>JAKFHU010000487.1:10000000-19617557 GCA_023783475.1 Daubentonia madagascariensis
CTAACTCTGATATCTCAGACTGGTGCGCTCTCTTGCACACGGCTATCCAGCGAAACACCAGGTGGGAGCAGATGGAAAACATCGGCTACCCAGGAGTCACCAGTAAGTTGTGACACCCTTCCTCATGCAACAGAGGCAGAAAGAGGACATTACAAACAGCTGATATACACCACTATCAGCAGCACCAGAGCTGGTCCTTGTCATTCTCAATGAGAAAAAAATTCTCATGCACTGGCTAATTGTTATTTCAGAGAAAACTCATCTTTGTTCCCTTCCACCATTTGTTTCTAAACATAGCTTGCCCTTTAAGCCAAAGTTACTTCTACCAACTAGTACTGTCGCCACCCAGTTTTGGATTTAGATTGCTCTGGGAATAGGGTTCCTCAAAACTGCTTTCTAAAAGATCCTGTATTCCCACAAGAACATGACATTGTTAAACAGCAATTTCAGCTAAAAGTTAACAAGGTTTTAAGGTAGTTAAAAATCTGTGAAAGCCTGACTCCCAGTGTGAAATACAAAACCTGTGAAATTCAAATGTGCAGGAACGCTTTCATTTACTCAGAGCTATGATTAAGGCTGAAAATGTTTCTTTGTTTAAAAATAATCCATAGGCCAGAGTGTAAAGAAATCATGGATTCTTAAAGTTGCTACTTATTTTTTCTTTGACTAATTATGAGCTGAAAATAGTTCAATGTATATATAGTTAGGTGTTTTCATTTATGTACACTCTCTATATGCTTTCTTTGTATTTTTTCTCTCTATATATATACACATACACGTGTGTATACATATATATTATACATATATAAAATATACTTTTTATCAAGTATAATATATGCAATCAGACACACTTATGAAAGACTTAAAAGAACATGTTGTCATGTTGTGGTGGAATGTACACTGAAGTATGCATCAGAAAATAGGATTCAGTTCTTAGGATACTAAGTCACTATGGTCTAATAACTACCAATATTTTACCAATATTTCAGCCAATTCTAAGTTTTCTGAGATATACTATTAGGATACAAATACCCTGATTTTCCTTTACCCACTCTAAAAATATAAAAGGCCTTTTAAAACTGCAAGATCTATAAAATATTATATATAGAAGTAGATATATTGATATATACCTATATAAACTATTTTCAAAAAATTATAATGACAACTACTGTGTCATACTGTGTGCAATAAATTCTGTATTCATTCTGTATTTGATGTCGAAATATATAGTTATGTCACAAGTCATGCAAAAGTTCTTATATCAAGGTGATACAATAGATCAGTATACAGCTGGTTGAAAACAAGGGTTTATGGAGAGTAGGGTAAGGTGGGAAACAGAACTCTTTCCTTAGTATTTCCTTTGTATTAGCTGGAACAACTTTTCTTTAGTATTGGCTTCTTCTGACTTTGCAAAGATTTTTAAATATTTTGTACTTAGCTTTCAAATTTAGTTACTAAATATATGATTCTGAATGATGTAACGAAATATCTAATTTATCTTTTGAGTTTTGTACAGTAGCAGAAAAAGTATCCGAAAATACTTTTGGGCATATGAATATTGAAAAAATGTCATTCATTGTAAAGTCTATCTCACCTTAACAAAAGGATCCAGAGAGTTTTATTGTAGGCAAAAGCATTCATTCATCTGTAATAAATAGTCGTGTAAATAAGAGGCTCAAATTCTACCTTTCCTTATTCATGCTATTAAAATATACTCATTAAAGTATTTATCTCATCCCTAAAAGGATACAGTACATATTCTTCTGTCTGTTTTAGGACTTTTTTATTTTATTTACTAGCTGTTTAGATTAGTCATGAACCTAATTTCGAAGACAGAACTTTCAAGTCAAAAGACTCAGAATTGATAATATAGAACACTTTTGACTTTGGAATCAATTTTCGATTTCTAGACTATGGAAGTAATGAAAAAATAAATTTGAATTATGATTAATCTATGTGATATAATAGTTCATAGCCATTTAACATCATATAGTGATAACCTAAAGACTTGGGAAAATCTACAAAGCATAATATTGGGTAAAATAGGAAGATTACAAAATTCTATACCTGGCATAATCCAATGTTATATATATGTGTGTGTATATATACACACACACGAGAGAAATATATTCATATATGTGAAAAATATATATCAACATATATGAGATGTATACCTATTTCTTGTGTACATATATGAAAAAAGATGAATAAATATCATCAGGCTGATAGCATATCTCTGGGAGGTGGAAGTGTAGGTCGTTTTAAATTTATTTTATATTGGTTATGTTTCCTAAATGTTCTACAATCATTATTTCTTACTTAATAATCAGGAAATGAATAAATACATTAAATAAAATGCTATAATCTTTAAATATATTAAGAAGAAATCAATTTAATTAGAACATAAGAAAAATCCAGATTTTAGGAACATTCCAATTCTACTCTTTTAGTTATTGTAAAGTATACCCTAACTTACTGTTGATTATAGTCACTTTGTTGTGCTATCAAATATTGTTCATTCTATCTAAATATCTAACTATATTTTTATACCCATTAACCATCCCCACTTTATCCCCCTCACCCTGCTACTACCCTTTCCAGCCACTGGTAACCTTCAGATTTTAGGTATTAATTCTAGAACTAATTCAAATGTGATGATAAAATATATTTATACCTCCAAGTGTGTTTTGAAGAGTGTAAAGTAAAACTCAGTTCGAAAACAAATAAAAAGAACACAAGAGTTCTTACAAAAAAAGGGGAATAAAGAAGAGAAAGTATTAAAATGTTCCTTAAAATCAGATTTTGTACTATATTTTTCCAAAGAGTTGAATGTAGTTTAAGTTTTTTATAAATGGCCAAATCATGACAAAATGTTTTAATTTCAACTCTAATGGATGTGTTTTATACAAAGAGCAAGGACTTTAAGGAATATGAAGAATTAGTACATAAAAATATTATTTGTATTTCTATTCAGGTGACCTAAAAAATTCAAATCTTTATGTACATTTCAGTGGCAAAAATAATTAGAGCTCTTCTGTCTTTTAAAATTGTTTAAAAATTACATAAGAAAACACGAACTGTCATTAAAAGAATAATATTTTACAAAATAGTCCAATGACATTCCTTTGAGTTATAGAGATAATGAACATAAATTGTCTCATTTGAAAGGCTTCTGTTTGCTAACTAGCTTTTTGTTTAAGTGTAATTTTTATAGGATTAATGTTTAGAAGTTAAGACACAGACTCCATAGGAATATTGCCTTTACTAGTTTCTGATTTTTTTTTTTGTTTTAATCCTTAATGAATCCAAAAAGGGGAGGTGGGGCCACATATGGTGTCAATACACTTTAATTAAGTGCAATAATTCCCCCTTTCCTGAGGTAGCTGTGTTAAGACAGATTTCTCTTCGGAGATTTGCATTGTGGGGATCTATTTTTCAGCACAGCCCTGAAATTCATCTGTGGAATTCCACTGCCCTCTGTTGGAATATTGTGAAAGTTCAGATGGCTTTCCAATCAAAGATCAGAAGTGTGGGGTTCAGTTTCTTAATTTTGGTTTTCAGCTTCTAATATAAATCTTCTGAAGATAAGAAAGCTTGAAAAATTTCAAGTTAAGGAAAGGGTGTTTAACTTCTTAATAGGCAAACTTCATTGAAAGATATTTCTTTACATGTTGAAAATAAGCTTAGATTTTTATAACCGTCTCAATACATGTAAACAATGTTTTAAAAAACTTTTTTCTGCTAAAACAGAATGAAGGCATAAAAGTGTCTTTGAATTACAACAATATCATTTTTTCCTCTGTAATGAACCAAACATAAAATATAATAATTTAGGAAAACTAATTATAATACCATTGTATTATTATAATTTCTTTTTAGCTAAATATCGTAGACCCAACTTTTTGAAAATTAAAATGCTTTAAAATCTGCAATTCATTTTATGAGTGGAATTCAATGAATTGAATTTTCCAACATTGACCCTTGTTTCAGTGAGGAACTTTGGAGATGGATGCCTTTGATCTGTGGAGCGGATGGTGATCTGCACGCTTCTAGCACAAATCCTCCACAAATATACAATAAGAAGTGACCTGGAAAAGTTACTTCATGGTGGAGTAAAGAAGTGGCCAGAGGTGGACTCAGAAGTGCCCAAAACTATCTGGCTGGAGGCATTGTTACTGATTGGATATCAGATTTTAACTCATTGGCTGGTGCTTTTCAGCTAAAATGTAAAATTTCTCCTCCCTTTTCAACATCTGGTTTAGCAATTCCTTGAGAGACAAAACAGCCCTTTCTCTCCCATCCCATCTATTAAAATGCACCCAGGTCCTGAGACAGAAATGAATGACCATGTCATAGATGAACACTCGTATTCCAGTATTCTGCTAGAAATAAGTCCTAATGTACTAAAATCAAAACATTACAGTAGGACAATCTTCGACAGTACAATTGATGGAAAATTATCTTGGTTTCCTGTTATATCCCATGAAGTAATTTGTTACATCAAAATCCATGAAATATTATAATCAGTTTCATTTATTTCCTTATTTAAATAACAAAATAATAATTTTAGTCCCTATATGTGATCCCTTCGTGACTGTAAATTTTTAAATTTATAAGAGACTCTTTTAAACAGACTTCCTTTAGAGTGTTTTTAAACAATATTTATCATATTGAATATGCAAGAAGACCTGGGCTTAGATTTATTCGTAGTACCTAAAGTTGCAATATAAGGGTACGCACTTGTATTTTAACTACAGAGAATTCTTTAATAACTTCATCATTGTATACCTCTTTTATCAGTGCAAAATTTCCCAAAATAAGCAAAGCTCTTTTAATAATATGAAATTTCAGTCTGAAGAACTAATTTCACATCTGTTTTGTTTGGTTCCTCCACTTAATTGAAATATAACAAAGCAGGAAAAAATGAGAATAAGAAAATTATATGTAAGTCTGTAAGTTGTTAGATATCTGCCATATAATCAATGTTTGCTCACATCTCTTTTATTTACTAAGGCTAACATACTTGGAGCTAGGCATAAGCGTAATTGACATACTGTATACAGGTATTGTCATTGTTAGAGGAAAAAGATATCATTATCTTTAGTTTAGAAAAAGTTAAAAAAGTATTAATTATTAAAGGTAGTAATTATTACTCTAAAGGTAATCAAATTGGTTTAAATACAAAGGTGTTATTATTGAAAACTGTGAGATCAGAATTCATGAATATTCTAACTATCTTCTCATACAGATCCTGAAGTTTATCTAAAAGTTTTTGTTTTAAATCAAACTTGCTGGCATTTGTAAGTAAAAGCATATTATTCGGTGACTCCTATAAAACAGAGTAGGAGGAAATGCCTTAGTAAAAGGTTTCAAGCTATCCTATACTATTAAAAAGAGAAGAAAAGTAATATATTTCTTTAATTTAGAAGCTGTCTATGGGCAGTGGGGCTTTTGCATATATAATACAGTGTTCTCTTATAGCTGTGCAGTCAAGACTTACAGGGCTGGAGTGGAACAGAGATGCCTGTATTCCTCACTTCTTGCTATCTTCTAGGACTATGTCTTATGTAACAATTCATCAATTCATCCACAGAAAATTGCTATCAAGCTTCAGCTCAGAAAGCCAGAGCAGAATTGAGAGTTTTACCTTCTCCCTTCACCCTCTCGTTCTCCTATTCTAGAGATTTTTCTGAACATTGTCATATGGTTATGAACCCCATCCTATGCACTGAAGGCACTTAATAGTAACTAGTCTGCTAAAATACTTATCCATTCCTTTCAGGAGTTCTAAGATATAGAAATATACAGTCCCTGCAGAAACTGGGAAGTTTCTGTTGGAATATTCAGGCAAGAAGGCTATGCTGTCTTAGAGCTGATCTGAGTCATTTCCTTTCTTTCTTTCTTTGTCTTAATCTCCTGAGCACATACAGTCTGGGTTTCACAACTACGTTAGATCTGTCCAGGTCCATACCATTTCCCATTTAAAATTTTAACCAAAGTAGATAATGAGAATGTAATACTTTAAATCATCTGCCTTAATTTCAGACAGGACAGATTATGAATTTTCTAAAGGAACTTCATGTAACAAAACATTATTAAGAGTCTACTATTTTCCAGATATTCCATTGGGCTCTCTATAGGCGTCATTTCATGGGACCTTGACAAGGGTTCTGTAAGTTGTTATCATTGTTTCCATGTGACACAGGAGGGAACTGAGGTTCAGGCAGGGGAAGTGACTTGTCTAGGAGTAGACAGCAGTTGAAAGATACATGCAGTTTTCAGATTTAGGCTTTTTTCACTACAATCTTGTTACCCCATTATTCTCCTCTATTTTTCCCACTTTCCCACCCAAATCTCTTCTTTCCTCCTCATCAAAAGAGCCTAAATGAATGATTTTATTAAGCAAGATTTTAGACCTTTACAAGAACTAATATATCTCTTAGGAAATAAAAATTTAGTAGGAAAAGAGTGAGTTCTTATATGTAGGATGTCCAAGAATTAATTTCTGTCCAGCCAGGTTAAACAAAGTACCTTCCAACTTTACGTCTTCACTCAGCATTCTATATTGGCACCAATGTCTCTGAGTCGTAAAGAAGTGATCCTGGGTCTTCCAGGCTTTCCTGCCCCGTGACAAGACTGCTCTTCAGCTTCAAATCACCTTACAAGTCATCACGTTTATTCATGTTGCTCTGGCTTCTTTAGAAATTTTCACATCACCCTGAATCATTTCTAGATACTGCATGTAAATAGATTAGGTTTATTTCCCTATTTTTTAATGAGCTACATTTGGTGAACTCATGTCCTGTTTGCTAGCTTCTACTGGAGCCCTGAGTGGGGAGGGGCTGGGGACACAGAAGTCTGATGGAAGGAATCATCTTGAACCCACGGATTTGGAAACAATTCTTCAGATTCCTGTTTCTAAGACATCTTTTGTGCTACCTGATAGATTTTTGTTTCTGATCTGAGGGATACTATTAATTCTCAGTTCAACTGAAGAACAAAGATGACTTGGGTTTATTAAATAATGAAGCGTCTTTGTTCTAATTCCAACTACTTCCCTCAATTCTTTGATAACATTCTCCTTAGGCAGGGATGAACTACTATGCTTTTCCACAGGGCCCTGATTTGTACACTCATGACACACACTATTTAAATAATTAAAACTCCAAAGCATATAATTGTAATTAGCCATAGTAGCATACTATATTTTGCAAACTTTAGAGTAATTTCTAAATTGGTTGGTATTAGAAGAGGCAGGCAACTTTGTTTGTGAGGGCTAATTTTAACAACAAATCTATTCAAATTTAAAAGAGTTGGGTATAGTTCAGGGGTGGGGAACCTTTTCATGTTGGAAGGCTGCATTAATTTAGCTGTAATCAAATAAGGTTGAATTCAAGAAACTTCAATTAGATATACTTTAAAATGTAGATTATTTTGTAAAAGTCTAACTATGATGTACTTAATAATTTGAAAAAATGAAAACTAGCTGTTAATTTTAAAGTTAACTAACTTTTTAATGACTTTGTTGTGTCTGCTTTTTATTGGAAAGCAATTGAATATTTGGTTGCAGCATGGAGGTCTGCAGTTCCAGTTGATCCTCTAGATGGGTATCAGTCATTTGTGACATTAAGGGCTTCTTGATTTGAGTTAGGTAGGAGAATGTAGATTCACAGCAATAAGTGGTCGAAAAGCACGAAAGCATTTTTCAGGCACATTGCCAAAGATGTGGGTATTATAATGCATTTTTCCATATTTCAATTGGATCTTTCTTAGCATCAAACAATGACTTTAAAATGTCATCTACTAAGAGCTCAATCAATTCCATCTGTAGTTCTTTAGATAGGTGACACTGAAATGCTAATTTGAGTGTGACGTCCTGATTCTCAAAGTCAGTGAACCTTTCATTTTATTCTCCAATTAATAGGTCTATAACAGCTGTGTATTCTCCAAATGATTTACATATATCATCCTGCGCATCAATGACCTTTGCTAGCTGGGGAAAATGTTCATCCGAAGTTTCCTTTTGAAGAAGAAGTGTTTTGAAAAAGGATAGATTTTTTTCAAAATGCTTGGATTTTCTGCCACATATCATGTATAGTCTTAGTTTTACCTTGCAAAGATATATTCAAGCCATCTTGATTTGACATGATATCACACAGAAATGCTGCATTCCTATAGAAATCTTCTTTCAATAATTCACATTGCTGATTCTGTTCTTCATAAAATTTACCTATCTGTTCTCGCAGAGATAAAATTTTGGCTAATACCTGTCCCTGTGATAGCCAGTGCACTTTAGAATGATATGGCAAATCCACACTGAATACCTCATCATTCAACTTTAACATGTTATGAAACTGATGATGCCATGTTGCATTTGCACAAATATAGTTAACAATACTTACAACTTGTTGCAAAGTGTCACTTAAAATAGTAGCTTTAGCACAGAGATTTTGCTGATGCAAGATACAATGAAAAGGAATGAGAGCATCTGGATCTGTTAATACTTTTTTAATTTGTGCAATAAACCCTTCATGTTTTCCTGTCATGGAAGGTGCACCTTCTGTACTTACACTCACTAAATTTACCAAATTCAGTCCAACTTCACAAGATTTATTTTGAAAGTTGTTGAAGATATCTATTCCCCATATTCTGTTTGCAAGCATGCCAAAAGCGAGTAACTGGTCGCAGCAAAGAAAATCTTCTGTTATGACCCAAATGAAGTATAAAATGTGTACTGAGTCAGTAGTATCAGTTGATCCATCTGAAGCAACTGAATAATATATATTTTCCTTTTGAAGTACGGCATGAAGTTGTTCTGTTAAGTTGAAGGCTAAGTCATGCTGCTGACCTGTTATGTTTCTCCATGAAAGAGGCAGTTGTTTGTACTTTGAAATGTTATCAGGGTCTAAGCATCCTACAAATTCAACAATGCATTCTTTCACAATTTCTACACCACCGAATGGCTTCCCTTTTTTCCTGAGTATATAAGCTACTTTATAAATCACTTCAATGGCATTATTTCCAGTTCTTATTGCTGCTTGAAAGAATTGTCTTTGCTTTTGCTTTTCATCTTTTATTTTCTGCAATACAACCTTTTGCACCTTTTCATGTAATTTAAAATATTTGTGGTCCTTAAGAGTGTTGTAATGCTGACAAGTACTGAGTTTCTTTAATGTTGGTACTGTAGTATCACAAAGCAAGCAAATCATCTTGTCTTTAGCAGAAACAAGATAATATTGTAATTCCCAATCCTCATTAAAAAATCTGTTTTCTTCCTTCAGTGTTCTCTTGGTCTTCTTTGACATGATGGGCTGTTAAGCAGACAGAATTAAAAAATACTGTCAAGCTGTGCAACTATTCACAAATTCCACTTCAAACAGAAACACTGTGCACTGTTGTCAAAAGCTGATAAGAGACTGGCATATTTGACCCCCATAAACTCTCGCCAACCAGCCTTGTGTGGTAGTGGTGCCAGTCAGGTGGGGGAAGTTCAAACGAAATCATGAGCATAGCAGCCCTCAAGTTAGCCCTTATGGCTTACTAATGTTCTACTTGTGCCAGTCAATCTGGGAAGATTATTTTGTTGAAACTTATTTTATCCTTTAGTATTTTAAATACATTCATTTTAAAAATAAAATAAAAATATAAAAGATGAACAAAAATGTATTAATAAAAATAAAAGGATTTGTTCTCTTAAATGTGGATTCAGTCAAAAGGCTGCACTTAAGTACCTAGAAGGCCACATGTGGCCTTAAGGCAGCAGGTTCCCCACCCCTGGTACTTCTGATATTTTTACCTCTACCTTATTACACAGGATATATTGAGGATAATTTAAATAATCTCTATTTTTAACTTAAAAGGGTTTTTTAAAATTACAAAACATCTTCTTACTTGATAATATCGGAAAAGTGCTAAAAATTTAACAAAACATACAATTTATAAAGCCTTTACTGTAATAGGATTACTTTTCCTTAAGTTTCATTCTTTACAACACAAGGGATTCAGTTACCTTTTTCAATATTCAACAGCCATATTTTATAGTCCTATTGCTTAAAATATCTATAAATGTTATAAATTCCCATCAAGTAAAAATAAAGTCAAAGTTAAAAACACATTATTCAGCCTGATAATTGAGGGGAAAAATAGTTCATTCTAATTTTACAACAAATATTAGCAAAGTACATATGTGTATTACTAATAGATTTTTCCAGGCAACTATATTATATTTTGTGGCTAGTTTACTGAATCCAAGTTCAGTAGTCCAATTCCCATGCTGACAGATTCTATCCTTTGCTCAAGAGATGCCATAAATTTATACCATTGATCTCAAGCAGGGCAAATAAATGGGCATGGAAAGAAGAACCCGAACAACCTATTAATCTTTGCAAATAGGAGAGATTATTATCCTGAAAAAAAAAAAAGCTCTCCTACAATCTTGACAATTTATGTTACACATTTTACCATTGGTAACTCAGTAGCAGCATATTTATGGACAAGGTATCACATATTACATTAAATACCAAAACATTGAGTTGCTTTTGTGAACTCTCAGGGAAATCAGCAAGACTGTGTCAGTCAATAGGAACGGTATGCTTAATAAAAGGTAGCTAACTTCTTTCCTAAGATTACTAAACATGCTTTAGTATTTACAAGAGAGATTTTCAAACAAGGGGATCTCATTTTCTAAATGGTTTTCATGGTTTTATTTTGTTTGTTTTGTATTTTCTTGGCACATGGACTACATTATCTGAGAGTAGAGGAAATGAAGATGGTAATAATCCAATAATTCCTCTTCAATGAAGAGCATTTAAAATTCAGTAACCATCTAAGTTTAATTTCTTCCTCATTAGAAGCAGGAGAGCAGAGAGATGGGGAGAGGGGGCTGATTTAAGAACCTTGCAGCTCATTCTTAAACATCGTGGTATTTTTCTTGAAACAGAAGGTAGCAATCAATGAGAAGTTATTCAATGTGGTTCAGCTCATATAATACTTTCCTGGTGTTAGTCTAACCACTATTGCTTTGCACCTTTTTTTTTTTTTTTTAAACCTTAGTAGACTCTTTAAGGTCACATCTGTTAGGGCACATAATGGTTTTTAATCACACTTTTCTAAATGACTAGAACACAAGTATGTGAGCAGAGCAGCACTTAAACTGAAGCCTGATCCCTGTTGTAGGATATTTGGGTGGTGATTTTCTGGAGGATTGAATGCAAAATGGCACAGACCTCTGCTTAACCCACGCCAGTTGATATACAGCTGAACAATCAAATGTAGGCAAACCCCCACTCTGAATAAGTCTTCTTTCCCAAAGGAGGATCATGGAGAACACAGTTTCAATTTTAGGGAAGCAATGAAGGCTAGAATAATATATTATCTTTACAGACCCTTGTCTTCAATTCCAAACACCTCTAATGCACCTTGAATCCACATCAGATCAGTTTCAACCAAATTATAATAAGTATTCACAATACAGTGCTTTTCCTCCCAAATTTGAATTAGGTGCTAAAAACAAATTTTTCTTCTTTTTCAACTTATATTTAACCTGAGTCATTGATGGTATGCTACTGACTTTTGCTATAGAGCTGGGAACCACATATACTATAGTCTATATCTAAGTATGCTACATATACTCTCAGTAGTTACTTATATTCTAGCAGTATAGGCAAAAAGACAGAGCTGATATTTCTTTAGAAATCCATTTTATTCAATAAATTACATTGTTCTAGGCAGTAAGGAAATAACAGCTACAAACCATAAGGACCCTGTCCTCAGGGAGCTTCTAATCTATATGTATTTCACTGGACTAGAAAATGAAAACAAACTAGATAATTTCAGATGGTGGTAAATATGATAAGGCAAGTAAAACAGCGTGATATAAGACGAAATGATGTAAGGAGGCTGTTTATGTTTATATTTAGGGAAGATATTTTGAAGACATGACATTTACATTGAGACCTGGACGATACTAAAAAGTTGACTTTGAGAACATTTGAGGGCAAAAATAAGAACTGATCTTTAGGGTGAAAAACAAGTATGTTAGAGAAACAATATAAAAAGGCCAGTGTGGCTGGACCATTATAAATGAAGGGAAGGACATTTCTAGGTGAACTCTAGCTTGTCTAGGGCCCTGGAGGCCAGAGCGGGTTTTTCATGTGGACTATTAACATAGTTGAACATAGCTCTGCAATTCAACATGTTTGTGATAATACTTTCTATTTTAACTAAAGACAACCTGAAGTCCCCATAGGCAAATCTATTCTTAGGTACCAGTATACTACATACCTAAACAAGTCAGATCACACTATCTCAAGGAAGCATGAATTTTTTTTGTTATTTATGAAACATATCATCTAGTTGCAGCAGCAATCTTGAAATGTCATACTACTTGTTCCTTAATTCAATTATATTAAAGTAATACCAATAATGTGTTAACACGAAGGGTGCAGAAATGAAAGAAATAATTTCTGTCCTTAAAGAGTTTATAATAAACACATTTATTATTACATGGTTAATAAATTACATGGTTATTTTCACTATGGAAAGCCATTGAGGTCAATAAAATATAAAACTTGATTTGATCCTTTTTTCCCCCTCATTATAAAGATAGTCCTTTGAGGTACTGGACAAGTGACTAAAATTATAACATATGACATTTGAAGCTCTGAGAAGAAAACACTGGTTTCCCATATGTCCATAGAAATTACAAAAAGAATATCAATAAGTTAACATGGCCATGTACTATGGTTTGAATATTTGTCCCCATCCAAAACTTACATTGAAATTTAATCCCCAATGTGGCAGTATTGAGAGATGGGACCTTTAAAAGGAGATTGGGTCATGAAGGATTAATGTGTTAGTAGATTAATGGGTTATCATGGGCATGGGACTGGTGGCTTTATAAGAAGAAAGAACTGAGCTATGAGGCTCAGCCCTCTCACCATGTGATGCCCTGAGCCATTTTGGGGCTCTGCAGAGTCCCTGCCAGGAGGAAGACATTCACTAAATGTGGCCCCTCAACCTTGGACTCCTCAGCCTTCACAACTATAAGAAATAAATTCCTCTTCTTTATAGATGACCCAGTTTTAGATATTCTGTTAATTAGCAACAAAAAACAAACTAAGACACCATGCCAAGGAAAGCACCTTTGAATTACTATAGTCTGAAATATATATAAAACCCAACTTAAAATTTTGAAAAATTATTACATAATTGGGTGCCAATTCAATGCATTGATAATTTACTGATGACCTACTACCTGAAAGGCAGGTACTATTCTGGGCAAAAGTGATTCTAAGATAAAAGACGCTGTGTAGCCTCAAAAATTTTACAGGGGAAAAAGCCAAGTTACCCAATAGAAGGAAATGTTATAAATGCTCTTATTAAGAGAAGACCTTGTGGAACTATATGAAGCATATAAGGCTCGTTAAGTTAAAAGGTCAAGAAGGAACTTCTAACAGCCTCAGTGGCAGGAGATGGGAAGAATGTTAGAAAGATTCTCATTGAAGGGAATTGAATTGGGCATTAGATACGAGAATGTGTAGCCACACAGACAGACTTGGTGGGGATGGGGTGAATGTGGGAAGCAGGAAATTTCAGGCAGAGGAAGCAGTGAAGCAAAGTCCTACAGGTGAGATGGAAGAGCATTTCAGTGTGTATGTGTATATATATACATATAAATTATATGTGTGTGTGTATATATATATACATATAAATTATATATATGTATGTATATATACACACATATAAATTATATGTATTATATATATATATATGAGAGAGAGAGAATATGAATACATTTATTTCCATTCTGTTATTGAAGAACCTGGCAGAAAAACATGTTATGGTATTCTCTCCTGCCCCATGCATATACAGGCAGTCCTTGGGTTATGGATGAGATACATTCCTGAGAACGTCTTTGGGTTGGATTTGTATGTAACTCAGATCCCTGATGAACAGTGCATATATGGTAATAATAATTATTATTATACTATAATGGCTCATATGTGGTAATAATAATATCATGTAATACTGTAATAATAACATCCCTGTACTGTAATAATAAGTTATAGAACTACTGTGCTCTTTCTATTAATTCAAACACACAGAAAATATTAAACTCATACAAAAGTTTATATAGGAGATAGGAGAAATTTAAAAAAAGAATATTAAAGGCTAACACTCACCTAATGTTGCATCAATGTCTTGCTTACCGGAAGGGGCATTTATGAGGCCAGAAGGGAGGCTGACATTAATCAGAAGGTGATGATGGAGATGGTGCTGGAGAGGATGGAGTGGATGCTGGGGAATCAGGATTTGATTCTGTTGCTGGAGGAGGGGAGCTCACCACTGATGTCTATTTCTTGAAAAAGGTATCTAGGGTTGTTTGCACAGTCTTTTTTTTTTTACATCATAAATGGCCTTGTAGCAGCTGATGTTCTTACTAACTGCATGGTAAACCTTTGTAAACCACTCAATTTTAGGATCTTGCTCCTCCAGCTTAGCAAATCCTGCTTCAATGAGACAATAGGCTTCAGCTCACTCTTTCATCGTAAACTTTCCTGCCCCTGGTTCTTCTGATTCTTCGTGTTCTTGTGTTTCTATCAGCTGCTTCTCTGTCTATCTATGAGACTGGTCGCTGGCGTAAAAATGTTGCGCCAATGAACCACTCAAGCCATGTCGGTTTGTTTACATGTGCAGAAGAAACTAGTTCCCATATTATTAATTTAATTATTTAATTATAAATTATCCGTATCGGGAGCCTTGGGGTTCTGCTCCTAAGTACAGAACACTGTAAGTCTTAAGTCCCTAACCAGGGGACTGCCTGTATTCAAAATCAATCATTCTTATATATTTTTCCACATGGATACAGTGCCAAGATGCAGAAAGATTCTCTCTCCACTGTTTATTTCACTGTTCCATCTGCATTTCCAGTAGACATAAAGCAGGAAAAATAAAGACTATGAAGCATAAACAGATCGATTTGTTTGATTCCTAGTGGATAGTTTGACATGGCAGGAGTTTGGATCATTAATTTAAATCCTATTATAAAGTTAATGTGATGGATATTCCAGTCATCTAAAAGACTAAAAGTTCTAAATAATTCTTTAGAAAACAAGCTAAATTGTTTTTAAAAAACCAAAATCTCTAGAATAGTTTTATTCTGAAGAAATAGCAAGTTATCCAGCTAGAAAATATCATAAATCATATTAATTATAGTCAAAGAACTCATTTTTGAAGGCATGATTATTTTCAGTAATTTTGTGAACATTAGCAAAGCCTCTTTCCCAGTTTTAAAACTTTTTGTCTTAGAGGCAAATACTTGCTTGTTTTGATGTCACAATAATTCAATTGATCTGAAATATGTACAGTAATTCTGATTGTTTTCTCTACATCCACTGTAAAATTCCTTGTTTTGGTGGCATCTTCTGTAGTTAACGGACAATAAACTGGCTTTAATTGCTGATTCACCTCTACATTGGAAACTTCACAATCCTTTCTTTAATTTTGGAAAATGAAAATCGCTAATAAAAGTAAAAGATGGATCAAAAAAACATGAGCCAGTAAATGTTCTGCTTTTTAAAAGATATGCCCTCTATTTGATTAGACATTATGCACTTGTTCAGCCATATTGAAAATAATACTGCATTTTATCTACTACATGGAAATATCTACGAGCATATAATTTATCAAAATATAAAAAGGAAGAAGTAGAATTAAAATTATTTAAAAACACTATTTTTTTCTTCAGATGAGGCTGCATATATGCATGAAGGTGCAGAAAGAAAGGACACAGTGCTTCTTAAACAGGAAGCAGAGACAAGAGACAGGACAAGTGAAGGTAGGAGCTGCACTGGTAGTTGGATTTATTTCCAGAATCCTATGGGTTCATATTTCAATTGATATCCCTTAAATAACCTTTATTTTTTTTTGTGTTAAAATCTCTATTATAACAGGGAAAATTGAGGAAGACACTTATTAAAAGGAGGCAGCAGCACATGTGGTATTATTTTTACAGCCATTCAGTGTGTTGATATAAAGTAATACATTTGAGTCAAACATCATCTGTGTGAGTAGTTAAAGTGAAAACCGATCTGACTTTGCACTGTGGCCCAACTGGCCATCCAATTAGCAAAATGATTAGCCAGGCTAATATCAACAGACCCATTCCTGTGTCAATTTGACAGTTACATTACTATACAGATTTCCACCTTTCCCTTAGGGCCTGACCATGATCCATATATATCCTTATGGATATACACAGATATATTCTTAATGAAGCACTATTCATTAGATTTCTATCAGAGGCACAGGGTTTTTCCAACACCACAAAAGTACTTTAACAGTTTTCCAAAATGTGGAAGAGTTTTCTTTAAGAAAACCTATAGTTAAATCAGCCCACCTCCAAATTATTTTCTTCTATTGCATAGAAGAATTGCAATACAAGAGTTGGTTGTGTAACAAATTACTTTGAACATAAAGTATGTCTTTGACCTGTAGTTATACTGAATAAGAATAATTTAAATATAAGCCATTTAATACTGTTATTTGAATACCACCCTCATTTAAAACTCTTAAATTCTGTAAATGTATTTTTTAAAAAATGCTTGTAAATCATTTCCCTATTGATATAATTGTCAAATGCTAATTTCTTGACAGAGTATCTTTTTCTTCTGTACATTTTCCAGACAATCTATTTGATTAGCTCAGAGACCACAAAGTTGGATAAAAGACAATTTTATTTTTATCTTTTGAATTTCACCAAAGAAGGTAGAAGTACGAGCTTCCTGTGAGAAAAAAAAATAAGGTTCCTAAACCTTATTAATATTACTGCAGACATTCTTAACTTGAGCCTTTGGATGGGCTCAAGGAGCTATTTTTAAGTCTCCCTAAAAGTGTATGCCACATTTATGAGTGTCTGTGTATATTTATATGTGCATTTTTCTGGGTTGAGAGATTATTCTATAGTTTTCATCAAGTTTTCAAAAGGAACTGAGGCTCATAAAAGTTTAATAACCCTGCTTTGGAGGACTTATTAGACAAAAGTCAAATTTCAAAGGAGAGAGTGTTGGGTCTCTTCCTCTTGGCTCTGCAGGTCCTCTTTCTTGTCTTCCCTACACTGTCTCTGAGCCAGGGAAGCTGGCCTGTAGCACTACATCAACTGTATCCTTTGCAGAATACTGTTAGATTAGTCAATGGAGAACAATGGCAGAATATCACAGGGAGAGAGAAGTGCCTATCCAGGTGTCAGTCCTCTGGCCCCCTCCATGGTGGGATAACACATGCTGCCTGTGACCTTCCACCAAGGGCCACATGTCCTATTAGGCAGTGCTGTTGTCACAGCTCTCTCCCTCTCTCCCTTACCCCACCAGGTCTAGGGCTGGTAACAGAAACATACTCTCATGAGCCCCAGGACATACACAATCCTTTGTGGCTTCCCTACGCCCTGCCCACACTATTATAATGAGACAAACACAAAAGCCATTTGTTTCTATAGTCCTTAGTTACTATATAGACTTGCTTCTAAGTAGTATATTTTCAGTTTGTCTATATGAGAGAATATTTAGCAAATGAAAAGTTGAAAAAAAGAAAAGAAGCGTTTCCTGTATGCATATTACCCAGAGATAAGTACTGTTATTCTAATTCTCTGTCTCTCTACACATATACATAGGTACCTTTATACACATATAAACATGTGAACGCATAATTTAGAACATAAATGTTTTTAACACAGAAATTAATTGCTAGATCTAACTTTTAGAAAATATTGTAAAACTTTTGTGTATGTATGTGTTGCATATTATATTTGGCAGGGTTCTTGTAAAGATTACAGAACTCCTTGGAGTATTTCAAAATTGTATTTTAATATGGAACCTGCTTTTAATGGCTTTTTTATTTTCAAAGAACCCTCTTAGTAGGAATATTTACTAAGTTATGTTGGTAAAACTGCTATTCTGTTTTAAAGTTCTGGGATGAATACAGATGAATAACAATATTCAAACCTACTTATTCTTTTAGCAGTCCTGCATTGAGCTTGATGAATTAAATAAATACTTAAAATAAAGATTTGTGAAAAATTATTTATAAAATGTTCTCCAAGAAGAGCTTAAATGATAAAGATTTGTATATGTTAAGTAATTACTTTGGAAAATTGGGCTGTTCAATAAATTTATTATTATGGATCACTCAAGCCTTTTTTCAGTGTCAATATGAAGGTAATTGGTTACAATTTTTCTTTCTAAAACTTCCTCACAGTGGAGATATATTCAACTACTTTGGTATCTGCACAACATCAATATCAGTTAGCTTTTACTTCCAGAATTGCTTTTATATCTTTGTTTGTATTTATCACTTCTTTTACTTAATGGGCACCCACATATATGTACTCTGAATTATTTTTGTTTTTTGAATTGAAACCATTACTTTTTTCATATTGCATATTGAAATTCTTGAAATATTCGGAATGCAGTTTTACAGCAGTTTTCTCTGGCTCCAAACTTGAGTGTTGTGTTTGACAATGTTTGTTCCCAAATATATTTAAACTCAAGCTAAACAAATAACATTCACACTTTTTAAGCAATGGAAATGAGCTAGGGTCCGTCTTAATGAAAACAATTCTGGTGCAAATTACATGTATGTCATGCTGTACACCAGTTCTTTACTAGCCGATTTTCTTTTATTAAAGATCTATGTGCAAATACGTGGGCTCACACCAAGTTAGATATCCATATTAGATGCATCCAAGTCCTTTTTGAATAATATTTTTCCCTAAAATAATTTTCATTTGGGCTATGTGAACAGAAATGACTTCATATTTCTTAGTTTGCTAAGACAGGAATCCAAATGTACTCTTTGACAATGCACAGCACAGAAATAGCCCATAATTCATAGCCTAAGTCTTATTGAGAAAGCAAAATGATGTATTTCATTGTTAGGTAACAAAAATCTATATTGTTTAAAATGTCTGTAATCTGAGTTCTTCCCCATCCCCCACCAAAGTGACGTTGACTGAAATCTCTCCATAAAGAGAATTAAGCTATTGCTTGTAGTTCAAATGCATACCCCTTCATTTCCTCTAATTTTATACAATGTAAATAAATACTCTGTAGTGTTCAGAGGCTACTGGAAAACTCTGAATGCCTATCATGTGTTCTAAATAAGGCCCTCTTGAATAAAGAATTACCTTTGAGCTAAGAAAAGTAATAGTTGCTAAGCAGAAAGGTCAACAAGAGCAAGTGGGCTTTTTCCTGTATTTGTCTGTGAGAATAAACATATGGAGGAAAATGCCCTTCTATAAAAGAATTCAAACAAAGCGAAAGTCTTCAGAAAATAGATTGCCATGGAAAGTTTATTTAAACTTAAGACTCCCGCATGGAATTAGCCATGTTAGACTGCATTGAATTGAATGAATAATTCCATTCCAATATGGTCTACTTTCCTTTAATTTCTGGGAGTAATGTTGGGAATATTTGTGCCCAGTAGTATATGAGACATTTCAACATTAGCAAAAGGAGCACACGAAATAAGACCCTGAAGAAATGGGCCCACAGAATCAATGCTAGTCAGACATGTACAGACTCAGAACAATTCTGAAAGTAAAGGATAATATTTGAGGTTATATAGTTTAAAAAAACTAGATTTCAAATGTACAGCATTCATTAGAAGCTTATTAATTCTATATTTTAAAACTTGTTTCTGTCAAAAACATTTTATATAATTTTTATAGTTTTTCATAGGCACTTGAAAAGCAAAATGGAATAGCTAAATTATTAGGTTAAGAGTACCCAGATTTGTAACTCCAAGGGATTCCAACTAATGTCTTTCGTAAAAGAGTGCACTTTGCTCTTCCTTCTCTTGATTTATTTTGAAAAATCTGCATTACTTCTTTGTTTCTAACATATGGCACAATCCTTTGCGAGTTCTGCCAACCTATATAATAAGGTCATGTAGCTAAATAGGGCTTTCTGGGTACCAAGCAAACAAGTCCTGATTAGAGATTTCTCAATTTACCCGTGACACCTTAATCACAATTTATAGACGTTGAAAACTTTTAGCAGGGCTAAAAATTAAAACTGAAAGGTAACATATTGTTTAGACTCTGGACCGATTTTCACTTATCATTAAAGAGTTGGATTTTTTAAAAATAATGATATACTGATGCTCTGCCTAATGAAGACCATGAACAAAGAAGGAAGGAAAGCAATTCACTTTTTTCCCTTCCCTTTCTCCAATGTCGTTCCTTGACTTCAAGACCAAGATCTGGGCTAGCTAGGAAACAAGGTGGCCATTACTCAACCCTGTGGCCACCAGGGTTCCAATGGAGAAGAGGGCTAAACTATTGATAAGAATACATTTCAAAGGCCCAGTCACCATAATTAAAGAGAGAGTGGGCCTGTCCCACCAGATATTAAATATATTGCTAAACTATATTAATTTAAATAGTGTGGCACTCACGCAAGAATATATGGACTGATCAATCATGCAGAAGAGATATCTCAGAAACAAGCCATATGGATATGTCAATTTAGTTATTTTTTTAAAGGTGGGGTAACAAAATCTGTAGGGAAGGAAATGGCTAACCAATAATTGTATGGGACTTGGACTATTTTGAACAACATACTGTAAGATCATCACCATGAATCATACATCAGAATAAATTTGACATTGATTCAACTTTAAAAAGATACCAAAGAATAACTCAAAGAAATGAAGCTAAATACTTACTTGGTCTTAGAATGAAGAGAGACTTTCCTAGCATTAAAAACAAAAGAAAAAATATCATAGGCAAAGGGATCTGCAGCTATAAAAGTTTGAAGAATGATGACTACTTTAATTAAAATGGAAAGTCAAATTATAAACTCTGGGGAAATATCTGCAGCTTATAATGTTTGCTAATAAGTAAACAAGGGAAAATTATACCCACATGACATAAAATGGGGGAAAACATAAATAGTTGATTCACAGATGAAATATTACAGTTGGGGGAAAAAAGACCTTTAAAAGTACTCCACGGGGAAGTAATGCCAGTTACACACATGATGCATTTTCAGCAATAAATTGACAACTATTGGCAATGAACTAGTCAAGAAGTGAATTCTAATGTTGGAAATACAAATTTAGAATACCTTTGTACAGGTAATGAGGTAATATATATCAGTTGGACTTAAAGTTGATCTATTAATTCTATTTCTAGAAACCCATCCTAAGAAAACAAAGAGATTGGTCAAATACTTATGTAAAAGGATGTTAATTGTGCATCCTTATTTATAATAGCAATATAATGGAAATAAAAATTCAAAATAAAACTGGTAAAATTTTAAAAGACACATTCAGTCAAAAGTTTGCAACTATTATAGTGACAAAGCCAAAAAATACTTGAATGCAAAGTGGATTTGGCCAAGAGTTGCTTTTTTATAATTTATATTAAGAATTAGGCATTTTGAACATAGTATTTTTTTCAAGCCATGCACAATCCACATTACCATCCTCTTCTCTCTTGTATTTAGAATAATTTGCTTATTACACCAGATGGAATATCAGATTCACAAGGCCAAGGTCTTGCCTTTTTTATTTTGCTGGTGTTTTTTTTGTTGTTGTTCTTTGTTTGTTCCCTCCCCCACTCCACACAACACACACAAAAGCAAAAAGAAAGAAACAAACCAAAAGAAAGAAAGAAAGAAAGAAAAGAAAACCACATGCAATGTTTTAACTCTAGCACCAGAGTGCTGGTAGGCACTTAATAATATCTGTTGAATGAAGTAAGAGATTTATTAAATGATAAAGGCAACACTTTGAACTATATTGGTAATATCAGATGATTTCAGTTTGCAAAAGCTCACTCTTTTGAGTGCTTGCATTTGGCAATAAAAGGAAAAACTATTTTCAAAACGATATACTTTCTTCAATAACCCAGGGTGGGGTTTTGTGTATATGTTTGTGTTTATAGAATTGTGAGTATCTAATACAGTATTTCTATTACTTTCCTGTAAATAGAATTTTATCATTTAGTGTCAAAGATGGAGACACATTAAAAATATGCTATACCTACCACATTTTTTTCTGCTTTCAGTGTTTCATATTTTATTTTATTTGTATTATTTTATTTTATTTTTTTTGGAGAACAGAGTCTCACTCTGTCACCCTGGGTAGAGTACAGTGGCATCATCACAGCTCACTGCAGCCTCAAAGTCCTGGGCTCAAGCAATCCTCCTGCCTCAGCCTCCTGAGTAGCTGGGACTACAGGCACACCACCACGCCCAGCTAATTTTTCTATTTTTAGTAGAGACCAGGTCTCACTCTTGCTCAGGCTGGTCTCGAACTCCTGAGCTCAAGCGATCCTCCCGCCTCAGCCTCCCAGAGAGCTAGGATTACAGGCACGAGCCACCGCGCCCAGCCAATGTTTCATTTTTTAAATAAAAGACCACATTCCATTTTATTTCTGTGTTATACCTAATTCTAAAATATTTAATGTATGTAGTGACCATCTCATCACAGATGTTTATCCTCAGCAAATCTTGGCACACAGTAATAAATGTTCTTAACAGAATATTTTATCAGCCAGATATGGAGAAGGAGTTTTGATCTTAAGCAAACAAACAAACAAGGTCACCTATGTATATAGTCGCACATATTAATCTAGCCAAAAGATCCCTAATTTGGGTGTTCATTTTAGTCCAAGGAATATGACTCAGCTATGGATGTGAATTTTGTAAGATATTTTAAAGAAAACCAAAATAAAATACTACTAAATCCTGCTAAGATTTTCAAATCTAATAATAGAACCCAACCTGGGTATGTACCAAAATAATTAAAAGATCAAGGGATAAATACATGGAACCATAAATGTGCAGTGAAGGTGTACAAGTACTCTAGAGCAGAGAGTGAAACGTAATGAGGCAAATAGGGAAGTTTCATACAACCACGTATGTTCGAGCTGTCTTACTTCTGAATGATAGCTGATTTCCAAACACTCAAAGGGGATAGGTTGTTGAAGGAGTAGAAGGGCTTACTCCAGGCAGAGGGAAGTTTGAGAGTTGTGAAGACAAGTAGCTATTAAATTAGCATGGTGTCTTTTAGCAAATACAAGCAGTTTATTGTCACAGGATCAAAGTGTGAAGGGGACATAGGGAAGGTAAATGATAGATGATAAATCTGGAAATCACCAAAGCCATTGGCCAAAGGCTAAGAGCTTATATTGGATTTTATTCTTCATGGGCCATGGGCATTTATTGAAGAGTTTTAAGCAGAGGTTTGACATATACATATCTTAAGTGTTTAAAGACAACAGTAGAGGAAATATTTTCAGGGATGCTACCCCAGTCAGAGGTGCCAGTAAGGAGGCAGTAGTCTGTGACAGCAATGATGACAACCAGAATGTATATGAAATGAACAAAGTAGACATCTCTAGAAGACAGTAGGAGATGCTTGCATGAAATTAACTGGTCCTTCATTTATATCCACCATGCGTTTTAGGACTTAACGTATCCCTCAAAAGTGATTTTATACAATAAAGCTTCCAAGAATTTGACCACATCCTTAATATATTAAAAATTGTTTCAGAGCTCCTCTGGTTGAATGGAAAAGTCAATATCATTTAATAGCTTTTTCTTAAAAAAGTAAGAAATGACATCAGCATTTCTATAAAGCACCTTAGTTTCCAGGTAGTATGTTGCTTTGATGGGAAGGGAATAAAGATTGGTGTTTCCTATGAGAGTGCATATTTTGAAACATCTCTAGGTTTTCAGTATTAAAAGTGAAATCATTTGGACTATCATTTATCAAGGTTGTGTCCTTGGGGAGATTTTTGTCCTGCTTGTTAGCGTATATATAAATCTACATTGTGGATTATTTCTCTGTCCCCACCTTATGTGGTTTGGCTACTAGTGTAAAACCAAGCTCAGTGTTGGTTACCTTATATTCTTCTCTTGATTTTTTCCTTGGTTTGGACACCAAAGAGATTTCCATTTGCCTGAGATATTTAAGGTTTACTAATTTTTCAGGCTGAAAATAAGAGCTTTTAATAAGTTATCATTTCCCAATTTGAGTGGTAGGTCACTGTACTAATCTCTTGAGAAAGAATAAAACATTGAAATAATTTTGGTAACATAGATATGGGCCAAGAGTATTTACCATTTATCTGAATTAGACAGGATCTGTATGTACCTGGTATGGGCTACAATAGTCAGTCTTTCCTAAATCCTGTTTCTGTTCTAGAGCAGACCATGCAGAAGTCCAAAGACTGAAATAGAAAAGAAGTTTAACTGAAGCCAGTTGCTTTCCATGATCAGAAAGGGGGTTTGTGTGCTCCGGAATATTGCATACATTTCATTGCAGAAATCTACACAGTAACTGCATGCACACTGAAAGGTATTTATAGTTAGTTTTGATAAAATATACAGTTGTCTGAACTTTTGCCCAGAGCCAGAAACCAAATAGGCTATAGGCCTTCATCTGGAGAATTCATTTATGCATTTCTGAATTTGAACATTCCCCGGTACTAATGGAACATTAAGGACTTGTGGTTAACTCAGGATGAAAATTCGGAGTGGCTACCGTTTGGCTAAAATGATTTTCTTATGTTTCATACAATCACTTAATGAGCTGTATCCCATGAGGTCATATTGGAGACCCACAACAGTTAAACCTAAATAGCCAATTGATGCCTGTCTTTTTATCAAAAACATTACTTTTAGAAGCTCTGTTTGCTTCCCCCTCTCTCCTGCCCACCCCTAACTTGTTAGGGTAGGACATTTGGCTCTATGTTTAAAACCAGAAATGGAAAGTTGTTTTGGTTTTCCTTAATAAAATCTTCACAAATTTGATTTTTAACATATAGAAGAAGGTTTTCCATTAAGCCCCTTTTTCCATTTAAGGAGGGCAGCAGAGTCGGCTGTACAGAAGTCTGTAATTAAAAACAAAGATTCTCTAGTTTCTCCACTTGCTCACATATATGTTACATTTCTTGAGTATTGATTTTAAAATTTTTCTTGATGAATTGTACTTGATATAATATGATACAATTAGGACTCTTGGCATGAAGTTGAAGTGTGCAGTCAGTTACCAAAAAGTGGAGATGGCAGGGGCAGTATATATGAATAGGTGCATGCTAGTGTATGTAATTATGTCAGTTTTGAACACAAAAGTGAAACATCATTTATTTTGTATCTTATTCTGTTGTTGTTTTGTTTTCCTTTATCTACACGGGCAGATTTTAATGAAGAATGTCTATGATTTAGTAGAAACACTGGATTCCGGTTCAGGAAAAACTGTATGCCACTCCTAGTTGCTGCTTTTGGCTTACTTTCCTCAGATTGAATTCTTCTTATACATTATTTCATTTAAGCATCAGCAAATATACTCTGTGGTACTTTATATTTCCATTTTATAGGTAAGAAAATTGAGGTTTCATGAAATTAAGTAATTTGCTGCAGACCCCAGAGCCCACAGGTAGAGAGACTGGCCAAGCTGAATGTGATTTCAAAGTCCGGGCTCTTTGCAACCACAGGGCTGGCATCAGAATGGGAAGCTCCTGCTACCACTAGCCTGGTCTGCACAACTTGGTTAATTTGCTTAATTTTCCTGATCCCTCTATTAGTTATATGCAAATTGGCAGCAATACTCTTTCACAGAGTGTTATGTATATTAAATGCAATGGCATATGAAAATACATAGCAGCATGTTGCTTAACACATGTAGAAAGTCAGTAAATATCTGTTTAATTTGACGAAATACATACCTATGACTTGAGAAGATAAAAAATTGCTGAAGGAACACAATGATTTTTATTGAACTACCTAGACAATTAATGGTGTGACAATAAGTAAAAGTATAGTTGGACCAGAAAATCTGGGAAATAAGAAGCATGTGTATTTGCTTTCATTTAGGCCCAAGAAAATACTGATTTACTCCGCAGGGACAGAAAAAAAAAATGGACAACTGCTTTTCACAATATTAGTTGACTTACTGAATTAGAAGGTGTCTTCCAACATATCAAATGGACAGTGTCAGGCTTGAAAATGTATTAGTCGCTCAGGAATTTAACAACCAGACACTATTTCATTCTGAAGAACAGAATTAGAAATCCCCATTAATTTACTCTTTGCAGACTGGAGGAATATATTAAAAAATACACAGAGTAGAATTTTGTCATGAATTTATGGTGTTTTTCTTTGCTGTACATTTTGGCTCTCTCTGAAAGCCAACAAATGTGAATATAGGTTATAATGGAGCTTAGAAGAAGATGAAGGAGGAGGAGGAGGAGGAAGAGTGAACGCTGAAGAATGCCACACCATTGTAAAAGTAGATCATTTTAACGACCAAATGGGCAAAATGGAGTCCAATACAAAGACTCTTAAACATCTAAAAAATAATTATGGAAATTGCTACTCATCCAGAAACAATGAGTTTTTGTTAAGAATAATTCTTTTATCACATTACTGGAGGAAGGAGACCTATTTGCGTGTGTGCGCATATACGTATATATGCAATATATGGTTCTTATATATTAATTCTAATTTTTAATAATAGGAATATTTTTCTAAATAACTTTATTATCGTTCTAATCTATTACTTGCATTTGCTATTATTCATTGATAAGTTAAACTTGGATTTCTTCCATCTTGCACATATAGATAATATTAGAATTATTACAGATGTTTTCAGTAGCAGAGGATATTGCTAGATCTCTCCTATTCTTGGCATATTTAGCTTTAAACTACATTAGTTTATTAAAGATTGAAAATAATACTTTCTTAGTTATTATTGTTTTATATGCAGTCCAAAAGTTAAAATATTATTTAAATATATAGGCCATTTCACACTATCCTTGCAAATATAGAGAGGGAAATCCCTTGCAGTCCCTCCTAGAATTACCTTTTAGTCCATATTATATGAAGTAAATCATTGATTACTGTTGCAAAATAATAATTTGGTGGAAATTGAGCCCCCACTAGGACAGCATACGAGCTTAGTTGTATTCACCTGCCATGGAAAACATGGCAATGGCAGACCAAGGCTAGCTGGGGGTGTCGGGATTGGGCAGCCAGCTAAACAAAAGTGTTGAGCATGATTCTGCACACTGTGAAAGTTGCGAAATTCAGCCAAGACAGTGGAGATGGGAGGAAGAGGCAAGTTGAATCAGGCAGAGAGAGAGGACCCAGGGTCAGGCTGCCACTCTCTGCCCTGTTCCATTCTGCATCTGTGTTGTATGTGACTCTGTGTCTACAAATGTTCATTATTGCCTCTGTTGTGCTAGAGGACTCCAGGTAAAGTTTCAATCTAATATGTGCAGTTAGGAAGATAATTCTGAATTTTAAAATTATTTTGCAAACAGAGGCAGATTTAGGTATTGTAAGTTCTCAAGCTTATATAATTCTGGGGACTCTCTTTAAGAAATATAATTTTAAGAACTATAAGTACAAAGTAGATGTGAATATTAATGCATAGTTAGAATGCAAAAGAAGCCACAAATTACAAATTTTAAAAGACTCATTGACAGAAGTGCATTTTTAAGTTGATTCTAGTTTGGTTTTAAATGTGACTCAACAAAGAAACTTAGCATTTTATTAGCTGAGATGTAAGCAACAGGGCAAGGCCATGTTTCGTAAAAATCAAAGTACAGGTACCCTCTTTACATGCAGATATTTGGTTTCCAAGATATTTATTGTGAGACCTGGTAAAATTTATGTTAAACTCCATAATTAGTGCACAGATGCTATTTTCCAAGAATGCTTGTGAGTACAAAAGCAACTGAGGTCTGGACCAAAATTATGCCACTTGGTATCTTAAACCACAATTTCTCTTTTCATATATAAATTCAATTTCTCTTTTCATATATAATTTGAAAAATTTAAATTCTGCTCCCTTCTTGACCTGACAATAAGCTATGACGCAGAAAAACAATTCTAACAACAATTAGATTCAGTTGTATTGCATCACAGCTTTCACACACAAATGAGACAGAATGAACCCAGGTGTTCCATTTGCTTTGTGTATAATCATTGCCAAAATTTCTCTGCAATATATATGAGACATTCAATACTTAGAATGAGTTTTTAAAAATTTTAAAGTAAACCAAAATTGGTATTTTGGAAACATTTTGCAATGTATCTTGAGATGTATACATGCAAATTTTTTGAGCTTCATTAAACATTAAGTGGATATGAAAAACATCTATTGAATATAATTGAGTACATTTATATTCTTTTAGGAGAAGCCTCTGAGTTTTTGAATATAATTGTTTTAGAATTGGATTTAATGAACCAGACCTTACATATTTCACTATTTACACTCCACCCACAGTAATGCTTAAGTTCTCTGATAGATTTGTACAACTCAATGTTGTTTGGTCAAGTATTACTTTATTCAACATAAATGTCAGACTAATTTTAAACAAAAGCATATTTATATATTTTAATTCTAAAAATGTCATTACATGTTAGAAAGCTCTTCCTAGTTGCAATACTCTTAAAGTAAATTTTGCACAGGAGTAGAGGAAGGTGGAGGAATCTGTACCTCGTGTTGTTTAAACCTACAAGCATTTTTTTAATGCTCTTTAAAATAATAAATCCAAATATCCCTGTTTCCTTTTATTGTTATAACTGGAAATTTAAACAAAACATTTCCTATTTTATATATCTCTCATTACTCCTAATTCAAAAACATTTTTTATTTTAAAATTATGACTTAAACTGCAGAGGTGCAAAAATTCAATAAATCTACTTCCATGTCTACTGATAAAATATGTTTTCTTGTTTTGGTATATGCTTTATACAGCAGATCAGCAAATGGAACTCTATGTAACATAAACAGCCAAATAAACATTCATTTGCATGAGGTGGTTTTCAAAATGTGTTGCTGCCACAGGC
Organism: Daubentonia madagascariensis; assembly: GCA_023783475.1. NCBI lineage: Eukaryota > Metazoa > Chordata > Mammalia > Primates > Daubentoniidae > Daubentonia > Daubentonia madagascariensis. Next base: position 10,028,863 of record JAKFHU010000487.1, read on the forward strand.
TCAGTAATTTTTTTGATGTTTATAACATCTTAGATATCAAAAGAAACAAAGGGAGAGAAACTGGCTATATGTGCCACTTGGAGGTTTCTTCTTTCCTTTATGTAAAACTGTTTACCAAAGAAAAACATTAATTTTTTTAATCCCATGTTCTAAGCATTTTATTATTGTTGTGTGTTTTTAATAAATTTTATCTTGAAATAATCTTAAATTTACAGAGAAGTTGGAAATATAGTACAAAGAGTTCCCATACACCCATCACCCAATTTCAGTTTCCCCTAATGTTATCATTTCATACTGCTATCACATATTTGTCAAAACTAAGAAACCAAAACTGTTACATTGCTATTAACTAAACCCCAGACTTGATTCAAATTTCACCACCGTTTCCATTAATATCCTTTTTCTGTTCCAGGATCCAATTTGGGATACCACATCTCATTTAGTTGTCATATCTCCTTAGTTTCCTTTGGTCCATGACAATTTTTCAGTCTTTCTTTATTGTCCATGATCTTGACATTTTTGAGGAGAACTGAATGCGAATTTTTTAGAATGTTCAAGAACTTTGTTTTTAACTTTATTAAAATTTATAGTTAAAGCAAATAACTACAGATCTATACATATACATGTTTGAGATATTCATGCAGAATGAATACATGTATCAAGGCTAGATGAAAGTATTCAGACCAGTTCAAGGTCATCTTGAGGAAGAGTTATTGGCAGTGTTAAATGTACTAGAGGCTGAAGTGATTTTGGAAGCTATCTGTAGCCAAAACACTAGATAGCTTGAGGAAAGTTTGGATGAAGTTTTACATCTGAATTTCTTATTTTGGTTGTTTCTATAATTTGTAGCTAAGCTAGGGACTCTTGAACTTTTTCCAGTAGTCCAGAGCTGTGGGTTTTCCATTGTCTTGATGCTGAAAGCCATGAATGCAAATAGAAAAGTATAATGCACACAGCTGAAAATTCAAAGTGCATAATTTGAGGTTGCCTGGCTTTCAAAACTTTAGAAGTCTCTGCCTGCCAAGAAAAGAAGTTGAAGCATTGCACTTCTATTTCTAAAGAGAACTGAAGCCAATACCTATAAGACATATGTCTTTATTTACTCAAACATAAATCAAATGGTCCAGGAACTTGTGCAAGTAAATCGGATTCCATTTGTATGTTTTTCCTGACACATAAATCTAGCTGCATGTAGAATGGCATGAATAATGCAGGAACTGAGCTCCCAGAGTGAATAATCTTTCACTGAAAACCTGGGAATGATGGTTTACCTTATAGAAATGGGCTTGGCACCATGGAGATAAATGCAAGAAAACACATAAGCAATGTGTGCGTATACCTTTTTTTCTGATTGCATTTTTATGTTCTGATACACATTAATGTGTAGTATACCAGTGATTAGTTTTCTAATTTAAGGCACTAAATAATAATAATAATAATACATTTTGGTCACTGTCATTTTTTTATTATTATTATTATTATTAGAGACAGATTCTCACTCTGTCACCCTGGGTAGAGTGCAGTGGCATCATCATAGCTCACTGCAACCTCAAACTGCTGGGCTGAAGGGATCCTCCTGCCTCAGCCTACTGAGTAGCTGGGACTACAAGAACACACCATGACACATGACTAATTTTTTTATTTTTAGTAGAGACGGGTCTCGCTCTTGCTCAGGCTGGTCTCAAACTCCTGAGGTCAAGCGATCTTCCCGCCTTGGCCTCCCGGAGTGCTAGGATTACAGGCGTGAGCCACAGCACCCGGCCACACTGATATTATTACTGATTCTTTTGTGCTGGGCACACTATTCATAGCAATCCGCTGAGATGAATACTATTATTAACATGTTAAGATGAAAAGGATGAGGGACTGGGAACTTTCATAACTTATCAAAGATCATACACCTGGTCAAGGGCAGAGTCTGTCTGACTCCAGAGGTATAAATGTCACTAAACGCTATTCTTTTTTTTTTCTCCACATCAGACATGTAATGTGCTGACATCATAACAGTTTGAGGGAGGCACATGTCACACATGCATGTGAACACCCAATCATTACACTTCTAAACTACAAAAGGATCAACACTGTTCCTATTTTGAACTCAAGATGGTCTTTGATGGTTTATGGTAATGAGATAAAATAACCTGACAGAGGCAAAAAGAATAAATAAAGAAAAATAAGTTAGCACAAAACTCTGAGTAAAGAACAAATCATGTGCTTGGGCTACATCAAGTTAAAGCACACCATGGAATCATTTTCTCAGCAGCATAAAGAGCAAATCTACATAAACCAATACTCAGATCCCATTTATCACCTACTTGTCCGAACAGTTCAGGGGAAAAATAAATCTTGACTTGGAACCATAACTGAGGTTATGAAAGCTTTCATTCATTTATTAAAAATCTATCCACTAATCAGCTCATAGCCAGGCAAATTAGTAGGTCCTCAATAGAATCTGTTGGAGGCTGGCATATATACACAGTCAAAAATAGTTTGTGGGCATTTAAAATATGTATTGTATTCCAATTGCTGGAGATTCAAGGATAAATAAGAAACACAGTTCCAAAGCTTACAGAGTTCATATTTTGTCAAGGATGCCAGACATCAAACAAATTTTTGCATAATTAATGTTTAATTGCAGTTGTAATAGGCGCTAAAAACTATTGACGTACAGAGCATTTGGAAACATTTCCATGTAAGTTATGTTATGGATTAAGGCCTAAGATTTAAAAAATGGGAGAATGTAATGCTGACATAGTCTTCATGATTTACAAAGTTCCTTCGAAAGTGTCTAGGAAAATTTCTTCAGTGAATGGGCATTTATAGAGCCTATGTATGGTCAAATACTATTAAAATTTCTTAGAACCTTCACTCTTTGGTACATTGTGGCCCTTCTTCAAGATTTTTCATCATCACTGCTTTCAAAGAAGAATTATTAAACCACAAATTCAAAGACAGAGAAAATATTCAACTCTCAGTTTCTGAGTTTGAAAGACAGAATCCTATCTTTGAATACATAGCAGTCCTAGATTTGTAGGAGATATCAACCTATGATTTCTGTGGTGTGGAAAAGCTGAAAGAGGGCCCCCTAGATCTTGAAAGGCATCATATTCAGGTTACAATGATGCTTAAACCGTACAATTAAAGGCAAAATTCTCAGCAGATGAAAGCACAGAGGAGTGAAAAGCCAGGTGAGGTTGTGCAATCCACCAGTAGACTGGCAGGAGATGCCTAAGGATTGAATAACTAATTTCAATAGCTTGATATTACCAAACCCTCCTCTGTCCTGAAACTTAATGCAACCCTAGAGAGAAAAGCCTAAATTAACTGTTTTTATTAACAAGATTAATGTTCTATCAGAGAGCCAAATGAGAATTTGGAACAAAGATTTAAATGATTGATAGGAAAAATTATATATACATATATTTTTTTGCAGTTTCAGGCCTGTAAAATTCATACCTGCACATACATTTAATGCTCAGAGATATCATTAATTAGACACTTGGGCAGTGCACAGGCAATATATGTCACCAAAGTGTTTGTACCCCCATAATATTCTGAAATTTTAAAAAAATTCTCTAAAAAAAATTAGACACAAATGATAAATGTTTTCTAAACTCAAGGAACCCACTTGTCATTAAAGAGTCCCATGTGCTGAGATTGGAGGGTGGCTAAAGTAATGTTGTGGGAATTAATTGTCAAAATTTGGCAGAGGCCAAATAACTGCCACTGGTAGAAAGGTGATCTAAAGAAAGCAATCATCTTGCTTTCTTTAGCTAACAAATGAGATATTTCTGAAAACTTATGTCTTTGATAATTATGAGTTGTGAATATTAATCTGGCAACCCGATATAGGATTTCTTAGCAAGGACATGAAAACGATGCACAGAGAATAGTTAGAAGATGGTGCAATTAGTACTTCTAGATGGTAATGAGGGTCTGAGACTGGCTAATTTGTGTGGTGGGGGGGTGAATAAGGAGATGTGGAAACATACAAGACATAGCTGGCCATAAAGAGGAAAAAGAGTAATGTAAGCTTTAAGCATTTTAGCACTATGTTGGTCACTAGAAAAACACAGCTATGGGGGGGGGGAAAGGCTTCAGTTGGTCCCATTTTATGTACCTTAAATCTAGTCTTGTCATTTTCAATGACAGAAGTATATATACATATATATACACACACACATAGATAGATAGATAATGTGGATTCAAACTTTAAAAAAACCACAACAATTTAGAGCATGGCTATTAAAAATATCCCTTATGAATATGGACACAAAAACCCCAAACAAATTACCAGCAAATTGAATAGAGTGAAACATACATGAGGGATTATACACCATAATCAGTGTGATTTATCCTAGAAATGCAGGAAGTCTGGTTCAACTTATGAAAATCAATGTCATAAACCATACTGATAAAATGTAGGGCAAAACCCAGAAGATCACGTCAATATATACAGAAAGTGCATTTGACAAAATTCTACTCCCTTTCATGATAACAACAAACAAACCAGGAATAGAAGGACACTTCCTCAATTTATAAAAGGCATCTACGGAAAACCCACAGCTATCATAAATAATGGTGAAAGACGGGAAGCTTTCCCCTCAACAAGACAAGGCTGTCTTCTTTAATATTGTGCTGTAGGTTCTACCCACGGCAATTAGGCAAGAAATAGAAAGAAAAGGCACCAAGATTGTTTGGGAAGAAGCAAAACTCCCTCTATTTACAGATAACAGGATCTTATATATAGATAATCCTAAGGAACACACAGACACAGGCACACACACAAAAAAGAGATAATAAACAAGTGCCACATTTAACAAATGACCGAATGCAAGATTTTTATCCGGGCAGGGTGTTACGGGGACTTGGGGTTCCTAAAATCTTTTTTTGACTGCTCTTGAACGTCTCAGAAGATTTTCACTTTAGATACAGTCACATTGTTATTCTTCAGGTCAACTGGCAGCACAAATGATTCCCCAGTTGCTATTGGGAAACCATTCCCGGAGTGGCTGATCACTTTCTATGATGGGAAAACTTTCCTTTATTCTTATTCTGATCTTTTATCCATCTATCTTTTCCAAGGTGTGTAGTGAATAGGACAAACATAAAATGTTAAAGCTGTCAGTATTGAAACTCCACCCGCTTTAATTGGTTCCTTTAACCCATTGAACCAATTTAACCTCTCAACCAAAGGAAATGGCTAGAGTTAATCTCTCCCTTTATTTCCAATCCTAAGTAGTTATTAAGAAGTTTCCCAAAATCTCCTTCTGGGATTCTACCAAAGATGTGTGTGTTCAAGCTAATCACATAGTAATGGAACATAAGGAAACATGTTAATTAATACAAATTAATAAACATGTTTCATCAGAAGATATTAAATATTTTCCAGAGTCAGTCACCTGTAGAAAGGGCCTAACACCATAAAGTAACCAAAGGAGCTTAGAACTATAGATTGAGCATTCTGAGAGCTAGGAGAGCCAAAGTCATGTGTATTAAGATTGTCAAAGCACATGCTTTGATATTTACAAAGATGCTAGGATGCTATGATGCTAAACACAGGAGGGAAGTTTGAGCTAATTATACCAAATTGGGAGTTACCAGCATATTGATGGTAATTGAGTCCATATGACTGAATGGGATACTAAATAGATGTTATAAAATGATAAAAGAAGAGGACACATATCATAATCTTGAGAAATACCTACATTTAAGGTGTGCAAAAGAAACAAAAAAGGAAAAGAAAATTGATAGGAAAAGATAGGTAATGTTGCATCAGAACATTTAGGAAAAGTGTGGTCCCACAGAAGATCCATGATGTCATAGGTTAGTAGTAGATCAAATAAGAGAAGGGACACTGCATTTAATGGTCTTTTGAATTGGTGACAAATGTCAAGTCAAAAGGCCACAAGGCTCACCTTCCTTACTGAGAGCCAACTGTTATTTTTAGGTAAATGTCGATACTGCTGCAAGCTTCTGCTTAATTCTGAAAGTTTATTCTGACGTTTGTCAGTGCTCGCATGGCTTTATAGAGGAGAGAGTTGTTGGAGGTCCTCACTCTGCATTTTCACTGATGTCTCTCCCATATTTACAGTTTTGCTCTCCTGACCTGTTTATCCATCTCCTTAGACTATTTCGTTTAATCTGCCATGCATCTGTAATCTGCAGCTGTAACCAGGGCGACGCCTTTTGCATCAATGCCTTTCCCTGCCTTATTTATGGCCCTCGTTACATCTGTTAATTATTACTTCGAAAAGTGGTAACCAAAGAAAGGTGTGTATACTTCAGGACATGCTCAAAATGATCTTGGGGGGACACAAAAAGAAGAAGACATCCTATGAAAGTTATTTCATCTTTTTGTCTTATTTCTATATACGTTTGAAGATATATGTGGGTATACATCATATATGGATACCATAATATGTATACACAAATTAGGAAATAAATAAGTATACTTGTTTGGTGGTATGTGGTTGTGTTTATTTTCTTTTAAAATGATATGGGCATGACAAGCAAAGAAGTTTGGTGACAGTGACTTGGACTGTTGGGTTACCCCTTAGTGGTCTGATGCAAACAGTCTCTCCCCTTCCATCTTTTCAATGTCCCATATAAATTATATTTTTCAAGCACAAATCAGTGTTGCCTGATAATATCACGAAAATATACACTCTCCATTATATGACTCTGTTACTGGCCACATTGAACAACTCACCACTCACCAAACATCTTGCCACCTTTCCTAAACTTACTTTTCATACCTGGAATGATTGTACCCTTTATCCCAGGTGACCAACATCTTTCACATACTCAAAGCGCACCCAAGCACAGCCCAAAGGCTATTTTCTCTCCCTAGACATTTCAGGTTGGTAAAGCCAGAATAAATGTGTCTATACCTTTTCATTCTATAGTAATTGACTATCTTTTATAGGAAATAACAAAAGTTCTTTGCTTTCTAACTTGTGAATAATTTAAATATGAGTCTTTCATATATATCCTCCATTTCCAGCTCAGTGATTTAAAAATATCGTTTAAATGTATTGCCAAATAAGTCAACTTTACTTTTCTGCTTAACATTTTATACACCAATCCATACATATGTAAAAACCACTCCAGATTTTCTTTCTTTTCTCAAAGAATGTAATTCAACTAGCTTTCTGTGAGTGGACGCAAATGACAAAATATAGCTGCTGATCGATGTACATGGATTAAACAGTCAAGTAATAGTGAATTTGTGAGAACTTTGCTATCACATGAGATAAGAATGTTGAAAAACCACAAGGTTGAAATTTTTAAGTTCATCATTGGATAATATGGTACCTATTTAAAATAATTATTTTTGATATTTCAGGTTTATTTTAGAAATAAGCATGATACAAGTTGGTCACAGCTATGATTGCCATTGTTCCCTAGTAGGACTTAGATGAAAGTTTAGTTAGTCTTTGCAGTCAAAAAAATAATACAAGAAAATCTGTGATGAGTATTTACAAAATGTAATGGATTGGAGTATAATGTTATAACAGAAAAAATAAAGTTGCACTCTAATTTCTCAGAATTTACCTTTAAACAACATTTTTAAATCACTAAGCTGGAAATGGTAGATATAAATGAAAGAATTAATTTAAATTTTTCACAAATTATAAAGCAAAACTTCTGTTCTATTCCTAAAAGGTAGTCAATTCTAATACACTCCATTTCAGGTATATTTAATATTTAGGAAAAAACAAAGTACCATTTTGTGAAATGTGGTAATGACTTTAGTAGATAGCAGATCCGATGTCGGTTGAACAATCATTATGTGTCACTATATAAAATTGCTTTGGCATTATTTCAGTGACTTCAAAATGATCACTTGTCATTGTGTCTCTAAAGTAACTTTGCTCCCTCAGAACCTTTTATGACCAACTAGACTGCTATTTTTGGTTTTCTTTGCAGGACCTATGAAATAAATTCATAATTAATAAATTCAAAACTGTTTTGGAAATATGGAGGTGTTCTTTGGTGACAGCCTCTTTGTGTGAGTAGAAATGTAAAGAGATAACCTGTTTTAATATTCCAACATCTGGTTGGTTATCGGCGTAGACTAAGATAAATTAGTACAACAAGGGAATAAAATTAATGTGCTCAAACCACCATAGAATGATGTCACACCAAAAAGTGAATTCTCTTTATAGAGTTTAAAAGCCAATAAAAGGTTATTTTTTGAAGCTTTAGTAACATTTCATCTAATTTGAAGCCAATGTGCTCCAGGTCATATGCAGGCCAGCCTAGAATGAAGTCACAGAAATGAAAGTGAAGATGGAGTTGAAGATTAATTTAATTAGGATTTCTTAAGATAATATTTAATTTTATAAAGGATTTTAAGGCTGTGAGATTGTTTCCTCACATCACAAGCTACATCAAATATGTACATTTTCAGAGTCTTCCCAGGCACTTTTGGCCAACAGGACTGTATGGAATTCACAACGTCCAAAAGACAGAATTAATACCAGTTATAATAAGAATCTACAGAATATTAGTGGCATGCAAATGGATTTGATTAATAATGAAATGTAAGGTGGTATTTCTGCAAGTACATAATCCAATGATTTTTGAAAGGTCCTGTCCTTGATCTCATTTTGCCTGGAAATTGTGATTTGGTGCTGAGCTGCATTTGATAAGAAATTAATGCCTAAAGTATACAAGAAAGAAAGTATATGTCTTGGTGTGTGGCATGTGAAAACTTTCAGGAAGAAAAATAAGGATCAGGGAACCAATCTCTGAAACAATAGAGGTCACAAGTGCACATACGGGTAGGATTTATTTATAACCTTGAAACATTAAAAAAGGAAAAGTCCTTGGGCAGTGACAGTTTTGGAACTCAGTAACTTACTGCTTGGGATTTTGAGATTTTTTTGCTTATATGATTATCCATATTTCAAAATGCAGTGTTACATTTTCAAGAGCACTTGTGAGTGACAATGATGTTTCTAGAAAGAAAAAAGAAACCTATCATTTAAGATGCCAGGCATCCTTATAAAACCCTTTCAGAATTTACTATTGTTCCATTTTTACAGATGGTAAAACTGAGACTCAGGTTAGGCTATTTGCCTGTCATACCACTAGAAGTGGTAGAAGCAGAATTCACATCCCAGTCATTCTACCTCTAAGCCCCTATATACTGTATTACCTCTCTTCTCTCTTTGAATTAAAGACTAGAGACCAAAATTCTAGACTGTAATACATTTGAGTGGGTGCCTTTTTATCCTGCCTGAACTTCTTGCTGTTATATGTTGAGAAAGTTAGGAGAATGGTAATGGAGAGTGCCTTCAGGTAGAAGAATTATGTCACTTCCCCCCGATTTTCCCCTCCAGACCCATGCTCTTGCTTTCTCTGCCCTGTCCTGTACCCTGGGATGCACGTGCCCTAGGGATGAAACACCCAACTTCCTTACCTCCTGGCTTCTAATTTGGTGTGGCCAATAAGAAAATAAGGAGAGACTAACCCGAGCATTTTTTCCCTGTTGCATCTCTACTTTAGTACCTTGGCTGTGACTGCAATTATGTTTCCCTAAACTTCGGATCCTGTTGGGGAACCCCTCTTTCTCCCCTCCCTCTCTTTCACTAGATCCTGCTGATGTATCAAATACTCATGCATAATTTAATGGTTAGTTTTTGCTCTGTAACAAACCACCCTAAAACTTAGCCACTTAGAATCAAAATTATTTATTAATTTTCATAAATCTGTGGCTTTTTGGGGAGTTCTTCAAGTATGGGCTGGCTTGGCTGGAACTGGATGGTCTAGGATGGCCTCACTGGCACTCCGCTGAGTAGCTCAAGGCCAGCTAGGGTGATGAGGAGACAGGGCTACACGGGTCTCATCTTCCAGCAGCTTAGCCAAGACTCAAGCACATGGCAGTGGTTGCAGGCCTCCCAGACCCCAAGGTGCAAGCACTTTTCAGGTCTCTGCTTGCATCAAGTTTATTACTGTCCCATTAGCTAAATCTAGAGTCAGTGTGCAGATACCGGGAGAACAATCATTCTGGGCACCTTTGCAAATGACCTACTACAGGTATCCAAATATGCAATCACTGCCTATTTGAAAAATATACTTCTCTTCTAGGTCTTACTATAGGGTCAATCTTCCAGCGTGAGGCTATGAAACTTCCCTAGTATGTACAGTGCTTTTCAAAATCTCAGATGAAAGGTGAGGTATTTATTTATTATTTTGTTCTTAACTTTAATTAATAGCATATTTTACCAATGTAGAAATATTAGACTTTGGAATCTGAAAAATTTCCATAACAGGAAAATTTTTTTCTTTCCTTTTTTTTTGAGAAGAAATATTCTAAACTATTAAGAATATTCTATTTTATAAAAAGAAGTTCTTGGCATATTAAATTCGTAACAACTTTAGGAAATTTGCAATATGTCTCTGTTGTCCTCAAAGAGGCATGAGCACAGTTAATATTTAGTAAATGTAAAAAGAAATAGTTCTTTCTGAATTATCTAATTCAGAATGCCTGCACTGGAGACAGGCAGAACAAAACGCTCCAGTGTGAAAATCCCCTATATTTTATTTTACTTACAGGTGGTGACAAACATCCTGAAAACAAGTATCTTTCAACAAAATATGATGAAACAAAAAGTATTTTGTTTCAAATATATGAAATAAATCCTGTAAATTTTAAGTGGTTTCCTGAACAAGAAGTATACGGAAAATGCCAAAGATGGTTTTTCTAGGCATTTCCTTCAAGAGCAGAATTTCAAAGACTTAAAAAGTTTTTGTTTTTGTTTTGTTTTACTTTTTAAACTACCAGCTCAAATATTATTTATGGTAGATATTTTTCTTTAGAGCTGTTCTAAGGTGTATTGAGGTTGTATTATGTTATCATTACCAGCTATGGTTACAGACACACCACATGCTGAAGCAGATTATTCAGTGGACAACACACACACACACACACACACAATTTGATCTAGACATAATTGGATTAGTCATAGAAAAATTTTGTTTTTCAGAAATACCTTCAGTCTTCAGTCAATTTTTTGCTGAATATTAGGATTTCTGAATGTTCTAATTAAATGTTCCAAACTGCGGTATGAAAAAAGAAAAAAAATTATAAAAATTCATGAATTGTAATTATTAGCATGTACAATAATTATTTTTAAAAATGGTTTTTATTTATTTTGAGTGAATGGTTGAGTCTTGAGCACCTGCTTCCTTGAGAAAAACTAACTAGGTTACAAACGTCTAGGTTTAAATGTTGGCTTCATCATTTCCAGTAGAATTGCTTTAGTCGATTTTTTTTATATGTTTGAGATTCTGTCTCCTAACCTATGTGACAGGGATATCTAAGCAATACTTATTTCTAATTGTTTTCCAAATTTCCATTTTAAATACCAAAGTTAAATTATTTTATTTAAATATTTAAAGAAAGGATTCAGTTTTATATATGTATGTGCATATGTCATTTCAAATTTCACATGAAAACGTGTAAAAAGTGGCTATCTAAGTGGAACCATTTAGACATCAGAAATTTTCAGTTGGATAAAAATCCAGGAAAAGGGGGATCCAGCATCACTTTTTTGTGTGGTAAAATCTGTAACTGACACATCAAATGTTAGACACATAGTTTGTTTATTCTTGGGTCTAATATTATAAACTAATTAACTGTCAATCAAAGGAGTTTTAATTAATTTATGGATCAATTAGATGTCCTGCTGTGGGCATTCATATAGGGTCATTAATTAGTTTATAAATGGATCAACTATGCATATCCACTTTTCCCGACTGTCACTGCTTGGCACCATTTATTCTCTCCACAAAATTGCCAACTGCCTCCATCCCTCTCACTCTTGCCCCATTAATTCAGACATCAGTTCCCCACAGTGCAGGCAGAACCATTTTTGGTTTTTAAAACTAAATCAGATCTAGTCAATTTGTAGTGAAAATTCTCCCATGTCTTTTCTTTGCTCTTAGAAGAAAGAAAAAAATTAATAAATCATCAGATCCCTGGCTGAGCTGATCCATACTAAACTTTTAATCTCTACACTGTAGTGAGGCTTAAATCTTCAGCTCTAGCCATTGGTTCCTTAATTTAGATTACGGTTCTGCCAGTCACTAGCTTTGAGTAGACTTTACGTAACTTTATTAACCTCTCTGAACCTGGGTATTCTCACCTGCAAAATGGGGTGAGTATCTACCTCATAGGAGGACAACATGAGGACAAAAGGAAGCAGCATGTTTAAAATGTTTAAACCAAATGTGTATGCTCTGTGAATATCATTGCCTCCCACTATGTGCTCCTCACCCTCTGCTCCTTAGTGCTCCTAGACTTTCTCCAGCTTCTATTGCATGCCATGTATCCTCCAGGCACAGAAATTGTGTGTGTGCTGTTCCCTGCCTGTGAAGCTCTTCCCTTGCCCTCCGAACTCTCATTTCATCACTAGTGTTTAGCCCAAGCATTTCTTCCCAACAGAAGATTTTCTACCTGACTCCACATCACTGTACTCCATCTCACTTATCAGAGTAGCAGGTATACCATCATCTGTGTCCTATGTTTTATCATTTGAATATTGTCTGATTCCCCTGAGAGATTGTGAGCTCCTTGAAAGCAAGGATCGAATCTGCTATTGTTTGTCTTTGTATCATCTGTATCCAGCACTGTGCTTAAAAATATTTGTTGAATGAATGAATAAATGAATTAATTAAATGAAATCAAACAAATACAATAATAAATGAATATGATAACATGGACTATAGTTTAGCAAGGTCCTATGAATTCAACGGACTGAAAAGAAGCATAAATTCTACTTGCATGTCTTTTTCTTCTGTCCCATGATGATGATGGTGATGGTGATGTCACATAGCTAGCAAACTGATGTTTGAATTGAATTCTCTCTGACTCTGAAACCCATGATCTTCCAACTATACTATTCTTGAAGAATGGATATTGTTGAGATATGGATACAGCAGGATATTTTCCTTTGTTCCTTTTCAAATCAGTCAATTTTAGATTAAATTATGTTACCTTTGCTGAGCTATTGACTGGGACTCATCCTCTTACTTTACTCCTTACCAGCTATATGAGCAAAGACATATCACTTAGACTAGATTATCCCCAAGTCTCTATGATATTTGAAGAGATAGGTCAGAACCATACCATTACCTTATGCTGTAAAACATATTTATATTTGATAAATACATAAATTATATTTCACATATAAGTGAATATACATATTGACTGTCAATGGCATAATTCAGTTTATGGAGAGAAAAGACAACAGAAAAAAATTATGAACAAACACAAATAACTTCTAAGTGTAAACGAAATATGGGTGTGGGACTCAATAGTGATTACCAAACTGACCAAAAAGCTATCCTTAATTTTGCAAAAATATTTGCAGTGTAAATTTTTGGTCAGCTGGGGACTGGCTGTATTTTTCAAAAGCCACAAAATCACAACCATAAGAGTATTTTAAATGTCTACGGTAACTACTTAGTGGTTCAGAAACTAACACTTTATAATTCAAACTTCCAAGGAAAATGGTTTGCTCTAAATTTTAAAAAATCCTTGCAGATAAGTAATATGGGATTTTTTTTCAAATTGATCTATCTATTTACAAAAAGAAAAGTATAAGAAATATACGTTAATGCTGTTTACTTTACAATTTTGTTTCATACTATTTCCTTTTTTCCAGTAACATTTATACTATTAAGTTGTAGAGTAGAGAAACAAATCTATGCCATTTTCCATACTCAAATAATTTGAAAAAGTATCTGTGATCCAAATTGCCTAACTGAATTAGGACCTCTATTCCCAACTTGTTAGATAATACTAACTTGACAAAAGTATTTCAAAGGAACACCTCCCTCCTATAATAATTCTAGTCCTCATCCCATTAAACGGTTTATCCTACAAATTTATTCTTGACCAAGCACAGGTGAGATACATGGCTTTGAAGATAGAAGGAAAAACTCATAGTGAAATCAACAGACCAGAAAGCTGAGTCTTGTTTATAGCTAAATCTTAGTGGTTTGGAATGGAATGTAGACAGCTCTGCAACTTTAGAAATTTTTACTTACACTTGAAAGTATAAAATGATCTGCCACCACCATAAAATGTTTGCTGTGGAGATCATTTAAAAGTTAAAAAAAAAAATACCTGACACTCCATTCATTCATTAACACATTAGATAGAGGTCAAGAACATCCTGACATTTCCATAATTTCTTCATGCTTAAAAGAACCGCAAAGTAAGTGGTAGGTATGATTTAGCTCTCATTTTTTGGCTTTGCTGTAAAGACATTCATATACTCCATGGGATATATTTGTTAGTTCTGAACATAAAACACAAAACATTGGCTTGCTTGAGATTCTGTTGTGATCATCCAACCAGCACCACTTAAAAACATGCTTGGCTTTGAAGCCAAGAAGAGGAAAAAAAACCCCACCAGAATTAAATATGAAAGATGGGTTTGGAGCCAGATCATCAAGAATATATGTGAAGAAGTCATCTGAGGGCTACATGTAAACCTATAAACATTGTACATGTATATAGTCTTATGTTCTTTGAGTTTAAATAAAATAATAAACAGATGTTGGTAAAATGTTTCTGATCTTGGGTTGGCATCTAAGGGAAAGATAAAAGGGAAGAAATAACAGTAAGAGAATATTAAGAATCCTACAATGCAATCTTTAGTTTAAAATGGTGCCTGGCTAGAAAGAACGTTGCAACCTATTCTAATTTCCCAACAAACACTTAAGTGAACAGTCAAACCTACAAAACAAAACAAAATACATATCATTTAAAATCAAGACTGATAGTAAGACTATTATAAGGATCTAAAAAGATTTTTCCATAAATTCTAAATCTATGTTGCTACATGGAGAATTACAAGCAAGTCTAATGAAACAGACCAAATCCACAGGCTTGAAAGGAGGGAAGCAAACTTTTTTTTTTCCTACTATGTTATTGTCCCCTTGGTTCAGGAATCTTCAATTCATGACTGAATAGTTACATTAACATGTTTCCACAAATGTTAATGTAGAGATGTCATCATTGCTAAAGACTGTCATTTCAAACAAAAGAAAATGTTGTCAAAAAGACATTTTTCTTAAATTTGTTATTAATGTTTGCAGTAGAAATCTAACAGTTTGGCCAGTATTTTTGCAATAGAAAGATACATGTAAGTCACTACAGTAACTGGCTGCCAAGTATTTGCTGATGGCCTACAGAAACACAGACCTGAGTATACCTCACAAGTTCTCTAGCTCTGCCAGACCCAGTGGTGCTCAGTTAAAAGATGATAAATGAAAAAATGAAATAAAATAAATAAAGGTAATAGTCTATCCTGAATTGAGCCACCTCTGATGTTGGCTGAAATATATTAAAATATCAGTCAGCAAGTCCTGAGACTATTGCATACAACATTGGCATTGGAACAGTCACAGCTTCCACCCCTTTATCCCGCCATAAAATAGTAATAATAGTAACAAGTAAAAATAACAAAGTAAAGAAATGGGGAATTTGATGTGTCATTGGAGTTGTCAGCATGAATGAGCTAGGCAAAGAAGAGTAATCTGGATTAGAAAGGGAAGGGAAACACCAACAAAAACAAAACAACATGCGAGCAAGTGCGTATACACACACACACTCACAACAAAAGAACATATTTCACAGGAAGTACAACAGAGAGGGACCTTCAGAGTATAAGCAGAAGCTGTTTCTTGCATAAGTGCTATAGAAATTTTAAGTCTGGAGAGCAAAAAAGTTTCCTTGCCCATCTAACTTAAACAGGCATACCTGTATCTTAATGGCAAACATGGCTTTTGGAAAATAAAGAGAGTTAATTAGTCTTTCTCATATCATCAGTCAGATTTTATCATAGATAAGTTAGAAAACTTTACTACTCACTTCCTTCTGTTTCTCACCTCCCACTTTGCAGCTTTCCAGCTCACTTGCTTTCTTTTCCTTTGCTTGTCTCTTCTGCATTCATGGGTCTCTTATTAGGGAATGTAAATAGTTCAGTGATCTTCCCTATATATTGCCTGGAAACCAGCAGCCTAAATTCATTATTTCTCTAACCCATTTAATTTTCTTCCTTCCAGTTCCATACTTCCATGTTTAGTCCATAATCTTCCAATTATCATTCAATTTCTTGGTACTTTGATACTAAGAGAGTGCCCTGCATATTAGACACAAAAATATGGTCATTGGAATTACCACCCTTCATAAATTTAAATGTTGACCTTTATCTGCCCAACCTTGTTTCTGAAAACTTACCTTGAAATTTTTCGCACTCAAACAAATTAATGGGGGCACAAAATCCCTGCTCTTGGCTGTGGCCAACTGTATTGAGAGTACATCTATTTAAACCTAGCGTCCCTGGATATTACGGCCCTTGGTACTCAAGATCTCCCTTTACCGGCAAACACATTCTCTTCGCTTAACTCATATGTCTTTCCTGAAGACAGCCTTTGCTGTCTATACGAAGAACCACAGCTTCAAGTGAGACATAGCCTCACCTCCTGTGCTCAGTTACAGCAGAATGCACATACCTGTTTCTGCTTCTCCCCTTGAGCAGAGGGGCCAGTGTCTCTCTGAATTTGAAACTATCTCATGTGACTTTTGTTTCAGAAAATCATGCGCTTATTGTACCTAAGGATAAGACTTTCTTCTGAGGTAAATAACATCTCCCTGACATAATTGTAATTATGATTTTGGAAAACCATTCTGAGAGGTGCAGAGGAGGGAACGGATTGACGGTGAGTGAGATTTGAAATGCAATTTAAGTATAAGTGAGAAATGTTGGTGGTCCAGTTGAATGTGACGGCAGTGGGGATGGGGAAGAGCAGAAAAAGCCTCTACATATCAAGAAGTAAAATTCTCAGGACTCAGTGATCGACCGGATAGGAACAGTGAGAACAAAGGCTGAGTTGGGAGTTAGGAAGTAGGTTAAGAAGCTGAGGAACACCGAACTGAAACTAGTTTGGGGACGAATAAAACTAACACAGTTTTGGAGATGACAATCTTGAGAAAGATGAGCAAAATCCAAATGAGAATGTCCACAAGTCAGTAATAACTTTCTTCTTCAGTCTATTTGTAATGCTTTTCTTCTATAAAAAGGTGATTGCCAGTTCTTGATTTTTCTCTGTCATATTTAAAATGGCTCAATAACTTGAGTAACAACTCCTTCACATACTGTTAGATCTGTTAAAAGCAGTTTAAAAATCTTTGGAAACTTTACACAAACTTCCTATCTGGATTGTAGTATTTCTGGAACTGTGTTCTATTAACACTCAGTCTGGGCTACAACTGTTTTCTCCATCAATCAGTTCATGCTTAAGCTAAGGAATATCAACTATATGTTTTTTAAAGTAATTTTTTAAGTTTTGAGACATCTATTTGACCATCTAAAGTCAATGGACCATCCTGTTTGACTTCACCAAATTTCATCTGTATTGGAAGCTTCTCTACAATAGAATTTATACTGTTTGTTTGAGTTGTCTACATTTCTTAGCAAACACAGCAGGTTCACATTGACTGTGATTAAAACAAGAATCTATATATTTCTGGTTCTTTTTTATGACTTTATCAGATAGTTGGACTGTTTGTTATTGCTGAGAATTATTTCAGATTAATTGTGACCCTGTGTTGAAGCTAGTAATTTTAAATAGAGATACTGTTCCATATTAAAATACACATTGAAATAACAGCTGCTTTTTTCCCCCTCAAACTCAGTGTTATGTCTCCAATTTTCCTTAAATATAGACTTACTTGTAGCAAAGAAATCTGGTACAAAATAATTGTCATGGTTTAATCTTCTTGAGAAATGCTAACTATTATATCTAATAACAATATTTAAATTGTTATGGATATCTAGTTATATGGTAGAGAACAGGCTTGTCTTTCTTAAGATAAAGTACATTATTAACATTGTAGTTGAAGTTCTTTAAAATAACTAAGCAGTTGTCTAAAAAGGCATTGCATTTATGAACTTACTTTACATTAAAATATCATGTACATATTTATGTGTCTATTTTGTCCATGTTAAACATGAGAATTTCCCTATGATCTCTTTAGCCCAGAATTTTTTATGGAGTTATAAGAGCTTGTCATGGAAAACTGAACTTGATAGCTCATAATCATTAGTATTCCAAAGGAAGTCCTACTTGAGGTCATCACCCTCAATGGTTTAGGCAGCACATTAATATTATAGTTTCCCTTAATATTTGGTCATAGCCACATAAAACATATGGATATTTGATTGGACTAAGGATTCTTCATCTGAATGTTGACGAGACATTGCCGTTGCCTTCAATATACTCTCCCACATGACCATAAGCCACCTTTCCAATTTATTTTGGCATTCTTCTTCTCCATATATCTGTTTCTCCAACTGAGGAAATTACTTGCCATCGTCTGCATACAAGCCACAATCTTCTACCTTCACGCCGAGGTCCCACCGTGTGCTAGACAGTGTTCTGGTTTGAGAACAGTGAGGGAGATGCTCAAGGTTCCTGCTCTGAAGGAGTTTGCCTTCTAGTAAAGGAGAGAGATAATAACCCAACAGACAAATAGACACTATCATTTCAGATGGAGATAAATGCAATGAAGAAAATAAAATATAGTAATAAAGCATAAAAAATATAGCAGAGGAGATGGGGATTTCTAGTCCAGAATGGCTGTGTCAGGGGTGGCTGCTCTGAACCAGCGAGAGACGTAAGTCTGCTGAATCGTAAACAGGGGCCACGGGGGGCAAGAACTGAGACCGAGGGCAGAGCTTGCCAGGAGGAAGAGCACATAAAGCCCTTAAGGCAGGAACAGACTTGATACGGTTGGTAACGGGTCAGAAGGCCAGTGTGGCTGGATCATAGTTAAAGAGGCGAAGAATTGAAGGAGATCATCACATGCAGGTCTTGCAGGCCACCCTACAACTTCTCTCGAGTTTGGTTTTTATCACAAGTATAAATGAAAAGCTTTAGCAAGAGACTTAGGTGATTGGATTAATAATCTTAAAAGATAATACTAGTTGCTGGAGCTAGATAAAGGTGATGGTGGCATGAATTTAGGACGGTAGCCATAGAGTTGGCGAGAAGTGACTAGATTTAAGCTCAGGTTTGGAGACACAGCCCCAATGGCTTGTTGACATATTACATGTGGGAATGACAAAAATACAGCTAACAAGGATTATGTGGATCATTTCTGCCTGAGCAACTAGGTGAATGAAAGTACCCACAACCGAGATGGGAAAGACCGGAGGAGGAGTAAGTTTGGTAGGATGGAACCATGGTTCTGTTTTGTGAGTGTCTATGAGATGTCAATTAGACGTTACCTCAGTATAAATAATTTTATTAATATCTACATTCACAAATATCAATGCCAGGATGCTTTTACTTTTAATTGCAACAGATGGTCTCTCTTTCTCTCCCCCTGTCCCTTTCCTTCTCTCTCTCTCTCTCTGTTTCTCTCCCCCTTACTTCCCCTTCTCACTAAATTTATAATTTGTATTAGGTACATTTGTGTATATGTCTTATTAACCTACTTTTTTAATTCATTTTCTTCAAGTCTTCAATTAATGGAAACCAGCCAATATATAAAGAAGAAGGATAAGAAGAAAAAATGATGAATTAGTATAAAAACACAGATATTTTTGATGCAGCTCGTTCTAAGGAAGAACTAGAATCATGTCTAGTTCTAGACATAATAAAGGCAATAATAAACCTTTCTTTAACTGAAATTCTCTTTGTGCATTTGCTTCATTTTTCTTTATTGGAAGACCAGGGACTTTTTTAAAAAAATAAATTTCTACTGGGAATATGAAAGATGTTTGTTCACAGCTCCAAAGCTCACATATTCAAAGAAAGAGAAAGTGAATCTATTTCAGCTTCAATTATAGATTCCTAGAGATGGAATTATTTTTCTTTGGCTTTCATTAAGGGTTCATCCCGGCATAAATAACACTGTAAACTCTCTAGAGTTGGGTACGTGTTTGCTGCAACTATGTAAGTCCTCTAAAGTTTAATGAGTGTACAACTGGTAATTTTTCTGGGACAGAAAAAATGAAAGAATAAATAAGTGAATGAATGAATGAGTGGATTCAGGGGTACATGTGATGTATAAAATAATAAGGGAGAAACATGACAAACTCACAATGATAACAGAAAAGAGAGTGAAATTTTAAATCCTTAATTATTTGGGGGATTCCACTTACAGTAGGAAGTAGAAGTTTGTGAGAGGCTGTTACTTCTATCATAATTCCATATTAACTAACAGTCATTAATTCCAGACTAACCAACAGTCCTACTTCTCTTTCAAGTAATCAAAGAATAGTCAATCCAAAGATGTCTAAAATAACTAAATTACAGAGAAGGATGACTGTTTCATAAGTAAGCAAAGAGCAGGGGCTGCTTTTGTACCTGGAGCAATATTTTAGTCTTAGCACAGGCAGCAGAGGAAGAAGCAGGCCTGCCCTACTCTGAAAAAAGTTCACAAGACAACGAGAAACCAGCTGAAATTGAAGGACCGTGTGGGCCAACATGATGGACTGGAATCTAAAAGAACTCCAAGAGCAAAAATAAATCTCTCACCTGACCATTGTCTCTCACGAGGATTTTGCTAAGTACCAATGGGAAGAGTAAAAGAGTAGAGAAAGTGTCATGTAGTGCCTGACCCCAGCATTGCTAGAGTTTAATAAACAGATAAACTAAGCTGCAAGTCAACCCACTGCCAGCTCAAATCCTGATCAGATCAAAAACTCAACCCCCTTTGCTTCGTATACAGAGCGTTAGAGACTGGGGAGAAGGACAAATAGAGATCTCTTTAATTGCAATTTAAAAATTGACACCAATTACATGTCCCAATGCTAGTCTAGTGCTACTCATGGTGAAATTTAAATGACCAGTCCCTCACCCTAGCTGCCTGACAGGAAAAGGGAATGGAAACTGGAGGAAAGACAATAAAACACATTATCTAGTTTAATCTATATGTTCTTTTGTTCAAAATGTCCTTCACACAAGCAGAAATCAAAAGACATGCAAAAAAGACAGGGATATCAGGTGAAAGTGACAAAAAAGAGAAAAAAATAACCCAACAAATAGAGTCAGACACAAAGGTGACCTGGATATTGGCATTAATAGACAGGACTTAAATAATTTTAAACATGTTAAATAATTAAGAGGAAAATAATTTATAGAGGGGTAAAAGACCTAAAAAAAAGACCCAATTGAAATTCTAGAAGAGAAAATGCAATGTCTGGAATTAAACATTTATTGGATGGGTTTAAATAGTGAACTTGAAGACAGTTCAATATTATTTACCACGTTAAAACTTTGAGAGAAACAAAATATTGATGAACAGACCACTGTAGGCACGTTAGGACCGTATCAAATAATCTAACACACATAAATGGTGTTTCTGAAGTGAGAGAACATGAGGCAGGAGAAATATTTGAAGAAATATTTGTTAAAATCTTTCCATATGTGGTGATTGAAATCAGCGCAGATCCAAGAAGCTCAGGAAATCCCAAATAGGATAAATGCAAAGACAAAACAAAACAAAATAAAACAAAACAAACACCACCATTCCTACATGTAGCATAGCAGCGCAGAAAATCATAGACAATGAAAAACATTTTGAAAGGAACCAGAGAAAAGAGGACACTTTTCACTGAGGAAATAACAATAGAGAGATAGCTGACTTCTTGTAAACCAAAAAATATTTTCAATCCACTTTTGTGTTTAACTAGCTAATGCAAAGGTGTCATTGCATTTCTTCTAAATGTATTTATTTATAGCAGGTAACATAGACACGACACAAACTAGATGGAATTTTATCTTGGGAATCTGTCTCAGGACCCCCTTCCCCTCCCTACCACCACCAACTCATCTTCCTCCCCTCAAAAAGTAAATAATGGGTTCAATATATGCAGATGCTTATTAAAGAGAAATGTCATCAACTTCACGTTATAGTAAGTTCAGGATATTGGTGGTATAAAGAAGAAATTTTTGAATACATCAGTTATGGTTTAATTGTAATCATTAATTTAAACCTGAATTTAAAAATATTGCCTTAATTTTTCCATGGGAGAAATATGGGAACATTTGAAACAATAAAACTTCATGTAGCGAAATTATGGAACTTAGAATCAATGGCTATAGGTTTTAGGTTTTTGATGCTGTTTTTGATGGAGTTTTGACATTAATGTTCTTTTTTGGGGGCAGTGTTGACTTACTATGAATGAAAACATAATATTCTATAAGATGGAATTATTGAGTTCTATGCTTTTTTATATTGTGTTTTTAAAATTAATTTTAATAACTGAATTTCAATAGCAACATTGTTTTGCTTTAGTTCTGTTGCCTTCTAGGACCACAAAGTAAAACAGTAAATTCCTGTTTTGATTTCTTTCTTTATTTTTTGAATATACATTTGCGAAATAGGGCACTCTTTACTCCAAGAGGGGACAGAGTAATTTTATTGTTTTATCAATGATGTATTGGAAGCTTTATGTGTTTTGATGGTGTGGACTATAACTGTGAAGTATATGGTTTTAAAATCAACAATATAACAAATTTTGTTTTTGTGCTTTAAGAGATTATGAAGTGTTCTACTTTTTCTTTTCTTTAAACAAAATGATTTCTCTAGAGCTGTTTGCTATATCAGATATACTCTATCCAGTTATTAACTTAATTTTGCACAGTTTTTAAGTGAATCGAAAGTTAAATGGACTACTTTCTTTAAGAAATTTGTTGTTAAATTTTTAATTTTCATGATAAAAAATCAAATCTACAAAGAAACATGTAATTAAATAATTTGGGAAGACTCCCTACCATGTTCCCAAACACCAAGCTTGTCTTGTGTTTTGTAAACTGGATTTCATTTTATTCATGTACATTTAATTCACTGCATATTGTGACTAATTTCTGTGTCTCAAACTTTTCCCTTATTCAATTATCTAGGATATGAAAGCTAAAACCAGCACTTTCAGCAAAACAAAATAATCATTAGGGTCCTAGAGAGAGACATATAAAAAAACAAACAAAATAAATTAAAATATATGAATCAATTATGGATATTGGGAAATGCAAATAGAGAAATAAAGTAAAATCAAGGACAAAGTTCATGAGAAAGAATAACGTCAAAGCAGCTTTGTATCTAGTGGTTGATTGCAAATAGGGCTGTGAGCCTCCCACTAATTAAAATGAAGAGATAAGTTGGGTCATAGTGTCCATCATTTTAAAATAAAACTCTAAGAGGAATACAGATTTTGAAACACCAAAATTAGAAAGAAATACTGTCTGAAGGCACTAAGAAAGGAGCCACTGCCATATATTTAATAGTAAAAGACGATATAATATAGAAATTCATAGTACAGTATACCTTGTTCTTACCATAAGATAGAAGAATTTTTCTCTAATATTCCTCAGAAAAGGACAGTAGTATAATTCAATGCCCAGTTTAGTAAGAGCAATTCTATGAAGAGCCAAAATAATTGGGTGCAAAAATAGAGACTTCTCCTAGCCTGATTTAATTCAAAGATAAATTTTTAAGTGCCTAAAGAAATTAATGTTGTCATGAATTATGGGTAGTCATCAATGGACTCACTTTTAAATTTTTTCTATCACTAGTATCATTCTTAGTTGACCATTTGACAAAACATTCTTGAATGAGATTATATTATCTGGCTGAAACATGGAAGAGGGTTACTTTTATTCCCAAATAAGGGCAAATCCATACCTTTAACTTTCCAATTAGTGGGTGATAGAGTTAATATCAACTTATGAAATAAGGTGCTTGTATTTGTCAGGATCAGGTAGTAGACTATGCTGCAAGATAAGGAAATATCGAATCTCAGTGGGTCAGCACAGTAAGAATTTCTTTCAGTGTCAATGTGGAAACTTTCCTAATGGCTTTCTTCCAAGACCGTGTTGCTACTATGCAATAAGGAAGTCATGGCTTTATGGACAGTATAGAAGAGGAAGAGAAGTCTGGGAGATTCTGCAGAATGATTTTTAGACCTTGTCCAACATGACTAACATCACTTCTGTCCACATTTCACTTGCCAGTCACAGTGTTCTAACAAAACTGCACAGAAGGCCATAAAATATAGTCTTCTAGTGGGCTCAGAAAGAGGAGATGGGGTTAAGAATATAAAGTGTTTTTTGTCATTGTCCTTAACCAGAAAATGTGCCTGAATAGATTTTTAACTCACTTCTAAAAAATTAAGACTATTTCTATGTACAGATGATATCGGTGAACTAGCCCCAAACATCCACATTAAAATATGTTTCTATACCTACAGCTATAATAATTTTTCCTTAGAGAGTTTAAAAAAAATAACAGGAAATAGACAAAATGGGATCTCATAATCCCTCCAAAAAATAGAATATGAAATTTGTCGAGTAATTTAGGTATTATGCCAACAATATTAATGCATAACTGAAAATAAAACACATTGTTATAAATTACATCATTTGGTTTTATGCATAAACTGAGATACATGTATGCCTTAACATAAATTTTGTATTTCAAGCCACTCTTACAAAGCTTATAACGGTGATGAAAGTAGCTATTAAGTAATACCAATATTATGTCATAATGATCCTATTTTTCAAAGTGTTTTACTGCAGAACAATATTTAAAGTAAGAGCAGAGATTTCAAAAGAACTATTCACAATGTTCTAGTAGGGAATTGTGTTGCTTCTTATATCTTAAAGAATCAAAACTCTTGAATCCAAATAATGAATAATATTATAATAAATCTCCAGAAAGTACAAGTTATAACTGGTTTATCAATAATGTGCATTATTCACTATTAAAATGTCCTAAAATTTCATGGAACCATTATGACCATGGAGCTCACTATTGACCGTAGATAAAATGGTCATCCCATTCTAATTAATTAACTAATTAATAAAATTTCTTTGTGTTTGGTCATGAAGGTCACAGAAAACCTAAAAACCATTTTAAAAGACAACCTAACAAATATCTCCATAATCTCAACATTCAGAGGTGACGCCAGAATTTTTTTCTTTTTTGAGACCAGGTCTCACTCTATCACTCTGGGTAGAGTGCAGTGGCGTCATCACAGCTCACTGCAACCTCAAACTCCTGCAGCTCAAACGATCCTCCTGCCTCAGCCTCCTGAGTAGCTGGGACTACAGGCACTTGCCACCACACCACCCTAATTTTTCTGTTTTTTTGTAGAGATGGGGTCTCGCTCTTCCTCAGGCTGGCCTCGAACTCCTGAGCTCAAGTGATCCTCCTGCCTTGGCCTCCTAGAGTGCTAGGATTACGGGCACCCGGCCAGCATTTTGTTTTTTTCTGATAATTCATTTAAAGTTTACATCTTGACTGTAGATATGATTGGTGGCTACTAATTTTTGGCTTTACATTATGAGAAAAAATTTCCTGCTTCATTTATATAATTATGTAAATATTATGCATGTAGCTATATAATAACCACAATATGATTGCACCATAATGTACTTAATCATTCTTCTAATATCAGACATTTAGATATTAAGACTTTTTTATATTTATTAAGAATCTGAACTAATAGTATTCATCATGGTATTCTAATGAGAGTTCCTAGAAGGAAAATTCTGGGTCTAAAAATATAAATATTTTCAAACCTTGGAATACCCATTGCAAATTTGCTTTCTATTCATGTTTCTCCCTCTTTTCTCTGTAATTCCTATGAGTTTGTTTTTTTGTTGTTGTTCTTTAAAAGTATAAAAATCTTAAACCAGTTTAAAATATCTTTTCTGTCCTTTAGTGTTTTACAGCTTATGAAATGATTTTCTATATTATCTAATTTATGCTTCATAAACATGCTTTGAAAGATTAGGATGATATTATTCTCATTTTCACAAAGGAAAGAGAGAGATGTTAAATTTCTTGCTCCTGATTCTAAAACTAACAAATAACACAGAATTTAGATCACCATCTCCTGCCTCCTACTCGAGGGCTTTTCTATTACTATTGGACTGCAAGATATAGCAATTTGTGGAAAATCATACTGTTTACCTTCTGTAATAAAATGCAGCAACATTGGCCCTCACTTTCAAAAGGGAGAGCAACAATATGTCAGACATGATTTAAATGTAGTAACAATTGCTTGACTTGCAAGGCAGTAAGAACACATGGTACCCTTTTATAGTGTCTTTCTGTTTTTAAAAGCTAAACTACATCAGCTTTTTCTTAGCACTGTATCTGTGATTCCTGAGGAAAACTTGGAATCAATAACTTTTTTTTTTCTAATTGAGTGCTTGTTTTTTTCATGTTTTGGAAATTTTCTTTTGAATTATGAAAAGAAAATCATTCTAACGTATGTATAAACAAAACTTGCTTTTGTCACTGGTACCCTGTAGAAACCAAAGATGAACATTAAATTACTCTGAACACATGGCTACTTGCCAGTAATTATTCAATATGAAGTTTAACCAAGTTTATCTAGAATACGAGAACCATGTATATACACAGCTAAAGGGAAAGACACAGTTAAAGTAATTATCTGGCATATTCCCACAGTGTAGACAGTCAGTCTGGCTCATTTGGAGTAAAGAATAATAACCCAGTACATTCCTCTCGCCAAAAGAAGTTATTTGGCAAATCACCTCAATGTGCCTCAACAGATGAACATTAAATCTACAAGATGCCAAAAGAGAAAGAAAACATGACTGCCCTGAGTACAGGAAAGCTGCAGACAGGACCGACTAAGGGAAGCTCTAGAAGAGAACAGGCTGGACTCAGGAAAATTGCCTTTAAATTCTGTGTTCCTTTCTGGGGCTTGAGAATTAAAATTCTAGAATCTCTTCATCTTATTGCTTGATTGTTTCATTAATTCTTCCTATGAAGCTTCTGGTCCCTCCTTAGATGTCTTTCTTTTCTGGTATACGAAGATCTTACTTCTCCATAGACAGTAGTCTCCTGTTACCCCAAATCCCCAGTGGATGCTTGAAATTGCAGATAGTAGTAAACTCTATATACAGAAGTTCCCTGACTTACAATGGTTTGACTTATGATTTTTCAACTTTATGGTGATGCAAAAGCAGTAAGTATTCAGTAGAAACCTTTGAGTATCCATACAACCATTTTGTTTTTCCCTTCATTACAATATTCAATAAATTACATGAGGTATTCAACACTCTGTTATCAAATAGGCTTTGTGCTAGATGATGTTGCTCAACTGTAGGCTAATGTAAGTGTTCTGAGCACCTTGAAGGTAGGCTAGGCTAATCTATAATGTTTGGTAGGTTAGGTGTATTAAGTGCATTTTTGACTTAATATTGTCAAGCTACAATGGATTTATCTGTATGTAACCCATCATAAGTAAAGGAGCATCCGTCTACTATGTTTTTTTGATCTGATAACTGAGACACTACTAAGTGACTAACTGGAGGGTAGACTATACAGCGTGTATATGTTGGACAAAGGGATGATTCATGTCCTGGGCGGGGCGGAGCAGCACAGCATGAGAGTTCACCACACTACTCAGAATGACGTACAATTTTAAAATTACAAATTGTTTCTTAAATTTTCTGACTGCAGTTAACCACAGGTAACTGAAACCATGGGAAGCAAAACCGTGGATAAGAGGCAACTACTGTAATTCAAGAGCTATCGTTTATCTGAGGATCAATCCAGTGTAGTATATAATGCCACCTTGACACTTTCTTTTGTGTTAGGCATGGGAATAGGAAGAAAAACAGACTTTGAGAAGCACCCAGGCTTGTTTGCTGTTAACAAGTATAGCACAGAGCTCAGTACCCTCTGCAGATGATCAATGCCCTTTTTAGTTTGTTTTCCCCTTTGCTCCAATTTCCTTGTGGTACTTTTCTTTCTAAATGAAGCAACAATGACTTACTAACATACAAATGTTTTCTGTATGGACAAGAGTGTTACTCATTCTAAATACTAGATTTTTCATTTCTAATACCAAAACAGAAATGATGGTTATTCTTCTTTTCCTTGCTTCGCTGACAGATAATATTTCCAAAAAATTCAATTGGATTTTCTTTTGCTGTTTATTCTGGCAGACACACTGATCA
This sequence comes from Daubentonia madagascariensis, assembly GCA_023783475.1. Lineage (NCBI taxonomy): Eukaryota > Metazoa > Chordata > Mammalia > Primates > Daubentoniidae > Daubentonia > Daubentonia madagascariensis. Next base: position 10,056,898 of record JAKFHU010000487.1, read on the forward strand.
GTGGGACAGATTCTAGAGGCTATTTCTCCAGGCTCGTATAGTTTCTTCACTGTTTACTAGCTGTATGACTTTACTTATCTGTCTTGGCCTCAATTTCCTCATTTTCACAAGAGATATAATAACAGTCTCTCACATATAGGAATTCTATGAAGAATACATAAGATGATGTATACAAAAGCTTAGTATTGAGCCAGATGCATGGATGTGTTGATATGTATTCACAATTAGAGGCAGTAGCATATCAAATGTGCACACTCTATTGATTCAGATCTATTGTGAAACCTTAGGCAAATTGCCACATAATGTCGCTTGATCTAGTTTTCCTTGTCTATAAACTAGAGAGGTAGTGCTGACTCCATAGGCAGAGGGGTTATGAGGATTAAATGAGTCAATTCACGTAAAGTGTGACTAGAACATTGTGCGGCCTATGGTAAGTGCTCAAAAAAATTAACTACTATAAACATTATTTATCTGTGCATGATAAAAGAATTTTCCAAGAAAAATGGAAGACAAGATGTAAAAAACATAAACTCTACATAAAATGGGCATGTTTAATTGTAAATTATTTACAAACAGTGCTACATTTGAATATATAGTAAAATAAAATGTAAATATCCCAACAAAGAAAAATTATCAGCAAACACACTGTCAGTCTCTCCTCTGTGGTGAAATATACAAGATGACAATTAGCCACGATCTTTACATTCTGCTTCCAGAAGCCAATTTTAGGTTTGGGGCATAAAATACATTTAGAAACACATCAATGCTCACTCTTCTCATGTACATTAAGAGTGTTTATTTACTCACATTTTTAGGAAAGCCTATTACATGATGTCTTTTTTAAAAAAAATGAGTTTGGTTTTATTTTTTATCCCTGTGTACTTTATGCCCCTGATTGGACCCATACTGCTACACCTGTCTTTTGAGATTTCAATGAAGCAGGCTGAAACGCTATTCCTCTTGAGGATGGGTTCCTAATATTGTTTCTAGTCCCTATACAGAATCAGGGGTTGGGACATACTTTTTACTTTGCGAGTCCCTGCAAGTTCTTGGATCTCTATTCTGCTGTCTTGGTTCAGGGTGTGGATAATTTGCCACCTTGCTGTGTGGCCAGATATTAAGTTCTTGTCTCTTATCTCCAAGCCCACCCTTAAATATTCTGCCCTAGGATGATGTGCAGACCACATTTCTCCTTTGCCATCTGCCTGTCTGCTAGACACAATGCAACAGATGACACTATGGGCAGCCTGGGAGCCTGGGGAGGGGCCGGGGACCCACTGCTTCCATTTTTGCTCTGTTGTCTAAAGCACCACCCTAGCAAGAGCAGTGGCTTTTGCTTCCAGTTCACAGCTTCATCTGGCTTATTGGGTCCGGTTTCCACCTTCATCCAGAACTCCCAGAACCGGCTCATAAGCACTTACTCAGAGTTAGTGTCCTCCAAACAAGACCCCTTCTCAGAAGTCTGAGTACACCTTCCCATTTTGGGAGCTCTCTCCTATGAATTCCAAAGGTACTAGAGCCCAGAAGCATCCTCTCTTCCTTGTTTAGGTCCCAGATGCACCATCCCCTTCTCTAGTTTTTTAAAATGTTTGACAACTTTCCCCCTTTGTTCCTACATCTGGACCGAGATGACCTTCATATTTCTCTCACCTTGACTAGAAGCTTAGACAGATTTCATCCTGACTATAGGCCCCTGACCTCCCTTTTCTTAGAGCATTTGCTTTAGAATATCAGCAATCATAAATTCTTTCTCTGCCCCTTTTACAACTCAGGAATGTCTTTCTCAAAGATCTGGAAATCATCCCTTTGAAATGTCATCTTTAAGGAAGATTAGTGTGCCTGTCTCCCACTTCCAGTGGGAAAGGGGGGGCCTAACTTGAAGAAGCAATTAGCAACATAGATAGTCCAATGAATCCACCCAACTCCCCATCCAGTACTTTTCCACTGGTTTACCCCAGATCTTAAAAACCCTCCCACCTTTATTTCTGCAGAGCTGAGTTCAGCCTTGCGCTGAAATCTCTCTCCTTTTCTGCTGTAACCTGAATAAAATCTGTCTTGCCCATTTTAACAAGTGTTCAGTGCTATTTTTCTCACACTGTTATCTCAGAGTTTCTTTTCACCTTTTTGATCCTCCAATACCTACATAATCGATTCTTTATATTAAATCTTCCCTGTTAAAATAACTAACGCTGGCTGGGCGCGGTGGCTCACGCCTATAATCCTAGCACTCTGGGAGGCCGAGGCAGGAGGATTGCTTGAGTTCAGGTGTTTGAGACCAGCCTGAGCAAGCATGAGACCCCGTCTCTACTGAAAAAAATAGAAAAATTAGCCAGGCATCGTGGCACGTGCTTGTAGTCCCAGCTACGTGGGAGTCTGAGGCAGGAGGATCGCTTGAGCCCAGGAGTTTGAGGTTGCAGTGAGCTATGATGATGCCACTGCTCTCTACCTGGAGCAACAAAGCAAGACTCTGTGTCAGAAAAAGAAAAAAGGACTAATGTTTCTGACCGAGACCTGTTTGATACACTGTTCTGTCCCTTCTCAGCTATGTCAACAGGAAAAGCACTCAATGTGTTTCACTTATTTCTATAAAAATAAAAAGAGTCCCTCTCCCCAAATTAAAACACATAAAACTAAGCTGATAATAAAAAGGCTATAATGTATAATAAGCTTTAAAAACATTTGGGTAGAAAGGTGTATATCATACTGATGCCAAGAATATAAAACAATAGTTCTGCCTATATGCTTGAAAGTCTCTTGATCGTTTCAATAACCTTGAGCTCCAAGCTCTAATCATGACGCCCAGCTTGCTTTTCCCCTCCTTGCAAGAGGACAGTGGAATACATAAATATTTTCTGATGAGGTACAATTCAGCTTTTGGATGTGTTCTGCTTTTCCCTTTCTGTCTCTGTCTGGCACCTGTTTTCACAACTAAATGACTGACCACGACCACTGCGTTTGACTAAAGAAGAACAGAATCCCTAAGTGGAATTTGGTTGTCAGCTTCTAAGAACATAAACCCATACAAATAAACTCTTGTCACCAAGCAGTCAGTTCACAGAAATATTTAATTTTGTTTGATTTGTTGTGTATTCACTGTCATTACTGTACCTTCCAGCCATTTTCTAAAGGAATGATGAACCAACTGCTGTGGTTTTAAGCAGAGTGGTAGAGAGGACCTCTGCTGCTATAAAAACAAAACAGTATATGCCGGGCATGGTGGTTCATGCCTATAATCCCACCACTCTGGGAGGCTGAGATGGGAGGACTGCTTGAGGTCAGGAGTTCGAGACCAGCCTGAGCAAGAGCAAGACCCTGTCTCTACAAAAAATAGAAAACAATTAGCTGGGCGTGGTGGTGCACACCTGTAGTCCCAGCTACTCGGGAAGCTGAGGCAGGAGGATACCTTGAGCCCAGGAGTTTGAGGCTGCAGTGAGCTGTGGTGAGGCCACTGCACTCCAGCCCTGGCAACACAGTGAGACTCTGTCTCAAAAAAAGGAAAAGAAAAAGAAAACAGTACAGAGATTACTATTACAATGTTTCTAAATTTTCCTTCAGTAGAGTTTTAGACCAGTTGATAGAAATGAAAAAATAAAATGTTAAAAGTTCTTTAACCTTTGTGTGTGTGTGTGTGTGTGATATAATTTATATTTTTTCTTAGCTCCTCTAATTCTTTGCTATGATTTGAAACCTTTCTAATTGATGTCTTAGAATCACCACGGTGCAATTTAAAGGCACCACTTTGCAGTTAAGAAAATGAAAGAAAGAGGAATTGAAAAGGGGTGTATTTATAACCTTGGTCATAGGTATCCTAGGAGTGTTTCTGTTTTAATAATTAATTAGCTTATCAGTTCAGAAATGTTAAAATGATTTTTGGAATCCTGTGCTCCGAGGCTGTTCGCACCATGCATGTTTCCTGACTGGTTTCCTTAACTTTCCATTTAATATTTTTCCCCTTGAAACTAAAATCATTTAATGAAATCTGACACCTCGAGGCCACCGACTGATCTGCTGAGCAGAAGGTATGCAAAGGTGGCCAATTTCATTAAATTATAGCCCCTATCCAGGTTGGGAGACATCATTTTAAGGCAGACAAAGTACAATGCAGTCAGGAATGCTAAAAGACAAGGAAGGATAAGGAAGAAAAGAATAATGTGAAAAAATCTGAAGGGAAAATCAGTTAAACACACAGAAAGCAGAGATCAGGAGGTGGGGGAAGGAAAAGGCACACACGCAATTTTTTTCCCACTTAATCTATTTCCTTTACGTTCCCTAGTTCAGGGCCGCTGGTAGAAGATTGATACATTTATTAATTCTCCATGCAGAAAGACAAACAGTGGATTTAGTCCAGTGGGATTGGAATGTCTGGCCCCAGGTGTCCCTGTGGAATCTTCCAAAGTTGCCTAATGGTCTTTGACCAACACAGACCCATTTAAGGAATACAGTATCCATTTTCTAAAATCTCATTCAGACTCATACATAAAAATAAAATTATCCTGTCGTAATACACTGGTTTTCTTTCTGGTTCTTCTTTTTATTTCTCTTGGTTAATTTAAAATGCAGGGGTAGGAAAAGAAAAGACAGAAAAAACAATTTAAAGGACGTTCAAGATAATCTTTGTAATATTTTTCCTTTCAACTTGCAAGAACGTAGTAAAACACAACATTTAATTCTGTATAAGGTGATATTTATGCCTTCTTCCTTAGAAACTATTTCAGCAAATATTCATAAAGAAATATTTTCACTTATTTTACATGTTTTTTAAGTTTAAGACCTGACTGTGAGGGCACTGGAAATTATGGAATTTATTTTATTAGGGTTCATATTGACATTTTTAAAAAGCAGGGTAGAAATTATGGTTTATCTATTTAACCTTCTTTTATTTTGGAATGGAGACTTGCTGCCTTTCATTTTTAGTAATCATCTTGGATTTTGAATGCTCATTAAATCTTAATAAATTTCTACGTATTAGGTGATATATAAATGGAATTTTAGTAATATAGCAGGTATTTTTCTTTTCTATAGTTCCTGGTACAATTCTGACAAAGAGCAGAAACTAAAGGAAGAAAATCAGATGATCAAAAGTTATTCTGATTTTAATTTAAGTCTTGAAAACAGGTAAATTTAGTTCAATTGTTTGAGATTCTTCTATGGAAATTTCTGAAATTTCCTTAGCACAAGATGAGAATAACTTTTACCACTGTATTAAGTAGCACCTAGAAATTTTATTAGAAATGAAAAATCACCTTTTGAGATCAATTTCTATATGAACCCTGAAAAATAAACATGATTTAAGTTTGAATTCTGGAGTATTAATTGGAAAGGGTGATATTTTACTAAAATGTTCAGTTATGTCTGTTTATGTTATTAGGTGAGATGAGCTAATGTATATACAATATTCAACTCTTTTTGAAAAGGACAAAATACATCATTTTAAGTAATAAGGTCCATTTTTCTCAACTTTATGTTTGTTTGGGCTGGTTCTTGAAGTAGACCATGAAACCAACCTCTTTATAAGATTTTCAAAAAATAAAAAAAAAGAAAAACCAATTAAAAATGGACTGAATATAGAATATCCAACAGAAATTTTTAGTTAACTACATTAAATACAAAATTACAAAACTGTAATTTTATATGTATATTTATTTTACTTTTTTCCCCATTTTCTAAGATCTATATTTTGGTAAAGAATTATTAGGTCAAGGCAAATTAAAATATTTGGCAGATAGATAAAATGTTATATTTTCATATATGTACACAAGCCTGTTACAAGGTAAAATATTACTATATTTATGCACATGCATATATAGTTATATATTTGTATAGTTATATGTGTTAGCTATAAAATATGTATTCATAAAAAGATTTTGTGATGCTATTCACCCTAAAAAATAGCTTGGTGAGAGAGTACTATAGGGTTGTAAGCCCTAACACTGGAGGTAATATCTAAAAAAAAAACAAAATTTTTTAATTTAATTCCTCTCACCCTACCCATAGTTAAGTATTAAATTTAATGGAAATAAAATCCATAATGGAATAAAAAAATTAAGTGAATTTTAAAATAAATTCATAAATCCTTAAAGAAAGAGTTGAGTTCAATACAGAAAAGAATTTAGTTATTATTATTACAACTAAAAACTTAAATTTGTAAAACCAAAAAGCAAGGTGTAAAGACAAAAAGGAATGATCTTGTAAACAAAGTAGGGAAAATTTTAATGCATAGTAAATTAATAATTCCGAAGTCCATAAAATCATTAAATTCAAAATTAAAGATTAACAACCATTAGAATCGAAATTAAGAAAAACTAAGAAATAGAATTCAAAAGAAAATCAAACTTTTAAATAGAATATAAAAAATAAAACTTATTTATATCACAATTGGAAAAACATAAGATGATAATTATTGACCAAGGTAGAAAAACAGAAATTTAAATATCGTTTGGAGGTTAGATAAAACTTTCACTTAAATTATTGATTTAAATATATAATTTCTCATGAGCAATTAATCTTATTCTACAATCTTATAATCTAACAGAGAAATTATTCATCAGTATCTTATAGAATTAGGTAAAACAGACAAACTTTTTCATTTATTTGTTAAAAAAAGAAAAAATGCATAAATAACTTTAAATAACAGTATATTATGCAGTTATTAAAAAGCATGAGCTAGATCCATCTGTGATAAAATAGAAAGCTATATACTATATGTTATAACATGGAATATACTATGTTGATATGCATTATATATCATATTATATTTTTCAAATGTAGGATTTTAAATTTGGGTAAAAAAAGTCTTGTTTACACATGAGCTTATTAATGAGCTTATGGAGAGAATTTCTGTATATTTTTAACATTATGTTTCACATTTAAAATAATATTTCATTCTGAGATCTTTGATTGTCTAAAAAAGGAAAAATAAAATATTTAACATATGAAAATAAATCCTGTGTAAAGATTTTCACTTATATCCTCTTCTTTGCAGTATGAATTGGCTGCAGATGGTGGAAAAATTATCTGATCTAATCACTCCTCCAACATCTCCAGGGTCTGAGGCAGAAGAGTCTCAGGGTGTTTCTACTCTCAGTTCAAACCTATTCAAAGGGGTGGTGAATTTATGAATGATGATGAATAGCTAACTTACTTTGTTATTTTGTTCTTCCTCCACACGTATATCCAAGTCTGTCTGCTTATAAAATAGAAATATGTCTGTAAATATTGCCAGGAATTCTACTCTCACCCCTACTCCAGAGAGTAAATTTGGTTATGAGGACTTTGATGCTGAGCAGGTGTTGCAACCACATGAGTTACTTAAGAATGCTCCCTCCCCCCTTACCCTTATTGGGGACTCCCAGACACATTCAAAGAGAAAGTGCTCTGACAGCTAGAGGATTTTCTCCATTGTAATTAATAGCATTAAACATATAGAATTCTTTAGAAAAGTAGAAGAATTCAGACAGGAAGATAGTAACATAGTGAAAAAATAAAGGTCCTTGAGGTCAGGCGAACATTTGTCCAATCTCAGCTCTGCCACAACAATATATAAACATATATTATTCTCTCTGATCCTCATTTAATAATTCATAAATATATAATACACATGTTTGTACAGGTAACATAAGCTGATGGATGTAGAGGACATAGCATAGTGCTTTCCAAGTGATAGGAGTTTAACATTTTGATTTCTAGCTGTCCCTTGCCTTCTACTTTGCATTAAACAAGTGGAGACAATTTTTAAGGTATAATATTACAGAAATAATCGAACATATAAGGAAAGAGCTAGACAAAATCCCAAATCAGCCGAGAGAGAGTAACTCAGCTTTTGGAAAAGAGAACAATACACATGTGATGGAGGGAAAATAGCACAGATTTTCAAATCAGGTGGACATGATTATGTATGATGAGCAGTGTGACCTTGACTTCCTTCAGCCTCATTATCTTTATTTACAAAAGTGCCTGCCTCAAAGATCAGTGATAAAGGATCAACAAGAGAATGTAGCATTGTTTTTAAAACATCAGAATCTTAGGAATATTAGTTTCCAAATCTATTTTTATGCAGGACGCATTATCAAGGAGCCAAGGTTTGGCATGGTTTGAGTATCTAACTGAATAAAAGTAGCAAGTTTCTAGGTCAGTTAAGCCCATCTAGAGGCTATCAAAACCTCATCAGGCAAGAAAGGATCAAGAAGGATCATGAACTTAAAAAAACCAAGAAGAAAACTAATGGGAGCTGTCAATTTGGCAAAGTCCCCATTCTTAACAGAAAGCTTTTGTCTAGAGCTGTTGAGAAGTGTAGAACAAGACAGGGTTGTTTGTTATGTGGAACTCAGTGTCTCAAAGAACTTTGCCTAGGTATGGCAAAACCAGGTTCATTAATCAAACAACCATTTATTGACACCTGCTATGCAAGGTAGATTAGTGCTGACACATTTATGCTTTTGGCTGAGAGAAAGTGTTGCTACTGAATTAAGAATGGAGACTGTATAAACTGCTTCCTTTTTATATCTAATTCTTAAGTGAAAGTTTTTTATTTGGCATTTATTTTCTCCACGTTCTTAGGGAAGCACCAAGGCTACCTCTCTCTGACATCTCCCTCAGGCCTCAGACTACTTTCCCCGAAGGTTAGACTCCTACCCACTGAAAAATAAAATTCATTTCCCCTTTATCATGCACAGCAAACCAGCACTGCTTGTTTGTGCTTCGTAATTTGTATATCCAAAACTATTTTGATAGTCTGGAAAAAAGTAAGTGCATTATATATATATATATATATATATATATATATATACACACACACATACATATATATATACATACACACACTTTTTTTTCCTGTCAGTTTCTCACCTTGCTTTGCATATATAGGCTCATTTTAGTTAATGTAATGAGTGTTTCTTAAGGTCTACCGTATTCAAGGCACCTTCTCATCCTCTTGAATGCAACAGCTTGAGAATTCTTTTTTTGATATAAGGCCCCTTCTCTGCTAAGTTTAACACAGAAGTTTAACCTGCACCTTGTGTTCCTTGGTCTTGGAAGCCACCTGGCAATTTCTGAATCAGGACACAGCGATGGTTTTTCAGATCCATCATCATCATCATCACTCATCTGCATGTTCACTCTTCTAATGCCACACTGGTCCCCAGCTGATACCAGGACACTTTAGTTTTCCCACAGGCTATTCTATTCCTATTTCCATAGGCTATTTCCTCTGACCAGAGAGCTCCTTCCCCGGACGATGTGGGCCTTCTCTCATGTTCTCCAAGTGCATGTGTTACAGTCACCTTCAAAGTAAGGCCTTCATGATTACCTTAGTTAAAAGAGAAAACTCTTTTCCCTTAAAAGTTCTCTCTTTCTTGAGTATGTTTCCCTACATCAATTATCATGTTGTAACATGCTCTATACTTTGGTCCTCTTATTTATTTTCTACCCTACTGGACTGTAAGCTGCACAAAGGCAGGGGTTTTTGTGTTTATCGTACAATGATGTGTTTCAGTGCTTAGAGGTGTGCCTGACACAGAGACAATTCAGTAAGTATTTGTTGAATAGTGAATAAACTATCAACGCCATCTCAGAAATGGTCTTACAGCCCTGATAGGAGTTGAAATAATTTTGAGTTTTAATAATAAAAATCAAAAGTATTGAAATTCCCCACTCTGAAGACTTTTTTTTTTTTTTTTTTTTTGCTTTTGGTATCAGGTTTAAAACTATACTTTAAAAGAATAAATAAATCCTGCAGATGAGATTTTCTGGAATTGATCATCGATAATATAGAAGGAAAGGCATAAGGCAACTGCAGAATTATCTAAATAATAGAAAAAAATAACTGGAGGTATATGATCTTGGCATTCTCAAACCCAAATATCTAGCAAAGGAATAAAAATAACATTATAAAAAGTTGAAAATCATGGCCATTTTTAATTTCCAAAAGTGCTGAGAAGCATAAGGCAAGGAGGATACCATCGTCTCAAACACTTGCCCTGTGTGCCGTTTCAACCATACTAATATAAGTTTCCATGTTTTAGGACTTGGCAGGGAAATCCTTATAAAAATAAAAGTGATCCACTGTAAGTTTACTGCAACTGGAACTGCTGTAAGTTATGTTCTTGTCTCTAGGCCAGATCAGGGTGGCAAAGAAAATATTTGGAACTAGTCCTGGCACACAACTTTTGACATTTAGGTAAAATTCACTGGGAAAAGAGTCATTTTAGGTTAACCTGAATCTGAAGGCTCATTATATTAGAGACATAAGCATTCATTTTTGCCGCTCTACATTTGGTCTTCAAGCCAAATGTAGATGTAACTGTGGTCCTAGGCTCAGAGTAGCAGAATATGCTTAACCATCATGCCTAGAATAATGCTCACCTTTTGCTGCTCTAAAGCCTTGAATTTAAATATATGTGTGTGTGTGCATATATATAAAGATAATTTAGTACAGTGATTTTCAATTTTCCTATCAAAGGGTTCCAACTTATCGTACCTTAAAAATGTGAACTTGTGCATAAACATTTGTGTATATGCATTTCCCTAGAGTAGACATTTGTCCTTTCACCCTTTCCAAACTGGGGACACCCCAGTCAGGGGGTTGGGGCAGGGCAGAGTCGATGATGGTTGAATCTTCCTGGCCACTAGAAGTGGGGGTGGGCAAATGTCCTTAGCCTAGCCAGTTAAACGTCCCTACAGAAGGCTTTGCACATTTGGTCACTTTCTCAACGAGTAGTTTCAGGCACAGCTTATTCCTAGTGGCTACAGTGTAATAAGACCCCTCAGCTGGTGGTGGTATCAGGAGCAATGGTACCAACCAAGCTGGCAAATTCCACGGGATAATGATCTGGGGAAGGCATCCAAATCATCTCATTGCATGTCATGATGCTGGTTGTACAGGCATACCTTGGAGATATTGTGATTTTAGTCTCAGACCACCACAACAAAGCAAATGTCACAATAAAGCAACTACAAATTTCTTGGTTTCCCAGTGCATATAAAAGTTATGTTTACACTCTACTGTCATCTATTAAGTGTGCAATAGCATTATGTCTAAAAAACACAATGTATATACCTTAATTGTGTTAGTAGGCATTAAAACAACATACTTTATACTTTATTGCTAAAAATGCTAACAATCATCAAAGCCATTTGTGAATCATAATCTTTCTGCTGGTGGAGGATCTTGCCTCAATGTTGATGGCTGCTGACAGATCAGGTGGTAGTTGCTGAAGGTTGGGGTGGCTGTGGCAATTTCTTAAAATGACAATGACGTTTGCTGCATCGAGATTGAATCTTCTTTTCATGAAAGATTTCTCTGTAGCATGTGATGCTGTTTGACAGCATTTTACTCAAAGTAGAACTTCTTTCAAAATCGAAGTCAATCCTCTGAAACCCTGCCACTGTTACATCAACGAGTTACTGCAATATTCTAAGTCCTTTGTTGTCATTTCAGTAATGTTCACATTATCTTCACCAGAAGTATATTCCATCTCAAGAAACCACTTTCTCTGCTCATCCATAGGAAGCAATTCCTCATTCATTCAAGTTTTATCATGAGATTGCAGTAGTAAAGTCACAGCTCCAGAATCCACTTATAATTCTAGTTCTCTTGCTATTTCTATCACACCTGCAGTTCCTTACTCCACTGACATCTTGCAGTCTTGACTCAAAGTCATCCATAAAGGTTGGAATCAACTTCTTCAAATCTCCTGTTAATGCTGATTTTTTTTTTTACCTCCTTCATGAAGAACATCATGAATGTTCTTAACGGCATCTAAAATGGTGATGCCTTTCCAGAAGGTTTTCTATTTACTTTGCCCAGATTCATTAGAGGAATAACAATCTATGGTAGCCATAGCTGCATGAAATGTATTTCTCAAATAGTAAGACTTGAAAGTCAAAATTACTCCTTGATCTGTGGGCTATAGAATGGATGTTGTGTTAGTAGGCATTAAAACAACATTCATTTCCTTGTACATCTTCATCAGAGCTCTGGGGTCACCAGGTGCAATGTCAATGAACAGTAATATTTTCAAAGAAATCTTTTTTTCTGATCAATAGGTCTTAACAACTATTCAGTAGAACTAGATGTAAACAGATGTGCTATCATCCAGGCTTTGTTGTTCCATTTCTAGAGCACAGGAAGAGTCAATTTAGCATAATTCTGAAAGGCCATAGGATTCTTGAAATTGTAAATGGGCATTGCCTTCAACTTAAAGTCACCAGCTGCATTCGCCCCTAACAAGACAGTCAGCCTGTCCTTTGAAGATTTGAAGCCAGGCATTGACTCTTCCTCTTTAGCTATGAAAGTTCTAGATGACATCTTCTTCTAGTGAGAGGCTGTTTCATGTATGTTGAAAATCTGTTTAGCGTAGCCACTGTCATCAATCATCTTAGCGAGATCTTCTGGATAACTTGCTGCACTTTCTACACTAGCACTTGTTGCTTTACCTTCAACTTTTGTTATGGAGATGGTTTCTTAAATGTCATGAACCAACCGTTGCTAGCTTTGAACTTTTATTCTGCAGCTTCCTCTGCTCTCTCAGCCTTCATAGAATTGAACAGAGTCAAGACCTTGCTGTGATTTAGGTTTTGGCTTAAGGGAATGAAGTGGCTGGTTTGATCTTCTATCCAGACCACTAACCTTTCTCCATATCAGCAATAAGCCTTGTTTTGCTTTCTTATCACTTGTGTTCACTAGAGTAGCACTTTTAATTTTCTTCCAAATTTTTTCCTTTGCATCCACAACTTGTCTATCTGGCATTAGAGCCCTCGCTTTCAGCCTGTCTTGGCTTTTGACATTCCTTCTTCATTAAGCTTAATCATTGCTTGCTTTTGATTTAAAGTGAGAAACATGTGACTCTTCCTGTAACTTACACACTTAGAGGCCATAGTAAGGTTATTAATTGGCCTAATTTCAATATTGTGTCTCAGGGAATAGGGAGGCCCAAAGAGAGGGAGAGAGATGGTGGAAGAGCCAGTTAGTGGAGCAATCAGAATGCACACATCATTTATTAATTAAATTTGCCATCTTATATGGGCACAGTTTGTGGTGTCCCAAAATAATTAGAACGGTAACATCAAAGATCATTAATCACAGATCACCATAACAGCTATAACAATAATGAAAAAGTTTGAAATATTGTAAGAATTACAAAAAGTGACACAGAGACACAAAGTGAGCACATGCTGTTGGAAAAATGGTGCTGATAGACCAGCTTGACGCAAGGTTGCCACAAACCTTCAATTTGCAAAAACACAAGATGTGCAAAGTGCAGTAAGGAGAAGTATGCCTGTAATTTAGCTCCCCCATCTCTGCTTGAGGTTCCTATCATTTTCCTGTCAATGATGAGAACTACCCACATCCTTTGCAATAAGTCCCTTGTCCACCTAAAGTAATCAGATCTGAATTTTGCTGCTTTTAAAAAAATATTCAGATAAGTACAATATAATATGAATGCATCTTTCTGTGTACTTAATAAGGAGCAAACTGTTTATATAGTCTGTTGTGAAATATATATATAGATATATGAAATTTAGTAGGCTTTTGGTTTTTTTCTCCCTAACATTTCTATTTTGAATATTCTTTGAATCATTACTTTTACAATTTCCTAAAGTCTCATAAGGACATTAACTTATACTATTAAATTTTAATGGTTTCATTGTTCATTATCATTTTTCTTGTATCATATCTTTTTCATCTTTGGATTATTTATTTTATTTTTCAATTGGCTAGAACGCTTCTTTCAGGCAGGGTAATTGGGGTACATTCTGATCCTTTGCATTTCTGAAAATGTCTTAATATTTCCTTTACACCTAAGCAATAGTTTAAATGAATAGAAAATTATTGAGCCTCTTTGTTTAATCCTTAAATCTCTGCATAATGTGTCCTATTATTCCCTAAAATTTAGTTTTGAAAGGAGAAATCTCATGTCCACCTACATTTTGTTTTCATTAGTCAGTAATTTTTTTAAAATTCCCTATCTGTAGGTTTATAGGATTTTTTCCCCCATCTATGACATTTTTTTTAAAAAAATGATGTTTGTTTCTGAAGCTTTTAATTATCTTTTCTTAAAATTTGTTGTAACTCTTCGTATGAATGACCACATCCATTTTCAGCTTGAAGCTATTTTATTCTTTTGTTGCTTTGGGTATTGCTTTTGATTTGCATGTTCTATATTGATGACAAAGTGACGCCTCATAATTTGTTCTTTTTGCTTAAGGTTGGTTTGGCTATACAGGGTCTTTTCTGGTTCCATATGAAGTGTAGAATTTTGTTTGTCTGGGAAAGTCTTTCTTTCTCCTTCACGTTTGAAGGATATTTTTGCAGGATATATTCTAAAGTAAGATGTTTTTTTCCTTCAGCATCTTGAATATATCATGCTACTCTCTCCTGGCCTGTAAGGTTTCCACTTAGAAGTCTGCTGCTAGACGTGTTGGAGCTCCTTTATACGTTATTTTTTTTCCTTTTTTTTGCTTCCCTTAGGACCTTTTCTTTATCCGTGACCTTTGGGAGCTTTGAGGTAGCCTTTTTGGGGTTAAATCTGCTTGGTGTTCAATGACCTTCTTGTACCTGAATATTGATACTTTCTCTAGGTTTGGAATGCTGTTATTATTTCCTTGAATAAATTTTCTACTCTAATCTGTCTCTCTACCTCCTCCTTAAGGCCAGTAACTCTTAGATTTGCCCTTTTGAGGCTATTTTCTAGCTCTTGTAGGCATGCTTCCTTCTTGTTTATTCTTTTTTTCTTTTTTCTGTCTGACTGCGTATTTTCAAATAGCCTGTCTTCAAGCTCACTAATTCTCTCCTCTGCTTGGTTAATTCTGCCATTGAAAGACTCTGATTCATTTATCAGTTTGTCAATTGAATTCTTAAGCTCTAGAATTTCTGCTTGATTTTTTGTATTATTTCAATCTCTTTGCTAAATTTATCTGATAGGTTTCTGATTTCCTTCTGTGTGTTGTTTTCAAGTTCATTGAGCTTCTTCAGGACAGCTATTTTGAATTCTTTGTCTGAAAGATCACCTATCTCCATCACTCTAGCATTGGTCACTGGTACCTTATTATGTTCATTTGGTGAGGTCTTGTCTTCCTGGATGTTCTTGATGCTTGTGGATGTTCATTGACAACTGGGCATTGAAGAGTTAGGTATTTATTTTAATCTTCACAGTCTGGGCTTATTTGAACCCATCCTTCTTGAGAAGGCTTTCTACATATTCAAAGGGAATTGAGTGCCTTGATCTAAGTCTTTGGTCACTGCAGCCATGTCAACACTGGGGATGCCTCAAGCCCAGTAATGCTGTGACTCTTGCAGACTCCTGGTGTTACCACCTTGGTGGACTTGGGTAAGATATGGGAGAAGTACCTGTATTACCCGGCAAAACTCACTCTCTTCCCTCACTCTCTGTGCTGGGCTGCTGCAGTTGGGAGAAGAGCGATGTGGACACTCCCTCATTGCCACCAGTACCACGTCACACTTGAAGTCGGCCCAGTTTCACCCAGAGCCCATGCTAACTTCTGCCTGGCTACCTCTGACGTTTATTCAAAGCCCAAGGGCTCTTTATTCAGCAGGTGGTAAATCTTGCCAGGACTACATCCTTCCCTTCAGGGCAGCTTTTTTCTGGCCCAGGTTGGGTCCAGAAATGCAGTCTGATAACTAAGTCCTGAACACAGGAGCTCCAGGAGTATGCTTGTACTTTATTTTACTGTGGCTGAGCTGGTACCCAAGTTGCAAAACATCTTCTGAACTCTTCCCTCTCATTTCTTCAAGTGGAAGAAGACTCTCCCTGAGCTGCACTGCCTGTAGTTGGAGGAGGGGTGACACAGGCACTGACTTGACTGCCACTGCTGGTGTTTCACTGGGTCATGTGCACCCCCAAGTCCACTGGCTCTGTGCCAGCAGGACCACAGGAATTGCCCAAGTGCTATAGCCTTTGTGGGCCAACTGCCTTACAAATTTAGTCCAGGCCCCAGGCTGCTTTTTGTCAGCCAGTGGTGGTGCTAGCTGGAAGTCAGGTTTCAGGGAGGATGATTTTCCTCTGGCGGGCTGGTCTAACCCTCCATGGGCACTGGCAGAATTCTGCCCTGTGCTGTGTTCCCCTGTGCCAGGGCAGCCCTAAATTTCAGTGCTAAGTCCCACCATCACTTCACTCTCCCTCCCCCAGGCACACAGATTCTCTCTCCACTGGGGGCGCTGGTGTGGTGCTGCCAGGACACGTGGGAGGGGTGGCGTACGTGATGCAAGACTGTCTTTTCTTTTCTCTTCTGCACCTCTTTCCTTGATATAGTGTTAAAACCAGGTAAAATGATCGCTTTCCTGATTTTTGGTGCTTCTGAAGATGTTTACTTGCGTGGATAGTTGTTGAATTTGGTGTTTGTGGGGAGGGATGATTGCTGGAGTTTTCTATTAATATTTGTCCATCTTGCTCTGTGCCCTGTCTCCTCTTCAGCTTCTTTTTGCTTCATATCTCAGCAGGATCTAACGCTCACTGACTCCTTTATATCTTAATTGAGCTATCTTTTCCTTTTCTAGTAGACTTCTTCTAGCTCGGTATTTCTTTTCATGCTATTATCTCTAGTTTACAAGATAGAGTCTCATCTTGAATCTTTGTGAAAAGATGAATTCAACATTTTATAAAATGTGCTTATTCCTCAAATTAGTCCTTTTCTTCTAAACTGAAATACATTTTCAGTATCATGTACATGGCTGTTCAACATTGGGCAATGAAATGATGTCAGAAATCATTTTGAATTTCTGTCCAAAATGTTTGGTCCGGATAAGGGAGAAAAGGAAACATTAATATCCACTCCAGCTTTATTTCCCCAAATTGCAAGTCTAATAGCCTGGGGAAATTTGGAGAGAACAAGGCAGGAGACATCCAAGGAACTAAGCTGCCATTAGGTGTCAAGAAGATCTGTACTAATTAATATGCAGGCAACTTGAAGTGAGCTGGGGGAGACTGCCCCTTTTCCAATTTGCCTCTAATTAGGAGCCAGGTATGTCAGGCCCTTCAAATCACTTTAAGCACATCTGTGTGAGTGAGGCTCAAGCCTGAGTAAAGAGGCAGGGACAGAAAGCCTTTGTGACTCCCTGAAGATTTGGAAACTAAAATGTCCAATATAAAAATTTAAATTGCAAATTAAACATTAAAAAACATGAATTATATCCTTAATTCAGTAGGTAGCACTTTCCTTTGGGCAATAGGGTGTATGTACTAGTAATAATCAAGCAATTATTTTTTATGCACTTAAAATCTACATAAGGAGGTATTTTTAGGTGCATAAAAAATGAGACAATTACTCAGATGATTTCAACTCTGCTTAAGTTTGATTTTGTTTATTTTACAAACTAGACAGAAATTATTCTTCTGTTGGCTAACTGTAAATAAAAGTGTTTCCCATTTCTTCCCTTATTTGGCAGGTACAGTTGCTATCGGAGAGTTGCAGAATAGACCATGATCTTAAGGAGCACGTGAAGTTGAGGGCTTTAGAATGCGCTCTTTTGAGACAGAGCTGTCTAAAATGCACTCCCAGGAAAGCATTAACATAGGCTCCCGAGTGGAACATTTTAACAAGTAGATTACTGGTGAAATGAAGCAAAGGTGGGCAATTTTTCAGTTTCAGAAAAAATGGGCAATGTAGCAATGTCTAGAGCTTGAAGTTTCCAATGCACTAAGAAACATGAAGTAAAGGCAGTTCTATCATTTGACATAGCTTGTAGTTGGAGCTGTCAAGAAATGCATATTCTGACAAAGACCCATCATTTGGTAAGGCATAGAAAAGTTCATCATTGTGGAATGTTGTTCAAAAATTAGAAAGTGTCTATAGTTAAAGAGTACCTTAATTTTAATCGAATTGGAAGAGACTTAGGAAAGATAGCATCACTGCTCTGAATTTTAGATGTCCGCATCACGAGTGGTTTTGGTCTGGAATTTGTAAAGGTGGACGTACGGTACATTGATGAGCCTCCAGTTTCAGAGAGCACTGCCCCTCACTTGTTTATTCCACTGCTTACACTAGACTTCTGTTGACCTAGATAGACCCAAGGACGGAACATCATAAAATTGGGACCAATTGTGGGAACATGAGACAAGATTGCCCAACAAATGAACAATGCTAAAGACAGCTCTTAGCCTGTAATCTCGCTGATGCATCATTTGTTTGTATTCCAGAGCAGTGGCATTTTCCCTGTTACTAATAACAAACATAAAAGGGTGTTGTGATGATGACAAGATATTTTAATGGACTGCTTCTAGATTTAAGTGAAAATAATATAATGTGATCCTGTGGGTTCTAAGGGCATCATTTGGGTGCACAAAGTCTCTTTCTTCCTTGATTCCACAAGCAGTGACTGTAGAAAGCCGCTGGGTCTATTGTGTCACAGGCTATGTCCCTAAAAAGTCAACACAATTACTCAGTTCTTTACCTTTGAGAATTATAAGCAACTCCTGATTTTGTTTTTAAAGAAATGATATTGTTTAGTGTTCGTTATAAAAAAGAGATTTTCTGTTATCTCTAAATAAAGTTTTTATTCATAAAAAAAGATTATATATGATGAGTTGGGTTTTAGAATTAATATTAAATTTACTGAAGAAACAATACTAAAACAAACAAAAACTCTTAATTCCCATTAAGACCAGGTTGACCTTACAAACATTTTTTTTCTTGTTATAACGTGAATAAAACAATCATTTTGTTTTATGGGGAGTCTATGCTCAATGTCAAGTTGAAAATTCTGAATATTCTTAAACAATCAAGCCACATATAATTTAATTCCTCTAAACTTATCAAACACATTTATATATGTAACATATTCAGTTTTCTGTTTAAGTACCACAAATATGTCTAAAGAGCAAAACTCCCCAAAATGTTTAACAACTTAATAATCTAAGTGCATAAATATGATGAAACCCAGGTTGATTTAAACATCTCAATACTGATTAAAAACTTAGCCAATTCTCTTAAAATAAAATGTTGATTCTCATGAAGTCCCTCAGCTGTAGCTGGATTGAATAATAAATAAATTCCTTGAGAAAAGGAACTACTTTCTGCTACATTTTTAAACAACACACACAGTGTTAGGCAAATAGCAAATATTTAAAATGTTTATTAATTGAAATTCTTGGTTTTAAAACAGAAAAATATTTAACCTCACAGCACATAAATGTTTTTTTTCCAGATGTCTTCTAGCACTTTTTAAAAATGTAATTTTCTAACTTTAGTAAATCTAGTTCACCATGAGCCCAAAATTCTAATGATTAAATTTTAAACCATGATTTTGCAACATGCAGCACTACTATACCTTAAAAAGAAACATTTTAGCATAAAACTATTTTAATATAGCTTTTAAATAATATTATATAAACATAACCCAATCTGATTTCTTAAAAATGAAATTATTTTAATAAAAAAGAATATAGTTATTGAATTTATTGGGAGGAAGAAAACCAACTAATTTTCACACTGTGAAGGATAAAGGGTTTTTCTCTATTGCTTAAAGCCTGAATTCATTAGAATGTCAGGAACCACAATACTTTTAGAAATACCAAGGCTCCAACTTTAAGTAAAGGTTGCTAGATTAAATTGTCAGACTCCAAACATCAGATTCCTATTGGCTCATCAGTTGTGACTTTTTCCGTATTCTTCATCCTAAAATAGGGAATTAGCATGGATTATTTTTTCCATAGTCCTTATAACTGTCTTTCATTTGTGAACTAATTGCAAAATTAACTTCAATAGATGTTTGCATATGTTTTAACTTATGAATATATTGAAGAAATAAAATGAGTCCTTAAAAAATCCCAGTTCCAAGATCAGTTACTCAATTATTTATTTTAAATTGGAATTCCAAGTTTCATCCATTAAATTATCTAAAAAAGTCAAATTTTCATTAAACATCACAAAACTTGTGAATACTAATCCACAAAATGGATTAGCATCATAGGTGCAATTAACTTTGAATATCTGTGTCTTTTAAAAAAAATTTTATAATTAAAAAAGATTGGTCATTTATGGAAATGATTATAACATTTTGAAAATGTTAGGGATTCTATCTTAATAGTCTGAAGTCTTTACTGATGGGAGATGCTTGACTGGAATGCAGACTTGCAAGGTCATTATGCATCTTGCACCCCCCAGAATCTTGAGCTCATCGTTATAGTCATTGTGAATACTTAGATGCCAAGTGCATATCCTCCAGATGGGCTGATCTTATAACACAAAGTCCCAGAATTAAAGTTACAACATTAACCTACTTCACTACATTTTTTATTCAAATCTGCCCAAGTTATTTGTTTACTTCATTGAATGCTACTAATCTATTTACCGCCTGACTCTATCTGAATTATTTTCACAGTGTTCTTGGCCTCTGGCTCCCAGGTCTCGTCAATATATGAAATGTGATTGAGTTCGATTCTGCCTATATTGCTTCTCTTTTGTCTGGCTTTGTGAGTCTTACTAATGACATTTGTTTAGGAGTTTTCTGAATTACCACCATGTTTTATTTCTCCTAAAAATACAATCAGAATGAACTGCTTTCAAAATGGGATTTACAAAAAACTATCCATAGGAGATGTGCTATAAATGAATGATTAGCAAGTGAACCCCAAAGCAACAGAATCCAGTGTTCAACTTTTAGCTATTTAGAATCCTTTTAATTTAAGTTTCCTGTATGGAAAACGATGTTTTATCCAACTCCCAAACCACCAAACCACAGGTGTTTAGGTAAGTATTGAACTTCTATTATTTTTCTATTCAAATAGATTCTTTGAGGTACTAGGGAAATACCAGGCAAAACATATACTGTATCACCAGTATTTAGGTGGGAGATTTTAAAGTTGGCAGTTCTTCTTATTTCTTTTCCCCTTTGCAAGGTATACAAACATAGATCACTTTAAATTTTTTCTGAGAATTTATATGCTAAATGTTCTTCATCTCAGAAACCTTGAACCATCCACAAATATATCTGCAAAGGAAATCTTTGGTCTTTCCACCTATGTGCCCATCTGAAATATCCTAATTATGCGATAGTGTAGCCAGGACATTTTCATCATTGTTCTGTTTCTCCATCATTCCTGGCACTATTCTAGAAGTTTGTAGAAAGGGTTTCTTATGTGACTATTCTATCCTTTAGACCTGAGCAATAGTAGTCTTGAGTTCAAGTTGGCAATCAAACTCATGGAACACAACAGATTTTACCCAGTGCCAAGTTTACTTAGCTTTGAGAAAGAATAAAGACAGGCAACAATAGAACATGTACAGTGACAGTGACAGCAGGACAGTAGACATGCAACCTCCAGGCACAATTTCCATTGTCACAGTCACCCTGCACTGAGGACACATATGATTAAAGAGACTATTCTGGGAGGCACTGATCACCTTTGTTCAGGGAAGCCAGAAGTTCTAGGGCCCATCAACTGTCATACCTGTCATGCCACTTAGTCCCCTCAAGCTCAGGAGTACCTAACTGGTTCCCATTCTGGTCCCAGAAAACTTGAGTCAATGTGGCAAGAAGAATTTAATCAAGGGTCAAATTCTCAGGCATCTAGCTAAGAATCCCTTTCTTTCAGAAACATTCTTAAAGGCACTTCATCGCAATTTCCTAAAAATTGATACAGTTTGTAGATTAATCTTATTTCCATTCTATCTCTCTCTGTTAGGCATTTCCCTTTAATCTCCTTAAGTACCATTGGCTTGCTCAATAGTTTGTTTGTTTGTTTGTCTTTTAATCTCTTCAGTTTCCTGCTTTTCAATCCCTTCTTCTTAGAACCCATATGCAAATGAGTTTTTATAAAGGAGCCTCAAGAGGAAGTTTATCAGTCATCTGTTTTTGCTCCTGCTAACTTTCCACCTCATATGGAGACTTGGGCTATTTCTTGGAATACTTTGTCTCTTTGCTCCCCTTTCCAAAGGGACACACAGGTCTGCAAAAACTGCTCCATTCCCATACTAGCCTGGGGAGTGATAAGCTGCTGTACCTGAAATTTCCCAACAGCTTCATTGCCCGGGTTTCTTCACAGTTGATTTACCACACCAGGTATTCAGTCAAATGTAAATGTGACATTGACCATTGGTAACCGCTCATCCAAATATGGTGAAGTTACTGGCATACAGCCCTGGGAATATCTCACACTCACCTGGTTGGCCTAGTTGTTTTGGCAACCCACGTGCATAAATAAATCCCACTCAAATTAAGCCATGCAACTCATTCATATGCACAGGGGCATTTTTCTCACACTTGAGGTGCGTTTGGCTAACCCTACTGCTGCTTCCTGAAGGCTGTAGCACTGGGATGTGTTTATCTTGCTTAGGGGAAGGATGAATATTTCCAACACAAGGTGAAGCTCAAAGCAGAAATTTACAGGCACAGGACAAACAGGGTAAATGGCATCCTCTAGACTTTTACCATTCTATGAGAAGTTTGCTTAGGCTGAATATGTCTAGCCTTAGCAGGGGTTGCTGAAATGTAAATGTGGTCACTAAACTCCTGCCCCCTTGCATATATCTAGAGGATTTGGAAAGGAACAGGCATTATCTAACATATTTGGAAGAGCTCAAGTTTGCATTTTCAGTTGTGCTAGCGTGAAACACATGACGTTCTCAGGTGCTAATTTTTGGGGGATTACACACTAGAGGCCCCATAGTTCTTCCTGTACATTGCTGAGCTGTGTACAGGACAGCCATCTTGTGCACCCAAGAGAACAACTAAGTTGTTTTTCCTCAATAATACTCTAAAGTGCCTGTTGTATCAAATGTGCTGCCCACTTCAGGCACCTCACCACCATTATAAAGACACATGAAATGTGGCAAATGCTGCCTGCTATATATCCTGGCAGCCAAACCAAATATAATTTAATCATTTGTATGTTCTGTGAGCAAGTGAAGAAGCCCTCAATTGCTATCCAGAAACTTTATTACTTGTTGAACAATTTAGTACATTAAATGTATTTTCAGGATGATGGGACTGGCAGCAAATTATTTTGCACATAATGAGGATTTGGTCTTCCATCAAATTGTGTCTCCTGATATATAAGATTTGAAATATAGTTGTAACAATAGCCATCCAGAATTGCTACTTGCCATTTAAAAATCAAATATCTCTATACCAATTAACCATTAATATTCCAGGCAACACAGGAGCAGACTTTGGTACTATTTCCCTACTTTTCTGTCCCACTCATATATTCCATAAATTAAGTTTCATATGCATTAAATATTCTATGCAATAAGTTTGATAGGAGGTTTTATTTTTAGCCTAATTTCTTTTATCTATAGTCTTTTTAAAAGTTTACCAGTTGCTTCTACATATACTATGGTTTTGTATGTTCCCAACCATCCTAAGAGTCAATGCAAGGCAACCATTGCTTCCGCTTTACAAGTGAGAACATTCTGAAGTGACAGAGCTGAGAGCTAGAACTCAATAATTAAAAGGGACAAAACCAAGACAGGGCCCAGATCTTCACACTCTGTATCTAGCAGAGCTTTCAGACATTGCACTGCTTCCTAACGAACAGAAAATTTTGAAAGACAAATGACTATAGTTTCAAAACATTCAAAAAGAAACACCAGTGATTAAAAGAATCCCAGCAAATATGGGTGAATGGCAAAGAAACCCAGACCTGATCTCAGAAACAGGAAAAAGAAAGGAAATTCTGCAGCCCAGAAAGGTTTACTCTATGCTGCACTTTAGTTCTGCCATTGTTTAATTTTTTTAGCCAAAGCCATTCGTCTTCCACAAGATCAAATAAGCTGGGTGGTAAAACAACAGATGAGGGCACGGGAACAGCGTTATGAGGTAAAAGGTTGGTGGAGGGAGTTTGGTAATCCAGGCTTGTGAGATTTGTGGCTTCAGTCTCACCACAATGATCGAGGGAAAATATTGTTTTTTCATACGAAGTAAAAAAGAGAAATGTAGGCTTCCCCTTGGTAGCACCGTGCACTAGGGATTCCATATAAGAAAACCAATCCTCCTTTACCCAAAGACCCATATCAGTTTCAAAGCTCGATATTTTTCCTTCTCCTCCCAAGGTAACAGTGTAGATGTGGTAAATTATCAATATCTGCTTCTAGAAGCATAAATTCATAGCTCCTTCTAGAATAGCAGGTTCTAGAAGAGTTAAAAGTAATAAATACGTAAAATTTATTTTACTTTATCCCCCATACACATGAATGTTTCTGCATATTATTAAAATGACTGCAAAACTGTTTTCTAACTAATGCAAATTTCCTATGTTAAAACTAAACATGGCATTCATTATTGTTAAGAGTATGATAACTTTTTGATTGCCTTCCGGATCAGAAATGAGAGAGTTTTCAAATAAGGTAAATCATTCTATTAGCTGTTCCTCCACTCCCTCAGCAGTTATAAAATCGTATTCTTTTTTTGGGAGGTACATATTAACTTTCCCTGATCTTCCTAGGTCAATGAATTGATCTCCTGCACCAATTCATACATCCAGACACAATTTGAAGAAGTTAAAGGTGAAAAGAAAACATGATATCTAATTCTTTGCCAGCCAGAGACTAATTTACATGGAAAAGGCTATTTTTAAACCAGAAGGAACAAAGATATTACTAACTGGCAAGGTATAATAGCCTCCCTATTATGAAAGTGAAAATCTTAGATAGGATGCAGGATTTCATAATACGGTGCATCTTGTGAGTACTGGCAAAATCTGACAATCTCCGAGAAACTTTTTGGAAAAAAAATGCTGCCCAACTACACAGCAATAAATGCTTGTTTTAAAATGGGAAAGGTGTTTGAATGGAGAGTAATTTTTAAGTGTCAATAAAAAGGTGAATTTATAACTGAATTTTATGCTGATCATCATTCTTTGCTTCCCTAAAGAATTGTGGAAATTCTGGTAATGAATATTTGGAAATTGAAAAAAGCTGCATCAGGTTAGAATAGAAAGTAATTTATTATAAGTCTTCACCCAACTAAAACATTCAAGTGTGTGAATCCATAAGCCTGTTCGGTTATTCTTATTGTTGATGTTGTTTATCCCAATTGGAAAGACTGAAATGGGTGAAATTTCTCAAATTAGGATTCACTGGTTAGATCACGTATGCAAGGTTTTTCTCAGCAAATGAGATAAAATCCTTTCAGCCACTGATATTTAATCTTCACTATTCGTTCCAATCCTGACACTGCCATTGACGTCAGTAGAAATCCCTGATATGAAATAAAAATACATATAAAGGATAAGTATGAAAGGACTCTGTATATTCATGTTTATAGTAGGTTACAGATGTATGTACAGGGCTCTTTGCAAATTGGTCTACTTAAATAAAATGTGTGCTTTTGCTTGTACAAATATAGTTTACTTACAAGATGAATTAAGTACGATTAAGAAAAAAAAACTTTCAGTAGCTATAAGCACCTCAAGTTTTAATTTTTTTTCCAGAGTATCATCTCTAACCATGAAAAGATTTTTCTCATGAAAGTTACATTCAAATATTTGTTTTAAACTGGCCAAGGGCTTCCATCTAATGATATAATAAAGAATTTATACTGACAAGTCTATAATTAAATGAGATGCTAGAACATGTCTCAGTAATTGATACATTATTTTTTGAAAGGAAATATTCTACCCTAAAGAAGACTTAAAATAACAAATTATTTCCTTTTGTTAGGATCAGAGAGAGGTATAAATTTTTGAGAAAAAATATACTTCTATAAAGTTGCTTAACTATAGGAATGATGGGGGGTAGATGCAGAATTTTAAAATGGTGGTGACTTTGCACTGCTGCAAATAAAAACCTGCATTTACTATCAAAGATTTAGGTACATCTCCTCACGTCAAAAGTGTTCAAACTTTTTAATGGCTGTTTAAGATTTTTCTATAATCTTAATGAACCTAAGGTTTTGTGTCTGTGTTCATTCTAATTGTAAGTTAAGCCTCCTTTACTATCTATATGTTCTTGGAAGTTACTCAACCTCTCTGATCCTCAGTACCCCTAACCATAAAAATGAAAACATCACTATATACTTCACAAGGTCTTTGTGATAATTAAATGGGTAATGCATACAACAAGGTAAATGTGTTAACACATAGCATGAATGCATTAACTAACTGTATCTAGTCACATGTCTGGACCAGGGCATATAGTGCCTTTCCACATCTCTCTGATAAATAATCTGAAAATGTTCATGTACCCTTCAGGCAACATATTTTAAGTATCATTTTGTCTTTATAATCTGTATATTTCCAGGAAAAGCTGATTTTTAAAAAATAAAATGCCCAGATAATTGTCTCCATTTCCTATTAGTAAAATATACTTGGTTTAAGCAAAAACAAGTGTCCATAAACTAGAGTAAGGCTAACAAGAAATGTTGGTAGCTAACCTGTTTCACATGTGGCAACCACAATTACATTTCATTCCAGAGCTTGTTTGCTTTTTTTGCCTGCCCCAAATGGATTCCACGGTAGCTGGGAACTTGCAAAATTATTGCCAGTTATAACTAAAGGAAAAAATATATTGAGTTTAACTTCATTACAGCCATAGCACTTGTATCAACAGGGCCTGGCATAAAATGGGAGAGTTGCCGAAATCCATCAAGTGACGTTACTATTTAGAATAGGTGGTGGGGACTATTACTGCTCCTGATTCCAGATCCTCTATGGATTCTGCTTCTGTGGTTCTGTCTCAGCAGGCTGTAAGTTGGAGGCTGAGAGCTAAGCAGGCATGGACCATGAAGGAGACAGATGTAACACACCTAGGTTGGAGCAGGCCAGTCTGAGGAAGTCAGGCATGGCAGGGAGGAATAGTAAGTTACGTAAGACTAGGAAGACTGGCAAGATCTAGAGTAAAACAGATTAACAAGGGAATACTAGTGACCCAAATTACACACTGATTCTAGTTCAGAATCTTTAATTTATTCACGTTTACTTTTTTCCTTTATTGCTTTATTCCTCAATAAATTCCCATTTATTTAGTGCTTAATATACATAAAATACTGAGCTTGGTAGTGACATAGTTTAGAGCAGGGTTTCTTAACTTCAGTATTATTGACATTTTGGGCAAGATAATTCTTTGATAGGAGAGGTGAAGGCCTTTCTTGTGCATTTTAGAATGGGTAGCAGCATCCCTGGTCACTAACCCCTAGATTTCAATAGCAAACCCCCTCCTGAGTTGTGTCAACCAAAAAAATGTCTCTAGACATTACCAAATATCCCCTGGGGGGCAAAATCTCTCCAGTGAGAGTCACTGGAACAGAAGGACAGAAAATACTTTCCCTGCACCGGAGTTTTTGTCAGTCTAGAACACTTTACTCTTGAAACTTTTTACAAGGTGTCTGTGTGCAATTTTGGGCCTGTATTATATCTAGAAACTTGTCTGATAAAAAGAGAATCCTTTTACTCTGGGATTCTTAGTAATTACTTCTAAAATTTCATCTGATAAGTAGGTATAAAACTTAGAGATTTTTCTTCTCTCAACCTAATCTTGCACCGAGGACATTTCTGGAGTTAATGCTCTCAGCATATTGTCTGACTGGTGAGAAGAAAGTGACCCACTTGAAATAGTTAGAGAACATGTAATGCTGAATTTTTGAATATTGACCTTATATGAAACTGGGCCTCCAGAAAGGTGAGAAATCACTTAGGTAATTGGAAGTGAAAAGTGTTGGAAAAAGTCTGATTCAAGAAAAATAGCGTGATCAAATTTTCTGTGTTGAGGAGGGCTGACTAAAGAGAAATATGTATGTTGAAGGATAATGAGAAAAGAAATAGAAGCTTTGTGAATCCCAAGAAATTGAGCTTGCAAGTTACTCAAAACACCTCCGTAGCACTTTGCTCTCTTGATCTTGACATAGAAAATCCCTGAAGGAAATACTCAATTCAGGATGTTGACTTCTTGAATTGAAGCTCAACCATCATTAAAACTCCAGACACAATCTGCAAGCAGCTTAGTCAAAACCACTATCACTGTGCTCGAAGATCTGATGTCACTTCCATCATGGAAGGGAAACCTGAGCCCCGCTGCACTGGACTTGCTGAATAGTTCACACGAGAGACCCCAGTTCAAGGCTAACAATATGTGACATGTAAAGTAAACACAGTTTGCAGCCTGTTTGTTGCAACAAGGAGGACTGCAAGCTGAGAAGAGAGTCCATGCGCTGGGACCATGTGAGCACAACTCTCCATTATGATTAATGAGGAAGTTGAATTGCAATGCCCCTACTCTCAGGATGGTGGCTATCCAAAGAATTCAACACAAAAAGCCATAAAACAGAACATTAAAACAAGCAGTGAGCTAAAATATAACCCCAGGGACAGGGGAGGGGCAGGTGGTTAGGTGAGTTAATTTGTTTTTATTTGTGGGTTTCATTCCAAAAGGTGATGTTTAGTTTTACCTCCCAAACTGGTACTGCAGAAGAGACATGGGCCATGAAACGGCGGTGGACCTTACCAGGCAGGACTTAGAAGATGTTTGTCAGAGTTCCAGACGTTCCTGAACAATTCCCCAGATTCCCTGAGCTTGTTATTATTAAAAGTGAGTTTAAGGCTGATGAAAGCTCCCAGGTCAGTAGCCTCTGAAAACTGTAGTTTAACAGCAGGGAAGATACAGCAACGACACCCTCCAGTGCAAAGATAACCCCCCTTCCTCCCAGGCGCTGCCTCCAGCCGAGCCAGAGTCTTTTGGCAATGGGCCTCAACCTCGATTTGCTGGATCCTGGGGTAAGAGAAAGGTTATTCCAACTTTGTGACACATTCATGCTAGACCCTTATTTCTATAAAACGACCACTGCTTGCCATTGACCCTTAAGGTGTCTAATGAGGAACAGGAAAATGAGGAGCAGGAGTTCTCACATGTGCAGAAATAAGCAAACTAGGACTTGTAAGGTTGATGTAACTGCTGATATATAACACAGTGTTTCCAACAAGGTAGAGTGGTTTTTCATCATCTTAAAAGCTCACAACTTCCTATCAGGCTAAAATAATACCAAAGATCATTCCTTGTATGATCTTGTTAGAAGATCATAGTTCTTTAGAAAATTTCTGAAAAATTTAATCTTTTCTCAAAACCAGCTTATCTATAAATGGTTCTTATTTCAACAGCTGCCACAAATGGCTTTAGAGTTATAAGTTAACAAATGTGCTATTTGCATTTCCTTCACTTTTCTCCAAAGTGGAAACTTAGTATCAACATTATTTTCTCATTTTTATAGTCTCTTCTATTTAGTGTTTTCATTTTAAAGTATTTTTTTTTACGCTTAATAATCTGTGCCTAACAATTTTTGTGCTAGGCAACTATTCTGTCCATATTACTTGACTCCTGGTATGAGCATATTAGGGTATATTTCAAAAATCCTTACCACTTTTCTAGAAGGCTATGGCTTAAATTATTTATATTAATTGCCTTGTTCCTTATTAATTTAATGACCGTGGATGGATTGAAATCACAGGAGAATTTTTTTGAACGTGGATTCTGGAAGACCCCAACATAGGAGTGATCCATAATCTGTATTACTATCACTTCTGCTCTTCCTGTGTACCCTGTGCTCCCATATGCTCACTCACAGATACTCTACTCTTCCGACATACACACACACACACACACACACACACACAAAGCTACTTGAGCTATCATTGCTGCTGCTAGCGGGCCCTTCTTCACAACCCCCTTGTCTTAATGACACCAGGATAAGGTATATTAATACATATTTGACCACTGGGACAACCTTTGTCTTGCTGGTTTGGAGAAGAGTGAAGGGAAGATGTTGTAAAAAACACAATGCCTACGGAGAAAGAGAAGGTTGAGGTCTTAAAGTAGAGAAGACACTTTGTAAGTGAGGCCTACTTGAGAGAAGTAGTTCTTAGGAACTAACTTGTCAAAAAATGTCAGCCTGCTCCAAATATTTCTAGGCAGAGCATGTTCTTTTTTTAATCTAACTTTTTGGAAAAATCCTGGAGAAGGTCCAACATATAAACCTATGTTTGAGTTCACACAATTTTAAAAATACAATGTCTCCCAGGAGCTACAACCCAGTCAGTCACCTATACTTTGGTGAGAATAAGTTAAATCAGTTCTCCCGACTGTAAGATGAAATCTGCTTAGAGGACTGGGCTTTTGACGAGGGAGAGAAATACAGGTAATGCTCTTGAAATCTGGTAAACTATATCCCAGGTAAAAGTACTGAGAGAAGGTACATTTATGGTAAGGGTCTCATCCCTTTTTTGTTCCACAGTCACTCCAGCAAAAATAAGTGCAGGAATTTGTTCCCTTTAACCTCTAAAATCCTTAGTTTGTTGTAAACTCAATTGCTTCCAGGATTTAGTCTTTCATGCATTATCTGTGATGCACTCCATTTGTTAAAGGCCGTAAACTAGAAAGGAGACCCCATAAAATAGAGAACCCCGTTTAACCTAGACACAATTTCATTTACTGTGTAAGATGGACCTAACAGCCTTGGATATATCATACATTTTCTAACATGCTCAAAATCCTAATTTCCTTAGCAGAAGTGAAATGTCAATGAAGTTGAGCTACAAAGACATTGCTATCCAGAGATTTTTTTCATTTTTCCCTAATTATTAATGTATTTAAAATACATTAACAAGTTCATTTCGTCGAGAGAATCAAGAATTAAATACCTCTGGCCATTTTGTCTAGATGAGTCCCTGTATCAGAATGTAGGTAGCCATCTTGTTATTTTATTATAGTTTTTATCCCTCATAAATGATCTTAACAAAGATAGAAAAGAAATATGGCTTTGTATACTTGTGTTTTACTTAGGGTTATTTTATTACTTGTTCTTTATTTAGATTCATTTAAAATTATTTATTGACCACCAACTATATACTATGTATTATGCTAGCACAGGAATACAGTAGGGACCTAAACGTTATGATTTTCATTTTCATAGCACTTGTATTCTAACAGGAAGCTTTTAATCTATACAGATTATCTGCCATTCAGTTTTCAAAACTCCATGCAGCAGTATTTATAGATATGAACTGTTTAATTAAATGTTTCCTTAACATGAAAGATTTTGCTGGATATTCTGAGTCAAAGAAAATCTAATCATGTTATACTATTTCTCTTGTTAGCACTTCAAGCATCATAATTTGCAAATATTTGTAAACATCCTACTTGTATGAACCAGGTGCTATTTCTGTTTTTTCAAAAGTATACTTCCTACCTTGAGAGGTGATAATTTATAGAGACCAGATAATTTCCCAAAATGATAAATAATAACCCAAGAAACCACTAACTAAAATGTTAAATGTGTGATTCAAACAGAAAGGTAAATTGGAGTGAAGAAGAGGAAATGAACTTTGGGAAAAATCAAGAATATCCCTATGGATAAGATGATTCTTAAGCTAGAGCCTGGGAGTCATGTAGGATGTAGCACATTGCAAGGGGCAGGACATCTCAGATAGATGTGGTTGAGGCAAAGGCAAAATGTGGAGTAGATATCACATAAATAGAGAAAAATGAATAGGCCAATGAATAGCAGGACTTCTGAGAGAGGAGGTTTAAGAGAAGATAAGTACGATATAGATATAGGTATATAGACATATGCATTAATTTATCTGATATTGGTGGTAGAGAAGCTTGGGTAGGCAGGATGATGTTTGTAGCACCTAAATATCATATGACTTCCCAAGAACTACTTAGCTCTGCAAATTTGTGTTAGTATAGGGCTAATAAATATTGTTAGAAGAAAATGAGCATGTGAAAGCAAGTTGACCATAGAATTTTAAGAAGTCATAAATAGAAATTTTACCTTTTTCCTTTGAAGTATAATTCTTGAAGAAATACATGAGCATTATAATAAGCTTTGAATTCCCTCAGCTTTTTTTTTCTATCACTTCCCACAATTAAACTCTGTGAAAGGAATGACTTACATGCTAGTTAGGAAAATTTCTGTGTGATTTATTTATGGTGATTAATACTTTATTTTTATTTACTTGTCTCTGATCTTAACAGTGTGGGTCTCACAGGTCAATGCTATCACAATAATCTATCAGAAAAATTTGAAGTCTCCTGAGGCTTAAGCAAATATGTGTGTGTTGCTTTTGTGCCAAGTTTTCTGTTTTGAGTGAGTTCCTCAATTCACAAGTATAATAATACTCAGTTAGCAAAGAGGAACCTCCACTTGTTATGAAATGAATTAATAAAGTAAAAGTTATAAAAGTCTTAAAACCTGGCTTCTTGTAAAAACATTTAATTGACCTAATACTTTTTAGTGTTATCAAGATAATAATGAAATATGATAATGAGCATATATCTGTAGTTCAAGAATCTTTAGCTAGGATGGCATAAATTCAATTGAGGGGGAAGATGAAACCCTGCTGTGGAACAGAAGTGGAGAGTAGAGACTCCTGATTATAGAGCTGGAATAATTTCATGTACACTAAATACAAATTAAGAGAAAAGGAGCAGGATGCATTGTTATTCACCCAACAAACTCCGCTGAGTGAAGAGAATTAAATTCATACTTCTGAAAAGGCAAAAACTAAGACCTGGACCTTACCCTAAAGAATCTATACTTTCTTGGAAGGGAAGGCAAAACAAAGTGAACGCTATGGGAGAAAAACCTTAAGGTAGAGTTATTTTGGCCACTGGGTAAGGAGGAATGAATTCATTTGTACAATTTCAATGTGAGAAAAGGGCTTGCAAAATCTTGGTGGTCTGGGTGGGCTCAATGTATCTGGTATCCATTAAGATCCAAAATTTACTCGAACCTATGGATTAATTCTCCTGCAGGAACTCAGGCAAACCAAGAGCAGCTGAAAGTTAATCAAGCACTGATCTCTCCCAATCCTTCTAATCACAGCCAGCTGTGATTTCAAACCTTTGCACTGAGGTTCCCTGGGGCAGTTCTACACGAGCCCTGGAGTGAGCACCCTCAACTTTTGAAGGGCAAGAAAGAAGTTAATAAAATAAAACTTAATGCCTTCAATCAAGGGACTGAAGACTAGAATCGGGATGGTCTACAGCTTTTTCTGTATTAATCTCTTCCCTCTTTTCCAGCTGCCTATCCCTGGAAGGCACACAATTTCTTCTGAATGTTTGCTGGGAATCCTTTATTTAAAAGGGTAATACAATTTGGAACAGTTGGTTGTTTGTCCACTGGGATCTCTAACTTGTTTCATTGAGAGTGCCTACAGAAATTCTCACAATTTGAATTGATATGATGATGGAATTCTTGAGTTTGGGTGATAAATGCCATCCAAATTAAGAATTAACATTCTTAGCCTAAGCTTAAGGAAGTCAATGTATTTTAAGTACACTTATCTGAACCCAGCTAGTTAGTAAGCTTTAATTACTTTACCAATAAAGCCATATGATTTGCAAGCTTTCCATAAAGTTGGTGGTGTTGCAATTTTACTTTTAGTTTATTGATGTTATAAACAAACAATATTGGGACTGATAAAGTTTTGTAACTAACTGTTCATTTTATTGTCTAGCCCCTTCCATAAGGCCTAGTACCTATACCTCTTTCGTTCTGAGCCAGTTTTCTTTCTCTGGAAGTGATCTTTCCCGTGATTCAGCTCAAAAACTTAGGCCTTCCCTCTCTGCTGACAAAATCCTGGAACTACTTTTATATATTCTTTTCCATGTATCCGTAACACTCCTGGATTACTTCTATCTCTCTCAGGGTTACCCGTTGTCATTTTGGGCACACATTTCAGTTGGGACTATAGCTGATAGAGGCGGCTAAATACAAATATCATTTATCTATTGCCTTAATCTTTATATACCATGTTTTGTCTATTAGGCTAGATTTCCTTCTGTCATTAAAAATGGATATATCTCCCTGTAGCAAGCTATATTTAATATTTTGGATTTCCCGTTAAGGCTTTCCTAGTCTGACTCACTTTCTTACATTCAACAAGCATTTCCAGCCGTATTCTAAGAAATGATGTGCTCCATACTAAGTGTTCTCAGATGATCTGGTCCACAGTGACCCTAACAACGTAATATCCCAGAATTCACCAAAGCATGATGCAGGCGGACATTGAAGCCTCTATTCCTTCCACTGCAATTGAAGAATAAACTATAAAATGAAGCCATCATGGCTAAACTGATATCTAGGCTAACTTATTATCAAAAAGATAGATATAATAAATTTATTGATTACATTAACATATCTGAATTTTTGAGTGATGATTTGGGGACACATGGTTAATTCTTACCTTTAACTCACCCCCTTACAGTTGTAATAATCAAAGGAATATACAAAGAATTGAGAGAAAAACATAAGTATCTTATTTAGAAATAAAGGACTGCTACCATCCCTGTATAGAAATTTCAAAAAATTACCTCATCATATAAAAATATTAAAGGACAGATAAATGGACCCATGGTTCCCTGCATGTACGGAAGCTGATTAAATTGAAAATACATGGAAGATATGACTCCAGTGAAACCACATCAAAATCTCCTATCTCAAAACTGCAGAATTTGTGGGGGCCATGGCAGGATATGGGATGATCGGTCAGCCACAAATTCAAATCCTTGCCAATATCATGGAAAGTTCTGCAGCACCAGAGAACTGAGTGGGAGGGCAAGATCCCACAAAAAAATCTCACTCCTGTTTTTTATTTGATGCAGACAGAAATGGTAGGCAAAGCAAGGGATTGGCTGCACCTGTTCTTAATCACAGCAGCCAGGCCTGACAGATAATGAGGGCACTGCCCCAAGAATCTTTGATCACCACAACACACACAAGAAACATATATAATCTCCCAATACTTGACAAGTAGAGACACATGCGGATAAGTAAAGCAAAAACAATCAAATCTGTAGGAAAAAAGCAGTTTAAAACAGCAGCTTCGAGTCAAAATGACAGATTGAACATATGTATTTGCCTCCTTTCTTCCCCAAATCTTATTGAAATGACAATAAAGCTATTTAAAAATAGTAAAATCCCTGGCAGTACTAAAAATAAAGTACACTGTTAGTGATTCAAAAATTCGAAAACTTTCTTAAAGAACAAATATGTGGTCTAAGTCAGATAGATAAACAAAAGCAAAAGCAATACCTGAATCTGAAATGATACTCCTTTCTTCCAAGCTCTAGCAGGACTGTTGCAAGATTCGATCTGGTTAGCTCAGGGACTGTCACTGCCTATGAGCCAGTAAACATTAGAGTTCACAGAAGGACAGATACAGGATCTCTCTCCCTCGTCTCCAGGAATATGAAGCAGGTGGCTGCTGCTGTTATTCCCAGGTAAAGTCCTGAAAGCTGCTGTCTAAATTAAGCGAAGCTTTTTTTTTTGGTGGGGGTGGCTTGTTGTGTCGATTTGAGCCTGGAAAAAAGAGCAGAAACCGAGATAGTTCTGTACTTCCAAATAAGTCAATGGAAAAACAACCACCACCAGAAAAAACACCTCCATCCACAAGTGAAATACACTAAATAAGCCGAATGCCAAGTCTATTAGTTTTCTATTGCAGCTGTAACAAATCACCACAAACTCAGTGGTTTAAAACAACACAATTTAGTATCGTATAGAGCTAGAGGTCAGAAGTCTTAAGTGGGTTTCAGTGGGCTGAAATCAAGGCATCAGCAAGGCTGTGCCTCTCTGGAGGCTCTAGGGGAGACTCTGCTTCCTTGCCTTTTCTAATTGCTGGAGGCCTCCCACATTCCTTGGTTCACAGCCCCTTCCTTCATCTTCAAACCCAGCAGCAGAGCACCTTTGAGTCTCTCTGACTCCAGCCTTCCCGCCTCTCTCTCTGATTTGTAAGAACTGCTGTGATTAAATTAGGCCCCACCCAAATCATCCAGGATAGTCTTCTCCCTATCTCTCAAGATCTTTAAGTTAATGACATCTTCCAAGTCCTTTTTTGCCATTTAGGTGACCTAGTCACATATCCCAAGGATTAGGAAATAGACATCTTGGAACAGTTTAGAAACTGCCTTAGTCCTCCTTGTCCAGACAACATAAATGGAAATATGATTGTTGATAAAACCCATGGTTATTGGGATAAGTAAAATCTGCACAGCAGCAAAAGGAAGCCATTCAAGTTGCCTAGCCTGACATCATAGATTGTCATTCGCAATTAGTTCATTTCAAAGCAAGAATATTACAACTATGCTGTAAGATTATTGAGAGCCTATGATAGGCTTGGAGTGGGATAAAATGGAGAAATATAAATACAAATTCTCAGAATCATCCAGTTTGCATTCTGTTAGGTTATGTAAAGAAAACAAATTGATTTATTCATTTGCTTCTTCAACAAATCTTTACTGAATATCTCTGATGTGCCAAGAGCTGTTGTAGCCATCAGTAATGTTAACAGTGGGCAAAAAGAAAAGTCTCTGTCTTCATATTTATGCACTGGAATGAGGATACAGACATATATTCTAACATATAGACATATATTATTTGTAATATATTTTATGTACTCCTATTCGTAGACATATATTCTAATATATCAGATGGTGATGAATATTAGGAAGAAAAATCAATCAGCACAATAGATATTTTTAGGGCTACCATATAATTTATCAGCCCAATCTATAAAATTATGAGAGTAATAGGAGATGTTGTTAATTATTATGCCATGATAATGAGCATAATGGGAGATTATCCTAGAAAGACTGGAATGTGTGTTAATGTGTGTGCCCAGGGGTATGTGTATGTGCTTTGTGCGCATATGTGGGAAGATAGCAGAGGTCAGAGAGGCTCTCAATGATACACAGTAGTCTGATGGAAGAGAGGGAGAAAACCATGCATAATTTAAGTAAGAAAAAAAGAAAATGTCAGATATTGGTAGTGCTATACACAGTCTTACAACAGGTTGCTTTTTACAAGAGATGAAGGCTACTTTAAATCAGGGTTGGAAGAAGTCTTACTAAAGAGGTGACATTTATGTTGGATCTGAGTAATAAGAAGAAATCAGCTGTGAAATTATCAGGGAAAAAACTTCCACGAGCTTCCCCTTCTAGTTATGGCTGATAAACTCCCCTTGGACTAGCCCTCCTACAAATAACAACTATAAACTCTGGGCAAAATACAAAAAGAATTCTCTGAAGGCACTGGAGAACAACTAGGACGAGGCGGAATTAAGTAGCAGTTGACCCAGAAGGAAGGAAATGATACTGAAAGTTTTTTATATTCGTTGCTTCTAGCCTGAGGGCATGTACCATTCTGGGTCATGGGTGTGAGGTGATGGATAAAACCTCTGTAGAAAACCCGTAATGATGGAAGATTCACAGGACAGAGTTGGGGCATTTTACGAGAATTACAAGGTCCAAATGTAAACGTAATATGCCATGATTTAGAGCAACCGGTGGAATGCAAAAAAAAAGGTAATTAATTTGTTCTTAGTGTTTAAGATGTTGTTGCTTCCTTTCCTTCTTCTTTCTTAGTAATAGGAAATACGTGAAACCCAGATAAAGATCACAGTTCCCAGATTTTCTGCAACTATATATGGTTATGTTACATGTTTATAATTAATAGGGTGTAAGTAGGAGTGATATAACAATATCAAAAAGTGTCCTTAGAGGCTCAGAGCCATGTACCCTTCCCAACCCCTGCCTCTGTCTTACTGGCTGAAAAGTGGGTATGATAAGCAACCGTGTTTGAGCATGAATTCATCCACCTACCTCTAAATTTTGCTTATGTAAGAGCAAGATACATTTCTATTTGTTAATATACTATTATTGGGGATTCTCCACTACTCACAAACAAAACCCCTGATAAACTTATTTATTCTTAAATTATTTTCATGTATGCTTTTTATTAAATCAATTATAAATGATAAGTAAAAAATTATTATTATTTTCCTAAAAAGAGCATTGTGGTTCTGTAAATGCTGTATTTCAGAGAACCTTAAGGTTCTACAAAAAACATTGCAATAATTCTACAAAAACATGATTCATCATTTTTTAATGTACATGATATACATGCTTACTGCCTTTATAGCTGTTACAAACACGAATGTGGCAAATATGAAATGTTTGCACTTTGGAGACAATATATTTGTGCCTTACATTGAATGGTAGCATGGTGAAAATCTCACAATAAGTTATGTCTATTATGTGATGATTTTCCTGAAAGTGCAGTGTAGCAATTTAAATCTGTTCCTATGTATTAGTTGGTTTAATAAATCAAGGTTTTGTTGATATTATATAACAAAATAAAAATATAGGAATAGGAAGTATATAAGTTTGTTAGTAAAATTGCCACTATCA
This sequence comes from Daubentonia madagascariensis, assembly GCA_023783475.1. Taxonomy (NCBI): domain Eukaryota; kingdom Metazoa; phylum Chordata; class Mammalia; order Primates; family Daubentoniidae; genus Daubentonia; species Daubentonia madagascariensis. The sequence goes on from JAKFHU010000487.1 coordinate 10,095,031, forward strand.
TCTATAAGCCATGATTTCAGAGATTTCCCTGTTGACCAAAGTAATTTCATAGTTCCCAGTGTAGGATTCAGTAATAATCTAAATTTATAAACATTAACTTTATCAAATAAATATACTAATAAAATATTCCTTTACTTGTTTTATATATTAGGACCTCAAGTAAGATTATGTGTAAAATGTGTTTCCCTATGAAGAATTCCCTATGAAAATCATGGAACTAGCATAGAACAATAAGTTTTAAATAAAAATGCATCCAATTTTTGCTTGATTAAAAAAAAGTCTAATGTAGAACAACTCTAAAAGGTTAACTTTACTTTTTAAGAGAAAATTTTTTCTCTTGAACATTGCAATATTCATATAATGTTTATATATTAAACTTAAAATGTAGCCTTTTTCAAATTCACTTGAAATGAATATAAAAGTTGGGTACACAAGTGAATATAATAAGTATATTAAATCATGTTGATTATGCCAAATCTACAAAATATAAAGTAGTTATATTATATTACTTGTAACAGGAATAAAAAGAGTCATTTGAATGATTTAGTTAAGCTGCTAAATATACAATCTCTGTCTGCAAATTTTTCTAGAAGTTGCCAAAACCTAGTTATGTCATTTATGGAATCCTATAATTATCTACCAGATTCCCTTTCAGATAGCCTCTGGCTACATGCTTCACAATGACTGTTTCCATTTTGCACAAATGGTTATTAATAAGAGCCAAATCATATTTTTCTCCACACATCACAATCTCAAAAAGTCAGTGTTATCAATAGTGAGTCATCACCAGATGAAACTGATGGACTCATTTCTTGACAGTAACAAAAAGTCCCTTTGAAATTGTTGGCAACTCGCTGCATTTTTAGTAAAGGAAAGTTAAAGCCCATTACCCTAAATTGCTTCCTCCTGGAAATGCTACAGTATTATATTTTATATCATTTAAATCAGACTATGCAGCTGTAAGCATATTTTATTGAACAATTTAAAGTCATAGCTAGGCTATATGTTTGATTTTTCTCATGAATGCTCTATCTGAGGTTAAGTTTAGAAGAGGATGCTAGTTTCCAGTGTCAACATTCACTCCGGGTCAATCCAGTTTCTCAAATGTGCTTTGTTTCTTTCTTCTGACCCAGCCAATGCTGATTTTCTCTCATCAAATATTCCCTGAAAACTAAAAAGAAAGAATGATGCAGGGTAAAAATTAATTAATTAATTAAGCCTCAGGTCTCACAAGAAGTCCTTAAAATTGAGATTGGAGGGTAATAACATCTCAGTGATTCTGAGTCAAAAATAGAGCAGAGTCTGCCAACCTCTGCTAAAATATGAAAAAAAGAAAGCCTTGCTGCTTCTCGAGTTAAATGGAGCCAGAGTGCTTTGTAGTTCTGCCTCAAAGAAGATTGTCTTTAATGATCTATGAGGATTTAACCTCCTGATCCTGTCCATTGGAAAAAGTTTTGTTTCTATTCATTTTTAAGGTTCTTGCCGGCCTGATTATTCTTTTAATATGTTAAAAAAAAAGCTACATCATAAGCATAATAAATAATAATAGGTTGAAATGTGTTATATTTAGAAAGTATAAGATTTTATTGTGTCTCTCTAGTGCCTACTTGTAACAAACATGCAATGACAATTTTGAATGACAAATGATCTATTTTGAAAATTCCGGTCACTTCTGTAATTGACCATTCTCATTATTCATAACAAGATATGTAAAACTGACTAAAATAAAGTAATGTAACGTCATTAAGTCCTAATGTGGGGATCTTTGATAAGCAAGGAAGACATGTCCACATTTTTTGGTAGGGCAATGAACAGACAGATTCCAAATCTCTTTTTTCCAATCTGTTCTATTGGTAATTTACTTGTACTTTTACACGTTAGGAAAAAGAAAAAAAAATTTAACTGAAGACCTAGATAATAAAACCCAAAATGTCTTTTTATTCTTCTGATCCTCGGGTTTTTTTTAGGTTAATCTATGTATCAATCTGTAAGGTCAAATGGGCTAACTTAGTGTTTTACTGAAATGTATATATACAGTTTGATTACTTATAGGGCATGTACACAGAAAACAAGTCTAACAAAGCATTCTTGAATAACCTCTGGTAGGCATCAGCTAAATATCATATGATCACAGTTATTTGAAATATGGGAAAAATAATGTAAAATTTAAAAAATGGTCATTGTGTGCCTTATGTTTAGGCGATGTAATACAATTTTAAAGTGTTGGTGAAAAATGAAAAACCTTTGGAGGTAAGTGGAATCTGATGATGATTCTTTATCTTGTAACACATTGTATGCATTAAGCCCCTATGGTTCTCTTAAGCATAACTAAAAGAGGATTATAGTTTTTAAAAATTCTATCCTACCAAAGTAATTTATATTGTACACCAGAATGCAGTAACTTTAGGTGCTGATATTGTCTTGTGGATAACTGGAGTTCATAAGTAATTCAGACCTGTCCAGAAGGCTAATAAAACTAAATATGTTCTTAAATTAAAAAATCATCCTACTTATAGTATAAGATGCATGTTTTAAGTGAGTAGTCTATATTCTAACATTGCCAAAATATGTCTTTAATTTTTTTAAGACAAATTCTTTTCCTTAAGAATGAAAAAGTCTGCTTCCATTTATTTCAGGCGACTGGAAGACAATGAAGCAGAAGGAAAAGTTTAACACTGGCACGACAGTGTCTTAGAGCTAATCGTTTTTCACCAAACACACACATGTAGCAGTGAAACATCCTTAAAATGTAAAACATCTTGCTTTTTTAATAACCCCTTGTGGTATGTTTTTACTTTAGCAATAATTGTATTTTCTTTTTTGCACATTTTATTTAACAACATTGCAGTGCCAGATAATCGGTTCCATGTGTTCAGGGCACTAGCAAAGTGCCTAACGGAGAAACAATTAACTTTATTGGGCTCCTGTTATTGGCAGACGCAGCCTTACACCCTTACTTGTTCATGGTGCTGAGCCACATATGAGCTGCAAAGAATTTGGTGTCCTAAATAATCACACAGCAACCTGAATTTAGAGCCAAGTTGTCATTAAAAAAAAAAAAAAAATCATGATCATGAACTAGAAACAGAAGTTAAAGTCCATGACAAGATCAGAAGATAAAGTTCACTTAAGTACCGAAAAGTACAATGATTAGTCCAGGGCATGTAGCCAATGGTTGATGAGCAAGCCTGGCCTTTTGCAAAAGAAGAACATGCAGCATGCTTTGAAACAAATACGAGCACTGTGACTGTAATGCAAGCATAGCTCTTTGAGTAATAGGCATTGAAACAATGGTTAAATGCAGTTAAGTGCAAGGAGTAACATAGTTAGGTTTTATCAAACATTAACACTTGTACTGGAGAGTCCATAAAATTCTAATTGGCCTCTTCTGCGGAAAGCAGCCCCAAGAGATTCTTTATGTACAAAGCAGCTCTGATTCATGCCATGAGTGCTATGAGAAAATAAACCTTGCTAGCATAGCTGCCATTGATTTGTCCAGGGAATGATACTCAGGCCATAGAAAGGATGAATAGCTTGGATGTATGGTAGGTCAACCACCTCTGCAGTGACGTGGCCCAAAACTCTGCATCGCATTGGACAAATGGATCTGAACAAATTCTCTCTTGAGAAGTGACAATGGGCAGGTATACTCAGGAAGGGAACATCACTGGGCCACAGATAATATCCTAAATATATCTGAAATATGAATCTGTTTCTCTGTGAAGCGCACGATACAACCCAGACTTGGAAGTACACCCAGAGTACGTTACTCTGCCTTTCTGTGTACCCTTATAATAAACTCCCATTATTGGCAATAAGCTGGAAAGTTCTCTTTTCTTTTAAAACCTGCTTAATACACATTATGTTTTCAAAGCATTCATCTGGGTCTTGGCAGAGAAAAATACTTTTAATGAATGGAACATAAGATGGGGCCATAGAGTTCTGAAGAAGGGAAACGTTTGGAGAAAGTCTCATTCACCCTGATACGTTTTGCTCTGGTGATTCTTTCACAGTTGGGAGCAGCACAAAATACAAAGCAACTTCAGGGACTTTGGACAAGTAAAAGAATACCGGCGGGTAAAGGGGAAGTAAGGAGGTGGTGAAGACACATTTCTTTATACTTTTGTTCTGGGTTATTCCTCTTGATGATCACAACCAGTGGACACATAATACATTTCATTATTTAAAAACATGAGTTACCTTTTTATTTTTTTAAAATGACACTTGTAAGTCATACTAGTTTTTCTGAAAGTATGACTTCACTGAACTCTAATACACTTGGAGATGATCCAAGGACTATTGCTGCTAATGCTGAAATTAATAGTCTCTTTCCAATGTCAAGAAAAATAAACAATTGATGGATGAAATTATTTTAATTTTAGATTTTTTTGTGAATTAGCCTTGTAAATTTGTACCTATCATATATGTTTGAGTTAAATGTATTGAAATCAGACTTGCAGTATGATTGCACGTGTAGTTTCATTTTTTATTTTATTTTTTTACTTTTACAATATCAATATTCTATAATATTTCACAAATGAGATTTCCAAGTTGTGGTAAGCATAAGAGTATGAGACTTGGATTGTCCCTCAGGAGAGAATCTGTTGAAAGGATATAGGGAGCTGATAGCCTCCAGCTGCCACATATTAGGAATGCAAACCACGCTCCCTCTGGACTTCTCCCAGACAATGCCTAGGCACAGTGCGGGTACTAGTGTGCACAGTGAAGGTCCCAGAGCTAAGCCATTCCTTTTAAATGCAGGACTCCTCTTAAAGGCAATCTTCCTTCTGGAGCTCCTTATCAGCCTGTCTGAGATTTTTTTCAGAATTCCACGACAATTTCAAGTTCCTCCTACCTTAAGCTTCTTCCTTCCCTTTCTCCTTTCAAAGATGTCAGATACGGGTCTGCCTACTCCTAGTCTCTCTCCATTTCATCCTTCAAAGATGTTTCTCAAAAAAACCTTTTTCTTATCGAATTTCACCTGGACATCTTTTTCATAGAGGAATCAAATCAATACTCAGATATACTGTCTCTTAATTTCAAAAATTACCCATTTGCAGCATAGGTTAACAAAGGGATGATATTATCTATACTATTGAATAAACTATCACTTGAAGAAATTTGAAAAATACCTAATGTCACAAATAATTTCAGATGGACTGGTACAGACTACTTATAGTCTTATAAAGAAAACATTTTAAAAGAAATATAGAGGAATATATATATTTGGAATCACAGGGCTGGAAAATACATTACAGAAAGATCCAGAGTGTCTGATTTCAGTAAAATTCTCCCTATCATATACCAAAGTAAGATGTTACTTTCACACCTCAACAGTCTCCTAACAAGTAACTCTTCCTCATTTTTATGATACATTCTATTAAGGAAAATAATCAAATTATTTATATGTTATCTGTGTTTGTAAATAACCCATAGTTATACAATAATCATGCATGAAATCTACCCACACACAGACATAGCATGGTTTATAAACAATTAAGTTCAGCTGAAAATGTTTGCCATCAATCTCTATGATGACACAGAGTCACCCAAATAGTTACATCATCATGTTTAGAAATCATTCTAACTTGTTAGGGTTGGTCCTGGATCATAATTTAGGATTCTCTTTCTTCAGCCACTAAGACTTTTTTTTTTTTTTTCCTGAAAGGGGATCTCATTAAGCATAACCCCCCTCTCGAAATACTTCACCTCTATCTGGAAAAACAATCTTACTCAGACTCCTGTGATACTTTAACCAGATGAAACATGCACTAAATCTGTCTCAAAATGAAGTGCCTAAACTAATTAAGCTAAAAATATTCTTAAATTCTCTCGGTCTTCTCTCCCAACCACCCGGAAGACATTTGGATTTTTAGTGGCCCCAGGCAAACAAGACTCTTTTCTTATCCTCAGGGTGATGTGAGAAGGGAAATTGATTTCATATTATATTTAGCACTTCATTGATTCTGCCTCCCCTGTTGAGAGACCCTGTTAGTACTAAACAAAAGACATCACTTTTATGAACTGCCTATAACTCTATGTCTTTGTTGGATTATGGAAAAGTCTGCCAGTGTGGAAAGCTCGAATTCAGAGTGCTCAGTGAGGCTTGCCCAAGGGAGGCCCGCTCAGTAAATCATATCTGACAGCCTTTTGTTAAAGAACTTTCTCAAACACTCACTGTGTCCCCCTGTACTGGCCCCAGTATCTCACCCCCACACCATACCCACTGCTGTTGGAACTTGTGTTGGTATTTGCACATGATGATTTTATGGTCCTTGCCAGCAATGACCTATCTAATACTGACTAGCCTAGACGTGGGCCTCACTCTTTGTGAATCCTTTAAAAAAGACCTCAGAAGTCTTTGGGTTTTTTTTTTTTTTTTTTTTTGGATTTATCCTGCAGTGTTAATACTGTTGCAATTTATTTTGGCACCTTGCTAATCAGAGTTCAATAAATGAAGGTAGAAAAAACTCAAATGTCACTGCTTACCACGCACTATTTTTCACTACCTTTTGATAGAAATAAAATGATGCCATAGTGGTGTGTACTATTGTAAAGACTTGGAAACCATTTCACCAGGGCCACTTTCACAAATCTCAATAGATGAGATTGTCAGTGACTCAAGTTAAGGTGTCACCAACTGTTCTTAAGTAGGTTATGAAGTGAAAACTGTTTCCTTGAATAATATCACTTTTTATAGCCAATAAGATAGTGACTTTGCCTCCACCTGGATATGTGAAGAAATATGGTCACTCACTAAAATTCCCACTTTTCCCTCAGACCCACCTCTCACCTTTGACATCTGTGTGCACAGGAAAACAGATGCTTATATTTGTCATATTGCTTTTTCATTTTACACTTCAGCAATACCATCTTTGTAGTGTGAAGAGCTGTGCCCACTGCCTATGCTTTTTCATACAAGTCATTTTCACCTAACTTTATGTTAAAGAGGCGCTTTAATCTTAATATTTATGTGGTTTTAGCATCACCAAAGCATTCGTAAATGACCAACATTCTCAGATTTTATATGCCTACAACTGTGAAATAGTTTAACTTGGTTTTCTCTAAAAAAGCTGTTTAAGAAAAAAAATATTTTTTGAAGAATGGAAATTGTAAACCCTGTGATCTTAGACCAAGGTGGTAAAGATGTTTTAGACAGTTTGTCCAGAATATTTTGCCCTTGTTGGAGAAAAGCCATCAATATAGATGAAAGTAATATGGTAATATTATAAGGTGGTTAGTTCTAAGGCAGAAAGGGGAGCTATGGATAGGATCCATGTGCATGGTTTCCTGTGCTGATGGCTCAGTATCTACATCAAAATTCCTAGTGCTATAGTTTATCTCTACTTTTAGCTTTTTTGCATAATAAAATTTGTACCAGTAAAAATTGCACAGAAGCTATTTAATAAAAGCATATATAACAGACTGCTCTAATGCCAGTTGGCCAGGGGTGAATCACTGTGGAGTCTCTTTTTGAATTTGAGGAGTTCTGCATAAAAGACTACTAAGGTGCTGTCCCCATGGGGAAAGCCAAGTGGATCATTGAAAAATTACCTTTATAATTTAGGCAAAGAAATACTGTTATTAAGGAAAAAGTAAGTATTTTAGGCTTGTTTCTGTTTTTTTCTTAAATTATCCAGTCTTGCTGTCCCTATTAATGTAATGATATAAAAAGTATTTACTTTCTTTGTCAATTCTAACAGTAATTGCATGTCAAGGGCTGAATTAGGACCATTTCTATGCAATCAAAATTACCACCAAATATCAGTTCCCCAATGGCCTGCTCTCCAAAATAAAAGCTTTAGAATTCAAATGGAAAGTGTAAAATGCTGATTTTTCACTTAGCAGTTGTGACATTGGGCAAGCCACTTAACCTGTTTAAGCTTCATGGGGCTGAAGAATCATACTTGTGATTCCTAACTCACAAGGTTGTTACTGAAATGTGAATGAGGTCATCTACATGGAAGTAACTTGTTACATGCCATGTAAATATTACCTGTAATATTTATATAAAATACAGTGTTGGATTGTTCAATACTAAATAGCCCCAGATCTTTTATTTTTAAACCACATTTACTCTTTCTATCTCTAGTAATGCTTTGTAGTTTTAATAACCCGAAAGGGAATAAGAATTTAAAATGGTCTGTATTATATTGTAAATAAAATACGTTGAATGGTTGTTTAAAACAGCCCGTGGACCAAATTGCTGCCAATTTTTGTAAGTACGGCTTTATTGGACCGAAGCTACACCTATTCATTTACATATTGTCTATGGCTGCATTCAAACTACGAGGGCAGAATTCAGTAGTTGCAACAGAGACCATAAGGCCTACAAACCCAAAAATATTTACTATCTGGCCCTTTACAGAAAATTTTGGCCCACCCTTGGCTTAATGGGACAACAAGGAACAAAGCTGTTTCATAGGAAATACCCTTTGCATCTATGAAATATTTTGTAGATTTGTACTTTACAAATCTTGCTAAAGCTCTTGGGATTTGGTGAGAAAGTGTATAATGTTACACACACACACACCAAAAAAAGTGTTTGCCTGAAAATGTGCACCTAGTCTGACTGCAAATGTGGTTACATTCAATGGCTTAAATATTCTGACACCCAGCCAGAAGGATTCCATGGTGATACTGAAAGCAGTGCCTGCTTCACAAATGAAACCAATTGCAGCTGTCACCCACTGTCACTTTGGCTTAATTATTAAAATAAAGACAATTGGTTTTGAGCACACAGAACATTGGAGATTTGAAGATAATTGTTATGAAATAATTCTGCCTAGAAAACTAGTAACAGTACATGATTTTTATTGTTTGCTTGTCAGTGCAAAAATCTGACTGTCAAGCCCACTTTAAATACGGACACAAATAATAGGAGGTTTGCCTGTGCTTTTGAATTGGTAAACTGAAAAAAGAAACACACACACACACACTCACACCTGCAGAGAAGCAAGCGAATAACCTTTAAATGCAGGACAGAAAGGGACAGTATTTCTTTAAGTGAAAAACTCATGACAAGAAAGAGGGAGCTTTTACAGGGGTAGAATTCTGTATAGTTATTTCAATGTTGGGAGAATATCGTCCTTGGCTTTCTTTTCTCAGCACAGATGTTCATCTGCATCCCATCTGATCTGAATATTCGGCTTTCTTGGCATACATTTCTTTATCTCAACTGAGTGTTCTTCCTCTGGGCCAGACTCCAGTGTCACAGATGTGCAAAGAGAGAGAAAGGAAAGAGAATATGAGGGATGGAAAAGCCTGAGCTCAAATTTATCAACAGGTCCTTATGAGTACTGTTTATTTCCCTAAACTCCCACCTGTGCTGTTACAATCTGACAGCCAGACAAATTTGGCAACAAATCTCCAATCTGTGAAAGGACTTTTTTTAGGAATTTATATGTTATGGAAGTAAGCCTTGTAAAAATTGAGCACAGTATAAACCATCCGCAAATGCTTTATGTATTTACTTATTTTGTGTAGAAATCGGGCACATAACCCACAATTCAATTTTTCTTGCAGTAAATTTGAAAACTGGATAAAATCAATATAGTCTTATTTTTCATACCACTTCTTGAATTTAACACTGGGTAGCATCAAATAAACATTTGCAATTCTTCCGTCCTGGTATAGGCAAAGTCTCTGGAGAGTGGCCTTTTAGTCAACATTCATAAATTTTCACTTTTCTAACTTCTCATTCAACCAAAAAAAATTTCCAAGTAGATCTTTTTCTTTTTGAAAGAGCCACTGGATTTGCTCAATGCATAGATTGGTGCTATATAATATCATACTTTATTCTTGTTAGGTTTTGTCATGTTCTTTGCTTTGTATCCTCTACAATAAGACTTGGTAATTTTTCTTTCTGCAAAGAGTCAGATATGGTCTCTGTCAAAACTCAAGTCTGCAATTGTAGGTCTAAAGCAGCTATAGACAGTCTATAAATAAATAGGTGTGGCTGTGTCCTGATAAAACTTGACAAAGCTGTCAGTGACAGCTGGACTTAGGCCATAGTTTGATGATCACTGCTGTACTAGATTCTGTGTTTTTGAGGACAGTGTAACTTTCCTGGTAACTGTTTCCATCAGGCGATATTTTCCTTCAGCCTGAAGAAATTCTTTCAATATTCACAAAATGTTGCTGGCAATTAATTCTCTCGGCTTTTGTTTGGAATTGTCTTCACTTCTCCATCATTTTTGAAAGATAATTTCACTGAATATAGAATTTTAGGTCAACACCTTCTTTTTATAATTCTCATCACTTTACAGATGTTGGAGTGTTTTCTAGCATCCGTTACTACTGATGATAAATTAAATGTTCTTATATAATTGTGCCCCAATTGCAATCTGTCATTTTTTTCCTTTGACAGACTCTAAAATATTTCTTTGTCTTATCTTTTTAGCAGTATGCTTTTGATATGCCTAGATATGGTTGGGTTTTTTTTGTATTTATTCTTCTTGGCATACATTGAGCTTCTTGGATATGAAAGTTGATTTGTTTTACAAGAGTGGGAAATTTCTTCAAAAAAATCTTTTCTGCCCTTTCTTTTTCTCCTTGCTAACACACAGATGCCTGTGTGTTAGGCTGCTTTATATTTTTGCATAGGTCCCTGAAGGTCTGTTAATTTTATTTATTTTTTTTTGCTTTAAAAATTTTGTTTTATTTGTTTATATTTAAAATTTTAACTAACTAATAATTGTATATTTTTATGAGGCACAGTGTAATCCTCTGATATATATACAGACACACATTGTGGAATAATTAAATTGAGCTAATTAACATATTTGTCACCTCACATGTTTTTTTTGTTGTGAGAACATTTAAAATCTACTTTCTTAGCAATTTTCACATACGCATTGCATCGTTATTAACTCTATTCACCAGTTCCAGTTGGATAGGAAGAATACATTCTGTTAATTTTCTTCCAATCTTTTTTCTGTTTTTCAGAATAGATATTTTCTATTGATCTATCTTTACGTTGACTCACCCACTTGTAATCAGTCTCTAAATTGCTCTTTTTTTTTTTTTTTTAAGAGATGGGGTCTCACTCTTGCTCAGGCTGGCCTCAAACTCCTGAGCTCAAGCAATCCTCCCGCCTTGGCCTCCCAGTGTGCTAGGATTACAGGTATGAGCCTAAATTGTTATTAAGCCCACTCAGTGATTTTTTAAAAAATTTTTAAATATAGGACTCTTTAGTTCTATAATTCCCATTTAGTTCTTTTATTTAATTTTAATTTCTCTGTTGAGATTTCTCATCTGTTTACTCATTGTTACTATTTTTTTTTCCTTCAGCCCTTGAGCTTTAAATGATTCTCTCAGTTAATTACATCTAGGATATTGCATGGTCTATTTATATTGACTGCTTTTTAAAAAGTCACATTTCCCCTGTTTTTTTTTCCATGTGCCTAGTAATTTTTATCGTATTCTGGACATCATACTGATGCATTATAAGGCATCTGGATTTTGGCATTTTTCTTTCTTGATAGGCAGTTCAATTACTGGCAGATCTTACTGTTCCCATGAAGCTTGGTTTTATTATTTTTGGGGATATAATGGTTTTAATTTTGAACTGATACCTAGGGTATTGCCTTTATTTTAGTATGTAGTCCTAATTACTAAGTTATGACTTTTCTGGGATCTCAACCTGAATGCCTCAGTTTATCAGAAAGATGTCTCCAGTCTTCCCGAACCAAAGTTCCATCTTTCACCATTGAAAAGGTCTTCGGTATCACTGTGCTGCTCTCATGTCTACAGGAAACAGTTTCTGCTGTGCCACACAGTTGTGTGCCCTCTGCCTATGTAGCTTCTCTCAGTCGAGACCCCCGTGGCAAATCTTCGTGCAGACTTCTGGGCCCTTTTCTCTATGCAACTTCCGATTTTCTATGGTCCTACTCAGCAAATCTCAGCTGTTTCAGGATCCTGAAACTCATATTTGCCTCATAATGCTCGGAGATATTCCTTCATTAGTGGAGCTCCAAATTGATCTGCCATGAAGTATGAACATGTCCCCAGGGATGATACTTTCTCTGGAGGATCATAGCCTAGGTCTGCCTGTTACCCAATGTCTGAAAACAAATGGCTTGTATACTTTATCTCTTTTTATCAAAGCAGAATATTTTTAAATGTGTATTTTTATTTGCCATATCAAATGTAAGAGGCCAGTGTCATGAATACATAATGCAACATTAATAACATTCAATTTCTTATTGTATTATTTGGTTAGACATTGTCATTTATTGTAGCTACAACTATTATTAACGTCATTATGAGTTAATATTTCTTGAGTGTTTGCCATGTGCCAGTTAATGTGATAAAAAGAGCTCATGAGGACTTTTTTTTGCTTGTGGGTGGACAAGTCATGAACAAAAAGGTAGATGAGGATCTAGTATCACACTTTCAACTAATACTCCTCTGAGGACAGCTGAAATATAAAGAATGCATCATGCCTAATACATGGTAAAATATTTAAATGAGAAAGTCTAAATTAAAAAATAATTGTGGTGAATTGAGGAAGCTCACCAGTTGCTAAACAAATAAACAGAAAACAATACACTTTCAGTCTTTACCAACAGTTTGTTGAATGTTTATGATCGAGTTGAGTAATAAGGACCTATAAGGAAGGTTTTGTGTGTTTGCAAAATGATGCTCATATACTTGTCTAATCTGCTAGGTGGGCTCTTTGGACATGACATAGCACAGTTTTTTAAAAGTCCCCATGGGAGAAGGCAAGAGATAGACATGGAATCTGTTACTATTATAAGATCCTGGACAAGTTATCTCTCCTCTCTGAATCTCATTTTTTCTAGAATTGTGATAATAGCAATTGTCTCATAGTGATATTGAAACAATGAAATAAGATAATTTATGAGACTTCCCTTATCATATTAACTGGCACGTGCTAAACTCTCAAATGTTAACTAATAATTACATTAGTAATAGTTGTAGTTTCACTAAATGACAATGTCTTACCAAATAACACAATGAGACATTAAATATTATTAATATTGTGTTATAGAATCATGAGACCAGCCTCTTCCATTTGATATGGCAAATAAAAATACACATTTCAAAAATTATTCTGCTTTGATTCTGGCTGACAAATTATATAATTAGACCCCAACCTATCAAATAAAATTTTGATATTAATTACACAGGTGAAGTGAAGTGGGAGGAAACCACAAGTCATGGAGTACAATCATCACAAACAATACATATGAACCCTCCAGAAAAAAAAGAAAGGTTTTATTATAATATTTGTATATTTTTAAATGTTATTTTCTTATATCTTATTACTTTTTAACAGCTTTTGTGTTTGTTTTATCTGCTCTAATCATAATGCTTCAGCTTAAGCTATTCTCTTTAGCTTTATAATGAAAACACAGAAATTAAGAAAAAAAAATTCTGGGATTCATGAATATACCCTCTGTGCATTTGAAGTGCTGATGCCACTCCTGTTGCCATGTCGTTATTCTAATAATTACCTGTGCTTATTCCCCCTCTCTCTCTATTCGCTGTCTCTCCCCTTTCCCGGCCCTCCCTCTCTCTCTCCACATCTTGATACTGATTAAATTAGAACTTCATCCCTGAGAATTTCTAAATTACAAAGGAATGCTAAATTTTATACTGCAAGGGAAAAGTTTGAGGTCACACAAACAAGCAAAAACACCACAACTCCCATAAGGGAATATGTATGAATGTATTTGCTGATCTCTTTCTGAATTTTTTTTAGTTTTCTGGTTGGGCTTTATTGAGAACACTCTTGAACAGAAGATAGTGATCGTAGTGCTAAATAATTATTAACTGGACCATTCCCTATATTATAAACTTTTGAGGATTAAATGTCAAAAGAAAAAAAAAGCAAACTAAAATCTGTAGAAATGATGAGTTACATATGGGATAAGCCAAATGGATATTAGAAGTCACAGGATTCATACAAATTTCTCTGTAGATCTATTAATTCACAGAAGAGTCAATCTAGAGATCTTTCCAGCCGTGGAGTAATACTTTAAGAATATAAGAGACCCTAGAAATACACCTGTAAGGAAAGGTCTGGAGTGGTAGTTCCTTGGGTTTCAGTAATCTATCTGAATTTTAAGACTTTAAAATCAAATAATGTATTTTTTATTTTGTATAACCCTGCCTGTCCTATTTGTAGGCATTTAAAAAATCTCATTAACTATTTTTAATTTTTAGGAAATATCTTTGTTTTGTCAGGGATCCAATGCAATAAGAAGCATTATCTAAGTTTCCAGAAAGCATGAACACATATCTTATAATGATTCAGGGTTGAATATTATATTATAGGTTTTATTTGTGAGTTTGTTAAGAGAAAGACAGGTATTGAATTTTCCATCATCAGCAAGACAGTAAGAACTATAAATGCTTTATGCTGCACTCATTAAATTGTGACTATTTTGATGTATTAAATTATACAGCAATACTAATATTTCTTAACATTGACTTCACATTGTGAAAACACTTGCTTGGAAATTTTCAAAATGATATTGCAAAGCAGACATTAATCTTAGTGCTTATCCGTGTCATGTAGATTACAATAATGTATTCATCTTGCCTACGACAACACACAGCAAATGACAAAGGCTTATGATTCCAAACCTTCTTTCTTCTCTTATTTGTGTATGTTCAGCATGGCCATTATTTATTTTATAACATATACAGCAACTAGCGTAGAAGTGTACAGTGGGTGTTTAGAAAATACATGTTTACTGATGCATTTCATTTCGTACAGACAGAAAGGCTTTGAAACATATATTTGATTAACAGATACTTATAGAACACCTATTATTCAGCAGATTTCAACAACAAAAATATTGATCGTTGAGCTTTGTATGCAGCTGAAGGGATGGACAAGTAAGAAAACTATAATATGTGTGAAATGTGTTTTGATATGCAGGCAAATATAAGGGTTCCTTGGTAATACAAAATAGGAATTCAGGTTAAGGGTGGGAAGGTTGATAAGGTTGCTCCAGGCTGAAGGAATAACATAAAGGAATGCTATATGCAGTAGTGTGTGTGTAAAATGAACAGGTGTGTTCTGGGAATAAGTTGGTTTGTTGATATTTAGGATGCAAGTGAATATATGGAGGAAATGAAACTAGCACAGACTCTGACTATAAATTATTAGTGAGCTTTGTTGATACACACATGCATACAGAAATATATACGTGCAACAAAAATAAAATATACCAAAATGTTCACAAAGACCATCACTAGATATCAGAATTGGGGATGGTTTTTATTTTGTTAAAATTTTAGAGTGTTTGTATTTGTGAGAACCAATATAGATTGTTTAAAAATCAGGAAATCAGGAGCTGGTGAGACAAAATAAGTGAAATGTTTACCAAAAAAAAAATTACATGGAAGGTGCCAGTCAAGTTTCAAAACTAAAGTAATCAAAGAGAATAAGAGAAAAGGAAAACATAAGGGGGTCACTGTATACCAGCCCAAAATATGCCACTTTGAGATAAGAATAATTTTCATCTGAAGGCAATTGAGAAACAACAGATGCAGATAAAGCTCTCTGCTCTCCACCCTTCTGTCTAAAAGTGGGGCACGGATTTTCCTTTGTAAAGGTGACAAAAATTTCCATTTGGAAAGGTGTCTTCCTCTCCTGTACCAGGAAGGGGAGGACAGTCCCTAATCACTAGAGATAACTCTTATCAGTGGGGAAAACACAAGCTTGAATCTGCATAAAGATCTTACTAAATAACCCCTGTGTTCATTTAGTTTTTCTCACATATGTACCTTTCCACAATTTGCCTTCTCTGGAAGTCCAGTGCCCTCCCTTCCTTTGTATGATTACTTCTCCCAAATTTGTCATCCTTTGTTAAGATAGTATATGAGCCCCAAATCCTACTCCTTGTGTCACATTTCTTTGTGAATTCCTGTATATACATATGTAATTAAATCTTTTTTTTTTTTCTTGCGAATCTGTCTTTTGTGAGTTCAATTCACAGGTCTACAACTACTAAATCTAAGAAGCTAGAAGCTAGAGGAAAGGGGTTTTTTTTTTTCCCTCCTCTACAAGACAAATGAAAAAGATTGATTTAGACTTTACTAAAAAGGAAGTATGTGCAAAATGATTAAGAATACAAAATAGAGTAAGAAAACAAAAGTTAAAGGGCCCATCCTAAAATCGTGCCTCTACCTTCTACTCCATATCTGTTCCACTCCTGTTTCTTGTGGGTTTTTATTTTTTATTTTTTCAGATTAGAGATAAGGGGGTAGGTAGCAGAAGAGCTTGCAAAGATATTCACTGTGATGTTCCTGATCCCACAATTCTTGACTTGTTTGGTCTCTTACTGAGTAATGCACTTCCGATTTTCATCATACATTTCTCAACACTTTCTACAAAAACCCCATCATATAACATTTAACAGAAATGTTCATAAAGACACATCTCCTGAGAAGAGTTTACTCAGTCTTCCAGAAGGCTTGTTCTTATATTTTATCTAAAAAACGAGAATTTTCTAACCTTCCTTTGTTTTCATAATGATTATATCTTCTAAGTTGTCCACAGAAATGAAAAAGTTTCTTAAATATTCAGACTACAAATTCAAACATGATCTCAAATTCATAAATTCCCCGTTGTAAATTGGCAAAGGGTAAAACTAACCCTGGAGTTTCAGAATTAGACAAGGCGATTGCTGAATAAATTGAGTAAGAGGTAAACATTCTTATACCTCATAGAAATTCCTCTTAAAAATTCTTCATAGAGATACCTACTTCTTAATCATGTTGCATTCCTTATAATAGATTTCTGCAAGAAGGTAACCGTGAGAAGCCACCAGTGCTTAAATCCATTCATGTAGTTTCTCATTCATTCAATAAGCATCTATTATGGAGAATCTACTCTCTACTGAAAACACGGGACGCTTGTTTGTTTTTAAAGAGAAAAGGGGAAAAATAGTAGAGAAAAAGAATAACATTAAAATAAACAAAGCTATCAACACTAATAGAAAATTCTTACAAAACTGAACTGAATTAATTTCCCTGAGAGGTAGGGATAAAGGGAAAAGAGGACATAAAGATTTGTACCAGATAAGTAGAATGATACTTATCTACAGAATTACAATAATATATGATGAGAGATATCAAAGGAGAGGTAAATATGCATATTCCCATTTTTTCAAATTATACTTGTTGGTACATCTGGAAATACAGCAAAAAAAGTCTACTATGCAAAAATTTGGTAAGGAATTAGCAGACTCATGTGGATAGAAAGGTGGAACAATATTTTGTCACAAAGTCAAAGTAAGAAATTGATGAAGTTTTGAATCTCTTATCTTGAAATTATTGAAAATAACCTTAATAAATGTCAAAGCCAATATCAACAAATGTCAAGGGACTGTATGATATCAATTGTAGAAAATATAAACAGATGGGTGACTGGCGAAGGCATACACATTTTATTATGCAGAAACTTCTGAGATGTTTATTGCCCTGGAATTTAACCATCATGTCTATGAAAAACAGAAGACACATTCAGCATTCAAATGGAAATCTCTGAGTCATTTAAAACGCATAAAACCCTTCAGATAAAAAGTCAAATAGACACTGGCCCACATTCCTATGTCCAATATTTTAGCTATTCATTTGCATTGGGTGTCATTACTTCTGGATCTTTAGGTATGATCATTAGTAAAATGCATTTAAATATAACATGGTAAAAACTATGAAAGATGCTATAGCAATCATGTTTGAAAATTAGTTCTAATCCATGTGATGAAAACTTTCATTCTTATAATTAAAAAAGACATAGGTTAAAGTTCCAAACGATGGAGACATTTGAGCGAAGTGTAGGCTGTACATTAAAATGAACCCCCGTTTTGTACTCAAAAATAGAGATAACTAAGATTAAGTAGGCATATATCTGGGTATTCTTTCTTTCCAGGTCTATGATTTCAATTATTATAACAAGCCCTCTTAACAACAATAGCAACAATAATATAATAATTGTATCTAATATTTATTGTACACTTACCATGGGTTAGGCCTTGAGCTAAACTTTCCAAATAAATGTGATCAGCGGCATGCATGTCTTTCAATTCTCACAATAATTTGAAGAGGCACATACTACTATTTTAACAGTTTTAAAGAGAAAACAAGCAAAAAACATATCAAATAACTTTAGATTTAAATTGAGTGAGTTAGTTGAGTTGAGACTCACACCCAACCAACACCTAAGTCCATGGTCTTAATCATACATTTTACTTCCTCCTCACATATTAGGAATTTTATAATACTAACAAATTAGAAATCACCTCTCCAGGAAACAGTTGGAAATGGTTGGCCAATACAAGTAATTCCATCATTCAGCTTAATAGGATCTAGTCAGGATATTAAAAGCCTTGTTCAGAAGCACTGTGTTAGGGAGGTTACAAGTCAGGTGAAAAAAGACTCATTTTACCCTGTGGTCAGTAGTGTGAGGTTCTGTTGCTCGATGTACAATAGACCAGTTGCACATGTTCTAACAGAGTTAAGCAGTGCACACATGCTGTATGTGTGTGTGTGTGTGTGTGTGTGTGTGTGCGTTAGAGCAGGGCAAGGGTCTTCTATTTTTTTTTTCTTTCCTTTCCTCTTTATTTTCTCCAGGCAAGAGTTTGATGCCAAGCCTATTTACAAAGTTCAGCTTTGGGGTCATGAGAATTTTGCTGCATACAACCGACAGTTTTATGTTCCTGAGACTCACAAAGCTTTTATCCTCTTCCTGGTCTTTCTTTGCTGCCTTGTCTCTTCACCTCTGCTTCTCGACCTGCCCCAACTATTATGTAGAATCACATAGGGTAGTGTGGACACAGACAGCTAGAAATTCAGCTTAGTACCTGAGTTTTATTGCCAGAATGCATTTGATAATATTTTGGTGAGTTTTTTTCATGCAGTGGGATCTATTCAGTCTGTCAGATAAATATCCTGCTTTCCACCTACATAGATCTCTGGCGATAAATATAATAGGAGTTTTGGAGAGATACAGGTCTACTGAGGTTTTTCTGCCATCAAAGAAGGTAGTGAGAAAAAAATAACTTAGTAGTTATAAATATGATTCCAGGTTTTCTGTCAGACTCAGTTCATACAGACATCAGTAAATCTGTGGTTTCTATTGATAACCTCAAAAATAAATTAATAAAGAAATCCTCGTGGAAAGAATGGTCTACACAAGACAAAGATATAGGAAAAAAGTCTTCCTTAACCTAAGGTTGAAAGCAGTCTAGGCCACGATTTCCGGCTCTGGGTATATTGTACTCTCAGGCAATTAATGACATTACGGCACCGACTAGCTTTCAGTAGTAGAAACAAGCAACAAAAACTACGTAGACAATCTTCAATGTCCACACAAGCTGTTTTGGATTTGTTTCTACTTTAGCTGTTTGGAACTGGGAACACGTTTTTCCCATGGAAACGATAATACAAATTGTGGTTAGGCTCTTAAGACTGTCAATAAAAAGTCTATTTAACTACTAATGTATTTGAAATATGGCACCAATGGCACTAACCCTAGGTCCAGGTCGTGGTTGAGAGGAGCCAGAGGGGAGCCACTGGAAAAGCAACGTGGAAAAAGAGACATCTCTCCCTTAGTGACGTGCTATGGAATCACCGCAGATACGGCAAAATTGCCTTTGTGGATGGTTTTTTGTTTTAAAAATAGAACATATTTTTTGTCTTTTGAAGTTTGGAAAAAGAAAATTTAGTATCAGCATAAACTTAGAAACCAGAAATAACCACCATTAGTATATTATATTAGTGAATAAGTGGAGAAGCTGATTGTAAACAAAATGCATAGTATCCACGACTTGTCTCTGTAGCCATTTCTCTATTTGCATATGGAAAACTCTGGAAAGGTATAAAATAAGTTTTGTTTAATTTTATATGTGTATAAATTATAGTCTGCTAAAATAGTTGTGTGGGATATCAATGATTTTTTGGGGGGATAAATGCTTCAAATTGTATTTGCTGGGTCAGAGTATCTGTTATGTAAGACTCTTGATAGATATTACCAAATGGCTTTCCAGGAAGGTGATTCTAATTTATGTTCTCACCAGAAGGACATGCAAGCAGCTGTGTAAAAATTTTGTGATAATTTTTGTTTGTTTGTTTTGGTTCTAGGACCATTTTACTTTCCTTTCCATACCCTTCCCACTTTGATTGCATTTTTTTGTCTCCCATGTAAAAGGCCCTGGTGCCTACTAGATCCTCAAAGCCTCTCTTCTAAACCCACACTGTGGCATCTTATTGCTCTGTTACACTATTACTCATTCTTTAACACTATTACTCAGAAATTGCCCCTATTCCAAAATCCCCACTGGGTTTCCAAATATTACATCTCATTATCTGTAAAAGTTTCCCAAGTAAGTGCATTTGCAGAGCTGAGATAAGATTTGTTTTAGGAATGTGTCCACATTTTGATGGTCAGATTTTTTCTACAGTCTGTTTTATCCATAATTCAAGGTATACAAGAAGGACTATTTCAAAAGAACAGCTAAAAATAATGGATTCTGAAATATTATACATGGTGGATGGAAATGGTGAATTTCACTGAGAAGATAGCTATCAATAGCCTTAAAAATAGTTATATGTTTTGATTCAGATAGTTCATTTCTGAGACACAATCAGGGATGTGATCAAAGATTTAGGTAATAGGGGTTCATTCAGGGTTGTTTAAAATACAAGATAAAACTAGACACAAATGGCCGGTTATAGCACATTTGTGTGAAGGAATATACTCTCAATCATACCACATATGAAGGATGTTAATGGCACTCAGAATGATGGTGACACAGGACTAAGTAAAAACTAAAATATAAAAGTTCACATCCTCATAAATTGTTAAAATTGCACTTATAGGTAGATCCATCAAACAGATCCATAGATAAATCCATTCTGAGTAGCAGCCACTTTGGAGGTTGATCATAAATAACACATTTGATTTTCTGTTTCAAATTGCTTCATAATGATTTTGCACATCTCTCATAACTCACATTAAGAAATCCACCTTCATAACAAAATCTTATAGTCAAAAGATTAATCACCCAAGTTTTGTCTTGTGGAAGACAAACTGTATTAAAAACACAAATTCAAACAGTGTGAACTGATCTTTAAAGAAACAACAGCCTTATTTTTGCTTTTGGTACTTCCCGTCCCTGAATGGGGCAGGTGCTTTGTTTTTGTTTGTTTTTTTCCTATTTCTCAATTGCATAGAATAAAAGTAAATAAATAAGTAAATAAAAACACACAAACTCCTTGTCATTGCTATGTTGGGCAACAAGCATTTCAACTGGGGTTTATGAGGTAATAAATTATTATTCCCTGTCCTGGCAAGTTGCTTTTTTGAAAGGCCACATCCGGTCCTTGGGGCACCAGCTTTTACTATGCATTTCATATTGAACCAAAGGTCAAATTAATTGACCTTATCTATGTGAAAAAAACAGCTGGTTGCCTAGAGAAATAAAATCTTTTACAGAGAGTTTAGGCCTTAGGGACAAGAAAACAACAAGAAAATCAATCCCATGGCAGCTACAACATCCAATTAGGAAGAGAGTAATTGGGACTCATTTTTTGAATTATTAGTTGGAATCAATAACAATTATCTTTTCTCTAAGGAACAGCAGAGTCAATGAGGTTCCAAATGTCATTCACATCTTCACACATATTTCACATATTTCATCACAAATACAAATTTGAGGGAGGGAAGAAGAGAAGAATAATTCATTCTGTGGACTCTAAGGACTAATGCGCCAACACTCTCTATGGAAATATCTAAATCATCCAGATTCTGAAAGAAATCATTCTAGCCCTAACAAAAAAATCAAAATTAGGACAAATTCCCTCTCCCAAATGCAAAATAGATACTCCATACATCCTGAAATACAGCGGCCTAATAGAATAGAAAAGGAGGCTAATTTATTTTTCTAAAACATCTGTTCCTCCATTTGCATATCTGGTAAATGGGATGATAATTCTTGAATCTCACAACTAGAGGAATTAAATCAGACAATATAAATACATTTCTTAGTGCTTAAGTTCTGGCAATAAGCAATGAAAATATTAGCCTTCTATATTTACATAGAACAAGAGGTGAAATAATTGCTGTTAGTTCCACTCAGAACAACAAAATGTAATTTATTTCAACCTATAATAGGCAAAATTAAATAACTAACTAAATAAGCTTATATCTCCAGTTTCCTAGGTTGTTTCTTTACATCTTTTCTTTTCAGTTTTGTATGCAAACATAGCCCTTGACACATTTCATGTGAAAAATGATTTAGAGTAGCAAAGATAGGTATTTTGATACCATGGATAATTTGTGACTTTAATGTGTGAATTTGACTCAAATATGTGAATGTAGCATGTGTATGAAGAAATAATGAGATGAGGGACATCAATAAGCCTTCCTTGAAAGCATACTATTAGGGACACACCATACCAATCTCTGTGTCTCTTATTTTCTGAGCAAAACTTATGACTTCCCTCTAAAAAAATTATTTTGAATTTATCGTACGTAAATAAAATGGACAAATCAGATTTGATGACTGAGATTTTCGTGCTGTAGCAAAGCCCACATCAGATGGAGACCTGCTGTCTCATCTAGCATGGAAAAGATTAAGCTACAGAATGCACATCTGCTTGGTGAAACGCTGAAAAAGTTAATGGCTGTGAAAAAGGGTTTGAACCTCTAGCTGAGGTCAGAAACAGGGTGATTTAGTGACTTTAGTAAACAGACTTTCAATGGAGCAAAATGAAGTTTGGTTTCATTTGTCCAGTACATACATCAATAAAGTTTTCAGTGCTCAAAGATAAGTTGAAGGCCCACTTGGAAAGTGAAATATTTGTAAAAATCAATCCATTGTTATATTAAATGAAACCATTATTAGTAATTGTATCTTTTTTATTTCACCCAACCCAGGACGTAATTTTAGAAATGGGGGCGTAGAGATGAAATTACTCAGCCAAATTTTTTTAAAAAGGAAGAAAAGACAAATGACCCTCTACCCCTGTGCAATGAGCAGAAAAATGTTGAACTAAATCCTCTGAAACTAATAGAACCGACTTTCATGTCTTCCCTAAATTCACATGGAAGGCATTGACATCTTCCCATGCCAATCCATATGAAAGGTTGATTTAACATTACAAAACCATGTTAATGAATATGCTCTTTCAAATTTCTGCTTTTCATTTATCAGGTGGGATTTGAGGTTCATGAGAAAGGAAGTCAAAACAAAAAAAGAAAATGTCAGAAATCAGTTAGAACAAATTAGAGGATTCATTTTGGAACTTGGAATTTGGAGAAGAGGGAGATTAGGTAAAACTAGATGCCGCTGAAAAGAAGAATTTCCTATTTTTCCAAAGATTTAATAACAAAAATTCTGTATACTTAG
Organism: Daubentonia madagascariensis; assembly: GCA_023783475.1. NCBI lineage: Eukaryota > Metazoa > Chordata > Mammalia > Primates > Daubentoniidae > Daubentonia > Daubentonia madagascariensis. Next base: position 10,118,424 of record JAKFHU010000487.1, read on the forward strand.
TAGACAGGACTGATAACACATTTCTAGAAACCCATGTACAGATGAGGTCATAGAAATACTCTCCTAGGAAATGCCTTACTGGATCTCTTGGGCCATAAGGTAAATGGGTTGGCTTATCAGATTTGCTGGAGCAATTTGACATGGTAACAGTTGCTGATGTTTCAAAGGCATTTGTATTTCCTTATGATTCTTGGAGAACGGGTGAGCATGGCGTCTTGGGGGCATAAAAAGACCAACTTTGGGATCTGGGGCTGATCAGATTGCTTTGGCCTCCACGCCTCCATGTTTCCTGGTGGAAAGCAGGAACTTGCATGAGCTACTTTAACTCCAAGTACCCCAGGAACCGTCAGTGAACCTGAAAGCCCCCACATCTGGCTATAGCTTGCCCTTGTTTGCTTTAAGTTTTGCACACAGACGACCACCCTGACTGTGAATTCAGGGATGGCACAGCCCTCTTTATGCATGGCCAGGGAGGTGCAGAGTCTGCACGCTCACCTGGTCCAAGAGTGAGGTCCACTGCATTTTCAACTGGCCTTTGTTTTTGTTAGTGTTATTCCTTTTGAAAGAGATTTCTGCAGCCGCAAGGATACATTCATCATCATATCTCTTTTGCTTATTCCTTCTCCATCAGACATAAACTATGTCCCAGCAAAGAAATGGTCAGTGCTGACAGCGATGCCCCAAACACATAACCTTCAGGGACAGAAACTTCTGGTGTAGATGCTTTCAATAACGATTCACTTTCCAGAAATGTTGTTTAGCTTTATCACAGTTCAGATTGTTTCTCTTCCAAAAAAATTATCCTCTATGTAGGAGAATAAATTATTAAGTACAGTGCACTGCACTTAAAGCACAAGAGAATAAGACAAGCATTATACAGGAGAACAGTGACCTGCACGATGTGGTAGTTAATAGTTAAAATAATGAGCTACTTTCTAGGTTTTTCAGGAACTCATAAGGTTGTTTTGGTGGATATTATCGTTGTTGTTCCAGAAACTCATTAGTTTTAGTTGTTTGTTTTGTTTTAATAGCACATATACAGAACTGAGAAGAAATCATTCAAACAATGGTCCTTAAAAAAATAAGGCAATGCAATTTCTACCTTCTTTTAAAAAAAAATCACTTTGTATGGAAACTCTGAAAATCCAGGGACATAGCGTCAAAACAACTAGTTACAAAGAAAATTTTTATTTATGGGAGTATTTTGCCTATCCTAAAACAAACTTGATATATTTCTAAATATAAATAATAGACTAGATGGGCGTGGTGGCTCATGCCTGTAATCCCAGCACTTTGAGAGGCTTAGGGGGGAGGATCACTTGAGGCCAGGAATTCGAGACCAGCCTGAGCAACATAGCCGGACACCGTCTCTACAAAATTAAAAAAAAATTATCCACACCTGGCTGTGCATGCCTGTAGTCCCAGCTACTCAGGAGGCTGAGGCAGGAGGACTGTTTGAGTCCAGGAGTTCAAGGTTGCAGTGAGCTGTGATCACGTCACTGCACCCCAACCTGGGTGACAGAGAGAGACCTTGTCTCTAAAAAAAAAAAAAAATGATAGAATACAATGTTGTTTTTTCATATATTTGATCTACATGCCTTTTTACAATATCAAGTAACTAATAAACTGTCTGTTGCATAAAGAAAAACAAAACAAAAATAGAAACACAACCAAAAACACCAACCTAGAGTTCCACTTTATTCCTTTATATATAAAATATGTATCTGATAACACAGATTGGAAAATAAATACGTGTTATGTTGAGGAAGCACACCACTACTGTCTCTTTAACCATACTCCCAGTGTCTCTTTCCTCCCCCTGTCGAATAGCTCAGTAGGGTTGTGCCTCTTTTCTCTTGTTGCAGTGGTAGAGACACAAGTTCATTGCACTGGCTCCTAAACACACGGTCCCGCCTGATTGAGTTTTTCCAGATTATTGATTATCTTATCTTTCTGGATCATCAATGCCTATAAGTCATAATCCAGGTGTCCTTTGACTAAAAATTCTGTCTTGTAATTTTCCAAAGGCTGGAAAGGATTTGTTAATAACTGTGTACATTCATTATTGTTAGAAAATTGGTAACCAGAGGCAATGTCCCTCTGAGTCAGAAGGATTGATTCAGAGGACCCTGTGTTCCTGGGAAAGAGCTTTCTAACTACACAACCAAGCTTGGAAGCATTAAAGGTCCTAATCTATTAAATGTGGGCGCTGGAAATACCACTTACTGGAATTTTTGCTCCAAATAAACAAGATTAAGATGCAATAGGTAGGTACAGATGTAAAGGAAAGAAAATTATGTAGGGGGGTGTTTTAGTGGATCACTGATGAAGAAATCAAAGCAATCTTTTTTGAGACTTGTACCATCACCATGTACGTGGTCATTAGTCAACACTGACAACTCAAATTTTGTCTAAATTTCAACTGCAGAGAATATGTGTACAAATAAATAAAAACAAGTAGACCTTATTTTTAGAAATAGGTAGTGTTGCATGTTTTAATAATTTTTAGCAGTAAAAGTTTTAGTTTTAAGATGGTTTGTCCTAAAATATTGACTGTAGTTCTCTATTCAAAGAAGTATCTATAATTCTTCCTTTCCTGGTCTAATTTTCCAGACATTTAGGATGTTGTTTACCTTAAAAGCAGGCAAATATGCACTTTACACAGGACACGTATCTAAAAACTTATGAAACTCAGAAAATGGACAGGGACAAATCATTATTTATTTTACTACCATCAGCATCTAACACAATGTGGTATGTGGCGGTAAGCCAATAAGTAATTTGTCAAATTATGACTGAATCACTAGATTTTATTTTATGTTACATTGTGTATAATATAATTTTCCTGAAAAAAAATCTGGTTTTCTCTCATACCTGTATCAGTCTTTATTAAGAGAGTTGATACAGGGAGCAGAGAATTTGACAGAGAATCCAAGATATAATAAATGCCTGATTATGCAAACTACTGGATGAAAATGAGGGATTGGATACTACAAAGCAAGCTTTTCCTTGATAGGAATATATTCTAATTTGTTTTCTGCTTTTATAACTTGCCTTCCTAGTTATACTTTGCATTGTCTGACACTAGAAAGTCCTGTTATTTCCTGAAGGATAGACAGTGTCATCATGAAGGCAGCAGGAAGAATGTGGATTGGGCCTTTAAATGGTAGCATTCAGTCTAAATGGTTTGCCTGTACTTAGAATATCACCCATAGGGAAAGCACCGACAGCATCATTCTGACCAGTTTAGCTTTCCATGCCTTGGTAGTCTCAGACATTGCATGCTACACTTATGTCTGGGGTAAGATAGATGTCCGTTAATTCTCCAGATGTGCTATCTGTTCAACTGCACTTATAGCCATGTCTGGAAATGTTTAAATAAATGGCTGAAATTTTTTCTACTTTATTTCTGGATATTTCAGTATCCTAAGGTCCTGTCCACAGCCAGTTTACATCTTTCTTGATCTTCATCACAATACTGGGAATTCTCCCATCTTACTATATGTATATATATATATATATAAAAACAACATCATATCATAACATTTTTCAAACGTTGTTTTCAAATGGTAGTTTTTAACCTCCCAAAGAAGAACTAATTTTAATTGATGTGCTGATACTTCCATCTGGTGGCTAGAGTAGAGAATACACTTTTCTTCCTATGTTGAACAAAGAAAATTACTCATGGGTGCTCCATAACTCGACGACTTAGCAAATATTTCTTGAGCACTTTCCATGTGTTACTCACTGTGAACAAAACATAGTGAGTAAAACATTCTTATTCTAGAAGTAACAATAACATAATTAATTGAGAAAATCACTTCAATATACTTATTGACAAATATGGTTATTATTTTTAAGGTTTTATATTTGTTTTTCAACAAGCACTTTACTTTTGCAATAATTCTTCATTTACAGAAAAGTTGCAAAAATAATACTGTGAGTTCCTGTATACATATCATCCAGTTTCCCCTTACATTAACATTTTACATTACTGCGCTACATTTGTCAAAGCTAAGAAATCAACTTTGGTACATTACTATGAACTATTTCTATTTCTTAATTTCAGGCCTTATTTGGATTTCACCAGTTTTTCTACAAATGTCCTTTTTCTGTTTCAGGATCCAATCCAAGTTAGCACATTGCATTTTAATCATGTCTCCATAATCTCTTCTGGTTCATTTATTTTTAAGATGCCAAATTATTATACTCTTTCACAATCATTTTGATAATATAAAACAACATGATCAACAAGAAAGTGAATACAGTACGTGTATCTGTTAGTCAATTAACTATTATACTCTTCTGAGATGATTTTCAATGTTTGAAAGATTTTAAGAATATTGGGGAAATGACAATGTTTGGAAATAATAGAATGAAAATATGCTGACTCCATTTAAAAACAGAAATCTAGGAACAAAGTTTTCCTAGTTTTAGGAACTGTCAGTCAAGGCGTAGGATGAGTCAAGTGCTAAGTGACTAAACTGATACTTAATGAAAAAATTGAATGGGAGGAAGAAGATAACAAATATTATATCTAAGGAGAGCAGAAGACAGAATTACATACAACTAACACTTGCTTTTTTAGAAAAATGATTTGGAAATGCAAAGACAAACATTATTACGTGTATTGGATAGAATTAAGAATATATAGGAATTCAGATTGTAACAAAGAAAATATTTAAATAAGTGAAGAAGGGATGGACTCGTCCATGAATGTTGATGAAAAAATTTTCTTTCTTCAAGGAAAGAAAGAACAGACTTTTCCTAAGTCACAAAACATATACAAAAAATAAATTTTTGGTAAATTAAATGGTGTTGAGGGGAGAGGACATCACTCAACACTTGAGGAAAAAAGCTGAATTTATTACTTACTTAAGTAAGAGAGAATTATGCTTTTTAGAGAATTATGCTGTTTCCCTGATTGCAAGGCAGGAAGCTTATTTCATAAAGGGATTTGGAAAAGGGGGAATTCAGAGATTGGCGGACTTTCAAGGTCAAGAAGGGGTTGATGTCAGCAGTGGAAGTGAGCTTACGTGGGTAAGGTTATTGTTGACCGGCTGGCTTTCAGAAATGTGTTCATGGAGTGGGACCTTTGTTTATTGTCTGACTTTCCAAAAAACATGTGTTTTCACTGATTGGCTGACTTTCAGAATCATGATCACTGACTACAATGGTCTTTAACCAGATTCTACAAATAACATAATTAAGAGCGGGGAAAAGATCTGAATACACACTTAATCAAAAAAGATATACACTGGCAGATAAGGATAAAAGGAGAAAAAAAAGACACTCAACGCCATCAGTCATTAGAGAAGTGCAAGCTGAAACCTCAATGAAATACCACAAGGCGTGCATGAGACTGGCTAACGTTAAAAAGAATGATCCTAACAAATAATGGAAAGGATGTGGAGAAACTGGAGCCCTCCTATCATGCTGGTGGGAATGTAAAATGGTACAATCACTCTGGAAAACAATTTGATAGTTTATTAAATTGTTAAACTTAAGTAAGACAGATTATATCCCCCTGTGAAACCATCATCACAATTGATAAAATAAACATATTTATTACCCCAAAACTTTTCTTCTGCCCCTTTGTAATCTCTCCCACCAGCCGTTCCACTTCTAGGTATTTACCGAGAGAAATTAAAGCATGTGTCCATACACAGACTCAAACATAAATGTTCATAACAGCTTTATTTTAATAGTCCAAAAGTGGAAACAACAGAACTGTTCATCAACATAAGATCGGATAAAAAATTTGAGCTCTATGATGAAATACTACTTAGTATTCATGAAAAGGAATGAAGTAGTGGCACAAAACCATGGATAAATCTCAACAACTTAGCTATGCTTAGTAAAAGACAGAAAAAGGGTGCATACTGCGTGCTTCCACTTATATAAGTTTCTAGAAATGCAAACTAATTTTTAGTGACAGAAAAATATCAATGTCTACCTGTGGACAGGTATGGAGGGTGGTGGGAGAGAGTACAAAGGGGCAGAAGAAAAGTTTTGGGGTAATAAATATGTTTATTTTATCCATTGTGATGATGGTTTCACAGGGGGATATCTACGTTAAAACTTATCAATAGCATATTTTAACATATGTACACTTTATGTCAATTACACCTCAATAAAGATACTAAAAAATATTACCCAGATTTGATTACACATTGTATGCATGTATCAAAATATCACATATACTCCATAAATATGTACAATTATTATGTATAAATTTTTAAAACTATAGATGACTATATTTGTAAGAATATATGTAAAAAGTTCAGGACTTCATAAGAAAGAATCAAAATGCAAAAGACATGAAATAAAACTGCGTATGGCATATCTTTCTTATAAAGTTTTTAATGTTTAAGTCAGGTTTGGATATATAAAGAAAGAAAGATACTATAAACAATGTTAGCATGGAAAAATTAAAATTGGAGAAATATTTGCAAAACATATAATAGACAAATATGACTAACATCGTGAATATACAAGTTCTTATAAATCAGTATAATGGTCAACAATGAGAGAAAATGAGTCAAAGCTATGACGGAGGAAACCTGAATAACCAAAGCATGTAGACAGATATTCAACATCACTAGCAACATCTCATGAGACGAAGTACGTCTCTGTTGGACCGTCTGAAATTTCTCAGTTTCTTTATTCGCCAACTAGAATCTAAGAGCAAAGAGAATCTCTCTCAGTAACATTTTAATCCCCACTATTTAGCCTAATAGGGAGAAATAGATATTCAAAAACTATTTATTCAATGAAGTCATGCCTCCCCCCTCTGTCTTTTATGACACAACCTCCCTTTTCTATTATTCTGCGGCTCTCATCGGAATCTAATTTTTTTCCTCTTTCCCGTTTCCAAAATCCGTGAATTCGAAAGGGAAGGGCGTCTTTCCTTTGGCCCCTGGTTCTATTTTTTTGTCCCTCAAATATCATCAGGTTTTAAGAGCAAAGTATGTTCTGTTAATGAGTATTTTTGACTATGCTGTTCCAATGCTCACCAATATCATTATATTAATAAGATGGAACAATGTAACTAATGAGCCAATGCCTGATTTTCTTAAAATTTATTTTTTAATTTTCAAAGTAAAATTCAGATTTTTGGTTTTAAGTCTGTCTTACCGTTCCCATCCATCAAGTAGCAAACATTGTCAATTCTCCCACATAAATGTCTGCTCCATGGATCCGTCTTGCCTTCCAGCTACCATCTGCCCTAGTTCAAATCACTATCACACATTAGCGAACGATGGCAACAGCCTCTCTACCAGGTTTCCCTGGATCCACTATTGCTCCCACCCATCAATTCTCAGTGAAGCCAATTGGGGTGATCTTTGTCTTATATAAGCAAACCAGACTATGTCATTTTCCTTCCTGAACTAGAGAATAGCTGTCCCCTAACCATAAGGGATAAAACCCCTTACGTAGCATACAGGGCTTCCCTGATCTATCTAACATGTTCATTTTCTGTTGCTACCGTAACAAGTGACCTCAAAGTTACTGGCCTAAAACACCAAGAACGTTTATTATCTTACAGTTCTTTCCGCTGGAAGTCCAACACAGGTTTCATTGAGCTAAAATCAAGGTGTCTGCAGGGCTGCATTCTTTTCTGGAGGCCCCATGGGGGAATCAATGCCTTTTCCTTTTTGGCTTCCAGAGGCCACCTGCATTTCTTAGCTCCAGACCCCTTCATGCATATTCAAAACCAGTCGCTATGGGGCAGTTCCCTGCTGCTTGTTCAATCCGCTCCTTCCACCATCTCTGAGTCACTCCTCTTCCTCCTTGTCCCACTTTTCAAACCTCAAGTGGTTAGAGGGAACCAACCTGGGTAATCCAGGATCACTCCCCTACTGTAAAGTCGGTGGATTAGCAAACTTAATTCCACGTGCATCGTCAGGGCCCCTTCGTCGTGTGATTATTCACAGGTTGGGGGGGGGGATGTGAGTACTCTGGGGAGTGCGTCTGGTCTCACTTCATCACCAGTGCACCCCGTGGTCTATCCGCACACAACTCCCCTCTGCTCCTCAGGGGAAAGGGCGGGGCCCAGACCCCCAGTTCTGGGCTTTACACTATTCCCGATGCCTCAAAAGTTCTTCCTCTCAGCCGTCAATTTTTCTCCTTCACCTGGGTTAGCTCTCGTTCTTCCGTCACTGTTTTCATTAAATGTCACTTCATCATGGTGGTCATTTCTGAGTTTTCTGACCTTCACAATCAGGTTGAATCCCTCTATTTTAACACAACCTACTCCCCTTTTTTCATGACATCATCTCACTTTTACCACTTCCCTTATGAAATGTAACTTTCCTGTTGTCAGGGACAATGTTTGCCTCGTCTACTGTGGCATCCCAGCGCCTAGCAGAATACCTGGCAAATGAGTGGTGCGTACGTTAGAACTAGAATTTTACCCCTTATCTCAACCCATGATACTCCCTCTGCCTTGATTCCACTTTTCCTGCTACTCGAATCCCCCCCGCCAGTGTTACTCCACCTGGTTAATTTCTACCCATCTTTTAAGACTCAGCTCTGGTGTTTTCTCTTTTTGTAAGTTTCCTGTCAGTACCTCACTCTGAGCTAGGCGGCTCAGCCTAAGGATTTCTATAACATCCTTCAGTCATGGCCCTGAGCTTGTAAAAATATTCACCCGCAGTTATATCTTGAGGACAAGCAGATATTCTGGTTAAGCCCTGTGCCTCCAGAGCCTAACACAGTGCCTACCACCTAGAAAGCACTCGGTCACAGATGTTGAAAGAATCGATCAATGGTTTCTTCTCAAGAAAAAAAAAGCATCAATTCATTTGCAAAACAAAAGCATCAAAGATGTTAAATAATGTTTACACTCAAAAAAATCCCAGTTCTGCACATGTGTTTTAAAAAATTAATTTTTTTGTTTTATTTATTTCGGGGGAAGGGTGCCATTGACCAGTGGCATTAGAATAAAATTCACTACCCTTAAGAAAATAATATAGCCTTCAAATTCCATGCTACCACAAGATGGCAGGGTAGTATTGTGCTTGCCATCTGCATAAGTCGTGTATAATACACATACAGTATATACATACATAATACATGCATATGTATTATATTACATGTTTTTCCCTAATAATCAGTACCTGCTGGTATAGAATAAATTACTAAAGAGTGGATCCTGTTCTAAGTAAATTATACAGAGAAAAATTCCAGCTAAACTTTTTATTCTGCATCAGCTAAAATTCAAGATATAATCACTAGCCTAACACTTTTTGTTTTCTTTCCTAGCACATCAGTAGCTACAATTTGATGCATGGCTTATATGAGCAAGGGAACAATCCTATAGGTAGGTAATAGCTATGTTTTTGTAAGGGGAAACTGAAGCTAAGAAATGCTACCTATCATATCTAACACCACCTGGCAAAATTCTGAGCTTAAAATTTAAACCCAAGTCTTTATGTCTTTTAAATTAAAAATTACCAATACTTCTACTAGGCCATTCTGCTTCCATAGCTCTGTGTGTGTATGTGTGTGTGTGTGTGTGTCTGTGTTTGTATTTGCTTCCAAGTTGTCCTATCTTTTTACTATTGTCTGTTTTTGAAAGATAAAATTATGATCCAACCAATAGATTTTTCTTTAATCAAAACATTAAATTGGACTTTGCATCTCTGTCCCGATCCAGACCCTCTTACATCCCCCAGCCTCACTAGGATGGGCCAAGCCAGGAAACTCCCTGTGGCTTCCTCAGAATTCCAGGTGGTTAGGAGGTAATGATGATGCTTAAACCGAACAGTTAAAATCTCTGAAGTCAAATAGCATGTAATCAGCAAAGCCAAGAAAATGACTACTTTTTATAGCAATTCTACATGGACATAATGAAGTTGGGAAAAGTTCTCTTACAAACAAATATATAACTAACAAACTTGATACCTACGTATCCCATGAAATAGGTATGGGATTTTTAAATAAAGACTTAGAGGTGAAAGGCCTGTTTTAACTAGGTACGTTTGGTACACAGGCACTAGTGATTTAGAAACCCAAGTCACCATTCTATAGAGATTATGAATATTGCCTTCTTACTTTTGGTGTAGATGACTCTAAACGTCTCCATAACTTGACTAACTGGAAGAAAGAATTTGTGTATTAGACAGACATCAAAGAGCTTGAAGCTTTGTTTTTACAATTCTGAGTCTGCAGAAGTAGTCCAATTTGGTGCAGGGACAATGACAACTGTCCTCACTTGAAACAAGCACAAAAGATTCCACGAATGCAACACCAACCTTATAGGAAGTGGTTGGAAAAGTCTTGCTATTAAGGATAAGACAGCTATCTTAATACAAACAGACACAGTTTATCTTCATTGAAAGCTGACGTTTATCTCATCTTGCTGTCTGTTGACGGTTAAAACTATTGCCAGTGCATCCTAACCAACTCAGACATACACAAAAGTAAATGCAGGGGTGCATTAGACAATTAATACCTGCAGCAATGTATTATCAGCTAATAAAATTAAACGAATGAATAATGTTGCTTCACTAGTGGGTGGGAGAAGAGAAACATCTACTTACTGAGAAATTTATTTATTAAATAATAAAGAATTGTATTTATAAATGTTAATAGATGTCTAATAGGGTTTAATTAATTAAATATGTAAGTTATAGATTTAATAATATGTAAGGTGAACAAGATATTGACTATAATTAAAAGAAAATGTTGAATATTCTAGAAGTTATAGTTGGGTTTTTTCCCAAGAAAATAGTAATGTTAGATAATGTTAAAAAAAAAAAAAAAACTTTAATTGACCCTCCAGTTCCCTGAGCTCTATAATGATGTAATAAATTCTCAGTAGCAGATTAAGCTATATTCTTCCCTCCATAAAGAGGGAAACAAACAGGTAATTTAAAAAGCAATATGGAATCATCTGTTCCACACTGAGTTAATAGTCTGATGTGTGAAATTGAGCCTTCGGCTGTCTAACTTTGGGTCAGAGCCCTTTGAGATGTACTTCAGAGGTGGAGAGGTCTAGGGTAAACTGCACACCCCATCACTTCTTAAAAAATAGACGACACAAAACATGTGTCACTGGTAGTCTAACTTTCTCGTTTTCTTGATTGCTGTGCAGCCGGTAAGCAGGCTGGCTGAGGCTTTTTCACCACCTGGTTAGAAGAGGGCACATTAGGAGAAACCTTGAGGAAGGCACAACAGAATTGAAGTTGTCTGTGTGGGTACCAAAGTTCACTGATAACCTTGAGTACCTTCCAGTATCAGAAAAGGTTTATGGTTTACACAGTGTAACTTGACACGACTTAGTGGATGTGATATTTAAAGAAATCAGGCACAATTTTAAAACGTAAATTCATCATATATAAAAGTATAAACAGGAAAGGGTGCTAAACGTTTTCAGAAGCAAGAATCCTCTGCATTGGTTATTAATTTTAATGACTTCTGTTTAGTGCCGCTAGCTAATGGACCTCTTCCAAAACATGGGGATTTTGCTGCGCTGGTTGCTTAAATAAAAAAATACTGTTGAAAGAAAAACAATGAAACAACGTTTTCTTCCAGATCATTAGCATTGGAGAGAATAAATAAAACAGGGCAAAACAAAATCCTAAATAACCTCTGATGATGTCTTTTTAAACTGTCTTTTGCCTGGGGTCAATAAAAGTAACTACTCATTAATAACAATGAAAACTTTATTTCTGGGAAAACGACACATCTAATTTGCAGCTGCTTTAAACACAAACATCAACATGATTATTGGCAAAAGGAATCATTTAGGAAATTCCTCATCATGATTAAAATGATAAAAATTATTAATAAAAACAAAATAACAAATTTTGATAGTTTTCTTGTGACATAACAGAGCAGCTGCAACTGACTTGGTAATATTTCCGGTAAAAGTAGTTACTAATGACTTTCAGTTTTCATGTTAAGTAGCCCCAAGAATAATCTGGAAGGAGCAAACTTCAGGGACAAAGCTATGTTCTCTGATCAACTCCATTGCATGCATACATAATAGCTTGTTGATTTGTTTTCCCAACTCCATTCTTACTCTGAACTGCATGTTCCAAACCATAACTGAGTCTTTTCATGCAAAAAACAACATCATTTAGCATTATCCCCATTTGTGCTTAAAATTACTAGCCTCAAGAAGTCATATTCCCAAAGGTGAAAGCTTCATAATTCACATGACTACACACACAGCCCCACTCTCATGCTGAGATATTGGTCCTGATTTTCTTCTCTCTTCCACTTGCAACTCATTCTGATCCTAATACAGTCTTCTCTCAGATCAGTGTGCTTCTGTACTTTTCATTTTTCAGTTTCCTGGCATTTACTTTTTTCCTAATCCAGGCAACAATAACTCTGTTAAAGTCTGAATAGTTGTGTGTGTGTTTTTCTACTGGATCCCAAAATCTTCTTAATCAAGGAAAAATCGAGAAATATTGGGCTCATTTCAAATTAATTTTTCAATAATCACGATGATATTTTATGCATAATTTTATTTAACTTTGCTAGAAACCACAGTAAGGATAAAAAGAAAACCCTACTAAAATTAAGAGAGGTGTTTCCTTTTGAAGAATTTTTAAAATTCTTTACATGAATTAAAATGCATGGTCATTTTCTAGTGGTATCCGATTACCTTCTGAAACAAGCAGGGATTGGACATTCTCAAGGAGTGTGAGAAGGCTAGTCCCAGACTGAGAGGACAGTAAGTTTAGCCAGCATCTAGAGGGAAATGAATTGCAGTGTTTTAAGGATCTCATATTCCTGTAGAACATTTCTTTAAAGCCATATTCTTGTTTAAAAAAGCTATATCTGTTATTTTGCATCAGATACTTTTGGGTATGTTTATCACCATAAGTCAGTCACCAAACAGAGTGATTTTTACTGGAAAGAATAGAGGCTTTAAAGCGAGACTTAATGGTGAATGTCTTATCCTCTTATTTGATAACATTGTGGACTGGGGTCTGACTTCTACCCAAGGAAATCTGGAGGGCAAGAAAGTTAGTTTGGGAAGCTGCTTTGGCTGGTGGGGCACTGGTGAATTGCTTCAGGAGTAACTACACTTCCTTTCTACAATAGGCCAAAGGCTATATGACCATTTTTCTAGGACCAGATGTGGACTTTGGTTGGAGAGAGAGTGCTGACCTGTAGCCATTTAAGTCCTGTCCAAAAGGCCTAGAAGGAAAGGGGAAATGGGACTCCAAGAGGTGAGATGTGGCATGAAGTGAGCCTCCCAAAAACCAAGGTCTTGGAAGGGAAGCAACTGATGAAGAGAAGGCATTGCACACATCTAGAATTTGAGTTGGAGAGCCCAAACTAAAGCTCCACCAAAGAACCCAGGAGAGCAAATATGTTACCCTTATGCATCATACCAGATCCTCTACACCTCTTTGTTCTCTGATTTTGGCCACAGCTTCAGTGAAGAGTTGTGCATGGACACCAAATAGCTTCCTGCAGGTGCATCTTGGCACTGTCTCACCTCAAGCCCATGCAGCTTTCCTGCCCCCACTCCTGGGCTTTTCTGTGGCATTGCAGCAGAAACTCATTTGGTGCTCATTCATGTTCACCCTGGAACTCTAGGAGAGTTAATGTCCCATGGGATGGAAGTTTGAATAAAGGTGGAAGAAGCCAACAAGTAAAAGCTTCTTCTTCCTCTGCGGAATGGTTGATCCTAAAGCTTATGCCATACAGCTTTTCAGAAGACCCCATAGGATTGATTGTCCAGTCATCCTGATATTGACCAACTTGAGGAAATACCCTGATTTTGAACATGCCTTGTTTCAGTATTTCTGTCCCTCACTTTTGAGGTCACAGTTCCCAATAAATTACGCAGGTCCCGCATTCTGAGGAACCAGTACTAAAACAGCATCTTCAAGATAAAAAGAACTCTAAGGTAGCACAGAACTCATTCGAATGAAAAATGCCTCATCCTTATTTCCCAATTATACACCTTCTCATGCTCCGCTCCCCACTTCTGAAGCAATAACCACACTCATTCCAGCTGATAACTGGATCAAGAGGCACGCAAGAAAGGGGAAGCACTGTGCCACCCTTGGAAATGCTATGGCCAATTCCAACAGCCCAGTAGGGAGAATATTTAACATTAAATCAGTCCATTCATGTGAATATTACATATTCCAGCTTCCAAGTTGAAACTGAGCTTGTTGTTATACCTGAAGTGATTGAAGAACCGTCCAATACCTAAAAGTGAGCAGAAACTCAACAGCCTACCAAAGTTTTCATCCAGAATCATGGAAAAGCCATGCCACCGAACAGATTCTAAAGGGGAAGTAAGGAACAAAATTAAAAGTTCCGTGTGTTTATATTTCATTGTTCATGGTTTCTCAACACACAGGTTACTTGACATTGGATGAGTTACTTTACATCTCTGAGGTTTTGAGTATCCAGCTTTAAGGATGCAGTAAATACACCTTACCTAATCAGAATTATAATAAATAAGATCATGTAGGTAAAAGTATCTAGCAAAGTGCTATTGACATTCAATCACTGTTAGCATCCTTCCTTCTCTAAACATTTGCATCCTATCATTCTTTGATCTAGTAGAAAAACTGAACAATTATTAGAAAGGTCAGTTTATTAACCAAAAGAAGAGTAGATAGAAGTTAATGCTTAGGAATGAGCTGAGATTGGAAGACATTCATCCCTGGTTATTAGGCAAATCACGTAACATCTCTCATGTCCAGCTTTGTGGGCATGCAACCTGTGCAGTCACATAGGACCCCACAATTAAAAGGGCCCTGTGCCTGGTAAATGCTCTCCTATCACTATCTTGAAATTCTTAATAATTTAATCCTTCAACTTGTGTTTTGTAAGTAAAGTCCAACAGAGCATACATGTAAGCAGAGGAGACATGCACAATACAAATGTCCGCTTTGGTTCCTTACTGCCCCTTTCACGTATAGCATCTGTGACACTGAATGACGTGAAATTCTTGTGGACCCACAATGCCTGGGACTCCAGAGAGACTCAAAAGTACAAGGTAAGTATGTTTCATTACCAAGTGAATGAGCAGAGACCCTGGCATCCTGAGAGCCCACGTTTTTATTGCTTTCTGATATAAAGAGAAGACAGTGGCATCCTAGGTCCTACAAAAGACCAAGGAACCTATCATAGCCATTCTTATGTTACTTCTGTCCATGTGTCAGTCAACCACTTCTGCTGAAAATGATGACAAAGTTGGAATGATATTAATATCCATAGTTCCTTTTCCTTTCAATCCTTCTTTACTCATCAGTAAGCTGCGGATAGAGAGGGTTGGTAGGATGTGTGTGTACCAAGAAGTGAAACGAAAACAGTAGAGATAGTTTTCTGTTTTCTTTTCACCGTTGTGATAAGAGGGGAATGTGTGTGCATGTATTACCTGCAAAATATGGATTGTATAATTCCAATGATTCTGCAAAACCAATGAAATGCTCTTACATTTGTACTTAAAACTAGCATTGCACAATATAAAGATGAAGAGGGAAATTTATGCTAATAATTATATTTTCCTTGCGTAGAATTACATTAAATAAATAACACAAAGCATATAAAAGACATCATGACAAATTGAAAGAGATCACAGAGAGAGGGAGAAAGGAAAAATTTTCATATTTTTGTACTTTTAATAACACCTTTTCCTGCTTTCTGAACCAGGGGTCCCTATTTTCATTCTCTACTGGACCCCACAAGTTATGTAACACTGCCTGGTATTTGTTCCCTTATCTATAAAATGAAGGACTTATACAAGAAGGTCTCTTAGAGTTCCCCATTGTATGCAAGGTTTCCACTACAAAAATAGGCTTCCCTTCTGAGCGACCATGGCCCACCAAAAGAAAGCAGCCCCTCTTTTGGCTTGGTCAGCAGGTGGCACCTTTGTGCTGAGAAAAAGGTACCCCTTCTTTGGGAACTGGTAGCCTGGCTCCTGGGTGCACAGTTAGGTTAGAGGAGCTCAAATTGCATTTTAAGCTTTCATTTGCTCTCCTGGCTGGGTGCCTTTATGCAGGACAAACTACAGAACATTACATAGCAGTTTTGATTCTATCCAATCACATATTTTTCTCTTAATATTTGAAAATTTTACTTTACCTTTTAAATTTCTAACCCTTATTTTATGAATCATGGTTCAAAGAATGGTTGCTATTAATATGTATTTTGTTTCTGTGCTAAAGGGGAGAATCGAGCCAGCTTGGAACAATGTTTCTTGCATTGTCATCTGGGTTTTGGCAGTTCTCGACAAGTGGTGGCTGGGTGAAATGTTATGAACTTGTGGGAAAATAGTAGGAATTATTCAAAAACATAACCCAGTTGACTTTTATTCTTTGTTGTTGGTGTTCTTTTTGTTTTGAATTAAAAATCGTCAAATTAAAAAAATACTTCTTTGGTAGTATGTTTGCAACAGAAGGACTGTTTAAATGATAGCATTTAAATATGTATCAGTGCCTTTAAATGAGAAGATGAAACCAAAGACCAGTTCTCTTGATTTCATTAAAAATGCACCACCTTCCCCTTCAGAGCAGGTCTGTTGACTAATTAGATACTCTCAAGTCTAAACTATTATCTTCTGCCCTGGTACCTTACTCTCCCCAGGGCAGTTTAATTTAAGTATGTTGTTCGTCTTTGTTTTCCTCCCACAGTGTTGTGAAGTGTTGCTATGAGGCAGCCGAACAGCTGCCATGCCTTTCCCCAGAAGTGGCTGCATTCCAATAGTGGGCAAAGTGAGTTATGTAAAGATAGTTTTTCAGGGTTTCCTAGGAAACTAGTGATGCTGGTCCATTTTGGATTTGACATGGAAACAAGAATATTAAGTCTAACTTTAGAAGTGTTAGGCATGGTGGGGACCAGGAAACTCTGGAGGCTACTTCCATACTAGTTTACTGCATTTTTATTTTGAAAGTATATAATAAATCTAGTTTGGGGTGGCTGTGATAGTCCAAACAATAAAAATAGCAACACTAAAGTTCACCCACATATTCACAGTGAACCGAAACTTAGTGTATTAAAAATGAGGGAGAAATAAAATTCAGAATGTTTCCCCTTCTGAACTTAAAATGTTAAAGTGAGTAGAGATTTACCTATTATCTGATTATTTGTATATATAAAGTGCTAAACTGGGCCAATTCAGCCCTAACCTTCTTGTAATGAACTCATTCCATTTACTTGGAATATAGGGAAACTTTACCTTGTGCTTAGTAATCTGTTAGATTTTAAGAAAACAGAGGGATTACAATGAAAGTATTCCTTGTTACAGCCCATAGATTCAGAAAGGAATAAGAGACACTGAAACTCTGAAGTAATATAATAAACAACTCAGGAGCACACGAGGTCCAATGAGCAACTCCTTCTCCTAAGGACTCTCTGATTCTCATTGGCTATTTCTGACATATTTACTATAGTGTGATACTTGCTAAATGTTGGAGAAAAGTTATTTAGAGTAAGTTCTAAAAATGACTATCTACACGATACCAAACAAAAATGTAAAGCAACTAGTTGTTTTGGTATGTTATGCCAAATAACTCATTGCCCAAAATATATTTCTCCGAAATGGCTGACTACAGATGGAATGGACTGGATGCTTTGGAAGTATGTGAACAAACTAATAAGGAAGTCCTAACTCTTTAAGAACATTCCAGCTAAAGAAATGGACACTAACCACAAACACTAAAAATAAAAAAGGAAATTCAAAGGATTACAAAAACACACTAAAATTAAATTTTTCCAAAGTATAAGGATTTATGAATTTATTGTCATTGTCATTATTGCTATTATATGTCAACTCATTTTACAGCATTTTTTATTACATGGAAGAGAAGATTTTATTTTGGCATCTGCCTCCAGTGACTGACAATTTGCTTTTATAAATAATTAATGTATTCCTTTTTCAATATTTTAATAATTAAAAAAACAAACCTTTATATTCCTTGTTGGATGGGATATTTTTATTTCTTACTCCAAAAACAAGGATTTGGAAATTTTTTTAATCAATCTTGAACTAAAAGGAATTCTAATTTGATGGTTTTGATTGATGGAGGCAGTAAATGTTTTTTCCCTATGATCCTATGTCTCAGTTTTTTGAAAAAAAAAAAAAAAGAACTAGTTACCATTCAAATTTGTCACATGATAACATAGGATGAGTCATACTCCATTGTCATTTCTAAGAATTGATCAGGGCCATTTGGTTTCCTCTTCTTTCCTTTCCTCTTCCTACTTTCAAAATGCACAATAATCCTTTAGGTGTTGTCTGTGTCCTCACACATAATTTAGCCAGAGTTGAATAACTTTGTGAAGATATTACAGCTCTCCTAATAAGAGCCTCTAGAATTCTCTTCCCTATTATATATTTCTTTTGGCCAACATCCATGGCCTAAATCCAAAGGTTGTAGCTATTGCACTTAGGAGATCACATTCTTATAAATTATGCCATTTCAAAGCAGAGCAGGAGATGTGTGGCTTCTGGTTTGTAAATATATGTTGTTAGTTCTGCTTGTTTTGAAAATGTGAATTTGTTCCAATGCAATTGTTATATTATCATCAAGTTGATGACAATACAAATTTTGTGTTTGTTTATATGAATTTTCATCCATGAGAAGCACTAGGTAAACACAGAAAGCTGCAAAGCTGCACTTAGCTGAACGGAGCCACCTAGGCATTACAAAGCATACAAACGCACATACCTCACAAGGATCACGAGCCACACCAATCCACGTCTGGTGTTACCACTTTCTGTCTGATTTCAGAGAATGTTCCTTCAACCACTGCAGAATAACTCACAGCTGCCTACTACCACAAGCAAACTCCAAGTGCCATAATTAGTGTAATATTTAGGTATTTATTAACCACTTAACGTGCAAAACTGTGCTACCATTTTTATTAGACTTTTATTTTTTAACAAAAGTGTCACTGATTATGAGTGTTGTGTCCCTAAGCCAATTTATCCAAAGCCCTGATGCAGGAGCATGATGCTACACAGAGCAGTGATTCTTAGGAACACATATCACATTATAGCAGAAATGACTGTATATGCAAGCTGAGAGGCCAGGACTAGGGCAGGATGTGTGCAATAAATAGTAGGAAAGAAGGGAACTAAGACATTCACTGAGAATTTGTCATATAATGTTAAACACATTGGTACTGGTCACAGGCTAGTAAAAATGCATCCTAAGCCTTTTATGTGCATTACCAAGTCAATCCTCATGGCAAACCTAGTAATGGGTGTTACTATGTGGGGAGAATACTCCCTGCCCACTTTTAATATAACTGTTCACATGAAAGACAATGTGTGAGTAGAACACTTCCAGCTTCTCACCACTCAAGGAGCTGACGTGCTTCTTCCTGAGCCTTGAGGTGTTCACTTCTACTTCTTCCCATCTACTCTGCCTTCTGCATCTGACCTCCATCTGGTGTGTTCTGTTGGACTAACAGCTCTCCCCAGCTCTCCCCAGCTCTCCCCAGCTCTCCCACAGACTCACATCTAATCCGTGGGAAGCACATTGTTCTTACAAATAACTGGAAGAACAGGCCAATCCCCATGGAGAAGCATTTCTTGTCTCTGCTACCACACAGACCACTCACAAGATCTCTTGTGTGTCAGGTTTCCCAGGTACTGGGCAGACCCCAATCTGCTATGCCCCTCACCTATGGAAGTCACATTATAATCTCTCCAAATAGCACTTTTGAAACTCTTGGGAGGTTTGAGGTAAGGCAGATGGACTGACCTCTCATGCTTGGGATGGAACGGGAGGAGACCCAGGCACTATTCTCTAAAAAATACATTTTCATAAAATTTCTTCCTTCTTCCTCTCTTGGATCCTTTTATATTCTCAGAGTAGGCGAAGGGAACCCCTTGTGGTGAAACAGTTTTGACATATGCATTGGAAATTTTCACATGGTGATTTGGGACTTCCTGACATACCCTGTCTCTCAATCTCTCTAGACCAGGAAACGCATGGAGAATGACAGTGTCGATTCCCAGGCACCCTCAGGGACTCAAGCAGATACACTGAGCAATAAAGAAAAAGGGAAGAACTAGAGAAGCTTCAGATTCCCTTAAAAAGAGGTTTTTGATGTGGCTGAGAAACGTGGTCTGGGAACATGAGTTTAGTGTGTGGAAAGAATATTCTTATCTCAGTGACTTGTAAAGGCTTATACCAGCCCAGGCAGATTCATACCCTGAAGCCTTTGGCTCTTAGCTGCTGTGGACAGGCCATAAGGCTTCAATCAGCTGTTTTTAGCATTCGGTGCTGCTTATTGTGGCTTTGTCTGAAAGTGAAGTAGCCTTTTCCATAGTATCAGGGGTATGTGTGTGGATAGCTTCAAGTGAATGGTGTTGAGGCTCCACCTGCCTCAGCCTAACAGGCATAGCCTTCATCCAAATCCTTGGCCTTGGGCAACGGAGGGCTTCTGAAGATGCCCATGCCACTGAGGCCTCAGGCAGGGTATGCAAGCCATGTAGATGGCTTCAGTAAAGTCTCAGCAGCCTCACAGGGACCTGAACAAATTCTGGCCACACAAGAAGGTCTCCAAGCAAAGATTCAGGTACTCTATGGACCTCAGCAGAGTCACCAACTTGCATTTATCCAGTGCAGAAAGCCTTGGTGACAAGTTCCAACAGCTTACCTCAGAAGTACAGCTTGCCATCAGCAAAAAATCAGCCGTAAGAAAAACAAACATTTTGTGCACAGGCCTTTTAGACATTAAAGGGTTGAACCACATTTTTTGTGCCAGACCGAGTTATGCGTGCATTAGTAAGATTCAGGCTTTAACGGGTAGATGCTAGGTCTAAGTAGGCAGTACTAGATCATTCAAAAAAGAAATTGAGAAAGAACCAAACTTACATTCCTGTGGCTGGGCCATGGGCTCCATGATCACCTCCCACCATGTCATATGCTGGTTCTGAACTGGTGAAAAAGTTTTCCCCAGAAGACTGGTGCCTTGGACATAAGTATTTCAAAAATAGGAGGCCATGGAAAGGTTCACTTTGATACAGAATTGAAAATGTAATTCCTGCACTTAGAAGGGAGTAGATGCAGAAGCTGACTCAATTTGCAATTTGGGTGGCAGAAACATTATATTCAAGGGCTAAGTGGAAATAAACAGGTCTTCATATATATATGGATATAAAAGAAAAGAAACATAAAAATATCTGGGAGCTGGGACTGCACCATTGCAAAATTTTAAACTTGACAAGACAGAAGCAATGTCTGAGAAAATAAAGGGTGATAACAAGTGCATAATGCCGAGGGAACCGTCTGCAAGGAGCTTACTTCCAACTGAGCAAGGTTACGGATTGCAGATTCTGGGCAACTGGTATGAACTGAAAGCTACTCTGCTGAAGATAAACTGAAGTTGTTCTTCATTTGCTCAGCTAACACTGGATATCTTCTACAGCCATTGGCAAATCTAGATTCTAGGAATATAATATCTCCCAGGATAAATCTCTAGGAGCCAAGAACTATCTTGTTTTCTAAAATTTTGGGTGCTTAATTATGTGGGCTTATTTCTAATGGACTCTTTAAAAAGAAAATCGTGGGCATCAGAGTCTTGATATGGAACTAATACAATTTCCAAAGCTCTGAAGAAACTATACCTATTCCTGAGAAAAACAGCCTAGGTTGCAACTCCTGAAGGGAAACTAACTACATTAGCATCAAGTGTCCTTTAGTCACGTAAGAGCACAATAAAAAACAGGGCTGGATCCTTTTTATTATGCATATATATCCTTACGTTATATGTATGAGAGAGTCATTTGTCACTTAACAGGGGGGATACATTCTGAGAAATGCATCATCAGGTGATTTTGTCGTTGTGTGAACATCACAGAGTGTACTTACACAAACCTAGATGGTACAGCCTACTACACACCTAGGCTACATGGTTAGTCTATTACTCCTAGGGTACAAACCTGTACATCATGTTACTGTCTGAATACCGTAGGCAATTGTAACACCATGGTAAGTATTTGTGTATCTAAACTTATCTAAACATAGAAAAGGTACAGTAAAAATATGGTATAAAGGATAAGATGGTACACCTGTGTAGGGCACTTCCCATGAATGGAGCTTGCATGACTGGACGTTACTCTGAGTGAGTCAGTGAGTGAGCGGCGAGTGAGTGTGAAGGCCTGGGACATTACCGTACACTACTGTAGACTTTATGAACACTGTACTCTGAAGCTACACTAAATTTATAAGAAGTATTTTTTCTTCTTCAAGAATAAATTAACCTTAGCTTACTGTAATATTTTTACTTGATAAACTTTTTAAAGTTTTTTTTTAACTTTTTGACTGTTTTGTTAATAACGCTTAGCTTAAAACACAAACACATTGTATAACTATACAAAAATATTTTCCTTCTTTATGTCTTTATTCTATAAGCTTTGTTCTGTTTTTATTAATTTTTATTTTTATTTTACTTTTTAAACTTTGTTAAAAACTAATGCACAAAAACACACACATTACCTTAGGCCTACACAGGGTCAGGACCATCAAAATCACTGTCTTCCACTTCCACATCTTGTGCCACTGGAGGGTCTTCATGGGCAAAAATGCACGTGGAGCTGTTATCTCCAGTGATGACAAATACCTGCATCTGGAATACCTCCTGAAGGACCTGCCTGAGGCTATTTTAACAGTTAACTTTGTTTTTAGTAAGTAGAAGGGGTATGCTCTAAAATAATAATAAAAGGTATAGTATAGTAAACAATAATCCAGTAACATAGTTGCTTAGTATCATTATCTAGTATTGTGTACTGTATATAATTGTATGCACTACACTTTTATGTGACTGGCAGTGCACTGGGTTTGTTTATACCAGCATCACCACAAAGATACACGTAATGACTTGTGCTACCATTAGGAAGGCTACTATGTCACTAGGTGATAGAAATTTTTCTGCTCCATTATAATCTTGGGGGATCATTTTCAGATACGCGGTCTGTCATTGACTGAAACACCGTTATGTGGCACGTGACTACATATATACGCATATACAATAATCTGTAATTTGCAAAATTATCTTTGATTTGCAAAAGAAAGATAATTTGATGGGAGTTTAGTTCTTTTGGACACTAATACATTGTACATAAGAAATAAACTTTAACGTGGGGATGTACTATTTGAATTAACTTCTTTCTGGAATCTCTAGGTGGGAGAAATTTTATCATTGAATCATAAGGGTGTCATTAATCTTTTTGCAGTGCCCTCATGGGTTACATTGAATAATATGGCTGGACATAGTTTGAGATGAGGAAGAGACCAGGGTGTGAATTTTCAGCCTTAGGTAAAATATCACCTTAGCGTCCACTTATTTAACATTTCACTCTGACTCATTCTGGAGGCTTCTGAGAGCAAAATGCAAACCACCCACTTGTAGGTGTAAGAGATAATTCAGTGGAGGTGCGTCTGGTATTGGGGAAGTACCAGAAACTGGACACAAGATTGCTCTAAAAAATTACCACTCCCCTTCCACGAGGGGCGGCCACTCCCCTGATTGACTGTAAGCTTAACGTCTAAGCAAGGAGGGCTAAGACCTCAGAAACCTGGAGGAAGGCTATAGGGGAATTGTTCTTTCCAGCTTCTGAAGCTTCCCCCAATATGAACACTCCTGTCTCTTTGTAACCTTTAATCACTGTTCTACCAGAAGAAGTAAGATGATTTCTTGTACCAGTAAATATGAGGACAGTAAATTGGGCATACTGACATCAGCTCTTCCTTTTTTATTTTCTTCTTCTTCCCCTCCTGTCCTCCGAGGAATTCAGAAAGTGAAGCACCTCCATGCCCTAGGTCTAACCTCAGTGATCTTTGCCTCTCACATCCAGTCTGGCATGTGTGGGTGGCTGAATGTCTCTGTCTGAGATTCACCTAGTAGATCCATTGGATTCTGACACTAAGCTCTATCCTCTCACTTAGTCTTTATTATTAATTTAAGTGACTTTTGACTCCATCTGCCACTTCTTTGTAATATATTCTCAATTTTCTCTGAACTTGGATGGGAAAGAGGGATGCTCTTTATGAAGCCTGTTAAATTCCTAGACAACGGACATGAACCCCAGTTCACTGGAAAGAAGATGGGGTCTTCAAGAATGAACAAGCTAGCCAAGTTCCTGTCCTTAGCAAAGGAAAGAAAGCCAAAATCTGTCTGGTTCTACAACCTGAACTCAGAGCCCTCTTGATGATTTTTTTGTTCTTTGTTCCAGGATTGAATACATACTTTATTTTCTGTTTAATGAAACCAGATTTTTTCTTTCAATTAATTGTGCACTTACTTGGTAACAAACAGGAGCAGAATGAGAAGAAGGTTTCAGAGTTCTTTGCTCTTGCGAGGTAACGTTAACCCCAAAAGAGAATGAGGGATGAAGAGAGGGGAGAAGGGACAGAAGAGCAAGAGGAAAAGGCTGGGTATGGGAGAGGAGGACATTTGGGAGGGTGTTCTTATTGACAATGGCTACCTGTGCTTCTCACTCTCCACGGTGAGGAAAGATCATGAAAAATGACAAGAATTCCTCCCCAAGTAACTTCCATGGTAGAGGTTGGGAAAATAAAGTGCTTGGTTAAGCATTAGGTATGATATTAATTATCATTTATATTTATTTGTCATCATTGATAAAGAAATTATATATGACATCTCTGTCCTGGATATACTTTTTAAAGTGCATTTCCTTATGTCTATATTTACTTTCGTGCATTGAATAAGCTAGGCACAAATGTTCAAACTCAGCCTGAGACTGGCTTAAGTCAAAGCACAGGAAAAACATTTTCGGCCTCATCGAGCTGCTGATGCCAGATACCTCATTAGAAGTCAATCAACTAGAAACCACCAAGAATTGAGTAAGGATTTTTCCTTATTCTCAACACAGAAAAATAGTTTAAGTAGTTAGAGAGAAGGGCCAAAAAAAAAAAATCCTTTCAAAATAATTAGTATTGTTGTTAAATATTCCTGCTGCCTTAGGACTGATACTAAAGGGAGAAAGAAAGATCCAGAATTACAGCATCCATGCAGTGACGTAGGAAGAATGTTTACAGAAGACCAGGGATGATAGAGTGGAATTGTCCCCTATCAAATATTTAGCTTATTGTGTGTTTTCTTACTTTCTAAGGTTCTGGATCTCTCCAGTTTAAATATGTGGAGGTTTGGGCTTTTAAGGAACATTATAGAGACTATAAGAAGGGTTTTGATGATGATCTACTTTAAAATTTCTCAAGAGATTTTGAATGTCCACATTCAGTAAGTGACGAGACAGTCCCAAAGAGCATAATAAAAAGAAGCAAGTAATAATATTCATCCCACTGCTTATTTCTGTAGTGTATTGAAAAATAGAAAATTTATTCTTCCTTAATTTGCTTGGTTAATGTATTATATATGTCATCTGTTAATCAAGCCAATTGTAAGATGGTTTTGAATATTTTGATTTTTCATAATGTATATATACCTATATACACACACTTTTTTTGTATATATGCATATTAACATACTATAGCAGCAGTCCCCAACCTTTTTGGCACCAGAGACTGGTTTCATGGAAGACAACTTTTCCAGGGACAGGGGTGGGGGGAAATGGTTTTGGAATGATTCAAGCACATTACATTTATTGTGCAGTCAAACCTCTCTGCTAATTATAATTTGTATTTGCAGCCGCTTCCCAGCAGTAGCATCACTGCTTCAGCTCCACCGCAGATCATCAGGCATTAGATTCTTATAGGGAGCATGCAACCTAGATCTCTTGCATGTGCAGTTTACAGTAGGGTTCGCATTCCTATAAGAATCTAATGCCCCCACTGTCTGATGGGAGGCAGAGCTTATGCAGTGATGCGAGTGATAGGGAGTAGCTGTAAATACAGATGAAGCTTCACTTGCTTGCCCGCTGCTTACCTCCTGCTGTGCAGCCCGGTTCCTAACAGGCCACGGACTGGTACAGTCCACAGCCCAGGGGTTGGGGACCACAGTAGTATAGTATACAAATATGTACTAATATATATGCTAATCTATTAGTATATATTATCTACAATCTATATAAAATTATATTATATATGTATGTAGATACAGACTTTTAAAAGAGCTTGTGTATATATGTAGGCTTTGTCTCAGCTATGAGACGATGATCCACCTTCATGTCTGACAAATCTCCTTTGAATTAGAGAACAATTCTGATATGATTTGTGTTTTGAATTATTGGAGCTTCTCACAGGAAAATATGTTAAAAATGCATTTCATTTTTGCTCACTGCTACCTAATCTGAGAGCATGGAGCCACGTTTAAATTGTAAGCATTTACTGGCCCTGACTCCAAGGAAGGAAGCATCCTGAGAGCAAACCAATTCTCACTTTGTTGTCTTATTTCTTCTTGTTTTCTCGGGGACACTCCACCAATGTTTTGAGGGGAAAAGAAGTTTCCTAGATGATTATAGTTCTGCACCATTTCCTTCCAGCTCAGTCTTATGTAGGAAGAAAAGGCTCTTGCCTAATAACACCAACACTTTTGTAAGAGAAAAGCAGTCTTTTGAAGAACTTCATATAGCTGGCAGAGTAAGAGTGGCAGTGATGATGAAATAACAAATATATCTTACTTGCTAAGTACATGGATTGTCATACCATTCTTACTGGCTTCTAATCTGGGACTCATCCTCACGTTAGGTACAAAACCCTGGGCAAGTCATTTTTACCCCTCTCCACCTTACTTTTCCCATTGAAAATGTGTTAATAATAGTAGTATTTACATCACCGGGTTGATGTGAAGATTAAATTAGAAATATGTACAACGTAGTTTGAAGACTGCCTAGAACAAAGCATGTATTCAGTAACTATTAGCTGTTTTTGCTAAAAAAAAAAAAAGCATTAATTTGCACACATAAACTATGTAGAAAATAAATATAAAACTTTTTAATATAATCTGCATTTTTAAACCCTGAACATTTGATTGAATGGGGAAATTTTATTTTTCTGGATATTTTCAAGGAGATATAAAATGATTAATTTTAGGTCAGTTTCTGTATTTCTTATCGATGTTGAGTGATATATAGATAGTTGCTCTACGCCTGAGATCTCAGGACAACTCCACACTTCGTTGTTAGGCAAGCCTGTCTCTTGCCCTGGCACCTGGTGCCAATCAACCAGCTAACTAACGTACAAATAAAATCCCTGTCACAGAGATAAAGTAGATTTTGAAACAGTGTCCTATTGATGAGCATATTATCATTCATCTATTCATTTTATAACAAAGTGCTTTATATTCACTTCATAACAAAAAAGACAAAGCACAATAAAGTATTGTTCTCAGTTGTTAGTTTGTTGTTTTTTTAATGAATTAAGAAATATTTGTTAGGCTATCCTAGCAAAAGATGAGTAAACATAAAAATTTATCATAATGTTTTGCAGGCTCAGGAAGAAGAAAACATAAAATGGATCACAACAGTAAAATGCATAAACATGCTGACTTTGGAGGTCAAGGAAAGAAAAAAAAAACCCTTTTTTTTTAATGTCCACATTGCTATTGCAGACACAATTAGGCTATCAATTGAACTAATTAACTCATCTCAGATGCCTTGTACCATCTTATTATTTGCTATTTTTAACTCTTCTGGCTCTATTTCTGTGGAAGCTTTATATTAGGTTTAATTTTCATAAACAATAAATAAATAACAACAGGCTGAAACTCTATTTCATTTTCAAATGGGACCAATGGCTAGAATAATAACAGTAAGTTTCTTCAAAAGATGGTATGAGGCTCACACAACCTGAGTCAAATGAGTTTCAGGTACTGATGGAAGGATCATGATTTAGTGACTAATCAGGTTTTAATGGAATTGACTTCTAACCAAGGGTACCCAATGGAATATTGTGGGGAAGGAGGTTAAAAATAATAGAGACTTCCTTATATCCCTAAAGGTCTTACAGGACAGTGGAAACAACAGACCAAGCATACTCCAGGAAGCAAGATGCTGGGAAGAAACACCAGGATGTAGAAGAGAAAAACATATATTCCAATCCGACCTTTTCCTCTCACCAGGGATTGATGAGAAGATTCAGTCTAATCAACCTCATTTTTCCCCTCTGTAGAGGGAGCAGAGAATATCTCAAGTATTCTTTGAAGGACCGTAATTCAGAAAATGTTAAAGTACACTTAAAAAATAATGAGAAATTTGCACATACTAAAGAACATGGTGGGGTGGAAAAAACAAAGCGTTTAGAGCAAGAAAAGTTTGAGTTCCTGTCCAAGCCAACCACTTACTGGCTCATTGAGCTTTCTAGGCTTTTGTTCATCAGCAAAACTGAGACATTTGGAGGTTTGTTCTAAGGTTTAAAAGGTATATGAAGATCCCAATGTAGTGCTTATACCCATTAGCTGCTCAATAAATATTAGTCTCCGTCCTTTTCTCCCACTATTACATAAGGGGAACAAGAAAACTTTATGAATAAAAGATTTGCTTAGTCATATGTTTTTCTCAGAAATACCTTGCATATGTTCCCTGACCTCAGGAGAGAGGGGACAAAGAATTCTAAGACGCAGAAGGAACTCCGAGTGAGCAAGTGTATTAAAGAAATGAAAGCATTGTGTCATTGTAGTTAATAAAGAAGCAATTTTAAAGGCTTCTATCTGCAAATCACCTTTCCAGTTCATGCATACTGGCCAGCGTGATAGAAGGGTACTCAATGCTAGGCAGAGTTTGTAAATGCTTCTGTAAGTAGATAAGAGAGATTTTTAATTAGAATATTAAGTAGTCACAAAAGAGGAAAGAAATTGTGGTGTCCACTGAACTATTGCTTCCATGATTTTAATTTGATTTATGTATTCTCTTTCACAGATATTACAAAAGTTAATTTCACCAGATTCCTTTAGCATGTTAAACTATTGAAAATTCAGAATTGTGGTACTTCAAGTAAATGAGGTTTTGGTAATTAAGTTTAACATTAAGCTTTTTTTTTTTGTATATGTGTAAAATGCCATCACTACTTGCAAATTTAAAATCATACTCTTCTGTCATGTTTTATTTTTTCCCCCCTTTGGTGAAGGGTTTACTTCTGGACTTTTGTTTAATTTATATTAAGTCTTTGGTCACTATAGCCATGTCAGCACTGGGAGTGCCTCAAGCCCAATAATGCTATGACTCTTGCAGATTCCTAGTGGTACTGCCTTGGTGGACTAGGGTAAGATATGGGAGAATTTCCTGTATTACAGGCAAAGTCTCTCACTCTCTTCCCTCACTCTCTGTGTTGGGCTGCTGGAATTGGAGGAGGAAGGACATGCACACTTCCTCATGGCCACCAGTGCCAGGTCACATTGGATGCCAGCCCTGTGTCACTCAAAGCCAATGGTGACTGTTGCCTGGCTACCTCTGATGTTTATTCAGAGCTCAAGGGCTCTTTAGTCAGCAGGTGATGAATCCTGCCAGGACTGTGTCCTTCCCTTCATGACAGCATGTTTCCTTCTGGCCCAGGGTGGGTCCAGAAATGCCATCCAGGAACTAAGGCCTGGATTGAGGGGCTTCAGGAGTCTGCTTGGTACTTTATTTTACTATGGCCAGGCTGATACCCAACTTGCAAAACAACATCCTCTGAACTCTTCCTTTTCCTTTCCCCAAGTGGAAGAAGACTCTCCTGGAGCTGCACTGCCTATAGTTGGAGGAGGGTGACACAGGCACTGGCTTAACTGCCACTGTTGTTGTTTCATTGGGTCACTTGCATCCCATGTCCACTGGCTTTGAGCCAGTACAGCTGCAAGAATTGCCCAATGATTGCAGTCTTTGTAGCCCAACTGCCTTAGGTATTTAGTTCAGGCCCGAGGCTGCTTTTTGTCATCTGGTAGTTAGGCTAGCAGGAATTCAAGTTTCAGGGAGGATGATTTCCCTCTGGCTGGGCTGGTCTAAATGCTCTGTTTGTGGGCACTGGCAGAATTCTGCCCTGTGCTGTGTTCCCCTGTACCAGGGCAGCCCTGTGTTTCAATGCTAAGTCCCCCCATCACTTCACTCTCCCTCCCTGGGGCACACAGATTCTCTCTCCACTAGGTGTGCTGGTGTGACACCGCCTGGGGATGGGGGAGTGGTGGTGTAGGCAATGCAAGATCATTTTTCCTTCTCTCCTCTGTGCCTCTTTCCTTGATATAATGTTAAAACCAGGTAGTATGATTGCTGTCCTGATTTTTGGTTCTTCTGAAGGTGCTTGCTTGCATGGATAGTTGTTGAATATGGTGTTCGTGCGGAGGGACAATCACTGGAGGTTTCTATTCCACTGTCTTGCTCTATATAAATATTTTTTTGAGACCATGATATTTTGCTGGTTGTGTAGTAGCTCATCTTGTGGATGTACTATATATAACATGTTTGAGTAATTACCATTGTTTGATATTTAGTTTGTTTCCAGTTTTTCACTATTACAGGTAATGATAGAATAAATACTGGATTCATGAATAAGTTCTTGATACATTTTTCAAAATTGTCTTCCAGAAATTAGAACACAAAATATTTACCTCGGTGATTTTTTTATTTCTCCCAAGAAGTTATTTATGCAATATCTGAGTTTAATCTGTAATTATGACAACCTGAAAAAAATTAGGGATTGTTGAAATCGTCATGTTGTATTTTTTACAGGTTGTTATTATTATTATTATTAAGAACTAGAAAAGCTCAACTTTGTCTACTTGGTAAGTAGCAAGGCAGAAACTTAAACCCCCAATAAGATGTCCAAAGAAAAAATCTCATTTCTCTAGTTAAGAGGAGAACAAGTGTTTATCCAGGGTATAAGTCAGAAAAAAACAAATAGGTACTTATTCATTAGATAAATTTTTTTCTTTAAATATTAAAATAACTTTATTTAAATCTAAATAACATATTTTCACAGAGTGGAATAGCTAGGGGAATGTCAATAATGTTATTGCTGCTGCTTTTAGTAAAATATTACCCATGGGATGTTATTCTTCATGTGAAAGAGAAGGGGGTATGCACAAGTTAGCATACATACATGTATTTTGTGACTATGTGCTCAGAGGACTCAGGAATAATGACAAGTCGGGAGTAATTCACACACTTAGCATCAAGATATTGGTTTCTAAGTACCATTCTCCAATAAAAGAAACCAGGTCTTTCCAAAAAAAAAATTCTCAGGATAGGACAGGGGAAATACAAGAGGAATATGAAATATTTTGGGGTGCCAGAAAATATGGAACTGGTCGAAAAAGAATGGGAACATTTAAAGCAGCCAGGAGCCACTATGAAAGAGATCTCAGTGATCAAAGCTAGAACAGTTTAGCAGCAAAAGAAATAACCAATAATCATGGTGAATTTATAACCCATGGAATAAAATAAATATCCATGAGCTCATACTGATAAAAATAAATGCGTAAGTAAATAATGGATGGAGGATAAGAGACTGCTCTATTTTACAAAAGAATCTCAATGGATAAATGTAAAAGCAATCAGGGAAATATAAAATCACCATTTGCAGACACCACAGTAAAATT
This sequence comes from Daubentonia madagascariensis, assembly GCA_023783475.1. NCBI lineage: Eukaryota > Metazoa > Chordata > Mammalia > Primates > Daubentoniidae > Daubentonia > Daubentonia madagascariensis. The sequence continues at coordinate 10,149,855 of JAKFHU010000487.1, forward strand.
GTTAATAATTACCATAAAATATTATTAAATTTCTATATAGTTATATATTTTAAATATTAGTAGATGTTTATGTTAAAACTAAAATTATGAAATATCAATATTATGCAATATTTATATAAAATAATTATGGAAGCTATAATTAGTATGTAAAAGTTTGACGTGAAATAGGATACTTGCAACAAGGCAGGAAATTAACATTCACTCTTAACTAAACTACAAACACTATTTAAGTTTCATTGGTTTTTCCACAGAAATCCTTTTTCTTCTCTGAGATCCAATCCGGGATTTCACATTGCATTGCATTTAGTTTTTGTGTCTTCTTGGTCTTCAGTCTGTGCCAGCTAACTCTTCAGGCTTCTTTTTGTTTTGTTTTTCATGATCTTGACATGTTTGCCAAGTATCAGTCATTTTGTAAAATTTCTCTCAATTGGGTCTGCCTGAAACTTTCTCGTGTTTAGATTGAGGATATTCTTTGTCAACGAAGGGGAAGCTGGGTGAAGGGTACAGGAAAACTCCTGGTACTATTTTGGCAAATTTCTCCAAGTTACTAATTATTTTAAAATAAAAAGTTATTAAAAATAAGTGAATTTTTGAGCATTTCTTAGATGATTTTCTGATTTCCTCATCTGCATTTGTATAGATAGACAACCTTAATTTGCATATAGAGTATTAGATGGTAGACATCTCTCAAGGCAGCAACGAGACCAGTTCTTAGGCTTTGGTTAATCTTGTGTTATAATGCTTATGTAACACATTTAATTTATAAGCTCATAAGTGAATAAAAAATAGAATCATCCAAAAAGTTTTCTCTCTGCATCATATTCACCTGAAAATATTTGTATGTTAAAATAAATTTTCCTTTTACTGTTTTCGTGTTTTGTCATTGTTATTTTGTTTTCTGTTGATTTGGGTAGTTTCTAGTAAAAATCTGGAGTACGGTATCAATGGATAAACTTTTAATAACATAATTATGTTCAGCTATTTTAAATGCCAAGTTCTTTTTTTTTCAAGTATACTATGAGGCACATCTACCATATACAACTCAAAAACTGAGCTGCTTTGTTTCAAGTGGGGGCATAGAACCAACAAGAATTACCTCTTGAAGTTCCCTCAGGAGTGACCCTTAAGAATTTTCTGCAAGTCACAGGGTTATGGCTAAGAAAGCTTGAGAACTATTTATGCAGAGAAAGTTTTAGAACATGGGAATGGGCAGAGGGAGCTAAAGAGAGGATTGCTTGGCTCAGAGGGTCTTCATTTCCTTAATGGAATAATAATATGTGCTTTATTCCCTTGGGGATGATGGGAATGAGCAGATTTGTGATTATAAAAGATCCTGCCTTTTGCGAGTATTTTTTTTTCAATGCCTTATTGGCAAATGCAGTAGTTAAAGGGGAATGAGTTGAGATAATTTATTTCCTTTCAAGCTGTGTGTGTGAGAATAAGATAAAAGAATAGAGGAAAATGTGAAAATGAAAAAGAGAGAGAAATTGTAAACCAGGACTCTATTGGTTTAAGCACAGAAATGTTCACGCTGCTTTGGGGGACAAAAATTAAGCCTGACGATCAGAAGCTCATGGTGCCACACCATAGGTGAGGTGCAGACAGAAAAATATCAGAGGCTTGGATTGGGGTGAAAATGGAATATGTATGCAAATTAACTGAGATATGAAAACATATTTATCCAAGGCAAACATTTTGAAAGTGTAAGAAGGAAGCTCATCATGTATATCCAACCACTGTAGTTTAACATTTTGAAAAGAAAATAAGGATTCACTTAGAACTTTCAAAATTACTTTTCAAAATTACTTTCAGTTATGATTACAGTTACTCTCACATTATAGTCCCAAAGAATTCATTTTAAATGCATTGAAAGTCTATATTAGAGTTTTCCATCTTTATTTTACAAGTTAATAAAGAAAACATTCAAAAAATAAAACCATGCTGTTAGAAAGTAAACACACACACACACACACAAACACACACACACAATAGGAGCAAAGTGACTAAAGTGAGTGAGACAGTAATAATGTGGGGTGGAAAAATAAATGATAAGTATTAGGAATTAATTATTAAGCTTCAGTAACTATTAATGAAAAATACCAGAGGAAGCCAAATGGACTGCAAGTTCATCAAAAGACCTAAGGAATTGGGAAATGCTTTGGAGGCAATTGTTCTTAGATATTGCCTCAGAGTTATTTATTATTGCTTAGTATTCTGAACTCAAAGTCACTTTAAAAACATGGAAAAACCTACTCACACCAGAAAAATCTGAAGACAGAGTGAGCTTCAAGGTTGGCTTGATTCAAAGCTTAGCAGGATTCCAAGCCCATTACCCTGCCCTCCCTCTGGAGTTTGGCTCAGCTTGTAGAAAGATGGCTACTAGCAGCCGTGGAGCCGTCTGTATGTCTCCTCACTTAAATCAACAGAAAAAGAAAGAATGTTGTTATTCCAGGTGCATTATAAAGTATTCAAGTGTATGGAAGAAAGTAAATGTAGTGTGTTTTTTTTTTCCTGAGTGTTTTTCTCAAGGTAAAGTGAAGATGTACTGTACCATAATTTATGGTACAGTAAAGAAAGTTCAGGCACTGAACCAGTGGAAACAGATTTATTACTATTCACAAAAGGAGGAAAGTTTTAGAAAAGTTTCTACAACATGACAGGAGAGATTAGGACATGCATATTCAAGACTAACAGGCCAACTTATCAAGAATTTCCAAAACTGTTGATTGTAATCCAGTTTCACTCATTCACTTGAGAATATGCTATTAACAGAAGAGCTCAGTAATGCGTGGCATTAAAGTTTTGAATAAGAAAGGAAATACTATGAAACAGTAGGTCAAATTTATTTTATTTTAAATGATGTATTATTTGATACTTAAAAGAATACATGCAACATATATGTATGTTATGCAGCCAAATGATACAGTGAATGCCTCCAAATCCACCAGTCAATTTAATAACCATTAATGCCACTGAGTTTCTCCCTGCCTGATCCAATTTCCCTACCTCCTTCCCAACATACTTAAACAATGGTTTTTTTCCTTACCTATGCTATGTATCCACACACTCACACACACCTACATAGACATACAATTGCACAAAGTGATTTAATTTTGTTGCTTTTAAATTTATTAAAATGGTATCATATTATTTATGTTTATGTTGCAATTTATAGGGTAGCAATGTTCACCAAAGACACATTCTAGGATTTCACAGAATAGCACTATTCGTAATATCCAAAAATTGGGTACTATCCTAATGCTCACCAACATTAGAATCATATATTTAGTGACATATATATACATACACACATATATCTCTGCAGTAGAATAATGGGAATTGGAAAAAAAACACAAACACTCTACAACTGCAAACAAACATATTTTTGTTTCTCATAACTAAAATGTTTAGCAAAGTGAAGTAACCCAGAAATAAAAGTATACATACTGTACAATTCATTTATAAAAAGAACCATGTAATAAAATGGGGCAAAAGTAACCTGTGCTATTAGAAGCCAGGACCTTAGCTGGGTGAAGGGCAATATGGGATATTAAATCAGATGAGAACAAGGGGCAGGTTTTTGGGATACTGATATATTTTTTCTTGGATGTTGTTTGCATGATGTGTGTGTTTAGTAGTAAAAATTCATCAACCTGTAGTCTTACCATATGTGTACTTTATTATCTGCATATTATCTTTAATAAAATGCTCCAATAAGTAAACTGAAGTAAAATTTTGAGAAATTAAAGTAAAGAGAATTACCTGAAATGCAGAACAGAGGGGAAAAAAAAACAATTAACAAAATGGCAACATGATAGAAAAGATAAGAAAATCAGAGGACAGTTAGGAAATGTCAGAATGTCCATGTAAATGTAAGATCTTAAAAATGAACATGAAAGTACAAATCACATACGAATGACCAGAAACAATAATAGGTTTGGACCTCTCAGAAGGAGTATCGACATTTGTCAGAACACAAAGCATAAATGTCTTCAAAACTGTGAGGAGAAGTAATGTTCATCATAGGAATCTATTGCCAATCAAACTTACCATTGTTTTGGACAAAATAAAGTGTTCAAACATGCAAACTCTCAAAAACTGTGCTGCGTTTGCACTATTTTTTTTTAGAAAACTACTAGAAAATATGTTCCAGTGAAACAAAGAAACAAGTCAAGGAAAACTAAGCAATGGGGTCTAGGAAGTAGGAAACCCTACCCAGGAGTGAGGTAAAGGGAATTCCCAAGATGAAGACAAGACAAGGATGGGCAGGAACCCTGGGCTGCAGCCAATCTAGACTGCAGGAGGACAGGTTACTCTGGACGGAGGGTTCCAGAAAGAGGTCCTCAGGAAAAAAATAATTGACCAGATGGGTTATATGACAGGATGTAAAAGTGATTTTCAGAGTTGCTGAAAGAGATTTGAGGACTTCATCAGAAAATCAGTGAAATATATACATATATATAACTCCAAGGAAGAGAAAATGTGCAATAAATGATATGTAACTCTAACATACAAGGCTCAGCAGTGGGAAACCTTTGTGTAGTTAAAATAATGAAAACCCTGAACACGTATTTTTAAGGAGATAGAACATTGGGAGATATAGAGGGGAAGAGCAGATAAGAGAACAGAAACCTCGTGTATCAATAGGTGCAGTATATGATTATCTCTGTTAAAGATATTTTGAAGCAGATGATGAAGGGATAATTAAAATGTTCAAAATGGGTCCCTGGTGTCTAGTTCTAAGGAGGGAGGAGGGGAGACAGCTAGGTTTTGCCGTATGCTCGTTAGCAATATTTTGCTTTTAAACCATAGGCGAGAATTACTTTGACGAAAATAATGTAAAGATAATAACCATAAATATATTTAAAAATAAATTACATAGATGATGTCAAGCTTGAACACAATTATGCTAAATAAATTCTGACAATAAACTCTCCTACTTTCAACACAGAGCAGGCTACTGTAAAGCAAGCATTTTCTGGATTACTAGAAGTAGCCCACATTTAGACTGCCTGAAAGAGGAGGGATGGGAAGATTCAGAAAGGTGTAGGTTCACTGAACTCTTTTTTGGTCCTGTCATGTCTAGGGATCTTCTACTGTTATGAGCCTTATTGCTCAAACAGAAGTTTGACATGTTACCTAGGGGACTAGTATCCTCACCAAATTATCTCATATAATTTGTCTTCTGCAGAATGGTTTTGGAAATGGGGATGTTTATCTTGGAGGAGACATATATGAGAGACTGTCCTAGAGAGATTTCATAGTCCCAGATGGAACCAGGAAGAGTGGAAGAAGAGTTCAAGAAAACAGATACAAAACCATTCTAACCAGTAGAACCACCGAACATGAAAGCATGTTTTCCCTTGAAAAAGCCTGCTTCTTAGCATTTCTCTAATGCTCATGTCCAAAATTAACTTCTCATCTTCCCCCAAAAGCAACACCTATTGATCGGGTCATAAACCCTACAGTTGTCCACCACTCTTCAGGACACCTCTCATATGCAATTTGTCAGAAAACCTTGAGAGCTCTTCCTTCAAACTATTTCCAGAAGGGGACCTCTTTTAACCCCCTCCACAGCACCCACCCTGGTCCAACCACCATGATCCACCTGGACGATGAAATCCCCTGAAAGCTTTCCTTGCTATCTACTCAGAAACCCAGAAAGTCTATTCCCAACACAGCCCCCAATGTGCTCCTTTCCAAACATAAGCCAGAGAGTGAAATTCCAAATCTCTAAACCTTCCATTCAGAAGAAAGCCTGAGTTTGTTTGCAATGACTTCTAGGGTCTCCAAAGCCCTTGTCATCTCCCCGACCTTCTCACCTGCTCCCACATTGCCTCCTTCAGCTTTTGCCTTTCCCCAAACACATCAGACATGCTTCCACCTTGTGGCACTTACTAGCTTTGAAAGGCTTTTTTTTGGCCAGATATTTTCATGACTCACTCTCTTACTTCCTTCTAGACTTTGTTTAGCTATTCCCAGGTAACCCTGCACTGACCAACCTGTTTAAAACTGTGTCCCATCCACCCCCGAAAAACTGTAGCATGCTCAATCTCCTTACCGGGATCTACTTTTCCTTCTTTTGTTTCCATGGCACTTTTTGTTTTCTGATATAATTAACTTCTTAGATATATTTTTGATTGTCTGTCACCACCTGCTAGAATGTGAGCTTCAATAAAGGCAGAAATCTTTAGCTATTTTGTTCACTGATGACTCAAAAGGCTTAGAACACTGCCTGGCATTTAGTTGAGATCAGTAAATATTTATTGAATAAATGAATAGATGACTAAATTAAAAACCTAGACAAATTCTAGATGACTACCTTCCAAGAATGATGTACAGGTAATTTTTGAGGTGGAGAGAATGCTTGGCTAAAATCATCTCTCACATTGCTTTCATTTTTTACAATTCTATCATTTTGTGACTTTAGTTTCAAATAAACACCAGAATTGTATTTTGACATGGTCCTCAAACACATTTTTTTCATAAAACATTTTAAGCTTCAAAGTGATGTATTAATGAGAATAAGTGAGTAACATATTCTCAATTTCCAGAACTCTCAGTTAAAGGCAATCATGGGAGGGAAAAACTATCTTTAAAAATTATTCAATCAACTCTGAAAGGCCCATTTGGATCCAGGTAGCTTCAGTGACAGCCTTAAGTTTATACCTTCAAACACAGCAGCTAGAGCAGTATGGCTGCAGGATCCAACTGTTAGTTTCCTTTTCTGTGAGCAAATAAAAGAATATTAATTAAATTGCATTAAAATTGTTCAGTTGTAAGAGGTCATCCCCATAAAACCAGGGATGATTTAATTGATCTGTAGTATTTGTTGGATTCCCTTGACATATGGAAGCAGATAGGGAATATTTTTAATTATAAAATTATAAAAATAATGATACCTTATGGCTTTTTATTCTAAAGACAATTGTGATTAAGGATTTTTTTATTACTTCATATTCTAAAAATAAACAACTTCTCATTCCTACATTCTTTGGTAATATTAAGAAATCTCCCAAATGGGAAGTGTTAGATATTTATCAGGCTTCCATTCCATAGATAGAATAGTATTAAATAAGCTAATTGAAGGGGAAATCATTGGGAAGGAATGATATAGCTTTATCAGAATGTATCCCAGAATCGTGTTCATGACTGGCCTCATTGTCTATTTCCATGATGCCACTGGACCTCATTAGGTCAAATAAACTTCTAAAAGATCTAGCAAGCTAAACTGTTCTCTGTTTTCAATTTGCCATTCTTAGCCCTTGCTACTAGACAGTGTACATGTGTGTAATTGCAAGAAGTACTCCTAATACTCCTAATGGTAACTTTGTGTTCTACATGTGCCCTCTCTCAAGAGTATATTAGTTTTGGAGGCTGATATGGGTTGAACCACTGAAGAGGGTTAAATGACTTTAACTTTGTAGATTAGGTGAGCAGAGAGACAAAAAACCAAACAGATTATTGCTTAAGAACCCCTTCCCCTTTTTAAACTTCTATTTGTTTTCTCTGTCTTGCATGTGCAAGCTCTTTCTTTATGCTATTTCTGTCTTAAGTAGGAAAATATGTTTGGCCTCTTCTACCACACAAAAGAAAAACTACTTCTCCAGCCGTGACTGTCTAGAGTTGCCATTCTTTTTATTTAACAGCCCGATTTTTCAAACATGTGTTTGCTCTAATCACCTTCATGTCCATGTGTTCAAACCTTAGCTTGATGGTGAAGTTTCTGTTTCTGTTACATCGCTAAAATGGTTATACACAAGGTTGTCAATGACGTTCAAATATGGTGTCATTTTTTCAGGTCGTTTTGATTATGTCAATGTTTGTATGTAACTTCTTGAAACTATTGGGTTTCCACAATACACTGTTTTACGTCTTGTGACCTAGACATTTCCACGATGTTACTGTTTTCCTTTTCTCCCCTTCCTTTCAAATTCAAAGGTTCAGTCTGACACTCTCTTTTCTTCATTAAAACGGAATTTTTGTGGAGTTCTCGACCATTCCCATCATCCATAATCCTTTATTTGGGTTATTCTTAAATATGGTTTTTTTCTACACACAGTGGGGATGGGGGCTTCCTTGATTTTGTAATCCATCATTCCACATTGAGTTAATCACCAAGTTCTGATGATTTTTCCTATATAGTATTTCTCATAGCTTTTCTTTACTTTTCACTGTTAGCCCTTGTTCCATAGTTTATCTTATTATATCATAGGATGATAAGGCTTCTGTTGTAACTTTCACATACCACATATGCTGACATTTTGATTACGTCAGAATTATTATGAATTTATGCATTTACTGAAATTCCTCCTAATCTACTGAAATTTCTTTATAATGCAATATAAACTATTTAATTGTCATTCAATTGACAATATTAATTGAGTGTGTATTAAATATCCTGCCTGGGCATAATGGTAACTCATGTATAATAATTACAACCCTAAGTTTGGATGTAAAAACTAAGACATACTCCCTTAGCACGTAAATACAGATGTCTAGTGACTCATTGTGGCACTTATTATTGGTGTTAACTATTACAACAATAACCCTTTGATGGTTCCACATTGGTTCTGATCCAACATTTTATGGGAACAATTTTAAAAGGTGTTTTCCAAGAACGACATGAGGAAGAAGGCTTGGATTTCTGAAGTTCTCTAGTTAAGCAAGCTTTGTCCATTCATCATCTCCTAGCCAACACCTCCTTTGTAAATAATAGATTCAAGAAGAAAGAAATGTGCTTCTCTCTTTCTTGCCATAGACAGCAATTGCCTCTGCCTTTTCAAAATATATATCCATTTCTTCTGTAATCCTTTACATTAACTATTTGGAAAGAAACAAAAGCTCTATGATTAATGTTCCTGTATACAGCAGCACAAAGGAAATGAGTAATTTCTTTTTTAATGTCTTATTTAATGAGTAAATCTTCTTAATGTAGGAGGATTGTTAGAAAAGAAATCCGCATTACATCCAATAGCTCAAATTAGCTCTAGTAGCTTTCAATAGACTCTATAAATCATTAATTCAAATGCAAAATATATTTTTTCCAGCTGTGCAAAATTGCTACTCTTAAATTACAAAATAATATACCAGAAATTTGTTTTCACCCACAAAAAAAGAAGTGTAGCAGCAAATTTCACATTTTGCAAAAATGCTCTTTTAATGTAGAATTCATAAAAATTGGCATGTATATAGTGAATTTTCTAAATAGTAATCAAACTTATCAGTAAGTATTTAAGAGGTACACTGAAGTCTGGGAAAAGAGCTAATTTACAGCAATAGTTAACATGTACTGTTGTGCCAGACAATTTTCTAAGCCAGGGGTCAGCAAACTGTTTCTGTAAAAGGCCAGATAATAAATATTTTAGGCTTTGTAGGTTATCCAGTCTTGGTTGCAACTACTCAATTATAGTTGCCATTGTAATCAGCAAACAACATATTTAACATGTAAACAAATGGACTGGACATATCTGTTTTCCAATAGAACTTTCCTTACAAAATAGGTGGTGTACAGAATTTTTCCCATGGCCCATATTTGCTGACCCCTGCTCTAAGCACTTTATTTCTATAATTTTATTTAATTAAATTGTCCTAACACCTGCCTAAGGTAGGAATTATTCACTTATTCCTAAATTAATTTTGTGACTAACAATGTAATATATTCTTATAATAAAATAGTTAAGAAACACAGAGTGGTATAAATAAAGTGAAATTCAATTAGGTAGGTGCTATTTATTATCCTAGGTTTACACATGAAGAAACTGAGGCTCAGAACATTTGGTAATTTGCCCAAATTGTATGGTTTGTAAGGGGTAGAGAGCCAGGATTCACATTCTGACTTTTAGTAGAAGGGACAACAGGTAATTTAATATTAGATAAAGAGTTGGGTGTCTAAAACTGTAAGTCAACACATAAACAGAATGAGAAATGAGGTGGGACTTGTTAGAAATTCACAGGATCGGGAAACTTGATAAGATACCTCATGGACCCTAATGAAACCAGAATAGAGCTGGAGATTCCAGGAGCTGAGTGATAATATTATAATAATTTTTATTTAGGTTCATTTAGATAAACCAGAACAACCAGGGAATTATTTTACAAACTATCCTCTTTCTAATTTTTAGTGCATAACTGAATACTCTGCAGAGTAAAGAAGAAAACATTTGCTTTTCCCCCCCAGCTACAGTAATTGGGTCAAACTGGTAATCAGACTCATTGACGGTATCTCTATCAATAGAATGAAGTGGGAAATTAAGGCATCATCTGCTCTAGAAACGTGGGCGAGTCTTTTAATCCCTTGGAACGTCAGAAATAAAACAAAGGAATTTGGGATAAATCATCCTGAGATTCCATTTTGCTTAAAATTTTTCTGATTATAAATTTTTAAGGAACTAAACTCAGACCTACCTCACATTTAAAAGGTATGTTATAATTTTTCAAATGAAAGTCTTTTTTAAAGGTTACCTGAATAATGTCATCATTTAATCCTTCATACTATTTTGCCATTAAGCCTTAAGAAACAATATAAAGTAAAAATAAGGATCTGCCACTTTTTCTCCAAATAATGCTTGTCCTCCCTTTTTTCCACCAACTCATTCTGGTACTCCCATACGGATATCTAATACACTGTGATTATGTCTCATATGTCTCTTAAGCGCGTTTCTGTTTTTTCCTTCATTTTTTCTGTGTGTGTATTTTACATTGACCTGATCTCCTGTTCAGAACTCTTGTCAATTTTTCTGTCTAAACCATTGTTAACTCATCAGTTGAGTTCTTAGTTTCCCATTTTTTGTTCTAGAGTGTTGCTCTAAGTCTATAGATTCTAATTTCCTGCTGAAATTCCTTATTTTAAAATCGATATTCTCTTTCTTTTCTCTATTTTCTTGAGCATATTAATCTTAAATACTTTAAGTCCTTATCTGCTAACCTGAAAATCTGAATCAACTCTTCATCTGCTTCTATTTTATAAGTCTGTGATATTGATTATATGCTCCTATTGCACAAGCGTAATAATTTGTAACTGTATGCTGTTCATTTACTATAAAAAATAGAGGTATCAGATGAGTTAACTTCCACCAGAGAGAGTTGACTCAGTCCTCTGTAAGTGAATAGATTGGGGAGTTTATCACATTAATCCAATCAGGGACAGAGCACAGAAAAGGCTGGTAGCAGTCCTCAGGACTCAGCCTCCCCCTGGTTCACTCTTGTTCCTTAAGACATGGCCCTTTGATGCTTTTGACTGAGAGTTGGGGGAAGGTGTCTTTGTATTCCCAGCATTCAGAGATGATAGGAGTTTTTACTGAGTTTCCAAAATTTTTTGGTGTGTTTTTTCAGTCTCTTGCCCCAGGAAGCTTCACAATATGAGGAATGTTTAGAAGAGAAGATTGACTCTGTGTTTGAGGCCCCACAAGTCTCTTATTTTGTCAGTCTATCCCTGCACAACCACTAAAACCTCTACTGACTTCTTATACCTTAGGAGGAGTCTGACACCTGGGCTAACCCGGTATTCTCAATTTTTGCCAATTCTGAATTGGCAAATTCAACCTGGAAAAGGCAGCCACAGATCCTCATTCATCTTCGAAGAGCTCTATTCTCTCTGGAGTTTTAGTCACTTTAATCCTCATTGTTTCTTTTGTCCTCTGATTCCTTTAGAAACATGAGTTTTGTAATTTATCCAGCTGTTCTTATTGGATTTAGTAGAAACCTTAGCCTACTTAGAAGCAGAGGTGATGTTTTTTAGTCTGATTTGGGTTATTATCTACAACATCCTTCAAGTATATATCATGGCTAATGCTACATTTTCAAAAACTTACCTCCTAAGCTCAAATACTAGATAAGGATATCATTTACCATCACTTCTATCAGTATTATATAATAGAATTATTTTAATATATGTATATTATTCTACTATATGAATAGAATTGTGTTAGTATGTGTGTCATTTAAAATATTAAAATATATAGGAACTGGGAAGCAAAAATGTCGTTATTTGCAGAGGACATAGTAGTGTACCTAGAAAATTCAAACTAACTTGAAGGTATTACTCAAACTAATACGTGAATTTTGAAACCAACAATTAGAAAATGACAAGCCAGAAAAAGATGAAACATTATCAAAGAACTTGGAAATATCTCTGGAAAGATGTGGAAGAGCTCTACACAGAAAACTATTAATATAAACCATCCTTAGAGAAATTAAAGATGATCTAAGTAAAAAGATGGATGATGCTTATTCCTATGTTAGAAGATTCAATATTGTATAGATGTATCATACTTCAAACTTATCTATAGGTTCAGTACAATCCCAATCAAAGGTCTGGCAGGAATTCATTTGTGTGTGTTTCCTGAAACTGACAAGCTGATTCCAAAACTTGAAAATACAAATACAAAGGGCCAAGAACTTTGAAGAAAATACTGAGGAAGAATGAAGTTGTAGGGTGAGTTAGACTCATCCTACAAGATACCAAGACATGGTAAGACTTAACACAGTATTGGCTTATCATAAGGAAAGGAAAAATAGGCCAATGGAGCAGATTAGAAAGTCCAGAAATAGAACCACATGTATAGGGACAACTGATTTACAGCAAGGTGCTATACTGTATAGTAAGAAAAACATGGTCTGTTTTTGTTGCACTGGATAAATTATAATATATATTTATGTTCTATATGCATGTAGAACAAGGAGCACTGAATCTTTTCCACTTAACAGTTTAAAAATGTTAAAAAAATACTTCTAGAAGAAGATAACATAAATGATCTGGAGTTATACAAGTGTTTCTTAAATAGAACAGGGAAAGCACTAACTATAAAGAAGCTGTGACATTAAACTTTATTAAAATTAACTACTTCAGTTTATTAAAACCCAATATTGAAAGTAAACATGGAAGCCATAGGTTGAGAGAATACATATTTTTATATGAATAATTTAGAAACATATAATGTATAAGTAATATAGAAATACTTCCTACAAATCATTTTATTTTAAACATAACTCAATTTTTTAGAAAAGGAAAAAATATTCAGCACTTCACAAAAATGAACAGAAAGCACATAAACAATGTCAAAAAGCATATGAAAAGGTGCACATTATTAGTTATTAGAAAAATAATCAGAAAAATAGAAATTGAACCTTAGTTAAACCATAATTTGTAAAATAGAAGAAAAAATGGCAATTTGCAATGTTTTCAAGGCTTTGGAGCAACTGTAATTTTCATATACTGCTGGTGGGATTAGAAACTGGTATAGACACTTGAAGAAATTATTTGATAGTCTAATTACTTTGAACATGTTCATATTTTAGGATCCAAAAATTCCTTCTTTACATATATAACACATATGTGCATCAAATGTCTAAAAATATTTGTAGCAAATTATTCATAATAAGTTTGAAACTGAAAACAATGCAAGTGTTCATCTACAGTAAAATGGATAAATTGTGATGTATTCATACAATGGAATATCATACAGAGATGAGAATTATGAAGTAATGTTATACACAACAACTTGGATGAATCTCACAGATATAATGTTGAGCAAAAGAAGCCAGACACAAAAACGTATGCACGTTATGATTTTATTTATATGAAATTCAAAAACAGGACAAACTAATCTCTGATGACAAAAGTCAGAACGATAATTACTTTCCTTTAGTGAGGGGGGGGCAGGAGTAAAGACTTTGGGACATGATAATGTTCTATATTTTGATGTTAGTGTTTACAGATTTTGTTCAGTTTCTAAAATTTATCGAGCTGCAATTTACGATCTGTTCATTTTATTTATGTTATAATTTAATAAGAAGAAGAGTTTACTAAAAAATGAGCCTTTCATCCACATCACAGACTCAGTGTGTAATGAAGTAGAATTCATGGACTCAGCCCTTATTTTGACATTAATAGAAGTGACTCAGATTCACCTGACTATAATCAACTCAAGAATAGAGATATATATAAAAGGAATCACATAAATTATTATAAAAATATTACCTCACAGCAAGCAACTACATAATAACCTTTTTTCTTTGTGCCTTTGTCAATAAATGCAGGCTGAAGATGTCAAATACAATTCTGTTTATTTTTAAACACGTGAAATTAACAAACAGAAAGGGTTAAATCGATTAGGCAAAATCTTAGAAAATCTTAGAAAAGACTGTGTGTGTGTGTGAGATAGAGAGGAAAGACAAGTACGTGAATATGTGGTTTTAAATTATTAAGTTCTTCAATATAAATCTTTTTTTTTGAGCACAAGTAGACTAAATATTCTGAAATTAACGTGGATAATATAAGTGTTGGTACATGATACTAGCAAGAAAGACCCTTTATATTCTTTTTCTCCTACACAATCAAGTAGCTGTGCAAGTTTGCCATCACTGTTTTCACTGGGTGTATAAATAATGTTCACTCACTCTAAAATGCTAGTTAGCATATTTGGTTCACTTTTAATATCATACTATTATATTCATCATAATATTTTCCTTAGTCAAAACAAACATTGAATTTTATCTTACTACACTTCTCAGCACCTTGACTTAAAAATAATCAGTTGTATTTTTTTTCTTCTAAAAGTTTTTTTGTTGTTGTTGTGGGTTTCTTTGTTTATTTTTTTTTAATTCCAGAATATTATGGGGTATAATCATTGAGGTTACATACATTGCCTGTGCATCGCCTGAGTCATAGCTACAAACGTGCTCATCCCCTACCAGTGTGTACCGCACCCATTAGGTGTGAATTTACTTTCCCTTCCTCCCCACTCCCTCCTGCCTGACACCCAATGATTGCTACTTGCATATGTGCACAGAAGTGTTGGTCAATCAGTACCAATGATTGATCGATGTGTGTTGATCAATGAGTACATGTGGTGCTTGTTTTTCCATTCTTGAGATACTTCACTTAAAGAATGGGCTCCAGCACCATCCAGGATAATACAAGAGGTGTTAGTTCACCATTGGTTTTTGAGGTTGAGTAGTACTCCATGGTATACATATACCACATTTTATTAATTCACTCATGATTGATGGGCACGTGGGTTGTTTCCACATCTTTGCAGTTGTGAATTGTGCTGCTATAAACATTCCCGTGCAGATGGTCTTTATTATAGAATGTCTTTTTTTCCTTTGGGTAGATACCCAGTAGTGGGATTGCTGGATCAAATGGTAATTCTACTTTTAATTCTTTGAGGTATCTCCATATTATTTTCCACAGAGGTTGTACTAGTTTGCAGTCCCACCAGCAGTGTATGTGTGTAAAATAATTGGTTTTAAAGTGATGAATATAACACTACGAGATCAAGCTTTTTTGAAACTACCCATTTCAAAATTCCATCTTGATTAGATAAAAAGGAAGTCCCACTCTTACTTCCCTTTTTGTCTAATTAAAAGCTAAGTGATGGATTTTAAACGAGCCTAATTAGTTGCAAACTGTCTACTGTTTTTACAAAGTTCTTATTCCAATTTAGCTAACAAATGCCTGTTCAATAATTTTGCATTTTGTCTGTGGGTGAAAAGTATACTGCTCATCTTTTGGAATAGCCTTTGAAGTTTTCAAATAACATTTATGCTCTTCAGGGAAACCCAGTAAGACAAAAAGAGACCCAAAAGGCAAAAACATCTTTTAAGTTGGATTATTTCTTGTTTTTTATAAAATACCCACCAGCTTTGCTTCAGATCTGCTGTGTGAATTCTGCTCTATTAGAAACTCCTGGAGATTCAAGTGGAGGCATGAAAATAGGGACTTTAAAATTTGCTTGTTATGATAATATTAGGTAACATTTATACATCTCTTATTTGTGCCTGGCACAGTTCTAAACATTCTGCATATATTCACTTATTTAGTTCTTGCAAAAACATATAAGAAAGATGAATTTTATAGTTGAAAAAAATGAAGGAATAATTAATTATTTTGACCAAGGTGACAGGGCCAGTAACTAGCAAAGTTTGGAATTTGAAACTGGCTCCAGATATCATGTGCTATAATGCGATCATACAAATACGATATGCCAAGAGAAAATTATAATAGAAAGTAATATAAGAACACATGAAAATTAATATCTAAACTGTTTTTATAAGTTCTAATAGTATGGAATTGTAAAGTAATATCAAATACTCTGTTTCACTTAGCAATTTAGACTTTTGGAATGCTCACCTAAATATTTGGTAAAATCAAAGGGCAATATTTATTAAAAATAAGCACTTGTACAGATCACTACAATAAATAGTTCTTCTACTACAAAAACAGCTGATTATAGAAATAACTCTCTTTATTGAAGAACAAGTATTTTGACTGAATGATACGAACTGAAAATGATTCTATAAGGACATGAGCAGTGCCCTGTATTATAGTTCTATATTAGGGTTTTATATTAAATTATTTTTTAAAATTTAGCCATATTTCAAACTGAAGTACAGTTGGCCCTCCATATCTGCAGTTTCTGCATGCACAGATTCAACCAACCACGGATTGAAAATATTTGGGAAAAAAAATTTTAAAAATAATATAATTTTAAAAATACATATTAAAAAACCAGTACAGTATAACTACTATTTACATAATATTTACATTATATTAGAAATTATAGGTAATCTAGGGATGATTTAAAGTATACAGGAGGATGTGCATAGGTTATATGCAAATATCATGCCATTTTATAGAAGGTACTTGAGTATCTGCAAATTTTGGTATCTGCAGGGGTTCTGGAACCAATCCCCTGAGGATACTGAGGGATGCCTATACTTAATTTATGCTTAAGCTGCCAATAAATGCATATAGATATATATATACATGTTTTAATGTTGAGATGTGTATATATATTTTTTCACCAAATAGCTATGAAAAATCAGATTCTTTAACTGAAGATGCTTTAACTGAAGTCTATCTTCCTTAAACACAAAGAATATAATTTATGAAATTATATTAATTATTGGAGATGACACATAACATAAGAAGTAGATAATGACATTTTTTCAACAAAAATGTGTTTTTCTTCTCTCTGCGTGAAGGGAGCTAACATGGTGCTGGGAGACACTCCTTCATGGCTCTTTCCTGCTTCCGTGTGTCCTGCTGGGCGTGGACATTCTCAGGGTCTTATTTGCAGTGAACAACCTGGAGGAATGAGGTGCTCTCTCTCCACACCTCACACCTCCAGACAAAGTGACGACTGACAGACTTCCTGCTTTAAAAGTGCAAGTTTTCAAGCTTCATGTTCCTTAGCTCTAATAAAAATCCACAGCATGTGTAACATCTATGTGGACACTTCTTTGTGTCTTCTCATCCCTCCTCCATGATGGGACTTGGAGAGAAGAGGAACCAATGTAAATATGCTGACATTCATGCTTTTTTTGTGTGCATAACTAATAAAGTTCTTTGTCTCTGATGGAGAAGTCTCATGTCTTCTGTCAGTATCCCTAAAATAGAATAGGCTAACTGGTTAGCCTGGAACTAGAGTAAAATCAAATGTCAGACCTGACTCACAAGTTGACTTAACATCTACATTTCCCAGGTCTTGGCTCTTTATGTATATTATCTCACATAATTGCTACAATTCCTTAGGTAGACTTTATGGTGCCTAGAAAAATCCAATGCCTTTGTCATCTTTGCTTCAAAGATGAAATAACAGAGGCTCAAAGGAAGAGGCTACCCAGTTTAGTAGTAGAGCTAAGAGATGTTCCCAATCAAACCTTACCTTTCTTTTTTTTTTTTTTTTTGGAAATTGCTTCCCATGTATTCATTTGTTCATTTAAAACTCTTTATTTATCAATTATTATGAGATAAATAGTGTTGATTAATAGTGCCATCTTTGAAGCTGAAATGAATGTACCACCATCTACAATCTATGTGAGTGACATTGGCAAGTTATTAAATCTTTTTATGCCTCAGATTCATCATCAGAGAAACTAGGGATAATAAAAGTATTCAGCTCTATGTGTTATTGAAAGAATTAATTATGGTAATACAGGGAAAGCATTTATAACTTGCTTGACACATAGTAAGAGATCAATACATGTGAGCTATTATGAGCCAGACCCTGGGGATTTGGTGGTGACCGAAATAAGATTCCTGTGTTATTGTAACTTACATTCCAGTGAGGGAGGCTCATAATAAACATGCAAAAATAAGCAAACAACCAAACAAATGCATTAATTTTTATATAGTGATATGTCCTATAAAAACATGAGAGAGTAAATTCAACAAAACCAAGGCAGTACCATATCAAAGTGCTGAATTGTTTGTTTACTTTCCATGTGGGCATGGAAGGGAACGAGAGAAAAGTCAAGAAATCATGGTTTGTGGTTAGAGGAGATTGAGGACATAGATAGGGTTGTAGCGGAAAGCCCCTCTAATTAGAGACTGAATGAAGAGAAAGAGTGAGTCATAGTTGTTTTATTTTGTTTTTGTGTGTGTGTGTTTTTTTTTTTAGGACAGGGGTACAGTGAGCATAAAGGTCCCAAGTGATAGAATGAGCTTGGTGGGTTGGAAGAAAGAAACACAGATCTGAGTGGTTTGAGCCATGTTAGCAAAGCAAAGTATAATGTGGGAACAGAAGAGACAGACAGAGATTTGGACATGTGGGACCTGGTGGATGACAAAGGCATTAGATTTAACTCCAAATGTAAGGGAAAGGCGTTGGAAGATCACAGGTCATTACAAGATTTAATTTTATATTTCACAGAAGATAACTAGTTAGTCTCTAAACACATTTTTTTTCTTGTCTTCCTTTCTACCTTTCATCCACCCAGGAAAAGTCTGACAAGGTAAAAAGTGAATGAACTTATCTTGTTAAAATTCAGTTAATTCAGAATTATTCCTCCTTAAGATGTCAGTAAAATAAAATAATACAAGAGACAAGTCAATGGGGAAGCCAAGAGAAACTGCTGTAAGTTAATAAAACTTCATTTTCCATTTTCTCCCCCGAAAAAAGAGATCTAGGTATAAATATTCCTACCTAACAGTGTTCTGGGCATGATCATGTTATGTCTTAGCTAAGTGGAGCATGAACATTTGAAAAATTATTAAGTCACAATAGCTACCCACTAATTCTTTTTTAAACTTCATGGAAACTGAAGTTATATCAAATATAACCTTACTGCTCTGAAAAACTAATCAGAATATCACAATATAACATGACTATATCTATTTTTTCCTTTTCACAGAGCAAAGACATGTGTATAGTGATTTTTAATTTTTTGAAAAAATTGAAAAATGACCCATTTGTCACTCGTACTGAGGCACAAAGAGTTTGGGTTTAATATTAAAACTATAATCCTTGGCTTTGATTTAACAAAATGCTTCTTGATATTTGTAGAAAAAACAAAAGTAAAACAGAAAAAAAAATCACAGTAAAGTTGAAATGACTAAATAACTAGTTTACAGTCTCATTATGGGACATATTCATGAGTGGAATTAATATCCATTTTTCTCTTAGGAGGTTTAAATTTACAACTTGGAAGAGATTGGCCTCTTAGCATTCTATGATTCAGAGTTTGAGAAGAAATTTGACTTTAAGGCAGGTGAGAAAGTACCAGGCTGTTGTGATTAGAAAGTGATAGAAAATTTACTTTTCCTCAGGAGAGCAATATTACAAATATGAACAACTATCCACTGACACACAACATCCAATTAAACTGAAGACCAGTACGACTGCACAGGTGTTTAGGGTTCTGTTTTTTCTGAAAGTTTACAGTCTTATTCTGTAATTCAGCCATAGTTCCTGGTCTGTGGAACTACTATGGGGGTGCAAATAATCTAGCTCAGTAATGTGCTTTTGCTTTTTTAACCTGAATTTTAATGTTTAAATAACAGAAATATTTTGAGCTTAGAATAATTAGGATTAGTCATTTAATGCCTTTAGAGTTATTGCCTGATTGAATCTCCACTCTCAAAATTTAGTGTTCCAGGGCCATCTCAGATTAATAATTTCACAATGCACCATTTTGTGTTAACTTTTTTGTGGCAGGAAGACCACAAAATGGTCCCCAGTGATTGTCTGCCTCCTGGTATTTGTGTCTTGATTAATCCTTTCATCCCTCTGGACCTGGTAACTCACTTCTGATTAATAGAATATGAATAGAATACTACAAAAGTGATCCGATGTCACTTCCAAGTGTAGATTATAAAATAACGACAGCTTCTGTCTTGTCACTTTACTCTCTCTTCAATCACTCTCTCTGGAGAAGCCAACTGCCATGTTGTTGGGCAACACTTTGAAGTGGCCCACGTGAGTTGAGTTTGGAAGTGGATCCTTCCTTAGTTGAAATTAGAGATGATTGCAGCCTTGGCTGGCAGTCTCCTTCTGGCTTCGTGGGAGTCTCTGACCTAGAGATACCCAACAAAGCCGTACCCACAGAGATGTAAGATAATTAATAGTTGTTATTTCAAGCCACTCAAATGGGGGCTATTTTGTTACCCAGTAAAACAAATGCAGCTTTATATTTCAATGTTGTTGAATCACTTTCAATGAACCTTTGTTAAATAAAGAAATAAATAACAATGACTAAATGCCTGTGTATTAGGATTCCTTAAATTCCGTTAAATGTATCCATTCTTACCTAGTTTGGTCTATTTACTTTTTTATCCATGGATTTATTTTGTACTGTGATATTATTTATTTGACAGTACAATTTGATGGTATAATTAGATAGATCATTTCTTTTTTTCACAATCTCCTACTTTTAATAAAATGCTCTTATGCTTTCTGAATTTGAATATAGTTATTTAAAACAAATAGTATAGAAATAAATTATGTTATCTACTGCCAGGATAAATTAATTTTTTAAAAAAATGGAAAACAACTGCATTTCCTAATGTCGTGTGTTCATTCAGCCACTGTTTAAATATCCACATCATAACAATAATAATAATATAATTTTGTTCTTGCTTTATAATCTGGAGAAACAGTAATGCCCACTCAAATGCAATTCTGTAATGCAAACTTGAACTTGGGAATGGCTATCAAAACTTCTTGTTTATTATTGTGTGTACTTTTTATTTTGGGATGATGGATTGGTTCAAGAAATGCAGATGTGACAAGAGCCAGGCTTCTCACTGAACTGTGTTCCTTTCTGATTTCTGCTTTCAAATACAGCTATGTGCAATATTTAATCCAAGGGAAAAACTTATTTTTATAAGGTTTTTAAGACTAAATTTGCTCCTTAAAATAACAGGTTCAAGCATACTATTTTATATACATTTATCAAAGGACTAAATGTGATAATAATATTTAGTATCAACAAGATATTACTATATATTTTCTAAGAGTCATGGACTATAAGAAAGCCAAATAAGCCTTCTAGACTTAATCATCAAGAAAATCAAGTCACCCAAAGGTCTGCATTTAAATTATCTCCCCCACATTCCCTTCAGCCTGTTGGCCAATGATAAATTGTAAATTTTCAGGACTATACAAGTCTATGATTTTTTTTAGAAAACAAGTTTCAAAGCTTACAAATCCTCCCCCCTCCCAAACTCTAATTAAATTGATCAAAAATGGGCAAAAAATAAAAGTTCATGAAGGTCAAAATGATGGAGCTGACTTATAAATTTATACTTCAAATTCTTGCTACTGGAATATATATTTGTAGTCAAATATTTATATTTCAATTGTTTTTTATTTACATTTGCAGTTCACAGTAAAAATAAAAGAAAAATAATTTCCACAATATTTTATTTGTTCTTTGGCATACAATTAAAACACAAGGCAAAAGGGACAGGGAGGGATCAAACTTTCCCAGAACAAAATTAGTTTCTGATAATAAATACCTAAAATGCAGTTTATATGTAAAACAAAACTCATCCACTGTCATTGCCATAAAATACAGGAATCTATTCTAATCATTTTACCTGTCTTTTACATATTTTTTCCTTTGCTGAAATTCAATATCAGAAAGCATTGAGAGGATTTTGGTTTTAAGGCATTTTGATAAAATTAGCTCACATGACAAAGAGGTCTACTAGGAAAGCATGTAAGACTTATTGGGGGATTCATATGTTCATGGGATGTTAGGCATAGAAAAAGGAGGAAAAGATAAAGAATATTTATAAGACTTTGTTTCTGTCTACAAAAATTATATAATCTATTTGTTATGATAAGACTCATAAAAATCAATAAATAACAACATAAGGAAGTATATTAAAGATATGTGATGCAAAAGTATGTCTTATGATTCTTGACTCTAAAAGCCTCTATTCTCAGCCTTAGTCATGAGGCAATTATCATATATACTTATAAGTTATCAATATTAGCTGAAAACACAGGTCTGTCTCTAAGAGCACAGGGTGGAGAGAATGTGATGCAAGTGTCAGATCAGATGTTCAGGAAATAGTGGAGGAACATTATGGGATTCATTACACAGGGTTCCATTTGCATAACATATGTTAAATATCAAAAGAGGTGTAGTTTTGGTTTCAATTGGCAGACAGGATATATGCTACACATTTCAAAATAAAGAAAATATTTGTGAGAAATTTCTGTATCACTAAAATCCACTAAAATAAAGTCATTTGGAGAGGGAAACCACAGAACAGGATGAACTTGGGAGGGTAAATGCCCAGAGACATTAGGAGCAATGTGAGGCCCAGGACCAATGAAAGGATAGAACTCAAAAGTCTACCTTGGTCATTGGCCACTATTCCCTCCCCCATGTCCCAAGTAGCTCTTACAGGCCAGGTGGTAGTAGTTGGAATTTTTGCACGTGTTTACAATTAGTGATTATAGATGCTTGACTGAGAGAAATAGGGTAGTCCTCTGGGCAGTTAGTGAAACTGGGAGAAATAGAGAGTTCTTATAAATAAAGGATTATTTGCTGTAGATCCCCACTCAGCACCTCTGTCTTCATGCCATCTACACTAACTGAGAACTAAGAGGAACTCCAGCCTTTCATAGAAAGTGTGTACAAGAGAGGTAGGGAATCTCAGTTAACTGAAACAGTGAGTGCACAATCTCAAATTGCCAAACAATGGCAGAATGCTAATAGCATGTGGAAAGTACCAAATTCAACAATCAGGAGAAAAAGTTTTCACCCAAAGAAATATAAATAGAAGGAGAATTATATACATACGTGTGTATGTGTATGTATGTGTGTGTGGCTTTAAAATACGTGTAGTTAATATTCTTACAGAATCTGGTGAGATAATCCTACCTGTGAAACAAAAGCAGAAATGTCTGATGAGAGAAAGGTGATCGTGTAAAATGACTTATTAGAACGTTTGGAAAGTGAAGAACATGATCGTTGAAATTTAAGATAACTGCTTTAGAGAGCTAAAGAGCACAAGGGATCCACAAGAAAAGCAACCTGGTATGTTGAAATATCTGGCAGAAAAATTTTTCGAAAGCTTGCACACAAGAACAAATAATTATAAGTACAAAAGAAAAGTAGGAGGTTATTTAAAAATATACAGAAAACCTCTCATTTATCCAATTAGAGCTTGAGAAAGAAGTGTATAAAGCATAGAGGATAGACATTATTTAAAGAAATTACAACTAAGAATTTCCTGGAACTGAAGAAATACTTGAATCCTCATCCTGAAAGTACCATTAAGTTCTTAGTAGGGAAAATTGGCCAAAAAACCCCCCAATAACAACTAGAAAGAGAATAGTGAAATTTTAGAATGTCAAGTATAAATGAAAGTTTTTAAAAATTACCAATAGAGAAAAAAAGATTTAATACCAGAAATTTCATTAGAAACATTGGATGGAATGAGGGATTTAGAATAAAAAAATCTACTCATAATAACCAGAGATATATAAGAAATACAATGATCTTAAATGATTTTTTACTAATAATGAGAGCAATGACATTAAAACAATGTGATGCTATAAAATTTTCCCTATATATTTTTTCTATAAAATTAGTAATGATAAAAAAGCTGTTGACAAGAAAAGGTTTAGGGAAACAGGTGTGCTTATACTGACACCTTTACTAAGTATCAAACATTTAAAATATGTATTAATATATATTCATAATTGTTATAAGAATTTCATTTCTAAGAGTTTATCCATTTAACTTTGGTATTAATTTTTTTCTTTATGGTAAAGATAAAATCATAAGGATACTCCTCCCAGTGGCAAAATTTTAAGATGTAAATAACTGCTTTCAAATTTAAGAAACACGTAGGTTCAATCCTGACTTTGGGATTTGATAGCTCTGTGCCCCTAGGCAATTAATCTCCCTTCCTCTATGTTTATATCAATGGGTTCTTCTAAGGATTGAATGAAATACTTATGTTAACTGCTAAACCATGGACCTGGTACATGGTAGGCAACACAAAATGTAAGTTCTCTCCCCCTATTTTCCCTTGAGAACATTCAGAAGTTACAGAAATTTAGCCACTTCCTTTCATAGGGACAGATTGACCCAGAAAAACAATTGCCAAATTCAACCACCTACATTAATGCCCACTCTTTTAGAAACATAATTAAAAAGGTACTTTTAAAATATATGGTTATATCTAGGAAACAAAATATCAAAAAATGTCTTTTAATTAATTAATTGGGTTTACTTAATCAGTGAGAGTCTTAACAGAAATAGGTGGCAAGTTTAAACTTGATTAATATTAATAAAAGGTCTCTTTACAAAGCTGTTGACAGGGTTTGGGGTAAGTGCTGGGCATTGTCACTGCCGTGGAGAAGGTAGCTGCAGGGAAATGGCCACCTGAATAGGAGCTAGTGCCCTCAGGAGAGGGACATAGCCAACCCACCGAACAAGGAGGTGCAGGGAGAGAGAGAGAGAACACAATGGTCAGTTTCTCACTCACCTCCTGCCCTCTGTATGTCTTAGTAGAGCTTCCCATTGCTAAACCCAACTGGAATCCAGAGAACAAGGGATGCTTTAGAGACCATAGGGGTCATCCAAGTGGAGCTCATAGGAAAGTCAAAAAGGGGGGTACATCTAGAGGGGGGAAGAGAAGAAACCCCAGCACAGTTACTCGCTGCCTTGCAAAATTGATATGAGAATCATAAAGACAGTTGGTGATAGATGCCCTAGTAAAGTGTGTGATACAAAGTACAGGCTCAATTACTGGTGCTCATAATAATATTAGTTATCATCATATTTTGGGGAAAAACACAGAGGCAAAAAAAAAGGAGAAAGGAAATGTAGGAAGAGGAAGGGGGAGCTTTTCAAATCCACCGTGCTGCATAGTTTTTTGACTGGGTGTTGGTAAAAATCATGAGTCCACAAAATGCATTTCTATATGCTCAATCCTTTTATGTACTGAATATTAATTAACTTAATTACTTTCTTGGTGCCATGAAAGGGAGTTTTTTCTTTTCTACTGCTGCAAAGAACAGTGTATTATCTTGACTCTTCTTGACACATGGCCGCCTACAGCATTTTGAAATGAGAAGGCAGATCTTTTTATCTGAGCTCATGTATCTTATCTTTTAAATAGGCTCTGTTTTAACTGGATTTCATTAGCATGAGTCCTAAATATTAGTTTTCTTAAATAATTGTTACTGACAATTTTTTTTCTGTTAATTACAATGGAAATCAACATTTAGAAATATCTTTCACTTAGAGATTTTTGAACAATTAAAAGGATATTTCAGTGTACACTAACAAGAATAATAGATACATATTGTAACTGGAAAATATAGCTCAGAATTATATTTTAGGATAATAATTTTATGTAAACTTGGAAATAAAAAACAAAAAATACTCCAGAAAAGCATGGGATTAAAACCCCGCACTTTTGAAATATATTTCATTTCAAAATTAGTAACTTATATATAGGAGAAATATTTGTCACCTTGTTTGAGAAACGTTAAGTTTTAATGTTTTTGAGATTTCAATACCTTATGTTGACAAAATGAATATTATATAGTGTTATAAAAGTCATCCAAAATGAAATAATTGATACATGGAAGCTATGAAATTTTGCAATCCCTAACATTTATGTCATTTCCTACACAGAGAGAAAGCCTGAATCTAAAATGCTTTCAAAACCTGTTATCTGATTAAGGTTTTTTTTAAGAATGAAAAAAACAAGTTCTATTAGCACTTGCTAAATTCTGTATTCAGCAGTATTATTTTATTATTTCAAAACACATGCTTGTATGAATCCCAGAGTTAGTGAATGTGCAGAACAAGACTTGGCTCTGGGAGTTAACACCTGTTTATCCATCAATGGTCCTTTGTGTTGATCATCATAGTGTTGGCAACAGTTATCCTCAGATCAGTGTTTGTTTGAAGTGGCATCATGGCAATGCTAAATTCTTACCATAAGAACTTGGAAACGAGAGAGGGGACAAGAAAGAGAGAGAGAGAGAGAGAGAAGGGAGAAATAGGGAGGAAAAGAGAGAGACAGGACATCTAAATTTAATAAGGTTTATTGACTCTTCTCTTTGCTTGAATTTTGGTAATGCTTTTTCATCCACATCCCAAATAACACTCATGACCACCTTGTTCTATGATCGATTTTTAGATTGTATCAATGCTTATAAAAACAAGCAGAGGGTTTGATTTGAAAAACTCCCTCTGAATTGCTAATTGTGTTGTGACACCCAGGCATTATCCTGGGCTGGGGCCTCTAATGGTGCCCACAGTTAAACTTATATGTGTTGGTATCCTTGCTCTTGTTCTTCCAGGCTTAACATTCTTTTACTATAGAGACCACATGAGGAAGAGGAACAATCACCAGCAAAGAAACACATTAAAGCATTTACTGACTCTATCCCTAGATTATAGTTCTGTAAACTGACTCTGTAACTTTATCTCAGTTTGTTTTCCCTCTACCCTAACCCTAACCCAAAAGACATAGATGTGGAAGCAGACATTTGGTTGTTGCTGGTGAGATGGTAGTATCGGATAGTAGTAAAGGACAATTTTGAGATTAGAGGAAATATTTCTGCCAATTGTGAGGTGCTTCTTTAAGCAGAGTTCCTGATGGCTTTCTATAAACACCAGCTAGAAAGCATCCTATGAGCCCAAGTCTGGAAATTAAAGATGATGGCCATGAGGTTACTATGAAATATTTGTGCATTCAACCCTCTTTAGGCCCATGAATGTTTTTGGAGGTACATTGTATAGGCTAAAGGAGCAGAAGCACAGTCAATGTGTTACCTTTTCACTATGTGGTTTAATTCATTAGTTGATTGATTGTTCCTTTCACTTTTCAACAAGCAATTAGGCTCTTTGGAAATTCAAAGTTAAGTTAGGAATAATAGATTACCTGGAAAATCTTATTACAGTCTCATGGGGGAGAGAACATATCAATAAATATTTAATATATGAATATTAGGAATCTCAGGAAAAAGACAGACACTAAAATTAATGCATATAAATAAATAAGGCCATATACATGCTAAAATGACAGTTGTATAGGCTAATGAGAGTGATATAGAAATAAGTGAGGAGGGGATTCTCTGATGGGGAAAGAGAAGCTCAGAATAAAAAATCTTCTAGACTAATCCATGGAGGACAAGATGTTTGCCTGGTTGCTAAGTTGGGGAAGATTTTTCAACAGAAGTCACAGCATATGCAACATTGACGGCTCGTGATGTGTTTGCAGAACTGCAAACAGGCTAGTCCATCGTCTATCCCAAGGACGTAATAGAGAGTGGCTGTAGATGAAGTTCAAGAGTCACTCAGGAACCAGATCATGAAGAGACTTGTTCCTTATCCTGACTGGTTTGGACTTCATCTGAAGGAGATAAGTAACTATGGAAGGAGGCAAAGAAAAATAATGGCATTCTCAGCTTTGAGTTTAGAATGATCACTCTGACGGGAGTGTAGACTATATTATATTAGAAATATCTTCTTTCTCGTCACCACTCCTGGAGTAAAAGGAATAAAGTTCATGGATTATGTTGGACATAAAACCACCTATCAAAAAGATCATATTAGTATTCTCATGTTATACAGCATAAAACTGAGATTTACCAAGGCCACAAATGTTTATATAGTAAGCAGGAGAATCAGGCTTTTCTGATCCCAAACTCCGAACATCTTTTTACTAGAACATAATACCTCCCTGATACTACTTTGAACTCTCTTATGGTGTTTATTTTATTCTACTTTGAGTTATTTAAAAC
Source organism: Daubentonia madagascariensis (assembly GCA_023783475.1). NCBI lineage: Eukaryota > Metazoa > Chordata > Mammalia > Primates > Daubentoniidae > Daubentonia > Daubentonia madagascariensis. The sequence goes on from JAKFHU010000487.1 coordinate 10,177,871, forward strand.
TTATCTTATACCTTGTTCTAAGCTGCACATTCTGGGGAAAGGGGCTATGCATCACTCATCTTTTAAAATTATTTTTGTGTCAACACATTCTTTTTTACTAAAAGTTGCTTGACATATACCTATTAAATAAATATATGAATAAATTTGTTAAATAAATATAAACACCATCCCACATTAGCTGAGCAATTCAGCCCTCTACCACTTGTGTTAGTAAAATCATATTAGGTAGAAAGGGATGGGTTTAAAAACCTTATATTGGTTAACTGATCACTATAAAGTCTTCCTTGTTTTGAGGCCACTGATTTTTCAGATGGTATGGGTACTTCAGTGGTCAAAGTGGCAGGATGTTAAAGAATAAATCCTATATTTAAATGTATTTAATTCTTTATCATTTGCTTACATTCCACGTAAGAAAGCAATTTCCTTTGTTCAAATTTATCACTGAGGTAATTACTCTCAGGTGTCTTGAGGAGATAATGTGAGTTAGCATCACAGTTGATTATTCAAATTCTAGAAAGACACACTTAATAGTAACTTCCCATTTCATTTAGTATAAGAAAATGCAACACAATTTACGAATTGTCTTATATAAGCCAATTAATGAAAAATACTACTCTTTAATTTATTTTTATAACATAATATCACATTTACTTTTAATGATGAGGATTTACAAGAGATGCATTTATCACTTTGGCACATAGCCATTAGGTGCCTATTCTGTGATAGACTCTGTGCAAAGTGAACAGAAATATACTTATTCCTTGCCTCAGTGGAGCTTACAGTATGGAGGAAGTTTGAGACTGTCTTTGGTTGGTTAACAAGAGTGATGAAAGGCCAGCCAACTCACCTGGAACTCAATCAGCAAGAGTTGGAGCATTTTGCAAACGAAGAGTGCGCCATGAAAACTAATCATCAGAGATGGTGGAGTCTGGTAGGCTCCAAGACCCAGTGAAATGAACCAAAGGTAGTAAAATATAGGGAGGAAAAACATCAACACACCAGCAGCAAATAAGGAAAAGTGAGTCACCAACCATAATCTTGTAAAACGAAGGGCTGAAGAAAGAAAAAAACAGTGTCTTGCACTTTTATAGTAGCTTCCTAAACTCCAGAAACAGTACAGAAAAAAGAAAATATTAAAATTTTTCAGTTAGAATTTTAGTATAGAGGAAGGAAAATAGATGAAAACTCTATTCAAATAGATTTGAACTCTCTTATGGTGTTTATATAGATGAAAGAGGGACAGGGGCAGATAGGCAGCCTTGTGGAAAACCAGGAAACATCTTCGGAGTAGACCCACTTACCCTCTACCACCAGACTGCCACAGGGGCTGGCTGTCCAGCCATGGGAGAACGAGCCACAGCTGACATGAATGCAATGCCCTCTTTACTGCTTGGAACGGGCGCTGGCACAGGATGTTCAGACTCCAGAGGGAAGACTAGAACAAGTGTCTGTGAGCAAAAACACAAAGCAATTTCAGAGCATCTCCTTCCACAGAGTGGAGTCTACACCCACTCCCATGGCCTCAAGGAACAGAATGGAGGTGAGGAATCAGCTTCCAAGGTGCAAAGGCAGTGCAGAGTGAGAAAGACCAACTAAATCCTGGGTGTGCCAGGGAGGAAACAAGGAGGTTCAACAAGGAGGTTCAGCAAGGGGAATCTTGTCAAATTATACAATAATTTAAAATAATTTATTGTTTAAAATTAAACAATCTTATAAAAAGAAAAATCCTGCTACATATGCAAATATGTTAAAATATACGCACAAACAAATAAAAGGAGTGTGACATATAAAAAATCAGTTTAAAAATTACCAAGACTTGATGAAAATGTAACCCATGGTACATGGTAGAGAAACAGTTTCCCTATGAATACTTTAAACTAACAAAAAACTTAATAAAAATTCAATGAAACACATTCTAAGTGAACACATTCTAGATTATTTTTAAAATGGTTTTATAAACCATATAAATATTTGAAAAGACCAGCAATCATTAAAAGTTTAATAAATAAATTAGGAATGTCTAGGAACCAGAATAAGATAACCAAAGCCCTCGTTCACATCATGATGTTGAAATCTGGGACAAAAGAATAAAGAAAAAAAGAGAGATTCACACAATTACAGAGATGATACTTTCAGAAGACAAAAACAGTACAGTCTAAGAATGCTCGGCACCCTTAATCTAAAGTGTCCAACAAATGTGGCAGAAGAAACTATTCTGGATATAATACAGGCAATTGTCTCAAAAACTGAATCCAACATTTCTTTCTGAGTTAGAAAAAGAAAAACATAAAATACTTGGCATTAAGGCATATTCTGGTTAAGGTTTTTAGCATCAGTGATAAAGAAAGAATCGTTTAGGTAGCAGTACAAATAGAGCAAGTCACCCACAAGGGATAAATATCTTGCTAGCTTTGGATTCTCCTGCAACTTGATGTGCCAGAGGACATCAGATTACTGTTTATAAAATTCAGAAGACAAAAAAGTCTGACCAAGAATATTCTAAGCAAGCAAAATTTCCTCCAATAAAGAAGGCAAAATGAAATATTAGCTCTTCCAAATTTAATATATATTTTATATATATATAAACTTCTTTATGTTTATATCCAACCATCCAAGAGATCAAGATAAAGAAGTCAGAAGCATAGAAAAAGTGGTGAAGATTCTACTAGTAAGCACTAATTCCATTTAGATATAGAATACTAAACAACTGCAGCATTTTGGCTGAAGAATAAAGTATAAAATGAGAAACTATGATGAATAAAAATAATTACAACAATTAAAATGGGAGAGACAGGAGAGAGGTGAAAGGAAGGGGCAGTGCAAATTACCTGATTTTTTCCCTAGAATGAAATCAATTGGTAATACTTGAAAAACAGGTAGGTAGCTAGCTAGTTAGATACGGAGCTATATATACAGATTTAGATAGGCGGGCAGAATTCTAAGATGGCCCCTAACATTCCCATCCTGAAGCACATAATCTCCTGTACATTCCCCTCCTTCCAAGTGTGGCTATGATGAGATTTCACTCCTGTGATGAGGTTACTTTAGTGGAAAAAGAGAAGGGTTGTTCTTTTAAAATGTTTATGTCTGATTTTGTGTCTTCTTCACACTACTAAAAATTAAATTATACTCATTGTCATAGTTGTTAGTGACGTGTATGGTGATCCTCAAATTTGGACCAAAGTCAAGTGTCTTTTTTAAAATTCTTACCCTCTGTATTTTCACAGCCAAGCAACAAATATACAGAGAGAAGAGTAAAATAGACGCTTTGAAGAGTAGGATGTCCTTTAGTATTCATGCACCTTGAGGCAATAGAAGAGAGTGAGGATCCTAGGGTCTTCTGGAAGTAATGTCACTCAGATCCCAATTTGACTCCCTAAGTTTCTTAGTTAGGGGAGCCTGGAGGGATAGCCTTTAGTTGCTGGCAAAAAAAAAAAAAAAAAAAAGGGAAAATGATACCAATATACTCAATGAAGAACTCACAAGGAGGGAGGGATCCAGAGCTGGTCTTCCAAGATCTTCACAAAGCTTTACATATCAGTGATGAATATCAGCATAGTATATGGTTGTGTTTGAAAGTATAGGTTTCTGCACAGCTTGTACCTAAGACTGGAGGCTCCTCTGAGACCCTCCATCCTGGCTGGGAGGACACTTAGGAAAAAAGAATGGCAATTCAAGTGTGAACCAAAAGATCTGTCATTTTAAACACTTATGTGAGCACCATGACTACACTTGCCTGGGTATAGATCAGCAAGAGTGACCCTGAGTGTATCAACTGGAGCAAAGGTACCAGCAGATAGATTTGATTTTGCAGATATGTCTCTTTTAGCCTTCCTTCAGCATTTGAAATTATAAATGATTCTCTTTAGACAGAGAAAACATTGAGGTTCTTGGGCAATTTGAAATGACAAAAACAGTAAGAGAGAAAGATAGATAGATGCATCACTATCATTTAATAAACACTATTATTTTGTTCGTACAACAATGGGGGGAGCTCCAAGGGGGAAAGTCTAAACTTTCCGCCAGAAAGTTCAATTTAGTAGTTAATAAAATAATGTATGTGACAGCATTTTTACTGTAAGCTCTTGAATTTTTTCCTGTTGATTACCTACAAAATTCTGGAATGACTTGTCGTTCTGTTTAACTCAAATATACACTATCTCCAGTCTAAAATTCAGAAGCAGTGCACTGCCTTTCTTCCCTGTATATCTACAACTTCTTTTTATCTTACATTCCCCTTCAAGGAATTATATTTGCTAGCTTCTTTGCAGGTGAGGCCCTCCCTGAACAACTTTTCCAGTCTTCATGTCCATCTTTCCTGATATTTTGAGCTTTAGTAACACAGAACTTCTTGCATTTCTCTGAAAGCATTTTACTCACCTGGGTGCAATTTCTTGTGCTGTCCTCTGTGCAAGGAGTACTCTCACCTTCCCTTGCCATGAAGCTAGACAGCTCCAGGCACATTCTATGATGCAGTCAATATTCACCATGAACTGATATTTTCTGAACCGATTGATCCCTCCCACCTAGGCAAGATTTGGTGTCTTTTTTCTAATTGTTCTAATTTTTCTAAGTGTAATCTGCACCATTACATGGGACGATATTTAATTTGTGTTTGCATCTTCCTGTGCTGAAAACAGCATCTTACACAAACAAAACACTTGCTTAACATTAGCTGAATCAACAAATGAATGGACATGGCCTTATCTTTTCTGCATAACTTATTCAACTGCCTTTAAACTTTTAACATAGTTTATTTATTATGAAACTGGCAGAAATACACAATTCAAAATAGTCTGTGCTACCTTTTTGGTAATATTTATCATATGTAATTATGCTTGCTTTGAATTGGTTTACTTTGAATTGGAAGAAAATTAAAAATAAACAAGTTTATGTCTGAACAATTCTCTGTGCTTATTATTTGGAATGAAACCACATAACTCATATATTTGTTTGTTAAAAATATTCACCTTTTAATTTTCATCCATTTTTTACTGTGGTTAATTCTATTTGACCACAACACTGGACACGCTATTTTTCAAACTCAAGAATTAATGTAGCCCATCCTCACAAGAGCATTCACTATTTTGATAAATTCATTATCACGTAATTGAGGTTGTCTGCATTTTGCTGATAATGGTACTTATTAACTTCTCTAAAAATGCCGGAAATATTGTAAGAAAGCAAATGTGCATATGTCATAATTTTATTTTATTTTCTCAGTATTATAAGCTAATAATAGGAGAGAACCAAACTACCACCTACAGGATCGATGTGCAAGAAATATATGCATGTTTCCAAGATTTAGCAAGCATAACCTTTAGAACTACTTCTCTAATCATTTTGAAATAGTAGACAAATTGGCATAGCTCTCTGTCCAAAGTAACCATAGGAACTGGATTTTTCCAGAGTCTTACATTCAAATAAACCTGCTACTACCTTGGAAAATCAAATTTTTGTTAAGAAAATAAAGTTGAGGCAAACTGCAATCAGGTTTAGGATACCCTTAATTGTGAAAGAAAAGTAAATCATAATCATCTGCATAGCCTTTAGCAAACAAAATTATGTTTATGGGAGTGGCTGATAAATACTCTGCAACCCTGAAGAAACAGTTAAAACTCATTAAGTGAGATTAGTTTGGGTTAAGGAAGGAGGTAGGGAAGCAAGAGGTCATAATAAAGGGGAAGAGATATGTCTTCCTTCTCAAAAAAATTTAAGAATTATAACTTATAATTATATGTAATATGTAAATTCTCACTATGAGAATGCATCATCACCAGTGAGCTGTCCATTAGGTTCTCATTCAATATTGACTAAATTGAATTGGAAATCATTTTTAGTATGCCAGAAATGCAAAATACCATTGCACAGCAAACGTCTCAAGTCAAAGGGTTAATTGTGCTTGTGAAACCTTTCTAAGACAAATATATTATCTTCTTTATCCTAAATCTAAGAAACTACTGATATGGTGCTAAAAGAAAATTAGACATATTTTATGAGGCTAGATTTTGCAAGTTTGAGCTAAAAAAATAAGTGTTTTTCTTCTTTATGAAATCAAACTTCTCAAGGTTTGTCTAAACAGAAATGGTATCACATTAGATTTAAAATAGATGCCAGACACAGAGGTCTAAATATCTTCCTTCCTATTCACTGCCATATACTCATACCTGACATTATTTTTTTTTTAATTTGTCTAGTGAAAATAAAATGTGTTGTGTAAGGGGAAAATGAGACACTGGGAACATCATAGCTTGCAGAGTTTTTGTATTTGCCGAGTATCATGCTCTGAATTAGACTTTTTTGTTCAAATTGATCTTGTAATATTTGTCTTAGATATCAAAATAGGAATATATTATTCTTACCTAGAAGGCCATACTCAGTACATGTTAGATTACATTAAAAAATTGAGATTAAAAAAATCATTTGGAAGATGATATTATTCTTTGCATTTTCTTTTAGGGACAGATACAAACCTATATAGTTGGAACACACACAAGATATAAATAGTGCACAGAATATTATAACTTCTACAGGAAAATTCAAGAGTGGCAGGATCCATTCGATCTTCTAAAGGTCAAGGAGACTTGTGATGGAGAATGCAGATTGAACATAAGAAATAAAAATTCAAAAAATTTATGCGTGTTTAATTTTCACCAGCAGAAAAGCTTTAATTTGGAAAAAAGTAGAGAAGTGTCTTTCTTTTATGCAAGCAATTGAGTAGACATTAAGAATGATATATCTTCAATTTTTTCAAAGTACACAAAATTGCAATTTGCATTCTTTTCTGAAACATGGTGATAACAGTTCAGTTTTTAATAACAGTTCAATCCTCCAAATAAATGTACATGTCTATTCGAAATGGTGTGAAATCTTTGGATACATTTGGTGTCAGGACCAAAATCTACTACTATAATTTCAGAAAATATTGTTTTTCCCCATCATGTCATTTAACAGAATTAAATATTCCATTATAGGGAATGAATTTGAAAAGAACATCAAAATGCTCTGTTTTCCTTTTCTTCTTATAAAGTAATCCTGAAGTGTTAACTGTTTTACTTATTTACCAAAAAATGCCTATTTGGTTTAAATCTAAGTTATGGGATAGGAATGGTAGTGCTTCAAAAATTAATGTACAGACTAAAATACTGCCAAAGAGTAGATGAATAAATCAGAAAGTACACACCCATTTTAAATGGGAAAATTAATTTGGCCATATAAAATGAATAATTTCTGTCTTTCATTTAAGAATTATCTTGATAATTCTCTATAGTTATTAATTTGATGGTGGTTTAATCAAGTGTCCTTATTTTTTCATGAACTAGACACCTTCCTTATCTTTAAAATATCAGCCACTTAAAATTATGTTTATTGAAAGACCATTTCCCAGAAATTTTACATCTAATCCAATGAATACTCATTTAATTGTGTGCACAGAGAGGTCCCAGAAAAATGGTTCCATTGAAAATAAAACTCTGCTGTAAACTTATCTTTTCATGAACTGAGTCTACAATATATTTTCCCCTATTCCCATTGGAACTGAGTGTCTATTTGAATGGGAAGAGGCAAAAGAAGCAACAGGGGAAAAAATTAATGTACCCTACTACTTCCAGCCTTATCAAAAGGGGCCTAAGGACAGCTTCTGATTGGCATTATGATGTCTTTGATTTATGGTGTTTACTGCAGAGTTTGGGTTGCTGCCATGGAAAAATATTTCTTCCATAAAGTGTAACTAATAATATGTATGAACTCTCTTTTTTGTATCATTCACTGCCATACACTATTTAAGTAGACAAAATGTTTTAACACAGAGTAGTGAAAGATCTCTGAAAATATCTGCGTAGGACTTAACTAGCCAATTTCACTGGGTTTGTTAGTTTCTCAACATGTTGATAGAGCTCCTTATGGGCACAAAAACTAAAAAGATGAGCTTAAAAGTGATAAACGATGTGGGAACTACAGATGCTTTGTTTCTGTTTCTTTCCACACCACGTCAAGCCCTTTGCATGTTCTCTACTTTAATGGACTCGATCTTTCCCACAGTAAAGTAGGCAAAGTTTTAAAATTCTTCCTCTGACTCATTACCATGGGTGTATTCCTTACTGGAAAGTTGGAGTTGAAATGAAAGGAATCAATTATTGTATCTTTTGATAGGGCTCACATTAGCATCCACATGCACACACATGCATACGTGTACACACACACACACACACACTGATGTAGGAGAATTATTCCCCCCCAAAAGTTACTTAGTTGTATTTTAAAGTATTTTATTAGTCTTTACTACTGAGTTTTTTTCTAATACCCAGAGCATGTCTCTGAATGATTTAGGCCAATTATCTAAAGGTAGCTCAAAAGCATATTAATCAGATTATGTATTCTCTTACATCATTATCTTTTAAATGGGAAAAATGAGACTAAGAAAACTAAAGTGACTTCCTCTTAGATATACAGCATAACAGAGTCTTAGAGACCTCCTGAATGTTCCCACTTATCCAATAATGCTGTCATTACAAACAATTGTTTGAATTCCTTTTTTGCATTAGTCTTTAGAGCCATTTGTAAAGACAAACAAGATTTCTTGTTTTATAGTATCCATTACTCTATATTTTGTCTTGTTTTTTGCCAAAATGATACTTCTTAACTTAATTCCCTTCTTACTCATTAACCATGGCTATGTTGTGACCTTCTTGGAGGCAAGTGTCACACTATGTTCCAACAGTATTTAGTATAATAATTGTTCCATTGTTGATTATATATTTATTGATAGAATGTATGCATAGCATATACACTTTTTTTGTAACTGCAACTAAAAGTGCAAACTCAAACATTCTTGGCTAAATTATTCTGAAACTCTTCTCTTGAGGAAACCTTGAAATTCCATCTATACATGTGTGTCTTTAGGATATTATTATTATTCTTCATCCATTAATTTTGAGACTTTAAAAGCAGCCGATACTGATGGAAGACTAATCCACTGACTGAGCACTTAAAGGTGTTAATGACTGGATTAGAATACTTTTTCTGCTATTGTTATTTCATGCTTGAAACATTCAGGGCTTTGAGCTTATGTTTCTATAAATGGCACCAAAAAGAGTCTTTACAGCAGATCCCAAAATGACTGTGTGGATTTCAAAGGATATTTTCCAATGGAAAGAAAGCGTAAATCTTTTATGTAGTTGAGTGCTAAAACAGATTATTGATCAATGTCAACAGGTGGAGCCAAGACAAATGGTCCTAGCCTATGCGCTTGTGAATATGCTAAAAACAAGACTACTTTTCCAATAAATCAAGAAAATTAATTTGAGTTTTTTGTTCAGCCATTCAAAGTCTCAGCCTGGAAGTCAGAAAGTCTAAGGGAATCTTCTGTGGAATATTTGAAAAGCATAGCTTATATATTTTGCCTGGAACTACTTATAGAGAGCTATGATTGCCATTTTTAGAAAATAACTGTGGGTACTTGGGCCAGTGTCAAGGCAACACTTTCCAAAATACAATGACTGGGAAGATTTACATGCCTCAAAGGTACAGGAAGTTGATAGAGTCTGTGTTTACTTGAAGATCAGCAGCTTTTATTGGATTAAATAGAGTTGGGTTATGATCTGGACACACTGATTTTGAAAGTACTGAACCCACTAATTTTCTTCACATGATCTCACATGCCATGATTTATGACCTTTCTCCACCTCAGTCATTTTTCCCTAAGATGTAGGTTGTTCCACTTTCTTAAAACTGCCACCTACGGTTGCATATTATTCTCTGGATATTGATGGACAAGCACAGGATGCAGTGACATCATTATTTTCTATTACTAAATGGGGAATACATATAAGTAATACAGAATATGCCAAGTCCTTACTAAAAGGTCAATAAATGTTAGTCATTCTTATCATCATCATTATGTGCCCCCCACTGGTTTTGCTTAGCTGTTGAATCAACCTTTTATGCATAATGCTCATTGTCACATAAAACTTCTTCTTTGGGTCTTTATGATTCTTTTTTTGGGAGGGGGAATTATTTATCTTCATGAACTATTCTCAATTCAATCTTCACCTAATCTGTATTTCATGAGTTGATTCTTTGGATACAAAATGTAGAATTTTCCATTAATCATTCCTAATTTAGAAATGCAGAATGAGCAATTCAAATTATTATTTTCTAACTTGATTGTACAAAGTGCTATATGAGCTTTACAGCAGAGATTCACGGCATCTTCGAGTTGAATAGATATGCTTTTTTGGGTGTTTTCTAGCAGCGGTCCTTGACAGTACTTGGCATAATTCTGAGTAAGTTATACAGTATGCTAATGTGCCTTGTTGAGTATGCAAGAATTTGATGGAATACAAAGGAACAGCGAAAGAACAAACCAAGAAAGTGAAGAGAATTCCCTACAATAAGTCCCTCAGATAAGTTACAGATTCTCAAATCCTGTATAAAAGTTTTTTGAGCAGAGATTTACTGTATAAGAAACCTAGATGACCCCATTTTAAAAACTGAGAAGGTTTTTCAAGATATAGGGAAGACATTTCACCTCTATTAAAATCAGACAGAGTAAAAGTGTCAAAACATTCTTCTCTTTGATTTCCCTTTATGTGTTGAAAATTATTTTCTTCTTAATTTTTCTGTAAATTATTTCTGAATCTATTCCTTAGGGTAAGCTGGATTATGAAGAAGTGAGGATAAATACTTATCCTCACAAACAGAAAAATAAACAAACTATGTCATAGACATCATAATGGATCTGTTCTGTCACTATCAGTTAGACATTGCTTTCAACTGATAGAAATAGAAAACTAAAAAAAAAAAAAGAGAGAGACTTAAATAAATGAGTTATTTTTCCTCACATAAAAGAGTTCTAGAAGCAGACTACCCAGGGTTAGTATGGAAAATACACAATAATTAAAAACCCAAGCTCCTTCTAGCTTTTGTTCCATTATTTCTTGTGCCTTCAAATTGGGTTCTGTGTTCCTGAAAGGGAAGAAGACCAAAGCGGAAATGCAAAAAGAACTTGTCACCTGAGTCTGCCCCCTCATGGAGCCTCCTGAAAGCCCACACTTAGGAGACACGCACTCACATTTCATCCGTGAGAGCTTCATCGCATGGTCACCAACATCTGCAAGCGAGGCTGGAAAACGTCATTTTTAAGGCAGACCACTGTCACCTCCAATGAAATGAGGGAATGTTAACAAGACGCAACAAGACGATAGGGGAAAGTAGGAGGAAATGTCTGTCCCTTATATATTATCTTTTAAAAATATATTTATATTAATCTCTCCCCTTTATTTTTCCTGGAAACTGTTGTAGAAATGGCCCATTCCTTGAGCATGACAGCTATTGGGGAACCCGGTTTCCAACCACCCTCACCCTGTGTAGCCCTAGCAGTTGACTTACTGCGGAACACTGACTTGATAGCGATGCCAAACAGCCTTCTTTTAAATAATACTCTAAACCATTTCTCATTTCACAGACATTTAGTTCACAAACTAAAAAGCACTCATGAGTGCTAGATCATTCCACAATATATTGCTCACCTTTGCCAATTTCCTTCATTCCACTCTTGGTTACTTGTAAACTGTCAACTCTATTTGATCAAATTTTTTCAATTAATAAATATTCCTGGGAGTAAATTGAAAATATATTTTCCTCAAGGACACACAGAAAAAGCAAACTACGTTTGCCTTTCATTAACCCATTTTGCCCACGCTCCGCAAGCGCCCACATTTGTATAATTTTAAGATACAATTTGTTTAACACTTTAGAATAACAAAGGCTATCTTGTCAAATCCCTCATCCAAAGTGTGTATCTCATATAAAGAGTCCCAGGCCCCTTTTCCAGTATTTCCAGATTTGATTTACTTGCTACCTGAAGAGGCAGAAATTTCCATATTTGGATGCTTCACATCAGAAATTCTTCTTACATTAGTACGAATTTTTGCTCTATAAATTTTACCACCGGCCTCACTTCCATTTTGATACTGGGCATTTAACTGAACTGAACCATCTGTTTCTGATATGAGATCACATAAAAAAATTACCTCTTCGAGTGAGTACAATGGCCTATAATTTCTATGTTGTTTATATATCATCAAGTTTTAAGGTTGTATATCCTGCACAGAGTCTTAATTTGTCCTACACTAATATTCAACAAAACTAGAAGCCTTCATTCTTGTGGTGAAGTCTGTTAAAACAACAAAAGTACCTCATTATTTGTAACATCTCAGGCCCAGAAACATAGTGAAAAATAATAATTAAAAGCTATGTGAGTTATGTCACTTAATAAAATATCTTTACCTCTACTTTCTCAATATTTCTAGCCTATCTATTTCATGCCATTTCTTATGTGTAAATTGTCTGATCTTTGACCTTTTAGACTTAGGATGTTACTATACAACAGAAAATATGTCTCAAGAAAATAGAGTAATTAAACTATTTTGGTTTCCTCTGCCACCATATCTCATTTGTGTCAACAACTTAACACAAATCACAAATTTGGAGACAAGTTTATCTCTGTATTATTTATGTATTAATATTTAAGGAAAGAACTCATTTTTCCACTGATGTTCAGTGTTGCTAAGTGAAAGATAGCCCCTCTAGAGTCTCTGGATTATATTTTTCTGTGACATAGTACCCTAGCACTTTCCCTGATGGAACCTACTCTCTTTGCAATGAACTGTAGTCACTTAAGTAATCTTCTTAAAGACTAAATACTAGAACAGATGGTCCAGGCAAGCATTAAGTTCAGCTGCCCATTCCATAACAACTGTACTGCTTTAAATGATTAGGGGAATGGTGGAAGCCAGGAAATGTTTATTGTTTTGGAAAGAGGGTGGGCCAGGATGAGATTTCACATTCACTTTTTCCTAGAGGAAAATATTCATCCAACAGATTTTATGTGACATATCAGAACCGCAGTCTCTACTTGCCAACTGTCAAGACATCCGATGGTTAAAGCAACTGGGAAAGGTAGCAATAAAATAAACTGACTCCCAGCCAAGCATATGCCAATTATAGTTTGTTTTAAGAGGGCTGGAAAGGATAGAAAGAGGCCAACAGCATGGTGGATGGACAGGGCCCGCTTAAAGGATGGATGCATAACAAAGGCTATGGCCTGTGAAATTCCAAAGGGACATGATTGGCACATTGACACAGATGGAGGGGGGTGGCCAGGCTGTCTCAAAGATGACTTACACTCTGTGCCGGCCAAACTGTTCTTTCATTTCTAGTGCAAAGCAGCTATGTATACTGGGAATTGTAAGACTTATGAGAATGATTTACAGTAGTTTCTCCTTACCCCTGGTTTCACTTTCCACAGCTTCAGTTATCTGTGGTCAAACATGGTCTGAAAATAGGTGAGTACAATACAATGAGAGATAGAGCCCACATCCATATAGCTTCTATTCCAGTATGTTGTTATAATTCTTCTATTAGTAGTGATTGTTATCAATCTCTTACTGTGCCTGATTTATAAATTAAACTTTATCATGGGTGTGTATGTATAGGAAAAACCATAGTATATATAGGGTTTGGTACTATCCGTGGTTTCAGGCATCTACTGGGGATCTGGAACAGATCTCCCCATGGATAAGAGGGGACTATTCTATTTTAAGTTTTAACATGATTTTAATTAGGAGAGTGACCATCTACTGATCACTGGCTTGACTTTGTCAATGGGCAAACCAAACCACATTTTAAGAAGACAAGGAAAAAAAGAAGTTTTCTCCAAAGTGGCAAATTGTCTGGTTCAAAGTGAAATGCAGTTATTGCAAACTTCAAAGGGTACCTTGTATCTTGTAACTTCTAGGTAGACCCAAATAATTGTGTCACATTAAAAAGTAAAGACCCAGTGGTTCTTACCTGATGTCCAAAGGCTTTTCTTTGTTAAAGAAAACAAAGAGCGTTTAATTAGCGTGCTGGCATTGGGTGGTTCAAATTGACTCCTGTGTTTGCCTAGATGAATTCCATCAAGGTATTTTATTTCATTGAAGAATAAAATCCACTTAATTGGAGGGAGGTGGTTGTAGTGTGGGCATGATAGGTGGAGAATGCTGCATTTACAAATAAGAACTAAGAACATTCTTTAAGTTGCTTTGTAGGTGAATTATTATATACCAATGTTAGCAAATTTGAAAAATGTAAGAACAGTACTAAAGTAGAAATCCAACCATGTATAGCTGAAATGCACTTTATCAAATAGTTTGTTAATTCTAATGGAGTATACTGATACGTTTTCCCCTCAGAAAAGTGAATTTCACTTTCTGAAATATCTATATTCCTAAAAAGTTGCATATATAATGAATTTTTGTAAACGCAGCACACATCAGTGCAATCGGAAAGTTCATCACTTAAAGGCATATTGTAATGATTTTCAGGAAAGCTGAGATCTCATTTATTGAACTTGCTTAAAACAAAGCACATTTGCCAGGTGCAGTGGGTCACACCTATAATCCCAGCACTTTAGGAGGCCAAGGCAAAAGGATCGCTTGAGGCCAGGAGTTCAAGACCAACCTGGGCAACATAGCGAGACCCCGATCTCTGCAAAAAAATAAAAAATTAGCAGGTATGACAGCACACCTGTAGTTCCAGTTACTTGGGAGGCTGAAGCAAGAGAATCGCTTGAGCCCAGAAGTCCAAGGCTGCAGTGAGCTATGATGACGCCACTGTAATCCAGCCTGGGCAACAGAGCGAGACCCTGTCTCAAATCCCCCACCCCCCAAAAATAAACCCCACAAACTATATCTTTGTGAGGCATATAATTCAGGTTCTATTTCTTTGGTTCAACAAACAAATCAATACATGGATAAAGTCAGGAAGTGAGAGGACTACCTAGATGACTTTACATACACATTATTTTATTTTACTAGGTAAGTGCAAGATTAATTATTTAATTTTGCCACTCAAAGCATAGAATAAAGATGTGTGATTTTTTTTTTTACAAGGAAATAAGACCACAGCAAACAATTACGACAATGTACCTGAGAGAGTCCTGCTTACTCCAGGCGTCTTTGTAAAAGGAAATAAATGTTCTTTCCTCAAACTTTTAAATATTATCGAAATGGTATTGTTGCACAAATAAAGGCCAGAGTTGCAGGCAGTGGAGCACTCTGATGTGCTAAAGATGGCATAGAATAGACCGGTAGTTCTCATCCTTGGCCACTCATTATAACCACCTGGAGATACTTAAACATTATTGATTTCTGGTGTCCAAGTCCTGAGATTGTGACTTAATTGGTCTTAGGTGTGTCATGGGCATGGTGATTTTGAAAGCTCCCTAGGTGATGCTAATGGGCAGGCACAGCTAAGGATCACTGGTTTAGACTGATCTAGTGATTCTTAAGCTTGTCTAAGTATAAGGGTCTCTTAGATGCTTGTTAGGAAGTGTGTCATTCAGGTGGTCCTTCAGCTTTTTTCGGGGAAAACAAAACAAAACAAAACAAAACAAAACAAAAACCTCTTGTCTTGGTTTAGCTTATTTTTTATGCCCTAGGCTTGTCACCTGGTGATACCAACTTGAGTTATGTGAAAGTTCACCCAGAGTGCATAATTCTCAATTTTGGCAGTTCCCAACATTCATGGAAACAAAAACTTTCACAGAAGCTTCTATACAATTGTGCTGCCACATGTAATGCCAGGGGCAATTCCAAATTCCCATAAGTCAGGCAAGTCTCCAGCCAAAAAAAGAAAAAAAAAGAAAAAATCAAAATAATGAAGTAGATTATGCTCAGGAATAAACTAAAGCTCAGGGAATTCAAGAAAGACCATTTCTTTTTTGAATTGTTTTTGGTTTAACATTCAAAATTTTATTTTAAAAATGAATTAGGCCTATGACCCAGAAATTCCACTCTCAGGTGTTTATCCTAGAGAAATGAAAACATGTGTCCCCAAAAATACTTGTACAAGAATGTTTACAGCAGTTTTGTTTGTAACAACGAGATATCAGAAGCAACCTAAATATCTATAAACAGGTGAACGGACAAATAACTTGTGGTATATACACACAATGGAAGACTACAAAGCCAAAAGATGAAAATTAAAAACAAATGAACAAGCAACTGATACATAAAATAAGATGGATTAATCTCAAAAACACTATATTGAGTGGGGGAAGAATGTGACTAGAGAGAGCATGCTGTGTGAATCCATTTATATGAAATTCTAGAATGGATAAAATTCATCTATGGTGATGTAGGTCTGAGCAATGCTGCCTCAGGGTAGGAGGGTTGGCCAAAATGTGGCGAGAAGAAATGCTATGAGAAGATGGGCATATCCTACACCTTGCTTGGGGTGGTGGTAACATACATAGATACGTTTATTATGGAAAAGTACTAAAAAAACTGCAATAGCAATACGTTGCCCTGAAAAACACTTATTAACTTTCAAAAGACATGTCTGTCGGTTTTCCACTTTATTTTAGCAAAAAGAAATGCATGTAAGACCAGGTTGAAAGTCAAATGTTTCCTCTCAATCCCTTTTTTGAGACAATTCACTACATTAAAACAGATCTTCAAAAAGGTTTTTCAACTCAGATGGGAGCATAGAATATTTGCCTAAATTATGAATCAGCTGGTCCAATTCTCTTATGTTAGAGATGAGATAACTCAAGCCTGCAATGATTTATTCAGAATCACTTTGGAAGTCACTGGTGTTGCTTTTTACACTCAGTTTTCATGGCAATATGTCTACCACTCCTTCTAATACAGAGATCTATTCTTGTTTACATTAATAGTTGGGAATATCTAGTTAGTACCTAATATATGTTCCTTATCAAATCTTGAATGTTCATGAAATGTCTCCAACATGTCATCTTTAAAAATAGGTCACAGGCCAGGTGACGTGGCTCACACCTGTAATCCCAGAACTTTGGGAGGTTGAGGTGAGGATCACCTTGAGGCCAGGAGTTCAAGACCAGCCTGGGCAATATAGCAACACCTCATCTCTACAAATAATTTTTAAAAAATTAGCTGGGCATGGTGGTGTATGCCTGTAGTCCTAGCTACTCAGGAGGTTGAGACAGGAGGATTGCTTGAACCCATGAGTTTGAGATTACAGTGAGCTATGATTACACTACTGCAATCTAGCCTGGGTGACAGAGCGAGACCCTGTCTGTGAAAAAAAAAAATATGCCATAGCTTTTTTTCATTCATTGATGTGTAGGTAGGTCACATATTTAAACTCACACAACTTGGATATATATTAAAAAACCTATCTCCTATATTTTGTGAATCACTAATCTAGCCTTCTTTCCTAGACCCACCTCATGGTAACAGAACTCAATAATATAACTAATATATAATTGGATGACTCAAATTAAATTTTAAGGTGATTCTTTATTTTCTCCTAGAGAAAACATTTGTTTTATCATAAGACCTCATAATGGAAAAAAGAGGGAAGACAATGTGAACTTATTTTCTATATCTATATAAAGATTGTACATAAAGTATATACACACAACCTCTCATATTGCATGTTAGAAGATTAATACTATGTTAGTCTTTTCCCATGAACACCTTCTATAATAAATCTTAATTTCCTCATAAAATAGATGCCGCAATTGTACTAGGATGAAAAATCTTATGAATAGCATGGCAAAAAGAAAAAAAATCACATTAATAATTTCAAAAATCTCATCCATGATACAAATTAACTCAATCAGTTATACAACAAACACATATCCAGATCCTGTTGTATTCCAGACACAAGACTTGACAGTGGAGATAAACAAGGTCCTTGTCCTCAGAGTTCAGAATCTTGTGAACATGCAAGTTGATAAGTAGTGTGGTTACTCCTAAGTTGCAGGAAATACATGGTACTTTGAGAGTAACTAGGGCAGGCCCCTAACCAGACTGGGTATACCATCTAAGGAGGAGACCAAATGGAGAATTGAATGAAAAATAAGAAAACCTTTAACAGGATCACAGCTAGAGGAAAAAAACAAAAAGAAAATCATGGATCTCCTGAGGAATTACTATCAGTTGGGTGTACATGAATATATAGAAGCTTGGGAAAGGAAACAAAGGGAAGAGGTAAGTTTAGAGTAAGATAAGCCAAGAGAAGTCAGAAAAGTCAATAATGAAAGGCTGGGTTAACTATGTTAAAGATTTGGGAGATGTCACTCTGTCAAAAATAGGGGGCCTTTAAAATAGAAAACTTTTAAGTATGAGATTTTTATGATGATAACTGTGTTTTAGAAAGACCACTTCTATTTGATAAAATTCAACATTCCTTCATGACAAAACCCCTCAACATAGTAGTATAGAAGGAACATACCTCAACACAATAATATGACAAACCCATAGCTAACATTATACTGAATGGGGAAAAGCTGAAAGCTTTTCCTCTAAAAACTGAAACAAGACAAAGATGTCCACTTTCAACACTCTATTCAACCTAATGCTAGAAGTTCTAGCCAGAGCAATTAGGCAATTGAAAAAAATAAGGTGCATCCAAATTTAAAAGAAGAAAGTCAAATCATCCCTGTTTGCAGACAACACGTCTTTGTATGTATAAAAACCTAAGGACTCCACCAAAATACTTTTAGAACTGATAAATGAATTCAGTAAAGTTGCAGGATAAAAAATCAACATAAAAAATCAGTAGCATTTCTATACATCAACAACAAATTACATGAAAAAGAAATTGAGGAAGCAATCACATTTACAATAGCTGCAAAAAAATAAAATACATAGAAATAAACTTAACCAAGGAGGTGGAAGATCTCTATTAAAAAAACTATAAAATACCAGCAAAAGAAATTGAAGATGACACACAAAAACATGGAAGGACATCCCATGCTCATGAATTGGAAGAATTAATATCTTTAAAATGACGATACTACCCACTGCAATCTACAGAGTCAATGCAATCCCTATCAAAATATCAATGATATTCTTCACAGAAATAGAAAAAAAATCCTAAAATCTGTATGGAGTCATGAAAGGCCCCAAACAGCCAAAGCAATGCTGAGCAAAAAGAACAAAGCTGGAGGCATGGCTCTACCTGACTTCAAAATATACTACAAAGCTATAGTAACCAAAACGGCATGGTACTGGCATAAAAACAGGCACATAGACCAATGGAATAGAACACAGAATCCAGAAATAAATCCATGTATTTACAGCCAACTGATTTTTGACAAAAGCACCAAGAACATTCATTGACAAAAGGACAATCTCTCTAATAAATGGCACTGAGCAAACTGGATATCCGTATGCAGAGGAATGAAACTATACATCTCTTTCTCACCATATATAAAAATCAACTCAAAATGAATTAAAGACTCAAATGTAAGACTTGAAACTATGTAAATACTAGAAGAAAACATGGGAAATGTTTCAAGACATTGATCTGGGCTAAGATTTTATAAATAAGAACTCAAAAGCACAGGCAATAAAAGCAAAACCAGACAAATGGAGTTACATGAAACGAATAAGATTTTGCACAGCAAAATAATAATAATAACAATAATGAAGAGTGTGAAGAGATAGCCTTCAAAGTGAGAAAAAATATTTGCAAACTATTCATCTGACAAGGAATTAATATCCAGAATATGTATAAAACTCAAACAACTCAAGATGAAAAAACAAAAGTCCAATAAAAAAATGGGCAAAAAATCTGAATAGATATCTTTCAAAAGAAGACAACAAATGGCTAGCAAGTATATGAAAAAATGTTCAACATCACTAATCATTGGCGAAATGCAAATCAAAAGCATAACAAGATATCATTTCACCCTAGTTAGAATGGCTATTATCAAAAAGATAAAAAATAACAAATACTGATAAGGATATGGAGAAAAGGGGACTGTCATGCACTGTTGGTGGGAATGTAAATCAGTACAGCCACTGTGGAAAATAGTATGGAGTTTCCTCAAGGAGCTAAAAATAAGACTTTCACATGTTCCAGCAATCCCATTATTGGATATATAGCCAAAGGAACGAAATCAGTCTGTTGAAGAGGCAAATATCTCCACTCTTTTTACTGCAGCACTGTTCACAATAGCTAAGATAAGGAATCAAGCTAAATGCCCACCTACAGATGAACGGATAAGGAAAATGTGGTGATATATGTATATCTATATCCACAGTAGAATATCATTCAGCCGTAAAAAAGAATGGAATCTTGCCATTTGCAGCAACACGGATGAGCCTGGAGGACGCTATGTTAAGTGAAATGACCCAGGCATAGAATGATAAACACTGCATGTTCTCACTCATATGTAGAAGCTAAAAAAGTTGATTCATAGAAGTAGAGAATGGAATATTTGTTACAAGAGGCTCAGAAGGGACAAGGATAGGTAGAGGTTGGTTAACAGACACAAAATTACAGCTAGATAGGAAGAATAAGTTCTAGTGTTCTACAGCACTATTGGGTGACTATAGTTAACAACAATTAATTATATATTTTAAAACATTTAGAAGAGAGGATTTTGAATGTTCTCAGCACAAAGAAATGATAAATGTTTGAACTGATGGATTTGCTAATTACCCTGATTCAATCATTACACATCGTACACATATATCATAACCGCACACTGTTACCCCAAAAGATGTACAATTGTTATGTATCAATTAAAAATAATAATAATAAAGTTTCCTTAATTTATTATGTTAAACACGGAGCTGGTCAAGTGCATAATTCTATTTAGTCTAAATGAAATAGAGTAGTGTTATTAGTTACAATTAAGCCATACAGCTTGATAACAATAATAAATTAATTTGAATATTGCTTGTCATTCATATATAACAAAATTAATACTGAAATACATTCCAATTGCTTAGTAAAATAATTACCGTTCACATTACCATCTCAACACATTCTTCAAGATAATGTAGACAGGAATTAATTATGAATAAATTATCTATAATGCTACAAAATGAACTATAGATATAATGTATGTGTGTGAAAGAGAGCGAGAGAGATTACTGATAAATACTTACAGAAATGAAACAAGTTGTAAGAATCGATTCCTCAATGCTTGGCATAAACTTGTACTGACAATAGTTGGGATTTTTTCAATTACATTTTTATGCTTAAAATACTAGCTCCTATACATGAGCCTGGTGAGGCTTTTATACTTTTATTTTCTGGATATATTTATCTTTTACACTGGCATCAAGAGTTTAATTCAAAATCATTTCTTGTGAACCAATTATATGCCAGGACCTGTGCTGGGAAAATGTGTGTATGTTGTACATGTTTATTTTTTACCAGCAGCCTATGGACCTGATAGATATCCCTCCCTCTTTCCCTCCCTTCTTTCCTTCCTTCCTTCCTTCTTTCTCTTCATTCTTTATTTATTTCTTTTTCTTTTGTTAACTCAAGAAGAATATTACTTCCTTAGTCAGTATGTATTAGACTACTAGGAGTTGAAGCTGCTTCAGAAACCACAGCATTTTTAAACTGAGAGATTCCTTCATACTTGGAAGCCAAATAGAATGGGCAGTTAATTTAGTATCCAACGGAACTTAAGTGTAACCAACTCCAAAAGGTTGCATTTAAAGGTTTTCCTTATAAACGAGAAATCAAGTGTAAGTGCCTTCCTATAAGAAAGTCAATTGTGTTTAGAAAGTTGAAGGGCTTCCTAACGATACACAAAATTACACTCACAGGGAGAAGAATTTTCTCGGTTAAAATTGGTTTTAGAGTTCCTCATGTTCAAACTGGAAAATTGCAGGGCTTTCAAATCGCATTTCAAAGTCATTTTAGAATATCGGGGGGTTCTGCTAAGGTTCTATCAACTGTATTTTATAGGATCATTCACCTGTATAGTGACAGTTAAAGTGAATACAATTCCCAGGATTTCCATAATATGAAGTTTTTTATTAAAAATGTTTTTGGGATACTCTTTATTTTGCTCTGAATCTGAATGTCATACAATTTAACAACATCCTCCCCCACTCACCAAACCCTCCCCACCCCCCAAAAAATCAAGAACATCATGTGGTTTTTCATGAAGTACCTTTCAGAGAAATCCAGGCAAAAACTAGAAGAGTTTTTCAGATTCTTCAATTCATTCACAAATATTTATTAAACATACATTATGTTGCTTGTATTGTAGGGAAATATATATATATAATATCCTAGTTATATATATATTTTATATATATATAGCTATATACAAGATGTCAAAAAGTTTATGGAAAATGCACATTATGAGAAAATTATGCATAGATTTCAAAAATTTTTTGCACCATAATAAACTCATACTAACTTTTTATAACATGTCTAAACAGGATCTAGTTTGAGGCACTAAGAAGATAAGACATCAGCTTGAAAAGTACCCCTACAACATGAATTCTGCTAAAAATGGAAGGAAAATCAAACATCAAATGTATGGTGAAGGTTACCGGGAAGAAAGGTGAAACCATTGCTTAATGAAAAGTATATGAGGACACTGCCCTGAAGAAATCAGCAGTTTACAAATGGCTATCCGGCTTTAAGAAGGCACAAGACAATGTTGAAGATGAAGTCCACAGCAGCAGACTATCCACATCAATTTGCCAGGAAAAAAATCAATCTTATTTGTCCCTTAATTGAAGAGAACGGACAATTAACAGAAGAAACAATAGCCACCAACATCATGGACATCTAAACTGGTTCAGCTTACACAATTCTGACTGAAAAATTAAAGTTTAGTAATCTTTCCATTCAATGGATGCCAAAACCATTACCCCAGATCAGCTGCAGACAAGAGTAGAGTTCTCAATGGAAATTTTAACCATGGAATCAAGATCCTGAAGCATTTCTTCAAAGAATTGTAAGAGGAGATGACACATGGCTTTACCAGTACAATCCTGAAGACAAATCACAATCAAAGCAATGGCTACCAAGAGAAGGAAGTGGTCCAGTCAAAGCAAAAGTGGACTGGTCAAGAGCAAAGTTCATGGTAATGTTTTTTGGGGATGCTCAAAGCATTTTGCTTGTTGACTTTCTGGAGGGTCAAAGAACGACAACATCTGCTCTTATTACAAGAGTGTTTTGAAAAAGTTAGCCAAAGATTTAGCAGAAAAATGCCCAGCAAAGCTTCACTAGAAAGTCCTTCTCCACCAAGGCAATATTTCTGCTTATTCCTCTCATCAAAAAGGGCAATTTGGTGAGTTTTGATGGGAAATCATTAGGCATTGACATCCTGATTTGGCTCCTTCTAACTTCTTTTGTTTCCTAATCTTAGAAAAAAAATCATAAAATTCATTCATTTTTCTTCAGTTGATAATGTAAAAAAGACTGCATTGACATGGCTAACTTCCCAGGATGCTCAGTTCTTTAGGGATGAACTAAATGACTGGTATCATTGCTTACAAAAGAGTCTTAAACTTGATGGAGCTTATGTTGAGAAATAGTTTATGTGTCTTATTTTTATCTTTTAATTCCATTTTTCAACAAACTTTTTTGCAGTACCCTAGTATATGTTATAGACACACACATGCACATGTACACACAAACATGTAAAATTGAATCAGAACTCTAATTTCATGGAATCTAGGTCCTTAAAATCTGTTGCTTAAGGGACAGCTAATCTTCCTTGAAGTGCCCTTTTGTTCCTGGATTCCTGTTTTTTGTTTGTGGTGTTGATCACAACTATTTACACTTGGCATAATTTAATGATAGCTTGCCATGTTAGTGGCCAGACTCTTTTTCTGTCTCCTAGACAAAACAAAGAGGAAAACAGACAAGTTGGTTAAATCCTGGCCAAACATCATTCAATGTATTACTGTATAATCACCCTTTTAAAGTCATCGTGTGGTTTGAAGTCTCCTTTATAACTTCCCCTTCAAGTTGCCAAAGGCTTTTCTATCAAAATATTGAGACGCAGCAGAACTTGAGAACCATCCCAAGTGCAGTCAGAATCTTAGGAATCTCTGCAGTATTCTGATGACAGAAGCATAGTGGAAAAGTTCCTGGAAAGTGATGGAGAAAAACTAGGAGAAAGTAGTCTTCCCAGCCATTTCCAAAACTGAATAAAGGTTTTTTGTTTCTTTCTTGTTCAAGGGCTAACCCTTTTAGCTAAGTGTCAAGACATCTTGAATGCAGCTCTGTTAGGTGATACTTAGGATCCCAGTTATTTCTGTATTTGACATTCTGTGATTTCCTCATTCGGGTTTTCTTTACTTAAAATTTTAAAAAATGTAACCACCAGAGGGCGTACAATATTACATTTCAAAGCGCTTAAAGTAATGTTTCAGCCACTAGCTCAATCTCCTGAAGCTCACTTGCGAGGTGGAAACCTATGGCTGTGCAGTGGAAGCTTTTTGTGTCCCTCTTGCTTCCCTTCATGTTGAACACAGGCCCTTCATATCTGCTGCCTCTCTAGGACCTCCATCAGCAGCATCATTTCTGCTGTTTGCCAATAGAGTTCCTTAAAAAATAAACTAATGTTTTGCCTTCTACTTTCATTAAATTAAGCTACCCCTTGTTCCTTGATTTGGATCACCTGGAGTTCAAGGCAATAGTGAATTATTCTGATGATCTTTATATCCCTATGCCTTCAGGACATTCCTGTACCTAAAATGCAGGCAAAACTTTCGTAAAGCCATTTGCCACATGTTTACTAACCAAATTTCTGGGTTCCTTTATGAACGTTGTTGCCACCCAGTTCCCATGTGTGTGTGTGTGTGTACGTGGCTTTACATTGGGTCACCAGGCCTCTACTAACATTTCAGACTCAGCAACCTAGTTCAGGCTTAGCAGCCTACATTTTGACAGACTTGGAAATCCTTACCTATGTTGATACATCACTTGAAAGTAACTCTCAGCTCTCAGTTCCGTGTTGCCTCCTCTAGAGCTTTAAATGCCTGTGTCAAGGAGATCCATGTGATATCTAGTTCATGACTCTGCCCTTGCTAGGCACTGGGCTCTTTAAAAAGCTTAAAGCTGCAAGCTGGCGTTGGTGGTCTGTCTAACTTAAAATTTTTTGAGTAATATCCTTTGGATAAACTGCCATTGGCAACCACGTTTAGGCAAAGAGCAGCTTGAGTGACCTGAAAGGCGTCTTCCTGTCTTATTTGGCAGTTATGCCTCCTCCAAATTACCTTTCTCATTTACTATTGTCACATAATCATGACAGTATCCAGGTGGTGGCAAATATAATCTCTGCATCTGTCCTCATCAACAAGACTCACTACTCCTGTACTCCTACTCATCATGCCCAAGGAATGACAGCTTTTGCCTCTGACACTTTCTTCTACTTCTGGGCACGTCAGTGTTCTGGAGGAAGATGCTGCATGGAGGATCCATGAGCTGCTGCTCGTAACACCTCACAGAGCAGGCGTTTCCATCTTCAGGGCGCATTACAATCTCTCAGAGTATGTCTAAATATGTAGACACCTGAGCCTAATTCAGTAATCCTGGGAAAGGATTCAGAACTCAGTGTTTTCAATAGGCATCCAAAAGTTGTTCTGACTCTGTGGTAGACACCTCCTGTTCCTGATAAAACATCTATGCCTGTATTCATCCCTGGTAACGGGGGCTCAGTTAATTGGTCAAAAGTAGGAAATATCACGAACTCCAAGAAAGTAGGCCCTGGTGCTCTACATTCAGAGGTCAAATCATGATTGGCCTAGACTGGTGTATAAGTTAGGATAAGGGTAGCTGCTATAACAGATAGACCCCTAACTTCTCCCTGAATTAACAAAATAAAAATTCATTTCTTGTTCACATACCAGCCAAAGTGAGTGAGTGTCAGACAAGGTTCTATGTGGCAATTCATGAATGTCTTATGGCTCTGGACCACATCTTCCCTGGCCTCTACCCCTGGCAGATAGTGGTCTACAGGTTGCAGCTGAGAACTACTGATCCAAAGCATATCAATCCACCCTGAAACTGAAGACATGATAGACACCACATGGGAAATGCTCCCTACCTGTTCTAATAAATACATAGCACCTGTCCACATGCAAAGCGTAAGTGACCTGAGTGACCTAAAAGACCATCCTATAATAGCTATACACATCAGTTCCTATTGACTTTCTCAACTAACCTTTCCTGTATGCTGTCCTATATTTTAGTGATCCACTCCAAAAATCTTGGATGGGAAAGTTGAATATATTGTCTAGAAACTGCAAGACTCATGGAAACTCATGAAGTACTTGGTTTTTTGGGGTATGAGGGGGGTGGATTCAGGCATAAAATATTAGTGGTCATGAGAAAATTTTTTTCAACACAAAAAATACTTGCTAATACTTCTGTCCACTCAGACAACTCTGCTGGGGATGAAAGTTCTAAGGGGAGAGATGATGCATAATTACTGTGAACATGTGTTTCTATTTTCCCAGGATTGACCTGATTTCATGTTTCCCAGCTTTGTTAATCACATCCTTTTTCATTGTCAAATTACATAGTTACCCCATTTATAGCCACAGGATATTCCTTACGTGTGCAGAAAAAACTCGACCTATATTTATACAAACTATGTTCAAAGATTCCACAAACACATGCTCTTCAGCTCAGATAATTCTTCTGGTCTCTTACTTGCTAGCTCCTTGCAGTTCCAGGTGCTCTAGGCCGGAGCTTCCCGTGACACCACAGGGTAACAAGCAAATAATTCTAAGTACATGGCACCCTGTACTTGGGGAAAGCAAATGAGACAACATAGGTGCCTGGCTACTCAAATCCATCCCAAGGGCTGAGTGAATCAACATATTTGGAACCCAACATGGTCAACCCATGCACCACACACTTTGGAAGGGAAGCCCTTCTGTAGGCTTCACATTTTGTCCATCCCCCTCAATGTTTTCTGTTAGTTATCTTTCTCCTGACAGCCTGACTCATAGTTAGAAATACCCTGATTAGGGTATCGTTACTAGGATGGCACAGAGACTTCAGACTACTCAGAGTACCATTGTGCCCCATCTGGACATCTGTAACCCAGCAGGTCTCCAGCACTGGCTGAAGATGGAGGCCCAGTGAAGCCAATTTACCCAAAAGTATTGCACTTGTACTATTTCCCTGCCAAAGTTAAATAACAGGTAGAAGCATCTTTTGAAGATAAAGCTTCAAAGGAAGAATTCACTCAAAGATAGTTATGTCAGTTGCCTTAGGCAAGACTAGAAGTATCCATACCATTTACATAAAACTAAAGAGTTGTCTTCCTTCCCACCCACAGAGACAGTTTTACAACTACACTTTTGTAAAAGGTCAGAATCCCATCATTTGACTCTAACAAGACAAATTTTTCTACTTCTTGTCTATTTCACCAATCTTCAGTCCTCAGTTTCATAATCTATAGATTCTGGGATTGGACTAAATGTTCCAGAATTTGTGAGAGTAAGTAGATTTGGGTTTGAGTTCAGTTTTACCATTTAGTCAGATGCTATGTAACCATGGAAAATCACTGTACTTCTTTAAACCTCGATTTTCTCTTCTGTAAAATTGGGATAATTTAAGTACTTATCCTACAGTGTGTATGGATCATAATTCAATGTAATGAATTGGCTAAACTCAATAGAACACAGTTAGGAAAGAGACTTCAGCACGACGCAGTAGATCTTTATGTCTTCCTTATATTTATCATTATGTTTATCTCTGAGAACACACCATATTTAGAGTTGTTAGAAATAATCTCATTCAGTTTGGAAAAAAATAAGCAAATTAACAAATGGATATGCTCCCCCCAACCCCTTACACACTTATATACCGGTTCAGCCCTAGTCTGTACTCTGTAGTTGTTAGACAAAACTGTAGCTCTTCCAGGCCTGTTTGACCCAGAGTAACTCCATTTTTAAATCAATTTACATTTAAATTCCTAGGAAAAATATCATTTCCATAAATGTTTCTGCAGCTAGAAATATTTGGAATCTAGAGAACTATGTAGCATCACCATATAATGTATCACCTAAGCCAGGTACTTTTGAGAGTGCTGGGAAGTAGCAGAAAAAATCACTGTAATCATGGCTATCCCAGGTAAACTGAGAATGTAGACATCCTAGGTTTAAATGGAGGTATCAGAATAACATTGAACTGTAAATTGTAGAAAGCCAAACCAACAGTGGATTAAACAAAATAGAAAAAATAATGTTTGCTTTCTGTTATTAATTAATTTTTAGCACTCTTCCCTCAAATTTCCCTGTCCATGGCTGATAATATGGATCCATGTGGGCCCCAGCCTCCTTCCGGGTCTAACACAGTTGCTTGTGCTCCATCCATAGGGTTTATGTTGAAAAGGATGGAGAAGATCTTGCCCTCGACCTTGAACACAGATTGCATGAATTGCGCATAAGGCTTTTGCTTACATCCATCAGCCAGAACCAGTTATAATACCTAATCTACCTATAAGGAAGTGACTCTCTCACCATAAAAGTAAGAGAGGCGATATTGGTGGAAAGTAGCATTTTTTGCCATTATGACATTTAACATTGGGAATGTAAATGGGCCAGATGTCTACTCAATATTTCACAAAAAATAGTCAGGTAAGAAAGTTTAAATTGGTCCTTTCATTGTTTATTTTTCAGTGTTTGCTCCAACATTTGTTGCTACTCTCATGTAGCGGATACTCAGTAGATGGTAACTATTACTGAAACATGGTTCTTTATGTGCAAGAAGCTTAAAATACTTCTGCTGAAAGAAACTAACAGTGCAATAAAGAAGCACACTCACACACACACACATACAAATACACACACACACAGAGTCAACATGCACAAAGTGTGTGATGTGTCCTAAGTGCTCCTAGCATGAGATAATATAATGTGTCCTGGAAAGGAAGGTTTCTGCAAGAACTTAAAGTTTATTTAGGACTAACAGAGAATGCCTTGGTTGCCAGAAGAATAAAGAGGCAGATAATCTAAATGGGAGTAATAACATGAGTAGAGGTGCAACAGCAACGTGAGCCCAATGGGAGAAAATAATGGACTTAGAGCACAGAGGACTTGTTAAGAAGTGGAGGTGGAGGTAAAAGGAACTTGTGGATACAGCAGCTTTGATTCCCCCACAAGTACCTGTTGGCAGAGCTTTTGCATATATCTACATAAATTATGCAACCATTTGTGCTCATTCTGGGCACCAGATGAAGAAAAACAATTTATCAAACATCTAAATGTATGAGAAGATCCCTTATGTTTTTTAACCAATGGAGCCCTGTGCCCATTATTATGCAAATGACTGTATACAGTAATCTCACACAAATTCTTCAAGCAAAACATTCCCATCTCCTATTTTGGAAGACTTAAGTATCTTCAAAGAAGTGTTCTGAGATGAAGAAAAATGTTGTAGGGGTTTCTGAGATGAAGCCCGGATTCTTCAATGCCTTTGCCCGGCAGTTTTCAGATCAAACATGCTGTGTAAAAAGAACTTCTCCAGATCTGGTTGGAGCCACTGGTTTTGTAGAGGAAGCAAAGAGGAATAACTCCCACATTCAATGACAAGAATAGTTAGTTCAATCCTTACAGTGCTCTTTTTGCTCATTCTGCCAAAATCAAGAAGCTCCAAGAAATACATCTTAAAAAACACAAAGAGAAATCTTTTTTCCCCCTGCTTCTTTACATTTTAAGTACAATTCCATATTTTCTTTTGCTCAGTAATTAAAGTGCTACTCCCAAAGGTGGATAAATCTAGCTTAATATTTTTGGTCACTAATATTGGAAACAGGAGAACAAAATCTAAATACTTACAAACTTTGGTGTCACGCTTGCGTCTTCTAGGAATATTTGCCTACATTTCTTCTTTAAATTTCCATTAAAGGTGGTCAAATTCTTTCCTGAATGTATCGTATATTTTCCAAGGAAAGACCTCATGGTTATTTGCCACCAAGACAGGCAAAAATGAGTATATGTCATGCTTGTTTTTCCATGCTTGTGATACTTCACTTAGGAGAATGGGCTCCAGCTCCATTCAGGATAATACAAGAGGTATTAGTTCACCATTCTTTTTTGTTGCTGAGTAGTACTCCATGGTACACATATACCACAATTTATTAATCCACTCATAGATTGATGGGCACTTGGGTTGTTTCCACATATTTGCAATTGTGAACTGTGCTGCTATAAACATTCGAGTGCATATGTCTTTATTATAGAACATCTTTTTTTCCTTGGGGCAGATGCCCAATAGTGGGATTACTGGATCAAATGGTAGTTCTACTTTTAGTTCTTTGAAGTATCTCCATATTACTTTCCATAAAGGTTGTACTAGTTTGCAGTCCCACCAGCAGTGTGTGAGTGTTCTTATCTCTCCACATTCATACCAACATTTGTTGTTTTGGGACTTTTTGATAAAAGCCATTCTCACTGGAGTTAAATGATACCTCGCTGTGGTTTTGATTTGCATTTCCCTGATGATTAGAGATGTTGAGCATTTTTTCACGTTTGTTGGCCATTAGTCTATCTACTTTTGAAAAGTTTCTATTCATGTCCTTTGCCCAATTTTTAATGGGGTTGTTTGACTGGTGTTAATTGATCAACACTTATGTGCACGTATGAAAGTAACATTCATCAGATGTCGGGCAGGTGGGAGCGGGAGGAAGGGATGGGTATATTCACGCCTAATGGGTGCAGTGCGCACTCTCTGGAGGAGGGGAACGCTTGTAGCTCTGACTCAGGAGGTGCAAAGGCAATATATGTAACCTAAACGTTTGTATTCCCTTAATATTTTGAAATAAAAAATAAATAAATTTTTAAAAGATTAAATTAATAAAAAATTGCACTTGTCATCTCCAAAAAAAAAAGAAAAAGAAAGACAAAAATGAAATGTCAACATTAAGGAACCTCAAATAAGAAATTATGTTTCTCTGCTGAAGGTCAAATGAAATGAAGTCATTTGATACATTGCATTCTACTTGTTGTTTTGATCGACGTGAATTCTGACCCGTATCTTCTTCTTTTCCTGGTTTAAGGACAGTTTTTTAAAGAAATCTTTTTATTCATATAGATTTAAGGGGTACAAGTACAATTTTGTTAAGTGGATATATTACCTAATGGTGAAGTCTGGGCTTTTAG
Organism: Daubentonia madagascariensis; assembly: GCA_023783475.1. Taxonomy (NCBI): domain Eukaryota; kingdom Metazoa; phylum Chordata; class Mammalia; order Primates; family Daubentoniidae; genus Daubentonia; species Daubentonia madagascariensis. Next base: position 10,208,791 of record JAKFHU010000487.1, read on the forward strand.
TGTATCCATCACCTGGATAACATACATTGTACCCAGTAAGTAATTTCTCATCACCTACCCGGCTCCCACCCTCCCGCCCTTTCACCCTTCCAAGTCTCTGAGGTCTATCATTCCACATCCTATAGCCGTGTGCACACATTATTTATCTCCCTCTTAGAAGTGAGAACATGCAGTGTTTGACATTCTGTTTCACGGTTGTTTCTCTTAAGATAATGGTCTCCAGTTCCATCCATGTTGCTGCAAAAAGACATGATTTCATTCTTTTTTATGGATGAACAGTATTCCATCATGTATATATACCACATTTTCTCTATCCAATCATTGGTTGATGGAGGCTTAGGTTGATTCTGTATCTTTGCTATTGTAAATAGTACTGCGATAAACATATAAAGGCAGGTATCTTTTTCACATAATGATTTCTTTTCATTTGGGTAGATACCCAGTAGCGGGACTGCTAGATTGAATGGTAGTTCTGTTTTTAGTTCTTTGAGAAATTTCCATACTGTTTTCCATAGATGTACTAATTTACATTCCTACCAACAGTGTATAAGTGTTCCCTTTTCTCTGCATCCTCATTAACATCTGTTATTTTTTGTCTTTTTAGTAATAGCCATTCTGACTGGTGTAAGATTACATCTCATTGGTTTTAATTTGTATTTCCCTGATACTTAGTGGTGTTGAGCATTTTTTTCTCATATGCTTGTTGGCCATTTGTATGTCTTCTTTTGAAAAATGTCTATTCATGTCCTTTGCCCACTTCTTATTTATTATTTATTTATTTATTTATTTATTTATAGAGACAAGGTCTCATTGTCTCACCCAGGGTGGAGTGCAGTGGTGCAATCAGCTCACTGCAACCTCAAACTTCTGGACTCAGACAACCCTCCTGCCTCAGCCTCCGAGTAGCTAGGGTGCATGTTATCATGCAAATTTTTAAAATTTTTTTTGTAGCGATGAGGTCTTGCTAATGTTGCCCAGGCTGGTTTCGAACTTCTGGCCTCAAGTGATTTTCCCTCCACAGCCTCCCAAAGTGCTGGGATTACAGGAGTGAGCCACCTCACTTGGACTTATTTACTTTTATTATTTACTTATTTGTTTTTCAATAGGCAATTATAGGAGCTTGCTTCTAAATGTAAAGGGCAGAACATACATGTTATTGTTCAGTTTCAAAATAAAGATGTTATCTAACTCTTTTTCCAAAAGTCAATTATTTTGCAATAAAGGTCTTTAATGAAGAGGGTTTTAGTGGCAAAAATACTATACATATGGAAGCACTAAACTCTCAGTATTTTTTTTTATTTATTAGATCAAGATATTTCTTCCTCTCATTGAACTGTTACCTAAACCAGCAGTAGTTTTTGTTTTAGAAACAAAGAATACATTTGTTTTTTTTTAAAATGAGTTTGGATTTTGTTCTGCATAAGGTATTCTGCAGAATAATCAAAATTTTCTTAAATAATCAAAATGAAATTTAAAAAATGAATATTTGCCTGCTCTCAAACACAATATATATGAAATACTGGGATTTAATAACCTTTCTAAAAGAGGTTGGCTAAATTCTCAAACTGCCAAGTTACATGATAGGGTTTCTTGAAAGGGCAAGCTTATCAGCATTACTATTATTTTGGATTATACCCCCCACCCCCTACAAAGCAACTTTATCATTAACTCCTGGGGCAAATGAACTACGCACTATACATCCGGTATTTTCCATGAATTTTTTAGGCATTTGCATTTTGGATTGAGGGATACATATAGAAAGTAAATCTTGCAAAAGAAAGACCAATATGTGCATGGGAAGGAAACAGGAGGGGTAACCTGTCTTTGGTTTTTAAATGAACATCCTTCGCTCTCACTGAGAAGTAGGATTGGGAAGGGGTACAATCAACCAGGAAGGGGGTCAAACAGAATTTTAAAGATATTGGCTAAATATATCTACATCAGCCACCCCTATGCTAAAACAATAAACATTCCAGCTTATCCAAAACACTATAGCTCTGGCTTCCCTGTGGCTCTGTCTTCATGTCTTTCTGACTCCACTTACTTGTTGAGAAATGATACATTGGCTGACCTCAACTGTTCAGGAAGAAGGCTCTGATAAAGACAGGGGTATAAGAGGTTTTTGGTTTGATGTTAGCAGATGACATTGGCAGCCACATCCTCATAAGAGGAAAATCTAGGCTGGGAATGGCTTATTAACTTAGCATGTTTTTTTCCTTGAGTATACTTACCAGCACAGCTTCTTGATCATGGCAATTTGCCAAGTCACCAGCTATGTTTGCCATTCAGCTTACTTTGAATTTACCATAATGTATTCTGTCAGAGCCAACATATAAGCTTGTTTTTCCTAAATTCTTTTTTATTACACAAGAAACTACCATCACATACAAATATACTTGCAAGAAATAAACATCACTTTTTACTTAGCCAAAGATTTTAGAGTAAGAGAGAGACATGGAAACAGTTGTTTGACTCACTGAATTCATCATAGTCAGACAACCCCATCATAAAGGCTGATAAACATGATGCATGATTCTGTTTTTATTTTTCTCTAGCTTAGAATGCATCGATCTGCTGAGGTGTTTTAAGGATTTGAATTGCTTTGCCAATATTTATTTGCGATCTGACTAGGACCTACAAGTTGATTATGTAGCCAGGAAGAGTAGAGCAGGAACATGTATTGAGCTAAATATAATTGGCGGCAACTCAACCCACAAGAAACAGATAAAAATAAATGAAAATAAACTATTAGTAATGTGTGTGTGTTTAGATCACACATGTAGTTAGATGTTTTTTTGATCTGAATACACAATATTCTATAACTGACTATTACACACATCAGTTCAGAAAGGCAATGTAAGTTTTCTAGAGCTGAATGTTATGAAAATAATTTTGTAGTGGAAAGAGATGATGTTTTATGCAATCTTTGGGTAGAAAAGACTTGAAGATATCTTCTAGGTATGAGATCCTCTTCTAAAAATTATGAGACTGAAATTACATCTTTTTAAAAAAACATGGAAGAGTCTTCCTTCAGTTGTTGATTTGCTCTCATGGTTTATATTACTGCAATATAATAGTGATTTAACAGAATAACCAAAAAAGGAACTCTATCTTGAAGCACCATGAAATTCTAACTTTGACAAAAGAAATGGAAGGTGCCTGGAAGGTGGAGACAGATGACAAGACCAGTTGGCTGGGATAGACCTCATGCCTTCTGGGAAAATAGAGTGTCATGATTTTTCTATGTCTGGAAGTGGAAGAAATGACTCTATAAGAAACAGCTTCCAGCTTAACCAGACATGTAGAGGTAGTTTTCTGATTAATACTCAGTGCTGGGGTCCTCATCCAGTTCTGGAGGAAGGAAAAATAAATGAGGGAAACTACAGCACTGATCAAAGTTTTGCAAAGCAGGGCATCCTGCAGAACCTAGAGCCAGTCTTTAATGGTCAAGGATAGGGCTGTGGTCTGGTTATGGACCCTTCTCTACATTCTAAATGGCATGAGAATTCCTGAATGTTGTTTGCAACCCAAAGACGCTGAACTTCCTTGCAAACCATCAATCATGGTTCTTGCTGAGGCCTAGTTTCCCAACTGGTATGTATGTAATCAGTATATCCAGACCCATTTTGTCCCACTCACATTGAATAGTGATACTGCAGCAGCAATGTCAACAAAGGATTCCTTACACAGTTCTAGGGTAGTTATCTAAGAAGAATTATCAGTGTTATTTGAAAGTTAGAGGCCACTGGGAAAGATGGAAAAAGGAAATTATATACCACCCCAAACACCCACCCCCATTCCACATTTAATTTAAATTCAAAAAGGTTTACTGTTTCACTTGTCCATTTGGTGAGTGAAAATAATTAAAATAACAACAATTAGAAGAGTTTTACTTTGAATCTCTGGTGTAACCTTGAGTTTCTGAGGCTTGGACAATACTTCTTACCGCAGGTAGGGAGAAGTTATAAGTAGTTAAACTGATGAATTTGTTAGAGTGGGATACTAGGAGACAGGGCTGAGACTGGATACAGGAGCTTGAAGATTGGGTGCAGGTGTTAAAGTAAACAACTCTCAAGCAGAGCTGACTAGAGGGGCTGATAACCACAGGCAAGTACTGGCTTCAACTGGCTTGTCAGCTATCTCTGTTACCTTACATGAATTTTGGCTAATTACAATGTCATTTACATTGCAGTTGAAAAATTTCTCCACCCTTAAAATCCACAGTGACAGTTCCAAGACAACCACATAAAGTGTGAAAATGGGAGGGAACCCAAATCTAGGAATTGCTACCCAAATTCTTAGTAAAAGCCAGCCCCTTGGCCTTGAATATCCCTCCCTTCAATTAGCAAAACTATGGAAGATCTAAACCCACCTCCTTCCGGAGCAGCTGCTGTCTTTCCAGCCTGTCCACTGTCTTTCCTGAGAGTGTATTTTCGCTTTCAATAAAAAGCTGTCACTTGCTTGGCTTACATGGTGTGTCCTGAAATTTTTTTGTCAACGATCACCAAGAACTTGGAAAAACCTCCACTTGGAGACCAGTAACAAATTCATCTAAAGCAAAATGAAAATAAAAGAGCTTCCTATAAATAAAATAAGTCTGGAAGCTTATAATCTGGTTGTAGAAACAAAATGCATAGAAACAAATATATAAACAATGACATTTCTAATTTTGCTTAGTGTTATGAAGGAAATATACATGTAGAGAAAAATTGGAGGTAAGGCCCCAGAGTGACTGAGAAATTTGAACTGTCTCAGTAATTCATATTTACTGGTGTGGCAGTTGGACAGGACCAGAGATAATTTGCCTGACTTCTATCTGTGAAAATAAAGAGGAACAAAAGTGTTTATTGAGCAACTACTATTTGCCAGGCACTGTGGGTTCTCTCACTTAAATCTCTGTATTTAAATGTATTTTTTAATACATTTGAGCCTCTTACTTATTTCACAGGTGAGTAAGCAATTCAACAAGGTTAAATAATTTGTACAAGACAGTAAGTGACACAGCTGGAATTTGCATTTAGGTCTATTTGATTCCAAAGTTCATCTCAGTGACCTGCTGCCTTCTTCCCTTTGAAAAGAGAGGAGAGCAAACATTTTCATCAGTAATTCTTATTTTAGACCTCTAAAAATGAGGATAATTTGGGTTTCCAGCACAGTATATATTTATGCAGACATATATAACTTAATTAATTGCCTCACTTTCTGACAGCATAAGAACTTAGTTGAAAAACAGAAAAAGAGTCAACAAATTGTGTTATAAGGATTTCAAACTGTAGACTACAAAGGTTCTTCCTACTTGGGCGCCCCTTTCAAAAGATAAGTGATAAAACTTCTGTTTTCAGGCGAGTTCCAAGGAGATAGTTATGAGATGACTCCTGGGTTGGTTTATGTTAAAATTCACTGTTTTAAAGAATTCTTTCTTTACTGAGGAAGCAAGTAATAAATATAGTCCCAGAGGCTCCCTTTCTTTCTTTCTTTCTTTTAACTCAATATATCACATTTTAATTGAACTATTTAAATCACCACGGTTGACAAACCAAATGTGGCTCTTTTTCTAAAGTAAACTATTCTGGAGGGACGTAATATAAATTAGAATTAACTAAATATTGTAATAACACCTTTTCAATGTTCAAGCTTACCACTGAATTTCCTTAGAAACACAGAGCTTTTCCACATCTGAGTTTTCATCCAATAAAAACTTTGCCAAATCCATCATCTTTTCTCTAACCAATTCATGAGGTCTGATATCTATTAATTATCTTCAAGAAAAGCAATAGAAAGGTATAGAAGGTAGTAAGCATTTCAATCACCATAGGTCTTTTGGAAACCTTCAGCAGCCTAATTCTCTCCAGATATATCTATTTTATTCTCCTTTAGCAGACATCTTTATAATGTATATCGCCTCTCCTCTGGTAATGTTCTCTTCCGTATTAGTTAACCCCATACGCGGCAGCAGGTTACAAAAACATCAAGAATAATGACTCCTATTGTTTATCTACTAAGGCAAGCATATTACATATATTATCTTATTTAAGCCTCATCAAAAAAAAAAAGGAAAAAAAGAAAAGAAAGAATACATAAAAGGCAATAAAATCTGTTTGCAGGGTAGGTTTTATTTCTACTCTTTTATTTTTGAGGCAACTGAATCTCAGAAAATTTTAAAAGATGAAATGCTTTTCCCAAGAATATGCAGCTAAAGTGTTATAAAATCAGAATTTACATCTACATCTACCTGGCTTCAAATCCTGTCATTTTAAAATCATATTAAACTATCCTTCACATTTGTAAAATATCCATAATAATGTTTCCCTTGGGCAGTTATGAAGATAATTAAGGTGTTTATAAAGTGGCTAGCTGGATGCTAGAAAATGGTAGACATCCAAAAATGGCAAACTAATTTTGGTAGCTAGAAGTGGGGAGCAGCTAACGAAACAAATATCTGAAAATGTAGAACTTGCTTTGGAAATGAGTAAGGGGCAGAGGCTGGAGAAATAGTGAGGAGTATGGTGCAAAAAAACTTGTATCATCTTAGAGAATTTATAGATTATTATAAACAGACTATTCATAAAAATATGGACATTAAAGGTGCTGATGGTGAAGACACAGAAAGAAGTGAGGAGTACAGTAGAAAATAGCTAAATTATCATAAACAGAATTTTGGTGGAAAGACGTGTGTTAAGGCAATGCTTGTGAGGGCTAGGAAGGCAATGAAAGCCAGGCACTGGAAAATAGAGGAAAGGAGATCCTTGTTACGTAGTGGCCAAAGACATGGCCAAATGTTGTCATGAGGTTAGGTGGAAAGCAAAACTTATAAATGATGAATTTGGATATTTACCTAAAGAGTTTTCTGAGCAAGGTAGAAGGGGCAACCCAATTTCTTCTTATCATCTATGGTAAAACATGAGAGGAAAGGATACGTTAAGGAAAGGTCTGTTAAGCCAAAAAGAACCAGGACTTTACGATTTCAGAAATTATCAGCCTATCCAGACTTCAAAATATGTTAGAACTAGGAGTTTCTCTGCCAGGAATGTGTGCTCTGGAAAGAAAGCCAAGGATGTGGCGGAACAGTTTTGCTCTTACCTCGCAAGGATCCAAAGATCAGAGTATTCAATCAAATAAAAGGATCTTTGAAGAGATTAGATGTGTGAGTGATGAATTCCATCAGCCATCTCCACAGAAACCAGAAATAGAGATAATGGAGATGTAACTATCCAGAAAAGTTTTGTGAAGTAGCTCTTAATTCCCCTAGAAATAAATGGGAGACTTACAAGGTTTTTGAGGATGTTATATCGAGAGAAACACTGCAGCTTGGACAAAAAGGGACAAAGTGAAGATAAACTGAAAGGAGGCTGTGGGACCCCCAACATTCATTCTATAATCAGGAAACAGGCTGATAAAACTACTTACCTGCAAATACATGTTATATTTCAAGAAAAAGGAAGGATGACACTGAAGGCAGAGTGGCAGGCCCAGAAGGCAAACACTCAAGTCACAGAGGATTATTCCAGGCCTTGGATCCTAATGGAGTTTGCCCAGCTGGATTTTAAAAATGCTTGAGGCTGGTGACTTCTTTTTCTTTCCATTTTATATCCTTTGGATCAGGAATGTCCATAACTGTTATCCTGTGCCTGATCCACCATTGCATTTGGGGAGTAGATAACTTGTTTTCTAGTTTCAAAGGTCCACAGATGGAGCCAAACTTTTCCCCACGATGGATTCCCAGAGCCTCATCCCTACCTAATATGATGATTTAGATGATGAGATTTGGGACTAATGAGATTACGAGGATTTGAGCTGAAGAGACTCAGATAAGATTTTGGATTTGAGTTGATTCTGTAGTATGTTGAGACTCTAGAGTACCTTGGGACGGGGTATAGGTATTTTGCGCGTGGGGTAGACACAAATCTTTTGGGGCCAGATTACATACTGTGCAGCAGTGTCCTAATCCATGGAACGTGTGAATATGCTACTTTACATGGTAAAAGGGACTTTGAGCATCTGATTAAACTAGAATCTTGAGATGGAGAAATTTTTCTGGGTTATCCAAGTGGTCCCAATTAATCATGAGTCCTTATAAGAGGTAGGCGGTCAGTCAGAATAAGAGGAAGTGATATGATGAGAAGGGGAATCATAAACCAAAAATGCATATGACCTCTAGAAGTTAGAAGGGTTAAGAAAACATATTCTGCCCTAGAGCCTCCAAAAAAAAATGCAACTCTGCAGATATCTTGATTTTAGCCCATAAGATCCAGTTAGGACTTCTGACCTCCAGAACTGTAAGACAATATATTTATATTGTTTTAAGCCACTAAATTTGTAGTAATTTCTTATAGCAGTAATAGGAAACTAATACAATATAATAATAATAATTGTTATTGTGCCTTTTACTGTATGTACTTAGCCATTGTGATGAGTGTCTTTCTTATATACATCATTCATGTTATTATTTGCTTAAACAGAAAATACTGATAGAAGGAGGACATTTCATAATAAAGGGTCCTCATTTTGTTTATCTTCTAATGTATTGTCTTACAATAAAGTGAAATACATATTAAATGGCACCAAATAAAATATTTTAAAGATTTACTATTTAATTTTTGTAGCAGTTTAAAAAATATTTTCACCTACATCAGGTCAAACTTCTTTCTAACATCATTTTGCCTGCGGTAGTCTTTTTTTCCCCTTTGTAATTTAGAACTAATCTACAAGTATTTGAGTAGCTAGAATAGCAGAATTGTAAAAATTTATCTAAAATGTAAAATATAAATACAAATTTTACAAGTTTTTATTTGGCTAGACAAAATTGATAAAAATGTATATAAAATGAAAAAAAAAGAATTTTGAAATGAAATTTGTGTATGGCTTTTTGGAGGTGGTCTGAATATCTTAATAGTTTGAACATCCTTCTCAATACTTTTTGGGTTGCACACCCCTATCATTGCATATTTTAAGCATAAACCCACAGTATATGTAAATTCTTATATTTATATACTATATGAACTTATTATATTATGCATATTATATTTCATATAAACACAATTTTTAAAGAAAGAAATACAAAAATTGAAACGAACCTTTTTCCTATTTTCTTCTCTTACCCTTATAGGTCATTTTATATACCTGTAATGATGTGCATAAACAGTTTGGAGATTGCTGTTTGGAAAGCTTGGACGTAGAGGCAAGTAGACTTTATTTTGCTCCTGGATACATCTGTACTAACCATTGACATCTTTGACAAATCAGACAGGTGTTTTGATAGGAAAAGAAAACAAAAGGCATCCTCCTATTTTCTTCTCCATCTTCTGTGCCTTCTATGTTCTTCTCAGCAAGCATGATCAGTAAACCCTTTATTTATTTTTAAAGGGTGTAGCCCTTTATTTTTTAATGGTGTTTCTACATAGCTTGCAATTACTCAGTGTTTTCCTTTTGTAAGAGTTCCATGAGTCTACTTACTGGCAGCGGAATGACTTAGTGGAAAGAGAGATTGTTGGCTTCTTATACTTGAGTCTAAGAGATTTTTAGTTCTTTGTGTTTTGAAACTAGCACTTCCTTCTTTAATCTCCCACTACTTCATGTACACATACCCACTCAGAGCAGGCAGGTGTAAAATTAGAAGGGACAGAAGTAACAAAAGCATGGAAAATATCAGATAACATTTCTAAAAATAATTCTTGTTACAGAAGCAGACCATTTTGAAACCAACAAGAGGGCGTCAAGTCCTCTCCAGACTGAGTTTCTCAATTGTTCTTCATGGGCGCTGCGTTAGTAGCAGATCAGAACCTCAGATTTCTCAACGACCCTCTGGTGTCACTCACCTATGATTTTATACAATTGCCCAACATGAGATGCAAAGTTTCTTTTTATATCCAAGATAAGTACATGTCTCCCCTACACTTCCGTCATTGCGTATTTCTTGCCCATACTGCCACTATTCACTCCTGCCCAATATGCAGGGTCAGCCTTTGTTGGTAGAGTTGTGAAAATTTTTTTAGGCTCCTTCAATTTCCGGTACCGCTCTACAGCAAACAGATGAGATTTCTTGTAGAAAAATTCTGAAGCTTACTTTCTGTATTGCCTAGTGATTAAAACTAGGACAGGCTGGAAAGAAGTTAATAGGAAAAGAGAATTTAAATCAGAAAAAGAAAAAAATCTATTTAATAGCAGAAGCTGTCCAAGAATAAGAAGACTGACATAAGTAAGGTAAGAACACAAAACAGTTTCTGGGTGACTTCAAAGGATTCTGGGGAGTGTTTATATAGCCCATGTGAATTGGAACCCAGTAAGTTAAAAGACATATATATTGGATTGTACTTACTACAAAAATAATGCATTCTCATTGAAATAAGTAAAGCAAGAGATGTAGACAAAAGACAAAAAAACCCATAAATTTTCGTTATTCTGCTCCCTGAAAATGTAAACAATTTACTGTTTATCGCCCCATCCTTTTCTATGTTCGTGTAAACACGTCTTACTACAACAGCTAGAGATCATTGTCAAATATAGTTCACTAGTCTTGTGTTCGAAACTTTCCAATGACTTCTCTCTTCAGGCAGAGTAGAGGAACTTGCCTTTATCCTACAACTGGCCTCATATCCTGCCTCTCATCCTTGTTTGCTCTGTATTAGCCATACTTGTCCTCAACGTCTTCCTCCAACACGCAAGTTTCCTTCCAGGGACCTACTGGACGTGTTTGTTCTCTCTGCTTGGATTGCTGTTTTCTCTGATATTTATGTGACTAATTCCTTCATCTTTATGTCTTTGCTCAGATAGCACTTTATCATTAACTTTTTTGTTGTTCTTACCCTTATTTTTTTTGCCTATTTTTATACAGGGATTCAAAACCTGTATCACTGCTGCAGCCACCTTCTCAGAAACCTACTTCCTGCTTGCTTTCAATTCAACACATGGATAGGGGTTATGCAAGTATGATTTATGTTCTTAAATCCTTTCACATGGCAAACCCATTTCACTTGAGAAATCTCTCCCTTCTTCCCCCTTTTTATTAGGATTCTCAACTTGCTATTTTTGCTGCACAGAACCCCTGTGATGGTTTGCCGTGGTCTTGCTGATTCTGGATTATGTTTTTCTCTACTTTGCTTCTTATCAAATGTATCTGTTTCTGTGGGAAACTTTTCCCAAACGGTCAATTCATTGGGAAAAAAAATTCCAAAAAACTCACCTATTTCCTGAATAATCCAAAGGAATGCATTTCATCTGGGGGGATTCAGACATCAAAAGTAGGCATTTTTCTTGCTTTCTGTAAGGTATTTTCTGTACTTAGCAGCCAAGGAATAGAGAAAGACCACTGGTCTTGGAGAATATTGCTTCTTTGATTATAGTCCAGGAAAAATTCAAAAGAATTTGGAATCCATCATGATTTATCAAATATTTGCTATCACTTCTCAAAGTACATGATGCATATAGTTATGAAAGGTCAACAAGAAAATAGTTTTCCAGTCCTTAACTCCTTTGGAGTAGTTACCTTTTCACCCAGTTCCTGAAAGCAAGAAACCAGAGAGCAAAAACAGTGTGTCCCCTCCTGACAGCTGCAGTGCCAAGATAACTGCAATTTCATAGGAAGAGATGTGTTATAAGAATTTTACAGTGATGGGAATTAAATGAGTTAATCTTGATATTGATGAGCACGATATCTACCTAGAGTTGCACGTTGCTGAGTTCCTTTTTGGTTCTTCCTCACATTTAAAAATTTTAATTAATTTATTGAATATTTCTTTGCCAGATCAAAATTAGAGAGGGGCCAAGTTTTCTTTGACTCCTAGCATCTCTCTTCTATTCTTTCTCATAATGTTTATAGTTCTATTGGCCTCCATCACAATAATGCCTGGTCTTCTTTTGGAGGTATGAAATAGAACATCTAATAGTAATAGACTAATGTCAATGATGCCTCCAAGAGAGGCAGAATTGGATGGGAAGCGGTCAGAGAACGTGGAATTTATAGATTTTTCAAATATTTTGAAATAATATTTATGATTATTTTTGCAATGAAATGATAAAGCTAATACTCTGATTTCCTAATATCAGGTAGGAATTTTTTAAAAATGCATCCATTATCAAATAAAACCGTCAAATTTTCCCGGTTTGTCAGTTCAAAGTGAATGGGCATTCATTCATTGTCATGGGATTCTCTAACTATTCTCTCAATATTAATTTCACTAATATAATAAACGTTGACGTCAAGTCTCTTTCCTTGCCTCCAAATTTACTCACTCCGTGATGGTATCAAATTGTTTCCTGAATGAAAGAGAGAATCATAAATATTTTATTATGGTTGAATCATTATGTCAAGTGCTTCCTGAACACTTTGAACTATTTATTTTCTGCTTTTTAGTGGGACGTGGTTTGGTAACAGTGTGTGGAATGAATGAGATTTTGGGATGTTGACATTAGTAATGCTATTTGGAATATTTTACACTTGAGTTTAATTGTACTTTGCCTTATTTTTTTCCTGCAGATTTCAGTAGAGTACATTACTTCTAATATATGGCAAATATTTACTTGTATTAATACTTATGAATGTTATTTTCACTTTGAATCTACATTAAAATCTATTGGGCTAAAAATTTTGCCAAAAATTTTGTGCAAAGGCCTGTAATAGCTAAAGAAGACTTCTACCCCTACTTATTTATAATGTCTTAGGCCACAGTATCTCATTCCAAGAAACTTCAAGTTCAGTTTCAGGAGAAACAAGTCTTTCAATATCTTGAAGTCTTCTCCAGAAACTATTCAGCATTATAAATATGTTAACTAATTTTTAAAAGTAAGTTTGCAATGTTTTATGATGATTCAGGGAAAGGAATTTAAAATACAAGTATTAAATAGTAGTCAGCATTTGTCCAAAATTAATGCTAATACTAGACATCAATATGAAAGTCCAAGTAGCCAAAGTAGGATTGAAAATACTTGTAAAATATTCACAATAGTATAACTAATAGCATAATTTCTGAGTGTGTCACATTTACTTTGAAATAATAATAATTAATATTTTTTAAAAAGTAATAATTATTATACTATTTTTCAAATAAAGTTTTCAATTTTGCTAAATTGTAGTAGTGAATTCTTCTGCAGTAAGTTTTATTCAAACAATATATAAATGTCTATGAAGCAAATTGAATTTCTGTAAATTATTCAGTTTTAACTTTGTTGATATAAACTTCAAAATTAATAATTAAACTAGAATTAGTTCTCTTTTAGGAACTATACTTAAATTAGTGATGTCCTGTTTGATGGAAAACTGGTTTTTTTACTGTTCAAAAGCAAAACATAATTACTTAGAGGTTATGCTTACAGAGTATATCAATCATAAAATACAGTTTCATATTTTTTGTAAAGTCAAGGATCTAAACTCCAATCCACATCAGACCTATAATATAGCTGAAAGTCAAAGATCCATGTTCCAACCCATAAAAGTAGGAGCCCATACAGCATCTTTAGAGATTCTTTAAATAACAAATGCTAATATCATGACTTCATGATACTAGCAGGAATTAGAGTTTATGAAAAATAAATTGAGATTCTAGTGTGATTGTCCACCAGTATTATTCTCTGCTTGTCCCTTCAGGTTCATTCTCTGCCTGTTTTCTACCCAAGGATCTTAACTGTAAGGTTAACCAGGTCTTTCCCTCCGGTTTCTGGCTGGGATCACCCAGTGAGAGTTACCAAGCAGAAGAGAGATTAGTCATATATGCCCCTTCCACTTTCCTGCTGAGCTGTCTGTCTCTAACCATAGCTTTTGCAGGGTGAGCCCTCCCCATTATCTATAACTCTCCCTAGATTCTAGCAACACAACTTTCTCCCCTTTCCTCTGCAGGCTTAGGGAGTGTACAACTGGGCTTCCCACTGTTGGTGAGCCTCCGGGAGCTTTGTCATCCCTTTATGATTCTGTTAAACCTGCTCTTACATCAGCAAACATTCCCTCCATTGAAGGCTTTTCAATTAACCCTTTGAGTTAATTGATTGTGTTATCCGTTTCCTGCCAGAATCCTGCCTGATACACCTGGTCTGGTCTTCCTCATTGCCCCCACTATACATAATGGCCAGTCACTCTACTTAGCACCATTCCTTCTTATCAGTAGTGTAATAATAATGATAAGACCAGCAAAATAATAGTAGCTTACTACAGAGTGAGCAGTTAACTCATGCTAGAAAATCTGCCAGGCAATTTATCTGTGTTACCTCAATAACATATTCACAGCAGTCCTATGAAGTAGCTATAATTGTTATTTCCATTTTACAGATGAAGTAAGTGACTTGGCTGAAGTCTTAGCCAGTGGGTTGTGAAACAGAACTTTAATCTAGGAATGCTGACTGTAGAAACTGTACTTTTAACTGCTTTACTCTCATTCTTGTCTGTAGTCAGGTGCCTAAATGGCACAAGTGATTGATGAAACAAGAAGCTTTTTAACCTAAACTCTCTGAATTTGTGTATTTCTTTTATCTTAAAATTATGTACCTCAATGACTAGAATATTTTATCCAAAATACTCAAATTGAAGGAAGAAGTACCTGTAACCATAAATAAGATGTGTTATCCATGGACATTTGGTACCTTGGAAGCACAGAATGACTGGTATATAAAATCTGAAGATAAGTGCTGTTGGATGGGGAACACAGCATAAAAAGGAGTATTTCTCACGTAGATAAGGGAAGCAGCAAGACTCTGATTTGGGGAATGTAGGTAAAGGCTCCAAAGTGGTTGTAGGGTAATAGTGGAGTAGGAAGTATGGACCAAGGGAAATTCATCAATAGCACCTCTTCAGGGTTTGAGAGCTTGGTTCTGAAGATACACACCATCTGTTCTCCATACTTGCCCAAGGCCTGGCTTCCAAATTTAAGCTTTCATTTTATTTCCCCAAATATTATTCACAACAGTATTTGTGAGTTTAATGAAATACTGAAGCACTGTCTTCTGGAAAGAAATGTCCCTGTGAGATTTGAATTGTCATCATCAAGAAAAACTTTTAGCCTAAGAGTTTTAGAAGATAAAATCAAAATAATCCTCTACCTTGGGCCGAATTAGTATGGTCTTTTTAAAAGGCGCCTTGCAATTCTCTATTTTTAACGTAAACTTTCCTTATTCATTTTACGCTTTCAATTTTCATTTACTTTTCTAATTTTTTTTTTATGTCCTAGATTCACTTATTCTCTCTTCTCTTTTAGATTTTTTTCCCCCCTGAACCTCATCTGATGTTAGTTTCAGGAATCAGGGCTACCTGTCTGTTGCACCCTTCACTGATGACAAGAATAATGACAAGAACACCTGGAGGTCACGTACATCAGGGTGAGTAATGCTATCCCTTATTGTGTTCCCAGCCTTTTATGTTCTCTCTTCTTATCAGGAAACAATGTTTCTCATTCAATTTTAAAAGTCAACACATTAGAATGGAAGTCAGACAAAAGCAAAGCTGTGCAATTGTCCAGTTCTAACTAACCTTTTATGATGAAGTCTTTGTGCACCTTGGACAGGAGTGTATTTAGAGTTTGAATTTAAAAAAGGTGCCTGTACTAATACGATTTCCCTCTGATGTAAACAGGCATCGTTCCCTCAAACAGCAGTTCCGTTAAAATAAATAGTAGCATGATATATTTAAGAATATTTTTTCTGCTTTTACTATTAGAACAAAAAACAAAGAGCTGCCTAGGTAGTCCAAAAACAGTGGGACATCTGTTCTTACTGGTTAAACCATCTCCTCAATCACTTGGAAAGAAAAACAATGATGTTAATTTTTAAGACATGTAGTCTAAAGTGTTCAAATGAATAAAAACCTGAGAGTACCTAGTATTAAGGAAAGTGGCATGACAACCTAAACCAGAAAGAGAAATCACAGGGAGACAACCTTGTTTTTACTATTATGTTTTACCCAAGCATTTACCAAAAAAAGGTGATTTAGGGCAGTTCACAGATAGGCTCTTTTGATTGTAATAATTAGATGTTCATTTTAATGGGTTTTAAAAAATATTTAAATAACACATTGAACTTATGATTTTATTTAATATTATACTGTGGTTGTACTAAACAACTATGAGACAAAGAAATACATTTATATTACATTAAAAGATTTGCTTTAGAAAAAATGTCAGTATAGATGACATTAACACATGGCAAAAGCAAACACATGATTGTATATGCATGTCTGAAATTTAGGAGCCATAGTTCTATCCTAAGCATTAGATATACATTGCCACCTAATTTTAAGTCAAAGCAAACTTTATTATGGGATCATATATTACAATACTTTCAAGTGAACACATGCCTAAAAGCCTCGACTGCACCTTTTTGCTTTAGTGTTTCATTTGTACACAAAAGAGATCTATTCTAAGAGAAAACTGCTCTTTCCTAAAAAGAAAATAAAAGATTAGAAAGGAAATAAAAAAAAAATTTATTAAAAACAACAGCAACCACAAATTTCCTTGATGGAATTAGTTTATACTTCTGGTTTTGCCATCAGATCATAAAATCACTCTTGCTCTTGTAAAAATGGTTTTTTCCTAGCACAAAGATCTGACCTGGTTTATTTCAACAGGTCAGGCTTGATTTTGAACATCAAGGTCTGTCTTTCTGTCTGTCCATCAAATGTTAGAATTCATTTTTTACTTGAGTAAAATGAAAATGAAGAAATGCTGAAGGAGATAAGCTATAAGTTGTTCTTCACTCTTTGAGGAAATAAAGACAGTGTTTCCCCATGGTGGAGGGGCAAATGGCTGGTAAAATTCCAGGATACCAAATCACAAAGCAGAGATATTAGAGATTTTAGATGTTGATAGAATCTGGAGTGAAAAAACAGTTGGCAGCAAATGAAGAGGAAAGGAAAGAGGGAATCCTGTGACTAGTCACTGTTCCAGATAATTCCTGTGGCCACACCTTCCTCACCCACCCTCATATAAAAAGGGGGAAAAATGCAGACCATTGAACAGCTCATGGAAGCTTCTTTGACTAAAAATCTGTGATGGAAATTTTGTATGAAAGAGTTATCCTGTGAGATTATTTGTCTTTTCTTTTTCTTAAAGAGGCCAAACATTCCCTTAAACCTTTCCCTGGAATCTTGGAGTTTGGATACCTGTCCTGGAATTAGGATGCATAGAGACTGATTAAAGTGGAAAAAAACCTAACCAAACATCACCTAAACTTGGATTTTTTAAATGCTTTACCCAGATAGTTCCATTTTAGTACATTTCACTCAAGTCCTAAAGAATGCTAAAAGATCTTATATTATTAGTTGGCCTGAGATGAGTCTGTTAAATTTAAATTTAATTTAATTGTGTACATTAGTTGACATCAGAAATAGTCGCAAGAAATACTTGTGTTTAAATCTGTTTTTAAAAGGTACTTACACCTCCAGAATGACTTATAAAATTGCATCAGATGTCCTTTGTTTTAAACTTTAAAGGATAGAATGACATTTTATGCATTTTCATTTGTAATCTGTTAAGACCAAAAACAAAAACAAGCCGTGTCCTAGTTTCTATAAATGTTCTTTATTTCAATAATGATTGATTTTTCTAACTTTAAAATTTCCTAACACACCTGTAAAATCTACTCTCTCCTTATGGGTCATGTTATTACTGTGATTTGGGAAATTTATCACAAAACTAGCTAAAGACACACGACAAGCGTTGAAATGATGTGCTAGTTTAAACAATTGGAGTTGGAAAAAGTGGTCATAATAAATTTGTTTGCCATAGGTAAACACTAGTCTCAAAACATAGATGATCGAAACATTTGAAAAGAGTAATCATTCTGAGAACTGTAAAGATAGATTAAGAGAACAAATTCCCTTTCTGTCCATCCTTTGGATGATCATTTTCTAGCTTCTTCTGAAAATTATATGTTGAATGCTGAAAGGGGATTTAGAACATACATGAACCAATTGGTTTGGACTGGAAAATGATCTTACTTTTTTTTTTTTCACATTTTGTATTTAACTGTCCCGGGAGTGTACAAAGAAGGATGTGTGAAATCCAGCTCTAAAAACAGTGCCTGATGCCAGGATTTCTCCTGTCTTCCCCTTCTTCTCTCTCTACCTAATTCTCTCACGCACTTGTCTCTCTGATTTTCTTGTTTTCACGTCCCCTTCCACTTAGGATGTTTTTGCATCATGTCTCCATTTCCTAAGTTGGTGTTCATCTTCTGAAATCTCAGTTTTCAATGAAGAGAGAGAGAAGAGACTCCATTTCTATTTCTGGTTCATGTCAATGAATAATCCTGAGACAAGGCAACAGAGCGGGGTCCCACGACCACATGGCATGAGATGTCTGGCTGAACACCCACCCTGAAAGGGCGGGGGCTTTATTGATAGTATTTTGTAAATGTCACATCCAAGTGCTGGTGGAGTAACCTCCATCATGAAGATTTCTGGGGAATACAGAGTGAGAAATTCACTTGATTTTCATTTTACAAGCTTATCAAATGACTGTGCCAAAACGCGAATAAATCACTACCCGGGTCCTTTAATGATTATAAGGATTATGCACATGACTTGCTGATTCCAACAATACTTTTCCATTTGTTTCCACTCTAGTTTTATTATGTTTGCTGTGCTTTCAACCTCTATACCCCACCATCCAGGTTAGACAACCTAAAATAATATACTGGAGTATGTTCTTAGAGGAGAATTAGAATACTGGTAAGTTTATATTCAAATTTACTGTCAGGTTCTTTGTGAATTTAGAAGTTGATAGGTATCATAGAATGCTACTTGAATTTCTCATGAACGCTCCATAAGTTACTAAAGTTTTTCACCAGTTACGTACAGCAGGGCCTGAAAGGATCGTGGCATAGAAAGCCAGATTGTCAAAATAGTAACACCTTTTCCAGGTTGTTTCGTAAGACCACTCTCTCCACTAACTTCCCAAACTTATTGATTTTGTCAATCCAGTCCTTCTGTCTTTGCCTTTGTACCCACTTTCCCTGTCTGCAGCTTTTCCTTCCCAGTTTGGAATTCATCCCTTGGTTTATAGACAGGGTTGGACTTATCCTTGCCAAGTCTTCATTTTATCAATTTTTTAATCCACTGCAAGACCTTTTTATACATAAAAAGTGAACGTATGCAATACGTTCACTTTTAGAGAACTTTTATGTTTTAGAAAACATATTTAGGTTCAATGGGTGGAGCAAAGTGTCTAATGTATCCCTAACCACTACTTCACAGTGGATTCTCAGTGAGTTCTGTTCATTTTAACTTGATTTCATTATTACCTAACTGTATGGTATGTATTACATATTAATTACTTACTGTACTATTTAACACTATTAATTACCTACAATGCTATTTAACACTATTTAACATTTGGTATTAAGTACTATAATAAGTAATTAATGTTAATGTTTACTTTTAATAAACATTAACACTGCCAGAGGAAAGGGTGCAAAATAGAATATAATCCAGATAGGTTGTGATAAATGTAAAAGTCTTAGGGAAATACATAAAGCACTGACTCCCAAATGCAAATCCCTATAGCACCTCTGTCCTGATTATATGCTATTTAAACTGGTAACTTGTTAAAAGGAATAATTCTAGGGGATTCTGATTCACAAAATCCAGAACAGAAGGTATAGTCTAGAAATCTGTATTACTTAGAAGCTCCTAGGTTTGTAATTATAATCATGTCAAGGAAACACTGGTCTCGACTAAAGGACAATGCCCTGGGCCTGGTTAGAAAATACACTAGCAGGTGTTCTCCTCTAAGAACATACTCCAGTGTTTAACATGAGAGTACTGGATGACTGGGGAGGTGTGCCATCCAAAAAATAGTGAAAGAAAGAAAAGGATAAATATTGACAAATTTTACCTGATATATACTTTTTTCATATTGGCTGGCCTCATTGTGTTATGTGAATTCTTTTGGTGTACATAGCTTCAGGGATGAAAGTGAACTTGCTTAAATTTAGCTACTTAAAACAAGAATGCAATTCTGTCCATCACAACTGTCCTGGCAAATTATTAATTTATCATAAGAAAAAGAACTATCAAAGGATCACATAAAATGGAATATTCTTTAAAGCACATTTAGCATATTATGTCCCAACATCCCAGCGTGTAATCCTGATGGAAAATGAAATCAGAGGGCCACTTAGTAAATTGAAAAAGCAGAAGCCTGTTTAATGGAACCAGAATAGGCATAAAGCCCTTGGAATAAGACTCTCTCTCAAATGAATCATGCAAAGATGGACTCTGCTCATGTAAATTTCTAAGACTGGATTTCTTGAGTGTTTTCAAGCTGAACATCTTTCTTTGTTTTGACTGATGTACTTTTTCATATATATTGTAATATGTTACAGGAAAACATTCTGATTCTTAAATATCTCTGTCCTAATTAATTTTGTATTTCTCTGAACATATACATCTCTTTGTCGTGTTAATTTACCAATATTCCAAAGTTAGATTATCTCATGTGCTTGTAAAGAGAACATTCAGGGGTAAATCTCAGAATAACCATACTTTTGGCTTGACATTCTCCCAACTCTACCAGGCAGGACCAGCTATAAAATTTACAAGGCCCAGTGAAAAATGCAAATGTGGGGCCCCTTTTCAAAAAGAAGAGAACAAGTGTCCTTGGAAGTATTAAAACATAAAACTTATAAACTTAAAAAACATAATAGGGATAATGATGATACATGAGTATCTCATAATAATGTAAACTTGTAAATCATATAAAAGTGATATTTTGAAGTCACAATTTTATATAGCACACTAAATGATAATACTTTATTAACGTGATATCTTGATTATAACATTTTTGGCTCACTTTTCTGCAAATTTATTATTAGTTCATCAAAATTTATACTTTTAGCAGATTCATTTTCAATTGATATCAGAAAGCACCATTTGCCCTTGGCAAATGCCAGTTTGCAAATATTTTTTGAAAATTTTTAATTTTGTCAAGAACTTTCTGCTGATGTAACTGTTACTGGAGCTGTAAAAGTATTTATAGTCTGTGACAACTTTAGGGTAAATTTCAGATAAATTAGTTCAAAATGTAAATTTTAGTGCATCTAGAGCTGATGATTCTTAAGGAACGATTTTTCTAAAAAGATTTAGCTCTTTATATGAATCATTTTCATGCAAGTTTGAATTTAATTTAAAATGTGAATTTGTATAATAACCTTATAATATGTCCTCTGATTACCCTATGACTTGTGGAGGTCTTACAATAAACCAAAAGTGGCTTCATGATTTGCATATAATTCAAAATTCCTATATATGCATTCTATCACTTTATGTTCACTATAAGAAAAATATTAATTTTTAAATTATCTTTCTTGTTAGTACTTCGTCCATCAGAAGCTTCAAACAAAAATAGTGGGTTTTTTTTTCTGTTGAATGCAACAATCTTTAAATTTTATTTCTGTTATGGGCTGAATTGTGTCCCCCTCAAAATTTATGTGTTGAAATCTAACCCCCAGTACCTGATGTCTTGAATCAAAAATGGAAAATAGAAGGAAGCCTAGAGACCAATTAGTCCCACCAGGTAGTTACAGATGAGGGAGGATGTAAAGGAACCCACAGGAAAACTGTCTTTCTCAAAGTCTTGCAGGTACCTGATGGAAATAACTGGGCTATTGAAAGGTAACTGGATAAAATAAGGTGAAATTATAACTCATGCCTTTCTACTAATGTGTAATTAGATGCTCTTTCCATATTGAGAGTGATAAATGATCAACAGCAACGATGACAGTAGTAGAAGGATTTGAATCCATGTTCCTGGAGAGACTAAAGCCTAATAATCCCTGAGTTCTTAGACTGCGCAGCACAAACACTCTTAGGAGATTCTTAAATTATAGCAGACTCTATTTGTGTAGAAAGTATCAGATGTTTTCATAGTATGTGAATATTCCTTTTATTTTAAACAACAGAGGCAAACAAAAATAAAATTAAAAGCAAACACAAAACCTTAAATGTATCTGAAAAAGGTTTGCACTTATTTAAATTTTTTAGACAAAACTAAACCTGATATTCTAGCTTTCAATAAGGTTCACTGTGTTGGTTGTTATTCTTGCTTTTTAAAAAAAATTTTTGTCACTATTTTGATTATTGTTTTTGTTGTTCATGGTTTTTGGTGGGGAGGGGGAGTTTTAGCAGTCCTACTGGAAAGAACGTGTTGTTCTTTCATGAACACATGGAAATTCTTATTTTCACTCACTTGCTTTTTCTTTCCATGGAAGACTCTTTGGAAACATAGCATCTCATTTGGAATGGCAGCAAGTGGTGAAAATCCATTTTTAGCCTTTAGCCCATCATTTCTGCATGACCAATATTCAACTCTGGAAAGATGGCATTAACCATATCCTCAAAAAGCCATCCATGTTTCTTAAAATAGATCTAGGTTACCAATCTCACATTACCGTTTATTCCCACAAAAAGGAAAGGGTTAATTATCTGACTCTATTTTCTTTGAGAGTCTTTCTAATTCAATTTCCAGTTGTACAAAATTGGCCCTTAACAAACAAAATACTGAAACAGCTACTGATCTCCCATAACCTATTTTCTCTCTTTACTCTTATTTGAATTATAAATTCAGTAATAAGCCTATTGCTAATCTCACTAGAAACAAATGGAAAATGGTCAAATGACGTACAGTTTTGAGTTTTTTGGTACATAAATTAGATCAAGTGCGTCAATTGATTGGAATATTTTGACCTTTTCCCCTTTCAAAAGTATATTAGGAAAAAGCAGGTTTGGATAAAATTCTGTGTTTAAAATATTCTGCATTAACAATTTAGACAACGACTTCGGTAAAAAGAGTGGAAAGTTGGCATGGAGCACCAAAATATATACTGCAAACCATGACAAAATATCCCCAGTCTATTTTACACATTGCCTACATATGGACATGCAGTATTTTATAAAGACAGTTTTATGAAATTCCCAACATTAGAGGAAATGTGTATTTTTATAAATGACAAGTAATAAGTCATTCTTTGCATACATTATGAAAAAGAACATTAGAAACTGAATACTGTTATTGTTTTTCTTTGTAAAATCTGATCTATATAGAACTGCAATAATTATTCAGTTCATTTTGGAGTGAAAAGTGGCCTTTTCACTCCAAAATGAATAAACCACAAAATTAAAAAGTTAACTGGAAAATTTGAATTGTGTAGGAAAGTGATATGGCCCTTTAAATATAAAATCTCCTCACTCACATTGTTTAGACTTTTTCAGTATATGTGCATTTTGTGCATATGTGTGTGCATATGTGTGCACATGCTTTAATTATTCTGACAAATTTTCAGCAGAAGTAGAGACTTGTATCTGATTTGGAGAAATTTCTGTTAACCAATAAATAAAATTAGACAAAATGCTCTCTTAAATCAATTAGGTGTATGCTTGTGTGTTCTTAATCTGTTTGAATCTCAAAAAATTTGTTGGTATGTTAAATCCTTAGTAGTAACTACTTTGCTTTAATTATAGTCCACTTGTTATGAGTAAGATACTTTCTGAATAAGATAGCCTTTTTTCGGTTTAATGTTCTGCTGAGAATTTTACGTGATGAAGAATGTGATGAATAATCTGTTTTTATAGACCAATGGTAGGCATTTACTAGAGAAACATTGCATAAATATTTACATATACATATACATATATACATATATTTGTGTATGTGTATATATATCTATATATACATCTGAGAAAGTTATTGGAACTATTTTTCATGTATATAATATACTATAATATATACATTATATTATATATAATTTTTATTTAACATTTAAATTTGAAGAACAAAAAAAAGGTTTTCAGAATTTCCAGTGATCTGTTTGCATTTGTGTTCATTAATATTCTTCACACACAGTCATATGTCTATTATTCCTGATCTAAAAACCAGTAGTCTGTTTTACACACTTGGTGAAGTACAAAGCACAAAACAAATATAGAGGGATAAGAATGACAACACAGTGGAAATACCTTCCCTTTCCTATGCTTTGAAAGATGGAAGGCAAAAAAATTATACTAACAGAATACAACACTGTAACTGTACGAACATCGCTGACAAGGTGAAGGTATTATCATCAGTAGTGTCATCAAGTTTGTACGGAATTGGAATGCAGGTACTGATTGACTTTTTTAAAATTTGTGTTATCTATAAACAGAAACTCTTTCAACGTCTCAACACAGTATCAACAAATTAGAAAAATCAAGCAAATCAAGTAGGAAATTCAATTTTCTATCTATATAATATTTCTTTTATTTTCCAAGGTGCTTTTATGAATCGGTTAATTTGTGTCAGCCTTCTTAGATAAGTAATATAGATATTATCAACACCCTGGATTTGAGCAATCGTAAGTGCATAAAAGCATCTTTATAAAGTAAAGCAATGTACTACGTACGGTCGCTGAACTTTTTAATAGTCCTGTGGCATGGACAGGAAAAGTACTATCTCTTGTAGGTAGAATTAGGTTGCATGGCCATATGTGGCCAAGCTAGGTCTAGAAACAGTCATCTAACTTCCAGCCTAATTTTCATTCTCCCAGAGTTTACCTAAATTCATATTTCTCTGAAAGTATGGAACTATGTTAATCAAAGATAAACTCACTTCTTCCTCAGGGTCTTTCAGACCCTCAATGTGCATAAGAATTTCCAAGAGAAGGATTTAGCATGAAATGTTTTCAAAGTTTTTGAATCTTAAAACCTTTTTCTTCATTGACCTCCTATTAAAAAAAAATCTTGTGGAAGGGGAATCTAGTTAAATATAGTTTGGGGACCACAGCATTTTACCTTTGTAAGTAAAAATAGCAAAAAAAAATTTTTTTTATTTTAAAGTGTTCTGTTAAAGTTTTGGAAAAATAGCACCTGATGTGATGAAAACGAAGAAGGAAGCCTCAATCAAGGACGTTGTTCCTACTCTTTCTTCGGCAAATAGTTTTCTGAGAAATCCTGAGGGTTCCTTCGAGATATTTCCAGCCTACCGTATTTGGCTCTGGAGCCCAGAGAAGCCCCTCTTTTTTTAGAGTGGACTATTACTATTATTACTATTATTATTATATTCATTTAGCTTTTCTATTAGTTTCCTAGGGCTGCCACAACAAATTATCACAAACTTGGTGGCTAAAAGCAACAGAAATTTATTCACTCATAGTTTCAAAGTCCGAAATGGAGGTGTTGGCAGTCCCGTGCTTTCTCTGACGGCTCTAAGGAAGAATCCTGCTTTGCCTCTTCCTAGCTTCTGGTGACTCCTAGCAATCTTTGGCTTTTCTTGGCTTGTAGTTGACTTGTAGAGACTTCTCAGTCTCTGTCTCTGTTTTTTCATGGCCTTCTTCTCTTTGTGTCCCTTGTTCTTCTTATAAAGACGCTAATCATTGGATCTAGGGCCCAAACTAATCCAGTGTGACCTCATCTTAACCTAATCACACCAGCAAAAACCCTCTTCCCAAATAAGGTCACAGTCTGAAGCTCCAAGGAGACATGAATTTTAGGGGAACACTGTTTAACGCATATGGTCTCCAAAAAAGCATTATTAAAGGGAAAAGTGCAGCAACCAAAAATAAAGTTTAAAAATTATCAGTTTAGAAAGAGGAGGCAGTGACAACTTCTTACATTATCATGTAGCAAAAACAGTAACAAGGAGAATTCATTTAACTGCATAAAGAAATGGTACATTGCTGAATATAATCTGATCCATGTTTTGCATAAAAGTGTACAGAGAAATGTAAATACATACTAAGATCCACATTATGTTCCCATAAAACTTTCCACTGATGTCTTTGAATGGCACGTTGACAGTGTTTTTTGTAGTGATTATCACATTGTTTAAAAATTAAAGGCTCTCAATACATACGATTCCATCAGCCATCATATTATTGGCCTTCTCCATAAAAATGATTTACTAATCCAAAATGCATATCAGAAGAGCATAATTTAACTCTCCACATATGCACAGAGAATGAAAGAGGTTGTTGTGAGACAGTTATTTCAGATTCAGAAAAGCTATATAGGTGAGCATTACAGAAATCTTAGCAGTGGGAGTTATTTGCATAGAAACAGAATAACATAAATCACAAATAAATTATTGGGAACTTTTATTGGATAGACACTGTTATTTTCCATTATTTCCCTACGTAAGTTCTCATAGAAAAAATAAGGTGGGGGTATAAATACATTATGTTTCTTATTCTAAATCAGTGGTTTTAAAACTTGAGTCTGCATCAGACTTATATAGAGGGCTTGTTCAAGCACAGATTGCTGGGCCCTACCCCCAGAATTTAAGATTCATTTAGTCTGGAGTCGAACTTGAGTGTTATTTTTCTTTTAACAGGTTCTTGTGGTGTTGATGTTGCCAGACTGAGGCCACACTTTGAGAACCACTGTTCTAGATGAATCAGTTAAAGATCAAAGTAACTGGAATAAAATAGTCATGAAATACAACTTAACTTCAGCTATTTATGAGGATTTCTTTTTTTTTTTTTTTTTTATTTTATTTTATTTTTTTTTTTAATTTCAGAATATCATGGGGGTACAACACTTTGGCCATACACATTGCCCCTGTTCTGCCCGTGTCAGAGCCACCATCGTGGTCATCCCCCAAACTG
Organism: Daubentonia madagascariensis; assembly: GCA_023783475.1. Classification (NCBI taxonomy): domain Eukaryota; kingdom Metazoa; phylum Chordata; class Mammalia; order Primates; family Daubentoniidae; genus Daubentonia; species Daubentonia madagascariensis. The sequence continues at coordinate 10,235,335 of JAKFHU010000487.1, forward strand.
TGCTCCCCACATCCATTCAGTGAGAGTTTTTCCCATCCCTTCCACCCCCCTCCCGCCCGCCCGCCCCCTGAAGAATGTTATTGCCCTGTGTGATGTAAGTGTTCATCAGTTAGTACCAGTTTGATGGTGAGTACCAGTGATGCTTGTTTTTCCAATCCTGTGACACTTCGCTTCGAAGAATGGGTTCTAGCTCCGACCAGGATAATACCAGATGTGTTAATTCACTATTGTTCCTTATTGCTGAGTAATACTCCATGGTATACATATACCACATTTTATTGATCCACTCGTGTATTGATGGGCACCTGGGTTGTTTCCACAACTTTGCAATTGTGAATTGTGCTGCTATGAACATTCGAGAGCAGATGTCTTTATTATAAAATGTCTTTTTTTCTTTTGGATAAATACCCAGTAGTGGGATTGCTGCGTCAAATGGTAATTCTACTTTTAATTCTTTGAGATATCTCCATATTCTTTTTCATAGAGGTTGTACTAATTTGCAGTCCCACCAGCAGTGTATGAGTGTTCCTACCTGTCCACATCCCCGCCAACATTTGTTATTTGGGGATTTTTTGATATGAGCCAATCTCACTGGAGTTAAGTGATATCTCATTGTGGTTTTGATTTGCATTTCCCTGAGGATTAGAGAAGTTGAGCACTTTTTATATGTTTGCTGGCCATCATTCTGTCTTCTTTGGAAAAGTTTTTGTTCATGTCCTTTGCCCATTTTTTAATAGGGTTGTTTGATTTTTTCTTGTTGATTTTCCTAAGTTCTGTATAGATTCTGGTTATAAGCCCTTTATCAGAGGTGTAGCATGCAAATATTTTCTCCCATTCTGTAGGTTGTCTGTTCACTCTAGTGATAGTTTCCTTGGCTGTGCAGAAGCTTTTCAATTTGATCAGGTCCCATGTATTTATTTTTGTTGCTGCTGTGATTGCTTTGGGGGTCTTCTTCATAAATTCTTTGCCTAGGCCAATGTCCATAAGAGTTTTTCCAACATTTTCTTCGAGAATTCTTATGGTTTCATGTCTTAGGTTTAGATCTGTTATCCATTGTGAATTGATTTTTGTGAGAGGTGAGAGGTGTGGGTCCACTTTCAGTCTTCTACATATGGCCATCCAATTTTCCCAGCACCATTTGTTGAATAGGGAATCTTTTCCCCAGTGTACGTTTTTCTGGAATTTGTCAAAGATCAGGTGACTGTATGAGGTTGGTTTTATATTTGGGTTCTCAGTCCTGTTCCATTGGTCTACGTGTCTGTTCTTGTGCCAATACCATGCAGTTTTGGTTACTATAGCCTTGTAGTATAGTTTGAAGTCTGGTAGACAGATGCCTCCCAATTTGTTCTTTTTGCTTAAGATTGCTTTGGCTAGACGGGGTCTTCTCTGGTTCCACACGAAGCGTAGAATTATTTTTTCTAGATCGGCAAAAAATGATGTTGGTATTTTGATAGGGATTGCATTGATTCTGTAAATTAATTTAGGTAGCAAAGCCATTTTTACTATGTTGACTCTGCCTATCCAAGAGCATAGTAAGGTTTTCCATCTATTTACATCCTCTGCAATTTCCTTTCTCAGTGTTTCATAATTCTCTCTATATAGGTCTTTGATCTCCTTAGTTAGATATATTCCTAAATATTTAATTTTCTTTGTTGCTATTGCAAAAGGTATAGCATCTTTAATTTGTTTCTCGGCTTGATTGTTATTAGCATATATGAAGGCTATGGATTTGTGTGTATTAATTTTGTATCCTGAGACTTTGCTGAATTCATTTATCAATTCCAGTAATCTCTTGGTTGAATCTTTGGGGTTTTCTATGTATAATATCATATCGTCTGCGAATAGTGAAAGTTTGACCTCTTCTGCCCCCATCTGGACGCCCCTGATTCCTCTGTCTTGTCTAATTGCTGTGGCCAGGACTTCCAGCACTATGTTGAAAAGAAGTGGAGATAGTGGACACCCTTGTCTGGTGCCAGTTTTAAGGGGGAATGCCTTCAATTTTTCCCCATTCAGTATGATATTGGCTGTGGGTTTATCGTATATGGCTTTAATAGTTTCTAGGAATGAGCCATCTATGCCTATATTGTTAAGAGTTTTTATCATAAAAGGGTGTTGGATTTTGTCAAAAGCCTTTTCTGCATCTATTGAAAGGATCATATAATCTTTGTTCTTGCTTTATTTATATGGTGAATTACATTTATAGATTTGCGTACGTTGAACCATCCCTGCATCTCGGGAATAAAGCCCACCTGATCATGATGGATTATTTTTTGATGTGCTTTTGAATTCGGTTTGCAAGGATTTTATTGAGAATTTTTGCATCTATATTCATAAGGGATATTGGTCTGTAGTTTTCTTTTTTGTTGTGTCCTTTCCTGGCTTTGGTATCAAGGTGATATTGGCTTCGTAGAATGAGTTTGGGAGGATTCCATCCTTCTGGATATTTTCAAATAATTTCTGCAGTATAGGCACCAGTTCTTCTTTGTAGGCTTGGTAGAATTCAGGTGTGAACCCATCTGGTCCAGGACTTTTTTTGTGGGTAGATTTTTAATTACTGCTTCAATTTCGGTGCTTGATATTGGTCTGTTTAGAAATTCTGTTTCTTCCTGGTTGAGCCTAGGGAGGTAGTGTGTTTCTAAGAATTTGTCCATTTCTTCCACATTTTCGTGTTTGTGGGCATAGAGATTTTGTAGTATTCAAAGATGATGTTTTGTATTTCCATGGTATCAGTTGTGACTTCTCCTTTTTCATTTCTAATTGAGCTTATTAGAGTCCTTTCCTTTCTGCTTCTGGTCAACCTGGCAAGTGGCCTGTCTATTTTGTTTATCTTTTCAAAGAACCAGCTTTTCGTTTCATTGATCTTCTGTATTGTTCTTTTGTTCTCGATTTCATTTAATTCTGCTCTAATTTTGGTTATTTCTTTTCTTCTGCTGGTTTTAGGATTGCTTTGCTCTTCCTTTTCCATTTCCTTAAGATGATTCATTAGTTTACTGATTTGTGACTTTTCTGTCTTTTGGATGTGGGAATTTAGGGCGATAAATTTTCCTCTCAAGACTGCTTTTGCTGTATCCCACAGATTTTGATAACTTGTGTCCCCATTATCGTTTAGATCGAAGAATCTTTTGATTTCATTTTGAATCTCCTCTTTGACCCAATACTCCTTCATCAATAGATTGTTTAGTTTCCAAGTTTTTGGAGGAAGATGTGAGTTTCTGTTGGAATTGATATCTAATTTTATTCCGCTGTGGTCTGAAAAGATACATGGTATGATTTCTATTTTTTTGAATTTGTTTAGATCTGTTTTGTGGCCTAGGATGTGGTCAATTTTAGAGAAAGTTCCATGAGCTGATGAGAAGAATGTATATTCAGTGTTATTTGGGTGGAGTGTTGTGTAGATATCTGTTAGGCCCAAATGTTCTAGAGTCCTGTTTAGGTCTTTTATTTCTCTATTTGTTTTTTGTTTGGAGGATCTGTCCAGTTCTGTCAGTGGGGTGTTGAAGTCCCCTGCTATTATGGCATTCCTGCTTATTATGTTGTCTAGATCTAGCAGCATTTGCTTTATGTACCTGGGTGCTCCTGTGTTGGGTGCATAAATGTTTAGAATTGTTTATTCCTCTTGTGAAATTTTTCCCTTCACCACTATATAGTGTCCATTTTTGTCCTTCTTTACTTTTATTGCTTTAAAGTTTATGTCATCTGAAATGAGGATGGCTACTCCAGATTTCTTTTGGTTTCCATTAGCCTGGAAAATTGTATTCCATCCTTTCACCTTGAGTCTGAATGCGTCTTTGTGTGTAAGGTGTGTTTCCTGAAGACAACAGATACTTGGTTTGTATTTTTTAATCCATTCAGCCAGCCTATGTCTCTTCAATGGGCAGTTCAAGCCATTTACATTTATTGAGAGAATTGATATTTGGGGTAAATTTCTGATTATTCTGTTGGGTGGTATCTTTTGTTTTACCTCTTGCGTCATTGTGGAATCTGGTTTCTGGGGTTTTAGCCTTTGCATAGTTTTACATAGGTGGGTGTCTGTTGCTCTGTTTAGTGTATAATGCAGGTCTAAGCATTTCTTGCAAGGCCGGTCTGGATTTTGCAAATTCTATCAGTGATTGCTTATCTGGAAACGTCTTTATTTCTCCCTCATATAAGAAGCTTAGTTTGGCAGGATACAGAATTCTGGGTTGACCTTTGTTTTGTTTTAGGAGATTGATGATGTCTCCCCATTCCCTTCTGGCTTGTAAGGTTTCAGCTGAGAAATCTGCAGTTAATCTGATGGGTTTCCCTTTGTAGGTTACCTCATTTTTTCGTCTTACAGCTCTGAGGAGTGCCTCTTTTGTGTTTACTTTGGTCAGTCTAATAATTATGTGGCGTGGTGAATGCCTTTTCACGTTGACTCTCCCAGGAGTCCTGTGTGCTTCTTGTACTTGGATGTCGAGATTTCTGGCTAAGCCATGAAAATTTTCCTCTATTATTCCTTCAAATAAATTTTCCAGCCCATGCGAATTTTCTTCCTCTCCCTCAGGGATACCTATTATCCTTATGTTTGGCCTCTTTACATAATCCCACATTTCTTGTATGCTTTTTTCCTGCCTCTTGTTTTTGTGTTCTTTCTCTTCGGCTGATTTATTTAGCGCATAGGAGCTGTCTTCTAGCTCTGAAATTCTTTCCTCTGCATGGTCCAGCCTATTCTTAAGGCTTTACACTGTGTTTTGTAGATCCTTGAATGCTTCTTTCATTTCTAGGATTTCTATTTGATTTTTCCGTAATATTTCTATTTCTTTGGAGAATTTTTCGTTCATTTCTTGCATTTTTCCTGTGGTTTCTTTGTGCTGGGATTCAATTTTCTCTTGAATTTCATTGAGCTTTCTCATAATCCATAAATGAAATTCCTCTTCTGTCATTCTACCCATTTCATTTGGGTTGGTATCCATTGCTGAGGAACTGATAATTTCTTTTGGGGGTGACTTTTCACTCTGATTTTTCATGTTCCCTGAGTTCTTTCGCTGGTTTTTTCTCATCTGGCCTCTTGGTCGAGAGCTGGGGGTGTTAGAGCTAGTTTATGGCCCTGTCACCAGGCCCACAATTATTGTTCCTTGGCAAAGCCAGGGAGAGAAATAGTGGCCTGTATTGCCTTAGGTGTATTTTAGCAAGTTTGTTGGATCTTGAGTTAACTCTGACCTGTGGTCTTCTCCTCTTCCCAGTGGAGTGTGGTGAGAATGACCTCCCAGCTTGGGCTCTGAGCTAATGGATTGTACTTGAGGATATGAATCCTCCGCTCCCTATTAGCTAGGTATTCTGTTATGTCCGTGGCAGACTCTGATTCCCCAGTTGGGGTATGCAAAAGCCCTGTGCTTTGGGAGGGGCTTTGTAGCTCCTAGGGGTTACTTTGACCCTGCTCCTCCTGAGGTTCTGGTAGAAACACAATTTCCTTTGGCTGCAGTGTGAGAGCTGAGTTGGGAAAATTCTACACAGCTCAGAGGTTGCTCATCTAGCCACGTGTGGCTGCCCTTCTGATGTGTGACTCCACGTGATACTGGTTGATAGGGGGATCTCCAATTGTGCACCCCTTTTCCACCACTAGACCTCAAGGCGAGGCGGGTGGCCGTCTCTATCCCCAGCAGTCTCTACGGGGGGGGGTGTTCCCATGGGGAGGGGGGAGTACTGGCCGCTGGAAGCGCTCTTGGGTGGCGCGAAATTCCCTATTGAAGTGGCCAGGATTATGGGGAGCTCCTCTGGTTCAGCCTGTGGCTCTTGAGGTATTTGGTTGTCATGGGAACCAGCAGTTATACCAAATGAGTCACTATGGCCAGCAACCTTCAAAATGAGCGATCTCTGGGGTACAGGAGGGCTGGGACCTGAAGGGCGGGCACTAGGACCAGCACGGAGCGGACTTGTCGGAGGCCAGAGCTGGGGTAGCAGAACCAGATGGATGAGCTGCAAACTGTTTCCAATACCCAAAGGTCCCGCCACTACAGTTCCGGGATCTCACCCCACCTGGAACCCACAGATAAAGCTGTCCCTGGCCACCACAGGCAAAGCCTGTCTCGCCCTAGCGGAAGAGCCCCGGTCTGAGGCGGGGCGGAGATAGAGACGCGGCTCACAGCTCCGCGCGGGCGGCTGTAAAGATGGCGGCCGCCGCCAGCCTGGCGCACAGCCGGGCTCCGATCGCGCCGGGAGTGCAGTTTTTCTCCGCCGGTAGTTGTAAGCAACCTCTAAGGGCGCGTCCCGCTCTCCGATAAACTCCTGGGCCCAGTCCCGCTGACTTCTAGTGGCGCAGCGTCGGCCTGCGGGTTCCCGCGCACTATCCCGGGAAGCTGAATCTCGGTCCCTGCCCAGTTCCTCCCCAGCCCTCGGCAGTCTCTGTATATTGCAGCTGCGAGTTGTGTCTGGCTCTGGCACCTTCCTCCTCTCCACAGGGCTCGCCGGCCCGAGCAACTGCTCTGTCCCAACTCTGGGCTTGTCCCTGACTGCGTGTATGGGGAGGCGCGTAACCGCTTGGGGGGCAGGTCGCGCCGCGCCGACCTGGCGAGTGCGTCCCTCCCACGCTCTGGGCTCTATTGTGCTCCGTGCGCCCTCCGATCTTTGTGAAAATTTTGTACCTGTTTTCTTGGGCTGGGCGTTCGGCGTTGTTTCTCTGTCATTCGCAATGCTGTTTTTGGAGTGAGTGGTCCGTGTTCGCCGGCAGCCACTGGCGTTCTTCACCTCCTTTCCTGGGAGCGGTATGGTGGGAGGACCCTATCACACCGCCATTTTTTCCTCTCTTATTTATGAGGATTTCTTAAAACTGTCTTCCCTTCATCAATATGACAAAAATGCTAAATTACAAATATCAATACTGAATATTAATTTAATTCAAGATTTAGAGAGGGACAGTTGAAAAGGATACTCATATAGAAGAGAAAAAGAGGGAAAAAACCTTATAGAATTTCCATATTTTTGTGAGATCTTTATGTTTCTTTAAAAGTTACACATATAATATGTAATTTTTTTATGGTATTAATTGTATATTAACTTATTGGATGAATCATTAGTCAATGAATTAGTACATGCAAAGTACTAAGAAGAATGCCTGGCACACAGCAAGCAGTTTGTAAGTGTTAATCAGCATTATGGAAATATGCACACAGCATAGAATATTAAGTAGGTCCTTCAGTATCTTCTCTGCCTCTGCCAAATCCTGCTCCTCACAAATAAAATATATTAGAAGTCTGAGGTGTATCCTTCTAGGTAGATTTCTCTCTCACGCACACCCCCATACAGAAATAGATAGACAGACAAAATTTTGTTTCTGTAATGGGGTTATTTCAAATATACATATTATTTGTGTACCTTGCACTTCTTTCTTAGATATGAAAACCCTTATCATGATAGTTCATATAAATCTGCAAAATGCTCTTTAGGAGTGCAGGTCATCTTTATTTTTATGTAGTTATTATGCTTATTTTATTAATATTGTATAAGACAATGTGAACAAACAGTTAAGAAATATATAAAATGCAGTGTACCCCTTCTTTCCCGTTTCTACCCCAACCATGGCTCCAGTCTCCCTTTCTCTTTACAAAAGCAACCGCTGTTTTAGATTATTTTTCTTTTTTAAAAAAAAAATCTCTTGGTGATGATCCTATGACGTTAGGTGATATACCTTAATTTCCTGATTTTATTTTATTTTTTAATTTTAATTAGCCAATGTTGGGCTACATTAATAATCTCTTTGGAATGGCAAGGTAACTTAAAGAACATTCAGCCCTACTGGAAAAAAGCTGCCCACTCCAAACGAAATAAACTCTCCATCACCATTTCAAATAGGAGAAAATCCTCTTTGAAAGATATTTTCTAGTGTAGTGAGAAAAAAATCAACCTGATTTATGACCATCCAAGCAGTTGAAAGTAAGGATAAGCTTTGAATTATATGTTAAATGTTGTTTATAAACTTTCTAGATGGGCGTATGTATAGGATTTGGGTGAATAAGGAGCAACAGAATCAAGCTTTAAAAAAAAATGATACAGATGCCATTCTCAGATTCTGTTTGGCTTCCAGAAAGTGGATACACAATTACACCATGGCAGCACATAAGTAATATCAATCTTCAAGTTTATACTTTCAGCCAAACATGGCAAGTATAAACGTAATTGCTCTTCGGGCCTTAAGCCTTATCTGGTTGAAGAGAAAAAGTGGGGAAAAGTCTTTAATTTTGTTTTGAAAAATAGAAAACTCTCATCTGAAATTATTCTGAACATTTTCACAATATTTAAAGTGGGGTATTCAAATGTATTATTGAAGTCATTTCCGGTAAATCAAGGGTTTACACATGTTGAAATGGCTGTGAGATTAGGAAATTCTCTTTGTCATTCAGATTTTCCTCCTATTGTGATTTTCCCATATTTAGGCAGCAGAGTTCCTTGAAATTTCTAGATCTTCTTTCTCTTTCATTCAAACTTCAACAGAAGCTTTCACAACCATTCTAATTTCTTTATCTGGACCTGTGTAGTGGAAAACCTTCATATCTTGACAATGTCTAGTCTGGGTAGATCCAGAAAGGGGAAATAAAGATAAATCAGAATTGGATGCTACATGGTAGAAAAGGGAGAGTCTTAGATCTAAAAACAACAACAGCAACTAAATATTGCAGAGTACTGGTTTAAAACCAACATTTTAACTAAAGCCTTTTTGTTATATTTATTTCTTTCCCAATAATATATTTACTGCTGTATAGCTATGGTCTTTATATTAGTTTACTTTCTTCCTATCATTTTTCCCTAGAATTTATTCTAATTATTAAGAATTTTATCATGTCAAGAAAAATTATACAGGTCTTTGAAATAAAAGGTGGGCACAAGAGACTACTGAGTGCCCTTTCAGTGGAGTTCTAGAAATTGTCTGGAGGCCCCTCATGAATTGTCTGATTCTACGAGGGTGTGCACATGTGATTGATTTGCTATTACAAGGCTATTGACCACTTTGAAGAAGTAGAAGTTCAGTTGTGGGCAACTGGGAACAGTGCAATTTTTTCCAGCTCGTTGGAAAGCAAATGAATTTTGTCTGTTAGGGAACATACATTTCTCTAAATCACATTCTCATTTGAACCAGTTTTAACATCTTACTAGAATAGTTTCCTCATTAATTAATGAGTTGAATAAAATCTTTGGTATGTGTAACTGAACATAAGACATAGTTTTAACTTCTTGAAAACACTTATGCTTTGCTAATTGTCACCCATTGGAGGCTCTGTATCTTTTGAAGGTTAGAAATCATTTCATAAACAGACAATTACAGGACATGTAAATCATAAAAGACGATTGTAGCTCTGACACGGGCAGTGCATGGTCAATATATATAGCCAAAGTGTTGTACCCCAATAATATTCTGAAATTTTAAAAAAATAATAAAAGAATAAAAGTTGAACTTCCCACTTGTATTTTGGACTCAGCATTTTTGACTTTCAGAAAAACTATAGTCTAATAAAAATTATATTTGTAAGCAATTCAAATCTTAATTTCATGTCTCTTGAGAATATGCAAAAAGGGAAGAGAGTATGTTCTTAATGCACAGCTGAACTTTTAAATATCATCTCCTTTTTCTGTCTCTGCCACAAAAGTGAGGTGTTTGTCTTACTCCCTCCTCCTCCTCCTTTCTCTGGATTCAAGTTTGAGCAACAGTAGCACAAAAACTTAGAACTCAAGCACTAACTCTAGGATCCCCACATTCCAGGTTTGGCTCCCAAAATTAGTAGCTGGGAATCTTTAAGAAAACTGCTTAACTACTCTCTGCCCCAGTTTCTTTCCTCATTCACAAGGCGATGATGATGATGATAATAATAGTAATAGTTATTGTCAGAAGGATTAAATCAACTGATACATGTAAGTGTACTCTGAGCAGTACTTGATGCATTGAACCTCTGCGATTGACAGCTGTGGCTTAGGGCTTTTCCACTAGTAAGAACAGACTGGAATGTACTTTCTGAAAAGTATCCTCTAATGTTAATATATGATTCTAACCTTACAGAGGCATCTTTTAAATTTATCAGTACTTTTACCAGCCTTGGATCAAGATCGTGATTTCCTAAATAATTTAACATAAAAAAAAATCAAAGCTCCACAACTTCTAAACCAATGCCCAAAATCTAAAGGATAACTTCTTTAAGAAGCAGCAATCCTATATCTTAGTGTATCGCAAGTGCAAAGCTTTTTAAACTTAATGCTAATAAAATTCTAGATACTTAAAAATTACTACCCCCAAAATAAAACGAAGATTTTCTCGTTATCTCTGACTTTACGTAAGTTCTACAATCTTGGCTTGGTTCTTTAATTTATATTTAAAATAAACATAGTTTCAGTCACACTGTCCCTCTCACATCAAATGTTCAATATTAACTCCTCTTCGAGGACTTTTCTGTTTATCTACTTTCACTGTGGCTTTCAGAAACGTTTGCACTTCCTTGATTCTAGCATATGTCAATTTTGTTATAATTCCTACTTTGCATTCTCAGTAAATTTTGTTGTTGTTCCCCAAGGGTGAAAACTTTGTTTTCTCATCTGCACATAGTAGGCACTCAATAAATGTTTGCAGATGGAATACATAGAGGAAAAAGTGAATGAATGAAATATTGAACCAATAACATCTCTATTCCTTTTCACCTGTGCAAATCCTGTCCTCTCTTTGATGTCCTTTTGGAGTTTCAACTAGTGAACAAAGACTTCCTTGATTATCCCCGACCTCAAGGATATTCTGTCCTAAACATTGCTTCAGGATTAGAATCCACATTTATTTTCGTCCTCCTCCTCCTTCTTTGTATCATTATTATTTACTGTTTCTAATCATTAATAAGTCTTCCTTCCACCCAACCCTTGGGTGAGTTCATAAGACTGTAAGATTCTTGAGAGTAAGAAAAAATGTGATAAAATTTGGTACCACCTTCAATTCTATACACAGTATTACATTCACATTAGACATTCAATAAATTAAAGCTTAGTGAAGGTTGCTGTTACTTTTCCTGTCTGTTCAGTTGGGGACAAGGAATCTCCCTGAACATAAGAAAGCAGGACTCTGAGGAACTGCCAAGGAGTGTGGGGTGGAGTTAACCCTTTCAGGCTTCAGAGCAGAGAAATGAGTTACTAATCAGCAATATATTGTCATTTTGAGTTTCCAAATAGTAAGCAACAATAACTATAAACAACTGAATTCTTAAAAAAGACAGAGGAAGAGGGACAGGAAAACAATACAGACGTAAGGAAAGTGGGGACATACAGGCACTCAGTGCCGATGAAAAGGAACAGTAGGCTTAGAGCACATTTGAATCTATCATTAAACACGTGACTGCTGATGAGCAGGTGTGAACAGTGCCTCACTCAATAAAAAGAGAAGGTTATGTTTTGGCAATAGGGACATTTGTTCTGCAGGAGAGCTGTACTTTTGAAAGGCCTGGATTATTATTTAAATATACTAAAATGGTGTAAAAACAAAATGACACACAGAAATGAAGGCTGTGAAGCAGTCTGGCTCTACAGCCCAGTTATAAGTTCTGGTCCTTAAGCCCTTTTTGTTCCATGGGTTTAGATTGTTTTTCTTTCAGCCAAGGGATGTAAAAAAGTAACAGGCAAGTTTCCAATTTTCCCCACAAAATGTAGGATACCCCCATTACCATTAATTGCAATGTATGTTCTATATTTCTTTTTCAAGAGAAGTGTTGGATTAAGAAATGTACAGGCTCATCAACCAAAGACAGAATGCTGGCTACCATTTGGACCTCACAAGATATTTTTGGAAAGAAATCCTGGAACCATGAATGGAAAAAGGACAATCTAAGAGCAAAGCCCATCATTGAAAAGCAAATTCACAGGCACGTTTGATTCTGAAATCCCATCTCAGGTCTATAAACTTTGAAAAAAAATGTGCTTTTCTTTTTTCTGGTACTATGTCAATCATTTGTAAGACATCAGAAATTAATTATCCTTTTCATTTTCAAGTTTTTTTCTGAAGTTTTAAAAGAGAACGGAATAAAACAACAGCAGCCCTGCTATCTGGCAGAGGATAAAACATGACTTCAAAAAAAATTAGATTATTTAAAAAATACCAACATTAAAACAATGCCTTGACTAGGACTGAGACACAGTCTTTCATGGATAAACAATTTCATTGGTATGACTGCCCTCACATTCATCATTTTCTTAGGTTGTACCTATAAAGTCATGATAAATGTAAAACCATGTCAGCCTTGCAACAAAATATGCTTTTTTAGAAATAAGTTAAAAGTAAAGCCATTCATATTTTTGGTACTTTATTTGGCATAAATGACATCATGCAAGTCTTTTGGGTTTTACCTTTTATTTCACATTTCAGCATATTTATCACTGAGTACCCATTGGTTCTATTGTTACTTAATTGAAGAAGACTTTTAAACATGTGTTCCATCCAACCATGACAAGATTTCTTATGCATCAATGCCAATTTCCAAAGCTTTAATTGCCTGAATTTGGATAGGAATGCAAATTTTTAATATCAGCATTATCATGACTACAATTACTGCATTGAAAAAGTTGAGGTACCAGACCAGGCACAGTGGCTCATGCCACTTTGGGAGGCCTAGGTGGAAGGATTGCTTGAGGCCAGGAGTTCAAGACCAGCCTGGGCAAGAGCAAGGCCTCATCGCTACAAAAAATACAAAAAAAAAAAAAAAAAAATAGGTGGGCATGGTGGTGTGTGCTACTTGGGAGGCTGAGGTAAGAGGATCACTTGAGCACAGGAGTTTGAGGTTGCAGTGAGCTATGACGATTTCACTGCACTCCACCCCTGGCAAACAGAGTAAGACCCTGTCTCAAAAAAAAAAAAAGTTGAGATGTTGAGATACCAATATTAAAACAACAACATTCATGATGTAACTCTGAGAAAGTTGAAGCCATTCCTTTAGGTCCCACTTAGGGTGTTTCTGCTTCCATTTTGTTGAATGGATCGTTTTGGCCTTTGCATAAACCTAATGAAAAATTGCGTTAAGTGTGCCCTAATTTCCAAGTAGAAAATGTGGCAGAGGAATTCTTTCTGTCTAAACCTATGATATGCATGAGCAGACATTTGCAAAGAAGAACTAAATATATCTAAGGTATATTATTTGTTTGGGTTATTAATCTTATTTCCTTCTTCCATATACACTTTAATGTACAGGGAAGCTCAATCGAGTGACCTCTTGAGTTAACCTTAAATAGCTTCCTTATGTTGCTTTCAGAGTGAAAAGCAATAGGAATAATATAACAGAAAAAGAGTGTGCAATGGAGTCAGACAGACCTGGAAGCAAAACCCAGCTTTTTTTTTTTTTAACAACTATAGAACCTCTGTGAACCTTAGTTTTTCTATCCGTGAAACTGGGATATTAAGACTGACTCTCCTGCAATGTTTCAAGGGTTTGAAATAATATAGCTAGGTCTTTAGTAGAAATTCGCTAGTTTTAATACAGTATTTTAATTTATTTAGTCACCACAATAGATCAATTAGGTAGAAACTTCTGTCCTACGTGATTCTATTGTGGCTGTGCAGTGTCTATGGCCTCCCACACAGGCTAATACAGAAGGTCATCAAACATCCTTCCTTTACACATGAGTTTTCTTTGGACACTTGTGGAAATACTCCCCTACACACTGGTGCCTTCAATTGATAGTAAAAGAAGGGTCAGACTGATTTTACTAAAATAATAGAAATAATGCAATCTAGGAATAATTTCTGGTTTCTCCATTCTCTCATTCCCTAGAAAAAACAAAAACTGTTACCAAACTGCTAGTATTGCTAACAAGTCACGGGGGAGAGGGGAAAATGCAACACTTTCTGGAAGATATTTTACATATAGTGGGATTAATTTTATTATTATATTAAAAAGGGTCTGCAATATTCCAGCAAATTTTTTGGATGGAAATACGAACCCATTTGGTTGAATAGATAGTTTTGGCCTTTGCATAAATTTAATGAAAAATTGTATTAAGTATGCCCAAATTTCCAAGTAGAAAATGTGGCAAAGGAATTCTTTCTATCTAAATCTATGATATCCATGAGCAGACATTTGCAAAGAAGAACTAAATATATCTAAGGTAATATAATTTAACGTATTTTATAGCACATATTCCATTATTCTTAAAAATGAAAATATTTAAATTTTCCCAGCTACTATGAATACCTCTAGGATTATCACAAAGAAATATCAACCTCTTTTTCCTCAATTTAATAATAAGAATATAATTGGTATCAAATGTCACTCTCATCAAACATAATTGATTTTCCTTTTAATGCTTCAGATAAGAATGAACTAGTGCACACATTTGTCTCCCTAATTCACGTTCCTCTAAAATTTTCATACAGTCATATATGTTGCTGATTTAGAGCATTTAATTCATATTTAAGACACAGTTCTTGAGAATTCTCAGAATTAATGTAGCCTATCAAAACCTTACAAAACTAAGATCTTAACACTTGGAGAAGATTAGAAGTAGCCTAATTATAGGGAGATTGTCTGTAAATCCTTTAAGCGAGCTGTGTTTCCCTCATAAACAAAAGAAGTGAAGTACTCTATTTCAATGGGTAAACAAAAACTTTCTCTGAAAGCTGTGCTGCTATATAGACAAAAATCTGTTCATCTAGTTGTCTGGCTTATATATACTTTTTTCTTTTTTCTTTTTTTCAGCCTTATTGAGGTATAATCGACAAATAAAAATTGTATACTGTATGTTCAAGGTGTACAATGTGATGTTTTGATATATGTATACCTTGTGAAAATTACACTTAATCACAATCAATCAAGTACTAGTGTGTGGATACTTACATCAATTCTGCAATAATATATCCTTATAGTTATCATGTGTCTTAGTCAGAATATTCTTATAATTGCAAGTTTGTACCCTTGACCAACATCCCCTCTTTTACCCCACCCCTTAGCTCTTTGGCAACCACCATTCTACTCTCTGTTCTGAGTTCAAGTTTAGTCTTCCTACCAAGATCCCCTCATAACAATTTTCCTTCTGTTTGTGCTACCTTCGCATTTACTAAATGTCCTTCAGTTCATCTGTTGTCACAATGTAGGAATTCCTCTTTTAAAGGTATATGCAGTTCGCCGTTATGGGTTAAAATATTAAGGTTTCTTCAAAAACTAAATGACATGTCATATGATCCAGCAATCCTCCTGCTGGGTATATATCCAAAATAAATAAAATCACTATCTTGAAGAGACATTGCACTTCCATGTTCATTGTAGCATTATTAACAATAGCCAAGATGCAGAATCAAGGTAAGTGTTTGTGGATAGATGAATGATTAAGAAAACACACACACACACACACACGAATATTATTCAGCCTTAACATATACACTTTAAATGAAGTGTAATTTGAAAACCGGAAGCAGACGTTCTATTTAACTATCTTTCCAATGTGGTCCAGAAAAAGCAAGATGAAAGGACAATTGCCTAAGTGAAAAACATGCATAGAATAAACGTAACAGTGGAGAAGAGTCAGGTCACCATAGAACAAAATTCATTTGCCTGTGTCGTTCAGAGTTTATGGATTTAGGAATGTGGCAAATGGGAAATGTTATAGTTTGAAATGTTCATGTTAGTTCTCAGCCTGAAGGGTCCTGTTCCTCACGGGACCCTCATGTACAAATTTATGTTCTTTCTCATTAGGCCACATTACAGCACGTTCTGTTATGACTAACACTCTCATTGTGGGTCCACAATATGCAGGACAAAAACCACACTCCCACTTTGATCCTGATTCTCTCCATTTCCTTGGACTTAGTATTAAGACTCTTTGGCTAAACTTCCCTACTTTAAAATGGAAATAATAATGTATCCATAAGACCCAGGGACTATTCAGAGGAAAAACAATAAATACTCTTTAGTTTCACAGATCAGGTTCATCCCTGAGAAGGTAGTTCCCTGTCACTGTTTCAAAGGGATTCTTTCTTTTATCCGTTTTATTTTTCCTACCTAACATTAAGGTTTGGTTCTCATTTTCCTCATGGACATTACATTTTTTTAAACAATAAAAGAAAATTTTCCCTTCCTTTTAAAATTGTTTTCAGCTTTATCAAGGTATAATTGACAAATAAAAATTGTATATGTTTATGGGGTACAGTGTGATGTTTTGTTACATGTATATATTGTGAAATGATTAAATCAAGCTAATTAACATATCCCTCACCTCACATACTTATTTTTTGTGCTGAGAATGTTTAATATCTTCTCTCTTAGCAATTTTAAAATATACAATACAGTACTATTAACTCTAGTCACCATGCTGTACATTAGATCTCCAGATCTTATTCATGCTGCATAAATAAAACTTGGTACCCTTTGACTAACATCTTCCTATTTCTCCCACCCCCTCCCCAGTTCCTGGAAACCACTATTCTACTCTGTTTTCATAAATTAAACTTCTTAAGATTCCAAGTATAAATGAGATCATGTAACATTTGTCTTTCTGTGTCTGGCCTATTTCACTTAGCATAATATCCTCCAGGTTCCTCCATGTTGTTAAAAATGGCAAGATTTCCCTTTTTTTAAAGGCTGGATAATAGTCCAGTGTGTAGACATACACACACACACACATACCCCTATATACACACATAGGACATTTTCTTTATCCAGTTGTCCATTGATGGACATTTCGCTTGATTCCGTATCTTGGCTTTTCTGCATAATAATGCAATGAACATAGAAGTATGGACAACTCTTTGAGATAATGATTTTATTTCCTGTGTATATATACCTGCAAGTGGGATTGCTGGATCCCACCCACTTGCACATATATTCACAAAGGACAATATATTTATTTATTTTCTTTTGTATATTGATGTCTATTTTCCAAATAGGTCTATTTTTAATTTTCCTTCTACATTCTGCACGACTCCTATCTATGGGATACAAATTACAATAGTTCTCTTAGCTGCTGAGGATATTTTCTTGGATCCGTTTATAGATACATCTTCCCCCCCCAACCCAGATTCTTCATATATATTTCACACCATGATAAAACATTTGAGCAATTGAATGGAAGGACTCCTATATATAATGCAGAAGGCAAAAACGATATTTACCATGGATAGAAAAGAAAATGGACCATCAGAGACAAGATAAATGCATACAATAAATATAATATTGTGCCCCAGGGAATGAGAAAAGAGCTGTATCTAACAGCCACAGAGTATAATAAAGCCATAAAAATAAAATGATGCATTATTCCCACTGCATCCACCCACCCACAAGTTGCTATAAACCTAGCAGCACCACCAGATAGATGACATTTCCATGATGCGTGGACCACCAGTGAGGCTCATAGAAATATGATTTAATTGTGGTTTTCTCTTTTATCTTTCAAAAACAGTTAGCATAGGAATGTGACTGTGAATGAATTAGAAACTGATTTAAAGTTCCAAGAGAAATTTAATCTATGCATAATTTATGAAGTCAAATAAGAAAGTATGTATGCTACTACTAAGACCCAAACTGGCTGTTATTAAAGGAGGAATAATAAAATTCATAAGTCTTAGGGATAATTACCTCTTTTAAAAATTATAGTTTCCCAATGTATGTGTGTCTATACACACACAAACTTTTAAAATTGTGAAATATAATGAAGAGACAAATATTGTAGAGAACATAAAATAATGTCATATTTAGCTTAGTGAATTGCATAATAAAAAGAAAATCTGTGTAACTTACACCCAAGTCAAGGAACCAGAATGTTCCTATATCCCAGAAGCTTCCATGGGTCCCTTCCCTGGTATGAACCACTCCCGCTCCCGTGGCAACCACTTTCCTGATTTTTTAATAGCTTTATGAGATGTAATTAACTGCACATGTTAAAGTCTGCAATTTGATAAATTTTGACATATGTAGATACTTGTAAAACAGTTACCATAGTCAAGACAATGAAGATATACATCAGCCCCAAAACTTTCCTCATGCCCCGTTATAAACCTTCTTTCAAGCATTTCTCTCCCATCCCTGTCCCTAGGTATCCAATTGTCTCTTATCTGTCTCTATATTTAGTTTGAATTTCCTAGAATTTTCTATAAATGAAATCATGCAGTACACATTTTATGCTCTTTTGTTGTTTTGCTTCTCTCATGCAACACAATTGTTCTGAGATTCAACTATTTTGTATTCATTAATAGTTTATTGATGTTCATTGTTGAGCAATATTCCTCTGTGTGTGTGTGTGTGTGTGTGTGTGTGTGTGTGATTTTCCATTAACCTGCTGATGGGCAAATGTATTGTTGCCAATTTGGGATCCTTACAAATAAAAGTGCGTAAAGATGCTGTGAGAACATTCACATTAATCACATTTCTGCATGGACACATGCTTTCCCTTGGGTAAATACCAAGGAATGTAATGATTGGGTTATATTGTACGTTCATATTTAAATGTTTAGATAATCATCAAATGGTTTACCAAAGTGATTGTATCTATTAACATTCCCACCAGCAGTAAATGAGAGTTCTAGTTCTTCACATCCTTTAGCAAAACTTCATATGGTCAGTCTCTGAATTTTAGTATATATTATGACACATAACATGATGTGATTCTTAGTGTTTTTTTAAAATTTCAAATGTAATTGAAATTCTTCAATCCTAATTATTCAATTCTTTTGAATGTCAGATCCTAGTAGATAGATCCATTTTCTGCTTCTCCAACCAACCACACGTAGCCCTGTTCTGAGTGGATTACTCTTGCCAGTCTTCCTTCCCAGACAGATCTTTTAGTTCTTAGTTTTTGCATTCTAATCATTTTTATACCTCCCTTGTGAAAAGTCCCCAATCACACCGTAGCTCTTACAGTTTGAAAGTGTGTGGGATGATGAATATGCTATTTATTGTCATACCTATAAAATTTACAAATGCATCTGTACATAGATTATATTACTGTAAGCAAAATTTGTGGATGAAAATTTTTAAAAATTTAACAGTTTGGCCCTGCAACCTTATTTTAATCTCTCAAAATCAGAATAAGAAAAATAACACAGTAGTGAACATATAGAGGTAAGAGATACATTTGCAGAATAGAGTATTTTAAAATTTTTCTGAAAACAATTGCAAACTTTTTGTAGAAATATGACTAAAGTGTATTTAGTTTTATATATTGAATATATTGATGTTTAGTTTTCAACAACATAATGCCAGACTCTTTCCATCTCATCTGATACACTTCCATCTTTAGCATGTCAGCTTTGTCTTCAGGAAGGTTTCCAACAAAGACAAAAGATAACTAGCCGTCCAGGAAATCACTTCCAGAGATAACCATGTTCAAGGGAAGAAAAATGAACATCAATCAGTCAATGCAAGGATGAATAATATATTTTTAAGTTAAAAATACTGTTTGTGAGCATTTAATTTAAATTAGCTGTAGACCCAGGACTGAAACAAATGAGACAATTGTGGTTACACACAGGTAATATAGGTAGATATAGACCCAACCTCATAGAAATAATAAAAGGAAAACTAAGTTGGGAGGTGATGAGAGAAGAAATTAAGGCTAAGGACAGTTAGAATTTTTTGTTTTATGTACTGGGTTAGTCTGATATCATTTGGAAGTGATAAATCTTGTAAAACATGTGCATTTAGAAGTATAAAAGAGAACACTAAAATAACTAAAATATTGGGTGATGAGTACATGTGTATGTAGAAATATTATTTCTCTTATTGTTCATAGGAGTCAGTAGATATTGTGCAAATATTTGGAACACAAACTGTATCATGTACAGTTTATTATGTATAATTATACCTAACCATTAAAACAAAAAAGCTTTCCAAATTATCAGAAAAAACACACATAACCAAAATAATATAATCAAAACAAAGAAAATATAGAATGTAATATATAAAGGAGCAATAAAAACAGACAGCAAAGCATACTTTGGCAGTTGTCATAAAATCAAATGGATTTGCTTTATCAATAAATATAATCCATTAAAATTATAGTAAAAGAAAAAATAGATTGACTCTCAAAGTGAATTATACTATGTCTTGTAACCAAAGGATGCATTTAAAGGATTTTCACTTAGAAGGCTGGGAATAAAAGTTTGTGCAAAGACCTAAGGATGAGGACACGTCAAAAAAATAATGCTTAAATTCTCATTAGTTCTCCTCAAACTAAAAATTACTCTTAGCAACAACTATATAATTTCAACCTAAATCAAAATGTAATCAATTTTATTAATTTTAAGTAGTTCAGTATTTTCATGTTATGAAAATAATACACAATATCACATAATATTTTTTCCAAAAGAACAAACAGAAGGAAAGTGGTGCCTCTTCATTGCCCAAATAAAATTTTCCCAATGGACATGATCTAGGAAGTAGTATAGTATTATTATTTTTTAAGATGATATATACAGTTTGCTTCTCTTGACTTATAAATATTTTTGTTCCTGTAGGATTCTTTAAAAAATTGCCTCTATTAGGTGAATGCTTATTGCTATGAACTTCTGATAAGAACTAACCTTATAAATGGTATTCTGGTGATTGTAGTGATATGGATATAACATTCCTATTGTCCACTTACCTATCAAAATTGCCTATATTGACGTTTTGATGGCGGCCGTAATCTGTCTCACATCTGTTGAAAAATAAAAGTTAAAAGAAAAACATTCCCAGAACACACCCAGTTGCCCCCTTATTTGGATGTTTATATTAAGAAGAGGTCAAAAAACAGCAGACTCAGCAGCTTAAATTTTAACCTCTCAAAAAGCTGACCAAAGGCGGAAATTAAGATATTCAACTATGATGAATCTCTCATGAACTCAGATCCTTTGTTAGTAGAACTCCTTTTTCTGATAAAGTTCATATTATGTCCTTTGGTCTTATGAACATACATCAAGGTAGACATACGAATTGCTTTTACATGCTGTATATATGTAGTCCTAGCCCACTAAGGACATTTCTGTCACTCAGTGTTTTCCAACAATGAAAATAAATGTAATTATTTCCTTGGCTACAGCTCACTAAAGCTCTTTTCTAACTGTAGAGGGTAATATCCTTTTCCAAATCTTTGTTCATGCTCCAAATGGTGATTGGTGCTAGATCATTTCTTATAGAACACAGGAAATAATGCGCTATATATTTATGTTGGGAACTCAGATAATAATATTGTAAAATGACAATGTTAAGGCCACAATGCTAGTGTGTGTCTAAATCTATTGGGAAGTAATCATATTTTTGGAATATTGGATGCATCACTATTATCCAAATAAGAGTGATTTTTAAAAAAAAACCCTATGATGGAAAATAGGGTGTATAAAAAAAAGAAGTTAAGAAATGTAGTCTAGAAGAAAAACAGGAAGAAGAAATAGAGAACAAAACAGGGTAATGATCATATTTTATTACACTTCTTTAGTTTTTGTTATCTATTCATATTACATATAAACCTATTATTTCCTCAAATTTGGAGTTGCAAAAACTAAGGCATGGAGAGATTATGTCTTAGGTTTTATTCAATAGAAGCAGAACTTGAAACAAGGGTTCTGGCATATGTAATTTATGTGGGGAGAGAAGAAATCAGGATAAGGAAGGGAAAAGAGCCAAGCAAATACATGGTGTCACCTGGAAATGAATTTCAACTTGATCCTAGGAGGAGTTCTATGGCATAAATTATACCCCAGACATGATCTTTGAGGCAAGTGCACTAATCTTTTATGCCACCATCTCAGGCAGTCATCGTGTGAAATGGCTCTTACTCAAATGAGGGCAATTCTCTAGAGAAGAGGCAGCTTTGTGATGTTAGCTCCCAACGCTAGGGAATGAGGACACTAGCTCAGAAAAGGGGATCCTAGCTGGGCACAGACAAAATCCACTACCTGAGTTGATGTGCTCAATGCCACAGAGCTAGTTAGCAATGGAGTTTGTCTTTAAGGCAAGCATTTTAACTCCAGATCCTGAGCTCTTAGCCACCAAGAGAAATGCAAAAAGGCCCTAATATGACTTAATTCTCATCAACATGTAATTTAGTAATCTTAAGAAGAAGCTTTCAAACAGCCAGATGCTTATCATCAATGATATTTAAGAAATTCCTGGGAGGTTAAATGTTCATGTGCATTTAAATGATAGCAGGAATCATTTCTATCAGAATTTATCATTATTTAATAAGTATTTATGAAGCACCTACAATATATTATGCACTGTTCTAGGTATTGGAGATTCAATGGTGAACAAATTGATGAGGTTTCTTCTTTTGTAGAGTTTACATTCTGTTGAGAAAGCAAAAAAAAAAAAGTAAAGTAAAATTACATGTGCAAAATAACATAAATAAGATAGGCTATTTTGAATCAAAATAAAAAAGTGTAAGGGCATAGAGAATTGTTGTGGTTTTTTAAAATTGTAGGAATGAGAATAGACCAGGAACTTTCATTCTTTGTTTTCTCTCCAACTACTCTGGGCCCAATGGAAATACATTTTCCTCCCCAGAGCACCGCCTGGGAAATTATTCCGTTTCAATATCCTGAGTGCCCAATTCTCTATTATCAACAAGATAAAGGTTATGGATTCTTGGAAACAGTCAAATGTAATGTTTCACTCTGTAACTAATTTTTGGTGGGAGTTTTCCACCAACTGTTCACAATATTTCCATCAATGCATTCAGAGTATTTGAGAAAGAAATATGAAATTCTTCTCCCAGTCAATTAAAAAGAAAAATCAAATTTCAATAACTGTTTAGGAAAAATATAAGGGATTACCATGCCCAGTAATTTACCCAGGAACAAATGCTATTTCAGTCAGAATTCAGATTTTGGGCTATCTGATGATCCAAGATGTCAATGGTGATGTTAGTAAATTGCCTTTGAATTAATGTCACTAATAATTATTTTAAGCTGATATATGACAGGAGCTTTATTGTTTTATGTTTCAAATACTTAATCTTGAAAACAGGGAGGCCAAAATTGAAGGCAGTGTGCAAGAAACAAGAGAAGTAGAAAATGAGGCTCTTACCTAGACCTAAAATTCCTTGACTACAATAAGCTAAATATTTGTTATATTCTCCTCAGTTTGAGAACCACATAATGTTACGTAACAGAAAATGATAAACTTTACATCCATTAATTTAGCTTTGCTGAGAGATCATCAATCCTAAGCCAGAAATGTTGAAAATACACACACACACGCACACACACACACGCACACACACACATACCTTAAGGATAGGCACTTTGAAGAGATAAATCCTTGAGCTGTGTCTTGTTCAATGCAAATAAAAACTAGAAATGTTTGCAAGACGTTCACCTTGAAAACACTAGGAATATAAACCACAACCCATGTTGGATATCCTTTCCTATCCAATTAATACTTGTTCTGTATCTTGTTACGATGAAAGTTTCACAGCTAGTTTACAAGATGTACCCTTGAGACATCTTGGTTTTAAAAGATTCTTGTTAGCTCCTGTAAAATATAACCCACTTTTTATGGCTCCACTGATGTGATTCTGTGACTTAGTGAGTTTATAAATGACTTGAATTTACCTAGTCAAGAAACATCAAAGGGCTTTATCTTATTTTTTCCATTCATGATTGAATATAATAAAAATCACACTCCAACAGATCAGTTTCTTTAAAAACACAAATAGTTGAAGATTTTCTCCAACACAGAAACCATTGAAATACCATATTTACTATTTGTTTGCATCTATTGGTTTAAACATTTTATGATAAGGGATGATACTCCATAAGAAAATATGTTTAGAAATAAATATAAAGAAATTGTTCCTTTCCAAACAGAGTGTAAATGAATAAGAGTCAATTATGATCTATTCTGCTCCAAAAAGACTGAAATAAAATATTAATAATTAAAAGAACTAGATCTAGGATAAGAGGATCATTATTTAATGAAATCATGTTTGTAGTGCTCTGACCAGAATCACAGCTTCAGGACCCAGGCACATTCCTGGCACTCATTCTAGGTGCTGGGAGTGATGCCTGCAGACACAGCTGAGTCCTTCCCCAGGAGTGCCCTTGCCTGAAGAGAGCAGCCTCATTCAAGTTTACACCTTCTCTCATAAGGTCTGTCTGCCATAGACCAATGGTTCACTATATAGTGACTCTTTATTTTTGGATTTGAATTCCATCCCTGCATCCTTATCGCCTCTCAAATTTCTTCAGTTAAGAACCTCTATCCTCTTGGTCAGGGTTGGTGGAAGTTGGTGGAGGAGGAGGGTGAAAGTTAATTACCTGATTCTGCAGGCTCTGGGAGTCCAAACATTTTGTATCAAGTTTAATCACTTTCTATATATTCAGCACTGCATTTTACCCTAAACTGGGCAGTACCTGTTGTCTCTAAGGTGTTGAACTGTTATGAGGCTTTTAGGGTCAGTGAGCACATTTCTTTATCAAATGCTCGTCAGACTCTTAGGTTGTAAATTCTTACTGAGTCAGTTCCTTTCCTGCCTCTGTGGTTTTCTCAAAGTCTGTAGAAATTTCTGAATTGTGGTTATCTCCAGTTCTCTTTTGTCTTTGTGGGGTTTTTTCCCCTTCTTTTTGTGTTGTTTTACTGCTATTTTACTAATGCTTGGGGAGAGAGAAGAAATAAAGGTGTTTGGGTCATCTGCCATGTTTAACTGGCCCTTTCTCCTTCAAATGTTTGATTTTGTCTTTCTTCATGCTGCCCCAGCTTTTCTTTGTACCCACATGGCCCCTGCAAGGACAAGACCAGGACCATTTGTTTATTTTCCCACCACACAGGAAGCATCTTTTAATATTTCTTGCCTTATCAAATACAGAAGGAAAATTTTAAAATAACAAGGACTGACTAATAACTACAGTTAGACGTGGCAATACTTAGGGCCAGGGACAGTCATCGTCTCAGCCAGTAGTGTCTTCAGGAGAGATCTGACGGGGAACCTCAAAGCTTGCAATGCCCATGTCCCTCCAAGGGAGCCCGTTTCTGAGCCAAAGGGGTAGCCTTGCCCTCTGGCCTCCAATAGGTCATTTATTTATACATATGAGGCAGTACTTTGGCATATTTCACAAGGTTAAGCTGTACAACCTTTGTAAATATAAAACATGGTACCTCAATAATGCAGAACTGTTGCAAGCTGAGTCCTTTCCTTTTCAAAATATGAGAAGATCAACGGGATTGTATTCCTTTTCATTGACTCCTAGCATCTCTGCTCAAAATTGCAAATGACCAAATGCGTAAGAACAAGCTCATAACCACACATCTTCCCTACAAAAGGCAATATAATATCAGCAAAGGGGATGCAAATCAAACATGAGCAACGAAGGTTGTGCGGACTTAGCTCTGATAAATACACTATAACCAGCTCAAAGTACTAGAAAGTCTGCATCCGGTGTCCTGAATACCCTCTGTTTTAGTCAGTTCAGACTACTATAACAAAATACCATAGACTGAGTCGCTTAAAAACAGCAGAAATTTATTTCTGACAGTTCTGGAGACTGGGAAGTCCAAGACCAAAGTACTGGCAGATTTCATGTCCGGTAAGGGTGGTCTTCTGTGACTTCATACGGCAGAAAGGGGCAGACAAGCTCCCTCGGCTCTCTTTCATAACAACACTGATCCTATTCCTTGGGGTACATCTCCATGATCTAATCACCTCCCAAAGACCCCCCCCCCCACCTAATACCATCACCTTGATGGTTAGGATTTCAATGTATGAGTTTGGGGGGGGACACAAATATTCAGATCATTGCACCGTCTCCACCCCAAATCAACTGGCAGGTACCAGGTTTGAACTTAACATAACTAAAATCCTACTGAGGAGATGGTTCCACGATAAAGAAGCCAGATGTCTCAAAATGAGTTTGAGTTTCCATTTCTTGGACTGGAGATAATGCTTACTGATTTAATACTACAGTTTTTTCCTTGGTCCTAGCATTAAGCATTTTTTAATATATTGAGGTCCCTTCTCATTCTTTGTCTTAAGAGTTATGCTAATGGA
Organism: Daubentonia madagascariensis; assembly: GCA_023783475.1. Lineage (NCBI taxonomy): Eukaryota > Metazoa > Chordata > Mammalia > Primates > Daubentoniidae > Daubentonia > Daubentonia madagascariensis. Next base: position 10,261,249 of record JAKFHU010000487.1, read on the forward strand.
TGCAACATACGGAAGTACGCATGTGTGTGTATGTGTGAGGCAAGTTTATTTTCTAATTATTAATTGCCGATGATGTGCATTGCACAACAATTATTCACGTGTTTCAGATGAAGACAAATTAAGAAACAAGAGCATGGTTTGACCACGTTGGTGCTGCTCTGACTAGGTTCTCCCGTTCCAATATTTTTATTATCTCAAATAGTTTGATGTGCATAAAGATATAAGGCTAAAAAAGAGCATTATTCTGCTTTTGTAATTGACATAAAGACTGATAGGGACCACAGATTATTGTGATAACATTTTGGAAAGTAAATGGCATCAGATTCTTTCAGTTGACCCTTTTTATAGACCTGTGGCAGAAGCTCAGTTTGCAACAAGAAATGATGACCCCATGTTCTCTTCTCTGTTAACTTGACAATGTTCTGTTTTCTATATGCTGTAAGTGTAAGATATATCTCAAAACTTTAAAATGTACTTAAAAAAAACTTTCCATGTTTCCATTCAGCAATTTAGAAACTCTCAGATGATTTTTTTTTTTCCCTGTAGGATATCAACTTCACACAGTGAATGCTAACCTTAGTTTTAGGGAAAAAATGCAAATCCTAGCATTTCTTCAATCTGTTATGTCTTTTAAGGGTAAGCTGTTGAAACGTAGAAAGGAAAAAAAAAAAGGGACTGCACCCAGCGATTATTTGGGAAAATAATAATGACCTCAAAAATTTGAAGTTAAATGCATGAAAGGAAATACATCATATATATTTTTTTCCTTGGGTGATGACAGGACTTAAAATGCAAAATGCTATACTTGACTGGAAAAACTACCTATTTAAAAAAAATTAGACTTTAAATGATCTCCTGGGTACTACTATGTTACTCTGGACTGTCGACACAGAGAAATGAGGCATTCCAATTACTGAAATGTTGAGAAATGTCTCAAACAGTGCCAAGTGCATGTCCCTTACTGTGAACCATTTCCCCTTTCCCTGCACTCTGGCCCAGTTATGAGCTGTAGTCATTACTTGCCAAATATGGAGAGTTGAGCTGCCATGCCAGAAATGTCCCTTGATTTTTTTCCTGTGTACTCATTCAAGAGAATGAACATACAATTTCTTACTGTGATAAGATAATACTTCATTCACTCTTGCAAAAGCCATCTATTAATAATAAAGTCTTCAGACTTTCCAGCAACATTTGGATAGTGATATGTATTATATGGTCTGTGCCAAACTCAAAGTTACAAAGCCTTATTCTTGGCAGTAACTACAAACAATTTCCATTTACTATAAAAACTAAAAGAACTCACAAAGTTGCAGTCTTCTTCTCTAAGTTGTTTTCAGTAGATAAATACAATGTGTTATCTTTGAATAAATATGTTTTCTACTGAATTGATTTTTATGTCAGAATCACAAGTAATGTATTAGGACAGTTAAAATCAATATTACTTTAGCTCATGAAGCCTTCATAAAAAGAACATTAAAATATTATGTATTTGCCTGATTATAAAGGATCATTCAGTATGAGAAATTTAGGAAATAGGGGAAAATAAAAAGGTGATAGTAAAATACCACCTGTAGTTCCTACATCCCGAATTAATTAGAAACAATGTCACCATTTCTGTGCATTTATTTTCAGGTATGTGTGTATGTGTATGCATGCATATTCTTAGTAGGTATGCTTTTGTGTATTACTTCATCATAATTTTTATCACACTGTGTCATTTAATATTTAGATTTCACTTATAAAGACCATTTTTAAAAGTAAGTACCTAAAGTCTTGGGTACAGATAAATTTTGCAAAAAGCTTTGGTCAGAAAACATTTATTTATGATCATAAACAATGGCCAAACTTAAGTAATGTCATTATAAGAGTGACATTTCTGGAATGATGAAGAAAACATTTTATATCTTAAAACAATTGTATCCAGATGAGAATATTTGAATTAATTTATAGAAGTTCTGACTCTCATTTATTTGCTTTTATAAGAGAAATTCAATAAGTCCAGGCCATCATTTTTTTTTTCTTATTGGGCCTAATATATTCAAAACATTTCTTTATTATCACTAAATGTGCTCACACAAAAATGTACCCATTTTAACTATAAGTTCAATGAGTTTTGACACATGCACACTTGTACAATCACAACCCTAACCAAGATATAGGATATCTCCATCATTCCAAATAGCTCCCTTATGCCTCTTTGCAGTGACTTTAAACCCACAACTAGCCCTAGGCAATATTGAGCTGCTCTCTGTCATTGTAGATTAGTTTTACAAAGGACTTGTGAAGTACAGTTTATTTTATAAATTGTCCCAGATGGACCCCTAATCAAGAAAGAATTTCAGTTAAACCAAGAGGTCACTAGGAGAATCAAATTCTAAATGTAAAGAGAAACACCAAATTCCTTACTCTTCTTTCCAACATCAGATATTAGCCAATACAGAACAATATCATTTTACAAATAATAGGCAAAAATATAAGAATACTTTAACTTTTGCTTTGATCTTATTTGTAGTCTCATACTTAATGATGATACAATTCATTATTATAATAGCAGATAACATATAATCTTTCTTTTTCCTTAATAAGTTGAATTTTGAAATTCAATTATTACATTAGACAATGGTAGGAAGACATGTTTTGCCTCTGGTTTGTCTAAGTCCAGAGAATGTATTTTACCTTTAGCAGGTACCTTTCTCAGCCACAGATGTGATACACACACATACACAACACACACTCAAATACCCTAAAACAGAATTCAACACCTTCATTATATCAAGGTAAGAAAAGTTTGTGTGCTTGTGGAGCAGGATTTCTAAACCTTGGCCTTATTTACATTTTTGACCAGGTAATTCTTTGTTGGGGGTTCTGGAACTGTCCTAAGTAATACAGGATGTTTACCACCATGCCTGGCCTCTGCCCACTAGATGTTTGTAGCAAACCCCCTCACGCCATGCTAATCAAAAACTTCTCCAGATATTGCCAAATGTACCCTGAGGGGCAAAGTCATTCCTTTGGAGAACCACTGCTATATAAGGTATTGGGGTGCATATTTTTCTTTTTTTCCTCCTGTTAGGGTAGCAATAAGCTGGAAGTTAATACATAATATACTCTTACAGCTTAAATCAATATTGCACTAATATTCTCATATATTAGTGTCATACGTTAACAGTCTTTGCATACTAACATACTAATGTTATGCTCATATGGTATTGATTTATACTGCGGGAAGATAGGTAAAGCAGAAATCATGGGATATATTTATTTACTTTTTAATAAGGGGTGTGATAGAAAGATTCACTACCCCTCTTAAAATTAATTAGAAAAAGCTGCTGGGCGCAGAAGGTTTTTTTTTTTCTTTTTTCTTATGAAGCAATAACATGCAATAATACTATCATAGATTATACTAAAGTTTGATTTGTATGTGAACCAGCTAATTTGCCTGAAACATTCAAATCACTAAAACACTGTGGTTCTGTTTCCTTTGTGGAGGAGGAGACAGAGCACATTTCCCCTGAGCTGGCCCAGTGTGAACAAAGGTAACAGGTCCAGCAGTGGTAGTGCAAAGCACTTGGAGCAGTAAACAAGTGAGAGCAAGCCATCAACATTTTGCAATGGAGGAAGCCACCTTTTAGATCACAAAAGTCAGTATCAGCAGCTTATATTTAGCAAATTGTTCAGAACAGTGCTCATGACTTCATATCAGTGCAAATTACAGATAACCTTTCACTATAATAAACAATTAGATCACCATGCTCTTAAAAGACATACTTGCAACTAAGATGAATGTCCATTTTAAATTCCTTTAATTCATCTTTGTTTTTCTACTGACTCTCAGAATCTAGGTAATTTTACCATGAGAGGAAGTACTCCAGGAAAATTTTTTCTCTTGTGCTTGGTAACTAAGATCTTCTGACATATCACATTGGAATTTTACCTGTGCCTTACCAATTATATGAATACGGTAGCTGAGAAAACTAATTTACCCTTTTACTCAGAGGACCACACGTTTGTCCTTAGTCATTTGTAAATAAGAACTTATTCATCTTACAACAATGTATGCTGTTGTCATAGTTGCTGTCTCAATACACCTGGAGAGTAGAGACGTCCACCATTTATTTAGTAGAGTAGAATTTTTAATAAGTTCTTTTCAATTTATGTCAATTTACATCTTCATCATCTTTCTAAGCTTGCTATTTAGGAAAGAGTTAAATTTTCTGATTTTATTTTTCTTTTAATTCCTTATAATATTCTATTTATAAAAATAATTTAAAGAGCGTTTCAAACTTCCATGTCCAGTCATGCACACACAAAAAGATTCAATTCAGTAGTCTCTTTATTTTCCCTGTTCAAATCTTTTTTCTTACTTATACTAATTTTAAATATCAAAATCACAGATTAAAAAATAAATGGCATGTGTTAGTATATCTATTAAAATAATTATTCACTCCTTCATGAAAAATTTAGAGCATTGTTTTTACTCCTAAAAGCACAAATAGCCTTATATGTAATGTATTTATATCAAACATCACTACCCAAACTTTCCAATGACTGCAAGCTCATTTTTGCATTATTTCAATTTCTAGACTGTCATGGTAAAGAGATATTTTGTTCTTAAAATATGGAATTTTTACAGTATTATTTCTTGCTACCACTGTTTCCATTGATAGATTTACACTAGGGACCTCCAAGTTGTAGTCAGGAAAAGAATCCTCCCTAGATAAGCATCTAAAGGTTTAATAAGTTCAAGTGGGGAGAACTTCTACACGTCCAAGTGATTATTCCTTGTTCACAACTTCCTTGAACAGACCTTCAAAGTGGATTATGCTGCAGCCTTAAAAACTGTACTTAATGTGTGTATGTGTATGTGTGTTTAGGGGATGGTCAGGGTGTGGGGAGCTAGAGGAAAGTTTGTATCAGGTTTATAAGTGTGCAACTTGAATATATTATAAATAGACAGAAAGATAGATAGATAGGGATAAACATATGTAGACATTTTTAAAAATTGCCCTCATAAGATAAAGGATATTCTCTGACATTTTGGTATGCATTTGATACATTTTAGCATTTCAGTATCGGAAGACATGTTGATGAATATGATGTCAAAATAGTACTTCTAAAATCAAGAGTATGGTTCAAATGGTTTAAAATCCAAGCAGCTGAAAGGAGAACATCAATTTAATATTATGTCCATCGGGGAGAGTAGTGTACATTTCATTACTAAATAATTCCAAAAACAAAGATTCCCTTTTCTTTGGGCATGATTTATTTTTTACCTTAACCATTCCTTTTTTATTTAAGGAATGATAATGGATTATGAAGAAAAGAAGGAAGGATCAAATTAAGGGATGGAAGAAAAAATAGAAATCCCACAGATTTAATGTATGTTCAATAGGCCTATTCTACATATCAGATTCCCGTTGGATGAACAGTTCACAAATATTTTCTCTCATTCTAAAGATTGTCTCTTCACTCTGTTGATTGTTTCCTTTGCTGTGCGAAATATTATTAGTTTGATATAGTCTCATTTGTCTATTTTTGTTTTTGTTGTTTGTGCTATTAAAGTCTCACCCATAAAATCTTTGCCTAGACCAATGTCCTGAAGGATTTCCCCTATGTTTTCTTCTATTAGTTTTATATGTATGGACTTACATTTAAGTATTTAATCCATATGGAGCTGGTTCTGTATATGGTGATGCATAAAAGTCTTGTTTCATTGTTTTGTATATGGATATCCAGTTGTCCCAGCACCATTTGTTGAAGATATTGTCATTTCCCCAGTGTATGCTCTTGGCACCTTGGTCAAAACTCAGTTGATTATAAATATGTTGATTTATTTGTGGGTTCTTAATTCTGCTCAATTGGTCTATGTGTCCATTTTTATACCAATACCATGCTGTTTGTGTTACCATAACTTTGCAGTATATTTTAAAGTCAGGTAGTATGATGCCTCCAGCTTTATTCTTTTTGCTCAGGATTGCTTTGGCTATTTGGAGTCTTTTGTGGTTTCATATAAATTTTTGGATTTTTTTTCTACTTCTGTGAAGGATTTTATTAGTATTTGATAGAGATCGCATTATATCTATTGCTTTGGGTAATATGGTCATTTAAACAATAAGTTCAATTCTTCCAATCCATTAACTCTTCCATCCTTCTTTCTTTCTTCCTGTACCTAGTGGTTGTTCAGAAGCATATTGTTTAATTACCCCATATGTGTATATTTTCCAAAGTTCCTTTTGTTATTGACTTCTTATTTGATTCTATTGAGGTTTGAGAAGATACTTGATATGATTTTGATTTTTAAAAATTTATTGAGATTTGTTCTATGGCCTAACATATGATCCATCCTGGAGAATGTTCAATGTGTTGATGAGAAGAATGCATATTCTTCAACTTGTGGATGGAATGTTTGTAAATGTCTATTAGGTCCATTTTGTCTACAGTTTAGTTCAAGTCTGATGTTTCACTGTTGATTTTCTGTCTAGAGGATCTGTCTAATTCTGAGAGTGGGGTGTTGAACTCCCTATTGTTTTATTGAAATCTCTCTCTCCTCTTAGCTCTATTAATATTTGCTTTATATATTTGGGTGCTCCTGTATTGGGTGCTTATATATTTACAGCTGTTAAATCTGCTTATTGAATTGATCCCTTTATCATTTTATAATTATTTTCTTTGTCTCTTTTCATGTTTCTTGAGTTAAAGTCTATTTTGTCTGATATGATTATAGCTATTTCTGCACACTTTGGGTTTCTGTTTGCATGGAATATATTTTTAATCCCTTTATTTTCAATCTGAGCATCTTTACAGATGAAGTGAGTTTCTTGTATGCAGCATATAATTGGATCTTTTTTAAAAATATGTTTTTATACATTCAACCAATCTCTACCTTTCAATTGGGGAATTTAAACCATTTCCTAACAAGGTTGTTATTGATACATAAAAACTTACTCCTATCATTTTATTAACTGTTTTCTGGCTTTTTGTTCTCCATCCTTTGTTCCTTTCTTCCTGTCTTGCTTATCTTTATAGTTTGGTGGTTTTCTGTACTGCTAACATTTGACTCCTTTCTCATGCTCATTTTTGTATCTGCTGTACCAGTGAGTTTTATAGTTTGATGTGTTTTCGTGATGGTAGATATCATCCTTTTGCTTCCAAATGTAGGCCTCTTTTATTCCTCTCATGCATTTCTTATAAGACTGGTCTAGTGGTGATTAATTCTGTTACATTTTGCTTGTTTGAGAAAAAATTTATTTCTTCATAACTGAAAAATAGGTTTTCTGGGTATATTAGTCTTGACTGGTAGGTTTTTTTCCTTCCATCATGTTAAATGCATCATCCCATTCTCTCCTGGCCTGTAAGATTTCTGCTGAGAAATCTGCTCTTGTCTGAAGAGATTCCCTTATATGTGACTTGATGCTTTTCTCTTACCCTTTTTAGAGTTTTCTTTTTGTCCCTGACTTTTGATATTTAGAATATAATGTGATTCAGAGAGTACGTTTTTGGGCAGAATCTATTGGGGAATCTTTGAGCTTCCTGTTCCTGGATGTCTACATCTCTCCCAAGACTTAGAAAATTCTCAGCTATTATTTCATTAAATATGTTTTCTACATCTTTTCCAACTCTTCTTCTTCTAGAACTCCCAAAATGTGAATATTTGTTTGCTTAATAGTGTTCTATATGCCACATAAGCTTTCTTTATTCTTTTTAATTCTTTTTAATTTTGTCTGACTGGGTTACTTCTAAAGGATCTTTTTCAAGTTCAGAAATTCTTTCTTCTGCTTGATCTAAGCTATTATTGAAATTCTCAGTTGCATTTTTTATTTCATTCATTGAATTATTCAGTTCTATTATTTCTGTTTGGTTATTTTTTTTTTTTTTACATCTATCTCTGTTGAATTTCCCATTCAGATCATGAATTGCTTTTCTGATGTCACTGTTTTGTCAATCTATGTTGTATCTCACTGAGTTTCCTTAAGATTATTATTCTGGATTCCTTTTAAAACATTTTATAATTTTCTCTTCTTTGGGCCTATTACTGAAGAATTGTTATGTTCCTTTGGAATTGTCATGTGTCCTTACTTTCTCATGTTGTTTATGTCCCTACATTGATAATGTCATAGTCATTTCTAATGTAATAGTCATTTCTTCTAATTTCAAGAGGTAGCTTTTCTAGGGAAAGACTTTTCCCATATATGTGTCCTATAGTGTCAATTAGGTAGGGTGCTTTGGCTTTGGTTCTGGGTAGGCACAGTAATGTGGTCTTCATATGATTTCTTTGATTATAATCAATGTCAATGATGTCTGTGAGTGCCTCAGTGGACTAGGTTGTGGTTGTTTGTGGAGGCCGTGGTGCATCTTTGCTGGGGATGGGGATGACAAGTGGGCTGGTCCTTAGGCCCCTGGGTGCTATGTGTGGGTGCTGGTGGTTGTGGCAGTGGGCCCAGGGCAGGCCAGTTCTCAGGCTCCTAGGTGGCACGTGAGGCTTGGGGCAGCCCCACTGCTGGAGGGGGCAGGCTTACCAGTAGCGGTAGCAGCAGGCCCCAGATGGGCTGTTGCTCAAGCTTGGTGGCACATGCATATGCTGGTGGTACAGCAGCAGACCCCAGGAAGACTAGTTCTAGGCCCTCTGGGCAGTGTGTAAGGGCATGCAGTGTTCCTGCCACTGGAGGTGGCAGGTTGGCAGGCAGTGGTGGTGGTGAACTTTGGGTGAGTTGGTCCTTGGACTACTGGGCAACACATACAAGTGCTGGTGTGGCAGTGGCAGGCCCAGATGAGCTGGTTCTCAGGCCCCTCAACAGTACGCACAGTCATGCTTTGGTTCTGCCACTGGAGGGGTGGGGTTCTGGTGGCTGGCGGATGTGGAACCTGGGCAACTGGTTCTCAGGCACTGGGAAGTGTGTGTGGTGTTGGCTTCCTCTGTCCTTGAGGTGGCTTCCCTGCTGTGTTGGACTTCCTATTCCCCAGGGTGTAGGGCTCTGCAAAGGCTCAACTGTTGGGGTCGTAGATGCACCTTTGAGTATAGCTTGTGTGCCAATGCTGCAGCCCTCTAGGTAGATGTAATAGGATGCCAGTGGTGTCCCAAGGATGTGGAGATCCAGGGATTATTGGGCCCAGGATAGCATGCACTCTGGTGCTTCTGCTTCCCAAATTGAGGTGTGCTGCAGCAGCCTGTCTGCTGGCGGTTAGAGGGGACTCAGGGTGAAATTCTTCTCTGAAATAATGCTGTTGTGTGGAATTCAGACAGTTCCCTATACTGAGCTCAGGGCCTGTGATTGTTAAGGGGCTCACCTGTAGCTAGGTTTGCTTATGTCTGTGGTGGAAACTAGACTTCTGGGCATTTCCTGCTTGCCTTTTCCCTGCAATAGGGAGTCCCTCCCAGCTCTAAGCCATCCCAGATTGCTGCTTTACTTCCCTCTCTTTCTGAATTCCAGTGTTCTCCCCTAAACACTCTATTCAACACTTGGCTTTCTATTTCTTGTTTGTTCCTTGGTGGAGGAGAAGGCACATGCTGGGCACCTCTGGTCAGCCATCTTGATCTGAGAAATCATTTTATTATTTTACCAAATTAGATAAGCCAGAAGTAAACTAGAAATCATAATAGATTAAAAATAGCAACCATATAGGAGTCACTGTTTAATAAATTTTAATCTCACCTACAAATAGAAATCATGAATACTTCCATGGTAGTTCAGATATGGGAAGACACAGCTGTGGCTTGAAATTTTAAAGAAAAGTTTCATGAAGGCATTTGGGCCTTAAAGAATCATAGAGATTACAAAAAGTAAAGAAAAGATGCTAGGCAAGTCTTGGAAGGTGGGAGGCAAGAAGGGAAGAAGAGAACAGAAAAGCAAAGAAACAGAAATTCCAAAATAAAATTATGTTCTACTTCAGAAGATATTAAACTAGATTTTAGTTTTTGGCTTCTGTCATAACCTGTTCACGATAAGAGGAAATCTTGTTAAAATTAAATCTTCTAAGCTTAGGCCTTGCAGATGTGGAAAAAATGTAACAGGAAGATATATTCAATTCTTTCCTGGCTAAATGTACATACTTGTAGCCAATATAAAAAAGAAAGAAAGAAAGAAATCTTGTTTACTGATGACTTAGGGTAAAAATATTTATCCCAGCATTCCCTCTTTGAACAAGTGGGGACCTAGGAGTGTGAAAAGGGACCTCCTGGTATAGCACATTCTGCAAGACTTTCATACATACATATATAAGATGAAAGAGGAAGGCTGGGGTTTAATGACTAATGTTTATATCAATCTGGATTTTATGATGCCACATGAATTACTATGCAAATGACAATAGGACTCTACTAGTATAAGTATCTTTTATCCAAGTCCTCCAAGACAGAAATTTGTCCCAAATTAATAGACTTGATTTGTTATCTATAAAGACCTATCATCTTTGAATTAGATATTGTCATTAGTAACCAGGGAATTGAATTCAAAATAATATCACTTTTGAAGTAGAAAAAAATGAAGACCGACATTAGTTTCCACTACATAGCATTATCGACAAACAGTGAAAAATAGGTTATAGACTTGAATTTAAAATAACTTTTTTATATGCAAGTAACTAGTCAAGAGAGACCAATCCCAGACAGGCCAGGAGTTAAAACAAGGAAAATTATTCTTTTGGAAAATTTAACACCTGGGAAACAGATCCTATTAAACAAAAGGCAGTTTACACAAGAAATAAAAGCCTAACTAACATTACAGTGATTTCAATTGGAAAGAAAGATCATATGTTGTCTTTCTACAAAATCTGAGCAGAAAATTTCGGAGTATATATATAGGTTGGGAGGAAAATGATTCAGAACTCTTCATAGCAATTAGACATAAACCAGATTAATATTAAAATAGAATTTCCCCAAAGCAATTTGTGGTTACCAATTAAATTGTAACTATTTCAAGAAATCACACCTAAATATAGGATTTTTTTCTAGAAAGAGTCTTGCTCTGTCACCCTGGCTGGAGTGCAGTGGCATCATCATAGCTCACTGCAACCTCAAACTCTTGGACTCAAGTGATCCTCCTGCCTCAGCCTCCCGCCTCAGCCTCCCAAGTAGCTGGGACTATAGGCGTGCACCACCTCGCCTAGCTAACTTTTTCTATTTTGGGTGGAGACAGGGTCTTGCTCATGCTCAGGCTGGTCTCAAACCAAATATAGTATTTTAAATTATAACTCTGAAATGGGTTAATATGATTCGAGAACTATTTCATAATATTTACTATATGTGATGCATTGATAAAAATTACACATTTTTTAGAACTTTTATTTCTCCAAATTGCTACCACAAATAATATTTTATTTTCATTTATAAAAATCTATTTAATTAGGTTAGAGCAATTAATTATTTTTCACAATTACCTGTGTTAGCCAGGAATTTTGGGGTTATGAGTTCCAAATCAACCTTAACTAGTTTAAGGGTAGGAGGAAAAATAACAGTGTCTTTAGGAATGAAGCACTAGCATATGCACAAAATGGAACCAAGAAGTAGAAACATCTAGGAGTTCAAGGAGACATTTGTTATTTCTCAGGACATATTCTTCCTTCTTACTTTTTCGCAGTTGGCATTCCTTGCTAATAGTGGATTGAGACACGAGGGCATGCCGTCTCAGAATTGGGACACAGCGACCTCAGAAACCTTGCATCTCCTGTCTTCCTGATTGCAGCCCAGGCCGAAGATAACCTTATAGCCCTAATTTCAGGCTTCAGAGGGAGCAGATCTCACTCGCTCTACTTTACTCAAGTGCTTACTCTCATTCAATCGACTATGTCCTACTTTGGATGGGGAGACACACTCCCATGAAAGACGTGAACAGAAAAAAAAAAGTCATTTCTACTTAAGCAAATATCACCAATAGTGTCTCTCAACGTTGCAAGCTAAAAAAAAAAGACTCAGGCATTTGCATGATTGGTCAAGACCCCACAGTTGGTAATAGAGTTCATTTTAGTCTTATTCATCTCATTTTGGTTAATTTAATTGATTATTAATTTAGTTAATTATAGTTCTTACTATTACAGTTTGAGATTCAAGATCCTTCTTTATCAATGAAAGAAATATATAAGATTATAACTAACTTAAGATCAATTGTTGCTCTTGCTTTCTTTGTCCAAAGGGTTGATATCTTAATATTGTACAAATTAATTTATTATATCAAATGTTTAGCTCTCTCCCTCCCTCTCCCAGTCCTCTGTGTGTATATGTTGTTATGTGGTTGGAAAGGAAAGATGTGGCTGTACTGACAGAGATTTATCATTGAAATAATATTTATCATGGCATTATTAGCAGGTGACCAGTTATTGGGTGTTTGCATTGCCAAAATATAATTAAATTTCCTCTGGACTTTAAATATGGACTTTTTATCCTCAAAATTATATTTCAAACATATATTTGGATATCTTACTACTTATAAAAAATGAAAGTGAAAATTCTTTCACAACACTTTTTAAACTTTTAAATCCTGAAGATATGATCTGAAGCTCCCTACCAAAGAACAGATTTTCAGAAGGATTTCACAGTATTTAGTAAATCCTCTCTGCTTTTTAATATGAAGTTTGAATCTATATTTCTCAGCCATTCTGCTTCCATGTATACTTGGGATTTAAGAATGTAAACATAGGGATGGAGAATGAGTATAGTTTTTAAATATCCAGATCGTGAAAGGTAATTTTGAAAGATTATTCTGCCAATTAGTAAGTACTTCTGAAATGACACAGCAGACAGGAGATAATCCATTTGGAAAGTCATCCATCCACCCCTTCCTCTTCAGTCACAAGGTGTTTAATTAACTTTGTGAAGGAAGTAGGAAACAGCTGTGGTAAAATTGTGGATTTTATGTCTTTCACTCTTGTGTGTGAAGCTGCCAAAATGAAAGCACTAGTAAGATTGACAATACATGAGGTTAAAATGTGCAAACAAGCTCATTCTTTGGGTGAGTCGTATAACAGGCTGCTTTTCTCTCTCATTGTTCCCACAGAATACTGAGGGTGAATGGGTCAAGGGTTTGATTTTTTTCGCTTAAGTCTTGGCTGGAGTCATGACTGAGCTAAGCAAATAGAAGAAGCCAGTACAGGGTCTGGCCAATGGCTTGTTTTCTCCGTGGATATTCTCATCATTGGATGTAAATCAAAAGCATTTAAAATACTTTCGATGTCTTTAGGTTGGTGGGGTGTACTTTAGTACACTGAGAAGAGGCTTTTTTCTAAATAAAGTAATAGATCTCAAAATGCTCCAGAGTTTTAAGATCAGGATTAGAAGAATATATATGTATATGGTTAATGGAGACATTCATAATTACCACTATAAAATGATTATTAATAGGAGAATATAAAAAAGTGAAGTCCCAATCTCAATAGAAACAAGGCCAGCTTCCTGAAATCTTAAGTCATATCTCTGAAAACAATATCCAACCCCCAGTGAAACAAATATACCAGCCAATCCTCAGTATGATTAGGAAAACAACAAATAACAGCTTTTAATTTAAAAAGTATTTAGAGAAGTCATCAGCAAAATTTAGGCTAATATACAATGGTTACACAATCATAGACTATTAGTCAATAGTCTACAGAAATTTATGGATTAAACCACCATATTATTAAAAGTGGGGGAATCATAATTCAGAGAATTTGATTTACTTAAACAAGATCATACAGCTGGTGAAGAACACAGCAAAATGTGTACCCTGTTTCCACTCTAATTCCCATGTTTCTTCAAAACCAGATTGATGTTTGATGTGTGGTACTCCTCCTACATGAAAGGCAACACTTTAAGGAGAAATAAATTATGTCATTTACTATTAATATTTAATAAAGATGAGGGAAAGGTGATTTCATTCTCAAATTTCTAATGTATTTGGGAATACACAAAATATGTATTAGCAAGATCCAGAAAAATGAATATCAAAAATGTGCAGCTAGATTGTAATCTTTTTTATATTATTTTGCTTTACTTCCTGGTCATGATCAGTGCTTAGAATTGAAATATTAATCTAGTAATCAGTTGTGATTGAGTGAGTTAGTTGAAAGATGAAATGGAGACAGTGCTGTAATGATGTCAATGCATATAACAGACCAAAAGAAAATGGAAAAAAAATTATCTACTAGAATAAGTTGATTTGGAAATTATCCCACAAAAACTAATGTACATTTTATCCTCTTCATTCCTTCTTCCTTTTAACACTTAGAAAATATTGCAAAAAATGTGTATACAATAGTTATCTAAAGAAAGATATTGGGAATACAGCCTAAGAAAACCACCAAAAGTACATTTGCAAACATAAATCAACATAGAGCTTGTAAAAACACAAAAGAGGGACTGCATTCTTGGGCATCAAACCAGAGGGGTGTTGGTTGCTTCAGAAACTATTTCTCTATTGTGTCTTTTAAATTACTAATAACCCCGGCCATGCACTTTTTGAACACTGATAACTAAATGCACATGTTAATGCAATCTTTAAACACCAGAAATGAAATCAGGCAGTTTCATATACAACATGCCTAACTTATCTATGTGAAGCAAAGAAGAAAAGGAGTAAAATAAAGAAAATTAGTATCAAGTATGTATTATATCCCGATCATTTAGTCTTCAAAAACTCATTTTACAGAGGTCGTTCAGAAAGTTTAAGTTTTTTCCCAGAGTTCAAAGAGCAGAAAGTTAATGTCAAGATTCAAACTTAGGTTCATTTGAGTCGGAGTACAAGGTCTTTTCACTATACTCTTTTGTGAAGTGATAGATCCATTTTTAGTCTCTCTTTGTCTTTTCTTGCAGGCTTGGAATGACATGGCAATATTTTGAAAAGGAGTTATTTTATACACTCTAGATAAATTTATAGTTAATAAGATTTCCTTCCTGGCATGATGGAATTAGGAAGTCATCAAATCCTCCCCTCAAACAAAATGCAACCATAAAGATGAGCAAAACTGTCAATCATTGCAGATTGCTAAAAATCTGGAAATCAACCAAAGTTGTCCATTAATGTAAGTAGCATTTATTCATGAGTACTACTAAATTTGGGTACGAACAGCATGAGTCTGTGGGGTTCTTGCACAAGACTGTTCCCATGCTCCTACTAGCTCTATGATAATTCACCAGGGAGGGGCAAGCTGTAAAATCCAGAAGCTTCACTGTTGCTGCCTGTAAGGGCACACAGGATGTAGAGCATTATTATTAAACTTATTTGATGCTTTAATCTTACTTGTCAAGTTGACTGTGTCATGGGGTGCCTAGAAATTTGGTTAAACATTATTTGTGGGTGTGTCTGTGAGGGTGTTTTTAGAAGACATCAGCATTTGAATCGTTAGACTGAGTAAAGCAGATTGCCCTCCCCATTGTGGGTAGCTTCATCCAATCTTTTGAAGGCATGAATAGAACAAAAGGTGGAGGAAGGGAGAATTCGTATTTTCTGCCTGCTTGCCTTAGCTGGAACTTCAGTCTTCTACCCTCAGAATGGGACTCACACCACTGGTGCTCTTGGTTCTTGGGCCTTTGGGTGTGAACTGGACCTACACAGATCCTGGGACTTTTCAGGCTTCATAATCTAGTGAGCCAATTCCGTACCACGAATCTGTCTCTCTCTCTCTCTCTCTCTCCACACACACACTCACTTATGTGAGCAAAAATATATCTCGGGAGATACATACACTAAGGACTCATTTAATATCATTGATAGGTTCTTAGAAACTGCAACTTGAAGCAAAATGACATACAGCAAATCCTCGAATAAAATTGTTTTCTTTAATATCATTTCATTGTAATGTTGATGAGGAAAAAAATTGGTTTCATTCGTTTCACTGAAAGTCACAGCTTCGAAGAACTTATCAACGTTGTTAAGTGAAGATTTATTGTATCTATACATACTGCAATACGTATGTGTGTATGTGTGTGTATACATTGAGATATATGTATAGTCATGTGCTACATAATGACTTTTTGATTAATGATGGACTACATATACCTACAGTGCTCCCTATAATGGAGATGAAAAACTTAATGACTTTGTAGCCTACATAACGTCATAGAGTGATGCATTACTCATGTGTTTGTGGTCATGTTGGTGTAAACAAACCTACTGTGCTACCAGTCATATAAAAGTCTAGCACATACAATTATGTTCAGTACATAATACTTGATAATGATAATAAACAACTGTGTCACTGGTTTATATATTTACTATACTATGCTTTTTATCTTTATTTTTAGAAAGTATTCCTTCTACTTATTAAAAAAATGTTAACTGTCAAACAGCCTCAGGAAGGCCCTTCAGGAGGTGTTCCAGAAGTCATTGTTATCCTTGATTACAGCTCCATGCATACTGTTGTCCCTGAAGACCTTCCAGTGGGACCAGATATGGAGGTGGAAGACAGTGATACTGATGACCTTGGCCCTGTGTAAGCCTAGGCTAATGTGTATGTTTGTGTCTTAGTTTTTAACAAAAAAGTTTAAAAAGCAAAAAAGTAAAAAATTTTCAAAATAGAAAAAGGTTTATAGAATAAGAACATAACAAAAGAAAATATTTTTCTAGAGCTGTAAAATATGTGTCTTAAGCATTGTTTCAAAGAGTTGAAAAATTTAAAAGGTTTAAAAGTTTACAAAGTAAAAAAAGTTACAGCGAGCTATTTAATTTAATTATTAAAAAAATTTTATTTTACAAATTTAGTGTACTGTCAGTGTACAGTGTTTGTAAAGTCTACAGTAGCATACAGTAACGTCCCAGGCCTGCACACTCATGCACCACTCACTCACTGACCCAGAGCAACTTCTAGTCCTGCAAGCTCCATTCATGGTAAGTGCCCTACACGAGTGTACCACCTTTTATCTTTTATACCATATTGTTACTACACCTTTTATGTTTAGATATGTTTAGATACACAAATACTCACCATTGTACTACAATTGCCTACAGTATTTAGGACAGTAACACACTGTACAGGTTTGTAGCCTGGGAGCAATAGACTATTCCATATAGGCCAGGTATGTAGTAGGCTATACCATCTAGGTTTGTGTAAATACATTCTGGGATGTTTGCACAATGACAACATTGCCTAAGGATGTATTTCTCAGAATGTGTCCCAGTTGTTAAGGGATGCATAACTGAAAATATATATATATATATATATGTATGTTAATGGTTAATTTCGTGTGTCAACTTGATAGGGCTAAGGAATGGCCAGGTAGCTGGTAAAGTATTATTTCTGGGTTCACTGTGAAGGTGTTTCTGGAAAAGATCAGCATATGAGTCAGTAGATTGAGTAAAGATTCATTCTCACCAGTATGCGTGGGCATTATCTGATTCATTGAGGGCCCAAATAGAACAAAAATGCAAAATAAGGGCAAATTCTCTCTCTCTCTCTGTCTCTCTCTCTCTCTCCCCTCTTAAGCTGAGACATCAATTTTTTTCTGCCCTTGGACATTGGAGCTCCTGGTTCCTGGGCCTTCACGTTCTGTGATTTACACCTGTACTCCCTTCCCCTATTTTTAAGGTTTATGCACTCAGACTGAATTACAACAAAGCAATCAACAGAAAATGTGTTTGAGCATCCCTCACCAGCTTTTGGATTTATCAACCAAAAACTTCAAAGGAGCTATTTTGAATATGTTTAAATAACTAAATAATATCATGTTCAAAGAATTAAAGGAAAGTATAATGACCATGACTCCATGATGAATATAGAGGCTCTTATTAAAGAGATAGCAATTATAAAAAGAAGCAAATGGAAATTTTGATGTGAAAAGTAAAATAATTAAAATGAAAAATTCAAGAAGGTCAACTATAGATTCATATGGTCAAGAAAAAAAGGAATTGGTGATTTTGAAGATAGACTCATAGAAATTATCTGAAAATAAGAAAGAAAAAAATTTAAGAAAAATAAACAGAATCTCAGAGATCTATGGAACACTGTCAAGCATACATATGTGTAATGAAAGTCCCACAAGAAAAAGAGAAGGTGAAAACAGGGAAAGAGTTGAAGAAATAATGGCCAAAAACTTAATTTAATGATATTTAATGAAAGCCAATGACCTACTGATCCAAGAAGCTCAGCAAGCCCTTTCTTTCTTTACTTTTTTTTTCTTGTTTCTTTCTCTCTTGCTTTTTATTTCTTTCTTTCAATTTACACTTCAAATTTTTATACACATCTGTAAAAATAAAGAATTCAGGCATGTACACCAGGTGTGCAAATACTTTGCAAAATATGTGTGCAGATATGTTGGATTGGGGCACTCAAAGTGAAAGAAATAGCTATTGGAGAGGTAAGATCATGGTATATGTACTTAAATATCTGTTTTCACTGGGCATCACCGCCAGCTTTTTCTAAGGTTTCCTTTTCAGTGCAGAGGAGGAACTCGGAGCTACATTCCCCAGAATTGGCTTCTGCATATAGTTCTAGGTTAGAGTACATGAAAGGCAGGTGTTGGAATCCAATTGTGATGTCTGGAAAGAATAAGGGGCAGGGAGATGCAGGACTAGACAGAATGTTAGAAACAGCTTTCAAGTGAGCTTTTGATAATCCTCCACATTGGAACCCCAGATGGATAAAAGTCACTAGGAGATGCTCAGAAGTTCCTGAGATCTGCAGAAACTTTCAGTTATTGCTAACAATCACTCGCTTTGATGCCAAGGCTGAGACTTTGGGTTGTAGTTTCTTTAGCTTTCACTTCCCCACCACTTCACTAGCTGTGTAAGCCTCTAATCCCTTATATTAAAACCTTTTGTAATTTGAAAAAAAACCCCACAAAGTTTCATGTTAAGATCATGCTGAATTTTATTTTACAATGATGTGATTCAAAAGTTCCCTCAATTTTTAGAATGCCTCCGAGTCACCATTACAAGAATAACCATCATTGTACTCTCCACACACAGAATATAAAATTCCATTTCAATAAAGATCAGATCTTGTAACAGGAGCCATCCCTAAAGTGAGGCAACTTAAGTCACCATATTTTTTCTCCTAGAACATTTACTTTTCCAAATATAGTATCCAAATTACTCCTGTAATTCTTCATTCCACTCTCTCTCACTATGAAAATTTTGGTCACAGGAGCTTTTAAAAAATTATTTGAATTTATCCAGACATGCTAATTTTGGAGATGACTGGAGCTAGAGATGAGCAAAGAGCAAAGGCAAAAATCTGAGTCTACTAAAGGTTTAAAATAAAACCCAGAGGTGAGAATTAAAATTTTTTTTTTTCTGCAGAATTTTAAAATACATCTAAGTCTTCAAAGCTTTCTAACAACGAACTCCTTTTCATTGCCAGCTCTTTATTAGAATGCAAGTGGAGAAAAGGCAGCCCCTGACTGCAGCTGTGCTGGAGAAGTGGATAAACAGTAACTAGAATGTACCTCTTCCTTGCTGGATTCTCTGAAGAATAATGCTACCAATGTATCTCTGCTGTTTAATAAATTTGAATCATTAATAATATGTAACCTTCTTGAATTCTTAAGGATAGTCCTTTGTTCTTCCACCACAATATGACAGTGGTGGCAGTGGCTGTTTGATGAAGCTGTCTAGGCAGTGGCCGCAGGTGGCTGCACCACATGCGGGTCTGCAGGGACGTGGCCTGCCATGTGGCACACAGGGCGGTGGGTGTGGCCTGCTGGCCAGTACACAAAACCAAGGGGCTGGGCTGCCGGGGGGCTGGGGCTCTTTCCTCACCCAGGTCCCACCGAGGCTGCTACCCTAGGATCCCTCGAGCTCCGTTCAAGCTCCCTGGTTAGGGGGTGTGGGGGGAGGACTTTGCTCCCGGTCACGGGTGTTCGAGAGCATCTGCTCTCCCCACTCCCTTCACGACCCAGCAAGTGGCAATATTGGGGCAGCTGCAGTGAAGCTGATTACTGTGTAAACCAGGAGCTCCAGACCTGAGAGCTCAGAGTAGCGTCAGCCATGGCAACCTGGGAACCGAGGCCAGCGGGCCCCTGCTGAACCTGCTCTGTGATGCGACTTCAGTACACGGTCTCCAAGCAGTTCCCAATCAGCATGGAGGCCTGCGGTGGGGGGGGTGGGAGAGCGGAGGGTCAGAGCTCCAGTAGCAGTGTCCACGTGGCGAGCGGGGAGCCCTGGGGTTCTCTCCTTTATGCCTTCCCCACATATAGGCATCTCCCCAGGTACTTTCTGATCTTGGTGAGTGGAACCATCTCCGCCTCCTTCACTCTGAGTGTCTCCCGTTGGTCTGATGATTTACGATGCTCCAAGAGGGTCCATCCTTAGGTGACCATCTACTTGTGGTTTTCCACCTAGAGTGCAGCAGGTGCAGCCTGCTTCTGGTCCACCATCTTGGTCTCCCCACAAAAGCGTATTTCTTTATATCACTGGATAATATTCCATTGTCTGGATGTAGTAATGTTTATTTATCCCTTTAACTACTGAAGGATATCTTAGTTGCTTCCAAGTTCTGGTAATTATGAATAAAGTTGCTATAAACCTCTGTGTATAGGTTTTATGTGGACAGAAGCTTTCAGCTCCATTGGACAAATACCAGGGAGCATGATTATTGGACTGTATGGTCTGAGTACATTGAGTTTTGTAAAAAACTGTCAAACTGTCTTGAAAAGTGGCCATGCCAGTTTGCATTCCCACCATCAATGAGTGAGAGTTCCTGTTCCTCCACATCCTCAACAGCATTTGGCATGGCCAGTTTTCTGGATTTTGGCCATCCTAATAGGCATACAACGGTGTCTTATTGTTTTACTTTGTATTTCCCTAATACAAAGGGAAATATGATGTGGAGCATCTTTTCATATGCTTATTTGCTACCTGTATATCTTCCTCGGGGAGATGTTTGTTCAGGTCTTTTGCTCATTTTTTTAATCAGGTTGTTTGCTTCGTTATTGTTGAGCTTTAAGAATTCTTTGTATACTTTGAAGTGAAGGTAATTGACATATCTCTCAAGGATGTGGTGTAAGGAAATGCAGAAGTGTTGTTAATGATGACTTTGGAGAGGGGACTCCCCACAATTACATGAGAAATTAATTCCTTTCAGTGGAAAAAGTATCTCTACCACGTTAATGACTTTGGATTTCCAAATGAAATATTATTGGAATAGGAGAAGTGGAGGAAAAGTTATTACTTAGGTTTGATCAGATGTGAAGCATTAAAAAACAGAATTTAAGGCATTTTAATGAATTCTAAAAGCTTTCAAATTCTATCATTTTTCTACTTTTCTTTAAATTAGAAAATATGCTCAACTATGGGATTACCTTGCCCTCCATCTTTGTATAGAGAGTTATATAAAATTAACATTTGATTATAGGACTGTCTTACTCCCCCCAACCCCAAACCCAGGAATCCAGGTTATGGTGGTGTGTCTATTAGGAAGTGGAAACAAGTTTGCTTTGTATCCTTGGTGAAAATGTTCACATTCTAAAACATTTTACATGAGAAACACCAGCTTAAACCTAGAAAACACCACTTCTATAAACTATTTGAGAAAAAAATAATGATAAACACAAGAATGGCTGTTCTTACTCAGTTTGCACTTCACTAAAGGTCTCAAAATCATATCTTCCCTACTTCCAAACTGTAGAAAAGGAGTGTAAAATCAATACTAATTGAAAAAAAATTACTCTCTTAAACAAATGTTTGTGTGTGTAATACATATATATACACATATATATATTTGAAAAAATATATTACAAAGCTATCTGAGACTAGCATTAAGAAATATTTAAATCTAAGCTGTGCACAACCATATTTTGACCACTTCCTTCAGAAAAAGGATGGCCAGGCATTTGCAGCACGTTACTTTTTAAGTATCAAAAAGATGTATAAGACCTGCTCAAACAGAAATTACTTATGTTATGGGAATTGCATCAGGTGTGAATAAATAGATTATCTCTTAGCCCTTCAGTGTGATGTTAATCAACCCCAGGCTGGTGTAAATTTAGTGAAATTCATGCGTACATTTAAGGAAGAGTATACATTGGTAAAGCCCTTCAAAAAGCAATTTAGAAACACATATATACAGCCATGAAAAATACATATTCAGGGGGGCAATAACTTTACTCTTGTTCTCGTCCAAAGATTTCAGATTTGAAAAGTCTAGAGTGTAAGTTAAAATCCACCCCCCCTTCTTTTTATCACGGTTGTCAAGCTACTGGTTCTTCCTTCCGTACAGTTTCATAAAAGATTTGACTTAGCAAGGGAGCACATTTCTTTCAAATTGCTTTGCTCATACGTAGGATAAGTTATGATAATTTATTGTTAGAATGATAGTGTTGCTTTGAATGTGGCCCTAAAGGCCGAGGTTTCCTCTAGGCATAGCTGAGATATAGAAAGACGTGCATTGCTGCTCAATAACACTCAGAAACCTTTATTTTTGAAGACTTAAAAAAAGAACTCACCATACAATATTTTGAAAAGAATAAAGTCCTAAAATTTTCAAGGCTGAGCTGAAAATCTTGCCTTCCCAGTGTATTTTTTCGTTTTCTTTTTCTTTTCCTTTCCTATCCTTTCTCCCCTCCCTTTCTTTAACCTTTTTAGATGAGGGGCTATAAAATTAAAGTAATAAAATCCACCCTGCACAAACTTGTGAGGCCAATAAGCTAATTGTTGTGAACTCCGTGGGATTATGCTTCAGAAAATAAACACTTAAGACAGTTTCTAAGTAAACAAATCAGGGGTTTTACAGTTATCTTGTACTTATAAAAAGTGTGGAAATTGGTCTGGGCATTCAGTGCCCTTACAAAATATTCCTTATCATCAAAGTTAAGAAAGGGTGCAGAATTCCAAGTATAATTATTTCAACTCTTTAATTTATTCTACCAGAAAAGGCGTACTCTTTCATCTGATATTAGAAAATAAATTAATTACAGAAAATTTTTAAAATCTCAAGAGGCCTGGGAAGCTAATATCCAAACCCAACTTATTGTAAACAATTCCCTGTGTCCTCCCTCTCTGTTCTTCAGCTTTTGAAAAGCAATAAAAGCTTCCAATCCTTTGCCCAAGAAAACCTTTCTCATCCCTAATGTCCCTTTGATGGTGACACTGAAATTCAACTGTGAGGAGGTATTGTTAGGCTACCTTTTATCATTTAGAGTTACTGTGCTCATTTATGTAAACTTCTAGAGTAGGCTCAGACACAGCTTGCAGGACATCTTGTTCTTTCTAAAAAGGCTTAGATTAAAGGTTGGAGATGTAAAAGCTATAACTCGGTTCCCTTCAACATGGCAGTTCTCATGGCTATGAGGTTGGGCCAGCTGTTCTTTAGTACATGATACTATACTTGCAAAATTACAATTTTCAGGATTCTAAGGATTGATTTAATACAGACCGTTTCCATGCATATGTTTTAAAATAAGCATTTCTAATTTTCTGATATTTCCAAGGAGCTGCTACATATAGTCTATATGTGGGGGAAGAGAATAATATTCAATAAATTTAATTAAATTTAATATAGAAAAGTCCTGAGGCACATGCCTGTCTAATAAAATATTAAGAAGTAAAGAAAAAGGGTTTAGAAATCAAATATACTTGATTTCAACATGGACTCTACTAGGCTGACCAACTGTTTGGGTTTACCAGGTGCTATGGTCTGAATGTTTATGTCACCATAAAATGCATATGTTAAAACCTAATCCCCAATGTGATGGTATTAAGAGGTGCTGCCTTTGGGAGGTGACTAGGTCATGAAGACAGCACCCTCATGAATGGGATTACTACCCTTATTTAAAAAGGCCTGTGAGAGCTTGTTTGCCCCTTCTGCCAAGTAAGGATGCAGCAAGAAAGAGCCATCTATGAAGAATGGGACCTTACCAGACACCAAATCTGCTAGTGCCCTGATCTTGACATTCCAGCCTCCGGAACTGTGAGCTATAAATTTTGTTGTTTATAAATTACCCAGACTAAGGTGTTTTGATACAGTAGCCCAAATGGACTAAGATACCAGGCATTAAAAATTTTCCTTGAAAGGGAAATTTTCAGTTCTAAAACCTGGCAAGTCCTAAGCAAATCAGAATAAATTGGTCACCCAAGCTGTACCACTTCCTGTGGCAAATCATTTAACCCTTTTGAGTAGCAACTGTTCTCTTATTTATAAAATGGGCATAAAGTATACTTTTGTTTCCTGGGGTGATTTTGAGGATGAGATCAAACTAATAACCATAGTCACTTATTAAGTGCTATGCATCGGGTGTTGTACTAAGTATTTATGTATTTAATTTCACTTAATCCTTAAAGTTTAATAAAGTGGTCAAGGGTTACTTTCTCTCTGAAATCTGGGTTCTACCACTCACTAGCTGCATAACCCTAGGCATATCCTTTAACCTCTGAGACATTGTTCTCAACTGTAAAATAGTAATCATTTCAACATCACCGTGTTGCTGTTTGGACAGTGTCTAGACAGAGTAAGCAGAAATTGCTCTACTCTTGTGAAGCTTACTTTCTCATGGGGAGACTAAACCAAAAAAACAAAAAGAAGATAGATGATTCTGGAATGTGATAAACACCTTGAAAAAATAGTGTTTTGTAATAGAAAATCACTTCTAAGGATAGGATGGGGGCCTCATTAGATAAAGTGTTATGTAAAGAGAGCCTGTCTGATAAAATAATATTTGTGCTGAACTTGAAACATAAGAGGACCAGCTATAGGAAGAGCTAGCAGATCATTCCTGGCAGAAGAAATGGTAAGTGCAAAAGATCTGAGGCAAGAACAATTTTATTGTAGCACAGTAATGTAAAAGACTTTGGCAAGGGTAGAATTTTGACCAAAGAAAGGAATGTCATGCAATCTGGGGATATATAGTTTGGCAACCAACAGTAGCACCGATATTTAATGATACATATGGTAGGCAACAGAGACTCAAACTCTCTTTTGATCTCTCCCAGCCAGTGAAATGACTTTCATACAAGCTAGATAGCCAAGTGTCAGCAAAATCTAATATAAAACGACCCAGAAACTATCTACAGAAATAGATTGCAACTTATAAAACTTACACATGCAGCATCACCCAAGCATTTTGGGAGGAGTGTGGGTGGGGTGTGTGGTGTGGGTGAAGAAGCTATGAGAACCCACTCTTCTCTCTCACTTAAGTATATCTCACACTTTTTACCAGGAAAAATAAGCACCAGCTACTTTTGAGGAAGCAAAAAGAAATTGATTTTTTGTTTTGTTTTCTTAGAAATGTTTCTGATTTTATAAATTATAAACTTTACTGTCTCCGGCTTCACTTTTCACAAAAAAGAATTCTATTGCTGTTCTCTCTTTGCTGTAAAAATATAAAATTTCCAATGAAAAGAGAGCAATGTGAGCTTTTTTATTGTGTATATATATGTTCCTGGGGCTGATATGAAATAATTATCACTCCTCTCAAAAATCTACATCAGGCAAATATTGCAGCAGCCACCACTCCACCATTAATTGCAATTAATTGCCTGAGGCTAACACTGGATTCTTTATAAAGATGCACATAGTACTAGGTTGACAGTTATAATCTATTTTCGTTTCTTATTTTAATGAGGTAGTCCCTGATGACAATATTCCAACAAATAGTAGGTTTGAACAAGTTGAAAGAATGAAAAGCATCTTAGGGATGGTTTAGATAAAAAGTGCATGAAACATGTTTCAGAAAAACGAAGGTAGAGAGTGAGTCAGATGATGTTTGAAATGAAGGCAGCAGATGGAAGATTAAAGGATATTCAGGGCCAATGGTTATTGCTTAATTATTTATGTGAAATCTTATATCAGCCAAAGCTTTTCTAAAGTTCCTGACAAATTTGAAGTCTCTGATAGTGTGATTCTGTGAATTATGCACTCACATTTCCAAAACCCTCACTAGTTTTTACCTGTAGATGTTCCTGTCTTTACTAAAGTAGTACCAGTAGTAATGGTTAGACATGACCCAGCCATATCCAGAATTACAGACATATATATAAATATATATATATGTATGTGTGTATATATACATAATATATATTCTTTGAATATCTGTTATTTCAAAACCTGTTTTGACTCTTTTACGTTCTTTTAAAATATTTATCCAAATGTTAAATATCAATTATTTAGTTAGTCATGGATCTGAGAAGTCCTAGTATTGATTCATTTTTTAAACATTTGATTATGCTCTAATTTTAGACTTATAGAAAAGTTGCAAAAAAATACAAAGAATTCATTCAACATCCCCTAATGTTAGCTTCTTACATAATCATATTAAAAAGATCAAAACCAGATGTAATATTATGAGTATAATACTGTAACCCAGAATCCAACATTATATTTGGTTCTTATGTCTCCTTGGTCACCTCCAATCTGTAACAATGGTTCAGTCTTTCCTTGTCTTTGAGACCCTGACACTTTTGATGACTACTGGACAGGTGATTTGTAGAATGTCTATTAATTGGGGGTTGTCTGAAGTTTTTTCATGCTTAGGATGAGGTTTTGTACTTTCGGCAGAAACACCACAAAAGTAGAGTTTTGTCCCTCTCAGTTCATTGTATCTTGGGCCTCATGATGTTATGTCTTACTCCTGGTGATGTTAACCTTATCTCTGTGTTAAGGCGTTATCTGCAAAGTTACTAAAGTTTTCTCTTTATTTCAAGGGGAAGATAATAAATACCGTGGGAAAGATACTTTGAGGCTATGCAAATATCCTGTTCTCTTCAAAAATGTGCTCAATAATTTTAGTATGCATTGGTAGATCTTGTCTGCAATAATTACTGTGGTTTTGGTTCAAGGATAATTTTTCATTTTCCTCTTTTTTATGTATTAATAGAATTCTTCTGTGAGAAATAACTGATTCTTTTCTGCCATTTATTTATTCATTCAATTATTTAGATTAATATGGGCTCATGAATATTTATTTTGTTCTATGGGTTATAATCCAGTACTATTGTTTATTTTGTTGCTCAGATTGTTCTATATTTGGTTATTAGGACACCCTTCCAGTTGGCTCCTGTGTTATTTCAATATGCCCCCATTCTTTTCAGAATACTCCCTTATCTATGGCATTGCAAGTTGTTTCAGCTTCATCTTGTGCATTCTCCGGCCCTGAAATCAACCACTTCTGCAAGGAATCCTGGTTCTTTTGGAGAAGGGTATGTAGGAACTAAGATCTAGGTGCTAGTTGTGCTCATTGTTACTGAGGTTTCATTGCTCCCAGACCCCTCAGCAGACAGAGCTAGGAAATGTTTGTAGATATGCGAACTCAAACATACAGAAAAACACAATCGTGTTTATTTTTGTGTGTAAGTATGTATGTGTGTTTATATGCACGTATGTGTAGGCATATGATACACACTTAAAGTTGTTATGGACTTGCTAACCCACACCTCTGTAAGAAATACAGAGTAGTCGTGTACAGATATTTTCATCTTCAGACTTATAGAATCCAATCAAAACCTTGTTTCCAAAGTTATTTATGTTAGTTATTGTCCTCTCCATTCCTTCAGGTTGGTTTTGTAATTCACTTGTAATACAGTTAGGCTCATTTGGTGCTGCTTTATTACATTTTGGGTTCTTTCCCTCCATTATGGTTGATTTTAATAACTGATTAATCAGGGGTACCTGTGAGACGTTACTGTGGTCCTAAGAGTCAGAGCTATACAAAAGTATAACACAAAGTTGTGCCACTGTCTCCTCATCCCTACCGCCCCATCTCTTTTATCACTTCTTTCTACTGTCTCAATGATCCCTCTGTAAGTACCCAAACATTTTGGTTTCTGGCTTATCTTTCCCGTATTTCTTTTGTGCAAATGAGTAGACCCATGTGTAATTTCTTATGTCTCCTATCAGGGGTGGGGGACCTGCAGCCTTCTGATTTCACGATTGTTCTTTTTTAAGCACCAAAGGAGGCAAGACAAACTTCATCTTTCTCTGCTGCACCCCTTTTAATAAAATATTTGTTCTGTAAAATTTGGATTCCGTCAAAAGGCTACACTTAAGGACCTAGAAGGCCACATGTGGCCTTAAGGCCTCAGGTCCCCCACCCCTATCAGACTATGTAATATTTTGTGCATTTTTTTTCATATCAGTTTACCTTGGAAATCATTCCCTATTAGTCTACAGAGACCTTGCACATTTTTAACAGCTCAATCCTATTAAATTAAGTGGGTGTACTATAATTTATTCAATCACTTTTCTAGGTACGGACACAAGTTATTGTGGTATTCTGCAATTAGAAATAATGCTGCAAGGAATAACCTGGAATGTGTGTATTTTCAGGATAGATTCAGAGTAGATTCCCAGAAGTGGAATTGCTGGGTCAAGAGACAAATGCATATGTAGTTTTGTCAAATGATTCTAAATTTCCTTTTAGAATGATCACGCAAAATTGCATTCCTGTGAGCAATGCATGGCAGTGCTGATTTCCCAGTAGCCTCTCCAACAGACTACATTGAGATACTTTTTGTTGTTTTTTTAATAGACTTTACTTTTTAGAGAAGTTACAGTTTCACAGCAAAATTTGACAGAAAATACAGAGATTTTCCTATACATTATCCTCTGCCTCACACAGGCATAGCCTCCTTCATTATCAATACCTCCCACCCGAGTGGTATGTTTGTTACAACTGATGAACGTACATTAACACATCATTATCACCCAAAGTTCATAGTTTCCATTAGGGTAAACTCTTTGTATTGTATATTCCATAGGTTTGGACAAATATATAATGACATGTATCCATCATTATAATACAGTAGATTCACTGCCCTAAAAATTCCTCCCTCTCCACGACCCCTGTAAGCGGCTGATATTCTTACTCGCTCCTCATAGTTTTGTCTTTTCCAGAATGTCATGTGGTTGGAATCACACAGCATGTAGCACTTTCAGATTGGCTTATTGTACTGAGTAATATTCATTAAAGTTTCCTTCGTGTCTTTTCATGGCTTGAAATCTCATTTGTTTTTAGCACTGAGTAATATTCCGTTGTCTGGATGTACCATAGTTTATTTATCCACTCACCTATTGAAGGGCACCTTGGATTCTTCTTAGTTTTGGCAGTTACAAATAAAGCCACAATAAACATCGTACACAGGTTTTGAGTGAACATAAGTTTTCACCCCCTTTGGGTAAATACCAAGGAGCACAAGTGCTGGATCATATATTAGTATGTGATACTATTTTAATGTTAGCTAATGTAATAGGTAAAAAATGGTATTTCAGTGTTTTAATTTAAATGTCTCTAATTATGGGTAAATTTCAATATTTTCTCAAATATTAGATGCCCACTTTTTGTCTTATTTTGTGAATTGTCTGTTCATATCCTATTCCTGTTTCTGTAAGATCGTTTCCCCCTAAAATATTTGTCCCTCAATTTTTCTAGAATTTTTCATAGTTTAATATTTAATATAGGATAGTAGTCATTTGTCTTTGATATATGTTGCAAGTATTTTCTCCCAGTTAAGCATTTACTTTTGACTTTGTTTATGGTGTTTGTGGTATGCAAAATTTTCATATTTTTGTAGTCAAATTTATCAATCTTTTCTTTTTTTGCCTTTGGATTTTGACTTGTAGATATTATTTCCCCAAGATCAAAAAGGAATTCATCTGTATTTTTTTCTATTACTTGCAGAGGTTCTTTCTCTGTTTTTTTTTTTACGTTTATATCCTTGATCCAGTTGGGTTTTATTCATGTGTATAGTGTAAAACACGAATGCAGTTTTATTGATTTAATACAAATGGTTACCCACTTATGCTGGCACCATTTTTTAAAGAGACCTTCTTCATCACATAGATTTGAGATTCTACCTTATCATGCACAAAATTTCCATATGCACTGGGTCTATTTCTGAACTTTATATTTTTTTCAACTGTTCTACTTGTCTGTTCATGCACTGATAATTTTTACTTATGGAAGCTTTACTGTATATCTGATTACAGCTCATCCTCCTGGTGTTTTTTTTTTTCTGTTTAGTATATATTTTCCTGGACATTTTTGCATGCTTTTTATCTACAAACTATTATCAGCTTATCTAACTCCATAAATAGCTTGCTAAATTTATAGAATTTACAAATTAACATAGGAAGTTCTAACATATTTCTAATGTTGAACTTTCTTATCTAGGAACAGAGAATGCTTTTCTACTTGTTTAAGTCTACTCTATGTCTTTCAGAAGTGTTTAAAATTTTTCCTTATGTATGTTTTGCACATTTAAAAATATTTAAGTATTTAATCTTCATTGATTAAACTTTATTTTCTTGTATTTTTAATGTATAAGCATTTTCCATATTGTTACATGGTGTACATAATGATCACTTTCATAGTTTTGCAGTATTTTAACTGGATTTATGTGGTTCTAACATGAGGAATTTTGCTTCTCACTATTCCTACTACATGTAAATTGCATTAAGCCACTTCTTATATTTTTTCTTATTTTAGGATGAATTCCAGAAATGGGTTATTATTTTTTGAAATGCAGTTTAAAATCTATTTCTTAAAGAATTTCATCAATTTATAGTGTCAAGGACATTAAATAACTTTACTAGCTTTTGCAAATCCTCTTTAGCATTGATTGGGGTCAATTTTAAACTTGGTCAAGTTGGTGGGGCAAAATGTCATTTCCTTTTAGCTTTGAATAGTTTTGATATCTAACATCATTTATCATATTTATGACTTTTGCCTTGTTCTAGCTGGAATTGTTAATTAATTCTGTCTGGTTCTCATAAATTTATATTGTACTTAATGTAATTTTAAAAGGCTAAACAATTTGTTAAAATTACCTAAGACCTTTGTGCTAGAAAGTTGAATATTCTCCCAGAAATATAAAAGCAGTAATTTCATTTAAAATATTTTTTAGATGTGTGATTTATATTCATATTTTAAATATGTGATTTTATTTTCTCTAAAATATAGGCTTTGGCTCCATTCTTGACCCTTATCAACTGCTAATGTTCAGCTTTGTTTTTGAGTTACTTCTTTTCAACTCCTTCTGAATTCACATGTCAGTATAAATAACCTGGAAAACTTGTTAACAATTATTTGACGTTATTCTGAATCTGAGTTCTCTTTTCAGTCAACTGTTAATGTATTGGAGATTAGCTGTTCTCAATCCTTTATCATCTTGTGTAAAAAAATCTAAACAAGGGCTGAAGTTAAAATCTAAACACTCTGAATGCATACTTTCTATTAGAAATGTGTCTAATGCAATCAAGGTAAGTTTTGGAATGTCCTAGTTCTTCTTCTCTGCTAGGAAATTGTTTGCCACTCTATCTGTCCCTTACTCCAGTGGTCCCAAAACCTATGAAAATCAACTGTGTTTCTTTAAAATAGACTTAATAGAGTTTTATCTATATCTCATGAACTAAACTTTGCCTAAGACCAGTCCTTATGCGCGCTCGTATCAAGAGGAACAATCTGTTTTTGAAGATCAGGTATTTCTGGACTGAAAAATATGTACTTTTCATCCCAAACGACTGAAAATGTCATGTCTTCAAACTGACATTTTTCAGTCAATTGCACTGTTAAGCCAAGATTCCCATGCTGTACGTCAAGGTGGAGATACTGTGTTCTACACACCGGGATAAAGGAAACTGACAGTTGTGTGGGTTTGATGGCGTGTGTGCATGTGTGTGTGTAATATAGGGAGAGAGAGGGAGAGTAAACACACTCTCAGGAAAACACTCTTCAATTCACACAGAAAGAACAATAGTTGGAAATGTTCTTACACACAATAACTTGTGTAGTCGCCAACCGATGTCCTTAAAGAACACTTTCCCACACATCTTACCAGTGAAGGCTAAGAATTTTAAACTACATACAAAATAAACAAATACAAGTATTGAAACATCTCTCTGAGAACTTATTCCTGGGTTCTTTGTATTAGAACTAATGTGTCAAGGGATGGTCAGTAGGATTAATGTGGCATTATACATTTGTGTAGGTCTTCACAGTTTAGTAATGAGTTTCACATTAACTTCCTCCACCTCATCCTTATAAAACTATCTAAACACTCTATAAACTTGATTATGTATTTCAAGAAAATTATTCATTCATTCACTCATTTTAATCATACACATTCACTGAAGCATTAGTCCATTTAATCATTAAATACTCATTCATTCATTCTTTTCTTCATTCATTTATTATTTACACTGCATCATGTCTACAATTGATGCTAAGATGGCAGGGAATATGGATTATTTAGATCAGTGCTTCTTAAACTTTAATGAGCATATGAATAACCTGGGCAATCTTGCTGAGATTTGGCATTTCTAACAAGCTTCCTGATGCTGCCGATGCTTCTGGTCCATGGGTCACACTTTGTAGCAAGGCCTAGGTGGTCTTCTCTCATCTTTAGGAGACTTTGGGAAAGGAGATGTAACACATATTGCACATTAAGTAATTAAGAGCAGTTTCCATAGCTCCCATTTGTGTGTGAGGTGGTGTGGTTTGGGAAGTATTTAATGCTCCTAGCCATCATGTATAATGTTTCTATATCATAATGATTTTATATTCACTTCTGTTTTCAAGAAGAAAGTAGACTTGCCAACTAAAATGCTATATCCACCCAACTCATTTTCAGAATACAAATAAGCACTAAAAATAAATGTTAATCTGATAGAGATACTATAGTAGCCAAAAGACCACAGTCCTGTAATGCTCATCTACTGCATTTGTTTCAGCAATAAATAGGCAAAGATTACAAATTATCTGTGATCAATAAGAATTAGAGACTGTGCTCACCAAAGCACATGGGTCACACAGCTGGAATGTCCCAGATTCACTCGATTTATCACCCAGTTTAAGGGTTGGCTCTAGCTGCTTAAAGAAGAAAACTAATTCTAAAACCAGCTCTATGCACCTTGTCGTTTGTTTCTAACAAATGTGTGTAATTCTTATTATAGAGGGCGGTTTAAGTGAATTTAAAATAATCTGTTATTTTGCTTTATCTTATTTTTATTTCTTCATAAAGCTCCAGTTTGAAGAAAACCTTTACATGTTATTACATATATATGCCTGGAGAGTCATATCCTACTTGAGTTTAAAAGTCAGGAAACTACATGAAACTACAGGTTGTGGCACCTGTTTTTATAGAAAGAAACAAAGAAAGACAGAAAAGGAAGAACATAGACATCCATTTGTTTGTGTATTGTCTATGGCTTCTTTTACACTACAGAGGCAGATTTGAGTAGTTGCAGCAGAGATCGTATGGTCCACAAGAAAATATTTACTATCTGACCTTTGCAAGAAAAGTTTGCTGCTCCTGGTCAAGATGATGGTAAAAATCCAGATTAAAAATCCTCCCTTATAAAATTCTGTATCATCAAGGTTATTATTGCATGGCTGGGTGATACACTATAAACAATGTATGTGCATCCACACACACACTCACATGCACTGGGGGTGGGGGGCAGAGAGAGAGAAAGAGATATATTCCTGGTAAATAAGAATCTTTTGGATATTTTTCTCATTGTATAAATAACAGATGTATAATACTTTCAAGGAATCATCCAAAGCATAAAAGATGGGATGCTGAGGGCATATAAAAAGAAGTTCTTTCAAACTGAAAGTGAATTGTCACAATTTAAATAATGTTGCCTGAGTACCAAGAGATTATGCATATGCATTAAGCAATCACATACACAAATGAAGATACAAGTGCAACAGATGTAAATTACAAGCCCTGGGATAAAATTTAAGTTTAGTAAATTTAACACAGGAAACAAGGCCAAGTTCTCTGCGCCCTCTTACCAACTCTCCTTCCTCTACCCACCTTCCTAAGGTGTCTGGGAACAAACACAGGAAGGGCAATAACAACAAACAACAGGAGAACAAGAAACATAATCGAGGTGCATTTAACCTAATGGGAAAATGAATGAGGATTTTGTCCTTTCTGTTATAATGTGATTGTTCGTGTCCTTCAGAATATCCTGAAAACATAACCAGGGAAAACCCATGCCAAAGAAGGCAGAGAATCCCACGGGGTCAGAAATAATAGCATGGCTTTGTAGAGGTTGAGGAATACAACATGATCAAGATATAAGAATTTTGCAGGTCTCTGGTCATTGCCAAGATCTGGTCGTTTGTGCACCAGTACTATGTCAACCTTCTTCTATGGTGTTTTTATCCATACGGCTCAGACTAGAGTTGAGTTATGATGTAATAATAACTAAAAACAAGTTTGCTGGCTTAATCGATAGCTTCTTTGCTCCACAATTATCTAAGCTTTCTTTTTCTTGCGCCTCCCTAATATCAGTTTATTTTATTTTGCTGTTGTTGTTGTTATTTAAATCTGATACCAACTCTACAGGTGAGATTTCAAACAATTTTAGAATGTCTTTTGACATGCTTGAATCCAAGAATATTCAGGTTCCAACACCAGTATGGCATGGTGTTCTGAAAAGGTCACGGAGTTTGAATGCTAGAAGAATCTGTTTTCTAGTCTGCTGAGAATGCTCTGTCCAGCTTCCATTGTCTTCATTTGAGAATGCTTCAAGGTACTGATTAAGCAAGCTGCTCATCAGTAATTTTCATTTCACAACTTCGCCAAATGAAGGAGAAGTCTCCTTTTTCCTGAAGCTCAACTTTGCTCAATTTCAAAGTGATAGCAAAAGGCACAAGAAAAACTTCAGTCTACCAACTGAGTGGAATCAGTCATTCCACTGACTGGAACCAGGCTACTGGCATCTACTCAATGTCCGTTTGATTGTGTGTGATCCTTGGGTGCCCATAAACTTCCTCATTCCCCACCTGCTGGCTCAAACCATGAGATGGACATGGTCCCCAGGCTTCCCGGAAACCACTGAATCTCTGTTGGCCCTGTAGCAATGTTGTGATCTTAGGTTTGATTGCCCCCTTTTCTAAGTAGCTGGATTGTGCTCATTGTGCTTCCAAATGCAGCTTTTCTCCTATGAATTACATGATTATCAAAGATGAGGTAATGACATCAAGTAATCCTTCTCCCTCAGGTTTCCACTGCCATGTTTCATATCCTAAATTTACCTCTTTGCATACCAAGATTGGCCCAACCCAAGCCTCGTTCTACCACTGTCCTAAAACCTATGCCTGACTCTCCTCTCATCCTCATAAAGAGAAGTCCTACCAGATTATCAGATCCCTTAGTTCCTACTTGAACAATTGAGCTGAGCCATTATTCTGACAACTCGTTCTTTGTTCCAAGTTTCCTAATTTATAAGTTAGGCTGTGTTACAGACAGCAAGCCACAGAAAATAAAATTTTCTTGAAGTATCTTACCCAAAATAATCTTTATCATTAAAAATTCTTGGTTACAAGCCATAGAACCTGATTATGTGTAATTTAAGCAGAAAAATGGATTACAGTGATACAGATAGTATATAGCCTAGAGAACCAGGTGCCAAAAATGGTTAATAATCAATATAGGTAAGAAAAATGAGTATTATCCAAGGCAGAAAGAGGCATGGGCACAGTCACACCCTGAGAATTCTAACTAGGTGACTTTTGTTGGTACCACACCTCTGGTACTGCCCCCATTACATGCTCAAGCCCACCACACCTAGATTCCTGGTGCTGCTAACTTCATCACACCCTTCAACAGTTCTCACTGTCACTATTGTCATTGCCACTGTGACTAATGTTAGATTATCCATGCATTAATATAATTGAAGTGTTCCACCAAGATTCAAAGTCCAGGGTGGGTGCATATGGTTGACTGTGCTCAAGATATTAAGGATGGGAGATGATAGTCCTATAGGGGGAGTTGGGGTCCTGCTTTTACCCAGATTCAGAAAATGGGGAATTTCTTAACAAAAGGAGAATGGTCTCCAGATGTGTAGCTTCACTTAGTGCTTACCCCCCTCCCCAAGTACCACAGTTGGAATTGTAGTAGACAGAATACTGGCCCCTAAAGATGCCTGTGCCCTAATCCCTGAAACCTGTGAATATGTTACATTACATGACAAAGTGAAATTAGGGCTGCAAATAGATTGTAGATGGCAAATCAACTGATCTTAAAATGGAGAGAGTATTCTGGATTCTCTGGGAGAGCCTAATGTAATCACAAGGGTCATTAAAAGTGGGAGAAGTCAAAGTGATGCCACGTGAAGAGGACTTGACCAGCTATCTTTGACAATGGAGGAAGAGGTCCATGTGTCAAGGAATTCAGGCAGCCTCCGCGTGCTGGAAAAGGGAAAGAAACAGGTTCTTCCCTAGAGCCTCCAGAAAGACATGTGGCCCTGTCAACACCTTGATGTTAGCCTAATAAGACCCATGGCAGATTTCTGACTTACAGAACTGTAAAGTCATAAATTTTCTGTTGCTTTAAGCCACTAATTTTGTGGTAATTTGTTACAGCAGCAATAGAAAATTAATGCAGAAGTTTTTGACTTTCTGTTCTTTTGGAGGTAATTAAATTTTCTACCCCAGGTGGCATTTTTTTTTCTAAACACCCATTAAATTACATTTAATTAACAGGCAAGGACTTTGGCTATTTTGCGGTTATGAATTGTTTTTATTCCCATAATTGTGGGAAGAGTTTCAAGTTTTAATACCTACTCAGAAATTATATTACTTAAAATGATATTTAACCAATGTATGGAAAGAACTCAGCACATTAAAAGAGCAAAGAACAGCTTCAGATAACAGTGATATTGACAGGGAGCCAAAAGATTACTCCAAATACCCAGAACTAATAGGCTTGTCTAGTTTTTAAAATTATTTTATTAATTTTTAATTGACAAATAATAATTGTGTATATCTCTGGGGTAAACTGTGATGATTTTATATATGTATACTTATAGAAAGATTAAATCAAGCTAATTAACATATCCATCACCTCACCTTCTTATCATTTTTCTTTCATTGAGAGCTTTTAAAATCTACTCTTTTAGCAATTTTGAAATATACATTATTATTAACTATGATTACCAGGCTGCACAACAGATCGCTAAAACTTACTTGTTTTGTTTAACTGCAACTATGTACCCTTTGATTGCTTTC
The DNA here is from genome assembly GCA_023783475.1 of Daubentonia madagascariensis. Taxonomy (NCBI): domain Eukaryota; kingdom Metazoa; phylum Chordata; class Mammalia; order Primates; family Daubentoniidae; genus Daubentonia; species Daubentonia madagascariensis. The sequence continues at coordinate 10,298,099 of JAKFHU010000487.1, forward strand.
AACAAAAGAGAGCTGTGACTGATCTCAGAAACCCTTAAGATTTCTAAATTTCTTCACAAGTTACTGATTTTTGGAGGGCAGAAGGGGACAGGTAATGATTTCTCCTAGAAACCAAACAGTGAAGACAGTACTCTCTCCCCACCCCCACCAATTCCCCACCATAAGTTGTCAATTGTGGACTGAATGATTTGGTACATTAGAGGCAGATATGTAGTTCTAGGAAGTTATTCATCTTAAGTTTGATTCACTCTAATGGTTTTCTATATCAGTGGTCTGCAATGTTCTTCTATATAAGGCCAAATAGTAAGTACCTTTGGCTTTGTGCACCAGAAGGTCTCTGTCATAACTATTCAATTCTGTCATTGTAGCACGGATACAGGTATATTTCATATACAAAGGGATCTGGAGTGCAAACTAGACATCACAATTTTTAATAGTTCCCCATGTCCCCATGTGATTCTAACTTGAACCCAGCGTTAAAAACTCCTCTCCCTAAGCCTGGATAGATATTTATCAGAGCAATCTAATGAGATACAGGTACAGAGAGAAAATATGCAGATTCATAGAGGCTCTTGCCATATCTTCTGATCAGAATTCCTTATGGTGAGGTTGGGTAATATATTCCATTTTTAAATGCTTTATAGGGGAATTGGATGATATACCATGTTTAAAAATCACTGTCTTAAAGGAAATGGAATATGTGACACTAATTATTTATTTCTTTACCTTTCCATATATTTTCTGCATTAAATAATAATTTTCTTCAAACCCTGGTGGATTAAAACAAAGACAACTTGGAGCAGCTGGCTTAAGAATTTGAAAATCTTCAATTCTCTTACCTGGATTACGAAGGAATATCAGGTACTTGGCTGGGCAGACTGAGTTATTTCTCCAAAGCAAAGAAGAGGGATCAGCCCATCTTTATTTTGATAAAGCATCCAGGGGGTCTGTAAGACAGTGCGTAAGGACTGAAAATGGGCACTGAAGAGGAAGTGGAAAGGCTCTTGGGAATATATGATCTGACATGCCATGAGAAGACCACAAGTAAACATTATCCTGCTGTGTGTTTCAAAAGTACCTCGAATATAGTAGGCGCAATAAAAAATTATTTAATGAATGAATATAGAAAGGGAGAAATTCCATGTAGAAAACAAGATGCATTTTTAGAATGTCAAAATTCTGGAAGTGTTTTAGGGGCTGAGTCATGGGTATTCCTTTGCCCAATAGGGCAAGTTTCCAAACAAGTTCCACAGACATGTTGTCTTGTCCTTGGAAGAACCTAAGTCTAACATCAGACTGTATAGATACAACTCTATCATATACACCATCTCTCTTGCTGACTGACATTCCCTGGAGATCCCATGCAAATAATCTCCATTTCTTCCTCTGCATACCTTTAAAGACAAAAACATCAACTCAAGATTCAGTGTGAAGAATTTTGCAGAGTGCTTGATAAAATAATAGCTTTTAATTGCTTTCATTAGGTTTTCTAAAAGTAGGTAGCTGAAGCTCTCTTACCTTCGAACTGGAACACTAGCTCGTTCCTATTTGGGTCTTGAATCATACTGAAGACATTGGCCCATTTTCAGAATCTCAGTGCCTTAGTTATTTATGGCCTCCTATAAACCCATTCTTCTTCACCTCCCTGGATAGCAATCACAAAGCTCAGATGCCAAGCTGGGAAATGTATTTTTCCAGGAGCAGCTGGCTTCTTGGGAGCACTTCTGGCAATGGTATGGTCCCCTTTGAAGTTGCCTACTGCTCTGACTTGTGTTTTTAAGATGCATGATGAACTGTTTGGGCTGCTGTGCTGTTGTACATGCTATTTTCCTTTTGACTCACCTCAAAATAATGAGAAATTTATATCCATTTAATCCACATGGAAAAAAAGCTACTGAGTACAACTGGGGGGAAAAAGCCCATATATGGAATTTCCACAAATTTAAATCTTAATGCTGGAGTGGATATAGAGGCTACCTAATCCAACTTCCTACCCAGTGTAGAAATTTCCTTCTGAGCAGAAATAAGTCTACATCTGCTTAAAAGTTTTTGGAGACAAGGCAATTAAAATCAACCTCTTTATCACTGTCCTGCTCTAATTGTTTAAAAGTCTTTCTTAATACTGAGTTGAAGTCTGCCTTCCAGCCGTGTTTTGCACCGGTCACAGCCCTGACTTTGGAGCAGCACAGAATAAAACTGATTCCTCTTCAACCCAATAGCCTCTCAAATGCTTCTCTCCCTGTAATCTTCATTTTCCAATGTCAGTTTCTCCAGTTGTTTCAACTATTCCTATTCACTGTCAGAAATGTCATAGTGTGCATCTTAAAACATGTCATATTCTTTCAGAATAGTTCATTGGAGTTTACTACTTCTTGTTATTGAAACATTATAACTCTATGAATCCGAATTCTCATCACTTGAACTTTTTGTTAGCAGCATCACCACATTTTTGGCTCACAGTTAGTCAGAAACTGTGCTAACCCTTGAATGTTTTCGCTCTCTACTAGCCTCTCAACATCCTCAAGACAGGTACTATTACAATTCTCAATTATATTTGAGAAACGTGAAGGTCTGAGAGATTCAGAAATCTGCTCAAGGCTTCACAGCTACTTCTTTCTGACTGCAAAGCCCTTAATTAATAAACTACATCTCCTCTCTCAAAAAAAGGCCAACTAAAACTCTGAGTTATTTTTAAAACAAGTTTCTGTTGGGCCAGGATTTCTTCTTCCTTTTTATTGTTTGTTGTGTGGTCTGTTTGTGTTCATTTTTTCTCATGGTGACAATCATACAGTATGTAATTTTATCATGCTAATTCACTTTCAAATACAATTAATGAATTTAATTTTTACAGCATATCTATGGGATTCATTTTTGTTTGACCATATTTTATATGTTGAAAACTAAAGTTCTGTTTCCCAAAGTCAAATTGCTTGTAACAGAATCATCTCTGAGTCTGTTTCTATCGATCATTTTCTTTTGATTACCAATAACTGTGTGCTACTTCTTTGTACATATATTGTACTTTCTATTGTTTGTTGGATAGTATAGGGAATACATGATAAAAAATATGGATTATATCATCTTCCTATAATTATTGTTGAGTTTTGTTCTGGCAGGCAGTTAAATTGCTGGTGGATCACCTTCACCTGTTGTGTCTTGGTTTTAGAATTTATGAAAGATGGGAAATTTTGGCTTTGAATTTACATCTAGGAAATTGTCCTTTCTCATAAGCGTGGCTTTTCTGGGACCTCAACTACATTCCCAGGTTGTTCACCAAAGTGTTTCTACTATAGCTGTGGCTGAACTCCGTATCTTCCACACTGTACAACTGTGGACGCTGTGCCCGGCACTCAGTCTTCCTGCAGATATTCTCTGCTAGGTCTTGCTAAGTGTTGCCCTGTTTGGAGTTGATCAAGTTTAATGTTAGCTATAGGGTTTTTGGGTAGATATTCTTAATTGAATTGAGGAAATCTGCCTCTATTTCTAGGTTACCTAGAGTTTTTATGATGAATTAATCAGTGTTGAATTTTGTCAAATGCTTTTTCTGAAGCTATTAATAAGATCACGTGATTTTTTTTCTTTAGCCAGTTGATGTCATAGTTACATTAGTTGATTTTAGAATGTTGAGCCAGACATATATATTTTGAATAAATCCTATGTAGTCATGATGTATCATTATTCTTCATACGTTGTGAGATTTGATTTGCTAATATTTGATTGAAGATTTTTGGATCTATGTTCAAATGCTCTCTTTTTATACTTATGCAAAAGTCAGTAAATCCAACCCTGGAGAATAATTATGGAAGGTTTCAGAATGACAGACGTATAATAAGCAGAATTTGTCATCCATTTATATTCATGTGAGCAGGATTATTGAGAGCACTGGAGGAGAGGAAAATATGAGTTTGCAAAAGAGAGGCATACCCTATCAGAAAAATGGAAGGAGATAAACCCAGACAGTGCCAAAGGGAAATCAGACAATCAAAAAAGTAAGAATATTGGAAGGAAAGTACATAAGGGAATTAAATATGAAGGTGCAAGGATGACATATTAATGAAATCTAGCCAATTAAGTGATTATTAACATAAATAACTAAGGGATGGTAAAGAGCTGTTAATAAGGATTACATTTAAACATAACATTTAAAAAAATTGGGAGAATAATGATCATAGAAGAGAATATATATACATAGGACTTGAAAATACAAAATTAAAAGACCCGGCCTCTTAAAGTTTTCTTCGTATTTATTAACCTTGGGCAGATCTTAGAAAAACTAATATCTCTTATACTGAAGAAATATTTATCTGAAATGATCAAATCCTTCAACTTTACTTCCATTTTTTTTTCCTTCTAAACTAAGTTTAATGCTTATTGTTAAAAATAGCAGGAACAGTTTGTTGGGCCCCCTCTTCCTTCTTCCTTGCTGCATATCCCTGTTCCTCTTCACTCCTTTGGGGAGCACATCCCCCTGAGGGTCCAGAGCTCCCCTGCCCCAAGGGAAAGCTTGTCTGATGTAAGCCAATCATGGTGGTCTTATCTTCTGTGCCAAGTACCAAAAAGACCCAGTTCTGGAAAATTCTGCTGGGGAAACCTCTGGGAACATTTTCATCCCATTTAAAAATAAACAAAAGGCGGGAAATTCCATTATCTGCCTCTAGAAATTAGAACCCTCTACTAACTCAGCACTGACACATTTGAACTCTGTACCCTTGGGTAAGTTGTGGTGGTTTAACTTCTCCATGCTTGGGTTTCTTCATGTATAAACCGGGGCTGATTATAGGTAAAACCTACCTCATAAGGTCACAAGGAGGATTAAAACGTGTAAAGCCCTTAAAACAACACCTGGCAGATACCACACCCAATGTATTTGATGATATTATTACTGTTATAATTATTGTTAGGGTTCTAGGAAACTACTTGAATTAAAACTGATCCACTGTTACTATGTCTTCCCTTCAAGTGTTTCCAATTTTTCTCTGTATTTTTCAGTTTAATTATTCATTGTTTTTTGCTAAAAGCTCTGAAAATAAAATTCAGGTTTAGTGGTTCTGCCTTCCTTCTATCACATATGAGTTTGACACCAGCTTCTACTCAATGCTTTTCAAGCCTTACAACTCTCTTTAGGAACCTTTTGGACCTTTCTAAACTTTTCTCTAACCCAATTCTACCTCCATCCTTTCAAATGTATCTTTCTTCATATATGGGATCAGTCTGTGCCTGGCATATCTTCTAAAAAGTTTTTTGGGATTTATCTAGCAGCTATGATGACTAATCCTTCTGTCCCTAATTCATTCTCATTGGAATTATTTGTGATTTTAAAGTCAGAATTATAACTTTTTTTAATAAAAAATCTCTTTGCCATGGGATCATACTTATTTTTTCTCTATGAACATTTTGATCTGCTTTCCCAAAGCCAAGGTCACATCCAAATCTGCCCAGCAAAAATAATTATAATGATTATAGGAAAAGCAGATGTCTGAAAAAATAGAAACTGTTTTAGAGACCTATCAGTTTGCCTACTAGGCGGATAAGGGAGGGACATGCCTGTCAGTGTAATACTGTCTGCAGGTGGAAGTTAGAAGATGAGTGAGTATTAATCTATTGACTTATTTGGCTTTGCAAAAACAATCTTGAATAAGTAAAACACTCTATTTGTTCTTTGTATTAAAAAATCCTTTAGCTACCAAGATTAAGAGGCCTGCTTTAATAAGAATGGCAGGGAGTCTCTCTATTCATAAATATTCTACAAAGAATATTGCCCATTTATAAAGTCCTTAATACATACCAGGCACTGTACTGAGAGGTTTATATCAATAACTCATTCAAATCATTTTTAAGTCACAGTGAAAGAAGTTGAAAAATGTTTTCAAGGGCACATGGCTGGTAAGTTTGAAACTGTGAGATTTGAACTGTTTAAATCCAATGTCTGTGCTCTTTGCATATGTCCTGTGTCTTATTAAATACTCATCTTAGGTGCACTTTAAAATTAAATCCTTTCTGGGATTGATGGAAGGGTTAAAGATTTTGCACATCTTACGCTGAAATTTTAGTTTGTTTCTGACATGGAGTTGGAATTTTCCAGCATTGCTTGGTATATTGGTGAGCACTCTATATGCAATGCTTGCTGCTCACTAAATTTACTTATACAAAAAGGAATCTTTCTAGTCCACCACCAGCAATTAAAAAGGAAAATGTGTAATATTTCCATTCATACAACTTTATTTCCTGACTTTGGAATCATGTTTTTTTTTTTTTTTTCCCTAGAGATCTGAAGAGATTTTGTTTTTTCTAGGCACATTTGATATTTTCCCCCTGACTTCAAGGATGATCATCAAACTATTGTGATAAGTCATCAGCATGTTTTCATTTCCTAAGGCCTATGCACTAAGTGCAAGATAAAATATCAAATAAGACAACATTATTTAAACAAATCAAACACCTGGAAAAAGTTACTATAAGTGAAATTATATGAAATGTTAATGCATTTTGATTATGGGGTATATGTGACTGTATCCTCATATACAAGTATAAACAATAATTTTAAATTAGTGTAAGAAAAAATACTAACATTAACATGCTTTTAAAAACAAATACTTCTATTTATTTGTCACCTTGGACATCCCTGGCCAGAAAAGTAAATCTCACTAGAACTACCATTTGTTCAGTTGTTTTGGCTCCTATTGTGAAGTGGAAGTAAGGTGTGCATTCCAGGATCATAGGAACAGATTTGGCAATTTTATATTAAGAATGAAGCTTTGTGTTTTTCCTGCATTCAGGCTTATTATATTTAACAGATTATAATTATGCCAGCCAAATCATTGTTGTATAGATAGTATGCTATACCCTAACTAGACTCTGTGTGTGTGTGTGTAAAAGGGAGAAAGAAATAGATGAGCAGAGAAAAAATAATATATAGCTAATTTTAAAATAGTGATACTCCTATTTGGGTAGACAAAATAGTTTTTATAATTCCAATTGTCCTGGAATCTGGTTTTACCTGAATGGTATTCTCTCAGCTAGACAACTAATTTATTTAAGTATTTCTAATCTAGTTTCCTCTGACTGCTAGGATAACTCACAGATAACTGATCAGTTGCCTCACATGTGGGATGATCACAGAATTTAGCATCTGAAGTGGGACACTTTCCAGCATAAATATGGGGGTTCTATGGTTAACCAGATTACGACACTAAGCCTAAACTGAGGAAGACCCAGAAAATCAATCATGCTCAATCATTCTACTCATATGAGAGTTTTGATTGGTTAAAGTTCTTTTGGCAACATAAAAGTGAAAGAACTATTTTATATTTTTCCTCATGTTTGCCCATATACATGTGTTGTGTGTGTGGGGAGTATACTTTGATATATTTATGATGAAATTATGCTATATAACCACAGCATATAAAAATAGACTATGAGCCACATAAAAATACAATGCATAGGTAATTTTTTCCTAAGCCTTAATTTAGCTAGTGGACTGGAAAATGTCGATATGCAAGGGGTTAAAGAACAGCTGATGCCTCATGGAAACTCTGTAAAACATTCTATTTATAAACAATTCTATTTGGATATCACATTTTCTATAATGCTATTGGCTTGTTTTATTTTTATACCTTAGTAAGTTTCCATGAACGGGTTTGGGCTCAGAGATATCTTTCTTTTAAAGCTTATACCTATTTCCACTTATTTGATTCTGAACTCATCAGGTTTGTCTAGAATTTGTTTAATTGCTCTAGGGACCTAAATGTGTTTTCGTATGAATTCCACAAGATCATAATAAGTTCACAATAAGGAAAATCTGTAAAAAATGTTGAATTCATACACCTGTGTTATTGTTTTGACTAAGGTATATCAGGGACACATAAAATCTTACAAATGTGATATTATACATGCATAAATGATAGCTTCCAATCAAACTTCAAATAATAAGACATAGCATTTGATAGGTCAGTATGGTGAATATAGTTCACAATAATTTATTGTATATTTCAAAATAGCTAGACGGGAACATTCAAATGTTTCTAGGATAAAGAAAAGACAAATATTTAAGGTGATGGATATGCCAATTCCACTGATCTGAGATTTACAAATTATATGAATGTATTAAATTATCACATGATCTTAAAATAGGTACATTTATTATGTATCAATTTACTTAAAAGCATACTCCTCAGCCTTTGTGAAGAATTCAGTGCCATGAGTGCAGATCAACATGAAATGTAACCTATTGGTTAGAAAAAGAATGCTAGAGTCTCAGAAAACTGCTAGGGCTCCGGTTTTTTAAATAAATTGGACAAATACTGGAATCACTTAGAAATGCCTGTTACCAGCATCGCTTCAAAGGATCTGAAGGTTGGCAACCTGTGACTTGAAGAACATCCTTATATGAGTATACTAATCCAATTCTGGAATAGGTCTTAGTTAGGTTGTAACTGTGTATGTAAGGAAGCCTCCATTTTGTTGTTTTGAGGAAATAGAGCCTAGAATCATCCAACTTTTAGTCAGTGGCACCCCTCTTAATTTCTTTCGTATAGACTAGCAGCAGAGTCTAACATTAAGTTTGGATCTGTGGTTTTGTTTTCCACTATGCCCTATATTAGAGTTTCTTCATAATCCTGGCCTCAGCTGTCTTTCTCTTGTTATTTCTTTCGCTTCTCTTTATATAGCTAACATTACAGGCAAAATTAGACTTACCCTAATTCATTCTTTATTCTCTATGTTTTTGCTCAACCATTCCTTCTGATGGAAAATATCTAGCCCTTCATCTCCTACTTTTTATGTCAAGAGGTCTGGGATTAGTTATGCATTCCTCCTTCACAAAGCCACTTGTGGTCATAACCCTTGTGCTTTCTTAAGATTCATCAGGAGCAAAGGTGTGTTGATAAGACACCGAAAGGAAATTAAAGGGAGCAGAGATAATTGTATTTGGTAAGTTTTTAATCCTCCTATACTAACTTTATTAATAGTGAAAATTCGAAGTTTGCTTTAGCTTACAAAGGTGTTTCTCTGTCAAACACTTCCATTCACTGAAAGAAAACAGTTTGTGATGCATCTAAAAAAAGTTTGCTTCAGATCTTCTAGGCAATCCATCTGTCAGCATTTATTGTAAAGATATGTCACCCAAAGTCTGATTTTCCATTCTTGATGCCCTTTTTCAAAACCTCTAAAATCCAAATAAATACCAGAGGACTTTGCCTTTTTTTGTTAATGTGTGGTCACATGTTTGGAAGAGAAGTCCTCTGTTCCAAACCCAAACCCATTTCTTGGGGAGTTTTAGTTGTTAACACTTTTTCTATTGTTCCTTTGACACAGCCTAATTTTTATTCTTTAACAAGAAGTAATTCTTTGGTTGTAGAGTCTGCATAAGGCTACTTTTCTTGCCACCAATGTTGTTCTTTATTTTGTATGACTATGGTTTTCTCCCTTGGGAGAATCTTTATTGTTTGACATATTGTTCTTTTTGTTTTAGGTAGATTTCCTTTTGCTGAGATCCCAAGAGCTTAATTTAGGGTTTGTAGGAATTCAATGAAAATTATTTGCCTAATATGTAAAAGAAAATAAATGAAAAACAAATATATTACTTCTTCTTATAAATACTGTTGCTGCTCTCATATACTCTCAGAATCCACCTCTATTGATCAAAGGCTGTTTACGATAAACACCTGTGAATTTTTGCCTGAGGGTTTATTTCTGGGCCAGGCTGTGTGATCTGCCTGTGTACGAGGTAATGTGGAAGTTCCCAGAAACAGCCTTTAAACAGTGATGCACAGGGAGTTGGTTTGCTACATCCCAGATTCCCTGCCCTAAGTTGGGATAACTTTAAGACATATCTTGTATGGTTTATAAGCATCCCCCAGCAGGACCGAATTCCACTCTCCCACAGTGGTAACAAGCTTGATAACACACTGTTTATTGGCTTTCTTCCTTTCCCTATTTTCATTTTCATTTTGTACTCTCCCATCATTGTTTCCTGGGCATATCAATCAAATAAAGGTACTTGTACTATAATTTTTGTCTCAGAGCTAGAGTCTTAGGAAACCCAAATGAGATAGTTGGCGTTAGAAATAATTGTAGAAAGTAGCCCTTTAAGATCAGATTCTGAAGCCAGACCACTCGCTAGAGGTTAGAGATGTGAATGGCACAAAAGTATACAGTTTGGTTTCTCTGAAAAGCTCCAATAAGAGTCACTGGGAAGACTCATTGGCATACTGGTAACCTAAGTCTGTGAAAAAATACAAAAAGTTCCTATTTGTAATGTTTGCCCATGTCCGTGGTATATGTCCTCCTGCCATGGCCAATTTCAAGATATCAATGTGATGTCACTGAAAATGAAGTTAGGAAGAGTTACACATAGTAGCTTTCATGATCCTGCACAATCCAAACTCCAGCACACCACTGGGAAGACCTCTAGATTTCTGGATCAAAACCATACCATGTTCAGGAGGAGATTTATTCGCTGTTTAGGAAACAGTCCAAAAGCTTATAGTGGCCCCTGATAGAAACTGAGCACCTAAACATGAAATATCAAATATCTGTAGACAGAAACTGCCCATCATAAATTGATAAACAAATCATAAGATTGTTCAGAAACACAATGATATATTGTAAGATGAGGAAGCACATTCAGAAATGGTACCAGGCTAATCCAGAAGGTGCAAATAAATAACATGTACAAGTTTCCCAGACCCCCCCATCATGTCACCTAAAAATTTTGCACTATTTTCTCTCCCTCAGCTCACCTCTATGGCCTTGTTGATAGTGGAGGAAAAAACCCTCAAATCTGACTTGATATATTGGCAAAAGCCAAAAAAGCACTGGGGATCTCCCCCCTTGTGGTATCTTTGAAAGGCCATGGTGAAGTGAAATCCTCCAAGGAAACATATTTTTGAGATGCATACCTGATCATGAATTTGGTGTGCAGGAAGAAGTGGCCTCGAGTAAGGAAATAAACGGATATCTCATCTGGGTATTGGTGACTGGCTTAGCTGGTTGAGCAGGGGCCTGGAAGGCACAATGTTGAAAGACTAGGTGCAAAGATATCTGGAGTAAAGGCGTATGGATAGATCTTCCAGACTGGGCAAAGCATGTGAATTTTTGAGCATCCAACCACAAAGAGTCCATTACCACCAGGATTTACAAGGAATCGTGCAGGGAGGGCACAAAACCCCGGACCCTGACCAACCCAATTTTTGCACCAGTAACTCATGAATGGAATGGTAGTAGAAATAGAGGCCTGCATGAGCCCAACAACATGGTTTTCTTTTCACCAAGGTGGAGATCCTTATTGCTGCATAAATTGTCTAACTTGTCAGCAGCTAAAATACGGTATTATCCCTCGAGGTGACCAGTCACTGGTATTGATTCATATTCTAAGTATGGGTTTGCCTTTTGTGCTCATAGTTTCTTGGCCAGCACCATTATCTGGGGATCACAAAGTGGCTGACTTATTGTTGTTGTATCCTTCATTTCATCATTTCTGATCACAGTGTCACTTTATGGCAAAGGAAATGTAACAATGGGCACATAACCATGTCATCCGTTAGCCTTCCATATACCCTGTAGAAGCTGCCAATCTGATGGAAAGGACCCTATTTTGACTATCTTGGGCCCCAAGGATGTTTTCTCCCCTTGGAAAAAATATATACACTCACTCATACATATATGTATGTGTACATAATTATATTTTATTATTTTGTTGGTATAAACATGAATATAGTCCAGACTAGATTCATGATTCTATATTCGTTATTATATTCATGTTTTTCCTCTGATTTTAAAAGATATTAAAATTAAAATATTTTCATTGATCCCTAAATATTGTGAGTCTTAGGCACTGTGCCTATTGTGCCTTATGGATAAGTTGACTCTGCTGATGAGAATATTGGAATGATTCTGAAAGATATAGCTAAGGTGTCATGTCAGAGAAGCTATCCTGGGGGGTTGGAAGTTTTCCCTTTAAGATACCATTTATTTTTTTAACAACTGGGCATTATAAGGGGCTGTGTCTTTAAGAACTGGAACTCGTAGCTCTGGGTACAGGGTGCAAGTAGGCGTGACTTCTACCATCTCGTGTGGTAGTTTTACATTATAACAATATCCAAGTTGTGGCCATGAGAGTGGGTGACAGACTTTTGCCTGTATGACTTCTTAGCTATTCAGGTTCCTGAATTCCCTACCTACAATACCTGGAGATAAGGTTCATTTGTAAATATGGAATTAAAGGAAGTGTGTGGCCATGGTATTAAAAGGTTAGTTACATGAAGTGCCCTAGGATGTTAAAAAAAGGTTTGGAAAATTTGTTTAAATTATGACAAAGTTTGTCGTTACCAAGATGAATTAAAAATTCATCATTTAAGAACTCATAGATTGGTCAAGAGACAATTGTTGATCCCTCTTAGGAAACTCCTCACTAAGCCAAGTTCAGTGTATGAAACATTATATTTGGAGCCAGGATATCTATACCCTAGACCTCATTGATCCAACTCAATTGTAGTAGATATGAGAAAATCAAGTTTGCTTGATTGATAAAATATTGTGTCTTTACTCCAACCTGACACTCTAAAAAAGTGCCTTTACTTCCTGATATCAAACTCAAATGCTTCATTCAGCTGGAAATCCTTTGAAGGCAGGGATCATTATTTCATACATATTTATGATGCCCTCTGTCCTGAGCTCTGTGCTGGTGGGTGTTCATAAATGTTTGTTAAATCGAACAGTGGGGTTGAAGATCATCAGATGAAGCTTGACAGAAGGTCATGGGCTTAGACCCAGGTACAGACAGTGCAGTGTAAACCTCATGGGAAACTGTCAAAGCACAGCTCTCATGCTATGGCACAGGAATTCTTTGGCAAATTGCTTTATCCATGATCTCACGGCTTATTTGTGGAAAGGAAAAAACTAGGTGTCCTGATTACTGTTCCACTGCCTCCAAGTGAGGTATATCAAATACATTTTCAGGCAATGACTTGAAAAAAATGACTGCCAAAACAGTGGGATAACACCTTGGTTCTGTGATAGCAAATATTAAGGTGAGATGTACAGACAAGTCAAACTGACAGGTTTATACCCTCTCTCTAACAATAAATCCAAATGGCTAACAAGAAGAAAAACATTTATGAATTGATGATTTTATGTCATGTATGCCAGAAAGATTGTTAATTATACAACCTTCTCTACCTAAGAGAATACTAATAGCATGTTAACTACATCTTTAACAGTTGCATTGCATATTGGCACCATAATTCATTTAACCAATCCTCTGTATCAATGAACATTTAGGTTTTCAATTTTTTTAAATGTAAAAATCCTTAGTATATAAATAGATTTTAAAATTAATAGTAAAAAAATTAATATTGAATATACCATGTCATAAAAATTACATGCATATATTTGAGCATTTGTTCTATTATGTCTTTGGGTGATATTCTACAGGTATAAGTGTGTGTCAGAGAATATTCCCAGTTTTATTATCAACTGCTCTCAAGAAAGCTTCTCCTGGAACAGGATGTATCACCATTCTCCTACCAACACTTTTGGTTACTTACTTTTCTATTTTGGTGAATCTGATGGACTAATTATAAGCTTTAATTGGTTTAACTTGCTTTTATTTAGTAACCATAGGTAACTACCTTTCCTATTTAGTAACTATTTAGTAACCATAGGTAACTATTTTTTAGGTTCTTGTTTAGGTCTCAGTTCAAGTATCACCTCCTCAGAGATGCCTTCTTTATCTAAAGAAAAACCTCCCTGATGTCATTTTTCTTTTCTTTTCTTTCTGTTTTTTTTTTAAATACATGGTCATGTTTATTTCCCTCAAGCATTTTTCATGATTGCTAACTATTTTAATAGAATTTAATCACTGTGTCATGTTACCTTCAATAGTAATAAGTTCACATTGTTGAGAACTTACTGTTCTACGTGCTTTTCACATTATCATTTCATTTAATGCACATAACAACTCTGTGGCTAAGTACTATTATTATCTCCGTTTTACAGATGAGAAAACTGAGGCTCCAAAGCATTAGCTGACTTGCCGAAGATCTCAGAGCTATAATATAATGCAGATGCCTGCAGCTTAGAGAAGTTAAGTTGTCTGAAAGGACACACAGATAGAAAGTCAAGGAACTACAACTCAAACTCCAGACTGGGTTTTTCAGCTGCAATTTAGCCCACTCACTGACTAATCATTATAATTTGCCTGCAGTTATCTCTTTTCTTGATGTCTTCACTAGGTTTCTGAATCAGGTTCTTAAGGCTATTTCCAAAATTTCCCTTTTCACTTTAAGCAACAAGGCTAAACTCAATTAGGAACTAATAATAGACCAGAAAAAACAGTAAGAATGTTTTACATAGCTCATTATTTTCAGACGTAAAGAATGGTAAAGGAAAGTTAGTTTATCCTACAAAGCATTCCCTGTTGTAAATTATTTACACGTCACCTTCAACACTATAAGCGAATTTTCAAATGGAAATACTCAATAGGTCATTCACATGGCTTTCTCTTAATTTTTAGTTTTCTCCTTCACTGGCTTCTTCAATTCATTTGACATAAGCCTGGGAAAAGATTTAAAAAAAAAATTCCTATTAATCATAGTGTTAACCCTAGGGGTTAAGATAAAGTATTTTGAAATGAATTTTTTTCCTAACCAGGGGGAAGGCCACAGGAACCAGTAAGGCTCAGGTTTCCAAACACAAAAAGTATAAATAAAATCAAACCTTATCTCAACATCAAATGTCCATAAATCGTTTCACAAATCATGCTACCACATTTCCTTTACTTTTTCCATTTTTTTCCTGTTTCCTCTTCGAAACATTGCCTATAACTTGCCTCAGTCACTGACTTTGACTTTTTTTTTTCACACAAAGAAAATACCATGTGTATGGTTTCCCAGAGTTTGAGTTATTTCCTTGTCATCTTCCCCCCATTATGCCACCTATAAGAACTCTTTACTTTTAGATCTTACCATTTTGCCTTAATTGTACCCTCTTGTCTTATCTTAGACTCACATGGAAAATCAGGCAATAAAAGAAAACTCTAGACTTTCATTGATTATATCATTTTCCAAAGCCTTATTTGGACATTCCTTTAAAAGAGTGAGTTAATGTGACATCCCAAAATTTTGGAAATCTCACTTAGGCTATTTAATACCTAGTATTGAAAACCCTTATCTCTGGGGGTCAAAAGGTACATGACGCAGGCATGAGGAACTCTGTTATCCCTTATGTTCCCACAGATCACCATTGTCAATCCACCAGGGCCACAAAGAAGAGTATTCTCTGAACCACTCCTTCTTTATTCTACAACCTTATTGCCCATTGAAGTCCTTTCTGTAATTATCAGAAAAGTAGCTAAATGCTCCACTGAAAATATTATGTCATTATGTACTTCCTAACACGGGCTTTCCAGGTGAGTGGATAAAGAAGATTTACATAGTAAATCTCACAAACTGAGTTAAGCACACCATTAAAATCATCTAAAACAAAATTAAATGAAAATTTCTTCAGCCCTTTTAATGGAATTACTCTAGTTTTAATATAGCAGAACGTGTTCCAAATTCTAAAATATAATCCAAAATAAACATAAAATATTATCAATAAGTAATTTCCCCTAGTCAGTTCTCTGGATTCAGAGATGTTATTTGATGTAGTTTATACTTTAACTCACCCAGCAGAGGATAAACAGTGTTTCCACCAAGCTTTCAAAGTAGCTCTTTTTGCTTCATAGATTCTAATTTCAAAAAATACTGCCATCCCATTTAAATCAATGAATTCCCTGAAATGGACAGAGTCCCAACTGTGATGATTATAGAAGTAAAGCACAAATGATCATCTTGTAACCTTTCTATGCAGTTTGGCTCAATTCTACTGGGCAATGTGAGGCACAGTTCTGATGATAAGTAGATAAGATGATAAGTATCTGTTTGCTTGTCTTTCTTTGACTTACGAAAATACAGAGAAAAGACCATTTCTATGAATGTAATAATAATCATGTTGCTTTTAGTTTCCTCCCTTTGCGTGGAACTCCAGAGAAAAACACCTCATTATCCCTAACTCTTCATCAAATTTCACTGGATTCGACACAATCACTAGCTTCCATTTTACTCCTTTCTGACCTTCCAAAGTATTAAGTATTTGTTTTATCCATGTATGATTATCTGTATGAACTTCCAAAGCATCTACTTTTCTTCCTTTGATTTGCAGTCTTCTATGCTGACCTCTTCAGTTCAACCTCAAACGTCCCTGAATCCCCTTAAAAGCATATCTACTTGGTCTTGTATTGCTTGAATTTTTGGCCTTTTGGAAAGATAATTGCATGTGAAGCAAAAGTCAAGTGCACAGAGAAACAATTAAATTTGTGAAAAATTAACTAAAATAGCATGTGGTACTGCATAGTGATTAAGAAAATGAGATTGGCATTTGCATTGCCTGAGTTCAGACTTTGCCACTTCCTAGCTATGTAGTCTTGAGCACATTACTTATTGTCTCTAGACTTTAGCTTCCTCATACCTAAAAAGGATAATTATAGTAACTATCCCATAGATTAATGGTGAGACAGAGAAAATCCATGTGAATAACTCAGCACATTTTCTGGCACATACTATAGCCTTATTTTTATTAATAATGATAATATTTGAAATTCATGGAAGTGTTGGGAAATGGTAAATTTCTCTTCACCAGCATCCTCAACTTGGAATCTATTAAGTACTTATAATATATAAAGGAAATAAGTAGACTTGACCCATGTATTTGTCATAACAGAAGTTCACTTGCAATGGAAGATAAATTGATAATTAATTCAAGATGACTTTTTTGTGTGTCATATGCACCTTAAGCCACTAAAAGAGCAGGGAATGCATAGAATGTGTTTGAGTATTAAATTGATTCACTAACAAGAAATTCATGACCTTACCTTTTGAAGGATTGTGGAATTTCAATAAATGCAACTGAAAAAGAACAGGCTGACTTTTAAAGAGTGGTTATATTTGCTAATTTTCAGCAATACAGTTGAACCACGTTGACTCTCCAGCAATTCATGCAGTAACCAAATCCAATCTAGATTCCTATTCTGGTTATTTTAGTAATAGTCAAAATAACCACTGCCAAGTTAATACTCAAGGGCTGGAAAAGGCATGTCACTATTTGTTCCACTTGGGGTGGAACAAAAGGAGAGTACCCTGTTCTAAGTATTGCAGTGCTTTATGTTCATACAGTTATAAATGCAGAATAATAAATGTTACTGATAGCTAGATGGCTATTTTAATTTATAATTACATAATCACTAATATAGTGCTATTCCTGCTTTCCAGTGTCCACAGAGCATATATGATTGTTAAGACCAAAAGGAAAAAAAATTCTCCATAGCAATATCTAGAAATGCTATGACATAAAAGAAAATTTAAAAGGAAATAAAGATAAAATTTCTTCTAATTAAATCAGATTTATTATATAAGAATATTTTTGGTTGTGGAGAATTGAAGTTGGCTCTATTAGAATAGTACTGGTCTACCCTAAACAAAAGGAAAATCTTTAGTATTCTCTCGAATCATCTTGGAATCTCTATCAATTTTTTTTGCGGAGACATTCAGACACATAAGTGTTTTTCAAAAAACTACAAAGATGGTATCAGTTTATAGGTGGGCACTGCTTTCTTAACACTCTGAAAATGTGTGTGCTTTTATGACATTTTATCTTTGTCCTTATCCTTTTTGGTGTAACAGGACCTTTTCTTCACCATTATTTATCAAACAGTTTATTCTCCAATTTTATTGCAGATATTTAATCCCTAAATTATGATCCCCACCTATTAGCTGCCCATTTTTTTAAAGACCATTGGAATTGGGTTATTACTAAAAGAAGAATCTATTTGTCAGTGAATAATCTGGGAAAGTAGGTTATTTGTCCTCATTACATAGAGAACTTACAATGACCCCAATGTCCATTCCCAAATAACACCAACACCACATTTTAATTGAGGAGGCCTTTGAGTGAAGATTGTGAGGTCATAGCCTTGTTGCTTCCTGTTTGTAAATACACAGAATGGAATCTAATTAGACTCAGGAGTAAATGTTCCCCAGGGAATTTATTTGGAATACATGAAGGTGCTTAGACAATTCAAGCCTGTGCTGAAAGAGGTTGGCGTTGTTGTGTTAGGTGATGTCTATTTTTATTGCTCTCCAAAGCTTTACAGAATAAATGAAGCTCCAACAAAGAATATGGACAGCAGGGCCATTTCAGTTATAAATGACATAAATTTTTCCACTGTAAAGAACCTGCTTCATTGTGCATAATAAACAAAACTACAGAGTGTTATTGAAGTGCATTCACTTTAATTGCAATTGAGTGAACATGATCTGCTGTGGTATTTGTCTTTGTATAAAATTTTCTCCTTGTAATGATACTTAATCATCTTGGCATATAACATTTCAGGGGACATTAAATTACCATGGTGGAAGATCAACAATGGTCCCTGAGTCACCTGAGCAACGACTGGAAAATATTTTTCAAGCTACCTTTTCACTGTGCTTTTTAAAGAGAATTATAATAATCCTCTGCTATAATGCGTAAAACCCACTACCGGTGAGTGAGTTAACTTCTTCTATAATTATATGGACTTCAAGGACCAATACCAATCTGGTAATAAGTGGTTTTGTGTCTCCAAGATTCATGATCCACAGTACAGAAAAGAAATGAATACATTTTTAATCCATATGACAATACTACTTTTTGGATAACAAAGTGGAACACTCTTTCAAATGGCCATCAAAATTCCATTGCATAGATGAAATGGAAAATTCTCTGACAACTCGTCTGCCCACTATATATATAACATACTGTTTTATCTCATATATGACAAATTATATTATACAACAGCACAGTAAACCACTTATATATAAAAAGATCTACTGAGAACTCATCATTAAAACTCAATATTTGTTTGCTTTCTCCAGATATCTCTAAGAGTACTGAATTTTTTAAGTAATTTATCTGACATATTTTGATCTCTCTGAAGCGTTAATAGAAAAATTACAATTAAATCTCATCTAGTTGTATTTTGCTAATTAAGGAATTATGAAAATTCAGAAATGCTAGGTTAAAATTTACCTTTGTGCTATATAGGGAGATGATATTTTTCAATGGAAGTTAGGACAAAGTTGGTGGGAGATGTTTGACCTGCTTAACAAAGATTTCTTAGCTTTTAAAGTTTGTGCTATTAGTATTTTTTCATCCATGCCCACAGTGAATGCAGTATTAAGATTATTCTTATTGAAAGCATTTCTAGCAAATAACACCATTAACAATTACTGTATATCTTTAATATTGTACAGTTAGAAATTGCCTCGTATTTTTGAAAATGACAGAAATATACAAACACACACACAATTGAAAACACACACATGCCAGAACTTCAAGCACTATTTTTATTCCAAATCTTATTTTAAATTAATTATTAGAAGCATAGTTTTATTTTGTGGTTTGGTCTAACTTATCTATATCCAGGAGAATGTAAGGATTAGGAGAATATGCTCCAGACAAAATAAGATTGCTTGAGTTCGAATCCTGGCTCTGACACCAGCTAGCAATTTAACACTGAGCATATGACTTAGTCTCTCTGGAGCTCACCTTCCTAATTCATAAAGTAAAGATAACAATAATACCTACTTCATGATGTTTCTATGAGGTTTACATGAATTAATACATGGGCAGCCTTAGAACAGGCCCGGAAACACAATAATACATGTGTTTACTATTGTTATTGACTATTAGTTGTAAGCATTAAGGCAGAAAAGAGACAGAAGTGAGAAAAAGGGAAGGAAGTTGGGAAGCAGGAGGAGAAAGAAAGAGAAAACAGCCTTTCTTTGAGTCATGATGTTAATAAAAGCCTAGAAGAAGACTCATGTATACTGGTGCCAGGATCAATACATTTTGTTGAAATCAGTCTCAATTTTCCATTTTATTTTGCTTTTTATGGAATAAGTCCAAGTTTCCATAAGGTATATTAAACTTCTAAGGATAGAGAATTAAAAGAGACTGCTGGATTCTGTTTTTAATGGAGTGTGTTTATTAAATCAGAGCAATGGTATATAATACATACTAATAGTGCTGTCATATATAAATAGATTATAGCTCTGATCAACCACCAGAAGATATATCTAAATTAAAGTGTGTGTGTGTATGTGTGTGTGTGTGTGCTGCCACATCTACACTTTCCCTCTTGAATCTTCTCTAAGGAAACAAAGACTACATTTGAGAGACATCCAGCAGTGGCGAGGGGTAAGCCTCTGGCCAAGGATAGAATAAAATTTATTGGCCCATATTTGGATTGAACTTGCAAACTTATGCTCATTGGTATGTTCCCCTATCCAATTAGCTAGATGGCCACAAGGCAATAAAATAGTAATCTGAATTGCTTTAATTTATTTTATGTCCTCCATTAAACTATATCAGTAAAAGCAATTTAATAATAGCTAATAGCAAAATATGAAGCAAACTCTAATAATATATTTTATTTGTTAATCATCTTCCCACCAGAATTTATATCACACATCATATATGTGGTAAGGAAAATGTCATTATAATGACATAAGCTATTGCTTAATGTGGGGTACTTTATGTACATACAGTCCTTAGTGAATGGCAATAGACACATATCCAGAAAAATTG
This sequence comes from Daubentonia madagascariensis, assembly GCA_023783475.1. NCBI lineage: Eukaryota > Metazoa > Chordata > Mammalia > Primates > Daubentoniidae > Daubentonia > Daubentonia madagascariensis. Next base: position 10,318,760 of record JAKFHU010000487.1, read on the forward strand.
AATGGAAAAGCCCTGAACAGAAGCATAATTTGCTATTCTGCTTTCATTTTGCAGACACATTTTGCTGTCCAGTGTTAGAAATTTAAATTCTAAAGCCCCCAGATAACAATTTGTGATGGGTTTCCATTAGTCTTAGTACTTATAAATAAACAGATATTCGGCATAATGGAATATTCTTTATTCTTCTTTACTAGCAATTTCAACCAGAAACTACTTCTTATATGATTCAATAAATAAAAATTAAATAGTTAATAGAGATTGTCCCTCTTTCTCTGACTTCTTGATTTTAGTGTTGTTCTTTTCTTTCTACAACTTCTTGTATATATTTTTATTCCTCTAACTCCTACGTGGATAAAATGAACCTCAACAAGTTTTATAGATGATTATTTTATGTAACTCTTAGATAACTAAAATATATGAATATTTTACATATAATTATGTTTTTAATCTTATCATTATCATTCACCCCAGTATAGAGATAGGCTGAATCCTTCTTAAACATTCTGTGGCGTTCAGATGTGTAAAAAGAAAAATTGGAGTACCTGTATGACATAGGTGGAGAATGCTCATAATCAACCTGCCATTTAATTTTCATCTCGGGCAAACAAACAAGCAAGCAAAAAACTCTCATCCTTACCTGTTCTAATTTATTTTACTTTTCAGCTTCTCTGCCAGTACACAATCATCAAGGACTTAATATTTCGGAAATAGTTCAAAACTCATCTATCCAAGAATAGTTTAAGTGATGGTTCTAAATTTATCTAAACAAGAATAGGTTTATGTATGCCCATAAAGTATGCTTTTAAGTCTCTAGGCTTATTTAAGTTTCTGGTGACACAAATGGCCCTGCAGAAAAAATGGCAAATGCAACGTGCCATTCCGGTTGCGGAAATTAGAAAATTTTAGTAAGTATCCTTTATCTAGCCTCTGCAAACCTCCATATCTGAGGGAATTTTGAAGGACAAAAACGTTGCCACTTGGTCAAGAAGAGAAGTCAGATGACTGTTTTATTTAAATACTTAAATTATATAACTGTATAAAATCTGTTGCCATAATAAGCTTCTAGGCTAGGTATTAGAACTATTATGCTTTAAAAATTCTGTAAACTTCACATAATCATAACAGAGCTGTGTAGATATAATTTAGGTCTTAATTGTATTGGTCAGCAAGTTCCTTTCCTACAAATTTTTATTTTTGAGAAAATAAGAAGGTACAAAAGTTGAATTTTTAAAATTGTCCTTATATTCAAGAAGAAAGAGTTTGGGGGATAGATAAAACAGTTGAGAGTAATTCTTAATACTAATGATTCCATTGAGAAAAAATACTTGACATGGTTAACAAAGAACATTAATGAACCCCCGACGTCAAAGGATAGAGGATGCAGTTAGTAGACTTATTTTGCTGCGCACTGTGCTTGGAGAGTGTTGGTTGCTACCACTCCAAATTACCTTTGTCTTGCTATTATCAAGCTCTATGAAGAATGAATACTACCTCTTTATCTAATGATGTCCCACTGGGCTAATGAAGAGTTTAGTCCCAACCTATGGATCATATTGAATAAATTGTTTTCTTGGATATTGGGCTACACTTTGCATAATAGGGTAACAAGCTACTTCTAAAGGCATTAAATCAACTCATTCTCTGTTTTACTTCAAGCCTGAGTCACCTTGCACCCTATTGACTCATTCTCCATCAAGGGTTCTGCTTTAAGAAATGGCTAGTGGCCAAAAGAACATACTTCCCCAAAAGGGATGGCAAATCTGTGGTTTGCAAATGCTCAGAGCAGATTATGTGACTCTAGGTTTAATAATTACTGACTTTAGAGCAAAATGTTGTGATTCTTTCCTTCTTATCCAAATTTTTATAGGATTGGGTCTAATTTTCGGTTTTAACCTTTGGACCCTGGGTAAATAAGAGCTCTGTTTTGTGAAGTTGCCCCAAGAGTACAATGAACAAATAAATAATGTTTCCTCAAGAAGCCACAGCTTAGAGATCTATTAGGCAATGATGTCACCACTGGGCACATTTGACATGAGCAGACAGATGCGCATGCAAACCATCAAGCTCAAAACACAACCAGCTAATGAAAATAGATTTCCGGGTTTGTGATGAGGCAGTTTAGCTTCTGATTTTTGAGGGTGATTTTCTAGAAAATATATTAAATGCAGCTGGAACCAGGAGAGTAATTTTCCTTTCAAATAAAGTAGAATTAAAGCAATATTATGATACCTTGTCTCCACATTGGCAGCACCTGGAGAGCCATATTATAATACTAACACCTGAGTTCCACCTCCACGGATTCTGACATATTTTATGTAGAATACAATATGGGCATAGGGTTGTTTTTAAATCTCCCCAGGTGATTCTAACATGCACAAGGAAGAGAACTACTGAATTAAAGTAAAGAGAGAGGATATAATATGGCAAGTAGAGAAGAATGGATTTTGAAACTCATAGATTTAATAAAAAACATTTTTAATAACAAAATCAAAGCAACCTGGAACCTAGCCACATGTCTTCTGATAGCAAGTGGACTAATCATTTATGTTATATTTATAACCATGCCTTGTTATTCAATGGTGAAAAAAATGAATGGTTTCCACCTACACAAGTCCACATCAATGAATCTTACAAACATAAGGCTGATTGTGAAAAAGAAACAAACTGTAGGAGAAAACATTTTAAATTTTGTCATTTATATAATGTTCAACATATGCAAAAAAACCTATATTAGGGGCACACACATTTTAAGCTATACAAAAGAGCAAGGGACTTTATAAATACAAAATTTAGAGCAATAGATATCTTTCAGAGAAAGATACTTGGAGGCTTCAAGACTCTTGGTAACATTCTATTTCTTAAGTTGGGTGATAAGTATAATTTTTAAAAGGAAAGTCTATCTATAAAACTGGCTATAATTCTCTTGTGATTGCTTTCATTTATTTTACCTTAACAGCCTGTGACTCACTAAAAGCATGAGTTAACCTAACAGGATGAAGGTGTGTTAATTCAGTTTGAAGGTGTGCCCGTAAACAGGGAAAGAAAATTAAAATATTATATAAGGTGAGAGAATATGAATCAAAAAGTAATGCTCAGGAATTCTGAAAGAGTATTTTCTTCTTAAATTATGGGGGCCGGGAACAGAGAGACAGAGATAGAGAGCAAAAGGGTGGAGAGAAAGAGGGAAGGAGACAAGGAAGGGAGGAGACTGATCTTCCCTCATTCGAGTCGAAAATGAAAACGTACGTTTCAGTTCGGGAATGATTGAGTGTAGTCTCTGGGCTTTGTAGTTAAGAGTTTGAAAGCCTGGGTGCAAGTTTAACCTCTCTATGCCTTAGATTTTCTTGCATGTAAAATGACAATAATAATGGTAAAAAATGCAAAGCACTGCGAGTGACTAACACAGGCTCAATAAATGTTAGTTATTATTTTTGTTTTTGTCATTCAGATGTCATTTGTCTCCTTACCTTCCTACTTTTGTATCCTTGGTTTCTCCCAGTCCTACCTGGATGCAAAACTTAGAAGCTATTAGTTTTGCTGTGAATCCTTTATTGAATATATCGTGTGAGTGATGGAGAAGGGTTTTCCATTGCATAACCCGTAGCAACAGCTTAAACACTCTTAGTTAACCATATTGTCCGCTGAACCTCCGTAATAATTCTGCTATGCCAGGCGCCACACACATTTTCTGACTTCCATCTTTTCTGGTATTACCCAGGATAACTCACTCTCTTGCAATGCCTACCCCCAAAATGCACAGAGAAAAATCAAATCAATACTTTCTATGAAGTGCCTACTCCGTGTGGTCCTTGGACTAGCAGCATTGGCATCACCTGGGAGCTTTTTAGAAATGAAGACTCTTAGATCTATCCTAGCCATACTGATGCAGAGTGTGCACTTTATGAAATCCCCAAGTGTCTCCTATACACTGTAAAGCTTGAGAAGCATGGTTCTTCACCACAAAATAGTGTGACCACACAGGTGAATGAAGCACCATTACTCTCCTTTGAAGAATTCTGAGCTACATGTTAAAGTAAAGCTTTTACTTTAATATGCAATTGCAGTCTTAGTTACAACTCTAGATAAGTTTTCCAAACACTTTTTCTAAAAAAACATAGCTATAATCTTCTTCCCAAGAGGAATTCTAAAAAATAAATTTCCGTCTGCTATTTATCATCATTTGATAAACCCGCTGTAGGCCCTCAAGTACGAAATAAAAGAATTATGAGCTATTTATTTTTCTTCTTCCTCTCTCTTGCTTCTCCCTCTCCGTGACCCAGTGTGATGATCCCAGCCAAGCAAGAAAGGCAATCTCTAGATTTAGAAGCAGGGTAAGTTTATTTTGTTCCCACTGATTAAATCTATGTGGCAGCTTAGCTTGATGATCCTAATTGAGGTGACTTGAAGTTTGACCTGTTTAAAGTATAAATATATTATTGGTAGAGAACGAAAGTGAAAAGTTCATTTCTAATCTCCCTGGGGTAGAGAATCGTGGTCAGAGCGATTGTAAATCAACTTTTCTTTTTCAAGAAGAAATATTGACTTTGAAAATTCTTCCTCAACAAGTCGATATATATCATCATTTAATATCATTATGGAGTTTTGTCTCCGATTAATCTCATTCTTTTCCTGTCTGTCATCTGCACATTTCACATTCTTTTTCCATGTTTTAGCAGTAATAATCTGTGCCTAGCAACGAATCCAATAAGAAGTTTATCATTGCACTATCTCAGATGCTAAATGAAAAAAACAAAATGACATTGATGGACGACAACCATAAGAATAGCTCACTTCTCTCACAAAAAGATATCTACATTTGTTCTATTTTATCTAAGCAAATGAGATGGAGTATTTTGCTTTTATTTATTTATTTATTCATTTATTTTTGTCTTCCACTGATTCTGAAAATTATGGGATGGTAAGGGTTTTTAGGTACACCCAGATTCTTTAACTACATTCTTGCTCCTCGGTTGGCTTTCTTACTTTGTCATGATTACCTCCACTGCGGTAAGCTTAGATGTCGTTTCTATGTGTTGGATTTTGAAACCAGGTTATTCTTATGCAACACCCTTTCTTGAGGAGACCATGCAATATTCCGCTTCACGCTTTTCATATCAAGGGCAATACTACTCTGAGGCCTCAGAATATTATTTTAACTTTTGCAAGATGCCTTGGCTCTGTCCTCCTAGTCTTACAGAATAAGGGGTTAGTGAGTTGTTTCTTTTTAAAACTATTTGTTCCAAAAAAACAGAAGCTTATGAATGTGTACTGTGTACATGGCCCTATATATTAACTGCAAAAGTCAATCTTCGTGCCTTTCCTGTACAGTCTATTCATCTCTGGCTCATGCTTCTCATTAAGACTGAGAGGGCACAGGTGGCCTGAAGGTTCTCACCTTGCACTACAGTTATTTTAATCGCTGGATATTCTTTTTTTCCACTGAGCTCCACAATGATGGGCTGGTGGGAGGCGTACAAGGAAGGGAATGAGGAGGGTATGGCAGCAGTTTGCAAAGTTCTTGGTATCCCAGGACTTAAAATCTAAATTAAGTGGGCTTTCAGCTCAAGCCCTATTTTAAAAGGAAAAAAAAATTCTGTTGCAGATGAAACAGATGCCAGATGGAAACTACTCTGTTGACTTTCTCCAAACAGGCCTGCAGCTGTTACTTCTTCCATAACTTTTTCCAGTGAAATTTTTAGGCTTCACCTGTTGATAGATATGAGAGAATTTTGCTTCCATCCCTCACTCCGGGCCCATCCCCTCTTCCACTTCCCCTGGGAAGGAGAGCAGCCTGAACTCTTAGGAAGCACAGCTCAGAGTGACAGCCCTGAACTTACTTTTGTTGTATATGTTGGAGGTAGAAAAATGGACACTGCCTTTGGGGCTGGAAGATTGTGTTTATGTCCCTCTCTTGGTCCATTGGGCCCACTCCTCATGGGGCTGAAGAAGGCAGCAGAAAAGTAGACCCCCGGCCCCTCCTGGCTGTTTCTCTGTGTTACTCTTTAAAAACTAATTTTCAGAACTTAGCTGAGGGTTTGCCCAGTAGCTCGGTAAGAACCACTATTTAGGTATAACAGAAATAAATATGGAACTTCAGGTTAGAACAAAACAGGGAAACAAGGTTATGAATCAGATCCCAACTGTAAAGGGCAAATTTTCTTCAACTAAGATTGACTTTAAGGAAAAAAGAAGAGGAAGAGAGGATTTTCAGCAAGATAATCTTTCTCGCTGGTTCAGACAGGTGGCTGCAGCCACTGGCTTTTACCACTGGGTGTGGTTGCTTTTTTCTGAGATAATTAGCTCTATTGACACAGAATTTGACATTCAGAAATGATCTTCTAAAAGACCTCCAAGCATCTGCTATCAAAGAAATATAAAACAGCATTGAAGGATGAAGAATTGATAGATAACACGTCGAAAACTAGCAATATAATAAAGTTAATTAAAACTCATTCAAATGTTGGGTGCAAGTTATGTCACATTTCACATATTCTGCATGCAGCCTGCACTTCTCTGAAGGTTTTAATGATAAGTTCCACTTAGGTGTCTCCGGCTAACTCAGTCTTTTGAATTGAAATTTAAACTTTGTAATACCTTTCAGATTTGTCAGCACTGCCTGCCAGTCCCTCTTCCCTGGGTGGATGATCTCACAAGCCATAACATGGGAAACCTCTAATCTTCCCTCCATCTGCCATGTAAATCCACATACACGTGGAACTTTGCTGTGCTGTCCCCAGCACCACCTTCTCTTCTGACAAGTGAAAGAGCTGACTTGACTTATACCTGGTATCCTGTTCACCTCTCACTTTTCTAATAATGTAACCTTACCAGTTTCCTTTCTCTCCGTTGTATTATCCATATCTCTGTCAACTGACTCACTCACATCTGCTTTGATGCATTATCATTTTTCTGTTAAACAACAAGAGAACATCACCTTCCAGCTAGCCCACCTTCTCTCTTTTTGGCATTAGGAATTGGGCATCTTAACCAATCTGTCCTCTCTCTCTCTCTTTCTCTCTGTGCACGTGTATGTGTGTGTGTGTCTGTGTGTGTGTGTGATGTAATATATATTACAAGAGACATTTATGTTAAATGTCTTGGTCACTCTCTACTTCTTACTAAGAGCTCCTCAAGGGAGAAAACATGAGTTTAGGGGAAGGAGCATAGCATGGTAGGCTCAGCTCCAAATAGAATATAAAAACGTAAACCACCTCCACAGAGAAAAGACATAGCAGGAATAAATGCTTTCAAAACTCAGAATATTCAAAAAGTGAGGACAGCCAGTGTTTTATAATGCACATATCAGAAATATTGGTCTTCAACAAACTTTAGGGGTGACAGCTGCAGATACATGCCTAGCTGCCTGACTGCGGGAATCTGTGAGGCTTATTTTCTCTAGCCAGACTGACTGTGGGGATAAGGGAAAGCCTTTGCTTCAAGGTATGTTTCTTGAGCTCTAGCACAGATAGAAAAACATGGAACATCAGATCTTTGGCACAGATCTAAAACTACTTGTTCATGGGGATAAACAAGGGTTGTGTCCCTAGAGAGACAACATTCAGTGTAGTACCAGGGCACCAGAAAGATGGTTTAGAGGGAAAGGGGAAAAGGTGAAGTTCAGTTAAAACCTGTTGCCTGGGGCAGCCCAAACTGCCAACCAGCTTTGTCAAAATGGGTGACTATCTTAACCAATCTGTACTTCAATTTTCATATTAATAAATAGAGTTGATAATGATGCAGCCTTTCTTATATGGCCATTATTAAACACATGCAAGTCACTTAGTGTCTGCCACCTATTAAATTCTAGCTATGTTATTTTATATAATTACTCCTCTAAGCAAGGAAACAATATGTATGGACTAATTTTTATCACGAATTTCCAACACACAAACTGTATGTAGCGTCATAATTAACAGAGGTATGGGAGATTTCTTCCAGTGAGGTTTAATTCTGACTCATGAAAATGAAATACTTGTCATAGTCTGACTGCATCTTGAAATATCCTGGAGAAACTGAAAACAAGATTTTTTTCCTCTGTTCCTCAAACTCAAAGTCTCTTCTATAGGGCTATAGGAATCTAAGATGAACTGCTACCACTTTGGAATATTGTTGCACTCTCTGCTCTGGAACTTAGAGATGAGCTTGTTTTCCATATTTTGTGAGGTTGCAGTTAGTGCTGTTAAACTCATCTCCTGTTGACTTAGGTAGCATTGAGTCAGCATCTGAAACACTGAAAGATCCGTACTCATTCCATGTGACAAGATGCCATGCAGCAGCTGCTAAATAAACTGTTCAATTGAGGTGAATTATATTCCCATTGGAGTAAAGCTTTCTGGCTAAGTTTGGGCATAATAAGATGGTTTTTAGTGAAGATATTGACCTATGAGTTATGGACTTTCTAGAATATTGGGGGTTTTTATATATCTTTGTGAACTTTGAAATGATGGGAGTTCATACTGAAATTTTGGAATTCTCTATGTGGATATATTATATTGTACTTCCCTATTCTGCCATTTAATTTTATTCCATAACCTCCCTTGAGCTCTAGACAATGTCTGGATATAATTTGGAATGGAAAACAAATTAAGAAGTGATTTGTATTTATAAAACAACTCCTATAAATCAATAAGGAAAACAGAAGACCCAAGAGAAAAACAGGTAATAGTCTAGAACAAGCACTTCACAAAAGAAGATATTAAATAGTGAATACACATATGAAGAGCAGTTTAACTTTATTAGTCATGTGAGAAATGTAAATTAAAATCCCAAATGAGATACCACTACATACTCACCAGAATATCTAAAATTTAAGAAAAGATTCTTGATACCAACTATTGACCAGAATGCAGAATAACTGATGGGAGTCATACACCACTTTTTAGCAAGTAAATTGGTACAAGCATGTTGAGAAACTGTTTGGTACTACCTATTAAAGCTAAACATAAGGACCCCTTATGTTCTGGCAATTTCATCTCTAGGTATGTAACAACACAAATAAAGCATATGTTCTCCAAAAGATGCCTATAAGGATTTTCATATCAATAATATTTGTAATAGCCCCAAACTAGAAACAACATAACAAATAATTTTTTTAATTGTGACCAAGGCTGAATCTCCAAAGGATCCAACAAAATGTTTTTTTTAACTTTAAAGCCTCAGAGAAACTATACTAAGTCACTCTACAAAGTCTTATAAAGAGAGGACAACAAGAAATATGAGTCTCCTGGCTTGATGGATAATCTCACCACCCATGAAGTAGTCTTGTCAAAATCATCAAACCAGCATCTTATCAAGCCTATACGGCTAACCCAACAGCCAATATTCAGGAAGTACAGAGGGACATGTTAAACTTTACCATAGAAGCACAATCGACACAATCAGGGCTCTGGAGGAACTGTGCAGATCAAAGATCTGGTTTCTTCAGCAAATAAATTGTAAGTTAAAAGGGGGTGGGGGGAAGAAGGCTTCTCTTTTACTAATACATTAAGCTACATAGTTGTTTTGTGTGTTTTTCTGTGTCAGTGTTATGTTATACAGTAAAAAAAAAAAACTGTTAAGTATCTGTCACTGTGCTAGTCTCTGGGCATGCAAAGATAAATATGTCAAGACCCTTTTCCTCAAAGAGGATGTGAAAATGTAATCGCTGAATGTGACATAGTGTTGTAGGTTCTAGAAAGGATGTAGTTCAGGTCACAGGAGGGAGGATCCAGTTATCTTCGAGTACAGACAGGACAAAGGTCATTATCCATAGTCACTTGGTTATGGTTCAGGGGAAATTGAGAGACATATATCAGTGTGCAATCCCCGTTGCCTGGCACATCAATGACATGTATCCCTCACCCATCTCCTGTGACCCCATAGGCAAAGACCATGTAGACAGAACTGATTTGCCTCTCAAATTCTATCACACTGAGGAGAAATCAACCTTGCCTGTCTATCAACTCAATTGCCGTTAATCATAATTTCTAATTGTGGTTAGCATGTTTGTATCTGGCAATTTCCTTCTCCCTCTTTTGTTTTTCTTAACTGCTTACTTTTAATTTTCTGTAGGTTTTAAAATATAAGATTTGGCCAGGGGCGGTGGCTCACGCCTGTAATCTTAGCACTCTGGGAGGCCAAGGCAGGAGGATCGCTTGAGATCAAGAGTTTGAGACCAGCCTGAGCAAGAGCAAGACCCCCGTCTCTACTAAAAGTAGAAAAATTAGCCAGGCGTCATGGTACGTGCTTGTAGTCCCAGCTACTCGGGAGGCTGAGGCAGGAGGATGGCTTGAGCCCAGGAGTTTGAGGCTGCAGTGAGCTATGATGAGGCCATTGCACTCTACTCAGGGTGACCAAGCAAGACTCTGTCTCAAAAAAAAAAATGTTTAAATAAAATATAAGATTTTAGTGCAAGGACTTTGTTACCTCTCTTTTGTCTATTCTAGATGCCTACTCTAGACATTATTTTTCCTGTTTCTCAACAGTTTGTTAAAGTGACAGTTAGGTCAGTGTGCTTTTTGACTATATTTCAAATGTCAATATTCTTGTTACCACATTCTTTTGAGTCATTTAAGACTTTGAAGTTACCTTAAGATGTATCCTCAATTAGTGCCGTGTCAGAATTGGTAATGAATGGAATTAGACTTTTAAAATTGAATTCAAAAGGGATTGTGTTTTCCTCTCTGTTGGTTTAAGAGAGATTTTGCCTACTAACTAAACTCCACAAACAGTCATAGCGAAGAGAGTTAGCCAATGAGATGTATTCAAGGAGACTCAGTAATTTGTCAACAGTTAGACAGGAAATCTACCAAAGCTCCATGGCTGCCTTTGTTCCTTCACTCAGAAAATGTCTGAGAGACAAGCATGGTCCGTATTTGCATCTCCGGGACTACCTAAGTTCAGGGACATAATTATCGAAAACAACTTTCAAACACATATGCGCACATACACACAGACCCTGCTCTCAAAAAAACACACCATCAAATGAGGGTTGTGGAGTAATAAGTGGACAATTGTAATACAGCATAGTCTGAACTATTATAGAAATAAACTTTGTGCTGTAGAAACACACTCAAGGTAGCACCGTGGTGGAAAGTTCGTAAGGCATAGAACACATAGGCACTGTGTGGTTACAGAAGAAAAGAATACAGTCCCTGGCCTCCAGAAGCTTCTAGGTTTGGGAGATAAAACAAAGTCAGGAAGCAGCAAATAACAATTCAGAACAGTACAAAATTAAGTGTAAGATGAGTGTTAAGACTTTTTAGATGTGATAGGAATTAATAGAAAGGAGAGCCATGGTCTATTATAAAGATTTAAGAGAGGAATTTGGACTTAAATTTGGGATTGAGTGAGTGGGCAACAGATGAGGACAATAAGACCAGTGTCTACGTATAGAATTATGAGGTCTCAGTTCCTGGCCACTGAGACAATGAATTGTTTTTATTTATAATTATTTTGATTTCATGCTAGTAAAAGCATAAATAGCACTCCTGGCTTGACTAACTAACATGAGGTGTGTTCTAGGTATTAGTTAAGGGACATATTTGCAATGACAGAACCCTCTTACAAACTCTCCAAGCTGCAGAGATGGCATGCCATGTGTACGTAATAGCATTAATGTGTTTAGGAAAATATTATTGGATTAAAAACAGACATTTTTAATTCAATAAAGCTACATAGAAAGAGTCACAAATGACTCACCCAATTGCCTCTTCATGGTTCAATGTTCATTTAACACCAATATAAAAATAGTAAGAGATCATACGTAGAATTTAACCTAAGTGCTTTACAAATGAGCATTAGAACAAGTTTTAAAGATAATTCAGGGGGACATCAACTGAAAGATTACATGAACACTTTGGAGAAAATCAAAGTAGGACAAGGGAAAGGAATTATGACTGAAATGCAAGCAATTAAATAGCGCAGTACCCATTTGGGCATATGGGCTTAAATATGCTGCAGGTCCCTCTCCATCTGGATTTTAATAAGCTTTGAGTTATTGCCAATAAAATACCAAGGAGTCCTCTTCCGGCATTCGTGGGCATCTGCACACATGGTTCAAACAGGCAGCTGATGGGTTACAGTTGCTGTGGAGGGCATGGTAAAGAAGGAGGCCAACATTTCAAAGTGGACAAGGGTTTCACAATCTATGCCTAGCTAGAACTTTTATGCCTAGCCTCAAATAAAATTATTTGTTTAAGTATCATTTAAAATAATTTTAATTTACTGTGGATCTTCTCTCATATATTTAAGTAAACATGTTGGCATGTTTAACTTGTCATTTTAAGTTTAAGAAGTAATATATAATATAAATTTAGTGTATTGTAAATATTGATATTTTAAATAATATCCCTACTCTTTTAATATCATCTGTAGAATATAAATTCCAAAGTGATTTGATAAGCATAATTATTTAAGTAATACATAAGTCAGCTTTTCAATATCCTAAAATATAATATGATAGGACTTTTGGTTCCTCATAGTCCTATTTCCTTTCCACTTCCACAAGAGAATTTTATCCTAAAATTTAATAGCTGGTCTTTTTTGTTTCATTTTAGCCATTCTAGAGGGTAGGTGTCATGGAATTACATGATGATTTTAATTTGTATTTTCCTAATGACTAGGTTTCATTACTTTTTAAATTTGGTGAATTATCATTATCTTAATTATTAAAATTATTTTGACATATTTTATGAAAAGATGCAGATATGGCATTCATGCATGACAATTTTTATATTGAGGCCATCGACATCCCACCAAAACTTTTACCATTTAAGCTTTTCATGCATTTATGTATGTATGTATGCATATATGAGTGTGTTAACACCAATAAATATTTACAAATAGACTCTCAAAACCATCTCCAAGTTCTACTTCCTCTTTCATTTCTGATACTTAATAATGACCTCAGAATGGATATCAAAATGGAATGAAGGTACTGGTTTCAAACATTATTTACTGGCAAAGGAAAGTTTAAATTTTACTTCGTGGGTTTATGAAAATGATGTGAAGTTTTAAAAGTCCATGTATAAAATGCCAGATTTTGTCATAGTGCCCTCTGAATAAAGGCAAAGTAGATTTTTAAAAAAAATATGCAGCATTAAACCTAATTCATCTCCTTTTTAATTAAACAATGATTCAAATTCAATAGGCTTGAGTTTTGATTCTAACTTTGTCATTAATGAACTTGTTTGGCTTAAGGCTTAATCATCTGTACTATAAAGTACTGAAGGTGCTAACACTGCCAATAAGCAGACACCATCAGCTTGCTCACATATCGTGAAGCCTAAGAGGTCATATGTACCAAGTTTACCCTCCACTAAGGCTTCCCTCCTGCCTATCCTTCTAAGCAACACCCAACATTTTTATAAATTAAACACATCTGGAATATTTTATTTTACGAATACAGAGTATGCTCTATCACATTTTACAAATTTAGTATTTATAATAACTCCATTTATTTGCTGAAGGGATTTTTTCTTTTATTCATGTGTAGTGTTTCTGGAACTCACACTTATTTGGAGATTGGGTCTTTACAGAGGCAATCAAGTTAAAGTGAGGTCATTAAGGTGGGCACTAATTTAATATGACTGGTGTCCTCATAAAAAGGTGAATTGGGTCCCAGAGGCATGCATACAGGCAAATCAACGTGAGGAAACATACAGAGAAGACAGCCATCCAGCCAAGGAGAGAAGGAACCAACCCTACCAACACTTGGATTTCAGAGTCTAGCCTCCAGGGCTGTGAGACAGTAAATTTCTGTTGTTTAAGCCACCCAGTTTATAGTACTTTGTCATGGTAGCACTAGAAAACTAATACATAGTGAATACGCAAGTCTCAGGATTGACTGTTAAATAAAAATTCACGTATAAGTAAAAGTCTGTATATATTCATATACTCAAAGATCCTTTTAAATTCATCACTATGGATGGAGTCAGTGGTAAGATAAGGAAGAATAAAACCTGGTTACGGAGTTTATTCCTAAATCTGGACTAACAAACTCAGAAACGTAAATAGTGAGGCAGACACCGAGGCAAAGGCATACGGGAATTTTTATTTCTATAGTGCAAATGGGGCCTAAAAGTGTTCCGCACAGGGTTTATAGCATATGCAGTGCAGTATATTTAGGAGGAAAACTAGGATTGCCTGAAAGTAAGTGCTCTGGGCCTAATTCCCTACCTGGCTTAGCTGCACGACCTGCACCATGTCTACTCCTGCTGTCGTGAAGTGGCTCAGTTGCTGCTGTAAGTCCAGGTTCTGGATTAGGGCATCCCAAAGAAGTTAGAATTCTTACAGAGATAAGGTAAAATAATAACCACCAACACTTTTTGGAAAAAAAAAGGCACAAGTGAAACAGGTGTGTATAAAAATAAGCAATTTGAAATCATGGAAATACAAATCACGGTGATGGAAATAAAAGACTCGGAAGGTGGTATACTCTCAAAAAGACATTTGTCAGAAAGAAAATCAGAGAATTGAAGGATGGCATGGATAAATTTGCTGACCATTCAGGACAGAAATAAAGAATCTTTTTTACATCTTTAGAGACACTAAGGAGAGAATCAGAACTGATAGACACATACATACATACATGACAGGCAGTAGTATTTCATTAAAATAGAACAGAGGGGATGAAAAAAATGAAGATAATTGCTAGAAGTTTCCACTGAGATTGGTACAATAAAGTAGGATATTGTACTATATCACTATGTAAAGACATTATTTATTAATAATTCACTATTTTTTTAAAGCTGGGCAAGCCAAACAAAATAGGAATACTGGACAAATGTGGCCAGATGATTACCAGTTTTAAAAACCTGCAGTAAATACCACTTCCAAAGAATAAAAATGGAAAAAGAAACCATACGAGCCCCACAGAAACTCATTATAAACAGAGTAATAATTCTTAAATTCAAACTTGAGTTTTTCTAAATGCAACTGCCTTGTTGGAATTACACGTATCTTCAGCTGTGAAGCTCCACCAGGTACATTTGCAAACACCATGAATCTGTTTTGGCCTTCGCAGAATGTGTGATATTAGCAGTGACGCATATATCACAACCGCCCAGGAGTCCAGGACATTTGATTTGTAGAAAGGAAACCCACACTAAAGAGTTCTATTTCTTTCCCTTCCTTTCTGTACCCCCACCTCCATTATATAACAGAGGAACTTTAAACAGCTACTGGTCATGAACTCTGTGTTATAAAACAACTCTGAACTTTTGTTCCAACTGTCTTCATTAATGAATGTAATTTATGTTTTGTGCCACCATCACCAATAAGATTTCAAGATTTATAGATTGCAATTTACATCATATCAGTTCCATTTTCCTCTAGTCAAATTTTTTCTCATAAAAAGGAAAAAAAAAAAACAGAGAAAGGGAAGAGTTTTAATAGGAAATTTGGGTCAACCCCAAATCCCTAAATGCCCTTCTAAACCGAAAGTATATTTTTAAACTACTTATGTGTGGGATTCCAGATTAAGTCAATTTCTTACCACAGCTAAAAATCTGATTATTTTATATATACATAAAATTGTGATTAAGTGATATATTTCGTCATTTTTTTCTTTTTACTTTAAAGGCAATTAGCCCATGCTCTTTCCTGTATTTCTATAGAAAGGATGAAAAACTAGTTTTAGTTTAAGTTCAGGAAATTACTAAATTTTGTCTTTGAGATTTAGAGACTTTTACTACAACCAAACTGTTTGCAATTATAACGTACTATTTGAAAAACTGAAACATACATATCTGTGCTTATTTAGTTTAAAATAATTTATAAATTGCTTCTCTGAGAGGATCGTGATACCCATGTCAACACTGGTAGCTTTTTCCTTAAGAAAAGGAAAAAAAACAGGAACTCATTTGGCTTAGAGTAAACTAATTCGAACACTGTGAGACACAGATTTTTAGTTGTAACTCTAAACATATGAATTTTCAGCAAGTACTAAATTTGGAGAATGCAATTTTAGTAACAACAACAAAAGAGCTTTGCAATGGCCAAATCTTTCCACAGTGCTTAATGAGTCTATTTTCTTTCTCCAATAAGTTCACCCATAACTTCATTACCAGAAGAGGAACTTTGGGCTCTGGACAATTACCAGTGGACATTCCTGTTAATGTGCACTGACTACTACATCTTTGTGTCTCTTTAAGAGCATTGCTAATTGAACTGAATCAGAAACATGCTTATGATTGATACTCATTGTATAGTTGCCATTTTTCTATTATTGCAATAATTACTCGATAAAATTTAAGTCTGCAGAGTTAAGCACATTTGTCATATAAATCTGCACTTACATGCTAATAAAAAGAGTGTGAACATCTCACAAGAGGCATAGTAGGGATATAAGATGACATAGATGGATATAAGCATGTATATTTGGATGCACATATTTTCATCTTCTTAAAAATTTCTTTTCTTCCTAACGGTCAAGGAGAACCAAAATTAGATATGCACAAGTGGGGCACAAGATTGAGCCTTGTGCTTCAGATGGTTCTGCAGAGCACAAGTACACACAGAATTCATTTTGAAACACATGGCAGCCTCACTTAGAAGCTGAGATCCAGCAGGCACAGCATGCTCTATAGTCCTAAACATTTGTGCCCGTGACTAACACCTTTCACGCCCCACCAAATCTTCCACACTCTGTCCTTGTATCAAAAGTCTGCTGAGTCTAACTGTAGTGATCTTTTGGTTTGGGCCACGATCAATGTAAGGAACAGATGCTGCTTCAGATTAGAGAGTAGTTTAAGGGCAAAAATGCTTCACAAAGAGGAAAGACAAATTAATTACCTCATCACATCTCCCATTTGAGATAGCATGAGAGCAATAAATTTTTGGTTAATAGACTATCCATTTTTCAGTAGTACTGAGATTCCATTATTTTGGTTCTCATGTTCCAATTTATGACCCTGCAGGTATTTGTAACAGTTGCATAATTCTAAAAGTTATCAATACTTTGAATTTCTAATTATCTCAGTCTGGAAAAACAATCATAAACCTCGATCCTGATTCTTTACATTGTCAAAATAAATAGAGATTGAATGCTAAATTCCTAATAGTTTTATCTTATAAAAGAAATTTTAAAAATTTAAATTTAAAATTTTATATGTGTTTAAATGATTCTGATTTAAATTTTGATATTTACTTACCATATTTTACCTTTTAATTTAAATGTATACTTTTGAATATTTTAGAAGAAAAATAGCTTTCAAAAATATATAAGAAACTTAATTTTATTTAAAATATATTTTGGATAATTTAATATAAATATAGTTATTAATCATTAAAATAGTTGTTAAATCATGAAAATACTTTAATTTAAACTAAATGTAATTGTGTACAATTTTACTACATCTATACTTAATTTTAAATCATATCTATCTATAATATATCAATTAGGCAAAAATATTGATTATGTAAATATAATAACAGATTTTACTAGAATGAAGACAATAGAAATGCTATTAAAATATATAATTATTTATGGTTTATGAATATGCTCATTTTCTTACTCCTTCAAAGACTGCTGGATTATGAACAAAGCACCAGGCATGCACTGTAATAAGTAAAATCACACATCTTTGGTATTTTGCCAACTTTCAGTCATATAAAAGCTAAACCTTTGAACACATCTTTCAGTTTTGTAATTATGAAGATATATTTGTTGAGAATAGAGGCTAGAACAGATTTTATTTAACATTTTGTTAGCTTGATATGTAACTTTTAAATATTTGACATATGGTACGTGGGCCTCTTCTACTCTTGCTCCAGGTTCTGTAAATGTTAGAAATAAGCCTGGTATGAAAGGGGGATATGTCTAAAGACTGATATTTAAAAATGTATAAGCTGGCTCCGTAACTATATCCTGAGATCAGGCAATGGGAGGGCATGCCAGTCTTTCCACAAAATCACGAAATGTTAGTATGTTATATAATTTAGTTTATGCTAATTTAGTTTTTGCTAAATTAGACAAAGATTTACAGTACATTCCACAATATACCAGTTGTAGCAGGTTCCACAGCTTAAGAAAAACACAAAATCTTCAAAATTTTTTCTATTTGGGATACCTTGTTTGTCTCTCTAGATGTACTCTACCAATCACCCAACTTGCTGTGTGAACTCAGAGACACACCCATGTAGACTGCTTTGATGGATTATCTTGCCCTCTGGCCTTTGGCTGGGTTTGACCTAAGAGAAGTAGCCACAGGATGTGAGAGTGTTGGGGGAGTGAAGTCCAGGTATGCATTTCACCTGTTCTCGCCTTGCCTGCCGTGGGCCGGCAGGTCAGCTGCATCCATCTACAGAAGACCACAGCATCTTTCATCTTTCGGGAGCCACAGCTTCTTCCTCTCAGCTCAGGTGCTGGCAGCGGCTCCCTCCCCTTGCCCTTTGGTGCTCAGGTATGTTTATGGAGCCCTAATGCCCTCAGAGTACTGAACCATCCCTTAGTACTTTTTCTAAAACTTTAAATAGCCCTTCACCCTTCCTTCCTTCCTTCCTCTCTTTCTTTCTTTTCTTTCTGCTTGTTTATTTTATTAATTGACAAATAAAATACATGTATTTATCATGTACAGCATGATGTTTTAAAGTATGTATACATTGTGGAATGGCTCAATCAAGCTAATTAACATATGCATTACCTCATATATTTATCATTTTTCTGGTGAGAACAATTAAAATATACTCTCTTTGTGATTTTCAAAATACAACACATAGTTATTAACTATAGGCACCATGTTGTACAATAGGTCTCTTGTCTAACTGAAATTTTGTGCCCTTTGACAAACATCTTCCCGCCTCCCCAACCTCAACCCCCACCCTGAGAGCCTCCATTCTGCTCTCTGCTTCTATGAGCTCAACTTTTTTTTGATTCTGCATTTAAGTGAGATTGTGAGGCATTTGTCTTTCTATGCCTGGCTTATGTCACTTAACATTATATCCTCTGGATTTATCCATGTTGTCACAAAATGACAGGATTTTCTTCTTTTTTAGAATAGTATTCTATCATGTGCATATACCGTATCTTCTTTATCTTTTCATCTGTTGATGTCCACTTAGGCTGATCCCACATCTTGGCTATTGTGAATAATGCTGCAATGAACATGAGAGTGCAGATAAATCTCTTCGACGTACTGATTTCATTTGCTTTGGATATATACCCAATAGTGGGATTCCTGGATCATATGATTGTTCTATTTTTAATTTTTAAACTCCTCCATTTTTAATTCCCCCTAATTACTCAATTTGCATGTTCCAACTCTCTCCCGCCAGCACTGTGACTAATATACAGTCTAGTGTGACCTTGATCATTGTCCCTTAGTTTTTGAGCCACAATCTCTTGTTCAAAGAACATAAGTGTTCTACAGATACCTAATTTAAGAACAAGAGAATAGATTCTGTCTTGGTGGTAGATGCAACTTAAACACCCTTCAAGCCTATTTCCTTTGGGCCATCCTCCAGCGCTGCAAGCAGTGTCTGTCCATTGTGGGCACTTAAATAGTTATTGAATCAATAGTAAAGACAAGACAAAACCTCTCGGAGCGAAGAGTGAAAGTTGCTCCCTTTCCTGAGTTGGTTGCCTTCATATATTAAAATGCCTCCATGCGACCTTTTGTTCTTTATGTGGGCATAGCTGGTTATGATATTTGAGAGAAAAAGAAACTGGTGGAAGGGAGATGAAATTAGTTGAAGGGGTTCTCTTAAATGCATAACGTCAAAATATTTGTGAAAATCTTATCTTTGAGAGACTAGGATTTGAACATTGTTTCAAATTATTTAAAGGTTAAATAGTTTACAGATAGTACATTCTCTGGTTTTCATACAACTTCATTATAAATTAATATGAGGCTAGTTCCTTTAGAACAAAATTTATCTGGTATCTGCCTCTCTTTCCTTTATTGATTTTTTCCCATTACGTTTTCATTTTTCATGCTTAATATTCTTGAATATGTTTAATGTGACAATTATGTCATTTATATTTTCCAGCACAACAATCCTGTGCAATCACGTTTTCAAATGAAGTTATATATAGTCCCTTACACATTTTAAAATATATTTTTATCACTATTCTTGTCCTTACAATTTTATATTTTTGTAGATATTACTGGTATATTGAAAGTGAAAATATAAGGAATTTCCTTAGCATACCCACTTTCTATATTGCTTAAGCCATTAATTTCTGATTTTATATTCATGAATTTACTCTTCCTGTATTCCTCTCCTTTTTCTTCTTGCTGTTTTCTTTCTAGTCTCTTCAGAGAAATAATTCTTGATTTATTTTTATTTTGTGGTTAATAAGAATAGTTGAAGTTACTTAATGCTTAAATTTGAACCTTGGCTATAGCCCACAATGTTATAACTGCTGCTTATTACTAAATAGACTGTAATCGTACCTTTAATTTTTCTTAATTATCCAAGAATTATTTATAAGTGTTTTCTAACTTTTAAAAGCTTGAGGAGAAGTTGTAACCTATTTGTTTTTCCTTTCTAGGTGTATTACATTTTAATCAGAGAATACTGTTTACATGTTTACTTTATAGAATGTACTGACATTTCTTTAGACCTTTAATATGTTCAGTTCATAAAATTCTATGGGCATAGTAAAAGCTAGTATTTTTTTGAGCTTTTAAAAGTACATTATTCAGATTCATTTTTCCTTTCCCTGAAGATATATACATATATATATTTATATGTATACATGTATGTGCACATATACATACATAAATGTGTGTGTATATTTGTTGATTTATATATTTCATGCACTTCATCTGTTCAGCATTTAAATGGAGACTTAGCATTGAAGCCTTCTCTGATTCTTCACTGATGAAACAGTAGCCTTTCTATCATTCCTTTATCCCCTTATGCTGCTTTGTTTTTCTCCTTAGCATGTATTTCAAATGATATCTGAATACTTAATATTCTGTCTTTTCCTACAAGAACGCACACAGGAGCTTGATTTTCTTGACTGTGACCCCCGCCCCCAGCAGCTAGTAGAGCACAGCGGGTATTCAAACTCATTTGTTTTATTCTGTTTTATTGTGTGTTTGTTTTGTTTATTGTTAATAATTAAATGACAGAATACAAGCCAACTCATTATTCAACCCATAAATTTAGGTAACTATTTAAGAGAATTCAGTTAATAATTATATAAAGTCTTTTTATAACAGGAACTATTAATCTAAATCTTCCATTACGAACCCTCTTCTTGTGGCTGAGTTGGCTCAGTTAGTAAAATGCCTGCTTGGGCTTTTTCTAATCCAACTCATACTTAATCAGGTATAAATCTATTTGGCCTAATTTTTATTTCCTTGATGACTTCAGCATTCCCTGTCCTTGACTTCAACAGTTTAAATTGCCAGATCCGTCAAACCCTAAAACCTCCTTTTACCCTTACTCCTTTCTCATGTGCAATAATACTTCAATCATTCAGTAAGGAGGAGAGCTATAGTCCTTACCCGCTGAGAATTGTTTCTCCCATCTTTTGATAATATCTCCATTGCTCAAATCTAAGCCCGTGCGATTAGCTGGGACTAGGCTATGCCGTTCTTCCCACTCCAAGTTCCCAGTAGGAAACAGTTTTTCTGGACCTAGCCAATCAGCATACTTTGTGTCATCATCCACAAGGATTGGGCAAAGGATAGATACATGACACAAGTCTCTCAGTGAAAATTGGGCATGAATCCTTTGTGGGAACTGTTGTGAAAGTTATGTTTTCTTTCCACTGAGGTTGTGAAGCATATAGGTCATAATTCTGTCCTGGCTGGGTCATATTTGCCTCTGTCTACTGGAGAATAAATCCAATGCAGAGTAAACCCACGTTTGAAAGAGGACTACAAATGAACTTGAACCTGAACCCAGCCATGTATGAAGCTAGAGCTTCTCTCATAGACTATTCAGTTATGTGAGTTAATACAATTTTTTTTTTACTTAAATTATTTCAACTGGCCACAGAAAGGTCACACCTTGCAGTTATGACTTTGCCACTTTGGAGATCTTGAGGTTGATATATCCCTTTACTTTTTAACCAAAGTCTCTTTAACTTTCATCTTTTCACCCACCATATTTAACATACCATGTGTCTTTTCCCTTTTGGACTTTTAGTCCCTGAAGCTCTCTCAATTTATCTAATCTGTGGATGAAGACTGCAGCTGCTAAGGTCAACACATTCTGGGCTGTCTGTGTTTATTAGAGTTGGACACAGCCAGATTGGTTTTATCTTGCCAATTCCTCTTCACCGTCGGGACTTCTTGGGTACTGTAGGATAGAACATCTTCAGAAATCCAATTGTCATCTACACTTGTGCAATCTGATAGTGCAGGGGAGTTAAAACCCCTTGGGGAAAACCTTTGCATTTTGGGATTGGATTCAATGTGCAAATATATCTGTCTCACTTTCATCCTTCAGAAGGGAAAATTCTTTGGTGCATTTTGTGCACCTTCTCAGAAAGTTTCACTAGTATTAAGTGCCAGATGCCTGTAGCAGTGGCCAATTCGTTTCTGAATTCTTAAAACAATTCTGTTTCACTCTTTCTGGTTTCTTAGTCCTGCTCTCTGGGCTTACTTTCTATGTTAATTGCATGACAGAAGTTCTTGGGTTGGATTCTGCTTTGGAGAGAATCAAGGGTTGCCATTCATTAGTAGCAGTGATCCCAGAAAGCAGACTTTCAAGAAAAGATCCTGGAATTGCAGCAATTACTGATCAGAGAACAATGAAGACCCCATTGCTGGTGGTAAATAGAGTAGAACATCTTGGTAGACATGTCATTGTAATATAAAGACTCTCACCTGGAGTCATACATTAGTTTTCTATTCTTGCCATAACAAATTACTACAGATTTGGCAGCTTAAACTATACAAATTATTTTACAGTTCTGTAGGTCAAAGTCCAACAAGGAGCTCACCAGGCTAAAATCAAGGTGTTGGAAAGGCTATGTTTCTTTCTGGAGTCTAGTCGAGGGAATGGTCCAATTTCTTGTTTATTTGGGTTGATGGCAGAATTCAGTTTCTTGCAGTTATAGGACCAAGGTCCCATTTTCTTGATGGCTATAAACCGAGGGCCATTCCCAGCTTTTAGAAGCTGCTGCGTTCCTTGGCTCATGGCTCCCTTTCTTCATCATCAAAACCACCAAGTAAAAGTCTTTCCCATGTCACACTTTTCTGACCCTTCTTCTACCATTAAGTCTCTCTCTGCCCACAGCTGGAAAAGGTTCTCTGCCTTAAGGACTTGTGGTATTAAATTGGATCTAGGATAACCTCTAAATTGTCTAAAGGTTTATAACTTTAATTACATCTGCAACGTCACTTTTTATGATGTAAACTATGGCGGGGGGGGGTCATGACTTTGCCTACCACAAAGAGGTTAATATTAGGTATACCTGGAGAGTAAAGTGTTAGGTCATGCAATAAATAAAGGACTTGAGCATTATGGAAACAATAATGCTTTTTAGGGCTGACTGTGGTTTTAAAAGAAAATCAGCTCCAGGACTTAACTGTGAGGGTAATAAAAGTACTGCAAGGAGACTAAAATCACAGACTCGTCAAGTCCTCTATGTCAAGGTCACATCTGTGTAAGGAAAAGAGCAGGGCTGTGAAACCTGGGATGAGGACATTTGGCTGTAGGAGCAGGAAAACCATGAACCCCAAGATTCTTCTGAACTCTCCCAGACAGAACAGCCTCCTCTCCTCTTATGGAACAGAGCAGCCTCCCCTCGCTGGGAGACGATGCGAAGACCACGCCTGAAGTAGGTTTCTGTAAGGCCACGCCTGCCTTCCATGAAGACTTCCCCCACCTCCATTTGTTGTCTCCAGGAATCAGAATCAGACCTTGGCATAGGCTGAGACAGAAAATACAGTCCCTACTCTAGGAGGAAACTGCACAGCAGAGCAATCCGAGGACCTGGCTAATATGTGCTCGCCTGATGCAAGGGAACATAAAGGGGAGCGGATCTTGAGGAGGTTGGATTGAGACATTGACAGAATATAAGTCTGGAGAAGAGAGAACATTAACATAGAAGTGTTCTCCGGAGACTTTCAGTTTAACATTCTGGGAAATAAATCTGGGGGGAGTATTAACTGGCTGGTAGAATCTCTCTTTGAAACTGGGACATTAGGAAGTTGAAAAGTAAATGGGGTAGAAATGTTACCAGGGCTTTGGCAGAAGAGAGGGTGAAAAAGCTCAGGGAAGTGCAAATGTTAAAATATATTTACTATGTGAGAGGAGAGAATCCACTTCCTGACTAGGTCCCCTGGGAGATCCCAAAGGACATCATCTATGGTGATGGACTAATAGATCATGGTGTTCCAGGGTGAGATAGATGGGCAGTCAATGACCAACTGGGTAGCCAGAAAAAAATAGGAACTGATAAATAGAAGGTCACTATAATGTTCCCAGATCAAGTCAGTTCACACACACTGAACCCATTAAGGAAGGGTAATTTTAGACTTCTTGAAGCACGTTGGTCTCAGGGCTTGAACCAACCTTAGCAATGGGATGCTCAAAATCCCATCACAGTCCTTGTTAGAGTGAAAGCTTATGGAGGCCAGAAAAAATTCTGTTTTTGGTCCATCAGTGGATCAGTGGGTCATATGGATCAGCAGAATCATCTAATGATTACTTCCCCTGTCCTCAAGTGCATATTTAATGTGAATATATTTAGGTGCTGGTAGAATCCTTAACCTATCAAGTAAGAGTCATTATGGTAGGAAATACCAAATGGAAATTCCTGAAACTGTTTTTCCTCCTCAGCCAGCACAGTAAATTGGAAGCAATATTAGCACTATCCTCAAAGACTTAAATAAAACAGGATTAGTAGTCCTTACTAGATTCCAATTCAATTCAGTAGTTTAACCTTGCAGAAACCAAATGGCCTATGTAGAATCGTGATGAACTATTACAATTTAACCAAGTAGAAAATTCAATCATAGTTATAGGTGGATTGAGTTAGCCTGACTAGAACATGTGACCGTGAGGACACCGTAATCTATGAATGATACCTTGAGACAGGAAACCCAAAGTGATGGAAACTGAGAGTAGTGCTAAATCCCTAAGTTTCGGTTACACTCTCACCTAGGTGAGAACCTGACCAAAAGGGAGAAATTGTTAAAAAAAATTATGAGAGGCCATTGTTTTGGACTGTGCTCAGGCCCCAACAGACCAGCCAAACCAAAATGGAGTCACTCATGTCAAACGTGACCTAATCAACTGACTAAGGAAGAGGATAGATCCCAAAACAGACTGGTTTTTTCCTCCTGAAATCATGGCATAATATGGAAGTTCCCTCTGCTCTAACCTTTACCAAAAAAGTAACCTGAAGCAATCTGATGTTAATCAATCATTTTTTAAAATTGTTCTGTTTCCTTGTCCCCACCTTACAAGGGATTTGAGATCAAAGAAGTCTATTTATGATGGTGACAGAGTGACATGAAGGCCTAAAATGCCAAAATTGAGAGGTTGAGCAAAAGGGGGAAATTGTTAAATTAAGTTTAGCCTAAAACTGCTTCCTCACATATTTTAAGTGTGGTCTAAAGGTTTCTCTATACGTAGTGAACTGTAACTTAACTGTGGTTGTGAACAGACTGTAACTTACTCTTATAGCAACTAGGTGGGTCTCAGCCAATCACGGTAGCTGAGTTTTGGCCAATCACAGGTGCCCAACTGTTCAAACAATTTTTAAATAAGGCAAACACCAAGCTGTAACTAATCCAGCTGCTTCTGTGTCCCACTTACATTTTCTGTGTGTCACTCTCCTTTCTCTGTCCATAAATGTTACCTGACCACATGGCAGCCCCAGAGTCCCTCTGAATCTATTCTGGTTCTAGGGTATGCCCGATCTTGAATCATTTTTTGTTCAATTAAACTCTGTTAAATTTAATTTGTCTGAAGTTTTTCCTTTAACATGGTAAACACCTGATATCCAAATTAGAAAATTTGATGGATTTTTTTTTCCATGCTTATGGTGATTCTATTCTCTGTGGTATTATCCTCAGTGACTTAGGTCATCTTGACATTCTGCAGAACATCACACTAACCAATTGTACAGATAATGACATGCCAATTGTACCTAATTAGCATGAAGTGGTAAGTGGCCCTGGTAAAACACCCTTGTCAGTCTATGGATGGTAAACCCACAAATACTGAGGGAACTGTCTCATCAGTCCAATTGTCTGAATCATGCCAGAATATCCCTTCTCTCTCTTTCATGTAAATATTAATAACAAATTGTTGCACCTGGTACCTCGACACTAAAAAGAGAAGGGTGTGTGTGTGTGTGTATATATATACATATACATGTATATTTACATACACAAAATGAGGAACAGACATTAAACTTATAACAGTGATCATTTTGATCCAATAGGATTATTGCCTTTATTTAGTAAATGTATTGAATATTTATTTTGTTTCAGACATGAAAACAGATTTTGGTAGGAGACATTAAGAGAAGAAGAAAAATTTTAAAATGTAGGTTTTTCTATTCCTTCAAATATTTTTACTCATAATTAAAAATAAAATTACTTAGTCTTCCTGTTTAAAATTTATTTTAATATTTGAATCATAGCATCCATTACTCTGCCCACCTTTCCCATCCATAGTCCTGCACTTAAACACACAAGTTGCTCCTTAATTATAACTATATATTTTTATCATGATTAATTCTTTTTAAGAATGGATAATCCCATGCATGGAATGAACAATCACTCATGCATATCTGGCCATATTCAATTAGGGTCAAATACAATCTTTCAGTGGACAGATTGTAAATCTTTATTTTACATTCTTTTAAAAACCACTCAGTGGGTGTCTGTTACAAACCTTTAATTGTATTTTTAACAGTTACCTAAATGACCAAAGTAGTCCTTCAATAATACTGGTAATCTGTATCTGTTAAAACTATACTCAAACCGTTGAGGATTTTTGTCAGAGGTCCTCTGACACACACAAATTGGTTCCAGAGCTCTTGTTAATGAGGTGCAAACTTTTTATGTATGTAGAGCATTGTTGTTCTGATCTTTATCCTGTTTAAGTCACACTTAGAAAACTCAGCCCCTAATTTCCTCCCTTCAAAAGGGATTGTTGTTGTTGTTTCAATTTTTAGCTAATTTCCTTTATTTATACTGCCTTTGTCATGCCTCGATAATGTTGACCAACTTCAGATATTTACAGATTTGAAACAGCTGCAAACATATAATTAGATCTTATCAACTTTGGCCATATGTTTGTGAACAAAACTCTCTTCCCTCTACCACCAAAGAGCTAAAAACACTTAGGAATTTGGCAAGTTTACAAACTTCAGTATTCTTACTCTTCCTTCTAAGATCCTAGATCTTAAGGAGCTTCCTAAAACTAATTTATGTGAGATGCTTTTCACAAACTTCAAGGAAGTCTATGGACTATCTTTTCAGAATGGTGTTATCCAATTTACATAAAGGTTATACTTACCCTATATGGTGATTTCCTCCGCATGAAACAATCTACCTAATGATACTGTATTTATGACAGTGAAGATCACTTGATCTGTTAAATTATTCAGTAGTTATTGACCTCTTAGAAAAAGAGATTTTATAACAAAATCACTCATACTTACCCGTAGTTACCCGTAACTCACTGTACAGGGCAAGGGTCCCATTTCTGCAAATTTAATGAACATAACTGGCATTCCTTCCTTTCCACTCCTGTTTGTCTTGTTAGGCCTTTGAAATTTAGCTTTGATTTTCATCAGTTATAATAACATAAGGCATTTTTCTTTTAATGTTGTGAATGCATATAGCATGTTTCAGGAGAACAGATTCTATGATACTTAGCTACTTAATAAATTCTATTTTATTAGGGAAACTGCCATGTTTCTTCCTACACCTCCTACTAGTAGATAACAACTCTGATTTTAATCAGCTTGCTCTGCTGGGTAAAAGTTTGTACTAACATGTATGAGTCATTACCTCGTTGAGATTTTATTCCTTTTTTCCTGCTTAACAATCATTCCTGAGTCAGTGATGAGCTGCATTTGAAAGCAGGGCAGAAATGTTTTATCCTTGGTTACTCTAACTCAGTACAAAATCAAATAAAAATGAAAATGAAAAGCAAATGAAACTGCATAGGTAATGGAAATCAAGGGAAAGATTACATAAGGAAGTACAGGGAAGCAATTTCAGAAACAAAAGAGTTCAATCAAAATTCAAATTAATTAAAAAATTCTACATCAAAAATCTGCAATCAAACAACCCAGAATAAACGCATTGGGCTGAGCTGAAATTGCTGTTTTCATTTAAAAAATGGCATGTGATTTTGACCTGCATAATGAATCTTGCAGGAAGATGACACGTGTTAAAATTAATGAAATATTTGTTGCAAGGAACTAGGAAAGAAAGAATGCAGGGACAGATCACAGAGCTGTGGCTACTAAAGAGTTTTATTAAATGTTCATGTTTAAATGCAGCCCTCATATTAATAGTGGTTGATAGAGATGTCAGGGAAATAAACAAAGATTTCGTGGGTCACTTTAGATTTAAGCATGAATAAATTCATGGCGTCTTCCTTTCTTCCTAGGGGTGTGGGTGGAATGGAGGATGGGGAGCAGGGGAGAGACGCTAGGTGGAGGCACATTTGAACAAAGCTGAATTTAGCTTATATTTTAATTCACTTGTGTGGGTGCTCTTCCGAGAAGACAGAATCCAAATGATCTTCTGGGAAAATTTTTAACCCTAATGAAATCAAGGCAAGTTCTAGAACCACCAGAAAAAACAAAAAACAAAAAACACCTGAACTGCTCATTTTCGAGTCAAATAGCCTATTTTCAAGGAAACCGATCGATCTCATAGTGTTCATTTTTTGCCTTCTTTCCCTTCCTTCATGCTCCCTAAGTCAGAGAAGTTCTTGATGAGATCCCCCGCCCTCCTCAGGACTTAACTGATAAAGAGTTCTTTAAAGAAACAATCGCTTGAAGACTGACATGCTTGTTTCTGATTTTTTTTTTTAAACAAATAATGTGATGACACTTCTTGATTCTTCCTAAGCATTTTCAGTACTTGTAACAGAAAGCCTTCTTTGCAAATTCAGAATAGAATACAAATTAAAAGGCAAATAGCGAACTTAAAAAATTTTGTAGCAAAGGAGAGTCAGAGACTATGTTTTTTACAAAGAGTTTGTCCATCTTAAGTTGCTTATTAGTAGACGGTGAAGAATATGTATGCCGTAGGTATTGCTGCTGTCCAGGAATATCCACGTTCTCTCTCTCTTTCTGTGCTCTTGCATTTGGGTGAGACATATGACTAGCTCTGACCAGTGGATTGTGACAGTAAGAGAAGTGTGTTCCCTCCAGGCCGAGGCAATGAAAAGCTGGCCTGGGGCCCTCTCTTCCCCTGACATAGCAACTCCGGAAGCCACGTGTGCCAGGTGACAGAGCCTGTTCTTTGCTCCTGCTTGGAAAAAAGTGTTCAAGGGAGCAGTTAGATCCCAAATGGTTTTATATGAATGAGAAATACATGTTTATGAGTTAAACTACTGATATTTTGTGGTTAGTACATCATCACAGTATAATTCAACCCCTCACAGTTTATTCAAAACAGAAATATAAAATTATAAAATTCACAAATTCAGAAATATAATTAATAAACAATTATCCAATATGACCTGTAAAAAATAGATGTGCAAATTTTAAAAAGACATTTTAATTTATTGTTTAGCATCTCTTTGAAAAATCATAATACCCCTCATTAACTAGGTGTGGTAAAATAGATGCTCTCATGCATTGCTGATGAGACCCTAAGTTGGTGAAATATTTTTAGAATTTTTTCATTAAAAGACTTTGTAGCTTTGATCCAGCACATACACTTTTCATAATGAGGACAAAAAAAAAAAAAGAATCAAAAGCTACAGAGAAAGCTTTATACAAAATATGTTTCTTTCAGTGTTAATCATTGTATTGAAAAAAAAGGAAATCATTTTGAATGTGAAGTAGGAGGGGATTTAAGTAAACTATAATAAATCATTGCGATCAGTATCAATCAGCCACTGAAATAGTGTTTCTGAAAGCCAAGTATGACATAATTTTTTTTTTAAATGTATTATTCCCCATTCCTTTCCAAGTTACAGTAACTGAAGGGTTGTGTTCTGGGGAAATATGTTTACGGTAAACTTAATCAAATTGCTTTTGAACAGGAAAGGAGAAAGAGAGGGGGATCGGAGTAGTCGCTAGGAAGAGAGCAGTAGATAACCCGGGTATCACCTGAGGTGGGGGTGATGCGCGGGAACTCCTAAATGGCAAAGAGGAAAATGAGAAAACTAACGTGATGAAAAATTTGAAGCATTTGAAATTAGGATGCGCAATGGAAGTCCTCTCCTTCATTGGCCAAGCGAAATATTTGTTAAAATCTACCTTGCTCAGGGGTAGAGCAAGCATGCCCTTCATGTAAGTGATTTATTTGTGGACGATTTGAGGAGGGATGCTGAGGTTTATGTTCAGGTTATGCAGGTGTGAAAACAGAGAAAGCGTGCATAGCATCTGATTAGTGCAACAGAATATAAAATTTTAAAAGTCAGCACAAATTACATAAAAAGAAAAAAATGATGAAGAAATATCAGAACTACTTGTAAACTAAAGATTAGAATAAATTATACCACCCAAAATGTAAATATCCTCCTGCTCCCTTTTAGAGAACTAAATTTTCTCAATGGGGACACCACATGCAGGGCTGGAACCCAACTACTCTATGTAATCCTACCAAAAAAATATAAAATCAAATGATCTTGGAAAGAGAAGATGAACAAAAATCGGTAGAGAATGCTAAGAATTGAAAATAGAAGAGAATGATCCTGTAACACGTCCAAAAAGGAATGGAACCCTAAAGGGAAAAGAATACCAGGTCAGGAACTTGTCTGGAACTACATTAGCTCAGCTAGGGCAGCTCAGACTCCAGCAAGGACCTTCTGGATTGACTGTTCTGAACGCCATGAAATGTTCCACTGGATGGAAGACATGAAGGCTAAATTGCTTGTTTTGGAGGGAGGCTATGAGAAGCTTTTTTTTCTTTTCTTTCAATTCTACTTTTTGATTTTTTTGGAATATTCTTTAGTATAATATATAGCATTTTATAATGGAATATAATTTAATATTATATAATATTTAATTTAATATATAATATTAAATTATATAATATAGACTATTATATGATATATAATAGTCTATATTATACAAGCACTGTGTGCTTAGGGATAAGGAGAATGAAGAAGATAATGAGTTAAGGAGAGAGCACTAAGTTGACAACAGTAAAATCATGGTCACCTTCCTCACTGTCTCTCATTTCAGATCTTGTCCTCAAATTTCCCGGCTTCAAATCTGAGATGAACCCATCTGACCTTTGCTTTTAATAGGTTTATAGCCCATGTATTTTCCAAAACAAGGTTAAATGACAGGCAGCAAAACATACTTAAAACAGGACCCAAAATAAACAGTTGTTGGTTGAACTCAGAAACCATTAATGAACGGGAGGGAGGGCATAATGATTTGAGTGTCTTCACCGGTCACTCTAAGGTTCCTTTTTCTCTTTGTTAATGTCCCTTTTTCATAAGAAGTGACCCCTCATTGATGGTGCTGTACTATGTGACCTGGCTATAATTGTGGACCATTTGCAACCTCTTGACCAAAGTTGGGTCAGGCCATTTTTCTCTGCATGGAATCTGGCATTGCTACTGGGAGCTAGAATTAGTCTTGAGAGCTAGAATTATATAATAACAAATAAGAAGCAAGAAGAAGAGAAAAGCAAACCTGGGTTGGCAGGAGAGGTTGTCAGGAAAAGAAGCAGATTCCCGACATAGAACCTTGAGATATATCTAGTACATGTCTTTTGCTGAGGTCCAACACGATCCCTACCACTGAATTATTTCATAAACACGATTATCTATTTTTTTCTCAAGCTGACTTGAGTTATTTTACATTAATTGCAGCCAAAGATTACTAAACCATTCTGAGAGAGAGAACTGTATCAGAAACTAGAAAGAATATCCTAACATGCTGACTTAACTGGAAGCCTTTACAAAAGAGAGAAAAATAATAGACCCTATAGCATTTCTCACTTTATTCAAGGTAACATACAAATTAAAATAATAAATATTAAACCATAGAATAAGTTTAGGATTTATTATCATTCTATTTATTAACTAATGCAAGAAATGTATAATATAAATTTTGAAAATTAAATATTGTCTTTAAATAATCTTTAATATATACACAACAAAACAAATTTCAAAACCTCCAGTGGTATTCAGCAGGCAATTTGAGCTTGTTTCTGTCTTTTATAGCACTTATATCTATTGCTTTGCCTGTGACAACGAGAATCCAAACTGAAATTTTCCTAAAGAACTCACTATTTTTTTAAATCAAAAACAGATTTATTTATGCTTATTATACTGAAATTATTAAGGTAATATCTTTTATAAATAACTTAAAATATTTTAACAGGAAGGAAGCAGAATTGTTTCTTCTTAATTCTTGTTATATAGAAAGTTTCATTTCCTGGGACATTCTGACATTATTGTACCTTCTTTTAAGGGCCCCGATACTTTATCAGCATGCTTCCATTTTTTTTACGGGGAATGGAGTAAAATATATTTTCTGTTATAATGTTACTAAAATGAGAAGAAAAAATGATGACTTGGATTTAAATTATATCTGAAAACATTTCTATTTCCCTCTCAATTTTCCTTTAATCCCATCAGGCAGAGAGAAGAAAAACATTTAGGAGAACTTAAGAGGACATTTTTAAAGAGAAAAAGAAAGTGAAGATGCCACTCAAATAAGATTTTAATCCTGGGATAATTTGAAGCTTTTTTTTGGAAATTGGATACTTTGTAAACAATCTTTCAACTCAGAAATGCCTTTATTCCAGAAGCACTTGGTACTTGAGTTCTTTTTGGCTTATTCATGATAATGCATTAATACATTTTCATATATATATGTATATATGGCATTGGATCATTTGTTTTACAGAGTTAAATTCTTATTTCTTTCTGGTTCTTTCGTATTACCATTTTCTGACCCTAGTTCTTGAATTTTCTCTGGTTTGTTTTTAGAATTATTCCCTCTCCCAGCATAAAGTCTTCTACAAACCATAATATAGTGTATTTAGCATAAAACTTCCTGCATTCAATTCTTTGCTCCTAAACTATTTGAGTAACTTTGGGCAGATTATTTAACTTGCTTCTGTTTATTCCATTGAAAAAAGGGGAGACTAATCAAACTTTTTTCATTAGCTGTTGTGAGGGTGAAATGAGGAAATACATAAATAGCAATGTGCAGGGAAAGAATATACATAATGGGCAAAGTGCATTTGCTCAATTAGCTATTATTAGGCATGGACAATTATCAGGAAAAGCTAATATTTTCTGTTTGTAATAGAGAATGATTCTGTCAGGGTCAAGGTAGGAAACAAATGGAGAAATTGAGATTTGTTTTTTAAAAGGGGGGAGTATTTAAAGAGATATATTGGAGAGGTAAGAGAAACTCACAGGGAAGTGAAGCACCTTGGGATAACCACAGTGGAAAGCTGTTACCAGCCTGGATTTAAGGGAAC
The DNA here is from genome assembly GCA_023783475.1 of Daubentonia madagascariensis. Taxonomy (NCBI): domain Eukaryota; kingdom Metazoa; phylum Chordata; class Mammalia; order Primates; family Daubentoniidae; genus Daubentonia; species Daubentonia madagascariensis. The sequence goes on from JAKFHU010000487.1 coordinate 10,352,305, forward strand.
AAGATGAGGTAATGGTTATAAAAAAATTCAGAGAAAACGTCAAGATAGGACTAACTGACAAGTGTTATGGCTTTTAGATGAGGAAAGCAATCACTGCTAAACCACAGCTCGGTAGGGAGAAAACCAAGAGAATTAATAGCTGACTTTACGCTCCTCCCACACTCTGAGCGCCAGCTGATGCCCCCATGGGGCTGAACACATCTGGAAGTCGGAGAGCAAAGGGGACTTGTTGATGGAGGCTACAAAAGTCATCCTTTTCAGGGCACAGCAGGGTAAGTAATGGGGAAGAGTGGATCTGGAGGTATGAAAGGAAGCTATCCAGTCCCTCTGCCTGATTTACTCCTTACCATCCACCCTTGCTGTTTCACCAATGAAAAACATGTGGCCCCAACAAGGGAACCCACAAACTCCGTTCAACGATCATTATGAGCATTATGGTTAATTTTATGTATCCACTTGACTGGGCAAAGGGATGCCCAGATAGCTGGTAAACATTTCTGGGTGTGTATGTGAGGGAGTCTCCCCAAAAGATTGGCATTTGAATTGGTGTACTGAGTAGAGCAGAAGGCCCTCAACAATGTGGGCAGGCACCATCCAACACTTTGAGGGCCTGAAAAGAACAAAAAGGTGGAGGAGGGGTGAACTCACTCTCCGTTTGAGCTGGAACATCCATCGTATTCTGCCCTTGTACAACAGAGTTCCTGGTTCTCAGGACTTAGGACTTTCATCAGTCCTTCTGACTCTGATTGGGACTTACACTCTCAGCCCTTGATTATCAAGCCTTAGTTCTCAGACTGAATTACACACCAGCTTTCCCGGTTCTCCAGCTTTCAGACAGCAAATCATGGGATTTCTCAAGCTCCATAACCATAAGAGCCAATACCTACAGTAAATCTCCCCTTAAAGCTATGCCTATATAATCTATATCTGTATCTCTATCATGTATATCTATATCTATAGCATCTATGACTATATCTATATCTACCTCCTATTGGTTCTGTTTCTCTGGAAAACCTTGATTAATATAATGGGTGATGTTAATTTGGACATAATGTCATTTAAAACGTAAAGCTTTAGTCACCACCAGTGTTATTCATATATCAATAAAATGCTGGGGCTAAAAGGGAGAAAAGAAACAATTAACACAAAACATTCCTGCTAGAGTACACACTTCTTTAGCTGGGGAGGAGCTCCAGGTTGATAATTCCATCAAGTATTCCCAGCTGCCCTGCTTCCCCAAATTTGCCCTGTGATTTTCCCATTTTCTTCTGCCATTAAAATGTATTTGTTTTGCTAATCTGATCAACTTGTGGTAATGGAGTTTTACAATTACTGTGCAATGATTAACTACTTAAACTCACAATTTATCTATATGTGTACCTACCAATTTACATTAACTGTGTATAAAATGGCTGCTACATCCATATTAACATCCTTCACAAGTACATATTTTAGCATGACATTACCAGAGATGTTGCATTAACTAGAAGAAATGAGTTTTTGAAGTGGTGATTTTCAGTGTTACACAAGTAAGTCTAGAATCCATTTAAGGACAAAAATTGTTTCAGATGCTTCCCCAATTGTAGGCCTTAGGCAGCCAACTGTACTTTCAGTTTAAGAGGATCTGTTGAGAAAATCTCAAGGATATACCAGGTTTTAATTTTACATTGGAAAGGTAACATATTTAGTGTTGTCTTTATTTTCAAAATATTTGCTATCCCCACTGTGAAATGATGAATGCTCTGCAACAGAGGTACCAATTCCTTGAGAGTGAGTGCTTCTTTCTGTTGTGTTCAAAGCTCTAACTCCCAGCCTTATGACAGCCCCTGGCACATAGGAGGCCCTCAATGAATATTCGTTGCAAATAAAGGCAGGATAAATAAACAAAAATGACTAAAGACAGCAGGGTACATAATAGGAAGTGACCACGATGGAAAATGCATACTCTGATTCAAAGTGTGGAGACACAAATATTTTTATTTGTGAACCAAATAAAATACATCTGTGGACCACATCTAGCCAGTGGTTTATAGAAACATGACTCTATAGCAGTGTGACCAATACCCTCATGTGGCATGACCACGGGCATGCTATATAACAATTAAGCCTCAATTCTCTCAACTGCAAAAGTGAAAAGAAATAGTATCTACCTTATGAAGTTGATTAAAGGGTTAAATAAGATTTAACTAACTCTTAGTCCATAATTAGTGTTCAATAATGACAATAATACTCATGCTGCTACTAACTGCTACTAGCTCATGTATATTGGGTATTTCATATATTCCAGTCACTATTCTAAGTTATTGGACATATATTGACTTATTTAAACTGAAACAAAACAAAAACAAGATTGATTTGGGCCCAGGTTAAGAACTCAGACCCCTTACCACTATGCTCAATAAATAAAAATAATTGTCTGGACTGGAATCTCTTCTTCTAAACCACTCTGGTAATATTCACATCTCAGAAGAAGCTCTCTAGTTAGGCTGTGGGGAAGCTGGATCTTTCCTGAAAAGTCCCTTCTTTTGGAAAATACATTTAAGCAATATGTACATAGACAGAGATCCCCATTTGTGGCAGCAGATTATGAGGATTCCCAGACCTCGTCTGTCCTTCCATCCAGCCACAAAACCTTCCAGTACAGTGGAGGATGGGAGGAGGGGAGAAAAGGGAAAGAAAAGGGGAAAACCAGGTCCTCTGTTCAGGTAGCGCTAACAGCGTCCCAAGAGAGTGATGCAAACTGCTAAGCTGCTTCCTTTTCATCTCCCTGGGGCTGACTGCTGAGCCAGGCAGCTTTCCTCATTCTAAAGCATGTGATGAAACATCAAGTTTGACATTATGGCTGCTTTTGTTTTTTCTGGTGAGGACACTTAAGTACTTTGGAACTTTTGATGTGAGACATTAGGAGCTTAGAACACCATTAGCTAGACAGAGGAGCAAAGCTCTTTTCCTGGCAGAAATAGAGGCTGCAGAAGATGTTTATTGCCAGCCTTCTGCCTCTGTAATGAGAAGCTTCAGGCAGCTTTGCCCTGCAATTGAGATAGAGTGCACAAAATGTCCAATTAGGAGCAAATGACTGCAGTCTTAGTGGAAGTGATGAATTGGAATTCTCAGATGAAAACAGAAATGAAAGATTGATTACCATGTTTTGGAAAAAAATTTTGTGTCATAGTATTATGAGTCTCAAAGCAAAAATTTTAATAAAATGCTGCATGTTTGCTTCAGGGATTTCAAATTTCTTTATGCAAAAATAATAAATTTTAAAAATCCAGCTACCTCATGTTTCAAAATTTTTCTTAAGCTGCAATCCAGTCCTCACAAAAGCGACAGTCTATTAATAATTCAGTGAAGTATATGCAAATTTTATGCAGCATTAATTTTTAAATCAATGAAAAGTCAAGAAATCTAACTACAGGTTTCTTAACCATAAATAATAAAATAATACTAAAACTTCTGCAGAACTCTTGTGAGGATTCAATGACGTAATTCAAGCACTTACTGAATATTTATTGGGCATATTCTGTCAGGCACTGTTTTAGGCACTTGGAATATATCAGTGAACAAAGGTATTCCTTGTTCTTGATGAGCTTACATTCAGGTGAGGTCTGAAAGGCAATTAAAAAGCATGAATTAGCCAACAAGTAAATTACTTAGCATGCTAGAGGGTGATAAGAGATGATCAGAGTAAGAGGCAATGCAGAATTCTTGGGCAGAGGGGAGAGGGGAGTTCAATTATTAACAGCAGCAGACTGCTTTGAAAAGGTGACATTTAAGCAAAACAAATCCAAGAAGGTCAGAGCGTTAACAGTGACCTGGGTTAGCAGGTATCTGGGGAAAAAGAGGTCCAGGTGGAGAAAACAGCCAGTGTAAGGATCTAAGTTTAAAACATGCTTTGGATGTTCGAGGCAATGCATGGAGGCCAACGAGTCTGGAGCCTTGTGAGGAAGACGTAAGAAGGGATGGAATCAAAGAACTAATGGAGGGTCATGTTATAGAGCCCTCAAAGGCTATGGGAAGAACTCTGATTTTAGTGAGTGAAATAGGAAACGATCACGAGATGTTAGCAGAGATAAGACATAAGTTGAGTTATGGTTTAAAGGCATCCGTCCACTTGTGTTGGGAATAGACTGTCGTAGAGTAGAACTTCTGGGCAGAAGCAGGGAACATGTTGAAAGCTAGCGTAGTAATTCCAGCAAGAGAGGAAGGCCGTCCAGTCCAAGGTGGTGATGCACAGACAGAACCAAAACAAAGAGCCTGGCCTGACATTCACACTCCAAAGTCTCAGCTCTCGGTTACTATCATTTTAAGGAAGTGGGTGATAAAACGACAACCCTACTAGTCCTCTTTCCCAGAAAGGCTGGTACAGTTTGTGAACGATGTGCAGACATTCTTCTGGATTGCAAAATTCTTCTTCCCCTCTGAGGTTTAGTGCAGTCCAATCCTGAATCTAATCAAAGTAAACGGTGTTTAGATTTTTTTTTTCCCTCTAACAACTTTATGATCACTAGTTTTTATGACTCTCTCATAAATCTGCCAATCTGGGAGTCTGTTTTATATAGCCTTTTGGCTCTAGACCATTGAAAATAATGACTTAACTCCCATCCATATTTTTGGCCTCAAGTAAATTTTTCTATATCTTTGTTTACACTAATTTATTACTGTTTCCATCCTTTCCTAGACACAACGTGCTTTAAACTATTTTAATTCATTGAAAACTGTAACGCCATGTATCATCACTCAGTACCCTCCCTTTACATTAAAATGATAATGGATATGTGGGACAGATGCTATCTATATACTCATTTTAGCCATGACTTTAGGCATATATAAGGTGAAACTTGCAAGTAGTTAACACCAGCTAACACATACTAAAATGCAACTTTCAGGAAGATTTAAGAAGTTTAAATGCATGCACCATTTTATATAGATGTGTTTAACAGATGTATGAAACAAAGCTAATTATTAAAGTTTCCATTCTGGGAAAAATTATATGTGGCCAACTTTAAAGAGCAAGGACTTTGTTCTAGGTGGGTATTAGCAGTTTGATAAATCTGACTGAATTATGTACACATCTCTGAACTTAAAACATTTTCCAGGGGGGCAAAAAGATGTAATGTCACCCCTTAAATTCAAGTTATTTCATTTATAGTATTTATTCATTTATTCATTCAACAACTATTATATATTGAATGCTTATTATGTTTAATTTTATTGCTAGTGCTGGCAAGCACTGGGACACTTCTTGTTTTCATGGAGCTTATAGTCTAGTAGAAGTGCCTGGAGTGGACATTAATAAAATAATCACTCTAATGAGTATGCAACTACAAGCAGAGGAAAATGCTTTCAAAAGAAAAAAATCACCATTCTATAAGAATTAATTTCATCAAAAATAAAAGAAAGCAAGTCTTTATGTATGGATTCTTATCAAATGGAACTTGGTTGTTAAGGTTAATTTACATATGTTTAAGAAAACTAAAAATGAGGAATGCATTAAAAATCTTCCTGCCAGTCTTATGGTCATTCAGGATATCATTTCCCAAGTAAGAGACTCCATTCAAATATATTGGTAATTTTTTTCTAACAAGAAAATGCCATTACAAGAGAAAAGCCAACTCTCAGTTTACATTAACTTCTGTTCTGTTTGTGGGTTTCCATACCCTTTATCCATTTCCGTGACCATTTGCTAAGTTCTTGTACATAGCAACCTGTGAGACTCCCTCAAATTACTGTTAAGTTTTTCCCTCAAATAGACAAAATATGCAAGGAAATGAAAGTGTGCCTACCTCTGTCCAAAACATCCTTGGCAAATCAAATGTCTTTGTCTCTGATCGCTTACAATGATATTTGATGGGCAATGTGCTAAAAATTGAGGATACAACATAAATAAGGTAGAGGGATTGGTGGCTCAGAGAAATAAAGTGACTTTCCTAGGGACTCAAAGCTGGTAAAAATTGGATCAGAAATTCAAACCGAAGTTTTTCTGACTCTAAAGCTCATGTGCTTTCCATATTTAGCACGATATAACAAAAAGTACCACCTTTTCCCTTCCCAGACTTTACATATCTGTAAGGGGCATCTAGTCTACATGATTAAAAACAACAACAAACAAAAAACTACTAGGACACATAGTATGTACACCCTAAAGGGCATAATCTCTTTTATCCTAAAACATCACACTGACAAGTCACAGAACCATGTTTTAAAAGAACTTCTGTTTCTGTTGTGCATCATGAAACACAAGACAAGGGAAAAGCAGTCTGGTTCAAAAAGGCCTCAAACAAAAACTGGGAAACTACCCAATGTCTTGACAATATAGCCACCTCTCTTTCCTGTTCATCTATACCTGTGGTCCCCAACCCCCCACCTGTTAGGGACTGGGCTGCAGAGCTCCACCACCCCTGCCATCCATGGAAAAATTGCCTTTCAAGAAACCAGTCCCTGGTGCCAAAAAGTTGGGGACTACTGATCTATGCATTATTTTATTTTTTTTTAAAAACCAGCTTTTTTTGCTTCTTTTGTATTAATATGTTAATGCATTATAATCAAGTGACTTTCTTTTTCCAAAATATTAAGGGGGTACAAATGATTTTGTTACAAGAATGCTTTTTATAATGCTTAAGTTGGGGCTTTTGTGTGCCCATCACCCGAATTGTGTTCATTGTACCTGCTAGGTAGGTTTTTACCCCCCTTCTCCCCTCTCCCCTCCTTGATTTCGAACTTCCCTTATATCTCTTTGTGTCTGTGTATGCCCAACAATTAGCTCCCAATTATTAAGGAGTACATGCGGTGTTTTTTTTTTCCATTCCTGAGATATTTCACTTAGGTTAATGGTCTCCAGTTCCACCCAAGTTGCTACAAACAACATTATTTCATTCCTTTTTAAGGCTGAGTAGTACACCATGGTGTATATATATATACACCACATTTTCTTAATCCACTCATGAATTGATGGGCTCTTAGGTTAATTCCACATCTTTGCAATTGTGAATTGTGCTGTGATAAACATTCAGCTTCCTCTGTTTTAGTACTCACATGGTTGAATGTGGCCACCTTTGCAGCTTCTTAGTATGCTTTTTGTGCATGCCAGCAACCATCACAGAGCACGTAGCATATCTCCAGAACAATTCAAAATTTCTAGGAGAGAGAATCTGATTGGTCTGGTCTTGGTCAGGTGTTTGTCTCAATCCAGGCATCTGTGTCTGGGGAATGGAAGACTTATCACGCCATGACTGACAGGAGCCCAACCTCGCACAGGGGCAGGTATCAGAGAGAAGAAACAGGACAAGAGATTCCAATACATGGCCACATGTGGCATAGCTTGAAAGGCAAGTTTTCAAATATATGAAATAAAAATGAATGCAAGCAAGCAGCACACAGCTAAACTGTGAGGTATCAATTAAAACTGTTATGGAAATTCCTGGGTGAAATAAATAAAGGGGAGGAGAAGAAAGTAAGAATTTGATGAGGGAGCAAAGTAAAGTCAAGATATTATCAAGAGTCAAGTCTGAATAAAAGTGTGTGTATGAAGATGCAATGAGTGTTCACAACGCAGTGAAGAAACTCAAGTGAGGATGCCAGTAAGGATTAAGAAGGTTCATTATAGAAATAGAAATGTCAGGCATGTCTTCAAGGAAAAATTATGGCAGATATTACTAGACCAAATGGAAAATGGGAAGTTGTTATGTTTTGGACTGGAATTATATGCTACCAATAGAATTTAACACATTAACTTCCATGTGAGTTGTATTTAACTCATTCTAGTTCTGATCCAGGGTCCTTGTGAAGCATTCAATTCTCCAAAACAAATTCAATAAGTGTGTCGTGAGTCACCACATACCACTCAAGTGGTGTGTAGTGTAAAAATTGATTCTGTTTCTACTACTGATAAACAAAAGATTACAGGGAAAAGTAAAGCTAAAAAAAAAAACTGATTCTAGCGCTGTGTGACTTACATATAACTCACACACAGAAAACAATAAAAAATTTTCATTAAATTAGAAAGGATCACTTTGCTTTTGAAGTTTTTATTCTATTTTTGTAATAAAACAGGGGAAAAAAATTTTTTTTTCTGGTGTGGCAGTCAATGTGCTAAAGAAGGTAACACAGGGACACCAGGGAAAGTGTCCTGATAATAGCATAGGTAATCTTGGAACACTGTATTGGAGTCTGATGTGTGCAAAATATCAATATGGGAAAATTCAAGACATGAAAAATAATTCAGCCTTTGGAAACTGTATGTAACACAAGCTTGAATCAAAGGTCTGTTTGTTAGGGTTATTATGATACATTAAAGTGACCATATCATTAAATGGTAAATGGATAAATTTGCCTGAGTTTAGACCCAGCTTGTGGAAAAGCAAATGAGGAAACAAGATCACTGAGAATTTTCAAGCTTTTTTTTTTGTAAAGTCATGTTTTTGGGTTTTTTTTTTTCTTTAAAAAAAGTAGGGGCAGTGCCTGTGTGTAGTATTCCTTCCATAAGCAGAAACCGTCTACCAAGTTAACCGAGGGCTGGTTGGCATGTAATTATGTGCTTGTTTGTATATAATTAAGAAAATTGGTTTATCAGCTGTTTATTCCAAGTAAGCACGTGTTTCATGATGCTGAAGATGCTTATGTTAGATTCCCTTCCTTGAGGCTAAGTATTTTCTGTTTATTTTTTCTTAAACCAAAATCTTCCAGCAACTGTTGGAGGGTGGAAAATGTGTAGTGCTAGTGAACTAAGAAGAAATATGTCTGCAAGGCTGACTCCAATCACTCTGATACATATACAATAGAGGGCATTTCTGGAATATTCTGTATTACTGTAATTTACTTCCTGTTCTAATATGTGCAAATTCTCCTTTGTCCTGGGTCTTTTTCACAAAAACAACTCTACCTTTCTGTTTTTAGTGATACCTGGAAAATCCATCCCTAAGGAAAATTTCCTGTACCACTCTCTCCAATTAAGTTTTTCTTTATTTCCCCACTATCTCCTTTGGAGAGAATAGGTCAGCCCAGATTGTGTTCCCAGTTCTAAATAATTGCTCCATTGCCCTAACCGAGCCATCTTTTCTTTTGTTGTAGTATACAGCATCCACTAAAACATCCTTTAACCATCTGATTATTATAAACAGCCAGGCTCCAGGACACATGTTTATCTACCTCCATAATTTCAGCAACTAGGTCATATTTTTCTTCTTTGCCAAGTCCCCTGATATGATCTCCAGTGACATTAAGAGTCATGGCCATGAGCTGTGAACAAAACTCATAGTTCTTTTACTCAACTAAGTTTTGGAACCTTTAATTCTACTCTGAGTGGTAATATAGTACAGTAGTTGATAGTGCAGACCACAGTGCCAGGCTGCCTGGCTTAAAATCTTGGTTTTATTATTTACTAGTTGTATGACCTTGAGCATGTTATTAACATCCTTACGTCTCCCTTTCCTCATCTGTTAAAAGAGGATACTATTATCATAGGGTTGCTCTGAAAACTGAATGAATTATTACAGAGGTTCTGAAAGTTTGGTTTGCAAGATTCCTGGGCATCTCCAAGACTCTTTCAAGAGGTCCAAGAGATCAAAATACTTTCATAAAATTGCTAAGATGTTTCAGTATTTGCCATTCACACTATGCTGATATTTGTATCTTTGGTGAAAAAAAAACCATGTTGGGCAAAACTGCTGATGCTTTGGCTCAAAATTAAGGCAGAGGTATTAAATCGTACTAAATTGTAATTGTATTTTCTCTACCATGCATACACATGCAGTTTAAAAGAAAAATGCCAGTTTCACTTAAGAACATCCTTGAAGTAGCAATAATAAAATTTATTAATTTTATTAAATTCTCACTATTCAGTTTACATATTTTAAATTACTTTGTGTAATGGAATGGGACATATTCATAGGTCACATCTGCTGCCTACTGAAGTACAGTGGTTGTCTCTGCTTATGCAATTGTTTGAGTGGCTAGCAGAACAAGCTCCTTTCTTTGGAAAACGCTATTTTTACTTGAAAGAAAATCTGACAGACAACTATGGTCATTTAGACTTGCGTATTTTGAAGAAATTTTCTAAAAATGAACAAAGTGGCCTATCAGTTCAAGGATTCAACTGACATTATTTGCTGTCAGTGACAAAATTTTTGAGCTTTCATGAGAAAATTGAAATTTTGGAAACTTTATATTAGCTACTGTGAGCTTGCAGCTTCACGAGAGTTAAAATGGTTGCTGATTTTTATGGAAATATTAACAAATACAATGTTTATTATTATGAAATGAAATATGTTAATATTGGAAGAGCTGTATAACTCAGTGAGCCAATATTTTTCTAATGACCAAAGCTTGATGGTATTAAATTATGCAAGAGTAAAAGATACATTCAAAGTTCAGGATAGACTGACTAAAGGATTTTAATATAACAGAGCATAAAATGTTCATTGATAGTGTTTCAGACTCTACATTGCAAATAATATTTAAGAAGTTACCACTTGTCCAGTATTGGTACAGTATCAAGGAATATCATAATTATCTTAAAAGGCTATAAAAATTATTCTTCCCTTTCCAATCACGTATCAGCATGATTTTCTTCATATATTTCTACTAAAATGTATTACAACAGATGGACTACAGAAACTGACTTGAGAATACAAGTGTTTTTAATTAAGTCAAACATTAAATTAGAGATTCAAAATTGATGCCTCTCTTTTCACAATTTTGGTTTGGAAAATTTTTTCATAAAAATATGTTATTTATGTTTACATGTAATGAGTTTCTTATTTCACTGGCATGTGCAATATTTTGATCATTTAGGAAGTATAGAGGTAAGAGTAACTAATTACAAGAACTGTGAAATTTGTTTGATGTTGCTAAATTCTATAAATGCATTAAAGAAAAAAAATGTCAGGTTCAGGTCAGCCAATTACCAACTTATGGCATTATGTGAAAATCTTTAAATACTGACGTGGAGGCTTTCTGCAACCAAGGAGCAGTCTAAGCTAAAGACCAGGTTAAGGACTTCTGTGTAAGAGAAGAACTTCAAAAAGCCTCTAGCCACAGTTTAAAGAAATGGCCTGCATCAAAGCCTGGGCCCTGAAGGGAAGACCCTTAAACATGGGACAGGGTTAACTGGGTGAATGCATTCAAGTACATTGCTCCAGGCTCCTCTGAACCTCATAGCCTCATGGACTGATGTCTCACTGCTTCTTGCTGTAGGAGAGCAGCTATCCGCTTGCCTGAAGTTGAAGCAGAGAGCTCATGCCTTGAAAGACAATACTTGATGTTCTCAAGATCTTCCCACCCTACCTCTTCCCTGGCAACTAGACCTATATAGGAAGGCCAAATGTTGACATGGCCCAACTGGGAAGTAAGTGTAGGTCCTGCTAATCAAGGAGGGGGGTATAAAGATTGAGCTGCAGTATCTGTTAATATGTTCTACTAGGAATGGGGAGAACATTCCCATAAGTAAAATTTGAGGGTGCTCCAAAGGAAAAGAAGGCAGAATATAAAACTAATTAGGGAAAAGTTTACTGATAGGATATACTCTCCTGATTCATGATTTAATGCATTGGCAAGCCCCCTAGAGTTGTTATAGCTGGTCCTAATAACTGAAATGGTCATTGGAAACTTGGGGGAAAAATAAATGGCTATTGTTAAATGACATAGAGACTCCAGAAATGCCTTAGCAACTTGTTGAAGAAGGGACCAAAAACTCAGAGAAATAGGCATGCTACAATGGATCTACTCTAAGAGACACAAGAATCCTCCAGCTAATAACATGGATGAACTTGGAGGACATTATGCTAAGTGAAATTAGCCAGACACAGAAAATGAAATACTGCCTGATCTCATGGGTACGTGGAATCTAAAACATCAAATTCTTAAAAGCAGCGTGTAGCATGGTGGTTGCCAAGGGCTAGGGGTGGGGAAAATGGGGAAGTGTTGGTCAAAGGGTACAAAGTTTCAGTTATGCAGGACGAATAAGATCTGGAGATCTAATGTCCCACATAGTGGCTATAATTAATGATGCTGTATTGTAAACCTGAAATTTGCTAAGAGAACAAATCTTAAGTGTTATTACCACACACACACACACACACACACACACACATGGTAACTATGTGAGGTGATGGGTATGTTAATTAGCTTGATTGTGATAATCATTTCACAGTATATTTCAAAACATCATGTTGTACATCTTATATACAATTTTGTCAATTATGCCTTAATAAAGCTAAAAACAAGTAAATTAATAAAAACCTTACTAGCTGACCATGTTCCTCAGGAAAGCTCAGACAACAGTCCTTACATGCATCTGAGTATGAACATTAAAATGTAGTATTTTTCTGGATGAAGGGCATGCTGACATTGAAAAAATATGTATAAAAAAATTCATATTAATTACATAATAAATATGAAAGATAGAAAAAGAACCAAAAATACTTTAGAACAGAGGCTAAATATATTAATCTCATGATACCAAAAAAGCTGCCAAAATTTTTTGTCTCTGTTAATTTTTTCCTTTGCAAATTCCATCTAATCGAGATATTACCATTAGAGATTTATATTGCACTTTCAATATTATAGCATGAATATTACTGTATAACATTACTGTATAGCCATAATTATAATTACAATATTACATTCCACTATCTAGGTAATACGATATATGTAATCACTCTTTACAGTTTTTTTGTCTTATTACACTTACCTTGATTGAACATTTTTTTCTACATATTTTATTACACCCTTAGGATACAGTTATACACCTCTTTCTATAAGAATGTCTATTTCATATCTTACCATACCCTCATCAACAACGGCTATTCATTACTTGTCTCTCTCCTTTTAATTTTTACTTATCTGAGAGCAGAATTGTAAATTTTTGTTAGCTAAATTGTATTTGAATACTTTTCAGTTTTAATATTCTAAAATTAATTTTTTACTCATCTTACTGTGAATAGATCTCTCTATAGTGAATTGATCTTTCACATCCTCTATCTTATTATCCACTGAATGTTATTATTATTGATTTGTACACACTCTTTACCTATTGTGAATATTTCTCTTTGCCTTATATACGGAAGAAAAATTCCCAAGTCCCCATTAGTTTACCTTTCCAGATGATCCGTCCTTTCCTTTTAAGTGTAGAAAATCGTTTCTGATACAGTGATTTGATAGACATTTATTCATTTAGATTTTTAAAAATATTTAATTATGTAAGTTTAGATGTTTTAGTCATCATTTTAACTTTATCTTGGTATATGGTATAATGTCTCCAATTATTTCCACTTGCTTTCACTCCTCCAAACAACAAGCACATTTTCCTAGAATGATATGTAAAATAATTGTTTTTTTCCTATCTGACATTTCCTTTATCATATATATTCTTTTCTATTATGACATTGATTTAAAACGATCATGGGCTCATTCATGCATACTTACTGTTGTCATGGTACTGTTTTGGAGAGTTAAATTGCTATTGACACAAAGGTATTGAAAGACTGAACTCAACACTTATTAGCCACATTTATAGCAGGTGATACTGTAACACTGAAATTTCTCATGGTCCGTAACACCACATTTCACACAGTTTTCTTATTTCCTTGGGCACTACATCCTCTTTGAGTAAAACTGTTATTCATACTAACAGCTCCCTTTTAAATACTCAGGATTCAGCATTCTTACATGTTTCGGTAAACATGTGCTCTTTCTTTGGCCTGACTCAATGTTATGCTTCTCACTGCTAACCCACAAAGCACAGTTAGCTGTCCATGTAGCAGGCTTGCCCTGACAGTATGTACATTCTGATACAGAAAAATTAGTCTCACTCATAGATCAAAATCTAGTAGAATGAGATTATTTATATCAATCAAATCCTTCCACTGAGAACAACTGCAAAAGCTAGATAACATTTTTAAAAAAGCTATTTGAAGTCTCAAGGAAGCAAGCAATGTAGAAAGGATTTGAGGGTTTAAGATGCTGAGAGAGACAAAGTACACTGAGATGAGTCAGCCAGGCTCGGCCTCTTTACTATATGAGGCTCATCATAAGCAGTCAAGGGGCTAAAAGACAAAACGGAAGGGGCGGCTTAGAACTTTGAACGGTGTTGCAACAGCAGTATAACACAATACTATTTCATCAGTATTGCAGTTATTAATACAAAGACGGGAGTTCAGGGCTACCAAGGCAGCAAGGAATTGAGGGCCCAAGATCCCAGGGAAAGGGTACATAAGATATGAGTCTGAAATCCTGTATTAATATCCTCCCTAGACATTTGCTAACGGCAAAGATGTGCAATGGTACAGCCTGAGAAACCAGGCATAAAATAGCAGTTATAGGTTAAATCTCAGTGCAGCTGTTATCAGATACACAGTGCTATGAAAATAATAATTTTGGTTTAGGTCAGGCTTTTAGGTGAGACCCCTCAAGATCTGAAAATCAGGAGGATGGGCACTCTTAGAGATAGAAAAACTCTTATGAATGCTAAAACCTAGGCAGCCATAAAATGGTTAATATGTTCTATAGAAAGAAAATATCATCCAAATCTTCAATAATTGTTCACACACAATAACTGACATCCAATTAAAACCATGAGGCATGTCATAAAATATGACAATAAATACAGAAAATATTAATAGATGCAGATTCAGAGGTGATTCAGACATTGGAGTTTTCAGATAGAAAAGTTAAGATAATGACGATTAATATATTCAGAAAGCTGTAAGTGGAAATTCCAGAGCTGAAAAAATACACTGCAATTAAAATTAAGAACTCAAAAGATTGTAGTAGATTAGATAAAACAGAAGAAAGGATGATTCAGTTAGAAGATAGGTAAAATATTATACTAAAACCCAGAAAGAGAAAACACAGGAAAGAAACATGAAACGTGGTAAAACAGCCTAACATACAAATAATTTGATTTCTAGAATAACAGGTGAAAGAGACTGAGTCACAGCAATATTTGAAGAATCTTTGGCCAATGATTTCCCAAAACAATAAAATACATTGACCCAAAGATTCAAAATTTAGCAAACCCCAGGCAGGTTAAGTAAAAACAAAATCAAACATAAGCACAGCAAAGAAAAACTGCTAAAAATCAAAGATGAAGATAAACTTTCAAAATCACCTAGACAAAAATGAAAACTTTTCTTCAAAGGAAAAACAGTAAGTTTGGTATTTGACTTTTCAACAGAATATATGAGAGCCAGAAGACCTGCCCCCCAAAAATATTAACCTATAATTCTATATGAGAAAGATGTTTCAAAAATGCAGGTAAAATGTATTTTTAGAAAAACAAATATTAATATAATTTGTCACCATCAGATCAGCATCAAATTAAATATTAGGAGTTTTCTTTAAACAGAAGGAATATGATCCCAGCTGCAAGCTATATAATTAAGAAAGAATGAGTAAGAATAACTATCTAAATAAATATTTATTTTAAATAACAATAATGCCATACGGGGATGAGAGTATATGTAGAATAAAAACATATGATAAAAAGTAACATGAAAGATGGAAGGAAAACAAATGGATTCAATGTTGTAAAGCTCTTGCATTTGTGCAGGAAGTGAAAGGGCAACTGATTTGTAGTTGTGGATGCATTTTGTACACTAAAAGGTACTAACTGAATAGCGAAATAATGTATAACTAGCTAATAGAAAAGAAAAATTGAATAAGAAATATTTGATCATTTGAAAAGAAGAAGAAGAAAAAGAAAACATGGGGAATATATATAATTACTAGTAATAATATGCTGAACAATATAAAATAATACCCCAAAGTTGAAATATAATATTGAAAAATTAGAAATAACCCATGTAAATCAACAATATAATAGATACATAAATTAGATATATTCATATAATGGAATATTATACAACAGTGAAAATGAAAAGTTTATGACAAAGACAAAATAAATTATACAAGCATGATGTTAAAAAAAGATGCCTGACCCAAGAGGTTATACTTGCACAAGATTAAAAAAAAAAAAAACACAAGCAAAACTAAAATACGAGCAACCAGCTAAAATGGTGATTAATTTTATGAGAAAGTAATTGTAAGGGTGAGATCAGATAAACTTTCTGGGGTGCTAGTAGGTTTTATATTTTGATGTGAGTCATGGTTACATGGTCTTATCTTGTAAAATTTCATCAAACTACACACACGTGACTTGTGCAATTGGGTGAACCTATTTTATAGTATAATTTAAAAACAAGAAACTTTACTTCGTGCTGTACTTCCAAAGATTTCAGATCCTGTCAAGTATCACTCGAAATACTAAGAACCAATGTTATAGATAGTATCTCTTGGCAGTACAATCTGTTCCTTCTTTTCCCTGCTTATTTATCTTTTCTCCCTTCCCAGCTCTATGATATGGTTTATTATCTGGTAGAGCAGTCATTTTTAAATCTCTCTCTTTTTTTAAAAAAAAAAAGTGTCTTCACTAAGGGAAAATTTACCTGCATATATTTTAAAAGCTAGTAATGGTTTGGTTTATCTGATAAGCCAGGAGATATGTGTGTGTGTGTGTGTGTGTGTGTGTGTGTATTGCTCACAGTGATGATGATTATAATTTTTAATAACATTTATTGAACACTTCCCTTATACCAGGTATGGTTCCAATCACTCACATACAGTAACTTGTTATTCTTTCAACAAACCTATGATATAAAAGCATGCTTCAAAAGATACCAGTGACCTTGCTATGCTAGTTTTATGTCGATTTAATGTATGTAGGGCACTTATAAATAATATAAAACATTATATTTACAAAAGAATAAGAAATTTGTTATATGTCAAAAAATCATTTTTCTATTATGAAAATTATTTTCACTTTCTCCTTTCCATTTCCTGGTCACTATTTCTCTCACTCTGTAGTAGCTTTAAAAATGGTTTGTTCTGAATGTAAGCTTTCTTTCATTGGTTTGTCTGTCATTAGCCCAACAATTTCTTCTTGCTATGTTATTTTACTTTATGTTTTGAGACTAAAGGAAGCATTTGTATCTTCCAGGGATTTTTCACACTGTGTCTATAAATTATAATGCGATGATGTTGTAAACCTCATTAATATTGCCAGCTGGTAATTTTTTTAAAGGATCTGTTGCTGAGAAGAAAACACTGCCTAACAAAACTATCCACAGTGATCTCAATTTTATAATAACCTTTGCTCAAGTAAAATGTTTGCTTTCCGAGAGTACTAAGGAATAAGCAAGGGCTTTTTATCAAGACATTAAACTTAGTATAATTAGATGTTTATGGTTTCCTAGCATTGGAGACAGATGGGAGAACAGACATTAGTAAGTTCATGGCCATTATCACTAATCATTACCTACTCATCTTTCTGTTGCTATTACTAATGGGAGTTCCCCAATGGTAACCCTTTGTAATTTTACCTGTAGTTTGTCCTTTAGTGGTTTTTAAAAATTTTTTCTTCTGCTTAGTTGCTTTTAAGTCCTTCCCCTTCCTTATTCTTATGTCATTAAATAACTGTTTTAAAAATAATCTGAATGCATGTATGGTGAACCGAATTCTGGAAACAAAGCTTCACACCTGTTCTTAGCTCTCTACTTAATGATTTGACTGTGTGTCATAAATGGTGCTCTTAATGGTTGTTAAGGAAACCAGAATTTACTACCTCATAAAGCAAGACTTACTTATTAGAGTGTTACTGCTTCCTGAAAATTGTTTTCATTTGCTCTGTTTGCTAGAAGGTGCAGGAAAGGGAATGGCTGGACTTACAAAACATTTAATTATTCCAGGGAAAGCATTCATACATGTGCTGATATACTGACTTTCCTGAAATAGCAAGCTGCAAAGCTTACTTTAGATCTGCAGAACATCTAAATAACTGAACCCTTTAACTTAGCCAATGCAATCCATGCTGTGACAATGCGCTCACTCACACGCCACTTATAGGAATCGGTATTGCAAAAACAAGAAATATAGGAGGAGCTTAACTTTAACCTTATGCTCCAAAGATACATCTGCTTTGGCAAAAATTAAGGTATGGGCTATAAGTTCAATGGCATATTGATGATAATAGCCAATATTTACTAAGTGCTTACTTAGTAACCAGGCAATGGTGCTACATACTTCATATACTGCATGTTATATAATCTTCACAAAACAACTTATTAAGCATAAACAATTATTTTTCACATATTCTTGATTAGGCAGAAAAGCTGTAAAAAGGCTAGATATCTTTCCCCAGCCACACAATTGGTAAAAGTCGGAGACTTTTAGACTCAGATACATTTGACTCCAGTATCCAAACTTGCAACCACTTGTCTAAGACTTTCAGTTCCTTCTCAATTCCTACCCAGTTACCGGTTGACACACTGGAGAACTGTACTACAGTTGTGCTACAAGCCCATTTGAGGTTTTTAAAAATCATACATTTAAAGTGGAAATCGGCAGTATGGTTGTGTGTGTTTTGTTTTGTTTTGTTTTCCAGCTGTGTAAGGCTTTTTGGGGCCAAGCCCACAACAGGCAGAGTAGGGTTTAGCCAGATTTAGTGTTGTGCTAGGAAAATATAGGAAGGTTTTCTTGAAGAGAGAGTCAAGGGAGTTTTGGGGTCTGGAATCTAAGCTGTGTGAGAAGCAGAGTAAGGTGGACGAAGTGATAGAGAAATAGCAATAGGGTCTTGAATCATCTATATAGATGGTGAAGACACCAAGAATGTTGGCAAGCATGATAGAAAAAAGAAAGACAGTTGGACATATGCTAAAATTTTTCAATGAGGAAGGGGCAATAACTGAAAATGTGTTAGAAAACCACAACAAAAAGCATTGCAGGTGGTATAATCTGATGGATTTCTAGAATATTTGAAGAAGGAGGCAAAAATATATTGAAACAACTGTCATGAGCAAAACAAACACCATAACAATCCTAAATTATAATTGCACTTGGAGAGTGAATGGAGTAACAGCCACCATTTGAGAGGCCTATGGGGGAAGGAATGTCACAGGGGTAACTAAGTTTCTATTATAGCAATGGTTTTCAAAGTGTGGTCCCCCAAACCAGCAGCATCAGCATCATCTGGAAACTTGATGAAAATGCAAGTTCTGGTCCCTACCACAGACCTACTGAATCAGAGACACTGGAGGGAGGGCCCCTCAACCTGTGCTTTAACAAACATTTGGGTGATTCTGGAGATTTGGGAAGCACTAATGTTAAAGCAAAAAGATGAAAGATATTTTTAGAGAAAGGAGTTGACATACTGGGATATTTACTGATGGTGGCATACAATTTTCAGAGGTCATAGTGGGATGGTTTGTGGAGCGATGGAACCACAGGGGATAGAGGCATATACATATCCAGGTGGCAATGGACATCTTCTTCCGGTGACTGGGGATTGAAGCCATTTATCCTCATGGACTCTTCAAGGAAGATGGGAAATCAATCATAATTGCAGTTTTAGGAGAAGCAAGAAGCCCTCTTATAAGGAAGGTGTGAAGTCCTGTGTACCTCCTTTGAATCTGATGTCTCCTATGACTCCTGACTAGGATCAGAAGCAGAATCAATTAGAGGGCTGTATAGCAAAAGAAAGGAGACACTGACAAAGGAAAATGAGACTTCTACATTCAAATGCCCCTTTTGCATTGTACAAATCCATTTGTTGATATCACCTTTAACTAGTTAGCAGCTGTAGAATATGGTGGCTACTACCCTAACATTCACCAAATATACCACAAAGCTGATTCATAGTCTTTCTCTAAACCATGTGGATTGGAATAGAATAAATTAATAAATCAAATTTCCTTTTATGAAAAACCAGAAGAAATAATTTTTAAAAATCAAACTAAGGAATCACAGCCTTTAATTAAAACCAGCATATATCTATATTAATCAAAATATAACATAGACTGATTCTATGAACAAACCTTCTTAGTAACTAATTCCCCGCATTTGAGTAAAATTATAATCTCTTTGGAAACAGTGTGTTAAAACAATGCTTAATGACCCTAGAGGTATGTCAGCCTGTATTGTATCCTTCTTTCTTCAATTTTTTGTAATAACTGATTTGTACAACAGCCAGTGTTTTTCATCAGTGACTCCCCAAGTGTCTTCCAGTCCTATACCATGCTGACTCCAAGTTTACACACTTCCGTCCTAATCAAGGATATACAGTTTATTTTCTTAAGAAGGAGCTTGCTTGAAGACACATCTGTAGAGAGACAGTTCTATTCAAATGTCTTTAAAGAGCAAAAAGCCATAGTATATAAGAGGACTAAGTTGTAGAAATATACAATAATTTGAGACAGGACAAGTGCTGGGTTATGGGCAACATTTTAATCAATAAAATCTAAAGACAATGTTCATATACCAACTGCATCCTCTGCCAGCCATTGTGCTCTCAAACCACCTACCAGACCAATTCCTCATTTCCCGGCCTTGCATCAACCCTTGTCTGGACTGCCTGCTAAAAGGGTTTGTGCCTATAGGCTCAGGTATACAAGGAATGCCAAGTCTTGTCCCTTTTCTTTGGTTTTCCATATGCACATGCCTGTTCATGTGTGTAGGTACACACAGACACACTGGATTTACCATCATCATTCAAAACTTCTTAGTGATCACCCACTGGCTGTCTAAGCACAGAGGGCAATATCCTCATAACAGAGACACCATGGTCTAAATGTGTCCCTCAAAATTCATGTGTTGGAAACAATTCCCAATGCAACAGTATTAGGAGGTGGGGCTTAATGGGATGTGTTTAGGTCAAACACAAAAAATTTACAATTATCTTTTCCAAAGGGTTATTTCCAGTTAGCAAATTAAAAACAAAACAAAGAAAAACAAGGCCCAGAGAGCTTCTTAGCTTGTCAAAGTTGCATAGCTAATTACAGGCGATGAAAGGGTATTGACAAACCCTATTTGACTCCAAAAACTATTCATGTTCTCTCCACTACACCAGGCTGTCTTAAATGCCATAGGGAAGAACCATCATCATTATGGGCAAAACTTACTAAGAATTTATTCTGGTCTAGGCACAGTTCTAAATTTCTTATAGGGGCTAACTCTTTTACACCCTACCACAACCAAAATAGAGTAGTAGACACATGTTACAGATGGTGAAAATGAGGCACAGAGAAAGAACTTGTCTAAGATCACGTACCTGGACTGTAGATGAAATGGAATTTCAGTAGTGGACGTAGGAAGAGGTAGTTTAGCTCTTTGCAAAGACTCCGAAGCTAAATCCCTTGGGTTAAAATCAAGGCTCTGCCCCTTCCTTACAGCTGTGTGACCACAGAACCACTAATTAATTGCTCTATACTTTAGTTTCCTCATCTGTAAAAACTGGCATAATCATAGTACCCACTTCACTAGCCTAGTTGTGAAGTTAATGTGAGATGTGTTTAGAAGAGTGGTCAGCACATAGTAAGTGCTGTACATGGCTTAGTAGTTGGTGTTGATGTTGCTATTACATCTTAAGGACTTGTTGGTGGGTATATCTCGTTTGTAACAGTGTGGTCCCTAAAAGCAGAGGGCCTTTAGAAAATGTTCTTACACTCAAAGACCTCTCAATTATATTAATATTTCAGGCTATCCCAGACCAAATGTAACCTCTTCTGTCCTCAAAGATCAATATATCTTGCAATAGAACAACCTTATTTGGAGAAAAGCTGGAAGTTCTTTTCTACCGCACCTGCATTGTTTATAGATTTTTTTTTTTTATTGCGTGTTTTCTCAACTTTACCACTACTGACATTTTGGGTCAGATTATTCTTTGCTAAGGGGGGAGGTGTGGTGTGCTTTCCTGTGCATCATAGGCTGTTTAGCAGCATCCCTGGTCTCTACACACTAGATGCCAATAGCGCCAATGCCTTTCCTCCAGGTATGACAATCAAAAATGTCTGTAGACTTTATCAAATGACCCGCTGTGGGGCAAAGTACCCCCCACCCTTTTGAAACCTATTGCTTTATACCAAAGACTAAGTCCAAGTCCCTTCCTTGCTTATGGTCCCTTCCTTAGTCATATCCAGTTTGTTCTAGAAAGAGCATCTGGCAAGACTCCTCAAGTTGAGATCATATTTAACTTACCTATGTATCACCAACAGAGTCCGCCCCAGTACCTGGCATATAGTAGCTAATCAGTAAGCACTGGTTGAATTTTAAATATTGGAATTGTGTTCATTACATATCAGAATAAAAATGTGGTCACGCTGATATTAAGTTGGAAAGAGCATATCTAAATGCCATACCCAGTCTTTTGGATCGAAGGTCAGATTAAAGACACCAAGCTCTTAACATTAAACATACTAAGTTCTTAACAACAAGGGCAAAAATGATTTCTGTCTGCAGCATGGGACAGACCTCTTAAGTAGCTCTGGATACCTATGAGGATTATCATCCACCCATCCCCATCTGGGATTAACACAATCCCAGAATTCTGGGAGATGAACTCATAATTTTATTCCTAAACCATTATACCACTTCCCATGATTAGGAGTAGGAAAGCAGCTGTCCATTAGAACAGCTGTCAGTACTTCTGGACTAGCAGAGAAGGGGAGGGAGAGAATTTGGTTCCACTCTTTGCCACATGTGCACATGTCTATCCTGGGGTCCTGAGGTCAAAGCATCCAGATTACTGTAGAATTGTAAACCCAACCCATTTTGTCTAGTTAGCCATTTACCCATTCTGCTACCTGGTTATACGGGAATAAATTGGTGGGAGATGACCGATATATACACTGCAATATTTATACTTTATAATTGTGAACACTGATCGCCCCCATTCTTGGAGTGGTTGGTTGAATTATCATGAAGAATTAAGCCAAACATTCCCTCCCCTCCCACTCAAGAATTTTATGATACTTTTGACTCAGAAAATGACTGAGTACATGATCAAGTTTTAAAGAGGCAGAAGGGAGAGGGAGAAAGGCATCAGATCTGTTATCATGAGTCACACTCAGTGTGAGCTCTGCTCTTTCTCAGCAGTTAAGAAATTAGAACTGAGTTTTTTTTTTTAAAGAAGACATGCTGAAACATTTGCTGCTTTTGAAAGGTAATTTAGCACTGTCACACATATGATATGTAAGAATTCAGTATAGGAATTTCGTTTATTTAATACAAAGACCAGAGTGTCAAGAACATTTTGGTGAAATAATAACAGGAAGAGCCCCTGTCTCTAGAAAGAGATCTGCTGAACTTTGAAGTAATTTACATACATTGTAATCAGCCCATGCAAAAGGTTTCCCCCTTAAAAAGTTAGTTATTATAAGACTTGATCAACCATAAAAATGTTTGGGGGAAATTGGAAATGGAAGTGAATAGTTAGAAAAGTGGTGCTATATGAAATGGAAACTCACTCTAAAAGAGTCTTTAAATTGTATTTTCTTTGATAAGCACAGGGAAAAAAATCATGCTTTCAATTTTTTTCTAAGGATTCACTGTGCTGAAAAACTAAAACACTTAGTAAATTGTGTAATTCATATGGTGCTAGAACTCAAAGAATTATAGTCATGTTTTATAAAACAGTGCATATTGTGTAAGGGAATCCACAAAAAAATCCATAGAACTCACATTGTAAATTTTGATTTGAAATTAAGTCCTCTAAATAGAAAATTTCTAGTTGTTTTAACTATTAAGTCACTTGTATGCCCAAGTTGTACATTTTATAGGCAGAGTAAATGCCTTTCACATTTAATTTTGTGAAATAAACATTCTTCTTTGGCTTTAGAATTGCAAACAGATTTGAATACGCTTGAAAATTCAAAGTGGAGCATCATACTATCACTGTGCTTCAGTGTTAAAAGAGAAATTAAAATAAGGTAGGAAAAGACCAGCCAGAGGGAAAATCATTTCTTGGCACCATGCTACTTTCTCGTTCTATGCATCAAACCCTACCCGCAAACCACAAGACATTCACGTCTTCATGCTTCTCTCTACCAGCCCCAAGGAGCCCATTCAATGTGGCTCCCCATGCAAACCTCCCCTTTCTAGAGAGCTCTTTTTGTTTTAGATCCATCCCTCCTTCCTCTTCATCCCTGCTCATCCCAATTATATCCTACTTTACTACAACCCAGCATCCCAAGGCAATACTAGATAAGTTGATAAGTTAATTTATGGGTTATCTTTTTTTACTGGTATTTACTCTTTACTTAAATACTCCTGGACACTGCAGTACCTTAAATGTTAGTTGTACAGCCTAGTGAATAACAAGCTGCTAGAGTATGAATCCTGGTTTATCTGTGCTAACTGCATGACTTCGGGGCATGTTATTGGGCATTTCTGTGTCCCGTTTTCCTCATCAGTGAAATGGGATACCAATGATGAGGAGGCCCTTCTTATAGGGTTGTTTTGAGGGCTCATTAGGATGATTCATGTAAGTTATTTGTAATACCAACTGACTCATAATATGCCTTAATAAGCATTACTAATTCTTCATAATCTGAAGAATTGAGTCTTTCATGGTAAATGCCAGTCTCTACGGCAGACCATTCAGAAAGATATATTTTTGTAAAGGGGAGATTGCATAATTTCCCCATCTCATAACATAGTTAACAATAATTCTCACAGCTCTAAGTAAGAATGATACCAACTGTACTCTTCAGAAATCTATAGTAGTAGAAATTGGGATGAACTGTATTCATTATTTTGGTAAACAAACAAGCTAAGCTTCACTGGCTGTAATGCTAAGATTAACCATCATATAAAATTATATGGAGAGAGGTTTATAATCATGGTGAAGACAAATATTGAAAGATATTAGATTACTTTTGCCTTTATATTGCTAAATACACTCATTATTATGGGAGACAGTGTGAAACTCAAGTACAGATCTAAGTAAAAATACTTGCCAACATCTATGGGACAAATTTTTTTTATTTTAGAAAGAAATTATGAGATGCTGATATACCACTTATTGCTATAGATTCTAGTGGTTTCTGACGACCATGGGCTACACTGAATTAATTGATTAATTAATTTCCCTTCCTCCACTGGGATAGGGGAAGAAAACGTTATCCTTTAGAGGGAACACAACTGGTCAACCCAGCCAGGATCAGTCACTGGGTGAGCAAGAGCATGGCATTGCCTGCCCAACAGTGAGGCAGCTCTCTGCAGCTGAGGCAGATGCCGAAGGAGCTGACAGCTGGCAGCCTATGTTGACTTTACTCCCTGCAGGTGGACAGCAAGTCCTCCCTCGAAGGGCCATGTGGTTGGTGAAAGCCCGTGTCTGCCACAAACCGTTAATTACTCATTTGATTTCTAAAAAAAAAATCACTTTACCACAAAGTTTTAGCAAACACTTGCCTTTTTCATATAAATGTGCAAAGAATTGAACAAGAGCCTGTGAGGTGTTAACACATCAAGAATTGGAACATTTTGATCAATCCAAATCAAATTTGCTGGTTTTGACAATATGCCATAATGTTCTCCTAACTATTGTTAAAAATGATATTCCTAAAAATAACTTTATATTATGAAGCTCCACAGCTACCTTTTAAAAGTTAAGAGTGGAGAGAGGGAGAATATACTTCAATTCCTCTGCTTGAAAGATGTATGGAACAATTATTCGTTTCTATCTTTGGTAATCTTTAACGCTCTGAAAACAGCCAAGTTATGTTCTTCACTCATTCTGGGTTACTTCTGTTTTTATTTAGGTGCTCTAAATTGTGTCACAGCTTACCAAATAGTTTTACAGAAATAGCCTGTGCTCCCATTTCTTTGTGCATTTAAGAATATAAAATAACATACTAATGTTTTTGTTCTAAGCAAATATAATATATCCTTATCTAAGAAGGTATATTAATCAGGGTTATTAACACTCACTTCTATAACTACAACAATATAAAATGACTCAGTGGGAAGTCCGATTGGCAATTAGGAGCTGAGCTTACACCAATGATTTGAGAATTCTGGCTTGTTTGCTCTAGTGGCACCTTGGAGTCCTTTACTGGATCTTCCACATTCAACCAGCCAACTAGCAAACAGAGTGAGCAAAGAAAATCATGTATGGCCTGACCATCACATACATCACTTCTTCCCTAGCCTCACACTTACCACAAAGAAGGCTGAGAAATGTAGTCTTCTTGTGTGCCCAGAAAAAATATTAATAGAATAGGGTTGGTAAGCATCTAGTCAGTCTGTTCCACAGAGGGTTGCATAGGGACCACATGTTTCTGAGTGTTTACTTATAATAGTCCCAATCTGTACTAAAAATTATTAAAATTCCTAAGTGTTGTTATTATTTGGAAGAGTGTGGGGGTGTAGGTTGATCCAAAAGAGAATTTGGTGTCATTAATATATACATAAATATTCCAGTATAATCAGCATGCTAATTTCTAATATTACAAATGGCTAAATTTTGAATTGGTAGTCATTTCAAAAGGAGTCAGTCATTCTTTTATAGCTTGAAATTGATGTGTACTCCAATAAGTATGTAGTTTTTGATGGTCCATGTAAAAACAATCCCAACATCTTCGTCTTGGTAGATGCCAGGTTATGAAAGACTTGCTCTTAAAGATAGAAAATCTCCTTACTTCAGTCACTATATTATTGATAAAATAAAACACATATATATCTTTCCCTATTATTTCATTTAATTTTGCTCCTCTAGGCTGCAAACTCAATGAAGTCAGAAGTCTCATCTATTTCCCTCACTACCATATGCTCTAAGCCACTGGTATATGGAGCTGGCCTCCTACTGGCTCGCCAGAGCTGATTTTGTCCATCTCGTCCCAACTTTACCTTCAGCGCCATCATGTCGGTAGCTTGAAATCAGCCATAGTGGGTGCCTTAGTCCCTTTGAGCTGCTATAACCAAATTCCATGAACTGGGTAGCTTGTAAACAACAGAAATTTATTTCTCACAGTTCTGGAGTTTAGAAAGTCAAAGATCAAGGTACCAACAGATTTGGCATCTGGTGTGGGCCCATTCTTCATAGATGGCTGTCTTCTCAGTGTAACCCCACATGGAGGGAAGGGCCAGGGTCTCTCTGGGGTCTCTTTTAAAAGGACATGAATGTTATTCATGAGGGATCCACCTCACAAATGCCCTGTCTTAGTTTTGTGCTGCTATAACAGAATACCACAGACTGGGTAATTTATTTTGAGAAGAAATTTATTTCTTACAGCTCTGAAGGCTGGAAAGTTTAATATATCAAGGCACTGGCAGGCTCCTTCTGTGGTTTCAAGATGGCACCTTGTTGTTACAACTTCAGGAGAGAAGGAATGCTTTGTCTTCACAAGGCAGAAGGAAGAAGGACTTATACCCACTCCTGTAAGACCTTTTGATAGCAAAATTAACCCAATGATAAGAGCAGAGTCCTCATGATCTAAACACCTCCCATTAGGCCCCAGTTTCCAACACTGTTGCATTAGGGATTAAATTTCCAACCCATGAATTTTAGGGGACACATTCAGACCATAGCAAGCTCAACTTCTTAATACCATCACATTGGTGATTAAGTTTCAACATACGAATTTTGGGGGGACACAAGCATTCAGACCATAGCGGTGGGAGTATTTGCTCCACAAAAATCACTCAACATTATTAATGAGAGCTTCCCCTAACCTTGGAGAGATGATTTACCAGCACATCATTGACAGATTTGGCAGTAGAATAATTGATGTAGAACAGGCTAGGTTATGCTGATGTTACAAACATCCCCCAAATTTCAGTATCTTAACAAAACAAAAAAAAAGTGTATTTATTACTTATGTTCTGTGCATTACACAAGGTAGTTTTACTCACTGTGGTCTGTTACAGTGACACGTTAACAGAGACATCATCTTGTCATGGGCTTCTATAATCATTGCTCCAATGAGAAAGGAGGCTCTTGAGCCTCTATCCAGAACTGACTCACGTCATTTCTCTTATTTAATTGGCCAAAGCAAGTCATTGACCACACCAAACTCGAAGAGGGCTAAAAATGAAATGCTACCATGTGCCTTAAAGGGGAGTAAACTAAAATTACCCAATAAACAACCTTACTAATGGCAATTGCGGTAGAGTTTGGTAAATAGGAGCATATCCTTGATTAGATAAACCTTGACTCAAATGACAGTTTCATCTCTTACCTGGCCAATTTAGTTAACTTCTCTACCCCTCAGTCTCCTTAACTCTAGCATGCATTACAGTACACTTAATTGATCTATGTATATTACTTAGGCTTTCCAACCTTTTCTATGTTTTGGAACACTGAGAAAATGATATGTATACCAAACACTAGATTTAAAAAATGCTACTATTTGTGGCCAGAGGCAAGCTGCCTGGGTATTCTGGCTTCCTGGGGCCAGAGAAGATCAATATTTAAGTAAACTTGTAATTTATTCTAGGCCAAGGTGTTCCTAGTGCGTAGAAAGAGCTCAATAAATCTTAGTTTCTGCTACTATTATTTTGTTATTAGTAGCTCAATTAATATTAAATGAATGGGGGGGATGCAAGCCACACAAAGAGGTTTTTCCTCTTTACAGATGCAGAAACTGAAGTTCAATGGGGTTAACCATCACCCCAGTTTAGGGTGTGCAAGAAGCATTTCGAGTAGTTGAATCTGAGAACTCTGACTTCTGAGCCAGTGCCTTACAATTAAGCCATAGCTACCATACTTGCTGCAAATATACTTTTAGATAGAGAGGAAATACAGTGATTTTTTACAGTAGAAGAAAGCAACTTTAAGTTCCACTACCTGCCTCCCTTAAATAAGAAAGTGTTGTGATGCTTTTATAGGACATTTGTATTTACTTTTGCCTAAAGACTATTTTTAGAATATTCCTAAAGCTTAAAAGAAGGACATCACCTTTATTGGGCCTGAAAACACATGAGAAATAGCTTTTTCCTTTAAGATAGATTTTAATGTTATGTTCAGTTCAGAGCTGCCCAGTGTTTTAGAAAGCTCTAAACCCACTCAAAGAAAACAATGTGCTATCTCTACTTACCCCTTCACTGTGATTCAAGTACTTGGTGACTTCTTTCGCCAATCCACAGCAATAGATACAGCAGAGCTTTTCAATTCCGCTCAACTCTACGTGACATATGTGTTATTGGGATTTCTTAAAGTTACCCTAACAGGGAGAAAAAAAAGCCATAAGAAAATTTATCACCATTATCCTAATTAAAAGAAGGGGCAGATTTATTAGATGGCTATATTTAACCAAACCCCAGCGGTTTCAATAACCTATAAACTCAGCAACCAGGAAGTGATCTCACCGGTTGCCTGAGTGAGAATGAATTATGTTTGTTATCCCAAGAGGGTTTGTATATTTTCCAGTGCAATGAGGCATTATTTCTTTTTCTTTTACTCAAGAAAACACACAATGGAAAGATTTTTAATGTCATTCTATTTCATTACCTTGATGGGAGTAAAGATTAAACCTGTCTTCAGATCCGTTAGAATAATCGCAAACCTGATTCCCTTTCTCTGCCTTAGCTCACCACAGCCCCAAATCTCAAGGGGTAACAGGAAATAGGGAATCAAACAAAGTCTACCTTCAAAGCTTTCAGCACCATATCTGCACCATGGGAAAGGAAACATTTGATAAAGGAATTAAAACAGAAATCTTAATGGATTGGGGTGGGAGAAGGGAAGTTTCAGTTCTGCCTGGTTACCTTGCAAGGTCATGCTGAACTTTGCAAACTTAATTTAATCTGCAGAATTACGTTGTAGGTGTAAGTATATGATTTAGCATTTCTTTACACTTAAAAACACTCAGGAGTCCATGAAACAGAATTTGGATTGCTTGTAAGATGTCATTAAGTAAAACTGATTCAAATGTTTTTTCCTCCAAATCTAGCATTTTTACTGGCATATATCTTATTACACAGTAACGTCTGATTCACAAAGCACAGCCTCCATACATGAGTCAAACACATTGAAATATATACTAATGACATTTACAACAGAATTCAGTACATAAGAGTAGAGCAATTTCACTCTTGTACAAGAAATCTTTCAATATTATGCTGATATTAAGAAGCAAAAGAAATAGAAGCCTTTTCAGGGTAGCTGTCTGTATTCAAAGCTATCACTCCATTTATAATTTTTAAAACTGCTTCAAAAACATCATCACCTTGAACACTATAAATATAGACCATTTTTATTTGTCAAGCCAAAAATTAATTTTTAAAAACTGCTTCAACTTTTACAGATTATAGATTTTGTTATTTGTATCTCTGCACAAGGGAATTTCAGGTTTCTTATTTGAAACGGGAGTATTGGCTTGAGTATTTGGAATTCCCAATGTTATTGCTGCAGAGCAGAGTGAGTAAAATGTATCTCAGTTAACACACTGGGTGTTAATCCACATACATTCGTCTCACAGTGAACTGGGGAAGGCCCTGGGGCAAGTGCCTAATAAGGATTGGAGATGACAAAAGTAGGAAGGTCCTGCACAAGAGGCTTTGGGACCTCATGCAAAGAATGAACACAGAACTCCATGGCAGGCAGCAGAAAGAGGCTCAACGCTTTTCTGCCAGTCATGACCTGCAAGAAAGCACATCTTGCAGAGTTTTCTTTTTCTTATCTACAAAGTGGAGCAATAAGATCTACCACTTAGGACATTTGGGAGCATTAACTGGGCTTTTGACAGTGAAGTACTTAGTGTAGTGCCTGGCATAGAGTGGCTGTAGTAGACAGAATGATGCCCTGCCCTCCCAAAGATGTCCACATCCTAATCCCTGGAGCCTGTTAATATGTCTCCTTACATGCAAAGAAAAATTAGGGTTGCAGATGGAATTAAGGTTAATTAAATGACTTTAAAAAGGGGAGATTATCATGGATCATCTAGAGAAGGCTAATGGAACACAAGCGTCATTACATTTGGAAGAAGGAAGCAGAAGAGTCAGTGTCAGAGTGATGCAGTGTGAGTAAAGCTGTGGCTGACTTTGAAGATGGAGAAGAACCATCTGCCAAGTAATGTAGGAAGCCTCTAGAAGCTGGAAAAGGCAAGGGAATGGTTCACCCTTAGCCCAGTGTGACCAGTTTCAGACTTCTGACCTCTGGAATGATAAAATAATAAATTCAATTTGTTTTAAACCCTCAAGTTTATGACAATTTGTTACTCCATCTATAGGAAACTAAGACTGTGGTTAATCAACAAATAGGACTTTTGATGGTGGACAAAGTGAGTGATGTGACTCCTTGTGGGTGGGTCTTCTTGATTGGATAGGATATGAAAGAAAATTAAATTTCAAAATTAAGACAGTTCTTCAAGAAATTAAATAACAGGGAAAGGATTAGCAGATCATACCAACATCCTCTGAACACAGGCATTTGATGTTAAGTTCTACTTCATAAGACATTAATCAGCTAACAATGCTAAAAGGTCCCATTTATTGAGCACTTAAATGTACCCAGTTTTAACAGACCTGTTTAATATTTGTAACAACTTTATGAGTTGGATATTATTATACTTATTTTATAGATAAAAAATTGGGATTTAGAGGATTTAAGCAAAACCAATACAGAAAGTACATGACAGACTCAAGAAGCAAACTTACCTCTCATCCAAAAGCCCATGTTATGCTGTGATATGACATGTATGTGACTTTCAAGGATAGACCATTCATTCATGCAATAAGTATTTATTACGTGGTTACTATATGCCAGGCACTATGTTATTATAGCTGTAAAGATAAGCTAAAGATATGTGTGTCCTGTATTAACAAATGATTCAATAAGCAATATCGTAAAATGTGATCAATGTAATGTTGAGGGAAATAGAGAGTTACAGAGCTATAATAGGAGAATCTGTCCCACTAATAGTGCAGAGTAAGAGAAAACATCATGAAGTCAAATCCAAGGCAGGGGGGACGAGTAGGAGACAGTCAAGCCAAATGGAATGGGAGGAAGTAGCAGAAAAATAGACCTGGAGGCAAAAAACAGTGTGGCCTGAACAAAAATTGAAAATATGTAGAATGCAGATGTGGAAGGTGAGAAGTGACAAGAAATGAGCCTAAGGTGGTAGAAGGTAGAAATCAGAACAGAGGTCTGTGTTTTGCATCTTATCCTAAGGGCGATGTAAGTGTGAACAGGACATGGCATAATCAGCCTTGCGTTTTTGGTAGGTTCTTCTGGCTGGTGTGAGGAATATATTTAGTTGCATAGCTGTCACGGGCAGTAGTAGGAGGAGGTAATGGCAATGGGGGTAGAAATAAAGTGTAACATTTAAGAAAAGCTTTGGGAAGCACATTTAACAGAACTGGATTCAGCGGGGGTTGGAGGGGTGGAATCAGTGTTCAAAGAAAAGGATTTGCAAGGAACCAGACTCCTGGTTTAGCTGATGTGTAGGGAGCAATGAGCAGGAACCGTTTTGGAGGGGACAGTAATGATTTTTCTTTGGCCAAGTGGAGGTTAATATACCTGCAAGACTTTTAAGGAGATAGGTCCACTAGAAGTAAGCCAAAAACAAAGATCTGGCTCGCAAAACAGACTTGTTAACTGAATAGAGAGAGTTGGTTCTTATTAGTATACAGATAGTAATTAAATTTATGGAGTGGATGATACAATGTGAGAGTTAAAGCGAAGAATGAATAGGTCCAAGGACAGAGCTCTGAGGATCAGCAATCTTTAAGAAGTGAGCAAAGGAAAGGGAACCTGCAAAAGAAATAGGAGTAAGAAGAGAGAGAAATACAGGAAGCTAGAAGGGGAGAGGCCAGGGGAAGAAAGTTTGTCAAGAATCAGAAAGTAAGTGTTTGGTAGAGTTCGGAATTCAAGAAGGTGTGATTGTTTTCCGTGATTATTTATGTGAGCGTCTTTACACGTACTGACCCCACTACCTGGTATGTTCTTAATGCCTCTGTTTGTCCCTCTTCCCCAAACTTCTGCAGAACTCCTATTCATCTTTAAAGACACCCCTGAAAATTTACTTCTTCTGAAGTCAGTCCAGACCTCCTGCTATATGTTCTGTAGCACCCTGATCTTTTTTTCAAAGAACCATCAGAATTGAGGTAGAAACAACAAAATAGAATTTAGAAACAACTAAATAAATATATGTCTCTTTAATGCCTTGCTTCTTGTTCTATCTTCAGGGGCCTCCCTAGTATGCCTGGCACAAAGCAGAAACTACATAAATGGAGTTTGTGTGTTTAATATTGTGAATAACCAGTAATCGTTCAATAAATATGTGTTATTTTTAGACAGTATAATAGTTAAGTGCATAAGCTCAGAAGCCATATTGCCTGGGTTCTAATTCCACCTGAGCCACTTCCCGGCTATTACTAAATCATGTGATTTACAGCTATTATTTAACCATGTAATTCTGCAAACTAAACAGAAGATCTCTTGGATTCTATCTATGAGTTGTTAATTTTCTTCATAGGATTTTTTACTCTCTACAGTTTCATTCTAAAGTGTTGGTGAGTAAATGAGTCTCCCATGAAATGAACCCATAAATGATGATCTTTGCCCTACCTTCCCCCACAGAGTTACAGTGAGGATTACATGTGACAATGTACATGAAAGTGTTTATACGTTATTAAAAACAAAACAAAACCAAGCTTGACTAGAGCAGCATGATTACCCCTCCTGGCACCTGAAATAATCTCTGACCTATCTCTGGGTTTACTGTTGGTTTAGCTTTAATGACAGCTTCATACTCTGTTTAAATAGCCATTCTCAGACTTGGAGTGAGCAGGTGGATTCAGTAATTGCTTAATTGTATGTGTATAATAAGGCTTGGCAGTTTCAATAATATTCACCATGATAAAACAGTGGAGAAAGATAAGTCCCTCTGGGCAGATCCAAAAGTCTGAAACAGTGGCAACAATTACCCAATTTTTCTGGCCTTAGAGTGCTGTCTGAAAAACAGTAGATGAGGTCCTGACTTCAGGAATATGTGACCTCTGTTTTGAATCAGAGTTTGATTATCTGGAACGATCTAAAGCCTGCCAGGATGCTCAGTTTGTTATCACACAAAATAACAGCATACTGCTGGCATAAATACATGATGAGCCTGTCTTAGTATGAACATGCAATTTGAGTCATCTGTCTTTTTAAAAGAGGGCTGAGTTACTCTATAGGCAACTAACTATATCCCCAGTTGTGAATTCCCCTTGTGCAACAACATGATTATGTGAATTATTGACTGCAGGAAGAAATAAAATCTGTGACAAAAGACTAATTTTTTTCTTTCTTTTTTTTTTTTAAGAGACAGAGTCTTGCTCCATCACCTGGGCTCTAATGCGGTAGTGTGAGCACAGCTCACTGCAACCTCAAACTCCTGGGCTCAAGTGAGCCTCCTGCCTCAGCCTCCTGAGTAGCTGGGACTGCAGGCACATGTACCACCATGCCCAGCTAATTTATTTACTTTTTCATATATACAGGGTCTCACTATGTTGCCCAGGCTGGTCTCGAACTCCTGACCTCAAGCAATCCATCCACCTTGGCCTCCCACAAAATACTAATTTTATCTGTGATGCCAGCTCACTTCTAAGTGGCCTGTGATAGCCAATGCTTTGCCTGCCTCATGCATATACACACAGATATGGGGGTTCTACTGTCATCCTTCATGCCCAAGGGGGAAAAAAAGTAGTAGATAATCATTATGTTACACAAGAGTCACCAACCTTGTCCTGTAAAATGCTAGAAAATGAATATTTTAGGTTTTTCAGGCCATACAGTCTCTGTCACAACTATTCAACTCTGCCATTGCAGTACAAAAGCACCCATACACAATATCTGGGCAAATGACTGCAACTATTTTCCAAATAAAACTGTATTTGCAAAAACTGGCTGCGGGCCAGATTTGGCCCATGGGCTATGGTTTGCCAACCTATGCTCAACAGCATCATGTTACCCGTTTGAACATTATTATTTTATTTAAAATATGTCTTATAACTGTGGCATCCATGGATACAGAATCCTTCAGGATGTACCATTTACAAGTGAACTTAGCTGTTTTTAAATAAACCCAGGACGCACCCAAATTTCAGCATCAAAACGATGTCTCCTAACCAACTTCTTTTACTCAGAAGCAAATCTAAATGTGTGCCCTAATTTTAATTTTAATATTTGTCACAGAGTGGCACATTGAATTTGATTAACTTATTTGAAAAGGTTAGTTAGGGAGTTTTTTTTTAAATGTTGAATATTCAATAGACTGGGTAATTCACTATAGAAAATTAAGTAATTAAAAATCTCTATACCTTTTTGCCTTCTCTTTTACAATTTGCCTTCTAAATTGTCAATTAGTTTAGAAGATATAAATCTGAAATATCATATAAAATCTGCACTAATTATATAAACATCTCACTTCTCCATCAGCAGGCAGACATCCATTGCCATTTTAGGCACCTGAAATGGACAGAAGATTCACCTTCTGCTTTCTTTCTCCACGAGAAATCCACTTTTTGTAAAGTTATTTAATTCTCATTGCCGAAAGGAAACAACTTTATAATTTAGTGTCATTGACCCTAAGCACTAGAAATTATATGTGAATATCAACCAGAATCTTCAGCTTGTTATATGAAATACTGTGATATCGTTAATAAAGTAGATGAAAAATAGACTTGTTTTTCTGCTGATCTTTTTGTTCTTTGCTCTTGCCGTTTCTGTTGCTCTGTGCTTTGAGAGAACAATTGGAAATTTTAAAAGGAAAAGGTATGTCTATGAAGGGATGAGAAAAGGAAGTTAAACAGAAAATGAGGAGTACTGAGAAGCGGTTTGGTCTACCTACTGCAGTGCCAAAGATTCTTAGAACACATCAATAGGATTGTTTTCATAATTATTTCCAACATGACAAAACCTTAAAGTTTCCATTTCAAAAGGTTTTACTCTTTCAGGAAATTGGAGAACACTAACAATAGGAAGGTGAATTATCTCCCCTTTGTATACAGGTCAGGCATGACTGGGGACAGATGCAAGCTAGTCTTTTTTTCATTATTGTTTTCTGGAAATCCAGCACAGGATTATTATACTTGAGCTGTAATCTGACACAGGTGAGTGGTGATGCCGGTTCTCTGACCTACCTTGTTGCGGAGCAGCTATAGCTTCAGTCCATCTAATCTGACCTTGATAAAGAACTTCAGTGCCCTTAAAGTCTAAGCAGTCAGGAGTAGGCAGTGCCCGTACCATGCTCTGAACTCTTAGGTGTTATGCAATAAAATATGTGGCAGTTATTACCATTCTGGAAGAACCATAACTTTTTGACCTGTGTCAGAAACCCAACTCAAAGCTGAATGAGCCTGGTTATATTTATATGGTAGATATATAAAAAGTACCTTTACAGTTCTTAGAAAAGAATCACACAAAACAGTCCCTGTTTTTTCAGGAAAACAGAAATCTGAAATTAGTCAATTATTTGAAGTTTGCTTAAGGGGAATGGGCAGGGGAAAAAGGGAAGAATCTTAAAATGGAAGCCTCCACATCCCTCCCCCTTCTTTGTCTCTGTAAACTCTTTTCCAGTTAATGGTGAGAACATGAACTTCCTAGAAGGAACAGAGACCTGGGTCTGCTTCAGGGCTCTGACCTTCTCTTGGCATATGGCCCTTGGAATGCAGGTCACATGTCTCACTTAAATGTTTTTGAGCTGCCATTGCAGCTGACCTCACACAATTTTTATGTTGTGGATCATCAGGTATCTACATCGGACTGTTATGTTTCCTTCTTGGTCTTTTCACATCAAATGATAGCGATAAAAATTGATAGAATCAGTTAAAATTTTAAACTACTATCAGTTGCTATGTGATCTGTGATTGTGAAACAAAGCAATGACAGTTATAGGCAGCTACACAACCAGGAAATATTAATAATAGATGAGCCAGAGGAATTGCTGGGCAAGACATGATCTTGAAATTTATGATTTTTTAAAAAACAAATCAAAAAGTTTTCCTTCCATTTAATTCCACTCATGGTATTAAGCAATTTCAGCAAATACACAGATTTAATTTAATTTAATCTTGTTGTATGGTATGATTATTTAATCTTCAAAAACTCTTTGCAAAACTGACATGAGATTCCAATCTTTTTCACCCAACAGTTCTATTTTTCATTCAGTTGGGGAAACACACATTGATAAGCCCAGGTGTTTCTGTTTGCCCATGATTGGGCAATTTAGGTAACAGTAAGAAAAGTGGAAGTCTCTATTTCAAATTATCTGTAGAGAAAGAGGCAGATCGTTTTCCAATTTTTCCAGCAAAGTAGATTGTGTTACATTCTCATGTCAGTGACTTGGACCAAATGCAAAATGAAGCATATAAAACTGCCAAGACATAGCTCCTGTTCTCCTCCTTTAACTGTAAGTGTCACAGGATGGCCATTAGTAAAAACAACTTACTTGTTTATCTTCCTTTTTAGACTAACATGACCTGTGACCCTACTGGGGTCTTTTTTTAAAAAAGACTTAGGCACTACACGTCTTGGCATTGCCTGTGTCTTACTCCAGTCTTGCTTCTGACTGCAGACAGGCATTATCTATCCCCTAGCAGATGGAAGATTTGGCTTATGTCAGATTCTTTATTAGTGTGTCTCTGGCACATGCACAGAGATATTTTTAAAAGCATGATGATTGTTGATGACACAACATAAGTCTGGCTGTTATGCTCTGGAAGAATGAGAACTACAACTGAACCATAAGCAATAAGCAAGCAGGAATGGCTGTCTGCAAAATTTCCTGATCAGACTCGGGTGTGCTGAATCTACTCATCTGGAAATTAGCATTGCCCTTTCACTGACACAGGAGGACAAATTTAAATGAATCAGTATTTTCCTTGGATTAGAGCACCCCTATATGTTTCCATCCCTCACCAGATATTCAGGAAAGACTTAATTTTTATTTCTTTCCTATGATTGATAATTATAATATTCAGATTTTTGTGCCCACTCAATTCATTTTATATGACTCATTCTGAAATGGCTTACCTCTTTCATAATAATAGGTAATGAATAGCATCTGTATCTAATAGGCCAAATAAATTTGAATGTAAATATACCTTAATTTATTATTCTTAATGAATTAAATACTTTGATTTTGAAGAACAAAGCATAAACAGATTTAAAGCTACTGAAAAAAATGAGTTTTCTATAAAAATTAGTTAAAATCAGATTGTGTTTAGACAATACTTAAACAGTTGCCTCAAGAATCTTCAATCAACATTAAAATGGAGACTAAGAATTTAACACTGACCCTCAGTACCATTTCCTCCTCTGCCTTAGGTGAACATTTCTCACTAAAAAAACACACACACAAACCACAGACACACACACACATATACACACACCCCACATGCACATACACCCATGCATACACACCAGCGCATACACACACATTGGTTCTGATGCTCTTGCATAGCTCTATGTAGGTTCAAAGCAACTGAATATTCACATTAACAGGGTTCTGTGCAGGGCCAGAGCAGAGACCCTGCAGAATAACTAAATAATAGATTAATCTGACCCCATTACTTCTAGCACCTACTCATAGATACGTTTCAGGGAAATGCAGCTAAGGATGTCATACTACAAAGAATATCACTAATTCATTTCTATGGCACATATTCTAAAAATTAAAGTTGAATGTTACATGTTTGCAGGTTTTTGATTATTGCAATGGCTTCCCAAATGGAGGCATAATAGCCATCATTTTCATCCTCAAATTTAGTCTCTGCATTGCTAACAGAGTGGTCTTCATAAATGCAGGATTTGCAATGACATCGCCTGCTTTCAAATCCCTTCTGGTTCTAATTGCTTTCAAAATGAAGTACCATTTCCTGACGTATAGAATCCAAGGCATTTTGGAAACTGATTCCACTATATCTCTCCAGGCTCATGCCTTGCTGTAAACTCTGCTAATCTTGCTCCCTTATGTCTCTTATGGCCTAGAGAGATCAAATAATTTGCAGCAACTCAAACATGCCATGCAACACACATTGAGTGCTTCCCATGCAGAATATGCACCCATGCAACATATTGGTTGAGTACTTTCTGCATGCCTTGTTCTGTGGTAAACATGGAATAAATAGACAAGAAAATATGGAAAAAGATACATGATTCTTTTAAAGATTGTTTTGTTGTCCCCATGTTGTTCTGACATGGGCCAAAACATAAATTACTGGACTCTTAGTTTTTCAAAATTTTATATAGATATGTGTAGAAGAGATTCTCTTACCTCATTGCTGAGCTTCACACCATTGCTCTCACCGTCACCCCAGGTGGAGGGGAAAAATGACAGCAAGGGATAAGGAGGGGTTCATACATGGAGGGCCAAGTGGAATAGGGCATTAGACACCATTGGAATTCTTCTGGCACATGTTTCCTATAGCTCCTTTCAGATAAAACTGTCAGTTAATTGGAAAGATTGTATGTTCTCCCTCCAAGAGTCACTTGTGTCTA
This sequence comes from Daubentonia madagascariensis, assembly GCA_023783475.1. Classification (NCBI taxonomy): domain Eukaryota; kingdom Metazoa; phylum Chordata; class Mammalia; order Primates; family Daubentoniidae; genus Daubentonia; species Daubentonia madagascariensis. The sequence continues at coordinate 10,391,549 of JAKFHU010000487.1, forward strand.
GAATCATTTGCATCTCAAGTTCTCTAAGTTTTTCCTTAAAGTTATAGGTTGTTGCATGAAGGGTATTTGGTCTATAATGTGATTTACTTGGGGGGTGTTCAGAATAATATTACTGAACATTCTCTAAGATTTCACTATTACACATATGTTATATTCAATATCATTAAGTCCTTACATGATAAAATTGAAGCTTTCTTAGAAACTAACTTAATTTGAATTGGACTTTGAAAAATGTCTGCATCATTTTTAATTTACAAAAGTAATATACTCTAGCAAAAAACTCAAACAATTAAAAAAGTAACTGAAAATAATCTAGAACAGGAATGGGGTTAAGGACAGTGAAAAAAATTAAATATGTTTATATGCACATTACTGCATGATAAAAAGGGGAGTTTTGCACATTGATGTGGACATTGTGTTGAATCCTGCTTTAATTGGGTACAGGAGAGTGGTGTATAATTAAGTGTGTGTTCACAACTAGGTCTTATATGGGGAGGTTGCCAAAGTGCTATGAAAAAAATCACTGACCTGCTCTTTACAAGAAGAGGAAGGGAGTCAGGGTGGACTTCAGAAAAGAGTACCTATTAAGCTGTAGCTTGAAGGCTATTCAGAAGTTTACCAACAATTTGAGGAGGAAGGAAACTCTATGCAAAGGTAATAAGCATGCACAAAGACCCTAATGTACGAGGTCTGTCCGCAAAGCATCCAGCCATTGTTAATATCATGAAAACGATTTGCAGGACATCGTTGTAACCTGGCAGCCAAGAGAGTGGACTGGGATGTGCATGCGTGAACCATGACACCTTCACTGTACTAGTCAGTGGGGCACTAGAGGCTGTTGAGTGAGCATGTCTACCGTGTGGCCTCGCATTCAGAATGACTGAGCGAGCAGAGCAACGAATCTGAAATGACTGACAGGGTAGAACAACAAATCTGTATCAAATTTTGCGTTAAGCTTGAACATCTCTCTGTGGAAACTATTCGGATGATTCAGAAACCTTTAGGGGACTATGCAATGAGTGCAGCACAAATAAAAGTTTGGCACAAATGCTTCAAAGATGGTCGATAATCTCTTGACCTGATCTACATTCTGGAAGGCCTGCCAAAAGCAGAACACCTGAGAATGTTGAACGTGTGCGGGTTAGGTTAAGAGATGCGGGGAGAACTGTGTGAGGTCCCAAGGTGCCTACTTTGAAGGGGACTGAGGAGTCATTGTCCTGTGTACAGTGTTTCTTGTATCTTATATCTTCTTCAGTAAATGTCTCTGTTTTTCATATTATATGGCTTGATACTTTCCAGACAGACCTCGTATGAAAGAGTCCTCATTTTAATGGAAAAAGAATAATTTAGTGTAAATTGAACTTTGAGCTCTATCAAGGTCTGGATGGAATTTCTGGCAGATCAAATTTATGTGCTCTGTGTTTCAGTGGATTCAAACAAAAAGTAAGACAGCGAATTTTACAAAAGTCAACTTTATTATCAGACAGTTTACAGTATAAAATGTCACTTTGGTAAGCTGAAAAATAGCCCCCAAAGATACATCACAATCCCAGGAATCTGTGAATATATTACCTTACATAGTAAAAAAGACTTTATAGGTGTGATTAAATGAAGGATCTTGATATTGTCCTGGATTAACTGGGTGATCCCAATGTAAGCACAAGAGTTCTTATAACTAGGGAGGCAGGAAGACCAGAAACAGAAAGATGTGAAGTTGGAAGCGGAGACTGCACTGATGTCTCTTGAAGATGGAGGGGCCACAAGTCAAGTAATGTGAGTGGCCAATGAATAAGGTAAGGAAATAGATTCTCTCCTAAAATCTCCAAAAGAAACACAGCTCTGCCAATAGCTTGATTTTAACCCTAAAAAGCTTCATTTCAAACTTATGATCTCCAAAACAGTACAATAATAAATTTGTGCTGTTTTAAGCCACCAAGTTTGTGGTAATCTGTGACAGAAGCAACAGGAAATTCATGCACTCATTGTATAGGATATCTTTTTTGCTTGGTTTTGCCATTGATATTTTTCTTAGACTGGTTAATTTAAGAGATTAGAAACTACATGAAGAAAGTACATGGTGTAATACTTGCTAATATCTTTCTCCTCGGGTTTTCACTTTTGTGAAATGAGGCACATCTATTAAAAATACTTCCAAGAGGTTATAGTGACCGGTGATACAATATCTTTGAACAGAGTAAATGACTATTTGGGATAAAGAGCCCTAAGTAGATAGTCTTCACTAGTAAGTTAATAAAGGGGAGCACAATTGTGAAAAAGTCATCAGTACAGTGCAGATAGAAGCTGTCAAAACAAAGAGCACCTGAACTGTACATAGACAAGTAACTACTTCCTAATTCCTTGTGCTGAAATTCCTTTGGGGATAGTGGAAGACAAGAGAGAGAATTGTCCATTCATGGTGTCTCTTAAGATTAATGGCCTCTAAATTTTAATTCTTTGCTATTTGTTAGTGTATTTTTCAAGATGGCAGAGAGTCAATACTCTTAGAGGTAAACAATTACTCAAAGGTGCTAAATGTATTTGACAGGTAGAAGGAAAAATAAAAATACAATCATTTTCACAACAAAAGTACATTGCAAATTACTAAGTATATCTTTACTGAAGTACCAGAAGGTTGTAGGGTCATAGCTTAATCCCACGTTAAACTTCTTTGTTCAAACAATCCAGACTGGGTCGCTTTAGTGATCTTTAAGTACGCTAGCCTATGTGTAGTTTGCTCAGCCTAAGTCAGTTGGTTTGGGAAAGTAATCAAAAATCTCTAGAATGATGGGGTGCTTCTTTGAGAAGGTACTAATCCAGGATTCTTCAAGCTGGTCAGCATGCTTGAATTCTCTCTCTCAGCTCATGGACTCAGCCGTGAGCATTCCACAAAAGGCTGACACCCTCTGTGTTCTGTAACTACCTGGAACTTTTCTGCTGCGCCTTCTAAGCTCAAAATTCTTAACTCACCCATTCACCCTCAGGTTGCAGTGCAATTTTTTGTTGTAGTTGTTTTAGATGCCATTCTGTCATTTCATTCATTCCTACTTACCCTGCCTCTCAGTTCACCCACACACTTGGGCCAAAAATGAACTTGCTCTTTGCTCCCTGTTTCTTAGCTATGATAATTCAATCAGGTGTACTCCATTCCCAGCTCTGGCTTTTGGAAGAAGAGCCTGGGCCACACCTTCAGCCCACAGTTGCTGTAGGAAGGAGATCAGACCCCACTTACACGGCTATCTTTAGTAAGAAATGAATGATGTCTGCGGCTGACGTAGGTGAAAGATGAATGTTTGCTCTCAAAACTCATTGTAACTTTATGAGAGTGAGTCTGAAACTTCAGATACTCGGAAAAGAGAAAAAAGCTAAGTAGAGTAAGGATTCAAGAAGGCTAAATTGGGTCTAAAGCCTGATCCCATTAAGAAGCCAGAATTCCCATGTATGCAGGTATATCTGAAAGAGGAACATGAAAGCCTCTAGTCAGGTATAGTTTGGTCTAAGAAGTTGCATCTGCTTAGTGGGATATTAAAAATGGGATTCCAATGGTGTAAGTAAGAGCTTAAGTCAGGTAGGTACAGCCTCTCCCACATCAAGCCATCAGGTACTATTACTAAGGTCCAAAATAGCTCCAGTGGAGACTTGGCTGAAATACAAAGGCAGAAATCTAGTCATATCACCAAGTCACTATGTTAGACTAGGACTTGACTATGATTCAGCAAGCATGTAGGTGTCCACAACCCATGTTGGGATGTTCTGATTTCGGTGTATAGTAATATGGCTCTGAATCCGTCCAGCTGCTGTGTAATCCTCTGATTGACCAAAGCTTGGTGATTGTGTGAGACATAACCTGAAAATGGGGCATTAGTGATCGTAGTTCATTAGATACATGTTAATTTTTTAAATTAGGATCTGGCAGAACACACAGGCTGGATCTATGATTTGAGCTGAATGATTAATAGACAGTCATGGAGGAAAATTGGAAGGAACCCTTGACCCCTTTTGAAAAAATCAATGTCTTACATTTTCTCATACATGGCAGCTCTTTGATCTGGGACATTTTGCAAGCAGCATTGGAGGTGGTCCAGGGGTCAAGGCTGAGAATTTCATGCATTGCTGAGCAGGGCGTAATATCCAGTAAAGATTGCATATTTCATGAACCTTCCAACAGAGCCTACGAAGAAGCCCTAGAACATCATTACCCTAAAGTGAGGACAGTGAAAAATCACAGGGAGAGAAAGTCAACTGTTGGGGGAGGGTCTCAGAAGCCAATAACAAATGAACTGTAATGAATAAGCCATGATGCTGACCTGACAGAGCTTTGCGTGCAATAAGTGGAGTCTGGATTTATCTTTCTTTAGCCATGTTTCATTTCATGGTATTGGAATAGACTTAAAGAGAAAGGAGGTTGGGAGGGAGGAAGTGAAGGGAGAGAGCAGGATCCAGGTTTAGAGGTTTGTGTCATGGAAAGTCCAGAACACAGAGAGTCAAGAGTGGTGGTAGTGTTGAAGTAGCCAGCTCAGGAATCCACACGAAGGAATGGATAGTGTAGTGGTGACCGGGATTGGAGTTGAGTCCCAGGTTTCTCAGGATGTAATATGGACTGCCTGGGTCACAACCTTGTGGGGATAAAGGCCCAGACATCTGAATGTTATTAAGCACTCAGAGGGTCTTTCCCCTACACTGAGGTTTCAGGACCACTGGCCTACTGAAAAGGGAGTAGAAAGGGCACACAATTGAAAGGTAGCAGAAAGCATGGGAATTTGGGAGGAGAGATGATTGAAACCGGCACATACTATGTTCTCCAACATATCATATATTAAACAAATGAAAAATAATATTGAAATGCATATTAACAACATGCTTTATTTTTAATAGTACAATTCTATGGGTGACATAATCTGTGGCTTAGGTAGAATGAGGTATTAAAAAGCATAGTGAATGTAAAGACAGAAGTTCTGAATTCAAGTCCTGGTTTGATATTTACTGGCTACGTGGTATTGGCAAATCACCTGGCATATCTCAGAGATGGTTATAAGGCTAAGTGAACTCATATGCAAGGCTTCTGGGGACTACCGAAAACATGCATATAGAGTGATAATGATTATTTTCCTTTTACTGTCACATTTCTAACTAGTAATATATTATTTTATAGACAACAAATGCAGTTTTATAAAAACATATTTTACCAGAAAAGCAAATAGGATTTACCTTTACTAAAAAGTAAATTAGGAACAATTTCAGATAATAGAAAGCACTGTAAATTATGCATACAAATATTTTCTGTCTTTGTAGCTCTACAGAATTAAGACAACAGCTAGGGTAGAAGATAATCGTAGCTGCTTTGGGGTGTTAGGTGCTATATATTTGAAAAGTTGACTCAGAATATTCTCCTTTCTCAGCAGCTGCGATAGGCAACCCCCGTGACTTTTGAAACACTATCCAAGAGCTGATGGGCTGGGTGCCCAAGAGTCCCTCTAAGTAATTGAGCGCCTGTGGTCTAGCTCCAGAAAGCACCATTATGTTCTCCAGAAAGGCATTGCTTTGCCAAGTCTTGTTACACTCTCAAGAGTTACCCACTTCACTTAACGAGATTCCCTTTATGGAAAGAGAAAGAACATTCTACTCATTTATCAGTAGATATTTGATATTTTCTGTGCTAACTCAGATTTTTTTTAAAGGCATTTAGCTCCATATCTAACATCTCTAGTCATGGACATTTTGAGTAAGTATAATCCACTGCTGTCCGTCCCTTCCCCCTGCCCTCTTGTAGGTTGGAGTTTACCCACTTGGAACCTTTCCAAATTCTTTTTCATTTACTTAAGGAAAAGATAAGGAATAAAAAAGGAAGACTATCATAAATCTACAGGATGGAGAACAGAGAATTCAAAAGCTGCTATTAGTAGAAATAGCACATCTTTGAATAAATTATAATAATCATAACAACATCAATAATAATATTTAGGCTTTATGTGCTTCTATTACAGAAATTATGCTGAATGATTTATATACATGCTTTCACTTATTTATTCTAGTAATCCTATGAAATAAAAATGAGATAGAAACCAGCACAGAAAGGTACAGTAACTTGCTCAAGATCTCACAGCAGTAAATGACAGTCAGGATTTCAACTCAGACAATCTGAGTCCAGAGTAAGTAGTTAGCTGTTTCATATAGTTCTTACGCTAATTACTTGGAATTACTTAGAATTTCTCCAAAAGCTGAATGTTCACTCTTCCATATTGGTATAATTTGGCAATTGGGCAACTGGTTCTCAAGATGATTAGTCTTGTTAATCCAATAATTAAATTGTGGGTTTTCTGGGCTAAGTAATGTTCTGTGGTATGTAGTGTTTTTTGAAAGTGTGTGTATGCTGTAGCTATACCTTTCCTGGCCAAGACTGGTGAAAGGGGTACATAGTAAAGAAAAAAACAACTCAGTTATAGGTATAAAACACTATTAAACACCAAGACTAATACCACTTAAATTACATTTGTTCAAGGAATATACACCAAATACAAAATGAAGATGTTCTTTGTAAGATGTTCTTTGATTGCTGGGGGTATAATTAACACATTTCATCTAGAATGGGACAGAAAAGCACCTTGAGACTTGGTCAAATAAGGCATAGACCTAATCCTGGTTATGAAGTTGAAAAGAATCTGAAACTTCACCTTTAGGCCACTGGTGTTTGGCAACATCATTGTCCAGTCACAGTGTTTCAGTAACAGTTGCTTGCATTATCAAGGGCTTTCTTCATCTCAGGAATTGTGCTAAATACTTTACTTGTATTACCTCATTTTAAACTCACAATAAGCCTGTTGGGTCCATTTCACAGATCAGGAAACGGAGGCAGAAATATTAAGTGACTTGCCCAACTTCACATTCCTAGTAAGTGGAACAGCCAGGTATCAGTCCCAGGCCTCCTGATTGCTATGTGTCTGCACTTAATGAGGATGCCATGATGCTCTCACAGTTGTATTATAGGATGTTGATTAGGAGTCAAGAGATCTAGGCTTTGCTTTCAAATCTGCCACCCACCAGTCAGGAAATGCCATGCGAGTTACACACCTCCCACATCCAGATGCAGGCAATTCCTGCCCTACTTCTCCCATACTTTGCCTCCATTTCATGACAGAGTTTCTTTACATGAAGGATCTGATTAATGATGATAGTTACACTCTTAAAAAACATTTTCAACTTAAGCCAAATAGAATTAATTTTTGGTCTTCATCAAACACGATCAGACTTGAATTGTATCTTATGGAAAAGGGTATGACTTTGGTAAATGAAGATGTAGAGGGAAGAACATTCCAGAAAACAGGAATTATGTGACCAAAAGTATAGCATTATTTTGTAGTCCCTTCCCCAAAATATTGAATAAGAATATTGTTATTAATTGACAGACAATGCAGTTTGGACTTAACCTGCAAAAAAAAGTGAAAACACTGACGAGCTCTTGACATGAGGGTTGTGTGCTATGCAATTGCCTGTTTTGGGTAGTGCTGTCTAGGACCAATGAGAAGAGGGAAAAAGGGCATCCCAGCAGACCAATAATTAGAGTGTTGCACTGGCTGAGGTAGGAAGTGATAAGCTAGAGAAATGGCCATAAAAGAGATTGGTCAGACGTCAGAGAGAATATGGGGCCCTATGTAGATTCTGGAGGCTGGGCAGCTATTGTGAGAGAAAGGAAGGAATACGGAAGCCTTGAGGATTTTGAGCCTAAGTATCTGGGAGAAACAGGCTAAATCTGGAAATGCAGAGTAAAAATCTCCATGAGGAAGAAAGATGGTGATGGGAATCTATCGTGGAAATGGTGAATGGGCGGTTGAATATGGAGAATCAAAGCAGTGGAGAATGCTCGGATCCCAGAGAAAATGATGTGATGCCATCTGCATATTGGTACACTGGGCAGTGAAGCCACGAAAACAGTTCATGTGCCAAGTCCACCAAGGGAATGATGGGACAAAGTGTGCAGCTAAGTGTATCTCTGTATTTACAGGCCGGTAGAAGGAACAATTCACAGGAAGTAAAAAACAAGTCTTGATTAAAAAGATTAATCTGAAACTATATACATATATATACATATGTGTGTATGTATGTGTGCATAAATGCAAAACAAAATTCCAAAATGAAGGATCAGAAAGAAAACATGACCAAGTATGACATTTGTACTTTTACTACCTTTGTTCATACCCTTGTGTTTTTCTTGAAATCTGAACAGGGGCTACTTTCTATAGATGGACAGATTGTTAGAAATGTCTTCCATGCCCCAGTGCATTTGTTTTTTCCAATGAATAATTTTTCTTTATGCCTATTTTGGCACTGCTCGTTACATAATTTCCCTCATCATCATCTCATTTTGCTTCCAGAGACATATTCTCAAGTGCCTGGCGACGTAATAAAAACCCTCCATGGATGCTGCCCAACTCTTGATTATGTGCAGAATTGCTGAGCTGTAATGTTGCTACCAACTCTAATATTTCTAATGCCTCTTGGAATGATACCAACATTAACCACTTATAAAATACCAACTGCTACTCAATATGTAGAAATGCAATTGCATTTCTCTGCTTGCCGAAACAACAGGTCTTTCTGAGATCACTTTTCTTTTTTATTGGTTTCCGAGAGAATATACTATTGAGATCTGTGATAGGTTGTCAAGTGCAGGCTAGTGGTAGTTGTCTTTTTCCCAAATGATTTTATTATATTGAGGATTTGCCTCAGGACAGAATGTTGGACAGAGACTAATATGTGAATAAATATATTTTTATATCGTGACCACTCACCCCATTCTGATTCTCAGTATTTATGTTAAGTTTACTAATAATTACATAGAATGTGAGATTCAGCATGATATGGACACTTAGAGAGTCATAGATAAGGTCAATTGAACATTTCAACTTCTTTATCAGCTTTGAGCTAAATAATCACAGTCTATTGTTTCCTTGGATAGATCTAATATTCATTTATGCCAAAGAAAAGTGTTTCAGAACAAAGTTTTTAGTAGGTTGTCGATAGAAAAAAAAAGTCTTTAAATTCAGTCGTCAGTCAGTTTCTGTAATCTAAAGAATCATTACAAACAAACATTGAGCAAGCAAATTAATAAAATCAAATAGTATTAATCATATTAGAAAAAAAAAGCAACAGTTGATTCAGATTGTATTCTACAGCAAAAGTCCAGAGATGTAACCTTGTCAATCAATTTGTTCAATGGTAGATATTATTAGTCATTCAATTACACAGACATATTTAGTATTTATGGAGTTGAATATGGTACTAATTTCTGGGAATACAAAAAAACTCTGGGATACTTCACATTCTGTATAGGTGAGAAGGAATAAAAGAAGACTTTCTTTGGAAAGAATTTGAGCATGTGGTTTCTACATACAGAAGATTTACTGATGAGAAGTGAGAAGAAGAAATAAATGTATAGGATTGAAAAAATTTTCGTTAAATGTATTTGTTTGTTTTACATATTAAGAGTCAGAAGATAGAAATAGGGAGAATTATGAGGGAATGTCAGAAGACAATATTAAGATAGGAGGTTGTAATATTTCAGTAAACTGCCCGGGATGAGATAAAGTAATTGTCACACTCATAAAATTATTATGTAAACATGAAGGACATTAAAAATGGTTTCCTGGAGAAATGTCTGTCATGCACAGAACACTTTATCTCCTCTGCCATTGCTGCAAAGCATGATTTTAATAAATGCTTAGGACAAATATTTCTTCTAAGCCAATAAACTCAACCTTGAAGTTCAGCTTCAAGATCATGACACCTGTTACTTAAACCAGTCCAAGCATGGTTAAGTTCATGGCATTTGCCTAAGGAAAAGCCTGTATCAAAAGGAGTCTTATAGATTGGTTTTCCAATATAAAATAAATCCTTTGTCAATTTGACTATTTAAGATATAAAAATAAAAACCTGAAGACTGTCTTGAACCACTGCCTCAGCAACCTGCCTGAGTGCCTCCTAAATCACCTAGCTTTCAGAGCTCTGGGGTAGGTCAGGTTAGGGCTATAGAAAACTTATGACAAATCCCCTTGTTCCTTCTTACCATCCAGAATTTTGACAGGGAGACTAGACACTGACACACTGAAAAAATATATGCAGTTCAGACATGACCATGTGTAATTAAAATCCTAAATGGACTTTATAAAACTACCTGGGTAGGCAGAATGCTGACTCATCAAAAATGCTCAAACCCTAATATGGCAAGAAGGGACTTCACAACTGTGACTAAGGAGACAGGCCTTGAGACAGGGAGATTGTTCCAGATTACTCTGGTGGGCCCAATCTAATCACATGATTTCATAAAATTGGGGGAAGGAAGCAGAAGGGCGAAGCTAAAGATGGCAGCGTGAGAAGGACTGTGTGTGCCATTGGTGTTCTGAGATACAGAGGCCATGTGCAAAGACCCACAAGAGTCCTCTGGGAGCAAAGGGCAGCCTCAAGCAACAGCCATGAAGGCAATGAGGACCTTAGACCTATAACGGCATGGAATTGAATTCTGCCAACACTTGAATGAACAAGAAAAAGGATTCACTCCTAGATGCCATAGAAAGGAATTTAGCCCTATGACACCTTGGTCTTAACTGAGTGAGACTTGTGTCAGACTCTTGACCTCCAGCTATAAGATAATAAATTTATGTTGTTTTAAGCCACTAAATTTGTGGTAATTTGTTATGACAGCCTAGAATACCAATACGCTACCAAAATGTGTGGAGAAAATAATAATTCTATTGACATTTGGGAAAGAAGACGGGAGGGCGTGATTTTTAGAAAGAGCTTCACTGTAATGAAATTTGAGCTTACTCTGAAGGATGAGAGATTGCAAACTTGGTTTGGGTGGGGATCATCATTCTTCCTCAAGGGACATTCACGGAGAAGAATCTGAGGCGGGGCCTCTGACTCAAGCAGAAGGCTGGTGTGGGGAAGGATTTGGAATTATGTCTGGATTAGAAATGTTGTTCTGGAGGGCTTTGTACACAAGAGGAGAAATTTGAGCTATCAGAGGAAATTCTTATTGCATCCCACCCTTACAGAGAAGCTATTTGAGTTTCTCCGCTCACTCACTCCCCAACACGTGCTGACATCATTGCGTCGTGTTTCCCTCTCACGTGCCTCTTCAGCAACATCAGGAGTAACAATCACAAAAATAAGAATTAACATTTATTGAGTGATTACAAAATACTATGCACTATGCTAAGAGCTTCATTCACATTATATATTTTAATCCTCACAACAAACCCTGCTTTTAAATGAGCAAATTGAAGCTTAGGGAGATTTAATTACCTTGCACTAGAACACAGAGCTAACCAGGGACAAATCCAGCTTCCAAAGCTAGAGCCCAGAGTCTTAGCCATTTTACATAGTGCCATCTATGACAATCAGATACGCATTTCATTTTTCCTGCCTGGGGAATATTTTATTACTATATATTTTATTAGGTATCTATAGATACAATAGAGATTATGCATGCTGACATAATAAACTATTTTAAAAATAAAACTGAATAATAGATGCAGTTATTCAGTCTAGAGAGAGGCCTATAATGACCACAGCATGATTCATCCAAAATTGTTCACATATTATGGCCAAAAACTCCAGCTGGCTACAAAGAAGATGATTCAAGGATCAAATATAAACCTAAGCTAATTTGGGTCTGCGTCTAAAAGAATGCCTGGCATTTATGCAACTATAGAGACTGATATGTCCACAATTTTATCTGTAGTGAGGTGCAGCTGGGACTCCCAGCATTGAATAGGTTAACAGAACTGCTTTTGTTTTATTCTAGTGAAATGCCTTCCTTTGCTCCCATAATTTTCCATATATTGTCATGACCCAAGGTAAACTGGACATCTGAAAAGGACCTAATTAACATCAGGCACAAGTGAAAGAATATATGAATGGACAAATGAGTAAGTGAATACTGACATTAAGAGCTGAGATGCAGCATCTCCAGAGTGGCTGATGCTGTCAAAGAAAAACAGTCCTTACTTTCTGTCCTACTGCACATAGTATGTCTGCTAGTCTCCTTTGCTGAAATCCAGAATATAAAGTTAAACTTTGTTAAGTTTAAAGTTTGAACTAATCGAGCACAAATTAGTTTGTAGGATCATAAATGGCAATACATCTAAACAAAGCACACCAATTTTTATCTGAAAGCAGAAAATGATGACACATGCTAGAAAAATTAAAAGGTAATAAATTGATCATTGGAATTAAAAAATCAATTTTCAGAATATAGAAAGAATATGGCTAATAATGTTTTATTGACGATTCATAAATGTCATCATAAGCAATTGCTCGAGCACTTGAAAGCCAATGTTCCTCCAGGAGAATAAATTTCTGTGGTGGTTGTATTTGTTTGATTGCATTTGATTTTTAAAATGCTTTTGATTAGGTAATATAGGTACATATAAGAAATATCAAGAGGGTAACTCTCTCTTCAGCCATGCTGCTTAATTATTTTTTCTCTAGAAGCTATCACAGTTTCTCTTGCATCCTTTCAGATAACTGCATATAAATCTATAGTATACCTATAAATCTACTAATCTATATAAAAATATACATGGAGGAATTGTTACTATAAAAAGTCATCACTGAGATATGATGGATAAAAATCTGCTTTTCCACAGCTAAATAGAAGGATAGCAGTTTAAAACAATTTCTTGAAAAAAAAGGATTTTTATGTGGCTATGAATGATAATAAATGTAATTAGTGGCAAATGCATTACTGTTATTGTTTAGTCTCCTTAGCTGGGAAGGAAGATTGTAAGGTAGTTAAAATCATAAGCTCAGGAATCAGACTCCAGCAACTAGCTGTGTCATCACTCAATGCCTTGATTGACTCACATGTAAAATAAGTAGATAAACAGTGATATCTCGGGGGACAATCCAGCTAAGATGCTTTGCACAGTGCTTAGCACAAGTTAAGAACTCAAATTTTAGATCTAAGCAATAAAAATTGATAGGGAAGAGGAAAGAAAGACAGCACAGATGTGTGAATGAGTGCCCACTGTGAGAGAGAGAGAGAGAGAGAGAGTGTGTGTGTGTGTGTGTCTATACACTGAAGCTCAGAGTGCTTTGAAAAAATCTTTATAATTATGTTGGGCATTTGCTTTCAGAAAATGAGGGTACTTATTCATTTTTAATCTCAGGAAACATAGCATTAGAAAGCTCATTTACAAATTTGGAATTTGAGATTTAAAACTTCACTCAAAACAACATTTCTCACTTTTTTCCAGCTGTGTATTAAAGTAATAGATAAAGTCATAATAGAGTTTTCCAATCACAAAGACTTAGAATCTAAGTCAACAAACTATTGCTTTCCTACGGTTCAAGCTTTTGTGCTAATAGATCACCCCAGGCTATTACTATTCCTCTTTATTTAGGATCCCATTATACTTCTTTATATCTCCATTACCTTTCTTGACCTGCTGTCTCACACTTGACAATATAATAGAGTATATTCTTTTAAAATATGCAAGCTTCTCATTCTCAACTGTTGTGTATCAATATGAAAAATTTAAAAAGCCAAGAAAATACTTTTAATTAGAGCACATGGACATATAAGCACACATATCCGCCATAGCTGTTCTCACTACCACCAGTTAGGCCTCAACTTCTTTGCTATTATCAAATGAACCACAGGGCATAAAAGGCTGGGAGCGCTGACAGAGAGGTGGGAGAAACTTAACCTTTTGGCAAATGGTAGTTAGATGTGAAAATAGAACCAAGCAAATACATCCAGTTCCTCACCACCTCTCCTCAAAGGACCTCACTGAAGTCCGTATCACCTTGGCTCCCATGACAACCCCCTGACAAAGATAAATAGGTGTCAAATATGCATTTGCTCCTAACTCTTCTGGGCATTGGTACCAAACACAAATGCAAAATTTAGGCTGAGCTAATCTCCTGATATACCGCATAAGGAAAACCCACAGATTGTGGGCTTGCCAGCCCGAGTGGCTAGTCCTGCCTCTGCGGGGCTGTCAGCACCCTCTAAAAAAGTCAGTTGATAAAACGAAGCAAGCAGTTTCTGTTGGCATTTTCACACCCTATGAAACACATGTTCTGTTTGTAATGCAAACATGACTCTAGAGTTGTAGAAGCTTTTGGGGATTTATGCTAATTAAAAGATGTTTGATCACAGGATTATGGTCCCAAAGTTTTAAACTTGGTTGAGCCTGCAGTAAGGGAGTCAGGACTTTCCTTTGAAGAAAAGTTTAGACAAATATCTCACGAATTTGTGCCATGAAGTTAATCTTTCTACAAAAATCAGTACTTTCCTGTGTCCCTCAAACACTCTAAAAATAAATTTCCAGTCCCTGGCTGAACACAGGTTCAAGAGTCAAATCCTATTTAATAGGAGTGTTGCCTGCTGTGGAGAAGAAAAGCTGAAGCAGAAATTACTTTGGGGGTCACTTTTGCTTTTATAAAATGTGATGATACCAAAATAAAAAAAGACAAAAATCCCAGGAAATGCATGTATTAGTTACATTTAGTGTATACAGTAATCAAGAGTTAAGCTATAAAATCTGATAGCCTTTACCTGTTAGTCTTGTTTTCCTCTGCTTTAAAATGGGGATGTTAATAATAGTTAATGCTCCATTGACTACATGTGAATGTTAAAGAAAATCATATGTGTAAAGTAAAGCTCACAGTAGAAGACCGGATACATGTTACATACTCTGTATATATTAATGATACATTCTCTAGCAGTCTTGAGTTCATACTGACTGCTTTATTCTAAATTCATATAGCATGTATTTACTGTATATTTTCTGTATTCAATATGGTAAAATTAATCTCCTAGAAGGCAGAAACTCCAAGGAAAAGAGAGCAGATTATAGTATTGCAGAAGATTAGTTTCCACAGAAGAACCAGGAGTGCAGGAGAGAGATTTTTAAGGTTCAATATTCTATGTTTCCACCACGTCTCTGAATGTCAGTACATCTCTCTCCAAAAGCGAAATAAACCTAAGGGGGAAAGATCTGAGAATATGGTCATATTCATGTTAAATAGGGCTAAGAGTAAAAAGAACTTACAACCCCTGCAACCTGCAGTTCTTTTTTTGAGCTGAGATTCCTTTGGCCATTGGAGTTAAGTCAAATGTTTCCAGCTCCTCTCTTGCTGGTTTAGATACTAATCCTAATTCTCAAAATAATATTCTGACTCCCTCCCAGCACCGTCCTCTGATAGCAAAATGTCACGTAAAGGGAACAGACATGGCCCAAAAGCCTTGCGTGAGCCTAGCTGTGTGGCTTATCGGCACATGACAGAAAACCCTCTGATCCAGGGCTTCCTCCCTGAGCTTGGAGGTTTAGCTGACTTGTGGCTGTTCGCATCCAGGCCCTTGGCTAAGTACAAAAAAATTTGTTTTTGCTTTATTTTACTGTTTTTCCTTTCTAGAAAAGTTATTTCATGTTTAAAAATGTCATAGCCAACATTTGACGTAACTGAAAAATGACTGGTAAACTAACCTCAAAGTGTGTGGACTATAATCTCAGACTGCTTTAGGTTTTTATTTTCTTAGAGAATTATGGAGGACCAGGCTCTGTCTTTTTTTTTTTCTTTTTCACATAATTTATCAGAAAAAAAGCACAATGTGAAAATGTCCTGGTCTTTTACAAAGCTCTCCTACGTTCAATTTTTTTTTAAAAAGGAAATATTAAAATGTACAAATGATAATTTTTAGGAGAGGTTTAATATAGTTGTGTCCTCTGTAAGAACTCTCGTGTTAATTGTGATTGTTTTTGATGTCCATCTTCATGGGTTCATAGGAAGTCATACCCAACGGGCTGACTCTTGGAGGTCATTGCTCTCAAATCAGCCATACCTTCTCTGCTCACCTTCTGTGTAGCTTCCCTGTCTTGTTTTCTCTTTAAACTTTACATGAGTGAAAATGTATGAATCGACCTGCTCTGAAAGCCCATTTCCTAGTCCCTAGTGGGCTCTATTTGAATTTTATTACTTTTAAAGTATCCCCCCCTGCTTCCAGTAACATGAAAAGTAAATGACCTCAGAGTGGCAGCTTTTAAGTTGAAAAGATTTAGACTCTAAAGTAGAAACTCTCTTGTAATTCTCCTCAACTTGAAAGGCTGCAATGCCTCCTTCACCTTGTAAGGTGAAGAGTTTTTATTCTCCCATAAAAAATGAGGATGTTTATATCTTTGCTGAAACTAAATAGACCCAGGTAAAAAAAATTTCCATTCTAAGTCTCTGTTCCTGTTGTGTCATTTTAGGCAGAATAAATGAAAAGTGTCTGATCACAGTCTTGTGAAT
Source organism: Daubentonia madagascariensis (assembly GCA_023783475.1). NCBI lineage: Eukaryota > Metazoa > Chordata > Mammalia > Primates > Daubentoniidae > Daubentonia > Daubentonia madagascariensis. Next base: position 10,407,839 of record JAKFHU010000487.1, read on the forward strand.
GTGAAATAACTCTTGAGTGATGTCAAACATCACACCACCCCACCTTCTATCTGCATAACGAGTCTCAAGAGGCCCCCTGGAACACTTCCCAGGGACCATCATTCTTCCCTTCCCATCCCTAGGGTTGCTTTGCAGTGAGACTGATACATGGAGGAGGGGCATTTGTGGTACTTGGCCTCCAGAGCATTCTGGGCTGGGCTGGGGGTGAAGAAGGTGATTCAGAGCCAAAGCACAACTCTGCTGCCAGAGGTCCCGTGCTGACAGCTGCCACCTGGGTTTGCCTAGTAAAGGCTGCTGTCTCCTTTCAACAGTAGAAACATCAGAGAGGAAGATAAGCTACAGTTCCTAAACCTGCCTTCATAAATCCTCACCTCTGCCTATCTGTCCTTCAGTATTGTTGAGTTTCTAACTGGGGATTCATATGGCTATAATTGTCCCCATTCACATTCTAAACACACAAATGGGTGGTTGGTTTAAAAATGGCATGTGGTATGGAAATAAACTGACCCAACTCAGTTACCATGAGAACAAGGCCTGTGGGCAGGTAGTAGGGTCTTATGGGAAAAGTGGCCATTCCTGTAATCAGTTACCTAAAGAACATTCAAGGTGTTGGCCAGCATCTTAAATTGTGAAGGCACGTCTGTGAGAAGTGAGAGAAAGGTCCAGAGTCTCCCTTGGTTGGGCTAAAGAACAACTAGGGTGTAGGATTGTGCCCCTGAATATCAATCATTATATATGGCATTCAGCACACAGAACAGGGATTCTTTTGTGGTCATCGATCCCAACTATGGGAGCTCTTCCTAGAAAGAAATGCAGGTAAGCATAAGCATACCTATTTTTCAAATAACTTCAGATGTTTACAGGATCTCTGAGACCCAGCCCTTCGACCCCAGAGTAAGAAAAACAGGATGAGATACTAGAAACTGGGCAAGGAGGAGCTCAAGCACAGCTTCCACACAGATGAGATGGTCCTACAACTCAGAGAGGAAGCAACAATGTGGAAATTAAATTTTCTGGTTCCATGTAGAAAAGACCTTCCGTGTAAGGAAAAGAAAGTAAAAGAAAAGACCTTTGTTATGTTTCAAATTCATTTTAGCTGACATGGCAAAATCGAGGCAAGGATTCTATGTCATTTCTTGGCAAAGAAGAAACTCTCTCCTCTTCCCTTCCCCCGATCGTCAGGCCAGTACATCACATAGTTGTAATCCAGAGAGTTTCAGGGAGAGAGTTTGTATGCTAAGACCTAATACTAAACTCTGATTTCGTTGCTTATCTAGGGGTAGCTGAGTTATACAGACCAACTTTTCACTCCTTGGGGTTCTATACCTATTTTGTTCTGAAATTTTCCTACTCAGTGTCTCCTGGTTGCCTATAAACCTGATTCTAAATTCCGCATGCTGCAATTTAAAATCCTAGCAAATATCCCTGCCTTATCTCTAAACACTCAGCATCTCAGACTTGCCCTTCACAGTTCAAATTACTTTAATCACTGATGTACCAGAACACTTTGAAATTCCACCTGTGTGTGTGTGTGTGTGTGTGTGTATGTATTTCAGTTTCATTTGGCATCTGGTTCCCTGGACTTGACCTCAACCCTTATTTCCCCAAAATGGACTCTTTTTCCAAAATGCCCAATTCTAACTCTTTTATAAAATCTTCCAGAAATACTTCACCCTCACCCCAAAATGACCCCTTCTTTCCTCAAAACCTTATAACACATATTTCCTAAATTTATGTAGTGTTTAAGAACAGCAATAGTATACCATCCCTTTCGTGATGGCCTTAAACTATATTTTAAGTTTTACATTTTTTTGTTGTTTCCCTAACTGTGTTTCAGACCTCTTGAAGTAAGGAATATATGTAGTAAATGTTCTCATTAGTTCCACAGTGCCTGGCAAATTATCTGAACTTTTGAATGAACAAAGATGTGTGCAGATTCTTTCACTGCTTTTTAGAGAAATTATTTGTTTCCTAATTCTAAGTAAATATTCTACAGTAGCATTCAACACCTAGACTCCCTGACAGCATAACATGGAGAATATAAAAACATCAGTGCCACTTTCTGCTAATTGAAACCAAGGGCAGATGCATTTGGTTTCAAGATGCTCTATAATTTATTGTTATTAACAGTTATTTCAGCATAACTTTAGCTTTCAGAACCAAGGTCATATACCCAAAATTTGAACTGATCTATCTTTTACAAATGAATATTGCCCTTCTTCTATGAGGTTTCACACGTGCTGAGTGGTTACCTTATTTCCTATTGAATTCTTGTAAATTCCCCACAGCTACTAACAAACACTTCCAATTCCCTTTCATTTCTTAAAATTGATTCATCTTATATCACTTTCAACAAAGCTTTGGTTCTCTACTGAGAAAATTCAGGTCATATAGGTTATCTATTGCTGCATAACAATCACCCTAGAACTTAGTGTCTTAAAGCAACAACCATTTAGTTTACTCATGATTCTATAAGTGGGTTTGCCAGGACTCAGCTGGGAAAGCCTATCTTTTCTCCATGTGTTGGCAGCTGGGCTTGGTCAGGTGGATGCAATCTAGGCTGGACGACCCAAAGTGGCTCCCTTCACAATCTGGTCCCTCAGCTGGGAAAGCTTTTCCTGTCTCATGGTGTTTTGTCTTCTATGTCCTTCCTCCTCTTATGGACTTTCACCCTTCAGAATGTCACACTCTCCATCTGGTCTCTCGAGCAGGGTAGCCAAAATTATTTACATGGTTAATCAAGACTCCAAGAAAGCAAAGGCAGAATCCACCAAGCATCTTATGGCCTGGCAATATATATGCAGGAAAAAATACATGTAGGAATTTAATGTATATTAAGTTGGATGATCCACATAATTGGGGAAATTGATATATTTAGTAAATTATGCTGAAGGTGTTAGTTAAGCATTAGGAAAAAGAAATCTAGCTGTATTAAAGAATATCATGAAATAAATAAAAACTTAGAGAACCATGAAAAATGTTTTTATCAGAATGTTGAAGAGAGTTTAAACATAAAATAAAAAAGAAGAAAATTCCCACTGGTTTGACAGATCTTACCATATATAAACTTTAAAAGTGGATACCAAAACCTGGTGTTCTGCCTCTACTTAAGATGAAGAAATATACAAGAAAATATTGCTTCTACTCTAACAAGGAGAAAAACACAGGCCAGATAATTTATAAAATCATAAACTTTTTTGAGCTTATCAGAGAACAGAGGTTGCACAGCATCCAGGGGAACCCAATTCCAAAGGGTAGCAGCTAACAGCTGCTTAAAGGAGAGACAGAACAAAAGAACAGTTCAACCTCGGGCAGAGTATGGGAGGGGAAGTGAACCACCATAAATGCAGGTAAAAAGAAACCATCTGAAATTTTAGTGAATTCCTAAAAGCCAACTCTGGGCTAGCATGACAGCTGGAATAGCTAGGAGCCCCAGCCTTGCAGGGAGTCCACACTCACTTCCAGTCTCTTTATCACAGGCCTCTATGGGTGCTCATGAGAAAGATGGGGGCAGGGCAAGAGGCCTAAGAGAGCCCCCATTAGAGGCACTCAGCGTGAAACCTACCCACTTTCTTAAAGCCATCTCTCATACAAAGCAAATGTCTTCAGTCACTGGGGCAGAGGCAGAGAACCCTATTCTTCCCAAGGCTCAGACAAAGATCCACAACTTCTGAAAAAAGAGCAAAACAAAAGCCATGGGCTACAGAAGAACATTTGCTAGTGAGGATAGAAATCTCTCCTGCCCCCAGTCCCAAGCAAAGGTAAACTGCGGCTCAGGGAGGGGTAGAAGCAAAAGGGATCTGCCCTGAGGTCAGGGCAGCACAGTCCACAGCCTGGAGAGAGGCAGGCAAAGGTACACTACGGCTGAGGAAGAAATAGAAGCAAAATCCCCACAGCCTCTGGGAGAGAAGCAGGAAAATCTCTCCTACCCAAAAACCCTTTGCAAAGTAGAGATACAAAGTAGAATTTGGCTGTCACAGGTGGAGGGGCAGGAATGCTGAGAAAGCCCCACCTCCAAGTTGCAGGCACACCGTACCTACCTAAGACTGGAGCTGGAATAGGAAAATGGAGAACTCTGCCCACCACATGTCTTGCACCAAGTAAGGAGCAATAAACAGCAAGTCACTACTGGAAGAGGGACAAGGGAAGAGTGGGAGATCCCTTACTTGATGTGGTCACACAGGGCACGCTGAAAGCTGAGGTTGGAGCAGACACACTGAGAAAAACCTCTGGCACTGCAGGACCCACCCAGAGTAGTAGGTTGCAGCAACTCAGCACTGGAGGAATTTAAAGCCTGTGCACTGAGGGCAACTATCAACAACAAAACCCAACTCTGTTATTACTAACTAGATTGACTCAACCACCCACGCTAACCATCTAGAAGGAAAATAGATGTGCTCATTTCAGAGTATAAGTTGTATTTCCATAATCTCTGCAGTTATAGACAATATCCAGGAGTAAAGTATAAGACACACATACACGTACACATACACACTCACAAACACATGCACACACACCCCCAAAACATAACACAAGAAAAGAAGAAAGAAAAACAGTATAGAGATAAAGCAGTCAATAAAACAAGATCCAGATAGTATTAGATTGATGTTAGAAATATGATTAATATGTTAAAGTATCTAATGGGAAAAATGGACATGTGTGAGCAGATGGGAAAGTATAAAAAGAAACATAATGAAAATGGGGGGGGGGAATAAACAACATAAGATCAGAAATAGAGACTCCTTCCGTGAGTTTATCAACAGATGTGATGCCGAAGATAAAAGAGTCAATGAGCTTGACGACTGGTCATACAAATTATCCAAACAGCAAAAGGTATATAAAAAATCTAATGCCGCATCCCAGAGCTATAGGAAAGACCGAGGAGTGGAACATACATGCGGTTGTAGTCCCAGAAAAAGAAGAATGAACAGAAAAGATATATGAAGAGATAATAGGAGTGAATTTTCCAATTTTAAGGAAAGAAATCAAACCAAAAATTGATGAATTTTGAAGAACCCCAAGCAGGTTAAAAAAAGAAAAAAAAATACACAAGACACATCATAGCCAAGCTGCTCAAGACTAAGTGTAAAGAGAAAATCTTGAGGCAAAACAAGAATAAAGAATCACTACATATAGAAAAGCAAAGTTACTAATAATAACAGATTTCTTTCAGAAACTATATAAGCCAGTTTAAAGATGGAGCAACACCTTTAAAATTTTGGGAAAATTCAGTCCAGAACTACTAAACTCAGCAAAAGTATCTTCCAAAGCTGAAGGATCTATAAAGCTTTTTGTGTTTTCACATACACAACAGCTGAGATAATTCGTTGCTAGCATGCCTGTATTATAAGAAAGGTCAATGGATTTTATTCTAGCAGATGACTACAGAGTCAGACAAAAACTCTGAGCTTTATCAAAGAAAGGAAGAATGAAATAAATAAATAAGGAGAGAGAAGATCCAAACAACACTATCAACCATCTTGACCTAACTGATGTGCATACAAGAATTCTGCACCCAGCAGTAGCATAATGGACATTATTATTAAGAGCACATTATTCACCAAAGTAAAACATATTCTATGCCCAAAGACTAATCTTAAACAAATTTAAAGGAATTGATATCATACAAAAAAAGTTCTTTAAACTATATAGGAATTAAACTAGAAATAAATAAGAAAAAGATATTTGGTGAATAATATTTTGTGAGTTAAACTACCGACCTCTAAATGATACATGGGTCAAAGAAGGAATCACAAGAAAAATTAGAAAAGAAATTGAATTGAGTAAGAATTTTAAAATACAGAATATCAATATTTGCAGGATACAATGAAAGTGGTACTAGAAGGATATTTATAGCAATAAATGCTTATACTAAAAATAATAAAGATTCAAATCAATGGTGTGGGCTTCCCTCTTAGAAGCCAGAAAAAGAAGAGCAAATTAAACCCAAAGCGAGCAGAAGAAAAGAATAATAATATTAACAGCAAATAGCAAAGGAAGAGAAAATAGGCAAGCAATTTAAAAATCAAGGAAACCAAAAGCTGTTTTGTTTAATAAAAGATCAAAACAAATGATCAACCTTTATTCATACTGATCAAGAAATGTAATAATGTACCAGTATCGGGAGTGAAAGAATGCATATCACCACAAACCCTGTAGACTTTCAAGGGTCAATAAGGGAATATTACAAAAAACTGTTTATGTTAAGAAATCTGATAACGTGAATGAAATGGACAAATTCTTTGAAAGATGATAATATCAAAGCTCACTTAAGAAGAAATAGTCCAGTCTCCATTAAGGAAATTAAATTTGTAATTTAAAATCTACCCACACAGAAAACTCTAGGCCCAGATGGCTGCACTGGTGAATTCCACCAAACAATTTTACAAAATAATAGCAATGATACTAATTGTATAGAAAATTTAAAGAGGATGGAACTCTTCTCTTTAAATTTCCCTTTAAATTTCCTTTTTAATACTCATTTTATAAGGCCAGCATTCCCCTGGTACCAAAATCAGTCAAAGGCATTAAAACAAAACAAAACAAAAAACACAAACCAATATTTTCTATGAAAATAGAAATATAAATCCTTTATAAAATGTTAGCAATTGAATACACACACACAAAAACATAACACAACAGAACACACTAGCATTGATCTCAAGGATGCAAAGTTGGTTCATTATTAACAAAAGGAATCAATGCACTAGACCACTTAAGAAAAGAAATATACAGATATGTGTGTGTGTATGTATCAATACATGCAAAAAAGTATTTAATAAAATTCAATGTCTTCTTATAAAAACTCTCAGCAAACTAAAAATAGACTGAAATTCCTCACATTAATAAAGGACATCTATGAAAAACTTACAGAAAATATCATACTTAATGTTAAATGATCAAATACAGTGTTCCTAAGGTGGAGAAAAAGACAGACATATTTACTCTCATGATTTTTATTTAACATTGTTCTACAATAAAACAAGGAGAATAAATAAAGGAAATAGATAGGAAAAAAAGAAATAAAACACTTTCTTTACAGCATGCATTATCATTCACATAAAAGAACCCAAAGAATTTACAAAAGAGCTACCAGAACTAATAAGTGGTTTAGAAATGTTGGAGGATGAATGTTAATATACTGTATTTCTATATATAGCAATGAACAATTAAAAATTAAAACTAAAATAGCATTAACAATTATATTAGCATCAAAATCAGGAAATAATTGTAAATAAATTTGACAAGAGGTGCACAAGATCAAAATGCTGAAACTACAAAACCTTGATGCGAGGAGCCAAATTTTAAAAACAAGATACATAAATGGAAAAAATATATTTATTGATCAGAAAGAAGATTCAATATTACCAAAATATGATTTCTCCCCAGTTCGATCTATAGATTAAACACAATCCCAATTAAAATCCTCAATAGGCTTTTTTGTGGAAATTAACAAGCTGATTCAAAAAAGCATATGGGAATACAAAAGACCCAGAATAATCAAAACAATTTTGAAAAATTAGAGCAACGTTGATGGGCACACAGTACTTATTTCAAGGCTTACTATAAAGTTCCATAATTAAGACCCTTTGGTATTAACAATGTAATAGACATATAGATTAATGGAACAAAATGTTTATTTTGTTATTTTTAGATACAATTTATTCCCATTTCATTAAAAGAGTAATTCACTTCTGGTTAACCAATTCATCCCAACTGTCTTTTTTATTCCATTACCCAGCTGACTCACACAATTGCCTTCTTCCTTGCAAGCTTCCCTGCCCTCTCTACAGAAACTGCTGCTCTTGCAGGGGTTTTCTGAAGCTGTCTTTTTGCCAAACAAACCCAGGCACTGCACTCTCTGTACGCTGATTTTCCCTGACTTCTCTGAGAAAGTTGACAGAATTTACCACCTCTTCCTTTTCGAAACTCTTCATTTCAGCTTCAAATGCCACATTTTTCTGTTTCTCTTCTTAATTGTTGACTTCCTCTTTCCTATCTTATTTGGTGGCTCCTTTTCCTCCTCCCATCTCTAGTTTTGGGCTTTTCCCAAAGGTTACATCCTTAGCTCTCCGCTCATCATTCTCCAAGTTCTTCTTTTCAATTAGGTTTTTGTGTCTTCAGTCACCATCACCTCTGTGTTAACCACTCTCGAATCCCCAAATCCAGTGCCAACTCCTTGAGCAAAACTCAGTCCGTGTTTTCACCCTTCAAGTGCCTATAAAACGACCTCGTATGGATGCCCCGTCCTTTCTTTACATGCTCCAAATATGCTTACCCTTTTTATCTTACAAACAAGCACACATTCTTAATTTCTATCTACATATTCCTCTCACTCTTACTCTCTTTTTGTCTTGGTTACTAAGACCACAATTTCCTCAGCTTCAGGAATTGCAGGGGAATCTCCACCTCTTCATAGATAAATCAGTCGCCCATTCCTGTTGATCCTTCTTGGACATTTCCCACCTTTCCTTTTTCCCCTTCAAATCAAGCCTCTACCTCTGTCATTTTCTTGCTCAGAGAACTCCAACTGCAATGCCTTCACCTTATTTCACTTATTTTTTGTATCTCTATATGTGACACTACTCAGCACACATTTCTTGTTCCGGCCTTATCTTGTGTACGTATTTATTCCTTAATTATTTTCAAGTAAAAATTTTTATTCATATTGTTCTCCTATCTATAGATAAAACAGAAGTTTAGAGCCCTTAAAAAAACTCTTAGGTAGGAGACAGACATGAAAACAAATGACTATGATGTAACATAGGAGGCAATATAAAAGCAAATTTAATCTGGCAAGATAAATGAGAGCTAGGCGTACCTTTATTAAAGGTAGGAAAAGACAGAAAGAGGAGATGACATCTAACTTGGCCCTTAGCGTTTTGACGTGGATCGTAGCACGAGGATAAAGACAGGATTGGAGCAGAGGGAGTGACGTGCAGAGGCTTTAGGCATGACAACCCGAGATGTACCTGGGTAAGATGGAGTTCAGGTTTCTAGATTACCTGTCTCTCACAACTGAGACCAACCACATGCTGCCTGTCTTCCTGGGTCCATCTACAAATCTCCTGCATACTTTATTTCTGATTCATGCCGATTCCCACCTCCTTCTATAAATGCTAATGAATGGCTTATTTCACTTTTTGTTTAAGGATTTAACTATCAACTCTTTTGGATTAGCTATAACCTGTGCTATTATGGTGGTGGTATTGTTGGGTGTTCCCCATCAGATTATAGGACTCTGAAGATCGGGAATAGTGATTTATTTGCCTTCTCTACCTCCTCCTTTCCCTCCTCCTCCTCCTCCTCCTATCTGCCTTACTGCCATGCAAATAAAATCTCCCTAAAAATTACTATAAAACTGACTTTATATAGCTAAGAAGTAGAGGTAACTTAGATGTCATTAATTTCAGTGGCTTTCGACCCTGGCTACCCCTTAAAAAAACTCGGAGAGTTTTTAACATATACTGGTTTATCTGGTGCCTGAACCTTATCCCGTGTTCAAGTAAGCCTAAAATCGTAGAAGAGTACCTGAGCATTGTTGCATCTATATCTATATATTTGTGTATATATATACATGTAATATATGCATAGTCTGTACCTACAACTATATATGAGTCTGGCAGGCAGATAAGGTTGGAAAGCACTGATACAATTTTTTACATTTTTATTGATATATAATATACATATTTTTGGGGTACATGTGATATTTTGATACATGCATACAATGTGTAATGATCCAATCAAGATAATTGGGATATCCATCACCTCCAACATAACTTTTCTTTGTGTTGGGAATATTATAATTCTTTTCTTCTAGTTATTTTGAAATATATAATAAATTATTGTTAACTACAATTTCCCTACTGTACTATTGAATACTAGAACTTATTCCTTCTATCTGACTGTATATTTGTATCCATTAACCAACTTCTCTTCATCCCCCTTTCCCCCCTTCCCTTCCCAGCCTCTGGCAACCAACACTCTACTCTCTACCTCCGTTAGATCTATTGTTTTAGCTCCCACATATGAGTGAGAACATGTGATATTTATCTTTCTGTGCCAGGTTTATTTCATTTAACACAACCTCCAATTCCATCCATGTTGCTGCAAATAACAGGACTGCATTCTTTTTATGGCTGAATAATATTCCATTGTGTATCTATACCACATTTTTTTTCATTCATTCACCCATTGATGGACAGTTAGGTTGAATCCACATCTTGGCTATTGCAAAATAGTGCTGCAATAAACATGGGAGTACAGATATCTCTTCAATATACTCACTTCCTTTTTTTGGGGTATATTCTCGGCAGCTTGATTGCTGAATGACATATTATATTTTCAAACATGGGAAACTTAAAGCCAGGATAGGTGAAATAACTTGAGCCAGAGCTGCAAAAGGGAGTCTGACCTTCTGATTGCTGGGAAAAGACTTTGATTTATTCCCTGCTGTTTCTGATGAACCAACTCCGTCCTGCTTTTGAATCAGATGACTGAATTCTCCTCCTGTCTACAGTACTCAGAGACATAATGCCTACCTAAAGGAAGACAGCAGTCTATGACATTCTTTACTTATTGCAGGGTCCCTTCCCCAACTTGCCAGGCTATTTTTAACCAAAGCACACTCTGGGTGTGTGTAAAACTCAGAGACAAACTGCAAAAGTCGATCCTACTTTATAAAGAAAAGTACAAAGGTATAAACCTATGTGGAAAACTTCTTTGGAAGAAAGTCTCTTAGGTGATATAAATGCAGCTCCAAAGTTACACAAGGAAGCAGAGAACTGGCTGAAACTTCTCCAAAACGCCACATGGCTCTGCACAGCCCAAGCCAAAGCAACAAGGGTGTCCTTCACATGACACTTGAGTGACTCTGATAAACTATAGCAGGTGGGAGCAACGTGAGCAGATGGAAATAGAGCCATGGGACTGAGGAGTTTTTTTTTCTGTTTTTTTTTTTTTTTAATAGTTCTATGTTTGTTCTCATTAAGTACCTTGAATGCAGGGCCCCATGTTGCCTCATTGTTTCTCGATCATGAGAAGTGAGACATGCAGGACTTTCTCTAAATCTCTTTGTAAACTACCTGGTTTCTTTTTCCTTTACCCGCTTTGATGCATTGTCTAATATATTTCAATTCTCAAGGGTTCCTTGTGAATTTTTTTTCTGTGGAAGTCATTGCTTAATGCTTCAAACGTTTGCAATTTCTCAACATTATTTCCTCTTTGGCTCACAGTGGTTGAAAATGTTTCTTTTAAGTTCTCCCTTTACAAGAAAAACTGGAAATAGTAAAATGCCCTGTGGTATTTTTTTAACTGAAGTAAATTTGCCTTCAGGGAAATATGTATTGATCTGCTGTCTCCTTTGTACATGTTATAATTTCACAGGCAGTGATTGAAATGAACAGACACCAAGGAAGTCTTGCTTATTTGCCCTAATGGAGAGATGAAAGGGAATAAGTTATTGACAATGAATATGCATAAGATTTATATAGTTTTGAGATTGGGAAATTGTTTTTACACTTAAATGTAATATATGTGTGGGCCTTCTAGTGTAGAATATAAGTTCAAATAAAATATTGAAGACAATTGCTAAACATGTGATCAATGAGTAGCCACAAGCTGCCTGATCTATACATGCTCATCACCCTCTCAACTACAGGTAAAAGGTATAAACTGAGAAAAACTCCACTGATGTCTCAGCCTGTAGGAATAAAGACCTATTTAGGAGCATGGGAAGTAATAGGCAAAATATCCAAGTTTCAAATCCGTGTTGGGATGGATATTGGATCTAAACCAAATAAAGAACAAACTCTTAAAAGAGGGTCCAATTTAGCAAACTACTTCAGGTATTGTCAATACAGTTAAAAGCCCATTTGCCACAAACATATTACCAGAAAGAAATGCCAATAGAAAACCTGGTATTTTCTTCCTGCAGTTAGAGAATTTCTATCTCTGATCTTCATTGCCCCCATAATTTGTTCACTGCTTTTTGAAAACATAAAAAGTGGGAAAGTTTTAGCCCCAACTGCTCATATGGGAATTTTCTTGTGTTTATAACACTTTGAACTCTGAGAGTGTTTTGATGTTTCTGAAGATCAGATGCTTTGAAAAATAAAAGCATTTATTTGTTATTGCTATAGAGTATTAATAGATGTCATTATATTAATACAGTATTTGGTGAAGTGTTCAGGTTCTGAAGAGGCACAGATCTAGGTTCAAATACAGATGTGCCTGCCTAAAAAATCTTGGAAAATTATTGTACCCCTCTCTAAGTGTGAATGTCTTCATCTGTGTAATAAGAATACTTATGATACCAAAATCACACTATTGTGAGAATCAGCTGAAATCACCAATTGAGATGATTAATGACTGACATGTAGTAAGTACTCAATTGATGATGTGATGATGATATAGCTAATTTTAGTTAACTAATAAAATATAACATTACTAGATTATAGTTGGATTAAGTTTACAGTACAAGTATCTATTCATTTTAATCAATTTAAAAAATAATATGATACATCCGATTTCTCCTGATGTTAAATCTACCATACTGAGATAAGTATTAAAAACTGAAATATCATTTTGAACTTAATGTAAGGGTGTCAGCCAGTCAACATTGTTGATTGAGCTATCAATCAACATGTATGTGAAGTACATTTGTAGCTATCAACTCTGGATTTTGATAGATTGGGCATGTGAAATTAGAAGATATTGATTTAAGCAAAACACACTTAATGTAGCCTCCCTTTAGCCTTAGTCTAAATTACTGCACTTTACAGTAAATTTAAGACCCTTGAGTAACTCCATTGGAAGAAGAGTGATCGATGTCTTGGTGTCACATCGGAGGGAAGTAATTAGTTACATGCTACAGCAGTGTTCCCGCCATTGTTCAGTAAAAATTGTATCCATGACTTGAATAAAATCATATACACACAAATATTGCCCCACAACTTTGCATCACACAAAATTGGAAGTTATAGCCAATGTAAGACATGAAAGAATTGAATCATCTCACCACACTGGAGCAGTGACATGTAAGAGAACATATACAAAATGTAACATTCTAATTTAAAAATAGTCACAGAACAGATACAGAATAAGTCAGATTTCCCAAACAGAAATCTAGGAAACACTACAGTTATCCAAGATGATGATGTAGCCTCCCCCGACCCCAGCTCCTGCAACTATACATAAAAAAGTACTCATCTTCCCACCTCTTCCCAGTTACATACTACACCCCCACCATCTAAATAAATAAGTAAATATTAAGAAGTAAATAAGTAAGTAGTAGAAGTGAGTCCAAATACAAAGAGCAAACAAAAAGCAGCCCTCAGAAGACTCCTCTACCCTGCATCTTCTGTTAAAGACATTAGCATTTATGAACATTTCCCACCATCTCTACGCTTACGAACGTCTTTGACCCTTTCTAGCTCACTTCCCAATCCAATTATTCACAAACGGTTAGTATTCAGTTCTCTGATCTCAATCGCATCGGCCCAAATTTTAATTCCTGCTCCAATCCTCGTTCTTTTGGGCTGCTCCTGTCTGGTTTAGTGTTCTGTCTTCACATTCTCCCTTCTAGAATCTCAATGTTACATCCTCTGCTTTGTAAAATACCCAGAATCTTAGCAGCCCCCTATTTTAAATTCTTCCACAAATATCTTTAACCTAGACAATTACATCTAAATGCTTCTGCCTCTCATAGAGAAAGCCTCTTTAACCTCCATTAGAGACACTTATATCCATTCGCAATGGTGTTGAACTATTTAAATATTTCCCCAAATATTTTGAGTTTTCACAAGTCAGTGCTTTTTGCGTGTTCCTATCTTTGCTTAGAATTACCCTCATTGCCTATTCTTACTTTTTTGAGCTTCAAATCTAATGGCACAAAACCAAATCTTTGTAAAAAAAATTACCTGCTCTATCATGTATGTTTCCTTAGCCATATGTAGATTTTGTCATTTAAGTATTAATTTATCTACCTCTTTCTCATGCAATGGTGAACATTTTACAGCTTTATATCACAATAACGTATCCTCACCTGCTATAGATCAACTGACACATTGGAAGTATCTAATAAAAATTTGAAAAATTCATGCACTAATTGGTGGGATAGGCATATCTGATCAGATAAAGTGATATTTCAAGTTAAATATTGAAATTTAGAGGTTGTCATTGATCTGATGATGAACACAGTATAATCCTACGGAGTAATTATATTCATTTGTTTTGAGTAAACAAAACAAGACTCAGAATTTGGTGAAGAATTGCTTGTAAGTAGGTCCTGAATATGCTTTTCTCTTGGCATGTGATTGTTTTTTTTTTAATTCTGCAATAAGAGCATACGTTTAACTCCCACATTGGAAAAGCTTGACCTAATTTTAAGAAAAACCTAGAAAAAGCTGTAGTCATTTACTTTGGTGCTGATATTTCAGAGAGAAAAACTAATCAATATGTGTATATACTGTCATAAAACAACAGGCCTGTTTCCAAGGCAGGAATGCAAAAGACCACAATTTCACCCACGACTTATTCCCATTCTTGATCAAAAAATTGCTAGGGAAATACTATTTTTAATTGAACAAGTGATGAGTACAGAACATGCACTTCACATAGTACAAATAACCAGCTGAGGAGAGCTCAGAAAGTGTGCTGTTAGAATCTCTACCAGTGCTGAGTGTCCCAGTTTTGAAATGACATTACATTGACTCAGCTCTTCTTAAGCAAATTTCTAGAAAACTCTCTGAAAGGCACATAAATTGATTTGCTGCTGGAAAATTTCCTTCTTTCAGGCCTTATAATCTTTAATCTCCTAAATGGCAATCTCACAAAAAATGAATCATCTCACCAAGGCAGCAAAACCGTTGGATTGGTTGGTTTCCAAGGATACTGAAGGGAAGGTAGACTCATTTTGAAATGAAGCCTTTGCCTGAAAATTATATAAAACAATAGGGATGAAAAAGTTTTCCCTTAATTGCATTCATCATGGCATCTCCTTTAGAAGTTGAGGCTGTTGGATTATAAATTTTCAAAGTTCCCTGATATTTTATAATGGTGAGTTTAAGCAGCAACTTACTTTATATCTTGCTCTACAAGGGGAGGATATCAAGAATTTTCTCTTTGCAAACCACTGTTTTAGATAGGATTCATCTGTTAGGAAGGAGGAATTTTAAGCTGGAGCAATGAAGAAGGAGAGAAACTAAATGGGGGAAAATCTCACTGCTGCCCATCCTGAGTTGTATTTTTAGCTACTTGAACTCTGTGCAGCCATTGATCTTAGTGCAGAACTGTCTGAACCACACTCTAAAGGGAGACTCACAAAATCTAATTGAAGAAGTAACTTTCTGTCCAGGCCAATTGGATAAATTGCCTTTGTGCTTTTCCGTAATTTGCTCTTGCCAGATGGAATACTTGGCCCTCAAGACAGTGGCAGTGGACCAGATTTTGGAGCAGTGGGTTTTTTCAGATGATTTATTTTTTCCCTCCACAGATAGTCACTCTGGCACAGATGGCTTCTTTGAATGATGAGCCCAGAGTCTTTTCCATCATATTTTGCCATTGTAGACATCTATCTGCTGTAGTTTCTCTATTCGCTCTGCATATCCAAGAGAATATGTAAGAAATTTTAGAATGAAGATCAAATTTTGGCACCTAACGTGTAAACTTGAGGCCTTCAGAGATGGCTCTATGACTGTAATACGTTGAAATACCGCTTTTCCTGCCACTCTTGTTTCTACTATGAAACTCAATTTTCAACAACTAATGTCAATAGGGAAAAAACTCAACTAGAAAAGAATGAAAATTTATAGTTGTCTTCTTTTCCTAGACTTGCAAGCGAGCTTTGATGGTGTTTATGTGAACGCTTAATACTTACTATTAACCTTCCCAAATAGACTAAGACCTAATTAGGAAAACCAGATTAACACAGAAGGAGGAATCATGGTTAGAAAAACGCTTCTGTTAAAACTCAGCCATGGAACAACCTATGCTAGATCTCAGCACATCTATCCAATTTATGTGGAAAGAAGCCTGCCTTTGGAAAAGTATCTCAGTCTTTCTGTGAGAAACAATTATGTGCTATAAATGTAAATGTCTATAAATTCACTAAGACATTGTGGATTCTTAGCCCCACTTTATAGAAAAGTAAACTGAGAATTAGAAAGATTAAGCAATGTACCCAAAAGTGTTCCACTAGTTTGCAGAAGAGACAATAGATTAACTATAGGTTTCGCTACTCCAGAGTTATGCATTCTAGCATAACATACTCCCTCCACATAAATCACACTCAGGAGACAGCAATGACTGGTATTTTGGTGCGGAAGAAGGATGGTAGTGAAGCATTTCTTGATATCATTAACAGAGTAGAAAATGCAGATGGATAAGCCTGGTGTAGTGCACTCCTGAAGGGAGCTATGCTAATGGAGGAAATAACAATGGTAACCACAGGATGTGATTCCACTCCATGAAACTCAGCTAGTATTTGAGCCCATCACTACAAAATGGAGCACAGGTAATCATCTAATTACCTTGAACAGGTTTGGCAAGAGAGGACAAGAATGAGCATGACAGTTAATTACAGTTAATTATTTCACATCTGTCACAACTGTAAGAGTTACAAATAGCTTCAGAATATGGGATCTTTGAAAGAGTATAAATGTATTAATACTTTTCCATATTGGTTCATTGTATATTTTGGGTACCTGAGGTTAGATTCAGAAAAGATTCTATTAGAAAATACTAGATGACTTTATCAGAAAATTAGGGGGTGTGGGTGTGGGTGTATGTGTGTGAGCACATGCACCATCTTCCACTACCCAAAATAAAAATTGCAGTGTGGGGCAGTATATTAGATTTGACTCAACTCGCCAGTTTTTGGCAAGTCACTTTTCTTCACTGATGGTCAGTTTCTTCATGAGCATGGTGAAGCAATGGCATCGCACCTGAATTTCCTCATTTGTAAACTGAGAGTAACACAGATATAAATAATTGTGCGAAATCAGTGGGAGAGAATGTTTTTAGTACAGTTTCTGTGACATACATCAAGTAAAATTCACTATTATTTTTATTATAAATTGGATGAGCTAATCGGACCACATATCTTCCAAGGTTCTCCATAATCCCCATAATCTTTGTTTCTCATCTTGTGGTCCCTTGGTCCATTTCCAAAAAATCTCTCTACATTTCTTCTATCTTTTCATATGAGGAGAGCCATATATCTCATTTGTCATTAATCTCTCTCCCCAAGGAACAATATTTGCTTTTTATTCATTTGGTTACTGAGTCATTTGCAAAGTATATTAAAATAGGGATCTCTTTTTAATCAGGGAGTCAGAAAAATATTGAAGATGAGCAGGAGTGGGACAGAACAATCCAAAAATATCAGAATCATCACTTGCAAACCTCCATCAGATTTTGGCCAGATGTCATTCCTCCCCAAATCTTTGTTATGTATATAAACCAAATATAAATATATACTAAACACTATGCCAACTATATTTACAATATCGCTTCTTTTTATCAGAGTAGCCCTTGCTTCACTGACTTAGTTTGAAACATAGTTCAACAGTGGTAAACAAGGCATTAATTTAAATGCCAATTATGTTATTTAAAATATCATCAAGTTTACAATAAATTATGTAACAGAATAGATGGCCAGCAAATTGAAAAAGAAAAAAAGTTGGTTTCTTAAATCTCTCATCTCTCCGTCTAGTAAATAAACCCAGATATAAAAATATTTTATAATAAATTTTGGATAAGAATAGAAGTGAATATTTATTAAAAACCTGGAAATTAAGTTTCTAAATGTACAGATAAATGAAGTCTCCCCTCAAAAAATAACATATTTTGCTATGTAAAAATTCAAAACTTATACATATTAAAAAGCATAACAAAAATACAAAGGCAAAGAGCAGAATGGGAGAATATTTTTACAAAACAGGATGGAAAAGGAGCTAAAAACTTTATTAATAATGTAAGAACATTCGACAAGGGAAACATTAATTCACTTATAGATAAATAAGAAAGAAATATGAAAAGGCATTTACAAAAGATGACATACAATTAGTAAACAAACATGATAATGTTCAATATATTTATTTGAAAATGTTCATTTGAAAAACATTCAAGCAAAATAAAAAATCAAAAAGGTATTTTTGTATAAATTATGTGTCTTTATTTTTGTCTAGTAGATGTTATAACCTACTACTGGTGCTGGATATTACTAAAAGCCATTTATAGTAAATGGTACAATATATCAAAGATATTAAAATGCTCACAACCCTGATCAGATAATTACACTTCTAGAAACGTGTCTTAAGAAAATGATCTGAAATACAAATGCTTCCTGTGCAAAAGTATTATGTTTATTTTGATAAAAAAGGAAAACATCTTCATTGCATATTATCAATAGTGAAAAATGTTGCACAGCCTTTAAAACGATGGCAGTGAAGAATATGTAGGAACCAGAAATATGCTTATCACATATATAAAATAAGAATAAAGGATGCCAACTTTTATGCATCTTATTTTCTGACTATTTAAAATGTATATTAAAAATATTGGAAGAAAAATTGATATTGTCTAGTATACTAGATTCATATGGTTGTGTATTTTTAACTTTCTTCAATTTTATTAATATTGCTATAATATATCATGCATTTTAAAAATGAATAAATAAATGAATAAAATTATACTAGAAGAAAATATGTATGACCCAAATTTATAAGACTTAAGTAACTTCAAAAAAAAAAAGAAATCTTAAAGGTTCAACTGACCGTAGCTTTGAAAGTTGCATCACGTCATCTTCTATTGACAGCCCCTCTCTGCAGTGGTTTCACATAGCTTAACACAAGCAACTGCTATAGCCTGAATATTTGTGTCCCCCCACCAAATTCATCTGTTGAAATCTTACCGCCCAAAGTGGTATTAAGAGATAGAACCTTGGACATAGAGAATGGAATAATCGACACTGGAGACTCAGAAGGGCAGGAGGGTAGGAAAGGTGTGTGTGGATATGAGACATTACCTAATGGGTACCACGGACACTAATTGCATGAGGGTTACACAAAAAGCCCAGACTTTACCACCACCCAATATATCCCTGTAACAAAATGGCACATATACCCTATAAATCTATAAAGTTCTTTTTTTTTAATTTTATAAAGAGATAGGACCTTAGGGAGGTGATTAGATCATGAGGGTGAAGTCCTCATGAGTGGGATACATGCCCTTATAAAAGGAGCCAGAGAGCCCAGGTGTTCCTTTCGCTGTGTGAGGACAAAGTGAGAAGGCACCATCTATAGAGAGCCAGCCCTCATCAGACACCAATTCCACCAGCATCTTCATCTTTGATTTTCCAGCATCTAAAACTGTGAGAAAAAAAAAAAATTCTGTTTTTTATAAGGTATTATTTTTGTTGTGGCAGCCCAAATGGACAAAGGCAGGAACTAATGGCTAAGAAATATACATGGATAGTGGACCGCCAGCCCCGTTTCTCCTTGAGCTGCCAGTACGAAAACCTCCTTTCCCCTCCAGATGGAAACACTCATTCAAAGAAATTTTGGTAGCCCCATGCACTGGTTCATCATTAATAATACCTACCAATAGGGTGACTAACCATCTTGATTTATCCAGGACTGAGGGATGTGGGACTTTCAGTTACAAAACTGGGCCAGTCCTGGGTAAACTGTGACCAATTGGTCACCCTACCTTCCAGGTACCAGGCATTTAAGGGTGTCAAATAATTTATGTGTGTTATCTTATTTAATCTCCCACACTGGAATTCCAGTTTAGGCTCCAGCTGGGATCCTTAATACACATGGGTTTGGAGTTACCAGATATTCTCAGTGTAGAACATCTTGAGGTAATACAGTTACCAGGTAGTTGATTTGGGTGAATAGCATACCTGTTTCTTCCTTCTGTTCTTCTTTCTTTATTTCCTTCCTTCCTTCCTGCTAACTAAAATCAATTAGGCATTTATTATGTCACTTACACTATTCTAGGCAAATTTTATGAAATATATATGCTTCTTATTGAGTTAATTTTTTCTAACTATAAAAGTAGTCCATGCTTATTGTAAAAAATAAAAAATAGAGAAAATCATGAGGAAGTAAATTTAAATCACAGCAAGCTCTTTCTCTCCTCAAGAACTTGCTGTCTCCAAGCCTGGCTCATTCTTACCCTTTAGGTCTCAGGTCAATCACTGCGTCCTCAGGAGAAACCTTCCCTGTCAACCTCACCCCAAGCAGATCACTCGCAATTATACACTCTGTGACTTCACCTGTTTGTGTAGCCCCCACAAGTGAGCATGGCCTGGAATAATTTTTTCTGTGTATTTAATTAATTCTTAATCATTTATCTCTTCCATGAACATGTAAATTCCATGAGATCAAAGCTCTGATTTTTCTCATTCATTGCTGCCTCCCAGAACCTAAGCACTCCCAGCACTTGGAATGAATGGGTGAACCCATAACCCCTCCAGGCTGCAATAATCCATGTCAATATTTTGGTAGTGCATCACTTCATACAAACACTTACACATCTTTTATAGAGTAGAGATCATTGTGTGTTTGCTATCATATACCTTTTTCTGCATTTACAATTGTAAGAATTTTTCCATGAAATTATCGAATGTGGTGAACACTGTTCTAATGGTTGTATGCTATACCACCTTAGGACTATATCATAATTTATAAATAATTGCTTGCCTTTTAGACTTTTAGCTTCTTTTTAATCTTTTGCTATTGATATTATTTGTGCCTTTATTCAACTATTTTTTAAAATAAATTTTACTGTGTATATTTAAGGTTTACAATATGATGTCATGGGATACAAATAGATAGTAAAAAGGTCACTATACTAAAGCAAATTAGCATATCCATCGCCTCACATAGGTACCCAATATTTTTTTATTTGTGTGGCCAGAGCAGCTAAAATCTACTCTTTTAGCATGAGTCCCAAATATAGTACAATTTTATTAGATTTATTATCTAATTACATTAGATTCCAAATACAGTGCAATTTTATTAGATTTATTATCTGATTACATTAGATCTCTATAGTCGTTCAGCCTACATATCTGCTACTTTGTATCCTCTGAATACGTTTCCCCATTTCCATCTCTTTGCCATCTTAACCATTTTTTTTTAATTTCAATAGATTTAGGGGGTACAAGTGCTTTTTTGATACATGGATGAATTGTATAGTGGTGAAGTCAGGGCTTTTAGTGTACCTGTCACCTGAATAGTACACATTGTACCCAACAGGTCACTTTTGATTGCTCACGTCCCTCCCAGTCTCCCCTCTTGAGTCTCCAAAGTCCATTATACCACTCTGTATGACTATGTGTATCCAAGGCTTAGTTCTCATTTGTAAGCGAGTACATGTGGTATTGGTTTTTCTGTTCCTGAGATACTTCAGTTGGGATTATGGCTTCCAGTTCCACCCAAGTTGCTGTGAAAGACATTATTTCATCCTTTTTTATGGTTTGATAGTATTCTACTGTGTATATATATATATATAGATACACACACACATTATATTTTCTTCTTCTTCTTCTCCTTTTTGCTTTACATAAATGTGTTTGGTATGTATCATATTTTCTTTATCCACTCATCAATTGATGGGCACTTGGGTTGACTCCACATCTTTGCAATTGTGAATTGTGCTGCAATAAACATACAAGTGCATGTGTCTTTTTGATATAATGATTTCTTTTCCTTTGGGTGGATACTCAATAGTGGGTTGCTGGATTGAAGGTTAGGTCTACTTTTAGTTCTTTAAGGAATCTCCATACTGTTTTCCATAGAAGTTATACTAGTTTACATTCCCACCAACAGTGTATAAGTGTTCCATGTTCACTGCATCCATGCCAACATTTATTATATTTTGACTCTTTAGTAATGTCCATTTGACAGGGGTAGAGGTAGTATCTCACTGTGGTTTTAATTTGCATCTCCCTGATGATTAGTGATGTTGAGCATTTTTTCATATGTTTCTAGGCCATTTGTTTGTCTTCTTTTGAAAAATGTCTGTTCATGTCTTTGGCCCACTTTTTAATGGGGTTGTGCCCTGCAACCTGCACTGTGCTTGGCACTTAGATATGCAATAAGAAAGACAGACACAGTTCCTGCTCTCATAGAATTTAGAGTATACAGAAAAGAGAGACTGTCAGTGTATATCCATAAATATGCTGAGGAGAGTGTGCACCACAGAATGCAAGCATATTGCTGGGAAGGCAGAAGGAACCAAACTGCTATCCTTCTATGGGAATAGAAGGAATGCAGCTCTGGAAAAGTAATATTTAAGTGGTGTGAGAGGTGAAGGATCCATAGAATTTAGCAGGGGGAAGAAAACGCTGGGGATCAGAATACTTGAGACAGAGGGAAAGCCAAGAGAGAGGCCCTGAGGCAGCCCATAACGTGGTCAGTATGAGGAACTGAAAAATGCCCCCATTACGACCATGGCACAGATAAAAGAAGCATGATTAATACCTTGGTATATAAACCTTTATTGCAATTTTTATTCATGTATTTAGAATAGATTGCTTGAAGGGAAATAATTAAAGTTATGGATTTTCCAAAAATTTCCTGATAAGGTAAAAGTACTTTTCAGAAAGTTTACATCAATTTTAATTTCTGTAAGGTACATATAAGATTCCCTCTCTCACTTTATCCTAAGAAATATTAAATATTACATTTTTTAAAAGATGAACTCATTTAACACTTTAGCCATTGTAGTAAACAAAACAAAACAATATCTTAAGATTTAACACACAAGTTACTGACTTCTAAATTTTTTCCTTGATTAACTTTACTCATCTAGAATAGCCTTTATATGGTATACGTCCTCATGATTTAGATATTTTTATATCACATTATTTTGCAGTTTTAAATCTGATGCTTTGCCATTCTGTTAATGTTGCTTAATGTGCTTTTTTCCCCCAATTAGATTAAAAGCCCCACAAAGGAAGTTCAGTACAATTCAATTCAACTAATAGTTATCAAATTCCTACTTTGTATAAAGGTCAATGCAAAGCACTGAGTAAGATAAAAACAAAAAAATACAGTCTTCACTCTCAGAAAGTTCACAGTTTAGTTAGAAGAAGATAAAACTTGCACACTTAGCAATGACAGAAGGCTGACCTTCTGTTACTTGTTTCTTCATACAGAAAGTAATGACAATTACTAAGTAATGAATAATAAAATGAAATTAAAAGATAATGTTTTAGAATTCAGAAGGAGGAGAATTTAATAATGGCCATGAATACCTGGGAAATAGTTATGAATAAGAAGATTGGAGCTAAGGTTTGATGAATCAGTAGGAAAAATGGACACAAGTGGAGAAACAGCACCACTGACAGTGGGAATTGGAGGTCATATGCAATAAAGAGTGACTTGTCCATTAAGGCTGAATAAAGTTTATTGAGCTTACATGCCAAAGATTTACATGCAGAATCCTGTAGGATGTGCTGAGTTTGGATGAATGGTTATTGGTTATTTTTGTTTTCTTCAATACGTTTCATCAATGTTTTCTAGTTTTCAGTATACAGATCTTTCACCTCTTTATTAAATTTAAACCAAAGTAAATTAGTACAGCTATATGGCAAATGGTATGGAGGGTCATCAAAATGCTAAACATAGAACTACCATATTATCCAGCAACCCCACTTCTGGTTATATATCCAAAGGAATTGAAATCAATGTGCTGAAGAGATATTTTCATGCCCATGTTCATTGCAGCATTATTCATGATAATCAAGATATGGAATCAACCTACAATTTCATCAACAGAAGAATGGATAAAGAAATACTGTATATATACACAATGGAATATGAAGCCATAAAGAGAAGGAAATACTATCATTTGCAATGACATGGGTGAACAGAAAGGACATTATGTTAAGTGAAATAAGCCAGGAACAGAAAGAAGATTATCACATGATCTCACTTATATGAGCAATCTTAAAATGTCGAACTCATAGAAGTAGTGAGGAAAAAGTGGTTACCAGAAACTGGGGTGGGGAGGAAGGGAATAGGAAGTCGTTGGTCAGAGTACAACATTTCAGTTAGATAGGAGGAGCAATTTTTTTTCTAAAGACAGTATGTCAGTGGTAAGGAGGAATAAAGTTTTGAGATCTATTGCACAACAGGGTAATTATAGTCAATAATAATGTATTGCAAATTTTGAAATAGCTAAGACAGTAAATTTCAAAGGTCTCGTCACAAAAAAATATAAGCAAGTAAGGGGATGGATAGGTTATTTAGCTTGATTTAAATCATTCCACATTGTGTACACATATCAACACGTCACAATGTACCCCATAAATGTATACAATTAGATATTCTAGTTAAAATAATATTAATTTAAGAAATAAAAGAAAATTTTTAAAAGAGTGCATTTCTCCCTATCAGCAGGTGGGCAAACGAGGTGACCTAAAAAGCGATGATTCATCTGTTTTGAATTTACCCACTATTGGGTAGCAGTGTTCACAAAAGAGTAAGGCAATTGGATTGCTAACCCCGTCACCTGCTGCACTGATAGCTCTCTATTATTCCAAATATAGGACAGTGTGATCTGACAACTATAAATGAGGAGGCTCTGGGAAAGGATTTCTTGGGAGCAAACGGGAAAATGAATATGATTACCTGGATGCATGTCCTCATGGAGGATTATGCTTCATTCTGTCATTTAGACATCCATTCCATAAATATTTAAGAACCTTCTATAAAAAGGTATTTTGTGAGATGCTGTGGTGAATATGATAATCATTATATAAATCTGACCCTCTGGAATTTTATAGCCTAATAGAAGAAAAATGTCTTTTTGGAAAGTAACACGTTTTAGTTGGACTGATTCATATTAACTGATGTTCTAGTTTTCAAAGTCTTACTTTCTCCACAAAATACTCACAGACCCCCCTCACCCCCCTTCTCTCTACTCTAATTGTCTATTTGGCCCCAGAGAGTGGAAAAACTAATTGACTTTTCCTATGCCTTTCTGAGCAGATCAGGTTGATATGGGTCGCCACTGCTGTTTAATTTGTGAGTGTGCAATTGAAAATAAAACACTTATTGGATTACAGCCCCTGACCAACTGTTTGGCAAATGAACAGCGTTGGCTGAAAATATGGAAGCCATATAGTAATTAGAGAAATGATTACAACTTCCAGAGGGCTATCCTGGTTACATCAATGCAGGGATTTTGCTGTGAATTGTTTTAAATACACCCCCAGCCTCTTTTCAGGACAAAGTCAACCTAGCAGTCTTCTGGATTTTGCTTTCTCTGAAACATTCACCTTCTCTACATCTATATGAGAGGCTCCCACCAACCTCTTGCCCATATAAGCAAATAAAAGGTAAACTACAAGTTCTTCCTTTCCTTCTCTGTGTGGTAAATGCTAGTTTGTGACTTTGATCCATCAGATTAGGGAGAAACTCAATTACAAGTATTTCCGCATCCTGGATTGTCGAACTCACCTTTCTAATTTTAGGAATAGATGTCTCCAAAGGGACCCAATAATTTATCATGTGAAAGGACACAAGCTAGTATCCTTTCCTAGGTACTGAGTATTTCTATACTAGCCAAGAATCATTCTATTTCTCTCTCTCTCTCTCTCTCCCTCCCATTTTTCCTTTCTGAGCTCTCCCTGCAGTATTATTATAAGTAGGGCTAGATCTGTAAATTGAGGAGAATTATACTGACAAGTGCAGGTGCCTCCTTTGCCTTTGCTTTGGATGGCCCAGCCATCACTTCCTGTAATATCCATCTCTCTAAGTTCCCTCTGCCATTCTTGCCCCTAATTGGCATAGTAGCGGCAGCAAAGCCCTCACTCAGATTGTTCTCCTCACTCCAAACCTTCATTTATTAAATTATAGTCACAGAAAGTTTAGAGATACACAAGAGACAACCATTCATAGGGATAAGTAGACCCTAAATCCAAGTCCTAAATATGAGCATCTCTATCCTTGGACATCTTTGAAAAAGGATTTTGTCTATTCCCCCAAAAAGATTTCAAATGGCTTACAATAAAGAACGCAATAGTACCTTCAGAACTTGTATTGCCTGCTTTGGCCAGTGAAAGCAATTTAGGTAATTTTAAATTGTGTATATTTTAATTCATTATAAAAAGACTAAATAAAACTTAGGTGTTGTACTCCAATTTTCATGCTAATTGAAATCAAAGCAACATTCTTATGAGAACAGTGTCAGACAGAGATGCTGCGCTGCAAATTGTGTTTATGCTACAATAAAGATGAATAAATTATCATGCTTTTCACAAATTTGTGTTTCTAGACATTCAAGAGGAATGGATTTGCTAAGGGCATTTTGGGTGGTTTTTTGTTTGTTTAGCAACTGTATACTGAAAAGAGAGAGGCAGAAGTTTCAGGGAGAGATGAAATAGGGATGAGAGAATATTAATTTGAAGGTCAAATGACATATCCCAATTACCCTGCACTTATTTTAGTAGCTGATTCATGCTCAATACAGTCGGCTGTTCTCCCACACAACTCTGAGAAGTGCGAATAGTGAATAGAATAGCTCTACAAGCTGGCAGAGACAGATGAAGAGGGTTGTTAAGCAAAAAACTTTAAGAAAGCTACGTAGGTCTATCATTGTGCACTGGATACAGTTCACTAGAACAATTACTTTAGTCTTTTTTTGTTCTTTTTTTTTTTCGTGCAGCTAGAAGTATGGCTGGTAGAGATATATGAAAATGACTTACGATGTGATGAACACACATTTTATTAATAAAAAAACATCCCTACTATTATATTCTGTTAAATGAGACAAATCTGGGGGATATTTAATTTAGCCTCTTTCAGTAACCTAGCAAGCTCTGACCATAAAAGAAGCAAATTCGATCACATATTTTCCAACATCTACCTTGGAGAGGGGTAGGGTTGAGGCAGGAGAGAGAAGAGGAAGTTCATTCTCTGCTCTTATAGGTCTAAAACGATAACTTTTTTTTTTAAGTTTACTTGAAGCAACTCATCAGAGAAGTTCCAAATATTATAAAATGAAAACTACTAAATTAAGAGAAAGCATAAAATATCTAAGGAACAATAAAATGCCAAAGTAGATTTTCTGGAGCTTGATGCAATCATAGAAAATAGAGAAGAGTATAGACTTGAGATACAATCTTGTTCTAGAGGGATGAAGGTGTTTTGAATTTATACAAGAATTAAGTTCATTTCATTAAATAAATTACTTGGATTGCTGCTGCTATTATTCTGAACCAGATGTCTTCAACACTGTTTCACTGTTTACAAAGGCTAAAGGAAGAGGAATATGGATTGGGAAAAGATAGGAAATTGGAAAAGCTAGCTAGGGTGAGAAGAGAATTCAGGATTCTTGTATCCCAAGCTAAAAATGTTTATTCTAGATTTAAATCAAGTTGGGTAAGAGAATCAGATGATAAATATGGTAGTTTTAACTCTCTTTGCACAAAGCTCTTTGTTTATGATGCAACTGGATCCCTTGCCATGTTGCACTTTATTGGGGTGGTGGGGGAGAGGGTTATTCTTCTATATCCCACTTCTGCAGTGGATTGTGCACTACAGGGTGTCAAATAGGACATCTTATTTCTTCTTGGTTCCTCAGTCCCTAGCAACATGCCTGGTTTGCAGTAGGTGCTCAGTATCTAATTTAGGGGATAAATAAAATAAAATCTGGGTAAAAAATTCTTCTACTTCTACAGTGGATTTAGGTAGACCAGTGGTGACATTGGCAAAAATCCAATGATTCCATGATAAATCAAGGGTTACAAACGATATTCCAAGGAGAGCAATTTGCTTTTATTTGAATGGGCTCTCAAATATTGAATAAGGAGATCTATGGTATGATGAAGCATAATATCACAGGTCCCACCTACGTTACTTTCCCCAGTACTTATCCCAGTACTTTTCATGTATAGAGTGCCCTTATCTTATCAAAATACTATCACATTGACTACAGTTTCTTAATTTAGCAATATGTTTATTGTCACTACTTTACAAATGAGACAAAGAAAGCACTGTGTCTCTATAGACTTCAATTCCTTTTTAAATATATTTTCTAAAGTTCTACAATAACCCTTAGGAAATTATTTTTAATCCAAGTTTAAGACAAAACAACTAAAACTCAGAGAGATTAAAAAACATGCCTAAAGTTATACCTGTGATAAATAGTAAAGCTAGGATTTGAATCAGTATTTGTTTTAACATCATGTTTGTACTCTTCTATGTCACCTCCCAAGGAAGAAATGATGTAGGTAAAGACCAGCAGCAGCTAAGCCCTATTCCCTAACCCCAAGTACCAGAATGTACCATCCCTGTGGTTGGTCTGTTGCCTGCCTCCCACTTAGAGAACAATATGGGCACTTCAGCAATAACAGACTTTGGACGGAGACTGCAAGTTATGATTGATACTGCCTCTCATGTCTCTGTGGGGCAATGCATTGCTGGTTCAGACCTCAACAAGATCCTAGGAAACTTGGTTTATTCACTGAAAGATACTTGCATATTGCTGTTGCTCACATTTCCTTGTCAGGGTTTATGAGAATTTTCAGCACAACAAAGGCCAGAGTTCCTGTCCACAAAGTAGATTACAATCTATCAGTGTGAGAAGGACAATGCAGCTGGCGTGGCACAAACTCAGTACTTGTTCATAAACACTTTGTTGGCCTTCGAGCACTTGTTACCGACAGCAGGGCATGTTTATACAGCTCCTTCCAAAAATAAAATTGAAGGAAAAAGATCAGTAAATTCATAATGTCACACTTTCCCAAACTCAAAAACACAGTGATATTTTTGTTTTAGATTTGGAAATGTTTCCCATTGAGAAATAAGGTCCCAGTTACCAAGAGAAAAGAATAGATTCTAAATACAAAAAAAAACCAACCATGAACCCCAGAAAAGAATAAATTCTTCCCCATAGACAGAGAGAAGCCATAGAGATGATTGCCTTGGGTTTATTTAAGTCTAGATTTCTTTATCCCATAAAGTGCAGGTGCCTGAGTTGTAAAAACACACTAAGCAACCCAACATTAAATCTTAGTTCTCCTAATATTGATCTGAAAAAGTACAATTGACTTGTTTATACGTACATGATTAAGAAAGGATGCCATTGATTCAAATCAGTCGAGCTCATTAGCCCTGTTGACTCATTGGTCAATAAACGGACATTCTCTTCGGATGTTTCACTCAATCCTAGACAGAATTAGAGCTCAGTGTTAGAAAAAAAATCAATAACTTCCAATGTCACTGAACAAAACTCCTCAAATCAACTTTCTGTTTTTAACTCCACTCATTATTATTTTTATTTTTCATTGTACAAAAAAATTTGCATCATAATTTTTAAAATACAGAAATAAAGAAAAATAACACAAAATTATTTGACTATACTCAATTCCACTGCCTTCCACAGAAGGCAGCACTGTATTTCATTTACTGTGGATCTTTTCAAACTTCTTTCTATATATTATGTACGTGTTTTGTATTTTGAATATATTCATCTATGTGATATGATAATCTATAACTTGCTTTCGTATTTTTATTGGTTTGTCTCAGGAAAATTAAATTCTTTTAAATGGTTGTATGGTACTTTATATTGGGGGTATACTCTAGTTCATTTTGCTGTCCTAGTAATTAACGGACATTTAGTTTGTGTCTAATTTTTGCTACCACAAATAGTACTATAGTCAATATCCTTGTGATATTCTGTGTCAGATATTCAAGATAATCTGACTTTTTAAATTTAGCTATAGGAGGTATATATCATTAATTTAAACTGGAGGTCAGGGAAGAGTGATTATATGCAATAGTTATAGCTAACTTTTGCTAAGTACTAACTAGGTTTTATTTTAAGTTCCTTACACGCATTAACTAATTGGTTTTTATATAAACTTATAAGGTAGCTACTATTATTAGTAATTTATATATGAGGAAACTGAGTCATAAAGAGATTAATTACCTTTGCTAAAATTCATAAAACTAACTAGTAAAGGGAAAAATGGAGATTCGAACCCACACAAAGCCCTGGTAACTACACTTCTAACCGTTATGCTGCATTGCCTTTCAGGGTGCGTAAATAAGGAATTAGTAAAGTAGTTTGACACTTTCTTGCAGAACTTCAGTGTCTAAATTGTTTTTGGATAAGAAAAGGGTCTGTGGGATCCACCTGGTGACATTTGAAGTGCACAAGGAGTGTAAATCAGAAAGGAACATGAAGGTTCAGTCAACCCAGATGAATAAGATTTATAAAGTGGCTAAGGAAATAAAAATTTTAAAAATATTCAGATGAATTCCAATGACACATTTTTATTCCTTACACGTGTGCTCCTGGAAGGTACTTTACCGAGCTTACATTTTAAGGATGTGGAGAGACTGGAGCACATCCAGGAGAAAGGGAAAATGGATTAAGTGATAGAAAGTAAGTACTAAGAATAAAAGCCAAAGAAATCGGGGTTGTTCATTCACTCAGTGACTGTTTATTGAGTATTAACCACATATATGGCCCTGTTCCAGATGCTGTGGCAGAAATGAAGATGAAACACTTTAAGTACAGTCTCTCTAGCAATTTGCTTTTTGTACAGCAATGAAGATGAGACCTGAGAATAAATATTTGCAGTATGATATAGATGTCACATAAACAAGACGGATGAAGGATATGAAACATTTATGGAACACCTACTTGTGGTAGACATCATCCACAGAGTCATCTCATTTAATTCCCACAAGGAGCCATTTTCGCAGCTAAGGAAACAGATGCTCTGAGTTATTAAACAGTGTGCAAAGACACATGGCTAGTAACTTTCATTCAAACTCACGTCTGCCTCACTCCAAAGCCCAAGTGTTTCCTAGTCCTACTCCCACCCCTAACATTATTGAGAAAAGAGAAAAGAAACAGAAAACAATTACTCTTTTCAAGTAAATGAAAAGTTCTTATAAGAGAGCCATAGGATAGACAGTCAAGCCAGAGAGAGTCAAGATGAATGTACTCAAGATCTATGTGTTAGGTGAAAAACATTCTATAAAGGGAAGTCTCATCCTAAGAGAGTGTATGTGGCTAGGGGTGATATTTAGATGGTCTACTCCAGAAGACTTGCATTTCTTATTAAAATATTGAAATATACCCAAACTGTTTGATACATAGCTCTTGTCCTGGGTTCACCTGACTATCTCTCAATACCCGCAACAACCTTGGCTCCATGCTTGGCTTAGCCCCAGACCCCTCCCCATTATCCAGCAACAAATGATGGTTGCATCTGGAACAACATGGGCCCTCCAGAACCCTGCTTCAGAGCAACTGCCACAGCCCTTTCTGATTGCTGTCCATGCCATGTCAGTTGTCACCATTTTGAGGACTATTCCTGTATATAACCATCTGACACTCAGGCAGAGATCTGTATTATGTTCTCTCTTCAGGTCCCTTTTACTTCCATAAACATAATCTTACATTACTCAGTAGGGGGTTTATACCTATGAATTTCTATTAGGTACTGAATTGAAGCCAGAGGAGTTGTTTTGCTTTTTCTTAACACAGGTTTTTGTATCATCATTTTGTTCTTCTTTCCATTCCTATCAGCATGCCTGAAGAATAGTCAGTATACGGATCCTAATCTTAAGGATCCCAAACTTTACCAGAATAGAGTCATATATAAGAGTGATCTGTGTAGCCTGAAAGAATCCTCTATGATTTAAATTTTGAATGATTACAATTTTATTATAATTTGAATTGTATGATTAAACACTCAAGCCAATGCACAAAGGCAATGGAAACAACGCTGCAAAACATGGAAGAGCGACTTAACACACACGATAAGCACCAAATACCACTTAATTAAGTTTACCCAATTTTATTTCTTTTAATCCAGTAATAAGGGAAAAGGGAAAAGCAGAATTGACCTCTGGACTTCTAATAAATATTCAACTAATGATGAATTTCCTCGTTAGATCATATCCTATATATTTGAATATGGGGAAGAAAAGAAAAGATTAGTCTAAATAGGTGGCATGACCACGAGCAGTCAGTGTAATCCCATAGGGGTTAATTTGTTCATCTGTCTTTCCTCTAAGGCCAAGAATCTCTTTTGTAACTCACAAAAGATAAATATTCCCTAAGAGATAGTGGAGGAGAAAGGCAAGTTGGTGCAATGGAGCAAACATTTTAACCATCCTGCAAATAGGACTTCTGGAGAATTCAAGAAAGTTTATTGCAATGTGTTTGTGCATTCGTGAAAACATGTAACACATGGGTTAGGATACAAGTATGTTTGTGGAGGTTAAAAAAAAAACAGTGGAAAAAACATACATTAACTGAGTTTGTAGGCAACCTTGCTGTCTTTCTCACACAGGGGAATACAAACAGTTCTAAATTTGTGCATGCCTGACACTATTTATTTACAAAAATTTTCAGTTATTAATACTTTTGAATTGTTCTTACAATATCATTTAGAATGGGCCATTTAATATTACCTGTTACTCATTAATTTCCATCTCTGCTTGACCAAGGAGTGAAAAAAATAAACTAAATTACTTTATCAAAACAAAGACCTTTGTGCATAAAACTGAGGAATATGAATGCCTGGTCTGCTTTCTCCAGGACGTTATGCACTTCCCCCTTCTTACATAGCATGGAGCTTGCTACTTCCCACTCTGCTTCTCTATATTTCTACCCAGTGTGTTAGAAACTATCATTTTGCAGTGACTGGTGACTTCTGCTTCTGTAAGCTGCTTAGTGGTCCTATCAATATTAGAGCTATCTCCTGTTGCCCCAACACGTTCACTTTCCCGTACCCACTCACATATACACAGAACCCTTTAACTCTTTGCTGCATCCTAACTTCCTGCGGACAGAATCTGGCAAAGAATTGTTTCAAAACAATGTGGGATGAACAAACTCCCACCCGTTATAGTTCTTCATTTGAACTTGAATTCAAATTGTACATTGATTGGGTAACCTTGGCAAGATAATATAACCTATTTCTTCATTTGGAACAGTATAAAATAACTGTTCTTGCAGAGTTAATGTGAGGATTAAATAAGGTTATTTTAGGCATAGAGGCTAGCACAATGCAAGGTACAAGGTAATATTCAATAACAGTACCTAGGCCTATTATTATTGTCCTAACAACAAAACTACAATAAAAATTGATATTCCGTTGCCCATTTAACTTCTCAGTAAAACAAAAGACAAAAAAGATCAAACGGGAATTTAAAAACATACTCGGTTTTATTTCCAAAACAGAGGCAGTACAGAATCATAGTAGATTTTAGCTAGAAGGTAATGTAGGTATCAACTCTTCCATTTTTGAGGTGAGAAAATTGAGGCTCTAGATAAAATGCATAGATACCCTGATTTCTGTAATATTTCAGCTACCAGACAACTGGAATGATCTACTATGTCCTAACTATCAAAGGAATGATCTGTAAGAAATGTCACATCCTGGATAGATATCTTTGGCTGTTTATGAAACTTCTGTCATATTTTCTCAGTCACCCAACCCTGGCCAGTAGGTGTCCAAAGAAATCTAGTTCATTTTAGTCTTAGCTAGCACAAGCCATATCTCAATAAAGTAATCAAGATCTATTTAAGAAAAGAATACAAGTCTAAGATTTTAGAATTTAAATTACTTTAATTTTGAAATTTGAAATCTTAAATTATTTATTGTTTTGCATGGCATGGGTAAGTTTTCTTCTCATTGAAAGGTCTCCATAGGTAAATGCTGAAATCTCAAATCATTTTTGAGCTTATTCAAAAATAACTAGTTTAGTTATTAGTAGCAGGAAAAGTATTTCTTTGGAGCACACATACACACTTGTATGCATTCACACAACTCACACATACACTCTCACACAAACATGCATTTGCACATGTATGCACACAAATGGCCTCACACACATGTACACATGCACATACACTTGTGATCCGCCCACACACACTCACATGTACTCAAACACACTCACATACATAAACACATAGAGTTACACACATCCATGCAGTCATTATATGTTGATTATTCAAGAGCTACTAGAAAACTTAAACCAAATCTCTAGTCCATATCTAGCATTAACACTATATGATATGGTATTCATGTTTTATATAAGTTAATATTATCCTTGCCCTTTTCTTCATACTTAATGTTTTGGCCTGCTTCCACCTAGTATTTATTATTTTTCTTTTTTATTATGAAAAATTTTGTAAGCTTCTCATGTTCTGTGGAATAAGACAGAGAATGAATGAATGAAGACCAGTAGATAAAGCTTTAGCAGACACAATCAGCCAGACTGCACTTAACTCTTTGTGTTCAGGAAAGATCACTAATTGGAAGTCACACACAGCATAGGAGAGTACTGCCTGTCTTCACTAACGTAAAGTTAAGGGTTTCTGATTTATGGCATTTCCCCATTCCATCTGCAACTTTGTTTAGGAGAGTCCCATCCTTTGCTCAACAAAGTGTCTTCAAAATTAACTATAACCTGTAGAATTTAAGTTACTTGCAAATGCAGGTTTGATATAGGGAAAATGCTATATTTGAAATGGAATGTGAATGTATTTCACAATATATTTTTTAAATGTGTGTGCCCTACCTGGACCTTCGCAGCCCAGATTCAATTGCCTACCTGTCTCCATAGGGGGTGGGATTACACCCATGAAGCCTCACCATATGACACTCTCTCTCTGGAGCAGCCTAAAATGACAGAACCCTCACCTGTTTCTTGCCACTGACATTGCACCTGATGAGACCTGCCTATGGAATTACTCTTCCTTTGTTAACGAGATAATTCAAGCCTCGGTTTCTAGGGGACCCATGGGTTTTCAGAACAATGTCCATCCTCCTTCCCCATGACCAGTGTATGCCCACCTGCCTTAAGTGGGGGACAAGGGAGTTCCACGCCCTCTGTTCTCCTCATACTCCTTTCTTCTTCCCTGTGTCAAAGGAAAAAGGAAAGCAGCATCAATTCTTTTCTTTTGTTTTATTCTTACCCATGGGAGTCTGTTTTCTACCCATTCGTGTAGAATAAAGAAAACCTGATTCATCGACTTTTGAAATCCGAAAAAAGAAAAAACTCTTTGATCTAATTGACACATCCACTAGCTGAACAACCTGCAGCAAATTACCAGGACATTCTAGATTGTCGTTTCCAAGATTAGTGGTCCTTTAGTTAAGCTCTCTTAAGTCCCTTCCAGGTCTATTTAAGAATCTGTAATTCTATCCCTGTATCCTGCTACTAATCCAGGCCTTTAGCTTGTAGTTGAAGACAAAAATAATTTCTGTAGAGAGTGTGCCATATGCAACTTTCCTCTCAGGAAGAACGAGGGCTCTTCCCATTTGAAGTTAAATGTCATTTGCTAATGTCTCAATATATATTCACTGTCAAAAATACAGTGGGAGGGATTTAAAATAAACTTTAGGAATTGGCTTCCTAACTCTGCTTGTTTCTCAGGGAAAGTTTGGGCTCTTTGAGATTTGTCTACTGTCTTTTAGGAGATGGTTTGAACACAGGCCCGCACAGGATCAAAAGAAATAAAAAGATGGTCTCTAGGGAGTTCTTCCAACTCTGTGACTTATTTTTCTCTAATTTTGCTTTTCTGATTTTCCTTATCGTTAAAAAAAAAACACCATTGCTACTGTTTCATTTCACTGTAATTGCTATAAAGGAAGACTGTGCAAATATGTGACATGCTGTGAGACACTGTCATCTGAGTCTGTTTGATAGCTATTTTAAATCTTTTGCTCTTCAGGGGAGGAATTCAAGATGCGCCTCTTATTGGATGGGGGCCCAAAGTAAAAGACAACGATTCCTTACAAGAGAATGAGGGAACATGCCTATTAATGAACACGCAGAAAGACAGACTGAGCCTTAGGCATGTCAGAAGTGGGAAGAGAGCTCCGGGGCTGGGTTATTCTAGTCTTGCAAGGGAATTAGCTCCATTCTTGCAAGTGGAAGGAGCTTGAAGACCAGACACATCCCTTATTCAAGGGTCAGCTTTTGAGCTGCCTCTTTCTTCTACTCCCTGTCCCCTCATTTCCTTATTCTTAAGTAAGACAAAGTTTACAGCTAAAGATGTGATTTAAGACTCAAAAAGAAACATGAAAACATATGGATTACAAAGGCATGTTTGCTCAGTAGCTGGTGATTTTTTTCCCCATCTTTTCACATATATTAGAACAAGTTCCACATTTCCAAAATGCAGAACCAACATTTCAAGCATTAGAACGCTATTGCCTGTTCAAGGATGTTTCATCTCAGGCCAGTACACAGTCAGCCATCTTCTGTTCAGTCGGATGAACTGGCCAACAGGGTGGGACGTACTGGGAGAAAAGTATAGGAACATGTGTATCTCTCTTTACGGTATGTACATTCCCCTGAAAAAAGTTGTACTTAATTTTTTTTGGTGAATTGAATAATAACTTTCATGCAGCAGAGAATCTGTATATTTAAGTTCCCTCTTTTTTCACTTTATATACTGTATTAGTTATTTCATGTTGCTTAAGAAATTATCACAAACTTAGCAACTTAAAACAATACACATTTATTATTTCACTGTTTCTGTGGGTCAGGTGTTTATACATAGTGTAGCTGGGTCCTCTGCTTCAAGATCTCAAAAGGCTCCAATCAAAGTGCTGGCTGGGACTGCTGTTTAATCCCAAGGCTTAACTGGGGAAGGATCTGCTTCCATGCATATGTGGGCTGTTGGCAGAACCCAGTTCCTCGTGGAGGGTAAACTGTAGGCCTCAGTTTTTACTGGCCAGAGGCTGCCCTCATTTCCTTGTCACGTGAGCTTCTCTGTAGGGCAGCTTACAACATAGCAGCTTGCTTTATCAAAGCTAGTAATGTATGCAGTCTTTTAGAAAGGCAAGTTATCAATTACCTTATATACTGGAATGTGGGAAGTGACATCCCATCACCTTCTGTTGGAAGCAAATCATAGGTTCCACCCACATCCAAAAGGATGAGGGGGAATATTTAGGGGCCACTTTAGGAACTGTTCACCATATATATATTAATTCTGTTTGTTTCTGCAGATTGATCAGAGAGATGTCCTCAACAAGAGGTATAAATATGTGAGACTTATAAGAGAAGGCCCAAGAAGAACTATGGATTTTTATTTCCCCTTTGTTTAATAAAAATCTGCATTTTTCCATTTTTAAAAATTAAAAATAAAGGAATTTTTTTAACACCGTTAAAGTCATGCAGGGATGACCCTAATTTGTCCCCCTTAGTTCTCTCATCACACCATGGTACATCGTTCCATCTTAGCATGAACACACTGATTGTTAGATATCAGCTGGCACATCTGCCTTCCTCACTATATTCTGAGATTTTTATGGTCAGGGACTTCAGTTTGATCATTGTGACCCTGCCTAGCCCAAAACAAACTCCCAAAAAATATTTGCTGAATGTGTGAATAAATGAACAAATAAATGAATTTAACTTCCCACGTGCCTTTTCTGCTTTGCTCCAACCTTTGCAATAACCTAGTATGGTATAAATAGTGATTTATTTATATGTGTATTTTATTAACATATATTCATCATATAAATTCACATATATTTTTTCCAAATATTGTATACTTAAACCCTAGAGTTTATAGAGGTTTCTCATGGCCAGATCTTAAAAACTGGTGCTTTTGATTTAAATGCCTTATTTTTTTTCTCCTAGAACTGCAACCTGATTTTTGACCTTGTCTCTGAACTGCTGGCCAACTGACCTTGATTCCAAGGACCATGTATGTCAAACCACAGGTTCCCCTCTAAAGTGTGTTATGAAGAAATAGGGAAGGGCATCTGGTCACAGAGTTCTTTGATGGAGATTATGGGTGGCAATGGTGGAAGCATTTGTGTTTTTCATAGTTAGAATCCAGAATGTTCTGAAATGAACTAAAAATAAATTTATTTTAGCAGCCCCTTTGCTAGGGTAAGGAATGCTGATTTTTAAAAGAACTTGAGAGAGAATGTTTTGGTGAACTTGTATACTGTACCATAAATATTTTTGCTAAAATTATAGAATTGTCTGTTTCCTTTCAAATTGCATCAGGACCCAGGCAAGACCGATGAGTTTTTAATGTGGAAATTTCATGCACACGTTTCAGCCTCTTCCTTTTCTTCTTCAACTTTGCCAACTCTCATTTTATGTTTAGTAAAGATTGATTTATTGGTGCCTTTTTGGCCTACCTGATGTGTTATGCAACTCTTTACCAAAATCAGGGACACAATCATCAGTTTGCAAACTTGCTTTGCTGCAGCCCAAAAGAGCTTTATTAGATTCAGGCTGATTTATTTACTGTGCTGAAAGATTTGTGCATAGCCTAAAGCCTGATCCTTTTCTTCCATTTCTTCTTTGAAATTACAAAAAAAAAAATTAATGAGACATAGCTCAACTTGTTCTATTCCTTGGGGTGCAGAATAAACACTCTGATGTGCTGCTGTTTGGAAACTACAAAATGATAGAAATTGCTACCTTGGATGGCCTGAGAGGGGAAGCTCTTCAAGTTTGACTTTTTTTTCCCCCAGCAAAATGTCAGTGAGACGGAAAAGAGAACCCAGCAGGACAATCTGCACAAGTAAATATGTTCCTCTTTGGTAGCTCTAAATCACAGAGGAAGGTATTTTGAGGGGCACTGATGCTTTTCAACAGAGGGCACTGTGACCAGGGTCGCTATGCATGGCCTCCACACCCTGCTTTACCTTCTGTGGAAGGACTTCAGATGTGTTTTCAATTCCAATAAGTGTAGTTGCTATGAATGCTTGCTAAGTCAGCATCCCGATAATATATCTAGCATCTTCTCTCTGAGCATTGCCAAGAAAAGTCTGCAGGTCAAAACAGCAGAATGAGTTTGCTCCAAGTTCTCATCAAACATAATTTCCACTTGTTCTCTAAGTGATTAACCCTGAAAGGAGCATCTCCTGCACACGTTAGTTTCCTGAGATGACTGTTCAGCTGCACATGTGTTTGTGTGGTATCACCACAACCTAAGCTGTACTTATAATTCAGTGTTTTATCTCATGTTCAATAACACATATTGTGTGAATCAAGAACCTCTTAATGTTAGTGAAGAAGAAATGTAAAGTTATGATCCCACGCAAATGAGTAAGACATCATTAAGGAGTGTTATAGGCTGAATTGTATCCACCCAAAATTTATATGTTGAAGTCCTAACTCTTAGTACCTCAGAAGATGACTGTGTTTGGAGATAAGGTCTTGAAAAAGTAATTAAGGTTAAATGAGGTCATTGGGGTGGGCCTTCCTCCTTTATGACTGGTATCCTTATTAGAAGAGATGAGGACACAGAAAACACAAAGGGGTGACTATGTGAGGATACAGGGAGAAGGGGGCCATCTGCTAGCCAAGGAAAGAGGCTTCAGAAGAAACTAACCCTCCTAACACCTTGATCTCAGACTTCCAGCCTCCAGAATTGTGAGAATACTTAAACCACACAGTCTGTAGAAATTTGTTATGGCAGCCCTAGCAAACTAATACAGGAAGTTAACCTTCTAGTGAAATTGCCCTCTTCAGACAAAATTACTCTTTCTGTGTGGAATTCAAGTTAGGTCTCATTGCAGCATGCAGCTTTGTTTTTCCTATAGCTGTCCTTCATTTGTTCAAGCGACTTGATGCGTTAACCCACATGATTTCCCTTGACTTTCTGCTGTTTGTCCTGGCATCAAGAATACTGTGCACTGCGTCCTCAGTGAGTATTAGAAAGTATTCACAGAAGATCTACAGGATGATATTCTTTGAAGAGATTATATTGTTGAAAATAAGACCAATTCAGGGGTAAAAGAACCTTGGTTTCCATTTGTCA
Organism: Daubentonia madagascariensis; assembly: GCA_023783475.1. NCBI lineage: Eukaryota > Metazoa > Chordata > Mammalia > Primates > Daubentoniidae > Daubentonia > Daubentonia madagascariensis. Next base: position 10,447,631 of record JAKFHU010000487.1, read on the forward strand.
GCCAAGAAGACAAAGACACAAAGTATTTAAGGGATTTGTTAATTAAGTATAGTCATGCCGCGCTTAATGACAGGGTTGCATTCTGAGAAATGTGTCATTAGGTGATTTTGTCATTGTGCAAATATCACAGGGTGTACTTACACAAAACTAGATGGCCTATCCTACTACACACCTAGGCTGTATGGTCTAGCCTATTACTCCTAGGCTACAAACCTGTACAGCACGTTACTGACTGAATACTGAAAGCAATTATAACACAGTGGTAAGTATTTGTGTGTCTAAATATATCTAACCATAGAAAAAGTTCAGTAAAAATATAGTATTATAATCTATGGAACCACAATTGTGTAAGTGATTCGTCATTGACTGAAATATCGTTATGTGGCACATGACTGCATTTGAACCGCAGACTCAGGCCTATACATTGCCTATCTCTCCATGAACTCTGTACATTCAATGGGGAAATGCATGAAAAGTACCTATGATATGCCAGTCATATAGTAAATGGTCAGTAATGTTAGATGATATTAATATTGTTATTATAGTAAAAGCCTCCATAAGCAAGATATTTGTGAGGCATTGGCCAGTTTTAGTTCATTTATTACTTAGTCAGTAGTCTTAACTCAAATAGTTCTTTTGTTAGACAGTCTTGATAAAAATATTAGGAAAACGTCTTAGTTTACTTTATTAAAGAGTACAATATGATATGCATAATTTGCATTTTATTACATTTATTGGTTATATTATAATTCCATTTTTGAATCTACATAGTAGGTTAGATAATTATGGAAAAGTATGAGGTGGTTTGAATCTATCGTGACCTGGCATTCCATCTGAAATAAGCAGTTCAATTTAAGAACATTAGCAAATATTGTGCAGGAAATTAGTAGTTAATAAAATTTGAGGGGATTCATTTTTTCATTTTATAGGCATGTATTAAGGACTTATTATGTGCCTGGCCCTATAATAGGTACTGGAAAACTGCATAAAAATAAATGAGGTGGGCGAATGTAGAGTAGTGAGAAATATGTATGGGTGGAAGAGATAAGCAGAAAACATTATGAAGTCTCACGTGACATAAGTGTGGTCATAATAACAGTGAACGTTTTACTGATTACCCAACAAGTACCAGAAACTTCACATTATTATGAAAAGGTATCCAAAATTTTGATGTATGGCAAAAAGATGACAAGATCATGCAAGAGCATTGTTTAATAGCTTGCTTAGGTTTATCTGATTTTCTATGGAATATATATGTGTTTGACATATTCTTTGCTATGGCTTATGTTCTAGATTCTGTAATGTCAAATGTTAACTTGCAAAACATTGACAAGATGCAAAGACTTTTGTTCTGTGGACAAGATAGCCTCAAATTCCACAGTCTTCTTCCCCTTTACATTTAACCAGTTCCGTATCTAATTTTACAATCTTACTTCAGCTTTTTTTCCTCCACTAGTAATATATTCATCCATGTCTGCTATTCTCGTGTGAACCAGAATATCATTCCACTGGTTCCGCCATGAGTGAGCTAACGAGAACTTTGACACTGCTCACGATATATTTGGATGAAAGTCATGTTTTTAACGTTTTGAAAATTATACTTTGTAAACATATAATATTCTATCCAAAACTGACTCTACTGGAAAGTATAATTTTCCCCTTCTTACAGGTTTGGAAAACTTAAAGCAAATTGCCCAAAGTTGCAAAATTCGTAGGTGACCTAATGGAATATTTATGGTGATGTCTTTTACTTTTCCTGCACAAAGGCTATTATTCTCCCTCCTTCTAATAACGTAACCTTGATTTTCCCTATGGGGAGCTTCCTTTATCCCGTTTCAGTCCTTATGGTTTGGATGAGGTTAACCACATGCTGCACCTTCCTCTCTAGCCACAAAGGGCTTTACTGACCAAATTACAATGTTCAAGCAGCCCTACAAATGAAAAACAATTCAGTGCTCATCTCTATGCCAACCAAGTGTCTTCCAATTACCTTAGAAGGAACCCAAAAAATGGAGCACATGTGTAGTTGGAAACTCTATGAAAGAATACCAAAATCTAGGCCAAGAGTGTTATCTCTCGATATTCTCAAAGGAGCTATTCTTATCAAGAAGTATGATACTGGATTGCAACAACTCTGCCCGTACCTGCCCACGTGCACCCATTGTGAACAGCTCCTTTACTTTCTGGTCTTCATTGCTCTTACCCTGGGAACCTAAACCCCACTCAAAGGAACAGACAGTATAAAACATTCCCCTCTTACCACTATCACCATTACTTCACCTGAAAGATTCCCCCGAACCAGAACCCCCTCCTCTTACTCCAGTTTCTAAACAAAAGACTCAGCCAGACAAAAACAATCTTTAATTTAAATAGTTCTTATTAGTTCTGGCCTGCAAAGTATGCTTTTATGATAGCAAATCAAGTGAAAAAAGAAATGAGCTATCACATATAGACATCATATTATTAATTTTACCTTAGCATTCACCAATAGTATTGATTCAGCTGTTTTACTTAGTATTGAATATTATTGCCAAACACTGCATCAATAAGCTGAATTATGTTACAGTGCACTACAAATAGGAAGCCTAAAATGTATTTTGTATTCATGAAATGGAGGCATGCTTCAGCTCTGATCTCCGTACTCTATTGTGGCCTCCTGAAATTATGATCTCAGACCTCGCTGAAATAAGAGATGTTGTTGAGCTGGAGCGGGGGATGGCTGAAGGATTGTCTTTGGCTATTAACTCTAACTTCTCCAAATTCTCAAATCCCACACTCTTTCAGAACTGAGTGAGGCCCTTTTTTCCTGTACAAATATGGAATATGGCAGGAGATTTTGGGTGCTCAAAGGAGATCATTAAGCCAAATGCATTCATAAAGAACTTGGAATGTAAATTTTAGCATAACTTTTAGAAAATTTCATTTAATACCCAGTTTTCTAAATAATAAGTGACTATTTCGAAGAATTGTGTTTGGTCAGCATGTGACAGAAATCTTGTTTGAATTTTAAGGCCTATGAATTTAATATGCCTTATGTATTCGTACTCATTGGAGGGTAGAAAGGAGTTTCAAGAGGCTTAATTAATGTCCTATCTTCAATTCTGCCTGTTGTGTGAACCTGAGGGAATTATTAACTATTTTGGAATTCGGTTTCATTGACATATTAGACTCTTCCTCTTTCCCTCCCACTAAGGAAACTTCTATCTTGGCCATATAGAATCCTGAGCATATAGTGTAAAGAATTACAAAACCATTTGAGCTATTTACCCTGGAAAGCTAAGACAGGTCATAAATAGATAAAAGAGAAATAAATACATTTCTAAATGACAGAAGATAAAACACTCCAGCCAGTGTGGCCTGGGCCTGGCACAGTTTGGGGAGATTATAGTGAAGAAAGGGAGATTTTAATTCTGCTACTATGCAAGTGAGAGAGAGAGAGAGAGAGAGAAAGAGAGAGAGAGAGAGACACACACACACACACAGGGCAAGGGATCTTAAGAGTTTCTGCTTTTATTTAAATAGAATCCCTCTTTGGTATTTTTCAAGAGACTTCAGTAGATATTTAGCTTTCTTTTTTTCTTTTTAATTAATTTTAAAGTATCACACAGTAAATTTTAATTTGTGCATGTATATGTGCATGTGTATTCTGTGCATTTTAGTACACGCGCTAAATATAACCACTACCACAATTAGGATAGAGAACAGGCCCAATTGTCCCAAAAATCTCCTTCATGCTACTCTGTTATTGTCACACCCTCCTCCCACTCATCTCTCTAATCCCTGGAAACCACTGATCTATTCTCTATCACTATAGTTTTGCCATTTCAAGAATGCTATATAAATGGAATCGTGAAGTACGTAACCTACTGAAACTGGCTTCTTTCACATAGCGTAATTCTTCTGAGGTTCATTCAAGTTGTGTTTAGCTATCATTCATTCATTATTATTGTCTGTATGAGTCCATTATATGTATGTATCAGATTTTTAATCCATTCCCCTGTTGAAGGACTTTAGGCTTGTTTCTAGTTTTTGACAATTATGAATAGAGTTTCTATAAACATTTGCATACAGTTTCTGTGCTTATGCATATCTTTGTGAACGTAAGATTTTTTTTCCCTCTGGGATAAATACCCAGGAGTAGGATTCCTGGGTTATACGGTAAGGGTTTGTTTAAATTTGTAAGAAAAAGCTGAACACTTTTCCTTAGTGGTATTAATATTTTACATTCCCATGAGCAATATATGTGAGTTCAAGTTTCTCCACTTCATTTTCAGCATTTGTTTTTATTTTAGCCATTTTTAGTCAGTATTTTTATTTTAGCCCTTATAATAGGCATGCAGTGATATCTCAATATGGTTCTGAGTTTCATTTCCCTAATGACTAATGATGTTGAGCAATTTTTCATGTGTTAATTGCCATCCTTACATCTTTTTTTTGGTGAATGTATGTCCAAGTCCTTTGTCTATTTCTTAATTGAGTTGCTTTCTTTCCTTTAAGTTTCAAGAGCTTTTATATATTTTGAATACAAGCCCTTTGTCTGATATGTGATTGGCAAATGCCTTCTCCCAGTCAGTAGTTTGTCTTTTCATGATCTCAATAATGTCTTCCACAGAGCAAAAAATTTTAATTTTATTTAAGTCCGATTTATGGAATATTTACTTTATGGGTTGAGCTTTTGGTGTCACGTCTGAGAACTCTTTATGAAACCTCATGTCATGAAGTTTTTCTCCTAAATTTTCTTCTAAAAGTGTTACGGTTTTGCATTCTACATTTAGATCTATGATCTGTTTTATTTTCTGTTTCACATGTGATGTTCAGGTTGAGGTTCATTTCTTGCATATCAATATCTATATGTTTTGGCATGATTTGACAAAAAGACTATCTCTTCTCCTTTGAATTTTTTTGTTTCTGTCAAAAATCAATTGGCCGTATTCATGTGGGTCTTATTATGGATTCTCCATTGATCTATATGTTTATCCCTTTTCAAATAGCACACTGTCTTGATTATTGTAGTATTATAGTAAGTCTTCTCTATTTCTCTTTTCAACTCTGGCATTTATTGCTTATGTATAATATCTTAAAGCTGTGTTGGTAGATGCATACACAATTAGGATTTTTATTTCTTCTTGGTAAATTGACTCTTTGATTTATATGTAATTTCCATTTTTATCTCTAAAAATGTTTTTGCTCTGAAATGTATTTCATCTGATTTAATATAGCCACTCCAGCTTTCTTTTATTAGTGATTGCATGATATATCTCTTTCCATATTTTAAATTTTAACCTACTTATACCATTACATTTGAAGTGAGTTTCTTATAGGCAGCATAGAGTTGGTTCATATTTTTAAGTCCATTCTAACTGCCTTTTAATTCTTGTATTTAGGACATTTGCATTTAATACAATTGTTGATATGCTTGGAGTTAGATCTACCATTTAAAAAATTTGTTTTCTGTTTCTACCCTCTATTTTTCCCATTTCTTACTTTCTATTAGGTTACTTGAATCCCCCACCCCTTTTCTTTCGGTATGCCATTTCAATGTGTCTATTGAGATGTGGATTATAACTTTTTGTTGAGTTATTTTAATAATTACTCTATGGATTACAATATACATAAATTTTCTCAGTCTACTTAGAATACAAATTGTACCACTTCAAGTTGAACGTAGAAGTCTGGCTACATTACAGGTCTTTTTACCAACCCCCCGGCCCCCTTTGTACTACAGTCATCATATATTACTTCTACCTACATGAAAAACTCTGTCAGATATTGTTATAATTTTGCTTCCAACTGTCAAATCTATTTTAAAGAACTCCAGAAGATAGGAATAGTCTACTATATTTACCCAGATATTTACCATTTCTGTTGTTCTTTCTTCATTCCTGATGTTCCAAATTTCTGTTTGGTATCATTTCTCTTTTGTCTAAAGAACTTCATTTTGCAGTTACTTTGGAACAGATATGCTGGCAACATATTCTCTTAATCTTTTCCTTCATCTGAAAATGTCTTTATTTCACCTTCATTGTTGAAGGGATATTTTTACTGAATATAGAATTCTGAATTGAAAATTATTTTCTTTCATCATCAAAAAAATGTTGTGCTTTTCCTTCTGGTCTTCATTGTTCCTGATGAGGAATCTGCAAGGATGCAACCATTATTGTCCTGTAGATAATGTATTATTTTGCTCTGGATTTTTAAGAATTTATTTTTGCTTTTAGTTTCCAGCAGCTTAATTTTTCTGGGTGTGGGCATGAATTTCTTTGAGTTTCTCCTTTTGGAAAGTCACTCAGCTTCTTAAAACTGTGGCTTTATTCTTTTGCCAAATTGGGACATTTCAGCCATTATTTCTTTAAACTTTTTTAGCACTATGGTTTTTCTCATCTCTTTCTGACAACTTGATGACTTCATTATTAGACCCTTTGATATTGTCCCACAATCCATGAACTTTATTTATTCTTTCAATGCTTTTTCCCTCTGATGTTCAGATTGGATAATTTTCATTGCTTTATCTTCCAATTCATTGACTCCTTCCTTTGTAATCTCCAAACTCTCATTGAGACCTTCCACTGAGGTTTTTTTTTTTTTTAATTTTCATTATTGTGCTCTTCAGTCCTAAAATTTCCATGTAGAACTTCTTTATGTCTTCTATTCCTTTTTTAAGACGTTGTATTTCTATTTGTTTCAGAGTGTCTGTGACTGATTGTTCAAGCATTTGTATAACAGCTGGTTTTAAATATTTGTCAGATAATTCCAATGTCAGTGTCATCTCAATGGTGGCATCTGTAAATTACATTTTCCCATTTGAGTTGAGATTTTCTTAATTTGAATATGCTGACTAATTTTGGATTGTATAATGGTCATTTTGAAGATCGTGTAACAAGACCTTGGGTCTTTTTTGATTCCTATGGAAAATGTAGATGTTTTTGTTTTAGCAAGCAATTAACCCAGATAGGTTCAAGCAGAAAATTCTAACTCACCTCCTGCAGTCTGTGGTTCTAAAGTCAAACTGAGTTTGCATTACTGTTTGTATATGTCCTATGTGTGGTGGCCTGTCTCTTAGTTCACTTCTCAAAGTGATAGATGACTAGGATGAGATCTATGAAAACAGACACCAGAGTTATCCCAGGAGTTCATGAACAGTTTCATGGAGTCACTTTCCTGAGCTCTAAGCTCCCTGTGATCTCCTTGGTACTTTTTTATTTCTCTGAGGCTCATTTTTTCAGTCCTCCAGCCAAAAAGTTGGGCTGCAATTTCCCTGCTCTTTTACACACTTTCATTATTGCCCCCACAACTGGGACTCAATGGTGAGACACAGAGAGAGAAAGAGCAAGAGAGAGCGACAGAGAGAGAGAGATGCAAAGAATGGTTTATCCCACCCTTTTGGGATCACAGCTGACTAATCAGAGGAGAAGATCCTCCTTCCCCAGACTTTTGTCTCCTAGGATTAACACTGGTTTGCTCTGGGACTGAAAGGTGGAAGAATGAAGGAAAGAAGAAATAAATAAAAACAAACTAACAGGGGACTGGTGCTCTCTCTCATTATCGGTTCTTGTTCTCTTTCCTAGAGCCAGAACTGGAGGGCGTCTCTTCTAGATCTCTCTGTTTGTGCCCGTGTCCACTCTGGTTTTCAGGTTGTATTGCATTCAGTTCGGGGACTGCAGAAAAAAAATTGTAAACTCAACCATAGATTCAGTGATACACTGAATTCTCATCTTTCCCCACGATTTACCTTCACCCATTGGCTTTCTGTAGTTTTCAAACAGTTGCTTCATATATACAGTTTGTCCAGGGTTTGTAGTTACATTAAATGTAAGAAACAGAGTGTTGTGTACTTACTGCATCTAACCTGAAACCAGAAACTAAGTAAAGATCCAAATGGATTTCTAATTATTTTTTGGATGGAGGGGTAGATTTTTTTAAAAAATTGATGTTGTACTAAGTCTGTACAATGGGGAAGCTTACTTTATACTAATCATATAACCATTAGTGATTATAATATATACCATACAGCTAGGAGAGGTAAAATACAGCATATGCTGTCAATGCCATACCTGTGTAACTTCAGCCTTTACCTTATTGTTAGTGGAAACACCTGAGACTCTGCTCAGTGGCAATCTGGGAGTGCCGAAAGAGTGAATGCTGCCAGAATCAGCCTTCAAACAATGACAGAAGTTAGTGCATACAAAGCCATAGTTCCCTCTTTTCCAGGGGGCTGGTGGGGGGGAGGATAGCTCTAAAGGGTTCTAAGCTGGATTTTTAGAGTCCCAGCAGAGTTAAACTCCAGTTGCCTATAGTGGTAACTAGCTTGATAAAGTACACTCTGTTGGTTTCCTTTCTCTCCCCACCTCGTTCCCTCCCTACGAGTGTTTCTTGAGAACGCCTCCCAGATAAACTGCTTATATTCAAAACCTTGACACAGCGGGTATCAAACTATGGATTATACGTATTGGTTGAACTAGCCAACCAATTTGAATAGGCTTTTTTAAAATAAAAATTTTATATAAATTTAAATCAATTTTTAAAATTACATGATGAATACCTTGGATAAAATAATTGGATAGTCTTTCAGTAAAATGGGAAAATTCTTTCTTTATAGATCTTAACAAGTCTCAATGACAATGAAGATTTTTATAGATAATTAAAATATAATTCCATTTTTATCAGGAACAAACATATAAATTCTGATATATTGATATTCTGGTATAGATATATTGGTCATATGTCAATGTATTGATCAGAAAAATAACTATTTACCCTAGATGTCTTAGTAGTAGAATTCTCATTTGGCTTAAAAACACCCCAGATTTGATTCAAGACCATTAACAACCTGGTTACAAAGTAGCAGTATATGGTAAAGAGTCTAATGGTTGACAATTAAAAAATCGTATATTCTTGAGCATGTTACTTCACTTCTCTATTATTCATTTTATTCTTGTGGAAAGCTAGGGCCTTGGCCTTAAACAGAATTGTTTAGTCTTTGGTCCACAAATTTCTAGTGGGTTTATGCATAGATTTCTATTACTGAACAGCTGAAATTAGTGGGTGTTTGAATGTTTGTGACCTCCAAAAGTTGCTAACTACCAGGACTACAAAACATGTTAACACTCTATTATTCTCTGAGTCTATCTAAAGATGAAAAAGAAATTCTTTCATAAAGTTATTCATAAAGAAGAATTAGGGCAGAATATTATTGATAAAAGTATACATAAGGAATAAGTCTGTAGAAATAAGAACAAACCAAGGGAATGTAAGGAATAAAACATTTTAAGGTTGCTAAATATAATCTTATGAATATTCCCTTTGGACTATTTAAGGTGATTTTGGAGAGAGATCTTTTAAAGCAAGTGGCAGTTTATAGATGACTCAGCCACAGACAAAAGTATACTTCCAGAGATATATTATTTTTTTGCTAATGAGTGAACAGTGAGTAAAGCTGTTAAAATGATTACATCTGCTAAATGTTCTAAGTGCAAGGACAGATAATAAGAATAAATGTAATTAGTGCACTTGTCAAGCAAAAGGGCAACACACCCAGAAGGGACGACTACTACAATGGCCCAAGAAGGGAATATATATGCCCAATTTAAGAGAGAGAAAGAAGGCCAATGTGGTTGGGCATGGAGACCAATGTGAAAACGTATGTAATATGGGGTCAGAGAGGTAGACAGGAGCTGGATCAGGTAGGACCTTGTAATACAGGATTTTATTTCTACTGCCATTGGGGAATCCGTGGAGTATTTAAGGCAGGGATTGAAAGGGTCAGATGTTTAAAAGATCACTCTGGACACTGTATGAACAAAACCAATTACAGCTTTTTGTTTTTTTCATTCAATGGTGATGTATTCAGCGCCTATCTTTGCCAGACACTGTGTTAGGTGCTTGGTATGCAAAGATGATTGAGTCCTTAAGGGTTCACATATGACCAGATATATGATCAGACAATTACGATTTACTCTTAGAAATATGTAAATAATTACTTCCCAAATAAATTCCTTCTTCAAGGATTTGTGTGTGTGTCACCCATGTCCCTAACATCAGGATCATCTTTGCTTTTACAAACAGACCACACTACCAGAATAGGATCTGGATTGGGGTTTAGAGAGGAGATAAGAAAACAAAAAATTAAGGTCTCACACTCAGTCATTCCTTTTTATTCCTTCTGAAACAGTAGCATGGAAGTTTAAGAGTCCATTACATCTCATCTGAAACAGTAGTGATAGTAGCAACAGTAGGAGTAGTAGTAGAAGCAATTGTAGTAGTAGTGATAATGATAATCACTTCTTCATTTGTAGCATACTGTGCAGTTTATATGCTTTTATGCACACTCTATTTAGATAGCCTTTTCTTTCTCAATACCACATGTTGTAATAATAAGAGCAGATATTTTACTACCTTTATTTCACTCATGAAAAAACAGATACTAAAAGGAATTATTCCAGTGGCTTTGAAATTTTTAAATGATGAGCCCAGGTAAGAAATGCATTTTACTTGGTGACATGGTAAACACATATATATATGTATTAGATAGCATATCTTAAAAAAATTTCATGAGACAGTAGTTATCCTTACTATATACAAAGCACTCTCCTATTCTATATCTATTCTATGTTATAAGATTCTGTTCCATTTTTTAAATGCTAATCACTACCAACTAAATTGATGGGTTGCATCCCATGGATTGAAAAACTTTAGATTAAATGTTTGCCTAAGATCAAACAGCTAGAAAATTGTGTGCTTGTGGTTTAAGCTCAGGTCTCTGCACTGCCTAAAGTCTAATGTTCTTTCCACATGACTAACATCTCTGGACTTTCTTTTTATCCACTTCAATCCAACCTGCTGATCTTGGCCATATTTATCTTTCTATGGCACAATAAATCATTTCACTTTTTTTCTTAAAAAATAACAAACAACTTTAGTGATCTCCCACTGCCTACTGCACACAGATATACAGATCTTCCTTTTAATCTTTGGAAATAGGTTTATGTTTAAAAGTGGAATAGACTCAATTTTTTTCCCCTGCTGTTCAGGTTTGCGAATGAACTTCATGGCATCAGTGGGCACCGCTCCATCTGAATTGTGTGCCTTCTCTCAAATCTCCTTCATTCCTGTCCTATGCTTTATGTAAAACATGTTCCTTGCCATGCCCTGGGGATACCAAATGCATCCCTACCTTAGGCACTTTATTTGTAGTGTTCCTCTGGCCTGACATATCTCACCATCACACAGTGCCAAACACCACCAAACACCGGTAATAATTTACCCCTCAGTTTCCTCTGGGAACTAAAAGTTAGTTACTTTTGGTTAAGAGTTACAATTAATATGAGAATCAGAACATGAAATTACACTGGGACAATGGTAGCAAAGAAGTGTGACCACATAAGCAAAATGTTTGAATGAGTTTTAGTTTATCAAGGTAAAAAGAGAGTAGTTTTCTCTTCAAGTGCGTGGTTGTTTCAGAATATGAAAAAGGGTATTGAAAGACAAGCATGAATGGATATAGAAAGTTTTAAAAGGTTTACAGAAATGGAATTCCAATTTGTCATGGTTTATAATACCTGCAAATACTGCGTCTGAAAAGAGGTAATGAAATGTGTTAAATTTTGCCAAAATTGGCTCTGATTAACTAGTTTATCTAAAAGAAAAAAAAGCTGGTGAATCATTTACTGCCAAATATTATATTAAAGCAAAATCCAAATTATTTTACTCAGTTAAAATGATAAATTGTTCTTGGTGCTCTAAACAAGGGGTTATAATACATATTTTTTTGTTGTCTGTATAATTTCTTAGATAGTAGCAATTTCATATCTTACCATAATAATTGCCTGTGATTTGTGTTCACTTTATCATGTGTTTGATTATTAAAATAAGTAAATAAATAAAAATAAAAATCCTTACTTGTGAAAAAGTTAAAGCTCCTTATGATTGTGCTTCCTGCTGTTTATTTTAATATATTTTAGTACTACTTTCCTTTGATTAAATATGTAACCAATTATGGTTACATATGTAAACAACATGTAAACAATAGTTTCCCAGGTACCCAAGGCCTATCACAACCAAGTGACCAAATCTCCTGCATTAACATTTAATTGTGTCTTCCCAAGCTCAGGCCCAAAAATTAGGGGGAAAAAAATCAGGACCTTTTTTATACCTAAAACTCTCTTTAGGATTTTTAGGGAGCCCCTAGAATATTGCAATGATTTGTTCTTTCATCTTATAAAAAGAGATGCTAGAAATAATTGTGGTTGATTGGTATGCTCCATATTTCTTAATGAGCTCAACACCATTGTAAATGTTATATGGGAAGAACTGTTTAATGAAAAGGGACGTTCAGCTTTTAGATTAATTTAATGTAGGTAAAATGTGGTTATTATGTGTTTTTTTCAGATATTATACACTTTATGAGAAAGCCCTAGAGATTTTTCAATGCCTTCCCTCTTTATAATATGTTCTTATACTCAAAGGAAATGTTGATCAATGTCTTATGAAAGTTTATGTACCATACTCTAGTAGAATTTTACTCATCACTATTATCTTTTGGGTTAGTACAATTAATTAACCACAGTCTATTATTCTCATAAAAACAGGTTTCTGTTTTTCTGTGGCACTTGCCTGAAGGCTCCACTATAAGCTACCAGCTGGAATTTGTGTCTTCAACAAAGGAGAGTCTCACAGCCCTGTGGAAAGAGTATCAAAACTTTTAATATTTCCAAAAACAAGCTCTTGATACAGGTTTCTGGGCTGATATTGCTTGGACAATTTTCAGAATGCTTTTGTGGACTGGATCAGGATTTCTAGAAATTTTCCAGTGCAGAAGCAAATGCATTTCATGAAAGCAGATAGTTTACCTGCAATATCCAGCAGAACATGAATAGATTACACAGAACATCATAAACTAATAAGAAAAATCATATTGTGGTTATTTGTTTAAACAGAATATAGTTAGCACTATTTTTTAATGTTCATGGATATATGAAGAGTTCTTTCCTCCTTCCTTATCAGTCTCTAAATATCAACCTTGTAGGCTATGCCTTCAACTACTGAAATGAAACATTTTTAAGTCCTATTCCATCTCACTGTCTCTCAGAATTCAAAAACAAATACTTCTACCGAGCATCATAAGACTCTGTTCTCCTTTGTACCAGGATACAACTGGACAAACAAATTGTGCAACAAAGACAACACAGGAGTATCATGTTTGAGAATGATTCTCACTTAATCAGGTTTGACAAGACCAGTATTAAGGAATAAGGATTGACTTTATTGTGGAGCCAATGCCTAGAAAATTCTCCCAAGAACATAGATCTGGTCCTGGCTCATAGGTACTAAAGGAGTTACTTCCTGGAACATTAGGTACTTTAGCAAAATTTATGGACCTCAAGAAATTCACTCAAATTCGTAAGTACTGTGAGTGAAATTTGGTGGAACAAATGCCTTGGGCTTGGATTCCTAGCCTCAGGATAGAAAAGCAAATGCAAGAGGCTTTTAAAAATTCAATTGAGATTTGTTTTGAAATTTTCCAGACAGAACTAAATTATTCGACAACAGTGTTTGCCCAATACTTTAAGGTTCTAGGTTTTCAGAGAAAATTCAAGGAGGCTTATATGGTTAGTTTATACTCTTGCTTCAAGCCAAATGTAGTAAGACCAGACTTTCTTGATCAGAAGAATAAGCTTTGGAGATTGTTTATGATTTCAGGAGCTGGAGCCGAGTGAGCAGGGGTAACAGGGGAATGCTAGTAAAATAATAAAAGTAACCCAAAATTTCAAAAATAGGCAAAAGAGATTACTGGGAGTTCTTCAGAGAAGTGCTAGGCTTGACTTTCTATTGTCTGTCTATTCTATAGTTCTATACCAGGCATAGGAGAGTTGTAGATTTTTGTCTGTAAAGATGCAAATGGTTTCTGACCAGTGAAACGGTAACCCCAAAGGTGTGTCACCCTGTATGGCATTACTAAGTTTTGTACCTGATTCAGGAATATTATCTTAATTTGTTTATAAAATTAAAATTTTACATATCTTGGTGTACATGTGCTTAAATCAGTCATAATATCCCATTTATGTTACCAATTAACAATGAATTAATTAGTAATAATGAGTTAATGTTAAATAAAATCTTTGACCTATATGTATATTTATAAGGATGTCATTTTTCTAACCTTTTGAAAATTATACTTTAACAGTAAGATTCTGTTTTGATTGCCTCTGTCATTGGCATGAATATAGAACAAGCTTCCACAAGTAAAGGAAAATAAAGAACTGGACTTTATAATGGTTCTTACAGATTAAGGAGCCCTTATAACTAATTACAGTTGGCCATAGGACCAGAAATTGAACCAGACAATTAGTTTTGCTAATAATCCTTTTTTACAGGCCTTATGACAAGTTCCTTATAGGTCATAGATAACATAGAGAATCTCTCCACAAACCTCTGCTCATCTTAGATGTCACACATTCCCGTGGCTGCCCTGAGGTGCAGGGGAATTTTTATTTATAAAGGTCACCATGATTTTTCATTCTACTCTAGGGCTAACAACTCCACCATACCAAATGGTCATAAGTAAAATATATTTCTGAAAGTGTTTATATGTACCTCCTGTCATTTTGTAACTGACTTCCCTACTTTCCACTCTTGCCATCTATATTCAATTCCTTTAGAATAGTAACTTTTCAAAACAATTAAATCTGATGATGTCCCTCAAAAGTTTCACTATACACTTAGAATAGAATCATGATTCATAAAGCCCTACAGGATCTGGCTCCTACCTACCTCTCTGACTTTATAGACTTCCCCTTGCACAGCATATTTCAACCACAATAGCTTTTTCTTTCATTAACACCTGTTGCATCACAAGGACTGCTAGGGCCTCATTTTTGTTGATTTTTTTCTTTATTATTCTGGCCTGTATTCATGTCCCATTACTGCTGTAACAAGTTATCACAAACTTAGTGGCTTAAAACAATATAAATTTATTATTTTACATTTCTATAGGTTAGAAACCTGATACAGGTCTTGCTGGCTACAATCTAGGTAACAGCAAGGGTGTGTTCCTTTCTGGAGGCTCTGGAAGAGAATCTGTTTCCTTACTTTTCACAGCTTCTAGAGGCCACCAACATTCCTTGCCTTGTGGTCCACTTGCTCTGTCCAAAGCCAGTTAAGTTGTGTCTTTCTGACCCTTTTCCTCAGTCACACTTTTCTCTGATACCAATGGAATGAGTAAGGTTCCCGTGTCTAATTTTAAGAAGGCATGTGATGACATTGGGCCTTCCTAGACAACCCTGGATAATCTCCCTATCACAAGTTTCTCAATTTGATCACATCTGCAAATTTCCATTTGCCATGTAAAATAATATATTCTCAGATTCCAGAGATTAAAATGTGGCCATCTTGAGATGGGGTAAGGGGTTATTGTTCTGCCTACCACATGGATTGAGTTCTAATTTCCCTTTCTTCAAAGAGACATTTTCTAACAACTTAAAGTAACACTGCCACTGAATCACTCCTTATAGTAGTGCTCGGTTTTAATTATCTGACCAGCACTTTTATTGCCTGATTGATTTATTAGTTTATTGTCTGTCTCCCTTGGCCAGAATATTAGTTCTTTTACAAGAGGGATGTCATATGGCTTATTTATCACCGTATCCCCAGTGAAGTACCAAAGGCATGGTAAGCTCAACTGATAACTGTAAAATACATGAATCTCTGCTTCATAGTATGGTTATGAGATTTATGGTAAATAGCATAAAAACAAAGCAACAATCACAATAACAGAAGTCAATTACTGCAACCTGGGATACCTCACGTCTGACTTCAGCACAGCAACCTGTCTTCAGTGAACTGTAACGTTGCAATCGTGACTAGTTTTCTCTGCCTTTCATAAGGCAGAAAATATCCTTATTTGTCTGAGAAGGATTCTAAAGTCATGCAAGAGATTAAGAATATTTTTCCAAGGTTTCAAAGAAAGTAAATGGAAGGCTTGGGATTTGAACCCAGGCAC
The DNA here is from genome assembly GCA_023783475.1 of Daubentonia madagascariensis. Taxonomy (NCBI): domain Eukaryota; kingdom Metazoa; phylum Chordata; class Mammalia; order Primates; family Daubentoniidae; genus Daubentonia; species Daubentonia madagascariensis. Next base: position 10,463,625 of record JAKFHU010000487.1, read on the forward strand.
CAAATTATAAAACTCATGAAATTAACCATCACGGTACAAAGAAATTTCTGGAGAAGGAGAAGCATGTCCTTGTATACTCCATAGCACATTGCTTGGCCCTTGTTTGGTGAACGAAGAATGTGTGTCTACATAATCAGCCTACTTCTCTGAATATGAGGCAGATGGGTTTTTTTGTTGGTTTTTTTTTATTATTTTTATTTAAGAACTTCATTTACTTGTCAATGATGTGAGCTAATTGTTTGCTGAATTGGATAATAGTTTTCAAATATTGAAAATATATTTTCCCAAATTTTTGTGCTATTAACAATATAACAAATACAGGAACAACACATATTTAAGTTTAATCTACATTACTAACATCTCCACTATTATTTTCTTAGGTCTAGGCAATCAACAAAACAACACTCAAATTTCCACGGACTGGTGGGGTTGGAGGTTCGGGACGATTCAAGCGTATTATATTTATTGTGCACTTTATTTCTATTATTATTACATTGTAATATATAATGAAATAATTATACAACGCACCACAGGTTGGGGACCCCTGCTCTATAGGAAAAAGCCTTACGACATAGATGAAGGAGCATAGGTAGTGGAGGTTACTGTTACGAGGAAACAGGTGAGTAAGGGAAGAGGCTCGAGGCAATAAGTAGGATTAAGGGCTGCTTGTTTGATTGTTTTTAAGAGAGAAAGAGTGGATGTGTTGATTGACATGTTGTTTGAGTAGTAAGGAAGCACTAGTGAAAATTGGAAGACACAGGAGAGAAAGAAAATTATTGTAAACATATATAGAAATGGAATAGGCTTAAAAGCATGGGCTAAGCTTTGAATAGAAGTCTGAAACTATATAAAAAAGGTATACAGGAGTACTATCATATAAGTAAAAGGAATCATAAAAGGTAGTAATACTAATCACTTGAAATAGTGGCAATCAGTTTGATGGTGGATTTTCTCCTGCAGCCCAATAGATTTCAAATAGAAAAACAGTAAAAACAGAAATTATTTCTTTGCAGTGACGAGCTGGAAAATATATAGGAGCTCATGGAACCAGAGGTCACACTGAATTTGCAGATCAGATGCAGTGACAGTGAGATAATGTAAAGTTGAAGAAGCAATCATCCAAAATATTAATTAGTTTAAGACCTAAATACGGCAAACTCAGCGGTCAATCATGAAAGACAGGATGTTGTTGAAAGAGTAAAGATGAAGGTACTGAAGTTATAAATTGAAGGAACTACAAAGCTGGCATGTTGGATATGACACTTGTATTGATACGTATACCATCTAGTGACAGCTGGGAGGGGAGCCTAAGTCATTGGTGAAAATAAAGTGAATGACTTTATTAACAAAGAGATTGATAAATATTCAAAAATAGGGTTGAAAGAAGTATAGGTGAATAATTGGAGCTATAAAGGAAAGGAAGGTTTTCTGATTTGTTTTTGTTTGTTTTTTGTTTTCAATAATTTATAAAGACAGATTGAAAGCTGCAGGAGGGAAAATAAGAGAAAACTTAGGCTAACTTTGGACCATGTATGTCACTTGCTGTGTGAACCCATGAGAACCAAGGAGTAAATGGGACTAAATAAAAAGTGGGTCCTCAGGAAAAAGCTGGGTTTCAATTAGGTTCAGAAAGAGAACAGAGCAGGTTATGAAGAAACAGATATTATTACATAAATTACTTTGTTTATAATAAAACAGGGCTTCAGAATTTAGGCGGTGCTACAAATCACCGCAGTCCCCCTCATAGTTTTGCTTTCTGAGGTTTCAGTGACCTACACTCAACCATGGTCTAAAAATATTAAATGAAAAATTCTAGAAATAGATATTCGCATAACTCTTATTACAGTATATCATTATAATTGTTCTATTTTATTATGTTATCATTTTAATCTCTTACTGCGCCTAATTTATAAATTAAACTTTATCGTAAGTATGTATGCATAGGGAAAAACACAGTATATACAGGGTTTGGTACCATCCGCAGTTTCAGGCACCCACTGAGGGTCTTGGAACGTATCACTCATGGACAAGGAGGGGACTATTATACATGGTTTAAATCCTCACTCTTCACTTTCCAGCCAGTGAACATTGCATTACCCCTGAGGCTTGTTTATCTATTCATGAGAAAGGGGATGATGATAACATTCACACCATGTAAAATACTTCTGCCAGCGCTTGGCACTTAATTAGTGCTCTGGAATTGTTAGGTAATATTTATCCAGTGCAAAGGAGGTCAGTAGGGAGCCAATGAGAAATGTAGAGCCATATAGGGAAAAGAGCATGAGAGAGAATTGGTGGCTACAGTGCTCTGCATCGTGGAACAGAGGAATACTTTAAGAAAGACATAGCATAGGCCAGAATTGAGCAATGCCACTGACAATGTGGCCGAGTGGGAGGTTGGAAGAAATATTTTAGAGACAGAAGCAAGAGGACTTGGCAAATGGTTAGTGTGGGTATGTGAAGGGGAGGGGGATGATGGAAGATGTCCAGGCTTTGAGCCTCTGCAGCTAGAATGGTGATGCCATTGGCAAAAGTAATAATTTTAAGAGAAAGTGCAAGCTGGGAAAGGGGCATAGAGAATCAGGGTTAATTTTGTTTAAAATATAGTGACTCATTAATGCTAATCAAACATTCAAGTGAAGATATCTTGTGGGCTGTTGGAAAGGTGAGACCAGAGATTGAAGCTTGTGGCAGAGACCGGCTAGACACATGCCAATTTCATTTGCCCCTTCTTGTCACGTAGGAAGAGCATATTTCCCAGTCTATTTGCAGTCCTGTGACCAGTTTGACCAAGGAATGGGGGCAGAAGGAACATCCACCATTTGCAGGCCTGTCGTTAAAACTTGTGCGTCATCGTACTTCTTTCTCCTGCCTTGTCATTGACATGACTAGAAGGGAGATATATTGAGACAAGGGAGAAGTCCGTGTCCCTGAATCACATTCAGGGTCGCAGCCACCACCAGTACGGGACTGTGATAGAAGCAAACAAACAAACGAACAATTATTGCTTTAAGCCAATGATATTTGGAGGTTTATTTCTGATTAGTCTACCATGACTTATAAAACACTCAAGACTGGAGACCTACATAACTATTTTCTAATTGACTGTATTTGTTCCAAATAAAAATGTGTGTGCTTGCTGCATCCGAATTACCTGGGCAGGTGGGTATTCTTTTAAAAATAAATATTCCTGGGCCCCAAACGAGACATGCTGATTTAGAAGCTCCAATGAGGGACTCCTCTGGAATTTTAGAACAAAGTAGTTGATTCCTATTGAAGAAAATAACAGAAGTCATTAACTAGAGTACTTTGAGCCTCTAGAGTAGCTTATCAAAAGTGGGGAAATAGGGGTAAGGAAAAAGGGCCAAAGTAACGACCTTGAAGAATACCTGTGTTTATGTGACAGAAGGAAGAAATGAGCTGGAGATAAATTCTGAAAATTGAGGAGAAAATAAGGAAAGTGGAAGACAAAAGAAGAGAAAATTTTAAGCACTCGTGGGTGGTCCACAATTTCAAATATTTCATGTCAGTGCTTCCCAAATATTAATGTGCGTGTGAATCACCTGGGTATCTTATGAAACTACAGATTCTAGTTCAGTAGGTCTGAGGGGAAGCCAGAAATTCTGCATTTCTACCAAGCTCCTAGATGATAACAATGATCTAATCCACAGACCACACTTGGAGTAGGACAACTTTGGGGCAATTGGTAAGGGTTAACAAGAACGAGCTTTTGGATTTTCTAACTAGGATGTCAGCGGTGACTGCTAACAAAGAGGTGTTTTTAAAGGCAGTGAAGGAGGAAGCCAGGTTCCATGGGTTTAAGGAGCATGTAGGGTAATGATAAAATGGAGGCGTTTATTATAGACGGTATTTTCTTGAAAATTAAAACTAAAGAGAAAAGAAGCAAAACAACAGAAGCACACAAGGGTAGCCACATTCTGAACAGGAAAATTATTTAATTTAAAGATCATTGTAGGGTGAGATAAAGTGGTACCTGCTGATAGAAAGTAAACGAAGTATATTCTACATTTACTGCCTATGGCTTAGGAAGATACAGAATCAATTTTACTTTGCTTGACAAAGTCAAAGATCAATAACATCCCCCATATTATAAAGACCTTAAAATATTTAACTATCGTGATCTTATTTCCATTTTACATGTCATTGTTTTCCAGTACTTTATTTCTACATAGCTTTCTGTAACTTATCAAATTAGTTGCTCTTGTTGTTTCATGTACACGTTTAGATTTACCCATGTTTAGCAATTCCTTTTCTCAGAATGCCTTCATGATAATGAATTCTTTCCAGCTGGATGCAATATCTTTCTACCTGAGTAATCTTGCTACTCAAAATGTGGTAGTTATATCAGCAGTATGAGCATCACCTGGGAGCTCGGTGAAAAGAAAATCTCAAGACCTATTTAATCAGAATCTGCACATTAACAAGATCGCTAGGTGACTTACAGGCACATTAAAGTTTGAGAACTTGAAGTAGGAACTGATATGCTGCTTTTCTAACACCATCCAGATAATGTCCGTGCTGCCGGTCCTGGTCCAAGAGACACATTTTGCCGCAAGTCTTGAGGGTCATTTAGTATCATTTGTTAGTAATAAATAATCTCAAGCTTCAATATCTGAAAAAGTCTTTATTTTAGACTTATCTTGGAGTTATTTTGTAGCGACATGTTATATCATTTTATTAAGACATGATACTTGAGGTTGAGAGTTATTTTTCCTTCATTTCAGAGATAGTTTTCTGGTTTTTTTCTGTTGAGAAATTTTCTATTCATATAATTGGCTTTCCTCTGTAGATAACCTTTTTTTCCTCTCTTGATGTTTTTCTTTGTCTTCGAGATTCTATTGTTTCTTTACTAATCATTTAATTGTGAGTTTCTTTTTATTTCCATTGCTTCAAACCCATGGTGATTCTAGAATCTAAAACTTCTGGTCTTTAAACAATTCTGAAATGTTCTTATTTATTTTCTCTGTGATTATTGCCTACCTCATGTTTTCTCTGTTCTCTCCTTCTGGAATTCCTTTTATGCATTTGTTGGGTCTTCTCATTTAATCCTCCATATATCTTAATATCTCTTTTGTATTTTATAGATTTTACCTCTATGTATTGCATGAATAATTTCTTGAGATCTATCTTCCAGTTTACTAATTCTCTCTTCAGCTGTCCTTTATCATCTGTTTAAAATTTATACTGAGTTTAATTCTAATGAATAAATACCTATGTTTTCCATTTCTCTCTATGTATATCTTCCTAGATCTTAAATGCTATCATGCTCTATTTCATATATTTTGGACCATTGTTTCAATATGAAATATTTTAAATATATTTATGTTTAATAAATGTAAATATGCAATAATTCCTTTATTAAAGGTTTTTCAAAGTCTAATATGTTTTTTGTACAGGATCTTGCCTATTATGACTTGTTTCTTTGAACAGTACTTTTCAAACTTTAATGGGTATAGCTGACCCTTGAACAACACAGGTCTGAACTGCACAAGTCCACTTAATATGTGGATTTTTAACCAAATATGGATCCAAAACAGAGCATCTGTTGGATGCAAAACCTGCAGTTAAAGAGGACTGACTTTTCATTTACACAGGTTCATGGGTCAACTGTTGGCCTTGAGTATGCATGGCCCAGATTTGGGTACACAGGGGAACTGGAACTAATCCCCTAGTATACTGAGAGACAACTATATTTGAATCATGTGCATATCTTATAAAATTGCCTATTTTTGTTCAATAGATCTAGGGAAAGGCCTGAGAGTCTTCATTTCTAATAAGCTCCACAGTGATACTAATGCTACTGGTCCACATGTCATTCTTCCAGTAGCAAGCCCTAGAGTATTTTTTAAAATTTTCTGTTATTTACTCAGGCTTGAGGGGAATTTATGTTGGGGAATTTTTTGTGACCTGCATTGAAAACTTTTCTAAAGAGTTTTTAAACTTATGTCAGGGAAATTACACTGGGACTATTGTGTGTGTATCCATGTGCATGTGCTGATTTTTTGGTTCATGATTTCCAGGACCATTCAAGTAGTATAAACATATATGTCAAGTCTGCATTAGGGGCCAGGTGCAGTGGCTCATGCCTATAATGCCAGCACTTTGGGAGGCTGAGGCAGGAGAATCAACTGAAGCCAGGAGTTTGCACCCACCCTGGGCAACATAGCAAGACCCCATCCCTACCAAAAAAAAATAATTAATTACCTGGGTGTGGTGTCACATGTCTGTAGTCCCAACTACTCGGAGGCTAGGGTGACACGGATCGCTTGATCACTTGAGCCTAGGAGTTTGAGATTACAGTGAGCTATAATCAGGCCACTGCACTCCAGCCTGGGCAACAGTCTCTTAAAAAAAATCTGCATTAGGGTTGGATTATTGTTATAAGCTTTCAGCAGTGAGTTTCCTCCCTCCCTTTTTTTTGAATCCAGAGCCAGTATGAGAAAGCCAAGATTCTGTGTCATATTTTTTTGCTGGTGGTCAGACTTTTTCTATTGTATTCTGTCATTGAAAGTTTAATCCTTCAAAAGTTCTTATTTTATTTGATAGTGTCAGGTCCAACACCCCACCTTGAGCCCAAGACCTTCTCATCTCTTCCAATTTATTCATTAAACCCAAGTCCTAAAGAGAGCCCAACAGTAAGTGGCAGCTTACTTTATGGTTTCTAGCATTTCTTTTATTTTTTTTTGACCTCTGGGGATGTTTCTTATATTTTATCTGGTATTTCTAGATGTTTCATATTGAAATGTATTGTATTTCAAGACATCTAGTACATAGTATTATTAGAATATAAACATGTTAAACATTTTAGAAGGATTTCTAAACAGGATAGAAATTTTTTAAGTATAAATGCCTAATATTTACCGTTAAAATCCTAAGAATCTGGAAGGTCTCAATTCTAAAGGAATCCTAAATAAATGGAATTCTATTTTATTTAGATTTTTATCAACTAACCTCCACCATTATTATTCTGAATTTTTCCCTTTTTTAACCAGTTGTGTTGGCGTAGTATAGACATAGCCTGAATCATTGTGAGGCATGGAAATTGGGTTTGAATCTATTAAAAGGCAAAAAAAAAAAATTGAGAAGTGATGCCATGGAGACCGATGATATTTTCTCTCTCTTAGGGAAAGACTCAACCAAAGTGATGAGGAAATTTAATTTAAGATTACTAAACCCAAGTACAGGTATATCAACTGTGGGCATTTGCAAACGTGTCTGGCTCGGGTAACCAAGATACTCTCCAAGAGATTATTTTACTCTTTATTTTAATGCTTTATTCCAGTTTCATGACAATGAACAGGCTAGGAAAGCAATAGTGTAGGCACTTTCTCTCTCATCTCTCAGATGCTTTAATTTTTTTAAACTGTTCTATAAGAAAAAAATAAAATAAAACAAAATGTAAGTAAGAAAACGCCTCTGAACTTGACATACCTGGGGCAATAGTGGATGCAGAATATGCTGGGATTCAAGGACCATAGAAAAGAAAGAAGCTGGGCCCAAGTGACCTACAAACTTGGGAGAATAAAAAGGCTATAGAGATTCATGCTTCAGATTGTTTCCAGGGTGCCCAGTGTTGAGCTCAAAAGAGGCTTTAGACCCAAAGATGATTCAAGTAAACTTTGGTAACAAAACAGAATAGAAAGGTTGAGGGAGCTACTCTCCAGTAGGCAGGAAAAAATAATAGGAGGAAGACCAAGCTGAAAGTGATCATTTGAAATATAATGAACACTAATACAGTCCCAGGTAATTGTTTATGTGTGCCTGAACTCCAGTGATTAGCTAGTGGAATAGAGACAATATTGTTCAGTAATTAAATGTGAAGGCTCTGGAGGTAGTCTAACTGGCTTCAAATGCCACCTTCACCGCTTCCTAGGTGTGTGATATTGTGCAATTCATTTAACTTTGCTAAGCCTCAGTTTCTTCATCTGCAAAAGAAAGGTAACAAACCTTATAAGGTTTTAGAAAGAATTAAATGAGATTTTGTAACAAAAAGTGCTTAGCACAACACCTGTTATCTGGTATATGCTCAAATATAATAAAAAAGGATGATAGTGACAATGGTACTGGTGGTGGTGCTAATGGTGGTAGCATTTTGGTCTAGCTAGGGTCTGGCCAAGAAAGCCAGGGATAAGATACACCTTGTTTATTTGATTGTTCATTTATTTATTTAATCATTCATCAACATTTAATACACACCAGGTAAGTGTGCTAGGCATCTGGAATTTGGGAACAACCCTAATGCACAGTGTTATAGACTGTCTAGTGGAACAAAGAACACACAGCAAATGGGAGGCTCTATGACTAACCACCACTCCTCACTGCCTTAACCTCCTCCATCTACTAACAGTAAGGCTACTTCTAAACCACGGTAGGTGTTACGACTGGATCCACTGATATATTTACTCACTTGTTGCAACTGACTTGGAAACAAAACAAAGTTTGGTGGCAATGGCAGCAATATAAGGCAGGAAGAAATAGTAATATTACTGAAATCTGAAGGGGCTGTGGTTAATTCTGGACTACCCACTCTTTTGCCAGGAGCTTGACTTTTCCTGAAGGATATTCTGGTATGACAAAAAGTTCCCTGAAGTGTCTCGGAGTCCCATCCTTACATTTGAGCATTGGTTTGACCATATTCTAGTTATGGTAACTTTAGCATGTGAATTATCCTCTCTAATCTTCCATTTGTTCACTTTACTCAGGACTGTGAAGTTAGCTGAGTTGATGGGAAAGTGTGCAGTATACTGAATAATAGTAGATGTGCTGGGTATTTCCATGTCCTCTCTCTACTGTGTTTTACCTAACCCATATGGGGCTTCATCAAGGGGCTCCTTCACCTCTGACTCCTAGTTAAATATGACTAAGAGGAGGCATTAGATGGGTAGAAAAAGAGTGATATCAGAATATTTATTTCTATATACACCTCATATGGACTGTGTCTTTTTAACAAAGTTCATAGCTCCTATCTAGGGTCCTCTCAGCATAGCTCTCTCTAAATTCCCATAGTTGATCCCTCCCTACATCCCTAAGGTAGTAATGTTTTTTCCTCTAGCTGCAGGTATTGAAGTATCCTTTGTTGTACGTTCTCACCCTGCCTATACCTTTGCAATGGTCCCTTTATAAAAGTCACTCAAAATTTCACAATATTTTTGTGCCTCTTATTTCTTGCCATGATCTTGACCTGATTACGTGGGCTCTGCTATTTTAGTCTGGATTCTAATTTGCCCCCACCTCTTACTAGCCATGTGGACTCAGGCAGATTAATTAACCTTTCTTGCCTTAATTTCCTGATCTATCATTTTGGGCTCAGAATTGTCGTGAAGATTGTATGGAGCACAATAAGAATTTGAACATTTTGACAGATCTTAACTATGATGCACACAGAAGATTAGTGAATGACAATGGTTTAATTAAAACATAGATTGATGCACCCTTTGCCATCATGGAGGAATTAGGAAAGAACTATTTTGCCAAGGAAAATGATATCATAGTTTAAAACAAATTACAGTTGACGTGGGCTTTTTGGTTGTCAGCCTCCAACATGGTCTCCAGGGATTCTCATGCCATAGCATTCAAGTCTTCATGCATTCCTTCCCATGTTGAACAGGGCTTGCCTGTGAAATCAGTAGGGTGTTGCAGGTGGTATGTGAATTCTGAGTCTGGTCATAAGAAAACATCATGGCTTCTATTATACTTTGTCCTTTTCTTGGATCACTCATCCTGGGAGATGACAGTGGACATGTCATGATGGATACACAAGCTGACATTATGGAAGAAGTCCATGTAACAAGGAAGTAAGGCCTCTTGCCAATAGCTAGATATTAGCCTGCCAGCTTATGAGTGAATTATCCCAGAAGTGGACACTTCAGCTCTTGTCAAGCCTTCAGATAACTGCAGATACAGTGACATCTTGACTGACTCCTTATTAGAGAGAAGCCTGAACTGCCCAGACAAATTACAATTAGTAAATATTCCTGATCTACCAGACTGTATGAGATAACAAATATGTATTGGTATTTTAAGCCACTAAGTTTTTGTTAACAATATATAACTAATTGATTTCCCTTTATCCCAACCTATCTGTTCAATACTCAGGAATCTGTGATCTAAAAAAGCTAAGCCCTGATTTGATAATAATTAGTTTAAATTTTCAAATTTCATGGGAGTTAAGCCACAGTGAGCTACTATCCTAACATGGATAATCAGCGCTGTTTTTCTTTCTGACTCCTAAGCAATAGGCCACTTCATCTCGGCCAGTGTTTAGTCTATCTGTGAACATAAAACACCTTCCTCTATTACCTTGGAGGTCTCAATTCATAATATAATTCTTGGCCACAGGAAAGCTACTTGATGAGTTTAGTATTGTTTTTACGTTTCTCCATGTTCTCTATTGTATCGGTACTACATTTATTTTATTGTACCATATAATTATTTTCATTAAGGTCTAAACTTTTCAGGGATGTATGCCTCTAATCCTGTCACACTCTTACACACAGCTTAGACAAAGCTTATTTATTTGGCTTCTGCAATTAATCCTTTAATATTCATTCATAAATCTTTTAGTTCATCTTCTTGCCTGGTTATTTCAGTTCTTTGAACTCATTCCAGCTATATCAGGAGAAAAGGAGTTCCCAACTGAGCAATGCGGTTTGACCACAACTTCATCTTAGCAATGCACCGAATACTGGCTTATAATACCTTTCATTCATTTTGCAAGGCAAGGTAACTCCTAAGAATAGGAAATACTGTTTTTTTTTTTAAACCTATTACCTGTTGTGAAATGTGTTCCAGTAAAATATGATGGGGCTATCAAAGGTTCAAGTTACTGAAGGAGTTGCTTCTACCTAGAAGTTAAGATTGCTATTTTGGGGCATGTGAAAAATTAAAAGTAGAAGGTGAAAAACTTAATCAGTTCCCTATGGTCACCAGTTTTAATTTTACAGTATCTCCTCTAGGGAACATTTTCTCTAAACATTAAATTCAAAGCAATTTTCCACTAAAATTAAAAAAAAGTCCTTCCAGTAACCAAGCACTTGGCTCACCAGCATACATTGTCTTTGTATTACTACACACGCACACATTTTTCAAGTAGCCTACTTAATTTTGTTTGATTTGAAATATCACGGCTTCGTGGAAAAGTGATTTAGAATTCAGGAGCCCTCAGCTTTAATATCTTCATTTCCACTGATAAAATCTTTATCCTGGGATGTCATTTGCCTTCTGTACCCTTCAACACATTCATAACTAAAATGGAAATATTATTCACTCTTCCTTTCTCAAGAAATTGCTATCAGGAAAATCTAAGCTGTCTTATCTGTAAATACTTTAAATATAACAACTTTGGCGTTTTCAAATTGTCTGGAACAACGGTCTCCAACCTTTTTGGCACCAGGGACCAGTTTCATGGAAGATAATTTTCCCACAGACTGGGGTAGGGGGTGGTGCAGTGAGGCTGTGCAGCCAGTCCCTAACAGGCAACACACTTGTACCAGTCCACGGCTCTGGGTTTGGGGACCGCAGATCTAGAATAAGTCATTGTTGTTGAAATAAAATCTAATTATATACACAGGTCACTTACATTGCATTAGGGATAGTTGACATTGGAATAATATTAGGAATAAATAAAGATTAACACACATGTTTAAGTAGATTAACCCCCATGATATCATGGCAGAAATGTTTATGTTAGGCTATAAGACTAAAATATCTCAAATTTGTACCCTTTTTCACTATCAAGAGCATAATTTCAGATAACAAGATGAATACCATGCCCAAGGGATTGGAGTAATATGTCTTTGTCATGGTGAGTATTCCACTTCAAAGTCACAGATCTGCATCCATCCTAAGTAAGGAAATTGTTCCTCAACTCAGAAGTCTCCCCACCCCCATCCCATGGTGCTTACAAGTCACTTCTGCATGCTACGCTCATCCATGACGCACGCAGACAGCAAGTGAAATATCTGACATCCAGTGAGGACTCACAAGCCCTCTATAAAATGTGTCTTCTCCGGGCTCAGTGTCTCCTAGTAAGAGATGCAAGTCATGCTATAAACAAGATAGATTTTTGAGCTGATAACCACAGGAGATAACATATGTAAACCCTTCATATCATGTCTGGAAAAGAGTAGAGTCTCAATACATAATGACAATAATAGTAATAATAATTAATTTCTCAGGTAAGGGCATCCTTTCTATAAAATATTGAAAAAAGTAAAGTCATGGGAAATATCAATTTTTATGGAAGAGTACACAGCCATTAACATCAAAAATATCATTTTAATAGGACCTCTATTAATATAATAGTATGTACCTCTCACTAGTATAATCCCTGTAATTGTCCTTTAAAATCACTTATATCAACCACAACTAGCCACTTTCTCTTTTGTTTACCCCACTGCTAAGAAAGAATACGACTTTAACATTCTTATACTTTATATATTATTTTTTTAAAAACTCACATATTCAACTTTGCTTCTCAAAGAATTAGCACAAGTTAGAAACACAAGGGAATGAGTTGACAAAACAAAAGGAAGAAGAAAACAAAAAGGCCTGAGACATAGGTAGGTCTGTCCTTCACGGGAAAAGATAAAATGAAACCAGATGGAGATTTTATACCTCTATTTTTGTTTCACTGAATGGAGTAGATAACTAAAAACAGTATTTCTGTGTAGGTCTTCCAATCTTCTTTGTCACCTTCCACCAAAATGTGAGGCTGGCAGAGGCTCTATGTGTAACTCCTATCAGCCTTTGCTTTAGAGAAACATATGCTTTTATGACCAAGCTCTGAAATGATCGCTGAAAGAAGCTCAGTAAATGTTTTCAAGATAAGGCTGGAGATCTTACTGGCTCTAAATAAATCATTGACAGACGAAAGAGAGAGAGAGAGAGTTTCCTATTCAAACATGTTGCTTAACAGCTAATGGGAGTATTATTATGATTGATGGACCAGAATCTTTGTCTTTAGGGAAAGTAGCAGGAACACTTAATGGGATAGGAACTGACCAATATTTACACTGGAGGTGAAGCCACATTTTATTTCATTTGGGGTCAAATATTACTGAATGTGAAATACATTCCTCAGATGGATTCTGCCCCTCTTGACCCCAACCTGGGTGTCTGAGATTCCCATGAACTCTTGCAATCAATCTCCATTTGTAACACATTCAAGCTTCAAAGTTTAGCAACTAGGAAGGATTACTGGGCTTCTTCATTCTAGGGTGGTGAATACCAAACTATAGGTAAACACAGCTTATAGTTCAAAATTCTAAAAATGCTATACATGGCTCCCCAACTGCATGAGTGCCCAATGCCCGTTAAAGTAAAATGATCTCCACATAAATCAAAATATTGGGCTGAATAATTCAGACTTATAGAAATAACAGCAATGTGATTCTGCCAATACAGTTCACAACTAAAAAAATAAAGTGTTATTTACACAACTGTGCCAAGCTGATAAATAAATAGAAGATGATTCTCTTATTTTACTTCAATACTTTAATATTTAAAATAGAGAAGTTTCACATCTGTAACTCTGTCAGTGCTTACTTCTTCTTTCTGTTTTGTGACACCTTCATTAAATCCAAGTGAGGAGAACCAGGCAATCCTTGAGATGAAACAGGAAAAGCTTTCTATTTAGGGTTGTGGAAGACCCCTCAAGGTTAAATTCCTGCCTTCAGTTTGATGACCAGTTGTCGTAGGTGAAAGAATGGGAGCTTACTCAGGACGAATGGAGTCTGCATGTGTACAACAGGATTGAAGACTGGTACCAAAGTGTTGTCTGTACTCCTCTGAGCCTCAACTTCCTCGCTTCCCATTCTTCCTTGAAACTACTCCAGTCAGGGTCTTGCCTTTGCCATTTCACCAAAACTTCTTTCGTCGTAGTCATCAGACTTCTGCTCCATACGCTGTGGCCAATTATTTCATCTGATACAGTCGATCACTCCCTTCTCCTGGGTTTCCAGAACAGTACGTTCACATAGTTCTCTCCTACCTTTCTGGGATTCTCCAGTGGTCTTCGCTTGTTCCTCCTCAACTCAATCAATCCACATTCAGTTGTTGTAAACTGATGATGGATTGCACGTGCAGTCTTCCCGTGGGAATTGACTTCTAAATTTAGACAAGCTCAAGGGACCAGTTTCAGACCAATTTTCTTTTCTATCTACGCTCGTTCCCCTAGAAATGACAATGGCATGTAAATCTGCACCCCAGCCAAGACTTCTCCCTGGGAATCTCAACTCACGCTTCCAGCTGTCTGTCTGGAGTCTTCAAGGAGATACATAATGGGAATCTCAAACTAAGCATGTCTAGAGTTGAACTTCTGATCTTCCATCCAAAATCCTTCCTACGTCAGTGAATGACAATTCTCCCCATTCTAGTTGCTTAGGCAAGTATCTCGGAATCATTCTTGACTCTTGTCTTACTCCCATGTCTCACATCTAACAGCAAATCTTGTCGGCTCTAACTGCAAAATGCTCCACCAACTCTGACTGCTTCTGACCCTGTCCGTGGCAATGACCATGGCCATTCACCATTATCTCTCTGGTTTCTGCAAGAGGCGCCTCTCCCTAATCTCCCTGCTTCCTCTCTTGCCACCTTACAGTCTTTTCTAAACAGCAGCCAAACACATCTTTGAAAAATATGTTGGACCATGTTGTTCCTCTGCAAAACTTCCCATGCCTGCCCATCTCACTTAATAAAAGCCAAAGTTCCTACTGATGTGCCACTACCATCCCAATCTCTTCTTATCCCTGCTCACTCAGCCAGTGACTCTGGCCTCCTAGCTGTTCCTTGAGGACTCCCGGCATACTCATGCCTCAGGACCTTTGCATTTGCTATTCCTTCTGCCTGGAGCACTTCTCTTCCAGCTGTTTACTGGCTCCCCCTCTCACCTGTTTTAAGTCCTTATTCAAGTAGCCCCTTTCTCAATGGGACCTTCCTGAAATGTCTTTACAGAATTTCACCCTGAATCCCCAAACCATGTCCTTTCCTGATTTTATTTCATAGAACTGATCTTAAGTTTAAATGTGGTTTAAATTTACTTGTCTTGTGTTCCACTTATTCCCTCCCACGAAAATTCATGCTTCATGAGGGCATGGGTTATTGCCTGTCTTGCCTGCTGCATCTCCTGGCACATAGAGGATGCTTAATGATATTTGCTGTATGGTTGAATAACAGCAAAATTGAACGGTGGTTTGTCAATGTTTCTCTCCCATTTTTCTTGCACAATCTGGTCTCTTTACTACTAAAATTGGCCACCCATTATTCTGTTTTTAAGGCGCCTGCTGTCCTCATATACAAGTATGGGTACTTCAACAGCCAATGAGCCTTACAGAAATCTCGGTTACTCTTTCTATAAAATCTTAGGGTCTCACTCTTTTCTCTAAGGGCTAAGAAATCACTCCATGTTCAGTTGTTACAAACTGATGATAAATTACATGTGCAGTCTTCCCATGGGAATTAAAAATTTTAAAGTGTGGTTCCCTGAGATTTACTGTCCTATAATCCAAAATGTGCATCCATAATTGTGAACGCAGTTCTTACACAGGAAAAGAACAAAACACATTTCCTAAGGGAAACATTCAACAGTAGTCTTTGAGAGCACTGAAGACTTAAATCAGGTTCTTTGGTAAAATCCACAGAACTTTGATATAGGCTAGCCACACTCCTTATCCAGATAATACTTTTACATCAATTGGCAATTTTCCACCTTTTGTTCTCCAGTGCAAAGTGTGATTTTTAACCATCTCCTGCAACCGAGAAGCTTGTACCTCACAATGCTTCTGGATTCAATGTTCTGCACAAATTCTTCCTTATCTAGCAGTCTGCATAATACAAACTTTAATCAACCCTTTCACGGAAGAGGAGGCTCATTTTCTCTTTTATCTGCAGCACAGGCGAGGTAAATTTTAAGCAGAAGGATTTTATCACTCGCAAGACTGATAAATCCCTTTAGGTCCTTAAAGTACCACAAGTATTTAATACTTTCCATTAAGATTAGGGCCCAGGTTTTTGTACATGGACTTTTCTTTAGAGATGCTGCCTAACTCTAAGTTGAAAACATTTTTGTCAGATTGTAATGTAGTGAGATCTGAACTTCTTTCCCAATGTCAAACTGTCTTTACTCTTTCATCTTTTCCTTGCAGCCCACAGGCCAGTCTAGACTTTCTCAACTCTGTCCATGAATCCCATCCTGAAACCTGCATCCTTTTTCCTATTTGCCCAAAAGAAGAGGTTGTCATGCATCTTGCAATCCTGTTAAATTGAAGCTATTAATTTCACACTTTTCAACACCACAGGTTCTTGAAGCAGACTCATTATTCTAAGTTCTCAAAGCCACTTTTAACCAATATTTCTCTTTCCTGCTATATAGACCAATGTTTCTTTAAGACATCACTATTCATCTATAAGATATTCTCTACCCCTATTCATGAGAGGTGTGTATATATTTATTGTTACTTTTTGAATTAATTATAGTCTTTGCCTTTTCATCCCATGAGCCTTTATGATCCTGTGGAACTTAGATGTTCATACAGAGGTCTCATTTAACTGTGGCCTCACAATATACTGACCTCCTTAATTCTAAGTTCCACCTTTCTTCAAAGACACAACTTCATCACAACATTTGGAGATATTTCACTTGAAACAGCTTTATTCATTCTAATCCTTGAATGATCAGTACTGTCCTTCCTAACAACCTCCACCCTCATTTACGAATTCATTCAACAAATATTTATTAAGCACCAACTATGTAACCCTTGGTGATACAACAGTACACCAAAAAGATAGGTCTCTGCTTTCATAGAACGTGTTTTCCAGTGAGAGATGGAGCTATCTAAATAATATCTTTGTTAAACTATATAATTACAAACTGAAATAAGTAAGAAGAGAGTAAAATATAGGGTTCTGTGAGACCTTGCAACAGGATAACTAAATATAGTCTGAAAGTGTTAGGGAGGAATTCTAGATGAAGCCACTATTGAATTGATTACAGGATGGATAGGAGTTAACTAGATAAAAGTTATTTGCAGGGGAGAGGGTATCCTCACTCAAAGAACAATGCTGACATAGCCTCCCTCATCTGAATTTTTACGGTCACCAAGAAAGGCAAGAGAACCTGGAAATTGTTCACTAGCACCTGAGGCTTCATCTGACAGTCTTCATGCTTTTGTGTAGAACTAAGTTTCATAGGTTATTATTTTCCTTTAGGCTGATGAACTTCACTTAACTTTTCTTATCTAGCAGTTCTGCCAGCAATGAATTCTATCAGCTTCTCTTGTTTAGAAAGTCTTTATTTTGTCTTCATTTTTGAAGAATTAGTTTCACTAGATATAGGATTCTAGGTTGATAGATATTCTAGTGTTTTTTTAATTGTTCTTTCAACCCTTGAAAGGTGATATTCCTTTGTCCTCCTAGCTTTCATTGTTTCTATTGGGAAGTCAACAGTCTTTCTTGTCATTGTTCTCCTGTATATAATGTGTCGTCCCCCTCACCCCGACTCCCAGATGCTTTTAAGGTTTGTCTCTCATCATTATTTGGTTTTTTAGCAATTTGATTATAATGGGCCTTGCTATGTTTTTTTTTCCTATTTATGCTACTTGGGGTTTATTGAGCTTTGCTGAATCTACTTGTTTATATTTTTTAGCAAATTTAGAAAATTTTTCATTGTTATTTCTTCAAGTTTACTTGGAGTTCTGCCCTGATATCTCGTTCTGATACTCCAATTACATGCACATTACACTGCATGATATTGTCCCAAGGGTCACTGAGCCATGCTTCAGTCATCAGTTTTTTACCTTTTCTTTCTCTTTGTGCTTCATTCTGGATAGTCTTTATTGCTCTCAAGTCTACTTAGTTTTTTAATCACAAGGGTAATATTTATTATGCAAAAACTAAACAAAATACAACAAAAACAAAGCAAAACTCTGCTGTACTTCTGGAATCATAAAATCTGGTCACTCATCCACCTAATTCTATCACATTTTACTCCAAATATATATAATATTCTTTAGAACAAATATTTCCCTGAAATGCACATTTATATATAAGGTATATATGTTACTCTATACATCTGGGAGTGTGATAAGTATCATAGTACTTTACTTTTTTGGTTTGTTTGTTTTAATTATTTTTCTCAATATTATTATTATAAAAATTTAGAAAATAGAGAAGGGAAAAAGAAAAATTTCAATCTGACTACAAAGAGACTACTCACTTAGAACTTTAAAAAACATATATAAGATACAATTTAGCATTTTAACCATTTAAAGTATAAAGCTCTGTGGCATTAAGTACATTTACAATGTGGTACAAACATCAGCATAATCCTTTTTTATCATCCACACTGAAACTCTGTACTCATTAAACACTAACTTCTATTGCTCCCCCTCCCCAGCTCCTAGAAAACCACCATTCTGCTTTCTATCTCTATGAACTTGACCAATCCAGGTAATTCATATAAGTGAAATCATACAATACTTGTCCTTTTGTGATTGGCTTATTTCACTTAGCATAATGTCTTCAGGGTTCATCGATGTTGTACACATGTCAGAATTGCCTTCCTCTTCAAGGCTGAATAGTATTCCCTTATATGTATATACCACATTGTATTTATCAATTAATCCATTGACAGACACTTGCGTTGCTTCTACCTTTTGGCTATTGTGAATAATGCTGCAATAAATACATGTGTACAAATGCCTGTTCAAGTCTCTGCTTTTATTTCTTTTGGTTGTATACCCAAAAGTGGAATTTCTGGATTGTAGGGTTTAATTCTGCACTTAACTTTTTGAGGATTTAAGTTTACTTATCTTTTTTTTCTGCAGTGTCTAACTAGCTGTGCAATCTACCCACTGGGTTTTTCACTCCAAAATTATATTTTGAAGTTCTAAAGTTTTGTGTTTCTTTTTTTATAATTTCCATTTAAGTATTGAGATTCTCATTTTTCCTTCACTGTTTTTATATTTACTTTCAAATTCTTTAGCATATTTATAGTTGCTCTTTTAAAGCTCTTATTTTCTAATTTGTTATCCAATTTTTGAGTCTGTTTATATTTACTAATTTTTTTTCTTTGTTAGGGTCACATTTACCAGCTTCTTTTCAGGTCTAACTATTTTGATTATGATATCCTTTGCTGTGTTTTTCTTTTTGTTTATTCTGCCTGGGTCTTACTGAGCTTTTTAGATCTGTTAGTTTATATTTTTCAACAAATCTAAAAAAAAATTACCATTAATATGGGCTGGATATATGAATGTCAAGTTATTGAGTGTTTGAATTTTTTTACCTCCTTACTGAATTTTGTTCTGGTGAGGAGTTAATTTGCATGCCTATCAGTTTGATTATTTTAAGGTTTGTTTTTAAACTTTGTTAGGGCGTATCTAGATGTGCTCTTTTCCTAATGGGAAATAGCTAGAAACAGTAAACGGATATCCCTTTCAATGAAAATGATGAATCATCTTTGGTTGAATTTCTTCTTGATTTCAAAATGCCAGCATCTTGACCCTCAGAGTATTTGGATGGCATTGCAGCATTAACTCTTCTCAGAAAAGCATTTGTAATGATAGAATACATAAGAGTAACAATTAGGTTTTCTAGTTGTAAATCCTCTTCAAAAATGGAATAAGAGAAGGTGGCAGAGGTGGTTTGAAAGCCAGAGGCTACATGTTGATTTCTGTTTGTTTACAGTGAGGTTTGGGAAGCAGCCACTAAAGTACTTCTAGTAACATGTACATTATTTATCTTCATCTGTCTAACAAAAAGGACCCTGGTGCACAATTCTAAGTCATAGTTTAAAATCCAGCCTTACATGAAACATATATCAGTATGGCTTAGTTACATAACTTCTCTTTTCTGTGTAACACCCCACCTACAATCCTTCCTACCACCCCACCACTTGGACCCCAGAAGTGCAGCATTTACCTTTTTTTCTCCATATCAATGTACCTAGAGAAGTTCAGAAACCCATCTAGCTAAAGAATTAGTAAATGTGAAGGTTTTCTTTCTTAATCTTATTTTATTTTTTCCCTTACAGGCAACATAGGATTTAAGATTTTAAATTCTGTTTAGGCATAATGTTCCTGCAAGGGAATTCAGCCAGCAGGTAACAAACAAACAAATATTTCAGTTCTTCTTACCTCTCCTGCATACCTACATTCCTTTCCCACACTTCCTTTGTTTTCTAAAGAAAATAGGAAAATAACTATATCTGCTAGGAAATTGCCCGGATGAATTCCCTTTTTATGTAGCGGTATTTATTCCCAACAATTTCCTAGCATTTATAATAATTTATTTTTAGTATTAATCTTGCCATCCCCAGGCTATGACACCAGTGGTATGGAGGAGATAAATGGATTTTTGTTTGTGAAACCCTATAGTTCAATGTAATTTATTTACGAAGCTGTTTTCCCCTGAAAATCTTGATGATTTCTACTCTCTCTACAAATTATCCACAAAGAAGTCTTTGCCAACATCCCATCCATGGTTGTTTTCTATGCATTGGATTTTGCTCTTTCCCATCTTTTGTGGACATAGTGAAATATAAAATCAGGCAATAGCCACAGGAAAGGCCTCAGATAGATAATTTTGGAAAAGAAGGTTGAGCCAGCAGCAAACCAAGCTAAATGGCTCTAAATTCAATCAGCATCAGTCTCTACTCTACAGCTCCTAGTGCAGCCTCACAAGTGTGATGTGCTAAATCATAGGGCCGTGTCTTTACCCAAGTTTCATGGGACCTAATCTTGTGATATGTCATAGTCTGTCTCTGTCTCTATGGCTCTGTCTCTCTGCCCCTCTCTCTCCTTGTCTCTGTCTTTGTCTCTCTCTCTCTTATTCAGACACACACACACACAGCATTGTCTCCTCTTTCCCTCCACAATACACAAGGTTTCGCGTTAGATCTGCCGTTTGGCAGTGTGCCAAACTTCTCACCTTTTTTCCTCCTGTCCTAAGCATGCTTAGGATGGTGACATGACTATAATTATGAAATTTAAATAATAATCTTAAACCTTGTCCAAAGAAAGTAAAACAGAGTGACAGATTACTGTTCCCACATGTTATACTTCCAAAAACATAGCTTTTGTTCAGACATTATTTCTGAGTGAAAATATGTTACAGCCATCGCAGGTTTATAGAGAACCTAATGAATAAATACAAATGTGTAAAAATATGATTTTGTTTTCTTTTAGACACTGAACAGATAGTTACTTCACAAGATGGATATGTCTCCTGTGGGTTTTGGGGGTTTTTTTTAGTATAATGCTTATCTCAGGGAATATACTTACTGGTTTTATTAAGGAGATACTTGTTACATCAAAGGTTTTCCAATCTTCATGTGTCCTACTAAAGGAACTTTCCCTAGAAGTGGTAGAAACTGCATTCACATTTTAGAAAATTGCTCAGGATTCTCTCTCATCTCCTCCAAAGAGGAAGAATTAGCTTTTATCTTGTATACTTTTTTTTTTTCCCCAGTGCATTTATATTTTCAGAGCTACCATGAGCAATTCAGAGCTACTTTTGGTCATTATTCTAAAACCAAAGAAAACTCAAATTTCAAAATTCATTGGTGAAATGTTATATTTTAAATAATTATGTGTGTGTGTGTGCTGTGTATGCCTCAAATGGTAGTTTTTGCTCAGGATCAGAGAAGTATTCTCGGATATATGTGCATCAGGCCAAAAGTCAGGAGACCCGAGTTCTGCTGGAAGGCTTATTATATTTTTGTGTGTGATTCTGAGAAAATCCCTTAAATTCTATTTGACGTAGTGTATCTTCTGTAAAGTGAGTAAGTTGGACTCTTGCTTCCCTTCCAGTTCCCAAGTTCTTTTATACAGAACCCTTCCATAGTTTGGCAAATGTGGTGTGTGATATGTTTAAGGTACAGGTATCATGTGCTATGGCTGAAGTATATAGTGCAGAAATGTAATGTCTTAAGTCATACATGGTATGTTGTATTAAATCCTTAAAACAAAATTTATCCAGACTCACCTTACTTCTTTCATTTGAACCCATAATTATAGGGTTCTGAGGCTGTGGAGTTAACTTACTCCTCGCCCTCATTTTGGTCACAAGATGTAATCTAATCCTCCCAAACTGTGGAATACTAAAAATCACACAAAAGCTGAAAAATGCCAAAAAAAACATGTTTTTAACAGATTCAGGGAAAGTGGAAATAAAGTGGCTTTTTCCCCAGGAAATTGTCTGCACTATCCAAAGCCAGTTACAGCAGGTTTTTTCTGGCCTGGCCTTTTGACCATCAAATGGAACCACTTTGTTCAAAAGGGAATTCTAAAGTGGCTGGCAGGGAGGCCAGGAGACAGGCAGTGCATCTCACGGTTCTGCATGTCGAGATCGAAGCTAAAGCAACGCTGCGATTTTATTTCTTTTCCCCTTTCCAAAGAGTTTCTTAAATGATGTTTCCTAGAC
This sequence comes from Daubentonia madagascariensis, assembly GCA_023783475.1. Taxonomy (NCBI): domain Eukaryota; kingdom Metazoa; phylum Chordata; class Mammalia; order Primates; family Daubentoniidae; genus Daubentonia; species Daubentonia madagascariensis. The sequence continues at coordinate 10,486,062 of JAKFHU010000487.1, forward strand.
CACTCAGCCAGTTTATAGTCTGTTGTTTAAACAACCACACCTCTGTTTCCCAGGGTCAAGTGCCTGGTCAGAGGAGTGAATGCCAACATAATTTATTTTATTCCCTGGTTCATTCCTCAGTCAAGCTGGTGTATGAGCTAGAAATGATTTGGTGCCTAAATAACCATGGGTATTTATATATGAGAATGTCATTCACACAATGGACAAACCTCAGTCAGAAGAACATTTCCTATATGCTTATGTGAGCATGGAGCACATACTTGGAAAATTATTTTGTAAGAAAAAAAGTTTGCATAAAAACATAAAATGCATATTTATACATTTATTAAAGAAAGTCAACAATAAGCACTGGGTTTGCACATGTTTTATTTATTCTGTGGGTAATCCAGAGTATATTTTAAAATGCTGCTTGCTTTCTGTCCACTCCTCTGATCTTTGGAGGCCACTTCCTCCTTCTGCCCCTTCCCCACCCAGCTTCCCCTATCTCACTGTATAGCTGGTACACGCTTAGGGAATGCAAATTTATTTTAACATTAACATAATTTGGAAGGCAACCTTAGCACCAAAAACTATATACTTTATAAGCATGAACAACTTTTGAGTGGTCTTCTGTTTGAAATGTCCTCCATCAGTGTTCCTCTCCACTTATACATGTAAATGTCTATCAGTGTGTATAAGTGTATGTGTGTATACTTGTTTGTGCATGAAGATGTATTGCATTATTCAAGAGTACAGCATTGGAAAAGTACATATTTAATACTAGAGTAAACATTTAAACCTATTTACGAAAATAGACATGGGAAATTATCATCCCCAAGGGAATTTTCCCTCTTTTCCCAACTATTCCACAAAACAGGGTTTCCCAAAGATACTGTTAAAAAAAAGTGAAAGAGTCAATGATTATCCAAATAAATGGTTGAATGAACAAATTCTGTAGCAGCTGATGAGGGATCGTGTTGGTGTTTACCATCTAGGGTATGCCTACCTTTCCTTCTTACTAACTTGCTGTTAGGTTTCCTTCTGAACACATGCAAAAATATATCTACCTGAAGTGGGAAATTAAAGAACCTAGATTTTTACTGAATTTGATACACTTATCTCAATGTAGTTGCGTCATTGGGAATCTAATTAACCAAAAGAAACGTATTGAGCCTTAGATCAAAGGACAAAGGCATGTACATAGACCAGTCCTACCTTGAGTTTGTGTTATCTACAGTTCTTTGATATCAACATCAGGACATCATTCAGCCCTGAGCTGGGCTACCAAACCAATGAGATCCTGCAGTTTCGAATCTTACCATTCTAGAACATTAATGGTAAAATTCTTAGGAGATATATATTGATACTGTGATTGAGAGATGATTTTGAGCTTAGCAGCTTGTGTTTCTTTCTTTCTTTTTTTCTTTTTTTTTTTTTTAGTTTTTTCTGCCTATACTTCTGCAATATCAGCTGTATAAATCAACACATATTGTACTTGCCAAATGGGAAGTTATCAAGACAGGAGCTGGTGTTCTTTTTTACAGCAGAATACTTCATTCAGGCTCAGCTCCCCCCTAAACTGGCCGGTCAAGCTCTCTCCTGGCAGGCTATCAAAAATATCAGTTTTCCTTTCTCTCTCTGCACTCTCAGAATTTCCACTCCTAGGAAGGAAATAGCCACAGTCTTTGCACAAGATTAAGATGTCCATTTTACTATGTAAAATATGTCTCCATGCCACAAGCATCATAGTAGGAGAAGTATATAATAATAGTAATAATTTCCTCTTTATCCAATCAATTCAGCCTTTGATATTCTTTGATAAGTAGAGGAAAGTTTTTGCTGAAAAGAAAATGAGGCTTATATTAGAGATGACTAGGGGATAAATTTGTTTGACTTTAATTTTGTTATTTTACTTTATCTCTTTCCAATTTTGATAAGGAAATAAGAAACTGTTGTCTTAAAAATTATATGCCAGGACATTTCAACTCCATTGGTTTTTGGTAAATAACTTGTTGCTGAGGAGAGAAGTTGCTGGAAGACTCTCTTAGAGTCGGTTCCATGTCAGCCAAGAACTGGTAGCCTTGATGTGGGTTGGATCATTTTTGAGTCTGAGGCTAAATGCTTTCGTAGTTCCTTTTGAAAAAGTACTGATTTAAGGGGACTGATATTGTGTCATCACAACAGCCTTGTTTTCATGACTAAAAAATAGATGATTTCTGTTATTACTTTTGCCACATACTTAATATTACTAATAAATGGTATATGTGTTGGAAGCTTCTTTTGGATCAGAACAATGGAAAGCTCTACATCTTACAGTTAATGATCAGCCTCTAAAACTTAAGGGAAAGGAAATTTGTATGGATGGTGTATGCAATGTATACAACAGCACAGAAGATGAACTACAAAAATCACCCAAGGGAAATTACTCTATTTTTCCACATCGATCCATGTACTGGTGATTATACATCTGAATTCCTCAAGTAGTGTCATAATCAAGTATTAATCTTTGTAGTTAAATATGGCATCATCAACCTTAACGGCAGAATGACCACATAGAGAACTAATCTCTTATTAAAGATTAAGAGACAAATTTTTACCATCCAACCTGGGCTCAACTTCACCCAATGGCAGAATTTTTTTTGGAGAAGTATAGAGTGGCTGACTAAGCTTTGCAGCTTGGAATTTTATAAGAAAATAAACAGGGACCAAGTAAAAGCATATTAATATCTCAAAATAAATCTTCTTCACATTTGAAAAAAGAGAGGCAATATCTATAAACCTCTTAAGTGACAGCATTTCATGTGAGGAAAGAATAAGATCGTCATATTATTCTGGATTTTACACCTTTATTCCCCAGCTTAAAAATGTATGCACAAAAATCATTCATTATGGTGATGGTATTAAACAATTATAGTTGCTTCATCAGAGAGTCAAAAGAACAGATTGTTCTCTTTTCTTTCTGAAAAGTTATGTGCCATTATCCTTAGTGATTCTAAAATATTAAACAACTGTCAAACTCAATTTGAAGCAGGTATATGTACTCATGCAGAACAATTGCCCTTAGATTAGTTATCATTGGCTTCTATGGGTTTAAAAAGGTCAGCCCTCAAAACCACTAACAAGAGAACATCCCATATAATCTAATTTATATTTGGAGAAAAGCAGGAAACCAGTGGGTTTTAGTAATTTAAGGACCGAAACAATTTTGCCAAAGCCAAGCTTAAATTAGGTAAGATTGTATTGTCATAATAGTCAATGTCAACAGAAATTCAAACACCACTAATTCACTCCATGAAACTCTTCTATGGTCAATGACATGAGATCCAATTAGCAGGTGATACTGTACACATATATACACACATACAAATCTACTCAGACTTGGTTTTACAAGTTGTATTGAGTATTTGAATTATTGCTGAATTGCTCAGGTACATGAGTTTGGAAACTGCTAGAAGGGAGAGATGAACGCCTTGGCACCACACACTGAGCATATACACAGTGCTGTAATAACCAATGCTGTTTAGAGGGATGTTCATAGATTTGTGCCACCCTTTGGTGAACCACAGAAGTAAGAAAAGAATGACACTGTGTTAGGTAAAGCAAAATGGCTTCAGCGAGCAAGTCTAGACAATTCTTAGAACAGGCCTCAGACTTTTAGTCTTACTGAATAACTCCATGATTGGTTTTTAAGAACACAATAGAAAAAATACCACTACACATTTTTAGAAAAGGGTCCTAGAAGACAGAAATGCAACTGTTATTGTGAGGCCAAAGATCTTTCTTTACCAGGAAAATATCTTATATAGCAGTTAAAGTATGATTTTTAGAATCATCCAGACTTAGGTTGAAATTGATTTTGGTCAAGTCACCAAAACTTCCTGATATTCTGTTTCTGGTTCATAGTGTTACGTGGGGATTGAATGAGATGTATAAAGCACCTAGCACAAAATAAGGGGCACTCAATAAATTGTAGCTATTAAGATCCTTATCTCCAAGATTTCTGGGATAAAACGTGGCTTAAAAAAAAAAGTATGAGGAATGGGCTAGTCCTGTGGAAAGAAAAAATTTGAAATTTTTGTTCATTGTGACTCATTGACCACCAGGGAACCATTTACAATTTATCTGGGTATGTTGGCAACAAGAACTGTGTCGGCCCTTTCAACCCAACAAATTGCAGTTGGTCCAAGCTGACGCAAAAGGAAAGATTTATTTTCTCTAGGAAGAGAGTCTTCACTCTACTTAGGATAAGTGTGAGTAAGCAGATGTACTAACAGTCTACCTTACCAGTTAAATGTCAGACATAAAAATAAATATATAACCCAAAATAAAAGTGTTCAATGTTTGGGCATTATCCACATTATTTTTAATGTCATTCATATAAGGCATTAAGGATTAACACTGCAATAGTTTACATATGAACCCAGGGAAAATCTGACTCGCTTACCCTAAAGTTACTTAGTTTTGTCATCCATCCTTTGTACATTTATTTACTCTTTAACTCTGCTTAGTTAAAAATGTAAATGAATACAACTCAGAAAAAAAGACAATGGGTTTATGAGGATGGTTATATCATTAGAATATTTCCAAAGTGTTGAGATTAGCATCTGATGGACTAGTAGAGTTGTTTGAGTTAAGGGGTTGTCTCAAAGCCTGTGTTTGCATAACACGCCCTGAGTTTTATATTTCACTGAAACTTTATTTGTAGAAGTGAGGTGCTAAAGTGATTTCTCATCCCGTCGTCACCCATCCACCCGGACTCTCAACATTGTGAAATGAAGCATGCATTATACAAATAATCATGACTTATTGAGATTCCTTTGCAGAAGAATACAGAAATCTACCTCAGCAAAATGCCTTTATGACCTATGAGGTCAATACGCAATTTTCTATGAAGCTTGAAGATTGTCTTTGAATTGACATTTGTTTTCAGGCACAAAGCATTTCTATATCATCGATATGACTTTGTTAGAGTAAAGAAGAACTGGCTAATACTTTCTCAGAAAATGTCAAGAGGATCATGGAAAGTGAAGAAGACCAAGAATAAAACTCAGGGAACTCCTCTTTGAAAAAGCACATCTATAGGGAAGGTTCATTTTGAAGTAAACAGTGTGACATATGTGATGTCAGTATGAACAGAAAGAGTCTAAACCAGGACAAATTCACAGAAAGATGTGGTGTATCATATATACAGAGTATCTCTCAAAATACAATGCATCTTATCTGGGATGAAGATGAGTTCCTGCTGGTTTAGCCATGGCCTATGTGCAGTAATCCATGCTAAACTCAATAAATCCTTCACAAAATAATTGCAGAAGGCATAGGCCATTTCATTTGATCTTTCCAATTTAGAACTTTGACCTAAGTTATTATAGAACGCTGTTCAATAACATAATGTAACAATCAATTGTCTTTCATTTTCTCGATCTGAGGGTTAAATATTTTCTAAATTGTACTTTAAAGGCAAGTAGAAAACATGATGGGAAGTTGTAGAATTAAGCATTTCTACCATAGAAACACATGAGTGGCAATACCCTTAGGCTTGGGGAATATCAGCTGGTCCCTGTGCTAAGGTCATACTTTAGAGGGATCTCATTCTGTCTCTTGCCTGGATGACCCACACCCTGCAAAGTAAGGAGGGAATAAATGGCCAAGACTTCCTAGAAACTATGCTTCCCTTCTAGACTGTATTCCAGCTATCAAGAATCATGGAATTTTCTCTTTTAAGAGCTTTAGCCTCCTTCCAGGCTAGTCTTCCTAAGGACATCTCCCATAAGTATACGCCTAGGTCCAAGAAGTAGACAAAGGTAGCTCTTTGGTGGTGTAGAGGTGTTGGGGAATATGCATGGATCTTGCACCTCATAGGTAGATATCTACATGTACGCCTTCAAGTCCCTTCACAGTTTGCCTCAGAACCAGGAGGAGTATAAAAAATATACTGGCCATGGAACCAGACCCTAGGGGTGGGCGATTCCTCACTTCCACATGCCAGTGAGAAACTCCAAAGAGTCCGAGAATTCTAAATGCAAACTTAACTATCCAGGTTATAAAGAAGCTGTACTTGTCCAAAGAGTTGAATAGAAAATATTGTATTTAATAATTTTTACTTTGGTTTATAATTTAAATACTTAAAATATGGTACATGGCCTTCCACTTGAATTCTTGCCTTATATCCCACAAATGTTAGGGAATCACATTCTGCTCATTTGCATTTAGTTTTGACCCAAGATAATTGGTTGTTAGTACATTCAGAGGGCTTCCAGACCCACCCAAAGGCTTTGAGGGGCTAAGAAAAGCTAAATGTTTGTCCATATCTCTCAAATAAAATACAAGGGAAAGGGAAGCTTGTCCTCTGAGGATGTTTCTAGGCACTAGAGCAACCCATATTGCCCAGTTCTGTGTCTCTAATTCAGAATGTATATTGATGGTAAGAATATCTACTGAAGATAGGAATTCAAACAAATTTGTATATTCAAAGTGATTTTTTCCATCACATCTCTGAAAAACAGAGAGTGATATTTTTGTTGGCCTTCACTGATTTAATGCCAGAATTCGTGAGAGCTAGTTTGTGTTGCAGAATTCATTTTAGTTTATGTGGCTGAAAATGCCTTAAGGAGTTTGGGGGATGTTTTTCCTGATTTTGCACATTATACACAAACATCTTAATGTTCTTTATATTTGAGGCTAGATGTTAACATACCTTTCTTCTGTAAGAGTCTTGAAATCGGCATGACTGATGATAACTATTCCTTGATGTCACCTTCTGAAATGAGGCACTGGAATGGAGGGACGTGTTATGACAATGCTGATTAATAGGTTTCCTCTGAGCACTACATCTTCTCTTCATGTTTGCTCTGGCAGGGAAAGGTATAACTGGATAACTCACTTCCCTGGAAGTGTTTTTAGTTTTCAAGTGAAAGAAGTAGCCATGAACTTGCCTGTGTTTCCATTAATATTTTGAGATCTCAAGAACTCCATTATTGCTTTGTCAATGCACACACTCTACTCCAGACTGATATGTTTTGTGAGACATGTGACTTGCCCCACTGTGGAGTAGCCACTTAGAATAGTAAGCATTAATACTGTAGTATGAAGAACTGAATAAATAATAGTATTGGAAATATTCCAATCACTTTGCTTGCATTGGCTTGAACAGATAATTTGGTTGTTCATAAAACCACAATCCATGCATATCCTGCCTCTTATAAGTCTGAGATTCAATGACAAGAATTTTAAGGGAGTGTATGACTTCAGCAATTGAGATAATTATACTAATATCTCAGGTTAATTTTTGCTTGTTAATTTGTCAAAAGTAGGCTTATTCTCTTTTCTTTGTAAAAGTGGGGAGGAGTTCTTATTTTGATTCCTCTGTTTGCCCCTGAAAGACAGCTGAGTTTTGATAGAGACTCTGCCAGAATACAGTTTCATCTGTGAGATGAATTGGAAAATTCTTTTCTTAGAAGTCTTATTAAGGAGAATCACTGAAGTATTTAAGAACTTTTTAAAAAAATAAGCAGTCTAGATTAATGTGTTCTATACTTTTATGTGTCTCAACTAGACTAACTTTCAGCTCCTAAGGAAAGCATTTGCCTGCCTTCTAGGTCTCAAATTTCTTAAATTCTTGCTAATATTTGTTGAATAAATCATTTAATTTTCGGCTATATCAATAGAAGCTGACCATCTGTACAAGGTGTTGGCAAACTTTTTCCTTAAAGGGCCAGGCAGTAAATATTTCAGGTTTTGTGGGCCACATATGGTCTTTGTTACGACTACTTAACTATACCATATAGCTCAAAAGCAGCCATCAACAATATGTAAATAAATGAATATGTCAGTGTTTCAATAAAAAATTATTTATAAAAATAGGCAATTTGGTCTTCAGACTATAATTTCCAGACCTCTGATCTATATATCCACAAAACTGGAAGGATGAATACTGCTGGGTCCTTGACAATCTCACTGTCATAAATTTGATCAAGAAGTTTTTAGAATAGTCATATCCTGAATCATATATCACACTCAACATTGGCCACTTAAGGAAATTCCTTTTAAGAAAATAAACATGTTTCCCAATAAATTATGTCTAAAATATATAGCCCATCAGGGTAATGTTGTCTAGAAAGCAACACATTTTTCTGTAAAATGTTAATTATAATTAATGACAACCAAGTCTAGGTGCTGTGCTAAGTACTTTCCAGGCTTAATGTCTATTGAAACCAAAAAAGAATTCCATTGGGTGGGTTTATTAATTAATGCTACACCCTGGCACCAAGGGATGTCCCAGTAAACAGCTATGATTGTTTTGACTCTTTCACACAAAAATAAAACCTATCTGAAAGTGGACAAAGTTGGATTAAAAAAAAAAGCTTTTTTTAAAAAAGTGTATCATTGTATCTACTTGATAGCATAATGAAAAGAGGAAGTTAAAGAAAAAGTAAAATTTTAAGTCTGGGTATTTGCTGTCATATAAAGACTCTTTTACTTACCTATTTATCAAAAAGAAAGAGAAAAACAAGAAGAGATAGGGAGAGACGGGAAGAAACAGAGAGAGAAAGAAGAAATAGAAAAAAAAAAAGAGAGAAAGAAAGTTCTGTGAGCAAAATCCATTTAGCTATAAATTAGTTTCCTGGGGGTATTTTTGGACAAGTATGTTGGGGAATAAAAAGAACAGACATAAGCAGCTTTTCATACTTGAACTGTTTTATAAAAGCTGTATTATAAATGAAAATACATTCAGCATAGTGGACTGGAGTTATTTGTGCCTGAGATGCCACTGTGGAACAACTTTTTCATATATCCTATTGATACATCATTGTAATAGGATTTATGGTAATAGAATAGTTCATGAAGCTACCCAAGAGTGATACTAGTGTGAATAGAATATTTTATTTAAAAAAACACTGTGCAGTTCTTAAATCAGGACAAACCATCCAAAAATGTTGAGAAAGTAACCTAACACATGTTATCCGATGGATACATTAGAAGAACACCGCCAGTTGCTGAAAGGTGAACTTAACTGAACAGGTAGAGCAGATATAAAAATTGTCCATGTAAATCATATGTTTATTTAGAGCCATTGTCATTTTAAATGGCTTATGATCCCTAGGATTTAAGAGATCTCTCTGTATATGTGTCATGAAAATTTCATATATTTGCTGATGAATACAAAAGCCTTTTCATAAAGAAATTTGTTTTATCCCTTCTTCAACTTGAAAGGGAGAATGTCAACACAAAATTCCATTTCCTTTCTTAGATACCTGCTAACAAATGAGCTTCTTTCCCTTTGGATGTAAGCAGCTTTCCTAAATAAATTCTAATTCGAAAATAATTGGAGGCCAAAGAACATGTCAGTGGTGTGAGCTAAAGAAATGGAGAAGTCTCGGTTTAAAAATAAGTTCAATAATGAAGAAGGTTTCAGAGGCAATCGATTGGCAATGGCATTAGCTTCAGAGCAAAATCATGAATCTGAGTTAATTATCCTGCCTTCTGTTCTGGAGCAAAACTTAAGTCTATGTAATTCAGAACATAATTGTTTATCACGATCAAAATTTTTGCAATTGTTTTTATGTGTCTCTCAGGTTTTATACATATAACTACAGTAATGCTTTCAAGTATTAAAGTGAGATCCATAAGTTAAACTTTGATCTAACTCACCGTGTCACATCTTGATGTTTTTTTATAAACCTGAAAACTGGATCTCGGCTTAGGTTAAAGTTTTTAAAAAGTCAGTCATTTACATATGTTGGGAACTCAACTATCATTTTTCATTAATTTATTGATTTTAATAAATCTCTAAAGTAATTTGAACATCATCTAAGTAAGATATTTACTGATACATTACAAATCACTTACCATAATTAATTCAGGAATTTATTTATATCTTGCTAGGTCAATAGGAAAGTTTGGAGAACTGAGTAAACTATTTTACCTCTTTAAAGTTCTTGAAATAATGTTGCATTTTACGTTTCTTCCTCAGAGTAGAAAAGTAGGATGTACTAAAAGAGTATGAAGTTTCCAACTCAAAACTTAATTTTTTCCCCTCAGCCAGACTCTGAAATATGCATAAATATGCCTGTTATTTTCTCATCTGAACTTTAAAGGTTGATCTTACAGAGGTAGGAAATTACAGACACCAGGAGGAATCAAGGAATAAAAAGTGGATGGTGCCTGGGTGGTACACACATACTAAAAAAGAACGTGTCACAATAGGAAGAAAATAAAGAGATTTCTTATAGGCTTTTCTATTTTAAAATAATGCCACACTGCACAGTATGATGAAAGATCTTTAGAACACATAAAGTTAGTCATAATGGAAACTCCTTTTATTGAATGGCATGGAAAATGACCTGGGGCTATCAGGGAATTGGCATAGTCACACGTTATCAGAACTGCATCTTTGTCAACTTACATAAAATCCAGGATTAAGAGCTGATTTTAACTCTCATAAACTATATTGGAAAGACATATATGGGAATTAGCACAAATCATCTTACCGGAATAAAAATGCACCATCCATAAAAATAATCAAATACTCAGTCAATGTTGCAATTCAAAGGAGTTTCTTGTCATGTTCTTTTTAGGCAGTCAGTTCCTTGAGGGTATTAAAAATGAGTCCATTGAAAATGAACACACACAAATTTATCCCATAGAATAGACACAAATGCAAAATATTTCTGTCAGAATGATGAGATTTTCAAAATTTTGAGTTTGCAGTTGGCTAAGATTAAGAGGTTTAAATATTGATAATTCTGATAATCAACTCTAATTATTTTGCCATATTTCTGCAAGCTCTGAGAGCGAGCTTACTTAGAACTCTTTCCTAGCCACTGTAAGGAACTATACATGCAAGCAATGCATTCCACCTTTAGAAATGTTATGCTCCAATAAAAAAAACCCAGAAAATATCACTTAATACACACACAGAGTCACATCCATACACACCCTAGAACACAGACAAAAGAAAATATAGAACCTCCTAACATATATCTCTGAAGAGAAATATATTATACTTACTGAGACGCCACTACATCCTTAGAAACCTTGGCATTACATAATACTTATTACATTTATTATTTCAATAATGAAATGATGCAAGTTTAATTTATCTTGATAACAAACTATTTTGAGTGTCCTATGTATTGTGTGCTGTGGTCAATTTAAAGCAGAGATTTGATCTACTGCAACTGCTGTACTGCACTGATTCTTGGACTTCCTTATTTCAAATTAGCAGAATGGAGCAAGACAAAAGATGAGCAGGCTTTCTTCATTGTCACTATGACAAGAAAGACTTTAAAAGAGGGAGTCCTGAAGACAAGCAAAGGTTTCACGTACTGTACTGCATCTGCAAGGCTGACCGAGTCTTCCAAAGTCTACTGGTTTATAAGCTGTGCTTGTGTACCACGAGTGGGAAGCACACATTACGTGAAACAAGTCTGCGGGGGGTGTGGGGTATACTTACAAAGGCATTTGAAGGAGGCTTCCAAAATTGCCAACCCAGAGATTTTGACCTTTGTGTTTGACTGGTCATCAAATATGAAATTAATGGACTCTAATACAACAATTCACCAGTTACTTGACTCTTATTACATTCTTGTTAAAATGGCTTTTAGCATTTACTGGAGAGATTACTACATATTCATCCAGATGATGCAATGGCTGATTCAGTAATAGATGATTCATAACCATTCAGTACAGCAGAGTACTTATGAGCTCAGTCTCTAGAGCAAGATACACTTCTACGACACATTTAGAGTTTATCTAGAGTCAAATCCCTACATCCAACCTCATCACTTGTAAAAGTTTTAATGTCAAAACTTCCCTATTATTATTATTATGAGGATTAAATATGATAATGCTTGTAACGTACTTGACAATGATTAATACATGTTAACTATTATTTTTCATGTTATTTATGGTATCATCATCATCATCACCACCACCACCATTCAATGTCATACATTTCATTTATGTACACCTCTGGCAGCAAATAAATTTCCTTATATTGAAATCTGGGTCCTTCAGATCTCTTCCCATTAATTCTAATTTAGTCCCTCATGGCCTAAGTAAATCAATTAATTAATTAGTAAATAAAGCCAATCCTTTACATGGTTGAATTCAGTTATTAACATGTCCCCAGTGCAACTTTTCTGTTTCTGCTCTGCTCTAAGACACCCCCCAAACTTACAGAGAGAACGAGAGAGAAAAGAGGGGTGAGGAGGAAGAGGGGGTGGTGGAGAGACTTTCTGTTCTATTATTCTGTTATACTGACTAAATATGTCTATATTTTTCAAATGTTCTTCAATTGGTACGATCTCTTCACTATTCTGTTCCATCTTTTCTGATGGTATTTTAATTTTTCTGCATCTCTTTAAAGGAGAATTACCCTGTACAAAAACAAGTTTCTCAGGTCTTCTAAAGTGTTTAAAAAATAATCGTGGAGGGTGGCAAAGAGCCTAAGAAGAGAGTAATTCGTTGTAAACTCTGGTCACTGTTATCCCACCTGTAGAAGTGTTTCTCTTCCATCCATATTCTCTTTGTGCATGGTCTTTTTTTCTCTTTAAATTTAAATTATTTAATTTGTTTGCCATGAAAGTTTAATGGAAAATTATATGAAGTTTTTTTTGTTGTTTGGAGGGTTTTTTTTTTTCTCTTTTAATGTTAGGGATAAGAGTTTCCAAAATGAGGAGGTGTTGAGATGCATAAGCAGATAAGTAAGTGGGTAATGTGGGTGAAGCTCCTGAACAGCAAGTTTGATTGATAGATTTGTTGTATGTGTTTAAGATAAAGAGGAACAGTGAAATTCCCGTATTATTTATTATGTCAACTCCATGGTCAGGAAAATCCTAAGAATGATGTGACGGAAGTTTAAAAAAGCTTTAATTTCTACTACTTAAGGGGGAAAATTTTTTTCATGTCCAAGGTTGTTTTAACTTATTAGAATACAAAACCTTTTAGAGAGATGAAATTAGGCAATACTACATTATCAGATTCCCATATGCAAGGGAAATTATGTGATATAATACTTTCTGGGTGGTTTTTGCACCCAATAATTATTATTCAGTTAAAAAGCAAACTTTAAAATGGTATTTATAGTATAATTTTTAAATTATTATTAATAATTTTAATATAACGTGTATCTAGACTAAAAATTAGAGGAGTAACTTTTAGTTACAGTTTTCTTTTAGAAGCTATTTATAGAGGCCTTTTATACTCTATGCTATGTTTTTCTGTAATGTTTGAATAGTATATAATGAATGTACTAAATTGATAGTACATTTATTATTATAATACTTTTATAATCAGAAGGTAAACAGAGCTAATACATGAAATGCATGATTAGCATATATTTGTACTAATAAAACACTGATTCTTTTTTCATCAACCTTAGCAATTATCAAAAAAATAATAACCTAAATTCTGAACTATATTACTACCTACAGCCCAGACCTCTTACCCATTAAGTCATATGTACTCACCCAAGGTATTTAACTATGAAGTGGTGCCATTCCATCAGAAAACAAACATACCCCAAAAGGTTTACATATAGCCTACATATTTGGAACCTGTTTAACCACCTCAAAGCCAAATTTTTCCAGGAAGGAAAAAGTCTCCCCCAAGCTGTGGACTTTCATCTCTTGAGCTCTGCCCCAGGAAATATCCCGGGCAACCGAAAGATATAAGGATACTGAGTCTCCAAGCAACCCGAGTTCTATTTAGCATGTGGCTTCATAAAGCTTAATGAGAACTGGCTATCTCCTCCACTTTGGGAGAAACTAGGTTCAACGGGAACAGGGTGTTCTAGTTTTTGTGCTATGTGAATGCAGAGATCATAAAGCTTTGTGACTCTGAGCAAGCAGCTGCCTGAATAGAACACTGTGGTTGAAAGGAAACTTCTGGTTACTATATACTCTATAGCTATATGGTTTAATGAATAAGAAAACATTAAAAAAGGCTGATACCCTATTAACTCCTTTGAAGCAACTTCATTAGTCCTAAACTCTACCAATGCACATGCCCTGAAGACTATCACTCATTTGAAGGACACAGAATAGTGCTGAAGTTGGCAAGAGCATAGATTCAGGAGCTGGACTGTCTAGGTTCAAATCCTGCACTGTGTGTGACTTTGAGCAAGTTACTGAAGTTCTCTGCATCTAAATTTTCTCCACTTTTAAGAGGGAATAGCAATAGTACCTATTTCATCAGTTGCTGTGAAGGTTAAATGAGTTAGTATTTGTAAAATAGTTAAAACAGGACGTGAAATATAAATACTGTATTAAGTGTTTGTTAATTTTTTTAAAAAAATTACCCATCATAACTGTTTTGGGCATTTCTCTGGATCCTGAAAATCAGACCCATTTCCCAGTTTTCAAACAGTGTTATTTAAAAATTCTAGGAACAGTTCTGTGGGGTTATCAATGAGAGCCAGTCCACTCTACTCAAGGAAGTAAGGAAAACATTTCAGCAGCGGTAGCGTGAGTTTCACAGCATGAGTAAAAGAGGTAAAGAAGAAGCATTCGGTCAGAATAATCAACATATACACATGCAGGAACACGTGAAAGCACCCACTATACTTAAAGAAATAGAGAAAATAGAGAAAACTTTGGGGCACAGACAAAAGGGAGGTGACAGAAGCTGGATTAATGAAAACTGTTGGGATTTATTATGTGTCAATGAGCAGCCACTGGAGGTTTTAAGTAGAATAATGGCAAAAGCAGATTTATGTCAAAGCAAACAAATCTGGCCACCACAGATAAACATGTGCTGGGTAGAGTGGGGCAGGAGGCAGACAGAACCTGGAGTGAATAGTTCAGGTGAGATATGAGAGCCTACACTGAGACAAGGACAGTGGGAGTGAATGACACTAATAGATTCTTGAGGTGATTGAAGGATGAAGCTGATAAAATGTGGTGACTGAGTGTTGGGGTAGAAGGAAGAACTGAGGATGAATTGCAGTTTTAATAGAAAATCTGGGAATCTCCACAAACCACCTAAGTCTTCCTCCCATAGACTCCCAGGTTTTCTACTAAAACACCAATTCGTCTTCAAGGTCATATTCATACTTTCAGGTACCACCCTTAAAAGACTGACTGTGGATTAACATCTCTTCTAAAAATGCATCCCATATTTGCAACTACCCCTTTGGCTTAGCCTTATCGCCCTGTGCTTTGTCTTCCTTCCTTGTTGTACATCATACGTTACTATGTTCTTCTATTGGTTGAATAGCAGTCCACACCTCCAACCAAGAACTTTGTGCTCTGATTACGAAATTAAGGGTTTTACACAGAGTGTAAATGTTAATTTCATTTTACTGAGGACACCCTAAGTCTTTGTTTTCTTTTGAGAATGGTAACAGTTTAATCATTATAAAATCTGGCAAATACATAAAATTTTAATGATGAGCATAGAATTATTCATTAACCCCAACACCCAGAGATTAGCACCGTAAACATTTTGCTACATTATTTAGAAGAGCTTCATATACACACACACACTCACACACAATATGCTGTATTTGATATTTTAATGATAGCACTAACTCAGATCCGTGTTCTCTTTTTGCTTATATGAAGAATGGCGAGGACATTTGAATTGTGTTTATGTGCCAAACTACAAATGACAGAGTCTAAGACTGGTGAAATCATACCCTAAATATAGTTGTTTTGTAAGAGGCAATGCAAGAGGGCTGGAATAGGTAACTGCATTGTAGCTCTGCCCTATAACTCTTCTTGGAAGCCAGGCTCTGTGTTTAAAGGGTAAAAGAGTCCGGGAGTACTAGATACATGGATGACACTGATAATATCTAATGAAGAACAGTGATTTGGAAGATGAGGTGCTAGATAAAGCACTCTGTCTACATCTACAATAATGTCTTGCAAAGTGAAAAATTCAGTACTTGTTGTCCTATTTACTAAAAATATAGCTATTTTTATTGTATTTGACTTCTTACAAAAACCTAAATATATAGATGCAGCTAATTTCATATTATATAACTAGCGAACGAACTTAAAACCTTTCAAGATTTTAGTGATTAGAACTTGAGATTTCCAGAGGACATGAAAAAGAAAAATCAAGCTATGCCTTCAACACAAATTCTACAGCAATAAAGCAAACATAATATTCCTGAGTAGGACAGAATCTGTATAAAACAAGAGGAAAGAAACAGATCGCTGTGATTAAGGGTGCTGATATTCTGGTATTTTAATTCACAGGATCTGCATATGGTTTGAGTTGGATAAGAAGGTAAAAAGCAATTCTTCTGCTTTAAGTTGAAAATACTTCACTCCTGAAAAAATAGTACTTTCTCTTCCTTTAATGCTAGCTTCTTTACAAAGGTGAAATAGGATAAGTTAATTTTTTTATTTGAATAAATAAACACTTATGCTCAGAGTTCAAGGAGGGTCTGTTTGCCACCAAATTGGATATTGTGGTAACATAATGACTTCTGTAGGTTATAGGATATCAGATTTAAAAAAGGATATGTATGACCCAAAGGAGAGAGTTGATACTGTAATATATAGTTGTTCATATAAACATATTATCTTCCATTTAACATCTCAGAAATAAGCCCCATGAGCCACACTGTTGATCCCAGAACACCAGGAATATTCTGAAAGGTATAAGTAGGACAAAGCTGGACATGGTAGACCACTGAGGCACTCCCAGTTACCCTGGGGTGGGTATTCTAAAGTTCTTCTGACGTCTCTTTCCTCTTAACCTTTCTTCATTAAGTTAAATAAAAAGCACAGTTTTTTTCCCACAGTAGATCACATGAGACGATAGGGAAGTTTAGATAAGAAACTTTTAAATTTGTGCAACTGGATTAGAAATTTCACAAGAAGAGTCTTATTTTTTCAAAAATTTTTAAATACTTCTTGTTTCTGGTAAAACTAGAACTTGCCTTTCTTGCCACACTTTGATACTTCCAGTAAATAGAACCAGGAAGTGTAAATGAACATGAAAACAGGATAGAATAGAAGGAGAAAGACAAATGTAACAGAATTTCTGACCATTGATGTAACTTCTTCCGGGTGCATAGGTAGACGTCCGAGCAAGTTGTGATTTTATGTGATCTCATGAACTCAGTATCTGCCTTACAATGAGTATTAAAATACTGTGATATGTCTAGTAAAGAATATGACTCTGGCAAAGGTGTTTGCAAACTAAATTTAAAGACAATCCTTCTCCTAAAAAATAAGTCACTCAATCATGTAGACACTTCTAGAAATACATGAATTTTTACTTTTGTCTCTCACAAGTAAAGCAATAATACCTAGATGCATGTTTGATGAAATACATATGACCTACGGACACTTTTTGACTGGTGGGGCTTTTCAATTGCTGCAAAAGATACTCTGAACAATAAGCAAGAGTTTGGTCCACATGCCATACTCCCCCCTTCCCCACCAGATTTTTTACTTTTCCAGTAAGATATTTCTCGTGAGATTCCATTCTTTTTTTCTTTGATGTTGTAAATTTTAGCTGGGAAGAATCAGGCAATGGTCATGCCACTGCTGGAGAGAATTCACCCATGATAACCAAAACCTCCCTTTTCAGGGACCCAAGAAAACCATTAAAGAAAAGCTCAGAAATACTCCATCTCAGCAACATAGCTCTGGTAAACAATACACCCTTCCAAAGTTTTAATTAATGTATTGCCATCTTCCATTTTGTTAGGATATAATTTCTTTCAGGTCTGCATGAGGTTAGAAAGGACAAGGTGCCATGAAAAATGAGAGTTTGTGTTTCTATAGCATCTGTTTATGGCAGTGTGTATATAATAAGAACAGTTTCCACCCCAGTATAGAACCAAAAAAATACATATCTTTTTATGAGTTGGCTGAAAGTGCAACTAAATGAAAGAATGTGAGGGTGGATCCCAATATAAATGCAATGTCAGAATAAAAAAGAACCACCTACAAAAATCTTTCCTTAAAAAGCGTCTATTCCTAAAGAAGATGCATGGCATGTAGGCTCACACACAGATTTACTACCTACCCAACCCAAAGTGGCCTCTAACAATGGCTTCTTCGAGGGAGAATCTTTAAAACTTGAGGTTTTGGTGGGGGGAGGCGGGAGAAGCAAGTTACATGACTCTTAGATATCTTTTGTCATTCTGAATATTTAACAGAAGTTGAAATGGTGGGGTATATAATGTTATTCCCAAGGGCTGCATTTTTGGAGAATGATTTATTTGTGAATCAACACTCAGAGCAACACGAGATTGATCCATAAGCCCCTCAGCTATTGAGAAGTACATCAGTCATTCTATGTGTTTACTTATATTAATATATCGAGGTGGTATTACTTTTGTTTTGCACACATATCTAATGTATATATTATGTAGATATATATGCGTATGTGTGTATAGTAATATTTTTAAATGGATAGGGGTGCAAATTGGATGGGATACTTTTCCGTTTACAGTCTCCCTAGCACATTGCAGGAGTGTAGCATCCCTGGCTCCTTGGCAGTAAGTATTAGAAATACCCTCCAGTCATTGTGGCACCCAGAAACACCCTCAGATATTCCCAAACCCTTCCTGGAGAGTGGTGCTGCCCAGTTGAGAATGATTCCATGAACCAACTGATAAGCAAGTTGTAGATGTTTCTCTTTTGAGATCCAGGTAGCCTGAAGCTGGCTGTACTGGTTACGTACTGTCTCTGTGTCCAAGGGCTGTTTGCAGGAAGTTCCTCCATCAGAGAAAAAAAAAAAAAACTACCTGCTTTGAATTTTGTTAAAACTGTAAAAAAACGAACATATACTATACCTTCAACCTAGATAGATGACCTTTCATTTTCAGGAATTATTTTTTTAAGTTTAATGAATTATTTCAAACATTTTAGAAATGTTAGATTTTGCTCTCTCTCTTTTAGAATTTTCGAGTTACTTTAATGTGATTAAGAAAATATGGTTCCAATGTATTCTGGGAAAGATAGACACATAAAATATTAATAAATTAGGGTTCTTCTACAGGGGGGAAAATTAGACCCCTACAATACACCAGGCATTGGATTAGATGCTTTGTATAAACTTTTCTTTTATATCCTCATAGCAGCCTCCATGGCAGATGTTATCACCACCACTCGTGCAGGAGAAAACTGAGCCAAAGAAGGTTCAGGAAACTTTACAAAATATTAATAAGATATATATCACTTTTAGAATGCATAGGTTTAAAAGTTAATTGGTTTCTAACTTTGACACCAATAAAAATATTTATTTTGACACCAATTAAAATGTGAATACATATTATCCTATCCCTTCCTCATGACATCCAAAGATAGCGCCTTTGTTGAAATCAGATTTACTTCAGTTATTTTTGATGATACTCAAAGAAGTGTGAAAGAGAAATTACATCTGTTGATGATTCTAGGACTTCTCTGGAGACTTAGACTATTGCTGTATGTCCCGGGAGTTAAAGATAGAACAAAATGTACTATTCTGGCCCAGATGTAGATACACCCAGAATATCGCATGGGCTCTGGATGCTTGGTGGAAAAATAAAAAAAAAATAGACTGTATCTATATGTGGCAAGGGTGTAGACGTGGTAACAAGGAAGGGTAGGTGTCTGCCACTTGCTTGTCACTGCCTGCTGGGCCTCTCCTTCCTTCTTTCTGTCCTTCAATCATGTAAGGAGTATTTACTAAGCACCTAGGAGACACCAGGCTTTATGCTAGTACCAATTTTCCCTCTCTCCCAGAGGCTTCTCACTCAGAACATTCCTTACCTAATCTACTTGTCCTCTGCTCTGGGAACATGTCCTTAGTTTTTCAGTTCTCCCTCTGGTCTAACAAATTCACTGTTCCTTAAAAACTTTGTTGTTGTTGTTTTCTTTTTATTTCTCTGGTTTTGAGATCAACAGCTACAAAGGTGATTTCTGCTTTTCTTCTCACCCTTAGCTGCCCTCATGGAGACCTTTCTCTGAGTTAGGATATTAAACCTTGGAAAACAGTAGTACCTGTTCAAACGCCCCCCTTTCTCCTGTCCTGATACGCTGTGGCTAGAAATGAGAGTCTTCATAATTGGGTGGATATGTTAATTTTCCCTTGGCCCACTCATGCTCCTACATTTTGGCTTTCTAAGAAAATGGTCATTGGTTAGGCCTTTGATTTTGTCACTTTTGGAGAAAAAACATTAGCCACGTTGCTTAAGATCTGAATATATAGTTTCTCTTAGTGTCCTTCTTCAGAATGATCTTTCTTTGTTCTTGGCAGCTACTCATCTCTGCCACTATTGCAACTTTGGTCATTTCCTCATTTCATTGAGCAAGTTATTTCTTTTTTCTTCTTTTTCTTGTTAATTTTGTTGTTTTGGGGTATCTTCTGTGGATGACTGCCACATGCAAGTGCTTTTACTCTGCCATTCCTTTTTAAGTACTGATTAGGCAGATTTAATAGATACAGAGTTATTTATCACATCTGAATGTCACCCAAGATAACTGTTCCTCTGTCTGCTTACACACAGTGAAATAAAATTAATAGCTTAAACCCCGGTTTACTAATGAAGTCCTGCTGATCTGCATACAGCTGTGAGAATGGTAAGTGTCAACCTAAGGATGTTAGGGTTTACGAGAATATATTTTCTGCCCTAAATTTGATAGGCCTAGATTGAAGAACACAGAAAAATAAGTTATTTAAACTAAAAATAAAAACGTGTGCAAAATAACTCATTACACATTTCTTAAAGGTTATTAGCCTTTCAGTGATAAATCTGGCAATTATTTATAAAGTTACTGAACACTGACTTCACAAGAACAGATACAGCACGTATTGGAATTGCAATGCATGTCATATCTCCACTTAGCCAGTGTTTGAAGGTGTCTTTTGAGTTTGTCCTGTGATATCGTGTAATTTATTCATTCCCAGAGACTTTTAAATTGACTTCTGAAGGGTGTTTCCTATACTTATTGTGCCCCTTTTGACTTAAACAAATGATTTGACCTTGTGTAACTCATAAGTTGCCATGGATTAATTTGAGGGCCAGATGTATTCACATATGAAAAGTGAGGTTTATATACACGTTCAGTAATACAGAATTTTTTTTAAAGAAGCCTAGACCTTGTTGGACAAGAAAACAAGATCAGTGATTTACAATACAGTGCAAAGAAAAACAAAATGGATCAATATCAATTCAGATAAATTTTAAATAAATGAATATCATTTCCCCCTTTTAATGCAGTCACACAAATTATGGTTCCATACAGCATACCATAGTGGTTAGGATTAAATGGAGTCAAAAAGACCAGGGTGAAAATCCTGGCTTTGCCACTCAATAACAATTTAATTTTGAGCAGGTTTCCTAGTATCTCTCTGATTCAGTTTCTTTGGGTGAAATGGCAGTGGTAATACTTACTTCAAAGGTTTAGTCAAGGATTAATTATATTGCATGTAAAATATTCATAATAGTGCATGGAACATAGTGAAGTTGCTTTTGTTTCATTGTTTTTGCTGTTGTATTATAATATTTGACTAAACACAGAAAAAGGAGAAAAAATTCTTAATTACCAACAAACAGTAAAAATATTATACGTATGTGTTTGTGTGTATATATACATTTTAAATCTACATCTACCTGAGAGGTAACCCTTCGATTTTGGTATTGCAAACAAAGGTATTATTATGCAGATAGTCTGAGGAATAAAGAAGGTGAAGCAGTTTATAAAAACTGTGAAAGGAATAACTTCTGATTCTTTTTCATGATCTTATATTCAAACTTCAAAATTACCTAGACTCAAGCAACTGTTATAATTTAACTGACATTGCACATATATAACTTCAAATTGTAGTTTCCAGAACACATACTTTGACATCAGTATTCATTTAGTATTTGTTAAGTTGTTTTTATAAAAATGCCAAGATGATTTACCTCTCAGTGATTTCACTACTTAAGAAAGAGAAAATGGTCAGGACTACCTAAAGAGATGTGTATTGACCATACTTTTTCAAGATCTCGAGTGATGTTTTTATTAAAGTTTTCACAAGTTTCAAAGTTTGTACAGAATTATCCTGAACAATTTAAGCTTTCCTGTAATTCTTTAAAAGGAAGACGTAAAGTTAACAACAAGATTACCAAATCTCAGGTTGGTGGCCCTGAGGACTCATTTTCCTAGCCATTAAAATTATTTATTTTTAGCTACTTACACTAACTTATTATCTAGTGAATGTAGGAGATGATGGATATTTAGTTAATGTTTATTTTTATAATCAGATAATGAATTATGTCACACCAGACAGTTTAGATTCATTTAGTTTAATTAACATGGTCACAGTTCTTACTCACTGGGCCTGAAATAATGACCCACATTTTCTAATAGTTTCTGGATTAATATAGGTTATTTAAGAATGACTTTAAATTTCTTAGGGTTAATTGCTTACTAATTATAGATCATAAATGATAATAATGTGTAGTAGAAACCTTAGGTAATTTCACTAAGTCTATAGAATTAACAAATCCTTTTTCAAGTCTCAGATGAAGGTATACGTGACAACATAGAGCAGAGCTTTTTCATCTAAGATTGTCATAGGGAAGAACACAACAGAGGAAATGGTTGAAGACACATGGGAAATAACACAGGTCTAGATAGAGCTAATTGTAGGTGTGTTTGTGTGTATGTGTGAGTGCACAAAGCATGTATGTAGTGTGAAAAGTCAGAAAGTCTAGTTGGTGATTCCCAGGAGCAATCAGACTAAAAAGAATTTTAGGTTATCAATAGGCAACAGTTCCCAACTCAGCCCTAGTGGACATTTTGGACAAAATCTGAATAAAGTACTCACTGGGTGAGTAAGATCACTGAAAACACTTGCCATAAATCTAAGATATTATTAGTGGTATAATTTTAATTTCATCTCTTGAAAATTGTATCATTGCTGCTGAATGAGCTTGAAGGTGATATTTCCTAAAACATGTTTGAAATTGCTAAAACAAGTGGGAAGAAAATATGACTGACTGGGTCTTATGTGGAAGAAAGAAGAATTTATGAAGGTATTTTTCTCATTTTTAGGCCCCTGTGGGAACTAATTTGTTACCTATATCATTCTGGAAGTTCCTTCCAGAGCCCCAGGGAGATCTTTGTCTGCCTGTAAGTCCAGATATTAAATAAAACATGCAATCAGCCATCTTAATCCTTTTAAACCAAGAGTCTCATTCTCTTCTATAGCTTTTCAAGAATCTGTATTTCCAAGGCTTTTTTTATCATTTCACTTGTTTTTATTATTTATGATTTTTTATCTTCTTCAAACACAGAATTTTCAAACAAACTTCAACTTAAAATTAACCAGAGGCTCAGGGATAGTTCCAGAGAATTGTGAGGTTGGTGAAACATATCTTTGTCTCCTCCACTAAGTTCCCTTCTGCTTCAAAAGCATTTCTGATTACTGTAAACCTGTAGGAATGTAAATAATGCAATTTGCACAAAAAAATAAAAGTTGCAAGGGAAGGAATTATGGCCCAGCAGCCAGTCAAAAATATCCAGCAGATAAATGATTCTCCAATGGTGGGGAAGAGATGTGGCCTCACAGGATGTTTCTCAGGATCGTGGGTCGGGTGGGCTTTGGAAAAAGCATCCATGCCAAGGATGGCAGACTAATAGCAATGACCAAGCTCTCCACCCAGCAGTTACTTCTCTTGTGGCATGTGGAAGGTAGTAGATTAGAAGGAAATACCTTCTCCTTGTCCATTCCTACTCCTGGGAAGGGCTTCACATAAAAATAGTCTCTCACCAGGTTTAACAGTGGATCCCCCTGGTTTATGTTCCTCTTCTTGAGTTTGACTCTTGGTCATATAAAGGAGTACCTGAAGGACCTTGGGCACCAAATCCAACCTGGCCCATAAAACTCATGGGATACATGTACTCCTGCAACTGGTATAGCATTTTGACAAATAAGTTGACAGAAAGCTCACAGGACATAGACAAAAATAATTTTTTACAACTGACTAGAGTTTAGTTGCCTTCTATCATGTTTACTCTTTATAGTATGAACTCAAATCACATGGCAAGAATAGTTAGAATGGGAATTCTACTTGGAATCAATAGAATTGATGGATTCTAGCATTGCATGATTCTATGGGGATGGAAGCATGAGGAAATCCTGCCATGGAAGCAAATGTGCTTTGCATAAGCCAGAGGGAATTAAACTAGCCATGCTTCCATTTAATGAACATATCAAAATGTCTGTTTCTGGCTGCTGTGTACATTAGCTGTGGGCAGTGATTAATTCCTGGCCTCCTGTACTTCCACTCATGCCATAAGAGGAGGAGGGACAGAATCCTTGCCCACCGTAAAGTAAGACATACAGAAAAAGGCTAACAAAGCACCAAGGGTCAAGTTGCAGCAGGAGTGATGGCAAATACATGGGAATGAGTCAACACACCAGATTAAAACAAAGAATGTAATTCATGGAAACCTCTCAAATATACATGTTGGGATGTGCTGAACAGTTGACTTGAGCGGATTTGTAGCAGCATGTGAAGGTCATTTGCATAAATGTGAACTCATGGCCAGAACACAAACGTGACTTGCAAAGTTTACAACCCTGGAATCATGAAAGCTGCACATAGAAGTAGACACAATTGATAGTAAACAAAAACATTACTCTTCTTGACTAAGGTTAAACATTTAGGGAACTCCAATACTGTGCTGCTAGGATGAGACTGAATGAGTTAGCCTCATTAGTTGTATGTTTGAAGGGCCAAGTCTGTGCCCCCTCCCCTACCTGAGAGTGAAGAGGTTACATTGTTGCAAATGAGGGTGGTAACTTGGGTTCAGTTCAACTGGAAGAATTCAAGAATGTAGACAGAAATGATACGTTGAATCTAACTGCCTTCCAGCAGCCTACTTGATGTGTCCACCTATATAAATGCCTGCCCACACCTCAAAATCAAAGTGGATTTCTTCTCCTTCAGACCACCCCTAACTCCTGACTCCTCTGTTTTCTTAATTCAGCCATGCTGCTTCTCTTCCAGCCACCTTCTTCCCTCCCCTGATTTAAACAGTTGCTTAGTCATAAACATTCCTCTTCTGCGAAATCTCTGTAATTGATCACTCCTTTTCCTTTCTCAAGTTCAAGCACTTATTACCTCTCACCTGAAATATTGCCTTAGGCTCTTAACTGATCTACCCATTACCTTTCTTCATAGTCTTTTTCTTCTCCAATCAACTCCATGTATTTGACACTTCGTCTTCTTAAACGGCACTATAGCTATATCAGCCCCTGGATCAAAAAACTTCAATGGTTGCTCAGAAACTTCTATTTCAGTTAACATTTCCTCAGCCTACCATTTAAAATACTTACGCTACTTTTTCAATCTTATTCTCCATTAATGTCTACATGTAGCTGCACCCTCGAACAGGTTTTTCTCAACTTCGGTGCTACTTACATATTGGACTGGGAAATTCTTTGTTGTGGGGGGCTGTACTACGCACTGCAGAAAGTTTAGTGATATCTCTGATCTCCAAAACACTAGATGCCAATAGCACCCCCTGCCCAGTTATGAAAACCAAAAATATCTCCAGGCATTGGTAAATATTCCCAGGGAAAAAATTCCTGCCCTAGACAAAAATGGGTCTCTTTTGGTTGTCAAGATATACTTTAGGTTTTCCATGTTTGCATGTGTGTTTATGGCAGGCTCTCTGCTTGGAATGTCCTCCCTACCATCTCTACTTATTAAAATCATATAGTTTAGCTCAAAAGCTCCCCATTACCAAAGTCTTATCTCATTGTTCTAACCAGTATCCCTGAATACAAGTATTTTCCTTCACCTTTGTATTGACATAACACTTTACATATTTCTTTAAATATTTATCTTAATTTTGACTTTTTTCCTTTTAATTTGGCTGCTAAAAAATACAAACACAGAAGCAAACTTCTGGCTTGTTATTTAAATGTATAAATATTTATGGCATGACTTATGTAAGGTACTCTATATTTTGTTAGAACTTTACTTTTTTTTTTTGCCCCTAACAAACCTATTTTATCTTCTTATATGACATTTTTACTGGTATATAAATATTAAAAGTAATAGTCCTTATGTAATTATCTCAAAGTTATCTCATGGACAAGTGCAATAATGTGATGCTCTCTTTTATCAAATGTGATGGTGAATAAACCATTGCTTCTTCAGAAAAAGAAAGAAAAAAAAAACAGGAGCTAGCTGAATCTTAAAAACTAAATGGCTTTCCTGAGGTGGGTAGATCTAGTCTCTTTCATTTGGAACAAGAGCCCAATACCTAGGGCTCCTGTTCAGAATTTATTGCATCAAACCAGTTGTTCCTCATGTGGGGTCCTCAAACCAGCATCATGTGCATAGCTTGGGAATTTATTAGAAATGGAAGTTCTCAGGCCCCATCCCAAGCATACTGAATTAGAAACTCTGGGGATGAGGCTCATCTGTCTGTATTTGGTATAGTGAGAACTTCTCAAATTCTAGCTTGTCCAAATGACTCGGAGGATCTGTTCAGATATAGACTGGCTATTTACCACATACAATATTGGGCAAAAGTTAAGTTGTTATGGGTTCTCAAGACCAGACTATGAAAGGCAGCTGTGTTCTATATCAAATCAGCAACCTGACCCATTTCCTGGAATTTGAAACTTAATCCAGAGTTCTCTGCTAATGCAATAATATTTTGTATTCTACTTTAAAAACTGTAGTGTCTGTTCCATCTTAATTAAGATAGCATAATAAATTTGCATCAAATTTAAAATAAAAATCTACTAAAATTTATTTGATTTTGATTTTTATCATGTACTACAGGGTACAGAAATTCCAAGTGTAGAAATATGAAGACAAGAAAGAGGGATGAAAGCATGGTAGATTTTTGTCTTATTGAAAAAATATATATAAGTTCTGACAAGTTCTAGGCATCTTCAGAAGAATTTGTTTAAATATAATGGTTACGTATATAAGGACGACCACTAAAACAAAAGGAATAAGATGTATGTTTATAAGCCAATATAAGAAAAAAATAAAGGAAACACATCAATACAGTAAAGGCCTAGAAAGAAAGTGAGAAGAAGCAAGGAAAATAGAAAATATGTTAGTGTTCATAAGAATTGTAAATATTCTTCTGAAATTTGGTATAAAAACAATGCATAAAAAATGACATAGAAAGGTAGAAAATGAAGAGAGAGAAAAAGGTATTGCTGGACCAATACCAAGAAAACTAAAATAGCATTACCATATGAGTATCTGACAAAAAATAATTCAAGACAAAAAGAGGGGTTTTGTTTATAAAGTTGCAATGCTCCAATAAGATTTAACAATCATGAACATGGATGCACCTAGCAATATAGCATTAAGATATATAGGAAGCAGGTGCCATTAGAAATACAAGTAAAAATAGACTATTCCACCATGATGGTAGAGACTTAAACACACTTATCTCAGTAGTCAAGAGATTAAACAGATAAAAAGTTTTTAAAGTTATTGAGTATTTAAATTATATAATTAATGGGCATATAAATATTTAAAACATGTACCTAACAAAAAGAAATATACTTTCATTTCAAATAGGCATGGCACATTTATAAAAATTGGCCATTATGTTTTAAATAAATTAATATATCCCATGTTTTCTGACCACTGTTCAATAATACCAGATAACAAAAACAAAAGGAAAGATATAGCCTCCTTCCACAAAAATAAAACAAAGCAAAAATAAATATCCAACTGAATATTTTAAAATACTCTTTTTAATAAGCTTTGGGTTATTTCAAACTACTTAGAAATTTTAAAAACCATGAGAATGCAACATATCAACATCTATGGATTTTGCCAAAAGTGGTACTCAGATGATATTTTACAGACTTTAATGTATGTATTATAAAACAAAAAAACGGATGGGAAATATGAACTTTGTGTTCAACTCAAACATCTTGAATAAGATATAAAAATTATATATTTTCATTGTAGAAAATACGGTAATTGTAAATAAGTTACAAAGAAGATATAAGTGGGAATTACCCACAATCCTACATCAATTTTTTCCTTTCCTGTAATTATATCACATATAATGAACAATAAATAAATCAGGCCAAATGCCCAAAATTGTGTGATGTCTCTACAGTTTTAGGGCTGAATTTCCCCTTTGATCTTATTTAAGAGTAAGGACTCTGGGAATCATGGAATGCATTTAGTTTCATGCATGTATGCATCGGTGTCGTGTGTGTGTGTGTGTGTCTGCATATGTCATGGTGGAGTGATGCACAAATGAGCCTCCTCATAGCTCTTTGTCAGGAATACCGCTTTCCTTTTAAAAGAATCTTGCAAAGGAAAATAAATGACTTCTTTTACGAGAATTTTTTAGAGAGATTTTCAGTGACAAGAGTATTTGATAAAGGTTTTGCCTGCAAAATAAAGTGATGAAACAGTGAAGGGAAAAATATGAATGTAAAGAAGTGATAGGGAAAGAATCCTCTAGAGTCCAGTGAGGAGAACCCACGTTGGTCACAAGGTGTAGGAAAGGAGGCTTACTTATATAAATAACGCTGGTGGGAACACTACCAAACGCCTGCCAAACAGCAGGGACACTCTAGTTTGGCTAAAAGTTCTGGGAAGGACCAACCTCTTATTCTTGAGAGGCAGTTGTTTTGTTTTTTTTGTAAATAAAGTCATTGTGTTTAGCACAAGGCATCCAGGACACCTATGCATTTCTTGTTTGGACGTTGACCCTACTAGGATGTATGCCAGAAGACTACACTCTTCTCTCAAAACGAATGAGAATAAGAAATGACTAGCATGTCCAAACAAGCTGTGAAATCCTATCGCTCTTGCCCCCTGAATAGAGTCCAATGCCCCAAGATAAAGGAAATCCATCCTGTAATCTGATAGGTTTGTTACTGAACAGTTTGCCAAGAACAACGCCTTCCCCTCACGTAGTGCCAGGATCCAGGTGTATAAACTCCAACCTTATAAACTCAAGAAGAAAAAAAAAAAAAGATACTTGGCATTTGACATAATATTACAGGTAATGCTAAGGATTGTCTCAGCAAGGGTGGAGAAGAGTGTGCTTACATGTCTTGTACAGACACTTTATTGGAGGTCTTTTGGCTTGATTGCTAAGGTCAGAGTACAAATATAGAAATCTAAAATTAGATTACTGTAATTGCTGGTCTCATTCTCTCTCACTCCCCTGCTAACTCTTTGAAAAGAGTACCTTTGAATACCCAACACCTACCATAGTTCTAGGCGATTGATGCTTGGTAAACGTTTTTCAAAATGAGAAGAACTCACTTTTCTTTTTCTTTCTTTTTTTTATTGGATGATCTTAGTGTTTGAAATTTAGGGTAAAGACTATCTATATCAGGAAATAAAAACTGCAACTACAAGTCTAAAAATAACTAATATATATAGTACTATATAATGTATAAAATGCTATCTCCTTTTAAATCTCACAAGTTCTGTTTTTATTTTTGTCTTACAATGAGCCAATCAAGGCTCAAAATTCTTAAGTAACTTGTGAAAGGCAGCATTTTGGTTGCCATTTTTCTGTAGAAGATGTAATCAGATTACAAGTAACATTTCATTAAGTGGGATTAAATACATTTTATACAGAAATAAAAAGATAGAGTAGAAATCAACTCTGTTACACAAAACCTATAGGGAAAGGACTCTTTTGAGAATTTCTTAGAATTATAGATTTCCTTAGGCAAAAATGTATGCTAAATCATATATATGCACACATATATGTGTATATATAATTATATATAATACATAATCAAAAGCATATATTTCTTTTTCTCAAAAGATGGGCTACCAGTGATTTAAATAAAGAGTGTCAGAGGTCCAGGGGTCTGGGCTGGGAGGTAGGTAGAGAGCTGGACGATAGTGACATGTGTTGATCACTCAGAATCCCCAAGATCTCGAAAATCCAAGAGTAAGATTTTCATCTAAGAATTAGAAAGTAAAATCAAGACATGATGCATCAAAGCAGAGATATGTAGGGCCTTAAAAGATAAACTAGTAAATGGCATCTATGTGATCTGAAGAGAAACCAGAGTATACATACACATACAAATATCAACTCAATTTTTTTTAAATCAACCCAAAATGAATTAAAGACTTTAATGTAAAACTCAAAGCTATGAAACTACCAGCAGGAAACACAGGAGAAATGCTTCACAACATCGACCTGCATAAGAATTTTTAAAATAAGACCTCAAAAGCACAGGCAACAAAAGCAAAAATAGACAAATGGAATTATATAAAACTAAAAAGCTTTTGCATAACAAAGAAAACAATTAACAGAGTGAAGAGACAACCTACAGAATGGGAGAAAATATTCTCAAACTTTGCATCTGACAAGGGGTTAATGTCCAGTTGTATAAGGAACTCAAACAACTGAACAGCAGAAAAACCAAATATCCCATTTAAACAATGGGCAAAAGATCTTAATAGACATTTCTCAAAAGAAAACATACAGATGGCAAACAGGTATATGAAAAAATGCTCAACATCACCAATCATGAGGGAAATGCAAATCAAGACCACAATGAGAGACCACTTCACTCTAGTTAAAATGCTATTATGAAAAGACAAAAGAAAGCAAGTTTTGGGGAGGATTTGAGGAAAAGGGAGCAGCTAGGCACTGCTGGTGGGATTGTAAAATTAGTACAACCGTTAGAGTAAACAGTGTGGAATTTCCTCAAAAATTTAAAAAATAATTACCACATGATATATATACACACCCACACATGTACATATACATATATATATGATGGGATACTATTCGGCCATAAAAAAGAATGAAATCATGTCATTTGTAGCAACATGGAAGAACCTAAAGGTCATCATGTTAAGTGAAATAATCCAGACACAGAAAGGCAAACACACATGATCTCACTCATGTGGAATCTAAAAAAAAAAAAAAAAAATTGGTATCATAGAAGCAGAAGAGTAGAACAGCCATTAACATAGATGGGTAAAAAGTTACAATTAGATAGGAGGATAAGATCTGGTGTTCTATTGCATAGTGGGGTGACTATGGTTAACAGTAAGGTATTGTGTATTATAAAATAGCTAGAACAGAGGCTTTTGAATGTTCTCACCAAAAAGAAATGATAAATACACAAGGTGGTAGATAAACTAACTACCCTGCTTTGATCATTATACAACATATATATGTATCAAAACATTAAATTGTACCCCATAAATATATACAATTTCAAGGTGTCAATTAAAAATGAAAAAAAAATAAAGATCAAGGAACCAAAAAACAAAATAGGGTGGAAATTTTAGAAAAGGCAAACTTAATTTATCACAACAAAAACTGATCAGTGGTTTCCTGGGGCCAAGGACGGGGCTGGGAGGGGAGGATTTTCTGAAATAGGGTACAAAATTAATTTAGGAGGTGACAGGGATGATTGTGGTAATAGTTACAAGAGTGTATATATTTATCAAAAGTCATAGAAACATATACTTAAATAAGTGTGTTTTATTGTATGTAAAACATTCCATAAAGAGACAATAAATGAAAAAAAATACAGATGGAAGAGGTGAATTTCTAGACCGCTGAAACTCTACTTCAAAAGGACTGATCACATTCACTTATATAAGTAAAGAATTTTTTAATTAAAAGCAGACAGAGGGTGACAACATTAGTTGGCCTTGGATGTATCTGAAAGAAGAATCCCACAGGCTGACATGGACAGTGCTTGTACAATCATTGTTCAGGGGCAGGGAGTCCCATCTGATGATTCAACGTGACCAGTTCCATTGGAGTCCCAGCCCCAGTGGGGTTAGGTGTGAGATGTTGTCTTCATTTGCTAACACCCACAATTATTTTGCTAATATTTTGCTCCCACCTCACCTTGCCCTGATCCCAAGCACTATGCAAAATTCACAGAGGGGGGACATCCACTGACTGGAGTCCTCAAGCGTGTGGTTCCTTTAACATTCATAGTTCTCCTTAGAGACGAATAGTTCAAGTCTATACATCTGTCTCCTAAGGCTGGTTAAGTTGACTCTTAATGTATTGATGGAATCAGACTTCTGAGCCTGTGAGACTGAAGCTAAACCCTGGATCATGATAATTAGACTTTATTACTCTGTGCATCTCAGTAGCAAGGATATTCTGTAAAAGAAAAAGAAATTTGTGCAGTTATAAAGCTGGCCCCTTTCTGAGAATAAGGGTATAACTAACGGCAGGATGGTTTGTTTTTCTCAACACCTTAATGGGGTTTCAGGAGGTAAAAAGAGTAAATTTGGCTGAGTACTCTTAATAGGGAAAGATAAAAGAATGAAATCCCCATAGAAATATTACCTGCAAGATAAGTATGATGTTTCCCATGGAAGGTGTGCTGAGAACCTCTCCTCCATCTTCCATATAAAATTTTCTATACAGCTAATATTGATTAATAATGGATTTTTATATTATTATGGAAAAAGCTCAAAGGGGAATTGAGTTATCAATGTGGGTTGATGTGGGGCAAAAAAAAAAAAAAAAAGACAAATCAACAACAAAAACAAAACAGAACAAAAACCCAGAAACCATACGTTTGAACTCAGAGCCAGGCAGAGGACACACCTGAAATTTAAAGATGTATTTGAGGAAACAACTTGTGTGGTTGTTATGCATCTGTAGGTACAAAGGTCTGGAGAGTCTAAATGCAGTAAAGTAAAATTTTCCATCCTTAAACAGCCAAGGAAGTTCTTCAATTTTCAGTTTCATTTTTTGTTTCTCTTTTCTTTTTTTTTTTTTTTGAATGCAAGTAGCTGGTTTCAGTAGGCATTTAAGCAACATGGCCAGTCTAGTTTTACAAATAGCATGAGCTGAACCAGCCACATTTTTTACCTGCAGGCTGTTAGCTCTCCAAAAAAGGAAAATACTTTCATATTTTATTTATATAAAGGACTTATTTACCTTACAGGAAGTCTTAGTCTAGGGCCCTCACATATAGTCCTCCAAATCAAGAGAACAGACAAGGTATATTCACAAATAACAAATAGGCTTGTGTCCTTGCTCATCAGACACACCTTGTACCTTTGCATTTTCCTTTTTAAGTAAATTCTACGTTGCACATAACTTCATGCAAATCAGTAGCAGGAAGTGGCAACCTAAGTGCATTTCAAATCATGCCAACTAGCAGGTTCAGGATTGTCTTGTTTCACTAAGGGATACTAGGAAGAAGATGTAACTTTTTCTTCCAGCAAAGTGAACCCATCAGCCCCTCAGAAGGTATAAAGAACACAGACAGACCCTCAAAATTCTGAACATCTTCCCCCAGGTGTATATTGTAAGAGGACGCCTGTTGAGGTACTCCCCTGCTCCCACCCATTGTGAAAGAAGCTGGTGATTGCAAGTAGCAACAGGATTTTTTTAAAAGGGATTTTTTTTGGCCTTCACTAATTGCTCTTTTGGCATGCTCCTGTCCACTTCCTTTTATCGTCCTGCAGAATGATCATAAACCTGTAGAATGTTTTCGACTAGTGAATACCTGAAGGCAGAGAAATTTCTGTAGACCCTGGTGAAACTAGATGGCCCAATGTGAAAATCTGATTTTAAAAAATGGATCTTGTTATAAAAGACTTTACATGTAAATGTCAAGTGTGAGCCAGGGAAAGATAGCAATGCAGAAGAAGCCTCACTCCCCTATCTTGGTAAATCTGGGTCTCGCTTCAATTAAACCTCAAATGCAGATTCCTCCTGGAATAGTTCAAGTGTCTTGAAATGGAAGGAAGAAACTAGCTGTAGACTGAGGCAAAAGTACATACTGTATTTATAATCGAACACAGCTTTTTATATAATTACATCCTTGTGCACTTTTTATTTTTGGTTCTTGAACAAAGTCACTCAGATGAAATTAAAGACTATGCAGGAGAAGGTGCTTCGATGCTTCTTCCAGTTTCTATGGCAACTCCGGGGCATCTTATTCAGCTGCCTCATTGACTGAGTGTGCCCAAGTGATGCTGGCTGCAACTTTTAGCTCATCCTGGAAAAAGCAAGGAGGAGTGCTTTGTTGATCTTATGGCCACCAAAAGAACTTATGGTAGGACTGAAGAAAACCTCTGGCATGCTGATTTAACTTTCCCCCTTTTTGTTATGAATGGTTGCCATCTCAGAGTGTTTTTGCCAAGAGTGTTTTGTTAGGGATGTGCATACACTTGCCTTTGAAATTTCTCTATTGGTAAATAATTGGTTTTTACAAGTAAGTTCCTAACGCAGCTACCTATATATTTTAAAGGAAACTCTGTATACCATTTGGTGAGACACTCTCTTTACTTGCAGGATCAGATGAGGAGTTGCTTCATTGGGATGTTAGAGGTAAAGCTGTATTAGCAAAAATTTGAAAAACAAAAGCCAAATAAAATTATAAAGTATGAGATTTGATTCATTGGTCTGTTATAGCAGAGCAAACCCAAGTACTTGCCCGAGGGATATCTTTAGGCCTGTGGGTCAGGACTGGGGAGGTGCTGAGGCAAAGATGATTCACAGAGCTATCAAAGTAGACTTTGGGGTCAGAGCAGTCATTTAGCATGAGGAAGGCAGGGAACAGAGTCCACAGGAGCAAAGTCCTTACAAAATCAACTTAAAATTTAAAAATAAACACTTCCAGATTTTAGGTTGAATATTAAGTAACCATTCTTTAAGATCAAATAGTTATATTGTAATTTTATTACGAGTTACTTCTGAGTACTACTAATAACAGCAACAAATACAGTATCAAGCACATAATAGAGAGTTAAAACTGTGTGGAAGGAAGGAAAGAGGAAGGTAGGAAGAGAGGGAAGGAAGGAAGGCAGAAAGGAAGGAAGGAGAACACACATGCTATTTTTGAAATGTCTCTGGCACTTGAGGCTCTCTATGCATAATTTTCTTAGATTTCCCTAAACCAAGAAATTGTCATAACATTTTTGCCTCGCAATTCCAAAACTTTCGTACCAGTAGGAGCTTGTGTGGGTGTGCACGTTTGTTGTTACAAAGCATAGTCTATCAAAACCAAACCAAGTACACACAAATATCTAATTTTTCCTTAAAAAGAATGATCGACCTATAAAATTTCCATTGTAACAGTTAAAAAATAGGTTTCATAGTAATGTGTTTAGATTATGACTCTCTATATCTATGAAAATATTGTGCTTATAAATAGTTGATTTTAACTAAGTTGATTTTAAGATTTTTTAAAAAAGGATGTATGGCAAATTAATTCAAAGGAAGTAGCTGGAGGGAGGCTAGGAGAGGAAGGCAATGGTATATATTATTAATATTAAATTTTAAAGGTTTTACATATTCTAATTTAATATTATGAGGTTGAGAAAATATGTTTGTGTCACCAAACTTACACATTATGGTAAATGTTTCCAGATAACATTTACCTAGAATGCAAGGGTAAAAATCAAAAGCCAAAGTAGAAGTTACCATCATGAATTAGAAGACAGAGAGAAGAGAGAGAAAATTTTTTAAGCCAAGTAAATTTATTTAAAGACATATGAAATGTTCTTCAATGTCATCATATCAGAAGGTTGCTTACTTACTCCAACTCTACTTTCTTGGTACAGCACATTTTGTAACACCTCCTGAGTCATTCTGAGCCAAATCAGAACCATAACAATTAAACAGCCAAACCATCTCATTACAAATTCTTTATAGTCACACATTGTTTGTTTTGTACAACATGATATTTGCAATCTTAATTACCCATCTTTGTCACCTAAATGTGATTTTTATTGATTCTGAATGTTCTAAAAGTAAAATTTAATCAAAAAGTAACAAAAATTTGCCACAATTAAATTATTCAGATGATGTGGTCTGAAAATGATTCCCAATAAGGTGTTGTAAAAAATATTTAAATCCATGGTTACATCCCTGAAAAAATATTTAATCTATCAAATGAAGATTTCTGTATATAGAAGGCAAGAACTGTATACCTGCACAGTGCCTAACAGGTCCTAAGTACTCAATAATTGTTGGTTATTATTGTATATGAACTTTTTATATCTAAAACTCAGTTATTTTTCTTAGTTTTAAGACAAAATAAATATACCATCATACCCCCCATTTTCCAAACCATAATCTATTAAAGACAAAGTTCATATAGAAAACTTTGAGTGCCCAGTGCCATACAATAATTCCTCAACAAATATTTGGTTGAATTGAATAAAATTTTCTAGAAGCCAAACCCCTTAATAACCTCAACCTCTCAGAATATAATCTCAAACCTGAAATTAAAAGGATCTCTGAAAATGAGTACAGTGAACATAAAACCCTTACATTCAAACCAGGTCTTTTGTGTCTTATCTGGACCTTCTGACCTGCCTGGTATTTGGGTATTAGTCATACAGGATTATTTGATAATCTATATTATATATGATACGATGATATATGCTATGATATTATATCATATATGATACAATAATCTATACCATAATGGATTGATTTGATTGCATTGCCACAGCTGATCAGAAGCAAAAACCTAAAGAGTACTAGGGCACCTCTGGCAGTGGACAAAATAGTCACTGATGCTTTCATGATAAATAAGACAAGCTTAAAAGCACATCCCACCAGCAAGTGTTGTACATATTAGCTTGAGTCACACAAGTAAATGTTAAAAAATACATATCATCCTTTGAATAGGGCAGAGAATTGTATAATATTTTAGAAAATCATTCCTCCAAAACAAGGAATGCCCTAGAGGCAACAAGTTTCGGTTATTTGGAGAGAGCCACTTATGTGTAATTATTCAGCCATTATTGTTCTCACTATTTAGTAATACTCAATGTGCCAAATCAGGCTCACCTTCCTCAAACTCTTCCCTTTCACATTTTTCTTACCTGTCCCTCTTCCCCCTTCCCCTCAATCATTCCACTTTTTTACCTTCCAAAGCACAATGTCTGGATCCCCCAGTTTGCACAGAACTATCCCAGTTTTAGCACTGAGAGTCCTGCACCCTGGGAAACTCCTCATCCCCAAGCAAATCAGGACAGCTGGACACCCTATTCCAGAGCCAGGCACTCCAATAGTCTTATTCCACCTGTGCCTTACAGGGACTACCTTGTAATTAGATAATTTTTTAAGTCATCCTAACAAACCTCATACAGCAACTCTAAGCATTGGGCCACTAGGATCCTCAATCTGAAATATTTTGAAAAAAGGGTCTGAGGTCTTGAAGTAAGCTACTGATGGAATTGGTTCTTTATTTCACTTAAAGTATGTAGAGCTAGCCAGTCTTCCTTTATTTATTATTTATTTGTTTATTTATTCATTCATTCAAATCTGAGAAAACAAATCTAATTGATTTAATCAATTTTGGCAGCTCTAAAACGGACATTTCTAGAAGAAAATTCATTTTCTTCTTTGCAGATGTTACCTGGGGAGTTGCTGCTTAAGAAGGCTAGAGCTTGGAGGTCTTCTTGGCCGTCACTCAAAAGAGTGTACAAGCAGGACTCTGAAACTCTACCCCTGCCTTTTCTTTTTGTATATATATTTAATTTAAAAAAATACAGGTGAGGCCTGTACAGCATTCAACACACTGCCTGGCACTACCATTACAGATCTTGTTTAATTGTTCCAATCACCCAGAGGATCATGTTACACCTTTGGATGCCTACCGTGGACAGAATGCAGAGTATAATTGTGGTAGGATGTTTGCAGTTTGGTTAGTAATAGAGCTTTGTGGTTTTGCCTGGAGACAGGCCTAAACAATTCCTAGTTAACTGAAATTAATCTGAAGTTTGAAATGTAACCAAATCCCACAACCAAAGTTTGTAATTATTCTATCCCTTGTGAATTTTTCCCTCTCTCCAAACACTAAATGAGAAATTGAGGAACATGTTATGAATGAGGCAAGAATCCTAGTTATCCTGTGCAGATAAAAAGGATATATTTTCATCACTGAGAAGGATAAAAACTGGGAAGCAGAAGGTTTTAGATTAAATGGTGAAGGTTTTACCAAGAAGACTTCCCAAAGGAAAGCATCAGAGAGTAGTGACGAAAAGCCCAGCCCAGCGCTGAACAGCCTCCATTTAAATCTCAGCACCCATACCTACTAGCTGTGTGCACTTGGACAAGGTGCTTAACCTCTCTGGGCCTTAGTTTCCACATTTCTTAAGTGAGGATAACAATAGCCTATTCCATAGGGTTGCTGTTAAAATTAGATTATTTAATATTTATAAAGAACTCAGAACTGTGTTTGAAACATAATAAATGCCAAATGAGTATTTGTTGAAGAAAAATATTTAGGAGCAACCTATATTTCAGAATGCAAATTTTCTCAGTATTTCCAACCTTGAAAAACACTTAGTTAAGTAATTCCAAATTTGCTAGAGAAAGTGGCATTTTCTCTGAGACCGTATATCCTTGGTAACTTTGTGTCCTGAAACCAGATACAGCTTATTGGATTAAACAAGGTTTGGAGGCCGATAAAACCTGAATTCAAGTACTACTTCACCGATTTATTAGCTTTAAAATTTAAACTCATTTTTTTTCCATCTATAACAGGGGTCAACAAACTACAGGCCACTAGCCAAATCTGGCCCACTGCCTGTAGTTGTAAGTAAAGTTTTATTGAAACACAACTATTCCGTTTGTTTTCACATTGCCTGTGACTGCTTTTGCATTACCAGAGTGGAATTGCTTACTTGAGACAAAAACCCTCTGGTCCATAAAGCCAAAAATATTTACTATCTGGCCCTTTAGAGAACCTGTTTGTCAAGTTCTGATGTATAAACCTAGAATAATAATATCCCAACTTGTTTTTTGTGAGAACGAGATAAAATAATACGTAAGGCAAGAACCCTAAACATAGCTGACACTCAATAAGGAGTAACTATGTATTATCATTAAACAAAATTAAAATCTAAACCTTATAATATCTTTGTTAGTTTTCTTTGCTTATTTTTGGTCTTTTCTACCCTTTCTTTAACTAGGCCATTCTGCCCAAAAACAAAATATGAGCTTGACTTCCTCTAACTCAGATTAAACTAATCTGCCACCCCCCACTGCACCTGTCTGTTTAGGCAATTTCTATGGCTCTATTCATCCAACCTATCTGGGTTTATGTTCTATTGTTTGGGAACATTTGCTTTATATCTCAGTGTTTCTATAGTAATCATACAGACATCCCAAAGATTCTTGCACCAATTTGTTTTCAATTTTTAAATTTTTATTTAGAAATAATAAAATAAGACATAATATATAAAAATATGTACAATCCATGGTTTGTGCAGTACAATAGGAAGACTTTAGATACAAAAAGACATCAAATGGGAAAATAATAACTACCACGATTCTCAAAGGCCGGGATTGTTCAACTCGCCAGAGGCCAGAGCTAAAACCCAACATTACTAGAAAAGAGATTCTAGTCTGCTGAGGGTTGAGGATGGGGAGGTGTCTATGCAACACTTTTTTTTCCACCTTAACATTATTAGACACAGAGTGAAAAAGAACTCACTCTACTTCTCAAGACAAGCTTTTTGCCTTTACTGAGTGGCTTATTATAAAATACAAACTGACACTTATTATTTGCAAGGGGAACATGATTTGGGGGACAGAGCTCATCAAATAAACATCAAGATTTGGGATTGGATTGTGTAGGGAAAAAAGGTGAAGGGAAGAAAGAATGCATTAATAGAATAAAAACAAAGTAAAACAAACTTTCTCTAGGAATTTGGTAATGACAACAGTGCTATAGTGACATCCTTAAAATGTCTGATTCAAGTATACTTCTTAGAGGGATAGAAAACTATTCCTTTCTCAATATTCAAAATAGAATTCACTTTGTCTACATTTTATTTAAAAATAGGATAACCAGGAATCTACGGCTCCCCCCAAAAATATAGTGCCCATCCAGACATGGGCATATTCTGTAAAAGGGAATAAATCCTAAGTAAATTCAACAGGGATTTGCTTGCAATAGAGAAGCAACACGCATCTGGGGATTGACCCCAGATATTCATGGTGAGTCCCTTCCATCTGCATTCTGATGACATATGTACACTAGTTAAGGAGACCCAGTCAATGAGGACAAATATTTTAAAGGTAAAATGCAGCAAGAAGTGTCGTGCATTACCTGTGTCTTGGCTCTTGACAAAAAAAAAAAAATTGCCATTTAAAGCTTCTAACTCTTAAAATGCTAATAACTAGAAAAAGCTTTCGAATGAACAGTCCATGCTGAAATAAATAACAGAAGAACATAGCAATACAAACCTTATAAGGCTGGTAAATATTTGCTAAAACCATGCTAACCGGTAGCACATAGGTACTAGCTCTCAGAGATCGCTGCACTGAAATTATACTTTCTATGGCAATTTTTTTCCTTTACAGATTTCTATTTACATTTGGCTTTAAATATGAAAATATCTGATAAACTTTATAAAATGTACACTTTAAAAACATAGCTTCTGCAAAATTTTCTTGAAAAAAAAACAAACAAACCTGTGCACCAGAAATTTTAGATTTTTTTCTTTTTCAGAAATAAGTTGAAAGATTTCT
This sequence comes from Daubentonia madagascariensis, assembly GCA_023783475.1. Lineage (NCBI taxonomy): Eukaryota > Metazoa > Chordata > Mammalia > Primates > Daubentoniidae > Daubentonia > Daubentonia madagascariensis. The sequence goes on from JAKFHU010000487.1 coordinate 10,526,459, forward strand.
CTCCCTTTCTTGCCCCCATACCCACCCCTTTTCATACATCTCAAGTCTTTTTAAGTGGTAGCACTGTGTGTTTGGGGGGAGCCTCTTTTGTGGTCACCCCCATTCTCCACTGAATCTTCATTTAATTTACATATCACTGAATACTCTTTGGTTTGATTATTTTCCTTTGCAAGACATCATAATAGCAGCAGCTGAAGCCCTCAATATCCTCTCACTGTCAAGGACCAAACTCTTGCCTCTTCTATACGTTCTCTTGTCCACTCTTTCCCCAATTCCTTCAACTCTTTAAACAACTTCCCAAACCTGCCTTTAAATTTGGATTTAAAATAACATCCACTTGCTTAACATCTCTTTCTTAGTTTCAATGAAAATAACACTATGGTTTGCAAACTCATCAAATTTGAAGGCTGAAATTAGCAGAAACTGTCATATTTTTGCAGGCACTGCATTCGGATATGGCTGTTCAAGAACCAGAGACCATCAAAAACATCAAATTACAAAATACATGATTCTAGAACAAGCTGTTTTTTTAATGGCATACGGGGATATAATACCACAAAAGAGTTGATTTTGAGACTCCAATTAAAAAGTCAGTAACCCCAGAATTCACAAATAGGGAACTTTCAACCAAAAAAGAGCTCCATTGTTGAGCTAGAGCAGAAAAAAAAAAACAAAACCAAAACATTTCTAGCAAGGCAGACAGCCAGGCAGGAGAGTCTTCTGGAAAACAATGTGTCCTTAGTAACCTGCTTTAGGGTTCCACAGGAGACAATGATCAGCTCACATTTAATTAACAGTATGCACACAAAAAGGGAAAATAACCCTTTTAGACCATTATCTCCTTTATTTGTGATTATGTTAATTTTTATGGCTTTCTTTGACCCTAAAATACTGAGACACTTTTACTCCTACCCTCTGCCATAAAAAAGGCAACTTTCCTCTCCCTCCTGAATACTTTGTCTGATGTGCTGCATCAAAGGGGCTTGTCCACACCTCTTTGTTTCCCCACTTTAGTATTTGCTGCCCTCTCTGACACTGTAGAACTCACTCCAGACTGATAAGAAGAACTAACCTGGAAGCCAGGCGTGGCATTTTTTCTAAGGTGAAGTCAAGCTGGAAATATCCTGACAGACAAGGCAATGAATTCAGCAGCAATGGTTTAAACCTATTTATCTTTCACACTGGATGGCTCAGTTCTGAGGATGCCAGGATGCCAACAAGATTCAATGAAGATCTTATCTTATGGAATAAAATTTGGAATGTAAAAAAGGGAAAACTCAGAATAATCGAAGAGCACATCACCATCTCTCACTGTATGCGTTAGCCTGGCCAGCACTACCTCACAGGAAAGAAAAGGCGCTGATATTGTGTGTGTTTGTGAATTTTACTTCTCCTTTCTTCTTTTTCTTCCTCTTCCTCTTCACTTAAGAAAGTTACACGAAATAACAAAATTTTAAAAGCACTACACTTAACTAGACTGTGTGTATGATGCTGTATTTTCTGAATAAGGTGCAAAAAGAACCGGTGGTTCAAGGTCTTGCTGAGGTTCAAAGTTATTGTCTCTTGATTTCAAGGCAGCCCATGGGGCTTTGTTTCCTGTTTAGTATAAGCTTCACTGTGCAAAAATATGCATTATCTTTGGTATTTATTTTAGGTAGTCTAACTTAAAATTTGAGATAACCCATTAACATCATGGAGGAAAAAAAAAAACCAAAAAACAACAACAACCCGGAGGCTACCATTTGGCTAGTGTTACATAATGCCCTTATGTAACCAAAGAGAGAGAAAAAAAATCAATTCTAGCAAACAAATTACTGGCCTCAAAAAATCAGGCTCTCGTTTTTGGCAGTTAATAGCCAAATACTTGCCACTTTGAAGCGCATCATGAACTTTCAACAAAGTTCAACACTGACTTTAAAATTACACAAAATAAAAACTACACTGCAACAAAAATACAATTTGTGTTCATGTAGTTAGCAGCTTTTCAAAAATTAAGGCAGAGTCTTGCCTTTGTTATGCCATTAAAAACATTCTTGTTCCCTAAAGAGAAGCATTCTGGATAAGTCAAATACCCAACCAAGGCTTGCCTGCAAGTTCAAGTTTTGTAAAAACATAAAACAAAACATAAAAATCCATAACTTATTCTACAACATATATGTGCCATCGGGTCACGCAGAGGCATGTTTAGTGTTTCACTTTAACCATCACGCTTACAGTCTTCCTTTGAAACCGTTGTGCTTGCGTCAGTCCCTTGTGGCCGCTTGCTCTGACCCAACTCTTCACCAGTACCGTCGTCTGTGTAACTGTTTTGGGCCTCTGACCAACAGACCTTGTTGTAAAGTGAATATTCCAGAGAAAGAATCAGTCAGTCATATCTCCGATTCTCGCCGTAGGGGCCTGGGCTCTAGAGGTACACTTGCCTGGTTGTGAAGGTCTATGTCGGGTGGTGTGTCCGTACTGGTGCTTTCTGGAACTCCGTTTTCACTGTCATCTTCCTCTTTGCTTGTGAGGGCAACTTCATTTTCATAGCAAAATGAGTTAGCATTTGAGAGGATATATTTCTTTTCTGCTAAGTCTCTGGCACTACAAAGAGGGGTGTTGGGTACTTCATAAGTTTTGTGGAACCTTGAGTAATCCACTTTGTAGTAGTGCTTCTCTTCAAAGAGTACAGGCTCATAGCGGTGGCCCCAAAGGATTTCATTTGCTAGGTAAGAGCTACGGCACTGTGTGGTCATGGCTGTAGCTTCCACCATGCCTTCCAGTATTACCACAATTTCAAAGTCTGCATTGTCAATGTCCTGTTTACTCAAATCATATAAAGGACTGTCTTCATCTATTTCATGGACTATAGTGATTGGGGATACCAGAAATATACGGTCAATTCCACTGTCAAACCCAACATTGATGTCTATTTGATCCAGGGGGATATACTCCCCTTCAGAAGTAATTCTAGATTTGAGGAGCTGTGCTCGAACGTGAGCTTCCACCAAGTGGCTTTTTCGAAGATTGCCCACTCGCCACATCAAACATAGCTTGCCGTCTCTCATGGCAATCACAGCATTGTGACTGAAGACGAGGGTCTCATTTCTCTTCTTTGGCTTTGCCATCTTCGCCATGACTGCGCCAATGATGAAGGCATCGATGATGCAGCCCACGATTGACTGGAACACCACCATGAACACCGCAATTGGGCATTCGTCCGTGACACACCTGAAGCCATAGCCTATGGTTGTCTGGGTCTCAATGGAGAAGAGGAAGGCGGCCGTGAAGCTGTTAACCTCAGACACACAAGCTTTGCTCTCTTTGGATGCATCCAGATCCCCATGGAGCAGAGCTATCAACCAAAACACACAGCCAAAAAACAGCCACGAAAGAACAAAAGCCAGGCAGAAGATAACCAGCATCCACCGCCAGCGAATGTCCACACATGTTGTAAAGATGTCTGCGAGGTACCGTTGTCCCTTCTCACCCACGTTGATGAACTGGACGTTACAGTGGCCATCTTTCTTCACAAAGCGGCTCCTACACTGTTGCCGAGTGTGGACCTTACTCTTCCCATTCCCAAAGCCATTTGCAACTGCCATGGTGGCCAACTTCATGCCGTCTTCTTCTGAAGAGACAATGCTATAGCGGTTGGTTCGCACACTGCCCATTGCTCCTGCTGGGGACTCCAGTGCTTCTGCTTTGGAAAACAGTCTGAGTTTTTGCAAAACCGTTTGGAGAAACAGTTTTGAATGTTCAGTGAGGACACACACACAAAAAAGTGAGGAGAGCTGAGTGTCTCCAGGAGCCTTGGAGTTCTACCAAGGCCTGTCTACTGACATGCAGTTACCTTAGTAACTCAGCTGACATCCAGAGAACATGTCCTGCAAGAAAAGAGAGATCTTTCATTACAAAAGAAGTCATTCTTAAAGAGTTCTACTGTCTACGGCAATATATCCTAATGAAAACACATAATCAAATATAGATAAATATACTTTACATTGAATTACAGGGTTTTTAATTTTTGTATTCTAAAAACTCTTTTTAATTTTATTTAAAAGCATAAAATCATTAAACACAAAAAAAGTTGTCTCTGACAGTTGTTCAACCAAAATTTCAGGTCCCTTTTCCTTTATTTTTTACCACCAATCTAGAATGTTCTATGTTTCAGGTCTACCTCAACTTTCTCTTATTCTGTTCTTTTGCCTTCCCTACTTGCTAGGGTTCCAGGTTACTACCCAGATGAAAGACTTCTTGATTTCAAGGTTTGTCACAAAGCTTTTAGATCTAGAACATGTCTAGAGAACTTTTCACATGAAAGCAGCATTGATACTAAGTGAGTTGCAGATGCATTATGGGAGAATATTAGAGCCCTTGATGACAAGGTTGAAACCAAAAGACACAGGCTGTTTTGTTTAAATGATATGACTGAGCAGACAGTCCTTATAATCATCTGAAATGGCCCCCAATTTCTGGATACCGTTTTGGCTTGTTCCATCACTTCTAACAATTTAAGCGGTCACTATGCAGAAATACCTGACAACATCTCTATTAGCGCAAGTGATTCTGACTTGGAGATGAAGCAGGTTTGCTCTGGGGGATAGACAGTGATTCTGTTGCTTAGTAATAAGAGTCCTGAAATTCTCCTGCGATGGGACTGCCATATGCAATGACAGGCTAGGAAGTAAGCACCATTGTGTCAAAGGAACAGGTCGATACCAGATTGAGATACGTCAGGAACTCACTTCATGTGGGTCCAATGCTGTGTTCTCCCAAGCAGAGACAACTTTGTAAGGGCAGATCATAAATGCCAGTCCACTCACTTTCACTTTGAGGGCTGCTGTTTGCTATAGGTTGCTATGGAGAAGGCACTCACCTTTACCTAATATGAACAAATAGTAGTTTTCAGTTTTCTCCTACTGCCCCATTCTTCCCTAGGTAAAAACTATCTATTTACTTTAACTTTGCATCTTCTCTCCAAAGAAAGTATTTTTTTTTTTACCCTGACTAACAAAAGCCTAAGAGAAAGTAAGGTGTTTTCTTTACCAAATGCATATTAAGAAAACTAATATAGCCTAGAACTAAAAAATAAAAATGATTCTCAACTTTTCAAACAACCAAAGGCATCTCCTGTATTTAAGGGAGGAAATGACCAACACATGGAAAGGATCAGAAATTTGTTGAAGCCTTTATATAGTGAAGACTCCACTTTTTTCTTTCCCCGCTAAAGTCATTAAGATTAAGCAGTTAACAGAACCAATTTCAGCCACGCCAGCTGCAAACAAATACAGCAAATCTTTTATCTTGTGTCTGTGCATCTCCTTAAAAAGAGGCAAGGTGCATTGTCTTTGAAAATGCCTTGTTACAGTCTTTTGACTTCTCCCTCTTTATCCAACTTATTATGCAAGAATGTGCCCCAACACATTTTTCCTGAGATTAGTCATCTATGAAAATTGCAATGTGTGTTACCATTTTGGCAGCTTTTGACACCTAAATGATGCCCGATTTGAAAGTGCCTTTGAATTACTTTATAAAAAGAAGTTACTGTGCCTTCCTAACCTTCTGCCTGCTTCAATGTTTTGTCTGCTTCCCTATGAAGTTTGCATTTGGACAAAAGAAACAAGAATCCTATTCCTCAGGGTTCTAGATCCTGGACATGGAAAGCATTTTTTAAAACAATTATTTCAGCTTAGTAGCTCACATGAAAATGACAATCATTTCTATACAGATAGAGAGAGCAACAACATCAAATACAGGTATACTTTCAAAAAGGGGGGGAGGGAGTGGGAAGAAGAGCTTCATTTAAAGAGTGCTTTGTATCCTTGAGCTCTGACTTCAGCTTATATTATAAGCTGACACCAAGAAATTCCCTTTTCATGATTCAAAACAATCCTTCCATCTGAGTTACCATTAGGGGCCACGAGTAGACAGTCTCGAGTTTCTTCTGACTTCTTTCTGTACTCTTTCCAAATTAAAACACAACAACCATATGAAATCTAAAGACTGAATTATGACTTTCCAAAAATCTTGACCCCAGGACATTTGTTTGAATTCCACAAATCACACAATACTAGCTTCCTATGAATAGCTTTCCGCATTTAGAACCTTGAAAATAGCCTGTATTGAGTGACTATTATTGTCTTATTTCCATTGCTAATGACAGAATTTGTTCCACATGTGAAGCATCATTTAGAAATTTTACCATTTCTTCCTGGAAAGAGAAAAAGAAGAATTTTTTTTTTGGCAAAATGGAAACTTTTGTCACTTCAAATAGATACGCCCCAAAACAGCTTTACGTGTGTATATTTGTGCATACACATTGTGTATATTCAAACTTTTGTGGAGCTAATTACGTGGCCGAAGTCTAGAACCTGTCAAAGACTAATAGGGTAACTGTCTTTTAATATTTCACTGTAAAGACTGCATTTACTGTTAACTCGCCCATATGCCTGAGTGACTTTAACCAAGCAGAAAACTTCCTTGCCTGCTCCTCTCTCACTAGAAATCAATTTGTGAGCACCTGGGAAAAGCTTTCATTAAAAAAAAAATGGGACTTTTATGTAACTTTATTTCAAGCATATACTCAAAATAATGTTTTGAGAAACAATCAATTAAGAATAAATGAGAACACTAAGTGATTTGACTTCTTGATGGATATAGCTCTGGAGAATTGATATTTGGTTTGATGAACAATGTATAAATCCCCCTTTCAGCCAAAATATTTAGGGTCCTGGATATAAATTTAATGGACACAAATAATCATTTTACCCAGACCATAACCAATGATGTAGAAAGTAGTCCTGGGAAATTGAGAGGCTACATGTGGTGCTGTTCATGTTAAGACTATTTATAGGCTGAGCCAAAATTAAGCATAAGCAATGGAAAAAAATAGTTCAGTGCTTCAATCTTAGGTAGATGTTAAAGGAGAGCGAGCTATGGATAAATTCAAGGTCAAGGAGATCACGTGATGCAAATGGGGGATCTAAATTGCTTTCACTATATAGGAACTGTTTCCCACATGGTTTATAAATAACTAAAAAAATGTAATCATGAAGAATAAATGAGATGCAAGTGTGTCCCACTATATGGTCACGGTATGCAGTGAATATGAAAGTTTTTAAGGGTAGGAAATAAAGACAGCAAAAGTAAATGTACTGGGCTGAGAGAAAGGTCTGCTAATGAGGGTTTAGAGTAGCTATTCCCCAGCTGACGCCATATAGACCAGCCTGAGTGTGCTCTGGGCACATGTTGCTATGTGAGCACAACTGCTAGCAAAGCAACCTCTTACAAGCTCAGTAAACAGAAGGGAGGGGGAGGGGAAAGTGGGGAAGGGACAGGGACACCCATTTATCTAGAGGTTGGACAGGGGCACAATCTCTAACATTTTATACTCAATGATGTATGTAGCATTGCTCAGTATTTGTATATGCTGAAAAACATACATGTTTGGTAAACAAAAATATACACTTAAAAAACAACTTAAAACAGTCAAGATCTGTTCAGGTAAAGTTGTGGTCAATCTTTCACACTACTCAAAAGTCATACAAGGACTCTACAGCTAACCAGAGATTCTATAACTGGAGAGTCTAAAGAATGTAGAAAGACTATGTTCTTTTAAATCAAAGAAAAGAAAAGAAAAGCCAAATTCACAAGCATTTAGAACAAATATTCCTTATGGATACCAACAACATTAAAAAAAAAAAAGTACCACCAAAATATGAGGGGGAAGGGTAGAAAGCAAAGTAAAATGACCTTGATCCCAGCTCTCACCCCTTCCGCCATCCTTGAAGTAACATCTCTTACTCCTTCTGAGCACCAGGGTTTTTCCAGATAACGGCAAATATAAATAAAACACCTGAAAGCGAGCAGGAAAAAGCTAACAAGTGTAAAGGTAATGTACAGCAGACATACAACAGTGGTTAGCGAGAGAAAATGTGACTGTCTATTATTAATGTGAAAAGAAGACAAATTGTAAAAGGCAATATGCCGTCTTTGCATACCCCAAACAGGTTTTCAAATAACACCTTACTTCCTAACAGGTAAATCCCCAGAATTCACAGCCCTATCCTAGTTACCATCCTACTAAAATCCTTCCTCAGACACAGATATTAAACTGCCCATTTCCTACCGCTATTTTTTTTTCCAACTGTCATGATGAATCCATGTTATGATGCAATCTTTTTGCAGAATCAAGTCGTTTGGATCAGTTTGCTTCCCTAAAACCACGCTGTTTTCAAGCTCGGTGTTAATACCATTATTACTAAGAATATCAAATTGCCTAGGGGACAGCGATATATGATGTGAATTCGGGCTCCTACTCTCTTCCCCCAGGAAAGCAACTTTGAGAGGCTCACTCTGTTTGGGACTCGAAGCTGTACTTGAAGCAATGACCAAAAAAAAAAAAAAAAAAAAGAAAGAAAGAAAGAAAGAAAAAAGACGCCAAGGATCAAGAATAGTGCTGAGTTCCAAGTCTCAAGGTTTGCCAAGGTTTAAGACCCGGGCTCAAGACGCTCCCCCACCCCCAACCACCTTTTTTTCCCCTTAGAGTGAGAATCGAACACAGACTTTCTCGCCCTTGCCTCCAAACCCAGTATCTCGCTACAGCTGGTGCACTGGAAGTTATGAGCACAAACAGATGCTGCAGAGAAATCTGTTTCTATTGCTCAACTGTTCCAAGCATGTCTCAGTATTTTTAGCTCTGGGGATGTTCTGGTGCGCACACAAACTCTATAGGCATGATCTGGGACTCCGGAGCGCGGGTGAGCAGTGTGACAGCTGGCACCTCTGGAGCACCGGGACAGGGTAGGGTAGGGGACCGCGGCCCCAGTCCACTCCCCAAGACACACGGGCAGCGAGAGAGAAGAAGGGAAGAAAACATAGCAGCCCTTACCTGTTGCTGGCGCAGGAGCATGGGGCTATGGAGTGGAAGTGGGGGGTACAGAGGCATGTAAGATCCAGTAGTTTGTAAAAGCGAGTGAGCCAAAGCAAGCCAGAATTCCCAAGACCCAGCTTGCCGGCGCCGGGAAGGCTGCGCGCTGGCCAGGGTTCCAGTGCGCTCTGCAATATCCTGGGCTCTTTTGAGGCGGTCCACATGCGATACCGGCCTTCCCGGCTCCGCCCCCGGCCGCCGCCGGCCAATCGCAGCGCGCCTGGCCGCGCGGTCGGCCCCGGGAGCCCGGGCGGGGAGGGGAGGATGCTACACCCGCGGCGCGCCGCGTAGCCAGCGCGGGGAACCTGCCGCCGCTTCCTCCCCCTCCGCCCTCGGAGCCTGCTCCGGGAGTCGGGCCCGGGCTGGGAAGGAGGAAGTGGCGGCCCAGCTGGGACAGCAGCAGGTGGGAAGCTCCGCGGCCGGGCTTTTGCGGCTGCCTAATTGCAGCCTGGCCTGGGCCGAAGCTTCCTACCCCTCTCCAAGCCCCACACTTCCCGGTTTCTGTCCTCGGTGGCGGCTGTGCTGTGCGTGCTCCTCGAAGGGCCTGCGACGTGCCAGTGGCGGGGCGAGGCGTTTGCGGCCGGGGGACCGCACGGCGGCCCGGGCGCGTCTCCGCCTCCCCCGGCTCCCTGCCTCCCAGGCCCCCGGCCCCTCGAACCCCCACCCCCACCCCCCGCGGACCCTGCTGAGCGCCGAGCAGCAGCTAACGAAACGGGGAAAAGGGACCCGGACGGGCGCGCACAACCCCGCAGGATTCAGACGCGCACAAGTGTGACCACTGCATAACTGCTTGGCTATTCCTCCTCCCGACTGTTCGTGAATTACTTACAAAGCGCCTAGACTTTTCTGAAGGGTGAACGACTCGTTCCCTCTCGCCTTGTCCGCCCTCAATCTCCTCCACCACCGCCTGGCACGCTCTGCTGATCTAAAATCAGAACAATTAGAGAGTAATGAATTTTCTGGAACAGCAACTCCTACAGACACTCAGATCTGCCCTCGCATCAGCGCCTCCCAGCCCTCATTCCCAACAACCAGGCAAGAGCATGTAGACCCTTAAAAATTAGCCTCAGTGTTAACCGGGTCCGGATCTTGGAACTATATAAATTAATCCGTGTGTGTGTGTGTGTGTGTGTGTGTGTGTGTTTAAATCTAAGAGTAAGTGCATATTATCTCTGAGTACTCTGGTGTCACAACGAAGGTTTGCTCCTAAAGGACACGATATATTTAGGAGTGTTTTCCTTCCACTGAGTTTTTTTAATGTTTATTTCCTCAAGCGATCAAATGCGTCTTTCATGCAGTTTGTTTAAACCTCTAAAGGCCTCCTTGAGTCGCCAAACTACTTCAACAAACTAGATCATATTCTGAACGGCACAGTCGGGGTGGATTTTTATGTGTAGGAGACGGTGAAACTGACAATTCAAGGAAAGGTTCTGCGCGGGTACCCACCTCCTGTCTTCGTATCCTCACGTGGCCCCTAGGAGGTGCTGGTGAAATATGCTTGCTTAGATTTTGCAGATATGTACTTAATCCTGAGTTACCAAGTGTGCCTCTTTTCTTAGCACTGAGCAAGACATTTAAATTAAAAGGGCGTGGAATAGGTTATGCACGCGGTGTGACTGTTTGGCTAGCCAAATGGTGTTGCTGTTCCATTTCATTTGTTGAGATTATACAGTACACCAAGCCTTGTTACCAACTGTGTTGCCACGTATGTGGGAATAATGCCTCACTCAAGGGAGGTCTACTTTAACGTTGATTAAATCATTCATTACTTATAAACAGCTTGAATTAACTCTGTACAATGGATGTATATATGAGAACCCAGGCGGTAGACCAGAGCTAAAAGAACCTGGAGATAGACAAATTAACTGTATGTTACCCAAAGGATACAGAATGAGTGAACAGCTCACTCCACTTCATTAAGCTTCTTCTGAAATATGCTTCCTCCTGGATTTGTTCAAAGAAACAAGTCAGAGATCTAATTAATCCCTTCAAACATATTAAGCTTAAATGGAAAAAGGAAATTAATCACTTATTTGTCTTCTTTATTATGATTCAATTGGTGCATCTGTAGATGGCTAAGAATTTTCCAAATCATGTGAATTCAGAGAGGCAACACATTTTTTTTCCAGGTAATGAGCTCTATTTGAAAGTCAGTAACCCAGAAAGGGATGCTATTTTTTTCTGGAACTGGAATTGCAATTGTGTTACTTTAATATTCTACTCTAAATAAAGTGGATACACTATAGGCCAAGAGAGTTTCATATGATAGGAAAATCTTTAAAGAAATGAACACAGTTATAACATTATGGTTGGCTGTATAAATTTAGCTACAGGGGTAGCGGGTACATAATAAATGTATCCCAGTCTCTCTCATCAACTATCGACACCACTTTCACCACCACCCCCTCCTCCCAGGGACTGACAGATGTGCAGCAAGGCTGATTTCTTGAAGGAGACAGTTTGAGAAAAGTTAATGATTTTAATAAGCAGCTTCTCAGTTTGAACAGAATCTTTACCTTCATTATTTTAGCTAAATAAGGAAATATGAAGGATTAAATTTTGTAACTGAAACTTTGTAAATGCATGGTGGCACTGAATAATTCTATTGCTTCATTTTAAAAAGAGAAAGTGTCCATGTGCATTTTAATCAATAAATGTCTTTTCACCATGTCCCTATTAGGAAAATTCTAGTGTGCCAATGCTTTCAGTGCTTGGGTAAATACACTTTTTGGAACTACACATGATACAGATTTCTCTATTCAGAGTCTATCTTTTTTGGCTGAGTCAGGCCTTATTTAGCAAAAATCCCCATTAGTTTTGGACACCAATGCAGCTCAGTGTTGGGATCCATCTGTGGATTAAATTTTTCCAAGGAAATGAATTATGCTCTTACTGATTCTCTCCACGGTAACCACCTATAATATCAGAGCCAAATATTAGTCACAATCTAGATCTGCAGTCAGATTGTGAATAGTTGTGTGACGCAGAGGGTGATTGTTTCACTAGGAGCACAAATCTTTCCTTTGCACTTATATAAAGATCCCCAACAATTAGACTTATTATCAGACTTCCATTAATCATATATATATATACAGTTCAATTTCACAAGGGTAGGAGACAAAAAGCCTGGCATTTGTTTCTACTGGGTATTAAAAACCACTCACTAATCTTCCAAGTAATAATCCAGTAGCAATAGGGGGCAGGAGGGAAAAAATAATTAGTAGCAATAAATGATAAGTAAATCATCATCAGATTGCCTTGAAATGTAGATAGGATGAGTTTGCAATCTGCTGCTATGAAGACAAGCTACCTACTATGGTATTTTAAGGCACTGAATGCAATCTTGTCTACTGGAAAACAATTTGCCTTTAAAAATTATGGAATTTCACTTACCACATTGGTAATATTTAATCTTCATATTAAATTCAGTGAACATATTTGTTGAATAACTACTTTGTACTTTAGCTATATGCTAGGTGATATGAAAGATAGAAAGGTCAGTTTTAGGAGGAACAGTTCCAGTCCTTAGGAGTTCAAAATTTCTAATTGAAAAGACAAACAATGCAAAAGTGAAACATTTAAATGACCAAATGACAATACAATGCAGTCTATGATTAAGTGCTCAAATAGGTCCACAACAAAACCAAAAAAATAATTATAAGCAGTTTCTGAGGATAGGAATGGAGTAAGATTTATGGGGAAGTCTTTATGATGGAAGATATAATATGAATGACATATCACCATTTGTAGAGGTATTAAGGATGCTGAGGACATACCAGAAGATAGGATTGCCATTTCATTTAATTTCCTGAATGCCCAGCATACCCCCAGACCTTTCTATGTGCATGTAAGCAAGTGTATAAGTTATAAGTTGCTTCTAAGAATGTCAGTTGAATGATGAAATGAATGAAAGGAACAGTATTTTTAAGTATAATATGACTTTTGAATAAGGATTCAGTATGATTATAATAAACCTAAGCTATTTCATTTTTACCTGCAATATAGTGGGTGCAGTAGAATCATTTCCTCTACATTAAATGACCCTAGACTAAGCTTATTTAAGCCCTTTTGCTTGTTTTTCCTACTTTACCATCAATGCGAGCCTTCATTTCTCATTTTTTGCTTCTGAAAATGTGCCTTGAATCTGTCAGCCTGTCACCATGCTCTGTCTAATTTGTTGATTCTAATCTGCACTGGGCTGAGAAATTATGTAACCAAGGTTGTTAAAGTAAAAGCAAATATGATCTAACACATCTAAAGATGTATTTTTGAAATGGTATGAGCAGATGCTGAATTTGGAGTTACCTTCTCTTGGTCACTTTCCTTTTTGGGTAAAAAAGCTTCAGGATATGGATTTATGCCATCTATTTTAGCTTCTCTGGGCATTTAAATGCCTTAGTCCTTGTATTTGCTGTGTTCTGAATAGTTGAATAAGACTTCTGGGTAAGTAAGATACCTGTGTGTTTGCAACTATTTGTATGTTTATATAGTATAAATGCAACAGAATTATATACTCACTTATTGAGAAAATATTTGAGTGTTTACTGTGTCCATTTGTTACTATGACCTTTATTTTTCATCAAATATGTTAAAATCAACAACAATAAGTGGCCCTGTTCTTTAAGAAACTCACACTTCCAGAGCAGCCAGGTTATTATTTAGTAAATTACCTCTTCTGTCATGCTCTGGAAGATTCCATTTATCTCACATGAGTGAGACAATTACAGTCTGAAAATACCACATTCACTTTAGGGCTGGACCCTACATTACTATGTTTCTTAACACAGTGATTACAATGATCATTTCATCTGTGTTATCTCTGGTGCATTAGCTCTCTCAAAGGTAACGAGCCTAGCCTCAGTTCATCCTCTATGACCATGGGTGGCAGCTCCTTAGGCTAGGCAGCCCTGCCATAAGGACAGGCCATGGGCTAGAGGAGCTACCAGCTGAGAAAATACCAGTAATAATGCACACTGCCCCTGGGAATAGGCAAGCCATGTTACTGGAGGCTCAGTAATGCCATCATTTAATAATGGTGTTGAAATAGTAATAAGAAGACTAATAAGAAACTAGCATGTATTGAGGGCTTTCTAGGAAACAAGCGCTGCTCTTGTGCTTTACAGGACGTGCTTGACCATTCTGTATTGCATGTACCTTCGCACATGAAGATAATGAAAGAGAGGGAGGACAGGAAGGAAGGAGTAAGGAGAGGATACAAGACGATATTCTGTGGAAATGATTGGTTCTAAAGGAGACACAAAACACTGTCAGTAGCCACTAGGAAAGGTGACACTGCCATCAGCACCCATAGTCCCCTCACAGTGCAGTGAGAAATACCTTACAGTAAGAGGGACCACAGTTAGCACACTGAATCCAGTGTCTAAAACACCCGTAAGAATGCCTCTTTGCTTTAGTAATACCTCTTGGGAGGACCATAAGACTCAGGCAACTTGGCTTTTTCCAGAACTAACAAAAACAAAGCAAAAATATAAAGCAAACAAACAAAAACTTCAAACAGCCAAGCCTAGCCACTATGGTAGATATTTAAGGAATATGCCAGAAGCTACAAAGAAAATGCAAAAAACACATTTTGAATAATGTCAAGAACACTGGTAATGACTCTTGAATGAAAGAGTACATACCCGAAAGTATAGGTCGTGGGATGTGGGCTTTCAGAGTTTGCAGCTTTTTTAAAAAGTATATTTTATGTCTTTTTTTAATTATTATTATCATTGTCAAAGCAATGCATGCTCATTGTGGAAAATATAAAAGATAAGCATTTTAAAATGTAGAAGAATACAGAAAAATGTAGAAAATAAAATAATTCATATTCCCATCATTGGGGGATGACCATTATAAATAATTACTTTGGTGTATCTCTTCTCTTTTTTCCTATATTTCTGTTTCTATTTTAAAGTCATTTATGTTTTATAGTTTTAATATCAATTGTTTCATAATTTTTGGTACATGAATATCATACATTTTATATTATCTAAGCATCTGTCATGTAATTAAAAATCATCTGAAAGCATATATTTTAATGATCACATATATTTTATGGCATAATATGTATGAACTATAATTAATCATCATCTATCTTTAAACCTTGATATTAATTTTTGTTTTTAAATTTTATAGGTGTGCATTAACTGTCCTTGGACATTGTTTATCTTCATATCAAACTATTTTCTTAGAATAGATTTCTAGATGTGGAATTACTAGGTCAAAGGATGTGAACTCTTAAAACGTTTTTTAAATGCAATTCTTCTGAATCAAATCACAATGCATTGAATTTCAAGGATGTTCTAAATTATGTGACTTTGATGATGGTGGCAGCGTAGGTTGAGCTTTGGGTCAACCTGACATGAGTTTGCAACCTTGCTCTGCCACTTACTAGCTATGAAAGATCGTTATAGGGATTAGAGATAATATATGTAAAATGCCTGACAAAGGGTGATTACCTAATCAGGGGTAGTTATTTATAGTCTCAGTATTGCTACTGTTACTAATGATATAAAAATGATAAGGTCAATAAATAAAACAAGTTAATTAGGAGAATAAAGCTTATATACAGCAAGCCTTTACACAACATATTTATTGCAGTGCCTGATTAAGTGCTAAAATCATAAATGAAGAGGTTAAGTATCTGAGCAGTTTAGGGACATATTGTATTTATATCTGAAAGAATAGGTTGGCATTAAACAAAGGGAGGAAACTAAAGTGGATTTTACAGTTGATGTTCAACATTTCAAAAAATTCATGGATTGATTTAAAGAGATATTAAGATTGAACACTAAATGTGGGCCAGATTTTGGACTCTTAAGATAAGGATGATGAGTTGATGCTCTACTCTTTATGCAGGGAGTGATCTACAAATCAATGGAGAGAATGTAAGCAGGGCTGTTGGAACATTAATCTGTCATTTATTTGTCCCTTGCCTCTGGCTGCAGCTCTGCCATGTTAATCTTTTCTTCTGTTTTTTTTTTTTTAAATATGATTTCCCAAATGCCAATTTTAATTTAAAAGGAAATAGAGATGTAGAAATTATGTTCCAGGAAATCTCTTCATGTGAGTGGAAGCTGTAGATGTGGATTCTAAGCCTACTGATTCCAAATCCAATGTTTCTTCCTCTGCTTTCTGCAGAATATAACTTTCCATAGCATCTCTGCTGTCTCTTTCATAGCATCTTCAGACAAATCTAGAAACCCAGAATAGGACCTCTATCTTTCAAAGCCACAGAACTAATTTCCCCAAAATTATTTCTTCCCTGACTCTAAAGTATATGAAGTTTGACTTTTTGCTCCTTATACAATACCCAATTCCAAATGTTTGGCTCAATTTTCATACTTTCTTGTGGGAGAGTTTTTTCCATTTTAAAAATAAATTTGATCAGTCTCTGTGGATTTCTTTGAAATTTTCCTCTATCATTGACCAGTTTCCATTCTGTAGGCACATATCCTCAGTTGATATTTAATTCTGGTCTTTTGATAAATTTATGTTTTAATATTCAAAGCCCTAGTGTCTAAGTTACAAATAAATGAAACCTGTATTACAACTATGCAAAAGTAAAATGCTGTACCTGACTACCATCAATAACATTAGTGATTTGATGATAATGTAACATTAATAGCATTATATGATTATTAAAAGAAAATACAAATTATTGCACTACTCATTTTAGAGGTGCTTAGTCAGATATTTTAATGTACTTACTAGGATGAAATCCAGATATTGCATTTGAATTTGAGCTACATCCAGACCATTTTAAATGTTAAAGAAATTCAAATGAATTATTATAAGCAAGTGTTCTAGAAATGGCTTCTAGGCTTATTGCTAGGGTTATCAGTAGAGAAACTCTGAATTTATAAAACAGATTTAAATTCTGTCACCCGTATTTTAGCTTCTGATCTTTTTATCAGCAAAGATCTCATTTCAAAACTTGTGTTTATAACAAAGTCTATTCTTCTGTATAGTTTGCATAACTGAGTCACCAAGTTTTAGCAAGGCAGGAACTCACACGATAAATAATGCTTTTTGGCAATCTGATTTCCATTTTCCTGCATGTAAACTGAAATATGTGAAGATTTATATTGTACCTGTTAAGTCAACTTAGGGGGAAAAATCAATTAGGAGAGCTAGCTTTCCCATTTACTGAGATTAATCTTTTTCATGTGTTAACACATGCAGTAGTGCTTTCAAAAAAATCCTTGAAAAGTAGTGATATAGTTCCCACTTGGGTGAAGATCAAGCCCCAAAGCTATTGCTCTTACTGCATTTTTATATAAAAAATATGGTGACTTTTTAGTATAGATTAAGTGAAGGAAGGTATATACTTAATAGATTAGTTGGCAGAATGCAAATTCAAAATATATATAAACATGCAGACACATATACACACACAATTTTATTTGCTGACCCACTGATGACACGTCCAAAAACCTCATAAGGAGATGAAGAGGGCTAAGTTTTTCATTTGCAGTTACTTAGTTTTGACAAAAATTGTGGTCAGCTCTAAGACTCTCTCTCTCTCAGTAACTTGCTTTCATGGTTCTGATTTTACGGTGTTTAGAGTCCATTTACATTTTACAATTTGCTGTTTAAAAAGTCATCTACTCACCCATTGCACACACATTTCTTATGCATTAAAAACATGAAAAATTCAAAAGAGATACTGGCAACTCTCTCAGTATTTTTGAAAAGCAGAATAATCTATAAAGCTCTGAGGCCAAACACCTTCAACATTGCGGTAAAACACGAGTTAAATACACATAACTTAAACAGTTCCCTTAGTTTAGAAGACAATGAAAATATTATTTGCATTTCCTTGCAGAAGTAATCTGAACATCTACCTGGTCAAAGCATCATTTAGCACAACAGGCTTAGTCACCAATGCCGTATCCATAGTTTCAAAATCCAGGCAGTATAATGGAAATTTATGCAAGTGTCCTTACTCCTGGGCTTAAAATAAATCAGTGCTCTTCTCTAAGTGAATTAAGCACAGAAATTAGTTTACTCCTCTCTATGTTCTATCTTCTTTCCTCATGCATTGCTTGCCTTTGTTCATTTTTCCTCTCCATCGTCCACACATTATTTCAAGTCCTACAAAAAGGGGATTGGGACCCAAACATAGCTAGTGATCCAAGCAGAGTGCTCTGAATTACATTACTACCACAATTTAGCATTTGATTCATCACTGGAAGGGCAGCTCAAGACCTGCATGATTCCAGCTCCATGGGCTCCATTGAAAAGCGTCACCTATAAAAGCAACACGCCGGAAAAGTACCAAGTATGCTTGATAATATAAAACTAAGCCATACCCCACAGCGTGAGGCAATCCGGTCAGCAAAACACCAAAAACAAACAAACAAAAATACAAAAACAAAAAACAACACAAAACATTTTTGGAATTATTTCTCCGCAATGGAAAGCGATTCTATGTGAATTGACTTACAGGCCACGACATAAAACCAAAAAAAAAAAAAAAACAAAAAACAAAGAAGAAGAAAAGGAAAAGGAAAACTCTAACCATTGACAGATGTTCTTTGCTCTCCTGACCCCCTCCGCGTCTCCCTCAGAAGGCAGCCTGACCTGCAGCCCATTTCAACCAACATGGGAACCTGAGATCTCTCCTACGGAAGGTTTTACCCTTAACTCTACTGAAGACCCCCTCAGACCAAGAAAAATTTTTCTCACAGGAGAGTCTATGGGTTCATGCTCGATGAGAGTTTCATAATTTCCTCTCTGTGCAAATACCAGGGTATTTATTTCTCTTATGTAATTTCCAGGGAATAAGTTGTATGACCTGACTTCTATTCTGTTGGTCTACTAAAGGGCCTTACCGTCAAACAGTCACCCTTGGTGAGAATGTACCCAAGAGCTGATATATGACTGCAAAGGAACTTAACAATTCCTGGAAGGAAAAGGGTTAAGAGCCAGTAAAAACAGCATAAATTTACACATGACCTAGTGTGATTACACTTTTATTCTCTCCCTTGCAAGGAACAACAATGACAACCTCCATAACTAATGCTTCTGGTCTAAAAAACCTTCTCCCTAAAGGACACATTTTCACCCACTGCAGATGATCTCAACGATCTTCTGGTTAGACAGGATCTGTAGACAGAGAGATGTACTTGCTGGTGAGTTTTCTTTCAAAGGGATCTAAAAGGTCTATTACATCATAGAAAAACAATCTCAACTGTTGGGCTGAACGGAGCAGCCTTGTGTGATGGGTTTGTGATGGTTTGATTCTGGCTGACAGATTCTAGAATTATAATTGTCTGGTCCCAATCTTAACTTGCTAGAAAGGGGGCTGGCTTGAATAGCCAGAGGCCTTGACTCCAGAAAGAATTATGAGCAGGTAAAGCTGCTGCAGTGGCTCGAGTTAAAAAAACAACAACCAAAAAAATAAAATAAAAAAGAAGAAGAAAAAGCTGGCCTTGATACCATTGCCTTTCATGAAGCAGGGTGCTCTGCCTTTTTTCTGCAAAATACAGGAAAAGGATTGTCTAAGCAAGTGAAAAGTAGTTGGGGACAAATAGAGGACATGCATTTGTTAAACATCCCTTTATAGGTGAGATCAAATGCACCGCAGAGTAAAGGAAGCAGATGCCTCAGTGCTCTCTATGCTAGCCTGCAGTGGGGCTTTCCTAGATGGGCAAGCTAGTTGCAAACTGAGTGCTCAGTAAGGGGTTTTCTGGGGCCAGAGGAAAGTGCACAGAGGTGGGCTGCAGCCTCTGCCTCTCCCCTGTTCAGATCCCTTAATCACCCAACAATCAGTTTTTTCCCCTTTTCTCTTACCCCTTTCTTCTCTAGGAATTTTTCTTGGGCTGAAGAACAGAGACATCAGTTGCCACAGGGAGAGGAGAATTTACACTTTTGCCTCTAGCCACAGATGCATCTGGGTGGTCCTGTGTAGCCCAGCAGTGGCTCTGACAATAGCCCACCAGTGGTTCTCTGTTCTCTTCCTCCCCTCTCCGCCTCCTTCCTGCTGTCTACCCACAAACCCCTCAAGGAAAACCTCTACGATACTTCCTGACTACAAGGCCCAAATATCTGGAACAGCAGATATCTAGAGGGGTTGTCTTTAGGACTTCTGAAAACAACTGATTGTGTTAGAAGTGCTGATGAAGAACTGACTTAAAATAGAAAAGGTAGCAATGCAGAAAAAAGTAAAGAAACATTTAGAGATAGCATCATCAGGTAATTTTTCTTTAAAAAATCCATTCTTCAAAAAAATTCAATTCTTTGTGTGGCGTGACTTCCCTGGCACCCTATATGGCTGACTCTGAAACATATTCCTTTTCTTTTGTTCATGAGAAACAATATAGGAGTCAGCATTATTGACGGGAAAGTATCTGGGTTAGGAAAAATGGCCCAGAACAGAGATATATGCTTTACAAGAGAATATCCTTATATTACTAGACCTGTAGAAAACAAAACTCTGGGCCTTTCTGAGATTTTAAATTGTCAACGGCAAAGAAGCCAAACTCTGTAAAATAATTTAAAGGGGTTTATTCTGAGCCAAATTTGAGGACCATGACCCGGAGCTACACCCAAGAAGCCTTGAGCAAGTGGACTCACTCTGTTTGGGTTACAGTTTGGTTTTGTACATTTTAGGGAGACAGGGGTTACAGATAAGGTCATAAATCAACACATGGAAGGCATACATTGGTTAGGCCAGAAAAGGCGGGCCATCTTGAAGCTGGGGGGGGGGTCGCTTACAGGTTATAGGTGGGTTTAAAGACTCCTTGACTTGTAATTGGTTCTAAAGGCTTGGAATGTTTTAGATAAGAGACAAGTCACCGGACAGATTTGTTGTGTAAATTGGGGGCCTGCAGGTTTGTCTTGCATAGCCTTAGGCCTGTCAATGAGTTACAAAGGATGTCTCCAAAAAGGGAGGGGGACATGGTGAGGCATGTCTGACCTCCTCCTCAGTGGCAGACAATTTAGTTTTAGGCTATCCTCTTGGCCAGGAGGGGGTCCATTCAGTCACCTGGTGGGGGGGAAGACTTTTATTTAGTTTTAGTTCACAAAATCAAAGGTACCATACCTTCCATGGTCCTAGAATAAGGATCTGCCAACTATGCCTACAGGCAAAGTGGGCTCACAACTTATACAGCTTGTGAATTAAGAATGTTTGTACATTTTTAAGGTGGCAAAAAATCAAAAGAAGAGTATTATTTTGTGACATTTGAAAATTTTTTGAAATTCAAGTTTCTGTATTCATAAATAAAGTTTTATTTGGAACACAGCTACACTCATTTGTTTACAGATTATCTCTGACTGCTTTCCAGCTACAACAGCAGAGTTGAGTGGATGAGACGGAGACCATATATGGCCCGCACAATCTAAGATATTTATTGTCTGATCCTTTGTAGAAAAGTTTGCTGACTGCTGGCCTAGGTTAATGCTACGGAGCCTGAGGCTGAGTTGGTGAATTGGTGGGAATGCTGACCCTTATCTCTGCTTCTCAGAGGCTGAGTATATTTGATTGAATGATTTATTTAACTGTTTGGTGCCTCCTCATTAAAGTAGAGATAAAAATGGTCATGGTTTTTTTTAGGATAAACTATATAATGATTGTAAATATGTATTCAAACAATAATACAACTAATTATAGTTGCCTGTTTTGATCAAATATCCTTCCTTGTTAAAATTAAGTGGCTTCCACATAGGTTCATAACATAGAATTAAGGTTCTTATTAATACTAGTCATTAAAAATCAATGAATGTGAAAACTGATTCCATGGGATTAAGTTTTGACCTATTTTTCAATGCTGTATATTTTCTTGATTTTCATAAGTCTATAGGTAGACTGTTTTAAGCTTGTTATTCCACAGAGGGATCTGAGAGTATGAAACTTTCGGGCAAATATTTAGCTTTGGGTTGCTTTCACTCAACACATGTTGAATTTGATCTTATTAGTGATCATTAAATGTTGCACTTAAAAGTGCTTAGTGACTGAAAAACAACATCAAAAACAACTAATAATTGAATAAATTGGATTATTTTGCAACAAAAACTTATGTTCTGAAAAGTGTTTAAGAACGTCACATAATTTTGAATGTAGATTATACAACTGTATAACTTCATTTCTTTGAAAAAATCTATATCTGTTTATATCAATGTTTATATCTGCATCTCTTTCTATATTTGACTTCAGGGACAGGATTAGGATGAGAGAAGGCACTACTCACCTCAGGTGTAAAATTTAAGAGGTACCAAAAATGAAAACTTCAGTAATCAAGATAAGTAATGGTTTGATGCAGTATTATTATTATTGTTATTACTATTATTTATTTCAGAGTATTACAGGGGTACAAACGCTTTGGTTACATAAATTGCCTTTGCACCGCCCGAGTCAGAGCTACAAGCTTGCCCATCCCCCAAACAGTGTACACCACATCCGTTAGGTGTGAATTTACCTATCCTCTCCTCCCCCCTCCCACCTGCCCAACACCCTGTGAATGTTACTTCCCATATGTGCACATTAGTGTTAAAGGATTAGTACCAATTCAATGGTGAGTACATGTGGTTCTTGTTTTTCCATTCTTGTGATACTTCACTTTGAAGAATGGGCTCCAGCTCCATCCAGGATAATACAAGAGAGAGTTCACCATTTTTTTTATGACTGAGTAGTACTCCATGGTATACATATACCACATTTTATTAATCCACTCATGTATTGGTGGGCACTTGGGTTGTTTCCACATCTTTGCAACTGTGAATTGTGCTGCTATAAACATTTGAGTGCAGGTGTCTTTTTTATAGAATGTCTTTTTTTCCTTTGGGTAGATACCCAGTAGTGGGATTGCTGGATCAAATGGTAGTTCTACTTTTAGTTCTTTGAGGTATCTCCATATTACTTTCCATAGAGGTTGTACTAGTTTGCAGTCCCACCATCAGGGTATGAGTATTCCTATCTCTAAATAAAAAGTAATGCCAAATAATCCATGATAAGCAAAATAGGTTGAGATATATATAAACAGATATTTCTCTCTCTCTCTCTTTCCCGCTCTGTGTGTGTGTGTATATATATATAAATGTTGGATTAGTTGGAGTTGCCTACAATAGAAAAATTCAAAATAACAGTATATTAACATATTTCTCTCTCATGTAAAAACATTTGGAGACAGGCATTCCATGGCCTGATGGTGGCCCCATGGTGTTTTTGGTGGGTCAGGCTCCCTTATCTTTGTTCTAACATCATACACACACACACACACAATTAATAACAATGACCTAGTTGATATGATGACAATTATTTTCATATTCTTATGTTTGTTTATTGGCGTTTTCTTATTTTCTCTAAGTATTTATCATTTCATAATAAAGAACAAAACCCAATACACTATATTAATTTAAGAGTACAAAAGAGATATCATTACTTTTTTATTATCTCTAAAGTTTGTCTTCTTTATTAAGGCCGTGATGGAATTGTAATCTTTCATTATTGACAGTGCAAGCAGAACTTGCAGTCATATTGCCCTACTCATTGAGAGAAGAAATCTTTTATCTGTCTAGAAACACAACTAAATCATGCATATAATATTTGGTTCTTTATCTATTAAATGAGTGAAAGCAGAAATAGTTTTAAACCAATAAAAATTCACTAGTGGGAGCAGCTTGGGGAAATTTCCTTACTGGATTTAATAAGGAAAAAGAAAAAGTGAAATGCAAATTTTCACCGTAATTCATTGTAGAGCTTTTACCATCCGTGCCTTATACAAAGCAAATCTTGGTTGATTTCCTCTAGGAACCTAAATACAAAGTCACCAAAGACTTGTTCTTACTTGAAATTTCTAAAAAATTAATAAAAGTTTGGTCTTTTCTCCCTGAAGCCCATTAGACCTGCCTTTAAACCTAATTGAATTCTATTCCCTAAGAGTCAAATTGTCAGTTTATTTTAATATCAAAATCTCGGTATTAATCAGGGCTTTCAGACTTCTTTTCATTTGAGTACTTTCTTTAAAAGGAAGAAAAATTAGAGCACATCCTATTAATTCTCCTGTCCCAGATTCGTCTTTGCATTATTGATAATATGAAATGCTAAACCCACAAACAGACCCTGAAAATAAGTGAAAATCTTCCTGAAAATATTGATTTTCAATGAGATCATTTCTGATGGGTTTGTTACCTGACATTGATTTCTTTTTATTTTTCATAACCCTTAGTTGCATAATGTGCTTCCATAGAGAACAATTAGTCGTTAAAATCATGTGGCATATATGAGTAAAAATTTCAGAACTGCTTCTAGGAATCAATTAAAGAGAAACACACAGAGAGAAAAAAATCAAATATAATGGATGGGATTTAAAAAGTAATAAATGATTGCATTTCATGAGAAATTCTAGGAATAAAATTTATCAAACATTAAAAAGAAATAAAGTCATTAATTCTGGTGGAATCTTAAGTTTCTGAATCTGTTTCAATGAAATGGAAACAGTGATGCTAATTACCTCAAACAATATGGGATTCCCCTGAATCCTTTATATTTGGGATTAAAAATTTTTATTTAAAAAGAAGATTTAGTGATCTTTGAGGTCAAATACTTACCGCAACTCCATGGACAAATTAATTCATTTTTCTCATCATGTTTTTTATTCTACAAACATGGGAGAGGGAGTAAAAAAAGATCTTCCTTAAGGTTCCCTCTAGAGTTATTTTTTTCTGTGATTTTCTTGGTACAATTAAAATAGTAGAAATTTTACATCATGTGATTTGGTTTTCTTAACAATTTGATCTACTAGAAATATAATTGTTAGAATCAATTTTAAATACTTCTGCATAAATGTAAATCTTCTGGGAATCATATAATTTAAATGATTATGTTATTAACACAGTTAAATATGAGTTATTACCCTAGTTCTCCCTAACGTGGGTGTTTTCAGTGCATTGATATTCAACATGATATCACTATATTATTTCTTCTGTTTGTTTGTTTTTGCATAGTTACTTTAATCTGATGATCCTCAGAAGTTGATCCAAAGATGCTGTTACTATTATAACTATTATTATCATCACTATTATTGCTAAAGACCACTACTTACTTTCTTCATTGCCAATAATTGCATATGAATTTTAAAACAATGTTGTTTTCTATCTTTCCAATTCAGTGTTCTTAACAGATATGGATTTCCTTCATACAGACTCCTGGAAAAAACTTAGTAGATGGGCAGCTGCTATTGCAAATAATCAGGAAATAAGAAGATAGTGAATTTGATAATTTCAAGAGTGTTTCCTTTGTAAATATTTATAAATAAGCATACCAACAAGTTTTTGTGTGCTCTGTCTTGTTTATATGTTATGATAGTCAACAAAAACCAGTGATTTACTATAGCTACCCGATAAACAGCAATTTTACTATAAACTAAATATAAACACATCCTTTATTCACATATTGCAATTGAATTTACGATAACCACAAAATTACATTAAATTAGACTTCTCTTTACATTATCAATGCCTACTTTCAATGCTTTTAAAAGTATGCATTGAACATTATTCATTAATCAGGACAATAGCTGCAATGCATGCCCTAATACGCACCCGTGTACAGCTTTAAAAATACTTCGTTTATTCATTAAAAAGCCCATTTTCAGATTGGAATCCATCACTTTCTCTCTTTATGACACTTTCAGTGAAAAGTGAACCTTTTTAATATTTATATTCTGGTAGATTGATTGCAAATAGCCCTATAAGATTTTAGCATTATTTAACTACATGCCTTATAATAGTGAATTTTTTGAAAGCATGAAAAGTACATTTAAAAAGAAAATTTTAAAAAGACTTTGTTCTAAAGGGATATCACAGAATACATCCCAAACCAAGGTAGTACCAAATTCATTAAGATCTTCTCCTCACTTTAACCCCTCAAAAATGTTTATGAGACAAGGTCCATTGGCAAGGAAATGACAGTAATAGAGGATATACAGATGGGGAGGCGGCTGGCTTTAACTGAAAAAACCAGTTTTGACATTATGCACAAGTGTATAAGAAAAAAATCAAATCCATGGATGGAAGAAAATAAGTTAAATTATCATGAAGACAAGCAAATATTTGATTGAAATCTTCGTTTCTCAGTTGATTGCTATTTGGCTCCAGCATCAACCCACAGTAGCCATGTGGCCGCTGTTCTAGGACAATTTCAATTTAAACAACTCGTGATTCTCTAACTCGTATATTTATCACTTAGCCCCTTTTATTATGCTTTAATATGCTATACTAAAAAGTTGTGAAATAGTGTGCAGACCCACAAGCTGAGCTACCTCTAGTGTGTTAGTAGAGTCCTAACATATTTCATGTATTTCCCTTCAACAGTTGGTTGTAATATATGACCAAACAGAAAAAAAGATGAAGAGCTATCGTATCGCAAAGAGTCAGAGTCTCTTGCTCTTTGTTATATGTAAGTAGTAAGATGTTCTTCTTGAGCCAACATGGTGATCCTCACAATTAATGTTTCAATGGCAGATAAAATTAGTTGTCTCTTTATTGAATTGTGAGTGCATGTGTCATTCACTAAAATGAAACATGTTCTTTTGAAAAGTTGGATTTTTTTCACCTGATCAGTTCTTGGAAGCTAAACTATAGCAAATGCTATAGATGAAGTAAAACACACAGCCACGTTGGCTGGTGTTACTTTAAAAGTATGATCTCAAACCTCAAAAGGGACTTTGGGACTGCCTGGCCATCCTATTATATTTCCCTAGCTCTTTTAGTCTTCAAGTCTCTGAGATGAGTATTTGAACCTGTTTTTGCCTCCACTCAAACCTCTAATAATACCCTTCACTCTCCTCTGATTACCTTGCTTCTCATTACACTGAGAAAAGGGAAGCAGAGAAAGCAACTTCAACCTTCAATCCTCCTTATCCCAGCATGAAATCTGCCTCTACATCTCTACCTGCATATGCTGTTTTCCCTTCTGTGTCTGCAGCTAAGATGAGACGTCCCTGCTGCCTCTACTTGTAGACTAGATGCTATCCCTTCTCATGTGTTCAAGGACTTTACTTCTTTAATTATCCTCTCTCTCCTACATTATCTATTTTTTCCTTAGAGAGGGATCATTCCCATCTGTTCATAAACATACTGAACTACCTCCCACTAACAAAAGAAGGCAAAATACACACACAAAAAAGGAAAGCTTCTCTTGACCCTAATCTCCCTCCAGCTATTAATTCATTTGTCTTCACCCCTTTACATCAAAACTTTTCAAAATTTTTCTCTACTTTCTCACCTCTCATTCTCTATTGAGCTTCCTTTAGTCTGTCATTTACATCAGAAATTCTTTCTAAAGTCTTTGATGCTTAGCTCCATCACTAATAATTTACCACTCTTTCTTCTTTGGATCACATTGTTCATTTGGCTTTTAAGTAACCATCCTTCTGTGTCTTTTCTCATACCTCATGGACTGGTCCTTCTCATTCTCCTTTAATAAGTTTCCTTATGTCTTGCTATAGGTTGGATATTTGTCTCTTCCAAATCTTATGTTGAAATTTGATCCCCAGTGCTGGGGCCTATTGGGAGATATTTGGGTCATGGGGGCAGATCCCTCATGAATAGATTAATGCCCTCTCAGGCTGGAGGTGAGTGAGTTCTAGCTCTATAGTTCCCATGAGAGCTGGTTGCTAAGTAGAGCCTGGCACCTCCTTTCTCATGCGCTCTCTCTTGCTTCCTCTCTGGCCATGTGATCTCTGCCCATGCCAGTTCTGCTTTCCCTTTCACCATGAGTGGAAGCAGCCTAAGGCCCTTACCAGAAGCAGATGCTGGCATCACGCTTCTTGTATAGCCTACAGAACCATGAACTAAATAGATCTCTTTTCTTTTTAAATTACCCACCCTCAGGTATTCCTTTATAGCAATACTAAATGGACTAAGGCATGTCTCAACCTCACAGTGTTGCAGTGCCTCTGGCTCTGTGTTGTACCATGATTCCCTAACTCCATTCAATCCCGAGGAGATCTCATCCAGGCCTGTATCTTAAAGTCCATATATGTGCAGACAGCTTCCAAATTTACTCTTTGGGTCTGACCTTGTCACACAACTCCAAATT
The DNA here is from genome assembly GCA_023783475.1 of Daubentonia madagascariensis. Lineage (NCBI taxonomy): Eukaryota > Metazoa > Chordata > Mammalia > Primates > Daubentoniidae > Daubentonia > Daubentonia madagascariensis. Next base: position 10,554,421 of record JAKFHU010000487.1, read on the forward strand.
CACATGTACAACTTTCTGCTCTTTGTCACCATTTGGGTATCAAATAGGTATCTGAAACATACTCTGGCCAAAACTGAATTATTAGTTTTTGCTACTCCCCCAGATTCTGCTCCAGAGCCTTCGCACTGGTTAGAAACTCTATTTCTGCAGGTATCCACAGGGCTTGCTTTCTCTATTCCAGGGATCAGCAAATAGTACCTTAACTCAGAGGCCTCCACTGACCACCCTACCTAAAATGGCACTCTATCTTTGCATGGGTAAGTTCCTTTATTTTTTTTTCATAGCCCTTAACAGTACCTGACATTAAATTACAGTTATGCATTGCTTAATAATAGGGATATGTTCTGAGAAATGCATCATTAGGTGATTTCATCATTGTGTAAACATCATAGAGTGTACTTACACAGACCTAAATGATACAGCCTACTACACACTTAGGCTCTATGGTATAGCCTATTGCTCCTAGGCTTCAAACCTCTACAGCATGTTACTGTGCTGAATGCTGTAGGTAATTGTAACACAATGGTAAGTATTTATGTGTCTAAACATAGAAAAAGTATGTTAAAAATATGGTATTATAATCTTATGGGACCACCATTGTATATGTGATCCATCATTGACTGAAACATCATTAGGCTGAGCATGACTGCTTGTGTTGTTTCTTTACTTTCTGTCTCTCTCACTATATTTAAGTTTCATGAGGACAAGGTCCTTTTTCTATTTAGTTCATTTTTGCCTTCAAAGTATCTATGAATGACCTGACACATGGTATATGTTCAACATATAAATGCATGAATTAATGAATTTTAGAAAAATTGAGGACTGGTTACTGAAAACTTATCTCACTGGCTGCATTAATTCTAGTCTTACAGAGAGAGAGAGAGAATCAGGCAGACAGAATAATCTAAAAAGAAAGCCACAATTTAGAACGGGAATTATTGTTCATTGCAATGAACTGTTGGTAAGGATGTAGAAGTAGAAGATATGGATTCTTATATCTGTTCTTCTAGTTAATAATTATGTGATTGTAGGCAAGACACTTTCCTATTCTGTGTGCTTAATTGATAAAGTGGTTAGATGAGATACATGGGAGATTCTTTCTGTTTTAACATTCTATGAGATAACATCTCTAGTTTATGATAACATGATACCTATTAATAAGGCAGTATTAGAAGATCTTCTGATGCTGGACATTGGAATATTAAAACTGGATACTTTTCTCAAACAGTAAAAATAAAAATAGATACCATATATTGGCCATTTATTCTGTGCTATTGTCTTAAGGGCTTTTACATGCAATGTGTTATTTAATTGTCATAACAATTTTATGGGGTAAATAATTTAACCCCTATTTAACAGATAAGGAAACTGAGGCTTAGACATTTTAGTAGTTTACCTAAGGCCACACCGCTGGTAATCCACAGAGCTAGGATTCAAATCTAGATCAGTCGACCTCCCAGATTTCAAAATAAAGTAAATGAGAAAATGAAACAGAGAAACACACAGAGAGACAGAGATTTAGACAGAGAGACAGAAAGAGACAGGGAAACCAAGGTGTAGACAGTGAGAATAAGGTGTAAAACAGAACAAGAGAAAAGAGACAGAGAAATTGATATCAAGTCAAGAAACAAAGAAACAGAGAGACTTAAAATCAGTGCTAGCCTGGCAGCACGTCTGTGAATATGTGTTAAACTCTCTTATACGTTCTCTCTCTCTGTCTTTCATTCCTACCCTTGTTCTCACACACGCACACACACACACAATATACAAACAGAGACACTACTTATAATGAGAGGATTATTGAAATTTTATTTTTTCTAATATTTCTAACAGTTTCATCTTTGATTAAAAAAATAGATTTAATCAAACAAGAACTGGTGGTATAAGACAATGGCTATTAAATTTCTGAATTTGTTACAAAATATATTATTTCATTCCTACCAGATAGTATTCTATGGGAAGGTAGCCAATCCTGTATTTCTCTGTTCTTCACATCTGAATACCAGCATAAGTGGAATTTAGAAAACAGAAAAATCCTTTAAATAAATATCACAACTCTTTGAAATGCATAAAAGTTATGAGATTATAATTCACATATTTACAAAGCAAATCTTTACTCATGTTCTTAAAATCATGTTTATTAAGCTATTTCTCTATATGTGCACTAGCATGATTATTCTAATACAATATTGGTAATTGATACTAAATTCTGGCTGCATTCTCTTACAATAAATAGATTGCTGAATTATTTATTAGATACTAAATGGACATCATCCAGACTTCCATGTCTATATTTGTAGATGGAGAACGGCAGCCTAAATGAACTACAATTTCATCTTCTGAATAGATAATTCATTTTGAGGTAGCAGGGGGAAAATCTAGTACATGGAATCTATACTTAGACCAATGCTATTTGTTGCTTTTCAGTGTATGCTATTTTCTGACTTGAGTGGTGCCCATTAGATTTTGCTTCTATGTATTATTGGCAACATGCTTTCCAAGTTATTCTTCCAAATATCATCCCATAGCGGTGGGGGAAAAATAAAAGCTTGTTGGATTTAGTTCATGGAAAAACATGTGCTCTCTTGTGACCACAAGGTGGCACAATGGTGACCAAGAATATTATTCAACCTCCTAATACAGTTGCAATTACCAGAAGCATTTCCATAATTGTCATTATTAATACTGTTGTTATTATCATTATGACATTTTGTAATTAAATATCACCCCAGCCTTTGGAGAAAAGATAAAGTGCTTTTATTTACTTTCTTTTTTACTTCTTCTTTCTGCCTGTGAAATCATTAATATTTTGCTTTCTTCTAATCAATTCCCAGCCCCCGAAAGGACAAATAGGTCTTCAGATTCATCATTTTATTTCCTGTCCAAAGGTTTAAAACAAAAAGTAATACGTTAGATAATATGTGACATTTCTGGAGAAGGATAAATAAAACTTTATATTGTTTGATGGATCTAATGTTGCTATAAATTCAGTTTTTGTTTTGTCATGACTACTCTAACATTTATTCATAAAAGAAGAATAAAATGCTATTCTGGAAGCTTTGGCTTACAGTAAAGGTTCAGATTTGTTATTTGTAAATTGCTATTTCTCTGGGTTCCATGCCTTACACAATATTCGCAAAAGCACCCAGAATATACCAATGTGCTCTCCATTTATTTTATGATTACTTTGTATTAAGAATAGACAATTTCTCCTCATGATCAGGGGACTAGGAGACCACTGATACCTGGGAATCTAGGTATTGCAATATTTAAATGATAGTTATTTACATTTATTGGGAAGGTGTAAAAGAGCAACCACTCTTTCTCAAATGAAAATGAAATGCAGGCTGGCCAGGTACAGTTGTTTGTCTTTCACTAAACAAATCACTCATCTAAAGATACACTTCTTAATAATAACACAAAGGGTTAGTAGCACCTTTGAGTAAACATTTTTTCCCAACTTCCATAGATTAAGAGTTCTGGCATTTTACAAAACTTAATAGCATGTTTGATGCCCTTTATTAGTTTCTGTCATAAATACAAGGTGCCCTCACCAGAATTTTAATGCTCTATCGTAGTTACTACATTTTTCGTGCTGCCACTTGCTTCTTGCCATTGCAATTGTGTAAGCAATATTTCACCTTATTAAAAATCGTACTTTGTGTCATTTTTAAATGCCTTAAATTTTGCTATTTAGAATAGGCCTGATCTTAGAAAAGGGCAGTAATATTAGCTCTGAAAACTGAACTCAACAAATATTACTTTAACTGAGTTATGAATTTGTTATCACAGAAGAATAAAATGTACATCACAGTTTGTTACACATTAAACATAGATTTAAAAACAAGCAGAAAATACCATGAATTGGAACTTTCCAGCTAAATTCAGATAGTACAGTAATCATGAGAGTAGAAAAGACTGTACTAAATTATATATGTGCCTTTCTCTGTTTAAACTGCTATTAAAAAAGTGATAAACTGAGTGGATTATAAACAACAGAAATTTATTTCTTACAGTTCTGGAGGCTTGGAAATCCAACATAAAGACAGACTCAGTGTATGGTGAGAGCCCACTTTCTGGTTCATAGAAGGCACCTTCTCACTGTGTGTCCATGTGGCAGGAAGAGTGAAGGGTCTATCTCAGGCCCCTCCTATAAGAGCACTAATTCCACTCATGAGGGATCTGCCCTCATGACTTAATCGCCTCCCAAAGGCCCTACCTCTTAATACCATCACCTTGGGTAGTTAGGATTTCAACAAATGAATTTTGGGGGGGGGACACAAACATTCAGGCCATAGCAATATGCTAATGAAAAAAAGTATGAAAAACCATACTTTTTCAAGAAAATCAAGGCTAGACGTAGAGTGAGGATAAATCATCACATTTTGTGGCTGCAAGGAAACATGAAATTAATTTAAAGAACATTCATGACATAAATGTTCAGAAACAGTGGACCAGAGAGATTAATTCCCCCAAAACCCACAGCTCATTACTGGCAGTACTGAGATGAAAATCAATTTCCTTCGGGAGCAGGAAGAGAACACATTTAGAAACATGACCTCAGACATCAACACCCACATCAAGATGAAGGCATGGATATTAAAAAAAAAAATGTGATCATTAGTACAGTTTTACTATCCTATAGCTGATAATGCTTTCTCTTTCAAATTCCTCCAAAACATCCTGCTATTACTGATATATAAGGAAGAAAACAGAGAATATTCATTTATTGAGCAAGTCCTATCTGCCAGATAGTTATATGTGTGGTGTGTGTACACATATATGTGTGTGTTTGTGTGTATGTGTGTAAGGATATTCTCATATACTCTGCCTAATTATCCCATGCTATGGTTTGAATATCTTCTCCAAAGCTCATGTTGAAATTTAATTGCCGTGTAACAGTATTAAGACAAGGGACCTTTAAGTGGTGTTTAGGCCATGAGGGCTCTACTTTTATGAATGGACCAGTGCCATTATTGTGGGGGTGGGCTCTATAAAACAGAAACTTTGGCCGCCTTTTCTCTTTTTCTTGCCCTTCTGCCTTCTGCCATGGGATGATGCAGCAAGAAGGCCCTCGCCAGATACAGGCCCCTCAATTTTGGACTTCCCAGACTCCAGAACTGTGAGCCAATACATTTCTGTCCGTTATAAATTAATCAGTTTGCGGCATTGTGTTATAGCAGCACTAAAAGGATTAAGATGGCTCACAAGGTAAACATTATTAGCTCCATTTACACTCATGGAGAAACTGAGTCTCAGTGACAATTAGAAAATTGCCCAGGTTCACACAGCAGGCAAGAGGCACACCTGGAAACTGAACCCACTTCTGTTTCATTTAGCCATGATCCTCCTCCTAAAGTATGTCAGACGTGAGTGAAAAAGAATTGTTCTTCCCTGAACCCAAATGAGTTCAACATACCTTTTCTTTTCCAGCATGTGAAGTGTGGCTCTCTGAGTCTTCTGAGTGGTTTGCCGCTTCATGGGGGCCTCCAGAACATGACAGACCAGCGAGGTTTTCCAGGTTCAATTAGCAGCAGCTTATTTGGGTTGTGACAGGTCATTTTTGGATGGTGAGTCTGCTCCTCCCAAGATCCCTCCAATTTACAGGAACATGTTGAGCAGTTTGAAAATAATATTTTATTATGATCTGAAGATGTAAAGTACTTTTGGAAATGGCTTTAATTTAATGCCCAGTAGGTAGATAATGCAGGAAGATTATCCTGTATTAAATGCAGTTTGATTTTTCCTGGGTTTGGTTCTACTCACTAAGCCTTATATATATCTGAGCAGAGCACTATTTTTACTCTCCAAGCACTATTTTACAGAATGCTGATGCTTCACACAATGGCGAGGATGTATGATTTGGATAATCCAAAGTGGTTCTGGTAAGATAGCACAGAAATCATTTACACTTGGATTGGAAATCATTTATATTTCTTCTAACCAAAGGTTGCATGATTTCTCGTTTTTAATTTTTTTGCTTGTTTTCTTAGATTAGGTCAATGTTAAAACTTAAGTAATGTAAATTGACAAAAGAGATGAAGAGTTTGCTGCTAGCAATAATATTAATAGCTTCCATTAGCACTCATGTGTCAGGCATTGTTCTAAGCACTTTACAAATATTTTCTCACTTAACTCTTAAAACAATTAAGAGGTGGGTACTATTATTTTCTTTATTTCATGGTTGAGGAAACTTGGGCACAGAGAGGTAAAGTAAATTGCCCAAGGTCAAAGAGTAAGAAAATAGTAAAAATAGAATTCAAACCTAGGCAGTAAGTTCTTAAGCCTGTACTCTTAATTGTAGCTTAATACAGCAAGGAAAACTATAGATAAGGGAACTAAGAATCAGAGACCCCAGCTAAGTTGCTCTGTGTTGCACAGCTATTGAGAAGACTAACAGCAGTTGCCAGCCCAGGTCTGTGTGATCCTCTCCAGTTGGGCTTCTTTCTTTATAGCCCCTGCCTCATGAAGGGACCACGACTGTATTAATGAAAGTAAAACCCTGCTGCCCATTCTGTTTGCTCATTCTTTAAGGCTTGCCCTGCCAGAGGACTAAATGTTCCTGCTTCCAAGGTGAGAGACTTGTTGGCAATAGATCAGTGTGCATGGGTGTGCCTCACTGTGCATTAGCATTTCCCTGAAAAGGTGTGAGTTTTTTTAATTCAATCATTTTTATTTTCTACCTTTTGGAGATTATCCTCATTCATCATGGCTCTTACCAGCTGCCTTCCACATTTTCTTTCCTTATCCAGTCTCCAGCCTCTCCAAATAATGACCAATTAATAGTTCAGTAGTACTTCTAGAAAATGTTGGGCTTCTATTTTAAAAAGGGTCTTGAAATGATCACTTTTGCCATTTGATAATTATGGAATAACAATATCTCAACCTTGGGCTACATCAGGACTGCTTATCACCCTGGGCTGGTCATTGGTAATCGTGTTTTCTTCTTCTTCTGTCCCTCCACATCTGTGTCTCTTTGGGCAGATAACTTCTCTGAGTCGGAGGTTTCCTTCTGGGTAAACTGGAATCTGATTAAATGAGTTTATGTTCCTCTGATGTCCTAAAAAACTTTGGTTCTGGAATTGGCAGCTAGCAGAGGTTAGCTCTGTCCTTAACCCGGCCCCTATGGCTGGCCTGCCTTCCCCAGGCAAACTAGTGTCACAAAGAATCAACCAGCAGCACAATAAATAATTGATCTCCAACATGTGCTTCTAATTCTAATAAAGGGCATTTAACCACAGTGAGTATTGCATGTGACTGAAGTATTTGTGTGGAAATTGGAAGGTTTCTGATAACTTTCTGTAAAGAAGTTTTCACAGTGAGTAAACCTCTTGGGGCTCTTTCTATCTCAAGTTCAAGTTGCTTAGATAGCGATTAAGGCCATTTTATAGGCCCCTGTGGTAAATGATAGTGTAGAGAAAAAAGCATTCTTTGGCTATGTAATTTAGCAAGACTTAATCTATTTGTTTGGGTTTTCATCCATCAGGCTTGCTGAAATACTTTAAATAATTAACCTGTTTCACTGCAGTCTGAGGAGTCTCCAAAGTTTCCATCCAGGGCCTGAGATGAGTGATTACCCAGCACGGATTGCTTTATTTATTTGCAAGACTTTCAATCTCTGTCCAGCTGCTTTTTCTTGGGACAAGAGACAGATCCTAGCCACAGTATCCTTTTACTTTACAATATTTATAAAATAAAATAAATCAATGAGACCAAACAGCAAAAGGCAATAGTTTATTTTATTTATTTTATTTAATGTTTTTATTTTCCCTGCTAGCAACTGAGTTTATTGAACTTTGAAACATTTAGGGATGCTGACCTAAGTCTCTAAACTCTGCACAAAAGATCCCAAACCACAGCAGGGACATTTCCAAGGAAAGGAGCACAGGGTGGCAGGATGAGGCAAGAGGCTGCTTGCCCCCAGCCAAATCTCATGACCCAACCACATAGTCATAAGAGGAGTGTGTTAAGTTGCTTTAGTAAACCAAGGGCAGTTAAAGAAACTCTTGGGAATTTACTTGGAGATAAGATTTTCCTTACCAAAGCATAGCTTGGAAGCAATACAGACCAATGATGGTTTCTAGGCAACATTATGATCATGTCTCTTTAGGAAAATGCCCCTTGTAGGGAACCTTGCTTGCTCTCTCCCTACAGAATTATCTGAACTGAGTCTCCCTTACTAGGTTTTGTTTTCAAAGACCTCATATCCAGAGGAATCTTTGCAGAGAATTTACCAAGTGCTTCCTTGCTGTTTAATCTGTGTGTTCTGTGTTATCCGCCCCTTTGCATTTTGCTTATGGTGCCAGAAGCTTTTTTCTCTGAAGTATAGGTCATACTGCTCCTTTAAAAATGAAAGAGAAAGAGAGAGAGAGAAGCCACACTAATTTTAGAATTGAGGCAGGGTTTGTGATTTATAGAGTACCACAGGCATCATAGGCATAGGCGTGGTGTGAAATCCATAGGTGAAGGTTACCTTAAAAACCCCAGGACTTTGTGCATGCCTTGCAGAACATTCAGAACCGAAAATCAAGGCTTGTAATGGATGGAACTAATATAATATTTTAAACTGAGTCAAATCTGGCTCCTAATCACTGAAATAGGAGTGGACCAGAGAATCTCCTTTGCATATGTCCTGGCCAACTCAGAAATAATGAAATACAAAAATTGAAAGTAAGGATCTAGGTTCCTTGATGTGTATTTAAAGTCCCTTCAAATGTTCTAAATTGATGCAGTTTGGTCTTCATGAGGGAGAGGGGTGTCTGAGACAAGATTAACGAAGTTTTCTTTTTTGTCCAAGTCATACAGCACTTGCTTTACCCAAATCTTTGTGGATTTTAAACCATTTGCCCTAGTGAAAGTCCCAATAACATATTCTGTTGGAGGGAAATAAGAAGAAAAAGGCAGTTAACAACAAGCCTGGTCAATCCTTTTATCAAGGTCACTCAGCCACCAGTGTCTCAGAGGGATTTCCAGGCCAAAAGCAATTCCTTTGTGTTTGTTTTACAATAATAGTGGCATTTCCTCAGCTCCCTAGAAAATGTGTTGTTTCCACAGCAACGACAAATGTCCTCAAATGTCATGGACAAGTACAGGTTGGACCTAAATTGAACATCATTTTTTTTCTTACCAGCCTTGTTTCCTGGATAATTTCCTTAGATATATTGCTCACTATGTCAGTTAGAAATCGTACTTACTTTTACTTATGAAAAAGAAGTCTGGAGATATGCAATCTTTGGCTGTGGTCCTTCCTTTCTATTTTCCCTTGTAGGGGGTGTCTTTGGTTTGCATTCTTACAAGGTAGCTACAGAACTTCAGCTATCAAGTCTGTCCAGGTGGGGAGAGGGTGAGCAGGGAGAGTGACAGGGCATGTGCCAGCTAAGTCAGACCCTATAAAAGAGCTTTCATAAAGGCCACACCCAGAGATTCCTGTTGACATCTCATGAGCCAGAACACTGCAAATTAACAACCACCCCCCCAGCTGCATGGGAGACTGGGAAGTATATTTGCAGTTTCTTTTAAACTTAAGCACATTGTTGTCCCAATTAGGAATTTGTTAGGAAGAAGCAGAGAATTGGTTGATGAAATGGAAATTTAAAATATCCACCTTATTTGTTGTAAGAATGAAATATATCTGAGTAAAATAATGCACCTGCTAGAGCTTGATGAACTGGTGGCACATGAAAATAATATTTTCTTCTCTCTTCCTGGGATTATTCATTCCTCGAGGGCCCTGTTCATAGATGGTGGAGCAATACCTTAACGCCACAATTTGTTTTCCATGTAATTAACTTCATTCAATAATTTCATTTTTAGAGAGAAGACAGATAGGATAAGAAAAATAATATTCATCCTATTTCTCGTCATTGACAGGGTGTTTGAAACATGAAATGCCATTGTACATAAAGCCTTCTTGCAATGCTTACAGAAGCAACTAATGGTTAGATCAGGTATACCTGTTTTACAAGCTGTTAAAAACCCATAAAAATGGTTTATAATGCTGCCTGTGTTCTAATTATATGAGGAGAATTCTCATTTTTTGGTACACTGTACCTGATGCTGACTACATCAGCAAACAGAGTTTACACCACTGGGAATATAGGTATATACACACACTTTTTGCGTCATTTTAAGATCTTTATTATTAAGTAACTCATTTGGGGTGTCAAAGTATGTTATAAATCTACACAGAAATTCGAGATAAATATTACATGGAAATTATGATTTTACATTCTATTTTGGGTAAGAGGGTTTGATTGTAGAGGCACATAGCACAAAAAAAAATGTATTTCATTGGACACTGATGCCCCCCTATCCTGATATTGACAAGGCAAGACTCTGGGATGGGCAGAGTCCAGAAAGCAAAGTGAGGTGAAATGAAACTAGATATAGGTAAAACAAGCTAAAAAATATTTGTTTAAATCATTGTGTTTGTTGTTGTGGTGGTTGTTTTCTACTTAGGAGATTGTAGTACTCTAATTTAGCCAAGGAACTGCTGCTATAAAATCTAAATCTACAGTGTGTGTGTAATTTAAAAAATGATGTTGCATTCCTGAAGCAGGGCAGGAATTGTGACTTGTGACCTGAACAAATCTCTTATCCATAAAACAATAGGAATTAAAGATTTGTACATGTGCATTTAAAAAGTAACCTTATTGCTCCTTGGCAAAAAAAAAAAAAGAGAGAGAGAGAAAAGAAGGAAGGAGGGAAGGAAGGAGAAAAATGAAGAAAATGGAAAACAAGGAGGAAAAGAAAAACACTTTACATACCTATATATTTTACCTTGGACCATGTCATTTAGTTTGGTTTACTTGTGTGGTTTAACTTAAATGAGAGAGAGAGAGAGAGAGATTTTCCAGAAAAAGCAAAAATTATGTGATTGTGTATATATATATATTTAAATAAAATAAGCAAGCAAAAACTGTGGCACATACTTACTGCCAGCTCATCAACAATGTAAAAACAAAAACAAAACACAAATAATTCTGAATGTAGCTCTTCAATTTATAAAGCTTAAGTGACTCTTAATTCATAAGTAATTGGATGTGTGCTTAATGTAATCATGATTAACATCTTTTAACATGGAAACAGAGTATACAAATTTATCTTATGTCTTGAAATTTAAGCAACTTCATACCACTCAGATTATCCACCTAATGTGCATTAAAATTATCTTGATTGTATTATATTTCACAAAAGCATTCATTTAAATGATTGTTCCAAGTTCATTGAAAGAGTCTCTTAAAATCCATGACTGAAGTCATTTATGTCTTGTAAGGTGACCAAGACAGGGACACATACATAACTACCGCTGGGCACAAATAAATACCTCCCTCCCTACCCTCTCCACAAAAGGTTCTATCTCTTATGCAGCAGCCAAAGTTTCAGTCTTTCAGGACACAGGCAAGCAATGTTTTCTCTCAAAGGGTCCGAGAATGTTTATAGCTGCTAACCATCCCTTCACCCTATCTGTATGATCCTGTCCCTTCACCATGTCCTTGAGGAAGGCAGGAGGTGGGCATAGGAAGTCCCCTTGTCAGAGAACTTAGAAAAGTCATGGTTGCCTTATTTCTGCTCTTGATTTGTTGGCGTCGACCAGGGCATTTAAGAGAGAAATGCTGCTCCAAATAATGGTGTCAATTTTTCTTCTGCCTCATCAGTTAGAGAAAAAATAGCTTCTAGCACTCATTGATCACTACCTGGGCAAGTGGCAGCGGAATGGGTGGCATTATCAATTTCTTGCAGCCATTACCTCTGCCTGCTGATGCCAAGACACTACGAGAGGCAAAGTGACTCAAACTGGCGAGTTGATTTCAGAGTTATTAATATATAGCTCAACATTATGGTTTTCTGAATGCATATTGTATGTATCTTGGTTAGATGATATGATTTTTTATAGTAAATCACTCATTATATTATCAATTTTTATATATTTAAAAATGTATTATTCATGCTGACTTACCTGTCTTCCTATTTTTATTTATTCCTGCCTTTGTTCCCCATTACTAAATACTGTGCCTCCAATTGAAGAAACAAATATATGAGATAATAAAAGGAAATAAATTTTAATCAATTAATAGCATTCTTAATTCAAGATTGGCTAGCAAGAAAAAATTTAATATTTCACAACTATGGCATTTTTAAGTTATCTTTTACCAAGTTTAACCTACTCAACTTACTCACCATCACCATGAAACATCACTATAACATTTCTTACAAGCCACGTTTACAACTACTTGCCTTAAGGTGATTGGCTGGAGAGTAAACCGATGGAGTAGAAGCCCTCATAATTACAATTTAGGACTACATTTGGGATTCTACAGAGATTCTATTTAAAGTCAGGAGAGCTTTCTGATAAGGTGCTTCCTTACACTCATCCATGGCAGAAGTGGTATACTCCGGGTTTTCACAGCTGCTGACAATGGCAACTGCACTAAAGGACCTTCGTCTGACCTTGGTGTCTGATGGGCAGGATCCTTGAACTGGTGGTGGTTTTTCCATGTTGTGGAGCTGCTGGTCTTTCCAGTCCAATTGTTTGGCACTGCAAAAGGGGGCATATACTTCAACACTTCCCTCAAACTGTAGGCAGTTCACTTTGTAATACTTTCTCTTCACTTCCAAGACATCATGAAACCTGTGGCCCCAGAGAATTTCTCGGGGAACGTAGGAGCTTCTAGATTGGTGGGATGTCCCAGTGGAATCGCCAGTATAGATAAATGTCACCAAAATCTCAAAGTTATCTTTGGCTACTGCTTTGCGGTCAAGGGCATACAGAGGGCTCTCGTGGTCAATTTCATGAACAATAGTTACTGGTGTGACCAGGATGATCTGGTCATTGACTAATTTGAGGTCTTTAAATGCCATTGTCATCCTCCCTTCACTGTCTTCTGTGTAGCGGAGAAGTTGGGCTCTAACTGTTCCTTCTACCACATGGTTTGGTCGGAAATCACCTATGCGCCACATGAGGCAAAGCTTCCCATCTCTCATGCCTATGAGTGCAAAATAGCTAAAACGAATGGTTTGGGCTCTCTTTCGAGCAGTTGCCATTTTGGCCAAGGCGGCTCCAATGATGAAGGTATTTATGATGCAACTTAAGATGGACTGAAGGATCACCATGAGCACGGCCACAGAGCATTCTTCGGTGACGCAACGGTAACCGTACCCTATGGTGGTTTGGGTCTCCAGGGAGAATAAGAATGCCGCTGTGAAAGAATGCACATTGTCAACACAAGGTGTGATGGCTGGGTTATTTAACAGATCTCCGTGATGAAACGCTATGAGCCAAAAGATGGAGCCAAATATCAACCATGAGAGAATATAAGACAAAGAAAATATCACAAACATATGGCGCCACTTGGTGTCCACAAGAGTGGTGAAGATGTCGACCACATAGCTCCCCCATTCTCCAAAAATGTGCTTGAAGTACACATTACAGCTGCCGTCTTTGTGGAGCAGACGTCTTCTTCCTCTTCTTTTCTCAGCTGTAACGTGCTCTGGGGGGTAGCCTGGGTACTTGGGGTCTACGTTTACAATCCTATAGCTGCTGCCGTAATAGCTCATTCTTTCCTGTGTCCTTAGAGCATCCAGGTGAGTTTTATAGTCGTAATAGTTCTAGGTGCGTTGTTATTTCTCAGTTTCAGTTTTCAGTTAAAATCTACCAAAAAGAAAAAAAAAACATTAATTAAATACACCTTAGCTTTAGCTTTCAATTTCCATCTTTGCATCTTTATAGCAATTTGTCAAATTTAGAGCAGTGTTATACCATCTAAAATAGCTAAGACTTCATTTGAACGTTAGAGACACTCAATATTGATTACTCATTTCAGTTTAGAATTCGACTCAGTCATTATAGGAACAAAATATACAATTAGAGAAAATAACATTTTTATGTATGCATAAGGCTTAAGTAAACACTGTGATTATCCCAAATGATGCCTCACAACCTTTTCTGACCTGACATTTAAAAAAAATTTTTTGCTTTATTTGTACAAACTCTTCTTGCATGAGGGCATTTAGAAAACAACATAATCTATAACATAAAAAGACAAAATATAATTCAGATATGTGTCCAGCAGTCTTATAAGCTTTCTAACTAATTCAGATGGTTTTCCTTAAAAGGAGGATGCAAAAAGGACTTTCTACCTTCATATGATAATGTAACTTACATACTGCTTGCTATAATAGGCAACCCCTCACCTTCAGGACCTGTTGCTTTACTTTCTCTCTCTTCCCCGGAGGCCTTTCTTCTTTGTGTACTTCCCAGGACAGACCAGAACTGACAGAAGCACCTACTTCACATTAAACTCCTTTTCCCCTAGCTCCACCTTTAGTCTTTAAAGAAAAAAAAAATGTTTCTTTATCCCAGAGGAGTTAAAACCACTCCCAGGTAAGCTTTCAGTAAGGTGTAAAATTGCTTCTGCCTTTGTCTCATAACATCCATTTTTTTTTTTTTTTTTTTTTTGGACACTGGCAGCTCTTCTCTCTCCCTCTGAATAGAAGCCGAAAATTTGCCAAAGTTGCTAATCTTGTTTCCCTCTTAAAGGGAGCATGCTACAATTGGACCCTTCTCTCCAGCTCTTCAGTGTTTTCCTGATGCTTTCACAGCCATCCTAAGCAAAATAATTTTTCTCCCTTCAAATTTAGTCCTGAAAAGATCAAGAGAGAACATTCAGTTCTTAGTTCTTATCATGTTTGGCATCCATGATACAGGCCAATGGATTTCCTAGCTCAAATCTGAAAGTAAAATTTAAAAATGCAATGTCAAAATCATTGTTAGTTACTTCTGTGCAAAAGAAGAAAGAAGTAACTGCAGCCTAATTTTGTTGTTTAATAATTTTAATTGTTTGTATATGTGTTCTACATAGTCTGCCTCTGCTAGATGGGATAAAAGGAGTATAACAGGGAAACTTTAGACTAGGTGATCCTGCCCCTCCACTGCATAGAAAGTGCAGTATGAGTAAGTGCTATTCCTGACATTGAGACCCACTGGAACCATCCAGAGAAATTAATCACTAAATACATACTTAACATCTTCCCTGTTGCAAAAAGGCAGAAAGAGTTAACTTCCCTGCAGTGAAAAAGAATCATTTTTCTTTTCCTCCAGGGATCGGGGGCCCACTTTACAATAAACTCTTTGTTTAGTGGACCACTTACAAGGATGGACTCTGCTTACTGCTGAAAAATCTTGTAAGGCATGTATGAATTTCTCTCTGCCCCTCTGCCTGCCTATCGGCCACTTTATCCACTCATTCTCCAGATCTGTTTTGAGTAGTTAACATCCTTTCCTTTGTCAGCACAAAACTGTGTTTTGGGGAACACAATGGTATAATTTTAGGATGTGACCCTGGGCTGCCAAACTGCTTACTGGAATGTTGACCATAAAATATTTCCACAAATTTTGTCCATAACATCCACCATTCATTGGAGGTTCCTGTCCGATTTGTCGTTGAACGATACTTCACAAACAGAAGAAGCTGCTATAGGGATCTCAGTCTCCACCCTCCCGCCTGATCATATGAGGCACAAGAATGGGACCAGTGATAATCAAAGGCCCATATGATTTCAAATTAAAAAGCAGATTTGGATAGAATTATTTTCTTGTTAAGTGCTCTAAACTCAGTTCCTTCAAGGGAACTACACACATTGTGGGAGTCGGAGAGTTAGAAAACACAGTTCATAAATCAAGAGCTACTGTGTGCCTCTGCTCTTTTCTGCTGCCAAAATAAAAAAAAAGTTTTTATTTGAAGTGGCATTCAGTTGGCACCACTTTGAATTCCAGCGATACCAGCAACTGTTATAAACAAGCCACTTTTAAAACACCTTCCAAAATGTGCTAATTAGGGAATTAATTTTTAATTAATACAAGTTACAAGTGAGCAAATTTGAGTATGTGGAAAATTTGTTGCTGAATAATGTACCAATTTCAGAGGTACAAGTTACAACTGTGAGAATTCTGCCCTGAACTCACCATGTCCTCTGATGTGGTTCATTATTGCAAATACTAATTTCAATTTAGCCAGAGACAAGTATTCAGATCTTGTTTAAGTTTATATACTTTATTCACCTATTTTTTGAATCTCCAACCACATAAATGGCACACTTTTATAAAGACAATTGTCTTTAAGCTAAATGATAGATTATAACCAAATGAATCTTGTTCAGTCTGATTCATTTCTCAGTCTATATAAGATGAGCAAAGAAGTTTATGGAGGTCCTTTTGCCAAAATGGCTAGACAAAATAAATATTTATTAATCTCTTACTAAGTGTATTGGGTTAATTTGAGCACTTCTCCAACTCTTTGCCTTTAAATAATAGAGGATAGCACTTGTGGATATTTATCATTTGTACTTCTTAGGATTGAAACTTGGTCTTAAAAAAAAAAACTTGGCCTCAAAAGTACTATAATCCTTTCATAATCATCTTGTCACCGACGGTTCCACCATGAGAAAGCATTTGCTATGTTCCTACTTCTGTATTTCTTTTTGCATGTTGCTGTCTATAAACTGATAGTGATTATTTCATTGGTCTCAAAATTCCTTTTTTTAAAAATTGAGAATGAAAATTAGATCAATTATGATTACAGAATTGTGAAATATAAAGTTCAAAGGCAAATGCTGAATCAGGTAAGGTCTATTTTGCCAGGTAATGAATGGCAAAGGTAAGGAAAGCACAGGGATTCTGTTGCCATGACATTGAGTTCTTTTACACATGGGGCTGGAGTAAGAAGCAATGCTCAGTCAGGATGGTGGCAGTTTCCTCAGAATGCCATCACAGTTCCTTAAAATGTCCAAAGACTCTTAGGAAAGCACTGAGAAACTCCTTGATTTACTTCATCCCGTGGGAAGAGCTAAGAGAGAGGAAGTTAGAGGAGTCAGTAAGCCCCAACCTGACTGCCACTTTTCTCATATATTGCCCATTGTATTAAGTTAAGACATTTAAAAAAATTTTTTGAATCTACTTTGACTTAGCAGGATCTACTTTTGGGCCTCAGCTTTCTAGGTGTTTGTATGGATTCAAGGAGAAACCTGTACTAATTTAGCACATATCAAATGGGCTATAAACACAGCAGGGAACATTTGCAACAAAACAAATGAGCATTCTGCATATTTGTCCCTATTTCTCATACGCAAAAGTGCCTCAGTCAGACTCGTCAATTTTGAAGTAATTCCTCTGCCATGTTGCCACATCCTCTCAAATTTAGCTATTTACCAGGCAAATTACTCTTGCAGAAAATTCTTCAAAGGTAAGCTTTTCATTGCATGTTAAGGGTACAACACAATGGCTAAGACTTTACAATCCCATGTCACCTTCATGATAAAAATCTGATCTTGTCTTTTGCATCCACTTAACATAATATATCAATATAAATTGTCTACCTTATGTACTTTGAGATGCACCACAAAAAAATAAATGGTCTAAAATTTCTTCGGCAAAATCCAGTTATTAAGGTCTGTGGCCCTTGAGGTTAACAGGTACCTTTTTTACCATGTAAACTGTAAAGGACCTGAGGTACTTAACACGTGACGTCATCAGTTATCAAGTTACCTTCTTGGCAACTATTAGATAAGTTTTGGTGGAAATGTGACAGCTAATGGGGTAGAGAGTAGAAAAGATGGCCTAATTCCTCGTGCAGGTCAATGCCCTTGAAGACAGGCCGGGGTGGAGTTCTTAGGGGAAGAGGGGGCACAGGCAGCATGGTAGGTGAGGACTAGCTCAGTACATGAAAGTACAATCGGATAGTACGGGTGGGTGGGCTTTGGGTGCTGAGGAGGAAAGATAGAGAGGGGTATTAATGAGTTGGGACACCCCCTCACCCCACCGAAAATTAGACTATTTTGCTATCTTGCTCAAAACCTGTTCCGCAGCCTCTTGCCTTGAAATTATGCAGGAACCTTATCTAGCCTGGAATCCTCCCAAGACATTTAGACCCACCCACGTAAGTGGAGCTCTTCATTCAGCCATTGAACTCCTGCTTCACCCAAAACCTTTCCGACAACTGCCAGTACTTTTCCAAATACTCCCTGACCCCCTAACTTCAAACAGTTTCTCCTTTGCTGACAAGTCTATGGTGTTCCCATGTTTTCTTCTCAGCCCCAGAGCAGGCCTCAGGCTGACCTCTTCTCCTTCTGTTCTCTCCCCCTCCTAACCCTAACCCAATGTCTTGGTGACCGTGGATTTTACCCCTTTGCTGATTTAACTTTACAATTTCGGCTCCTGAATGAATTTAAGAAAGTCTTGCACCTATTTATTATAGAAAAGGGGTTATAGTATGTTATGAGCAAACAACTAAGACTGAGAAGAAATCCAGTGACAGCCTTGCTAGTGACGTGGTCTGAAGATCCTGTTTCTAGCCCAGTTTTTCCTTAAGTAATAACTACATCCTAATTATAAATCCTACCTCACCCAAAATGTGGCTGTGTTTTATAAAGTAGAAGAAATTTGGAGACTGCGATTATGTCTCTTCATGTTTTTGGATGACAAGATGGCACCAAAATAACATAAATTATAAATCCAGTTATCTGTCTTAACAATCAAATTATCTTAATAAGAAATAGTCCTAAATAAAGGATTTTTTGGTATCATAGAGAAACCCTAATTATAATAGGGGATAGACTCCAGTTCCAGGTCTGTCCCCAACTTCCTGAGCATCTTATGTAAATAACTTTTCTCTGAACTTCAGTGTATTTATTCTTGAAATGGGGTTATGATACCTATGTCACCAAATTACTGTGAGGTTTGGATGAGACAATGAATGAGAAGCCACCTTTTACTGTGCCAGGCACATAGTAGTTATTCAATAAATACTGCTTAATCCGAATGCCATCAGGACTCAGTTTCACCCTCTAAAATAGCAGAGCATTTGCTTTAAGCCTTTCAAAGAACATTCCACTGGCAGGACATTAGGGCAGAGAGTATGTGGTTCCCTGTAGGTTTTTCTATGTAAGTTCAGGAACGGTATCGCTGTTTCCTACCACTAAGATACCAGGGCCACCTCGCTCTCCCTCCACCAGTTTTCAAAGCCCCAGAGACCAAGTAACTTTCCTGTCTTATTCACAACTGTCACCACATGGGAAATCACCTGTTCCTTGCTCTCAACATATACACACTTACACACACACACACACACTCATATACACACATACCCATACATCCAACTATGTTTAAAACTTTTATTACTATTTACTCTGAAGAACCAGCCTAAGTAAGGGAAACAAGACTGACAATCCTGGCAAAATTAAGAGGTTAAAGAAATTCATGGGGTGATTATTAAGCTTATTCTTTGTCTTAAATTGTGTGTAAATGTTTTACTAAGATGGTTCTGAAGGTTTCTCTTGTTCTTATTGTGAAAATCAGCCTGTCCATCCCTGTTTTTGTTGGATGCGAGCCCAAGTTGCTTAGATTTTTACCTTGAGCTGGATCCAGGTTCATGTAAAAGTTAGAGATCGTGAGATCCAATATTCCTTTAAAATCTGATGTCCACAGGTCCATTTCTCTTTGTTGTATAAAGAAGCACTTCCCCAATGGACTCTAAATTCTCCATTGGAGAATTTGTCACTGATTATTTTAATTCTTGTTTGTTCATTCATTTTTGTAAACTGAGTCCCTACATGTACTAGATCCACATACTTTTTAGGGAAAAATATGAAAACAATAGACAATCTGTAACCATGATAACTACCATGGAGGAAGCAAGATAAAGTGCTAGTATGGAGAAGGGCCCGAGCAAGGAGGGAGGTTGCTATTTAACAAAGGCCGTCAGAGAAAGTTTGACCCAGGACCTGACATTTAAGTTGAAAGCATGCTCTTCACTCCTAGCCTTAGGTAAAAACTAAACTAAAAAACTAAAACTAAAGGTAAAACTAAACTAAAACTAAAAAACACTCTCAACTCAGACCTTGTTCTCTATCCTATTTTGTTTGAGGCACAGTCAGTAACTGGTAGTTAAGGCTCTCACTATTTATAGGTGTAGTTTAGCTGCTGCATCCCAGTTCTAAGCTAATTTTAAGACCTAATTCTCATTAGAAGTTATCATTACAGGGAACTCATCTGCATTTTATCACTGAATTAGGGCTTTCCTTATCTCTCACCTGGTTTTACCTGGTTTACATAACAGCCTTTTAACTCATCTCTTGCCTCCTTCATCCAGAATGATCATTCTAAACCTGAAATGTAAGTATCTCTCCTCCTGCTGCCATGGGTACACAGCCCAAGCTCCATAATGTGGTCCTACAGTAGAATGGGCAAAGGGTAGGAATACGGAGATCAAAGACTTGGATCCTAGTTATGGTTCTACCACATTTTAGCTACATGAGATCAGCATCTTTAAACTTCGCTGTATGTATTTAAAACATGGGGACAGTAGTTGATTTATCTCAAAATGTTTTTGTGAGGAATAAATGACATGATATGAAACAGTATAGTAGCTAGCATTTGGGAAACTTTATTTATAGTCCTCCTTTAACCCTTGAATAAATATCTCTCCTCTGATAGCTTATCACACTGGGTGTTATCTAGGCCGGGAGAGATGGATGTCCAAGCTATAATCTGAAAGATAAGTAGGAGTTAACTAAATAAGGAGAGTGAGAAAAACGGTTTTCCGGATAGAGGAAACAGTATATGCAAAGGCTCTGAGACTCAAAGGTGTGTAGGACATTCTTTCCAAAGATGTGAACGTGGGCAGGGGTGGAAACTGGGGAGAGCTGAGGCTAGAAAGAGAGATTGAGCCACAGCATAAAATATCTCATAGATAGAATTAAAGATTTGAGTCTTTCTCCCAAGAATAGTAAAAGGTATTGAAGTATCTCAACTAAGGGCATTACATATAACTTTTTTCATTATAAAAAGATCACACTGGATGTCTAATGGAAAATTGGTTGGAGAAATTTAAAAGCAGATGGGGGGAGGTAAACCAGGAAGCTATTTCAACACCCAGGTATGAGATGATCATGGCTGGGATTAGGATGATGCCAGTGGAGGTGGCAGAAACCACCTCTGACTATAGTGTTTTTCACCCTGAACCTGGAGCAGGGTCACACGACCTAGGAGTGGCCGATAGAATTTCACAAACAAGACGGAATCTTGAGGAAATGACACAAAGGTGCTGAATTCTATTGTTTAAGGCAATGACCAGGAGCCAAGAGGCCCATGGTGAGGTGGTGCATATCTAAGTGTCCGAGGAGGAAGACACAAGTCACAGTTCCTTAGAAGGCAGTCTCTGAGACAAGATTTTCATTTTGCCTTGCCCCTTGCTTCTGCTCAAATCAGGTTCTCTCTCCCCATATTTGATGCGATAAGCTACCTGGTAACTTTTCAACAATATTTTCTTCTGCTTGTGTTAACCAGGGACAATTTTGGTGCTTGAACAAAAAAAAAAAAATTTAGTTAAAATTCAGTAAACATACATTTCAAAAATATCTCCCATATACAAGAATATGGTATAATCACTCTCCATTACCCCCATCATGCAAACCATCAGCAAGTCCTTTATTTTGCATTAAAGTAGATCTTAAATCTAATCACTTCTCACTGTTGTCAAAACCACCATGTCTTCAGTGGGCCATGTCTTCTTTCAGTGGACTATAGCAACAGCTTCCTAAGAGGTCTCCTATTTTTGCTCTTGCTGTACTTCAATCTGTTCTCCTTTAAAAACAAAATCAAAACATATCACTGTTTGCTTAAAACTCTCCAGTGTCTGCCGGGCATGGTGGCTCACGCCTGTAATCCTAGCACTCTGGGAGGCTGAGGTGGGAGGATCGCTTGAGCTCCGGAGTTCGAGACCAGCCTGAGCAAGAGTGAGACCCCGTCTTTAAAAAAAAAAAAAAAACTCTCCAGTGTCTTCCCATAACAATTAGAGTAATTTGCATAATCTGTATTGTATAAAGATTGTATATGTCTGATCTCTGTCCATCTCTCTAAAGTATCCCCTACTGCTCTCTTTCTCACCATTCCATGATAGGAAGAGATCTTCACTGTGTCTTTCTTTTTCTACTAACACAAGGGTCAGAAAACTACAGCCTGAGGGCAAATCTGACTCATTGGTTGTTTTTGTGAATAAAGTTTTATTGGAACACAGCCAGACCATTGTTCACTGTCACTGAAGGAATTCATGAAATGCCATCCCTAAATATGCCACTTTGGTGTGCTGATTACTTTGAACTGAAGGCACTTTGGGGACAGTGGATATAGGCAGAGGCTTTCTCTGGGCTCCTCTTACCTGCCTAGGGACAGATCCTCTGAAAAGAGCTCAGTTGTCACTGATCCTCTCCCCAGAAGTTCCATCAACTGGGGAAGATTAACTGGTATCACAGGAGAGGTGACTGGAAGTCCAAGCCATATGCAGACAGACTGTCACCTATTCTTCTAAGGGCCCATTCATCTGTCCCCCAAATCATTTACACCCCCTAAATTGCCTACATTCCCCCTCCCTTCTCCCTTATAAGGAAGATACAATAGGCTTTTAAATCTCATTGGTTTCTTGAGTATTCAGTTTTCTTTCCTGTGATGCCCTCACGCACATAATAAATACATATACCTCTTCTCCTGTTAATCTGCCTGCCTGTTGCCAGTTTATTTCATAGATTCAATTATTGAGCCCTCAAAGGGTAGAGGGAAAGTCTTCCCTATATCATGCAAACTTGCAGAGTTGAGTAGTTGCAACAGAGACCATATGATCCACACAGCCTAAAATACTTACCATCCTGAATATTATTTTCTTTGGCTCTTTACAGAAAAGTTTGCCAAACCCCGCTCTAACACCCAAGGATGTTCCTGCCACTGATTGGTGTTTTTGGTTGACTGGATTGCCCATGGAATAGATTGTAAGCTCCCTGCAAAAAGGGTCACACTTGTCTTATTTGCCTCTATATCCCCAGCAGGTAGAGCAATATGCAGCACATAGGCACTTACTAATTATACTTTGAAAGAAAGAAAGAATAAATAATTGAACCATATAAAAATGATATTTATCCTCAAGGAAATTTCAGGCCTCATAAGAGAATCACATTCCTAGAACTGTAAAAACATCAGCGCTGACAGTTCTCCAAACACTAGTTCTCAATTCCTTCCATTTATGTTACCTCTCCCCTCTCATAGCTGCCAGGTTATAGACAGTTAAAACAAAAAAGTCATACTATTTGTCTTTGCTTAGCAGCTTCCTTAGAACTGCCTGTAGATCTCAACATGACAGTTGCATGTAACTATCCTACAGAACTCTCTGGAAATCTAGGGCTTTTTTTTTTAATTGTGCCTTGCATTAAATAGTCTTGAATTAAATTTGTTAAATCTATAATTGAATCACTAGAACTGTGACTCCTCCAATATGAATGCAAATTATTATATTTTCATTTTAAAGATGCATTCAAATATATATATTGAATTTGAACTATTTCTGGAGGTAAAGCTATATGTGACAATAGTCTATAAATTTGGTATACCCTCTAATCCAGCAATTCCATTTGTAAAAATTTATTCTCAAGGAATTATCATGGATGACCAAAAAGATATTACTACTTTGGAAGGATATTTGTACTGACAAAATCTGGCTATGACCTGGGCATGTTATAAATGTGGAATTGGTTTCACAGGTAATGGTACAATCATATTACTCTGTAGCCATTAGAAGTGATGGAGTAGAAGAATGACAGGCAAAATGTGTTTTAACTTACTGTTTAACGAAAATAAAAGCAGGGCTATAAAACAATATATTTTTCAGTTTAAATATATTTAAACATGGAGAAAAGACAGAATGATATACAACAAAACATTAATTGTAGCCCTCTCTGTTTTGTTCTATTATTTTTCTCTTCCTTTTTCTTCTATTCACGCATTTATATTTTCTAAAATTTTATCATAAACATGCACAACTTTTACAGAAATAAAAATAGGTATTTTCAGCTGATACTTTGAAGCGTACCAATTCTGAGGTTTTACAAAAGGAAAACAAACCAATAGTAATCTAAAAGCATTTATTAGGCCTTTTAAAAGACAGCTATAAATAGTCCAGAAAGGCAGACAGTCTTAGAGACATTTAAAGTCAGACATTGATGCTGTAATTTTTGCTGGAACAATTCACAGAAACAAATATAGTGACATTTAATTCATCTAAGTAAAACCAGATCTCATTTAAAACAAGGAGGTGGGAGGAAGAGGGAGTCAGGTCAAATTTGGCCACTGGAGACCGATTAGAGAAATCAAGAAAGCAGCTGGTAACAAATCAGGGGTCCTTAAAGCAGAATTAGAATTAAACAGGCATCAAAATGCAGTTTGCTTCCCAGTGCCCCCTTTTGCCCCTTCCCTATTCCAAGCCATATTAAACTGCTAATACCTTCATTTCTTGGCTTGGTATAGCAAAATCTGTTTTAGGAATCTGTCTTTTATCTTAATATTTTCAATAACTTTGGAAAGAAAATGTTCAAAATTTTGCTAGTTTGCAACTTGACTACTTTAAGGTCTATATTGGTAGATGTTTAAAGCCCAAAGAAATGGTCCTTTAAATGGATGAACCCTGAGGAGAGCAATTTTGAATTTCTGATGCAGATTTGCCTAAATAGCTAGCCTTAGCTATTTGGTTCTTAACACACATTCATAAACTCCACCATCACATGTAGGTACCCCTACAAGCAGTATAATAAAGTGGTGTTTTTAAAAGTGTCCAAAATTCTAGGGGGGATGTTACACTTGCAGATCCTGGGTTCTACCACAATCGTTCTGACTTAGTTGGCCCCCAGTTGATTCTTATGCATCCTGGAGATGAAGATCTACTACCTTAAAGATTCTAGATTCTGGTAGACATGAGTTTGAGTTCAAATGCCTGCTTGATCACTAAGTAAGACCAACTGTGCACTTTTGTAAAAGTTAATCAACCTCTTTGATCCTCTGTTTGCTCATCTGAAAATGCAAAACAATGGATTATTATGAGGTTAAAATAAAGCTGTGCTCCCAAACCTCCTCTCACAGTACGTGGTAGTTAGTCAGTTTTTAATCACAGTGCTTCCTAGCTATAACTGTAATCTCAACTGAATCAAAGAACTAATGGAAAGTGGAATCATCTTACGCAGATCAATGTCATCATTCAAGTGCAGATCCAAATAAGGAGAGAGAGATAGTTAACTACTCTTTTTTCCCACCATGAATTATAAGATTGGCAATTTCTCAGACTTGTTTAAGAGTTCCCTTTTAGCATCTAATTGCCTTGACCTTCATTACCCTCAGGGAGACACGACAGAGCTGCCCAGAAGAACTACAAATATCGCTAAGAATAGAAATCATGTTTTACTAGTCACCCACTTTGCTTTTTTCAACAGAGTGACAACACTCTTCATTGTGGTTCTAGATGCCAGATTACCTATGACTGACCTTTAATAGATCCCATACAGTTTTGGGGGGAGCTGCTTTGGTTGAACCTAACTGTTCATTTTAAAACAAATGTAATTTATGGAAAGCATATGTGTCATGACTTTTGACCTCCTCAAAGTTTGGTATTTATGGTATTCCAACAGAAATCCAAGTCCTATCTCTCTGTTGCTTTTTTCCAATTTGTGAGAACTGCCTGCAAATTGTCCTCTTTGGCAATTTACAGAGAGTCTATTTATTAGTCTATTCAATCTGCTGGGAATCTTTAA
Source organism: Daubentonia madagascariensis (assembly GCA_023783475.1). Lineage (NCBI taxonomy): Eukaryota > Metazoa > Chordata > Mammalia > Primates > Daubentoniidae > Daubentonia > Daubentonia madagascariensis. The sequence continues at coordinate 10,580,038 of JAKFHU010000487.1, forward strand.
ACTCACAGATGCCATTTGCTCGTAGACCAGGAACTCCCTGGATAGTGTCTACAACTTCTTTGACCTTTAAATGATTGAGTTTCTGTTTTAAGCTGTCAAAATGAAAACTCAGGACATCTTTATAGGGGAGGAAAATAAAGCAAGTGTTATTGGCTGATGGTTCAATTCCCATTTTCCCTGTGGATACAGATAAATTAAAAAGGCTTTAAAATACAAGACAAAAGATATTTCCAGGAAGATCCAGATAGATAGCCTCTTGAGACAATACCTTAAGCTATATGTTGTCTGTCACATGAGATTAGCTTTCTGTTCGTGTGGGCCTTCTCAAGGCCCCTTGGCAAGGAAGCATTGCCACTTACTATAGATAATAGAAGATTTAGGTAGCTGACAGGAGTTAGTATATTTAATAGACTCTTGAATTTCCATGTATCTAATTTATTATACTTCCTCTACAGTTACACTTTTGTTTCTACTATAATATTACAGAAGAATTAACAATCCTGTCTTGATTTGGAAGGTTTGACTTTCACTATCTATGAATATCTATACAAACATTGGCAACACAAGTTAGTAATAGTTTCCTTAAAAAAAAGAAGTGATAACTCTCAGCGTTTCTCAGGCTGGAATATTCATTTTAAAGGGCAATGAAGAATTGAGTTTGGGGAAGTGGGGGCACTTTTCCTTTAAGCCTTGATGATAAGAAGTTTAAACCTTCACTGGAAGAGTATTTATACCATTTAGCCAAATATACCAATGCCTGTAATGGGCTGGGAAAGATCATGGAAACAGCCTTTGTGTATTCTTTAATTCAGTCAACATTTAACTATACCTGAGGTATTGTGAAGACTATGATTAAGGATGATGAGGAACATTACTGGACTTAGGAAGCTCCTTCTTTCCAAGCAAACCACAGACATTCTGTCAAGACAGTCCTCTGAGAATGGAGACATCTATGGTAGAATAATATAAAAGTGAGCATGATGCCGTTAGATCTAAAAGAAAGGTGGCTAGGTTTGAGAACTTCCCCAGCATTTAGGAAACAAAGCTGCTTCCTCAGGATTCTGCCTTTATGGCTGATTTTTTATTTTCTAGGCTAATGAAGGAAGTCAGTATCATTGATAAGCCATAAAAGGAAAGTAGTGAGAAATCCATTTGCATTTGAATTGGAATAAATCATATGCCTTGAAAAGAATGCCACATTAAAAATGATTTTCTGTTCCCTTGAAATCAAGCTATCAGATGAGAAAGATGTAATCGAGGGGAATATTCTGGGTGGTTGAGCAAAAGGCAGTTTAGGAATTTTAATTTTAAGTCCTTGGGCTAATTCATCCAGCAGATAATCTGCCTATAGAAATTTGAATGAGGGCTGGCTTGAACAAATAGGTTTCCCACATCCAAATCAAAATTCTTTTTAGCCAACAATGTACACACTGTAGCTATATGGAGAAAGATTTCCAATATATTTTGAAAATTCAATAATTTTTAGCTGATTATATTAAAGATTATTTGTAAAATCTTAACTGTAAACCACATGGCCTCCCTTTATTTTAGGTTTATTGGAGACATGAGACAAAAGTTTTCTTCAGTAAGAAAATTGTCTTTTGCATCAACTTAATCAAAATGCCATTATGCATCCGTGTGTGGTAGATAATATTTATGAAAAATTAATTCAACTGATGAGCCTTAGGAGTACTGCAGAAGTTTAAAATACAAATGGAAAGCTTATACTATAAACTAAATTGATTTTAAGACCAGAGGAAGACATATTGACTCTTTATCTGGGAAGTATAAATATCACTGGCATTTAAACTCCCAAATCTCATGTAACTTTCCCGAAGAAAGATAGACTGGATGCCCTCATTTAAAAAAAAAACCAGAAACCAATCCTCAAAGACTGATTTTCAACAATTTGTGAATGTACACATGCCGGCTCCCATATCCACAAATATTTGAGACAGAAGCCGTAATAGGCTGAGGGAATATTTGCCTTGTTAATTTATTCCTATTTGGCTAAATATTGCTAAAATCTTGTGAAAACCAAAGGCCCTGCCCAACGCCCCCCAGCTTTCCAGGGCTCCCACTTGGTTCTTGGGTCCCCTGGGCATGGGGACGCCTGGGCTTGGGGTCACCTGGGCATGGCAGCACACTCTATATGCTGTGCCATCAAGCAAAACAGATCTCCGCTTCCTCTCCTAAGCAGGAACATTCTGACCTCTATTCTCATTTGAATCAAAGAAAATCTTTGTATGGAAGCAACACATGGGGATTGGTGATGGTGCCTATCCAAGGGCATATTTCCCCAGTCCTTTTCGCCAAGCAGATTTTGTTAATTAGTTCAATAGAACAGCACTAATCAAAATCTTGACTATTTAAACAGTAATGTCAAGGAAGTTGAAAAGTACAACCAAGTATTCAGTGTGGTACAACCTTGAAGGTCCAGCCCACAGACAATCTGTGATGCTAATCAAGGTTTCTTTGTGTGCTTCCAGCTTTTGCTTTTAGTGACATCTTCCCCTCAGCCCAGCTCAGTCTCTTCTTTCAGGGGCTTAGTGCTGTGTCTGTCACTGTCCCCTAATCCTAATAGCAATCCCGCAAAGCAAGTTTTATTATATCTTTTATGTTTTGAAAATTAACAAGTTAAGTCTTAGTGAAATGAAGTAGTTTATTATATGCCACAGATTTGGAAAGAAAAAAAAGAAAAAAAAAGAATGCAACCCAGGTCTTTATAACTAAGTTGTAGATGGTGCATAGAGGTTAATTCCATGCCCTTGGATGTGTGTATTTTTTGTTTATAAAGCTTGAAACAGGTTTTACAGAATTATGGAAATCATGTGCTATTCCTGTAACTCCAGACACCAGGGTTGTAAGGAGATATTTTAACATCTGATGTGATTTTCAAGTTTTCCTTAGATGCATCTACTCACTCTACTTTTAATAACAGCCCTTGATGTACACACCAGTATACACAAGTACAAGTAACACATAACTGTAGCAAACCCCTACCAGACCAAACCATTAAGAATCTGAAGTATCAGCAAGGAAAAAGGCAAAGGAAGTCTAGACCTGGGAGGGATGCTATCAATGAGGACTAATTTGGCGATGCCTTTTCATGAAGAATATTTCCAATAGTGAGATTACGCAGCCAGCGGGTAGATGGGAGGGAAGGTTTGTTGTCTTTGGACAGCCTTTGGAATTAAGCCAAAGTGTTTTAACACGAAAGGAAGAACAATCCAGTGCGGGTGATGTCACAGAGCATCCTGAGGAAAGCAGCAAGGATAAAGCTTCCTACTGCATGGATCCAAAGTACACAGAATTATCTTGGCATTAATTCCTTCTGCAGCAAGAAGCTTGACTCTTATGGAAGATTTAGCCCTAATTGTAAAGACTCAAAGCTGGAAGGGAGTGTGTGTGTGTGTGTGTAGGTATGAGTGTGTGGGTGTGTAGGTCTGGTTCCTGATCTATGAGTCAGGGGATCAGCATTCCAATCTCTCCTCCACACTGGCTCTAGGTTGTTTGTGAAATCACTGTGAATAGCCAAAAGCCATTTTCACTGAAGTGGACAGAAAACTGTCTTGCTTTCCTCAAGGACGCTCTCAAACCGTGATCAGAAATTTGCTTTCTAATATAATAATGATTACTGAACATGGGAAAGATGGGGCTAGAGAAGAAAAAGGTCCCTGGAAAAGGCTTTTAAGTCAGTGGCAGCAGCCCAGCATTAATACAATAAAGAGAAATTCACACCCTGTATGACAGGTGATTAGACAGAGTCTGTTTTCTGTTTGTCAGGACAAATCAGAGATAAAATAACACCTGAGTCTGGGAAGGAAAAAGGGAAAAAAGCACATTTCCATCTTCATTTCCAAAAAACTCTAAAGGGTAAAGCACGTATTACTGTTGCAGTCCAGACTTTTTTAGGTGGCAGTAGTGCCTTCCACTTTGGAGAGATATATCTCCTAACATGGTAGAAGGGGACAGCCAGGATTCCGAGTCTTTCAGCCTTGGGAGACCACTGCTAACGGCATGCAGCTCTCACAGCTCCTCGCTCAACAGCATAAGGGCCTGGGAAGCTGAAAGCATCATCCCAGGGTCTGGGAGGACTTATTTAGGGAGAAAGTATTATAGTAATGACTTTCTATGTATCAAATCTGACATATGGATTATAGGCAACGTAATTTCCAGATTACTAAAGTCTATCTAAGAATTTAGGATTGCCTACTGGAGTGGGGCCCTGGCTGTGCTTGGGCAGGTGCAGCTATGACTGTGGAAGGGCAGAAGTTCAGTCAAGCTCCTGGAGGATAGTACAGGGAGAAAAGGGTGGCAGGGCTATAAATAATCAGCTTAGCAGACACCCAGTGAGAGAACAAGGAGAGAGAAGGAAGGGAAAACACAATGTTGGGGAAGTTAGGCGGAGCTGTAAATACAGATGAAGCTTCGTTTGTTGGCCTGCTGCTCACCTTCTGCGATGGGGCCTGGTTCCAAACAGGCCACAGGCCAGTACCAGTCCGTGGCCTGGGGGTTAGGGACCGGCAGATTTATATAATGCAAACAACATAGTGCCTTTACCTCCATTACTCAGATACGATTTTTGGAGTTAGACTGATTTCTGTTTGGATCTCATCTCCACAATTTACCAATGTGACCTCAGACACGTTATTTCACTTCTGTGATCCCTATCCGTTTTAAAAGGACAATTACGAGAATTAAATTAGATAGCTATTGTAAAACAGTAGATGTCCCATAAATGTCAGTAGTTTTCACCTGAAGCTTAAGCACTCCAATAAAGCAGGAACCTCTACCTTGGCTGATTTGAAGCAGCTACTGTGACAATAAGAGGCCATTGGGACATAGCAACTTTAAAGCAGATATTTTGATGTGGCCATATATAATGATCAAAATGTGAAATGATTGGTTCATCTTTATTAAACTGTGTGCACACAAAAGAATGTTCCTGGCCCTAACTCTCTTCTTGACCCTCATTACCTCTCATTCCAGCCCATCCCAACACACCTTCCCTGACCTCAGCTGCATCACTGCCCAGCAGAGATTGAGCTCCTTGGAGGGCCAAGGCCCAGGGCTGGAATGTGGACGTCCGAAAGCTGAAGCTGAGTATGGCTGGTCGGCAAACAATGGCAGAAGCAGATCAGGGCTGGTATAAATTGCCAGAACCACCTTCGATATTTCAACTGTATTCCACCTTCCTCATTACAAAATTGAAATTGGTTCAGATTTTCTCAAACCTGAGAAAAAAACATGTGTTCCTTGGAGTTGAGCTATTTGGGATACTACTCTGAGCTTAGCTATTAACCCACTATCACTCTTTGTATCAGAGTTTCCCTCCTGCCTAAAATGGAGCTAATAATAATTGTCTCCATTTAGTTTGTTCTCTCTATGTGCCAGGTACCATATCCAATGAAATTAAATAATATCTAAGATGTAGATACTATTAAAGGCTTTTGAAAAGAAGCAGAGATAAGCTAAGTAATTTGCGAAGGTCACACCGCTAATGACTAGCCAATTTGGTCTCTACCTTCCAGACTACAGGCTTTCAGAACCTCTGGGGATATTGCCTCTCGCTCCCTCTGAATTCTCAGGATTATTTCAAGACTCATAGGAAATAACAGAAGGGGGGGCAGAGGGGTTTTCAAAAGAAAAGCTTAAAGTGTTTCATTAGACGTTTATGGTTAAACCCACGGCCATGCATCTATACTGTCCTAGAATTTTCATGTAGACGAACTTCATTCTTTCAACCTATGCCATTTCTACTAGCAAAATGGAAGCCAGCAGGCATGGAATATAGTAGATGTTATTTACTACACAGCAACAGTCCAGATTACAAATGGAAAGAAAACAATAAATAGATGAAAACATTAAAAGTTAGAAAGCCCAGTGCTTTTATACCTAATCAGCTTTCAGTGCTTGAAGATCACGTTATTTATTGAAGTTACCTTTTAGAAGTTGTTTTTCTAGAGTCTTTACAGCATTTCTGTCTGTGCTTTTAGCTGTGAAGAGGTAATTAATCCGAAATAGATGACAGCATATTTCATCACAGTTTCAAATTCTTGGTGCCACTTGTTGTCTCCTTGCAACAGTGGAAGAGTGACAGAGGCACACAAAAAGACAGTTTATGACAGTTTACTATTTCCACAGGAAATTAAAGATTCACCTCTTCCACATTGTCCCACGTCAATAAGTCGTGTCAGCTGGGTAATCATCATCCTTTTAGTCTCTCTGTGTCTCTGAATGTTACTTCCCTTAACGGATCTGTAAATGGCACTGGCATTTTTAATCTGTTTGGCTCAGCACACCCCAGAGATTATATAAGAGAAAGAAAAATTATTCCCAGCCCTACACCATGCGTCAATAAAGCATGACTACTGAGCCAAAGAAAGCAGCATAAAGGTGTCTATTAGCAGGGATACACACAAAAAGAATGAGCTTAAGTTAGCAGGCGAGCAATTAGTGCACGCTTGGATCACTTTGTAATCCACTATATGGTCTTACCTTAGCTGCAGATAATGAAGTTCAGATCCAGACCCCATGTCCTTTCCATCCCGTAAGAGCACTGCAGCCGGGCATCTCAGGGCTCCTTTCTCTTTGCCCTGTTAGTGCTCTCTCTGACATTGTCAGCACCTACCGCCATGGAGATGAAAAACCCCACCGGAGAATCTCGCTCTTTTTGCCTTTCTGGACACATTCACCACAGACAAAGGCCACTGAGCTCTCAGCTTCACTCTAGTGAATTGACACTTTCTTTAACTGGTTCCCATGCCTACGCGTGGTAGATGGTCCTGCCATTGGTGGCTGACAGAAAACAAGAATCAGGAGAAATATCCTTCCTCCATTCCCTTCTACATCTTTGTCCTTTGACCAAGCTTCTGTGAGTTTATTCAATAATAAGAATCTCCTCAAATCACAAAGTGGCCACACATTGCCTCTGAACTTCTTATTGCCCGAGAAGGCTCAATTTTCTCTTACTATCATTTTTAGGATTTGTACAACTTCTCCCAAGTGTGTTCTTCTAGGTGTATGTGCTCTTTTATTGTCACAGTAAAGATTTTTCTGTGCAAACACACACCCTGTCTGACTCGGTAATCCTACACCTAAGGCAAACAGCATCTTGCCCAACATCATCATTTCATGTGAATTCCAAGGAAGCATGTGACCCCAGAAAGACTATTGACAGCCTCAGTTGTGATTCCAGGGATAAAGTTTAGATGTTCTTCCAAGAAGCTTTGGCTTTGTTTTGCAGTTTGCAGCTTGCTCATTTGCTTCCTCTAAGTTTGAGATAGGAGAGGGAGTGATTTTCTTGTTAATGTTCATTTTTCATCTATCAGTAAGTCTTATAATCTGGAATGAGCTAGTCATGGAAATGTTGATATTTGTAAGAAACTGGGTAACTGCTGGTACTATTTACTGAGGATGATGGAACTAGGAGAGGAGATTTGAAGTGGGGGAATCAATGTTTTATTGTGGTAAAATGTGATATGCTCTCGGACAATCAAATAAAGATGTCAAGTAGATAATATATTAGTCTGGAATTCAGGGGAGAGATCCAGAATTAAGTTATAAGATTGGAAGTTATCAGTATATATATATATAGGATATTTAAAACCATGAACACGGATGAAACCACACAAAAGTCAGAGTGGTTAGAAAAGAGAAGGGCTCCAATGACTAAGACCTAGGAAAACCAAGTTTGAGGTTGGGAAGATGAGGAGGATCCTACAAAGGTGGTTGAGAAGGAGACTTGTTTGAAGTAGAAAGAAAATTGTGACATGTGATATGAAGTGAAGAAAATGTTACCAGAAGAAAGCAGTGATCAGCAGTGTCAGATACTCATGCTAAGTGAAGATGAGGACTAAGAATTGGCCCTGGATCTGGCAGTGCAATGTCACTCGTGGCCTTGATAAAATGTCACAGTAGAGTTTGGGGGACAAATGCCTGATTAAACCAGGAACAAGTGAGAACAGGGTGAGAGGAAGTTGGGAAACCATGCATCAAACCTGCCCGGAGTGTCGGCTGTGAGATGGAGTAGAAAAATGTGGTGATGAACAAGAAGAGATGTGGGGATCAAGAGGTTTGTTTTTCAGGGAAAAGGTGTTTTGTTTTTATGTGGAAGATGTTACAATTTATCACATAAGATGTTCCCAACTGACTAATGTTTCAATTAAGCAAATGTCCTGCAATTAGTCTTGTGTGTCATTTCTATTAAAAACAAATACTTTTGGTAAACATGAAGAAAGTATCCTGTTTGGTCTCATGGTTTCATTGCAAAATCATGGGGAGAGAATGGAACACTGTTATTGGATCAACCATGGGTCCTCTTTGCACATCTGATGTTACTAACCACCAGTTTCAATAATTGGGTAAAGAATGAATAATTCAATCATTATTTTCTATCTTTTTCTACCTCATGTTTTTCTACAGTATGTAAAATACCTTGCTTAATTTCTTCTTATAAAATATTGGTTGTTTTTATAATGATGTAAAACAACATAAACTATAGAAAATATAAATTCTATAATAATAACTTTTCAGTAAACATTAACCAAAATAATCCTAACCATCCACAAATTAATCATAACCTAATTCTAAACTACTTGTTCACCTAGAATATTGCTTGGGGTACAGTTAATGCCTAATAACTTATTTCTTTAAAAAATGAATGACTGAGTGAATGACATAACACTAAAGAGATTTGCAATTATAACCATTTACTTTATGGCGACATTAGTATTAAGACTAGGGTATGGGTCTGGGCCCTTTATAAACCAAAAGAGAAAATGAAACATAAGACATGATAGGGTCTACTTAATCTAACAGATTGATGTATTAATGATAGATAGATAGATACAGTTTTTATATACATATAGTTTTTTATATAGCTTTTGTAGTGCTATTGAGAAGGGACCTAAATTGTACTCAGAAGAACAATCTTAAATGTATAGAATATCCTAGGCCTGGATTTCCCAACCCTGATATTTTACACCAGACAATTCTCTGTTTTAGGAAGATGTCCTACGCTTTTAGGATGGTTAGCAGCATCCCTAAACTCTTCCCACTAGATGCCAGTGTGACCCCAAACCCCAGCCATGACATCCAAAAATGTGCCAAATACCCCTTAGTAGACAAAATCACCTCAGGTTGAGAATCACTGTCCTAGACTCAAAGAACCAAGTAGATGAGTTTTACTCTTGGTTAGTGCAACGTATAATAGAATATGGATTCATGAAATACGTAAATGTTTTTTTCATAAAATACAATAAAGGTGGATTCTTTAAGGAGAGGGTCCATGTGTCAAATGTGTACAAAAGGAAGCAATGTTTGTAACATAGAATTTCATATGGCTCTGTGGCAAAGCTTATGACAATATATATTCATAAGTAGAAAAGTAGAAAGCAGGACCTCGGGAAAAATGGGTAGGGATAAAGCACATTTCATGTGACAGTAGTGCAAACACTGGCTTTTCAGGGTATCATGTTAAGATTAGCTTGATTTTTTTCTGTCTAAATTGAGAGGTGATGTAGTGGTTAAGAGTTGAGATAGAGCACCACTCTGTCAATCAGAATCTTGTTTCCAGCTTTATTTAACCACTCTGTGCCTCAATCCCCTAATCTGCAAAAGACAGATAATAAAATTATCAATTTCATACAGCTCTTAGCAGAAGTCAATGAATTAATATTTGTAGAGCACTTAAAACAGTAGCAGGCAAGAACGAACCCCATCTAAGTGTTTGCTAAAGAAGTCTGACCGAGAGGTGCGTGTAGGTCGGTAGACAAGAATAAAGCTGCCTGAGTGGTGAAAAGACAGAAGGAAAGGAAAAGTACCAGAAGAATGTGCGTGGCTGTAGGGATGGGCAGAGAAGCATTAGGTGAGCTTAAAAATGTGCAAATGAAGGGTATTGATCTTAGAGAGATACCGTATGAACTATTCCGATAATCCATATGACAATCAAACTGACTAACTCAGTAAAGTAATTTGAAATAGTTTCAAATTTTTATATGACTTTTATATGATACCACATAGGCACTAGATAATGGACAAAATTTTTAATTTTAACCCGATTTTCCATTACCCAGTGAAAAATTTTAAGTTGTTCTGTACAGGCTCAGCCCCCGCTGAAACCATGCCTTCAGATAGACCTGAACGAACTTCACAGGTACCATTTTTGCCGACCTGAAGGCTTCCTGTTATTCTAACTGCCCAGCTACCATAGGATACAGAGGAATTGCCTGAAGTTCTCGCTACTAAACAGACTTTCCTTCTCAAGGTCTCTCTCACTACTCATGATTCTAAAGTTATTTGAACCTCTCTGACATATTTTCCTGTCTTTGGCTGAACTGTGCTGATGTGGAGTAGATTATCCTAACAGATTTCAAACTCTGGAATCATAAATAAATCAGAAGCAACTTGGTTAGCATGTAGTTTCTCTCTAATTAATGATATGTATTTAATTTTAGAACAGAACAGTGAGGCTTAGTAAGAGTTTCTGTTTGGGTCACTTCTTTCTGAATTTGAATGTATTATTTTTCCTGCTGGTTTGTTGTACCTTCTCCCAAACACACACATCTTCAGGCAAAGATCCTCTGAGATGACTACCAAAATGATTGAGAAGATTCAACTTATAATAGAAATCATCAGAAGATCGTTAACATGGTAAGAATGGCTGTGAACCCCCTCACAGTGGCTCTCACTCTCTGCCTGAGCAGTTTCGTGGACCAGGACCACACTCACCCTCTACGTGTTCTGTTCCTATTCATGATGACTCAACATTACCAAAGAGGGAGTCCTTCCTTAAACTCAGATAAAAACGTGTCTCCCTGTGTCTTTCACAAGACTTTCCTGTCCTCAAGCTGTCCCCTGAAGCTCTGCAAAACAAGTCTTATACTACTTCCTGCAGCCAGTTCTTCTGATAAATAAAGATAAGAAACTTGTGGTTGCTTCTTACCTTCCAACTGGGTCTTCACTTCTTCCAGTGAAAAATTTCCAAAGCCTCCTAATAGTCCCAATATCCACAGTGATTATTGCCTGTTATTTTTGATAGTGAAAAGGGTGGGGAGAAATGCTAAAGTCATAGGTCACCAGGACAACAGGTGTCAACCAAGACTGCTGGGACATATGGTCAACTTGTTTATAAGCAGTGGTGTGCTGGAAAATTTTAACAACTGTCTTTCTGGGGGAAACAAAGACTGACTTGGAGAGCTTCCAATTTCTGTGGTGTAAACACTCCAACAGTGGCTAATTTCAAGTTACTGATGTGAGGTCTCATAATGTGGAGTTGGTAAGAGGTGTGCACAATTGGCTCTTGTGAGCTGATAGGAGCTGGCTTTAGCACAGCACTGAATTGTAAGTCACATCTTAGAATTTGCTCAATGTCATAGCTATTCTCTGAATGTCCCTTTTAAAATGTAACGTATTTTAATTTATAATTATTGAGGTATTGTTTGACCAGCCCCGAATCAGTCCAGATTCTACTCAAAATTCCCCTTCAAAAGTCCAATTCCACTCAAAATTCAACTTCAAAGCTACTATGAGTGGGTAAAGTACACAAAGTCACATATAAAGCCTCTAGCTTCTAATATTTGGGTCAGAAAAAAAATTTGTCTTTGATCTCAGTGCTGGAAATAAAATTGGGCAAAGTCCACATATCAGCATACATTCTCATTATATTATATATACCTCTAAGCAGTTATTATATACCACTAAGCCATAATTAAAGTTTTTTTAATGGAAGGGAAAAGAAAGTGAATTTAAACTGCTGCCTTGTTAAGAGTGATACTAAAAAAAATGATCTGTCTTAAAGTTTAAAAATATTTTCCTATAATTCAGTAAGCATTTAAGTCCTGATCATGAATTAAGGAAACTCTATAAATACTCAACTTAAAACTCTCCTAATGAATAAACTTATCTTTATGTTTTGGTGTTTTCCACCCTTGGTTGACTCCTACTTTGTGAAAAGCCATGAATATATTTGTTTTTGTTCTTCGGTGAATCCATTCTACAGTAGTTACTTGTTGAGTCACATTTCCCCAAGGGGGCAATTTACACCCTGACTCTATTCATGCTGAGTGAAACTGGTTGAGACAAAGTGTGTTAGCCCTGAATAGGAGTTAGTAGGAAAAACACAAATGCTTATTTGGCTTCACTATGGGGTCTAAGATGCAGAGAAATATGAGATAGAGCTGGAGTGGTGAGCAGCATCTGGCAGATCATGTTAAAGAATTTGGATAATTCTCAGGAAGCGTTAAAGAGCTTTGATCAGGAGACTAACACAATCTGATCAGCATAAAAATAAAGTAGGTAAGATTTGTATTTAAAATTCTGGCTCTGGTGGTGAGAATAGATTGGCCAGACAAGAGAGAGGGAGGTCAGTAAGGAGGATATTGCATAATCTAGGGGAGTAAAGCAAAGGGAATGGATTCAAGAGCTACTTGGAAGTCAGAATCCACAAAAATCAGAAATCCATTAGGGAGCAAAGGGAGAAGGGAAAGGGATGAAATGGCAAAGTCGAGGGGTGGGAAAGAGTCAAGGATGATTCCAAGGAAAGAATGAGCACAGACGCAATCAGTTCTACAGGTTGGGAGGCAAGACGTTTGTGATATTATTTTCCTGTTAAATAGAAACGGGTGGTGGGTAAAGGAAATAGGAATAGAGATTTAAAGAGAATGGAAAATATTTGAAATTTCACCGTAGGAAAGTTGAAAAATATGCTATATGGGGCTACGTTGAGGGTTTGTTCTTAGTAACATTTCCTCGAGAATCTATTAGAATGTGCAGATTTTGAAAAAGCATTCTTGGTGCTCCCGACAGATTCCCCCTCAACCCCCCATCCTGACCTGCTCCTCTAATTTCTACTGAAACGTACCAAATAAAATAAACACTTTTTGATTTAAGAATTTTAATAAGGTAACTCATTCCATTCTTGGTTTCCAGTTGGACCACTAAATAACGTTTGTGACAAAAACAGTGAAATTCCCACAAAATATTTGTTCCAAAAATATTTGCTAGAGACTTCCTGGAACAAAACCCTGACATCAGCGAGGAGATGGGAGCACACAAGGCAGTGCAATCGATGTGTCCTTTATGTGGAACTCCGTAATCTAGTCAAGGAACAACAGTTCCCCCAACACTCCTCAGTGAGGTCATGTCTCGTTTGGGATTGAATGGCTAACTTTGTATCTGTGATTGTGTTAACAAAAATGCACATAAAATGTCCAGGAATTTTTCCTTTGTTTTATTCAGAAATCAAACTTGCCCACGTCATGTCTGCAGAGTGAGCATGTCACCATGTCAGAAGGTTTCTTTGATTGTAATAGGGTTTAAAAGAGAGTAGAGAACATTTACTACATTAGGGCATGTTACCTCTTTGGTTGGCTATGTCCTGTATCTTTCCATGCCTCTGGAGTATCCTATTTTAAATGTATATTTGTTTATACTCTTAAAACATAAAATCTGTATCCAGAAACCTTGACCAAGTTACTAGCTGTAAGCTTCTCTACAAGCACAAGCCTTTGAGAATGCTGAGGTAAAACTGCCTAATACCAAATCATGTTAGTTCTGAGAAGCTTGATTTTTAGTATAGTGGAAGGTTGCTGTCACCTGAATTATGAAACCTTAATTCTCTGTGTCACTTAATTCATCTGTTTTCTTTTAGCATTGCTTATCCAATGCCTAATAAGATCTGAAAAATTATCGAGTTACCAGCAATTTCCAAATTTTGGCTCTGAGTGCTATGTTGTCACATCAAATGTACAAAAGATTGTTACTTTGGAAATATAAGAACATATTTTGATGTAATAATAATAATAGCTATTACTTATTGAATAAGTATTACATATTAGGACTTTGGTAACTGTTTTACAGAAATTATCTCTTTTAATTCTTAATCAACCCTTCAAGGTAGGTGCTGTCACTATAGCAATTTTTAAATAAAGAAATTGAGACTTAAATATGTTAATATACTCTGCCAAACTCACCTGATGAATAAAACTTATTGGCAGAATTCGAATTGAAACTTTCTAATATCAGAGATCACACACTTCTCCGTCAATAAAGGCAAAATAGACCTTTTCAAAGAAATAGAGCCAATTTAAACTATCCACAGGTAATTGTCATATTACCTCTGAGTAGTTTTACAAAGAAACAACTATTCAAACAAGACATGCCTAAGCAGTGAGACTTTTGCTGAGATGAACTGGTAAAAGAACTGTGTAATATAAATGCCAAATTATCACAGATCTGAGTTAGGTCAAAGGAATCTTGACCCAAATTTGAACCATTTCCAACAATTTTTATGGCTTTCAAAATTAGTGGCTCCACATATGATATCCAGGGGCCCTAAATGATTTTTAGGCATGGATAATCTTGTCGTTTAAAGGATTCTGTATAGAGATCATAATAAAGACTGTGGAAATAAACAAAAACCATCTAAACCAGAACAAGCAGGGTTGTTTATTCAGAGCTTGCTATAGCAAGGGAGTCAGGTACCACCACTTTTGTTTGGCAGAGACTCAAAGGCAGGCAGTGGGAAAGCTTTATAGTGGAACAAAAAGACAGTTTTAGGTGTGCCCTGATCAAAAGCTGTTGGCCTGGGGAAACTGGAGGCAGGCTAAGTAGAAGCAGAGCATCCTATGTGACAGGTTTGGGAAGCATATTTTCTTTCTCTGGTTGGTTCTGAGTAGGAAGTGAGAACAAACATTAGGGAAGCTGGCAGTCATTGACCAAGTTCTGACTATTTTGGGCCAATTGCTACAAAAGTCGTGGTTGGGTTTCCTGGGGTGGTAGTTGCAGAGATTATGGTCAGAGTTGTTTTGTCATATATGGACTGGCCAAAACAACACAATATGGTGGTAAATGAAATGTGGGACAACAAATTTACACAAATATGCTTCTTTAACCTATAGCCTCCACACCAATACTTATAAATTGAATTATTTGTGAATAAAAAAATAAATTATTCAGAAGCTTCCACGATAAGATGAGTCAAAAAATGTATATCTAATCTCCTTTTTTTTTTTCAGGGCAGCTTCCCTTTCTTAGAAATTTAATATCTATTAGCCAATATATTAAAGCTTGATTGATTTAATTATAATTGAATCTTTCTAACCTTAATGAAAACTATTGCAACAAATGCTCAATGATGAGGATTTTCTGTGGACAAATTTTATGGCCTTGCAACATAGGATCTGGAGAAAAACAGTTCCTGTCATTTCTCAGGACTTGTTAACTACAGGCCAGTAAGATGCATCATGTTCTCAGAAACATGGCTTGCCTAGTTTGCACTTACTTTCAAGTGTGACTCTACATAACAGTCCAAAATTGTCTTAAACCTGTGGGGGATAGTGGTATAATAAATTTCAGCCTTGTCCAATCTACCTTTTCAAATTTGTGTTAATCACAAAAAATCAAGTAAATATATTTTACTTGATTTACCATTATCCCCAATTTTCACCTCATTAACTAATAAGTATAAGGGATGGGTGATAATTGAGATACTTGGCAAGTCCATCCTTTCAATCTGCGAGGTATCTGTATGTACAACATATACTTTCACTAACTGTTAGCAGTTAAAATTCCATCACTTCTCAAATTTACAATTTCAACACTGACTAATCAATGTCTTTTCAGCATGTAGATATTTTCTCTCATAGAATGATTCAGTTGAGATTCCCACCTTTCCAACCTGCCCCACCCTCTACTACTTGAAAATATTGCTATTTCTGCCATGAAAATAAGAACCAAAAGATCCTCTTGGCCAAAATAGTTGAGTCAGTTATTCCATACAGACACTTCTTGAAAGTTACTTTTATTTTCACTTTGATTTTTTCCAAAGCCTTAAGTAAATGCAAATGTTAGTATTGTTATTTCTCTTTGGGCTAGGAATTCTGGAAAATATAGAGGAAGCTTCAGAACACAAGGCTGTCTGGGGCTCAAGAGAAGTTATGGAAGAAAATCTGAGTAGTGAGCTGTTCTGTCAATACTCAAATCCCAATTTTCCCCGTGTTTATAGGATAACAATCCATGAGAATGCTTCATATCCTTCACCTTTCCCAATCTATGGCTAGTTTTTTTTCCCTTCATTGGCCCGTTTTTTAAATTTTTCCTTTCCTCTTTATGAAACATGTTCTTCCATTTTGTTTATTATCAGTACTAAGATTGCCTGCTTATTGATCTAATCAAATTCAAATCATTATGGCAAATTACAGAACCATCAGCCATGCGTCTTCAAAGGGAAAGATTATTGAAAGATTCAAATAATAAGCAGAAAAAACAAGTGCTTCCATATAGTATTATCTTACCATCCCATAATGGCCAAAATAAACTAAAAGCACAGTAATAGATGGAATTATTAGTGAGAAAATGAAAGCAAAGTCATCCTTAATTTCACTGTGTTTCTCTACTCTTTTCTAAGGAAATCATGGAGTCTTTCATTTCTTTGGCATCACCATCTATTATGGGTTGAATTGTGTCCCGTCCAAAAAATGTTTGAAGTCCTAATTTGTATTACCTTTGAATGTGACCTTATTTGGTAAAAGGGTCTTCGCAGATGTAATCAAGTTAAGATGAAGTCATTACGGGTGGGTCCCAATTCCATATGACTAGTATCCTTATAGGAACCAGGAAATCTAGACAAAGACACACTGAGAAGTCATTCATACGAAGATGGAGGCAGAGATTGGAGTTATGGGGCCACAAGCCAAGGAATGCCTGGGGCTGGCAGAAGCTAAAAGTAGCAAGGACACACTCTCCCCTAGAGGAAAGACTGCTAGCCTCTTGAACGATGAGAGAATAAATTTCTTTCGTTTTAAACCACCCAGTTTCTGGTACCTTGTTACAGCAGCCTTAGGCAACTAATACGGTATAGCATCCATACTTATATTTGAAGGTTATTTTATATCTTTTAGATTTTATTCTATCTGTTTATTCCTCTCACAGGAATCTTTTACCAACTTTTTAATTTGAAAATTGATGGATATGATGGTTAATTTTATGTGTCAGCTTGACTGGGCCAAGGGTTACCCAGATAGTCAGTAAAACATTATTTCTGTGTGCATCTGTGAGGTTGTTTCTGGAAAAACAAATTAGCATTTAAATTAGTAGCCTGAGTAAAAGAGATTGCCCTCACCAATGTTGGGGCATCATCCATTCCACTGAGGGAAAGGTGGAGAAGAGGCAAACTCACTTTTTTTCCTGGAGATGGGACATCCATCTTCTCTTGCCCTCAGACATCAGAGGTCCAGATTCTTGGGCCTTTGCACTTAAACTAAAAGTTATACCACTGGCTCTCCTGGTTCTTAGGGCTTTGGAATTAGACTGAATTATACCACCAACTTTCCTGGTTCTGCAGCTACAGATAGCGTATTGTGGTACTTCTCAGCCTCCATAATTGCGTGAGTCATTCCCATAATAAATCTCTTCTTGTTTATCTAGGTATGTACCTATCCATTTATCTATCTTACTGGTCCTATTTCTCTAGAGAATCTTGACTAATACAATGATCTAGTAAGCATTTCAGTTATTTCCAATTGTAAAACTAGCTGTTTGATTATATAACTCATATAACTCTTAGGTTGCAACATATGCAGTTATCATGAGGTGATAGAAATCTTAAAATGTTGCTCTTTAACTTTACATGATATCTGCAGATCACTGGATGTATATTTTCTTGAGGAGGGTGTGAGTCTGCCTATGTGGTTTATTCTATAAGTCTAAATAGACAGGCCCAAAGTAGCAAGCAAACATTTGAAAGATGTTATTCAAGTTATTTCAATCCTATATGGAAACTAAGACTCATAAACAATAAAAACAAAATAAAAAGAGAGAGAGAGCTTGCTATGTTTTATCCCAATGTGCTTCTAGATAGATATTTTAGGATTCTGTTATTTATAGAGCAGAAACAAATGTTAGACTTTTGGCATTGTATAATATTCATTTTCCTGGCCTGTAAATGAAGCTCAGCTTAAACAATGCAAGTAAGCATCCCTCCCATCTACCCTAAACTACAGCTCTCACCCAGGCTGTCATAGTACTTGACATGTTAACATTCGCTCGTATAGATTGATGTACCCTAAACTCTCAATATTACATGGGAGGGTCAGTGAGCAAAAGGTGACTCTTGATGGAGTAGAATATCAAGATGATTGGAGGGTATGGGCTAAAATCAAGTAAAGCAGCCCCTCTAATAAAGCCCTGCCTGGGTAATAGCAGGAAACTGAAAGCTTATCTGGGGCAAAAGCAGAGAACCACATCTTGCAACCAGTAAAATAGGTGAAATGGATGCACCAGAAGGAGGGGTGTGTGTGTGTGTGTGTGTGTGTGTGTGTGTGTTGGGGACAGGGTAGGGTGGTGAAGAGAAGGAGGGTCCAAAATAAATACTGCATATTTCCAATTTGTTTGCAGCAAATCCTATCAAGAAGAAAATCTTGTTATATATCATTCCCAAGCCTAATTTTTGATGCCTTGCCACCCCCAAAATGAATGCCATTCAATAGGCCTCCCCTGCCTACTACATTCAAGGAGGGTAATAAGTTGTTGGCAAACTTATGACTTAGAAGACACAATCCTAGTCCACAGGAAGTTAGTAAGCTATGAAGAAGACAAGATATAACAAAGACGAAATTACCTGATCACTTAAATTGCATTTTTTACTCCAGTTTTATTTCAGTTAACAGTCAAGTGAGTGGCAAAGGATCACAGATGACGCTGCCATGAGTAAGAGAGGAAGCAGACAGATGTATGAATGAGTTCCGAGAAGCACGTACTCCTTGTTGGTTTACTTTCACTGGGAGGGTGGCGTGTAAAAGGGGAATGTGGCTATCGCTTTGAAAGATGTGCTTAGATGGGTAATAGTCAAGTGGGAGAGGACTTATATTCTCCAGAGGGGGGAAAAACAAGGCATTTTTGTAAAGTAGGGAAGCTGGGGTCCTATAAGAGAGAGAGGAGAGAAGGCAAAAATATCAAGTTGGGCCCAAATTGGCAAAGCTTTTACCTGCCAGGCTAAGGATTTTGAATCTGTCATAGCCACACATTTCCTCAAGAATATTTCTGAGCAATGTTTTAGTTACATTTCTGGCAATGGAGCTAAAAATATGGATGACACTTTCACCTTTCAGGTGATCTAACAGGTTTAGCAAAATCATGCAGTATTTAATACATTCATGGTCACCCAGGTAGATACATCATAAAATACTAAAGAGAACTATAGAGCCCGATAATTCAAAATGATAGCCTTGAACTTTTAAATGTCTATCATATGAACACGCTAAATGCACCCAATGAATCGGCAACTCACTCTGTAAGTAGGGCTATGTGCCTGACTGAGGTCCATAATTTAGGCTAGAAAAGAAAAGTACCTGGGAAAATAAAGTCCAAGTGTTTCCACTGACCTCGATTACCCAAATAATGTGTGCAATGTTATCCAGCCAAAGTGTAACAAAGATGGATCTGTTTTCTACTAGCTAAAAGTTTGTGAGAGGGCAGTGTTTTTAGGTTGAATTTTCTCCTTATCTTAGAGTTTTCAAGCCTATAGAATTTTCTTTAAAGGTAAAAACAAAAAACCCAGAACAATTACCCCATTCAATTATAAAATCACTGCCATCAGCCTTTCCATCACCGACCCTTTGGACAGAAGCAAGAAACAGCAGGTTCTGCCTAGACCTGAGTTGCCCTGTTTCACCAGCACAAATACTTTGGCAGGAAGATAAGTAAATGATTAAATCTGAGGTGGAGCCTAGAAAAATAAATGCTTGGGCAAATGATTTAACAGTGTTCTTGAGGTGCAGTGAGACAGCTGAGGCTGGGCAGAAGTGGACGCTATCAGTTCCCCTGTCAAGATCTAGTTTAAAGCACCAGTGCATAATTTAGGGCTAGACACAGGTTGCTGGAAGCAGTTATGGTTAGAGTTATGAAGTGTTAGCAGGATCATATTCTGCTTTTATCTTGAGTGTGATGTAACTAGAGATCCTAAACATAGTTAGTCAGAGTGGTAGGTTTTCTGTAAATACTGGAGTAACTAGCTTTTAATCTTTTTATCTATATATAAATTTGATAAACAGAGATGTGGTAATCTGTTGAAAAAATGTTACACTTGGTTGTAAGTCTAGTTTATAGCTAAATATTTTCCCTCCTTCCTAGTCAGTTAACCTTGTTTAATAGTGTGCCTTTGGGTTATAGAGTACCACAAATATGGAAACACTTTAGTAAATTAAGGTATTATGTTCTTTCTCACTATCTCCCTCAAGTCAGAAATCCCCCACTTTTAGGAACTGTTGAAAATAAAATATGAACAAACAAATAAGGCTTTTGGTGGTGTTTCTCTTCCAACTTCAAGAATCTGGGCATGCTAAGAGTTAAATAAAAGCAGGCAGAGTGCTTCTCTTTCTTGGCAATTAAAACTCATGAGCAAATTATACAATACTCTTAATTCAGTCTAAAACCAAAAATTTAGGTGGCCAACTGATGTGGCTTAAATCCCCCAATTTCTGTTGTAGAACAGTCCCCCCAAAAGAGCCAAATAAATGGGGATATAATGGCCCTACGCATGCTGCATAGCACCCAGCACACAGTAGGTACATAACATCTATTATCTGATCTGAAGCTTTTTATAGGTCCAGGAAGAGAACAGAAAAGACGATCAGAAGGAAAAATTGGCTTGATTTGCTTGTTTATACCTCTATACTCCATAAAGCAACATGAAACCAAAGTAGCTGGTTACAAAATGAGGAAAAAAAAAAAAAGAAAACTTTCATATGTTTTAGTGGAAACAAAACTGAAAAAAATTTTCATTGAGTTTTTAAATTGAATTTATAGACTTTTTAAGCTGAAGACTTTTAAATTACTGAGCCATATTTGATATTAAAATTTAAATAATTCAAGCTATGGGACTAAAATTCACCATTGGGCAAAGCTGTTATGATACAACAACCAGAATCACATAAATAAACAGCAAATAAAATGATGGAGGCAAAGAAATATGTCATTCCCCCTCCCCGATTTTTTTCTAAAGTTCCTAGGTAGGAAAAAAAGTCACTTGGCTTCATTTGAATTATTTTCAATGGCAGCCACTGACCATTTTGAATACAGCCCAAAGTGTACCCATAAGTTACACATAAATTAGAATTAGCTGTCTCTTTCAGGTTTAGAAATAGCACTGTATCTAAAAAAAGATGATCACTTCACTTCTGTTCCATAAAGGACAAAATTTAATGAATGATGTGGAATTAACTTTTGTAATAAACTTCAATCCCCTGGGAATGTTGCCATTTTTAAAGTGCCTGCTGTGTGTTAGTTGCTTCACATTCACTGTCCCAATCCCTCTAAGAGCTCTGTATCATAGCTATCACCAACCACTTTAAGAGAAAACGTAAGTTCTATAGTGGTAAAGTGCCCTGTCCTAGGCCACTGGTTTCCAAGCTTTCATGTATATCATAATCACCTGGAGGGTTTGCCAGGAACAGATGTGCTAGACACCATCCCCAGAGGTGCTGATTCACTCGGTCAAAGGTGGAGCCTGAGAATTTGCATTTCTTAACACATTCCCAGGGGGTGCCAGTGCTATTAGCCCTGGACCCCTTTGAGAACCACTAGCTTAAACCACATAGCTCATAACTGGCAGAGGTAAGATTAAAACCAAGGTCTATCTGATTCTAAAATGCATGCTTTTGTCACACTGAGAAAGCATCTGTTAACCCTTAAGATTTCCCTACTGCAGAGGTAGAAGAGGAAAGAAAGCACTGTGGTAGTTGAATGGTAAATGAAAGAGGAACAGATGCTAGAGTTGAAACCTTGGAGTTTGAGTTGAATCTTGGAGTTTGAGTTGAAACCCTGGAGTTTGAGTTGAATCTTGGAGTTTGAGTTGAAACCCTGGAGTTTGAGTTGAAACCTTGGAGTTTGAGTTTCCCTATATGTCATAATTAAGGAAACTTAATTTACCTGATCCTTAGTGTTTCCATCACTAGAATAAGAATTTTACTACCACTTCCTCTCACTGCTCTCCCGGAGTTGTTCTGAAGATAAAATGTGACAATTGATTGAAAAGAATTCTCTAACTCCAAAGTGCTACCATGAGTGGTATTTGTTATTTTCATCAGGAATCAAATCAGAAAAGGGGTAAAGATGAACAAAACAAGAAAAAAAACGAATTATGTCGGGGGATGATCTGATCTTTAGCTGAGACTACGTAAAAGGAAATGCCAAACACAACAAAGAAGTTTATTAGGATCTTCAGAAGTTTAGTCACCTTTCAGATGAATGCACTAATAGTTTTTAGGGTGGGAAAACTGCCAATTTTTTTCCAACAGTATTTTTTTTAACTTAAAAAGTAAACATCCTCTTTCTTTCTTCAAGAGGCATTCTTTTGATGAATGTTGAAAAACAATTAATAAAAAAATCATTTTCATGTAATTATGTCTTGAACAGTAAAGAATTAATGTTAACAGCTTTCTTTCTTAGGCAGTGTAGTGTTCTTTCATTCATAGAACTCAGAAAATATTTTACTTTTAAAAATACAATTTTCTTATGCTGATTGCCAGCTTTTGTCTGATGCTGTCTCTGAAAATATAAATTTGACTTCATTAGTAATATATGTCCTGAACCAATGAAATACAGAATTTGCTATACAAGAAATAGCAAACAATATTTTAGCAGGTGACTTCATATCACTGTTAGTCTTCATTAACTAATTGTAATACAAAAGTAAAAATTAAGATGGCTTCTATTTTCTCATGAAAATTCTCATTGTAAATGTTTCTATATCAAGAGCAGTATTTTTTTAACTAACAAATCAATATTCATATAAAATTAATATTATCTTGGATTAATTAAGGAGAGACTTTTTATTCTAAAATAAGAAACCTGTCAAGGCCTGTTGGATTCTAACTTTATCTACATTTCCCCCTTCAAATAAATGATGTCATGTATCATATTTGGTATTAAAGCCAACAAACTTCCATATGTCATTAGGACCATAAAGAATGATTGCATTTCCTCCCACCCATGAAGCATTACTTTCTTTAGATTTGGTATTATATTTGCTTAATGAAGTGAAATCCTATTGACTTGTGTTGTTAAAGTTATTTGTGTTCATTGTTTTTGATGAAAATGACAAATTCTAGTGCTGGAATATCTAGGGTTCTGCCCAATAAATCAAGGTATTTTCTTCTCCCTTTCTGATTTGCTTGTTTTTATTAAGTGCCTTGATAGAGAAAGAACAATTACTGGTTGGTGTGCAAAATAGAAAACTTCAAAAAAATCAATAATCAGAAGCACAGAGCAGGATTGAGATGGTAGAGTTTGATTCTATTTTATTATCTCAATACTTGAGCATTTCTCAGGATTCACTTTGAGTTATGTACAGAGGCTTCTTGATGGTTGGGTATATAATCCAAATTATGTGTTAATGTAATTTGTCATCCCTAATAACCACACAGATATAAATTTATGGGGAATTGGAATTGGGGTTCTTTAGAGGACATACACTAGTGGTTAAAAACATATGCCTGTACTAGAGAGAAAGACTGCCTGGTCCAAATCTAGCTAAATTACCTACCAGCTGTGTGACCTTTGTAACATCACAGGACCTCTCTGTGCCCCTGTTTCCTTATCTATAAAAATGAAGTTTGTCATGAGGATCGAAGGATTAATATTTTTAAAGCTCTTAGAATGGTATATAGCATGTTCTTAGCACCCTGTGTTTGTGAAATTAAAATAAAAACTAAATTGAAAATATAATTTCTGCTGTGAAATGACATGTTCCTTTGTTATTAGTAGCTGAATATTTCATAAGTTTCTCCATGTGGTCTCATATTGTTCATGAAAGATTCAGAAATATCTTCTTTTCATGACTTTGGTGACAGAACACTTAGGATGTGGAAACAAACCCTTCAACGAAATGATGAAATTACCTATCATTGTGACATTATCTTCATGATACTAAGAAAATATGGGGTCTTTGAAATACACAACATCTATCCAACTAGATAGCACTGTGGGAAGAGAAACTGAGGCGGAAAATTAAGGTTAAAAAGTTGATCAAACATAATCTACCAAGGAAATAGAAGAAAAAATCTATAGATGGTGCTGATAAGCAAGTAGTTTTCACAATACAGGTTTGGCATAACAGCATAAAGTTTTGAGTGTCTGTTTCCTGTCTTTCTGTTTATTATTATTATTAATGGTTAAGAAATTTTGCTACCGTTTCTTAACGTATATCTGTTATTTTTCTTAGCTTAAAAGAGGGATAAGCTATCTGAAATCAGGACAAACATTGTCTATGGAAAAGTGGTTGTTGGATTAGAAAAATGGGCATAATTACATGTACAGAAGAATCTGGGTTAGTGTAGGGACTTGGTTGCTATCCGTTCAGCACCACCACTATATCGAATGAATAAGGCAAATTTATCAAAATATCTAGAATGAGTTGATATCCCAGTATTTTACTTTTAAAAATAGAGGTAACCTAACATCAGATAGCCAAAATGAGACTCAAAAAAAAACATTAAAATGTTAACATTTCCAAAGCTTGTTCATATGCATTAATCTCACTTTATATTTGTGAAAGAGCAAGCAGTTCTATTACAGCACATACCAGGGCGAATTAAGACTCTCTCCTACCATTCCGTGGGCTAATTGATGGCAGGGACTATGACTCAATCATTTGTTTTTATTCTGAAGTACACTCTATGATTTGTAAGTACATATCATAGAGTGTACTTACACAAACCTATGTGGTACGACCTACTACACACCTAGGCTATATGGCACGGCTTATTACTCCTAGGCTACAAACTTGTACAGCATGTTACTGCACTGAATAATGCAAACAACTGTAACACAATGATTAGTATTTGTATGCCTAAACATATCTAAACATAGAAAAGGTATAGTAAAAATATGGTTTTATAATCTTATGGGACCACTGTCATATTTATAGTCTGTCATTGACCGAAATGTCATTATGTGGCACTTGACTGTGTTGTGTGTGTGTGTGTGTGTGTATTCTCCTATTAGTTCTCCTTCTGTCATCAAATCCTGCCTAGTCAAGCCTATTAACTGTTTGTTGAGGGAATGTATAAATGAAATGAATAAGGGAAATGTCTTCATTTTATAGATGAGGAAACTGGTGAGGGAGAATTTCTTACTGTCAAATAATAATGAATGTATAATGACAGACAGACTGAAGATTTCTGACTTTAACCCAGTGTTCTTTCAACCGATCCACAATGCCTCTTTTAGTCTGTCTTGCTCATCTCCCAGTATATAGAGGGACTGAGTCTTTGTAGGTAAGTTCCTAACACTATCTTAAGCACACAATCCATGTGTCAAAGCATGTTCTGACCACCTGCTCCATAAACAGAGTGGCACCAATCTAATACAAATGTAGTTTAGGATAATGTAGCACAGGGAATGGGCAACTTCAGAAGAAAAAAGAGCCCTGATAAACAATTATCATGTTCTTTGTGTTATAGATGGTTCTATTTCTTGGAAAAACCCACCCTGCATCTGAACCAAAGGGTCTTCTATAAGTAGGAAAACATCACTAATTAGCTTCTATCTCTTTTCTGTTCTCATTTCCTATTAAATTCTCCTCCTTTCTCAGAGTTAGTACCAAGTAATAGAAGATAGTTCTGTCTTAGAACTATAGTCTCAAGTGATTTGGGGGCAGAGGAGTGGACATTAAAAATGCCCTCCCATGTAAGATACTACCTAGGTTATACCCACTTCTGTATTCCATTTTTTACTACCCTGCTTTTATCCTCACATCAAGAACCCTACACTCTGAATACTGAACTTCTCACATTTTCCCAAACATGTTACGTGCTTTATAATTAGGCAGACAACTCTTCTTCCTTGAAGCTGAAACACAAGAACTGTATTACTTCCACTATAAAGCTTCCCTTGATTTCCCAGGCACAGTTGATTTTTTTGCCAGTGTCCTCCTTTGCTAGGCTTTGACTTTCCCATGGCAAGGAATTGATGGATTAATCTTTATATGCCTAGTGTCCAATAGAATGTGTCACTGTACATCTACTTAGAAGAAAGGAGGTGCCATTTGTTCAATTCATGAAAACAAAGTGTAAAAGAAAACGACACTCTGTCTATTGAATGGCAACATGGCTACTGAATGCTATTATTTAAATATTTAAAATAACTAGGTCCACAATACTGTAGTAATGATATAGCAATTATCATAGTATTACTTTGTGTATAATTAATGCAGACACTTGTTTACATATACACACAAGGCATAGTGACTCTGAACAACTAATGTCTCAAGGACACAATTTTGGACTTCTTCTCACCTGCTAGTTCAGCTAACTCCATATCCCTCCACTTCTATTGCACAAGCTGCTCCCACACATCACAACCAAATTCCATGCACAACTGGAGAAATGGTGCCCACTGTTTATATCAGCAAAAACAAGGATGAACTAACACAATTGTGCAGAAGCACATGAAAAATATTCTGCCTAGAGCATTATAATGCATGGAAACATTGTTCTTATTTCTATAGTAGTTGATTTCTGTCAGTGTAAATCACGGTGTATTTTGCTTCAGTTTGGTTTTGTGTAGGTCTGCTTGTTTGCAATTTGCTTTGTTCACTTTTGTTTCTCTGAATGTTTCTTTAGCTTTTTATCTAATTTCAAAATATTAAGGAGGTACAAATGTTTTTGTTACATGGATACATTTTATAATGCTTAAGTCAGGGATTTTAGTGTGCTCATTACCTGAATAATGTCCATTGTACCCGATAGGTAGGTTTTTACTCCCCGCTTCTTGATTTCCAATGACCTTTACATCTCTTTGTACCTGTGTGTTCCCATTGATTAGCTCCCAATTATTAAGGAGTACATGTGGTCTTTGTTTTTCCATTACTGAGGTACTTCACTTAGGATAATGGTCTCCAGTTCCATCCAACTTGCTGCAAAAGACAATATTTCATTCCCTTTTATGTCTAAGTAGTACTCCATGGTATACATATACCACATTTTCTTAATCCACCCATGAATTGATGGGCACTTGGGTTGATGCCACATCTTTGCAATTATGAATTGTGCTGCAAGAAACATTCTAATGCAGGTGTCTTTTCAATAAAATTACTTTTTTTCCCTTGGGTATATACCCAACAGTGGGACTCTGGGTCGAATGGAAACTCTACTTTTATTTCTTTGAGGAATCTCCACACTGTTTTCCATAGAGGTTGTACTAATTTACAGTCCCACAAATAGTATACTCTTCTAGACATAGGCCTAGACAAAGAATCTATGACTAAGACCCCAAAGGCAAATACAGCAACAACAAGAATAAATAAATGGGACTTGATTACTTTAAAAAGCTTCTGCACAGCAAAGGAAATAATCAACAGAGTAAATAGCCTACAGAATGGGAGAAAATATTTGAAAATCATACATCCAATAAAGGGCTAATATCCAGAATCTACAAAGAACTCAAACAAATCAGCAAGAAAAAAAACCAAACAACCCTATTAAAAAGTGGACAAAAAGCATGAACAGAAGTTTTTTCAAAAGAGGATATACAAATGGCCAAGAAATATGTGAAGAAATACTCAGCATCACTAATCATCAGGGAAATGTGAATTAAAACCACAAGGAGGTATCACCTTACCCCTGTCAGAACGGCCATTACTAAAAAGTCAAAAAACAATAGATGGATTCAGACAGAAAGGAATGTTTCTTTACCTTTAAACTCCAAATGCAAGTGGCATAATCTTATCTTCGGCTCAATATTGTTATCTAACACAGTTAAATAAAATTTTAGTCATGAGGAAATGAAACTACCTCTTATTCCCATAAAGGCTAAATTTAAATGTCTGTAACTCGTAAGTCTTAGATAATTTATTCAAATTAGCCACACCACTTTCACCACAGGCGTGAGATCCAACTGCCCACAAGACGGCTCAATTCTGGCCCCAACAAAAGGCAAGTTACAAAAGAAGCAGCCTTCTTGATATGACAATCCTGGTGTATAGCTCATAGTCTCTAATATCCTGGCACCTTCCAAAATTTTAGTCGCAACTCCAGGAAGGATTTTACCCTCTCAGTAAACTCAATAATATATTACAAGAGCACTAAAAGGTCAGTTAATAACCTAATTAGTCCATCAGGGGCCACAAAGTGTGTCTGGTAGGTGCTAATTGGTGAGAGCCATTAAGCTCTTGTTCAGCATCCCCAAGATGCCCTCTCCCATACAGGAGATCCTTCGATCAGAGATCCACTGAACAATTTTTGTGGTCCAGCCATTAAGCCAGGTGCCTTGTTTTGTGAGCTTACTTTGGATTATTTTCCCAAAGTAGAGACAGAATGTCCTGAATTACCCATTGTTTGGATCAGTCTTACACGAGATGAGAAGAGAACATAGTTGTGAAAAGACTGGCCAAGTTTGTGGGTGAGTAGATATGTGTCTGGGGCAGAGCCAACTAACTAATCAAGTAGTAACCAAACCGAAGAATTTTGCCTCACAAAATTCCTTTTACTAGTGCTTCTAAAAATTTTCCATTAAAAAGAACCTCACAAAGTAGAAGAGAAATGAGTACATTACCCTTATCCCTACCACAAATCCTGGGGGATCTGAGGATATAATACAAAGGGCTGCGCCCAAGCTCAAAATATTCCACAGTCTTATGATTTTCTCTTCAAAATGTATTTTAGTCTTGAATTTTGCTATATATATATTCATACATGCATTACAAAAATAATTGTTTAAACTGTTTGTCAGTTAAATTACTTAATTTTATTTATTCCCCATCCAAATCATTGCAGTAAATTAATGCATAAAATGTACACCATGTTGATCCTGTGCCTTCTCTATTCAAAGGCAAAACTTATACACATGAAAAATAAACCACATGAAAATATAGGAGAAAGTATATGATAGCCAAATTATACGATATAGATAGTGAGTTTAACAGAAGAGGAGGCAATGCCATTAGAAGGCTAAACTGTGGGCATCTTTAAATTAACTTGTTCTTCAATTAAAAGAAATCATTTTCTCTTTGACCCAGTTGCATTATTAAAAATCTGTAACACATAATACCACGTTAAAACTAGTGGATGCTTCTATACGTGAATGATGGTATTTTTAGGCAGATCCATCTTATGGAACTTAAAATTCATATAATTACTAAAATATGGTTCTTAATTTCTTTTACAGAAATGGAAGCTTGAAACTTCTAATGACTGGATGGAAAAATATAATCAGGGTGAAAATGACCTATGTCACTATGATGGTTAATTTTACGTGGAAAGTTAGCTAGGCTATGGTGCCCCATTGTTTGATCAAACACCGGTCTGTATATTGCCATGAAGACATGTGTTAGATGTGGTGAACATTTATACTCAGTAGACTTTGAGTAAAGCAGATTACGTACCATAATGTGGATGGGCCTCCTCCAATCAGTTGAAGGCCTTAAGAGCAAAAACTGAAGTTTCTTGGGGAAGGAGTTGTGCTTCAAGGCTGTGACATAGAAATTCTGTCTGAGTTTCCTGTCTGCTGGTCTACTCTGCAGATTTGAACTCAATACTGCAACATCTACTCTTACTAGAATTTTCAGCCTTCCTTACAGATTTCAGACTTGCCAGCCCCCATAATCATTTGAGCCAGTTCCTTAAAATCTCTCCCTCCTTTTCTCTCTCTCTCTCCCCACCCCCGGCCCAATCACCTCTCTGTCCTCTTCTGTATCCTGTTTCTTATGTTTCTCTAGAGATCCCTGAGTAATAATCAAACTATAGGGGGGAAAAAAAGACAATTGTAAGAGAACTGTCAGAGTCAGCTTCTGGCAGCAGAAAATCTTGTAATAGAGGTCATAGTAAAAACAATATTTCAGTGTCTAGAAGTTTTTACTTCCACAAACACACCCAGGACAACACCAACATGCCACAAACTCGGCTATCATCCCCTTCCTGGAAAAAAGTCCAGTTGGTTGGTATGCTAATCATACTTTATGCTATCGTGATACTGGGTCATTGCATTGCTCTTAGTTATTTATAGATCTGTCTTTTTCTGCCAGACTAGGGGCAGGGACTGTCTTTATCCTCATACCTTCTAAATACAATGGAACTCTACAGATGATTATTGATTGCATGGACACACGGTTCTGCTTTACAAGAATATAATAAAAAATTAAAATTTGCCAAAACAAAAGGTATTTTTGTCATGCTTGCTAGAACATACTTTTTTCTTTTAAAAAAGAAAGATATATTTGTTTTTCAGTTGAAAGAAGAGCAAGTCTTTTGAAATATAATCCAAAGCCAATTAACCATTTGAAGTCTTTAAAACCATACTCATATAAATAAAATAAAATTAGGAATTGGTGATATTTCTGGAACATGTTAAGTCAAAAATCACCTTCTTTATGTGAAATTGTTGGGTAAATCTAATTTTGGGATTTTTTTACCTAGATAATTGACTTTTCTTAATTTTCCTTTACATCTGTGGAAAATTTCAGATCTAGTTTTAGGAAGAGGTGAATGTGGAGCCCAAGTTAACTGGGAAAAGTTGCATTTAATAGTAAAAAGCCTCTATTAAAATGATATATATGTTTCACATCTGAATCCTTGACTTTAGAGTGAAAAACCCTAAAAAGAGCAAAATGAGGAAAAAATTGGATCTCATCTTTTTCATTTAAAAGAACTTATAAGAAAAATAAAGTCATCCACCCCTTATGTGTAGCAGAGTAAAATAACTACAAAGCCCAGGGTACACATGACCCAAATAATGATGATAAAAAGAATTCTCCTCCAAATTTGCAGAAGCTGACTGGGTAAGAAAGCAAGATGGAACTGTCCTTGCATAGGAGTCCTTCACTCAATGCATTTCAGAGTGTAGACAAGGCATTTTTTCTCTGAGAAGCTGGGTTCTTGGGCCTAGAAACTTGAACTGAAAACTACCTATTTGAGTTTATTTTAACTTCAGTAGATGTCACAGAAGGAGATGAGCCCTTATTACCATGATTTTTAACAAAGGGACCATTTGGAGATGCCAAAGCTGAAGGATGGACCCACCAAAATATGAGAAAAGAGCACATCCTAATCAGGAGAGAGGCATGTGGAGAAAGCTTTCTAATTCTGCTTAGAAAATTATGTCCATGTCTTGGACAACCAAGAAATCTACTTTTACTTTGTAATTGCTGGTCTGTTGGCAACATGTGGGATGAGCCAGAGAGGTCTTGGTTTCTGTGTTGATGAGATTTATGTGTCCCTTACAAGTCTCAGGATGGCAAGCAGGCCATAAGCCTCAGCACCATCTTGGCATTCAGATACCTTTTCACTCACTCTGCTGGGCAAGCTAGAGGAGCCCTATCTTCACTTACTCTTATGCTTATGTTAATGCTTTTCATTCTCACATCTGTATTTTGTTCACCCGCATCACCTGCCTGTCATCAATGATACTCTTCCTCACTGTCTCTCTACCTATTTAAATCTATACCCTCCTGGTCTTTTCTAACATCCCCAAAACCTTCTCTGACGTGTATAGCTTGCAGAATCCTCTCTGTCTTGGAACAGACACATCTAGGTGACCTCAGGAACCATCACTCTCTCACTGTTGTAACTTTGCTTCAGCCCTACTGGCCTCCTTGCTGTTACTTGAACGTGTCAGGCACACTCCTGCCTCAGGGCTGTCCCATCTACCTGACTGCTCTTCTCCAAGGCATCCACATTGGCCACTTCCTCACCATCTCCAGGTCTTTGATCAAATATCACTCCCTTAGCGAAGCCTTCTTTGACAATCCTGTTTATAAATGGAAACCTCTGGTAGGCAGCCTTGAAGATGGCTCCCAACAATCCCCATCTCCTGGTATTCATGTTCTAATCCCTCCCCCTGAGTGTGAACTGGACTAAGTGACTCACTTCTAATTAACAGAATATGGCCAGTGAGCAGACGGCACTTTCAAGACTAGGTTAGAAGAGGACTCTGGCCCCTGCTGTGCTTTCTTACTTTCTTGCTATCATGAAAACCAGCCGCCTCGTCATGAGCTGTTCTATGGAGAGGCCCAAGTGGCAAGGACCTGAGGGAGGTCTCTAGCCAACAACTAGTGGAGAACTGAGGCCCCCCATCCCACTGTCCATGAAGGAACTGAATCCTGCCAAAACCCAGGTATGTGAGCTTGGAAGAAGATCCTTCCTCAAGTGAGGCTGGAGAGGCCTGTAGTCCCCGTGGACACTTTAGCTGTAGCATGTAAGAGACCCTGAACCAGAGGACCCAAATAAGCCTGGATTTCTGTCCCCCAAAAACTGTGATACAGCAAAGGTTTGTTTTTCTAAGCCACTGATTTGGGGGTAATTTGTTACACAGCAATAGCTAACTAATACAATACTCTCACTCTTTGTCACCCCCCAATTCCTTTCCCATTTTGTTTTCCTCCACATTGCTTACTACCGTGCGACATGCTGTTTATTTTGCTTATTGACAGCCTCTCTCAACTTCTGCCAAAATGTAAGATTCGTGAAGGCAGGATTTCTTTTGTCTTTTTCTTTTCATTGATATATCCTTAATGTCTCATCAATGCCTGGCACAGAATAGGCAATCAATAAACATTTGTTGAACACATGAAAAATTATATTACTCAGTGACAATCTGTTTTTCCTCCTCCACTAGTCTTAAGTTCCTCAAAAAAGTGGTTTCATCACAAATAACCAATTTCCCACCCAACCCTCAGACTCTAGAAATCTTTTGGTCATTTAATAAATATTTGCTGAGAGACATCCATCAAAGTGAAAATATCTCTTGCTAGATAACCACTCTAAATAAGGTCACAGATAACCAGCTTCTAATTTCAAGGTCTTACAGTGGTCAATGACTTGAAACTACAGTGGTAAAAAAAAAAAATCAGAATTCTAGAGTTTCTTTTTTCACAAATAAAATATAGGTATTGCTTTCCTAAAACATTAACTTATTTCTTTCCCATTATTCAAAAAAAAAATGGTAATAGTGGGAAAAACAAGTAACATTTCCTCCATTCTGGAAGAAACTGTTTTATCAATGTGACACAATTGTACATGCTCAGAAAAGAACAGTGCCAGTGGTCACCTTCGTATAACAAAGGAATCAGGGCAGATTCTTAAGGCCTAAGTCGTTGGCCATGGAGAGTGATAGAGCTGCCAGCAGTGATAGGCACCCAGTCAGTTTATTGAAACCAATATCCATGGAGAAAAAGTCACTGACAGGTTTATAGGGAGAGGATATTGGTGGCCCACCTGTCTTCCCAGCCACACCCATGCATAAAGACCATATGGAAG
The DNA here is from genome assembly GCA_023783475.1 of Daubentonia madagascariensis. Lineage (NCBI taxonomy): Eukaryota > Metazoa > Chordata > Mammalia > Primates > Daubentoniidae > Daubentonia > Daubentonia madagascariensis. The sequence goes on from JAKFHU010000487.1 coordinate 10,613,289, forward strand.
ATATCTTCATGGAGCTCTTCTTTGCTATTAGGTATCAAGCCTAATACCTCTCTGTATCAGTGTATTAGAAAAGGCAGGGTATTGTCTTGTAGTGGGAATTCAGACAAGACTGACTTTGAATCTTAGACTCAGAGAAGTTATACAACTTTTTCAGGATTACCTAGCCAGAAAGTGGAAAATCCAAGCTTCATCTACAAAATGAATAGCTCCTTTACAAGGCTGAGGTAAAGATCCAATGGATATGGTATTTAAGCATCCAGAACATAGTAAGCACTTAAATACTTATTTTCTCTCCCTACCTAGAAATATCTATAGTCCATGTGATGCCTGAAATATTGAAAATTTCCACTCACTATTTCTAAAGTTAGATTTGAGGTCATTTTTCCTAGAACTGGAAAGTAACATAAAATACATGAGTATAAATTTCATATGGGAAAAAAGCTGAACAGTTTGTTCAAGTGGAGGTTTTTACAAATTTAACAAAGAAAATGCATGGACTTTTTTGGTGCCAAATATTTGCTTTCAATACCCTCTATATATCTATCATTTTGCCCCAAACGATACTTTTGCCAATTCCTAATTTTCAACTAATTTCTATCTAAGTCTTAACTTGTACTCACCACTAACCTACATAATGGTAGAAACATGGGTTTTTCAATGTCCTCGAAAACTCTTGTTCTCCCTCAAGTCAAAATTCTTATTTAGAAAAACGCATTAACATAGCATATTGAGTACCCCTCCCTTTCCAGCGTTTTCGTCCAGTTTCAAATATCATGCCTTGTTTCGTATGAGACTAATGTCTTGGATTTATCACAATTCTCATGTTCTAAAAATAAACTTAAGCAGGATTACATCTATCAGTTACCGAAGTCCTCTGTCTTTCCCTCTCTCCTGATTTGTATTGCACTCTGGACCCTGTTCACTTTTAAACTTCTTTTTGGCTTAATTTCAGGAGTTCCTTAAATGCATTCTACAAAATAGCTGTGGTTTAGGTACTTCATGTTACTTTATTGGTTAAAATTTGACATAAAGAGTAGCTGATCTATATTTCCCATAATAAAGTGACAAAGATATGTTAATATATTCTTTTTTTCTTAAGGTTCTTGCTTTTGCCTAGCTGTAACGGGTACTATTCCTCAGAAATACTTCAGTCCTATTTTTCTAAAGACCTTTCAGCCCATACAGCTGTATAAGAGTATAATGAACATGATCCAAATTCATCTGGTTTACGGAAATGTTCTTGTATACCACTTAAATCTACCAAAAAAGGAAACAATTCAATCTTCTATGTTAGAGAATTCATAGCACCCAGAGAGCAAAATCTTACAAGTCCACACTTCTCTGAATAAATACTCAAGAACAAAAGTTTTAAGCTTTTAATAGACAAGAAAAAAAAAGCTTTAGAGGGAATAAGGTGAACACAACAGGAGAAAACTCTTTACTTCCAATTTATGTTAAAATAAGTTTAGAAAAATGTTTTTTTAATTTCCTTTCATATCATCACATTCAACTCTAAGAAAAAGTTAACCTATTTTTCTTCAAGTTTTTTTTAGGGGGGTGTAAAATGTATATTTTTCAAAGCTTGCAGTTATACATTCACAAATGCATACCGAATGTAAGAATCTGGTTTTGAAAAAAATTGCAGAATACTCCATATGGTATGAATATGATGAAGTCACTTTTAGATAACTACATATATAATAGCAGGTAAGGGCTGTTTAATAGACTCTGTAAACACCAGTGTGAGACCGCTTTTGACCAAAGCTTCAAAAGAAGTTAAGGAATATGACACACAGTTTGACTACTACTTAAAGCACTTGGATAGGAAATTAAATTATCTTAATTGCAATTAATTCAACATTGATATTTACATTGCTGGACACAGAGTATTGCTGCTCCCCAAACAAAGAGGCCAGTAAGAGCAAAACATAGGCTGAAAGACTTTGTATAATAGCGAAAAGAGAGCAGTGCTTACCTTTATCCTCTCTCCCCATAGAGAATCTATGAGCTGGGTGCTCTCAGCTGGGCCATGGTAAGACTGTTCTTTAGTTAATAATAAAGGAAAGAACAGGTCCAGATACCAAGAACCTGGGTTAACCATTGACACTGGTTTGTTCCTACAGTTCCACACTGGGAATCTACATAGGTAGCCCCTGGCATCTTACAAAGCAAGCCATAGCCGGTCAGCTGAGACAGTGATTACTTCACCTCTGTAGTTCTGGAGGAGGTACAGTGTGAAGGTCATTCAAGTATAACCTGACTAAGTTTTCACTTGGTCAGGGATACAAAGGTAGAAGATTTCCTGGGCCGGAAATATGTTCAACAATGCCAGTAAGTGACTCAAATATTTACAAACAGGGTTGTTGAGAGCTAACCTATGAAAACTCTCATGCCAGTTTTCAGACTTTGTCTGAACATTTTACCAGAACCCTTTGTCTACTTCTTAGCAGGTAAGGGTTGGTATGGCATGCCAATGAAAACTGATAGGACAACAAGAAATAGCTAAGCATCCACTCATTTCTTTATTCGATGTGCCCTTAATGGTTATTTATCCTGTGCAGCACAGTTGATTAGCCCTCATAAAGTGGAAGACAGAGAGATTGGCACTAGGAGAGTCCTCCTTCCCCAACCCCAGGAATGAGAGCTCGAGACTGAGTTGGTTATGCAGGCTGTGTTCCAGTTCTCGAATGTACAGTCTGGTATTTTCTTTGCCCAGCAATAGATCCTTATGGGTTAAATAAAATGTTGAGGTGATCATGTGGTCAAGCTGACTCACCAGAAGGCAGGAAATTGAGTGATAAGGGGAGAGGTAAATTTAAAAATGCTAGAGTCAAGAGAAAGGTCCAGAAAATGTGAAAGGCAACCATGAGGAACTAAAGAAATAACAACCCTAAGCTCTTCAGAACCTAGGGGAATTATATCCGGGAGAGCGCAATAGGAGTTATTATGGAGACAAGGAATTAATATTTTCCTTTGTTCCACAGAGCATTGGTCTAGGAGACCGCATCAGGCTTGGTTAACCCTCCAAATTTAAGGGGCCTTTCTAGGTTCTGATGACAGTTGCTGTTTTGGGGTTGTTTGGTTTTTGTTTTCATTTTTAAAAGCATGAACACTTGAGGAAGTAAGATTGGATTTCAATGTTGACACTGTCGCTTACTAGCTGCATGACATTGGGAAGCTGCTTAACCTTTCTGCATCCCAGTTTCTTCATCTGTAAAATAAGGGTGACAGCACCAGCAACAACAGTGACAACACCTACCACAGATAGAGAATTAGGGGTTCTAAACTGTTAACTATCCTTAAGATTTTGATATTCTAATGGGAGCCCCTGTTTTGCAACCTGCTACAGGATACCTGTAGTAAAGTCTGAACCCTCCAAGGGTCATATCTTTTTATTCATCCATAAATGTCAGGGAGGCAGTGGGTACAGAGAGTGCCTTTTCTATAAAGAAATTTGAAGACTAGATAAATGTCTACTTTTCCATACAAATCGCAGCAACTTTCATTGTGTTTTATAGCTTGATTGTTCAGTGAGTGTTATCACTCTCACTGCTTAATTACCATCTTCCTTGAAAGCAGAGCTCCCTTTGTCAGTGTTCCATCTCAAGAGACTTTTAAAAGAACATGAGGATCCCCAGGAATCCCTCTGCTCTGCAAGGACAATTTCAGGAAAGGTAGTTTTGTTTGGGTGAGTGTTTGGATTGGTCTGGGAAGATGAGGCATCTAAACACAGTGTAGAAAAAGACCATGGGGAACAGCAAGACAGGAGGCAAGAAGAGGAAACTGGATGGTTTCCCAACTCCAGTTGAGTCAGATCATCATAGCGTGGCTTCATTCCTTTGTTTGAAGTAAATTCCCAGAACATCAGACACACCCATACTCACATCTCTGTAGAAAAACACTTTCTAAAGCCAAATAAAAATGATATCTGGAGTGGCTTTTCTGTTGCACGTCTATGCTTCGTCAATCCACCTTAACTCAGAATTAAGTTACTGAAGTTCAGCTTTTGCAAATTCTACTCCTCCGTGAAACCCAGAGAGAAACTGAGGCAAATTGAAGGGGCACATTTGCTTTAAGATTTGTCAACTTACAAGATGATGAAAGAATTCATTGCTTGAAGGTAAAAACTTTAAGTGATAAGTAATTCCCTTTTTCAATAATCTGTACTTTATGGCTGTTCCATGATTTTAGTCATGGCCTAAGAGGAGGTTATGTTGTACAAAGGGGCTACTTATTGTATAGAATTGAAGTGTTACTACTCTAGCTTCGGCATTGGCAGGCGGTGGCTTCCAGTTTTTGTACGGGCTGCGAGCTAAGGATGCTTTTTACATTTTTAGATATCAAGGGTAAAAGTTTAAAGAAGAGTAATATTTTGTGACATGTGAAAATTACATGAAATTCAAATTTCAGTGTCCATAAATGAAGTTTATTGGAACACAGCCACACTCCATTTATTTACACGTTGTCAATGACTGTTTTCATGTTACAGCAACAAAATTCAGTGGCCTTAAGGCCTCAACAAAGACTATGGCCTCAAAGCCTAAAATATTTAGTGTCTGGCTCTTTATAGAAAAACGTTTGTCAACCCCAAATCTAGCTAAACCACATAATTCACTATTCTCCAAAAGCAATGTTCCTCTTTTCTGATCAATGATTTCCCCCTCATGGTTAAGTTCAAGTCAAAGGTATTTCTATAACTTAAAATCCTATCTTTTTTTCAAGATTCCTTTTACTTTTTTGCCTACGATAAGCATCAATTAATAGTTTATTTTAAAACAATAATAAAAAAGAACAAACCTTTTTAAAGGCACTATTCCTTCGATCCATATATTTTAGCTTTTTGTTGCACATCGTATTTCCTTTGCCAAAATTTAAACACTAGTAGGTGGGGACTGACTGAATCTTACTCATCTTTGAGTCCAACAGTGTCTAGTAGAACGTTAGAACACAGCAGGTGTTAAGGAATACTTTTCCGACCTTTTCTGCCGTTCAGTGTCTTAATGAAAACACCCATCATTGTCCATCTACCATCTCTTCTGAGGCCCCGGGTCCTTTTACTGCCCAGACACCCCACCCAACATTGTAATTAGTAGGTTGCACCTAGGTTGTCCTCTCTCTTCATGATCCTAGCTCTCAAATTTCCCTTCAGAGTGTCTCTCTTCCACTTGAAGAGCTCTGTGTGTTTGACTATGTCCCAGGGTTTCCAGAGTATACAGGACAAGAGGCAGAGAGAAGAGGGAAAAAAAAGGTCAATTTGAATTTTCTTCTTCAAGGAGGAATCCAGTTCAGCATTTTCATAAGAGGATGTGCAATACTTCAAGAGTTATTTAAACAAAATTGATGAAATTGGCTGTATCATTTGAAAGAGTCTATTACATTGAATCACGCTAATAGGTTAAAATAGAATTATCTTTCATAGGGAAGAGATGGGAAAAATACCTTTGAAGATCTCTCTTGGATGTTAAAGTTATATATAGTTGTTGTAGATAATATGAATAAGAGTATACATACAGCAATAAAAATTAATCACAAGCCTCAATTTCCTTTGGCAAAATTATTTTTAGCCTTTTTCCCTATTGCTTTAAGATAAAATTGAAATTCAATTATATTTACAATTTTGAAGGTTACTTTTTAAGCTTTGTTAAGGAGCTCTTGTTGTAATGCAAAGGAATGCATTTCTAACCATGGAATTTCCAACATCCAGGAGATGGGAGTTAAGCAGATCTTTGGAGCATGTGTCTCACCTACCTAGTACTCTCCAATCACATCTGCATTTACTGATATGATTTTCCCTATGCTGGGATTAACTGAAACCATGCCTTGAAAGAGTTCATTGAACTATCATGCATGCACCAGATGTGACTCAACATTTGAAGGGCATCCCCAAACATTAGGTAAATCCTATTCCTCTGCAAGACGTGTGTATAAGTTGAGAAGTTGTCACCCTCCCCAAGGAAGCATGCTTTCCATGGGAATGGGAGTTGTATCAAATGTGGCTGATTTAATTTCAAAAGGTGCTCTCATTTTAAAAAACTATTTTGCTTTGATTAACTCTGCCTTTGTCTATTCAAGGGAAGATTTCAGGTAACTACTTGTATACTTCAAGCCCCAAGCCTCTAACTGACTTCATTACCACATTGATTATTTCACTGGGAAATATTTGGGGGAAATTAATTTACCTGCGTCATTTTCTCAATTGTTTTTCACTTTTCATATGGGTCATAATCCCTTCCTTCCCAATTTATGCCCTTCTTATACTCTTTCAAACCTCAGGAATGAATTGTAAAAATGAAGGTCCTTGTTGCCTCCTTCCCTTCCAAGATATTTTTCTAATGCTTTCCTTCCCCCAAAAATAAGAATTAAAAGTGATATTTCTTTTGACAGCTGGTAACTAATCCCACCTTAGCAGGAAGGAGAACAGGAAGCCGGCAAAGGAATTTTCCATTCCTGTCTCTTTTAATTTTTCCCCACATCAGGTACTTTTCAAAATCTAGACATTTCCAGTGAGTCTGTATATCTTCTTGTTTTGTCTACCAGAGTCACATGTTCTTTAACTTCTCCTGTGCTGATGAGAAACCTGACTGAGCTTATGTTTGTATTTGGAGGAGGGAGAACTTGAGAACTTTTGAATCTCCAAAGGGAATATAATTGAAATGTAATGCCTTTGCTTATGCGAACAGGCTTTTTCCTTTCGTAAAGATAAAGTTCACACAGCTAGTCCATCAAACCACAAATCAAAATGTCTCGTATTGTAACAAGAGCCACAACTTTGATTCCTACAATAAGTCTCCTTTGGCCTGCCTGCCTTCCTCTGTTCCTTCCCTCCCTCCCGCCCTTCCTTCATTCCTTCCTTATTTTCCCTGTTTAATCACTAAGAGCTGTGTGTATTTTACTATGGTCCAAGCCCTCCACAATGTATATGGTAAGATGCAGGCGATAAAGGAAAAAGGATCAGCTTGAATTTTTTTTCAAAGGAACAATCCTGTTGAGCATTTTCATAAAACCATTGTCTTATGAAACGAGAAGATGAGTACATTTACTCAATATTTTCATAAATAATTTTAAAAGGTGATGAAATTATAGTTTTAAAGTTAATGGCTTATAGAAAATATGGCTAAAAGGTATTTATATAAATTGATGTCATTTCAAATGAAACAATTTATCTAAGAGGATGTTTGCTGTAACATGTTAAATTCCACATAAGTAACTAAAGTAGACTGAAGTAGACTTTTTCCTAAAGGGGAATCTGGCCCATGGGCAGCACAAATTTGATTGAAAGACAGTAAGTTTAAAGAGGAGGGGTAAAGAGTGAGGAGTAAATTAATAATGAGGGTTGAAGTTAGTGGGTAGAAGCAGAACTAGGGAAAAGAAAATGGAACAAAATGTCCTTATGTTACTTAGCAGCTGATAAAACTAAGCAATATGAGAGAAAAAAGGGAACAAGGAGAGTTCTGGATTTTCATTATCAGAGTGTGTGGGGGGAATTATTCTGAAGATTCTCAATGAGAAGAACGTTCTTGATTGGCATTGATTCAGTAGAAATAGCCAGCCAAGCATAGGGGCAACATCACCAGAGAAAACGTTAGAAAATTATATTCTACTTCTGAACTGACAACTAACCAGAGGTGTGACCCCTGTCAAGACACTTTATTTCGGGGGAGAGGCATGTCTTTGTTTTCCAAGGTGCAAAACAGAAGAGCTGGATGTCCTCTATTATCTCTTCTAAATGAACAACTATATTATTTCTTTTGTCCATATTATAATGAAATGAAGCTATGTAAATAAAGACAGTGGTTATATCTTTTTTTCTTCTACAGTGGATACTCAATGTTTAGCACAGTGTGTAGCCCATAATATGTGCTCAATAAATACATGTTTAAGGAATGAATGAATCTACAGAATATTGTGTATTTATACAAAGGCAAAAGAATGGACCAATTCAGTTTTTTTTTTTAAAAAAAGATCCATCTAGCAATTTGAATACTTAGCACAGGTGGTTGACTTAGATTCATGTAGACACCGTCTATGTGACACAACAGAAATTATAGTCATACCCCTGTACAGTCTTATAATCTTAAAAGTCATTTGCTATTTCCCAAATGTAAATGTTCTCATCAATTATCAGTCTTCAAAATGGAAAACTTAGATACATTTTTGTATGTTTCTTATTCCCATTATCACCCTTATAGTTTTCTTTCTTTCTTTTCTTTCCCTTTTTTTCTCTCTTTTTTTTTTTTTTTTGGTGCCTTATACCAATGGCCTTATAGGTTTCTAATAATGCATTGTATAAAATACAGATCTAGTTAGGCTGATACGAAAGGAGTTACTGTGAGATTTCACAAGCTCTGAAATCTTGCGTTTAGGCATAGATTTGTATAGTGCTGTTTGGAAATAAAATATTAATACATCTTCAATTTTTTTTAGCCCCCAACAAGTTGACTATATTTATAATGCCCAGTTGTTTTAATATCTCATAAAGCACAATCCAGCTTAAGAAGGAGCATATTTCATATTTCAATTATCTGTTCTGATTTATACAGAGGACAAAAAAATTGAATGAGTCAAAATTTAACAAAATTGTGCACACAAACCACTGCATGCAATTATTTCAGAGAGTTTATTTTGAATTCATGATTTCTTTTATCCTGATCTATATTTCAAAAGACATAATACATTCTCTCTCTCTCTCTCACACACACACATACACACACAGGCACACACCCCCCCACTATTGTTTCAAATTTATGCATACTACAGATTAGTGGAACAATAAGAGATTAGGTACATATGCCCTTAATTCACATTAAAACATTAAAAACTCCGCAGATGTTGCATTCATATAATGCTAAAGTATCAGGATGCCAAGTTAATTAAAATATTTTTACATAGTATTTGACTTACATGTTACTAAATTTCTGAATATTTAGTAATCTTTAAACCAAGTATCTGAATGACAGATTATCTACTTCTAATGAAGACGCTTGAACATTATATCAAAGATGTCCTATGTATAAATCAAAGCAAATAGTATATATAAATAAGATATATACTATCTTATCCCAATCCAACCCACTGCCACTTTTCCTTCTTCTTTAAATGTTAATAAAAAGTGAATTGGATAGGGAAAAGTTTCAGTCTATGCTACAGACTAAAACTGTAGTAGATAAAATGGTACCTTCAAAAATTTTGTTTACTATTATCCCAAATAAGTAAATATAGTACATGTGTTTTAATAATTTATAAAACAAAGAGTCTTTTAGATCAAACTAAAGCAAATATGTAATTATATTACCCACAAAGTATTTTTAAAAGTTCAGTATTAGAAATCATTTCATTCATAACAATGGATTTAGAATGGGGTTTAAATGAATTCATGTTCTCCTCTTATGCGAATTGATATCTCTATCAGGAGTGGGGGTTGGCAGAAGAAAGAAAGGCCATGGTGTGTGCATGTCTGTGTTATGTGTGTATATGTCTGCTTTAACTGAAAAGCTAAGAAAGTAATGAAATGACACTCCTGTTGTTTAAAGGAATATAATGATCCTGAGCAGGTAAAATGATTAGGCTTTCTTGAAAGTGGAAACAAGGACAGTCAGCACTGCATTTCAGATTCCTGAGCCCATCCATTTTCCTTCGCCTGCCCAAAGAGCATAAAGGCGTACATTGTTCTAGCAGGACAGAATATGCAAGATTATCCTGCTCCTTCCCCTTCAACCAATTTTCACAAAATGGAATCCAGTGAAAGAAAACACAGGGCTTCCCAAATGCATATTGAAAAGTCATCCATTTTTCGCTCATCTGATAACAACACTTAATGACTTGGGTGTCCCCACTTCGTTTCCCTATGGCCTTAAATGAAAAGGCCAGTTCATTCCGTTAGGAAATCAGTGAGACTAATCGTAATGAAAAACTGTGAAATTCTGCCAGGATTTAGCAAAGGCCGTGAATAGCCCAGCTTAAAAGTTGAATTTCTTGTTTTCCTTCCTGTGTGGCTCTCTTTGAAAAGGCAAGAAAATGGTACATTTGGTCTTTGGAAAACCCATCACAGAGTACAAGGCGCTGCCAACTGGTTAGGTTCATCCCAGGTAAACGAAGCCATGGGGGCATTAGGAATAAAATGACCAGAGGACAAATTTTAAAATGAAGACAAAGTAACATGTTTAGATTTTTTTGCTCAGAGTCCTGGCACGTTATAGTGTTTAACATCTCACATGCTCAGCGCCCAGGCCTTCTTCTCTTCTGTGGTATCAGCACACTCATCACAATGAGTTATGCTGTTAGTTCTACTATAACGTGCCATTTGTGTTCCTAAAAACCATCATCCTATGCATGACCCACAATAAAAAAACCTCAAAAACATCATCACTAATACATTTTTTAAAAAAGGTAAGAACCAAATAAAAAGGGTAGCATGGTTTTACACATGGTCAGTGTTAAGGAATGCATAAATAATATAATAAATATGGATAAATATGGTGCTTTGTCTTGAAAAAACCTGAAGTTTACTTCTAGAAGTGGACATTGAAAGAAAGGTTTGCAGCTTGTGAGTTAGTGTGAAGTTGTCTGAAATCTGACAGAAAGATGTAACAGCACTATGGGTGAGCTCATACCGTGCACGGTGAACGGAGGCTGCTGGTAGGTGTCTGAGGTTCCTGTATGTGTGTTTTGTGTATTCTCACACAGCTCAGTTAATCTGAATGCAGTTTTTTTTTGCATTTACCTAGTGTTTTTCGTGGGCAAAATTGCACAGAGGCAAACACAAAATTTTCTCAAATTTCATGCTATGCCCGTGATCAAGCAGACACATGTTCAGATTATTCCCTAGTATAGCAAGTGCATTGGAACTAATTTGCATTTTCAAAACAAGTGTTACAGCAGAACTGACTGTATATTCTCAGGTTGTATCTAATACTTAAACAGTGAAATGAAGAATTGATCTTTTACCTAACTCTGTGGAGATTTCCAGAGAGCTGTTTGGTGTTGTATAGACATATAAGTAACTCTACTTCTATATTTTTCTCTTGTCCCCAATGATAACGTTTATCTCCTCAAAGTAGAGGACTGTAAATATGGTAGTCAAAGAAGTTGTTCAAGAGCTTCTTCTCTTCTTATGTAATGGAGTGCCTTGTTGACTAGACTATGTTATCCTTCCTACTCATCTTTCATCTTCTATCGTAGGCTCCAATTTTTAATTCTACCATTTGTTCCAGATCTCAGTCACAGTATCCTATAGCATATCAACTTACCACTGTTAGACTCCTGAACATTTATCTAACAATGACCTACCCTTGAAACATTCTTTCCTTGTTGTTCATTTAAAGTTGAATTTTGTTTTAGTGGTGGTGGTGGTTCCTGTTGTTTTGTAGGATTTTTCCCCGATTCTGTGGCACTAGTCCACTTACATAAAACACTCAAAATAAATGCTTTTCAATATATCTCCGCTGTTTTTTTCAACAACATGTGGAGTTCAGAATTTTCTCTATCTAGGAATCTTACTCTTTGTAAAAGATTTTACAAGAATCCAGTGTATATGTGAAACAACAGTAACACCCACACCATGTTTGGCCTCTTTTTCATCATGTTTTTAATGCTTGCTTGCCCAAGAAAACAATCTATAAAACATGCACACACGTATGTTCATTGCAGATCTTCTTGTAAACATCCCCTCTATGATTAAATTGATTCCTGGGGAATTGGCTAAGATAACCAGTACCAAAGGTCATTTTCAAAACTTCCTGTGCCCCTGAAAATGTTTTGTGTTAATAATATGCATTAGTTTTATAGCCACTTAAGAATACCTCTTTCATGTCAAACAAGAAACAGCCAAGATTAAAACAAGGGGAAGATCGTACAACCTCTATAGAATCAAATGAATGCAGACATCTAGAAATAAAAGGAAGCAGAGTTTTGAAAGATCCACTAAAAGACTCAATCTCTTGATATTTATCCTAAAGCCTACAGAAAGCAACAGGAAGCTGTGCCATCCAGGGATAGAGGCCATGGATTGATCCAGACAGGATGATAGATAGGGAACAGGGGAAAGAGCCAGGGCTGGTTTCACAAAACAAAACAAAACAAAACAAAAAAAACTCCAAAACAAAACAGAGGAAACAGATTTTCAATGCTAATAAACTTGCCAAACAGGACTGCTTTGCCATTTAAAAAAAAAAAGAAAATGAAAGAAAGAAATTTAAAGAACTTTTTAAACTTTTTAAACACAATACTTAGGAAAATAATTTTTTAAATTTTTCTTAAATATAAATAAATAAATATCTATCAATCAACCAATCTCAAGCCATTCCTGGGGAGCTTTGCTTGTCCCACAAAATGAGGATACTATGTAAAAGCAGTATTTGCTTTCTAGAATTAAAAGGAAATCAGTATATGTTTCATAAAAGGAGACATGATTTCATTGATGGTATTAAATTGCCTTACCAACATTTCTTGGAAGAAATACATTTCCATTCCTTGATGAAACCAACATATTTTGCTTTCTCAGAGTAACACAATACGTTTTAATAAACCATAGGTGGCCAATGAATCACTTCTCTTTTTTTCTTTATTCTTGGAGATTAGAGATTATCAAAGCCTGAAGTTTGCTTGTTATATAACTGTCTCAACTCTCTCAATATTGCTCATTAGCCTTCTAAAGTTTTAAGCAGAGAAAGGAAATATGTTTTAAAGATGAGATTCTTTTAAAAACGGGAACTCAAATTACCAGTGCTCTGCCCTTATTGGGTTACTGCTGTCATATGCTACAGGAGAGACTTCTCTCATATGATTGTAATTACCAACATAACCAAGCTGGGAGAGTACTGCATCATGGCCGGCCTGTAATATTGCCTAAGGGGACTTTTTTTTTTTTTTAGGAGAGAGCTACAGATTACTTAACTGTAGGGATTCCAGAGGCAGAAACTTCGAATTGTGCAATATATTCGATTTGGCAGCATGCAAGCTCACTCTTTTGCCCCAGCTCAGGTATCGGTAATTGGAGTAGAGCAGAGGGCAGTGCAATCAGTTGAAACTAGTCACGTCTGATCAGTTCTAAGCTTGTGACAGGTGACGTGCTGTATACATCCTTGGGGCAGAGAGGGCAAGAAAGGAGAAGAGCCCAGTGGTGGGAGAGCCAGTTGAAACTCCTAAATGTAAGGGCAAGTTATTTGACTAAAAAGAGGGAGGAAAAAAAGAAATAGCACAGAACTGTTAAAGATACTTATAGTCAGTTCTCATCATTTCTACCTTAATACTTTTTGTCTGTTTAATTAGACATGGATGTTGTTGCCAATTGCTAATTTTTCCACTCACACTCAACCTCAATATGAATATCTCCAATCTGCAAACTGTAGCTCTACTACGAGTTCTTGGTTGGATACTGTGGTCTTGATTTGCTTGTTGCCACTCCCTAAAACCTGCTGATGCTCCGCCTACTGGCTGAGCTGGTAATTCCGCACTTATCCAGATAAAGCGTGAATTTTCTACCCTCACTTGGTCATCATATTTTGGGTCAGTGACTCCCTTCCAAATATGCTGGTGAATTCCTCACGCTAAGCCCAGTGCGTTGTTGGTTTTTTCTACTTCCATGTGGGCCTACGAAAGGAAAATTCCAGCATAACTGGGAAACACAGTTGAGTACCTAATACATAGCCAGTACTTCAAATACATCAGTAAATCAACGTATTAATGAATTTATTTGGCAAAGTCAAACTGTTGAGTCATTTGAACATGTAAACATAGCTTGTTTATGACAGTACCAATTCTCATGCATCATGATGTAATAGAAAGCAAACCATTACCATTTCCCCCAAATTAGTCAGAAATGGACAAAACAGCTTCCACTAATAACCATTTCCCTGGCATGCTTCTGTGGAGAAGACAATGTGTAAAGGACACCAGACGTTTCACCTCTGGTACATATGATTATGATATGTGATTATGATTCATTCTACTTGATATATGGACTGAACTTTCCCATCATCCAGTGAGCTGTCCTAAAACAAAATGAAAATATAAAATATAACTTTTGGAGGGATTATTTATGAAATAAATAAAAGGTATGAAATAAAAGGTAAATTCTGGATCATTTCATTAAATTTCATCAATCAGCTGACACTTCTGTGTTTAAGAGGGTATCCAAATAAGTGGTAGGATCTAACTTGGTATGGGAAAACAGTAGATGTTTATTAAGCTAAATAAATAAAATTGAATTGGATAATGTTGAAAAGAAGTCACAATTTGATTACATGTTTTGAAAAACTCTAATCTTAAAATTGGTGTAGCTTGTCTCATCTTTGCCACTTACTAGTATGTGACCTCAGAATGTTATTTAACTTTCCTTAGTCTCAATTTTTTATCTGTAAAATTAAGATGATTAAGTCAAACTTAAGATTCTTTCTAGCCTAGAAATTCTATGATTCTTAGATAAGTCCCTGTTACATTACTATAATTTATTTGAAATTTATTTTGTCTTTGGGATTAAGCTAAAACTTTAAATAGACACTTCCTCCTCTTCCTTTGCTTTTTTAAAACATACAGCCCAAATATCATATGATTTCTAATGCGTTGAATTTGTATGACATAAGCCAAATTATTTCACCATAAAGGTGACTGTGTTAAAATTCAATTCTGACGTTCGGTAATATTGCTGGCCTGTGACATGCTTATCAGTCCTGTCTCTGACCATGGAGCTGTAAATCCTGACCTTGTTCAGGCATAGAATTTTTCTCTTTGACAAATAAAATGGTCTATTGATGAAGTGAATTCAAAATGTTTTGGGTTTGAGTACAAACAGTTTTAAGTAGAGTATATAATCAATATATGGAGTCTGCTCCTTTATTTCCTCCCAAGGTGGAATTGGATAGTAATGGTGATACTTGGAGCTATGAAAAAATGTGTGCTCTTATAAAAAATGAAGCAGGAACCTTTCATATAAACACATTGATCATGGTAATTTTTGTTCATGACCCTTTACTATTTGTTGGGTTGATCAGTGGACAATGTGGGGGGTTGTTCCAAATACCAAGATGAGCTTAGGAGCTCAGTGAAACCTGAGGATTGCTTGAACAAGTGCCATATGCACCAAATTAACAGTGCCAAAAACAAATTGAAATCCCCAAACTACATTTATGTGTTATAGGGGTTAAATATATTAATATATATAAATATGGATGGAAGACAATGATATATATAGTGATGGCAAATCACATCATATATTTCATTTTTATATATCATATATATATAATATAATATATATAAATATCATTGTCTTCCATCCAACTTCCAAAAAGCAGTACCTGCTCTGTACGCACAAGGAATTAGTATCTCTCTACTTCAAGCCACACTCAGTGGGGCTCAAAGACGAACAGGATCGAGTCACTAAATTGTAGAATCACTAAAAGTGTCATCTTCATCTCCTTTATTGGTAACGTAGGGTCTCCACTCTCTAGGGAGCAGAGTACTTTTCTTCAGTGCTAGTTCTAACAATTCTATGCTAATGATGCTGATTCTAGCAATAAGAAATCACCATTAAACCTAGTAAACGAAAGAAAACAATAACATATCCTGCCATGGTTCTTTTGGTCTTTTCTTTAGTTAGATGACCATTCATAAATAGTGAATCCTCATAATATATTTGGGTGTTTTTTGCCCTGAGTATTTTTTAAGGAAAAGCTTACCTCATGAAATAGAAATAATATCTAGGTTTGTTTTGTAGATCCTTATTTTTTTCTCAAAATAGATACAAATACATTATTGCCATTTAGTTTAAAGGGAGTCAGTGGGAGGAAAAATCCACAAGGAAGCAACCACCTTGAGCTATTAACACCAGCTGTCCTCTATGCAGCATTTGCTAAGGGCCAGGCAGTGTGCTAAATGTTTTAAGTGTGATATCTTATTTAATCCTTATATCCTTGTGAGTCAATACAAAATTATCACTCCCACTTTACAAATAACAATATGAGCCTGAAAATTAATCTCAAGGTCACATAGCTAGTAAGGGTTCCAGGCTTTCTTCATCAATGTCCTCCCCTCCCACTCACATACTTTTGCATAAAGTACTTGGGGCAGACTAGAAATGACCTTGTCAGTCCCTTTAACCTAAGTGAGAAATTTCCTCTGGAATTAAAACTGATTTCTTCTAGGTGTTCTACCCAGGAGGAAAATGCGCATTGGCAGAGCCCAGCTATTGGTTGAATGTTAATTGCCCTAGATGTTGCAATTATCTTCAAAGTAAAGAGGAAGTGGCATAATTCCTTTTAAGTCTCATATTCACCATGAGTGGGCCAATATATTGTATTAGTCTCTTTTCTTCCTTGAATTCTCACTACATTAAAACTCTTTCTCATCCTCTCTTGATAAAGGGCTTACATTGTTACAGAAGTAATTTGCAAGGTTGTCACGAGAAAATACCACGTACTCTTGAAAGAGGCACTTACTGAAGGTCAGATGGGGCACTTCATTCATTTCCTGGGGTTAGTCTGGGCCCATGAAACTGATACTGATCTGGAAGTTCCTGGATGTTCTGAACACCAAAACCACAGTACAACTGTGGAAAGAGAAAGTCATGAACTGGTTCTGCGAGATTATCCTAATGGGACTTCATTTGACGCTATTATGAGCAAGCCAAAATTCAAGAACATAGGAAGATCTCAGTTAAGACAAAGAATTATAAAGCTGGAAGAGGGTATGATCATACTCACTTCAAAATCTGCAGGAGTTGCCCAGCCTCATTCATTCCTTAACCGTATTTTAATGTTTGACAAATCCTTTATAGTGACTGCCCCAGAGGCTTACTTCCACTCAAACAATCAATTCTGAATTTTAAATTTCACTAGAATGTTTGCTTTAGCATTCAATTTTCCAGGTTACACTATTTTAGGTTGTTGTACTCATGTGTAAAATGACCAAATTTTTTGTGTATGGGGGGATGAGGATATATGGTCCAGAAGAATATGTTTCTGATTTATGAGATTATTTCCAAATAAATCAAATTTAACTATCCTTTTAATGAATTGTTTTATCAAAATGCATAGGAGGGCATGTAGGCAAACTGCCATAGCAAACCTGTATTTATGGTTATGGGGCATCTTTCCTAAGCATGAAACAAAAATAATAGTCACAGTCTTAAAAATCATAAAGGCCTAGCAACCTCAATATCCTATCATTAAAAAATAATAAAGAAAGAGAGAAAGGTAGAAAGAAAGACAGGGAAACAAAATAACTCATTATCACCTTGAAAGTAAGGAACACATTACACATTTAACATTTACCCTCCAAGCCAAAGTAATTATTTGAGTTCAGTAAGATGTGATAATATTTTTATCATTAGCCATTAGTTAAAATGTTTTGAAATTCATGTTAATTTGCTTTAAAAATACAAATGATTCTCATGTCTTAACCCATTAACACACATAATAGCCACTTTGAAATTCATTTCTTTGCAAATTCTGCCTGTATAATCTATTACCTATTATTCAGGACCGTCAGTGTGGCCTATCAGAAAGCCAAAAGTAGAATTTTGTCCCAGCTACCATCTCATAGGTATAATCCAGTGGAATCTGGTTTCAGTCCAAATGATTTTCAGTTTTGTCTTCTACATTCTTGCAGTACTTTGGCCAATGGCATTCCAAGAAGATGAGTTCCATAAATCATGAGGAGAAATAAAAAACTGGGGAGGGAGAGCGAGCCTGGAGGACCAAGAGAACAGAAGCTGCTTTATGCTAGAAAAACGGTCTTCTTTCTCCCTTCCTTTCTTGTATTTCTCTTCTCCCTGCCTAGTGAGCCTTTCTGAGATTCCCCGACTCCTGGCTGAGGTCTAGTAGAATTGCAAAACACACACACATACACAAGACAGCAGCCAGTCAGGTGAGAATGCCCACACCTTAAACCTCACAAGAAACATTTACAACAAGAATAGGAAGTTACGGATGCAAATGAAGAGTCTCTTTGTTAAACTATGAGTTGGAGTGATTTCCAGAGATCGGGATTTCGTTCTTCTTACTTGTCCTACACCACCATTAATTTAGTCCACCTGAGACGCCAGGAGGCCCTTGAAGACTAGAGGTCTGTGGTCCCACACCACCTACTGTTCCCCGGTTTTACATTTCCAAGGCTCAGCTGCTTTACCCTGTTCTGGTCTCAATTAAAATAAAGGCTTATTCATAATGGTTAGAATGTATCTGTAGTACAAAAATATTTGGACAAAAGTTGGAGGAGGTATTGTGTGTCTCTTACACTTGGGTTAGTTTGTTAAACTGAGAAAGTATAAAGCCTAGAATAGCTAACTATACTGTACCCGTGGCTTACACAGGGCCCATGCATCTTTAGTAAAGCCCCCTCCCCCACTTCCCAGGCAAAATATGTATTTCCACAGCACAGTGTTCAAGGGTCTGTTATCACATTTGTAATTATAAGTTCTGTTTATTGATTTGCATATCTCTCTTCCCCCGTCATACTGTGAACTTTTCAAGGCCCTGTCGCCATCATCTTGGTATCCATCACACACCCTTCTTTGTCTCTCTAACCTTTCATGGTAACTGAGAGAAAACAGGTGTTCAATATGTGCTTTTTAAATAAATATAAAAGGGAATGAAGAAAGAAGCTTGAATTAATGCCTTGTTCCTAAAGAAAAATATGGCATATATTGTTTGGCAACTATAGTCTGCCCTCTGTATCATGGGTTCTGCATCCATGGATTCAACCAAACTTGGATCAAAAATATTCAAAGAAAAAAATATAGGTAACAATGCAATAATGAAAATAATATGAGGTGAAAAAACAGTACAGCCTAATAACTATTTACACAGAATTTCCATTGTATTAGGTATTATAAGTAATCCAGAAATGATTTAAAGTATATGGGAGGATATGCATAGGTTATATGCAAATAATACGCCATTTTATATGAGGGATTTGAGCATCCTCAAATTTTGGAGTCATCAGGGGCCCTGGAACCAATCCTCGACAGACACTGAGAGATGACTGTATTCTTTATCAGAAACTAGGTAGGCACCATGAGATAGGAATTACTTTCTCAGTCTGATTCTATTTAATCTTTCTATTATACTATAAAAGAAATGCTACAGGGTCCCCAATTGCCAAAGGCAGAGCTGCTTGCCTTTGACTGCACCTTGTAAACTTCCCTCAGTTCCTCAATGACTACCTTCACACAGAAATACAGTTTTATGCTTTGGCATGGTTGCATTGCTACAAGAGAATAGCTAAATTTTCTAACCTACTAAAAGTGACATTTATTCTTTATTGATGCTATTCAAAATTAATATGTTTTGAAGGCCTATTAAGTCTATTGAGACTTAGAAAAGTGAAATGACATTGAAATCAATCGTTGTTTGCAGTCATTAGACATTTTCCGAGATTTTTAAAAAATTAAGTGAATACTAATTTTTCTTTAGAATCCAGGCTGATATATTTTAAAGTTTCGTATTGCAGCCATGACTTGTGGTAGGATTAAAACGAATAAATTGAATAGTCTGAATTTTCAAAGTCAAGCACTCCTGTTGTTGCAGGAATGCCAAGGAAGAAAAAATGCTGCAAAAGTTGGATGGCCCATGATAAAAGGGAAAAGTCTACAGATCCAGTTTCAAAGTTCCCCGCTAAAAATGTGATATCCAGCAGTAACAGACCTGCCTCTGGGGAAGAAACAAGTTTCTAGAGAGTCGGCTGAAAAAGAGGAACAAAGCCCAAAAATGAAATTGCCTTCACACACCTGGGGCTTAAGTAATAACTGAGTATTTTTAAGTGTCTTTGACAACATTGGGTAGAGGGATATTAGGAAGCTGTATTTTCAATTTTCTCCAATTGCAAAAGGAAATTTAATGGCTGAATTAGGGCCACTAAGTTAGGGCCACTATATGCCAAAGGGCTATGAGACTGACAGAAAGAGTTTAGCTTCTGTACATGATCCAGCAACTCCAGCAGTGAAAACTTGCAATGGCAAATCTCCTAATAGCTCAAGAAACCTGCCTCTGGCAGGGTAAAGATAACACCCGCCTAATACATTATTGTCCTACTGATGCTCTGCATTTAAGAAAAAAGTTTCAAGTATTTGCCCAGGTAAGTGAGTCTTTCAGATTGAGACAGAACTATCTCAGGGCTTATAACTCCACAAATCTTTTGAAAAGTAAGAAACACTTCTAAAGGTTTAATAGAGGTGAACTTCCTGAGCTTTGTTTCTTACCAGCACAACACTATCACCAGATCTTCTGCAATATTAGGATGAAAATATATCAGGACAAAAGTTATTATCTGAGAAGCTTTGAAGGAATCACAGTTTTTATCACTTGGAGTCTAGTAATGGTAAATTTACCAGAAATAGCAACAACAACAAAAACAAAACAGCTTCACAGACCTCACTTATTGAGGTGGGTGTATTATCCTCTGACTACTTAAATGCCAATCCATTCATTCCCTTTAAATCCCTCTTGCAAAGTTCATCTATAATAGAAGGGATAAAATGTAATAATGTGAGCCTTCAGCATTCATGGTGAGCACTGAGGGTTGATACCTGATCAGAAACTTACCAAAAATCATGGGAAGAGTCTCTTGATGAAACAGAATTTGAACTTTTAATGCGAATAAATTTAGGTTGTAAATTAAAAATAATTTGGATTTGGTTTGAGGTTTTTAGGTAGAATTTCAGGTTCTGTTTCTGTTGACTTAAGCTCTTATTTTCCAATTATATTTCCCTCCTGGGTCTTTATCTCATTGCCTTTAGGAATTAACCATTTTAAATGATCTACTCTTCATTGTTGCATATAGAGACTTAGCTCTAATAATATGATTAACTTCCCTATCAGACAACAACTATGAAAAATATTAGAATCAGGGAATAATCTCCAAAGTACAATAACTTAAGAATATTATTATACATATACTATATGTATATAGTGTATTTCTAGAAAGATGTACCTTTCCCTTTAAAACATAATACAAGTTTTAGTTAAAAAAAAAAAAGCTAATGGGTCCTCTCAAACATGGAAGAAGGTTGGAAGTTTCCACCCTGTCCTAAAAACAAGTCAAAGGGATGAACAAACTAAAGAACCAAGAGCTCTTCTTAAATTCACCAGAGAAGTGAGGTCACTGGGCAAACTACTGCCCCCCAAATTGGATAGGCCAATGGGTGAATACAATCATGACTTACCAGAACAGAAAACGCCAAGGAATGAGTTCTGAGTAGGAAGACCTGAACTGTAATTGACAAATGGCTGGAGGCTCAGGGTGGATAAATATAAAAGATAAAAACTCCAGAAAGACCCAAACCATGGGGTGAGTGGTTGGGGGTGGGGGAAGACACCCATTTGAGTTTTGTCTCCAGGAGCTTCCCCAAGATCTCACAGTAAATATTGGAAAAAAACATCCCCTCATGCAGGGGAAGGGGAAAAGGAACCATTTTGAAATACACTGAAGCGTTCTGTTCTTATTAACAAGGACTGCCCTCAGGATAAACTAGTTAATAAGAGCCTAACCTGCTGGGGTTTTGTCAGAGGCTAACTGACCTGGGGAAGGGAAATACCCAACTCCAGCCCCCTCAAGCCGTCCTGTGCAACCTAAGGAGGAGGCAACTGAGAATCACATGTAAAGTTCACAGTCTCCAGGCACAAGCTCACTAAAAGACTGATCTGATCTATAGACCTAATCATAGGACCATAGAATGCTTTGCATCCCCCCAAACCTTACCAACACATTACTAAAGACCTATTTACAGCAGTTTCTTTTATCCAGTACATAATGTCCAGCTATCAAGAAAAAGTTACAAATGCTTGAAGAGATAGAGCAAGTATGAGAACCAAACTCACATATGGCAGGGATGTTGGAATTATCAGCCTGGGAATTTATAACAACTGTGATTAATGTGCTATAGGTTATAAAGGATAAAGTAAATGGCATACAACAACAGATGGGCAATGTAATGGAAGGGACTGAAATTCTTGAAAAAAATCAAAGAGAAATGGTAGAGCTCAAAATCACAGCAACAGAAACGAAGAATGTCTTTGATGGGCTTATGAGTAGACTGGACACAGCTGAGGAAAGAATCTGAACTTGGGGCTATCTCATATGGAATGCTCCAAAACTGAAAAGCAAAGAGAAAAAAAGACTGGAAAAAAGACCCCAGAATATCCAAAAACTGTGGAATAACTATAAAAATTGTAACATTTGCTTAACGAGAATAACAAAGAAGAGAAATATAACTGAAAAAAATTCGAAACACTGAAGACTGAGAATTTCTCCAAGTTAATGTCAGACACCAAACCAAAGATTCAGGAATCTCAGAGAACACCAGACAAGGTGAACATCCAAAATAAACTACACCTAGCTATAGCACATTCAAACTACAGAAAATCAAAGATTAAAAAATAAAAACCCTGAAAGAAGCCAGAGGGGAAAAACACCTTACCTTACCATTGTGGAGCAATGATAAGAATTACATCTGACCTCTCCTCAGAAACTATGCAAAGAAGAAAAGAGTGACTTGAAATATTTTAAGTGTTGGGAGGGGGAAAAAAGCACCAACCGAAAAACTTGAAACCTATGAAATCATCTTTCAAAAGTTAAGGAGAAATAAATACTTTCTCAGACGAATAACAAATGATGGAATTTATTGCCAAAGACCTTCCTTGCAAGAAATGTTAAAAGAAGTTATTTAGAGAGAAAGAAAATGATATAGGTCAGAAACTCTGATCTACATAAAGAAAGGAAGAACATTAGACAAGGAATAAGTGAAGGTAAAATGAGAACTTTTATTTTCCTTATCCCTTATTTATATTGCTTATTCGTAACCTAACAAATAAAAATTTGTTCAAAATAATAATAGTAACAATGTATTTGGTTATGTACGCTTATGTATGTATACATATGTGTGTGTGTATATATTGATATAGATACCTACTTATATATGTTTTATATAAGTAAAATGAACATCAATGACGCAAGGAACAGGAGAGAGGAATTAGGATTATTTTGTTATTATAAGCTATTTACATCACCCATGAAGCAGTACAGTGTTATTTGAAAGTGGACTTGGATTAGTTGTAAATGTATATTGCAAACTCTAGGGCAACCATTAAAAATAACTTTTAAAAAAAGTCCAGCTGATATGCTAAGAGAGAAGAGAAGATTAAATCACATAAAATGCTCAATTAAAACCACAAAAGTCAGAAGAGTGGAAGACAAAAATAGGAACAAAGAACCAAGGCAAAAAATAGAAAACACTAACAAATACAATAGACATTAACCCAACTATATAAATAATCACTTTGATTGTCAATGATCTAAATGCACCAACTAAAAGATAGATATTTTTAGAGTATATCAAACAAGATCCCACTACATGTTTTCTATAAGAAACCCACTTTAAATATAAAGACATATATAGATTCAAAGTAAATAGAGGGAAAAAGATATATTATGCTAACATTAATCAAAAGAAAGTGAGAGTGGCTATATTAATTTCAAACATAGTAGAGTTGAGAGCAAATAACTTTATCAGGGATAAAGAGGAGCATCACATAATGATAAAGGGGCCAATTCTCCAAAAAGGCAAACTCCCTTTAATGTGTATGCACCTAACAATAAAGCATAAAAATACACGAGGGAAAAATTGATAAAACTGCAAGAGATATGGATGAATCCACTATTATAGTTGGAGACTTCAATACTCCTGTATCATAAGTGGACCAATACAGCAGGCAGGAAATTAGTAAGGACATAGTTGAACTCAACAACACCATCAACCAATTGGATATGAGAGTCATCTATATACTACTCCATCCAACAATAGCAGCATGTACATTCTTCTGGAACATGGAACATTCACAAGATAGAACACATTCTGGGCCATAAAATGTACCTTAACACATTGAAAAGGATAAAAATACTGTAATGCCTGCTTTCAGATCACAATGAAATTAAACTGAAAATCAATAACAGAAAGATAGCAGGAAAATCCCCAAATACTTGGAGATTAAACAGCACACTTCTAAATAACACATGGGCCAAAGAAGAAATGGCAAGAGAAATTTAAAAAGTATTTTGAACTAAATAAAAATGAAAACACAACTTATCAAAATTTGTCAGATGTAGTGAAAGCAATGCTTAGAAGGAAATACATAGCACTGAATATCTATATTAGAAAAGAAGAAAGATCTCAAATCAGTCATATAAGCCTCCATCTTAGGATACTGGAAAAAGAAGAGCAAATTAAATCCAAAGTAAGCAGAATGAAAGAAATAATAAAAATTAGAGCAGAAATCAATGAAATTAAGAACAGGGAATTAATGGAGAAAATCAACAAAACCAAAAGATAGTTATTTGAAAAGATTAATACAATCAATAAGACTCTAGTCAGACTAAGAAAAAAACAAGACAGTGGACACAAGTTATTAATAGCAAAATGAAAAAGGAGATATCACTACAGCTCCTATAGACACTAAAAGGTTAATAAATGAAAACTATGAACAACTCTATGCCCACAAGTTTGATAACCTGGATAAAATGGACCAATTCCTTGAAAGACATACTCTTTCAAAATTCACACAAGAAGAAATAGACAATCTAAATAGGCCTTGTTTGGAAAACTCAAACCATGTTTTTCTCTACTCTCAGACTACAACATAACAATGATTAACACAGATCACTTCTGTGATCCCAAAATATGTGGGGATTCTCCCCACCAGCAAGCAAGCACTCAATTCTGCAGCCTACACCAGTTGGATGTCCTCCAATCCAATTCTGACACTATCTACCTGGACATAGCATCAGATTCCACAGGTTGAGGGATAAGTCCCCAAGATTGTTACCCCCTCCTTCAGACACCAGTTGCAAGTCCAGGCCTCCAGAACTTCTGACCAAATGGCTCTAAGGTGGGGTTGCCACAACTCCCTCTTTGCACTCAACTAATTTGCTACAGCAGCTCATGGGATGGGAGTCAGGGAAACCCTTACTTATGTTTGCCAGTTTGCTCCAAAGGATATTTTAAAGGATACAAATAAACAGCCAGATGAAGGGATATATAAGGTGATGTCTGGAAGGGTTTCAAGTGCGGGAGCTTCTGTTCCTGTGGAGTTGGGGTGTGCCACTCTCCCAGTACGTGGATGAGTTCTTGTTCACCTTCCTATCAGCCTCCATGTGTTTAGCTCTCCAAAAGCCCCTGGACCCTGTCCTCGTGGGCATTTTATGGAGATTTTACTGGACAGGCATGAATGAACAACTGTGTCAAAATGTGATTGTACATAAAGGGTAAGATCTAAACTCAGCAAGACCTGTCTGTTCAGATTCTTTTTGGCCTCTCTATGTAGCATTTCCTCCCCCAAGGTATGGGGCAGGACCCTCTTTGGAATGAGGGTCTTATGATCCACTATCAGATTAGAGTCCTGCAGTGGGCAGGTGAAAGGAGGGCAGGCAAAGGAGGTTCACAAAGAGAGATTCTGTTTACTGTAACAAGGGCTATGGGAGTTATGAGCCAGGAACCAGAGGCCTATATCTAACAAAGAAATTCAATCTGTAATTAATAACCTTTGAAACAAAAAGCACCAGGCCCAGATGGGTTCACTGATTAATTCTACCAAATATTTAAGGAAAAAATTATACCAATTCTCCACAATCTCTTTCAGATGATAGAAGCAGATGGACTACTTCCTAACTCATTCTAAGAGGCCAGCACCACCCTAACACCAAACCTAGACAAAGATTACAAGGAAACTAGAGATCAATATCTTTCATAAATAGATATGCAAAAATCTTCAACAAAATATTAACCAATCAACTCCAACAATGTATAGAAAGAATTATACACCATGACCAAGCAGGTTTTATTCTAGGTATGGAAAACTGATTCAACATTGGAAAATCAATTAATGTAATCCATCACATCAACAGGCTAAAAAAGAAAAATCATACAATCGTATCAATAGATGGAGAAGAAGAATAACAAAATCCAACACTCATTCATGATGAAAACTCTCGGTAACTAGGAATGAAGGGGAACTGCCACAACTTAATAAAGAATATCTACAAAACACCTAAAGCTGACATCATACTTAATGGTGACACACTAGTTATTTTCCCAGTAAGATTAGGAACAAAACAAGAATGTCCCCTCTTTTACCACTACTTTTCAACATACAGGAAATCCTAGCAAATGCAATAAGATGAGAAAAGGAAATAAAAGGTATAACAATTGGGAAGGAAGAAAAAAACTGAATTTTTTTTATGGCATGACTACCTATGTAGAAAATCCAAAATAATGTACAAAAACTCCCCTCTTGGCATTAATAAGCAATTATAGCAAGATTGCAGGATACAAGGTTAATATACAAAAGTCAATTGTCAATCCCTTTCCTATATACTAGCAATGAACAAGTGAAATTTGCAATTTGAAGCACAATACCATTTACATTAGCAAATAAAAAATACAATATTTAGGTATAAATCTTTAAAAATATGTACAAGATCTATATGAGGAAAACTTTAAACTCTGATGAAAGAAGTCAGAGAACGAAATGAATGGAGAGATAGGAGGACTCAGTATTGTCAAGAGGTCAGCACTTTCGACCTTAATCTATAGAGTCAATGCAATCCCAGTGCAAATTCCAGCAAATTATCTTGTGGATATCAACTAACTGATTCTAAAGTTTATATGAGAGGGACCCAGAATAGCCAACCCAATATCGAGACAGAAGAACCAACTTGGAAGACTGACACTATCTGATTTCGAAACTTACTTGATTACATATAATCAAGACAATGTAAAAAGACATGGAGGGAACTTAAATGCATATTACTCCATGAAATAAGCCAATCTGAAAAGGCTGCTACATATGGTATGATTCCAGCTATACGGCATTTTAGAAAAGGCAAAACTATGGAGACAGTAAAAAAATCGATGTCAGCCAGGTGTTAGAGGGGAAGGGAAATATGAATAAATGTAGTATTACACAGGATTTTTAGGGCAGGGAAACTACTCTATATGATACATGTATAATGGTGGATACATGGCATTATAAATTTGTCCAAACCCATAGAATGTATAACAACAGGTGTGAACCCTAATGTAAATGTGGATTTTGGCTGATAGTGACATGTCAACGCGGATTCATCAACTGTTACAAATGTACCACTCTGGTGGGGGATGTCGACAATGGTGGGAAGTTGTGCTGGTTTGGGGGCACAGGACATACCGGAAATCCCTGTACCTCCAGCTTAATTTTGCTGTACAACTAAAAGATGTAAAAATAAAGAACCATTTTTTAAAAAAAGAAAAAATCTAATGGCTCATGATGCCTTTTCTATTCAAAGGAAAAAAAATAAAGTGTAAACTGTTAGTGCTAAATATGGGTTAATTACATAGATCATCAGAGAGACTTTCAAATGTCACAGACTTTTCTGTTAAACACAGTGATTTTGCAAGATCATGTATAAGAAGGAAATAGTGAACTATAAGACATATTTATATATCTCCTCACCATGAAATGGGGTTTTCCTCTGTGCCTTTTACCTCATTCCTGTGCTATCTTTAGATAATGTAACTTCCCCACAAACAAACCTCCCTGACTTCCACCAGTGACTCCCTCCCTCTCTCTCTCCCTTTCCTCCTTACCTGCCCCCTCTCTCTTCCTTCCTCCCTCTCTCTGTCTCTCTCCCTCCCCACTTCTTTCTCTCTCCTGTACGTGCTCTCACCTTACTCTTACTCCCTTGTTTATCACAGGGTCATACAAATGTTATCACTCTTTGATTGATGATCTACAACAGTGGGAAGCAGCATTGACTAGTTTTAGGAGAAAAACTTACTCTTTTCTTTACCACTCAAGAGACAAGGGGACATTAATGCTTATTTTATGTCAAAACCATCAAGTCAGAAATTCAGCTGACATTTACTTAGAGAGTTCCAACTTACGGTAGTAGAATACAAAATGCAGGTCTGCAATACCAGTCTGCTTCTTTGTGGCAAAAACAAACCTGTGATTTAATGCAAAAATAACATCAGTCCTCATTCACCTACTGCCCAGTCTGTGGAAGGCCCTGGGCTGCAGGCCTTACAAATGTGATCCCCTTTATCTCCCTGGCATATAACCCCCATTTCACAGATGAGAAAACTGAGGTTTAGTAACTTCAAGTAATTTACCTAAATTCACACGAATGAAAATACTGGACCTGGAATTCAAACCCACATACATCTAATCTGAAATCCCATATCCTTTCCAGTGGAAGAGATAAAAATTTGAACCAGACTTAAAAATGTGTTATGGAGAGGATTGAATTAAAAATCAAAAGACATGTTTCCATCTCAAAAATTAATGTTGATCTAAAATGATCTCTAATTACAATATAGCTCAATTGAAATAAATTATTATAAAAATGAATAATCAGAAACAATCCTTATGAATACTCATTTCAAAGACAATATTACAGGCAATATACTTACGAAAGAAGTATCTAGGCCAAAGCCAATAATACTAATTTAATGCAATGGATATAAAAGGAAATCTTTACTATTATTACAGATTATTACAGTTTAAAGTTTTGACTTACCTATTCACAGGATTGAAACTTCTTACTTTGGCTCCTTCTGTAAGTGCCTCTTGTTATCTCTGGCTCAGGCCAAGCAAAGCACTTTTCCTACACTGGCTAATCTCTGTTATCTCCCTTCATCAGAATCTCTGTCTGATGTCCGGCCCAGTTAGTCTCTTAGGACACCCAGATATCTGTGAAATTCTGAAGCCACTATAATGCCGACACATTGTTCAACAAACTTTCTTTCCTTCAGCCAAACCACCTGACCACCAATTATTTGAGGAGAAACACACATGAGATGGAAACACTCAAGAAAAAAGCCTTAAGCCATCTTATCCCTTCATCATTGTCTTCCTCCGGAGATGCACATCCCTTTTGCCAACACAGGCGAGCCTAAGGTTGACTTACAAATTGATGTATGTGGACTTCATAGAGTTCTAGATTCCTGAAGAATCATAGGCTATGCTTTCCACCTCCATACCCCTTATATTCAAATCTCATAATGCTCATTGCCATTTCACAATCCTAAAAAACTCTTATTCATCTTTCTGTGCTTCACATGGGTTTCATCATCAACTTTTCTGCAAGGCTTGCCCCCATGTCATAGCTGCTAATCATACGCCGTCTATTTGTACTTATGGTCGTTTTATTTTAACACCTGCCGTATTGTAATGTAATTATATTTTTATAGGCCTGTCTCTCCTCATAGACTAGAAGAACCTCATTGACAAGATCTGTGGTTTAGTCTTTCTCTAAATCCCTTAGAGAACTTAATAGAGTGTCTGGCACATAGGAGGTCCAGATAAAATATTTTCAGAGTTATTAAGTGCATTAAAATGTTAATTAAGCAACAGTTCCCTCTACTTAGAAAAACCTTCAAAGGCAAAGAGGTAATTTTCCCTTGACTCCCCAGCAATGCTATATTATTCATCTGACGTTTATTTATTGAGTACCTCTATGTGTTACAAGCTCTTTTAGGCTCTGGAGATCCATTAAAGAAATAGATAAAATAACTTGCTCCGTGGGAGGTTACATTTCACAGAGGAGAGACCAGCAGCACAAGAAAAGCAGAGTATAGCAGAAGGTGAGATATCCTATGAAAGAAGAAGGGAGGGAAAGTGTTAAATGTGGAGGGAGAGGCAGCCACTTTAAATAGAGTAGTCAGGTGGGCTGCACTGAAAATAATACCAATTAAAACTGTAATAAGAATAATCGGAAGAAGAAGAAGGAGAAAAAGGAGAAAAGCAGGAGCAACAACAGTAACAAATAGCAACCACCATTTGTCTGGTGCATTAGTAATGAACAAAGCAATCTCACATAAGTATCCTGGAGTCTAAGGAAGGTAATTCATCAGAATTGCCCATAGCACGTTTTCCTCATTGTAGCTCCTGAGTATAACATAATCCGCTTCACTCATAATCTAAAGAGTTGCACCCAGGACTAGAAACATAAATCTTATGCCAAGACTGTAGAGGGAGTAGAATATTTTGTATTTTGGAAAACTACATGCTCTGATGGCTTCTTTGGTTTTGTAGGGATCTTCATCCTGTGAAGATCTAACCTCAAATCAGAAATTATTTTCCTTGCCTGATACTGACTTTAGTATAGCAATAGAAAACTGCCAAGAAATTTTGTGGGAGAATTATTTTGAGGTGGATGGTATTTGTAATTGTTCTAAATAACCTATTATTTGATTGATGACAACTGATTACACTGCTTTACACCATTTAAGTAATGAAGGAATTGTACCTTCACTATTATTGTCATAGGTAGTACTTACCAAACATTGGTTATGTGTTAGGTCATTTGTAAAGTGTTTTACATGCTTTTTCTCATTGGTTTCTCAAAGCAACAATATGATATAGATACTCTTATTGATTCCATTTCAGAAATGTGGAAGTTGAGGCATAGGGAGTTTTAGTAATTGCCAAAAGTCACACAGCCAAAAAGTGGCAGAATTATAATGTGAACCTGGACAGTTTGATTCTAGAAACTGTGCTCTTAAACTTTTACCACCTAAAATATACATAAAGGCTGGGGGTGTTGGGGGTGGGGGTTGGCTCACGCCTGTAATCCTAGCACTCTGGGAGGCCGAAGCAGGAGGATTGCTTGAGCTCAGGAGTTTGAAACCAGCCTGAGCCAGACTGAGACCCCATCTCTACTAAAAATAGAAACATTAGCCTGGCGTGGTAGGGCATGCCTGTAGTCCCAGTTACTGAGGCAGGAGGATCACTTGAGCCCAGGAATTTGAGGCTGCAGTGAGCTGTGATGACGCCACTGCACTCTAGCCAGGGTGACAGAGCAAGACTCTTGTCTCAAAAAAATAAATAAATAAAAAATAAAATAAAATAAAATAAAATATACATAATGGAGATAAAATTAGAGAGGAAAAGAGAAAATGATAAAAGGAAAAAACACCAAAAAGTGGGCCAAGATATAAGTAAAAACTTTAAAATAGAAATACAAAAGAATAATAAATATGAAAAAATGTTGAACTTTTGTAATCAGTCACAGACACACAAACCTAAGACACCTTTAAAAAAACCATAAAATGAATATAAATTTTCTGTTTGTTTTCTTTTACAAATGATTGTACTTAGAACTAGTGAGGTCTTGGGGAGGGATCACTTAGGCATTACCACACTGCTTTCCAGAAATGACACATCAATTTACATTCCCAAGTGGCAAAAGAATAAGAAGCCTTAAAAATATTTATATCTTTTGACCTAGAAATTCCACTTCTAGGAATCTATCCTAAGGGCAATTTTTAAATGCAGACAAAGTTCTAATCATGGAGATGTTTGTTGAAATTTTTTATTAGAATCAGAATATTTTTGGAATAATCTAAATGCCTGGCAATAAGAAAATGGTTGAGTAAATTAAGGTATATCTATGAGAGAGTAAACTGTATTATACTATAGCCTAGGGGTCAGCAAATTATGGCTTGTAGGCCAAAGTCCAGCCCACTGAATGCTTATTTACTTTTTCATGCTTTTGTGAATAAAGTTTTATTGGAAACACAGCCCCCTTCTTTCATCTACTTATGGCCCGTGGTTGCTTTCATAAAGCAAGGACAGAGTTGAATAGTTGCTGCAGATATTGTATGGCTTGCAAAGACTAAATTATTTATTATCCAGACCACTATAGAAAATCTTTTCTGATCCCTGTTGTATACAGTCAATCAAATTGTGTTTATTAAGAATGTTTAATGGCAAGTTTAAATGTGAAACTTATAATCTTAAATATAAAAATATATTTATTGGGATCCATTAATGCAATAATTATGTACTAATAACTATGTCAATAGTAATAAAGATATGGCACAAAAACAGTACATTGGTATTTCACAATAGTCAATTTTATAGTGGAGTGGGTCTACATTATCATTTTCGACTCATCTAAGCTGAATTATCTTTTTTTGGTAAATTCTTTCCTAGTACTAGGAATTCCTACAGTGTGCATCATATCTTTTTGCCTCTGCATAACAGTGCTGAGCAAACATTCATCTGTGATCATTTATGAAACTTAAATATCCAAAGGCCAACAAGGCTATGCCAATGATGATGTCATTTATCTTATGAAAGGGCAACGTTTTCGCCCAGCTGACTTCCTGATCCAATGGCCATTCTTTTTCATAGTGCATCAAAATCTGAAATTAGCTGACTGACCTATTGAGTAACCGTTGCCTGGAAAATTAGGTCACTGTACTACTATGTCTGTTTTTAGGATCTTAAGAAATTACAAAGATAAGTGTAGATGTCCCTAGCTGCTCTGCCTTTGAAAACAAACAGTGCCTTCCAGTTAATAAATCACCAGGAAGGAGATGACAGGACAGAGATCTGTGTTCACTGCTCTCAGTTGTTTTTGTCTGGTTCAGAAATCATTAGCACCTGATAGTGGTTTCAGTGCTCACCCATGGGGAAAGGGTAATTTCCAGGCCAGGTTTTTGTCAAATAGGAGACAATCTATGGAGACAATACCTTAGAGTCAAAAAGGTTGCAAATTTTCAGAATGTACCCCAGTACCGTAACAGAATCGCTAATGTAGGTTTCATAGTAGAAGTTGTATAATAACAGAACTTGCAATAATGATAATTATTACTTTTTTTTTCATTTAGAGAAGATAGAATCATACCAAAGAGTAAAATGGTCAAGTTCTAGAATTTCTATTAAAGAATTGCCAGCTTTAAGGGGCACCTATATTATATATTATTTATAATTGCTTCCTAATAACTGAACTAGGAAATGGAAAATCAAAATTGGCTGTGAATTCAAATACTACTTGTGGAACAAAATGCAGCTGCCATCATATCTGGGAATAGATGTTACATTATATTTGTTTAGGCAATTGGTTTGTCTAAGACATGGTTCCTTTTTCAAACACAATATGCACAACACGGACTGTTCAGATCATGTTGTTGTTATTATGGTTTATTTACTTGTTTATCTTTTAAAAATAAGCCTCTAATCTATCCTTCCTTTAAGTGGTTTTTTGTGTACTTAATATGTTACAAATACTCTGATATGTATGGTGAATACAGAGAGTAATAAATTACCACCGCATTTGTTAGAAATTCAAAGTCCAGAGAGAGATAACAAATACCAGAGCAGGAGAGTGAGGATAAGTGGAAGCTTGGCTGTATAAGCAAAAGCTAAACGGAGAGGTGGGGAAATCTTCACACAGGTAACTTAAGGTGATTCTTGAGGACAAAGGAGGAAGAGTCTTTTGGGTAGTCAGGGTAAGGGAGGTCATGTCAGGTACAGAGAAACTGTGTGCAAAAGCATAGAAGCATAAAATAGCTCTGAGTAGCCAGACTCCGTGAGAACTGTGAGGAAGAGAGTTAAAGAAATCCTGGAGTTGTATGAAATGTATGAGCACAAAGAGAGCTATGAGCCTAGATAAGCAGACAGGATTTATCCACCAGGTAGTGGAGAGCAAATGAAGTTTTTTCTAAAGTTGATTGATTGAAAGTTCAGAGGACAGTCCAGGGCACAGGCTGGTAGGGTACTACGACCATGATAGAGAAGGGAGATGATAACCTCTATAGATGTGTTAAGCAGAAGAGCAATTATGACAAATATTTAGAACGGCACTGTCCAGTAGAATTATAATGACAGCCATATATATAAGTTTAAATTTCCTGGTAGCCACCTTAAAAAAGTAAAACAAAACATGTCGTAAAATTAATTTTAATGATATATTTTATTTAATCCAGTATATCAAACATATGATAATATCATTTTAACATGTCATTGACACAAAAATTATCAGTGAGATATTTTACATCCTTTTTGGGTACTAAGTTTTCAAAACCCAGTGCGTGTTTTAAACTTACAGCACATCTCAGTTTTGGCTAACCACATTTCAAATGCTCAATCGCCACATGTGCCAGTCTGGACAGTACAGATTTAGAACATAGAACCTTCCAGAGTGGCCAATTAGATAATAATAATAATAATAAAAGAACAATAGCTACCATTTATTGAGAAATAAATGTGAGGCAGGGATAATAGCCACATATTATCTCGTTTACACTTATGCAATCCTGTGAGGTGGGATTTTTTTGACACCATAACAGGCTTAGAGAGTTTAAGTAACGTGACCAAAGTCACAAAGCCAGTAGTGACAGAATTTGAACCGAAGTCTATGGAATGGTATAGCCCAGACTCTGAACGACTAGACAATACTGCCTTTGAAGTGGAAGAGGAATTGGAGTTGATTCTGATCATTCTAACATAAAAAGGCTGATTGATGAGTATTCATCTCGTTCGTGGATATTGCAGTTAAAGGAGAAATTACAGGTGTGGAGAGGAAGATAGGGAGCTGGTTTTGGGGTTGTTTCTAAAAAATACCATTTTTTCCCTACTGTTTGTTTATTGTCGACTGTGTCAGAGTAGAGCATAAAGTCTCTGAATACAGATATTTTTGTTTGTTACTGCTGTATCACAAGGGCCTAGAATAGTGGCAAGCATTCTGTCGGTACCCAGCAAATATCAAATAAATAAATGGATGGATGGATGGATGAATTAATATCCAGAAGATGCCATTAATGAAGCACTCTGGTGAAAATCTCAGACAGGAACTAAAGATTGAGGAGTGACCGTATTTAGGAGATAGTGAAACATGTGATATTGATTGAGAACCCATATTAAAAATGGGGATATTGAGATGAAAAGGAACCAAGGTAAATGATAACCCAAGTGGGTTTTGGAGAGAATAGGAAAATGGAGAAGCAAACTGAGAAAGCAAAGTCAGAGAGGGAGAGGAAATAAAGGAAAAAATTATAATAAGAAACTCAAGAGAGGTGAGACTTTCAGAAAAAGGATACACCTCAGTGCCAAATAAAGAGCAGATATCAACTGTATAGAGATTACAGTGAGTTCAAGCTTGGCAAGAGGGAGTTCCCTGGTTACCTTCCTAAGAGTTGTTTTGCTGGAATAGAAAGAAGAAAAAACAGGCTGCACCAGGTTGAGGAGTTAACCAAAGGCTGGCATTGAGAGAATGAATAAAGACGCTTGGTTATGTATTGCTGGTGATAATGACTGAGTGTAGGCAAAACGAATTTCAAAAATAAGAGACTAGTTAATTAAATTAAGGCACACCCTTATCAGTAAAGCAGGCGTAATTCTTGTACACCACTACTCAGAAATACAAAGGAGTCACTTTATTTTCTCAACTCAATTTTTTTCTCTTTCAAGAAGAAAATAATCCATTCAGGGAACTCTTCCCCCTCACCCGGCAGCCACTTCTAAGTTACAGAATTCTCCAGTACAGTGCAGTGACAAGGGGAGGGGAGGGCTAAGGAGCAAAGCAGCTGATCATCGATTAGCATTTGTCAGTACTGCAATGCGTGTGGTCATCACTCAGCCTTACTCCTGGCTGCGGTTGCCCCTGAATCTACTGAGATGTCCACAATGGGGGTCTGGTCCTGGTCCTGCCACTCATGCAGATTTCCCATGTGATGTGCCCTTGGCTCAGGTTCCATTCTGTTTGGCCAACATTTTCTTGCTTGTCTTACATCTGTGTCCTTTACAAAAGCACAGGAAAGTTTGACCCTTCTCCCAGTCCAGTCTGGGGCTGCAGAAGGCTTGGGGGACTGCCCAGAGTCTCTCACGCCTCACTTCCATGTCTGCTCAACTCTTACTTACCATGGTGATGCCGAGAATTTGGAGATGCCAAGCCCAGTTCCTCTCTTTTCTCAGATCATAGAGTTTAGGGATCCTCTATGTCCTCTAAGCCTAGGTTTAGTTGAAAAAGTGCATAACACAAGCCTGATCATTCCCAACTCTCAACCCCTTGCCCACGAGAATCATAGCTATGGTGGCCATGGACACAGCTCACATTTATGGCATAAACTCGTCAAAAACAGATTCCTGAAAGACTCCTAAACTCAAAATTCTTTTTATCTCTAGTGCCTCTACTTTGAGTTGTAAAAGTCTCTTTTTGCAATTCTGTCTACATTTCTGTGGTAACAAACACAGGTTGAGACTATTAAGCCTAGTATGTATAGAATCCTATTAGAGCAACTGAGAGAGGGAGGCTTTGATAAGGACATGCAGGGCTGTCGGGAAGGGCGTGCAGGGAAGAAACATGTTGGTTAATACTTCAAAAGATTTTCCAGCTATACTATTTAGCCACTAAAAATGGCATTGTAGTTTGAAATGCAATGCAATTGAACTATCTTCATGACATACAACGTTAAAAATGTAAAACGTTCATATTATAAAACAGTGTGAACAGTATAGATCCATTCTTATGCTTCTAAAGTGTCTTTATAAATACGATACACTGGACATATATAAAAGTTGGTAACAATTATCATCTCTAGTTATTAATATGGTTGTGCCTTCTCTATTCCTCTCTCTATGCCTGTATATCTCTTCTGTGACTAGTCTATTTCCTAATTTTACGTAATGAGCACATATTTCTTTTGTAATAAAAACATCCTTCATTTCCTTTCTTTTTTTTTTTTTTTCCCCAAAGCTGTGGAGGGTAGAAAAGTGATAGTTAGTAGCTGGAAGGAGACACAAGGTCAAAGGAGGGTTTGTTTGGAATCGCAGAAAATTGTTCATGTTTATTACTGAAAGGAAAGAGCCAGTAGAGAAGGAAAGGCTGAAGATATGGAGAGAAGGGGGTCAGTGTTGGGGCAAGGTCTTAGAGGAAAGCAGAAGGAATTAAAACTAGGAACAAGGGTACAATTGGAAAGATTACCATGATCCAGGAAAGAAATACATTTCTTTAAGAATAAAAAGACATATTTGGGCTGGGTGCAGTAGGTCATGCCTGTAATCCTAGCACTCTGGGAGGCCAAGGCAGGAGGATCACTTAAGGTCAGGAGTTTGAGACCAGCCTGAGCAAGAGCGAGACCCCATCTCTACTAAAAATAGAAAAATTAGCTGGGCGTGGTGGCACATGCCTGTAGTCCCAGCTACTTGGGAGTCTGAGGCAGGAGGATCGCTGGAGCCCAGGAGTGTGAGGTTGCAGTGAGCTATGATCACGCCACTGCACTCTATCTCAGGCAACAGAGTGAGACCCTGTCTTAAAAAAAAAAGATGTATTTGTATGTCTAAACATTTATAGGAGAGTGTGAAGAGGCCATGTGAGAGTTCATCTTTCTGGGGATGAGAGTTGGTCTCTACAGAGAACTTGAGACAAATGGTTTGCCATAACTGCTATGAGAATAGAAGACCTAATTGATGACAAGAAAAAACAAAAGCATTGCCCTGTGGTGGTGAATGACCAGTTGGCATAGGGTCTATGCTTTTTAAAAGGACCAAGCCACACATTTGTAAAATTTTCTCTGACTGTGCTCACCAACCTGGGTAGAGGAGCAGAGATCGATCCAGGCTCCAAATTTTCAGAGCAGAGATATCCAAGTGAATGGAGGGAAAAAGCTTGAGTTTGTCAGGATGCTTCATAAATTCAGTAATAGCCAAATAATATATGTGAAGCCTTTGTAGGACAAAAACCAAGAGACAGCTCGAAAATATTTGTCTCCTATTTCAATCACTGAGGTCACCTCTCTTTAGAATCATGAAAATGACTAATAAATAACTAGCCCCTTCTTCTAAATGATCTTCTCCTCTGGAAGCACAAAATCACATTCTGGCTTTTCAAAGAAAACAATCACCCTTTCTAGGAATTTTGGACCTTAGAGTAATCCATAAAATAGTTATTGCAATACGTTGGCTTATTCTTACTATTTCTCTCAGCAACAAAAGAAAAAAACACCAGTTCAGATTGTGACCTTCCTAATCAGAATGAACAATGTCATCCTTTGCAGTAGATGCAAGTCTTCCACCACGCTTTCCTGTGGCCTATTGTAATTTGCACATATCATAATCTCTTGGTAATCCTGCTTTTCTGATGGGGGTTTCAGTTTTATCTTCTCAGAGAGAACAACAAAATCTAAGAGCTATTTAATTCCTTAGCTTTTGTATTTCTCCCTCCTTAGTCTTGGAGCCATTCCAGAAAATAGCTCTAGTCAAAAGGAATATTTACACCTAGCATCTTACATCATTATCAAGGAAAAACAACTGCTGCCAGATACTGCAGCGCCTTTCACAAGTATAGAAGTGATCTTGATGAAAAAGCAGTGCCTTAAAGATATGAATGGGCATGAAGAAACCTAGAAAACCAGGTTCAAATTCAAGACCAGTCTTTGCTTTTCTCTCATCTGTGACAAGCCCTATCGAGAAATTAATTTTTCTGAAACATCACTTTACATTTACTTTTAAATCACTTCTTATTTACACCATTCTTTGCCCAAACTTTTTCAATGTTTTCCTGCTGCCTGTCCTTACCAATCGAACTCTGTAGTCTGCATTCAGGATGTGGGTGATTCACCAGCCCCTGTCTCTAAGCTCGAAGGCTCTTTTGTAAACCTTTGGCGTCAACTAAGCAGCTCTACTCATTATTCCTCATACTGGCCACAAGCAGTGCTGCTTCAACACCTTTGCTTTTGCAGAATTGCTCTCCCCACCCACTCTCCACTTACCCTCCAGACCCAGTGAAAGACCACCCATTCTGGGGGTCTCTGCTATTATTACCTGTCTTCTGTGATCACTGCCTTCTCTGGACAACCCAAGAACAGAATCCACGTGTAAATAACATGGTGGTTACCTGGGGCTAAGGCTGGTAAGAGGGGTGGGAAGACATTGGTGGAAGTCTATAAAATTCCAGTTAGTAGGAATAACTTCAAGAGCTCTATTGTACAACATGGTGACTATAATTAATAGCAATGCATCCTATCCTTAAAAATTGCTAAAGGAGTATATTTTAAGTGTTCTCACCCCCCTACAAAATGATAAATAGGTGAAGTAATGCCTTTGTAATTTAGCCATTCCACAAAGCATACATATTTCAAAAAAACTTGTTCCTGATAAATATAAACAATTTTTTATTTTCAACTAAAATAAATAAAATGAACAAAAAATTTTAAAAATAAAATAAATTCTAACCTATTAACCGTACATTTAAAAAAATACACAGTCCTAGAATCTCATGCCTGTAAGCATCTAATTCTATAGTCCAGACTACTGCTTCCTCAATTTTAATGTGCTTATGAATCACTCAGGAAAATTACTAAATATTCAGGTCTAGGATGGGGCTAGAAATCTTACACTTCTAACAAGTTTCCAGGAAATGCCAATGCTGCTGATTCTGAGACCACACTGAGTAAAGGGGATGGTATAGGGCTAGGAAAGCTGTATTGTTATTTATTTTCCAAACAATTTTCATGCAACCGGCTTAGGAACAGTTAATTGATACACATTTAAAAACTCCCATACACTACTCTTCTGGCTGTTAGCACGT
The DNA here is from genome assembly GCA_023783475.1 of Daubentonia madagascariensis. Classification (NCBI taxonomy): domain Eukaryota; kingdom Metazoa; phylum Chordata; class Mammalia; order Primates; family Daubentoniidae; genus Daubentonia; species Daubentonia madagascariensis. The sequence goes on from JAKFHU010000487.1 coordinate 10,652,625, forward strand.
ATACTTCTGTTTTATTGCAGCTATTTATCTACATATATGTTTGTTTCATATCTTCCACTACTCTGTAAATTGGCGAAGAGAGCAATGATAGTTAACACCCCCTTGCACCCCTCCGTCTAGCAGAATGTCCTGTAGAGTCAACAGCCAATTTATATATATTGATGAAAGAAATGCTGCTGTAACATTGAGTTATCGTAGAGAAAGTGATTTCAAAGTTGCTGCTGTAATAAATGCTGAGTGAAAAGCAGGAATGATTTTATTCTTTGGATTTTATTTGAATTTTAACATGTGCAGTTTCCATTAAGTATGACAGGATACATATTAAAATCCACTGTTCAACCTCTCTGGTGACACTTCCCCAATGTTTCTCTGCTATATTTATTATTCATCTGGCCTTGGATTTGCATTAATTACAAGGTGTCTTGTTTCCTTCTTCCCACACCTGATTTCAGGATGCTGAGGTCAAATGTTCTGCTTTTCAAGTTCCCTACATTACACTGTACCCTGTTTTGAACACCTGAAATGCATAAAATTGAAGGTTAACATGGATTTTATGTTGTCCTTTGGGGCAGGAAAATATAAAATGTGAGCTCCAGGAATGGTATATTTCCTGTTTTTATTGGTCATAAAGCTTTCATAGTGGGAGCAGGTGGCACAGAGACAGAAACGACTAACCCTTAGCAAGTCTCTTTCCTAGAAGAGAGCTAGCCTCCCCTTCCATACTGAAACCATCTTAAAACACCTGCACAGAAAACCCATTGCAGTACTCAAAGCCATTTTAGGTGTGCAATTCATTGATTTTTAGTAAATGTACCTAGTCACGCATCTGCCACTATAACCCAAATTTACAACATTTCAATCACCACAGTAAGACCCCTCATGTTCCTTTATAATTAATCTCTGTTTCCACCACGACTCCAGGTAACCACTAACCCATTTTATGTCTCTATAGCTTTCGTATTTTCAGGACATGTCATATAAGCAGAATCATACTATTACACAATCTTTTGTATCTGCCTTCTTTCACTTAGCATAAGGCATTCAAGTTTCACCCACGTTGTAGCCTGTATCAGTGTTTATTTTATTATTGCTGAGTAGTATTTTATTGTATGGAAACACCACATTTTATTTATTCCTTCACTAGTCAATGAACATTTGAGTTGTTCCCACTTTTTGTCTATTATGGATAATGCTGCTATGAACATACATGTCCATGTTTTCATGTGGACATACATTTTCATTTCTTTTGGGTAGACACCTAGGAATGGAGTATCTAGGTTGTATGGCACATTCGTATAACTTATTAAGAAACTGACAAAGTGTATTCCAAAATGGCTTACTATTTCACATTCCCACCAGCAATGTATGGGGCTTTCCATTTCTCCACATCCTCAAAAATTATTATTGTCTATTTTTTTTTGTTATCACCATCCTTGTGGGTGTGAGATAGTGCCTCTCTGTGGCTTAAACTCACATCTCCCTAGTGACTAATGATATTGAGCATCTTTTCATATGCTTACTCACAGTTCACATATCTTTGGTGAAAAGTTTCAATTGAATTAGTTTGTTTTTAATGTAAAATGGTCATCATGTATCTTATTCCAAACTTATCCTGCTTATACATGTGATGACAACTTAAAACTTGTAAAGACCGACCACTCTGCAAATAGAAAAGGACTTAATAATATTAATAGTAGATATAACAATAAATAAATTTTAGGAAATTCGTGCTTCATTTTATACAGTGCAATAAAAAATGTCTTACCTGAAAGTTTTCCATTAATTAACTCGAATTTCAATTGGCACAGTTCATTTTTTTTTCTTTTTCTTTACTTTCCTTGCCACCCCACCCCCCACCCAAACCCTGTCAACCTAAACTCCATGGTAGGCTATTTTGGCATTGGGAACAGATGGTGAAGGTTTCCATAAAGGAGAAAGGAAAACAGACCTGACTGAAATGAAGTAAGTAAACACAAAGCACATGAATGGTGAGAACTGAAATGGAGTGTTAAGTACAAATTAAAAATAGAAAGCATGACTACTCAACTTGTTTTGGAAAAAAAAATCTTTTTTGAACGTGGCTAATAAAAAGTGTGTGCAAACCAAATATTATTTTTATTTATCTTTGGAACATGACCCTACAAAATAATTGGAGACAATAGGTAAAACATGCACCAACAGTAAAATAGAGTAGAAAAGCTTATCTATGTAATTTAGTAACAGTTCAAAATTTTATAAGGGAATGCTTTTTGTCTTGTTTTGTCTTTATGAGAATAAAAAATGACTATTTACATGAATCAAAAAAGAAGTAATTTTTCTCCTTTCCCAGTTCTCTTTTTATATATGGTCACGAATATTAAAATGAAGCCAGATGGCCATTTTTTTCTTTTTCTTTGAGTTTCTTCTATTAATAAAAAGACAATCTATGGAATAATCACCACTGTTACCTACAATGTAGGTTATTGGTTTGAACTGAGCCAGAAGACTCCTAGTTTGTTTGTTGCTGTTGTTATTGCTATGGCTTTTGTTCTTTGTTTCTAGTTTATTTTTCTGATTTAATATCCATATTTTGAAAAAAAGTACTTAAGATTTACTTAAATTCCTATTTCCTCTTCAAAAAATAGAATAGGGAGAAAAGTGTAAACTCTTCTCTTTGTGATGGAAAGAAATTTTTTTTTCATCTTTGGGTTCACGTGTTGTTTTTATGGAGAACTTCTGTTGCTCTTCTAATCACCAATTTGGATAATCACAGGCTTTGTGGAGTAACTATATATACAAGTCATGTGTGAACAGCATTAAGTGATGGTTATTATTAATAATACCTTACTTTTGTGGGCTTTCCAATGTATAATACTTTCATATACATTACCTCACATAATAATATATACCTTGTAGTATAATTATGGGAGTTATTATACCCATTTAGAGATTAGAAAATTGAGACTCACAGAACTTAACTAGCCGAAGAAATACAACTAAGTGAGCAAGCCAAGGCTTAAACCTTGCTTTATCTGATTTCAAATGCTACACATTTGAGATGTATCTTTCAGTTCACAGCTAGAATGTTTCTTAAGAAGAAGCTTTAGAATAATAAATCAATATCAATTAGTCATTTTAATAATTTACATTTACATAAAACAAATAATTACTTCTCTAAGGGGTACAAATGGAGAAATATTTCTAACAGACATTTCTCTTAATTAAAATTTCTTACCTGTGAATATTTTGAAACCAAAAATCTAACAGGCAAAGACAGAGTAAGACAATATTTTCATATTCCAAGACTCAGCATGCCTTACTTCAATTCCTTTGTTTATATAAGTATGTTATTTACCTCTGATAGTATGTAAATGAAAAGTGACTATGGATATACAGGAAACAGGGATGAATAGCTTAACCCTGAACCTCGGACAAGCTATAAAGGCCTTGAAATTCCAGTTTGGCTTATTTAGTTTTGTCTTATTAGAGGCAGATTTCTCAATTCTGTTCTTGGCCACACCACTTTCACCGGTAAGTGAGAACCCCATGAAGTGAGAGACCACAGAACAAGCTAAATTTCTTGGACAGATGTCATCTTCACCGCACCCTGGAGGGACAAGTTCCAGCTAGTTACTTTAGATTTTTCTCCCTGACAGCCAACAAGGAAAGTGAGGATCCCATAGCAAGGACTGGAAACAACTTGAAGATAGTCAGGCTGGCTTTATGATATGAATCTTGAGGTCAACCTTTCATACAGCTTGGGATATAAGGTCAAGTGTACCCAGTCAGTTTTCAGGTAAGATGATGAAGAATCCACCTCATCACTGGAGCCATGGAGATGGTGGCAGTGTGGCAGAGGAGGATGAGTGCAGACTTTCTACTCAAACAGCCTCAACCTGGAACCCCAGCTCATCCACTTACTAACTGTGTGACTAGTGACTTAACCTGAGCCTAGCCTCAGAAGGCAGCTATAAAGATCATACAGGAATATTCTTTGTGCAGTGACTGTCACATTATCATTAAAGGTGGGTAAATAGAAGCAAAAACAAAGACTATATGATCCTCTCGATAGATGCAGAAAAAACATTTGACAAAATTCAACACCCTTTCATGATAAGAACTCTTAATAAAATAGGCACAGATGGAACATACCTCAATATTATAAAAGCTGTATATGACAAACCCACAGCCACATCATACGGAACAGGGAAAAATTGAAAGCATTCCAACTTAGAACTGGAAACAGACAAGGTTGCCCACTGTCACCACTTCTGTTCAACATAGTGCTAGAAGTCCTAGCCAGAGCAGTCAGGCAAGACAAGGAAATCAAGGGTATCCAGATGGAGAAAGAAGAGGTCAAACTATCGCTCTTTGCTGACAATACGATCTTATATCTAGAAAATCCCAAAGATTCTGCCAAGAGACTCCTGGAATTGATAAATAAATTCAGCAAAGGCTCAGGTTACAAAATCAATGTGCACAAATCAATAGCATTCTTATACACCAACAACAGTCAAGCTGAGAACCAAATCAAAGACTCCTTTCCTTTTCTATATAAAAACCAGGTATAAAATAAAACCTCAAGTATGGTACATTAGAAAGGGATCAAGAAAGGAGAAAAGGAAAGGAAATAGAAGAGGCAGTTGCTATGACATGGAAGTTGGTGTTTCAGAGACCTCATACATAAATATATATTATATATATACACACACAAAATATAAACATTTGGCATAAAATCCAGAGGTCCTATCAAGGCCAGGATAAGTGCATGATCTGGTTTCTGCTAGCTTTATTACCTCATCTTCTAACATTCACCCTCCCTGTCTAAGTACCTTGTCTCCCATTGAAAGAGGATATTCCTTAGGACAGCAAATTCAAAGACTTCACTGTCTGGATAATTCTACTTTCACTCATCCACATGACCTATCTCTTCCAAAATCTACGTCTGACCTTAGATTATATACCATCTCCTCAGAACAACTTCTCTGACCACCTCTTTAAAATAGTAATTCCTGACTTCACTGGCCATGTCTTATACCTTTCTGTTTCACGTTTTCTAATGCACGCAGAATGACCTGATATCATATATTTACATTATAATATTTTTATGTTGTATATTTACTAGTTCACTTTTTTATTATCTGTCCCCACCTCCATTCTCTTCCCATTACCCTAATATACCAGGACTGAAAAAGAACACTGTCTTGTTTATTTCTGTATCTCAGAACCTAGAACAATGCCTTGCACATAGTAGACACTCAATAAATATCTGTTGAGTGAATGAACAAATATTCACTTCTTCATTTCAAACTCAAAACTAGGACAGGTGTACACTTCAACAAGATTAAATCACACACTGAGTAATGAAATATAAGTGAATTTCATACATGTAATGTATATTACAAACCTTACTTGAAAGCAATTTCATGACGTAAGGTAAATATGTATAATGGAATGCAGTGCCTTATAATTGACCAAGGAATCCCAGCACAAAACTAACATTGTGTTTCTATGTTGAAGGCCTTCCTGTGTGGTCACCAGCCTCTATGTTATCAGCTCATAGGAGTCTACACCTTTTTCCTTTGAGTCACTTCCTATGAACTGCACACTTGATTACGGTAATTAAAGAAAATGTCTTCCTATGTGAAATAAGGTGTGAAGGAACAATCAAAAAAGTAAAATGGTGAGAACATTTCTTTGAGCAAAAGCAATTTCCCCTTTGAAAGAGTTCATCTATTATAATCTCTGTGGAGGCATCTATTTTCAGTTTATTACCTCTCCATGATGAAGAACAAACTCATCTCAGGGAACTAAAATACCAAGATAAGTCACAATGACCACAATTTTTCATGCTTGCCAATCAAAACTCGTAAGGAATAATTTCAATAAAATAAATTCAGAACAGTAACTTCCATGGGGATAGTAAGTTTCTTTTGGAAGAAGATTGCACCCTCTTTATTGTGTTATATTAATAGTACGACATGAAAAAAAAAAACCTCCCAAGGTTTCTACTCTATTTCTTGGTGGAATTTAACTTATAAAATCCTGAGCACTCTTCATCCAGTATCTCCAGAAATTACTTATGTAATTTCCAAATGGTTTTTTATACTCAGTATTACATTCGATCATTGAACACACATTTTGAACTTATATTACGTGCATAATACCGTGTGTTGTTAAATTTTAATTATAGTGTTATAAAGAAATTATTTTTGAGAACCTCTGCATACAAATCACTATATCAGGCACAAATGGAGACACAAAGACGACCAAGGTGTGGTTCTTATTTCAAAGGGTGCCCCATATAAGTGGTATGGACCGTCAAAATGTGTATCATTTAGATGGGAGAAAACATAATAATACAACCAGGAAGTGGGTGATAAAAGTAAATGAATGCCCCGGACAAAATGGGCTAGAAAAATAGGGAGAAGAGAAGATGTCACTTTCAGGCTGTGGTGGGTAAGGGGTTTATTCTGGTCACCATCCTAATTATGGGTTGGGGGAAGAAATTCCTTTTACTCTTTGGCTTACATTGGCATACACCATACACTACCCTAGCTACTATCTCTAGAAAGCTTTCTCATCTGACCACATCTTGCTTTAGGCACACAAAGGATGCTATTTAACAGTAGACACATGTGTGATCAATTCATTTTATAAGGTTTTGTATGGGAAGACTTAGTTGTTCTTTACCTTTGTGGCCCATCAATAAGGAAAGCGTCTATAAATAGGATGCATCGCTAGACTCTGAAGGGGACCAGTCTTTGTGCTTAGTTAGCATCGACTTTTTGCTCTGCTCAAAGTGATTAAACTTGAAAGAACCTCAAGAGGCAGTAATTCTCAAAAGCATGTTTCCATCCCCATTTCTTTGGGAGAAAAAGGGTAGAGGAGCATCATTCACACTTTGTATCTTGTTGAGAAACAAAGAGCATAAAATGTGATTTTTCAGCATGTAAACACACTTTTAACATGGAGAGAAATCCTGTGATAGACACGGCAAGCATATCATTTATCATCCAAAGCATGAATGCATTTTAGAATAAAGGGAGCACTAATTAATTAGTACACCTGAACAATAGGCTAAAATCCTGGCTATTCTAGCAAAACAGGATCTATGGTCATTTAAATCACAGACAGAAGTGGAATTCTACTTTCTGTTATAAAGCAAAATGTATAAAAGCATCAAAAATGTCCTCCTTTTTCCTCTTGGAATCTAGACTCTGGGCATATTAACTACCTCAGCCAATCAGGTGCTGTGGCCTACATTTGACCCTTAAGGGGAAAAAGAGGAAGTGCAGGTTTATAGTTAGAAATATTTCAGTATAATACGGGGATTCCAGTGGCATAGCAGTGAATGTTCAGGGACAGTGGATACTGGCAGAGCAGCAGCCAGTGTCCAGGGGTGAAGGCACCAGTGACAGCAATAACAAAGGTCAGTTAGTGAACAGTGATACCCTGACGTCCATCAAGGACCACTCGGTTGTAACTTTCTTTCTCTTGATTTCTCCTTGAGCTTGATTCTTCAGCTTGAATCTGAGAGCTATTATAAATCCAATGAGCTATCACTTTTCTGCTTACGTTAACCAGAGCTGGTTTGCTGGCTTCTGTTCCAACCAAGAACTCTAAATAGAATGAGTACAACATTAGATTTCTTAGATGATGATGAAGATGATGATTTTCTCTTGACCATTTTAACTTGAGTGCCTCACTTTTTAACTGGGGATTGCACTGGCAACAAAATAGCATTATTTTTTTAAAAAATAATCTCTAATGGCATCTTTTGATTTTTAAATACTTTTCTAAAAATAGCCAAGAATTTTATAACCTGGATCTTTTCCCTTTCTAGTCTCACACACGCACAAAAATCAATGGGGGCATTCATCTAAGTTCTGTGACAAAAAGAGCCTGAGATGTTTTAAGAAGTCACACTGCTCAGTTGAAAGAAAATATTCGAGGTTTTTGAGGCCCTTGTCAAATATTTACCTTCATTTTTAGATGTAGCTGCTGAAGTACTGAAAGCAACAAATAGTCATTTGGAAGATTACAGATGGTGAATATTAATTACTGCATATATCAACTTGTAAGGGAGCTTTGTAATTATAGTTAATGGATTTCATAATTGCTAGGGGCCTAGGGAAGGGATGAAATGTAAAGGATGCTAGAAAGCCAAGGAAGATAAATATTTGTTGGGATGGAGATATATAACATACTTATTAAAGTTTTCTAATTTAGGAGAACATAAAATGAGAGCGTGTGGCCCCTGTTTATGAATTGCAGGAATCATAATGATAAAACAAAAGCCACAACTTTATACTAAAAGACACTTGCCAGAAGGCCTCAGTTGGGCTGGTAAGAATCAAAACTTACTTCTATTAATTTGGTTCATCAGTCAATGAATTATTGGGAAACACCTGATACTGCTGCAAAAACATGAGGGGAGCTGGAGCAGTACGTGTGGCCTCTTTTTAAAGAGAAGAGAAAGGTAATAGCACTGTAGGGCCCCAGACTTGGATTTGAATCACGTCAGGAAACACTCGCTTATTCAGATGATAACTTGGGACCCAATTCAATCTCTCGTGAGTGGCTACTAAAGATGGGAGACCCAGCAGCTGCCAAGCCATGATTCAAGGTTAATTACTGAGCATTCTTTCCATCACATATCACGTCCAGCTCAAGGGGAAAAGCCTGAACTATATGACAATATTGCTCTGGGACCAACGGTGGGAAACTAGGATATAATGAGCATTTGGTACCGCTTGTTCCTTCCCAATTCATTGAAGCTACATAAATAGAACTTTTCTTTTTGTTGAAGAGACTGATGTTAAAAGTGCAGAATTTGATTGGCCAATGAGGGTGGGTTAAGAAGTGGAAAAAATGATCTCCTTACCCATTTATTCCTCTAGTTAAACTCCATTTGAAACAAAAAGTCAGTGGTTATTTATTTTCTTACCACATACATTTCTTGACATAATTAATAGTCAAAAAATTTAAATAGCTCACCTCATTCCTGTTGTTCCAGTGAGTAAGAGGCAATGTGGCATGGTGGGAAGGATGCTTGGTTAGAAAATAGAAACCCGTATTCCTGTCTTGCTATGCCCCATACTAGCCATGGGGCCTTGGGTAACCCTCCTTCTTTCTCTCAGCCTCAGTTTCCACACTTATAAAATGAGGGGGTCTATTTTCTTTTTCAAAATAACCCCCCCGCAATGTCCTGCTTTTCTGTGTTTACCTTATGGAAGATATGAAAGATTATTCCCATATGTTCATTATTATTTGCATACTGTCACTAGACGATGACCTTCATGAGGTCAGAAATTAAGGCTATTTTCTTCATCTCAGATACTCAGTAAATTTCACCTAGTATATAAGAGACACTCAAATTTTGTTAAATGAATTAATAGATTAAAGATTAAAGAAGTATGTTCTAAATAGAAATATATATATTTTCTTTATATTTAAGTAATAGTTTATCAATAATTTTGTCTTGTTTGGTTTCTTCCAGCAGCTGATTTTGAAACATGAATTTGTGTTCAAGTAATCTATTTGGAATGTGACCCCAGGAAATACAGGAAATGTTGAAGCGAGATGGGGTAAAGAAGCTAATAAAATGTTATTTAGACAGTTACCACTGCAAGTAATTAGAGCTTGATCCAATTGGGAAAGTAAAGAAAACAGTATGAAGCATGCATCTAGAGTTATCCCATCTAAGGATCGAGGGACCTGGGGTAATCATACACTAATGCCCATCAGTCATTGGTCAAAGGATGAATAGCCTGGGTGACCAGAGAATGTGCCCTTAGGTAAAGACATGCAGGTGTTAGCAGTTGGAAGATAAGCTACTATGTACTGATATGGTAAAGGCCAAAGTTTACATCCACTATAGCCCCAAAACATTATTAATTGTCTCTCTTATGCATTCCCATGGAGCCCTGTCATAGTAGATATTTCCTTATAATATAATTTTCTATTAACTTCCTTTATCCCCCACTGGCCTATAAATGTCTTTGAAGGCAGAGAACATGGCTTCTTCAATGCTGTACCCTCAATACCTAGCACAGCATCTCACACTTATATTTGTGGGATGAATGATGAATCTATGATAAGAACACACAATGCAACTAACTTTATAAGATTGCATACAAGCCAAATCAGATGTTATAGATGAAAGTGCATTGAGAAGTGTAAAGTGCTATGCACAGATGTGGATAACACAGAGAATATCGAATACCATGACCAAGTTAACCATGCACAGTGTGACACTTTCATCTCATATCACACCAAAACATCTTCTTTACCTGGTTTTAACATATACAACATACTGTAGAATAGAATTCAAAGGAAATAAAGACCAAGAGTTTATCAGATATCAGTATGCTTGGGAAAAGGAGCTAAACAGGGAAGAGGTAATGGTAGGTTTCTGCCTGGTGGGACCTTTCTGGTTGAGAAATATATGAAAAGCTAAAACCAATAATATTATATCTTCTAAATAGAATTAGAGGGTAAAGTTCGGTAACAGAGAAAAGGACATTTTTATCGGGGGGAACTTCCCTTAAAGAACCAACTCTTTCAATTTTAAAATGGTAAGGATAAAATAAATCACGATGCTAAGGGAAACTATGGCTATGATGCTGTTTTGATCCTTAACAAGCTTATTTATGAAACCAAAGGCCAAAGAACAAGGCCAATGTTTTCCTCAGTGATATGAAAAGAATCATTTCCCAGTTTTTTTGACCACCAAGAATTGAATTCTTTCCATTTCCCACACCAGATTTAAGAAACCTCTTATACCACTCCAAACAAGCTAGAAGCTGAGCGCAAATGGTAGGAGCTGGGAACATTGAGTAAGCTTTAAAAGTAACAGTTTGTTGTAGTAAGAGAGAATTGGTTTCGGGAAATGAGGGATGGAATTTTATATAGTTTGTGCAGAATCCATAAAGTCTGGCTCTCTTAGACCAAGAACCAGAATTCTTTAGTTGGTCAACATTGGAGAAATACTAAGTCATGAATGCCCTTCTGTCTAGTGAAACAGCCCTTCCAATTTCCTCGTACCTCCCTCACCATTTCCTTAGGGGAAAAACCTACCACCAGGTAGGCTGATTTGAGGCCAGGTCCAGTGTTTGGACCCAAAGTTGGTGATAAATGTTTAACTGCCCCTCTGGGGAGAAAAATGGGTTTGTAACATTTGCCAATTTCTGTGGTGTAAATTTTCCCACCATGGCCATTTCCAAACTACCAACATATAGTCATTGAACATGTAGATGGAAAGAGATGTGCGATGGAAAGAGATGTGCACCATAGCCTCTTTGGGCCAACATGAGCTCCGATGTCCCACGTCCGCCTTCAACACCTAGCTCTTGGTATAAGGACTAACTCCTACACTTATATCTTCTGTTTTTATTACGGATTTTGATCCCAGAGCCACTTCACCCTTCTTTCACGTTGCACATTAGTCAAGGCCATCCATGTTGATCCAACCTGGCTAGTTTCACTAACTGGGAATTTGGGAATTTCAGAGAGGAGTTAAGTCCTCATCCTTTTGTTTCCAGGATATCTCTATGCTTCCCATGTAAATTTCCCATAGAGAGCCCCACCCAACTAGCAGAACTTCATTACATCCTATGAACAAGGTCATGTCCTCAGAGAACTCAGATCCTAGGTCAATCAAATTCAGTTGTTTCTCTCCACCAGGAGCAGTATATTGTCACCTGTGTATATCTTAAGTACCTTTCTAGGAAATCTTCCAGACCAATAGATATCATTCCGAGAAGAAGAAACCTGTAAATTCCAAAGGATAGTTGCCTTATTTAAAAATGCTACTCTTCACTGGGCACATCACCATATTTGCTCTGTGTGTGTGTGTGTGTGTGTGTGTATGTATATAAAATTATCACAATAATATGTGGTATAGTTATTATCAACCATAATTAATGAGAGGTTTTGCAATGAGAGCAGAGAGGCTGGTACTTAAGCTTTAAGAAGTTATATTATTTTCCAATAATATACAGCCTATAAGTGGAGAAGCTAGAATTCAAATATAGCTATAATATAAGACCACAATCTTTATACTAAAACAACCACACAGTGGTTTTTCTTCATTGGAAACTTTAAAATAGGGAAGGTTTTAAACTTTCTGAGAGAGTTTAGATGCATAGTACATTGCTCAGAATGAGGGGATGGATCAAACCTTAACCATTCCCTTCCTACCATGATTTCATTACTCAACTGGGTAGGCACCTGCTGATTAAGAAATGGAAAGTTCTATAACCTTGGAGCCTTCTATAACCATGCCCTGGATATTTGCAAATCATGTAATCTCATTTGTAATATGCAGGCTTCAGCAATACTTGCAATTATTTTCCTATAGAAAATACCACATAATGAAGCCCAACTTGCTAACGGGGAATCCCCTGAAAATAAGAACCATTTAAAGCAATGTGCTATAGTGGTATAAAAATTTATTTTAAAGAATGGCAGAATATAAATGGAGCAGACTCGTTTTTATGTGAGTGCCAACATATAATGGGAGAACCGTTCCCATTCTACTTCGAATCACGTGTGTCTATCTGCACAGGGAGAGGTTGTTTGGTTTGGTTTGTTTAGTTTTGAATTAGTAGAGTTTTTGTTTTGTTTTGTTTTTTGACACAAGCAGATATGCTCTATTTCTCTTTACCATGTTATTGCTCTCAGTCTCTGCAGCTTCAGGTAGGCAAAACATTTATAACAGAAAAGACAATTGGAACCGACAACGTGCCCTAGATAAAAAATGATACTGCCTCTTCTAGATTAAGACAATAGTAGAAGACTAAACATCAGAATTAACTAGCACATTAGGCAAAATCAATCCAAAATTAATGTTTACTTTATTTTAAAACAAGTCCTATTTGGAGTTCATTTTTGTAGTGGATAGAAATCAAAAATTGCCACAATGAACACATAGCTTTTCCCTGGAAGATTTATCTCGCTGGGCTAAGGAAATTCTGAGAGAGAAGTTGCACCGTGGGGAATCAGTATGACTATTCATTGATGATCACCCACCTGGGAAAGAATCAGATACTTAACTCAGAACATAAAGTTGCCTGGACTCTACTAAGACCTACCAGTCTTCTTCCATCACACACCATTATGGAGGGCGCTGGAGGCCTGTGCTGCTGCATGGAACAGAAGAGTCGTTTAAACATACGATATTTCCTTTGTAATCTTTGTGCATTTGTGCATTCCTCACTCCTTTCCCCAATGTTCTCAAATTGTATGTACAGATCACTCTGAGCTCATTATAAAATCAGATTTGCTACAGATGAGGATATACCCTCCAGATGGTACAAAATAATTAATGTTGCAGATAACTTGGGAGAGTACAAGTTTTAAACGATCTTACATGGAGTCTCAAAGCTTGTTTACAAATTTATTATCAGATGTACTTTATAAGATATGAAGTAAAACAGATAATTTTTTCTTTCACAAAAGAAAATATCATTAAAACAAGAAAGGGTGTCTCTATTGTTTTCTGTAACCACAATACAATGTTCTCTGCTTACAAATTGGAAACCTAATTGAAAGACACAATTTTAGAAAGGGCATCTTAACGAGTAGCTACTGTCTGCTGAAGGCAATGAAACAGACAGACCAACCTGGAAATCCCTGAGCGTTTTAAAATCCATTCAATTTGGGGTCAAGTGGATGCTAAGTACCCTGCTTTCAGAAAACTGGTTATTTCTGCCAAGAATTACACTTCTAGTCTGGCTCACTGCTCTCCTTCTAAGGGACAATTATGGCAGGCGGATTATTTTCTGAGTGACTCTGTAATGTTTAGATTTTATTGTAGCATGTAAAGTTCTGTTACTAACTCAGGTGATAAAAGGATGATGATATTTCTAATGGATAAATGCACTACCCTGTGGTCATATGTTTTATATAGTATTACCCTGAAGGGATACAACAAAGGCATATCGTTCAAAGCAAAGATTATTTTAAAGGAACTATAAAATGATCCCTAAATATCTATTGTTTTAGGACATGAACAAGCTTAGACAGTTATAGAATAAATTGATACAGATTTACTTTAGACACTAATTTTTAAGAAGCCTCAGAAGTAATCCAGCCCAAGTTCTTTATTTTACATGTGAAAAAAACAATATCAGGTAGGTAAACCACTTTGCTCAAAGTCAAAGAGTAAATCTAAACTGTGACTGCATTACTCTCTGTCCACATTGTTTCTACGAAAATTCAAATGTAACATGAGATGGAAATAGGTGGGGAGAGTGGAAACTCATGCATGTGTGTTTCACGAGCACACCGTTTTTCTCACTTGGGCCATTCTGTGGACTTTCTCAACACAAAATCAGCTGCTGTTAGCTTCATTCTAATTCTTTGGTTCCCTAATTCAGGGGGAGGAACTGGAAATGTATCATTCCTCAACTCAATTTTGGAAGTAGACATGTAGTAAATAAAAACAAAATTTACAAAATATAATCAAGATGACATCAACCTCTCTGGCATGAAAACTTGCAGGTAGCTCCCTAAATGCCATTTTAAGAACCCTGGAATGAGATCTGAGATTAGAGAAAGTTTTATGAGAAAATATTCTTCTGGAAGGTGTTATTAAAATGGCAAATTATAAGAATCGGCACCAGAAAGAATCAGATGTAAGAAATAGAGTTTCAAATATATTTGCCAAAGAGGATTTTTATCCACCTTAACTATGGGGTCAGCACACAGAGATTTCAAACCAGCCTATGGCGATGATTTTCTAGGCACATCATAATTAAATTATAAAGCATTTAATTTTAAAACTTGATGGACAAAATTAATGTGAGGAAATTAATCCAGAGCTTTGTTAAAGTCAAAATAGATCATGTATATCTTACGTCCTTTAGCAACCATGTCTGTCAGTCAATCACAGATGATTAGCATCATGCAGCTACAGAATTTGGAGCTGGCATAGACTCAGAGATTAGTCTGGATGGTTTGAACTTATTCAGTGCAAAGAGACAAGGAGAATGCCATATCTGTCAATGGAGCTGCTGTCAAGAAGGGCTTGGGAATTACTGCACAGTTAGAGAACAAGGCAACTTTATAAAAGAGAATTAATTATGCCATGATTCATAGTCACTGGCTGTACTATAAATACTTTTATGGAAGTGTTTTTCTTTTCCTTTTTCCTTCCCTTTTTTTTTCCAGAAAGTCTGCGTGGATGAGCATTGCTTCCAGGACTCACATAATTGTACCTAAAATCATAGAACGTTAGAGCTGGAAGAATCCTTAGAGTTTGCCCAAGACCCTTCACCAGCATTTTACAGGTGAGGAAACTGGAGCCCAGAGAGATTAAGGAACTTTCTGGAGGTCACAGAATTAGTGCCTGGCAGGCTGCAAGCTGAATCCCTGAATCCCAGAGCAGAGCACATTCCACCACACCTTGTCATTTTCCAGTGTGGGCAAGGGAAGGAAGCGCCCTGGACAGGGCACTGTTTCCTACAATTAGACCTCAGCCCCAGAGCCATGTAGAGCTGGAGAACCTGAAGAATTTCTCCTCGCAAAGTTCATTGGTATTTCTGATCATTACTTTAATGAGAAGCTATTTTTAGCTCTTCTCCTCCTACTTTCAGAGCTGCCAGGTTTAAGCTTACAGGACAGAATAACTTTGGTTATTACTTTTAATCTAACAAAATCATTTCAATAATCCTTTGTCAAAGGATTTGGTAATTTGTGGATGTGGATTTGAACAAAATGGAATCCCTCTTTCTAAGTAGCTTACAGCCTATTTTAGAATGCACAGTGGTGGGCTTCATCAAGGGAGGTGGTGGCAGAGACACGTGGGAAGCTAGAATAAAAAGGCACTAGTGTCAGACCTTACAAAGAATCAGACAGATTTAGGTTCAAGGTGCTGCATACCCAGCTTACCAGCTATGGGAGAATGAACGAGTTGCTTAAATGTGTTGTGCCTCAAGGTCTTCTTCAGTGAAGTCGGATAACTGCTATCTACCCTCTGGGGTTGCCATGGAGATTAAATGAGGCACTGCATGAAAAACACTTGCGCAGAGTACATGGTAAAAAGGCAATGAATGGTTGTTGCTGTTATTATTATTATTTGCACAAATCTAGAGTGCAAAAGTAACTGGACAAGGTACAAGCTGAGACTGTGGAGCAGAGTAGATGGGGAAGTTGTCTGACGATTGGGTAAGCTTATCAGAGGAGGTGACCTTGAGTGATGGTTAGGATGTCAATATAGGGGAAAAACATTCCAAACTGATTTAACAACACGTGTCAAGCACTGAAGCAGGATTAGTATGGTCACCTAGACCTCAGGACAGAAGAGGGACAGAAAGAAATAAGACCAGAAAGGGATCCTGGGACCAGAATCCAAAACCATGGAAAGTCTTTGTGTGTCTAGGAACCTTTTGCATAGTTATGAAATTATATTCTTTGTTGTTTCAACATTTGAGATATCTAATCAAATTCCAATTATCTAGCATTCCCCTTACGTACACATAGATAGCTAAGCCTTGGCCCTTCTTTCCTCATCCACAATCATTACTGCTCTGACGTGGGATACCTTCAGTTTTAACCAATGCCTGTTGATTTAGGAGCCCAGAGTTTAAAAGGATGTTACAAACTGTCACAGTCAAAAGCTGCCTGAGGAGACACAATGACTAAATGTAATGTGGTGTCTTGGATGGGATCCAACATAAAAAGGACGTTAGAGAAAAAACAAAGACATCTGAAAGCATAGACTTTAGTTAACATTAAACTGTTAATATTGGTTCATTAATTATGGCAAAGGTACCATATTAATGTAAGATGTTAATAATAGGAATAATTGAGTGCATGGTATATGGGAAGCCTTTGTACTACCTTTATAATTTTTCTGTAAATCTGAACTGATTCTAGAATAAAAAGCTTATTTAAAAAAGAAAAAAAAGATGTAACATTTGAAAGGGAAAAATTTGTTCCTGGGCAGATTTATATTATCTTCCTTAATTTGCTGGTCTGGTGTATGCTTACCAAAGGAAACATTCTGAAGTACTATTTAAACTGTTCCTTTTTAAACGAGGGGCATTTTAACGTGGAGACAAACACATAAAACATATTTTTAAACATAACTCATTGTAGCAAACTATTTGAGTACTCCCTTTATCCTTTTCTTCAGAAGATTCTTTTATTTAACTGCTCTTAATTATATCCAGTTGTGTTGGCCACTATCAAGTTGCTTTTAATAGCCCTTCTAGTCAACAGAACCACAGAGAAAAATCTTGGTTGCTACAGGTCACTAGGATGGAGTCAGCTATGAGCCACTCGTGTGCATGGGCTGGTAGAACAGCCACGAGGGTCTGTAGTTGTGAGCTGGGGAGTAGAGAGGAAGAAGAGGCAGGAGAGATAACTCAATTCTATCAGATCAGTGGTTTTCAACCAAGGGCAATTTCCTGTCCCCAGGAAATATTTGGTAATGTCTGGAGACATTTTCAGTTATCATAATTTGGGGGGTGGGGGAGGGGAAACTGCTACCGGCATCTAGGAGACAGAGGCCAAAGATACTGCTAAACACCCTACAGTGCACAAGGCAGCCCACCCCCCAAACAAAGAATTTATATCCGACCCAATATGTAAGTAGTATCAAAGCTGAAAACCCCTGCATCAAATAGAAGGAGGAAAATAATGGGTTTGCTTGCATTTTCTATCCCCCAAGGGAACTCATGTTTATCCAAATTTTATAAGCAATTTTTATTCTTTTGAATTCTACCAAAGGATGGCGGGCTGCTCATTTGTTGTTACTATTAACCCACTGTCAGGGAAAATGCTTGTACAGAAAATTCATCTTTGGCCAGGTCTCACATCCTCTTGATTCATCTTTTGCTGTGACCATGGGCAGCCAGCTAACAGCAGTGTGATCTGACAGCCCTTTACTTGGGCTGCAATGAGTATCTTTCACTTTCTGCCCTGAGGCCTCTCTCACAGCCACACAGTGGGATGATTAGAGGAAACTTCCAGCACTCGCACATGTGCATCCTGGAAGCTATAAGGAATTACTACCCCATGGGTCAACGCTTGAACATTGGGGGTGGAAACTAGTGAATAAATGTCCTCCTGTTCCTTCTTTCAGATGGTCAATTCTATGCTGCCTTACGCCCAGTTACTCAGAGGAACACTCTGAGGACAGGCAATGGAGTTACTGAGCCCAGTAGATATTGGCTTAACAATGTTCCTATGAATTGATTTTTCCATCATCCTTGATTGATTTTCCCAGGTCCTCCACTCCTCACATGTGAGGTTACTTCCAAAAATGAACTATCCACACACAGCCCTTGCCTCAGGCTTTGCTTTCTGAGAAACTTAGACTGAGAACCTTAATATTCATCAAATATTTGCGCCCTAATCGGTAGATTTGGATTACTACAGGTTTCTCAAACTCCTTCAACTCTAGTTTCAAGTAATCATAAAAATAATAAACATTAACAATAGCAAAAGTAGTGATTTATGGTAGTCCTCCTTACAGAAAAGGAAACTGAGGTTCCCAGAGGTCAAAACTTGCCCTGGCAGAGAGCTTTGATTTGAACCCAGTCCGCCTGGGCTCAAAATGCTTACCACATACAGTGGTTTTCCTAGAAGCAGTGTGATGTCTGGGTAGAATGTCTGAGAACACAATATTTTATTCTGAAAAACAACCGTATTGCTATATCCTAACCCACTGAACTTTTCATAAATACAATACGAAGTCTAATGGAACAAGATATTTACCATCATGTTGGAATTTCAAGTGTGGCACATCTACATATAGTTAACTGTTGATTGTGCATGGATTATCTATAATAATGGTAGGGTGTTAAAATGGGTCCAAGAAAGAAGGGGCCAATATGGGGAAAACTGTGCATGTGTGTCTTATAGCCGTGTGTGTGTGTGTGTGTGTGTATACATGTGTGTGTAAAAGGGACAGAGACAGAAAGAGAGGTTTGAACCTCAAGCCCTGAAGCCAAAAGCCAAATTGTAATTAGTTTTTGTAGCTCATTGCTTTATATTTTCAAAACTGTCACACTTCATTTGTGTGAACACTCAAGAGCTTCCTCCAGCTGCTGATTCCAAGCCAGTTTCACAGTGAGTGATATTGTACAGAAAGGGAAATGGCTTTGCCTTTACAAAATTATGAGATGCCAATGCCCTGACTTTACCTCCTTTCATATTATGATGGTAGTTGTCCACAAATAATGATGGTGTTTGCTTTTTTTTTTTTGTTCCTGTTTTGTTTAAATAACCATAGTATAATGCTGCCAGGGCACTAGTCTTTGAATCAGAAAACCTAAGTTTAAGTTTTCTCAATTTCTTAATGTATCCTTGAATAATAGTAATAGTAATAGTGAAGTTATTTATTGTAGTAGTAGTAATAGTAGTAATCTCAATAAACAGATGTTCACTGACCATATTTTATATGCCAGTCATTCTGCTAAATGCACTATTTACATTACCTCATTTAAATGACCTCAACAACCCTATGTGGTCAATACTATTATTATCACTGTTTGTTAGATGTTTTACTAACTAAGGGTGTCATCCAAAGTGAGGTGGCCAACATATGGGATACTCAGACCCCAATCAGATGTCTCCATGCTCCTAACCATTTTTCATTCTCCAGCCTTGTAGAGCCCTCTGAGCTTCTGTTTCCTAACCCATAAAATGGATCTGGTGATACTTTCTCCATGCAGGTGTTCTTGTAGTAGGGGATATTTGTTTCATGGAGAGGGGAAAGTGGAGAAATGCCACCAGGTACTTGACTGGAAATTATTCTTTGGAATCCACAAAGATTGTTGCATTTTGGAACATCATTTTTTGGTAATTTTTTATTTCTAATCATTATGGGTACATGATAGTAGTATATCTTTATAGCATACAAGTGATGTTTTGATACAGGCATACCATGTGAATTAATCAAATCAGGGTAATTGGGGTGTCTATCACCTCAGGCATTTAACATCATTTTTAATAGACAAAAATGCCCGTATGAGATATATATGAAGCAGAGCAGATCATGCTCAAATTAATAACCTTCCATTACACTTGGGAAAAATTAACTCTTCAAGATGACCTGAAAGTCCCTGTGTGTTCTGCCTCCTGCTTTTCTTTCTATTTCATATCCTTGTTCACTCCTTCCAGGCATACTGCCCTTTTTGAGTTCTCTGAAATATTAAACCTCGGTCACAGCTCTAGAGCTTTACATTAAGAGCTGTTGGATCCTCTCTCCCTCTACCTCTGCTCAAAAAAGGAGAGAGGGAAGACTTTCAGCAAGGTCAGTCTGATTGAAAATATGGACATGGAATTTGATCTGATGGCCCTTCAGATGGCCAAGCCCAGGTAAGGTGTACACAATACTAACCCCCACCCCCACCAATAACTCTTTAGTCTAATTCATTACCATATTAGACCCAGGCAAGAGAGGCTTCTGCCCTGACCCTAACACTGTAGAAAGACTCACTCTGTCCTTTCTTCAGCTTAACTCCACTCCACAGGGCTAGGAGTCCATGGGGTCAAAAGGTCATATCTTCCTGGTGTCCACACCATTCCCCAATAGACCACCCTATCTGTACCCAGCATCCTGAGATTCTCTTCTGAAATGTTCCTGAGTCTGCTTCCAGGGCCTGTACAGGCCTCTTCCTCAAGTCTTTTCTCCAGATGCTTGGCAATCACACCACAGGTGCACGTACGCTCTGGGCCCCAGAGGTTACCAAGGGGCAGCTGAAAGTGGGATGTGGGCATCCCACTCAGGTGTGTGGACTGGTGTGTCCCCATGAGGATACAGAGCTCCTCATATTATGGGATGTATCCAGGGATGAGAAGAAAATGAGGAACAGGCCTAAGGATGAGGTTGGCTCTCCCCATGCCACCATGAGCCAACAAAGAATTTCAAGGAGTCCAAGAATTCTAAATTCAAAGCAGGCTTTTCAGGTTGTTATGAAGGTTTATTTGTCAAAGTGGGAGGATAAAAAATATTATATTAACTTTTTTTACTTGGTTTATAACTTTTAAACATTTAGATAGGGGTATACAGGCCACCATTCATACTATTGTCTTGGAACCCCAAAATTTTTTTGGGGGGGGCAGGTCCTATTAATATTTACTTACTGTTAATACCTTTTCTCAATCTCCAAACAAGAGGTTTCTTTTTGCCCTTCAAATGTCTGCATAAATGTTATCTTCTGAGAAAGGCCATCTCTGATTACTCTGTCTTAAGTAGCACTTCCAATACAAGCTAACCACTCTATTTCTTTTCTCTGTTTTGCCATAGAGCTTATATTATTTGTTTCCTTGCTTATTAGACCTTCATGCTAGAATGTATGTTCCTTGGAAGTAAAGACCTTGTTTGCCTTCTTCATTGTTGTATTCCTAGTGCCTATAACATAAAATTGGTATTCCATGAATACTTGTTTGGTGAAAGAATAAGAGAATATTAATATAATAGATAAATTGATCAACAAATGGAGTATATTATTTATATGCACTTTTACCTTAAATAATAATAATAAACAGTTATATTGTGTCTGATACTTTTCTAATGTCACTGCATAATCCCTTTTTATTTCTTTTGGGCCTAATAGGTAGCCAGCTATGTAGAGAGTTAATGCCACTAAACAATTATTATAAAAATGGAGCAGAAAAGAGAGGCAGTAGAAGCAGGATTCATTTGTTTGTATTATGGTAAATAAAATGGTAATCCCACTATTTTGCCCATCTTCCTCCTAGCTCTTTTTGAATCCAAGGCAAAGAAACTATGGCAAAGAAATCAAACGTGATTTCTTCTTGGTCTTATAAGAAGATTGCTCATGTTACACTTGTTACAAGAGTTACATGCATACCCATTCTTTTCTAAGACTAAAGAAAATATCAGGGATGCAGATTTCAATAATGACATGGGCAAGGTACATGCTTCTTATATTACTAATTTGAAGTTAATTTTCTGAGAAAATATATACATCTTTTAAGATCTCAAAATAGTTTATATATTTTGAACACTCCATAGTTACTGAATTGTTTTTAAACGCCAATAATTATACTTGTATTTAATAGCAATATTCCTATAAATTATATTTAAGTAAATAAGTATATTGTGAAAGGAGAGGGATTCAGGATGAGGGATAGGTTCAAATATCTATTTATTTTTTGTTGTAGATACAAAAAATCTTACATGTCAAAATCTTTGCAAAAAAGTATCTATGGAGCAAATAACTTATTAGCATATTCTTCTATCAAAATTAAAACTGGTACAAAATGGTCATATCTTTAATTCATACAAAACACAACTTTGAACATAGACTAATTTTCTACAGTTGAAAACAAAATTGAGATTCAGTAAGGACTGCTTCACACTCAGTAAGTTAAATCTATTGTTTTAAATACACCAGGTTGCGTGCTCTCTTTTTCCCCTCCTACCCGTTTCACTACCCCATCTCTCTCCTTCTGAACTGCTGACCCGAGTTAGTAGCCAAACATAATAATACAGTGTTTGATCCTCTGGAAACCCATAAAATTACAAACCAGCAACCACCAGGATGTTGGCAGAATTTCCGAGGACAGCAACCAGCATGGTATTTTTTTCTTTTTGAAACGAAGCCGTATATTGCAATCATTTATCCATTAGCAAAGAAGGTAATATCTTCCACCATATCCTGCCCCTCACCTAACTCATGCTACTTGAGGTGAGGAAAGATAATTCATCTATTTAATATTCTAATGCCTTCTATTTCTTTACTTTTACTATTTAAAGCTGCCTCCTTTTATTCATTTTTAAATTCATTCTGCCTATTTTTACTAAGTACTAATGGAGTTTTATAGCACTGTACTAAGCACAACAGAGGATAGATATATAAATAAAACACACCTCTACATGCCTTCAAGGAAAACAAATCTAATAAAATCTAAAATCTCATTGAAACTGTAAGTTTAAATGGGAATTAGGGACTGCCTTTTCACTACAACGGGAATATTTGATTAATCATATAGCTAAACTCAAATGAAAAGAGAGGAAAATATCCAGAGGCAACTCAAGCCAGAAAGATAAGCTTATAAATGGATGCCCTAGGAACCTCAGAAACTAAGACCAGAGCTACAGCATAGAGACCAGGGACTAATATTTTAATTCATACGAAGGGACAGGAGGAGTTGCATGGAGCTAGCATTAGAATAGGAGAACTGAGACCATTACATCAGCTGGGACTGGTCTAGCTTTAGCCCTCTATAAAAGGTATGCTAGATAAAGCCCATTCAATGGTCTGTGAATACAGCATTGAGGATACACATCTCTGCCTGTGCTTCTCTTAATAGGAGGAAACAATGAAGTCTCTTATTAGAAATCAAATATCCCAGACCAGCACCTCATATTGATCCTCATATTGATATGGAGCCAAGTTTATGTTACTCACATGGCGCTTGTATCCCCAACATGAGAAATCAATGTAAAAACAGGTCATAAGCCCTTGAAAGTCTGGAAACAAACTGCAGAGCACACTGAAGTCTCACCGAGGGAAAAACAATTAACCTCTGCTGAGGATGCCCTCAGCATCAAAAATGGTAAACTGCCCAAAGAAACAATCCATGAGGTAGGGTTAACAAACAGGAGGATTAGGATACAAGATTTGAAATAACAGAATAATGTAAAAAGACGGGAACACAGATATGTGTCAAATAATTAAGGACATAAAATAAAGAATAAAAACATAAGGAAAAATAATAGATTTAGGGAGGGAAGGGGGAACCCAGAATTAAAATATATAATCAAAGAAAGAAAAAAAAGAAGCATTGGACAAGTTAAACTGCCATTGAAATGAGAATTAGTAATCTAGAAGCTCAAGATCTGAGGAAATTATCCAGAATGCAGCATAAAGAGAAAAAGAGATTCAGAATATAAGATATCAAGAAATATAAGATATAAGGATAGAATAAGGAAGTACAAAAAATGCCTTATAGGAATTATAAAAGGAGAAATTAGAGAGAGTAGAGAACAAAAGAAATATTTAAAGAAAGAGTCACTGAAAATTTTCCAGAATTGCTGAAAGAAATTAATCCTCACATTTTAAATACAGTCTGACATATGGTTCTAAAAAGAGACTCAGGGAGTTCTAAGCCCAGTGATGGAATGGACTAATTTTCCTGCTAATAGCATTTATAAGCTGAACAAAATATGAAAACAACTTTGAAGACACTGTAGAGTGATGAAAAGAGCAGAAATTTGGATCTTGGAAAGAAGGAAACCACACTGGGTGAGACTACCACTTACCCAGCACCTTCCCTGGAGGGCTTTCCCCATTGTGTGAGGTTACAAGGAAGCTAGGACTCATCACTCTGAATGCAAAATTTAATTGAAGAGGACATAAAGACATAGCAAAATCTTAAACAACTCTAGAAGAAGACATAGAAGGTAGACAAGACAGGACATAAAAACACTATGAAAGAAAAAATAATTGATAAATTGGACTTAATCAAAATTAAGACATCTTCCTTTCAAATGGCACCAGTAAGAAAAAAGAAAAGGCAAGCCATAGCCCTGGAAAACCATTTACAATTCATTTATTTGAAAAAAGCGCTATGTCCAGGATATGTAAAGAACTGCTTACAGCTATACATATTTTTATGTTTTGGTGGTTTGGGTCTTTTAAGGAATCTGTTTCATCTAAGTTATCAAACTGGTTGGCATAAAACTGTTCATAATATTCCATTATTGTCTTCTACATTTTCTCTTTGTATACAACAACTGCAAAATATAGTTTTTTCAAGGGCACATGGAATATTTACTGTGATAAACTATACACTGGACCATCTGGACCAAATGCGTATAAATCTACCATATGCAAGATCATAAAACAAGTTTTAATAACTTTTAAAGGTTTGAAATCATATATTGCATGTTCTGTAACCACAATGAAATTAGTACCTAAAAAGCAATAACAATAAAAATAAAATATTCAAATATATAGAAAAATCAAAATATTTGGTAATTAATCAATACCCTTCTAAATAACCTCTGGATCAAATAAAAAAACAACAAAATCAATTAGAATATATATTCAACCAAATATTAAAGAAAGCATAATATATCAAAAATTGAGAGATGAAACTAAAGCAGTGCTTAAAGGGAAATGTATGCCTTCAAATGCTTAAAATCAATGTTTAAGCATTTAATACTTAAAATCAATGTCCAATCATTTAAAATGGTTTTTATTAGTAAATAATCTAACTTCTAGCTCAAGGAGCTAGAAAAACATGAGCAAATAAAACACAAGGTAAGTAGAAGAAAGAAAATAATAAATATAAGAATGGAATTCAATGAAACATAAAACAAAAGAGGAGAAAATTGACAAAGCCAAAAGTTGTCTCTTTGAAAAATGTAATAAAATTGATAAACCTCTAACTAACCATATAGCTATTAAAAAATTGCGTTCCTAACTAAAAATACTCCCATAAAGAAATCTCCAGGCTCAGGTGGCTTTACTTATCAATTCTGAAAAGAGAGGTATTCCATGTTCCTGTACAGAAAGATTCAATATTGTTAAAATGTAAATTTTCCACCCAATTGATTCATAGATTTCAAGGCTATCCCAGTCTAAATTCCAATAGATTTTATATGGGCATCAGAAGAATCTGGAGTAGACCTCCCATAAAAAAAATCTTAAAAAAGAAGTTTAAAGATTTAAATTACATAAGCTATGATAATTCAGATAGTGTAGTATTGGCATAAGGACCAATAAATTGATCAAGAAAATAGAACAGAGAGTCCAAAATATTAATATATATCTGTATTTTACAGTCAACTGATTTTCTCAAAGGAGTCAGGTAATTCACTGGAGGAAAAGATGGTCTTTCCCACAAATTGTGCTGGAACAACTAGTTCGCCATTAAAACAAAGCCTTCCCCTCACATCATATGCAAAAACAACTCAAAATAGATAATAGATCTAAATGTTAAGAATCATAACTGTAAAATTTCTAGAAGAACAGTTGTTAAATCTCAGTGGCAAGTGCAAAGATGTGTGATATGCTTTTCTGTACGATTCTGAATACTGAAGCATTCATTGCACGATTCAAGATACAAAAATTTCTTATCTTCCTTAATTTCTGAACCAGTTTTTGGTGTGCCTTGCTGATTTCTCTCTTAAACAATTTCTCTCTTAAAAAAGGTTTCAGCTTTTTTGTCTTGTTTAAAAAGTGCTTTTCCTGGAAGATCATATTTCTTTTCAGGTCTTTCTTCCCATTTGGTGACAACTCTCCCATACAACTCAGAATTTATGAGCCCCGAACTCCAGATTCACTCTTGCCAACTGCCAATTGAATATCTTCACCTCAGTGTCACATGGACAAATAAGATTCACCATATCCTAGATGAGCTAAAAACTATCCTCTTTCATGTCTGCTTCTTTTCTGCTTTGCTTATTGGCATTACATTACTTAGCTACTCTAGAATTACTCTAGAAGCCCAAGAGATCTCTAGACTTACTTTTCCCCTTTATCACAACATCCAAAGAGTCATCAAATAAGGTTGATTTCATCTCCAAGGTTTTATTGAATATTTTCACCTCCCACATTTCTATGGAAATAGTAGGTTTTTTTAATCATACCTTGAAAATATACCCTAAATAGTCTATTAGGGCCATGTCACTCATGTATATGACCTGATAATATTAATACATCCTGTACAATGCCACTAGATCTATCTTTTGTCCCAATCTGATGCCAACCTACTGTTTAGCCCTGTTTTGGAATACTTCTTCTCACTTTATGCTTAACACTCCAGGCTTGCAAAACTACACTGTTATCCACTAAGTTTGAATTTCATGCCCCAACATGCTGTCCTCTACTTAAAAACCTTTTTCTTCCCTTTACTACCCACCAAATACCAATTCAAATTTCTCCTTCATGAAATCTTCCTTGCTTCCTTAAACAGACTGAGCCACTTTCTTCTCTATTCCCATAGTATTATTTTTGTGAATATTTCTAACAGTAACACTCTACCTTTATTACTGCTTCTCTACCTCTCTTTTCAGAAGGAATTTGAGCTTACTACAGGCAAAACCTAAGTTTTACTTAAAATTACAATCCCTAGCACAATGCCTGGGGTGTAATCAGTCCTCAAAATATGTTGAGTAAATTGATATAAAAGGACAAATGAAGGAACAGAAGAAGTTCTTTTATTGTCCTTATGGAGACATCTCTACCTCAGAGTCAAAAATGTTTCTTTGCTATTAACTTTAATGATCAAATTCATTGACATATTTTTATGGGTGAAGATCTTCAGAACTTTAGTTATCATGGAAAAGGGAAGGAAATTAACATTTGTTTTACCTTTTACTTATACTTACCTCCTTACTGACAAGCCAGTAAGCAAGATGATTTACATATATGATCGCATTTAATCCTCATAGCAACCTTTTAAAATATTGTTAGTTTCAGAGTAGTTAACTGAATTAGATTAGGTTTGACCATGAGTAATAGAAAATGTAACAGTGGGTTAAACAATCATCATGGACTTAAAGTCCTCCAGGCTTGCTATACTATCATTCTCTACACCTTGGTCCAAGATGATTGCTCCAGTTCCCAAAGGAAGGCAAAAAATAGGGGAAAAGAATATGACTCCTCCTTCTGGGAAGTTACACCACTACTTTCACTTGTACACCACTGGTTACAACTTTGTTGGTGGCACACACTAACTTCAGGGGAATCTTGGAAAGGTCATCTTTATTCCAGATATTCATGAGCCTAGCTAAAACTTGGGGGTTTTATTTCTACAAAATAAGGAAAAGGCTCAGATTTTTGATGGCTAAATTACAATATCTGCCCTGATAGAGTCAGAATTCAAACATGTATCTTTCAGACATCAGCACAAATGCTTCAAAGCTGGTGGTCCTTGGTGGTCCTGCCCAGTCTTGTCTATTCAAAGTCATCACATTTTGCTGAACCCTTTCCTTTTTTATTGAATAGTGAATATTTGTTTTAATCTGTACATTTCAGATCCATGTATACTTAGCACATGAAAATATTTATGGGGTCAGAGACGAGGAAAACCCAAACCGATTGATGTCTAAAAAACCTTGAGTTAATTTCACAACCATTTTTCGTCTTCTTTAAAGCATTAAATCACTCTTTGCTAGGTTGTTTTTTTTAAGTCGCAAAATTAAAAGAATCTAACATAGTTTTAAGGCTCTCAAGTGGCCTCCCTTGGGATGAGAGAAACTGGTAATTGGCTAAGAAATCCACACTAAACTTAAATAATTTAGATTTTGTTTAAAAACTTTCATCTTTTTTTAATTCCTTACAACAACGTAAAATAGTGAGTTGCTCATGGTTCTTACTCGTGTTGTTTAAAATCACTATTTGGAAAAATAAAGATCAAAAGAAAAATTTCCCCAAACCAGGAAATCCCATTCAGGTATGAAACACATAAGCCCTGTGAAACAAAAGGTTTGTTTCATCTCAAACTTGAAGCTTCATAAAATTCTTGCAGGAAATGTGTTAGAAAGACCAATTTATCAGTGTCAACACAAAGAAATTTGGATTTGGTCCCAGATGTGAACAGACCTGAACATGGCATCAAACAAGAACAAAATTCAACTGGAAGCCAATGATCTTGTTTTGGTGGTGAGTTCTCACCTGGGAAGGATGAGAGTCTAGATAAACATCAGGCTGTCTGTATTCCTTTGTCCATTGACTTGTTTATTTTTTTGCAGAGTGACCTACATGGGAAATGTCTTATGATATTCCATACAGTGTAAAATAAAACAAAAGACTCTCATGAAGCCAGTCAACATTCAGACATTATTTTCAACTTTATCTCTGGTTAGGATTAAGATATTGACCAATTCTATAGGCTATCACAGGAAGTGACAATTCTTAGTGGAGTGGTTATTACCACTGTGATAGGCAGAATAATGTACTCCCAACCATGCCCATGACCTAATCCCCAGAATTAGTGAACATGTTATATTACATGGCAAAGGGGAATTACCATAGCAGATAAAATTAAGGTTGCTAATCAGCTGATTAGCCTGGATTATCCAGGTGTGTTCACTGTAATCACAGGGTTCTTAAATGTGGATGAGGAAGGCAGACAAGTCGGTATCAGAGTGATTTAATGTGAGAAAGACTTGACTGGCCATTGCTGGCTTTGAATATGGAAAAGGGCTATGAGCCAACTTGAAAGGGCCTCTAGCAACTGAAAAAGCAAGAAGACAGATTATCCCCAATAGCCTCCAGAAAAGAATGTACCCTGACAACACCTTGATTCTAACCCAGTGAAACCCAGTTCAGACTTCTGACCTACAGAAGCTAAATTTGGGCTTTTTAAAGTCACAAAGTCTGTGGTAATTTGTTACAGCAGCGATTGGAACTTAATATACCCCCTTAGTGTTATTTTTTTGTGTGTGTGTTTTTAAAATCAATTCCTGGACGCACTCTCATCTAGGAAAGATTGACTCCTGTATCTCTAAGGCCTTTCTCAAAATTGTGGAGTAACTCCAGTATACTCAGATTGGTTTTGCCTGGTTAAATCATTGTTAACGTATCTTTTACATAGTCATGGGTTGTTCCTAAAAGTAAGAATGTTCTTGCCTAGTGTCCCAGGATGTGACAAGCACCACTTCTCATTTCTATGTGTTATTTTCAAATAAACAAATTAGTGTTACCTAAAATTTTATAGCTAAGTGAAAATGTCAATTAGTTCCCAGAATTTCAATTTGCAAATTACACGCAAGTTCTTTTGAGTTATGAATCACAGCAACAACACTGATAACAAATGAGGCCATCAAACTGGTATTGTTTTTTTAATACTGCCTTTTTATGCTTTCAAAATAAACTTTAATTACTAGTTGGATGTCAGCCCAATTTGGAAGTTTGCAGGAATTGGTAAATAAACAAGTCCAAGGTGAAGACTTTCAGCTACTGAACTCTGCAAATACCAAATTAAAACTGCTGGGTAGAGGCTGAATTCTATACATTTAAGCTGCTACATCTCCAGTGCCTAGAAGAATGTTAGGAACATGGTAGACACTGAATGAGTGTTTGTTGAATTAATAAGTGGTCTAACCCTTCTCTCCTGAGACTTGGTGATTTACTGATCATCATCATTGAAGTGTGAAGCAATTGGAGGTACTTAGGGAATGTACAGCAGAAAGTAGGTATTGAGGCCCAGAGACAAGTGTAAGCACACAGAAAAATCCCCTCAAAAGTACATCAGAAGTATGTCAGATGGAGATAGATATATAGATAGACAGATAGATAGATAGATAGATAGATATAGATAGATAGATAGATAGATACCTCAAGCCTAGCAATCCCCTGGTCTTCCTAGCTCAACTTCTCTTCAGGATTCATAGAAATGATTATACATGTTAGTTGTAGCTATTATATTTTACTGAATTTCAATTCCAGTTTCAAAATGAAATATTGTAGAGGAAATCTATTGTATTTCCTTTTATATATTTAAAATTCAATAAAATTCACTCGGTGATATACAGTTCTATGGGATTCGATGCTTAACGGTTTCAGCACTCCCAAAATTCCTTCACACTGACCTTTTGTAGTCAACGCCTCCTCTGCTCACAACCCTAGGCAACCATTGATACGTTCTCTTTCCTCATAACTTTGCCTTTTCCAGAATTTCATTTAAATTGAATCATACAGTGTGTATGTAGCCTTTGTGTCTGGTTTTTGTCACTTAGCAGAATGCATGTGGGATTCATCCCTGTTGTTTAATGAATCAGTTTAATTGTATGGATGGATGTACCATGGTTTGTTTACCCATTCAACAATTGAAAAACATTTGGATTGTTTCCAGGTTTTGGCAATTATGAATAAAGTTGCCAAAACCATTCATGTATAGGTTTTTACTAAATTTTCTTATTTCTTGGGTAAATGCCAAGGAGTAAAATTGCTGGGTCATACAGCAAGTATATGTTTGACTCTGAAAGGAACAACCAACAAATTTCCTAAAGTGACTGTACCATTTTGCATTCCCATGAACAGTATATGACAATTCCTATTGCTTCACATCCTCACCATCCTTTAGTAGCATCAGTGTTTGTTTGTTTGTTTGTTTGAACCATTCTATAATAATAGGCAGATAGTGGTTAAGGCATTTATTGAGAATATTCAAAAAAATTATTTAGCTGATTCTAGATGTCTTTGCAAGATCATCCAGGCTTGGCTTCTGAGAGAAAACATATCTCAAAGGCATGCCACATGTCACTAGTTATTGCTCCATAATTATGGTCACAGCTTTACCATAAACTATTTTCCAGGATATCGGCCTTTAGAAATATTTCCTTATTTTAGTGACAAGTTCAAATGGCACTTAAGTGATGATCAAAGTCAAGGATTTGATTCTTGAATGGTCAAGTACTCTTTACCCTTTGGCATAGTGCTGAACTCAGTTCGCTATTTGCAAATGTATCCTTTCTGGTATCAAGTCTGTCAATAGTTCACGGAAAAGTCAGTCCATTATTTAGAAAAATAACTCCATGTTACCTTTCTGTTCATAGCGGCATTTTCTTAGAATATGAACAGCAGCAACAATAAAGATGAGAATAGTGGAAACTTTAAGAAAATGGAACATTTTTGAAGTGCCAAACACCATCATGGGGCATTTAGGACATTTAGATCTCCCTCCAACACAGTTCACTTTCTACTACCCAGTCGATGCCACATGAATTACCCTTAAGTTTTTGGGTTTTTTTCCTTCGTGTAAGGCTTATCTCAATGAAGTTGTTTTTTAACTTTGAGCATTTAAGGCAAAAGAGAAAGATAAAATCTGTGGGTTACTTTTGTAACAAGTTATGTTCTTTCTCAATGAATTTTCCATGACATCTGTTTAGGAAAATCTCAGAATATACCAAAATGAGATAATCATGGGGTTTTATATTTATCAAAGGCTGACTTACCCCCGTGCACAAACATGCTAACTCCCCATTGCACCAAAGGACGCTTTTGTATGCCCAGAGGCATGGTCAGTGAAAGGAAACTGTTTCTAACAAAAAAGACCTCCCTGAATCCTCACCAAAAGCTGGAGCCATCTGAACTTGGCCTTTCTGATATTTCTATCCATTTGGTTTCCATTTTGTTTTTGATATTTTCTTGCCTCACTTTTTCTGCCTCCATATTGAAAACACATTTAAGGAAAGTTCTTAGGTGATAAGGTATTTTCAGAGAAGGACACTGCATGATTCAGAAAAAATGAGACTTTACTTTTGACAATTTTATATTTGGTCCCAAGTTACTACCTGATTCAGGTGGAGCTTAGCAGCAGCAGTTAGAAGGCACTGAGAACCTTTTAAGTCAAGAGTGCTATGTCTGGCACTCTGGGAATCAAATAATTGTCATCAGATATGTGCTTTACTCTCTAGATGTTTTCAAATGCTACTTAATTTATTATTCAATTGAAGAATCTAAAGATCTATAGCTATGTAATCTAAAGAGTGATTATTAAGAGACGTAAAATTCATTTCCATCTTTGTAGTCATTATAGTAGGAAGTTATTTGATCTTAATTTTAACCATGAGTTCTCTGGAAATGCGTGTAGTACTGACCACTGGTAATATTTTGGGTGTATTTCCCTGTTTATGATAAAAATATGTCTAAGAGTAACTTCAGGTTATATGTTTATTCAACTCTTCCAGAGAATATAGTTCGCTTTTTTGTCTTTTCTCCACAGTATCAATTCCCCAGGTACTGCCCTGTGTTTGTTTCTCTAATCTTTAAGTGTTTTTACTCATATTTGCTCCCTCACCTTCAATGTTCTCTTTCTATTAGTAATGCCAACAAATCTAAATCTGTGCCTCAAGCTATGACATTTTACCTTTAATTCTGTCTGGAATTTCCAACTGCCTATTGGACGTCAAGCTCTGGGTGTCTTGCTGGCACCACAGACACTTGTAAGAGTGAAGTCTCTACCACCTGGTATTACACCAATGCCTCCTGCTTCACCTCTTCCTGTTAATGGTGCTCCACTGGTCTAGGCACTCAGACAC
The DNA here is from genome assembly GCA_023783475.1 of Daubentonia madagascariensis. Lineage (NCBI taxonomy): Eukaryota > Metazoa > Chordata > Mammalia > Primates > Daubentoniidae > Daubentonia > Daubentonia madagascariensis. The sequence goes on from JAKFHU010000487.1 coordinate 10,685,587, forward strand.
CCAAGCTCCTACCTTTTGGACTTCTCTCCCAACATCTATACCCAGGAATGTTTTTATACTACTTTTTTGGTTTTCCCACAATGTATTTTACTTTAATCCTTTCCTTTCTGGGTACTCAATATCATCAAGTGATGTTTCATACATTAATTAATTCAGGCATTAAATAAGAGATTCAATTAAGTAAGTTCTTGCCAATCCATCCACATCCCAACCATCCTAATGGCTACTAGACTTGCCAAAATTTCTACTTCAATAGGCCATTTTTCTATCCAAAAAACCAACTGGCTTCATTCAAATAAAGGCCAATAAAGTCCAAAGTCCTAAGAACTTTGTTCAAGGCTCAATGCATATTGACCTGTACTTTTGCAAGGTTTGTATCTTGCTACTTCCTTATATACACCCTATATACCAGCTGAACATTTGCTTTCAAATCCTCAGAACAGCTTATCTTTGGCTGCCACAACTTTTTCCATATTCTCTCCACCTACAATTGTTGTCTAACATATTCACCTGCTTAAATATAATCTTTCTTTCAAAATTTGTTCTCTATTTTGATGAACATCAGAATAAACCAAAATGATTGTTAAAAATTCAGATTTCTTTCCCAATTTCAGAATTTTGATTTAATAGGTCTGGGTAGGACCCAAGAATCTATATTTTTAACAAGTTCACCCAGGTTATTCTCATATAGATGCTTATAGGACCAAAAAGTATTACTCAGCAATAAGGAACAATAGTGAATTAACACATCTGGTATTATCCTGGTTGGAGCTAGAACCCATTCTTCGAAGCAAAGTGTCACAGGAATGGAAAAACAAGCACCACTGGTACTCACTATCAAATTGGTACTAACTGATCAACACCTACATCACACAGGGCAATAATATTCATCAGGGGGCGGGCAGGCAGGAGGGGATGGGAAAAAATCTCACTGAATGGATGCAGGGAGCATAGTTTGGGGGATGACCACAATTGTAGCTCTGACACGGGCAGTGCATGGGCAATATATATAGCCAAAGTGTTGTACCCCCATAATATTCTGAAATAAAAAAATTTAAAAAAAAACACTGTAAAGGCTTAAAATTTAAAATACATAAAGTTTTCCCAGATGTTACTTATGGAAAATTATTTCACTTTCTTTGGAATACATCACGCATTTTGATTGTATCTGAAAAGGAGTGGGTTCACCATCAGACAGCAGCCTGAATTAGCATTCTGATTCCATCACTTGAACAAATTACTTAATGTCTTTGATACCCATTTCTAATATGTGGAGTAGGAGAAATAATAGTACCCACCTAATAACATTATTTTGACCTATGAGAAGCACTTAGCCCAGGGTCTGGCACAAAGAAAATGTTACATATTAATTATTATTGCATTATTACCATTGTTCCTAGACACAGAAATATTTTCTATGGCTTTGGATTCTAATACTGGCCTCTCTTTTCACCCAGGTTAAGCATCAGGTTTGTTTGTGAACATGTCCTTTCTCTTTAATAGATTATAAGTTCCTTAAAAGTAGTGATCATGTTTGCAGAGTGAGTACTTTATTAAAAAGCTCAATAAGTTATTGCATTTTACATATATTACCACACCTAGCTCTCTGAATAGAGAAAATATCCAATAAATATTTTGAATTGGGTTAATTTTGAAGTTTTGTGAAAATGAGCTAGTAGGCTTATATGTATTTTGAGCAAGTGAAAATCAGGGTGTGCATTAGAGAATCCTAAAACTGTAAGGATCACAGTGATTATGCATGCAAACTCCTTGCTTTTGTATGTTACCTTTTCAGAAGATCAGAGAGGTGACATGATCAATGCTGTACAGCCAGTCAGTGGCAGAGCTGGGCCTGGGACACAAATCTCTATACCATGGGCCCAACACTGCATTTATTATATGTCTGCTACAACTGCTACCAGAACCTGTGACTTGTAACCAAGATTTCAAAAATAGGAATAAAGAATTAGTAAAAATCTTCTGAAGATAAGATGTTCATAAAGAGAACATGCTGTGCACATATACTGTTCTGAGTAACTAAAATGTGTTCTGATAGAGATAAATAGATAAATGAATTTCCTATAAAATGCCTTTCATGGAAAATTAAATGAAGCCAAGTTTGCAAAGTACAGCTTAAAACTGAGGATACCTATGAACAGTACCTGAACTGAGTTCTTATGCCTTTAAAACTCAGACTGCCTTGCCTATAGAAGAGTAGACCTTTAGTCTTGACATGCTGTGTCCTACTTTTACAGTAGAACAGGAAGTAGACTAAGAGAGAAGAATTCTATGGGGCCCATGAGCTGGCAAGCAAACAAACAAAATGACTCTATGTCTAGAAATGGGCTTCATACTCCAAAGTCCTTGGTCCATCCAGAATATTTTGTGTCTGTAATGTCAAAACTAATAAGAGAAAAGAATGTAGACAAAGTCCAGAACACTGGCTGCTTATTTCCTATTTGAAGGTAAGATAACTCATATCTGTGTGATTAAAACAAATGTTTGAGATATCTCAATGATATCTCATTGATCAGACAGCAGTGATCAAATTTTGATACAGAACACAATGAACTGTTTCTATAAACCAGCCATACCAAGAAGTCAAAATTATTGATTTAATCTCACAGTTTCCCAATTTTTGTCAACATGCAATATTGGATATCCAGCCAAATGTCTTTTTAAATTATCTTTAAAAATCAAACACTTCACACTTCCTTGAGTGTTTGTTCCATAATCTCACACATTTTTACTTAAATTTTCCTGGTAGACTGCCTATTTTTTAAATCTTAGCTTTATCCAATATTCATACTTTGTCTTTTTCTAATGTGTTATGGTAATTCTCCTTTAGTGGTATAACCTTTGCTTCTGCATTGCTGCTTCTTCAACCACAGAGGTGTACTATGACATCATTAAATGCAGAAATAAACTCCAAGGTTCTTTAGCAAACATACACATCTTGCTTTTTTTTCCCCTCATGCTTGTCTTTTGGCTAAAGTTAGGAGAGAAAACAGAAAAACAATGTTCTTATCTATTCCAGAACAAGCAATATTTATAATATCAGACCTCTAGGAGGCATTTCCAGGAAATATGGACTATCACATTGGCTGTAATTACCAGAACTGTAGAAGGCAGAGGAAGCCCCCCCAAAACACGTTAAATTATCAAATGGAAAAAAGGTCACATTAACTGACAAAGAGTCATTCTTTTCTTCATTCATTCAACAACAATTTTTTTATTGTCCCTTGTGCACAAACAACTGTGCTCATAGAACTTCAATTCTTTGGGTGACATATCTGTCAATGTCCCAGCAAGAAAAAAATGCAGCATTCCATTTACTTGAGGAAGATTTAATAAAGGATCTATTAGCAAAGTCATGGGAAGAGTTCAAAGAAGCCACAAAACAAAGGCAAAAATGAAAACAAGGTAGTAGTCTAGGGCTAGTAACATCCCAAATGTAGTTACCCCTAGACCTAAACAGACAAAGGACGAGGACAGTTACTGGATCCTGGTAGGAGAGAGTTGGGTACAGGGACTGCCATGAGAAGAGGATAATGCTCAGGAGAGGGACACAGGCTGCCTAAGCTGACACCAGAGAAAGGGGACTAGGGGTTAGATAGAGTGACCTCTCTCTTCTCTTCTTTCTCCAATTGTGGCCTCCCACTGGCTAAGCATAATTGGAATTATTCAGTGGACTTGTGTGTGTGTCTATATACACACACACACACACACCACACGCACAAGGCAGCCTTCCAGGGCACAGAGCAAGACAGAGAGTGATAGAGAGTGGATGTAGAAAGGCAATCACTAGATAACTAGCCCAGGTGGCAATGCTCACTGTGACTACCCAACTTCACTGAAACTAAAAGAAAGTTCATCATATTTTAGGGGAGAATAATAAGGTCAGATTCCCAGTGTGGGCTGATAAATAGAATACTCTGTATATCTTACACTTTGCTGGGATATGGCATATTCTATTTTTATATGACATGCTAGATCCTATAGTAGCATCCACTTAAGAAAAGAAACGGGGAGATGCCTGAAATCTGCATCCAATGAACTGAAAAAAAATGCCCTGATGTGTATATTTAACTTCCAGAGGCCTAAAAATGAATAGCATGGTACACAGACTCTAAGGAAGACCCCACGATCCCTGCCTCCAGGTGTCCATGCCTTTGTGAAATCCATCCCCCTTGAGTGTGGGCGGGACCCATGATTTGTTTCTAACGAACAAAAAAATGCAAAGGTGATGGGCTGTCGCTCCTGTGATTATGTCATTCACGGGACAAAGGTGATGATGCTGCTCCTATGATTACGTTATATTATAGAACTAGCAGTCTCATGCTAGAGACTTTCTCTCTTGCTAGCTTTGAAGGAATAAGCTGCCCTATTGTGAGAAAACTGGGGAGAGGCCCACATGGCAAGGAGCTGGGGGCAGCCTCTTTGAGCTGAAAGTAGACTCTGGCCAACAGCCAGCAAAAAGCCAGGGACTTCAGTCTTGCAACCACAAAGTGATGAATTCTGTCAAGAATCTGAATGGGTTTGGTATTAGATCCATCCCCAGTCAAGCTTCCAATGAGAATCCAGCTCTGGCCAACATCTTTTAGTTCTTCTTGTTGTAATTCATCATTATATCAATTATATCTCATATATAATAACATTTCCAGTGTTATTGAGATATAATTGAAAATGAAATTATGTAAATTTAAGGTGTACAATGTGATGGCTTGATATATGTAGATATTGTGAAATGATTACCACAATCATTGATGGACTCACACATCCATCACCCCACATGGTTACCATTTGTGTGTGTATAGTTAGAACATTTAAGATCTACTCTCTTAGCAGATTTCAAGTATCCAGTACAGTAGTATTAACTATAGTCATCATGCTATATGTTAGAATCTTATGTATGAAAGTTTGTACCCTTTGACCAATATCTCCCTCTTTCCCCCACTCCTGGCCCCTGGCAACCACCATTCTACTCTCTGTTTCTATGAATTTGACTTTTTTAGATTTCACATATAAGTGAAATCATATGGTATTTGTCTTTCTTTGTCTGACTTATTTCACAAAACATAATACCCTCAAGGTTTATCCATGATGTTGTAAATGGCAAGATTTCCTTTTTTATTTTTTTAAATCTGGCCAAAATCTTGATTGCAGATGAATCTTTTCCAAAGGATCCAGCTAGGCCATACCTGGACCCTTGACCCACAGAACCTGTTAAATATGTGTAGTTTTAAGCCATAACATGTTATGGCTTGATAACATGTTATGCAACAATAGGAAACTAATACAAGTAGGTATTTCATTTTTCCATATTGTGCTATTTATTAATGCCTTATAATACTCTCCCATATTCTCTACAACTGGACCTTTTGACTCAGTCATAATTTTATTTAATGTCTATGGAGGACTTTAGCATTTATAAACTGTTTTCATAAATATTAAATCAACTGTTCACTGAGGTAAGCCAATGTTATCCCTCTCAGATAAAACATAAGGAAACAGAGGCTGTGAGGTATGAATTGACTTCCTCAAGGTTAACCAACTACTAAATGGTAAATTTTGGCTTTGGTCCCTGACCTTTGACTATAAATCCCAGATTATTCCACTCTACCACACTGCTGTCCTTACTTCAGTCTCAGATAATTAAAACACAGAGCAAATGAGCCACACTTTCTGTTCTTAGAAGGACCAGTTACATTCATTCTGTTCCCCGTGATGGCAAAATACCTTCCCTTTACCTCAAAAATAGGTGTGTTACTGACCCCAAGATTAAAAATGTAAGTAGGAAAAATCCCATGGAAAATTCAAAGTCCTCCTGCTGTCGATCATGGCTGAACAGCCGCATCCTTATCTACAATCAGGCTTTCAGTTGCAGATAGGAGTGTCACTATCAGCAGCAGCAAAGGCATAAAGCCAGCATTTAAAAACATTCATCACAATGTCTACCCAGGCTTAATTTTTTATTCCTTAAAATAGCTGAAAATAAAAGGGCTTTGGCAAGACACTTTATGATAAAGGCCCAGACTCTAAACCTTATTAGAAACCAGAGCAGATGGCAATATTAGTGAACAGATTTTTTTAAAAACTGCTCTCTGTTGAAAGAAATATTTGGAAATGATGCAGAAGACTTACAATTTACCTCTCTGTGAATGGCCAATGATGGAACTCTATCTGTGAGGTCTGTTGCTGGTTTGATCCAAAGGCCAATGAATGGTAAATGGTGAACACGACAATTTCTTTTGAAATAGAACAGAGCATTTTCTACAATGGAGATCAAAGGCACTAGCACAACAAGTCATCAAACTGGGCACCTGTAATAATATAAAAAGAGTGATTAAAGCGGCCCCACCCTTGTGTTTCCCATTAGTCAATCTGAAGAGTCGCCATTAACATTTTCCCCCACATTTGTCTCTTTCCTTAAGCCTATTAGTATCATTGAAGCTGCGAGAGCTTAAGAATAATTTTATAACAAATAAAGGATTGTTTAATGTTTGCCACACATTTAATAAGCTTCTAGAAAATAATCTGTTTTAGTTCAGCTCAAAATTTGGCCCAAGATGAGAGAAGCCGTTTGATTGTTGGTTGCTTGTTTTTCTGAACCTACATTTTAAAAGACAGCAGGTTTGGAAATAAAGTTGATCCTATGATTCAACCTTGGAATGCTCTTGCTGTGTGTCTGCGTGTCTTTTATCAGTGTCCTTGATTAGAAAGAGAAGAGAATGGAGCCCTTTTTGTTCCATCTCTGCCTGTTGTTATATTCATTATGAATCTTTCCCTTTCTTTCCGCCAATTAGGACCGGTCCCAATATGGCGGGACCTCCAGAGTACTACCGCGTCCTCTCATGCCTGACTCTTTCCAGAAATTACTTGGCTTGAAATCCAATCCCTTTTTTATGAGGAAATGCAGTTCCACTGAATTTCAAAGCATCTGCGTTTAAAGCCTGCATGACTTAAGGATTTATTATCAAGAGAAAACGAGAATGACACCATTTTTACTCTTACCTAAACACACAGACCCACGGGGTGACAAAATATTTGAAATACTTAATCCGTGTTCGTCGCTCGTCTTTGTCCAGAGAAGCTTCTTATGGCAGTGTCACTTCAAGAAGGTGAAGCAGAGGTTGACACATGGACTCGGATTCTAATCCTGACTTCACCATTTACTAGCTCTATAAATTTCAACATATTATATAACCTCTTTAGGACTATTTCCTAATCTGTAAAATAGTAATAATAATCATGGTTTCTCCAGGCTGTTGTAAGGGCTGAACGAGTTGTGTACAAGATCTTAGGCCACCATCTGAGACACGGAGACTTATTATTTTAGGACTGAAATTAGCATATTTTCCTCTAATTGTCTTTTCCAATTATTCCATCAGTTCCTTTTGGTTTTCCCTCATTCTCGTTTGATTAGGCTTGTCACAAACTTCTGGAAGCTCTATCTACATAGCACCGAAGGAAATGTGAAGAACCAAAAAAGTACCACTTCATTCTAGTCATAAATTTATTTTGGAAATTAGGTTTATTGTTATCGATTGATAATAGGAGTTCAGGACATACTACCCCAAAATACGTCACCTTGGCATTTGAGGAAACTGTAGAAGCAGGAAGATCTCTCTGACCTTCTCCTTGTCCTTCTCTGCTGAAGCAGGTAATAAAAACTAGGAAGGGTTGTTCTGACCTTTCCCAATGGCAGGTCATAAGACCCTCATTTGAGAGGTGTCCTCTCTGTATCTGGAGGAAGGGAACATCGATATCTCTGAAGACACAGGGACACAGTGAAGAAGCTGAACAAACAGGCTTTGCTATGTTCCTCCCAGTTTATCACCATCATACCACACCCACGTTGTTTAGTCATGTCTCCAAGACTATCCACTTCTTCATCAAACCTAGCATAAAGAATATACAGATTTACCTGTTTCCTTGGATAGTCCTTACCTTATGAAGGCTCTTGTGTCACGTGAAACCGAAATTAGGTACATTTGTATGTTTTTCTATTGTTATTTTGTCTTTTGTTATAGGATCCTCAGCCATGAACATAAGACAAGAAGGAAAGATAGTTCTTTCCCCCTACACTTTACTATATTTAACTTTAAAATAAAAAATATTGGGGATAGCTATCAGGATAGAGGAAAGATTTGTCATACAACATTTTTCAAAATTTTTTATTGATATATATTATATGTACATATTTTGGGGGGTACATGTGATAATTTGATACATTCAACTCTTGAATCCTGCATTTTAAAAGGATTTCAATTTGTCAAAATTTCAGTAAAGAAATAAAATTTGGAAACATTTGCTTCAGCAAGTATATTCTTCTGTGTTCAGAAAACTGAAATACTCTGTGGGCCGAATTCTATGTTCACATATTTTCTATTTCAAATATAAATTAATTATAACACTTGGGAGATTACAAAGAAATGTAATTTGGCCCAGAGAGAGCTGCTGCTTTAAGTCAACATTCTTTCTTAGATTGAAACTTTGTCTGTGTTCCTGAGTAAACACCCAGAACAACATAGGTCATTGTGAGATTTACTAAAATCAGGAGACCTTTTGCATGGTACACTCCCCCAAAATGAATAATCGTTGGCCTCCAGAGCGAGATTTTTCAAGGATGACTTTTTCTAACACATCATAAAAATGCAGCACCAATCTTCATACTTACCTTAAGTACATTTCTTATCAGATTCATGGTTTTGTTTCCAATATATTGCTTTCTGACTACTTCTCTGAGTAAGCACTCTTATCATGATCAATATACCTATAGCATGGAAGGAAGAAACAAAATGTGTTGGGAGAGGAAGATGGAAAACCTGTCCTGATGAGACGCTTGTTGGCTAGCTTTTGGAGACAGCTGTACGTAAGATTGTTCTACCAGCAAATATATTTAAAAATAGTGACATGAACACACATGAAGCTGGCTGAGCCACATACTCTTTCTGAATTAAGATCTGAGAGAGATCCCCTGGGTGATGTGGAGAAGGCAAGCAATGGTTTCTACCAATAATGAAAAGGCAGCCAATACATTAAAATCAGTTTTCAAAATATAACAGACACACAGGGTATGTTGTAAGAGTTGCAAAACAGAGAAGAAAATTATTTTTAAACCAATCTTCAGTTTCTTTCAGGAGACCAATCAAAGACCTTAGATAATAGCATATGAAGGACAAAAAAATCTACGTATAGGAGAATAGATACGGAGATCTTACCTATCATCTCTATACATTTGCATATATATATATGAAATATATACTACTAATATCTTAAGCCTTAGAAGTGTTAAAGTATTATTATTTTGTGAGATTTATAGCAGTCATTCTCAACCAAGGGCAATTTGCTCCCCAGAGACCATCGGGCAATGTCTAGAGATATTTTTGATTGTAGTAATTGAGGCAGGAGCTGGAGGGGTGCTACAGGCATCCAGCAGGTAGAGGCTAAGGATACTACTAAACATCCTACAATGCACAGGACACCCCTACCCCAAATAAAGGATTATCTTGCTCAGAATGTCAACTGAGTCAATGTTGAGAAAAAATTGATTTAGAATTATAAACTGGGCAGACATAACCAATGGACTTTTAAGAAGTCTTAGATGTATGGTTGAGTTTATCTTTTGGAAAATACCACATACCGCAGCTGAAAAAAAGGACATTCTTGCCATTTCACTTGTCCAGCAGATCAGTCAATGCATCTCGGTGTTCCCACTGCCACGTGGTAAAAGACATGCTTGTTTATTTCATCTCCAGGATGAGTGACGATGGGAAAGTTGCAAGTCGTCTCAGTCATTTCCAGAGGACCTCCACAGCCAGGACACTGTACCTCTTGTCTGAGAAAAATCGGCAGATATTTCAGGGAATTTCCCTTTTTTGGCAAAACTAAAAGGCTACAAATGAGTTCACTTTCAAACTGATATTTAAGGGCATTTTATGAGTCTTTTGAATGTTTCTCCAAGTTTTGCAGCAGTCGCTGTGTTGAAAAGCTATAAATCTTGTCGCAATAAAATAGACATTACTTTTTAATTGTTTCCTCTCAGCATTATCACATATATGTAGAGAAAAAGAGCAGCAGGGAAAATCAGTATTTAAAGTTCCATACAGCTTTCATACTGTCATCATTCTATATTCCAAGGTGTTTCTGCACTGAAAGAAAATATACTCGGGGAGAAACGTGAGGGAAGAAAAGCTAAAAACTACCAGATGTTCTTGAAACCTTGGAACAGATAATTTGTATCTTTTGTAACTTTGATCCTTCCAGGTATTATTATGCATGTGGAAGGCTAGACCAGAAGAGCTTGTCTCCAACCTTTAAGGTCAACGTTAACCTTACCACATCCAGGCCCTCTGAACAGTGAGGCTCCACAACTCATCCAATTTGATTTGCTTTTCCAAAATTAAAATTTGTATTATTTTTTTACAAACTGAACAAGTCAATCCCTATAAATTATCATGAAAAAAGATTGAAAGCCAGGGCTATTTGACATGAAATATCTGGGGATGCTGAACATGTCCATCAATGAGTTGGGCCAAATATCTCCACGGATGATGCTTTATCAATAGACAGTCATTTGCCTGGGCTGTTTCTTTTTGTCAATTTGTTCCCCTGATTCCACCTAGACTTTTGGTATTCTAAATGTGTATTATCATACACGTTAGTTCACTTGATAACGATGACTGCACTACACTTTTTATTTGATTGGCTCAAGACCAAAAGAAGCTGTATGAATGTTCCATTTGCAGCCACTATAGTCACAATAACAATATTGGGGTAAAAATTCAACTGTAAATACAAGATAAGAAATTTTGCTGCTGAAAGGGAATGGGAATTGGAGAAATACAGTGATCCAAACTATGAGACATGGTACCATGTCTTCTCTGCTTTTATAGACAAAACAAATAACAAAAAAACTGCTAGAAGAAAATGACACAATGTAAATAAACTTTGTAAAACAATAATTTCCTATTTTCATTTCCCTTGCCACTTCTTTCTTCATCTTTGTTTTATTGCTAAAAATGATACTGTGTTGTTTGTTTTCCTCCCAAAGAATTTTAGAATCAACAGCACTGTGAGTGACAAGAGGTACAGATAATACCGTTATCTTACCATATACGAAAATTGTTTTGGATTGATTGGTTTCTTTTCATTCAGTCTTCAAACCAGGGCACCTAACAAGACGCTTCCAAGGTTCATAACAAAGTCAGGTTTGCCACTGGAAGATAATTAAATTTTTTTTTCATTACTGAAATATGAAGGAATATAAAAGTCGACCTTCATGTTAGAAATCTTTAATCACAGGAAGATCACACTCACAGTTATTATTTATTAATTTACTTATGTGGTATCTCTCCTGTATAATTTGTATCTTGGTTACTGATTTTAAACTGACCAAAAAATGACTAGAATAAATTTTTCAGACCACTCATTAAGAAGCTTTCACATCAGAGGCAAACAATCTAATAATGACTTTCCAGCATGAACTCCATTCAAAGATGTTCACTTGACATGTTACCCTACCTGTGACCTATATGATCTCCCTCAAAAATGTGTCTTTGGTCTCAAGGCACAGTCACAGGAGTGCCAGGTGAATGTGCAGGAAAGGTTCATCTTAAGCACGTTTTCAGTCCTGAAAACGCAATCAAAATCACACACCGTTAGGTGTTCGGGATTCTGCTGTCATCTCTGTGTGAGCAAAGCAGCACATTCAATCTGACATTGAAACAACTCATGAGGCTCACAGAGGCCTCTTCTGCAGCAACACGCTAACTAGAAGAGAACAGATCAGGGCTCATGTGTAGTGACTTGAAAAGAGAAATAAAACAATGTTGGGACACACTTGATTGTTTCAAAGACTTTGGCCAGAAGATTTCACCACTTATTGGGTTGTAGCAGGATAATTAGTAAAGATCCTTATAATAAGGCATACTTAGAAAACAATAATTAATTTATCAATTACTCTCTCTTTATATATGTGTATGTGTGTGTATGTGTGTGTGTGTAACAGCGAAATATGAAAACGTAACAGGGAAATATGAAAACAGGAAAGAGCATAGGCACACCCAACTTCTAAGGTATCTTTGTTATCCTATGCTAAAAATGTATCAAGACATTTTCATTTAGTTATAATTAATTTTTATTTTATTTTCCATAATGGGACTTTCATTAAGCATCTACTATGTTCTAGGTACTTTCAAATAATTTATCTCACTAAATTATCATATCCTCCCCCTCCCTGCCAGGTATGCATTTGCTCCATCACATCCATCACAAAAAGGAGGAAGCTAAGGATCTGACAGGTTAGCTTGGGTTAGAATTGCATGACTATTGCTCTTTCCACTATTTCACGGCTTCTTTCAAACAGATTAAAATTTACCTTTCTAAGTCTTTTGTAGTTTTCATAGAGGATAAATTTTTCTGTATAATTATTGAACTTGTTTGTGCATGAAGAAAACTGTGACCTTCTGGTGAATGACATGAATAAATTAAATATAAACCTAACTCATCATACAAACACCAATACCAACTAGAAGACAACTAACCTTGGTGAACCCTGCTAGATATCTGATTTCCTAATATCACTTTAATTTCTGTCCCTGTTTCAGAAATGAGAAAATAGATGTTTGTAGAGATTCAAAAATCTGTCTAAGATGAAGCTATAAATAACTTGTACCCAGGTCTGCTTTATTCCAAATTCTTATTTCTTCTTTCTACAACACAATCCCTGCTTTGTAAAACTATAAGAGGGAAGCACTAACTCCTGGATGCATTGTTCTGGTAGAGGCACTAACCTGCATTCACAGAACATCCAATTATTTGGCTGTCTCCTTGCACTTAGAAGCCTAGTCTTCCTTCGTCCGATCCACAGCATTTAGGTCTGCACAATTGAAATCTTACAAAATGTTTTCCCATTTGTGGAAATTTTGACAATTTTAACACCTAAGTTTTACCTAATTGTTAATAGGATTACAATATGTGCTTATAAAATATTTTTAAAAGGGAATTTCTTTGAGTTTAATCATTATTTTTTCGTAGATTTTTTTTCCTGTAGAAATCCAGTAATCGAAGCTAGTCTTTCTCCTGGAGGTTCCCATTACACATTTGGTACTTGTTCTTTACAAAAGAATATCCACTAAGGGTAATAAGAATGGGACCAAATATCCTCCATGAAAAGATTCTGGAGACAATGTTACTGCTTTTACAGGTTCATATTTTTAAGGCAATAACATGCCATTTGAAGCAAACTTGTAGTTTTCATTTTGTTATCTTCTTAAAGTTTAAGAAAAGTAAAGACAATCATTAAAAACAGAGTCAAGCCCACCAATGCAGATAGCTATGGCTTGAAATTCTAATCAAGACAATTTTCCTTGTGTTGGATAAGCTAGTTTTAATCTCATAAATATTGTTGATCTAAGTCTAAATAAAAATAAATGACTTCTAGAAAAAAATCCACCCAACATTAATAGTTCTTCTGAAACATTTTTAATTTTTTCCATCTGGTCACTTCCAAGAAAAACTATTCAGGATTTCCAAGTAATGAAGAATCAAGCTAGGTAAGTTCTACTCACAGAATTTCAGAAAAACTACCAGAGGGAATAAAAAGTGCTCTTATATTTCAAAGACATAAGTTTTTCTCCACCAACTCTAGCACATTTCATGACCTTATAACTGAGGTCGTGCAAGTAGATGGTCCACAGAATAGATTATCACCATGGTTATGCAACGTCTCTAGCTTTTTATGACACTCTTGGCCAACGCCAGGCTAGATGGCAACAAGAGACTAGAATTTTTGCATGGCTAATTTTCAATTACATCTAGACTCCATTACCTTGACAAGTACAAATGTACACACAGTAAATTACTCCCCTTTTCATTTATATTCTTCAGAGAATTAAAGGCATTTGTTTTATGAGGAGAAAAAAAAAAGTTCTTCTTTGATTCTCTATTATAAGCTCAAATGTTGGGAATAAGCAAGAAATAGGAAATACCTATGCCAATAAATGATGGAATTCCTTATTTCCAAAACAGTCTTTTCACCCACAAATGCAACTGATGTCATCATTCTCAAAATTAACAGGCTGTCAGGTGGAAATGAAGCCAGAGGACTCTTTCCTTCACAACCAGGGAATCACTTTAGAGGGAATTCAGCACAACTTGTAGTTTAGCTACAATTGCCTAGGCTGAAGGCTACCCATAGGGTTTCATAGAGACAATGGTAGGGTTCAGTGGAGTTATCACAGATCTTATTATACTAAGCTCACCTCTTTCTCTGACTCTTTCCTAATGGCTGTCTGCAGTTTATGTCCATCTGGGTCAGATTTATAGGCTATACTTTGACCTCCCAGGGAATTTAGGCCATGTAAAACACAGCTAAAAAAAATTATAATCACTTTACTTGTGTACATTCCTAAAGTAAAATAAAATGTTAGCCTCTCTTTTTCAATACATACTGCATCTCCATTCCCTGCTACTTCTCAAAGTATTCACATTACCATTTTGTTCATGTGGACTCCTTGCTCCCCAGCGTCTCGGCTGGGAGAAATCTGGCACAGTCACCAGTAGAAATTCACAGCGCAGGGAGAAATTAAATGGTGATCAAAATCTCCCTAAAAGCCAATTCTCATTTCTCTTCAAAGATATTATTTGACAAATTCCTATAGTCACAGGAATATCCCTGACCCCAACAAATCTTTTTTTGAAGCATTAAGGTACCATATGAATCCAGCCTATGGAAGCTACTGAAATGGTATTATGCTACTGTAAATTAATAAAAAGGGTCCCAGGAACTGATGCATGCACACCTGATACCCAAATCTAAAGATTCAACCTAGACCTTAGGTCCAAGCCAAAAGTCACCATCTTTTCTTTAAGTAACAAAGGGTTAATGGAAAAAAATTCTCAAATAATATATTTGATATGTTGTTATTTGGGGGTTTATTTTTGATCATTTATCCCTGGATAACTATGAAGAAAGACATGCAGTTGCAGTTGTTCAGATTTCCCCTCAAATCTGAGAATACGGGTTTTTAAAAATTATTTTGATTGAGCAAGTTCTCACTAGAAGCAACAGCATAAAGCCGTATGAGAAGTAAATATGTAGATGTTAGTTTCACTCAGTCTTTAAGGGACCAGCTTAGGTTAATCAATTATATATTCCTGAGGTATGGTCAAGGTCCTAGTCCACAACCCACTCAGTGAAGACCTTTTCAATTTTCAACCTTTGCAGCCTTTTTAAATGTTATTTTTGGCTCTCTTCTTGGTTTAAAATAATGCACATAATGTTTTTATCTTTATTAGGCCAAATAAGAACAAATAAAAGAGTGAGAATATATAGGGAGAGAGTTTATTTGCAAGCTTTCAAAAGTAGTTCACTTTAATACCCAAGGTATTTGCAGATTATAGTCTGGATAATAAGAGCACATCACAAGCTGTAATAAAAATCTTTGAAAGGTTTGCCAAGATGTATTTTCTTGTTTGAATTAAGCCTACTTCAGGAGATTGTAATTTTTCCCTTTTTATCAAATGCCTCCAATTTGATATTGGATATTAGCCCTGGTTTATTTCTAAAATATTTTATTATTTGGGTTTTATAATTTGACATAAATGGACTACAAAGAAAGTAAAGTGAACCAGTAGCATAACTCTGAAATCTAAGCCAGTGATACCCAGGTGATGCAAAAATTACCAGAAAGTGCCAGTTGATTGGGATAAGCAACATCTTTTTTATATTGGTAAACACAATATGCTGGGAAAACAAGTTTGTCCATGATATGTGAGGAAGCCTCAGTTTGGTGCAGCACCTTAATTAGGCGTTATCCTTAGTGTTTGTGGGCTGGAGTCACCAATGCATTGGTCCCCTACTGTTCCATTTCTTTTATTAATAGTTTTTAATTATTGAAATAATTATAGGAAGACAACAAATAAGGTAAAAGATATCTGAATCATTTTAACAGTTTATAGGAAGATTACAAATAAGGTAAAAGGATATCTTAATCATTTGAACATCACTCCTATTTTCGTTTTTGTGTATCCTTTTTAGTCTTTTAATAGAGCTTTTTAAGTTATTACTAAGTGCCAGGCAATGCTTTAGCTCACGTGAGTTTCATGACAACAATAGAAAATGTTATCTTCCTTTTAGAGAGAAGAGTTGGAGGTTTTAAATAAATAACTTCCTCAAGGTTACCAAGCTACCATGTCACAGAGCTGTGATATAAAACTAGTTGTTTGATTTCCTAGTTGAAACTGCTTAATAAGTATCTTACATAGTTATAAAAGTAGGGTGAATACAATTTTGTGTCCTGTTTCTCCCACTTAATGTAGTATTATATTTTTCTACAGGAGAACATAGTCTATCACTCTTTAAGTAGCGTGGTTTTCCTTAATATAGATTTGCCCTAACTTCCTTAATCATTCTCCTATCCTGGGACATTGGATTACTTCCAAATTACCTTTTTGGAATTTTATAGTTTTCCAATTAATACTATAATGACCATGATAATGCATATAATTTTAACTTAATTTAGCTGTTTGTTTATTTTTTTTCTATAGGCTAAAAGACTTGGAAATTTTGAAGAGTTTTTAATATATGTAAAGTATGTGTGGGACTTTTACCATTGCCTCAGTTTTGGCTGGGATTTTGAAGCTGAATAGTATACATGACAATTATTCCTATCTTCTGGAGAGAGATGCCTGATCATTTATATGTGAGCTACAAAAGGGCTTGCCACAGATTCAGCTTCCCTTAGTGCATCACCTACCTTCTATTATATAACAAAAGGGAAACATTCATTAGGGGGATTGATAAGTCATTTTTTGGAACAACGTCAGCATTGTCCAGCATTTCTCTTCCCCTCCTCTGTGCTTTCTTAACCAATGCAAGAGGCCAAGTGAGGGTACTTAGATCTTGGTATATGAGGAATTTGGAAAACAAAGAGGCTGGCTCTCACCTGCTAAATTTAAAGGCAGGAGCTTGGGTGGAAATAATCCTGATGGCTGAATGTGAAGAGAAAGTGGAGCCAGTGTGGACACTACAGAGGGCAGTGAGGCATGAGCCACCTGAAGAGGATCCCAAAATGTGGCTTGCCTGTAAGGGCTGAGAGACAACATGCTAAGAGGCTATAGGAAGCTTACCCTAGTAGCAGGAGTTCAGATGACATTATTCATAGCTACTTGAGGCATTTCCCAAGATGGTGAATAATATAGTGGGTAGTTTTCACTGGGTTCTCAGAAAACCCTTAAAGTACCCTCAGCAGGCAGACAGAATTTAGGTATCTGCTCCAGCTGACAACTGCACCAATTGTTAAATAACTGTTAAACCCCGATTTCTCCAATCTACCCTACATAACCAAGAAGGGGTCAAGGAACAACATCTTGAGTAGGAAAAGAAGTATGGAGAAATAAAGTGGAAAAAATAAGTATCCACCTTCCTTATTATGGTATTCCAAGCCCCAAGTCGTGAGTCCAAGGGGGAATCTTAAAAGAGGATGAGACAATGAAGCATTTTCTGTTGTGTTGTGTTTTGTTTCTTAAGCTCAATGAACTTTTGTATACCAGCTCAACTGGTAAACTGAGAATGAGTTTACCAGAAGATTTTGTCCAGGGTGAGGATGAAAGATTCAACACAGAACTGTAACAGGCTGTTGTAGAAGAAAAATGCAATTATTTCACAAGTTCACCACTCTGAACCCAGCTTATTCAATCAACAAGTACCCACATTTTCAAGTTGCATCCTAAAACATTTTTACCAATTTACAATATCACCGGCGATAAAGGAGAAGCAGTCAATGATGCTCTTGCTAGTTTTAAGAATTCTTTTTTGGTGTTTTCTATAATGTAATGGTGGAAATAGGACCTCAATTTAATAATACTTTCTTATTATTAATATAATTAAGCAGTTTTCATTAGCATATTTACTACTTGTATTTGCTCACTTATAAATTTGCTATGGTATATATTGACCAGTAAATCTATTTGTTAATTATTTTCTTTAAATTTGCATGAGACATTAAGAAACGAAATGAACCCATTCCCTTATTTAATGCCACTATTGCTATAATCTATAGTTTTTCTTTCAATGGAAAATAATCTTTTTACATTAGAAATGTTTTAAATGTATCAAAATTCCAATTGTCAAATTTTCCTTTTAATTTCCACTCTTTGGAAAGAAATGTCTATTTTATTCTTTATGCTTTGTCATGGGATTTCCAATGTTTAAATGTTTGATTGTTTCTTCTAGCTGGAGTTTATTTGAATAAGGCTGAGAATCTTATAAGCATGACTTGAATATCACAAATTGGCAGGGAAAAACCTGTTGCTTATATGGATATATTACTTTTTACTGATATTCATATTATAGTTTAAAGCACAATTGTTCTCACTGTCTAGTAAAAACTAAAGCGACTCTCAATAATAACTTTTCTCTCCCCTCCCCCCAAAAATTCAAAGAGCTTCTGCCTTTGTCAGTATCCAGCTGCCTGAACTCAGCTCTCTTTCCTCTGCTGTAATCCCCACCCAGCCCTCTCCTGTTAGAATTTACACACCATCCATTGTCAAGGACTCAAATTGCTGTACAGTTTGTTAATGTCCAAGAAAGGCCATTACCTCTGAATCATTTTTTCCCCAAACATAAATCCTCAGGCCAACAAAGAAAAGTGGTATTTTTCCATCTCCATAATTTTTGTTATTTTAAGTCTATCCTTTAACCAAAGTGGCTTTGTGTTTCTTTTTCCTTGATAACTCACAGGTTCAAATGTAAAATTTTATTATTACAAGGAACAATTATGAGGTTCAAAGCATACTGTGTGCATTCCGTGCTTCTAGCTTCTGGTACTGATATACGGAATGAAATACTTGTGGTTGTCTACTCGCATGAAGTGGATGGATTCCAACCACTGGTGGTGAGAAGCTTAATGAATGTCTGCCTTCGTCAGACCCAACAGGGACCTACTAGCATCATGGGAGGTTGCCCAAGTGGCATATTGCAGGCATCTCAAAAACAAACTTTTGACCATTTAACTTATCCATTCCAGTTACTCTTCAATGTCAACAATAGCAACCACCAAAGAAGAAAAAATGACTTTGCTGATTTTCTTCCTTTAAACATTATTCTGGATTTTAAGATTTTAAGACCTCTTTCTCAAAATATTGAACTAGACAAACCACTGACCTTTTTGAACACCTTTGGTTTTTGCTTCTACAGTGCAGCATGTTCAGCATTTATAACTCCTTACTCATGAAGTCTTCTTTATTTAATGAGATAGTTCCTTTACATAGGAAGAAAAAAAAGAAAAACAAAACCAGGACATCCTAATAACTGTTGACTATTTCCTTGCTCTCTCTGTTTATTTTTTTAAATTTCAAAATATTAAGGAGGTACAATTGTTTTTATTACATAAATGAATTGAATAATGCTAAAGTCAAGGCTTTTAGTGTGCCTATCCTCAGAGTAGTGTGCATTGTACCTGACAGGTATGTTTTTATCCCTCACCCCCCTCACATCCTCCCCCATCTTAGTTTCCAATGTCCTTTACAGCACTATATGACTGTGTGTACCCATCATTTAGCTCCCACTTATCAGTGAGAACATACAGTGTTTGCTTTTCCATTCCTGGGATAATTCACTTAGGATAACGTTCTCCAGTTCCATCCAAATTGCTGGAAAAGACATTATTTCATTCCTTTTTATGGCTGAGCAGTATTCCATTGTATACATATACCACATTTTCTAAATAGTTTCTGCACAGCAAGGGATATAATCAACACAATAAATAGACAACATACAGAATGGGAGAAAATATTCACAAACTATACATCCAATAAAGGACTAATATCCAGAATCTACAAAGAACTCAAACAAATCAGTAAGAAAAAAACAAATAACCCCATTAAAAAGTGGGCAAAAGACATGAACAGAGTCTTTTCAAAAGAAGATAGACAAATGGCCAACAAACATATGAAAAAATGCTCAACATCACTGATCATCAGGGAAATACAAATTCAAACCACAATGAAATACCACCTTACCCCTATCAGAATGGCCATTACTAAAAAATAAAAAAACAATAGATGTTGGTGTGGATGTGGTGAAAAAGGAACACTTATACACTGCTAGTGGAATTGTAAACTAGTACAACGTCTATAGAAAACAGTATGGAGATTCCTCAAACAAATAAATGTAGATCTACCATTCAATCCAGCAATCCCACTACTGAGTATCTACTCAAAGGAAAAGAGGTCATTATATCAAAAAGACACTTGGACCCAAATGTTTATCACAGCACATAATTGCAAAGATGTGGACTCAACCTAAGTTCCCATTAACTGATGACTGGATAAAGAAAATGTGGTATGTATATACCTGTTTACTTTTTTATAAAATTAGGACATAACAGTTCCCTCTTCTGTGCTCCTATACAATGCTTATAATTTATCACAGAACCAAAAAATTGTATTTTAGTTACTTGTGCACATGTTTGCCTCTTCTGGAATACTGAGAGCTTTCTGAGTTCACAGATTTATCCCACTGATTTCCATTTGCCTAGCACCTAACACAATGTCCAATACATAGTAGGTACTCAATAATACACTTGAATAAATGAATGACCTCTGATCTGAGTATGACATTTTGAATGCCTCAAGATTTTTAGATCATTTTCACATTAATATCATAGTATCAACAGTGCTTTGCTGTTAAATGTTTAATAACTATCAAAAATAGCTCATAGTGCTCTAAGCAACACTGTGTAGTATAGTAGAGCTGGCTTTTGTCACATCCACATACTCAATTCTGTGCTTATTGGTATGACAGAGACTGAACATATGCACCAAAATCCATTAATTACCATTTCCTATGGGCACAAGCACAATAATACATTCCCTCTCACCCTTTGCAATTAGATATGGCTATACAACTTAACTGTAGCCAACAGAATGTGGACAGAAATGGTGTTCACCAGTTTCAGGGCCAGTTCATAACAAAATCCCACAAATAATCCTTGGTCTCTTTTTCCATCCATCCTTAAATGACTACATATAAAGCTGCCTGATCAGGACTACTCATTACAGACTACAGTATGGGCTGAAAATAAATCATGATCATGCTAAAGCTCTGAGATTACAGGATTTGTTTGCTATAGTAGCTAATGTTACCTGAACTAATTTTGAAATTGGTACTTTGAAAGGGGGTGCTAACCAAACAAACATGAAATGTCTGGCATTGGCTTACAGCCAGCAAGAAGTAGAGAAACTGATAAATGGGTCTAGGAAGATGGAGGTCCAGTCCATGTTATTCCATCGCAAAGCATATGGTAGAATTAGTAAGTGCAGTAAATAGAAAGGCACAGCAGACCTTATGTACCTATTAAGCCTATAGTTTTGGGACATGAGGACAAGAGATTGATAGGAGAGTAGCAGTGTCTATTTGCTACTATTGGTATCTCTTAGCAATATATTACAAGAAAGAGATGAGCACAGATAAAAACTGGCCTGTTTGGGAGCAGAAATCAAGGTGGATGTGTATCCAGAGATCAATAGCTTTTACAGTTGGCAAACCTGACTGCTTCTGCACTCCAGATAATAGAGATAAATTGAAAAATGCTCTGAACAACAACAATTAAATAAGATTCTTAGTTAAAACAAAACAACAAAATGCTAAAATAAAAATTAGATTAAGAATATGGTATTCAAAAATATTATTTCAAATGGTTTCAGGGAGGCTGAGATTGGCTTGGAATGGGAGGTAGACAAGGAAGCAAATAAATACATCAGGCTTGAGAATTACCACTGTGTAAGAGTACAAATGTAGTTATTGGCACACGGACTTGACTAGAAACAAGAAGATTAAAAGGCTAATTAGTTTTTTTGGGGGGGAAGTATCACTAAAGATACTATGAGCATGGACTAAAAATACTGACTTCTTAAGTTTGAATATTAGTGCTGGGTCCCCCAGCTTTCACCAGAGCCAAACATAGTCCTCAACATCCATTTCATGAATGACAGGAGGGAAAATGAACAAAGAAGAATCTCCCAGAGGGCTGAGTCAATAACCATGAAGAACAATGGAGAGGGGAAGTCCTAGAGAGCATAATTTGGGAACAAATGAAGGACTTTTTCCAACCCAAAGAATAGGATCCTTCATATCTGCCTAACAGAATTTCAAAATTGCTATGGGCCAGTAACAGCTGCATGTCTCTCATTCTTTCCTTTTCCAAACAGATGTTTAAAATTATATTTTTCCTGTGTTTGTGTATCACCACTGGATGTTGAGTGTATGTGTGATAATTTATATATACAGTTTATAGGTTCAAGAAACCTTCTTTGATTCTGGTTTAGAAATCTGAATATCACCCAAAGATCCTGGACTTTGAGCTTGATGGGGGCCTTGGATTTTCTACTTTCAGAAATGACATATGTGTTCCATGTGTGGCAGGAAAAATGGAATGGATATTTGGTGATAAGAGGGACAGAATGGGCAGAAGCTGACTAGCTCTTCATCAAATGCATTTCCTTTCTGTCCCAAACACATAGATAGGCTACATTTCTCAGCTTCCATTGTACTTAGGTGTAGCCACATAATTAAGTACTGCCAATGGAATATGGGTGGAAATAATATTCACTACTTCCAAGCCTGGCTCATAAAACCACACATACAAGAGCCTTGTTCTCTCTTCCCACATATTAACTGAATGGAGAAGGCTATCAAGCTTAGAATGAGGGCAGACTCAGGAGATGGAAGGAGGCTGAGTCCCTAAAAAGTCACTTAGAATGCTGTCCTATCTGAAACTTCTGATTTTGAAATAAACTTTTATTTAGTTAAGCCACTGATATTTGTAGCTCTTTGGTTACAACCTGTGTTGGGCAGAATGATGACACCCCTCCCAAGATATCCACTTCTTAATCCCTGGAACTTGTGAATGTATTAGGTTATATGGTGGCGGGCGGGGGTGGTTCAGGTTGCAGATTAAATTTAGGTTGCTTTTCAGCTGACTTTAGAATAGGGAGATTATCCTGGATTATCCAGGTGGGTCCAATATAATCAGAATGATCCTTAAAAGTGGAAGACGGAGCAGAAGAGGATGTCAGAGTGATGCCATGTCGGGACTCAACCCATGGTTGCTGGCTTTAAAGATGGAAGAAGCTGAGGAATGTAGGTAGCCTTTACAATTTGGAAAAAGACAAGGAAATGGGTTCTTTCCTAAAGCCTTCAGAAGGGAAGGCAGCCATGCCAACACCTTGATTTTAGTCCAGTAAGAACTACTTCAGACTTCTAAACTACAAAACTGTAAGATAATATATTTATATTATTTAAGCTGCTAAGTTTGTGGTAATTTGCTATAGCAGCAATAGAAAACTAATACACAATCATCAACATTATATTATTAAGTTAAATTAAATGGCATTTTATAAATCCCTCATGCATCTCCTCCCTTCACCTTATCAAAACATACTTTCAGGTTGTTCTTTCATCCTTTGTATAAATGCCTAAATAGCATAAAATGAATACCTCCCAGAAAGATTTGAGCTTTAGAAGGAACACAGTATTGTAGTTAACACATAAATCTCTACCAGATGAAAATTTAATCTGGTCTAAATACTGGGGGAATTATTACTCCAGCCAGCTGACAACATATAGTTCTCTTAGTTTACCTTCCAATGTTCCAGAAATTTCCTTTTCCTGATTTCAGATGACCATTTGTTAAAAAGCAAGGAAGCTACTAAACTTAGGAATTGAGCTTTGGGTATCTAAGCCACACCAGGGATGAGTTATCTGACTCTGAAAAAAATTACTTTACCACTGTAGCTCATTTCCCTTTCTCCAAAATGTAGGGAGTTAGAGTTAGACTAACTAATCTTGTCAATCCTTCTCTGTGCTAAGTTGCTATAAATCAAATGAATCTATATTTCTCTAATGGTTCTCATGTAAATTAGTTAATTAGTAAATATAAATTGTCCTATGTTTGATTTTTTTCCATTGTAATTGTTCTCATGATGATTGATACGCAACTAAGAAGACATGTGACAATGGTGGTAATGTCAGAATGACCACGTGGGTATTAAAATGCTTTCTTCACCTAACCGTTAAGTACTTAGGAGAGGTGGGATAACTTTCTCATTTGACCTAGGGAGAAATTGACAAGAGTACTGTAAATACTTAAAGTTCAATCCGCAGACATCAGACTTGCCTGGAATCATATATATGGTGGCAACAGTCAAGCAAAGATGGAGAATGGACAATAGGCAGGGTCTGAAACGGTACTGAAGGAAGTGGGACATAAAACCTCTATGACCAGAGTGATGAGAATAGTCT
This sequence comes from Daubentonia madagascariensis, assembly GCA_023783475.1. Lineage (NCBI taxonomy): Eukaryota > Metazoa > Chordata > Mammalia > Primates > Daubentoniidae > Daubentonia > Daubentonia madagascariensis. The sequence goes on from JAKFHU010000487.1 coordinate 10,709,897, forward strand.
TTTTGCGTAGTTTACTGTTGTAAAATTCTGAATAGGAATTCTGTTTCGCAGCTGTTAAAACAGAGTAGAAATACAACCGTGACCAATAATTGAAAAGCAGCTGTTCATTCACCATGTCTAAAAATAATGATTATGCAGGAGGAATTGTCTCAGCAGTACAGCAAAGGGAGTTTAATTTAAAAAAATTGCCAAAAGGGGGAAGCAATCCAACAGTAGAATAGGAAATTTTATGAGATTATGAAATTTACTTTACTGAGAGTTTAAAAATGGTTAACATTTTCTCTGCCTGATGCACTATCTGAAGGCAGGAAGGAGTCCCATGAGTCTCTTATAGGTTCTTATAGGGAACACTATGATGCTAGTGTCATTTTTTGTGTATTTCTCCTCAAGAGATATACACATATTGTGCACATAACTGATATGTCTTCTCAAGACTTCCCTTTACTGAAACTGTTCCCCACTCTGCTGCAGACTAACAAGAACAGAAAACTAGAGGGAAATCAGTGTGGGTTCTGAAAATTGTGCCCTAGAGTGGAGATTGTCCGTGAAGCACAGAGAGAGGACTCAAGTATGCAACTTTTCAAATCACATTTACAAAAGGCTTCTCTTTTATCATAATTCCTGGTTAAAACTCACTGACCAAAGTACAAGAATTAGATAGTCCTTTAGCACTCTGTAGTATTTCTGCACTTCAGTAACTAGATGGTAAGGGATTTTTCAACAAACAGCATGAGCAAAGGTAGCCCATAGCCTCCTATGAGGATGATCTGGTCACTCTGAGTGGTGAAGTAATCGTAGAAAGTTTATTTCTGATGCTCAGGTAGCAGCCCCTTCCAGTATGTGATGACCTGCTTTCTTGCCTGCTTACTATCAAAGGAAAGTATTTTGATTCTGTCCAAATTCAAAAACCAAACTCAAAATTCAGGGGTTAAAGAAAAGAGTTCTTGTAAACAGAAGGGACAGATATGCTAATACATTGGAAACATGCTATTTAAATTCAGACTAGTTAAACAGGATGCCCTTTTGTCACTGACCAAATTGTTAAATTGGTGCCTTGGCAAGAGCCTTTTGTACTTCTCTGAAGATTCCCTGGATCCAAACCTCTGTGGTATTAAAACAAACAGAGTAAATATTTTCCTTGCAGTTTACATCCCAGATCTAAATATTTCCAAGCATGTCAAAATCACTTTTCTCCACCACTCCCTGCAGGATCCGTGTAGACTTCAGCTGCCAAAGAACCCAGTTGAACTTGTCTAGGGAGGGGCTCCATCCCTGAAGACAGGCAAAGCTCAGAGCAGAAGGCCAGGAGCAGTGTCTTGCAGCTGTGCTGCTCTGCTTGGCAGAGGGAGCTTGCGCAGCAGCAGGTGTGCTATCTACTGACTTCAACACACAGGGAGGGGGGAAGGCTCTGTCCCTGCTCTTTGCTCCCTGGCTTGAATATCTGCAATTCCCTTGTACCTATTTGCAGAGAAGTGCCAAGAACCTACCCCGGGAAACATGCGTTTCCTTTCATTGGCTTTTGGTCTGCAAGTCAGTCTTCTAGCTTTATGACTTTTGCCTCTACCTAAGCTAGTTTGTGTCTGTGAAATAAAGTGATTCCTCTGAAGAATCTAGAGGAGTGCATTAACAGACTGTTTCTTTTCCTCTGTTTCCTTTGTTTTGTATTGTGTTTTCAGCCCAAAATGCAGCTGAAGTTCTCTAGGAAAGAAAAAGCAAAGAATCACAATTGAAGTATGATGTCAGTATTTCTTCAGACCATGTGTCTTGGGGACTTACTCCAAATGTGTCCCACAGCAATGGCAAAGACAATACTCTGCTTCCCTCCCCTGCACTTCTTTTGTACTTATTGTCAGCAAATTCTCAAACTGCCATAAAAAATTCAATGTGATTTAACTCAACCAGAAAACAATGAAGATAACTCTGGGCGTTAATACCCTTGTCTTTGGGCTCAGCGAGGTACTCCAAAGTGGAGGACATGGATAACTCCCACCTCTAAAGAATGCACCTCCATTTCCCTGGAGTTGCCTAATGTGGGTGAGCACTGTGCAGCACCAACCAGACCCTCCTTCACTCAAGACCTTTTTGTTCTTCAGCTGCTGAGAATACTGTCGGCAACAGGCAGCATGCTGGCAGCCCCTTCAAGTATTGCTTCAGTTACAGACAGTGGCCTCCCCAAGGTCACCTTTTCCCAGGCAGCCCAAATATAAAAATTGATCAATGAGGGCATGTATGCTTCTGACCACTGCAACCCAAGTTGAGAAAATTCTGAAGGTTCATTCTACTCCAGAGATCCCTTTGGGATCCACTGGGGCTGTTGTTTGGCCTCCACGGAAACTTAGCTTCTCCCTGTACCCAGTCTGCTTCCTTCTCCTCCCACAACAGATATTGATCCCAAAGACGCAACTTAATAAACATCCTAAGCTCTAAATTTATCTCAGAATCTTCTTCCCAGGGAACCCAATCTCGGCCTCCTAGACTCCTACGTAGCCCATTTTGGGGAGTGTTGTCTGTGCTTGACACAGACATTCAGTCAATTGTTTGATTAAATGGGTGCAGCACATTAATTCATATCCTATCCATAGGAAAATTTGAAAAGACTTCTACACCTGTCTTGGTGGAGTTTATAGTTTAGTTGGAGAGAGAGCATATACATGTGAGAAGATAACTTGTAATACTATATGGTAAATGGTAAGTATCAGATGACAACATGACATTGAGATTTATCAGAGGGGAAAATTGCTTTTAGGATGAAACAGTCGCTGGCTGTTTGAAAAGCAGTAGGGTTATAGTAATCCACTATACCTGTAGGTTGTTCTTCTGTGAAAGGCAATTTCTCAGTATATAAAAAGTGTCCATCCTGCAAACGAGCTTGATTCTAAATAGCCTTTCAGCTGCTCTGTGTCTCGTGGTGAAACTGCCAGACAATTCACGGTGGCAATAGGATAAATACATACATATATATATACGTATATATACACGTATATATGTATATATATACATATATACGTATATATATACATATATACGTGTGTATATATATATGTCCATAAATATTTTTTCTGTGAGATCTGCCCCTGTTGGCCCTCTTCCTCCTGAGTTGCTCAGGTTCCCAGGGCCTCTTGGCTTTCCTCATCCACGCTCCAAGGCATTGGCATGCAGAGAAGACGCCCTACTCTTCTCTCTGGGCTGGTTTGCAGGCTTCATCCTCCCCATCCGAATGCTGAAAGCTAGGTTTTGCTCTCACCTGTCTTGACCTTGCCTTCCCTGGCATCCTCATTTTCTCCACTGCTACTGCTAAATTCTCATCTTCCATTTTGCTCTCCTGGATTCTATCATGCCCTGTGATCTCCCATCTCCTATCTAGAATTAACAGGATTTGGTCTGACTTTGTACAAAATTGCAGTCTAAAATCACAATCCAACATGTGGGGCTTGGGCAAGTCATTTAGTTTCCTTTATCTTCATAGTCTTATTTATAAAATGGGGATGCTCATTCCTACCTCCCATAGCTGACGGTGATAACGGTTAATGAACTGGCTTGAAAGCAAAAGTCTCCTGGGAAAAAGTAAAAGCAAAACACAAACACAATCCTAGCAAAAATCATTATATAATTTAGCAAATGTTTACTATATGCCAAGCACTGCATAGTGTCATATTGTAATACACAACACTCCAGTAGACATTCCAAGGAACTAAGTTGGAACTATTTTAAAAGTGGAGGATATACAACTTTTTAAACAATTTATTATTTTTTAATTGAGATATAATTCACGTACAATAAATTTCACCATTTTAAAATGTACACGTCGATGGTTTTTACCATATTTACAAAGTTGTGTGACAAACATCACAATCTAATTCCAGAACATTCTCATGACCACAAAAAGAAAATAAATACTCATTAGCAGTCACTCTCTGTTTCCCCCTCACCCTGGCTCTTGGCAGCCACTAATCTACCTTCTTTCTCTATGGATTTGCCTATTCTGGACAACGTGCTTCAACTTCTGGTTGGGATTGTTCTGCAAGATGTATTTAAAGAGACTGAAATGTAGTACATACCTTCCTGTACAACTCCACCGATTAATTCTCTTCGTGTATTCCCCTAATTTTGCTATCCTCTTCATCAAGATTTCAACACCTTCTTCTCTTCCCTTTCCCTCCCCCCACACAACTGTTCACATAGTAGAGTCCAAACTCCTTCATCTGATGTTAAGATCCTTCAACCTACATTCCATCCTCCCAACAATTTTGCTCTTCCTTACCTTCACATGTTCCCTTTATTTAAGACTAGATCCGATGCCACTTCCTCCATTTTGTTTCCTGAAATCAATCCAAGAAGTTACCCACATCTCCTTGTCACCCACAGTGCCTGACACAATGTGAGCACAGAGTAAGTGTTTGCTGAATAAATATATGAATAAAAAGGAGAGTGGATAAAATGCCCAAATTAACCCCAACTTAGATAACATTACATAGAGTTCTGGAATTAAAGACCCAGATAAAAGTGCTTACTTACTATATTACAAACAGTGTAATTCAACTAAATATTTCTAAACTTTGGATACAATAAAATGTGCCAAAGAGCTCTATAAATTGTTGGAAATATACTTAAGACACCTAAATCAATGGTAAACTTACAACTGGAAACTAATATAACCACTGGTTTTAAAGCAAATGAAGACCATTTGCCCAGTGAATTAAGATTGTTATTCTACTGAGATTTCGATGTTGATAGAAATTTGGAATGAAGAATCTGTATTCAATAGTTTCCCTCTTCGTGGCAAGCCATCATCTTCAACACCTTCATTCTATTACCTCATGTGAAAATAAAAATAAGTCACCATAATAATTACTTCTAAACACACAAGGACATGCACTTATAATCTTCATTTCTTTCCCGACACAGTTTAAATCAACCTCTCTTCCCAGCCAGTTTGCTTTGAAAGTGGGAAGTCCACTCAAACATGTTTCTTCTTTTGACATACATCTTAAAGTTTCCTTAATTTATTGTGCAAACATTTTATGAAAGTCCTGTCCTGTGTGAGGAACAGTGTTATACAAAAATTAATATGCTAAGGCCTCTGTCTTCATGGACCATATAATTCAGTAGTGGATAAAGATGGCTAAATGTAAGTTAAAAAGAGGTGCATGCAGGAAAGAGGTTTAAATAAGGTGTTGGTGAGTTCAGAAAATGGTTGAATGGTTAAAATATGGTTGGGCTGTGATGAAAGAGAACTGGGTTTTTTTGGTTTTGTTTTTGTTTTTTTTCTTGGCATGCTTGTTTTTATCTGATGGACCCTACAAATATATCTGATCATTTTTTCCTCTTTGGTCTGTCTACTAGGAGGCTCAGACCAATTTTTTGGGTTCACCTTTAGCCATATTACACTTTCACTACAGTATAAATTTCAAGTATCAATGGAACCCCTAACATTCTCTTATTTTGCCACTTTTATTTTGTTTTATCTACTGCTTGTTGTTTATTTTATTTTTATTCTTCTTTTATTTAACATATCTCATTAAGCCATCTTATATATATGTATATATGTTTATACATATGTACTTTTTAAATGATGTGGGACATAAGTATTAATACTAACACTAAAAATAATAGTAAAGAGAGCTATAGAATTGCTTACATGTCTTCACTCTGAGCAATTACAGTTTTTAAGCGCCATCATATCATTTAGCTGATAACTGCAAAGATTATTAATCAGTGAGGAGATACTGTTATATATTTATTCATGGTGTACTGATTCACACACCCTAGCGTGAATTGTTTGGTGTGATCATAAAGATATATGTAAACAAAAAGCAAAATAACTAATTATAGAACATGAAAACACTAAATATGTGATCTATGCTCACTTCAAACTACCATTCTAATGCTAATCTGTATAAAGTTAAATTAATCTACATGAAGGTAAAGGTAATCTGCATAAAAGGAAAAGGCAATCTATATAGAAGTAATCTACATTAATGTCTATTGAATCAATGAGTGAACAATGTTTCCTGAACCCACATAACTAGTCCAATTGCACTGGCTAGATGTTTTACATGCACTCTTCAATTTGATACTGAAATCAGTCTTAAAGGTATATATTATTCTTTTCATCTTACAGGGAATAAACTGAGTCATAAAGAGGTTAAATAGTTATAATAGAAACACTCTCAGTGCTTTGCATGAATTAACGCATTAAATCCTCTCACAAAACCAATGTGGTAGAGTCTATTCATTTTTATTCTCATTTTATAAATTAAGAAATAAGAAACAGAGATGTTACATAAATTTCCCAAGGCTATACATTTAGTAATGAAGCTGGGATTCAAACTCAAGCAGTCTAATTCCAGAGTCCGTACCCTTAACCACTAAACTAAGTAATTTCCCAAAATTTATTTTGCTAAATAAATGACAGACATTCATGTTTTACACTAAAGTCCATGCTCTTTAATTTAAACCATGTTGCCTTAGGATTCAGTTCAAACCGCACCTACTATGTAAATCCTTTCTGTTGATCTCAGATAGAATTAGTTGTTTTTCCCCCGGGTCCCCCAGTAAATAAATAGATACATAGATACATAGAAAGAAAGGAGATAGAGAGATAGAGGTATAAAGATAACATATAATAAATATAGATATACATAAAGAGTAATCTCTGTATTTTCTTTTAATAATCTTTTAGTATGTGCATTTACCTTTTAAAATGAGATTTCCTTAAATGTAAAGATTACTTAATAATGAGATAACATTTTCTTAATTAAATATATCTTAAAAATATAAATGAGTCCATGAATGAATAAAAGAAAAACTCCACAACATATACATCTGGTCTATTAAAATTTCATCAGTGCCTGAAATTCTGCAATTAAAGATTTGTTATTTTGTCTTAAATCCTCTTATCCCTTGAAAAGAAAAGATCCTGGCAAGGGTTGCTATATCAATCCATACCTGTCTTTTGTGTTTTAATACAAACACATTTACTAGACCTTTTCCTGAGAATAGTTTTGATGACACTAAATAAAGAGAGAACAAGAAGGCATTAAGTCTTTCATAAGGTCACCAGAGACAACTGCTGAAGGAAGTCAAGGGCAATTGAGATAGACACTAGAAAACTAAAATTTTGTAAACTTCAGAATATTTTTAGGGAGGAACTTTGACTTTACTGACATTCTCATATCTCATCTGAAGAAATATCATCTACAAATAAAATCCTTCTTTGAGTAAGGGAAGTAAGGGATGACAAACTGGGAATGATAAGTAGGTTAAAATTAACAGGTCCATAAGATTTCAAGTTGTACCTGTGATGCCAAACCTGGCTTGGGCAAAAGAATCACCTGGGAGCATTTGAAAGTGATATCCTACCTGTGCCCCGATGCTAATAAATTTCATCTGAATCTCTATAGGTTAGAAAAAAATAAAAATAACTCCCATGTGATTCTAACATAAAAAGTTTGGTAACAGAAAGAAGATCTACTTTTACAAACCATTCTAGGCCAAGCATGACCATACTGTTACCAATAGTCTACTGGTGGACCAGCTCTTAAAATTTCCCTCCACCTTTAAAAATCAGTTTCAAGCCATCAACACTCAAGGTAATGGTTGTGTTGGTGGTATGCTAGCACCAGGGCCAGCTTCATGGGCATGCAACCTGTGCAGTCACACAGGGACCCACAGTTAGAAGGGCCCTGAGCTTGGTTTAATGCTCTGCTGTCACCTTTTGGGAATACTTAATGATTTTTATAAGGACCCACATTTTAATTTTGCACTGGGCCTCACAATTATTTAGCCAGTCTAGTGTGGCCCTTATTTAAATGGTAGGAAGTTAGGTGGAACAATGGTGGTAAATAATAATTAGCAAATTTTTGAGATCCATTTAACTAGATGAATAACACAGTAATCAGTTAGGTGTCGCTATATATACAGAGGATTCTCGAACAAGTCAATTTATTTGGTGGGCTTTATCTTGGTCTTTAAAAAGAAAATAGAGTGTTGGAGTAGAGGGTTCCTAGTACACTATCTAGTTCTAGAACTGTGGCAGAAATTGCTGTATGTTCACCAAAACCTATTTCCTTTATTGCTCAACACACAGCAGGACTACCTTTCCCAGCCTCCCTTGCACATTTGTGTAGCCATGTGTATTAATTTGCTGGCGCTCCTATAACAAAGTACCACAGACGGGGTGGCTTAAAGAACAGAAATTTATTTTCTCACAATTTTGGAGGCTAGAAGTCTGAGATCAAGGTGTTGGCAGCCTTGGTTGGTTTCTTCTGAGACCTTTCCCCTTGGCTTATAAATGGCCGTCTGCTACCTGTGTCTTCACATGGTCTTTCCTCTGTACTCATCTGTGTCCAAATTTCCTCTTCATTTGAGGATACCAGTTACATTGAATTAGGTCCCACCCTAATGACTTCATTTTAACTTCACTACCTCTTTAAAGACCCTATCTCCAAATACTGTGTAGTTACATTCTGAGGTACTGGGGGTTAAGACTTCAACCTATGAACGTGGCGGGGGAGGACACACTTCAGTCCATAACATCATGTGATGGAGTTTTGGCCCATAAAATATGGGCAGGAGTTATAGATGCCACTTTCAGTTCAAATCTATAGATACCTTACACACATCATTCCCTTCCGGATGACTGGAATAGAACCCACACTCTGGGCAACCTTGGAACCCGTGTGGTGAAGCCACACAGTGGAGGGACCCTGAATCCCTGAGTCGCCACTTAGAGAAAAGCCACTCCACCAGAAGTGCGCACACAGACATACGATTGTGAATAAGAAATAAACCATTATTGTTTTAGGTTCTGCAATTGGAGGTTTATCTGTTATAGCAGCTAGTGCTGTTATAGCTAAAATAATCAATCAATGAAAATTCAGAAAAACTGAGATATCATGTTTGCTTTATCTCAGTGAAGCAACTACCAATTAATAAGGACCTACTCAGTTCAGAGCTGTACTAGGTGTTGCAAATTACAAAAAAATAAAAAATACTCTGCCTGCTGTCCATATTGCAGGCAAGGCACAGACTATAGAGACACCATGAAGTGCTCAAGGGTAGAGAAATACATCTATGCTACAGTTTTAAAAAGTGGTTTATGCATGAAGCCTAAAGGATTCACAAAGGTTTCATTTGATGAGTTGGACTTTGACCTTGGCTTGAAGCCTAGAAGGAATTTAGGTAAGTGAAGGCTATCCCAGCAAAGAGGATGAGCAGGAGCAGAAAGTCAATGTAAAAAGAAGCCAGGCATCAGTGAGAAATTGTGAAAATTCTGCCCAACAGAAGCAGAGAATCCTGCCGGGGAGTACTGGGTAATAAAGAAAAGCACTTAACCCAAGCCAGACTCAGCAAAGCCTAAGGAGCTAGGTAATTATTTTAAGCTGGTTTACTTCAGTACAGTCCAGCCTCAGACTTGATTGGGAAAATCCTTCAGAAAATTCTCTCTTATGTCTTTTTCTTTGAACTTTTACTTGGTGTCTTTTCCCTTGAGTACTTTTTCCTGGGGTTTGTGAACAGACACTAGGACAGAACCATAATGCACATCCTCCCCCTCAAATGACTTACGACCTCACTTTTGGTTTTATTATTTTTATTTACTATTCATGTGTAAATCTTATTTCTCGCCCACATTTTATCTTAGGAGTTTTACAAAACTTCTCCTAGTTAGAAATGAATTCCTCACTTCCTCGTATATAATGTAACAGGTATTAATTTTGAACTCTCAAATAAAATATCGTTATTACCAGTACTCTTTTTTTAACCCCTTGCTTTCATTCCTTGCTACCTTAATTTAACTCTCTTTCTCCCTTCTTCCTTTGGCCATTTGTTATAAGACTCCAGCCAGCATTTCCTGCAGCACTTAGTAATGCCACGGTAATAGTTTTTCCATTGAAAAATACCACAAGTACAATATTTCCAATGGAAATACCACAAGAACAGTGTTTCCACTGAGCATACCACAAGTAGAGTGCTTTTGTGGTATCTAAATTTCGAGATGAACTCGTAATGTTCATCTTGGATTCATTATAACTAGAGCCCCTACTTTCTGGAAAGTGCTGAAACAAGGATGGAATTTTTATTTGTAGTTAAAAAAATTCAATAAAAATAAAAGTTAGATGATGCCAAGACAATTTTGCACTTGCTTTTGTGAGTAAAATATAAATAGGTTTAGCAAGTAAAAGTAGGAGGAAAAACTTAATAAAAATGTACAGAGAGGCTTAACAGCTGGAAAAGAAAGGATATGTGTGTTTGTATGTGAGAGAGAGAGAGAGATAACATTTAAAACAGCTCAGCAGCTGGGAAAGCAACAACCTGTAAAAACACTTAACATTTACAGCCACTCAGTGGCTGGAAAACCAACTTCTCATAAAATCGATTTAACATTTTGGTCGCTGGTGAAGACATTTAATGCATGCATGTTTATATATCTGTGTTTATACTGCAGCCCCATGAATTTCAGTGGGTTTTAATAGTTGTAAACTGAAAGAGACCATTTGAAACTGTTGAGGGCATGTCATATTTTTGCACCACTGACAATAAGTATGGTTATTAAAACATATAGATTTCTTTTAGATATGTTGGTAAGTGTGCCTGGTGTCTGATTAGTTACAGTCTCTTTACTAACTTTTATATTTGTACCATCTTACTGATCTGTAGTGCCCTACTTATGAAAGTCATTTTTTAAAAATTTCCAGTTGGAATCATTCTCTTATTTTCCAGGAGTTTAAGACTTAAGCTTCTTAGATCCTGATCTGCCTGTAGTTTGGCAAACAAAGTTATCTGTCAGGACAGTCCAATTTTTTCATTTTCCTTGTTATGTCTTAAATAAGTTCAGTTAAAGAGGGTAACAGTTTGCTATTTTTTTTTCTCTCAGCTGTTTTAGTTTAATTTAGTTTTTTCTGGTTAGTTCCAGTTAATGAACTCAATTACCAACTGGTCAAAGAATTCCTTTATTTTGGGGGAAGGGGGAGATGATTTAAAAAAGTAAGTGGAATTCTTAAAAATTTTTCTTAAAACTTCTAAAGTTAATAGTACTGGAGCAAGCTGTACAGAAAAGTTGCTAAAATGCCAACACACAGTGCACCATTTTATAGATATGTCACCTTGGAGATGGAAAAGTAACAATACTTTGAAGCCTCAAGTTTCTATTTGTAAAATGTAAATAATCATACCTTCTTCACCCACCTCTCCAGATAGTTTTGAGACTAAAATGATATAATATGTAGGAATGTGTTCAGTTAATGGCAACACACTAGACATAAAATTTATTGTAAAACTTGATAAAATTATAATTCTTATGCTTTACACATTGAAAATTTGAACACATTTTAAGTAAAAGATTAACCAAAATTATAATGACTTATTTGTTCCTAGACTCCCATTAAGTGGGCATTTTTTTTAATCCCTTTGGAGGATAAAAGTTAGAGAAACTGGAAAATCAAGAAAAGAGTCATATGGATGAGCATAAAATTATCAACTCTGAATCCAGGTAGCCATTTTCATCTGCTTTATTCTTTAACCAGAGCCCAGCCCTAAACAGATACATTCATATGGACAATTACTTATTGACCTATTTCATAACTTTATCCTTTTACTTAAGGTTTAAGTTCTTTTTTCTATTTAGATAAAGGATTTATGGTTATTTATATCAGTGTTTTCTCAAAGCAACTCTGAGAGGGGTAAGATCCTAGACTATTGTCATAACATTTCACTATAGCAGAATAAGTATAATACAGCTTCTGCTGCTGCTGCTGCTGCTGCTGCTGCTTCTTTCAAGGACAAACCAAGACAGAAAAATCGACTGCAAATGTCTTCAACTCATTGTCATGACATGGAACCCAAATGACATTGTTGTATTTAGTGTCATGGTCTTAGCTCAGGTTTTTCCCAAAAAAATGAATAGAAACCCCTTGACAGACAAATAAAGACTCTATCAGAGAGTGGAAATTTCAATTCTAACAACTCCCTGCATTTCTAGGCCACTGATTTGTCCAAATTAAAAACAAATATCAATAACAATTGGTGTTTAAAATATAATAGACTGTAAATCTAGACCCTTGATTCTAGCAAGAGTGCCAAAATCCATCCCCCTTTTATTGGCTTGATAACTGAATTTGGTTCAAGTGGTACTACAAATAAAACATGAAAGGAAAATAAAAGTTGTTAAATGTTAGTCATTTGGGAGCTCTTTCTCTGTAGAAGCCTTATTCTCTTCTAACAGAGTGGGAATAAAAATAAGATTTAGGGAGGGGTATTATCAAACTTGCCCATAACTTCATAAAGATACTTGTTTTGTGCTCAAGAATAGCATCACATTTAAAATATCATATCAAGAAAGGACCAAACATCAAGATGCCTTAGTGGTGAGGCTTGAATATTTCAACCTCATAGCAAACAACAACAACAAAAGGATAGTGTTTTTAAAAGTTTAAACTTGAGGGGTGTGAGCTGACACCACAAAAAGTCTCAACCAATGCCTGGGTTCCAGGTCACTAGGCAGGGTTTCCACAGGGCCCAAACCGCTGTCCTTTCCTCCCTCCCTGGAGATATCCAAACAGTGCAGGTTAACCACAGGCCCCCGTGCTGCATCGTCATCCTTCCTGTGTGTAAGTGGCAAGATCTTTGATAATAAAGAGACTTCCAAAGTTTGAAAATTGTAAACAAGAAAACTCAAGAGCTACTATGGCAGAATCAAAACAAGGAAATGAAAATGAGGAGTCAGCAGTCTACACGGCCCTGGCTTTCCCCCATCCTACTGCTATTAAAGCCAAAGAGGACCTCTTTTAGACACACTAATGTGTCGGGTTAATTACACTTAGGCTCGCTACATGTAGACATTATAATACAATGTATTCTTGGAGGAACTAAATTTAAAAGCTAGAAGAATGTGAAAGATGGTTGTTTCCTCTTATTGATAAATCTGATACTTAAGGGAAAACAAAACTGTCATTATGAATAGGATATAAGCAATCAATACTTATTATAATGATGATTTATTGATTCGTGATGCTTTATTATAGTTGGTCTAATATCCCACATCTCAGACCTATGGGATTGAAAAAAATCTAGGTGGTAACTGAAATTTTATTAAACAAAACAAGTAAAATTTACCCACTTCATAGATTACCCTTAATTTATAAATGTTTTTGCTGCTGGCCAAGAACTTTAAAATGAGAGATCAAAGTGAAGAGATGGAAGAAATAGGTAGTATAAGAAGGTATGTGGATAAGGAACTGCAAGAGGCTTCAGTGAAGACACAGTTGGATCTGGGAGGAAAAAAACCTAAAAAGAGGGGAAGGGCAGGGGAGGGCAGAGGAGAAACTTCTGGAAAAAGATACTCTCTTGGCAAGATGAATGGAAAATAAAACTGCAGAGGAAAGGCTGCTTAAAGAGCAGTCCCTAATCTTCTGCCAACACAGGCTAATTTGTATTTTTGGAACGAGCAGAAAGGATGTCAGCTGAAGCTCATGTTAGAGTCACCTTGCGGCAAATGTTCTTCTGCACATGTGCAGTCAGGAGGGAGTGGAATGAATTTAGGTTTCATGGAGTGAAGAATGACTTCAGGAACGCCAGACATCCCATTCCAGAGCTTCAACTTCAGAACATATGCTCTTTCTTTCTAATTGCACATAGGAAATAAAGAGTATAGGGTCTGGGCTGTCAATTAAGATCTAAATTTGGCTCCGAGTGAAGAGAAATAGCAACCATCAAGCTGTAAATGCTTCTTTAATGAGGTATGAAGAACTAAGCTTGTTACTAAGAAGAAAGATTCCACTGGAGAGTTCTAAGAATTGAAAGAGAGGTAAACAAGCTGCACACACTCCAGATTAGCATTTTAACTCTTGAATTTTCTTTGGTTGGTGTGGAAAGTCATCAGTTTATGCTATTTCTTCGACTTCCATGTTGCTTTTCATGTCATTAGGATGACTATTAAACTGTAGATCCCTAGCAAGTAACCCTTCCTTTCTTTCCTCCTTTCTGCTTTGTCCTCCTGTCTTCTCCTTCTTTCTCCTGCCCTTTTTTACAACTTTCTTGAAAACTCAGTTGCAAGTACAGAAAAAGTACAGCTTGCTGAATTCTCACAAAGTGAGCCTGTAAGTGTAACCAGCACTCAGATCACAAAATAGAAATTTCTAAAATTGTAGAAGCTCTGGATGCCCCCTTGCAGTTATGACCAAAGGCAAATATTGTTGTGAGTTATAACAACATAAATTAAATTTGCCTCTATTTGCACTTTATATAATTAGAGCCATACAATCTGTTCTCTGCTATATTTGGCTTCTTTTTGCTTAGCATTGTGTCTGTAAGACTCATCCATGTTGTTGCATGTTACAATAATTCGATCATACACTTATTCATTCTCCGTTGTATGGATATGCCACAACTTTATTTATGGTCTCTTTTATTAGTGGAAATTATTATACATGTCCTTTGGTGAACTTATGAATGTACATCTTTTGGGTATATACCTTGAGAAATGAAATTGCTGAGTTACAAAATATGATTTTCTCAGCTTTAATAACCCTTTGGATCCTCTTTGTCAAGTTCTTATTCAGACTTTATGCCCATTTTTCTATTGACTTTTTTGTTTCTTCACCCTCTTAATGCTTTATTTTGAACAAACAGATTCTTAATTTAATACTGCTCAATTTATCCACTTTTCCCCCCTTTTATTGTTAAGTAGCTTTTGGAGTCTGATTTAAGAAATCTTTGGTGACTTGAAAGACACAAAAGTATTTTCCTATATTTCTTTCTAGAAGCCTTATTTAGTTTTACATTTAGATCTGCATTTCATCTGGCATTGATTTTTGTGTATGGTGTGAGGTAGAGACAGCCACATCAGCATAGTTAATTAGCTGGACAGAGAACTGAAGCCGCCTGTGACATGGTTTAACTATTCGCTCTGGGAAATTCCTGCAAACCAAATTCTCCAGGCAAATATCTTACTTATCTAGGAAAGTACCTCTCCTATCGGGATAATAGATTTCTCACCTGAACAAGAGCTCATGTGTCAAAAATCAGTTTACTTATGTAGATTTACTTCATGCCTCTCTCTGTGTCCACCAATCCTAAACTACTATGTAACAAATTTCTCCTAATCTCAGTCGTTCCTAGCCTTGAAAAAAATCTAGCTCTAACCGCGTAGGCCCAAATCGAAAGCCCCAAACACTTTTCTCTGACTTTTGTCAGAGGTCTAACAAACTTAGTTTGCTCAATCAACAGGTTTTGGGGTTTTTTTTTTTTTAAGGAATTGACAGCAGACAGAGGAAAGATGTGTTTATCTTAGAAATACCAAATGACAGCCCCAATTATTGAAAAAGCCACTGTTTCTGCACTCTACTGCAGTCTCATCTTTGTAATAAATCAAATAATTATACATGTGTGTTCTTTTTATAGGCTTCTTATTCTGTTCTATTTGTCCACCTTATGCCAATACCACATTTTTGTAAGTACTGCAGCATTATAAGTCTTCATATCTGGAACTATGCATCCACAACTTGGTTGTTCTTTGAGATTTTCTTGCCTATTTTTGGTCCTTTGCATTTCCATATCCATTTTGGAATCAGCTTGCCAGTTTTCAGAAAGTACCTTTAGTGATTGTCTTCAACCTATTGATCAGTTTAGTATGGATTGTAATCTGTAAACTATTGAATCTCCCAAATATATGTATATTTATTTAGGTCTTCACTATTTCTCACACTGTTTTATATTTATCAGTATAGATATTTTGTACATATACCATTATATTTCTTCCTAAATATTTTCTTTGATTCAATTATAAAAGGTATCTTTTTTACTCTATTTGTTTGTTGTATACAGAGACCTTAATAAAATGGCTTATTAATACGAATACTTTTTTAATGAAAACTCATCTGTAGATTCTTATGGATTGTCTTACACAATCATTCCATCTGGCAATAAAGACCATTTTATTTATTTCTAGTCCGTGTCTGTGTGTATGCACATGTGTAAATACTTTTTGTTGGCAAAGTGGCATTTTTCTCTTACTGCAATAGGTCTGACCAATGTGTTTTGGGTGACCATTTGTGGAATTTACAGTTGACAGAGGCAAGATTGGTTTAACTACTTTGAATTTCCATAATTTATAAACCCTGGGAGTGGAAATAGAAGACTTGAATTCAAGTCTGTTATAAGATAATTCTCAAAAGGGTAAAATTATGACTTTCATAAAAATTTACAGTAAACGTGTGTCAATTTTTAAAACTCATTAATTAATGAAGAAACCTATAAGATGTTAAAACCAGTTCAAAAGAAAATCTAAGCACAGATGCAAATGGGGGCAATCTCGAATGCTGAAATAAATTTGCTAATAGATGCAAAATAGGTCAATATCTTCCAGAAATAAATGTAATATTTAAATCACATATTCTACAGAGTGGAAATCAATTGCAAATCTACAAGACAAAATTCACTTGCATCTCAACACACAAGAATCATTTGTGTTCCTTTCAGTGTTCTACAACTTACAAAGTTACAAAATGGCTCAGTCAATGAAAGTCTCAGACCTCTCTATATTAATAAAAAACACTCAACATTTCATTTAAAGGATATCCGACAATCAAATGACCACTTTAAAATCATTTATGGTTGTTCCTGACAAATATAAAGAACACATGATTTTCAGTCTAAATTAACACCCTTGAATCTCAGCTCTTCCATCAGTAAAATGAGAATAATAATTTTCATCTCACAGGGTATTGTGAGTATTCAGTGAGATGATAGTTATGAATATATTTGCAAACTATAAAGGTCTATAAATGTAGAATCCATTATTTAAATCCACCATGTGACTTATTTTATAATAATATATTTACTTTAAGTGATACAAATTCAAACTTCTTTCAATTTTCCATTTGGCAGCCACATATTTCTCAGAAGAGCTTTTTCAATTCCGTCATAATTCTCCATTCCTGGGATCTGGGTTTGACTTTTGCTATTCAAACTCTCTTCAAGACCCCAGGATTAATGCTTACAGTTTGCAATTCTTTTTCTCTTTGTCCACACGTAAGCACCTTTGAATAATAAACTAAGGATAGTTCCTAAGGAATAAGGCATGATTAATGAGATTGATGTGTATTAAGAAGTGATTATGACCCAGGCATTGTGCTAGGTTTCGTACACATGCTATTTAATTTAATTCAGCCTTTACAACACTCCTATAAGACATTATTCTCATTGTAAAGAAGGAGAAACTAAAGATCAGAAAGTTTGCATACTTGCTACAAAATAGGAAATAGTAGAGTTGTATTAAAAAGCAAGGCTATACAATGTCGAAGTCCATTTCATTCCTCTGTGCTTTGTACAAGGAAACTACAAAAAGGTGAGTTGATAAACATAGAATGTGCCTCTGCCCTTTCAACTAAAGCAAATTAAACCAACCCAAGTACCTTCTAATTTCCATGTCCTTGGAAAGAACATATATACTCACTGGCGTTCTATTCACTGTGTGTAGAGAATGACCTTAAATTGCCAAGAGAAGATCTAGTAGAGGTGGATCCTGCAGAATCTTACTTTCTTTGCCTTCTCATTGCCAGGAATGGAGCTGAGTCTCAGTAAGTATATTTCTGATGTAATTAAGTTCAAAAAATATGTTTCTAATGTTCATTTGCTAATATACTGATTGCCTTTATTCTGTTGGTTTAAATAAGACTTTCTTCTCTAATATATATTAGTTGGAGAAGTCTGCAAGGATAATATCTGATCAATGTTTACTAGTCCTTTCATAATTCCTTATTATAATATTTTTGCTACTTTAGCTAATAACTGTTTATAGTGATACTGTAATAAATCCTAGAATATGGTTTTATACATAGAGATCTAAATATACAGATATAGATACAGATGTATACAAACAGTCCCTGGGTTACAGACTACACGACTTATGGCATCCTGTGCTTACAAACGGACTCCCAAGGATCCCCATAAGGATAATTTATAATTAAGTAATTAAATTAATAATTCCGGAATTAGTTTCTTCCACCCAAGTAAACAAACCTGCATGGCATAAGCAGTTTGTTGGCGCAGCATCTTCACGCTAATGGTTAGGCTAGTTTCATCGTTTATACGATCGCTTATGCACAGCATTACTTTCATCTTAACTTTTTTATTTGATTTTGTGAGTCTGTGTTTACGCTTATGACTATGCCTCCAAAGTGAAAGTCCACTGCAAGTCCAGGTAAGCCTGCAGCTAAGAGAAAGGCGATTACAATGGAAACAAAAGTAGAAGTAATTAAGCATTTGTGGAAAGGCCAGAGGCCATCATTCATTGGGAAAGCATTAGGTTTCAGTCGCTGCAGTATTGAAACAATTATAAAGGATAAAGTGAGAACAATGGAACATGTTAAAGGCGATCCTCCAATTAAAGCATCAATTATTACTAAGGAGCATGATGGATTAATTATGGAATGGAAAGGTTATTATTGATTTGGTTAGAAGATACAAAATAAGCATAACATTCCTATTAGCCTAGCCTTGATGCAACATTAGGTGAGTGTTAACCTTTAATATTCTTTTTGGAAATTTGTCCTATCTCCTATCTAAATTTTTTGCATGACTTTGTTTTTATGTTTGTTTGAATTAAAAGAAGGAGCACAATAGTTTCTGTAACTTATTATTAGAGTAGAGGATTATTATTACTATTATTCCAGTATTACACTGTATTATCACCATATATGAGCCGTTATAGTATTGTTATTATTATTACTGTATATGTGCTATTCATCAGGGATCCGAGTTACACACAAATCCGACATAAAGACATTCTCTGGAACATATCTCATCCATAACCCAGGGACCCCTGTAGATAGACACATAGAAAGACCTAAATATAGATACACACACACACACACACGCATGCATATATATATATATATGATTATAACTTATCTTAGAATTCTCCAGGATACCTCCAGTTCCTTTAGTTAACATCAGTCATTTTTATGAAAATTCTAGAAATCAGATTAAGAATTCTACTCTTATTTCCGTTTCACTGAAGAGGAAAAAAGTAAATGTAAAGTAAGTTCTCCAATTGGCTCATTAAATTACTTTCCAAATGAGGAATAGAAGGCAGCTGGTTGAGGAGCATTGCTTCCAGTATATAATGGTGCTAGAGCTTCATAATAACTATGAAAGGGTCATAGGGTATGATCCTAAAAGACACAATAAATATCATACAAACTCCTTCATACTGAGAATGCCTTCCAGACAACAGGATTAGCTCAATCTAAAATGTTTGCATTTGCGAAATGATTGGATATACCTCAAGGGAGGGTGTAAATCTTAACAATACCCCCCTACACACACAGACACAAACACACACACACACAAATGAACAAAAAATGGATGGGGCAGAAGTCTATCTGAGTGACAGGAATGTTGGCATGTAAAGCTAGAGGTGGACAATGATTCTTTTTTTTTATTTCAAAATATTACGGGGGTACAAATGTTTTTGGTTACATGGGTTGCTTTTGTAATGCTTGAGTCAGGGCCATAAGTGTGCCCATCACCCAGAGAGTGTTCATTGTACCCATTAGGTATGTTTTTGTCATACTTTCCTTCCCCCTACCCCCTGCTTGATTTCCACTTAGTTTTACTTCCCTCTATGCACATATGTGCTCATCGGTTAGTTCCAATTTAATATTGAGTGCATGTGGTGTTTGTTTCTCCATTCCTTGCATACTTCACTTAGGATAATGGTCTCCAGTTCCATCCAAATGGTTGCAAAAGGCATTAATCCATCCTTTTTTATGGATGAGTAGTATTCCATGGTATACATATACCATACTTTGTTAATCCACTCATGAATTGATGGCCACTTGGGTTGTTTCCACATCTTTGCAATTGTGAATTGTGCTGCAATAAACATTCAAGTGCAGGTGTCTTTTTGATAAAATGATTTCTTTTCCTTTTGGTAAATACCCAGTAGTGGGATTGTTGGGTTGAATGGTAGGTCTACTTTTAGTTCTTGAGGAATCTCCATAGTGTTTTCCATCAAGGTTATACTAATTTGCAGTCCCACCAACAGTGTATAAGTGTTCCTTTCTCTCTGCATCCATGCCAGCATCTATAGTTTTTGGATTTTTTAATAAAATCCATTGTAATAGGGGTAAAATGATATCTCATTGTGATTTTAATTTGCATTTCCCTGATGATTAGTGACATTGAGGATTTTTTCATATGTTTCTTGGCCATTTGTCTTTCTTCTTTTGAAAAGCTTCTGTTCATGTCTTCTGCCCACTTTTTAATGGGGTTGTTTGTTTTTTTCATTCTGATTTGCTTAAGTTCTTTGTAGATTCAGTTATTAGCCCTTTATTGGATGTATAGCTTGCAAATATTTTCTCCCATTCTGCAGGTTGTCTATTTGCTCTGTTGATTATTTCCTTACCTGTGCAGAAGCTTTTTAATTTGATCAAGTACCATTTATTTATTTTTGTTGTTGCTGTATTTGCCTTTGGGGTCTCAGTCATAAATTCATAAATTCTTTGCCTAGGCCAATATCTAGAAGAGTTTTCCTATATTTTCTTCTAGAATTCTTATGGTTTTAAGCCTTACATTTAAGACTTTCATCCATCTTGAATTAATTTTTTGTGAGTGGTAAGAGGTGTGGATCCTGTTTTATTCTTCAACATGTTGCTATCCAATTTTCCCAGCACCATTTATTGAATGGGGATTCTTTTCCCCAGTGTATGTTTTTGTCTGCTTTGTCAAAGATCAGATGGCAATATGAGGATGGTTTTATATCTGTGTTCTCTGTTCTGATCCATTGGTCTACGTCTCTGTTCTTGGGCCAATACCATACTGTTTTGGTTACTATAGCTTTGTAGTATAGCTTGAAGTCTGGTAGAGTGATGCTTCCCAATTTGTTCTTTTTGCTTAAGGTTGCTTTGGCTATTTGGGGTCTTTTCTGGTTCCATACAAAGCACAGAATTATTTTTTCTAGATCTGCAAAAAATGACATTGCTATTTTAATGGGAATTGCATTGAATCTGTAAATCACTTTGGGTAATATAGACATTTTAACAATGCTGAGTCTGCCCATCCATGAGCATGATATGTTTTTCCATTTGTTTACATCCTGCGCAATTTTCTTCCTCAGTGTTTCATAGTTCTCCCTGGAGAGGTCGTTCACCTCCTTGGCTAAATATATTCCTAGGTATTTTATTTTCCTTGTTGCTATTGTGAAAGGAATTGAGTCTTTGATTTGATTCTCAGCTTGACTGTTGTTGGTGTATAGGAAAGCTACTGATTTGTGTACATTGATTTTGTAACCTGAAACTTTGCTGAATTTATTTATCAATTCCAGGACTCTCTTGGCAGAATCATTGGAGTTTTCTAGATATAAGATCATATCACCAGCAAAGAGTGATAGTTGGGCCTCTTCTTTCCCCATTTGGATACGCTTGATTTCCTTCTCTTGCCTGATTGCTCTGGCTAGGACTTCCAGCACTATGTTGAACAGAAATGGTGATAGTGGGCAACTTTGTCTGGTTCCAGAATGGGGAAAAGTTGAAATCACCATGCAGAACTCATTGAGACATGGAATAATTTAGGGTTCTACTCACAGCAATACATAAATTTCTCTACTAATCCATATTCCAGGGTTTAATGTAATCATTAAATAATAATTGCATATCTATATTTGCTTATCTGTAGTTGTTAAATAATTATAGCACTCATCTCTTGCACCAGTGCTATCCTTAGCCAAGGAGAATATTCATCCAACTACCTGTCTCTCCACTGGAGCCAATATAATTCCATATTGGTAGGACTATTGGAGGTTTTGCCTCCTCCCCCAAAAAAACCTTAAGTTTGAAAAAAGTCACAAATACTTTATGCCCAAATAACTATAGCTTATTATTACTGACTCACATATCTGCTTTCTACATTTGAACTTTCCATTGGGTTTTACATTCTTCTATCCCAATAACTGATGCACACTTTGGTGATTTTACGAGAATCTCGGCTATTATCATTCCTCTCCTATGGCCTATTCTTCCTTCTATATTTCTGTTTTAGTCAATGGAACCAACATTCCCTGATCCAGAAACCAAAGAGCCATTGTAAAGTCAGTCTTGTCCCTCAACGCCCACGTTCAATGAATCACGATCTTGGTTATTCTACCTCCTAAATATTTACCTAATTTTCATCTTCCTCTCCATTCTTTTACCCCAAGATTGATTTGGATAACCATCTCTCAATGATCTCTTTGGCTCTGGTCTTGTCAACCTCAAAATTGTCTTCCACAGTCATCAGTAGTCACAACTAAAGGATGACCTTGACCATAACCTGTCACTTACTACAGGATAAAGTCCAAGCTTCCTAGCATGACACACCAATGGCTTTCCAGGTATTCCCCTATCCATATTCCATTCATGTGTCTGTTACTTCCTGCCTTGAATTTAATTCCAAATACCAAACAAATCTTAATCTTTCCAATCCTTCATCATATACACACACTCCACAAATTTTTTCCTTTGCTTATGACACTTTTAATTACAGTACTTTCCTGCTTCTTCAATATTATTCATCCTCTTTCTAGACTCAGCTAAGGTGTAATATCCTACAGTAAGACTTCACTGATTGTCCTAAATTAAGCTAAGTAGCCCCTCTTCAGAGTTCCATACCATCTTGATATTTGACCCTTATACCTCTGCCTCACTTTCCTGATTACATGTACTTCTCAAGAATAAAGATATTTCTAATCCAATCTTTATTATCTTAGAACCTACACGGTACTTAGAGTAAAAACTCAGCAGAGTGTTGTTGTTCTTGTTGAATGAAACAACCTCTGCAACCCTATGAGTATTTCTGGGTTAGCCATCCTGTTTATCAGACCAGATTCTACCCAACCTGGTCTCTTAAATCGCCAGGGTTTCTCCGACCCCTTACCAGCCCTAGAGTACTTGTGCCTAGTAGAGGTATCCTTTCCTGTTTCTCAGTCTAGGATCTTCTTTCTTCTACATGTCTCCAGTGTCTAGACATTTCTGAAACTATGTACAATGACTGTGGTCATTGTTTTTGACAGAATTTCCATCACAACCTCAGTTTATACCTGTCACTCCAGTGCCATGCATCATGGTTAGAAATCCTTTGTTTTCTACATCCACCCTAGTACTAGATCCTCTGATGCTTGTCCCCCACCCTCCACGTTGTCAACACTCTGACCTGTATTCATGTTCCTGGGATCCCAGCACCTTCCTGCTTATGACCCCCTCCATTCCCCATGACTTGCTTCTCTGCTCCTCTTGGATTGCCACATGACTGGCTCCTCACAGCAAGACAGACGGCTAAGCCTTGCCATAGCTCCTCTTCATGCACTCTTAGCAGCCAGTGTGAATAACCACATCCTCCGTACCTGTCATCGACCAAACTTTTCTTAATTTAAGATTTGTGATAACTTTCAGGGGCCTCTGCCTCTTCTAACTTTCCAGAGAAAATCCTTAGCATTGCCAAACAAATCTGCCTCAACCATAAATTATACTTAACATTATCTACATAACCTTGGCTAAATCAGCATGGGTAGGCAACTTGAAACATATTGGTTTCACATCTGGATTTGCTCTGGGATTATGGGCAGCTTTTTTGCAATCTGCTTGCATTCTACCTTTCCAAGTTTCAGTGGTGTAAAACTGTGGTCACTTTTACTGACTAGTTTATGTGGGTGGCAATTAGGCTTCCTGTGGAAGTAGTTTCTCCAGCTTATGGTCTGAGAAAGAGATAAATAAATCTCTAATATTAATATTCACCTGAACATTCTTGTTATGATATTATGACTCTCTACAATTGTTAACAAACCGCTCATGTGTTAGCCAAATAACACCTTTTAGGAGTGATCTATCTCTACCACAAGACTCATCCTAAAGGGAGTATTAAAAACGTATTTATTACCTAATTCCAAAATACCTACAAAGAAAAACTTTAATGTTTAATTCACATGTGAATAGAACTTTTTTCTTCAGTTGATGTGTGATTATTCCCTCTTAACTCCAGACAATCTAGTGAGCTCATAGTCCCTTTATACTAGATGTTCGATATTTTACCCTTATTTGAGAAAAAACTACCTAACATAAATAAGCTTGCCTTTGTCTATTATTCATTCCGTATCCACCTGAAGCATGTGTTCTTTTGGGTAACTGTGACCCAAAATTCTCTGATCACCTTTGGTGAAACAGACCCTCACTAGGGTGACCAGCTTGCCCCATACACAAGCACCCATAGTTCAAGTCACCAAAGAATTTAAATATCGACAATTATACAACACTGTCTATACAACCTTTCCAGAAGCCATGAGATTTCACAGCTGGAGGAACTCTTGAGATCATCTAACACATCTATTGATTTCTCAAATTGGAATATTTAGGAAGGTGAAGTGACTTGCTCAGTAAGTTGGTAGCAGAATGAGAACTTTCCTCAGAACTCCTGACTCATTTACCTCCCTTATTATTTGTTTATCATTTCTTTTTAAAAACAAATATTTATTAAGTGTTACTTCATGAGGGGGACAATTCCACAGATATGAAATAATGAGCAAGAGAGATGTAGCCCCTGCCTTCATGACACGTTCATCCTAGCTAATTCAGCTAAACACACAATGTTAGTTTCCCCATCATTCACAATGCAAATATAGAGGTACATGATGAGATAGACGAACTCTCAAGACGGCTTGTAGCACAGACAAGGATCCATTCTTAGAACTGTTGCCTCTTCTGGACACATTGCCCCTACACCCTGGATGTTTATCCTTCTAAAACATAGCACTCCCCCTCTGACTTCTGATTCTAACCTTGAATTAAATCCCCCCTTTGCTATAGCTTCGGACTAGCATGCAAAACTGCTCACATTCCTTGAACCCTCACATCTGATTATGAACTTATTCAGAACAAGAACCACCACACTCCTGGTCCAAATGGTAATGAAAAGCAGATTCAGCACCTTCTCCAGAGATGAAAGTACATCCTCCTTTACACAGTGGTCTCAATGGGGGACAATTTTGCCTCCCAAGATACATTTAGCAGTGTCTGGAGACATTTTGGTTTGTTACAACTAGGGATGGGGGTGCTACTGGCATCTAGTGAGGAGAGACCAGGGATACTGCTGACTATCCTACAATGCACAGGATAGGCCCTGCCCCTGAAACAAAGAGTCATGCAACCCAAAAAGTCAGTTATAACCAGGTTGAGAAACTCTAGGCTGGAGCTCTAGTAGCCTCCTACAAGAGTACCATGTAAGTGGAATCATGCAGTATTTGCCATTCTGTGATTGGCTTATTTAACTTAGCATAGTGTCCTCCAGGTTCATCCATGTTGTTGAAAATGGTAGAATTTCCTTTTTCTAAAATCATACTCATAGAAGCAGACAATAGAATAGAAGTGGCTGGGGGGAGGAAGGAATGGTGAGTTGTTCAATGGGTATAAAGTTTCTGTTATGCAAGATAATTTCTAGAGATCTGCTACACAATGTTGTGGCTATAATTAACAATAAGGCATTATGCACTTAAAAATTTGCTAAGAGGGTAGACTTCATGTTAGGTGTTCTTAACACACACATACACAAAACACAAAAGGAAACAAGAACTTTTGGAGGTGATAGATATGTTTAATACCTTGATGATATCACTGGTCTATGCATATTTCCAAACTCATCAAATTGTATATATTAAACATGTGCAGTTTTTTTGTATATCAATTATACATCAATAAAGCTGTTAAAAACAAGTAGCATATAACCCATGAAGCACTAGTATCCCTTCAGATCCACTCAGAATAAATTAGTATAATTGCTTTCAATAGAACCAAATGCAAAGCCTTTAGAGGATCCCAAATAGCCTTGATTACTCCAGTTTCATCCCTAACAAGGAACTAGAGAATGTTATTTCTCTCAAATATATACTCACGTAAGACAAAGAACTCCAACCATTAATATGGGGTTTATATACCACTGTTAAATTTTTTGGTTGTCTTCGGTAACATATGAAACTATTATTAATATCAGCTACATTTTCTGTTTAAGTAATAATAAATAAGTTATAGGTTAAATGCCTATCAAAATACAACAAAGATACTTTCCCCACAAACCGGGAAAAGAATTTCATAAGAAACTAGAAATGATAAAAGTGTAAGTAAATTCTCCCTGCAAAATACAATAATCTCATTTTAAAATAAAGAATTTAAATCAATCCAAGAAGATGTGACAGACTAAGGTATTTACTCTAAATACTACCAGTTTAGCTCTTTTATTACTCAAAACCTCTTTGCCTTATTTGACAAAAATATTAACAAAATTATGGTGTCGTGGTAATTTAATTAACAAAAATCAGCTCTTTTAACCCAACTGCTAAGGCAGTAAATAATTATCCCATAAATAGCTCACTCAATAAAAAACCTGATATGCTTAATCATAAGTAACCATCCCCTGTTGAATTCCCATCCTGTGCTACTTCATGTTCTTCAAAACTAGGGCTCACACCTTGAGAATCAGGTATTATTTTCTCCAGTTTAACGAAAAGACTATAGGTTTAAACAGATTGATTAACATGCTCCAGTTCATATCAAACGAAAACAAAGGAAAACCAAGCCCAGCTACATTTAGCCCCAAGTCCCATACCAATTCCTCCACAACCGTGTGTCCCCAGAATTGCACCTGCTGGTAAAGTCTTATCTCCTGCCATTAGCATTTCATGGGAGGAAAGTGGCCTAGTCTATTCACCTTTGCTTAATCCCTCAGGTTGCTCTTACATATCCCATACCCTTTTCTAAGAGTCTGCAAGCTAAAGCAAAATAGAAAAATAAAAGTGTACCAGAGTCAGGTATCTAATTGAGTTCAGACATATTAACTCACCTAACACTGCCTAATTTTGTGTCCACCTTCTTCAGAGTGGATGACACCATCAGATTAGGCACGCTAGCTGGACCAGTCCCACGCAGTCAGTGACCTAGAATTGCCTTTGATCAGAAGCGAACGTGGTTTGTGGAACTGACTGGTCTTAGATGCCAAAAAAACAAATACAATGATTTTTTTTGGAGCTAAAAGAACACTGGGAATGCTCACTAGCAACCACAAAGTTAGTGTATTTGATCTTTGATGCTTGACGTCAAGGCAAGGTTTTTAAATATCCTAGTATTTGGCTTGCTCTCAATTTAACATTTGAGATGTTTATAGATATTGTAGTTAATAATATTGACACATACAAGGAGACGGTATCACTTACAAGAAGAAAACATGCCGTTTTAAATAACAAAAATGCAAATGCCTGAGTCCCATCAATTGAGACCAATTATTGAATCAGAATCTCTGGATAGAAGGGGAAGGAGGAGTGGTGTTATTGTGTTTAAATTTCCAGGATTGACTATAATGGACAGCAAGTGTTGAAAATAATAGCATAACAGAGTGTTCGAGACAGGCGGTTTATGTACTTACCTCAGTTCTGATATTACCAACTGCATAGACTTTGACAAAACCCATAGGTTCTCTGCCCTAATGATGCCACATAAATGGCACATACCACTTTATGGTGTCCTCAGGACTAAGGCAAGGCATGAAATGCATTTTTTATGTAATAAGACTTCAATGTTATTATTACTCTAAGATTCGAATATTCTATTCACATACTCTTAAAATTAAAGGATTTTATTTCTGAAATGGGTGAACAGACCATTCTTCAGAGGACTAACTCATGAACCAGTTCATCTATCTTCCTTTCCCTTCTCTAACTGGCTGAGCAATCAGGGAATCTATTCTGCTTTCACCTGATTTGAAATCAAGTCGCTCGGTATTAAAGAACAAAGGAGAAAGGCGCGAGCTCTGATTGTACTTAGGTGCTTTCCGGGCCAGAGGCTGGATGGACCCTTCCCAGCATTCCCTCGCCACTCTGTACGCGGGGTCTTGCCGGGATCCTGAACAGAATGGAATCCCATTAACCACAGAATCAAGAGTGGCTAATGTCCGTGTCAAAACATCTACTACAAAGTGACTGCTGGCTGTGAGACTGGAAGAAAGCCAAGCACTTTGCAGTCATAGCCATTGTTGCATTTATTCCCCCACATGATCACAGGCATGTCATAGGCGTGATCTCGACTTCACCAACAAAGGCCTCCCGGTTAGTAAGTGACATTTCCTGCATCTGAAGTCATGTTTATTAGATTCAAAAATTCATTCTCTTAACCAATCCATCGTACCTGGAGTTAAAAGAAAACACAACACAGGAAGCATGAATGTGTCCACCCAGACATCTTGCCTCCTAGGTTTGCTGCTCTGTGGGTACGCTAACCTACACATTTACAGCTCTGTAGTGGTAGCAGTTCTCAAGTTTGTGCAAAACAGTCTCCTGGGATGCTTATTAATATGCAGATTTCCAGGTCCTATCTGCTAGAGATTCAGAAACCCTAGGTGTGAAACAGGAGCTCTGAATCTGTATTTTCAGCATTAATTCCAGGTATCTCTAATACACATTGTTTTTATTTTGTTTCCTTTAATAAATATGTTTCTAAAAGATATTCTATAGCTTTTATTTTATTGATTTGAATTTATTGCCCTTAAAACAGGAGGCCTCAGGCCAAAACAGGCCTGCTATATGCTTTTGTAGATAAAGTTTTATTAGAATACAACCACTATTATTTGTTTATATGTCATCTATGCCTACTTTTATGACTGCAGAGTTGTGTATTTGCAATAGAGGCTACATGGCCAACAAAAGCGGAAAATATTTGCTATCTGGACCTTTAAAGAAAAAGTTTGCCAACCCCTGTCCTAAAATGACTCTACTGCTAAATTTTGGCAAAAATGTGGACCACTGATTAATTTGGAAATATTTTCTATATCTAATATCATCTGAGTTACTCAGCTTCTGGGATTCAATGAGTGCGTGAAAAATGTATTTTATTCATGAAAAACATGTTGTTCATTATGTCTTAGGACATGCTTGTCAGACAAGTGCTTAAACAAATTTATATTATCTCCTTTTCCTATTTTTTGATTAGCTATGAATTCAAAGGCAAGAGAAACAGAATTTCCTCTAACATATGACCAAGAAAAACAGGTGTTCCCATCAAATCTGCAGGACAAATGGAGAAAAATCTGAGGAATCCATTAAGAATTCCTCTTAATTTATTTACTTGAAAAAAAAGTTTGGTAAAGGCACAGAACTTTTCCTGTTGCCATATACTTAAAAAAAAAATCAAGATTGAGGAGAAGAGCCAGTTGACATTGGTAGAGGTAACTCCTTCCAATTGCTGACTGTTAGGAAAGTTAACCCACCTCTTCCTTCCCAACCATCATTATGTAAAGGAAATAGTTGCCACATTATGTCAAGCTCCTTTGGACCAGAGAGGGAGAAAGGGACAAATCATCAAGCCAGAAAAAAGTAAAGGAGATGAGTAAGATCCAGTCAAGTGACCAGAAGGATGTAGTTTGAAAAATCAGAGAGAGGCAATAGCAAGGACACAGACTCAACATGAACTCAGAGATTATGAAGGAGCACCTTATATGGTATAGGCATGCAAAGGATGCTTGATGCTTGTTGAATGAATGCACTTACAAAAATAAAGTTGAATTGAGGGTTCCAAAGACAAAAGCAATGCAAGGAGTTTAAAGAAGGAAAATAAAAACATCATTTTTACACATAATCATCCAGTATCATATGAATGATCTGTAAGTATTTTCCCACTGGGGAAAATAAAAGCCCAAATTTCTCACTTCTAGTTTGGTTTCCTGGAAGAGCTAAAGGCTTGACCAGGGTCTAGACTAGATTTTATGTGCAGACCTGTGCCAGCTCCTCTGGCACAAGTGACTGGGTTCCAGCCACTGTCATTGCTCTGTCCACACCTTTGGCTTGGTGTGCCGCTGATTTCTCCATCTGGCTCAACAGGAAGTATGTACTGTTTGCAGGATGCTATTGAGCTATTTTTAAAAGCTGAGCTACATACAGGTATTTATGACTCTAAATCCAATTTGGAGAAACAAAATATTTGCCAATGCAAGTGCAGTGAACATTTTCAACAGCCAACCATATGGCCTCAGGTTGGAAATGGTCAGGCTGAACAACTTTCCTCAGCCCTGAAAAGCTTTTGTTTCCTTTTTTGAGGCTATAGCGTCAGAGTCAAAGAAAATAGTCATTTGCTGGCAGAAATGGGATGTTGGGCTCTTACCTGGATTACAGGAACAGCAGTGATTTGTAAACACTATTTTCCATATCGAGGGGTTCATGGAGATTCTATTTTTGCCTATACATGTTTAACTGGGAATCCTATATTCTCTGGAGAACTCTGACTAGAGTACATTAGTCAGAGTTCTCCAGAGAAACAGAACCAATAAAGTATGTGTGTGTACTATGGTCATGCCAGTCTCTACTCCCACTGAGTGTATATAAGAGATCTAATTGCCTCACTTTTCTGGTATTACCAGATTAAAAAATTGCCTAAGGGAAGTGAAAAGCTGTCTCGCTGTTTTTTAATGTGTATTTTCCTGATTAGTTGTGAAGCTAGGCATCATTTCATACGTTCATTGGTTAATCCAGTTTCCTCTTCTCTGACTTGCTTGTTCTTAGCCTTTTCCCATTTAGGGTGGGAGAGTATTTGCCTTTTTGTTAATGATGTGTAGACTTTGGTACTAATATTAGCTCCATGGAATGTATTGTAAATAAAAATAAATAAATAAATAAATAAATAAATAAAATAAAAAAAGAATTGACTCATGTGATTATGGAGACTGGCAAGTCCAAAATCTGCAGACCAATGTCCCATTTTGAGTCCAGAGGCCAAAAGCTGCTGCAGAACAAGGAAGAGCTGACATCTCAGTTCAAAGGCCATTAGGCAGGAGAATTCTCTTTTACTTGGAAAGATCAGCCTGTTGTTCTATTCAGGCCTTCCACTGATTGGATGAGGCCCACCCACATCAGGGAGGGTAATAAACTTTACTCAATCTATGAATTTAAGTGTTAATTTCATTCAAAAACACACTCACAGAAACACCCAGAATATGACCAAATGTCTGGGCACTTTGTGGCCCAATCATGTTGACATGTAAAATTAACCATCACAGGGTTAATGCCAATTGAGTTGTCAGTTGAGTATTCTGGGCACAATGCTAGTGCAAATTGGTTAACTTTGGCAGAAACTTTGATTTTTGCATTGTAGCTAATCCACACTTATTAAACCACTTAAACTGTAAAAAAAATCTGGATATTTTGAAAAAAATTTAGCTCATTTATATTCCATTAGGGGCACAGAACATATATAAATAGAATATACAGATTTTTCAGATTATTTTCATTTCTTTGACATTTTTCTCCTTAATATTCAATAAAACTAAATTTAAATAATTTGATGCTCCCATACACTTTTCGGGCTCTCTTACCTATATACCTTTGTTCACACTTTCCTCATAGCTTAGAACACTTTATCTTACCATCTCTAGATAAGTCATAGGTTCTATGTAGAGAATGATGTTAACTACAGGGGCTCTCACATCATATACCAACACACCTCAAGTTAGTAAGAAAAACATTAGCCTGACTCAGGCAATCCCACATGAATCTTTGTATTTAAAACACAGAGTAAACTAATGCAAAATGAATCATCAGACCTAAATGTAAAATGTAAAACTATTTAAATTCTGGAAGAAAACGTGAGAGAAAATCTTTGAGACCTTGGGTTATGCAAATATTTCTTAAATACAACACCAAAAGCATGATGCATAAAGGAAAAAAAATGGTAAATTGGACTCCATTAAAATTTTTAAAAAGGTCCTCTACCTGAAAGACATTTTTAAGAAAATAAAAATGCAAGGCACACGCTGGGGGAAAATCTATACAAAACACTTACCTGATAAAGTCCTTTATCCAAAATATATTTGGACTTATATCCAAAACATATAAAGAACTCTCAAAACTCAGTATGAAAAAACAACCCAATAAAAAATAGGCAAGAGATTTTAACAGATATTTAACTGTAGAAAATACAGAGATAGAAAATAAGCATATAAAAGGATGCTCAACATCATCATCCCTTAGGAAAATGTAAATAATTAAAATCACAATGAGATGCCTCTACACACTTATTAGAATGTCTAAATAAAAAGAGTAACCACAAGTGTTGGGGAGGATGTGGTGCTGCTGGAAACCTCATATATGGTGAAAATCTAAAATTATATAAACACTTTGTAATTTAGCAGTTTATTAAAAAGTTAAAAATACACCTACAATGTGATCTAGCCATTCTACTCCTTGTTCATACACAACAGAAATTAAAGACTATCCCATCTAAACATTTGTACTGCATGTTCATAGCAGCTTTATTTGAAGTAACTAACAATTGGAGATAACTCAGATGTGAATTTACAGGTGAGTGGATAAACAAATTGTGATACACCCATGCAATGGAATACTACTCCACAATGAAAAGAAATAAGCTATTGATACATGCAACAACATGGATGAATCTGAAAATATTTATGCTGAGGAAAAGAAGTCAGTCCATAAAAGAATACATATTGCATGATTCCATTTGTATAAAATTCTAGAAAATGCATCAGTGGTTGTCTGAGGATGAGGGACACAGGGACAAGTGGGAAGGGAAATTCTTTATAATGCTTTATAATCCATAAAGGGATGCAAGGACATTTTAGGGGTGATGGTTATGTTAATTGTCTTGACTGTGGTGATGGTTTCATTGGTGTATACATATATCAGAACTTACCACATATACAATGTCAAAACTTATGTCATTTATAGCACAATACGACTGTTAATATAATAAAAGAGAATATCTGGGAGTTTTGGACTCAGAAATAATACATCAATCCTATAAAATTTAGTCTTGATGAAGAATAGAAATACATAAAGAACACATATGTACAAATATTTTTGAAAAAAATAAAGAAAGGTTGGTGACAAAACAGAATAAATGTCTTTCAAAATAAAAAGTGAATGAGATCAAACAGTTAAAAAAAAAGAAAAAAAAAGAAGAGGGAGACATGGTCTGAAATTTAGAGAAGGTGATTTTTGGAATGGTTCAGCAACTGTCCCTGCTGTTTGCAGCACATGCTTATAAATAATTTATAATTAAAGTGTAGAAAACTAAAGAAAGATATGAAAGATCTTTACTGCTATGGTGACAACAATAAAAACCAGGACCAAAAACAAAAACAAAAACAAACCAGCATATTTTTGCATGGGCTTAACAGAGAGTGAGGAGCTAAAGGAAGCTTCGGTGAACTGCATTCCAGAGAGAAACAGGCCTCCATAAGCGAGCTGGAGTCACAGCAGCTTCTATACCTACACAAAGGCTCCTGGGCTGGTTATAAACACAAAGAGGAGAAGGTCTACTGTATACAAAGGGGGTTTTGGAGGGATGAGGAAAAATCAGCTGAGCCTTGTATAACAACAGACACTGGTTAAAAAATGAATTCCTGAAGGTTCTCAAACACAAAAACAAATCATTCAATGATTAATACCTATCAATACCTGCCACCAGTTGCAAATTCTGTAGAAAAACGTGGTAATGGAAGGTGGATTCAAGAGTAAAGAGAGATCACATAGTCATGTGCATTCTTGTAGTGCTTGAATTACAAAGTCCTATTAGAACTGAATTCAAAGGTGATATTGTACACCAAGCCCCTCCCAAAAAGGAGATAGTATTGGTGGAGCTTGGGGGTTGGGCTTATCACCCATGAATTAAATCTAATAGGTTATGGCTCCCAGTTCAGCTCTAGGAGAAACCTGAAGGATCAACCCTTAACCTTAATCAAAGAGAATAAAAGAACCTGCAACTCCTTGGGAAATGAACAAATAATTTTTTAAAAGATTCTTTAGCCTCTACTGTTCTTTTATATAAAATGTTCAAATGCAATAAAAAATTATGACATGCGCAAAGGAACAAGAGAATGTAGTCCTCAAGCTCATATCAAGAAAGAAGAGTCAATAGAATAAGAATCACATGCGTGACCCAGTTGTTGGAATTAACGGATAAAAACTTTTCAAAAAGACTACTTTAAAGATGTAAAAGAACTTACAGGAAAAGATGGATATACTAGATAAAGAAATGGAGTGTTTCAGGAAAGGAATAGAAACTCTAAAAATGAACCAAATGGAAATTCTAGAACTTAAAATATATTTCTCTGATTTGACTTATTAACAGCATAAATGCTGAATAAGAAAGCATCAATATAATTGAAAATAAATCAATAGAAATTTCCCAAATGAAAAATAGAGACATAGATTTTTAAAAAGATGATCAGAACATCGTGACCTGTGAGATAATATAAAGCACTCCAACAAACAGAAGATGTGAGACAAAATGAGGTGGAAAAAATATTTGAAGAATGAATGATTAAAATTTTCTAAATTTTATGAAAAACATTGACACAGTTCAAAAGTTTTGTGAACCTAAGCAGGATAAATACAATGTAAATCCCACCTAGGTAAATTGCTGAAATCCAATGGTAAAGAGAAAATTTTAAAAGAATCTAAGGGGAAAATATAATTTTACACACAGAGCAACTGTGATAGCAAAAATGATATTGTTTTTCATCAGAAATAAGGCTAGGCAGTAGATAATGACACAAAAATTTTACATTTCTCGGGGGGGGGCAGAAAGGAAAAACAAAAACAAACTAACAAAAAACACCTCTGTCCATCTAGGATTCTATATTCAGCAAAGAGAACCTTCAAAAATGAAGGCAAAATAAAGATGTTTCACATGAACAAAACTTGAGCAAACTTGTCACCAGTCCACCTACACCTCAAAAAAAACAAAGGAATTTCTTCAGGCTCAAGAGAGAAACACCTATGGAAAATCAGGCACTGGAAATATTAAATAGGTGGATTAATATAGAAAAACTTATTTCATCTTTTCTTAATTTCTTTAAAAGATAATTGACTGTCCTAAAGCCAAAATAGCAGCAGTGCACTAAGGGGTTTATATTATATGTAAAGTAAATTAAGCAAGTAAGATTATTAAATAAGTAAGTAAATTATGCAAGTAAATAAAAAATAATTTTATGACAATAGTAGCACAATGAACAGAGGTGAGGTAAATAGCAATGTACTGTGTAATGGTAACAATTCATGAGAGACCAGAATAAAAATTATGAATATTGTAATTTTCACATCAAACACAAAAGAGATCTATATGAAAAACACTTGTACCCCCTTAATATTTTGAAATAAAAATTGTAATACAATAAGTAAAGGAAAGGAATATTTCACATTTAAAAAAACATGGAGCGAGAGAAACACAGACAAGAAAAAGGGGTACCACAAAAAGTTAAAGCAAAGAAAATATAGCTAATAATCTATTATATTAGAGGACAGAAAATGGAAGACAAGAAATACATGATTAATTCAAATATAAGACACTAGCTCATTATTTTCTAACTATTCTTATAACTAAAAACTTTTCATGTAACTGAAATTAATACTCAACTCATCAAAAATATTAATTATTTGGCAATTCATTAGCAAGGAAGTATTTTAAATCCTTTGAATTTTCTGAGGTACCAAAGATAATGTTTTTATTTCTGTTTATAAAATCCAAGTTCTAAAAGATACAAGCAGAACTCTGACTTTCTACTTCACGTCTTAGGAAATGGCAATGACTTTATAGACAAGCAACTCCTTCAAAAGACCTATTACTGATACATCTCAGTGAAGTGTATCTCATCAAGGTTTTACCTTCTGCCCATTTTGTATTAGGAGGGAAAAAGTAAGGTTTTGATTACTTCTCCTTAAGTTGCTCTTTGGGAGGGCACCAGCCTCCTGTTCCCAGAAAATGAATATCCAGCTCTCTGCATTTTTTTCTACGTAAATTGAATTGTGGCTTATTTGATTTACAAAATTTTTAAAGGAAAAAAAAAAGACAAATATACTGTAGCTACAAAACTAGTTTTTAAAGGATTGGAGGCAAATAGCCTCAGAATAACCCTGAATGTTCCTTTGATGATGCATTCCCGAGGAAAATTTTTTAAAAATAAATAATTGTATATGTATTTGGTTAGTGCAAAAGCTGATCGTCTTTTCAGACACCCTTCTTGATGTGGTTGGAAATTGGAACAAGTTTGGAAAGCAATTTGACATTTTATAGCTTAGATATTTCCTCCTTTGCTTTCTGCTTTCAGAAATGGAACACTTCATGATAGAGAAAGCAGCCAGACGCATGAAATTCAACCGGGAATAAATAAATATTTTAAACTACAGGTAGCCTGCAGCCTTCTGAATTATATCTCTTCATATGTTTTGTGCATTTCCTTCCCTTGCCATTCTATCCAATTTCCTCTGGAAGCTATCACAGGGCACAACGAAGAAAATGTTTTACAATATTTCCAAATGTACCAGTGAGAACTATGTTTTGTATATTCACTACTGTACTTTGATTTTTTTGGTTGAACCTGGAAAATTACATTGAGTCGGTGGTTTTCTGCTTTGTTTTGGTACAAAATTCGTCTTTCCAAACAGGGCACGAGGAGATGAAAGAAAATGATATTCTATTAACGTAGTATTACTACTTTAGATGATGATCGGAAGAAATGTCTAAAGCACTTGTGGGGAAGTGGAAATTGCACCCTACGCTACTGAGGATTTTGCATGCCAGAAAGCTTAACTTACTGCCCCATTCAAACACCAAACAAGAGCCCATGGAAAATGTTCAACTTCCACAAGAGGAAAGTCAATTTCAGTGATTGAATGGGCCAGGGACTTGTCCAGTTTTTGTTACTGCAACCAAAATGTACTGCAGATGTGTCTTTTTTATGTTAGCAAGGCCTTTCTTTCTAGTACTTGAGCAGATTTAACTGAGCCATGATGCTCTTTCAAGGATTTCTCTTTGTCAAGTTTCACAGTCGCTTCATTGAGAGCAAAAGTGGTGAGTTAGCATTCCTCCATAACCTCAGCATGTGTCTGCCCATCCAAGGGCCAACCAAAACCATCTCTTCCCATCTTCTCACACCTTCCCCGAACTAGCTTTTTTAAAAGAAGATAATGGAATTTGGTTATCATCTGCTTAAAAAGACCTAATGAGTGAGAACATATTAGTTATGCAAAATTGTTCCACTGAGCTAAGTCTTCATCGCCTTGCTGTTGAAAACAACTTGGCTAACACTAAAATAGTATGATGATGACAAGAACCACCTTTTTTGCTCCCTACTTTATTCTAGAAACTAGACCAACTCTACATACATTTGTTCTATTTCTCCAACACTCCCCCGTTTTACAGAGGATTAAATGGAATCATAGGGAGGTTAGCGACTTGCCCAACTGGGATCACAAATAGCAAGGGCTGGCTGGACAATTCTAAAACCTGTGCTTAAATTGAAATTTAATGCAGAAACTCCAGTCACCTTGATATATTTTTATTCTTTTCAGAGACTAACAGCCTGTTTAGATTAGGACAAAACTTCAAATGTCACAAGATATTAATAGAATTTCCATTTTATCCATGAAAATAATCAAAGGATTTTTAATTTATGATATTTCCCACCTTAATTGCATCTGGTTTTGATTGCTCCTCTATTCTGTCTTCACTTTGTGTGGATACACCCATTCTGCATTGCAGTGAAATATTAACTTAGACCCGGCATATTTGGGATTTGTGATAATTTGAGATGGGATGGCTTAAATTAACTTTCCTATTATCTACAAAGAAAGAATATTTGAAGAAAGCTAATATTATTAAAATGATTTCCTGAAGTTTAATCTACCTAAGAAAATATAGCAATTCTCAAAAACCCGGTGGCTACAATTTGCATATAAGTGATTAGTTTTCAAATATCTCATATGAAGTTATCAAGGATGGCCCCCAAAACTTGGCAGCCCTCAAATATTAGTCCAAGAAATTTGAAAAAAATAAAAATATTAAAGGGCCTACCTATAGTAATACAAGCTGTCACTTTTCCCAATTATTTTATATTGGTAAGCATTTTACAAATTCGCTGGTACTCTATGCTGCTTGTTTTGTAAGTTATGCCTTGTGACCAGCCATCTTTGGGATCAGTGTGTATGTAGTCCTTAAAGGGCAGGAGCTATATATATATTTTTTATTGATACACAATAGTTGTACATACTTATGGGGTACATGAAATATTTTGATACAAGTATACAATGGGTAATGATCCAATCTGGGTAATTGGGATATCCATTACCTCGAACATTTATCATTTCTTTGTGTTAGGAACATTCCAAATCTTCTCTTATGACTGATTTTGTTTTCCTTTGTTTTAACCTGAACTTTCAACTGAGAGACACAGATTCTAATCTGGGTTCTGCCTTTGAAACAGTTGAAATTCAGACAAATTATTTTGTCTCTGAACCTATTTCTCGTAAAAAATAGATAAAATACCCAACTTACATGCAGTGTTGGAAATAAATGATGTAAAGCCTGGCACACAGGAACAGCATAATACATGAGCGTTTGCTTCTCTCCATCCTTCCCTCCTACCCTATGCAGTCTCCACATCCACATGCAGGAAAGGTAGTTTATTTATTTATTTTTTTAATTTCAGAATATATGGGGGTATAACACTTTGGCTATATATATTGCCCATGCACTGCCCATGTCAGAGCTACAATCATGGTCATCCCCCAAACTGTGCTCCCCGCATCCATTCAGTGAGAGTTTTTCCCCCTCCCGCCTGCCCACCCCCTGATGAATATTATTGCCCTGTGTGATGTAAGTGTTGATCAGTTAGTACCAATCTGATGGTGAGTACCAGTGGTGCTTGTTTTTCCATTCCCGTGACACTTCGCTTCGAAGAATGGGTTCTAGCCCCAACCAGGATAATACCAGATGTGTTAATTCACTATTGTTTTTTATTGCTGAGTAATACTCCATGGTATACATATACCACATTTTATTAATCCACTCGTGTATTGATGGGCACCTGGGTTGTTTCCACATCTTTGCAATCGTGAATTGTGCTGCTATAAACATTCACGAGATGTCTTTATTATAAAATGTCTTTTTTTCTTTTGGGTAAATACCCAGTAGGGGGATTGCTGGGTCAAATGGTAATTCTACTTTTAATTCTTTGAGGTATCTCCATATTACTTTCCATAGAGGTTGTACTAATTTGCAGTCCCACCAGCAGTGTATGAGTGTTCCTATCTGTCCGCATCCCCGCCAACATTTGTTGTTTTAGGAGTTTTTGATATGAGCCAATCTCACTGGAGTTAAGTGATATCTCATTGTGGTTTTGATTTGCATTTCCCTGATGATTAGAGAAGTTGAGAAATTTTTTATATGTTTGCTGGCCATTTGGCCTAGGCAAAGAATTTATGAAGAAGACCCCCAAAGCAATCACAGCAGCAACAAAAATAAATACATGGGACCTGATCAAATTAAAAAGCTTCTGCACAGCCAAGGAAACTATCACTAGAGTGAGCAGACAACCTACAGAATGGGAGAAAATATTTGCATACTACACCTCTGATAAAAGGCTGATAACCAGAATCTATACAGAACTTAGGAAAATCAACAAGAAAAAATCAAACAACCCTATTAAAAAATGGGCAAAGGAAAGGCAGTTTAGAAGTGACATGAGCGCAAATGACTATGTCCTCCTGACTTCTCGGTCAGCTGTGCCTCCCTCCCTCTCCCATTATTCCCTGCCCTACCCCTCCTCTGCCCAAAACACACCCTCTAGGGAGGACTCCTGAAGACTTAGAAGGGTCTCAGAGTTTGAGACAAAAAGCAAATCACAGACTCTGGGACTAAAACACAATAACTAGAAAATAATAATATATGATAAAATCATTGTGGAGTGACCGATAAAGCTGCTCCTCAGTTCTAAAGTTTGGGCTCCAGGTATCACGGAAAAATGAGGAAGAGGAAGAATGAAACTAAACCCCTTCAGGAGAAAGCATTATTCATTTGCTGCCTGGAACCCCGGGGCTGTGACGGGAACTGTTATCTTTGCTCTGGATGCAGGCCTGACGGGTGGGTTGAGTCTCGGGCACTCATGCACTGCCAATCTGATGGGGGTCTGAGAGTGAGGCCTGCTCAGCAACCTTTTTAAACATACTTTCAGAATCTGGCAAGTGTTGTTTATGCCATTGTTATCCGAATGGGTTTCATATTCACCAGATTCATGAAGAAGTTTAGGGATAAAGATGTAAACTTATGATTTGATTTGTGCTTTGAATTCTTGGATGTGCAGATAAGTGCATACATCAGGGTGAGACCAGGAGAGCGTATTTTCATGTCAATTTGAATGATTAGGAAATATGCCACTGAAGTTAAAAAGCAGCTCCTCCCCAGGGCAAATGCAGCCAATAGGAAAGGGACAAAGGGGCACACGCTAGAAATCATATGTGCATAGAGCTTCACTCATGTTAAGCCTTGACATCAATGTAACAGCGCTGAGTAGGAACCATCTCTTCATCCTTTTCCTTCCTCAGTACATCCTCCTTCATCATCATCATCATCATTGTCATCTTTATCTACAGACAACGTGGTGACGAGTTTGGGACACTGAATGATTTACCTAGGTCCCATAAGCCATAGGCTCACATTCCTGTGCATGGTATCAGAGAAACACTCCTGGTTTCGAGAAGGCAGACTTGGCATTTGAACTCACTTCTATCAATTGTCAGAGAATATGTCTGTGAGTGCATGGCATACTTTCTCATAACATCAATTTTCTCTGGAAAAAAATCAGAGTGTTAAGTGAGAGAATAGATGTACAAGATCTAGAACTGTGTCTTGACACAAAAGAGATAACCAAAGAAATACCCTTTCCACTTATGTTTACCTTGCCTGGCTGCCTTTTCTTTTCCAGCTAACAAAAGAATTGTGAAAGACATAAGAATTGACGACACACAATAGTACTGCTGCCAACTCTAGAAGTTTGGAGGACCATTCTTTCTCAGGGAAAGAAAGAAAAGAGACTGTATAAACAGGTCTGATTTTCCTGTCTCTTGCTGCACTTCTGAATTTCCCCAGTAAAATAAAGTGTGAGAGCCAGTGCAGCCTGAAACTGCTTTCTGATCTTTGATCCAGCACAAACACAGAACCAAATGATATTTCCAACCAATCAGTCCAGGTCCTCTGAAAAGGAAAAGCATTTTCCTAGACTGACAAATGAACTGGAATTAAAAGAGAATGCTTTGCATTCACAGGTGGGCCAAGGAACTCAGAAACCACAAGACAAGGGCAAAAGTACCTATCCCCAGGATAACCCTGATTCTACTCTCAAAGCATGAAAGAAGAGATTTAATACAATGCTTTTAAAGAGCTATCTTAAGGCACTTTTCATAAGGGACTGAATACCTACTACAGACACCTTTAAATAGAAACATCAGGATCTCAAGAAACATAATTTATCATATCCATTTTTATCTATAAAAAGACTTTTCTGGCGATCTGCCACAAAGTCAACATATTCACATACTTGGGATCTATTAATCTGACAAAATGTCAGCAATACAGAATGATTTGGGGCAGATATCTCACAGAAAATATAAATATCTCCAGACTAATGTGTGGGGTTGGGTGTAGGGTGAAGGAAGATTCTGTTGGAATCTTTATGTGCTCAAGTATCTGGCACTTTTAGGATTTTCCTACTTGGCTACCTGCAGAGGAACAAAATTAGTAGGACCATTCGTACAAAAAAGATATGCTGCCTAGCTCTTTTTCTTTTTTGGTAACAACCAAAATGTTACATAATAATTGCAGTAAAATCAGAAAGTAAAAATATTTAAAAACAAAACAAAATAAATAACCTGTAATTCCATTAACCCAGAATTAACAACTATTCTCATTTTGGTGTGTATACTTCCAGACATTTTTATATATATAAATATCTAGATTTTTGTTGTTTATTGTTATAGGTCACTATATTTGTTTTTCCAAAATGGAATCCTAATATGGGCACTCTTTTTTTACACAAGCCACTAAAAACCATAGAAGAAAACACATAAAATTCAAGTAAACCAAAAAGAAATTATTTTAAATCATCCAGTTCCCCAGTAATTGGTATCTATCACCTCTGATATTTTCAATACACTTCTATACATTGAATAAAATATTTTATAATTGTCATTATTCTATAGGAGATATTGTGTTATCTGATTTCCTTATTAACCCTGAACAATCTTTAATGTCAAAAAATATGGATATGTACCATCATTGTTGATGGATTACTAGTCCATCCTTGAATAGCTTTTGCATTTTTGGAAAAGAAATTTCTGAGTCAGAAGGTATGCAATTTACCCTCTCCAAAGCACTGTAGGATAGTAACCATTTTCTCATAACCTAGCCAATGTTGGACCCTAATGGTCATTTTTATCATTGTCAATTTCATAGAAGAAAAATGCTAGGTGTTTGCTAAATAAATCAAAATCTGCCCTGATATATGTCCATGTACAAATGTTTCACAAATGTTTTTATAGACTTAACTGCTATAAAATGCTTTTACAGGCAGTCACTCACTATTCTAAGTACTCAATAGCTATTAATTAATTTAGTTTTTTAACAACCTTATAAGATAGGTCCCATTATTATTTTCACCATTTCACAGGTGGGGAAATCAAGGTATGAGGAGTTGAAGTAACTAAGCCAAAGGATACAGCTATTAATAGTAAGCAAGGGAGCTGGAATTCAGACCAGGCAGGCTCTGACATTCACGTCCACGGTTTGGTACTTGGATTCCTCTCCCATGTCCGTCATTGGAGCAAATAAGGTCTGCTCACAAACCTATTCCTTTTAGTGCCAGCAAAGCATTTTTCAAATATTCCCCGCTAGAGTATCCCTTATATGATACCAGTGTCCTACGGCTGCTAGAAAATCTTGGAAAATGAACAAGAGGTCAAAAATATTATGATTGCCGTGACTGGGTTACAGAATGATAAATCGCCCCCTGGGACTTGGCTGAAGGCCATTCTGAGCAAAACTCAGGGTTCTGTTTATAAACAAGAAGTGGGAGGTGGTAGTGATGGCTGTTGAGCAACCAGTTAAAGGTGTCTGCCTCTGGAGGCATCAGCGCTCGGTGTCAAGATGCATCGGCAGCTGCAGGTGCACGTCTTCCGCTAGCCTGGACTGCAGTGGTAGCAACCGTAGATGGTGACGCCAAACATACATAGGTGTCTCCTCTATTCAAGGAAATGGTGTTTCCCAGCTGAAGAGGAACGTATCAGAGTTCTGGTTCCAGTTTCAGGATGAATAAAAATGGGACTGGCCTTTTGGGATAAGCCAGTTCTATCTTGCGCACGCAACATCCCGAATGACGGAATGGAACTCTCACGGAGTGCAGCGAGCCTGGGAAAGGGCAGACCAGGAAGGGAGGCACACCTGTATGCAGGAGGGCTAGAATAGCGCACCGTACAAGTATCACCAATGGGACGCTAAACCCACTGTAAAGGCGGAGTGTCCTAAGTGGTATGTTAAGCTAAAGAAACAACCAAGGATCAGAATGTATGTAAACAGGACGACATTCAGAAGCCTAAACTTGGCTGAGAGAGGGAGGGAGGGATCAGTCCTAAGTTCAGATATCTAAACTGACCAGAGTGGGAATTTGAACATACAAGGCACAGGTCAAGATTTTGGGTCCTAATTAAGCAGGAAGATGGAAGGGGAAGAGAATCCAGAGCAAGAACAGCATCTCACCTTCAAAAACAGGTACAGCCACACACTAATAGAGCAGGGGCTGAGTGCCTACTGCCCTCGATTGCCAATAACAAAGGAAGGCTGGCCAGTGTGAGCTCCTGTCCAGAGCAAGTCAGGGCACTGCAGATGGACAGAAGGGCCTCTCTCCAGGAAATGCTCACAGTCCTTACTCAATGGCCACTGCACACATGTACTTGCTGGGGCTTCTGTGGGTTTAAAGGCTGGGTGACTTATCCAGATGACTCAGGTTTTTCAAAGCTGTGAGCTGGAAATCACTCCAGAGCTCTTTTCATTTGCAGCCTAATCTACTCAATCCTATGTGAAACTTAATCACACTAACTTATTTTGTTATGCAAGTTGCAATTTGCTGTTCAAAGCCCCAAGGAGTTCATCATCTTTAACTAGTAAAGAGGTACAGCCAAAGAGATGAACAAAATAATGTGCTTCTTTCTCCAATCATAGTCATTAAAGCTGTATGGTAGCTAAAGAATCATGAATATGGCAGGATTTCTGCCCCTGAATCAGGGAGACAATCAGGATCTTAAAGACATACACACATGCACACACATACATGCACACACATACACACATACAGACAGTTGCACACACATGCATACAGACACATGCACACACACTTTTGCT
Organism: Daubentonia madagascariensis; assembly: GCA_023783475.1. Lineage (NCBI taxonomy): Eukaryota > Metazoa > Chordata > Mammalia > Primates > Daubentoniidae > Daubentonia > Daubentonia madagascariensis. Next base: position 10,754,146 of record JAKFHU010000487.1, read on the forward strand.
AATGTAAACCAGGGAACCCTTTCTTCTGAGTATCACCCACCCTTCCATACTTTACTTCTAAGGATCAGAATATGTTTCTTATTGGAAAATGTAAAAAATAAATCCATAGAAATGTCCCCCATGATTGAAAACAGAAGCTGGCCATTAAGGCATTCTCATTGGGGAAAAAAGAAAAAAAAAACTAATGGAAAGTAAAATGAAATGGAAACCACCAGTGCATTTTATCAACTGCATGTTCAGAAACCACACCCAACACATTTTATCAGAGGAATGACAGACACACCGGACTGTTAATTACCTACAGGTTTCTCTTCTAAATTTATATGCCTCATGAAACAAAGGCCGAATAAAGGATATGCTGGCTGTAGAGAGAGTGATAGGGAGGAAGGTGGGTTAACCAGTGATTAAGAAATCCACGGACCTCCATTTCTTCATCTGTAAATGAGCCAGAAAACAACGTGCCTACCTAGAGTGGAGTTGGTACAATACTGGCAAAGTTTTGTTCCTACCATCAAAACAACCTCATATCAGCCCTGAACTTGTGTTATTTTTGTTGCTTTATCTCCAGTTTTTAAAACAAAATCAAGGGAAAAAAGAAGTCATGAAAATTCAGGTTACTCTCATGACAGCTACACATAGCTTATTTTTTACTTTACTCTATGTCTACTCCTTGAGGACTAACTTTGGTTCCAGAGTATCCTATAGGAAGTATTCATAAAGTCATTCATTCATTTTTTTCTCTCTTTCCCCTGAATGCCCAGAGATAAGCAGAATTTAAAAATCAAGATAGGATGATAATGGTCTTTTGAGGATATTTATTTGTCCTTGATAATGATATGGTAATATTTCTCATGGAGTGACCAACACTGCAGCTTTTGCCAACAGGAGCTGGCTGTGAATTTGGAAAAGAGTATTGCTAAAAGCTGACAAAAGAGAAGAGGGTTTATGCATGTGGATGAGCACCTGTGTGCTGTACAGGGAGGGAACTGGGGAAAGTGATATAAAAGTTTTCTTGCTCATTGGGGATCTATCCTTAGTAGTCATTTAAATAATGAAGTCTAACCGAAGGCGTTTAGCCTAAGGGAGACGGGAGTTCTATTCTGCAAACATCTCTTTATTCATAATGGTTATTGTTATTGCCAATGCACATTCTAACTGTAGCTGGCTTTTGGAACACAATGTGAGAAATTCTTTGAAAATATCTGATAGTGACAATCACAAGAAAGTGTGAAATATGGATTTTTATACAAAACCACAGCACACTTCATTTTTCCTTCCTTCTGTGAGAGAGGGAGACACATCTAACTCTCAAAACTCCTTGATTCTAAGGTCATGAAGAAGTTTTCTGTCTTTTCTTTCAAACAGACCTGTGAAAGTGTCTCTCAATTTCTCCTCTTAAGAAGAGGAGGCTCTGTGTGCTCAGCTCTGTCTGGGACGGACAGTTTATCAGGTTGGCCTCTTTCTTGGGGCGGATAGAGCTTCCATCAGTGGGAGTGGGAAGCTGGGCTCTGTGGGATGGAAGCAAGAAGGGGGTAGCCAACAATAGCAACGGAACTTTGTGTCAACACTGTCCTGTGCTGATGTGATGAAATATAAATATTGCACAATGGGCCGTTTTAAAAAATTCTTCAAAATATTATGCTCTTGCATTACGGGTGGCTAAGTGGAGGCAGCGACCTTCTGTTTCATCCCAGCAGAAGTTAATAGCAGCCCAGGAGCTGGAAAACCAACTTCAGAAACACTTAATGTTTAGATCCACTTAGTGGTTGGAAAAAACAACTTTTAAAAAAAAATAATGTTTAAGAGCTGCTCCAGCAAGTGGAAACAGCAATTCCTTGTAAACAAACCTTTAACATGAAGCTATTTCTCAGTGGCGGAAAACCTAACTTTATAAAGTCAGATTTCTGAGATTTTTTTCAGCTCCTTGGAGACTACAAAAGTAACCACATTTTGTCAGTTGATGCATCAAATAAACAAATGTGAACGAGAGATTTTCCATATCCTATGTCAACTAAATGTGCCTCTGACAAAGTGCATGCGAACCTTGGATGCATGTTAACTGTGGGAGAAATCATGGGGAAAACCAGTTATGATAAAAAGCAAGCATGCTTCCGGCTCTGTAAGCTACCCCACAAGGAATATTAATGACAGTTTTAAATGTGACGTGAGCAATTTGGGGTGGTTTCCAGATGTATCTCTCTCTTTCAGCTACCATAGTAGTTCTAATTAACCGTGTCAGTTCTGAAGTACTGGGTCTGACTGTGAGTTGAAAATACTCTGCTCCTTTCATACCATAACCCAGCTAAGCAGGGTGGTGTTGGGGGCAGGCCAGAATTCATTTAGGAAATCACGTCCCCAACCTCAGAGTCACCAGCCCTATCTCTCTGCAGAGTAGAAACAATTGAGGTTTATACATTGAATGGCAACTAGGAAAGCACTCCGCTCCAAAAATCTCATTGAAAATCCACAAATAGAAATTAATACTATTCAATTTTGCTACACAACTACTCTTTAAGGACAAATATCCTTAGAAAGGCCTTCAGTATGTTGTAGCAGCAATTCCTTGTTCTACCATTGTCCTAGCTATACCACTTTTCAGCTGAGTAAACTTGAGTTTATTTAACTTAGCTGTATCTCAGTTTCCTTATGTGTAAAATGGGATAACTATACCTACTACACAGTATTTGTGTAAATAATAAATAAGCTGTGTGTATGTGAAAAGCATTGGGCATAATGTATGACATGTAGTAAGTACTCAATAAATAATGTTCCCTATAAATTTGATCAGTTGTTTTTAGAATGTAACTATGCTCAGCTGTCAAAGAAAATGAGTATTTTCCTAGAAAATGGGTCACTGTTTAGGAGCAAGTAGGGAGAGGCAAGCCTTGATTTCTCTGGACAAGTGGTGTTCAATGTGGCGAACCCAGGTTAGAAGCTCTGTTTTACTATCTGAGCTTGAATTTCCATTTTGTGTACAATTTACAATATATCGAACTTGTTTTTATAGCAGCACACATATACAATATGTAAGTAAGTAAAACAAACAAATATTGGGTACTTTTTTTTTCTGATGGAAGCAAAATGTTTGGAAACAAGAGACATCCAGCTAGCAACCATGGGTCTTTGGCATCAAGAAACATGGAGCTAAGCGGGAAGGAGGTATTGGGATATAAGTGTTGGGAGAGAGTCCTAGAACCCAAAGAAAGAAGCAAGATCAAAATAGATTCATTGGATGTTCATATGGGTCAGAGTCTTGGAGATCATCTTGTTCTGTACCTGTGGAGCTAAGGAACCCAAGTTTTAAGTCAGAGAAGTGATGCATCCAAGGTCACCCAATGGCAGAGGTGAGTATTGCACACAGTTATCCTGAATCCCTTTCCACAGCTATTTTTCTTTACTTCATTTTGCCTAGTCATTCTTTGGCCTAGGACTGTTTTATAAACCAATCCAAACAAGGCAATGGTTCTTAAATTTGAACGTGCCTCAGATTCACTTGGTGGGCTTGTTAAAACATTGCTGTTCCCTTTGCCAGTATTTCTTATTCAGCAGCTCTGTGGTAAGGTTTAAGAATTTGCACTTGTAACAGGTGACGATGGTGATGTTGGTCTGGGGTCTCCACTGATGCAATCAGTGGCATAGAGTCCCGAGTTAGCTGCCTATCACTGGCCACGGATCTTCAACATTAAGATAATTCTAATTCAATTCCATGTGACTAAATAAAATGGTGAGAATGGAAGAAATTTATTTCTGATGAGAAAGAGAAAGAAATGAAGAAAAGGAACTAACAATTATTGAATATGTACTGTGGGTTGGGCCCCTTATAAGGTGCTGTGATACAACAGTGAGCAAAACAATTCTTTGGCTATTGTTGTGGAAAACAGACAATAAATGATGTAAGTAAGTAAATCATATAATGCATGGTTATGATAAGTGCTAGGCAGGAAGATAAAGGAGGAGAGGGGAAGAGGGAGGGGCATGCAATTTGCATTGTACGGTTAGAGAAGACCTCACCGAGAAGGTGTAGTAAGACCTAAAGAAATGAGAAAGTCACCCTGTGGATGGCTAGGGGAGGAATATTCCAGGCAGAAGAAATAGGTCCAAAGGCTGTGAGGGGGGAACTTGGGGGAGAGGCAAAAGGCCATCGGCAGGTCAGAGTACTGGAGATGAGGTCACAGAGGTATGAGAGAAAGGGTTACAGGGGATGGAGAGCCGACAGTTGACACTGTTGAAGATCATTGTAAGAACTTTTGCTTCTACTCTGAGAGGAGAAACCATGGAGAATGTCATGGTCTGACTTCAGAATTTCATAGGGTTTCTCTGGCTGCTGATTTGAGAATAGATGCAAGAGCTCAGGAGAGCCAGGTAAGGAAGTTATTGCACTAATCCAGGGGAGCTACCATGGAGGCCTGGGCCCAGGTGTTAGTGACAGAGGTGAGAAGTGTTGGATTCCAGATGCTAACTGAATACAGAGCCAGCAGATTGTGCTGACGGATTGGCCATAGAGTCTAATGGGAAGAGGAGAACCCAGGACAACACTAGCTTGCCCTGAGCAAGTGCAAGTACAGAATTGCCACTTCCCAAGATAAGCCAAGTCAAATGCAGCACCTGGTGCATACCATGGACCAATATAGATGAAATGAATAAATCCCAGTTTTAAAGATGAAAAATCTGAAGCTCACAGAGATCAATTTACTTGCTCGAAGTTGCACCATGACTAGGTGACAGAGTTAGTAGGAAAAACCAGGGCTCTCTGGCCCAAAGGCCCATGATTTCTTCACGCAGCCATCCAAGATGTTCCCAAAGCAGTGAACCGGAGCAGGAGGGGGAGACAAACAGGCTCTCTGGTTTCCATTCTTAGCATATCATCGTTCCTCTTGCCCAACCTGATTGAGGCTCCATCCAGGGGTCACAAACCAGCAACCTGTTAGCCTAATAAAGCATGCTGACATGTTTTGTTTGGCTCTTGCAGCCTTAAAAAAACAATTTGTATTTGAATGCCTTTAGGCTGGATTTGTACTTTCCATTTCAGCCACAATGCACACCACTCCCTCTAGCTTAGAGCAGCACCCTTCAGCACTCTTACCTGCCTGGCCCCTGAAGACATTTGATTTTTCAACTGGTGATTCAAAACCGCAAACCAGTGGGAATTTAGCTGTGAGGCAATGCAGTGTGCTAGAAAGAAGTGCACAGAATCAGACAGGTATCAGTTCACACGCAGCCCTATCATTTACCATCTGTGTGACTTTGAGCAAGCTTTACCTCTCTTTCCCTGTCTGTGAAGTGGAGGGAATTTGGGCATAGCACTGTAGTTTACTAATCCCTTTAATTCCTTGCTTTGGTCTGAGGTTTGTGTTGCCCCCAACATTTGTATGCTGAAATCCTAACCCCTAAGGTGATGATATTAGGAGGTAGGTTTTTGGGAAGATGATTAGGTCATGGGGGCAGAGCCCTCATGAAAGGGGATTAGTGCCTTTCTCAAAGGGACCCCAGGAAGACCCTTGCCCCCTTCTGCCATGTGATATTACAATGAGAAGGGAGTTATTTTTGAGGAAACAAGCCCTCACCAGACATCAAATCTGCTGGCACCTTTATCTGGACTTTCCAGCCTCCAGAACTGTGAGAAATAAATTTCTGTTGTTTACAAGCCTCCCGGTCTATGATATATTTGTTATAGCTGCCCAAACGGACTAAAACATGGGGCATTTGCTATGGCTTTCTTCATTCTGCTCTGTCACTTCCCCTCACTGGCTTCCTTCCACCCTCCCCCCAAAAACTCTTAAGTTATGGGGCAAGGACTATTTCATATTCTTTTAATACATTCTGTAAGGTTCCATCACAATGATACTAACTGCTGCTTTCACGTGTCACCACAAGAAATGAGGAAGAAGAAAAAATCTTCAGTGGCTTCATTTAATCTAAGATAGAACCACCGAAAATGATTGTCCCAGAGAGTAAGTCACCCCCAGCAAGGTCGGACTTTCTGTGGTCAGATGTCCAGCAAGTGTAGACTGAACAGTGTTCATTCCTGGACTTTTAGAATCTCAGGGAATCAAAGGCTCCCAGGGGGAAACTGATTATCCATGGAGGGTTCGAGGACTCAAAAGAGACGGACTGAGGGCTTCAGAGCGTAGCCTCCCTTGCGGGTCCATCTCAACTTCTGAAGGAACAGGAAGGTTTTTACGCCCTTGGCATCGGAGCGTCCTTGAGCAGCTATGTAGCTGCGTTTCCCAGCCTTTGACTTAATCAGGGCTTTGATTTGCAGGCCATGAGGGAGAGTCTGCAGGGTTGTTCCCACTGGGCTATTTTTGGGACCTGGCATCAGAGGAAAAGACAGAGTTAGCAATCAGTACTCCTGGGCAGTGCTGAGTGGGGCGTCTGCGTAAGCCCTGTAGTAAACTTAGGTCATTTCCTCTTACAAATCTCCAGACTCAGGCAGCACCAGAAACTCTGGATGGGGGCAGATACTGAGGAAGCTGATGTCTTCATTTTTTTTGAGAAGTGTTTTTTTTTTCCTTCCACCCACTTTCATTTCAAATTACCTGAAATAAAATTTCAAAAGAACTTGTTTGTTCGGGGGAGGATAAAATGCAGGCCAATTAATAGACAAAAGGACAAAACCCTGGGGGTAGGGGGGTGGGGGGGATGAAAACTACTGGTAAATCTTTAACTAGACCAAACCCTCTGCAGGAGAAGCAAAAGCTTTCCATGGGGCTGATGACGCACACTTTTCATGGTGGTTTCTAATATTTGAAAAATGATACATTTTCCTGGAGAAGATAGTCATGGATTTACAAACAAATATTTCCAGATTCTCTCCTTGGACATGAATTAGCCAATTTCTCTTTTCTTTTGTTCTCAAAAATGTTGCAGGGCTTGCATAGGAAGAATCATGAGTTTGGGGTTCTAACAACTTGTGTGAATCTGGTCAAGTCACTTCTTGGGGCTTCAGGTTTATCTGTAAAAGAGGCAAATTAAATAATCTACAATATTCCTTCCAGCTCAAATATTCCTTTCCATCTTCTGGAAAACAAAGGCAAAAGACACAAAAACATAAGCAAAATTTTTGTGATAATGTAATTTTAGCAAAAGTTTATCAAGGGACTTGCAACCACAAATGGCCACAAGAACAAAGCAGGTAACACAAGTGCATAAAGAAATTAGACAGAAGCAGAGAGTGTCATAGTAGAAACTCAGGTGGGCATGTGTGACCAAAGGTGGCTGTGAACAGTCTCCTCCTGCTGGCTTTTGCCAGTTGGGAATGTGACCCCAGTGCCGCTAGATATTCTGATTTTTTTTTCAAAAGAAATTGACACACTAGATTCTTCTGTGCACTCTGCTAATTTGTAGATGTGGTCAACTGGTGGGCAGACCTAATGGAAGCCCCCATGACTCCTGATGCCTGTGTGACGCCCTCCCCTTGGCTGTAGGCAGAACTTGTCACTTTCTTCTAGCCAATAGACTATGACAAAGGTGAAGAGTTTTTTTCCAGATGTAATTAAGGTCCCAAGTCAGTTGAGTTTGAATTAATCAAAAGGCAGATGTGGTAGGTGGGCCTGACTTAATCAGGTGAAAGCCCCTAAAAGAGGAACTCGCTCCTTACTGAGGTGAGAAGTACACAGACATGTCAGAGAAGTCCATGGGGCAAGGAACTGTGCCTCTAGGACCTGACAGCAGCCTCCAGCCAGCAAAATGCCAGGGTCCTCAGTCATATAGCTGACAGCTGCAAAACAGTGAATCCTGCCAGTGACCTGAATGAGCTTAGAAGTGGCCTCTTCCCCAGTGAAGCCTCCAGATGAGAATGCAGCCTGGCCGATCCCTTGATTGCAGCCTGGTGAAACCCTGAGCAGACTCTGCTAAGCCGTGTCTGGACTCCTAAGCCATGGAAATGATGAGATAATAAATGTGCCTTGTTTTAAGGAGCTGAGCGTATGGTAATTTGTTACACAGCAGTAGAAAACTAATACAATGGCTTATTCAAATTTGTGAAAATATTTTGCAGGCCAAACAAACATGAGGGGGATATGTGGCCCATGAGTAGCCATTGTGTGATGTATGATTGTGGAGTGTCTCTAAAGTGTTACCTATTACTTGAGGTATTAGCACTTATGAGATTAAAAAAAAGGCACAGTAGTGGGAGAGAGATAAATATGACAGTTCAACATGTGATAATTCAACGTGTGATAACTGCAGGACTCCAGATTGTGGGAAGATGGACCTCCAGGGAGAAACAGACATCAGAACCTAGTTGCCACCCACATAAAAGCAGGAACTGCCTCTTTACAGTCTGATCCGCGTGCCTTTTGGAAGCACTGCCTTATCCCTATACTCTGTTTTTCCTGGGTGGCTCCATCTACACTTCACTTTAAAGTCTACTCATCAATGGTTCCCAGTTTTCATAAAAATAGACAAAGGTGTTGCCTTTGAGCCCAGGTGATAAGGGAACTGGGCTTGTCCTTTTGAGTGCCATGCAATTTACATGCTTTTTCAATTTTGTGGCCAATCATCAGATGACAAAATTTTCCATGTTCGAAGGTTACAACAGTGATGGGGAGAGAAGAGGTGAGGTTTGGGCGAGTAATGGGTCCTCTGTGAGAGGCCATATTCCCTAAACTTACATGCTGCCAACACTGACCAAGGCATGGTGATCTCTAGAAAATCCAGACCAAATTTGTACAGTGTAGCCTGGAACCAGGCATGTAAACTTTCTGGGCCCCCGTAACATCACCTAATTACCCCTCTTGTCTGATCTCAACAACAAAAACAAATGCAAAACAAAAAACCTAACTGGCCTCCACGTTTCTACTCATGCTGCCCCAAATACCGTCTCAACACATCAGCCAGAGTGATATTCTTAAAACATAATTCAGATCATACATGTCCAATGGCTTCCTGTGATGACCAGATTAAAACCCCAACTCCTTCCCATGGCCCGTGTGTACTGGCCCACTACCTACTACCGTTCCTCCCCTACCACTCTCCCAGCCACTCTTTCTTTCTGTTTGTTTAACATGCCATACTCCTTCTGTTATCAGCCAGGTCCGGGTCCATTCTGCCGGCACTCAGTAAATCAATCACTATGACTCGGATTTTGCAAAAGAGAAAAGATTTATTCATAAGACCTCCGAACAAGAAGACAGGGCAACAGCTCTCAAATCTGCCTCCCTGAGGACAAGTCTCAGGGACATTCATGGTTTAGGAAACTGGGGTGGTCTAAGGCAAGGGTGGGGAAACTTTTCATGTTGGAAGGCCACATTAATTTAGCTGTAATCAAATAAGGCTGCTTTCAAGAAACTTCAATTAGATTTACTTAAAAATGTACATTATTTTGTAAAGATCTAACTACTGTGTACTTAATAATTTCAAAAAATGAAAACTATTTGTTAATTTTAAAGTTAACTAACCTTTTAATGACTTTGTTGTGTCTGCTTTTTGTTGGAAAGAGTTTGAATATTTGGTTGCAGCATGGAGGTCAGCAGTTTCAGTTGATCCTCTAGATGGGTATCAGTCATTTGTGACCTTAAGGGTGTCTTGATTTGGGTTAGGTAGGAGAATGTAGATTTGTAGCAACAAGTGATTGAAAAGCAAGAAAGCACTTTTTGGGCATTTTGCCAAAGGTGTGGATATTCTACTGCATTTTTCCATATTTCACTTGGATCTTTCTTAGCATCAAACAATGACTTTAAAATGTCATCTACTGATAGCTCATTCAATTCCATCTGTAGTTCTTTAGGTGCCTTGGTGATATCAACTAGGTGAGGCTGAAATGCTAATTTGAATGTGATGTCATGATTCTCAAAGTAAGTGAAACTTTCATTGTATTCTCCAATTAATAGGCCTATAACAGCTGCTTATTCTTCAAATGATTTGCATTTATCATCCTGCTCACCTTTGCTAACTGGGGAAAATGTTCATCTGAAATTTCCTTTTGAAGTGTTTTGAAAAAAGATAGCTTTTTTCAAAATGCTTGGATTGTTTGCCTCATATCATATACAGACTTAGTTTTACCTTGCAAGGAAATATTCAAGGTGTTTTGATTTGACATGATATCACACAGAAATGCTGCATTCCTATAGAAATCTTCTTTCAATAATTCACACTGCTGATTCTGTTCTTTATTTAACTATCTGTTCTTGCAGAGATAACATTTTGCCTAACACCTGTCCCTGTGATAGACAAAACACTTTAGAATGGTATAATAAATCCACACTGAATACCTCATAGTGCAACTTTAGTATGTTATGAAACTGACAATGCCGTGTTGCATTTGCAGGAATATAGTTAACAATTCTTACAACTTGTTGCAAAGTGTCACTTAAAATATTAGCTTTGGCACACAGATTTTGCTGCGGCAATATACAATGAAAAGAAATGAGAGCATCTGTTAATACTTTTTTTTGTCTGTACAATAAACCCTTCATGTTTTCCTGTCATGGAAGGTACATACACTCACTAAATTTACCAAATTCAGTTCAACTTTACAATATTTATCTTGAAAGTTGTTAAAGATATCTATTCCCCTTGTTCTGTTTGCAAGAGTGCCCAAAGCGAGTAGCTCTCCATAGCAAAGAAAATCTTCTGTTATGACATGAACGAAGTATAAAACCTGCACCAACTCAGTAGTATCAGTTGATTCACCCAAAGCGATTGAATAATATATATTTTCCTTTTGAAGTATTGCATGAAGTTGTTCTGTTAAGTTGAAGGCTAATTCATGCTGCCAATCAGTCATGGTTCTCCTTGAAAGAGGCAGTTGTTTGTACTTGGAAATGTTATCGGGGTCTAAGCATCCTATAACTTTGACAATGCATTCTTTCACAATTTCTACACCACTGAGTGGCTTCCCTTTTTTCCCAAATATATAAACTACTTTATAAGTTGCTTCAGTGGCATTATTTCCAGGTCTTATTGCTGCTTGAAAGAATTGTCTTTGCTTTTGTTTTTTATCTTTTAATTTCTGCAATACAACCTTTCATGCCTCTCCCTCTAATTCAAAACATTTGTGGTCCTTTTGAGTGTTACAATGCTGATGAGCATCGAATTTCTTTAATGTTGATACTGCAGTATCACAGAGTGATAAAATCATCTCATCTTTGGCAGAAACAAGATAATATTGCAATTCCCAATCCTCATTTAAAAATCTGTTTCCTTCCTTCAGCATTCTCTTGGTCTTCTTTGACATGATGGGCTGTTAAGCAGACAGAATTTAAAAATGCCATAGAGCTGTGCAACTATTCACAAATTCCACTTCAAAGAAAAACACAGTACACTGTTGTCAAAAGCTGATAACAGACTGGTGTACTCAACCCCCATAAACTCTCGCCAACCAGCCTCGTGCGGTAGTGGCACCAGTCAGGCAGGGGAAGTTAGAACTAAATCATGAGTGTGGCAGCCATCAATTTAGCCCGTATGGCTTACTAATGTTCTAGTTGTGCCAGTCAATCTGGCAGGATTATTTCGTTGAAACTTATTTTATTCTTTGGTATTTTAAATACATTCATTTTAAAAATAAAAATATAAAAGACAAATAAAAATGTATTATAAAAATAAAAGGATTTGTTCTGTAACATTTGGATTCAGTCAAAAGGCAGCACTTAACAAACTAGAAGGAAGGCCACATGTGGCCTTACGGATGCAGGTTCCCTTTCCCTGGTCTAAGGCGTGGCAACAATAGAGAAAAGTGAAGTAACAGATTTTTTGGGTGCAAGTTTACTCAGGGTTCATGGCATTTCATATGACATACGTACAGAAACTGGTAGCATTAGCATCATCTGAGGCTGGAGTTTTTGGCTGTCCCACATTAAAAGGCCATCTCTCTCCCAGGCACTTGCACAGGCCCAGTTGAAGGGTGAGTGGTCTCAATCAGTTTGAACCGGGCAGGAGCTAGCCCAAGTTCCTGAAAAACAACTGAAGCGGCTGTTACCATGGTGACTCATGAATATTATCTATAAAGCAGCCAGTGAAAGTTAAGTTTCAGTGCTCAGGAGCGCAGCCTTCAGCTACCCCAGCCTTTAGCTTCATGGAAAAAGGGGGGAAAATGACAAAAAGCAAGCTACCAAAAGCAAGCAGGGCAGGCAAACCTGATCAAATTAACCCCTTGATTTCACTTCCTACCTTGAGGACTTTGCTCATAATGATTCCTCTGCCGGAGGCTCCTCCCCCAGACCTTCCATGGTCTCTTCCCTCCGCTCAAGCTTCAATTCCTTAGGGCAGCCTTCCCTGACACCTAGTCCAATGCCCCACCTCAGGCCTCTTCTCCCTCCATTGGTTTGTTCTGCTTTGTTTTTCTTCGTACCACATATTATACCTGAAATCACATTATATGTTCTTTTTTCCTTCTTATTTGTTATCTATCGTCCCTGCTAGAATAGAAGCAGGGATTTTATTTTTAGTCTTATTCACCAGTATCTCAGCAGTATGTTGAAAAGTTCTGACATATAACAGATGCTCAATGAATATTTGTAGAATTAATATGTGAGATAAGAAGATAGGCATCAGAGCTTCTTTGTAATTAAAAATGTCATGTTTCTGTAACAACATCCTAAAAACAAATATTAGGCTGGGCGTGGTAGCTCACACCTGTCATCCTAGCACTTTGGGAGGCCGAGGCGGGAGGATCGATTGAAGCCAGGAGTTCGAGACCAGCCTGAGCAAGAACGAGACCCCGTCTCTACAAAACACAGAAAAATTCGCCAGTCATGGTGGCTTGTGCCTGTAGTCCTAGCTCTTTGGGAGGCTGAGGCAGGAGGATCACTTCAGCCCAGGAGTTTGAGATTGCAGTGAGCTATGATGATGCCACTGCACTCCAGTTTGGGTGACAGAGCAAGAATGTCTTAAAGAAAAACAAAAAATAAAAACCAAATATCACTCCTGATAATCAGCCAGTATACACTCATATGAGTGTTTCAATAACAGAAATATGTAAATGTTGCTATACCACTTGGTATATGAGCTGCTGCCCCGAATACTCCCACCACATCCTCTGGATCCCTGTGACCTCACCACAATCCCACAATTAAACTGTTACCTTCTGGCAGGGTGGAGGGCCCCTAGTTTTCTGCTCAAGAATTATGGTCAGTGTCCATTCTAATCGGTGGGTACCTGAGCTGCACTTGTTGTTAAATATTAGAGATATGACCTCTGATGGCAGGTGTGCTATTGAAAGAAGATGGCACATAAGTGGGCACATGGTCACCCACCAAAGGAAGGGAGGATTAGAAGGGAATAAAAGGAAAAGAATAAAAAAGCTTCCTGAAGCCAAGAGCAGCTATCTTTCAATGTGGTGGAATAAAACTTGCCCCGTCATTCCACTTTGGGAACAATAAATGGGAAATCTGGAAAATAAATACAAAGCACACACTTGCTCTTTGCACTACCAATACCACATGAAGAGCAGAGTAATTATGTAGTCGAATATCATTGCTGGGAAAAACTCTGTGTGACCCAAAGTTCAATACTCAAACACATTGGTTCCAGGCGAGATTGCCTTTCATGGTGGTATACCCTTTCTCCTCTTCTGCCTTGCTTCCAAAGGAAATTAGATACTGCTCCTATTTACCGGAATGGGATCTAATAAGGGCGTCTTCTTGATTATAGAGCTACAAGATCAGCACTTTCTCTCTTGCTCATAAGAAACCACATAAAATAAAACAACAGAAACCTGTAAGTACGTCCCCAGCTAAGCACCCTGGTACGGCAGTATATATGTGACTGGACGCAGTTTCTAGAGGAAGAAGAACAACCAGAATGAAGTGAGGTGATGTTAATGCCATCTTTATTTTCCTTCATGTTGCCTCTCCCAAGTCTGGATGGACCCAGATGGGTTCACATGTAGTCCCAGCCCCTGCAATTGCTTTACCAACTCAGCCTGATGTATCCAATCTTCTCTAAGGAGGTGAGTTAGGGGATTCAGTACAAGTCGACATTCTCATATCCTAAATCTGGTGACCCAGCTACGAAATCTAGACTCCCACATTATGTTTCAACCCCTCCTTCCCTCCTCTGAGTCTCCTTTGTCATTCAAACATGTATCCCAGGGTGCCAAAGGGGTGAGCAGTCCTCTTTGGAAGTTCTTCCTTCTCTCCAACTCACGAAATTCCTTACTCTTCTCCTATTTCAGCTCATGGGCTTTTGCCTTGGGTCAGTGCTAAGCAAGTCAACACCCCCATTTGCCCTTGTGACTGAGGGTCCCTTTCCAACCCCCGGATCTTATAACTGGGGTCCTATTATATTGATATGGTTTGACTTGTCAATCCCTTTAAATGGGCCAAAAGCCCCTAACATAAAGTCAGATTTCCCACAATACCACTTGCTACACATCTTGACTGCCCACCTCTTGGGCTCTATCATCCAGAGTGGACTTGCTGGTGTGACTTGGTTTCTTTGTCCTTTGAAGCCTGGACCTTAGACTGCCCAGCTGCCAAACCAGCCATACCAGCATCAATTCCTCCAGCCATCTCTTAGCCCTGCCTCATCTGCTCTTTCTTAGTGAGTAGGTCCCAACCTGGTCCTACCTTCCTGAGCTCCTCATCAGTCCCTAGCCTCTAAAATCCCAACATATATTGTCTTCCCAGCCCCCTTATTCTGGACCATTAGGCCCTGAGTCTACGTGAGTTGACAAAATACACCTCGAGGATTTTTACCAATCGGGAGAACCCAAAATTGTTCATGATTTTATTACTGACAACCTCATACCTGAAAACCAAAATGGAAGAAGACCTGCCCTCCCTACTAAGTGTAATTGTGCAGCCTAAGCAAAGGCTGTTTACCTCTTGGTGGCTCAGATTTACGTTTTTATTTGTTTCATCTTGTTACAATAAAATGTGACTCGAGCATTTTGCTTTCAAATATATTTATTTAAGAGGATTTTGCTCCATTACGTAAAATAAAACAAAAAGGATCAGTTGGGGGAAAGAAGTAACATAAGTCCATCATTTAGTAAGCTTTTCCAATTATATCTATTTGATTCTGACTCTCTGCCCAGATGCGAATGGAAAGTTTTTTTCCATTTAAAAAGCAAATATCTTTCAATGAAAATAGCTCAAACCAAAAGTGTGTTCTTTTTTTCTTTTTGTCTAGCCATATTTGCTGCCTTTATCTCATTATGACCTTTCCCCAACATATTTTTCTGTTTCTCTTTAGTGCCCAGTTTCTAAAAATAAAGTGGCTAGTGGGTCTTTGGATAATATTTTTATTTCGCTGGTACATACAATCAGGAAACATATTTCTGTTTATACTCTTAAAATCAGTTGAAAGTTGTAGATGAAGCCACATTCTGTCAGCACATTTTTTTTTCAAACCTGGAAAATGTAACAAAATCCAAAGCAGCTGTAGGAAGTAGAGTATACACTCCATTTGCACTCAGCAGGAGAACTAACAGGAGGTAACAGGATAGTTTCCACATGAAAAAGCTACAAAGAATTTAACCTGTAATGAAAACTCTGATAATCTCCAGGAATGAAAGATGCTTGGATGATGGGTTTGGGGTTTTTCATGAGTTCAAAGGATCTGGTTTTCCCTACAAATGCTATGCAGGAATCAGAGGCGTCCATGTGGTCATTGTTATATCTGATAGCCCACAAAAGTTCAAACTTCAACATTAAGCCATTAAACGGTGACTGGGTGTGCATTTTAAGACCATGGATTAGCCTGCCTAAACCTATGTTTCTGAAAAACATAGAAAGCAGAATCTCATTAGCTTATCACCATCTGCTCCAAAGATAGAGACTCTAATGCATAATCGTCAGTGTATGTTTAGTTTCCTTTGAGATTCAACTTGTGAAGATCTAACTAGAGCTTCTCAAACTTTGATATGCGCATGAAGAACCTCTGGACCTGGTTAAATGCAGATTCTGATTCAGTAGGTCTGGGTGGGGTTGGACCTGAGATTCTGCATTTCTATCAAGCCTTCAGGTGGTCTAATGATACTAGTCCATGAGTCACCACTGGGGTAGCAAAAGTGCAGAGCATTTCTGCCACAGCAATACTACCCATCTGTAATAGACAATCTCTGAAATGGCTCCCAATGATTCCACTTTCCTGATATTCATGCCTATGTGTATTCCCTTTCACTTGAGTGTGGGCTGGACCTAGTGACTCACTTCCAATGAGTAGAATATGGCAAAAGTGATGGTATATCTCTTATGAGGTCAAGCTATCAAAAGGCTGTAGCTTCAGTGTAGCTGTTACTCTTTCTAGGAACCCTTGTTCTGAAGGAAGCCAGCCGCCATCTACAGTGTGAGCTTCCCTTGGAGAGTTCCACAGGGCAAGGAACTGATGCCCCTGGCCAATAGCTTGTGAGGACTCGGGCCTGCCGACAGCCACATGAGTGAGTCTGGAAGTTGATCATCCCCCAGTCAAGCTTTGAGATGACTGCAGCCCCTGCCAACACTTTGTTTGCAGCCTCAAGAGAAACCCTGAGCCACAGGCACCCAACACAGCCATGCCCAGAGTTCTGATACACAGAAACCAAGAGAGAATAAATATTTGTGGTTTTAAGCATGTAAATATTGGAGGAATCTGTTATGCAACAATAGATAACCAATACAGCATCACCCATGAAATGTTAAGCTCCTAAAAGTTAAGTCTTTAAAAATCTGGCTTTGGTGACTATCTTATTGGCCATTTTTTTAAGGGCCAAATATTTCAGATGTTCAAAATCCACTCTTCTGCTGTCACCCTATTCCTAAGGATAGCCACACACCAAGCCTGGACTCATCCTTCCTGGCCACTTTGAAGTTGGAATTGGGACATATAGGATCTCTTTATTTTGGGATTCAAACCAAGTTTAGGTAGGGCTGACTCAGAGGGCAATTAGTTACAGGACTTTTTTACAATGTAAAATTCTGATCTTTTGAGGATGGCTTAAAGGTGGAACCCAGCATGTTCTGGCTTCTTAAGATATGTCCCTCTAGACTAGTAGCTTTAGTTTCTGCTGACTTTTTAAAGCTTTCTAAGGCAAGAGCAAAGTAATTCTACTTCAAGAAAGACAATGCATATTTACAAAACAGGCAGGGCTGAAGAGTTAAAAATAAAACAGAGGTAGTTGTTCATTGCCTCACAGGCTTGTTTTTGAATCCTGCTCTTGGACACAGAGGTTTCCACCCATTTGTCCTATCCTGCACGCGAGTTGACCTTGTTTCCCAATGAGGACTCAGCTTCCGTGTAGGCACATCTTTCTCTCAATTTCAGCTTGTATCCGCACTTACTTCTTTCTACATTTACTTCACTCTAGTGCAATTCTGTTTTTTAAAAGGGGAAGAGATGAAAAGAAATAAAGAGATATTTGGAAACTAAAGGCAAAAGGTATTTGGAAACTAAGTTTCGATGGCCTGAAAGGACACAACATATGTATATCTGAATTTCAAAATATGCTCACATCACTATTTTCCTTTCCTTTTCTATGGATATGACAGTAGCTTACTTCATTATTACCTCATCCAGACTAAGCTGCACTCACTGGTCTCCAATCTCTCGACTTCCTGAGTCACCCCAAAGCTTGGACAGTGCACACTGGCCACACTGCCCAGAGGATAAAAGCCCATCATTCACGTCTCTCTAGGCATCCAGTCTCAACCTGGTTTTCCAACATCATCATTTTTCTCACCTCCTTGAACTATTCAATTCTGCACATGCTCTTCTATACCATTGTTCATGCCACCTTCATATTCCACCTCCCGTTTCTTCTGACATAAAAAAAAAATTATCCTCAACTACCTAGATGTAGATGAGATTCTGCCCCCTGCCACAATGCTATCTCCCTTCTCTAAAGAAGGTGTTTTTAGTTTGCATGGCACTTGCTTATAATCTTCCTTTGTCACTTTCTTCCACCGTTTTAGGCAACTGTCATTTCCCTCTTGCATTATTATGTACCTCAAGTGCTCAAGTGTTCACATATTCCTTCCACAAAGACATTGTTATTCACTTATTTATTAAACATTTCATTTCTAGTATTCTATATATTCATTTAATTGATGCTTTTTAAATATTTGTGGGTTTAATTAATAGCAGTTACTTTTCCAAATGTCTTGAGCCTATCAACAGACTTCCAGGAAGCAAAAGAAACATAATTACTAAGGCAATGGCTAATCAAGACCATGAAGTGGCTGAATTATGTGTACATTGCAAAAAACCTAATCCCACTCAAGGTGCCTATTTATATCTGCAGCTTAATTAACCTATCTCATCAAACTCTATATTTGCTTGTGTGTGGGGGCACACCTTTTTCTCATAGATTTCAACCTGCCTGATCCATAGATAACACAGCAAAGTTTATAAAGAACAAAATATCTCACTTTCTGAATATACTGCTTTAGAGCACAGACTTTTAAAACAAGAAATAATCATCAGGTATGTTTTCTGACATCCTGATTTTACTGAGGATTAGAAGGGTTGTGAGACTTGCAGATACTCACAGAAAAATGCAAAGTAGGGCATGACTCCTTGATTCCCAGCCCAGAGCTCACTCCCTCTCTGTGCTACTCCATGGTCCTCCAAACTCCAGGAAACACAATTTGATTCTTTAACAAGCCTTTGTTTCAGGATCTATTGGTAGAAGCTCAGAAAACTGATGTTAAAGGTCAGCCCTAGGAGGACTCACTAACTGGTATCAAAGGCAGAGGATGGCAACATTTATTAAAATAAGTTTCTGAAAAACTGAAGAAAAAGCCTTGAAAGGCAACCAGAATGAAAGGACATCCAACCAAGGAAATGAATTATGAATGCCCACCATTCTCTTGCATCTCCAGGCCCCTACACACAACATATAACTGCTACACATGAGCATGCACATACACACACACACACACGCACACTCACAGATGCTCATTCTGGCAACGTGTGGCATTGGCTAGAGATCAGATTTAGCTGGTAAGGGAAAATCTGTAGTCCTGAATTTTGATTTATCAACCCCAAGGAAAAGGGATATGTGGTTATCCAACAGTGAAGTTTCTGTCCAACTCATTTACATATATACACAACCAATTTAGTGCATGCTGTATATGAGAGCCAGTCCTGGAGAGGAATAAATTTACCTATCCCAGAAAAAATGGGAAGGTGCTTTGAAAGAAGAGCAGTAAGTACACAGGATAGTGGTCATGGAAATCTGAGAGACTTTGGCCCAAATGGAGAAGGAAATCCTTTTCTTGCTTTCTTGCTTGCTACGTTCAGGGAGGAAAAATAAGGCACAATGCTTGTATGTGAGGTGAATGGGTTAAAATCCATGTCAAAAAGGATGGGATCATTCTGCCCCACTTACATGCTTAATATTTGATGCAGAGCTCATTTAATACTTTCTATAAATTATGTGACAATCTATCTCTGTGATGGACTACTTGTCCACCATTTAAGGAATTCAAAGAGGGTTAGAACACATATGCACACATGCACACACAAATATCTGCAAACTGGTACTACATCACCTAAATAATTCCCTAGTGAAATGTGAGTAAAAGTTCATCAATACAAACGTGACAAGAACATCAGTAGTGTCCTTGAAAGCCATCACTTTAATTATTCCCACATGTATCAGACTTAAGGATTAGTTCATGTTGATCCCTGAATTGTGTTATTAAATATCCTCTCTTTATCTTTTGCTAAAAGGGAAAAAAAGAAAGAAAAATATCCCTCCTCAACTCAAAGATTTCAGAAGATAAAACTATGGAATTTTCCCTAACCACTTGGAAAACTTGGGCTTGCCTTCAGAGATGCCATGTTCCATCACCATCTGCCACCAACAAGCAATCAAGGCACAATGTAATCTTGTCACAGGGATGCGCATGTGTATATATGCCTGTGAGTGTGTATGAGAGTGCGTGCATGTGAATGTACATGTGTACATGGGAGTATGTGCATGTGTGTGTGCATGTATGTGTGAATGCATTAGGGAAATCTTCCTAAGAAGGAAATGGAAAATTACTGGCCTAGCTGGAACCTAAAAATAAAAACTTACTTTTTTACAAACAAAAACATCTTACTGTATGTTTCTTTACTCCAAGAGTTTAAGCCATAAAGATTCCTCAGTTTTATTAAAGAATATCATTTGTCCCCAGAACTATGTGAATTTGAACTGTAGTAAAAGGGAGACCTCGATAATTTCTATCTTGGCTCCCAAGTCTTGTAGCATTGGATGATAATGTAAGTGTCATGGAAATGTTAAAATATCTCATGCATATTCACACTGCAAAGTGTACCCGTAAGTATTCAGTCTGAAGTCCCCATCCCTACTATTTTTCTGAAGTAGGTATCATTATACTAATCTCATAAAGGTAGCCACTAAGGTGCAAAGTGATGTGTCTAGCAAAACACAACTATTTTAGTTGTAAAACACAATATTTAGAAAAAGGGCTCTGGATTAAAATCTTGACTTCACAACTTATTAAGTCTGTGATCTCTAGGCCTCAGTTTCCTCTTACTAAATATGGAATTGACAGTATGAGTACCTATGTTACTGCATTACTATGAGTACAAAATGAATTAATGCATGAAAAATGATTAAAACTGAGCCTTGTGCAGAGTAAGCCCTCAATAAATGTTTCTTCTTATAATTATTATTATTATAATTGTTACTAATTTAATGCTAGTGCTAGGACTTTTGATTCCTAGTCCCATATCCTTCACATTGGCAATATGATATACATTGCCTTGATTAACACTATAACATACAAATATAGTTGTTTTTAGAGTAAAAAGACTTAGGTAACAGTCAGGCATTCAACAAACATGCAGCGAGTGTCTCCACATGGCTCGATGAATGTTGGGGATAGAAAAGTGAACAAGGTAGACATAGACCCTGCCGTCTCTGAGCTTTCTAGATCTCCTATAGCCTATAATAAGCTTACTTATTGATTCTATTCAAAGAGAGCCATGGTGAGTGCTTTGGGACTTCATAATATCATTCTTCAATATTAACATCAAGTAGGTGGTTTAAGGACAACTTAGGTATGCTCAATGTCCTCTTTCTAAATCTCTGAAGTACTTAAAAAAAATGCAAGGTGAGAACAAATTCTCTAAACAGCAAATATTTCTTGGATTTATTCATCTTTCAAAGCTCTTTTCTCCACCTTCAAAAAAACTCGTCCAATCACCTGAAACCTTTCAATGAGAAAATGTGATGCCCCACAAGAGATAATAAGGTGGTTTTTCTAGAGACTTGCTGCTGATTGCTCTAAAGATAAGGGAAGAAGGAGGGGAGGAAAATAACCCCAAACTCCCTTTGGACCAAGATGAAATAATCTAGCAATACGAACCAGAGAGAGGCATCTAAGGGAAATGGTAACAAGCAACTTTCATTGTTTTGGAACAAGTGCACCTTCTTTGCTCACTAGCAATCTATCGTTGAGTGCCACGGTACTGTTTCATATCAAGATTTCAAAAACCATTACAAGCTGCATAGGTATTGGAGGCTCGACCAGATGTGATGAAGTTTCCATTGTTTTACTTAGTGCATGGAAAATATTACTAATGGCTCTGGTGTCAGGGGAGGCTTAACTGACCCCAATTGGCCAAACTCATCTGGGTGCATTTCTTTAAGTCAGACTCTTTAAATACTCTCTCTTGTTATTTCACATCCCCCCTCTCCCATTTTATGAGATGTTTGACTATATAAAGCTCATTTTAGGCAAAGGAGAAATTCCATGACTGCATGAACAGGTGGTCTGGGGACTTGGGAGAGGGGTAGGATATCTTTATTTGAGACTGAATTTTATTTACAGCCAATTCTTTATTATCTATGAGCATATAAGACACAGTCAAGCACAATGAAGAAAATAAAGTCTGAAAAATTGTATTCTGTCCCTTCCTCTGCCATTACTTCACAGGAACTACTTTAGTAGTTTAGGCTACAACATTTACAAATCTAATTGAGTAAAATTTCATCTCCTGTTAACTATTCCTATTCACCCTCTCCAATGCAGGAGCTGAGATGCAACAAAGTCATCAGATGGAAGAAAGAAAAAGCCTTTGAAAAACTCCTATGCATATCAACTTAGAGTTGACATTCAATTTTTGTTTTTAATATATGACTTGTTCTTTAAATTTTCTTGATAATCACATATCAGAGAACACTTGATATCCATTTCCTTAATATACCAAGGTTACCAAAACAGTGCAGTTCTTGCTATAGTCACAGACCTGTTTACTTTTCTTTTCATGTAAAAGGCTTAAGAATGGATCAAAGTTTTCTTTCTTCATGTTCTGCCTCTACAAGTCTCATTCATTAGAGGTTTCCTTCATCCCTTTTTGTAAACTTGATATTATCTCCAGTTATTAGCTCATGAAGACCCAGAGCTTAGTCTCAGTTCAGAGAAACATGAAAAAATGTAAAAGCTTTTCTAAACCTTGAGTAATTTTATCTGAACCTCTGTGTCTTTATCCGAACCTTTTTTGTCAGCAACACTGCGGCAGAGAGCCCCTTAATATAACCTTCCTTGCAAGAAGGTTTCTGGCACTTAAAATTTAGCCTTGAAATCTTAACTTAATATTAATAAAGGTCAAGACAATAAAATATGACTATGTTTTCAGAAATGAACAATGTCTTAGTGAGCTCCCTATATTTAATATTATTTTCTTAAATGTGTTGCTCATTAAACAGGATTTTAATGAAGTGGCATTGAATTTTGAAAACTTCTCCTAGCCATTATATAAACATGCAATGGCCATTACTTTTTGTAAAAAATCAAAACTCACATAATACCTGGTTCCTGGATGCTGGCTTTAAAACATAGGACAAGAGTAACATTCATGAAAAACAAAGACCTTATAAGTTTTACAGCTCTGTGTCAAATTAAAGCTCAATAACAGCCTTTTACCGTGCATGAAAAGTACCTGCTTTTGCTGTGCAGTTGATATATTTTCACTGGCTTCTTGGTTGTTTCTGTTATTGGTGTGGGTCCCTGAAAATATTCGCTTGATGCCAAACTGGGTACCAATTGGAGGTTTGCCTCAATCTTGTAAAAACTGACAGAACTGAACAAGGGGAAGAAAACAGAGTGTCTACCAAAGAGAACCAGCACCAAAGCTGAAAGTATCTAATGTCATCACAAGTGGTTGGTCTGAATTCCACTGGGTCCTCCAGTCTTGTTTTTAAACGATCCTGAAAAACCAAGGTCTCAAAGCCGGCTTAAACACTTAGAGCCTGGGATGAATTTAAAACTTAAGGGAACAAATGAATATTGAATGAAGGGAAGCCTTACTCTAGAAGTACCATGAGCAATTTCCAGGGCACGCTGCTGTCGGAACTCACTGCAGAAATATAATGGAATTTCTAATTTGCTTTAATTAGAAAAAAGTAAACACCACCCACAACATGTCATCATGTTTATATAGGAGCCCAACCAGCTGATTTTCTGCTGGCATGGCCCTGGAACCACTCAATTAAATCTCAGGGCACAATTTCTTTTTATGAATGAAATACCATTAGTATGAAGCCAGAGAATTTTTTTTTCATCTGCTTTGTTGGCTGTGACTTTACAAGGACAAGTGACCAAACACAGCACCTTCCAATTTTAAATGAACCAATGATAATTTCCAAGACCAGATCATTTAGAATCCTTCTTTTTAAGGGATTGACTTCTTTATTTTAAAACTTTCCACTTTCCAAAAAACTAAGGGAACAAAAAAATATATTTCTAGCATACAACAGTAGCAGCAAAAAAAAAGAGAGAGAAAGAGAAGTTTACTTCTTAACATTAACATTTCACACAGTCTTATAAGATGACACCCTGGTCAAGATTTATCATATGAATTAGAAATTAAAATATTGATAGAATTTTTATGGAGCTGGAAAGAATCTTGGAAGTTATCTTTATGCTACAGATTATACAACAGATGCTCAACTCTCATAAACGTCATTGTTAAAGATATGGACATTTTAAAATAGCTCTGAGTCAACCCTACAGTTTTTTTAAATCTGAGAAACATGAATCACAGTTAAACAAATTAGGAAAATATTTGTGTGAGAAGCTGAGAAGCAAATAATCCTACACAGACTTTTTTTTTTAGCAAAAGGGGATAAGAATATGGCAAAGATTCCTAGCACTCTAGAGCAGGGTAACATTGTAATGAATTATAATGCAAAGTTAGTTTTTCTGCTGTTAATATGAAAGGAAGCAATAGTAATTCTCAGTTACAAAGTCCCTCCAACAGCCACGTAATTCAAGCAAAATAACAAGAGACAAATCTAATTCTGGAATGCTGGGAAATTTTTCTTCAGCTCCATACCAGTTTCGACCTGCAGGTGAGTGCAGCTGTATTAGGTACATCCCAGTGGAGGTGGGGGATGGAGGGAAACCCTTGCCATGGCCAAGTACAGCCATTCAGGCGGTTTGCTAAACACATGTTAACAAGATCCACACTTGGGCTGATCCACGCTCAGCCAACACATCTGACATCAAAGCTGTGTCTCAGACATAAGAAAAACCAGGAACAACTGCCCCTTCCCATTGGCCTTTGCCTAGTTAATTTTAGGACTTCAACAAGTCACGACCTTCCTTGCCTCACTTTTTTCATTTTTTCTAACTTGAGGAATAATAACATATACCCTACATATAAGGTTGTTGCAACTCAAAGATCCATACATGGGCACACACCTTCATAATATCTGTATAGTTTCTTTCACGTTTCTAACGATCCATCAGTGCAGACATCAGGGCTAAAGACAGCTGGGTCAACCAAAAAAGAAGAACGAAAAACAAATCAAAGTGTCTCTCATGAGAGAGCACGTATATTCCTGATGTATTTCCCATAATCTTCCCAGTGTCTAACCTATAGGTGTGTAACTGAATTGTACCCATCTTTCGTTTCAAAATACAAGATGGACTTAAAAGATTCAGGAGCCAAGTTTACCTAGATAAGTGAGAAATGTAAGACACTGGGGTAGCCTCTCCAAGGGCTAGCTTATGTATAATACAAAATAAAGTCCCACCTAACTCACACACACACACAAAACTATGTTTCAGCCTGTGTTATTCAAATTCTCTTTTGCCTCCTATGTTGAACTTTCTATCACTGCTTCCCTAAAAAACAAAAAGTCTTTACTGGTTTTATTGCTGAGTTGATTTCATTCAAGGCAAAATATGCCATCCTTCAGCATCACATCTTGTGATTTTCGATCATCAAGCACATTGCCTCTTAATTTATCAAGACTGTCAGATCCCAAAGGGCCACCTTGGAAAACTTTTTTTTAACTACGCATCACACCAGACATCTTCAAACGTCTTGCCTGAGAGGAGAAGTTTCTAAGGCATTTCTCCAGATGAGTCAGTATGAAATACAGAATTAGATTACATTTCTAATCTTTGAGCCAAACAATCAGGAAAAGTTGGGAATACAGTGAGTACTTGACATTTCTAGAGCCATTAGTGTATTAGAGAGACATGAGCGACGGCTAGTGCTCCGCAACCCACATTAGTACTGCAGACCTCAGATGGCAGTTCCTTATGTGAAGGACCAGCTTGTGTTAATCTTGATACCAGCTCTTTCTGAGTGCCCAGCAGTTACCTTCAACTCAACATGTACACATCTAAAACTATCACCTTCCCGCTAAAACTTCTCCAACATTCCTCATCTCAGTAAATGTCTCCAACACCCATCCAGTTTTTCAAGCCTGGTAGGTCTCTCAACTCTCTGTCCCTTTTCACATTCAAACACTGACTGTGTTTATTTTCCTAAAAAACTATCACATTTGTCTAACTCTCTCTGTTGACTATCTCATTATAGTTAAAACCATCATCTTCTTTCCTAATGTATCTTCATGTACCAGTCTTATTCTATTGTAGTCCCCTATAAATAGGGTGACCATAAATCCTAGTTTGTCTGGAATAGCCAGAGTTTTTACCTGTAGTCCCGGCATAATTAGCAATTGTAGCCCTTTTATTCTCTAAAATTTCCTGGTTTGGATAATAAATTATGTGATCCCAACACATATAAGCAGAGTTTCCTTTTTAAACTGCAATTCTAATTATGCCATTTCCTGCTGAAAACCCCATAATGGTTTTCTGCCAGTCCTTGGAAAAAAGTCTAAACTCCTTGACCTGCTTTTACAAACCCTGCATAATCTGGGTTCTGTCTTACTTGCCGGCTTGTCTGGAGTAAATCTTCTAGCTGCCTCACTTTCTAGGATCCTGTATTTCCCCTATGATCATTCTAATCTCAATTTATTATAATTCCTTGGTTAATTATTTATTTACCCCATAGAGTTTAAACTGAATGCATGGATGGTGTCTAACTGCTCATCATTATATTCCCAGGACACAATGCATATTAGTCACTCAAATATTGTAGTCATAGTAGAAAAAAATGACAGCCCCAGCAATCTGAACCCATTTTTCCAAAGTTGGGTGACAGAGGGTGCTGTATATAGGCAGAATAAAGTTATGAAATTATATGCAACTGTAAACAAGCTCCACCAAAAAGGGAAAATGGAAGTCATCATAATTAATTTTCCCTTTTATTATTATAATATATTCTCATCATTACTACATCATCAGTAAATAGAAATTAAGTGCAATTATCTCTCAGTTATCTATATGCAACACAGATACCACTCAGTAGAGTAATACAACAAATATTCCGCCACCCAGTCTTCCAATTAGAAGGTAAGGCCTCATGCTATATACACTTAATATAACTGTGAGAAAACACAACTAATAAAGAAAATCTGCTGCTTTAATTGTTAAATATTCGAATGCATTTTAAGGTCAAATATAAATTTTTTCATTAAAAGTTAAAGAACATTAAAAATAGCATAATAGCATTAAAGATGCTATTCCAGATTATATACGCCATGAGCAATGCCCTTTCCAATATGTTTTAGTGTCAGGTAATTTTTACTTATGAATGCTTTGAAAACACAGATCAAAAAGACAGTTGTCTCTGATCTGGCCCTGATGAGGTCATAATTATTCCTTTTGCAGAACTCCAAACTCTACCTTTGCTGTCTGGGAGCTCTGCAGTCTACCAACGAACTGGTACCGGAACCTTCTTTTCCCGGTAGGCATCCATCATGATCTTGAAATAAGAGTGTGTTACATGTCAACCTATATGTTTCTGGTTCCAAAAATAAATTTTGCTGGTAAGGTAACAATAACAAAACAAAAAGCTATCTATACATTTTCTTCCCCAAACATCTGCCAGCCCTTTTTATGGTATTGCAGAAGCTCAGTTTTGACAGAACACAATACATAGATTCCTGTAGCACGTTTCTCTAATACCGCTCCACTGTAAAGCAGCTTGCCTCTAGTCAATTCTCTGCCTGGCATGTTCAGGAACTGAGAAAACCCAGAATTAAGACAATGCACAATGAGTAGTATTAGTTCTGAAATAAAACACATCATCTTTCACTTCCTCTTTAATATTTCTCCCATGGGAATTGATACATTAACAAAAGAATTGTTCTAGAGGTGTTATGACAGAAATTAATAAATATTATATTAATTTTAATATAATATTATAAAGGAATAACAATGGTATTAACCAAAAGTATGCAAAAAAACCTCCTTACTCCCAAGTCCTAAAGTTTTTGAGTAATTGGTAAACTAATTACATTTTTGAGATATAATTCACATACCATAAAATTCACCCATTAAAGTATACAAATTCAGTGCTTTTTATTATATTCACAAAATTGTGCAACCATTGCCAATATCTAATTTTAGAACATTTCTATCACCCCCAAAAGAAGCACTGTACGCACAAGCAGCAACTCCCCATTTTCTCCCACCCAACCCCTAGCAAACATTGATCTTTCTACCTCAAAATGCAGTATATTCTGGACATTTCACATCAGTAAAATCACATAATATGTAGCCTTTTGTGTCTGGCTTCTTTCACTTAGCACAATGTTTTTAAGGCCCATCCATGTTTCAGTATGTATCTATTCAGTTTTGTTTTTGTTGCCTGTACTTTTGGTATCCTATCTAAGAAATGGTTGCATAATCCAAGGTCAAAAAGATGTACACCTGTGTTTTTCCTAAAAGTTTTATAATTATTGTTTTTACAACTAGGTATTTGATCCATTTTGGGTTAATTTTTGTATATGGCATAAGGTAGGAGTACAAGTATGTTTTTTCTCATGTGGATATCCAGTTGTCCCAGCACTACTTTTTGAAAAATCTATTCTTCCTCCATTGAATTATCTTGGCACCCTTGTCAAAAATCATGACAATGTAAGGGACTATTTCTGGATTCTAAATTCTATTTCATTGATTTACATGTCTATCCTTATGCTAGTACTTGACTGTCTTCATTATAATTTGTAATAACTTTTGAAATTGAGAAGTTTGATTCCTGATACTTTGTCCTTCTTTTCCAAGATTCTTTGGCTATTCAGGGTCCCTTGCATTTCCATATAAATTTTAGGATTGTTTAATTTTCTGAATTTCCTTTTGTTATTAATGTCAAATTCCATTCCATTATGATCTGAGAAAACTCTTTGTATGATTTTAACTCTTTTAAATTTATTGAGACTTGTTTTATGATTTTACATATGGTCTATCCTAGGGAATATTCCTTCTGCACTTGAGAAGAATATTCTCAAGTTGTTGAGTAGGGTGTTATATAGATGTCTGTTAGCTTTATTTGGTATTCAGATGTTCTATTTCTATTTCTATGTCTTTTCTGCTTTCTGTCTAGTTATTCTAGCCATTATTAAAAGTGAAATATCTGTGTCTTCAACTATTACTGCTGGATTATCTATTTCTCCCTTCAATTTTCTCAGTTTTTGCTTCATGCATTTTGGGACTCTCTTGTTCAGTACATAAATGTTTATATTTAATATGTTTTCTCAGTAGGTTAACTCTTTTGTCATTAAAAAAATGTCCTTCTTGGCCACTAATAACAATTTGTCTGAAGGTATATTTCATCTACTATTAGCATAGCTACTCCAGCTCAGGTAGGCATTTTACAACTCTGACTTAGCCTTCACTTCCTGCTTGCACAGTCTCAAAGTTAGCCAGAGGTGAGAATTCACGGCCTTCTTAAGGAATTTTCTGGAAATTTACAAAGTTCTATGTATGTGTGTTGCCTTCTAAAGTCCCAGGAATATGTTGGAGGTCTGCAAAGCCCTCTATGGACATCTCTTTCCCCAGCTTTCCCTTCCAAAGTTATTATTGAACTCCTTGCTTGTCCCAACTGTTATCAGTTCCTCAGGCATCTGCAATGATCAATAATTGCTGCTGAGTATTCGCAACAAATGCCTTGGGGAAAAGGCCGTTCCACTGGCCAGGGTTTGAGTCAGGTCAAATAAAGATACACCCTGCAAATTGGGTTTCCAGGGTACTGCCCAACAGGTCAAATAAAGCTGAGGGATTGGGGTTTAGGAGAGCTCCAAATGCATTCTTCCCCCTCTGGTGGCTTCTCCAAATGCATTCTTCCCCTTCTGGTGGCTTCTAGGCTTCTGGTTGTCATCATGATTGCAGAATTATTTGTTTTCAAGCTGTGATGCTTGGGAGAGAAGATTTCATAGGGTAAGTTACAACACCACAAAGCTTTCTGTTGTAGAGATGCAGCAGTTTTTTTTTTCTTGAATAAATGCTTTTTTGGATTGTTGCAAGCTTTCAGTTAATTTCCAGAGATCTGAAAACCCTGATTTTTGACAATTTTGCCAGTGATCTCATCACTTTTATAGAGGAACAATTTTTTGGAGATCCTTGCTCTGCCATTGGTGCTCATGTTACCTCCATTATAGACATCTAAGTAGGTTATTCCTAGAGGCTTCAGGAGAAAGCCTGTCTCTGAATGACCCTGGAAGCCTGGTATGTTTCCATACCTCCATTTCCAAATATACTCAAAGATAATGCAAATGACCTCTTGCTGGTAAAAAGAGACACTAAGGGAAGTGACTACAGGTTTAATTGACAATTAAATTATCTTCTAGCTCACTTTGGGTAGGAGTTACTGGGGATACTGGGGACAGAGATGTGAAAAAGGTGAGCTCCAGCTTGGTTCCTGTTCTCAATTTTATAATATGTCTTTAATGAGAGTCCAAATATTCTCATTCTAAAACGCTCATGACACCCGTGTTTTTAGGAGTCTGGTTTGGCAAGATGTATCATAAAATCTAAAGGGAAAAGAGTAGAGATGAGAGTTGTTGATTATTCAGTCAATTCAAGTTTATAGAAACCATGTGGACTTATTTATGGCTTGATAAAGCAAAGAAGAATTTCAACTTAGAAGGTGTCTTGTTATTCGAACCCATGGATCAAGATTAACATCCTCTCTTACTTATATATTCCAGATATTTGTATTTTATTTCCAGACTTTCATAAACCTGGAATGCCACTGCTTTATGGTACCTGTTGGGCTTGACTTTACTTGGGGATTCAGCTTTTGCAAGTCTAGCCTTCCTGCCTCTGCTGACTTCGCTTCTCTTTTTTGAAAAACAATAATTCACTTTGCAAGTGAACACAAACAATTTCCCATTTAAAAACCTACCTGAGACAGAGCAGAGACCCCTCTTATGGGCTTGCCAGGCCCCCAAATAAAGGAAAATCTTGAGTTCCTTCAGAGGAAGTTTCTGGGCACCTGGCTAACCTTGAAAAATGAGTGGGAAACATGAGGACAACAGTGTGGCCCCCTAAGCCAGAGCCAGAGTCATGAGGTGTTTGGGTACCCTACAGAAACTAAGAGATTGCATCTTAACACATGTTCTTGAGTTGTTTTTCAGAAACCCCCACCAGATGGAAAATGCAGATAAGGGGGAACTAAGAAATTGAACTCTGATCACCATTCTTTGTTCTAAATTTCCCCCTGAGAAGCCTGTCACACTCATCTTAACATTCTTTTCCACTAATCCAAGAACCTCTGAATCCACCTATGTCCCATAGGCCCCTCCCACTTCAGAATATCCCACCTTTTGGGGCCAGGCTAATGTATAATCCCCATGTATCGATTTACAATTTTGTCTGCCTGAAATGTACCCCTGCCTTTAAAAACCCTGGCTTGTAAGCCATCAAGGAGTTCAGGTCTTAAGCATTAGCTGCCTGTACTCCTTGCATGGTGTCATGTAAAAAAATGCCTCTTTCTCCTGCTACAACTCTCAGCTTCAGTGTCTGGCTTTGCTTTGCCTGGTGAGCAGACCCTAGTTTGGTACAGTAACATACCTATAAAAATCAAGAAAACAAAAGATATTTTAAAATTCCCTGAATTAGTATCCTCTGCTGTTTCCCTTAAGCCTTGCTTTATATAGAACAATATGGTGAGCTTTTTCCAAACCAAATTAGGATGACAGATAGAACAACGTATTTTATCCCAAGAGAGGGTAATCCATATCTAGTAGCTTTGATAAATGTGCTTCTGATACCTTGCAAGCACACTCCAAAGGCCATTCAGACTATATTGCTAGGCTAACTAAAGGGAAGCCATTTTGGTTCTAGTATGCTGTCAGCTTGTTCTGTCTTAAAAGTTCAGAATTAACCTGCTGCTTGCTTACACAGCTGCCAAGCCCAAGATTAGAAAACGACCTTGAGGAAAAACAGATCAAGAGTTGAGAACATGCCAACCACAGACTGCTGATAACAAGATCCACCAGACAACCTATTGTTTTCTGATAACCATCGAACAAGTCATGGTGGCTTGCACAAAGCTTGCTTTCTGCCACAAACCTCCTTTACCTCTTCACTTTATAAATTGCTCAGTAAGCAGAAAAAGATGATATGGTCTTTGAGACGATAGTCTGCCACCTCCTCAGGTCACCCGTATTTGAACAAACCAACCACCTTTCTTTCACCAACACTCACCTCTCGTGCTTGGTTCCAGGGCGGCAGGAAGCCAAACTTGCATTCAGTAACAACCTCTCAATTTATGTTATGTAATGAAATAACTTCTTACTGTAGTTATCATTTCTTTCAGAAAGCCTTTTTCTATCCCCTTTTCTCAAGCAAACTGTATCTTACCACACACCACATGTATGGAGTCATGTGCTTGTTTTCTTTGTCACTAAGGATGGGAGCTTCTTAAGAAAAGGAACCTTGTTTTACATTTCATTGTATCTCTAACATTTATCATGTAGCCTGGTGCATAATAGGTGCTGATAAGTGTTGGTTGAACAAAGTATTGCAATACATTTAGTAAACATTAATTAAGTGCTTGCCATTTTCCAGCCAATGTTTTAGTAATAAGGTACAGGGATAGGTTTAGATTCCCAGTAACAAAAGAAAATATAAGTGCACAATTGACAGAAAGCAATGGAAGATAGTGCTAATTTCTGTGAAAAAAGTAAAACAGTGAAATGGGGTAAAGTGTTAAACAAAAGGTAGGAGGGAGAACTATGTTAATCGGGGAGGTTAGAGCCAGCCTCAGTGAGGAAACCACAGAGGAGCTGGACTCAAGAGGATCTCAGGCAAGATTAATCCTGGCAGGAGGAGAAACAATTGCAAAGGCTCGGAATTGAACCTGTTTTATTTCATCCCACCCAACATGGAATTTCTCCCTAGAATTAGAGGAGAGATTGATCCTTAGACTGTGCATTTTTTCATTGTTTTAATTTAACTTTTCTGCTGAAAAAGAAGCTCTAAAAGAACAAGATATTTCTCCAAGACATGAAAATAGCTTTGCTTTTGGAGAATTCTTTTAACTGTCCTGGTAGGAGGTACTGGAAAAAGTATTTACTTGAGATTCACTTTGGGTCAACAAAATTAAAATAGCAATTTAGCAATACAATCATATTGAATGATCTTCAGAGATTTATTTGGTTGAGTTTTATTTTATTTTTTATGATAAGGTTACTTTAGTGGAAGTTGCTTTTATTTAATTAGAAATATTTACCCATTTTCATTAATGATGTGTTCATACTATGAAATTTTTTTTACTTTTTTTCCTCCCAAGTACACTCTAATTAAGGCTTAGCCAATTTTAGGCATTGAAAAATATAAAGCTATTCCCTGGGCTGGAATTTTGCTGAAAGAGTGGAAGGGAGCATGTTTCTAACTGATGTCAGCATTAAGAATTGTGACCCAAATAAGACCTTTCAGGGTTCAAGCTCATTTACATTTCATAAAATGCAACTTCCTATTTCTACAGAATAAAAGGCTTTGAAAGTCAAAAGGAAATGGCTCAAAAGGCATCCAGGACATCAAATAGCTTTAACAAATCCTGCTTGATGAGTTAAGTGTAAAGGAATCACAAACATATGGATTACATTTCCCTTAAAATACACATAGGCTTAATAGTGAAGAAGAAAAAAGTAGCTGGCCCAGTGTGAGTCAGGTTTTTTCGAACCGAAAGCATTTGGAAAATAGTTCAAGATGGTTAATGAACCCCAAAGTGAGTCCAGTCTGCCCTTCCTACCGTAGGAGGAATGTGCTGGATTTCAATTCAGTACAAGGGGTTTTTGCTGGATTACTGACAACTCTCTCTGTCACACAAACAGTACCTCCTAGGGAGAAAGAAAGGGAGAGAGAAACAAAGGGCCCAAAGAATGGGCAGGCTTGGACTTGTCTGAGAAATACAGGACACTTTGGATCCCATTGGCAGAAAGTGCATATTTCTTGGTCTTAATTCCTGACAGCCTCAGCACTCTGATTCGGTCATTTTAAGTCACTTCTATGGAAAGGTTCATCCTCCCCTTCCTTCCCATGGCCACCACCATCATACCCACTCACCCACCTCCCCACCCCCAAAAAGGAAAGAATCAACATTTCTAAAACTGTCGTTTAAGGGATTGTTACAATTTGAACTCATTTAGGAAATGAGGAGGTTGAATAAATTGCATTCCCAGGCTTAAATTACTGTGTCATTCTTGGTGATACAATGAACCCTTTCACCTAGCATTGTGTCCTAGGAAATTACAATTTCTGCATTGAATGGACCCGCTGGAGAACAAGCTAGAGCCCAGGCTCCAAGCAGAGGGTCAGTTGCAGATCATTAGTCAGAGGAGATCCGGAGTCCGTGAGTCAGGACTTCTCACCGCTGCAGGAAGCAATCTTGACCACTTACCCATGGGTCCCTTCAGGCCAACTCCTATGGGGGAAGCGACCACATACTGCAAAAGAACGTCCACACCATGACTGCAGCACTGGGACCCAGATGCCCACTGGGTCAATGCTTCTCTAACTCTCAGACAGAACCAGCACTCCTTTGTGATGCAGATTTTAGAGGAAGTGCCTCCAGACAATGCTCCACTTTCTCCAACTTTTAAAATGCTTCCTTTTAAGGTTATCATCTACTTTTCCTTTCCACAACCACAACCATAATTTAGGGATCCTTATTCCCACACATCATACGCACACTCTCTGGTTTAATGACTCTAAAGCACTGATCCAATCACATCACCTTACAATGATTCTTTCCTTCAAACATTCAGGCAGCGACCTATCAGATTCCCACAGAAATGGCCAAGTCATATTGAAACTGGGGAGAAGCCTTAGCATTTTCAATGAAAGAAGACAATTGGAAGCGACCTAAATTGAATAGTTATGCAAACGAGGTATGTTTAGATCCTGAAGTTGGTGAAACCAGGTCACTCTTTGCCAGACCTCTGCAGGGACTCTTGCAGTCTAGAGAGAATGCAACTGAGTATTCCACATCCTTCCTGTGCTGCCTTAACTTTGGAGTCCTGAGGCTTCTAACTTGTAGGTTTTCTGCTTGGAAGTCAGCATCTAGGGCCCTGCTTCCTGCATTTTTTAAGATTATGAAAAATCTTACAGCTTACTATTAATAAATTCACCTGCCCATCTCGGATCAATACTCAAGACTGAAGCCTTTCTAGTCATCTCACCTGTGCTAATCTCGTCTTCATCCTGATCTGTGATTTCTGTCCTCAGGTGCTACTTCCACTGCTTCCCACTCTCTCAAACTCATCTCCACAACTTTGCCTGTGCTGGGCTCTCTGCCTGAGGTGCTCTTCCTAGTGCTACCTGCGACATTTGCTCCCAATCTTCCCTCTGTGCACAGAGCCACTCCTTAACAAGGCCAACTTCTTCACCTCCCCTCAAACCCCGTCCCTTCAATTTCCCCTGCCGGATATTTCTTTACTAAACTCATCTCCACCTGGCATATTGTGTATAGGTCAACCATCTCTTATCCTAAATGCCCCAATCCAAAAGTCCTTTTAACAAAAGTTCTCTCTCCATTTCTTCTTTTGTAAGTTTGTCACCAAAACTCACTGTCAGCAAAGCCAATGAACTGATGTGTGACCCCTTTGAACATCTAACAAAGACTAAGTTAATCACACGTAACCTATGGAGATAACATGCATTTTCCAAATATACAGTTAATGGTCTCTATTACCTTTCTTCAATCAGCAAAACACCAAGAGGATGGTGGCTGTGCTTCGAAGTAGACTAATTTTGTAAGTAGACGAAATTACTCTATTTCGTTTACTTCTGTATACCCAGCTTCTAGAATAGTAAGCCCTCAAAAAATACATTTCTTGAATGAATAAATAAAATTGATTCTTCAATAAACGTTCTTACATCTTTAACACCCTTAACTTTTCTACCCTTTATTTCTCCACCTCCCTGTGGTGACTAAGACCTGATTCCCATGGGAGTCCACAGGTTCCCCTGCAGCTCCTCTAGATCCGTGAGTTTGCCTGTCTTGGGTAAAACCCTTTTCCTTGGAAGGTCCTGCCATTTGGCTCTCCCCCACTCCCCATCCCCCACATTGCTCTCATTAGTCAACTCTCCAGTCCCCCTCTTCCTTCGTCAAGGACTTTGGCAGATGACTTTGCAGTCTTCCTCTCCACCCCGGTTCTGATCTCCCCTCTAGGAGGCGTCAATAGGCGCACAAATGATGCCTCTAGCGGCCTGTCCTCTCAGTTCCTTAACATGCCCAACACTCCAGGTCCCTTTCCCTTCACATGTCCTTAGCTCCTCATTCCCAAAGGCAAATGCAACCCTAATTACATTAAATGCCATCTCATGTCTCTGCCCACAGCAGAGACACTGTCAGCTCCCTCCCTCAGGCACCCCCTCTTTCCCCTGTACTGCAATTCCCTTCCACAAAAGCTCTGACCCTTTGAGCCTTCACTTATCCCCATAACTAAGCCCCGTCCCTCTTCATTTCCTTCCCTATGCAGCTTGATGTTCATCAGCCCAGAGTCTTCTTTGTCAGTAACTTGACCCCCCCTTATTTTAATTCTTTCCTGTTCTAGCCACCCAGATAAATCAAAATATGTCAACTTTCCCCCTGCTTGGAAAAAAATCACAAGCTTACAGACTGATGCCTCAAAAACACCTAACCTCTAACCTCAAGGCATATCTGATGCTGTCCAACTATCTTTTGAATGTCCAGCCCTCATTCTCCAAATGAACTATTTAAAACCATTTTTAAACTCCACAATGTTTTAACCCTGTCATTTTCCCCCAGCACTGCATATAAATGTAACTTCATATTTCACAGAGGTTACAGCCAGCAAATCGGAGCTCTTGACCTCCTTCTAGACCTACAAACAAGGCTGGACTGAACTCATTTGATTCCAAAGGAAGAGATGCCCCTCCACCTGCATTCTAAAATTCCATCCCTTGCTCATCCCTTGCTTGTTCTCATAGGCTTGGCTCTCTTGATCGATTGTTTCGTTTCTCTTCCAGGTCATCAACCTCTCCATACACATGGGCTCCTTTTCAAAAGCACTTGAACATGGTCAAGGCCAGAGTAGTGGCTCACACCTACAGTCCTAGGTACTCAGGAGGCTGAGGCAGGAGAGTCACTTGAGCCCAGGAGTTTGAGACCAGCCTGGGCAACATAGTGATGAGACCCCATCTGTATGAAAAATAGAAAAATTTATCTGGGCATGGTGGTGCACATCTGTAGTCTCAGCTACTCAGGAGGCTGAGGCAGGAGGATAGCTTGAGCCCAGGAGATGAAGGTTGTAGTGAGCTATGATCAGGCCACTGAACTCCAGCCTGGACAGCAGAGCAAGACCCTGTCTTTAAAACAAAACAAAACAAAACCATGGTTAAGCCTTTTCTATCTAAGACAAAACAAACACTCCTTCAGACCCACATCTTCTGCTGTCCACCTCTGTTGCCCCCCTTCACTGAGAGTTGTCCTTAAAAGAGTGTCTAGACTTCTAGTATCCACCACTTCACCTCCCACGGGACCACCTCTTCCTCTTGGAACGCTCTTTGCTTGCAATCCCCACATTTGCCTCCTCCTTCTCAGTGTGTCCACTCAGTGTCCTCTGCAGCTGCCCTTCTCTGTGTCTGCTCCCCTTCCTGATGATAGTGCACCTCAGAACACTGTTGTATGAGGGACGTATCTGTTTGCATCCCACCAACAATCTTAGAGCCACCTTGATGACTCAAAAGTACCCTTCTTACTTTATATAGAGCTCATTACCATGAACATTTTCTAAATGGCAGGCACTATGTTAAACAGCCAGGATACAAAGATGAAGAAAACATACTCACTGCCCTCAAAAAGCTCACAGTCTAGTAAAAGAAGCAAAAATGTACACATTGAATTAATGTACAATTGTGTAGTAACAGGGTGACTTCTCAGCCACTTAAATTGTAGGGTAATCATGCAGATTAACCAATCTTACTGCCACATTTCAATGACTCAATTTACAAAATAAGCTTTTACAAAGTTTCTCAGGGATATGATTCAAATAAAAAATGATTCCTGTCTCCAGAAGTTATTCCTATTCATAGCCTATTGAATTAGTGAAAAAACAATTTATTTCACATATGACTAAAAAATCTCCATACATATTCCTAAATTTAACAACATACTTTTCAAAATTTATAATTTTTATCAAATATTGTGCCGTTCTACTTTGCAATCAGAACCAGAGGATGAGACAAATTTAGAAGCTAGTTGGCTGGCAAACTAATCAATTAATCTATTTCCTAGATTTGCAAGCTTATAAGAATCCTGACATATCATAACATATGTATCCAATCATAGCTATGTCGGCCCATCAACAAATAGCAGTATGTGTTGAGAATAGCATTGAATGTTGTCACAAATTACATTCCTGAGAAAACTTTAATTTTTTTTTCTGAATAAGTCAAGTGAGTGAAATACAAAAAGGAAAACACTTACAGACTTAAGCACTAATATTTAATGTTTATTATGGAATTCCTTTCCAATGTTATCATAAACTAGCTCGAAGCAGGTCATCAAGCTAAACTTTCAGATTTGCCATTTTTATGTCTTTGAAATAATGCTTCCCTTAAATAGAATCATCAATTCACTCACTCTTACAGCAAAGAGATTAGCTTTTAGTATCAGACATATGGTATCCACTTGAAGGACAGAGGCCCAGAGCCTGGAGGCCTCCTGGAGGAGAACAGCCCAATGACTTTCTCTAAGATGTAGTTGAGGTCTTTAAAAGCGGGTCTCTTTGTCTCAGTATATTTCCTTCCCACACACACTTCCATGCATTCTATGGTATATGAATGATGAGTGATGTGGCTTTTATCTAAAAACATGTTTTAGGCTTTATGAATTACCTATTAAACATGTCAGCAATGCTAATATAGTAGAAAGAAAATGACCTTTTATTTCACTCAAGTATAGGTCCAAACAATAATAATTATAAATATGAGATAATACTTATGGTGTGCTAGGTGATAGGTAGATACACAGATAAAATAGATATGTAATATATATCAATATGTATCCATATATAAATGGGTAATATATGTATAAATGGGTATACATTTATACATATACACACACACATTATACACACACATACACACACATATATGTATATACCTACATATCTCCATTTTAAAGATGAGGACACTAAGGCATAGAGAGACTAACAAATTCTGTCCTTCAAGTGGACACCATATGTCTGATACTAAAAGCTAATCTCTTTGCTGTAAGAGTGAGTGAAATGATGATTCTATTTAAGGGAAGCTTTATTTCAAAGACATAAAAATGGCAGAGTTATACAGCTGGTAATTGTGGTGTTGGGATTTAAACCTAGGCTTTCTGGCTTCAGAATCCATACTTATACCACTATGATATAATGCCTTTCTTCTTCTACAAGTGTTCATTTTCCTTGAATATTTAAGCAAATATAACAGCTCTTAAGTTT
This sequence comes from Daubentonia madagascariensis, assembly GCA_023783475.1. Lineage (NCBI taxonomy): Eukaryota > Metazoa > Chordata > Mammalia > Primates > Daubentoniidae > Daubentonia > Daubentonia madagascariensis. The sequence goes on from JAKFHU010000487.1 coordinate 10,793,129, forward strand.
AATGCTTCTTGGAAGTTTTATCAAACATCAGAGCAAGCCAAACTAGCAAAGATCCACTGGTCAATATTAGCCAACTTTGTTTCCATTATTGGTTTTCATTTGGTTGTACTTATTTACTTATTTTATGGTGGTAATTATGTGTGCATATGTTATTAACAGTGGCAGATTCTTTGTAAAGTAAAAAAAGTGTACATTTCAGGGCCTCTCACTTATCTGAGCCTTTTCTATAGTCAAGATCCTTAGTAGAATGGTCACATGATCATGTTTTCCTAAATTTTGTAAAATTAATATGTTGTAACAGTTAAGACCGCTGTGTCTTTCTGCTTTGATTTCTTCTCATGTCAGTTGATGTTTGAATGGTCATAGGCATTTTGGTAATCCAACTAAGAAGTTAAAATCAAAATAAAATTAATCGAGCTTGTGGGGTGTATATAGGTGATTCAAAGACATTCCCATGTATGACTAAATTATTATTAGACATCCCTGCATAAAAATGGGTTGCAGAAAAATTCCTACAGCTCACTCCAGTGACTACACGGTATCATCACACAAAGACTCATGGCAGAGGTGTAAGAGGTATAGAGCCAGAATACAGGTAGTATGAAAGTCCTTTCACATTATATCTTGTATATGAAAGACAACTTGGTAGAGTCTTTCTCAATATAATAACAAGCCTGAAAATGTACATGCATTATGAATAGTTAGAAAACTGAAAAAAACTGTTCTAAACAATCAAGAATATTTTTTAAAAACTTTGTCTTTTAGATAGGACGTAGTATGCAGTGGCAGATCCTTGCTCCTGCTGTAACAACTGAGAGGAAAGAAGGATAAACTACAAAATTATATTTCTAAGGACATCAGAAAACTATGAAAGCAAAGGGAACTGGATGAACTAAAATTCCAAACAGGGAAGAGCCCTTCCTAAGAGGGCTGACAACCAATGGTCATTTTCTCCATGAGGACACTTGCCAGTCTGGGCAAAGGCCTTTGAGGATCAGGCTTGGCAGAGGTGGAGGACCCTCCTCCTGCAGAAAACCAAGACTAGCAGTGCTTCTGAAAGCCACACAGACTGGAGTGATAGATGGAAAATTAAATGAGCCCAAACACATGACCCCAAAGGACATTTGCTGAGTGCTAAGCCTGTGTGGGAAGTGGGGCATTTACCTGCTCATGGTGCCTAGCAGACAAAAGTCCTTCAACAAACAAAATATTTGCCAGGTTTTGAACCTGTTTGGATGGGAGATTAAAGACCTTAATTTAAAGCATCCAAAAGGCATAAACTTCATCACTGAAAAAGCAAAGATTCATTAGACTTTTTATCAAAACCTTGGGAGATCCACAGTCAAAGAGGAGGGGTAGGGCTAAAGATAGGTAAACTTTTCTTCAATTTCCTGGTACTTAGGATAACAGGTCTTACATCAAACCATGGCTTAGCTCTTCCTCAAAATGTTTGTCAGATGTTGAAGCTGCATTGGGCTAGAGGCTAAACAGCTAAGTCCAAACTCAGAAAAATGGAATTGGAGTAGTTCAGGTGTAAAGAGACAGACGTCTACTAAGATCCCAATCAGAAGATCAGTGATGTAGACAAGGTGGGCTGAATCTAAAACTGCAGCACAGCCCTGACCAAGCTCGATTACTGATTAGCTTGAGATGAATATCCCCTCCTATTATCTGCTTAACAAAAGAAAGAACAACCCCTCTTTGGGGGAAAATACCATAATATTCATTATCTATATTTTTTCAAAAAAATCTGGCATAAATTTAAAACTTAAAAGGCAAAGAAACAATTTATCTGATGATCAAAAGAAAAATTAAGCAAGAGAAGTAGAGCCTCATTTTATCCAGATATTAGAATTTGTAGTTAAGAACATTAAATTAACAATTATCAATATAGAGAAACAGAGGAAAAGATGGTCAAAATAAGTGAAAGGATGAAAAGATGGACAATTTAATAAACAACTTGAATCTGTAAAAAATTGAATATACCTTTCAGAAATGAAAAATGCAATATCTAAAATAAAGAACCCATTAGAGAAGTCAAGACAATGTAAAAACAAAAAAGATTAGTGAACTCAAGGACAAACCAACAGAAAAACAACAGTTCCCCATTCAAACTGAAGAATGGGTGAAAAGACATAGAAACAATTAAAAAAATAAAGAGAAGAAAATATATATGGAGATGTTCAAATTGTAACATATTGTATTTGGAGTTCCAGGAAAGAGTAGCAATGGATTGGAGAAGAATTTGAAGAACTAATGCCCTAAAAATTTTGAAACTAGTTTCACAAATTCAGTAAAACCAAAGCATCCCCCCCCTTTTCTCTCTTTCTCTCTCTCAAACACACACACACACCCCTACACAAACTTCTGTTAAAAACCATGAAGAACACAAGAGAAATAGAAACACAAGCTCACAAGCTACTGATATCAGGAACATTGCATCACTACAGATCCAACAGATAGTAAAAAAATAATTAGAGGATAATTGTGAACTATTCTATGCCAGTGAAATTAGCAATAAACTGAAATTTTAAAAATTCTTAAAATCACAACCTACCAAACTGACAGAGGAAAAAATTAAAAATGTGAATTATATGTTTAATTATAAAACATTCCCACAAGAAGGATCCAGACCCAGAGGGTTTCACTAGTGAATTCATCCAAACTTTTATGTATAAAATAAACAAATCTTATACAAATTATTTTAGAAATTGGTGGGGGGGAGCAAATATTTCCTAAATTCATTTTGGGGTGAAGGGAGCAAAACTTGATTCCAAACCCTGACAAGAAAATTTAAAGAAGAAAAATTAGAGACTAATCTCCTTCATGAACTTAGATGTAAAAATCTTCAATATTAGCAAATTGAATCTAGTAATGCATAAAACAAATAAAACATCAAGTTTAAATGAGGTTTATTCCATATAGGCAAGAGTGTGTTAATATTCAAAACTCAATGTACTTTACCACAACAAAAGAGTAGAAAATCATGTGTTTATCATAATGGATGTGGTATGTGACAAGATTTAACACCTGTTTATGATTTTATAAACTCTTAGAAAATTAGAAATAGCAGAAAACTTGTTTAAACTGATAAACACGTGTTAAAAAAAAAGCCTCATATTTAGTGGTAAAATATGGAAGATTTTCCCCAGTAGCAATAATAAAACAATGACTATCACTATTTATATCCAACATTGAAATAGAGATCTCAGCCATTTTAAGAAAGCTATAAAAGTAAAGAAAATAAAGATTCAAAAGTCCTATGATAAAGCCATAGTAATTAAGGCAGTGCATTATTGGCACAAAAATAGAAAAAAACGACTAATGAACAGAATGGCATTGATACAGACCAACATATATATGTATGCTTACTGATTTATAACAAAGGCAATAATGCAGGGCAGAGGGGGAAAAATGGCCATTTTACCAAATGGTGCTGGGTCAATTGGATAGCCACGTGGACAAAGTGAGTCACCCCAGAAGGTTGGAAACCATGGGGCTGCCGTGACCTGTCTTGTTATTGTTACACCAGCCAAATCTATTGCATAGTCTCAGCCACCCAGTGTCTCCAGCTTAGGTGATCCAAGGTTGTTAAAACAGTCGCTTTTGCATCAGGATGAACATATGGTGGTCTTTTTCTTGTTCTTAATCTTGAATACCAAATTTGACCACATATGAGCAAATCAGCCACTCAGCCACAGAGTTCTACTCAGAATTATTCTAAAATTCGCCTGAGTACCTGCAGCATTCTATTATGAATTTGGCGTGAAAGAACAAGACAGGCAATGATACCAAACAGATACACACACTGAGTAATATTTGTCTCGCCAACATAGACTTCACCGTGAAAGCAAAAAAAAAAAAAAAAAAAAAAAAGAAAAGAAAAGAAAGAAAGAAAGGAAATTTGTTGAATTTCCATGAGTTTGGATTCAATCTGAACCATATGTAGCTCCAGATTAGGTCATATTCTCATGATAAAATTACTAATTTTGTCTTCAATTCTGTCTGCTATTCAGTATTTCCATGATCTCTTATTAGCTGATCTCATGCATTATTTATTTGGTCTGCACCACTCACAAGATAAGGAAATTTGACTGAAGCCCTGAAGTTGCACCAGGAGGCTTAGTACTCAGTTACTAAGGTGTCAGCAGAAAGGTAAGAGAGTCAGGTACAATGGAGCACAAACTCTGGAACAAGACTACCTGCATAAAAAGTCCCCTTACTTGCTAGCAGTATGATCTTGGACAAGTTACTCTCTTTGCCTGTGCCTCAGTTTTCTCATCTGTAAAATGGGTTTAATAATTGTACCTACTTCATTAGGTTGTTGTGAGGATTAAAAGAGTTAAAAGATAAGGTACTTAATATATAGTGCCTGATACATAATTAGCACTAAAAATATATTAGTTGCTATTTTTAGATGACAAGAAACATACAGTAAATTCTTGCCTTCTAAACATTGGCTTTTGCTAATTTCATATTAAATTGGGCTTTCCATAAATTGTGGTGTTTTGGAACAAACTACTATTTTCTCCTTTTAAGCTTAGTTTTCTCATCTATAGAAGGCATACATGCCTTGCTGGTTTCCTATTCAGAAGCCAGCTGGGAAGAAGAGGCAGTAGAGCAGGTCGGTATAGAGCTTGGGCTTTGGAGTCAGAAGCCTTAGTTTATGACTTGTCTGCTAGTTTCTAGCTGTGCAACCTTTCAGTGAGTGATTTAATTCCTCTTCTCATCTTGAAAATGGGGACATAGTGGCATCAACTTCATTAGATGATCAGAAGGGTTAAATAAGATAATGCATTCAAACTACTTACTACTATATGTATTTACTAAGTAATAGTCACTGTACTACTATCATATTATAATTGTTAAATAGGGCCCAACATAGAATTACTTTGAATTCATTGGTAAAAATGCATTCTAACAATTCAAAGTACATTATTATCTTTCAATTTGCAGAGACTTCGCTTCTCTTAGCATGATGTTGGTCATTCCCTAGACACTCGGGTCTTCATCCAACTAAAATATTCAGTGGAGAATCTTTAAGGTTCTTTATTGACACCAGCAATGTACAAGCTCCGAGAACTCAACCAGTTAAATACCAGATATGATCCATAAAATGTGTGCATAAACCAAACTTTTTAAAATGCTCTGTGCTGTGGATTTGCCCCATATATTATGGACTGTTCCTAAAGAGGATCAAAGCTAATGTCTTGTGTATAAATCATGGAAATTAATCTCATTACTTTGTGATTTTTAGGCTCTCTCTTAATCACTATTACTCTTCCATGACTCTCCCAACACTAGTAGTCTGGTGTTCTTCCCACTTGACTGTGGAAAAAACTAAACAACATAAAAACAAACATTTCACAGAGCTTAGTTCTATTGGCTGATTATGCTGTGGATATCCAAGAACTAGGGAGAAGAAGAAAAAGGAGGAAAAAAAGGCTTCACAATTCCAAATGGAGTTAATTAGTAATGAAAGTTGCAATGGGATGGAATAGAAAAGTCAACTGGACGTACCAAGGGCTACCCTAAGAGGGTGTGCAAACATCACTGAACTTTTCTCCAGCTAATCTCTAGACACTTGTTAGCACCCAGTTCCCTGGTAAGGGCAGAGCAATGGGTCATCAGTAAGACCAGAAGTTCTACAGACAGTTGTAAATTATGAAAGGGTGACTGACTTGAAACAGTAAGCCAGAATGGCCTCCAGGAATTTCTGAAACATCACATTGGAGCAGACTGTGAAATCCAGACCTTGTTAGTAGCATACAAAGGGCCTGAAGCAAAGTGATCAGGGAAAACAACTGTAAGGTAGTGGGTATATTGGCTCAGATCCAGTAATACAAGACATTCATTACACCAAGACACCATAACTCACCGAACACTCCTCAACTCTCTCAGCTGTTTGGTATTAATAAGAGTAAATATGAAGGTCAATAAAATTATCGGCTATTTTCATATCCAAAAAGCAGACAAGGTTCGCCACTGGGAAAATGTAGAGGTTAACAGTGAAATTTTTTAATAAGCAATTTGGCATTATGTCATTCTATGCACAAACCTTCCACTACAAGAAAATACCAACTCCCTCAACGAGCTACTTAGTTTCTGAATTTCTAGGACAGAGGATGCCGGATTTCTCACAGGTTCAAGTGTCAGCCGCCACTTGCGGCAAGGGTATTTGAAAGATGAGTGTTGTATAACCACAGGCTGAGGCTCAAAAGCCAATTCCAGTTAAACCTGATAATAGTTTTTGACATTTAAAGACATTTCATCTTTCAAAACTCTTGGGTAGCTGAACTGCTTGCCTGTATTTTCTGTTTCTATGGCAACCAGAGATTTTAAAGTGTTGACCTCTTCTATTCTTTTTCATTTTGTCTCTTCCCTAAAAATTCAACCCAGGGCTAAATGATTATTTGTTCTCTAGTCTCAATTAAATTTTCATTTCACATTATTGCAGTGGTCTCCCAAGTGGGCTACTTATACTCCAGGTGTCCAAGACAATCCACCATGGGTATAGAAAGAGCATATTAGAACTTCTATTTATATTTATTGTTAATCTAAAAATAAGGAAATTAAGTTTTACTAATACTCAGCGCATAGCATAGACACGGGTACTCTTAGCAAATCCTTGTATCAGAAAGGGCTGTGCTTAGCTAGGAAATGTGACGTTTCCTACGGAAAGGGGAAGTATTCTGTAGCACTGAAGGGAGGGTGAAATATCCTCATCTTCTTTTTGTCTTTCATCTTATTGTAACTTCTCACAGTTTACTTGCTTGCAGTTCTCTGAAATTATGAATTTAGTTTTAACTAAACTAACCTTCACAAAACAGACAGGTGATTTACACAATCCACGCAAAGACGCCATGGTTTGAAAACATATTGCTAATGCAAACACAAGAAAATAACAAAAAAAGGTCAGAGCTAAAACAGGATAGCACAGGATAAGAATGTAGCTCTGATATCAGACTTCCCAGGTTCAAATTTCTGACACTAAAATATAGTAAATAAGGGACTCTGGGCAAGTTACTTAATAGCACTGTGTACCAGTTTCTTCTTGTCACATAAGAGTGTAATATGAAGCTCTCATCCCTGCAACAGTGACTCAATGGGCAAATCACATGAGCAAAGCCCATAGTGTATAGCCAATGCTTAAAAAAAATAGCTTTTATCGTAATCTTTCTAATAAAGGCAAAAGCACTGATGATCTAATGGATTTGATACTCTAAAATTATCAAGACTAGTTGTAATGTGTGTTCCCATCCACTATCATTAACAATAAACCTCTCACTAAGGTTATTTGGGTCATGTGACATAGCTAATAATAGCATATATATGTATATATGTATGTGTTTGTGTATATATATATACACAATCATGAGTCACTTAACAACAGTGGTACACTCTGAGAAATGCATTGTTAGATGATTTTGTTGTTGTGCAAACATCATAGAATTACTTATGCCAACCTAAATAGTATAGCCTACTACATACCTAGACTACATGGTATAGCCTACTGCTCCTAGGCTACAAATCTATAAAGCATGTTATTGGACAAAATACTGTAGGCAATTATAACACAATGGTAAGTATTTGAGTAGCTAAACATTTTAAAAGGTACAGCAAAAAAACAGTATAAAAGAAAAAAATGGTACACCTGTTAAGGTACCTCCATTATAATCTTATGGGACCACCTTCATATATGTGGTTTGCTGTTGACCAAAACACCATTATGCATTATATATATATATATATATATATATATATATATATATATACACACACACACACACACATACACACACACACATATATATAAAAGAGAAAAATAAGTGGCCTTTGGAACAAGAAACAAGCAAACAAACATACAATTTTCTTAGCATTTCTAAAGTCATGCAATGCACAATCCAAACTGTACAAAATCTCACCAAACTTGATAATGGCTATCTAGAGGCCCTATCTGAGCCTTTGTATTTAATAGCAAATGATAAAACAGCCATATTCCATGGGAACACATGTGTTGTTCCTAACAGGGTTAAAAATAGCTAAAATAATAAAAGGAAAGCATTTTTTTGGTCAAGAAATTCTTTTGGCATACACAGAGAAACTTTGCTAAAGATTTGAAGAAACAGCTATTAGATTACTGTTAGAGAGATTTGTGCATTGAATGAAAAAAACATGTTTAACATACATGTTTTTGCTAAATGTACTTGGTAGATTATATTTCAATAATGAAACATGCTCTTTTGAACCAATAAAGGCAACATGCAACCGAGAAAGTATATTCTCAATGATAAATGACTACTTAATTGAAAAGAAAAAGTTTATGGAAATGGTACATAAAGAAACACTGAAGAAAGGGATGCATTGAATAGAATAAAACATCCCAGAGTAAATTCACAAAGACAGCATGACACCTAAAATAGATTCACAGCAAAGAAATAGGAGTCAAAAGTGTACAAAGTGATACCAGATGTCATCACTGTGCTTATTTTTATAGAGGTAATACTTCTAAAATATAATACTTCTAAACTGTGAATTATTTTGTGTCACACAGAGCTTTTCTAATTATTTATAGCCAGATTTAAAATAATTGCTAAGTTTAAATTTAAGTTATGGGATTTTTTTCTTTTCAAAAATTATCTGCTCTTGCCTATGATGGCAAATGGCCAGCAGAGGTATATTTTCTACAATAGGAACAATACTCAAACATAGCTGCTCAGTCAATTGTTACAGACTATTGTTTGGAGGGCAATAGAAATTCTGCATTTTAATAGATTTTAAAGAGACTTACTCTTTTTCAAGGAAAAGGGTCTATAACAATTCTCCAAAACTTGTTTTAGTATTTAACATTTTCTAGATGAAAGATATTTCTCATATCAAGCTTAAATCTCTCATGCTACATTTTGAACCCATTTTTTTTTCAGTGTAGATTTTTTTTTTAATTGTACACTGACTTCATTAGGAAAACAATTCTCATACCTAAAGGTGCACGGTGCTCCTCCATTAGATGATTTTCTAGACTTCACTAAAAAGGGATCATCTTAGGCCAAAATATTGAGTTTTAATTACAAAGACAGAAAGCAAATGTGAAAGTCTGCCTACTGATAGTAGTTGATGTTTGGGGGAGTTACGGAGTTAGGATTTTTGGAAGAAGCTGTTCATGCTACGTAATAGCTTGGTAGAGCCGTGTAGATTTGGAGCTGTACTGACTACATATTTGTACCAACATTCTGGCTGCCAGCTTCATGAGCTTCCACATGTTGGCAAAGCATAACAGGGACAGAGACTGTTTCATAGTTCCAGCTGCTACATTCCGCACACTCAGAAGAACCTCGAAGGCAGGTAATTTTTGCTTTCTCTGGAGGAAAGGGGAATAAGCGGGGAAAAGAGGAAAAAAGTGTGCAGTTTAGATTACTAAATGTTGAAAAGTGAAAATGAAAGACGTACAAATGGCCAATAAACTCATGGCAAAACGCTCAACATCACTAATTTGTAGGGAAATGCAAACCAAAATCACAATGAGATATCATTTCATACCCATTAGAATGGCTATTATAAAATTGAAAATAAACAAATAAAAACAAAACAAAAAGTGAAAATAACAAGTGTTGGTAAGGATGTAGAGAAATTGGAAGCCTTGCACACTATTGGTGGGAATGCAAAATGTTACTACATTATGGAAAACAATATGGCAATTCCTTGAAAAAACTAAAAATAGAGTTACCATATGATTCAGTAATTCCATTCCTGGGTACTTACCCTAAAAAATCGAAAGCAAAGCCTCAAAGAGATATTTGTATACCCATGTTCGTTACAGCATTATTCACAATAGCCAAAAGGTGCAAGCAACCCAGGTGTCCGTGGGTCGATGAAAGGATAAACAAAATGTGGTACACAATACAATAGAATATTATTCTTCCTTAAAAAGGAAGGAAATCTTAACACATGCTACAATATAGATTAACCTTGAAGATATGCTAGGTAAAATAAGTTAGTCACAAAAGGACAAATCTGTATGATTCCACTCACATCAGGTACTTAGAGTAGTCACATTCATAGAGACAGAAAGTCGGTTTCCAGGGGCTGGAGGTGGGGAGAGGGCAGGAGGAGTTATTGTTTAATGAGTACAGAATTTTAGTTTTTCAAGATGAAAAAGTTTCTAGAGATGAAGGATGGCAATGGCTGCACAACAATGTGAATGTACGTATTTAATGCCACTGAACTTTACACTTAAAAATGGTTCAAACAGTAAATTTTATGTTATGTATATTTTACCACAATTAAAAGTAAATATACTTTTTAAAGTGAACCAGGCTTTCTAAATGGCACAGTTTGCCCCTAGCTAATTTTAACAATACCTTGTGTCACACATTCGACATCACTTGCAAAGTCATTTTAAGCGGTTCCATTGACTCATCCATTCAAAAGTGAGCATTTGTTGAACCCTTGACTAAGGGCCAGGGACAGAGGTTAATATTAAAAGGGAATACAAATTTGACAGACACAGTCTCTGGTAAAAAGGGAAACTGAAAAGGAAATGAACAAAGTTACTAAACACTTACAGAGTCATACTCACAGTTTGCCACTTTATATACATTATTTCAATGGGTTCTCACAGCAATATTACTCAGAGGTAGATATTTATACCCTTTTGGTCATGAAACTGAGGCTCGGGGAAGTCCAGTAACCTGACAAGCTCATACAACTAGTAAGAAACAGAGCCAGGACTCAAACTTCATCCAACTCCTGAATTTTTACTCTTCTGCTACACCAAAAGCCATTATATCCATCTTTGACCCCATCCCTCCCAGGCAAGTCACCCTGTACACATGTCTTAGATTCACTAAGTATCTTTGGGCAATGCGTTCCTCTTATATTGAGTTGGCCGTGGAAAAGTAAGTTGCAAAGATTCTACTTAAGCTTGAGAACTTCTGGACTTCCTACTTGCATCTCATTTCTAAAATCAAGGCTAAAGTTGCAGTCTCCGTCAGTAGTCCATGATTTTCCATATTGGCCCTCATTCAAATTCTTATTCAGGCATACCCAGGATTGTGTGTTCAATTATTCATTCACAAGGATTATTATTTTTTTCTAATTTCTCCAAGTATCAACGTCTGAAGTCTAGGGTTTATTAAAACCTGCTAGATAAAGTCCATGCTCTAACTAGCAAAATACTTTGCTTCCTTAAGTATACAGTACTTTGCTTAATGGATAATTAGAAGATTATTATGAGTTTCACAAGTTACATAATCACCCAAAATGCACAGCTGCTGACATGTTTTTAAAAAGACCTCTCCATATATGTACTTACATATATGTGGTAATTATCTTAACCAAACGAACTAGAATGAGCCAATGAATGTTGCATTTGTAATTCCTAAAACAGGATTACCTCATTTCAATATTCTAATTTCTGTGTCATCCTGTCCAATTCAGACCTTGGCTGCCTAACTCATGCTTTCCTTTGTATTAAGGTCACTAGCTAAATTATTTCTTAAACTCCTGACTGATAGTTAACAACAACATAGGCCCTCAGGCCTAACCAACAAAACTTCGGGAAGCCAGAATGTCATATTCCAACAATTTCCTCCAAGTTTACATCACAGATCCAACTTGGGGACTTGAAGAGAAGACAAAGGAAAGCAAATTTATGGTGTTAACCTTAATAACAAGAAAAAGAGTCCTAAGAGCAATAAAAAAAATTAATACTCGAACTTGGGATGAAATAGTAGAAAATACTCTGATAAAATGACTAAGGAGAGAGAGAAAGGTAAAATTTCTTTATCCTTTGGTCCCCTGGCTTTGCAGGAAAATGCTTTTCATGGTGAGCTATAGCAAAGAGTTGAGATGCACCCATTAGTAAATATTATTATTAAGCATTGTTAGTGTCTTTCTGAGGTAACTTCTGGGCCCATTGTGACATGGGACAGCTGCTATGGAATAGGATCTTGGATCTTTCTGGTTCTTTAGTAACTGGTGCATAAATAGCTCGCCAGAGGCACAGACAGTCAACTTTAAGCCCTTTTTGCACTAAATAATTGGTTTTGGAATTATTGCAAAATAATCTAGTTATAATTAAATTGCAAAGAAAGCAACTCAGATCCAGCATTACATAAGATCACAATAGATGTCTCCTTTGAACAGAACACTGAGGATGAGCTGACTAACAGAAAGACTATATTAGTCTTGGCTCTTCAACATGGTAATCCACGTAATGGGGCCAAGTTGTGTAGAGTCTATGCGACGCTGGGCAAGATATTTAACATTTCTGACTTTCAGTGTTCTCATCTGTCAACAGGGCTATTCATGTAGAATTCCTAGCTCATATGATTCATGTGAAAATTAAATAAGGTAATACATGTAAAGACCATAGAAGTGCTTAGTAAATGGGCATGATAACATTTTACTTACCCATTTTTTAATAGAATTGGTATAAAGCTGAAATGAGTTTTGGCATCCATAAATGAGGAAATAATAAATATGCTCTACCCCACAGGATAGCTGTGAAAAAAACATGTTAATATATATGTAAAGCATTTAGAACAGTATTGAGCACATGGAAGGTCCTCAATAAATGAGGTAGTAATACCCGATCTACCTTGCAGAATTGTTAAAAATGACATCAGAAGTAAAGTAGAGCTTTACATTACCTTGAAAATTTAGAGGAACAAACAAAAACCACCTAACCAAAATGTTAGTTTTGCAGCTTTTCCCAGGTGCCTTATGTTCCCATTACTTTTTTTATAAGTGTTATTTTGTTTTTAATTGACACCTAATAACTATACATATTTATGGAGTACAGGATGATGTTTTGATACCCTTCCCTTTTTTACTTTTAAAAGTCTTTCTTGACAACTAAATCTGTTTACAAAATAATGTTATCAATGAAAATTTACAGATATAGATTTTTTTTAAATTGTACTCAGAGTAACCCCCTCTGTAGCTGCCAAAGGGAAGGATGTAGTTGAGTATATTCATTAACCACATCCACAGTAATGCATGACAAGTAAGAACACAAACTTAGTTACACAAAAAAATAAGCATTTATTTAGCTCCTGAATCTGTGATAAACCAGGTGCTGCCTAATCTCATTGGACTCAGCTAGATGGCTCTACTGATCTTGGATGGGGTCGTTCAAGTTTCTGGGTGTCAGGATGGAGTCAGACGCTCTAAGCTAGCTTGTCAGGAGCAGTTTGGCTGGCACAGCTCTGCTCCATATGCACCTCATCTTTCTTCTGGGCTAGCATAGGCATGTTCTTCTCATGGTGATAGAAGACATGCAAGTGAGCAAGCATTTTAAATCTTTTTATGTCTACTAATATTCCATTGATCAAAGGAATTACATGGACAGATTTAAAGTCAAGTTGCAGGAAAATATACTCCACTTCTCTAGTGGGAAAAACTTCAAAGTCACATGGCAAGACATGGCAAGGGACAGGGACTCAAAGGAGAGAGAAGAATTGAGTCTATTAACACAATTTATCATAGTGGAGGAACATGGTGACTGGCCAGACCTTTGGAAACCCTTACCTCTGCTGTAATCATCTATATATTTTATTGGTTTACACATACTGATAAGATTTAAATTTATTCAAGGTACCCCAGCTAAAAAAAGATTTGAACATGGTTCAGAAGAATTTTAAAAATTATATTGACAAATACTATGTGGACACTATGGAATGGTCCTGGAAAAGTATAAGCTTTGATAATGGGGCCCTAGAAATATCTGTGGGATGTTCTGGTGGGGGATTGTCAGGAAGTTAGAAGAAAGTGTAAAAACCCAGGGCACTGTTCATCAGGTTGGTTAGGGCATCAAATAAGGATGAAGAAATGCTACTAATGAGAGGTGATTGTACAATAAAAAACAAATTCTCCTTTGTCAAAATTTGGCCCAAAGACAGCCCTAAAGGCAGTCTTTTGTCAAACCTATCTGGTCATCTAATGTCATTAGGATAGAAACACCAATGTCATTCTCAAAGAAAACATTTTCCTGTGACATAAACATAGAGACACCTCTGCAACAGCTAAATTTTATTAAGGAAGTTCCTAAAATGCATACTTACCTTTAAAGTCAGCAGGCTCAAGTTTACTCATTCTCTCCTTTGGGTACCTGGACAAATAAAGGCCAAGAAAGTCAAAACAAATTGATTAAATGAGGAAAGAACAAACAAATTTTTGTCCATTTAGATTCAGAAAAATCTTTTGAACTGGTTTCTAAATATTTGATTCAGAAAACCTAAACCCTGTTTGTCAACTGTGTTCTTGTTCTCCCATCCTCCCATGAGTATAATGGTGGAAATTCAACCCATATGTTTTCTGATTCATTTATACTTAGCTCATCAAAATATTTTGTAAGAGCTGAGCTCTTTGGTGGCCAAAGATGCTTTGTGGTCCTTTTGCTTTGAAACAGAAAAGTTGTGGTTTACCATCAGCTTACACAAATTCAAAAGAAGGTTGAAGAACCCTCTTAAATTTATTATCTCATAAGGTTGGAGTGAGTTATAAGCTTGGAAAGTCTGTTTTCCTAAACTGGCTTCCTCTGGCTCATAATTTATCATAATATTTCAGTTCTACCTGTAGGGAGCTGATCTCATTTTTACCATTCACGTTAGTACCCATGCTCTCACTGACAAGGACAACCCAAATAGAAAAGGATCAAACTTTCAGAAATGATCCAGGAAAGAAAAGAGGAGGCTTTGGGCAAAAAGTTCTGAGCAATTTTGGAGGAATATGAATGTTTTGGAGTGTAGTATGATTCTGCAGTCAGATTTCAAAGGTAAAGGGTATAGTCTTCTATTCATCAAAACTCAAAAGAAATGGCTGGACTTCTCATTACATTTCAGGGTCCAGATTAATGCCAAAACAACATTTATCAAAAGAATAAGAGAAATTTTTTCTTTGTTTTATGTAACTGATCTGTGGCCCTGTCCAGTGAGGTGAACAGCTTTTACCGACAACATATCAGGGGAAGATTTTAGGGAAATGCAAACAAAGTAAGAACAGAAATCACTTTACAGAGAGAAACAATAAAGAAAATAATAAAACAAGGACAAAATGAGGGAGCAGATTCAGGCCATGAAATGCCACATACATGATTTTCCTATGCACTGTATGCTACTGACAATTAAGTCAAAATATGTATTAGGAATTCATTTACATTATTGGTTTGTCTTATGATACCTACTTAAAGTCAGAAAAGCTTAATAGAAGGTAGATACAATCGATAGTGATACAATTTTTTACTTTTCTCCTTTTATGTTATCCATCCAATGATAGGCAATGCTCTTAGTCCTACATTCTCAGAATTCATGTAATCACTGATCTTCACTTGCTACCTTTTGTTATTTTCAAGTCTGACATTGTGTGTAAGTCCCCATCTGACATCTTCAAGTAACTCTCAGTAACACTGGATAAAAGGGTTCCTTTGGCTTTGACTACATGGACAAAAGCAGCCTTCTTCAAAGATGGTCAAGTGACTTTCTTTGCTCTTTTTCCCACAAACTAATTTTGTTTGCTCCAATGATGAGTCAAGCGGAACCCAAAGTTTCATACAAAGAAAAATATGGTAACAAAAGTTTTCCCTTAAAGGGCTAGAGAAGAGCTAATATAATCTTCTGATCCCAGGTACCTCTTTTCAATTTGGTGAGGAGGAGGGCAGGTTTTGATCCTTTTTAAAACATCCTCTACATAGAAAACAGGACTTCAGAGACATAAATCCACCAGAACACAAACTCCATTTGTTTTGTTCAATAAGATACCTACAGTATCTAGAACAGTGCTGCTATGGTTTGAGTTTGTCCCCTCCGAAACACATGTTGAAATTTGATTACCCTATGCATTGGTGTGGGAGATGGGGCCTAGGTGGGAGGTATGTGGGTCATGGGAGCAGATCTCTCATGAATAGATTAATGCCCTTCCACGGGAGTGAGTGAGTTCTAGCTCTCATACAACTGGATTAGTTACTGCAGAGAGAGTTGTTATAAAAGCAAGTTCAGCTTCCTAGACTCTCTCTTGCTTCCTCTCTGAAGTGTGATCTCTTTGCACAAGCCTACCCACTTTTCTGCTCCTACCCATGGTTTGACCCAGCATATGGCCTCACCAGAAGCCAGCCAGATGTGGTGCTTTGTCTTGACCTTCCAGCCTATAGAATTGTAAGCTAAAATCATAAAGCACATTTCCTTATAAGTTACCCAGCCTCAGGTTTTCTGTTATAGCAACAAAACAGACTAAGACAAGTGCCTAGCTCCTAGTAGGTGCTCAATAAACACTTGTTACATAAACAAATTAATCCTAAGAGAAATTCCAAAGAGATCAAAAGGCAAATGCCCCACATGAGCTTTGAGTTTAAACCTCTTCCCCCATTATAATGTCCGTTTCCCAGCATTTGGCCACGAGTGCTCTGGAGTTGATCCATCCGCATAAGCTCTGTTCCTCCTCAGGTGTTAAATTACAATGAGGCCACTCGGCCATCTGAGCACAGTTTGGGAGACGACCACGATTGTGGCTCTGACACGGGCAGAACAGGGGCAATGTGTATGGCCAAAATGTTGTACCCCCATGATATTCTGAAATTAAAAAAAAAGAAAAGTAGAAAAAAACTGAAAAAAAAAAAAAAATTACAATGAGGCCATTGCCACCCCATGCCATTTCAGCCGTATTCTTCCAGTGCTGAATATTGGATCTTGTCACCATCTCTAATTTTTTCACCTTCACAGTCCTCATTCATGAGCTCCTTGTCCTCCAGTGTGCTTTTTCAATCACTTCTACCATGCCAGCTTTTCAACTCCATCGAGCAGTTGAGTCCCCTGAACTACCTGCTTTTTCCAAATCCATCCATCTCTGTCTTCAGCTTCTTCCACATCCAGCTTAAACTCCTACTTTTCATTTTCTTTTTGCCTACTCCCAAACAACCAAGAGATGCTAGAAAATAATTACACAGCAGAACAAATATAATCGATTATAAATATACAAATGCCTAATGTAAAGGGGCCCACACCCTTGCCCAGCAATTCTACTATACTCTTGCTACTCAAAATGTGGCCTACAGACCAACAGCATCAGCATCACCAAGACAAGAACTCACTAGAAATGAAGAATCTTGGGTCTCATCTCAGATCTGCTGAATCAGGATAGAAATTTTAAACAAGATCCTCAGCTGATTCACGTGCACAGGAGAGTTTAAAAACACTGTATTACACCATCATTATCCTTCTCTCTTATATAATCAAAATCCTTATCTCAGCTGAATTTTTTCCATAGACAGTAAGTCATGTTCGATCTCTCTCAGTAAACAAAAACCAAAAATGCCTGTAAACACACATTTCCCTTGAACCACGATCCTTTCTCTTCTGTCATTTATGGTCAACTTACTCAAAAGTGACAGGTGTACTACTCACTGCCACAATTTTTTTCTCTAGCACTCTTCTGAAGCAAACTCCTGTCTGGCTCCAATTACTATCACTTTATAAAAACAACTCTTGGTAAGTTTGATGGTGACCTCCATTTCTCAAAATTCAATGGGTGTTTTTCAGTCCTTATCTTACTTGATCTCTGACCAGCATTTTGATCTTGTCAACCTCTCCTTCCTTTTTGAATAACTCTCTTCTCTTGACGGCTAAAACAAACACTCTCCTGGTTTTCTTTCTACCCATATAGTTACACTCTGCTTCTGTGTCTCTTTTGTAGGCTCATTGCCAGCCGCTGAACACTGCATTTTAGGAGGTAGCAGAATGTCTGCCACAAAATATTTACTCAGTAAACAACTGCTGAATGAATGAATAAATAAATGGACCAACGTGTTCTGGATTGAAGGGGTGCCTATGGTGCTCCAGAAGCCAACCTTCTGTTTCCTATGTTCCTGTACCTATCTCTACTACTCAGTTTGTAACACAGCCCTCTACTGTTGTGTATTAACATTAAATCTTCTATATTTCTTGTCTTCCTAATTAAGTATTAAGTTTCTCAAGGGTCATGCAGTGAGCACTACAAATCCTCATTATTTACTTTTTAAAAAAATAATCCTTGTTGCCATTCATAATGTCCTTTTCTGCAAAAGCATTGCTGGTGCATGGAAAGAAGGGAGAGACTAAAAAGAAGAGAAAGGTGATTCCATTAACTTATCCAGAAAGTTGTTTGAAAAATAAAAGCTATTTGGCCTGTGTTGTTGACAGATTCCCACAAGGCTAGCTTACAGATTTCAGACCCAAGACATTGTAATTGAAATGGATTTCAGCAGTCATGTACCCAACCCCTTCATTTCCAGACTAGACACTGGAAGCCTCATGAGACAAAGTGATCTGGTACATGCAGCACTTTTCATAAGGTAAAGTGTATGTAATGGAAACACAGTGTGAGCTTATATTAGGTCATTAAATATGGAATGTCCAATTTCTAATCAAAAGTGTAGTTTATTATATTCTCAAACAAGAAGCAGTACAATTAATCAAAGTGTGTGCCTAAACTGTCAACAGTTTTGCCATCTTAATGGTAGCTTGTTTATGCCAGAAGCAAAGAAGCCTGGAGAGCGAGTGGCGATGAAGTCACAAAAGGCATTTTCCACAGCTTGTTGAGAATTGGATATTTTTCCTTGCAAGAAGTGGTCCAAAGCCTGGAAGAAGTGGTAGGCAGTTGGTGCAAGGTCAGGTGAATACGGTGGATGACAGAGAGCTTCCAAGTCCAGCTTCTGTAGTTTGAGCAACGTTGTTTGTGCAACACATGGTTGAGCATTTTCTTACAAGAGGATTGGCCTGTCTCTATTGGCCAATCTCTGCTGCTTAATTGCAAGCATCCTCATCATTTCATCTGGTTGGTTGTAGTAGACATCTGCTGTAATCAATTGACCAAGTTTCATGAAGCTGTAGTGCATAATACCAGCACTGGACCACCAGACACCATTAACTTTTTTTCATGAATATTCAGTTTTGGATTATGTTTTGGCACTTCATCTTTATCCAATCATTGTGCCAAATGTTTGCAATTGTCAAAAAGAATCCGTTTTTCATCACATGTAACAATACGGTGTAGAAATGGTTCGCCTTTATGTCGTGACAGCAAAGAAAGGCAAGCTTCAGGACGATTTCTCTGCTGACGCTTGTTTAATTAATGCAGAACCCATCTATCCAGCTTTCCCACTTGTTTCAAATGGCCCAATATTGTTGGAATAATAACGTCAAACCTTGCTGCCAATTCACGCATAGGTTGATATGGATTCACTTCCACTACAGCTTTCAACTCATCATTATTCACCTTTGTCTCAGGTCACCCACACGACTCACTTTCAAGATTAAAGTTACCAAAACAGAACTTCTCAGACCATCAACGTACAGTGCATTCATTAGCCACAACCTTCCCAAACACTTTTTTGATATTTCAAGCTGTCTGAGCTGCATTGGTTCCATGACGGAACTCATGTTCGAAAAATAACACGAATTTTTGACATATCCATGGTTTCACAAAAATTGCTCTAAAAAAAAAATTTGAAAGATAATCACAAGCCAAAATGAGCATTTGAAAGACTTCAGATGTACCTTCACAATAGAAATAAAACAAGAAGTGCCAAAGTAAAACGTCAGAGATATCAACTGTCAAACTTAGTACTTAAGGAAATTGGACATTTCATACTTAATAACCTATATTTTATCCAAAGTTTATCTCTAAAAACAAAAATGAAAAATTTTTCTTATCAGAAATAATTCTTTCACAAGTCAAGGAAAATAAAACCAGGCAAGCAACCATCTTCAGCACATAAACTAAATTGGGCTTCCTAAAACCAGGTAAGTTTCCCTGAAAATTTTTGGTGCTATACAGAAACGTGTTTGATTTGGTAGTAAGTCGTATACATACCGAAATACACATAGCTATTACTTTGAATTGTTGTTTTACCATATCCCTAATAATTAATTAAATTTACAAAGGGTGACCGTACTGAGGTAATGTTTATAATTCTGCATCATTGGGAATTGGTGTCTGCCACTATCTTCAACTGCCTGAGAGGAAAGATTGACTCATATGGGAGGCAGTAGAAACTTTGCTAAAAATGCTTTGGTGAGGTGTTCTTATTTTCTTTTCTGAAAGTATGGATCCAGCATTCAGTACAATTTCCATCAATTTAGATGTTCATGTGCGAAGGAAGAAAGAGGTTCTACGTCTGCACTTCAAGAGCCTCACCACTTAAAAGTGACATCTGCCTCCCCTGAGAGTTTGTCAGAAATGGGACCCTAAGAATCTGATTTTAAGATGCTTTTCAGGCAATTCTTGTATGCCCCAAAGCTTCAGAAACACTGTGCCACAAAACAAGTTCCTGTAACATCAATGAGCTCATTCATATGGGAGTTGTGCTGCTGCATATATATTTTTGCTATGCAATAGGAGAAAAAATGATGAAATGAGAATCAGAAACTTAGCAGAAGAAAAACTTCATTGTCTATGAAGAAGAAAGCATTTACTCATTTAAATTAAATGACACTGCTCAGGCTCTTCAATAGACAACATGCTGCATGCTTCATATTGGCATGCCTTTCCTCTTTGTCACCATAAACCATGATCAGAGTCCTCTCCATTGATTGTTCCTCCATAAGCAGCCACTCCTTACTTTGTGTTTTAATATCTGCAGCGCTTGGGCATCTGAGCTGCCACTACCAGTGTCCAGGTCCTCATCCATATTTTTATAGTTGGTGTTAATGCCTAGTTTGTAGGTTTCTTATCCCATTCCTAACTTTTGTATTTATACTGTAAATTCGCAGAAGTTTTGATTTTCGGATCAATACCATGTAATCAAGTAACCCTGTCCTCATGATTTTTGATGTTTGGTCTTAATAAAAATTCTTGTAAAATCGATGTATTTTTCTAATAAATAAAAAGTAAATAGAAAGTTAGTAGCTGCCATAAATGACTACTAATTAATTTAACTAAATGTTATAGTCCAACTGTATGGATATATATACACATCTTACCTGATAATAGCTTTTGAACTTTGTTTAACATCAGAATGAAAAGCTTAAAAGGCACCTTGATATTTCAAATTTTGAAACACTTAGCAATACCTAGGTATTCTTTTTATCTAGATGTTTGT
Organism: Daubentonia madagascariensis; assembly: GCA_023783475.1. Classification (NCBI taxonomy): domain Eukaryota; kingdom Metazoa; phylum Chordata; class Mammalia; order Primates; family Daubentoniidae; genus Daubentonia; species Daubentonia madagascariensis. Next base: position 10,814,199 of record JAKFHU010000487.1, read on the forward strand.
AAACATGCAGATACCATTAAAAACCCGTTTAACAGAAAAACTGATGTAATGCAGTTAACAATGTCTGTTAATTAGTAGGCACCATGAACAACACAGAATTTACAAATTGAGTACTTCAGGTTAAAAAAATCATTGAAATCAAAATGGAAATGAATATGACACTCAATATTATATTTGAATGGCTCAAAATCATTCAAAGAAAACTACCAGTCCTTTGGGTCTTACCCATCAGAAAATACAAGCTAAATTTTCTGGAAAACTACTTTTTTCTGGCAAGAATCTACAAACTACAGCACTTAAAATCTGCTGTCTTAGTGATTATCAAAATACAATATGTTGTTATTAACTATAGTCATCATATTGTACAACAGATCTCTTGAACTTATTCCTCCTATCTAACTGAAATTTTGCATACTTTGACCAACATCTCCTCAACCCCACATACCCCCTCAGCACCTGGTAACCACCATTCTGCTATCTACTTCTATGTGTTCAACATTTTTAGATTCCAAATATAAGTGAGATCATGCAGTATTTGTCTTTCTGTCCTGGGCTTATTTCACTTAACATAATGTCCTCCAGCTTCACCAAAGTAGTCACAAATGACATAATTTCCTTCTTTTCTAGGGTGGAATACTATTTCATTGTGTATACATACCACATTTTCTTTATCTGTTCATCCATTGATGGATACTTAGGTTGATTCCATATCTTGGCTATTGTGAATAATGCTGCTATGAACATGGGAGTGCAGATATCTCTTTGAAATATGAATGTTATTCTCTTTGGGTATATTTTCAGTAGAAGGATAGCTAAATTATATGGTAGTTCTGTTTTCAATTTTTTGAAAAATCTCCATACTGCTCTTCATAATGGCTATATTAATTTACATTCCCACCAACAGTCAGCAAGGATTCCCTTTTCTCCACTTCCTTGCCAACACTTATATATCATATTTTTGATAATAGCTATTCTAACAGATATGAGCTATCTCCCTGTGCTTTATTTGCATTCCTACATTAGTGATGATAACATTTTTTTTATATACTTGTGCTATTTGTACACCTTCTTTTGAGAAATGTCTATTCAGTCCTTGTCTAGTTCTTAATCACGTTGTTTTCTTGCTTAAGTTGTCTGAGTTCTTTGTATATTTTGTGTACTAATCTCCTATTAGATGTATAGTTTGCAAATATTTTCTCCCATGTCATAGGTTGTCTCATCCCCGTTTTGATTGTTTCCTTTGCTACACAGAAGCTTTAGTTTAAGGTAGTCCTATTTGTCTATTTTTGCTTTTGTTGCCTGTGGTGTTTCGGTCATATCCAAAAAAAGCCCACAGAACAATGTCATGGAGATTTTCTCATGTCTTCTTCTAGTAGTTTTACAGTTTCAGATCTCACATTTAAGTGTTGACTCCATTTTGAGTTGATTTTTGTATATGGTATGAAGTTAGAGTTCAATTTAATTCCTCTGTAAATGGATATCCAGTTTTCCCAGCACCATTTATTGAAGATACCGTCCTTTCCCCACTGTGTGCTCTTGGCACTTTTGTCAAAAAACAGTTGACCATAAATATGTGGATTTATATTGGGGCTCTCTATTCTGTTCCATTGGCCTATGTGTCTGTTTTCATGCCAGTGCCATTTTGATTATTACAGCTTTCTAGTATATTTTGAAGTCAAGTAGTGTGGTGCCTCCAGCTTCATTCTTTTTGCTCAAGATAGCTTTGTGTATTCATGGTCCTTTGTAGTTCCATACAAATTGTAGGATTATTTTTTCTATTTCTGTGAAGATGATATTTTGACAGAGATTACATTGAATCTGTAGGTTGCTTTGAGTTGTATAGACATTTTAACAATATTAAAGATAACTTTGGGTAGTATAAACATTTTAACAATATTAATTCTTCCAATCCATGAACATGGGATTTTTTCCATTTCTTTGTGATTTCTCCAATTCTTTAAATTTAATTAACTACCCAGGCTGGTCAGATATATAAAGTAAGCATCATAATAATTTACTTTAAAAAATGAAAGAACCATGAAGTTTAATAGACCTAACCTAATCGAGAAGAAATACATTTATAGATTTATGGAATTAAGAAATCTTTGAGTTGGAGGCAATTTTGGAGGCTCTTTAGTTCAACATTGTCTCCTTAAGGATTCTCGTTAAAAGGTTTCTGACAGATAGTCACCCAGCCTCTACCTGAACACAAACATTATGGCTATTTTTGTGAGGGAATTTACTTGGGTGAAGCTTCATTTCTTAGTTCCTCCTTTCATTGAGCCAAAATACGACTCCTCATGGCTTCCAGTTATTAATTCTAGCATTAGTGGTCTATAATGTTACACTGGCAAGTCCAGTTCTTCTTCCGTAGATTGCTATTTTAAATGTTTAAGATAATTACTATCAGATACTTCAGTATTCAAAATTTTCAACTGTTCATTATAAATTTATTTTTTTTCATTAAAAATGTTCAGCCATAACCACCTGCTAGTATTTTTCTGAATATACTCCAATTTAAAGTCAATGTAAAGACTTCTAAAAATGCAGCCCTTAGAAATAAACACAAAATTAAAGGTATGATTTTTCTGATAGGGAGTACAAAGATTCTGTTTCTTCCTTTTGTCTAGACAGTAAACTTCCATCCAAGCTGTTTGGTTTGATACTAGCCATTTCTTAATTGATCCTATTATAGTACTGCCCATAAATCCCTTATAGTTATCTAAAATCTCTGGGATTATTACTAAGTTATCATAAATTATTACTATACTATTAACTTTCTGATACTAAGTTAATAGCAGTTTGTAACGCTATTGGGGATCCTGAGACTGCCCCCTCACCCCCCAAAAAAAAGTTAGAAGTGATTGATTAATAAACCTTATTTTGGGGTGGGTACAGTGGCTTATGCCTGAAATCCCAGCACTTTGGGAGACTGCAGCAGGAGGATCACTTGAGGCCAGGAGTCAAAACCAGCCTGAGCAAGATAGTGAGACTCAGTCTCTACAAAAAATAAAAAAAAAACTAGTCGAGTGTGGTAGCACATGACTTTAGTCCCAGGTACTCATGAAGCGAGAGGATCATTTGAGCCCAGGAGGCTGCAGTGAGCTGTGATGGCACCATTGCACTCCAGCCTGGGCAAAAGAGCAAGACCCTGTCCCGAAAAAATTACAAAGAAAGAAAGAAACCTTGTTTTGGCCTTGTTCTTTACCCCCCTTTTTTTTTTCTTGGAACAGGGCAATACAGATGGTCTAGTTTTTTCCACTATATAATTATTTTATGCACATTACCTTGTCTACAAAGATATCATAAGGATTTTTACTAAAATATCAAGGTGCACTAAGGTAAAGCGTTTGCTCAGTCTATCGGGATAGTATTACTTGAAAGACAAGGGAGTGAGAAGGAAGGATGGGAGGGAGGGAAGGATGGACAAAGGGAGTGGGGAAGGGAAGAGGAAGAAAGAAGAAAATGTGGCAAGTTTGAAAATATTTGATCTTAGCAAACCCTTGACGGCCCCTAAAGATACTTGCTTTCTTTTCAAACCAAACTAAAAAACAAACAAAAAAAAACCACAAAGAAAACAAACAAACAAATAAAAAGCTAACATTTTTTCAATAGCATCAGGTTTCCAGATTTATACCTTGCGTAAAACTTTGCATTCTTGTTTAATTTATTTTCAATTTTTATGCTCAAACAAGTATAGCCTTTGTGACAAAAGGAGACAAAAATCACACACAGGTGTGAACCGCCCAGGATCACCACTTTAAAGAGAAAACCAAGTCCTCACACCAAAATTCCTTTGACAACCATCTCTGGAGAGGGAGTTGAACTAAAGAAATGATTAAAATTCCATTAGGCAGAAATACATCAGAAAGAAGAACATTTGCACATTATATACAGCCCATTAGTTTATATTCTGAATAGCACTTTTTTAAGGAGAACAAATCACAGTATCATAATCCTTCCATTAAATCCCTTTTGTTTGTCATTCATTGCTTTAGGATAATCTGAGCTAATTCTCAATCTAGCTATAATGTTAGATAATGTTTGTAATTTTATTTCTCAAGTAAAATTTGAAAGATTTAACATAATATACATTATAATTTAGAAATATTAAGGAGATATAAAACAGCATTTAGGTTTTGCACCATATCCAATTCTACATTTGATTCTCAAACAGCCTAGATTTGTTACCAAAGGAATGAAAGTATTTCATGACTTAGGTGAGCAAATTTAACTTTAAGTCTTCTCAGGGCAAAATCAAGTCGGGGGTTATGTAGAGATGAGTGATTGGGTGATGGCTGAGAAGTCTTTCAAAGCTTTACAATTATATAGAGAATATTAACTTACATGAATTAAAAACAGTAGGACACAGATTATAAATAAAATATAATAGCAAAATGATAGTTAAAAAATTTGTACTATAAAGTTAGACCATCTCAGTTTAAATCGCAGCTCCACTACTTACTTTGTGACATTGGACAGGTTATTTAAAAATCTCTGTGCTTCAATATTGTCACCTGCAAAATGGTATAAAAATGCTACCACCTCATGATGTTGTTTTTGAGATTAAAGTGGATTAATGCACACAAAACAAACAGTGCCTACTATATCATAAATATTCAATAAGTATAAGCTATACTTACATAATTTTAACCACATAACTTATGCTTAGAAAAAAGACTAGACAGAAAAACATTGAAATCTGTCTGTAATGTTCTGCAATGTCTACAGTTGTCTACAGTGGTTTATACAGAGTTATGATTGTTTTTTCAATGGTTTTTTATAGTTGTTTATATAAGCCCATGTTACTTTTATAATTGGGGTGAGGTGGAGAAAAAAAATTTCGGTTATTCTTCTTTACTACAGAGTTTTGTCTTCTTGGTTACATATGACTTAATATGATATTTAATGATCAGCTTTGTCAATGGTAACCAGGCACAACAAAAGCAACAACAACAAAAAAAATCTGGCTTATGCAACTCAAACTCACATGAGACTGATTTGTGTCAAAGAATCCACAGAGTAATTTATGAGGCTTCAACTGCCAAGCAGACTGATATTCATGTTGGCTGTTCAACACATTCTCTTCTTAGTAGAGAAATCTACTTCGGAAATCAAATGACAATCAAGCTGCCTGGTGAGTAAGAACAGGGAAGAAGTCTACAGAAACAGCCCCACTCACGCAACAGGAGGTTCTACCAGTTGGTCAGAATAGTTTCTTCCCTAATGGGCTGTGAAGATAAACTCCCTCAGCCCTTTCTAAGTTCTCTATTCAGTTCCTGGATAATATTACCATCAATGTTTTCTGTTTATTTCAGAGAAAAAGGCTCTAATAAGTATTTGTCTTCAATTGTACCTGACCTTCAGTCAAGAAAGCTGTGACCATAACTCCTAAAACACTATTGGAACCCTTTGTTCTCCATGATTTCCAAAGAGTAAAGATAATGTCTCAAAAGAAACCAGCTGATCCCATTAACTATTTGCTACACTATGCAGTAACATATATCAATACATGTCTTTACACACAGTCATAAAAAAAGAAAGGATTAAAGGTATCTCTAATTCACATGCATGGAAATGCTTACAAAGTAATGAGAATTCAATAACTGTATGTCTAAGTTCCTTCATTGTTTTCAGAAACTCATCTTAAATTCTGTAGATGCTTAAAAATTTATCTTGTAATCAGAAGGTGTTGAGTTCACCTCACGAACTCACCCTACGTTAATTCCATCACAAACCATGTGTTCAGCAGCTCATCCTTCTAAGAGACAAGAATGTGGAAGTCTATATACTAGACAGGAGAAGAGTACAAATGATATGCATGAAAAAATATGTCTATAGACAAATTAACTAATCAAAATACGGTGAGAGGAGAGAGAAGTTAACTTTGGCCGAGTGAGGTTTCAATCTCAACAGGATTAGACAGTGTACTAAAATGTCACAAGTATGGTCTATGCTGAATCATAAAAAAAAAGAAAAGTTATCTGAGTAATTTTTATGAATGTTCCTCATTTTAAAAAATTACAGATGTAAATAGGCACAGAAAATTCTGGAAAGTCAACAGAATGTTTTGTACATTTGTAAATATTTCCCCAAATATTATCAATCTCTAGGATGCATTGTCTTCTCATTTTTGATTTGGTTAAACATGCCAGTCACATTTCAACCATAGATGTTTGCTTATTACACAAATAAATTTTAATATACCCTACACTCTTGCATTTGAGAAAATCTCCAAATGCCAAATGCAGCCAACTGTTAAATAACAAATCATAATATTTGTTAACAAACTTTTAAATTGAGCTGCTGTTTCCCCCTCTCTAAGCTAAGTGATTTCTCTGTGTCATTGTTTTGCATGTGCTTCAGGAACACATTGCATAATAGCTAAAAAATGCGGCTGAGGGTTTTGAAGCCCTTAATTTTTAAAAATAGTGACACCACTTGAGAAATAAACATGGTGTCTAGGAATGGGCTCCTTTTACAAATGTGCAGAAGAATTTTCAAGTTGCCTTAAGTGATTCAAAATTCTCAACTTACATAACACCAACCATTTTGAAAAGAGTTTAAGAAACATAACACATCCAACTTTGGACAATTCAAAAGGGCAAAAAGTCAGATCCCCTCAAACCAAATATAATACATGTAAGTACTTAATTTTCCATAGATCATAGTTCAATATAGTTCATGGAGCTCAAAGGGAAACCAGAAGTCCTAGTGTTTCAATGTGTAATGGACCAGCTACTGCTTCTGTGCCCAATTTCAGGGCTACTTCACTGGGGGTCTTTATGCATTTCCCCAAATTGGATGAATATTTGTTCTTCTGGGCTCCCACACCAACTTATTTGTCCAGTGGTAAAAAAAAAAATATTTTTTTCATGCCTATTTGTGTACTTTGCATTCCCCTAGTAGATCAAATACATTTTAATAGCTGAAACCCTGCCCTGTTCATCTCTAACGAGGCCTAATAGAGGTTATTCCACTTGGTAGAGATGTGCAGTAGATTACCTGGACCCTCTCTCCACCTCTCCACTATCATCTCCTTCCAGCCCCCTTCCCCCCCGCCCCATGCCTCATTTTATTCCTTGTTCATTTTGATGTCTTTGTACATCTTGTTCCTTTTCTCTGTAAGATCATTCATTCCTATCCCCATTACACACACACACACTCACACCTCTCTCTCTCTCTCTCTCCCCTAGCATTTCTCATGTTTTTGGTAATTTGTTCATACATCTGTCTTCCCGTCCCCAATCTGTGAGTTTATTGATGATAGAAAACAAATAAAATCTTACTTATCTTTATCTAAACCCAGGCACATACTGGGTATTTTGATAATTTCTTATCACAAGCTACTATAGGGGTTAAGAAATAAGGCTCTGGAATCAGACCAGACAAGTAAAATTCCAGGCTTTGCCCTTTCTAGTTGTGTGTAATGGGGCATTTAAAATTTTTTTCTAAGCCCCAGTTTCCTCATCTGTAAAATGGAGCAAGTTATAGAGTCTCCCTTATAGAATTGTTGGGCAAATTAACTAAGAAAAAAATATATAAAGCATATAGTAAATACACAATGACTGTCAGCTATTAATACTTTTGTGGAATTAAATTTAATTGCATAGCGTTTGCCAAATCACCTATACTGTTTCAAATTCTATATCCTCAATAAAAAAAAATAATAATAATGCTACTAAGGCTGTAAAAAAACAATTTTATTTTCATGTTATTATTTTTTAAAATGCTATTATCTAGAAGAAAGCATCAGCTGCTAAATAATTAATGCATGTTTAAAATGCTTTCTGTTTTAAATATTTTAACTCAGACAAATTCTTTTCCTTCACTTTGTATTTGCCTAAAAGAAAGAAAGAAAAAAAAAATCATTGAAACAAACCAAAATAACCTAAAAAGCCCATTTTAAAATTCTATGTTAGATTTCTATTTTCAGGCATAAAGGAATAACTGGTGCTGGATTAACCCCTCCTAACATAGAAAAATATATTTGTTAAATGGTTTTCAAACATTGGGCAACTGGCAGCTTATTAAAAATGTCAGTCTTTTCCTGGACATCCCTGCTGTGTACTGGCTGTCAGTGAAGGCCCCCATATAGAAAGCCAGGGTGATCAGAGAAATCACCTCATTTATTTCTCTTCTCATGGGGACCACAGTCCTTCCCTGCCAGTTATGACATTAAAACTTTGAGGTATTGCTTAAACTTCTAGTTATTTCCATCAGTATAAGTTCAAGTTAGTATGTATTGTATTACTTTGACTTGATAAATACAGTTGATGTATATGCTCATTTATAAATAAATTTCTCCTGAAATTATGGTATGATGAAATTACTAATAATGATATTTAAAATAATAATGGCTAATAAATAATGAGTACTTGCTGTATGTAAGCATTGTGCTCAATGCTTTGCAGGCATCATCTCAATGCAGTTTTACAATAATTTGATAAGGAGGTAATATTATCCACATCTAACAGATGAGAAAACAGAGGCCTAGAGAGGTGAAGTAACCTGGCCTAAGTCCTGTATCTAGTAAGAGACAAGGCTGGGATTTCACCTCAAGTCTTTCCAACTCCTAAAGCTTTGCATTTAATCGCTATGGTATTAACGCCTCCCTAATAGAAAAAAAAAAAAAGTAAACTTAAGGAACTATTATTCACAATTTTTTTATGCCTTTATTCACACAAGAGGATTATCTTCACAATGAGTTACTTTTTTGCCCCACTGAAATTATAATCAATGCAGGATGAACATAGACATTGACTTTTGAACCTACAGGAACTGCTCAGCAGCTCAGTATAACAAAACAAAGAGCTGATGAGTGTAGGCATCTCCAGGGGAGGGTGTCTCCGTCGCTAACTAGCGTTTCCACAGTCTTAATAGCTGCAAAGCCATATTAGGCTCATTTTCAGACCATTGTATTAATGTTGCTGGCTTAGATGTCAACTAGATAAATGGCCTGGAAAAACATTGTCGAAGGCAGTGTTGCTTAGCCATGGGAATCTATAAACCACTGGGGTCATCAGGAGTTCTGTTAATTACCTAAAACTCTAGGCAAAACTGGGGCAAATGTGTTTATGAACATATTTTTAGGAAGCGGTTATAAGTCAGACCTTCAGAAGAACCCATAAACCCAGCAAAGATAACATAAAGCATAAGGTTTAAGATGTAAACACATCCTACATTTCCCCCGGAAAATATCCAGTAAAGCTTATCGAACACCATTATTTTTCACATTAAGAAATTAGAATTTTGTTTGTTATACAGTGTTTTGGAACTATCTTTAATGTTTGTGACACCAGAATAGTCCATGTGATCATATGAAGGATAGCTCCAGATGAAAGCATTGCATAGAACAAGCTGTTAGGAAAGGTATTATACTTGCAGCCTTTAGCACTGCCATATGTCTTACTTTCCCTGTGGTTGCAATAGCCCATTGCCAATATCCTCTGGGGATGATTGGACTAAGGAAAATAGGGATTCACTTCCTACTGCCGACCACCAACAAAGGCAGGACATATTGGAAATCCTGGAATAAGGTGCTGTTTTTTATTATTAATAGTATTATATTATTTCATCATTTTTTTAGGTTCTGAAGGGCAAAATCTGTTTTTGAAATAAACAGGAAGAAAACAGAAATGTAGTATTCCACAAATCTGTGGACTCCAGAACCCAAATGGGCTTCCCCAGTGTGCCTTCTCCTTAGTGCTGGGGGTACTTTAGAAAGTTGTCCTGCATGCCCCAGGCCCATGGATTCCTGGAAATGTTCATGGCATAATGGGTTCCTGAGTCTTTATAGGGTTTATCTACCACCCGCCTTTCGAGTGCATATATCTTATGACCTCTACTATATTATCCACTTCTTGTTCCTCCAGTCTAATAATACAATATCATGCATATAGTTGATCAGTGTGATGTTGTACAATTTGTCCACAATTTGTGAACCACATCCCTTCAGACTTTATTTTGATCAGGGATGGAAAATTAATATGGCACTGGGGCAAGGCTATATACACGTACTGTTTCTATCCCATGCAAATTTGACTGTGTACTGTTTTTTGGTTGTCCTTCCTGAGAGGGATGGAAAAAATGCATTAATTGAATCAATGGTCACATACTATTAATATGCACCTGAGTCCCACGTTAATATGTTCTAGCAAAGATACCATATCTGGCACCACAGCTGAAATAGAGGCTACTATTTGAATAAGTCTGTGATACTCCACTGTCATTCACCAGGATCTTTATTAATACTTGGAGGAGGGCCCAGAATGGTGAATTAAATGGAGATATGATGGAGATCATCATCCCTGCATTTTTTAGGTCTTTAAAGGTGGCATTAATTTCTGTCATTCCCTCTGAAATGCAAGAGCATTCTTTTTCATTTATATACAGTGAAATGTACTGCTTTTGGTGGACAGTTCAGAGTTTTTACGCACACCTGGATTCTCGTAACCATCACGACAAATAGGAAACAAAACAATCCCAATACTCTAAAAAAATTCCCTGTTCTGTCCCTTTTATTCCAGTCTCCCCCAATACACACACACACGCATACACCCCCAACACCTAACCCCTGGCAACCACTGATCTGTTCCCTCTCTTGCCTTTTCTAGAATATCGCATAAATATAATCATACACAGGTAATTTTTTTGAGACTGGATTCTTTCACTTAATGTAATGCATTTGAGATTAATCTAAATTGTGGTGTGTATCCATGATTCATTCCTTTTTCATTGCTGAGGAGTATTCTATTGTGTAGATGGCACCATAGTTTATCTGTTCATCTGCTGAAGGACATTTGGGTTACTTCCAGGTTGGGGAGATTATGAACAGAACTTTTGTAAACATCTATATGCTGATTTTTATATGAATGCATTTTTAAAAATTTTTCTAGGGTAATTTATTCTTTGTCTATTGCTATACAACAAATCACCCACAAACTTAGCGGTTTAAAATAATCCACATTTATTATCTTCTGGTTTCTTTGAATCAGGAATCGAGGTACGGGATAGCTAGTCTTGTGCTTCGGGATCTCTCATAGGATACAAACAAGATGTCAGCTGGTCTAGAGAAGGATTTGGGCCTAAGGTCTTTTATGGTGGTTAGTAGGATTCCGTTCCATGTGGCTTTTGGACTGAGGGCCTCAATTGTTATTTGGCTGTTGGTCTGAGACTGCCCTCAGTGCCTTGCCATGTGGGTCTCTCTGACGTGGCAACTTGCTTCATATGAGCCGAGGAGGCAATAAAGAAAGTCTACTGAAAAGATGAAAGGTACAGTCCTTTGTAACCATCACAAAAGTGGCATCCCATCATCTTTGCCAGATTCTCTTGTTTAGAATTAAGTCACTAGGTCCAGCACACACTCAAGGGGAAGAAATCACACAATGGTCACTGCAAGGAGGTGAGGCTCTTTGCAGGCCAGCTTAGACATCTGCCCACCCTAGGTAAATATCCAGATCACATGTTAAGTGAAGGTTTAACTTAATAAGAAATAGCAAAACTGTTTTGCAGAATGGCTGTACCTATTTGTATTCCACCAACAATAAATGAGAGCACTTGGTATTGTCACTCTGATCCTCACCAGCACTTTGCTTCACCATTCCGATAGGCATGTAATGGTATGTCACTGTGGTCTTAATTTACATTTTCCTGATTAGAGTGGTGTCCCGCGTCTTTTCATTTGCTTACTTGTCATTCATAGATCTTCTTTAGAGATCTTTGTCCATTTCTAATTGGTTGTTTGTCTTCTCATCATTGAGTTTGTGAGAGTCCTTTACATATTGTGAATACAATTCCTTTGTCTGATATATGATTTGAAAATATTATCTCCCAGTCTGTGGCTTGTATTCTTATTTTCTTGACAATGTCCTTTACAGAGTATATGTTTTTAATTTTGATGAAGTCCACATATCCACATTTTTTAAACAGGATCATTCTCTTTGCCTATTACACATACTATCTCCTATGTCTTCAAAAGGGTTTTATAGTTTTACACTTAACATTATGTCTGTGATCCAGTTTGAATTACCATGTTGGTCAGAGGGATGGTGGAGGGGGTCACAGTTATAGTGACGTCCACTTGACCTTTCCACTATGAGCACTCCTACTTCCAGGCCAAGGAAACAATGTAGGATTGTGCCACGTATGTCCATTCCCCAGTTTACACTTACCTGAGTTTAGAAGTACCTGAGGGAAAAAAGCCACAAGTCCCTTTGGAAAAGGACTGGGAAGTTATCACTATATACACAAACATCATGATGTGGCATCGCCCTTCCTCATGGGGACCTGACCTCTCCTTTAGTCAACAGGTTTAGAATCTAAGGACTGGCTTAGGTCATAAATTGGGCAAAGGATAAGCATTTTGGGGGAAAAAGAGGCAGCTGTCCGAACCTTACGATCATCCTATCCTTGATTTCTTTTGATTGTGTAGATTGCAGTCTTTTACTGAGTGTGTATCTGCCTTGTCCCTTTGGGATCTGTGTTGTATTGTCCATCTCTATCTCCTTTAGAGCATCAGCCCCTCCCTTCCTCCCACCCCCAGCTGCCAGTCTGACCTTGCTATTCATTATAACAATTGTCCTCACCTGGCTTCTAATGCTTAAGCACCACCACCTGGCCTCTATATTTTGCAGTTCTACTACCCCTATTGCTATCAGGGACCCAGTTCTGTGGGAGCATATCCTGCGATCTACCATGGCCTATAGAAGAGGGCTACCAGCAAGCTGCTTAGTGATCATCCCTCTCACCAGCACATTTCTTATCACTATGTGGTAAACAATGTTGTCTGAGTTCATGCTGCATTGTCAGTGGGTGGGTTTTCTGGCCTTTCATTGCATACCCATCTGGCATGCCCACTTCATCAAGCCTTTTGGACCCTTCCTCTACCATTTGCTGTGGCAGTTCTGGCATTTCTGCTTCTCTTAGTATGGGCTATCACTTTTTGCTAGCTTTGAAACATCATCCTAGCAGCATAGTAGAACCATTTCCCAGGGTTGCTACCAAGGTATTAAATCTTATACCAGAATAGGATGCTCCTGTATCAATATACTTTACTTTATACAACTTTATATAGTATCCCCCTTGATCTAGCACCCTCAAGATCCAGTCCTGCATATGTTATCCTGGCAGGGTCCTGCAACTCCTTCTGCACATAGTCTCTGTCTTCCTTAATTAACCCATCCCTCCCTCAGCTGGGCTGAGGCTATATTGGGTTTCAAATCTATTAGTCCATTGGCCAGCAGGACAGTCAAGAGTAAATTCTGCGATGAATGCATATTGTTTTGCCCTGTTCTCAAACGCAGATGGATCTTATGTGTGAAAAGTGGGCTATTTCTACAGGCCTAGAGGGCCTAAGGAGATTCAAGACTCTCAGGTGCATCAGCCCTGATATAACTAACCCAAGTTTCAGGTCCCCACTCTTTCCCAGCCAGGACCCTGACTTTGGCATATTAAACCTTTGGGATTAAGAATTCAACCTTCCCTGGAGCTTAGATACTCTTAAAATTAAATTCTACGTCTGGTATCCAGCTTTTTCTGTCCACTGGCTGCTGGAGATGTGAAATTTTATATGTTGTTATGGAGACTGTCTGGCTTTCAAGTTCTACCTTATATTGGTGAACAATTATCTACAGCCTTTTTGTCTTTCTCCAATAAATTGATGGCTCCCAGAAATAGATATCCAATTCCACTGCTCTTAAAATCACTACCCTCCTCCAACATCTGAAAGGACTACAAAAGTGTTTCCTTAAGGACATTCCCTTTCACTGATGTTCCATCAAAGTCTGCTTCCTTGGACCGCTCTCAGTGCACCTTCTAATACCAGCAGTCATAGGTCAGCTTCCTGAGGAAATAGATGTTGACATTCTGAGTTTTGTGTGTACCAAGTTTGCTGGGGAGTTAGGAAGGCAGGATTGGGAAAAGTTTAACTGTGATGCAATGCACAAGGTGCCTCGATGAATCCAGTGGGAGGTGGTGGGACTTGGAGGGCTCTTGAGAGTGATCCCTGTTGAGCAAGGGGGCTAGGTCTTTGTACTCTTACCTCAACCACAGGGAGGGGGCATAATCTGTGGTGAGGCAGTTCCTGGAGAATAACTAAGCTGGTAGCCATCCTTGGGGAACACCTCAAGCAGCTAGTGGAATGAGTGCCTTGGTCCTGAAGGGGGGATCTGGACAGTGTCCACTATAAGGTATAACCCCAAATTGTGATAAGTACTTAGAACTTGTTCAGATAAAGTTAAAGAATGTAGCAAAGAGGCTTAGCTCCATTGGAGATTAAGGAATGCCTCTTAGCAGTAGGCATTTAACCTGGGTAGTAGAGGTATTGGCGGTAAAGTGTGCGCAAAAGTCCTAGGGTAGGAAGAGCTTGGCGATTTGAAATCTAGGATTAATGGAGCACATATATGAATGGGGATAGAAAGATAATAGAGACATAGGTCATGTGGAAACTCATAGACCACATAAAGGATTTGGGATTTTATCAGTGATAATAAATTGCTGAAGAGATTAAAGCAAGAAAGTATTGTTATTATAATATTATTTCTGCATTTAAAAAGCTCACTTTAGCTAGCTATTGAGTGCAAAATGAAGTATAGAGGAGCAGAAATAGAACTTAGGGAACTAGGGGAGTTTGCAGTGGTCCAAGTTAGAGATGTTGAATCAGTGGAACAGAAGTAGGCTTAGGAAGAAGTGGACAGATTTGAGATAGATTTTGGAAAGAGAATTGCCAGGACTTTTTGGGGAGCTACAAATGGAGAATGAGGGAGTGAGCCATGTTAGGAATGACATCGCAGTTTCTGTAACAAAAGAGAATTAGGAGAAGATGACCTAAAACATGAACTAAAAAATTGAGAATTTTATATCACGTATTTCCTCATAAAGATATGAGGTTGGTCACAAGAAAAAAGCAACACATTTTAAGGAGAGTAATTGTTTCTAGAGTCAAATGCTCTGGACAGAAAAGGAAAGTATTTTGGCTAGTTGAACAACAAACTCAGTTGCCCTCCCCCTCATTTTTTTTTAATTTTTAGCAAACCCATGAGTCTTTTCTTATTTACTGATTTGTTTAGGACTCAATTTGGAGACTTATTGTAAGTGGCCTTAAAAGGGCCTCTATGACCAAACATAATCCCTGCCCTCCGGAAGCTTATAAGAGAAATAAAGCCATCTGTACACTCTCTGTGTGGTGACTGGCCAGGAGCAGAGAGAGGAGTGAAGGCAGGGGCTGTCCTCATAGCTGTCACCCTCGTGTCTATTCCCTCCTTCCTATTTAAAAGAGAGAGAGAGAGAGAGAGAGGAATAAAAATATTTTTAATGAAAAAATGCTGCAAGAATGTACTGAGAAGTACAATGAAAAAAGCGGCTTTAATGACAACAAAAAATATCAAGTCCCAGGACTAACTCCACACTAGAGTTTTATGTGGGGGCACTTTCCAGGCTATGGTTTGCCACAGGGGTTTTCTGGGAGTTGAGGTTCCTCTCAGAAACTCAGAGGCCTTCAGACCTTCAGCCTTTCCAAGTCCTCACCAGGTGCATCAAAGCAGACCCAAGAAGGCTCTGTGCCCAGCCTTCTCTTCACAACCCCTGCAGTTGAAAGAGTGATATGACAAGGGAAGAAACTGAAGGACGGGCACTTGGATCTGCACAATGTGTGCCAAGGATTCTGTCTTGGGTGGTGTGGTGTAAAGGTTAATGGTAAAGGCACTGTAGTCAAATGCCCTTGAATCCAGTACTCACTCCACCCTGGCTAGCTGTGTAACTTCAGAAAAGTTTTCTAAATTCCCTAAGCTTCCATTTCTGCATCAGGGGAATGAGGACAATAATGTTGTCCCATTAGGCTTCATATGAGGATTACTGTGATCATTGAGGTAAAGAGTAAAGACTTGCTCCACAGAGGCTGCTTAACACCAGTTAGCTGTTATTACGGGTACCACTAGGCAGAGAAGGAGGATATAATGGTAATAAGACAGAATCCTTGCAATTCATTAAGGAAAATAAAACATGTGTATACAATAATTATATGACCAATGGAGGTCATATAATTCATAAGTCACCACAGGTCTCAGTGATATAAAACCAAAAATGTGGGAGTGAATAAGTGAAGTCATCAGGATTTCCAAGAAGCGACATTTGGTTACATAAATGGAAAAAAAAAAGAAATAATTGTTTACTCAACACATAATGTATATATTTTTTTCTATTTTTTTTTTAAATATTTCACCCACATAAGCAACTTAAGCAACACATAATATATTTTATTCAGTAAAAAGTCACCCAACAAGTCCATAGATATTCAACCATGTTGATTACCTCTAAGTTTAGGTTCTAGTTACTATTCTAAGTGGTTTCAGATAATACCTTACAGGAGAAGAGAACATGGTTGGGGATAGAGTGAGTTGATAAAAATCAGCATTTTCTATAAAATAACTGTTAACTTGGTGGCATTGAGATTTCTCTGTGACTTTGGTTGCCTGCAATGCATGAAAAGCAGGAAGCTGATTAGCAAATGAGGCAGAGAAAAAGTTATGTGCTGATTTTCCTTTCCACATATGCTCAAAGGTTAGTAGGAGAGCAGAAAGAAAAAGGGGATGTCAGTCCTCTGATGGTGAGCCAGACTGCTCAGTGTCTTCCGTGTGGAGCAGCCGCCGTGGCACAGGGTGGGAAGGCTGCCATCCTAAAAATTCAGCAGTTGCTGGGCATGGAAAAAAATGTTGTGAAAGTCTCTTAAAGGGAAACTACATACCCGATCGTGGAAGAAGATGGAAACAAAACATAAATAGATTCAGAAGTATGGTATTTTGATTGCTGAAATTTAGGAAATGTGGAAAATAAGGAAATGAGTTGAAATAAGAACTGAATCTAATTATCCTTTTTAATTTATCCATATATAGAAATTAGATGCCGGTGGACTCCCAGGGAAAGTTCAGATTCCCACAAGTGATTCAGAGCTTGATTTTAAGTAGCAGCAGATAAAAAGGAACCATGTGGCTATTCTGGTGTTCACGGCTGAGGGATGCTTCCAGGCTGTAATGCAGTCCAGTTCTTGAACCACTTTTAAAATAAATAATAGAAAATGTCTTTACCGATTTGCTCAAACCTGTTGACATTGTTTCAGAATTCCTTAAATATTCCCATGTAAAAAAACTCTTCTGAAAGCTTAATGCGATACTTTTAATAGCATTAGTTATTTTGTGTTAAAGTGCCCAGGGACCTTGATTGCCTCTGAGATCCAAAGACTTACAGTGGGCGGGGCACAGTGGCTCAGGCCTGTAATCCTCGCACTCTGGGAGGCTGAGGCGGGAGGATCCCTTGAGCTCAGGGGTTCGAGACCAGCCTGAGGAATAGCGAGACCTCGTCTCTACTAAAAATAGAAAAGTTAGCCGGGCATTGTGGTGCATGCCTGTAGTCCCTGCTTCTTGGGACGCTGAAGCAGACGGATCACTTGAGCCCAGGAGTTTGAGGTTGCAGTGAGCTATGATGACACCACTGCACTCTACTCGGGGCGACTGAGTGAGACTCTGTCTCAAAAAAATCCAAAAAACAAAAAAACACAAAGACTTACAATGGGTTATACTTCCAGTAGAATCAAGAAAATCACCACTCTAAGAGGAAATTGACCTTTTTCCCCTCCAAAGTTCATGGGTATTAAATTAAATTTACAGAGATTTGAGGAGTGTCAATATACTGCATATAGAAAGACATGCAAATGATCTCGCTGCCTTAAATATTCGTCATCTCTAAGCAGTTCAACAAGGAGACTGACCTGGGATACACACTCACTCACCTGACAAAATCTGGATGGGAGTACCTATAGAAGACAGGTACTATAAAAATATTGGATTTAAACTATCACATGTAAATAAAGGAAGGAGAGAATGGAATTTTTTTCATATGTACTAGAAAATGAAAGTGCCGAGTGCACTAAACTTATTTTGATATACAGTAATTTCAAAAGAAACTTGAAGAGGTCCATACCATATCCCCATCTCTAGAATTGCAGGATCCTCCAAAGTCAATAGGGTTCACTCACTCGATGAGATATCTGTAGTCAGAACACACTCGGGTCAGGCTACTGTTCTTTCATTTCAAGAAAATGCAAAGTTATTCCACAAATCCCTGGAGGAATGCCCGTATCTTTATGGAAACATCTTTAGGCATTAGTCTTCAAAGAGATAAGAAATTTTTATGTGTCTCTTCTCCACTCCTTTTTCCTACTCTGACTGTGCACATTTGGAAATGATTGAAGACATACCATGAATTTGTTTCTGCCCTGGGTGTCTCTGAGTTGAGGCCTCACTCCTTTGAACAAGTGCCTCAGAGATGGGTTAGGCACTGTCCATGTATATTGTGTAACATTTATCTATGGGAACCAGATGAGAAGGCAGACTGAGGATCATAAATGGAGATATTTCTTGGAAACAATAACTTCATAAAGAGTGTGTGAAGGAAATATCGCAGGCAGCACAACAAAATTTTTACTTCAGAAGCCTAATGTCGGCCAGGTGTGGTGGCTCATGTCTGGGAGGCTAAGGCAGCCTCCTGAGGCAGGAGGATCGCTTGAGGTCAGGAGTTCGAGACCAGCTGGAGGAAGAGCGAGACCCCCATCTCTACTAAAAATAGAAAAAATTAGCCAGGCGTGGTGGTGCACACCTGTAGTCCCAGCTAGTTGGGAGGCTGAGGCAGGAGGATCGCTTGAGCGCAGGGGTTTGAGGTTGCTGTGAGCGAGGCTAACGCCACTGCACTCTAGCCCAGGTGACAGAGCAAGACTCTGTCTCAAAAAAAAAAGCCTAATGTCAATCAGCTTTAATTGAATTAAGACTCCAGGATTTCCAATGTTTCTGTGAATGAACACATCTTACCACAAGTAGTAGATATGTTTTAAATATTATAAAGGGTCCTTTAAATAAGGACTCTTAAGCCAGTTCAAAGCATAAAAAGGGTTCAGAATATATCTAAGGTCAATTTTCCCAGTGGGACATATGACATCCATCCTTTATTGTTTCATGTCAACCTGGCTTCTTATAAGCATTAGTAAATTAATTGAGACTTAGAAGGAAAAGTGAGAAAAAATATAAGTTTACTGGCTGTGTCTTAGAAATGTCACAAGAAAACCACAGATAAAGACAGCTCTTCAGCTGTAAAATCAATCCTCCTTAAAAAATAAAATAAATACGTCACTTAATTTCTTTTAGTCACTAAACTCAGGTGTCATTGTGAAAATTTTGCTTAAATATTCAATAGACACCTAATTCACCTCTATTGATTCATCAAGTATATTTCCAAATTCCCAGCACAGCAATGGATGATTCTTACATATGCCTCATATTTGTTAATTATTATAGTGATTGAGTCTGATTAACAATGTAAAATGGTGATTGAATGTGAAGTTAATTTTTTTATATACTCATCAACTACCTATTCTGCAACTTAACTTTAAATGAGCAAAAACATGTGAAATGTGCATCTCAGTTAAAATTGAACATATTTTCCCATCCAAACATTAGCCCTCTGCCAAATTTAGAAAAAAGTGCATCTTGTTCTTCTACTATAGTCTCCAAAGGCAGCCGCAAGATTATAGTTCTGAATGTAGACAGAACTGAGTACACTGTGTTCACTTTTCTGTTCTCTTCATAATCATTGCAACAGGAATAGTTATCAGGGAGAAGTAGTTGGACAATCAAATGGCAGTAATCAGAAGAGTGTAAACAAATCAAGGAAGGCAGGAGGGTAGGGAATATAAAAAGATGTTGTGGATACTTTCTTTCAAGGGGTTCTTGTACTCTTTGAACATCAGTTGACTTAGTGGATCACCAGATCACCAAAGGGAAAAAGCCTGAGGATTGCAAAGATCTCAACAAATGTCTCAGGTTACATACTGATAGAATCAGTGGGAGAAAATCTAGCAAAAAAAAAAATACACACACACACGCACACACACACATATATATAATATATATTTCTCAACACCACATTTTCATGATTTCCCTGTAAGCAAACTTCTTAGCAGCTTTCTTCTCTTTCGTGTTAAAATAAGTACCAAATTTGCACCATTGAATGAATGATTATATTCCAAAGAAATTGGATCTTAGGATTAAAATCAGTTGTGGACATACCAGTTCCTTGAATATCAAGATGATTTTTGCTACAATGGGAGAGATCACCTATTGTCATTTTCATGAAGAAATCCCTACCAGATGGAAAATGTAGATAAGAGGGAACTGAGGACTGAGCTCTTTGTTCTAGATTTCTCCCTGAGTGACCTGAAGGAAGTCACACCCACCTAACATTCCATTCTGCTGACCCCAAGACAAGGCCTTGGTTCCTTAACCAATTGCTAATCAAAGAATTTCTGAATCTACTTATGACCCCTAAGACCCATCTTCAAGATATCTGTCCTTTTTGGGCCAAAACAATGGATAACCTCCATATGTTGATTTGCAATTTTGCCTGCAACTTCTGCTTTCCTGAAATGTACCCCTTCCTTTAAAATCTTTTGCTTGTAAACCATCAGGGACTTCAGGTCTTAAGTGTTAGGTGTCCATACTACTTGCTTGGTGCCATGCAATAAATGCTTTTTTCTCTGGCTTCAAATCTCAGCATTAGTGTTTGGCTTTACTTCACCAGGCAAGCGGACCCCAGTTTGGTTCAGTAACAACAGAAAATGTTGACAAGGGTGTAGAGAAATTGGAACCCTTGCACACTATTGGTGGGAAGGAAAAAATGGTGCAGCTACTATGAAAAACAGTGTATAGTTTCCTCAAAAAATTAAGAATAGCAATTAAATATGATCCAGTGATCCTACTTCTGTGTATTTATCAAAAATAATTGAAATTATGATCTAGAAGAAATATTAGTGGTCCAGTGTTCATTGCAGCACTATTCACAGTAGCCAAAATGTGGAAATGGCCTAAATGTCCATTGACAATGAATAGATAAGGAAAATGCAATGTTTACATACAATGCAATACTATTCAGCCTTAGAAAAAAGAATGAAATTCTGCAGTATGGAACATGGTTGTACTTTGAGGACATTATGCTAAGTCAGATAAGCCAGTCACAGAAAGACACATACTGCATGATTCCATTTATATGAGATACCCAAAACAGTCAAATTCATAAAATCAAACAGTGGAATGGTGATTTCCAGGTGCTGAGGGGAGGAGGAAGTGGAGAGTTATTATTAAGCAACACACATAAAGTTAGAGTCAAGCAAGATCAGTAAGCTCTAGAGATCTGCTGTGCAACATTGCACCTACAGTCAATAATAGTGTATATTGTACACTTAAAAATTTGTTAAGAGGGTAGAGCTCATGTTAAGGATTCTTATCCCAATAAAATAAAATAAAACTTACATTTGATTTTCTTGGAAATGGGATATTATAGAGTCAGTAGGTGGTACCTAAAAATCCCTGCAACTAAACAAAATTTTAAAGTGTACTATTCCTTAAAGTGTTTCCAAATCATTATAAAAACTGAGGAAAATGGTACAGAATAAGTCAGCTGAGAATCTAGATGTAAATCACTCCCTCTAAAGACAGCAAAAGGGAAGAGAGAGATGACTCAAGCATAATCAAAGACTAATCATGTTAATTGCTTCTGTCTCCTGGCTGAGCAAAATGAAGTGAATCCATGGAATTGTCAGGAATTTATAATCAAATTGGTATCTTTGCACTTGGAGAGCACACTGCATGACCTTACACTTCTTCATTCCCAAAGCCTGAAACATGTCTCTGCTTAGACGAAGCACAGACTTGGCCCCTCCAGCATTTTGAAATGTGCTCAGTCTGAACATGCACAGGAATATCAGAGACTCAACCTTAAAACCACAGAGCATTCTAGAATAACCAAATGCTTTCACCTGTCTCTAATCAAACCATTCCAAAATATCCAGGGTTTGGTTTTAATTTTCTAGTGCAATCAGGCAAAACTGTTGAGAGTTCATATTTTTGATCTCTCCACATCGGCACGAATGGTTCTGCATGATCATTTCTGTTGGTTTGTATTATTAATCACCTTCTTGCTTACAAAGGCCTCTTGTAACTTATGCTCTCCAAAAGAATCCAATAAAAATAAAGAATGGGGCAAGGTAAGCAGGCTTTGGAGGGGAAAAAAGCAAATAAAATGCCATGTTTAAGTGACTAATTAATTTTATCTGACAGCATATGTTTATGAGTTGTTATAAAAGAACTCACAGCAATCTTTGGGACTCAGAGAAAATTTTTTATTTTCTCTGATCATATTTCCATAAGCTAGTGTTATAATTCTACCTTTTGGGGCCACTGTTTGATAGGTCTTACAAGATGAGAGGTCTGATCTTTAAACTGCAACATTTGACTTTGTAGATGCTTGTGCTTTCTAACATTAAATCAACTGAAAAATTATCTAATACCAATGACAGCTCATTTTATATATTTGCATCTCTGTTCTCTCTCTCTCTCTTTCTCTGTACCAATATAGCTTTCAGAAAGCATACTGAAATGTCTTATTAAAGTGCCTTTTCCCTATATTTTAATCTTACATATTACATTATACACACTTATGAAGAGTTTACATTTAAGAGTACCTTATGTGACCTTGGTACTTTATCTTTATTAAGCCCTTTCATCCTGCCCGTTACATTCATCCAAATAACATTAATTAAGTCATTATTATACACAGTTGTCCCTCAGTAGCCATAGGAGTTTTGTTCCAGGACCCCAGTGGATACCAAAATCTAAGCATGCTCAAGTCCTTTGTGTAAAATTGGGTAGTATTTGCATATAACCTATGCACATCTTTTATATATTTTAAATCATCTCTAGATTACTTATAATACCTAATATAATGCCTACACATCACTTCATTCATGTGGATTCAACATAATACTCAGCATGCTGCAAATTCAAGTTTTGCTTTTGGGAACTTTGGGGAATTTTTTTTCCAAATATTTTCGATCTGGGTTGACTGAATCCATGAATGCAGAACCAAGGGATGTGAAGGGCTGATTGTACTAGCACTGGGGAAGACACAAGACAGAAAGAAACATAAATAAGATATCACTGAGCTCCAGGAACTTAGAATAGACCTCCTTCGTAAGCACGTATATTCAAGAGAAGCCTTCGCAGAATGCAATTGGCTTACCTCCATCAGCTGCAATCTGTTTCCTAACATATAATCAGACATTATAGGTTTATTATAGAAGAATGGATAGAGTCAAATGAGAACTCACCCTTCTCCCCACACTCACATCACATGCATCCCTTCTGGCCACCAAGTGGTATAGATACTCTTAAATTATTATACTTTATACCATGTTAGGTGTAGTGGCAAAAACCAAAAAATGGAGTCAGACATAGTTTTGAATCCTGATTCTGTATTTTTGTTTTATGTAGGCTAGGCACTGCCTTTAGAAGGAGCCATCTGTACTTCATTGTACTTCACTAATTCTAAACTCACAAGCTCAAAACTCATTTTTTTCTTGCTCATATCTGATGTTCAAGCAAACCAAAGTTATTTTCAGTCTCAACAAACGTACCATAACTTCAAAGCTCCATGACTTTGTGCATGTTATCTCTCCTCCCTAAAACATCCTCCCATTCACCACCCATGCCTGGCTACTTCTTACTCATTATTTAAAATGATACACAGATGTCACCTCCTCCAAAATCTTTCTTTAGTCCTGGAGATTGAGTTTAGCACTCTTCCTATGTAAGTACCAATTCTTTATCATTGCAGTTTAAATAAAGAAATGAGACAGAAGATGTATTTTTTTCTACTAGACAGACTTTTATTATCTTTCTGCCTTCTGAGTGCCTAGCAGAATGCCTAATATAAAAGAGGTACTCAGAATTCATTACTAATTTTCAATCAAATTGTCACAGCATTAAATAGCTTCATGTGTTTCTAATCTCTATACATTTTATTTCTAATATTAAGGCAAGATAATCAGCCTAGGATCAGCAGGCCATATATTTTGTATCATTGTTTCAATAATAGTGGTAACTTTTCCTGAGCCAATTATTTACCCAATTAGTAGGCCTAAGGAAGAGGGGTGGCCTCACAACAAAGGTAAATATTTCAAAGAGCTCTGCGTGGTTCCAAGAAAAGAGAAATAAATCTCTAACTAGATAGTAGATGATATAATTTCAACAAGGATAAAGAAATTGTATTACCGGAGTCATCTTAGAAAATAGCAAAGACTAAAACTGCCCATAAAGGCATAATGGAGAACCTATCTAAATAATTCAGAACTAAAAGAAGTCTGTTTGTATTACAAGTTCACCAATTTTTAGAGGTAGTTCAAATGTTTTATTCTACAAATTAAGAGACTCAGGCCAAGAAATAATAGGGCTTATTCAAAACTACATACTTTTTAGATTAATTGTACTAGTCAGGGTTCTCCAGAGAAACACAAAAAATAGAAGAGATACATATACACACACACACACAAAATATATAAAATCAATAATATATAAATATTTTATATACAATGTATATATTATGAAATTATGATATTTATTATATATAGAACATTTGTGTGTGTGTGTGTGTAGAGGTAGAGATTTATGGGAATTGGCTCACATTTTTATGGAAGCTGAGAAGTTCCATGATCCACTATTTGCAAGCTGAAGACCCAGGAAAGCCAATGGTGTAATTCAGTTCAATTCCAAAGGCCTGAGAACCAGGGGAGATGATAATGTAAATCCCAATCCGAGGGCAGGAGAAATGAGATAGGATGTCCCAGCACAAACAGTGAGGCAGAAAAAAAGGAGCAAATTCCTCCTTCTTCCACATTTGCTCTATCCATGCCCTCAATGGATTAGATGGTGCCTGCCCACGTTGGGGAGGACAATCTGCTCTAGTAAATCCGCTGATTCAAATGCTAATCTGATCTGAAAGCACCCTCACAGATACACCCAGAAACAATGTTTAATCCAAGCACATAAAATTAATCATCACAAATTCAGTGTTGGTTCACAAGGCAAGCACTCTGCAATAGCAATCTCAGGGCAAGGTTATCACAAACAAGAAAGGTACGAGCTAATATTCCTCCATTTCAGTGGTCCCTATGCTTGGCTGCATATTAACATGATATCGGGAGCTTTCTAAAAAATATATAGGTTCCTGGACTACAGCCCAGACCCACAAGATCAACATTCCTGAAGCTTAGACACCAAGCTTGTTATTTTTAGAAAGATTCTAAGTATATTCTTGTATAGTTTTCCTAGCCTCAGTTACTGGGGAACCCTCTTCTATTGGAGACAGATTTTGAGACATGGCCTTGGACAGAAACATGCCTTAAAATATGAAATACAGAAAATGGATGAGGACCAAAATCAGAGAGATCTATCAAAATAGTAACAATAGAGGAGAAAATATGAAATTAAGAAATAGATATCTTTTACATGGCTAAAAATAAGTCTTCATATATGAAAAAAAAAACTTGTTTGTGTGAATGCAGTGAGAAAACTCTCAAAGGTAAGGTCTCAGTAGGATGCCACACTACAGTATACAGGGAGTTGTAGGAATACTTGGATACTAAGTTTGTCTCAACTCACAAGTGCAATGGAGTAAAATAAAACAGTGCTTATTTTTCCGCTTTGTATACACACTCAAAACAGAATTATTGGCATGTTAAGGTTTGCCTTCAATTCTCAATTGATATTCACCAAAACAACTATAAATAAACACATCTTTCAGAAAAGTTTTCAATGAAGAAAAAAAAAAAAGTGGAAAATTCACTCATACAGAGAGCCATTCTCCCAAATTACTAAAACTATATTCATTTCAGCATAAAATGCAATGAATCATCTATCACGCCAGCACATTCTGCTGTTTAAGCTTAATATGATTTTACTTGTTTACAGTTTTTGTTATTATAAAACATTAACACTGTTTAGACACGTTCTAACGTTTAAAGTAACGTCTGAACATTTCCTAGCCAGTCACAGACGGCTACGGTCTCACTCACAGCTGAGTTATGTGTTTTGGAAGCAAAGGTGGTCCATTTTCTGAGCAGTAAAATCTACACTGGTTGTCTGCATTTATTTTGTGAATTTTATCTAAAGACAACAATGGTGACTACATGTTTTTGGCCCAGTGAGAAGATTAGAGGATCTGTCTGTTCATTTCAGGCAAAAACAAGTTGATGCTTTGGCTAAGGATTTTGATCACCTTTATTTTATTCAGTTCATAGGGCATATAGGTTATCAGTCTATGTTACAATGAAATCACTTGACAATATGTTAGGATTCTGATCATCAATTGAACAAGCAACCCCCGCAAAATGAGCTGCTTATACTAGACAGCTTGGGCTGCCATAACAAAATACCAGACTGGGTGGCTTAAACAACAGACATTTGTTTTCTCACACTTCTGGAGGCTAGAAGTACGGGATTAGGGTGCCAATATGGTTGAGTTCTTGTGAGGGCTCTCCTCCTGGCTTGCAGACAGCCACCTTCTTGCTGTGTTCTCATGTGGGTGGAGAGAGACAGCAAGCTCTCTGTTGTCTCTTCTCATAAGGACACAAATCCCATTATGAGGTCCCCACCTTTATGACCTCATTTAATGCTAATTACCTTTTAAGGGCCCCATCTCCAAATACCATTGCATTGGGGGTTAGGGTTTCAACATATGAATTTGGGAGTGACACAAACATTCAGTCCATAACATTACTGTATGTCAACAAGGCTATCCAATTATAGCCGGATTCTTGGGAAAAAAAGACCCAGGCTACTATTACTCAGTGGGGAGTAATGTAAGGATTCATGTTTAATGTCTTCAGAAAAGTCAACTCATGCTGCTAAGGAGAGGGGAATCCATTTGACTGACAGATGCCAAGCACAGAGATTTATCTTAAAGGGTTTTAAATATGACTTTCATTGCCTTGGCTAGCTAGTTATTATTACCGCACAGAAAAGGCAAGCCCAGAGGGATTAGGTTAGAGAAGCAGAAAAATAGGGCTTTGTCCTATCATTTTCTATAATAGGAAGAAAAGGTGGCCAGCAATTAGCAGAAAATATTAGATGAAAACAAAAATTTTCAAAAAACATGGCTGATAAATAGTAGGAACTCAGTATAAACCTCAAACAAATATATAAACAAAGATTAATAATTCTTTAGCAGTTAGTAATCAGTGCCCTGAAGCAAAAAATGGGTAATAGTACAAGAAAAAGTGGACCATCATAATGAACTCCAAAAATCCAGAAAAATTTCAGTGCTGGAACAAACTGCTGCTGAAATGACAGTAGTTAAGAATTATCACTAAATTTTTAGGAAGGAGAAACTAAAAATTCATACCAGAAAACAATTTTAATATCAGATTTTCCTGAGAAAGTTGAGAATATTTCTCAAATATAAATTTGTATATTAAGCTATATATAGTTCCCATTACAGACTATGCTGCTAGCTAATCTCAATGCATTCTTTTTCATCCTGATATAAAGTCCTGAGTTAAAATGCCACTCTAAGATTCCTTGCACATGAGTAGCTGCATCAGGTGGCCCTTTCCTATTACATTCAATTTTTAGGAACTCAGAATGGGCAAAACAAAGCAATCTACCCTCCTTATAATTTTTTTAGCCAAACTTATTTCTTAGTATGATAACTACTCAGAATGATAATATTAATAGTGAGGATTAAGATGAAAAATGCTAACAATTCTAACAGAAAAAAAATTAGAAACAACGATGCTAATAATTCAGATGCAAAAGATACCAGTGGCCATTGATAGAGATGTTCAGAATCCTACTAGGCACCTAAGTTGATGTATGGAGACAGAATTCTACAAAGGTTCCTAAATATTCTCAGGTCATAACATGCTCAGTATCTCAGCAATTTTTTCAAGGAACCCCTAGGCCATTCACATGGAATGTAAATGAATAGGAAGTAACCATGTACAGGCCAAAAGAACTAACTAACAATTCTATGTATTGAATAGTTAGGTCCAAATGACTTGGATATAGTAATCCATACTGTCTAACATATGTTGCTGTGTTTCTCTAGAAAAATTAAATATCCCATGGTAACCTCAGGAGTGTGCTACATTACCCCAGAGCATCTTAGCACACAGTTTGGGAACTATGGGTATATTGCATTGGTTAATTCAGGATTTTGAGCCACACTACCTGGATTTGGATCCCAAATCCACTAATTATTATATATGTAACTTGTGCAACTTGTGTAACATGTAATTAACCTTTGCATGCTTTGGTTTACACAATTATAAAATGGATCTGATAATAACAGTAAGATTTCATAGAGTTGTTATTATGAGGATTCAATTAAGGAAATCTATGTACAAAGAGAATGCCTGCTACTTAGCTCAATGAATGGTAGCTACTTTCATTATTATTGAGCATAATGCATTATATCATATTCCCTTTTTCATAATTTCGATAGATCAGGAGAATATCAGAGACTCTCAGAAAAAGCTTTGTGTAGGAATAGGTACAAGTTTTCACATCTCCCTCCATTTGTGACAAGTTAGAGTTATAAGGTTCTGAAGAGAGTCTTATCAAGGGATTTCCGTGGGTACTTCCTCCCAAAACACACCAGAAGCAGAACTAGGTCTTCCATGCTGTACTTCCTTGAAACAAAATCCTTGTTTTAATTAAGGCTTAGTCATGCAACTAGTTGGAGTTTCCAAAAAAAAAACTTCTCTATATCTTTAGTGTCTAATTAAATACAAAAAGAAATGTAAGAAGTTAGCCAAGCTTTTGATTGTAGACAGGAAAATTTTCCAACCCACTCAATGGACTGGCATTTCACTCCTGCACATTTATCAACATGAAAATGTAGTGGAATTATGATGCTTTTGAAAAAAGAAATTGCTTCAAAAGGAAAACAGTAAATGTAGTGAGCTTTTACAGATCTGTATCTAGTTCACTGCATTTACTTTGTTTTGCTGAACCACTTAGTTGGTTTCTAGTTGAAGGATATAGTTTTACAAGAGAATACAAAGCACACAAATTCTAAAGTGTAGTCACTGACCAGATCAGTTTTAATACTAAAGTGATCTTTTTGACAACTTTATGATGATATTAGCTATACATTTCTACCTATTACAATGATTATCTTTTTGAGCTTTGGTAATTGGCTTACAATCTTCCTTTTCATAGTAAGAACCCATAACATTTGTGACAACCTCAGTATCTATATTATCGACCATGGTAGATCGAATTATTTGTGCACCATGTTTCCCTGTAAGCAAAATATGCTTCTCTTGCCCCAGTGACTTTGGGACAGGCCACGTGGCTTGCTTTGGCCCATGGAACGTAAATGAATAGGAGGTACACCACACAGGGGCTGAACCTTGAAATATGCCTCCCTTGTTCGGTTCTCCCTCTTTCCCTTTGTCCTCCGCCATCAGAAGAGCACAAGCTGAAGAGGGGCTACTTAGTGAGCTTGAACATGAAGCTGAGCCCAGCAGAACCAGGTCACAAACAACCTCATCCTGACATGAGCAAAAGAGGTTTGCATTTTTATAAACCCCTGAGATGTTGAGGTTGTTTGCTATCACAGCGAGAGTTGACTAATACCCCAACCTGTCAAAACTCTACTTGCAAATTTCTTTGATCTTTTCTCCATCTATGACATTCACCTCTACTATCCGAGACCATATTCTACATATAACCATTACCCCCTATATCTTACTTCTGAAATTTTAATTTCCATTATTTCTCTCCCTTTCTGACCACAATGTCCTGATTCTTCAAATTTCCCAGGTGTTTCGCTTCCTTACTCCCTCAGCACACAGCCTTAAGATGACTTGAGACCTCCCGCCCCCATATCTTTAACGCATCATGCTTCATTCAATCTATTACCCAGCTCTCTGGCCCTACTTCTTTCCCTTCCTAACCTGGTACCAATGGTGCTTCCTTCCACACTACTTATGCTATTAACTCTCCATGGAATAATCCTACCATTGCCTCTCTCTGCTTCTGTATCTATTCTAATCCATTCCCAAAGCAAGAATCATACCCCTAGACCAAAAAGCCACCTTCTATTCTAATCCATTCTGGAAAAAATTCCCATTTCTATCAATGGTTCCTATTCTGATTACTATTGCTACATAACAAACTGCCCGCACAATTTTACTATTTATTGTATCCTTTGGATCAAGAAATTGGATAGAACTTAGCTGGTGATAGCACCCCAAAAAGGGGATAAATGGCCTTAATAAATTTGAATGATGATATTATACTCCCAATCTCATAATTATTTCATCATTTCATTTCATTTAGTACTCAAGGAACTCAGTCAGATGAGGTTTATGATCCTGATCTCCCAGCTGAAAAAGTTGTAGTTAAAATAGGGCATGTGGTCACACAGTTAA
Organism: Daubentonia madagascariensis; assembly: GCA_023783475.1. Taxonomy (NCBI): domain Eukaryota; kingdom Metazoa; phylum Chordata; class Mammalia; order Primates; family Daubentoniidae; genus Daubentonia; species Daubentonia madagascariensis. The sequence continues at coordinate 10,844,512 of JAKFHU010000487.1, forward strand.
TAAGTAGAAAAGTAAAGATTCAAAATCGTACCTTTGTTACCCCACACCAAGTGCATGGTCCACAAATAAAAGATCAGCTCTGAGGAAGAAGCAGACAGTTCTATAAGTACAACTGAGAGTAATAGGATTATATGGCACAAGGTAGATAAAAACTGAAATATTATAGAAGCAAGGGAGGGATTTTGGGGTTAAAGGGATACACATTCAAAATGTGATTGCATATCCATTCCACTAACACAGAGTAGAATAAATTATTTTCTAATATTTGTCAATTTGCTAGACAAAATATATCCCATTCTATTTGTAGTAAATTGGTTATTAATGAAAATATGCACCTTACATGTTTATTAATAATGCAGATCTCCATTTTATGTACATACACTTCAGCCAGTGAGAGAACTCTCCCCGTAACACACCACTGAAAAATGCCTTCAGAGTCCAATATCTCAAAGGAAGACTCTGCTCACCTCTGGGAGCTATAGGCCATTGACACTGCTGTCTTCAAGATGGAAGGTTGAAATAATCATAATCCTCTGAAACATATGCTTTGTATCCCTCATCACCCTAGTTACTATTAGGACCACAGCATTACAGGGTCATCCCCCTTCACCTGGAAACGTATCCCTAATTTGCTAAGCTGACCCTGCATCATGCTGTCTTCCCCATGTTTCCAAACTCTTCCACTTTGATGTATGGAACTCATGGCCCAAACACAGGAAAACTCCTCTGTATACCTTCATATCTATTCTGACTTGTGTCTTCATCTTCGCCTAACTGATCTTGGAGATGACCCTTGACAACACTGCCGCACTGGCTGTTTTCTCACTAATGGCTGATTTTTGCTTAAACCCCAAGGACCTGAGTTCTGGAGGTAAAGCAGCTGTGCTTTCTTCCCTCCACATCATCTCTTCCAAACTCTTTCCCCTCCTCCTCCTTAGAACACCTCCTCTGAATTGAATGCTACCAGACCAAACCTATTTCCTACCTTTGTCTTTATCATCTGTGGTCTCCTAATCTCTCCCTCTCTTTCTTTTATTTTGTTTTTTCCTCACAAAAGCACTTTTTATTTGAGGCAAAGAGAAGTCTGGCTAAAAGGATTGCATTTCCAAGAGTCAAAACTCAACTGTTAGTGGCACTATTTTGACTTTGTAGATTTTGCTTCTCCTCGGTCAGAAAAGTGTATTCAGACTATATTTTCCCCGGTTGGAAAAAAGACGATCAAAGAAAACTGGAAGAGGCTTTTACTCTACTAATACTGCTCTTCAGACCTAACATCAAGCTAGACAAGCCCTCACTGGTCAGTCTGCAGGTTGCTGTCCCACGACTGAGGCCATATACAACATTCACAAGGAAGATGAGGCAGGAAAAACAGGCGTAGGTCACTTGGGAAGAACAGGCATCCACAGCTTCAAAATTCGTCATTGAAGGGCTAATCCTTGTGGGAGGCACAGCTCACCAAGGCACAGACCCCCCCATTTCTGTTGTAGCTGAGTAAGGTGGTCATGTCATGGCTGCTCAGTTCAAAGTCAAGGACCTTAAATTTCTCAGGAATGTGTTCAGGTATCACAGACTTGGGGATCACCACCAAGTTCCTCTGCCTGGGGAACCAGAGCAGAACCTGGACTGGAGTTTTATTGTGCTTGGTTACGATTGCCTTGATCCTGGGATCCTCCAGGTAGGATGGGTCTTTGAGCTTAGCCCAGGGCCTGTTGGGGGAGCCAAGAGGACTGTAGGGAGCTACCACGATGCCTTTGGCCTAGCAGTACTGGATTAACTTCTCTTGAGTTAGGTATGGGTGGCACTCGATCTGGTTAACCACTGGCTTATGCTTTAAGCCAGGTTTGTTTAAGATCCTCTTGATTTGCAGACGGTTGAAGTTAGAGATGACAATAGCTACCACCAGCCCTTCATCCACCAGCTCTTCCACGGCCGTCCATGTGTCCAAAATATGTGTCACTGGGAATCATGTTGCCTGCTTTGTCCAATGGGAAAAATTCCTTCCCAGCGTTAAAGTCTATTGGCCAGTGAATAAGATAGAGATCCAGGTAGTCCAGCTGCAGGTTCCTGAGAGTATTCTTCCAGGCTTCTTTCACAAGGACCTTCTCATGGCATGAGCACCACAGCTTGCTAACGATGAAGAGCTCCTTCCACATCACCACCTGCTCCATGAGATTTTGATGGATGGCCAGCTCCACCTTGTGCTCATTCAACTACACATGGGCGCAGTCGATGTGGAGGTACCCAACGTCGATTGCTACCTTCACAGCCTCGGTCACCTGGCCCAGAGAGAACTTCCAGGTGCGCAGCCCCCACATGGGCATCTTGGCTCCATCGTTGAGTACAATTTAGCCAGCCATAGCTGCTGGGCTTGACAGATCCCCTACCCAGAACCAAGCATCTCTCTCTCTTTCATTTGTTGGATACTTTCTTCATCAATTCACTATTTTCCTCCCTATCCCTATTTCTGTCACCCTTGTGGGTGTTTCTACTTGAATCTACATGAACGACTCATCAAGTACCTTGTCTTCTTAATCTCCACAGCTTTTCTTCCAATAATCCGTTTCTTCAGCCCTACTTCAGCACTCATGGGTCTTACCCTTGGTTTCATTATTACCAGTAACCTCACCACCTTCAGAATCTTACTTGTGAGCATCACACTTTCTCACTACCATGTCCTATCCTTCAGGCCTATTTGTACTCATGTTCTCATGCCAACCATTCCGTGTGGTCGGCTGACCATATAATTTGTTGACCCAACAATCTGTTTGTTATTTTTATTATACCTTTCTGTATCAGTCTGCTAGTGCTGTCATAACACAGTACCACAGACAGGATGGCCTATGCAACAGGAATTTATTTTCTCACAATTCTGGAGGCCACAAGTCCAGGGTCAAGGTGTCAGCAGGGTGGGTTGTTTTCTTCTGAGGCCCCTCTCCTTGGCTCGTCATGGCCATCTTCTCCTTCAGCTTTCACAAGGCCTTCCCTCCGTGTGCTTCTGTGTCCTGACCTCCATTTCTCGTAAGGACATGCATCATATTGGATGAAGGCCTACCTGAATGACCTCATTTTAACTGAATTGCTTCTTTCAAGGCCCTGTCTCCAAGTACAGCCCCATTCTGCAGTACTAGGGATGAGCACTTCAACTCACAAATTTCAGGAGAGACACAATCAGCACGTAACACGCTCTCACCTCCACATTTCCCATTTTATCCCGCTGAGATACCATGGTCTATGCTCTCAATCTCTACTTTGTGGACAACATCAGCCCCTTGCCTCTATCTCCCTCTGCTCTGCTCACCTAGGAAAACCCCAAACTATTTAAACCCAATTATTTCTTTATTCCATACTTATGCCCATGCAGCTAAACAGTGCAGGAAATATATATATATAGCGCCATGCCATCTAGTCTATATTTAAATTAATAATCACATATCTCATTATCTCATATGAGCACTTAACACTAACTGACAATCTTACTACACATGCCTAGTGTTTTCTGAAATAATTCTTTTATACTTTTTTGTATCACCTCAACTTCTTCCACCTTCTTCTCTCACCACATTCATAGCCTCTAATCTTGCCTCCTCTTGTAGAAGAAGAGAAAATAGATACACTTTGAGGACTCCCTTAAAGAGCACTACCACGTCTAATGACCCACCCATATCTGCATGTACACTGCCTGCCAGACTCCCTGGCACAACGTCTTCTAAGCCAGCCCTTCCACTTGTTTTCTGGGTCCCATCTTCTTTTCCCTAATCCAGAATGAAGCTCCGTGGTTTTAACCTACCTCTCTTGCGTAATCAATTTCTTTCTCTCTGTAGGGTCACTCCATCAGAATGTATACACGTTTAGAATATTTTATTTAAAATAATTTCTTGGCCTTACTGTATCTGCTGCCACATTTTCTCTCCCCTTCAAAGTAAAATTTCTGAAAAAAATTGTCTATTGTGGTCTCTACTTCCTTGTAACCCAGTCTCTCCTCAGCCCACTTGACCAGTCTTCTATCCCCACCACTCTACTCTACTAAAGGTCACCAGTGATATCTGTGTTGCCAAATCCAGTGGTCGCTTTGCTGTCTCCAGTTCACTCTGACCACAGCAGGACTCAACACAGTTCACCGGTCTTTCGTTGCTAAAACACCATTTCTTCTTGGCTTCTGTGACACTCACTCTCCTGGTTTTCCTCCCACCTCACAGACTAGTCCTGCTTAGCCTCCTCTGTCCCCCCACCCCGCACTTCTGCTCAGTTTTTAAACCTTTGAGTGCCTCAGGGACTAGTCCTAAGTCCTCTACTTTTTTTTTCTATGCTGTCTCCTTAAGTTTTATCTCCAGTTCTAAGCCTTTAATACTACCCATCTGCTGATAACTTTCAAATTTATTTCTCTAAGCACTTAGAGTTTCCCTAAGTTCCAAATTCAGGTATCCAACTGCTTCACGTACATCTACACATATGTCTAAGAGGCACTTCAAGCTTAATATAATGTAAACAGAATTCTTCATCTACAACCCCACTTCACAAAACTCCTTTTGCTCTGGCTTCCCCTTGGATTACAAAAATATACTGATTGAATTCCCTGCTCTCTCTCTTGCCCCTAAATCTCCCCACAACCCACAGAGCAGCCAGAATGGCCCATTTAAACTCACAAACCTAGCACGAAACTATTGCTTCCCAATGCAGTAAGACGTTAGCCCTAACAGCTTACAGTGTCTATGGTGCTTCACACGACTTGGCCTTGACACACCTCTCAGTCTTATTTCCTTGTCATGCTCCCCACTTACAGAGGGGAGCCAGACATTCTCGCTTTTTTGTGTCCCTTGAACATGCCAAGGTCTTTCCTACTTTAAGAGCTTTGCACTTGTTTTTCCCTCTACCTGTAACACCCAATCTTTGTACACCAGTACACATTTTGACATTTGGGTGTCAGCCCAAATATTTTCCCATCACTGAAATTTTTCTGTCTAATCCATCTAAATTGGGCTACTGATCACTTTTTAAAGTACTACCCTATATTATTGTTTCCATAATACATATAATCTAAATCGGTTATTTGTTTGCTTGCTTATTTATGATCTGTTTCTTCCTCCTGAAAATGTAAGCTCTACAAGAAAAAGATCTTGTCTTTTTACCCTTGTAAATCCTCTGTGCTTAAGCCAATACTTGCCTTAATATATAAATGCTTGTTGAATAAATGAACAAATCAATGAATACATGAATGAATAAACTTTGCTTCGAGGAATTTCTCTTAATAAGATAATCAAACTACACATACAGGGATGTCTATCCTAGTACTATTCAAAGAACTGGAAACAATCTAAATGACCAACAGATTGGCTAAGTAAATTATATCCATGTAATACCAATAATAAATAAAAAAACAAGAATCAAGAATCAAGTAGAATTATATTTATTGACTTGGAAAAATGTCAAGTAGATATTGTTGAACGAAAAAAGATGTATAACCAAACAAAACACAACGTATGCACCCATTTATGTATGTTTACACAATATTATATATAAACTGTGTATTTATATACATGTACATGTAGACAGATGTCTGGAATTGTGTCTGGAAACATTAACAGTGATTATCTATGAGAAACCTGGGAGTGATTTTTACTTTCTTCCTATATTTTTCTGAATCATTTCAGTTTTTATATGAGCATGAATTATGTTCATAATTGGAAAAATCAAGACCAAAATTTCTACTACTAGCCTTTGGCTCATCATATAGACAATCCTAGGATTTTTCCAAGTGATTTTTGAGGAAAAAAAGAAGTTTTTATTACATTTGTTCTAAAGCTCTCTATTTGAATTTTATTTATTTTTCCCGTCTCTTGTTTTTCTTATTGTTATTTGAAATGTGGGAACACTGTTAGCATTGCAAAAAGTAAAATGAAATAAATCAAAAAAATATTATTAGGCTAAGCTTTTCCAAGTGTATTTTAATATAGCATCAAGCATGTTCGCATTTTTATTACTGATTATAATGTTCAACAGCCTGTGACACAACAATTCAGACTTTTTGGCAGACAGAGCCCAGTTTCCATTTCTTTTAGTACAAGATGTAGGGTGTGGAAACTTTCTACTTCCTTGGAAACTCTTCTGAAAATGGGTTTTCACTCAATTCAACCTCTAAGTGTTTAAGAGGTGACTGAATTTCTGAAAGTGGTCTGACTGTTTTAGTGCCACTGGCAACCACTGTAACTTTCACACTATGTGAAAGGGGGAAAAAATCCATATTATTAAAAATTTGCCCTAGATCTCTTTCCCATTTCCTTTTTTTTTTCATAAAGAGGCCAAAATATCAGGATAATTTTTCTATGGAAACATTTAAACTCAGCATCAAAAAATTTGCTTATATGACTATATCTCTGAATAATAATGATAATATTAATCACTTATTATCATTGAGAAGGCAGCTACAAAAAGAACAGATGCTTAAATTCCATCCAGTGTTATTTTTTCTTTTCTTTCCTTTTTTTAACCACTATACTGCCAAATAGAATACCCATTTTTATTTAACTGCCTGAGTGAGGATCAACAGGATACCTAAATTCCATGCAATTTTTATGGAAGAAAACAAAAATACCACCTTTAATTAATTCTTTAACTGGGAAAAATATATTATAATGATGTTTTTCAAATGGAAATAGCCTCTGTCTGTGCCTATCATTCAGGAGTTGTTGGTTGCTTAGTCCATTCCAGGTGCTATAACAAAATACCATAAACTGGGTAGCTTATAAACAACAGAAATTTGTTCCTCACAGTTCTGGATGCTGAGGAGTCCAAGGTCAAGGCAGATTCAGTGTCTGGTGAGGACTAACTTTCTGGCTCATAAAGGGTGACTTCTTGTTGTGTCCTCACATGGTAGAAGGGATGAAAGAACTCTCTGGGGTCTCTTTTATAAAGGCACTAGTTCCATTCATAAAGGCTCCACTCCCATGACCTAATCACTTCCTAAAGTTCCCATCTTCTAATGCCATCACCTTGGAGGTTAGGGTTTCAACATATGAATTTTGGAGGAACACAAGCACTCACACCATAGCAGTTGACTTCCTAGGACAAAAATCCTAAAACTGGGCAACTTTTATCTCTGATCTGGATGTAGCTATTTGCTTTTGTGGAGTAACAAGTTAATATTCCAACTTCCCAGGGAGTCCTTTCGCATTCTCTGCTACTGGAATTCAAAAGGAAGCCGGCCATGAACTTTTGGGTAAGCTATCTCCGTTCCTAAAGCCGTATTTCCCACTGCCAGGAGCAGGGGGAAGGAGGAAGATAGATTATGGTGAATGATTCAAATTATCTTACATACTTTGGTGCATCTTCAGAGATCGAATGTAGACTTCTTAAAGCCCTTGTGGGTCACTGATTTTTTAAGTACCAATATCTCATCAGTTCCCATAACTTTGATTATCAAGTTATCAGTGATGCACTATACATCTAAATCCTCATCTCCCATCCTCACCGTGTCCCTGAACTCCAGGCCCATGTGGATAAATGCTTTCCTGCAAACTCAGCACATCACAAATTGATTCCATCATGTTTTCTATAGATTTGATCTTTCTTATGAGTTCTCTATATCAGTTGATATCCATCGTTGTATAGCCTTCAGTGCTGATATCTAAAATTGAAACTTAAAAGTCAACCCTCTCCTTTCTTTCAACTTTACAAACCGTCTCCAAGACCTGTAAATTCCCCCTCAGCAATGTCTCCCACCTTTCTAATAAGTGTCATTTTCACAATCAAGTCCCCATTATCTCTTGTCTAGACCAAGAATTGGTGAACTATGGCCCGCAGGCCAAATCTAGCCCGCTGCTTGTCTTTGTAGATAAAGTTTTAGGGATCATCTGTGGCTGCTTTCACACTACAAAGTTAGAGTTGAGTAATTGCAACAAGGACTATATGATACATAAAGTCCAAAATATTTACTATCTAGTCTAACCTTCATGGTCTAAACCACAGCAACAGCCTCCTAAAAGTTTATATTGTTTAAGTAACACACTCAATAGAGAGAACTTATAGATGTTTAAGCAGAGAAAAGAAAAGAAACAAACATAATCTTTCACCCCTCAATAATAACCACTATAAATCTTCCTATGATTTTTCGGGACACACATAATCATATTATTTCTTGCAATAATTGAATCATAAATACTATTTTTAATAAATAGAGTCTTATCTTTCAGCAATATTAAATGATTTTTCTTACAAGTTTTTATAGTTATGTAATATCCAGTATTATAAAAATTATTAGTGTTCTAAGGCTTTTGATACATATTTTCAAATTGCCCTCTGGATAGGCTGTACTTTTACATCTCCACCTTGATTGGGATCTAAAACCAAATCAAGTTTTAACCTCTCCAATTCTAGCCAAATATAAGCATCACTTCTTTTTTATGACGTGGTAACTCAATACTATTTTCATTTTTATTTCTGTCATTAATAGTAAAATTGAATGTTTCACATGTTTAATAACCATTTGCATGTCTACTTGTGTGAATTGATTAAGCTTATTATTTTCCAATTAGCCATTTTAATGAATTTCTTTATTGTAGTTACTTACTAGTATTCCTAATAAACAATAATAATCATGGTCCACAAGACCACAAGGTGATACACAGTAATCTCAACATGAAGATTCTAGATGTGATTCTTCCTGGTTCACAGACTTATGAACTAAAAAACATGTTGTCTTATCCACAGGCACCTGATATAAACAATAGTAATTGTTAATGAAACAATAATAACATAAGCACTTTGCAAATATTAACTCACTTTAAATCTCACAACAGTCCCATCAGCTCTTACTATCCCCATTTTATAGATAAGAAAACTGAGGCACAGAGTAGTTAAAAGATCCTTGGGCTAGGTTGGCTTCAAAATTCATCCTCTTAATCGTAACACTATACTACCTCTTGCTTTGGTAGTAAAGGTAGTAACCCTCTGTTTATCATATCAGCCTCAAATATTTTGGACAGTTGTCCTTTAATTTTGTTTGTTATGTGTGCATTTGTAGGAATTTTTTGTCATACAGAAATTTTCTATTATTATGTAGTCAAATATAATCACTATTTATATTTACTTTCTTTTCTTAGTATTATGTTTAGAAAGACAGTCCTCAGCACAGCGTTTACTTATACTTTTTCTATTTCGCCTTCAATTGTATTTTTAAATAATTTACTATATATCTCTGATTGCAGAAAACTTAACTCCATGTTGTCGATTCCAAACCATCACTCACATAACTGTCATACACATATTCTTAAAATTACAATCTGATTATGCAATACAGCTTCCCCAAAATCTTCAAAAACATCCAAGATCCTACAGAAAAAAAAAGATAATTTTCTTTGTTTGGACTTCAAGGTCTACTAGTCACAATCTACCTCTCTAATTCATGCTTCACTCTCTCTCCATTTCCACTAAATCAGTGTTTCCAGAAGACACCCATGCTTCCTATCCGCCTGCCCTTTCTTATCACCTCTTCCATTTTTATGGAATGCCTGCCCAAATTGGACACATTATTTGCCATCAAGCACAAATGCTGTCTCTTCTCTGGAGACTTCCTGAATTCTTCACTGGGAATTATCTCTTAGGCTATCACTTCATGGTGCGCATGATTATTGCATTAATTACACAGAATTCTGATGTCTACCCCTCATCCCCGCAAACGTTCACAACCTCCAACAGGGCAAGGACCAATTCCTATTCAGTTATATTTCCCTCACAGAGCTCAGCAAATAGAGCAAATACCCAATAAATATATGGCTAAATAAAATTAAATGAAAAATGCCTTAATTTACCCATTTGTCTCTAATGCAGTTTTCATCTCTCCTATTTTGTCTCTTCTTTATTCATATCATTGTGTACCATATGTGAAATTATCTGTTGCAGCATTGTAATGCATTATTCATATCCTAGAGATTTTCCACGGAATGATTAATTTTGAAGAATAAAATATTTGGAAGTTTTCTGCTTTTTCTCTTTTACTCAACATTTGGACTAAATATGTTGCATAGTTATTAAGAGCAGGACTCTAAAGGTAATGACATTTTGTGGCCATGAATAAACTGTAGTCTAAGACATCTTAGAAAACATATGTTTAAAGAGACTAATCTTTCTGAACCAGGTCAAGTTATTGGTAAAAACAGAAACAAAATCAATAATAACATAGATAGTAATAAATATTCGCAAGCTGAAAGCTATGCCTCTATGAAAATTTAGGGTAAAAAAGAAATGTTTATGTATTTTTTAGGTACCTAAAGTCATATTGGCCTTGTTTCTGTTACTACATAGTCTACTAACAGAATTTGTACTCTCTCAGAAAAGGTAGGGTGTTAGGTGAAGCTGTACTAGACTTCCAGAATTGCAATTCTCTGATAAAAACAGCACTTCACAACTAGTATTTGAGAGCATGCATATAATAAACTGGAGAACATCTTACTTAAAAATACTATTTATATCTTTTTCTAAAGAGGGCTTCCTTTAAAATCAAGCATCAATCATGGAAGTGAAACACATGTGTAATGGACATAAAGCAGTTCACTGGAAAATCCTTTGTGGCTACAGAACAATTTAGGAATACTAAGAGAGCACACATGTGAGAGCATCTTGCAGTCAAAATTCAACTCAGATGAATTTTAAAACTATTATAGACTATAAACATCCTTCCCCTAAGCACAGCAATAGATATTTTAAAACAGTAAGAATACTTTTAGGAAAGTTATAGCAAAAGAGAGTAAGTAGCAGAAATTGACGTTTCTGTATTGCACTCATTGGATAAGTTTCAGGCTCTTTAGTTCAGGGCATGAACTTGCCATGGCTTCCTTCTCCATATCATCTTCTACCAAGTCACCCCCCACCCTTCATTCCATCCATGAATGGGGGAGAGGGATACTAATGGGGGAGAGGGATACTAAAGTAACAGTCAACGTCAACGTACAGTATGCTTTGGACTAATAGAAATGGCACAGGAGTTTGTGCTTTGATTTTTGCCTCAGCATATTTTGGACTAAAAGGGCCAGACACATTGCAAAATTAAAAGAGGGTTTTTGACCCCTGAATACTATGTAAGGAAACAGGCTGAGAAGACCACTCAGCTGCAAATACAGGACAGTTCTCATTGAGGAGGAAAGATTTCTCAGAGGGAAAAGCCAAGAGCATGGAGAACCCTTTCTAGGATAGAAGACTAAGCCTTAATTAAGAATAAATAATCAAGTCATTTTGTCTAATTGAGTTAGATTTATCAACAGCTGCCATATTAAAACTTAATACTGAGAATTTTAAAATACATTTATTTATGTATTTGTTCATTTTCCAATAACAATAATAATCCAATTATATGTTAGCATAGATAACATATTTATATGAAAAATAATATTACCCAAAAATAATTTAGTGAGAAGAGCAGCATTGCTTTATAACTTTGAAAATTCCTTTAACATCTGGCAGAAGAGAGATTGCTGGATACTCATATCTGCTTGTGCATTCCATCTTTTGTGATATGTTGTTTTTGTTGAAATACGTAAAGAACACACACAGGTATGTAGTTGGAAAAAGAAGAAGTATTTTAATAACTTTCTCAGATAATTATAAATACTCACTTTGACACTCCATCAAAACTCAACAAGTGCTAAGTTCCTAGAGATTAGTTACAATGTGGAATCTGAAGTTATATTAATGAACTTTTACTCACACTCATCTTAAAATCCCTTAGTCTACCCTGCACTTTGAATGGATCTTTTAGTCATCCACAAGTTTGTAACATCATGCATTGGTCATTTAGAAAATATTGCTTCACTGAGTTATAAGATCCTCCAAATGTTAACATAGTTTATAATTCACTTTCAAAAATTCACATTATTAATATAATTTCTAATCTCATCAGCTAAGTCTTTAAAGACTGGGAAAGTGTCAAGCTTGTAGTAACAGGTGTGGGTTTTTAAAAATTTTAATTTTGCTTATAAACATGTATTTTATCATTAGCATCAAATACTGTCAGTTCTTTCCCTTGAAGTGACAAGTTCACTTTGTTCGTTTTCAAGAAAATGACTCTCACGTACACAAATCTGAATATCCATAGTTTCTCTCTAAGCTGTTCTTTCAAGTAAAAATTGCATTCTGTGGGAGAAAAAAAGGTGGCTCTCCCGGCTCACAACTCAATCAATCGCATGCTTTTCCTTGAGACAACCATCACACTTTGGAATGTAGTAGAAGTGCTTTCTATGAATTTTTCATTTTATCACACAGAGAATTAGAAAAAATGTAGTCAAAATTTGAGATATAATAAAGTCAATAATAATTACTGCTTTATCAAGGTCTGCTTGTCTTTCTTTTGTTGTTATTGCAAATGCATGGTGTTTCAGTGACTACTAGTCCAGTTTGGTACCCTTGCCTTGATCTCCAAGGCAGCAGCAGTTTAACTCTCCATTGCTTTGCAACACTAGCAAAAATGTCAACAGAGTAAAAGAGGCAATTATTGTCTCATGTTATTAAAATAGTTTTGCCCTCACAAACTCCCTACAAAGGTCTTGGGAAAAATTGCATTCCTCACCCCCCTCCACTGCCCAGTGCTCCATGGAACACACTTTGAGAACCACTGTACTATGTATTCACTAAGGGTGTCATGTTTTCCAGTACTAAAAAAAGAGAGTAAATTTCAGAAATACTATCTAGCTACACCCCATAGTTTATAATAATTTAATGTACCTATCATCATTTTCAGAGCAATATTCGCACAAACCTATTAACAGAAATTAACATTTGTATTTCAACTAACTCATTTGATATGAACAATTATATTGTGTGAAAATTCAAGTAGAAAAACAGGATAGGGAGAAAAAAAAGAGAAGTCTGAGATTTTGTAAATAATAAAGAAATTTAGTATTGGCACCCTGTTTATTAGAAAAAAATGTGCTGGTTATTCTCAGATAGTATAGGCATTGTATGCCTATATGTAAATGAGTCTAAATAAACATGAAGTGATACCTACACTTAAGTTTACATACAATTCTTCCCATAAGGTGAGTTCAATTCTTTTCAAGCAGACTCTTGTTGGTCTTTATACAGTTGCAAGGTGAAGTGTCTGTATGGGTTTAATTGGGTCCCCCTAAATTCATATGTTGAAGTCCTAACTCCTAGTAGTTCAGAATGTGACTATTTTTGGAGATTGGGCTTTTAAAGAGGTAATTAAGGTTAAATGAGGTCATTAGAACAGGCCGTAATCCAACATGATTGGTATACCTATAAGAAGGGGACATTAGGACACAGACATACACAGAAGAAAGACCATGTGAAGACAGAGGGAGAAGACAGCCATCAACAAGCCAATGAGAGAGGCCTCAGAAAAGAATCAGCCTAGCTGACACCTTGATCTCAGACTTGTGGCCTCCAGAATTGTGAAAAAATAAATGTCTATTGTTGAAGCCACTCATTCTGTGGTATTTGTTATGGGAACCTTAGTCAGCTAACACAATGTCCTTCAAATTAGTTGAATAAAGATAGTTAAATGGAGAAGACTAAATAGACACTTTATCACGCCCTTAATGTTCTCATTCAGTAAGACCAGTTAAAGAAGGATGCTCAGAATCAGTGTAAGTTCAAACATTGAAGCTTCCAAACTCCAAACTTCAGTTGGAACTTTTCCAACATGGAAACTCCTTCTTTGGGAAAGGAAGCAAGTTCTTACTTGTCCCAATAACTGTTTCATTCAGTCATAAAAGATAATTCAACCAGAAATATGCTGTGGCTTTCTGTCACTTGTTTCTCTCCTACCTACTGGGACCTCTAAATCACTTACATTTAATAAACCAGTGAGCTTGAGTATACTTCCCATCTTTAATCCTATCTCTAATTCATTCATTCATTCATTCATTTATTCATTTCTCTTCTTACTTATTGTAGATTTGGGCAAACACATCCTTTGAGCCAACTAGAATTAAAGAACCCTTCTATATCCTGCAGTATACATTAAAAAAAAAATAGATTGTACCCTCATGGAGCTCACATTCTACTAGAGGAGACACACAAGGTAACAACAACATTGATATCAAAGATAATAATGTGCCAGGTACTTATATTCTATGAAGAAAATTAAATTATGCATAGGATGGAGCACAGGTGATGTACTGGTATTTTATTTAGAAAGGCTTCTTGATGAGGTGAGAGTTGAGTCCAATATGGAAGGAAGTAAAGGTACAAGTCAGGCAGATATCTGAAAGAATTTCATTCTAAGCTGAAGGAAGAGAAAATGCAAAGACCCTCAGGTGTAAATTGTGGAGGAAGTCGGTGCTCCCAGAGTAGAGCATGCAAGGGAGAGAAGAGCAAGAGAACAGATTAGAGAAGTTAGTTTTAGAGGTTATTCTAAGGAGCACTTGACTTTTATTCTCAGTGAGATAGGAAACCATAATGCAGAGGCGTGATCTGAACATTTCAAAAATTTTATTTTTAATTGAAATATTTAATTACACATATTTATGTAGTATAGTGTGATGTTTTGATACATGTATACATTGTATAATAATCAAACCAGGGTACTTAGCATATTCATCATATCATACATTTATGATTTCTCAGTGGTAAAAGCATTCAAAATCCTCTCTTCTAACTATTTTGAAATAGACAACAAAATATTGTTAACCACAGTCACCTTACTGTACAATAGAACACCAGAACTTATTCTTCCTATGTAACTATAATTTTATACCCGTGGACCAATCTTTCCCTATCCTCTCAACCCCCCTAGCCTCCCCACCTCTTATAACCACTATTATACTCTCTACTTCTATGAGATCAACTTCTTTAAATTCCACATAAGAGTAAGATCACACAGTATTTGTCTTCTCTGCCTGGCTTATTTCACTTAACATAATGTCCTCTAGGTTCATCCATGCTGCCGCAAATGACAGGATTTCATTCTTTTTAGAGGCTGAATAGTATTCCATAGTGTATGTATATCACATTTTCTTTATCAATTTATCCACTGATGGACATTTAGGTTGAGTCCATATGTTGGCTATTGTGAATAGTGCTGCAATAAACATGGGAGTGCAGATATCTCTTCCACATACTGATTTCCTTTCTTTTGGACATATACCCAGGAGTGGAATTGTCGGATGATATGGTAGTTCTATTTTTAATTTTGTGGGGAACCTCCATATCATTTTCCATAATGGCTGTACTACTTTATATTCCCACCAACAGTACGTAAATATTCCTTTTCTTCCACATCCATGCCAGCATTTGTTATTGTTATTTTTGTCATTTTGATAATAGCCATTCTAACTGGGGTGATATGATATCTCATTGTGGTTTGAATTTGCATTTTTCTGACGATTAGTGATGTTGAGAATTTTTTCATATACCTGTTGGTCATTTGCATGCCTTTTTTTAAGAAATACCTATTCAGATCTTTGACCCATATTTTAATTGGATTATTTGTGGTTTTTTTGCTATTGAGTCATTTGAGTTTTTTATATATTATGGATATTAAACTCTTGTTGGATGTATAGTTTGCAAATATTTTATTCCATTCTGTAGGTTGTTTTTTCACTCTGTTTT
Organism: Daubentonia madagascariensis; assembly: GCA_023783475.1. Taxonomy (NCBI): domain Eukaryota; kingdom Metazoa; phylum Chordata; class Mammalia; order Primates; family Daubentoniidae; genus Daubentonia; species Daubentonia madagascariensis. The sequence goes on from JAKFHU010000487.1 coordinate 10,860,070, forward strand.
TTTTTTTGTTTTGTTTTGTTTTGCTTTGTTTTTTGCTGTGTGGAAGCTTCTCAGTTGGGTATAATGCTATTTGTCCATTTTTGCATGCATTGTCTGTGCTTTATGCAAAAAATTCTTTCCCAAACCAATCATATGAAGCACTTCCCCCATGTTTCCTTCTAGTAGTTTTATCATTTCAGCTCATACATATAAGTCTTCAATCCATTTTGAGTTGATTTTTATATAGAGAGGGATAGGGGTCTAGCTTCATTCTGTGTGTGGATATCCAGTTTTCCCAGAACCATTTATTGAAGAGACTATCCTTTTTCCATTGTGTGCTCTTGGCACCTTTGCCAAAAATCACTTGGTTACAAGTGCGTGAATTTATTTCGGTGTTCTCTATTCTGTTCCATTGGTCTATATGTTTGTTTTTATGCCAGTATCATGCTGTTTCGATTGTTATAGCTTAGTAGTGTATTTTGAAGTCAGGTAGTGTGATGCCGCCAGATTTGTTCTTGCTCAAAATTGCTTTGGATATTCAGGGTCTTTTGTGGTTCTATATAAATTTTAGAATTCCAAAATTAAACAAGAACACAACAAAAAAATAAAACTATAGGCAAATATTCCAGACGAACATAGATGCAAAAATCCTCAACAAAATAGTAGCAAAGCAAAATTCAACACACTTTAAAAACATCATTCACCATGATTAAATGGGATTCATCCTAAAGACACAAGGATGGTTTGACACACAAATCAATAAATGTGATACATCACACTAACAGAATCAAGGACAAAAACTATACAATCATTTCAGTAGATGCAGAAAAAGCATTTGACAAAAGTCAACATCCTTTCATGACAAAAACTCTCCAAAACTACGTATAAAAAGAAAGTACTTCAGAAAAATAAAGGCCATATATGACAAACACACAGGTAACATCATACTGAGCAGGGAAAAGTTGAAAGCTTTTCCTCTAAAGATCTGGGAACAGGACAAGGATGCTCATGTTCACCCCTTTTATTAACATAGTACTGGAAGTCCTAGCCAGAGTAATCAGACAAGCGAGAGAAACAAAGAACATCCAAACTGGAAAGAAGAAAGTTAAATTCTCCATGTTTGCATGATCTTACATATAGAAAACCCTAAAGACTCCACTATAAAACTGTTAGAACTAATAAATGAATTCAGTAAAGTTGCAGGATACAAAATCAACATACAAAAGTCAGTAGCAATTTTACATGCCAATAGTGAACTCTCTGGAATATAAATCAAGAAAGCAATCCCATTTACAAAAGCTACAAAGAAATAATAAGATACCTAGGAAGAATTTAACCAAGGAGGTGAAAGAGCTCTACAATGAAAACTAAAAACTTTAAGGAAAGAAATTGAAGAGTACACAAATAAAAAGAAAGATACCTTGTGTTCACGGGTGGGAAGAATTAGCATTGTTAAAATGTCCATACTACCCAAAGTGATCTACAGAGTCAACACGATCTCAATGATATTCTTCACAGAAATGACCTAACTTTTTGTTAGGCCCCCTTTGACTCCTGTTTAGAGAATTGGCCAGAGCCAAAGCTGGAAGATCCATTAGAAGACTTTTGCAAGAATTCAGGCAAGAAAGATGACATGACTTTCTACAATTCCTATACTTGCCTGGTAAGAGTCACCTTGGGTCCTTTGGAAAACACATATTCCTGATAGCCTCCTTGAAAAAGCTTGATTTAATTATTCCACATTGTATACATTTATCAAAACATCATGTTGTACCCTATGAATTTGATTTTTCAATTTAAAATAATATTAATTAAAAATAAACAAAAAAAAAGAACTTGAGACATTCAAAAAAAATTCTGATTCAGTGGGCTTGAGGTGGTACTCAGCAATTCATGTAGTTAGTAAGTTTCTCAAGCGATTCTTTTTACTAGGCAAATTTGGAAGCACAGACTCAGAGCAAATGGAGAGGGAAAAGGCAGAGAAAACATCAGAATCTGGACAGATATTTTGAAGGTCAAATGACCAGAAACAAATGCTGGATGTGTGACAAGGAGCAAAACCAAGGCTGACTCCAACCTCTGGGACCATTACATCTAGAGAACAGGGCACCAAGAATAGGTTTTCATTTGGTTAAAAAAATATTGGGGGGCTCCTAGCAAGGGCAGTCTACCTAAAAATCTCACATAGCATTTGCTTGGACTCCCTTCCAATCCAACAGATCCAGTAATGTGTACTGACTCCTGCCCCACCCTCTCCATCACTCCCACCCTGTTTATGGGGGACCCTGCTAGAAACACAAGCAGATGGGGAGGCTGAGGAGCTTGTTGGAGGGGGTGGAAATAACAAGTTCAGAACTTAGAACAACTCTTATGTGTTCTTCAGGCAAAGCAAAAATTATCAAATTAAGTGATGTTTAATAGAACATTTTTACCATGTTCTTTTAAAAACATTGATTCTCTTTTCCACTTGTGATTCAATACATGTTTAAACAATATGATGGTTAATTTTTGTCAACTTGACTGGGTTAGAGGATGCCCGTAGCTGATAGGACATTATTTCTGGCTGTCTGCGAGGGTGTTTCTGGAAGAGATAAGCATTTGAATCAACGGACTGAGTAAAGAAGATCTGCCCTCAACAATGTGGATGGGCATCCTCCAATCTGTTGAGGACTTAAATACAACAAAAAAAAAAGCAGAGGAAATACAAATTCTTTCTCTTCCTCTTCTTGAGCTGGGACATCCATCTTCTCCTGCTCTTGGACATCAGGGCTCCGGGTTCTCAAGCCTTCATATTCTGGGACCTACACCAGCAGCCCCAGCAGTTCTCAGGGCTTCAAAACCAGACTGAAAGACGCCACTGACTTTCCTGGTTCTCCAACTTGCAAATGGCAGATCGTGGGAATTCTCAGTCTCCATAATCACATGAGCTAATTCCCATAATAAATTTCCTATTAAATATATGCCTATATCCTATTGGTCCTGCTCTGGAGAACCATGGCTAAATACAAACAATAATTAGTACAAGTTGCTTCACACTTTACCTTTGGGTAACCTTCTTTATGTAACAAAAGCCTGAGTGAGCAAACTAACAGAGTGGTTAAACGAATCATTCTTTCTCCCATAGGAAATATCTAAAATTCTTCTTCTAACCCAAGAGAAAGAAATCTTAAATTTGATATGATTTAAGAACAGATTTTATGAAGTGATTCATGTTTTCCTAGTGAAGAAACATAAACATAGCCATTATTACTTTGGTGTATCTTCTTTACGGAGAGGCATTGCTTGGCTTACTCATCTCTGTCTTTCTGTACAAAGGCCAGTGCAGTTTATACCATCAAGAGCTGGATTTACAAATGTAAGTCTCATTTAATGGTATCACTTATATGTAGAATGTTTTCCATTTTCCCTAACTTATAGAAAATAAGGGGGAAAAAAACCACTCCATTTGCCAGAATTCATGATCCAATTTCAGATGACTTTTTGCACTCCATAATAAGCAAATATCAAATTTAAGCCAGAGAATCTTCTCAAAAGGCTTGATGATATCAGGTTATAAGCGATCATAGTTTTGTAAGAGCTTGTTGGAGGGGGTGAAAAATCACAAGTTGGATAACTTACAGTAACTACTATGCATTCTTTGGAAAAAGCAAAAATTATCATATTAAGTGATGTTTTATAGAAAAAAATTTACCAGGTTCTTTTAAAACATTGAATCTCTTTTTCTAATCATGACTAATACATATGTTGATATGCAGATATCCAAATTTCCACTTGATCACAGGAGTAGCCAAGGACAAATATATAACACTTTATTATCTAGAAGCAGGTTTTTTCCCCCATTGTATTGGAAGTATCTTCAGGTTTTTTTGTTGTTTGTTTTTTAGAAAATGCTCTAAATTGTGACTGGTACCACACTTAGCATTTCACCCTACCATTGATTAGTAGAATTCAGGAATCCAGAATTTAAAAGAACATTCCCACCCTTCATCACTAGTTGCTAAACATTTGATGGACACAAAAGCATTCAATAATAGCAGAGGAGTAATTGGCTCCTAACAAAAGCAAAAGAGTTATCCTTCCTAGCATGACTCCCTTTTTAACTCTTCCATGGGCATTTGTCTCTTTTCAAAATGCATGAAGTAATAAAACTACATACAGGCCATATCAGCCCTACCTCCTAGGAGCATTTGTCCATTCCTTTGTTCAGTAAATATTTAGCACTTTCCATATGCTAGGCAATTTTCTGAACATTGAGGACCTGGCGATAAAGGGGCAAAATAAAGGGCAAAAACCCTTACAGAGTTTACGTACTGGTGGGAAAATGGAAAACTAACAAATAAGAATGAACAATAATATAATTTCAGATGCTGATATGTGATATGACAAAAATAAAGCAGGATCTTGAAACAGATAAAGGACATTAGTGAAAAATTGGTAAAATTTGAATAAAGTTTCCAGTTTAGTTAATATTATAGCAATGTTAATTTTCTGTTATGATTGTGCAATATGTTAACATCAGAGGAAGTAGGAAAAGGGATGTAGGGGAACTCTGTACTCTTCCCAACTTTTCTTCAATTCTAAAATTAGTTCAAAATAGAAATTGAAACAAAAATAAACAAAGCAAAAGAAGAAGAAAAAGAGTTGTTGGGCGCTGGAGGGGAAGTTTTAAATGGGATGGCCAGAGATTACTTCTTTGAGATGACAGTTGGACAGGCACACAACATTGAAGAGAAAAGTGTTCCAGACAGAGAGAACAGAAAGTGAAAAGGCCATGTGTTAGAAATGAGATTTATGGATTTAAGAAGGAGGTCATCGTTGCTGAAGTCAAGAGAGCAAGTAGAGAATTGGTCAAAACTAGGCAGATAACCCAGTCTGGCCAGATTACACCAAACCACATAGACCATTGGTGCTGGAAGCCATTGGGAGTTTTCAAGGAAGAGAATCATGTAATCTGACTTATGTATTTTAAATCAGATAGAGACAGAATGGAGGGAGACAAGAACAGAAGCCAGGAGATTAGATGGGAGACACCTGTAAGATTCCACCTGTTACTGAGACAGTAACTTTAACTAAGAAACCCAGAGCAGGTATAGTGAACTCTCAGGATCAGTGTTAAAAGCAGAGCCAGAAGGATTTAATGATTGATTGGATGTTAGGTTTGAAGAAAAGGGAGAAGAAACCCTAGATGTTTGGCCTGACTTTTATTGTGTGACAGCATGGCACATAATTGGTGCTTTCACAGAACAATCTGAAATGTAGATTTGGTTTTTGTTGAATATTCCAGAATGTTTTAGAGAAGAGAGACAACCATAAATTGATTGAGCTGTAAATACTGTGTTTCTCTTTCCATCCTGTGGTGTTTATATAATTAAATTACATAGATTACAAACTTCTTCACATCCTAAAACTCATATAGTTCACAATTTGGCTTTCCTGATAGGCAATCTGATCCTCACATCACTCCTATCTTAAAGCAGGACTTGGCACTTTTTTCATATTCACCGTGAAGAATCTATTCCTACCAAACACTAGCAAGTAATATAGAGTTGCATTGGCATTATAAATGAAAAGCGGAAAAGAAGGTTTATGTCATATATTGCACCTTAGCAAAAGCCCTCTATATCCTTGTGAAATAGGTACCTCTGCCAAGTCTCTTCCACTCTGTAGCTGAATACCATTCCCTCCCTTTCCTTTATAAAGTATTCTCTCTCCTCCACTTTGCCAAGAAATTCAACTCTTCCCCTAAATGTGCCTGCTCCACTCTGAGAAAACATTCTTCAGTTAACCAGACCGTCCTCTTGGAGGACAACCGGGGCAGCTATTATTTTCTTAGGTTACTCGTTGGGAACCTCATCCCTTCCACCAGCCACCTATCAAACTGTCCCTTACTACCTTGTAGAATATCTGATAGACACAATTTTCTCCAGGTCATTATAGTCACAATACGGTGATTAGATAATCCTGCTGGAGCGTGAAGGAGGGTGGAATATCATGGCCCTCTCTAAGGAAAGAGTCCAGGTTTATATATGGATACCAGAGGAATATTTACATTTTTGCCTTTGGGGAATAATTGCATCCTAAAAGAAATATCCTCTACTAGATCATCTTTATTTTCTATATTACAGGTAGCCCGTTGTGTAGTCTTTGCTTTTGACACAGCTGTCGTTGATACATTTTACAAATTAAGATTTGCACCCAGGAAGGACACATTTCTCATCTTAAGAGTGACAATAGTAATCGCAAAGTAAGTTCTGACAGCCTGGGAATACGCGAACAACCTTGAATGATAAAGAAAGCTACATTCTGGAGTGACAAGAGCACTAGATACGGAATCTCAGCACCTCAATTTCTATATCTGCCAAGTGGAGATAATATTAACAGGACCACTAACAGCTGTTAACCTTACTGTGTCAGACATTGTGCCGTGCACTTTAAGTGGAGTGTTATCATTTAATCATCTCAATAATTCTATGAGGCAGAGGCTAGTTATAAGAATACTATTGTAATCCTTGAATTAGGTGAGGAATGAGAGGCTTCCAGGATTGATGTGGGTCATCGTTGGCAGGAATGGGAGGAAGATGGGGAAGATTTTAAAGAAAGAAACAAAGGACTAATACTTCCATTAGCTATAGAGCTACAGTAGTGCTGGTAGTTGAAATAGGAAGATACAGATGAATAGATACAAATACAGATGTAGAGATAGATACAGATATGACCTGTCCTATGAAAGGTGAAACTATTGAGCCTGCATGGCATTTTCACTGACATACAGTCAGTTATATGGTGGCTATTAATTTTGGGGCAGAGGACAAAGCAGGTGTGACTAGGCTTCCTCTAATGTGAACAAGCAAACAAGAAAAAGGTGTAATCTGAAGAATCCCTTAGGAGATAGGACCAGACTGTGTGTGCTGCTAAAAGAAGCCAGCTGAATGTGCTTCAGATTCTGGAAAGAGAGGACACTAAGTCAGCCAGAGTCAGTAACGCCAGACATAATAACTTTCTAAGAAGAAAAGGTGTCAGGGCTTAGAAGCATGATGTTGGTCATACAACCAGAAAGGTTACATAAAGGACATGGTTTTAGAGTCACAGGCCACACTTCAAATCACAACTCTGCTATTAACTTGCCCTGGGCAAGGTTTTTTTTTTCTTTTTATTTCAGAATATTATGGGGGTACAACACTTTGGTTATATATATTGCCCATGCACTGCTCATGTCAGAGCTATAATTGTGGACATCCCCCAAACTGTGTGCCCCTCACCCATTCAGTGAGAGTTTTCCCATCCCCTCCACCCCCCTCCCACCTGCCCACCCCCTGATGAATATTATTGCTTTGTGTCACGTAAGTATTGATCAGTTAGTACCAATTTGATGGTGAGCCTTGGAGTTTCAACTTTAAAATCATCATAATAATTATAACTGTTTTTTAGAGATGTTGTGATGAATATATGAGAAGATTTAGAAAGTGCACTTACACAGTAACTAGAACATTCTCAGAGTTCAATAAATAATAGTATCCTTTTGCCTGCCACCCCTCCCCTAACCAACCACCACTCTTGTATACCTCCTCTATCCCCAGAGTTTACAGCAAATGTTCAGAGAGCAATGCTTGCCACAGAGCAAAAACAACATCATTGCAGAGACTCTGGGACAGGAGACTAAGAGAAAGCAAAGGTACACACCTCATTGATTCTAGCAGAAATGTTCTTCCCTTCCAGCTACCAACACTGCAATAGACATTGGGTGATATAACATATGGGCACTACAAAGCATTTTTTATCATGACATCTCTACTGCAATATATAATGTTTGTGGGTTTTTATTTTTTCTTGGTTAAGTCTCTTTTCTACCATACCAAATTAAGAATATAAGAAAATAATGATTATTAGTGTGTCCAGGGATATATTACCTGTGAAATACTGGTTTTCCAGGTGTTGAGTCAAGTAAGAAAGAAAATGTGATAAATCCCAGAATAATAAGCAATTATGGTGATATTATACTCGTGTGTACATAAGGATTTTCTATGTTACATATCAGGAAAGATGAATTTAACATTAAAAAGATGGAATGTTATGTACATCCTCACATACTTGTTTTTTCTCTAATTAAAATTCTGAGATGGAATGTTATATGTAAATCCTCACTTACCTGTCTTCTCTCTAATTAAAAGTACAAATTTCTAACTTAAGAGCCAATATGACATCAAATGGCCTTAAAGAAGCTAATTAAGGCAACACACTACCCATTCCTTTTCTCCAAAAATATATTTACTCTAGTGCCTCTCCTAATTATTATTATTTTCATTCATAATAATAGCAGATGAAGCAGAGAGTTGATCTAATTATCTAATTCATTTGGGCTTTAAACCTATAGAACACACATGACCATGCATGATTCCCGTGAAATAGGGGTGTGTAATCAGTAGCCCACAGAAGTGACAGCTTTCCATTCCCTACCACATACATCATTTCTGCTATTTCTCCCCATATTTCCTTCTCCTACTCCTACTTTTCAAGCTAAGGAGTATAAATTGAAATTAGTGTCTAATAATATGAATAATCTCGGGCATCTGTTTGTGTAAATGAGCATGTGTGAGAACTTTGTCTTTTGGCTTTTCAAAGAAGAAATGCAGACGGCATAGGAGAAAAAAGAGACTATTTTTGGAAAGAGTATTTTTTTAGCTCGAGCACACAAAGCGTTCCATGGGGCCCACGTGAAAATGTGAGAGATAAAGGTTTGGGAAAAGCCACCCACCACCATATACCTTTATTTCTTCTTGGCAACTCACCCAAAAGGATGTGCTGAGAGAATGCAGAAGGAGCAGCCTCGGTGCTATTGAAAGGCAAAGTGGAGGAAGAGAAGACGTGACTCTGGTTACTTTATGTTAGTTGTTAGTGCTGATGCCCACCAGTGACTCCCACTTTGGTAGCAAGAGCACCCTGTATTTGCTTTGAGGGAAATATACTTCCCTACTTTCAGCCCTCATGTTTCTGGTGAAGCTAATACCAGCTCTCAGCTCCAAGAGTGGAGCACACAACCAGGGTAAGGCAATCAGTGCATTTCATCTCCCAGGCCACAAATTCAGTTGTAAGCATCTGCCCCAAATTAAACCAACCAGAGCCATGGGGGCTCAATTTGGGAATTCTATTTGAACTCTTGGGGAAGAAGATATTCCTTTCAAAATTTCCCTAACTATCAAGTTGCCACCATGAGAACATGACAATAAAGACCTCCTAGAGAAACCAGAGGCAAGAAGTAGGTCCTGCTGACATCCTTTGAGCCTAATTCAAGTAATGCAATAAAGTACAGGCATACCTTGGAGATATTGTGGGTTCGGTTCCAGAACACCGCAATAAAGCAAATATTGCAATAAAGTGAGTCACATGAAATTTTTGGTTTCCCAGTGCATATAAAAGGTATGTTTACACTTTACTGTAGTCTATTAAGTGTGCAATAGAATCATGTTTTTCAAAAGCACATGCCTTAATTTAAAAATACTTCATTGCTAAAAAATGCTAACGATCATCTGAGCCTTCAGCAATCATCTGATTTGTTGGTGGAGGGCCTTGCCTTGATGTTGATGGCTGCTAACTGATCAGGGTAGTGGTTGCTGAAGGTTGAGGTGGCTGTGGCAATTTCTGAAAATAAGACAACAATGAAGTTTGCCGCATCGATTGGCTCTTCCTTTTGTGAAAGGTTTCTCTGCAACATGCAATAATGATCGATAGCATTTTACCCACAGTACAATTTGTTTTAAAATTGGAGTCAGTCCTCTCAAACCCTGCCACTGCTTTGTCAACTAAGTTTATGTGATATTATAAATCCTTTGTTGTCATTTCAACAATGTTCATGGCATCTTTACCAAGAATAAATTCCATCTCAAGAAACCACTTTCTTTGTTTATCTATAAGAAGCAACTCCTCATCTATTCAAGTTTGATCATGAGATTACAGCAATTCAGTCACATCTTCAGTCTTCACTTCTAATTCTGTTCTCCTGCTATTTCCACCACATCTGCAGGTACTTCCTCCACTGAAGTCTTGAACCCCTCAAAGTCATCCATGAGGGTTGGAATCTACTTCTTTTAAACTCCTGTTAATGTTGATATTTTGGCCTCCTCTCGTGAATCACTAATTAATGCATCTAGAATGGTGGTGAATCCTTTCCAGAAGGTTTTCAATTTACTTTACTTAGAACCATCAGAGGAATCACTATCTATGGCAGCTATAGCCTTACAAAATGAATTTCTTAAATTATAAGACTTAAAAGTGTAAATTACTCCTTGACCCACGGGCTGCAGAAAGGATGTTGTGTTAGCAGGCGTGAAAACAACATTCATCTCCTTGTACATCTCCATCAGAACTCTTGAGTGACTCAGTGCATTGTCAATGAGCAGTAATATTTTGAAAGGAATCTCTTTTTTCTGAGAAGCAGGTCTCAACAGTAGGCTTAAAATATTCAGTAAACCATTCTGTAAACAGAAGTGCTGTCATCCAGGCTTTGTTGTTCCATTTATAGAGCACAGGCAGAGTAGATTTAGCATTGTTCTTAAGGGCTGTAGGACTTTCAGAACGGTAAATGAGCATTGGCTTCATTTTAAAGTCACCACCTGCATTTTCTTCTAACACAAGAGTCAGCCTGTCTTTTGAGGTTTTGAAGCCAGGCACTGACTTTTCCTCTCAAACTGTGAAAGTCCTAGATGGCATTATCTTTCAATAGAAGGCTGTTTTGTCTATGCTGAAAATCTGTTATTTAGTATAGCCACCTTCATCAATGATCTTAGCTAGATCTTCTGTATAACTTGCTGCAACTTCTGCATCCGCACCTACTGCTTCACCTTGAACATCTGTGTTATGGAGATGACTTGTTTCCTTAAACCTCATGAACCAACCTCTGATAGCTTCAATTTTTCCTTCTGCAGCTTCCTCACCTCTCTCTTGTGCTGGATCAGGCTTTGGTTTATGGGAATATTATGGCTGGTTGGATCTTCTACCCAGACCCCTAAAACTTTCTCCATATAAGCAGTAAGGCTGTTTTGCTTTCTAATCAATCATGTGTTTACCAGAGTAGCACTTTTAATTTCATTCAAGAACTTTTCCTTTGTATTCACGGCTTGGCTTACTGTTTGGTACAAGAGGCCTAGTTTTTGGCCTGTCTTGGCTTTTGACATGTCTTCCTCACTAAGCTTAATCATTTCTAGCTTTTGATTTAAAATGACAGACACATAAAACTCTTCCTTTTATTTGAATACTTAAAGGCCATTGTAGGGTTATATTAATATGGCCTAATTTCGATACTGTTGTGTCTCAGAAAGTAGAGAGGCCCAAGGACAGGGAGAGAGATGGGGAAAACAGGCTGGCTGGTGGAACAGTCAGAACACACAACATCGATCAAGTAAGTTTGCTACCTTACATGGGCACAGTTTGTGATGCTACTGGTAACATCAAAGATCACTGATCAGAGATGACCATAACAGATATAATAATAATAATAAAGTTTGGAATATTGCAAGAATTGCCAAAATGTAGCATATAGACATGAAGTGAGCACATGTTGTTGGAAAAATGGCACCAAGAAACTTGCTTGCTACAGTTGCCACAAAGCTTCAACTTGTAAAGAACAAAACAAAACAAAACAAAACAAACCCCACATTATCTGTGAAGTGCAGTAAAATGAAGTATATCATAGCCCTGTACAAATAATCCCTATTATTATAATTTAAGCTAATTTGAGTTGGGTTCTCTATCACTCATTAGGGAACGCAACCATATTCCTAGAATTCCCCAAATGGTACCCATTTAAATTATTCACTATCATTTACCTCATGAATGGTCATATATCTCTATGGTGATAGTGAGTGCAAGCATCTGTTACAGAGGCTTGTGCTGGGACGAAGGGAATGTGCTATTAAGGACTCTAGAAATCTAAAAAGTAAGATGTCTTGGGAAATGAAAAGTACTTAAAGGGAAATATAAAAGCATCAAAGACCAATTTTGCCTGACTCAAATGTTTCCCTGCAGCCAACTCAGTGTGATAATTTAATTCAAATTCTCAAGGAAAATCATTATAAAAGACATAGTAGTTCTTAATAGCAAACTGGGGCTGTGTGACATTATAAGATCAGGTCATGCCTGTTCAATGGGTTTAAAGCCCAAGTGAATCATATAATTGGATCGACTCCCTACTCTAGCTGAAAACCACTGAACTTAAAAAATTAAAGCTCTCAAGTAAAGTACAACAGGATTTACTAACCTTTGACACCCCCTAGTATAAACAGCATTAATTGCTGAAGGTGATTATTGAGAACTAAGGCATAATTGAAAAGGTTTAGTAATCAGAACCCTTGAAAAATCAAAGGTATTTCTTTATATTCATGGATTTGAAACTGAGATAAGCAATTTGAAGTAGCATCTTGGAATCAAAATATAAAATTAAAAGTGACAATAGAACACTGATCCCATGATGCTTGGCACTTTGAAAAGACAGGACACAAGGAACCACAGGATAAGAACACAGAATGTTTAAAACAAAAAAAATGCTTTGAGAGTGAGGGCAAATATTGTTACAGAAATCTTGTTCATAAAACAAAAAGGCAATGTGGTAGATGATCTCCAAAACAGCCACCATTAATTCCTTCTCTCCCTGTACTTATATGCCACACCCTGACAAGTCTATTCTTTCCATCCCCTTGAATCCAGTCTGGCCTACTTAGTGACCTGTTTGACCAATAGAATAAGGTAGAAGTGACATCCTGGGACTTCTAAGGCTAGGTCATAAAAAGTCTTACAGTTTCACCTGGGCCTTTTAGTACTCTCTCCATTGGAAATCTTCTGGAAGAAGCCAGCCATCATCTGACTACCATGAGACCACCATGCTGTGAGGAAGCCCAAGGTAGTAATATAGAAAAGTCACATGGAGAGAGAGTAAGAGAGAGAGGGAGAGAAGAAAACAGACAGCCAGAGCAGCAGGGAGGGAAGGGGAGGGGCGGGGAGGGGAGGAGAGAAGAGGAGATACATACCTGGCTAGCATTACCTGTACCAGCCATCCCAGCCCAAGTTCAAGACAGATGAGTAAAAAAGGCATCTTGGACTTTTCAGCCCAGCAGACATGTTATAGAGATGGAAAGCAACCAACAGTCCATACCAATATTGCAGTCTAGCCACCCCAGCCAACTCCAGCCATTACAGCCGTACCACCTGAGGCCCCAGTCATCATGGAGCATAGATCAGCAATCCCAGATGTGCCCTGTTTCAATTCCTGACACACAAAATGATGAGTATAATAAAATGATTGTCGTTTTATGTCACTAAGTGTTAGTCATTTGTTATGCAGTAATAGGTAGCCAAAACAGCAACTATCATCTAAAGCCAATATTTTTTGGTCCAAAATTAGTATTTTAAAAATGAATGGCTCACTAGGATCTAAAATATGCATTAGGAAGCAGGATATTCATATGTCTCACAGAATGAAGGTCAAAACTGAAATACTAGGCTTTTTTAATCATCATATTGTGCTTCATTAAAGCAAAAGAGCAAATAATTGATATGTCATAGAATGTTTTAAAGAAACAAACAAAGGGAAGAAATATGTATAAACCTGAGTTCTGAGACCTAGTCTTGAAATATTAAAGATCATTAAAATCATGCAATCAGCAATTAATCATGTAAGGAACAAAAGCCTCTCACCATCTGTTTTAGTTAATTTAGCCAACTTAACTCATCTGAGATAAAGCAGTTTTGCCAACACAGACTGTGTTTCTGATTTTCTAAACTTACACTACCTCTGACCTTTATGATTAAAATCTAATTAAAAATGTGGTTACTTTTAAAAGGTAGAGATGGTGTAATTGTCTCATCTGTTAAAGTTATGACTAATTGTTAACCTTCTTAACTGGCTGATTCACTGCCATGACTTTCATTTCAACCTTTTTCAAAGCAAAGTCCAAAAAATTCAGATTGCAAAACAAACTCCGCCGAAAAAAAATGCAATTCACTTTCATTGCATGATCAAAGCAATTTGAAAGACTTTCACAGATTTACAAGTCTAGCCTTCTAGAATTGTGAATTAACTGAATCTTTGATTCAATTACCCAATGTTTCCACTTAAATTCATTAACCAGAAAACTTATTGAACTGCTGTGTGCTTATCACTATCCTAGGTGCCGTGAAGGAATATAAAATAATTATAAAGCATTGCCCATGCAATCTTGTTGGGAAAATAAAACTGTGAACACAAATAAATTCAATGATAATATAAGAGAGATCTGCTTTCTTTCAGGAATCTGCTTTCTTTCAGGAATTTAGAACTCATCTAGAGAAGGAAGAGGAAAATCATATATTCAGATGGCAATCTTGTAATCCACTGAATACCACAAGGATTTTCCCAGTATTCTATCTGGATAGTAGTTGGCATTCTCTGCCAGGCTTAGAAGAAAACTTAACCGTTGTTAAATAAGTGTCTCTCTGCAATTACCCTGGATCATAAAGTTGCCCATGTGAGGAACAGCTGTCACAGCAATTCCAACATTTCAGACTTTGTTCTTGAGACTTTTGATTTGGGGCTCACATATGGACCCACCATGTTCTCTGTCCATGGTCCTCAATATAAATTTCATGTCTGTTCTGAACAGTCATTAGGGCCTCTGTCAATCTTGGTTTCAATCTCTTCAAGAGGATGACTCAACATCTCTTTGACGTGCTTCCCAGGGAGTCTCCAAAGTTGATTCTTTGTATGCCACATAACTGTCTTTGAAATTAGGTCATCACAAATATGCTGTGCAAATTTGGTAAAACACTTCACAGCCATACTCACAAAAAGCATTGAAAAATACAATTGTACTTATTAAAATATATAAAGCATTTAAGAAGATTGTGTATTTTCTCCTCAAATAATGTTTTCCTTTTTTAAGTATAAGTGCTTTCAGAAAAAGCCTTACGCAGAAGGTCAAAATAAAACAGATAAATTAGTATTGTTTTGATGCCCTTTAAAATACCACCTACTCTGTCTCCAAACACTTGGTTCAGGGTCTTCATACACAGGACCCAATGTACCAGTGTGTTCTCTAGAATGGCAGAAACTCTGCTGAGCTCCCAACCACATATTCTCTCTTAATCTCTCTCTCTCTCTCTATCTCTCTCCCCCACCCCAACGCATGTATCATTTAATTAAGTTTTTTCTTTTCGGATAACCATCATTATATCAAATTCTTCTCTCCAGGCTTCCAAGATAGACAAGTTAAGAATGTCAAAAGACTTTGGTGAAGGTTTTTTTCTCTATTTTAAATGCAAGTCCTTATAAAGTATGTCAGGATTAAATGTTCCAAAGCCAAGATCACTTAACCCCTCTCCTCCCCTTCAAAAAAGGGAAAAGACAAAGAAAAAAAAAGGGGCATCAATCCTTCAACAGCTTCTGTAAACTTACAGAGAACTTACTTTACGTTTTTCTCATCTATCTGTTCTAAAGTTTTCAAGGTAGATTTTAGGTTTGTGGAAGAAAGCTCATTTTCTGAGACAGTACCCCCCAACTTGTACATTGAAGCCCTTCACGCACTTTGTAACATGAATGTATTTTACTCAGAGCACAGAGCTTTGATTCTTTATTTGATTTGAGCTGTGGTTACCTCCTGCCTTCCCCATCACCTTCTTTCCCACCCTCTAGCTACAGCTAATTATAAACTGTCCAGTCCTTCTTTATGCCTGGGATAGCACTTCCAAAGTCTTACCATTCATTACTCCACTCTTTCTGCAAGTTTACTGGTCTCTCTGCAACCACTTGGGTAAGACATGGGTTAAGGAAAGTATTTTTTTAAAGTCATTGAGCATCATCTATTCCTTCTTTAAGGATAATTCTGAGGTGTCTTGTGTGCCTCAATCCGGTTATGCTATGATATCTGAGACTTTTTTCCTCTGCAAACCAAAACTAATCGAGTCTTTCAAAAGGAACAGAGACTTTGTAGGAAAAAAAAAAAATCTATGGTCCCAAGAATGGGTAAACATTCCAGAGAGGTTCTTATTTTTTTCCCCAACAGGTCTGCCCATCCCTACAAATTGCATTCTTGTAAGAATAGTCTCAACGTGAGTCACAACAACAAAGGAAACAGAGGGTTTCTCAACGTGACACAGAAAGAATTTTTTTATTTGAATTTGCATGTTGTTTACATTTTCAAGCAGGAACTGGAAGAAAGGGGTTTCACTCTCATTGAGGATGTCCAGGCATGAGTTCCTTTTAAGCTTTGAAGTCCGGTGTCGACTCCAAATTTCAGTTCTAACCACAACACTCCACCAAGCCCTCCCCATCTTGGAAAGTACAACTGTCCACCCCTTCAGAGCTCCTTATAACTGTTCCTCAATCTCTGTTCATATCATATCCTCCATCACTTCCCTTGCACGTTCCTGCCTCAGCTCACCTCCTCTGTGTGTCCTTTCTCTCTTCTCGCCTAAAATAATATTTTTCTAAAATGCCTCATGCCTTTCCCCTTCAGTATTTGGTCTCCAGGTCTATAAATAACTATTCTGAATTTCACTTAGAATCATTCTTAGGGGAACACCTTTGCCTTCAATTATTATATTTTGCACATTATCCACCATTATTTGCCTGGTGTATAATACTGTCTGTTATATACAGACTTCCCATAATTCTCAAATTAATATATAAATAAACCATGTTTGTCCTTGTTTCTGCCAATTTTATTAACGATTCTCTTTCCTTGGGTCTAGAATAAGGAAAACTCTGATTGTAAGTTCTGGTCTGGTCCTACTGCCAAGATCAATGCATGATAAACACATTTGATATAATATAGTGAGGCATCACTATGTAGCATAGCCCAGAAGAGGAGAGGAAGGGAGTCCTAGAGCTGGTCAGATTTGGGAGGGGAGGGGAGGGGCGGGAGATGCTAGATGGAGAAGGAGGAGGACAGCACGAAAGCAACATGGTGGGAAAATGACTCGATCCAAAATTACCATAATTCCCATTCTCATTTTAGACAAGTTATCTGTACCAGTGTTGCAAGATGAAGCAGGGGGATATTCCAACATATGCGAAATCCTGGTGAGATATCAGGCAGAGAAGCCCTTTTACAGGAACAGAGAAACTACTGCCTCAGGGAGAAGTATAACTTGGGGGAAATTCCAGGTCACCCAAAATAGAAAACTGAAGGAAGCCACATAGGTTATGTTGGGGTGGGTGGATTGGAACCGACATTTGTTTAAATACTTCTTGAGTCGGTATTAGTCAGGGATATGGAGTGAGACTAGCCCTACGTACAAGGACATTGGCGAGTCCAGCTTTGAAACTAAGAAGCCCCAGAGGGAGGAAAAAGGAGAGAGAAACTGATAGTAACTTTGATTAATGGGTCATTTTACTCCTGTGCTTCCATTTCTTAATTTGTGAAATGGAGAGAGTAGTGTTTGCCCTTTTGCCAAGTCGGATTGTTTTGAAGTTCAAATGAGAAGGATATGAAGAAACACGGAAAGCCAAAGGATGAATTATTCTTGTTGCTGTTATTTTCTCTGTTTGGAATTGAAAGTTTCCATTCAATACAGTCTAGAAGTTAACACACTACTAAATATTATTGTTTAAAATTGAAAAGGATGATCAAGTTAATGGAGCTTATTTATAAAGCCATTGTTTGGAGATTAGGCTAGCACGTTTCAGACTTCTATAACATTTGTGGAAAAGCTATAGGTACCATTATAAAAACAATATCTACCGTGTGCCAGACATAGTGCTAAGAGCCTTGCCTCTTCATTTCTTTTAATTTTCGCAAAATCCCTGGTTTGTAGGTATTATTATATACACTCTTCAAGGTAGAGAGATTGATCAGTTTACCCAAGGTAATACTAGTCATTTTATTCTAGGACCACCTGATTTCAAAGATAATGCTGTTCCTACTAATACAGTTCCTTTCAAAACTTCATTATTTTAACATTAAAAAATTTTTAAGAAATTCTATGCAGAAACACACTACTAAAAGACACCGGTACCTGAATGTTTATTGCAGCACAATTCACAATTGCAAAGATGTGGAATGAACCCAAGTGCCCATTGATTCAGGAGTGGATTAATAAAATGTGGTTTATATACACCATGGAGTACTACTCAACCATAAATAATGAGGAATTAATACTTTTTGCAACAATCTGAATGAAACTGGAGACTATTCTCCTAAGTGAAGTCTCACAAGAATGGAAAAACAAACACCACATGTACTCACGACTAAATTGGAACTAGCTGATGAACACACAAGTGCACAGAGGGAAGTAAACTCCGTGGAAAGCAACTGGGGGAAGGGGGGAAGGGGGGAAGGGGGAGCGGGATAAACCAACCTAATGCGTACTGTGAACACTATTTGGGTGACAGGCACACCTATAGCCAGGACTCAAGCATTACAAAATGATCCATGTAACCTAAAACATTTGTACCCCCTAATATTTTGAATTTTTTTTTAAGGTGAAGCTGATCTTTGGAATATAATATAGTGGGATGGATATAATATAGAGGGATGGATGGGATGGAGAGATCCCACCCACTTATCCTCTCCCCAAACACTGTATCCCCAGAGACACTGCCAATGCCCCTCTTGGAGTTCCTAGAATATACTTTCAAAATATCTATTTCATCATGCCTCCTTTATGACTTTTCAATGCAGTCTTCCTACTGAAGATTGAAATATAAGGGTCATCCATGCGAAAGAGGAGGGTACCATGCTTTAGGGAGCAGAGATACTATTCACCAGCACTGCAGCAGTTTTTTAAAAAGGTAAACATGCTCATTTTACATCATCTCTAATGGCATTCTTTGTGGGTCACTTCAGAGGCATTTATTCAGTACCTGTGATGGACAAAGTACAGAATGAAGCTGATTATTGTTCTCAGGCATTTCATATAAAATGGGTGAAAGAGAAAAAAAAAACGGATGTGTGATATAGTTGAAATAGTCCAGGGCTGGTAATTCAAGCCCCAGCTGCCATTTATTTGCTGTGTAATTCTGGAAAAATCACCACCATATGAAGCCTCAGTTTTCTCATTTGTGAAAGCAGGTTGTTGAATCAGGTATTCTCCAAGGATTTTCCAATTTCTAGAGCCCTCTAAATCTGTGAAGAATCTTTACAGCCTTGTTTGTCTCCTTTCTCCCATCTAATTCTTTATCCTAGCCAAACTACACTGATGCCTAGATAGGTTTTATCCTTTCTTTTGTCTATTCTTTGATATACACAGTGCTGCCTAGTGCTGTGTTGGTAAACACTTAACAATAGTCTGATTTAAAGTGTTTCCCAATTACTTCCACCATAGCCAATGTCTAGCTATTAATGTGAGGTCAACTGAACACACAGTAGCACATCATTATATAGTATTCCCACCACATGGATACAACAGACATAAATAATTTCAAGTGACAATTTTGAGTATTTCTTATCTTTGCCTTTAATATCACTTATGTAACTTTATATAATTTAACTTTTAGTAATGACTCACCTCTCTTTCTCTCTCTATCTCCCTCTCTCTCTCTCTCCCCACCCCAAGTTCATTTGGGTAATCTAGTACAAGTCTGAACTGAAGTCTAGGTCTCTCACATAAAACAATAATATAAGATCAGGAATATTAGAAAAGTCACTTGTAGTGGAAAGAAATCAGTTCACTGACCTACAGTGATTGAAGGCCTGCAGCTCCATCCACTTGGTTTTAAAGCTCCACAACACTGCTCAATGATTCAACAGAAAATTAATTTGAGCCCAGAACTACCACCATGAAAACACTGGCTGCACCCGTGTTAGTTCCATTACATTAAAATAAAATTAAGACAACAAAAAAGGGTATTTTGGGCATTTCTGCATTCTTGGCCATTTTCTAATGATTTATGCAGCTGCTCAATTAATAGGGCAAACTTATTCGAGGAAGTAAATGTTATGAATTAAGAAAAAAAGAAATTTAGAGACAGTGATAGAAGCGTTATTTTTGACATCTTGGTAACTTTTCCGGCTTTTTGTTGTTGCTGGACTCTATTATGGTACCAGCTTACTCAAAGTTAAGTTAAGTGGGTGGCATGGGAAGCTACCTGGATGAAAACCAGGCTAATATGCATGAGTGAAATATTCCAAATGATATCCTGACTTATTAAAGTAAACCATGTTGCGGAAAACAAATAATTATAAGAAAATAATAGCCATTACCTCATATTCTGTCACTCTGCATGATTGAAACTGATCATGAAATTTCACTTGGGGAAAATTACAATCATTTGCTATATTTGTTTCTATTACTACCCACATAGGCAGTAGTTTATCAAGTACAGTTGAAGTACAGTTTGAACAAAAGGTAACACTTTTGCAGCTCCTCCCAGTTCACATTTACAACAAACAGGGTAGTTCTGGCTAAATGAGCGATTGCTCACAACCAAGACAAACGCTTAACATGCATATTCGATAAAGAACTACCAACCTAGGAATAAATGACAATTATGTAACATTCTAAAAATGGAGCTCCATGGGAAATGTACTCTGACTCTATTGACAAACATTCTTTAGTTGAACTAAAAGATTAAAACCTTTATCTTGGATCCCAGAATAAAGTATGTTCGTTTATTTTAATAAACTTCCAAAGGTTTCTGTGGACATTGCATTTCTGAGTGATATTTTAGTTGTACTGCATCTTAGGAAAGGTGGTACAATGCACAGCTATAGAACCTTCCCAATGTGTGCATTTCCCCAGGAGAAGGATGGAGGCAGATGTGGTGTAAGCACATCCCAGGTGCTTACTTCTCTTAAGCAAAATAGAATCTGACAATAGGAAGAACTCTGATGAAAACAAGATAAAAATGGATGCGGGGAGCACAGTTTGGGGGATGTCCACGATTGTAGCTCTGACACGGTCAGTGCATGGGCAATATATATAGCCAAAGTGTTGTACCCCCATAATATTCTGAAATTTAAAAAAATTGTGTTTAGAACGTAAAACAGGAGTCAATATTGGTACTATGACTTTTTGAGGTACGGATAAAGGACAATATGCATAAGCCTGCATTTAGGCAGATTAACAGGGAGGCAGGTGTACAATAGTCAGAAAGGGTTTTGGAATCAGTCAGACTTGGATTCAGATTACCAGCTCCGTCAATTACTAATTGGATGACCCTGGGTATTTGACTAAACTCTTTCCTCGTCTATCAAATAGGAGTTTAATGTCACCTACATCACAGGACTCTTATGAGGAATCAGTGCCATAATAATTGTGAATTCCCCAGAGCTGGATCACTAGGAGGATAAAAAGAAATTGTATAACAATTCTCCACTTGCAATTTTTGTAGAGTCCATGGCTATGATGCAGCCGCCCTGGAATTAGATTGAAAAATACTCGAGCTAGATTGTATACAGTCCTGTGTCGTTCTATAAAGAATGGGAATGTTGAAAGTCGTTAAAAGCAATAGTCTGGAACTAAAAATGGAAAGATTGGGCAAGATATTAAAAACAAACCAACCACAATAACCTCCCAAGTCGTAACAAGAATTGGGCAATAGAAGGGTGGCCTGAGTCACCAACAAAAAGAGGGATTCAACGATAGGTTAGTGGATGAAGCCACTCTGGAAAGACTACAGATGAAGATTGCTTGAGCTTGATGATATGAAATGGTTTTTCCAATACCAATCCAGTTTATTTTTATCTTCCTCATGAAATGTAAAATAATTCACATGACAATTTGATTGAGACCTTATGGGTACCGTTTCCATTGTGCAAGACAGGAACATTTAGGGCAGGAAGCTTTTGCCAAATGGTAACAGAAGATGGCCGGTGTGAGTAAGAATCAAACGGAGGGTTGAGCAACAATTTAGTGAATTTGGGAGAGGAGGCCACCGAAGTAGATAATCAAAATCAAAGTGTTTCCTTGTCACCATTAGAGTTTCTTTTCATTTGTGCCATTCACGAACTTAATGAGGGAGACAGTAATAGCCTAAAAGCCAGGATCTTTGATCAATGCCCTCTTGTCTGTATTGTGGGATTACCCTTCAGGAAGTGTCTGTACATATCAAAATAAACCTATAGGTAGCTCTCTGATGCCCCAAAAGCTTAACTATTTTCATAGCAATTCCCCAAATCTATGGAAAATTGAAAAAGTGTATACATTTGGCTCGCAAGTTAATAGCTGTGTGCCCTTCAGAATTATTCCTTGGTATCTGTGGCAATCTAGATGAGATTTTAAAATTTCTAAAAAGTCAAAAGGCCAGTGTAGACCCAGTTTTAGACTATCTGTTCCTAATTTCGCTTTGTCCTTGGAGAATTGTTAAGAGCTTTATAAAAGGATTGCTATTTCAGTGCTGGCAAGCTCACACAGTTTAAGTCTCAAATGTATGTTAGAGAGTGAGAATAATTAGAGTTATGAAAAATCAATCCCTCCCATCAATTTCCAGGTACAGGCTGTACCATTGTTGGGCAATTTCATAATCTCATTTGAGCATCTGTGTTTGTTTAATGTTTGCGTGTACTTGAATATGCTTTTACAAATGGCTATCTATAAATTCCCATCCATTTGGTAGCCTGGACTTTCATAAGGGGATCCAAAGACCTAATGAAAAGAACATTTTGGTAACAATTCTCTGTTTATAGAGAGCATCTTTTTTCCCCCCCTAAAGAGCTCAAAGTACTTTTCATTAAAACATTACAGCATGTCTATGAGATAGGTAGTAGGTTGGAAGCAGAAACTCTATATTTTACAGACAAGCAGCTAAGCCTCTAGCCAACATGACAGAGTCCCTAGAAGACAGAACCAAACCTTTCAAGCCAACGAAGCTTACTTGTTCTCCGCACAGGTCACTTAATAGTGCACAAACCAAATAAAATTTGAGTTTAGATCAACTGCAGGGAAATGAGTACTTAACATGCAAAATGTATTTACAATGCACTTCTACAAATTTCCCTTCTGAGATAGATGTTTTCAATGCTACTCTAATAACAGTATTACGGAGTTCCCACTTACCTCTCCAAAATAAGGAAATACCTTTGTATATGGTAAAGAGAGAAGACCTGAGAAATTAATCACAAAAATGTGAAAACACCAATACAATTCTCAAATTCTCATTTTCAGGGAAGATTTGTTAATAAGATACATTTTATAAAACACATCTGATAATGCTCACCATATGCATGTAAATGTGTGGAAGGGAGTATTCTGAAATATAAAAAGAAAGGGCTTAAGATAAAGTAGAAAGACTCTGTTTGACATAAGAAACATTTTTTGAATAATGGAATGAAAATTTCTAGAATAAAATACCATGAAAAATCATAGGAAACCTGCTCCTAATATTTGCAGGGCCTGGAGCAATAGTACAAATGAAGCTGTTTTGTCAATTTTGACAAATAGACCTCCATAATGACAACATAAGAAATGTATAAAGTTATGGTTGTCATAAAACTGAGTACTGACCAAATATCTAAGAGGACGGAGCAGGGACTAAAACATAATATGTAATTGTATTCAAAGTATACAAATGTGGGTATATTTTCATTTAAAAAAAGGAAATTATATGTAATATATAAAACACGAATTGCTTTCCAAAAAAGTTGTTTTTATTCTAAGGATTCAAAATTATACATTAAAATATAAAAAGAAAATTTAAAATATTTTTTTAAAAATAAAATTTTCTGCAATTCTAGTATTTGGGATCTATCCAGCCAGCATTGTAAAAAATCAGTATCACACATTATGCATGTTATTTACATATATACAAATTTAAAAGTAGTATAGATTAATATTATAAAGTATTCCTCAATTTATAAATCCTGCATTAATTTGTGTGCCCCTCTGGAATTACAAGTAAAAATATGAAGAGAAGCAAGAAAATGAATGTTTGGCATTATTGGGAAACAATATTTTGTTATGTAAGAATCTATTGTATTCAAACTATATAAAAATATATCATATTATTTTATAAGTTTAGTGATTTGTCTTTCTTCTAAATTAAGCCCTTCTGCTGCCCAAATTTTCCCTGCACTCTGAAGCAGTGTCCATCTTTGATGTCAGCAGGTGTGTAATCCACAAAACTTCTGGATCACACCCCTGCTGGCCTTTGGACACAGTTTCTTTTGTTTTGAGGACGTACAGCAAGAAATATGGAGGAGTTTTCTCTGACGCTTGAGCAATGTTGGTTACAAGAGTGTATGTTTAGACTTACTAGTCACACTGTGTCAGCACCAAGTGCTAAATCCCAAATGACAAAGAATTCTGTGTTTTCTTTACTAAATTTTGCGTATATGTGTCTATGTGTGTGTGTTATTTGTTATAGGGTCTGAGAACCCATAATAATTTCAAGAAGCTTTTTAGATAGCCATAAGTGATTTACTTGAGAGTGTTTGTGGGTCTACAAGAGAGGAGAATGCCCACATCTTAAGGATGATTTATTTTCACACTTACAATTGAATATATGGGCAATGCATCTCGGTTCTATCAGCCAGATTGTAGGACTAAAATATTTTCATACTGTTCACATAAGGATCTTGATTTTCAAAAAGGGCATGGTGAAGTGTTTTAGTTTAATAGTAGCAAGAGGGAGATTCCATTTTCTTTTGTTTTCAGTAGTAAAACCAGGCCCTGAGATAATAGTGTATGCATAAATCCAAATCTCTCCACACATCCACCAAACACCATGCAGATCAACAGGCAGGGCAAGTAAAATATACCATACCTCATGTCTCTGGCATAACTAGGAAACAGAAATACTACTGGCTTTGATTTTCATATAAGTAGGTAAATACCCATTGAAACCAGCAGTGAAAGATTCAGAGCCATGCCAGAGGAGAGAGTCAGGTGAGCACTGTGTGATAAAGAGGAAAGTATGAGGGGATCCAGGTGGTGGGAGGAACCAGACAGCATCACTCACAGAAAGAGAGGGATCCATCCCAAGTGGGAGAATACAGAGAACAGGTCTGATACCTCAGGAATCAGAATTCCAGGATGGGAGCTTCATAAAGAAGAGGGCTTGAAAGTGTACAGTACCAGAGATGGTCCTGCTGAACAGGCAGCACTTCTAGGGGAGAGGGAGGTGACATGGGAGGGAAAAGCTCAGAATCTCAATCAGAAGGTCAGAAGAAGGGAGAAAGTGGTGGGCAACTGGGGCTCTGGGCTAATGAAAAACAGTCAAATGGAATAACATACTATTTCAGTAGAATAGATTACCAAGTGCATTCTAAGCAATTGAATAGAGAAGATACTCCAGAGAAAACAAAAGCATAGAAATTCCCACGGTTGTTCTTGTGTGTTAAATGTCCAGCATATGCAGCACTGTGATGTTAAAGAGTAGTCCTGCTTTATTTTCTCCCTTTACCCACAACTTTTGGGATATTAGAGGTTCAACAGATGTTCTTATATAGACGATTTGAGAGGAAATTGAAACACTTATGCAATATTTATTGTCACTTCAAATCAAAAGGACAGCAGGTATAAGGGAATCCATTTATAATTCTCTGGGTCTGCTTATTTGTTTGTTTGTTTGTTTGTGAGAATACTGACACTAAGAGGGAGGATAAGCAATATCCCTAATGTTACAGAGCAAATTATCTGATAGTTACATCTTTGAACAAAATGACCTTCTACCTTATGAGCCAAATTACCATTTTCTGTGATGATGACCTCAGAATTCTGCTGATAAAGGGAATAAAGCACTTTGGAATGAAGTTCTTTCCCTCTTAGAAAAAAGAAATCTGCTTCTAAATCTTGCCAAATCAATGCCGATCCAAAATCAAAGAGAATAAAACCCAATGTACTTGGAGTATTTTAAAAAAGACATTTCTACTTACTTCTACCCACCCCCACGGCTTCAAAAAGCAAACTCATCTGAAACATCATGAGAACAAAAAGCACTGGCAGGTTATACAAATTGCTTCTGGGTCCATATTGCCTAGAATTCTGAGTTCTTTTAACAGATGTTTGACTCTTAGAAAGTTTTATTTTGCAAAATGCTTGGATTAGAGTTCACTTTTATATACATGTGACCTTTGAGCCAGCTGTTAGGTAAGTCTGGAACTCACTGTTGGATTCATCACCAACCATTACTCAGATTGAAATAGAAACGATCTTCTGTAGACTCATTTGAAAGAATGATGGGAAAAGCCTTCTTTTTGTATCTTTCTTCCCCATCCACCTGTTCAAGAGTAAAAGAGCAAAGCATCCTTCATCAACCAGGCTTCCTAGTTAACGATAATGACAAGTTCTCAAATTCATCGTGGGTCAGAATAAAGATAAGAGTGACCTGCTGTTGTTTAATGTCTGAGACATGAGGAAATGGCAGTAATTACTGGTGGGAATAATTTGATATAGACTACAAAAGACAAGTTCTTAATTATGTGAGATTCAGAGACATTGAACGGATCCAAGATAAAATGCAAAAATTCCTTCCTTGGGTCCATTAGCAAAGGAAGAAATCATATTATCCACCTATAAAAAAAGAATGAAATTCTGTCATTTGCAGCAACATGGATAGAACTGGGGGATGCTATGTTAAGTAAAATGAGTCGAAGACATAAAGACAAATATCTCAGGATCTCACTCATATGTGGGAGCTAAAAAAATTGATGTCATAGAGATAGTGAGTAGAATGGTGATTACCAGAGGCTGGGAAGGGCAGTGGGGAGAGGAAGATGAAGAGAGATTGGTTAATGGGTAGAAAAGTACAGTTAGATAGAAATAACAAGTTCTAGTGTTCGATAGCAGAGTAGCGCAACTATAGTTAACCATAATTTTTTGTATTTCAACATAGCCAGAAGAAAAGATTTTGAATGTTCCCAACACAAAGAAATGACAAATATTTGAGGTCATGGTTATCCCAATTACCCTGATTTGGTAATTACACATTATATGCATGTATCAAAATATCACATGTACCCCATAAATGTGTACAACTATTATGTATCAATAAAAATATTAAATTAAAAAAGGAATAAACCATAAAAGAGATGATATGAATGATAATAAAATGAATATCTAATATGTATTATTTATTAGATATGAGATATGATGATAATTCTTTATGTGCATTATCACATTTAGTTATTAAAATATGTTTAGAAGGTTGATATTATTATTTTCCAAATTTATAGATAGGAAAGTTAAAGTTCAGGGAGGTGAAACAACTTGTCCAAAATTAGGGCTGAAGGGCGGGGGCCAAGATAGCAGACTAGAAGCAGCCTGAACATACTGCTCTAGCAGAGAAAATCAAAAGTGATGAGTAGATATCTGCCTTTGGATGGATCGTCTAGGAGCAAGCGTTGGGAATCAGCAGAGAGGTGACGGGAGGTATCCAAAGTGAAGGAGAGAGAAGTGGGGTGACTGCTTGGCAGGATTGGAGGTAACTGGGGGAAGCGCCTGCATGTGGGGAAGGGACAGAGGACAGAATGCCAGCGCTCCACATGTCCCCCCATGCACACTGCAATCAGAGCTACAGGAGGGCCCCTCCACCACAGCAGGCCTCTGACTGACACAGGGAGCTGACTGGAGAATGTGCAGCAGCAATACTCTGGAGAGAAGTCACGGAGGGGTCCCACTGGCTTCTGAACCTTGGGTGCTGTCTGTCACTGGTGCCAATTTGAGGTCCTAGCCCCAGAGTGCTGTGTCTACCCAGGGGTCAGATAAATTGCTGTCAC
Source organism: Daubentonia madagascariensis (assembly GCA_023783475.1). NCBI lineage: Eukaryota > Metazoa > Chordata > Mammalia > Primates > Daubentoniidae > Daubentonia > Daubentonia madagascariensis. The sequence goes on from JAKFHU010000487.1 coordinate 10,887,666, forward strand.
CTCCACATCACCCCTGCCAGGCCAGAGAGGGGGCAGAAAGGGCTCTCACATGCCCCATGGGCGGGTGCTGCTATCTCCCACTGCTGCAAGGAACCCAGACAGAGCATGCACCTATGGCCCCCAGCACCTACTACCACCATTAGGATCCTGCAGCCACCACCACCACTGCCCAGGTAGCACCAACACTGACAGACCTGGATAGGGTGAGTGACCATGCCACTATGCACCGACTGGCTGCCACATGCTGACCTCCTGCTGCATGCCTCTGCATGCTGACCGCCCATGACAACCAGAGGGGAGTGGGGAGATGCAGGAAAGTGGCAGTGTTAAAGGCTCACAACGCATTCACTTCTCTGCTGCCTGGTCAGTCTTCTGGAATAGGACCCAAGCACACCCTCCAGAGACTTTTCCCACTCTTCACTGAGCAACAGAGTTCCCGGCAGAGGAGAACAGGTGTTCTGCACAGCTATCTGTGTTGAACTGAGAAAAGAGGTTCCAGATGAGAAGGAACCAGCATAAGAACTCTGGCAACATGAAAAAAACAGGCTTTTTTGACACACCCAAAGGATCACACTAGCTCTCTAGCAATGGACTCCAACCAAAAGGAAATTGTTGAAATGTCACATGGAATTTGGAGTATGGATCACACAAAAGATCAACGCGATTAATGAAAAAGCTGAAAACCAACACAAAGAAACAAAAAATAATTCAGGACATGAATGAAGATTCACTAAAGAGATAGGTAATCTAAGAAAAAAATAACAGAACTTCTAGAAATGAAAGAGCCATTTAGGGAATTTCAAAATACAGTGGAAAGTTTTAACAACATACTAGACCAAGCAAAAGAAAGAATTTCAGAGCTTGAGACAAGACTTTCAAATTAACCTAGTCAGTCAAAAGTAAAGAAAAAAGAGTCAAGAATGAACAATCTTTCCAAGAAATATGGCATTATGTAAAGCAAACATGTATAAGAATCAAAAGTAAAAAGCATGAAAACCTATTTGAGGGAATAATGAAGGAAAACTTCCCTAGGATTGCTAGAGATTTAGACATCCAGATACAAGAAGGTCATCAAACACCTGGAAGAATCAAGCAAATAGGACATCACCAAGGGACTTAGTCATGAGTCTGGCCAAAAAGAAAGTGAAGGAGAAAATCCTACAAGCGGTGAGACAAAAGCATCAAGTAACTTGCGCAGAATCTGTTGCTTGCCATTAGCAAATTCTAGAGAATGCACACATTGGGTTGGAGGCTCCAAGTTTAGAGGGGAGCATAATTCAGCCTACCACATTTCTAGCAAAAATTTCATTAGAAACAGCAAAGAAATGCCATTTTTTATTAATTGAATTGGCAAGAGTACAGAAAATGGACACGTTCACACTCTATTGGTGGGGGCACTAACTGGCGTAAATTTTCTGAAAGGCAATGTGGCACTATATATCAAAGAACTTAAAATTCTATCCACCCCTGACTAGAAATTCAATTTATTGGAGTTTGTCATAAGGAAGTCACCATAGACATTAGCCAAGGATGATGACAACTTCAGCGACAACCACCTAAACTGCTTCAGTACATTATAGTTTGCCATTCAATGGTACTCAAAGCTGTTTTAAAAAATCATACTGTAGAAAAATATTTAAAGCTATGGGAAATGTAATTTTATATTAGAAGGACTACAAGTAAATAGATACATTTCTTTTTTAAAGGAATATTAATAAAATTTTGGATATTTTCTATTTTTTTGATATTTTAAATCTTACCTTCAATAAACATTTAAGACACTTATACAATAGTAATATTGATGCTATTTATAAAGAACCTTCTTCTTCAGCTTGATACTAAGCTGGTAGAGCTCCAGTCTTGCTAGGCACCAGGGAGAGAGATGTGATCATCTTCTGGGTCCAGGTCAGCCTCAGATTTCTCTAATTTTCCTCACTATCAATAAAGCCTGTGACAGTTTGTGAGGATGGAACATTAGAAGCCAGGAAAACAGTGGAAAGAGAAATGGCTTTGAATCAATGACTTAAACTGAACAAAAAGGCCAATTCAACTATTTATGAACTGTGTGATCCTGGACAATTTATTTAACTTATCAGAGCTTTGGTTCATCATCTGTGAAGTGGTACTGACGATGCTTATCTTCAGGATTGCCGTGAGGAATATGTGAACTCACAGGGAGTGCAAGGGTCACACACACAAGTGCTTTGGGGTCAGCCAGCTGGGATTCAGAGCCTGGATTTTTCCTTTACTGAATATGTGAATAAAGTCAGGATGCTTTTACTCTTTCTGTCTCTGCTCCTTGCGCATATAATAGAGCTAATAGTACTTAGCAAATACATGCTATAAAGCACTTTAGCATTTAGCACAGTGTTTGGCTTCCCATACATGATGAACACTAAAAACCAAATAACAAACATACAAAAATCAGTAGTGTTTCATTGTCCTTCAGCTTGTGTGCCTGAAAAAAAAAAATCAGTAGCATTTCTATACACCAATAGCAATCTAGCTGAGAACGAAACGAAGGTGGCAATCCTGTTTATAATAGCCACAAAAAAATAAAATACCAAGGAATATATTTAACCAAAGAGGTGATAGACCTCTACAAGGAAAATTACAAAATACTGATGAAAAAAATTGTAGATGACACAAACAAATGGGAAAATATCTCATGCTCATGGATCAGAAGAATTAATATTATTAAAATGACCATACTTCCCAAAGTAATCTACAGATGCAATGCAATTTCTATCAAAATACCATCATCATTTTTCACAGAATTTGAAAAAACAAAAAATTAACCAAAAAAGCCAATAGCCAAAGCAACACTAAGCAAAAATACCAAATCTGAAGACATCCTATTACCTAATTTCAAATTACATTACAAGGTTATAGTAACCAAACAACATGGTACTGGTTTAAAAATAGACATACAGATCAATGGAACAGAATTGAGAACCCAGAAATAAAGCTACATATTTATAGCCAACTGACCCTTGGCAAAGCCAATAAGAACATATCTTGGGGAAAGAGCACTCTTTTCAATAAACGTTGTTGGGAAAATTAGCTTGCCATATGCAGAAGAATGAAACTGGACTCCTCTCTTTCACCATGTTCAAAAATCAACACAAGGTGTATTAAAGACTTAAATGTAAGACCCAAAATTATAAAAATATTAGAAGATAACCTAAGTAAAACTCTTCTGGACATTGGTCTACGCAAAGAATTTATGACTAAGACTTCAAAAGCACAGGCAACAGAAACAAAAATAGACAAATAGGACTTAATTAAACTAAAAATTTCTTCACTGCAAAAGAAATAATCAACAGAGTGAACAGACAATTTGCAGAATGGGAGAAAATATTTTCAAACTATGCATCTAACAGGCAACTAATATCCAGAATATACAAAGAACTTAACAACAACAACAAAAAGCCCAAATTATCCCATTAAAAAGTGGACAAAGGACATGAATAGACATTTTTCAAAAGAAGACATACAAAAGGCCAACAGACATATGAAAAAATGATCAATATCACCAATCATCAGAGAAATACAAATTAAAACCACAATGAGATATCATCTTATACCAGCCAGAGTGGCTAAGTATTAAAAAGTCAAAAAATAACAGATGTTGGCACGCAGATGCAGTGAAAAGGGAATGCTTATACACTGTTGGTGGGAGTATAAATTAGTATAACCTCTATGGAAAGCAGTGTGAAGATTTCTCAAAGAAATAAAAATAGAACTACCATTCAATCCAGCAATCCCACTGGGTATCTACCCAAAGGAACAGAAATTAATATATCAAAAAGATACCTGTATTCATATGCTTATGGCAGCACTATTCACAATAGCAAAGATATGGATTCAATCTAAGTGTCTATCAACAGATGATTGGATTAAAAATGTGGTATATATACACAACAGAATACTATTCGTGCATTAAAAAAGAATGAAATCATGTCTTTTGCAGAAACATGGATGGAACTGGAGGTCATTATCTTAAGTGAAGCAAGCCAGACACAGAAAATCAAATATCACATGTTCTCACTCATAAGTGGGTGCTAAATAATGTGTACACATGGATGTAGAGAGTGGAATGACAGACAATGAAGACTAGGAAGGGTAAGTGGGTGGTAGGGGACTGAATAATGAGAAACTACTTAATGGGTGCAGTGTATATTATTCTGGTGATGTATACTCTAAAAACCCTGACTTTACCACTACACAATCTATGCATGTAACAAAATTGCACTTGTACCCACAAATGTATATCAATTAAAAGAATAATAGCTAATATAACAGGTACTCAGTAAATTGTAAGGATTTTTGTTATTTCTAATGTTTATAATATTACATGAGCACATTTTGACAGTTCTTGGTTATAATCGTCATGACAAAAATCAGGTTACTCATCTCTTTATCACTCCATCTTGGAATAGCCAAGTGGCCAAAGCTTCATATTGGCTACATATATGGCTTGAGAAAATATATCTTTCAAACTCTCTACAACTCTTCTTTCTGTGTCTATAAGGGTGTGGATGTTGGGATAAATGTTCTTAAGTCGATTACCCACAGTAGTGAGCCTAAGAATTGTTAATGGAGATCTTTGCAGGGATTTCTTAGATTAAGAAAAAAAAAAAACAAAAAAAAAACCAGAGCCCCAAACCATCTTATCTAGAATTCCTGTGGTGTGAAATTCTTTCACTGAATATTGTGATGGGGATGTTTAAAAAAGATAAAATGCATGGCTGCCACCCTTGAGAAACTTGAAGGCCATTGAAGGAAAGAGAATCCACACAAACACGAAAACACTTAGGAACATATATATCAAAAGACCAAAACCTAAGGATTTATATTAATAGTATAAACCTAGTATATTAATGCTTAAGGAGAAACGGAATAAGAAAACTGATGTCCTATGCACATTGGATTTAAAGATACTTTCTAAATCTCTGCTTAAAGAATCTACCTAAAGACCTAGGCCAAGAGTCTTTCTGTCTGGCCTTTGTCCTCAGTCTCTGAAACATGAGACTCTGAAGTTGATGTCAACTGAAATCTTCCTTACTAAATTTATCTATGGCATGTTTCACTGCTCAGGGAGAGGATCTTTCAACAAACATCAAAGCTTATGACTCCAAATTTACATCACTGACCCAATCTCTCACTCAAACACTAGACCTATATTCCTGTCTACTGGACTCTCCAACTAGAAGTCCCAACATATCCAAGTTGAACTTGTGCAAGGCAGAATACAGCATTCATCATTTTTCCCAAACCTGTCTTCCTATTTTAGGATCCTGGTCATGGATTTCCATCTTCCACACAGTCATATAAGCCAGAATCTTAGGAGCCATCTTAGAGTTCTCCCTCCACTTTGCCCTCCATAACTAACAGCCAGCACTTCCCAAACACTGTTACTATCATTTTCCCCCTCTCTCGAGCTATTACCAATGCTTTAGTTGAAAAATTCATTATTTCTTTTAAAATGCAATAGAATTTTTTAATATTTCATTTTTATTGATAACATAATATTTACATACTTATGGGGTACATGTGATATTTTGTTACATGAATAGAATGTATAATGATAAATTCAGGTATTTAGGATATCCATCATATCAAGCATTTATCATTTCTATGTGTTGGGAACATTTCAAGTCCTGTCTTTTAGCTATTTTGAAATATACTATACATTGTATATTTGCTATAGTCATTCTACTCTGCTATCAAACATTAGAACTCACTTCTTCTATCTAACTGTATGTTTGTATCCTTTAACCAACCTCTCTTCATCCCTCCACACACTCCCACCTTCCTAGCCTCTGGATACTGTCATTCTACTCTCTACCTCCACAAGATCAACATTGTGAGCTCCCACACATGAGTGAGAACATGCAGTATTTGTCTGTGTCTGGCTTATTTCACTTAACATAATGACCTCCAGTTCCATCCATGTTGCTGCAAATGACATGATTTCATTCTTTTTATGGCTGAAGAGTGTTCCGTTGTGTATATAGACTACATTTTCTTTATCCATTCATCTGCTGATAGAGACTTAGGTTGATCCATATCTGTGCTACTGTGAATAGTGCTGCAATAAACACGGGAGTGGGGGGTGCGGGAGGTAAATGCAATAGCTTTTTAAGTTTATTTTGTTCTCTATTCTCTCCCTTTCATCATCATTCTCACACATTTTCAAGAGTAATTTTTGCAAATTTGGCTAAGTCATCCCCTAGCTATCCCTACAGAGACTCCTCCAATAGTTCCCTTTCATGCTCAGAATGAAGATCCAAACTCCTTATGATAATATACAAGGCCCTTTATTATCTCACTGGTTCATCTATTTAGTCGTACCTCCCATCATACCCCCTTATTCATCTGACCTTCAGACCAATAAAACTACTAAAATTCCACAAGACCATTCTGCATCCTTAATCTAGAATGCCTTTCCCATCTTCTCCCTTCTGCCTTAACTCACCCTGTCATTTACTTGGCTAATTTTCAATTGTTTTTCAAGAGTCATCTCAGCTGCTACCTCCTTGGTGAAGCTCTTCATAAAGAAGAACTTTCCTTGACTAAAGAATGAAGTCCCACTGCTAGCCATGAAAGTTTGCACATACTAGAGAATTGCTGTTCAAGAGAATTTTCTATGATGATGAAAATATTCTACTTCTGCCCTATCTAAAATGATGGCCACTGGCTACATGTGGTTTGTCGAACACTTGAAATGTGACTGTTGCAACTAAATCAGAATTTTAATTTAATTTTAATTGATTTACATTTAAATAGCCACTTGTCTTAGAGAGCACAGGTCTAGCATTTAATTAGGTACTTGCAGTCTTCATGCAGCCCCAGATACTTTCATAAAAGTTGCAGCCACACATTCTTGGAGCAAGATTTTCTCATCGTTAGGGCCTCTCTCTGACTTTACAGATCATCAGATAAAAATCTTTGACTCAGGAACCCTTGCACCTTAGGGAGAACTTCCATCTGCAGACTTCTGTTGTTCTGCTCTCAATTGTAGGTTCTTCCTGGGAGGGTGTACACGTGGCCAAAACTGCTTAGACTCGTAAAACATCTAGTCCCACATTCTCATATTACTGCCTGGAAGTTGTGCTTTGAATTCTCGCTTTCATGTCACTTTAGGTGGCTTGAAATCTTTTGAAATGCTGTATGAAAGTTGAGGAGTCTCAGGGACAGGCTACCTGGGAATTTACTGTTACTGGATAAGATTATGCCTAGGCTCGCCGAAGTCTAGCAGACAAGAGCCATCCTTTCGCAACTGCTGGAGACAGCTGACCATCTTCAGCACCATATGCAAGCCACTGTCTATGCATCTTAGCTTCCTCAGTTAAAATATGAGAAGATAGAATCATATCATCTTTGAAGTTCCCCCTACCTCTAATAAAACTTTACCAATATTCAGGCTTTGCTCCCACCCCCATTTTAAGAAGTGGAAGTGAAACCTGACAAGGTAAATCTCCTTCCCAGATGTGCTCTATATTGGAGAAAACAGAAGATCTAAGAACAGAGAGACATAAATTTGACTTTTGCTCTCTACTCCCAAGCCGTATGATATTTTCTAGGTCTCTGGCTTCATTTGATTTGTCTGTAAAATGGGATTATAATATTGTTGTAGGAAACAAATGACACATAATGTTTTTGGTGCAGGATGAGACACATAGTGAGTACTGGGTTATTAAGTATGAAATGTTCAATTTCCTTAAGTACCAAGTTTGACAGTTGATATCTCTGACATTTCACTTTGACACTTCTTGTTTCATTTTTTATTGTAAAGGTACATCCTCAGTCTTTCAAACGCACCTTTTGGCTTGTGACTATCTTTCACATTTTTTTTAGAGCAATTTTTGTGAACTGGATAAGTCAAAAATTCATGTTATTTTCCAATATGAGTTCCGTCATGGAACCAATGTGGTGCAGACAGCTCAAAATATCAACGAAGTGTTTGGGAAGGATGTGGCTAATGAATGCAAACTACGTTGACAGCTTGAGAAGTTCTATTCTGGTGATTTTAATCTTGAAAATGAGCCATGTGGGTGACCTGAGGCCAAGGTGGATAATGATGAGCTGAAAGCTGTAGTGGAAGCAAATCCATCTCAACCTACACGTGAATTATCAGCAAGGTTTGATGTCAGTATTCCAACAATATTGGACCGTTTGAAACAAATCGGCAAGATAAAGAAGCTGGATAGATGGGTTCCACATGAATTAAACTAGCATCACAAATCATCTTGAAACTTGCATTTCTTTGCTGTCACGACATAAAGGCCAACAATTTCTATACTGTATTGTTACATGTGATGAAAAACGGATTCTTTTTGACAATGGCAAGCATTTGGCACAGTGGTTGGATAAAGATGAAGTGCTGGAACACAGTCCAAAAATAAATATTCATCAAAAAATCTAATGGTATCTGTTTGGTGGTCCCGCACTGTTATTATCCACTACAGCTTCATGAAACCTGGTCAATCAATTACAGCAGATGTCTCCTGCAACCAATTGGATGAAATGATGAGGATGCCTGCAATTAAGCAGCCGAGATTCGTCAATAGAGGCAAGCCAATCCTCTTGCAAGACAACACTCAACCACATGGCACACAAACAACTCTGCTTAAACTCCAGCAGCTGGATTTGGAACTCTCTGTCATCCACTGTATACCAGAACTTGCACCAACTGACTTCCACTTATTCCAGGCTTTGGACCACTTCTTGCAAAGAAAAATATTCAGTTTTCAACAAGCTGTGGAAAATGCCTTTCTCGATTTCATCGCCACTTGCTTTCCAGGCTTATTCGCTGCTGGCATAAACAAGCTACCGTAAAGACGGCAAAACTGTATTGATAGTTTTGGTGCATAATTTGTTTAATTGCACTGCTTCTTGTTTGAGATTTAATAAACTACACTTTTGATTCCAAATAGGATGTTTCATATTTAATGACCTATAAATATATTTACTATAATTAGCGTTGTAGGCAAACCATTCAAGATTACAGGTTTTTCCCTACTGCCCAAAGTTCTATTTTCTTTTGGGTTATTTTAAATATCTAAAAAATCTAAGATAACCAATTTTAGGCCAACACATTATTTCCACATTTAAGAGATTCTCCCTTTGTCTGTTTGTCATTCTCAGCCCTACCTGTGCAGTCCAGACCAACTTACAAATTGTCTTTCAAGGGGCAAAGAGGGTTCACAAAACAAAGAGAAACAGCTTGCAAATGACGGCCTACCTGTCCCTTCCAAGAAGATGTGGGTCAATCCCTTGATTCCTGTAACCTAAAATTATAAGTCATGGGTAGCCTTGACATTTAATTCTTATTCTAAACTAAACTCAGTTTAGTATTACATTCAAGCACCAGAGCCAATCACATCAACAAAGCAAAAGACTGTGATGTTTGCCTTTTTCAAGATGCCAGACTATGGCAGAAATAGGTACGATATACAAGAAGGCACAGAGTCCAAAGGATCAGGCCTGGAAACCTCCATTCAACATTCACGGGAATTCTGTCACTGCCATTCTAACAAGTCTAAGAGCAGGATATTATAAAAAACCAAGGTGGAGCTTTCTCTGTTTCCCTGTCATGACTTTTTCAAATGTTATATAGTTCTCCAGAAAAGGAAAATTCCAATGAGCAAAAGCCTGGGGACTCTGGAAAGATGAGCCTCATTTTTCTGGCTGAGCACTTGAGAGGCCCAAGGTGCACTAATTCCACCAAGAAAACAAGCTCAGTCAGGACTCCTGGGTGAAGGAAAATTACTATGCTATAGAGTGAGACAGGGCAGCCTCTGCACCCAAGACAGAATTAGCCATGAAAACCCCAGCAACAGCCAAATTAAAGATGCCACCTAGCTCTCACCCAGGGTCTAAGCAACACATTCCCTGTGTTGCTGAATATTTATGAGGATTTTCAGGTAGCTTTTTTATCCACAGCCTCCCTGGCCAGAATACTCGGCTCCTACCTGTCCTAGCTATAAGCCACACCTGCACTGACTGCACCTATGGCCTATGTCCTGCTGGTAAACCTGACTCACCCTGATGCCTACCTTCTCCACCAGGCTTTTGTCTGCATCCAGCAGTAGGCTCATCCCTTTTGAATCTCAGTTTGCTTTCCTGGTACCACCACACAGCACAAGAGGTAAAAGTTCAAAGCCAGGATTTCTTCTGCCATTGAATTCAGACAAAGCAAAATGAATTAATTAGATCATATTCCAAACACTGGTTTTAATACTTTGTGATAGATTTAGTACTCCTGGAAATGAGACACTAACAACAATAACAGTTGGTCAGGCCAAGGAAGACCATTCCTACGGATGGAGTCCTGCCCACTCGCACTGCCAAGAGTGTTCCCGCACAACACCCCTGACCCCGCAACCTCATCTCCCGAGATGTCTATTCAGTCCTGACCTCCAACACATCTGGCTGGGATCTGATCGCTCTGGGCTTTCTGAGAACAGCAATCTGAAAAAGGGAACAATGTGTCCAACAGTTCCATGGCAGGCAAGAATTTTTGCCTTTGGCATTGTTCTTAGATGGTTGAAAGATTTAAAGATCTCTCAACCCAAGTGTACTGCTCTGACTTTCACACTTTCTCAGAACCCCCTTCTCAGCACTCTGCTCTCTGGTTTCCATCCCCCAACACTCCAGTGATACTGTTCTTTCCAAGGTCATCAACGACCTCACTCTAAATAAATCTCAGGACGATTTCTCTGTTCTCATCTTCCTTCACCACACCCTCCTTCTTAAAAGTCTCTTCTCTATTTCCTGAAATTTGCAAGCTTTATTCTGTTGACTTGCAAACTTTGGCCAGCTCTTTTGTCTTTTCTTTCACTCTCTCTTTTTTTTCTGACACTTTTGTGCTACAGATGTCCCCCAAGGTGTCAACTTTTTTTCTTCTTGTATGTGCATACCCTCGGCAATCACTTCTGTGGTAAGACCACTTGGAGTTCCCCAGAGGAACTTTTACTCCCAGCCATCTACAGCTCTGAACACTGGCTGAGCCCTCTTTGCTTTGGCCACTGGGGTTGCCAATCCTGATCCACCGACACATAGGGCAGGGCAAATCATGACACAGAGAAAATGCCCTTTGTCTGGAGAACAGTGATTCTACCTCTATAATGCTGCCTCTTTGAACCCCAAAATCAATGTTTGACTTCATAGTGAAGTTCAGAGCCTAGTTCACTTGAAATTCGCTTCCTGTCCTTTAGCGCCTTCAAACTAAAATTGATACTGATCTTGATTTGTTTCCTTCAAAGCCTCTTCCAAATTGTTTTCCCCCATCACTTTTCATTCTGCTGCTTCTTTAAATTTGGCACCTTGTTCTTGACCAGACTCATGCTGTCTTTGCATAGAGTTCACCACTATCTTCCAGTCATCCACCAGGGGCATGATAGTGCCTAAAATAGACGAGTCCTTGCTCTTAATTGAGGGGGGTGGGAGGAGGTGGAGAGATGAGCATCAGTGAAGTTCACCACCACAATTTCATGTAGAAGGGTGATGAAAAAGGTTGACAGATGCTGTGTGAGGGAATAAATAGCAGGGTAATCTGATAAAGTCTGGAGATTTAGGGGAGAGAGTCAGTATAAACTGAGATTTGAAAGGTAAGAAGCAGTTTACTATTGTGCAGACCAATGGGAAGAACATTCCAGGAAACACGAATGGAATGTGCAATGGTCTTGTGGCGGGAAGGATCGCCACACACTCGATAATCAGAGGAAAAGACCAGCATGACTGCATGGTGGAGAATGGGCTTAGGGGTGCCTAAGAGAAGAGACTGGTGCCAAATCAAGTCAGGCCTGATTGGCCATGCTAAGAATATTGATCTTTGAGCATTCTCAGCATGTGCGATCTCTATCCTAAAAAGAATAGGATATTATTAAATTACTTTAAGCTTGTCACAACCAGAATTGTCATGTATGTAGAACACATTGGGGGGTGGGGAGGAAGGCATGGGGATGAATGCAGAGAAATCAGTTAGAAGGCAAAGGATGCATAAGGCACAATAATTACTTTTAAGCTGCTCTGAGTTTATTTGAGGAAATTATTACCAATTAGTAGAGCAAGACTTTGCACTTCTCCCCTTCACATGGAAAGATTAAATGATCTATTATAACAGGAATCATGATCTCCAACTTCAACTCCAATGTTAGCTTTCCATGTATTTTCCTAGTAATTTTTCCCTTCTATACGGCAGAAAGAAATTCTTCCTTAAGATCTATACCTAAATATTAAAGCATAATTACACAGTAATCATAAAAGGAAAGGCTATACAAATATGTGATATTGCTGCTGCCTCTGTTGACATTTCAAGTGGGAGGCTACACTGGGGAGAGTAACATATTTAGAAAAACTGTGCACAAAAGCAGGCTGGAAACTATCGTGTCTGTGTTCTCTTAAAATGCAAAACAACAACAAGAACAACAGTCTCTATAATGCCACACCTGAAAGAGAAATGTGGGGAAATAGCCAACCTTGGCTAGGAAGCCAAGTGTAGAGGGTGGTACAGTCAGTTCACCCAAGGCCGTGGAAGACCAGCTCCCGGCTGCTCACAGCCTCAAAGTCACGTGTTGCTTCAGGCTCCAACAAGCTTAGTACAGTCACAGAGAGCAAACAGCAAAGTCAGAGGGATTAAGTGACTCTGCTGCCTGCATGTGCGTTGGCCCTATAGCAGAGTCAGGAGATGCCAACTGGCACTCAAGCTGCAATTCCCATCTTAAAGAGAAATAAGTTCTCCCCTTACACAGACCAGAATTTCCATCTTCTGACTTAATCTCTGCTAGAAAACCTTCCTTGGCTTTACAAACATATGTAAAAGCACAGCTCCCCATCTTCCCTACACTCTCCAGTGAGTATCTGCAAATCCCTGCTAGGCATAAATGCAAAGCAGTTGCCATTTGTTCCTTCAGGGATCTGTAGGGCAACCAGCCAATTGGCTGCCCGTAGGCTATTCACACTGCAATAGGAAACAAATTTCTTGCTGCAATTATCCTTAAATATCTACTGTTTACCCCAGGAATAAACTAATTGCTGCTGTAAAACACCCTTTCCCACACTGTCCAGCACACATCTGTAAATTCCAAGAGGAGTGAGCGTGAGCAGGTTGCCAGTTGGCTTTTGGAAAGGAATGGAGACTGGCCAACTGGAAGCCAGTTTATTATTCATCATGGAATAGAACTTGAGCTTCTGATTGCAGATACCCCTGCATGTTTCAGTGCTTACCTTTTAAGTACACAACTTGCAATAAGCCAATGTTTACTACTGGCTGTGTAATATACCTTGAATATTTACTAAATACCTACTAAATGCCAGGTATTGTTTTGGTGTTGACAATTATCCATGGGAATTTTATATTATTAAAGGAATTCACAGAAGTAGGGTGAAATACACTTTTTCCATCAGCACCAACTATTTGACCTGTAAGTGGAGATTTCATTCCAAATATCCTCCCTACTTCTCTCCACCACATCTCAGTCATCAAGCTTGGTGGTCTTCTTGTTCCTGGCCAACACTTCATACCGTGTTTCCTGAAAACACCTTCTGAAGTTAAGTAGCTCACCTTCAGAATGTTTATGCTTTTGTGCCTTTGGACGGAACAACTTTCTCCTGTTTTCTGATTGTGAAAAGCTTACAGATACTTTGAAGACCCAACTCAAGCAGGTGGGAAATGGGGGAGAGGCACCAGTATCCCTTAAGGATGTAGTAAGCAATCTCCCAGGCAAAAAACTAAAAGGAGCCCAGAGTTGCAAAGATTGGAACTGAGAAGCCCCTCGAAATCTATATTTTTTAATATGTCTTTTGAATATTGTATTTCTCATCCTCTACTTCTCTCTGCCTCTTTTCTGACTCTTCTTTTACATGATCAGCTTCTCCTGATTGTGCAGTGTTCAACATAGGCAGTAGCCTAATGGCTTTATCACCTTCTAGGCTCAGTTCTCACCATTAACTATTACATTCTCTGTGCTGCTTAGTTAAATGCTTAGGGGAGACTCTAGTGAAGACCTGGTCTATAGTGCCTCTCCTAGGGTCCAGTGTCACCCTGGATGAATCAGCTGTGGCTGGGAAAGTGGGTTCCACGGTATTAGCAGCCTGCCCCTGTCATTTCAGCGAGGCCATGGACAGGTTCACAGAACAAGTTTTTGTGCACGGCACATGAAATACTCTGTTATGTAACTTACCACACTTTTGTTGTCGCTCATGGATGTGTCTGTCTCCCCACACACACACTGCAATCCATTATACTATTGATGCCTTTCAAGGGCCATATGTTATTTTCCTGCTATTTTATCACTTGGCAGAGTCTCTGGCAAATAAATAGACTTTCAATCAACATCTGTTAAGCAAGCCTTTTAAAAATATAAATTGGATTATGTCACTCCCTTGCTTAAATACTTCAGTGGCTTCCCATTTTATCTAAATTAAAATCCAAATTTCTTTCCATGACCTAAAAGGCCCTTCAGGTTCTGGCCCCTCCTACCTCTCCAAGTTAGTCATGTGCATCTCACCTCTTCATTCTTAGTGCTCCAACTACACTTTTTTTTTCTTATATTTTCTGTAACACATCAAAATCTTTCCAGGTTCTGTACCTTGGCAAATATTGCTCCCTCTGTCCGGAAGGTGGTTCTGCTCACACAGTTGGCCTCTTCTCATCCCCTTTTTGGAATGCAGCTTAAATATCATATCATCAGAAAAGCCTTTTCTGGCTTTCCCTCTTTCCAACAATATTCTCTATCATTCTACTCTGTTGGGTTTATTCATAGTGTTTATCACAATTTTGGATAATTAGTTAGTTATTTTACTTATTTACTATCTTTATCCCAGGTTAGACTGTAAGCACCACAAAGTCAGGGACTCTTGTTTTCTCCCACATATATGGAGCCCAATACGGTGCTTAGCCCTCCATAAATATTTGTCAGTGGGTGAACATATCAGCAGATCATGATTCAAATTCCGTCTGGCTTACTAACAGTGATTTCGGGCAGGATGCTTTTCCTTTCTAGGCTTCAGTTTCCTCTTCTGCAAAATTGGGAGATTCCAGGACTGATATAATGATTATTTCTCTTCATCTAAGAACTACCAAGGCTTTCTTTTCTGAGATGCTTTTCCTAACTATCTCATTCTGGGTCCACTGAATGCCTATCCTGAAATATCATTTCTCAGTAGTTGTCTTAGTTACTGTAAGGTCCCTGGGCACAGGAGCCAGTGGCTCTTGGAAAAGGATAGAAGGCTGGGCCACATGGAAGTTCTGAGAATCCTGAAATATCTTTTAAGAATGAAGAAATTCCTAAATATGGTTACAAAAAATTGTCATAGAATATCAATGCTTATATTGAACATATTAATATTTTAAACACAGAAACATACAATGAAATATAGCCATGCTATTTTGACCAAAAAAAAAAAAAACTATCATTACTTCCTTCAACAAAAATACCATTCAAATGTTTACTGAGCATCACTTATGTGCATCAAAGACCATTTTTCATCCACTATCTCATTTAATGTGACTAAATCTGCACAATAGATTATTATCTGGGGGATCTCAGTGAACCACGGCCTCCCAGATTCAAACCTTTGTGAGTTTCTGCCTACACTGAGGTTGAGCTTGGTCATGTGGCCAGCTTTGACCAATAGGGCATCATCAAGAGTGATGCAGTGGAGGTTTGATACACGCTTGTACATTGCGGCTTGTCTTCTTGAACTGTTCCTCCATGGAACCCAGCCACCATGCTGTCAGGAAACCCAAGAAGCCACATGGAAAGGCCCAGAGAGAGGAGACTCAAGAGCCCTGGTCCACAGCACCAGCAGAACTGCTAGGCAGCAGCCAGCACCAATTGCCAGCCGTGTGGGTGAGGACGTTTTGGACCATCTAGACATCCCACAGTGACACCCCATGAAGCAGACCTGTCCAGTCAATTCATAGCATCATGAGGAAAGAAATAATTTGTTGTTCTAAGCCACTAAGTTTTGGGAGGGTTGTTACCACCCCAAACACCCTCAAGAGTAGATGTCATCTCATTTACACAGAGGAGAAACTGAGGCTCAGAAATGGCAAGTGATCAAATTCACATCGCTATTTTAATTCTGATTTGTATTTGCCACCTTCCTGAGAGAAGAGTGAATTACCCTGCAAAATAGCCGATTTGCCTATAGCTGTAACTCTGATCCCTCTGTGGATCACATGATTCTGGTTTCCTCCATCCCAAGCCATAGGTGATTGCAAGCAATTAGCAACTAATTCAAAAACAGCCAAGCCATCAACTGACCAGCAACCTACAGCACAGCTCAGAATGGCACAAAATCAAACTAAACCCATCAGATTCCCTTTTTCCAGAATTTTAACTGAAAATACTGAATGACTAGGTAGAAATTGAAGCCAACATGATAGCATGTGTTGGGTAGAAATATGACATATCACAACACACCAAAGCTGTGAGACAGCATACAATAAAATAATATTAGTAAGCAGAAAGTAGAAAAACATATGTAAGAATACAGGTGAATAATGTATTGGTTGATACCCAGAAGCAGAAGGAGGCAGAGGGAGTTGTGCAAAGAAACAGAAAAATGAAAAAATGCTGTTATATCAGAAACTTCACATGGCCCCTATACCTGCCTGGTTTCCCAATGGCTTTCCATTTGTGAATTTAAGACATTATTGTCTTTTAACAAACCGGTCTTTTCTTAAAGTCGTTTGAGTAATTTTCTATCCCCTGCAACCTTAACAGCCAAACTAAAACAAATTTCAAACAGGAAATAACTCCCACCATGGAAAATTCACCTAGGAATGATTATAATTTTTCTAGTTCTTTTTAACAAGTATTTAATTTCTAACAGGCAGGCTTTCTGGATTGTTAGGTGGTAGCAAAAACAGAGAGGGGGGAACCTTGGGAAAAATTTATTTCCCATGACAATTTTCTACTCAGAATGACTTTAAGCTGGACAGAATAATTTGAGCCATCCTTATTATTAGATTGTCAAAATGTTGAGTTTAGAGTTCAAGGTCAGCACCTTCTTCAAACACTTGAAACCAACAACTTCCCACTTGACCCAATTTGCCTTGTGAATTAGTATGCACACAAGCGTAAGAACTCTCCACCAAAAATTTACATCATCCACGAGTAGCTACATCAAACCTTAAGTCTAGGAAGGAAATGAATGAATTTGTCAAGGGAGGAGGGATAATATTAGTGCTGCAAAAGAGGTTAATCTTACAAATACATTTTTAAAAATTTTAAACCTGACTTTGATTAGAAGATTTAGACACTTAGAATAATTTACTTTGGTTTTTCTTTGTCAGATTTGTGAAGTTCTCTCCTTTAAAAAATGTGTATATTGCTGAAAGATTGTAAAACTTAATAGCAAACAGATTACACATTTAGGAATAGACTAAGCACAATTAGCGCTCACATTCTTCCCACTCCTATAAATGACTCAGTTTCTTTTCCATGTCTGCAAATTTCATTAGAATGGCGGAAAAAAGGCAGGGGGAGAAGAAAAAGGAAAAAGGAAAAATGAAAAGCCTTCTGATTCTCTTTCGTTGCAAAGTACAGATCCAATCCCTCAGTCAGGGTCTTTGTATATAGCCTAGGAAGGGGGACAGGTGTGGGGTAGGGAGGCAGAGTTAAAATAGAAAGTAACTTTTCTACCTATGACTTCAGAATTCACCTGCTAATAAAATAACATATTGGCCCCTCCAGCAAGCAGCTTCCTCCATTGGCTTTTCCCAAGATGTGCTTTGGTGATCTCAGAAGAAAGGATTTTGTCCCTCCCATAGTTTTATACTACATCTACTTTGGTGATGTTACTTAATTTAGCAGTTATTGTTAATCATGTCTGTGAAAAGAATAAAGACTCTAACCTCATTTATTAGAAGCCAAAGACAAGTGGTACAGAGAGGAAGATATTTGAAAAAGGTGAAATTCTAGAAGCACGAAAGGTCTATGGCCCTTCAGTCTCTTGAGTCCCCCCCCCCACTGCTCTCCAGAGAAAAGTCTGTGCCTAAGCATGTTTGACAGCCGTTGGGTTCATGTCCAGTTCTTGGAAGGGTCTGTTTGTGTAAAGTGAGGTGGAGAATGTGGTCCTTTTTTTTTGTATTATGTGATGAAAACAACTTTCTTTAACCATGATTTGGATATTTCAAAGCACTGTTAGGTAAAAGTAACTGATCTGAAAAGCAAACAATCCAGTTTAAAAAAAACAGGCAAGGACTTGCATAGACGTTTCTCCAAATAAGATATACAAATGGACAATAAGCATCTGAAAAGATTTTCAACATCACTAATCATTAGGGAAATGCAAATCAAAACCACAATGAGATACGACCTCACACCCTTGAAGATGACTGCTATCCAAAAAAATAAGTAAATAAACAATAAAAGCAAATTAAAAAACAGAAAGTAACAAGTGGTATTGAAGACGTTAAGAATTTGGAATGCTCATGTGCTGTTGGTGGGAGTGGAAAATGGTGCGGCTGCTGTAGAAAACGGTATAGTAGTTCCTCAAAAAATTCAAAATAGAATTATCATATGATCCACCAATTTTATTTCTGGATATATACCCAAAAGAATTGAAAGCAGGATCTCAAAGAGATATTTATATATCCGTGTTCATAGCAGTATTATTCAAACTAGCCAAAATGTGGAAGCAACTCAGTATCTATTGACAGATGAATAGATACAGAAAATGTGGTATATGTGTACAATAGAATATTATTCAACCTTAAAAAAGGAGAAAATCCTGTCACATGCTACAACATGAATGAATCTAGAGGACATTACGCTAAGTAGAATAAGCCAGTCACAAAAAGACTAGTACTGTATGATTTCACTTATTCAAAGTACCTAGAATAATCAAGTTCATAGGATAGAAAGTAGAAGGGTGGCTGCCAGAGGCTGGGGGAAGGAGAGAATAGGAGTCACTGTTTGATGAGCAGAGTTCCAGTTTTGCAAGATGAAAAAAGTTCTGGAAATTGGTTGCACAACAATGTGAATTAACTTAATACTACCGAAGAGTACATTTGAAAATGATTAAGATGGTAAAATTTATGTTACACATGTCTTAGCAAATTAAAATTTTCCAAAAAAATGTTTAAAAGAGGTCATTATTGTAATGCTGCTGGGAGATTTTTATATGACCCAGTTTCTGAGAAGTAGAGCCTGACCCTTCACGATAATTAGAAAAATCAGTAAGTGGAAGTTTCTTCTTCTCCTCCTCTTCCTCCTCCTCCTTCCTCTCTCTACCCCGCCTCCCCACCCCCCGCCCCTTCTTAGATTTTCTGTTCTTGCTCTGTGACAGACAAACTCTAAGATGTCCTTTATTATAATCCCTGCCTTCTGATATCCACACACCTCTCCTTGAGTGTGGGCAAGACCTATGCCTCGTTTCTAATCATT
This sequence comes from Daubentonia madagascariensis, assembly GCA_023783475.1. Taxonomy (NCBI): domain Eukaryota; kingdom Metazoa; phylum Chordata; class Mammalia; order Primates; family Daubentoniidae; genus Daubentonia; species Daubentonia madagascariensis. Next base: position 10,907,075 of record JAKFHU010000487.1, read on the forward strand.
AGAATATTGAAAAGGTGTTGGTGTGCCACTTTTGTGATTACATTACATTATACCGTAACTCCTGTATTGCTAGCATACTCTTTCCCTTGCTGGAATTGATGAAGCAAGCTCCCATGGTGTAAGCTGCCCTGTAGAGACACCCACATGGCGAGGAACTGAGGCCTTCAGACGACAGGGAGCTAGGAAATAAATCCTGCCAACAGCGTTGTAAGCAAGCTTCGGAGTGGATCTTTCCTAGACAATGTTCAGCTGAGACCTCAGTGCCAGCTGACACCTTGATTACAGCTTCATATAAGAAAATGCTAAAGCAGAGAACCCAGTTAAGCCCTGCCTAGATTCCCAGCTCATAGAAAAAGTAAGATAATAAATGTGTATTGTTTTAAGCCACTAAGTTTCTGATAACTTGTTACAAAGTCCAATATAACTGATACATCCTCTGTTCTCCTCTATAGGCTAGCTTCCTCTACAAGGATTTTAGCTTTTATTTGTATGTATAATGTGAGTTACCCCAGGCCGTGTCAGGGCATTGACTGTAGCTCTAATATGGCTCCTCACAAGCAACCTAACTGATCTCCAGGTTCAGGTCCTTGTATCGAGGAGCATTCACTTGCCCAACTAGGATCAGACCCATTCACTGTGGCAGAAGGGCACCTGCTGGCAGGTCTGCATTCCCACCAGTCATCAGGATTGTAGCTGAAGGCAGATTTTGTTTTAAAAGGAGAGTGGCTAGGAGGCCATGACCAGTGTCTCGTACACATTATACTGGTCCTCTCTCCGTTTTCTCCTTTCTTTTGAAATGAACTTGAAGGCCAGATTATTGTAAAGGTTGCCCCAAGACTTCAAAATTCTTCTACATGGATGGAAAAAATAGTATAAATTATAGTAATGTTTGCATTATCTAAGCTTTGCAACTAAATAAATAAATTTTAAAAACTAAAACTATGTAAATAATATACATATTATCTAACCTTGCAACCATCCAATAAACCCCCATATTACTAATTTTTTTCTCTTGTATGTATTTTTGACAGCTGCCTAAAAATTTTTGAAACAAGACTGTATTAATAAAATAAAGGCAGAAAAGTCTTTCTCTAAAGTGCTGTTTATTTGGCAATCAACAAAACATCAAGGAGATATTTTGTAACTATAACCAGTGGGGCAGCAGAGTTAAAATTCTTGGGGCCTTTGGCTTGCCTAAATGCCTTTTAAGCTACTCCTGAGTAGAACTATATTAGCATATGGGTGTGTTTTACTTAAGTCAGGAGGTAAATTGTTAAATTCTTTGGTGTTTCCAAACGCAGAGCAGACTTCTATCTCTTCTCCAAAAAAGTTGCATAATTAATAAAATTCATATCATTGAACCAATTCTTTGCTCTCTTTGCTTGCAAAAGTCAAAGTTTATTTTCCTATTCTCCCTTTGAAGAAAGACATTTGTGATAGATGGTGGATGACAGTCCAGGAATTCAACCAAAATGACAGTACACGCCCTATAAGCAGCTGTGAGTTGGCTACAGTTCTGTCTTTTGTGCACATCTAGTGCAGTGCAGCCAATGGAAAGAAATAGTCACATTTGAGCATGCTATTAATCCAGAGCGCATTTGCATTAGGTATCAAAGACATACAAGATGCAGTTGGTAGTGGTCAACCCAGCCTACAAAATAAGAAAACAGGTGTGACAACTTTGACAAACTACAGTTGAAACTTCTTTGCAAATACACTATGTCTAATTCTAATCATTTAGAAATTGTGTCACATTAAGGCAGGTCATGGGGAGAAGGCATGAAAGGGTGGGGTCAGTTGGTGTATGGATGTGCATGCACATGAGAAAAGAGTCAGGTCAGAATCCATATAAAGAGGTAAGCAATAGTCATGGCTGTCCCCAGTCCTGTGTTCCAGTGGCTTGGCTTGCCTAACTGCCCTGGCAGCACCAGCATCCTTGCTTGGTCTGTATGTGGTACCACAGAGCACGTTCTCTTACACGGAGTGGCCGGGCTGGGATAGGAGACAGCTGTGTTTGCTTTTTATTCCAGCAATGAGTAGTCTCTTGCAGTCTAGAGAAGAGATGGAACCTTAAATTCGAAGGCCACCACCTATGAGCTCATTATTAGTAATTTATATTTAATCATATAATACAGTGGTGTGATACACCCATACCCATGATCCTGAACCTCTCGTAGATTTATATCTACAACGTTCACCCAGATTCCAGGTTTCATCATTGTTTTTTCCAGAAGAACTGGCATAACAAGGGTATTTTTAGCTAATGGCTTCAGCTATTTAAGAAAAGATGAAACACCTTCTTCTTATATTCCTAAAACAGTGAATTTAGCTGCAGATCTGCATCATTTGGGGTACTTGTTTAAAAATGCAGATTGTCCGACCCTATCTCAGAGGAGTCTAGCTTAGTCCATCTGGGTCTGAAGCCCAGAACTCTGGATTAACAGGAGGCGCTCAGGTGAGTCTGATGCAGCCAGCCCATTGACCCATGTTATGGAATCAGCATTTAGAACCAATCCCAAATTATTGGATTATTATAGAAATAAAATATTCTACACTTTTGAAAGTTTGTGGTTTGAGAGAGAACCCCTGTTAATTATTTCCTGGTTCTACTAAGTCAGGGAAAGGCAATCTGTAGGCTCTGGAAAAACTGTTGGCACCCATCCTTCCTTCCTATTTGCTTCTCTAGTTTATCTCACATCCCCTCTCCTGCCCCTATTTCAGCCATGGGACCATGTGGATTTTTCTGATATAGTTGTCTAGTCAAAGAGTTGGCTGACTGCTGCCCTAGATTTTTGCTGTAAGAAAATGCATTCGCAGGAGCACAGAGATTCATGGCCCCAAAAAGCCATTGTGAGGTCCTGGGATGGACTACAGTAGCTGCTCTTGCATTTTCCAATGTGTTACTCTCTTAGTTGAATCCAGTTGAAAGTCAGGAAGTTATTTAAACTGATGACCCACAGGATTATACTACCAGTGGTCCCAGCAGAGTCTCCCTACAGCAAAGATGCCCAGAACAAGAATTCAGCCTAAAAACAGTCCTACTTTCATCAAAAGCAGCATTCCAAAATTATAGCTAGATAGGAGGAATAAATTCTAGTGTTCTATACCACTGTAGGATAACTATAGTTAACAATAATATATAGCTTCAAATAGCTAGAAGGAAGATACTGAATGTTCCCAACACAAAGAAATGATAAATGTTTGAGATGATGGATATGGCCATTACTCTGATATGTACTATACATTATATGTATCAAAACATTACCATGTGCCCCATGAATATGTGCAATTATTACTTGTCAATTAAAAAATAAAATAATAAGATAAAGTAGCAGCATTCCAGAGCAGGCAATCATTGAATGGCAGTCCAACATCTACTGGAGGTTGTGGACAACTGGATTATAAGGGGCAAGTCTGACTAAGTTCATACTGGTAAACTGAGCCAGCTATATTCAGGAGAATGACAGGAGGAGGGGGAATTGCCAGTTGAGTCCTGCTGTGTATCAGGGGCCGTGCTACAGATTTGCACATGTAACGCCCCATGCAAGCCTCACGAGAGAACTGCAAGCGTGAGTGTTTCTGCCCTGTTTTAAAAATAAGGAAACTAAGACTCAAAGAAATTAATATAATTCACTCAGGGTCAGACATTTATTTGCCAAGTGGAGTCAACTGACTCCAAATTCAGAGCTCTTTTTATTACCTGACATGGTCCCTTGAATATCTCAAAGGTTCTGGCCTTGGGATTACCATCAAGTATTTAAAAGAGAGGCTGGGGGGAGTTGTCTTATTCAAATCTTCTCCTCCAGGAAGATATTTTGGATTCTTCTCATATCAAAAAATTAGGGAGCTAGAAGCAATCTTAGGGATCATTTAGTTATCCTCATATTTCAGATGAAGAAACAGAGACCCCAAGAGGCAAAACATCTTGCCCAAAGTCACATGGTTATTGATGGAGCCAGGATGATCTAGAACCCAGCTTTGCTAATGTGCACTTCAGTATGTTTCTTGTTGTTGCAGTGTTTTCCAAAAGATTATCATATGCATATTAAAAAATACATCAAAATTAAAATGTGGCCATGTAAATTAAACTCTTATTCCAGATTTTTAAGCTGGGCTCAGCATGAAACTAGCTTAGGACATACGGAAATACATGCTCCTGAATTCCATGATATTAAGCTGAGTGACCTCCAGGTGTCTGTTCCAATTGGAACAACATAGAATTGCTACAAATTCTATTACCCCCTTCAAGGATTTTGCCATACAGATGCTACCCACCAAAGTTTGGCCTCCAAAATTTATAAGAAATGAGTCATAAGAATCTCTAACTTTAGGAAAATTCCATGCCCACTTTAATGTGAATGTTGCTGAGATCAATAAAATGGGGAGCTTGCAGTGGGAGTGGTACCTACACTCTATAGCTCTCAAACCCCCAGGCAAAATAAAAAGGGGGGGGAATTAAATGATACTCTGCCACTTACTATTTTTCAGTCAGTGCTTTATCCCTACAAGGAGTCTGCCTTGAGATAGACAGATAGATAGATAGATGATAGAGATATATATTTGTGTGCATGTGTGTGTGTGTATGTGTGTGTATTGATTCCTCTTCTTATACCAGGTAATCCCCCTGAAGTTAACCTTATCCTGCCCCCTTTCCTATATTGTATCAGCAGGAGGATGGTCTCTAAGTTCATGGTGCAATGACTCCCAGATAGCTGAAGGGGCTTTTATGGCTGAACAAATGAGATGTTAAAATCAGTAGGATTTAGGCATAAACTCCTGCATGACAATGATTCAACCTCTCACTTTCAGCCCAGTACATATATTTCTCCTTCCTATGTGTCCTACCCTGCAATGACTTACATGATGCATTTATTCCTTAGCAGTTGATGGACTCAATGAAGACAGAGACAAGCCTGTCTGACTTTGTGATAATCAATCTCCATTACCTAGAGCAGTGTCTGGAACTCAGGAAGTAGTTGACAAATACTTTTTGAATGAGGGAATATTTGGCATGGCATGATATGATATGATATGATATGATATAGCAAAATTTATTCAACTAATCCCACACATGGTGATTGTCTTGGTTTTACCAAATCAGCCCCTATTCAGTGAGTAAAACAGGTGAACACCACCCTCATTGCTGACTAAGGCCAGATCTAAGACACCTTCATAAATATCTTCTAAAAAATTAATCAAGCATCTCTGAAGTCAGAGATCCAACAATACATAATAAATAAATTAGAACGAAGAAGAAATTTCCAACCTGTAGCTGAAATTCAGCAAGCTGATTGTAGGAAAGAGAAAGGAGATAATACTTTTGTCATTTAGAAAAAATTTCATGCATTCCATATGATTGTAGTTATGTTAATTTTTCTTCTCTATATTTTGTATTTCAATTTTTCTTACAGTAACCACTTGTTACCCGGGATGGAAAAAGAATAAAATGTATTAAGAAAGGAAGGAAGAAATGGAGGGTGAGAGAAAGAAAAAGAGAGAGAAAAAAAGAGAGAGAGAAAGGAGGGTAGAAAAACACCTCATGAAATGAAAAATGACAGGCTATTTCTCCATGACTCTAAAACCACTGATTGAAAATGGAGAAAAATCACATCAACTGGTTGTTTTGTCTCCATGACACTAAACACTACTGGTTTTACTTTTTCAAAGAATATCTTGAACTGATTAGTTATTTTGGCATCGTGGAGACACACCACCATGTGAACAAAGAAAACAACATATGAGCAAGTGGGGAGGGCTATGGGCCATGTCGAATGACTTAAGGCCACCAGGACACAGAGCACATTGGTGTATACTCATCTTGAGAAATTAATAACTTTTAAAAGTTTCTCCATAGAATTAATATAATCCAGTCAATGGAAAATACCTGAGACTTAGGAATTTGAATCCCCAGGTTCTATTATCCACCTTTTCCACAAATAAATCTGTGAACTAAAGCAGGTTATTTAACCACTCTTCCTCTTCTATAAAAATTGGGGAAATAACTTCTGTCCTATCTGTTCTCAGTATTGTTGTAGGCAGGGAAGTGTTTAGAAATTCACATTTTGTAAATTAGTGAAAGTGGTATTTTTTAATCCCTTCCATTATAAAGTTCCTTTATGAGAATGTAGCATGGAAAAGACAGTACACCAAAAATCAGAAAAACCTGAGTTTTTGTAATACCATGGTCTAGTTAGTGTTAAAGCTTAAACAACACCCAAGTTTCCTGACTTCTAAATTGGATCTCCTGACCTCACTGTGCAGATTCTTTGCCAACAGCACAGATGTTCAAGAGTTAATTTCATATGAGATGCTCACCTTTGATACTGCCGATTACTCTCCATTACAGATTCAGTTTAAAGAGTTTACAGTACTTATGAACAGGATAACACAAAATAGTTTCATAATTATGACATAACCATGTGCAATCAATTTAATATTTTAAAGTGCTGTTTTAAATCTTCATGAAATAATGTGAGCACCTTCATAGTTATGTGTTAACATTTGTTTCCCAGAGAATAGCATTGAGATTGAGCACAGTAGCTACACGTTAAAAGCAGAACATGGTCTACACACATGAACAAAGCCATAACCCTACATGATTGACTATGGATCATTAGTGTCTGGAGCACAGGCTTTGCACTTATACGTGTATGTATGCCTTACACGTAGTAGGACTTTGATACAGTAGGTACTGAATTTTTTGGTCACTTAATAACATTTAAAATCTCTCGATAAAATAAAAGGGTTAAAGTAGCCAGTCTCTACTATACATGAGAATTTTCAAAAAGGTCTTTTATCCAAAGACTGCGGTAAGGAAGTAGGTAGCACCTTAGTGAGCCACCTTTAGTGGAAACTGAGAAAAAGAGGTTCTCCCTGCCGCACTTGCCCCAACAGCACCTCATTAAGCCAGTCCTAAAACCCCATGGTTATTCCTGGTTGTAATAGTTCCTGACATCATCTCAGGACTGTCTTCTCAAATGTGCTTTGGGCTCCTTGCCTGTGACTGACCAGATGCAGCAGCAACCACCCCTGCTCTCCACAAGATTCTGTAAAATGCTGATGGAGCAGGAAATAGCTATAAAAGTTCCCCTGAAATCCTCTAGGGATGTCCTGTAACATTTTCCATGGAAATGTCATAAAATATTCCATGCAATTACTTTCACTTAAAGAAACATTTGTCAACTTGTTTTACCTTCCTAAAGGTGGCATTTTTTTTCTTTAAATACATGTCATTAACAAAAAGATTTTTGTTGTTTAACAAAATATATCAACATCATTACCACCATGGGATTCTGATTGACAGAAAGCTAATAATGGCAAGATTATATTCAGCAAAACCAAACTCAAATACTATAAATGAGGAGCAGAGTTTGGGGAGATGGAGTATAGCATGAGGATGAAAATTTTTTAAAGATTTTTTTTTTGGGCAAAATCAAAGTCCTACATTTTCATGGGTTCATTTCTAGTTTCAGAAAATATGAAATTACCTAAGGATAGAAAGACTCACTGTTATCCATGTAACCCCAGAGAATTCATATGGACTGACATTGATTCCCAGACTCCTAATCTGACACTAAGAAAATCAACCTATATTTTCCAAAGCAGAGGGTAATGTTACCACATAGTCACCACATGCTGGGGATGGAAAACAGGTGTATGGGTGAGGCTTCCCAACTGCAGCAACTCCACACTCTATCCCCAGGTGGCTTACCTAGACCCTGCTCCAGACAGAGGTCACTCCAAACTTAGTGTACAGTGATTTTCCACTGGGAACCCCAGGCTTTTCATAGTGACTGTTGAAATGCAGGATTATCACATAACACTTTCCCTCCCTGAAGCCATAACACCTTTATGTGCCTTTCCATTTCATCAGAAAATCTCTGCCACCTGCAGATCCTCATGACCTTGCCCGGTTCTGCCCAACAGCAACCTAAAGCTGAAAATTCCCCTGCCTGAGTTTATCAAGTTATCTGGTTAGTAGTTGGTGCTCAAATTCCTTCATTTCATTGGTTTCTCAAGAGTATTCCTGCTGTTGTTTGATTGCTCTCCAAAGTTTAAGGGGATGATATGACTGAGAATATTCGTCCAGATTCAAAAAGCATTTTTAGAAGTTTAGAGAGACTGGAGCAGTGGGGAGGGGCGAGGAGCTTACCAAGGAAGAAGTACCAAGGATAAGAGTCTTAGATCCAGTCATATGATCCTTAGAAAGAGTTACTGTCGGGACAGGTTCAGGAAAACTGAAAATACAATATATACACAAACCTGAAATCAGCTGTTAAAAGATGTGAGCAAAAGACATCTTTTGCTCACATCAAAACCTAGTTTATGAAGCAAAAGTAGATTTGAGACTATGACCAACCAGGAGATACCCATCTGAGACAAACAAAGGCAGCCTCAAGAAGGTGTAGAGAAAGGTAAGATTTATTAAGAGAATGAGCTCAGAAGTCATCATGGGCATGTAATTTTTTCAGGCAGTATATATGAACAGTTAGTTAATTGTACCCAACATAAAAAGCCTAGAACCTAATTGGGTCACTCTTCCAGTTGTAGCCTTAGGAGTCCCGTTTTATGACGAGACCTAAATTAGAGATCAGAAAAAAGAAAAAAAGATACATACAAGGACTAAGAGGAGGAAAAGGACAAACTAATCATCCAAAACTGTTCTCAGAATGCTCAGGGCCTTAAGATTGATCAAGAAGAAAATGGAAATCAAGCTTGATGGAACACCTGAGAAAATAATTTCCTAATAAACTGAACGAGGACACATGACACCGGCTAACAGGGCGTGACTGGCTGCCTCCAAAGAGAAGCGTAAAGAGTGGAATGTCCTCTGGGATTGTGTCAAGTCCCCAAGACAGTGCCCCAGTGCAGGTCTGTCTCTCAGGACTGACTCACTTAATCTAGCCAACAATCCTGAGTGTGGGACCAGAATCTTAATTTATTAATTTACGTGGAAAGGGGAAACAGTCTCCAAAACTGAATTGTTTACTCATAAGTGAATAGTATGTGCTTTCCTTGTTCAAAGATGATCAACAAAGTTAGCCAAAGAATATTCATTGGGCTGATTGCCAAACATAGAATATTAACCGGGATTAATTAATAGATGGTTCAAATGTTTCATGAAATCAATCTAAGAAAACATAACATAGCCATCTTGAGTTGTCCTTGCTGGTGAATCAGGAGTGCTTAAAGTCCATCTACTAAAGCTTTGTCTCCCCTGGATAGCATTTGAAAGGATACTGACAATATTTACCTCTGATAATTTTCTGTTTGCACTGCTCACTGATCCAGTGGACATATGCTTTTCTAATACATTTCATCAGGCTACGGTTCAGTCTTCTAAGCCATAGAGTCTTTCCTTCTCCTTGGTCTCTGTACATCTGTATTGTAACCTACCTAATAATATACTAGTTTTAAAGTTTAACTCATGGAGATTAATCCCATGTTTTCAGGTTCTTAGAGGAAAGGATGGTAGCAAAGCACTTCACTGCCATCCCAGGTCCTGCAAAGAAGTCATTGGCTTTCCTTCTTATTTAAAAAATTTAATGAAATTTTTTAAAGGCCTGTTATTGCACTTTTCTTATTTATATGTCCATATCAACAGGCCCCAGATCATTTTAGTCCTCCCAGGACGCCGGACATGGAAATTTCTTTTTATCAAGGTCATTAAAGAATTCACACTAACAAAGAAGCTTTATCTGTGTTACATTCAATATTTGCAGAGGCAAAACGGTGAGCTTCTCTAGAGAAACCCTGGCAAGTGATAATCAAAAATATCAAGGAAACAAATGAGAAAAGCAGATAAGTTGTGCAAATCACATTCATATTTTAGAAAGGCAAAGTTGAAAGAGTAAGAGATTTAAGGCAAACTCAGAATTATACAATGGAAAAATACTGCACTGAAGATTAAAGGCCTGCCTGCTAAACAGATAATGCCAAATTTGATGAGAAAATACATTACATTTCCTTTTCTTTGAAACCTTAGTTGATATTTTCCACTTTTACTGGAAAGAAATAAGCTCTAAGATGTCACTCAACACTTGGAAAGAGGGGCCTCACTTTCCAGATGCAAAAACATGGAGGAAGTGCCTAAGTGTTTTTTCTGTGAAGGACAAGCCCCTGGAAAGTTTAAGATCAGCTCACAGACTATGAAAAATCTGCTTTAGGTCTTTTTTTGTTTGGCTGCAGACATTTTTTCTCTCTAAGGGAACCTGGTGAAAGGGCTGGAAGCAGGGGAGAGAGGTAGGGGCAATGGACTTTTCCTATACCTTTCAGACCTGTCCTCGCCCTCGGGGATTTTGCCTTGCCCTTGCTTTTGTACTCACTTTTTACCTGGGCTTTAATTTACCACCAGGTAACTGCTGATCTCGCTGTCTCTAACCTACATAGATTAGGGAACATGTGCACCAACTTAGCCAAAATAGTATCAGGAGATCTGAGATATTTTCTCACGACTGTCACCTGGACTATCTTTGGTCAGTGGTCACTTTGCCTGTCACCTACAATTCTGTACCAAGCTAAATTACGCTCTCAGCTCTCTCTAACTTTCCTCCATCATAGAAGCATCACAAAGATTAACCTGTCAATTTCCAACTGGATGCTCTGTGCTCCACGACCAGGGTCAACTTCATGCATGTGCTACCTGTGCAGCCACATGGGTCACCATACTTAAAAGGCTCTGCTGTTGCTGTCTTGAAATTCTTAATAATTTTGAATGAGGGCCTGCCCCTTTTTATTTTGCACTTGGCCCTGAAAATTACATAGATGCTCCTGGCTGTAACTATTTTTCCCTGCCTGAAAGGCAAAAGCACAATTGCATTCCTGACATGACCTGAAAAACCCCTGTCTAATGGGGCAAAACGCACATTGTCAGTCGAGAAAGCACCTAGATTAAAAAGCTAAGCGTGGCCAGATGCCACTCCAGCCACACACACTGTCATGATTGTCCAATATTCAAGAGCATGCATTCATTTGCTTGGTCACTACCCTAAGCAAAATAAAGGCCTCCAGCCACATCACATGCTAACATCGAGGAGAACCAGAGACCATGATTTGCACTAATTGAAAAGCCATGTCCGGACCCCAGCCCCTGCTCCCAGAAAGTTCAGAGCAAAACTCATGAATTCCAGGAATGCAAGGGAAGAGAACCAAAGAACAAAATTGGATTTCTACCTAAGTTTAGAAATCAAAGTCTACTGATCTAACGTTTTAGCAGAAATCCTTTATTAGAAATGGCAATAAAACCCAGTTAAACACTACAGCACAGAACATGTTTTATTCCTTTAGGTAATCATTTCTTAACTTCATGTTGACAAGAACAAAGTGATCATGAATTATGATATTATTTCCTGGCTTGGAGTAAAAATGCCTACCTTATTTCTGCTGGGGAAAGATTTTTTACCCCTTTTCTGTTTTCCTCTCTATATCACTCTCTTCCTCTTCTCCCAAGTACCCATTATTTGGTGGAGGAACTGAGGCAACAGGCTGAATTATGTATTTTCCTAGTTTCCTTTACTTGCTACTTTTATAAAGTATGTTAAACACAAAATGGAGCTATAACAGTTGCTTGCTTGTGGAGGATCCAAGGGATCCAAAGGCAGGTTTCCATTTAAAGAATTTAAGGCAAAATTGTTGTGGGGCAAGTTTTTCATAGTGGGTCAACTACATCCCCCAACCTTATCACACACCTGTACCTCAAGCTTTTAGTGTAGACCTTGTGTTAAAATTCTAGCCCCACCATCAGAGAAATTCAGACACTGACTAGATATTGGATGGTATTAAGAAATCATGGTTTTAATTTAGATGTAAATTGGTGTTTTGGTTATACATTGAATAAGTATTTCTCTTTTGGAAATACATACTGAAATATGCTATCTGGAATTTACTCCACAATAACCCACTTGGGGAGGGGCTGGAGTAAGGGTGGCAGAGATGAACAGGATTGTTTATGAGTGAATAATTTTTGAAACTTAGTGATGGGTTCAGGAGAGTTTGTTGTAATATGCTCTCAACTCTTCTATGTGTATGAAATTTTCCATAATGAAAATTTTTTAAAATGTATTTGGATGTATTATGTGTTATTGTGGTCCTGTCTCTACCACTTACGAGCTGTGGAACATCAGGAAAATTGCTCTCTGAGCCTGTTTCATCTGTGTACTTCTCATAGGAATAGCGATCTCTTATAGGTGTCATGAGAAGTGAATGAGATCATATGTATAAAGTGACCGGCGAACAGCAGTGACTCGATGAAGGAAAGGGCATTTCCATCATGGCCCGATTTCTTCTTTCATCCCAGGTCATCCGCCAAGTAGAGTCTGTTACTGGCCCTGAGTTGAGTGGATTCTTTTCTTTTGTCTACTTGTCAGCCAGAATCTAGACTGGGCTCAAACTTCTGCTTACTTTACGAAATCAGATAGGGTTTCAAGAATTCAGCTTGCTGAGTGGAAAGCTAGAGTCTTAATCTCCTGTGTGACCTCCCTTCCAACTCCCTCCCCTTTCGAAAGAACACAAATATACATTTGGATTTTCCATAAACAAGAGCACGTGCCAAGCAGGTTTGTGCAGATTGCAGAAAAATGTTCTTTTGATTCAGATCCTGAAAACACATCACTGAAGGATTATACTAAGAAACAGCATCAACAAGAGGTCTCTTACCAAACCAGTTCAAGGTTGTGGCTGCCAACAAAGAACTAATAAAACAGACAAGTTACAGAGGTAACCGATGAATATTTTAATAGTGCTGATCTTCTGAACATTTTTTAATTAAAATGCCTATTTTACCAAGCATGGTATTGAATCATTCTGAATGTTAATGACGTAAACAAAAGGGAACAATGGTCTAATGATGTTTAGGTGGTGGACCTATGCTGAATATCCTTAATAGAGGTGAACCAGTGTAAAGAAATACTGTGTTCTTCCAAGAGAGTTGGTAGAGAGGATTGTAAAGGCAAGATCCTCTCAATTTAAGTTATAGAGGGGAAGTATTTGCCAGTTTTTTAAACTTAACTTCATCTTTGAAGGATGAGGGTATTATTTTCCCAAACATAGTATCTTCTTTCTATGTTCTAGTGCTGTGCTGGGTATTGAAAGTGTGAAGTAGTCATTTTAAAGAAAAATTATGCCAACAATCAGCATTTACTAAGCATTTCTTGTGTTCCAGGCATTGTTTGGAACACTACATTTATGCACTTACTTAGCGGACATCAAGCATCTACTTTGTGTTAGGCAGTGTTCTGGTACCAGGGATACTGAGGTAAATAAAATGCAACAGAAATCCCTGCCCGCATGGTGCAGACAGTAAACAAAATAAAATGAATTTAGTTGCCAAAAGACCTCTAAGGGGCAGGTGCTTTATAAGTCCCATTTACACATGAGGAAACTGAGACACAGAAAGGGTGAGTCATTTCCTTGATATTCTAGAAAGCAGTAAAGCTGGACTTTGTATCTAGATATTCTCTCTCCAGAGCCCAAACTCCTTATCATTATATTTATGCTTCCTCTAGTTCTATTTTACCAACCCAAAGTGGACCCAACTAGAGTAGACCCAATGGGCACTGCCTCTAGACAGCTGTGCTGCCCAGAGTCACACCTGGACAAATTGCTAGATTAAGGTACTGGGGGAGATATTTGAAAGGCAAGATTAGGTCTAACAAAATCCACCCTAGCCTCTTCACCCATCAACTCAGGCCAGCCCCACCAATTTGGCCTTCTGCCACTGGCCTTTTGCTTTCTGTCTTAGCCATTAGTATCATAGCATCTTAAACCCTTCGAGTTGGCAGGAATTTGAGATAATTCTAAATCCCCTTTAAGCTGAAAATGAGCCTGTGGTTGGCATCTCTCTCCCCAGACCTAAAATTAAATCTGTAAAGCCCCATATCACATTTCTAATTTTTTTCTCCCTAACCTTTCTGCCACTTTAATCTCTTAACCCCAAATCACAATTGGTGCAACAGCTCTGGGCCTAGCCACTTCAATCAAATTCCTACTGCATACAGGCTTTGCAATACCAAGACTGCAAGGGCAATTAACTTTGACAAAATAAGGGTCACACCTAATTTCCCGAGAAACTCATAAACTTCCTGTAATCCAGAATAATTGGACATCTATCAAAGGGGTTCATATCATAATTCTCTTGAGAGATCATTATAATCTGCTGGTTTCATTAATTCCCCAGAAATATAAAGCTCAAGTTGATAAGCTTAGTCCTTATCCTGCTGTGTAAAGAAAAACCTGAGCTGCTGGCAGCTTTTTAAGACACTCTTCAGGCCCTACTTGCTCATGGGAAATTCTTTTCACACCTTTATAATCTTTTCCATTTACTTTATGCCCCAGGGAAGAAGCTGAGTCAGTGTAGACACAGAATCACATTTACTTCCCAGCTTCGTAACATCTCCAACTTCACATTTAAATAATACTCACCTATTTGGTAACCCCAGTGTTGTGAAAGAATAGATATTGTTATAAAGATGTGATTTTTCTTGTGCATGTGGTTAAAGTCACAGAAAATCATCAATATTGTGGTGAAAAGAGAACATATGCCAGTTGAGTGCTCTGCTTTCAGAGAGGAAGAACGACATGATCTAAAACCAGTAAAAATACACAGATGCACTCTGCTGCTCTGGCTTGATGGCTGGATATTCTGGGTGGTCGTCTTTCACCAGGTTCCTGAAGGCTGCTCAGAAACCTAGGCGTCTATGTCACCACCAGTCAGTTGGAATATTTTGCTACTGTTCTTCATTCAGCTCTGAACTTCCTAATAGATAAAGGCCAGGAACTTACCACATTCCAGGTCTTCACCAAATAGTCTCAACATAGACTGTTTGTTCAAGCAATTAGAAACATCCCTCCTGTTTTGCCACGTGTTTTTGTTTGATTGATAGTTGTGGTGGTAGTAGGCAGGGCTGTGTTTTTTAAAATTTCTTTCAGTAATTATACCAACCCTACTATAATATATTTATTCATCAAACGATTTGAACCAAATATTAGCAAACTGCATGGAATATTTTGGTCATCGGCTCCTTCTACCAAGACTGATCCTTAAAATCAGAAGCAAAAACTGCTGTATTCCCCTGTTCTGCTTTTTTACCAGTCCGTTTGTCAGATTATCTGTTTGTTTTTGGCAAGGGCTATTAAAAATTGCTTTTAGTTTAAATACACAGACTCTTCTCAAAAAATAGTGATGCTAGTTTCCTGGATACTAGATATGAACATTTGCAAATAGACATTGGTTTTCCACACTATATATATATATTTTTTTAATTATTAAATTATTACCCACGATTTATTCTACTCTGAGGGGCCTCCCAGGCATTGTTAAATGAAACTTGCCTAAGCTATCTTTTAAAAGTCGTAATGCCCTTCTAGTATTTATTCAAGGACATTTCATCTATTCTTTCCCTGAAAAAAAAACCACATTGCTTTCCTTTCATGCTTAACAGCCCAGCACAAATCACGAACCAGTGTTAAGGCTGACAAGCCCAGCAAGGGCTGGTCATTCCACAGCCAGGCTCAGCAAAGGTGCATCTGCCACGGCAAACAAAGGGCCCAGAATTGAAACCATCTGTTGGCTGCTCTGGTTCCAACCTGTTATTATTGTGAAATGAATGATTAAAATCACTTCATTAACTATAGGTACTAGAGATGCTATATTTAGGTACGTTGTCACTCACGTATGGTACAGTTTAGGGTCTAGATTCTATTGGGAAAGTGCCTAATCTGTAGAATATCAATGACTTAGCATTATCCCTAGATAGCTACAGCATCGCTAACATTTAAAAAAAGGTTAAAACATCCATTTTCATAATGTTTAAGAAGAAATGGTATGTAGCTGGTCAGTAATGAAAAAAAAGCAATGAAAGTAAGCTGGAGGATTACCAGGTATTGATGGCTTACAAACACTTAAGGGCACTTTTTTAAAGTTTTACAGTACATAGATCTGCTGTTTGGGGCATAATGTATGATACTTTGTACAAGTTAATAGCCCACTTTTGCTGTTGGCTTTTGCTTTGACTCACCTCTCAATTGACTCATTGATTTCTGGACTCCAGGGCAGGCAACAATATACTACAAAAATACCACGGTTGGTGGCACTAGATAAATTAGTCATTGATTCTCTATTGCTGCCACCAGGGCTCTGAGCAAAATCACAAAGTTCAGAAAGTTCGGATTCCTTAGTTCAGTTTGTTTCTTTGACCAGTTTCTCAACAGAAGCACACTTAGCACTTGGGGCATGACAGTTCTTTGCGTAATCCTATCCACTGTAGATGTAGGTTATTTAGTATCTGTGGTTCCTGGCACCGAAAACAGTAGTAGTTAGTTTTCCACCTCCCGAATGCACACACATATGCACACTCAGTCACACCACGCATTCCCAAACTCCTAAATATCTCGCTCTTTCTGCTGCCTTGTAGCTGTCCAAAGTACTCACCCAAAGTACTTCATTCTCCTAGATTGTTCCTCCCTTAACTCCACCCCTTCCTCCCCCCCCCAACAAAAAAAAAAATGCCTAAGTCCTGGTAAAATGCCTTAGACCAAATAGTTCAATACAATATTTGTTGACTTAAGGATTAATAAGTGTTCTGATCCTTGCCATTTGTAAAGATAAAAGCAATTTAATGATCCAATTAAAGCAATTCACAGTAAAGTCTCAATGACGAATAGGCTTAATCTTTTTAGGGGTAATTGCATGTGAAGAAGAAGAAATAGTCCCACCCACAGCCTTCCCCCCAACCCTCCCTCACACAAGCTAGAATCATGAACTCAAGATTCCTTTTATGAAAAGTTGATGACTCCTAGTGCAATGGAAAACTTAGGAAACCCTTTTTTTGACTACAAAAAACAAATAACTATAGCAATTTCACTTCTCCTGTGTCACTGAGAAAACCAGGGCCAGATTAGTGTCATTATTTTCCCATTCTCCAAGAGCAAAGCAAAGTGAAAACTAACGGAGAAGAAATAAAATGCCCTGAGTTTTCAGGTTGTACCTAAAATTGCGGGGTCTTTCTCACTTTCCTTGTGACAAGCTAACCAGAAACCCAGGACATATCTTTTCAGCAAATGTCCTAAGGCTCCATTTTATTGGTCTCCTGAAGAAAAATGCAGTTTTATTTAAGTTTTATTAAATACAGTCCCTCCTCCCATAAAAATTACAATAAAACTCAACATCCAAAGTCCAGCGATATGGCAAATAATATTTGCCCTTGGGAACTAGTACATAAAATTTTGGAGGAAAAAAAAGGTTTGACTTTCATTGTACAAAAAGCCACAATCAGGGCTTTCTCCTTGTGAAATTGCATTGCTGTCTTACTTCACAAATACTTAGAGAAAACATTAGCGTTCTTAAAATGGTCTATCTTTCTTTTGGGGGGATCTTGGTACTATCATTAAGTTGAATTGATTTAATTGCAAGTGAAGAAATCCAGTATGTTCTCTGAGTTATTTTCCATTTTCCCCTTAGCATGGGCATTTTGCTTTGAGGTCACTAACAGTCAGCAAGAGCAGAGACAGGCTGTGGTCAAAGGAAACCACAACTGGCGGAAAATACACTGATACTGTTTCTTTTCTAGTTGTCATTCACTGATGGCGTCATCCATCATGTGCTATTGTGTAAGTAGTCGTTTTTAGCCCTACTGTGCAAGAACAGAGACAGATTATGCTGTTATTCCTGGAAGTACATGAAAGAGGTGCCACAGCTCCCCCTTGGAGCTGCCCATGATAAAAACCTGTTCACAGTATTTAGTGACAGTTTTGTGACTAGCTCCTTTGAGGAAAATCCATCTTAAGGCTTAGTGGTATTTCTGATGACACTTTTGTAAAAATTACTTCATTTAATTACTTATCCCTCTAAACTCAGTGCCTCCTATAAATCATCCCTTGCAAATGGAAATTACAGTTCACCAGCTAATTTAAATGTTATTTATTGGGGCTTCAACATAGACAGCAAGAAAGATATAACGCATGAAATTGTTCCCACATTGTTGTTTTAAGTGAATATATGTGTATAGTTGTATGTGTGAAAAAAATTCATTTTTAATCATATTTTAAAAAGCCTAAGTTTGTTTTTTTTAAAAAATCAATAGCATAGCACGCCAAATGTAGCTGACAATAGAGTGCTGTACATCTCACTATTGATAAGGGAGGAAATATTTAATCTTCTCATCAAAAAAAAGTTAAATATTTAAGTTGATAAATATGTTAGTTAGCTTAATTTAATCACCCCACATTGTACTCAAAAATCATGAAACCACTTTATACCCCATAAATATATACAACTGTAATTTGTTGAGAATATGTGGAATCAACCTACTTCATGCTCATTCTCCTCTTCGTAACCTGAGTCAAGTCCTGTACTTTAACATATTTTAAATATATCTTGCGTTAATTCAGAAGTGTAAAAAAGTAATAATAATTATGTCATGCACACTGATATACCCATCACCCAGCTTAAGAAATAAAGCAATGCCAACATAGTTGAAGCCCCAAAGAACCCCTTTCCCATCCTCTCCCTGTCCCTTAGAAGTCAATCACTGTTCTCAATGTGGTATTTATTATTCTAACAAATTTCTTTGTAGTTTTACTACCCATATTACCCTCATATGTATCTTTAAACTATATGTAAGTGCTATGTTTTCACCTTTATATGGCATTATACCATATGTTTTCTCCCGCACTTTGTCTTTTTTGATACTCTGTGATATTTGTGAGATTCATCGTGGTATGTTCTTACCATGGAATAATATAAGTAGTGAAAATAAAGAAGTATTAATGTGTTGCGCTTTTTCTTCAAGTGCATTCTCATTTACCAGTGCCTTGTTGTGGCCTCTCTGAACTTCACACTTGGATCATTATCACAGTTTTCTCACTGGCATGCCTGCTTCGAGTGTCTAAAATAACTTCCATTGCACTGCCAGACACGTGCCTAAAAACATTACTTTCAAGATACTAAATTGAGCAAAAATATTCAGCAAAAATCTTTACCACATCAGGCCCAAGCTCCCTTGTCTAACTTTCAAAATGTCAGTGTCACGCTCACATACTTCAGCCCACCATGGAGGTCACTTGCAGCTTCAGGGGGCAGTTCCCACTCACATACGTGGTTTCTTGCCTCAACTATCGGCGGCTCTTCCTGCCTGAGGCTCTGGCTGCAGGTGTGAGCTCAGCCCACAGTGGGGTAGGCCAGGTGAGTTATTGTGCCGGGATATAAGGAGTGCCGGAAGAGGGTGGATGAACACCTAGCTTTCTTGCCCACAGTGGAACAATTTTGAGATATGGTGCTTTAGAAAGTCTTTAGCAAGTTGAAGCCCCAGTTGTCCATAGTGGCAACCCCTTCATTCACCTAACGTGTGTTGGCTTTTTTCCCCTTCCTGTCTTACCTGCCCACTCTCCATGTGTGCTGCCTGGGTTCACATCCCACAGAAGCTGCTTGTACTTGAGTCCTTGTCTCAGGGTTTGCTTTTTAAATGATTGATACCAAAATTGGCCTAGATAATGACCCTCAGGATGAGATTCTGGAACTGGATCACTTGCCAGTCAGATGGCAAGAAGCGTCCTCCTGATAATGGTAAGTGGGGTGGTAACAATCCCAGTCGGCTGCAGCCTCACGATCACTGAGATGCTCGCCTGTGGTGAATCGAGTCCAGGCAGAAGGGCTTATGCATTTACTCTACTGTTGGAAATTTGTAACACTAGAGTAGCATTATAAGAGCAGTGAAATTCATAAAGATTGTACAGTTTGGATAGTCTTTGCAAATGTCCTAGAAGCCTTGAGAAAGAGAATGACAGACTTGGATAGCTAGCTGTCAACTCATGGCAAGCTGTAGGAGTCAGAAAGCCTACAGGCAGCTGTAGAGCAGCAGAGAAACCTATACATCCTACAGCTAACAGACAAACTAATGCTGACAGTCCTGCCCCAGATTTGATATTAAAAGTGGTGGAGTTACAAAAGAGATTGAATTCATAGCCTAAAATGTCCCCTATGTAAAACCCAAAGCCCTAAAAAGGTAGCAGCAGGACTCAGAGACTTAGGATGAAGATTTTTGTGAGTTGATGCCCTTAGAAACTTTGAAATTCCAGAGTTCCTTGAACCCTCCAGGTCTTCAGAAGTAGCTCCTTGCCCTTGCTAGTGAGGAACAGCATACCATGGCCTGAAAAGGGTGCCCTAAAAGATGATGGTCAACTGCTCGAGGTCTCCCCATGGCTCCCCTCAGTGATTCTAGATCAATAACCAGGGTCAATTCTCAGCATAGACTAAATGGGGAAGCACATTGCTACTATGAAACCAAAATAGCTGAAAGATATGGCTTCTCTGTACCTGGAATAATGAAGAGAAAATGCCCGGAAATTGATATGAGGATATAGTACTAGGGGTGGGAAAGGGCATAATGTAAGGCCAGATAGGAAATAATTTATCAGTAACAGGCAACTCTTTTATGGTTTAGGATTTAACATCCTGGCAGAGACTCCTGGATCCTGTCCTAATACTTTGCTGGAATAGCCCCTTAAAGATTGGAGAGGATGGTGGCCTACAGTAAATTAGGTGGAGATAGAACTATCTTGGCAAAGTATTAAAGGGATCAGAGGGCCCAGTTTTAGCATCAGCTTGGGGTTAATATCCTGAGTGTTGATTGAGGCTCTATCCTTCAAAATGTGGCACATATATTGATCAGTCAGCCCGTTATATGGTGCTATCTCCCCAGTAGCTAGAAAGCATGATGTTAGAACCAAAGCTCTTATGTACCTTATTAGAAATTAAAGCTGAGAAATTTATAAAATATTTATTTCTTAATTTTTAATAATATAAACCTATTACATTTACCATAAATAAAATTTTAGTAATACTAACTATATTTAACAAAAAAAATTTAGTGAGAGCGTAGGATTGTCTTGTTTTACAAATATTTTTCACATCTGGCCTAATTAAAAACATTTAGGTTCTTATCTACTTCTGCATTTAGTCTGGTATGATATGTTGTTTTGGTTGATGCATATTAAAAAAAATAGAACCTCAACCAGGTATGTAGTAGGGAGAGGTTATAGTATTTTAATGGCCTTTTCAGATAATTGTGGATAGTCATCTTCAACACCACACAAAAATTCAACAAGTGGTAGTTCCTTAAATCTAGTTGTAATGTGATATCTAAAACCATATCAATGAACTTTTTGTACTCTGCTTCATTAAAATCCACTGCCCTACCGTGTGCTTTGAAAAGGTCTTTTGCCCCACGCATAATCTTATACCAACAAATATTGGTCATTTAGAAAATATTAGCTCATTAACTTATGCTAGTCTTTCAAACATTAACACATTTGCATTATACACCATCAAAAATCACATTTGTTAATATCACCTCCAATCTCATCAGCAAAGACTTTAAGCATTGGGAAACTTAATCTAGCCCTTTGGTGGCACATATTTGTTTTCCTAAATTCAGATTTTTGCTTGAGGTTCAAATTTTATCATTGGCCAAAAAAAAAAAATTAGTTGTTTTCTTTAACAAGTTCACATCATTCATTTTCAAAAAAGTACCTGTCAAAATCCAAGTATAAATATTCGTAGTTTGCCCATTGTCCTTTTAAATAAAAAACGTGTCTGATAAAAAAAATAGTTAGTTTAGTTTACAACTCAGACAGTTGAGGGGCTTTTCCTCATTACGATGACTGCGCTTTAGTACACAGCAGAGTGCTTGATGCCTGCTTTCCATTTCGTCACAGAATATTAAAAAGACATGTTCTTGATGTCTTGATTCATGCTAAGCCTTCAGCAGTTTTTCACCATTGTTTGTGCACTATTGGTGCAAATGTCAACACAGTAAAAAAAGACAAACAAGTCTTAGAATTACTGTAAAAATAGCATTGACCTCATGAACTTCCTGAATTGGTCTTAGGGACCTTCAAGGGTCCACAGACCACATTTTGAGAACTGTTGTTCTATTAAAAGGAAACAAATAACAGGGACAGAAGATTCCATGGCGTCGATTCCGTGCAGAAAAGGCAAAGGGGAAGGCTTGCAGAATGGTGGTTACTAAACCCGGGACTGGGGTCATATGTGGGTCCAACGCTGTCCCCGTTACTAGCTGAATACCCACGAGACTTAATCCCTCTAATCTTTAGTGGAGACAACCATATCTTCTCTAGTGTGTGGTTGGGGTAGACAGACCCATCAGACAATGGATGCAAAGAGGTACTTTAAGTAATCTTTAAAAGATCATAAATGTTACATTCATAATTCTTATGAGAGGGAAGTCAAGCCCAAAGTTATTTGAAAATAAATTGGGGGGTAGGGTAATTATTAGTTAAATAATGCAAAGGCTCTTTCTGTTCAATACCTAGGTAAGACTAGTAGAGTTGTCCAAGAGGACAGACAGAAGTCTGAACAGGGAGAGAGAAGCAGAGAAACATTTTATTCTTCTCTTTAAGTATTTCTGGTATTGTTATTCATATGTTTCTCACAATAAGCTGATTTATTTTTAAAATCTCGCATCAGACATGGTATAAAACCCTACAATTTGTTTCTGATATTGTAGAATGACTTTTATTCTACTTTCTGTTATGCATGACTGAAGACACATGCTTACCCCTATTAAAACAGAAAAGATACTTAATGAGATTAAGTCTTTCTTAACTAATTTAACACCCTGACTCATACCTGAAGTGCAATAGATACAAAGTATATCCTGATATATCAATTTCTTGTTTAGTATTTAATATATTTTATGTTCAATAAATATGCTGAATAAATTCAAGAGAAAGTGGCACTTACTGCCACATGTACTGTCATTTTTTTTTTGTTCCTCCTAATTAAGAAAGAATGACAATGACTTAAAAGCCATCCTCTATAGGATTTATAAAATTTTTAAAGGTAATTTTAAAACTATAGTTTGGAGCAATATGACATCTAAATTATGGTAGACACAGTATATCCAATAGAAGTCACTACAAATGATTCTTTTTCTTACAGCCTTTTTGCATCATAACCAGGAAACGACAAGGTGGTCATGTAACTTTTCTGTATGTTAGGTTAATCACCAAGTATAAAATCCCTCACCCTGATAGTACAACATCTGTAAGAAAACTCCATATTGCCTCATAAAAACAGCAAGGATTTTACCTATAAATAAATTATGGTTAAACTCACACAAAGCAGGGGGAGTAAGGAACTCCCATTCTACTTTCACTGCCCATGTAATATAACTGTTGATAAAATCTGTAATTGTAGAACCAATGACACATCTACGATGTTGCTTTCTAGAAATTCAGCCAGTTGAGAAATGCAGAGGGAAACCGAGGGGTAAAACTTCAGTGGAAGACTTTTGATTGATTTGCTTAGAACACAGCATGGATTCCAATAAAAGATCTATTTTGATTTTCTATTAAAGTAAACTATTAATTTAGAAATTATTTGCTTCTGTAATAACTTTCTGAATAAACTATATTACAATCATTCATTGATATATTTATTAATCATCATGGGTTTATTTACACATCTGTTAAGCACATAGTATATTTTAGATGCTCATTTGAAAAATGAGTAGTGCATCATTTCTACCTCTGAACAACACCAAATCTAGCCAAGAAAACAGCCTGAAAAGAAATTATTAAAGTAAGTGGATATAAGTTATAACAGCCACATGAACAATGGAAGCCCATTTAAGCCCCTGGTTCCCCACTGGACTCGGACCAAATTATACCACTGGCCATTCCTGGGTCTCCAGCTTGCAGACAGCAGGTTATGGAACTTCTCAGCCTCTATAATCATGTACATAACTCCTACTTGTTCTGTTTCTCTGGACAGAACAATACACTGCTAATCATTTGAGAAAACCTCCCCAATATTACTGTACTTATACAGATACATCTATCTATGCTCACATGCAATTTTTAAAAAGAAACAACAAAAAAAATGTTATTTTATACCTACAGGTATGTTCCACCATTCTTTTTTTCTATATAACAGTTTCAGGAATATACTACCAGGTCTCTATATAGTAGTCCCCCCTTATCTGTGGTTTCGCTTTCCAAATTTTCAGTTATTGTTGGCCAGTAGCGGTCTGAAAATATTAAATGGAAAATTCCAGAAACAAACAATTCATAAGTTTTAAATAGTGTGCCATTCTGAGTAGCATGATGAAATCTCTTGCTGTCCTCCTGCCTGGGATGTGACTCATCCCTTTGTGCAGCATCTCTACCTGTGGATGTTACCCACCTGTTAGTCACTTAGTAGCCACCTTGGTCATCAGATCAACCGTCCAGGTATTGCAGTGCTTGTGTTCAAGTAACCCTTATTTTGCTTCATAATGGCCCCAAAGTGTGAAATTACTGTGCCTAATTTATAAATTAAACTTTATCATAGGTATGTGTATATAGGAAAAAACATAGTATATATAGGGTTTGGTACTATCTGAGGTTTCAGCATCTACTGGGGGTCTTGGAACATATCTCCTGTGGATGCGGGGGGCCACTGTACATAGATGTACCTCTCCTTAATATTCAACTGTTTATTGAAAATATTGTCTTTGGGGTAAAAAAAGAAGAGAGAAGAAGGAAGGGGAGATGAAGAGAAAGACAGAATTGGCTCAGAATAACAATATTGATATATTTACTACATGCCATATACCATTTTATTGCTAAACAAATACAAATATTCATATTCCACTATATTACCAATGAGGAAATTGAGGCACAGAGGAGCTAGGTATTAAATGATAGGGTTAGGATAAATCTTAGGCAGTGTTCTTCTAGAATCTTGACAACCTCTATACTGTTCTACCCCTGAAGATGAACGTAATCAATGTGTCCGATATCATGGCAAAGAAGAAGTCACATCACTCCTGCCTTTAAAAAGAGAAAACATTTGAGATGTATTTTGTCAAACACTTTCAGGACATAAAAGTATTTTTTTAAAGAAATAATCTTCAAGGGAACATAGTCTTGTGAGCATCATTCTGGAAAATTCATGTGTTATGCATGGAATATTCGACACTTGTTCAAGTTCCTGCTGTCTGCCTTTTCTTGAATCCTCCTGAAAGTATTAATATAACATTCGGGGCTCCTGCTCTGGGCCTTGAACTAAAGCTGAAAACTGGGAAACAAGACATTTTAGGAAAATCTAGAGACTGTGTTGCTCAGAATATCAGCACTATCCTGAGGTAGGCGGCGCTCTCACTGAGAACAGTCACCTTCCCTGGTGTCCCAGCTCTCAATTCTAAACCCTACAAATTGAAAACAAGGGAATTGTGTCCTCTGCTCTCTAATCCTCAAAATCCCACACCCGGGGGAAATCTCTGCAACTGAATGGAGAAGCTCCCCTGGATATACGTGAATTCAGAATTTCTCAGGAACCAGGACTACAGGTTGTACCAGTACATAGGTGAGTTGATTCTCTCTGCTGGACTTAAGGTGAGAAACAATTTTTAAAAATTGGAATAATTTTCCTCCATAAACCCTGACCAGAGTCTCTCTCCCCTGAATATTCCATACTTTGAGAGAAGTGGGGCAAACGTAAGAAGATGACAAGGAGAGAAAAACAAAGAAAAAAGAGGAAATGGCGGGTATAACAGACCCGTGGGGGCAGGAGGGAGGAGAAGCAGGGGGTAGGAACACGGGGTGCTGCTTATCAACTTCCCTTCCTCCCTTTCTCCTGCTTGGCAAAGGCCTGATTTTGTTTAGGTATCTAACTGTTGCCACCCCAGCCCACCTCCCCGGTGTGATTCAAACGAGAGTCAGCTATTCCTGCGGAGGGGTGAACCCTGATTGAAATAATCAGCCGTGGTTTTTCCTTTGCAATGATGAAGTTTAGGGGTAGGCCTCTGACCCCTTCCTGCTCAGTGAGGCAGCAGCAGAGGTTTGCCAGGGCCTCTGCAAAATGTGCCTCTACTCTTAAGGCAACAGAATGACACCACCCCTTTCTGCTTCTGGCTGTTCACCTCTGGAGGTGATGCCTGGATCCACCACCACCATCATTCTCCAGCCACAGGAAAACAAGCTTTAGAAAGCAGGCTTTACTGGCAGTGACAGAGATGGAGAGATGGAAGGACACTGGATTCTAAAATTGGTCAGTGTTTCCTGCAGCAATAAACAACTCCAATGTGTTAGTGGCTTAAGGCAACACATTTTAATTTCCCTTTGTCATATGAGGGCTGTGGGACTTCTGGCCTCTAGTCATGCCCAAGTGTCTTCTCATTTCATACCCAGGCTAAGCAGTAGCCACTACTGAGATCTGCTGTTCTTCTGGCACAAGGCAGCAACCTGCAAAGGGAACCAGGGCCAACCCACTCCTTTAAAGTTTCTGCATGGATGTGTCATGCCTGCTCCTTCCCCACTGTCCAGAGCATGTTATGGGTTAATCCCAGAGTCAGTAAGGTGAGGAGAGGGAGGGCAGCTGGGTAGGGGGAAAGGAGCATCTTTTCTCCATAGGAGTAGGGCAAGTCATGTGAACGTGGATGGAAACATTGAATCCTCTTACAGGGAAGAAATGGATATTTGGGAAAAAAATCCAATCAGCCAATGTCCTTGGTGACATTATTGAGCCTCAAATAAAAGCATCCCTAGGACCCTATTTCTGAATTTCCACTTCTGTGAGATAACCTACTCTTATTTTTTAAGTCTGAGTTTTCTATGACTTATACTTTTTAGAAAAAGGCATCTAACCATGCAGAGAAAACTTTACCTGATTTGCTATATTCAGAAGTGGAAGAAGAAGACCGGCACTGTCAATGGGCCAGGTGGAGGACAAACCCCAGGTACTGATTCTCCTTCCCGATCAGATCAATACTTTTCTCTCCAACTGTGAGAAGTAAGACGAGGCATCCTATAATGCTGGTGGAGTTCTGAGTCTAGATGGTGAAGAATAAACATAGCCAGGAGTTTCAAGCAGTGTGATAAATGTATGCATGAGTTTTTACAGGTCTTTGTTCCCATTCTGTTAAAAACATGTATATGTCCCAATGAATCTGAGAAAGAAGGGAACTCAAACTACATTATTTTTCTTTACCACTTCAGATGTATCTTATGTGAAAAAAGAAAAATAAAATGTATCTCTACTTACTTCTACTTACTCATTCCCTCATTCCAATATGGTCTTTCCAGGACTCTCTCTCTATATATATCACTAAGTACATAATGGTAGTAATATGTATATGTATATATGTGAGTATTTACATACATGTACAATTGATATGACACATGGCAGATCTTAGAGTCTATTTATCTGATAAAATACAACCTCATCATAGGAAGTTTGGGAAGAGAGAAAGACCCAGCAGGTCTGCCTAAGCCACTGCTACAACCTAGAATGACCTTGTAAGAACTTTTACTGAACTCACTGAAAGAAAAAAAAATTAATGAAAACATTCAAGCTGTACAAGAGGACAGATCGGAGGGAGTCACAACAATCATCTTTTGTTTCATTTTTGTTTTATTGGTTTTTTTTCTTTTTTCTTCTTTTTTAAGAACATTGAAGCTGTAACCACAGAGGTGATGGGAGAATCACAGCCCTCCTGAAATGATATCCAAACAGAAAATTTTCCAATACATATCTCAAAATCACAGAGCATGTAATTCCACATCAGCTCCAGGAAAGCAGCATCTTTGCTTAGGATATGGAAATTTGGAAGCTTATTGCTATAATCTGTGGTTATGATTTCAAGCTCCCCCAGTGATGCCGGGAATCAAACCACAGACTCCTAGTGCTAGGAGCCTTTATTGTAATCCAATAAAACCTTAACAACCAGTCTTCGTATTTGTGATAAATTAAGGGCCTCATTTGCTTTGAAGCAGCCCCTCTGCCCCAAAGTTTACCTCACTGTGGAAGCCATCCTAGAGAAACACTGAATTCAGATGGGGTGAAGACACAGGGGGAGAAAGAGCCCAGATTCCCCACCTTGGTTTCATGGATTTAGAAACTTCAAAACAAATGAAAAGCTCTTTCAGAACTGATCTTTTAGGATGAGCCTCTACTTGGGATTTTGGACAATATTTTACAGACCTCGACTTCTTCACTTTGCACTTTGGTCAGTCACAGAATGTCAACTTGAAATCACAAATGTGACATCTGGAACTCAGGCCATGTGTGCTATCCACCCACTTTCAAGCTAATTTAATTTAATTTTATATTTGCTAATTTGAAATTTTATTCAGGAGCTCAAATGCTGCCCAAATTGCCAGTATTTACCAAGCTGCTGTCATCTTCGTGAAGTCATTTGTTTCTGAATGACCTCTAAATCCAAAAGAAACTTAAAACAAGGATGATATTTATTTCACGACATTAATTCCTTCCTAAGATCCAAGGCACTGGGACATCAAACTACTACCCCAATACCTACATGTGTGTTTTTAAAGAATTCCAGAAGTTTTCCCAGAAAGATCCAAAATGTTTAGGCTCTATACTAGAGAGACATTACATTATGGCAAATTTGAAATGAAAATAATTTCTCAAATTTAGTTCAATATCTGGATTAAATCTTCCCCCAGATCTTCCCCAATATTCTTCCCCAGAATAAAGTATAGGCAGCCAAATTTGTATTTCCCAAACATCCCAGATCCCACATCTTAAAAGATTAAAACATTTTAAAGTTGAAGCTTCTGCATTTATTCAATTAATTACTAGTTAAACGCATCCATCCCCTAATATATGCATAACATTAGAATTTGATGTACTGGAATGATCACCAAATTAGAAGTGCCAAGACTGATATTCTAGTCCCAGGCAGGCAATTCATCTGCTCTGTGCCCTCAGAAAATCAAACACTCTGAGCACCTATAAATGAGGGAATTACTCTAGAGCTGATCTTTATAAATAAGGTCTCCTTCCAATATTTATCATCTATACTGAACATTAAGATATCAATTAATATTAATATTTAAATTTAAATTCTATAAAAACATAACCAGTAGAGACATGGAGGAAACATAGCTAAAGGATGCTGGGTGATCCATGAATAGCCTATTTCACATTTAGATGATTCAGAGTCATTTGTAAATAATTATAATAATGGCTAATAATTAATGCCAACTCTGCAATAGGCTCTGTTCTGTTCTAAGTGCTAGGTGCATATACACTTATTAATTCTCATATGAGCTACATGGATTGGATTCCATTAATATTCCCCCATTTTACAGAAAAGGATGCTGAGGCACAAAGAATTAAGTACTTGCCTAATGTCATATAGCCAAAAAGTTACAGTCAATGTTTAAATCCAGGAGGTTTAGTTCCCTAGTCTGCATTCTTAACCTGTGTTTAATGCTTCTAATAAGTTAAGGGGAACCCGATTAAAGCAGTACATATTTGGACATAATCCACACTTATATATTTCATCAACATGGTTTATTCTGAATGCATACATTTAGATCCTAGTGTTTCTATGCCATTTACATTTGGAAGAGATGTTTGTGTATTCAGAAAGGAGAGAGTGAAATCTACAGATCTCCAAGGTTAGCTCAGAAACTCCTTGATCCCTACACTAAACATGTCTTTTCCTCTATGTTATTGATAGATTTGCCCGATTTATTCATCATAAAGATAACTCACTTATAAAATATATACCATTTTTCAGGCAATATAGCAGATAGTCTACAAACGTGGTCCAAATAATTGTTGTCCTTGTGTCCATGTTCTCAGTTAGTCATCTCTTACCTTCACTCTGGGCTTGGTGATATATCTTGCTGTGGCTAATGAAATAATAGCAATAGCAAATAGGACAGAGGCAGAATTGAAAAGTACTTGAGTTTTGGATCTTAGTGTCTCCTACTGCTCTTGGGAACATTGCTGGTTGATAAGAAACCAATGGCCAAGTCTTCCCTATTACCCCAATTTAAATCAAACCAGCCACCAGACATAGGAGTGTGGCTGTCCTAGACCAAAAGAAGTAATCCAACCAAAAGAACCACCCAGCCAATCCAGAGATTCCTGAGAAATAGTAAATGTCTGTTGTTTTAAGTTACTAAAATTTTGGAGTGGTTTGTTACATAGCAAAGGCTAACTAATACATGCACTATGCCAAGTATTTAACAAACATCATCTCATTTAATCCTCACAACAACCAAGCAAGGTTAATATAATATACTTATGCTATTTTTCAATATAAATAAACTTGGTGTCAATGAGGCACTTTCAACATCATTAAATTCCATGGCATCACAGAATTTAGTGTGTCCTAAATTATAAGGCAAAAAGCATGTAACCATGACATTTGTCACTTAGTTACACTGAGGTTGATACTAGAAAGAAAACATTTTATATAAGAGCAGCCTGCACCATTTGTATATTTCTTAGATGCTAAAATTAGAGTAATAAATTATACTTTGGCTAATCTCTAAAAATAAGCAACCATTCCCACGGCATTTATTTTAATATTCCCAGTGATACTAAAATGAAGAGGAAATGGAAGTGAACGCCTGAGGACATGGGAGAAGGAGCCAGAAGAGTTTGAAGAAAGGAAGGGAGACAAAAATGACACCCTGGCTGGCATGGAACTTAATGCACAGCTCCATCCTCCATGTTCAAATATCAGGAAAGGCCAGAGATAAATTCAGCTCTTGGGAACTCAGCCCAGTTCCTACTGCACTTGTTGGTAGATGGAAACTTGATATATACATATAAAAACCTGGAAACTCTTTTATGCATGCACAGCTTTTCCATGTCCAGTTTATTCTCAATTTTATGATTTTTGATAAACGAGAGAAGGAGGAAGAAATGAATCTATCCATGCTATAAAATTTTAGATATTGTCAAATGCTTCAAAATTAGTGGTTTGAATGACTTTTATATTGGTTTGTGCTTTTTTCCTCCCTACCATCCCCCACCATCCCCCCTGGAAAGAATATTCCGAAGATAGTAATGACATTGCCTATTCCAAGGGGGTACTATTTGAAGATAATTGACAAGTTCAGCCAATCATTTCCCTTCTCTCTCCAAAGGAAACAGTAGATTTTGTAATGCCAGATGCTTTCTTTACACACTCAGCAGTCATATGATTTCTCAGGGAGTCGTAAATTTGCCATTATTATTGATTCTTTGGCAAATTAAAGATGTTAACGTATTAAACCAGAGCACAATATTTTCACTTTTAGGATATATTCACAATTAATAGCTTTTCTTGTTCTCCCTGTGGTTCTAACTTAATTACCAGTCGACACATCAAGGTCATTTTATTGTATAAGAATCCCATTTGAAAATAACACGTATTTTCTTAGTTTTCTCAATCCATCAATGTTTGCTCAGCTGAGACATCACCACTCCCAGCTTAATTTAGTTGTAATTATAATCCTAACCATTCTACTCCAGACCCTCTTAAAAGAATGCCTGTTAATGTTGGTATCTATGATGAATCATGGTGCTGACAATGACCACCTCATCACATTGACCTCTCCACATTTGGTTCTTGTCCTGTCTTCTCTTTTAAAAATTTAATTGTTCAATGCCATCCATTTATGTAGTTTAAAAATTAAGTGGTTCTACAAAACTCATTTTAAAAATTAGCAGTCCTCTTCCCCTTCCATACATTGTATTCCCATTGCCCAGAAGCAACTACTTTCCACTCTCTTAGCTGTTTCTTTTGGTATTTACTTTCTAATATCTCAGCAGCAAATAATACTATTTTTTGATTTTCAGTTTTAGAATACTACATATTGGCTTCCTGCTACAGAACCTGAACTTTTAAACCACCTACACTCCCAAAAACTACTCTCCACATACTCTCACCCTCCCCTCAGCTTCC
Source organism: Daubentonia madagascariensis (assembly GCA_023783475.1). Taxonomy (NCBI): domain Eukaryota; kingdom Metazoa; phylum Chordata; class Mammalia; order Primates; family Daubentoniidae; genus Daubentonia; species Daubentonia madagascariensis. The sequence goes on from JAKFHU010000487.1 coordinate 10,938,784, forward strand.
CAACATAGCTCTATCAAAATTTCTGAGATTAGTACTCAGTCATGATATTTCCATTACCGTGCAAATGTTTTTCACAACCAAGCCATGCCATATAGGTCAAACATATTCTCTTTGCCATACTTGTGCTTCTCGTAGAGTTGATGCTTATTTTGTTTTGTTTTGTTTTTATTGTTAGTGCTTATTTTTCTATCTACCCATCACAATTGCATGCCCAAATTCTCTATTAGAAATAGTTCTTCCCTCAGTTACATTTCAGGTATTCTATCATTTTCAGCCACTGAGAGACTCTCCCTGGAATCCTTTGTCTCCAGCTGCAATTGAGACTAGCTGCTCTTTAGGCTTACTGTTTTGCTTTCATCCTTGGATCTTTCTTCACCATCTTCCTCCAGATTCCGTTCACCTCCCTGGTGTTGCATGCCCTGTGTCCTCCTCTGTATTGGTTTACTCCTTTGTTTTGTTGGAGTATATTCTTTAGTAGCTCCAATGAATAAACAGGAGATAAACTTTTTGAGATTTGAATGTCTAACCTTCACACTTGATCCATGGATTGACTGGATTTAGAATTCTCATTGGAAAACCATTTTCTCTGAGAAATTTAATGACATTATTCCATTATCTCCTAGCTTCTAATATAGCTGTGGAATCTCAGAGGCATCTTTTCCTTTCCCCAGGCCCTCAGCCACATAGTCCCACAGTGTATCAGGAGTGTCTGTTGAATTCCTTCCCTGCTCCCAACTCACTGCCACTGCTCCAAACAAGATATTCACCATTTCTTCCCTATACTGCTATGGCAGCCTCCTCCCTGGTCTCCCTGCCTCCAGACTTTCCTCTGCCAACAGTTGTATCTGTCTAAACACAGGTCTGATAATTCTACTCTTCAACTTAAAACCTGGAAGGTGAATTTTTATTGTTTACTTCTTAGAATGGCAGACCATTCCTTCCCCTGGTCCTAGTTCACCTTTACATCACCTCCTTCTCCTCACCGTCACCGCCTGCTCTGACCACCGTGAAAGGCATGATTTTCCACATACCTACGTCATATAAGCTTTCATGCCTTGGAAGCTCTTCCTAGAATAGCTATCTGTGTCCCTGCCTCCTCCTCACCCCTAAAGGCGTGTGGTGCAGAGAAAAGAGCACAGACTTAGAACCCCAGCTTTGTTACCAACGATCTGTGTGACCTCGAGCAAGTTAAATAATCTCCCTGAACCTATTTCCTCGTATGTGAAATAGCAATAACAATGCCTCCTTCGCAGGATTAGTACAAGATGGAGAGAACTGATGATTATAAAGGGATTAGCATGGTGAGAGGCTCTTCATAAATAAAGAATGGTTTTCATTTTCACTGACTCAATGTGATGTCTTTTCTGTAGAAAATTAAATCTCCCCCATTCTTGTTCCCAAAGCTGGTTTTTCTCACTCTCTTCATTCTCCCATTTTCCTATTTTTCTGCTTCAAATAACATTGAAACTCTCCTACGTTAAAAAAAAAACAAACTCCTTTACCTCATCTCTCCTTCCCTCTTGATGCTGTTCTCTCTACGTCTGTTCCTTGCCAAGCCCCTTTAATAAATCGATTAGTTTCCGTGTTTCTATTTTTCCTCCTTCTAATTACTCCTTGTTTCCTTATTCGACTCCAATCCAGTTCTGCTCCAACAGGCTTCTGATACTACTCTCTCTGAGGTCATCAATTTCCTCTGTGTTGCTGAATCGTGTGTGTGTGTGTATGTGAGGGGGAGAGAAAGAGAGAGAGGGAATTTAACCCACATTTATCAAGCAAGAGCTTGACCTCCTCCCAGCCTGATGCTGTTCATTTCCTGTAAACTCTCTGCTGCCCTGACTTCTGTGATGCCTCAGTTTTCCCGGATCTGCTCCCGCTCACACAGCTCCTCTGGCTTCTCATTCTCTCCTCGTCTTCTCCTTGTTATTGTTATGTTGAGCTCTTTGGAAAGTCTATTTATGGTTTTATTCTATAAACCTCTGAGAAATTATATCGGTTTTTGGAATGGGGTTTCCACTATTTCTTGTATCCTAAAGACTTGTAAATCTACATTTTCAACCCAAACCTTTCTCCTGAGCCTCATTCCTGTTCTTTCAACAAACATGAGCATCTCATTTGTGTGTTACGTGAAATTCAGCGTAATGTAAACTCGTTACCTTCTGTCCTTGAGGGCCTACTTCATGTGCCAAAATAAAATTACTGGTCTCAAAGTCTAGAATAAAATGGGTATATCAAAGCTGAAATGCAATGCAGTAAATATTAATAATAGCACGTTTATGGAGTATTTACTATTTGCCAGACTCATCCCAAGTGCTTGTTACATATTAACATGTATAATCCTCACAATAATCCAAAGATGTAGGTAGTATTATCTAATTCTACAAATGAGGAAACTGGGGCCCAAGTCATACACTCAGTGAGTAAGATTTGAGCTCGGGCAGTCTGGCTCAGGAGTCTACATTTGTAACCACTATACTGTACTGCCTTTACATGCTAGAACAGCTTCTGTTCACTCAAAAAGCATGCACGGATCATTTCTTGTGTTGTTGGCGCAGTGCAAGGCATTGGGGGATACACTGATGATAAAATTAAATGTGATTTCTTCCTTCTTGGAAGGAATGCAGATGAAAAGTGAAAAGAACAGCAAGAGATAAGGTTGAGGGGGTTAGAAGATCCTGGTTTTGAATGCGCTTATAAGCCACATTAGAAAGACCAGATTTCATTCTTCTGTCAATGGGGGTCCATTGAAGGTTTGAAATGCGGAGGTGACATGAGCAGATTTTCCCTTTAGAAATATTACTTTGACTCTACTATAGAGAATAGACTGGGAAAAAAGCAAGACTGCTTGCAGAAATACTATTTAGGAACAGTCATGCTAGTCAACATGAAACATGAAGAAGCATGGACTAAGAGGCTGACAGAAGACCAGAAATAAATGGAAAGATTTAAGATACTTCAAAGGAAGAATTGCTTAGACATTGGGAATAAGGAAGAGAATGTATTTAATAGTCCTGGATTTCTGATTTAGGAACTTGGGGAGTATGAAGTAATGTAGGAGGATCAGCCAGTTAGGGACATAATTAACTAGGCCCTCAAGGATAGTTTGTGTAATGATGCATGAATGGAAAACAAAAAACTATAAATATGAGATACTCCAGGTCCACACATGCATGGTACTAGAATTAGGCATGGATGAAAGATATAATAAATCTGATCCATAACAGCCAAGCCACACAACTCCAACGTGATGAGTAAGTTCTGAAATATGAATCTTTGACATTGATGAGACAATGTTCACAAACAACAACAAAAATCCAGACATACTCATTGCATTTTAATTTCAATTGTATTTAATTGTCTTGTTGAAGATGCAGAAACAGCAAGAAAGCAGATGACCTTTGTAAAGCTGTACCTAGACATCCATTCTCAGTCATAAAACCAGGAAACACGATTCAAACAGTAAATTGAAAGAAAAGTACCTACAACCTTTATGTTTTTATTTAGTGGAACACTTTGACCCAGTTTGAATGCAACCAAATACAGAAAAAATTGATTATAAATCATTTATTATTAAACAAATGCAATTATGCTGTAAGTCAAACCATATCTCTTATACGGATATATATCCTATGTAAAAGAAAGTCTCAGTACTAAGATGTTAAATTTGACCACAAATACTATGGTTAAAACAAATATTTTATGATCATATATCATCTCTTATTTTAAAAAATCAAATTGCTACAATTTTTTCTTATGCGTGAATGAAGATGTCCATTTAACCTAAATTAATTTATAAATTTATGCAATTCCACAAAAATACTATCAGAATTTTCTTTAAAGCCAGAATTTATTAGTTGATTATCAAGAACATTTGGAAAAACAAGTAAGCAAAAATAGTAAGAACACCATGGAAAAAGAAGAACGTGAGGTAGTAAGGTCGGAGAGTTAGCCCTGCCAATCAATATTGAACATACTAGGAATCCCCTAGAATTAAAACAGGGTAGTATCAGTATATAAATTGTCACAGACCAATGGAACATATATATTAAAAAATCCAGAAATGGACCCAGTTGCCAGTACAAATTTAATATTACAGTAAAAGCAACATATCACATCATTGAGTAAAATATGGACTAGTTAATAAGTTATGTTGAGCTAACTGGATAGACATGTGAAAAAATAAAATTGCATCTTTCTCTCACATCATACTCCAGGATAAATTTCAAATGGATAAGGTATTTCAATGTAAAAACTTAAACCTGTAGTACTAGAAATGAATTCCTTTACAACCTGAAAGTAAGAGAAACTTTTCTAACTATGATTCAAGTCCCAAAGCAATAAGGAATTAGATAGATAAATTTGATAACATAAAGATTAAAATATTTGCCTATCAAAAGATCCCCGAAGTCAACTAAAAGACAAATGACAGACTAGGAAATATTTTTAATTTTTATCATAAAGTTTTAAAATCTCTAATACATGAAGAGCCTCTAAACATAGGGAAGTAAAACAATTGCAACCAATAGAAAAATGGACTAGATTAAAGAAAAGAAATTTCACAGGAGGAGAAAATGCAAATGTCTCTTACGTATCAAAGCTACACTGAGCTACGTCTTCTCACCTATTTATCTGTCAAAAGCCAAACATTTTAAAACATACTCTCGTGGACAAGTTGTGAGGAAACAGGCAAATCTCTATGTTGCTAATGGCAATGGAAAACAGAGAAGGATTTTGCAAGATATAGCAAAATTATATGTGCATCTACCATTTCACCCAACAACGCCATCCCTAGGAAGCTATCCACAAAGCTACATTTGTACAAACCAAGGGTGTATGCACCAGATTGTACATTGCAAGACTTTTTGTAGTAGCAAAATACAGGAAACAACCCAATTGTCCATTAGGAGTCTGACTGAACAAGCTGTAGCACATCCACACATGTGAACCATGCAGTTCCACAGAGGGTCAAGGAGTATCTCTATATAGTACTAAGGCGTGAGTTTGAGGATATATTGTGAAGTAACAAGAGCAAGATGAAGACAGTTGTTGTGGTATACTACCACTCTTCTAAGACAGGGAGATACAGGAATATATTAAACTATCTGCTCATAGTTTAAAACAAACAATAAAATAACCTCAATTTAAAAAAATCAACATATAAAACAGAGAAGGGAAAGGAATGGGGTGGGTAGACTAGGGAAAGAAGTTTGAATCCAACTCATTCTAGATATTTGCCTTTGAAACTATATAAACGTTTTACATAATTATAAAACCTAGTTATTTTTTAATTCAACATCAAAAAATTTAAAAATAAAGTAAATGGTCCCAGGTGGTGACATAGTCACATGCAGAGGAAGTAAACTATGCGACTTTAAAATACAATAATTTGTCTGTGCATTCCTGAAGGGTGTATTCTAATACTATAATATGCTGAGGACAAAGACAATTACAAAAAAAAAAAAAAAAGAGGTGTATACTCTTTTCTGCAATCAAATTGTTGGCAGTAGTGTTGGTATTGTTATTTCCAGACTGTTGTGAGGACCTGAAGGGATAAAAAAGATGAGTATTTATGTGATACTCTAATTCTATAATTCCCAGTATTATTGAGAATGGCGTTCCTGCAGTGGAGAAAGAAGACAAGCATGTAGTATCGAAGCAGTTAAGTAAAAGCCTCAAGTAGTTCTGAATTTGAATTGGAAGTGTCAATATAAACTGTTGATTTTCTATCTTTAAAAACATATCTATATATTTCCTAGTATTGCCCACTGAGAAAGCCACACCAGTAGCAATGATGACCCTTACATATTAGGTGGTGGTATGCAAATACTTTTTCCTACTGAAAAGAACCAGGGCATCTTGTAGAAATGGCTGTTTACTGATATGGACTAGAAAATGTACAGATGAGGCTGGAATTCTACCATACGAAAAAGACCCTATAAAAGACTATAGGTGTCTTGTAAAAGGAATCAGGAGCCAGCCTGAAGAAGCTTCCAGGGGTCAAAATGGGGATAATTTGAACACCAATAAGGAGAACAACAGCAGTGGATTGAAACATACCAGGGATGTTCGTTTCATATACACATGCATGTATGTTTGTCCATATGTATGCATAAAGAACCTATGAGATCTTAATGACCTCCCCAAAATAATCACACTAATTGATTACAGTTGGAGGATGCTAACTAACTCATTATTTTGAAAACGAGCAAATATAGGGGAAAAAATTTTCAGCATTTATCTTGATTTTCTATACACACTGTACAAATACATAATGTTTTAATAAATGAATTCTAAAATATCTTTTTACAAAGCAATGGTATGAAGTAGTTTGCTAGTCTTGAATTCAATAACCCATACCTCTGGAGAACCCAGTTGTATGGAACATGAGCTAGTGATAATAATGGTAGGTTGTGCCATAAATATATATACACACACACATGTACACACACATTACTTATTACTACATGTATTGTACACACATATATACGTTACTTAAAAAGAAAATAAATGTCTTTGAGAAAACTAACCTTGTGAACTCTACACTTGGGAGAAAAGTTGTAAATGAGACTTTTTTCTTTATAGAAGTTCCTAGCTAATACATGAAAAAAAAGCTTGCTAGAATTAGACTATAACAATTTCGCAAACCCTAATGAATTAAAATGGGGATCTTGGTTGCTAAAGCCACTGCAAACATCGCAAAAAGAGAAAACAAGCCTCCCTCTGGAAGAACCTAAAACCACCCCTAAGACTTCTTCATTCCCCACTAATTAATTGTCAGATTTATCAGATGAAGCCTTCAGATATAATTACCCATTTATAGGAAACTCAGAGGACAGAGCCAGATGGGGTACAATCTGCAAAATTCAGACTCTGGACAAATGGCCTAGTTTATTTAATGAATAAATTACAAGGGAGGAAGGGGGGAGAGAGAGGGAGAGAACCTATAAAATTGAAAGTTATTTGAGAGACATGTCAACCAATTGTATCATGGAAATTATTTGGATCTCAATTCAAATAATTTATAAAAAATTTAAAGTATACACAAATATACATTTATAACTTTGAGGAGACCATTGGAAAGTTAAATACTGACCGGATATTTGAGGATACTAAGAAAGTGCTAATTATTTTTAAGTGTGATAATGGCATTATGATGTGCCTTTTATTGAGTATTTATCTTTTAGAAATGCAAACATAAATATTGTGAATAAAATAGTATGACATCTAGAATTTCTTTCAAAATAACATTGGAGGAGGAAGTCAGTGAGTATATAGACAAAACAAGTGTGGCCATGAAATTGTTAATTGTTGAAGCTGAGGGACAGGTACCGGGCAGATCACTGTAGAGGTCTGTTTTCTTTTGCGTATGTTTGGAATATTCTATGATTAATAGGGGAGGAAAAAGGATATTGAATATAAAATATTTAGATAGCACCTAGCACATAGGAAGCGTTCCATTAGTTATTGGTAATTAGCTATTAATAATATTGTGTTACTTTATAGATTAGAGTTCACAAGGTTAGTTTTCTCAAGGACATTTATTTTCTTTTTAAGTTATGTACATATGTGTGTACAATACATATAGTAATAATTAAGTAATGTGTGTGTATATGTGTGTGTGTATATATATTTATGGCACAAGCTACCATTATTATCATAAGCTCATGTTCCATACAACTGGGTTCTCCAGAGGTATGGGTTATTGAATTCAAGACTAGCAAACTACTTCATACAATTGCTTTGTAAAAAGATATTTTAGAATTAATTTATTAAAACATTATGCATTTTAAGAAACACTATAATAAAAAGTAATTAACTGATTTCATTATCTCTTTATGGTAAATTAACTCCATTTTTTAAAAAATCATGAATCATGAGAAGTAGAAATGTTTTTGTTTGTTGACCAATTGCATAACCACTTCCCTATCTAACTTTTCATTTGTTCCAATCCAGCTGAAAATAAAGATCAACCCCACGCAAAGTCCTAATGTATTGTTGCTTCTTTATGTGCCCAACTTCCCCTTTCAGTACCTGTTTTCCTATTGTCCTGGGTGACAATCTTTTTTACAAACTCAGACACCCAACACTCTCCTGCAATCTTTAGTCCCCACACTATCAAAGAGATCTAAGTGTTTTTTACTTGTTGATTAGATACCTTGATTCACACCAAATCATACTGAAAACCTTGCTTTAATCTAGTATCTACTTTTCAAGATTTTTCTTTTAGTTTTATAGAAGAATAAATTAAAGCACTTCTCTCCTTTTATTAAAAGGAGATTTAGTGACCAGAAAAGATCTATTTAGGCTTGGCACCCTCTGTCCCAGGTAGCTGAGACAAAGCTGATCTCTAAGTCAACATAGCTAATGAAAATAAGTTCAGGACGGTGGCAGTGGAGATGACACTCTAGACAAAGAAAAAGGCAAACATAAGCAAACAGCTACAAATGGCATGAAAATGCATGGCTTGTTTGGGGAAAATATAGTAAAGGGTTTGGGGATTTACACTTTAAGCCGTAAATCAGCAAACTGGAGCCAGAGGCCCATATTCAGCGTGCCACCTGTTTTGGAACAATAAGTAAGTGAAGAATGGTTTTTACATTCTTTAATGGTTGAAAAAAATCATAAGAACAATAATATTTAATGAGATGTGAGAATTATATGAAATTCAACTTTCATGTCTATAAATAAGTTTTATTGGAGCACAGCCATGCTTATTCATTTACTTGTTTCCTATGGCTGTTTTTGAGCACAACAGCAGAGCTAAATAATTGAAACAGAGAACATATGGCCCACAAACCCTAAAATATTTACTATCTGGCCCTTTACGGAAAAAGTTTGATGACCCCTCCTTTAATTAAGGGGGAACCAACAGAGGATTATAATGCAGAAAAGTCATTATCTTATTTATATTTTAGAGTGAGTCAAATATTATGAAGAGTTGTTATGAATGTATATATTCCCAAATTGTCCTTTAGAAAGTTATGCCAATTTACAAGGCCACAAGAAGTTTGGAAGAGTGTCCAGTTCATTAATTGAGCACTTGATTTCAACAGATACCATCATTGAGTATATCCTTGTTTTTGCTTTCTGTAATAGGTTAAAAAATAATGCAGTCATGCTATTTTCATTTAGAATGCTTTGCTTATCAGAGTGAACACTTTTGTCAAATTTTTAATAGCAATTCTACAGTTACTGAATATCTGTATTCTTTGCCTATATTTCCAAAAAGCTTTTAGATTGATATGTAAAAACTCTATATATTATATTATGTTTAACCTTTAGCTGCAGGTCTGAGTAAGTGGAGTCAACCAAGGTCACCTGCAAAGGAAGGCCTTGCTAGGGTGTCTAAATAAGTTTGAAATCTGCTTGTGGAATATCATTGCAGTGGGTTCATGCCCTGGATGATGCTGATACAAAATGTTCATCTGTAAAGCTATAATAAAATAATCAATGCACACATTCATCTCTTTGACCTATTTTCCTTTGATTTTGTAATATTAAGGGACTGGCTTGTTCTTGTTTCTTGTTTTACTGTTTGTTCATTTGCTGGTCTGTTTTCCCCTGGAGCACAAAATTTATTTCAAAAAATTCCAAGGTAGTAGAATCAGCACCTTCTGACCATATCTTATCTGCCACTAACCATCTGTCTGGGCCAATTTGGATGCCTTGAACAAGCCTGATGCCTTACTCGTCAGGAACACATTTTCCTGCTATGACACTGATAAGCCATCAGCACTACCATTTATCTTAACCTCCCCAGCCTAATTCCGAGGAGATTTCCCCACATTGTGTACTTGGAGAAAGCCACTTAACTACTCAGAGACAGTGAGATTGGTACATGTCCACAGAAACACTTTGCAGGTTCTAAATGTAAACCTAAGAAACCATTTAGTCACAGTTAAAGACTTGGCTCTCTATTACTCCAAATCTGAAGTTTCTATTTTCAGACTTCTTGGTTTTCTTCTCTGCCAAAGGACTAAGAAGAAGTAACACAATGAGAGAGAGAGAGCCTTTAATAATTCTCAAGTGAAAATTGTGAATAAAGTTATGAAAACTTTAACACCTACTAAAGAAACTGCAATGTGACATCCCATTTCAGACTCCTAATCCTCGGTCCCTTTATCCCAAGTATTCAAGTTTCATTAAAAAAGAACAATTCCAAAATCCAAGATTCTTCAATTAATATGCCCTTAAAATTACTAAATAATAGGAAATTTGAATATGGACTCTTGTTCCCATTAAATTTTCTCAGCTTTTGTACTCTTTTTCATGGTGCATAATTCGAAGTAATAATTTATATGGAAATGCTCATATTCTACTGAGATAAAAAACTCATCTAATTTTTGCTGGCAAGGACATTGAGGTAAGCACTTACATTCTATAGAAGAGAAATAAAACTTTTACAATATTCACTAGAAGGAACACTGAAAAACCATTTGCATGAAACTAATCCTACCTACCCAGAAAGAAGGAAGGACAATTGGGGTTTAGTAGGAGTCATGAGGAAATAAGGTCAAGTCAAATTTGCAACAGCAACAATTTTCATGGGAATTCTCGAAATCTGTTGATTGCATTAGAAGAGTATTGCTTCTGTGATCCTGTTTGCCCAGGGTGGAAATCCAAAGCTCAGGGTACCAGGGGTCCCAATATTGACACAACCCTGTCTTCTGTACCCGTCCCCACCCCACACCCATACACAAGTGTTTCTAAGCTTCCAGCCCAGCCAAGTTTCATGGTGGGATGAAAGTATCACTCCAGACTCTCAGTTATTCAGGAATAGTGAGAAGTCCTAAATCTCTATTCACCCATTGTCCCAGACCTAAGCCTGGCTTCCTTCTCTCTCCAAGAAAACTATAATACGTGGGAAATTTGAGGGTGAAGATCTCCTGCATTTGTGTCTCAACCACAGTTCCTGGTGGTACCTCTCAACTGTTCACAAAGTTCCAAGGGCAGTCAGTGGTGGCATGGCCCAGCATTACTCTCTCAAACCATCTCTGGAGGCAGCACCTGCTAATTCCCTGCTGAGATTTCTGTTTGCAGGGGCTTACTCCATGCACTTGTTCAAAGCCCTGGGAAATTGCATAATATTCTATCAAGCTTGTAACTGCACTTTCTTCTCCCATCTGCAACTCTTTGAGGTAAGGTAGAGTTTTACTCATCTTCTCTTGAGTGAAACTCATGCTTCCTTAAGGGCCCTCACAGAGAATGTGGCAATACAGAGCTCATCACTCACACCTCTCAGGACGGAATGTTGTATTCTAGCCCCTTGCTATTTGGAGGGTGGTCAGAAGACCAGCAGCATTGGTATTACCTGGGGGCTGAATAGAAATGCAGAATCTCATCCCACACCTCAGGTGTACTAAATCAGAATCTGTATTTTATCAAGAACTCCAAGTGATTTATATGCACATTACAGTTTGAGAAGCACAGCAAATAAATTTTTATTTCTGTATGTCCCACTCATTCATATATGAGACAAAGGGGCATGTACCCAAATCGCCTTTTAGGAATAGTCCTTGATTTTATCCAGCAAATTTACAAGGGAAATACAAGACAAAACATTCCAACATGTATGGAAGTGAAGCATCCCTTGAGGTTAATAAATGGTTTTCTGTGCAAAAATGGAATGCAATGGCATTTGATGTGCTCTGATTTAATTTCCAAATTATATGTCATATTTATGCAAATAATGACAAGTAGGCACTCTTGGCATTTTAAAAAACCCACACTTCATGTCACATGATTTCAGCCTCAATTTCATGAAACCGTTCATGATGACGGTTTCATGCAACTGTTTCTAGGAAGACAAAGAAAATCTGAAAATGCTTTTTATATTCTTTGTGAGTTACCTGTAACATTATAATAGTTCTTCAATAAACCTGGAAATTCTGCAAATTTGTCTCTTACCCTGATATCTCTTGCTGGTATTATCTATGATAAGAATAACCCAGCATGTAAGTACCCCAGTTTCATCTCTACTGGACATCTTCAGTGAAAGGGCCTAAAAAGTTGAATGCTTAACAAACACCTGCATGATTCTTACCAACAAAGAATTTTGAAAAACTTGGCAAGTTGTTCTACACTTGACAGGATGTCAGATTCACCAGGATGCACTCTTGTTAAAGGCCAGGTTTCTGGAGCTCAGCCTACAGTCCTGGTTCGGTAGGTTGACAGAGAAGCACAGGATATGCATTTTAAACAAATTGCCTAGGTGATGCTAAATGAAATATTCCAAGAACCACCCCTTGAAGAGCATTGCATGGGGGCATTACCCAATGTAGACTTGGTCCCATCCTGGACTCTGGGACCAAACCTGCTCCCATTACTACATCGTATCTCTCATAGTTATAATTCAGATCTTTACAGCCCAATTTAACACTAAATGTGTTCTTGCCTCAATGACATTGCTGACCAGTTCCCTGTAATTTTCCTATCACCTACTGAACTCCCTACCAGTCCTTTAGCTCCTCAGTTGTTAAGGTTCCTGTCCTCAAAGCCCAAATTACCCCTGATAAGATCATGGAAAAATCCTTCAGGCTCAATGATCTATTACCAGCTTCTTGAGTGGAATTTTGCTGTCTACCTGCTGTCTGCCTTGGAGATTGTTGTCAATTGACTTGGTCTTTTCTTTGTTTGATTGATCAGAAGTTTTCATATTTATTTTTAGCTGTGAAACTTTTTCAAGAAGAATCTTATATGGAACTCCAGTAAAATACAAACTAAGCAAAATTGCTCTGAGATAGCGGGAGAAACAGAAGTGCAGGCAGAACCTAACTAGACATTCTTCCTACTGCCCAAGACACGCACATGCACACGCACACACCCATTCACTCATTTGCACACACAAAACTATTTGCTCACGTTTATGCACACTCGCATGTGCACACCCCCATTCAATCACATTTGCGCAAGCACATTCACATGCACACCCCCATTTATACACATACACTCTCATGCACACACCTCATCCACTCACATAGTCACATATATAGGACCCTGAGGCAGTTCTGCAGAACCTTATGGATCTATGGAACTCAACCTGAAACTCTCTACCTTGGTCATTGATTCAAGTTTTTGGCTATAGTATTGTTGGACTGCCTTCCTAGGCTTGAACGCCTGACTTTTTAAATTTACCTTCAGAAGTACAAAATTGAATGTCTCTTCTTTAGAAATAACTAATGAAATTCACTCCCACATTTGCACTTCCAGTTCTACCTTACCCTGTGGATTTAGTAAAAATTCCCATCCAAATATTTCCTAATCAGGCCAATTCAACAACCACTTATCAAACTTTGGTTGTTATATGCTCATAAATATTCTCTGGGAAAATTAATTAACAAATTAGAGTTAGAAATCATTATGTACAACTGAAATACCTAGGTATTTAATGTTTTGGTACTATTATAAATTATACTGTTTTTAAATTTAAATTTATAATTTTTCAATGCTAGTATATTGAAATATAATTGATTTTTGCATGTTGACTTCATATTCTGCAATTTGGCTAAACTCATTTATTTACTTTCAGTACCCTTTTGAAGGTTCTTTGGATTTCTCTACACAGGCAATCAGGTTGTCTGCAAATACTGACACTATTATATCTTCCTTTCCAGTCTTCACGCATTTTATTTCTTTCGCTTACATGATTGCACTGGCTAGGACTTCCAGTATGAAGTGAATTAGGAATGATGAGGGTGGAAGTTCTTCACCTTCATTATAGTAACTATTTTACTATCCATATGTATTCCATAACACCATGCAGTCTACCTTAAATATACACAATAAAATTTATTTTAAAAAATTGTCAGATGTTTGGCATTGAGTTTTTCATAGTATTCCTTGATAATCACTTTAATTTCTGTTCAGTTACTAGTGATGTCTCCTCTTTCAGCCCTTTTTGAAATTTGAAATTTTGATTTTGATAATATGTGTCTTTACTCTTTTTTTAATTAGTCATTTTAGCTACATGTTTGTCAATTTGTTGATCTTTTCAAAGAACCAACCTTTGGTTTTATGGATTTTCTCTATTGTTTTTCAGTTTTCTGTTTCACTGATTTTCACTCTAATCATTATTTCCTTCCTCCTGTCTCTTTGGTTTTAGTTTGCTTTTCTAATTTCTTAAGGTAGAAGCTCAGGTTATTGATTTGAGATCTTTCTTCTTTTCTAATATAGGCATGTAGTGTTATAAATTTCCCTCTGATCAATGCTGTAGCTCAATCCACAAGTTTTGATATGCTATGTTTTCATGTTCATTCCATTCATAATATTCTCTAATTCTCTTTATAAATTACTCTTTGACCCATAGATTATTTAGAAGTGTCTTTTTAAATTTCCAAATACTTTTTACATTTCCAGGTCCTTTTCTGTTATTGATTTCTAGTTTAATCCCATTATTATCAGAGAACACAGTTTGACTAATTTCAATATTTTAAATATGTTAAGACTTGTTTTAGGGTCCGTCTTGGTCTATCTTGGTGACTGTTTTACATGTACTTGGAAAGCACATGTTTTCTGCTGTTGTTGGGTGGAGTATTCAATAAACACTAGATAAGGTGATTGACAGAGTTGTTCAGGAATTCTGTAGCCTTACTGGTTTTCTGTCTACTTGTTCTAGCAATTACTGGGAAAAGACTATCATGTATATGTTTTTTTTTCCTTTTGCATCTAACCTATCAGTCATGAGGTTGTTTTTTTTAAAATAATTAACCTATCTATGTCTTTATATTTAAAATACAGGCATCATATGGTTAACAATTGTTTCTTTTTTAATTCAATTTGGCAAGCTCTGTTAATTAACTTGTTCAGATCATTTGCATTTAATACAATTATTGATATGGTTGCATTTAGGTCTACAATTTTCTTTTCTGCTTTCTCTTGTCCCTGCTGGTTTTTCCCCTCAGTTTTTCTTTTCTGCCTTTTAAAACACTATTTGAATATTTTAATGTTCCATTTTAGTTTATCTACTAGGTTTGTTTATATCTCTTTGTATGAATTTGTGTAGTGGTTGCTCTAAGTATTACTACATATATCTCTATGTATTCTTTCATGGTTTAATTAGAGTTAATATTTTAACATTTCAAGTAAAATGTAGAAGCCTTTCTAATATAGAGATGCCTTTACTCTTCCCCTTTATATTTGTCAAATATAGTATATCTACATACCTGATAACCCCATCATAAAATTAAATAATTTTTGTTTTCAACAGAAATATAAATTTTAAAGAACTCAAGAGGAGAAAAAAATGGTTTTAATATTTACCTAGATATTTGCCACTTTTATTGTTCATCCTTTATTGTTTCTCTTCACCCTAAAGAACTTTATTTAGCATGTACTTTAGATCAGGTTTATTAGTAAAGAATTTTCTTAGTTTTTTTAATCAGAGAAGTTTTATTTTGTCTTTATTTGTAAAGGATAATTTCCTTGGAAATAGAATTCTGGGTTGACAGGTTTTTGGTTTGTTTTCTGTTTTTTGTTTTCCTTTTAGCACTTTAAAGATATATGCCATTGTCTTGTGGTCTCAATGATTTCTGTTCATTCAGTTTACATTTTCTCCTATAATGTGTCATTTTTCACTAGCTTCTTTCAAGATTTCTTTTTGTCTTTCTTTTCAGTATTTTTTTTTTCTTTTCAGTATTTTGATTATGATGTGTCTGGGCATGAATTCCTTTGCATTTATTCTGTTTGGGGTTTGCTGAGCTTCTTAAATCTGTAAACTTTTGTCCTCCCCTCTATTTAAGAAGTTTTAAGCCATTATTCCTTTATACATATTCTCTCCATCAATCTTTTTCCTATCATTCTGAAACTCCAGTGATACACTGAAACTTTTGATACGATATAATCTTATAGGGCCCAGAGGTTCTGTTAATTTTTTTTCCAGTTTATTTTTCTCCCTGTTCGTCATATTAAACAATTTCTATTACTCTAGCTTCAAACACACTGACTCTTTTCTTTCCTATGTTTGTTCTGGTATTAGGTCTATTCCGTGGCTTTTTTAGTTCAGATATTGTCTTTTACTGTTATAAAACTTCCACTTGCTTTTTAATCATTTCTATTTATCTGATGAGTATGTCTTTCTATTCATTACAAGTGTGTTTACTGATACTTTGTATGATGTTTCCAACATCTATTTAAACTAGAGGTTTCATTCTCGAGAATTAGTTACATTTTTCTGCTTCTCTCTTTATGGCTTAACTTGGGAGTATATCCTGGACATTCTGGATATTATGTTGTGTAAACTCTAGGTCCTGTTAAAAATATATTGAGTTGTATTAATTTGTTTATTTTAGCAAGTAATACATGCCGTTGGATTTACAATGTATGTTTGGTCTCATTTTTTGTGTTCAGTGATCCTAAACTCAGTTCTGTTTTCAAAGGCTCTGCTATGCTGCTTTGGGTCTGACCAATAAATGCAGTGCTCACAGGTTAACCTGAAACTTGGGCAATGGTTTAAATCTTAGCTCAGTTCTCAAAGACTTTGCTATGTTTGTTTGGGTCTGTCTCCCAAATGTGCTGCTCAGAGGTGAACCTTGGACTTATATGGGTCCAGACACAGAATCAGGGGTTTTCTTCTCCAGCTGTCTTCTTTCTGTTAGCCACTTCACACATAGACCTCTTTTTCTAGTGGCTCTGGCCAGAAAGGGCTTTTCTCTGAGTTTTAGTGGCCTGTGCTGACCGGGTCATGCTTTCCTGTGACTGAAGCCTGCCCTCACAGCAAACGAGAGAAAAAGAAGGAAGAAAGAAAGAAAACAGGGGTCTTCTCACATTATTCAGACTACAAGACACCTGTTTCTACTCCCTTGGGATAGATACATGAGGTCACTATTGGAGTTTTTACCTCCAATGCCACCACTGTGCAATTCAGGGCCATAAGGGTAAAGAAGAACAAAGAAAGGAAAACACATTTCCTTATGGGTCACTTCTCCAATGTTTTGTACCATTCCACAACCTTCTGTTTTTGTTGACTTTTAAGTATCTTCAGATAGTTGATTTTTTTTGTATTCTGTCCAAATATTTTTATTGTCATCAGTGGGGGAGCTAAGCTTGCATTATTCCGTCTTGGACAGAAACAGAAGCCAGAAGAATCTATAAATAAAACTTAATATACATGGTCATACATGAAATATCATGTAATTATCTACCTTGATCAATCTATTTCTGGAGCTAAAGTATGATGACCCTGGACTCACAATTTTATTGAAAACTTTTAATATTAGAATTATTAAATATAAGTTTCAGAGCACAATATAAAAACTTACTAGTAGATACTCCCCAGGATGATTTTGGTAATGCTCAAATACGTTGAACCATTTTCAAAAGTTTTGTGGAGGAAAAAATAAAAACAACAATGTAAAATAGGCTATGCCTTAAGTCTTCCCTTATACCTTAATTTCACAATTTGTGTGTATTTTGAAGGAAATCAGATCCATCTATATCTAATCCGTTAAACTTCTATCAACCAAATGTTGTTTTTCAGACCTTAGTAGAGGTTGGTTTTTTTTTTTCCCTTGTAAAAACAGGAAGTGGTCATTTGTCAAGAGTAAATTTACTTGAAAATCTTAACAGGGTCATGCTGAGTTCACAACTTCAAATGCACAGCTCATGGGTGCATTCTTAGCCTGGCAACACTTGCTGATTTGCTTTCTTCAGACCTAAAAATCACCTGGCATTAAGTGCATTTACAGAAATTAAAATTCATCCATCTTAAAGGTTTTCATAAATATCATTTTTATAAGGTAAAGTTATGGGGTGGGGCATTGAGGAAAAAACATAGGAAATTTTGTTAAATGAAAACCTGAAACAATTTGAGCAAAATAAATAACATAATACCAGTTGACCCTTGAACAATGTGGGGGTTGGGGTACCGACCACCCATGCAGTTGAAAATCTGCATATAACTTTCTACTCCCGAAGATGTTAACTACTAATAGTCTACTGTTGACCAGAAGCCTTATGACATAAACTGTTGATTAACACATATTTTGTATGTTATATGTATTATATGCTGTATTCTTCAGATAAGTAAACTTGAGAAAATGATAAGGAAGAGAAAATATTTTACTATTCCTTAAGTGGAAGTGGATCATCATGAAGGTCTTCATCCTCATCATCTTCACATTGAGTTGGTTGAGGAGGAGGAGGAGGAAATAGAGGGTATGGTACTGTTGTACCTGGGGTGGCAGAGGTGGAAGAAAATCCTCGTATACATGGAACTGCACAGTTCAAACCTGTGTTGCTCGAGAGTGGACACTTTTGGATTATACACCAACATGTAAAATAAACACCCATGAGTACATACTGACATAAATGTCAATTGAATAAATGAATAAACAAACAAACAAATATAAGGAAAAAAACAGTTTTTTTCTCTATACTCACAACATTTCTGACACCAAATATATGTGGGTTTTTCCCACATCAAGTGATTCTCCAGTTTGCTTCAGACACCAACGAGGTGTCCTACAATTTAATTCAATTCCAACACTATCCACCTGGAGTTAGCCCAGACTCCACAGGTTAAGGGCTCAGTCCCACAAGACTGCCCCCCACTTCAGACACCAATCGCAAGCCGTGGGTCCCCAGGTGACTCATAACTTCTGTCCAACAACGGCTACAAGTCCGAGGTGCCTGCCACACCCTCTTCAGTTTCAATCATTTGTTAGAACAGCTCACAGAACTCAGGAAAAGAGTTTACTTACTAGATTACCACTTCATGACAAAGGATACAATTCAGAAAGAGAGTTGTGGAGGAAGGGGTGTGACACTTCCATGCCCTCTCCGGGCACACCACCTTCCCAGCACCTCCATGTATCCACCAACGTGGGAGCTCTCCAAACACCATCCTCATAGGTATTTATGGAGACTTCCTTGTGTAGTCACGATTGATTAAATCATTGGACACTAGTGATCAACTTAACCTTTAGCCCCTCTCCCCTCCCTAGAGGTCAGGGGATAGGGTTGAAAATTTCAATGCTCTAATCATATGGCTGGTTTCCCTTCAACAAACCCCTATCCTGATGCGACTTATCAGTCATCAGCCATCCCAGCAGCATACAGAAGGACACTTGTCATTTAGGAGCTTCCAAAGAGTTTGTAGTTTTAGAAACTATATGTCAGGAAATGGGGATGAAGATCAAATATATATTTCTTATTATAAATCACAATATCACAATAAATAAATAAATAAGGGATAATAGACAATTCTTGCATGCAAAAGAATTACAAACAATTTATGTAGATATTTTCCTCTCAAAGAGATAGAGCATAACTTCCCACCCCATAAGTGTGGGCTATGCATATTGACTTCCTTCCAAAGAGTACAGAATAAAAAGCAGGGGGTGGAGTGAGAGGGGAGCATAATTTACAGTGGAGAAACCTGATAAACCTCATCTCAGCCAGGTGATCAAGTTGGCAGCAACAGTGATGTCATGTTGATACCATGTACCCCTGATATGATTTGATAAGAATAGCCCCTTAACCTCTATGGTCTTCCTTCCCAGAATCTATAACACTTGTATAACTATAAAAAAAAATCAGAAAAATTGCAATACAGGGGCATCCTACAAACTGACCAGGACTCCTCAAAATTGTTAAGCCCATAAAAAATAAGAAAAGTCTGAGAAACTGTCACAGCCAAGCGAAGCCAAAGGAGACATGACAACTAAATGTAATATGGTGTGCTAGATGGGATCCTAAAAGGGATACTAGGTCAAAATGAGGGAAATCTAAATAACATATGGTCTTTAGTTAATAATAATATATCAACCTATTGGTTCTTTAGTTGTGGTAAATGTACCATACTAATGTAAGGTGTTAATAATAGGGGAAACTAAGTGTGTGGTATATGGGAACCCTCTGCACTATCTTCACAATTTTTCTGTAAATTTAAACCTATTCTAAAATAGAAAAGTTTACTTAAAAAAAAAATCCAAGACCGAGTTCTCTTCTCCAACTGCCCGCTACCAATCTTAAATAAGGAATGTGTCTACCCATTTTAAATTTGTAAAAAGTAAATTGAAAATGACACTTCCAAAATGCCCATTTTGATCATCCTTAAAATTGGCAGATGGTAAGTTAATTTATTATAACGAAAATGTGTGCTTTGTTTATTCTGTATTTCTCCCTACAAGAAAATAGTCAAACTTTCATGCTCTTTTATCTGATAGTGTTTGTGTCGCTGGGCGAAATCTGAAGCTGTCTGAAGATGACTTCACTTTTTGGCTTGTGTCTTCAAAATCCTAAATTTTTTGAGTAAACTGTAGGTGGTCTTCTTCACATGGAGTGAGAAAAGTGAGGGGGACATTGGAGAAAATGAGCTTTTGGGAGTAGAGAGAAAGAAAAGAATGTTCCCCAAACTCAGGCATGTTATAGAGACCTGTGAGTCCTATGAATAGTAGGGAGACTCTAAATCTGTCTCCTCCAAGCTTCCTAGAAAATGACCAGAACTCAGTGGACAGAATGGATCCACCTAGGAAGGCTGGACTCAAAACACTAGCAATCCAGTCTTGGCAAAGATGCTAGTGTCCAAGCTGACAGAGAAGCCGCAGAGCCCCTCCACAAGAGCCCATGCCAAGATTAGCCCCTGAATATTCTGTACTGCCTAAGACTCCAGAAAATTTATTTCAGCTCCCAAGGAACCTCAACTTTTAATAAGATTCAATTCCCTGCTAAGCCAGTGAGTTAGAAACTGAGAATCCAATTTAATTAAATTTTTGTTAAAACAACTTAATTTTTTTCTATAATTTTGTAGAGTAAGACCTGCATCTGCTTCAGGAACAAAGTATAGAGCTATCACTTAAAGAGCATCAAACACTGCACTCCGAGTTGAAGAAGGAAAAGTTGCTTGTAAATATCTTACCAGGTAGAAGAAAGGCAAAGGACCCTTCAGAGATGCTCTCAGTGAGTACTTTATAATAAACATAACAACATTTATTGAATCATTAATTGGAAAATTCCCTATATAAGTTAACAAGCATCTACCAAAAAAAAGCCTATACCTTACATAGTACTTAATCATTAATTGATTATATGACAGAAATATGCTAGTACATTGCATACATGACCTCAATTATCCCTACTGTATGGAGGAAAGCAAGTATGACTAGCCCCACTTTGAGATGGGGAAAATGAGTCTCCAAGAAAAATAATTTGCCCAAGAATACACTCGCAGAATAGAGCCAGTAGAGCCAACCCAGAGCTGCAGAGATGGGACACACTCTAACTTGTCCCCTCTTGAATACTAAGCTTCACATCTCTCTTTGACCTTGCCTGTGTCTGCCATTTCATCATGGGACTATTTCCTTACAAGATTTGCCAATCTGGGCAAAAGTATCTTTGTTTTTATAGGTTGTATCTTCTTTGGATAAAGGCAAGATTTAGGCCAAAAGAAGTTCTTTTTCATTTTGTAATCAGAATCAATTCATGGAAAATTTAAATTACTACATAAGCTCTACTCCACACACTATGAAGTGTTCATTTGTAAGCAATCATTGAGGAACCTAGAATGCTTTGCCTGTCTTCAGGCCACACCCCTTTCACTAGACATAGAAATATTTGGTTTGGGCTTCAGAAGCCATGAAAACTAGACTGATACTACAAAAGTTGGCATTTGGGGTCAGACAAAATAGCGTAGAAACTTGCATGTACCATAGGCACCTCATCCATCCAAACCAGAGGAAGGCAACCACCACCTGCCTGCATGTATCTCTAAACCAGCCTGCCTAGGGAGAGACACACAAAAATGCCAACATGTCCCTGTAGATCTAAAACTGTTTGAATATAGTATGTATCAGTTAAAATGATAACACAAATGAAGCTTATTAGAGACTAGGACCTTACATAAGTGACACTATGAGATTCCCTGCAGCTGTTCAGTGAAAGTGTCTTTTTCTATTTCTTCCTGTTGATTTTTTTTACCCTTCTCTGCCAAAAAAATTTACTACATTTTTTTCATTATTTTCCTCGTGTCAAGTGGAACTTTTTCATCCAAATTTCACTGCCCAGGTCCATATGTCTCTTCTTTCTTCTTTTTTGTAATTTTTTTAAAGATACCACATAACAAAAATGTTTCTCTTATATTAATTTTGTTACTCAGGCAAAGTAAACCGTCTCTCCTCAGTATGCCATATAAAAGCCAGAAGGGTAGTGACTCACTCACGCAGAGATTTTATTTAAAACATTTGCTCTGTGGTCAGAGTAGATTAAAGACAGATCAGGTTGCCCTCAGAGTGGTGCAGGGATAGTGAGAGTGAGAGATGTTGCCACTTGGTAGATGAACCACACGCAGCTTGCGTGACAGTGACTTCCCTTGGTTCTCTCAATCTGTCCTTCAAGACTGGAGCACCTGCATTCGGCAGACTCACCTACTGACCTAGTCGATTTGAAGGATCCTTGGAAGGATCTGAGGTTCTAATTCGGTGCTCACAAATGGCATGACTGGTGAAAGAAGATCTGAGTTTCCCTGAGGGGACTTCTGGGACATGAAGAAAGGAAAAAGAGAAACTGGTGGGGCAGAAAAGGGAAAATAAAAAGAAAAATGAAGGAAAAAACATAAACCAAGAGAGAGCAGTAAATTTCCATTGTTCTTTTTCTGCGCCAGGGAGAGTCTGGAATTTTAAACGATTGCAAATTGAGCGGCTCGTGGGTAATCGATTTGGTCTCCATCACTAGAGGTCAGAAACCCATGACATGTAAATAATAGTTATACAGATGAAACTAGGAACAGATGAAGTCCATGCAAGAGAATGAATCTTTGCTTTTGAATTTTTATAGAAAAGCACAAATTCCAACATCTGAGACTGACACAGTAAGAAAATTGCACATGGTAGAAGCTGATGTGTGGATGAATACCCATAACTGTCAGTGCTTATGAGTCTATGTGATATTTTTCTCAGATCTACCAACTAAAAAAAACTTATAAAAATTGACTAATTAACGGATTTTGTGTTTGTTGGTTATCCATATTCAAACTTATACTTGTCTTCCTGTTTTTTAAAAATATCCAAAGCAAATCACTGATTTCTTCACACCTAAAACAACTTTTGAGCTGTGGAAGATGGAAATTGTCAATAAGATCCTGGATTTTGTAGATTAGAAGAAATTCCAGTGGTCATCTAGGTGGACTCTGACCGGGGAAGGAATCTTTCTATAACATCTGTTAATATATGGTCACCAAAAAAGTATGCTTGTATATTTCCATTGATAAGGGACCCCTACTATTTTGTGGAGCATTTAGTTCCATTGCTCATGCATCTATCTATTAAATATATATTTCAAAGACCTCCATAAGTATGGGCAATAAATTAAGGAACAAGAAAATCACAAGATAGCGATAAGTAAAATTCAAAGCATTAAAACAGAATAATGCAAGGGTGAGTAGATAGCTACTAAAGACCAGGTGTTCAAGATGGCCTCTTATAGGATATGCCACTGGGGCTCAGGAATAAGAGTATTCCAAGCAGAAGGAATAGTTGGGAGAAGGTGGGAATCAGCTTGGCCTTCAAAAATAAGTAAACAATGACTAGAGACTGGTGGCTCCATTGAGGGTGCTGGAAGCCAACACTGGAATGGCGGGCAGAGGCCATTCAATGTTGGGTTTTGTAGGCTGTGATGAGGATTGAGGGCTCTATTCTAAGTGCAATCAGAAGCTATTAGACAGTTTTAAACAGTGAACTTAAAAATATTGCTCGTGTATAGAGAATGGATGGAATCCAAAACAGCAGAAGTAGAAGCAAGGAAACCAATTATAAGGTTATTGTGGTAGTTCAGAGGAAAGATTTTGATGGCTTGGATTGTAGTGGTAATCCAGGAGATGGAGAGAATTGGATGGATTTGGAGCACGTTTTGGGGTTAGGGTTGACAAGACTGGCTCGAATGACTGTGTGCCATGGGGTGGGGAGAGGGGAGTAAGATAAAGAAGAATCGCATGCAACTTCAAGATACTTGATTTGAACCCTTGAGCAAAGTTACTGATATATAGAAAACTGGGAGATGACTGGCTTTCCAGGCAATGTAGATAACCCAAGAATTCTACTTTGACCTCACTATGTTTGAGATGTCTACCACATAGAGAGTTGGCTAAATAAGTCACATGTTGTAGGTAAAGGCCAGATTTTTGAGGCAACTGCATTTTGTAAGACAATTGGATTATTATTATAGTAGGCTAGTCCTGATATTGAACTGAAATTTTCTCCCTGTAACTATTATCCATTGGTCCTAGTTTTGTCTTCAAGGAAGGGGTTAATTTCTTACATGACAACCCTCCGAATATCTTAAAGATGGAAAACTAATGTTTACTACACGCCTGGTATATGCCAATTATTTTTCACATAGTCTCTTATTTGGACTTTATAGGATATAGGAGGACACATTAGTATTCCCACCTTAAAGAAAAGGGAACTGAAGTACAGAGTATCTTGTCTAAGGTCACAAAGCTACAAAGGGAGGAGCTGAGATTCAATTCAGATCTATTTGATTCCCAAGTTCATGACCACACTATATCTCTCAGACCCAGATGAATAAACACTAGTGCCCTCAAGTGTTCTTTCCATAGCAGGGCTTCCAGAACATTTCACCATCTGAACGTCCTCTGGTAGCTTCCTACTTCAGCAACATCTCTCTTTAAATTTGGGTCCTTCCAATGAACACATTTGATCTGACCAAGCAGGAGTACACCCATCTTCTGGACAGATGCCTTCTTAGAATGATGCTGGACATTGCATTAGAGTAACCACATCACACTGCTGGCTCATATAAAATTTGTGGTCAACTACTGTCTAGCCAGGGCTCCCACATCCTATACTTGTACTATAATTTTTTTTTTTTGCCTAAATTAAAAATGTCAGGATATTTGAAACCTAAGTCTTTTAACTAGTATATTAGTTCTTCCCTCTACTTTTGTTGCAAATGCAGGTCTGATAAGTGAGCCTTTTGTCTTTGCCCTATTCATTGCTTAAGGTGATATTTAAGTTATATAATCAAAAATTTTAATATAAAACTAAAGGTAAAGATTTATTGTGTGCTCACTGCGTTTCAGATATTAAGTCTCAGTTTTCTCATCTGTAAGATGGAGATCTTAATAGTACTGAGAAGCAAATGACAACTTGCCTGTGAAATTCTTAACCATAAGGTCATATTTATCTAGCACTCAAAATTTTGGAAGAGCATCTTAAGACAATGTCCAACCTTTGATATTAAGCTACTGTCTGATCTAACCAAGGCATATTGTATTGGAAAAGTATCCATAAACTAAAATTAGTCCTCCAAAAGCAGTTTTGCCATAGAAAACAAGTAAATGACTTTATTATACCATTAAGAGTTGCGACCACTTCTTCATTGCCCACTGGTAGTCTGGTAAGTAAGGCACTATTAAAGTGCCTCCCATTTCACCCTACTAAGAAAAGGAGTTATCCTAGGAACCCACTGGGAGAAGATCCTGGGGGAGGACATTAATGAAAAGAAGGCTCTGACACTCCCCGACTCTGTCCAACCCCGTACCACCTACTTCTTTGTGCATTGCACATAGTCTGCTTCTCTCTTAGCTCAGATTCTCAGAAGCCAATCATGAGACAAGGATTCAAGTGCAAGTTGTTTGTTTGGCAGGAGATGCTAAGAAACACCAGGAAAATTGGACAGTGAGCCAGGGAAGGAAAAGAAATAAAGGGTGCATTATAAAACTCATTACGACTGAGAGTGAATGGGGCATAATCCTACTGAGGAACTCTGGGAGCCAGTGTAGAACTTGTGCCTCAGAGTTATCCCACCCAGTTGGTTAATTATACACTAGCTCCCATCAGTCATTGATACTCCCATCAGTCATTGACTGAGAGTTGTTAGGGTAGGGGGTTAATTCCCAAGCACTTCCAGAATGCTCTGTGCACCAGGGAAAGCTGTCAAATAGTTGAAAGTTGGCTATAATACAAGACCATGGTCAGGCTTGAGGGAATGTAGACTGGGCACAACAGAATATGCTACAGCCAGAGAAGGTTTCTTAAGCACCCCCTAGCTCTCTTATAACCTAGATGATCAGATGTATAACTTCCTGGCAGGATGCATGGCCAATCAGAAGCAGTTAACACAAAAAAGATGAACTTTAGACAACTCAACAGCAACAATATCGACAAAAATTTTAAAATGGGCAAAGGACTTGAATAGACATTTCTCCAAAGAAGATATGCAAATGGCCATTTCATGAACTTTTTGGACATGAAAAGATGCTAAACATTATTGGTCATTAGAGAAATGACTGTATGTACAAATGGAATATTATTCAGCCACAAAAAGGAATGAAGTTCTGACACATGCTACAACATGGATGAACCTTGAAAACATTATGGTACGTGACATAAGCCAGACACAAAAGGACAACTATTACACAATTGCACTTAAATGAGACACCTAGAATAGGCAAATTTATAGGGACAAAAAGTAGAATAGAGGTTACCAGGGTTTGGAGGAGGGGTATTATCATACAATGGATACGGAGTTGCTATTTGAGATGATGAAAAAGTCCTAGAAATGGATAGCAGTGATTACCCAATATTATGAATGTACTTAATGAATGTACTTAATGAATTGTACACTTAAAAATAGTTAAAATGGTAACTTTTGTGTACATTTTACCATAATAAAAATTTTTTAAAAAATTAGAAGTTGAAGAATAATATCTAAAAAGATGGGCAGCATAGTGAGAACTGACCTCTAAATATAAAAATCAAAGGGGAACTCTGGAACCAATGAATGTAATGCATTTCAACTAGGACCTGTGTGCCCATCAGAGGGCATGCTGTCTGAGCACCAGAAACTTAAATGAATAAAAGGATGAGTTTGCAAAGTATAACATTTCAAATTTGTGAACACATAGATTTTAAAAGATCAATGACTCCTATACCTACCACCAGATTTCTCTTTTTCTATTGCTATGAACTTGATAATAATATGACCATTTTCTCCCAAAGAGCTATTAGTACTCTATCACTATATCCTTCTTGGTCAAAACTAACATGGAATCAAGTCTAGAGTAGCTTTAGACCTTCATTTCTTGCTAAACTATTTTTAATATGAATCTATTTCCAAAAATTTTATAAGCCAATAATTTATTAACTGTTCAACTTTCTATTTTGTCTGCTCCCTCCCTCTTACCCCTTCATAAAATTGGTGAACACACCTCATCAATTTTTTTCTTTAGTTGAACACATTTTGCCATGAGCATGAGGCTTTTCTCATGAAGGGAGCTCCATTGCCAGTTTGTCCCTGACTCTTTCTTCCAAGTGGCACAGTCTTCCAATTGCCAACTCCTCTGACATAAGCCTTGCCCCCCAGAGCAGCAGCATGGCTTAGAAGGAAAAATACAACTGGTGGCTACAATCATACCTGGGTTCAAATCCCAAATCTATCTTTTACCATATGATCTTGAGCAAGAAACATGGTCTTTCTGAGCCTCAATCATATCTCATATAAAATGGGCCTCATACTACCCTTCATAAGGCTGATGTGCAGTGTACATTACATAAAAAAAAAGAATTTAGTTCAGTGCATGCCATATTCAGTGCTCAATAAATTATTTCTTTTTCTCCCTACTTCCTGCCCAGATTATTTATTGTATTATGCTGTAGCAGACAGTAATATTGGCCAATGTTATTCATTCCCTTCTTCTTTAATTATAATAGTACATTTAGCTGGGCATGAGCCACCCATAATAGAGATCTCATGGGCCTGTGTACCTTGCAGCCAGTTATGGTTGTGTCACTAAAAGGATGAAGCAGAAGGCACTCTCTGATATAAACAAGGTTTGCCCCATGAGTATGTTCTAGAGACCTGCTGTACAGCATAGTGCCTATAGTTAACAATACAGTGTTGTGCACTTCAAATTTGTTAAGAGAGTAGATCTCATGTTAAGTGTTCTTCCCACAAAAAAGGGGAGGGGGACACAAGGAAACCTTGGGAGGTGTTAGGTGTGTTTATTACCCTGACTGTGGTGTTGATATCACAGGTGTTTGCATATGTTCAAACTCAGTAAATTGTACAGATTAAATATGTGAAGTTCTTTGTTTATCAATTATATCTCAATAAAGCTGTTTAAAAAAAGGGATGTAGGAACCTTGCCTAAGAAATGTCTGATATGAATCCCTTGCTGTCTTATTTTCCAATCTGCTGCCTGGGACACTGACACTGACATCCTGGACCCCAAAGACAACAGCTACAGATTAGTGACAGGAGAGTGAAGCTCTGGAAGAAGGCTACAACAGAAGATTCCACGTAGCAGAGCTGCCATACCATCACTAACCCACTTGCACCCAGACATCATTTGTTTGGAAAAATAAGCTCCTTGCTTATTAAAGCCACATTATTTTGAATTATCTGTCACTCATAGAAAAATTTTATACTAACTAACATACCTTCTTAGGAATCCTATATTTTCTCCCTTAGAGTGATGCAAGAGTCTTCTGCAGGATTCTTTCCTGTTTCCCATGGCAAACCCAGCAGGCTGTGATGGACATCACATGGTTGGTGACTTTTGCTTTGGCGTACATCATTGTTGTAGTGCATGCAAGAGCGTTTTATAAGAAGATAATTCCCAGAACATCCAAAAGTAACTGACATATTTTGCCATAGCATTAATGAGGCTGAAACCATCTTTATAAGAAGAAAATGAAATATTGAAAAGGATTACCTTAGAATCTGAAGGAAAGTTCTTTTTATGGTCATACTGGTTATACTGTAGTGATGTAATGTGCTGCTAAAATCAATTTCAAACTGCTATTTCTATGGGAAATCTGTAATGCTAATTCCCACTAGCTATATAGAAAGGCAGAATGGAGAAGTATGGACATAATGAGGCTCTAGGGTCCAAGGAACAAGGCTCCACTCTGTGCCATGCAAAGCTATAGCAGTGTGACTTTGTGGAGTTTTCTTCTTTGTGTCTCAAATTCTTCATCTGTTTCATGGGATTTATAATAATTACTGATAGGATTAGTATGATCCTTAAATTCAAAAATAATGTATAGTGTTCAGCACAGTACCTATAGAAAAAAACTAAAAACATGTTTGTTGTCATTTTTAATATTTTTAATATTTTTACTCAGATTGCCTCTATAGAACTTCTCTGTTCAAAGAAAAAATTGCCCACAATATCTTGTACATAAAAGGCACTAAGCCTTGTGGAATAAAGTATGTTAAATCCAATCTGGCAAATGGGCTATTTGAATATATTTCACCTTAAAGGTGGCTCCTGCTAAAAACCTGGCAAGACCAAAGAATGCTAAGTTCAGTGGGCAAAAGTTTGAGGATAAACAGGATTTGCATATTCTCACAGTGTCTCCTCCCAAGATATGTATTAACACCAAAAAGATAAGATGGTAACTTTACAGCAGGTTAACCCAGTAGACATCAACTTAACCAAGGGATTAAGATCAATATCACTAGTAATGAGACTAGGCAACATCATGAACCTCTTAATAAAACACATTTAATAAAATACACAGTATCATTTCCATGGTATTTTTGCCAAAAATGAATAACTTCACTCCAAACATGAGAAAACATCAGACAAACCCAAATTGAAGGAAATTCTACAAAATCACTTCAAAATAAAAGGGTTTTTAGAAACTTGGCAAGGAGATTTGGACAGGTAGTATGAGGTATAGATATTTTCATTGACAATAAATATAAGCAAACCTATATTTGTAAGCCAGCCTATACTTGAAAAGCCTCAGAGTTTAGATGCTCACTTACTGAATGCTTTCATGCCTTAAAAAAAGAAATTTATTTTGGAAATGAAGTAGATCTGCAAGTGCTAATTTTAAAATATTTTAAGTGGCAAAAATGACAAATTATTATACAATAGTTATATATAAGACTATATACACTATAATCTCATTTATGTAAAACATGATTTACATAAGCATGTGTATTTTTTATACTTGTATATAAATTGTCTGAAAATACAATTTGTGATTAGCTCTTAGGGGTGAAAACGAATGGCTCAGAGATGGAAGGGGAATATTACTTTTTACCCTATACCTCTATATACTGTTTGAATTTTCTAGCATAAATATGTATTGTCCTTACAACAAAAACAATATGTTTATTAAAAGACATACAAATCAAACCTGTCCCTTTCTCTTCTTTCTCACTAGCTGAGTCTTTGCCAAGTCACTTAACCTTTCTGAACCTCATTTTTTTCTTCCATGAAATGAAATTATTTATTTATATTAGTGATTCTTTAACTGGAAATCCCAAGGGTGCTCTGCAAGTACAGATACTTAAGACCTACTTCAAGTCCTATTAAATCAGATTCCACAAGCCTGAGACCCAGAAGCAAAATCTGTACAAGCTCCCCAAGTGATTTTCTTGGCCAATGATCATTCTATTTCCATATTACTTCCTATACTTGCATCTGTTCCTTTCCTGCATTGAGTCATTCAACAATATCTCTTGAGGGCTTGCTATGTGTATGATCATGTTTACAGAGGAAGAAGTAAAATATACAGACCTGACATAGTTTCTGGTCTAGCAGGGAAAACAAATAAAGCAGAAATGACCAGCATGAACCAGAGTATGCATCATGTGCCACAAGATATATTCATTTCAAATTAGTTCTCCTTAAATTTTCTTCTTCCTTATTCCAGCAGGGCAGCATAGCCCATTTGGATCTCTCTTACCAGAAGATATTCTCTGCCCAGTTCTTGATTTTCTGGTGCCTGGAATCTTCAATGAGATTATGCTACAGGTTTTCCATCTAGTGGGCACAGAGATGGAAGGCTGTGTGATTAAGGAAAGAGAAGGGAAATTCACCCAAACTGAGATGAGGTCCACTCTTCTCAGTCCACTAAACAGTCCACTGAGTGGTTAGGCTTTGGCAACAGCAGGACCTCAGAAGACATGGCTTCACGAGCTTTAGGAATGTTAGACCCTAGGTAGACTGTCTCCTAGCCTTCGCAAAGATGTCTGTGCCCCAAAGTGACAGAAATAGCAGAGGACAAGTGTTGAAGGAAACAGAAAGGCTGGGATAAAAGATATCTTGAAGGTAACCAGTATTGACTGATGAGGGGAAGAAACTATCCACTTCCTTTCTCCATGTCCGTTGGATGCTGTGCTCACCTTGGAATCTTTATACAATGCCAGTGAATGTGAACATGGAGAGGGGAAGAGAGGGAAGAAGAGAATAGAAAAAATAGGGAAGGTATTCCAATAATTATTGAGATATAATTTTCCTTGAACAAGGGGCGAGATGAGATTAGTGTCATAATTAAGTTGATTTAAGGAAAATAAACAAATAAATATTGCACACACTGGGAGTTTTGGACTACATTCATGCAAAGTGTTTAGGTATTACAAGGTCTTAGAAAAGAAGGGAATATATGAATAGCTTGGAAAAAGAGAGGATTTTAAAATACATGAAATGCTGCTATACATATCACTTTTGCACAGTGATGATATTGCCCGTCAGAGTATCAATCCTACTTTAATATGTATGCTACTAGAGTAAAACTATTGTTTATAATTTATTTGAAATAAAATATTCACGTCCTTAAATTATGATTTAATAAACATACTTTTATTTTATCTAAAACTATCTAATTTGGATTGACCTTGGAAATTGCCTGTCTCCAAATCTTACACTGAAAGTGTCCTCTCCTCAAACACCCTTAAACAAATGGTCAAGTAGTCAGACTACTAATTGTGCAAACCAAGACATGTCTTTAATGGACATAGTGACTTAATTCTCATTAACAAGCACCCTCTTTATTTCACAGACTGTATAAAAAGGTAAAGGGTATAGTCCCCATCCATAGAAAATTTAGAATCATATTAGGAAAACATGATTGTCTGGAGTGAAGTAAGATTATGATCAGAATGGATAAAGAAAGGAAGGAAAATGAAGTGGCAAATGGAGCCAGTGAAGATATTCTTAAAATACAGTCTTAGAGAAGGTAATAAAAGACACAGAAAATTATACATAGATCTCAGAAGAGCTACTCTGAATCTTTTGGGGCTGTGAAGGATTTTTGTGAACCAGGCATTTGGAGCTGGAGTACAGAAATCAAATATATGCCAGTGCAAGGTTGTCAAAGTCTTAGGAAGCCTGTGCTCTCCTGCCGTGGAAATGGCTTCAGCCAGTGCTAGGTATCTAAATTCCAAACTCACTGCCTTAATGTCAGGCATCTGGAATTAAAGCTGTGTGATGGTTAATTTTATGTGTCAACTTAGCTAGGCTATGGGACCCAGTTGCTTGGTTAAACATCAGTCTAGATGTTTCTGTGAAGGTATTTTTTTTAAGATATGATTAACACGAAATCAGTAGACTTTGAGTAAATTGTGTTACCCTTCATAATGTGAGTAAACCTCATCCAACCAGTTGAAGCCCTCAAGAGGAAAGAGTGCGGTCTCGCCGAAAGGAAGGAATTCTGACTCCAGACTCCTTTGGAATCAAGACTGCAACATCAACTCCTGCCATAATTTCCAGCCTGCCAGACCACCCTGCAGATTTTGGACTTGCCAGCCCCCAAAATCATGTGAGCCCATTTCTTAAGCTGAATCTCTAGATAAATGTATTACAGATAGATATAGATCCTATTTTGTGTGCATATATATGATACACATACATATATGCCCACACACACACACACACACACACGCACATCCTGTTGGCCCTGTTTCTTTGGAGAACCCTGACTAATATTAATACAAACTTCTTCAGAGTTAAGCAATATCACAGCATTTATTTAATAACAACATTCTCTTCCTTATCAAAGACAGCTGCCCTGGTATAACTTCAATTTCCTTTGTCATATGTTGTTCCTCTTGTCAATGTCGGCTATGCCCAATCTATGTAATTTTAAGTATTTGAACACTGACCAAGTGATTCCAAACATAAAGGAGACTTCCTAAAGCCAAACTGTGGAGCTGAATGTTTCTAGACACTGATTGTTCACAGTAGAATATGGAAAGTCCCCTCCCATAACAAAGAATTCCATGTTAAGGATAAAGGTAGCAGAGGTGACTTAAAATTTCCAAAAACCTTTTTTTTTTCTTTTTTTTTCTTTGCTGGGTGTTGGGAGTTAACTGACATTTAATTACAAAATATTATAATGGGAAAATTTTTTTTTCCTTTCTTATATTAGCACTGTTCATCTATTTCAGTTTTGGAGAGAGGATTCTGTTCAACCAAATGTCATGCAATCAATTAAATCAACAAAGATTATATGAGCAGGATTGCATTTTGTTTTAGTTCAATTATCCAAGGATTCCAAATGCCCATGGCTAATGAAAAAAGGAGGCTATTACCAGTAAAAGTTCACATCTGAAGGAAGTGAAAATGATTACTAGCTTGCATATCTGTGGATATCCTCCTATAGTAAAGCCAAGAATTTCAATTTTAAGTGCTCAAGTTATTCTCTATGTTTCAAAGTTATGGTTTCTAAATGGGATAAAAAGAACCATTTATCCAAGATTACAATTGCTAAGACCCAAATAAACAGTCCAAACAAATGGAATAGTGCAGAATCACAAGGATACTGAAAGCATGGGAAGGCATCTTAGGCTTTAGGCTGGAGTATGGAAGAAGGCTATGACTTCTCTCAATGGAAGAATGTAATCAACAAAAGCAATGAAAGATGTAATGACACATGGATGATCAGGGATTAGTAAAATAGACCAGTTTGGTTTGAGTAAAGAGGCATGGTAGAAAAGGATGGAGAAGAAGGAAGAAGGCAGGACACAGAAAGTCTCAAATGCCAAATTTAGGACCTTAAACTTTATTTTGCTGGTTGTGATCAGTGGACTGGAATGTGTATGGTAGGTTAGAGTTTTGTTGTTAATTCTTGTTTCCTCTCTGTGTTAAAGTTTTATGTCCACATCCCTTTCCACATGTCTTTGCAGTGCCTCCCAGTACAGAAGGCAGCATGTTCATGCCTGCCATTTTACTTTAGGATTGGCCATGTGACTTGACTTGACCAATGAAATGTTAACTCCATTAACACCAGCAGAGATATTAATATGTCTGCATGGATTGGTTTGCTTGTGTTTCTTTCTTTAGCCATGAGAAGAACATACACCAGGTTATAGCTGACCCCAAAATAAGGTGCTACATAGAGCAGACTTGAATTCAGTACATGTGT
Source organism: Daubentonia madagascariensis (assembly GCA_023783475.1). Classification (NCBI taxonomy): domain Eukaryota; kingdom Metazoa; phylum Chordata; class Mammalia; order Primates; family Daubentoniidae; genus Daubentonia; species Daubentonia madagascariensis. The sequence goes on from JAKFHU010000487.1 coordinate 10,972,896, forward strand.
AAAGTCAAGCATGGGCAATCCCAGCTAGGCCCTGCAAAACCATTACTGACCACATACCCATGAGTGAGAAACTGACCCACATACCCATGAGTGTTTGTTATTATAAGTCACTATAGCTTGGGGATGTTTGTTACATAGCATTGCTACAGCAGAAACTATCTAATAAAAGTAGAAAGAATTTTAGAGCAGTTCACCAACTTATTAGATGAGAAATAAACTGGAGACAGGAAAATAATTTAGACGATTATTATAGACAATCTAGAGATTTTTTTGTTCCTCTAATAGAATAAACTATAATGTTTAAGATACAGTTGTTCTATCTACCTGGCTTCCAGAGTGAGGAGACATGGAGCATATTTAATACACACTGTGCATACACCACCAGCAAAAAAATAAATCTTTGCTTTTATAAGCCATTAAGATTTAGGTCTTCCTTATTTCCTCAGCATATCTCAGATGATCCTGACTAATACAAGAAGGAAGTTTCAGGATTAATTCAGCAGTTCTGCAAAGTCATGGCCCATTAAGCTTTCCCTGTTTCCATTTTTCCTTTTTCTGCCAACCATTAATATCTCTCCTTAAAGATTTAAGGTGGCTGTAGCAGATCCAGGCCAGGATCAGGTCACATGCCCACATCCTGGCTATAAGGGAAGCTAGAGAAACAAGTGTTGTGCCTTTTCATCATGTATACTGGAAGACAGGCTCTCATAGCCATGAAGAAAGTGGGAGGAACAGCTGTTGAGTAGGCAGCCAGCAGGTCCTGTGAATGTAGGATGGGATACTACCTACATTTGAGATTCTACTATTTACTGAACACTTATTCTATGTCAGTTTTTTTTCATAGCTTATAGACATTATTCCCCCCATCCCCCACTTTTCAGATGAGAGACAGGGAAGCTAATTGGGAATCACAAAGGAAAAGCAACATCTACCCAGATCATAGATGGCAGAATAAGGGTTTAAACCCAGGCCTGACTCCATACTGAAGCCCTGTTATCTCAACATTGTTCACACTAAGACTTCCGCTTCCCTCTATTCCCCAGTAAGTTCAGACAGCCACAGATTCTGCTGCATGATTCCTCTGTACTACAGAAGAGACGCAGGACACAGACACAACAACAAAGTCCCTCCCTAGGGCTCTGAATTAGTCAAAAAAAGAAAAAGGCAGGTGGTGATTTTTTTTTAATGCCAAAGCCCATTCCAGTGAAATGAGCGCCTGCTGTCTCATGACTTAAAACACCAAGGGATGTTCGGATTCTGTTGGGCTCCTGCGCAAGCATGCCAAATCTGTTTGCAATTTCCGCCGCTCCGAGCATGCTTGTCAGAGGGCTTCCATTCATTTTCACTGACGCTTCCCTGGCCTTTTGAAGGCTTTGCAGCCCTGAAAGCCAAGAGTCCAGGCCCCAGACTCTCAGAGGCTGGCAGCCCTTTTAATTGCATTGTTCATATCCCTGTCTCTCCATTTGCTTTCTCAAAGAAAGGACATCTTGGTACAACTTGAAAAGCAGCAAGCTGAAAACTATCTGGGAGTTTGGGCAGTAAGTCCCTGGTGTTGCTCATACCCAGAGCATTATTTTCCCCTTAATCACCTCGCTCTCTGGACAGCGGTCTGTCTTGATCTCTCTGGGAGAGGCAACAAAGCCGCTGTGGTAGAATTTGATGCCATGTTCATGGTGTTGCACTGTTTCTTCAGATTCCCACGAGGATGTGCCCCCTCGTGGGTGGCCTTCCATGCAGAAGAGAGCAGTCCCTCTTCCCAGAAAGGCAGCTGAGCTTCCCAGCTGTGGTGTCTTGAGGAAATGAAGCACATCCCCTTTGCTACAGAATCATCTTAGATTTTTCCACTTTGGGAGCTGGTTCCCAGAGAAGAGAGACTAGGCTTTTATTTGCTTTTGTTTTTTGTTGTTTTTTTTTTTTGAGAATGCTGATTGTGTTGCTGTCAAGTCAATGGACTGTTCACTTATATGCATTTTTCTTTCTCAGACAATGACATTTTTAAAAGGGAGAACAGAGAGCTTGGGCAGAAGAAAGCAACAAGGGCTTTATGCCTGTGTGGTAGGAAGAATTCTAAGATGGGCACTCAATGACCCTCACCCATGTATGATCCAATTACCTACCATCTGAGTATGGGCGGAACATGTGAATATGGTGAGAGGTTATAGGGCAAGAGGGAGATTGTGCATTTGAGCCTAAATTAATCACATGAACCCTTTAAAAGCAGAGTGGTTTCTCTTGCTGACAGCAGAGGAGAAATCAGAGAGATTCTAAGTTTGAGGGGAATTCAATGTGAGGGACCCCGCTACCCCCTCAAAGGGGTTAGCTGTGATGTTGTGAGAGGGTCTGTGAGAAAGCCCAAGGCAAAGAGCTGCAAGAGGCCTCCAGGAGCTGAGAAAGGGCCCCAGCTGACAACCAGCAAGGAAATGGGGACCTCTGTCCTGCACCAGCAAGGAACTGGATTCTGCCAGCACCCTGAATGAACCTGGAAATGGGTCCTTCCCCAGAGTCCCCAGGTAAGAGCCCAAGCCAGCCTTGAATTCGGTCTTGTCAGACTCTGAGCATGGAACCCAGTCAGGCCCTCCCGATGGACCTTCTGACCCACAGAACTGGGAGATGGTAAATGGGGGCTGTTTCGTGCTGAGATTGCAGTCATTTGTTATGCAGCAGTAGGAAACTCGTAGAGCCTCTTTCCCTGCCAATTACAACTTTCCCTTTGCAATAAATTGCAATTTAATGAGTGTGGGCTCTAAATCATGTAGGTCTTGTTTATCACATTATCTCCAGTATCTGTTACACATAGTAGGTATGAAATAAGTACATGCTGACTAAGTTAATGAAGCAATGCTTAAAAGCACAGACTTTTGAGTCAGGGACACATGAGTCCAATTTCCAGCTTCATCACCTGATGGCTGCAGGATCTTGAGTGAGTCATTTAAGTTCTCTGGGGCTCAACAAGTATGTCATTTGCAAAAAGGGGGATAAGAATGTTACCCGCCCCATCTTGCTCGTTCCATCACCATGAACACTGACGACCACTAGCTCCTTTTCAAAATCCTCCCGTGGATTTAAAAACACTAGACTCTCCTAACGCTCCACCTACCTCTTGGGGCATTCCCTTTCAGCCTCCTGGGCGACCTCTGCCCTTCACCTATCCCTTAAGTCAGCCTCTCTCCCTCCCTATGAAGTCGCCGCATAAATTTCCACGGCTTTCTCAAGGTTACATCCCTACATCAGCCCTTCCTTCGGGGCCCTAAGCCCAGAACTCGTACCTCTAACTACTCAAGAGCGCCATTGGTGTCTTACTAGTTTCTCCAACTAAAAAAGGCCTATATTGAATTCATGACTTTTTTCTCCCCCAAATTACTCCTTCCCTATTGTTTTCCATCTCCGTAAACGGCTCTCGCACGCACGCCTGCTGGAAACCTGGGAGACACCCCTGAAAACTATCTCTTCCTCAGTCATTCACCTGCAATCCAACTCCAGGGCTTGTCAGTCGTACCCCCCGGAGATGTTCTCTCTGTCCCCACGCTGCTATCCTACCGGTCCAACCCACCATGTTTTTCTTGGATTATGATAATATCGTCTAAATTATGTCCCTCTTTCACTCCTACTTTCTCTAAAATCTACTCTCCATTCTATGCCAATGAGATCTTAATGAAAGGAAAATCTGGGTATGTCACTGCTCAAAATTAGCATTGCTTAATCTTACATTGGCCTTAAGATAAATTATTAATTGTAGATTAATTTAAATTCTTAGTCAAAGAGCAATGGTCGGTTATTCTTCTTTAATTTCAACATAAAAATAAAATATATGGGATGTCCACACAGCTCATGCCCTCTTATGTGGAAATGCCTTTATAACGTTTGCTGAAGAAGTTACTTCTTTTTTCCACCTGGTGACACTGACCAGAGCCGACTAAACAGGAGACAGAAGGAGAAAAGGAGAAAGAGACAGAGGCAGAGACAGAGATAGAGAAGTGTCTGATATCTTTTTAGTTCCCATGAGACCAATAGTACTTCTCAATTCCTTCCTTATAAACATTTCCTTTTGGCTAACATGAAATTCCCTTTTTCCTTATAATAAATTTCCTTTTGGCTAACATGAGTTTGTTTTTCTTTCAACCAAATAACCTCTAAACAAAAGTAAAATCAGCCTTTTGCCTTTCCTTCTCAATATAATCCCCAAACTTGCATCCAAATTTTAATTTGCAAAGTCATCATGATTGAAAAGTGTCGGTGGACTTCCTAAGTTAAGGGGTTCATTGGCTGAGTTCTTTAGAAGCAAGCAATCCCTTGCCAATAGAAACAAAAATTTCCCAGGTCAGTGGTATATTTTTGACTTTTTATTTGGAAATAACTTCAAGTTTATAGACAAATGGTGGAAATAAAAAATAATATGAAAATACCATTTACTCAGATTCAACTATTTTTAACATTTTACTCCATTCGTTCTACCATTAGTACTACTTATCAATGTATCTAGCTATCCAGCTATGTCTAAATTTTTTTCTGAAGCTCTTGATGGTAAATTAAACAGACCATGGCCTTTGACCTGCAAATATGTCAATGTGTATTTCTTAGGAATAGATATAGTCTGTTATATAACCAAAGAAGAGTTGTCAACATTGGTAAATTTATTATCAGCAAATATTTTTCTCTAATCTACACTTTGTACCGCAATTTTGCCACTTGAACTAACAGTGTCATATATTGCATTGCCCCACCCCTACTGCAAAACAGAATTCGGTCTAAGGGCAGGTATTGTATTTACTTGTCATTTCTCTTTGACTTCTTTTTTTCTTGTTATTAATTGCAGTCACCATGTTGCACAATAGATCTCTTGAACTTATTCCTCTCATCTAACTGAAATCCTGTGCCCTCTGATCATCTCCCCAATACCCGTCTCCCCTCAAGCCCTGGCGATCACCATTCTACTCTAAGCTTCTGTGAATTTGACATTTTTAGATTCCACATATAAGTGAGATCATGCGGTATTTGTCCTCCTTTTTTAAGGATGAATAATACTCTATTGCATGTATGTAACACATTATTTTTTGGTCCATGGATTGACTGATGAACACTTAGACTGAGTCCATATCTTGGCTATTGTGAATAATGCTGAAATGAACATGGCAGTGCAGATATCCCTTCAACATACTGGTTTCATTTCCTTTGGATATTTACCCAATAGTGGGATTGCTGGATCCTTTGGTAGTTCTGTGTTCTGAGGAACCTCCATACTGTTTTCCATAATGGCTGTACTAATTTACATTTGTACCAACAGTGTACCAGGGTTCCCTTGTCTTTATAACCTCACCAACACTTATCTTTCATCTTTGACCTCTTTTAACCTGAAACACTTCCATGCTCTTTCTTTGTCTTTTATGATATTGATGCTTTGGAAAAATACAGTCCTTTTTGTTGTTTAACAGAAAGTTACTCCTTTGGGGTTTGTCTGATATTTCCTCATGACTATGTTGAGGTTATGCATTCTCAACTGTAAGACTGCATAGTGATGTGGTCCCCTTCTGGGAGTGTCACACCTGGAGGCACGCAAAGTCCATCTGTCTTTCATGGATGGTGGTAACTGGGGTCATAGTCAAGGTACAGTCCAGGTGGGATCTGATTCTCCATGGCATAATTACTGTATTGTTTGTCTCCCTTACAGCAGATCAGCAGTCTGTGGAGAGATGCTTTGAAACCATACAAATATCTTTTTTTTTTAATTTTTTTAACTTTTTTTTTTTTTTGAGACAGAGTATCGCTCTGTCGCCCAGGCTAGAGTGCAGTGGCATCAGCCTAGCTCACAGCAACCTCAAACACCTGGGCTCAAGAGATCCTCCTGCCTCAGCCTCCCAAGTAGCTGGGACTATAGGCACACGCCACCATGCCCGGCTAATTTTTTTCTATTTTTAGTAGAGACAGGAGTCTCACTCTTGCTCAGGCTGGTCTGGAACTCCTGACCTCAAGCAATCCTTCCACCTCGGCCTCCCAGAGTGCTAGGATTACAGGCGTAAGCCACCATGCCCCACCCCATACAAATAACTTGTTCCTTACCAAACTTTCTTCTGAGATTAAAAATCCATTGCGTATTCTTACCTTATCTGATCTGTACCATGATGGTTGTAAAGTGTAAGTTTCCAACTCCAATGCTCCCCCCACACTTAACAGTTGACCCTTGTTAATCTAACATTAGCAAGAACCCTCCCATCTCTCCTATTTATTTATCTATTTATTTTTGGTATGAACTCATGAGCTCCCTTTTTGCCCCAAAGATTTATAACTTATTAATAGACTTAATTATTTTAACACCCAAATCGTCCTAGATTTGCCTAGCGGCAACCCCTTTAAGCCCTGGAATCAGCCATTTCTCTTAATTACATTGTAAAATTGAACTATTGTGATTGTTTTCTTAAAATGGGGCACATTTGTTATCATAAAATTTTAGTAACATATAAGGTCAAAACAAAGAAGTTTCAGTGGAAAATTCTCCTGATGGTTTATTTCCCCTCAGTTCCTTGGATAGGAAGATGGCTGTAATATGGGTTGAATTCTACTTATTGAAAATCAGTGTATTATTACCCTACTCTTCTGAGAGCCAGCGCTTGGCGGACTTCCTCATATTTTATTGTGAGTTACAATGCTGGTGATCAACTAATCCAATAAATTGCTCAGTTCTTCCAGTTCACTTAGACCAAATATGATTGCTCTTTAAAAAAAAATGTGAACTTGTTGGAATCCATTTCTTCATCTACAAGTATAATGATTTTGACTAATTTTACACAAAAATATTGCCAAGTGTGGGCTCCATAAATCTGTCTTATTTTGTTAACTTGCTACTCTTCCCAGCTACTTTGAACTTAGCAGAAAATTTGCAAATTAAAAAAACAAGCTGTCATGTGCTGTAATTTCCTCTTTGGGGGCATTTTTAATTTTTGTCATTGTACATCTTGTGCTTTAAAATATATTAAACACATCTGATCCTGTGCCCAAAAAACAATTATTTCCACTTTGAAAAACAGACTTGAGAACTCAGGGGAAGGGTGTTAGAACTTGAACTCTGTCTTAGATTTTATGTGACAAGTGTCAGCATCTCATCAAATTACATTCATTAGATTACTCATCTTTAGAAAGAAAATGTTAATGAGAACTGAAAAGACAAACGACAAAGAACGGAATTTTTTCCTGGCCTTTGTATTCATGCTGAATGGAACGCTACAATTTTTTGAATGATATGCAGTTAGGTTGATGTGATGGGTTTTTGTGATAGAGTCAGAAACATTCAACAGGGTATAATATTAACTATAATAACTAAGGAACATGTAATGGAATGTCAATGGCTAAAAGTTTAAATTGATCTGTGTTGGTTCATAGGCTCCTACAACATAATCCAGACTATTATTAATATTTATTTTATTAAATTTCAAGACTCAGAACAGGTTAAATGGGAGGAGAGGTTTTTTTTTAAAAACTAACAGTTTTATGGAAATAGAATTCACATACTATAAAGCTCACCCTTTTAATGTGTGCAATTCAGTGGTTTTCTGTGTATTCACAAAGTTGTGCACTGATTACCATTACCCAATTGCAGAATATTTTCTTCACCGCAAAAAGAAACCCCATAGCCATTAACAATCACTCCCCTTTACCCCTTCCCCTCAGCCTCAGCCACCACTAACCTGCTTTCTGTCTGTATGAATTTGGCTCTTCTGAATATTTCATACAAATGGAATTTTAAGATACAATTTCTGGTGTTTTGTTTCTCGCTCCTCTCACTTAGCATAATGTTTTCAAGGTTCATCCGTATTGTAGCATGTGTCGGTGCTTCGTTATTTTTTAGGGCCAAGTAATATTCCAGTGTTTATATATATCATAAACATTTTGTTTATTCACTCAGCCATTGGCAGATATTTGGGTCGTTTTCACATTTTAGCTGTAATAATGCTGCTATAAATATTCATGTACAAGTTGTCGTGTAGACATACGTTTTCAATTCTCTTGGGTATGTATTTAGGAATGGAATTACTGGATCACACGATAAATGTACGTTTAACATCTTGACAAGCTCCCAACCTATTTGCCAAAGCATCTATACCACTTTATGCTCCCATCATCAAGGTAGGAGCGTCCAATTTCTTCACAAATTCACTGACACTTTTCATCATCCTTATTTTTTTTTTATGGCTATTATTGTCTGTGTGAAGTGGTAGCTCATTGTGGTTCTGATTTTCATTTCCCTAATGACTAATGATGTTGAGGATTTTTATATGTTTATTGACCATTTGTATATCTTCTTTAATGAAATGTCTATTTCAATCCTTTGCCTGAATTTAAATTGGGTTATTTGCCTTATTTGTTATTGAGCTGTAAGAGTTCTTTACATACTTTGCATTCAAGTACTTATCAGATATATGATTTGCAGATACTTTCACCCCATCTGTGAGTTGTCTTTTCACTGATGATGTCCTTTGCAACACAAAAGGTTTTAATTTTGATGAAGTCAAATTTATCTGTTTTTCCTTTTGTTGTTTGTGCCTTTGGTCATATCTAAGAAACCATGGCCTAATCCAATGTCACAAAGATTTACTCTTCTGTTTTCTACTAAGAGCTGTATAATTTTTGCTCTTACATTTAGGTTTTGGTCCATTTGGGGTTAATTTTTGTACATAATATGAGACAAAGATCCAACTTCCTTCTTTTTTATAATTTTTTATTGAGATAAAATACACGTATATAATTTGCAATTTTTACCATTTTAAAGTGTACAGATAAATGGTAATAAATACACTTATATTATTTTTTTGCCCTTCCTCTCTCCCTCCTCCCTCCCCTTCCTGGCCTCTGGTAACCACCAATCTTATCTCTATTTTTAGCCTCCACATGTGAGTGACAACCTATGATTTTTATCTTTCTGTTTTTGGCTTGTTTCACTTAACATAATGGTCTCCAGTTCCATCCATGTTGCTGCAAATGATAGGATTTCATTCTTTTTTATGGGTAAATAATATTCCATTGTGTATATATACCACATTTTCTTTATCCATTCATCCATTGATGGGCACTTAGATTCATTCCATATTTTGGATATTATGGATAGTGCTACAATAAACATGGGAGTGCAGATATCTCTTTGACATATTGATTTCCTTTCTTTTGGATGTATATCTAGTAGTGGCATTGCTGGATCATATGGAAGTTCTATTTTTAGTATCTGAGGAACTTCCATACTGTTCTCCATAGTGGCTGTACTAATTTACATTCCCACCAACAGTGTATGAGGGTTCTCCTTTCTCCACACCCTCACCAGCATCTGTTATTGCCTGTCTTTTTGATACAAGTCATCTTAACTGGGTTAGATGATATTGTATTGTAGTTTTGATTTGCATTTCTCTGATGATTAGTGATGTTAAGTATTTTTTCAGGTACCTGTTGTTCATTTGTATGTCTTCTTTTGAGAAATGTCTGTTCAGATCTTTTGCCCATTTTTAATTGGATTATTTATTTTTTTGCTATTGAGTTGTTTGAGCTCCCTTGTCAGATGGATAGTTTGCAAATATTTTCTCCTATTCTGTGGGTTGTCTATTCACTTTGATTATTGTTTCCTTTGCTGTGCAGAAGCTTTTTAGCTTGACGTGATCCCACTTGTCTATTTTTGCTTTGGTTGCTTTTGCTTTTGAGGTCTTACACAAGAAGTCTTTGCCCAGATCAGTGTTCTATAGCATTTCTCCAAAGTTTTCCTCTAGTAGTTTCATAGTTTCAGGTCCTAGAATTAAGTCTTTAATCCATTTTTATTTGACTTTTGTATATGGTGAGAGATAGGGGTTTCTGTACATGGTTATCCAGTTTTCCCAGCACCACTTATTGAAAAGACTGTCTTTTCCTGCTTGTATGGTATTAGCACCTTTGTCAAAAATGACTTGGCTGTAAATGTGTGGATTTATATCTGGGTTCTCTGTTCTTTCCCACTGGTCTGTGTGCCTGTTTTTATGCCAGTACCATGCTGTTTCAGTTTTGCTGTTTTAGCTTTGTAATAAATTTAGAAGTCAGGTAGTGCGATGCTTCCAGCTTTGTTTTTTTTTGCTCAGAATTGCTTTGGCTATTCAGGGTCTTTGTGGTTCCATATAAACTTTGGGATTTTTTTTCCTATTTCTGTGAAAAATGTCATTGGTATTTTGATAGGGATTGAATTAAATCTGTAAGTTGCCTTGGATAGTATTGTCATTTTAATGATATTAATTCTTCCAATCCATGAGCATGGAATATCTTTCCATTTTTTTTTTTTTTGAGTCTACTTTTATTTCTTTCACCTGAGTTTTATATTATAGTTTTCCTTGTATAGATCTTTCACTTCTTTGGTTGGATTGATTCCTAAGTATTTCATATTTTTTGAAACTATTATAAATGGGATTGCTTTCTTGATTTCTTTTTCAGATTGTTCACTGTTGGCATATGTAAATGCTACTGATTTTTGTATGTTGATTTTGTATCCTGAAACTTGACTGAATTCTTTTATTGATTCTAATAGTTTTTTGGTGGAGTCTTTAGGTTTTTTGAGATACAAAATCATGTCTTCTGCAAACAAGGCTAATTTGACTTCTTCCTTTCCAATTTGGTTGCCCTTTATCTCTTTCTCTTATCTAATTGCTCTATCCAGGATTTCCAGTATTATGTTGAATAACAGTAGTGAAAGTGGATATTCTTGTCTTGTTTCAGTCCTTACAGGAAAGGCCTTCAATTTTTCCCCATTCAGTGCAATGTTAGTTGCAGGTTTGTTAAAGATGGTCTTTACTACTTTGAGGTATGTTCCTTCTATACCCATTTTGATGAGGAGTTTTATCATAAAGGGATGCTGAATTTTATCAAATGCTTTTTTGGCATCTATTGAAATAATCATATGGTTTTTGGTTTCGATTCTGCTAATGTAGTGTATTATGTTTATTGATTTGCATATGTTGAAACAGACTTGCATCCCTGGGATGAATCCCACTTGATTAAGGTGAACAATCTTTTTAAATATGTTACTGCATTCGGTTTGCTATTATTTTGTTGAAGACTTTTGCATCTATGTTTGTAAGTGATATTGGCCTGTACTTTTTTCTTGTGTCTTCATCTGGCTTTGTTATCATGGTAATGCTGGCATAGCAGAATGAGTTACAATGTATTCCCATCTCTCCAATTTTTTGAAGAGTTTGAGTAGAATTGGTACTAGTTCTTCTTTAAATGTTTGGTAGAATGCATCAGTGAATCCATCAGGACCTGGGCTTTTCTTTGATGAGAGACTTTTTATGACAGCTTTGATCTCATTAATCATTATTAGTTTGTTGAGGTTTTCTGTTTCTTCATGGTTCAATCTCAGTAGGTTGTATGTGTCCAGAAATTTATCCATTTCTTCTAGGTTTTCCAACTTGTTCATAATAGTCTCCAATGATTCTTTGTATTTTTGAGATCTCAGTTGTTATGTCTCCTTTTTCATTTCTGATTTTAGTTACTTATTTGGATCTTCTTTCTTTTTTTTCCTTAGTCTAACTAAAGGTTTGTTGGTTTTGTTTATCTATTCAAAAAACCAACTTGTCGTTTCATTGATCTTCTGTATTTTTTTGGTCTCAATTTTATTTATTTCTGCTCTGATCTTTATTTCTTCTTTCCTTCTATTAATACTAATTTTTTGTTTAATTTGTTCTTGCTTTTCCCAACTTCATTCTTTCACATGTGGATAGCCAGTTGTTCCAGCATCATTCGTTGACGAGACTATTCTTTCATCACTGAGTTGTCTTGGCACCTTTGTGAGGAGGAAGAGTCTTGGCTAAGTTTTGTCTGCCACAAAGATGTACGAGACCTTTGAAATTCCCTTTAGATCCACAGTAACAGGTGCTGGTTTCCAGAGGATTAAGAAAAGGTGTTTTTTTTCCCCAATAATAAGCATGGATCCTTCTTTATTGAATACTTACAACAGACCCTCAGTACATCTAGGACCTTATTACAACCACTGCTATTCTTTAGCCACTGAAGACCATTGAAAAAATTGTCCAGCCATAGAATGTGTGTTTCAAAACTTACTTGAGGCTACAGAAACACAAGAAAGAAATGCGTTTATTATTGAATCACTTGATAATTTGGGAATAGTGCAGCTGTCATTGAAATACTATAATCTTGCAAATCTGTGAAGAAATGTTCAGATAAGGATGATACCCTGAAAGATTGGTGAGGCAGTTCTACCTTAACGAACATTTCTATTGAGAGAGGTTAGGTATGGTTGCAGGTAACTTCTTTTGAAAGCTCATTGTAGAAGGTGGGTCAGAAAGGTGAATCTGAGTTTGAATAAATCATTCTATTTCCTTCTAGATCCAAGTGACATGATTCATAACTTATTCCTCTTTTATTTCATGTTAAGCTCCATGTCAACAACATCACCTCTAACTCTTTGTTTAGAAGAGAGCATCTTATTTCTGGCAAATCACTTTGTAATAGACTACTTCTAAAATAGCCCCAGTGACCCCTACCTCCCGATATTCATGCTCTTGTGCAGTGCCCCTGCCATTGTGAGTGGGCTACACCTACTTAGTGGCTTGCTTCCAACTAACAAAAGTGATTGGACATCACTTCTGAAAGTAAGTTATAAAAGACTGTGACTTCCATCACACTGGCACTATGTTGCTCTTTCTCACTTGGTCATTTTGATAAAGCCACCCACTCTGTTGTGAGCTGCCCCATGGACAGGCTCAGTGATAAGGAACTGAGACCCTTAGTCTAACAGCCTGCCAGAACTGAAATTTGACACAGCATTGGACGTTGACGGTGAAGCGTTTGGACCAGGTAAGCTTTTGAGTGTACAGCCCTGTGGAACTTGATGTAGCCCTTTTGGGAATGCTGAGCTGGAAACCAGATGTATGAATCTACATAAACTTTGAGAAAACATATATTCTTGTTCTAAGACACCAAGTTTGGGGATGATTTATTACACAGCAATGGATAAATAATCCATGGTATAACTTGATTTTCTACTGTTTTATATACAGTTTCTCAACAAACTGAAAGGAATGTCAAAGAAATGCTTCCTAAATCCTGGGTTTTCAAATCCTTTCTCGGAGCCCTGTCTTTCCAATCTCTCATCCCTATTCAATTACTGGACCATTCTAACCCTACCCATTGCTCCCTAGTCTCATTTTCACTGCAACATCTGGAAGTTCATTGTCTTACCACTAAATTGCAACTTTTTATTCACAGTCTTCAATCCACCTATGTTAAACCAACAACCAGCCTTCTTTAACCACATGCAAGGCTTTTCTGGAGGGACTCTCTGACATCTCCTAGCCATTCCAGCATCCTGTTCTGTGTTTTTGTTATTTACTAATGATGAGAACTGGGGCCCGTTATTTAAGCCCTCAAAGCCTCAATATCTTCATTTCTTAAATGGGAATAATACCTACCTCATAGGATTGTCGGAAATTAGTGAAATGATACAGGCAAAAGTGCCTGACAGTACTTATCACTCAGCATGTAGCCGGTTGATACTGATTTTCACTTCCTGATGCCTGCTTATCGTTCATTTATTCAACAGTTTCTTAGTGAATATATCATGCTCCTGTTTTTGAGCCAGGTCCTGGTGATACAAAGATGAGTGAGTCTTCAAGATACTCACAATCTGCCAAGGGAGATAGCATTTAGCACACACCTATTGCAATTGTTGGTTGGTCCATGATAGATGCTCACACTCTGGGAACACAAAAAAGGGGTATTGAATTGTCCTGACATCTCATCGTTAGTAATTCATTCCACTTACTTACATCTGCCTCTTTCTTTCCTTGTCATTATAATCTACAGAATTTCAAGACATCCTCCATCCCTCACTCTCCAACTTCAGCTTGGAGTCTTTCTTTCTGTTTTTCTCTGGCCATTACTCCCTAATACAATCAGCTACTATGTTAAAATGATTTTAATACCTTGGTCTCACAATTCCTAGACACTTTTTAACTCTAATGATAAGCCTACCTTTGTTATCCACTAATATAGCTATTTTCAGTCCTCTCTCTTAGACATCTTCATTCAAAAGTGCCTCTCCTTGCACTTGCTATTTCCTCCCCCAGAACACTTTCCCTTCCCTATTGCTTGACTAATTCCTAGCCACCCCATCCTTCCTTGTCCTCCATCATATGACCCCAGCTAAACACCAAAGCCATCATTTTCCCTATAGAAACCTGATGCTTCAGGCTCATTGGGCCACACACTGTTCCTGGACACAGTGCATATCATCCTCCTTCCATTAATAAAACTATGCTTAGTTTTTTGCTTCATGAGGGATGCCTTCTCCCCTCAGGCAGTGTTAATCCATCTGGGTCTTAATCATCCTTCAAGGTCCCTCACAAATGCCTGTAATATTTTTCTTATCCTAAATTTGTGCTTTTTCCTTGCTTTTAAACTTCAAGGAAGTTTACAACACTTTTATTAATACAATACCACTTTTACAGTACTTAAACTACATTCTTGAGACTCATATGATAATTTTATAGTTACATGTTTGTTGTCTAAGTTATATCTCCTAAGCCAATACTGTGTCTGTGGCAGCGTGAGAATGTTTGCTACACATCTTCCGATACAGCGAAGACAACTAAACAAGGGCCCCCACCTGCTGAGCTCCGGAATCCAGTGCCACGTTTGTGCCAACGACATACTTCCCATAGGCTGTTCCTGGCCAATGACTAAATACAGCAGGGATACTCAGGCTGACCCATTTTTAGGAGAGAGAATCTCCCTGATGGCCAACGTTGACTTGAGGATCCCCCAAGAGCACTACTGAGCTTTCCTTAGAAGGAGAGGAATCTCCATTCAGGGTCACACTTGCTTTATGTTCTTAAGACTCTCTTAGCCTATCCCAGCTCCCTCCCTATTTTCCTTTATATGGCATTTTCCCAGATGTTTCTAGCTGTTTCCCTGCATATTTAATCCCATCTTGGCATCTACTTCCCAGAGGACTTGGAATAACAAAAGTGGCACCAGGAGAATTAGGTCTGGCTAACTTACCACCCAGTAGAGGAAGAGGACAGCATCCTCATTGGTAGGAGGAGTATGTATAGTGGCTGGCATGAGGTGGCCCACCATTCCTCTAATAAGGACTAGCATTTTCCACTGCAGAAGCCCCTCTCCCATAAAACAACAAGTGTCAGTGGTAGATGGAATAATAGACTCCCCTAACCAAAAATGTCTATGCCCTAATCTCTATAATCTGTGAACATGTTCTCTATACATGGCAAAAAAAAAAAAGCCTTGCAAATGTGATTAATTAGAATCATGAGATATGAAGGTTATCCTGGATTATCTGGGTGGGCTCAAAAGTGTTCTTAGGGAGGCAATAGGGTCAGTGTCAGAGAGGAAGGCAAAACAATGAAAACAGAAGTTGGGGAGAGATGGGGAATGGAGAGAGAGAGAGACAGAGAATCAAAAATGCTATGTTGCAGGACTTGAAGATGGAGGAAGGGGGCCACAAGTGAAAAAAATGCAGGTGGCTTCTAGAAGTCAGAAAAGGCAAAGAAACAAATTCTCTCCTGCTAACATATTGATTTTAGAACTTCTGACTTCCAGAACTATAAGATAATATACTTTTATTGTTTTATGTCACTAAGTGTGTGTTAATTTATTGCAGCAGCCATGGGAAACCAATACAGTTCCCCACTCAGGAGCTGCCCACATCTTCTCTCCTGGCTTCTAGGCTGCTAACTAGGGTTAAATTCCAACATAACCAGGCTATGGATATGCTGGGTCTGATAAGGGCAGAAAGAGATGATATGCCTAAGGGACTATATCCCTAAGAACTGGCAGAAGTCAGGGGATTTCTCCTGGGAAATGAATTTGAGGATGCTTCATCAAGGGGGCTGAAATATAAGGCTGGATAAGCAAGATTTCATTGAATTAGAGGTATTTCACTTAACAGGATTTAACATTCTAGCAAGGAACTGAGGGAATGGAACAACCTTGTTGCAGGTGTGGCTCTTAAAAGCCTGGAAAAAAGGATGGTCAACTTTCAGCAATGTAGAAATGCCTAGATTTGTCCTGGCAGGTGGTAGAGGAAGAAATAAAGAGGCTGAGGGGCATAAACCTGCTGAAATTGATAAATTATGTGAGTCTAGAAGACCCACCAGAAAAGTATGTTCCATGGGAAGCTCAGAGAGCACAGACACCTTTAACCAAGGCCATCAGGAGTGTACTGGTGAGAGGAGTTGGACCACTATCACTAAGAAGTTCAGAGGAGGTTCCCTTGTGGGCCAGAGTTGATGGGCACTGAGGTGGTCACAGAGCTTGGCTGGTAGCCTCCCTGGGGTGGATGGGGCTGTGTAGATGACTACATGAACACATTCCATCATAAGACTGAGGGTGTGACTAATAGTTTCAGAATAGAGCTTCAACAAAGATGAGTTCAATCTATGAATAAGAAATACAATGAGAAAAAATTCTATATTTCATCAATTCTTAAGGAATTCACCACTCTGTTTACTTCAGTGAAGTTTTCATAACATATTCTAGAGCCTCTATGAGGCTCAGAAATGTTTGTGAAATAAAATTCTAGAATCAAAAATAAAACAAAATTTTAAATGGTCTCTTTAAATAGAAAATAGCATATCTGAAAATATTTCATGTATCTATGTGCTTTAATCAGCCTTTTCTTTGCTAAGCATTATGTGTTTAAGTAGCAAGCAACAGAAACATACTTTAACTAGCCTTTGGAAGTCAAATATTATATTCTGTAGCCAGATTGTGATCAATACATACAAATGTCTTAGCAGTTATATAGTTTGTAATCATAATGTTTTGGTTTCACATTTCATATCTCATCAAAGACCATGCCTACCTACAATGCTGTCATCAGCACAAGAAGCTGATATGGAAGATAGTTCATCTTGTCCAGAGACACTGTGGTGTAATGGGGGAAAAAGGGGTTTTAGAGTCCCACAATGGGAAGTGTGAATGTCAACTCTGCAACTTCTTAGACACATTTATTAATATTTATTAATTTTTTTCATCTTAGTTTACTCCCTTATAAATAGGTGCTATGGTTTGGATATTTGACTCCAAATCTCATGCTGAAATTTGATCCCAGCATTGGAAGTGGGGCTTTATGGGAGATGTTTGGGTCATGGGGGCAGATCCTTTATGAATGGTTTGGTGCCATACTCAGGGTAATGAGTGAGTTCTTACTCTATTAGCTCCCACAAGAGCTGGTTGTTTAAAAGAGTCTGATACCTTCCTCCTCTGTCACTTGCTTCCTCTCTCACCATGTGGTCTCTGCACACACTAGTTCCCCTTTGCCTTCTGCCATGAATGGAAGCAGATTGGGACCCTCACCAGTTGCAGATGCTGATGCCTTGCTTCTTGTACACCTGAAAAACTGTGAGCCAAATAAACTCCTTTTCTTTATAAATTAGCCTCAGGAGTAACACATAGCAACACAAATGGACTAAGACAATAGGAAATAGATACAGGTTTCTTGTAAGCAATATATGAAGTGATATCAACTGACACCTGGTCAAGAAATGTTAGTTCTATTCCAACCCTTACCTTATCTCCTTGATTTTTTTTCCTTAACCATCTCCATGTCCCTCAGTATTCCAGGATTATAATGATGGACTGTGAGGAAATTGACCAGCATAGACCAAAAAGTTATATAGCTCTATCTTTCAAAGTCATTTCCATTCACAATAATCAGAAAAGCCAGAAAAAAAATTGACCTCTCTTACCTAAAGTTTTATGTTTTGTCTTTTGAAAAAGTTCATACATATTGCTCTTTTTTGTTGTTTAAATATTATTATGGTAAGAATATAACATGAGATCTACCCTCCTAACAGACTTTTAAGTGTTTGATATAGTATTGTTGTCTATAGACACAATGCCTAGATCCTTAGAACTTATTCATCTTGCATAAAATCCTACAATGCACAGGATAGTCTCCCACAACAAAGAGTGATCTGGCCCAAATGTCAATGGTGCCAAGGTTGAGCAACCCCATTCACTCTATAATTTAGCTATGAATACGTATATGCCAAAAGCAGGGGGGTGGGGGGCAGTGTTTAATGTGACATCAAAGAAAAATCATATTATAGCAAAAAAGAAAGTTAACATAGACATGACCTTTGTTGTAGAAGAAAACTTTTGACATTGAAATGAGGCACAAAAAGCCCTTGAAACACAGCAAGGAAACTTGCATTTAAAACAGATCACTAAAATTAATTCAAAAGATAACATAACAGTGCTCTGAACTTGCCAAGTATGCCACTGTGACTGTGGCCTCATGGATTCATAGGCAGTACTGTAGGAATACAGAAATAGATTTATTTAATCCCTGATTTTCTTTGAGCACTGGCAACAGATGAGTTCTATGGGCCAAATCCTGCCCATAGAAAGCTGATGGATGTTGCACACAGTTATCCAAGAACACAAATTGGCTTTGTGGTTTCTTGTGGCATTTGGCAAACTGAGCCAGATGAAACACAACTAGATGTTGAAGCAGATGGTTCATAGGCAATATGCTACAATGTCTCCTTAAAAATGTGTAGTTACGTGCTAATAGGTAACATTGTTGGGAGCATGGAGTAATATATCGTTCTTTGCAATCCCCATAGCAACTGCATGTAATTGGCTAAGAACACAGGAATGTTGAACCTGCCTTCAAACTGCATGTAACTGGCACTCAATACCATTGGTTTACTATTTGATAAGCATCTCATATTCCATCCAAACTGAAGGGATCCTCTTATCTTCAGAAAATGGAAGTAGGTGCAAACAAGAAACTTAGCTAAGGAGCACTTACTGTGTACCAAGTACGGCACCAGGGGCCAAAAGTATAGTGATAAATAAAATGAGTATGTTTTCCACCATTTTTGAGCCCATTTTCTCCTCTGTGAGTTTATTGTGGCCATTTCTGTCTGGATGAGATTGAAGCCTATGCCTATGGCAGAAGTAAAGCTGAAATTTGCAACTCCTTGCTTCTTCCATGAAGTCGTCCATCACTACCATGCTAACAAGTTGAAACAAGAGTTTATGAATGCGTGCTTTGGTCAGGTGGGGAAAGGGAAATGATGGAAGAGGGGTAAAGGATAATGGTGCACTTTTTCAGGTAAAGAAATTCTCTTCAACAGGCTGCTTTAACAGTGGAAAGGAGGGTGGATCGAGTGGCACTGAGTGGAAATAGAAATATTAGCCTCGACCAGAGCAACTTGTGTTAGAACAAGGATTCTAGCAGTTCTGTAACCAATGGAAAAATAGGTTTATAACCGTCTGCCAGCCTGTAAATCTGTTTCCACTTCGGGATTAATTAGTATCAACATTTTACCAGCCAATATGTCTCAAAAAGCAACAGCATGCTCTGCTTTTTCTTGTGCAATAAACCCTCGGGATTACAGACGCACGTAAACAATGCTTTGTATCTTTCAGGAGAGTTGGAAATATTAATAAAAAGCATGTCCTTAATGAATTTTTCATTTTTCAGGTAGTTGTATTATTTTCCATGAATGGAATTTATTAAATGTATATATAAATGTGATTTAATAGTTCTACCTATAAAACATTTTCCATAAGCATACACAAAGCAGAAAATTTTGTCAGACTATTATATCCTGACGTAAGTGTGGTCGTCTTCTACTTGTAAGATTAATATCTCCTGTGCCTAGGCTAAGTGACTCTATAGAAGATTATTTGGCCAGAAAATGTGACTAGAAATTTATAAAAGTTCTACTTCGATTAAACCTGCCTCATTGACATAGCCCACTTTTGTTCTCTCCTTTTCTACAGGACTTTGAAGGCTGGTTCAACATTCCTGTGTTCTCAGCTATAACTTTGGTCTTTCCACCAAAGCAGTTTTATTTCCTGACAGTCACTACACCTTATGAAAGCCGATGCTATTGGGAAAATATTCCAAATACACAGGTTATGTGGTTGTGGAAAATAGGCATTAACGAAAAAGGGACACTTCCAAGTTCACTTCCGATCACTATTTTGGAAATTCTGGTTTTTCTGTGGAACTCCAAGTCAATGGTGATTGCAGAAGCAAAAAAGACCAAACAGAATATTAGAAAAGCAAATGACCAGAGGATTTTATTTAGAAAATAGCTAAATACAAATTGTGCTTTATGGGTTTTCATTTTTAAGTCAGAACGAATGGGTAATGTTTAGAATATGGGTAATGTTGGACAGTCTGAGAGTGATGCAGTGGAATTTTTGCATTTCTGCATTTCTGCATTTCTCTTTTGTTTCAAATCAGTCTCCCAAAATTCCTTAGAAAGGTGTCACAGCTGTGTGTCCTTTGGACACAGAACATGTTCTGACATGTAGGAGTTTACCTTGTGTAGCCTGTGGCAGCCGGCGCCACCTAGCTTCTACATTTTCTCAACTCAACAATTTTCCAAATCATTAAATTAAATGAGTCCTCCAGGAAGATTCAATATCAGTCTCACAGATTTTGAATCATAAAAATCAGGACAGGAGTTGGGGCAACCAAACTGCTCTGAATAGTTGTCAGGTAGAAAGACACGTTCTCTAAGTCTGTGAAACTAGGTAAGATTGACAATGTTTCTCACTGCATTTATTGCCTGCCTATCGTTTATTTGACAAACCTCTGTGTGCCAAGAAATTAGATAATATGCACAGAGACCTGGTTTCTGAACTTTAGCTACTATGTTCTGAATTAGGAAAGATTTCTAAGAAGAGAGTCTTTGCTAGGGTCACACCCAGGGGCTGGTTTCCAATGAAGGAGATCAGAATATGTCACCCCAAAATATTCCACTTTGGCATAAGAATTATTTTTGAGCTGGAGGCAATTGAGAAAAAGCAGACACAGAAGAGTTCTCTGCTTTCCCCCTCTCTCCTAAAAACATGGCATAAATTCCCCCTTATGAAAGTGTTAAAAGAAAAACTTTAGACAAATTAAATGTAATAGAGTTTAACTGAGCAAAAAAAAGATTTGTGAACCAAGCAGCTCGCAGAAGCAGAATGGGTTCAGAGCAACTCCAGGCATGCCACATGGTCAGATAACATTTATGAACAGAAAAAGGAAAATGACATACAGAAAATGGAAGTGAGGTGGAGAAACAGCTGGATTGGTTACAGCTCAGCATCTGCCTTATTTGAGCAGTTTGAATAGTTGGCTGCCTGTGATTGACCAAAACCCTGTGATTGGTACAAGAGTAGGTTACAGTCTGTTTACACATAGTTACAGTTCACTATGTATTGAGAAACCTTTAGGCTGAAATTAAAATAAGTAAGGAGGCAGCTTTAGGCTAAACGTAATTTAACAAAAGTGCTCCCACATCTTTCCTACCAGAAAGAAGAGAACAACTTTTATCATGAGATAGAGATAGCACCATGATGGGTCTGTATAAACAAATCTTACTAAATAACCATTATTTACCATTGGTTTTCCCCATATATTTACCTTCCCACCATTTACCACCCCTAGAAGTCTAGTCACTTCTCCACAAATTATCACCCTTTGTTAAAATGGTATATAAACCCTCAAGTTTAACTGCTTCTTTGGGTTTTTCACTTCTTCTCTGTGAAGTCCCTCTGCACTTAAAAATACTAACGTCAACCAAAATGTGTATGATTTTCTTCTGCTCATTTGCCTTTTGTCAGTTTCATTTGCAGGCGCAGCCACACAATATAAGAGAATAAAGAAAAAGTTTTTCTCTCATACACTTAGATCCAATGAACAATTGATTACTGAACATGAGAAAAGTTAGAAAGTCTATGGAAAATGACATGAGGTAATTTGCCCTAACTCAGAGCATATGCAATCTTTCTAATGTCTACTTTGAATGAAGGTTATGCTTCTCATCTTCTTAAAAGATAGCAAAGATCTCATTCAAACATTGTACTCTTTCTGTGATAGCTTAC
The DNA here is from genome assembly GCA_023783475.1 of Daubentonia madagascariensis. Classification (NCBI taxonomy): domain Eukaryota; kingdom Metazoa; phylum Chordata; class Mammalia; order Primates; family Daubentoniidae; genus Daubentonia; species Daubentonia madagascariensis. The sequence continues at coordinate 10,994,769 of JAKFHU010000487.1, forward strand.
CATTATAATGTGAGAAACAGGAGGACACAGAATCATGGGCCAGGCTCATTCTTCATTATTGAGACTAATTGTTTGAAAGCATGATTCAATATTTTAGAGTCAGGAATGTTTGGAATACATAAATGAAATCAACACAGAAATAGCAGTCAGGCAAACGGCATACTTGATTTTCTATAATACCTTTTTGTTTTGTTTTGTTTTGTTTTGTTTTGTTTTGGAAGCCAGGACAGTATGATTACCAACTATTAGTTCAATGAGGGAATTTTCCTGTTGGTGATGATGATTATGATGATCCAGAAATTAGAAGCTGTTCAATATTCACAGGAAGACTTTAATGGAATAATCTCCCTGTTGCCTCCTGTAGACTTGGACTTTTTTAAGGAAACCCCTAAAATTACTACAGTTTCCAGTGGTAGCAATTGGAAGCAGAAAGAAATAGCTCCCACAAGCCTAAAAGCTCTCTCCCCTCTAATGAAAAGCCACTTAAACCTGTTCAAATTCATGCATGTTTCCTTGGCAGGTAAAATTCTATTATTCTATGTAGTGGGTGAGTTTTTTTCCCCAAAGAGGCTTTGATTAAAAATAGAAACTTGAGTTTAAAAAAAAAAAAGGACAACTGGGGTCTAGCAACAATCTCAAATTTCAAGACAATCATTCTTTACTGACAGAGGAGGCAAAGATAAAAATCCAATTAAAAGTGCATGGAATTTCCATTCATGTCTTTCTGGACTGAGTTTGGAGTGCTTGGAATTCCCAAAAACATCCACACAAAGATCTCAGGTGTTGGTGTATTTTCTGACTCTCTTCAAGGTAGTCATATGAGGAACGGCAATGAGTTTCACACCAACATATTCTGAGAGTAAAATATAATGAAAACCCTTTATTTGTAATATTAATAATATAGACCATATTCTAACTATCATTTAATGTAATAACACTATACTTCATGAGATTTCAATTTTGCATAGCTAATCACAAGACCGGTTATGCTCTGACGTAGACTTTTTGAGTTCTGCCGAAGAAAATCTACTAAGGTGTTGCTTAGAAGAGAGACCCAGCCAAAGTCACATTGACAATTAAACGTTTTAGAGTTTTAAACTTTTTGAAATTTATAATGGATGAAACAAGAAGGTTTTCTATTAAAAAATCTATCATTAAATATAAACCATTAGCAAAGGGAAATTTTGGTTTACTATCTGTAGTGGGTTGACTGGTGATCACCACCAAAATATATGTTCATCTAGAACCTGTGAAGGTGATCGTACTTGGGGAACAGGTATTTGCAGATGTAATTAAGTTAAGGGTCTCAAGATGAGATCATCCTGGATTAAAGTGGTCCTGATTCCAATAACAACATTCTTATAAGAAGGAAAGATATAGACACAGAGAATGAGTTCATGTGAAGACAGAGACAAACAGAAGTTATGCTGCCACAGCCAAAGAACACCTGGAGCCCCAGAAGCTGGAAGAGGCAAGAAAGGATTCTCCTATAGCATCTTTAGAGGAAACATGGCCCTGCCAACACCTTGATTTCAGACTCTGGCCTCCAAAACTGTGAGAGAATAAATTTCCTTTGTTTTAAGACACCAAGTTTGTGGTAATTTGTTATATCAGCCCCAGGAAATGAATACAGTGCATTCAAATATCAGAACAAAAGGATCAATTCAGAGGAATGAATGTTTAAAAAACAAACCCTTCTCCACTGATCAGTGGAAGAAGAAGCCCTTTCTCCCATCCACCTTCCACATCTACCAGCAGGGAAACTGCAGTGAGAAAGTTTACAACTTTTAGAGTACCTAACATTTAGAAGGATAAGCATCAAAGAAACTATAGAAAGTACTAATTACTCATTTTTCCCTAAGCATTTCTTGTTCTGTTACACTTCTATGCCTTTGCAATAGTTAAGAACGTGAAGTTTGAATTCATATTTCAATTTTAATATTATCCCTACCATTATTAGCTGGGTCGCGATTTTGCACAACCTCTGTGTGCCTCAATTCCCTTATCTAAAAAATTGGAGATAGCAATGTCCACCTAATTAGAGGTGCCACAAAGACAACTTTGAGCTTGCATCATTCAACAAGCTTGAATAGAACACTAACTCTGTGCCAGGCATCTGCTAGGCCCCTCGGGATGCAGCAGTGATTAAAGCAAATAAGTCCTTACCCTCCTGGAGCTTATAGTTGGATAAGGACTTTAGCCATTAAGTAGTAAACATAATAAAAGTATAATGAGCATGATGAAAGAAGAAGAAATAAAACTTTTTTGAGATTATGTAGTCGTGGCCAGAGAAGGTCTCTCTGACAATTGGTGTGGCTCTGAGACCTGAAAAATGAAGTCAGGGCAGGAGCTCTCTGCTGAAAGTTCAGTGAGTGGAAAGGAATGTTGAAGACAGAGGAAAAAACATGGAGCAAGGGCCCGGAAATGTTTGTCAAGTTCAAAGAAACCAAAAGAAGTTACATATAGCTAAGGTGACCAGAAGTCCCAGGTTATGTAGATAGTCCCTATACATATCAACTATTGTGGCATAATAATTAATAGGGCCTCTCTTCATTTCAGAAGCGTTCTAGTTTAGAAGATAAATGATAAGGTCATACAACAGCAAGGAAGCAAAGAACAGGAGGGAGAGTAGCAAGAGATGATGTACAGGTAGACTTTAGAGGGTCTTACATATCATGTTAAGAAGTTTCATCTTTATCTTAAGAGTCATTGCAGGATTTTCCTCAAGGGAATTACATAATTCAATTTGCCCTTTTATAGATAGATATAGCTACATCAGAATAAATGTTTTTTGTTGAGTGAAAATTAGCATTCACAAAGAATTTAGAGATATTTGCAATAGCTAAAACCGAGAAGGAATTACTACCTAAGTTTTTTAAAGAAATTCTTAGAAGTCAGCAATGAAAAAATACAAAAAGCTCAATAGACAAAAGATTTGAACAGACACTTCTTAGAATAGAAAATCCAAACAGGTGAGAAGAGTATGGAGAGATGCTTATCCTCAAAAGTTATCATAAGGATGCAAATTAAAACAACGAATACCACTTTGCACCCATCAGGCAAAAACAGAAAGCCCAGTGAGACCAGTTGCTGGAGATCTTCATTCCTACTTCCAACAAATATTTGCTGAGAACCTGTCATGGACCAGACACTGTGATAGCACTGAGAACACAGTAGTGAGAAAAAAGAAAAACAAGCAAAATCTCTATCATGATAATTTAATTGAAGACAGGACAAGTAATAAACAAGATAAATAAGGGTAAGGGGGGGCGTGGTGAATGGCGATGAGTGCTAATCAGATGGAAAATGAATAAGAATATCAGGGAAGAAGGGTTACAATTTTAAATACGGTGTTCAGAGAAGCCTCACTAAGCAGATGACACTTGACTAGAGACCTAAAGAAAGTGAAGGAGAAATCTCCCCCAAGTATCTGAAGGCAGGATATTCCATGTAGAGGAAACAGCAAAAGTAATGGCCCTGTTGAATAGGTAGTTAGCTATATTCAAGTCAATACCTCTATGGAAATTGGATTGGAAGGATATACCCTAATATAATCATGCAGGTGCCTATGCCGAGAAGGGTTTATGGATCAGGGATGGAGGAAGATGGGGAGAATAATTAAATAATATAAATATGAGCAAAGAAAGGAGGAACCTTGCATGGACTAACAATAAATATACTAACAGCTCAGTCTTGTAGACATGAGATCGAAAAAATACAGTGACAACTAGAGCAAAGGTATCTAGGACACTGGCTAAAGAAGTGAATAAAGAAATGAAATGTGGAATCTAAGTTAGGTAGGAAAGGAAATAAAGACCAGAGGGAACTGATGAAGAGAAATCAGAGATGTTCAAAGGACCAGAGGTCACAATAAGACCAAAGATCAGGTGTAATAGAAACTCCTATAGGAGTCTACCAGAAGATAAGTAATTAGAGTCAGAGAGAGAGAACTCTTGATTTCTAGAGTGGAGCAACTTGAATTGTCAACACGGCCCCAGGTATAGCCATTGCAAGTAGTGTAGAAGAGGTTACTATAATGCGGAAGTCATCAGAATTAATGACCAGGGCAATGGACTGGTTAGCCACATGTAGCTGATAATGTCAGCTTTGTACTTGGCCAGTACAATGGCATGTTTATTCCAAGTTCTTGACAATGTGCATAGTATATGTAAAAACTCAACAATTAGTGAGTTACTGTTATTGTTATTCTTGCTATTTGTTATAAGCATTAAGAGCTAAAAGAAACATATAAAACTATACGTAGTGGAGAATCAGTGTCTTTGGAAGCAACTAAATATGATCTTATAAAAGTAGTACCATCAGAGTGCTGTCCCCAAAGCTGGTTTATACTCAAATCTATGGTGACTGAAAGCAGAAAGAGAAAGAACAAGTTGTCAGACATACCATCAATTACCTTTTTCATCTTTACTGATTTATATGGCAAGTAGTTCTCTATCCTCAAGTATCTATTTGTTGTTAGTGTTTTTTAATCAGAAAATTTCAGGAAGGATGGTACAAAAAAAAAATAATGACTTATGGGATCATCCTAATTTGGAGGGTGGAGAGGAAAGAAAAGGTGAAGATGAAGGACATCTTAGAAGGAAGTTGGCTAACCAGCCCGCACACAGCTGTTGTATCGATGCACTGGGAAATCTAAACAGCTAACATTTAAACGGGGGGATTAGCTTTCTACTCTTTCCCACTTAAACCATTGCTACCTTATTTCATATGAAGCAATCTAGTCAGATAAACAACTGAGAAGGTTCTTATTCAGGGTCACTTCCTGTTACAACATCATATATGACACAAAATATAACATCAAACACAACATAACACCATTTGGGATGTGCTTGGCCAAATATCTGAAATTTTCTTAAATGCTTAAACTTTTAATAGAGGAATTCAAGACCCAATTTTTCTTCTTAAATTTGATCTTATTCTACCACTTGAAAGTGTTTGGGAATGAGAAGCATAAATAGCAGCTTAATATCATTTAACCATCAGTGTTTCTTGCTCTTTACTGAACCACTGGTTCCCATAGTCTGACCCTAGAGGAGGCAGGATAGTTGAAACCAGAAGGTTTAAGATGCATTCTCTGAATCCATTTTAGAGGGTGTTTAATACAAGCTGAAAGAAGTGCATTTCAGGGGGGAAAGTCCAGCCTAGGATGTAGCATAGGCCTAGGGGTAGCCTACACAAACGACACAAGGATTTGGTGTGGCCGCCAAAACGAGGAAGATGGGAGGCTGGATGTGACTCATTTACTAACCCTCCCTCCACCTTGGGAAACCATGAGTTCTTGTGAGTATGCCCTGCCCAAGATAATGAAAGTATAAAAATATATTTACACAATAGTCATTGAAGTTCAATGTTTTTCATCTTGTTTTCTAGTCTACTGGCTAAACAGGAAGTTTTTTGCAGGATGCTCCAATATCCTCTGTTCAGAGTAACAACTTTAGCACTTTGCTTTCCTTTTCTCCCACGATACACTTAATGTTTCCGCTCTAAGTCCTGGATTCAGTCACAGATTTCCTGCAGGAAACTAAGGCTCTTTAACTTTTTGCAAGGATCAGTCATATGCCACATAAAAGAGTCACAAGGAACCAGTTGTAGATGGATTCAACTTACTGATGTGCCTTGGAGAAAGTCGATAAAATTTTGCAAAATACAGCCAGCAATCTGTGTCGATCCCCACAGCATTCGCTGAACATTGAGTACTTAGAATAATTCCTTATCATAGGGAGAAGGATAAATTATTCACTGGGTTAACTATGAAAGGAAGCTCTTTCTCCAGGCCTCATCTTGGCACCTGGAAATCATTACAAGGGCAAAATGCTATTGTTACCTAAAGATGATGATGAAAATAAAATTAAGCCAATGGGAGATGGCCATATTGTATTAACAACCAGAGTGATTATATAAAGAGTTGCCAGTTTTCTCTTAAACCAATCTGCTATTGATCTGGACATATTTAATTTTGAGCTCTGCCTCTCTGACCCAGTACAGCATGGTGATTGACAGTGTACACTTGGAGTCCGGAGGCCCTGGCTTTGACTCCCAGTTCCAACACATTCACCTACATAATATTGAGGGAATCTATCCATTTGGGGAGATTTTTCTTTCTCTTCATCTTTAAAGTGGGAATAATAACTACATTTGGCTGAATCATAAAACTATTCAGTTTTGTAGATTAAGATCTATATAAATTTTTTTTGTAAGGATTAAGGAGTTAATACATGTAAAGTACCTGGCACACTGACAATGCCTATTAAAATTTAACAAAGCAGTTATATCTTTACTATGATCATTTACATCATATGTTTTTTCAATCTACTGTTATTGCGTATCAATCACACATAGATAATTTAATAACACTCTAGAGTGTAAGATGCCAGAGGACAGCAGTTTTTATGTTTGTTCACTGCTGTATTCAACCCCAGAATAATTCCTGATACAGAGCATGTGCTCAACAAATATTTGCTACAGGAATAAACAAATTAATAACATGAAGACATAACTATGACAAGATAGAACTTACTACCAGTCTGAAAAATCTTGAGCTATTTTCTCCAATGTCTTCTTAGTGAAATGTGCTATTTGTTGAAATAGCAACTTCTTCTAGTTAGCCCAGGTGGGCAGATACGTTTTCAAGATGGCCAGATAAATCTATTTCTGAGAGCCTTAATCTTTAGAGATTTCATGTCTTCCCAGAAATACCCGTGGCAATCCAAACGAAGAAATAGCTGAAGCTCTAAGGAGGGCTCTGTTCTGAATAATAGGAACCAGCCTGGATGTCCACTTTGTTGTTTCTTACAGAACTCCTGATAGTTGTGCCTGTTCAGAGGCAAGAATGATGCACTTAATTTTGACATTTTCCCCCTTCACTTGTCTGCCTAGTTTCTTTCTCTTGCAATAAACAAGGAGAGTATAGAGAAGTTCTAAAGTAGAGATGTCATTTTTCTTGATAATTTACAGCAAAAAGGTCTTGGGCCTGACCCTTAAACAACTATCTAGTAGCATTCACTGAGTGCCAATATAAGAAAATGGCTTTTGGTGTAAAATTTAATTGGCATTTTGAATCTATAACTAAAGAGACATTGATAATTTGGATAAAAATTAATATACTGATCATGACTTTTCATTTACCAGTCACAGGGTCTTTAAGGAGGAGTGTGGATATAATATAATGCCTATTAAAAAGTAAGGATAGTACAGATAGGACAAGTGAGCTAGCTCTGAGCCACACTGGCTGGGTCTCAGTCCTGGGTCCATCACTTATTGGCTGTGAGACACTGGGAGAGCTACCTCACCTCTCTGTGCATGAGTTTCCTGGTGTATTCAATAACATAATACACATGAAGCACTTTGCATAATGTCTGTAATGGTGAACACAATCAATGTCATCTTTTGCTATTAATATGATGTTTAATACAGATAATATCTGCTTCGGAAGAGGATTTTAGAAAGATGAGATCATCAAAACCCTTTCTTCTTTTTGTTTTGTTCCCATTTGCATCATTTCCCTTAAAACAGTCTCAGTGCTGAGATATTTAAATTTTTATTCAGCTAAAAACAAGTTCAACGTTGTAGATACGGCATAGTTGGTCATAGTTGTGCTTAAAAATAAAAGATCAACTGCAACAAAAAAAAAAAAAACCTTTTGATGATGTCCACTGGAAATCTTGAAATTTTCCTTCATCTGTTGACCATCTTCCTGTTTCAATAAAGATTCTCATGAGACTCTTGGAGGAATGCAGTCGAGCACACCCAGGAGTGAACTGGCTCCTCGCTTGTGTTATAAGGATGTTGTTTATATTTCAGATCCTGTTTTCTTCCTGGATGAAGTGCCGCTGTTACCAGGTGCTTCTCCCACTGTTATCATCTCCTTCTCAGGGCTCAGCCTTCTGGAAGCAGCTTCCTGCAGCTCCTTTGTGAAACTGGCTGCTGGAGAATAGGAGAGAGCCTGTCAAAGGTTATCTCCCACCTGGGTTGAAGTTTCCACGAATATCAAAGGTCATCACAATCTGGTATGGCCATTTACATGGTGTGCCACAGGCCACGTGGAAGAGACAGAATTCTTGCTGAAGGAGAACTCAGAAGGAACAAAAAAAGATGCCAGGGGTGAGCAACTGAGATGCTAGAGGGAATTCTGGCAGATGCCATAGACACCAGTTAAAGGATAATGCCTCATCCTCTTGGGAAGAGCAATGAATGCATGGCACCCTGCACAATTACTTCTAAATTTCTTTGCATATGTCTAACGGTCATGTTGCTTCCGAGAACAATTTGTGTTCAGCCATCTAAGCAGAGTGAATAACTTTTTGACCCCCACTTCAAAGGGAAAATATTGTTACCTTCTTGGATAATTAATCTCCAAAACTAAGACATAATGGACCAATTTTACTCTAAGAACCAAGTGTAATTCATGTGTTAGTCAAAAAGCAAGGATGCTTAATTATGCATATAAATGTCTTGATTCAGCTTTGCCATGCCATAGAGCCAAAAAGAAGAAAACATTCTACCCAATTCTACTTCCCAAACTGGGGAGATAAGGAAAGGATCACAGAGGTACAAAAGCTGACAGTCTGGAAGTCCAACTGAAGCCCTGTTCGATGTTTCAATGCCTGCCAACAAATAAGCAGCATGACTGTATAAGGCACTTACTTAAGGAAATGAACTACTAAGGTTGTATCCTCTGAGTTAGCAGTTATTGACGGTAAAAGCAAAGATTTGACTTAGGAATAGGGAAAACATCACTTGTTATACTTCCTCTAAGCCAGTCTCAGCAATTTCCTCTTTACTACTCATGGCTTCTTTCCAGGCACATACAGCAGCAGACCTGTAATTCCCAAACAGGCCCATTCTACTCTAACCGGATCACTGCTTTCAAGGGCAAATCACAAGTGGTAGTCATAACAGCAAATGCAAAACATGATCAGTAATTTTCCCCTTCTTGGTAAATTAGGAAAAAAAATTGGGCAGAAGAGAGGTGGTGTTGGATAAAAGGATATGAGTTCTTCGAATCATTATTGTGATCAGTTTTTATAGGTTTCAGAAAATAGAGATTTGAAAAGTACATAGAACTGCTTTTACTCTGAATCAGGTTTTCTAGAGTCAGGTGAAAACCTTTCCTGAATCCCCAAGGATAATCACTTTCCAGTACTTCAATAAAACTAAGAAGTTTCTAGACCACAAGGGAATTCAGAACACTTCCCACTAAGCTAGAACTAGAATATGTCTAGGGAAAGCCATGTTTTTGATAAGGAGATTTTAGAGTCTCAAAAGTAAGTAAGAAAAAATAAATTTAATTTTAAAAAATCAAGTGAGCCTCACTATTCTTAGACAGAAAGAAAATTATCATGGTTTCTGTTCAAGCTGGCTACATGATTTGAAGGGTACTGACGCTCTACTGCAAAATATGCCTAATGCTTTGTCTAAACCAGTGTCTAACACTTCACGTTTAGGGTTTATTCATCTGAGTTTGAACCTGCATTCAAAAAATATTTATTGAGTGCCTGACATTTCCAGGTACTATGCTAGGCAATGTCTATACAGAGATGTTTAAAACATAGTGTTTGCCCACTAGTAGTTTAAGTTACTTTCTTATGAATCATTGTTAAAAGCAAAGATTGTCCTGGAACATTTTGAGCATCAAAATAAACAATGACAGATTATAGATTATAAACCACAAAATAAGAGTAAAAATCCGTGAGCCCATAGGAAGAGAAAGAGAAAAAGAAAGAAAAACTGCTAAAAATAAGTTTCAAACTAATTACTATGTAGAGGAATAAAGGGATTCCAAAATTCGTTTTTGGCAACCACCCTAGTAACAATTGTTATAGAGATGAATTATCAATGGATGCTATAACTACTAGGTGAACGTTTGATTTTAAAAAAAAGATACATAAGGTATCAATTCATCTTTTTTATGTCTGAGTAGTACTACATGGTATACATATACCACATTTTATTAATCCACTCATGAGTTTGTGGGCCCTTGGGTTGATTCTACATCTTTGCACCTGTGAATTGTGCTGCAATAAACATTCGAGTGCATGTGTTTTCTCAAGAATGGAAAAACAAACACCACACGTACTCACTATTAAATTGGTACTAACCAATGAGCACACATGTGCACAGAGGGAAGTAAAACTCAGTGAAAATCAACCAGCGGTGGTGGGGTGGGAGGGGAGAGGCAAAAACCTACCTAATGGGTACATGGGTACAATGAACACTATTTGGGTGATGGGCACACCTATAACCAGGACTCAAGTATTACAAAAATGATCCATGTAACCTAAAACATTTGTACCCCCTTAACATTTTGAAATTTAAAAAAAGATACATAAACTCAAAGTATTTTCCCACAAGATACTCATCAAGCACAAAGGGAAACAGTAATTTTACAGTGGAGAAAATCTGGCAGATAACAACTTAATAAAAGGAATCAAAATTAACACCACCAATAATGAGAAAAATAGACATCATGTGCCTCCTCTTAGACTGTATGAGAAAGACAAAACAACACATCTGGATATTCTTACCAAAAATACATAACATAAATCTAATCCTGAGGAAAGTTCAGATAAACCTAAACTTAGGTGTGGTCTACAAAATAAATGGACTGTATTTATCAAAAATGTCAAGGTTGTGAATAATAAAGAAAGACTAAAGAACTATTTTATAGTGAAAGAGAATAAAAAGACATAACAATTAAATACAATGTGCGAACCTGGATAGGGTACCAAACTAGAATTTTGTTTTCTTTTGCAATAAAAGACATTATAAACAATTGATGAAATTTGATAAGATCTATCAATTAGATCAGGGATCACAAACATTTTCTCTAGAAGATCAGATAGCAAATATTTTCAGTTCTGCAGGCCTTACAGTCTCTGTCACAACCATTCAACTCTGCCATTGTAGGGAGAAAGCAACCATAGATAATCCATAAACAAATGAGCATGTCTATATTCCAATAAAACTTTATTTACAAAGATGGAAAGCCACTCTTGCCAACTGCTGGACTACATAATAATATTAGATCAACATTCATTTCTTAAATTTACTGTGGTTATGTAAGAGGGCATTTATTTTTAGGAAACATATACTGAAGCATTTCAGGGTAAAGGATATCATGTTTGCAACTTACTCCCAAAAAGTTCAGAGAAAGAAAAAGAAGATAAGTGATAAATAAATGTGGTAAAATTTTAATATTTGAGGAACCTGGTGAAAGGTATATGAGAACTCCTAGTATTATTTTTGCAAATTTTCTTTAAGTCTGAAATACTTTCAAAATAAAGAGTTAAAAGGAAAAAGGAAACAAATATTCACGCGATCAGGTAATTGCTTGGGATGTAACCCACCACACTGACTACCAGGCATACATAAGGTTCTCAGTTAATGTTTGACAAAGGAATGGATGAATTTACTAGTTAATTAGTTTATTAGGTATTCGCTGAAGAAATGACACCTAGGGCAGTTACATTTAATAAAGAAGTTGAGAAAATGAATTATGGGGGAAGCCCAAGTGGAATGCCATGTAGCTACAGAGGATGGTTTGAGAGGTAGAAATGTGATCATCAGTAAGCAGCAAGACATAAAAATAGCAGCTGGGAGAGGTGATGAGGACAAAATTTCCTCTAGAGCTATTTTTCCAATACCAACTTGACCTATACTGATCCCACTTTCTTCCAGGCCATAATTTTAAATGATACCTTACTTAAAGCACAATTCTCATAATTGTTCCTTCTACCATGCATTGTGAGCAAAATGCATAAATCCGAATGGAAATTACTTCTATGTTTTCTCCTTCTCAACTCCCACATTGTTGGGGTTGTCTGGGCATTTCAAAATCTGCAGGAATATTTTGCATAACACAAAGAGCTGCCAAACACTGCAACCAAAGCTTTTCCAGATAATATGCATAAATGACTGGGATAGCAATGATGAGATTGTAAAAATAAAACCTTTATGTCCAGGACAATTTCCAAAGCAACGCTTGGAACCATGATAAAAATCTGGACAATCATTCTGCTACTAAACAAATCTGAAAAATGTGTAATAGGTTAACCTATGCTCTGGTGTGGTAACAAGGAAAACCCAAAATATTGGGGGGTGGGTAGGAAGGGGGAGTGGACATGGCAAAGGTTCAATTTTTACTCATGTTAATTCCAATGCAGAATTTTCTACAGGGAAATCCTCTCTAGGGTCCCTCCCTCTTAGGATGCCACCATTTCACCATCTCAGCTCCCAGGGCCTCTGCAGCACAGGAGAATAGAGCCGAACAGTCATGGAGAATATTTTTGGCCAGGTATGAAAGGAGCAGACATCACTTCTGCACACATCCCATTTGCCAAAACCAGTCAACAGCTCCAACTTAACTGCAAGCAAGGCTGGGAAATGGAAGCAGGGAAGCACTGATATTTTGTGAGCACTAAATCTCTTTGCCCCCAAATCTCTTCTGGCTTTTGTTTAGTAAAAAACCCATAACCTTCTGTCAAGATTGTTATTTAATAGAGAATGGAATTGGATACATACCAAGGATACTCCATGACACAGCTACTCAACCAAATTTTTAGGGCATTCACTTCCGTGTCCTGAACTTAAGGACAACCCTACAAATGTCACAGTGCATTCTGGTATTAAATGTCTGGCCTTTCAGAAGGTTCATGTAACATTTTCTTTGTGATAGAAATGATCGCAGGAGTTGATTTTGTTGTTCTTGTTGATGATGTCAGGTGGTAGAAGAAGAGGGAGATTGGTTGGCTTTTTACTTCCATTGCAACTGAGTTTGAAAAACTACCCAGCAACAAGTAAACAAAATGTCACTGTTGCTCTAATAATATTGTAAAAGAAAAACATCTCAGGGAGAAAGAAGTTAATAAATTTCTGACATTCCAAGGTGTGAAAGGAAACAATCTGACGTCTGAAAGCCGGAAAGAAAACAGTTTCTTGGTCCATGCTTTTCATACACGCCAAGGTCACCTAGAAAGTTATCAGAACTCAAACATAAATGAAATTAAAAGTCTATTTTAAATGATATCCTGTATCTGAAAGCTTCAAACAAGCACAAGAAGACTTGAACATCTTCTCTTCCTTGTTTGAAAGTCCTCAGTAATACTGCATATGCTGAGGCAGTAAACACTAAGATTATGGAATGATTCCCAAACACATTGCACACTAAATATAACGGAGACCATAAGAGAAAAATTTTGGGAATGTTGTTTACTCAAAGATGCAAAAATGATGAAATGTCCTTACTAAAGAAAAATTAGATTAACTGAAAGGATAACCCTTACTAGAACTAACGTTATACTGAAACAAAGGAGGTAAAACAAGCTTTGTCTTAAAGGTCAAATGCTCTTGTGGTATATAAATTACATCTCTAGAGGAGATGATGGTTTTAAGATGTGAAACCATTATAAATAAAATTCCCACTTACATCAGGATTTGTAGAGTCCTAGTGCATGTGCACACCCACACACACCCCCCCACCCATACACAACACACACACAAACTGGAATGATATCTTATGTCATTGGTGAGTTATTAATTGGAATATATTTTTAATATATATTTAGTGTGGCAAATGGAAAGGTTGTAGTATGAAACAACCAAAGGGGAGAGATACTGGAAAAAGTAGACAAAAATAAGAAAACATGGGTAGCATGGAACAGTGGAGAATAGTCTAGCATATCTTCTATTTATTTATGCCCTGTTTTTGTCACTTATTAGTTCTGTGATCTAAGAAAAATTACATTATTTCTCCAAGCCCTTGGTTGATTTTCTGCAGCATGGGAATAATAGCACAGATTCTGGAGGGTATATGGAAGGACTAAATGACATAATATGTGTCATGTGACACAAAATTAACCAAGCATTTTCTCATTTTTCTTCCCTCAAGGATATCATTGATATTATTGTGACTCTGAAAACCCTCTATCCACCCACATGTGGGTTAAACAATAGATTGAAGCTGAGTAACAACTAAAATACATAGAATTAAGTGAAGAGTTGTTGACTGATTAAAGGTGCAAGGAAAGAGTGAGAAAAACAACAGGAAAGTTGTGTTGGCATTTAGGAGGACGAACTGACCAATAGGATGTTAAACTACTGCAACAACCCATCCTTTCCCCTAACTCCACCTTCGTGTCATGAACTCAAAACCAAGTGAAAAATGTTTGCATGCTATGTGGTTTCAAACGATCCTTAGAAAATCTACAAATGTAATAGAGTCATGATTTTGGTGAGTTATGTAACTCTTTTGAGTTTTGCTTTCACCCTATATAAAGTGGAAATGATTATGTGAAAATGAGGAAAGTTATATAGAGAGTCCCTAGCACAGTGCCTAGCAGAAGAATTTCCCTTGCTCTTGCCCTTTTCCACACTTCGTGAATGCAAGTCATGAGCAAGCAGTGTGGTACCAAAGTCACCCATTTCTTCTCATCTTTACTTTTGCCATTTTAGTCTTTCCTCCTTACCATCTATTATTCATACAGTATGTTATTTGGAGTTCTCCAGGGAAACAGAACAAGTAGATTTATCTTAAGAAATGGGCTCACATGATTGTGGAAGCTGGCAAGTCCAAAATGTGCAGGGCAGGCCAGCAAACTGGAAACCCAGGGAAGAGTTGATGTTGCAGCATGAGTCCAAAGATAGTCTGGAGGAAGAATTTCCCCTTCCGGGAGGGATACCAGTCTTTTTTCTCTTAAGGCCTTCAATTGATTGAATGAGGCCCACCCACATTCAAAAGAGTAATTTCATTACTCAAAATCTATTAATTTACATGTAATCTCATCTAAAAAATACCTTCACAGCAACCTCCATACTAGTGTTTGACCAAACATCTAGGTCCCATGGTCTAGCCAAGTGGACACATAAAATTAACCATCATACATACAACCGCCAAGCTTATTCCTGCCTCTGGGCCTTTGTTCTAACTGTTTCCTCTGCATGGAAACTCTTCCTCAGCTCTTCACATGCTTCATCACTCAGATCCCAGCACAAATGTCACCTCTGCAGAGAGACCTTCCCTGTCCAACCTATGTATTGCAGGTCCCCGACCCCCTTCCTTTCCACAATACAATCTCTTACATCTCCCCATTTTATTTTATTTACACACTTATCACTATCTAAAACCATCTTATCTCTGCCTTCTTCTATTTGTTATCTGTTTGCTCCATCAGGTCTGGGATAATTGGCTCTGTGTGCGCAAGGATCTTATCTGTCTCCCACTCTATCCTCGGTACATAGAACCATGTCTAATACATAGTCTATAGGCACTCAATAGATATTTGTTGAATGAGTCAATCAACCAATCAATACTAGGCACTCAAATACTATCTGATCATTATTTTTATTAATAATTAATTTATGTAGTTTATCATTATTGCCATCATTATTAATATTATTATTTGCACTGTAGTCTTCTAAAACCATACCCATCCCATCTCTGGATAACCTTTTAATGATAGATGCTGAATTTATCCTTAATCCCACCATAGTGATGGTTTCAAATAAGTTTGTGAAATTTAAATTCTATCATTTAAGGAGCAGGAGGTGGATTATTAAGGGATTAGAAGCAATCGTTGTCTTATAAAGCATAATATTTTATACATTAGCTTGTCTGATAATGGATAGAAAGAACAGAGCTTTAAAATAGACTGTGCCTACACACGAAAAATGATTTATAAATGATTCAATAACTCTGTGTAATTCAGGCTGAAACACCCAAGTAGATTTTAGATATTCTGATAGGTAAAGCAAAGATGAGTTCCTATGTCTTGGATTACCTTGCTGACTGGCTAATTCCCTCCATCACTTTGTGCATGCAGACGTAACTGAGGAGTGCTTCAAAATGTACACTGGGCAGAGAAAATGAGCTTCCCTGGAAATTTACTTTCTTTGTAAAGAGATGAAAGTTATAACTTCATTATTTATTGGAGAGAATGAAAATATGCAGGCAGACGTTAGATGGTGAAACAAAGTAAACTTCTTAATGTACTATCTTTTCACATTTCATCCTGTCTATACAGTACACAACTAAAGCTTTGGACTTGCTAATGAAGATGGCTATTGTTGCAGAAACAGTCTTTTTTTTTTTTTTTGGAATGACTGAGCGTCGTTTTCATTAGCGTAAAGGTACTCCTAGAAGTGATAAAGTGGTATAAAATCCTCAAAGAGGCTTCTTCCACAGGGAGTTCCCATGAAACTTTTCCTAGAGTCTCCTTAGCATCCCACCTTCCTCCTTTGTCTCTTTTCAGCCTGAGACATTCACAAGAGCACCTACAT
The DNA here is from genome assembly GCA_023783475.1 of Daubentonia madagascariensis. Classification (NCBI taxonomy): domain Eukaryota; kingdom Metazoa; phylum Chordata; class Mammalia; order Primates; family Daubentoniidae; genus Daubentonia; species Daubentonia madagascariensis. Next base: position 11,011,062 of record JAKFHU010000487.1, read on the forward strand.
TCAATATTTTTATTTTTAATCTTTGAAGAGAGTTTCCTTTTGCCATAAGATTTCTTATTCTTTCAAAAATGTATCACTTGATGAAGACAAAAGAACAGAAGTTACCTATTTTCTTTCTCAAAAAAAGATACTAAAGCAGAGAAGAGATGGACAGTCCCTTGGTACCCGGGGACATCCCGCGAACCACTTCTCTGTGAAGCATTTATCAATCGGAAGCAAGACAGTAAAAGACACCTTCTTAACCCTTTCATTCTCTTTAGAGGAACTAAGTCAACTCAGTATCTGGTTACTTTTGGAGATGAGAGGAAAAAAGGAAAGTAACACCCTTTCCCTGTTTCTTGGAAAGCCCTTGAGCCCTAGGCCCACTTTCTGTCACTGAACAGCACTGTGACATAGATATTATTATTCCCCTTTACAAGCCTGGGCAAGTGATTTAACCTCTCTGCGTCTCAGTCAATACGAGACAGAAGGGAGGGTTGACTTGTTCTATCTAGCTCCAAAGCCTGCCTGTAAGAAGCAAGCTTTATATCCAGCAATAAAAAAAGACATCCAACAGAATACACAAACAGCAGAAACCACTAAAGAAAAGATGGCTAGGCATAGCCATGTCAAAAGCAAAGGAAAAAACGTATATGGCAACAAGAAGACATTATGAAGTTGAAAGACAAAGGATGGACTGGGAAGATACTTATATATATATAAGAGAAAAAAGAAATTAATATCCAATAGACAAATAATTCTTAGGAATCAATTAGTAAAAGGTAACAACCTGATAGGAAAAAACAATGGAAACAGACAAAAGTATGCAATTTAGTAAAGACAGACATAAATAGATGAGAAATATATGCAAAGATAGTCAAGTCACCCAGTAATGAAGATGATGATCAGAGTGATAAAGATGAATAAGACAGACAAACAAAACTCTCTCAGCAAGGGTTTGAGGAAACGGAAACTTTCATACGCTTTTGAAGAAATTACAAATTGGTATAGTCTTTCTGGAGGAACAGGTGACGGTAGTTAATAATAATGTATTGTATACTTGAAATTTGCTAAGCCAGTAGATCTTAAATGTTCTCACAACAAAAAATAATAAGTATATGAGGTGATGGATATGTTAATTAGCTTGATTTAACCATTTACCCATAACCATATACCTATACCAAAACATCACTTTTTACACCATAAATACATGTAATTTTGTCAACTATGCCTTAATTTTAAAAATTTAAGTGTATATGCCTTAAGTCAGTAATTTTACATTTAGAATTTAATCTGAAGGATAATGACAGAAAAGTTCACTAAGATAAAGGTACAAGGAAGTTAGTGGCAATAATATTGATATAGCAAAAAAAAAGTTCATACATAACCAATTGGTTGAATTATAATAGCCTTAAAATGAATTCCAATATTGAAAGGGATGCTAAGTGCTCATGCTTTTGTCTTTATATCTTTCTTTCCATTTTATTTGAATTTTTTATATATATACACACACACACACACACATATCCATTTCAGAATCAGGGAAAACAAACTGTAGTTTTCAAGCCCTTTAATACACCTAGCACTTTACAAAATTTGCAAAGCAATTTCTCATATTTTATTCCATGGTAAAAACTAGGTCTCCTGTCCAACGATGCTATAGTTTCACATGATTTCATGCTAAAAAGCAATAATTTCTCTCTTTGCCTATGAATTTCTTTTAATTATTTCCCCCAAAATGGGAAGTCGGTAGGCTACCCAGATGTTTGAGTTCAGCAACCATAATCAAAAGGAGAGGGAAAATGTGATTTTTCTTTTACTGCATTTCCCCTGAACATCTTCAAGACCCTTTGAAAGAACAGCTGCCTAGCCTAGGCAACCGCTCTGCTTAGTGTACACGGAAGAGATGAAATTTGCTCCTGAAGTGCGGGTATTTTCAGGACCCAGTGATTGAAACTTCCAGCATCTTCCCCGAGCTCTGTTGGGCTGGCCTTTCATGTGAGCAGGAAGGAAATGACTGACAACTTTCTCGCCTTTATGGAAGGAGGACTTTATTTCCAGCTCTCAGGTCAGAAGGCGGCGGAAAGCAAACAAAACCACTAAGAGATAAAGGCTAAAAATAATGTCCTGTGGGGTGAATCAACCCAATTTGGGACCCTGAAGACAGCAACAAGGCAAGGATGTGCGTAGGGCTAAATCTGCGTCATCCTTAACAGGTGGTCATGACCAGAATCAAAATGCCTGGGCAAGAGAGGAAGGAGTTTTGCAAACAGGTGTGCTGGGGGGAAGGCGTAGGGCGGGGAGAGGAAAAGCCACTGAAACAAGCCTGGGCTTGGAGCCCAGACACTTTCCCAGCAGTTCACCTCTGGGAGAGCCCAAGGGCTGGGCATGGGCTCAGAAGGAGCTAAATTTGATTTGGGGTTTTGTGGTTTGGGCGATACACTTTGAGTTTAAAAATAGAAATAGATGTGTTTATGCAGTTGGGCTTTCTTTCTCTTTGCTTTTAATTGTCACTTTAGAAGAAGTAAACCTATGATTCACAGACTAATGCCAGAAAAAAAAGGAGTTCTCATTTGGTGATTTCCTATTTTATAGGAAGCAATGGGGGAATGGGTTTAAAAGTCACACGAAAGACATCCGCTATGAACTTTGATGATGAGTATAAGGATGATTTACTTTATTTATGTAGCACTTTAATTGTGCTTTTAACAACATTCTAATTTGGATATACAACCATCCTAGGAGATAGATAAGATGGTTATTATTAACCATATTTTACAAGTTAGGAAATTGAGGTCAGATAAGTTAAAGGATTGCATGAGCCTTTATAGACTGAGCTATAATAATCACACACACACACACACACACACACACATGGACATACACGCAGGCCAGTCAGGATCATTATTTCTCAAACTGTCCCCTTGGGCAGACCTCCAAATGGGAAAGCTGGTATTAGATGCTAAGGAGTATAATGCAAAAGTAATACTGAATACAAGAAGTATGAGGAAGAATCTAGCTTTCATGGATTTAAAAACAAGCTAAATCACAAAGAAATCTGAGCCGCACTACCTTACTAGCTCTTTCCAACTGTCTGCTAGATACTTCCATTCGGATGTCCCACTAGTACTAGACACCATGCCTACCTATATAAAACAAGATTGGTCATCTTCCTTTACCATCCTCCTTCCTTCTCCTTCTACATTAATATGTCACCATTTTCCCAGGCTCCCAGGCTCAAGTGAGTTTTCCAATTTCTTCTACATTCTATCAATCTTCTTGTTTCAATCACTGAAATGAGTCTTAGATGTGCTCTCTCTTAAATCCTAATGTTGCCTATCATTCCTCTTACCTAGACAGATGCAATAATTTCTTCCCTCTTCTCACTGCCTCCAGGTGTAGTCTACCTTCAGTCCATCTCATGCACTATTCCAGCCAATCTTCTCTTAAATGTGACCTTATTAGAACACTAAGCTGCTTAACATCCTTCACTTGCCATAGAATAAAGTCTAAACTTCTTGACCATGACGTTTTAGACCACCCATGGTTTCCAATTATACATTTACAAAGATCCCAAAATTAAACAACCCTGAAAGACCACTTCCACCTAAATATACTCTCTTACCTCAATATCTGTCTGTACAAATTCCTACATCTCCCTTTTTTGTCTACAGAAATACTCGCATCCTTCAAGGCCCACCTCAGATGTCCTCTGCTTGATGGAGCTCTGCCCAATTCTCTGAGCCACTAGACAGCCTATTCTTTCCCTCTTCCCTGACTGCACTGGCGCCTGCCTTGCACCCTTTGGCTTTTTAATAATATTGTTTCATGTGTCTCCTAATAGATTGCAACCTCCTTTGGGGGAAATCATATCCTATTCTACTTCACATCCTGGAGAGTTCTTAACACAATCTTTGCTCATCAAAGATACCTAACAAATATCAGTTGTAATGAATTAAAAGGGTTAACCAAAGCTTTTGACATAACTTTTGTTTTAGTAAAGCATGCAGTAATAACAACTAGCCACCTGTAATTCCCACGATAATTATGGTAAAAGCAATAGCTATGATTTACTGGACATTTATTATTTTCCAAAAATATCATATGCATCTTCTAGCTCACAATAACCCTGTCAAATTTATTTGTCATATTCACATTTTACATATTAGGAAACTGCAGGTTAATAACCTCTTCAAAGCTACACAGTTAGGGAGCGAAGGAGACAGAATCAAGGTTATCTAATTCCAGAATGTGGTCCTAACCACAATGCTATAACCACAACTGATGTCACGGATGTGTTTTCATAGCTAACCTGGACAGTACAACCAGTGTTCCTAGAGAGGTAATAATTTTTCACCAAGGTAGACATGTCTGCTTAATGCTCTGATGGGGATAAACCATTGCTAAGCCACAGCTGTGAGCTAAAAAGAAAAGAACAGAAGACAATCTGGAGCACAAGACTAGAATTGGGGTCACCAAAGTGAGGCCCAAGCAGAGACAGGCCCCAGAGCTGACAGGGGTTGAATCCGATAGGCAGTGAAGCTGGGAATCTGACTTGCAACAGACAGGAGCAGACAGATGAACAAGCAGGCCAGCAGTGGATTCGGGAACAAAACAAAAATCTGACGTGCAAGGGGCACAGGACACAGACAAGAAGAATGGTCAGGGAGTCAAGCTCAAGCAATCCCAAGGCCAGAGCTCCAGAAGAGTTGGTATTTCTGGGAAGGCAGGACACAATCCCAAACATTATCTGACTTGGGACTTTTAGGTACAGTTAAATGGAAAATCTTGCCTAGAGAGGGGGATGGTGGGGGTGGGGGAGGCAGTTCAGAAACCTCTAATCATTTATTCTTACATCCCCAAGAGGACATGGCATAATTGAAAGTGCACAGTAAATACTCTCTAAACATTTGTTGATTACCTCAGCAATGAGGGAGTGTTGGTCGTTTGTTTTTCTCTTGTAAACACAAAACAAATCATGGCTAGTCATGTGCTCCTTGCTCAAACTGGTACAAGAGATCAAAAAGCACCCAAAAGAGGCCATTCCTTTGCATAGTACAGAGTTGAGCACCATGGGAGGAAGACTGCTCTATTTCCTAAGCCTGAGTAACTGGAAATGCCATCCCTCTTTGCTAGGGAATAAGCAAAGGTTTCCTTCCTACTAAGGAGCAACACAAGCATTCTCCAAGATGTCATGATGCCAAGCAGCATTTGGAACCGAGCATGAGTATAATCAAAATTAGACTCTTCCAGAAAGATCCACTCCATAACAGCACTTCAAAAGTACATCTTTGTCAGATAAGAAAATTCACCATACATCATCATCAAATTTGCCAAAACAGTCCAAGTTATCTCTGTTATGAGGGTAAAAATTCAAAACCAATCATTCACTCCAATCAGAAACCTTTCTGATATCTGAAATTCCCGAGTGAGTTAGACCAGACAAGATAAATTCTGCTCTTAGAGATTGCAGGAGAGGGGGATTTACCTTCAGAAATTTTCCCTTGTACTCTTTGCTCTCAGATACCTTGAACTCATTATTCTATTTCAAATGGTATCAGTTACCAAAGTCATCAGAGCAAAGCCTATTTTTATTATTTATGAAACACCTAATATTTATTTTATGATATAAAAGGCTTAGAACCTTAAATAAAATGCCCCCCTGAATGGGTCACTCTATAATAATACTGCCTGTAATACTCTCCAATTGGCTTTAGATAAATTCTCCCTTCCTGCTCACCAGGAACATAAAACTTTAAAAACCATGAACAAAACTAATATTTTTAACTAGGTCATTTTAATCAATCATTTCTCCATTTGTCTTAGATGTTATGAGCAAACCATTATTTTTCATAATAGGATTTGTTCTTTTAATGATTTTAGGATTAAAATCGACAACCCCTTTTATGGCAGCTCAGATGATTATATACATCCTGCAGCCAGTATCAGCCAAGTCTGTCACAGAACGAGAAGGCAACACTGTCATTAAAATCAGAAATTAATACCAACATTTGGGCTATAAAATGTGTTTCAAGCTTTACCATAAGCTGATGCAAAATGTTAAGTTTGCATAGTTTCTATCAATCTGTTGAAAACTGAGAAGTAAGGAAAGTGTGAGTACAGAAGAAGGGTCTCACTGATGTCTAAAATACAAGTTAAAAATTATTTTTCCCTCACCCTTGCAGAAAGGAGTGGAAAGCCAGAAAAATATAATATAATATAACTGTTCTGTGGAATAATTATAAGTGTCCCCCAACTGGTTACACATACTCCCCTCAGTACTGTGATTGAGCCCTTTGCCTCTCAGGCTAAATAGAAGGACCAGTATAGATCTTGTGCATTTGCCAAAAAAGTGGGTTTGACAGTCCTAATTCTGCCGGCCAGACAACCAACCTTAGACATTCTTGGAATATCATTTCTCCTTTACCTGCCTGGGAAGAACATAACTGACAGCAAGCACACAGAATCCACAGCAATGTTCTTATCAGATAGGCAGCATCAGGAAAACCTAAGTTTCCATGTATAGGAGAATAACTGTATGTACACAGTATATCCATACTTTGAAATGCAACATAGTAGTTTAAAACAAAAAGTGGTTCTGAGTACACAGATATGGAAAGAGCTACAGGAGATATTGGACATACCACAAGCAAGTTTATGTGTGCAGTGGGATACCATTAACAGAAAGCCAAAATCACAAAAGAGCAAAGACCACCTAGAGGGATGGGTAGATCCAGCAAAAGTGCTGAGATTGAAGGTATCCATTGACAAGGGCTTTGGGTTTGTTTGTACATTTCCACAATGAGAAGTACTGATGTATCCCTTGTGTAGATGCCTCTGCTCTTCCCTTCTTTCCCCAACAAGGGTTTCTGGCCAGTCACAGTCACCATATTTAGCTACGAGCAGGGCAGGCTCTCATGATGGACAATGCACCAAGTACCCAGGACGGGCCGGGTATCCCATGTAAGACATATCATGTGTCTCCATCTTCTTAGGAGATTTCTCTTAGCAATTAGTTCTGTTTTTTTTAAAAGATGCTCTTAACCTGCAGAGCCAAATGGCTCTTTGTTTTATCTTTTAACCCATTGCCTTCACACTTTTGTAAGAATCCTTCATTTCAATCAAACAAGGTAGTTTGTTGCTCATGCTACTATTTTTCTGCTCAAAGACCTTCTGGGGTCCCTCTGTTCCCTGAAGCTTCCTCGGGCGGTCCTCCATACCAGCATTGCTTCTTTTTTTTGAATTGACAAATCTTTTTGTAGATTTCTAAAACACTTTAGAGAGCACTGAAGCTCATAAACTAGGATTAAAAACAACAACAAAAAAGAACCTATGCCTTTTTATTTCCTCCAGTTTACTGGGCTTCCTCATACTGGGATGACAGCATCAATAATTCACAATGATTCTCCAAGTAAACTAATAATGCAAACCACACTAATAAAACCTTGTAAGTCTAGAACTGTGCTAATGACAACACAGTGGTTACAAAATTAATGATCTCCCTGAACTCTTCTTCCAAAAACATCCCATAGCACTTTACGGTTTTAAGATATCAAGAAACTTTTGCCCTCTGCACAAGCAATTTGCTGGCTGCTCCCAGATAGCACAAATGGCCAGGATAGGAAGTGTGTGCTTAAAAGTGGAAAATTACAAATATGTGAACCAGCTCTTGAAATTCCCCGTTGCACTGGATTAGAGCCAGGTTACCGAGTCTTATGCTTGAAACCATGCATGAAAGATGTTTGGGGATTTTTCTAATCCAAGGCCCACAGGACTTTTTCTTGTTGACTTCCAGAGGACAAAGCACTGAGTGAAAGCTTATCTTGCCACACATTTGACCTTTATGTTTTCTATTTATTTAAGTGTGTCATAACAGCTAACTACATCTTTTATTTTATTGCATCCCATTAAGAAGTAGGATAGAAGATTTGAGCCCACCATTGTTTTTTTTTAAATAAGGACTTAAATTATAAACATGAAACAGAAGGAATCATCAGAAGGCCTGAAACTGAGCACTCTCCAAACACAGGGAAAAGCAAGAAGTACCACCAAAGCTGACCAACCAGCATGCATGAACTTACCAATATGAAAACACTTTGTCAACTGTTAAGGGCTTTGTGAAAGTAAGATATTATTTTAAAGGCTATTATAAAAGGTCCAACAAAGACTTTGGCCTAAGAATATCATATAGCACTAAATGAAGTGTTGGCAGGCATTCATGATTTTTTTTTAAATCATTACTCATTGTTATTAATATGAATAATTAGTGTAACAGCTGTTCATGAGCCAAACACTAATCTTTGATATGGACTTACCAGGAAGAACTTCTAATTTTCTCAGCTTCTTTCCTCTCCCCCTCTCCTTGGACCTCAAAACCACACAGGATGACTAAAGTAGATCACGTGTCCAATGCACTGTGTATGTGCAAACCAGCACGTGTAGACATCATGCTCTTCTTTAAGGAACTTGCACCAAAAGGATAGTAAGGAAAGAAGCAAAGCTGAGTGTCCGAGTTGACTTCCAATCAGGATATCCCAGCTGGACGCAAGCCAGCTTCCGATACTTTGAATAAAGCAAGAAAGACGTGACCTTTCTTATAAATGAATGAACAACACCATTGGCATGACCCCTTTTGCAGGCTTGAATATGACTCTAAGTCATTTGGTAACAAGTGAATTCCTGAAAAAGACCTTGGTTCGGCAATAAAGTCTGAATATTCAAAGCAACAGAACTGCTTAGTCATTCTTCTTTAAAAATCCACCTATAAATATTTTCTTTAACTTCAATGATTACATTCAGGAATAGTGAGAACCTGGGCTGTCTCATATAGTGCAGATGAGAGGATATTTGGGTAAGACTTTTTCCTATCTTGGTGTTACTTAATAACAAAAGCTTTTAGAACGTTCTTAACCTTTAACATAGAAATCCTACTGTTAGGTGGATAGTTAGGATCTCCGGCTTTTATCCAGACAAGGGTTCCTGTTTTGGTGCTGTTTCGAGCTGTTGCTCCACCTGGGAAGAAGGATAAGGGCGGGCACTTTATTTTGGTGCTGCCCCACCCTTAATCCTATCCCGAGCAACTGCTACACCTGGGGAAGGAGGGAATGCTTTATCAATCTAGGAATTCCCCAGCCCAGGCATAATAAGATTTATAAAGTGACCTAGAGAAAACTATTAGCTTGAAACTGCATTGTGGTTCACCCTCCCAGGTGGGCTTTCTTAGCGGGAGCTCATTTGCAGATGGAATTTTGAAGACACCTGTTGATCGATCATTTGATAACATCCTACACCTGCCAAAAGCCATCCTCCAGACTAATAAAAGTAAACAATCTGAGAAGTCAGAGGGAGGGAATGGGTTAGTCAGTGAGTGAGTTGGTCTGTCTCTCTCCACTCATGGAGACAGACCTATTTTATCCTACTGTACAGAGCTGCTCTTGTGAAACTGCTCCTTGCCTGAGGTTACTGCATCATATTGGCCTTGCTGGTGATTTTTCCAAGAAAGGAGTCAGAGGACCAGGATAATAGTCTGGACTCGACACTTTGGTGTGTCTGGTCATTCTTTGGCCAGGAGCACACCAAGAACTGAGGGCAGACTCCCACCCTGACACTACTTCCAGGAATTTATCCTAAGTAAGCATTTGTAATGTTACAAAAATTTGGCTATAAGAACAATTTCTATAAAACAACTTTTAAGAAGAAAAAATTGCAAAACACCTTGTATACCCAATAATAATGGCCAGTTACATTAACTAGAGTACACTCATATGATCACACGCTTTGCAGTTATTCAGTTATTTAGGGATGAATATGCTAATTAAGAACAAAAGCAAAAATGTTTCTATTTTTATAAACTTATATTTGTGAGTGTTGGTTGTGTGTAGGAGAGAAAGACACACACACACATCTGTACCCACAAATGTTAAGAGTAGCCATCTCCAAATGCTAGGGTTGTGGGATTTCATTTTCTTCTGCTTGCATGTCTGCCTTTTCTATGAGGAAATCTCTTATTTTTGTAAACATTTTAAAAAATTATGTTAAAAGTCTGCAACCCAGGGAAGTAGAGAATAGTTTTTGTTTTTGTTTAGTTTGGTTATCATCATTGCTGATATTGTCTTTGTTTCTGGTTCTTATATGTTTGTTTTTTGTTGTTGTTGTTGTTGTTGTTTTAAAGGTCAGGCTATTAAGATATGTTTAACTGCGTGGACAAAAGACATTTCTCCCAGTAGATTTCCAGATTATCTTGTTTTATATGTCTTTCCCTGCTGCCCTGATGAAGCAGTTCTCACTTTCTTTGGGGAAGAAGAAAAACTTCTGAATGGAGAGTCAAAATAACACAGATGAGGTCTACAGCCTGGGCAGGGATTGAGGCTGGACACAGCTGAAGGTCCAGACGGGGCGGCAGTCAGCACATCGCCTTCAGTTCCACTACTGCACTTCCTTATGCCACCGGGGTGAGACCCTTACTCCGCTACTTCCATAGGCTTGTGAGTAAATCCTATTAAAACACACACACGAGATTAAATAATCTTTTCACTTCTGAAGCAAGCATATAACATCACCCTGACAACGAGCAATTTCCAGCTACCTTCATGTTATACCACTGTAGAGAGTCTTTCCACTCAGAGCGTTCATTCCAACAAAAAGAAGGATGAACTATTCCAACCTGCTGTTTTCTTCCTCTACATCACTTTTTCCTTTTAGGTTGTTTCCAAAACAGGAATGTAAATATATGTTTTAGGTCATCTGCAGCAGTGTCTTAAATTATGTCATTTTTTAAAGAAGGAGGAGGAGGAAGAGGAAGAGAGGGTAGAGGAAGAAAGGAGAAAGGAAAGAGAAAAAGGAGGGGAGGGGAGGGGGGAGGGGAGGGGGAGGGGAGGGGAGGGGAGGGGAGGGGAGGGGGAAGGGAGGGGGGAAAAAGAACATCAGTGATTATCTTTCTGGTTCCTTTTCCACCAAAGTTTCACCTGTAACTTCTTAGTATGGAGCCTGCTACTATGCAATCCTGGCATCTTTGGGGAAGAGCTGAACAGAAACATCTCTGATTAAATGAATAAATGTTAGCTACCTAGATTTATTCATTCAGCAACAACACATCCTCACGCCAAAGGTTGATGTAAGAATCTCCCTTATAAAAATTCAGCAAGCATATCATTACATTTTAAAAATTAAAGGCACAGTGGGACAAGAGAAGTAGTGTTCTATGGTTTATCAAGAATGAGTAGAGGAGGTTTCATACAGAGTATAAGTTATGCCTTTTCCCATATCTGACTATTCTTTGCACCTATATTGTAGAATTCCTCCCCATCTGCTTAAATAACCACAAGTGATGAGAAATATACCAAGCATAACGTGCTGTCTCATTTGCAGGCGTGTAATACCCAAAGAAACATCACAGAGCTTTCTTCAGAGGACACAGCACTCTTCAGAGTGTAAGTCTGGCTCTAGAATAAGTTAAAGAATGGAGGGATGATCTCAGGCAAGCCAGAGGCTTTTAACCCCCACCCACTCACCCCCACTTCACCCCATGTTCTGACATGGTCACCCAGACTCCTTGCTCTGCAGAGACAAACTTACAGAAAATCAGTATGCTTCTCAAGACCCACCCACAATAACAACAAAGAGTCCACTTAGAATTCTCCCTAAACCACAGCAATTCAATGTCAAGGGCATTGAAAAGGAAAACAAGATATTTTCCATTTAAGATATAAATGAATAGTACTTTTAAATACGATTTTTAAAGTCAACAGATAATTAAGAAGATATTTTGAGAACATTCACTGTCTAGATCTAGCCTTTTGAAATTGATGTCATGGTGGCCAAGTGTCATCAGGTACCCCCAGCAGCAGAATGTTCACCAGGAAGGATCTTGATCAGACCCCATTTGCCTTTGTGATGCTCCCTGTACCACATGAAGAAGTTAGAATCTGAGGACAGCTTTTATTCACTTGGGGTACACCAGAGTTTTTGTTAAATAACTTGGGAAAATAATCAGTACTAAAGGAAATACCTTGTGTCATTTCTGTAACATTAATCTCAGATGGAATAAGAGTGTATAGAGGTTAGTGGGCTGCTTTATCTTTGTTGTTTTATGCTGTTAATCTCTTAGGGGAGAAACTACTGGTCTACAATAACAAAGAATTTGTGGATAATTAAGCTGCTTTACACAGAGGTGTTTCTTCAGTTTTGTTTTGTTTGACTGTGTGTTTGCATTTTTAATGTAAAAAGTACACTCAGCGTAGTTTTTCAATGCATATGGTTAGGAACATGCTTCTAGGCCTGTAAGTGAGGGTGGCCACTCCAATTAAAAATGTAAAGAGGGGTCTTGCCTCCTTTAACGGGAAAAGAAGGACTATTTTACACCATATTGAAAGATAGCAGGTGGAGAAAATTCTATGTGCTTACTGCTAATTTCTTAAAAAGATTTAAAAACCTCAGGATCATATTCCAATTCCAGACATCAGTATAGCTCTTCACCACAGATGAGTCAACTCATGTAAACAATCACTTGTTCCTATAGACAAGGATGGCACTCCATGATGTAGGAGATGCACAAATAAATGTGATCATGAGTTTAAGGTATGTTATAGTTGAGGCTGGTTTGGGTTTGAGACACGTGAGTAACACTTGCTTCCCATGTGATTACAGGAAATCTCTCCTCTCCTCCCTCCCCACACCTCTGTTTGTCTGATTACTACATGAGAAGAGTCACATGAGTGATTCTGCCCTGTGCTGGCCTAGTGGAACTGCTGAGTCATTTCCAAGACCTGTCAGGTGACTTTTGGTGACTTTAGGAGTTGCCAAGAACAGGGAAAAAATTATGGTAGTCTGCCTGCACAAGTGTGGTTGAAACTACATGGGCTTGGAGTCAGAAAGCCATGGGTTCAAACCCTAGCTCTTCCATTTTATTAATATTAGCCACATGGTCAGCCTTTTTGAACTTCAACTTTCTCTTTTATAAAAATGGAGGGAAATAAAACCCATCTCTCACACTAGCCGGAAGAATTAAATGAAATAACATATAATCATTTAGTTACCAAAAAGTAATTACTGAATACTACAACATGCCACTCATCTATTACAATTATTTTATAACTGTTAATTGAATTCTTACCATATGCCAGGCACTGAGCAGGCATGTACTATTTTACTTAATCTTTAAAGAAACCTATTGTATTATCCCCATTTCACAAGTGACGAAACTAAGACACCTGAAGGTTAAGAAACCTGCCCAAGATTGTACAATTTCACACCAAGAAAGTCTGACAATAAAATCCAGGTTTGACCAGCACCCTAGGCTCTGCTACACTTCTGTAAGATTCTCTGCTGAACGGTGCCTGATAATTGGTAAGTGATTCATAAGTATTTACTGCTTCTTTTGCAAGGGAGTCTCTTTCCTATTTTAAAAAGTTAAATCTAATTGACACTTCACCCTATTATTTGCCCCTGGAATATAGTGAAATCATAAGAGGAGAAGGAAGAAGAAGAATTTACAATTTGCTCCACGGGGACGTATCGTGATCAACTAGCAGGTTTTAACTCTCCCTGGGTGCAAATCACCAGTAGTCCTTCATAAGAAATGCTTGGGAAGCTCATGTCTCATATATTCAGTTACCCTAGGAAGTACGGCGTCACCCTCACGCCCCCGCAGTCGCACTGTATTTGTGCTAGAAATTCCAGCGTTGGAGGACGGCTCAAATGCCAGGTACTTCAGTTAGTTCTGTCATTTGCTGCATCATACCGCTGGAGACGCACAACAGAATGTTTTCTTTAACACTTAAGGGGAATCTGGTGTGTTTTGCTGCCTCCTTGTGGTCATGCTAAATTTCTCTCTTTCAAGTGATAACCTGGATTAAAATTTTCCAATTACAGTCCTCACTTTAAAGGGCTAAGAATGCGTTCTTTGTACCATTGCCGTCAATGTAAAGCATGTATGTGCAGTAGCGCACTGAGTTTTAATTGAGCTCTGAACAATACAGTGATGACTAGAGTCCCAACTGCGTTTGAAAGGAACCCTTTGATTGAAACTTCCACCATGTAAAGATACTTCTTTTCGCCAAAGTATAGTATTGGAGCTTGGTCATTCACCATATTATCAACATAAATACAACTGCATATGGTAAGGGGCAGGAGGAGAACTTTAAACTGTGTTGTCTGCTTCTTATAAACATGTTAAACAATTTCAATATTTTAAACTGAGATAGAAGGAGAAGGCAGCTCAAGACAGAAGCCACCAGTCATTTTAAAAGAGTTTGTTCGTCAATGCTGAAGAAATGCTAGAGATCATAACTGAGAAAGAAAAAAGTGAAGCGATGACAACCAAAAACCCACTACAAAATATGTGAACTGATCAAAATATGCCTGGAAATTTTGAAGATAAATTTTTGTTGGATAGTTTAAAATCAAGTTAGTTTAAACATTTATCAGCCTCTTCTCGCCAGCTTTTTAAGCTCATTCATATTCATAATCATTCCCAAATTGGACCTTAACCATTAATAGGGGTTTTTCCCCTCAGAAATATGAAATACACTAAAAACAAATATTTTAAGGAACTACCATTACGTACTATGAAATAATGACAACCAAACATTTGAAAATGATTTTTTGCTCTTTGGTTAGATCCTTTTTTGTCAAAATTTACTCTCCTCCACTCTCACTTATGAGTTAGTAAACTCTAAGTTTTGGAACAAATTGCTTTTGGATCAGCAAAAATATTATATGGTACATTTATTAAAGTAAAATATACCTACACATTAAATACATATTAATATATTATAACAGACATCATAATAATATAATGTATAAAGTTGATATTAAATACATTAATATATATGTTATAGTATTACATAATATAAAGTCTTTATGAAGTATGTATATTATATATACTAAGTATATCTATATATTATATGGTAATATGATATATTAAGGTATAATTTTAAAACATTTGAGGTATATAAGGTATATTTAATATATAGAATGTATGTGAACAGACCTTGTTTTACTTTGTGGAAAAGTTGGCATAGATGTTTGGGTGTTAATGGGCTACAGTCATTTGGTTATCTGGTCTGGCTAGGAGATGGGGCACATTATTAACATTTATAATAAATAGGGTACCCCTACAAAATTCCATTTCTTTTGATAGGAATAAAGCAATAGATTTTATCCCTTTTTTGTGTGTATGTCAGTTGCAAGGTTTCACTGTTATGGATCCTCTCCCAAAAATGTGCGTACATCATACATACACAATTTTGCGTCTAGTTTTGTGACACTAATAGCTCCTTTGAAGCCATCTATGTGTCCTGAGGCCCCCATGGCCACCTTGATCTGAATGCTGTCCAGAGCTGTCCATTCAGCACCAGTGAGGCCCCTGCTTTGATAGACAGAACACAGTCCACCAAGCTGAGGAAAAGAGTAGATTTCAGTTATTATGTGGTGATACGGATGTACAAAGCTGTGTGTCCGGATTGTGATTCTTTGGATGGTATATTTGAATTTCACTGAACATTTTTTGGTATTAAGGCCATCTTATTTGCCTATTCATAAGTTCATGAAAATGCTGCGTATAGATTTTATTATATAGATATTATTGTTGGCAATGCTGATGGTACACCAATACAAATGCATGTTTAAGAATGTACTACACCCTCAGTAAATTATTGAAATCAGGATATTTTACCAAAGATAATTTTATAATTTGAAATGGATGATGTTCTCTGATGAAAAATATATTGATATGGCTATGTCATTTCCTATAAGCTTGATAATTTCTTGCCTCAAAAGACATAATACCTTTGGGGGAAAAAAGAGAAACTTGCTGAATTGGCTGAATTGTTGCCAAAGGTTAGAATTATCTACTACCTGATATGAAGCAGATCATGACCTTGAAAATATAATGGGAAGAATTGAAACACAGCTTCTGTGCTGTTCATGTTCACGAATCAGACAGTTATTTCTAAACTCCCCTAATTCCCCTTCAAATTTTTCCTAACATTCAAAGGATAATGCAGAACTCCACTGTGTTCACTTCTGTAAGGAAAATGGAAATTCATGTTACAGGCCCATGTGTATTATACATTTTAAAATATTTCCATCTGCTTCTGAAGTTTCCATAAGAGAATGCCCAAAAGTCTTTTACAGATTAACAAGGGGGTAAATGGAGAGTTTCGATGGAGCTTTTCCCAAATGCATCTTCCCACCTTCCCCTGCCTGCCACCCCACACACATGTAGTAAACGTTTGGTATGATTTAGCTCTGAATAAAGTCTCTAGTCATATGCAAACTATATTAACTTTACATTTTCCATAACTTACTCTGACCACAAGAGACATTCACTTGCTAAATGCCAGACTATCTGCGACTTAGAAGCTGTTTTCCTGTGTTCATCAGGGCAGGATGGTGCACTTGGGAGGCTGAGCCTGGCCTTCTTCCTCTCCCTCCAGCCCCAGATATCCTAATCTGATGTTAGAAAATGTTGCCATTTCATGACAATCACTGTAAATTTTAAAACTGTTTAAACAGCTAAGCAGGTATTTTTTTTAGTTCTGAGGCATGATTGCATTTCTGAATAATGGTAAAATTTGTCTTTGACATGGCTCTAAAAGAATGAAATCCTTTCTTTTTGTCCTTTGAATTGGGGATCAAAAGTCATTCACATGGTCTACAGCCACTTTTTTCAACAAGTAAGCCAGATTTTTCACACTTCACCTGAACAGCATAGACAGAGCTGACTACTACGAACCCCAAGTTACAAGGGATGAAAAGCCACCTTGCAGGGTTACAGCCCCATCTCAGAAATTTCTTAAGGAGTTCCTGAAAGTGAAGATCACATGACCTGAGATCTCATCTTCCCAACCTTCTTGCCCTACACTTTGCATGTGGTCAGTGTGAATCACCCATTCCCTCCATCTGGAAAATAGGGGTTTTTTTTGCCATTACTTCAACCTTACGATTATGGGCACTGTCTCCTGGCCCCTCGATCCCCTGCCTTTTCTTATCTGGATCCACAGTCCCTTTCACCTAAGGCTCAGCCCAGCCTTCCAATTGTGAGAGCAGAACAACAGCCCAGGGAGCCTCTGTTGCTGTGACTGACTGGCCCCTCTCCACCCCTACATGCTGGGGAGTGGGCTTATACCCCTGCTCCCAGGTCTGGTGGCCCTGCCATCATGACTGCTGGGTTGCTGGGTTGCTGGGTTGCCTTTCTCTGGCCCCAAGCCTCAAAGTCCCCTTCACTGGGATCCTTATATGAGATGAAGCATGCTGGGGAAAGTTCAGGTCACCTGGACTGCCTAATTACAATTTTTCTCCGTCTATCTTAGGTTGGTCCAAGGGTCTAGGTTTTTGTTTGCATTCCCTTGTCTCATCCCTGATCAGGATCCAAGTCTCTCCTCTGCCCGACCCCACTTTAACAAAACAAGACATCCCTTTAAAACCTGCCCTATTGCTGGAGTCCTGGTGATCAGTCCCTACACCCACTGGGATACCACCTGCCTACCCCAGTGACTCTCCTAATTCCACACCTTTGCAGGGCCTCTGCAGTTGGATGGGTGAGGTCAGTCCTGACCCTTTCTGGGGTTTGGTCCTCAGTGGATTTCTCCGCTTCTCTGGATCACCCAGAGTACCAAGGTCCCAGTTCACCCAGATCCCATATTGGCCCATTTCAAACACTGGTTTTGCCAACAACTGAAAGACTGAAGAATTCATCTCAGGATCAAGAAAATTAGACAATTTTTCTTTGTTTTAATGCAAACCTAAAAGAGAGAAGCTAGAGAGATGAGCCCCTTCTGTCTGGCTCTTCTATTGACTAGCTGCATAAACACAGTCTAGTTATGAACCTCTGGGTCTCCCTTTCTCCAACTGTAAACAGGATGGCACCAACAATGCATGCCTTATTGACTTTTTGTTTTTTAAGAGACAGGGCCTTGCTCTGTCGCCTAGGCTGGAATACAGTGGTGTGATCACTGCAGCCTCAAACTCCTGGCTCAAGTGATCCTCTTGCCTCAGCCTTCCAAGTAGCTGGGACTACAGGTAGGTGCCATTACGCTCAGCTAATTTTTCTTTCTTTTTTTTTTTTTGTAGAGACAGGGTCTTGCTATGTTGCTTAGGGTGGTCTCGAACTCCTGGGATGGCTCAAATGAACCTCTCGCCTTAGCCTCCCAAAGTGCTAGGATTACAGGTGTGGGCCACCATGCCCAGCCCTTTTTGACATTTTGTAAGGATTAAATGAAATAACACTCAGTCATTAATGTTATTGTCATTTCAGATGTTTCCTTTTAAAGTGAAATGTTACATTTTCTTATTGATGTTATTAACATAGCGAAATTACATACAACTGCCATATATTGAAAACTTACTACAGACAGTACCATGCATAGCACTATGACAACTGAAATGCACACATATGGGACTCTGTTGTGTGGTTCTTATGATAACTAAGGTCATGACATGTAAATAGAGGATTGCCTGTATATGCCAGTCACAGTGCCAGATTCTTTATTTATCTTTACAATTCCCACTTCCCTCTCTCCTGTACAGTTTGTACTGTTTTCTCCTATTTTAGGTAGAAAACTGAGGCTTAGAATGTTTTAAGAAATTATCCTAGACCCCAAAAGCTAGTAGGCAGTAGAGCTGAGATTCAAACACAGGTATGGCTGGCACTTTCCACTGACATATGCTTGGTGCATTCTCTGAGAATAAAGAAAGAATAGCAAAGCGTATATGGTTTTAAGTCTCAAATCCACATGGAATAGTTTCTTGAGTATTTGATAAATTGCAAAGAAATTTTTATTTGAAATTATTTTTATATATTCAGTATTTAAAGCATATTCCAGCAGTCTATAGTATTTTAGTATCAGTGACCTCATCTGTTAAAAAAATAAATCAGCAAGTATTGAGTCTGCCCTTTTTTTCTGATGTATCATGTTTTAATCTTAATGAATACCCTGAACATTTTTTTCAATATATTATATGTTGGATTTGCTATTTTAAAAGTGGTAGTCACTGTTTTAATGTCATAAAACAGGGTTTGCAGAAGTAAAAATATGGCTTTATCACTTATGTGAGTAGGTGAACAAAGTTGTTAGTCTAATATACCAACTGAAAAATATGAACATTTATTTACGACATTGAGATTTTGGCTTAAGTGTATAATCCTATGTGTTCAGCCAACAAAAGCCAAGTACTATGGGCTAGATGGTCTAAAACACCTTCACACTTAAAATTGTTTGGTTATCTTTCCTTTATATACATTTTTGTTTAATTGCATTTGTTGAAAAGGGCATTTGATCAGAGGATAATATTAACAAAAACTTACTGAGTGATAACGATGTGGCAGACACTAAGCTAAATGCTTACACTTACGGGCAATATTTCATTTAATTCATCCTACAAAGATATGTCATGAATCATGGATATTTCTGCACACAAACAATTTTCAGGTAAGCAACACTAAAAACTCACTGGCTTCTTTATTTCTTGAGAAATTAATGAATGAAGAGAGTTCATGTTTTTTTTTTATTAGCAAACAGACTTTGCTGCTTGCTCTAGGCTTGTGGCTGGAGACAGACCTCATCTATTCTTCTTTATCAGCTGCAATTTAGGGAATTGGAGGCTCTGGCAAATTAGTATTTACGTTTATCTCCAGCAGTGACTCATTTGATTCCAGTGAACAAGTTCCAAAAGCCAACCAGCTCAAGGAAAGGATGACCCATCCAGAGATCACTATCTGACTAGTGAGACCAATTTAGTCACTTTATGGTGGAAGTTGTGAATTGTTCAGAAGTTTTCTAAAGCACACAATGTCACTGGCTTGACTTTCCTGGCTGCCAAATTGGAGGAGCCAAGAGAGATGGCATGCTACCGATAAACAGTTCTGCAGCTGTTGAAAAGGTCAAGTGGTTTAGCAAGTTCTTGTCTAAGAACAACTCTTTGCCTCCCAGTCTGCAGGGTCATTCTGGACCATAGGAAAACTGCTCTGAGCTGAGCTGATTGCTCTTAGACAAATAGCATTATGTTCTCAGTCTGCCTGTCCTCTCTTCTTGGGAGACAGAGACCCACCACGTGCCAAGGAAGTTTCTGACTAGACTGTCAGTGGAAGGAAATCCAAGGACCAAAGGTGGGGCACATTAAGACTCAGACAATACCAGGAAGTGCTGGATTTGGAAAAAGTGGAAACAGCATTCCCTTAAGTCATCTCTAAGCTTCAAGGTCACCATCTCCTAAACCTCCTTCACCCTGAAGCCTACACAACGAATGCTCTGTATCCCTAAAGCAGCATACTCTGTGGTATCTATAAAATAATTCTATCTACACTGGTATAAATGTACTCAAGGATATGGTCATTTTTTTTTCTTCCCAATACTTCTCTTCAATAATCCTGCAATTAAAAAAAAAAAAGAGGCCAAGTGCAGTGGCTCACACCTGTACTCCCAGCACTTTCGGAGGCCGAGGCTGGAGGATCGATTGAGGCCAGGAGTTGGAGACCAGCCGAGGCAACATAGGAATACCCTGTCTCTACAAAATAATAAGAAAAATTAGCCAAGCATAGTAACATGGACCTGTAGTTCCAGCTACTTGGGAGGCTAAGGCAGGAGGATCACTTGAGACCAAGAGCCTGAGGCTGCAGTGAGCTCTGATTGCACCACTGCATCCCAGCCTGGGTATTGGAGCAAGACCATGTCTCAAAAAATAAAATAAAACAAAATAATGGCAGAGTTGTGCCACCTCTGAGCTAATGCCCATTGGGTGAGTGATGGCTAAGGTTTTTTGCAGAGTCCTAGTTCTCCCTTCATTAAGACTTATGTGGTCTCAAGTGGGTAGAGTGTGGCCCAGACCAATTGAAGATTCTGTTCTTGTATATTAATGGCATCATATAATCATTATACCAACCATTATGCTAGTTTAAAAAGCAGCTTTTTGCCTCCTAGAGGCAGATTCCACTTCCCTGTTCCTATGCTCTGTACTCTCCCCTCAATTGCTCCTCCCTGATCATTTGTTCCTCTGATATTCCTAAAAGTCATTCTTTATGCTCCATTTTATTCAAGGACCATCAGGAATCATTGTGTGGGCAGACTCCAGTGCTGCAAATTCCCAATTTTAGTTTAGTGCCAGATGAGTCTGGTCTCTTAGTTTAAAGCTAGACCTGGAGAGGCGTGGGTATCACAAGAATGGAAGGGGGGAGCTGTGCTGAGACAAACAAAACTATTGTGGATGTTCAGCCCTGAGGAAAATGGGTGAGGCCCTTCAGCTCTTTAACACTTCTCCAAAACAATCAGACTAGTTCATAAAGATGTAAGAATAAGGACATTTATCAACGCAATCTAATGGAAATAATCAAAACTTCCACCATATAGAAGCAGTTGAATGTGTGTGTGTGTGTGTGTGTGTGTAGTATTGGAATATTATGTAGCCATTAAAAATGATACCATCTATATTAATTGATTTCATAAAATGCCAGTGATACAATTTGGAAAGCAAGGAAGGTAACAATAGCATAATCCCATTAAAGTTTTGTATGCACACATGTGCACGTGTGTGTGTGTTTTAGAGAAAAAAGTATGAAACAATATATTTTTTAAATGCATAAACAATTAACTCAGAGTTGTAGATAATGTTTGTTTTCCTGCATGTATTCTCTAAGTTTTCTCAGAATGTATTATTTTTAAAATACAAAACAAAGCTATTTCCATGTGAGGGGAAAACACTTACCCAGCAAGTATTTATGAACCATGATCATCTGGGGTGGCAAGGAAGTACAGATAGGAGTTTTGTGAATCATTCATGTCAATGTTTAATTCTCTCCTGTGCCATTTAAATTCCAACTATGGGTTAAGACTTTCAGGCAGAGATAGCTAGTTTACCCTCTACAGGATAACATTATTTTGATTAAAGTGCTTTCCTTGAAAAAACTGTGGATGATAAATAAATGGAAACTAATTTCATCATTCATTTTAATACATTTTTTTCCAATGCCTCTTGACCACCAATTTAGGAAAGAAGGAATAAGATCAGTTTGTAAAGTTTACTAGTATATTCTAACTATATTGGACTAACCAAGCATGGTAAGTAGTTTTCAAAGATGGCCTCACCATGAAATATACCTCCCAGTATTCACAGTGGAAATTACACTGTGTGATTAACTTGCAGCTTCTGTGTGGGCCTTTTGGATCCCTAAATCTGGGGAAGTCCAACTGCCATGAATTCATTGAATTCCAACTTCTCTGAGAGAGCCAGGCTGTGAGGAGCCCAATCTAGTCACATAGAGAGGCCACATGGACAGAAAGAGATGCCCAGATGGTCCAGCCACCAGGCATGTGAAGGAAGAAGCCACTCTCACCCCAACCACACCCTCTGACAGCAACTGCATGAGAGATGCCAAATGAAACCGTTCCGCTGAGCCCACAGGACTGTCAGAAATAGTTTCTGACTAAGTTTGGGGGTTCACTGTGTTTCAGTATATAAGCAAAACACTAAGAAACAACCCCAATATGCTTTTGTTATTAACCCAATTGCCTTTCTCCATTTTCAACTTTCATTCAGTTTCCTACAAAATCTTGAGTAAGCAGGGAGTCACTTTAATGGGGCAAATTACTGTCATTACTATCAGTTAACATGAGGATGAAAAGAAAGATGGCATTATACCTATCAAAAGAAAAATACTTTAAAATCTGATGATATTTTAAAGCATTAAAATAAGAGGTGGTTGTGGAGAAGTAGATAAAACAACCTCTGCATGTGATGCCTGAGAAGCTTATGTCTATGTCCTCCCTTCTCCACATATATCCACCCCTGTGAAACGTAAAACTCCTAATGCCAAGGAAGGCCTATCACTTAAGAAAGATGAAGGATTACAGCAATCTTAACACAGTTCAAGGGGAGAAGAACTTCAAAGTCAGAATAACAGAGACCCTTGTCTTTGGAGAGTCATTTGAGTAATGTATGCAGAAATAGAGTGAGCCCTCTGCTTTGGATTCTTGAAATGATACACATCTGACGTGAAACACCAGGGGCTATAAAGGAGTCTACTCCTGATTCAGTAGCATCAACTTGTTTAAGTAAAAAGCAGGCCAGAGATGAATGTTTGCCTCCTGGTATAACTGGTGATCCACTCAAAGTGTTGTTAACATTAAGGTCTAGCAGTTCTTCTCTAAACTGGATTAATGTGGAAATAAGTCAAATAGGTCACCCAGTTTAGAGGTGAAACCAGAGAACTTTGCAGACTCAACCATGTTTACTTGTACTGACATTTTCTTTCTTTCCCAGAACATCTGGATCAATGCACTTCCTGAATGTGTAAAGCAAATTTCCTAATATCACACCCGTAGGACCAGGATAAAAACATAATGACTAGTTGGCCACATAGTTCAGTGTCAGGAACACATGGATGCCAGAAAAGAACTGGTCTCAATCTTTTCACTGAAGCCGTCTGGGCGCATCCTCGCCAAAAGCCGTCTGCTTTTAATAATAAAATCTTGGCCTTCACTTCTAACCTATAAGAATACTGAGTCTGAAGTACACAACAGATGAAATGATTTTCTAGTGAATGAGTCTTCAGAACTGCGATACTGTGGTGTTGTTCTGTTTGGTTCTGTTTTGGAAGAGCGGAGTAGAGACAGGAAGAAAAAAAAGAACAAACAGTCCAGGCTAAGCCTTCACCTGGAGGCCCTTTTACACAGCATGCTTGGAACACAGGATTTCCACGAGCAACTCAATTAATACGCAGACTTGCCACACTGTTTGAAGTGTCTTTTATTGGTTGTACATTTTTGTATGAGATCGACACACTATTTCCTTCAAGAACACCTTGCTCCCGAATACTCATGGCATGCGTCCTAGCTATGAAAGTCATAGCGAGCACTTTGACAGAAAGAGGTGGTTGGGTGTTTTCATTTTTGCCATTGTTGCTGTCTTCTCTCTCTTTTAAATCATTGAGTCAGTTCATAGATTGACATAACATTGAACACAACACACACGGTGTGAAGTTTTACATACACACACACAAACATCTGGAGACCAATGACAGTGTCTGCAGCTTGTTCCTTTCTCCTCAGCAGCAGTATGAAACTGAAGGATATCCTGAGATAGGAAACCAACATGAGAGCTCCTCATCGACGGAGGAGTTCAAGTTTGATTTAATCTCCCAATGTCATTTTCTTTTTGACACAGTGAGAGGGGAGCCCCAGCGGTAGCCATGTGAACCATGTCACCACCGCTTGGTTTAACACCTCAGCCATTTCCTTGGTCAAAAACACAAGTTCAAAGAAATATTTCATAATACATCAGAAAACCACTCTTCCTTTAATATGTTCTTGGATCAGAAAAGGGAAATAATAAAGTTATGTTTTTTTCACAAGACACTTGATAGGAAATTTTACCATAGAATGACATGTATACTTACAAAGCAAAATTACCCTCACCTTTGGCAATTATTATAATTCCCTGTTTAATGACTGATAGAAGCCAATCATCCCGGCTGTTAAGTATGCCCCACAATGGTATTTGCATGAAAAGATAAATTTCTCAAGAATAGGGACCCCCAACCATTGGCTTCTCCAAATGTTAAAAACACACATGACTTCTTTAAAGCCACATTATCCCTCAATTCAGCATAATTCTGGGAACTCTATTAAAACTCAACCTACATCAACACCAATGCTTGTAACTACCCCAAGTCCTACATATTGGATATCTCCTTGGTTTTGGGATTTTGAGATAACATCACCAATTATGATAAGCAATAGTTCAAAAGAAAACAAAAAACAACACACACAACCTGGATAACAGAAAAGCTAGACTAAAATGAAAATGTCCGGGGCCACCAAAGCCAATAGGCAAACATCACAAAGGTGTGCTGTCCCACAAAATAGGTATTTTAAAATATAATCCTGGGGCTTTATTGAAGTTATCATTTGATACTCACGTATTTCCACATAGGAAAACACAAAGTTAAGTCGTGTACCCCCAACCCCTTCTTTTCTTCTGCAGCTCACAAGCAAAGAGTTCCCAGGGCCAGAATTTAAAGTTAACATTCACCTTAAAGGCAAGGAAACATTCCATCCACATCCTTTAGAGGTGCTTACTTTATAAACTTCTAAGTTCAGCCTGCCTCTTTCACAAAGAAAATATATGGCAATCCACAAAGAAGAGATCACTCCAACCAGGAAAGCTAGCAGCATGAGGCAGGAAAGATGAAGAAGTTGATGAGGGAATCCGCTCAATAGTATTCATTTTTCTATTTCAAACTCTCCAGACACACTAAAGTTAAGTGCTGGAGATGGGTTTTGAGAGAGAGGGTTGTGCAACCTCTCTGATCTGCTTTCAGAATATTTCAGGTACCAAGAAGAGGTAGCAGGCTCCTAATTGGCTTAAGGAATTACTTCATTCTAGCATTGGGGCATGTTTCCACTTGCCCAAGGGATCTCTTTACAATGAACATAGTTTAAAAATAAATTTGGGTGCAACACAGGAAAACAATCAATCATATATACAAATAAAATGTGTCTATCACAAAATTTACAGAATGTAAGAAAAAGTGTTCTTGTTTCTTTTCTCACAAAGACTAGATGAATAAATGAAAGCAGCATTTTCAGCTATGAAACTGAAGCAGAGAAAGCGGAGGAAATCCACCTCTTTTATTAAAATTCTTGTAAAGTTCAATCCCATATAGAAGTTCTATCTAGCATCTCATTGAGATTTTCACAAAATATATAGAAAAGTGTTCATGTATTTAAATAATTTGAAACTACATCCCTAACACCTCTTTCAGTTTTAAACAACCCAATCTGATGATTCCGTGTGGTAGGAAATATGTTCTAATTGTGTAAGTTAATTACACAAAGAAAATATTTTTCCTCTAAAAATATCTAATATTCTATCAAAACATCATTTCAGTTCATATAGAAAATCACTTCACTCAGAAAATAAACTTGAGACTAAAGAATAAACCAAACACAGAGGTAATATGAGAGATAAACTGTCTGAATTTTCTTAATCAAACCTCCTCAAGTGGCTTTTATGCAGGGATTGGCTGAGAACACTATAAATTGTTGCCCAATGTAAATTTCTAGCACATACAGTGTTCTAAAATGGTTAATGTGAAGCCCCAGCTGTTAAATTTGCTTTAGAGGCAAACATAATAGTCAGAATTCACCACAGACTCTTTATGTGTGTGTAGAAGGCACCTGATATGGTTCAGTTGGTGTCCAAGCATTCCCTTGTGTTCAGTTCATGAGAGACACACCATTGTAGCTTTCAGCTTCTAATGGCTGTACCAGGTTCCCATTACCCTTCTCCACCTACGACACCTTTGTAAAACCCAGCAAGGGGTAGCTCTACTACCTTGAGTCTAAGATAGTATGCTTGTCTGAGTCCAAACTGTCCCAAGAGCTTTACTTTTTTCTTACAGGTTAATGAACAAAAATTATGACTCCTGCCTTTGCAAGTCTAGAAATTTAAAAATTCCACTGCCTATCAAGAGCCCAATTACTCCACTCCTTGCCACTGAGAGGGTGAATGCCGATCAGGTCGTTCTCAACCACTTTGGAAAAATAACCCATGTAAGGATCTATATCACATGGCCATCAAATATTGATTTCGTCCATTTTCTTTCAAATGATTCATGCTTAAAAATTAAAATAAATTGCCCTCCCTTCTTGCCACCTGTTTCCCTAGCGCTATTAGGATACTCAATGCAGCAAAAGCCAGGAACTCAGACATGGTTGGCTGCAAAATTTCCCACATTTGGAGGCTGTTTAAAGTCCTAAAGTGGTCATTTCATCCAAAGTTCCCAAACCTTTAACAGCCACAGAGACTTCCAGTTAAACGGGACAATATTGGTAGCCAAATATTCTGATTGGAGGGTGATGGAGGTTTAGATGGGCAAGGTTGACCTTTACCACACTCTCTTCCCCTTCTGTTCATGCTAAGAGACCCGTAGGGGCACCACTGAATATGGTCTGGAAACCACAGCTATACCTCACTCTTACCTCCCCAAGTATTGACATACAGTAGGACAGACAACTTGAGATTAAAATAAAATAAAATAAAATAAACCACTCCTTCCCCACAATTCACTGCTTCTGAAAATTCGAACTAGCTTTGAGTGTTATATTTTAAAATTATAAATTCTAGCTCTTCTGGTGAAGACCTGTAGTGTATTTTCTAAGAACATTCACAGTTCTCTGCATCGTGGGAAAAAAATTCTGCTTATCAGATAACCTTCTTTGGCGTTTACCTTTCTTAAAAATGTCTGCCACAGAAACTAAAAGGGTTTCAGTTTTTGCATTTGTATTTCTTTACCCAGAAGGCAGCTGATGGACGAGTTGCATATTCTCAAAATGCTTTTAGCATTTTGTTTCTTTTTATCCACCATCTGATCACCCCTCTAATCATTTACTTTTGTTCTGGGTGCCATCAGTTTAAAACGGTGACTCTTTAGAATCAAGAATACTAGGGATATAAAAGAAAATTTTCTGATACCCCAATTAATGCTACTGTCTGAGTCTTCGTATATCTCAGTATTTTAAAGGAAAATTAACAATAACAGGTTTTGCTTTTTGGTGGGTTTTCCCATAGGAGACCATCTCTATAACATAGGAACACTGCAAATAAGTTAAAAGATATACTTGCCTGCTAGTGTCCTTTATCAGCTTGCTCTTCCAAGGGTTACCTAATTTAGCACCACTCTGTATTTATCTTTTCTTCCAGCCCCCAAACGTGATTTCACATCATTGTTCAGACTTAAACTCCAAAGTCTGGTGACAATCCCCTAAGACAGTGGCCTGACTTACTTTATTGAAATATCATTCAGACTCCAATACAAATATTGGTAGTGACCAAATGATGCTAATTACTCATTTCTGACCATAATAGAATAGTACTTAGGGGAATCAGATACCAAACCTCGCTGCTGTTCTTTAAAGGCCAAATGGAAGTTCTTATAAGGTTTCATGTTTTGAATGAGGGTTTTGCTAAAAGGTCTCTTTGATAGCTCTTACATTTTTAAGAACTGGAAACAATAGAGTTCAATTAGGCAGACTGAAACAAAATTGTTGATTTTGATGTTTGGTATATGAAAATGGCTGGATCAGTTCCTTTCCACAAAAGCATTAAGTCAGCCCAGGTCATTTGTGACCAGCAGAGGAATAATAACAAGCAAATGCAACAAGGGAAACAGAAAAGACTTTTGATGGCCTGATCTAAGCCACAAATTCGAGAGATTACTTAGAAACTTCTGTTTCCCACATTAAGACACAAAGAAGTGCCTAAACTTGCCTATGCTTTCCCTAAATTCAATCTCCAAACCATAAAAGCATTCAGCTCATTCCTTGAAAAAGACCCTGAATCTCAGAAATGCAAAAGTGTAAATTGGAGAAAACCATGGGGTATGCTAAGATTAACTGCCCACCAAAAAAAAAAAAAAAAATCTGTTCATACTGACAACTCTCTAATAAAGAAATATAACACAAATCTTCCAAAATCTAACTGTAAACTCCCAAGAATAAAAGGCTCAATGTCCAAGTTCAAATGACAATACAAGTGACGTCAAGATGTCAAGATACTGAAAGTCCCAAGGAATCAGGCTGGATATTTTTAAATTCTATTAAAACATGTTTATATTACCAGATGATATCGGTTTCTTAAAAACAAAAATTCCCTCCTACAAAGTTCTTTGTTTTGTGTTTCTACTTAGGCTAGAGTCTTTGTCGCCTCAGGTAGGAAAGGGGCTTTTAGAGGAATTTTGCTTGAAAAAAGAGTGTGGGTCAGGAACTGAAAAGATTAACCCCAACTAAAATCTTGATTTCAAACTATTCCATTAGAAAACTAGCAAATGGTACAATATTTGCATAACTGTAAACAGTGACTCTCTAAGCCTCAGAAAAATAGCACATCTTCTTTGTAGTCACCGGGAACAGGTGGTATATGATGTATTTGGTGGCAATGTGCTTCCCCTGGAAGGATTATTTCATTTTGAAGGCTCTGGAATTCAGGTTTTGTTTCCCTAGGTGAAGAGAAAACATTCTTTTAGGTAAATTGCCAGGTCACATACTTAAATATGCCCTAAAGGAGTTTCCAATTATCATTCTAAGCATAATTTATGTTTGCCTGATGATGCAGCAGGAAAAATAATGTTTCTGAATAATAGAGAGACTATAGCTTTCACTAAGATGTGTTCTACTCTTCTGCAAGAAGAAAAAGGAGAAAGCTTAGATCACTGGCAGTCATTTGTATAGCATTCCGTACAGCTAAGAGGGTGCAAGTATTAATACTAACAGAAGGTGAAGCAAATTACACAGCTGTTCTAGTTCTAGAGGGAAGACAGGACTTCTACTAGAGGCTACGCAGCCCAGAAATTCACCCAGGGCTAGCAACCCAAGAAAATCACAACACAAAGGAGTCACTTTGCATGGGCCCCTTAAATGAAATTTATTGATGATTTAAAAAAAGAAGTACTCCCCCCAAGTCCAGGGATAGTATACAAAGCGGGTAGACCTGAGTCTTCTGTCACAGTGAGAACTTGGAGCTCTAAGACCACCTGAGAACAAGTATTTTGACCCCAAACCACTCTTTCTTACTTTCTTAAATGATGGACAAATAGTTGAGGTGGATGAATTGGATGATGTTAGGAATTCCACCTGCCTTCTACTTTTGAGGTAAAGTTTGGCCTCCCAAATTCCCCAATCCTAGGACAGTTCAGGGAATAAGGAAACAAATTGACTAGTGTCTGGGTTCACGATTCTCATCGTGTACAAATCACACCACAGAGAGGAAGAAAATGCAAAGAAGCTAAGAGCCAAGGATATATTAATAGTTAACATCTAAGAGAAGTATGCCTTTTATTTCCAAATTGCAGTAAGTTATATTGGTGATTGCATAGAAGTGGAAAAAGTAGGTACTCAGTTTAATCTGAAGAAAATTGTTCCATCAGCTTCCAGAATAATTAACACTTACCTGAGGAAATTAACAGGCAACTTTTATGGGACTAAACAGTCCTTATCCTTTCTGAATTCATTTTCCTACGTCCATTTTCCTAATCTGCCTCAACAGCAGCTGAGCTAAATATTCACTAAGTAGAAGGACTCCATACGTGTAGTTAATCAATTGCAGTTTTATATTTGATGAGCTAAGAAAGGTGTTGGCAAACCATGGCCTGTGGACCAAATACAGCCCACTGCCTGGTTTTGTAAATAAAGTTTTATTAGAACACAACCACCACGCTCATTCATTTATGTGTTGTTTATGGATGCCTTCATGTTACAACAGAAGAGTTGAGTAGTTGTGACAAAGACCATATAGAACACAAAGCCAAAAATATTTACTATCTGACCCTTTACAGAAAAAGTTTGCCAACCCTCGTCTAGGATGTCACAATCCACATTTTACAAAGCAGAGTTATTGACCTTATGGGGGTCTATAAACTGCAATCACCCCCCCAACATAAAAATGCTTACAAAAGTATGTGTTTCATGTACTATGTACATTTTCCTAGGGAAAAGGTCCTAGCTTTCAACAGGTTCCCAAAGGAAGCCAGAGCACCCCAATTAAAGCCAAAGAAAACCAAAGAGTATCTTTAGCTATTAACACATTTAACAGTGCTAAAACGCACAGATACCCCTAGGCAAGAGAAACGTGGAACTTCAACAATAAAATACCTTTTTTCTATTCTATCAGGTTTGGTAGCTTCCTCTTCCTAGATTTTACTCAGGCATTTTTCCATCTGATTATGTAAATTTTCAGGGACCTAACTGAAAACTGCACCTTCCACTTGCAAAGTAAAAAAAAGTCCTGTGAAGGTGACATTTATTTGAATACCTTTTCATTTGCTAATTCAATGAAAGTGGAAGGTTCCTTTGAGCCAGCAAATCCCCCTTCAAGCCATAGATAGACGTTTAAGGAGGCAAAATCCCAGCACAATAGACATTTAATTCATTTTACTAGACCTGACTGCAGCTCCAAGGAATTTTATGAATATGTGAATCTTCTCTTCAAAGTCAGAGGGAGTTACACAGCCAAAACAGCATTTGGGTGAGAAATTAAGAAACAGGTATCTGTTGTACTTTCAGGCCAAAGATAGTGTTTTGTCATACACTCTTGGGAGAAACAGAGTGGTTTCTCTGAGCATACCTAATGAAGCCTGTTGGTCAACAAAGACATTTTAAACTATGAAACATTAGCCCCCTCCACCTCCTTTGAGATTATAATTCCAAAGACACTAAATCAAATTCATGTGGAGAAATCAGGAACCCTGTTAGTTAGTCTTAGTATCAGCCTCCTCTCATGCTGGGGCTCAGTAGTGAGTGTTGCATTTTCTAGACTAGGAAAGACACTATTGGCATTGCAGGATTGATGAACAGCAAAGAAGAGTAGGATTGCAATTAAAAAGTGAATTAGCCACGGGCAAGCAAAAACTATAATAATAAGAACAAAGCAAAGAATGAAATGATATGGAGGGTTGAGTGACCAAGAATTGCACTTTGAGGGCCACCAACTTTAGACAGTGCAAACGTCAGCATAACATATGTCTATGGTTCCCAAGCTGTGTACTGAGATACCCTGAGGCCCTGCGGCAAACTCACAGGCATGGCAAGATGTTGTAGATTTTTAAAGGAAACATAGCAACATCTGTAAGACATCATGCAAACTGCTACTATTAAGCTGTTTGGACCTAATTACTTAATAGATTGAACTATTAAGTATTTATTTTGGCCTAGGGCACCATAAAAAAATTACTAAGAAAACTAATGGCACCACGAACAGAAAAAGTTCGGGAATTGCTGGCATATACAATTTCTTATTAGGCTTGAAGGATATACAAGAACCATAAAATACAAATAATTTTGAGTTATACCCACACATACTCATTTCCATGTCAGATGGCTTAACTAAGATAGAAGTAGAAGCTGCTTATTTAACCCATTTGTTCTGACTATATCAATGTCACCAAACACAGTCTTTAGAATAATGGATTATTCCTCCCTATCAGGGCCTTCAATCATGTGAAATCAGTGACTACTTGATATCTTATCAACAAATAGATACATTTATGTGAGTTCTTTCTCTTTCAAAGTAGCCATTTTAGGAGACTTATTCCAGGAAGGATGACTTTACTTTAAAACAATCATACATTTTCCACTTTTTTTGTGGGGGGGGCTTTGGAGAGGGGGGTCTTCATTTGAAATTATCTTCAGAGCCCATGACATGGTGTTTTACAAAGATTCAGTGATGGTAAAACTTCAGCAACAAGGGCAGATTTAAATTCTAGAAATCGTCAAACACAACTTGATGCTAAATCTGATAAATAAAGCAGGTGAACCAAAGAAGAAAATACCGAGTAAGGATTTTTGCAGAAAACAAAACAAACAACAACAAACCTAAGAAAGGATTCTAAAATGATGACTATACATACAGATATAGGGAAGGGAATGGATTCTGAACCCTTTTCTGAAAAAGAAGTGGCAAAAATATTTTAGTAGCATTATTTGTATAAACAATAAGTAGCCTCTCAAGGTGGCTACTCTGAAGGGCAATACTCATTGATATTTACACACATATGGTAATTGTCTTAAAAATTATTCACATTACTTTTTTGGCACACCTCTTAAATCAATAATATAGAGAGAGAAATGAATATTTTTATAAATATTTTTAAAATTATAATATGGACAATTATGTGATACCAAATCAAATACCTTTGGGAAAATAAGCATGATCTCTTTTATAAATCTATACTGATTTTATAATACATTGATAGATATAGACAGGGCTGATATGCAGATGGTCCATATTGGTTGAGCATTAAATATTTTGGGAATCATCCCTGAATACAGATATCTTTTTCTTTTTACATACATATCTGTCTGTATGTACAGGAGACTCCCAACTTACAAATAGTTTAGGTATCTCGATATTTTTAAAAGTTGGTTGTTTGGAACTTACAACACAGCTCTCCCAAAATAAAACCATGTTCTAAAATTTAGACTTGTTAGGCTATCAAGCCATTCTCTCTACTTTAGTACATGAGACATACAATCACCATGCAGAATATTGCTTCTCTGGGGAACAAGTATTCTAAACCTCACATCAGTATCCCAGGAACATGCCTTCCCTGATAGTGACAAAGATATCCTCATGCATGAGAACAGGGAAAGAAATGGGAACTCTTGTTACTCTCTACAGTCACTTGTTACTCCGCAAATGTTCAAGACAAAGTAATTTTAAGTCAGTTGTCTCTTTAGAAGGTAGTAGACCAGTGTTTTCAACCCTGCTGCACATCAGAATCACATGAAGGCTTGTAAAAAATGCCAATTCCCAGGCCCCACCAATTAAATGCAGATTTCTGGGAGCTGGGACATCGGCAATGACAGTGTTCACAGCTCTCAGATGATTTCAATGTGCACCAGGGCTGAGAACCATAGACTAATTCCTTGTCTACCTACTATGATTGTTTTGCAAGTTTAGGCCTTAGGTTCACAGATTAGAGAGGCATACATATGAGAAATACACACTTTGTTAAGAATGTTTCAAAGTAGAAAAATAGGTAAGAGTAATCTGACCCAGACCAGAAAGATGCTTTATATATTTTACCAAAATTTATAATGGAGTGACCCCGGATTATTTTTCGTACTACTTTCTGTTTTCATAAGATGTGAATAAAACAAGGAATACAGTTGTGATTTCTCTCTTGGTCTCAAAGAGAAGAACTTCCAGATTTAGGAAGGTAGGTGGGAAAGTGAATGGCCATAATCACTAGGATGATGCTCCTTTTCTGGCTAGACAAAAAGGAGGACAGAAGTAGCTTCAAAGCTGAGGAAGCTGATGTTTAACGAAACAGGTGTCTGTTGGAACTGAATACCAAGAAGTATATGGAAGTGTCATACTCACTTTGGGCACCTGCCATGAGCAAGAGGTCAAGAACAAGGAGGAAAAAATGCAAACAGAGAAAAATATATGACTGCACTTCAAAATCTAAGAGGGGAAGGAAGAGAGGATTTAAGGGAGCATTTTCTCTCCATTTTCATGAACTTGAGGCAAGGAAAGAAATAGTGTGTTTTTTCTTTCTTTCTTTCTTTTTTCAGCAAAATCCTCTGTTCTTACATTCCAAGAGTAGCCTTGTCCAAAAGCAATGGTTCCTGGTTTGGACACAATGTCCAAAAGCAACAGTTTCTGGTTATTTATTATAGGTCTATATTTTCCTTGTTAATCACTTCATTCCTTGATCCTAGAGAAACCTAGAGCTCTAAATCAGAGAACCCGTGGGTATATACAGCCACGAGAAAGAACTTTTGTTGCTCAGTAAACCTACGAGTTCACGATGGACCTCACCTCCTTTAGTGGAGCCAGCTACTGCGTGCTGCTGAAGAAAGATGTGACCTCAACTCAACCTATGGAAATTTGGTAGTCTATTCCTAGGAATTAATTCTACCCGCCCCATTATCTCCTCATCTTACCAAAGAACAACTAACTGCCTGTAATTTCCTTCTATTGTAGTTCTTCTATTAATAGTAAGTCTTCTTCATTGAACAAGAAAATAAACAAAGCAAAAGAGTACGTTAACTATAGAAGCAATCCCTGGAGCTTATACGTTGCAGGAGGGATGAAAACAGAGGAAGGCACCAATTCTCTCTGTGGTTTAACAAATTTCCCTCAAAACTGACAAATGCTGTCCTTATTAAATATAAATGTCCATAGAAGCCACTTGGTAGGACTTGTGAATTAGCAAATACACATACACACAGGTGGATAGATAGGTAGGTATAAAATCACATCACAAATCACTTTCCACTAATCCTATATCACAAATGTCAAGTGAACCAAATTCTTTACTCTTTGAGCTGTGATAAAAGGGATTTTTATATTTTCCTAAGTGTGGAAAAGAGTACGACCAGGATACCTTGCCACTTCACCTAAAATATGTGGTGATTACCCAGGACTGAGCAGAAGTTTGGGAACATGGCAGCAGCCACAGCAGCTGGAACAGATATTTCACAAGAAGAGTTCCTTTTTGATATTTTTATAATATTCTTAAAGATGCATATTAAATAATTTCTTCTGGACCACAGACACGATTGAACTTAAAAAATACAAGCCCTATAAATATTGGCAACCCAACCTTGTCTTTTGTATCTCCCTTCTTGCATAAAATGGAATCTTTTCAACCAAGCACTTAAAACATAAATATTAAAATAATAAATGGGACACACTACAAATCTACTTATAATCTCATCACGACTGTAGCACCTTTTTGCCAGGGCCAATGCATTCATTTTGTAAAGAACAAGAAAAGTCTGAGAAGCTTACGGACTCATACGACACATCATTAAATATTTAATCACCTTTTAAGTCCTAAGCCTTTATCATATTTCATCCATCTAGACAGTTCATTCTATCCTCTAGATTCCAAAGCCCCCTTTGGAGGGGGAAAAAAAGAAAATGGGCAGAGAAAACCCTCTGAGAGGCAGGGTTAAATTATCTCAAAGATGACTTTCTATTGGCGCTGTAGTGAACTTGCTTCACCCCAAAACCCACCAATCCACAGTAGGGTCAACCGATTAAGTCCATTGTTTTTAGTCTCCAAGAATCTGTTTTACAAAAGATGCCACATCTGTTGCTTTGGATTCATGTAGGGTGAAAAATGGATGTTGCTGAGAAAGAAAAGAAAAATACATGGTATTAATATTTGTCACTGACAAACAATATGTGAGATTAGCAAATTAACAGATCCATTTGGTAAGCAGATTAAGTATCCCCATCAGGGCTAAGCTGGACTCTCCCCACCCCTTCCAAAATCAAGTACACATCCAGTGATGCAAACATTTAAAGATTATCTCTCACTTGCCACTCCTCCCGTTTTGACATCTCTAGGTTTCCATTACAGTCTATGGCTTTTAAAAAATGTTAATTATGATATGTAATTCCCATCTATAGTCAAATACAAAGATTGACAAAGACCATCCAAAATTTGATTTATAAATAACTTTGGTCCTCCCAAAGTCATTTTAGACTGATACAGTAGCAAAATAATTAGACATTTCGTAGATTCACGCAGTATCATTTCTCAGGAAATAGATGGTAGAATGAGAAACCAATTTTGTTGAACAGTGTTCAAAGAAGGCAGTCCTTGCCCTTGACGCTGGAGAGCTGGTTTGGACTGAAACAGTTAAAGCCATTTTCCAAGCCCCTAGTTATACTTATGTCTCTCTGGATGAAGACTCAATCCGTCGGGAAAATAATGTTGACTGCCAAACTCTAGGTATGCGCAGAGAAATTGAACTCGGAGATTAAAGATGGAAAAGGAAACATTGGTCTCTATTCACACAGCTCAGATCAACTTAAAAACACATCAAGTCCCACACTTAGCTGGGTGAACACGCACAGTGTGATTCAAGAGGCCACGTGTTTCAAACCAATTCTGGACACGAAGCCGTTTTCTCTACACCAGAACGATTCACCCCGAATGGCTCAATTTTGTCACCAAAAGTGCCCAGCTGTCACGGTGAAACCTGCCATCTCTAATTAGAAAGAGATACATCAGGTCATGATCCACAGTTCCCACCGTGGAAGCAGAACCAATCAAACCAACCAAAAAGGACAATGCCTCCAGGTAGACCCTAACGCTGTGTTCCTCCTCACCTACCACACCCACTTCCCCAATCCTGGGGACTATTTTCAATGACCAGCTGAGTGGCTAAATATGAGCATTTTTACATGCAGACGTGTAGATGACTCACTCTGTTTCCCCTGACTTTAGGAACTTCAGTTTACAACCTTCCTGTTGCCTAGCTGTAGGTTTTCTAATTATATTTGTTTTAAACCTGACAGCAGAGGGCTGAATGAGTCAGCCCTGGGGGGAACTGGATGCCCACTCATGAAAGTTTTAGGAAATAATGCAAATAGGAGAGGAACAAGGAAATAAAACCCAAAAGAAGGTAGTTGGTCACTGTTAAGTATCATGACTCAGAAAATGGAAAAAAGGTTTTCTGCCTTTGCCCGTCTGAGGATACAGGTTGGGTGCTGGCTCAGATCCTCACACCCACGAAGTCGACTGAAGCTCTGGATGCTGGGTCCTTCCTCGGAGCTCCCTCGACAACTAAATGGCAGCTCCACTTCAGATTACTAACCACTGACACAGCACATTTACCAAGTGCTTTGCCATCAGGCTTATTAGCTTTCCCACATCCTCTTGACATTTGGAAATCTTTTAATGTACTTAAAAGCTTTATACTATCAAAACAGGACATGCCAAACCTCAGATTGTCTTGGTGACTGCTTCCAACGCCTGCCAGCCCCACCTCGTCTCTTGTCCTACTAGTGGCTATTAGCTCAGTGGATGGAGCCTGAGTCTGAGAACGAATTAAATAACCTGGCCTGAAGTCTTTAATAAAAGAAAATGCCCTCAGGGTTCTTTCCACTTATTCCCAGGCCTGGAGAAGGCTGTGAGAGCCAGAAGGGGAGGGGGAGGGGAAAGCAGGCAGGCACGTCAAATGGAAAGTGTGACTTGCCTCCTCGTGTGGGTTTTGAGGGTGTAAAATGTCGGGAGGAAACCCAGTCCCTTCTATAAGCGAGGGACTAAGAATAGCAAGGACAGCAACCAGGAGACAAACAAATGAGGCACCATGAATAACCCCCAGACCATAGTCCTAGGCTGGCTTTCCCAAAAGAGGACACAGGTACAAGAAGGACTTTGCACCATTTAGGTTCACTGTTGTGCCTGTAGAAAACATGAAGATCTATGAACATACTGCCAGAAGCATAATCTCAAGCTATAGTCACCAGCAGGTCTCCATATCCCCTGCACAATGCCCCATCCCTCCAGACTGTTTCCATGGGTTCACGTATCTTTGTCTAACACTGCAATTCAATCTAGAACTTCCCAAGGTATTTGGAGAAAATAATTGCTTCGCCAGGCAATCACTTGAATGACCTGGTTACCATCTCTGGTGGTTATCATCTAGGACAGGGGTCAGCAAATTATGGCCCAGGGGCCAAATCTAGCCCACAGCCTGTTTATTAAATAAAGTTTTATTGAAACACAGTCACGCACACACACCCTTTCTCCTGCCGCATCTTGGATATGGCTGCTTTCACACTGCAACAGCAGACTTGAGTAGTCGGAACAGCAACTGTATGGCCCACAAAGATCAAAATGCTTACTATCTAGCCCTTTACAGAAACAGTTGGCTGATACCTACTCTAGAAAAATGAATCCTACTGAGTCATGCCCTGGCGGGGGGAGAAGTTTGAGAGAACAAGCCAACAAGATGATCTTACAGTATGTTCAATCTGAGTTAGGGAGAAAAACATTTGGGATTTCTATAAGAGGTACGTGTCTGGGTTAAGGCCTCAATTAAACTGCCTTCACCTGGAAAAAGGATTTTTTTTTCCTACCTCCAACCAACTTCTAAAATCTAAACAATATCCTCCCAGCATTTGGTTTCCCAATGCTAAAGTCAGGGAGTTTGGACTCAGATTTTCCATTTAAAAACCTCAATTCCACAGGAAAGCAGGGAATAGTTATAGTCTTAAAAGGCAAGTCCATTTCCTGTACCACAGAGACTAATGCTATAAGAAGAAGGGTTGAGGGGGAGACCCACATGATCTTTTAACATTAATATGTAGGCCATAAAATGTTGCAGTGTTAGGATATATTGCAAAGGTAGAATTCAACATCGGCTGCCAATGTATATTAGGCATTCTTTATGCAAATGTGTTCCAGTGAAATTTCTAATAAGAGGCCACTTGGAAAACAAAAAAAATTGTTCTGCATTTTAAATATAGAGAAATATTTCCAGAAATATAGAGAAAATATTCCCCTTTTATCTGAAATTAGTTACAAAACAAGGCCAACTTTAAAATAGGATTACAGTGTCCCTAGGATCCTGCAGGAATCACTCTAAGTCTATTGCACTTTATGTGCAATTAATTTTAAAATGGCCTCAGGGTTGCATTAGCATAACAAAAGGGGTAGCTAGGACTGAAAAGCCCTCTAATTAGCTATTAAAAAAACAATCAGGGAGGAAATATTCAACCCAAACATAGAGTATACTGAGAGTTTCTCAAGTATTACTCATCTTCTTTTCTTCTTCAGCTGTGGGTCTTAGTTGAGCAGAGCTGATAGAGTGCTGACCACTTGAGACTGCCTTTTTAATGTAGACAGTGGAGGCCCAAGGAGATGGCCTTCTCTCCAATTCTTCCAATCAGAGAGTGGCGTGGATTTCTATCAAAGTTTAACCAACAGAACTGAAAATCCATGTGATTGGCTGTAACTAACACACACCCTCCTGATTGGCTTTCTATAACTCTTCCTGACTTGACAATTCCAAGCTGTACTTTCTCTATGTCTGAGCCACCTCACCACACCATTTGCTAAGAGATACCAGGAACCTGTGCTTCTATGACATGTCCTGAGTTGGTCTTGAAGACAGCCCTGTATGTGGGTGGACTAGGATAGGAGCAAGCATTTATTTTTTTTAATTTTCATTTTATTTTATTTAGAGATGGGGTCTCACTCTGCCACCCAGGCTGGAGTACAGTGGCACAATCATAGCTGACTGCAACCTCAAACTCCTGGGCTCAAGCGATCCTCCCACCTCAGCCTCCTGAGTAGCTGGGACTACAGGTGTGCACCACCACGCCCAGTTAGTTTTTCTTTTTTAAATTTTTTGTAGAGACAGGATCTCACTATGTTGCCCAGGCTGGTCTTGAACTCTTGGGCTCAAGTGATCCTCCTGCCTCAGCGTCCTGCAGTGCTGGAATTGCAGGTGTGAGCCCCCATTCCCAGCCAGGAGCAAGCACTTAATGACTGCTGCATAACCATGCTCCAGTAAGAAAGGGTGTCAATGTTTGCCCTTATCTCTTTTGAAATTGTGTATGAATGTAACTATTCCTTCCCCTGCTAAAATTAAAAGATGGATAATTAAAACCATAAAAAACACAGTTATCTGATTATAATTTAGGTCTTAGTTACTTTACTTTCACTAGCTGTTAGTTTGTACATGTTCACACTGCTAACAATACTTACCATAAGCTCTGGATATGTAGGCCGTTCTTTGGAATTCTTCTTCAAGCTTAAAGAAAAAAATTAAGCAAATTAAAATCTAGAAACCATCTGTATTTTCACTAGACTAGGATTTCAGAACCTGTAGAACACTAAACATAACCAGCTTTAAAAATGTATTGAAAACATGGGTCTCCTATCTTGACTTTCCTCTTCTTTAATACTTATAAATTATGTTTTAAATCACTCTGGGTATACTTGAATGGTAAAAATAGAGAAAGGTGTGTGTGCGTGTGTGTGTGTGTGTGTGTGTGTGTGTGTACTTGCCTTCTGATACTTTACTGATGACATACAGGCTAACTTTTCTGATCTACAACCATTATATTTCAAAACATATATCTACTTTCCTTCAAAGCAGCTTTTAATGCCATTTCCACTGACAAAGAAATTGGCAGGTATTTCTTATATTACATTTGTTATCTCTTTACTGTCTTTAACTACCTGGTTCTTCTTGCTTCTGTTTCTCTTGAATGTATAATTTGCTTTTATATACTCCCAACCAAACCTGCCTGAGATAGAAGCAATAAGCCCGTAACACTCGTATGATAACACTACTTGTTTACGGTATCTTATCTGATTAGAGAGAAGGCACACTCATTCAGTGACTTGGCAATTATTCTTCTTAGGAAGACTTTGTGGTCATGTACTACAGTCAAGTGGCTTCTGGTCATTCAGCTCTCGCATACACAAACATTTAAAAACATTTGATACTGGAGGTAACAGTAATAAAACTGCAAGATAAAGAGAACAACACATCACCCCTATCCTTAACCCATCCCTATCCTCTATCCACCCCCAGTCTTAAAATGGAAAAAAGAAAAGTAACAGTTTATTTGGAGTTGGAATCCCAGGTTATGATTGGAGAAAAGGATGATTTTGAAAACTGTGCTTTGCAAGGCAACCTATAGACTTCTGTGACCTATGGGCCACAAAATCATACACAAATGGAAAGGAACTTTGCCTGGAGTTGAAGGAATCAAAATTTAACTGTTTATTAGGTTGCTAGGATTTGTGCTAATGGATCATTTTGAGCAAATGAGACCTAGTATGTGTGACATGAGCTTTCCTCAACCCACAGGAGCTAATCATGAGAGGGGCAAGGTACAGAACCATAAGAGAATAAGGTCATTGAGACACTTTGAGAAACTGTGGTTTAAAACAAAACAAAATAGTTTTAAAAAGAGAGAAAGTTTTTGAACCAAAACAACTTAAAAGCAGCCTACCAGTTTATTCCAGGCAATGCTGTGGGTAGAAGCCAGGGAACCTGAGACAGGGTACAGGTAGATGTGAGAAGAGAAGTTTCAACCTGGAACTGAGGGCAGACCTAGGACCTAGTGACCTCAGTGACCAGACAACCTATGAGAGAAAGTTTCATCTCAACTGAGGATAAAAATAAGAGTGCATTAGAAGGAGGAATTAACAACTGTCAAAGTCGGATTGATATGGGAATGTGTGCCTGAGTGAAATGAATGAGACCCTGTAACACCCACTTATGGCTTCCTGTATACCTACGTTCTGAGAGGCTACACTGGTGGTTCTCAACTGGACATGAGTTTGCTCCCCAGGGGACATTTGGCAATGTCTGGAGACATCTGGGGTTGTCACAACTGGTGGCAGGGTGTTACTGGCATCTAATAGGTAGAGGCCAGGGAGGTTGCTAAACATCCTATAAGGCACAGGGCAGTCCCCCACAACAGAGAATGATCCAGTCCAAAATGTCATTAGTGCAGAGATTGAGAAACCCTGGGCTTTATGTGTGCTAGGGGATCCCTCCTTGTTGCTACCCCCTATCCCCTTCTCTGAGAAGGAATTCACTTAAAAGCAGAATATCCCGCTGGTTCATCTGTCATTTGGGCACATTCTCACCACACCATCCTCCCGCCCCCAAAGGAAAAGTTTTTTCTTTCTAAGTTCAAGAGTTAGTTCACCTAGAAAGAAACACAAAAGAAGTAATGTGATCCAAGTCAGCATTGCTAACTTGCACATAGATCCTAGTAAAACAAAACAAAACAAAACAAACAAAAAACAGGCTAATGTACAAAAGCCCTGAATTTCCCACCATTGTTCAAAGCAAATGAAAACCCAGAAATTCTTCTCTATAATTTGACCAATTTAACTTGCTAAATCAATAACAAAAATGCACAAACACAACATTAAATCCACACTCAATATTCAAGGAGTTGCTTTCACTTATCTCTAGACCCTAGCTCTACACTGAATCTGGAACATTCTCATTGAGAGCCCCGGCCCACCTTTCCATTATTTGATTGTCTCTGTTTTATACCAGTTTCATTGGTCAACAACAGAACCAAGGGAATGAGGAAGGAAAGCTTGTTTCTCAAATGAAAACGATGTTCTCTTTCACCAGCCCAGGATCTTTGTGGTATTGCTGATTTTTTTTTACTTTCTATTTAGATAGATAACAAAATAAAACTCTTTCTTCCCAACAGATAGACGAGCTTAAACACTTTTTTAAATAAAGGTGATTTTAGAGTCAGGATGTCTTATCTTTTTACATCTGGAATGTTTTATAAAAATTTCTTCATAATTATTATTTTTTAATCTGTATAAAGAAAATATGGGGAAAGTATCCCATTTCTCAACTTATGACCCCTGTTTAGAAAGCTCAAAATTTACCCCAAGTACTACTGCAAAGTATTGATGGAAAATACTTACACAGCAAAACAAGGCTGTTTATACAATTAATATAACTGATATAACCCATTCTCTCTGCCATTTAAATGGAGAACACTTCAAAACACGGGCTAAGAATAGCAAAATACTCAGGATAAGGTTAGGGGAAAAAGCAAATTTTCCATGTTTAATAGGAAGTGCTTGAAATTCAGTATAAAATAACAACTGTGGAGTTCAAAGCTACACCAATTTCTTTTTGAATTTGAGTCAGACTTGAATTTTCAAGTGGCTTGTCATTTTCAAGCGTGCAATTAGCTAACTGCCCTAATTCCTCTTCCAAATGCCACAACACACGCTTCTGACCATAGCTGACACTAAAAAACTGCTTCATGCTGTCTTGAGAATTGCTAGTTTGAAGTTTGTGCTGACCAGAGGATTTCTGCCTATTTGAATTCCCCTGATCGTTTCCAAGAAGGGCTATTTGGTGCATCCACAGAATAAAAACACATTGCACCTCTTAAGCCATATATTTGTCATAAGCTAAATAAACATCCAGTTCCTCTTTTTACTCCTTTTACCGTCCTTCCTGAACAAGTAGGAGACTGGATTTGATTGTCTCTGTTTTATACCAGTTACTCTAAGTCAGACAGTGTTGGTGTCTGGATGGGTCTCCAACACACTTCAATATGCCATCGACTGATCAGCTGCAACGGAGCCTCCTAAACAGGCCTGAAGGAAAAGCAAAAAGGAAGTCTAGCCATTTTGGCACTAGGCAGTTGATTTCCAGTGACTTCCTTCTGTGAACCTATAGGAAGACGCTATGATGAAAAGTAAAAGCCTGCTAAGATTCTATTTTTTGGAGAAACTCATTTGCTAACCCTTCTGCAGGACTAGAATGTAAAACTTCTCTATTAGATGTCTCTGTTATGAATCCCAAAACAAGGCCAGTGTGGTCAGCACTACCCACCCCAGGAACTCTTTAAAACCCCCATGATAAGAAAGGCCATTTGTGAGAAAAAGAGGAAGAAAATATCATTTGATAGACTTATTTCAAAGTAAGTACAGAAAGGAAGGGTTTATAAGAAACCATTTTTTTTTCCTTCAAGTTCATGTGGTTAACTTTCTTTTTCTTTTTCCCCCTTCAAGATAACATTTGTCTGATGTTATTGCAAAAGACATATAAAAGTGGGAGCTCTGGGCTCTAGATCTAATTTTGGGTGTGATGCTGGTAGCCTGTAAGTGCTTTCTGCTCTACCCCGACAAAGTATGATTTACTGTCAACTGACAGTGATCAGCACAGATGGGCCAGAGGAGAGTGACTACTAAGTTGATTCCCCGGAAGCAGATTTACAGTACCTAGCGGCATCATGATGTCATCAGACCAAGCTGATCCCCTGGATGCAGATGTAGGGTACCTAGCTGCCTAGGTAGGACACATCCCATGAAAGGTCACAGGTACTCTGACAGTTGCCTAAGCTGTGAGTCATGTGCCCTTTTTCTACATTTATCCCAAA
Organism: Daubentonia madagascariensis; assembly: GCA_023783475.1. Classification (NCBI taxonomy): domain Eukaryota; kingdom Metazoa; phylum Chordata; class Mammalia; order Primates; family Daubentoniidae; genus Daubentonia; species Daubentonia madagascariensis. Next base: position 11,055,231 of record JAKFHU010000487.1, read on the forward strand.
GACAGATGTAGGCGATGAAAACATAGATGTATCCATCACGAAATCTGAGATTAAATGTTTCACTTTCCGAATCTGTAGTCCTCTTTCCCCACTTAGCGCAGAGAGTTGGGGCTTTTTGAGAAGTCTGGAAGGACCACAGCCTAGGTCCTAAAAATATAAAAAACACGGAGATCACTCAAAGAAGCGTCCTTTTGTGAAGATGTATCTCAATAATACAGCTTTTCATATCGGAAGATAGAAGAATAGCTGATAAGTGGGAGTTATGTTGACAGGCAGCATCCTTCTCTTCCTCAAGAAGTAGATGTTCTTCAGTAACAATCACTTTTCTGTTCTTTCCACCTCGCTCCAAATCAAACTTGAAACTTTCAGTCATAAACCAAGTGAAATAACTAGGTTGTAGCGACTGAAGGTATGTATGCATAAATTAATATATGTGAAAAATTAAATTGCTTCCATAAATATCTAAGCCAGTGGTAAGATCTAAAAAAACAATCTGTGCTAGTTTTTGAAGTATGAGACAACTTTTCAACTCAGTTGGTTTCAGAATAATTTAATATTCATCCTTAGGGAGTATCAAAGAAAATATATTAGTGCTTTATGGAAGGCAAACAAGTTATTGACACGGGAACTGAAATGGGAGAGCTTGTACTCTGAGAAAGTCCAACGGAGGATAAGTCAGAATGCTCGTAAAACTCAGAATTAGTGTTCCCCTTCAATTTCCTAATTCCCATACCAACAAAAATGACTCCCTATTTCACACAATTGATATTCTTAAGCATTAGATTCTACCAGAGCTCTAATACCGAAAGTTTGAGGAAGACAAATTTATCTTTTCATGACGTCTAAGTTGAAGTGATTTTTGCTTCTAATATTGTAATTATTAATAAACCCCATAAGCAAGACAAACTGACTTACTTGAGCAGAAATGAAATGACACAGCATTAACAGTATTAATAGCATTAACAGTTTCAGGAAAGTTGGAACATGTCTACAGCTGAAAAATTTTAAATTAATGAACTATGATAGGACTAAAATTGGGAGAACAAAGGAGGGAAAGGAATGTCTCACAGGGGCAGCCATGAAGACAGGATGGGCATTTTGAGGGAAGGGAGGCACAGTGTGGTCACTATATAAAGAGCAACGACACACAGGTCTCTGGAATTTCCACATATGTGGGCACACAATAAAATCAGAAAATATTTATTTCTCAAGATTTTCATTTTTTAAATATCTATAAAAACTTTAATGCTATGATTCTTTGGGAGAAATTCCAAGTAAGAGAAAAAAAATACTCTGGTGAAAGAAAAAATATTAATAATTGAATGATTTTTTTCAATAAATTGCAGAAGGTAAGAAGCCTTCTGAGCAGAAAGCAGTGGATAGCAGGTCCACAGTTCTTACACCTACATCCAGGGCTCTCACCCCAGCTGCACATTAGAATGAGCTGAAAACATTTGAAAAGTATTGATATCTGGGCCCCTCCTCAGACCAATTACGTCAGAACTTCTGAGGGTGAGGCTTAGGGGATGGTGGTTTTGAAAGCTCTCTAGGGTTTTATAAATGAGCAGCCAGAGTTGAGAACCGTTGGATGAAACGGGTGATTCGCATCAGGAGACTCAGCTTCCCCAAACTTTTCACACCAGCCTTGTTCTCCTTACCAAAGATTCCTGAAGTACCAAGAATCAGGGGGAAAAGGGGACAAGCAGGAGAAGGGTGACAGGACAGTCTAAAGAGACTTCCCAAGGTAAGATCCTTCCCCATCACCATCCCTCTTGAGAACGACTGCTCTGTATTATCCAAGATGACTCATCCATTTTTCTACATGACCTTTAAACATTTGAGGATAAGGAAAAAAAATAAATAAGTATTAAGAAATAAAAACAAAACTATAACAACAAAAACCAAGTTTTTGAATCCAGAAAACAAAATCATGAAACCATTTCAACCTGGCAGAGCTGCATCCTGCACACTCCCTCGAGGAAAACAGACAGGAGGACACACCTCAGTAGCCCAGAGGATATATATTTTAAGAGGCATCCAACAACATATTATACCAGGGCTCAGTGCTCCAGCCCCTCTCTGGCCACGCAGCCAAAAACAAAAGCAAGCAACTGTATGCCAGCCTCATCTATCATTAGGTAAAAGTACCAGGGGGGAGAAGGGGCTGAGGACTCACAAAAAGTCCAGGAGGTCTTAGTTCCACAAGCAACAGACAGCTGCTCTGTCTCGTCATGTTTCCCAATGAAAGCTGTATTCAGAACACTTCTTCCAAGAAGCATGGAGGCCAAGAAATGACACCACGAGGAAGGTGTTGCGTCAGCTTCCTCTGTCCCTCCAACAGCCTGCAGGGCTCCAGGTCCTTCCTCAGCAGCGAGTGGTCAGAAAAGCTCCCCTTGGAGCATCCCAGCTGGGCTCGCCACCGCCTCTGACCCCTCTTCCTGCCAGGATGCCCAAATAAACTAACTTGGCTCCATTTTGTGCTTTACTTTTGGCGTCCTGTTTCCAGCAGCGCTTGCCATGGTCATCACTACCAAGTTATGCCAGACATCAGGGACACTAGGCAGACACAAGTCACTCAATTGTCTGGAGAATACTTTTCCCTCTCTTATTTTTCTTGATTGCACTGGCAGTTTCCATGAAAATATAAAGTTTACTGTATTAGTATGGTTCTTTTCTTCTTTCCAACCGAACTTTCTTTGGATTCCTTTCCCAGACCCCCAGCGTGGTCCATTCTGCCCTCGCGGGCAAGTCCATCCACAGTTGGCGAGTCTTCTATAGGAGCCAAGGTTCTGTGAGACTTCTAGGTATCTAAGCAACACTCTTATACCACCCACTATCTTCTCACCCAAAGTAAGTCTTTGCCTCTACTTCCTATGCTAGACCTCTAGTAGGTCCTACCTGCTTTCTCTTTATGCTGTTGTAATCAACATCAAATTGCTTATAGCTCATATAAAGGAGTTTCTTGCTTTTGTGACACTATGTGTGATGTTCCTTCTGTTTGGAATACCTTTCCTCCCCTACTTCCCCTTTGCTTGGAACATATCTCTCATAGTCTCAGCCCAGGATTTATCTCCTCCAGAAAAATTTATCCTGATGCCTTTCCTCTGGGTTCCCCAAAATCCCTATGCATATCTCCACCCCTAGACTTGCCATATTACATTAAATATGATAATTATTGATTTATGAGACTTCCTTACTTGACTTTGAGCTCAATGAGGGCAGGGAGTGTGACAGAGTCATCTTTTTTCCCCAGCATATAGGGCATACTCCACAAATGCTTTCGGAATGAATGCATGCATAATGGCTTAAACCCGATGGAGGAAATTCATGACAACTCATCTCCTTCTTTAGCACTGACACTTGGGAGATGAGGCTCTCTTACCACTGTGAGGTAAAGTCAACAAACTCTGCAGAGAACTTGTCTGCTGGGAGTTGTGGCGATGGCTCCTCTACCACCTGTTTGAGCTGCTGAAATGGAGTTCCCCACGAATCATAGGGAAACCGAAGGATGGCCAACTCAATCTAGGGGAGAGAGGAAACAGGAGATAACAGGTTAAACAGGGCTGCTTTAGGGAGTCAGGTGTGTTTTTCATTCCTGGAACATCAGAGGGAAATACAAAGGTGACGTTCAAGTATAATTTGGGGGGAAAAATAAATTAATAATCTGTTCTCTAACAATTTCCCCAAATTCCTAGTGCTAGGAATTTTCAAATAAGATCTTACTAGAGGCAGCCACTTAAACCTATCTAAAACTGGGTCCCTCACTAAAACCCACTGTGGCAATTCATAAAAATTGCAAGCCAACAGTATTAAACTTCAGGATGCAAAGAAAACAGGTTTTCAAAGTGTGGTCTGAAAAGTAATTCCCACCCTAAGACCTTTACAAAGCTGTACATCTACTGCCATCTGCAGGTCCTTTGGTGAAACGGGGGTGGGGAAAGTAACCTAGGACCAAATGACTGATCTTTTTTTGGACTTGAGTAAAGGCAACTTTGCCGTCACAGGATCACGTGTTTTCATGGCAGGGACGTGAAATAACTCACAGGATTTAATCAGCTGCTGAGCCCAGGAGGGAGCCAGGACCACAGTGGATAATTCCAGCCCTTGGTGATACACTGCAAATTTATGATCACCAAAGTTATGCATAAGGCACTGATCATATAACTTTAGAGCTGTGCCTAAGGAAATTATCCTATTTGTTATCATGTCTTTAGGATGTACCTGACCTCAACGGCCAAGATTCCTATAATAAAAATAGCACGGGAAGCATAGCCTATGTCCTGGATAACACTGCCCTACCAGGGTCCACACACATTAGCGTTCTTTGTGTGGCTTAAGCTTTTTGCCTTGACTAGAATAATTTAATTTTAAACTATAAGGAATCTAGTCAGATCCTCTCATTTTATAGGTGAGGACAGAAAGATAGTCTATGTAACTACATCAGTTACTCAAGGGCATGCAACTAATCAGAAGTGGAATAAAGAGAAAAACTGATTTGCCCAATGTCAGTTCAGGGTTTCTACTACACCACACTGCAGACAATTATCACTCAAAATCTCCTGCCACGTCAGCAGAAAAGGATGCCCCAAACCAGCACTTTGGACATTTGCTTCTTGGTCCCAAGTCCACCCCATTGCAGCTTCATGCCCATAACCTTATGCTCCGTGATGATTGTCATACGCTACCATTGTGATGCCCAGACTCCAAATGTCAGACTTCACACTGTATCCCTTCTGGTTGAGCTCTGGGTTTATTCTTTCCGGCTAAAAAGGAGACAGACAACTGAGAAACTGGAAAGGCTACTAAGATGACATTCTTAGCTCAATAAAGTCTCGGGGGCTGGGGATAGCACCAGCTGCCAAGTGAGTTGTTTCAAGCTGCTACCATGCCTCCCAGGCCAAGAAGGCTCAGTAATTACAATAAATATCAATGTCTCCCTGGGGTTTTCCTTCTTCTGTGTTAGTCTTTTCTTGGACACAGTAATGGATCAAGCCCCCTTCATAATCAATTTCAATTGTGCCTTAAGAAGAAACAGGGTATAGTTATAAAGCTACCATCTAGAATTATCCTTGTTAAAAACATCCACACTCCAGAACTCAGGAAAAAGAATCAACAGTTCAGGTGTGTTGGATCACTAAACCTGTAATCCCAGTGCTTTGGGAGGCCAAGGCGGGAGGATCGCTTGAGCCCAGGAGTTCAAGACCAGCCTGGGCAACATAGCGAGACCCCTCATCTCTATAAGAAATTTTAAAAAAAAGAAAATTAGCCGGGCATGGTAGCACACTCCTAGAGGCTGAGGCAGGAGGATTACTTGAGCCCAGGAGTTCGAGGCTGCAATGAGCTATGATTGTGCACTGCACTCCAGGCTGGATGACAGTCTCTACAAAAAAAATGAAGAAGAAGAAGAAGAGAGAAGAATCACTGGGCTATTGTCCCACGTTAATAGACCTAAGCAGTTTTTAGCTAAGCACGGACAGAAAACTTTTCAATTCCAAGCACAAGTCCATTTCGAGATAGACTGCAGTGTTAAGTTCTTTCAGTTAAAGAGGATCCCAACATCTCTGCTAATGGCCACAAATCTTCACAGCTGTGAGGTTCTCTCATGACTAACCTAACTGCCTTGCTTGGGTAATTTGAATTCTACTTACTATTCGATTCTCAACAAAGAAGACAACACTCACCTGCAACTCAGTGTGGAAAATTGTGCAGGCCGTATGTATTGCTTATATGTTTTTTTCAAATAATATATCTCTTTTACTGGATTTGTTAAAAGTAACATTTATTCATATATATATATCTCTCTCTCCTGGTCTGAATGTCTGTGTCCCTCCCAAAATCCGTATGTTGAAACCTAATCATACATGTGATGGTATTAGGAGCAGGGGATTTTGTGAGGTGACAAGGTCATGAGGGTGGAATGCTCATGAATAGGATTGGTGCCCTTATAAAAGAAGCCCTAGAGAGATCCCTTGCCCCTGTCACCATGTGAGGACACAGCAGGAAGCTGCCATCTATGAACCTGAGACAAGCAGGCCCTCAACAGACAACGAATCTGCTGGCACCTTGATCTCGGACTTCCTAGCCTCCAAACTGTAAGAAACAAATTTCTGTTGTTTATAAGCCACTTAGTTTATGTTATTTTGTTACGGCAGCCAGAACAGACTAAGACAATACATGACACAAGTGACTAAAGATTTCAGACAGGAAATATTTAAGAAAAAAAGGAGATATAGAATATTTCTAGAGCCTTAGGCACATTTCAGTTTTCCCTCTGTGGCCATCTGTTTTCTATTTCCCCGCACGCTTTGCTGGCAGTTGCGTTCTCGGATGCCACCCCCCACTAATGTACTTACGGCCATGTATGGTTTGCAACCTGCATCAATTGTTTTAGCAACGGAGTCCACCAGGTAGCCACTGATTCCAAAATCGCACATCTTCACTTGGCCCAGAGCATTAATGAGCACATTAGAAGGTTTGACATCTGGAAGCAAAAACAAGCAGGATCCCATCATTTCAACCTGCTTTCAAGATTCATTTCTCTACCACCAGAGGGCCTGAAATCTCCATTTGTCCTTCATCTTCCTTTCCTGACCTGCCCAACACAGGAGTAACTGCCGTCCCCGACTCATAGTTACATAGTGCTTACTGCCTTCAACTTGATTTTCTATTTCAGGTTTTGTCTGTTTTGGAGGACTGTGAATCCATCAATGGAAAGAACTGTTTCCTGTACTTATTTTATCATCTTCATTGCCCCCACACAGGTAGATAGAACTTTAAAAATTATTACTGAAGCAAATGCTGCTCAGTTCAAAATGATCTATTGATATTTGGTGTAGAAATAATAGACCAGGGAATGAAAAGGCCGACTGTAACACAGTGATACACCAAACAGGATCAAAACAACCACTTTTGATTGAAAGGTCCACAAGAGATATGTCAGAGGTCATATGGTGTAATGCATCACAAACCCAGGTATTCCAGACCATGGGGCAGGTCACGGAAGAAGAGGCATCACTGAACAGACTTTGAATGAATTCTTCAGACTGGAAAGATATAACCCACCCACCCACACACCCGCAAAGCTTAACTATTGTCATCTCTGGATAATGGAATTAGAAATTACAGTTATTTTTTCCCCTTTTGTGATACTTTTCACAAAGGACATGGGATCAGGAAAAAAGTTACCTTAAAAACTTTAAAAATTATCCTTTATAAATTTTCCCTTAAACTGGTAGATATATAAATTTCATTTTATTATTTTTTATGCCTAATATATATTCTCTATTATGAATTAAACATTTCATAATTCTGAAATAAACTCTTAAAAATCAGTTTCACATTTATGGATAATCCCTATTCTTCTTCCTATCTGTATTCCCTCCCGTTTTCTCCTCCTCATCTTCCACCATCTTATTTTTCCAATTACTAATAATAACTAATAATAATCATAATAGAAACACTCTGCAAGGTATTTTACATTATTTCCAGGCTCAGAGAGTTTAAGAATTACCAAAACCACAATGCCCTATTAGTAATCTATACTTCCCATTAATTTTCTCAAAGACTTGGTTGAGTATATCTCCTCCAAGAAGCTGTCCCTGACTATAATCACCTGATAATCATTTCCTTGTTTTATGTTCTACTTATCCTACTTTCATATTTGGTACTTTCATATTTCCAGCGTGGGTTTTCCCCCCATTTTTTGTATATTTATCTTATTTCCCTATCAAGAATCCCCACGTAGAATTTTAATAAGAATATTGTTTTCTTCTCAGGTGCCTCTCAGGGCATCTATGGTAGTGCTACACTTTAAAAATATTACAAAAGATGAACAGATGGAAGAATGGGTGGCTAGAAGATAGACAAATGGATATCAGGGCAGATGACTGGAACGATACAGAGATAAACAGCTTTTGGGAAGGAAGGAAGGGGAGGAGGGAGAGACAAACCATCTCATCTTGCCTCCTGCTGTCCGAATGGGCTCTGCTTTATATCAGAGCTTTTCACACTTTAATATACACAAGAATCGCCTGGGGATCTTGATAAAAATGCAGATTCCAATTCATCTGGTACTAAGATTCAGGATCCGCTTTTCTAAGAAGCTCCCATGTGATGGCCAATACAAGATGAATTTTGATCATATTCTCTAACATTCTCAATGACATAATCCTATAGTTCTGCTTGGTAACAGTCATTTTATATTCAGTTTAGATGTAACATAAAGCCCATGTCTTCTGATGTCCTCAGCCATGATGAAGAATAGCTACTTATATGATTTGCTGTCCAACCCCAAAGGAAAGCTCCTTCATTCTCTTGCCTGACTCGATTCTACAACCATCCATGGGGGTAAGGGCAGAGAGGAGGGACTTCAGGGAAAAGAAATAAACTTTATGAAAGGAACAGCTAAGGCAGTTCCGTGGATGCTCACCTCGATGAATGACAGAGAGCTTACTGTGTAAATGTTCTAACGCTTTTACAATCTGCAAGAGAAACAAAGATGGATTTATTTACAACATCACTGGAAAGAAATTGAATGTTAAGAATATCCAGTTTTATTATCTTTAGCTTAAGGTCACAGGGTGAGGCATTTTCTCAAACAGTGGTGGTCCTATCCAGGAAAAGACATGGGAAGTTACACAAACTGTACTCCACCCACCAGAGAGGACTGTATCTTATAGCAGAGAGGATGTCTCCCTCTTCTACCTTGTTCTTCACCTGTCCCCAAGTGTCTCTTTTTCTCTTCACCCTCCTGAACCTCAATACCACTAAGGTAGCAGAACTTCTATTTCTTTTTCTTCTGCTTCCTTCTATGCCTATTAGTCTTAAGAAAACATTTAAAAATCCACAAATGAAAATCAAAATAAACTAATATCAGAATACAGGCACCAGGAATGTGGTCATAGGAGATGAATGCACTGCTTAGAGGCGTTTAACTTAAGAGTTAACCAAACCAAGTGAGTGTTGGAATCTTCTACACAGTGCTTAGAAAGAAAAGCGTGTATTTATCCATTCACCAACGAACTCATGCACTCAACAGACACATATTAGATGGTGGTTATGGTCCAGCTAGTGTTTCTTCACGCTGGCAATACAAAGACACAGAAGGCCTAGATTTCTCATATTTTCCTTGTAGTAGGGTTCATGATATACTCACAGAAACTGCTATTTTCCCTAAGATGTCCTCTGGAATTGTTTGGCCTTTATCAATAACTTGTTTGTAGAATTTATCTAGCGATGTATCCATGAGCTCCATGCAGATCCACACATCACCCTGGAGACCAATTGGTTCAGGGATTGTTAAAAAGGATGGAAAAGGGAGAAAGCAAAAACAGTTAATACCTGTCCTAAAGAACTGACTATTTCTTGCTTGACTTTTTGGAGGAAATGTATGGTTTTCTGTCAAGATCTCAAAGGTATTTATAATGAGCAAGATTATCTCCAAAGAGCAAACCAGCAGACAGCCAAGCACTGAACCTGCATGTGATCTCCCGCTCCTTAACAAAAAATGAAATCTAATTACTCACAGACATAAGCAATAGAACCCCAGAAATCCAAGCCTTTACTGTTACTGCTGTCTAGGAGTTAGGTCCAAACACCTACTCCATGTCTGATCTGCTACACTGAGCACCAGCAATAGGCAGTCAAAAACCTGGTTTTAAGAGTGAGGAGAAGCCTTGTAATCCACAAAATGGTAAAGTGAAAAACAAAGGTAGAGCAAAGATCAAATTAAGCGTATATTGTGCACAAGCAGGCTACATGAAGCTCATAAAGTGGCCAAAAGAGCAGAATATTTCAGATTTTAAGGAATCGATGCAAATCAGTTTATAGATGATTGATAAGAGACAGTTCTGCCAAAACAGACAAAACAAAACAGAAAGGAGAACAGAATCAGCATATTCAAAAGGGCTAACCACACCTGAAAAATACCATCATTTCAAGCCAACTTTGCACCAAGTCAAACAACAAAGAGTACCATGATTGTGCATGGCATTTATGTGATCAGAGAAACTTCTTAAGTTATTTTTCTTGGACTTTGAATGGATCGATTACCTACCTCCCGGAAGAGTGCGCCATAAAAGGTGACGGTAAACGGACAATCCACTGTCCTCATGGAAATGTCTAAATCCATCAGAAGCCGTTTCTGCTCCTGGCTATTTACTGTGGCCCGGATCCGCTGAATGGGAACGCATGGAAAATGTATGGTTACTACTCTGAGGATGAGTAGTAAAGCAGGGACCTTAAGGAGTCCCACCCTGCAAACAGTACAAAAATTCACAGCACAACTTCTAGCAACATCTTCCGAATACCAACCCCAAGTGATTAGCTACTTGTAATGCATGAAAATGAAATATGGAAATATAGAATGATTATAAGTTTCTTTACACAGCACAAAAACTACGCAAATTTACTGTAGATGCATTTTACCCTCCTTTTCCCACAAATGGAGACAATTTCCTCTCTCAATTCTGGTTTCTTGATTTTCAGGGACAATTCTTCAAAAGCAACAGAACATAGAATAAAGGAGATTTATGAGTCACAATGGCCAAATGCAATATGTGAACTTTTGTTTGGATGCTAATTTGAAAAACCAACCAGACTGGGGTGGGAAAAAAAAAGACGCTTTCAGATAATCAAGGAAATTTTCATTTGTATTGGGTATTAGATGAGGTTAAGGAAGTATTGTTAATTCTTTTAAGTGTGATGATGACATGGTGGTTTCATAAAAAATTAAAAATGGAGAGAGGAAGAATATTTATTATTAAAAATAAATAAAAGTAGATGCAACTTATACCAAGGAAGCATTTTCCACACATTTGGAGGGAAATACTGTTCCCTACAAATAATCTTTTCTGTTTCACCCTTTTGAAGATCATTTTGCTTCTATGAAAAGGGCTGGTTTATTACTGAGATGGACAACGTACACACTGCAGATATAGAACGTTTGGGGGAACATCAACTCTACCTTCACTGCCATGATCTGCCCGCTGGGTACGTGCCGCATCTTCTCCACCACCCCGTACGCACCTCGTCCCAGTTCCATTATAGGCTCCAGGTCATCTGCCTTCACCTCAAAGTTCTGCAAGACAGAAAAGTAATAATGCAATAGGAAAGAGAAAAATAAACTGAACAGAGAGCATGCTGTCCTCTATCTGGTTTCTCCCAATGTTCTAAGGATTATTTCTGGGCCAGAAGCTTTTCTAGCACGTCAAAGCAGCCACCGAAAGCAAGAAGCGCCAGGAGATGTTTAAGCTCCAAAAGTAGGCCACTTGCTTGTCACAGGCAACACAGAAACCCAACTCCAACTCAGCTTGCCCATGGCTCAGCTGAAGCTATCTATACTGCAGTTCTGTAGCCATAACCCCTTCTTTATGTTTGTAATCCATTACTGACTGATGGCAACTAGATTATGTCTGGGCTTTGAGAAATACACTCCCAAGAGAATCACCTACTCTCCTCAAATACCTTCCATCAGAACCCCAATAGCCCAACTTCAATACAACATTCAAAAGAGCAAAAGCTCCACATACCACTTCCCTTTAAATTGAAACTTTGTTTTGACTCATCCCCTGACAGCATGTTAGAGAAAATATATTTTTCAGAGGTCAATCAGAAAGCCTACATAGAAAATGGCCAAAGTATTAACCGACAGACATGATTTTTCTCACCTGATTTCCAATAGAAATGCAAGCCTTGGAGTCCAAATCTCGAGGTGGCCTAAGAAGGACAAGGGGAAAAGAAGAAACATGAGCTATTTAGTAAACTACCTCCTTCCTAAATCACATGTGACTGGGGAAGTTTTTCCTTAGGGAGAACGTGGAAGTTCACGAGTACCGTAAAGCAGCATGAGAATGTGAATAGTATGGGATTTGAAATGAAATACATTTTGGGTTGAAATTACTTAATCTCTTTGGGCCTCCATTTCCTCTTTAACATGAAGATGTTAATAGAGCTACCTCATGCAGTACGAGTTCATATTAAATGCGATAGTCCAAATAAAATACTCAGCGGAATGCTTGGCATACCGAAAATATCTAATAAATATGAGCCACGTGTACACATATGTATGGGGTTATACAGATAATTATGCTATGGTAGTCTCAAACTTCTTCTTCCATCCAAGAGCACCAATATATACAATTATTCCACCCCTTTTTCCACAATTGTTTTAAAAAAAGAAACAATAGTTGGCATATGATTCTGTTAACTCATAAAATTCACAGAACATAGGAATTCCAAATCTAGTCCCTTCCTTTATAGATGGACAAAAGGTCCACAGAGGTGACGTGACTTGCCCCAGGTCACAACTAACGCAGGTCTCCTAATTTCCAGCTCAGTATTCTTTCTGTTCTACCAGGCCATCTAGTTGAGCCGGGTGACATTTCTTCCATACATTGTGTCTACACTATTCAGGGTTCTTCTCAGGAGCCAGAGGTTTGCTGATTTTGTGTCTCCACAGTCCCCTCATGTGTACTTTTCTCTATGACTTCAATGATCTCTCAGTTGGTATCAATCTACTTAAGAGAAAGATGTTTGGCTTTGGCTGTGCACCAAACCAAGAGCCTAGAAAGGCATTTTCTTGAAGGAAATGTACCGAGGGTGTCATGACAAAAGTAACAAATACCAAGAAACATACTGTTAATATGATCAAATGGAACAACCAGAGGCTAAAGACAAAGGAATGCTGGCGCTGCCAGAACGGAGGGTGACCAAACAGGTAGAAACCCAAGTCTCTCTGGAGGCACATCTCATGCCAGAACTGTCTTTAGAAAAACGCAGAGAAAAACGGAAGGAAAGAGGAAGGAGGGAGGATGAAAAGGAGAGAGAAAAGAATCCTTTGGCAATGACGATTTTTCCTAACCTTAATGTATTCTGATTCTATCCTTTTTGCTGAAACTAAATACATAAATAAAAGAACAAGGAAGAAAGGGGAATATAAATACAGATATGAACATGAATCTAAGATCTTCATGGCAAGCCTTGTCTTACCTCAAAATCCCTTTGATATGCATAGAATACTTAGTTTTTCTATACTAACTTATAACCTGAAGCTGGGAGGAAGGGAAAGAGAATAAAAAACAAAACACATATACACACACAAATGGCAGTGATGTGTTCATACAGCTTGTCTTTCGGAGCAGGGAATTTTTCTTCAGAAAAGCTTTCTGAAAGAGTCAAATTTCTAACATTTTAATTTCTCATTCTTAAAATTTCCAAAGCTATTTTGCTTTAGTTGTCATAATTTGTACTAATTGTAAGGGCACTTTGAAATAAAGACAAATATGACTTGGAACATACAATATACAATACAAACAGCAATTATTTAGCACTCTGCCCTTCGAAAAGTATGAAGCAATAGAAAGGTCACTAATTATTTGGGGCTACCTCCATTTTTTTGCCATCCAAAGAGGGGAGTGGACAAGATATGCCCATGTAGTTAAGAGCCAAGTGAGTGCTTGGGCGTGGGGCCAGGATTTTCTTGGGAAGTACTTCTGCAGTTACTCTGCAGAGGAAAATGGAAGGAAGGGAGAAAGGAGGGAGGATGAAAAGGATAGAGAAAAGAATTAACACACGAACAAATAATCAGTGTGCAGCTCCGAGCTCTACAGAGCATACCATTCACAGATTTTCACTGAGAATCAAAGTTGGTTTGGAGCACATGAAAGGGCTTTGTGAACAACCCATTTCTATACTAATGCAGGGTGGTGTCATTGCCATTACTTTTATTATAATCATTATTCTCTTGGAGATTGGCTAGAATTTACCAAATCATTTTTGCCTCTCCTGCTTCCTTGTACACCATATAACAGTATTTTCAAATGAGAGGTTTATTATTATTAATATAGTATCAAAATCAAGAATGAAAAATATTAACAAGGACAGGGCTAGGAGGTATCTTTAATTATTTTTGTAATTGTTGTTTGCCTTCTAATAATATTTGGTGTAAGTAATTTGTAGAAATAACTGAGCAAATATATGAACAATTAATCCTTTTTTGTAGACTGTAGTGTTCTATTTTTTTCTATAGAATTAATGGTACTGAGACTTTCAGTTAACCATTCAGAAGCAAAAGTCTATAAAATGTTCATGCTCTCAGAAATCATAGTGAATAAATTCTAGTTAGAAAAGAGTATATGTATTTATTAAGGCAAAAAAAAAATCTCTTCCAGGTCTAATATTCTTGTATTCTATACCAGGGCTCAGCAAATTACAGCCTATGGTCCAGCTAAGAATGACTTTTACAAGTTTAAATGGTTGTAAAACACAAACGAATACCTAACAGAAGCCACTGTGGCCCATGTAGCCTAAAATATTTACTATCTGGCCTTTTATGAAAAAAGTTTGCTGACTTCAGCACTATACTAATTTTACATTACACCTTGACCTAATAGAAGGGTTTGGTGTCATTTTCCAGATTAAGAAGAATGAAACCCAGAAAAACCTGGTGATTTTCTGAAGCTATCTAGTCATCAACAGAGCTGAAAATAAAACTCACATCACCTGAATCTCCATCTTAATCTATCTCAGTCTTAATATAAGGAAGAGAAAGTGGAAGAGGGGAAGGAAATATGAAAACTAGGCTATGAGCTTTACTCCCATGATTCGCATCCAAGTCTGATTGAATCCAAGCAACCTGTTCCCAATACCCAGGCCTCCTCCCATGAAAATGATCAATTCACCCACGCCTCAGGCCTTTGGGCTCAGCAAGTCTGCCAAAGGCATCAAATGATGGGGCCAAGACTGACAGATCGGATTGAATTAGTTGACACTGTGTTCTTCCCAGGGCTGGGCATATTAGTTTGCCTGGGACATTGCGACTCTGCAGGAAGTTTATCCTGTGGGTGGATGTTCTCTGTCGCTTATTCAATATCTTAGTCCTCTGTGGAAAGAACCAAGCTTATTACAAAATTCTTCCCCTGAAAGACCAAAGGTGTTCCAAAGGTCACCTAGTGTTAGTTTTTTCATATGAACAACCAGCTTTTGTTTATTACAATAATTATTTATTTATAATTCTACATGAGTAATCAGTTTGCTGGTTATTATTCCAATTATTACTCATTTAATTCAAAAATATTTATTAAGCACCTACTTGGACAAGAGACTGTGCTAGACCATTTACATAAAATAGCTTCTTTAAATTTTACAACTCTCAGAGGTATTATCATCTCTATTTCAATGGGAAGACTTGACATTGAAAGAGACTAAATAATTTAAGGACTTTCAAAAGACATGATGAGATTCAAATCCAGAGCTGGACCATGATGACTTCTCAACTACAGAAGTAAAGGATCCTACCTCTCATTTCATTAGCCAAGAACTGTTAGGTCACAATCTCAACCAGGCTAATGTGTGGCTAACAGCACATAATTGAGAGTTGGAGATCCCTGAGTTTATAAGGCAGTTCTTCTAGTTAGAAGAGGTAGGATAATAACATCAACTTGGAGCTACCTTTCATTGAGCAATTACAATGCACCAGGCACTAGGCTGGACACTTAATATGGATTATGAGATCTACTCCTCTTAAACAACCCCATCACTGTTTATTCCTGTCTTGTAGAAGGGGAAACTAAAGCTTGGTGCAGTTAGGTATTTTGCCTAAAATACTCAACTAGTGACATTTAGAACCCGAATATAAACCTAGGCATTCTGGCTCCAGAAGCTGAACTCTTACCCATGAAGCTATGCTCAACAGCTTTGAGCAAAGCACCTGACCCTTGCACAGTTGTTTTTTCACATGATGGGAGAGTAATAAAAACTGCCTCCTGAGTTTCTTGTGGTGATTAAACGAAATAACGCTAACACCCATAGAGTTGATTTAGAATTAGTTACGATCAGTCAGTGAGGGGACAGCTCAGAAACCTGAGTCAAAGACACATTGGCATTGGTAACTCAAAGAAAGAGCCCTAGCACAGGGACCACACACACTGAACTTGGGAGAATGGAGCTCTGTTCCAGGCTGTTTATTTGTGCGTAGCACAGCAGAAGGAGGCAGGGTATAAATGGTAAGAATCACCAAGCCAACCTCAAAAAAATTGCCAAGAAAAACACAAAATGTGGAAGCTACTTCTTTAGGAGTACAAATTTAAGCCTCAGTATTAAAATAAGAAGAAAACTCTTTGAGCTAAAGTGGTATGCTCTACAATACTGAAGGGATGCTTTTGGCTTCACACAGTGAAACAGAAAAGTATATTCAAAGTATGTTCTACCACATGAGGGTAAGACAAAATAGAAACTACTTTCATCCTTGCGTTGGTTGGTTTTTATTCATTTGTTTATCTCAAGCAGGAATTTATGGTGGCTTTCAAAGATTCATAAAATATAGAAAATTAACATAAATTAGTAAAAGGTAAGGAATAAAAATTTTAAGGGGAAGGAATATGGAGGTTGATATAAAAATATATCCCAAAGGAGGATGGGTGCAGTGGCTCACACTTGTAATCCCAGTGCTTTGGGAGGCTGAGATGGGAGGATCGCTTGAGCCCAGGAGTTCAAAACCAACCTGGCAATATAGCAAGACCCTACCAAAAACAAAAACAAACAAAAAATATGTATACACACACACATATCAAAGGAGATAATAAAAATTAGAGTAGAAAGCAATACAATCGAATATAGCAAAACAATAAAACAAAGCTGGTTCTTAAAAAAAATTCAATAAAATTGATAAAGCTCAAGCAAAATTGACAAAGGTAAGATAGAAGACACAAATTACCAATATCAGGGAAAAAACAGGATATCACAACAGATCTGCAGCCATTGAAAGGATAATCAGTAAACAATACAAACAACTCTCATATATTAAACAACTCAGACAAAATGGACCAACTCCTCAAAAACCACATACCACCAAAACTCAGCCACGATGAAACAGATAATCTGAATAATCCAATAACCATTAATGAAATTTAATTTGTAATTTAAAAGTTCCAGGAAAAGAAATATTCAGGCCCATTTTGTTTCACTGGAGAATTTTAGCAAACATTCAAAGGAGAATTAACACCAATTTTACACAATGTATACCAGAAAATAGAAGAAGGAACACTTACCAACTCATTTTTATTAGGCCAATATTACCTTAATACTAAAGCCAGAAAATAATTGCACAAAAGAAAGAAACCACCACAGACCAACATCTCCTATGAACTTAGACACAAAAACCCTCAACAAAATTTTAGCAAATTGAATCCAACAATGTGTAAAAAGATAATATAGTACAACCAACCAGGATTTATTTGGGGGTATGGAGGGCTAGTTCAATATTTCAAAATGAATCATGTAATCCACATATTAATAGGACAAAGAATAAAAATCTTATGATCATATCAATTAATACAGAGAAAGCATTCAACAAAATTCAACACCCATTCATAATAAAAATCTCAGTATACTACAACTAGATGGAAACTTTTTCAACCTCATAAACATCTACAAAAAATCTACACCTAACATCATGCTTAATAGTGAAAAACTGAATGCTTTCCCTCTAAAATGAGGAACAGAGCAAGGCTACCTGCCCTCCCCAATCTTATTACACAGTAATGGACATTCTTGCCACTTCATAAGGCAAGAAAATAAAAGTTGAAAAAAATATAGATTGGAGGCTGGGTGTGGTGCTCACACCTGTATTTCCAGCACTTTGGGAGGTGAAGGAAGGATGCTTGCTTGAGGCCAGGAGTTCGAGACTAGCCTGGGCAACACAGTGAGACCCTGTCTCTACAAAAAATAAAAGAAAAATTAGCCAAGCGTGGAGGCACACGCCTGTAGTCTTAGCTACTTAGGAGGTTGAGGCATGAAGATCTCTTGAGCCTGGGAGTTGGAAGTTGCAGTGAGTTGTGATCACACCACTGCACTCCACCTTAGGCAACAGAGTGAGACCCTGTATCACACACACACACAAACAATACAGCCTGGAAAGGAAGAAATAAAACTGTCTCTGTTTACAGATGGCATGATTGTCTACATAGAAAACCCTAAGGAATCCACAAAAAGCTTCCACAACTAATAAGTGAGTTTAGTCAGGTCACAGATTATAAGATCAATTGCAGAACTGCACAGAATACAAGATCAATACAGAAAAATCAATTGCATTTCTATATCCTGACAATGAACAAGTGAAAACCAAAATCAAAAACTGAATACCACTTACAATTACTCCAAGGAAAATGAAATACTTGGGTATAAATTTTAACAAAACCTACTATAGAGGATCTATATTATAAAATGTTAATGAAAGAAATAAAAGAAAATCTAAATACTTGAAGAAATATAACATGTTCATAGATTATAAGACATACTGTAGTAAAAATGTCAATTCTCCCTAAATTGGTCTATAGGTTAAATAAAACTCCTACTAAAATGTCAGCAAATTTCTTTGTGGACATAGACAAGCTTATTCTAAAACTTATGTGAAAAGAGAAAGGTCTTTAAAATAGACAACATAATTTTGAAAAAGCACAAAGTGGAAAGGATCCTTTTTCCCAGTGTCATGACTTATCACATAGCTGTGGTAATCAAGACAGTGTGATACTGGCAGAAGAATAGACACATAAATCAATGGAATAGAATAGAGAACCCAGAAAGATCCAAACAAATATGCCCAACTGATATTTGACAAAGGAGCAAAAGCAATTCAATGGAGGAGGGATAGCCTTTTTTCAGCAAATGGTGCTGGAACAATTACAAATCTATTGGCAAAAATAATAAAGCTCAACTTAAACCTCATACCTTGCACAAAAAATTAACTCAAAATGGATCATGGGCTTAAATGTAAAATGTAAAACTATAAAAGTTCTACAAAAGAACATAGGGGAAAATCTTTAAGACCTAGGACTAGACAAAGCGTTCTTAGACTTATTACCAAAAGCATGATCTATAAGAGGAATAAAAAAGTCAACAATAAAAAACAATCTAGCTCCCTTCCTCCCCCCTCCCTCTCTCTCCCCCCTTCCCCTTGTAAAAAAAAAATCTAATTAGACAAGGGGCAAAAGATATGTGCAGACATTTCACCAAAGAAAATATATGGATGGACAGAAACACCTAAGAGCATATTCTACATCATTAGCCCCTAGGGAATTGCAAATTAAAACTACACATATATCACTACATGTCAGAATGGCTAAAATGAAAAATAGTGATAATACCAAATGCTGGCAGAGATGCAAAAGAAACTGGATCATTCAGACATTATTGGTGAGAATATTAAAATGGTACAATTATTCTGGAAAATAGCTTGGCAGTTCTTTCAAAACTAAAAATGGGCTTACCATATAACCCAGCATTTGTACTACTGGGCATATAACTGAGAGAAATGAAGATTTATTTTCACGCAGGAACTTACACATGAACATTCATAATGGCTTTATTCATAATAGCCCAAAACTGAAAACTACCCATATCTCCATCAAAGGCTGAAGTGTTAAACAAACTGTGGTATAACCATACCATGGAACAGCACTCAGCAATAAAATAGAACCAACTATTAATACATGCAATAACTTGAATGAACCTCAAGGAAATTACACTGAACAAAAAAACCAATCTTAAAAAGAGATTATATAATAATCATGAAATAACAAAATGGCAATTGAGAACAGATTAGTGGTTTCTGTGGATTAGGCGTGGGGATGTGGAGAAGAGGTACATGTGACTAAGACAGGGTAACATGAAAGAGTCTAATAGTATTGCTACAGTTGAATATTTTGATTATGATAGTGATTATGCAAGGCTACACATGTGATAAACTGCATAGACCTATACACACACACACACACACACAGAGGAGTGCTTGTATAGCTGGTGAAACTGAATAAGTTCTATGGTTTGCACCAATGCTGCTTTCCTGATTTTGATAATATATTATAGTCATGTAAGATGTTAACATGGGGGTGGGGTTGGAGTTTGGTGTGGGATGGAGAAAGGGTACATGGGACTTCCCTGTACGTTTCTATGCAACCGCCTGTGAATCTATAATTATTTCAAAATAAAAAGTTTTAAAAGTATAGCCCATAAAGTCCAATACAGGCAGTCCAAGTAGGCCACATATTTGACTCTAAGCTTTTGAGAAACCAGTCAGAGAGGAAAAAGTAGTAATTACACAGTTCACAGGTCCACAGGTTAAAAAAAAAAATAAAAACAATCAATTGCACAGAGAGACCAAAAAAAGGAAAAAAACCCTTATCTTGATGGTAAGTATGCGAAGAACTTTCTCCTGCAGATCCTCATAAAAGGAACATTCTAACTTGAGTTTCACCCCTTGAGCTACAGTTCAGAACGCTGAAGAGTGTCCCCCACTCTGCTCTGTCCTCAGAAGTTCTTCAGTGGAAAGTTTTCTCATATTTGCTGCATGGAATGCAAGGATCAATGGCCTTAGCAAAGTCTCACAATAGTCGTGATCATTTTTCAGAGCACAGCCCAACAGGAGGAGTGTGCTTTCTAATAGGATAAATCACAGTTAAGGTCAAAAATCATTACAAAGAGAGGCACTTTTGTAGACATAAGCAAAAGCCCTAAATACTCAAGCTTCCATTGAGATGTCCTCTCTTTGCACTTATTCGGTCTCTCAGTACCTCTATTGTGATTTATTTCCTAGGAATTTCCATTCCTCCCATACAGATGCTTTGGTAGGTGGCCGTAGCTCCAGCTGGACAGGAAGTACCCTCCCCACCACATAAAGAGACAAGAAAAAAAGGAGGTTCATAGAGAGGGCGTCCTTCACCAGTACTTGAGCTGACTTGAGGGTTTGCGCCAAAACCTAGCTAATAAGAAGTGTTCCTTTACCTCGTTTTGCCTTCTGTTTATACGGAACAATATTGAGCTGTCAGGATGTGGGTCTTCACCAAACACCATCTTTCCCTCTCAACCCAAGTTCTATGTAATAGTAGTGACTGTCACAGGGATTTGCTTGTTTGCTCAAATCTACAGGGAAAGGCGTCAAGACAGTCCACAGCCACGGACCTTTCTTGGCTTACAAAGGACTCCATCCACCAAATGCATGTGCCATTCAATTCTTCCTCAACCAATAATCTGACACTTGAGTTCAAAGCTACCCATGCAACACAGACAAAGCATCATCATTTCAGGTCTCAGCACAGAGAGGAGACGGCTTCCCACTGAAAGGGCTTTTCTTTCTAACACCTGTTTCCAAAGTCAAGGCACTGCACACCAGTCCAAAAATGAACCCCCATTTGAAATCTGTAAAGTACAAATGTTTGGATTAAGATGATGATCTTGCCAACTTACGTAGAACTGGTCTGAGGTTGTTCAAATGCTTCTTTTGGAATTTTAAGGCCAGGGTTTCGCTTCTTGCCTATGGGGAAAGATATAAGGACAAAGTTAAGGTCTAAATCACAGCAAGAAAGCAGGGACAGAGACTGCAGCAGAGAAAAAGCTGACCTAGGCATGCAGCTCCCATCTCCCCATCCGGAATACCACTTCCTACCCAGGAAGTCTGTGGTCATGAATGAGGTTTTTCATTAGTCCAGGGTGAAAATGTCAGGGTAAGAATGCCAACTCTCTCTTCCTAGGAAGATATACCCTTTCTCCCTACTGGAGTTTATCGTTCCAACTTCTTTGTTTTTTTCTTTTACACAATGATGATGATGGCAAACACTGTCGATTATAGCTTTTTTCTTTCTTTTTAATGTCAGTAAAATGTAGTCACCCTTATCCCAGTATCCCACAATTTTCTAAATTGGTCCGTGAACAACTGCTACAGTTAGCAATGGAAGTAAAGTAAAAAAAATTTTCCTACTGTTCTACCCTGCCCTTTCCTTCGCCATATGCCATAAGTTGAAAAACCTAAGAGAGGGATAGAGTAGTATTTATTTACATGTGCCCAGTTCCGAAAAGGATTAAGATAACAGATGGATTTATGCAAGGAGGTTATCACTTCTTTTAAGGCCAGATGGGAATGTAACCTGATGTTGATCATTCCTGGGCTGAAACTACAAGAGAGTTTGGCTCAAATACTTTTGTTGATGAGTAAAAAAGAACAGACTGAGAAATGTCAGCTCAGGAAGCAGATCAGAGCAAACAGACTTGTAAGGACCTGAAGTTTTCCTTGTCTACGGAGATCCTGTGTCTCTTTGCATCTGGCAGGGGAAATCAAAGCAGAGCTGAATAGACAGCCTGAATAGAACGCTACTTTCTCACCTCTTCACTACATTGCAGGTGAGCACTTCAGAGACGACACAAGCCCTGGATAAGGCCCTGGATAGATCCTGAAGCTACAAAGAAACCTGAAAAATCAAATAAAGTAAACTCCTTGCAGGACAATGACATCCAAAGACTTCGGTGACTCGCTCAACATCAGAGAGCCAGCAATGACCCCATCTGAATTAGAATGTGGATCTCCTGACACCCAGGTGGAAGTTCTCTGCACTATTCCACAATGGGAGAAATTTAGACAGGACCAGAGAGGGTGGGGTGGAGGGAACATGGGATTTTGAGTTTTAAAATAATCAGCTTACATCTGGTTCTTCCACTCACCAAGCAACCTCTGGAATCACTTTTCATCTGACTCTTGCTTTTCTCAACTGTAAAATGGGTAAATAACATCAATGCTAACCTCATTGGACTGATGTGAGAGTCAAATCAGATAACGTACATGAAAGAACACTGAGATGCCTTAAGTAGCTGTTAATTAGAGTCATACAGAAAAACAATCTGTACAGTCTCATTTTTTTAAAACATCATTTCAGAAATTCGTGAACAGAATTGGCCATATGATCATAGCCCAGTGTAATATATAATGGAGCCTTTTCTTTCTATTTCTTCAAAATCTAAAATCTAGATCAATTCTGCCAAGTTGTGTAAAAACAGGAAAAGAGTATGCTTGGCAGTAATCAACATAGAGAAAGCCTTTTAGGATCACCTTCATTATAACAGGCTTTCTGAATTCTCTCCTCATTTGGGCTTTTCTACGCATTTTATAAGGTTCAAAACTCACCATTCACTTTCCTGCCCTTGGAGCTCAGATGACCGTTCAGCACGTTACTAAGTCAGTCTGTCTCCGTTTGTGCCAATACATAGAGCTTTACTGTATACCAGGAACTATGCTAGGTGCTATGCCCAACTGTGAGGATCCAAATAGATATATGGCCTAATACCAACAATTCCCATTCATGGACTTCAGTCAAATAGATAGGGAATGCTATTTTAAATGAAACGCTCCAGTGAGGAATGAATGACAGATTCAACTTGTTCAGATAACCACATACACATTCCAGTGCAGTACAGTTGGCAGGTAATTCAGGTAATCCCAGCAGATGCAATCCTAATAGTTCTTACAAATAAAACAAGACAAAACTGAACTAAAATATATTTTGCCTGTGAGAAAGGGTCCCCAGTCGCCATTTAAGCAAACCAAAAGCAGAAGTTACTCTTAAATTCCTACATCTCTCTCTTCTTTATTTTAAACTCAGTTCTTACAAGATAGATGTAAATAGAAACAGCTATTTATTGAAGAAATCTCCTTTGAAAAACTTTAACATAGCAATTAATTAGTAGCAATTCTTAATAGAAATTAATTATTACACTATCATTCAACAAACCAACAAAACGTCTATACAAAAAAATAGGAGAGACCAAAAAAAAAAAACCTTTTGGTACAGAAACCCAAGGAATAAATGACAATAATAAAGTCTTCCAAGCAGAAGACCCTTGGTTCTCTCCCCTCATCACCTTTACACTCAGCCTTCTACAACCTTATCAAAATCATTCTTACCCTGAATTTATTGCCTCCCTGGTGAAATTACCTGCCTCTTACCTCCAGACTCCAGACCCCTGACTACATATAAATTGGAGATTTGCATAGTTTTCAAAGTTTTCTTAAGCCTAATATTTCAAAGCATACCAAATCCTGACAGCAACAAGAAAAAGCAGTTCCAGAAGATGCAAAACCTTGTTGAATTACACTGTTAGAAAATACACTGCCTTCACTTTAAAAAGTAGATCGAATAAAACAAAAATCACAAGCACACACACCAACATTCCATAATTCACTTACTTGCCCATCTCTGACAGCGCAGCACAGCAAGAAACCAGCAGAGGCAACTCTGATGGGGTTTTCAAGGCTGCAAGGAAGGCCAGCAGAAGAAAACCCCACAGAAGTCATTCTTTGCTTAGCTCCAAAGACCACACTTCAACAGGGAGAAACAGAACTGAACAGACTCCACCCCCTCCTCAAGTTCGGATTACAGCAAACCTCTGCAGATTCATTGTTCCCAGGGAAACTGCAGCTTCAGAAAGGGAGAAGGGAAGTGGGTCCATTTGGACACCCAGGCAGGCATGACATTAATCATTAACCAGACTTGGAGGAATAAATCTATAAAGTAATTCTGGACTGCATGGTGTTCTTTGGCCGGCCTTTCTGTAAATGCCTCTTTTATTTCTTAAAAGAAAGAAAAACAATATGTGGTAAGTTTCCAGCTGTGTTTATTTCAAAGCAATCTGTTCCCCCTAGGAAGGCTGCCAACACCTGACGCTAATACTGAACACTGTGTTTAAAGAAAAAAATTAATGGGAGGGAGCAATATGAATAATAAAGCTAAGCAGCCAACTATGTTAAACCGTCTTTTCCCTTGATATTCTAAAGCAAAACAGAAAAAAAGTCAGAAAATAGGTTCTATATGATGTCACATGCTAGCAACAAGCCTTCTCAGAAAGACAGAATTCTATATATTTCTGCAGATCTGAACAAGCTTTGCCCTCTTATTGGCACAATCTGCAAAGGGTAAGCCTCATTGGCCTGATTGGACGCATGCAGCACTATATTGCATCAGCCCATGTCACACCCATGCCTGTGTTCTCTGAAAATACTGTAGTCCCACCACACACATGTATTTGCAAAATTCATCTTAAACTAAAGCTGGGTCATTATAATCCTGGCCTGGAGCAAAAATGGTACTGGAAAAAAAGAAAACCTTGCCAAGACTTAGAAAATATTTACCAGGCCACAGAAACGTTCACTAGCTTTGCCCGTACTGAAAATGACGGGGTACACAAGAGGTCTTGCTCAGCACCCACTTGCAGAGGGTGAGCACAAAGGGCTTCTCTGATGTTCCTTATTACAGAAAACAGAAGACCGTGTTCCAGTGCCAACTCAGCACGAGAAGCCCACACAGTCAACAGAAGGTGGCATCGTGAGGATATGCTGATGCCTAAATATTTGTCAGCTTGGCCAAGAGATGGGGGGCACGATTATGAGGGTTTATGATTATTCACACAGCTTCACAAAGGATGGCGGTGGTTCCAGTGCCAAATTTATTTTAAAAATCTGTTTCCCAATATGAATGGGATTTCCAGCCAAGTAACTGGCAACCTGGAGGCCTTGGCTGCCCTCTCCTTACTACTTGCATCTAGGCTTGAGTTCCAAGGGTAGTTGGCAATAAAATCAGCAGAGAATTGTGACTCGATGTTATTAAATTGCAATGATCACATGCAAAGCAACTAAGGGAGCAGGGCAGAGGGAGGGGAGTGCAGGGAGACAGCTGGCTTTACAACAGCCATAGGAAAGTGGACAGGGACCATCCCATGCCCCAAAACCACTGGAACTCATACACCACTGAGACTCCAAGCAGTAGGACACATTTCTTTGGGATTACATAAAGTTTAGGGAAGAAAAGCTGAAGAGCTCACTTTATTTATTTATGTATGTAAGTATGTATGTTTGACATAAGACATTGCTTTATGGGAATGACCAAGACTGAGTACATAGTATGTAATCAAAGTTAAATGAATTTTGTAACCACTGACTTTAGAAGCATAATAAAAATATATTACACAGTTCATATACACAAAAATACACTAGTTTCCAAATGGCAAGATGAGTCCTGCCAAAATTTTTTTTTATTTCAGAATATTATGGGGGTACAAACGTCTTGATTACATGTCTGGCTTTTGTGCAGTTTGAGTCAAAGTTATAAGTGTGCCCATCACCAAGGTAGTGTGCATGAGAAGAGCTCATGTTAAAACTTGCATTCACTTTGATTTCAAGGAGTCAGGATGAATCTCCAAGGACCTTACCTTTCCCCATGTTGTTCCTTCTGCCCGGAGGGTTCTCGCCCTCTTGTAGATGAGAACTGAGCCTTCCAAATTCAGAACCTTCCCAGACTTCCCTGAGCACAACCTAAGGATCACTGTCAACACATCCCTGCCTTCACATTCCAGCATTTCACACAGGGGCTGGAATACAACATGAGCTCGAGGCAACTGCGCTGAAACTCTGATATTTTAGCTTAAAACGTCCAATCTCTCTAAAATAGATCTCCATGACCATCTTAGATTTATTTTCCTCAAACCTTTTCTCACAATCTATAATTACTTTATTTTTGGTATTTATTTGTTTTTGCATTTATTACATATTTGTTTATCTATCTTCCTCACTAGAATATAAGTTCCATCATGGCAACAATTTTGCCCAGAGCCTGCACATTGTAAATATTTATTGACTGAATATATGTTGTTTTTTTCTCGACTGTTTTAAACATTCCTATTCGACTCTTCAAACAAACAAACAAACAAACGAAAAGAACAACCCAGAATGGAGGGGAAAGAGCACAGACTTAAGCATCAATAAGACGTCATTTCAAATCCCAGCTGCGCTGCTTCTTAAGGATGAGACCTTGAGAACATTTCTTATTTTAAACTAAGTGTCGACACCTGCAAACTGGAGATGATGTACAATCACCCCAGGTCATTGAAAGATTCGATTAACCCAATGTATGTGAAGAAGTCTAGCTGTGTCTGGCATAATCTAGGTGCTCAATAAACACTTTTTCTCCTTTCCATGTTTGTGCTTGTATTTTTAAAATATGCGCTAAGCAGAATGTCCCCTGTGTGGGCATCTTATTTCTTCAAATGCCGTCCTCTGTTCTTCCTCTTTGGTGTTATTTATGCTAAAATTACATTTTTCAAACATTTCATCAGTCTTGAACCATACTCTCTTTGTTCCTACTGACTATGGGAACTTCTCCAGGTCTATAGACTCCGGAGTTCTGGGAGTGAGTGTCGTGAGTGCTTATAATTTCATGTTGCCTCAATATCCATTTTTAAATATAAGTTAAACGTTCTCATACCAGAAGCAGGGCTCAGTCACCCTTGACGCAGTTTCCAACATCATACCCGACCGGAATGGCTCCAACCAGTGGTCAGAGATAAAACTTAGAGGTATCTCTCCTGCTTAGCAGGCTAGGCTCCCTGCTTTCCTGCCACTGCCTTTAAATTGACCACGTGGACATTTGCTCCTAAACATAAAGTGACCACCTCTTAGTCAGAGTGTAACCTTCTGGAACTAGTAGTGCCTGTTTGCTTTAAACCCAATTAAAGCTTCCCGCAAGAAACCTGTTTGGATAACACCCTGTACCTAGTAAAGGCACTGGGCCATGCGTCCCTTCTCTCTCTCTACCCCGCCTCCTCCCCCTCCCCCTTCCCCTTCCCCTCCCCCTCTTCCTCTCCTGCTCTCCCTCTCTCCCTCTCCACCCGCACCTGTGCTCCCTGACTTCCGTGTGTGTGTGTGTGGGGGGGGGTGTCTCCGGGTGTTTTGGGTACCCTCCAGGGTCTGTAAGTACTAAAAACTCTTAAAAATTCACATTTTTCACATTGTGTTTGTGTCATTGGAGCCACACCTGCAATCTGACCCCTGCCGGTGAAACTGCCCAAGAAGGACCCTTGCAGGTGGATACTCTGCTGGTACACTTTTGTCCCAGCCCCTCAGCTACTGGGGACAGCAATTACCAACGAAGCTGACAGAGTTTCATCCAAAACAGAGGCTTCAGGATCTGCATGTTTTTTAAAAAGCTCCACAAGTGGCTGAGATCCCAGCCAGGGTCAAGAACTCCTCATCTACATCACGTCTAGGTAAAGTTTTTTCTTTTCCACTGTTTCCCACTTTATGCTGACAAGGACACTTGCTCCCCAGGTTCCTGTCCCTTCCTGCACAACCAACCAGTTCATTCTGCCTAGTAACTATTTAATTACCAATTAAGCTCCTCCTTGAGCTACCTCTATCTTTGGGCTGAAATTGTCAATCATTCACCAAAGTAGACATTGCATGAAACAAAATTCAATAAGGTGCAAATTCTGCCTTCAAAGAGTCAGGGGATATGAAAACCCAATTCCTATAATCAGTAACAGTGACTATGTGTGGTGGACAACACAGCATTGTACCCTGAAAGCAGGAGAGAAGAAATCAGGCAAGGAACACTAAAAACTGGTCTCACAGAGGAGGTAGTATTTTAGGTAGTCCTTTGATAATTGGTAGGATTTAGGGGTACGTGAGGCTTCATTATACAATATGTCTTCTTTGTATATATTTAAATGTTTCCAAAATAAAAAGTTCAAGAAACTAATGGGTAGGATTTTGACAATCAGGATTTGGGATTTGGAAAAGCCACAGCAGATTCCAAGTAAAATGAGGATGTGCTACCAATGGTTTTGAGAGGCATTATGGTACAGTCAAAGAATTCTGAGTTGTCTACTTTGGTCAAAGTAAAAGGGGGTAGAGAGAGAAGCCTGGAAAGGTAGTTTGGAGTCACAGACTAAAAGACTGTAACTAATAAATTTTAAATTTCAGATTTAAGAAGAGAAGTCATCTATGTTTTCAGTAGGGAAGTGTCATGCCATATCTATTAATATATTTCAGCAAAAAATAATGTCACAGGATTAATAATGTAACAAGATATCACTAATATCTGCAGGATATTTTGAAACTGTGGTACACACACACACACACACACACACACACAAACCCACATACGCACATGCCTCGACGTTTTAAGCCTCCAGGACTTTGTTGTATTTTCCCTGGAATGTTCTTATTATCTGTCTTCCCTATCAACTTCAACACTCAACTCAAGCAAGTTCTTCTCCAGGAAACATTCCACAAAATCCCCGAATACAATAAGTGACCCTCCTCTGTGCTTCCACAGTGCCCTGGACACATCTTTAAGGTTTCCCTTCCTACACTGATTACGTGAACCCATCTGTTCATCCATCTCTTCCACTAACAATGCAAGCTCTTCCATGCCACAGCCCATGTCTTACCCACGTGTACAGAGTTTAAACAATAGACCTAAGAAATAAGGGGCAGAGACCACAGCAATCTGGCTAATAAAAAAGCTGCTTAAATTTTGCTGAGGCGCAATCTGCAGGTTCCAGTAACTTGCTGGACAACAGGTATAGAAGAACAGGAGCTGAGCAGTAGTGGTAGTAACCATGACCATCATCTGGCTTTTCTACACTGAGACGGTGAAATTAAGTGAAAGATGAAAGTCAGGCCACTTGGGAAGGGCAGTGGGGAGAGGGCAGATAATGAGTTCCAATTCAGATGTGTTAAAAACAAGATGCTGGAGGGACGCGTGGTGGATTCAAGCAGGTGCATGGAGCTTAAGAGAGGGATGGGGGAAAATATGTGGATTCGGGGGTGACAGAGAAGCAGGAAGCTGAATGAGACAGGCAGACAAGACGAACAAGACAAGAAAAGGCAGCCACACCAAGAACATTTTGAGAGAATGAAACAGGAATGAAGGATCAGTGAAGGACACAAAGCATTATTCTCCTGTCAAAGGAGAACGAGCCGGCGTATGCAGAGCAGCATCATGGACTAATTGGGAAATGGCCCTATTTTTAAAAAATAAACACTCCCAGAAAAATTTTCTTACAGCTTCATGTGGTTGAAGCTCTTTTTAGACATGGTAGAGCTAAAGTAAGTTTTGTTATGTTAACAATTCAGTGCTGACTAAGTGATCTTAAAAGAACCTAAAAGCAAATCACAGCCAATGCCCTAGAGTTGTGGTCTAGGTCCGCCATGGAGGTAGGATGTGGGCACTGGTTGGGTGGGGAACCCTGCTGTCTATGCTCATCTCCTTCCTCATTCATATGCAGCTTCTTGAGTCTTTATCAAAAGGAAACGTAGTCATAGGGTATTAAAAACACTGTTTTAAAATAGAAATATGCCAACAGGTTGCAAGGAAATTGAGTGATGTCTTCGATCTTTTCAAAATTCACACTGAGTTTGGGTTAGGTTTTAAAAAGAACATTCATTTTTTAGAGATAAATACTGAAATGTTTACAAATGAAATGACAGGATTCTATTCTAGAATTTGCTTCAAAATAATGGGGAGGGCAAAGGAGATACAGATGAAATCAGACTGGCCATGAGATGGTAATTGCCAAAACTGAGTGCTGGATACCTGGTGGTTCATTACACTGTCTACTTCTAAATATGTTTGAAATTTACCAAAATATAAAGATTTTCTTAAAAAGCAATGAAATCACAGAAAACTCTCTTTTAATAGATAAAAGACTGGGATAGTGAGTAAGAGGGTTGAATTTTTTTTCTTGGAAGAAGTGGGTTCTTTTTTTCCTCAGGTCCAAGACCACAATTTTAACAGCACTGTGATCACCTCCCTTCGAACCAAAGAAAACTACAGGGTAATATCTTGGATTCGACCAGCTGCTTGAAGACTAAGGGACTACAAAAATAGACAGGAAAGTTCTTCATCTATAACCCTGCCTCGAATGCTACCAGTAGAGGGTCTACTCTGCCTCCTGTCCAGCTCCATGCAATTTCTTTAATTGAGCTGTATTCTACCACGATTCACTGGCCCTTGTTGAGGTACATCTTAATGTTAAATCAGATGTGTTAAAAACACATCCTCTGTAAGGATGTTTTTCATTACCTTACATGATGTCCTCCTTATAAAGACTCAGGGAAAAAAATGTGTTATCAATAACAGGAAGAACTGGCTTCTCCTGCATAATTGATCAATCCCTGCCTATGGATAACGTGAATGATGTTTCCCTATGTTGTCTTCCTTGGGTTAATGGCTAAAAAGCTTAGGGCTAAACTGGGAATCATATTCCTATTCATTTCTGAGTCAGTGTTTTTTTAATAGCTCTACTTTGTTGCCGTCTTTGTCTTCCATCTTAATTCTTTTAACAGCATTTTAATATAGAACATTTTAAATACAGTCATGCACTGTATAATGACATTTAAGTCAACAATAGACCACATATACCATGGTGGTCTCATAAGATTGCAATGGAGCGGAAAAATTACTATCACCTAGTGACATCATAGCCGTCATAATGCTGTAGTGCGATGCATTACTCACGTGTTTGTGTGCTGCTAGTGTAAACAAACCCACTGCACTGCCAGTCCTATAAAAGTCTAGTACATACAATAATGTGCCATACATAATATGCGGTAATGATAATAAATGACTATGTTATTGGTTTATGTATTTACTATACTTTATTTTTTTATTTTTTAAATACAATACCTTTTATCATTATTTTAGAGTATGCTCCTACTTACAAGAAAACAGCTAACTGTAAAACAGCCTCAGGCAGGTCCTTCAGGAGGTATTCCAGAAGAAGACATTGTCATTATAGGAAATAACAGCTCCATGCTTGTTATTGCCCCTGAAGACCTTCCAGTGGGACAAGATGTGGAGGTAGAAGACAGTGATATTGATGATCCTGACCTTGTGTAGGCCTAGGCTAATGTGTATGTTTGTTTCTCAGTTTTTGACAAAAAATTTTAAAACATTAACAATAGAAAAAAGTGTATAGAATATGGATGTAAAGAAAGTATTCTTGTGTAGCTGCACAATGTGTTTTAAGCTAAGTGTTACTATGAAAGAGTCAAAAAGTTTTAAAAGATTTAAAAGTTTATAAAGTAAAAAAGTTACAGTAAGCTAAAGTTAATTTATTATTGAAGAATGAAAAATATTATTTTATAAAGTTAGTGTAGCCTAAGTGTACAATGTTTATAAAGTCTACGGTAGGGCACAATAATGTCCTAGGCCTTGACATTCACTCACCACTCACTCACTGACTCACCCAGAGCAACTTCCAGTCACTCAAGTTCCATTTCTGGTAAGTGCCTTATACAGGTGTATCATTTTTTATCTTTTATGCTGTATTTTTACTGTATGTTTTCTATGTTTAGATATCTTTAGATATACAAATACTGACCATTGTGTTACAACTGCCTACAGTTGTCACAGTATTCAACTGCTATACAGGTTTGTAGCTTAGGAGCAATACCATCTAGGTTTATGTAAGTACACTCTATGATGTTCTGACAACGACAAAAATCCCCCAAAGACGAATTTCTTACAACATATCCTCTTTGTGAAGCCTTAAGCAATGCATGACTGCATATGAAAAAACAAACAAAATAGTTATAATCAGCCCCTATATACCCATTCCCCAGCTTCAACAAATATTGACTCATGGCCAATTTTGTTTCATCTGTATCCCAACTACTTTCCCAGACATCAAATTATTTCATCCATAAATATTTTACCGAATATCTCTAAGAGAAATTGACTATTTAAAAAAAATAACTACAATACCATTATCACACCTAAACAAATAATTTCTTAATATCTGCTCTGGGTTCAAAATTTTAATTGTCTCATACATATCTCAAATATTTTTAAATTACTGTGGGTTTGAATCAGGATCAAAATTAGGTCCATACTATATGACCGATTAAGTTTCTTAGTTCCCTTTTAATCTAGGGGCTCTCCCTCCATTTCTTGTTGCTTTTCCCCACCCCCTCCTCCCCCAACCTCATATCATTATTTTGTTGAAGAAATGCAGGTCAATTGTCCTGTAAAGTTTCCCACTGGCTTCTGCTGATCTTATCCTCTGCTGATTAGAACTTGATCAGATTCAACTTGATCAGATTGTTTGGCAAGACATTTCACAGGTGGTCTCAGTTGCTTTTAATTTATGTTAAATTGCTGAATTTCATGTACCCTAGCAAGCTATCTTAAACTCAATGGAAAAAGGAAAAGAACAAACAAATAAGTGAATAATCCCTCAACAACACTTGGTAATTAACAAACTTTTTAATCTTTCTCAATGTGGTAAGTTCACAGGGGTACCTGATTGTTTTTAACCACATTTTAAAAATATTTAATGAAGCTGAGTATTTTTATATGCCTAATGATATCTGTATTCATTTTTCTGTGAATGGCCTGTTCAAGCCATTTGCTCATTTTTATAACAGGTTATTATTTTTATTATCGTTTTATTTGTAAGAGAGGACATTGTTCCTTTTGTAGTTAGTGTTGCAGCACACATACACACACATGCACACTGGGGTTTTTTTCCTTTTTGATTATGCAAAATTTCTAATTTTTACATTCCTTTATGTTCTCTGCATTTTTGTAAGGCAGGAACATTCTTTCCTCTTCCCCGATAGCTGTATAGTTGTCCTAATACCACCTGTTAATCTGTCCATTTGTTTCCCCATTAATTTTCTATACCTTTCTAATATTTATGCCTCTTACATAGTTCTCTTACATAACTTCATTGGTTGCCATGTTGAAGAAACATTAAATACTCATGCAGACATCTTCACTTGATCCTGACTTTAAGAGAATTCTTTCTTGCTTTTCACAATAAAAAAGGATGCTGGCTTTGGATTCAGTTGGATAGACCAACTGAATGATTTTTATCCCACTGAGGAAGTATATAGCTATTCATACTTCACTAAGTGAAGTAGGCTGATAATGGTTCCCAAAGACGTGCTCATGTCCTCTTTTCATGCAACCTGTGAATGTTACCATGGTAACATTTTGCAGATGTGATTAAATTAAGGATTCTGAGATAAGAAGATTATCCTAAATTATCCAGGTGAGCCCTAAATGCAATTGGCAGTGTCCTTACAACAGCAAGACAGAGGGAAAGTGGACGCACACACAGATGAGAAGGCCAGGTGAAGACTGAGTCAGAGACTTCCCTGACGCAGCCACGATCTAAGGAATGCCAGCAGCCCCCATCTAGAAGAGGCAAGGCATAGGTTCTTTCCCAGAGACCCCAAAGGGAGGCTGACATGCCAACACCTTGTAGATTGCAGACTTCTGGTCTCCAGAGTGAGAGAATAAATTTCTGGTGTTCTAAACCACCAAGTTTGTGGTAATTTGTTACAGCAGCTATGGAAAACTAATATGCTAAGTTATTAGAAATGGACACTGAATTTTTTCGAACTTTTTTGTCATTTATTGAAATAATCCAGTGTCCTTCCTACCACACCTGCCCTGCCACACTCTCTAACAAATGTATTTCTTACTTTCTCCTCCTCTTCTCTTTCTTTCACGACCTCATTGTCACTGTCTTTATTTCCTTTCAACTGCTTTTGCCACTGGCCTTCAGAAGCACCCTGCGATCTTGCATTGCCACTGCTGACAGAAACTTAAAGAATTTGCTGATCCCTGGACTCAAGAAACATCTGGAAAGTCTCAACTTGACAATATAAGGAGGCAAAGCAAGCAAGGTTGAGGAATTAAGCTGCAAGCCAGAAGTATTGGTATTGGTAGAAAGATCCATCCTGCTGTCTGGTGGATACCCTTTGCCGGAGCAAAGGAGGAGATACTGATCTTCTTCCAGGTCTTTCTAAGTTAATGCCACCTCAAAGGAAAAATCACAAGGAAGAAATATAGTCCTTTCCCCAGGCCTGTGGCACATTCTGAAATTCCTCATGTTCCCTGCCAACAAGAAACAAGAGGGTAAAGAAACCATGGCCAAAGCAAAATAAAAAAAATACGTCAGAATTCTTTAACCTGTAACTCAAATCCTGCAACCTAGAAAACCTCAGTCTAATCCTTTGCCTCATGGTTGTTTCTGCAACATCTAGTCACCTTTCTCTTCAGAGAAGCTGGACATTTTTGAGAGCCATGTTTTGCAAACCTCAGTCTGGCAAAAGACCACAGTAGCTTTTGCCTTTTGTTCTGCTACGAATTTTCCTGGCTTAGTGCATCTCCCACCAGTGACACTTCTGGTGAGAGGTTCATCACGGCCAATTAAAAAGCAAAGACTAAGAAATCACTCCAAGAAAACCACAAAATTTAAATGTGAGATTTTCTGAAAAGAGAAAGCTAATCTACAAAAGCAAACAACTTATTTTCAAAGTACTGTAGTTTGGTTCATGCAAGTGTACTCATATTTCCATACTAACTAGTTCAGATCCTCACATAACCCTTAAAGGGAAAATTCCACAGTTCTATAGAAAGGCTTAAACCCTCAGTTTTTACTCCTGAATAAATCATCCTCCCTGTAATTAACAAATATTGCTTCAGGCAATGCCATAACTCAGGGGGGTCAAAAGAAGTGGACTTCTCTAGTATTAGGTAATAAGTCTGCAAGTTGTTCCAGGCAGTCACCTTGAAATATGTAAATCAGTTAATCTCCAAGACTGAGTACAAGAAAAAGCATATAAATTCCTTATTGCACCAGAACAATGTTCCCTCTATGTGATCACAGAAACGTGAAAGGTATTAACTATGCTCCATGGTGTTTCATACACACTGCTACCTATACACTGTCCCCAAACTGGTTTTAATGGCTAACCAGAAATATGAGGAGATAATTTACAATAATCCCCTGGATACACTAATTTTTCTTTAAGTTGTAGGTTTTTACTGGATTCATTTTAACCAAATGTTATTGATGGAAATTCTCACAAGTCTTTATTATTAGGTAGCAGGGTGGAGGATTGACTGGAGGAAGTACCCACTCATATCTATAAATAGCCAGATGATTTAAAAGTCTCCAACAATGTAGTTAATTGGAAAACAACACAACATGACCCTGTAAAAAAGAGGCTTAATGGGAAAGACCTCCTTAGCTGTGAGAAGTTGGGATGTTATTAATCTAAGCCTCATCCTTAAAATGGGAATGCCACCATCTAGCAATAGTAAAGCAATATATGCAGAAATGCTCCATAAATATGTGTTGTATAAATGATGCTGAAAGTTACAGGTCAGCTACACTGCTGTTTTTGGTAGGTACTTTCCTATTAACAAGTGGGTGCTCAAGAGAATAATAATAGCAACTAGAATTTATTGCATATTTATTATATGCAAGGCACAATTCTCAACATTTCACATGAATTGTTTAATTTAATGATCACTGCACCTGCATGGGGTATTACTTGCTCTATTTCAAGGACCTTGTCCAGATACCCAGAGCTTGCACAGATTTGAGCAGTCACCTTTCCCATATAATATAATTGCCTTTAGTCCTTCAACTGAAATTACTCTCCGTCACAAGTCTGTTTCCACTAGCTTGTGGAAGGATTATTGCTGAACTGTGTCAGGTCTATATATAAATTCTGGTATCCAAATGAAAAAGCCCTGGATTAAATCCACTGTACAGGCTTTCTACTCATATATCCAGGCTTCTCTAGATAACATGAGCAGGTTATAAAGCTGTTTACCAAGACCTGTTTTGACATGACCTAGGTCTATCAGGGGAGATCTAGACTCCATCAAGGAGCTATATTGCCATGACCTTTGTCCAAGATATTTTTACCTTCCTGCACTTTAGTTCTCCTGATGATAAAATGGAAAACATTAGGCCAATCAACTAGCTATTTTTTTTTTTCAGTAAATAGTGCTCTGGTATTTGAGAGGAGTACCACACTAGTTTAATAGATAGGATCACAAAGTTTTCTACTCTTCCATAGCTCTGTGGTGTGTTTATGAACTAATACCCTTTCCCTGAGGGGGTTTCTGATGAAATTGAAAAGATTATTCCCTATCTGACATAAATTACTTTAGCAGGAGGGTAATGGGCAAGTAACTATTTGAAAAGTTGTGACTGTGATCTATTTGTAAGATGCTGTGTCTCAATGATGCTTGTGTTGTGTGTGGTAATGCCACCTCTCAATGTCAAAGAAAAGGGCTCTTAGTCCCTTCATGAAGTCACTGATCACCTTATCCTGACAGTAATCTCAACCTGATCCTTGTCCCTTCCTGGTAGAGGACTCATCAGTCCTGTGCTAGACTAAACACTCAAGGTCACTGAGACTCTGAAATCTGGCTTCATACCAGAAAACTTAACATTCAAAAGGAAATGAAATACATCTCAATGACCCTCTTGGGGCATTTTCTCTGTAGGAAGAACTCCTCTCTCTTAATACCAAGGACAGTATTTTCCCCCCAAGAAAGCTCCCCATTCTCCAATGCCTAAAAAATGAACAAACTAGAACTTACAGCAAATACCACGCTCACTGCATCCAGTCCCGTAAGCGGAATGTGAATCTGCTTATTGGTTGTTGGGCTTCTAGCACAAGCACCTGGGAGAACAATTTAGAAAGTCTTCTGTCCCTGTGGCCACCCCATTTCTCCTTCCTGTGCAGCACGCTTCCACGTGTGACACACTTGGCATCTAGACTTAATTTTAGCACAAGACTCTTAACTTTATAACCTCAGTCTCCTTGTCAAAAGTTCACATAAATGAAAATGGGAAAATACACAGACTTTTCGAAAAAGCTAACTGTGAGAAAATAAAAGATCATAGTGTACGGAGGAAAAAGTAAGGATCTAAGGAAAGTTTTGATGCTTGGGGAGGTTTTTTTTGTACATGTGTCACCACTCTCCAAAAACCGATGAGAAATTTGAGCAACAGTCAAGCCAAGGGGGGAAAAAAAAAGCTTATGGGGCAAAGCGTCCAAAAAGGCCAGAGAAGTGCACAAAAATGAGGAGGCAGTGTCCCAGTGGACAGCATGGGATCGAGGGCCCAGGAGAGAGGTAGCCTCAGAGAAAGGAGTGGGGGGTGTCTCTCTTTAACACAAGGAGGAAAAAGGGCAAAACTAGTAACAACAAAGAGAAATTACAATGTAAAGGGAAGTTGAGAGAGGCACTCAGTGTTGATGCATAACAGGGTGTTCTGCCAAGATTTCCCACGGGGTCCTAGGAAACACAAGGCCAAGAAACATTAGAAACAGCCAGAATAGGTCAGCAAAGGAGCTCCTGTAGTTTCTAGTGAAATTTTACCCAGTACTCTAACGGCGCATAAGCTTCTGAAGAAGCAGTCAATGTTCTGTGAGAAACATAAGAGAAAATTCAAACCAGCAGACAACCAAACTGTGCAAGGCTAGACAGTAGGCATGACCGAAAACTTCCTTATTTCTTCTAAGAGCCTCCGCCATTCCAAAGGTGCTCATCATAAAACCTGGAAACAAATAACTCAGAAGTGGTGCCCAGATCAAGAACGATCCGTAAGTCTCAAAGGTCACATGTGAGTACGTGATGTAGTTTACTTTTCTAGACATTTTAGAATGTTTGCTACTAAAGGGTTTGAATTCTTAACTTCGGAGTTGTAAACCCCAAGGTCTAAATATTACTTTTGCACTGTGATTATTATTAGAATAGCTTCGTTGAGGTATAATTCACCTATATACTTATTTAACATATAATTCACCTATTTAAATTGTACAATTCAATGATTTTTAGAATATTTACAGGGTTGTGCAACCATCATCACAATCGATGTTAGAACATTTTCATCACCCACAAAAGAAACATCATACACGTTAGCCATCACTCCCCATTTCCCTACAACACTACCCCTCCCTCTAGCCCCTGGCAACCACTAGCCTACTTTCTGTCTCTATAGATTTGCCTATTCTACACATTGCATATAATGGAATCATACGATACGTGGGCTTTTGTGACTGGCTTCTTTCACTTCGCATAATGTTTTCAAGGCTCATCTATGTCATAGCACATATTAGTTCTTCTTCCTTTCTATTGCTGATAAAATTCCATTGTATGGATATAACTGGACCGTATTTTATTTATCAGTTGATGGACATATGTATTGTTTCCACTTTTTGGCTATTACAAATAATACTGCTAAGTACATTCATGTACAAGTTTCTGTGTGAACATATGTTTTCAATTCTCTTGGGTATATATGTAGGAGTAAAAGTGCTGAGTCCAACAGTACCTCTGTGTATAACCATTCACAAAACTGCCAAAGTGGTTCTCAAAGCAGCTAAACCATCTTACATTCTCGTCATCAGTGCATAGGGTTCCAAATTCTCCACATCCTCTCCATGCAATACAATACAATACGATACAGTACAATAACCATCCTAGTGGATGTGAAATAGATCTTACTGAGGTTTTGATTTGCAGTTCCCTGATAGTTAATGACGTTGAGCATAATTTCATGTGTTTACTGGCCATTTGTAGATCTTTGGCGAAATGTCTGTTCAAATCCTTCACTCATTTTTTAACTATTTATCTTTCTATTATTAAGTTTTAAAGGTTCTTTATATATTCTAGACACAGGTCCTTCTTTTATCAGATATATAATTTATAAATATTTTCTCCCATTCTGTCAGTTGTCTTTTCACTTTCTTAATGGTGTCTTTTGCCACAGAAGAGGTTTTACTTTTGATGATGTCTAGTTTATCTATTTTCTTATTGGTGGCTTGTGGGTTTGCTGTCACATCTAAGAAACCATTCACTAATCCAAGGTCATGAAGATTTACACCTATGTTTTCTTCTAAGGGTTTTATAGTTTTAGCTCTTACATTTAGGTCTTTGATTCATTTTAAAGTAATTTTTGTAAATGATATGAGGTAGGGGTCCAAATTCATTTTTTACATGTGTATATCCAGTTGTCTAAGCACCATTTGTTGAAAAGACTACTCTTTTCCCCATTGAACTGTCTTGG
The DNA here is from genome assembly GCA_023783475.1 of Daubentonia madagascariensis. Lineage (NCBI taxonomy): Eukaryota > Metazoa > Chordata > Mammalia > Primates > Daubentoniidae > Daubentonia > Daubentonia madagascariensis. The sequence goes on from JAKFHU010000487.1 coordinate 11,094,714, forward strand.
CACCCTTGTTGAAAATCAACTGATTATAAATGCAAGGATTTATTCCTGGGCCCTCAATTTTATTCCATTGATCTATGTCTACCCTTAAGCCAGTATTACACTGTCTTGATTACTGTAGCTTTTTAGTAAGTTTTGAAATCAGGAGGTGTGATTCCTCCAAGTTTGTTCTTTTTCAAGGTTGTTTTGGCTTTTCTGAAGCCCTTGAATTACTTTATAAATTTTAGGATCAGCCTGTCAATTTCCACAGAGAAGCCAGCTGGAATTCTAATAAGAATTGCATTTAATCTTTAGATCAATTGTCATCTTGACAATATTAAGTCTTCTGACCCATGAATATGGTATGTCTTTCCATTTATTTAGGTCTTCTTTAACTTCTTTTAACAGTGTAGCTTTCAGAGTATAAGATTTGCACCTATTTTATTAAATTTATTGCAAAGCATTTTATTCTTTTTGATGCTACTATAAAGGGAATTGTTTTTAATTTCATTTTCAGATTGTTTGTTGTAAGTATATAAAAATACACTTGATTTTTTATGTATTGATCTTGTATCCTATAACCTTGATGAACTTGCTTATTGGTTCTAAAAGCTTTTTAGTGGATTCCTTACAGTTTTCTATATATAAGGTCATGTTATCTACAAATAGAGTCAAGTTACTTCTTTTTTTCCAATGTTATCCTTTCTATTTCATTTTCTTGCCTTATTGTCCTGGCAGTGTGCAGGCCCTGGCAGTATAATGTTGAACAGTAGTGGCAAGAACAAATATCCTTTGTTCCTGATCTGAGGGGTATGTCCTCTGATTTTGCCTCAACTCTTGCCAAGCCCTCATACAGACAGTTATCACTAGACAAATGAAGTAGGGCCTGGTCTAATACAGTAATTTCTCCTTGCTATTTAAGATTTAATAAGATGGTGGTGAAAGTATAAATTGGTAAAGCCCTTTGAAGGGAATTTTGACAAAATCTGTCTTATGAATGCATAGTCCCTTTGTGCCACCAATTCTACCACTAGGAATATATCCTACAGATATAATATCTCCCTCTCATGCAAAATGATGTATGTACAAGTTTTTTCAACACAGCACTGTCTGTTATATCAGCTCTCCAGCAACAAAGGATGGGCTAAATGAGGCACAGGACATTCACGCAATGGAATTCTATGTAGCTAAAAAAAGAATGTGAAACTTTTTATGTATTGGCATGGAAACATCTCTAAAACACATTAAGTGAAATAATCAAAATGGAGAAGACCATATACTATCATTTGTAATAAAAAATGGCAAAAATGCACAAATAGATTTGCTTATATATGCATAAAATATCTTTGGAAGAATACATAAGAAATTAGTAATATCAGCTGCCTCCAGGGAAAGTACCCAGGATGCCAGAGGGTAAAAGTAAGAGAAAGACATTCTACTGTAAGCCCTTGTAAACTTTTTAAACTTTCAACCATGTGAATATGTTACCTATTCAGAAAATTTAAAAAAGTCTTCAGTTGAAGAAACTGAATAAAATCAAATGTCATAAAAATCAAAAAATAGTTAAGAGCAAATAACAGAACAGCCTTCAAAGGTTTGGAAAGAAGTGGTGCATGTCATATCTTAATATGTCCTGTCACTTAAGCCATATGAATCAGCACATCCTGACACTGTTGAAACCTAGGTTCTTTTTCTGAGTCTGACGATAGCTAGAAACTTGGAGCCATAAGTTGCTTAACTTTTCTGGACTCCGTTTCTTTCCCTGAAAATCCAGGGATCAGACTAATTAACTTTACAACCTAAACAACTAATTGAAGTCAACATTTTCTGAGGCCAACCTACACCAAACCTTTTACATGCGTTTAAATCTCATAACCACCCTACAAAAATGAACTATTTCCTAAAAAAAATTAAAAATAGAATTTCCATATGATTTAGCATGATCTTCTCATTTTACAGGTTCAGACGCTAAGGTTTAGATGCTAACAGTTTTTTCTAACAGTCAGTATTCCTATCCAGGTCTGAATCCAAAGCCCAAGCTAGAAGTACTACTTTTCCATCCTACCATTAAATTTTTCCATTTTAAATCAAGAAAAAGCACTATTTTTTATTCTTTTTTTTTTTTTCTATTACCTCAAATTCAGGTTGTTTTCAGATGATTTTGCTTTCCCAACAAGCATTTTGTTTGTTTAGCTACTCTGGAGGTATAGCTTCAGAAGGTTACCTGAGTCTTTCCCCTCCTTACCAATCTGTATATTCCTCACTGGCACTATGGCCTCTTGTCTCAGGATCCAAAAAAAAAGGGGAAGAATGAAATGGATTTTTTCCAAAATACCCAGTGGCTCTCATGACAGATGCCAAGACAGCTTCCTCCTTCTATGCCAAAGACTCCATTCTCTGAAGTTAAACACATTACTACTTCTCCCCAATTGTCTCAATATCCAAAAGCAGTTGGGCCAGAAGCTTTGCTTCTCTGAAAAGCTGAAACTAGTCCCCGCGGTAAGACTATGCAAAGAGTCCTGTTCTCAGCTCCTGCCAAGTTGCAAACAGGTTAGGGCCGGTGGGAAGAACGGAATGTCCTGCGGAAAAAAAGGAGGGACACAGAGGGAGCCACCAGGAGAGAGAAGGGTCGCTGCCACGGTGTTTCACGTGCTGGGGAACGAAAGTGAAAGAACATGAAGGAGCTGAGCACAGAATGCAAAATTCTAGGAAATGATGCTGAGTTTTTCAAAATGCTTAACTCTCAAGAATACAAGCCTCTGAATGGCTGAATGTTTAAAAGAAATACTTTTTAAATTTTATAAAAAATAAGAAAACATTCAACCCGGGAATATCAGATGAATTTTCCAAATCCTTCTGTACTGGGAAAGAGCAAACAGCCAAGTAACTGAGCAGCCAGAGAAATATTATAGAAAGTAAAATTACATTTCCCGGACTTAGCTCCCCAAATATTCTTACTGTAAGTCAAAATCTGTTACATAAGGCTCCAAGAAATTGTTCAAATTCAACAGTTGTACTGAAATCCTGTTATATTTAATACAGGTTGAGCATTCCTTATTTAAATTGCTTGGGACCAGAAGTGTTTCGGATTTTATATTTTTTTTTTTTGGATTTTAGAATATTTGCACATACATAATGAGATATCTTGGGGATGAAATGCAAATCTAAACATAAAGTTCATTTATGTGTCAGAAACACCTTACACACATAGCCTGAAGATAATTTTATACAATATTTAATACTTTGTGCATGAAACAAAGTTTGTGTTATGTATTTATGTGTGGAATTTTCCACTTGTGGCATCATGTCAGCACTTAAAATGTTTCGAATTTTAGAGCATTTCAGATTTCAGATTTTCAGATTAGGGATGCTCAGCCTATACTACTTGAAATAAGTAGGCCATTAGCTAGGGCTAAGACTTTTTTTTAAATAAAATAAATAGCTATGGCTATTGTAGGTCGTCTCTTTCATTGCAGAATGCATCCTGTTCTAGATATTTTGGCAGAAGCTATAATCACTGGTCATACTAAGCTTCCTTCTGAGTATTTACACAACCACATTATTTTTCAGTGAATTGAATACTTGCATTAGCACGGGCTGAAACACAGGCTAACCTGAGCAAGGAAAAATAATAGAGACCCATACATTCTATATATATATATTTTTTTTTTTTTTGAAGTTCAAAACCTGTCCAAAGTCTTTATCTTCAGGACTTAATAGAACTTGCCCCCATGCTAGCAAGGAAGCAGGCTGACTACCCCCCTCATGGCTGGCTCTGGCACAAGGAGGGCAAATATCTTACCCTAGGGCCACAGAAGCTAACAGTGACACCAAGAAGGGAAGTAGAAGAGATAAAGACACGGTGCTTTCATTCATTCACCCTCCCCCCAAATATTTACTCAATGCCTACTCTACACTAGCACTGGGCTATGCTCTGAAAATGAGAAATGAATTAGAGCTAGCCCCCTACTCCTGCCCACCCCCAACCCCCACTATGTTTCTTCTAGAATGATCAGCTTAAATTGTGATATTCCCAGAGGCTGCGGGAAGGACAACGCAGTGGTAACTTCCTGCATGGCCTAAGTGAGCTGGGGAAATGGGAAAAGGAGAAAGCAAGGTGGTCTCTTTAGTTGAATTCCCAGTCTTTGAAGAAGTTTATCTACACCTTCTTGCAGACTGCCTACCAAGTCTAATTCAAACTACTCAAACTGGCATTCAAGAGCCTACCCCAGTATCTTCTACTTCCACCTCTAAGAAATAACTACAAGACAGCCAAATGGAAGTCCTTTCCATTTCCCTGAATACACCTAACCTTGGTCTGGATTGTACTACTCTGGCCATGCTGCTCCTGCCACCTAGAATACCTTTACCTTCCTTCTCCTCCACCTATAAGACTAGAAATTTATCTGTGCATCTGCTGCTTTGCATGGTCATGGGTGGGTCCCTAACATTTATACCAGACCAAAAGCAAAGAAGTTGACAGGTATCACCTGTGTTAACCCTCCCAATTGCATAATGAGTTGTTATCCTCACTGTGCAGATGAGAAACTGAACTTTAGAATGGTCAGGTACATAAACCAAAGTATTACAACTAGATAAAAGTGGAGCCAGGTGTGTCTGTTCAAAGCCTGCATTTTCCTCACTAGACCATTTGGAGTGCAACATGTGCATGGCACATAATTTATGCAACACTCCCAATTTCTCTCCACCCACCTCCTCCTACTTCAGTCCCTGATGTGGCTTTCCAATCCAGCACAGGTTTTGACCAGCTTCCAAACAGATGCAGCCTGACAGTGTCTCATCTTCAGCCATACCAGATGCCTTCTTCTATGTCTGGATTCAAGCCCTAAGAATTCTCTGACACCTGACAGAAGCTGCTGGGCCTGCTGACATGCTCAACCTGGGAGCTAAAGCATTGTTCATGATGAATGAACAATGGTGGAAAGCAGTCAATAAATAATCCCTTTAGTCCCCTGGGCACAGAAATCTGAGATAAATTTCATAAGGCTCCTAGAAGATCCAGTGGGATCAAACATTAGTTGTCCCTAGCATGACCACTCTATTGGCTTTCTCTCCTTCCCTGTTTCATCCCCCTTGTCCCTCCTACTTCTTGGAATCACATGGACAAGTAAGTCTCTTGCACACAAATCTCTATTTCAAGCTCTGTATTCAGTTAGTAGGTAGCAGAAATGTGGTCCAAAGCAGGAGGAGACTCAGGACTGTGGTACAATCTTCCCTGTCACTTAAGCCATATGAATCAGCAGATCCAGTGGTGCTCGGTAGAACGTATGACTCACCTATGGATGCCAGCCAGCTTCCTCTTCCCAGTCAGCCAGTGCTGGCACAATGGCCCCACAAATGGAATAGCTCAGGTGGCAGGGATGGAGGCTGTGCATGGGTCCAGCACTACAGGCTCCCTCTCACCCATGACATAGCTATTGCCACTGCTGAACGTCCAACCAACCAACCAACCAATAGTAAAGCAAGATGCCCATCCCCACAGCACCTTGGAGGATATCAGCCAGCCCCTTGGTGACAGGTTGATCATAACATACCACTTCCACCTTTAAAGGGAGAGGGGAGATAGCAATAGGTGCTTATTGGAATTGACACCTACTCCAAATTTGGGTTTGCTTTCTTGGCAGGGCCTCTGCTTTTTCCTGCAGGGCCCCTGCAGGTGCCACTATCCACGGACATAAGAATGCCTAACCTACCAGCATGGTATCCCACACAATAATGCTTCAGACCAAAGGACTGATCTATGTCAAAGGAGGTGCAGCAATGAGTGTATGTCCAGGGAATCTCATATACCTCATCGTTCAAAAGCCATCAGCTTAACTGAATAATGGAATGGCCTGTTAAAGGCTCGGTTAGGACACTAGCTTGAGGAACACAATCTGCTATTCCAGTATCACCTTGATTCATGTCCTAGCCCTGAAATTTCTGCAAGGAAGCCTATTTCCTTTTAGTTAGGAATGGTGTCAAGATCCGGGTACCAGGTGTTCTCATTGTTTTTGGGGTATCATTTCTTCTTGGTCCTTTCACCAATCAAAGCTAGAAAATACATGAATGTATGTACACATACATATATACATTCACACATATTTATAAATATACATATGCATGCATCTGCATATAAATATACATATCTACATTCACTTGCATATTTTAGATGACATGAATTCATACTAATATGCCAATTTCAATCCATCCCAAAGGGTTCTTTTGGCCTTTTATCATTTGCTCAATCCTATAATATATCTAAAAGAGTTTCAAGATTGCTTCATCCATGCTGCTATATGGTCTCATTTTAAAAGTGATGAAACTTTGTCCCAAAGCTCCCCAGCAGAATTATACTCTTGTTTTATTTGCTAGAGATGTATCATATACAAGGACACGGGACCATGATGATTGGTTTAGGCCAATCATCCTCCCCCCACCACCACCCCTGGGACTGGAGGACTCAGAACCTCCCCTCAAAGACACCATCACCTGGAGAAGGGTGAGGTGCCTGAAGGGAATAGGGTTGCTAGGAAGAAGGAAGGCGGGCTGCATGGCGTGGGTCTTGGGAAGGCAACCAACCACCTGCTACGTTAACCTACGATCCAGAGCGGAGTGGAGTGGCAACATAAAACTTCTGAAATTACATGTAAAATTTTCTTTATGTGTACCCATGCGAGGGGAGACGATCCTTAGTCATTATCATTTTCTCAGAGGGCTCAGTGACCCAATAAAAGTTTAGAACCATTTTCATTTTAAACTAACACAGTCTTCAATCTTAAATTCACAGAGTACAAGAGATTTCCAGGAACTTAAACCCTAATTCAGAAAATACAAGTGTTTTCTCAGTCCTGTTTACTGCACTTCTGCTCCCAGAGCAGGAAGCAGAAGAGTGCACAGCCTTTGTCACAACACAAATGTTTGTCTCAATTTGAGTCCGCCTTAAGCTTGTTCCTAGAGACTGACTTTTCAGGCTTCTAACGCAATTAAGGGGCACTAAATCCTCAGAGAATTAGACATGCTGCCTTTTAAACTCTCATTCTTCTAAAGAAAAAAGGGGATCGAGCAGGAGTCCCTGAAGGAATAAAGGAAACAGTGCAAACTGCCATAAAGAAGAAATAAATCCACGGCTAAGGAGCAAAAGAGCAAATGTCAGGGCAGCTTGTCAGTTTCAATGTGTTCTTGGGATTTTATCTTGTTGGCCCCAAATACAGTGTTCAGGGGCCTAGAAGTGTTACCACCATCTGGAACAGCTGTGGTAATAGAAAGAGATCAACTTGTCCAGAGCTTTAATCCTCTAGAGCTTCTTCAACAGTTCTATTTATCTATCTGAAAAGGCTTAGCACAAAAGCATCTACCGCAGCCATTATGCAGGGTAAGAAGGGGGGTGAGGCATTAAAAAGCATGTGCCCTTGGGTGTGGCCCTTACTTTTTTGCCAGGCAGACAACTGCTGTGCACGCAGAGATGAAATCATGGAATCTAGAAGATTTTACTTAGCCACCTCAGTCAAAGGGTGGCCCTACAAAATGATCACCGAAATGGAATAATTTTGAGAGTAAAAGAGGACTCTGGTAATGATTAAACCAAGACAAGAGCCATGATGCCGGACAGTCCCAGCCAACCAGCCATATGGCACCCTTCTCAGTCAGTACTTTATAATACTCTCCTCTGCTCTGGTCTCTGTCGTTCATCCAGCACTTTGTATGTGTCCAACATTGTATTAGCATCATAGAGAATATGAAAAAATAATTAAATAAAATAGCACATCATAACATCCCATAGCACACCAACACATGTAGTCCTATGCCCACAAGGAGACATCTCTCTTCACACTAACATTACTCTGGATGCCTTGAGCAACAGCCGTTTGGCTACCCTTGAAATTAAAATTAACTAACGTTTACTCCGAGCTAAGGCATTACGAGCATTTATTTGCATGCTTTGATTCAGAATATGTCCAAGTGACTCACTAGTCTATTTTGGTTGGGAATTAACTGCATTCAGAAAGTCTTACTGCAATCACACGTTCCAGCATAGACGAAGGTCCTCCTAAGAAACCACTGGAACATCTGCCAGAGGTGGGGGAAGCCAAGAGGTCTTATTGGGTATGCCTTGAAAATATCTTGAACCCTGAACCTGTTTTTATATTTTAAGTCATCTCCAAATCCTCTCCTAGATCAGTAATCATTTATGCACATTAACCGCCATTCTTTAGTCCTCTTGGCTAAAAAACATTCCAAATCTGGGACTCCAGATTTCTTGTACTCTTCAACACTGGAGGGGAAAAACAGGCTACTTTACCAATGATACCTAAAGAAAAAATTACATTTAAAAACAAATACCATAGATTCCCTTGGTTTAAAAAGTAGACAATATTCATCATAAAATTTAGAAAATAAAAAAAAGTATAAGGAAGAAAATTGAAATTACTGAAATTCCGTCACCCAGGAAAAACCATTGTTGTATCTTGGTGCATTACTTTGCAGCCATTTTTGTACACTATAACTATATATATTTACATAGATATGGATTTTCTCATACAATTAAGATCATACTGTGTATACAATCTTTAATACTGCTTTTATCCCTTAGCATTTTATTGTGAACGTTTTCTGCAGACATTACACTTATTTTTGTAACATTTTTTAGTTGCAAAATATACCACTCAAAAAGTACAGTAAGTCCTCACTTAACATTTTAAATAGGTTTTTGGAAACTGTCACTTTAAGCAAAACAACATATAACAAAACCAATTTTACAGTAGGCTAACTGATAATAAACAAGAATTCCTATGGCATATTTCTGGTCACCAAAACATCACCAAACTTTTAAATAAAGACGAAAACACTTCTAATGTTAAACATTGAAATAAATGTGAGCTATATATACATTTAAGAAAGATTAATGAAAACGAGTAAGATAATGGTTTACCCACTTGTTCCAGTTCAGAGTGACAGGTGGCTGGAGCCTGTCCCAGCAGCTCAGGGCACAAGGCGGGCACCAATCCTGAACAGGACACCATTCCATCGCCCACACTCACTCAGATGAGGACAATGTAGACATGCTGATAAACCCACTGTGCACATCTCTGGGATGTGGGAAGAAAACTGGAGTACCCAGAGAAAACCCACACAGACATGGGGAGAACATGCAAACTCCACACAGAGAATTGCCCCAGCCAGGAATCAATTTTTTTTTTCTCATCAACATTATAATGAAATGTCATTGAATGGAATGTTATCTTGAGGGCCCGCTGTACTACAAATACTGTTTGTGAAGGTGTATATTTACTTGCAATTGTTAAGTGACCAATTGCATAGCTAGTATGCATCAGTAGCATGTGTGAAATATGTTTGGCTCTTTATAAAGTACAAGTTGAAGAACAATATGCTAAGTCACTCAGCTTTACAGAACTTGAAATCAATGTACATTGAACAACCCAAGGCCTCTGAAATGGATAAAGAGATCAAAAGCAGGATGCTATCTGACTACTTTTCTCTAAAGGCTAATTAGAGAACAGAAGGACATATCTAGAGGGAAAGATTTGCTAGATACTGCAGCTCCTAGAGAAATAGGTGATTTTTAAACCATACAAAATCATTTATCTAAACATTTTTTAACTTTTTTTTTTAAGAGACAGGGTCTTGCTTTGCTGCCCAGTCTGCCCTCAAACTCCTGGGCTCAAGCAGTCCTCCCACCTCAGCCTCCCAAGTAGCTGGGACGACTACAGGCATGTGCCACTGCACCTAGCTATCTACGTATTTCAGTGCTTTCTACAGGCTTTGCATTGCACCAAGTACTGGCAATACAAAGATGAATAAACCATAATCTTTTCTCTTCAGGGCTTTATAGCCTATGGAGTAATTTGAGTCAAAGCTGATATTTTGAATGCTTGAGCTCACTGAAAGCTGGTGGTTGAGAGGGGACAAAATGAAGTTATAACAAGTCAACAAAGAGCATAACAAAAGTTCATGTCCACTAAATAGATTTATTTTTCTTATCCTATTTTGATATCGTTTGATGTAAGCACAATCAATTAATTTACCTGCTATGATGTTATGATATTCAACAAACATTTACTGATCTCTGCCCACATGCAGGCTGTGCTAAGTGCTACGGATACCACAATGAAACAGACATGGCCGCTACCCCCCAAAACACGTTTTAGTAGAGATGACAGATAGACAAAAAACAATATTATTTGCTGTTACTTCTAATAGTTATATTAGGAGTAAAAGAAGTATAAACAGAGAGCTCTGAGAGAACCTGCACAGCGGGTGAGGGTATGTTTCAAGACTGGTTCAGGAAAAGAAGTGTGCATGGGGAGGTGGGGGCGAGAGGAGGTAAAGGGGAAGTTCGAAGAGGCAAGGCATCCATAAGGGCCCAACTAGACAAATCAAAGCAAGGTATAGTGACAAGGGCTACATGGACGTGTGAGGCTGTAGCGTAAGATCCTAGGCAGAGCGTACCAGGAAATGAAAACAGAGGTAAGCAGGTAGTGCCACTGAGGAGTCTGAAGCAACAGACTGGTGTGGTCACAGTTCTGTGTTATATGATGACCCTGATTCATACTTCATTGAAGAAAATGAAAGGCAGGAGGTGGGACCTCATTCAGCTCCCATCACAGTGTCATAATCAGTCCATCTTCTCCTTCTTACCTTCTATCCAAAGTGGGCATGCCCCTGGCATCAAAGGCTAACCCCTGCACTGGGCTCTGGATCCAACCACTCTTGCCCTAGGGGGGATCCCAGTGCTTCAGGTGCTTCACTCCAGTGCCCCATTCCACGCCCCCAACGGATGAAGCATCCACCCTCCCTGGATGAAGGATTCCAGTGCCTCCTCCCCTCCCTCCCTGGTGATACTCCCGACTGGTTTATTCTATCAGTAAACATCCATGCTCTCGTATTTGCCATAAAAAAATGCTTCACTTCATTCCATGTCCCCCTCCAGCCATAACCCCACTTCTCCAGAGTTGTCTACACATTGTGTGGTTTCTACTTTCTAACTTCCCCCTTCATTGCTCCACTGACCAACGGTATGGCTCTCTTTTGCCATCATGCATCTGAAAAAGCTCTTGTCAAGGTCACCACCTACCTCTATGAATACTTTTCTCATTTGACGTAACCTCTGTGGTAGGCAGGATAATGCCCACCCCACCCCAAAATGTCCATGCTGAAATTCCCAGAACCTGTGAATATGCTACCTTACGTGGCAAAAGGAACTTTGCAGATGTGATTAATGTTAATGACCTTGAGATGGGGAGTTATCTGGATTTTTTCAGTGGGCTCAATCTAATCATCTGAGTCCTTAAAAGTGGAAGAGGAAGGCAGAAGGGTTGGTCAGAGAGATGCAACGTGAGAAGAACCTGACCCGCCTTTACAGGCTTTTAAGACAGAGGAAGTGGAGCAGAAGTCAATGAATGAAGGTGTCCTCTAGAACCTGGGGACAGTCCTCAACTGAAAACCAGCAAGAAAACAGGGATCTCAGTCCTACAATTACAAGGAAATGGGGACCTATTCTCTCCTAGAGACTGCAAAAGGGAACATAGACTGAAAACCTTTGTGTTAGCCTGATGAGACCCAAACCAAACTTCTAACCTACAGAACTCTAAGATAGTATTAATAAGTAAGGTGTTGTTTAACCTCTATAGTTGTGGTAATTTGATGCTGCAGCAATAGAAAATTCATACAACCTCTCAGAAGCTTTGCCACGTTCAAGCACTCTCTCTTTCTTAAAACAGTCTGCTATCATGCCTTCCAAGACAATTCTTTCTCTTGGTTTTTCTCCTAGCTCACTGGCTGTTCCTTCTCAGTCTCCTCTGCTGGTTTCTTCTACACTTGACCCCTAAGTATTGGATGATGTGGGCATCTTTCTCCTCCTAGTCAATCTTACATTGCCATAACTATAAATTCCAACTTTGTAGGATGGCTTGAGATTAAATCTACAACCTAGACTCCTCCTCTGATCATAAAACTCATATTTCAACCACTTTCTTGTCACTTCTGCTTGAATGTTTCATAGGCAATTTAGTACATCCAAAATATAACTCTTAGATTCTTCTTTAAGTCAAAATCTTCTTCCTTTCAACAGATGACCCCCTCCATCCACTTGCTCAAACCAGCCATCCTAATCTCTTCCCTTCTTTTTGCCTTTATGTCTAATCTAATAGGAGATCCTATTGATTTTATCTCCAAAAGACATCCCAAAAATCTTCCCACTTTTCTCCACTTCTCTTGCCAAAACTTTACTTACACCATCATCATCTGCAACAACTCCTACCTGGTCTCCATACTTTCTCTCTCATCCTCCTTTGGCCCATGCTCTATGGAGCAAGAGTAATAGTAAAATATAAATTAGATAAAGCTGCCCCTGTGCTTAAAATTCCTCAGTGGTTTCCCATTGAACTTGGAGTAAACCGCACTCTTTCCTATAGACTACAAGGACCTGTGTGATATGATTCCTGCCCATTTCTCTGATCCCATCTCATGTGACTCTCCTTCAATTGCTCTGTGCATTAATTATTCTCTTCTAGTTTTCAGTTCTTCGAAAACTAGAACAACAAGCTCTTACGTATCTCAGGGTCTTTGCACAAACTGCTCGCTCTGCCTAGAACATTCACTCGCTTCTTTCCCTTCCTTCCCACCCTTTAGATCTCAGCTTACATGCTATCAAGGAGAGCCTTGTGCATCAACCATATGCAACGTGTGTCCACCCTTTTATTCTTCACTCAAATCCTTCTTTGTTTTCTTTGTAACACAACACAGTTTATAAACATGTTAGTTATTTGTCTGCCTACATCATGGTGTTGGTCTTCGGCACCAGAAAATTAGCTTTGTGAGAAAAGAAATAGTGATTTGTTCACTGTTTTATCCCCAGTCCTGAAAAAGAGTAATTGGCTTATAAGTGGTCGCTGAACTACTTACCTCCTCGGTCGTTCTGATGACATGTGGGGAGTAGATCGAGATGGGGGGCAAGACCAGGGGCAGGAGAACTGGTCGAGAGATGATGGCAGGGGTCCAAACGAGAGCAGAGAAGGGCCTGGACCTCATCAGTCACAGTAGAGATGGGGAGGAGAACACATATTCAAAAGGTCTTTTTAGAAAAATGGTAGGTGCCAACTGAGAACAGGATCACAGGAGAAGCAAATCTGGGGAGGTGGGAAGGGATGAGCTGGGTTGAAGTAGGGTGAAGTTGAGGCACAGTCCAGGTAAAGAAATCTAGGAAACAACTGTCCATTCAAGTCTTAAGATTGAAGGAAAGGGCTGTATAGAAACTGAGATTTGGGAGTTACTATTATAATAGATATGTACCCACAAACAGTTTTATAGTATAGAACTTCCAGATGCTCCCAGTTGTCTTACCAAAAAGTCCAAGCCTAAAACTATTGTTTAATAGTCAACCTAGCAGCAGAGAAAATGGAAAAGGACTTGGTCCAGAGCTGTCCTCTAGAAGAGCCAATCGATACACAATGAAAGGAAACTCACTACGATGGCATTTCAGGGCTCCATGCAACCCACTCTCCCCCCACCTCTCTCTCCCCAATTATGTCACCTAGCTACAGGTGGCTCACTTCATAACAAACATCAGCCCATGAGCACCACACGGCTGTGATCCCTGCAGAGCAGACCAATCAGATATCTTGAAGTATTGGGTATAACATGAGCTCAGTTCTCTCTGAGAAGTATCAAAACACAGATTCTAATGTTTTCTAGTCTCTTCCTGTATATGTTCATGTATGGTAACTCTTTGTTACTTAATCCCATATCCTTTACCTTATATAGAAATACCTTTATTCCTGCCTAGCATGCAGGTATGAAGAAATAATTGGCTGAGCAATACTTGGTTTCAAGTAAAGCACTAACCAGAAGGATAGTAAGATTACTGGTTCATCAGTCATCACTAATTCTTATTGTAATCCATGTAAATACTAAGATGCACTTTTCTGCTTTGTTAATATTATCCTTACAACAGATTCCATGGTAGACTGAACCTTAACAAACAGATGGTGTATCAAAAGTTCACTTGTTAATCTGATTGCTTAACTCTGAATATATTTTCACAGATACACAATATTTCAATAGGGAGCTTCCTACACCAGCCCACCCAAAGCGCATTTAACTGGTACCATAAGTTGAATCATAGATCTTCGAAGCTGGAACAGGCCTTGAGTGAGTGGAGGTCATTTTATCGTTTACAGATGAGGAAACCGAGGTTGCTCCAGGTCATATAATTAGTCCTGTGAATAACACTTTAAACCCATCCACCAAGTATAACCTGTTTCTATAAGAAAATGCCTTGGGATTTCAACCAGGGACACTAAAAGCACAGAATTTCCACTTTTGCTTTGACAGTGGATACAAGGTCCCTCCCAATTTCAAAGCACTCGAGGGGATGTGGTGCCTCTGGCTTGAGAAATGAATTCCAGAAAAGAATCAGTGGGGGAATAGAGCTGAGGGACAGGAAGGAGGATATAGACATTTTCTGGGAAAGCTGAGATAATAAAAGTATAAATACAGAACATCCTCTTATGTTTCTTACTTCTTTAGTTAATAAAATGTCTTCCCATAAGGGGAAGAGAAGATAGAGGACAATCTACTAGAGACAAGGGGGGAAAAGTACAGGCCTAAACATTTCTAAGGAGAGGAGAAAAGGGCTGAGCGGAATGAGGAACACCCAACTGCATCACCAGGATGGGCAAATCCTCCCTCCAAGTCCCCCATCTTGTCACCTCTGCAATTAACAAAATCGGCAACAAGGAAGTGTCAGGTAGTGGCCTTTCTTCCTTCAACTCCCTGCTAAGTATACAGTAGGTATACAGTAGGTTGCTTAACAAACGCTTGCTGAATGAATATACATGCACTGGGAATCTTAAAGCAAAATGAAGAAATGTTTGCCTGTGCTGAGGTTCAAAGGTCAAATTAGGATGCTTTGGACAGAAAATGCAAGAGGACAGTAAAAATTTAAATAAGGGAGATACGTAGGCAGGCTGCAACTTACAGATTTATAGACCACAGTAACAGTGTTTTATTTAAGACTTTATGTTGGAGGTGGTCTTTTCAGTTAGTCGAGCTAGGGTGCTAACAAGGACAGGATGAGTCTGGATTTCTGGCATGGACATGGCCCAATGTCGTATATACAGATTGCAACTCAACCAGTCCAGGTAGCTCTAGCCATTAAATCAGCTGTCATTCATTCATTCATTCATTCAACAAATATTATAAAGGAGCTATTATGCATCATGCTCTGAGGAGGTCTGTAAAAAATAAATAAAACATTTCCTCTTTTAAATAAATGTATAATCTAGCAGAAAAGATTAAAATATATCTTACAAAAATAGTAACAAGCAGCAATTGAGTGGTTATAATTGGAAAGTACTATACGAAACATTATACATGCATTAGCTCATTTAATCTTCAGGAAAACTATATAATCAACTATGACTTTCATTACTATCTCCATTTTACAGACGTGGAAACTGAGACCCAGAGAGGTGAAAATCAAGGGAAACAGCTCATATGCTCCAGAGTTGGGGAATGGAGCCTGAAGTTTAACTTCAGAGTCTGTGTTCCTGACTACTAAGTGAGGGAATCATGTACTGTTATCATCTAAACAAGGACACTTTTGTGAGAGAAAGGTGGTACAAAAAATAATAAAAATTATACAATATTTTAAATATTTATTTATTGATCAACAAACTGGTCTCTTTATATTGGTGAACCTATACGATTCAAACCTATTCATAGCTTATTTTCAAAATGAAATTCTTTCTAGGGCCAGGCGCTGTGGCGCACATCTGTAATCCTAGCACAGTGGGAGACCGACGTGGGAGGATTGCTTGCACTCAGAAGTTCAAGACCAGCCTGAGCAAGAGAGAGACCCCATGTCTACTAAAAATAGAAAAATTAGCTGGGCGTCATGGTGCGCGCCTACAGTCCCAACTACTGGGGAGGCTGAGGCAGGAGGATTCCTTGAGCCCAGGAGTTGGAGGTTGCAGTGAGCTACAATGATGCCACTGCACTCTGCCCAGGATGACAGAGTGAGACTCTATCTCAAAAAAGAAAAAAAAAATGAAATTCTTTCTAAATTAATTAAAATATATATGTGCAGAAATATATACACATATACATGTACATGAATGCAAAAAATACTTCATGTTGGTTATTTAACCATTACAAAATAACATAAGCAGAATAATCTTTCTTGGCACATGTTCCCATACCTTAAATCAGTTTCTTACTCATAAAACCTCTAATACCGTGTCTCATAGAGGCACCCAAATGGCAGGTGCTCCCAGTAGTCACCAGGGGCAACAGCATCAAATACTTCTCCCATCACCACCTAAGACAGGAAGGATTTAGCCATCATTGACCATAGGGATTTATCAGCCAGCAAGGAGCCTGCATGCTGTTTGTGAAAGGCGAGGAAAAGACAGACAAGTCATTGCTGATCTTCTTTTGGATGTGTGCATGCATGAACATAAAATTCTGCTTGTTGCATCCACATTTTGCACACTGATGGAGACCATGGCAGAAGGTGGAAGTAAAAAGCAATAGTCTATAAGACCCATCCTGGTTTATTTTAATGCAACTATTAAATAATAATACTTTGTTCAAAAAGTAAACATAAAAATCCAGGATAAATGCTAACCCAGATGGAATGCAGGACAAAGGGGTATTGCAAGACTGTCCTGGCAAATCAGGATGCACGTTCTTCTAATGACTGGGCTATACTTGTCCTTCAACAGCCATAACAGGAAGCAGATGTCCAAAGAACCTACCACAAGGAAGCTTCAAACATGTGCGAGAGTGATCACCTCTGGCTTGAGCGATGAAGAAAACCTTTGTTTGTTGTTTGGCCTTTTATCACAAGAAATTTCAAACATACAGAAGAGAACAATATAATGAACCCCTATGTACCTATGACTCCCACTAAAAAATCATCAACTCTTAGCCAGTCTTGCTTCATCTACACCCCCTACTCCTACTCGGTTTCTTTGAAGCAAACCCCAGATATCATAGAACTGTGTCTATACATTTCCCAGCATGTATTCCTGAATGGTAAGGCATCTTTGGGAAAACTCTACCTATGAGATACATTTGAGCTAATTTTTAAAAATATGACTTCTCAAAGGCAACTATGGAGAAAAGGGCATTCTAATTTCAAGAAGGAAAGCAGCAAGCACGTGGATCATGGAGGTGGGAAAGCATGAAGGACTTGAGGAAAGTCCTGTTGAAGCCCAGAGTGTGTGACGGAGGAGAAACAGCGCAGGACAGGCCTGGAAATGAAGCCGAGACTCAATCATGCGGGGTCACATGTGAAGGGCAAAAATATCCGTGGCATGTAAGACAGAGAAGGAAGAAACTGTAGTTCTGAGTGGTTAAGAAATTTACCTTAAGGTCATCAGATTAAAATGAGGTAGATAAGGGACTCAAATCTAAAGTTCTTTAGACTGCTAAGTCTAGAATTCACTCAAGGAAACCACCTTTGACACAACTCTAGAGAAAAAAGTAGATGGGTCAACACAAATCCAGCACCATTCAATAGCACACTGTGTTCTCCTGTCATTTTATGGAGGGACTGCATGTTCTGGAACCCACAGAGACCGGCCAAGCATCTCTGCACTGCTGGAATGTACTTGCCACACTGATCAGCTGACCACAGTCCATTCCCCGCACTGAGGAGATGCTGACCTGCCCCCTGCTAACTGGGGTGGAAGTTCTCATGTCCTCCCTAACCAGTGTTCCCCTTGCTCTATTTAAAGCCTACCTGAGAAGGATTCTGCGGTGTGCCCAGGGCTACGAGATGAAGCACGAGGGCCTAAGCAGGGAAATTCAACGTGTTTGCATGTGACCATCCCAAACGTGTGTAATCCATTCCAAATGTGAACTGAAAACTTCACTAATTTCACCTTCCTGTCCTTCCTTCCAAATTGCCTCCCTTCAAATTTCTACACGTAAATTCTAACCAAAACTGACATTGTGTTTCCTGCGAAAGAAAGCAATCTGACTGCCAACGATGGAGGAAAAGTTATGAAAAGTGGTACACAGCTGCTGCTTTTGCTTGCTTGCTTGCTTGCTTTCTTTTTTTTTTTTTTTTTTTGTAATGTGTGATTGAGGATTAAAATGGAATCTTGCTGGCCTGGGCTCCTTCCTGACTACCACTAAGCTAGCGAAGTTGGCGACCGTTTCTCTCCCCTCACTATCAGAGTTAGACTTGGGACAAGGATGCAGAGGGCCTCAGATGCCCTCTGTGGGCAGGGGGTGCCTTCGGGATGCTAAAGCACAGCTCTCTGGGGGAGCCTGGGGGACAGCCCCAGAGAAAAACGGAGCCCCACAGCTTTCTCAGCGGCCTTCTTTCTCAAACCAGCTCTCCCCAGAACAAAAACAACCCTGTCAGCCACCATAAACAGTCAGGAAAACATGCCCCCAGACAAAGCCAGGCTATTCAGCAGGCCCAGAGCTGTCTCCTCCACCCCTCAGGCGCATTGACCCCACGACTCCCACAGAGTCGGCTGTAAAAATTGGAAGAAAGAAATCTGTGCAGAAGGAGAAAGGCATGAAGGCAGAGCGAGTCACTGCCCTCATTCTTTGTGTTTCATCTGGACCGCGTGCTGTTGGCGGTGCTCACAGTGAAGGTAAGTGGTTTAGAAACCGTGTCGCATACAGACCAGTGGGGACACCTGGGAGCGTATAACCCACAGAGGAAAGGATTAAGGAAAATCACGAGAGCTTTCTGCCAATCATCTGAAGAGCCATCATGTTGAAAGGGGAATAGATTTGTTCTGAGTTACTCCAGAAGGAAAGGAAAAAGACAGTACCAGTCGCATCACAAAAGGACTTTCTTAAAACTAGTCAGAAAGGGGTAGTGAGCGATTTAAATCTGCATCACATGGGTTTCCCTCCTGCTTCTCTAAGCGGCCCTTCTTTAACTCTTCCCCATCAAAGGTTGACCTGACCTGAGATGCCATCTTCAGGCTATTCTCCCTGCGCCCCTCACCCGTGGAAACCTAGTCTACAGGTTTCGACGGCTCTAAGTGACTTCTCAATACTGAACTCCGGTCTACCAAGTCTTAGCTAGACTTTTGCACTGGTTTTCTTGCTGATCTCCTATCTCTCAGGATTGCGCTTCTCCGATCCATCGTCCTCTGTCACAGATACGTGGTCATGCTACTTCCCACATAAAAGTCCAAACGTGGGCTCCTCCTTGCTCACCCAACTTACTCAGCCTCATCTCTCAAATCTCTCGATATTCCTTCAGTTGTGCCAGGTAATCTCATACCTCCAGGCCTGCTAGTGCAGCTGCAATGCCTGAAATACCTCCATCTCTGCCCTCCTAATGCTGCAACTGAAGGACACCTTTTGACATCCAGCTCAAACACCTGCCCTTCTAGTATGAGTCTCTGCCCATTCTCCACTCACTCCATCTTCATAACTGGACCCTCACTTTCCCTGTGCGTTTAACAGTCTATTATGTTTATTTGATGACAAGACTGCCCCATGCTAAGCTGGAAGCATCTTAAAGGCAGGGGGCCATGTTTGCTTCATTGCTCTACCCCCAAAGCCTAACGTACTGCCTGGGACGTGTTTGCTGAAAATAGAGAAAGAAAGAAAAGAGGAAGGAAAAGAGGGAGGGAGGCAGGGAGGCATGGAGGGAAGAAGGAAAGGAAGGGTTGATCTTTTTTAGGACACCCTGCTTTCTGTGCATTTCCTATTCTATTTCCTTTCAATCTAAGTACTTCCCCTTCCCTTGAATTTTAAAGATTTAGTTCACAGGTTCTCTAAGGGAAGGTAATGACTTATTTAGCTCTTTGAATATGGGTGCATTTCATAACCCAAAGGAAGATTCTAGTCAGAATCAACTACAGAATGTTAAACATCACAAGGAAAGTATAGGAAATTATTTACCTGAAGGAATTCAATAATTAAAGAAATCAGGAATTAAAACAACTAACTTGATGCTAAAAAAAAAAATCATGGTAAACCTGAATTTGTAAAACATGTTTTTAAGTATAGAAAACTTCCAGTGACTGACTACTTTCCTACCCCGGGGATTGGCAAGTAAGAACAGAGTAAGGTCCAATTTCTCCCCGGCTTAGAGGCTGCCATTCATGTTCAACTTTGCACACTGGCAAAGGAGTTTAGAGCCAAATACATGATTTTTTTACACAGTTGCCAACCTCTAAGAGGTTTGCTTTAATGTGCTCCAAAAGGTCAGTGAATTTAAAAATAAGGAAGTCCCCGGTGGCCTTTGCGAGAAGAGTTTTGGTGGAGAAGTCGGGAGAGAAGGCAGATGCCAGGCCCTAAGAGATGAGTGGGCACTGAGAAAACAGAGAACAGCAGTGACACACTATGACCTTGACAGGAGAGTGACACACACAGAGAAACGGGATGATTACTAGAAAAGGCCACAGATGCAAACAAAAACTTCTTTTTCTTTTCCCAGAAACTTGGAGACACTATACATTTTTTTAATATAAGGTAAAGGAGTATTTCAATAATGGGAATGGAAGGCAGGTGGAAATCTGGGGGCGGCAGGAGAACAATAGTGCTGTTAACAGCAACAGCGAAACTGGAAGGTCGACAAGTATGAACTTCAATAGAGTTAATACTAATTTTGAGGGTAGGCCTCTTCAGTCCAAAGTTTTGGGGGAAATCAGAGAAAACTAAAGAGTTAAGATTTGCCCTGGGATGTGGGTCTTAGAATTCAGGGTGATATGAATTTCCCGGGATGTTTCTTCAAATAAAGTGGTCCTCCTCACTGGGATTCTGATTCAGTAGATCTAGGGCAGGTCCCGTAAATGCGCATTTTAAGAAAGGAAGGAGGTAGGTGGGGAGAGGGAAGGAGGGAAGGATGGAGGAAGAGAGTTGCAATTTTTTTAGGACTCCCTACATTCCAAATATTGTGTTATACATAGTAATGGGACCATAATTTGAGACCAGCCTAGAGCAGTGCTTCCCAAACTTTAATGTGCATCCAAGTCTTCTGCGGACATTGATAGACAAGAGATTCCAGTGCACTAGGTCTGGGGTAGGATTAGAGAGCACGCATTTTTTTTTTTTTTTTTTTTGAGACATCTTCTTGTTCTGGGGCCCTGGGCAGTGGCATCATCACAGCTCACTGCAACCTCAAACTCCTGGGCTCAAGTGATCCTCCTGCCTCATCTTCCCGAGTAGCTGGGACTACAGGCATGCGCCACCACGCCCAGCTAATTTTTTCTAATTTTAGTAGAGACGGGGTCTCGATCTTGTTCAGGCTGGTCTTGAACTCCTGACCTCAAGCAATCCTCCCACCTTAACCTCCCAGAGTGCCAGGATTACAGGTGTGAACCACCATGCCTGGCCACGACACTGCATTTCTAGCAAGCTCCCTGATGCTGCAAGGCTGTTGGTCTCGGAGTAGTAAGGCCCCAGCAAAGGATATACTTTAAAAAGGAAAGGGTCCCCTGTGAAAATACCAAATTGGGTTCCTTCATTCATGCAAGCATCATACAAACACCTACTGTGGGCCAAGCACCGAAGGTTTCCAGATAAATATCACTCAACCTGGGTATAAACATGTCACAAGCATCAGATAAGACAGGGAAAATATTGCAACAGTGCTTAGCAATGGGAGTCCTTCCTTAAATGCTTCTTGTTGGGGCACAAAAGTAATTAGAGACACCGGCAGGAAGTCACAACCACATAAATTCCCAAGCTGCATCCTTCAACAGAAGAAACCACCATTATGTTACAGAAAGGTGTTGAAATCTCTCTGAGGTGGGAACCCTGGCACAGGAGGTCTCACAGGGAAGAGACTGGTTCATCTAGGTCAAAAAGGATGGTTCCACAAGGAAAAAGAGATCTTCTAAAAGGGAACAGCATATGCATAAATGTGGATTGTGAAAGGGCTCCGTGTGGGTGGCCCACGAAGCAGTAGGTCAGGCAGAGCTTCCAAGCTAAGAAGGTGGCTTTTATCTTGATTGCCAAAAGGAAGTCGCTGCGGCAGTTTTAAAGCAGAAGGGTGATGATAGATGTTTTGTAGTAAAGTACTTGGCAGCAGTGTAGGGGTTGAACTTGTAGAGTGATAAAAATGTATAAATAAGGGCAGGTGGTGTAGGAGTATTCACGAAGATGGTCGGCACCCAAAATAAAGCAGTTAACCAGAACAAAGGGTGAAAGACCAGGAGGGGAGACATCTCTGGGTACAAATAACAGGATTTGGTAATAAGAAACCAGTGGGGAAAAGTTGTTTAGGACAGACATCACCTGAGATTCCTAGATCCCACTGAGAAAACAATTGGTCCAATCAAGCATATCTCTATATGAAGCAACACCTCACCCTCCAATTACTATCCACCCTATGAAAGTCACAGATGGGTGGCTCTGAGCAGACCAAACTATAATGCATTTGAATACCGGATGTTATAAGGGAGATGATTGATTCAAGCCAATTTCTAGAATCAATGATTTTCTGAAGTTCTGAGGACATAAAGTTGCCTTATTTTAAAATAGGACTCAACACAAATCCCAGGCCACCCCTAATCAAGTTTCTTCCCTGTAAAGCAATGGAAGAGACATCCCATAGTACCTAAGTACTATTTTTCCCCAAAGAGTTCCAAAGCATAGCGTTCCTCCAGTGATCCATGACCAGGTTCCAAGAAGGGGGACCAACGCCTCTTGGTGTGCTCTGTATGGTTCCAGTTTTAAGTGGAAGTCCAGCATCCCACTCAGTTCTAGCCATATCTGTATGGTTGGTCACTCTATAATGAAATAAGGATCCCAAAAATAGCTTTTCTAGCCCATGTTAAGTATAAGGGTAAGGAAGGAAAAGGAAACATTAGGCCAGGTATTTTTGGACCTTAGTATTCATGTTCACTTAACTTTCACAACATTCCTATGAGGTTCATTTTACAGACAAGTAAACTCAGATTCAGGAGGCTAAGGGACTCACAAGGCTATAGAACAGCTGGTTATAAAGGGAAACCCTTCTAGGAATCACTGAATTCATCTCACCTTGAGTATGACACGTTATAATCCTTAAGTAAATGTTTGCTGAGCTAAGAGGTTTAACATCCCATTAAGTAATGTGAGGCAAGGAAAGAGTTAGAATCTCATTTGCCAAATTCCAAACCTACTGCTGAAGAGACTGAAGAGTCTACCACCATACTAAGATAGTTAACGTTTCTCTCTCTTTACATGTTCCACTTGGGGCTACAAATGTTTGTCAATGTAATTAACATTCTCCCCCACACATAATTCTTTTCATCATTAATAGAAATTTCAAACACTAGGATCTTCTGTAATTCACTTCATCATCTTTCTTTGATTATACTATCACTTAATTGCTCTTCTAGAAATCTAATATTTTAAGTGTGAAATATGAGGATCCAAATATAATTTTTCCATCATTAAAATGCTTTGGGTCCTGTAAACTGAAAGCACATATTTATATACTCTTGTATTTTTGAAACATGCCATCGAGACACTGAATGTTTTCTGAATATCCATGAGTTTTCTGACGCTTCCCAACCTCCTTGCAGTAAGTTCGGGTCAATGGGATGTAAGAAGTGATGAGTGTCCCTTCTGGTCTAGGAGGTAGTATGGAGCCCCTGTTTGACTCCCTAGTTCTCTCTCCTCCTCCCATAGACCCCTTCAAAATCCACATGTTCTAGATGGCATTGCTAAAGGAGGGTGGTCTAAGTTTTATCCAACTTTTTAAGATATAAAATGAGTGAAAATAGCTCCTTGTGTTAAGTCGCTGAGATTTGTGAGTGACTTTGTCATCCCAGGGTACCTTAATCTGGCTACATTCCTTTACTTTCTTCTTTTGCTCTTAATTATGAAATATCTTGTATGGGTGTTAAGAAAAAGTATGCAAAATTTAAAATAAGGTAGAAGGTCAACTGCATGTCTTTCAGGTCAACTGCATATTAACAGCAATGGTTCTCAAAGTGAAGTACTTGGATCACTTGGATCACACACCTGAGATCCTTGTTAGACTTCCCCATCTCACCATCACAGACCTACTGAATGACAAACTGGGACTGGGGCCAGTAATCTTGTTGCAACAAGTCCTCAGGTGATTCTGATGCATGCTAAAGTGTAGGAACTATTGTACTAGAGTACTAACTGACTTACCATTTACTATTGATTCAATGAAGTTGAAGTTCATTGAAGTTCACATAACTCAATGAAATTACGTGTTAACTTGTGTGAA
This sequence comes from Daubentonia madagascariensis, assembly GCA_023783475.1. Taxonomy (NCBI): domain Eukaryota; kingdom Metazoa; phylum Chordata; class Mammalia; order Primates; family Daubentoniidae; genus Daubentonia; species Daubentonia madagascariensis. The sequence goes on from JAKFHU010000487.1 coordinate 11,118,886, forward strand.
TATTTGTACAGATGCAAATGATTTCTGTCTGGTAGCAAAAATAACCCCTGTGGTTAATCTTATAGCTCTGAAGGATATTAAACAGTTTTGTATCCAAACCACCACCATTACACCAATATTCTTTCTTCAGTGTCTATAAATCTTCAGTCTCCTGCTTTCTTCCATGAGCTAGTTTTGCTATCCTTATTAACGAATTATGTGTCTTTGATGAATGTTCACTACATATTTGTATGAGTCACATTTTTTACTATTTAGAAATTATACTTGGATAATTGCAACTTGGATAATCAATATGAAATACTTTAGAACTTCATAAACATAGAAATTTTGAGAAGCATAAGTGTAAAACTATGTAAAAATTGCTTTCAGAGATTCTACTTGAACCCTGAGAAAGTCTACTTAACAAACAAAACCTGTTGATGAATCAACTAGCTACGTACACTTTTGGGGATTATGTTTTTACCTGGATATATTCCAAAAAGATTTGAAATAAGTCAGAGTCATGTAAATACGAAAAGGTTGCCTAAGAATATGAAGACCCAAAGAGATAATTAGTAAGAGAAAGAGACAACATTTGCAGTCTCAGGACTATTAACACTGGGGCCTGATAATTTCTTACTGTCAGAGGCTATCCTGCACATTGTAGCATATTTAGCCACATCCCTGGCCTCTATTCACTAGATGCTGGTAGCAACCCTGTCTTTAGTTCATTTGTGCTGAAACTGGGTAATTTATAAACAACAGAAATTTATTTCTCACAGTTCTGGAGGCTGGGAATTCTAAGATCTAGGCATCAACAGATTCAATGTCCGGTGGGGGCTGCTCTCTGCCTTCATGACGGTGCCTTGTTGCTGTGTCCTCATAGGACAGAAGGCAGAACAGGGAGAAGGCTTAGCGAGTTTCTTCCAGCTCTTATAAGGTTGCTAATCCCACCCATGAGGGCTCCACCCTTATGACTTAATCACCTCTTAAAGGACCCACTTCTCAATACAGTTGCATTGGGGATTGAGTTTCAACATGAATTTTGGAGGGACATATACTTTCAAACCATAGCAAACCCATACACCATTGTGACAATCAAAAATGTCCTTAGATATTGCCTGATTTACTCCAGGGTGGTAACATCACCCCCAGTTGAGATCCACTGGGTCCGAGGAATGTTCAAATGGCAAAAAAGAAGGTGCTTTGTGAAATTACAATGATAAATCCTCTTGATTTTTCATATTGTAATCATCTGATTATGATACACCTTTTGACTTCTACAATTTTCTTATTTATTCATCCTAACTTTAGATATTACTGACAAGATTCTAAACTGTTACAAGAAAAGGAAAAGACATGGGAAAAAAGGAGAATATAACCCAAAAACAACAACAACAAAAAGGGAAAAAAAAAACAAGAACAGGATAAACAAGACAGAAAGTAAAGGACTAGGAACTACTGGTGTTATAACAGTACAACTTCATCGGTTCTCTCCTTCTGGAAGAATATTAATAAAGTAGTGGGACTCTGGAAGGGACAGGACTATTCACCCAATATTCCATTAGCTCCCCCATATTTCTCCATCTTCCTTACAGTTAGATTGACCCACGTGATTAGTTCTGGCTATTAAAATATGAGTAGCAGTAAAATATGTCACTGCCAGGCTAAGGCACTGAAAGGCTCAAGAGCTACTCTCCCCTCTCTCTCTTTCCCTTGTCACGGTGACCAAGAAGGCCATGTGTTCCAGACGGTGCAACCACACGGTGACAGAGGCTCCATTAGAGTGGATCCCTGAGCCAGCGTGTGGAGTAGTGCTCCCTGCTGATTAATGCGGGGCACAGCACGAGCAAGAAATAACATTTTTCTTGTATTAAGCCACAGAGACGTAGGGGTTGTTACCTAGTCTACACTGTGTTAGACATGATCATGATATCCCCTTCCTAATAAAAATAACACAGTGATCATGATATCCCCTTCCTAATAACACAGTGATCATGATATCCCCTTCCTAATAAAAATAATAATAAAGTCCTCAAAATTCATATCCTAATTTTTCTTCATCAAATTATCCATTGCCAAATTTTTTTATAAAAGGACAAGAGATGGAATTAAGAGGCCATGCTTCCCACAAGGGAGGAAAAGTAAACCAACCACAAATCACAAAATAGTGTCTTATTAAAATCTAATCAGAATTCCATTCATACATATAAGAGGAGTTTAGATGACAGAATGCCCCAGGGATAATACAGGAATACTAAAAAGAATAGAACAATAATAATATAAGTAGCTACTATTTACTAAGTGCCTATCATGTGCCCAAAACTATATTTGTTGCTTTATTTAGTTATCTCATTTAACACTTATTACAACAATTTTACAAATTAGATGTTAAAGCAAACACAGTTGGCTGCCCACTCAATTTGCCAACAAAATCACAGTTTTGTTCAGAAAATGGGTGGCAATGTGGTCAGGGATATTGGACCCCTCCAGGGTTAGGAGATGAAACATAATTAATTTGTTTATGCTGGGGCCATGGCCTGGCATACATCCCTAAAGCTAATAATAGTTTTTATTTGTTTACAGGATTAACCAAAAAAAAATAACAAACAAGAATATGCAACAAATGTGCAACAGAGACTGTATGTGGTCTGCAAAGCCTAAAATACTCACAATCTGATCCTTTATGGAAAAAGTTTGCTAATCCCTAGTTTATGCACAGGAACCCCCTTTGCTAGTATATAATACATTTGAGAGTGAACAAGTGACCTAGCTTTTGGCTCCAGGTTTGAAATCTAGGAAAAAGCCTGCTGGGAGCTCCTGGAAAGATTTTCCTTCCTGATTAAAATAATAATAGTGAGATACACGGGAGAAATGCCCCCTTCTCCACCCGTGTTTTGATGTTGTCATATTACCTTATGATATTTAGGGCTTCAGTAGCCGTCCTGTGACCAGAAAGAAAAAGTCAAGAGAATTAGGAAACACAGGGATACCATCCAAAGCTAGGGCATGGTTGAACTGCTGAATTACCCAACCCTGGAATGGTGCATCTCCAGGTATCTTCATAGAAGGGGTGATAAACCCCTATTGTTGCAACCCCTTTTGTTGGGTTTTCAGTTACATGCAATGGACAAAATCCTATTCTCTTTCCATGGTCCTTCACTAAACGAAGTAACTCTCATATCCCCACTATAATGGAACTTGAGAAGCTGCAGTAGACATTAAAGATCGTTTACTCCCAGCTGGAAAACCCTTCAGAACTTTATGCTCTTACCACCTCCCCACCTCTGAAAATATCATGACTCTCTAACTCTTGCTTAGGAAAGAGCCTGTTGAATTGTCTTTGAAATATAACCTATTGAATGCTTGAGCAATCCAGTTTCCTAAGATTGAAACTTCCATTTGTAAAATGAAAACAATGATGTTTGTGAGCAAAATGCCATGGGATCCCTTTAAAAAGTTTCTACTCAACAAAATATTATTATACTCACAAATATATTTTCAAATTAATTTCAATATATCTTTATAAAAGTTTCTTGAGTTTACCTTTTGAATTGTCCTATTTCTCCCTATAAACACAAACAAAAATCATCTTTAGCTTAGTCAATTAGGATCTCTTTAAGAAATATCATCAATTATGTATGCACCTATGATAATGTGAGAAGGTTATTCCCTCTGGACACAGTCAGAACATCTGTCCTGATCATTTACTCTGGTAAGATTGGCTTCTGGAGGTAATGACTTAATCACTGGAACCTGGAAGCTTTCACAAAACTCAAAGGCTGCCACCACACTCTGATGGAAAAAGCTCTTCTGGCTAGAAATATAGACATCAGCCAAGTTGCAATAGCTTCCTGATACTTCTTTTATTGCCTTTACCAAACCACAACAAAGAGTTTTTGACTGTGTCACTAGGAAATAAGTTTGTCTGAATGTAGTCCTCAAAATCTGAAGAATCCTATGTCCATGGGTATAACCTAAGGGCCATAAACCATTACCTACACAGGTAAATTTCCCTCTTATTTCAGCATCTAAAGGAGGTGTTGAGGACATTTTTTTCTTCTTTAAATCCAAGGAAGGGATTCTCAACCTTCCTGTACACTGAAATCTTCCAGGGAGCTTGAAAATGTAATGATGCCTAAGCCTATCCCTAGAGTTCTGATTAATTGTTCCAAATTTGGCCTGGGTGTTGAGAGCTCTAAAAGTTTCCCAGGTGATTCTAATATTCCTGGGACCCACTAACTCAAGGTCAATGACAACTAGAAGAAAATGTATCTAAGGACTATACCCAAGAGAAAAATAGCTAAATTGCATTTACAAAGGACTAAGAGAGAGGACAAGAAAAGGTCCCTCCTCCTATTTAACAAAAATAATGAAAATTAACTATCAACCAATAAGAAACTCATATATATATATATGCATTCCAAATTATTTAAAGAAAGCAGAAAGATGGCCAGAAAAAGACACCAAAATAAAGGACAGAAAATCAATGTGTTTGACTCCCTTAATTCATAAATCTTACAGTTGAACCTGCATTTCCATACCCATACCTTCCTTAAACAGTGCACCACAATCATTTTCCTAAGTACACCCAGCATCAGACGACTGTCCCACCATCTTTTTTGGTAAATAAAGTTTTATTGGAATAGAGCACTTGAATTCATTTTTGTGTCATCTGCCTGCTTTCACATTGCAGCAGCTGAGTTGCAACAGAAAGCATATGGCCTGCAAAAGTTAAAATATTTACTATGTGGCCCTTTATAGAAAAGGTTTTCAGAACACTGCTCCAGTCTATAATCTAGTTTCTCGTACCAGGAATTAATGCATCTCCCTCTGCACCCCTGCTCCTGCCAAACACCTCTGCTCCGCCTCCTCAGGTAAGTTCCAGCAAAGGGCAGTCAGAGCGTCTCCAGGTGTCACTTAGTTCCAACAACCTGATTGGCATCGGCTCCTCGGCTCTGACCTGGAGCTTGCAGAGCACCTGGCTGAGGCTGTCACTCTGTACAATAACTAGCTTTCAGCTGAATGAGAGAGAATACCAAAGCTCTCACCAACTGGCTAAAATGGAATATGCCAATATTAAGAAACAAACTAAGATAAAATACAAAATATTGTGCTTTGCCAGGTCCTAAATTCTAACCTCCCTAATCAACTTCTGGTTTTGCCTAATTAAATTTAATTGTCATCATTTGCCTTACTACTTTGCTAAAACCTGAGCAATGCATTTTAAAATTATCCCCATAGTTCTACTATTTCTTTGCAAAACTTTTACTACAGTATTCTAAGAGCCCCCTTGCCCTTTTTATCTGCTTGCTTCCACCTACTTTACCTCTGAGTTTTTAAATAGAAATGAAACTCCACTTTAATCTGTTGGAGGGAAGACGAGAAGGAAAGACAGACATGTTTATCTATTGCTATCCAGAATTAAAAATTTTTTACAAGACAGGTAGGGCTTTAGAAATAATGTGATATGTATTTGCTTACAAGACAAAAATTCTTCTCTTGTCCGTCCATCTGCTCCACTTCAGCTATCTGGTACTGAATTGTGGATTCAATACTCAGACACCCAGAGCAGGAACAGAGAAGGCAGGCATCTTATGTTCCCTTTCCCTTACAGTAGTAATATCATTAGGGCACAGTTTCTCAAATTCAGCATTACTGACATTTAGGGCCCGATCATTTTTTGTTGCGGGGGCTATCCTGTGCATTATAGGATGTTTGACAGAATTCCCAGCCTCTACACACCAGATGCCAGTAGCACCCTCCCCCTGCCTCAGTTATGACAACCAAAAATGTTTCCGGACATTGTCAAATATATCCTGGGGGCAACCCCCACCCTCCCTTGAGAACCACAGCATTAGGAGAACTAGTCCATAACCTCTACCTTCCCCCTTCCCCGCCCCCATCCCCATTGCTGCTACTATAGTTCAGGTCTTCATCATCTTTAACATGGACTACTATAATACATTCCCAACCCATCTCCTTGCCACCCACCTCCACAGATCTCATACATCCTCCAAAGTGCCACCAGCTAGAATCACCATCAGTCTGAGGCACTCTCTCCCCTAACTGTTGAGCCCACTCCAGGAACTGCCCTCAGCAGAAGAGAGCCACTTCACCATGATTACGTGTCCCTCCACAAGGGCAACCAGTATCTGGTGACTGCTCAGTGCAGGGGTATGAAGGCCTGATGCCCTTGCGTCTGTGTGGGACCACTCTGATGGTCCATTTCAGTTCCAACACTTCCCTGTGGGACCAGGGGAGCCTTTGTTACAGCTGCTTCTTCATTGACTCCTCCTTCTGTGCAAATCTGCTTTGTTAGTGTCCCCTCAAATGCTTGTCCTAAAAATCCTCCAAAAAACCTCCTGCATGGAAATCTCCCTCTTGGGTCTGTTTCCTGAAGAACAGGATCAAAAACACAGAGTTATGTTTCTAGATTACAAATCTGACCATGTTGCTCCCCTGCCAACCATTCTGCACTCACTTTCCATTGCCGACACTGAGGGGCCTTAAAGAATTATTTTTGGAGTAGCATACAAGGGAGCCACAATCAGCGGTGTGCTGCTAAAGCAGCTCTTGGGGGCGGTGGGGGGTGAAGAAGGCCCTGTATGCAGTGTTTGCTGATTTCCATGGTGAAAATATTTCCACCACTGTTGATTTCAAGCTACCAATACTTTAACAACAAGCTTGAAAAATGACTGGCTATTTAATAACCAGCTCTCATGAGCCAGACACAAGGCAGCTTGAGCCACTGATAGCTCTCGATGGTTCACTATTGTTAACTCTAATTGTTTGTCTTCATTTCAGCCATGACAAATTCTTGCAATTCTCAGACCACCAGGATGCTTTGAGGTTCTGTGCCCTTACTCATGCTGTTTTCTCTGTCTAGAATATGTTTCCTCTCCCTGTCTGACTCATGCAAACCTACTCAATGCTCTGGATTCAGCTCAAATAAAATCTCTTCCATAAACATTTTCAAGACTCACCTCCACCCATCCCATTCCACTCAAAGGTTAAATAGAACCCTCTTTCCTTTGTGTCATCATGTGTCATAAATACTTTCTATCATAATGTTCCTATTATATTTTATTTCATACATGTGTTTACAAAACTCGACTGTCTAGACTATAACTACTCTGAGGGCAGGGTCTTATTTATATTTTTAGTGACTGGCACAGAGTATGCTTACAAAATGTGTTTACTGAATAAACTAAAAAGCTGGTTTCACTTGCTAGCTCAGCCTTACTATGAAATACATATCTTTAAAAAGTCTCAAGGAAAAGATACTCTGTTGCCCCAAATTTGAATACTCGGTTTGATCCCCCATCCCCTAATTCCAGAATGTTCCAGAGAAGCAAAGCATGGATGAAGGTTGGGACAGAGCATGATCTCTAAGACTTCCTACCAAACACAAGAGTCTCTGAATCTAGCAGAAAAGCACTTATGGAAACAAGAACAACTTTTGCAGGTCCAAGGAGAGAGTGCAGGTGGACCGACGGGTTACCTCCTGGCCAGGCAATGTGGGGACCCACCTTTACAGATGCTACTGCCTCAAACTCAGAATCAAGCCAGGTACTTACTGTGCTTCAGTTTTAAATCAAACTACATGTATTCACTCAGTGCCTACGACTTGTAAAATGCTGTATCTTTAAATTAAAGAGAGAAATGACAGCCAACAACTCAAAGGAGTCTAAGGAGTAACAGCTTTGCTTTTAAGTCAAAAACAAAAATGCACCTACCCCCCCTCTAAAAAACTACACAAAAACAAAAAAGAAAATAGTAAACTCTTATTTAGCACCTGCTTACTGTATACCACCTCTGTCCTAAAGGCTTTGTATATATGAACTACATATGAATAGTTTATATACTATACATCATATATAACACTCTATATAATGTATATTATATAACATATAATCCTCATATTAACCCTATGTTCTAGATACTAGTATTATCCCCATTTTATAGATTAAAAAACAGAGATATTAAGTAATTTGCCCAAGACTGCACAGCTAGTCAATGGAAGAGTTGGGGATTTGAACCCAGGCAGCCTGGCTCCAAACTCCAGCAGCAAACTACCTTTTTCCTTCTCTTAGCATTATAAAATTATAAAATGCTAAGAGAAGGAAAAAAACAGGCTCCTCTGTAACTTTTTGCCACTGTCATCAAAGGATGGGTGGTATCCTTTCTAAGACTGAAAGCTGGGAGTGCTGACCTTTGCCCTTGACCTTGGCACACCATACATGGCTGGTCACCTGCAACAGCTACACCCAGCCAGTGGCCCTACAACACCTACCAGCACCTCAGTTGTCAAGGCAGCCTTTTTTCTTTAGCAACTCCAGCATGTGGAAAAGCCATGAACCCCAAGGACAGAAGAAATAAAAGGCAAAAAGGTACCTCCACCTCCAGCAATGAAAACAAATCGTCTGAGCAATGCTGTGAAGAGCCAAGATGAGGTAAAGCACCAAGAGGACATCCGGCCCTGCAAACAATTCGTTCACTGACCAGAAGGAAGGAGCCTTCTCATGACCTGAGGATGGCTAAAAAAGTAAACCACAGGGGTCAAGAGTGGAGATGGTGCTGAGGGAAAACCAAAAGCAGAAGGAAAGTACAATGGAGAATGAAAAGCGGCTTGGCCAGGGCTGCCTGCAACTGGGAGTAGGTCCAGGGCAGTGACCAGTGGACACTCTGCAGACAGCAAGACAGCGATGGGGAGACCACAGATGCTCCAGTGGGGCTGGGGACAGAAAGGGCCGCACCTGAGCAACCTCTAATGGGCTCTCTGTGCACTGCAGACCAGCAAAATGACAGCGTTTCCTGAATACAAAGTTAGACTACATTTAAGTACACAAGGAAAAAAGTGCTTTTTAGAAAGAGTCCCATGAAAAACAGGGTTAAATTGGGGCCTCAGCACTTAGAGGGCTAAACTTGAGTTTTTAAAAAAAATCATATTACAATATTTCCCTACAGAGCTAGATAATTGAGCCATTGCTTGACTAATGGTAGGGTAAGGAGTCTTGGGGATATAAATTAGAAACAAGAAGACAAATTAGAGAAACACTTTAACAATATTTAGGTGACTTTGTCAGGGCTTACTGATAGAAGATGCCTCTCTGCTTCAGTCCTCCTCTAACTGGCTTACTTCCCCTCATCTCTACACTAAGAGTCAGAGTTGCTTGGTGCTCATTCTGCTGTGTTCCAGATGCAGTCTCTCAATTTTGGGTTGAAAAGGCCCTGTCTGCCAACTGACCTCAACAGTCTGGCAGTTCTGCATTTCCCTGGTCTCAACCCCGTCTCTTCTTCAGCCAGTGTCCCCAGCCTGGGCTCCCACTGGGAGCTAGGAATGTGTGTCCCTCAGCCCCTGCTCACTCCTAAGCATGCCTTTATTAACTGCCTCCTCTCTGGTCTGCTAATGTTCACCCTTCCGCATGACCCTAATGAAATCATTGCTGTAAGTCTTCACTTCCCCATCTCCTTCCTCTTGCAATGCCTACCTCTTCATAGTAGAACTATGGGGATAATTTTAAAATGCATTGCTCAGGTTTTAGCAAAGTAGTAAGGCAAATGATGACAATTAAATTTAATTAGGCAAAACCAGAAGTTGATTAGGGAGGTTAGAATTTAGGTCCTGGCAAAGCACAATATTTTGTATTTTATCTTAGTTTGTTTCTTAATATTGGCATATTCCATTTTAGCCAGTTGGTGAGAGCTTTGGTATTCTCTCTCATTCAGCTGAAAGCTAGTTATTGTACAGAGTGACAGCCTTAGCCAGGTGCTCTGCAAGCTCCAGGTCAGAGCCGAGGAGCCGATGCCAATCAGGTTGTTGGAACTAAGTGACACCTGGAGACGCTCTGACTGCCCTTTGCTGGAACTTACCTGAGGAGGCGGAGCAGAGGTGTTTGGCAGGAGCAGGGGTGCAGAGGGAGATGCATTAATTCCTGGTACGAGAAACTGCCCTCCATTCAATCATCTGATTCCAATTCCTAAACCTACTTCTGCATATGACTCCTTGCATGTAAGAAACAATGGTTACAATAAAATTGAAGTTATACAAATCACCCACATCATCAAACCTGCTACAAGTATCAAATTAATGACTACTTCAAAGAATTGCATAATTCCATACCTTTAAAAAAAATCATTGTTAAGTCTAGCATCTGTATTTTCAAGCATTCATTCCCCAAGAAGCTCAAAACATAGCCACTACAAAAGGGAGGAGGAGGCATTCATGTGTGTATGTTGGAGTCTGTGGGGGGTACTAAAGTGATGCCTGAAAAGCAGTGGTAAGCAGAGGCAAAGAGGCTGAGCAGCTCCGGAGTGTGCCAATCTAAGTAGGCACCCCCACTCCGCTATTTACCAGCTCCATGACCTCAACAGAAATTATGCAAACTCCCTGAGCTTTGGTTTCCTCACCTATAAAAAGCAGAAGTAACACATACCTAATAGGTTAGTAGTGAAGGAGCAATGAGCCAACACACAGGAGAGGTCAGGCACATAGTAAATATCTATAAAAAGTAGTAGAGTAACTGAGGTACAGAAAGTGACTTAGCTCAGCCAGTCCTGTTACTTCTGATTTAGCATGTGTAATATGGCTCTTAGTCCAGCAATTCAATCTCTCAGCACTTAGTATAGTTTAGGCTTTCTGTGTGTCAGTCAAAAAACTTGTTGACTAACATAAATACTGGCTGTATGCATCCTTGTACTGTATTCTTACTCCCCAGGAGAATACTAGAGTCCTGTGGCTAACAGTAAAACTGTCGGTTATTGGCTTGATTATATAACCTTGATATTCTTAGGCAAAGTGATAGATCCACCCACCCCCACCTCAGTTTCTATTAATCACCAGAAGAGACTACAGCAACGAAAGCAAATCTAACGCTAAAGAAGGCAGCAGCTGGTAAAACAACATGCTATATACCCAAAATACCTGTGTTGCAGGGTGAAAAATAAACTTTTTTTTCTTGCTTAAACTCTTAACTTCTTAGGTGTGTGTATCCTATTTGATTTCTCATGACATGTGCAATACATATTTTAATGAATTGAAATAAATTTGAACTAAACCTAAAATTGATACATTTGAAACTGAAGTTGAGAGTATAAATATCTCAAAATAAGGAAGACAGACCTTCACAGGGTTTACTTTTTCAAGAGTACAGAAATGCACCATATCCCTCATCCAAATAACCACCGACGAGAAATAAAGCCAGTGTGTATGTCCTATCAACCCAAACATTACACATAAAATTGGGGGCTGTTTTACTACTCTTTATGGTACAGGCTTTAGAACCAATTCATTTGTTACCCAAAGAAAATGGAATTCTTATAGGGAAATACTCATGGAACAGTGAGAATACTAAAAGGGAAATGGAGAGACTACATCCTAGCCTCTAGTTCACACCCGGTAGTCATGTAACCCCAAAACAAGCTACTCCATTTAAACATACAAAAGTTTTCCCCATCTGCAAAACAAGAAAAACACCTGTTATACTTCATCAAGTTTTTAATATGGACCAAACAAAATTTATCTATGATTTTATCTATGATTTCTGAAAATCACTCACAAATCAAGGCAATGCTATTAACATTTAAAATTTTACTTTTGTTAAGTGAACCAAAATTAGCTCACTGACAGACAGACATATAGCTAAGGCTGAGCCAGCCCTTTTGCTTTTGAGGTCAGGAAGTAATTTAAGACTCAAGAGTTTTCTCTCCACTGCTTAACTTCCCTGAGTCAAGTTTCCTTCCTCTATCTCAGAGAGTTGGTAAAATCTTCTCCTGATGCAAATGTACTTTGGATTTCCTATAAGTCTCCACTGAATGAAAGTTAGTAGCATGCATGCAACAGCCAGCTTGGAGACTGCAGTGGACATCTGTCACACATCTGACATCTTACTCCTCTTCTACATTTGAAGAATTCTCCACCTCTTGAGGCAGAGCCTGCCACCCATTGTGGAAGCTGAAAATGCTGGATACTCCCAGCATCCTTTGCAGCTACAGTATGGGCCCAGAGCAGTGAGGGACAGCACAGGATCCATTTCAGTACTTGACTATGATGGTATCATCTCCATGTAGTTCAAGAAAGCTTCACTAGCAGCAGTTCTGATGATGACCACACCCCATGTCCAGTAGCAGTGGTACTGATATCTGGACCCACTGGTGGGAGCAGTGATATCTGTACCAGACCCTTTCTATGGTGTGTTGGGGGGCTTTATTCCAGCTCTGTTTCCTCGGATTCTAGTTCTCTGGCCCTCTGGAAAGAGCTACCCCTAGAGTACCCTGCTAGATCCTGAAACCTCCAAATGAGGTACCATTAAACCTCATGACCTGTTCGACCTTTTCATTCACAATTATATCATACAGCAAACCACAGGGATAGAGGGGAAAAACATCCTGAAAGTAATCAAATTGTAGGTCAGAAAGACAACCCTAGGAGATTAGATTATCTAAAAGTAGTTTAGAGCCAGCTATATTCAGACCTTTTATATGAACATAGAATTTTAGATTTTAGAAGAAGAGTGTGAACTTTTTAGTAAAATATGGACAATTTAACCCAGGAACACCCCAGGTATACCAGAGCTTACATACCACACATGACATGTTCATGCCTCCTTTGCATTTCCAGGGCTCATCACTCTGACTAAAATGTGTTCCCCTTCCTGGAGAAATTATCCTTCAAAACCTTGCTCAAATGTCACTTCCATTTTGACGCTTTCCTAATCCTACCCAACCTACCACCCCTCCTGCAAAATTAATCACCGATTTCTCTGTGTTGTTGAAATCTCTAGCGTGGCCATTATGCTTTCCTTGGTTTTGAGAGGAAACTCTTCCCTTCACCCCAGTTGTGAGCTCCTAGGACAAGTGAAGGTCTTACCAGGGCCAGGATTAGGTTAAGGCAAATAAGGGACCCAGGGCACAAACTTTAAAGGGACACTCACTCTCAAATGCAAGCGCATAAAACTAGTTCTTGCCCGTCTTTCTTTCTTCAATAACTATCTCGGAAAACTACCACAGAATAAGCATTCAGACTTTTGTCAATTGAACGGTGAATAATACTGAGAAAGTAGATACAACTCAGAGAATATTTATATGATATAGAGAGGGCAGTGTCTGACACTGCCACAAACAGGATGGATAACCTTACAGAAGCCATGTAACCTGACCAAGTTGGAGGAACTACACAACCTCCATAGTGCCACAGTCTACGGCTTTGTTACTCCAAGCTCAAAAGAAATTCACAAAGGAAGAGACCAAGACAGAAGGGAACAGCCACAGAAGACTCTAGCACCTGAGCTGAGGCCTGACAAATGCACACAATTTTGAAGGGAAGGAGGGGAGAATGGTCATTCTAAGAATAGGCACAAAGTATGAGAGAGGTACAATAAAGTCAAGTTAAATAAAGATAAGAGGCCAATTAGAAGAAAGAATGCACGTTAGGGTGTGAAAAATAAGCTGAACATAAGTTGGATGGTTTGCATGGAAAAAGACAACGAAGCACCCTGGAAATCCAAGCAGGAGAATTCTGGGGCTTGAAACTGAGCAATAGGATGGAAAATACTGTTTTATATCAACATTTAGAAGACCAAAGTTACAATTACTGAATCTCTATTAGGTGCCAGGCATGTCTAGTTATTACATATAAGTGATCTCATTTCATCCTTTAATCAAACCTCTGTGGTTGCTATTATCATCATCCCCATTTTACAGATGGGGTAACTGAGATTTGGTGAAGTTAAGTCAAGCATTCAAGGTCATGGAGCTTACAAGGAGCAGAACCAGATTTAACCTGTGCTTTTTGCCCTAAATACACACCTTAGATAAGGCATGTTGAAGGAAAAATGGACAAGAGGGACTAAGGAACTACATGATTTAATTTCCACAGGCTTATAAGAATAATGTTGTTACAGGCAGAGGTTGGGAAATTGGGAACAAAACAAAATTGAGAGGAAACAGAGGGCAAAAGCAAATACATTTTGTGTTGAAGTTAGCAAGTCTGAGGTGGCAGCAGAGTTCCAAATAGAAGTGTCTTTCAAAGAGTAAGACCATCGGGATTAAGGCTCCAAAGAGAGGGAAGATGTAGGGAGATCCGGCAGTCACCATAATGAGAGGTAAAACCCAGAGGTCTGGAAACAGTGAAGTGCTCTGGAAGGAACAGCCTGCCTCAAGAGAATTGCCAGTCTGGGAAGGGTCCACATTTGGGAGGTAGGAGATGGAGAAGATGGAGGAGCCAAGAAAAGGTAACAGAAGGAATAATCAAATTAACAGACAAATAAGAATACCACAGTGTTTTAAAAAATTAACTAAAGAGATTTCCATTAGTAGAAATAGTCAGCACAAATCAAAGAAAATGTCAAAAAGAAAGTTACTTCCTCTCCCCACTGGAGTGGTCAGATAAGGCCCGGTGAACAGTCAGGAGACCTACCACCCTTCAGTAGTAACAAAGCCACCCTCTCTACAGCATCAGTGGAGGCCTAATGGGGAGCCTGAACCACCCCCACCTAGCACTAACAGGGAGCTCCTTCCCTCCAGGTGTCGACAAAGGACAGGCGGAGAACATATACATCTATCCCCACCTGGCAGTAGAGAGGCAGCACCCCCTTTCACCCACCAATGTGGTGTCAGAGAAGACCTTCTGAACCACAATGTTTAAATAAGAACCAGAGTCTTATAACATAATACACAAAATGTAAAGGTTTCAATCAAAATTCACTCATCATACCAAGAAACAGGAATATCTCAAACTGAATGAGAAAAACAATCAACACTGAGATGACACAGAAGTTAGAATTAGCTGACAAGGACCATAAAGCAGCTGTCACAAAAATGCTCCAACAAGCAATTGAATGTGCTTGAAACAAATGACAAAAGAGAATGTTTCAGCAAGTGAATGGCATATATAAAGAAGTACCAAATGGAAAATTTAGAACCAGAAAATACAATGACCAAAATGAAAAATCTCAGTGGATGGTCTCAACAGCAGAATGGAGGATATGAAAAAAGAATCAGTGAATTTGAAGATAGATCAATAGAAATTACCCAATCTGAACAACAGAGAGAAAATAGACTGTAAAGATAAATAAATGGATCCTCGGGGATGTGAGAAACTATGAATATAGCAAAAGATATAACATTTGTGTCGTTGGAGTCTCGGAAGAAGAGGAGAAAGAAATTGGAGATGAAAAAGTAATCAGAGAAATACAGTCATGTGCTGCATAACGACATTTTGGTCAACAACAGACCACATTTATGACGGTGGTCCCATGAGATTAAAATACCATATTTTACTGTACTTTTTCTACACTTAGATACACAAATACTTACTACTGTGTTACAATTTCCTACAATATCCAGTACATGTTGTACAGGTTTGTGGCGTAGGAGCAATAGGCCATGCAATAAATCCTAGGTATGTAGTAGGCTGTACCACCTAGGTTTGTGTAACTATGATGTTCACACAACAACAGTGCCTAATGACACATTTCTCAGAATGTATCCCCATCGTTAAGCAGCACATGTCTGTAATGGCTGACATTTTCCAAAATTTGAGAGAGAGAGATATATACACACACACACACACTCTCTCACACATGCACACACATACCCCTGCAAAGGATTCAAGAACCTGGGAAAACTCCAAACAGGATAAACCCAAAGAAATTCAAGCCAAAACACATCATAGTGTAACTTCTGAAAACTAAAGAAAAAAACCTTGAAAGTATCCAGAAAGAAACAAGTCATTATCTATAGGGGAAAACAAGTTGAATGACAACAGATTTCTGATCAGAAACAATGGAGGCTAGAAGGAAGTGGCAGAGCATTTTTCAAGTGCTGAAAGAAAACTACCAACCCAGAATTCTATATCCAGGGAAACTACCCTTCAGAAATGAAAGGGAAATCAAGACATTCTCAGATGAAGGAAAACTGAGAGAATCTGTCACCAGCAGACCTACCCTTAAAGAATGGCAAAAGGACTGGGCACTGTGGCTCATGCCTGTAATCCCAGCACTTGGGGAGGCCAAGGTGGGAGGACCACTTGGGCCCAGAAGTTTGAGACCACCCTGGGCAATATAGTAAGACCCTATCTCTAAAAAAAAAAAATATATAGAAAATAAATTCAAAAAAAGAATGGCTGAAGGAAGTCCTCTAAATAAAAAGGAAATGATAAAAGAAGAAAGTGACAGATGAGCCATAAGAGCAATGTCAGTAGTACAGAGAAAGTAGGTATCAGACTGTAAGATGTAGAAGAGAATGGGTGGTGTTAAAAAGGAATCAGCCAGAGGGGACCACTGTAAGGCTTGAAAGAAAAGGAATCATATGGGATGAGGAGGCGGGTAGGATAGGCAGGTATGGCACAGTGATTAAAAACTACAGAGGGTTCAAATCTCTGCTCAATCTCTTCCTAACTGTATGCCCTTGGATAATTTCTTACCCTTTTCAAGCCTTAGTTTTCCCCCTTATTAAATGGTAATATTAGGAGCAACCTCATAAAGTTATTATAAGATTTAAATGAGACAACACATATAGTATTTAGCACAGTATCTGAGACAACACATACAGTATTTAGCACAGTATCTGGTGTGTGAATCTACTGGCTCAAGAAATGCTATTCCCATTCTTAGTAGCTAAAGTAGTTATTTCAGGCAGAAGAGGAGCTGGCCCAAGGGAATGTTGTTTTCAGGATGCAAACTTAATACAAAGAAGAAAAGACTATTTGAAAAATAAGGGGAAAAAAATAAAGAGGGCATACACAGAGGAATGCAGTGGGGTATGGTAAGGGGGAGATAGCTTTAGGCACAGAGTGCAAAGGTAACATCAGACAAGAGAAATAATGGCCCTAGGACCAGAAAGACCGGGGTTCAAACTCTAGCACCACAACTTACTCACACGCATCCTGAAGAAGCAATTTGACCTCCCCAAGCTTCAACTCTCTCATCCCAAAAATGGAAATAATAAACCTGACCTTACATATATCATCTCTAAACCTTCTTCACAACCCCATTGAGTGCCTGGGATCACAGGCATCTAATAAATGGTAATATTGTTCTTTCTCAGAATAGATGAATCAAGGATAGATAAAAGGACAGATGCAGAGAGAGAGGGAGGTCAGGGCACGAATGTATAGCTGGGGGGGTGGCAGGGATGTGGCTATTTTAGGTCGACTCAATCTTTTTTAGAAAAGAGGCAAACGACTATCGAAAGTGAGGAAGGGCAGAGAGCGATGGAGCCTCACAGGAAAACAGAAGATCTAAGCAATTCCTCAGTAATTCTCAGAACGCTAAACCCGAAAGGGACCTAAGGAATAATTTCATTCCTTCTCTGCCTCCTTTTTATGAATGATAACAAACAAATTTGTTCTGTAAAGGGCCAGATAGTAAATATTTGGGTATTTTGGGCCAACGAGTTTTCTGTCTCAGTAACTTAACTCTGCCATCGCAGTACAAACGCAGAGAGATAAGGCACAAAAAAATGAGTGGGTCTGTATTCCAATAAAATTTTATTTATGGACACTAAAACTTAAAATCCATATAATTTTCACGTGTCGTGAAGTATTCTTCTTTTGATTTTTTAAAAACATTTTAAAATGTACCAATCACGTTAGCTGGCAGGCTGCACAAAACCATGCAAGAAGCCACAGTTTGCCAACCCCTACCGTAGAGTGGTTATGAGCTCAAGACTAAAGATAGTCAGACATGAATTTGAGTCTCTGCCTCAGAATTTACTAGAAGAAAAAACTTCAGCTATGGTATTTAGTCTCCTAGACCTTCTCATTTACTGACTCCTCATTTATAAAATGTGAATAAGGCCGGGTGCAGTGGCTCACACCTCTAATCCTAGCACTCTGGGAGGCCGAGGTGGGAAGATTCCTTGAGGACAGGAGTTCAAAACCGGCCTGACCCCGTCTCTTTAAAAAATAAAAAATTAGCCAGTCATGGTGGTGCACCCCTGTAGTCCCAGCTGCTCGGGAGGCTGAGGCAGGAGGATCGCTTGAGCCCAGGAGTTTGAGGTTGCAGTGAGCTATGACGACGCCACTGCACTCCAGCCCCCCAGGCAATAGAGCAGGTTCCTTTCTCAAAAAAAAAAAAAAAGCAAATAAAAATTATACATTTTCCATATAATTTTTGTGATGATTAAATGAGATAATGCACGGAAATGACCTTAGCAGAGGGCTTGATACAAAGCCAAACCCAAAGTAACCAAAACAACAAACAGAAACACTGGACCAATATGCAGATGACCCAGTTAGCTAACAACTAAACCAAGCTCAGAACCTGTGTGCCTGTCTACTCAATTCAATGCTTTTCCCAGTCCCACAATTACTGGTAGACTTAGCTTTACAAAAAGTTAGCCACTCATGAATATACACTTCAGTGGCACTAGACAGTCTCGTGTTCCCTTGCAAATGTCTCCCTGTGTCTGAGATTTCACCATTAAAAATGTGTTACTTTATTTTATGCTGTTTTCCACCTGAACAATGCAAATTCCCCCAGATGAGTTCTCAATTTAAGTTCTATTAGCTACACTTATATGTAATTTATTAACTAGTTTTTTAGCAGGTCTCTAGACACTAGATTTTGATAGGAAATACAAAGAGGAAAAAATGTGGCAATCGATACAATGGAGTATTATCCAGCCATCAAAGCAATGAAGTTCTGATACATGTTCTACAACATGGAAGAACCCTGAAAATATTTTGCTAAGCGAAAAAAGCAAGACACAAAAGGCCACACATGATATGATCCCATTCATAAGAAATATCTAGAATAGGCAAATCCATAGAGATAGAAAGAAGATTAGAAAGGGGTTGAGGGGTGAGCGCTTAATACATTCAGGGTTTCCTTCTGTGCTGATGACAATGTTTTGGAACTAGATAGTGGTGATGGTTGCACAACCTTGTGAATTTACTAAAAGCCACTGAATTGCACACTTTAAAATGATCAAAACAGCGAAGTTTATGTTATGTGGATTTTACCACCCAAAAAAAATACATATATACAGAGGACACATGAGGATTCTGCAGGTGCAACAAGAGGTTCTCTTACGAGAAGTGTGAGGAAAGACTACAAAAGGCAGACTGAATTTGCCAAAGACCTCCTTAGTCCACTTTACAAGTTTGCATAAGGCTAGTCCTGGATATTTATGAAAAAAATTAATTTATTTAAAAGGTACTTGTTAACCACCTCGTGTGTGCCAGGCACTGAGCCTGGCTCTGAGGATAAAGCACTATAAACAAGATAGAAAAGTGTTTCTTGACATTCTTTCCAACGTGTAAATACCCAGAGCAAAAACCCCCCATTTAGTCATTTTTGTAAAAATATATGCAGAATATTTACTGTATAATCACTATTATAAAACAAACATAGTTATACCATTTCTTCATCAATTCTCATTTTAACCCTGCCTGACAATTAGCATATCCAACAGTGAGAAAAAGGAAGCAAAAGTTCTTTGGATCAAGAGAATCAAAGGGCTATGCTCTTGGGCAGGGCAGGGTTAGGGTAGTAGAAGCTCCAGGAAAAAGGGTGGAATTTAGATGAGATCTGTTAATTTGCAAACTTGTTATCTTTCCAAGGCGAAATCTATACAGAGGACAGAGAAGCGTGACAGCTGTTCACTTCTTTTAAAGTGTTGTTTGCAGTCTAACAATCTAATGCTGTTGGCAGCACATCTATTTTCTTTCTTTTAAATCAATTCCAAATGATTGGAATATATTTGAAATTACTATTTTTTTAACTTTCAGGAACATCTGATCTAAACCAACTCACAAAGTTGATGCTGTCCCTTTTCTTGGAAGACTTTGCAATCTTTCTTCACCATACATTGTAGTACTTAAAACTCTAATATCTCTACCTCTATTGGGTTTGTTTGTTTGTTTGAGACAGAGTCTTGCTCTGTCGCCCGGCTAGAGTGCTATGGCCTCATCACAGCTCACTGCAACCTCAAACTCCTGGGCTCAAGCAATCCTCCTGCCTCAGCCTCCCGAGTAGCTGGAACTACAGGTGTGCACCACAATGCCTGGCTAATTTTTTCTATTTTTGGTAGAGACGGGGTCTTGCTCTGGCTCATGCTGGTCTTGAACTCCTGACCTCAAGCGATCCTCCTGCCTCAGCCTCCCAGAGTGCTAGGATTACAGGTGTGAGCCACTGTGCCAGGCCTGTCTCCATTATTTATCTTTCTTAACAGAGTGAAAATGGGAAAATGCACTTTTGAAAACAAACAAGAGTCAGTTATATATAAATTCAGGTTCCTATTAGAATATGGCTTAAGCAGTTATTTCTTCCAAACTTCTACCGAAAACAATAAAAGCACAGATGATTTCCTAGAGCCCAACTTGAGTGGAGGAAAGGTAAAATGTTTGAAACATCTCATCCACTAGCGTTCACCCATCTTCATTTTATGCTTTTGAATTTGCACCATCTCTCTATAGTCTCCCCATGTTTTAGCCTTAATGTATCTTCCCAATCAAATTAGGCATTTCTTTAAGACAACAGAATGTAGTGACCATCCAGTTACAGAAGAGGAAACTGAGGCCCAAGGAAGCTAAATGATGTAGACGAGGTCAGAGTTCTGGTTAAAAATATAGATAACTAGTTAATTTTTTTTCTCTGTTTTGTTGCTAAGTTTGTTGCTAAGAACTGTGCAAGGCTGTGTGAATACAGACTTTGGAAATTTCAAGTTAAAAAAAAAAGAGATAATATTAACTGTTTATGACATTTGGAAGAGAGCACCTGAGGTTTGGTTTTGCATTTCATCCTCACCTAGGTGCTCCCTCCCACAGTTTTGTAAGGCTCTCTGTTCAACCCTGGAGTGCTCTCCTCTTTCAGAGATTAAGACCCACTTCCAAAGGTCCAGAAAGAGTCTCCAGCTCTACAGCACAGAGACTGAGTATTCTGTTCTGTAAAACCTCCAGAATGGCAGGCGCTCAGATGTGAGTAGCACTAGCATGACCTCATGGAGGAGGTACACGGGGAGAGCCAGCAAGCTCCCCGGGTCTTGGCAGGCAGGAATGGTAAATTAGTTAGCTAAAAAACAAAAAGCAGGGTGGGAGACATGCTATGTGAGTGAAAACCGTATAATCAGTCCTCAAGGCATGCCCTGTTGAACAGAGGCAAGTGCAAGTTGGTGAAATGCCAGCAAAATGTCATTATGGGTTGAGTCATCAAAAGTAAAGAAAACTACGTTCAATACTAATCAACCAGTGAAAATTCTCTTCCCTATAAAGGTTAGTATCTCTTTTTTTTCCCTGATAAAGTTAGTCATAGATTTGCCAAAAGAAAGCTCTTCAAAGCCAATTTGGCTCTCCGTTCCATACCGAGCTCAGAATATTAACAAAAACCTGTTGCTAAGGGACATAGATGCATAGTTGAGTTTAAAATACAAAATTATGCTAATCTAGCTGCTGGAAGAAACCCTTTCTCAGGAGCACCTCGTCGTATGTTGAGTCAGGCAATGAATGCATCCAGGATGGGATGGCAAGGCCTGCCACACCTTGGTCCCCGTCTGTTCCTCCTCCTTCATCTCTCGCTGTTTTGCAACGCGACCCCCTACATTCCAACCACACAGAGCTTTAGGATTTCCTGGACACTTGTGACATTTCACACTGCCTCACAGACCAAAGCTGGGCCTGCTCTGACTACCCGACTCCCAACCCCTCATTCTTCTGTTCATTCAGCTCAAGATCCAAGCATTTATTCACTTTTCCTTTGAGCTATCACTGAACCACAAATACCAGTAGACACATCTGTCCCGTATTAGACTGTGAGCTTCTTGAAATCATCTCTCTGCATCCTCCCCGGTACCTAGCAAAGAATCACACAGGGAAGAAGCTAATAAATGTCCAGGGAATTAATAAATGGATGAGTGGTAATATGCATGATTGAACAGACCCATTCAATCATCTGTCGACTGATTGAATACACAGAGGTCCTGATTTCTACCATGTCTGGTGCTCTTGTTTGTTTTTTGTCTTTAAGCCTCAGAAGTTAGCTTCTGTCTTTACAGGAAGAATAATAGGGCTCCCCAGAGAGTCAAAGTTTGACTTATGTGCCTGAGATGCTAACAGCAGCCCAGGTGTGAGTTTCAGGAGATCTGTCTTCCATACTTGGCTTACCACTACCTTGGACTTTCCAGTTACTTAATCTCTCTTAGTCATAATTGCCTCATCTCTAAAGTGAGGTGATCAGCCTAGAAGATTTTTTTTTTCTTTTTTCTTTTTTTTTTTTTTTTTGAGACAGGGTCTCGTTCTGTCACCCAAGTTAGAGTACAGAGGCACAATCATAGCTCACTGCAACCTCAAACTCCTGGGCTCAAGCAATCCTCCTGACTCAGACTCCTGAAACGCTAGGGTTACAGGCACAGGCCACCATGCTAGGCTAATTTTTTTTTTTTAATTTTTTGTATAGAGAGGGTCTCGATATGTTGCCCAGGCTGCTCTCCAACTCCTGACCTCAAGACAATCCTCCCGCCTCGGCCTCCCAAAGTGCTAGAATTATAGGTATGAGCCACCACACCCGGCCTATCCTAGGTGATTTCTAAAGCCTCTGCTAGATGTGATATTCCATGATCATGAAGTCTTGTCTTCACACTTTGCCTAGTATCGATTGCCCAAACTCCATATCACATATACTTGGGCAACTGTTACATCAATGGACAATTAATCTTGTATTTGTCACTTAGCCATTAGAGAGCACCAATATGCCTTTTCTGTGTTGTTCTCAGTTCAAGGGCATTGCCTCAGTTTATATAGCAGATGGCATTATTGTTCTTTTTCCTGCTGCAGTGGCCTCCTTATAAAGGTAACCAGCAACAGAACAAATGGGAGCATATATGGTCTGAGTTTCTTCCACTCACAGGGAACATGAGTAAATCCAAGGAGATGCACCTGCTTTAATAACCAACTTCTTTGTGATTAAGAGTGTGCAACTTTATAAAGAGTTTTTCTTAAAAGAATGACATAAAACAGCCCAGGTCACAAGACTGCCAAAGCTTCATGTAAGTATAAGTCTAGCCAGCCATGTTCATTGCTTTCATTTTCTTAATGCATTTCCTTCCAGTCTGCTGATGGTGTTAATCAATTTGACTGTCCCACCTAGGTCCCCACTCGGGTTACCTGGTCCTATGGCACCTCGAAGTGGGCAGAGGGGCACGTGGTAACTCCTCACGTGCACAGGGATGAACACCTGACTCAGATCCAGCCAACCTGGCAGCCACTCATCATCAGATTATCAGATTTCTTTTTTGTGGGGGTGGAGAGGGCGATAGGGAATTTGATCTCAGACTAGACATTGTAAGTAGCCAAAAAACAATGAGTACTGAAACAACTACAAAGTCATATAGATGCAGGGCTAGTGGCTCTTTTAAACTGTGTGCATGTTGAGTTAGCAAAAGCCGGGTCCACAGAGGAAGGCAGAGAGCAGAGAAGATGGTCAGAGAAAAACCAAATGCGGAGCCCTGCGAAGGAAGAGGAAGAGGGAATCAGAGAATGCATTACTTAGTTCCTACCAGGCCTGGCTGTGCCTCCTGAAACTGAATTCAGTGACGTTATCCCTAATAAAGACTCTTTTACTTAAGGTAAAGCAAAAACACACAAGCACATGCACTTATTTATAATCACACACCAGATATATTTATATCCGTTCTTCCTGGGTCATAAGCATCTTTCCATTAATGTTATTGGCCTCTCTTCACAACCTATTACATCAGGTAGGTATCTGATAGCTGAAGCGATTCCCTGACTATTATACAATAAAGGTGTTTCTATTTTTCACTATTTTGACATGGCAGTGGCATAGTGAACTTTAGCATTTAAATAAACTAGATTCAAATCCCAGCTCTGCAACCACTAACTGTATAATCTGGGACAAGTTATTCACCTGAGTTCCGGTTTCCTCCTTTGTAAAAAGAGGGTAATATTGCCTATCTCTCAGGTTTTTATGAGGATTAGAGCTAATTAGTAAAATGCTTATCACAAAGCCTTGCACATAGTAGGCACCCAATGATCACTATTACAAGATAGAGTCCCAGAAATAAAAATGCTGGATCAAAGGGTATGAAAATTGTGCAGGTTCTTGACACTGGCCAAATGCTTTCTCAAAGACTGAGTCTTTCTACATCCCCCTGATATATACTTAGAACAGAATAGCAGTACAAACCTCTTCTAGTACTGCATTCCTTCTACCCAGCTTTGCCTTTGGCTTAGAAGTCTAGGGCTCAGGGCTACTTATTCACATTGGACTGTGTGTTCCTTCTAACCTGAGAGAGAAAACCTGTCTTACACTGAGTGGCCTGACAATCCAGCTGATTCACTACTTCCTGTTTTCCTCTGCCTCTGTTGGTCCCACTTAGAGAGCCATGCACAGGTACTCAGCATTGAAGAAGTCTGGGCTTGTTTTAATCAAGCCCCAAACTAGTTTCTGTTGCTCTTTTTCTGTGTATCCTTCTAAACCCTACCTCCCCAGGCTTCTTATGAGTGCATCTTCACATAATAGCCAGATGAACAAAGATTGCTTCTGAGCTGAAAGAAACAGAGGTATATACTCATTTCTTACAGGCAGGACTCATATGGAATAAAAACCTATATTATTCCCTGGATTCTGTAGCCTGGTTTCTTAGGTCCTTTCACTCTCTGATCCCTGCTTCCCGATTGACCTCTCTGCTGACCCTTTCTTTCTTCTGTTTCCATGTTCACTCCTATAATTCTTGACTTTCTGCCTAGCCTCAGCTGCGCACCTGTTCTTTCGTTATTTGGGTCACCTGTCCCAAGACCATGCCCCCAGCTCTGAGGATACCCAAGCCTTAGCCCCACCTTGCTGCTACTTTCTCTGGGTTGCCGACCTGGCCCCCCCACACTTGATGCCTGCCACCACCAACACCCTGGCAGGACAACCTGACGGATGACAGACATCTGCTCTAAGTTGGAAAAGTCCCTTCCCCTCTGACCTTACCCCCAACCACCTCACCCGACATGCCTGACCATTTCTTTCCTTATTGTCTTTCCTTCTGAAAG
The DNA here is from genome assembly GCA_023783475.1 of Daubentonia madagascariensis. Classification (NCBI taxonomy): domain Eukaryota; kingdom Metazoa; phylum Chordata; class Mammalia; order Primates; family Daubentoniidae; genus Daubentonia; species Daubentonia madagascariensis. The sequence goes on from JAKFHU010000487.1 coordinate 11,143,865, forward strand.
CGTTCCTGGTATTTTTATACATAATTTTATGTTAAATGTACTCAGACCACATTAAGAAGATAAAGCTGTCTATTAGCTCTATTAAGTGCACACACAGTTGAAAAGACCTTTTGTTAATAATCAATATTGCAAGAGGCTTGGAAACACTCGAGTATTACTTTTTTTTTTTTATGCCTTACAGGCCTTTTCTAAAAATAAACTTTGCCTAGCTTGGTTCTTACTCACATTCCCTCTTAAGCCTTGTTCTGATAGGTCTCGACCATTTGATACAATGGGAAGGATGTCCCCTTCCCCCAACCACCAAGCCCTGTCCCTGTATCTAAACATCAAAGTTGCCTGGGACAACTACTGAGAGTTTTCTGTAGGTCTCATTGTCACTAAACACTAATTAAGTTTTGGGAGTCAATATAGCAACAGCGTGTGTGCGTGCGCGTGCGCATGTGCATGCATGTGTGTGCGTGTTTTCTAATTTAACACACCCCAGTTTAGAAGCATCCTGTCTGTCATTAACAATAGAAAACCAGAAGAAAGAGCAGGTAGTCTGCTCAAGAACTAGATGGCAAAGTCTCTTGTTTTACTTCCTTATTCTCCTGAGAACCACACTTCCAGTTCTGTTATACCAAGTTAATGTCCTCCCTCTACCCCCAGGCTTTCCTGATCTTCCCAGGTTGAGTTATGCACCTCACCTTCCTCAGTAGCTTACCTGCATCTTGTACCAGAACTTACATGCATATCACACAGAGTAGCATTAGTTTGCTGACATGTTTGTCTTCCATGTTATGGGTTGAACTATGTCCTCTCAAAATTAATATGCTGAAGTCCTCACCACCAGCATCTCAGAATGTGACCTTACTTAAAAAGAGGATCACTGCACATGTAATTAACTAACATGATGTCATACTGGAGGAGGGTGGGCCCCTACTTTAATAGCACTGGCTTCCTTATAAAAAGAGAAATTTGGATACAGACACACAGACAGGAAGAACGCCACGTGAACACAAAGTCAGAGTCCAGGCTATGAGTCTATAAGGCAAGGAATGCCAAGGATTGCCAGCAAACCACCAAAATCTAGGGGAGAAGCTTGGAAAAGATTCTTCTTCACAGCCCTCTGAAGGAGCCAACCCTACTGCCTTCTTGATCTTAGACTTCCACCCTCCAGAAATGTGAGACAACAAATTTCTGTTGTTCAAGCCACCCAATTGGTGGCACTTTCTTACAACCGCCCTAGCAAGCAAATATATCCCATCAGACCACGAGCTTCTTGAGGGTAGAAACAGGATTCTATTCACCTTTTTGTATTCACCAGGCACAGTACAAGGTGCAGATAATTTATTTAATTATTCAATAATGCTTGTTAAAGACAACCAAGAAATAGTCCTCCACCTCCCACATTCTGCTGAACACTGACTAACTGCCTTGTCCTTAGATAGGTCACGTTAGAAAGAAAGAATGAAATTTGAGATGAAAAAAAATTATTCTAACTCTAATATATCAAAATTTCTCAATCTCATTCTTAAACCAATTCCAGAATCAACTCTTGCATCCTCCCCCTACTTTCCTTGTAAAAATAAAAGCTCATTCAGGAACAAAGTCCTGAGCGAGAAGACTTTGTAAGCCACTTCATGAGATGATATGCCTGGCAGGTCCTGCCTACCTGGCTGGGTCATATGTTCTTTTTTATATGCCAGGTGAGGCAAAAACTGCCCTGTGGCTTGCATGACTCTGGCTGCAGGTGACTCAGTTCACCCCTATTACCCACTGTACTGACTCTGATTGAATGAAGTCACTGAGCAGAAAGGAGGTGACAAAGTAATAGGTTCCCGGAGAAACAGCCCATTGTGAGCCCCAGAGCTGTATGTCACTCTGTTTTTCAAACCAAAATAATAAAGGAAAAAATTAATTTAATCTACCAATCGCATTAAATATATTTACCTTTTAAACTGTATTTTTCCAAAATCGAAAGTACAAAAAAAAATTTATGAACTCCCTTGCCGATACGCAATACCATGCTTGAGAAAGTAAGTTTGGTAAAACAAAGAATCTTCTAGAGCTCTATTCTTGAGGTAAGTGAAATGAGAATTCAGAAGAACATTGAATAGTTTTCCTCCTCTTAAACTGATTTCGGATGATTCTAGAAAAGAGAAAAGCACTAAGAAATGGAAAAGACAGGTTGGCATGTTAGCAGGTTATAAAAAATGAAAATTACAGCTGTGGCCATGCTCTGGAAAATATTCCCTGACCTAGCCAGACGTTGATTATTGAACCAACAGCTTGCTTATATAATTACAGTGTGTCTATAAACCTGGTTGATATGATATACTTGTTTAACTATTAACCTCCAAATTTCCTGGAGTTTCCACAATCCAAAAAACCACCTAAAAGTATGAGAGATGATATATTCCATTTATTAACCTATGGTGCCCAGAAGCAATAACTACAGTATTTATCTTAGTAAGAAAAAGGAAGTTCTTAGAAAACGCAAGTTAAGGTCTGTGAAACTCCAGATATTTTGCTGGGGCATTTTCCTTTTATTACTCTTCTAAGGAATTGTTCTGCCTATATTAATGTTCTGTTGCTGCCACAAGATTCCTTCACATACCCACCTCGGATCTAGAACCCAACTTCCTCACCAACTGTGACAACCACACTGATACTTCCACACCCATTGTAAACACTTTCTTGATCTCTCTCTTAATCACAGGGCTTCCCAATTCACGGTACTTCTTTTAAACAAATCTGGGAGTCTAGTTTGTATTCTACACATTTTTGCACTTTTCTTTTCTTTATCTATTTATTTTTGCTTATCTGCTTATGTGTTGTTTATTTTGTGCTTTTCTTACCTCCTCCTAGACTATAAGCTCCTTAAGGACTAAAGGGAAAGGAAGAATGAAGCAAATTCAAGTTTGTGGAGAGATGACTATAGCAAAGTGCCTCAAACACCAAAGTGCACTCAATAAATATTTGTTGAATAAATGAATGCCAAGCACTGGCCAAAGCATATTACATGCATGAGCTTGCTTAATCTTCATAACAACCCCGGGAGTGAGTGTCAGTCTTTCCATTTAGAAGGTGAGGAAACTGAAGCTCGAGGTTAAGTAGGTTTTCCAAGGCTACATAGCTAACAAGTGAAATGGCAGAGTCCAAGGCATATCTGTCAATTTCCACCTAGCGCACAATATCTTAAACATAACAATTGACCAAAAATATATTTGTTGAATGATCTGAACACCCTCTTATCCAAGTTCTTTCTTTAGGTATATCCAGAGTCTTTGGGATTATTTTTTCTTCAAATGGCAAAGGTGTCTGGGGTGCAGGAAGAGGTAAGTAAAGTGGAGAGACTACCTTGCAAGGTTTTCAAATACCATGGGTAGGCTGTCTCTGCATATTTACTGCAAAATAATTCCCACGCCCTTTACTATTCTGTTCTTACTGGCTCTTCAGATTCTCGCCTTACTCTTACTGCTAATTCACCCCATACCATGTGGAACTGGAGGCAAGAGAATAAAGGAAGGGAATAAATAACCTGTCATTCAACATCCAGACCATCTACTGCCCTGGCTTCAGCATGGAGTGATGGGAGACAGGTGAGACACAGGTGTGACTGTTCTGCTTTGGCTGGAGAAAAAGCCAAGAAAGAATTCACTGGTTGAGAAGGAAATTCATTTCCAACCCCCTCTGCCTCCTCTGCCACAAAAATAGGCAATTCCAGGTTCCTCCACACTGTCCAGTACAAGAGGAAACCACTGGACACATGAGTTCATTCATAATTTCAAGGCAACTGCACTTGTTACATTTATATACAAATAACCAGGAAGAAAGAAAATCACTAAGCCAAAAAGGGGCTGCAGTATTCCTATACTTAGGTAAAATGCCACATTGGCCAAGTTCTTATTACTGTTTTAAAGCAATTTAACTTAGATGTGTAGGGAAACACACAAGTTTGAGTCTGTTTATTTTCTATGTGATAGAGCCAATAAGACAGCAAATGGTATCAGTAATTTGTTAACAGTGTTTTAACATAAACTTCCTGTATATACACACCAGTATCTATCAGCGGGCACGCTGTAATCAGCTTCCTTCAACCAATGGGCAATTTCTACTTGGAATTCAACCTTAAGAGTCCGAATGAGTCAGACTCAGTATTCTGTGATCAACAGACACTTAAAGGGATATCTCAAAAGGAACCTATATATAGCTAGATACAGGTTAACCCCTCTTAATTACCATACTTGGCCCTGGTATGCCCAAATCTATCCAAGTTCCTATGGAATCCATTCATGTTTTCTATCTCCAACCGTGCCTTTTGTGTAATGGATCTCATAAATTTATTTGGGAGTGATAGCTCAAGTAGCCAGGAGCTCAGATTCTGGGGTCAGACAGACTTTGACTAAAGCCTCTGCTCTGCCACTGTCAGTTTGACATCTGTGGCAAGTTCTTAACTTCTCTGGCCTCAGTTTGCTCATCTACAAAATGGGGCATCACACCACTGAGCCCTAGTGAGAGTAAATGACATAATTCATGTCCATCACTAAGCACAGTATCTGGAACACAGAAAGAATCACAGCAATGATACCACCTGGGATGGTAGGAATTAGCATCTCCTTGTACGTGACTTAAATTTACCTCATTCTGGATATGGTGAACAAATCCAGGCTCATCCTACCAAAGCTATTTTGTCTTCATGCGGCTTTTACCTCCCTTCATTTTCAGAAGTTTTATCACAACCTTCCTTCCTAAATATATAAAATACCCATGATTTCAGTGACTCTGTAAGCAAAGGATACCCATAACTCAAAAGAAAATTGCCCACCCAGAATTAGGGGGTTAAGGTAAGAAAACAGCTCTAACCTTTGTAAGAGATGATAACCAGAAATCTCTCTGGGTACAATGGAAGCTGTCTTGCTATGTACGGAGGGAGGCTTTCCTCTTCACACAAAAGAAATGATGGAACCTCTGAGCTGGGTCATGATGACAACCAAAAAAGCCAGGCAATGGTAGTCGCATGAGAGTTGTTCTTAGTTATTTACTTTCTAAACAAAATGTGGGATCAAGAAGGGGAGAATGAAGAGTTTGGGGAAAGAATGAATGAATGGCTTCTCGTGGAAAGGAAAGAAGAAAAGAAAAGAAATATAAAGCAAACAGGAAAAGCACAACTAAGGGAAGGATCCCAGGATGAGCTAGAGGAGACGGGTGGCTTAGTTCAGCGGAAATGAGCAATGACCTACAATTCTCATAACCAGGAGAAACACCACTCAGACATTTCCTGCTGGCTGGGCCCAAGGGGTCACCGGCTGAGCAGCAGACCAGTAGTCATCCAAGTTAACACTTTCAATTAAAGCCAAGGAGGAATGTAATCTGGGAGCTCTGTCATGAAAAGACCCCACTACTTGATTTAGTAAAGTCTTTTATGACGGCACTGGCAAACTTTTTCCAAAAAGGACCACAGTCAATACTTCTGGCTTTGTGGGACATACGGTCTCCATTGCAACTACTCTATTCTACCACCATAGAGCAAAAAGCAGCTGTGGAAAACACATAAATGAATCATCACAACTGTGTTCTGATAAAACTTTATTCTCGGACACTGAATATGAATTGTGTATAATTTTCATGCATCATGAAATATTACTTTGATTTTTTTTCAATCATTTAAAAATGGGAAAATCATTTTGGTTCATGGGCTGTACTTTAAAACAGGTGATGCAGGATTTAGCCCAGGAACTGTAATTTGCTGACCCCTGGTTACAAGCATGGCCCTTCTGGTCAGACAGTACCAGCTTTGCATCCTGCCTCTGCCACTAATTGGCTATCAGGCTATGGGCAAGTTGTTTAACAACAATTAATTTCCTCACTTATAAATTCAGGATAACAGTATCTGACCCCACAGTGTTTTGGGACATTCAAAAGCATACTACATGAGGCCGGGGGCGGTGGCTCACACCTGTAATCCTAGCACTTTGGGAGGCTGAGGCGGGACGACTGCTTGAGCCCAGGAGTTTGTGGTTGCATTGAGCTTTGATGACACCATTGCACTCCAGTCTGGGCAACAGAGTAAGACTGTGTCTCCAAAAAAAAAAAAAAACATACTATATGAAAAGTGACTGGCATATAGTAAGTGATGATGATGTCAGCATTGGGAGTGTGGGGGAGGGGTAGTGTTCAGCATCTAGATCTGGGGCTAGTGGTCTGGACAAAGAAGTCTGGTCCCAAGGACCTGACAAGGAGGGATTTACAAACTAGAAAGTAAAACAGGTGACGGGGGATGCTGCAAGTGCCTATTTAATGCTTCAACTCAGAGCTGAGTTTACTAAATTACGATGATTTGTGATAGACTTCATTGTGTGTGGATTATAACCTGAATATCCTCTTCAATGTAGGAAGAGGAAGATTGCAGATTACATACCAAACTGTATGCACCAGCTTGCGGAAGAAAGACCATCTAAGGAGACAGAGTGGAAGAGGGTGGGTGAAGGCAGTGGAGGTGGCCAAGGAGGAAGTGGGGAATCATTTTGTTTGGAGGTTGTCCTTGCAGAGTACTCTGTTTTGGCAGAGGGCAGCCAGCTGTTAAAAACTTTGTCTCTGACAACCCTTCACAGGCTCCACAGACTTACAAACCAGCTCCTGAAACCAGCACAGGATTGAGAAATTCATTCCAATCCCATCGGATTGGATTCTTTGGACAACTCATCTTAGCGTCACATATTGTTAAAAGGGAAAGTTAGCAAAGGATCATACAACCTTTAAATCTGTTCAGAGAGCCCAGGTAGGAGAAATGACACTTCTTCAGTCATTGTAAGTTGTTTTTTATGCTATTCTTGCAATTTGCAAATAATTAAGCAAAGACATCATGGCAATATTAATGCAAACGAAGAAGCACAAGAAGAAAATTGTGCTACAATTTAGTTACTTTAAACTTTTTATAAAACTTAGGGAAAAAATGATAGTTATCCCTACTGATGAAAAATACTTGCATTGTCAGACACTTATTGAGCACTTATTACTGATAGGCACAATGGTAAAAGAGTTGGAGATGCAAAGATATAGAAGAAGTTTAGCTACCCAGCAGGGGCTTTCAAACAAGATAGTCCATAAAAGGCAAACAACAATTACAGTGGTTAAAACTTGCAGCTGTACAACGTAGGCACAGGGAATCAAAATGAGAGCATTTGCAAAATATCCTCTGGCAGAGAGAAAATTGTTAAGAAACCCCACCACCATGATTCATGTATCACCATTTCTTGAGCACAGAAAAATAACCCCTGCTAATTGTACCGTCAGCACCCCCCTTCGCCAGTCTGATTCCCACAAAAACAAACAAAGCAAAAAAAATGTAAAATATACTAAAGAGTCTGAGGGGGGAAAGAAAAACATTTTGTAAATGTGGATTGCTAGTGTTGATGTGTGGTTTAGTGAAAAGAACTTTGGGACAGAGAATCAGGAGATCTAAGTCCTACTTAAGGCGCTAACATCTTTAGGCCGTTCACTCACTTTCAAGGCCCCAGTTAGCTCATTTCTAAAATGAAGTGATTGGACTACCAAACTCCTTTCCCAGCTCTAAATTCTACCCCTTAATATCAGGATGCATAAATTGGCACGTTAACTAAGGCTATGTTAAGGATATGTTAAGGATTGACTTAAATAACTTGGGAGGTCATCAAAATTGATTCTACACTTAATTCTTTTAACAAGCCTAGTTAATTTAAGCCAACCACCTTTTGTGATTAGGTATTGCACATGAAGGTAAAATTAAATTAAATTATTCTGCAACAATACACATAACACAACCAGGTGCTATGTAAGAGTTATGTACAAAACTAAAGAAAAACTACTTTTGCCTGCAGAGATAACTGAAAATAGAGAAATGCCTAATAGTAAGTTATTTCCCAGATTCGAATTTTAATCATGTCAGTACATTTTTCTTTTTATTTTCATATAGGCCTGGATAGCTATAGACTATATAAACAAAATGAGTTTGTAAAATATGTGATATTTACTTAAGACATTTTGGTTAAAATTAAAATGAGAACTCATCAAGGAATTAAATTGTTTAGATGCATAGAACCTAACTTTCAACCTATGATTCCCTAATCAACAATCTTGGAATTTTCTGGCCTAACTTTGAAAATAATTTGATCCTCAAATTAAAATTTTAAAGACTTATTTAATAAGAAAAAAAAGAAATTCAAATACATGAAACACAATTGTCAGAAAAAGTGAAAACTTCAACTGCTTTATTACTAAAAAGCACAAATAAGAGCAGAGTATTAATACCTTTTACCAAACTGTCAAAGAGTTTTCCAAATTTTTAAACCCAGGATGAAGAAAGGTATAACCTTTCTGGAAAGCAATTTACTTGGCAATATTTACCAAAATGCTTGAAAGGAAAGAATGGACACTTTCAAACATTATTGGTGGAAATGAGAATTAGTGTTACCTCTCTGGAGGGCAATGTGGCAATATATCCATGCATGCCCTTTGACCCAGGACTTCCACTTCTAGGAATCATCCTAAAGAAATAATTGGGCAAATGTGCAAAGTTGTATGTTCAAGGTATCCTTTGCAGTACTGTTTCTAGCTGTGAAAAAAAAAAAAATGGAAACTATGTGAAAATCTAACGGGAGGCTGATTAAATAAAGGACTACATTCTTAAAAACGAAAATATGCAATTAAAAAGAATGAGGTAACCATATGTGTTCCAATATAGAAAGATATCCAAGATATATGGTAGAGTATAAAAAAGCAAGTTGCAAAATATCATATACAGTGTGTAAAATAGCATGTATGAATATGTATGTATGGATGGACAAGTGCAGAGACTGTCACCAAAGAGTCAACCATAATTAGGTCTAAGTAGTATGACTTTGAGTGAGTTTTATATTCTTATCATGAATTTCTCTTTGGTTTGAATTTTTCAATGAGCACATATCATTTTTATAATAATAATAAAGCTGGCTGGACGCGGTGGCTCACGCCTGTAATCCTAGCTTCTCTGGGAGGCCGAGGCAGAAGGACTGCATGAGCTCAGAGGTTCGAGACCAGCCTGAGCAAGAGCGAGAGCCCGTCTCAAGGAAAAAAAAAATCAGCTACTCGGGAGGCTGAGGCAGGAGGATGGCTTGAGCCAGGAGTTGGAGGTTGCGGTGAGCTGCAATGACGCCACTGCACTCCAGCCCAGGGCGACAGAGCGAGACTCTGTCTCCACAAAAAAAACCAATGCAACTAGATGACCCTCCTCACAAACAAAAAAAAAAAAGAAAAGAAGATAATAAAGAAGCTATTTTCAGAAAGTAGAAAAGAGAATGAGGGGTGAAAAGAATTGAACATCCATAACCTGGGGTTTTGCTTCCTGGAATTTAATCTAAGGCCATGCTATGCACGACAATGTACGAACTGGGATGACCGTCACAGCAGGCAATATTCATTACAGTGAAAATTAACAAACATTAAGATTCTATTTAAATAAAATCAATATAATTGGATACAATGATGAACGTAGGAACATATTAACTACGGAATACTACACAGTATTCACAGTATTTACACAGTATTTACACAGTATTCACAGTATTTACACAGTGAAACAAAAGGTAACTAAATAGACATTGCTTCACACATATTTGGAATGTTTCATATACATATACAGAGAGAGAAGTCCAAAAGGATATATGCCCAAATGCATACTGCAGTAACTAGTAATTCTTATTTTCCTTTTCTAACGTTTCTATAATGAATAAGTATTCATGTGATTTTTTTTCTTTTAAGTTTTAAAAATATTCCTTGTAGAGCTTTCAGATTTTAAAATACTGGTGAGTAGTTAAATAATACTAATCTGTGAAAAACAAAGGCATGAGAATCTCAACTCTTTTCTCCAGCATTAAATTGACCACTAAGAGACCCCCCTGAATTCCCCTACTGCTAACATGCAGCACGCTATAAAGAACTGAACGCAACACTATTACAAAACAAGCTTAGGAAACCCAAGGTATCTATTCTGATTTTGTGTCCTGAGATGTACGGGGGTTATAAAACATACTGGCTCAGATTACAAACTAAGCATGACAAATCCGTCTGGTACAATCTAACAAAGGAATTTACACAGAATGAGAAATTTACACATTTCATTTCCCAAGGTAGAATGAATTACAGAAGCAAAGAACTCAACAGGGTTAAGCCCCTTCCTACCACTCTGCTATATGCTTCTGAATTATGCCTTACAGGCATTTCTTACATGATTTACTTATTGCTATATTAAACTAAAACTAATGTTTTTAAAGGCAAATAGGAGAAGCAGTGAGAAAGAGTATATTTTAACAGGGTCAAACTTTTTGTATATTTTCAGGTGTACTTGAAGATGCAAGACCTCTCTCCCTCCCTTTTTCCCTCCCTCCCTCAGAAGATCATTAGGGCTGATAACAATGGTTTTTCTCTCCTGGGTAGTGTAGATGACACATTTTTCCTGTAGCTTGTCTTCCTGTAATGTGCAGGAATTCCTGCACTTTCTGGGTGCCCTTCCTGTTAACTTACATTTCAGATTTCCTCAAAAGGCATTCTACTGCTTTAATATTTGAAAAATGTCAGCTCAACCCCAGACAGCTAATATAAACATGCTGAAAAGCATACCACCTAAAGTTACTACTGTGGAAAACAAAATTTCTTTTTAAGAAATTCTTTCTCGGAATCTCACTGTTGGTAAGGCTGGAAAGAAGTAACCCTGTCCTTCCAGCTCCCAGGGAGTCTGTAATTCTTTTGCCTCTGCTGTGCCTTAAATTAGAGGTCTGTAAAACCGAATTATAGTGATCTAGAAAGTTCGTAAAGGTTCTTGAATTGAACATGTTGTTAAATTCTTCAATACTATGAGATTGTATCTGCCTTTCACTTTTCCTCCCATTTTGTTTGGTCAGAGTATTAAAAAAGAAGTTTGGTACTGCAAAAAGTGTTTTGGCCATTTGAGAATAGCGTAGCTGAATTAGGCCAATTCCACATTTAAGTCCAAGCCAAGGTTCCTTTGCCATTTCTAAAATGATCACCCATTCTTTCTACCAATAATTTTCCTTTTGGACAAAAACCCCATGTTCATACCAGATGCACTTTTCAAACAGATTCCAATTAAGAAAACTCATCTGGGTAACTGGGAATTGATTTGAAGGACTACCAGTATCTGATCCATTATAGGCACACCCATTTTAGGACAGTGAAGAGTACTGTCCTAAAATTTCCTTTAGCTTCCCAACTGGAAAATGTGCTCTACGGAGAGGCAGCTACCTTAAGAGTGACCCCAAAAGTATGCAAGAAGGAGAATGATTTAGTTTAGACCCTAAGGTCCAAAGATAAGATCATAGTAAACCACACCTTCTTCATGACACTTTCCTGACTATCCCCCAAATAGAAAGATCTCTTTTATCTCTAGACTCTAACAGCACCATTTCTCTTCAATACCTGTTCTATTAACTTGTATTATAATGATTTTCTTACATACTTGCTTTCCCCAACCAGAAGGTAAGTTCCCCGAAGAAAAGAACTTCATTTTAAATATTTTGTGTGTCTCCCACATCTCGTACGTGCACACACACACACGTATATATGCACACATACACACACATACATATATGTATATAAACATGCATATCATAATATATTTATACATATATTAAACTGAATTAAATGAATGAGTGTTTCCCAAATACAAAGTAACTAGATGCCATCTCTAATACACCAAAGCATGGGCTGCCTCTTCTAAGTTGCTACGTCTCTGCTCAATTAGGAGATTTTAGGTTTTCCCTATTAAAGGAACATCTCCACTTCATAATGCCAATTCCTAGGTTCTTCAGCACTCTAAACTTTTCAGATTTTCATTCTTCCCTAATAGTCAGAGAAAAGCAGAGTCCTACTTTGAATTCTTGAAAATATAACTCCCTTCTTGGGTTGCTGAGATATTATGACTTCCATCAGGTAAAATTAAAAAGTGGTACAACTACTCCAAAAAAAAAAGCAGCAACAAGCTTATTAGACACTTCAATTTCACCAGGTCTTCTTACTCAAATAGTGCCACAGGTTGCCTAATTCACTAGCACCTAACTCACCTCTTCTTCAATCCACACATTCTCACATGGCATACGCTTTCTCTGTGGTAAAGACGGAATTGTCCTGAAACAAGTGACTTAGGGTCCCACAGGCATCTGACAGCACCCCCTCAGCTCTCTGATGCCATGTCAGGAGTTTTTTTTAATCCTCTCCCCAGGATGACATTAAACCTTCAAAATACAACTATGTTTTAAAAATTAAGAAAAAGAAAAAAGAAAAGAAAAACATAAAGAAAACAACCATAACCCTGAACTTCTGACCTATTACAGCCGACTAAATATATGCAATTATACACTTAAAAGATTTCATTATGGGTGTCAATGAAACAGTGCAGTCTCCTCACATTGTTGTAATGCTTAAAAGTACTGTTTTCCCCCCAATATTTTCCTCCCTGAGATGCAAAGCATCTCTCAAATGGGCAGACATAAAACATTAGGTCCTCACTGCTGCTTCTAAATACCGTGAGCCAATAAGCAATTGGTGTAAAGTGCAAAATCTCCGAAGAGCAAGACTTCTTGTCTGCTTTTTTGTAATATGCTCTTATTCACCCTTCACCTTTACTTTCTTTAAAAATCAAAAGTTGCCTAATGTTCAAAGCGGTATCAATGGAAATTTAGCTAAATACCGCCGCTGCAACGGTTTATTCCCAAAAGAATATAAGATTACATTAATTTCCTAGCAGTTTAACTCAAGTTTTACCTTTCATCTTCACCTACAGACTTTTAGAAAGTTTGTATTCCTGTTGCACACAAAATTACTTATAATATGTGTGCATACTAAAGCATTTTACAATTATATAAAGCATTGCACATTTAGACGCTACCAACCTGCTCTATCTCTCCTGACTGTGCAAAAGGCAAAAAGAGCTCAGTAATCCTAGCAGAAGAATGCAAATAACGTCAATGCACAGCTGAACTGCAAGCCCTGCCTTACAGGAACTCTCTGTGTCTGCAAAAAAAGACACATACTAAACAGGAAATGCAACTGAGCTGTGGAAAACCTCAAACTTAAAAATGCAATCGCCAGGCAAAAATTGCATCCATGCATTCATAAATGCATGCACAACCCTTTGCATTTTTGCATGTAATGCAAATAGGCTCTTACCTTTCGAATGAGACATTTTCCCCTTTCCTTTGATGGGGGAGGGGAGCACAAAAGACTTTGCCTTGCTTCTCTTCTGTAGCTAGTTTTGCAACAAAGATGCAAGCTGCAGGCGTGCAATCTTCATGCAAGTGGACTTTCTCTTGACCGATGCAGCAGATGGACTTTCAGGGAATCAAGATGGAAATGCACACCTTGCAAAACAGACTGGAAAGTGATTTTTCCCCCAGTTGCAACGTTAGGGAAGGCTGTGCTGCAGCTACATGATGGGCCAGGGCTGGCAGCTAAAAGCTCCAAACTTGGAACTGAGTATCTTAGTGCGCAGACGTCCTTCCTGCGAAGGGCGCGGGGGCCGCTGGGTAATGTAGTTCCCTACGGAGTCCACGGGGCTCTGATTTAAGGAAACGTGGTCGCCCGGTCGCCGAACGAGCTGGCTGGGTACAACAAAGATTGCGCCCAGATAAACAAGTCAGACACACACTCAGTAGTGCTAAGTGATAGGCGCAAAACGGCATGGCCGAGGGGAGGGGGCATTTTTGTTCTCGCAAAGCCCCTGAAACAGCAGCTAAAGAACACAAGGTTAGCTGAAGAGCCTTTGGCTCGCCTAGAAGGTCTGTTTGGGTGTTTAGTGTGTTGATTTTGCAGCTCAGCACCTGTTGTACTGCTCCTGCCTGTAGATGTTTTACCCTCACACCTCCGTTTTTAAAAACATTTTTCACGCATGCAGAATTTGTTGGTGATTTGGCTGGGCTGGAGGTAAGGTTACCTTTGCACTGCAGAGAAGATGCAAAGTTTTATTTATTAAAAAGCGACCCAGGTCAGTGATTTTCAAGGAACCTGAAATTCAATACGGGGTAGGTGTGGGGCCGGGAGATTGGGGACTTCTCATTTCTTACAGAGTTACAGAGGAAGTTCTGCTTTTTATATGTCAAAGCTAACTTTTTGAAAGTTAAGATATTCAGATGCTTTTTCTCACCTGGGGAAAGGAGATCCCCTGGCCTAGGGGAGAAAGTGGGTGGTAATCTTAAGTGTACAAAATCAAGTATCTTGAATTTATTCAGTAAAATTAACAGGTATTTGTTGAGCGCAGGGGATGTGCCAGGCACCTTTCTAGGGCCTTGAGTTGTTCATACAGCTAGCAGGTGGGTGGCATCGTGGTGAAGAACATCATCACCCCTTTCACAAGGACGCCAGAGATGCATAGAATAATTCCGTGCAAGAAATGGAGAGGAGTGAGCAGGGTATTGGTGGAAATGAACTATGACTTCTAGAAAGGGAGGAATTGAGGATTTCAGGGCAGTGTGCGCAAAGCACAGTGGCAGGAATGAGGACAGCCTACTCAGGGTACCCTAAGGATACCATGTTTCCTTGTATGCAGGAGTGTTGGAGGGTGGGGCAAATTTACAAGTGAGGACTTCACAGGGCCTTAAAAGGCAGGCTAGGGGTTTGGACTTTATTCCCCAGGGAATTGGAAAGTGGTGAAATGGTTTTGAAAAGGGGCGTAACCTAATCAAAGCATTGTTGAAAGTAAATTTGCCCTCAGGGATCGGGTGGGTTGGAACTGGGAGAGACTAGAGATAGGTCTGGTCAGCAGTGAAAGGCAAAAAGAAGCACTTGGAAAGATTCAGCTAGATTTGGTGGCTGCTAATGAAAACTATTGGAATTTTATTAAGAAATCTAGGAAGCCAGGGCCATCTGAGTAATGGATGAATCAGAGGAAAGAAGGCCACCATGTTCAGCTGCAAATCAGCAAATCAACTCTTAAATATGCAGTAGGTCATGGTACTAACATTGATTTACTTAAGTTGATCCCCTTTACTGACATTATTGAGAATTAAGGCAATCTCATGTCCATATTGGTTGTGCTCTTAAGAGGAAGGTGTTTCTATCCCATGAGCACAGGTGCAAGGACTTTCTACCACTTTCTTTTACGGTCCTTCTGGGCTACTCCATGTTGTCCCTTCCTCCCTAACTTGTGCATGCAAGCTCAGAGCGTCCTTGAACCAGCATTTTTTTCTGTTTCATTTAACCAGGGGACGTATGCATCAAGATCCATTTCAACACATCTAGTTCACTTTCCCAACCATTGATGGAGCACCTGCTATGTGCCAGGCCCTGAGATAGCTACTGAAGCTTCATGTAGACTGGTTAGCTCAGGCAGGGCCTGAACAGCCACCTAGAGCTTGCTTCTATTTGCATTTTGTGTGGTCAGCTGCATCACTTTTAAATAACCCTAGACTCCCTTCTATATGGAAGAGTTCTAAGAGTTGGGAAACTTGGCTGGTGCATTTTGCTACTGTCATTAGTGCTTGTACTTTCTCTGCATAGGCCTGCACAGTCCACAGCTGGCAAATGGACTATGTTCTAAAAGTCAATCTGTAATTCCTTTTCCCCTAGAAACAACAATATATTCAATAGCTAATACACACATATGAAGACACAAACATACACAAAACACCTTTAATCTATAAATTGGCTGAATCATACATTTAAAAATAGTAAAACATATCATTTTTTTTCTTTCTGGGAAAAAATATATCCTGAATTTCAAGTAGGAAATTGAGATGACAGGAAACTCAACCTGTCTGTGAAGTCTTAGCTTCTAGAAGAAAAAGTTCTTCTTCCTGCCTTGGTGTTCAAAGGTTTTTCTCCTCCCACATTCCTGGGTGGAGGAAGAGGCTGTGCCTCTTCTTGCCAGTCTTTGTGGCATCATTGGTCCTAGGAGGAGAATCCCTCCCATCATGATGTAAGAAGGCAAGAGTGAACTCCGGCACAACTATTCTTTTATATTCACATCAAGTGTTTACCTTGAAGCCGGGCGTGTGGCTTACTTCTGTAATCCCAGCACTCAGGGAGGCCGAGGTGGGAGGAATGCTTGAGCCCAGGAGTTCCAGACCAGCCTGAGCAACATAGCAAGACCCTGTCTCTACAAAAAAATAAGAAAAATTAGCTGGGTGTGATGGTATGCACCTGTAGTTCCAGCACTTTGGGAGGCTGAGGCAGGAGGATCACTTGATCCCAGGAGTTTGAGGTTGCAGTGAGCTATGATGACACCACTGTACTCTAGCCTGGGTGACAGAGAAAGACCCTCAAAAGAAAAACAAATGTTTATCTTGAGGTGGCCTGTGCTTCAGCTTTGAATCCCCATCTTTGTAATTTTCTGTACTTCAGATCTTTCTAAAATGCAAGTGTGAGGCGTTTTCCTCCCAGCTTCTAATTATCCTCAGGATCAATTCCAAACGCTGCAGCATAGTATAATTGGTTCCTCAAGACCTGGGCTGTGCCTTCTCTCCACCTTCTTCCCAGAACGTATATTTCTCACCGTATGTTGACACTATAGCCAGGAGAAGCCAGGTTTTCTCCCTCCTTGCTTTTAGGTACATGCTCCATCTGCCTTGCAAGCCTTTTCCATTCTCTACCTGGCTCATTCTGATTTGTCCTTGAAGACTCAGTTGGCATTTCCTTTGGGCTGTCCTGTGTAACATATTACCCTAGATTCCAGTGATGGACTTAACACCAGCAGGGCACCAGAGCGCCTGGGAAAAGCCTTGTGCTGTCAAGTTAGAGGTGTGACATTCTTGGGAGAAGGCCCTTAGCTTAGGTAGCATTAGGTTGGGTCATACTGGCTTTCTGAAGGAGTTATTCTAGAGGTATATGTGGAGTGGGAGAGATGGTGGGAGTAGGGTGTCTCATATATTCCACAGACCAAGAACAGTACCTGTGACCTAATACCTGAATAGCAATGATCCTCAACTGGGGACAGTTTTGCCTCCCAGGGTACATTAGGCAATGACTGGAGACATTTTTCGTTGTCAGAATGAGGGGAGAGAGTGTGATACTAGCATCTAATGGGTAGAGACCAGGGCTGCTGGTAATCATGCTACAGTGCGCAGGAAGCTCTCCACAACAAGGAATTATCTGGTCCAAATGTCAATAGTGCTGAGTTTGAGAAACGCTGCTGTATACTATGAAAAGTTACTGAATGCTCTATTTTTAAGTTAATTCAAAACTAATGAGATTTAGTGATGTAACTATTCTGACATGAGAAAAAGACTAGGATCTAGGAGATTTGGATTCTAGTCGTGGCGGTAGAAAAAGTTGGCTGTGTCTTCTAAGGCAAGTTGCTTTACCTTTTTGGGCCTCTTTGTTCCACTGTAAAATAAGGAGCTCAGAATAAGGCCCCTTCAAGTTCTAGCATTCCATGGCTCTAAACTCAGCTCACATGTCTGATTAAAACCACTAATGATTTAATGACAATTGTGATCACACATTCTATTTTTCACACTGGCTAAACATCTTCCTGATCCCTTGCGTTGGCAAGACAAGGATAACTATCATAACATCGCTTAAGAGATGAGACAAGAAATATTCATATTATCATTTGAAATAATGCCTTCCAGGTAGCAATACTAATCTGCACATGACATTTATGAATGTTTTCCAACAGTGTCTATTAGAAACAAGGGAAAGGAAGGCACCAAAGTTAAAGCTAAGAGTTCAAGTCTGAATGTCTACTTTTCTAGATTCTAGAAAATCATGGTGTGTATAAGTATGTTATTCGTTTAGGGGACTGGATGGGTAAGTCGTGGTTGTACGATATCTTTAAGTACAAGTCTTTTAACTGCATTAAAGAATCATAATGAACTATGATTGCTAGCGGAATTTTAGAAATCCCAATATAGGTTCAGCTTAGCTTTCAGTGCCCTCCCCTATATGGCTGGCTATACCTGGTTAGCCTTTTGTCCCATTCATCCACTATAGGATTCCTTTGTTTAAGCAATCTAGTCAAAACAGGATTACTTATCTTGTCAAGCCATGAATTTACATGGCACCACTGCTTTAAGTTAACTCATACGGTAGTTCTATGTCTTAGCCTTTTTCTGGCCTCCACTTCAGTCTTTGTTTTCTAAGTTCTGTCCTTCATTTAAAGTCATAGGTCTTCTCTTCCATGAAGATGTCCTTGATCATATCCCTCTGTCCTATAAAAAAGCATCCCACCTCTTTAAATTCTAATGGCATCTGTTAGCTCTTATGGGCCATATATCTAATATTATCTCTCAATAATATTGCTTAAGTACAAACCTTACCTCTTCTGCAAAATGGTGTGTTCCCTGCGCCTTCCTAACCTACTTCTTTGGGAAGACCTCCTTACTTGTCTGTACTTGGCCCTTGACTCTAAGCCTAAGCAGGGACAGTTTCATCATCATCACGTAGCCCCAGGTCTAGCACTTGTCATGCAGATGATATGTGCTCAACCAATACTTATTTATCTGATGTATGCATGGATTTATTATCTACTGAATGAATTCATCTTAAATAGGTTGTTTATCTCTTAGCTTACCTTAGCAGTCTTTGATAAAAGTTAAAAATACACCAGCACAGGGATTTGCTAGAAAGAAGAATTTTTAATTAATTATGATATCTAATTAAAAACATTTTGGCTAATACTCCTATTAAGATTATAGATTTTCAAATTTTGTCAGCAAACCTTCCTAATCAACGGTGCCTGACATATCTTATGGAAATGCCAACAATCTGTCTAGAGTCCTCATTGGATTACATTCCATTGAATAAAAAATGTATAAAGTGAATGTTCATCATTTCTGAGCAATTAAGGAACCATTTAGAGCTCTAGTGTGATTCTGTTTGAACCTTTTCCCCAAAACCATATTGAGTCTTGGACAGACATGTTAGCATCAGCTGACTGACAAAAAGATGTAGGTTCTGGGAAAATAAGAATGGAAATTATTCCAGCCTAGCAATAACCCCGTAAGGGTATCAGTGTTTTATCTGTGTGGTATGTTAAAAGCACTGGTGAGTAGTGAACTCTGAATCATTACATTGAGTAATACAGGGCACAAAAAAGATTTCAAATCCTGTTAAGTCAAAAGAGAAAATTGGAATGGCATCTAATCTAACATGCAGCATATACTTTTTCTCTTCCTTTTACCCTAATCAATCAATCTCTCTCTCTCTTTCCATATATAGTCGTCCCTCAGTATCCATGGGGGATTGGTTCCAGGACCTCCGTTGGAAACCAAAATCCACGGATACTCAAGTCCCTGATATAAAATAGTGTAGTATTTGTATATAACCTATGCACATCCTCCCATATACTTTAAATCATCTCTAGATTACCTATAATACCTAATACAATGTAAATACTATGTAAATGTTGTTATACTGTATTGTTTAGGGCAGAGGTGCCAACCTTTTTGGCATCAGGGACCAGTTTCATGGAAGACAATTTTTCCAGGGACCCGGGTGGTGGGGGGAAGAGGCAGAGCTCAGGCAGCGATGCCAGCAATGGGGAGTGGCTGTAAATACAGATGAAGCTTCGCTCATTTGCTCGTGGCTGCTCACTTCCTGCTGTGCAGCCCGGTTCCTAACAGGCCACGGACCGGGACCACAGGTTTAGTGAATAATGACAAAAAAAAAATAGTCTGTATGTGTTCAGTACAGGTGTCTTTTTTTTCAAATATTTTTCATCTGCAGTTGGTTGAATCCATGGATATGGAAAGCCAATTGTATGTATATATGGAACTATATACACACATATACACATATTACATAAATACATGTACACACATATATGTGTATATTTTCCTCTTTCATACAACACTCATTTTCTGCCTGGCTCTGGTCCTGCCCTGTCTAGCTTTAGAAAATCTGAAGAAACCAGAGCTTGATAGAAGGCCAAATAAATGGTTGTGCTCTCTATGTGAGGTTCAAGTTACACCTAAATTTGGAACTCATTTGTAACACACCTAATGAATTCCGTATTTAATTAATTAATGGCTTGTATTATACAAGGCAATTTAAAAGGAATTGCACATTGACCACCAAGACCCCTAGTTCGTCACTTTACAACTTCTTCCAGAGAGAATACCTCCTGAACCTCATGTTTATACTATACCTTCTTTTTCAACCTTAAGAATTGAAGAATCTCATCATGGCTGCTAGGTGGTTTCAAAGGTGATATGCTACAGAGGGGTCACGGGTGATTGATGCATGCCCTAGTGACATGAGGGGTGCATATTGAACATTTATTAAGTTATAGAGAGAGCTGGGAGAATTCCTTTACAATGGAGGGTCTCAAATTGCAGCCCCTGCTCCAAATCCAACTGTTGGCTGTTATTACAAATAAAGTTTTACTGGAACACAGCTCTGCCTGTTCATTTATGTATTGGCTATGGCT
Organism: Daubentonia madagascariensis; assembly: GCA_023783475.1. Taxonomy (NCBI): domain Eukaryota; kingdom Metazoa; phylum Chordata; class Mammalia; order Primates; family Daubentoniidae; genus Daubentonia; species Daubentonia madagascariensis. Next base: position 11,164,242 of record JAKFHU010000487.1, read on the forward strand.
GCCCTTGAACTACAGCAGAGTTCAATATTTGGAACAGATAGTGTCTGGCCCCCAAAATCTAAAATATTTACTATCTGGCCCTTTACAGAATAAATATGTGGAACCTGCATTACAACTTGATCTTGACTACATGCTTTTATAAACCTCAGTTACTGATTAATGCATTTCCAAAAGTGTTCAATTCTTTTGGAATCACTGCACTTGAACTTTTTCTAATACTAAAGGCATACCCCCACGATTAAACTGTAAAATCCTTGAGGATACTGTTATAGACCCTGGAGATTAGATTCTGTGAAGCACAACATTGAGTGTATAGCAAGCCTGTGATAAATATTTCCAGATAGATTAAATAAATTGAGCATTTATCATAAGAATAGTAAATTGTATAACATAAGAAAAAATTATCTCTCTGTTTTCCTTGAGTATATCTGACTTTCAACTTATTTAACTTTTCCTAGCTATCTGTCAGGATGTTCAAGCCCCAGTATGTTTAAGTAGTAGGTCTATGTACTTAGGAAAAGGATTAGGATAAATTCAAAATATAAAATACAGCTTGAGAAACGCCAGCTATAAAAGACATATTCACAAATCTGCTTTTATCTCAGGGATCAAAAGAAAAAAAGAAGAGAGAAGCACCTCAGTTTATTATTTCATTTTAAAAAGTAGTAAGACTTTTTTATTAAGACCTACAGTTGTGATAGGTATGGTAGGGCTTACAAAAATGAAAAAGTATGATTCCTGGTCCTGAGAAGCTTAAAATCCTATGGGTAATGTTAGCAACATTTTTTGTAATATTTTTCAATCTACAGGCTCTTTCCACACATACTGTATCATTTTATCCTGACAATGACACTGAAATGTGTTGTTCCAACGTCCCAGTTTGTCATCATCACCTTATGTTGTTGCTTTACTTTTACAAGATGGAAAAACATGTGCTTTGAAACCATCTTGACTGCAAATGTAAAAACTTGTCTTCTGATTCCTAGTTCCTTACTATATCCAATCTAGTCTTAAGCTCGGTAATTTCTAATAAGCACCCTAGAAATGTGCCTTCTTCAGGCTAAGAGTAATCTAGTAACATTTTGCCTCATTTTATATTAGTTATTAATGGGACAAGCTCAGATCAGTACTTATGAAATCCATAATAAATCTGTATATCTCCTTTACACTGTGTACCTTGACCAATACACCGTACTATTTGAGGATGAGTTAGAAACACTGATATAGGACAAAGTGTTGTGCCCTTCAGGGCACCTTGATCTGTTTACATTGATATTAATAGATGGTTCTGGGCTGCAGTCACAGACCTGAATAATTCAGGTCATACTGAACTGTTGAACTTTTTGAAGAACTATAAAATATTCTGGGAAATTTTTTAAATAGATGACATATGCAAGTTATAGAAAAAGTTTAAAAGTCCACAGAAAATTAAGAAGTTGTCTAACTCCAGTTGTGTAGAAATAATTAGTCAACATAATAAATAAATTTGCTTCTAAATTGTTCCATTTGGATTAGTGTCCAAAGGAAATGTTTCATAATTAACATATAGCAGATAAGTAGAAAAAATACTGATTTTCATATTTACTCTCTTTTGAGAAATAACTAATGATTATATTTGTGGGCCAAAGTCAAATAAATAATGTGTTCTATATATTTTAATTAATATATCACATAATCAAATAGTATTTTATAAGTGTTATGTAATTGTATGTTATTAGACAGTATCTATTTGAGAAAACAATGAACATCTAATGGGCATTTTATAGATTGGGCTTCCTACCATCCAAAAAGGTTATGGTTAACCTCTTCATGGTGCAATGGCATGATCTACATACTCCACACTTGTTCATGATTCTGTATCCTACAGTACAAGCAGTAAAACCACAGAGACATTAGGTTATTCTCTCCTGCCACTGGAATTCTTTGGAAGTCTATTCTAGAACTCTTTCCAGCAGTCTTACCATAGTGACATTTAGATGGGAAATGAAGAGAATCCAGAACTCTGTACATTTGCTAAAGACAACTGGAGATTTCCACTTTATGGGTCCTTATTTATCCTCTTGTTTCTGTTTCTTTTAACCCAAATAAACATCAAAGTGAATTTATTAAACATTTTTTGGGCATCTTGCCAAATCGGATGCTACTATATATAAGGAAACTGTGTGGAGTATGGTAACACCATCTGGAACTGTGAATAAATTTTGGAATGCTTGTGGAAATTTCAAAGAAAAATATAGGAAATTTTGTGCATAATTTTCTTAAACTTATTTCCATGAGATCCAGGATTCAGGAAGTTCATTATACAGGTTTTTAGTAGACATTTAATTTTTTTTTTAATACTCAGATAGTCCTTTATGAAAAAATATAATGCCTGGCTTTTAACTTTTAATAACTCATGAAATTTTTTGTATAACAGGAGCTTCTAATAGTAGTTATTTAAAATATGCTATGTAAAAAAAATCTTTAAAGGATTTATGAACATCATAATACAAGCATACCTCAGAGATATGATGGGTTTGGTACCAGACCACTGCAATAAAGCAAATATTGCAATAAAGTGAGTCACACAAACTCTTTGGTTTCCCAGTGCATGTAAAAGTTATGTTTACACTACAGTCTGTTAAGTGTGCAATAGCATTATGTCTAAAAAACTGTATATACCTTAACTAAAAAATACTTTATTGCTAAAAAATGGTAACGATCATCTGAGCCTTTAGTGAGCCCTAGTCTTTTTGCTGGTGGAGGGTTTTGCCTCGGTGTTGATGGCTGCTGACTGGTCAGGTGGTTGTTGCTGGAGGTTGGGATAGCTGTGGCAATTTCTTTAAATAAGACAAGAATGAAGTTTGCCATATCAGTTGACTGTTTTCTTCATTAAAGATTTCTCTATAGCATGTGATGCTGTTTGATAGCATTTTACCCACAATAAAACTTCTTTCAAAACTAGAGTCAATCCTCTCAAACCCTGCTGCTGCTTTACCAACTAAGTTTATGTGATATTCTAAATCTTTTGTTGTCATTTCAACAGTGTTCACAGCATCTTCACCAGGAGTAGATTTTATCTCAAGAAACCACTCTCCTTACTCATTCATAAGAAGCAGCTCCTCATCCGTGCAAGTTTCATCATAAGATTGCAGCAATTCAGTCACATCTTCAGGCTCTACTTCTAATTCTAGTTTTCTTGCTATTTCTACCACATCTGCAGTTATTTACTGAAGTCTTGAACCCCTCAAAGTCATCCAAGAGGGTTGGAATCAACTGCTTTTAAACTTCTTTTAATGTTGATATTTTGACCTCTTCCCATGAATCATGAATGTTTTTAATGGTATCTAGAATAGTGAATCTTTTCCAGAAGTTTTTCTATTTGCTTTGCCCAGATCCATCAAAGGAATACTACCTATGGCAGCTATTGCCTCACAAAATGTATTTCTTAAATAATAAGACCTGGAGCCAGGCATGGTGGCATGCACCTGTAGTCCTAGCTACTCGGAAGGCTGAGGCAGGAGGACAGCTTGAGCCCAGGAGTTCGAGGCTGCTGTGAGCTGTGATCATGCCACTGCACTCCAGCCTTGTCAATAGAGTGAGACTTTGTCCCCCACCCCCGCAAAAAAATTATAATGTTAGGTCATTAAATATGAAATGTCCAATTTCAAATCAATAGTTTATTATATCTCAAACAAGAAGCAGTACAATTAATCAAAGTATGTGTCTACACTGTCGACACAGTTTTGCCATCTTAACGGGAGCTTGTTTATGCCAGCAGCGAGGAAGCCTGGAGAGTGGCGATGAAATCGTGAAAGGCGTTTTCCACGGCTTGTTGAGAATAGAATATTTTTCCTTGGAAGAAGTGGTCCAAAGCCGGGAAGAAGAGGTAGTCGGTTGGTGCAAGGTCTGTTGAATACAGTGGATGACGGAGAGTTTCCAAGTCCAGCCTGTAGTTTGGGCTTGGGCTGTGTTGTTTGTGCAACATGTGGTCAAGCGTTGTCTTGCAAGAGGATTGGCCTGTCTTGATTGACCAATCTCGGCTGCTTAATTGCAAGCTTCCTCATCATTTCATCCAATTGGTTGCAGTAGATATCTGCTATAAAGGATTGACCAGTTTTCATGAAGCTGTAATGGATAATACCTGCTCTGGACCACCAAACAGACACCATTAGCTTCTTTTGGTGAATGTTCAATTTTGGACTGTGTTTCTGTACTTCATCTTTTTCCAACCATTGTGCCAGACACTTGCGATTGTCGAAAAGAATCCGTTTTTCATCACACGTAACAATACAGTGTAGAAATGCTTTGCCTTTATGTTGTGACAGCAAAAAAAGGCAAGCTTCGAAACGACTTATCTTCTGATGTTCGTTTAATTCATATGGAACCCATCTATCCAGCTTCTTTACCTTGCCCATTTGTTTCAAATGGTCCAATATTGTTGGAATAGTAATGTCAGACCTTGCTACTAATTCACACGTAGGTTGAGATGGATTTGCTTCCACTACAGCTTTTAGCTCATCATTTTCCACCTTGGTCTCAGGTCACCCACGTGGCTTATTTTCAAAATTAAAATCACCAGAATGGAATTCTCAAACCATCAACGTACTGGGTGTTCATTAGCCACATCCTTCCCAAGCACTTTGTTGATATTTCAAGCTGTCTGCACTGCATTGGTTCCATGACAGAACTCATATTCAAAAATAACACAAATTTTTTACTTACCTGTGGTTCCACAAAAATTACTCTAAAAATTTTTTCTGAAAAATAATCACAAGCGAAAACATGCATTTGAAAGAATGAGGATGCACCTTCACAATAAAAATAAAACAAGAAGTGTCAAAGTGAAATGTTAGAGATATCAACTGTCAAAATTAGTACTTAAGGAAATCAGACATTCCATACTTAATAACCTAATAATAAGACTTGGAAGTCAAAATTACTCCTTGATCCATGGGCTACAGAGTGGATGTTGTGTTAGCAGGTGTGAAAACAACATTCATCTCCTTGTACATCTCCATCAGAGGTCTTACCAGGTGCATTGTGAACAAGCAGTACTATTTTGAAAGGAATCTTTTTTTCGGAGCAGTAGGTCTCAACAGTGAGCTTAAAATAATCAGTAAGCCATGATGTAAACAGAGGTGCTGTCATCTGGTCTTTGTTCTTACATTTATAGAGCACAGGCAGAGTAGGTTCAGCATAATTTTTAAGGGCTCTAGGATTTTCAGAATGGTAATTGAGCATTGGCTTCAACTTAAGTCACCAGCTGCATTAGCCCCTAACAAGAGAGTGCTTTGAAGCTTTGAAGCCAGGCCTTGACTAACTTCTCTATGAAAGTCCTAGGCTGTTTTGTCTCCATTGAAAATCTGTTGTTTTAGTGTAGCCACCTTCATCAATTATCCTAGCTAGATCTTCTGGATAACTTGCTGCAGCTTCCACATTAGCATGTGATGTTTCACTTTGCACTTTTATGTTACAGAGTTGGCTTCTTTCCTTAACCTTCATAAACAAACCTTTGCTAACTTCAGACTTCTCTCTGCAACTTCCTCACCTTTCTGAGCCTTCATAGAATTGAAGAGAATTAGGGCCTTGCTCTAGATTCAGGTTTAGCTTAAGGGAATGTTGTGGCTAGTTTGATCTTCTGTACATACCACTCAAACTTTCTCTGTATCAGCAGTAACGCTGTTTCGCTTTCTTATCATTCATGTGTTCACTGGAGTAGCACTTTTAATTTTCTTCTAGAACTTTTCCTTTGCATTCACAGCTTGGCTAACTGTTTGGTGCGAGAAGCCTTGCTTTTGGTCTGTCTCAGCTTTTGACATGCCTTCCTCACTAAACTTAGTCATTTCTGGCTTTTGATTGAAAGTGAGAGACGTGTGACTCTTCCTTTCACTTGAACACTTACAGGCCTTTGTAGGGTTATTAATTGGCCAAATTTCAATATTGTTGTGACTCTGGGAATAGGAAGGCCCAAGATGAAGGAGAGAGACAAGGAACAGCTGTCAGTGAAGCAGTCAGAACACACACAACATTTATTAAGTTCACCGTCTTATATGGGCGCGGTTTGTGGTGCCCCCAAACAATTACAATAGTAACATCAAACATCACAGATCACCATAACAGATATAATAATGATTAAAAACTTTTAAATATTGCAAGAATTACCAATATTACCAAAATGTGACACAGAGACATGAAGTGAGCACATGCTGTTGGAAAAATGGCACCAATAGACTTGCATGACAGAGGGGTGCCACAAGCCTTTGATTTGTAGTAAACACAGTATTTGTGAAGCACACTACAGCGAAGCACAATAAAACAAGGTATGCCTGTATTCACTTTTATCCCATCTTAATGAGGTAGCATAGCAAACCAAAGTGCTTTCCAGTTTGAAGCTAGGGAAACTGAACTATGTCCTGCCTACAATATATGTTTGATTCTTTTTTTTTTTTCAGAGATGGGGTCTTGCTTTGTCGCCCAGGCTGGAAGGTAGTGGCACAATCATAGCTCACTGTAGCCTCAAACATCTGGATTAGAGTGATCCTCTTGCCTCAGCCTTCCAAGTAGCTAGGACTACAGGCACATGCCATCACACCCGGCTGAGTGTTTTTATTGTTTGTAGACATGGAGTCTTGCTATGTTGCCCTGGCCTCAAGCGATCCTCCCACCTTGGTCTCCTATAGGTGCTATTTGTTTGATTCTTACAGAATCAAGAGAGGAAGCAGAGTACTACTAATTTTAGGCTCCAGTTTTATGTTTTGAAGAATTTGATAGAGATCGTTAAAGTGTCAAGTACCAAATGTACATTGCTTACAACATCTAACTACTTACTAAGCAAGATAAAAAAATAACTAAAATTCACAAAATGTGAGCAAAACAGCACCCCCAAATGTAAATTACATTGCTGTATTTATTTCTGTATCTGTAGATTCACTTGTTGCTTTGTTCAGCGTTGGAGGAGTCAGGTTCGTTCAGATTTTAATTTGGTAGGCCAAAGGCACTGTTTTAGTTTACAAACTGAGAATAGTCATTGTCACAATTTTAAGTGACTGAATTTTATATGATATTGATCTAGGAGTAATACCAAGGTGAAACTAAAATCATCACTGGCCAGTCTCTGTTATATTTAAATTTAAGCATCAGAGAAACGAGGGTTTTAAAAATATGATTAAAATAGATTAAACTATTTGGATGTTATTAACATATTAATACACTTCCTAACCCAGACACATAAATCTTGTGTTGCACAAAGATGTTTAGTTATTTCAGGTTCAAGTCTTTATGCAAACAATAGCCATGGAATATTTTTGAAGGGCAGTGGTGACTAAAATATGGAATTATTAGCTGATGGTGCGGTTTAAGTGCCCTTCTACATTATCTGTTTCATATCTTATGTTTCAACCCATTTTTTTTAATAAGGAATCAACAGATGTTACATGAAAAAATTAGTCTAAGTAAGCTTGCTATATATTAATAGTTATTCACATTTAATTTAGGAAGGGAATTTAAGTAAGTAAATTACCTATCCTACCTGTCTTTTAAATTTGTTAATATATTGTATATTTTAAGATAGGTAGCAGAAAGGATCTTGAAAGTTACCGCCACAAAGAAATGATAAAGTTTTGTTGACCTGCTAACTACCCTGATTTGATCACTATGTAACGTACACATTGAAACAGCACACATAAACGTGTGCAATTATTGTATGTCAATTATAAACAAAAATTTTTCAAAGTTTATGTTAATAGAAGAATCAAATATGATCAGTATTTCTTAAAGTCAAGTATTTTATTGAAATCAGTTTAGGTTGGAAGAAGAAAAAATTCAGAATGATAGTATATTATATTATATTATATTATATTATATTACAAGCAAATATTTAATGTGAATCAGTGGATATGGTCAGATATTGATAAAGAAAATAAGAGTCTCAGATAATTTACAGTATACTCGATCTACTTATAGTTTATACTTAAACATTAAATTAATATACACAAAAAAGCAAAGTAATCAATTTTCAGATTAGGGAAATAATTTCGGGTTTATTTCATGGGAAATGATTGCCCCTGCCTCAAACATGCGGGAGTAGATAAACTTCTCTGTCACTACATTTCCATTTATAATTATCATTTTTTCATTCAACTGAATAGTTGATGGCTGAGAAGTTAAGACAATTCAGCTAATGGGACACCGTTCATTGTGACTTAGGCTGTAAATACTGTGAAGAATTATATGCAATAAAAATTCAATGAAATGTGGCCTCAGTTTTATGTTTGGAAGACTTTGATAGAGACAGTAAAGTGTCAAATATCAAGAAAATACCCTTGGGAGATGCTGCTTTCCTCTAGCATACTCTTCAGAAGTGGGTAAATTGACACAACTCCAGCACTTGCTTCCATAACCAATTTTGTTTTCCATTATCTTCTTCCAGTTGTTCATAGGTGTAATTTGACTATGCTATACCTATAGAGTTTGGCCATAGTTGTGAGGGGACTGAAGCACAGGCTCTGGAACCAGACTGCCTGGGTTGGAATCCCAGCTCCCTAATTGCTAGTTCTGTGACCAGTTAGGGGTAGGGAACCTGCAGCCTTAAGGCCACATGTGGACTTCTAGGTCCTTAAGTGTGGCCTTTTGACCGAATCCAAATTTTACAGAACAAATCCTTTTATTAAAAGGGGTACAGCAGAGAAAGATGAAGCTTTTCTTTGCCTCCTTTGCTGCTTAAAAAAGAACAATCTTGAAATCAGAAGGCTGCAGATTCCCCACCCCATCCTGGCTACATCATGGGGTGGTTGAGAAGATTAAGTTAATTAATACACTTAACGCACTAAGAAGAGTGCCTGGTACATATGTGCTCAAGGACTGTTAGCTATTGAGGCTTTTGGTTATTATTATTGATATTAAATTTCCAGGCATTGGCTCCTTTCTTGAGAACAAAGGCACTGTATTTGATGTAGAAGAAAATTGGGATGTAAGAACATGTGTCCTACCAAGTGATAAGAAAAAAAAAATCTTTTAAGACCAGGGATAAGAAAGCTGTGAAATTAGAGGAATGTTACCACCAACATGAGGGAATATGAATAGAAATGCTTAGTCTAATGGAAGGGAAAGAAAGAAGAAATATTTTTTTATTGTGGCAGATCAAAACACTGTTGGATGCTTGTTAAGAGGAAATGGAGACCATCTGGAGAAAACAATTCCATTCCACAGTGTGGGATGGTTTTAAAGGACAGCTGAATAGCCAGGGCATGAATTATATAGGCCTTTGGCCACATAATGGCGTAGATTAACAAAGTGAACAGCAGGGGACGTAGTGGTGGTTAATGAGAGGTGGAAAGGGTTGTCCAGCTTCAATGACCAGTGTTTGTGACATGGTTTTTCTTACTAAAGAAGTATACTGATGACGTTATTTTGGTTCTTTCAGATCACTTCAGTGAGTTAGGTCCTTAATATTCTACATCCTTCCATTTTGTTTATTCTATCTATATATTTCTTATATTCATTACCTTTGTATCAACTTTTTTCTTGTAGCCATTACTAATGGTTAATGAATAAATAGTAGAGGGATTTAAGCATGTATTGGGGGTGTTTTATTATTATTTAAAATGGAGAAATTCTTATTAAAGATGTATTAATTGAGTCTGTGTTAAAATAATAATTGTATAATACCTATCCAAAATTGAGCCACATGATTTTTTTATAATTAGACAGGGATAAGAGGAAAGAACCAGAAAACAAAGAAAAACTAGATAATTTTTTATTAGCTGAAACATTTTATTTTCCATCTTAATGAGTTAAAAAACATACATAGAAAATAAATATTCTTCCTTTGTCAATGTTAAAAGAAATCTAGATATGAAAATCATTCTGTAAGAATCTGCAGGATTTCAAAAGGATAGATAGAATTATATTGAAGTTTTAATGTAGTCAAAAAAATTTTAAAGTCCAACCACAGGCAGCATGTACTATTGCTTTCTTTCCATAATACTGTTACCATTTTCTGTAATAATGATTATTATGGATTCTAAAGCTAAATTTTTAACTTGACTAAAAATATATACATTTAACCTTTTAATTTTAATTTTATTTAATCTTTAATTTAACTTTAATAAATTATTTTAGGAATTTGTGATCAATGTTAGTTTTGAGTAGATAATAAGTGAAGAAAATAAAGTATTTTTTAAGATTTCATTATCACAGTGGCTGAGATTGCTTCAAAGAAGAAAAGTTTCTGCAGCAAGAGCTGAGCGAATATCTATCAGTGTGCCTTCCAAAAAGTGAATTGAGCCTTTTGTCTTAAAAACAGCACTTTAAAAATAAGTCATGAAGGGGATGAAGAGCTGAGAAGTAACCTTCCTCTCCGGTGGATGATATTCCAGTTTTCTCTTTAATCAATTTTGTATAATGCTTTGGAAGCAGAATAACAAGTAATATGAAATCATTTTTCAAGATGCTATATGTACACACTCTTAGTTCTATTTCTGTATTCCTTGGAACAGACAGTTTATGTGATGCACTTGTAATACTCTAAGAACAAAGACCAATTTCTCTGAAGGTTATGAGCACTCCTGAATTTTACGAACGCAAAAAAAAATTTATTTTCATGTTGTCACATTTAGATAATGAAATGTGCTAGATTTATAAAGTCTCCATGATGAGTCTCAGGAAGTATGCCCACTCTGTATATTAATTTTATTCTGAGATTCATAAAGTGGATGTAGGCAGTTCTTAACAAGCATTGACAAGTAGTAATTAATAGTGAGTGCTGGGGAAGATGGAGGGCAGAAAGGATTTGGGCATCTGCTTCTGAACATGAGTATCTTTCATCCTCGGAAAAACAGGTATTCAATTGATCTGTTTATGATCTTTAGTCTAGGTTTGGGGATCAGAACATGAATCTGTGTGTGACTGAAGTGAACCACCTGTTTTATTCAAATGGAACTGAGGAAAAGGTCGAGTAAGGGCAATATATTAATCCTTTTGGCACCTCATAGCCATTTTGCTTGTTTTGTTTTACTCTGGGTAGATGTGTAGGGCTGAGAGTAGAAATGCTTTACGTGTGGGCCCTCATATAATTCTACCCATGATCATAGCATGCTGTGCAATAGCAAGCAGGCAATAGCAACGTAGGAGATTCCAAAGGTCAAACATAGCCCTATATCCTTCCCCCTTTGTTTTCCCCTTGAACGTTTACGTGGTGTTGTTTGCTCTTTAGTTGTACAAGTGGTGTTGTGCCATAGAACTATTTCCCTCGCAACATATGGAGAAACACTGTTCATGTTTAAAATATTCAGAGCTACCTGAATGCAGAAATCCATATATTGCTGAGAAGCAGATATTTTATAGCCTTCGTTCTTTTTCATGAAATCTAACCTGAATGAACAGAACACAGAGATTGGTTTTTTTACTCTCTCCATGAACTTCCCCTTGAAGTTCCCCATCTTTGGGGGCACATTCCTGCCTAAACTTGTTTCTATCACATTGCACACACGGGGCAGAGTTCTGCATGCGTAAACACTCTACCCTTGCCCTGTACCGTGTTATGTAATGACCATAAATGAGTATAAACTATGAGGAGGAAGGGAAAAGTGCAAAACGAAGCCTGGATATAATTTCTACCAAAAAAGAAAACTTTGTGGGCACCCTCTAAGTATTTAGACATGGGCAGAAAGACATTTTTGCCCTTTTTACTAAAGCTTGTGACCATGTTATATAAGATCACAAAGGAAGAGCAAGACAGGAAAGGGCTTGAGTTTATAAACCCTTGTCTATTAGTCCTGAATGCAGAAAATTAGGGCTGGTTAAAGTTTTTAATAATTTGCTTTATTAGCGATTCCAGCTGCAAAGAGCCCACGTGCTCAATCAGGGAGATCCAACTGTTGGAGTTGTCTCATTCAGTGACTAATTTTGATTAGGAAAAAGAAAAGAGGAGGGACGGATAAAAATGCAGGGACTGAAACTGAGACTTTAGAAGAGTGCTTTGAAGTCAGCTACTGTGAAGTTTTAGTTATCACTTCACAGAGAGTGCAAACAGATGAAGAAGAAAAGGACGCTGCCTCTTGAGTTCTGCCACTATTTTGAGTGGCGTCTGCATTCATTCATTTAGTCACTCATTTGCTCAGGCATTCGTTTATTCTGCTTTGGCAGGAAGATGGAATGTGGCAGTAAGAACGAGTCTGGGCATCTCACTTGATGGTCTCTTTCTTCCCGAGTTTGCTTATCTGTTATGGATGGGAAGAGCCTTGACTGTAAAATCAGTTTCACATAGTTGTATTTAGGTGGGTAGTGATCATGACAATCACGTTTCCTAAAGTTGCACTCCAACTTCCTTTTTTTAGGTATACTTTGGAAATCCGAGAACTTATCAGCGCCAACGCTGTTGTAGCTGAGCTGAGCCTTTGGTAAAAGAAAAGATGTCTGGTGCAAAATAAAACCACGCCCATAGGATAGCCACTATTTAAAACAAAAAATCGGGAAGTCACAAGTGTTAGTGAGGACATAGAGCAACTGGGTCTCTTGTCTGCTGTTGGTGAGAATGGGAAAGGGCGTAGCCCTTGTGGGAAACAGTGTGGAGGTTTCTCCAAAACTTAAAAATAGAATCACCATGTGATCCAGCAATCCCACTGCTGGATGTACATCTAAAGGAATTGAAAACGGGATCTGGAAGAGGTATTTGCACAACATATTCATTGCCACATTATTCATAATAGCCGAGAGGTGGGAGCAACCTAAATGTTCATCTACAGATGAATGGATGAAGAATATGGTGGATACATACAGTGGAATATTATGCAGCCTTAAAAAAGAATGAAATCCTGTCAGATGTCTCAACATAGACGAACCTTGAGAACATTATGTTAAGTGAAATAAACCAGTCACACAAAGACAAATACTGTATGATTCCACTCATATGAGATACCTAAAGTAGTCAAATTTGTAGAAATAGAAAGTAAAATGGTTGTTTCCAGGGACTAGGGGTAGAAATTAAAGGGAGTTTTGTTGTTCCATAGGTATAGAGTTTCCGTTTTGCAACATGAAAAACTTCTAGAGATCTGTTGTACAGCAATATACATACAGTTAACACTATTGTACTGGACGCTTAAAAATGGGTAAGGTGGTAAATTTTATGTTACGTGATTTTTACCACAATAAAAAAGAAAGAAAGGATAGCTGATGAGTGGGGGGGGGGTCCCAGTAAAACCCCAGTTGTAATCTTAAGGCTAATGAGCTCTGTAGATGTTTTCAAACGTGTAATTGCTAATGAATACTTTGCTAGGTTCATGAACGTACGCCTCTTTTTGGTAAGTGGCCTCATGATTTTTTGGAAGTAGGCTGGGTAGAAATGACCAATGGATGAAGAATGAGCATCCTCATAATTTCTCTCTCCAAGTGCAATGATCTTCATCTCCACCCATTACAGCAAACCCAGCCTATCATTCTCCTTCCTAGCTCTAGGGCAGAGTCTCTCAGCCTCAGCACTACTGACACTTTGTACCGGATGATTCTTTGCCTCCCTGGATGCCAGTAGCAGTCCCCCCAGTTGTGACAACCAAAAATGTCTTCAGATGTTGCCAAATATCTTGTTGGGGGCAAAATCACCGCTGAGTGAGAACCACAGCCCCAGAGTGGAGAAGTTTTCTATGATAGTCCCAGTTTACAGGTGTTTTAAGTGTATATAACATCCCTTTTCGTTCTTGTTGTCGTCATAATTTGCCAATGAATTAAATGGTCACCCAACATGTCTCAGTAAACAGCAGCTCCGGGTTTCCCGCTGCTCATGCTGAAATCCAGAGACATTCTCAACTCCTCTCCTTCCCTCATACTCCCGTTTACCCACTGGCGAATCCTGCTGAAACCACCTGCAACCTGTATCCGGCACTCCTCTCCTTGTCCACTGATCCTCCACTGATCCTAGCAGCCTTTTTTCTCGCCCAGAAGAATATGGGTCCCTCTGCAGACTGTTCTCCCACAGCTGCCCGAGTTATTGTGTTTAATGCGTCATTGGGATCATGCCACTCCTCTGCTCACAATGTTCCAAGGGCTTCCCATTCCACTCAGGACAAAAACCAAAATTATTCCAGTATCCCAACAGTAGCCTTAGGGCGCTCACTGTTCTCGTCACACTGGCATCTTTGCTATTCCTTGAAAACCTGGCAAGCTCCTGTTTCAGGGTTTTCCTCTGCCTACAACCGCTCCCCCCAGACATCCATATAACTTGCTCCCTCATTTTTCAAGAGTGTTTTCTAATGTCAGCTTCCCAGTGAGGCTTTCTGTGACCACCCTATTTAAAACTGCACCCTCTACTCTGCTTCGTCATATCTTTTTTACCATAGCCCTTTCCACCATCCGACATACTAACATTTTACCCGTTCATTTATTTACTTACTTGCTTATTTATTGTATGTCTCTGAATAGAGAATAGAGGCAGGGGTTTTTTGCTATATTATTCACTGTGATATACTCAGTGCTTATAGCAGTTCCTAGGAAACACATAGTAGCAACTCAGTAAATGCTTATTGAGTTGTCCTTTGCATCATTAATGAATTTATTGAATACTTACTGTCTTCTAGACATTAGGCTAGATATTGAGTGTACAAAAGTGAGTGCAATATGGCCTGTGCCTTCAAAGAGCTTATGGTCTAGCCAAGGACACACGCTTGTGAATAAATAAGTGCAGTATAGTAAAATGCATGCCATAAAGAGAAGAATGCATGGCGGTAGTACAGAGGAATAGAGGAGATTGTGAAGCTCAAGGATTGCACTGCATTGACGAGAAAGCGGAGGATGTGAAGGGATACTACTTCAGGCACCCTTTCTTGCCACCCAGTCCCAGTCTATTAACTGCACAGCTGCCACAATGCAGATGTACTGTATATGGCAATGTAAAGCCATGTTCCAGTGGCTCATCATCTTGTATACCTATACCTGCAGTGTGGAATTCAAACTTTTCTGCGTGGTATGTAAGGCTTGTCATAATCTGGCTTCATGTCCAGATTTGTCCTTTGCCATTCTCCTCCAAAGAGCCTTTCCCTCTAACTAGACTAGTGGGAACAAGATGTGTTTTCAATACTTCTGGATTTTCCTTGCTCCTGGAATGCCCTCCCCCACAAAATAGTCTATCTGACATGGTGCAAGATTTAGCTGAGATGGAATAGCTTCTATTAAAGTCTTCCTTGTCACCTCCCATCTGGCTGAACTATCACACAAAAGGCCAGAGACAGCTTGTAATGGTTCATTTTATGCGTAAACTTTACTGGGCTAAGGGATGCCCCAATAACTGGTAAACATTATTTCTGGATGTGTCTGTGAGAGTATTTCGAGAAGAGATTAGCATTTGAATTGGTAGACTGAGTAGGGAGTATCTGTCCTCACCAATGTGGGCAGGTACTATCCAATCCCTTGAATAGAGCAAAAAGGGGGAGGAAGAGAAAATTTGCTCTCTGCTTAAGCTGAGACATCAGTGCTCCTGGTTCTTGGGCCCTTGGACTTTGGCTAGAACTATACCAACAGCTTTCCTAGGCCTCCAGTTTGCAGATGGCAGATTGTGGGACTTCCCAGACTCCATAATTGCATGAGTCAGTCCCTCATAACAAATTTCTTTCTATATATCTGTAGATACAGCCCATTGATTCTGTTTCTCTGAAGAACCCTGACCAACATACAACTGCATCAGATGACTTGGAAAAGTGTGCATTTCTAAAAAGAATGAGCCTATAAATAAGGCTCAGAAAATGGTGCAAGAGATAAATACCATCAGTGAAGACTGTGTGTGAACTTTGAGTAATTGCAGTTGGAGATCCATATTCCTAAAGCAAAGAAGTGACAAACCTGTGATAGATCAGTGTAAAACAAGGACACAGGACAGTCCCTGAGCCTGGACAGTGAGAGAAGAGGAAGATGGGTACCAGATCAAAACATTTCCTTCATCTGCCTGAAGTTTAACCTGAGAAAGATTGGAATTAAGTTCTGGACCATACTATGCTTATGACTACATATTAATTGAATTTGTTATATATATATGTGTAAGTTAAATGTGTAGTAAACTATATAAAGTTTTATGATTTATAACTACTAATTTCTATTATCATGATAAAGCTGCGGGTTGAAAATGCCCATTCAAGTATTTTTAAAGGTAAATACCACAATCAGGTAGACCAACGTGATGGTTCCAATCAAGGTTCAAGTGACCAGAGTCAGGTCAGTTGAATCAGCAGCATACTTTATAGAATAGTATCTCTATATGACCTATTACTCTTGGAATATTTATTCAACAATTAATAATTCAGTACTCAATCTTCAACTCAATATTCAATTGAATTCAATTGATACTCAGTAATTGAAGGCCTAAAAGTCAGGCACTGCGCCAATCTTACCACATTCTCAAGAACCCTATGAAATAAATTATGTTAATATTTTCTACACTAATGGATAACAGAGCTCTAGGTTTAGAGAGGTTTAAGTACCTTCACCAGTCAGCTCTTGGAGGACTCAAGATCTGAATCCAGTTTTTCCCAAAGTCAAAGCCCATTCTTAACTACTAAGCACTTCTGCCTCTGTGCTATGTGTCTAGATAATTTCCTTTCAGAGGTGTTTGCATTTGAATTGAGGATAATCTTTTGCACCAAATTTATACGTATTTTAATGGTAATCTATATATCATGAATCGTGATTATTCACAGAAATTATCTAGTCAATTTGTAATTGTATTACCTTAAATTCATTGAGATTAATAAATTATCTAATAATAAAATAATGTTTCAGTTCAAGTTGTTAGCTTGGGCAGGTGTACTGCAGGCTTGATATTTAATTACATCATGTACCTTTGTGAAAACAGAACAGTTGTAAGACCAGTGTCAGCAATTCGTGAAGGAAGATTCCAAGAAGCAACTCACAAGACTTTGAAAGTTCTCCTGGGTATTATGGATTTCATTTTCAGTGAAAATGCAAAGCAATTAAATTTTTTAAACTGAATTCCTTAATTATATACAACTTTTCTGCTTTGTTGTTTTTTTATCTAAAAGTTAAGGACCTTGATTTCTTGCAACTGTGCAAAAATATTAGTGAAAATGGAAAAATACTGGAAGATGATATGCAAAAGAAAATATTTTTAGTCTAAGGAAATAGGAGAAATAGGATGAGTTTTTCCATTTTTAAAAAATTTTAATTTCATTTTAGTGGTTTTTCCATTTTTAAAAGAAACAGGTATAAAATAAGTAAAACTGTTCTGAGATAATGTGATATATTCAATAAGCATATATATCTAATGCATACAAGAACATAGTGAATTATACTCTAATTTACTATTTATGAGATTGTTATACAAGTCATTTAATTCTCTAGATACACATAAAACATTTATCTATAAAATAAATATCATAATTAGAAATTTAGAGTCTGAGATATTATATTTAAAATGTTTTCCCCTATATCTTTTATTAATTTTAAAATAGGCATTTTCTAGCCTGTTTTAGGTAGGCACACAATTTAGATGTATCTTGGGTGGTAGTTATGCCAAAAACAAATTAGTTTTTAGTCCCACCATCATAGTGTTCTTTATTTTTTTGCCACCTTGCAACACCACCACCCCTTTTCTCATTACAAATCCTATTCAACCCACTTTTTTACTTGGGTCTTCAATACTTTTACCTTTTAGGAATCTCCCCATTCCTGACCAAGAGGAGGAGGAGGGGGAGGGGAGGAAGAGCAGGGAGGGGAGAGAGAGGGACAGAGACAGGGAGAGACCACAAATCCATGAATTACTTCTACAACAAAACTTGGTTACAAGTTTTCCCAATCTCCCCTACCTCCAGTATGATCCACTGAGGGAAACCTGTGGTGGGTTGAATTGTGTCCCCCAAAAGATATATCCAAATCCTAACACTCAGTTTCTTTGAATGTGACCTTATTTGGAAATAGTGTCTTTGTAGGTGCAATCAAATTAAGACAAGATCATGCTGGAGGAGGTGGGCCTTAATCCAGTGACCAGTGTTCTTTTAAGATGAGGGAAATTTGGGCACACAAAAGACACATACAGAGAATGCCATGTGACAATGGAGGCAGAAATTACGGTGATGCATCTACAAGCCAAAGAATGCCAAGCATTGCTGGCAGCCACCAGAAGCTACAAGAGAGGCAAGGAGGGACCCTCCCCTAGAGCCTTCAGAGAGAGCATGGCCCTGATGACAACTTGATCTCAGACTGCTGGGCCCCAGAACTGTGAGAGAACAAATTTCTGTTATTTTAAGCCATGTAGTTTGTGGAAATTTGCTACAACCGTCCTAGGAAACTAATACACCACCCAAACCTACAAGATCTCCATATGGAATCACACCTGTTTGGGTGAAGTGAGGGAAGCAATATGGCATCTGATAACCCTGGTAGGTAACAGGAGGACCCCCAAATCACCAACAGGGACTCACTGAGGAAAGCAGCCCAAACCATGAAGGATTCTGCTGTATCCAATTTCCATGTGTGTGCAAGAGGCCATGAGAGGATAAGGTCTAATAATGTCTAAAGATACTCGAAGAATCCAATCTACATAAAACTAGCACACCAAAGATCCCTTCTAGGGATCTTTGAACTCTTTCTGGCCAGAGGAACCAATGAAGGGGCTCAGTACAATCACAGTCTCCAGAGAGGGAGGAGAGAACCCATAAAGGAGAAAATAAGAGAGAGAGGATCCCAAAGTCTGTACAGAAACTCTGGCAAGTCTCTGGCTCACCTTGGGACCACACATGAACAGAACAAGCTGCAGGCAGTCTGAACTGAGATCTGAGGTGCCACACACACAGATTCAGTTGAGTTGAACCAAGTTAATGGCCTACTAAAACATAAATATCAGCACTCTGGAGGAAAATAGCAGAATCCATAGTGTCCAGGATACAATGCAAAATTACTCCATATTTATAACAGCAAAACCTAACAAGAAACATCCAAAGCTTACACGAGAAAAACTATAAAGCATTCCTGGAAGACACATTTAAATTGAAAGTATGTAAATATTCATGTTCTTGGATAGGAATAGTCAACGTCATAAAGAACTTTTCCCTTCATCAATTTATAAATGTAATGCAATCCCAGTAAAAACTCTATTATGTTTTCTTCTGGAACTAGACATGTGGCTTATAAAATGCATTTGGGAGAATTAAACAAGCAAGAAGACAAAGAAAAGCAATGGGAAGAAGTAGCAGTGCCAAATATTAAAATATACTCCAAAGCAGTGATTCTCAACTGGGGGCTATTTTGCCACCCAGGGGACATTCAGCAGTGTTTGGAGACATTTTTGATTGTCATAGCCAGGGGTCAGAGTAGAGGTAGAGATAGGGGCACTACTGGATTTTAGTGGGTAGGGGCCAAGGATCATGCTAAACATCTTACATTGCACAGAACAGCCCCCAACAACAAAGAATTATCTGGTCCAAAATGACACCGGTGCTGAGGATGACAGTCTAGATTCTAGGCTCTAAAGCTTCTCGAATTAAACTTTCTTGGTATTGGTGCGTGAGTTGACAGGCCAGTGGAACAGAACAGAAAATCCAGGATTAGATCCAGTTGCATGTTTAATTTAGTATACAATAACCACACATTGCAAATTAGTGGGGGAAAGATTGACTTTTAAACATAGAATATGGTGCTATGTGGACAGCCATATTTTAAAAAGTTAAAAGCTGGACCCATTCCTTAGACCATACTTCAGGATAAATTAAAAATAGGTAAGGTATTTCAATGCAAAAAAGGAAACATAATATACATACAGAAACTTTTATTCAACGTACATGGACAACTTTGTAAATTCCTATGAATAATAACCATCTCCACATCAAGAAATAGAACATTGCTCTTACCACAGAAGCCTTTCCCCTATGGTATTTTTCTAATTACAACCTCTTCCCTGTCTCCATAGGTATTCACTATCCCGATATTCTGACTTTTATGGAAATCGCTTCCTTGGTTTTCTTTATATTTCTTACGAGTCTAAACAGACTGTTGAATTTTACCCTTTATTGTATTTTATATAAATGAAAACTTACCATATTCCTTTTTATGTATCTTCCTTTTGTGTCTTTCACTCGAGATTATGTTTGTGTAACACATCAATGTTGGCAAGCCTGACTGTAGTTTGTTCTAGTTGTTTTATGATATTCCTTTTATGGATCTACATCAATTTATTTATTCATTCTATTGTTGATAGGCAGTTGAGTTGTTTCCACATTTTGGCTCTTATGAATAATACTGCTGTGAACATTCTTGTGTATGTATATGGTATGTATATCCATGCATTGTTCCAGAGTACATAGGAGCATCTTGGGTACATGTGTGTATGTTATATTCTTGAAAAGAATGTTCATTTCACAGTTGTTGTAAGCCACAGTCTATAAACGTCCATTAGTTCAAGTTTTTTTAATCATGTTGTTCAAATATTCTGTATCTCTCTGCCCTGACATTTTAATTTGTTCCATTAATTACTGAGAGGGTTGTTTTTGTTTTGTTTTGTTTTGTTTTCACAATGTGATTTATGGATTTTTTTCTTTCTTCTGGTGGTTCTCTTTTTGTCTTTATATGTTTTTAGGCTGTGTTATTAGGTGCACACAAAATGTAAAATTACTTTCTTTTTAGATTTAGTGTTTTATCCTTATGAAGTAGCCCACTTTATCCCTAGCATAGTAATACCTTCTGCCTTAAAGTCTACTTTCTCTGATATTAATATGGCTACCCCAGCTTCCTTTTGGTTAACACACTGTGATGCATGAGATTGTATTTATCTTCCTATTTGCCTTGTTGGGATTTACTTAAGTCTGTGGATTGGTACCCTCATCAGTTCTGGAAAATTCTCAGCCATTAAGTCTTCAAGTATTTCCTGTATTTCTTCTCTCCTGTACTTCTATAATTGATCAAACATAAGTTAGACTTCTCCACATCTCTTAAGCTCTCTTCTGTATTTTTCATATTTTTCTCTCTGTGTGCTAAAATTCTGAGTACTTACTTCAATCTTCACATTAACTAATTCTTCTATTTTGTTTTATCTGTTTCCTAACACATCTGTTGAGTTTTTAATATCAGCTTTAACATTTTTAATTTTGAGACATTCTATTTGGTTGTTTTTTAAATCTGCAAGGTCACTCTTTTGGTTTCCCGCTGCCTGCAAATATTTCCAAGCAATTTATTGTCATTTATTCCTTTAAACTCATCGAAAATATTTGTTTTATAATCTGTATCTGGTAATTTATGGGACTGTTTCTGCATCTCTGTTTCTGCTGGTTCTCGTTCATGTTGCCTTGTTACCTTGTGTCTCAGTTATTGTTGATGGAGTGCTGGTCATTGTCCTTGAAAAACTTTGTGGAGATTCTCTAATGCCTACAATGATGGTGGCCTCTTCCTAAGAGATTTGTCATTGGTATGTGCAAGTACTTGAATGCGCTACCCATTGGGGACCACCTCAAACCATGTTCAAGGCTTGGGATTCCCTGGCCCATCTCAGCTGTGCATACCCAGATTGCAGATCTGCTAGGCTGTGGCCTTATCTTGCCAAGTATAGTAATTTTATCCATATGTCATTTTCTTTTCTTCCATGGCAAGGCAAACTTTAAGCCAAGGCAACCCTAAGGTTGGGACATTGGGTAGGTTTGTTGTAGTTTAACGCTACCCTAAGAGTATATCCTTTATGAATTCTGATTAACATAGGGAGGGATAGTTCTTTCTATGACACACTACTTTAGATATGCTTTGATCTTGACTTCTTCCTCTCTATCCCTCTACTTAAGGCTTTGGGGCTGAAGCCCAGCTCTAACATAAAGCTTGGCTAAATTTTTTCGAAATAAAAAACACATAAAAATTCAAAGAAGAAAACCAACTTTATCTCCACCACCTACAATTAACTACTATTTATATCCTCTCATATTTCTTTTGCTATTTTTTAAAATTATACATGCTCTTTTGAAGTAATTTAGACAAGGAAGAAATGTAAAAATATGAACATTTAAATACTTGTGTTGTCAACATTAAGCACCATTCTAGACACCACTAATGCATATGCAACATTTTTGTGTATGTACAGATTGGTAATGGATGGATAAAAAGAAAGAAAGATAAAAATACTTTTGTAAAAGTGATAACTATAAATGCTAGTGTAACTAGAATGTTAAATTTTCTTGAATTTAGTATAAGAAAAATAAAAGGAAGTGAAATTGAGGGAATTGTTGAACTTCATATGTCTCTTTACCACCAAATAACTCATTTCCTAAAACATGTCTATAAGGGTAATTTTCTTTAAAAAGGCACAGCAGCCCGAGCAGCACAGCGAGACCCTGTCTTTACAAAAAATTTAAAAAATTAGCCAGGCATAGTGGCGCATGCCTGTAGTCCCAGTTACTCAGGAGGCTGAGGCGGGAGGATTGCTTGAGCCCAGGAGTTGGAGGCTGCAGTGAGCTATGATGATGCCACTGTGCTGCCACCTGGGTGACAGTGAGACCCTGCCTCAAAAAATAAAAATAAAAATAAAAGTGAGAAGGCACAGGAGTAACATTAAAAACATTGATATTGGAGTTACTATGTATTTTGAAAAACATAACATGCTTCAGTTATAGTCCATCTTCTGTGAAATGTTGGAATAGCCTTCCCTCTACCTTCCCTGTTTTGAGTTATGTCATTTTTACATTATCCACTTTTGCATTTACATTAATGTCTTTGACTACAATTGTCATGGCTGTTTTGCTCTATGTTCAGATGAATTCAAAGTTAACACAGTACTTTCACTTCTTGCTTGTTTCTGAATTCTCTTTTACGACATGAATTTTGTTGTCAAGCATTCAGAAGGGCTTACAGGGACTAATTCCCTAAGTAATTTCATGTTATAAATAGAATGACATAGTAACTGCAGTAAAATATTCCTGGCAACAACTTCTTTCCATAAGAGCTTTGTAGGTTAATAATTTTCAAACTTCAATTTGTATAGAAATTTCCTGGGGATTTGCTAAAAATGTAGATTCTGTAGGTCTGGCATTGGGCCTGAGATTCTGTATTACTTTCTTTTTTTTTAGAGACAGGGCCTACCTCTGTCACCCAGGCTAGAGCGCAGTGGCACGATCATAGCTTGCTGCAGCCTGGGCTCAAGGGATCCCCCCACCACAGCCTCCCAAGTACCTGGGACTACAGGCATGCACCACCGTGAGATTCTGCATTTCTAACAAGCTTCCAGGTAATGTCCAT
Organism: Daubentonia madagascariensis; assembly: GCA_023783475.1. Classification (NCBI taxonomy): domain Eukaryota; kingdom Metazoa; phylum Chordata; class Mammalia; order Primates; family Daubentoniidae; genus Daubentonia; species Daubentonia madagascariensis. Next base: position 11,187,426 of record JAKFHU010000487.1, read on the forward strand.
GCTACCGATCTGTGGACCCCGCTTTGAGTAGTGTGTTTTTGGACTTTGCTTCATCACCTTTGGACCCCGAATGCTGCTGTAGAGAAGTCTAACATCAGCTTTATTTCTCCTCTCTTCGAGTTGATATGCTTTTTCTGCCTGGATGTCTGGAGAATTCTTCTGTCATTGAGATTCAATCATCATGTTGGGTTCGAGCATTCCCTATCAGACTTCCCTGGAAAAATTTAAATTTATAGATGAAGTTTCTTTCTATGTTTATAGGATATTCTCTTGAATTCTGTTTTTAAATACATCTTCTGTACCATCTGATGGGCTCTCTATTTCAGGGAGAGAAATTTTTATTTATTTATTCATTTATTTTTAAGAAACAGGGTCTCACTATGTTATCCAGCCTGATCTTGAACTCCTGAGCTCAAGTGATCCTCCAGCATCAGCTTCCTGATTAACTGGGACTACAGGTGTTTATACCACCATGCCTGGCAAGAAATTATTTTTAGTGGATTATCTTGGTCTATATTCTGGATCTCTTAGCTTCATTTATTGCTTTATTCTCTTTGTATTCCTTTCTTTTCTTTTTTTATTTTTCCTTTTGAGACAGGTTGTCTCTCTTTTGCCCAGACTATTGTGCAGTGGCATCATCATAGCTCACTGCAATCTCAAACTCCTGGGCTCACGTGATCCTCCTCCCTTGGCCTCTCAAAGTGCTAGGATTACAGGTGTGAACCACCATGCCCAGACTATTCTCTTTGTATTCTTTATATGTATTCACTCTGATTATCCAAAGCCTTTCCTGTATGTCAATAATTCAATTCCCAATAGTATCTATTCAGTTAATTTTTATTTCTAATTTTTTATTTAGTTGTGTAATTATGTAGTTTTGAACCTTGTGATGTTTTTCCTTTGGTGAATATTATCCGTTTTTATTCCGTTCTTGATCTATGATTCCTCTAAGGTGGCACTTTGCCTCTTTATGCCACTTTCCCTTTTCCCCCCATAGGACACTTACATGATTACCAAGCTAATGCTTTTGCCAAGACTTGAGTGGCTCTGTCTGGACCTTGTGTTGCTCTGCTGTAGGATGGGTGACTTCCTGACTCTTTTTCCACAATACATGATCTCCGTTTATCCGCCATTTGTGTCACTTCCCTCCATCTGTATGGCCTGGGAACCTTTGTATCTATCAGAGAGAGTGACCCTCCGTGTTCATTTCTCTGTCTCACCTTCTCACCCCCAACAATAGTTTTTACTAGTCCTCAGTTCGAGAAAAAAAGTGAATGAACCAACTCAGTTTGATTGTGTACAGATTTGAAAGAGGATTTTTTTCGATATGGCTTTTGGCAGTAGACGGTTGACTGGGAGAGGCCTAGGAGCAGGGTTTACAGCCAAGTACTCCCCTGTTTCCTTCTACAAACTCTTCCCTTTCTTTCTTTCTTGACTCTCTCACTGTTTGATTGCACTTGCTGATGCTTTCTTCTTCCTGGTGCTCCTTTTAAAATGTAAGGCAGGTGAGACCACTCCACTGTGTAAAATTCTCCGTCAGCTTGATACCTCTCTTATCAGTCTGAAGCTGAGGCCCTGCTTAAGTAGGAATATTCCTGGGCGGGTGAGGATCGGCCTCCATCCTCACCCCTTTTCCTCCCAGACCTTGTCCACTTCTCTGCCCTTGCTCATTCTGCTGTGGCCTGCTGGCCTCCTTGTTATTCCTCAAGCACAGGTATTTACCTGCCTCAGGGTCTTTGACCTGGAACATTCTCCCCCGCCCCCCACCTCACCCTGCCTCCTCAGGGCTTGCTGCTTCTCCTCCTTAAAGTCTTTGCTCCAACATCACCTCAAAGTGACCTTCCCTGATGGAGTTATTTAAAACTGCAGCCCTCAACCCTTTCTCTGCTTGTTGTTTTCATTTTTCTCCATAGCACCTATCACTTCCTAAAACACCACCTCATTGATGTCTTCATTTCATTTCCTGTCTGTCTCCTGCTCTGTTCCCCGCTCCCTCCCAAGATAAGCTTTGAAAGCACAGAGAATTTTCTGGCTCAAATAGTTATCTGGCACATAGTCAGTATTTAGTAAATGTTGGTTGAATTTATTTCTTTGTGTGCTTGTTTATTTTGCTCATCATGATATTAAGGAGAGAAATTCCTTGGACATTTCTATTGCCACCTTCTCCCTTCTCACACGATCTCAATAGCCCATTTAATGTATGTTGATGAAGCCCAGTCTTGTTCCTAGAAAACCTGTTCCAGTGTAGTAAGCTTGTAATCAGGAGTCCTTCCTGTTTATCCAAACTATATCTTTAACCCTAGCCAGCTCAGATTTCTTTGTTCAGTGGAGTGATATAGAAATACATACGTAAAGAAAATGTCCTTCACTTCTTGGCATTGCAAGCTCTACTTTAGTGGCAGGATAGATTGGGTGGTTAATAAAAAGAAAAAAAGGGCAATTGGAACTTTATTTTGACTCCTGTATTACTGTGACTCTTTTATTTGCCCTTTCTTCTTACATTTTCCCCCATGGTGACAAGAGCCATATTATTAGTTAATCTTCAGCAAGTGGGCGATTTCTGTGAGTTACAGAACTGTGAGCTGTGAGAAGGTGGTTTCCTTCAAACGCCCCTATTTGTTTTTCTTGAACCTCTGCATCCCTTAGCACTTCAGGTGGTAACTAAATCTCTGCTAGCCCCTTCATGGATTCCGGAAGTATTTAATAAGTGAGATATTAATATTGAACATTTATACCATACATATTGTGTTTGAGTTTAATGATACATAAATCCTTCATTCAAGTCTATTGTAATCTTAACTTCAAACCATCTCAGCTATATCCTTTATGTTATTATAAATTCTTACTAGTTAGCTGTGAAGAAGTTACTTGCTAACTTGGCCAGTAGACTAAGTATGAATAATAATTATCACCATTATGTCTCAGGCACTGTGCCAAGTGCTTAACATGCAACATCTTATTTCATCCTCACAGTAATCTAATGTTTTAGGTAAATGAAAGGATAATTTTTTAAAGATTAAAGTCATGATTCTAATACAAGTATAAAATGAATGTATACAAATATAAAATACAAATGTAAAATATCTAAGATTTTATTTAACTTATTAATTAATCAGGAAACCAAAAAAATGTTAGAACGGAGTCACAGGGAAATTCAAAGAACTATATATGTATAGGCAATTAGGAATGCTGAAATTAATTTGCAAATAAATATAAACCAAATTAATAATCCAAAGGCAATGATTAACTGCATCTCAGTGAGCACAATTTGCATTTCTATAGACAAGAATAATTTGTACTATCAGTATTTTATATTTGATAAAGTTATAAAATAGCTCAAAGACAATGAAAGGTGGAGGTGACTGAAAAGGTTGTTTTAGACAGGACACCTAGTACTCTGTCCATTTCAAAGTCTTTCACTGTTATTCCAACTTTATAGATTTTAGAACTCAATACACAGAAATAAAAGATTAGCTTAATATATAGAAGATCATTAATTTTTGGAAAACAAAAGATGAACTTTAAATAAAGCAAGTAATCTCAGAATACTAGAGCTCAACAAAATATTACAGATCAGTCTTCACATTTTATAGATGGAAGAATCTGAGGTTAAATAATTTGCCCATAAAGCTGACTGCTGGCAGGGCCAAGAGGAGAACAGAGACGCTCACGCTTTCTCCTCGAGTATTATTAAAATAAACAGAAACAGAAAATTAAAAACCTTGTGTGTTAAAATTGTGTTTAAATATATTATACAATGAGTTGCCCATCTAAGATAAAAATAAACTGAAGCAAACATCAGTTAGGAAAATTCCCTAAGGTCATGGTACAGAATAAGACCAGAGGCTGTGTTGGTATCAGAAAACCTATTTTTTCCCATCAAGGCAGATGTGACAAACTCACATTGCTTAATTGCTTATAATTACACAATTATAATCATTTTTAAATTACAGATATGTTCTCTGTTAGGTTTTACTGAGCTTATATTGTTTCTGTGGTTCACTATGCAGTACATGCAAGGAGATTTTTTCTGAGAAGACATACTCATCAACTGACATTCTCTTTTTAATTAAGTTAAAGTATTCCCTGTCTTACAGATACATTATCAAAGAGATTACTTCAATTACCGATGAGAACGCTGATTTAGTAAATTAAGGATGTGCCTGACATTCAATCTAACAGATTGCTAACCTGAGTTTTAACAATATTTAAATTAAAAATTAAGTCATGTTCAGATTTGATTTATGTATAAAACATTTTTATTAGAGTTAAGAGTCATTTTTCTCAGCTACTTCAGCTGCTAAAACACAATACAGCTTCATTTCACTTTTAGATGCTTTAACAATGTAAAAGTCCTGGAGACTCACAGATCTGCTTATTCAGATTGGCATTGCCAATATAACAATAAATAGATACCGTAACTTTCTGTTGTGGAAAGTACGCAGAGGCTCCTGGGATGGGCTGGGTCATATAGCTCTGCTCTTTGGACTTACCCAATTTGTGTCTCTTGTTCTGTTCAAAAACACTTCACTCTCACTGTGAGAAATCATTTCTTCTTTGATTAAAGTAGTAGTAGTCAACAGTGCACATCTGGTGAACAAGGACAAGGAGTGTTGCACCCTCCCTTTGGAATAGAGATTGCCTGTCTTTGTGGTAATACGTGCTTGGCTTGAAGAGTCATTTCTGCTGGCAAAGGCGTAGGCTTTTCCAACACGAAGAGATTTTCTTTCCAGGTACATTTTGCATTTGTGATTTTGATTGGCCTCTCTAGCACCAAACTGAATTTTAGACATCACAAATTGAATTTTATATTGAAAACTTTGGGTCTATAGGAAAAGAAAAACTATCATTAAAATCTCAAAGTGGGCTTTGACAATATATAATATAGAATGTCTTAGTCTTCTCAGGCTGGTATAACAAAATATCATAGACTGGTGGTTTAAACAACAGGTATTTATTTCTCACAGTTCTGAAGGCTGAGAAATCCAAGATCAAGGTGCTGGCAGATTCAGTGTCTGGTGAGGGCCACTTCCTGGCTCATAGACAGCCATCTTCTCATTATGTCTTCATATGGCAAAAAGCGGAGAACTCTGATCTCTTCGGCTCCTTATAAGGGTGATAATCCCATTCTTGAGGGCTCCACCATCATGCTGTAATCACCTTCCAAAGTCCCTACCTCCTAATACCATTACACTGGAGGTTAGGATTTCAACACTTGAATTTGGGGGTGAGGGACACAAACATTTAGTCTAAAGCACTAACCCATATCCAATTCATGAGCAAATCCATAGGCTCCTCCTTCAATATTTGCCCAGAAATTGACTTCTATCACCACCTCCACAGCCACCATCTTGGTCCAAGGCACCATCATCTCTCACTTGGTTTATTGCAGCAGCTTAACTTGTCTCCCTGATTTTGTCATTACCAGGGCAGTCTGTTCTCAACCCAGCAGGCCAGAGTGATCCTTTTCAAGTGGAAATCTGATCATCTTATGTCTCTGCTCAAAGATTCTCCAATGGTTCCCATCTCATTTTGAGTAAAAGCCAGAGTCCTTACTATGATCTATAAGCTGTCTTAGCCCTGGTTCACCCCAAAAGTAGAGCCTGGGATAAGGGCCATGTGCAGGTACTTTATTGCTGGAAATGGTCCTCAAAATCAGGACTGTTTGGAAAGTGAAACAAGGGAGGAGGGAAAGGAAATCCAAGGGGGTGTTATTGAGCTGACCACCACTATGGGCAAAATTGGAGCTGGATCCCTCTGTGGAACCTCAACGAGCTGTCTCTGTATCCCCTCAGAATTGTCCTGCAAAGCGTGGAAGAGGGAAGTATTAGCCACTGGTTCCCATCCCCCATAAGGACTCCTGGCATGCACAGGGCTAAGGGGTTCATGCAGGTGTTCCACGTGGCAGTGGGGAAGAAGCAAGAGATAAGCAGCCCCCAGGAGAGGTGATGTGGGATTATACCTGTGCAGCTGGTTGCCTAGGTAGTGGCTGGAATAAAAGGATGGCCAGTAGCCTGTGAGGTACAGCTCAAGTGGTGACTGATCCAAAGCCCCATCTTGCCCTCACCTCATTACCTCTCTGACCTCATTCTTGTTCCTTCCATCACTCACTCACTCCCAGTGCATCTGCCCTGCTTGCTGTTCCTAGAACAAAATGGGCATGCACCCTCCTCAGGGACGTTGCACTTACTGTTCCCCCTGCCAGGAATGTCCTCCCCCTGAAATTCATACAGCCAGCTTCCCCGCCTTCTTCAAGTTTCAACTCCAAAGTCACATTTTTAAATTGATACGTAATATTTTATAATATTTTACATATTTACGGGGTACATGTGAATTTTTTTGCATGCATAGGATGTTAATGATCAAGTGAGGCTATCTGGGGTAGCCATCACCTTGATTGTTTATCATTTCTATGTGTTGGGAACGTTTCAAGTTCTCTGTGGTAGCTACTTTAAAATATATAATGTATTGTTGCTAACTATAGTCACCCTACTCTGCTATCAAACATTAGTACTTAACACCTTCTGTGTTTGTACCCAATTACCAACCTCTCTTTGTCCCTCTCTCCCACCCATACGCCCTTCCCAGCCTCTGGTATGTATCATTCTACTCTCTACCTCCGTGAGATCAACTTTTTCAGCTCCCACATGTAAATGAAAACATACGAAATTTGTCTTTCTTTGTCTGACTTATTTCACTTAACATAATAACCTCCAGTTCCATCCATGTTGCTGCAAATGATGTGATTTTTTTTTATTGCTGAGTAGTATTTCATTGTGTAAAAATACCATATTTTCTTTATCCTCTTTTAGATTGACTCCATATCTTTGCTATTGTGAATAGTGCTACAATAAACATGTGAGTGCAGGTATCTCTTTGATATACTGATTTCTCTTCCTTTGGATAAATACCCATTAGTGGGACTGTTGGATCGTATGGTAGTTCTATTTTTATTTTTTTGAGAAATCTCCATACTGTTTTCCATAGTGGCTGTTATTAATTTGCATTCCTACCAACAGTGTATAAGAGTTTCCTTTTCTGTTCATCTTCACCAGCATCTATTATTTTTTGTCCTTTTTTTTTTTTTTAAGAGACAGGGTCTCACTCTGTCACCCAAGCTGGAGTGCAGTGGCATGATCATAACTCATTGTAACCTCAAATTCCTGAGCTCAAACAATCCTCTCACCTCAGCCTCCTGAGTAGCTAGGACTACAGGTATGCACCACCATGCCCAGCTAATTTTTAAATTTTTTGTAGAGGTAGGTTCTCACTATGTTGCCCAGACTGGTCTTGAACTCCTGGCCTTAAGTGATCCTCTCACCTTGGCCTCCCAGAGCCCTGGGATTACTGGCATGAGTGCCCAGCCCTTTTTGTCTTTTTAATAATAGTAATTTTAACTGGGGTAAGATTATATCTCATTGTGGTTTTGATTTGCATCTCCCTGAAGATTAGTGATATTGAGCATTTTGTCATATGCCTGTTGACCATTTGTACGTCTTCTTTTGAGAATTGTCTATTCACGTCTTTCGCCCACTTTTTAATGGGATTTTTTTTTTTACTGTTGAGTTGTTCGAGTTCCTTGCATATTCTAGATATTAGTCCCTTGTAGGATGAATAGTTTGCAAATATTTTCTCCTGTTCGACAGGTTGTCTCTTCACTCTGTTGATTGTTTCCTTTGCTGTGTAGAGGTTTTGTATTAATATGAAATAGTTTAACAGAGTCCCATTTGTCTATTTTTGTTTTTGTTGCCTGCTTTTGAAGTCTTAGCCATGAAATCTTTGCCTACAAAATTACATTTATTTGAAACATCTTTAACAATGTCATCTAAAATGTAGATTCCCACTCCATCAACGTGCTATATCCCTTGTCTTAGTTTGTGCTACTAACAAAATATCACAGACTGGGTAATTTATAAATAATAAAAATTTATTTCTTACAGCTCTGGAGGGTGAAAAGTCCAAGATCAAGTTGCTGATAGGTTCTGTGAGGGCCTGTTCCATCAAGGACATCTTCTTGCAGCGGCATCTTCCCATGGCGGAAAGGGAAAGGGCTAAAGGGAAGAATGCTGTGTTCTCACATGGCAAAGAGCTGAAGAGCAAAAAGGGCCCAGCTAGTTCCCTCTGGCCCTTTTGTAAGACACTAATCCATTCGTGAGGGCAGAGCCCTCATAACTTAACCACTTCCCAAAAGGCCCTACCTCTCAATACCACCACAATGGGGATGAAGTTTCAGCACATGAACTTCAGGGGACACTCAGACCATAGCATCCCTCTTCCCTGCCTAATTTTTTTCTCCTGCACATAGGGAGAACTGTAAAGTGCATTTCATATGCTTTACTTTTTATCTTGTTTTTTCTTTCTCTCCTCCACTGGGACTGTGTGTATGTGTTTGTGTGTGTGTATGTGTATGTGTGTTGTTTGTATTTGTGTCTTTTGTTCACTGCTGTGTCTTTAGCACCTAGCACAGTGCTTGGCTCATAGTGGACACCTAATAAATATTTGTTGAACAAATGCATGAATTGAATTGAATCGTATCAAGATACTGTGGCAAACCTTAAGTTCTCTATCCTTATTTATGAACAAGATGGAAAGTACAGAGGGAATGGTGTACCCCAGTTTGAAACTATGATACTCTAAAGGGAGGTACTTGACTCAGAAACAGAGTAGTCACATTTGCCAGGACCTGGACTTAATGACTATGAAACTTTGAATGTGGGCTGGCCCAGCCCTGATCTGAGAGCACAGCTGTGAAGGCCACATTTTTTGAAGACCACGTAGGCTCAGGTAGGATGATCTGCCTGGTGATTTATGATACCTGCAAGCAATGTGGTTGGTAGTTTTATATGGTTCAGATGCTTGAAATTATCTTGGGATCGTGAATTTCCTATTGGGCCAGGCAGGGGCCATCACAAGCACCTCCCAGAAAACACAGCGATGGCTTACCCAGAAGCATTGGCTCTTTTCAGTTGCAACCATAGGTTGAGTGTGGGCCGTAGTGGAGCTCATTGCACTATAGATGCTAACAAGCAAATGTAGCCAAGTGGCTGCTCTCTTTCAACCAAACACACTAGGCAATCAGTTCAGTTTGCTATCAGCTTTGGGAGTTCATGGTATCTGGCTCCAGCACATCCTGACAAACACTCTCATAACTACCCACAGAGGGCTATGTAGGCTATGTGAGAACGTGGCTCTAGTATGGCTAAGTCCTTATTCCTGACTGAACCATTGAGTTAGTCTGTGCTGTCTGCTCTGGATGTGCTTTTATACATTCAGCACAGGTGGGCCAGGAAACCTGTCTGTTTTTCACTAAATTAGACTCTTTTAGTTTCACAGCATAGTTTACCTTCCACAGTGGAGGATGGCATGACCAAGAACACAATGTAATTTCTATGTAAAGTGTTGAAATTAATTTCAGACATTATTTATAAATTATATCTTGTATTGATAGGATATGAAATAATAACCTACCACATCAAATATTTTAGAAAAAAGTCAGCAGGAAAAGTTATGTATTTATAGAGGAAGTGTGGGCATGTGTTTACACAAGTGTTTTTTTAATATGACTATTTATACAGCAGTCTTGTTATTTATAGAACCCAGATAAAAGTCAAATGATGGATTTCTCCAAAGGTTTTACATTTGCTATGTGAAATTAATATATAATGGGGTAATCTAGTATCCATCTATTGGCAATTAATGTATATTTTATTCTGTATACCTATAACATGTAATATATAATGAAATTATTATGCAGCTTGAATTAAACTAGTTTGGGTCTAATGTGTTATCATCTAAAGTTGTATATAGTTTTAAAAAACAAGTTTGGCCGTTCTACTATGATTGTTTGTTTGTTTTCCAATTGAGAATTTTATTGGCTTGCCACTTGTAGAATCTATGTTTTGAATGTACTGTTATCACATTCAGTGCTCCCAACTGAATAATAATAATATCTATAATAATGTGCATTTTACAGATAAAAATATTGAATGGTTAAATTACCTGCCCTTGGTAACATAGCCAGAAGGTGGTAGAATTAGAATTAAAATTCAGGAGTTTATTTGTAGACCACACACTCTTAACCATGTTATTAAAACTTGATGAAACTTGAATGGATACATATATTTAATGTGCATTTCTTATTAAAAGCAATTTATTATATTTATTGAAAAAAATATTTTCCCAACTGAAAACCTTTGGTAAGATGTAAGATCTTATCTCCAGTAAAGAACACCTCTGTTCTATTAGGTTGTGTTTTCTTTTTCTTTTTTTTTTTTGAGACAGAGTCTCACTCTGTCACCCTGGGTAGAGTGCAGTGGTATCATCATAGCTCACTTCAACCTCAAACTCCTGGGCTCTAGTGATCCTCCTGCCTCAGCCTCCAGAGTGGCTGGGACTACAGGTGCATACCATGACACCTGGCTAATAGGTTGTTTTCTTTAAAAAACTTAGTTAGAAACTTAAGATGAGATATTAGTAATGAAATAGTTCTCCCTGAATTTATTCTTACCTCCTCAGCAGGAAATATTATGTTCCTTTCAGAATGCCTATAGCATTCTATCTGTATCATCTTTATGGAGTTTTCTCCTTGTAACATGTTATTTCTGTAAATGCCTTTTCTTCTTTTCCATGCAATAATAAACTCTCTGTGGGCAGGAGCTCTATCTTCTACACCTGTATACCTTTTATTTACTACAAGAGTATATTTGTAGTGTGCTTAATGGTAATATCTTATATGAAGGCCTTTACCACAACCTCTTTCTGTGCACACACACACACACAACCTAACTCAATGCGTTGGATTTTGGGGGTGGAATTGATGAATAACACAAGAAAAGGAAAAGAGTAAGAGAGAATATTGGAGAAGTAACTAATACAAGAGTTTTGTAGTAGCTTGCATCCATTTGAGGAATAAAGAAATTAAAACTCCCAAAAGAAGACAAATATTAACAAAGACTAATAGGTGCAAAAAAATCCTCATTTGCAACCCACAACTCATTGTTCAGTATGAGTTTTGATACATGTAAGAAGGAATATTATAATACCTAAGATATTTTAAAGTGATAGGGATATTGATAACCACAAAAGATGGTTCCAAGACTATAGAATTGATCATCAGAAAGCATAGGACGTGAGGGAAATATCAGCTGTATTGATTTAGTATTCCAATTCCATGTTGACATTAATACATCAAGATTGCCTTTATAAAAATTATGTTATTTTTAATTATGATGGCACATAATAGTTGTATATCTTTATAGGGTACATGTGATGTTTTGATACAGGCATACAATGTGAACTAATCAAATCAGGGTAATTGGGGTACCATCACCTCAAGCATTTAACACTTGTTTATGTTAGGAACATTCCAATTCTACTCTTTTAGTTATTTTAAAGTATACCCTAACTTATTGTTGATTATAGGCACTTTTTTGTGCTATCAAATATTGTTCATTCTATCTAACTATCTAACTATTTTTTTGTACCCATTAACTATCTCCACTTAATCCCCCCTTCTTCTTGCTACCCTTCCCGGCCTCTGGTAACTGTCATTCTATTCTCTGTCTCCATGACATCAATTGTTTTTGATATTTACCTCCCACACATAAGTGAGAATATGTGAGATTTGTCTTTCTGTGATTGGTGTATTTCACTTACCGTAATCTTCTCCAGTTCCATCCATGTTGTCGCAAATGGCAGAATTTCATTCTTTTTGTGGCTATATAATATTCCATCGTGTATATGAACCATAATTTCTTTACCCATTCATCCACTGATGGACACTTAGGTTGATTCCATATTGTGGATATTGTGAATAGTGCTGCAATAAACATAGGAGTGCAGATATTTTTTCGATACACTGAATTCCCCTTCTTTGGATATACACCCAGCAGTGGGGTTGCTGGGTGATATGGTAGTTCTATTGTCAGGTTTTTGAGGAACCTCCATCCTGTTCTCCATAGTGGTTGCACTAATTTACATTCCCACCAACACTGTACGAGGGTTCTCCTTTCTCCACATCCTCACTAGCATTTGTTATTGCCTGTCTTTTTGATACAAGCCATTTTAACAGCGGTGAGATGATGTCTCATTGTAGTTTTGATTTGCATTTCTCTGATGATTAATAATATTTAGCATTTTTTCATATATCTATTGGCCATTTGTATGTCTTCTTTTGAGAAATGTCTATTAAGATCCTTTGCCCATTTTTAATCGAACTATTTGATTTTTTCCTATCGAGTTGTTGGAGCTCCTCATATATTCTAGTTATGAATCCCTTGTCAGATGGGTAGTTTGCAAATATTTTCTCCCATTCTGTGGGTTGTCTCTTCACTTTGTTGATTGTTTCCTTTGCTGTGCAGAAACTTTTTAGCTTGATGTGATCCCATTTGCCCAAATTGCTTTGGTTGCCTGTGCTTTGGAGGTATTACTCAAGAAGTCCTTGCACAGAACAATGTCTGGAAGTGTTTCCCCAATGTTTTCTTTTAGTAGTTTAATAGTTTCAGGTCTTACATTTAAGTCCTTAAGCCATCTTGATTTGATTTTTGTATATATTGAGAGATAAGGATCTAGTTTCATCCTTCTGCATATGGATATCCAGTTTTCCCAGCACCATTTATTTTAGAGACTGTCCTTTCCCCACTGTATGTTCTTGGCAACTTCATCGAAGATAAGTTCACTATAGATGTGTGCATTTATTTCTGGGTTCTCTATTCTGTTCCATTGGTCTATGTGTCTGTTTTTATGCCAGTAACATGCTGTTTTGGTCACTACAGCCCTGTAATACAATTTGAAGTCAGATAATGCAATTCTTCCTGTCTTGTTACTTTTGATCAGGATGGCTTTGACTATTCTGGTTCTTTTGTTGTTCCATATACATTTTAAGATTATTTTTTCTATTTCTGTGAAGAATGTCATTGGTATTTTGATGGGGATTGCATTGAATCTGTAGATTGCTTTGGGTAGTATGGACATTTTAACAATATTGATTTTTCCAATCCATGAGCATGGAATATCTTTCCATTTTTTTGTGTCCTCTTCTACTTCTTTAATCAATGTTTTATAGTTTTCATTATGGAGATATTTCACTTCTTTGGTTAAATTTATTCATAGGTATTTTATGTTATTTGTAGTTGTAAATGGGATTACTTTCTTGGTTTCTCTTTCAGATTGTTTATTATTGGCATACAGAAACCCTACTGATTTTTGATGTTGATTTTGTATCCTGCAACTTTACTGAATTTGTTTATCAGTTCTAATAGTTTTTTGTGGAGTCTTTAGGTTTCTCTAGATATAAGATCATATCATCTGCAAACAAGGATAATTTGACTTCTTCCTTTCCAATTTGGATGACCTTTATTTCTTTCTCTTGTCTGATTGCTCTAGCTAGAACTTCCAGTACTATGTTGAATAACAGTGGTGAAAGTGGGCATCCTTGTCTTGTTCCAGATCTTAGAGGAAAGGCTTTCAGTTTTTCCCCATTCAGTATGTACTAGCTGTGGGTCTATCATATATGGCTTATATGGTGTTAAGGTAAGTTCCTTCTATACCAAGTTCTTTGAGAGTTACTGTCATGAAAGGATGTTGGATTTTATCGAGTGCTTTCTCAGCATCAATTTAAATGATCATATGATTTTTGTACTTCATTCTATTGATATGATGTATCACATTGATTGATTTGCTTATGTTGAACCATCCTTGCATCCCTGGGATGAATCCCAGTTGACCATGATTGTTTTAATGTGTTGTTGAATTTGATTTGCTAATATTTTGTTGAGAATTTTTGCATCTATGTTCACCAGAGATATTGATTGGCCTATAGTTTTCTTTCTTGTTGTGTTTTTGTCTGGTTTTGTTATCAGAGCGACACAGGCCTTGTAGAATCAGTTTTAGAGTATTCCCTGCTCCTCAATTTTTTGGAATAGTTTAAGTTTAAGTTAGTATTATTTATTCTCAGAATGTTTGGTAGAATTCAGCAGCGAAGTCATCAGGTCCTGGGCTTTTCTTTGATGGAAGACTTTTTATTACTGCTTCTACCTCATTACTTGTTACTGGTTTATTCAGGTTTTGGATTTATTCCTGGTTCAGTCTTCGTAAGTTGTATATGTCTAGGAATTAATCCATTCCTTCAAGGGTTTCCAATTTATCGGCAAATAGTTGCTCATAGTAGTCCCTAATGATCCTTTGAATTTCTGCAGTATCAGTTTAATGTCTTCTTTTTCATCTCTGATTTTATTTATTTGGGTCTTCTCTCTTTTTTCTTAGTCTGGCTAAAGGTATGCTAATTTTGTTTATCTTCAAAAAACCAGCTTTTCATTCATCCTATATTTATTTATTTATTTGTTTTTGAGACAGAGTCACCCAGGCTAGAGTGCAATGGCATTATTACACCTCACTGCAACCTCAAACTCCTGGGCTCAAGTGATCCTCCTGCCTCAGCCTCGTGAGTAGCTGGGACTATGGGTGTGTGCCAACATGAGCAGCCAATTTTTCTATTTTTTGTAGAGACGGGGTGTTGCTCTTGCTCAGGCTGGTCTCGAACTCCTGGCCTCAAGCAATCCTCCTGCACAACCTCCCAAAGTGCTAGGATTACATGTGGGAACCACTGCACCTGGCCCATCCTACATTTTCAAATATATTTAATAACATAATCATTTTCCTGTGGTTAAAGAAAGAAACAAAAAAACACTTTTATTTGTTGTCTAGTTTTCTATGTTGTGCCACAACACACACAACTATTAATAATTTTTGAACATTTATTTGTTTTTCTATTTTAAATTATAAATAAAGAGTATGATGAGTATATATAAGCTCACATTTAAGGCTATATTCCAGTTATTGTCCCTTATTGCCCACTCCTGCCTTATACCAGATACATAGGCTAGATTGCTAGAAGTTGAATTACTGGATCTAAGGGTATGAACATTGCTGAGTTGTGTCCTCCTCCTAATTCATATATTGGAGACCTAATCCCCAATGTGACTGTATCTAGAGATAGGGTCATTAGGAGGTGAGGTCATAAGGGTGGGACTCTAATCCAACAGGGCTATGGTCTTATACAAAGAGGAAGATATTTCTCTCTGCCCCCGTACCCCTACCCTGTGAAAACACAGCAAGAAGGCAGCCCTTTACAAGCCAGAAAGAGCAACTTCACCAGAAATCAAATTAGCTGGCACCTTAATCTTGGATATCCAGATTCCAGAAGTGTAAGAAATAAATTTCTGTTGTTTAAGCCACTGAGCCTATGGTATTTTGTTATGGCAGCTGAAGCAGACTAATAAAAACATTTTTAAAGTTATTGATACATGTTGACAAATTACTTTCCAGAAGGATGTTACCAATATACAGTACTTTAGCAGTATATAAGAAGCCCTATTGCCCTGTACCCTCACCAACATTCAAAAAAAATTCTTTAACTTTATTCTAAGATAGATATATCCTAAAAGTTTTTGAAAATTCATTCTTTTAAAGTTTTGTTTCATCAGAATAGCCTTAGCTTTCATGGCACTGCCCCCTGAGTGTTCCACAATATTTTGAAGTTCCCGGTGTAGTAGTATTTCATAGAGATAAAAGTGTCCACTCAGGAGTCCCAAAACAAAACAAAGCAAACAAAAGCTTAAGAAAATTTAAAACTTTCCAGCATTTTATCATCTCCATTTTTATATTCATGGAAAGGAAAAGCTGAGAATTAAGAACCTGAGATGATTCCAAGGCCATGTAATAACAGGATCAACAATCAAAGACTATGATACAGGCTCTCCAATTTAAAGCACTCACCTATTTTGGACAGAAAGATGCCATTTTTGTTAGAAAATAGTAATACAGAAAAATTGCTGTAGAAACAGAAAATATACTCTGCCTTAGTAACTTTAAATAAAGCCCTTACAAGCAGAGCACTCTCCTTTTCCTGTAAGCACCCTAAATTCTTGTATGTTTCATGCACAATAATTTTCTCTCCTTCAGCTGGCAATAGAAATAAATGACCTTTCTATTAAGTGACTAAGAGATAGGTTGGAGTTAAGAACTGAATCACCTCCCCGTCTAGTTTTATGCTAAGAACATTGTACTATGTTCTTCACAAAATGCAAATATTTGTAGCATAAATTAATTTACTATTAAATGGTAACAGAAATTTGCCAATTAATGCCACTGACAATTATCTTCAGGACAAATTCACCATGTTGTGACTTTATGTCTGACTCACTTTTCCATTCTTACTCCATTCTTAACTCACCTGTTCCATTCAGTATTACTTTACAGTACATCGTGGACTGTTTTCCTAACTTGGCCTTGAGTTGGCACCAAGTGCAAGGAGATGAAAATATCTTTCACGTCATTCTGTCTTGCCTCATGACATTCTCAAACTGTTTTCCGCATTTTAACATTTCAAGGGCAGTTCTTTCCTACTGGGTCCTCTTAAAGAGGTGTCTACAGAGTTGACAATAGAACAGAGAAAAAAGAAAATTAAATTCACCTGTGTTGACCAAGCAGGCAAACAAAGGATATTTCTAAAGTCAATCTTAATGGACTTGTGTTTTACTGAAAACCTGGCCAGAAGTGTCCTCAGCCCAGAAAGTTTTTCTTATGGGCTTTGAGTTTGCATCTTAATGTTATTTTTATAGCATCAATGTTGGATTTCATCTACCATAAATAGAAAAAAAAAAACCACCACAAAAACAAACCACTGAGTTGAAGAATTGGAATGATAATTTGAGCAGAGTGATGAGTGGGTAGGGTATGGAATAAAAATGTCAGCTCTTCATATAGAAAAATGTTCTATTTCAGAAAAAAGAATACTTCTGTGGTTCAAGAAAAAAAGTCACTTCAGTGATACCTTTTTTGTTCAATATAGAAGTGCAGGTATAACAATTCTAATTTCTTAAATGTGTAATGTGGGCTTCAAATTGTACAGAAAAGATGTAATTAAGTGTGTATGATTTACTTGGAATGAAATTAGGTTCAGATTTAATTCTTCCTTTGTGTCCACTGTAGTGTGGAAAATTTGTTTTTTAAAGTCTTATAGAAGAATGATATTTCCTTATATTAAAATCAAATAAAACTGAATGCATGCTGAAAAATAATATCATAGTTTCAATGGAGACTTTCAGAAAAGACTTGTGTGTAATTCAAAGAACATTTTGATTCCTATAGAAAATCAGATGGTATTTCTCTTCTTTTTGTTGACCAAAATGTATACCCTCTTATAGATGGTATCAGAGGATACCCTAGGAGAGCGATGGCAATTCCATGTCACTACACTTCAGCCAGGATCTAGAGAATTGAATGTATTGGTATTTCCCCCCAAAGGGTTCTCTAATAATAGACAAATGTGACATAAAAATAATAACTCAGCTTTATCAAGACTGTCCAAAATAATATGTATCTTGACAAATTTTAGACAAATTAGACATTATCAAGGCCTGATCTAAAAGAAAAATAACAGTATTATGAGATTACTTTGTGTCAGGCTATATGCTAAGTGTGTCACTTGTATAGCTTCATTTAGTTCTCATAACAGCCCTATGAAGTACTTACTAATGTTATCATTCTACAGATGAAGAAACTGAAACATGCTAATTTGCTTTCCCAAGATTATACAGCCAATAGGTCTTGGAACTGTGATTTGAATCTGCATCTTGAAAACTATTTTAGTGCTTCTAACCCAGTATCATGTCCTCTAGGACAACACAGTAAGTATTCTTGTGATAGAGGGGTTAGAATGTTTCCATGGCTACTATATTATGAAAATGTTATGACATTTTATAAACAAACTGGATGCAAATCAATTTTTAGCATTCCCTATAAAGTGGCATTGAGGTATAAATTTGATATTTTGAAACCAATACATGCTTAAGCTTTCATCATGCTTGATTTGATAACTGAAAAGCCTGGTAAGTGGCCTCAGTTTCCCTAATATAGCTATGAATGAAGAGGCCTAAGCCTCTCATTGTCTTTGAGCTGTTTTACAACTTTGCAAGTTGTAAAAAAGCTGGGGTTAGGCAGATCATTCTTGTCTCTAGAAATGCAAATGAATTTTGTTCAGAGAAATACAACTGATTATTGCCTTGTGCATATTGACCAAATTTTACATCGATTTGTAAATTTACTTCAGCTTTCCTGATTGTGTGTGTGTGTTGGGGGGGGGGGTTGTTTGACTTCTTTCAGCCAGTTGTGATGCCTTACTGATTCCCCCATTATTTAAAGAGCTAAGTAAAAATCTTTACCATGTGTTTATTTTGTATTTGTGTATGACTCATGATTTCACCAATTAAAAAAATTCCTTTAATTCTTCTTTTATTCCTTTCTTCCATGTGGACATCTATTACAGAGCCCAGGGGCCAAATCTAGCCCCAATCTGTTTTTGTATGGCCCACTTGGCTAAGAACAATGTGTACATTTTTAGTGGTTAAAAAAATACAAACATAATATTTTTTGGCACGTGAAAATGATGCCAAATTCAAACGTTAGTGTCCATAAATAAAGCTTAATTGGAACAGAACCATGCTCATTCATTTACATGTTGTACATGGCTGTTTTCCTGCTTCAAACAGCAGGGTTGAGTGGTTGCTACAGAAATCAGGTCTAATCTTCATGCCCTTTGCTTCCTCCCTTTCATCTACATATTTTAACTCTTTTCTAGATGCCCCCTCATTGGACTCCCACTGACTGAGAGCATTCTGAAGCCAATTTAGTTCTCTGAGCACAGGAGAATCCTGGAGGACCTCCTTAGGTCTGAAGGCCTGGGCCAGGCTGCCCACAATAGCTGCTGTTTTGTTCCCCTTGTTTGTCTTCTCTCCCACAGAGCAATCTCTTCTTGACTCTTCCTCTGCTCACCCTCTGCCTCCTCGCTAATCCAGCCTAGTAGTATTACGAAAAATTATATTCAGTTTTTTGAATTCCATTATCATATATTATATCTTGAATTATATCAATTTTTAAAATGTGGAAATTTGTTTTCTCTCTTGTTATATGGTTAGGCTGTATAATATCCTTAGTTTTGCCTTTTGGCCTGCAAAGTCTAAAATATATTATCTTTAGCCCTTTATAGAAAATGTTTGCCTTACCCCCACCCCTTCTATAAAGGAAAGGTATTATTCTACCCCCTGGGCATATAGCAGGAACCAAGAAAGAAGTAGTTCCTGCCCTTAAAGAACTTCTATTCTTACAAGAGAGACTAAAAATAAGCAAATTGATAATTATACATGTGTAGGAGGCTATTGTTGTTCTTAGAAAATACCTACCACAACATTTAGGGGGTAAAAGGTTATTATGTATGAAACTTAGTCTCAAATGGTTCAGAAAACAAAAACTCTGTGTGTGCGTGTGTCTACAAAATTTAAAGAGGGAAAGGGTGTTACCCAAGAATTCTGTGCTCAGCTAAATTATGATTCAAGTGTTAAGGTAAAAGAATGATTTTTATACACGCAAGGACTTAGGAAGTACATCACTCTATTGCTAAAAAAACTATTTGAAAACAAAGACAAAATGTAATATTCCAAAAATTCTATGCAGAAAAATAATAGAATTCATAAATAAACCCAATTATTTTTCATTAAAAAACACTAACAAGTTAGATAAGCAACTTGATGGCTCAATCAGGATTAAAGGAATAAATGGATATGACCAGAGATTCAGAGAAATTTAAAATAATTATCTGAGAATGTATTACACAAATCTATACTTATACATTAGAAAATTTAGATGAAATGGACAATTTTTTGGAAAACATGAATTTCCAATTTTTTTTAAGAAGACCAATAAAAATGGAGTAAAAATAGTGTTGTCAGTAAATAACTCCTTTAAAGTGCCAGCCTTAGACACTTTCAATGGTAGATTCTTTTAAATTTTCAAGAAAGAAAATATGGCTAGCTGTCACTGAAGATTTGTAATTTCCCATCCATAATATGGAACTATTGCTGGGAAGTGGGTACACAGCTAACACTGACACTTCTCTGGCATCAAGGCAGAGCCACAAATCTATTTCTCACAAAGGAAATATAGGCATAAGTGATGAATGTCACTTCAGGGTCTGGACAGTTAAGAAGAGGGTCTCTTGGTTCTTAGTGCCCTTTCAACTTTTCTGTCCCCAACTGGATGACAATGTCCAGTGCATCCTTTCGAATTGCTGTGTGAGTAAGAAATATTAAATAAATATCAGTTGTATTTGACCTATTGCACATTTTTGGGTCAATTGTCTTTTTGATCTATTAGCCTATCCTAAGTGATATACTATATAATGTGTATCCAAACAGAGAGGATTAACATGTTTCCTTTATTTTTATTCATACTTTTTCTCTCTTTCTTGGTTTTTAAAGAACGAATGTAAGCCATTTTAACACCACCACCACCAAACAACAACAAAAATAAAAATTTTCAAAATAAGTCTACACAAAAAGGCAATCAGTCCAACTCAGAAAACTACCCATCTTTTTAGAAAATGACACAAAAATATACCAAAATAATAGTGGGGTGACTTAAAAATATTCGGCAATCTAAGAACCAGAAATGTACAAATGTGACCTTATTTTTTTTAAAAAAATTAAAGTTTCCAATTTAATAAGAGCCCTTCTGAGTCAGCCTACAGGCTGAAGTGGGAATATAGAGAAAGTAAAAGGAACAGGCTTGCCCTCATGGCACAGTTACGACATTGCTTGTGTTTATATTTCCTATCCTATCCCTCCCCAAACATGTTGAGTAAGTTTGTATTTCTGTTCCCTCTTGGCATCAAATGCTTTCATAGAGTCCTTTGTCACTCCAAAACTCTACCTATGTTAATATCTTATTTTGCATGTTTATCCTTATAAGTATCCTCCTAAGGAAATGTGCTACTACCATGTACCTCTCCTTGAGAATTAGGGTCATAAAACAACTGCTATAAAGTAACATAAGCCACATCTACTAAGCATTAATAACATAATACTTATCATGGTTATTCTCAAATCTGGCTAAGTATCAGAATCGTGTGGAAGCTCTTGTAAATCTATAGATTTCCAGATTCTGTAACCTAAAGATTGTTTTTCAGATCTCTGACCCATTCTGACACTCAACAATAACAAATATACAAACAAAAGCTTCTCAGATGATCCTTCTGCACAGCTAGATGTAGGATCTACTGACATCATACTCTGTTTTACAGTTGACTGTCTACATGGATGCCTCCTTCACTATCCTTTCAGTTTTTTCAGGGCAGGGCCTACGTTTTTCAATTTTACATCCTTTAGTAGAGTGCCTCATCCATGTCACAGTAAGAGCTCAATGACCATTTGTGGAATTCAGTTGAATAATGGCTGAAATTTCTTGCCAGTTATAGATATATCATTGTACGTTCTTTCCCACATAGTAACAAAAATATTATCTTATGATTTTCATACAGTTATGGATATTATAAATATGCCTATTGGGATTAATAGTATATAAAGTAACTTTTCTCTCAGATACACAAAAGGACTAGGAGTAAAAGCACCAAATGGAAAAAAAATAAATCCTAAAAGAAAATATAATCGACTTTTTGAGAGCTTTGGGAATTAGTAGTGATTTTTTAAGCTTAGAAAACTTGGATCAAGAAAGACAAATATGTGCTTCTCATATTATTTCTACTCATTTCCAGTGCCTTTGGCAGGCCTTGCTAACAGATGGAGGCACTCTTTTTCACCACAGCGGGGCTTGGCTCTAGAATAGTTCTTACCCCAGTACTCCAGGTAGCCAATAAGGAGTTACGCGAGGAGGCATGTGAATGGAAAATGAGCTGTCCTTCCTCGAAATAAAAGAAAAGGCAATCAAGTTTGATTCATTTAAAATGTTATTTCTTAATTTTTTTGAGTCCTTTCTTGCCTTCCATTTGAATGATTTCTTTCTTCCTCTTTTCCTCCTCTTACTTGTTTACAAGTTACATATCTCTACATTTTAGCGGTGGGAAATGACTGTGATGCAATGGTGTCTATCTTCAAGTTCATTACCAAGGGGCTAGCCTAGACAGGCTCACAGACCAAACTAAGATGCTGAAATCATGATGTTTATTAAATCAATTTAAAACATACAGCAAGAAGCAAGGGGAAAGAGACAGAGTAGGAATGGGTGCAACTGGTATGGAAGGATCAAATTACCTGAATTTTCTATTACAAATTGTTCATATGTCCTCTCTCCTATTCTTCAAAGGACCAACTTTTCCCACTAACATTGTGGTTATAAGGACCGAAGTTGAGGATGAGCAAAGAAGGATCCACAGATGGAAGGTGCCTAAAGCCAATTCATATTTTCTCTACCAGAAAGACTCAGGGACTAGTATGCCCGGCTTTAGTTGTAACTCAACACTGATACCTTGCTGGGCACCCATTGATTTTATCCAGTTGTCTTGAGTAGAGGACACATGGGACCAAAGTAGTCCTCATGAATATTTGGTGCCTCATGCGTTTCATGAATACATAGTGCTTACCTAGACCTTCCATCCCTTTCTGTCTATATGTTCAGTACACATGTGGTCTGCATACTTTTTTTCAGTATCTAACTCTAACATATCTATGTATCTCTCAATTGTTTATTTCTTTCTTTGATTTTCTAGTTCCTGAATTGAATATTTTTTAATGATGCAGCAAATACACGTGACAGGTGATTACTTCTGAAATTTTTAATATGCATGCTTGATTTTACAGTATCCAAAATTAATCAGTAACTGTAGCATCTTCTCAAAAAATACAATTTAGAAACAGAGCATATTCAACCCTGACTTCCTCTTCTTTCATGTTATAGCATTTTAATTTTCTTGGTTATTATGTATTATTTATATGGCAATACTAAGTTTTTCAAACATTTTATTCAGTTTCTTTGTTCAGTATGTCTTCATACATCTTGCTTCTTCCTTTTGGATTCAATTTTCTTCTTATTAAAGTACATCTGTCAGTAGTTCTTTCAGCCTAGGTCTGTGAATAGTAAACTCTATTGGTCTTTGTCTGAAAACATGTTTTTTCATCCTTACTTTAACAGTTTAGCTGAGAATAGAATTTTCACACCCCTTTAAAATTTTTATTTCAGTCTTTATTTTTACCAGTGGGATTTCTCTTTTCAATCTTATTTTCTTATCCTTGTAGGTGTGTTTCTTTTTCTTGCTTTGCTGTTATGGCTTTTTCATTATTCTTGGTGCTCTTCAATTTTAGATAGAAGTGTCCAGATATTGGTTTCTTTTAAAAAATTTATCCTGTTAAGGACTTACTGTATTCTTCCATGAGTCATGTCTTTCTTTATATGTGAGGATTTCTCTGCCATTTTCTCTTTGAATAATGCCTCCCCTCCATTTTCTTTCTTTTTTTGCTTTTTGGAATTTCTATTAGATATGTGTTGGAACTTCTTATTATATCCTTAAGGATGTAATGTAACTTCACCTTGTATTCCCCACTGTTTTAATCCTCTGTGCTATGCTGTGGGTAGTTTCCTCAGATTTATTTTCCAGTTTAATAATCATCTCTTCCACTGTGTCTAGTCTATTTAACCCATCTGTTGAGTTTTTTTTTTCAATAGAATATAAGCTCTATGATAGTAGGGAATTTGCATGTCTTATTCACTATTTTATCTCCAGCACCTATAACAATGCTAGAGCTTTGCAGACATTTAATAAATATTTGTCAAAAGTATAAATGAATCAATAAATTCCTATTCTTTTTCAAAGATTTTTATTTTTTATCTCATCTTGTTCTTTTACTTGATTTTTATTTTCCTTATTTTATGTTTTTAATCATTTTATGGACTTTTCTTTGGTAGTCACTTTCAGGTTGGTTTATTAACTCAAGTTGTTTGGGCACAGATTTTTCTATTTGTTGTGTCTTCTTACTCTGCCTTGTGGTAGATTGTTCCCTTGTGTGGTGTGCAAATTTTATTGAGAGCTCTTCTTTAGGGATGGTTGTTTATTTTGTGGAATTCTTTTGTGTCCTGAGCTGTGCAACTGTCCTTATCAAGGATCTTTATATTTGCTTCGGTGGGGGCTTGGCAGTTTCTCTGTTTCCAACCTTAGGATTATATTTGCAAGTGATGATGCAAAATTGGAAATAGACTGCAACAACCAGTTTTCATGGGAACCATTACTCCCACCTCCACCCAACCTAGACTACTGAGTTAGAAGATAAGCTTCTTAGGCCTCAAAAAGTGAAACCCTCTTTAGAGTTCTAGTTTATGCAGGAATGTTAGTTTCAGCTCCTCATAAGTAGCTTTAGGACTATGTCTTGTGGTTCTAAATGGGGTTAAAACCTTAGCTCCTGGCTCTCACTACTGCGACTTTGAATTTCCTCTTCATTTCTGGTATCTGAGGCCTTTGCTTTCTCTATTTTAAGTTCGGCCTTATATTTAAAAATACTTATACTCTATTCATTATTTCTATATGAGGCAGGAGTCTCATGCCATGATTGTCATTTCTAGGCAGAAAGATGATTTGGTTCCACGGGTCTTGCTAGTGAATTTCATCCAAGAGACTATTACTAAGAATAACCATCTCATTTTTGATTCTTAGAGTTTTTGGCAATAGTCTTATACATATTACTATTAAAATCAATTCAATAAATAATACTGTGCTAAATATTTCAGGATATATAGATGATTAAGATAGTCTGTGTACTCCAGAGGCAAACACTATATAATACAGAGGTTAAGAAAGGTTTATAAATAATCATAAGGCAGAAAGTCTTCAAATGCTAGAGAGATGCATATAGCTGTTTAGAATAATGCATGTTATATTTATTATTAAACAAATTACTAAGCTTGTGAAAAGAATGACAAGGGAATCAGAAGTAGGCATTTGTAGTAGTACTAAGAGGAAAAACTTCATGGTAGAGGTGCTAGTTGAAATGTGCCTTGAAGAATGGTTGGGATTTCTAAAAGTAATAATGGAAGAGGAGATGTTGGAGGGGAGGGAGTGGCTTTTCCAAGTAGAAGGAAAAGCATTAGCTTAGACAAGGTGCTGGGAGGGTGGAGGGCTCCAATAGGGAACAATTAGTCCAATTTTCCAGATCAGGATGTTAGAATGCCAGTATTATTAGAAAGTAAAAATAAAGAAATGAAAATAAAGCATGAGGTGGGGGCTGGTACAAGGTGGGCAGGAATTAAAGGTAATTTAATTTTAAATTTCTTACTGTCATATTTACCCAAAGAGAAAGGATAATGTTGAATTAATTTTTAAGGATAAATTTCAGAACAGCGTCACTTAAAATTTAGATTGGGCAGTTTCTTCTTCTTAACGTCCTCTGATTGGTTAGTTTCACCAGTTTCCAGGAAGGTAAACTGAATCAACATTTTTGTCTCTCAGGCATGCAAGTACCATCTAGTGGCAAAAGACGGCAACCACAAGAATGGAATTCTCTATACAGAAAACATTTACTTGTTTACTTTTTCACTTGTTAATTTATATTATGACTAGCTGATAACAGAGGGCCATGTTCTACGTGGATAGGGAAATAAATTTGTTTAAAACAATAACATTGCGTGATTATTGGATTAAGAGAATGTGAGATCGGATTAAAATGGATTATGGATAAAGAGTTTATTAAAGATGAGGTGTTTGAGAATTTTACATCAGGACCTTAACACCAAGTTATATCTTGAGAATAAAACTTAAATCAGGATCTATCTGAGTTTGTAGAGAGAGTTGAGAAAAGCAAAGTCAGTGTAAATGAGAACAAGGCTGAAATAGTAAATGTAACAGTATTCTTCTGGAATGTTCTCTCTTTCCCCTTTGCCTAACTCCTATTTAGCGTTCAGATCTTAATTTAGATATGACTGCCTCTGGACAACATTCCTTGACAATCCAAGTCTGCATTAGATGAATCATTAATGTCCTTCTACAGACCACTGTCCCATGATGCTACTGACCACACTTCATTGTCACTTTCCATTTTATAGCCTTCGTTACAGTTCATACTCCTGAACAGCTGGTACCATGTCTGTTTCATCCACTGTTCTATCCCAAATGCTTAGGATTGTACCTGAAATGTAATAGGCACTTCACAAATATTTACAGAATGAGTGGACAGATTAATGAAGAAAATAACTGTGATGGAAATATGCAAGTTACAAGTATTGAAAATTAATGTCAGCAAAGCTTACATAAGAAAAGAAAAATATTTCCAGAAAATTATTAGTGAAAAAAACATTTTTCTTTATTGTATATTGATTCTTTATATGATGTCTGTTTGTAATTTCTGGTGCTTTATATTATAGTTTTCAGAGTACTTAACTTCTCTGTGCCTCAGTGGAAGATATATAATAGTACATAGCTCATGTGTCATTATAGAGGTTAAATAAAAGACTACACACAAAGAATATAGAACAGTGTATAGAACATATTATATGTCTTAACAGTTGGATTTTATTATTTCTCATATTTCATCTCATAAACTCTTTGAAGCAACCCATAGAGTCAAAGAAGGCAGCTATTTTATAATCCTATTTTACAAATTAGGAAACTAGTGATTATGGAAGATAACTATGAGTAATATGTGATTATGGAGTCACCTCAGTTACTAAGTTTCTAAATCCACAATAGCTAAGTAATCGTTCCTTGTCCTTTCTGTGGCATCATGTTGCTTGCTTAGAGGGAGACAAGAAAAGAAATGACATTTGGATGCTAAATAATCACAGTGCTACAATGCAGAGAATGGAAATAAGTCATAAAGAGTGTATTAGTTTTCTATTGCTGCTGTAACAAATTGCCACAACCTTAGTGACTTAAAAACAACACAAATTTATTATCTTACCATTCTGTAGGTTAGAAGTACAACACACTGGTCTCTCTGGGATAAAGTCAATCAGGCTGTTGGCAGGGCTCTGTTCCTTTCTGGAAGTTCTAGGGGAGGGTCTGTTTCCTTCCCTTTTCCAACTTCTAGAGGCCACCTGCATTCCTTGCTCCATCTTCGTAGCCAGCAAGGGTGGGTTGAATTCTTCTCACATCACATCAATCTGGCCTCCTCTTCTGCCCCCCTCTTCCACTTTTAAGGACCTTTGTGATTACATTGAGTCCACTGAGACAATCAAGGATAATCTCCCTATTTTAAGGTCAGCTAATTAGTAACCTTATTTCCATCTGCCATCTTAATTCCATTTTTCCACATAAGTAACATATTCATTGGTTCCAGGGATTAGGATGTGGACATCTTTGGGGGATCGTTATTAGTGAATTCTAAGGGAGTAGTGGCCAGGGCATGAAAGAAAAGAGGCAAGTGGGGATTGCATTTTCAAATGCAAGTGTCAGGGGTGCAGGCTACCCTCACATTGATCTTGGCAGACACTAAAACCTCTGGATGTTTTTTGCATGGCTAATCTAGAATCTATCCTACTTTGTACTTGTGCAGTTTTATTTTTCAACTTGAGTGTAGAACTTTCCACATATTTTTGTGGAAATTTTATCTTTCAGGTTTTAGCTCAGAGTTTAAATTGTTAAAATAATTTTGTTTTCTGGTTTTGTCTTTAATCATATGTTCTATGCTATGTAGTTTTTGTTTCATCCACTGATTTGACCAGAATGATTTTTATGTCTTCACTTTTGTAATTTATGAAAAAATATGAACAAAAGTCTGCATATAATTATCCAACTAACTTTGAATTTGCCTAATTATATTAGGCTCTTCTTTTAGGGTCTTATCTACAATGTATCATGAAAGACTGGATTAAATGACTTGCTAAAATTAATTTATATCATGGCTACAAAATTCCATCTTAACTCTAAGATCAAATAAAAAAAGAAGTATGGTATGTATGACTTGTCTTATTTTAGTTAGTCTGGTTCCTGGCGACCACCAAACTCTTTAATACATTTAATTACATACTCTGAAATTTTACTTTTCTGTTCTACAGTTTTCAGTGTCTACCTTTTTATCATTTTTTAAAAGATGATCTATCATCTTTTTCATTTTTTACAGTTTCTCACAACTTACTAGCAATGGGTCTTATGTTACCTGTAAACAGCTGTGGGATGTAATTTGAGCCTGGAAACATGAACTTATTTGAAACAGACAGGTGTTCTTTTACTACCTCCTTGCCTATCTCATGTTTCAGTTCTCTATGTTGTTTCACCTTTACCAATTTAAAGTCCATTTTCTTTACTGAAGAGGGAAAGAAAACACAAATTCAGTCAAGACTCTCTTTAATCTTCACATTATTCTTTTAGGTAAATCGCAAACTTTGTGTTTATAAAAACCTGTGAAAGCTTATTTCCCGCTGCCCTCTAAAACATTCTCTACTCTAATTAAACCAATTTCCCCATCTTTTCCTTTTGAAGTTACCAGGTAACTCTAGCTCTCAATGACTTCTCTATACCACTTTATAATTTGCACCATATAATTTAACAGTGAAACTAATATTGTCTTCCCTTGTTTGATGCTTTTAAATTATTTGTTGTCTCTCAGAATAATTGTTGATTTCTTTACCTTTCTTTTTGGTTCACCTGGAAAGTTGGAGTTCTTATCAAGCAAGAATACCAGGCACTTGGTAAGTACTTGTTGGTTGGTTGAATTTGAAATATCAAATTTGGCTGTACATTCTTCAAATATCAATCTTCTTGACTCATTTTTCTGTTTGGAGAAACAAAAAGGATAAAATACTGGAAATTTTTTGTCATAATATAAACAATAATATAATAATAGTAGTAGTAGTAGCAATAAAAATGAAACTAAAACTACCTTTAGAAGTCATTCCCTTCTCCCACCTCTCCCATGGAACCCTCCACCAATCATTAATTAATCATTTCCTAAGCTATTTAATAACAATTTCAGCCATATTTGATATGTTCTATTGGTAAAGATGCTTGACTCCCTGTCTACTTTGTCAGTCAAGGCTACATTTCTTCGTCTTGCCTCATTCTAAACAAAGGTACCAATTTGAAATTCTTTGAAATTATACCTATTTTAAACCCTGAATTTAGAAACCACATCGCTTCTCTTGGCACCTTTTTTAGCTTTCTAGAAATGTTAAATGTTTAAAAACAAATAATAATAGTGATCAATAATAACATTTAAAAATGGCCATGTGATTTTCAATGTATTGATAATCATGCAAACTAGTGTCCTAATAATTTGACATAGGAAAAATTCACTGTAACAATTTAGTGATTTTTGTCTTAATTTTTGCAAAAATAGAATAGGAAATCTATTAAATAAAGCTTTGGTGTCTAGCAAATAAAAAAGTAACACAAGTAGAATCCATTGTTCACCAGCAAGAGGTTAGGTTGTAGGATGGTATTTAAGGTAGCAAGCCTAATTCTCTTTCTGTACATTCAATACTGTCAAAATTCAGGTTCACTGTTAATTTTGTACAGCTGGCAACTTGTTAAATCTCAGTCTGCAACACCTTTGATCTGTGCATTCCCATCTGATTTATTTGTCTAAGAAATTTTTTAATGAGATGTGGGGATTTGGGTTGCCGCCATGGCAACCCAGCAATATGGCTTGTTTCTATTTCCTAGATACGAAAGCTCAGAAAGGAACATCTTCCCTGCAGCTGCTTATTTAGTACCAGGATCTGGTAACTACAGAAATTTGGATTGAGATTATGTGGCTAAATTGTTTAGAAGGTACAAACAGTCTGATAAATAACCTGCTCAAAGAGACAATAAAGTATGTCATAGCCCATATATTAATTTGTAGCAACCTTTTTATTAAAAGGTCTTATTTAGTATTTTGTTATGTTATTCCCACAACTATCTTACCATGATAATTTTGTCATTCATCCTATAAGAAGAATTTGACATCTTCACTTTCTATGACTGGAGAGATGTTGTTTAGTGAGTGGTGACATTTTGTAGTGATGATAATATTTGCATATTCTTTCTTGTACATGCATTTTCTCATTGGTAGCATTATCAACAACATTTACTCTATACTATGATGCAGAAGAGTTGGAAATTTAAATTGGTATAAGAAAAAGCTCTTCAGGCTACTTGCAGTTTAATTGAAGAGACAGTACAAAGTAAAATGATGTGAACAAGATAGTAGCATGTGTGCAGTTGAGAGGAGAGTGAATCATTTTGTCTGGCGTGATGAGAGTTTTAGAGAAGAATTGGGTTTTGGTCATGTCATTTTGAAACAAGCGTAGAGGTGTAAGCCAGACAATGAATGACAGAGAACCTTATGAGGACAAGAAACTCAGGAAACAAATGCCTAGAATAGTTGTAGGAATGAGTAGACTTCTGAAGTTAAAGCAGGTTAAGGGTACCAGTGAGAAATGCCTTTGGAGAGTTGGGGTGAAAGTATAGTTCAGTAACATTTTTGCCAAGTTTATTTATCTTTGACCTACATGTATTTACTAGGCTATTGAGAATGCATTGTTCTAAATTTGTAACTAAATGTTTATATGTTTCAAAAAGAGACAAAATTTATCATGAATAGTTTCCATTAGCTGCCTTCTTTAGTTTTCTGTTGCAGTTTCTGGACATTCTTGTTCCTCCTCTCCCCAGCTCTCACTGCCAGATCTTTTAATCATCATGGATTCTGAGGAACCTCTTTAACTTTCCTATTTAATTCATATTCAGTAAGATAAGTAAAACTTAATTCCTTGATTTTGTGTGTGTGTGTGTGTGTGTGTGTGTGTGTGTTTAGAATTTAGAAAGCAGAGTGACTGTTGGGGAAATTTGGTTTAAATTTGAGAAGCAGAAAAAACAAAGATAAGTAAAAACACTACATGATGTACACAGGATTGACGTAATTTAAAAAAAAAAGAAAAGAAAATCTTCGTGCAAGGAAACGTGACCATAGAGAAATCTGGAGAGGAAAAGATTTAATGTTAGTATTGTGAGCTTTTCTTTCCCCCACGATAACTTCTGACCACTTTTTAGGTCATTTTGAGTCATGAAACTCAAAACACATTATATTTTTAGCGAAATAAGTGCGGCATACAATCTCCCACGGATGCCATATGGCTCAGGCCGTTTGGAAAATTCAGGATCTGCCACATTCCTAGACTTGGATGAGGACACTTCAGGCGCTACGAGCGTCCTCAACGTGCAGACGGCTGGGCGGGTGACAGCGAGAAGCCGGCGAGGGCGAGGCAGCCGTTACGCAGACGGGACACAGCAGGCCAGACACTGCGGACGGGCTCGCAACGCAGGCTCCGAGAGGCGCTTGCAAATGCCCGCAAACAGATAAAGGATTCTTAAAACCAGCCAAGGCTGGGGAGGCAGGTGAGGAGCGGGCCGCGGCCCAAGGTCACCCGCTAGAAGGCGGCGGGGCTGCGACTCAAACCCCAGCCCCTGACTTCGAGCCCGTTGTTTTTGCGCGTGCCTCGGGGTCTCCACAGAGGAGGCAGATCCGAGTCGCCGAAGGCCCTGGGGATGAGCCTCGGGACGCGGTTGCAGCGGCCCCGGGGACAGGCCGGCGCGCGGGGACCGGGGCCGCGGTGCGTCCGCGCTCGCTCCGCCCCCAGGCGCGCTCCCCTGCCAGGCGCGCGGCGCTCGCTGCGTACGCCGGGGCGCGCCAGGCCGAGCGGCGGGGGCGCGCGCATGCGCGGGACTGCGCCTCCTAGGACCTCGCGCTCAGGTGCGTTTGGCAGGAGCCGGGGCGCGACCTTGGCGCCGCGCGCTCCCCTCACAGGGGCGCTGCCCGTCCCGCCCGCGCCAGGGCGCGCGGGGCCGGGCGGCGGGGGCGCGCAGGCGCGCGGGGCCGCGCCCTCACCCATTTCCGAGCTCCGTCACTCCCGCGGCGTCCGCCGAGCGAGCGAGCCCCGGCCAGAGGACGCTGCGGTTCGGGCCCTGAGGCGAGGAGGGCGTCGCGGAGAGCTGCGCTGGAGGCCCGTGTGGGGCCAGCCGGTCGTGGGGGCTTGCGGGGTCGCGGAGCAGCGCGTCTGCGGCGGGGCTGGCGGGTGAGCTTGCGGCGGGGCGGGAAGGGGAGTCGGGGTCTGAGGCGTGGGGTGGCGGGGGCGGAGGCGGCGAGCCGAGGGAAGCGAGCAAACCGCTCGCAGGTGCGAGGAGGCGCGGTTTGCCCGCGTGGGGGCTGCGGGGGTGTGGGTGACCGGGCTCCGGGGCCGGGGCGGGCGGTGGGACGGCGCGACGCTGCAGTTGGCTGGACGCGGTCGATTCCGTCCTCAGAGCATCGTTAGAGCGAGAGGGGAAAAAAATGTTGTTGAAGCAAATTTCCCTGTGAGCAGCTGGGTAATGAGCACTCGCTGCTCCCTGGGGGGTTTGGTGCTGCTCGTTATCGTGTGCGTGGAGTTTGGGTGAGAAGATGCGCAGATCTCGTGGCACGATTTGGGGAGGAAATACCCTGCTTCCTAAAGCACAAAGAAACGCTCCAGGCGTGGGAATATTGCAGCGGGTGGGAAAGCGGGGTAGGCTTGAGACGATGCTAGCTGAAGGAGGGCTTCTCCGGGGCTCCTTAGCCTTAGATTTGCGTTTTAGATAAATTAGCCGGGAAATAATAAAGATAACCACGTTGACTTTCTGTCGAGCGCGTCCTGAGGGAATCTAAGGGGAAGAAAGTATTTGCTGGACTCTAGCTGTGAGCCAGGTTCAGTAGTATCTCGTTTAATCCTGACAGCGACTCTGTGAGGTGGGAGGTGTTATTCTAGTCCGGCAGATGCGGAAAACCGGCCTCAGAGAGGTTAAGTAACTTATTAAGGTCCTAACCAGTAAAAAGATGCAGCGGAGATTTCAACCCAGGGATGCTAGGCTCTAATTCTGGTGCTTTATTCACTATATTTTGTGTTTGCCCAGAGAGCACTATTATACATATATATTTTTAGGGAAGAGTCCATAGGACCGAACATTGTTAGGGCCGTTAGGATTTTTGGGGTGTTTGTATTAAAATCAAACTAAAGAGGCACTCATTTTTAAATCTGTGCTGTTTAAGTGTATTTCCCTTCAAATGGGGTTTAGTATAGAGAAATCTTACATTGACTATAAGAGCAAATTTATTAACACATTATGTGTTCATTGCGTGTCTTTTACATTCCAGACATTATACTCTGTGCCGAGAGTACCAAGATGAATACAATTTATAATCTCTGTTCTGGAGTTTGATTGAAAGGGTGATTGTGTAAAAGAATTTTGTAATATTCTCTGAAATCATATCTTTACTAGTATGTGAATCAGTTGGATTAAAAATAGTTTTAAGCACAAGCTTTTAGAAACATATATAAGAAAGTTTATTGGATAACTTGCGGTTCATGTACCATTGCATTGTTGTTTTCTCCTTCAGCAAGAAATACCGTCATAAGATTTAGGATAAATTATATTGACAACCAGTATTTTGTTTTATTGACCAGCTTCAGTAAATTTTAAAACAACAGAGAAGATAAGAACATTTATAATTTGTAAGGTAAAAGGCATATTTTACAGTGCTTTTATTGTATTGATTGAGAAGCCAATGATGTAGCTGGACCGGAATTTCCTTCATGTGCCAAGTATGTTCTTAATCTCTCCTTCCAAAAAAAATAAACCTCAATTTAAAAGTATAGCTAATACCAAGTTCCATTCAAGTTTTTGTGGTTCAGAGTTCTAATGAAAATTGTCTTCAGTGTAAGTAAGCTGAAATGGCACGTTGTTGAAATGTATAATGTTACTTTAGGCGCAGATGTAGGTAGGTGGGTAGAAAGAATAGTGGCAGATTTGGGAATTTTCTTCTCATTGCTTCAGTTTTTTCAATGAAGTAGGAATCAAGGTCACGATCTGAGGGTGATACTACAGATGGGAGCTTTGGAGGTTTTGGGATTGGGAGAGGAAATGGACTAGTGAAATATGTGATAGCCAGGAAATTGAACAATTACAATTAGGTGTGAAAAAGTGCAGTAGAGAAAATATATGGATACACAAAACAAGGGTGTCTAATTTTGCATACCAGGTATTTCATAATCCATTTCCAGTGCCTGCCTTTACAGTGTCATCTAGCACATACATCAGCACCCCTTGCCCCGATTCACTTTGCCTCATACCCTGCCATGTCGCAGGTATCCCTGCCTTTTACGCAAGTCAGGCCCTTTTGGGAGTCTAGCTTTTCCATTCTTTTCTTTCTGCCTGGAGATTCCCTTCCATTCTTTCCCTCAATTGCACTTATCACATTATACCAAATTTTATCTATATGCAAGGGTAGAACAGTGTCTAACTTTTTTTTGCCCTGTAATGTTTGGTACGTAAATCCTTCAGTAAATGTTAAGTGAGTATTCCACTTCTCTCGCTTCCCTTCTTCTTCCTTTTTAACCCTATGACAAAAGTTAGCAGACTTTTTCTGTAAAGAGCCAGATAGTAAATGTTTTAGGTTTTGCAGACCATATGGTCTCTCAATAATTTAACTTTGCCATTGTAGCATGAAATTAGTCATAGACAATACATAAATGAATGAGTATGGCTGTATGCCATTAACACTTTATTTATAGACACTGAAATTTGAATTTCATGCAATTTTTACATGTCACAAGATTATTCTTTGATTTTCTCTTCAACCATTTAAAAATGTAGAAACACTGTTAGCTCATGGGCTGTGCAAAACATGCTGTGGGCTGGATTTAGCTCCCACCTCCTCCATCATAGTTTGCAGACCCTTGATCTTGAAGGACTCTCAGGAAACCTTGATAAAGGAATCTGTGATAAAATGGAAGTGGTTATAATATTACCATTGGTGGTAGAGAAGCATAGGTAAATAAGATGATCTTTTTTCATCTAGAATCTCATGGTCTAGTTCAAGATTAAGACATGTAAAGAAATAATGACAGTATGATTACTGCAATTACGGTTGCATTTACTGGGTATAGAGGTAGAACAAAGGAGTGATAATCAGCTCTGAGTCAACCTTAACAATGAGATTTAGCAGATATGACTAAATATTGAGTTTATTTGGGCACAAAGTTTGAGGATGGCCACCTGGGGAGGACATACTCCAAAAAGGATGGGGTCAGTGCTCCGAAGTGGAGAGGTTTGATGGGTTTTTATAGGCCAGGTTTGGGGAAGTTTAACAGGATTACATCATTTTCCATGCAAGGTTAGTGCATAACTACAGCAATTTATTGGTTATAGGCAGTGTTTCTTTTTGGGGAAGGGTATATTTAACATTCCACATTAAGGATGTAATAGTCAAGGGGTCTTTTGTTCTAGGTGCCATCTGGTCTGAGCTGGGAACAAGAAAATAAGGAAGGAAGTTAATCTATAACAAAAGGTGAGTAATTAAGAGGTCAAGCTGCAGTAACTCAGTCTCCAAACTCAACCTTCCTCAGGCCCCTAACAACTTTTAGAAGCCCCAAATAGCCTATTTGTTTTCTTTCACATCTGCTTGGGTGCAACAGAAGTGACCCCTAACAGTCATCTGTTTGAGGCAGGGAATGTATTTTCGGCTAAAAGCCTTTCTGGGAATCTTTCAAGGATGCTATGAAGGTGACTGACCACATCTCTTAGTAGGGTGGCCCTAAACATCAAAATGGCTCAATTTCTTTATTTAATAGGATATAATCTTAATTAATTCCTTACAGAAATAAACATGGATTTGTTTTTTTTTAATGAGGTCTATATGTAAAAATAAATTTAAAA
The DNA here is from genome assembly GCA_023783475.1 of Daubentonia madagascariensis. Lineage (NCBI taxonomy): Eukaryota > Metazoa > Chordata > Mammalia > Primates > Daubentoniidae > Daubentonia > Daubentonia madagascariensis. The sequence continues at coordinate 11,222,899 of JAKFHU010000487.1, forward strand.
TTTTCAAGGTTATTTTACCTGTGACATAATGAAAGGGATTGTTTATTCCACAGATATTTAGTGCCTCCTTAGTGCTGTGCATTGAGTTGTTTTACTAACTAAAAATATTTGACAGAGATAATGGTAACATTAGATAAGTGATGGATTTTTTTTTCTGGGGGAGGATAGGCTCTTCTAAGAAAAGCACTGCTTTTAACAAAGGCAATAACTATAATAATAGGAATACCTTAGATTTTAAAAATACTTTATAGTTTTCAGATTTCTTATTTTAAATAATTAAAACAAACTCATACATTCTAAATAATTTTTCTCTAACAATTATTTGTAAAGGTTAGATACATTTTTTATTCCTTTTAGAAATGTGAAATATGTTCCATAGCACTTGGAACGTAGTAATCAATATTTTTAAATAAATTAATAAGTGGGTTTTTGATATTGAATTTTGGATTGTGTAGCTCCTGGTCTTTATTTTAAGTCAATTATTAATACATTAGAAAAGGAAGATGGGGCTGGGTGTGGTGGCTCACGCCTGTAATCCTAGCTTCTCTGGGGGGCCGAGGTGGGTGGATTGCTTGAGCTAAGGGGTTTGAGACCAGCCTGAGCAAGAGCGAGACCCCGTCTCTAGGAAAAAAAAGTCAGCCGGGAGTCGTGGCGTGCGCCTGTAGTCCCAGCTACTCAGGAGGCTGAGGCAGGAGGATCACTTGAGCCCAGAAGTTGGACGTTGCAGTGAGCTGCAGTGATGCCACTGCACTGTACCCAGGGCAACTCTGTCTCCACACCAAAAAAAAAAAAAAAAGCAAGAAAAGGAAGATGGGCTTTAGTGGGCTTTCAGTTTTCTTATAATTCATTAGTTTAGTATAAATTATCTAGGAAAGTGAAAAACCTGATTAAGCCTTTAGTGATGTTAGGCATTTAAAATTACCTAATTATTATTTAAAGCCCTACAACAAACTTAACAGGTATGCTGTGGGACAATGGAAAGAAAATTAAAAAATTTTTTTTGTAATTTTGTACCCTTATTTCCGTGTCTGTGCCATTGTTCTTTAGCAGTTAAGAACTGGCTTTGTTAAAGAGTTTTTAAAGTATTACATTGGCAAAACTTAGAGTAGGAACCCTATCAACTCTACTGTGGTCTTGTATTAACTCTACCACTAGTGAGTGAACTGGATATTGTCTGTAGGATTCTGTTCCTACTTATAGCTGATGTTAAACTTGGGGCAGGCCAACCATCCTTTTACTGCCTTTTCTGTTTATTTTATTTTATTTTATTATTTTTTTTGTTTTGTTTTGTTTCTAAAAGACGGGGTCTTGCTTTGTTATTCAAGTTGGGGTGTAGTGGTGTGATCACAGCTCACTGCAGCTTCCAACTCCTGGGCTCAAGCGATCCTCCTGCCACCACACCTGGCTAAGTTTTAAAAATTTTTTGTAGAAACCGGGTCTTGCTATGTTATCCAGGCTGGTCTCAGACTCCTGGGCTCAAGCAGTCCTCCCACCTTGGTGTCTCAAAGTGTTGGGACTACAGGCATGAGCCACCACACCCAACCCCATTTATTCTTTTGAATACCACCACATAAGGCTAGAAAGTTTGGGAATTACAGAAAGAGGAAATTTAGAGCTCTGTGCTAAATATGGTTGTTTAATGGTCTAAGAAAAGGCACATGAGACATTAAATCCTTCACAGATGTCTCCTTTCTGGCTATACCTCATTTCTAAGTTTGCAGCCCTGTTTTCAGATATATCCTCCTGTCAGAAGCACTACTTTCATGTCACCTCTGGTGTATGGATCTCCACTTTTCTTTCAGGAAACCTAATTCCCCTACCCTCAGGAGTTGGTCTCATCTGAAGACGCTATCCCTTTATCTTTGGGTGAGTTCTTCAATATAGAATAGCACTACCTACCCACATTCTTCCTCTATCCCAATTTCTCCACCACCCCCAATCCCTGTTAAGACAGTCATTGTTGTCCTTTGGCATTCTAAACCCTGTAGAACAGTGGGGAATGGGGTAAGGAGAGGGGACTTTGTGACTGCCCTACAAGGAAGAGTTGTAGGCACCCCTTTTTTATACTGTCTTTTTCCCTCTGTCTTCTCCCCAAAGGACAAATACTAATTCTCAGAGACAATGTGATTTCAACACCTGAAGAGGAAGCAAAATATTTTTCCCAGCACCCCGTAATTCTGCAAAGAATCTTTACAGTGGAGTTAGCACTTACAGTATTATGCAGAGCAGTCCTTGCTTAATTTATTCTCATTAGCCTTTTTCACATTGGCCCTGCTTTGATACTGTGGGTTGGGGGGTTGGAGGGTACAGGTGACTGAGGAGGGCATATGTTCATTGTTGAGTCAGTTTGCAAAGACCTGACTACAGCTTTGCAGTTACTGTTTTAGATGAATGTTAAACTTTAAAGGTTTATGAAGAATCAGTGTTAAGAATGTTTCATTCTTCTTCAAATTTAACATTTTCACATGATTAGACTAGAGCGTATGAATATAAGAAACATCAAATTGTTGAGGTCAGTCATAACACTGATTCATCTGTATAATTTTTCATTTATCTTTTTTATTTTTCTACAGACTATGTTGCCCGGGCTGGTCTCGAACTCCTGACCTCAAGCAGTTCTCCAGCCTTAGCCTCCCAGGAAGCTGGGACTGTAGGCACGTGCTCATCTGTATAATTTGATAATAGATTTCATACTTTCTTTTCATGTTTTTTTTCCTTTTGTACTTTTGCCATCCATTCTGGGGAATTTCCTTGACTCAGTCTTCATCTAGATCACTAATTTGGGCCAGATGTGGTAGTTCACCCTTTTAACCCTAGCTCCTTGGGAGGCCGAGGCAGGAGGATTGCTTGAGGAGTTTGAGACCAACCTGAGCAACATGTGAGACCCCATCTATACAATAAAAAGAAAAATTAGCTGAGCATGGTGTTGCACATCTGTAGTCCCGACTACTTGGGAATCTGAGGCAGGAGGATTTCTTGAGCTGAGGAGTTTGAGGTTGTAGTGAGCTGTGATGACGCCACTGCACTCTAGCCTGGGCAACCGAGTTAGACTCTGTCTCAAAAAAAAAAAAAAAAAAAAGATCACTAATTTGTCTTTAGATGCCATTTACCCCATCTCTTGATGTTTTTATTTCTAGCAGTCTATTATTTCATTTCCAAGTTCTCTAATTGTCTTTTTCTTGATTACATTGTTCTTGTTTCAAGAATATGGTATTCTATATCATTTCTTTGAGGATATCAGTTATACTTTTATACACAGTAGTGGTCAACATGTATAATTATTTGCCATGTACCAGGCACAATTTTCAGCTTTACATGTATTAATTCTTTTAGTCATTCTAACTACCCAAAGAGGTAGATACAATTATTACTCATTTTACAGATGACAAAATTTAGGCACAGAAAAGTTAAATAACTTGTCCAAGGTCTGAAAGGTAGTATGTGGCAGAGACAGGATTCATGTTTAGTTGGTTTGGCATCAGAGGTTACATTCTTAAGCAATATATTCTTCTACTTCAGGCATTATTAGTTCTTGTGTTTATTGATTTTGGTGCCTTTGTTATATTGGTTAAGATGTTTTTGGTTGTAAGAAATAGAATCTGATTCTGGCTAGCTTAAGTGAAAATGAAAATATAATGGGTAGTAATAGGGCATTTCTCATACTCCAAGGAAGAAAAATCAAGTTTTGAGCATAGCAGGTATCATACTTTAGAAGAAAGCTTAGTAGCAAGAATGTATGAACTTTCTTAAATGTTGCCCTTAATGTAACTGAGTATCCATGACTTCCAGTCTCTGGGTATCTTGGTTAAAAATTCCATACTACCAGGAGAAAATTTAATTGTTATAACTCGAGTAGTGGTGAAGGTGTTGGGGTGGTGTGTGGGGAGTAGAGTTCAGTTCTGCTTTAAAAAACTCTGTCTAGGGCCTGGTGTGGTGGCTCACACCTGTAATCCTAGCACTCTGGGAGGCAGAGGCGGGAGGATTGCTTGAGCTCAGGAGTTCAAGACCAGCCTGAGCACGAGTGAGACACTGTCTCTACTAAAAATAGAAAATTTAGCGGGGCGGGCATTGTGGTGCATGCCTGTAGTCCCAGCTATTTGGGAGGCTGAGGCAGGAGGATTGCTTGAGCCCAGGAGTGTAAGGTTGCAGTGAGCTACGATGATGAAGACACCACTGCACTCTACCTAGGGCAACACAGCAAGACTCTGTCTCAAAAAAACAAAACAAAACAAAAAAAAAAACAAACCCACCTATGACTAGGAGTAGAGTGTGGGGAGGGGGGCAGTTTCATGACTTCAGACAAGGGCATTAGAGACTCAGCCTTGAGTTCAGAGAGCAGTTCTTAAAGGAGGAAAGATATTGTGAGTCCATCAGCTTCTCTATGAGGGAACTGTTACGTATAAATGAATTAAACATTCAACATTCAATTTGAATTAATAATTTTGTAGTATCCACCAAATCAATATGTTTCGGCAGATACCTTGAGCATGATTGTGCTGTACTGGTTAGTGTTTCTGTTTGTTTTGTAGCAAATCATCCTTGAACGGGTGTAGTTTTTCTTCCTTCCTTTTTTTGTTGGCCTAGAGATGCTTATCAATTCTTTACCAAATGTGATCTATTAATGAGGCTGTTGGAAGAATTTATTTTAATGTATCCTCCACTTTTGACTGCTTTTGTTTTGCTATTTTTAATTTACTCATTTAATATTTTAAAGTATGTCTAATTGTTTAATTGGTAATTTATTACTTTTTAACTATATAATACATATAAATTAGAAAATAGAAAAATACAAAGAAAGTAAAAGTTGTCTATAACACTATTGCTAATTAAAAAAAATCTTTCTAGTCTTCTAGTCTGTCTTCTGCACATGTGTAAGAGGTTGCTCATTTAAACCAAACTTTAATTGTATATATTTACTTTTTTGGAGAAGACAGACTGCTTCTAAAAAATTGTCTGCTTTCTTTATCTTGGTGGAGATGGTCAGCCAGCTTAAAACAGATTGTCCTTGTTCTGGAGGGGAGTCCTATCAGTGGCACCCATTAGGTGGGTTTATATAAAACAAGCAGCTCCAATTGCTCTGGAATAAGGTTTAACAGGATCTTTTTTGTATCTCTCCCAAGCTGTCCTCTCAATACCTCTTAGTATGCAGAGATCCTACATTACTGGAGTGAGCACATTTGAATAGGAACGACAGAGATTGCAGTTGAGACTCTGGCCACTTTTTCAAGTTCAGCTGTAATGAAATCTCTTTGAAGAACTGGCAAAAAGCGTTCCCAGGGTAAACATACCCTCAAAGAGGGATACTGGACCTTTGATAGGTACAATGATTTAGGTCATACAGTTTTATTTTAAAAAATAATTTATTGAGATCAAATTCATTTTCATCACTCCAAAGTAAAACCCCTTACCCTTTAAGCAGTTTCTTCTCATTCTTCTCTCCCCCCAGCCTCTGGCAACCACCAGTCTGCTTTCTATCCCTGTGAATTTACCTATTCTAGAGATTTGATATAAATGGAATCATACAATATTTACCTTTTGTGTCTGACTTCTTTCACTTAGCATAATCTTTTGGAAGAGGTTTATCCATATTGTAGCATATAACAGTACTTCATTTCTTTTTATGACTGAATAATATTTAATTGTGTATATATACCACAATTTGTTTATCCATTCATCTGTTGAGTATTTGGGCTGTTTCTACCTTTTGGCTATTATGAGTAATGCTACTGTGAACACGTGTGAACATGTATACAGTTGACTCCCTATTTTCATTTCTTTTGGGTATATACCTAGAAGTGGAATTGTGAGGTCATGTGGTAATTCTACGTTTAACTTTTTGAGGAACCACCAAACTGTTTTCCTCAGCATCTGAACCATTTTGCCTTACCACCAGCAGGGTATGAGTATTCCAGTTTCTCCAGAGTTTCTTATGAGAAATCTGCTGTCATTCAAATCATTGTTTTCCTGTAGATAATGCATAGTTATTCTCTGACTGCTTTCAAGATTTTTTATTGTGTTTAATTTCAGCAGTTTAATTATGATGCGTAGGGGCAAGGATTTTCTTTTTGGAATTCACCAAGCTTCTTAAAACCTATAGATAGGTTTATATCTTTTGCTGAATTTGGGAAGTTTTCAGCTATTACATCTTTAAATATTTTTTAGCATTAACACTCTTTCTCTTTTCCTTCTTTAAGTCTGGATAATACGAAAGTTAGACCTTTTGTTATTGTCCCATTGTTTCTCAGTCACTGTTAATTTTTAAAAAAATCTTTTTCCTCTCTGGTTTTCAGACTGGATAAGGTCTATTGATCAATCTTCAAGTTCACTGACTCTTTTTCTATTCTTTCTATTCTGCTTTTGAGCCCACTGAATGAGTTTTTTTTTCTTTTTTTTAAACATTTTTTATGAAGGGGGAGGGAGTGAGGAGGGGGGTTCAATTTCCTTTTTTTTTTTCTTTGGGTCTCACTCTGTCGCCCTGGCTAGAGTGCAGTGGCGTCAGCCCAGCTCACAGCAACCTCTAACTCCTGGGCTCAAGCAATCCTCCCGCCTGGGCCTCCCAGAGTGTTAGGATTACAGGCGTGAGCCACTGCGCCCAGCCCACTGAATGAGTTTTATTTATTTGTTGTGTTTTTCTGTTTTAAAATTTCCGTTTGGTTCTACTTTACGTCTTGTTTCTTTGCTGAGATTTTCTATTTTTCGTTGCTTTCAAGCATACTTTCACTTGCTGAAGCACTTTTTAAATAGCTGCTTTGAAATTTTTGTCAGATAATTCCAAAATCTCTGTCATTTCAGCATTGGCATCATTGATTTTGTTTTCTTAGTAGAGTTGCCATTTTCTACATGCTTCATTTGCCATGTAATTTGGATTGTATGAGACTTTGAGATTTGTTTTAATTTTATGGAAAATTTTGATACTTTCTGTTAGCAGGCTGTCAACGTGGTTAGGTTCAGGTTGAAAATTTCTACACACGTTCTTTGAACTGGCATTTTAATTTTAATTTATTTTTCAAAAGCCTTTGCAGTGAAGTTTGGATCCATCCTGTGTGTGCCACCCAGTGAATCTGTTAGTTCAGTTCCTCAATTCTTTGTTACACAGAAAGGATTAGATGCATGTATGCCCAGCTTGGGAGTTAGTCCAGGAGTTAATAAGCAACTTTTTGATGTGCTTTCCTGAGCTGTTCTTTTTATTTGATCTCCCTGCTACTTTCTGTTTCCCTGTGGCTGCTTTCCCAAACCTCCAGCCAGAAAGCTAGGGTGTATTTACTCCATTATGCCACACACTCCTGCAACTGCAACCACCACATCAAGGGTTCCGTGGCAGGAGGTAGAGGAAAAGCAGTGGGGCTTGGCCCCACCCTCTTGGAACCATAGCTCCACTGACTGGAGAGGAAGGTTCTCTTGCCTTAGATTTTTGGCTGCACTAGGCTTTCATTGCTGTAGTCTGGCACTGCCACCATTGGATTGCTTGGGGATGGGGACATAAGAGAATTCAGAAAGGAAAAAAAAGATTTGTTATTTCTATATTCTCCCTGATTATTAAGACTTCCCTTTCCAATTCCACAGTCTGGAACTAGAGGGCTTCTTCTGGAGCTCTCTCTGTGGCCAGTTTGGTGGATACCCAAGGAGAAAAAGCGATAAACTCACTGCTGGTTTGGCAGTATTTCAAATCCTGGTCTTTTTCCCCTGCTTCACATGCTGCTATTTACTTTTCAGAGTCCTCAAATTGTTGCTCCATGAGTTCTGTCCAGGTAGGAGAGACAGCTTGATGTATGTTTAATTCCATTTTACCTGGGACTGAAATATGACTATTTGTTTTTGCCATTAAAGATGACACGAGCTTTATGCAGCAGTCCCCAACCTTTTTGGCACCAGGGAGTGGTTTCATGGATGACAATTTTTCCACAGACCGCGGGTGGGGCAGGGGGAGGCAGAGGTCAGGCAGCAATGCCAGGGATGGGGAGCAGCTGTAAATACAGATGAAACTTCACTCCCTTGCCCGCCACTCCTGCCGTGAGCAGGCCCAGTTCCTAAGTTTCATGGAAGACAATTTTTCCACTGGGGGTTTGGGGGTGGTGATGCGAGCTCAGGCAGTGATGCACGGCCTGGTTCCTAACAGACCACAGACCAGTACCAGGCCGGGGCTGGGTGGTTGGGGACTGCAGCTTTGCTGTGTGGTTCTTCCAGGTTGGTTTGTTTGGTGTTTTTTCCCCCCCTTCCTTTAATAGGCTGATACAGAAAACATGGCCACTGCAATTAGGGAGGTGGGAGTTTGGAGACAGACCAGAACACTCTTACTGAAGAATTACCTAATTAAATGCAGAACTAAAAAAAGTAGTGTTCAGGTAAGTTAAATGACTCTTACGCTTTGTTGCAGTTTACTTTGCTTTGACCTGTTCTGCCTTTAAGAGATGGTTTCTTTTCTCTGTGCTGAAATAAAAAAATAAATAAACAAATAAATTTTCAGGCCAAAAAAAAAAAAGATGATTTATTTTGCTGAGTATATTTTTGTTATAATTTTCTTTCTTTTGCTCTCTTTAATTTGCCTGTAAAGTAACAGCTTACCATGTTAGTCAGAGAAAAATAACTGAATTACCTGATGCTTTCTAAATATTAAAAATTTTAATAATGATTCCTCCATTTTGTTAATTTCTAACATCAGTGCTTAATTTTGAACCTTGAGACATGCATTTCCTGTTTCATGAACTAACATTCCACAGTAACTCTGTGGAACATTATTCTTAATTTTATTTCCCACAACCTCCCATTTTATAGACTCTAGATTGAGTTGTCCAAGATTACTAAAATTATATCACAGGTTTGTACTCACAGCATACATTACTTTTAAAGGTAAAAGAATTCTGGCTAACCAGCTTGTAATAACTTTAAAGGATGAAAATACATTGTTCATCTTCATGGTTTTAATGGTATAAATTTAGGTATAATTAAAGTATGATTTCTAATTCAGGACTGAATAAAGACATTTTTATGGTTATTTCTATAGGGATGTTTGGTAAGTTACTTTAAATAAAATTATGTAAGTAAATTTATGTTTTATATCAATAATTTAAGATGTTTAAATATTACCTTTTATATAATTTTAATTTATTATGTGACTTGATTATTAAAATATTTCAGTAAAACTGAATGCAAAGGAAAAATTATCTAATATGCTTGTTGGGTTTGGTGTGATGCTCAACACAATAATTCTTTTGGGATAGAATTGCTTTTACTTTTTGTACATCAGAAAAAATAACTGATTCTCTCATCTTTTTTCTTAGTGTTAGTCATATTATTTGCATAGAAATCTTGACGATTTTTGCTGCAATTGTTATACTTTGTAATCACTTTGTTTCTTTTATTATAGGAAATTCTTTTTCCACTATTTTTTTTATTTTGGTTAATATTAATTAGCATGATGCATCCGAATAAGAAATATGAAGAAGTGCCCAATATAGAACTTAATCCTATGGACAAATTTATCCTCTCTAACCTAATTCTTGGATATACTCCAGTGACTAATATAACAAGCAACATCATGCAGAAAGTGTCTACTGATCACCTTGCTGATGGTATTGTGAGCTTATATATATATTATCTGTAACATGAAGCCTGTTCAGGATTGATCAGCTTGCTTTACTGAGTAAATAACAATCTTAACACTTAACAGATGTGTTCCTCCACCAAAGTGTAGTTTTATAAAAATATTAAAATCATTTAATTCTGCCTTATGTTTCTTGTGAAACATTAATTTGTATTCTTGGTGATAGGAAGCATACTTTATGTATTTTCATATTTTATATTTAATTCTTAGACCATTTATAGAATAGTTTAAGTATGTTTATACAGGATGAAAGATTTGATGGGATATTTCATTTTGATTCTGACTCTCATAAAATAATTAAGAAGGTAGAAATATATGATAAAGATTATAAAGCAGTAATCTTTTCAGCTTATGTTACCTGTTTATGGAGGTATATGGTATAAACTGAAGTAGTACCTAAATTTGGGGACTTGGACTATGGCAAAGTCCCCAAGCCTGTTTTTCTCAGTGTGTACTTCTCACAAAGAAATGGACTAGAAAACATTGTAAGCAGTGAGGTGCTAGTGAGCCTGCAGTGGCTGTGAGAGAACCCAAAGCAAGAACTGGAGAAAGTGACAGAGATGTTTATACTATCAGTGATTAAACAATGAAATGCTGAATTGTAGAAAATAGCAGATTAGCGTGTTGTTTTATGTCATATAGGGTAGTTGTAATTAACTTCTATTATATATCATCATATTATTGGATAGTACATTGCTGAATGGAAGGTGCTAGTTATACAGTCAGAAGTCAAATAACTTTTTCCCTATTGGTTTCTTTCTCAGGTTATTTCTATTTAATATTTTTATCAGACACATATCTCATGGATATATTATATGTTTGTTGGTCCATAATGTTAAGCGCAAGTAGCATGGGTTGCCATAAGAGTTTAGTGTGCATACTCAAAAAACTGATCAGAAATGTTAAGAATGAAATTCATTGGTAATTCTGAGTATGAGGAAAGGGTATAAAGGGTATAAAGAAATGCAAGTGAATGTGTATTAACTTAGATACCGAAATAGTAGGAATATATTAATACATAGTTTTTTTTTTTTAAGTTCTGCCTTTTTAACATCAGAACTATCTGAAAATGGGTTATACAGTATAGAGACATGCATGATAACATGACTGATAGGATGTTGAACTAACACCCCCTTTATTCAGGTCAATCCTGGAGTTCCATGTCCATCTTAAAGGTCTGGAAAATCATGTTAACATTTAAGTAATACTTCATAATTTACAAGGAATTTTCATGTTTGTTACTTCACTTGGTCTTCACAACAACCCAGTGTGATCAGCTAGGTATTATGGATGAGGACACTAAAGTTTGGAGAGTTAAATTGCTTACCTGCTCACATAGCTAATGAATGATGAAGTTAAGTGCTAATGCTATGTTCTTTCCATTTCACCAGACGTTCTGAAGGTTCTGTAGTGAAGATTAGTTGCTCATAAACAAAACTGCTGTAAAATATTTAAAAATTGGTCTTATCTGATGTGGAAGAGTGATTACAGTATTTTCTGTATGCATCTTCTAAGAAAGGAAAGCAATACTGGATTTAAATGACAATTTTTATTCAAGGAAGAGTTGTGTCATAGTTACTAAAATACATACTTAGTTTTTGAGAAGGATTAGGGAATTTTCTTCATGAGAAGAAATATTTAAAAATAAAATCCATTCATTTATTAAGAAATTATTTGTTTTACTTTAAGATAGTAAATAAACTGCATTACTTATCGTTTTTATAATTTCATTACTACCTGAAATCTTAGTTTAAATTTGAGTCTGTCTGAAAGTAAACCTGCTGGTCAGCGGACTTTAAAGAGACAAGTGGAGATGATATCAAAACTATTCAGTATTAAAGTTTAGTACAATTCATTGAAGTTCAAGAAATAGCAATCTCTTGATGAAATATGAGTTCTGTTTCATACTATATCATTTTCATAGCTTAAGTATTACACTGACACAAAATTTATGTAATCAAATGACATCTGAGTAGTCTGTAAAATCGTAGTATTCTTTTATTATGTGTTATTTAGTATTATTTTCTTGGAAGAACTGTCCTTATTTTTTAAGAAGTTAGAGAATAAAACAAAAGTGCTTATAAAATATTCCATTCATCAGAAATAACAGCAACTTTGATCTACTGTGTTATAGTAAGCTATTTTGATTTGTGAGTTAACTGTATTGTTCAAATATTTTGCAGTTATAATTACTGAAGAATATACAAGTGAGAAAGAAATGCTAACATCCAGTCATTCTAAGTCCAGCAACTTTGTCGGTGTGGTTTTCAGAGACTTCATGTCTTACGAACTCCGTTTTTTTCCTGATGTGATTCCAGTGTCTTCTATTTATATGGATTCCAGAGGTAAATAACCTTAAATAATCATTGAAGATCAATTAAATGCATATCTTTGCTGCTTGCAGTTCATATGCAAAATTTGATGTAGTCCAATATTGGCATTTTAAAATTTACTTATTTGTTCAGATAGGAAAACTGTCAAGTATAGCATAAAAATATTTATGTTTAGACAAATATCTATCTACATCTAATATATACATAATATAAAATGTATTTATATAACATCCATTTTAATTTTAATACATTTATATATTAATTATGATAGCATAAAGCAAAATTGTATTTTGAATTAAGTGATTTTCTAAATCTATGTATTTTTTCTATATAATTGTTTTCACTTATGGTATGGTACAAATCTTTAAAATCTCAAGGTCTTCCACCAATGAACTCGATTGGTTTTACATTTGAAACATGGAAAGCAGCCTTCAGTTGTTTAAACCTGTGAAGAGATATTATCAACCACAAGCATTTATTGAACATTGTTAAAGTCACTATGCTAAGTACTGAATTTGTGACTTGATTACAAATAGCCCTTACTGAAAATTCTTTTTTCTGTTTGCTTAACCTTGACTTTTCCTTGCATATGGAAGTGGTTTGAAGCTAAGTCACTGTATAATGACTTACCTTAAAACAGAAATGGAACTTATTATAACTATGTTTACAATTAATTTCTCTCCTTACATTTTCATTTATTTACTATTCAGTATTCTAACACATGTAACCATTTTGTTTCAGACTTTGAAATAAACAATCAGGAATCTTATAGATATTGTTTGCCTTTGAAGGGCAATAGCTTATTTTCTTTTGTCCTGTAGAGATTGATTGAGTATATTACTTTGGTAACCCTTCATATGTTATCTTGAGAAGAATGCACTTGCATGTTATATAAAATCTTAGGTCTCACATTTTTCTCCCCATAGCTGGCTGTTCAAAGTCATGTGAGGCTGCTCAGTACTGGTCCTCAGGGTTCACAGTTTTACAAGCATCCATTGATGCTGCCATTATACAGGTAAATATGATAAAGGAAGAAACACAATAGCCAAACCATATTTTAATAATTATTTCCTAATTCTTTACAGTAAGATTTGGTTTGACTGCTATCAAATGTACAAAATACATCAAAATATTTAGGTCATTAAATATGAAATGTCCGATTTCGAATTAAAAGTTTATTTTATTATATCTCAAACAAGAAGCAGTACAATTAATCAAAGTGTGCATCTAAACTTGTCAATACAGTTTTGCCATTGTAAAGGTAGCTTGCCAACAGCGAAGAAGCCTGGAGAGAAAGTGGCAATGAAATCACAAAATGTGTTTTCCACAGCTTGTTGAGAATTGAATATTTTTCCTTGCAAGAAGTGGTCCAAAGCCTGGAAGAAGTGGTAGCCAGTTGGTGCAAGGTCTGGTGAATACAGGGATGACAGAGAGTTTCCAAGTCCAGCCTCTGTAGTTTGAGCAGTGTTGTTTGTGTGACATGTGGTTGAGTGTTGTCTTGCAAGAGGATTGGCCTGTCTTTATTGACCAATCTCTGCTACTTACTTGCAAGCATCCTCATCATCTCATCCAATTGGTTGCAGTAGACATTCACTGTAATAGATTGACCAGGTTTCATGAAGTTGTAATGGATAATACCAGCCCTGGACCACTAGACACCATTAGCTTTTTTTGATGAATGTTTGGTTTTGGACTGTGTTTCAGCACTTCATCTTTATCCAACCATTGTGCCAAATGCTTGTGATTGTCAAAAAGAATCCATTTTTCATCACATGTAACAATACAGTGTAGAAATGCTTCACCTTTATGTTGTGACAGCAAAGAAAGGCAAGCTTTGAGACGATTTCTCTTCGGACACTTGTTTAATTCATGTGGTACCCATCCATCCAGCTTCTTTACCTTGCCCATTTGTTTCAAATGGCCCAATATTGTTGGAATAGTGATGTCAAACCTTGCTGTTAATTCACGCATGGGTTGAGATGGATTCGCTTCCACTACAGCTTTCAGCTCATCATTATCCATCTTGGTCTCAGGTCGCCCACGTGGCTCATTTTCAAGATTAAAATCACCAGAACAGAACTTCTCCAACCATTGATGTACTGTGTGTTCATTAGCCACGTCCTTCCCAAACACTTTGTTGATATTTTGAGCTGTCTGTGCTGCATTTGTTCCATGACGGAACTCATATTCAAAAATAACATGAATTTTTTACTTATCCATAGTTCCACAAAAATTGCTGTAAAAATTTTTTCTGAAAGGTAATCACAAGCCAAACCGTGCATTTGAAAGACTGACAATGTACCTTCTCAATAAAAATAAAACAAGAAATGTCAAAGTGAAACATCAGAGATATCAACTGTCAAACTTAGTACTTCAGGAAATTGGACATTTCCATATGTAATAACCTAAAGGTATAACTTATTACAACTCCCTTAAGAAAAAGAATAAGCAAGAAGTCATATTTTCTGATTTAATATCATTAAATTTATTTTTAAAAATCTTCATTTTGTGTCTGGGCTAGATAGCAGTAAGATCAAGTTTCCTTAGTTAGAATTCAGACTATTCAAATTAAATGTATCTCATTCCTCCATGTTCCATATGTCTCTATGCCTTCTTTTTTTCTATTTGCTTTTTCTAATTGAAATTTACTATGCCACAAAATATTGTAATTTCAAAAATGTGTATCAACAATGTTTTCTACTAAACTATATGTGTTTAGGCTATGTATGAGTAGTGATAGAACTGGAATCAAGACCTGAACAGGAGTTCTATCTCTTTTAGTTGTTAGACTGCTATGTAGTTAAATGACTGCAATAATAATACTTCCCTTGGCAGCATTGTTGTAAGAACCGAAAGAGATGATGCATGTAGAATTATCTTACAAACTCTTGCAACATAGTGTAAATGTAATAGGGATATGTAATATTACACAAATTTAATAGTACAGAAGTTTAAGGTAAAGATAGTAAAATATGCGATATATCACCTTGATGATTTTATAGCACCTATTTGTGTTTTGGCCAAAGATTTTAGTCATCCACTACCCAGACCACACTTGGATGAATAGGCAGGGCAGGTCTCATTTTAGGCATTCAGTTAAATGTTAGAAATATATGCCATAAATAGTTTTATTATTTTGTCTGTATGTGCTGCATGTGTAGATTTTAAAGCAGTAGGACGTGCTATTTAAAAGAACATTTTTGAAACAATCAGAGGAATGATCGCACTAATCATTCTTAAATTCCTCAATTTTGAAGATGTATACTTTTGTTAAGATGCGTATAATTATCAGCTTAAGATGATAATTGTGCAATTTTATTTTCTTTGACAAATTATTTAATCAAAATTTGTATACTCACCAACTTTAAACTTTATTGTATGCTTTAAGAATGAATTAAATGCAGCATTCTACTCTGTATCTTGATGTTGAGGTCACTCACTTTATTTCAAGTGTGTAGCTTTTTGGGTATTATATTTGTATTAGGTTATTGACTATATTTGGGGGTATAATTGTCACATTTTGTTAGGGGCTACTGTGAGAACTAAATTAATTTAATGTGCTTGTATTTCCTAATTACAGTTGAAGACCAATGTTTCTCTTTGGAAGGAGCTGGAGTTAACTAAAGCTGTTATTATGGGAGAAACTGCTGTTGTAGAAATAGATACCTTTCCCCGAGGAGTAATTTTAATATACCTAGTTATAGCATTTTCACCTTTTGGGTACTTTTTGGCAATTCATATCGTAGCAGAAAAAGAAAAAAAATTAAAAGAATTTTTAAAGATAATGGGACTTCATGACACTGCTTTTTGGTATGTTATTAAAAATTTATTACTTAGTATAATTAAAAGTTATATTAAATATACAAATTTTCAGAATTATAATTTTGATATTTACCCAGCTTAATGAGGTGCTGATTCTGTTTTCTTTCTGATGATTGCTTTTGTCTTGGAATTTGACACTAGTCAACAAGCTTCGACAACTTATTGCCTTGTTTTAACATAAGGCAAGAAGAATGTGGAAATATTTTTATATTGACTTATATTGACAGTACATGTTTAAGTTTTATTTCATATTTTGTTTGAATCCATGAGACATGCTCCATGTGTTTCATTGTGTATTTCAGAGTACAGAAAATATGAAATCCTGAAAAGTTAGAAATTAATTGCTTGTTATAGTCCTCCCCTAATATTTTATAGCATATACATGATATTAAAAATTTAGTTAAAATAATTCAAGTCCATATATGCAGTATGTGGACTTTTTTTTTCGTGGAAAGTTTTAGTTTGGGTGAATTAAGATGAAGAAAATGCAAAGAATTTATAGAGAAACATTTAAAAAACATGTTCACACAAAAATGTATCAGCATTTTAATACAATCATAATTTTATAGAGGTATACATTATTATAAATAATTCTGAGTGTATTTTCCTTACTCTTCTCGCTACGTAATAAGAAAATTTGTTTTAAGCTCATTTGAGGGTAAGGTCAATACTGTGCATGTGAGTTGCTATTATAGTCTATTTTACAAAATTTTATTACAGTTAGCCCATAGTAACAATTATGATGCTTTACGTAATGGGTTTATTGTGTATAACATTGGCTTGCTTTTCTTTCATCAGTTATTTTAGAAGTGATTGGTTTTTAAGATTCGTTGGGTTATTAAAGTATTTCTTGGGAAATAGTAGCTGGATGAGATTAGTCAAATCATTTTCTCAGTGCCTCAGTTTTGCCTCTGTAAAATGATGGATTCAGTTTTGGTAATTTTGCTACCTTTTAGCCTTAACTTAGTGATTTTATGACATCATACATTAAATCATAAGCTACTAACTTGAAAACATAAATATAAAATAAAACTAATACTGTAGCAATTCCATTGAGCTCTGATTTGAAGAGAAATCTTGAGTAAAAATAATGAATTCATTGTTGATCTTGTTGATCTCACATTGTGTAAATGTAGTAATTATGTCATTGATTAGTGAAGTAGCCTTTATTGTTTATAGTTACAAAAGCCATCAGACGTTTAATTGCAGCACATACCGTAAAGAAAATTATTACAATGACTTATTAATTCTTGTATTTAAGAAAATCTGAGGTGTTGTGCACTGTTGCACTTTTGAGACTATTAGATTTAAATTAATCATGAAGGGCTGGGTGTAGTGGCTCACTCCTGTAATTGCAGTGCTTTGGGAGGCAAAGGTGGTAGGATTGCTTGAGGCTAGGAGTTCAAGACCAGCCTGGGCAACATAGGGAGATCCCGTCTTTGCAAAAAAAAAAAAAAAAAATTACCTGGGCATGGTGGTATGCACCTGTAGACCTAGATTCTCAGGAGATTGAGGCAGGAAGATCGCTTGAGCCCAGGAGGTCAAGGCTGCAGTGAGCTGTGGTTGTGCCACTGCTCTCCAGCCTGGGCAACAGAACGAGACCCTGTTTCTAAAAAATAAATAAATAATTAATCATGAATTGCTATTAATTTCTACAGCTTTTTTGATTCTTTGGAGAACACTCACTGTTTTATCTCTACATCAGATTACACTTTTACCTATAACTTAACCAATGCTGTATTTTAATTACTTAAAAGAGTATTGATTTTCAGTAATAAGCATATACAGAAATGAATGGACTGACTCAATTTTAAGAATAAAATGGCTAAAATAAATATGAAATTTTGTTTAAAATGATTTTTTAACTGTTAAAGCCTATGTGTTTGACCATAAATGTATTTGTATTCTCATTTTAGGCTTTCCTGGGTTCTTCTGTATACAAGTTTGATTTTTCTTATGTCCCTTCTTATGGCAGTCATTGCAACAGCTTCTTTGTTATTCCCTCAAAGTAGCAGCATTGTGATATTTCTACTTTTTTTCCTGTATGGATTGTCATCTGTAAGTATTTTAACTTGAAATGGAAATAAAGAACTTTCAAAATATTTGATAATATAGCAAAGTCTTTTTCTTTGGTTTACTTATAGTAACAGATTGTTATTAGGTTATTGATAAATAACTTAGTAATAAATGATGTAACATCATTGTACCTCCATAGTTTTAGGAAAGTTACAAAATAGTCTCAGGTTTAGATTTAATTTTTTTCCACATGATGTATTTCACATACAATTCCTCTGAATCTGTCTGTGGTTATCTTTATGTAACCATGTCTGTAATTAAGATTGTCTACTACTAGACTGTTTTCCTTTGTCTTCGTGAAATCCTGACAGTTTCTGGTTAATTTATGCAATAGGGTGATGATTTTTAAAGATATGTCTTTATAAATATATCTCTTTAGCAGTCTTGATATTCATTTGGAATATTGGCTGAATGCTTGGGTTTCAATGACCAGTCTTTGTTTTAAGTGGTTCCAGCTTCCACTCTGTTGGGTTTATGTACCCATCATCTATCAGCTAAATATTTTGACTATCACTCCTGCTCTTTGCAATGATAAATTACAAATAACTCTCATAGTTCCAAGTATAATTGCCTGTTTTTTTTTAGCTTGTTTTGTATCTTATCAACACATTAAGTTTAAAAGATGGGTCTGGTATTTAAAAGTTTATTGATTTATTGTTTTGTTCATGTATTTTACACATCTAACTGCAGAAACACAGGGCTGTTCATGGCTTCTGTAGTGTAGAGGTGGTCACACTTAACCTGTGATACACATATAAAATGCAGTATTTAATAATTGTTAGTTTAAGTTTTTTCAATGTATATCACTACTTATATGAAAATAAAATACCTTACCATAGTGTTTAGAAATTACAGTTGTATTTTAATTTATTTTCCAATGAAAATAGCTTGTTCTTTCATAAACAAAATTTAATTTTGTTTTCATACCAGTGTATATGAACAACGCATTAACCTTAACATTTATATTTTATAGGTATTTTTTGCCTTAATGCTGACACCTCTTTTCAAAAAATCAAAGCATGTGGGAATAGTTGAATTTTTTGTCACTGTGGCTTTTGGATTTATTGGCCTTTTGATAGTCCTCACAGAAAGTTTTCCCAAATCATTAGTATGGCTTTTCAGTCCTTTCTGTCAATGTACATTTTTGATTGGTATTGCACAGGTAGGTAACATTAATCTTGCATTCACTAAATTTTTTCTTGATTTGCAAAATATTATTTTAAAAGTTCAACATGAAAGAGAAATGATTTTTGAGTACTAGAGTATATTTTATATCTAGTTTTATTTATATTTTCTTCAATTTTAAGTTTTCAGTTAAATGTTCTGTTTATAAATTCTTTACTTTTTACTTTAGTATATCTCGGTAATCTATTTCACTGCAAAAACTCAGTTTGTTAGAGCATCGGTCCCCAACCTTTTTGGCACCAGGGACTGGTTTTATGGAAGACAGTTTTTCCATGGGCGGGGGTGCGAGGGGGTGGTTTCGGGATGATTTGAGGGCACTACATTTGTTATACTTGCAGCGGCTGCGCAGCGTTGGCCTCACCACCTCAGCTGCGCCTCAGGCCATCAGGTGTTTTATAGGCCTGGGTGTCATGGAACTGTCATTTTTCTAAATAATATCTGGATTTATAAATTTGATTTTTAATAGTCCTTACTGGGGTAGTCAGGTTCTAAGTGAAAAACATCTTATGAGAAACTGCTTTATATATAATAGAACATAAGTTTGATTAATGTACAAAGAAAAATGTGATTACTAAATAGAGTACTCATGTTGGTTGGATAGAACATTGATTTAAGAGATTTAATTAAGATAGATTATTTATTTACCTTTGAGTTAAACATTTTAATTACTTGAGACCTAAGAGCTATTGTTTCACGTTTGGAGAGTTCACCGGGCCCCCTTTCTCTTAGGAAGGTAGAATTATAGATTCATAGGTTTTTGTTGTGAATGGAAGGGCCTTTCATTGTCATTCAATTTATCTCCTTCATTTTGCAGATGAAGGGACTGAAATCCAGAGTAGTGTAATTAAAATTTATTCCCTTAATGGCAGGGCTGGGACCTAAATGAGGCTTCAACCTCTAGTACATTTCTCTTTCTACTCTATCACATATATTTACTGTGGATACTTTAACAGTTGCACTAATTAATCAAAATACCTTTTCCCTTCTAAGTATTGAAAAGATACCATAATTTTATACCCTAATACTTAATTTGTTTGACTTCCAAATGGATCATAACCTTTTTGTTTACATTACTCACTATTAACATCATGCTTTACTTTTATTTCATTTGATAATCATTGCGTTAGAATTAAGTGCCCCCAGAGTGGATGTATCCTAGTTGAAGCACAGCATTAAAAACATGATTGAAAGGAATTGTGATAAACTTATATTTGGATAAAGTCTTTATTGTTTCCCTTATAAATTTGTATTACTGATCTGGTAAACTGTATAACCTGTTGAAAGGCCTGGTTTGGTTACTGTTACTCTGGATATAACGAATAACTCTAAGTAGTGTAAGCTTTTGTTTTTATCATTTTTATATAATAAAGTTGATGTTTCTATTTTTCAGGTCATGCATTTAGAAGATTTTAATGAAGGTGCTTTATTTTCGAATTTGACTGAAGGTCCATATCCTCTAATTATTACTGTTACTATGCTAGCACTTAATAGTGTATTCTATGTCCTCTTGGCTGTCTATCTTGATCAAGTCATTCCAGGTATATGGATACTTACTGAATTTTACTTTAAAGATTTTTAGGTTTTTTTGATCACCTAGAGTCAACTTAATTTTAATTTATTCTAGCCAGAGTACCCTAAGTCATATTCATTGTTACAGCTTTTAATTTGATTTTAAATAAGTATATTTTGTACCTTAGGCCTTAGCCACTAGTGAACGTAAGCAGCTTGTGTAAAAAGAGAGCAGTTTTTTGTTTTTTTTTTCATTTCAACAGATTTAGGGGGTGTAAGTGTTTTTTGTTACATGGATCACTGGTATAATGCTGAAGTCAGGACTTACAGTGTACCTGTCACGAGAATACTGTACATTGTACCCAATAGGTAGATTTTTATCCCTCGTCCCTCTCCTACCCTCCCCCTTTCTTAGTTTTCAGTGTCCATTACACCACTTTATGACCATACATATATACCTTGTTTAGCTCCCACTTGTAAGTGAGAACACGTGCTATTTGTTTTTCCATTCCTGAGATTCCTTAGGATAATGGTCTCTGGTTCCATCCGAGTTGCTGCAAAAGACATTATTTCATTCCTTTTTACAGCTGAGTAGTACTTCATGGTGTATATATACCACATTTTCTTTATTCACTCCTTGGTTGATGTACACTTACGTTGATTCCATGTCTTTGCAATTGTGAATCATGCTTCAATAAACATTTGGGTGGAGAGCAGTTTGTTTTGAAAGCCTTAAGTCTCTAGCTGACTTTCTTAACTTGGTCCTTCTTATGTCAATCTTTCTTAACTAAAGTATTTTATTTTATCTTCTAAGGTTCAAAACTATGAAGTAATGTTGTAACTCCTATCATTCCCCTCATCTCTTGTCCTGGATCTAGAGCCAATATAGCCAATTCCTTTAGATTTAATAGTAATACTAAATATCCAACACCTTTTCTTTTCCCTTTGAGTTCTTCATTACTCTTGTCTATATTCTGTACCTGCACTGTCTTATATGGTAACTACTAGCCACATGTGGCTTTTTAAACTTAAATTAATTAAAATTAAACAAATTAACAATTCATTTCCTCGGTTGCACAAGCCCCATTCCAAGTGCTCAGTGGCCACATGTGGCTGTTAGTTATCAAATTGCATGGTACAAATATAGAACATTTTCTTCATTGCAGAAAGTTGTATTGTGCAATACTAGTCCAGACCATTGTGTTATCTCTCATCTAGTTACCAAGCTCAAGTCTGTCTAAGCACTTCACTAATTTTAATCGCATTTATTACCTGCTCAAAAACCTTGCTGGGCATATTCTGGTGAAATAAGTAGAAACTCTTTATATATTAATGTCTTCCACAATACTTTTATATATGTAATCTTTTCTTATCCTCCTCATCCTCTTATTGTACTTGATATCCATCTATACAGTCTTATTTACCTATTTAAACATATCTCCAGTGTACCAGTTAAATTATTTTCAGCTACTCTTAACAGAAAACCTTTCTAATTGGCTTAAACAAGGAGAAATTAACTGTCTCACTTAAAAGGGAGTCCAGAGATAAGATAGGTTCCAAATTGGTTGACTTGCTCAACTATGTCATCAAGGACCCACTTTCTCTGTTTTTGCCACCTTTGTTTCAGTCTGGCAAATTTGCTTTCCTCAGGGCTGCAAGCAGTAGCTGGGTGTTATGCTGCTTTGTTCATGTCCAGTGGAAGAGGAAGGGTGAATGCCTTCCTCCAGCTAAGCCCTTTGCTTCTGTCTGGTTAGTTACATGCTTGCTGCTGGAGCAATAACAGTCACCAGAGGAATGCCAAGTACTGATTAACTCAATTGGAATCTTCTCTGTGGTTGGGATGAGATCCCTTTGAAACATGGCCAACCTAAAAGAAGAATAGATATTTCAAAAAATGAGGGGTATAGGTTTTTTGGGGGGACAGGGGAAAAATGGAACATGCTGTGTGGGCAGTTATTACTATCTATCACTTCTAAGTCTCATATTTCTATCCTGTTGCTGTATTGCTCCCCTAGTTTGGTAAAGTCTTCTCCATGGACTATAGCCACTTTTCTAAATACTACTTCTGTTCAAAGACCATCCAAGATGGCACCCATTCAAGCCTTCAGCTCATTCAGCCTGCATTATATTCCAGCCATTTGGTATATACTTGTACCCATAAAGATATAAGTTTCTTTAGCAGAGAAAATGTGCTTTATTCACCTTTATATCCCCGTGAACCCTCAGCAGCTCTGAAATTACTTATGGACTAGAATTACTTGTCAATAAAACTTTGATTTTTTCACACAATATTGATTTAATACTTTATACCTAAATTTTATTTATTATTATTTTTACATAACAAATTGTTAATTGTGTACAACATGACTTTGGAAATATGTATATATTGTGGAATGATACCTATGCTTTAGATGTAGATCATCATATGTTTCAAATACTGCCTTTATGATTTAAAAACTAAATATGGCAACTTGGTTTTTTTAATGTTTATTTTTCAGGAGAATTTGGCTTACGGAGATCATCTTTATATTTTCTGAAGCCATCATATTGGTCAAAGAGCAAAAGAAATTATAAGGAGTTATCAGAGGGAAATGTTAATGGGAATATTAGTTTTAGTGAAGTCGTTGAGCCTGTTTCTTCAGAATTTGTAGGAAAAGAAGCCATGAGGTATGATTCAATCTTTGACAATTTAGGTATAAGAACTGCTGATGGAACCTACCATATTTAACTCCTATACTTTAAAGATGTATGTAAGTATGGTCTTAGATTTGGTAGGCACTTCATGATTTTAAAACATGGTATTAATAAGGGCTACTTTTCTTTTATGTTCTTATTTTCTTTGCAACCACTTATAAAGTTGTTGCTAGGGTTGAAATTTTATGTTTCAGTGGAAATTTGTAAAATTAATAAAACCCAGTGTTTATGCAATTAATCTTAAAGCTTTATTCCCATTTTTTAGATTGAAACAATAAATATTCTGTAATTTTATTCATGCTGCATTGTCTTATACAACATATTAAATTATCCTCTGTTAATTTCATAGACCTTTAGGGTTTTGTGACATAATTAGAACATCACTTTAATTTTTAAGAACCAGAGAAATTAATTACTATTCCTTGCTAGATCTGTCAATACCAAATTGTAAAAAATAAATGAGGAAGAAAAGAAATCAAAGAAAAATTTTAAAAAATGAAGTATGTTTTTTAAACTTAAGAAAAATGTATGAAAGCAAAGAGAGTCAAAATACTTAAGATATAATCAGTGGGCCAGTGGTTTGCTTTCTCAAGGGTAAAGTTTAAACTGATTAACAAAATCATTAATTTCTTAAAAAAAGTAAAAAAATTTAAGGTGGAATGAGAGAATCATTTCACATTTATAGACAGTTTGAAATGTGTGCTGACCTGAAATGGCACCTGGTTTATATCCCCCTTCACTAATGTAACAGATATTTGATTAATCAGATGAAAAGAAATCCATAAATTGCTTGAATCAAATGCTTCACTTATTTATTTATTTATTTATTGAGGCAGGGTCTCGCTCTGTCGCCTAGGCTCTGGAATGGAGTGGCATGATTGTAGCTCTCTGTAACCTTGAACTCCTGGGCTCAAGCAATCCTTCTACCTCCCGGGTAGTTGGACTGTACATATGAGTCACCACTCCTGGCCAACTTCACTTATTTTTAGATGTTGGCTTGGCATGAAAAATGAATGAATGAATGGCACTTAAAATGGAGAGGAATATTATACTTTTCTCTTTTAGCTTCTTTAAAATAAGTTTATAGTTGACCCTTGAACAACATGAGGTTGAACTGCACAGGTCCACTTACACGTGGATTTTTTTCAATGAATATATTGGAAAATTTTTTGGAGATCTGCAACGATTTGAAATAACTTACAGACGAACTATGTAGCTTAGAGATATGAAAAATATTAAAAGGTTAGGTATGTCATGAATGCATAAAATATATGTAGATGTTAGTCTATTTTATCATTTACTACCATGAAATATACACAAATCTGTTATAGAAAGTTAAACTTTACCAAAATTTACACAGACACCATCACTTACCATACACAGTGCCATTCGCAGTCAGGAGAAATGTAAACAAACATGAAGATGCAGTATTAAATCATAGCTGCATAAAATTAACTGTAGTACATGCCATACTACTCTAATAATTTTGTAGCCACCTCCTATTGCAGTGAGCTCAACTGTTGCAAGTATCTGCTTAAAACACCATGTGTCACTGATTATCTCCTCCCAAGCAGTTCATCTCTCCAGTAAATTGCATATCACAATAAAAAGTGATCTCTCGTGGTTCTTGCATGTTTTTCATCATGTTTAGTGCAGTACCATAAACCTTGAATAACACTATGCGATCCGCAGGAAGTGCCACTAGTGATGCTGGAAGTGCTCCCAAGAAGCAGAGAAAAGTCATGGCATTGAAAGAAAAAGTTGAATTGTTTGATGTGTAGATTAAGGTCTGCACCTGTGGTTTCCCACCATATCAGACAATTTTATCTTGTGAACAGATGATATAAACTTATAATATCAATAAATATAGTACAGTACTATAAATGTATTTTCCTTATGGTTTTCCTAACATTTTCTTTTTCTGGCTTACTTTATTGTAAGAATATAGTATTAACATATAACATACAAGATATGTGTTAATTGACTCGTATGTTATTGGTAAGGCTTCCAGTCAACAGTAGGTTATTAGTAGTTTAGTTTTTGGGGAGTCAAAAGTTATACATGGATTTTTGACTATATGAGGGGTTGGTACCCCTAACCCCTGAGTTCAAGGGTCAACTGTCTATTTATTGTCAACTTTCTTTGGTTTGTTGTTTTGGTAGGAAGGTACTTGATTATTATTCCTATTAAATATGACAGCTTTGGTCACAAATATTATACATGTAAACACACTTATAAATTGCTTTAAATACTTAAAATAGAAAACTGTTTTTCAGAATCAGTGGTATTCAGAAGACATACAGAAAGAAAGGTGAAAATGTGGAGGCTTTGAGAAGTAAGTAACTTTCCTAGTATTTAGTCCGTAGTATTAAAGTGCAAATGGAAAAACAATTTGCATAGTTTGTGGGAAATTTAAACTTCTCTACCATAATTTTCTGTCTTGCTTTTAGAGATCCCTTCATTTATTTAAATGATTGATATTTGGATTAAAACTAACAACATCAAAGTTGTAAAAGCAAAAAGTAATATTTACTAAGATGACAAATATTCAATTATTCTAACAAGTCTATGTCCTTTTTCATTTTATTATCATGCATGTGTATATGTGTTCGTTGCTTATTTAAAATTCTCTTGGCCTAACATAGGGTTTCTCAGCCTCAGCACTACTGACATTTTTGTCCTGATAATTCCTTGTTGTGGAGAACTGTCCTGAGAATTGTAGAATGTTTAGCAGTGTGATGTGTCATTCAGTGCTCTCCAGAACCAATAGAATACACACCTCCCTCCCCCCCAAAC
Organism: Daubentonia madagascariensis; assembly: GCA_023783475.1. Taxonomy (NCBI): domain Eukaryota; kingdom Metazoa; phylum Chordata; class Mammalia; order Primates; family Daubentoniidae; genus Daubentonia; species Daubentonia madagascariensis. The sequence continues at coordinate 11,248,915 of JAKFHU010000487.1, forward strand.
AAGTGTGAGGGTAGGGTTGGAGGGGGGGGAGAGTTTTATTTTAAGGAATTGCTTCATGAGATTGTGGAACCTGATACGTCCAAAAATGTATAGGGCAAGTTGGAAACTCAGGCAAGACTTGAAGTTGCAATCTTGAGTCCAAAATTCATAGGCAGGTCAACAGTCTGGAAACTCATGCAGGAAGCTATGTTACATTCTTGAGTCAGAACTCCTCCTCTAAGAAATCTCAGTTTTTTCTCTTGGGGCCTTCAACTGATTGGATGAGGTTTACCATTATTATCAAGGGTAATCTACTTAAAGTCAGCTGATTATAAAAGTTATTGACATCTATAGCAACATCTATACTAATATTTGACCAATGACTGGGCACCATAGCTTGGCCAGTTTGACCCATAAAATTAACCATCACAAGAAGCATTTCTGGCTTCTACCCATTAGGTGCCCATAGCAACCCCTCTGCCCCAATTGTGACAACCAAAAATGTCTCCAGGCCTTGCCAAATGTCTTTTGAGGAGCAAATTAAATAAGTAAGTAGGGTATAGTGGTATATTATTAATAATATGGTTTCAATTTGCATTTGCCTAATAACTAATGCTGTTGATCACGTTTTCATATGATTATTGGCATTTGGATATCTTCTTTTGTGTAATAGCTATTAAGTTTTTCCTACATTTTGGGTTCAGCACCTTTGTTAGATACAGGTATTTAAATATCCCAGTCTCTGAGGCTTGCCTTTTAATTCTGCTAATAGTGTCTTTTGATGAACACAAGTTCTTAATTTGAATGAAGTCCAATTTATGAATCCATTCTTTTATGGTTATGGTGCTTTTTGACTCTTTATTCAACATTTTAGATTATATATAGCCTGCAACGTAAGTTATTCAACTAGAGGTTATTGCCAATGCAAAGAGGCAAGAGAAAGAAATAAATGGTATCCAGATCGGAAAAGAGGCAGTGAAACTGTTTATTTGCAGTTGACATGATTGTCTGTTTTAAAAATCTGATTAAATCTACATGAAAATTAGTGAACTAAACAGTGAATTTAACAAAGTGATGGGATATAAAATAAATGTAGAAAAATCAATTGTATTTCTTTATGTTACCAACAAGTAATCACAAATTAAAATTAAAAATATCATTTACTATAGCATCAAAAAATATTATATACTTACAGGTAAATCAGACAAAAGATGTAAAAGACTTATTTCCTGAAAAGTACAAAACATTGCCGAGGGAAATTAAAGATGACTTAAATAAGTGGAGAGAAATACCATGTTCGTGAGTCAGAAAACTCAATGTTTAGATATGAGTTCTACCCAAATTTCAGTAGATTCAAACTCAACCAAAATTCTATTAGGCTTTTTTTTTTGTAGATTTTGAGAAAACAATTCTAATATTTATATAAAAATGCAAACAACCTAGGATAGTCCAAGCAACTTTGAAAAAGAACAACAAAATTGTAGGACTAGCATTACCTAGCATTGCCTTGTTTTAAGACTTCATATAAATGCTATAGTAATCAAGACAGTGTAGTTTTGGCATAAAAACAACAGAAAAATAGATCAATGAAATAGAACAGAGAGTATAGAAATAGACATATAATTATATGGTTAACTGATTTTCAGCACAGATGCTAAAATTTACTAAAGGATAGATTTTTTAACAAATGTTGAAACAGTTACATATCCATATGTAAACAAAACAAAAACCAGAAAAAAGTGAACTTCGGTCTATCCTGGGCACCATATACAAAAATTAACAGAAAATATATCATACACCTAAATGTAAAACCTAACACAATAAAACTTCAAGAAAAAAAGTAGAAATCTTGTGAGACCTTGGGTTAGACAAAAGTTTTTTAGATATGCCACTGAAAGCATAAATCATAAAATAACCAATTGATAAATTGGACCATCAAAATTAAAAATTCTGCTTGTTGTAAGACACTGTTAAAGAGATAAAACAAAAAAAAAACCCACACACCTGGAGGAAATATTTGTAAATCATGTATCTAATAAAGGACTTGTATCCAGAATATATAAAGATGTCTCAAAACTTAATAATAAGAAAACAAACAACCCAATTAATTAATAAATGGTTAGAATATTTGAACACACTTTTTGTCAAAGAAGGAAAAAGGATAGCAAATAAGCACATGAACAGATGTCCAACATCATTACTCAATAGGGCAATGCAAATTAAGACTGCAGTGAGATATCACTACTTATTAAAATGATTGAAATTAAGAAGACTGATCATACCATATATTGGTGAGGATGTGAAAGAATGAGAACTCTCAAACAGTGCTGGAGGGAATGTAAAATGGTACAACTACTTTGGAAGATAGCTTGGCAGTTTGTCATAAAGTTAAACATTTGCCTGCTATACAATCTAGCCATTTCACTTCTAGGTATTTAGCCAAAAGAAATGAAAGCATAAGTCCATACAGATACTTATATGTGAATGTTCATTGCAAATTTATTTGTGATAACCGAAACTGGAAACAACCCAAATGTCTATCAGCAGATAAATGGATAAACCAAATGGTATAGCCATACAATGGAATGCCATTCAGCAATAAAAAGGATTGGGCTGTTAATAAATGCTACAGCATGGGTGAATCTCAAAAAAATTATTTTAAGTAAAAGAAGCCAGATATAAAGAATACATACTATATAATTTTATTTTTAGTTTTTATAGAAAAACTGTAGTGATAGAAAAGAGATCAGTGGTTGCCTGGAGATGGGTAGAGGTGGGTGGTAAGAGGCAGGGGGAAGAAATTTTAAAGGGTCACCAGAAATTTGTTGTCAGAGATGGTTATGTTCATTATCTTGATAGTGATGATGACTTTACAGTTGTATATACGTGTCAAAAGTTATTAAATTACTTACATATATGCAGTTTATTATATGTTAACCATACCTCAATAATGCTGTTTAAAAATATTAAGTGGTTATATATGTATCTCTTAGCTTCTGGTTTCTATTCTCTTCTACTAGTCTATTTATTCTTGTTCCTACATTGTTTTAACTACTGCAGTTTTATAGTTAGTCTTGGTAACTTTAAATTTTGTATTTTGGGCTCTTTATATTCCCATGTGAATTTTAGAATCAGCTTGTCAATTTCCACCATAATGTCTGTTTTGGTGAGTTGTTTATTTTCAAGGAAGTTGTCCTTTTCATTTAAATTGCCAAAATTAGTTGTAATTTATAATTTAAAAAAATTTTTTTTGGTAGGTCTTGCAGTGTGTTTATTAATTTCATTACTCTTTTTCTAGGAATCAACTTTTGGCTTTGTTGATTTTCTCTATCAGAATTTGCTTTGCATTTTATTAATTTATATATTTTTATCTTTGTTATTTCCATATTACTACTTTCTTTGGGTTTAATTTGTCCTGCTTTTTCTAGCTTCTTGATATGGAATCAGTTATCTATTTCTGCATTATAAACCACCCTAAAGCTTAATGGCTTAAGGCAACCACTATTTTACTATGTCTAAGGAGTCTCTGGTTTGGCTGGAGAGTTCTTGTGGATTATCTGGGACTGGCTGGTGGCTTAGTATGGCCTCACATAGTTGACTATTAACAGGTTAATTCCTCTAGTGGGCTGTAGGTGGGGTTGTTTGCCTCTGTTCTACATGATCTCCCATCCTCCAATAGGCTAGCTGAACCAGAAGCAACTCAGTGTTTTTTATTGCGCTATTTCTCATTATCCCTCTATTAACTTCTTAGTTATACATGTCTTTTATAATAGTAATTACCTGTTATACATCTTTGACTAATTATTAACTGATAAATTAGTGCTTTACTATTCCCCAAACAAGGAAGGCCAGGACCTTACTTTTATCTCTGTTGTAACTCATATACTATTGTTTTCATGTGTTTTAATCCTACGTGTATTTTAAACCAAAGATAATGTTGTTTTTAAAAGTTCCTTTAGATTTACCAGTATATTTAACACATCATTTATCTTCATTACTTCCTGCATTTGATCTTTCATCTAGGATAATTTTCCTTCTGCATGAAGATCTTTTAGTATTTCTTTTAATGCAGGTCAATGATATATTCTCTCAGGTTTTTTTTTTTTTTTAAATATCTTTTTTCCACCTTTAGTTTTGAAGGGTATTTCTGTGAATGTATAATTTTAATCTTGGCAGTTACTTTCTTTCAGGACTGTAAAATGTAATTCTGTTGTCTTCTTGTTTCCATTGTTTAGGTTGCAGATAGCTGTCAGTTTTATTATCACTCTGTTGTTGGTACTGTATATAACCTTTTCCCTGACTGTTTTAAAGATCTTTCTGTTTGTTGTTAGGTTTTTTTGCAATTTTACTACAACGTACTTCAGGAGTTTTTTGTTTGTTTGTTTTTACATTTATTCTGCTTTGGTTGTATAGTGCTTCTTGAATCTGTGGCTTGATATCTTTCTTATGTTTTAGAAAATCTTCAGCCATTTCTTTTCCAATATTGCTTCTGTCCTATTTTCTCTTTTCTCTTACTTTAGGAATATTATTACTACATGTGACAACTTTTCATTTTATCCCATTTATTTTTTATTCTCTAAATTGCTTATTCTTTTGTCTCTGTGCTATTGTCTAGATTTTTTTTCTGACTTTTCTTATTCACTAATTTTTTCTTTAGTTGGGTCTAATCAGTAAAATAAGCTGTCTTTTGAAATCTTAATTTAACTTGTCTGTTCAAGTTTTTTCTTTTCACTTGTTTTTTTATAGTTTCGAGTTGTTTGCCAGCATTCACTTGTGAACATGATAGCATCGTTATTTTAAAAGCTTTGTTGTAAGGTGTCAGTATCTGCATCTCCTGTAGGTCTATTTCTGTTGTCTGTTTTTTCTGTTGATTTTTGGCCTCATCTTGCCTTCTCCTGACTTTACTTTTAATTTTCTGTGAAGTAACTATTGTACCTCAAAAGGATGCTTTACTAAGCTACGTAAGTTCAAACACATAAATTACGTGTGTGTGTGTCTGTGTGTGCAGTTTATTAGTGTGTCACTTTTTGCTCCTCTGAGATAATTATATTCATGGTCTTCCTTTAGGTTTCTTGCTACATCCTTGGTTCTTACACTGTACCTTTAAGATACTATGTGTTTTTGCTTGCCATTTCCCTTCTTTTGACTTGGATTACTGGCCTTGGGATGTGAGACTTTTTCCATTTTGTTTTATATTTTAGCCGCCTTAGTTTAGAGTCTTGACTAATTCATTTTTGCTTCATCATTTCAGACCCCCATCTCTTGTCCTCCTTCATTCATTTATACCTCCATCCAGTGATATTTCTGCATTAAATTGAACCTTTCAAGCCATTTTAGTGCTATCGGTTAATTTCTTGTTTTTTGCCAGTATATTTAAAATGCCTGTAAATACCCTTGGGAACAAATTTTTGTTTATTTTAATTGCCTTGGGAATTCTGAAAAGTCAGTACATAGAAAACTCCCAAATATTTTGTATACCCCTAAATCTTACTGTATGAACAAATAAAGTTTATTTTTATTTACTTTTGTACTGTTTATACCATTGACCCTAACAGATAAGCTATTTAACCTGCTATCAAATATGCTGGTAACTTTAAATATGTCTATAAATTTATTGCCTTCAAGATTGCACAAGTATTATGAACTACCTTGCGTATCTGAATAGAAATAAAAATCACATTTAAATCTTCTTTTTTCCTGAACTAGATTTGTCATTTGACATTTATGAGGGTCAGATTACTGCATTACTTGGCCACAGTGGAACAGGAAAGAGTACATTGATGAATATTCTTTGTGGACTATGTCCGCCTTCTGATGGTGAGAGTTTTCTGACTTAAAAAAAAATCTCCGACTTCATTTCATTGGTGTTATTAACCAAAGTATCACAATATGATTGTTTATCCATTAAGTGTATACTGAATGGTTTTTGTCCATGATTTGGGACCTACTTCTGTATCTGTAAAGGTGTTTTTTCTGGACTACACCCATTTTGTTGTTTTCAATAGAAAATAAAAATGTTTCCATCATGTTTAATAAAGTAAAAAGGGTCTAGTTTTGTACATGTTTCTATCACATATTTATGTGTGTGTGTATTTGTAAATACACACACATATATGTTGTGTGTGTGTGTATTTATTCTTCATTTACAAAGAAAGATAAATCAGTAATTTAATTGGAAATTAAATTAGACCTATAGACTATTTTAGGTTGAGAAAATAAATACAGATTTCTAAATGTGCAGCAATATTAAAAAAAGGAAAGAATAATAAATGTCCATACCATCTCCTAAAATAGAATTTTAAGAGCAGTACCTCAAAAGTATAGTTTTGATTGTGATTGTTCTGTAGGTGAGAATTCGATATAGCAGCCCCATATTTTCACAATAACTAAATAGGGTGGCAGTACAAGTAATATTTTACTTTACAAAAGGGCCAGATTGTATTGAATCTGCATTTCAGTCTTTTAAATGTAGTTTAACTTTTAAAATTAGTTTGATTTTGTTGTTCTTAATTATGTCACTCTTTGATGGTAGTTATAATATCTTTCATTTTTATAAGAATTCATGATTTTTGTTAAAATTCTCCATTCATTATCACATTGATTTAACAGTTCTTACGTGGGATATATTAGTATTCACTTTATAAAAGAGAAAAGCTGGAATTCAAAGAGATTAAGTAATTTGCCCAAGATCACACAGCTAGCTAGGATAAAAGTTTTAGTTCTTTGATCCCACCACAATTTTATGTCTGGAAAATTGTTACTGGAATATAAGTATAAATAATGCACCACGGATATTTATGTTCAGTGTTAAGCTTCCAGTTTCTTGCTCTTCCCACTATGTAATATGACCTGGAAGTGAAGGGAAATGAGATTAAAACATAAGCGAAATATGAATGTGAAAATGAGGATGTGTTGTATCTTCTAAATTTATATTGATTTTTACTTTATGTGTCTATTACAACCAAATACGTTATTAGGATACTTAAACGTATACATTTTAAAATAACGTATTTAATATATATTTAAGTATATATTTTGCTTTTAGGATTTGCGTCTATATATGGACACAGAGTTTCAGAAATAGATGAAATGTTTGAAGCAAGAAAAATGATTGGCATTTGCCCACAGTTAGATATACACTTTGATGTTTTGACAGTAGAAGAAAATTTATCAATTTTGGCTTCAATCAAAGGAATACCAGCCAACAATATAATACAAGAAGTATGTTATTCATATAGAAATCTTTACTTTTATTTCCTGTAAATTAATAACCTTTTGAGATAACTTGAGCAATAAAAATATGCTTGAAAATCTAAATCTAAACCTGTCCCGAGCCAGTAAACAGAAAGTCATTACAAAGAATTAGAATTTGGACTCAATGTTTTAGCACACATAAAATAGTTCTTGTTTCATCTGGATGATACTCACCTCTCTTCTCCCTTCCCCTCTTCTCATCTCTCCCTTCCCTTCTCTAACCCCAACCCTGCTCCACTATTCCCCCTTCTCCCCCCAACCACATACACTCAGAGCCTGCACCGTGATCCCTTCTTATTCCTTCCCAATTACCCAGGAAGGCACAAAAGTAAAATAGACCTTTCCCTCAAGAATTTTGTTACCTGTTATTTTCAAAATTGTATTATAAATATATGTCAAAATTAAGTTCCATACTAAAGGAACATTTTAAAATTTGATATTAAAAGTACTTAAAAACTTATATTGCTTAAATGCTTAAAATACTTAAAAGGTAATATTGATAATTATGTAAATGGTATGGTTTTTAAAATAACATTGTTCACACTTTACTTTTACAGGTGCAGAAGGTTTTACTAGATTTAGACATGCAGGCTATCAAAGATAACCAAGCTAACAAATTAAGTGGTGGTCAAAAAAGAAAGCTATCTTTAGGAATTGCTGTTCTTGGGAATCCAAAGGTAAATAAATACTAGTTTTACAGATGAGATCATTTTAAATTATGTTGAATAAGAAAGCAGGTTGTAGAAAGATATAATACATTATGTAAAGTGTAAACATACATGAAATACTATGTGTTATCATGGATGTAATCATATTAACGAGATTTTAAAATTGAAGTCAGAAAGATATATAACATCTCTCTGATACTGGTTACCTTTAGGGTGGGGAATAGAAGATATAGACTTTAGTTATGTCTGCCATGTTTTATTTCTTTAAAAAATGATCTGAAGGAAATATGGCCAAAAAAGAACATTGGTTAAATTTGAGTGGTGGCTTTAATAGTATTGCTGTATTGTTCTCTATAGTTACTTTTAATATTTGTAATAGGTCATAATAAAAGTTTAAAAATAGAACAAAATCAGAGGAACAGAGGAATAGTTCAATTTGTCACTGTCCTGCTGCTTTGATTTTGTCTGTATTTGTCACTGTCCTGCTGCTTTGATTTTGTGTGTATGTATTTTGTGACCATCTGGCCACATTCCCCTTCGCTGCTTGGGGATGACTCTGAATTCTGGCCTTTTGTTAGTTAATTTACCTCCTAGCCCCCACCACCGTGTTTTAAAATTAAAAATAGTCTTGAAACAAATTGCTTCCCTTGAACTAATATAGAACATCTCTAAAAAGTAATTGTTACATACAAATTTAATTGCTAAGGATGCTAGCAATATGTTTTGTTTTTTATTTTATTTATCTGATTATTATTATACTTTGTTACAGATGTTGGTCTTTTAGGATTAAACCTAGGAAAGTATTCACGTGCCAAACTTGTAATTTTTAAAATTTATGTGAACTTAAATATGAGTGAAAAACTCAGATCAAATATATTTCTAATTGAAAATAATAGCTTTAAATGGGGAAACTTTTTAGTGTCTACATATATTTTAAATATTTTAGTTTTTGTGAGGATTCCCTGCCCTTCTCCACCCCTTTTCACATAGATACTACTGCTAGATGAACCAACAGCTGGAATGGACCCCTGTTCTCGCCATATTGTTTGGAATCTTTTAAAATACAGAAAAGCCAATAGGGTGACGGTGTTCAGTACTCATTTCATGGATGAAGCTGACATTCTTGCTGGTGAGATTTTTGCTTTATTTTTGAAGAATAAGGTCATGGGCCAAAGGGAAGGTGGACATAGAAATGCTAAATCCTGAGGAATAAATAGAGAAACTGTTACCTAATGTTGTATATTCATCACAAAAAAGTTTAAAATTTTTAAAATGATATGTTTTTGTGTTGGGTATTTATAAGACCACCCCAAGTTTAGTGATTTCCTAGAAAAACTCGTAGGACTCAGTATATAGTCATACTCATGGCTACTATTTATTACAACAAAAGGATACAAAGCAAATTAGCAAAGGGGAAAGATACATGGGGCAAAGTCTGGAGGAGACCGGGCACAAGCTTCCAAGAGTCCTCTCCAAGTGAAGTCACACAGGATGTGCTTAATTTCTTTAGCATTAAATTGTAACAACATGTGTGAAATGTCTACCAGGGAAAGTTATTAGAGATTTAGTGTCCAAGATTCTTACTGGGTGCTGGTGATAGGCACCCTCTAGGACATATCAAAATTCCAGATTCCCAGAAGGAAAGTAGGTGTTCAGCATAAACCATATTGTTTGTATAGTTTAGGCATAGTGAGCTACTCTTAATTTGTTTAGAGAATAGTGAGAACCCTCCCTAAATCGAAGTTCCCAGATACCAGCCTAGGGCCAACCTTGTAAGCAGGCCTAAGGATAGCAGTCTCAGACCTGCTGTGTTAACTCTTTTCTGCACAATTTTATACACATACACACATATAAGGAATCTAGGTTTAAGTGAACACATGATTTTTAGTAGAGTCAGACTGCTTGGGTACAGTTCCTTTGTTAAGTAACAAAGTATAGCTATATGAAACATGTAAGCAATATATTTTCTTACTGCCTTAGTATTTGCATCTGAAAAATAGGTGATGATAATCAAGTACCCTCCTTATAAGGTTGTTGGTGATGCTTAATGAGATCATAACATGGGTGTCTCTCATAATTATCCATAAAATATAAATGCCAATTATTAATGTTGTTATTAACTTAAAAATTGAAATGTAAATCTCTGCTTGCAGATAGGAAAGCTGTCATATCACAAGGAATGTTGAAATGTGTTGGTTCTTCAATTTTCCTCAAGAGTAAATGGGGGATTGGCTACCGCCTAAGGTATCATTCATTCTTTTTTTTTTTTTGAGACAGGATCTCACTGTGTTGCCCAGGCTAGAGTGTGGTGGCATCAGCATAGCTCACTGCAACCTCGAACTCCTGGGCTCAAGCGATCCTCCTGCTTCAGCCTCCCAAATAGCTGGAATTGCAGGCGTGTGCCACCACGCCTGGCTAATTTTTCTATTTTTTGTAGAGATGGCGTTTTGCTCTTGGTCAGGCTGGTCTCGAGCTCCTGGCCTCAAGCAATCCTCTCGCTTTAGCCTCCCAAAGTGCTAGGATTACAGGCATGAGCCACCACGCCTGGCCCGTTGTTCATTCTTTATTGACTTTTTTCTTTATTATACTCTTGATCTACTGTTATTATTTTTGAGGTTTTCCATAGTGTGCTTTGTGACCACATTTTATGGCACTGAATTTAATTTAAAGCCTTCATAATTTACTTTTGGTTGTTTATTGAATAATCATTAACCAATTATGATTTTTGGTATTCTTTAGCATGTACATAGATAAATATTGTGCCACAGAATCTCTTTCTTCACTGGTTAGACAACATATACCAGGAGCTACTTTATTACAACAGAATGACCAACAGCTTGTATATAGCTTGCCTTTCAAGGACATGGACAAATTTTCAGGTATTACTTATGTTAAGTTTGTTGGGTTTTGAACCAGGATCTTTTATTGAGAATAGGTTTTCTTGATTTTCTTTTTGTTTACTTCTTTACACTGTGTAGTATTTCCATGCTCCCAGGTGGCCAGAATTAATGTTCTGATTCTGCTTTATTTTGTTTTTGAAAACTGGAAATACTAGAAGCTAATTTTTTTTTAAAAACCACATACAAGAAATGGTAACTAGTATGTTAATTTAAAACTTAAGAAAATATAAAAAAGTAAAAATAATTGTGTTTACTTTGTTATCAAGAAAAAGAAATTACCATAAGGTTGCTTTGTAGGCGTCCTGAGAATAAGGCACATCTGCATGGGTGCATTTGTGTGTGTGTGTGTGTGTATGTATGTATGTATAGTTATTTGCATATCTTCTCAGGTTCTTTTCTAGTTCAATGATTTCATAATTAATTATATGATAAACTCTTGAATTGTTTTAATTGAGACATTATTTTTTAACTTTTTAATGAGGAAGTCAAACTCAAGTTTCCTTCCTCTGTTTAGGAATTGCTTAATAGCCAAAAGGATATTACTGATGTAGTTGTATAGAATTTTTAAAGCATTTATCTCATAATTAGAAAAAATATGTTCTCTAGTAGCTTAATTGGTTTCTTTCAAAAAAAAAAGAAATCGTTAATTAACTAGATTAAAGTACATGTGCCAACTTAATTCACTCTGCCTGTCATTATGTCTACCTATACTTACCTGTCTCCCATTCTTAATAACATTTATATAGTACTTATTTTGTGTCAGATGCTGGTCTGTGCCTTTTGCAATTATTAGTTTATTTCATTATCCCAATATTTCAACAAATACATGAGATTAACACTACTATTGCTTCTATTTTATAAATGAGGAAACTGAGGTATAGAAAGATTTAGGGAACTTGCCTAAGATAACAGGTAGAAAGTGGTGTAGCTGAGTTTTGAGCCCAGGCAGATTGGTTCTAGACCTCATGTTTTTCACCACCATACTTTGTTGCCTTTCATATTTCTTTGATAAATTGTCACAATATTTCACTGGATCTCAAAGTATGTTCTGGAAACTCCTCGGGGGTACACCCTAAGACTTTGTGAAGTCAGCACTTTTTCTAATAATAACAAGATATAATTTGCCTTTTTGCCCCTCAGATTGTCATGATTATACTGTTTTCCAGAGATTGCATGACATGTTCTGTCACAACAGATTGAATGCAGGAACAAATATGAACCTATCTGCCCTCTGTTAAGACAGACATTAGAGATTTGCAGAAATATAAAGTAAAACAATGTCCTCTTCTCATTGATTTTTTTTTGTTTTAAAAAATAAGTTTTTTAAAATTTATGTTAACATATAATAGATTTAGTTTTGTTATCTTAAAAAGAATTTTTAAATGATTTCTGTGCATTTTCTAGTATATATTTTTCTTTCTGTTTTTAACATAGTAACATTCTCAGTTTTTATTTTAAGTACTATAAATATTTCTTAATGTCAATTTATAATACGACAAATATCTAATGTATTCACATAAATAAAATTTCCTTGAGGTCCTTAGCAGTTTATAAGAATGTTAAAAGTGTCCTGAGACCAAAGAACCACTGTGCTAGCAGAGTAAATTTGGTTGTATCTTATTTTTAAAGGATATTTTACAATATTTGTGATAGTGTGCTTAACTATACACCATTCTTTTATTTTTTTCATGTAGGTTTGTTTTCTGCTCTAGACAGTCATTCAAATTTGGGTGTTATTTCTTATGGTGTTTCCATGACAACTTTGGAAGATGTATTCTTAAAACTAGAAGTTGAAGCAGAAATTGACCAAGCAGGTAAAAACAGAACTAACAAAACATTTTAGGCAAATAAACCAGATGGAGTGTGAGCAAGACAAGTAATTATATAAGCATGTGAAATTTATATTATTTTAGGTATGGAAGAGTATAAATAAACAGTAAATAAATAAGTAATTGAGATAATAAGTAATTGATAGTGATAGGAGTTACAAAGAAAATAACAAGGTGGTCTTGGAAGGCAGCAAACTTAGATTGTATCATCAAGAAGGAATTTTTTGAGATGATATTTGACCTGAGACCTGGATGACAAAAATCCAGGTAGGTGAAGATTTTAGCACTGAACTGTCCAGATAAAGAGAACTGCAACACAGAGGAGTTAGCTGAGGAATGAGTTGGATATCTTTGAGGGACAAAAAAAAGCCACCATGGTTGGAGCCATGGAGAGGGTATTACAGAGCGAAGTCAGAGGGGTTCTCACAGAGCCAGGTCATGTTTTGCCTTTGAACATCTGGAAAAGAATTTCATCTGCTTTCTTAGTGCAATGTGAAACTATCAGAGAGTTTTAAAGCAAAGGAGACCTGAGTTGCATTTTTAAAAAAAATTCTGGTTGTTGAATAATGAGTGGATTGTAAAGGAAGAGTGGAAGTGGGAAGACTAGGTGGGAAACTATTATACTTAATCCCAGCTTGAATAGGGTGGTGGTGAAAATAGGGAAAGAACAGATTTGGGTTATATTGGTGGTAATGGTGATGACCTGCTGATGGATTGTATATTAGGAGTTCAGGAAACGGAGGAATCAATAATTCCTCCCATTCTGTAGGTTGTCTATTTGCTCTATTAATTGTTTCTTTGGCTACACAGCAGCTTTTTAATTTGATCAGGTCCCATTTATTTATTTTTGTTGTTGCTGATTGCTTTTGGGGACTTCTTCATAAATTCTTTGTCTGGGCTGATTTCTATAAGAGTTTTTCCAACATTTTCTTCTAGAATTCTTGTATTTTCATCCCATAGGTTTAAGTCTGTTATCCATCATGAATTAATTTTTGTGAAAGGTGAGAGGTGTGGATCTAGTTTCAGTCTTCTGCGTGTGGCTATCCAATTTTCCCAGCACCAATTATTGAATAGGGATTCTTTCCTCCAGTGTATGTTTTGTCTGCTTTGTCAAAGATCAGATGGCAATAGAAGGATGGTTTTATATCTGGGTTCTCTGTTCTGATCCATTGGTCTATGTCTCTGTTCTTGTGCCAATACCATGCTGTTTTGGTTACTATAGCTTTATAGTATAGCTTGAAATATGGTAAACTGATACCTCCCAATTTTTTATTTTTGCTTAGCCCTGCCTTGGCTATTTGGGCTCTTTTCTGGTTCCATACACAGCATAGAATTATTTTTTCTAGATCTGCAAAAAATGACATTGGTACTTTAATAGGTATTGCATTAAATCTGTAAATCACTTTGGGTAGTATAGACATTTTAACAATGTTTATTCTGCTGATCCATGAGCATGATATGTTTTTCCATTTGTTTACATCCTCTGTGATTTCCTTCCTCAGTGTTTTGTAGTTCTCCTTGTAGAGGTCTTTCACCTCCTTAGTTAAATACATTCCTAGGTATCTTATTTTCTTTGTTGCTATTGTGAAAGATATTGAGTCTTTGATTTCGCAGCTTGACTGTTGTTGGCATATAGGAATGCTACTGATTTGTGTACGTTGATTTTGTAACTTGCGACTTTGCTGAATATATTTATCAATTCCAGGAGTCTCTTGGCAGAATCTTTCTAGATATAAGATCATGCCATTAGCAAAGAGCAATAGTTTTACCTCTTCTTTCCCCATTTGGATACCCTTGATTTCCTTCTTTTGCTTGATTGCTCTGGCTGGGATTTGTAGCACTATGTTGAACAGAAGTGTGACAGTGGGCAACCTGTCTATCTCTAATCATCAGGGAAATGCAAATAGAAACCACAATGAGATATCACCTAACTCTAATGAGAATGGCTTTTATCAAAAAATCCCCAAAGAAATGCTGGCATGGATGCAGAGAGATAGGAACGTTTATACGTGGTGGGACTGTACAAACTAGTACAACCTCTATGGAAAGTAATATGAAGATACCTCAAAGAACTAAAACTTGACCTAGCATTTGATCCAGCAGTCCTACTGCTGGGTATTTACCCAAAGGAAGAAAGGACATTTTATAAAAAAGACACCTGCACCAGAATGTTTATAGCAGTACAATTCACAATTACAAAGATGTGGAAATAACCCAAGTGCCCATCAATACATGAGTGGATTAATAAAATGTGATATATGTATACCATGGAGTACTACCCAGCCATAAATAAAAGTGTGAACTAATACCTTTTGTATTAACCTGGATGGAACTGGAGACCATTCTTCTAAGCGAAGTATCGTAAGAATGGAAAACCAAACACCACGTCCTCACCATTAAATTGGAACTAATCGAACAACACATATGTGCACATATGGAAGTAAAACTCATTGGAAATCAAGCAGGTGGGAGGGGGGAGGAGAATAAAATAAGAAAAAGAATAATTTCTAAGTTTTTAGCTTGAGAACTGACAGTGGGATTGCCATTTCCTGAGAATGGGGAAGTGATAGGTTTAGGGAAAGAAGGAATCCAAACATGAATTTTGGCTATATTGTTTGGGATGCACGTGGAGCTAAGTGAAGATGTTAGGGCTGAAGAAATGAATTTGAAGTTACTCATAAATAAATGGTGCCATGGAATTGGATGAAATCATTTAGGTGGAGAGTGTAGATAAAAGTAGAGGGGCAAGCCCTGAGGGTGAGTGGTGGAGAAGGAGCAAAAAAGGGCTGACCAAGAGGGAGCAATTATTGCTTGTTCTTTTTTCACAAGAAAATGGAAATGCAAAAGCCTAGAAAAATGGTGTTTCAGGAAAGAGGAAGTAGTCAGTTATTTGTCAATTGCTGTAAAGGATAAGATGAGGACAGAAAAGATAGTTTTGATAACATATAAGACAGTGAGGGATTTGATAGTGTGGAAGACAATGGTGATCTTGACAAGAGCAATTTCAATGGTGTGGTAAGGAGCAAAGCTGGATCTGTGTTGTTTGGGGTGAGAATGTGAGTTGAGGAAGCTTTTCTTATAGTTGAAGGTTAGCAAAATGGTTGTGATGGTAGGTCAGGAGCATGAAGGAAACTGGGATGTTAATTCACAGTTGTTAAGAGTTGAGGTTCTGAGAATATATGTTTTGCGTGAATGCTGAGTGGGTGATGATTAAAATCATTGTGAGACCAAAGTCATGAGTAAAGCTGAATATGAAATAAACTTCTATTATGCTAAACTAAATCAGAAACTTTATAAAAATTTATTACTAGAATTTTATTATTCATGGTTTTGGTGATCAAATTTTAAAAGATTGGCCTTATTGTGTGGAAACAGTAATTTGTCAGAATTGCCAACTCTAAAATTTCTCCTATGGTATACATTTATGATATCAGATTTTCACTTTTAAATGTGGTCCATGGAGAAGCAATGTATTTTGGGGTTCTTCATTTTTCTCCTTGTTATTATGTCTGGATCAAAGAAGATTTGTCTGAAAAGTTACTGTATGTGATTTTGTGGTTTTTATTTCTTTTGAAATTTTGAAATGATGAAGTTGGCATTCTGCTTTTAATTTACTCCCACAAATTGTGGAAGAATCTGAAATAAAACTTTTTATTGAAAGTCTTATGGCCTTCATGGAATTAAATAACTAAAAATGAAATAAAGCCTTCAAAAGTTTGTTTTGTTTAATATTATGAGTGCTAGTATATGTATTGGGCCAAAAGTTATAATGTTCTTCCTAAAGTTGTCTAACTAGTATACTCTCTTTAATATTTGCATTGATAGTCAATATCTTTCTATATCTAAAGTTCTGAATGTTTGTTTTTGAATTTAGAATGAAGTCATCAATTGTGTAGCATTTTATTCTTGCCATTAAATAAATATACACTTGTACTTTAATTGGTAGAATTTCAGCATAAAATACATAAAGAATTTTTATTACAAATACATTTAGAATGTTTAACTGTAATTGAAAATTTATACTAAATATTAAAAGAAATTTGAACGACATATCTCATTCACATTACTGAGTTTGCTATGTCTTTTAAGTGTTATGTTAATAATCTATATTATCATACTACCATTGATCCTGCACAACTTCAGGAGTGGCAGGAAATGATATTGAAATAGGCGCTTTGCTCTTAACTCTTCCACAGACTGCAGATGAAATTGAAGGGCAGATTTTGGCTGAAAACTGAGCCTGAAGCTAAATTTTAATAGAGAAACCAAGTAAAGCCAGAAGACCCTCAGACATGGAGATAAGAGAGGTCAAGTGTTTGATGAAGATATGATGTTAGGTAGTAATTACAGAGGAAAAGTTCACATAAAAGTCAAATATTATACAGTTGTGGAGATAAAAAGATCTTAAATATGGGCATGCATCAGGTCGTTTTATTACAGGAGTTATACAGTATCTCTCTTTTGCATCTGGCTTCTTTTACTCACTATTATGTTTGTGAGGTTTAACCATGTTGTTATATGTAGCTACACAGTAGTTTGTTTATTTCCATTGTTTTATACTATTCTATTCTAAGTATATTTAACAACTATTCATTCACCTGTTCATAGACATTTGGGTTCTTTCCAGTTTATGAGTATTCTGGATAGGGCTCTTCTAAGAATATTCTTGTGTATGTGTTTAGGTTAACCCTATATACATAGCTTTGTTGGGTTTGTAACTCGTGGGGATTTCTGGGTCATAAGGTATGCATATGTTAAGCTTTAATAGATACTGTAAAAATATGAGAGTTTCATTTGTTCTCCATAACCACCAAACATGTGCTTCTTTAAAATTTACATGCTTCAGAAAGATTTTCATCTTTGTTAAGGAATATACTAAAATTTTCTTTTTGTTTTACTTTGTTTTGGTGAATAGATTATAGTGTGTTTACTCAGCAGCCACCAGATGAAGAAATGGATTCAAAATCTTTTGATGAAATGGAGCAGAGCTTACTTATTCTTTCTGAAACCAAGGCTTCTCTAGTGAGCACCATGAGCCTTTGGAAACAGCAGATGTATACAACAGCAAAGTTTCATTTCCTTACTTTAAAACGTGAAAGTAAATCGGTGAGATCAGTGTAAGTATAATCATCATTCTTCTGCCTGATGAGTTTTTTAAGGATACAAATTGGATTTATCATCTTATTTTTAAAATGTAGACATACCTAAATAATCTGTGTAGTCTTGAAAGATTACAACTATAATTTCAGTGTCAGAGAAAAAAGTTATGCTTATAGTAATCTCATCCAGTACCCTTAGAGCCTTACTCTTTTTTAAACTAGCATTTATTTTCTCATCTACAAAATGAGGAAGTGACAAATAATATTTTCTAATTGTATAATTTTTGAATTAGTCATTGTATCTTAAATTTTATTTTGCATTTTTGTCAGTATTTTTACATCTATTAATGTTTATAACCACTTTTTGTAAATAGCAGGAAAAATAAGTTTTATCCCTATTTATCAGATGAAGAAACTGAAATATAAAGAAGGCTAATAGATAGTAGATCTGGGATAAGAATGACACCTTCTTACATTAGCTTTAGCTTCTCTCAGTTAGATTTCCCTAGGGTGCTAGGCATTGAATTATTTGGAAATAACATTAACTACTTTCACATACCATACACCTATCTTGTTATATCCAAAATGGTAGTAGTAGGAATAAAACTTAAGAATAAGAATATTGTTATATGTTTGAAATATGCTAAATTTATTTACTCTTTTGAAAAAATTTATTTGTTATCAAACAAATGCCAATCAAATATCAGATTTATTCCTGTGTAAGCATTACTAAAAAAAATGTTTATTTAAATCAGCATGTTTAGGTTTATTTAATTGAACACCACTCTCACAAAATACTCCCTGAAAAATAAAGTATCTTAGTCAGCTTGGAGTGCCATAACAAAATACCATAGACTGGGTGGCTT
Source organism: Daubentonia madagascariensis (assembly GCA_023783475.1). Classification (NCBI taxonomy): domain Eukaryota; kingdom Metazoa; phylum Chordata; class Mammalia; order Primates; family Daubentoniidae; genus Daubentonia; species Daubentonia madagascariensis. The sequence continues at coordinate 11,267,510 of JAKFHU010000487.1, forward strand.
AAACAGCAGAAATTTATTTTCTCACAGTTCTGCTGGCTGAAGGTCTGAGATCAGAGTACCAGCATGAAGGTACCAGGTGAAGGCTCTCTTCCTGGCTTGTAGAAGGCCACCATCTTGCTGTGTGTTCACATGACCTTTTTGTGTGCACTCATCTGCATTCTCTGGTTTCTCTTTTTGTAAAGGCACTAATCCCATCATGAGGGCCCCACCATTATGAACTCATCTAATCTAAATTGTCTTCCAGAGGTCTTATCTCCAAATACTCCAAATATTGGATATTAGGGCTTTAACATATAAATTTGGAAAGGCACAAACGTTTAGTCCATAACAAAAATTGTTCTATGGTCAAATACATTTGGGAAATATTACATATTATATTCCGTATATGAAGGAATCATTCATTAGCATATAAAAACACATAAGAGATTGTAAAGAAATTTTTTCAACTTTTTTGAACCTGGAGTTTCCAAATATTATTTAATTATGATTTTTTTTTTACCTAAAATACTTATTACCTTATTATGGAAATGGATTTCAATGCTATATGCTTTTGGAAATGCTGACTTAGGTATACTTATAAAAATTTAAGAATTATTTTTTAAAAATTATAGGGTATCTGAAAAATTATAAATTGCTAAATAAAGGGTGATGATCTAAGCTGTCCAACCACTTGTTGTGACACTTACCATATAACATAGAGATATTTTGTCAGATAAGTAGCTGTCTTCCAGATACAAGGGCATTGTAGTAGACCTTGCTTTGCTTCCTGAGAGGAGACATGGCAGTTATACCATGATTAAATTGTAATTAGGATGAAATTTCAGAGATAACAGTTTATTCAAAGTTTTACTGTATTTCTGTTTCTTTCCTTATATCTAATATATTTTTGTTAGTATATGAAAAGTAAATGGTTAGAATAGATGCAGGGCAGGAAATATTTCCTTCAGGAGTATAGAGATAAATATTTAAGACATAATGTCTGGTTCTTTAACAGTTATAACCACATGTTTATATGCCCTATGAAACTTTAGGAGGGGCTCTGATCTAAAATATACTTTTATAACTTTTAATTTAGTTGTAAAGTATTGGCTTTTTCTCCAATATTGTCATGAGATCATTTTTGGGGAGTATAACTTCTATTTTTTTTAAGTTTTTTTTCTTGTTTTTTTGTTGGTTTTTCCACTGATTATCTTTTAATGGGGTTTAAATCAGTACCAATGTGAAGGAAAAATTTTTAATAGATTTACTTATTAATGTACTTTGAGCTATTTTTTTTTTTCCTTTTCAGGTTGCTTCTGCTTTTAATTTTTTTTGCAGTTCAGATATTTATGTTTTTGGTGCATCACTCTTTTAAAAATGCTGTGGTTCCCATCAAACTTGTTCCAGACTTGTATTTCCTAAAACCTGAAGATAAACCTCATAAATACAAAACAAGTCTGCTTCTTCAAAATTCTACTGGTGAGAGTGTGTGAAGGTCTGTGAATGAGTGTTGGGTGGCGCATGGGGTTGAGGGGTAGATACAGGTCAGAGGTTTGGATTTTAGAAATATATTTAAGGTAAAGCCATGGATTGTCTGTATGAAATCTAAATTAAATTAAATACATATTGATGCTGAAGAATATACTATAGAAATGAAATTTTGGCTTAAGCATAAATGACAGTTTTAAATATTCTAATTTATACTGCGTATAATCATAAAATTCCCTTTTTTAATAGTAGCAACATTATTCTTAGCATGTTTTATCTCAAAGCTCATGATGAGTGAAATACACTTAAGAAATTGAAAAACCCTTTTCAGAAGAGTTACAGTATATGATATTTATTCAGTTATATGTCTACATAGAAATGTTTAATCCTTCAAAGACAATCTGAAGAATTAATTAAAACTAAGAAAAATAAGCCTTAGATATAAATATCTATGATCGAGTATATTAGATTTGTAATGGATATTTTTGGATTTGCTGTTGGTATTCTTACTACATAATTGTCAGATATGAAAAAAAATTTTTAAAACATATGCACTTGACCAAAGCTCAAAAATAAAAAACTGACATAGGATTCTGATTTTCAAAATATTAAAACCTAGTATGAAATTTTATTCATACATGATCAGTTGTTCCTACAATATCTCCCATCTATATAGATAGCTTGTAGTCCTAAGGTTCTCAAAGAGAAAATCAAGGTTAGCTAACTCTGGCAAATTTACAATAAAACAAAAGCTTTAGCTTAATTTACTTAACCTTGCTGAAATACATTAGAAAGTTGTATTTCATATAACCTTTTCTATGATCACAAACTCTTTGGGGTTTAGCATTTCCTAACACTTCACCTATATTCTAGTATTTTTCCTTTTTGATTCACTATTAACTGAAGTGCTTTTGCCCAGTGTTAAGATAATAAGCATGGTGTTAGGGATAATTATAAATTACCATTAAATTCACTGTTAAAATCTGATGCTTAGTATGTTACATAACCTTTATTCTTTTGGGGGAAGATGCATTTAGTGATAGAAAATTACTCTTGGATAGAAAATGTTATGTTTTTCAATTTTTTTCTTTCACTTAGAATTCTTGTTTTTGGTTTTAATGTATATTTTATGTTGCTAAAATGTAATACTGCATGAAACCTTATACTGTGATAATTGTGACTTTTTGTACGTGTCTGGGGGAATTATACATGTATCTCAAATCTTTCTGCTTTGAGTTCATTCTCACTGAACTGCAGAAATTCCAGTATTTTCAAAGTTTGTCTCTTTGGTTATGCTTTGGTATTCTTAGAGTTGCTTGCTTATGTATTCCGTATTTCCTAGCCCTGTTGCTGGTCCACAATAAAACCACTTTTCCTTTAGGAATCACTGGCCTCTGTGCATATATATATTGGGTAGTATCTTACCCTTCTTGCAGAGATATCACAGGTGATATGCTTCCTTCATTTATAATATAGCTCTCTTCTCAGAATACATAGCCACTCTTGCAAGCTAGAGATAAGAGATCAGTAGTAATAACATCGTTAGGAGTGATACACCTTGTCCTATGTACTCTTCTGAGCTCAGCAGGTTATCTTGTTACCCAAAACTGTCAAGTAGCTTTTTATTCTCACTATTTAACTGAATTTCATGTATTATAGGTAAGTTTTCAAAGTGAATAAATAGTTGTAGCAGCAGCAGCAGCTAGAATTTGTACAATTACTATGTTCCAGGTTCTGTCTTAAACCTTGTGTATATATTCAGTCATTTAATTCTCGTGACCACTCTATGAGGCAGATCTACTTATTTTCCCCATTTTACAGAAGAGGAAAGTAAGGTTCAGAACATCTAGGTAACTTGCTTGAAGGACAAATAGCGTAAGTGGTACAACTCAGATTTGAAACCAGGCTGACTGGCTCCAGAGTCAATGTTCTTAATCACATTTTAGCTAATGAAAATAAGACATTTCCCTAAAAATAGAGTGATCTTCCCAATGTTGTTAAAAGCCTATGTTTGTTTCTCATTTAAACTAATTCTTTATTATTTGCTTATTTTCTAATACCAGACTCAGATATCAGTGATCTTATTAGCTTTTTCACAAACCAGAACATAATGGTGACAATGTTTAATGACAGTGACTATGTATCTGCTGCTCCCCATAGTGCGGCTTTAAATGTGATGCAGTTAGAAAAGGTAAGACTAATGTATGTGAGTGAATACCAATTTGAAAGTTATAAAAGATTAAAATATTTCTCCTAAAATGAATCATTTGCTGATTTTACCTCATTAGTTAGAAATTAAATTTTACTTTTGTTAATAGCTAACTGTGTTTATTTATAATATATTTTATGTCTTGATGGATGACCAATATATTATAGAAAGCTAAAGGGAATTTAATTTTCTTTTTATATTATATACTTGTTTAAAATATCAAAATATCTGCACGTTCCAAACCAGATTGTCTTTATCTGTCATTGAGTATTATTTCTATAATTTGTTGAAGCAGCTTTTCAGTACAGTTAATGAGAATTAACTTAATTGGTGAGAAAAGCTTGGTACATAGCAATAATGTACCTATGTATATTTATATATAGTATGTAATAAATCTCCTTTTTTGTAGGACTATGTTTTTGCAGCGGTTTTCAACAGTACTATGGTTTATTCTTTACCTGTATTGATGAATATAATTAGTAACTACTATCTTTATCATTTAAATGTGACTGAAACCATCCAGATCTGGAGTACCCCATTCTTTCAGGTAAGCAAATGTAGATATAGATAAAATTTCATATGCATATCGTAGATATAATAGTAACCATTAAAAGCCAATTAATAATAAACAAAATCTGTAGAAATTCATCTTGTGAGGTCTTCTAGTCTTCTTAAAACTGAGTGGGGGATAATTTACATCAAGGTGTTTAGGATTCCCCACTATTAGTTTGCTTTAGAACTGAGGAGGTTCTTTTTTTGGTACATATGTTTTTATAAAGCATAAGTATTTTTTATAGTAATCATAAAAGAAAAATTAAGATAATTTAAAAATAAATATTGTTTATCTGAGATCTAGGTATTAGGGTACTGAAAGAACCTTGATAAGTCACCCAGACAACCAGACAACCATTTTAACTCTTGGTGGGACTGTTGGATTGTAAATATAAAAATCAACTTAAGTCTACAGAAAAGTATTCAACATTTTTTCTCTTAACCCTTTATTTCTCATATGCTAAAAAATAAATGGACAAATATCCATAACCATGTTTTCTATTTTCTGTTGTCATACTTTTTTTAACCAGCTTTATTGAAATATAATTCACATACCATCTAATTGACCCATTTAAAGCATGCACTTCAGTGTCTATTGTGTTCATAGAGTTGTACAACTATCACCACAATCAGTTCTAGACATATCACCCCCCAAAAAACCCTTGTACCTATTAATCACTCCTCATTTTCCCCCCTCCATACCCACCCCCGGCCTTAGGCAACCACTAATTTACTTTATAACTTTATAGATTGACTTATTCTAGACATTTCATATAAATGTGGTCTTTTTTGTCTGCCTTCTTGTGCTTAGCTTACTGTTTTGAAGATTCATCCACGTTGTAACGTGTATCAGTATTTCATTTCTTTTTACTGCTAAATAATACTCCACTGTGTGGAATGTGTGGAATGTGTATGTGGAATACCACATTCTGTTTATCCATTTATTAGTTGATAGACATTTGGATTGTTTTCACAATTATTATTATGAATTTCACAACATTATTATGAATAATGCTATGAACATTCAAGTACAGGTTTTTGTATGAGCCTGGGTAGGTTTTTTTTTATTTTGGGTATATATCTAGGAGTAGAATTACTGAATCATATGGTAACTCTATGTTTAACATTTTGAGGAATAGCCAAACTATTTTCCAAAGTGGTTCCATTCCCACCAGTAGTGGGTCTGAGGAGGTATCTCATTTTTATTTTGATACACATTTCCCTAATGGCTGATGATGTTGAGAATCTTTTCATATGCTTATATCTTGAGAAATGCATATTCTTACCCTTTGCCCAATTTTTAATTTGGTTATTTGTCTTTTTATGATTAGAAGTTCTTTATATATTCTAGATAGAAGCCCTTTATCAGATATGTGATTTGCAAATTATTTTCTCCCAGTCTGGTGGTGTCATTTCACTTTTTTGATAGTATCTTTTGAAGTACAGGTTCTCAATTTTGAAGTTTAATTCGTGTATATTTTTTCTTTTATTGCTTGTGCTTTTGGTGTCATAGTTCAGAAATCTTTGCCTAACCCGAAGTCAGAAGGCTTATTCCCATGTTTTTGTCTCAGGGTTTTATAGTTATAGCACATATATTTGGGCCTATGATACAATTCTAGTTAATTTTTGTGTATAGTGTAAGGAAGGAGTCCAACTTCATTCTTTTGCGTATGGATATCCAGTTGTCTAAGCATGTCTTATACTTGTAAAAAAATGTTTTCGTGTGTATGTAGTCATGTAGTCACAATTCTTTTCTTCAAACTAAAATACTAATTTATTTAAACATTATATATCAATTGCTATGAATTTTATTCACTGAAACTTATATTTTTCCTTTGTGTTTACCATTCTTTTTTCTATCATGTTGAATCCTTAACTCATTCTGCCAAACCCTTTATACATTTTTGCTTTTCCAGAGTATTTAAAATGGTAATTTCTTTTTTCCCTATATCTTTACCTTTTATAAAACCATAAATTTCTGTATTATTTTTCACTATACTTCCCATATTTTTAATCAACTGTTCGTAAAGGTACTTTGCTACTACACATTCAAAGATGATGTATCATATCATTTTCAATAATCACTTACCACTTCTCTTAAAATTCATTCATTCATTCAGACACACTTATTGCACTTATTGAATGCTTATTGAAAGTGTATCTAGGCACTTTGCTAATGTTCGGTATGTATCAGTGAAAAAGGGACTGAGAAGCTTACTGAATAGAGGAGGAAATAGACAAATGAGCAAGCAATGATAATACAGTGCAAAAAGTGCTGTACTGTAATAGGGATAATATTTGAGATAGGAAAAACCAATTATCACTCTCCACTCAACACTTCAGACACCAGATGTGTGGGGGTGTTTCCCCATACACCAAGCAATTCTCCAGCAGACACCAGCTGGGTGTCCTACAATTCAATTCACTTCTGACGCTGTCTACCTGGAGACAGTGTCAGATCTCACAGTTTAAGGGCTTAGTCCCACAAAATTGCCTCCCACTTTAAATGCTAATCTTAAGCCCCATTTTGTGACCTGTGCTTCTGACCAGCTGGGTATAAATCAGCAGTCCCCATGACTGGCTCCTTGGATTTAATTTGCTAGAATGGCTCACAGAACTCAGAGAAACACTTTGCTTATGTTTACTGGTTAATTGATAAAGGATATAATAAAGGATACAGATGAACAGTGAGATGAGGAGATAGAGAGGGAAAGGTCTGGAAAGGGTCTCGAGCATAGGCACTTCTGTCCTCGTGGAGTTGGGTTGCTCCACCTTCCCGGGATGCAGATGGGTGGAATTAGGTTGTAGGAGAGGAAAGAAAGGTGAAGAAATCCGATCAGACAATCCTATATTTTTTTCTTTTTAGAGATTCTTTTAATAGTTCATATGAGAAGGGATTATGAGTGTCTGAGTTAATGCAACAACAGTAGCAGTAGTGATAGAGGGATGCTAAAAAAATAAGTGGCATTAACTTGATCACTGTTGCATTTGTAAGTCGAGGAGAAGGAAAGATTCTAGTATTTCTTAACAGTTTTAGGTAAGGTGGTACATAGTAGTTATCATTTCACCAGTTTTGAGAATAGAGGTGCAAGAGAGATTTTTGTTTTGGTAGAATGGAAATGCTCATTGCAGTTTTGAATCTACTGAATTGGTTATCCTTGTGGCATTTCCTGATAAACATTTAGTAAGCATTTTGGATATGTGAATCTGGAGAGATTTCTGGACAGGAAATAAATATTTGTGAGTCACCAGCACATAAGTGATATTGAAATCATCAAAGGTATAGATCATTTCTTGTGATTTTTTAAATTGTGCAATATTTCAAACCTATAGAAAATTAACCATGTGTCTATTATCCAAATGTTTCAAATGTTAATATCTCATAATACTTGTTTTTATTTAATAAAACTTTAAAGGTACTGTTGAAATCCCATGTTACAAGGGATTATTGAAATCCCTCCCCAATCTTGTTTCCTTCTCTCCTTCATGGAAGTAACCACAATTCAAAATGTATAATTCCTATACATGTTTTTATGATGTTACTACATATGTATGTATAAAACTTACATTTTCCATCAAACACTGACATATAACCATACTATTTTTTGAAACCAGAGGGAAAGAAATGGGAATTTTTAAAGCTAACTATTCATAGATATAATCATATTAATGTTCCACATTCTTTTCTTTTTTTTATCAGATTCTGTGTGATTGGATCCAATTGTAGTTTCATTAATCTCTACTTCCTGTACTATTTAGTTTACATATTTGTGGGTTCTCTCTGGCCCTTCCCCTGTCATAACCCAGTGTTTGGGACAAATTCTATAATGTCATATAGCATGAATTAAGGAATTGACCTTATTGCTAAATAGGAAAACTCAGAAGGCTAAGGTCAACAAGACAGTGGTGCACTCCATTTCCACATCATCCCGGGGAGGGGTGTGCCAGGTCCAGGATGTCTGCTAGGCACAGTATGGGTTCTATTCTAGTGCAGAGTACCTTCCCTGCCCCATGGGTATATCTTCTTAGGGAATAAGGGCAGGAAAATGGCTTTGTTGATGGTGGAGGATAATACAGTACCCTTGGTCCTAGGTAATCTGCATTTGGGGTGCCAGCTGTTTACTGGTTGGGAAAGTTAGCTAGCTGCACCTGGATCCTTGGGGCAGCTAGGTGCATTGGAACCTGTGGGAGTTAAAGTCTTTACTGCTTGGGAGACATTCCTGGTTCCATAGGAAGCTGAGTTTGGATCCAGCTGTTCCCAATGGAGAAAAGGAAGGCCCCCTGATTCCAGCTGGCCTATAGTCCACGTAACCACAGAAGAGCAACAAAGATCGTTCTCAGATATTGATTATCATTGCATAGGCCCATTGGTAGACATGCTAATTGTTTTTCAGATATATTATTATTTTTTATTAAATGGTGTAGCTTAATTTATATGCCAGATTATTCTGTTTGTAGATAAAAAAATGGAAATACAATGATTTACTCAGAATCAAATAGCTATTTAATAAGTGGCGGAGTTGGTAGTGTAATCCACTACCATCTGTTAATTTTCCACCCATTCTTTCATAGACTATGCCTAAGATAGATATTGTAATGTGTTCTTTCTGAGGTTTTGATATTGTTTTGGGATGTACTAAGATGATGTAAAATGATTTAGTTTCGTTTTTTATTCTGTGATTGTTTTTCAGGAAATTACTGACATAGTTTTTAAAATTGAGCTATATTTTCAAACAGCTTTGCTTGGAATCATTGTTACTGCAATGCCACCTTACTTTGCCATGGAAAATGCAGAGAATCATAAGGTAATGACTCAGTTAAAAAAAATTACAGGTATGGTTTGCTAATAAGAAATATCATATAGAAAATAACCTATTTGCATGATTGCAAGTCTTAGTATAATTATTATTTTAGGAATAAGTAAATGGAGTAAATGGAGTATGAATACATTTACTATAATTTATTATTATAATAATAGTGATAACTAATATTTCTTGAGACTTGCTACATGCTTTACAAAAATCCTCTAAACCTCACAATATTATGAGGCAGGTTTTATGTTACCCACTTTATAGACCAGGAAATTGAATATGGGAGTGTTCCTTTGTTCATATAACTTGCCCTGGTTGACTCATCTTGTTTAAATGGTGGATCTGGGAACTGACTAATCTTTATTAATGTATTCCTGACTGGCACACTAACCTGCTTTGGCCCTTTAACCTTTAATAGAATGTATTGAATGGTAAAGACACTTGTTAACTGAAAATGAAATATAGTTAAAAAATGATTGTCATCAGTAGGGCCTTGGAAAAATTGTGAAGTATTAATATACAGAGGTCCTTCGGTATTCTTTCACTTTCTTTTCTGAAACTTTTTGTTGTCCTATAGGCACAGTGATCTTGTACAGTCTTTTGGCTGTTCAAAGACTTCTACTCTTCCACTCTGTTGAGATTATCTCTTACTCCTCTAATCAAAATTCTTATTCTGTCCATGGATGATCTTAATTCAGTGGAAACAAGTTTGTCTAAATTAGTTTACAGAGTGTGATGACTAAAGAACTTCATTATATTTAATAAATTTTAATAAAAATCAATTCTAATAAATTTAACAAAAATTTTATTAATAAATTTGTTTAGTATAAAAGTAATACATGAGTCTCAGTATTTTAGAATAATATTCATTTTTTATAGTAATTTAGAAAATGTAGAAAAGTATAAAGAAAATAAAAATTCATAACCTCCCCACTCAAAGATAAAACTTACTAGACATTTTTATTTTTTCTTTTTTGTTTCAGCTTCAGTGTTTGTTTTGTTTCTTTTGCTTTTTTGGGTTTTTTGAGACAAGCTCTCTCTCTGTTGCGCCACCTGGAGTGTAGTGGCGTCATCATAGCTCACTGCAACCTCAAACTCCTGGGCTCAAGCAATTCTCCTGCCTCAGCCTCCTGAGTAGCTGGGACAATAGATGCACACCACCATGTGTGGCTAATTTTTCTATTTTTTGTAGATACGGGGCCTTCCTCTTGCTCAGGCTGGTCTCCAACTCCTGACCTCAAGCACTCCTCCCACCTAGGCCTTCCAAAATGCTAGGATTACAGGCATGAGCCACCGCGCCTGGCCTGCAGTGTTTTTTAATTAAACTATGTTTTTGTTTTTGTTTTTGTTTTTGTTTTTGAGACAGGGTCTGGCTCTGTTGCCCCAGGAGTGCAGTGGCATCATCATAGCTCCCTGCAGCCTCAAACTCCTGGGCTCAGGCAATCCTTCTGCTAGAATTATAGGAATGAGCCACCATGCCTGGCCTTTTATAATAATTAAACTTTTTATTTTGAGATAATTGTGGATTCATACTCAGTTGTAAGAAATGATAGATCCTCTGTCCTCTTTACCAATTTTATCCCAGTGATAACATCTTATAAAATTGTAGTAAAATATCACAAGGATATTGGCATTGATACAGTCAAGATACAGAACATTTCCATCACCAAAAAGTTCCCATTGTTGTCCTTTTCTAGCCATTCCTTTCTGTGACCTCTGACAACCACTAATCTTTTCTCCATTTCTATAATTTTGATAACTTCAAAATGTTCAAATGGAGTCACATTTATACATTTTCTCCATACATAAATGGAGAAAACTCCAAAAATGGAGTTTTCTTTTTCTTTTGGCATTGGCTTTTCTCACACAGCATAGTTCCTTGGAAATTCATCCAATTTATATGATTCAATAGTCCATTCCTTTTTATTGCTGAGTATGAGTTTTATCTTTGAGTGGGGGGATTGTGAATTTTTATTATCCATGGTATAGATGTACCACAGTTTAACCATTTGCCTGTTGAAGAATATCTGGATTGTTTTCGGTTTTTGATATTGTAAATTGCTATGAACATTTGCATACAGATTTTTGTGTGACCGTAAGTTTTAATTTCTCTTGGTTAAATGTCCAAGAGTGCAATTGCTGAATTGTATTGTGTTTAATTTTAGAAGAAATTGCCAAATTATTTTCCAGAGTGAATATCCCATTTTTATTCCTACCAGAAATGTGTGAATGACAAAAACTTGAATTATCCAAAATAATTGTATTTGATTTGGATTATGTTTTTATACTTGTATTCAAATTTACATATGTCTGATGTTCCTATAATTCATTAAAGATAAAACTTGCCCATTTGTTTATTTCCCCTCTTCTTCTTAACTAATCCCTTATCTCACTCTATGACCAACTCTTTCATATAATTTATTTATATGTATATATACACACACATTTTATCTATATTTCATAGGTAACAAAATCAACTGAATTTTCACACTTAAGCTAAAAGCCCTATGTAAATCCAGAGGGTACTTAGCAACTTATTAGTGTTTTCATGAAAGTTTAATTTTTAAAAGTGAGAATCTTTTTTCGGTTTAAACATATCTTCGGTCTATTTTCACAGATTTTCAAAAAAGCAGCAATATTTTGGCTACTCACTATTTGCATAGCTATAACCCCCATGACACCTTTTGCTTTATTTTAGTTTTATGTTTTCTTACCGCATACGTATTTCTGATTTATAGGTTTTTTGCCTTACTGGTTTTGTTCCATCAGTTATTCTGTTCACTATTGCTACTGTACTCTGATTCTTAAAAATTTTGTTGAAATTGTTACATATCAGAAATAATGAGCAAAAATAAGGGAATTTATATTTAATGTGAGGAAGCCTTTTATTACCTATGGGCCTGGAATGTGACCTTTTTCATTTTGTTGATATAATACTAAGAAATCTACAATAATTTACTAGTTTTTTATTTGTATATAAGTGTCTAAAATTTTAATCAAAAATTTTTTTCCTTTTTTTGTAGATCAAAGCTTATACACAACTTAAACTTTCAGGTCTTTTGCCGTCTGCATATTGGATTGGACAAGCTATAGTTGATATCCCCTTATTTTTTGTTGTTCTTATTTTGATGCTAGGAAGCTTATTTGCTTTTCATTATGGATTATATTTTTATGCTGTAAAGTTCCTTGCTGTGGTAAGTTAACATCAGTTGTACTCATGCTATTTATAGATAAAATATTATTTTAAAAAAACTATAAACATGACAATTGGCTGGTTGAATAATTTTTTTTTTTAAAGAAAATAGAGCAAGTATCTATTTAATTATTGGATATAATACATGTAATCTATTCAATTTGTATTACTATAAATCATTTTTAAAAGCAATAGCTTACTACTATTTTAAAATAATTTCTTGAAACTGAGGTCATCTTTCATGTAGACCACCTACTTGTGTGTAATCAGGAATACTTAAATATATTCCTTCCTTAAAATGTCTTTTTTGGTTGTTCTCATGCCCGAACATAATTTCACAAAGAATAAGCTCTTATTCCATAATTTAAAATATGGCTTAACATACCAAAGAAGAGTTGGATTCACATTCATGTTCACATGTAAATGACTGACTAATAGACCTTCTCATTGATGATTTTTATAGGAAAAAGAGAAAACAGAGCTATGTGAGATATTGGTGCTGAACATGAACCTATCAGTTTTGCTGGAGATCATACTGACTTCATATGTTAATTTCTGCCATATAAAATAATAAATGTTTTTTTGAAAATTTACAAAATATATTTGGTGCTGTATATTAAAATAGTACTAGTAGTTGATTGGTAGAGATAAAGTTGTAACCAGCAGTACTTCTTATAATAAAATAATGAGAGATGGTATTTTACTTGGTATAAAAAACTATAAATCGTGTTCAGTTTAAATGACCGTATTAGGATTGTGTTAATAATATGTTAAAAGAAGGATTTTTATTGATTTAGTAGAGCTGTGGATGGTGACCCTTCAGGTAACTACAGTTTCAGTTTTTGGAATGATTTGTTGAGGAATAAAATTTGAATAATAATTTTCCTTAATATTTTAATACGACTAGTATTTCATATCAGGTGTTGCTAGTTATTCATATTTTTATGTAAATAAAATATACACATTTCTGATTTACAGGTTTTTTGCCTTATTGGTTATGTTCCATCAGTTATTCTGTTCACTTATATCGCTTCTTTCACCTTTAAGAAAATTTTAAATACCAAAGAATTTTGGTCATTTATCTATTCTGTGGTAAGTCATGTTTTATATTATTTCAACTTTTCATAGCTTATTTAGAAGTCATGAACTCTTCCTACTTATATTAAACAATGTTATATGTCCTTTGTAAGTGCAGAATTTAGAGAGCTGGCAGCATTTTTTTTGCATGTATTTGTCTTCTGCATCATCTATTCCATGTAGGGATGATATAGAAAGCATTTAACAATAGTGTGCAAAGATGCCAGCTACAAACAACTGGTATCAGCATACTGACGCTACCTGACTAAATATCATCTCTAGTTCCCTGTTTTATGATATTAGAGGATTGAAAACATAGTAATGCTGAGACACTAACTTACAAGTAAGTTTGTGTGAAATTTCTAAACACTTTGTCACTTGTATTCTCGTTTTTTTTTCTCTAGACGGCGTTGGCTTGTATTGCAATCACTGAAATAACTTTCTTTATGGGATACACAGTTACAACTATTCTCCATTATACCTTTTGTATAGTCATTCCAATCTATCCACTTCTAGGTTGCCTGATTTCTTTCATAAAGGTAGTTCTGTTAGATATTTTTATATTTTAAAAGCATAAATAAATACTGCCTAATCTTTGAGATCTTAGTTCTTGTACTGAAAATAGTAAAATGCATCAGGTTAACTACTTCTACTTGATTTAAATGTTATTAATGCAGCAATTTAAAATTTTTTGTGATCTTTTCAAGCATGTCTTTAAACTATAAATTCTCAAGGGAGGAGGATTATGTCCATTACATGTTCTTTGATGCTCAAAATGATGTACATAATTAGAAGTGTGATATAGTTTCAGTCAGTATTTGTTTTTAGGAGTTTTTCAAGGATTAAATAATGTATTGTACTCTAAAGGGATGAGAGAAAATAAAGTGTAAGAGATTTTTTCCAAGAAAAGATAAAGAAAAAAACAGATTCATTTTCTTAAACCTGGATAATTGAAAAAAATTTCTATGTGATTAGAAAAAAAATTGTTATGAATTTCTGATTTAAGATTGCTGATTACTTCTACTTACTAACTACTCCACCCCTCACCCCCCTTTTTGGCTTCAGTTTAATTTGTCTAATTTATATCAACCCTCATAGAAATATTTTGGGGCAGGGAAGATTTAAGTATAAAATATAGATTATTAATATGAATAGCTAACTTATTTATAAGAAAATACCTGCTTGAACAAAGTACATTTTTTCATTTTAATCCAAATATTTTACGTATCACAGCATATACATTTTCAAATTTGTCTTAGATTTCTTGGAAGAATATACGAAAAAATGAGGATACCTACAATCCGTGGGATAGGGATAAGCTTTTGATGGCTGTTATATCGGTAAGAAATAACAAAAAGTGTTTTTGTGAGTTAGCATGTTAACTTGAGCATAATTTGGCTATATGGTTTTTAACCCTGTTTAGTTTTTTTCCTGTTGCATAGAAAAGAAAGTGCATAAAAAGTCAAGTGTATTAGTTAATACTGGCTAATCTGCATTTCAGTGATAGTACCTTTCATTTGCTGAATATGTCCACTTTAATATACTTAGCCTTTGTACATGTTATTAATTTTATTTAATTACAATTTTGGCTTCCTTAGAGGCAAAAACAAACTTTTGTATTTCTTATGAAGCTGACAATAAATGAACATTACAGAGGTGGAAAACTATATGAAGGATATACTAAAAATAGTTCTACCTACATTTGTATTAAAATTTATTTTTAATTATCTTTATCATGACAAGCATAAAAAAGTTGTGATTACGTTTTTTGGTAATGGTAAGGAACTTTATGCCAACTTGGTTCTGTTGGCAAAGGAAAAAAAATGATTTAAGTCATGAGCTGTTACATGTTCTTCTTTTAGCCTTATCTGCAGTGTATACTGTGGATTTTCCTCTTACAGTACTATGAGAAAAAATACGGAGGCAGATCAATAAGAAAGGATCCCTTTTTCAGGTCAGTTCATTTCTTTTAAGTTTTAATGTTTTTTTGTAAATATATTTACACAATTGTGCAACCATTACCATAATATAATTTTAGGACATTTCCAGGACTCCAGAAAGAAGCTTTGTACCCATTAGCAGTCATTTTCCTACCCCACCTTACAGCCCTAAGTAACCGCTAATCTACTTTCTGTCTTTGTCAGATTTGCCTATTCTGAACATTTCATATAACTAGAATTAGACAATATATAGTCTTTATTTTTTGTCTGCCTTCTTTTACTCAGCATAATTTTCCCCCTTTTTCTTATATTTATTTTTCAAAATTAATGTTAATGTACACAGTGAGAATGGATGTTTATATACGTCCCATTACGCTTACTGCATGCTCTATGTCTTAAATATTTATGTAATACATTTTAAAACATTTTTAAGAAGAGAAACAATGGAACTATGCTTTGAAAAACTCAAGCCCCCAAACACCAGTGATTCTTTTAAGTGCTTTAAGTATATTTAACTTTTATGTTTATTGTCACTATAGTTGACAAATTATTTTAATGTTGGAAAATCATCAGATTTGCCAGAAAACATTTTAAAAATTGTTGGGATTTGGAGAGTGTAATTGGTATCCAGCATATGATTTTACACTTAGCATAATGTGTGGAAGGTTCATCATGTTGTAGCATGTAGCAGTACTTTGTTACCTTTTTCTTACTGAGCAATATTACATTGTGTGTATATACTATACTTTATTTCTTTATCAATGAGTTGCTTTCACTTTTGGCTATTATGAGTAACATTGCTAAGAACATTTGTGTACAAGTGTTTATGTGGACATATATTTTCATTACTTCGGATGGGTACCTACAAATGGGATTGCTGGGTCATATGGTAACTCTACGTTTAACCTTTTGAGAAATTGCCAGGCTGTTTTCCAAAGTAAGTGGTAGTGCCATTTTACATTCCTGCTAGGAATTTTTGAGGGCTCTGTTTTTTCCACATCCTTGCCAATATTATTGTTTGTCTTTTTTATTTAGCCATTCTAGTAGGTGTGAAATGGTGTCTCATGTGGCTTTGATTTGCATTTCTGTAATGACTCATGATGTTGTGCACCTTTTTGTGTGCTTATTGTCCATTTTTAGATCATCTTTTGAGAAATGTCTATTCAAATCCTTTGCACATTAAAAAATTGGGTTATTTGTCTTTATATTATTGAGTTGTAAGAGTTCTTTATATATTCTGGAGACAAGTCCCTTATCAGATATATGATTTGTAAATATTTTCTTCATGTCTGTGTATTTTCTTTTTACAGGTTAAGTTTAAGGAAGAATTATTTATTGAAATATAGGTATTGGTACTAAATTATTTCTGAATTTCTTTTTATATTTCTCACATCTTTTTTTGGTTTATTTGCTGAATATTAACATACTATAGAAAATTGGAAAGTATAAATAAATGTATAACAGTTATTTATTAACCACTAGATATTCCCCCATCCATTGAGGACTTTACCATCTGGCTCTTCTTTCTTCTTCTTGCCCTTACTTCTACCATCAACTTGGGAACTTCAACATCCAGATAGATAATCTTTTTAACACCCTTTAACGCCTCAGTTTCTGATTTCCTCCAAGCCAGTGACTTTTGCCTCTACTTTATTTATTTGCGTCAGACCCTACTTCACTTCATCTGTTTACTTCAAAGTCATGCTATCACTGCTCTTAACTTCTATCTGTAAAATCTTAAACCTTAATGTCCAGCTCTCGCTGAGAACTTTTCATCTTTCCACTTCTCTTATCAGTCTTATTAGACTTTTCTTCATTTGGTTCATATCCTTGAGTTTTTCTTATCCTTCCAAATATATCAGCTAATCCCTGTTTTTACTTTTCCCTCTATCCAGCCTTGCTCACATGATTCAACACTTTAACCCCCTTTCAGCATCCTCAGCTCTTATATTTCTTTGACCTGTCCACTAAAAATTATAATTACTGATGAATCTAATTATATGCTGGAAAAAAATAACATGAAAGTGCCATTTGATAGTACGACACATTTGTCCCTTATAAACTAATCTCTGTTTTAATACTGTTTGGTAACCTATCACATTTTCCTAGGTAGCACCTTCTTATCTTTCTTTTCAATAATTATCCCCAGCTTTCTTTGTATTCCTCAAATTCCTAAAATCATTACACCTCACTTCTTACTTTTCAGTAAATGATCTTGCCATCTATCGCAGAAAATAGAACCAATTAATTATACATTATAAATTTCTACAAACTTGTCCACATCTTCCATCCTTTTTGCCTTTTCCCAGTCCCGGAGGAAGTAGTGGCCCTTCTTATTATCTAAGTCTTCATTTATTCTGTATATTTAAGAATGATGTTTAATTTTCTTTTCTCTCTTTGTCTTTCCCTTCTGGATCTTGATAGGGTATTTTGGGTATTTTTTGTGGGGGAAATGAGGAGCACCTTTCTCCCATATATAAAAGAACTCATAAACCTCATTTGAACATGAATCCGTCTCTAGCTCATATTCCATATCTCTCTTCCCTTTTATAGCCAAAAACCTTCCATCTCCACTTACTCACCTCTCATTCACTCCTTAATGCCCTATAGTCTGGTTTTTGCCCTTACCTCTCCATTGATAATTATTTTCAGTAAGATAACTAATAATTATTTTGTCTTTGCCTTGTTTAGTAGGCTCAACTTATTTAATTAATCTGCAGCCTTTAATATGATTAACTTTTTCCTCCTTATGATTTTTTCCTATTTCTTTGTTTTCCATAATGTTATCTCCTTTTTGCCTCTTTACCCCTCTTAGTATTACTTCAGAGTTGCCTTTGCAAGCACTTCTTCCCCTGCATATCCTTAAAAATGGTGTTCATTTGGGCTCTGACTTCAGCCCTCTACATCTCCTCTTTGTGGGCAATTTCATTTATGCCCAGGTTGCGAATCTTTTGAGAACAGGGTTCATGTTTTTTCATCTTTCTCCCTTTCTGTGGGATACCTGACACGTACCAGTCATAAGAAATGTTGTTGAGCAAATGAGCGAATGTAGACAGTACCACACAAATGCTGCCAGTCGTTGGCAGATGTCACTTGTAGTTCCGCCTTTCAGAGGTAATCCTGGATGTCATGTTGATGTATTTTCTCAGTCTTTTCTTTATGTAGTACCTAAATTTCTTACTATTTTAGTAAGAAAATATTTGAAAATCTATTTTCAAATAAAAAAATCTATTTTATATTTGAAAATCTATTATCTTTATATATTTAGGAAGCTTTCAACAAAGTCCAAAAAAAGGAAATTTCTAGAACCACCAAACAGTGAGGATGAAGATGAAGATGTCAAAGCTGAAAGACTAAAGGTCAAAGAGCTGATGAGTTGCCAGTGTTGTGAGGAGGTAAATTAGCCTTTATGGCTAAGTCTTATTAAATGTGAAGTGGTCAATTCCCAGTGTATGGAAATTAATCTGAAAAATATTTTTCTTTTCATATGAATCAATCTGAAAACAATCTTTCTTGGAAAAAATATTTTTGTTTACTTACTTTTGAATAAGCTAGGATTTCAGTCATAAGTGGATATTTATTTGTACAGTACCTCCTTACTAGCAAATATAGTTCTTATGATAGGGATATGTGGTATGTGCAGCCTGTCATTTCATGGTAGGTATTTGTTTTATAACTTTCTTTTTAAATCCAACTTCCCTTATTAGAAACCATCCATTATGGTCAGCAATTTGCATAAAGAATATGATGACAAGAAAGATTTTCTTCTTTCAAGAAAAGTGAAGAAAGTGGCAACTAAATACATCTCTTTCTGTGTGAAAAAAGGCTGGTATTTATTTTTTCTTAAATAACTTTTACAGAAAAGCAATTTCCACTTTTAGTTTGATTTGAATGTAATTTTTTTTTTTCTTTCAATTCCTTTAGGAGAGATCTTGGGACTATTGGGTCCAAATGGCGCAGGCAAAAGCACAATTATTAATATTCTGGTTGGTGATATTGAACCAACTTCGGGCCAGGTATGATATACAAGGGTGTGGGATATGTGGAATATGATTTACATTTTTAATTAAGATAAATTTTTAATGACAAATGGGGTTTTAATATTCGACTTTTATGTATGGTTTTAATATTTTTAGTATAGCTTGGTCAAGTTATGATGTTTTTGGTTATCTGTGAAAATAATGTGTATGGTGAAATTTTCATACACACATGCAGACACACACATATACGGTATTTCTGCTTTTATAATTCTTACATGCATGGGTGATTTGTCCATCAGCTTAATGGAAGACAATTGTATTAACTTCAGGAGATATGGGAACTAGTCTTTACACTACATTAGTTAGTCTTTGATATAAGCATGTCACTCACCACTTTGTAGAAACTTCACAGGACTGCCCTGATCCTATTTCCTGCCTCTCTCTCCTCTTGCTTACTACACACAAGCCACACTGACTCATTGCTTTCCTGGAAAATGCTAGGCATACACTTTTCTTTGAGTTTTTGCCCAAGATGATTTCTATGTTTGGCAATACTTTATCCCCTAGAAATTCAAATGACTCACTAGATTCACTTAACTCTTTGGCTCAAATATCACCTTCCAATGAGCCCCCCTGATGATTCTAGTTAAACTCACAGCTTGCTTTCTCACCCAATCCTGCATTATAATTACTTTTTCTGTCCCTGTCACTGCATTCTGACAAAGATATGTATGTGTCCTTCCATCATCAAAAAGGAGTAAAAATCTGATAATACTCTGGCTGTAGGAAGGGGTTTGGATTAATCCACTTTCCATTTGCTTAACATGTAAATTAAGCAAAAATAGTAAAAATTGGTTTGTATTTCTGTAGGTATTTCTAGGAGATTATTCTTCAGAGGCAAGTGAAGAGGATGGTTCCATGAAGTGTATGGGTTACTGTCCTCAGATAAACCCACTGTGGCCAGATATTACATTGCAGGAACATTTTGAAATTTATGGAGCTGTGAAAGGAATGAGTGCAAGTGACTTGAAAGAAGTCGTAAGCCGGTAAAATAATTGTCTTTAGATCCCTGTTGTTACTTGAGGGAAAGGTTTACATTTTGTATTTTAAAAACTTCATAAGCATTTTTATAGATCATAGTTTTTATAGATGGCATTACTATTTCGTATATTCTTGCACCCTAAGCTAGAATCATACAGTAGACCAATTTCATATATTCTTTACAAAATTATGATAGCTATGAAAAGGCAGTTTTTCTGATTCTAATTACAGAAGAATGTACCTATAAATGTCAGGAAACTTATTTTAATTTAAAGTGAACCATTTTATCAAGATATTAATTTGTTTAAAATGATGTAAATTGGAGATTTTTGTTCTTACCTGATTATAATAAGCTTCAACTGAGTAACTGTTCTAGAAAAAACAATGTCGATCACACACAATTTATATTTGTATTTATGTATATCATGGTACACTCATTTGTATTATCCATTTTGCAGAATAACAAATGCACTTGATTTAAAAGAATACCTTCAGAAAACTATAAAGAAACTACCTGCAGGAATCAAGAGAAAGGTACTTTCATTAAACAAATATGTCTATGCTTTACTGATAGCTTAGTGCCTGATATTGTCTTAATAGAATTCTTCATAATGAAGCCTTATTAATCCCTCTCCCCTCATTTTCTTTATATCTAGTTGTGTTTTGCTCTAAGTATGCTGGGGAATCCTCAGATTACTCTGCTAGATGAACCATCTACAGGTATGGATCCTAAAGCCAAACAGCACATGTGGTAAGTATGACACCTGTGACACGTTACATTATATCATACTTTAGAAGAAAGGAATAGTTTCTTTTATTATAACAGTTTTATATTTTATGTACAACATGATTTAAAATCCTATACGAAGGATAAAAGACTAATTAAAAATTAAATATTTAGATTTCTAGAGATTTTCTTTATACACTTTATCATATTTTTTGTGAAGTGTTCATAATATTTTATATATCCTGTAACAGAAATAAGGATATGGGTAATTATTACAATAAAGAGTTCTGCTGTCCAAATAGTTTTTAAAAGGTTTTTTCCTAGTCATTTAACATATAAATTACCTTTCTTATAATAATGTCTTGAATTTATGTTAGAACTCTTTCTAGTTCAGTCATGCATCGCCCAATGACAAGGATACATTCTGAGAAATGTGTCAGTGGATTTCGTTATTGAGCAAACATCAGAGAGTGTACTTAAAAAACCTAGATTGTCTAGCCTAGTACATACCTAGGCTATATGGTATAGCCTATTGCTCCTAGGCTACAAACCTGTACAGCATGTTACTGTACTGAGTACTGTAGGCAGTTGTATCACAATGGTAAGTATTTGTGTATTTAAACATAGAAAAGTATCATAATCTTTTGGGACCACAATTGTATATGTAGCCCACTGTTGACTGAAATGTCATTATGTGGTGCGTGGCTGTAATTTAAATTGCTAATTTGTTAAACAACTCTTTGAGCCTTGATTTCCATGTCTATAAAGTATAAGGTTTGGTTTGGATGCATGTTAAGATTTCCTTCTGATTCTATGGCTATTTTTATTATAACATGAAAAGACATCAATTTGTGTAATTCATTGTTTATCATTTTAACCTATATAAACATTTGAAATCATGGAATTTCTTTCCATTTGACAAGCTTTCAAAACTAAGGGAAAATAAATTAGAATAGAAAATCATAGTTGGGCAGGATATAATACTACAGCAATTGGTATTTAGTAAGTTTTAATTAACCAAATTAACCAAATAGTTGGATTTAAAAAAACCCAATATGTTCATTAACAAACATGTTTTCCTGTTCCTCTCTTTTTATTTTATTTATGTTTTATAGGCGAGCAATTAGAACTGCATTTAAAAACAAAAAGCAGGCTGCTATTCTAACCACTCATTATATGGAGGAGGCAGAGGCTGTCTGTGACCGAGTGGCTATCATGGTGTCTGGACAGTTAAGGTAGATGTCTAAACAGCATGCCATTTAGGGAAGGAGATTGGTGGTAAATTTCAAATGTCATCTAAAAAATTATAGTAATACATACTAATTTAAATGTGAAAAAATGTTTTTTTGTTTGAGTTTTTGAATCAGCTTTCTATAGAATTACTTGGAAATATGTTAAGTTTTTCTAAAATGTGGCTGGATACTTTGAATTTGGAATTGACAATATTTCAATAACTTGGAATATTATTTTCAGGCATGATATTTGTTATTTTAAAAAATTGTTAGGCATTGGATACTGGATTATAACACAAAGTATAAAATAAATATATGGGTTAATATGTAAATAAAGAAATGATTAAATAAATAAATGGGGGAGAAGAGGCAAATCTCCCTTACAGAACAATTCCAAATAATATATGTAGATATTACGCCCTCCAAGAGGGGAAGCTTAATCTCCCACCCCCCAAGTTTGGGCTGGATTTAGCTAATCTCTTCTAAAGAATAGAGTACAGAAAGAGGAAAATAATAACTTTGTAGTTGAGAAACCTGACAAATATTACCTTAACTAAGCAAGTTGTGTAAATATCATGTACACCCTGATATGATGTGTTGAGAAGGGTACTTCAGCTGTTTGGTATTCTCTTCAAAATTTGTAACCCAAGTCTAATAAGAAAAACATCAGGCTAACCCAAATTGAGGGACATTCTACCAAAACGTCTGACCAGTACTTCTCAAAACCATCAAAATCATGAAAAAGAAGGAAAGAGTAAGAAACTTTTACCCACCATTGGAGACCAAGGCATGACAACTAAGTGCAATGTGGTATAGATCCTGGAACAGAAAAAGGACAGTGGAAAACTGGTGAAACCCAAATAGTTTAGCTACTAGTAATGTACCAATGTTGGTTTCTCACTTTTGACAAATGCACTGTGGTAATAGAAGATGATAATATTAGGAAAACTGAAACTGGATTAAGAGTATGTGGGCATGCTGTGTTATCTTTGCAACCTTTCTGTAAATGTAAAAGTATATTTTTAAAAAATGGTAAAGATTTAAGTGAGAAATTATTCTTTGAAACTGTCAAGTCATTTTATATGTGAGCTTTCTTTTAAAAATTACTTCAGATGCATTGGGACAGTACAACATCTAAAGAGTAAATTTGGAAAAGGCTACTTTTTGGAAATTAAATTAAAGGACTGGATAGAAAACATAGAATTAGACCGCCTTCAAAGAGAAATTCAGTATATTTTCCCAAATGCAAGCCGTCAGGAAAGGTAAACATTTAAAAAATGTATTTGTATTTCTTTATAGAGCAATAATCATAAAAGGTTATTATATTAAGGATTAAGAGAAAAAATTAAGGATTAAGAGAAAACTTATTTTTTCATTCATATATATACGTATATATCTTATATTAAAATATTTGTATTATCACCAATACTGGACTAATGAAGTCCGATGGCTGGAGTTTTATATCTGCCTTAGTGTTAGATCTTTCAGTATTCAGTAGTATTTAAACTTTTTAAAGTTCTTTTTCAGTAGTAATGATAGAGTTATTTCATTGTGTGTGGAAATATCATTTCATACCATTTTATTCAAATAAATATCAATAATAAATACTAACAAATTATTAAGTTAATTTTGAACTTTAAAAATTTTGAACTTTAGCTTTAGAACATAGTAATTTTTGAGTTTTTCTGTATTTTATCTTATGGTTTTTTTTTTTCAGTTTTTCTTCTATTTTGGCCTATAAAATTCCTAAGGAAGATGTTCAGTCCCTTTCGCAATCTTTTTCTAAACTCGAAGAAGGTAAGTGTTTGAAAAACATTGTATGGTAGCTCTCAAGTTATGAAAGAATTTTATTTAAAAAATTTAAAACTGGGGGTCAGTTGATTGTATAAACAGTGGCAAATAAGATATTGGTCTAGGGTAAAGATAAATACTAATGCCGTAGGGATTTTGTAGATCAACTGTATTGTAGTGTATTTACAGTCTTTAGTGGGCATTGACACAGTTTATCAAATTGCGTCTATGAGGAAAGTCAGCCTAATTATCTCTCCACGGTTCAGTCCAGCAGCAGGAGCATTGAGTTTCTTGAATCCTTATTTCATACTGGGCCATAGAAGCAATGCTATTAAGACTCCAGTGGCAGCAGGAGAGAGAATTCTTAGGGCAGAAGGGTGGGCATTTCCCAAAGTTTTAAGGAAGGTTGTTGAATCTTGGCATTTTAAAAATAAGTGGTAGGTAGGATAAATATATATGCTGGTGACAGTAGAGAGAGGTAAGCCCCTGAATGGGGCAAGTGTTCGCATACAGGTTATTTTATGACATTTATAAACTGTGAAACAACCTGTATTTATGTGTAAGGTTTATTATTATTAATACTTTTCAAAATAACTATAGGATTTTTGTGATCGTTCTTTATGTGAATACTGAATACAGAAAGATTTCCTGATACTCCACATAGCCTCATCACAGCTATGGATTAATGTTTTGTTGTGGTTTTTTTGGGGCTAAGAGCACTAATTAATTATTTTTGTGCCCGCAATATACATAGTCAAGTAAAGTTTCTGCTATCCTGGTGATTTCTTTATGATTAAAAAGAACACCTGAAGTACTTATGGAGAATTGAATTAAAGGAATGAATAGAACACCTGAGATTTGGTATTAGATTAGATTGCAAAATAATCTGAAATAACTACAGAAAAGTTTATGGAGATATGACCAATATCCAGAATCTAGTTCAAGGGTCAAGAACTGGCTACAGTGGGGTTGGGTATGGGAGATAGAGAGCAGGGATCAAAAGAAAACATTAAAGGAATAGAAAAGAATAACAAGGAAAAAAGATAGAGGAGGGAAAGGAGGAGATAATTAGAAAAGGTAAAATAAGACAAGTGACACTAAACATACAGTGCTTAGGGGGCTGTAAGAGGAATTGTGGGTGTGGGGAAGAGAAGAGGAATAAGAGAGGGGAAAATAACATGTTTTGGCTGCTTCAGATGAGTTGATTACAGAGATTTTTTAAAAACAGATTGTTAGCCACCTTAGTAGTTATTATTTTATTTTTAAAAAATATCAATAAGTAAAATACTGTTTTTGTATTTTAATAGCTAAACATACTTTTGCCATTGAAGAATATAGCTTTTCTCAAGCAACATTGGAACAGGTACTATAAAGTTAAAATTTTAAAAATTATTTTATAGAAGAAAGTATCTAATTTCAATTGTTTAAGTTTATATTGGAGAGGGGAGAGATTGTGAACCAGAAACAAATTGTCATAGAATAATCTTAAGTTTTATAAAATTTTAAACAACTTTAGGTTCATTTGCTAATTTTGTATTTTAATTTTATTTTTAAATTAATATTTTTAATTAGCAAATCAAATTTGTATACATTTATGGGATTAATTGTGATGTTTTGATATATATTTACAATATGGAATGATTAAATCAAGCTACTTGCCATTTGCTTATTTTGATTAGCTCAGTTTTTTCAGTTTGGTAAAGACAGTGAGTCATAGTGGTATTTCATATTAGCATATCTAAAGTTACATTGTTTAAATATTTATAAATCATTTTTTTAAAACATAATCTATTAATTCTCTAAATTAGAATCTATCTTTGCATGTAATAGATATAACTTATTTGAATAATAATATCAATAAATATCTTTTAATACTTGTTAATGTAGTCAGATATAGCTTATACCATTTCTGATTTAGTTAAAAGTCCTTTGAGATAATTGAAATACAGAATACTGTATTCATTTATTTCCTTTTGTCTAGGTTTTTGTAGAACTCACTAAAGAACAGGAGGAAGAAGATAATAGTTGTGGAACTTTAAATAGCACACTTTGGTGGGAAAGAACACAAGAAGACAGAGTAGTATTTTGAATTCGTATCGCTCAGTCTGCTTATTGAACTGATTTCGTCTTCATTTTGTTTCAACTTTGGTTTAAAAGTGTATTATTTGAATGGTAACTGGAGAACCATGAAAGCACTTGGGATTTTTTTTAAGCTTCTTAATTGAAATGCTGTCGTTGTGTGTTTTGCTTTTCTTTAAATAAAATTTATGTATGATTAAGGGAACCTGCATGTTTGTATTTGAAATATACTGAACTGTAGTCTGTATGTCATCCTTTTTACCTTTCAAAAACAGTGCTTCTGAATTTATGATTTAAAGGAATAGTAATAGAATAATTTTATTTTGAATAGTTACCTTTATTTTTAAAAGTTTATACCATCTTGTTATATAAGTAATGTCCCAATTTAAATAACAAACTCTAATACAAAACTAGTACATAGAAAAGAGACATAAAGCAATGTGAAAGTTTCTTGCTTTTCTGTTTCTAAAAGAAACTTTGAATGGAAGTTGTCATCCTTAAAAGCTAAAGTGTCAACACCAGAAAATCTCAATGTAGAGGTTTGAGGAAAGTGACATCTACTAGGTGGCAGTCATCTATCATAATAAATGAAATGACATCTTATTCTATTAGGTGACTTTAGATATAGGTAAATTAGGTATTTGAAGTTACATTTCTTTCACTGTAAGTAAAATTTTACTGTAAGTAAAATTCAGAGGCATTTTAATTATTATAATGAAAGGAAGACTGTGTACATGATCTTATTATGTAATAGTCTGATTTTTTGACTGTGGCTAGAAAGACAGAAATCTATAGAGGTGGAAGAATTAAGATACACCTTCTCCCCAGCCACTCATGGAAGATATAAATTTTTTTGTCATCTTCCTTGCAAAGGGCATATTTAAGTTTATTCTTGAATAAAATAATTTGTTGGGTGATTGACTTTATTGGTAAACTTTATTATTTGAATCTGTTTTTTCTCATATAGGTTTATTTAGTAGCTCACCTTATACTCACTTTGGAACATGGTGGAATATAAATAAACTCTTTCAGGGGTTAAATTAAGAATTAAAAGTGGAGTGTACTTAATTCACTTTAATAAGAACTAGAATTTCACTCTATGACAGTTGAAAGTGTAGTTAATATAATCTTAGAAATAATTCCTTGTAGAACTCACGTATGGACTATAGGTATAATATAGTATAAATAATAGTAGTTGACATTATATTTCAACCAAATGAGTAAAGTATTAGCTTTGCAAAACAAATATATTGGGAATGTGATTATTGCATTACAGAGACTTAACAACAACAGCAGCAAAAAGATTTGGTACTGAGTTACTTTAAATAACCAAACCCTTTTAACAAAGTTATTAATTCTTTAATGTAGGCAAAATGTAATGAACTTTTAGCTCTGTTGTAATAAGACATCTGTGATTTTAGGCTCTGGCAGCTGATTTAGAACAGTCTTCCGTTCTCAGTACAAGGTATATGACTGATACTTTCCCCCATTGCTCTGGCAGTTGCTATACGCTCTCCTAAAGATAACTCCTTAACCAGCTGAGAGCTCTTCTAACTAATCTAAATGAGCCATCTTACAAGTCCCTGTTTGGACTCTACAACCAACAGCTAAGTTATTTCTCCTTGTGAGATTTAGTTGGCAGTAGCTTGCTTCATGATACCAAAGTATAATTTTAGATTCTTTACCTGAGAATCTCACTTTTACATCTTTTACATTTACTGCATGATAAATATAATAAAGACATGTTTGAAAGAAAATCTTTACCTTTGTAGATAAATAAATAGCACATTTTGTTTTCAAAGTAAGTCATTGGTAAATAGTGCCGTAAATTTAACAAAAGATATCTTTAGTATCTGATACTCATAGACATACCTAGGAACCACTTTTTTGGGATGTGTTTTTATAACTATGTGTAACCTTGAACACTTAAACTCAATATAAACAACAAAACTGTATCTGTAGTTTACTAGAACAGTCATTAAAAAAGGTAGGTTTTTTGGAACCTGACCATCCTAAGAAAGATGTATTATCTTAAAATAGAGCATGACTAACATAGAAAATTACCTGCTTTTGCATGTAGATTTGGTCATTTTCACTTTACATTTGTGAATGTGTAATCAATGCAAAGTAAACTTTTTTCCTGCAAGGTTAAAGTTGAGATTATGCTGACTGGTCATAATCACGTTCTTATCCATTGTGTTCATTTGGTTACTATTATTGTACATAAATGTATGCTCTTGTAAACATTTTTTAAAAGACATTCAAATTAATTTTTTAAAATTTTATACTCAGAGTGAATATATTTTGGTCACGAATTAAATTATTCATAGAAATGTTCTGTTCCCTTTTTCACAGCAACAAAATCTTTCTGACTCAGGAGAGATATAATTTAACTAATACTTAGGAAAGCAAGGGTAAGCAAGCTGGGAAGCAAAGGAGAAAGAAGGTCAAATGTGAAGGTCTTTTACAGTGTACAGTTCATATTTTTGAACATATATCACTTTATTTTAGAATATCTTAAATTACTAATCTCAAAACTTTTAATGCATATATTAGGCAGAAGTTGGATAAAACAGTATCACCTGTCTTATATTTTTCATCTGTGGTCGAATTTTATCAATAAAAGTAAGAGTAAAGGCTGGGCTTTACTGAGTGACTATATAGTTACTGACTAATAACGCAAACTTCTGCAGCAGTTAGAAACCAATCAGTTGGTAACAGTGAAAAAACATTATGATGACTGTACTTTACATTTTACTTTGTGAACTCTTAATTTTTTTTCCAGTATGTTCACAGTATAAGGCCGTGGGTTTTCTTTAAAAGCATTTTTTCTTTTAAATTGGCACAAATTATCTTGTCGGTATTTTGGTTTTAATCATTAAAAGCATTTTTAGAGTAATTTAATTCAACAAACATTTTAGTGACTGTGTTTCCAGGAATGGGTTCTTTGGATAGAAGGATAACTATCAGTTTTGGCCCTCTAAGATTTTGCAATTTTGTAGAAGGAAGATAGATACTTATATAGCTAGCTATAATATGACAGATGCTTTGCTAGGAGTACCTATAGTGTTCATAGGAGCACAATTAATTCTACTTAGGTAAGTGTTATCATGTTTTTTATTGTTGTTCTGTTTGTCACTCAACATTTCATTCTGATTGTGCTCTGAATTTGTTAAAATACCATACTGTATTTTCATGTAACATATAGTCATTAATTTTTTAAAAATAGAAATGCTTATCCTTATTGTATTTTTAATATTGTAACTTTGATTTTTTCATTTTCTTCCCTGATATAGCATATTAGATAAAATGAAGGACTTTATTCTCAGGTGAATAACTTTTATATCAGCTATTCTTATAAGGTAAAAGTTTACTTATTTTTATTTATAATGTGTTATATGTAAGCAGTTCTCAATGCTGCCCTTTAAGAAAAATAAATATGATTACATTAGTAATAAGCTATGAGTTGAAAATTTAAGACAGACATTTCGGTTTTTTATATTGAAATGGATTCTTTGTTATTTAATATTGATAATTGAATGAGTGGCTCATATTAAAAATGAAGCAAAAATATGGCAATAATATTACTAGTAATCATTTTTTTAAGTATTGGAGGGGAGTTTTCAAGTGCAGAAGGAACTTTGATAGTTACTTTGTATTTTAATTCATATTCAAATTTTAAACAAATTAGGTATATTTATAGATCTTTTTTATCTCAAATGTATTTGTGTAAATATAAAGTGGTCATTTTCACTTACACTTTATTACATATACTAGATTAAATTATTCCCAAATATTTAACACTGTTTAAATATTTATCAACTTCCTTAGAATTTTTTTTAACAAGTTTGATTCAAAACTCAGGCAATATTTTAAATTTAATGAACCAAGAGCCTAAACAACTCTTGCAAATCAAATAAATTAATTGCCTTTTTAAATTAAGCAAATCAAGTTCTCAAGAATTTCAGTCATCTTAAAAATAAACAACATACAAGAAACTACCTGATTATAAGGCTTGCTACCACACTTGCGTAAATACAGTCATGTACTGCATAACAAAGTGGGCCACATATGCAGTGGTGGTCCTGTAAGATTATATTAAAAATACCATGTTTTTAATGTATTATATGTAGGTACACAAATACCATTGTGTTACAGTTGCCTACAGTATTCAGTATAGTAATATGCTATACAAGTTTGTAGCTTAGGAGCGATAGACTATACCATATAGCCTAGATGTGTAGTAGGCTACACCATCTACCATCTAGATTTGTGTAAATATACTCTATGATGTTCATGCAACAACAGGAAATCCTCTAATGACCCATTTCTCAGAATGTATCCATGTTGTTGAGAAACACATGTACAAGATTCTTGCATAAATACAGTATCAATATAGTAATTTTTTTTCACCATGTCTACCTATATGCCTTCCCAGGGTTACACGTTTGCGGATAAAGGGGCTGTCTCAGGCTACCAAAGTTTACCCCTTTGTAACTTGAGACCAAGAGATGGGTGCTACTTAAGTTTCAGGTTTTTGCAATCCAGTATTTCCCCCGAAAATAAGATACCACTTAAGTTTTACTGTTACATTTCATCTAAACTCATGATAATAGAACTTTCCAAGTTCTGTGTTATGACTAAAGTGCAATCTTAATTAATTAAAATGACTTTCTCACCTGGGTTGCAATTTTACTTCCCTTTCTGTTTTTTAAGTCTGTAAGTGTCAGTAACCACAATATTATGGTCATTTTACTGACAGAATGATACCATTATTGCTTTGGATCACCTTATCTGTTATTTATTAATATATCTTTGTCACATAATTGCAGGAAAAGATACTGAGTGCTAGTTCTGTTTATGTATTGAGTAGTAATTTTTTGGCCAAATTATACTATTGATGTTATTATGTAATTATTATATAGTTGATATTTGTTTTCTGTTCACTACATTCAAATACACATCAATATATGTGAAATCAAATTTGTGATTGAATGAAATCAAAATTATTCTTGGTCAAGCTTTACAACTTGGTAACAAATACTAAATTCTAGTGTCATATCTGTTAATTTTTAAAGATATTATCTGTGTGTTTTAATTCTTTAATAAATAGGTAATACATGCAACATAGCTCAAAATTTGGAAGTAGTCAAGAGTAAAAAGTAAGTCATTTGCTTTTCTGCTCTCCAAGAGAATAACTTTTCCTACAAAGCCAAAAATGGAAGTTCTGGTCTTCAGATATATGCAGATACAGCCTTTATTTGGCTAGTTAAAGGAATAGAACCTAAAAAGGATGACTGTAAGCACCAAGTATGTAGGCTTTAGAATTTACCTTCACCAAGTCAAGGCACTAGATAGTCTTTTAGAGCCATGCATGATAGTTCCTAAAGTCTTTAAGGTTCAAACAAAGATTGCTTTTCATTATTATTTGTGTATTCACAAATATTTTATTCTTTGCCTTTTATCAATCAAGCATTGTTCTAAGCACTGGGGATATTGAAACAATAGATAAAAAATCTCTGCCCTCATTGAGCTTTTATTATAAGAGAGCAAGGCAAACTACTTGCCTAAATAAAATACATAATGTGTCAGGTTGAGGAGGGGAGGTAGATATGGAGTCTTGGAGTTGGAGTGGGTGTTGCGGGTGAAACACCTGCATCATGTGGGTGAGGCCACACTGAGAAGGTGAGCTGGTACAGCAAGTACAAAGGCCCCCGAGGCAGAGTATGAGTGGCATGGTTGAGAGAGGAACAGAACTAGTGAGGCTTGAACTAACTGATCAAGGGGGACACTAGTAGAAGATGGGATCAGAGAGATACCAAGGAGATCCTTATGGACATTTTATGGACTTTCAGTGAGATCAGAAGTCACTGGAGGGTTCTGGGTAGAGGTGGCAATCATTAGACATTTTTGAACAGAAAGAATTTAGCTGCTGTGTTGAAAATAAATGGGTGCCTAAAGAATACTGATATAAAAAAAATAAATGGGATATGAGGGGGTGGAAAAAGGGATAACTGTTAGGTGGCCACAGCATTTGATTAAACAGGAGATGATGAGTCAGGTCAGTGGTAAGAAGTGTTGTGAAGGTAGAGATTATAGTATATGGGGTATGGGAGAAAGAGAGTCAATGACTCCAAAGGTTTTTGGTTTTTGTTTTGTTTAAGCTAATGGAAGAGTAGAAATTATTACCTGACCCTATCTTCTATTAGTATCATCAAGTGGATGAAAAAAACCACAGAAGTTGAGATTTGAGGATGTAGGGGAAAAATTAGGAATTCAGTTTTGGACTTTTTAAGTTTGAGATATTCATTAGATATACAAGTGGAGATGTTCAGTAGGCAAAGGAAATAAACATTGGAAGCAGTGTTAGTTTTGGAGCCCATTCATAAGCTGAGTCAAGGAGTGTCAAGGGTGCAGTAAAAAGTGCAACAAGGTTCTGGCTGTACTGAAACATAGGTAACATTAGCTGAGGTACACTGCCAGAAGGCACGGGTCTTACCGAGAGTAAGTCAATTCTGAGAACAGAACCCAGTATACCAAGGCATTAGCTACTGAGGAACTGAAAAGAAGGAAATTGTAAAGTACGCAGGACCAGATGGCTTTCTTGAGAAAGCACTGCTAGGAAAGAGGAAAACAACTTTGAAAGGTGAGCCATCCCTTGGAGGCTTGATAATGTAGAGAAATAAAGCAGGCAACTGAAGAGTTCTACAGAAACAAGTTAATATCACAGAGTCAGAAGATGGATCATCAAAATCTCCCTATATGGTACTTTTACTAAAAAAAATTGAATTTTACTGCACTAACAGGAAAGTGCTATAGTTTGGAAACTGAGTTAGCCACTCCAAACCCTCCACTTCTCTACTCTAGGTGCACAGAATGGCCCATTGTTCCTGGTTCTAGCGAATACTGTATGAATCGTATATATACCCCTTCAGGAATAAAGAACTCCAGCTCCTGAGAGTTCTACCAGAAAACAGGCCTCAGCTTTCAACTCCCTAGGGCAGCCTTAGGAAACTAATACAAGCCCCATTCCAGGATTTGCTCCAGTAACAAGGGTTAAAAAATAGTCGTGCTGGACTTGCTGAGGGAAGAAAAGGACTATACCATATAAGAGCTACAGGACCTAGCCACATCTGCCTGCAATAGCTAGGAGAATATACATGGGACTGGAATGTCAGGGTGCTTTATTAAGTGGTACAGAATGTAAAGTTGGATAAGAGTTTATTTATTTGGGAATACTCTCTTGGCTTGCAGGATCTTTAACGTCCTGGTAAGAACCCCAGGAGATGGTGTGAACATACTGCGAATATGGTTTCTAGAAGCATGGAAAAAGCAATGGCCCATACAATGCCATGTATAAATGTTGAAAAGCCATGGTACATGATGGAAAAAGGAATGAAATGACTCAGAAAATCAGGCATGCTGAGTGGATTTACTGTATGAGGCTGGAAAACATAGTAGATGACTAAACTCAAAGCAACAAGGAATGTACTAGTGAGGGGCACACCCACATTACTCCAAAGTTAGTGGTGGCTGTCCTGTGAGCAGATGATAAGTATGCCATTATAGCACCAGGCTCACAGAGGGTAATGAGTATGATAAAATCCTGAATAATAGAGATTATGTGGCAGAGCTTAATGACCAGAAACCAGGTGGACATAATTACTGTAATGAACAGAACTGTAGAACTCTTGGCACGTAACAGCTCTCTCCAAACCCCTGCACTGAGAGACTTGACCCAACTTTAGCATGGCTTCTAGCAGCATAAGGCCATGTCCCAGGATGACCACCGGCCCCTCCCCTGACCTCCCATTAAAAAGTCTGTCTGAGAAAGCTCAATGCTATCAGAAAAAATTATTATTGTAACCAACACCTGATAGGCCCCTGACCTCCCTTTCTTAGAGCATTTTCTAAAAAGGGCTTACATTTATAAGTATGTATCTCTTGCAACTCAAAGCTTCTCTCTCAAGGACCTGAGAGCCATTCCTTTTAAATGTAGTCGTAAAGAAGAATAAGGCCTCTGTCTCCCAGTCTCTGTGGGAGAATAGAATCCTAACTTTGGTAATTGTCAGCTAACAAACACAGCTGGCCTAATCACATTTACACTGACCAACCCTTTGTACTTTTTTACTTCTCTGATTCAACTGAGCCCCTGCAATCCCCCTTCCTTCATTCTTCCTTTAAAACACCCAAATCACCTCTGCAAAAACCAGAAGGGAACTCAGCTCTTTCCCCTAATGTTAGTAGCTACCAGATAAAATCTGTTTTCACTGCCTTAATATCATACCATGTTTATCTTTCACAACAGCTAGGTCAGTGACCCACAGTTATGGAGATACTTAAGAGATGACTGCATCTCTAGGGGCCACGTGAGTGGGGCATCAGCAGTGGTAGTACTCAATCTTTACAATCAAATCGGTGATGGATGATCAGGAGGCTGAGGGCAATTGCTTCAACAAAAGGTCATGATCTACGTCCAGTTTTTGGATCTGAGGCAAGTTTTTGTACCTATAACCCATTGAAAGTTGGGTCCTAGGAGGAACCCTGCAATATCATGGAAGTATGTGTGGTATCTATTCGCCCATACCTCCTCCAAAGGAATAACATTTTTTTCTTTCTTAAGAAACAGGGTCTCACTCTGTCACCCAGGCTGGAGTGCAGTGACACAGTCATAGCTCACTGCAGCCTCAAACTCCTGGACTCAAGCGATCCTCCCACCTCAGCCTCCTGAGTACTGGGACTACAGATGCGCACCACCATGCCTAACTAATTTTTTTTTTCATTTTTTAGAAATGGGGTCTTGCTATGTTGCCCAGTCTGGTCTTGAACAGGAATCTATAAGCTTTACCTCCGATGTCTATACCCTGGAGAAGGGGGAATGCCCAAACGTTTCAAGGTCTGTTTGACACAGGGTCAAAGTCGACCCTGAGACCCAGAGACTCAAAGCATCATCATGGTCCCTCTATCAGAGTGGGGGCCATTTGACGTCCAGGTAATAGTTAAAATCCTAGCCTCAATCTAGTTTATAGTGAGTCCACTAGTCTATAGACTCCTCTGGTGTTCATGTCTCTAATCTATGAATTTGTAATTGGAATAGTTATACATGGGAGTTGACACAATCCCCACATTATTTGCTTGGCCTATGGAGTAATAACTATCATAGTGGATATATAGTTTTCTAGGGCTACTGTAACAAAGTACCACAAATTGAGTGGCTTAAAACAACAGAAATATATTCTCTTCTAGTTCTGGAGTCCAAAAGTTCAAAATCAAGGTGTTGGCGGGTTGGTTCCTTTATGGGGACTCAGGGAGAATCAGTCCCATGCCTCTTTCCTAGCTTCTGTAGCTGGAAATCCTTGAATGTGCCTTAGCTTGCAGCTGCTTAATTCCAGTCTTGTCACGTGGTCATCTTCCCTGTGAATCTGTTATGTCATCTCTTCTCTTCTTCTAAAGTTGCCAGTGATTTTGGATTTATGGCCCACCCTACTTCAGTATGACTTCATCTTATTGCATCTGCAAAGACCCTTTTTCCAAATAAGGTCACACTCTGAGCTTCCAGGAAGGACATGAATTTTGAGGAGACTATTCAACCCAGTACAATGGGAAACCTGCTCGCCCCTCAGCCAGGATAGAAAATAAAACAGTTTATTTTGGGAGAGGGGATAAGGAGGGAATGGAAAAAAATTAGTGTCACCCTTAAAGACATAAAGATGCAAGTGAGGTGTGGTCTTTATCATATTTCCAATTTAATACACTAATCTCGCTTCTACAAAAATCAGACAGACTCTGGAGGAAGACATTAATTTAGTGCGAACTCAACCAAATAGTTTCTAGTTGAGCAGCTTAACCAGATGTGCTACCTTTGCAAGAGCAGATTAAGAACAGTTGATGTCACATGGTATTCAACCACTGATTCGGCAAATGACTTCTTTTCCATTCCAATAAAAAATGGTTTGCATTAATCTGGAATGAACAAAAGTATACATTTCAATCTTGCCCTAAGGTTAGATTTAGGGTATTCCTACTTTTTGTCAGTATATTCCAAAGAGACTTGGATTGGCTGGATATGTTACAGTATGACACTGGTCCACTCTGTTGATGACTTCATGGATTAGATGAGCAAGAAGCGGCTAGTGCATTGGAGGCATTAGTAAGACATGGTGCTACAGATGGAGTTTATCAAAATCCAATGCAAATAATATTCTACTGGAGAATAATTACCTTTTACCATCTCCCCTTTACTGTCCAAAATATACTGGATTTATCCTTAGGAAATCTATTTTGCACCAAAATGATTTATGATTATTTAATGTAGGGTATCTTAACTTAGACACTATTGACGTTTTGAATTGAAGACTTTTTCGTTGTGGGGGGTGATGTCCTATGCATCATAGGATATTTGAAGCATCCTTAGTCTCTTTCCACTAGATGCCAGTCATCCCCTCCTGCCCAAACTGGTGACAACCAAACATGTCTCCAGACTTTGCCAAATATCCCCTTTGGAGGGGACACAAAGTTACCCCCATTTGAATATATTGATTTAATGCATTGATATAGGTTGAAAATAGATTTAGTTCATTTACCCAAAGGTGTCAGTGGAAAAGTTATCACTAACACTTTTCTGTAGTTTTTCCATACACAGGTAATGTTTCATACTCTGTGCTCAAAGGGAGGTAAGTTCTTGACTCTAGTTCACGCAGATCAAGATAGTAGAGAGATCTTTTCAATTTTAATTTTTAATATATCCTATCAGAGTTTGATAGACTCTATCTGCAAACTTATTTTAAAAGTCTGTGTGTGTATATTTGAATGCTTCTCTTCAGGGCTGTTTTGAGTTAATCTTAGGTTATCTTTTGAATATTTTGTGATCTGTCTTGTAAAGTTATTTTTCTGCTATTCTTAAGTCATTTCTTAATGAGGTTCCTAGTTTGGGACTAGTCACTTTTTAGAGGGGGGTGTCAATCACTATTTACAAGCCTACGTTATGAATATTAGAAGTAGGTGCCCCAGATAAACATAAACTATCTATAAACACAGTGTAGCAGACCCACAGGTCTGTATAGCTTTGTTTACATTTTGAAATTCAAAGAAAGAATCTTTTTAAAAAATCCTACTGGTAGTATTTAACTTATGGCCATTAAAATCATTATTGTTATTGTAAGGTGCAAACCCAGGATCTCATCTTGGCCCTCATGGACATTCCCATGCAGCTGAGGACACAAAACCTATACAGCAGACAACTGAGAAAAAAATTGAGAACTGAATTGTATAGAAAGCCACTGGAAGTTTCTTGATCTTTTTGTTTAGTGGGTCAAAAAATTTATAACAACTTCCAATTTAAATTCAGAGCTCTAACTTTGCTGGGGGACAATGAATCTCAATGGAAATATGACAACGACAAGGTTATTTATTCAAAAGTATTTTATCTCTAACTTCATAATTAAGGTAAATTTTTTTTAAATCTTGGTAATCATGAGACATACACTTTCTAATCCTGCCAAATGGAAGCAGCAGAATGCAAGCCGCAGATGCCTACTGTGTCTCATAGAAACAGGACAGATAAATGGGTGAAACCCCTTGACCACCATCAGCAGAGGTGTGCTAGCCCCAGAAGGGGGGGTTGTGGGGTGAACGGTGGTAAACTACTTTCCTAAAAAAAATTCTACTCACCGTTTAAAGGCCTGGGGTTGGTTTGAGGCTGCTTTTGAAGGTATGGCGCAAAATAAGGACTCTAGAGGGTATTGTGGGACACTTGTTAAAGTCTACACGCTATAGTTTACTCTCACTTCTTGCTTCAGATAGTAACCATGATACTCCATGCTGAAAATTTTAGTTTTACCCAACAATTCTAGACTTCTTGATAATCCCTTGGAGAAAACATCAAGATGTGTAAAAAACAACGTGTCATTTTATTGGAATATTTTAAAAGTAAAATGATTCCCACTATTAGAAGAGACTTTATATATAAGAACTAAACATTAGAAATAGTAATTGCTAACATTAACTGAAGGTTTACTTTGTGCAGGGCGTTATTCTCTTGCTCTATGCACTTTTTTTAGACTAGTGATTCACTGATCAGCAGCATCAAAATCAGCTGGGGAGAGTGATGTCAGCAAGATGATGGAATATGAGCAAACCCACTCATATTCCTCCACAACAAGAATTATACACCATCCACAGACAAAAGTCTCTCTGCAGGAGCCTTGGGATTCAGGTATAGTGCTGTGAAACTCCAGTAGAACCTAAGACCTAGAGTCGTTTTGAGAGTGCAGACCAGTACCAAGTGGCTTATCTGCCAATCATGTTCCTAGCCCATGATTTTGGACTTCTAGCCTCTGGAACTGTGAGAGGATAAACTTCTGTTATTTTAAGGTACCCAGTTTGTGGTACTTTGTTATGGCAGCCCTAGGAAACTAATACAGTGGGGATTTGGGAAGATGATCTAGTTTATAAGATACTTTATAAGATAAGGTAGCTTAAGAAAGGTGACAGTGACAAATATTTTCCCATATGTAATTGCTAGGCATGTCTGAAAAAAGGTGGGAGGAGGGAAGGGATTTTATTAGAAGTTAATAAATTTAAGGATAACCCAGAGAGCCAGATTTTAGATTAGGTAATAGAATTTGATTGAAGGATTGTGCAGTGGCATTGAGTTTAGAAAGGATCGGCCCAGTTTCCTCTGGGAAATTAGGATAGAGACATATGAAGAAAGCTTCTGCCAAATGGTCTCTGATTCTCCATTAATACAGTATGTTTATCTGCTGAAAGCAAAAGTGCAGAAGTAGAGTCAAGGACTCAAGGAGAGTAAAGAAGAGTGTGATGACAAGGAGGGCTGGGTTGACATTATGTAAACTGGGTGTTCATAAGTCCAAATCTGGATAATTTCAGCACTCTGACCCTATAGCAGAACTGCACAATTATCAATGTACATGGGGTTAGAATGGAAAAGGTCCAAATTCTATTATAAATGTGGAACAGAGAACTGAGGATTTTATGCAACATGTCCAAGGGATGCAGAGAATGAGTGACAGGTTTGCAGTGTAGGTGTCAGACTCCTAGCTGTACCATATTGGAGATTGAAAACACTAAAATTGTCTTAGTCCATCTTTCACTGCTATAACAGAATACCACAGACTGGGTAAATTTATAAAGAAAAGAAATTTATTTCTCACACTTCTGGAGGCTGGGAAGTCCAAGAGCATGGCACTGGCATCTGGTGAGGCTCATCCCATGGCAGAAGGGCAAAAGACAGAAACACGCACACAAGAAAGAGAGAAAATTGAGCCTAACTCATATGTTTATCAAGAGCTCACCCCCAAGATAACAGCATTAACCCATTCATGAGGGTGGACCCCTTATGACCTAATCACTTCTTAAAAGCCCCACTTCTCAATACCATGACATTGGCAATTAAACTTTAGTATGAGTTTTAGAGGAGACATTCAAACCATAGCAATTATGGGAATTAAAAAAATAGCTTTTAAATTTGGTTATTAACAAGAGTGTATACCTGTATTATAGTGAGAATTTAGTTGTTTTATCAACCCATTGAAGTAAATATTACCACTTATGTCTGAGATTGGAACAAGGTTAAAGATATGGAGTTTTCCAGTTCATGGACTTTTACTTCTAGTAATGATTTTGGCAGAGCAGGAAGAGAAATGTCACTAACAACAAAGGAAAGAATACAATTAAAGTCAAAGGAACTATTCATTTCCATGTTGCTAATGAAAATGGTAATCATTTGAATAGTCTCGGAGTCCTTTACCCTTTCTCTGTCCTTCACCTTTATGAATGGTTACTAACTTCTAGATGCATACCAAGGAATGTATTAATTATAGTTAAAATCCTGTAATGAGATTTTCCAGGTTGATAAAGGGTAGATATTTACCTTTCTGAGAATATCCAATTTAGTTGTAGCTGAAAAAAATGTAACACATTCATTAGAGTTCTGTTAGCTAGCCTACACGATTAAACTTTTAAAATGGATATTAGATATCATTGTTTTGATTAGCATGGTTTTTATAGTGGTAGTTAAGAGTGAGGGTGCTTGGACACTGTTCTGGACTTACATGTTGGCTCTGCCTTTATTTAAGCATCTGCAAATAACTTCACTTTTAAGTCTCACCTTTCAAATCTGTAGAATGGATGTAAATATATTAATATTATAGTACCAACTTTATAGGTTTGCTTTTAGTAGCAAATGGGAGAATTCATTTTAAACCCTTATCATACTTTATAACACATAGGAATCAGTCAGTACAAGGAGCCATTTAACAGAAATGCAGGTAAATTTCTGATGAAGTTTCTCATATGGATTATTCTGATTTCTCAGATAAGTTATCCTCATTTTCCCTGTCTCTGTTCAACCTTCTTTTTAATTTGTTCTATTTTGGCTTGGCTGTCAAATTTTTAATTAAAAGCTAATATGGGCTGGGTGTAGTGGCTCATGCTTGTAATTCCAGCACTCTAGGAGGCCAAGGCGGGAGGATCACTTGAGGCCAGGAGTTTGAGACCAGCCTGGGCAACATAGCAAGACCCCATCTCTAAAAATAATAATAATAATGAAAATAAATTTAGCCAGGTGTGGTGGCCCATGCCTGTAGTCCCAGCTACTTGGGAGGCTGAAGTGGGAGGATCACTTGAGCCCAGGAGTTCAATGTTATAGTGAGCTGTGCTATGATTGGGCCACTGCACTCTAGCCTGGGAGTCTGGGTGACAGAGCAACACCATTCTCATGTTTCCCAAAAAAAGAAAAAGCTAAAAGCTAACAGCTAATATGTTTGTTTGTTTGTTTGTTTGTTTATTTATTTATTTATTTATTTCAGAATATCATGGGGGTACAACACTTTGGCCATACACATTGCCCCTGCACTGCCCGTGTCAGAGCCACAATCATGGTCATCCCCCAAACTGTGCTCCCCGCATCCATTCAGTGAGAGTTTTTCCCATCCCCTCCACCTTCCTCCTGCCCGCCCGCCCCCTGATGAATGTTATTGCCCTGTGTGATGTAACTGTTGATCAGTTAGTACCAATTTGATGGTGAGTACCAGTGGTGCTTGTTTTTCCATTCCTGTGACACTTCGCTTCAAAGAATGGGTTCTAGCTCCAACCAGGATAATACCAGATGTGTTAATTCACTATTGTTTTTTATTGCTGAGTAATACTCCATGGTATACATATACCACATTTTATTAATCCACTTGTGTATTGATGGGCACCTGGGTTGTTTCCACATCTTTGCAATTGTGAATTGTGCTGCTATGAACATTCGTGAGCAGATGTCTTTATTATAAAATGTCTTTTTTTCCTTTGGGTAAATACCCAGTAGTGGGATTGCTGGGTCAAATGGTAATTCTACTTTTAATTCTTTGAGGTATCTCCATATTATTTTCCATAGAGGTTGTACTAATTTGCAGTCCCACCAGGACTGTGGTTTTTTTTTTTTTAATATAATCATTTTTGTGTGTATACCAGAAAACTAAAGCGAATAAATACAACAAATACAGTGTAACATGTTTAGCCAATCATTCATTACACTCCCTGAAGAGTAATTGCATAAGAAGAAAGACATGGGGGAAAAAACCCAACAGAATGCATTGGCAGGCTTTGTACACACAGACCATTACTTTTTCAAAAGCCAACAGAAAAAAACCAGTTTTACAAGAGGCAAACATTTGTAGATGTCTTTGAAGAATTCTTAGCTGTTCTCTTGGACAAAAACAGACCAGTGGATCCAAAGTGCTTCTACGTTCTTCTCTCTTATTTTCTTGACTGTAAGTTAAAACATATTTTTAATTTTCATTTTGCATAAGATCATTAAGACATAAAGTATATAGCCAATGCCAGATTGACATTGTTCAAATTATTATATTATTCAGATATTTCTAAATTATTGTATGTTTTATGTTGTAGTCCTAGTGATTTAATTTTTAAACTCCACTGTATAATATTTTAGTGTGATAAAAATGAAAGATGAATAGAGTTAGAAATGTATATAAATATTGTTAATTTATTTGTCAGACTGACACTTCTCTGAATATCTTTTTGAGAATTTGCAAAGTTTTACTGCATGGGAATAGGTAAGTGTTAGGACAACTTGCTTTTTCCTATTTTTTTTTTCTTTTAAAATGTCCTTGTGGTTTACTTATGGAACTATTCAGACAGACCTCTGTATCCATAAGTAAAGATTGTTGTTTTAACTTTTGTACTTTCTCAAGTTAGAATTTAGAGATTATTTTGCTATTTGTTGCCTTTACCTTTATTTTATCAAAAAAAAAAAGGGAAACTTAGCAAGTTCTCTGAAAATTGTAATTTGTATATAACATCAACATTTATTCAAGTGGATTTAAGTAACTGTAGTTATGATACCAAGTGATCATCTCTGGAATTTCAAACTGAAGACAAAGAAGAAGGATTACTATATATTTGGTTTTAATCTGTGTGTATCTTACATTCTTACTTCATAAATGGGAACCCACGAATTTAAAGAAGAGAAATTAACTCTTTGGGATTCTAAGAATGACCATAATGTTATTCAACTTTACCTTACCTTGATATCAAATAAATGAGCTAAAGTGTGCCATTCAAAGTATAGACTGCTTGTGGGCAAATCGCTGACGAAAAGGAACTGAAAGTGTTTTATTCCTGTTAATTTTTTTTTTTAAGAAGTAAAGAGGAAAGTGCTTTTTTAAACATTACGAAGATCTTATTCATGGATTTACTGTAGGTGGTTGTAATGCTAAGATTTCACAGGAAAAAAAGTGACTTCTGAGAGGGGAAGGGACTTTTATGCCATTGCCTTCATCTCCCTCCTAGCCATAAAGCCTTGAGAGAAATACCAGCTGAGAGGACATTTCGTATTCGTTAATACTTTATACTCTTTTAAAAAATCCTGAGTGAATGTGTTACTGCGATGTCATATAAGGCATTTAATTGTGCATCTGACAACTATGCTTTCAAAGTGTTCAAAGGCTTTATATAACTGAACTTTATTATTTTTTTGTCTTCCCCCCCTCCCCCAGTTACCCTCTTTCTCAATGAACAGGACAGAATGGTTAAAAAAGAGATAAGCGTGTGTCAACAAACTCAGGCCCTTCTGTGCAAGAATTTTCTTAAAAAATGGAGAATAAAAAAAGAGAGCTTATTGGTATGGTGTGTAATATATATTTTTCCATATTTAGTGAATGAAACTCCATAATGTAGTATTATGCTATTTTTGTTACCTTTTTGGTTCACAAAATTTAATTTTTAATTACCATATTGGCTAGTTGATTTGGAATTCTAAATGCCGAATACTATATTTTGAAAAATAGGGTACTATTTATGGCAAAAGGTGAAATTAACTGAAGGACTCATATGACAGCTCCTGAAAAATAAAGTAACCTTTTGTAGAATAGAACTAGCCATTCTCCAAAGTAATTAATCCATTTGAGTCTCAGAGTCATTTTGATTTGTGTTTAGTTAACTTCAGTGTTGCGGGGAGAAAAAAGA
This sequence comes from Daubentonia madagascariensis, assembly GCA_023783475.1. Taxonomy (NCBI): domain Eukaryota; kingdom Metazoa; phylum Chordata; class Mammalia; order Primates; family Daubentoniidae; genus Daubentonia; species Daubentonia madagascariensis. Next base: position 11,311,102 of record JAKFHU010000487.1, read on the forward strand.
TAAGCTAGGCAAAATATTATAAAGTAGATTTTTAAATGGGCAAATCATAATACTATATTGGGGACATTTTGATTAAGATTATGTTAATTAGTAAGGCTGGGGAAAATATTTATAAGTAAAAATTAGGGAGTTTTTTGGAATCCTTTTCAAGGCTATGGTTTTTGTAAATATAGAGTAGTTTCGGGGAGCAAGATCACTCATTGTCACTACCTTTGCATTCTGTTGAGTTTCTAGTATACTGACATGAACATTAAGACAAAGAGATTTGCTACATGTTACTATGAGATATATCTGGGGCTGCTTTGATCATGTAGAGGTTGCAGTCTGTTCAGAAATAACCAATACCATTTCAGTGCTAGCAGGATTCATGTCATCTTTTTAAATATCTGTAATAACTCCTGAAGCAGTTCAATCTAATATTTTAATTCTTATATTACAGAAGGATACATCTATATTTATCACCCACTAGAATTTTGAAAAGTTATTAAAATATATTTCAATACAGAAGTGTAGAAATATTGGTACAATGAACACCTATACACTCACAATCCAGATTTGACAGCTGTTAACATCTTTGCCATCTTTGCTTTATCTCTGTCTCTTCCCCTCCCCCCAAAATATATTGCTAAATATTTCAGCTAGAATCTCAAAAATTTAAGGACATAGACCCCCACATAACCACTATCCGACTTCACAAAATTAACAGTAATTCCATATAATCATCTAATTCCATAGCCAAATTCCTAAATTTCCCCCTAAATATCTTTTAAAGTTAGTTTGTTCAAACCACGAACCAATGATACAAAACTACTTATCCTGTTGAATATTCCATGTTCTCTTTTTGTATGATTGAGTCTTCATGCTTTCATTTAACTCATCCATTTATCATCTACATTTCTTGTAAACAAAGAGTTGAATCTAAAAGCATAATTAAATTCAGGTTAAGTATTTTTGGTGAGACTGTCTTTTAGGTGATGCTGTTCACTTGTATTGCTTCACATATGAGGGCGTAAAATCAATGGTGGTCCCACTATTAGGGATGCTAAATCCCTGGGTTAAGATTGACTGACTTTTTTATATTGTCTCAAAGTTGCATATTTTAAAAAGAGTGTTCTTTTCTTTAAAGGGTAGATATTAATTGGGGAGGAAAAATTAGAGGCTAAAATTAAGCCATGCTCAGTGGCAATATATTCTGTCTTAAAATGTGTTTGGATGTTTCTCACTGTTCTGGACCACATTATAACTTGACTCATTTTTCTTTTGTGTGGTGGAGGAATGGATAATAGCATTGTCTCTAGGGCTGTATTTGTACATCTTTTCGGAACTCTTCAGAGCTATCCATTTTCCCGAACAACCTCCTTGTGTCCTGGGAAGTGTGGATCAGTTTAACGACTCTGACATAGTGGTGGCATATACACCCGTCACTAACATAACACAGAGGATAATGGATAAGATGGCCTTGGCTTCCTTTATGAAAGGTGTGTTATTCAATGATCAGTGTTTCAGTATTATGTGATCTCATGTTTAATTTGAAATTTTGTTTTGCAAATTGAATTTATTTACCTAGCCAACAGGCCAGGGGTTCTCAACTGAGGCAAGGATTCTCATTACATATGCAGTGAAGGGGTTGTTGTGGGCTACCAGTAAGGGTAGGTGCATGAGAAGTGACATAGATTTCCTTGGGGACTTTTTAAATAGCACATACACAATTTACCCTTTATTCCAGAAAGTATGGCTGGAGCAGAAAAAAAAAAGACTGGGCCCTATTTTAGATGATATAAAGTTAATTTCACTTTTCCCAAACTTAACTTTTAAAAGTCCTATTCAGGTTAGGATTCTATAATTTAAGAGTTTCAAAAAATTTTAAGGATTTAATTATTTTAAATTTAGACAATAAATAGTAACTATAAACCAAAGGTATTTGAAATTCAAATCAAGTTTAGCAGTGGCATTGAAAAAGCATTACTGTTAGGTATTTAAAAATAGTTAAAATGTGTAGCTCAGGACATGTAAAATCTGTTTAAAATCAAACCAGGTATTGGCTACTGAAAGTCAAGAATTTGGAAAAATTCTTTTTTCTCAAAGCTTTCTCTGCATATCTGGACTCAGAAAATAGACATCTCTCTGCTATGTAGGCTGATGCATTAACTTGATGTTCTTCTTGAAAGAAATAAAAACACCTGACAGTCATGGTTATTGTGTGAGACCTCTGGCTACCATCCTTCATATCCAGTCTACTGCCATTAGGAGTACCTATTTGTAGTCAGCTGTGGTCTCTGGCCTGCTCCATACAGGCCTTTGACCCTGCATAAGCAGTTATCAGGACAATATCCTTTGCTTCTGTAATCTCGGCCTATCATCAAATTTCTCTTGTTAGCCCTCATTTCCCTGGAGTCTGAACATTGACCATGTCATCCTTTTGTATAGCTTACCCAGACTTTTAACAACTCAGTTCTAATCACTGTCTTCTATCTTTCTGAATCATTTATTTTCTTGCTGTCTGGATTGTCATTCCCAGGGACAGCTCCGAGCTCTGAATTTTAATTATTTTATGCCCACTGTTCCTAATAGTCTGTGTCCAACCTCTGCAAGCTTTGGAATGGATATTTTCATCCTTGGATGCCTTCCCCTGTTGTATAACTCTTCATTGCTGCTTCTGGAGTTTTGACTTTGGCCTACCTCCCTTACCTACATTGCTTACATGTCCTGCCTGACCAGTGTTGCTTCTACCCTGATTTGGCTCTCCTTGCTTCTTCCATTTAATCATTTACCTTATCTATTTTTTTTTACATCTCATGAAGCATTTACAGAAGCCTCAGGGACTAGTCTTCCTGCATGCACAGTACAAGCTATTGGCCACTTTCTGCCCTTAGAGTCTCATGGCTCACTGAACTCTGTCCCTATTCCAGCCACCATGCCAGCCTGTCCCAACCTCAGCTCCTCTCTCACTGTCTTATTCTACATTTTTCTAACTCTTGCTTTTTAGCATGAGTATTTATGTTTTGACCTTGACAGTATTTGTATACCTCTAGAGAAAATTGGTGAAAATCTAGCATTTTCCTCATAAAAGGTTCACAGCCTTACTCTGTGTTTGGAAGGATGAGTAGTTTCAAAAGGTATGGCTACACCACAAAAATGAATAGCTTTTTCATCTTAATGTAGACTTCACTCTGAGTGAGATTTAAAATTAATGAGATTTTTAGAACATGATACATGAAAGTATAAAAAAGGAGGCCATAAATTGGACTTCAGTGGTTTCCAAAGCTAGTAATAGATTTATTAACCAACTATTGGGTAGATTTCTTCTGCAGATTGTAAACTCATCCATTATGCACTGATTATTATGAGCTTAATTCTTAGAGAGTGTTCTTGACCCCAAAGAATCTATAGATGGACTATAACTTTACTTTTGATTTTTGTGGTTTGACTCTTTGCATGCAACTTACTTCTACTAGCATACTATTTTCATGTGATAGAAATTAGTTTATGATCTTGGTAGGAAAAAACAAAACACCAAATTCTCAAGTATCCCTATGGTTTATTTTAAATATTTTTTTCCTTTTAATGTTTAAATTATTTTGGTGACCAAAGTAATATCCACCCTAAAATATGTTAAGGAGTAAAAACTTGTATAAAGCAAAAAAATGAGAGCTTTTCCTTTCATCTTTGCTACCACTTCCTCTCTTCCCCTACCCCTCATTTAAGTTTGTGTGTATCTTTGAAGAAAAATATGCACATGGTCATATATGTTTCTATAGAAACCTATGTCTGTATACGACACACAAAGTCAATTTTTCTTTACCAAAATGAGATCACACAAAAAATAATGTGCTGAAATTTGTTTTTTTTTAATTATATATCATTCATATCTTTTCATGTATTTATATTGGACTTAAAACAATAGAAAAGACTTTTGCTCAGCTTTTAACTCAGAGTCGCCTATTCAGGGATAATATGTAACACCAATAATTTTATAGAAAACTTAAACAATTACATTTTGGTTTTGTGTCTTCTAGTAATAAGTTTACATGATTATTTATATTTCGCTCACATGGTAGGAAGAACAATTGTTGGAACACCTGATGAAGAAACTCTGGATACAGTACTTCCCCAAAAGTACCCTGAAATGGTGGGAGTTGTGTTTAGTGATACTTTCTCATACCAACTGAAGTTTAATTGGAGATATAGAATTCCAAGTATAAAGGAACACTCTGAATACTCAGGTAACTGTATGAGAATTGGTTACAATCTTTTTTGCTATGGCATTGAATTCCCTGTTCATAATGACTAATAGAAACATTAATATAACCAATTAAAGAAGTAATATACATTTTCCCCCTGAACTTAATCATCAATCTTTACTACAGGACGAGTCTTCTTATTTTGGGAACTATTCAATAATATTCTTCTTTCTTCAAGTTTTATAGGGTGCTTAAAAAATTCTCTAGATTGTGTAGCCATAGGCTCTGAGGTTACATTTAGATATTTTATTTTAGAGCCAGAGTTAAGGTTTTAATTCCAGTAATTGACTCCATTACATAATGATGGGCATATTTTTCTTCTTTCTTAAAGAACACTGTTGGAACATAAATGGTAAAAATTTTTGTTACTTAGAAAAATACTGGAAAAATGGATTTGTGGCTTTTCAAACTGCAATTAATGCTGCAATTATAGAAGTAAGTGCCTAACTTCAAAGATGTATTTTAAACCTCTTGTATTTTTTCCCTTTTTTCCAACCTCTACCTCATCCCCCACCTTGTCCCTATACTCTTAGGAGAGGACATTTTGCCTTCTATTCTCAGAGAAAATAGAAGCTGTCAGATGAGAATATTTTCCAACTTCCCAACACAAACCCATTAAAACTTCAGACCTACTGCTCCCTACACTTTTCTCCTTCCTCATCCCTAATGTCCTTCCTCAGTTCATAGACTGGATCCCATCCCTGCCAACCTTAACAAGAAAGTTGAACTATGGATTTTTCCTTCTGTCTCCTCTTTCTTCAACCTCACCTTTCTACTAGATTCTTATCTTCAGGATTTAAAATTAATTTCTTCACTTATGACCAAGACCTTTGCTCATCCACATTCCTCCCCAAGTAACTACCCTATCTCCCTTCTCTTAATGGCTAAGTTTCTTGAAAGTGTTGTCTTCATTAGGCTCAACTCAATGCAATATGATTTCTATCCCCACTACACCACCAAAAGGGCTTTTTCTAAGGTCAATAACACTTCCATGTCAATTAACAGCTGTCATTTTTTTATTCCTCATCTTACTTGATCTTTCAGCTAAATAACATAGGATTCACCTGTTTCCCTTTCACTTTTCTAAACATTCCTTCTTAAGTCTTCTTGCCACCTTATCCTTTCTGTGTCTTTATATCTGTAGTTCCACATGGTTCTATTCTAGGCATCTCTTTCTGTCCTATACACTTTCTCTAGAAAGTCTCATTCATTCTCATAATTTTGATTATATTTTATATGCTGATAACTCTGAGAACACTATTTGAAGTTGTAGACCAGCAACATTTTTCTGTAAAGGACCTCGTGGTAAATATTTTAGGCTATAGGGGTCAAATTGTCTGTATTGTAACTATTTACCTCTGCTGTTGTAGCGTGAAAGTTGCCATAGATAACACACAAATAAATGAGTGTGGTTGTGTTCAGTAAAACTTTATTTACAAAACAGCTGATAGGCCAGATTTGGTTTGGGGACCATAATTTGCTGACCTCTGCTCTAGTCCTATGTATCTGACTGTGTACTGGCTGTCTCTACTTCAAGCAATTCAAACTTAATATGGTCAAAACTGAATGTGGGTGTTTTTTTTCTAGATGTGACTGAGTCTTTTAAAATTTTCTCTATCTCAGTTAATGCTAAAGCTACCTAGTTGATCAAACAGAAACTGGGAAATTATCTGTCTCACCCATCACATCCAATCTTTCATCTGGCCTCTTAATTCTAAACTCAAATCTATGTACTTCAGCTCTGCCATCAGCACAAGGCCAACCATTGTCATTTCTGGCCTGAACTATGGGAGTGGTTTATTTCCCCTGCCTCATCTAAACTCTATATATTTGTTTGTTTTTGCTGCAGAAACCTCTTTTCAGTGTTCCAGTGTACTATGCTATTTCTTTCCTTTGCATATGCTGTTCCCTCTGCTCAGAATTTGCTTCTCCATCCTAAACCCTACCCACACAATCTTTTTTTAGAAAGGATCACAGCTTTCAGCTCTCAGTATAAATGTCACTTCTTCAGGAAAGCCTTCTCTGGCTTTCCTCTACTTCTCTTTTAACACGGTTGTTCAATTTTAATTAAAGAATTGATTATGCAATGAGTCATTAAATATCTCTCCTCCTTTCTCCTCTGTACTACAAAATGTAAAGTTCTGCAAGAGTTAGGAGTGTTTCTGTCTGGATTGCTGCTATTTCTCAATCACCTAACAGTGTATTTTGTATGATCAACCCTCAGTTAATTTCTCAAATGACTCTTATAATTAATGCCAATTCATACCTAAAGTTATCAAGATTGTTTTGATGATATTAGTAGTTCGTCATATTTCAAAATGATGGGCACATGTAAATACTGAAATTGAAAAGAAACAAAAGGTGCACTGTTTTCTAACATGTTTATTCTGTAGTTAACATAATATATTTGTTAACATCCCAATTTAGGTCACAACAAATCATTCTGTGATGGAGGAGCTGACATCAGTTATTGGAATAAATATGAGGATACTACCTTTCATTTCTAAGGGAGAAGTTATAAATGAATTGTTTATTTTTATTTGTGTAGTTTGTTTCTCTTCTTTTATATACTTTGCATCATTAAATATTACAAATGAAAGAGAAAAATTTAAGAAACTGATGACAGTGATGGGTCTCCGAGACTCAGCATTCTGGTAAGTTAAATTGATACTTTACCTACGTATCATACATTAACCAACAGAGAAACTCATTAGGTTATAAAAGAAATTGGATGCACTCATGAGTTTTTCTTGCATGTATTCAATTTAATTAGTTTACCTGCATTAGAGTTTAAGGTGCTGGCAGTAGAAAATAAATAAGGATTCTGCTATGTTTCCCTGAGTTGAAGAAACACATTATGATGTTTGTATCAGTTATTTATTGCCAGAAAAATGCTGCATAAAAGCCACCCAAGACCCAGTGACCTCAAGCAAAAGGTACTTATTCTTTCTCATTTGTCTGCGGCAAATGAAAGTTTGGCAGACCTATTAATAGTTTGGGTTTGGCCAGGCTTGGATTCAAAGTGTGGGTTAGATCCAGGTCTGCTCCATGTGACTCATCCTTCTTGGGCCAGTAGGCTAGCTGGGCATGTTCTTCTCATTCAGTCACAGAAACACAGGAGGGCAAATCCCTATGCACAAGCATATTTCAAGCTCCTGCTCATATCGTATGTGCTAAAATCTCATTAGTTAAACCAAGTCATGTGGACAAAACTAAAGGCAAGGTATAGAGAAGTGTGTTCTGCCCACTATGAGACCAAAGCAAATCAAGTTGGCAAGCCTGCAGTTAACAATATGGGGAATTATACTCCTTTCATGAAAAGAGGAGCAGAAAAGGAAGTGAAAAATTTTGGACAATAGACTAATTTACTACACAGTGTTATTGAGGCCAAGGCATGTAGTTAGTCAACAAAAGTATTCTTTGGGTGGAATTGATCAGACAATATCAGGGTTAAATAAGCCAATGTCTTTAAATCACATGGTACAAACAGAGTTGGGTGTTTGTTAGCACGTGGTAAAATGCATCTCTCTCCATATACCTATATATCTGTGTATCTATCCATCCATCCATTTATCTATTGTCCCTTTTCCACTAGACTTTGAGATAGTATACAATTATAGTAATATATTATAGTAAATATTAAATAATAGTAAAGCATTATGGTCTAGTAATTATAGAAATAATAGTGAACATTGCTTAAGTACTTAACTTTGTTCACAGAGATCACTTCCAGCTCATAGTGCTATATTATCCTCATTTTACAGGTAAGAAAACTAAAGCAGAGAAAAGTTAAGGTTTTTGCCTAAAACCATATAGCTTATAAGCAATAAACTGAGGAATCAAATCCAAGAAAACAGCACTCTTTTAGCCACTGTGGTATATAACTCAAAAAAATTAATAAAATGAAATTAATGTCAAGGGGGAAAGGAGATAGAAAAAGCCACTGGTGAAAACAGCCTGCAGAAGTGCATACCATATTGTTTTTAGCATTATTGGATGTAAGTATTAAATTTGGACTCAAATTTTTTTTTCATTTTTTGGTATTTTTAATTGATATATCATAGTTGTACATATTTTTTGGGCACATGTGATACTTTGATACGTGTATATGATGTGTAATGATCAAATCAGGGTAATTGGGATATCCATCACCTCAGACATTGGATCCAAATTCTAAGTGCCTCTTTCCTGATATAAAACTATGCAAGGTACCAGATTTTGTTATGGCTAGAATTTTTTTATTAGCTAATGTTGCATCAGTTATTGGACAGAGTGTTTTAAGTGTGCTCTTTCTCCTTCTTTCTTTTCAAAGACAAGGAAAAGAAATTTTAAAGAATAAAATGATAAAATATGTCTAAAAAAATTCAGCTTTGCCAATTTTGTTCTTTAAATTTCCATGACAAGTCCATTGCCAGATGCAAGCATCTGGGTATTGAGGTAAAACTGCTGTATTTTTTATAAAGCCCTTACACTTCTTATATATTGTACTCTCTTCTACTTTCTACCTGATCAGGCACAAATTTTGCTATAATCTACTTAACTCAAATAAGCCTCAAGTATGCAGAATTCTCATTTATCAAAAGCTCATTTTTGGCCGGGCACAGTGGCTCACGCCTGTAATCCTAGCACTTTGGGAGGCTGAGGCGGGAAAATCACTTAAGGTCAGGAGTTCAAGATGAGACCTTGTCTCTACTAAAAGTAGAAAATTAGCCGGGCGTGGTGGCACACGCCTGTAGTCCCAGCTACTCAGGAGGCTAAGGCAGGAGGATCACTTGAGGTCAGGAATTTGAGGTTGCTGTGAGCCGGGCTGACACCACGGCACTCTAGCCCGGGCAACAGAGCGAGACTCAAAAAAAAAAAAAAAAAAAATTGTTTTTCTTATTGCTGGCACTATTTCATGATATGGATGTTTCTCAGTTTCTTTACCCTTTCAACCTTTGGAGGAGATATGAGTTGTTTCCAGTTTTTGGCCATCATGAATAAAGCTGCTGTGAACATTCATGTACAGGTTTTTGTGTGAACATAACTTTTAATTTTTCTGGGAAAAATTCTTCATGGTATGTTTGCTGGGTCATATAGTAGTTGTTTAAAACACATCTTTCCATCTATTTCCGCATATTTTCAAAAGCAACAATGTTTTGGCTACTCTGATATTGGATCACAGTTGTACAACTATAATCTTCATTATACCTTTCATTTTTTTTTGTTTCATGTTTCTTAGTAGCACAACAGTGTTCTGATTCTTAAAAACAATATATTGAGTGGCTAATGTCAATCGCCATATGAGCTTTACTTAAATTGGGACGATTTCAGTTAAACATTCAGAAGGATTGTATACTTGAGGAAGCGTTAATATAAGGAAGTTTAAAGGGCAGATTGTTACTGTGTTTTTCCATCGACATGTTATATAGTCACTTGACTGAAAGAATAGACTTATATTTAATTATGTTATTTTAAAATTTGTTCTATAATTGTAGAGATAATTATGATAATGTCTACTTTCTGTACCACATGATAAGCTAACATCTTCATGTGCATTACCTCACTTAACGCTCAGAACAACCAATATGAAGTGGCTACCATGATTGACCCCATTTTACAGATGAGGATGAGAGAAGATAAGTAACTTCCCTGTAGTCACACAGCTAGAGTGTGCATGACCACTTTTTATAATAAATTTAACCCTCATAGTTTGACTGCAGAGTTTTTTTGTTTGTTTGTTTTTTGTTTTTAGAGTTGGGGTCTCGCTGTTGCTCAGGCTGGTCTCCAACTCTCAAGCTCAAGCGATCCTCCGGCCTCGGCCTCCCAGAGTGCTAGGATTACAGGCATGAGCCACCAAGCCCAGCCCAGACTGCAGAGTTTTTACCGTTTTGCATATTGCCTCTCCAAAATTTACGTGTGTGTGACATTTTGAATTAACACCTTGTTTCTACCATAGGCTCTCCTGGGGATTGATGTATACTGGCTTTATCTTTATTATGTCCATTTATATGGTTCTGGTCATAACATTGATTCCAATTATAGTTCATACTGGCTTCATGGTGATGTTCACACTGTTCGGCCTATATGGCCTGTCTTTGGTGAGTTGGTAAAAACATATACTTCTTAACCTGCTTCAGGTCACAGATAGATGAGCAAATAATGACATTTCGTTGGGATATTAGTATAGTCACTAAATTTCAATCCTGTTTTCTTTATGTTTTGAGAAAATTTTGTGAGAAATTGGTGAATACTGATATTCACAATTCTTAAAGGGAAAATATGCCAATAGGAACTCTTCTTTCTTCCTTCAGATTGCATTGGCTTTCCTCATAAGCGTGTTAATAAAGAAACCTTTGCTTGCTGGTTTGGCTGGATTTCTCTTCACTGTGTTTTGGGGATGTGTGGGATTCACTGTATTACACAGACAACTTCCATTACCTTTGGAATGGGTATTAGGTCTTCTTAGCCCTTTTGCCTTCACTGCTGGAATGGCTCAGGTAAGAACACAATTATTTTATGACTTTATTTTTTAGATTTTCAAAATTTGTTCTTATTCAAGAGTTTGCTTCATGAAATTTAATGATCAATCATCCAGTATTTTAAGAAATTCTGCTGTTGAAAATTAAATAAATAGTAAAAAAATTTCTTATCAAAGTAATAAACAAAACAGGCAGATCATTTGTAAAATCCTAGCAAATTTATTTTTTTTCCGTTGGGTAAATACCCAGTAGTGGGATTGCTGGATCAAATGGTAGTTCTACCTTTAGTTCTTTGAGGTATCTCCATATTATTTTGTGTAGAGATTGTACTAATTTGCAGTCCCACCAGCAGTGTATGAATGTTCCTATCTCTCCACATCCACGCCAACATTTGTTGTTTTGGGACTTTTTGCTATAAGCCAATCTCACTGGAGTTAAGTGGTATCTCATTGTGGTTTTGATTTGCATTTCCCTGATGTTAGAGAAGTTGAGCAATTTTTTGTTTGTTGGCCGTTATTCTGTCTTCTTTTGAAAAGTTTCTGTTCATGTCCTTTGCCCACTTTTTAATGGGGTTGTTTGATTTTTTCTTGTTGATTTTCCTAAGTTCTGTATAGATTCTGGTTATCAGCCCTTTATCAGATGTATAACATGCAAATATTATATTCTATAATAAAGACATCTGCACTTGAATGTTTATAGCAGCACAATTCACAATTGCAAAGATGTGGACACAACCCGAGTGCCCATCAATACATGAGTGGATTAATAAAATGTGATATATGTGTACCATGGAGTACCACTCAGCCATAAAAAACAATGGTGAATTAATATATCCTGGATGGAGCTAGAGCCCATTCTTTGAAGTGAAGTATCACAAGAATGGAAAAACAAGCACCACTGGTATTCACCATCAAATTGGTACTAACTGATCAATACTTATGTGCACATATGGAAATAATATTCATCAGAAGTCAGGCAGGTGGGAGCAGAGTGGATGGGATGGGAAAACTCACACCTGATGGGTGTGGGGTGCACTGTCTGGGGGATGATCATGATTGCAGCTCTGACTTGGGCAGTGCATAGGCAATATATGTAACCAAAGTGTTTGTACCCCCATAATATTCTGAAACTAAAAAAAAAAAATCCTAGCAAATTTAAAGAAGAAAAATAATTGCCCAATATCTGACCACTCAGAAATATCAGAGGCAACAAAATGTCAGGTTATGCATAATGAATGAGGCCACATGGCATTGATCAGCATCTCAGCTCTACTACCTCCCAGGTGCGTGACATTGGGCAAGTAACTCAGCCTCTTTGGCTTCACTTTCTTCTGCTGGGATGTCAGTAGAACCAACCTCATGGGGGTAATTGTAAGGATTAACTTTGTTATTACATATGTATAGCACTAGTATAATGCCAGATACATGCTATATAAATGTTAGCTATTATCCTTACCATTCTATTTTTATTATCTTTAAAATAATTTCTTCAAATCTTCAATACTCATTTAATATTTTAATGTTTCCACAATATCTCATTGTTAGAATTTTTAAATTTCCTTTAAATGGTCTCCAATTTCATTGCCCACTTTGAGTTTTTCTTCCCAGAATATGTTATATTTGGTTGCTTATCCACTCCTCCAAATCCTCTTCTTTAAAATACCTGTGATAATCAATTACTCAGTTAAATTTCTGTTTTTCAATTGTTTTACTTTCTTGTATAGCACTTCCCATTTTTGTGACAATAATTTTATTTGTAGAAAGCAACAATGTTAATAACTTCTCTGTGCAATTTTGAAGAAAAAGATATTAAAATAGGAACTATATTTGTCTAGGCAGCACTGTCTTTTTTTAAACTTCAGTTTTATAGGCTCATCTAATATTTTATTTTTTTCTTTTTAATCTCAGATTACATACCTGGATTATTACCTGAATGGTGTTATTTTTCCTGATCCCTCTGGAGATTCATATTTTATGATTGTTACTTTCTTCACTTTGGCATTTGATACTCTTCTTTATTTGATATTAACATCATATTTTGAGCGAGTTTTGCCTGGTAAGTAATATTGTGGTTAAAGTTGAATTTAAAGCAATTCTGTTTCTTATAAGGTAACATCTTAATATTTGTTCACTTGTAATTTAAGAAGCATTTCTGATTGTAAGAGGATAGGAAAAAATTTCAAAGCAATAGATAGAATTTTCTCATTTCCATCTGACTATTTAATAGTATGAACTGAATTATTTTTAAAAATGTTTTAATTCAAAAGAACTTGTGATTATTTTGGTTTTGATCTTTCATAAATGTAGGATGGTGTTTGTGTGTGTTTTAGTTGGGGAGAAGGAAGGAAACACCTAAATCAGCCATTGGATAATAATGTTTTTAGTGTTTGAATTTAACTCATTGAGGTAAGATAGTTCGTTAAATGGTTCTTGCTAATATTTGGCTCTAATAAACTTGTTATTTTGAATCTCAAAAATACGAAAAAGAAAACACCATACAAAGTTAATAGATAATCTCTTCTTTTCTCCCTTTTTGTGGGAACATCAGCCTAATAAGAATGCTTTCTATAGCGTTATAGAAAGTATATAATAAACTGTACAAATGGCTTTTAAATAATTATTATAAAATTTCTATATAGTATGTACTTATAATCCCGGGAGCTAATATACAGTCATATACTGCATAACGACATGTCAGTCAATGATGGACTTCATGTATGGTGGTGGTCTCATAAGATTATAATACCGTATTTTTACTGTACCTTTTCTGTTTAGATGTGTTTAATACACAAATAATTACCATTGTGTTACAATTGTCTACAGCATTCAGTACAGTAACATGTTGTACAGGTTTATAGTCTAGGAGCAATAGGCTATATATAATGTGATGAAAGCGTATTATATGTAATATAAAATCACCTAATGATATTTCTCAAAACGTATTCCTGTTGTTAAGCGATGCATGAGTGTACTTACATTTCCTTTGGTCCCATGTGAAATCCATAAGTTTCACTCATACGTAATTCTCTCTTATGTGTCAGAATCTGAATATTTTTAAACCCAACTTATTTTGGTATGATCATCTGGTTTCTAATTCAGGCTTTTTATTTTAAAAATGTTTATAGCTTTCTCTAGACATTTTTTTCATGTGTTTTATCCCTATTATACTACTGTTTTAAGTTTTTTAGCCCTTATACCTCTCACTGGCATAATAATACAAGTTTCTTTTTCAATTTTATGATGTATCATTTAGAAATAAGTAATTTCTTATGTATGTAGCAAATTGGCTTCAAAATTGTTTTGAAAAATTATTCTTCCTGTGAAGAAATGATTGCTCTAATTAAATAAGATTTCTTCTTTTGACCAAAAAGTAATGTGTAATGTATGTAACCCATATGAAACCAACTTAACATGTAGCCCTGACTTGGCATAGGTCACAGCAAAAGAGTTAGCACTCTGGGACTTGAAAAATTAAAAAATTTACTTTATTATAACTTCTCAAATGTGCAAAGTGGAAATTCAAATTCTCAATCTTGTCTCCTTCTGTATGCATGCATTGTCTCATTCGTACACGTAGCAAGATGTCTGCTCCACCAACTTCATTTTTTTTAAGTGATAACTCTGAGCATCTCAGGGGACTAATTTTACATAGAATAAGTTTTTTAAAAGGAGACTATTGTTCTAGAATCACGTTTTCTGTATCCTTTGTGTTTCGACCTAATTTCTGGAGATCCTACATTTAATGTAAATTTCTACAATATGATGACAGGTTTTTAAGTTTTAATCAGAACAATAATGTTCTCTTTTTACTGACATTGGGAAAGGATACAGGTATGTCACATGGCAAGGGAGACAGCAAGAAAGAGGGGGGAGGAGGTGCCAGGCTCTTTTAAAGAATAAGATCTCCTGGGAAGGAATAGAGAAAGAATTTACTCGTTGCCATGAGGATGGCACCCAGCCATTCATGAGGGATCTGTCCCCAGGACACAAACACCTCCCATCAGGCCCCACCTCCCCATTAGGGGTAAAATTTTAACATGATATTTGGAGAGGACAAATATCCAAACTATATCACTGTCCTTAATATAATATATTTATTTTTTGAAATATTATTTGTTTAAGAAATGTAAAAGCATTAGAATCACTGGTGCAGGAAATAGAGACAGATTGAATTAGTATATGTTGGGCCTTTCACTGTTGAGATTTGTGTTTTAGGAAGATCACTCTGACAGCTGTGTGGAGGATGGGCTCAAAGCAGGTAGACACTAATGTAATAATCTACGTTAGAGTGGTGGGACCAAATTAAGGTTTTAGTGTAATGTAGAGGGGAGGACAGACTCATGAGATTCTTAGGTGATAGAAACAACCTGATTTGGTGATTAATTATAAATAAGTTGGGGGAAGAGGAGGGGAGGGGATGAGGGTGGCTCCCTTGCTTCTGGCTTTGGTTACTGGGAGTAGTGAAGATAATGCCACTGGGGAAATAACTACAGTAGTAGCAAAACAGGAACATAAAACATTAGTTCAATTTTGGGCATATATTTTTTAAAAGCTACAATTTCTATGAATAAAATTAATTTATTTTTCAATCGTTATTTTCTCCCTTCTAAATTTTTTTTTTCACTTTTTCATGGTGTAATTTCCCTTTCTGGCTAGTTTAAGTCAAGATGTTTTTATATATATTCCTCTTTGAACATTTCTGCTCTTCCATGTAATATCTCTAAACCACAACACTATATTTTCACTTCTCTTTTCAAAGACTTGATTTCTAACTATAACTTTACCATTCTTTCCCACATAACTTCCCACATCATCAGCAGCTCTTGCTTTCAAACATCAGGAAATGATATGTAGTATTTCTTCTTCCTCAGCTATTCTTTTGTAGTGGCACTTGCTCAAGTTTATCCCCTTATATTATATTAACTTTCAGTAATAGCTTTCAATGTAATATTACATATGAAAACTCTATATTGTTTTAATTATCCTATAGTCTCTCAAATATCTGTTAAATTTCCTCCTCTTATCGCTAATAAATTCATGTTTTATAGATATATCATTAAAATGCCATTTCATATTATTCTCTTTGCTTCTTTAGATCTGCAGCTGAATTTTATACTCTAACAGATATAAGTCCATTTAGCTGTCAAACCATTTTTAATTGATTACCTACTGCCCATTCTACCTTGGAATGATATGAACTGTCTCTTGATGAGGATCCCTGTATAATTCCATATAGTCATAAAAAGTTAAAGGATTATCTACATATCTGGTCAAAAAATTTACATAACAAAACAAATGAAGACTTGTGGCAGAAACAGTTTGATCTGTGTTTCTTTCATTTTACTAATGGATTTTAAAAATTGACCATGGTTCCTACATCTGATTCCTTACTTTTAGTTTCCTTCCTCTCTATATCCTTTTCCTATATGACAACAGTTATCCAGCCCTATGTTTACCTTTATGTTCTTAATAACTTAGTTTTTCTGCCTTTGTTGTATTCTTAGGGCTTTGAAAAAAGTTGTCTTTTGATTTGTAGTGAATGATATACTCACTATTTTTAATATTCATTTTTTATATATTATCTAAATAGTATTTCTTTATATGCTATGGCAGGAATCAGCTTATACAACTTCTATTTTTAAGCATCCAAGTGTCTGGAAATCCCAAGAGTGAAGTTCTTAATGTTTGATATGAACTCCTACAGCTACAACTTTATCCTTTTTGATAAGCTCTTTTATTTTTATGAACCACAGCTGACAACTTACCAAAGACCAAAACACTCTCTTAACCTCAATGTACCTATAATGCTTTACTGTTGACATTATAAACTTAAATGCCCAAGATAATAACTTAAGTTCAAAAGTGTTATCAAGCTACACTAGGACAGATGTCTTTCTTTACTAGTGTGATGTGATTTTTGTAATATGAAATTATATCTTTATTAATTAGATAAAGATGGCTACCGGTATTCTCCATTGTTTTTCCTAAAGTCTTCATTTTGGTCCAAACATCAAAATACTCATGATGAAGTCTTTCAGAATGAAATAAATCCTGAGCATTTCTCTGATGACTCTTTTGAACCAGTGTCTCCAGAATTCCATGAAAAAGAAGCCATAAGGTAATTAAGAAATTATGTCACTATGTACACTTATAGATAAAAGCTTAATAAACTAAGCTGCAACAGGGCCAGCCATAGGTCAAATGTTGATGTAGCTGATGTGTTCCTTTCTTTCAGCTATTCCTCTGCCATAATCCTAAATTTCTGTCATTCACCATTTTAAAAGTAAATACAGCTGATATTGTCAACAGTAAAATTTAGGAGCCCTATTCATTTTCTTAACCTTCCTCTTTTGTCTTCTATCTTATCATCCCCCATCATTTGTACTTTCCTCTCTGCTTTGTCTTCTAACACACACACATATACACACATATCTTATGTATATGTATATAAAGTATATATATATGTGTATAAAGTATATAAGTATATATGATGCACACATATTTTTCAAACTTAGACTATCTCCTTTAAGGAGTGTAGGGACTGAAATTTTTAAGTCAAAATCCCTCTCCACAATTTAATAGCTTTGTGACTTTTTGTTAAACTATATGAGCTCTCTAAGCCTCTTTTTTTTCATTTCTAAGGAGAGTGTAATGTGTCTGTCATCTTTAGTAATGTGAAGTATCAATAAGATAACTAAGTATATATGCCTGTTACATAATAGGAACTATGTAGGTGTTAGTTCTATATTCAAATCTGTTTGACAGATTGAAGGAGTATAGAAAATAAAAAATAATACAGGGAGAACCATCAGTAAAGGATTTTAAAGGAAACCAGGAAGATGTACTGTTATAGACAATGCTTAATTCTTCATTCTGTCATAATTTAATGCATAGTTCTTTAAGCATTTGCTTATTTCATTGAAGATTATTGAGAAATATTCTTAAGTGATGTCTCATTTATGTGAAGGTATGTTTCTAAAAGTAGATTTTGAAGAGACAGTGGAGCATAGTGATTATAATGTTGTCCATAGATTTTAAATACCCAGTTTGAATCCTGGCTTTGCTACTTCTTAATTGTATAATCCCAGTTAAATTACTTAACCTGCCTGTGCCTCAATTTCTTCATCTTTAAAATGGGCATAACAATAGTACTAGGTTTGTCATGAAGAGTAAATGAGCTATCACATGTAAAGCTTTTAGAGTAGTGCCTGGTCCATAATAGGTATTCAATAAATGTTAGCTGTTATGAATATCCCAAATAAATTTAATCAGTTAGACTTATATCAATTCACCTTATTTAAAAACAGTTAGGTAGAAGATGATTGTGGAAGTATCTAGAAGAAGTGGGAAATGAGAAGGGAGACAACAGGAAAAGGAGAAAACTACAACCTGACATGGAAATATTGAGGAGAAAGCTCTCTATTCCCTGGAGTTGAGGGAACTTCTCAAATTCTACCATTTTTGTAGTCTTTCAAGTTTTATTTCCTGCATGAAGACTTTTATGGCTATTCCAGTTTATCACTTTTCTTACTATTAACTCTTATAGTCATTATGTTGACACAAGAAAATTTAGTATTGTGGCACTTAACAAGTTAAATTAGGACTAAATTACATTAGTTCCTCCTTTGTCAGGCCAAAAGCTCCTCTTCTAGAAACATGGTTCTGTAAATGCCCGGGACCATGAGTCTGACCCATATTCATCCAGTGGGCAAATGGGCATGGTTGTGTGGGTTGAAGAGAGGTTATTTAGGTCTCCTAAGTAAGTGGATGATACTAGTCATCCTGTTCAGTGGTCTTAGATCCAGTTTGCCCTTAATGCTTTAATATAAGCTGAGTATATTCTGAAGTAAATATGACAGCTCTAGCCTATATAAACATACACACTATGTCATCTACATTGACATTCCCTCTATCTGTACCTAATGGCCTAACATGCCTCAAACCAGCATCTCTTTGATCATTCTGGACCAGACTGTTCCTGCTGACAAATTAATTACTTCATTAATTTATTCATCGTTCATTAAGCCCTCTGCTAAAATTAGGGTACAGAGACTAATGACATCCTTTCACCTCAGAAAGTGCAGAGTCTAGTGGGAAACAGGCATTTAAATAGATAATTAATAAAAGGAGTGGAAGAGATGAACACAGGAATTAAAAGAACACAGTGAAGGACCATCCAGTCCCGCCTAACATAGTGGGGAAGATCAGAAGCAGACAACTCTTGAGGTGAGTCTTATGGAAGGAAAAGGTCTTAGTCATATAAAGTATGGTAGGGTATGTGAAGGTCCTTCCACACAGGGGATATGGCATGAGCAAGATACGACAGCAAGAGACAGTGTATATGTCTAGGGAGCACTTAAGGAAGTGACATTTCTGAGCTTAAAGTAGAAGGCTAGGAGAGGGAGAGGTACACCTTAAGAGATAGGGACCAAATCAGATCATGGAGGATTTTGTTTGCCAAGTTAAGAAGAGCAGCCTATCTTTTATAGTGTGGGGGGGATGACTGAGTAATTTTAGACAACCATACCTTTGACAGATCACTTTGGCAGCTTTGTGGAGAATGGATTTGAGAGTGACACAACTGGAAAAATGGAAACATTTAGGAGGTTGTATCAGTCTGGGTCTTGTCAGAAAAACTGCGTTGCTGGAAATATTGTGGAAGTAAAGGGGTTTAATATAGGAATGACGTATTCACAAATGTACAATGGTTGAAGAAAGTTGTAGACAGAAAGTTAAGGAAACAGCTACTGAGGACTTCAGCGTGATGCACAGAAATGAGTGGTTTTCAGGAAGTTTGTTGTGAAACTGCTGCAAGTGTCAAGGATTTTCTGGGAAAGCTCCCACCCGTTATCTTAACCTGCAGCAGCAAAGTGGTGTTTGTCAGGAAGTCTTGCAAGCTACTACAGGCCTTAGTCCACCTATGTGTTTGGCCCCTATGACCTTCAGAGGTTAAGGACCTTGATTCATTTATGCTCTTACCCAAGTTCTTCTCATTGACAAAGTCTAATACCAAGTCTAATACCAAGAAGGGGGTTCTGGGAAACCTAGTCCCTGGTGTGCCCTCTGCATTGCAAAAGAGAAGAGGCTGGTGCTGATGCAAAGGGGATAACTAACAATTAGCAGAGAGGTCATAGCCCTGGTGGAGGTGAAAAATGATAAGAGTCTGGACTAGAAGGTCATAGGCAAGTGATAAAAGGATAAATTCAATTAGATTCAAAAGTTAAACTCATAAATTCCTAATGTTAAATTATGATAATTTTGTAGGTCATGGGATGAGATGAGACAGGAAGAGAGAGAGTCAAGGATTCCTCTCTGTTACCAGCTTCAGTTCCTGAGTGGATGGTGGAAACACCAACTGAGATAGAGAATCGAAATGAGATTGGTTTAGAGGTAAATAAAATGCACTCAGTTTGATATCCAAGTGCAGATATATAGCAAAAATCTGAATATATAAATCTGAAACTTTAAAGAAAATTCTGAAGACATAAATTTGGGAATCATGAGAACATAGGTAGAAGTTGAAGCAATGAGAGTAAGAAAGATCATATGGTGAAGATTTGAGAATAAGAAAAATATTGGTCAAGTATAAAATTCAACTTAAGGAGTCCATAGAGTATTTCAAAAAGAAATATTAAGAGAAGGATGTGGAAACCAAAAGGGTAGAAGACAGGGAAATAGAGCTTTGTGAGAAGAAAAAGAATGGGCAATATTGTACAACAGTGATGAGGTCTATCAAACAAGGACTGAAAAGTGCCCATTAGATTCAATAATTAGAATGTCTTCGGTGAGTTCATTGAGAATAGTTTCTGTGGAGTGATAGGGTTAGAAGCTATATTGTCTTAGGTTGGGGAATAAATGTGGGGTAAAGAAATGAAAACAGGGAGTAAAGACTATTTTTTTGATACTTTTGCCTGTGAAAGAAAAGTACAATTGAGAGGGATGCAGGATTGAGGGAAAGCTTCTCTCCCTTCCTCCTTCTTTTTTCTTTTTTGTTTCGTATTCAATATTTTTATTTATTTATTATTTTTTATTTCAGAGTATTATGGGGTACAAACGTTTAGGTTACATGAATTTCTTTTGTGCCATTTGAGTCAAAGTTGTAAGTGTGCCCATCACCAAGATAGTGTGCATTGTACCCTATTAGGTGTGAATTTACCTGTCCCCTTCTTCCCCCTCCCACCTGCTTGGTTTCCCCTGAGTTTTACTACCATATGTGCACATGAATGTTGATTGGTTAGTTCCAGTTTAATAGTGAGTACATGTGGTGTTTGTTTTTCCATTCCTGCAATACTTCACTTAGAAGAATGGTCTCCAGTTCCATCCAGGTTGTTACAAAGGGTATTAATTCACATTCTTTTTATTGGCTGAATAGTACTCCATAGTATACATATACCACATTTTATTCATCCACTCATGTATTGAAGGGCATTTGGGTTGTTTCTACATCTTTGCGATTGTGAATTGTGCTGCTATAAACATTCCAGTGCAAGAGTCTTTTTTATAAAATGTCTTGTTTTTCCTTTGGGTAAATACCCAGTAGTGGGATTGCTGGATCAAATGCTAGGTTGACTTTTAGTTCTTTGAGGTATCTCCATACTACTTTCCATAGAGGTTTTACTAGTTTGTAGTCCCACCAACGGCATGTAAGTATTCCTTTCTCTCCACATCCACGCCACCATCTGTTGTTTTGGGAGTCAAACTATAGCTCTTTGCTGATGATATGATCATATACCTAGAAAACCCCAAAGATTCTGCCAAGAGACTCCTGGAATTGATAAATAAATTTAGCAAAGTCTCAGGTTACAAAATCAATGTACACAAATCAGTAGAATCCATATATGCCAACAACAGTCAAACTGAGTATCAAATCAAAGACTCAATACCTTTCACAATAGCAACAAAGAAAATAAAATACCTAGGAATATATTTAACTAAGGAGGTAAAAGACCCCTACAGGGAAAACTACGAAACACTGAGGAAGGAAATTGCAGAGAATGCAAAAAGATGGAAAAACATATCATGCTCATGGGTCGGCAGAATCAACATTGTCAAAATGTCTATACTACTCAAAGTGATCTACAGATTCAATTAAAATACCAACGTCATTTTTCGCAGATCTATAAAAAATAGTTCTATGCTTTGTATGGAACCAGAAAAGGCCCCAAATAGCCAAAGCGACCTTAAGCAATAAGAACAAATTGGAGGGCATCACTTTACCAGACTTCGAGCTATATTACAAGGCTATAGTAACCCAAACAGGATGGTACTGGTGCAAAAACAGAGACATAGACCTATAGATCAGAACAGAGAACCCAGATATAAAACCCTCCTCTTATTGCCATCTGATCTTTGACAAAGCAGACAAAAACATATACTGGGGAAAAGAATCCCTATTCAATAAATGGTGCTGGGGAAATTGGATAGCCACATGTAGAAGACTGAAACAGGATCCACACCTATCACCACTCACAAAAATTAATTCATGATGGATAACAGACTTAAACCTAAGGCATAAAACTATAAGAATTCTAGAAGAGGTTTGAAAAACTCTTATAGATGTCAGCCCAGGCAAAGAATTTATGCAGAAGATCCCAAAGGTAATCACAGCTACAACAAACATAAATAAATGGGACCTGATTAAATTTAAAAGCTTCTGCGCAGCTGAAGAAACAATTAATACAGCAAATAGACAACCTACAGAATGGGAGAAAATATTTGCATGCTATATATCTGATAAAGGGCTAATAAGTAGAATCTACAAAGAGCTCAGGAAAATCAACAAGAAACATCAAACTCTCCGTTCCTTCTTTCTTCCTTTCTTTCAATTGTAGCTTTCCCTTATTCATTTGCTAACTTAGAGAAATAACTGGAATATATGAAATACCAAGCTTGATTCAAGCTTGAGCAGATCTGTGTAAATCTCTTCTGGGAGTGGTTGGGGGAGGGCTTTTACTACTGCCCTCCTTGGATCCCATTAAGAGGGTGACACTCTATACTGTGAAGTTTAGGCTCAGTCATAAACTCTAGCATTGGCAGTTAACATAATCTGTGTTATTAGAAAATGCATTTACCTAAGAGTTACTTAATCTTTCAGAATCAGAAACATTAAAAAAGAATATAACGGAAAGCCTGGAAAAGTAGAAGCATTGAAAGGTAAAAAGAAAAATTTCATTGTTTTGATGATGTTTTAATTAAAAAATTTTTTTATGACCTTAAAATATAAATAATCATAGTAGAAGATTAGAGAATGAATATAAATAAAAGAAAAAATTTTAAAAACATGTTTCTACTTTGAGGGATAGTAACCAACATTATTTCTTTCTGTGTCTTTATAAAATACTTTTTTAAAAATGAGATTGCACTGTTTATATTGGTTTATAATATTCCACCTGACTTTCTCAAACTAAGCTTGAAGTATCACTGGAATTGATTTTACTTTCATAGAACTTTTCAACATCTGTTTTGGGCTGTGGTTTATCTTACATTTGATTCTCTGACAGTCTAATTCCATATGTTTTCTGTCTTCAGAGACTCTGTGTGTGTGTGTGTGTGTGTGTGTGTGTGTGTGTGTGTGTGTATATATATGAATGAAAATGCCTGTGGCATGCTTTGGATCCCAACAGACTTCTCTAAAGATCATGCCCACATGCCCACACGTTTGTGATATAAAACAGAACATTGACCAGTGCCAGTGGAAACTTTACCATGCTCTCCTTAACCAATCCTGCCTCCCTCCTGATATGGAATAAACTCTCCCCCTTTGCCTCTATACCCCACCCTTTTGTATCCAGGCACTCTTTTGTATGCAGCCACTCTTTTGTATCCAGCTCTGTAAGCCTCAGTGAGACAATTTCTTTTTCTTTTCTTTTCTTTTCTTTTTCTTTTTTTTTTTTTTTTTGAGACAGAGTCTTGCTCTGTCACCTGGGCTAGAGTGCCATGGCATCAGCCTAGCTCACAGCAACCTCAAACTCCTGGACTCAAGTGATCCTCCTGCCTCAGCCTCCTGAGTAGCTGGTACTACAGGCGAGCAGTACCACGCCCAACTAATTTTTCTATTTTTAGTAGAGATAGGGTCTCACTCCTGCTCAGGCTGGTCTCAAACTCCTGACCTTAAGTGATCCTCCTGCCTCAGCCTCCCAGAGTGCTAGGATTACAGGCATAAGCCACTGCGCCCAGCCTGAGACAATTTCTTAAGTCACAGTGCATTACTTTGTCTAGAAAGTGAATAAACTATGTTTTGTTTTTATCCCTGGTAGCCTTTGCTTTATTCTTTAAAACTAAATGTTTTTCATATGCTTTGAGATTCAAAGGATTTAGGGTAGGCAGGAAGGCAGAAATTTCTCCAGATTGATACTTTGTCTTCAAAAATCCATAACTTATACAATTAAATATATAATTTTATAAAGAATATATTGAAATACCAATGGCATGAAATGCTGAGACATATTTTACTCTTCTAAATTTTTAAAAGTCCATTCCATTTGCATATAATCCAAAGTCTAATTTTCACATTTTATTCTAAAATAGGCATATTTCTTGACATATATGAAGGACAGGTCACTGCAATACTTGGGCATAGTGGAGCTGGTAAATCAACACTGCTAAACATTCTTAGTGGATTGTCTATTTCAACAGAAGGTGAGAAAATAATTTTACAAAGTAAGTTGGCTGAAAAAGGAGGTTGTAAATTGAAGTCTCTCAATCTGATTATGTAAAAGAAAAATGTTTCCCTAAGTCAGGTTTTTACATAATTGAGTAATTTAGAATAGGAAATATTTATTCATAAATTCATGAGAATGTATATCAATATACATAAATTCATGAGAAAGTTTGCATCTCCATTCCACTATTATTTGACTTTTTGTATTTACTTTGCATTGCTGTTGACACACATATTTATGTTAAGAATAATCTGAAATTCTCAATATATTAATTATGCAATTAGAAAAATGAAATTTCTTCAATAATCAAGACAAGATTTTGAATAAGATCTAAATACTATTATATATTATCACTCTGCAGAGAATTATCACCTGATGTTAAATTTCTTTACATTTCTATTTATAGGATCAGCCAGTATTTATAATACCCAACTCTCTGAAATAACTGACATAGAAGAAATCAGAAAGAACATTGGATTTTGTCCACAATTCAATTTTCAATTTGACTTTCTCACTGTGAGAGAAAACCTAAGGTTATTTGCTAAAATAAGAGGGATTCAGCCAAAGGAAGTGGAACAAGAGGTAGGTAATACAATTGATGCCTTTGGAACTAATTTACTTAATTTACTTATTTTAAATTTGTATAATTATAAGTGGTACAAGTGCAGTTTTGTTACATGGATATATTAAGTAGTGGTGAAGTCTGGGCTTTTAGTGTAACCGTTACCTGAATAATGTATTGTACCCATTAAGTAATTTCTCATCCCTCTCCATCCTGCCAAGTCTCCAATGTCTGTTATTCCGCACATTATGTCTGTGTGTATAAATTAGTTAGCTTCCACTTATAAGTGAGAACATGTGGTATTTGACTTTCTGTTTCTGAGTTGTTTCACTTAAGATATTGGCCTCCAGTTCCACCCAAGTTGCTGCAAAAGATGTGATTTCATTCTTATTTGTAATTGAATAGTATTCCATTGCATATATATACACCACATTTTTAATTCATTCATCTGTTGATGTTCACTTAGATTGATTCCAAATCTTTTCTATCATGAATTGTATTGTGATGTATATATTAATGCAGGTATCTTTTTGGTATAATGCTTTCTTGTCTTTTGGGTAGATACCCAATAATGGGGTTACTCAATCAAATGGTATTTCTATTTTTAGTTCTTTAAGAAATCTCCATACTGTTTTCCATAAAGGTTGTACTCATTTACACTTTCATCAACAGTGCATAAGTTTTCCTTTTTCCCCTTCATTCTTGCCAACATCTGTTATTGTTTGACTTTTTAATAGTAGCCATTCTGACTGATGTAAGATGGTGTTTTATTGTGGTTTTAATTTGCATTTCTCTGATGCTTAGTGATATTGAGCATTTTTTCATATGCTTGTTGTTCATTTGTATGTCTTCTTTTGAAAAATTTATATTCATATCCTATGCCAATTTTAATGGGATTATTTGCTTTCTTATTGTTGTTAAGTTGTTTGAGTTCCTTGCAAACTTTGGGTATCAGCCCCCTGTTTGGATGTATGGTTTGCAAATATTTTCTCCCATTCTGCAGGTTGTCTGTTCACTCTGTTGATTATTTCTTTTACTGTGCAGAAACTTTTTGGTTCAATTAGATGTCATTTGTCTATTTTTGTTTTTTTTTTTTTTTTTGCTTGTGCTTTTTAGGTCTTAGTCATGAATTCTTGCCTAGATCAATGTCCAGAAGAGTTTTCCCTAGGTTTTCTTCTAGTATTTTTACAGGTTATTTCAGTCTTTAGTCTACTTGAGTTGATTTTTGTATATGGTCAGAGAGAAAGGTCCAGTTTCATTCTTGTGCATGTGACTATCCAATTGTCCCAGCACCGTTTATTGAATAGGGTATCTTTTTTCTAGTGCATGTTTTTTTCTGCTTTGTTGAAGATCAGTTGGTTGTAGTTACATGATTTTATTTTTGGGTTCTCTATTGTGTTCCATGGATCTATGTGTCTACTCTTATGCCAGTACCATGCTGTTTTTGTTATAATAGCCTTGTATTATAATTTGAGATCAGATAATATGATTCCTCTAGCTTTGTTCTTTTTGCTTAGAATTGCTTTGGCTATTTGGGCTCTTTTTTGGTTCCATATGAATTTTAGGATTGTTTTTTCTAATTTGGTGAAGAATGACATTGGTATTTTGATAGAGATTACATTGAATTTGTAGATTGCTTTGGGCAGTATGGCCATTTTAACGATATTAATTCTTCTAATCCATGCGATGTTTTTCCATTTGTTTTTGTCATTTACAATTTTTTTCATCAGTGTTTTGTAGTTTTCTTTGTAGAGATCTTTAACCTCCCTCGTTAAATAGATTTCTAGGTATTTTATTTCTTTTGTGGCTATTGTAAATGGGATTGCCTTCTTGATTGCTTAATTTACTTTTGACCATATTTTTGACCACTGTTACTTTACTCTTTTGTTAATAAATCTCAATCAATGAAGTTCTAGAATGAATTTCTCCTAATTGTTAGGCAGTAAAAACTGCTTAAGAATAAAATATTTTGCATTATTAACATAGGTTTTTTTTGATAGGTAAAAAGAATTATAATGGAATTAGACATGCAAAACATTCAAGATATTATTGCTAAAAAATTAAGTGGTGGGCAGAAGAGAAAACTAACATTTGGGATTGCCATTTTAGGAGATCCTCAGGTGAGAGAAAATGTATATTTTTAAGATTAATTTGGATTGAAGGATATAAAACTATTATTAAAGTTTAACCTGTACATAAATACCAAATGTGAGAGAAAACTTATAATAAAGCACCATGTAAACCTGTTAAGGATCTGGTGGAGGACTGTATTTGAATGTAGAAATCATATTGTTTTCCATGCTTTCTGAAGATCCTCACTATGAAGTGGAAGATGCTTTCATACATTTCCTCCTCTGTAGGTTTTATTACTGGATGAACCAACTGCTGGATTGGATCCCTTTTCAAGGCACCGAGTTTGGAACCTCCTGAAGGAGCGTAACATAGACCGAGTTATCCTTGTCAGTACCCAGTTCATAGATGAAGCTGACATCTTGGCTGGTGATTCTTGGTTTCTTTATTTTAACTAGTTATTAAAGAATTATCATAAGAGAGAGTTTCTATAGCCTATTTTTAAAAGAAGTGAATCTTGTTTGCAATCCACTTGAGTGGCTATATTCTAAAAACGCCCTTTGCCTCAGTGAAATTCTGATCTCCCAAAGAATTCTTGGACCCATGCTTTATGTATCTTCTTGTCTATAACTTTCTTTACTGTCTGCATTAATAACAAGTATATTTTTAAAAATTTGAAACTCCAATATTACTTTTAAAATATAAAAAAATTTAGCTAAGAAAATTATTTTTAAATTTACAATCATTTCTTGCCAACTTAGGAAGATCCTTTGTTCACTGAGTAAGGCATTGGATGTGAAGATTCAAGACTGGAGAATTAGAGATAGAACAAAATATTTTTGTTTAGTAAATAATGGCAGGTGGTGAAGAATAGTTTCAGTGAGCTGGGATAGTGGGTGAAGGAAGAGTGTGGAAAAAAAAAAAAATAAAGCCAGAAAGGAACTCAGTGAAAAGAGAGAATATTTTGCTGTGTGGTATGCAATGTAATACTATTCTCAGTTCCTCCATGAATTCTGAGATAAAATAAGCTTTATTTCTTGTATCAGTTGTCTTTTGCTTCGATAATGCAATGTAACAAAACTTCCCCAAAGTCAGTGCCTTAAATCAAGAAGCATTTGTTTAGTGCATGAGTTGGAGACTTGGTAATTTAGTATGGGCTCACTTGGGGAGATTTTCAGATCTTGACTAGGTTTACTCATATGTCTGGGGATTGAGTGGCCATTGACAAGGGTGACTTAGGTGACTTAGCCCCACTCTAGGTACATTTTTTCCTTAAACAGACTAGCCCAATTATATTCTCATGGCAGTGACTGAGTTTCAAGAGAACAAGCTCCAATGCATAAACCCATTTCAAGCCTCTTCTTGCCAATGTCTGCTAACGTGACGTTGGCCAAAGCAAGTCACATGGTGATGTAACACTGCAAAGTTATATAGCAAAGTATGTGGATAAAGGGAGAAATGAAGAATTGGGCCAAACTTGCAATGTTTTGTGGCATTGGATTAGCTGTGGGGGATGCAGTGAAGTTCTGAGTCCTGCTTCACAATAGGCCTGGGGGTTAGAGGTGATACTGCACCCAGGGGCTCAATGACTTCACGGTTGTATTCATATTGAAAAATTCATTCAGTGTTTTGGTGTCCAGAGTAGAGATATACTATGTAAGGAATTACTCCTCACATAATTTGTTCTTTCTGCTCAGATAGGAAAGTGTTTCTGTTTAATGGGAAGTTGAAATGTGCAGGATCATCTTTGTTTCTGAAGCGAAAGTGGGGTATTGGATATAATTTAAGGTAATGTATGCTGGGTGTAGTTATTTTTAATATGAGGGTATAAATAGGAGGGTGGCATTTTATGTAATCCTTTAAAGATATAAGAAAGGCAACTTAATTTTTGGTGTAAATTGTTTTACAATAAACAGCACAAAATGTCTCCCTCATTAACATCTCCTTTCTTGGTTATCGCTTGGTTTTAAGCATGATAATTTTTAAAAGCTTGTATCTCTTTCAATACAACATTTTTTAGCCAATATTTATATAGGAAAAATTGATTTTGTGTCCTCACTAAGCCATTGATCATTGTTTAAATTAAATTTAGTTTTTTATAGTTTGTACATATACCATTGATCATTTTTAACAAAACGCTTTGCCCTAGAAGTCTGAAGTTGTATTCCAAATTTGCTTGAAAGAATGGCAGACTATCACGTGGGACATTTTAGAAAGCACCTAATATTCCCAAACAGGATCTGAAAATAGAAGTTTTTGACATTAAGACAGACTACTTACTGCATAGAAAGCAACTGTTTATTAAAAATTTTATTAATTTTCCAGTGATTCAGAAGCAATGTTTCATATACATCCTATCATGATTGTTTTACATGTATACACCTGTATATATCACACACATATCACAATCATGATAGTTTTATATATATATGTATATATAGTTTTATATATATAAAATTTCAGTATATATACATAGTAAAATTTCACTATGCTTTAGTTACATTTTAGGAAATTGGATGGGGGTTTGATGTTGACTTGTACTATATTTTTTCCCATTTAAAATAATGCAAAATAGGCTATGAATTGATACTTTGAAGTGGAGTATCTGATTTGCAGGAGTTGATTACTGGAGTTAAGCAGGATATGTCAGATACATATACAAACTATTTAATCAAATACTGTCTTTTCATGAGTGGTGGTGTTAGAGAAGAATTCAAAAGACTTATGCCTCTTTTGAAACATTAGTTTACACAGGAATGAAATGTGTGATACAGAGAGAATCACATGCCTTATTAAACAGCACATTCCTGATGCCAAGTTAACAGCAGAAAGTGAAGAAAAACTTGTGTATAGTTTGCCTTTGGAAAGAACAAACAAATTTCCAGGTAACTTACTTATGATCACATAAAATATAGCTAAGCGTCCATGGTTATGCTGATTGCATTTTCTGTTGTTTTATGAGTTGAGTTTTAAAGCTTATACAAATGCAAATATTTATTATTAAGTACTCTGCTTCCCATTTCCAATATGATGACTCATGTTACTAGAGACATGGTTTTAATGTTAGAGCAACTAAATTTCCATGAATGTAGTTCACTGAGAAGCCCAGATTTACTTTCTTTGTCAGCATTTAAATGAAGCTTTGAAATATCTTTCTTCTGTAAAAACAGAGACTTTTAGTTTCTGTTGGAGATACGGATTAAATGTTATCTTCTAAAACACATGTAAGCAGTTCAATACAATCTTTGCACAAATTATAATTTTAATTATAAATATAATATGGTCAGTATAAAAAGTTAGGAAATACAGAGAAGAAAATGTAATTTACTCATACTGAATAAATCTTCAGATAGACATACAGATACATATTTACACAGACACACATATTTCCATAGAATACAAGGAATTTTAAAGTTTATGAAATAAAATGGAGATGTAAAATAATATGATTGATTTGAATGACAAGAAGATATCTTGTGGAAAAGCTTTTCTTGGATTATTGTGATGTTTTAACAAGAAAATATTTGTAAATTTTTCTATTTTGAGTAATATTTAGAGATTATTAATAGTATTTTAAAGTACTCATTAGCAATTTTAATTTGTTACTATCTGCTTTTTAGATCTTTATAGTGACCTTGATAAGTGTTCTGACCAGGGCATAATGAATTATGGTGTTTCCATGACAACTCTGAAAGAAGTATTCTTGAATCTAGAAGGCAAGTCAGCAATTGATGAACCAGGTATAAAAATGTGTGTACAAGCAGAAAATTTCAAAAAGAGAGAGAAAATGGCCATGTACTAGTTCATATTTGTAGATTTCATGTGTATTTCTTCTTAGGGTATATAGTAGATACAAAATAGCATTGTCCTCTTTTAAAAGTATTGTGATTATTTTGTATCTGACAATCAGTCTTGGTGCTAGGCAAATTATTTTCTGACACCTGTCTACTTCTTATGCCAGTGACAGGCATATTTCTTTGCAATAACCACTTCCCTCTTATCATCAAAAGCTCTCTGCTAATGTCATGAATTCTGGCTTTGTCTCTTACTTGCCATTGCTTATAAAAATGTGCTCTTAATTAGTAAATAAATTAATTTTAATCAATGTATTATTAACAGATAATAAAATAATATGTTATCTTCCCTTAGTTTACTTTGTAATAATAATAATTAGATGAATTTAGGAGGATACTGTGTACCAGCCATTGTGCTCAGTCCTTGGATTATAATGTTTTTAATTCCCATAATATAATAACTGCATGCTGCAGGTGCTAAAACTGATATTTGGAGGAGTTGAGTGATCAGCTAAAACTGTATAACTAATGTGTGGTATAAGTGGGACTCACATAGTCAGCCTTTGCGTGGACTTCCCATTGTTTAAAAGCACAGTACCTTGAACTGGTGATGGGGCTGTCAGTCATCAGTGATAAACTAATCCGTGGGGAGATTCCGGATGACAGAAGAGACCTTTTGGAAACTCAGCTGCATAAATTTATCCTTGTGCTTTTGTATAAAACTTGCTCTGCGAAAATATCTTTTAGTAAAGAACTGCTGCTATTGGTATGAAAGAATAAATGCTTTTCAGGAAGCCTCAGTCATCTTCAAAAATTAAACTACTCACTTATTGGAATTGATTTCATTATATTTGTTTGAAGGAAAGATTTTGAATATAAAGACTTTGACTATGGGTATCAGTAGCTTAATTTGTTAGAAATGTTGTCTCAAATATCCTAACATCATTTTCAAAGCTTCTAAAGAGAAAGTGCAAATAACATAGCTTTTTATAATGGTTTCTTATGTGGTTGTAGATTTTGGCACTGGGAAACAAGAGAAAATAAATATGACAAGAGATACTGGAAATGAGTCTGAAGTGCAACAGGCTCTTTGTTCTTTCCCTGAAATGAGAAAGGCTGTCAGTGACAGAACTCTCTGGAGAAGACAGGTCTGTGCCATAGCAAGGCTTCACTTCTTAAAGCTAAGACATGAGAGGAAAACTCTTTTGTCCTTGTGAGTATCAGACACTATAAATCTTTTTAGTCAATATACCAAAAAAAGGGTTACATGTTAAGAAAATAAGTCTATTAATTTATTCATTTATTTAACATATTTTTGAGGGTTTTATCTATCCTACTATAGTGAACAAAACTGACAAAGCCTTTAAACTTACTGTCTTGTGGGGGAGAAAAGCACCAATTAAATAATCATCCAATAAATATGTTATGGGTCTTTATGTCTTTTTTGAAGCCTGCTAAGTACTAGGCGTTGTTCTAGGAACTTCGATTATATTAGTTTATGCAAAAGGCAGAAATTCCTGCCCTTGTGATGTTTACCTCTGGATGGGGGGAAAAGATGAAAATAATTAATACAAAACTAAATAAATTATATGGCAGGCTATTAAAAATAGAGTAGAAAGGGGTTGGGGGATGGAGGGAGTTTGGGGTGCATTACAATTCTAAATGGGTTGGTTGGTGTTGTTCTCATTGAAATGGTCACGTTTGAGCCAAGATTAGAAAATATGGGGGGATTAGAAAATAAGGAGAGAATAACAAAGCACCCATTGGATTTGGCAGAAAGGAAGTCATTAAAAGTTTTATGAAGAGAAGATCTGATAGTGGATAACTCTTACTGGTGCTGGCCTATGGAGGGAAGTAGAGAGAATGGAAGCTGAAAGGGGATGTGAAGTCAGGAGGAAAGTTCATTTTATAATGAATGTGAGATACTAGAACATTCTTCAGTGATGATGGTAATGAGCCAGTAGAATGAAATTAATTAAAAATGCAGGGCAGTGAACTAATTCAGCAAAGTCTTACAGAGGGTGGAGAGGATTAGATTCAGAGCAATATTGACAAGGACTAACTTTTGATAGGAGTAAAGACCTATTATCTACTTCAACAGAAGGAAGGAGTAAGAGATTGGCCAGGTGTGATGACTTATGGCTGTAGTCTTAGCACTTTGGGAGGCTGAGACAAGAGGATTGCTTGAGGGCAAGAGTTCGAGACCAGCCTGGGCAATATAGCAATACCCCATCTCAATATAAAATAAGAAAAATTAGCTGGGCATAGTGGGGCATAACTGTAGTCCCAGCTACTCTGAAGGCTGAGGTGGGAAGATCGCTTGAGCCCAGAAGTTTGGAACTGCAGTAAGCTATGATTGTGCCACTGCACTCCAGCCTGAGCGACAGAGCAAGACCCTAATCTCTAAAGAATTAAGAAAAAAAAATTAAAATTAAAGAGGATGAGTAACTCATGAATCTCTTCTTTTGGTGGTGATAAGATGAAGGAGTTTCTATCCAATTTACTCCATTTTTTTTCTATGAAATATGAGGCTGATAGGGAGAAAGACATAGAGTCTGAGGTCTGATGAGAAAGTAGTGATTGCAAAGAGTGGACTCATATGCTTATTAGAGAAACAGAAAAATTGCTTGGAAGTATTTCACTTGCAGTTTGAGTTGGTGGAATGAGTTCTAGGATCTAAAAATAGTGTACTAAATATTGCCTTTAGTTTCACTAAAATTAAAATACATGTAAAATAATAGCTGATGAAAGTCAAAATTTTACTTGTAATTGTGCACATTGCGAGCTTGAGTCCACAGTGTAAAATAGGGCTTTTTCCCTTCAAAACTACCCAGGTGAGCAATTTTGGGCCCTTGGGATCCTATAAAACCATTTCTCATGTTGTCTTTTTAAGCCAGCATGCCCACAGAGGAATGCTCCTGGATCCCACCTTTTCTCTTGATGCTCTGTTATCCTAGAACACCTTGCAATGTGATACAAATTATGTAAAACGTTGAGCCCATTTTCAGATTAATCTCACTGTATGTTTCATCTTATTTAACTAAACACTATATATGTATGTTGAATTTCCGTAGTTAGCATTTATATAACATGTTTGTGACTTAAATAATCAGAGGAAAATTGTTTCAGACTTTTGTTTTAATTTTCTTTTACTTAGATCACTGATACTTGGAGTTGCTTTTATCCCCAGTATTCTAGAGAAGGTAATGTATGAAGTAGTTCATCAAACTCCTCGTTGGGAGCTTTCACCCAGTATGTATTTCCTGTCTCTGGAACAACTCCCAAAGCCTTTTCTTACCAGCCTATTAATCATTAATAATACAGGTGAGAAATAGGACTTAAATTTAGTGTTAATTTTTATTGTCAAAGATTATTATCAAAGATCTTTAGAAAGCACAAACCTGAGAGACAGTGGGGAAAATGGTGTGTGTCCAGCTTGCTTCATTTTCAAATTAAGGAAATTAATGGGTTCATTTTCAAAGAAAAAATGGACATGATGGCAAATGTCAAGTTCACTTAATTTTATAAAGATGTTTTGAATGGGTCACTAGTACTTTAAATATCATTGCAAGGTTAGTGAGAAATATATAGCAGGTTAGGATTGATTTGTATCACTAAAACACACCTTTCTCATGAGGTGTATTTTGTATGAATTATTTATTTTTACAAATATTCCAGGGTTCTGGCAAAGTTTTTCAAAGTCACTAATAAAAAGTTTTATTTCTGTGAGAATTACAATCTTAATTCTCATGAATAAACTCTCTTTAACCTTATGAGAATTACAGGGTAAATGAACATATTTCTGAAAGGAGTCTGTTACGTTGAATATGGTAGACTGGATTTCAATGTCCCAGCATCAGAATGAATATCATTGTACTCCTAAAGAGTGAGGCTGTTTAACATGCTATTCTGAGTTTTCCTGAACACGATTGGAAATCATTATTATTTTAAAGCTTTGACTTTTATTTCCTTGCTTTTTTATTTCTTGTTGTCTTCTACTGTCAACTCCAATAGGATCAAATATTGAAGAACTCATGCATTCACTGACACGTCAGGATATAGTTTTGGAAATAGATGACTTTAGCAATAGAAATGGCTCAGACGATCCTTCATACAATGGAGCCATCATAGTGTCTCGTGATCAGAAGGTATGTTTGCCTCCATGCACTATTTTATTATGAATTTTTTTTGCCATATTCTAATAATTTGAACTATAGAAAGGCAGCTCAACCATTCAGGGTCACTTTTTTTGTTAGTGATTTATTTGTTATAAAAGCAATGTATGTTTAATAGAAAAATTCAAACATTACTAGAGTTTATAATATAGAAGGTAAAATTCTCCCCATAATTTCATTCCTTTATTTTTCTATATTATATTACTTCTAAAAGTTTGGTAAATATCTTCTATACTCTTTTCCTTTATAAAAACACAAACTTACTATATATAGAATGATCTATTATTTGAAAACTTAAAAATGTGTTTTCTAAACTGGAATAATATTAGAGGAGTCCTCCAACTTTCTTTGTCACATAAAATGTAAATCTTTGACATCTTTCCATGTTAGTGAATTTTAATTCATTTTATTTACAAAACAAGTCACTTGAATTACAAAAATAATTTATCCTTGTACCAATTCAAAAAAGGCAAAAGTGTCAAAGGAAAATTAATAGTCTCCTTCTTACCTTTATTCTACTCTGGTAATATGCAGAATATACAATAAATATATTTACTCTAAGAATTTAGAACTTAATTTGTGTACTTTTTTTTTTTTAAAGGATTACAGCTTTTCTGTTGCATGTAATACCAAGAAAATGAATTGTTTTCCTGTTCTTGTGGGAATTGTTAGCAATGCCCTTCTTGGACTTTTTAACTTTACGGACCTTATTCAAACAGAGAGAAACGTGTTTCCTCATGTGAGTATAATATTGACTTATATAAGAGGCAGTATGGCAGAGGGATAACGGGCGAGGGTTATAGAACCACCACCTGAGTTTGAATCTTGCTTTTGCCACTTAGCAATTTTCTTAGTTACTCCTTGCCTTTGTGTCCTCATTTGTAAAATGGGGAATATGGTAGTACCTACTTTATTGAATTAATGTGAAGATTAAATGAGTTTACTGAGTGCCTGGAACACAGCCTGGCATATAGTTTTTCTTTCATTCAACAAATACTTCTTGAATGTCTAATATGTCCTGGTATTTCTAGTTGCTGTGGATACTGTGTAAGTAGAATAGACAAAAATCCTACCCCCATGGAGCTTACATTCTCATAAGGCGGAGAGTAAACATTCAAGACATGTTTGCTATTACTTATTCTTTTTTTAAACTTTCAAAATATTAAGGGGGTACTAATGTTTTAGGTTATATGGATCGCTTTTGTAATGCTTCAGTCCCGGCTAAACGTGTGCCCATCACCCAAATAGTGTTCATAGTAC
This sequence comes from Daubentonia madagascariensis, assembly GCA_023783475.1. NCBI lineage: Eukaryota > Metazoa > Chordata > Mammalia > Primates > Daubentoniidae > Daubentonia > Daubentonia madagascariensis. Next base: position 11,347,325 of record JAKFHU010000487.1, read on the forward strand.
CCATTAGGTAGGTTTTTGCCCCTTCCCCCTCCCCCTCCTCCCTGGTTGATTTTCACTGAGTTTTACTTCCCTCTGTGAACATGTGCGCCCATCAGTTAGCTCCAATTTAGTAGTGAGTACATGTGGTATTTGTTTTTTCATTATTGAGATACTTCACTTAGAATAATGCTCTCTAGTTCCGTCTAGATTGTTGCAAAAGATATTAATTCATCTTTTTTATGGCTGAGTAGTATATATGGTATACATATACCACATTTTATTAATCCACTCATAAATTGATAAGCACTTAGGTTGATTTCCACATCTTTGTAATTGTGAATTGTGCTGCAATAAACATTTGAGTGTGGGGTCTTTTTCCTGAAGTCTTTTTTTCCTTTGGGTACATATCCAATAGTGGAATTGCTGAATTGAATGGTAGGTCTACTTTTAGTTCTTTGAGGAATATCCATACTGTTTTCCATAAAGGGTATACTAATTTGCAGTCCCACCAACAGCGTATAAGCGTTCCTTTCCCTCTGCATCCATGCCAGCATCTATTGTTTTTGGTGGACTTTTTAATAAATGCCATCTAATCGGGGTAAGGTGATGTCTCATTGTGGTTTTAATTTCCATTTCCCTGATGATTAGTGATGTTGAGCATTTTTTCATGTTTATTGGCCATTTGTCTTTCTTCTTTTGAGCAGCTTCTGTTCATGTCTTTTGCCCACTTTTTAATAAGGTTGTTTGTTTTTTTTCTTGCTGATTCGCTTGAGTTCTTTGTAAATCCTGGTTATTAGTCCTTTATCGGATGTGTAGTTTGCAAATATTTTCTCCTATTCTGTAGGTTGTCTATTTGCTCTGTTGATTGTTTTTATAGAAGCTTTTTAGTTTAATCAAATCCCATTTATTAATTTTTGTTATTGCCATGATTGCCCTTGGGATCTTGGTCATAAATTCTTTGCCTAGGCCAATACCTAATAGAGTTTTTCCTACATTTTCCTCTAGAATTCTTATGGTTTCTTGCGTTAGATCTAAGTCTTTTATCTACCTTGAATTAATTTTTGTGAGTGGTGAAAGGTAGGGGGTCCTGTTTCATTCTTCTGCATGTGGCTATCCAATTTTTCCAGCAGCATTTATTGAATAAGGCATCTTTTCCCCAGTGTATGTTGTCTGCTTTGTCAAAGATCAGTTGATTGTAGGTAGATGGTTTTGTATCTGGATTCTCTGTTCTGTTCCATTGGTCTATGTCTCTATTTTTGTACCAACATGATGCTGTTTTGGTTACTATAGCCTTATAGTATAATTTGAAGTCTGAGAATGCGATTCCTCCTGAGTTGTTCTTTTTGTTTAAGATTGCTTTGGCTATTTGGGCTCTTATCTGGTTCCAAACAAAGTGTAGAATTATTTTTTCTAGATCTGTGAAGTATGACTTTGGTAATTTGATGGGGATTGGATTGAATCTGTAAATCAATTTGGATAGTATGAACATTTTAACAATGTTGATTCTAGCAATACATGAGAATGACTTGTTTGTATCCTATGTGATTTCTTTCCTCAGACTTTAATAGCTCTCCTTGCAGAGATTTTTCACCTCCTTGGTTAAGTATATTCCTAGGTGTTTTATTTTCTTTGGAGCTATTGTGAATGGTATTGAGTCTTTGATTTGACTCTTGGCTTGACTGTTATTAGTATATAGAAATGCTACTGATTTATGTACGTTGATTTTGTATCCTGAGATGTTGCTGAATTTATTGATTAATTTTTGGAAACTCTTGGTGGAATCTTTGGGTTTTTCTAGATACAAGATCATATCAGCAGCAAAGATGATAGTTTGACCTCTTCTTTCCCTATTTGGATATCCTTAATATTCTTCTCTTGCCTGATTGCTCTGGCTAGGACTTCCAGCACTATGTTGAATAGAAGTGGTGATAGTGGGCATCCTTGTCTTGTTTCAGTTCTTAGTGGAAATGCTTTCAGTATTTCCCCATTCAGTATGATGCTGGCTGTGGGTTTGTTATATATGGCTTTTCTAATTCTGAGTTATGTTCCTTCTATGCCTAGTTTGTTGAGGGTTTTTATCATGAAAGAGTGCTGGATTTTGTCAAGTGCTTTTTCTGCATCTATTGAGATCATCATATGGTCTTTGTTTTTGTTTTTGTTTATGTGGTGAATCACATTTATTGATTTATGCATGTTGAACCATCCTTGCATCCCTGGATGAAATCTGCTTGGTCCTGGTGGATTATTTGTTTGATGTGCTGTTGAATTTGGTTTGCTAGTATTTTATTGAGGATTTTTGCATCTATATTCATCTATATTCATTTGGTCTGTAGTTTTCTTTTTTTGTTGTGTCCTTTCTTGGCTTTGGTGGATACTGGCTTCATAGAATGAGTTGGGGAGGATTCCCTCCTAAATGTTATGGAATAATTTCTTCTTTGTAGGTCTGATAGAATTCGGCTGTGAATCTATCTGGCTTAGCGCTTTTTTTTTGGTTGAGAGGTTTTTTTATTATTACTGTTTTGATCTTACTTTTTGTTATTGGTCTGTGCAAGAGTTCTATTTCTTCTTGATTGAGTCTTGGGAGGTTGTGTGTTTCTAGGAACCTGTCCATTTCCTCTATGTTCTCTAGTTTATGCATGGAGAGATTTACATAGTATTCATGGATGATGTTTTGTATTTCTGTGGTATCAGTTTCAGTGTCACCATTTTCATTTCTGATTGAGCTTATTTGGGTCCTTTCTCTTCTAGCCTAGCAAGAGGTTAATCTTTTTTTTATCTTTTCAAAGAACCAACTTTTTGTTTTGTTAATCCTGTTGGTTGTTTTTTTGTTTGTTTGTTTTCCAATTCATTTAGTTCTGCTCTGACATTTGTTATTTCTTTTCTTCTGCTGGCTTTGGATTTGGTTTGTTCTTCCTTTTCTACTTCCTTGATGTGTGACATTAGGTTGTTAATTTGTTATCTTTCTGTCTTTTTGATGTAGGCATTTAAGGCTATGAATTTTCTCCTGAGGAATGCTTTTGCCATGTGCCGTAGGTTTTGATAGCTTGTATCCCCTTTGTCGTTCAGTTCAAAGAATGTTTTTATTTCCATCTTAATTTCATTCTGGACCCAATAATCATTCAGCAGCAGGTTGTTTACTTTCTATGACTTTGTGTAGGCTTGAGTGTTTCTCTTGCAATTTATTTCTAGTTTTATTCTTCTGTGGTCTGAGAAGGTACATGGTATGATTTCTATTTTTTTTTATTTTGTTGAGACCTGTTTTGTGGCCTAAGATATCATCAATCTTAGAGAATGTCTCATGTGCTGCTGAGAAGAACATATCTGTAGTTTTTGGGTAGAATGTTCTATAAATGTCTGTTAGGTCCATTTGATTTAGAGTTTGGTTTAAGTCCATTGTTTATTTATTTTCTGCTTTGATGATTTGTTGAGCTCTGATAGTGGGGTGTTGAGGTCCCTGGCAATTACGATGGTGCTATTTATTTCTTTGCTTAGCTCTACTAAAATTTGCTTTATGTATCTGGGAGCTCCTGTGTTGGGTGCATATCTATTAATTGTTATGTCTTCTTGATGTATAACTGAGTTCTCTGTTAGTCTCTCATGAATAACTTTTTAAATATTCAATTGGAAATTGAATTTCTTTAGAAAGGTTAAGAATTTCAGTTTTTTTCTAGTTGCATTTTCACCTGAAATAGGTATTTTCTTTTAAAAGTAAGCTAATTATAATTCATTTTTTACACATGCATAACCTAGCAAAACAATCAGTTATAGTCAGAATAGGGATTAGTTTACTGCTTACCAGTTGAGCAATATGATTTATTTTTATTTTTGGCCATACTTGCTCTTTTAGTCAGGTGTAACAGCTTCCTGTCTCAGGAACACATCAAATCTCGGGACTGGTTTATATCCCAGTAGAAATCACAGACCAGTGATTATTCTATTTTAACATGCATTAGAAATATGTAGCGGCTTCTTAAAAGAGATTGCTGGACACCATCCCCAGAGATCCTGATTTAGCAGATCTGGAGTGCGGTCTGAGGACTTGCATTTCTGACAAGTACCCACGTGATGTTGATGCTACTGGTCTGGTGCTACTCTTTGAGAACCACTGGCATAGAAGAGTCAGTATCTCCCCAGTTCTGTGAGGCTCACATCCCGTTGAGTTGGCTGTACGTTGCTTTCGAATGCTATATGTCTTCTAACACTGTCATGACTTCTTTTAATAACCCAATTTCACACCCTTTATTATTGTGCCTTTTTTATTTCTTACCATCCCTCTAGACTTTGAAATGTGTACCTCACGTGGCTAGTTGTTATTCATCCCTTACTGGCTCTTGTCTGATTTTGTTTCCTAGTTTATCTTAAATTCTAGTGCTTTCATCCTTGCTTTTAGGTTAAAAATAATTACTCTGTGTAATTGAGCACCTCCTACATAACAAATACTATATTATTATTTTACTATACATTATTTCATTTAGTCCCCACTAATGCCTCTAAAGTTGATATCATACCCATGCTGCACATAGAAATACTAAGGTACATAAGAAGACATTCGTCAGTGAAGTCCCACAGTCAAATACTAATCATTGGTATTCCAATGCCTATATTCAAACTCTGCCCCATAATGACTTTCATTGGTTAGCTCTGACCTTCTGTGTGTCTGGACCCCTTGATCCTCCTACCATGTCTCCATGTTCAAGTGCTAGTGAAGGGTCCAAAGGCCAAAAAATGAGTCTGGACAAGGATACAAGAAGAAGAATAAATGACAAAAGAAAAACTCATGTGAATTTTAAAGAATAGTGGTTTTTCATGGAAGATTAAAAGAAGTATAAAAAAGAGGAATTCATCTGAGATGACATTGTTTTCTAGCTTAGGAAATTGAAACAGTCGCAATGTTACTGATAGAAAGGGGGAAGTTGAAAAGGGAAGTTTACTTAGAGGAGATGCCAGTATTCATTTTGTGCTTAGTAGGTTAGGTAAAGCAGAGGGTACATCCCAGTAGACACTTTGTGTAGTATATTTAAAAAGGGGAGAGCACAGAGAAGTAGATGAGATGATGCACACTTTGAGAGTCATCAGGATGAAGTTGAGGACATGTGGAAAAGAGTTGGGAGAGCAAAGAATAGCAGGAATTCAGGTGAGAAAATTAAGTACCTGCAAGTAGAAAGCACAGAGGAGGAAAAATTTATCTGTTTAGGTGGACCTTTGAAAATGGGAGAGAAAATAACAGACCTATGCATCAACCAATAACATTATCCCATTCAATGTCAGGCAGCAGGATCAACCAGATGGGTAATACCCCTTCCCCAGGAGTGAGACTAGGAAGCAGGGGTAGGGAGATCCAGATGCTACCCTGATTGTGCATTTGTTCATCCCCTGGTATCTGGTTCTTCTCGTGTTTTTATTGATACTTTTAGAACATCTTTCCCACTGTTTCTTTTCTGCCCTTTCACCTCTGGCCGCATTCACAAAATAAGGTTATCTTTTCTTCATTCCTTTTCTTTTGTCTATTCTTATAACAGTAATAAATCACCCTGACTGGAAAACAACTAAAATTCAAAGAAAGACCCCTCCATGCCTTAAAGATTGCTTAATTTAAAAATTTATAGAAATCAAATTATTTAGGCAGGAAAGATTTGCTCTCCTCTAATTATATCTCACAGGTAGGTAGGTATAATGCCCAAGCATAAGTGCAGATTCAGAATAATTACTATTAGAGGTTTAGAAGTTATTATTTTTAATTTATCAACTTGGAAATAGGGAACTGGAACAAACGACAACTTAGCTCAGTACTTCAGAGAACTGTAACTGTAGCTCCAAGAAGTCTCTGTCTTCATTTAACAATTACCAGATGTAAATGTGAGAGAGAAACTGCTCATGCCCTCTAAGTCCCCCTTACCTGCAATTCAAGAATGTTAAATGGAAAATTCCAGAAATAAACAATTCATAAGTTTTAAACTGCATGCCATTCTGAATAGCCTGATGAGATCTTGCCCTGTCCTTCTTCATCTCACCCAAGACATGAATTATCCTTTTGTTCAGCATATCTCCACTGTATATGCTACTTGCCTGTTAGTCACTTAGTAGCTGTCTTGGTTATCAGGTCGAAAAACATAGTGTGTACAGGGTTCCTTACTATGCACCGTTCCAAAGGCATCCACTGAGAATATTGGAATATATCCCTCCTCCCCTCTGGATAAGGGGAGACTACTGTATTTACATATAAAATTAAGATTTTGAATTTCTTTGGATGTCACATTGTTCCTGGGAGTGGACCTTGCCATTAAGGGTAACAAAACATGTGTGCTTCTCTCTTTGCTTCTTAAATCAGGTGTGTGCTTCCACTCTGAGTTTTTCACTATTTCCCCAAAATATATCTTATATTTATGTTTGTATGACCTGTAACAATTTCAATAGCTTACAGATGTGTTTTGAACTTTCAGGATGACATAATGCTGGGAAATGATTTTATAAATGGGTCCATACTTTTGTTGATGGTGGCAAACTGCATTTTTCCTTATATCGGCATGAGCAGCATCAGCGATTATAAAGTAAGGAGAGAGAGAAAGAGATTGGAGAGACTGGAGAGACTGAGATTGATTTTATCTGGCTTTAGTAATTGGAATTTTATTGTTTTATACACACAGGATTGTTCTTCAATAATTGTGTTTACACATATATTACATTATTCTAATTTTATTACAGATTCTAGTAAATGCATGATTTTAAAGAGGGCAGAAAGTTCATGACTCAACACAGTAAAACTGCCTAAGCTTTAAAGGGAATCATGCTTTTTGGTTCATGCAGTTATTTCACAATTCCAAAGGGAATTTGGATTTTTAACTATAGCATGAAATATAAGGCATATAACATTTCCAAGCTTTTAACTATGCTTCTATAAACCAGGCTTTGGTGCCATTATTTTCATTTACCTAAATCAAAGGGTACATCAACTTTTCAAATAGCTCAGACTTTCCTGTTGAACCAATGACTACACATTCCCATTTGGGATGCCGGATACTTAGGAGGATGTTTTTTGTGCTTACAGTCACAAAAATGCTATATTCTTTAGGATAATATTAATGTCTTAGTTGTTTGGCTTCCCTAAACCTGGGAATAGAAAGTTACTGAAGCTCAGATTCATTATATGGAATAAGAGACTAAAAAAATCTGGCTGCATCCCTACCCTAGCTGATATCTTGAGCAGTTACATATTATTTCTAAAATTTATTAAAAATTAAAATTTTCGATAACTATAATACCTTTTCAAATTAAGATTCCAACCCTTCCTGTGTCCCTTCTATTTCTTTATCAGAAGAAAGCTCAATTCCAGTTGTGGATTTCAGGCCTCTGTCCTTCAGCGTACTGGTGTGGACAGGCTCTGGTGGACGTTCCATTATACTGCTTGATTCTCCTTTCAATACATTTAATTTCTTACTTCGTATTTATGGGATTGAAACTTCCATGGACGCTCACAGTTGTTGTGGTAAGTGATCACTTTTTTCCCCAGGCCAAATATAGTAATAGAATCAAAATGAAAATTCATTTTCATGAACATTTTGTCACTAACAAAAGGCATGTGCAAAAAAATTAGAAAATGACCTTAGGAAGTTTTGTGACCTGATTCTCTCCCCTCCTCTGGCCCTATGTATGACATGCCATCACTAATCTTGTTATTGACTCTTATTTTTTGCAGGTAGTGTGCATAGTTGGGTGTGCAGCTTCTCTTATATTCCTCACATATGTGCTTTCATTCATCTTTTGCAAGGGGAGAAAAAATAAAGGCTTTTGGTCTTTTGGCTTCTTTATTGTAAGTATCTATCTATCTATATCTAAATATATTCATGTACATTTATATTAAATTTTCTTAAAGCTCATTTTTAAAAATGCAAAGTTAAGTATAAATACTTTCCTTAGAATAAAATGGAGGTTTAAAATACGTTGTTTTTGTACTTCCACTAATTATTGGACCATGTTTATGGTTTCAGGTATTTTTTGTTTATTTTATTTCCTCTATTTCCCATTTGTTCTTTGAGGTTTCTCTTTTACAGCACTGTTTCTTTGAAAAGAAGAAAATAATCTGTAGAAATCATTGCATGTCACAACTGAAAGAATAGATCATTTGGGACAGTCCCCTCATTTTACAGAATGGTAAATACTGAAAAGAATTGGACTTGAACCTAGGTCTTTCAACTCAGTGAGGTCTTTTTCCTAGATAATTCTCCTTATTTAAAAAACAAACAAGCAACAAGCACAAGATGTGGCTATATGGACTAATAACATAAACAAACAAGGAACAGTTTTGTTAATAAAGTAACTTATTTATTACTTCAGGCATACTCTACTGCATCTGCTTCCCTACCGTAGTTGATATCTTGAGCAGTTACCATAGCTTTATGATCATTTCAGATATTAAAACAGTCTCATTTTGTTAATTAAGATTCACTTTAATAATGAAAAAAAAAAAAAGCCAGTGAAGTCCAAATAACTTCCATCTCATAAGCAATGTCAAACTCTCTCCTGAATTTCATCTCCAATATGCCATTAGTTTGGGGATCAGTGGTGAGAAAGGGAACAAGGTCTCCACTTTGACTCTTTTTCTTTATTCTGGATTTCCCTTCCTCCTTCAGTGTTATGGGGACAGGGTAGAGGGATTAGGGTAAAGAGGGATTAGGTGAAACTGCCCCAAAGTTTCACCTCTCTGGGGCAGTTATAATTACTTTGGCTGGACTTTATGAGTAGTATTCAAAAGTTGGATTTAGTGCGAACAAGAATATCACAAATACAACCAGTTGGAGAATTCAGTGTGTCGGCAGAAATCCTAAAGGCTACTAAATTGCTTCTTAGCCTCTAAATCTCATCCCTAAGATACCTACTCAATAATTCCTTGAGCCAGTTTTATCAAAGTTATGCTATGATTGTCAAATGTAATAACAAGGTAATGTGTTCTTAACCATTGGAATTAGTCTTTGATCTTTGTGGCTTTTTCCTCATGCATCCCATTATAAAGGTAGATTTGTCAGTTTCACCTTTTAATTTAATCAAATTTTGCTTTATATGTATATATTTTTGACCCCTCATAAATGGAATGCTTTACATATTTTGAGACTGATTTATTGGGTACATTCAAGTCTGGAATTATTACATAGCAACACTTTTCTCATAATGGTTTTTGGTCATAAAGTCAGAGGTATCTGATATTAATGTAGGTACACTATATTTCTTTTGTTTAGTATTTGCCTGATAAATCTTTTTTTTTTTTTTTGCCAGGTATGTACTTTCAACCTTTCAGTGTCCTTATACTTTAATGTGTGTCTCTTGTAAAACAAATATAGTTAGATTTTATTTGTTGTCTTTTAATTCAATCTGACGATCTCTGCTTTTAATTTAATGAGTTAATTGTGATTGTTGATGTGCTTGAAGTTATGTACACTATTTTACTTTTTGCTTTATATATGTGATATGCTTATATGATTTGTCCTCTTTCTTGCCTTTTTTTGTTTGTTTGAATTTGTTTTCTTTTATTCTGTATTTTACTCTCTTCTGATTTGAAAGTCATGAACTGTATTTTATTCCTTTGGTGGTTATCCGTTGTGTTAGTTTTCTAGGGCTGCTATAATAAAGTACCACAAACTGGGTAATTTAAACAATAGAAATTTATTTTCTCACAATTCTAGAGGCTGGAATCCAAGGTCAGGGTGTTGCCAGGATGGATTTCTTCTGAGGTCTCTCTCTTTGTCCTGTAGATGGTCATATCTTCTCCCAGCATCTTTGCATGGTCTTCCCTGGGTGTGTGTGTCTGTGTCCTAATCTCCTCTTCTTACAAGGACAATCGTCATATTGGGTTAGGGACTACCTCAATTAAATCATTTAACCTAAATTTCCCATTTAAAGACTCTATTTCTAAATACAGTCACATTCTGAGGTATTGGGGATTAGAATTTAAACATATAAATTTTAGAAGTACACAATTCAGCCTATAACACCCCTGAAATTTTTTTTTACATGTTGAACTTAACAAAGCCTAAAGTTAATACCCTAATTGCTTCCAACGCTATATTTTGGAGATTTTGTTATTAATAATTGCTTACCCTACTTACATGCTGTTGTCTAGTGTTTTGGTTCTCTCTTTTTTAATCTTCAAAATAAACATTATTATTTTAAGAACTTAAAAAGGATTTGCATACCTTTTAAATCAACATATTTGTTCACCATTCACACTTGGAACTAAGTCTTTTATTTCCCTCCCTTTTGAGGTCATTTTTTTGCTCCCTAAAATGCATCCTTTATATTCCTTTAAAAAGGTCAATTAGCTATAAACTCTTATAGTTTCTTTATTATCTTTTCCCACCCTCATTCTTAAAATATAAATTTTGCTGCAATGCATTCATTGGTTGACAATTATTATCTCTTATCACTTTGAAAATTCACTCTGTTTTGGCTTACATTTTTGCTCTTCAGATGTCTGCTGTCAGTCCAATTGCCCTCCTTTGTAGAGGATCTGTGTTTGACTACTTTAACTATCTTGGACTTCAGTGTTTTTAATTTTTTTATAATGTTTCTAGATGTGGATTTCTTTTTATTAATTTTTTTCATATAAATTGTGCTCCTTAGAATTCATTTCTGTCATGAGTTCAAGAAAATCCTCAGCCAAGACCTTTTCAAATACTGCCTCTCTTTATATTCTTTGCTGCCAGAGTTCTACTGAGATAGTGGTAGCTATTCTCATTCTATTTTCTACATCTGTTAACATTTTGTTCAAATTTTTCATGTCTTTGTCTTTGCTGTATTGTGGATAAAGCTTGAAACTTTTCTTCCAATTTGCTTTTTTTTAAATTCATCTGTGTTTAAATTATCTTTACTCATTGACTAATTATTTAAAATTTCAATTTTGTTTTCCAAAACCCTATTTGGTTCTATTTCAAATATGCCTAGTTGTTTTTAATAGTCTTTTGTTACTTGCTCATGTTCTACAGTTCACATTTGATTTCTTTAAACATTTCATTGAAAATAACATTTCTATTTGTTATTTGATAATTCTAATATCAAAAGTCTTCAGATGGTTTAATATGTTTGGGGTTTTTTTCTGTCTTGATTCACACTGGCTGTAGCTTATTGCCTTATATGTTTAATAATTCTTTGGAGGAGCTCATATATTTGGTTGACCTCAAAGTATAGAACCCCCAAAACCCTGTATTGGGGATGTTTTCACCCCCAAAATATTTTCAATTACATTTGCAAAAAGTGTAATGTAGGATCCACCTAAGATTGTAAACCATCTTAGAGTATCATGCCTTAATATGAAATTTGCAAGGAACTCCCATAAAGCAGGTTTCATTTTATTTTCTTGAAGGTATTTACAGGGAAGGATCTTAAAGAGAACCCAAATCTTAGTATTCTGATCCATGGGCTGCAATGGGTATTCATCTCCAGGCCAGTCAGATTTAGGGTTTACCGAATGGTTCAAGTCAGGTTTCAGGTTTTGTTTCTGTCATTGAGGAATTCCTTCACTTTTTTCTTGAAGCTAGCAGTGCATTTAAGGGACATTTGTCCCTACCAAAATTCAATTGTACAAGGTGGGAACAGTCCTTTAGGATATCCCACCATATCTCTACATACAGATGTCCACAACTAACTTTGAAAACTTCAGTTTTATAAAGCAGTGAATGTAGAATCCAGTTTATAGCAGGTGCAAGAGTAAATATAGAATGGGGAAGTAGAAATAGGAAGTGTTTACTCCTTAAAGTGCATTGTTGTTGCTATCATTGCTTGCCAGAAGGAATGGTTAATGGAAGGATTCTTTCTATTTTTTTAATGGGTGAGACAAGATAGATGTGGGTAGTGTTACTACATCTCACTGGATGATAAAAATAAATGGAATAAAGACAAAAGAAGTAGGATGGTCAAAGATAAATTCTTTAGTTGCATAGTTAAACTTAGAGAACCTAACTTCATTTTTTTTCTATAAAACTGATGATATATGGCTATACATTTTTTTCAAGCAGTACCTTTCATAATTATAAATGCTTGGCCAGTTAATCTTTGAGGAGATTCTGAAATATCTACAAGGTTAATAAAATAAGCTGATGAAACCCTGAGATTATTTCAGTTTGTATTCCCTTCAGAAAATTTTTCTTTCAGAAAATTTTTCTTGTGCTTGTAGAGGATACATTGTTTATGTGATATTATATGCTTTTAAAATATGTATTTATTTAAATATCCACTTGTTCATATTATTATTTCACTGCTTTGTAGTGCTATCTTTGTTGTAAATCAAGACTGTTTCTGGCCTTTCTGTTCTCTTCCATTGATCTATTTGTCTATTCCCACATCAATACATACTGTCTCAATTATGGTAGCTTTATCTGAGATAGCCAATCTTTCCACTTTGTTTCTTATTTTCTAAGGTGTCTTGGCCATTTTTGATTCTTTGCATTTTCATGTACATTTTAGAATCTGCTTGTCAAATTGCACAAGAAAGGATATTAATTGGGATTGCATTGAGTCTATAGATTACTTTGGGGGAGAAATGATATCTTTACAAAAGTGAATCTTTCAGTTCATAAACATGGTCTATTTTTCCATTAATTTAGGCTTTTAGAAACATCTGTTTCACATATATAAGTTCTTGGTATCCAACACATTATACATTGACTTGATATATGGATAGTTGATTCATACAATATCTCCTTGGAAAAGTATAGTGGTTGAGTTTGACTCTGGAGTCAGCCCCAGGTTTGAATCCTTATAGCTATTATTTAATAGCTATAAGAAATGGAGAAGTTACCTCAGTTTTTTTGAGGTTCAGGTTATTTAAACCTCAGAAAATAGTGTAGTAACAGTAATACTTTATAGTGTTTTAGGATTGAGATTTTAAAAGAGCATTAACTATCATAGTGCTAGTAAATTTCTCATCAAAGTACTTGATTAAATAGTAAATGCTTGTTTAAGTGCTCAATAGGAATTATTGTCTTCTTCCTGCTCTTCTTCCCCTTTTATTCCTGTAACTACAGTAACTACAATACCATTGAACAAGGTGTTTTGCATAAACTGAACTCTCAATATCCATCTCTGATTATTTAGTGAGTAAAAATAGAAAAATAGAAATCCTCCTTATTCTATACCTTTCCCAATATTCATTAATTCATTTGTATTGATTATATTTTCCTGTGTGCCAGACACTGTGCTTGGGATACAACCATGAACAAAACAAATTTTCTGCAGTCAGGGTGCTTACATTCAATGGAATACATAATAGAGAAATAAAACTGAAATAAAAATACAGTTGACCCTGGAACAATGCAGGGGTTAGGGGTGCTGACCCCCTGTGCAATCAAAAATCCACATATAACTTTTGACTACCCCAAAACTTAACTACTCATAGCCTACTATTAACTGGTGGCCTTACTAATAACATAAACAGTGAATTAATACATATTTTGTATGTTATATGTATTATATACTGTATTATTACATACAATAAAGTAAACTAAAGAAAATAAAATGTTATTAATAAAATCATAAGGAAGAGAAAATATATTACTATTCATTAAGTGGAAGTGGATCATCATAAAACTCTTTATCCTCATTGTCTTCATGTTGAGTATTCTGAGGAGGAGAAGGAGGAAAAGGAGGAGTTGGTCTTGCTGTTTCACGGGTGGCAGAGGCAGAAGAAGTAGAGGAGGAGGAAAGGGAGGCAGAAGAAGCAGGCACACTCAGTGTAACTTTATGGAAATACATTGTAATTTCTGTCTTAGTTTTTGCTTTTTCATTTCTCTAAAAATGTTTGTGTATGGTACCAATCCTTTCTCCACTGTGACCATACCATAAAAGGGTCCATGTCATAAAAGAAGTCAAAAGTACTTTTGAATAATTACAATACCAGATTGTCTAATGTCAATTTGCTTTCTGACACTGCTTCGTCTACATCTCCCTCATCTGGCATTGGTTTGGAAGCACTCGTATCCATCAATTCACCTTCTGTTAATTCCTCTGGTGTGGTGTCTATTAGGTCTTGAATTTCTCCAAGATCCATATCTGGAAGCCCTTCACCCACCACCTTTTTTGCCATATCCACAATCTCTTTCATGATTTTCTTGACTGGCTCTGTTGTAAACCCTGTGAAGTCATGCACAACAGCTAGACACAATTTTCTCCAGCAGAAATTTATTGTTTCAGGCTTGATAGCTTTCACAGCTTTTTCTATAACAATGATGGAATCTTCAATGGTGTAATCCTTCCAGCCTTTCATGATGTTCTCTCTTTTGGGGTTCTCTTCCATAGTGTTGACAATCCTTTCCATAGAGTACCATGTGTAATGAGCCTTAAGGGTCCTTGTAACTCCCTGATCTAGAGGCTGAATTAGAGATGTTGTGTTTGGGGGCAAGGAGACCACTCTGACACCTTCGGTTGAACTCGTGGGGTTCTGGGTGGCCAGGAGCATTGCCCAATATCAAAAGAACTTTAAAAGGCAGTCCCTTACTAACAAGGTACTTCCTGACTTCAGGGACAAAGCCTCAATGGAACTGATCTAGAAAAATGGTTCTCATTGTCCAAGCTTTCTTGTTATACAGCCAAAAACTGGCAACTGTTGTTTATCTTTCCCCTTCAAGGCTCAAGGTTTAGCAGCTTTACAGATAAAGACAGTCTTTTTTTTTTTCTTTTTGCATTTGTTTAAATTTCAAAGTATTACGGGGCTAAAATGTTTTTTGGTTACATGGATTGCTTTTATAATGCTTGCGTCATGGTTATAAGTGTGCCTGTCACAGATCGTGTTCATCATACCTGTTAGGTAGGTTTTCACCCATCCCATCCTCCCCCTACCCTCTGCTTGATTTCCATTGGGTTCTACTTCCCTCTATGCACATGTGTGCTCATCAATTAGTTCCAATTTCATAGTGAGTACCTGTGGTGTTTGTTTTTCCTTTCTTTAGATACTTCTCTTAGGATAATGGTCTCCAGTTCCATCCAGACTGTTGCAAAAGGCATTAAGTTACCCTTCTTCGAGGCTGAGTAGTATTCCACAGTATACATATACCACATTTTATTAATCCACTCATGAAATGATGGGCATTTGGCTTGATTCCATATCTTTGCAATTGTGAATTGTGCTGCAATAAACATTAGAGTACAGGTGCCTTTTTGGTGAAATGACTTCTTTTCCTTTAATACCCAGTAGTTGGGATGCTGGAAGGTCAACGTTTAGTTCTTTGAGGAATTGCCATACTATTTTCCAGAGAGGCTGTACTAATTTGCAGTCCCACCAACAGTGTTTAAACATTCCTTTCTCTCTGCATCCATGCCAGCATCTATTGTTTTTGGACTTTTTAGTAAAAGCCATTCTGATTGGGGTAAGGTGATATCTCATTGTGGTTTTGATTTGCATTTCCGTGATGATTAGTAACATTGAGCATTTTTTCATATGTTTGTTGGCCATTTGTCTATCTTCTTTTGAGAAGCTTCTGTTCATATCTTTTGCCCACTTTTCAATGGGGTCGTTTGATTTTTTTGTGCTGATTTGCTCGAGTTCCTTGTAGATTCTGGTTATTAGTCCTTTATTGGATGTATGCCTTTGAATATTTTTTCCCATTCTGTAGTTTATCTGTTTGCTCTGTTAATTATTTCCTCAGCTGTGCAGAAGCTTTTAAATTTATCTATTTTTGTGTTGTTGTGATTGCCATTGGGGTCTTCTTCATAAATTCTTTGCCGAGGCCAATATCTAGAAGAGTTTTTCCAACATTTTCTTCTAGAATTCTTATGGTTTCATGCCTTACATTTAAGTCCTTCATCCATCTTGAATTAATTTTTGTGAGGTGAGAGATATGGATCCTATTTCATTTTTCTGCATGTGGCTATCCAATTTTCCCAGCACCATTTATTAAATAGGGATTATTTTCCCCAATTTATATTGTTGTCTGCTTTGTCAAAGATCAGTTGGCTGTATGTGGATAGTTTTATATCTGGATTTTCTGTTCTGTTCCATTGGTTTGTGTCTCTGTTTCTGTGCCAATACTATGTTGTCTTGGTTACTATAGCCTTGTGTAGTATATTAATAGTTTGAACTATGATACTGTGATACCTCCTGATTTATTCCTCTTGCTTAAGATTGCTTTGGCCATTCAGGCTCTTTTCTGGTTCCACACAAGCATAGGATTATTTTTTCTAGGTCTGTAAAATATGATGTTGGTGTTTTGATGGGGATTGCATTGAATCTATAAATCACATTGGGTAGTATGGACATTTTAACAATGTTGATTCTACCAATCAATGAGAATGATATATTTTTCTCCTTGTTTGTATCATCTGCAATTTCTTTCCTCAGTGTTTTTTAGTTCTCTTTGTAGATATCTTTCACCTCCTTGTTTAAGTATATTCCTAAGTATTTCATTTTCTTTGTAGCAATTGTGAATGTTACTGAGTCTTTGATTTGACTCTCAGCTTGATTGTTATTGGTGTACAGAAATGCTACTGATTTGGGTACATTGATTTTGTAACCTGAGACTTTGCTGAATTCGTTGTCAATTCCAGGAGTCTCTTGGTGGAATATTTGGGGTTTTCTAGATATAAGATCATATTGTCAGCAAAAAGTGATAGTTTGACCTCCTCTTTACCGATTTGGATATCCTTAATTTCTTTTTCTTGCCTGATTGCTCTGGCTAGGACTTCCAGCACTATGTTGAATAGAATGGTGACAATGGGAATCCTTGTCTCATTCTAATTCTTAGGGGGAATGCTTTCAACTTTTCCCCATTCAGTATGATGTTGACTATGGGTTTGTCATATATGGCATTTATAATTTTAAGATATGTTCCTTCTCTGCCAAGTTTGTTGAGGTTTTTTTTATCATGAAAGGTGCTGAATTTTGTCAAATGCTTTTTTTGCATCTATTGAGATGATCACATGATCTTTGTTTTTGCTTCTGTTTATGTGGTGAATCACATTTATCTATTTATGTACGTTGAACCATCCTTGCGTTCCTGGGATGAAACCCACTTGGTCATGGTGGATTGTTTTTTTGACGTGCTGTTGAATTCGGTTTGCTAGTATTTTGCTGAGGATTTTTTCATCTATATTCATAAGGGATATTGGTCTGTAGTTTTCTTTTTTTTGTTGTGTCCTTTCCTGGCTTTGGTATCAAGGTGATACTGGCTTCATAGAATGAGTTGGGGAGGATTCCTTCCTTCTCAATGTTATGGAATAATTTCTGCAATATGAGTACCAACTCTTCATTGTAGGTCTGATAACATTCGGCTGTGAATCCATCTGGTCCGGGGCTTTTTTTTGTTGGGAGATTTTTTTAATTGCTGCTTTAATCACGTTGCTCATTATTGGTCTGTTCAGGAGTTCTATTTCTTATTGATTGAGTCTTGAGAGGTTGTGTGTTACCAGGAATTTGTCCATTTCCTCTACGTTTTCTAGTTTATGTGCATAGAGATTTTCATAGAATTTACGGATGATATCTTGTATTTCTGTGGTATTAGTTGTAATATTTTATTTTTTATTTCTGTTTGAGCTTATTTGGGTACTTTCTCTTCTATTTCTGGTTAATCTAGAAAGAGGTTTATCAGTTTTGTTTATCTTTTCAAAGAACTAACTTTTTGTTTCATTGATCTTCTGTATTATTTTCTTGTTTTTAATTTCATTTAGTTCTGCCCTGACCTTAGTTATTTCTTTTCTTCTGCTGGTTTTGGGTTTAGTTTGCTCTTCCTTTTCTAGGTCCTTGAGATGTGTCATTAGATTGTTAATTAGCGACCTTTTTGTCTTTTTGATGTTGGCATTTAAGGCTATGAATTTTTCCCTTAGGACTGCTTTTGCTGAATCCCAGAAACTTTGATAGCTTGTGTCCCCTTTGTCATTCAGTTCAAATAATCTTTTGATTTCCATCTTAATTTCTTCATTGATCTAAGACTCATTCAGCAGCAGGTGGTTTGATTTCCAGGACTTCATGTAGAATTGGGTATTTCTCTAGAGTTGGTTTCCATTTTTATTCCACTGTGGTCTGAGAAGATATATGCTGTGATTCCACTTTTTTTGAATTTGTTGAGCCATATTTTGTGGCCTAAAATATGATTGATCTTGGAGAATGTCCCATGTGCTGATGAGAAGAATGTATATTCAGTAGTTTTTGGGTAAAATGTTCTGTAAATGTCTGCTAGGCCCAATTGTTCTAGAGTCCTGTTTAAGTCCATTGTTTCTTCATTTATTTTCTGCTTGGATGATCTGTCTAGTTCTGTCAGTGGGGTGTTGAAGTCTTTGGCAATTATGATGCTGTTGTTTATCTCTCTGCTCAGATCTAGTAGGGTTTTTTTTTGTTTTTGTTTTTGTTTTTGTTTTTTTGATGAATCTGGGTGCTCCTGTATTGGTGCATAAATATTTAGAATTGTTATGTCTTATTATTGAATTTCTGTCTTTACCATTATATAATGACCATCTTTGTCTTTCTTTACGATTGTTGATTTAAAGTCAATTTTGTCTGATATGAGAATGGCTACTCCTGCTCTCTTTTGGTTGCCATTTGCATAGAATATTTTTCCCATCCTTTCACTTTGAGGCTGTTTGCATCCTTGTGGTTTAAATGTGTCTTCTGGAGGCAGCAGATACTTGGTTTGGTTTTTTTTTTTTTTCATCCATTCAGCCAGCCTATGTCTTTTGAGTGGCACATTCAAGGCATTTACATTAAGAGGTAGAACTGGTATGTGTGATGCTGTTCTGTTTATCATAATGGATAGTACCTTGTTGCTTTCTTTTTCTTCTTGTGCTATTGCTTTATAGGAGTTGTGAGCTTTGGGTATTTTGGTGATTTTACACTGGTGGGTATCTATTGTGCTGATTTGTGTATAATGCAGTTCTGAGTAATTCCTGAAGGGCAGGTCTAGTCATGACAAATTCCCTCAATGTTTGCTTGTCTGGAAAATACTTAATTTCATCAAATGTGAAACTTAGTTTTGCAGAATACAAAGTTCTAGGCTGGCAGTTGTTCTGTTTAAGAAGATTGAAGATGGAGGCCCACTCCCTTCTGACTTGTAAAGGTTGCACTGAGAAGTCTGCAGTTAGTCTGATGGGTTTTCCTTTGCAGGTCAGTTGTTTACATCTAGCTGCTCGTAGAATTTTCTCATTCATTTTGACTTTGGCCAGGTTGATTACTACGTGTATTGGAGATGTCGTATTTGCTATGGATCTTTCTGGTGTTTGATGACCATCGTGTAGCTGGATGTCTGTATCTCCGTCAATACTAGGGAAGTTTTCCTCAATAATTCCCTCAGATTTTTCTTACTTTTAGCACTTTCTTCTTGTCCCTTAGGGATACCCATAATTCATATGTTTGTTTGCTTCGTGTAGTCTCATATCTCTCTAATGATTGCTCTGCCTTTGTTGTTCTCTTCTCTGCCTCTTTAAATGATTGGGTTAGCTTGAGAGCCTTGTCTTCAAGCTCTGAGATTCTTTCTTCTCCTTGGTTTAATCTGTTGTTGAAACTTTCTGCTGTGTTTTGAAGATTCCTAAATGACTTTTTCATTTCTTTAAGTTCTATTATATCCTAATTTTGTCTAGTTCTTTAGTGACTTTTCCATTAATTTCCTGAAATTTTTTTGGCTTCTTTTTGTTGGTTTTGAACTTTCTCTTCAATTCCATTCATCTCATTTGCCATCCATATTCTGAATTCCATTTCTGTCATTTTGACAATTTCCTTGTAGTTGGAGTTCACTGTTATAGCTCCATTAGGATCCCTTGAGGGTGTCGATCTATTTTGATTTTTCATGTTGCCAGGGTTCTTTTGCTGGTTTCTTCTCATCTGAAACCTCTTTTCACAACTCAGGGCTAGTAGGTTTGCAGGGCACCTGTTCTTTACTGGGAACTCTCTTGGTTGATTAGAGTAAGGGGAGGTCCCTAGATGGTGCTTTTTTCCCCCCAACTATGGAATGTTGCCATGGCAGAGGAGGGGCATGTGCACTAGAAGCCTGTAATGCAGTTGTTCTGATTTGTCTGTTCACCTGTGATTGCCTCTGCTCAAGCTGTGCTGAATACTCTTTGTCATGGATGTTGGGTTGTTCACCAGATAGTTGTAAGATGTTCAAGTTGGGATCTGGGCGAGATCCTCTTCACTGAGGCTGGTATTGTGGGGATTGCTCTACCCAGGGTCTCCCTACAGTGGTAACAGCAGCAGCTGGGTGAGGTTGTCATGGGTTCCTAGGCTGTGGGAGTTTGCTCAAACCAGGTCGCAGTGTACTGGCAGCTCAAGGCTGGGGGCAGTCCTTGGTGGGGCATTGGACTTTGGAGCATTTCCTCCAGCTGTGCAGTGGTGGTGGAGGCTCTGAGGTAGGATCTTGGAGTCCAGGTGTAGTGCTGGAGTCTTTGGGATGGTGTCTTGGGCCTAGTGGGAGTTCTAGAGCCACAGAGGCAGAGCCTTGGGCTTTGATGTGAGAGCCTCAGAGGTAGGACTGGGGAGGAGCCAGAAGCAGAACTTCTGAGCAGGGTCTCTGAGCCAGAAGCAGGGCCATGCATATGGTTGGGCTGATCTGACCTGGAGAGCGGTGTCAGGGCTGAGCAGGAAGGAGGCAATTGGGGCCTGGAGGGCAGAGTCAGGGCAAGCAAGTGGCAGGCTCAGAGACCCTATGGATGCCAAGTCAGGTGGGCAGAGGTCGGTTCCGGTGGCCCAGGGACTGTGGAGTTCTCCCCACCCAACCCAGGACTTGCTGAAGAGGTTGCCCAAAGCTTCTCAGGTCAGAGCCTGCTGTGCCCCAGTCAGTTCCTGTGCTCAGATCCGATTATGCTCTAGGGGAGAAGTGCTTGGCTTCAAGTCACAGGGTATGGTTCAGGGAAGCCATCAGATGGTCCACTCCCTCCCCAGCCTGGTGCAGACCTGGCACTGCCATGCACCTGAGAGCTCAGGATGGCTTTAGCTGGTGCCTGATCCCCACTGTACCTGTTGTATGGTGCAATGGGTCTGCTCAGACTCCAGGCAGGTCCCTAGTCTGACCAGGTAGAGGTCTGTGGCAGTGGAGGGAGCTGTCTCACAATTCGCACTGCACCAGCAGGGTAAGTGTGGTGCCCTGGAGCTCTGTAGGAAACTACTGATGTAGTCTAGTAGGAATATGGGCTGGCCCTTTATAGTGCTACCCATATCATTAATATTTTCCTCTGGGGATGTTCTAAACTGTTCAATATTCCTACCCTGAATAACAAGATAGATAATTACCATATTTCTCCTCCTGCTTAGACATATCAGTAAATATCAACCTCAGGCTTATTTTTTCCTTTTTCCTTTTTCCTTTTAAGTTTTCAAGTCATAGCATCAGTTAATTCTTAACTGTATCCTTATACTGAAAGCATATGAGGATATATGGTAATAAACAAAGTAAACAATGTTACATTACCTATTTTATTGTTGCTGTTTATAACCTATGGGGTAATACAAAATCTTTTAAGATATTTCTGTCAGACCTTTTGTAATCCTGTGTTTTAGTTGCAGTGATAGTTTGATGCTTCCTAAAGAGGACATCCTAACAATATTTCTATATATGAGGTGAAAGTTGAAAATGGGAATATCTCCTAGGAAAACAGATTATTCATAGGAAATATCTTAAAATATCAAATATGAACTGAGAAATTTATAATACCTGTGTATTTTTTTCTTCTAGGTCTCAATGTTTATATTGGTCATCCTGGTATCAATTCACTATGGAAATCTCAGCTTAATTTTGTGCATGATTTTGATACCTTCCTACACTTCAATTGGATTTTTCATGTTTTTGACAGAGGCAAGTAATGTTACCTACTGTGTCACTGGTTGTGACCAAGTAGCCCATCAATAAAATCCATACCGAATGTTGAAACAGGTGAATTTTGTAAAATTTAGAAGTTATTCAAGCTAGTGAGTACTGAAAATAAGATTTTAAAGCTGAAAGTTGTATAAAGTTGAAAGTTGTCAAAAGCTAAAACCAGTATTTCTACTTAACCCATGTAGAAATGCAGCAAGAAGCCTAATTTTGGTTTATGAATTCCATAGGGGGTTATGAGAGAGGACTAGAACTTTTCTCCTGTTACAAAACACGCTCTCATAGGGGTGAATAAGTCTTGGAGATAGAAGTTTTTCATTTGGATTTTGATGAATGTCCAAAATTCTTATTGTAATTAAGTCTATCTTTTATAAAATATAGGACCACTTGGAAGATGTGACTTATTGTGCTTATTGAATACATACTACTTAGTGTCAATAAGTTGCTTTTGGAGTGTGTGGTTGGTAAGGGAAGACACCTTGATGCTATTAAGCACTTCTGGGAGAATCTAAGCACCACTGAGAATTTTGGGGAACTGTTGACAAATCTTGCCTACTTCAAAGTTCCATATTTTGTCACATCCACTATAAAGAAACTTGGAAATCTCTATTACATAGAGTTGGAAAACAGAAAGTGTTGGAGATTATAACCAAGGAAGGATGTCAGGTCATAAACAGACTTTATCAAAGAAAAAGTCTTCTTATCCTAATTCATGGAGTATTCCCTGGTGTCCCATGGAACATCAAGTACAATGTAGGCATATTTAATGTGTAAATTTATGTTTGTAAAACAGAGAGACTTACATTTGACTCTTGTTTTTCCTTAACAGCTTTACTTTGAAAGTCTGGACAATGGAATAAGTGAAGTCAATGAAATCATTTTCTTAACAGTCTTAATAGTAAGAAAAATTTTCTACCTAAATATATGTATTGCATAAGATTCATAACCCTGTGAAATATTTAATCTTATTCAAAGTATGCCAAATTTAAATGTCCTGAAAATACCAACTCTTCCTACATTCTACATTCCAATATAATGTCAGTAAAAACTAAAGATATTTTTAAAAAAATAGTCATAGATAACATAACATATACTAGAAATTCTAAAGGCTTGATTTCTATTATTATGATAGATATTGTTGATATGATGTGTATCCAAAGAAATGCTACAGATGGTGTGTGGCTCAAAATCAATTAAATATGATTTAAAAATCAACTAATTTGAATAATAAAGAAGTGAGAAAAGTTAAGTGGAATTTTATTTGGGGGGAAGATACTGAAACAAAATATAGATGTTATTTCTGTGCATTATATTATAATAACTAAAGCAGAAGGGGGAAACCTACTGGATTACACACCTATTTTTTTCTTTTTACTAGAAGAACAGCTTATTAAAGGAAAAACTTCCCTAAATTTTTATAAATTTATAAAATTTTATACATTTTCACGTGTGTGTTTGTGTATTCAATGCCTATTCATAAATACATGCACAGATGGTCCATACATAGCATTTTTAATTCACCGTTGAATACTAAAGACATACAGTTGTTCAGTTGGGGCATATAGTCATTAAAGTATGTAACTCTGGCTGACACAACAAATAAACCCTGGAACCTCCAAGATTTATTAGGGATTTATTTTTCACTCACATCAACTCCAATCTGGGCTTGGCCCTCTGAAACTCCTAATTTCCATGGTTGCCTCTCCTGGGAAAGAAAAGGTTAGAACATTGCATGGGAGATAGGAAGGGATGTCAAAAAGTTCATGGAAAAATGAAACTAAAAGATAAAAATAGAAATATAAACTTTACTTCTCAACATAAGCTCTGTCAAGGTCAGGACTTTTGTAAGTTATGACACCAGCCTGGGAATTTAACCATGTCAATGCAGTCTTTTTTACATTATTAGCTGAAGAAAACAGGGTGCTACTTATACATTTTTTAAGATTAGGAAACAAATCATTTCAGAATGAGCCAAATCATGACTGGGTGGTGAATGCCTAATGATTTTCCATTGAAACTCTCACAAAATTGTCCTTATTTGATGAGAAGAATGAGCAGGAACATTGTTGTGGTAGAAAAGGACTCTCTGATGAAGCTTTCCCAGGCATTTTTCTGCTTAAGCTTTGGCTAACTTTGTCCGAACACTCTCAGAATAAGCAGATGTTATTCTTCTTTGGCCCTCCAGAAAGTTAACAAGCAAAATGCCTTGAACATCCCCCAAAACTGTAGTGATGACCTTTGCCCATGACCGGTCTGCTTGTGCTTTGACTGGACCACTTCCATCTCTTGGTAGCCATTGTTTTGATTGTGCTTTAACTTCAGGATCATACTGGTAAAGCAATGTTTCATCTCCTGTTACAATCCTTTAAAAAAATGCTTCAGGATCTTGATCCCATTTGTTTAAAATTTCCATTGAATTGGCTCTTGTCTGCAGCTGAGCTGGGCACAACAGTTTTGGCATCCATCAAGTGGAAAGTTTGATCGACTTTAATTTTTCAGTCATAATTGTGTAAGCTGAATCAATTGGGATGTCTATGGTGTTGACCATTGTTTCTGCTGTTAATTGTCAGTCCTCTTCAATTAGGACACAAACAAGATGGATTAATTTTTCATGAATTGATGTGGATGGTCTGCTGCTGTGGGCTTCATCTTCAACGTTGTCTTGTCCCTTCTTAAAATGAGTTATACATTTGTAAATTGCTGATTTCTTTGAGGCATTGTACCTATAAACTTTTCCTAAAGCATCAATAATTTCACTAATCTACCCAGGCTACACCATAAATTTGATGTTTTTTCTTATTTCAATTTTTACAGAATTCATGTTCTGTTCAAACATGTTGTAACAAGTTAGTACAAGTTTATTTTGGTGCAAAATTTTTTTGAAATCCATGCAGTTTTTTTTCTTTTTTAAAATTTTTATTTATTTAATTTTTTAAATTTAAAAATATTAAGGGGACACAAATATTTTTGTTACATGGCTTGAGTCAGGGCTGTAAATGTGCCCATCAACTGAATAGTGTTCATTGTACCCATTAGGTGGGTTTTTGCCCCTCTCCTCTTCCACCTCCCCTCTGCTTGATTTCCAATGACTTTTACTTCCCTCTGTGCACTTGTGTGTCCATCGGCTAGTTCAAATTTATTACAGAATACATGTGGTGTTTGCTTCTCCACTCTTGAGATACTTCACTTAGGATAATGGTCTCCAATTCCTTCCAAATTGCTGAAAAAGGCATTAATTAATCCTTTTTTATGACTGAGTAGTACTCCATGGTATACATATACCACATTTTGTTAATCCACTCATGAATTGATGGGTACTTGGGTTGATTCCAGATCTTTGCGATTATGAATTGTGCTGTAATAAACATTTAAGTGCAGGTGTCTTTTTGATAAAATGACACCTTTTCCTTTGGGTAGATACCCAATAGTGGAATTACTGGATTGAATGGTAGGTCTACTTTTAGTTCTTTGGAAGTCTCCATGCTGTTTTCCATAGGGGTTGTACTAATTCGCAGTCCTACCAATAGTGTATAAGCTTTCCTTTCTCTCTACATCCATGCTGGCATCTATTGTTTTTGGACTTTTTAATAAAAGCCATTCTAACAGGATGAAGGTGATATCTCATTGTGGTTTTAATTTGCATTTCCCTGATGATTAGTGATGTTGAGCATTTTTTCATATGTTTGTTGGCCATTTGTCTGTCTTCTTTTGAAAAGCTTCTGTTCATGTCTTTTGCCCACTTTTTAATGGAGTTGTTTGTTTTTTTCTCGCTGATTTGTTTGAGTTCTTTGTAGATTCTGGATATTAGGCGTTTATCGGATGCAATAGATCTCATTTTATCAAAAAGACACCCACACTCAAATGTTTATTACAGCACAATTCACAATCGCAAACATCTGGAATCAACCCAAGTGCCCATCAATTCATGAGTGGATTAACAAAATGTGGTATATGTATACCATGGAGTACTACTCAGCCATAAAAAAGGATTAATTAGTGCCTTTTGCAACAATTTGGATGGAACTGGAGGCCATTATCCTAAGTGAAATATCTCAAGAGTGGAAAAACAAACACCACATGTACGCTCTAATAAATTGGAACGAACCAATGAGGACACATGTGCATAGAGGGAAGTAAAACTCAGTGGAAATCAAGCAGGGCATAGTGGGGAGGAAGGGATGGGTGAAAATCTACCTAACAGGTACAATGAATGCTATTTGGGTGATGAGCACACTTTTAGCTCTGCCTCAAGCATTACAAAAGTGATCCATGTGACCAAAAACATTTTTATCCCCTTAATATTTTTGAAATAAAAATAAAAATAAAACAAAACAAAACAAAACAACAAGATCATATTATCAGCAAACAGAATTTAACTTTCTTTTTTCTAATTTGGATGCCCTTTATTTCTTTTTCTTGCATGATTGTTCTGGCTAGGACTTCCAGTATGATGTTAAATAGAAGTGGTGGAGGTGGTCATCCTTGTCTTTTTCCAGTTCTTAGAAGGATTACTTTCAATGTTTCCCCAATTAGTATGATTTTGGCTGTGGGTTTGTCATATATGGCTTTTATTATTTTGAGGTATGTTCCTTCTATGCTGAGTTTTTTGAGGTTTTTTTTAATCATAAAGGGATGCTGGATTTTATCAAATGCTTTTTCCACATCTGTGGAGATGATCATATGATTTTTGTTTCTAATTCTGTTTATATGGTGAATCACATTAATTGAATTGCATATGTTGAGCCATCCTTGCATCCCTGGGATGAAACTCACTTGATTGTGTCAAGTTATCCTTTTGATGTGCTGTTGGGTTTTTGGTTTGCTAGTATTTTGTTGAGGATTTTTGTATCTGTGTTTTCTTTTTTGTTGTTATGTCCTTTCCTGGCTTTGGTATCAGGGTGATACTGGCTTCATAGTATGAGTTAGGGAAGAATCTCTCCTTCTTGATCTTTTGGGACATTTTCAGTAGGATTGGCACTAGTTCTTCCTTGTACATCTGGTAAAATTTGGCTGTGAATCCATCTGGTCCTGGTCTTTTTTTTTTGGTTGGGAGATTTTTTTATTACTGATTCAATCTTGCTACTTGTTATTGGTCTATTCAGGAGTTCTGTTTCTTCCTGGTTCAATCTTGGGAGGTTGTATGTTTTCAGGAATTCATCCATTTCCTCTGGGTTTTCTTGTTTTTGAGTGTATAGTTGTTCATAATAGCCTCTGATGACTTTTGCATTTCTGTGGTATCAGTTGTAATGTCACCTTTTTCATATCTGATCGTCTCTATTTGAATCTTCTCTATTCTTGGTTAGTACAGCTAGTGGTTTATCAATTTTGTTTATCTTTTCAAGTATCAACTTTTTGTTTTTTTGATCCATTGTATTGTTTTTTTGGCCTCTGTTTCATTTAGTTCTGCTCTGATTTTTAAATTTCTTTTCTTCTGCTAACTTTGGTGTGGTTTGTTTTTGTTTTTCTAGTTCCGTGATGTGGGATGTTAGGTTGTTAATTTGTGGTATTTCTACTTTTTGGATGTAGGCATTTAATGCTATTAAATTCCCTCTTAGCACTGCTTTTGCTGTATCCCACAGGTTTTGGTATGTTGTGTTTTCATTGTCATTCATTTCAAAACATTTTTAAATTTCCGTCTTCATTTATTCATTGACCAGTGATCGTTCAGGAACATGTTGTTCAATTTCCATGTATTTGTATGGTTTCTGAAGTTCCTCTTTGTAATGATTTCTAGCTTTATTCCACTGTGGTTTGAAAAGGTAATTGATATGATTTCCATTTTTTAAAATTTGTTAAGACTTGTTTTGTGGCCTAACGTATGGTCCACCTTGGAGAATGTTCCCTATGCTGATGAAAAGAATGTATATTCTATAGTTTTTGGGTAGAATGTTCTGTAAATGTCTGTTAGGTCCATTTGGTCTAAAGTCCAATTTAAGTCCAGTGTTTCTTTGTTTCTCTTCTGTCTCAATGACCTGTCTAGTTTTGTGAGTGGTATGTTGTAGTTCCCCACTATTATTGTGTTGTTGTGTATCTCTTTCTTTAGGTCTGGTGATATTTATTTTGTGAATCTGTGTGCTCTGATGTTGTACACATATATATTTAGGATTGTTATATTTCTTGCAGAATTGATTCTTTTATCATTATATAATGACATTCTTTGTCTTTTTTACTGTTTTTGATTTAAAATATGTTTTATCTGACGTAAGTGTAGCTATTCCTGCTTGCTTTTGGTATCCATTTGTGTGAAATATCTTTTCCCT
The DNA here is from genome assembly GCA_023783475.1 of Daubentonia madagascariensis. NCBI lineage: Eukaryota > Metazoa > Chordata > Mammalia > Primates > Daubentoniidae > Daubentonia > Daubentonia madagascariensis. Next base: position 11,375,334 of record JAKFHU010000487.1, read on the forward strand.
CCCTTTTATTTTCAGTCTATATGTGTCTTCATGGGTAAGGTGAGTTTCTTATAAGCAGCATATAGTTGGAGGATCATTTTTAAAAATGCATTCTGCCAATCCATAGCTTTTAAGTGGAGCATTGAATCCATTTACCTGCAAGGTTAATATTGATATGTGAGGCTTTGTTCTTGTCATATATTTAATTATCTTCTAGTTGTTTTGTAAATTCTTTGTTTCTTTCTTTTTCTCTTTTTCTTTTTGTGGTTTGTTGAACTTCTGTTGTGTTGCCATTTAATTCCTTTCTCTTCTTCCTTTGTGTGATATATTAGCTTTTTAAAATATCAACTATCTTACTCTCTCAATTACTTGTTTACTGAGAGGTTTTAGTCTTTCTTTTTTGCTTCTAGTATTTACCAAGAATGAATCTTGAATATTTTCGAAGGCTGTGAGCATCTATTAAGAATGACCAAATAGTTTTTATAAAATGATTAAAATGATTTATGAATATTATTTCGTATTTTGTAATGTTTAAGAAATTAATCTTGACCCCTCCCTGAGGTCAAGAAGATATTATTTTATATAATTTTCTAAAAGATTTATATTTTCCTTTCACATTTATGTTTTCAATCATCTAAAATTGATTTTTTTTCTGTGCTGTGAGGTAAGGGTCCTGTTTCATTTCTATCTTTAACTATAGAAGGTAAGATACCCAATTATCCCAACAATTGAGACAACTATTTATTGAACAGTCCGTGCCTTTCCCATTGATATTTGGAACCATTCATATATCAAATGCCCGTATATGTAGGGTCTGTTTCTAGGATATCTATTCCATTTTTTTTTTTTTTTTTTGCTTCTACCAAGTTCCTAGGGATGCTAATATGTTACAGGTTTAAACCACATTCTAGGCTTGAGGTTTTTATACTATCCAGTGATGTGAATTTGGGCTGCAAATCTGTATAAAAGCTGACTTGTATTTTTACCTTCACTCTCCCTCTCCATGCTGGACACACAAGGCAACTATCTTAGCAACCTCCTGAGTTTTCTTTTCACCCTTCACTGATGCTGTAACACTTTGAAGGCCATGCTTTATTAGAGAAAAGATAACTTACCTACTTCTTGCTTGGAGAAGATATATTTCTACCCTTTCTTCTCTCTCTTCTCCTGGACATAGCATGAAAGCTGAAGTCTTAGCATTTCAAGGATGAGGAATAACTCCAGGATAAGAGTTGCTTTGGGGCTAAGCCTATCTCCTACATTCACTTAAATTTGGCTTTAAAAGTCCTTACTATTTTGTCAGCTCTTCTATGTTCTTAAAAAGTTTTTTAAAAAATTAATCCAGGATTTATAGTTTTTTTTCCCAGTGGGAAGGTTGATATGACTAACCTCTCTTCCATGTGAGAATTATTTTATAAGATTTTTGTCAAATTTATAAGAAAATGGTCAAATCTTCTAAGATGAAAAACAAATATTGCCCATTGAGTTTGAATGCCATGATGATGCTAATTCTAATTGTTTTTCTTTGCCTTTAGCCATACATTCAGAGTGCCATTTTCCTTTTTGTTCTAAGGTGTCTGGAAATGAAGTATGGAAACGAAATAATGAGGAAAGATCCAGTGTTCAGGTTGGGATAATATTAATTGACATCCAAATGTAATTTAAATGTTACATCTTTTTTGCAGTACATTTAACATCAATTTGTTAAAGTGGACTTACTATCCAACTGTTGGCTAGGCATGTTGGACAGTTCTATTTAGAAAAAAAAAATAAACAGAATTAGATTGGATGCAGGGATATTTAGTTTCTAAGTAATGGGTCTTAGGCAAGTGATTTTGGGCAAGTTGAATGTTTGTCCTGTGCATCTCTATAAATAGTTTGTTGCTTAACCAGCGACAAAGTTTGTTTTTCTCCTGCTTACAGCCATTATAGGTCCCTGAGTAGAAGGCACAGTAACAAACTGGTGTTCAATATAAGTTTGTGGAATGTTTTGAAAAGGCAAGAAAAGCCAATTAGGGTGGCCTTTTATGATGTAAAGTGATGCTGATCTGGATTGGGATGGACTAAAAGACTATATTTGAAAGAATTTAAAAGAATGAAGCAATAGAGCCAGTTGACAGATGAGATAAAACGTTTTAAAGAGAAGAAATAGTCAAAGGGATTTCAAGAGACTTTGCTACTGGAGGTGTTATAACTGTCAAGGGGAATTTTGTAGGTAATAAATTAATCATTTTATATTCTTTTAAAACAAAGGATAATAATCCAATTATAGGGCTTTACATTTTCTTGATAATTGTTATATAGCTAGAATTGCATTTTTGTTATTTTATTTTCTCTGTAGACTCTCTCCAAGAAATAGGGCAATGCATCCAAATCCAGAAGAGCCAGGAGAAGAAGATGAAGATGTTCAAGCTGAAAGAGTCAAAACAGCAAATGCACTCAGTACTCCACACTTGGATGAGGTGAAAACCAATGACTACACCCTTAGCAAAATACTGAGATAGTTAGCTTGTCCTGTAGAGTCAATGAGATGTTGGTTTTTATTTTGAAAACTTTCTTTTGTTTCTGTAATATTTTTATTTGTAGGTCATATTCAAATCATTCTCTTCTAAAGTATCTACCCTGTCCTCATTCTTTTAATTTTCTCTTCTTTGTTTTTTTGTGGGTCTTAATCTACCAGCTCTTCATTTATCAGTATAATTGAAGAAGTTCTCTGATATTTTTATCAACTTAAACAAAATCCCACATCTTTTTCAAGAGTTACAATTTCATTTTGCATTATATTGGAATAGTAGTATTAATAACTGTGAATAGCATATGAAAAAGAGCAAATGAATTTACAATGCGTGAAAATCAATAAGGTGTAAACTGGGAATGAAATTAGTGGAAAGGGGAAGGATAGAGGCTCAGCATAATGCAAATAGAATTATTAGATTAGGAATTAGTTTTATAAGTAGTTGATAAAGTAGCCTTTATTTATGAACATACACTTGGGCATTTTATTTGACAAAAGGGGCTGAATATCTTCAGCCTGGCACAAAATTTGGTTAGGTTCATAGACTAGGAAATGGAAGATAAAGCATGAATTCGTAGAATATCTGAAATTTAACAGGAAAATCATGCTTTATCATATTTTCCAGAAACCAGTCATAATGGCAAGCTGTTTACACAAGGAATATAAGGAGAAAAAGAAAAGTTGCTTTTCAATAAGAAAGAAGAAAATAGCCATTAGAAATCTTTCCTTCTGTGTTAAAAAAGGTTTGGACAAGTGCTTTCTTTCTTAGAATATTCCTTACTCTCTAGGCTTAGGACTGTGAAGGAGATAAATTCCCATTCTTTGAGACTGTTCATATATCTTAGCTGACATGTAATTATAAAAATTCTTTACATGTCAGCAGAGAAGTCTTTTCTATTTCAAAAATTATGTCCCAGTTCAAGTGACAAGAAACCCAGTCATGGATTAGGAAGACCAAAATTCTTTCTATTAATGTTGTAATATAGGAAATTGTCAATGTGCCAACTGAGTATTTGTTACAAAATGTTATAGGACCATGCAATTTTAGGTCAGTCAACCTTGAAAGCACAAATATTGATGGTGACTCTTTCTTCCAGGTGAAGTTTTGGGATTACTAGGGCACAATGGAGCTGGTAAAAGTACTTCTATTAAAATGATAACTGGGTGCACAAAACCAACTGCAGGAGTGGTACGTGACATGTGAAGGAAATTTCATTTTAAATATCAATGGTGTCCTCCTGTCACTCCTATCAGTAAATCAAAAATTTTTAAAGAAAGTGAATGAATAGATGAAAGAATTTCTTTTGCATGCTTAAAAAATATTGCAGCTTAATGGCAACTTTTATTTTCTTTAGTAGAAGAGGGATTGGAGCAAAAGCCAAAGGTGGATCTGACATTCACTGTCCTATATAGGTGATATTACAAGGCAGCAGAGCATCAGTGCGGCGACAGGAAGACCACAGCCTCAGCTTCTTGGGGTACTGCCCTCAGGAAAACTCATTGTGGCCCAGTCTTACAATGAAAGAGCACCTGGAGTTGTATGCAGCTGTGGAAGGACTGGGCAAAGAGGATGCAGCTCTTAGTATTTCACGGTGCAGAGAGATGTTTCATTCACAATTTTTAGCTAGAGGAAGGACATGAAATTTCTTCATTACATATGGAAAGGAGATCATAAACAAAGTCTTTACATTTTTATGCAAATATAACGATTGAAAAATCTGGATATGAACAAAATCATATGATTTATTATTTATTTATGAAAATGTTAAGGATACATAAATGCACTATTTTCAGATTAATAGTGCTTAGAGTTTTCCATACTGTTGTTTTAGATAGGTACATTTGCCATATATCTAATGTAAAAATGACATCATTTTTTTTTTGTCAGATTGGTGGAAGCTCTCCAGCTCCAGGACCAACTTAAGATTCCTGTGAAGACCTTATCGGAGGGAATGAAGAGAAAGGTACAGCAGGGCTTAGTATTACTCTGCATACTGCCGTAGGTGGGTGCCAGATGGGCTGTTATTCTTGTTCCAGCTGTGCTTCGCTCTGAGCATCCTGGGGAGCCCGTCAGTGGTGCTTCTGGATGAGCCGTCAACCGGGATGGATCCCGAGGGGCAGCAGCAAATATGGTGAGGAGGATGAATATTAAGTGTCAAAGTCAATAGTATACATCTCAAGTTGGTTTTTTGTTTGTTTTTTACATTTTTCCCCATTAACTTTGATACTCACATCCCTATTTAAATCAATGAAACCCAATATAGCATTCAAAATTCCTTGAGGAAGAAAGAAATAGACATTTTAAGATTCAAATAGACTATTATATATATTTGATTGGGTTTTCTTTCTCTTACTCATCTTCCCCCTGTCTGTTTATTCTTCTTCCATTTTATTTTTCAGTTACTAATAGTCCTAGAGTGTGGCATTTCTCTATTTTTACTCCAACCTTTTTTTCAAACATTAGTAGACTCACTATTTTCCAATATTCTATTTTTTTAATAAGGCCAATTAATATGGTAATATGATTAGGTAATACAGTAGAATTTTTATTCTTTCTCTCTATAGCAATTATTTTCTCTTATAACCTAATATAACATTTTTCTCTTTAGGTTTCATACTTGTTCCTATTCATTTATTTTCATAAATTACTTTCTAAATGCAAACAATCCTTTACTTTGTCTTTAGGCAGGCAATTCAGAACATTGTTAAAAACAAGGAGAGAGGTGCCCTCTTGACCACCCATTACATGGCAGAGGCTGAGGCTGTGTGTGACCGTGTGGCCATCATGGTATCAGGAAAGCTGAGGTGGGTGCACATCCAGAGCCAGCATTTGATTACCACATTCTTGTAGAGAGACTTTCAGTTTGCTGTGAACAGCTCATGCTCTTCAGCTTTTAAATCTATGAGTAAACACCTTTCTCTGCACTGGGAATTGAGGAAGAAATTAAGAGACAAGTATTTTTTCTTTCAACTCACCTTTCTCTTCCCTGGACTAGGTGTATTGGTTCCATTCAACATCTCAAAAGCAAGTTTGGTAAAGATTATTTACTAGAAATAAAAATGAAAGAACCCACTCAGGTGGAACCTCTCCACACAGAGATTTTGAAGTTTTTTCCACAGGCTGCTCGGCAGGAAAGGTAAAGGATGTTTTTGGTTTGGGTGACAAGCATAATTGTTTTCCATTATCAGCATTATTTAGTCTTGTATTGGTCTGGACAGGAGGAGAAAGGCTGAGCTGACTTGTTCATTACAAAACAAATTGTTTGTGGGTCACTAGGATGTATTTTTTTAAAAAATAAGCAGCTGTGTGCAGTGACACATACCTGTAGATCCACATACTTGGGAGGCTGAGGTGGGAGGATCCCTTGAGCCCCTAGGAGTTTGAACCCAGCGTAAGAAACATAGGGAGACTCTTTTAAAAAAAAACAGCAATTGGAAAGTTATTTTCAGTGAGTGTTTCAGACCTCAGAAAGTGTGGATGGGGTGTGTGTATGTCTGTGTGTGTAAACAGTGGAATGGCTTAGAGATTAAGAACAAAGTACAGACAAATTAAACCATCAATGATTTTTGTAAATAGACAATGAAAATAATATATTAATCTGTAGCATTTTACTGAATATAAAATTGCATCAAAAGCTCAATAACACCAACTCACATGCTTGAGAAAGATAGATTCTATCCTAAATTATTTGATTATGTATCATTCAATCCTCCCTATGGTTCTTTTAAAGTTGTGTATGGTCAGCCATGAGTTACAAGCAAGGATAATCAAACCTATGTGAGCAGCAGAATGAGGCTGAATTTAAATGAAAGATGTATAATATTTTCTTATATACTACTTTTATTCATTTATTTTTTATAATATTTATTGAACACTTACCATGTGCTAGAGGCTATGTATTGAGTAGTCAGTAAAATAGACAAGGTTCTTCTTAGGGTGTTTACAATTTTATGGGGGTAAGGCTATTAAACAAATGAAGATATGAATGAATGAGTATATGTCATTGAGGTAGGACTTTAAGATGAAGCAGGGTTTGGCCAGCTGAAGAGCAGGGATAGGAGACACTTTTTGGAAGAAACAGCATGTGTAAAGCACTTAAATCAAGAACAATCTCTACACATGCAAAGGATGGAAAGAAAGTTTATATAGTTGACGTGTAAAGAGGTATTTAAGCAGAGATGCCCACATATGGAGACATAGACCTGTGGCTCAGAAGAGAAGGGCAGGTCAATGAGGTCTGGTCTGGCAATAAACAAAGTGGGGCATTTTTACCATACAGAACACCATTAAACTAGGAGAATAGTGAGGTCACCAACAGAGATAGAAAACGAAGAGGTTCTAGGATGGACCCCAGGAACTCTCAGCTTTGAGATGGGGTTGAGGAAGAAAATAAATTTTCTTTCCATGAAGAAACTACCACTACCACCACAACCATGGCAAAAAATGCTAAAGAGTGTCTAAAACAGAATTATCCATTAGAATTCTGTCATAATGGAAATGTCCTATATCTGTGCTGTTCAGTATGATAGTCACTACTTGTATGTGGCTGCTGAGCACTTCAAGTGTGGCCAGTGTGACCAAGGAATTGAAATTGAAATTTTATTTGTTCTAGTTATTTTAAATTTAAATGGCCACGTGTAGCCGGTAGCTACCCTATTAAACAGTGCAAGCCTGGAGAGTTATAAAAGTATGGTTGTCTCAGAAGCTGAGAGAGAGTTTTAAGGAGGATATGTACAATTTTATTTAAGGCTTTTGAGAAGCTATTTGAAATATGCTTAAATGTTATTTGAAAATAAGGACTGAAGAGTGTTCATTGGATTGCACACCATGGAGGTCATGGGTGAACTTATTTGGGGGGAAGGATTTGGAGGTCAAGGAAGAATTTTTTTTAATAGGGGAGAGTTCAACAGATTTTAATTCCTATAGGAGAGATTGAAAATTATAGGCAGAGGGGAAAAATTAATCCAAAGATTCTGGAAAGATTGCCTTTGAGAGTGGGTAAGAAATATAGTACAGTAAGAAAGCACAGGCTGAGTATGAAAGATTCTTTTATTTGAGCTATTTCTCAGAATTTATCTTTAACATTAAATTAGGCACAACCAGATTTTTGTTGTTAAAACATTTTTTATGACCAAAGATAAGTTATTTGACACAGATTCATGCTGTACCAAATCAGACTACTTTTTTATTTAAAGAAAACTTTAAAAAATTATTTTGTTATTTTGGCTATTAATTCCTCCCCAGTATTATAACACTGAAATACAATGATAAATCTCACTCTTTCTTCCTCCCAGATATTCTTCCTTAATGTCATATAAGTTACCTGTAGAGGATGTTCACCCTCTGTCTCAGGCCTTTTTCATATTAGAGGCAGGTAAGTTTAGGCATATTTAAAAAAGACTTTATTATTGGTTGCGTATTTTTATGTAGAATTACATGAAATACTATGTAATTTCAAGTAGAACAATTATATAATCAATTAAAATTTGAGAAACCTCCACTGTTATAGTCGTAAAAGTCTTAAAGGAAATGGAGCGGTGGCCCCAGATGTAGGTTTGCTCCACCTGATTCTTCCTATGCTGACAAGGAAGCCCAGGAACAGGTGAGTCAGGTAACCCCATCCTGCAGGATTGAAGTAGGGTACCAGGGCTGTTTCTTATCATAATCCCAGTGCATGGTGTTGAAGGATAATTATTAGAATGTCACTCCAAACAGTACCAAGGTGAGCTTTTAGCGTCTCCATATTTATGAAATTCAGGGGTACCAGGAGCAAACATATGGAGCCAACAATTGGAGGACTGAGTGAAGGTCAGAGAAGGAAAACACAGACAGGTGAGATGTAACAAGTCAAGAATGGGGAGGGGCTTCTGAACTAGTTTCAGAGACACTGACCAGAGCTCACACAGGATGTTTATGGAGTGTGGGATTCGTTAAAAGGGAGCTAGCATGGAGTGGACTCCTCTGAAGATTTATAATATAGAATAAACTAATCTTGACAGTTGATTTGGAGTCCACACTTATGTAAAGAATGAAAAGGATAAATACTATAATAGGACACAAGGAGCTTTTCTAGAGGGAAAGTTTATTGGAAATTGAGAACATTCATTCATGGCTATCTTTTGATTAGACATACTAGCACTGTAATTTATCTTTCAAGGAAACTTAATTATTTGACCTGTGTCTTAAAGTATCTAATAGATTTGAAGTTGCTGTGTATGTTGCATGACTTTGAAAACACTTTTGGGGGAAAGTATGTATGAGCCATTAATGTCAGTCCCTTTAAATGCAGTGAAACACTCCTTTGACCTGGAAGAATATAGCCTCTCTCAGCCTACCTTGGAGCAGGTGGGTTTTCTTTGAACACGTGAGCACCATTTGGGTGACCTTTGAGTGAATCCATCTTTCAGAAATGCCCTGACATTTTTGTTTCCTTATTTTATTTTTTCTCACTTAGATATTCTTAGAACTTTCTAAAGAGCAGGAGCTGGAAAATTTTGATGATGAAGTTGATACAACAGTTAGATGGAAACTCCTCTCACATGAAGAGCCTTAAAACCCAGAACCTCCTAACATTTGATTTTAGGTCCTACTACATTGTTAGTCTCCATAATTCTAGAAGCATCTTCCATATTACTTCAGTTAACGAAACAAAACGTTCGATGGTTTAAATATTCCATAATGATTAAAGTTTTAAATGTTTTTTAAAATTTTAGAATGGAGGGAACAAGGAAAGATAGAGAAAAGTAGTAGACAAAATTAATAAAATCAGACATTATATTCATCTCCAACATAGGCCCATTTTGTGCTTAATAATAATTCAAAAATCACATAATGTTAGGCTAGATTTGATTATTATCAATAAGGCTAAATGCTATGCATATTTTACAAATAAAATAACATGGGTTTTTTTTAGCTTAACCTTTGAAAATAGCCTCAGCTCTTTTTAAGCATTATTTACCTAAATTGTAATTTAATGTGACATTGACTATAAAAAGATCTAATAAGTTGGTGGATGAAATTGCACAGCATAACATTTATATATAGTGAAATATTGTTATAAAACAAATATATGCAAATTTTAGGATATATATAGAAATTATATGGAAGAAGATAATCATAATCTGTAATAGAACACCACAGTTAATATTTTGGCCAAACTATATTCCATGTATTTTTTATAAGTACTTTTTCAAAGTTGATATCGGTTAGCATAGTAATTTTCTATACTTTTTCACCTAAAAGTTCATGAATATTTCCCATGTCATTATAACACTTTTGTTATGTAATGGTTGCATTGATTTAATGGCTGTATTGATGTACTATCATGGTTTTTACATTTTGGTTATATACAAGTTTATCTCTTATAAATAAAGTTTTGATGAACTTCTCTTATGTCTTCTTTATTATAATCTTAGGGGTAGGTAGTTCAGATATCAACTGATAGCTCTCTCTGCTCTACAAGATCTAGATAACTTTATTCTCTGACCTGTAGAAAAATTCATTGCCCATCCTAAGATTCTGAACCAGCCCCCCTTTCCCAAACAGGAACTTTTAATCTCTTGCTCATCCCTGGTTCTTTTTTCCCACCTCTGCTGAACTTTTGTTATCTGGTCTGCGGTTTGTATCAGTTCCTTTACCTTGACATTGACTCAAAGGTAGGACTTGGCTTTCTGCCTTGATTCCTACAAAGAACTATTTCCACAGGTAATATGTAAAAAAGGAAAGTCCTCCAACCTGTAGGAAGACTGAAAATGTGTAAAAAAATTTGACATGTATTTCATATGAAGTGGAGCCAAATATCATTTCATATACATTCTGTGTTTTCTCATGAAGAGACTATGTCCTCATAAATACAAAGAACTAAAACATTGTCCTTAGTAGTCCTTGAAATATTGGACAAAGTTATATAATAAGAACATCAATGAACAGAAATAGAAATAAAAATAAATTAATTAATGCAAGTGGAGGTAGAGGTGGGGTAAGAGAATATCAGAGGCAGGGCTCTGTGAGGGAGGAAGATAATCTACAGATAACCCCTAATTACGGTTAAAACAAAATTATACCTCATACTGCATTATCCCAGATTTGGATTATTTAATTTCTGATTAACTTAAGAACCTTTATGTATTTGCCTCACCATCCTGAGTCAGAAATTAGGTGCCAACTGAATAGTGAGATTGCTGAGCCTTTCCCATATCCCTAGGCAGGGACAGAGGAACTAAGTCTTGGGGCTGGTCCATCTTGGAAGAGGAGGCAAAGTAACAGAAACTGCTGAATTGAAACTGGGTGAGGGACCATCGGCCTGGTGTCCTTAGACAAGTCTTGTTTCCTGTCTTCCCACCCACAGAGGGCACACAGTGTTGGTAATTAATCACTGTCTAATTACCTCCTGCTGCCTGGGTTAAGTATATCCTTGGTCCCTTATGCACTTTGATTATGTTTTATCAGCCTTTAGGTAATCAAGAGTTGCCCATTTGCTGACGTCTGTTAGTATTTTTGGCTACAAGAGACAGACATTCAATCAGGCTAGCTCAAGTATGGAGCTTTTAGAGTAATGATGCACATGGTAAGAAAAGAACCAAGACTCCAAGAACAGAAATGACTTTAGGATTTACTCAGCCATTATCTACTCTAGAAGGATGATCTACAGTCATGAAATTCTAGAAACTCGAGTAGCAGAAAGTCTTAGATTACCATCTTGGCACCCTTCTTTGGCTGTATTCTTGTCTTTGTGTACTTTTGTACTCTGTTGATGTTCCTGCTATGGCTGGCTTCTCCACCCTCTGCTCTTTAAGGCAATTATCCTTCCGCTGGCCATGTGCTTACTCATAGATTTTGCTCACATACAAACTAGGCTTCATCATGGCTGCACTGACTTTGTGGCCTGTGTCTGTGCATTCTTTCAGCTTCAGCCCCTGCTGCTAACTGCTAGATTCTCTCTGTATATTCTTGTTTAAATTCCTTAACAGAAATCACCTCAGTTCATCCCCTTTTCCTCAGACCTTTCCTTCTTAGGGCACCTAATGGCCACTATACCAGGCAGTGAAATGAGGGGTCTTGAATTGACAGTCCACCCCAGGCTCAATCAACTGTAGATTAGATAATGAAAAACATGATCATCCCTATCCAAGAGACAGGCTATGAAATTTGCTTCCAGTTGGAGAAACAAGGAAAATATTTGTTCCCAGAAGGGGCTGCTGTGATGACATGCATCATGGATGGCATATCTTGCATATCCCTGTCCATGACACTTGTGTCTCCATGATGTGTCCTCCTTCCTAAATGTGCCATTCCAATACTATTTCTGCCCAACATGGTCCAACTATCACATGTACAACACCCAAATTCACTTAATTCTCCCTCCACATGGGTGGAGGAAACACTCCAATTTCTAGCTACTGCATCAGAAAGTACTGGCCTGCTCAGCAAGTGTAATATTCTGCAGTAATAGAACACAAATTAAGGCATCACCCCCACTCTATATACAGCAATGGCAATGATAGTGAAAAATAACAATCCTTCTTTAAGGAAAGTGAAAAGAAATATCTACCCCTTGATTTCAAGAGTAGGACAAGTATTCTGGCTGGAGGACACCATATATTACGTGCTGTCTAGTCCAGAAAGTTTATTGCCCATCATGTATATATGTATATACATGTGTAAAACTTTAGTTTTATCTGTAATATTCAAATTTTTTAAGAAAGGAAACTCCATGTATTGATTGCATAATTAAAACCTATAAAGAAAGATATTTATCATTTTGGTATATGTGGCATTTTTTTTTTTTATTCCTGGAATACCATACTTTGGTTGCTTTAGTTTAGTGGTTCTCAACTAGGGATTATTCCCTCCCCCCCACACAAGAGGGTAATAGGCAGTAACTACAGATATTTTTGGTTGTCTCAACTGGGAGTTGCTACTGTCATCTAGTGGGGAGAGGCTAGGTAAACTGCTAAACATCCTACAATCCATAAGACATCTCCCCACAACACAGAATTATTTCACTCAAAATGTCAATAGTGTTGATGTTGAGAAACCCTGATTTTGTTTAACCACATGATTGTGTCCTTTAAGCTTTGATTACTCAACATTTAGCATTTAAAACTGGCTCACATCTCTGCTGCAGTCTAACTTTTTAAAAATGAGTCTTATAACAGTTGGTCAAAAAGAGGATCTTGGGAAAAAGTAATGCCTTCCATTTTCCACAAATGTTCTCATTACTATCAAATAGGGATTTGCCTTGACCAAAAAAGATACAACAAAGTTTCATGATTTCTTCTGATGCAGCTATCTGGAAATGGATACTGTAAGTTTTTGCAGTATTATCAGATAAGAGGGCTTCCTGTATCGGATTTGTTTAACTGCTTTGAGTAGGAAATTCTGGGCTTTCAGTTCGTAAATTTTCTAGTTCTATGAATAGCAATTGTCCAACTCTGCTACTGTTTCATTTATTAAGTCTTTAAAATTGTTGCTTTGCAGCAGTTGCCAGTAGCCTCATCTTCTTTGGCCACATGGTATGACTCTCAAGGAAACAAAATTAAGAGCTTAATTTTGGAATAGGTAGAACATTCTCCATGCTTTCAAGCATGATATTGTAACTAATGAAAAATCTCTTGGTGATTCATGGTGATTTCATATTTCATGAATCTCTATTCCTGGTAGTAATTTCTGTGTTCTTTAGGTTTCTCTGGATGCAAGGAATAGACTCACATGTGCTAACTCAGGCAATGAGGAGCATGTTGTCATCCCAGGCATATCCTAGAATAAGGACAGGATTGAAAGAGACAACTTGAAGGTCACGGTGGACCTAAGATGGCCACAGCCACAGTGACCTCCATAGCCACAGATTGTGAAACTTCACTGGACTACTCCACCAATGACACAGAAGATTCAGCTTGGCTTATTATTGTGTATAGTCTCACTTCTCCTGTTAACTGGCTATGTCATCTGCTGTGTCATCAACCTACTCTTTCTGCTTTCTGAAAGCTTTTGTTTACTCCTAACTTTGACTTACCCCATGATCTATCATGTCCCTCCTGTCTCATTGCCTCTCTCTGTGTACCCCTTTATCTTTCTCTGTGTTCCCCAGTTCAGTTTACAGAGAGCCAGATGTTATGATTGGCATTGTCTCTATTTGAACAGAGCTTTTAATAACCAACAACACATAAGCTGAATGTGTTGTAGTCTTGTACCTATGTTACAGATTATGGTCAGCCTTATGTTAAGAACAGCCTAGACTCTCATCCCTTAGGAGGGCGGTTTCCATGAAGCAGCTGTAAAGCTGTTAAGCACCATGTTTGTCATAGTCAATAAAAGTATTTAACCCACATATGTAGTCTGTGTCTTTTAGCACAGAGCTTAGTTAAACCAGACTCTACTCCCATTACAAAAACATGAAATTCTGGATAAAATATAACAAAAACCACTTTAATAATATCATAGCAGTAAGCTTCAGCTTATGTTGCAGTGGCCCAGGCATCATATTGAACCTGGATATAACCTCCAAGGGTGTAAACTGGAATTTTTATGCCTACATGAGGATTAGAGAAGTGATCTAAAGTCGATGAGAAGTGAAGACTTAGAACCATGACAGCTGCATAAAGCCAGCTTCTAACAAGGTTGCTCAGGCTGGAAAAGGGAACTTGATATGCTGTGCCCACAGCCTGGAGAAGCTTTTTGTCCCAGGCTCTGGATGGAAAAAAGAAAAGTCTGAGCTATGCTTGTGAGTGGGCTGGAATTTATGCTAACGATGCAGTTTTGGAATCCCAACTGAAAAAGTCAGGCAAAGAGTGACCTGTGACATACCTAGGAAGACAGGAGGTCAGGCAAGCAACAACTCCTATGTAAAATGTGGCTTGTTCCAGAAGTGACAGGAGGACCCACTGCCACAGAAGCCACCCTAAAAGCAGAGAAGCCAGAGAAGCAGCAGTGAGATGATAGGTCTGGTGGAAGCAGAGCTCACACGTAGTTGCTGACTTCCAAATGCTTCCAACATGCAGCGTTTGTAGCAGAGCAGTGAAAAATGCTGATTGGATGAATACAGAAGCAAACGCATCAGAAAATATAGCAGGATTGTGCTAGATTGGGTAAAAAGTCCCAATTGTTGCACATAAAATGAATAAGTATTTATTGCCCAGAAATTCTCAGTGTCTCAATCTGTTTGATTTTTTGATTGTGGTAAAAGATGATTTTTTGATTGTGGTAAAAAAAATATAAAATTTACTTGAAATAAACCAGACACAAAAGACAAATATTGTATGATTATACTCATAAGAAATATCTAGAATAGGCACATTCTGGGATAGAAAGAGATTAAAGATTACTAGGGACTTGGGGGGTGGGGAGGGTGGGAGTTATTGCTTCATGGTTACAGAATTCCTGTTTGAGATGATAAAAAATTTTGGAACTAGATAGTAGTAATAGTTGCACAATATTGTGAATGCAATTAATGTCACTGAATTGTACACTTAAAATGGTTAAAATGGCAAATTCCATCCATTTAATTTTTTAAAACATAATTTTAAAAATTCTGACATAAT
This sequence comes from Daubentonia madagascariensis, assembly GCA_023783475.1. NCBI lineage: Eukaryota > Metazoa > Chordata > Mammalia > Primates > Daubentoniidae > Daubentonia > Daubentonia madagascariensis. Next base: position 11,390,368 of record JAKFHU010000487.1, read on the forward strand.
ATATGTTTGCTATAAAAAATCATACTATTTATACAAGTCTAAAATATAAAAAAACTCTCTTGCTTAGCTATGACATTTTTCTATTATATATACACACAGGATAATACTATATCTACTGTTTTGTAATTGCCTTATTTAACAACATACTATGAATATCACACCTTCCCAGTTTATTATATACCTGTGTCACTTTTTTGTACTGCATATGTAGTATTTCAATGTTTGTATATACCAAAACTTTTTAGTCAAAAATCATTTGAAAGATACATATGTTGTTTCTTCATTTCCCTGTTATAAATAATGCTAAAACTAAGAATGTTGCATGTATATGTTTAGCAATTATCTACTTAATCATTTAGAGTATATTCCTAGAATGCCTGGGTCATTGTGTGGAGGAGTTTTACCAGTACACTACAGCCAGTTCCCTTGTCTTTCCAGAAATTTCCCAAAAAAGAAAGGGATTAGAAATTGCTGGCAATAATGACAAGTGAAGTGCCTATTCCCATTATACCCTTACTCTTATCTACTGAAATGGGAAAAAAATGGCAGAAATATACATCTGTGATGCAACTAAGAAAGGCCCAGGCTCTTATTATAATCCCCAGATTACATTGTTAGCATCCCAGACAATTATTTCCTAAACTAAAGAAGGATGCCAGGAATGAAAACTATAGAACACTGATGAAAGAAATTGAAGAGGACACAAAAAAATGGAAAGATATTCCACGCTCATGGATTGGAAGAATCAATTGTTAAAATGTCCACACTAACCAAACCAATCTACAGATTCAATGCAATCCCCATCAAAATTCCAATGCCATTCTTCACAGAAATAGAAAAAATAATCGTAAAATTTATATGGAACCACAAAAGACCCAGAATAGCCAAAGCCATCCTGAGCAAAAAGAGCAAAACTGGAGGAATCACATTACCTGGCTTCAAATTATACTATAGAGCTGTAGGAACCAAATAGCATGGTATTGATATAAAAACAGACACACAGATCAATGAAACAGAATAGAGAACCTGGAAATAAATCCATACATCTACAATTAACTTATCTGTGACAAAGGTGCCAAGAACATACACTGGGGAACAAACAATGTCTTCAATAAATGGTGCTGGGAAAACTGGATATTCATATGCAGAATATCTCTTGCCATATACAAAAATTGAATCAAAATGGATTAAAGACTTAAATCTAAGACCTGAAATTATGAAAGTACTAAAAGAAAACATTGGGAACATTGGAGAAATGCTTCTGGATATTGGTCTGGGCAAGGACTTCTTGAGTAATGCCCCCAAAGCACAAGCAACCAAAGCAAAATTGGACAAGTGGGATCACATCAAGCTAAAAAGCTTCTGCACAGCAAAGGAAACAATTAACAAAATGAAGAGACAACCCACAGAATCGGAGAAAGTATTTTCAAACTACTCCTACCCATCTGACAAGGTATTAATAACTAGAATCTATAAGGAGCTCCAACAGCTCCATAGGAAAAGAAACCCAAATAATCTGATTACAACATAGGCAAAGGATCTCAACAGACATTTCTCAAAGTAGATATACAAATGACCAACAGGTATATGAAAAAATGTTCAACACATTAGTCACCAGAGAAATACATATCAAAACCACAGTGAAATACCATCTCACCTCAGTTAAAATGGCTTTTATCAAAAAGACAAGCAGTAACGAATGATGATGAGGATGTGGAGAATGGGGTCCCCTGGTACACTGTTGGTAAGAATGTAAATTGTGCAACCACTATGGAGAACAGTATGGAGCTTCCTCAAAAATCTGCAAATAGAACTACCCTATGACCCAGCAATCCCACAGCTGGGTATATATCCGAAGGAGGGGAATTCAGTGTATCAAAAAGATATCTGCATTTCCATGTTTATTGTAGCACTATTCACAAAAACTAAGATACGGAATCAACCTAAGTGTCCATCAATGGATGAATGGATAAAGAAATTATGGTATGTATACACAATGGGATATTATGTAGCCACAAAAAAGAATGAAATCCTGCTATTTTCAACAATATGGATGGAACCGGAAAACATGTTAAGTGACATAAGCCAAACACAGAGAGACAAATATCACATGTTCTCATATGTGGGAGCTAAATGTTAGAAACAATTGGATCTCATGGAGATAAAGAGTAGAATGACAGTGACCAGAGGCTGGGAATGGTCACAGGGAGGGGATAATAAAATGAGGATGCTTAATAGGTGCAAAAATATAGTTAGATAGTCTGAGAAAAAAAGTGACGTTGACCTAATCAATTACCAAGAGAGTCCACAACAACCGACCACTGTTCTGGTTGATCTAGACCTCTTTAATATAGGCCATTAATGGGAAAAACATTAGCCAGATAAGGAGAATTAGACTACAGAAAGATCAAACACAAGTGGAATAATCAGCAAAGTTCTCCAAAGAAGCACAATTAGTTCCAGAAACAGAAAGGATCTCATAAATAATACTATTTTTAATTTTGTACTAGTCACATTTCAGAGTGCTTGTGGGTTCACAGTTTCCCCTTTTCTGAGGACAGCTTTACCTTCTTTTGGCAGGCTCATAGGGGTGGGCCTCCAGTAGCTGTACCTACGTCATGTGACTCCAAACTAGGAATAACAATGAATCAGTGTTGAAGCAGTGCCAAATCCAGACTGGGATAATTTGAACTCCCAGAGGTCTGAGTAAGTACTGAGATTCTGGCAGTTGGGATAGTTCTGTAGAGAGATCTACAAATTCTTGGTGCTAAGATTTTGTTCTAGGGTAATGCTGGTACAATTCTGATATTTGATCCTGGTCACTCTGGCCACAAATGGATGGCTGAACATGTTCTTCATTAAGCAGATAAGCAAAATAATCTTGTACGAAGAAAACATGCAAAAGGAGAAGAAATAGATGGCTAAAATTACTGCTGCAGCTAAAATTCTGGAAAACTTGTGGTTAGCTCTAATACGCTGCCAACCTGCTAAATTCTTGTTTACTTGACATGTTTCTTTACTTAAGAAAGGTGTTACAGCCACATATTCTGTCTTAGCTCAAAGTTTTGATACAATCTTAGAGAGCCAAGCCCCCTCCAAAAGTTCATCATCTTCCTGGACACAATGAGTCAGTTCCCTATAATGTACTTGAAAGCATAATTTGGGAACCAATGGACCAAATCAAGTTGGCAAGAAGGAAGAGATATCTAGCATTTCCACTTAGGAGTCCTCAACTCTCAACAAGAGACCTGCCTCATCCAGTAGCCACTTCCTCATATACACCATCGATGCTTGATCCTCTTACTTGTCATCGTAATGACCAACCATGGTTAAACCCAACTCTCCATCCACTTTGTGCCTGCATTTGGGGGATAAACATTGGTAGAAATTATGCCTCAATATAATAACTAGTCTCACATTAAATAGACGACCTCTGCCTTCGAGTGGAGACTCAGTTCTGCCTGCCAACGCCACTGTGCCCGTTTAATGTACCTACTCTTCCACTGAATTTGATAACTACATAAATAACTTAGTCACATCTTTTCTGCCCTCAGACCTCTAACATCTTTCCCCCTTTCTTCAGAAGACCCTGATTCCCATTTGACTATGAAAATCAAGCAATAGGAAGAGAATGTCTTCACAAGCTTCCACAACCTCAGCAACCAACCAGGTTGCACTGTACCTGCACACTCAGACTTACTTTTCATTAGCTTGAATTAATAAGGTTCTTATATAAGGCCAACCTCCACACCTGTGCATGACATCATCATCAACCCATTTCTACTACTCAAGGGTATTACTCCGTCAAATATCCCCTCCCCATCCCTGAATTATCCTTCATATTGTAGCTCACAAGGGATGCTTTTTAAGTGAAATGGGGGAGGATTTCTAGTGAAAAATAGTTGAGAACGGTAATCCACAATAACTTTGGGCCCCCACAACAAACTGAGGAAAATAATGAAACATCATACACGTGAAAAGCCCTGACACTTTCTAGTCCCATGCCAACTCCTTCTCTGTTCTTAACTAGCAATTCAAAGTCTACAGAATCACAGAGACATCTAAGATTCCATCATCAGAGAATGAAGAAATGTGTAGATTGGTGGGAAGTTCTGTCTCCGCTCCCACAGAATTATTATTGACAGTCAATTTGCCAAATAAACTAAATATCTACCAAATAATTCTGGTTATACCAAATACTTCTGACTTTGATAAATGCGACTTATTTACCAAATATTTTTGACATTCCATTCCTGTGGTCTGAGTTCAATTTCCTTTTTAAAAATTATTTTATTTTATTATTTTTTAACTAATGTATATGTATCATTTAGCATTCTTTCAGCCAGACTGTATAAGTGGTAAATTCTATCTGAAATATCTTTATTCCATGCACATTTAGCTGGGCATAGAATTTGGGGTTGATGGTTCATTTTCCTTTAGCTCTTTCAGGACATTAGTCCATTGCTTTGTGACATCTTTAGCTAACTGTTGGCCCTTCATTGGTTATCTGTCTTTTCTATTTTATTGTTCTTTAAATATTTATCTCTCTCCTCTCTCTCTTTCCTTTCTACTCCCACCCATGCCCCTCAAGCTCACCGCAAACTAGTTAGTTGCTGGATTTTTGTTTGTTTATAACTCTGCATGGCACACATTGTTTTTCTAAACTGAGGGCTCGTATCTTTAATTTGGGAAAATTCTCATCCATTTTGTCTTTGAATATTCCTCCGATTTATTTATTTTTCTTTTCATGGAATGCCTATTAGACATGTGCTGGACACCCTTATCCTGTCTTTTGTGTCTTATAACCTCTCTTCAATATTTTTTCTGTTTTTACATTGAATTTTATTTGATTTCTTCAGATATATTTTTTGTTTATTAATTTTCTCTTCAGCTGTGTCTAATCTGCTATAAAACTGATCCATTAAGTTTTTAATCTTAACTCTTATTACTCTCTATAAATGCTTATATGTTCTAATGGGTTGTTTTCCTTAGTTTTACTTTACATTGTCTCCTGTTTTAACTAACATGTTATTTAATACTTTAGATATATATTTTATAGCCTGTCATAGTTTCTGTAGCCTTTAGTTCTTGAGTTTGCTAATAGTCCCACTTGTTTGGTCTGTATATTTTTTTGCATGGTGGGTTTTTAATTATGAATTTAGCTCCTGGGAGGAATATATATATATTTTTAACTCTGTTACTTTGTGTTCTGAAGTTTTGATATATTCTTATAGAGTTGTTTTTGTCTTTTCTGTGGGGCTCCAGGATAATAGGAGGAGGAGGAGGAGGAGAGGAAATATCAGTAGCAACAAATAACATTTTTTGAGCTTTTACAATTTTTCAGGCACTGTTCTATGTACTTTACTTATATTAATGAATGTGATCCCTACAATAACCTTATATATATTAACACTATTATTTCCCCACTTTCATGAGTGAAAAAACTGAGGGGGAAAGGGTTACACGGATTGTGAAAGGTCACAGAGCTAGTGCACAGCAGAGCCAGAATTTGAACCCAAGTTTGGCTCTAGAGTGCATACACTAACTGCTAAGATATTTTTCCTGGACATATTATTATGCAGAGAGAATAAATTCAGATCTCTCTCCTCCTATACCTGACGTATGCTGTGTATACTTAGGGGTTTAATTTTCTGTGGAAGATACAGTGTGTCCCAGAGACAGGGCTGAGAATGCACGTCTTTACTCTTCTCTGAGGTATTAGGTGAAACTCGTCTAGTCTATTTTTAGCACTGGATAGTCCTGTGAAGCTTCTGGATTCATGCAGGGATATGAATTCCAGCTTCCCAACCTGTCAAGGACCAACTTTAGGCCACAGAAGCATTAAAACACCTAAGACCTCGTTTTCAGTCCAATATATCCCTGGACTGCTGGAGTGTCTGAAATGCCACTGATAGCTTAAGAGAAACTTTAATTTCCCTTTTAATTTTTAACACCTGGGGATATTTCTTCTTTTTTTTCTTTCTTTCCTCCATTGTTTATTACTTTCTTTCCTTTATATTTTCTTCTTCTTTTTTTAAGTTTGGTTATATATCAGAACTTCTATTTGGGGATATATTTTATCCACATTTCAATCTTCTTCTAACTGGAGATTGACCACTTCCTCATCATATTAGGTCACCATTTTGGCAGAAATCTTCACATTTAAATAGGGAAAATGGCCTCCCAGAAATGAAAATAAATTAGACTAAAGAAGTCAAGAAAAAGGAAGAAAAAACATACACAAGAAGCAATGGTCAGAAATAAAACTAGTACAATATATTTATTTAATCTAAATAATTATTAATATTGTAACTGTGAATTTTAATACAATTATAAGAAAGGCCAAATGACAATGATTCCTAAAATAGGGTATAAAGGGTATAAAACAACTATAACAGCAACAAAATTAATAAAAATATTAACTATATTCCAGATAATTTAAAAGAAACTTTGAATTTTTGTTGTATTATTGACAGAAAATGTTAACAGTGTTTATGGCCTTCCCCCCACCCCATAAGCTTTTTAAAAGAACACCTTATTAACTCTGACAATTTTCAACGTAAAAGATATGTAATATTTTACCATTGACTATTTTGAAAAATACAACTAATTGCTAAGGAGAGAAATATATGTACATAGTAATATCATGGCTTTAACTGTTGTTGTTGTTGTTGTTTAAATTATCTCCTTTACTCCAGAACATCGTTCAGCTTTATGATTATTAACATCTGTGGATTGGGAGCCATGTCAAATATTTGAGATTTCCCAATTCATGGACTTTGGTTTCCTGTTTTGCCATTTACTGTGGCAGGTCAAGAAAAGTTTGCAACTTTTTACAGAGAAAGACTATGCAGTGAGAACTGAATACATTTCAGTTTTTCCTAGCCTTCGTGCACAAAAATTCACCTGAATCTTTTCATATGTTTTGTAGTCTTTGGCAATACATTTACTTTTATTTTGTTCATATGTCTTATGAAATCCTACATCCACTGTGAACAGAATGGGACAAAAAATAAAAATATGTTCATAATTCTTCATTTCTTCATCCTAGCAGTTTCTCCAAGATAGACTATGGATTGCTTACCTTTATAAGGACAAAAAAAAAAAAAAAAAAAAAAAACCAGCTCCAGAATGCTCTGCCCACTTAGTCTGAATTAGACAAGCATATAATTGGCAGCTGTCTTTAGTCACCAGTAGTGGGAAAAAAGATTCAGATTTCTCATACAAGTTTAACTGCTTTCCTTGGTTATTGTTTTGCTCTTTTCTTGTTCCTTTCCCCATCCTGGTCTCATCAGTTCTGACGGACTAGTTCCATGTTCCTTGTTTACCATTTTCTCCCTTATCCCTGTAGTTGAAAGGCCAAGTGAACAAACACAGAGTTTGTCGTATTCCCAACCAAGCACGGATCAGTCATTTCCCTGCAGAATAATTGGCTTAGGAAAAAAGACACAGAAAACAAAACAAGTTCATCATGTGCAGTTTGGTCTGACTACACCCCTTTTCAGAAACCAGCCTGAGTAAGAGCTGCTGGGAGTAGGCTCCCATTTAAGGAGTAAAGGAAGAAGCAGCAATAAAGACGTTTTAATTGTTGCCTTATACAGAAAGAGAACTGGGGTTTGACAGTGTTTCTAGTGTACTTTTTCTAATTTTTCTGACAGTAAGTAAAGCTCTATTTTGTTGTGCTGTGCCAAATATGTGTGTGAACACTGCTAAAATCAATCTATTTTTCAGATGTTTCCAAATTGTTTTGTGTTTTATGTTAAAGGTCTAATGACTAAATTTTTCTATTTTTTTCCAAACAATCTTTATTGTGTAGACTGTAACAGTAGAATATAGGAAAATAGAAAAATATAATTCTGTATTAGCTGAAGAATTCTTTCAGATCTGATATGCAAATCTGAAATAATTTAATTTTGAGATTACAAAAATTTTAAAAAAGTTTGTTTCTTTATTTGCAAACATTTTGGCAAAACTACTTTCCCATGTGATTTCTTTTTTCTTCTTTTTAAACTAGTTTTATAGTTTGTTTCCTGTTATTTAGGGACTTCCGAATTCAGAAAATTGAGAGAAATTGCTTTATTCTTCTTGTGTCTCAGAATCAAGTTTCAAGTAGTTTGAGCCTGGATTATTATTCCACAGCCTAACTATTTTGATAAAAGTTGTTTGTTTCAATTTGAAGGTAAGAACTACAAGAACATTTTTCATTGAGGTTGTATCTAATGAAAACAATTTATTTTTCAGATGAATCTAAGTTATCAGAATTTTGATGTTAATTTGATTAGCTCTGGGATTTTTATTTAAATGTAAAGAACAGGAAATGACTTTTAGTGGGATGAAATTAATTTAATTACTCTATTTATATACTTGGAATTTCTGTTGTAAAAGGCCGAAAAAGTGACATTATCTTGTAGGTTCAAAACTCTAATTATAGCTTTTTCATTGTACTACTCTAAGTTAATGTAAAACTGAGAAAATAATCACTCTACTTTCCTACCATTACCTACTCCCCCAAATTGCTTAAAGTGAGTATATTTGAGGTGAAATTTTATAGTAATGAATTATTGAAATAATATTTTAAGTCCGTTTTTTACAGTTCTTAAGGGTAGTAAATATTTTGCTTAAAATATGATGAAGGTTGTTTTTATTACACTTATTTTTTCTAGTTTGGTTTCCATCATGTTTACTTTCTCCATGTTTATTTAATGAATAGGCTAAAGGAGTATGAAACAGAAAAGTGTGTATCAGCAAACTCAAGCACTTCTGTGCAAGAATTTCCTTAAGAAATGGAGGATGAAAAGAGAGAGCTCCTTGGTATGTTCAAAAGTTTGCCTGTGTCCACGGTTAGCACTCCTACAGAATTGCATTACTTAATGGGCTCTTAAGTTATATTTTAATTAGCAGACTGGATTTATTGATTTTATGGTTGTTTCTAGTTGTATTTGTTGAATTGAGAGACTCGCAATAGTCCCTGAAGAATAACATAAAATTATAAAGAATAAAAGTATTATTCATACTAAAAAATAGAGATTAAGCGAAAATTTAATTATATGGTAAATTATAGCAATTGTTAAAGTTGCTACCAAATGTTGTACATGTAGAGCCAAAAAATAAGAAAAATGTCTCCTAGAAGTAATTGAGAAATTTTAATTTTGTGGATTTATTTTCAAAACCATGGATTTTCTACACAAAGCTTATTTCCAATAATTATGACCAAGGAAAACCACTGATAGTCAGTTTGCCTTAGGTAGATGGGCTAACTCTAAGTGACTGGCCCAAATTTCAGTGTCTTAACATAGCAAAAGATTATTTTTCACTTTTCACTGTCTAAAGGTCAACAGTGGAAGTGAGTTGGGTTGCATGGGAGAAGGAATCTTCCCCACACAGTCATTCAGGGACCCAGGCTTCTTCATGTAGGGACTCTGCCATTTCCCTAGCTGGAGACCTCTACTGGGTCCTCTGAATCCAGTCAGAAGATCAGGAAAGGGAGGGACCAAGACAGAGAGAATATAGAAGGGTATACAACAGTCCATGAGCCCGGCCTGGAAGTGGTGCATATTACTCCTGCCCACATCCCATTGGCCAGAACTCAACCACTTGGTCCCACTTAATTTTGGGACCAGGGCTGGGAATATAGTCCGGCATTGTGCCAAAGAGGATGAGATGATTTCTACTGGTGAATAGTGGTAGTAGTAGTCTTCACCATTCAGTTACTTTTTATTTTCTTTAGTTTCTAATGCAAAGATATTCCAGCTGACAAAAATATCACTATTTGCCACCAGTAGCTCTATCTGAGATACCCTGTGTCTTAGAAACTCTATAGTTGGCTGCCAGTGCATGCAGAGATTGTCATCCTTTTGACATCCTGTTAGTTTCTATGATGACTTTTGCAGCAGTTCATGATTTAATGCAAAATTTTGTTCTAGTACTGGAGAATGATAAATGTGGCTATGTTCTCAGTATTGATCTTTCATTGGGTTCTCCTTGCTCCGAGGAGTAAAGAGCAGAGAGAAGCCAACTTTATGGCAAAATTGGAATTTGTTTTCAACAGTTTTTTTTATATTGACTGAGGTCTTTAAGTGAACACAACCTAAACTTTTTTCTTTTTTTTTTTTATGTGTTATAGGAATGGGGCCTCTCAATACTTCTAGGACTGTGTCTGGGTCTGTTTTCAGATTTTGTAGGAAGTGTCCAGTTTCCTGAAATACCTCCTCATGATCTGGGAAGGGTAGATAAATTTAATAGCTCTTCTAGAATGGTTGTGTATACACCAATCTCTAATGTAACCCAGCAGATAATGAATAAAACAGCATTTGCTCTTCTTTTGAAAGGTAGGTGTACTCATTACAAAAAAAGAATTACTGATATTGGTTTATATCCTTTTGATAAGATGTATATATGTTAATTTGAAGTTACAGTGATATATTATGCTAAAAATTTAAGTAGCAAGATAGCATACAAATTTGGTTGTTTTTTTGTTTCTCTCACAAAAATTAACCTTTGAAATTTTTTCAGCTTTACGGAGGTCCAGTTTAGGGAGGTCCACATTTCTATTGGAATATAACTAAACAACAGATTTATAATGTCAGATTTGCAGAATAGTGTCTAGGAGGAATATAACCATTGGTGAGTGTGTGTGTTTTTAACATGGAAATACAATGATTAATATTTATAACTCAGGGGAAAATATCTAAATAAAAGAAATTAGGTCATGGTTATTGAATAATAATTCACAACTGAAAAATAAGGATGGATAATCTGAAGATTATTCTGTTGTGCATATTGTATAATTTGTAAATGTCTTTAAAAGTCTTCACTGTAAATGAGGTCATTACATAACCGAGATAAACAAAATGCATATTTCATTCATGAGCAAATTGGATGCAGTCTGGCTATTTACTCTTTAATTTTCAATTACTAACAAGTGAAATTTCTGGTTGTTGGAAATAGAGTCACTTTGTTTTCTTGTTTCCTGCATAAGGCAAAGTTCATGTAAATTGTTTGCTTTAGTAAGTCTGAAACATGGAATCCCCAACTGTATAGTAACTATAATAATTACTTCTATTTTTTTAACCCTAATTCTCTTATTCATACTTAATCCTGGCATAATGTTTTTTATGTACCTAAAACTTACCCTGATACCTGTCATTATGAAAAGAAAACACTTAATTCTTATGTATGTCTTCTGATTGTAGAATTTAAAACATTAAAATAAAATTTCCCTACTTGCCTTTTAATTCAAGTTTGACTTAAATGGAAAATGATTTTAGTTTAAGTCTAATGAAAAATAAATGGCGGTGCAAATGAATGTCACATTCTGTTTTGGTGAAACTCTGTAATGATTTTCTATGTCAATTTTTACCTTGTGATTCACAGGAGGAAGAGTCACTGGGGTACCAAATGAAGAATCTATGGATAAAATACTTGCAGAAAATGTACCATATACTGTGGGAATCATCTTTAATGATGCTTTCTCTTATAAGTTAAAATTTTTTCTGGGATATGACATTCCAGCATTGTCAGAAGACGATCTCTCAGGTGACTTTTCGTATAAAATATCATTATGGCATTTTTCATGTTTTCAACATAAAATACAGGTGGGATGGCAACAAGATGAATCAAGGACATGATGGAAACTAGAGGTACCAGTCTTGTTGCTGAACTTATTCCCAGGTCATCATAATTTCACTAGAGGATATCTCCAAAAATTATGGACTCACCAAGCTAAATCTCTTGGCTCACAGGTGATGTTCAAGACGGTACTCAGGGGTGATCAAGACTGACAGGTCCCAGCCTCAGGGGAGATTCCAGTTCAGCAGGAAGGACAGGCATTGAACAATTAATGACAAGTGCAAGGAAAGGTGTTCATGGTTACTTAGACCAGGGGTTCCTAATAAACTGTGGGATTAGGGACATCCTACCTTGGGAAATGATGTTTAAACTGAGACCATGCAATCGCATGACAGAACTTGAGGAAAAAAAACAAACGCTAAAAAACTGAAACCAGAAGAAATAACAGGTGTGAGGTGCTAGAGGCATTGTGTTTCAGATAGAGGAAAGGTATGAGGGAAGGCCCTGAGGTGAGAAAAGACATTTGTTAATAGTTCTGGAAGAAGATCAGTAACTTACTTACTTGCGTGTGGCCTTCTGGACCCTTGAGTGCAGCCTTTTGACTGAATTCAAATTTTGGATTTGGTCGAGGGGCAGCCCTTGGGGATATGGAGGGCCACATGTGGCCTTGAGGCCACAGGTTCCCCACCCCTGGCTGTGGCATCTTGGGAACCTAAGCAATGAGTAGCCATTGAGGTGATTTAATCAGGGCAAAGATGTGATTCGATTTCCAAGTTTAAGGGGACAATCCACATATAGACCAGAAAATGGATTGCAGAGGGGTTATGGAGAATGTAATGAAACCTTAGACCATAGTGGAGGCAGCTGAGTGGGAGAGAGGCCAGTGGATTAGAGGCCATTTTAGGAAGTAGAATTGATGTGACTAATAAAATTAGTTCTTCTCCTTTTATTCACTAACTGCCTGTTATGTTCTCTGCACTGTTCTTGGTCCTGGGGATTGAGGTGAACAATACACAGAGCCTGCCTGCAGGATTCATTCTAATCAGGGACAGGGGATCGGGGAAAAACAATATACTCAACACAGTAAAATATAGCAGGGTTAGAAGTCAGACTGAAAGAACTGTTTTAGATATTTTATTTATGGTATTCAGGGAAGTCCTTTCTGATGAGGTTACCTGTGAGAGGCAATAAAAATAGAGAGAAAGAGTGAGCCATGTATACATCTAGAGGGAGAGCATTTGAGTTCAAGAAAAGTTCTAGTGCTGAGATGCATTTGGCATTTTGAGGTGCAGCAAGGAGTCCATTATGGCTGGAGCAGAGTGTTTGCTTTCATCTTTTTATTTTCTAAGACTTTCTAAGCATGCTGTGGTCTGTATGAATAAAATTGCATTATTAAAAACTTTCATTTATTTGCTTTCTTTTTCTATGTAGTTAAAAGTTCTGACTGGTGGAGTCTCCTGTAGATTGTTTTCTCCTGGATTCTTGTTTCTTATTGTCGAACTAACCTCATCCCATAATGTTGGTTGTGCTTTTCTTTGTGCTTACAGCTCATTGCTGGGAGGGATATGAAGAGTTTCACTGTACATTAACCACATACTGGGAAAGAGGATTCATTAATTTACAGACTGCCATTAATGCTGCTATTATAGAAGTAAGAGCTTAATTGAAAAGTTCTAATAATTAATGTAAACTAATTCCAGAGACATCAAGATTTTGATGAAAGATGATTGTGTTAGTCCGTTTGTGCTGCTATAACAAAATATCTGAGACTGGGTAATGTACAAAGAATAGAAATTTTGTTTCTGACAGTTTTGGAGACTGAGAAGTATAAGATCAAGGTGCTGGCAGGTTCAGAGTCTGGTGAAGGCCCATTCCTCATAGATGGCACCATCTAGGTGTCCTTACATGGTGGATAAGCAGAAGGGCAAAAAGGTCCTCAGCTAGTTCCCTCCAGCCCTGCTATACAGCTCTAATCAATGCATGAGGGCTCCACCATCACGACTTAACCATTTCCCAGAAGGCCCACCTCCTAATAGCACCACAATGGGGATTAAGTTTCAACAGGAATTTTGGAGGGGACATATTCAAACCACAGCAATGATATATGCTCAGGTTTTCTTATGGTTATGTAATGAAGCAGGTATCCAGACAAAGAAATACATTGCTTATATATTTTTAAATTTTAAAAATAAAGTTTAAAAATTAGTTTAAACTTTAAACCAATTTTCAAGTGCTTATACAAGCACAGGAAGCTGCAAAAACAATGTACAGGGGCGTCCATGTATTCTTCATCCAGTTTCCCGCAGTGGTAACATCTTGCATAACTATAGTACAATAACAAAACCAGAAAGTTGACATTCATAGAATCTACAGAGCTTATTCAGACTTCACCAGTTTCTATCCTTTAAATAATGATGATATTTGTTTAAATTCTTCTTTAGATCACAACAAATCACTCCGTGATGGAGGACTTGATGTCAGTTACTGCTACAAATATGAAGACATTACCTTTTATTTCTAAAGATGGTCTTCAAAATGAGATATTTATTTTATACTGCTTGCTTTATTTCTCCCCACTTATATATTTTGTATCACTCAATGTTACCAAAGAGAGAAAAAGGTATAAGGATTTGATGAAAACGATGGGTCTACAAGATTCAGCATTCTGGTGAGTGACTAATTCAGCTAGTGCAAATTAATAAACAGGAAAATTAAGAAGCAGTGAAAAAATGTTATTGTTTCAGAACATGATGGTTTAAACTTGATGCATTGGCTACTTTTTCTTTTGTTCTAACTTTTTGATTTTGTCTTTGTTAAATTTTACCATGCAAAATAGTGATTATAATTTGCTGAGCACCTTTTCTGTGCCATGAGTGTCTTAAGCCAACCTTGTGATAGCAGAATTATCACCTAGTTAGTAAAGAAAGAAAATGGCGGTGAAAGAGAATAAGAGAGTTGCCCAATGTCAGGTGGATGGTAGGTGCTGGAGTTGGGACTACAATCGAGATGCTCTGATTACAGCTCTTGCTAGATTGGCCCAAAGTTAACAGTTGATTTCTCCAGGCTTCCTCGTGTTTAAGAAAGTATAATCCTATACAAGCTAACTTGTGTTTGGGGGCTTGGCCACCAGGCATATATTTTTGGGAGCAACTAAATACCGTTTGATGGAGTTAAATGAGCTAGCCTACATAGTGTGTTCAGGACACACAGCAAAAAGGCTGGCATGTAGGAATGCCTTAATAAGAGCATTTGTTTCATATGTTGATATTTATATTTTACTCCATTCCACAAATAATTTAAAGTGATTTTGAAATATATATGCATATGTGTATATATATACACACACATACAGGTATGTATGTATCTATCTACAAATTTATATCATAATAAAAACAAATAATTAAGGAGTAGAAATAAAGACCTAGCAAAATAATAAATAAATAGGACTAGCAGATAGAAATACAAACCATACAAGCTCTAAGTTTCCAAGAGGCCAAAGTAGAGAATTTTGCAATACTATCAGTGACAAAATCCATACTGTCCAAGAAAAGAAAAGGAAAAATAATTGTTTACTTTTTCCCAAAAGAAACATAACATTTTTTGAAATTGAGTCCTGGGAGATATTTTTCTATATACTCCCTATATCAAGAAAATACTCCTTATGGATGTGGAACTACCTGGAATGGTTGAATTATTATTTACTGAACAATTCTTTGTATGTCATGTATTCCCTGAAATGAAATTATGGTCTGGAAAATTTTTACTTTTCTATAAAATATATTTCATTAACAGAGGATTTTAGTTCTAATATACATAAATTGTAAAATGGAAAAAGAGGAAACTGTGTCTTAAAATTAAAAAAAAGAGAAGGAAAATTTTTTTGCAGTGGAACTTAGGGAAATACGAAGGAATGAACTTAGAGCCACCCCCAGAGTCCATTAGGAAGGAACCCCTATAAAAAGGGCCTCTTTTCTGTTCAGGGCATGTCCTGTGGGACAGTATCCCTGCAGTTGCCTGAGAACAGGGAAGCATGAGTTAATCCTATATTAAAGTCAGAAAGGTATTGGACATTAGGATATGAATTCATTCTCAGGATAAATGATTTTTAGTATGTATGTAACCTAAAACTTAGTAAAATGAATTCGTATATACATACCTAAAACTAAGAAGGAAAAAGATTCTTAAATGTGTCTACTAAGTGCAGGGTATCTGGTAGAAATAAATTTTATGACAATTTTTTTTTAACTAATATAGTAAGTGAAAAGTGTAATCAGTATTTATTCTTTAAGTGTGATATCTGAATTGCTTTGTTTTTACCAAGGGGGGTTTTGTGTTTGTTAACATCTCTTTCCCCAGGTTCCTTTTTCTAAGTAATGGCAATTTCTAGGTAATTTCTTTATCCGTAATTCTCCTACCCTGTGATTTTTCAATTCCTACCTAAAGTAGTTCCCTTCTGTACTCAGGAAGTGAGTTCTGCAGAATGTGGTATGCTTTTCAAAAATGCTGATGTTTCTAACAGGCTGAATCACTGTAATGATATGACATTTAAAAGGAAGTCAAATAAGCAGTAAACACAGCACAAACATGTTCTCCTGGGACATACTGATGCAAGGTCTTGGCTGTAATACTTTTGCTATATTCTTCAGCTGTTGAATTCTTATTTAGTTAGGCAATTTTAAGTAGAGGAAAGAGCTGTGGACAGAGAGAAGGCCTGCAGCTTCCTCTGAGCTTTGTTATTGATTTATGTTGTGACCTTGGATAAACCCATTCACTAATAATAGGGAACGCAGTCTCCTTATTTTTAAAATGAAAAGCCTGGGCTTACCCACCCTATAGCAGGGGTCCCTAACCTATGGTGAGTTGAGTAATCATTTCATTATATGTTGCAATGTAATAATAATAGAAATAAAGTGCACACTAAATGTAATGTGCTTGAATCATCCCAAAACCATCCCCTGCCCCCCCGGTCTGTGGAAAAATTGTCTTCCATGCCAACAGTCCCTGCTGCCAAAAAGGCTGGGGACCTTTGCCCTATAGGTTTGTTAGATCTAAGATTGAATACTGTTTCTTAAAAACTACTTCATAAAAATGTCAACACTCGCACATCTAAAGCAAAACAGTGTAAACATTTAAGAGTGTACTATAATTTATATCAGTTTAAGTAAAGAAATCATGAATAGGAATAGGGAGAATGAAATGGGCTTAATGGAATTATGAAATTTCCATTTTCTACTGCTAAGGAGAATGGAGGTAATACCTGCTGAGATCCTCAAGAATGGTCAAATTATCATCTGCCCTGAATGCTTGTAGAATTACTTGATTGATCCTCAGCTGTTATGTTTCCTTCCAATTCTACATTTAGGACAGTTTAGTAGTATCTAATAAAACTGAAGATCCAAAATGCTTAGAGACATTCTCATGCATTTTCCCAAAATAGACAAGTACAAGAATATTCTCAGCAACATTGTAATAGAAAAAAAATGGACACTAATTCCATGTGCGGAGAATCTGATCATATCACCAGTGAACTATATACAGCAGTGTACATTTTGTATGTGATTGATAAAGGAAGTTCAAAAGATGCATACAGTATGATACTATTATACAGTGTTCATGCTATGTATACAATACATGCATACAGGTTGATGCTTAACCTCTAGGCACAGCGCAGCCTGCCATTGTGTGTACAATTTTGTTAATGTTGATTGATAAAGGAAAGTTGCAAAAGAATGCATACAGTATGATACTATTTATACAGTGTTCATGCTATGTATACAATACATGCATACAGGTTGATGCTTAACCTCTAGGCACAGCGCAGCCTGCCATTGTGTGTAGTCACTTAATTGATACCTTAATGGCAACTTTCCCAGTGATTGGTGCCTGTACCAGTGTTCAGTATCTATCATCTCTGTGTGCATGTAAAGTAAAGTTAATAAAAATGCATTGCAATTATATGGAAGGAGAATTGTGATCAGGTAAGTGTGCACAGTGAGCTTCTGCTCTAGTATTAATATTATAGTTATTAATCTAGGAGGTACAAGGATAATCATTTACATTGTTCTTTAGATGCTTCTGTATACTTTAAATATCTCATAATAAAGTTAACATAATTTAAATAACTTTTTTTCTTTATTTAGGCTCTCCTGGGGTTTAATCTATGCTGGCTTCAACTTCATTATTTCCATACTCATTACAATTGTTATAACATCCACCCAAATTATAGTCATGACTGGCTTCATGGTCATATTTACACTCTTTTTCTTATATGGCTTATCTTTGGTAAGTTCATATGTTTATTGCCACTTTCTCTGCCTTATACCTTAGCTATGTATGGCAAATATTAGTGCCCTAGTAGGTTACTACAATCACTCCTTTCATGTCCGTTGTTTGTGTGTGTGTGTGTGTGTGTGTGTGTGTGCTTAAGAAAGTCTCTATGGATTGAAAAAATCATGTACCCACATAAAATTGGACCTCTTTTTTACAAAAAGGTCTGAATTAATGAACTAATGCATCAAAAAGAAAAAATGATTTTGAGTCTAAAAAATATCAAAGACTTTTCTAGATGATTATTGAGGATGTTCTTGAGAGATGGACCCATCTTTTTTTCCCTAAGGGTGCCCATCACATCGTAGCCAATCACAATACCTCTTCTCCCTCTAATATTCTATCTGACACTAACTTCCCACCTCACTCCCTTCCTCCTACTCTGAACAAGGTCCTCTAATTTCTTCCATCTTCCAGGATGTTTTCTACAGAGGGTATGCAGGTGCCTCTTCTTACTACTTTAATTTAGCTTCGTTAGATTTTTCCAAGTCTGCATTTCTATCCTAACCTCAGATCTTCCAGCTTTTTTTCCCACCCTTTCCTCAGCAACAAAAGCCTAGCATTCAAGTAGGACAAATAAGGATCCTTTTAAAAAGAGGTTGAGAGAAGGACAGAATCATTATACCTTAATATTTTCGTTACTCTCACTGATACATATTTATGTTACAATAAAAATATCCTTATTTTATTGTGCTGCCAATGATTCTCAGTGAACTAAATACATATAACAGCTAAACGTTTTCTCCCTCTTTCAGATAGCTTTAGTGTTCCTGATGAGTGTGCTATTAAAGAAAGCTGTCCTCACCAATTTGGTTGTGTTTCTCCTTACCCTCTTTTGGGGGTGTCTGGGATTCACTGTATTATATAAACGACTTCCTTCATCTCTGGAGTGGATTTTGAGTATTTGTAGTCCCTTTGCTTTTACTGCTGGAATGACTCAGGTAAGGACATAGTTAATTGGTTTATTATTGACATTTTAAAAGAATTTGATAATTCCTGACTCTTCATAATCAACATTATCTCAAACTAAGAGCTTTTATTCTAAACAATTTTTCTACTCTAAAGCTAGATTTGAAAATGTTATTACGTCGTAGAAAAATTGTCATCTCACAAGGAAACTTAAGTTTAAAAATCCTCCAGATTTTCACTTTTCAGATATATTTTCATTGTGAAGTATTTTCTTCTAGTTTTTTTCTATATACAAATATTTACTTTTATTTTCACTTCATATAATGAAAACCTTCTGCTAGTTTATTAAAAATTGTTGTATAAATCTATGTTTAAAATATTTTACCTTATAAACTGTGGCTCAAATATAAAAACTTTCAAAACACAAATATACAGTTTAACAAATAATTATAAAGTAAATCACAGTACCCATAAATTGGATCAAGAAATAGAAATGTTGCCACCACTTGGAAGCTCCTCTAAATGCTCCTTCCTCTGAAAGGTAAAAGTTTTTATGATAATCACTTCCTTGCTCTTCATTGTGTTCTAAATGTTATTTTTTACTTTTGCCTATTTTCAACTTTATGTAAGTGATATTGTACAAAATGTATTTTTGAAAATCTGGCTTTTTTCACTCCACATTATATTATTAGGTGGCAGCATAGTTTTGTGTGTATTTATAGTATAGTGTTATGTGGTATTATATTGTGTGCATATACTATTAATTTTCTTATTGATGGACAAAAATCATTTTAAATTTTTGACTATTTTAAATAAAGCTGCTATAGATATTCTTGTACATGTTTCCTAGTGAATATGGGGGTTCAGTTCTGTTTGTTATATATCTAGGGGTTGAATAGTGGGACCTAGAGTATACAAATCTTAATCTTAGTATCTACCACCAAATATTTTTCCAAAGTGGTTGCATCAATTTACTCTGAGACAGTGTTTCAGAGTTCTAGTTTTCCTAAAACTTCACCAACACTTGGTATTATCAGTCTTTCAAATTTTAGTCATTCCGATGAATATGTAGTGACATATCATTGTGATGTTAATTTGCATTTTTCTTATTATTAATGAAGTTGAATACCTTTTTATATGCTTAGTGGCTTTTTGGATTTTCTCTTTTATAAATTGCCTATCCAGGTCTTTTGCCCATTTTATTCACAGATTTTCTATCTTTTTCTTATTGCTTTGTAAGCATTCCTTATATATGCTAGATATCGACATTTTTCAGTTATTTGTTGCTAGCTTTTTTACTCTCTTAATGGTACTTTTGATGAATAGAAGTTCATACTTTGATAAAGTCCATTTTTTCGAGTAGAATGCTTTTGTATCAATGTAAGAAATTATTGCCTACACCAAGCTTGTAAGGATATTCTCCTACTTTTTTTTCCTAGAATCTTAATTGATTCAGCTTTTACATTTAAATGTAAAATACATTTCAAAATAACTTTTCTGTGTGTATAGGTAGAAGCAGTATTAATTTTGCTACATAAATATCCAATTGCTTCATCTCCATTTATCAAAAAGACCAACCTTTCCTCAAATGAACTGTGGTAGTTCCTTTGTCATAACTCAACCAATTATGTGCTGGCCCATTTGTCTGTCTTTGCACTGTTGCCACATTGTCTTCATAGTTTTGCTTTATAATATGTCTTGATATTTGGTAGAATAGTCTTACCACTTTATTCTTTTTTTCAAGAGAGTCTTGTCTATTCTAGTTTCTTTGCAGTGATGTAAATTTTAGAATTAGCTTATCAAGTTATATACTCACATAAATAGGCATGTGCTAAACCATCAAGATTTTGATGAAGTTGGATTTTTCAATTAGTTTAAGGAAAATTGACACCCTTTTCTTTTTTGCCATGAACATAATATATCTCTGCATTCATTTAGGTCATCTTCAATTTTCCTTAATAATTGTTTTAGTTTTCAATGCAGAGGGTCTTGCACATTTTTGTTTGATTTATTCCAAAGGTTTTGATATTTTTCATTCTATTACAAATAGCATCTGTGTTTAAGTTTTTATTTCTAAATATTTGTTGTTAATATAGAGAGATTCAACTGATTTCTGTACATTGGTATTGTATCCAGCATTCTTGCTATATTCTCTTATTAACTCCAGTATTTTTCTGGGTTTTATATTGGAATTATGTATAATCATGTTGTCTACAAATAATAATTTTTTTTCCACCTTGCAGTATTTATGCTTTAAATTTATTTTTCCTGCCTTACTGCACAGGTCAGAACTTCTAGTACAAGATTGAATAGAAATGTAGGCAAAGGAAGAGGTTTTAACATTTTGCCTTTAACCATGTTGCTTGTTCTTGGGTTTGGTGCATCTAATTCACCAGATTAAGGAAAATATATCGTCTTAGTTTGTGAAGAGATTTTCTTTATTAGGGATCTTGAATTTTACCAAATGCTTTTTCTGCATCATTAGATCGATCACATTATTTTTCCCTTTAATCTATTTTATGGTG
Organism: Daubentonia madagascariensis; assembly: GCA_023783475.1. Lineage (NCBI taxonomy): Eukaryota > Metazoa > Chordata > Mammalia > Primates > Daubentoniidae > Daubentonia > Daubentonia madagascariensis. Next base: position 11,411,697 of record JAKFHU010000487.1, read on the forward strand.
AATTACATTTATTGATGTTCATACATTGACCCAGTCTTGTATTCATAGAACAAACTCAACTTTGTCATGAAATTGTTAACATTTTAACACAGATTGAGAAGTTATACAGTGTTAGGGTGAGGAAGCGGACTTGGGAGTAGGACTTTCTGTGTTCTGATTCCGGCTTTTCTGCTCCTCTCTGTGTGATTTTAACTTTGGCTGGTTAAGCAACTCATCTTTGCTATGCCTCAGTTTCATCATAGTAAAATGCAGATAAAAATAATAAGACTTATAGGGTTGTAATGAAGATTATATGGGATAATATAAAAAGCACTTGAATAATTCCTAGAACACAGTAGCTATTATTATATGGAAAATTATAAATACAAATCTTATTTGCAATAGTAACTAGAAAAGGAGATATGTTCTCTTATTATCCTAATTAGATGCTTCAAAGAATTTCTCATATTATTTCTAAAATTTGCATTTCCTTTGTTGCATAGAATAGATATTTTGCAATACTGCAATGTTTTTATGAAAACAAGCAAATTAGTTACAATTAAATTCCTATACTTAAAATATTGTATTTTAATAAATGTTTACTTCTAACATTTCTTTGATCACTGCAAAATGGAAATATTTTGACTAATAGCTTTACTTATTTATGTATTTCACCAGTAACTAAAAGGGCTTCTTGAAAAAGTTAATAAATTAATAATTCTTGCTGCTATGCCAAATTATTTATTCATTTAATTTAAGCACTTATTATTATTTTTGTTTGAATCTTAGGTTATCCGAATGGATTACAATTTGAATGGTGTAATTTTTCCTGACCCTTCAGGGGACTCATATATAATGATAGCAACTTTTTCCATATTGGCTTTGGATGGCCTTATCTACTTGGTATTGGCATTATACTTTGACAAAATTCTACCTTGTAAGTAATAGTGGATTTTTCTCTGATCTCTATAATTATTGATTACATTTAATATGGTTTTAAGGTTATATGAATATATTTTAAGAAATGAAGAATAAATATTTTTCATCTCAGACTAAATAAGTTCTTTATTTCTACTTCATAGTTTTAATGGCCCAAAAGAATTTTTATGTATAAACAATTATTCTCTTGATTTTAATATAATATTATAATTGTATTAATTAATAATATAATAATTAATACAATTATAATATGTGAGATAATTATGCAGTAATTAAATAATGTTACATTTCCAAGGATCCCTGGAAGTGTTTTGAAAGAGTGATATTTAGGATTTGTATCAGAACAAGATGAAATTAGTCATTATGATGGTTTGACTGGTCTGGGGCCATTGTACCATGGAAGTGCTTCCTAATAAATATTTGTTCAAGATTATTATTATTATTATCAATTTTTAAATATATTGTTCATATTTACAGAAGTATATTAATTACCCAGTTAGATTATCTAGTAAACAACCAAAAATTTCACATAAGCCCAGAATTTCTTCACACACACTAGAATCAGAATGCTTTTTTCCTTGTATAATCTTTCTATTTATCTTCTTATCATACATGTTCCTTCCACTTTGACTATCTTTTAGGTTGTCGTATGTTTTTATGTATTTACTTGTACATATTCCCATCTTTCTCTTATTTCTGTCTTATATCTGAAGGACTTTAATAAATAAACACTATTTTTTCTTAAAATCTGGAAAAAATATCTTTAAAATAGACCATAAATTTATCCTGCACAAATATAATTCCTCCATGTATTTTTCATTCTCATACCTATACATGAATATATATATTTCAGTATTATGTTCAATGGTATTTCCAGGGTCAAACTGTTATATTTAAGTTTACAAACATGTCTACAATTATTTTTATGTTCTATATTGAGGCTTTGTGTTTTCCCAAATATTTGGTTTCATTCATTCTTCTAAAGCCTTTTAGATCACATTCTATTCAAACATTTATTTATACTTTGTTGAAAGTTCTATTATATTGTTTAACTTTTACAATATGTTATATCCTTTGAATTTTCATTGTTTATTTCATTACCAAGTTTTCTTCTCAATAATAAATAGGATGTTAGAAGTAAAAGAATTTTTCTAAGATGCTTAAAAGTTCAAGATATTCTGCAATATTGTGAGCAATATTATTGATCTGATATTTTGTTGCTTCTTGATTAATTAGATGGAAGTGAGAGTCGTTATTCTCCGTTATTTTTCCTGAATTCATCATCTTGTTTTCAACAACAAAGGACTGATAATAAGGTCCTTGAGAAAGAAATAGATTCTGAGCATCCCTCTGATGATTATTTTGAACCAGCAGTTCCTGAATTCCAAGGAAAAGAAGCCATCAGGTAAATCAACACATATAGTTATACTAATATATGAGTGCAAGGCCAAATAATTATTAACCAACAACAACAGGAGAAGAAATTTGGTTCTGTCAACATCACTTTAAACTGTTCCATTGCCACCACCACAAATTTCTCCTGTTATTCAAAAGGAAAATTCTCTTTAGCAGCTCTGTGTAATGTCACCTTGTCATACTTCATCTTGTCTCCCTTCCTGCTTCTGTCTCTTGTCCCCAACCTCTCTTTTATGCTTGTTCTTATCATTCTCTGAACCCCTTCCTCCATGGTTTCATCTGGTTTATATGGTATGGCAGAAGAAGTAAGAAATTTGGAATCAGAAATACTTAGATTCTATTACCACACTTGTCTCTCACTTGATGTGTAATCTCGGAAAAGCAAGTAAGTTTTCCTGAGTGTTAGTGTGTTCTGTGAAACAAGAGTAACATCTACTTTGTAGGGTTGTTACAGGATTTGGTATATAACAGAATCATATGAGGAACACTTAAAATATCTATGCTGTCAGACCCTGTCTACCTCCAGTCATTCTAACTCAGCAGGTTTGGGATTGAACCTAAGTATCTGTGGATTCTAAAGAGCTCTGTAGATTTTTCTACAACATTTGCAACAAAGTTTTAAAAAAATCAGAGCTTTAAGTATTAACCAATTGTTTATTTAGCAGATGTTCATATAGTGCTTACTACGTACCAGACATATATACCTAATTTTCACAAAAAGCTTATGAGGCAGGTACTTTTACTTTCCCCATTTTACAGATGAGAAAAGTAAAGTGCTGAAAGGTTAAGTCTCTTGCCCAGTGCCACGTGACTTGTAAGTGGGAGCTGGGATTGGAATCCAGACAGTCTGGCTCTAGAGTCTATGCTCTTTAACATCTGCTTAATTTGATAAATATAGGGATATAGATATTAACTAGGTGTTATATGGTCAAAAGGAATGTCAACTACCCTAGTTTAGGGAAATTGATCAAGAGAACATATATTTTTCTTTTAAAAATTAAAAGTTATGAAGAAATTTAGGCTTTTAAAGTTGACATATTCACCACCCAGTTTGAACATATAAACGTAATTATCATATTTGCTTTATATTTTTAATGAATATATTATATGCTTATCTAAAGCCCCCTTTGATCTCTCTGTAATATTTTCTCCCTCCCTCATCATAATTGACCTTAATGATGGGTTTGGGGTTGTCACTCCCCATCCATATTTACATATTGCAGCATACACTTATAGCCCTAAACAATATGTGCTATAGCTCTGTATGTTTTTTAAATGATCTATAAATGGTACCAAATTGTACTTATGTTTCTTCATATGGCTTTTACACTCAACATTGTTTTTTGAGATCTATTCATAGTGATAACTATGGGATAATGCATTGACTTTAACTTTTACGTAATAGTCTAAGATATGAAGCTACCACTTTTATTTATCCTTTCTTATGTTGAAGAATATTCTGATTGTTTCTAATTTTTTGCTCTCACAAACAATGTGCCATTGTACATCCTTTAAGAATAAAGCAGATAAAAAGGTGAATTTGTGCCTATATACATGTGTGTGTGAATGTATGAGTGTATGCATGCACATGCATATGTGTACGGCATACCAAGCAGAAAAGACAAAGACCTCTAAGCTTTGTACAGCATGTTAGAGGTGGCTTGGTGGTCCAGACACATAAAACATTATGCAGAGGATGCTGAAAGATGTCACTGGATGGACATCTTTCACCATGAGAGGTTGCTTCATGTACAAAGTAGCCTTGACTTTCCTTTTGAAGCTGATGAGGAAATTCTGAGGAACATTGAGGAGTGAATAAAATGGTTTTTAAAATAAATTACCCTGTTTGCCATATGGAGCATGGATGCTAGGGGAATAAACTAGAAGTGTGGAAAAGAATTAGAGGCAGTAGACAAAAGGAAAATTGGTGAGGAACTTGAGGGTTCTGAGACCAGAACTATTTTGGAATTACATTTTACAAGAAATGATAACTGGTTGGATGGGTGATGAATCTGAGTAAGAATCAAGAAGAGAATAGTTGAATATCTATGGTGCCAAGTAAGATCCAGAATGGTGGAAGGATGGGTTTAGCTGACAATGCAATTGGATCTGTTCTGGATATGCAGTTTTAGAGCAGTTAATTCTCAAACTTGGCTTCACATTACAATCATTTGGAAAACTTAAAAAATATCCCAACCCTCAGCCTTCACCCCAGATTGATTAACGTGAATCTAATGTGAATCTTTAAGGGTCATCTCCAGGCATCTGTTCCCTTTGGGATTCCAGTTTGCTAACCACTGATTTAGAGGGGTATGTGTGTGTTTGTGTGTGTGTGTGTGTTTGTACATGAGAGAGAGAGAGAGAGAGAGAGAAGAGACTTGAATGAGGCAATCCAGCGACCCATTAGATGTGTGAGTCAATGAAAAGGATGGGGTCAAGATAAGGTTAGTTGTGAAACCATGAGACCCAGTGAGATAACATTGAGAGCATCTAGATTGGGAAGATCCATAATTTACATGGAGAACCCTGTGGAACACCAAGATGATGTGTCTAGTGAAAGAAGAGGACCTTACTAGGAAACAGAGAAGGGATATTTAGAATAATAGAAAGAAAACCAGTTAAGTAGGTACCTTCAACAAAGAGGAAGTAATCAATAGTGACTCATAATCCAGTGAGTAAGGAAGGAAAAGTATTTGCTGCATTTGGTAATTAGGAGGCACTGATGATTTCAGTACGAAGAGGTCCGCTAGAGCGGCGAGTTCAGAGATCAGAGTGCAATTGAAGAGGAATGAAAAAGAAGGAAAGGAAAATGGTGACTTTATACTTTCATTTTGACAATTTTGTAAAATAAGGGGATGAGAGAAATTTGAGTGTATTTAAAGCAGAGTTAGAGTTCAGAGAGGACATGATGGAAGATGCAGGAAACAAAGGGTCTTACTAAGGGACAAGACTTGGAGGGACAGGAGATGATGGTTGAAGACTGCAGGCGAATGAACTGATCTTGAATAGGGGAGAAGAACCAAACCTCCTAAAGCTAAAGGAAGAAAATAAGGAGAATTACAGAGCATTCTACTTTTCTAGGCAAAATACTAATAGTTTAATTGTAACTTTCTAGAGAGACTCCTTTATTTTCTATCTCAGGGGAAATGATTAATCTAAAATAAGTCTTTGTCTTTCTGAATAAACCGGTTCTGCCATCTCATCTCACATAAAGTGGTTGGCTACATCTATCACTATGACTAGGGTTATTCATGACCTGTGCTGTTTTTACTTTTATGTTGGGTAAGTAAGCACCCCTTTTGTTATTTCAGAATCAGAAATGTTAAAAAAGAATATAAAGGAAAGTCTGGAAATGTGGAAGCATTAAAAGGTAAAGAAAAACACTTCATTTTTTAATTGACTTATTTATTACAGAAAAATGGAAATAATTCAATGTGGAAAATTTGAAAATATAGATAAGAATATAGATATAAATGAATATAGATATAAAGAATATAGATATAAATATAAATATAAACATAAACAAACAAGAATACAAACAATCTAACTCTACCACCTGGACGTTAATCATGATTAAGAATTTGTTTTAAAATTCTTCCAGATATTTCATGGATCTATAAATTTACAAAAATGGGATCATATAATGAAAACTGCAATTTTGTTTTTAAAGATAAATCTGTATAAACATTATTTTATATATTCTCACTGTGAGGAAAGACATCTAGATGTAACATCTGATAAATTTTTTATACTAGTCAGGGAGTTTACGTGGTTTATATGTACTGGTGAGATTAACTAAAATGAGATGAATAAAACCATTGACTGTGAATTAAATTTCACAAGTCAATATCCTATGACAAACATAATTTATAACTTTAAATGAACAAACATTTTCACACTAAATAGACTAACAAATACAGTTTTCTATAACAGATATTTAAGCAAACATCAAAGTGAGCAGCTACATTTTACAGAGGACAGTTTACTTTTATTAAAAATGATTTTTAGAAGGAATAGAAATGATTTTTACAAGAGACACAAGCCTTAAAAGCTATTAAAGAAGGGCCATGAATCCTCCTGAAGGCTGAAAGTTCTCTGACCGTTGTGTTTATATTGCGTTTATTTTCTAATAAATGCAGCATCTTTTAACTCAATCTTATTTATTCCTTTGAGATTAGGTCTTTGAGAATTTAATGTATGTGTGTGAGCAAGTCTATTTTCCCTCTTGGTTTTTCTCATCAGATACCATCTAGATCTGCAATTTCTTTCTTTAATTTAAGCTCAGGGTATGTTTAAGTAATTTTAGAGTTATAATTTAAATTTCCAAAGCACATTATGAGCTACCTTTGTACTCATTAATAATTATGAACTTCTTTTTATTTCTGAACATCTTCAACTTCTTTAAAAGTTTCTTCCATTCTTTAAAAGAAGCAGCACCTTAAAAAATTAAAAGCATTTGACATCAATACATAAAAATAAATCTGAATTGGAACCAAGTGGAGTTGCTCTTTGGGAAGTAACAGTGGGAGGTACATTCTCTCAACCGCCTCCTCATGTAGCTAGTCACTCTGGCAACTCTGGGACACCTTTGTGAACACACTTTTGAAATCCCCTATCTCCAGCCTATTTTTCAGTGGCTAAATAACATTCCATTGTATGGATATCATGATTAACTTAAGTAACACACCAGTGTATGAAATTCAGTTTGTTTCCAATTATTCACTATCATAAAAAAACCAGAATGAACATTCTTATTCAATCTTTGTAAACGTCATTAATTATAATATTTCCTGAATATAAATTTCTAGAAGCAGAATTATTCAAAGAAACCATATTTTCAAGATTCTTGATTCATATTTCAAATCATTTCCCTCTAAGATTATAAAAATTCATGTTTCTCAAGCAATATGTAATTAATATAAATGACAAAAAATAGCAATAAACACTTAAAGTCATTGAGGACTTTGTGTGTGCTGGCTGAGAACTATGCTAAGTGATTTACATGCACTTGTTTCCTTTAATCCTATGAAAAACATTTAATATCTCCCTCACTTTGTGGATGAGGAAACTGAGGCTTATGTTTCATTTTTCCAGTTCATATGCATCAGTTCCAGGATAGCCAGCATCACTTTCTTCTTACCCTTGAAAACACTGTATACTTTCCATTCAAAAACAACAAACATAAAATTTGTTAATGTATTTGTTAAATTGTCCCAATATTATTTATTACATAACTCATCTCTTTGATGACTTTGAAAGATCATTCTATTAATCTTTATTTTTATGTTTACTTTGGTCCTTACTAGACTTCTATTCTATTCCATTGCTCACTGTATCCTGTACCAGTAACATATTATTTTAATTATTATAGTTCTGCAATGTATTATTTTGGCAATTAGAAAAATATTGAATATTGTGTATTTTAAGGTGTTTAAATGCTGAGAAACACACCACTAAATAGTCTTGTTCTATGTTTTGGACAAACCCTACCTAATGCCCCCCATTTATAATTTTAATATTTTATTCTAAAAACAGGTTTGCTATTTGACATATATGAAGGTCAAATCACAGCAATTCTGGGCCACAGTGGAGCTGGCAAATCTTCACTGCTAAACATACTTAATGGACTATCTGTTCCAACAGAAGGTGAGCAAAAAGAAATTTCTCCAAGGCAAGATATCTGATAATAGAATGAGGTCGTATGTATGCCTCTCTCGTTTTAAATTTGATGGTTTAAGAGAAATAATGTTTATTGAAAGTTGTTTCCCAGAGCTCTATGATTTTGAATATATTTCATATTTTTCCAATTTTTATAAAAATAACTATCTTTATTCCATTGTGTAATATTTATGAGGAAATGTGCACAACTACAAGCATATATTTATGTCAAGAATAATTAGTAGTTAATAAATTATGAAGTCATCACTTTAGATATTTTTGAATATATGCCAATATTTTCTTGAATAAGATCACTGAATATTAATAAGATGTATTATCTTGCCGACATTAAGTTATTCTTAACTTCTATTCTTAGGATCAGTTACTATCTATAATAAAAATCTCTCTGAAATGCAAGACTTGGAGGAAATCAGAAAGATCACTGGTATTTGTCCTCAATTCAATGTTCAATTTGACACACTCACTGTGAAGGAAAACCTCAGCCTGTTTGCTAAAATAAAAGGGATTCATCCACAGGAAGTGGAACAAGAGGTAGATGGGCGTGCTTGGGTTAATTGAACTGCCAACCATTTACCAAGTTAAATCATGACCACAGAGTTCCTGTCAGTGATTTATCTGCCCTGTTATGAATAACATTTAGGCAAGGAGGTCCCATAAAAAATGTCTGCTGCTTTAATGGGCAGTTAAAATTGCATAATATGAATCACTTTGGATTTTGAGCTTTGTATATCTTCTCATATAGGTACAACGAATTTTGTTGGAATTGGACATGCAAAACATTCAAGATAACCTTGCTGAACATTTGAGTGAAGGACAGAAGAGAAAGCTGACCCTTGGGATTGCCATTTTAGGAGATCCTCAAGTAAGTAAGATTATTCATGGGGAGGAAAGCAGGTTGAATATCCCTAAAACATCAAGCTCTTTTACCACTAAAAGTGGTAGAGCTTTCCTTGTAATGTATCAAGAGAGAACCTGCTATGTTTATAAATATAAGTATATTGGCGACAAATGGTTGGATAGTTACTATTTTTTTTGTTTTTATTGTTTATCATGCTATCACATGGAAATAGTTAACATGGAAGAAAGATGTATTTTATATATCTTTATTCTCTGTAGGTTTTGCTCTTAGATGAACCAACTACTGGATTGGATCCCTTTTCAAGGTATCAAGTGTGGAGCCTCCTGAAGGAACGTAGAGCAGGTCGTGTCATCCTCTTCAGTACCCAGTTCGTGGATGAGGCTGACATCCTGGCTGGTAATTGTTGGTTTTATCTCAGTATTACCACAAAGAACTTGGGAAATTTAGAAGTGATGTTTATTCCGGGGTAAGAGCCCTGCTCTCATTACCTTGGTGTGCCTACATTCCACAGCAGTCTGGGGGGGTGGAAGACAGCAGTGGAGTTCCACTGTGGAATTCCTCCCTGGTGGTGCATTTGCTAGGTTGTGACCACTAGTGAAAAATTGTGATTACTTTTTTCAGATCAGCTATCAATTAATTTAAACATTCAAATCTTTAACATATATTTGGTTGAAAAATAGCCACTCATTCTTTAGCATCAGAGCAGAGAATACAATGTAGCCACGTAATTTATGGATTTTTTTCTGGAAAGTATTGGAGGGTGCTGACATAGACTGGTGTTGATAAGCTTATTTTAAATGCATCAGTTTTAATTAATGTGTGTTTCAAATTTTAAAATGCACAGGAGATATAGTTTATGCCCCTTAGGAAACTTCTCTTTGGGAATTCTGAGCTTTGGCTCCTCACCGTTATTTTCTAGAGTGGGACGAAATGACTCCTAATGCCTTTTCTCACTTGCTTGCTTTTACTCAGATAGAAAAGTGATCATGTCCAATGGCAGATTGAAGTGTGCAGGCTCTTCTATTTTTTTGAAGAGAAAATGGGGTCTTGGATATCACTTAAGGTAAAGACTTTGGGAATAGACTGGATATATACATTTTCAATACTTGAATTTCAAAAAGGTGGACAATCATGAAAGAGAACTGGCTTTCTGCTTCATCTCTGCCATACTGGATTGATTAATACTTTTATGATTTTTCTGCCTCCTCACATCTTTATTAGTGTTAATAGTGGGCAACATTTCAACGTTATAAACCAAGGCTGACTGTTCACAACAGGACTACTTCATGTACCATTTTTCCAGGGAGCTATTCTGTGCAGCCTAAACCTCTAATTTCTTCCCACCCTCCACTGTCCTCAGCTGATCCATATAATTCTGCAATATGTTTTTGTTCTTTCATAGGGCACAAAGGCAAATAATTTCAGAAGCTTGTATCAACAGGGAATAAATTTGGGAGCAAAGAATGGTGATAACTATGTCTAACAAGAAAGTGTATAACCGTGCTAAAAGAGTTTTTAAAAATAAACTCTATGGCCAAACAAAACATGGATATGGGCCACATTTCCCTATTAGCCACTAATTTCTGATAGCTACGTGGTGTGGTATAATCATTTTCCCTAAGAATTCTCTTCTGCCTAATGTTCTCACCTCCCTCTGTTTATCTTCATACTTGGTACATAGGTTCAAGTACATTATGCATTTGTTATTGTATTTGTAGTTGTTCTGAGTTCATACATCTTCTATATATAGACCATAAGATTTTTAAACTGATGGATCATTATTAATGTTACTATTTACTAATTTTGTTTATTCCACAAAGCCAAGTAAAGTGGTGCTCAATGGCTAGATATTCAGTAAAAGCTCTTCTTTTGTGGTAGCAGTGGAGAAAATGCAAATGACTTGTCTTTTCTTTTAAATGTTAGTTTGTATAGGAATGAAACATGTGATCCAGAACAAATAACATCCTTCGTTAATCATCACATCCCTGGTGCTAAATTAAAAACAGAAAACAAAGAAACCCTTGTGTATACTTTGCCTTTGGAAAAGACAAATAAATTTCCAGGTAACTTAAATATGATTACAATGGAATGAAATTTGGGAACAAATGTTCACATCATTATTATTATAATTTCAATTGTCTAATGAATTTGGATTTTGTCTTAGGTTTGGTCAACTGAGAAGCAGAGCTTGAGATGAGTGTTTGAGTGCAGTTAATTTATTTGGTAGTTGATCCCTGTAAGCACTGGCAGATAATGGGGACATGAGAAAGAGAAGGGAGGAAGCCAGGGAAGTTTGCATTATGGAGCAGGTTACTGCGGTAGGCAATTGAGGTGTAATGCCACTGGGGGAGAAATAAATGAGTAGGTAAGTAAGTTATGTCACCAGAGGGGTAAGGAAGCTGGAGTACTTGTTGCTTTTTATCCATCCTTGGTTAAGGGATTCTTCAAGGAGCATTAACTTTCTGACCCTTCAGAATTACTCTGAACATAAGTTTAGCATACTTCTGAGGCCACAAAAAGGACCTCGGGCAGATGTTTTTAATAAGTAGATTTACTGTGTATAGGTGAGTGCAGAAAAGATGTTGGTGGGGCATCAAGGTTTCTGCTACAAGTTTCTTTCTGTACAATAGTCCCTCCTCCCTTATCCATGAGGGATACATGGTTCCAAGACTCTCAGCTTACAGCTGAAACTGTGGATAGTACTGAACCTGACTACCATCAATCAGAACACGTTTCTGTTCACTTCTTCTACCCCCAAATTTAATGCCTCTTCCATCTTAACTAAGCACTTAGTGTGCACTGTGGCCGTAACTTTTGCAGTTTGAGGTGTAACAGCAAAATGAGCACAAATTTCTTTTGCCTTCTTCACAATTTCATGAATAGAAGATTCATTCTTACCAGAGATCTTAGAAATCTCAGCATATGATTTTTTTCTGTCCTTATTTAGTCAAGAACTTTCAGCTTTTCACTTAAAGGAAACACTTTACAGGTTCTCTTTGGCATATCCAAATTGCCAGTATCACTACTCTTGCCCTCTGGGGCCATTATTAAGTAAAATAAGAGTTATTTGAACACAAGCACTGCACTAGGTGACTTAACAGGTGGGTAGTGTGTATAGAGAGCATGGATCTACTGGACAAGGAGTTGATTCACATTCCAGTCAGGACTGAGTGAGACAGTGCAAGATTTTACTGTTCAGAAGGGCATGCAATTGAAAATTTCTAAATTGTTTATTTCTGGAATTTTCCATTTAATATTTTTGGACCACAATTAACTGGGGCTAACTGAAACTGTGGAAAGCAAAACCATTGATAAGGAGAGATTACTCTATTTTAATTCAATTGTGCATGTGTGGTGTAAAGGGGCTGCCATTGGCCAGAATGTCAACACTAGAGACTCTGGCTAAGTGACATATGTTTTCTCTGCCAATGTTTTGCAGAGAAAAACATAGTTTATTTATTCTACAAAAGTGGTCAACATAGTTTTCCAGCCAGAAGGGTAGCAGTACCAACCTAGGTTTCATTTGATAAGTAATACTAAGTATCACTAACTCTTGTACAATGCTTACTATGTGTTAGGCACTGTTCTAATGGTTTCGTATACATCAACTCATTTAGTCCTCACTACTGTTCTGTGAGGTGGGTGGTATAATTTTTCCTGTTTTACAAATGAGGAAATGTATTTCGGTTTCTTCTGATTTAAATAGCATCCTTTTTGTTTAAACATTTAATTTATTAAAGGTTTAATTCCCTATAAGGCTAACTTAAATAAGCTCTTTTAGATGATTCAGTCTCATTAGACAAATACTCAGGAATTCCAATTTTAGCCCCACCCCCATATGTGGCGGCTACTATGTCCTAGCATGGAAGCATGTCCATGTTCTAAGCATGGAAGACAGTGTTCTCAGATTGGTGGACTATACTGTATTATACTGTTCTTGGACTAAGGCCCCATGATGTACAGCTGGCCCACTTTCTTTTTTGGTCAGAGGAGGATAAGGAGTTATATGTTGGTATCACTACTATAATATGTCACTTAGACAGAGTCTCTAGTGTTGACATGGCCAATGGCAGCCTCTTTACACAGACCCAAGGCCTCTGCTAGTCTAATGGCATGCTTGTGTCCATTCCAGGACATGGTACTCCGAGGTGCCCTGCCTGACACATTCAGGCCTTAGGGAAACACAGTGCTTGCTTCAGTCTCATACACCTAGTTCCTCCCAGTGATGTTATTGGCCTATTGCCCCACCCAGTATAGGAAGCAGCATGAGAGAGTCTTCTCCTAGAAGCCTGCATCCTTATCCAAGTAGCCCCCTGGAAGAGTTACCAATAAATGTGTATTGGGAACCTATTATACAAAAGGCACTGCTCCAGGCACTAGAAATACAGCATTAAATAAGACATATGAGTTCCTACCCTCATAGAGCCTACCTACATTTAACAGGATGGGGAAAAGTGGATACACAAAATAAAATTGTTCTACAATTGTACAGTAAAATAATAAACAAGGCCACATGAGTTATAGTGATGACAGGTATCAGAATGGGGTTTATATAAAGTGGTCACTGAAGGCCACAAGAAGAAAATGGTGAAAATCATTCTAAGTAGAAGGGGAAAGGGGATGTCTGCAGGGCAGTGAGTGAGGGGGCAGAGTGGCAAGTCGGGATGGGTAGGGTTGTATGAATAGATGGAGACTGGCTCTTACAGAGCCTCAGAGGTTGTGTTATTGACTTTGATTATTATATTAAATGCATTGAGAAACCACTGAAAGACCCATACAGAAGGAAAACCCAGAATATGGGTAGAGATATGTGTGGATTTGTAGTGTGGAGGTGAGAAGATGGTAGTCCTTCTGATTGCTCATGTGTCCTCAGAGAAGCCTGTAGGAAGCTCGTAAGCTGAGAATAGAAGATGGAGTAGAGACACAATTAAGAATAGAGGGATAGATCTGACATAGTCATTAAAGAGAGTGAGAGCATTCTAATGAAATTTTGTTTTTGACTACTGTGATATTCCAAAGGCATGATTTTCTGAACAATATTCTGCATCATTTTAAAATAAGTATTATTTTAGTTGGTTTAGTTATTGATGTAGTTTTTCAAAGTGTCTATTCCTGTCTCTTGCCTTAGATCTTTTCAGTGATCTTGAGAAGTATTTTACCCAGGGAGTGATGGGTTATGATGTTTCCATGTCAACTCTGAATGAAGTCTTCATGAAACTGGAAGGAGAGTCAACTATTGAACAAGGTAATCCATTTGTATAATTCACAGAAAATTGATTTCCAAACGATCACATGTCAATTTAGTATTTATAATTTCCTATGCATAATTCACACTAAGAAATGTGATTCATTCCAAATTTGGCTCTGCTCTTTGAGACGGGCTGTCATTGTTTCTTAACATCATTGCTGGGACTGAACATAGAGCCCTTCATGGAGTCTACTAAATTTCTCTTTGGAAACTATCTCCTAATTCAGCAGTTTTCTCCTCCCCAGATACTCACTCTTTCTTGGATACTTTGAGTCTGTGAAAGGCTCTTAATCTGCGGCATGAGGTCTGAGCAGATTTTTTAAATAAAACAATTGCTCTTAGCTTGTAAATATGACGTGTATACAAAATGCCACTAAGTTCCCAATGGGGAGAATTCTTAGTATCAACTCTTGTGTATTTTAATGGGTGATAAGAACGGCCATTTATGGAGCTCCTCCTATGCCAGACACTTGTATGAATGTGTGGAGATACATTGACATATGCCTTCAACATTATCTTTCTACAATATCCTTTCCAACAAGCATCATTGGCACCATTTTATGGATATGAAAATCAGACCTAAGAGCAGTTAAATGATCGTCCCCAATCATACCACTTGTAAGTCATGTGTGTGGGATTCGCATACAGGTCTGGTGGTTTCAGAGCTGCCGATCTTTCTCTTACACTGCTAAATTATTGATACTTTAGTAGTAGTAGACATTTAAGTGGTAATGATTGGCTATTCCTATAGACACGATTTCTTGAAATCCCTCAGAATTTTGTTACATGTGGGACTTTCTTTGCCTTTTTAAAGACTAGGCATGATGAGATCACCCTTTCTGTGACTTCTTCTTTTGGTATGAATTCAGTATGTTTTCTCACTGGGTTTATAGAATATGAACATCATCATATGTTTCCTATATTGCTTGCATTATAACCACAAACATTCTAAAACATTTTTTCTTATTTAAAGAGTTTTGTTTTAATATGCATCACCATTGACAATTATAAAACTTAACTATAGAAAGAAAATATAGAAAGTAGTGGTGAAGCATAAACTTAATAAATATTGAAAAATGTCTAAACAATCCCTTTGAATTGGTTATAAAATAAAACCAAATGTAAAACAATTTTTAATATTACTAAAAAGAAAAAATTGTGATACCTCCAGGATGGCATTAATAATGTGTGTGTGTGTGTGTGTAGATTTTGAACAAGTGGAGATGACAAGAGACTCAGAAAGCCTAAATGAAATGCAGCCAGCTCACTCTTCCCTCCCCGAAATGCCGAAGGCTGTGAGTGGCATGGGCCTCTGGAGAATGCAAGTCTGTGCAATAGCACGGCTCCGTTTCTTAAAGTTAAAACGTGGAAGCAAAGTGCTTTTGACCCTGTGAGTATCAGAGTACTGTGGTTTTGTTAGATAATGGGTTTCAAAAGAGATGCAAACCAGAAGAGATTTTAAAACTAGAACACAATACCCAACATTTCTGCTAGGGGAGGGATAAATGCAGCATTTGATTTTACTGAAGGTGGGAATATCTGTATGTTAGCACTTAATTAGGCTTATACATACAGATCTGTTTAGTTTTCATAGTTTGGTAACCCGGTGTTTATATAGCAATGCCTTTTGGTACTGTGTAGCATGCTAAGGTATGACTTTCATAATTTTAGCACTTAGAATCATGGTTGGCATAAAGTAGATTTGGCACTCAATAAATATTTGTGGAATGTCTGACCAAATAAACAAAATTGCTACAGATTCATATGGTAATTTTTCTTTATTGTTTAGACTGTTGGTATTTGGAATTGCAGTGTTCCCTTTGATTGTGGAAAACATACTTTATGCTATGTTTAATCAAAAGATTGATTGGGAATTTAAAACCGGATTATATTTTCTCTCTCCTGGACAACTTCCCCAGGACTCCCGTACCAGCCTATTGATCATCAATAACACAGGTGAAAAGAAAAACAAAATTTAAATCCAGAAATAAGTTATTTTTATTGTTTATTAGCACATGTAGGGGGAAAAAGCAAATCATAAGAGAAGAAAATGTTTATTTAAGTTTCATTCATAGAAAACAACATCTGGGCAACTGTGCATATTTGCTCTGATTTTGGAGATAATACGGATGATAGGGACAAGAGAGGAGGGACCTCGGGCACTGTGCATTCTGGAAGAGTGGAGCTGCCCGTCCACCTTACTGCCCTAAGCTGTTACCTGAGAGAGAAATGAACTTCTATTTTGAGATTTCTTTGTTACAGTAGCCTAACCTATGCCATAAATATGACACACACTGATTGCCATGTAAAGGTGGCATATCTGCGCCCCATGCCCCTCCATGAAGTACGATAGGATGCAAGAAGACTCCTTATCTTGTTATCTCAAGCGATGGGTAATTGGTTTTTTCTAACTGCTTAATTAACTTTAAAGAAGTAGCTTTTATGTTGCTACCTCAGATGTTAAAGAAAAAATTCAGAGTAAGAGTCCTTTCTTGATGAGTTCCTTACTTATTCTGATTTTCACACATGTTTGTGATTCAGGGTTGTAATGTATCCTCTTTAAGCAAAGATGGTCTTTTCATTTCTGTTTCTCATTCTTCTTGTTGTTTTCCATTTGGGTTTTGGAAAGTAAATTTTATTCACTCTGCTACTGTAAAACTGAGAGTCTTGCTGATTGTACATTTAATTTCTAAGATCTAGAACCATTTACCTATCAGCTTGTATGAAAGGTAAATCATGTATGTCTTCCCTTCTTTAGTCACTCTGAAGACAGTATACTTGTGTTAGATTATTTATTTTTTCTTTTCTGTATTCAGTTAGATATTTTGTGATTTAAGTTTGGGGCTTCTGTGACATCTTGTTCCTCTTTTCTCAAAATCCGATGATCATTGGTAACATGTTTTTCTTTTAATGTGAGAATCCCCGTTTGCCCAGGTAACATATGGTGTCCTACCTCAAGGGACTGTGGAGCTGGAGTGTGTGGCTGCCCCAGGGTACATGGAAAGCTTATTTTCTATGTGTATGTTTCACTTGGGGGGAATCCGAATTTGTCTCAGTTTTGGCCCTATTTTCCAATCCCAGAGCCCATTCTGAGTGTTCCCAGTATTAAGTCCCGTTTCAAAGGCTAAATGAGAAAAAAAAAAAAAAAGAGTTTTTCTTTTCTTTTTATTCATTCCATCCTGCTCTAATTGTTGTCTGGAGTTACTTCAGGTCCTGCCCTGCTATTTTCCTCAGATAATGTATCTTAGGAAGTAAATACAGAACTCCTACACTGGTAGCACCTGCAGCTGCCGTCTGCTCTGTGTGGACCGTGGGGAGGGGCCTGACTGCTCATCTTGTTCCAGGTGTACTTACGCAGTTCATGACTGCTTCACATTCCTTCACTCTGCGTTAGATGTCCTGGAAACTGATTTTACCTTCAGTTGTTTGCTCCCATGTACTCCAGGCTGTGGATCTTTCTGCTTTCTTCTTTAGGGACATATCGAACACTCTGATCTGACGATAGCACCCTTTCCATTTTCCATTTCCTAAGAAAAAATATATTTATGCAATATATACATATGCTATATATGTAAACATGTAAAATAAAGTAAAATATATTTATGTGTTATACAGACACATGTATTTACTTTTCCATTATTTGGAGGTTTGGGGGAGAGGAACGTGTTACCATCGGCTATTTTAGGCTGGACAATCTGAGTACTCCTTATAAAATTACTGCATCTGCACAGATTACTCAGTTCAAATGCATTTACTTACCAAAAGTCATAAAGAGAATTATCTTGTTTTTATGATCACACAGTAACTTGCATTAAACAGATTTATCAAGCTAATTGATTGTAGCATAAGATTTGCTAAATAGAAGATGGTAGAGTGATTTCTCTTGCATGGGCCAATATTATCATTGCGATGCCCAAAGAAACATGACTTCACATAGTATGCTGTAAATATTGACTTTATGTATGAGATTTATTTAAAAAGTTTGACACATATTTTCTTTAGTTTATATGGCCTTTTGTTATTGATTTCATACTAGAATCAAATATTGAAGATTTTATACAGTCACTGAAGCATCAAAGTATACTTTTGGAAGTAGATGACTTTGAAAACAGAAATGGCACTGATGGCCTTTCATACAATGGAGCTATCATAGTTTCTGGGAAACAAAAGGTATGTTTGCCTCTTATTTTTGCTTTTATGACAAAGAAAAAGCGATAAGAAAATGCTACTTTTCTAACTGTTTTAAAAACTGCAGAAAGTCAAAGCTAGCATATAACGATTTGACTCAGAAAACCATTGTGGGTTGGTATTTAATAAGCTGTGATGTTTACATAAGTTTTTGTAAAACATGTTCTATCTTAACTTTGAATTATTTAATAGACAAGTTTTATATTCAAAAGAAGCCAAATTTAATTGTACTGTTCAAACTTAAGGAACATATTATAGCCATCATAATCATCAGCCAATACAATTATGGATTCTAGGAATCCTATTCAATAGCTAACTACTTGAATGATGTTTTTATATATTGAGAACATACATTAACTACATGAAATCTCTGAGAGAAAAGTATTCTCAGTCTGCTTCTTAGCAAATTTCAGTTTGGGTAAAAGAGTACAAGCCATAGAGATTCATCAAGGAACAAGACTATTGAGAATACATCTTAATCCTAAGAACTCTTGAGTCTTATTTGTATGCCAGTAAAAACAAAGGGCCAAATTCCCTTGCCACAAGGGAAACAAAAACAAAAACAAAAGTCTTTGAAGATGTGTCATTGAATTAAGTTCTACCTAAACTAACTAAATATATTGTAAAGGATGTAATCCCTTTGTGTCAGTTTTGGAAAACTACTTTAGTAGCTGCTTTTTTGGTTACTTATCTAACATATTTACTAAATGAATGATAATATTTAAACAACACTGAACCTCTTGATGAATACATGAACATTTTCATAAACATAAAATATATAAACATTGTCTCAGAATGTGTGAAAATGCTTCACGGGCAGTGTTAACCATGAATATTTTATGAACTCCAATCTTAACTCCTATCCAGAAGATCAGCGTTCCTCTGCTTGCCCACTGTAAATGGACAGTGTCTCCTTGTCAGGGAGACTTTTTAAACTCCAGTAACCAAAATTTCCTCATTGGAAAATGGGGGCAAAATTATCTAAAATTAGTAATACTAATAAAAATTCATATTGAATGAATGCTGACTTTGTGCTAGGGCCTAATCTACATGTATATAATCTCATTTAAACCATATAACAATGCATTTAATATGCCCTTTTACAGATGAAGAAGCTAAAGCTCAGAAAGTCAGTAAACTCGAAGATGGACACACAGCTAGAATGTGGCACTGTTAGGATCTTATATATACATAAACCTTGCCTTTGTTCTTTAAGGATTTAGAATTAACATTATTTATTTTGTTTTTGTTTGTTTTAAGGATTATAGATTTTCAGTTGTGTGCAATACCAAGAGATTGCACTGTTTTCCTATTCTTATAAATATTATCAGCAATGGGCTACTTCGAATGTTTAATCATACACAATATATTCGAACTGAGAGAAGCTCATATCCTTTCGTAAGTATTGGATTTACTGACTCTAGACAATTAAGAATTTGACAGGTAGCCTATGTTTTCTCTCTTTAGCTTTTAAATATTCATAATTGATGGTTAGTCCTGAAAATTATTATTTTGTCCTGACATTTTAAGTGGGTTATATCAAACAAAATAGGATTTTTTCTTGCTAAGTTATTATAAGATATTATCAGAGAATTATCGTGGGGAAATACTTTTCAATATTTTGTCATAGTCTCCTAGGGAGTGTTTTGAAAAGTTGTACATATCTGATTACAGAAGTGTATGTGTGAGAGAGAGAGAGAGAGAGAAAGAAGAGAGAAAACACTGAATTGGAAATCAGGAGCATGTGTAACCCCGTCTTAGAATCTTATAAATCTAATAAAATTTGTCAGTGGGCCCTCCATTGACTAAATGGGTAGTAGATTGACTAATAGGAAGGGGAATCTTCCAGTTCTGGGGCTATGTGCTACCTAATTCATTCCTTCACCTACCCATAGGTGCTCTACGTTGCAGGGGTGTGTGATAAACACAGGCTGCATTTGCAGGATTCTGTGTCAACTGGTTACAGTCTGGCTTTAGACAGTTTAGACACCAGAAAGCAGTGGTGGGAGACAGGAGAGCAGGAAGACCCCCCTCTTTGGGCTCCAGTCATATCACCTCTTTCCTTTGTCCCTCCACCCCAGAAGAAAGAATGGCTTCCCACTTCATCATCCTTGTTAGATGATCACCACCCACTAACAATTTCATGATAAGTTCCTCTCTATTTTAAGTACTTAAGGTAGTTATGGTTCTCTGGTTAGACCCTGACTTATACCAAGAGGGATCTCTCAAAACTCACGTCACACCAGAAGTTTGGAAGAGCAACAAGCAGGATTAGACATGGATCCATCAAAAGGGAAGCTCACTTTATGACAAAGGTGTGGAATTCAGCTTTGGCTTCAGTGTACCACGGGTGCTGGAAATACATGGAAGTGCAGATTTTCTGCAGGCAACAGAGAGAATGCAGATGAAGTAGTCAGTACTTGAGGGTCAGCGATGGGCATACACATCTGTGAGTTGAAGTGTGACCGACCAACCTCGTGAGCAGGGTGAGAACAGGACAGTTCAATATAGTTGTATCTGAAGAGAACTCTCCAGGAAGTGGAACCAGCAAGGTAGCAGAAAGGGACAGTTGTTACTCCCTTTTGGTTCTTTAGTTCCCTTATGCCATTTCCTGTTTTCTCAGGATCAAAATGGACTGAGGCCCATGGCTACTCTTTTAGGCACACCCCACCCTCCACCCTCCGTGGTATATACCTTTCCTCTTTCATTCCTATGGTGTTGCTGATGCATTTTCCCACGTGGTGGAAAATTGGAATTTATAGATGTAGCCTTTAAAGACTTAAACAAGGTTAAGAATTGCAGAATTATTTTGAGACAGTTTTATGCCATTGTCCTGTCATATATCCAGGAAACTATCCTATATGCCGCTTGGGCATATGCCCAGCCTCGGGCAGGCACTGATTTAGAGGTAGTGATTTAAAGTTCTTCTTCCTGAAGATGGGTTCAGCAGCATCGAGTTTTCTTTTTAGCTGTGCACTTCAGAGCACATCCACCCAGCTCTTCACACATCCATCTCTAGTTTTGCTGAGAAAGACATGCTGCTCAGGCCTGAATTATCTGTTCATCGAGTGTCATAATTCTTGAATTATTTTTTTTTACTGTGGTAAAAACACATAATATAAAATTGACCCCTATAACTTTTTAAGTGTGGTGTTCAGTAGTATTAAGTATATTCACATTGTTGTGAAATGGATCTCTAGAACTTTTTCATCTTGCAGAACTGAAACTCTATACCCATTAAACAACAACTCCCCACTTCCCCCTACCCCCGCCTCCTGGTAACCACCATCCTACTTTCTGTTTCTATTAATTTGACTACTTTAGATACCTCATATAAATGGAATCATAATATTTGTCTTCTTTTTGTTACTGGTTTATTTCACTTAGAATGTTTTCCAGGTTCATCCATGTTGTAGCCTATGACAGGATTTCCTTCATTTTTAAGACTAAATAATATTTAAGACTAAATAATATAAGTATGTATGTGTATGGGAGTGTTTATATATATATACATACATGTATGTGTGCATATATCTATATATACACACACACACATATACTTGTGTATATGTATATATACACACACATACATATATACACACACTGTATTTTGTTTATCCATTCATTTGGATATTTGGGTTGCTTCCACCTCTTGGCTATTGTGAGTAATGTTGCTATGAACATCAATGTGCAGATATTTCTTCGAGACCCTACTTTCAGTTCTTTTGGAAATAAACCTAGAGGTAGGTCCTGAATTGTTTTTGACTTCTCTTTGTTCTTTGAGTTGAAGCCTGATGTTAAATGCTCAGAAATATTTTCCCTCCCACCTCTGTGCCATAGATGTTGATGAACTACACCTATACTTTGATTTTGATTTTTCAATATTTCAAAAAGCACATTGTTTATGATTATTAGTATTTGTTTCATTTAAAAAATATTCACTAAACTACCTTCGATATTTGCAGAACCCTGCAGCACTCGGAACTGGACTGCCAGAAGGTTCCATTTTCTTATTTTTGGTTCTATCCAGCACTTCTCCTTATATCGCCATGAGCAGCATCAGTGATTACAAAGTAAGGAAAAGGGGGGAAAATAAAAAAAACTTCAGGAATTTCAATAATTGTATTTTGAATGCTATGTGGTCAAAATGTTTTCCTCTGAGAAAAAGATTTAAATGTATGTTTAATTTAGATAATGTAGTTAAGCATCATTTCTAGCAGGTCAGAAAATTTACTTCTAAAAATGCAAAATTCTTTTTACTTCAAAGTTACAGGAAAAAGTACAATGATTTTTCAGAGACTCAAATTAGTCTAAACCTTCAAAGGGAAATATTATAAATCTTTTGACTACATTATTTCCTAACTATAAGGAGGAAATAATTGATGTTGAAATTGAAGACCAAATTTATGACTTGAATTCCTTTCCCACTGTGGAAATGAAAAATTTATGTAATATTTTTATTTGATTATGCCCATTATCCAGATAAAACAGTTAAATTCGGATTCAACTTTCATACGTCTGAGCCAGTAACTCTCTGAGAAGATGCTTAAACAAAGGAAAATTTATTATGTCCTTTGGGTCATAAAATAACATTTCTTTTGAAGGAGCTTAATGCCTTGATCATTATGAAGTCTACTTTTCTATTTATTGTTCATGAGTTAAAGTGGTTTTATGAACAACTCTATCAAACAAAATAATATATATATTTTTAAATGGCCACATTTAAAACTATAGAACTGGCTTTACAGATCTCAGCTTCCTAAAGAGTACATGCATAATTATTTTTAAGAATATTAGAAGATTAGATTATCTTAAAAAATTCTTCCAGTGTGTTTCTTTTAGATTTGCATTTTAATTGAATCTATGTATATCCTGTGTTTTCTCATCAGAAGAAAGCTAAGTCCCAGCTGTGGATTTCCGGCCTCTACACCTCTGCTTACTGGTGTGGGCAGGCCCTGGTGGATATTAGCTTCTTCACTTTAATTCTCCTTTTAATGTATTTTATTTTCTACATGGAGGACATGGTAAATGTTTATACTACAAGTCGAATTGTATTAGCTATGGTGAGTAACACAGTACCTATACCAAATTTTATAAAGTAATTAATAATGAATTTTAACAGTGTTATTTTATGTAATCAAGATGTTTTAATTTTTGTTTTGTCATAAACCAAAACAAAAAGCATGCAAAGTGCATGTGTAATAAAATACTTTTTAAATATTTGTAATTTAATTTTTCTCTCAGATAATATTTCATTTTTTGACTATGACATTATTTGCTTTATCTTCAGGTTTTAATTACACCTGGTTATGCAGCTTCTCTTGTCTTCTTGACATATATGATATCATTTATTTTTCGCAAAAGGAGAAAAAACAGTGGCCTTTGGTCATTTTGCTTCTATTTTGTAAGTACATATACCTACATACAAACAGAGAAATAGAGTTATTTTTTAAACTTTCAATGTAATGTTAAATATAATCATTTTGCCTTGAGCAGTGGGGAAAATTAATAATATTTTAAAATTACATCAAAGAAAGTAGAAGGAAGTGTAATTCTGTCACTGAATCAATAATCTTCCTGAAGAATCCAGGTAACAATCCTTTGAACAGAATTTATAGAGAACATCCGAGAAAACCTGAAGTTCAAAATATACTATAGATTTTATGTTTCCTTCAGAATATAGGGCTTCCTGGGAACACTAGAACAAAAATTGGCTTCATAACAGTTGGCAGTACAATCCACTTCTACAGCCTTCAAGAAGGTCTCTCTTAACCTTAGCTGCTAATAGTTTTAGATAGTGAAGATGTTTTATACTTATGCCAGATTACTTATTAGTAAATACATATGAAAGTAAAGAGCTTGTCCAAGATTATGGAAAACTTTGCTGGAAATGTTTACCAAAACTCTGGAGACCCAGAGTGCCTTGTGTTCTGCGCTTTAGGCTTCCTTTAACTGATATCCTCAACTGGTGGTTGGATGTCTGTCTTGGAAACAGCTTCCAACTCTTGGAATGGAAGTCCTGAAACCATGAGAGGAACCCAACCAAAGATCATCTGTAAGAAAATACATTTGATACCACCCACTGACTTGTGCAAGAAATTAGTCTTGGACTCTTTTGGTCAGCAGGGAGCTGTTGTTCCTTCTCAGTGGACGGTGCTCTGATTTGACTTCTCTGGTTACACTTCTTTGTGTTCAGCAAATAGTGCCTATTACTGTCTCACCGTCATCAGCACAATCCAGTCAAAGGACAGAAGCTACAGAAAGAACTACAGAGTTACCTGACTCAGAAAAACTGGCTTTGAGGCAGTCATGAGGATTTGGTGCACCAAAGGTCTTTCCATTCATACTTTCCATGGAAGCTTTTTGTTCGGTCAACAGACTTACTGCCATTGTCCACTGTAATCCCAGAAGTTGGATAAGCAGATCAGATGTCAGTAGAAGAGAGTCTTACTGACACTCAGTTTTTTTTCAGCCAGCATTCTTATATATGTCTAGCAAAGATGAACAAAGAATTCACATCCATTCTTCGTGTTTGCCCATGGTTTCAGCTCTGAGTGAAGTCAAGCGATGTTGGGTTATTGGCCAATGTGGCTGTGGACAGGTCTGTGACTTCCAGCCTGAGTGGCCCTGGGGATGCCCCAGTGAGTGCCCTCATAGATACCCTTTCAGCTAATCATTCTTCAGTCCTATGTAACCCACAGCCTGGAATCATGGTTCCTTTTTGCTTGTGGCTTCTCCCGCTCTTTAGTTGACGCTCCTTACACAGAAATCATTCCAGATTGGGACAAATGCACATCTAGATGGACGTGGTTTTGCTATGTGTCAAGTGAAAAATCAGCTCCTGGCTTACATTATACTCACAATTTATCCAGTTTTTATAGAGTTAGTGATCTCTCAGATGAGGGAGCATTCAACATCAATGGTAGAACCATACCTCAGGCCCTTGTCTTTCAGTTTTTAATGGAGAAGCTGAGCAGGGATGATTTCCTCACAGATGCAGGCTCTGTAGTGATGCTGTGGGTTGGAAAACATTGTGGACAGAATTTTCTCAGCCAGGTTCTAGAAGTTCAAATCTGTGCATCAATTCCACAGAATATGACAAACCTTTCAGATCTTGATACACCAGAATCTTCCAGAACAATAGGTTTCATTTCTTGGAGTGGAGCACAGAGAACATTTTCCCTTTGTGGGATAAGATTTTAGAGACCAATGAGAGCAAAATTCCTTCCAAACATGGCAGAAGACAGATCAGAATCTGCATTATCATATTATGCATTCCTCTTACATATACAGCAAGTGAATAAATGAATAGAGAAAGAAATTTGACTTTGTTGTTTCTAAGGAAATTCATGATAATGCAGAACACCTTCTAAATTAGTCCATCACATTGGACTAATGTGATGATTAAGATGTTCTTACTGTAATTTGAATACACTCTCCCAAATAAGGATCATAGCAGAAAATCAAACATGACACTCTGAAATTTTTAAAATGAATTATAACCCAATTGTTAAAATGGGTTATTCAATTTTTAAATGAATACCACTCTGTATTTTTAAAATGAAAACATATCTACATATGATTAGATACCTTTTTTCCTTTCTTGCCAATAACATTTGAGTTGTCATGGATTAAAATAAAGCAAGACAATATTCCAGAGGCAAAGTACATTTTCTAAAATAAAGACTTTGTTCAATATGTGAAAACAAAAATTACGGCACCGTGTTATAGTATAATATGTATTTATAATTTGTGATTATTTTCCCTTTGCCTTTCTTATACTTATATATTTCAGTATATTTATTTCATTTTTTTATATCATTGAAAGGAATCTATATATTTGTAGAATGATGGAATATCAGACTTGAAAGAATTTGAAGCTCTAGTGTAATTTACCTAATTTTATAGAGGAAAAAAAATTAAGTAACTTGCTCAAGGTCACACAAAAATTAATGACAGACTCAGGAATAAACCTGGGGTTTCAGACCTTTTGTTATTCCTCATGTCAAAAAATATAAGACAGTAGCATTGTTGGTAATATGTAATACTGATTCAAAACTTGTCCTGATCAACACATTTTTATTTCAGTAGGCTAAAAGGTTTCAAAATTATACATCTTCACAAAGACCTCAAGCAATTTGCACCAAACTTTGCATTTTACCTGATATGAATAACTTATAATTTCATTCTAAATATGTATTGAGGGTCTATGTTGTGAGACTGTATCTTTCATCATGCAGCTAGTATGAACTTAAACCATGCTAGTCTTAGGTCCAAGGTAATTTTTCATTCCTCACAGGATCATGTGTCAGAATGCATTATATGTTGATGATCAGTGCAGTTATCCTTTTGTAATCTGGGATACATTTGGAAGGACAGTGTAGGCAATGTCTCTCTATTGTTGAGTGAAGACACAGTTGGCAGTTAATTTGTTTCTAACCTCTAGAGGGCTCCAGTACCCTCAGGGGTTTGGTGCTGCATGGATATCCTAGGCCCCTGTCTGAGAAGGAAGCATAATTTCAGCCTATTATTCTGAGCTGTGGAGGTATAGCAGCACATCTTAGTACACTGAGCCCTAGAGTATCTTCTGATGCTCTCAAAGTTTGGAATCCTCTCTTGTTCCAGTAGATGGGAAAGGAAGAAAAAAATAGAAAAAACTTGGGGGCCTGGTAGATTAAGAGATGTTGGTTAAGTGGACTAAAGGACCTAGAGTTATTAAGAAATAAGGAGATAGGATAAAAAATAGATAGGGGTGATATTTTGGAAACCAAGAAAAGGGAAATTTATATGTGGACAATTGTGTAATACCTTGGTAGATAGTTTATGGAGGTTGTAAAGTGAGAAAAGTCCTTTGGATTTGCTGCCTAAAATGCTTATTGTACTCTTACTGAATACTTCATTATTGGTTATTTGCTTCTATCCCCAATTGTTTTTAATAAAGTTTAAAAATAAAAAAATAAAAAATAAATAAAATTTTGAATATATTAAGTTTCCAAAAAAAAAAACACAACAACTTAGGCATGAAGCTAATACATAAAGACTTAGGACTCATACACACACACAGTTTTAATTTCCAGTTTTGTCACTTCCTGACTGTGGTCTTGAGAATATTATTTAGCATATCTGAACCCTAGATTTCTCATATGTAAAGGAAAAGATAATAACAGTAGCTACATTATAGCATTGTGAGGGTTAAAGTAAATAATTCACGCTAAGTTCTTAATACATGGCATTTAGTGAATCTAGCAATAACAATCCTATTTTTATTATAATTAGTACATTAATAATATCCAGCAAAGATTTAATGTAGTGCTCAATAATACTTGACTGATAAATTGATCCTTTTTCAAAATTTCAAAATATTAAGGGGGTACAAATGTTTTGGTTACATGGATCATTTTTGTGATACTTAAGTCACGGTTGTAAGTGTGCCCATCACCCAAATAGTGTTCATTGTACCCATTAGGTAAGTTTTCACCCATCCCCTCCTCCCCTTTACCCCCTGCTTGATTTCCACTGAGTTCTATTTCCCTCTGTGCACATGTGTGCTCATTGGTTAGTTCCATTTTAATAGCGACTGCATGTGGTGTTCTATTCTTTAGATATTTAACATAGGATAATGGTCTCCACTTCCATCCAAATTGTTGCAAAGGGCATTAATTCATCCTTTTTTAGGCTGAGTAATACTTCATGGTATACATATACCACATTTTGTTAATCCACTTATGAATTGATGGCCACTTGGGTTGATTCCATATCTTTGCAATTGTGAATTGTGAATTGTACTACAACATTCGAGTGCAGGTGTCTTTTTGATAAAGTGACTTCTTTTCCTTTGGGTAGAAGCTCAGTAGTGGGACTGCTGGATCAAATGGTAGGTCTACTTTTAGTTCTTTGAGGATTCTCCATACTGTTTTCCATAGAGGTTGTACTAATTTGTAGTCCCACCAACATTGTATAAGCGTTCCTTTCTCTCTGCATCCATGCCAGCATCTATTGTTTTTGGACTTTTTAATAAAAGCCATTCTGACAGGAGTAAGGTGATGTCTCATTTTGGTTTTAATTTGCATATTCGTGATGATTGGTGACGTTGAGTTTTTTGAAAAGTTAAACAAAATTGACAGACATTTTGCTAGATTAACCAGGAATAGAAGAGAAAGGACCCAAATAAGCTCAGGGAGAAATGAAAAAGGAGATATTATAACTGATACCATAGAAACACAAAATATCATCTGTAAATACTATGAAAATCTCTGTGTGCATAACCTAAAAAATGTAGAAGACATGGACAAATTCCTGGAAACACACAACTTACGAGGACTCAATCAGGAAGAAATAGAACTCCTGAATAGACTAATAATGAGCAGCGAGATCAAAGCAGTAATAAAAAAATCTTCCAACAAAAAAAAACATCCGCAAATCAGGTGGATTCACAGCCAATTTTTACCAGACCTACAAAGAGGAGCTGGCACCCACACTACAGAAATTATTCCATAACATCGAAAAGGAGGGAATCCTCCCCACCTCATTCCATGAGCCAGTATCACCTTGATACCAAAGCCAGGAAAGGACACAACAAAAAAAAGAAAACTACAGACCAGTTTCCCTTATGGATATAGATGCAAAAGTCCTCAGGAAAATACTGGCAGATCACATTCAACAGCACATCAACTTGATCCTTAAAACAGAAGAATACAAACTTTGCTTTATTCTTTCCCCTCATTTATCAGTGAAATGAAACAAGTCCATCACAGTGAAAATGTACAATCTCGGAAAAATCCCTTATTTGGAATGGGGAAGAAATGGAGCAGGAAGAACAATGAGAAAGCTTCACGGTAGTCTAAGTGAGAGTCTATATGGCAATGTGGATTGTTTGTTTTTGTGTAACTGCCATGTAACTTTCAACATATAGGGGGTTTTATATATTTAGCAATATTGTTACCTTAGCTATAAAAAGGTAATTTTTCTTTTTATCCTCTTGTCTTGGATTGACCTTAATAATGCACTGTCAGGAAGTCTATCTGATCATTTTTAGCTTTCACCTTAATCTCCAGTCATTATCTATCAAGAATTTTATGTTGGGGAGCTAAGGATCATATATATTCTTATTAACAAAAGCTCCTTACTTATTCTCTCTCTGAAAGGAGAAATTGTGATGGCCATATGGGTGCATCTGCATACGGGAAAATTATGATATTAATATATGTGGTGAGAATACCTACATCTTAAATGTTACCCCAAATATCAATGGGCTGAGGATGTCTGATGCAATATATTTGGACTTGTCTTGTAGGCTTCTGCCATCATGCTTATCGCCATTGTAATCAGTCATTTTGGCCTAAGTATTATAATTACCAGCATGGTATTAGTTCCTTCATTTACCTTGTTTGGATTTACAGCCTTTATGGAAGAGGTAAGAAATGTTACAACTGTGTCATTAATGTTGAATATATGGCCTATTAAAAGGCTTTGCCCAGATCTATAGACATAGAAAGTAGCTTAATGGGAATGGGCGGTGACAGCAATGGGCATGAGGGATTTTTTTGATGTGATGAAAATGTTCTAAAGTTGAATTGTGGTGATACTTGCAAAGCTCTGTAAACTTACTAAACATCCTTGAATTGTACTCTTAAAATGGGAGAATTTTATGGCATGAAAAATAAACTTCAATAAAGCTGTTAAAAAGGCTTCGTCCTATGTACTTCGCAAAATATAGGCATCTTCAAATGTTATTCAAATTTTCTGCCCGATTGAAAGAAACAAAGTTGTCTATTTCGATGGGTGTTCATTATCCACTGTGAGGGTAAACTCATATACAATACCATTCAATCATTCAAAAAATATATTAAATGCTATTCTGTGTTAGTCACTGTGCTAGTAATCAGAGACACCTAATGAATAAGATAGAATTGTTCTGCCTTTCACAGAGCTTAGTGGAGACAAAAACATACCAACCTCAATCACATGTCAATGCAAAAAGCTTAAAGGTTACAAAGAAGAAGGGCAAAGTGCCAAGGGAGAACATAGAAAACACAGCCAATGTGCTCTAGAAAGTCAGAGAATTCTTCTGGGGAAGTGATATTTAAATAATTCCTAAGGGATGAATAAGAATTAATTAGTGGGAGAGTGGGACAGGAGGTAAGCATGTTCTGCAGAGGGAAACAAAGGCATTGAATCAGGAAGGAACAGGAGGCATTAAAAGAAACCAAATGTGATTCAAGTGGAGAAAAGTGTATGATAAGACCAGGGCAAGATAATTCAGTGGAGAACATGCTTTTTGGGGCCCTGCACCATCCTGGATGAAATGGCTTTAAAGAAAGTAGGGAGGCCTTCCCTAATCTCGTGTGTTGTTGGGGAACTAGGAAAACCTTCCATCTGCAAAAAAACTTTTTCATTGGCTGAATAATGCCTGGAATTCTTGATTGGAAACTCATTTCTTTGCTTAAAGCATTTTCCTACTAAAATATAAGTAGCCTTGCCAGGTGAAATACATACATCTGGATCTGTCATATATTATTTAGAAGGAATGAATTACTTTCTGAATAACTTGATTGATGAAGAAAGAATAACACAATGGGACTAATTATCATGATGGGAAAACAGTCACCATTAGGGTATGAAGGGACCCTGAAAAGGCTTAGATGGGGCACTGAGGACAAATATCGTCAACCACTAGAAATTCTACCAGTGCCAGCACCAATCTCTGCTATGCTTTTAGTAGACTTTCAGCAAATGTTACAATTAAAAGATTAAAAAAAATTTAAAAAGTGTTGGAAGAGAGGAACAGACATAGTTTGCCTGCTCATTGAGACAGTAAGGAGGCTCCCCTCTTTCTCTGTAGAGAATTACTTGGTCACCAGAACACACAGAGAAATTGACCTTAAAGAGGAAAGAGTCAATCTGTGAAATTTTATATTATTTAAGTGCAAGTCATAAAGCTGATAAATTTTCACTTAGCCACTTTTTTTTTGTCTTTTCAGAGAGCCCAGGAGCATTACAGAAAATTTCAAGAGCGAAACTTTGACCTGAGTGAAGTCGATCTTCTAGTCTGTCTGATAGTAAGAAGGCCTTTCTACCTTACCACATACTCTTTTAGATGACTATTATTTACTAGAACTATTTGATCTTATCTGAAGTATGCCAACTTTGAAAGTGTTTTTAATACAGTTTTAGGTAAAGCAATTACATTTGGACATGATTTTAAACCCTAGAGTTACTTTTCACATGTATGAATGGACTATATAAGTCCACAATTTAATACAAAATTAATTTTTCTTGTTTATCCTGTTTACTGCTGCTCTAAATTTGAGAGGACTTATAAAAACTACAGATGCAATGTAACTTAAATCCTTTGAATTATAGATGAAAAGGCAAGAGTCAAGCAATAAAAGTGAAAGGGAAAATGATTATATTGGCATATTTAGGCTGTAGAAAGCTCTTTGAATTCCATGTGTCAGTACTTTACTAGGCATAGAAACAAATATATACAGAAGTCCCTGCCCTAATGGAGCTTATATTCTGGTAGAAGCAGATGGATAATAAACTAACTAAATAATATATACTGTGTCAGATGGGTGGACAAGAAAGGCTTGGAAAAGAGTATTCCAGTAGAAGGTGGTAAGAGTGACCCTGGCTTTTTCCAGGTTGAGCCAGGAGGCCAGTGTGGTTGTGGCAGAGTGACCAAGGGGGAGAGTGGCAAGAGAGATGGTCATAGGAATAATGGGATAAAGTGTGGGGTTGGGAGAAGGAGTTACACAGGGTGTTCTGGGTCACTCTAAGGACTTTGACTCTACTTTGAGTGATGGAGAAGGAGTCCTTGGTGGGTTTTAAGCAATGTGATGTGGTCCGACTTATGTATTAAAAGAGTAGCTCCGTTAAGAATAGATGATTTGGGCAAGAGGAGCAGAGGGAGCCCAGGTAGGAAGGGATTGCTATAATCCAGGTGAGAAATTATAACAACCTGGACCTTGGTGGGAGTAGCACAATAGGGGTGAGAAGTAATTGGGTTATATTAATAGATAATTTTGAAGACAGGGCACATAGAATTTACTGACAAACTGTATGTGGGTGGTGAGAGGAAGAGACAGGTTCCACCAAGCTGGCTTGTGAATGCATAGCTACATTTCTCCCCCAGTTTATAAGAATGATTCACAACTATTTTACCTGAAGACAAAACACCACTAATTTAATTCAACTGTTCAAATAATATATGTGAACTTGTGCCTGAATATAACTGGATTTCTTTGCTCCTAGCCTTACTTTCAGGCTTTGCTGTTCATTTTTCTTCTAAGATACATGGAACTAAAATGTGGAAAGAAAAGAATGCAAAAGGATCCTGTTTTCAGGTTGGGATAAAATTTAATTTCATACTTAATAACACATCTTAATATTACTGGATAGCGGCTGTACTATCAACTTCTTAATACGGATTTTTATTCACAATGGAAGCAGCATGATGATCGTTGTTACGATCAGAGGATTGCTGGCTTTGCTGCCACGAAATAGGCCTCCCAGGCAGAGTTCCACCACTAAGCAGCTGAGGGAGACTTTCATGAGTACCCAAATATGCCATTCTTTCATCAGAGACTGTTGTACATCCTTGAACAGAAGAGATGGGATGGAACTGATTTAGGAACGTAGTTCAGAATGTTTCAAAAGTGGAGGGGCCCTGGAAAGGATGAGCAGTAAAAAATATCTGGTGCAATTAAGATGGGCTCAGAGTGAGCAGAGAAAATGAGTGGCCTGAATTTTAAGGACCCAGGAGCAGTACGTACCAACAGATTTGAAAGGGTCATAGATGCTCGCTGGAAGAATGGCAACCACACCAAGAAAGGGGTTCTGGCTAGTGGGATGGGAGTCCTTGGCAAAAGTGAAAGCAACATTGACAGAGTCAACATCATCATCATCACCGTCACCTGTCATTGAAAGAAAAGACAGTGGTAACATCCCAGGAACACTGATTTTTGATACATCTTTGACATCTGGAAAACCACATGTAACGTATTTCATTTTCTCCACAGAATCTCCCCCCAAAGTGGGGAAGCTCGACCAAATCCAGAAGAACCTGTGGATGAAGATGAAGATGTTCAAGCAGAAAGAATAAGAACAGCAACTGCCCTGACCACCTCAAACTTAGATGAGGTAGAAAAGCAAGTGACCAAATGGATGTTAATGGAAACATCCAAGAACTGCCAAGAATAGAATTTGATATACTGGTTTTCATTTTGAAAGTCTGGAGTTTGGTATATTTCTGTAATCCTTAAACATGCAGGCATTTCTTTGAAGTGGCCTGGAAGTTAAAAGAACACATGAGATAGTGGTTTTATTCTTCTTTTGAGAAAAATGAGTTTTGATAATTAGAGCTATAATTTAAAAACTCATGAGTTAAAGAATTTAAGTTAGATTTGTTATAAAATGTTAAGTAGAGATTAAGATTTTAAGGACTATTCTTTTATTTGACTTAGATGTGATGTTTCCATGACCTTAGCCACTTCTGTTCTGGCAAGGCAATGAGCTGGCTTTCGTGAAATGATACTGTTTTCTCAGTCTATTTAGAAGAAGTATTTTCTACATTAGTGAATGCATATTACATTTGTAACAATCAACATGAATTACTCTCAACTCAAGATATGGTTTGGTTTATGGCATAGGGCATGACAGGTTCCAGGAGGGCCATAAACTCTCTGAAATTTAAGAGGAAAATCATGCTGTCGTCTCTTCTAGAAACCAGTCATAATTGCCAGCTGTCTACGCAAAGAATATGCAGGCCAGAAGAAAAATTGCTTTTCAAGGAGGAAGAAGAAAATAGCAGCAAGAAATATCTCTTTCTGTCTTAAAAAAGGTTTGGAATAATCACTTTTTAAATTCACCATTATTTTTAGAAATATCCACCACACATCTACACTATAGGCACAGTTTTACTTGTTGAAGCATTCATTCATTCATTCATTCAACATATATTTTTTAGTGTGCCAGGGGCTGTTTTAGACTCTGGAAATATAATTATGAAGGAAATAGGTGAAGTTCCTGTCCTCATGGAGTTTACATTTTAGGAGGGGGATCATAAATAAAAGTAACGTATCGAGAAAAGTGTCAGGAATTAGTAAGTTCTTTGTGGAATGTTGAAATATGTGAAATGACATGAGTGACTTGGGGCTGCATTTGATGAGGGTCAGGGAAGGCCTTGCTTGAGCAGTGACACTTAAGCCAAGGTCTGGGTGACCAGAAGATCCATCTATCTGAGAATTAAAGGATGATAAGAGCATGCAGGTGGAGGAAATGGGGAGAGCAGCGACTCAGACACATTTGGAGTGATTGAGTCTCAAACAAAGAGGCCAGTGTACATATCTGCAAATGGAAGAAATGAAGTCAAGGGGTGAGCAGGGTCAGATTTGTGCGGTTTTTTAGAACAGCAAGGAATATCTACTTTATACCACGTTAGTGGAATGCCATTGGAGGGTGATTAGCACAATTGTGTCATGATTTAATTTATATTTTGAAATGATTACATACTGGCTATTGTTTGTTCATGAATTTGGGTGGGGGGCAAGTTAAGAGGCCTTTCTGTCAGTTCAGATGAAAGATAATGGTAGCTTGAACACAGGTGATTGAACTTGGGTTGAAGAAAATGTCCCTGACTTCCCAGGTTTAGGAATCATTTATACATGTATTTAGTGCACTAGCCAACTGGTACAGAAAGCAATTGAATGCATTGTTAAATGAAACAAGTAAGCGTGGGGAAAAAAAGACAGATATATTGACATCAAATTCACAAGCTTTGCACTAATATTTTATATAATTACAGGAATTAAAGAACATGGTTTGGTGACATGGAGTGCATGTACGTTGTAAATTTTAAAATGGTACTAACTGAGGAGTACACAGATCTCAGAAGATTTCATTGTGGAAAAAGGTTTATGTTAATCAGTATTTCACTTACAATATTGATAGTCTGATTCTTTCTTTCAGGTGAAATTTTGGGATTGCTAGGACCCAATGGTGCTGGTAAAAGTTCATCTATTAGAATGATATCTGGGATCACAAAGCCAACGGCTGGAGAGGTAGTAAAAAATGAGGAAATAGTTTCTATTCCCAAAATAGAAATTTCATGGTAAAGATAGATTATATTTTTGTAAGACTACACTAGTTTTTTTTTTTGCATTTGGATAAATTTATTTTTCCTCTTTTATCATTTTTGCTGGGTATCGAGGGTTTATAACAGGAGTTGGGATATCAGCAGGAACCAAAGACCTTTTCTTCGTCACAGTTCCTTAGGAATCACCCAAGCTTGTTAGGTCTTCTTCCCCCCCCCCGCCGACCCCGCCATGTGTAAGACTATACTTTTATATTAGTAGTTTAAATTGTTTTCTAGAATAAACATACGAAGTAATTTCTGTATTATTTCTTTGATGCTCAAACAATTCAGGCTTTTATTAACTATATGTCAGTTTCTTGAGTAATTGTGTGATTGGGAAAAAGTCTCCATGTGTTTCTGAAGCTGTTTACTTTCTTAGGTGGAACTGAAAGGATGCGGTTCCGTTTCAAGTCACCAGGGAGAAGGCACGGTCAAGTTCCCGGGGTACTGTCCTCAGGAGAACGTGCTGTGGCCCATGCTGACGATGAGGGAGCACCTGGAGGTGTACGCCGCTGTGAAAGGACTGAGGAAAGGGGACGCAGAGGTCGCCATTACACGGTACAGAGTGGTTCTGTGATTCCTTTGTTTCAAGAAGCGGGAGGCTGTACCACTTATGATGAATTCACTAATAAAGAATGGAGAGTGGAAATGATGTCTCCACCTTTTCACAGTATCAGTGGCAGAGCAGTGATGGGGGAGAAGACCTGGGTTCCTGCATTCCTGGATGAGGGACCTTTAAAAAAAATGATTGTGAAAAAGTAATTGACAAGGAATAAGTGAATGAATCATCATCCATTTCCGTTTTCTAATTTAAAAAATTAGAAATGCAGTAATCATCCATTTTCAATTTCTCATTCAGAATTCTAGTTTTTCTTAAAAACCTTTTATTAGATGAAAAGTCTTTCATGTTCCAAAATAAGTGAATTTTTCCCCTTTTATCATGAGTTAGAGTTTTGGCAATAAAATTGTCAAGCTTCCCTCTAATGTTGTTATTTTTCTGTGTGCTCGAATTTTCCAAAAATCCTCTCTTGACCTCATATTCTCATCCTATTTTCCATCAGATTAGTGGATGCTTTCAAACTACACAAGCAGCTGAATATGCCAGTGCAGAAATTAACAGCAGGAACCACTAGAAAGGTAGGTGTGGTGTTTGATGCTCCCCTGAGGGCTGGTGTGGTATGACAGCAAACAGGAGTGTTTCTCTGCATTGCAGTTGTGCTTTGTGCTAAGCATCCTGGGAAATTCACCTGTCCTGCTTCTGGATGAACCGTCTACAGGCGTGGATCCAACAGGGCAGCAGCAAATGTGGTGAGCATTATCATAACCCTCAAAACTGCAAGTATAAATGTTAGGTAAAGTTGCATTTTTAAACTGATCTTGGAAATTCAACCCTGAAATAAACTGGTTCCTGATTCAGTGGACATAATTTATATTATTAGGAAAAAAATTTGACAAATAATTTATCTCATCTGCATCTTATTCATGTGGTATTCAGGTTAAAAAAACCCTAAATATTTTGTTGGAGTTTTAGGTTTTTAATCTGGTCTGTTAAAATACAAAAATATTTTGCTCTTTAATTATTGAGATGTATATAACTGTTTCCTTTTTTCTTCTTCTGCTTTGTTTCCTTGGAGACTATTAACTTCCTGACACAATCTTCCCTTTCCTTTCTTTTTCTCCTTGACCTAACCTGTCAAATTTGTTTATCCAATTTTTTTCACTTTTTTCCTTCTTCTTACTTTCCTATCTAGGACTTACCTTTTGGACTAATAAAATCTTCAATGTAGTCTCATATTTGTGACTGTCTGATATTTTTCCAACTTTTAAAAAAACTTTGTCACATCAATTTTATACAAATGTTGAGAGAATCATTTATGAATCCATTATTCCCATCACCCAATTTCAACAGTTGTCAATAAATGGAAGGCCAACCTTCTTTCCAGTATACCTCCACCCACTTCCTCTTTCCATCCTCCAATCATTTTGAAGGAAATACTAGGCAGCATGTCCTTTTATTTATAAATATTTCAGTTAGTATCTCTAAAAGATAAGATGTCTTTTTTTTAACTTAACTGCTATACAATTAGCACATCTAGAATATTTAAAATTTTTCTTTATGTTATCAAAAACCTAGTCAGTATTTACATTTCACTGTTTTTTTAAAATTAGGATTTGAATATGATTCATATACTGTATTTTATCTTTTTTTGTTTGTTTGTTTTGTACTTTTTTAAAAAACGTGGTTAATTTCTTGGCTTATTTCAGGCAGACAATCCAGGCAGCCGTTAAAAACACAGAGAGAGGTGTCCTTTTGACCACCCATTACCTGGCTGAGGCCGAGGCCTTGTGTGACCGTGTGGCCATCATGGTGTCTGGAAGACTAAGGTGGGTGTCTCTCCACAGTTTGCATGTAATGGCCCGGATGAGATTTCCCCATGGAAAGAGCAAAATCACTGGGAGCAGCTGTGGAGTCCTTCTTTTTGTCTTCCTCAGTGACACCCTTTCCCCTACATTTGAAATTTGAGAATAACATAAAAAAATTAAGAGCAATATTTTTTCCAACATCTTCTTCTTCTTTTTGCCCATAGATGCATTGGCTCCATTCAACACCTGAAAAACAAACTTGGCAAGGATTACATTCTGGAACTAAAAGTGAAGGAACCTTCTCAAGTGACTTTGGTCCACACCGAGATTCTGAAGCTTTTCCCACAGGCTGCTCGGCAGGAAAGGTGAAAAGAGCTTTTGATTATGGAGAAATATATAGGCTTTACCCACTGAATGGTTCCTTTTTTGCTCTGTGAGAACTTCATGATTTGAATTCATAATAAAAGTTAGAGACCTCAAACACTGATTTGTTGAGTCTTCCAGATTATAAGAGATTTGGGACCTACCCAGGAGACTGTGTCCCCTGGGGCAACCTGGGTATACTCTTCTCAGCCATCCTGGGCTGATCCCCGCTCCAGAAATGGACTTAGAAAGACTGGGGGGCAGGGACTTCTAGATGACCAAAACCCACATAGGACCACAGTGGGCCTCATGACATCTTCCCTGGGCCTCCTCATAATACTTAAAAGATATAAATATTTACAATTTAAAAGATATAAATATTTAGGGCAAATTCCCACCATAGGAAATAAACAGCAACTGAGATAATCAAAGAGTCTCCTTTAATGGCATTTTCATGCCTTGAAATGGAAAAAGGAAAGGGCTGTGTCTTGTATGTTTGCACACACACATATATGTCTGGGTATGTTTGTGTGTGTCTGCATGTTATTTGGGGGAGGGCAAAGATGGTGGACCAGAAACTGAATTTGAAATTCCTTGGAAGGATAAGCACGTCAAAAAACCAGGAAATAAAAACCGGTCCTTTTGTCTTAGCACAGTGTAAATGTAATAGAATTATCTAAGGTATATACCAGGACATGTAACTTAGTCCTAGTCCCAGACTTTGGTATCACAAATCAGAGAAGCAGTTTTGATATAGGTGGGAAGATCATAAATGGTAAGACAGAAAGAGCAGGGGCTGGTCTGAAGAGGGCCAGTCTTGGAGGTCTGGTCAACCTTAAGGCCACCTCGGAGTACCAAACTTCTATTTGACAATAAGCTGAGATAGGGCATGAGGTCCTGCAGCCAGAAAACAAGATGCCCTAAATCAATTCCAGCTCTTCCTCAAAGGTCAGGGAAGTTTTTAATTAAAGTCTTTTAAGTCCTTCCCCTACTGTTATGTCCAACTTTCCTAGCCTCATAATTCTCTTTACAAGTTAGCTTTCTGGTGACAAGAATGAACTTTTATTTTGGGATTAATTCTTAACCTAATTTGAACCAATCAAAGGGAATAGTTCAGAATGTGTTTTCAACAATCAAAAGGTCTTCATAAACTGAGCATATAAGCAATTATGCTAAATTATCACTAGGAGAACTGTCTATAACAGCCAGTTACCACAAATTACTTCAAAAAATTTTCCATTGGTAAATGATTTGATTTTATATATAAACCATACATTAATTTGCACTTCTTTTATTTTAAGAAAGGAAATTATTGCTATTATCAATATTTATTTTGATACTCGTTTTCTCCCCTTGAAACTCAGAGTCAAATATGACATTTTTCTGTTTTCAGATATTCCTCCTTTTTGACCTATAAGCTACCCCTGGCAGATGTTTACCCCCTATCTCAGGCCTTTCACAAATTAGAGACAGGTAAGAGTGACCATATTTAAATAAAACTTCTGATAATAATTTAGTGGGAGATACTTGTGTAACACATTTTAAAAATAGGCCCTGTAGGGCATGATTTCTAAGAATTATACTAGTAAATAATGGTGAGATTTAACCCAAATTTTGGTTAATCCAACTGTCTGGAAAGAGGTTAATCCCCAGTGCAGGAGCAGAAACTGCAGAAAACACACAACCACGCTTGACTATTCTTATTGTGAATCCGTGGCATTAACCTCAAAAAGCTCCTTTGGGTGGCCTGCTTTGCCTGCATGTACACAATCCATTCACAACATGTCCTAAATAATTACTTCACTCCTCCTCTTTCCTTACATACCCACCTCCTTCTCACTTTTCTCCCTCAGTTGATGCCCTTGCTTTATATTTCACTAATAAACAAAGCAAGAGAGAACCCTTCCATTCATCCATCAACCTGCGTGTGTCTGTGCTGGTGTATTTGGCCTTTCTGTCGCCATGAATGATAGCCAAGTCTGTCCTCTGCAATGTGTGTGACTCCTCCTGCTACTTGAAATTGTCCATTCTCTCTCACCCATCATCATTTGTCTGCTTTTAACTGGGTTATTCCCAACAACAGACCATCATGCGTAATTTCTCAGCACAGCATAGTGGTGAAGAGCTCAAACTTTGGAACAGTCTCTCTGAGTTCTCATTCCAGTACTCCTGCTTACTAGCTGGGAAACATTGGATAAGGTTACTCAGTCCCTTCATGTACAGATGGTTCATCTGTAGAATGAGGGATGATATCAGTGCCCACTTGGCCAGGTTGTTGAGAAGATTAAATGAGTTAATTTTTTAAGTGCCTAAAACAATGCCTTGCTCATTGTCTTTGACATAATATTAATATAAATCACTGCTTTGCTCCTTCTACTCTAGACAGCTGACTTTCTAGCTCTTCCTAAATGCTGTCACACATGTATCCTCCTGCCCCAGGACTTTGCACTTGCTAATCCTTCTTCCTGGAATTCTCCTTCCTAAATATACAGGCTTCTTCCTCACTTTTTAAACTTTCTATTCACTTATCACCTTATTACTCTGACCTTCCCTGACCATCCTGTAAAAAAGAGTGCCCAGTGCCCTGGACTCCCTATTTTCTTTACCTGCTTTATTTTAATTTATAGATGCTGCCACCATTTACTTTGTTATATATTTAGGTACTTGTGTGTTAATGCCAATATTCCTCCCACTAAAATGCAAACTACATGAAAGCAAGGGATTTTTGCCTATTCTCTTTTCTGTTCTATTTATGGCATCTAAGAGTACATCACACATAGGAGATTCTTAGTGTATAAATGGTGAACTGTGAACACATGAATCTGGTGACAGCTGCCACGCAGATTTCCTGGTGGGGAAGCCCAGCAGAGAGATGGTATGATAGATGAACTGGCTGAAGGGATTATTGGGTCCTTTTAAAGGGAGTGGAATGGTATTGAAATCTTCCTCATGTGTAAGAATATGTCAACCAAGGAGGTAGTTCCTCAAGGAACATACGTATCTTCCAAAGACATATACACTAAATAAGAAAACAAATATTATTGAAACATAATGTGAGAAAATTATATATGATTAATTTAATATTATTCCTTTTATTATTTCATCCTTCCATCAAGTATTTGTTTACTTGGCTTTATCTTCTATTTATATTAATGATTTGCATTTTTTATTTTATATGACTTTGAAAAAATTCCTGGCAATAAATTGTAAGCATCTACTACTAGTCTTGATTTTTTTCTCTTCAGCAAAACATAACTTTAACCTGGAAGAATACAGCCTCTCTCAGTGCACACTGGAAAAGGTGAGTCAATTTGTTTGACTTTTTATCATCCCTGTAAATTTCACATGAAAACAACATGCATTTTTCCCATTCATTTGGAAGACAATCAAAAACGTGACATTTGTTTCCCTTCTTCTTTGTGTTTATTTAGGTATTCTTAGAGCTTTCAAAGGAGCAGGAGGTGGGGAATTTTGATGAAGAAGTTGATACAACAATGAGATGGAAACTCCTCCCTCATTCAGATGAACCTTAAAACCTTAAACCTAACAGTTTTTTGTTGATATCCTATAAACTTATGTTTTATGTAATAATTAGCAGTATGTATAATTTTAAAGAATATTTAATATCAGTATCAGGTATACTTTGTATATTTAGTTACTAAATGAATAAATTTTAAAATTACACCCTCAAACTTGAGGGTGATAGAAAATCTGTGATAAAGACAATACAAAATATTAGTAAAGTCAACTGAAGGGCCAAGCACTGGTTATTGTAGAAATAAAACTACAAACTTGGAATTTTTAAAAATATGACTTTTTTTTTTACCATTTACTGAAAAAAGATCTTACTGAAATATGTGAGAGGTGTATTCGATAGCCAAGAGCTGCATGACTATTTCACATTAGTTCATGGTATATCAGGTTTGCAAGTTTTCTTTTATTTACAAATGCAACACAAGAATCTTCTCCTGAAAACTTTCCAGAAATTGTTTTAAAAGCCACAGGTGTTATGAGATCCTTGGACACAAGTGGACAAGCATACACATTGAAAAAGCAGTTCAAATACACCTTTTGAAAATAAGGGGAGTCATAGTAGTATTTGTTGAGATTTTTAAATTTTTGAATACTAATATTAACATCTTATGATTTTAAGGGGGTGCTGATATCCCTTATCACCTCATTAATAGTTTTCTGTGATTTGTTATTATTTTAAGGTCATTTCCCCCTTATATATATATATGTATTGCTCAATTTTAAAAAGTCAGTATCAGCCTCACGTATTATTTTATTTTTTTCCTTAAAAATAGCTATTTCATTCCAAATATCATGAGTTTTTCAAAAACCAAGAGTATTCTTGCTGCTTTTTGTTGTTGTTATTGCTGATATGGTATATAACTTCAGAATATTTTTATGGGCACTGGAGAAAATTGGTATAATAGAAAAAAATGTAGGAATTTTAAAAAATTGAATAAAAGAATCACCAGGAAGTCCAGGAATGGGTGGAGCAAGATGGCAGAATAGAACTCACCAATGATAATTCCCCACAGAAACATCAATTGGAATAACTATCCATGCACAAAAATGTCTTCATAAAAGCTAAGGAAACCAGCTGACACATTATAGTACCTGGTTACAGCATAACAATAAGAAAAGATACATTGAAGAGGTTAGAAAGGACAGTTTCACATTACCATGTCACCTCTTCTCTAGCCCCAGGCAGCACAATGTAGAGAGAAATACTGTTTGCTTGGGGAAAAGAGAGGGAAGTAAGCTTAGGACTCTGCCTTGGACCCCAAAACTGTGCCCACCACAGTAAAACCCAGGACTGGGTTGACCTTTATGGCCACTGACTCCAGGCCAATATCCATGGGTTGAGCCTCTAGACCTGTCCCAGTGCCAGATGGATGGCAATCTGTACCCCTGCAAGCTGAAATTGCATCACCACCAGCTGACTACAGCAGTTTTGGGCTCCCAATAACCCACAGCAACAGGCAGTCCTCAGTAACCAGGGGCTTGGATTATAGCCCATCACTGCACCTCCTAGCACTGCAACAGCTACAGCAGTTGCAGGCTTTAGGGATCACAATAGACAACCTGCTGAGAATTTCTGGACAGGCTTAC
Source organism: Daubentonia madagascariensis (assembly GCA_023783475.1). Classification (NCBI taxonomy): domain Eukaryota; kingdom Metazoa; phylum Chordata; class Mammalia; order Primates; family Daubentoniidae; genus Daubentonia; species Daubentonia madagascariensis. Next base: position 11,454,987 of record JAKFHU010000487.1, read on the forward strand.
TATTGAAGGATGTTCCCAGATGGAGCTAGACTGAGAAGAGTGGAATAAATATCTACTTCTTCAATGCACAGACATTGACACATGACCACAAGGATTAAGAACAATCAGAGAAATATGACATCATTAAATGAACAAAATAAGATGCCAGTGACTGACACCAAAGAGATGTACATGGATGAACTGCCTGACAAAGAATTCAAAATAGCCATTTTAAAGAAACTCAACAAACTTCAAAATATACAAAAATTTTTTCAATGAAATGAGGAAAACAATAAGTGACCAGCATGAGAAATTTTACAAAGATATTGAAATAATAGTAAAAAAAATCAAACAGAAATCCTGAAGCTGAAAAATACAATGAAGAGATGAAAAATGAAGTAGAGAGCATCAATAGCAGACTTGATCAAGCAGAAGAAAGAATCTGTGGACCCGAAGACAAATTATTTGAAATTATGCAGTCAGAGGAGAAAAAAAGAATAAAAAGGAATAAATAAAGTTTACAGGACTTGTGGGAAAGCATCAAAAGAGCAAATCTGTGAGTCATAGGTGTTCAAGAGGGAGTAGAGAAAGATAAAGGGGTAGAAAGCTTATTTTAAAAAATAATAGCAGAAATATTTTCAAACCCAGAAAAAGATATAAATATACAGGTACAGAAAGTTCAGAAATCTTCAGTAAGATTCAATCTGAGTAAAACTACCCAAAAATATATTATAATCAAACTCTCAAAGAGATGATTCTGAAAGCAGCAAGAGAAAATAAGCAAATAACATATAAGGGAGTTATTACAACTACCAGCAGATTTCTCAGCAAAAAACTTATAGTCCAGGAGAGAGCAGGATAATATATTCAAAGTGCTAAAGTAAAAAAATATGCAAACAAGAAACTGCCAACCAAGAATACTATACCCAGCAAATTTGTCCTTCAGAAATGAAGGAGAGATAAACACTTTCCCAGGCAAACAAAAGCTAAGGGATTTCATCACTGGAGACCTGCCTTACAAGAAATGCTAAAGGGAGTTATTCAAGATGAAAGAACACTAATTAGTAACACAAAAACATACGAAAGTATAAAACTGATAAAAGTAAGTACACAGTAAAATTCAGAATATTCTAATACTGTAATGGTGGTATGTAAATCACTTAAATCTTTAGTATGAAGATTAAAAGTCAAAAGTATTAAATAATAACAACTATAATAATTTGTTATGGGATATTCAATATAAAAGATGTAAATTATGACAGCAGAAATTCAAAATATGGAGTTAAAGTATAGAGGTTTTTTTGGTTTGAAAAAAGTAAAGTTGTTATCAGCTTAAAACAAACTATTGTAACTATAAGATGTTTTTTGTAAGCTTTATGGTAACCACAAAGCAAAAATCTGTAATGGATACACTAAAAATAAAAAGGGAGGAGTCAAACAATACGACTAGAGAAAATCAATTAAGCACAAATGAAGACAGTAAGAGAGGAGGAAAAAAAGAATGTATCTACAAAACAACTTGAAAACAATTGGTAAAATGGCAATAGTAGTTTCTTACCTATTAATAATTACCTTGAATATAAATGGATTAAATTCCCCAATCAAAAGACATAAAGTGATTGAATAGATCTCAAAAACAAGACTCATCTATATACTATGAGACACTCACTTCACCTCTAAGGACATACATAGACTGAAAGTGAAGGTGTGGAAAAAAGATATCCCGTGTAAATGAAAACCAAAAAAGAGCAGAAGTAGCTATACTGATATCAGATAAAATAGGCTTTAAGTCAAAAACTGCAAAAAGAGACAAAGAAGATGATTATATAATGAGGAGTCAATTCAGCAACAGGATATAGCAATTGTAAATACAGTCATATGCCGCATATAATGACACTTCAGTCAATGATGGGTCACCTATATCATGGTATTCCTGTAAGATACGAATGAAGCTGAAAAATTCCTATCACCTAATGATGTCTTGATGATCCTGATCCTGTAGGCCTAGGCTATGTGTGTGTTTGTGTCTTTGTTTTTAACAAAACGTATAAAAATTAAAAATAAAATCTTTAATAGAAAAAACCTTATAGAATAAGGATATGAAGCAACAAAAATTTTTGTACAAGCAATCTACGGATTCAATGCAGATTCAATGCAATTCCTATCGAAATGTCAACATCATTTTTCATAGAACTGGAAAAAATAGTCCTAATATTTATATGGAACCAAAAAAGAGCCCAAAGATACAATGCAATCTTAAGAAAAAAGAACAAATCTGAAGGCATCATATCACCCAACTTCAAATTATATTATAAGGCTAGAGTAACCAAAACAGCATGGTACTAGTATAAAATAGACACATATCCCAATGGAACAGGACAGAGAACCCAGAAATAAAGCCAAATACCTACAACCAACTGATTTTGACAAAGCAGACAAAAATATACACTGGGGAATGTACAGCTTGTGTTTTAAGCTAAGTGTTATTACAAAAGAGTCAAAAAGTTAAAAGAAATTAAAAAGTTTATAAAGTAAAAAAATTACAGTAAGTTAAGGTTAATTTGTTATTAAAGAAAGAAAAAGATTTAAAATAAATTTAATATAGCCTAAGAGTACAGTATTTATAAAGTTTATACTAGTGTATAGTAGTGTTTTAGGCCTTCACATTCACTTTACCACTCACTCACTGACTCACCCAGAGCAACTTCCAATCTGCATGCACCATTCATAGTAAGTGCCTCATACACCTATGCCATTTTTTGAATCTTTTCTACCATATTTTTAGTGTACCTTTTCTATGTTAAGATACAAAAATACTCACCTTTGTGTTAAAATTGCCTACATTATCAATACAGTAATATGCTATACGGGTTTGTAGCCTTCTAGGCTATACCATCTAGGTGTGTGTAAGTATACTCTATGTTGTTCACACAACAATGAAATCGCTTAATGATGCATTTCTCAGAATGTACCTTTGTCATTAAGGGAAGCATGACGGTATATATGCACCCAACATCAGTGCATCTAAATATATAAAGCAAATGTTACTAAATCTGAAGATAGAAATAGAATGCAATATGATAATAGTAGCTTTTAGCAAGCACAGATCATCCAGTGAGGAAATCAACAAAGAACATCATAAACTGTACTCTAGACCAAATGGACCTCATATACAGAACATTCCATTCAACAGCTGCAGAATATACATTCTTCTCAATTGCACATGGAACATTCTCCAGGATAGGTCATATTTTAGGCCATAAAACAAGTCTTAACAAATTTAAGAAGACTGAAATCATGTCAAGTATCTTTTCTGACCACAATAGTATAAAACTAGAAATGAATAACTGGAAGAATTTTTAAAAATACACAAATATGTAGAAATTAAACATGTTCTTCAACAAACAATGGATTGATAAAGGAATAATTTAAAAATTTCTTCAGACAAATGAAAATGGAAACACAATGTACCAAAACCTATGGGATAGAGTAAAAACAGTTCTAAGAGGGAAGTTTATAGCAATGAACATCTAAATCAAAAAAGAAGAAAGATATCAAATAAACAACCTAACATTACAACTCAAGGAACTACAACAATGAGAACAGACTAAATCCAAAATTAGTAGAAGGAAAGAAATAATAAAGATCAGAACAGACATAAATGAAATAGAGACTAAATAAACAATGAAAAAGATCAATGAAACAAAAAGTTGGTTTTTTGAAAAGATAAAATTTACTAACCTTTGGTTAAACTAACTAATATATAAAGAGAGAAGACTCAAATAAAATCAGAAATGAAAAAGGAGGTATTACAACTGATCCCACAGAAATACAAAGGATCATGAGATACTATTATGAATAATCATACATCAACAAATTTAATAATGTAGAAGAAATAGATAAATTCCTGGGCACATAAACCTACCAAGATTGAATTATGAAGAAATAGAAAATCTGAATGGACCAATAACAAATAATGAGGTTGAACAGTAATAAAAAGTCTTTCATCAAAGAAAAGCCCAGGACCTGATGGCTTCATTGCTGAATTCTACCAAATATTTAAAGAAGAACTAATATTTATTCTTCTCAAATTCTTCCAAAAAATAGGATGGAATACTTTCAGCCTCATTCTATGAGGCAGCATGACCGTGATACCAAACCCAGACAAGGACACAACAATAAAAGAAAACTATAGGCCAGTATCCCTGATGAACATAGATACAAAAATCCTCAACAAAATATTAGCAAACTGAATTCAGTATCATGTTAAAAAAAATCATCGTCATGATCAAGTGGGACTTATCCCCGGGAAACCAGGATGGTTCAACGTATGCAAATCAATAAACGTGATACATCACATTAAGAGAACCAAGAAGAAAAACCATACAATCATTTCAATAGATGCAGTGAAAGCATTTGGCCACATTCAACATCCTTTCATGATAAAAAACTGTCAACAAATTAAGTAGAAGAAATGTACCTCAACACAATAAAGGCCATATTTGACAAACCCAAAGCTAACATCATACTGAATGGTGAAAAGTTGAAAGCTTTTCCTCTAAGATCTGGAACAAGACAAGAATGCCCATTTTCACCACTTCTATTCTACATAGTATTGGCAGTTCTAGCCAGAGCAACTAGGCAAGAAAAAGAAAGGCATCCAAATTGGAAAGAAAGCAGTCAAATTGTCCCTGTTTGCAGATGACATAATCTTATATATAGAAAACCCTGAAGACTGCATACAAAAAACCTGTTAGAACTAATAAACAAATTCAGTCAAGTTGCAGGACACAAAATCAACATACAAAAATCAGTAGTCTTTCTATACACTAACAGCGAACTATCTGAAAAAGAAATCAAGAAAACAATCCCATTTATAATAGTTACAAAAATAAATAAAATACTTAAGAATAAATTTAACCAAGGAGATGAAAGATCTCTTCACTAGAAATTTTAAAATATTGATGAAAGAAACTGAAGAAGACACAAATAAATGGAAAAATAGACCATGTTCATGGGTTGGAAGAATTGATATTGTTAAAATATCCATACTACTCAAAGCTATCTACAAGTTCAATGCAATCCTTACCAAAATACTAATGACTTCTTCACAGAAATGGAAAAACAATCCTAAAATTTGTATGGAACCACCAAAGACTCTGAATAGCCAAAGCAATACTGAGCAAAAAGAACAAAGCTGGAGGTATCACACTACCTGACTTCAAAATATACTACAAAGCTATAGTAACCAAAACAGCGTGGTATTGGCATAAAAATAGACACATAGACCAATGGAACAGATCAGAGAATGCATAAATAAAAATACAACTACTACATGATCCAACAATCTCACTAGGTATGTATACAAAGGAAATAAAATCACTATGTTGAAGAGATATCTGCACTCCCATATTTATTGTAGCACTATTCACAATAGCCAAGATATGGAATTAACTTAAGTGTTCATCAATAGATGAATGTGTAAGAAAATGTGGCATATATACACGTGGAATACTATTCAGCTATAAAAAATAAGGAAATCTTGTCTTTTGGGACAACATGGATGAACCTAGAGGATATTATGTTAAGTGAAATAAACTGGGCACTGAAAGACAAATACCACATAATCTTACTCACATGTGGAATCTAAAAAAGTTGATCTCATAGAATTAGAGAGTAGATAGGAGGAATAAGTTCAAGAGACCTACTGTGTGGCATGGAGTCTATAATTAATGATGATGCAATGTATTCTTAAAAAATATTCCTGCAAAGAGATTGGACATTAAGTGTTCTCACAACAAAAATGATAACTATGTGAGGGAATGCATTTGTTAATTATCTAGATTTATGCATTCCACAATGTTTATATACTTCAAAACATCAGGTTGTACATCATGAATATGTACAATTTTATCTGCTAATGACAAAAAAATCACCAAAATTTCTCCATACAAAAAATTCAACTATTTCCTTCTTTCTTTAGTACATTTTTAATATAGTTGAAATCATATAGTACACACAATTTCCTAATTAGAGATATATATACATATTTGCTGGTACAACATTGAAGTTGTCCTGATTTACTTTTAAACTTATGGTTAAGTTGCACCTTTATATATCTGCATTTTTTTTCTTTTTTTTTTTTTTAGAGACAAGGTCTTTATATGTTGCCCAGTCTGGCCTCAAACTCCTGGGCTCAAGCAATCCTACTGCCTCAGCCTCCCAAGTAGCTGAGACTACAGGCATGCACCATTGTGCTTGGCTTCATTTCATTTTTTGTTAATTATTTGTATTCTTTGTTCATTTATATTTGTGTTTTAATATTTCTCTTACCCATTTTATAAGAATTTTATATAATTAAATATTTTGTCTGAATTTTTTACATATGTCATAATTGTATCTGAAGAGTTATATTTCTAAATCTATGATAAATGATCTATAGTTTGTTTATTCAGGAGCCTTTAGTGCCCTATACAAGTAAATTCATTTATAGTGAGAATTGACTTTATTTAAATTATTTCTAAAATTCAAGCAATAAATTCTCCTGTCTTGTTCAAATATATGACATGACAATGTATATGACCATTTCACATAACCATATAATGAAATTTTTGCTTGTATTTTTATAAATTATAAGTTTCCTTAACAGTTGTGGAAACGTTTACAGTGGTCCCCAACCTTTTTGGCACCAGGGACTGGTTTCATGGAAGACAATTTTTCCACAGCCGGGGCTGAGTGGGGTGGAGGGAGGGGAGCTCAGGCAGTGATGTGAGCAATGGGGAGCGGCTGTAGATACAGATGAAGCTTCGCTCCCTCGCTTGCCCCACTTGCCCACAGCTCACCACTGCCTGCTGTGCTGCCCAGTTCCTAAGTTTCATCTAAGTTTCACAGAAGACAATTTTTCCATGGGGTGGGGGCTGGGTGTGGGGGGGCGGTCAGGAGAGGCGGAGCTCAGGCAATGATGCACAGCCTGGTTCCGCCACAGACCGCTGCAGCCCGGGGATTGGGGACTGCAGGTTTACAACATACTGCATAACCAATATCAGATGCAGTATGAATAGTTTTAAAATATTAAAGTAGACACAGTTTGCTGAAACTATCATAATATGGTTGTTTTTGAAGCTATTAACTTGGGTTTCTATTGGGATTGTGTCTAAGAGCAGATGAAAGGACATGAAAAGAGAAGATCGGAATAAAACAAAAGAAGAGATCAAAAGAAAAATGGAAAAAGAGTTGTACTATCTCCAGTTCAATTATACACAGATCTGGTGCATGTTTTATTCTCTATTTTACTAACATGCCGCTTCTAGAAGAGGCTGACCACTATGTATTGCATCAACAACTCTCTTCTTTGATGGCTGGATTCCAGTTGGGTTTGATTAATCCAGTAGGAAGGGGCAGCACGAGATGAGAGGGTGGAAGAGGAGAGAGGTCACAGTATTTCTTCCCTCCCGGATCTCTAGTGGTGGATGAATCCTTAGGCCCATAGCCATTGCCCTCCTCCAGTTGCACCCCTTGCTTCTGGCCCCCTGGGACTACTGACCCTACGAGTGTTGCACCCCCACTCCAGTCCACGCTAAGCCCCCAGCAATTTGTCAAAATTACCATTTAAAGTGTTTATTCCTACCAATTTATGGCAGTAGTGGCTTCTGCTCCAGGTAAGTTGATCTTGGCTGTGAGTCTCTGTGTGCTCTTGTTTGTGTGGATTTTAGGGCTGTGGTTTGCCCTGAAACCTCAATCTCTGATGCATCCAAGAAACATCAATTTTCAGTGTGTTTAGCTTTTTTCTTGTTGTAAAAAGGGAATGATGACTTCCAAGCTCTTTACATATCAGAGGTGAAGGAACTGGATTTTAAATTTTACTGAATTTTAATTAATGAAGATTAAAATTTAAATACCCACCTGGGGCTAGTGGCTACTGTACTGGAGAGTACAGTTCTAAAGTTAACCAGTATTTCTGTCCTCTTCCTAAGCTATAAGATTTCTAAGGAACTTAGCTCTGATCATGCCTTCTTGATTCTTGATATTTATTGCTGCTTGATATTTCAATTGTCCACTGCCCACCTCTACAAATTAGTCATTATCATCATTACTTTGCACAATCAATATTTATTTAGTTTACCAATATGTTTATTTGTTTCTAGCATCCTACTACTTCTTTCTTGGTTCAGTTTCTTTCTTCTTGGAAGATATTTATTAGTAGTTCTTTAAGAGATATTCATAAAATAGATATTTCAGCTTTTGGTATAAAGATGTATCTATTCTATCCTCACACATAAATTATATTTTAGCTGGTTTATTTAAACTACCTTTGCCAAACCACCCCAAACTTACTGACTTAAAATAGCAATCTTCTTTTAGTTTTGTTTTCTTGTTTCATTTCCAGCATCTGGGTATTTATTTTTCTTTGAATGTGATCTCTGTTTTTGTTATATCCTATTTATCATTTTTATTAATATTTTTCTTTTTTGAGGGAGCATTCATATCAGTATGTTTGAAAATTTGTAGAAATCTTGCTATTATCTTTTAAAATCAAACTGTGTACTATTATATTTTGGTGCAGATGATAAATTGACAGGTAACTGGCTCTGTATCTTCTTCAGCTTTTTAAGTTTTACACTAAATACACTAGAAAACTTGCAAAAAATACTCCCAGAGTAGGTTCAGAGAGTACTGGTTTACATTGGGAACAATACTTTTAGATGATCGAATATATTTTTGTTTGAAGTTACCATTGAATGTTTATAAAAAGGCTGCGTGCCTGAGATTGTTATATAATAGTAAACAATTTCTGTGAAGAAAAAAAACCTCATACAAAGTATAACATTTGATTCAATTAAACATCTGAAAAACAAATATAGAAAGGATTAGTGGCCAAAAATATTGTGGTGTGTGGCCTGGATTTCCCAGTTTATAATAGGAAAAGGAGCTGAGATTTCCCAATATTTCTGCATTCTGCACCGGGATTGGCATCTACTATAACAAATAAATTCACTTTTTACATACTTGCCCCCAAGAAAAGCTGAGAAGAAATTTAATGGCAGCAATTTTTAGTTCTTTCAAACCCAGTGAGCACTGTGTGGCTTCTGTAACTCCAACTATTGTAATGATATATGATTATAATTGATGGTCATGTTTGAGGAGCCCTAGGCTCAATAGTTAGGCTTATCTAAGGTAAGAATAAAGTAGAAACCTGTATAGATCCAATGCCTTTCTTTTATAAATTCAAAGTTGGTGACCATAAGTAAAAATATTAAATCACATTTAATTATGCATTAAGCAAATTACCATCAATAAAAAGAATGAAATAGTGAAAATACTACAAAATTCAACATTACATATGTCAATTTATGTTTTGTTTTGTTTTTTGCATTGCCATTTTTGTGCTAATGCTGGTGTTTTAAGTAGGAGTAACTCAGCTTATTCAGTAACTATGTTTTTATTCCTGTTCATCTTAAGCATTTTTTTTTTTTGGTGGTCTTTAGGTCATTCATTCATTATTTATCAGTTTCAGTAGCATTGATACCTTTCTTGATCCACCAATGATTTTAATCAATGATAAATGAATTTTTAAAATGTTATTTTGAGCCATCAGTTCAGAGACAAACTTTACAAATTTTCCTTTTGTTTTAAGGAGCACTACCTATGTGAGCAGGACTTTCAGCGTGACCTGAGAGTTCCTCCCATGTCTAAGGTAATCTTTCTTCCCTTTGATACCTATTTCAAGACTCCTAACACTATCCTCAATTGCCTAGCACATGTGTTGGTTTATTCTTAGAATTTGCTTCCTACTTCACAGAAAAATGTCTTAACTCTCAGGGGGGAAATCTTTACTTCATGTTGTCATATTTAAAAATTCTCTCAGCTTTCACTGGCGCTTCCTTTTTGTCTTCTAACAGAGAGAGAGAAAAAAAAGTGATCCCTTCTCTTTTTCAAGGCTGTATTGTCATCTTGCTTCTGGTCTGATCCCTTCTTATTCTCCCCCTCCAAAAGAGCAGCACTTCTCCTGTTGCTTGATTTCTCTGGTGTCTTCCGCATCTTCCTCTTCACTCCCTCTTCTAAATATTATCTTCAAAATAAAAACAACATTCCCCAAACAACTCATTTTGACTATCACCCAACTGATGGCCTTTCTTTCCTAACTAAGCTTCTCGAAAATAAACAAATGATACTTTTTTTTTGCTTCCCCACCTCACATTCAACCTTATACATTTAAACGTCAAAACATATGTATTGAGCAACTTTCCTGTTCCAGGAGATGTGAAGTGTACAGCAGTAAAGATTTTGTACCCTTCAGATGTTTACCACCTATGGTGGGAGAAAAATGAGTATAATTAGCTTAAAATATAGTGAGGTGCATACTACGATAGAAGTAACCATGGTGTGCTAACCATGGGAGCACCTGGAAGGAGCTGCAACCCACATGGGATGAGGGAAAGGAGGCTCGTTGGGGAAGGAGAGGTCAGAGCTGAAACCTGAAGGACAAGTAGGAGCAAGGCAAATACATTTAGTCATTGGGGGAAGGCCATTTGAAAGCAGGGGCTGGTTCCAGGAGAGCATAGAGAGGTAAAAGAGCACATGGTGCATTCACTTAAAAAATAATCATGTCTACTATGTATGGCTGGAGTTGGAGGATGAGGACAAGGCAAGGAAAGGGTGGAGAGAGAATCAGGGACCAGATAATAAAAATCCTTGCAAAGAAACCGGAACATAGTCAAGGCAGCAGTGGGAATGATACAATAAAATTGTAGGTCAGAAAGATTGTTTATAGGTAGTGTGGAAATGTATTACTTTCCCATTTCAAGATGACAGGCAAAAGATAGAGATAAGGACAACAGAGCTCAAATATTTAATAAACTTCCAGGAGGAAAGAGTAGAAAGGCTAGTAGGGAAGCAACATTTGACAAAAGTATTAGCTAAAAATTCCCCAGAACTTAAAAAAAGACACAAGTTCTTTGATTGCAAGTGATCACAAGTGCCATGCAGGACAAAAAAAAAAAAAGCAAAACCTACACCTAAGCACATTGTTGTGAAATTTCATACACCTGTGGTTAAGAGAAAGCTGTAAAATATCCCAGCAAGACAAATGAAATACCTCAAATTTATGAGTACCAAGTTATGTAAGCATTCTTACTAGCAAAATCAGATATGAGGAAGCAGTAACATACTATTTTTAAAGTGAATAATGTAAAACATTTTCAGGCAGAGCCAAAAACAACAAAAAAAACCCAAAACCAAAAAAAAAAAAGTAATGGAATGACAGAGCACCAAAAATATAGGTAGAGAAAATGGACAGATTTATTACAGTCAAAAAACTTACAAATGGCCAAAAATTATATTGAAATATGCTTGACATCAGAGTAATCTAAGAAATGCATGTTGTCACAGTGGTACTACATTTTATCAATCAGGTGGGTAAAATTTAAAAATACATATAATGTCCAGTTTTGACAAGGCCATGGAAACTGGTATTTACTGAGTAATCTCTCATTACTAGGTACTGTGCTAAATACATGTTTTGTTCCCTTTAATCCCTACTCTCCCCTTTCCCCACAAATCTTAAATTTTTTAATTCTAAAATGACATTTGATAGATACTATTATATCCTCTGGATCTCACAGGTAAGAAAATTGAGGTTTCCAGGGTAAATCATTTGCCCAGCATGGCACAGTTAGTCAGGAGTTGAGCTAAGGATTTAAGTTCAAATATGCTAAAGGATTTATTTTATAAGGAGCAGGAAGGTGGGGGAGAAAGATGGATAGAAATATAGGCTGATTTTTTTACATTGCCAGAGTAATGTGATTCAAATATGTTTGTTAATATTTGAGGTTAGTAAACACCAGTAGGTCAAAATACCAATCCAGAACTTTCTGGATGACAGGTGGGGAAAAGGGGAACCTAAAAAATGAAATGGAGAATACCTGATCAGTGTAGAGATGGAGCAATGGGAAACAACAGGAAAGCTTAATTTAAAGAGACAGTAAAATAAGATGGCTGGAGGAGATGGATTGGTCATCCTAGGGACCTACATCCCACACCTTGCTCATGGAAGGTGAAAGATTTGCAGAGGAGGTAAAAAGAAAAATACTATTTTACTGTTACAAAAGATACCCCATAGGCAGATAATACCTGAGGTTGATCAAAATATACCTGAGAAAGGCAAATGCAAATAAAAATGGAGGGCAGGAATATATCACAAAAAGGATATTTCAAGGCAAAAAAGCATAAGACAGGACCAAGTAGAATTTGTTTATTATATTTTTAATAAACAAAGAGAAATTTTTGTAGGGTATCTGACAAAACCCACATGCAGGCAGTACAGCTGGGTTAAGAAAGGACAAAACGCAAGAACAGAAAAGCCCCTGGGAAACAAACAGACTTTCTCAGTCTCTCTTTATTGGGCAGCTGGACTGCTTCATTCTCTCATTGCAGGTTAAGTTTTTCTGCTTTTGCACACAGTGTTGAGAAGAGCTGCACACAGGTCCCAGGGTGACTAGTACTCTACAAATAGCCAGCAACAATTCCAAGAGGAATGTTTTAGCCTGATGCAAAACACATCATATGAAATTCCTAAGGCTACTTGCACTGAAGTAGCCTACTTGCTGCAAAATAAGTGAAACAAAAGGCAAGGAAAATTGTAAAATGTGTGTAGCTAGAGTAAGAATAATTGAATGAACAAAGACATACAAAAATGAGACAGCATACCATTTGCAATTTAATCTCATAAACTCTGGAGATGGCCTGGGTTTTAACCCAAGTTCTGCTACTCACCAACTGTGTGAATTTGGGCAAGTCATTTTAAATCTCTGGACCTCCCTCTTCTCATCTGTACAATGGGGGTGATTATAATAGTGTCTACCTCATGGGATTATTATGTGGATCAAATGTGTTAATATTCAAGTGTGCCTTGCACATACTAAATGTTATATGTAGTTGCTAAATAAGTACATTATGCTATAAAATCTGTGCCATTTCATTTTTGAAATCCCATAGGATTATTTTTTAATTGATAAGTGATTCTAAAACTTATTTAGAAGAGTAAATGCATGTGATTTAAGAAAATGTTGAAAAGCAGATTAATGAGAGTGGGCTTACTCGGTTATAGTGGCACAGAGATTACAGTGTGGCACATGTGAAAGAGGAGGCCGACGTATTGAAGGAAAAGAACAGAATTCAAACCAAAAGTGGACTAAGCTAGAACTCTTAAGCTCTGACCTAGATACAAAGTTTTTCTAGGAAACAAGTTACTGGAAAAAAAATTTCCTAAATTATATTCTCTGTGCACAAAATGTTGGCAATGTTATTAAATGTGATCATTTTGTATCTTCTACAGAAGACAGTAGACATACAGAAACAGTCAGAAGTCTTTTTTTTTTTTAAGTTTGACAGTCCCATGGATTAATGAGTTCAGTCCGATTCTATAGACTTGGCTTGCTGAGCAATTGCTGGATCCCATATAATTAGTAAAAGGGTAAATATGATTGAATAAATATTGAAGAAATGGGAAATAGATAAGGAAGATTTCATGTGATTATAATGGTCAATGGGACACAGATGAGAGTCTGATTTAAGAATTGTATGCATTTATTGTTTGTGTGTCCAGGAAGTAATTATAGCACAGAAGAATTTAACAACTTACTAGCTGTAGGCAGAAAGATAGTGGTCTTTCTTCACCTTTCTTCTTCAGCCAAAGACAAACTCTGTGAATTACGACAATTTTCAAACAACCTTGCCTTCTACTTACATGAGATGCTCAAAAAAAGATAGAATGGCAGCTATTACCTGTTAAAAATGTTTCTTTACAATACTGGAGATCAGGACATACTAAAAACCGATGGTTACTTACAGAGAAAGTAGTTTGTTTTCTGGGACCTGTTGCAGAAGTGACAAGCCTGTAGGAATGCAGGTGTTTTTAACGTGACATTGCTCTAAAGGTTCTCCTGTTTTGGATTCCAAGGAAGATGCTGTAATGAGCATGCATGCTGCGCAATTGAGATGGGGATGAAAACGCAGAGTTTACTTTGTTACCCTGAAAAAATTGCATTGCTTCAATGCTGTATTTCTAGATTCAGGTTTTAAGAACCTGTGGAAGGTTTTGAGGTACTTTCTGACCCAATTTGTATGTTTATATCTGTCATTTCATTAAAAAAATTATTTTCTTTTCTACTTTGCTTTGCTCTTTTCTGAACTGGCTTTTTACTTCTCTTTGTTTAAAAGATTGCGTTGGGGTCGACTCTCCCATTAGGGCCTTATATGAAAAAGCCAGTGGAGAAAGACTGGATTCTCTTCGGTTTGATGGTTCCTAGTGTTTTGATATGTCCAGCCAACCATCTGTAACTACAAACTCCCTGCTGAGGAACTGGCGGGACACAAAGAAATGGAAAACAACAAAGGAGTCACTATGTAAGCATAAGAGTTTTTGGCAGCCTCACTGATGTGAGACCATAATCCTTTTCGGAAATCAGTTTAAAACAGAACTATTCACAATGAACATGAAATTAAAAGCATGATGTAGTAGTGATCCAAAAGGAATGTGAATTCTTCTCCAGGACACGCAGAGACCCGTGGATGAACTGTGCTTCTAGGTTTTCCTCCAGCTTTTCTGAGAGTAAGTTAACCTCTAAAATCATGGTTATTTTTCATATAGAAATATAGGATAAGACTAGAAACAGAAATGCCAAACATTTGGGTGGAAACCACTAAGTGCATCAACTTATTTAAGAGTTGTTTTGATTTTTCAAATAATATGAGTATTTTATGTTGTATAACTAAATAACCAGTTGGAGAACTAAGAATTTCCGTTTTTACATCATGACTAAAGCATGTTTGGACAAATAGTATTTATTATCTAATAGGCTATTGGGTAAATTGAAAGGAATGTAATTTTATGTTGCTTCTTTGCAAGTATGAACTATTTTCAAAGTTATTTGAATTACTTATTCTTTTTTGTTTATTTTCAATTTTACTGCCAGAAGAATTATAAGCATTGTAGGATGCACAATTTTCTGAGTTTTGAATTGCTTTTAACTGGTTTGAGAATATTCTCATCAAGAAAACTTTGGGAAATAATTTTATTGACCTTGTTTATTATACTAATTATATAAGGATTTTGATCTAATTTGTTGTGCAATGCATTTATTCTCTGAATAACAGGAATTCTATCTAACAGGGACATGACTGGCTTTTTATAATCAATTTATTATTTCTAAATGACACAATTTCCTATTCAGAGCAATTTAAGCTAACTAGATGTTTTGTGCTATTATGGTGAGCAGTATTCTTTTTCCCTGATATTTATGCCAAGATGTTCAGTGGGGAAAAAAAAATCAGTCTTAATAGAAACAAATAAGCACATTCAATGACAATTAGATTATGTAATTTTTTATTCATAAATATTTTCCAGGATATACATTAATTCACAGAAAGAAAGAAGAGTAGTCACGTGGGCACTAAATTTAAACTTTCAGATACTGAGGTTTACCAAAGCCCTGATTTCTTAGTTGAAAATTGTTGTAGTTTGGTTTGAGTCCGGGTTTCCAGGCTATTGCAGCCTGTTCTGTCGGCATTATTATCAGGAGCTCATCTACGTTGCTGCTGAATCTCTCTGTTCATTTTTGGACAATTTTTAAACTTAAGTTCATGCCTTTGTTTATTCCATGAATGGGCACATCATAAAAGGAACCTCCAGCAACTATTTTTGTCCTAAAGCCCTTGTCCTAGACCTGCTTTAGAATTTCCTACTGTCTTATTCTCAGTCCTCCTAGTCTCAGACTCCTTTTTTCCTCCTCATGTTAACTTTCCATTGCTGCTGTAACAAATGGCCACAAACTTAATGGTTTAAAACAAAACATATTTATCATCTTACAGTTCTGGCGGTTAGGAGTGTGGTGTGGGTCTCACTAGGCTAACATCGAGGTGTTGGCAGGGCTGCCTTCCTTTCTGGAGACTGTAGGGGAGGATCTGTTTTCTTGACTTTTACAGCTTCTAGAGGCTGCCTGCATTCTTTGGTTCATGGCTTTCTTCCTCCATCTCCAAAGGCAGCAACAGCAGATTGAGTCCCTCTAATACTACCTCATTCTGATCTCCTCACCTGCCTCCCTGTTTCACTTTTTAGGACCCTTATGATTGCCTTTGGTCTACCCAGATAATCAAGGATAATCTTGCTACTTTAAAGTCACTTGATTAACAACCTTAATTTCATCAGCTACCTTAATTCCCTTTTGTCATGAATGTAACATATTCAGAAGCTCCAGGATTAGAACGGGACCATTATTCTGACCATCACCTTTCTCTTCAACTATTCCTTGCCTTTCAGGAAATAAATAGCAGCACAGTATTCCTTGCCTTAAACCATGGTTAGGCTCCATCTCTGGCAGCGCCCCCCTGAGGCTGCCTTGAGTAAGTCATCTTCCCATTTGAGCTGCCTCCGGAATCCCAGAAGGGGTCAGCATATTCATGGCTTGCTTCTGCCCCGTGGATGAACCATGAACCTTGGAACCAGGAGCAACCTCATCAGTGAAACCATGGAAGAGAAAATAGCAACCCTATGATCTCCACCTCTGTTCAATACGGTACTAGAGGAGGACACCACTGCCATGAAAACCCAGGCCTTATTAGTCACCTGGCCTTGTGCTCCAAGTACTAAACCAAAGCTTGAACTACCACGCTTGAATCATTTCCTGGACCAGTTTCCTGTCTTAGAATGTTGGGGTCTGTTAACCGAGATTAGGTTTAATGTTTTCTTTATCAGTTAAGATAGTTCAGGGGCATTCAACTCTACAACTCTCAAAGCACTTTTGTTATTCTTCCTGATGTGAAGATAGTGAGAAAGACCTTCTTGCAATGCAGTTATATAGCTCTGTCTGGGAGATACACTAGTACATTTGTCCCTTGCTACCAGTGGGGGGTTGGTTCCAGGACCCCCACGGATACCAAAATCCATGTATGCTCAAGTTCCTTATATAAAATGGTGTAGTATTTGAATTTAACCTGTGCATATCCTCCTGTATACTTTAAATCATCACTGAATTACTTATAATACCCAATATAATATAAATTCCATGCAAATAGTTGCTATACTATATTGCTTAGGGAATAATGATAAGGAAAAAACCTGTACATATTCAGTACAGACGCAATCATCCTTTATTTTTTTTTCTGAATATTTTTTATCCACAGTTGGTTAAATTTACAAACAAATGCAGAACCCATGGACACAGGGAGCTAGCTATAGTTCTTGAGCTCTGCTAAGGAGACCATACAAGTAATTATTGTACATTACACCACCATTGCCAGATTGAAAGTTTCATATCTGCAATCTGCTACCTTCACTATGTTTGAAGCAGATCAATTAATGGCTTTTAGACAGATATGCCCTGAATTTTTGTTATATATGTTTTAGATTAGAATAAGAATACTCTGTTCAAACAATTCTATGAAGATTTGCTAAAGCTTGGCCCACACAGTGGAAAGTGACAGTCTGGCTGACTGGTGGATCTGTGTGTAAGCCTGAAGCCTAGTGCTCTCTCTCTCTCCCTGTAAGCCTGGGCCCTTACGTGGTTACCCCCACGGCCAACGCGAAGCCCATAAGAAGGCAGGCATTGGAGACTGTCTTCCATTGACAACAGCAGAGCTACATTGGTGCCTGCAAGTAATTATCCCTATATTGACTTCAATAATATAAATAAAATAACAATTTTATCTGACTCATTTATCTGTTGTCAGCTCATCCCTTCTCTACCTCCCATCTACCCACATATGCATGGGTGGTTTACAACCATCATGGACTGGACAATTTGGTGCTCTTTTCTACCAGCAATAGAAGTGGGACATCTATTTTGCAAGAATCAAGTTTGTCTATAATAACACCATACTTATCTTTTTACCCAACAGATCTTTCCACAATAACTACATTTTTATGCCCATACTTTCCCAACAAAAAGCACTTTCACACCTCTGGAAGCTAGTTAAAAACTATAAGAGTCTCAAATCTTCCTACCTCTTGGGATGTTCCATGGGAAAATCTCCATTGATCAAATGACACAGGTCTGGCTTTTATTTCTGTACATCTCCACCACTATAGATTTAACTGTTCCAAAATAATCAATGCCATTATCCTTCTACTCTAGTTCTTTCTGTTCACTCTATCCTGCACAGCATATCATATCTACTTAGGCTTCACCTTTTAAAGTAGGCTTTTGTAATTGTCCCAAGGGATGAAGGATGAAGAGTTGAAATATATAGGACAAAAGATTCAGGATTTTATTTCCTTGTTTCCTCTGCTTCTATCATCTAAAAGAGATTTTAGAGTATTAGTATAATTTCTTCCTTAAATGTTTGATAGAATTTCCCAGTGAACCCATTCACTGGTGAACCACCAGTTCATCAAAGCAAAGAAAGCCATCAGGGGTAAAGAGAGGCATTACATAATGATAAAGGGATCAATTCTCCAAGAAAACATAACAATCTTTAACAACAACGAGTCAAAATACATGGGGTAAAAGCTGATAGAACTGCAAGGAAAAATAGATGAATCCACTATTACAGTTTTCCTTAATTCGAGGCAAATTTTAATAATGTGGCTGACATTTGTGTGTGGGGGGAGGTGAGTCTGTGGTTCAGGGTTAAAACATTGTCTAATTTTACTACAAATGGATATTTCTTCTTTTTTATTTTTGTCCATTTCAGCAGATTTGTACAGGGGAAATTGAGCAAATCACACTTTTTTCGTTTCCACCTTGAAGCTATCAGGGTGATTTCTGTTCCTTTGTAAACTGTTTCCTTCCTCCCCAATGCCATCCCTCCCAACTTGATTCATAGAGACTTGGTCTTTTTTCCTTAAATTTCACAATATCCTTTTTTGGTCACTGTATTTGATACTTGGATAGCTTTTTTGGGAAACAAATATATCTTCTCACCATTCTGAAAGATAATTTCCATTGTACTTTGTACAATGTATTTTCTCCAATGTATTTCTCTTGCAATTGTATTTTCTTCTTTATGGATATCTCTTTACTAAATATTTTACTTTGGGTCTTTTTTTGTCTATTTCATGTATTTTTATTTCTTATTATTTTCAAATGTGTCTTAATTTTCTTTGAAAATTTGGGAGGATTACAAAATTTTTCTCAATATTATTGGAAGATTTTACATTATTTACTGACTTCAATGAGAATTTTAGGTCCTTATTTGCTTTTCATTTTACCTTTTTTCTTTCTTTAATTTTTTATAGTCATTAAATGCAAGATTTAAAAATTTTTCTCCTGATTATCACAATAAAGTTTTCTTTCTAAAAATTCTGTGTTTTCTCTTTCTCTTGAGTGTAATCTGTCTTTTCTTACATTCCACCATTTTAAGGCTCCTGATGATGACTGCACAAACTGAAGCCTGTGAATAAATAGCCTGAGTGGATTCCTCCTAGAGCGCCTCATTGCCTGCCCGGATGCTGGTAGAATCTCTCATCTTGCACTGAATGGAGAATTGTCCTATGCATTCCTAGCTAAATTTCTACAACAGCATGGCACATTGGTTAAGAGTTAGGTCTCCAGGGTTAAAGTCCTGCTTCTGCCACCATTAGCTGTGTTTGCCAAGTCATTTTGCCTCTCTGTGTCTCATTTTGCTCATCTGTGAAGTGGGAAGAATAATAGGATCTATGCCAAAGGTTTATTGTGAGGGTTTAATTAATTCTTATAAAACATTTAGAATTACCTGGATCACAGGAAATCATCATTAAATGTTAGGTAATATTGTTTTTTCTTCATTATCCTATATTCAAACTACCCCCAATCTCTTTGTTCCAGTCACACTGAAAAATATGAAATTCTCTGAAATTCCCATGACATTTTCTATATACTTGACTTTGGGTTTTGTTGCTTTTAGACTTACTGTTTGGGTTTTTTTTTTTTTTTTTGGATGATTATCGTGGGACTTTTTGGAGCTTCAATTATAAAAGGTTGATAAAAGTTTGAGTTAATTAATACTCTTGAGCTCATGGCACACAAAATGTTTGGTTCAAAGAAAGCTCCTATCTTATTTTGGTTATTTATTTTATTTCAAATTCCCACTTTATACCCAACCTCCATTACTGTTTTCTACTGCCAAAAGTAACATTTTTATCGCGTTTGATGGTGATCCTTTACTTCCTGAATGTTTTTGAAAATCATGTGTTGCATGTAGTGTGAATTAATATAAATGATATTGTGGTATAACTCTCAACTTTTCCTTTTTCCCTCTTTCTTTCTATTTTTTGAATTGGCACTATGTTTTTAAGATCTCTTCATGTGGATGGGTGGATATCAATCCATTGCACCTGAATTCTATGTAGTACTCTTTGGACTGTATCCATCAAAATTTGTTTTACAACACCATACCGCAATAATCTGCATTATAAAGAGCATCCTTGCAAAGGTACCCTCATGAAGCCACGTGAAAATTTCCTTGGGATACATACCCAGGAGCAGAAGTGATTGATGGTAGGATATTGCTAGGTAGAAATGAATTAGTAATAAATCACCAAAATGACTGGATAAGTTTATACCCCCACCGTCAGTGCATAAAGCTCCTTTCTCTCCATTAGACAGTTTAACAATGTCAAGTGTCAGGGGGACAACAACACTTAACACTATTAACCCCTCTGATTTTTGCAAATATAGTGAGGGAAAAATGATAGCTCATAATTGTTTTAATTCTTATTTCTTTCAATACTGAGCATCTCTTCATATGTTTTGTTTTAGCCTTTGGCTTCCTTCTTCTCTAGACATGCAATTGGAAACAGCTGGTGTAACATTTCTTTTTGGTTTAATTGCACAATGTTTTCTACTTCAGACCTTCACGTTTACTTTCTTTATGTCATCTTTTTAAAAAGAAACAGGTCAAAATGAGCAAGAGACACATGAGTGTGGTTCAGCAAACGTGGGCTCTTCTCTGCAAGAATTGTCTTAAAAAATGGAGGATGAAAAGAGAGACGTTGTTGGTATGGTTCGGGGTCTATGTGTTCTCATATTTAGAGGGTGAAAAAGTATTTTCTCAGGCAATGCAAATACTTCATCTTCATTATTTAATGTTTCATATATGTATAGTCTAATTAGCAGGCTAGATTTTTTTCAAATTCTGGGCTTTGCTATTTTTTCAGATAAAATTTATTTTTTCAAGTAAAATTAAAAATATATTATTATTATATGTCCTACTGGAGGCATTTTTAAAAGAATTCATATTAAGAAACTTCCTGAAAAATAAAGCCACATCTGTATACTGCAGAGATAAAAATTCTTAACATCTGAGCTCATTTGAATCTTGTAGGTATAGAAGTTCAGGGCCAGAGCCAAAGAGGCAGAGTTTAATCCAGAATTAATTCAGAAAGTGATCCAAAATTTAGACAACAATCAAAAGACAAATTGTAGCACTTCTACACAGTTGCACTAAGGATACATACAATGTCCATTTGTAAGAAATAATGGGCATATAAACAAACAGGAAAATAAAATGGCATTTTGAACTTTTACTTCCATTAAAATAGTACTTATTTTCTTCTGATCATGAGAATGATTCAATGTGCTTTGTGTAGAAAATTAAGTAAATTCAGAAAAATACAGTAAATAAGTTAAAGTCACCCATAAAATACTCATGATTCAAAAGTTGGTATATTATCATCAGATCTTATGAATAGTGTTGTGTGTGTGTTTATTCAAGAAAAATGTATTGAATGCTAGGATTGGAAGTGAATAAAATATGTAAAAATTCCTGCATGGAGCAAGGATTATATAAATATAAGTATAAAAGTTGAAATCCCACTCTAAATAGATGTTTTACTTCCAACCTTTTAACTCTTTTTTATGTAAACGTTATATATATTTTTCTATGCAGGTAGATAGATATAGACATAGACCAACACATATAGCTCAAAGAGGATCACATGATGAATATAACATATAACCCCTTTAAAAGGATTTGTGTTTAGAATTATAGTTAAATAATAAAGTGGGGGCTTACCACTGCAAATGCATTCTGCTGCATTTCCAATTCCAGATTGTGGTTACAATGACCAAGACTTTTAAAATTCTTTTTATGAGCAATATTTAGGGACTATCCTCTTCCACATGCAGAAAGCAGAAGATGAAAGTAAAACTTTGATCCTGTTGATGGAAGGTAGTTACCTATTCCACATCACCTACCCTTTAATTATCACTATCATTGAGGTTTTAGCATGACTGAAAACCGTTAGGCCATTCATGAAGCAATCCAGCCTTTATCACTTGCATAAAAGTATAGTAAACTTAGATTCCTGATTATAATTGAAATTGATGTACATAGCTCTGTCTGGCTAGACAATGTGAATGTTTCAAAATGTGCAGACTAAAGGACAAAAGAAAATCAAAACATTTAAAAACTGGGAGAGAGAACAAACAGAATGCAAGCTGCGTAATTGTTTTAAATTGTTTGTGGATGATTAATCCGTGGTAGAACACCTATCAATTTGCTTCATTTTTCTCTCATTGCTGTGCAGGAATGGCTTTTCTCATTTCTTCTAGTCCTGTTTGTGTACTTAATTTCCTTCAATCTACATCAAGTTAATGACTCTCCTCAAATGCCTGCAATGTATCTGGGACGTGTAGATCATTTTAATGATTCTAATTATGTTATTGCATTTGCACCTGAAACCAACACTACCCAAGAGATAATGGACAAAGTGGCTTCAGCCCCATTCATGAAAGGTATGTTCTCTGGCTATTCGTATTAATTCCTTATTTGCAAAAGACACAAATTCATTTTGAGATTTCCTTGATAAATCGTGTTAGATATTCAAGTTTCTAGAGTTTATTAACAACATTGGCGTATATTCCTTTCCAGTCTCAAGGAGGTTTTCCTATTCTGTTCATTAGTGTCCTATTTGGGAAATTCTATGTTAAAAGGGTTATCTTCATTTTAGTACATAGCAAAATGAGATAGTCCAGGGTTATTTAAATGTATGTTTGTGAGAAGATTCTGGAAATATTGGACAGTCTGTTTTTAAAAATCTCTTCAAATACATAAAAATTGAGAGAGAAACTAGACAACAATATCGAAAACCCATGGGCAATATTTACAGCAAAACCAAGTGACAAAGTGTTTCCAAAATATAAATGGGTGCGGAAGAAGCACCAAAAGCCACAAGATCAGCATGGTACCTCACTCTGGGTGGGGAGAGTACAAAGAGAAACAATGGGGTATCTGATGGTCCTGAGGGCAGCCCCTTAAGAGTTAACAAGTAACCACTGAAAAGCAGAGATGGCTAATTTGGGAACAGCAAAAGAAACCATTTTCAGTAATTATATTGGTAGTATAGTATTAAAATGCTATTGAGTCTGTTAAATGTATACAGTGGCATAGACCGAATAAGTAATTATGGAATAGTCTCATTCTCCCATCCCTGTATCCTTGAAACCCAGGAGTCTCCCTATGGAAGAGAAGAGATGCAGAAGTCTGGGACAGGAAGTTTACAGGGTGAAGGATCTTGTCATTCTAGACAGCTAGGGAGCCACCAAGAACTAATAAGTTACGTCCAAAGGACTCCGCAGCCAACTCGGCAAGTTGGGCTTCAACCAGGGCAATGATTTGAAACTCATCAAATAGTTATTTATATCCATAGTTTTATAGTGCTATTAAAAGGAAAATATAACTAGCTGTTTACTTGTAGAGGATGATACAGGTTGAGCATCCCTATTCCAAAAATCTGAAATCCAAAATGCTCCCAAATCTGAAATATATTAACATCATGCACAAGTGGAATATTCCACACCTGACCTCATGTGATGGGTCACAGTTAAAATACAGTCAAAACTTTGTTTCATGCACAAAATTATTAAAATTATTGTGTAAAATTACCTTCAGCCATGTGTATAAGGTGTATATGAAACATAATTGAATTTTGTGTTTAGACTTGGGTCCCATCCCCAAGGTATCTCATTATATATATGCAAATATTCCAAAATCCAAAACAATCCAAAATCTGAAACTCTTCTGATCCCAAGCATTTTGGATAAGAGATATTCAACCTGTAGAATGTGTTCTTATGAAAATTTGTAAATAAAGGGGAAATACTAGCATGTATCCTATGTGAACTGTAATATTGATTACTGCATGACCAAATAGATAATGGAAAAGTACTATTTTATAAATGTTTCCTACTAATAAATTTTTTTAAATGATAGAACATCGCCATTTTGAAACCCTCACTGAATTAAGGGATCTAGGCACTGTGCATCAACAGCTGCTAATATCTCAAAAAGAGAAATAATTAGAAATTATGAGGCTCTGATAAAACAGCACAGCACCACCTATAGTCTGGTGAAAAGGATTTCCAACTGCTGGATTGTAGGAAATTCAGAGGATAAAGGAACACATTGAATTGCACCAGGAGTATGCATTCAACAAAATCCAGACTGTGAGAAATTATATGGGTTAAATGGCTGGGGTTTGATCAATAACATTCAGCCATTTATATATTTTAGAATAAACAAAGACTTTTAAGAAAACACTATCCAAATGTAACAATTTTGTGCTGTCTTTGGAAATTTGGCCACATTGACACTGCTGTCAAAAGGAAATATATACTATTATTATAGTATATATTTCAACTTTAGATGGGTCTGTATGTACAGGAACTTAAAAGGATGCAGTGGTATTGCTATTATTCCAAATTCATTTTGCTTTAAATTATTGGTTAAAAAGTTCATTTGGAAGGGCATAATATATTTGCAATAAAAGTATTTGCCAAGTGACACTTCTGCTTTTATCTACAACGTTAGAAATTTGTGCTTCCCCCACCCTGCCACCTCCTACCCCCAAGCCCAGCACTGCCTTTAGGGAAGAAATAGCTTTAATATAAAATACCTTCAACGTAATTGAATATGACATGCTGTCTTTGAGCCACATAGAAATCTTCTTACTTAACTACTCTCTTTTTTGACATGGCAGGAAGAACAATCACAGGGTGGCCTGATGAAGAAAGCATGGATGAATTGGATTTAAATTCTTCTATAGATATAGTGAAAGTCATCTTTACTGATACCTTCTCATATCATTTGAAGTTTTTTTGGGGCCATAGAATCCCCAAGATGAAAGAACACAGAGACCATTCAGGTAACTTTCCTAGCAGAAAATGCTTTTTTTTTTTTTTTTGCTATTATTAATATCATATATTATATCAGTAGCCACAAGGGGGCATATGTGAGAGCAGAAGTAAATTAACTGCACGAAGGTACACAACATATACTTTTAATTTCTAAACTTAAAAGAGATTCATCCTTATTAAATAAAACTTACATTCTTAACTATATTGTTTTATTAAGAAAAATTATATTTACTATTATTTCTATGTTTCTCCAAGATAAAACCTCAACAAAATGCCCTTGCTCAGTGATTTCCAAACATTTAAAAAAAGTTTAGTGCTTTCTTGGCACAAGCAACAGAAGAGCAAAGCTCAACAAAAACTTTCTTGATAATGAAAAGAATTATAATATTAAATGAAAAATCACTGACAGCTAGTCCTAAAAACACTAATAAAGCAATCTTGGTGTATTCTCCTGGGATGTGCTCTGCAAACTTCAAATGAGAAGACTTCCGATCCACTATGTTATCATGGACTTTGAGTGCATTTTGGAACATTTGAAATTTTGATTTTTCCTATAACCAAGATTGTCCCATCCCATACTAATGGGTGTGTTCTTTTTCTAAAGCTCATTGTCAAGTAATGGATGAAAAAATCACATGTGAAGCTTCAATGTTCTGGGAGAAAGGCTTTGTAGCTTTTCAAGCTGCCATTAATGCTGCTATCATAGAAGTGAGTATTAAGTTAAAGGAAATTAATTGCATTAAAAATTAAATTTTGGTTGATAGTGATTGTGTTATTCTGTTTGCATTACTATAAAGGAATACCTGAGGCTGGGTGATTTATAAAGAAAAGAGATTTATTTGGCTCATGGTTCCGCAGGCTGTCAAGAAGCATGACACTGGCATCTGCACCCATAGAGGGCCTCAGGAGGCTCAAGTCATGGTGGAAAGGGAAGGGAAGTAGCATCACATGGCCAGAGGAAGGAGGCAAGAGAGAGAGAAGGGAGGGGTGCTATGTTTTTTTCAACAACTAGCTCTTGCATGAACTAATAGAATGAGAACTCATTCATTACCGCAAGGATGGCACCAACCCTTTCATGATATCAGTGATATAATGATTGTCCTATTCTATCATTTATTCACTTCATTAATAAGGCACAATATATTGAACAACTTCTATATTAAAACCATTGTGCTAAGTACTGGGGCCCAGAAAATAAGTAAAACACAGGCACTTTTCTCCAGGGATACCAGTAATAGGGGGGATAGAAATATGGATGTATAGTCATAGTAAGATTTTAGGTTCTATCATAGCTTTTATTTTTATTTTTCATTTTTTTAGAGACAGGCTCTCACCTTGTTACCATGCTGGAGTGCAGTGGCATGATCATAGCTCAGTGCAGTCTCAAACTCCTGGGCTAAAGAGATCTTCCTGGCTCAGCCTCCAGAGTAGCTGGGTGGCACATGTCACTATGCTTGGCTCTATCATAGAATTTTAAATGGTGTACTAGGCAATCAATGAAGTAGGAGATACTCTGATGAGGAATATCAGGGAAGATTTACCATTAATAATTGAAGTGGCATTCCAGCTAGTCTTAAAACATAAGTAGCATTTTTTCCAGTGAAGAGGGTAAATAATCAAGACAAATCTGGAGCATTTCAGGAACTACAAGGGGCCAGATATACTATATATATATATATACACACACACACACACACACACACACACACATATATATATATAATGTACATGGAATGTACATGATTCCTTATAATTTAGGAAAAAAGCCTGAGGTTATAATTAGATTAAGGATAACAATTTGTTCATTGATATCTTTCTTTAGATCACAACAAATCATTCAGTGATGGAAGAGCTGATGTCAGTTACTGGTATAAATATGAAGATATTACCTTTTATTGCTCAAGGAGGAGTTGCAACTGATTTTTTCATTTTCTTCTGCGTTATTTCTTTTTCTGCATTTATATACTATGCATCAGTCAATGTTACACAAGAAAGACAACACATTAAGTCATTGATGGCAGTGATGGGACTTCGTGAGCCAGCGTTCTGGTAAATCACATGACTACAATCCATCATGCAGCATAAATAAATACAACAACTCAGCTGGTTGGACTCCTTAGGCCTATAAAGTATCATATTTAAATTTTCTTCTTTCTTAAAGCAGCTTATTATAAATTAATGGAGTAGATGAACATGTAGGCTTGGTAATTAAAACTTTTCACACTTCTTTGACTTAAAGAAAGCCTGATCTTGTAGATGTCTTCAACACTCAGGGCACTAACTATACAGCTGATGGCTATCAGTCGCTAGTTACTATGTCTGGGTGAACTCAAATATACAAAAAGTTGAGGTTTCCAATATTCAATAGACTGTATGTTTCAGACACCTTATGTTAGAAGTGGTGGCTGACTTTGACCCAATGTTGATGAGTCATCACTTTTATGACACCAAGAAAAGATACTGGTTATGCTCTTTAGGCACTGAGATGACCTTAGAGGAGGCAGTGTAACAGAGTGGTGAGAATCCAGGCCTGGGAGTCAGGAAGCCATGAGTGGTCTCCATCTCAGCTACTAATTACAAAAATTACCTAAACTCTTTAAACCTCAGTTTTCTTTTCTGTAAAATACTGGTAATAATATCTACCTATCACTGGTCATAAGGGTTAAAAGAAAGAGGTGTAAAGTGCTTCACATGGTGCTTAAGAAGAAACACTCAATATTAGATAGCAGTTGATAAAACTTTGGGAAGTGTTATGGCCTGAGAGGACAGTAGATGCAAGGTAGAAAACCAAGGTTTCAGTCATTAATTAATGACAAAATTTTTTAATGAGTTTAGCCAAGTCATGTATTAGAGACAGATAGTGGTAAAAGTGTGAGTTCTGGAGTCAGAAAGCAATGGTTTGAATCTTGAATTTGTCTTTTATACTCTGTGATATTATTCTCAATATTAAACAAGATATGTAGAATATATAGCAGAGTTCTTGGCATATGCTACATACCCTTGAAAAGAATGTTAGACACTGTTGAGTAGGAAAACAACACATATTTAATGTTGCTGATCTACACCAAATTTATGTATTTTTCTACAGAAGTGTTCAATACACTGAGTGGAGGATTGGAGATGTGGAGAAGATGATTTACTGGTTTGGTCTAGAATGAGAGTTTTTTCTGGTGTCCTTTCTTGTAATAAAATTGTGTAACTCAATACTGAAGGAAATTTGGTCACTATATTTAAAAAAATGATAAAATTCTATAAGGAGTCAGACAAAAGTAACCAATATGATATCAAAAATAAATCCAATAAGGAAGGATTAAAAAATCAGGGATTTTTTCCTCCCATAAGAAATGGCTATGGCATTTTCTTTACACAACATTTAAATGAAATTAAAGAGAGGTTTATAGAATGCATATAGATGAACAATTTCAGATGAACAAAAGTGTATTATGAAAAGTAAATCATTACAATTAATGACATTAAAAACAAGACATCCCAAAATATCATGGCATGTTCTACTTTAAGTAAAAAAGAAACTAGCTGTTCATTGTGGACCCATTATAAACCAGTTGCCATATTTAACCCATAAAATACATAATTTCATTTAATTCTCTTATTTTCCAGTAGAGAAAACTAAAGTTTAAAGGGATTAAGTAACTACCTCTCAGGATTACATAGTTACAATGAAGTAGAGAAAAGGTGAACCCAGATCTATGTGACTGGAAAGCTTATTCTCTTTCCCCTATAAAGAATTTTCTTCCTGTTTCTTTGGTATTGATAATAAGGAAGAACATATCTTCATCTCTCTCTCTCTCTATATATATATATATATGTATCTGTATTCTAGCTATGTCTATGTATCCTATGTCTATGTATATGTCTGTATCTACATCTAATCATCTGTATCAGCAGTTGGCAAACTATGGACCATTTTTGTACAATCTGCAAATTAGGAATGGCTTTTACATTTTTAAATGTTTGGAAAAAATCAAAAGACTATTTTGTGGCACATGAAACTTTATGTAAAATTCAACTTTATTGTCCACAAACACATTTTTATTGGACCACAGCCACACATTATTTACATATTACCTATGACTGCTTTTGTGCCACCAAGACAGCCTTGAGTGGTTGCAGTAGAAACTGTATGGCCTGCAAAGCCTAAAATATTTACAATCGGGCTATTTAGAAAAAAGGTTTACTCACCCTGGCTTCATAATCTATTTTTGTCCGTGTTGTTTATACAATTACTTTATTGAAAGAACTTGTCCCGAACTGACAAATCATCATAGGTGTCTTCCTGGAAAAGTTCTCCCTGGAAACCTCTCACAACTATGCCCATTGTACCACCTATCTTTTCTTAATTTGCAATTAGCTATCTATTTTACCTGTTTACTTGTGTATCAACTACCTTCCCTGCAGAATATGAGCTTCAGGGCAGGGAAGTTTTCAGATTTGTGAGCTATTGCATCCTCTTTACCCTGATCAGTGGTGAGCATTACAAACATCGTAAATGTTAGTTCAGTAATAATTTATTCGTTAAGAATACATGGATGAAGTAATGAAGTAACAGCACTCTGAACTGATGCTTTTTTCCTCTGCTAGGCTTTCCTGGGGTTTGATGTATGCTGGCTTCATCCTTATTATGACTACTTTAATGGCTGT
Source organism: Daubentonia madagascariensis (assembly GCA_023783475.1). Taxonomy (NCBI): domain Eukaryota; kingdom Metazoa; phylum Chordata; class Mammalia; order Primates; family Daubentoniidae; genus Daubentonia; species Daubentonia madagascariensis. The sequence goes on from JAKFHU010000487.1 coordinate 11,484,733, forward strand.
TATTGTAAAATCTGCACAAGTTGTTGTCCTAACTGGTTTTGTGGTGGTCTTCACCCTCTTTCTCCTCTATGGCCTGTCTTTGGTGAGTTGATCAATTTAATCTCAGTCTCCCTCTCTCTCTCTCTCTCATTGCCCCCCTCGTCCTGCCCATCATTTGTCATCTGTTCTGTTTGCAGTATTTGTATGAGACAGTATCTGGGGGCGGAAAATTGATGAAATATACTATTATAATATAAAATCCCTTTTTTTGTGCTGCTGATGGTTCTCAGTGAATTATATACCAGCTGAAGTTTTTCTCTTCTCTCAGATAACTTTAGCTTTCCTGATGAGCGTGTTGATAAAGAAGCCTTTCCTTACTGGCTTGGTTGTCTTTCTCCTTATTGTCTTTTGGGGGACCCTGGGATTCACAGCATTGTACGCACATCTTCCTGCATTTTTGGAATGGACCTTGTGTCTTCTTAGCCCCTTTGCCTTCGCTGTTGGAATGGCCCAGGTAAGAGTTAAGGTGACTATTTCATGTTTTACAAAACATTCTAAACAGATTCCCTCCTAATAATTCATGCAACATGTTCTAAGCACTAAAATTATATCCTACTTTTGAAAAATGAACACTTAAGTGATAGGAGAGATTTTTATTTTTCTCCCTCAGCAGAATTAGTTTTTTCTTAAGCCCCTAAATATAGAATGATACTCCGTTATTGATGTGTTTCAGCTTATACTTCTAACTGGTTGTCCCAGTAAACATTTGTCCAAATTAATGCTCAGGAAACATGACCCTTAATGTTATCACAAAAATTTGAAAACTGGAGATTTGGAATAAATAAATAAATTTTTAATTTTTAACTGGCCATTTCAGTTCTGAAACTGAACTTCCTCTCAGAAAAGTTAATTTTGATATCATAACTATAAAGTGCAAAATGAAATGTTATGTTACATATAAACTCATTGTATCCTACTATAGATCAGCAAGAAATTATTCTTATATCTTCTGCCCAATTACTGAAGTACTTTCACCCCTCCAAGTTTTTAGTCTGAAATGGAGTCCCCTGTTCAGAATGCCCTCCTTTTCCCCATCCTAAGCCTGATTAAGTCCCACATTAGGTCCAGCTCAAATATCAACTTCATTGAGTTTGTACCTCCTCTTAGAAGACTTACCTGGTGCTGCCTGTGGGTTCCTTAGTTCTCAGTACCAATGTCCACTAACTTCCCAAATTGCTTTGTAGTTAGATAATTTCATTGCTATTGAAATTATCTTCCAGTAGATCTGAGCTCTGCAAAGGAATTTTGTCTTATTTATCTTTGCAAACCCAGTGCAGAAATAAGACAATAACAACTCTTAATGCCATATTAATCCTTTTTAATTCAACTTATCTATCTTTTTTTTGCAGCTTATACATTTGGACTATGATGTGAATTCTAATGCCCATTTGAATTCTTTGAACAACCCATACCTAATAATAGCTACTCTTTTCATGCTGGTTTTTGATGCTCTTCTCTATTTGGTATTGACATTGTATTTTGACAAAATTTTTCCCAGTAAGTATTAATGTGTTTATAATTCAACACAATTATTAATTATATTTCTTTAAAATAACTCTGCAATGTATTAAATATAAATTAGCAGGCATTTTTTTCAAAATTTCTAATAGAAGCCTAATGATATTCTGCACTTGGTTTGTAGAATCACTTTCTAAGACTTTGCTCTGCTGTAACACATTAGGGTGTTTCTTTTTAGAGATACTTGAAGGAGATTATGGATAATTATACTGCTAGTGTTTTCATCAGAACTAGATAAAGAAGAATGCTAGTGTTTGATATTTGATCTTAGAAACCTTTAAGTGTTTCTCCATTTAACTCACTTGTTAGACAATAGCAGGTTATTGATGCACAAAGTTATAATTGTATATGGAATTCACAATCTCTTTTATGGAGAAACAAGGTCTTTATTTGCGTGTCTCTGGAGTTTGCCTATCATTTCCTAGAATATACTAGATAACTGTTAGGGAAGAGGCAGAAAGAGAAACAGGGAGAGCAAAGGAAGGAAGGGACCTTTTGACTAAGTTATCCATCATGTTTCTGAGAGGACTGATATAGAATAATAGCTCTCTGATTTTTAAAAAACCTCCAAAGTAAGACATTTCAAGGTTTCCCATTATTGTTATAATATTTACTATCATACTTGGCATATGGACTTTGTCTAATCTAAATGAAGGAAATCACAAAACTGCTCCACAGGAAGCATGTCAAAGAGGGGAAAACCACACTGGTGGATGAAGTCACCTGAAAGAACCCACTTCATTTTTTGGGACTAGAACAAAGCTGAGAGAAACAATGCAAAATTGGTACAAGAAAAGAAGTGTTTAGACCAAGCTAACATTTACACATGCTTGTAAAATCTTAATGAGCAAAAACAAATCAACTCCAATTATACTTTATGTAATTAATAGATAATAACCAAAGAAGAATTTATTTCAGCAATAGAATTTATCACATTAACAAATCAAAGGCCAGGTGTGGTGGCTGCAATCTTAGTTAGCTCTTTGGGAGGCCAAGGCAGGAGGATCACTTGAGGCCAGGATTTGAGAGCAGCCTGAACAACATAGTGAGGCAAAAGAAAAAAAAAAGTGAATACTTTCACCCTCATAATAGTAAATCTGAATTAATCCATGTTATTAGTACAGAAAAATTATCTTAAAATCAATTTATATTTCTCCTCCTCCCTTTTAAAAATGATACCAGCAATTTATATTTGGTGTAATTAACTTGTTTCTTTCATAGATATTTCAGTTCTCCCACAGACCCTATATCTCCACAGAAGTATTCATTGTTCTTTATTTTTCTCTCTTCTTTGATATGATTTCTTAAACATTTTCTTTGTAGCCAGAGCTTCCCCTCTTTTCTCATTGTTTTGTCATCTGGCTCCCACATCTTTTACTGTAACTAGGAGACTGATATTGCAAGGAATCATTTCTTCACAGGCTTCTTTTAAAGAGTTCAAATTATCTTTTCCTGGAAGATGTTACTGTGTTGGGAAAATATGGTTAATAAGATAACCCAATGTCTTTACTTTTATTTGTTTTATTCTCTTCTGAAATATTCACTTAATGCAATTGAATTCCAGAATTTACAAACATTTGATATGGATTGGTATTTATCTTTTTATATAAGATTCTTTATTTCCCTTTTTAGAACACCAGCCTTTAGAAAAGAGAATGAAACATTTTTAGATCCACTAGAAAAATTTGCTTTGACACTTCCAGGTCATGAGACCCTGGGCAAGTTCTTTACGTTTTTTGATGGTCACAGGCATTGCTTTTAAAGTGGAAATAATTATGTCGTGCCTACTGACCTTGTATTGTTATCTTTATAAGAATAAAAGGAGAGAATGTGAAAATGTTTTTTTGTCTATCATATACTACACAAGGATAAAGTGCTAGTATTATCCTCCTTTTCCCATCTTTTCAGGATATCCTTTCAAAATATTTTTTATTTTTATCTGAGTAATCTCATATTAGTCTTCAAAATAGGCACGTACAATTTTAAGACTGCACTAATTTTACACTGCTTTTCTTTCTTACCTTTGAAACACTCAATCGTTAGTTAATTGAATTTGGATCGATTTCACTAGAATATTATTTTGCTTGAAAAATACATATGAACTATTTTCCTAAATGAACATAAAGTTTTATAGGGTGATTAAAACTTGCATCAACAGGATAATGAGCTCTCTGTCTCTCTCTCCTTACATATATATATGTGATTGAGAAAGCATATTTCTCAGTCTACTGGAAATGTGCTTAATCAATCATCCTTATTGCCTAGTGAAAACTTTCACAGCTCATCCATAATCCACTTTTCTTTGTCATTTATTAGCATTGTCTAGTTCTTTTTCTATCCTACTCCTGCTAAGATTAATGATTATTAAAAGCCATGTTTATGTTGATAAAAATTATGACCAGGAAGCCCTTCACTTTGCTACTTCATTAATACATATTTGTCCCATTTCTTCCATTCTTAAGAAGTTGCACCTAATTTAACTGTCTCCTCCAAGTTCTCAGAGATACCTTATTTTGTAGATTCATCAGTCATTTATTGGCTTGATAACATACTGCCAGCACAATGACGCAATGACTATTTCTCAGCATAGCCAGAAACTCTGGGAAACACATTCAAGTATCTGGCTAAATTGAAGTAAAAGTTGTTCTTAATAGTAGATTTAAATTCCTCCCGAAACATCTCGCTCCACTTTGAGGAGCTTTCAATTTAGTTAGCAATGCTACCTTCTTCTCGTATTAGAAACATCATAGTAGGTGGTAACATCTCAGTTATATTTTCCTGACTCTTCTTTGTATGTCAAAAGCACGTTAAAAGATTAATACCTTAAAATGATAATGTGAGTTCAGGCTTAGTGTCAACGGGGCTGCATTGACATGCTGCCGTAGGGTGACTGTAATCATTGACGTGATGACTGACTCACTATGTAATTGCCTTCTGCTCATGTAGCTGAATATGGACATCGACATTCTCCCTTGTTTTTCCTGAAGTCTTCTTTTTGGTTTCAACACCAAGGAGCTAATCATGTGGTCCTCGAGAATGAAATAGATTCTGATCCTTCATCTAATGACTCTTTTGAACCAGTGTCTCCAGAATTCCACGGGAAAGAAGGCATCAGGTAACAAATAAGTCACATGGAGGTGCAAATGGGGAACAGGCCAGAGACCAGCGATCTATCAGGCAAAACGCTATGTGCAAAGATCGCCTTCTGTGCCCCTTTGAACCCACCTATGCCCAGCCTGCTGCACTCATGAAAGGATACACTCATTTTTCATAGTATTTTGTTTTACCACGTTCTCAGCATTTACATTTACATTTACATGGTATAGCAACAACCGTCAACAAATAAATAATCTTCAAATTTCCATTTTACTCATTATCTCTCTTATTTCTCCTCTTCATGTTTTTCTCTCTCTCTGCCACTCTCTTTGTGACAAACACAGCCATCAACTCCCTTGTCATTCCCTGCACCCTTTTTTTGGGGAATTCACTTTATCCCTTTCATCTTCGTTTCCTGGCTTATCATAAGATGTGGAGAAAAGGCAGGTAACATAAGAGGGAGACATTCCAGAGAGAAGGGAAGGAAACATGAGAAGTTAAGAGTACTAGTGCCGTGCGTATCTTCCCTTTGAGATGAAGTAATTGCTTTGTTCAATGCTGGTTGCTTTGATTTTCAAACAGCTAGAAATCTCTAATGCCCTAGATCTTTGCTCAAATTTTGTTAATCTTTCAATGTTTTGTTCATCTCACTCCTTAATAAAACCTTTCTGATCCACCTCTTCCACTAAGGTATTTTAACTCTGAACATTCATGATACTTATACTCTCTAAACATTTAGTTTCTTAAAACATAGGTCCAATATGAACAGACAACAAAGAGCAGTATTCTCTAATTCCTCACGAGTTGGTGCTGTTTTCAGAAGCTGTGATCCCCCTCTAAGCTGGAACCCTAAGCTTTACATCCTTTCTAGTGCCGACATCAGAATCAAGTGCCATCAGAAAAGTCATGGAAAGCCTTGAATGATGAAAGAAGGCATTTTTACTTACTCAGTGGGCAAGGAGGAGAGTATTGAAGGTTTCTGAATTGTGGGTAACAAGATTAGTCTTACGCTGCAGAAAAATCATCCCCCTCAGTGTGTGGAGGCCTTGGAAGCAGAGTCTCACACAGCTGATTGCCGAAATAGTCTAGAAGGTTTCGTCTGTGGCATGGCTACTCAAGACTGCCTGTCCTACTTTGTGGATGTGGCCTATACTGCATCCGACAGACCCGTACACAGAGTTCTGAAGCTCTGGGTCACTATGTCCTAGAGGCCAAGCCAGTTGGGCTCATAATCACCTCTCAGTATAGAAGGCAGAAGAATGAAATGTCAATTACAATGCATTACTATACCAATCACAGAGTAGATTCTACCTAATCTAGAATCTCCTGCCTAAACACTAAAGCTAAATTCCATCAAAATATATGGGAAAAAAACATCATTCATATTGCTTAGACGAAATGAGGGGATAAGGCAAGATACTTATTATTGCCTGAAAAAGAAATGATGGGTAAAGAGAGACTAGGAACTTGCCAAGCAACTTGCCCATAGTTTAGGAAGAGAGACAGTATTTGAATCCATATGTGCTCAACTCTAAAGCTATTGCACCTGAATCTCCATCTTCTTCACAGTTACTTCCATATTTAACTGGATTGTACCTATTCTGTGTATTGAATTGTGTCCCCTCAAAATTTATATGTTGAAGCACTAACCCTTAAAGTGGTGGTATTTGAAAATGGGGCCTTTGGGAAGTAATTAGGGTTAGATGAGATCATGGGGGTGGGGCCTTCATGATGGGATTACTGTATTCATAAGAAGAGACACAAGAGAGCTTGCATTCTCTCTCTGCCGTGTGATGACACAGCAAGAAGGCAGCTGTGTGCAAGTCAGGACGAGAGCCCTCCCCAGAAGACAAATCTGTCGATACCTAGATCTTGGACTTCCCAGCCTCCAGAACTGTGAGAAATAAATGTCTATTCTTCAAGCCACCCAATATTTTGGTATTCTGTTATAGGAGCATGAGCAGGCTACTACAAATTACCTGCTGGTTTCTTGTGATAACGTAACAAAATAATGCAGGTAAAATGCACAGGGTCTGGTTTATAGTAGACATTCAACTCATTTAAAATCTTTTTCTATGCATTATTTTTTTAAAAATCTATCTTTGTTTTAAGTCTTTTTCCTTGTCTTCTTCCTCCTCTCTCATCTTCTTTGTCGGTTTACTATGTTCCAACCATTTTGTGTTCTGCATATTTACTCTACAATTCAATCCCATATGATAGTGGATGTTGTCATCCCCATTTTACTGCTGAAGAACTGAGTTTTGCATACATAGCATTTGGAACAGAGCTACTGAGTGGCTCAACTGGGACTTTACCCAGAACAATTTGACTCTGAAGCCCTGATCTTTCTGTTGTGGTGTGCTGTTTCTTTTCTTTTCTCCACCATAGTATCTCCTCATCACTGATTTAATCTCCAGCTTTCCTCATATCAGTCACTTGTTACAATCCTTGTAGCGACGTACGTATTTCCATGCACTAGCTGTGCCCTCCATATTGTAGCCTGTTCAATCTGAAAAGATAAGAAATGCTTCTTGTAATGAGATGCCCTGGGTGCTTCTGCCAGTGCCTGTGTGAAAGCAAAGAATCCCCAGATTTTCTTTGAGGCTTTGCTCAAGCCTCAAAGACTTGATTTATTAATCCTCTACCCATCTCCACAATTTCCTGAAAACATTTCCCTCTTTTTTCAGAATCAAAAATCTTAAAAAAGAATATACAGGAAAGCGTGAAAAAATAGAAGCTTTGAGAGGTAATAAAATAACATATTTTAACATGGTTGCTTGATTTAGTGACCGCCTCACTATTGTAGCATCTCAGTAGGGATTAAGAACAGATGTTCCAGATATCATGACTCTTCTTTATCTGAACACATTATATTTCCTTCCAAGTAAATAAAAAAACCATATAACAATCTTAAAAAGTAGTATGTAATATTAAGAATCTTATGGGTTTGAAACATATGTGATGGTATCAAGAAATTCTTTATTTTCAATTCATTACATGCTCTAATCCTAAATCCTAAAGCTGTCTTTATTATAGGCAGGCTCTCTTTAATGATAAAATTGCTTTTATTCAAAAATTGTTAATCACATAATGACATATCATTGACCATGCTATAGCTACAAAATGTGTATCAAATGAGATATAATTTTAAAAGAAAGAATTTTAAGATAAATTTTGAGTATCACTAACCAAATATATTCATGCTATAAGAAATTGTAAAAATTTCAGAGAAGTAAAGTTACTATGTAGGATCTGAGTGTAATTTTTTTTTAACATCATGCCAGATCTGGTGTTTGACATATACGAAGGTCAGATCACTGCTCTCCTCGGTCACAGTGGAGCTGGAAAAACCACCTTGTTAAACATACTTAGTGGGCTGTTGGTTCCGACATCAGGTGAGAGGACAATTATTCAGGGACAAGTACATGTTAAATGAACTAACTGTGGACTTTATTAGTTTCATTAGTTAACTTCAATAGTTTCATTAACTACTCATCACACCCAGGTATTTAAAAGAAAAATTTTAGAAGTAAGTTTGTTATTCTTTTATTGAATTTTATTATATTCATTTAGGAAAATGTTATTTGTGTTTTAAATATTTCACAAGTAGCTTTATGATTATTCAGTTACTAATTACCATTCCAGGTGGATCAAATGTTATTGTGAACATTACATTTTTAATCGGGCAATTGTGTATTCCTTACTGGTAAAATATTTTGAAATGAATCTAATAATTGACACACGTTGTTTCCATTTAAAAATATCTTCAATGAAGCATGACACATTGTCCTGATGACAACTCTCTACCTTCTGCTTATAGGTTCGGTCACTATCTGTAATCACACACTTTCAGAAATGACTGACTTGGAAACTGTCAGAAAGCTTACTGGAGTTTGTCCACAATCCAATGTGCAATTTGGCTTTCTCACTGTGAGAGAAAATCTCAGGCTGTTTGCTAAAATAAAAGGGATTCTGCCACACAAAGTGGAGCAACAGGTATATGAACAAGCCAGGTGTCAGACAACCATGAAAATGAAATTGTTTACCTAGAAAATTCTAAACGCATTTGTGTTGTTTCTACACAATTCATCATCTAAAGGTTAGACAAAAAGGCCCTTTGTAAAGAACAGAAAAATTATAGTGTTTTTAAATAAACATTCTGGGTTTTAGACTAAATATTCTTTATTTGGTTAGGTACAACAAGTTTTACGGGACTTAGAGATGGAAAATATTCAAGACATTCTTGCTCAAAATTTAAGTGGTGGACAAAATAGGAAACTTACTTTTGGGATTGCCATTTTAGGAGATCCTCAGGTAAGTCAAACTAAAATTACTGGTGAAATCAGGTTGAAGACTATGAAACTATTTTATTAGATCCAACTTAATTTGCAAATGATAAATGTAAGAGAACTTTTACAATGAAATATTAAGTACTGAGGTATTTCTCCCCAATACTTTTACAAGTATAGTGCTTTTAAAAAGAAACTTGCCTGAAAGAGATGAATTATTTTATGTGCTTTCCTACTGTCCAGGTTTTGCTATTGGATGAACCAACTGCTGGGTTGGATCCTCTTTCAAGACACCGCGTATGGAATCTCCTGAAAGAAGGGAAATCAGACAGAGTAATTCTCTTCAGTACCCAGTTTATGGATGAGGCTGACATCCTGGCTGGTAATTTTTGGTTTTGTTCATGAACCTGAGTGAGAAATTAGGGACATGTGTGGAATAGGAATCAATATGCTACATAGCTGTGTTTCTCTGGGGACTGCTGTGGGCCAAGACAGGAGAATTTTGCTCTCATTCCTTTGAACGTCAGCATCCCGGAGTACTTTGTGCCATGGAAGTATTCTGATCCCATTGCAAAGATAACTGGTTGGAAAACATATAGCGTACTCTCAAAGGTATCATTTGTTTCATTCAGTTTTAATGTCAGTTGAACCTTCAGATGCATGACAATTTTTCTAAATACGTTAGAGAATAAACTAACATAATTTATCATTGTCGTTGTTGGATGACAAAGAAAGTGGTTCACCTGTGGCCAGGATTATAATGCATCTATTTTAGTGTGTAATACATTATTTGTTAATGGATTCGTTCTGTTATAAATGGTATAGGAATAACTCCTTAATACAATTTATCTTTTGGTTCTTTCTGAATAGATAGGAAGGTGTTCATATCCAATGGGAGGCTGAAGTGTGCAGGCTCTTCTCTGTTCCTAAAGAAGAAATGGGGCATTGGGTACCATTTAAGGTATAGCATTTAATGCTGGAGACATGTTGGAACATGCTGAAAATGCTGGGGGCAGGTGCTGTCAGTGTCAGTATGTCAAAGCAGACTATATGACTACCACGTTCATGTCAAAAGAGCTGTGTAAGAACTAAGTCACAATTGTGCTCTTTTTTAGCTAGAATGTAGGGTACGTGAGATGGTAGACATTGAGAATATAAGGATGATTAATATAGGTTTAAATAAAATTTTTGGAAAATATTTTCATAACATGTTGCTAACATAAATTTATTGATATTCCAACCCTTTCTCTTATCATATTTTTGATGTTTATTTTTGTTCATCTTGACCATTTCAATATCCTCCTCTCTATGCTCCCTGGCTTCATTCTCTCCACCATTCTTTTGTTTCTCCTTCTCATCCTTAATGAATAATTATTATCATTATTAAGTAATGTCTATCACTTATTAAGAGTTGGCTGTGTCTTAGGTACTTTCTAAGATATTTGCATATAGAATACTCATATCATCATATTTAATTCTCTGAATAACTCTAAGATGCTGCTATGATTATACTTTTTTGACAAGTGAGAATAGCACATGTTGGACAATTTTAATAATCTGTCATTCTCACACGGTTTATAAGTGGTAGAGTCTTTGGATCAAGATTGTAGGTATAATGTGAACCACTTTCTATACTTGCACTATTATATTAATATTTCTTAAAAAATAATTTATATCACCTCATCCCCAGTGGTTGAATGGATCCCTCCATTATTTACCCTGAGCACTTAATCTGATCAAATTTACCATTCCATCATTACTGCTTGTTACAATCTAACTGCGAACCACTCACGGTTCTCTAGGTATATTCTATAGTTGAGTTGTCTTGTTTCTGCTTCAGGGAGGATGTCTGTCTGACCTATCCTCCTTCAACTCATTTAGCCATGTCCAAATCTTACCCATTTTTGAAGGTTTTTTTGTGGATGTTTCTCCTTAATGAGCAACCTAAAAGAGCATCTTCATTTCTGGAACCCCGAAAGTACTATTTTGAATTGTTCCTAATTAACTTCTTTGATCCTCAGTAACTTCATTTATAAAATAGCAGTAATAATACCTAATTTGCAGTTAAGGCTAAGAAATATTGGGTGAATGAGTAATTGACAAGGTGCCAAGCACTTAACCGAGTTAACTCAATCTCCCTGTCCCTCACTACTTCTGTGATATGCTGATTTATATTATCATTATGTTACAAGCTTCGTTAGGGAAGCTACCGCCTTCTTCCTATTTGGTATCCTTGATAGCACTTAACACAGGGCCTTGTAAGCACAGAATAGTTTTTTAAAATTGATTTTTTAAGTTTGTGTCATCAGTCAATGATGATGTTCTTATCACTCTGCCACCTCAGCACAATTTAAGTGGATGTGACTAATATTGGGGATCTAAAATCCAATAATTTTATAAAGAACTTTATATGTTCTTATCAAAAGACAGACCAGCTTTCACTTGAATAAATTTTGGATAAAAAGTGATAAAATTAGCTATCATCTATTGAGGGTTTGCTTAGCATAAGGCCCTGTGCTATCCCACTTTTCAGTTCGGTCTTTAGAAGTTCTTTTGACAGTTGGCTATTATTTCATCTCATAGATGAAAAAACAGATGCTCAGAGATGTGAAACAACTTGCCTGCGTTCTGGAACCTTTATTAGCATGACATTAGGACCATGTTCTTAATGGCTGTACAAAATTATCTCCATTTTTTGTTTTACCATTTTCAAGTCCTAGTTTTTGCAGCACTCGTACATTACCGCAAAGAGAGAATTTGAGGTTGGGTTTTTGAATAGATCTAGTCAAAATTAAAATTTCCACCCTACCTTACCCTAGCCAAGATCTGGCTTAATATCTCTTTTCTCCGAATAAGAGTCCTTATCTTATCTGATTCTAATCATCTTGTACACTAGTTCCTCTGCCAAGCTGTATAAATTAAATAGTTTGGACTATATTAGTAGTTTATATCTTGCTTTGTCCAGTAAATTATACAATTTTTGGCTCATAGTATTAATGAAGTGACAAACACATACTACATAGTTAGGAAATTGTTTTTAAGATAGTGTTGGATAAAAGTAACTTTAACTTACTCTTTTTAAATGTTAGTTTGCATCTGAATGAAATGTGTGACCCAGAGAGTATAACATCACTGGTTAAACAGCACATCCCTGATGCCAAATTAACAGCACAAAGTGAAGAAAAACTTGTATATATTTTGCCTTTGGAAAGGACAAACAAATTTCCAGGTAACAAAATGTAGCGACCACAGAGTGATTTGGGAATGGTGTTACTGACAATAACGATGGTGATAAGAATGATGGCTAGTTTTAATGCTTGCTAAGTAGGTGGCACCATGCGTTAACTCTGTGGTCCTCGAACCCCGGTCTGTGGCCTGTTAGGGACCAGGCGCAGAGCTCCACTGCCCCCGTCCGTGGAAAAATTGTCTTCCATGAGACTTAGGAGGGCGGGTAGGAAGGAGGGGAAGGTGCACAGCACGAGGTGTGCTAGCGAAGAAGCTTCCTCTGTATTTACAGGTGCTCTCCTCCCCATCGTTGGCATCACCACCTGAGCTCTGCCTCCACCCCCACCCCACATCCGTGGAAAAATTGTCTTCCGCGAAACCGGTCCCTGGTGCCAAAAAGGTTGGAGACCACTGCTGACTCACTTGATATTCCCAACCCCCAAGGCCATTTCTAATATTAGTCCTATATTATCCCCATGTCACTTATGAGTAAACCAAGGCACGTAGATGTTAAACATACTTCAAGTCTCAACATGTCCAATTCAGTGGTGCGGGCTAGCAGCAAGCTAAAATTAGAATTATTGTGGAAATTTGTTTCAAGAATGAATGACAGAGTATGGTCAGAGTAGGAAGAGGTTTGCACAAACAGTGCCAGCCTATTGAAGGAGAACTAAGGAAATCATACACATATGTAGATTGTTTTATGAACACCGTAACCTAATGGTATAGTCTAAGTTATTGAAGACAGTTAAGATCAATCTGCATGCTGCCAAACATTCAAAGATTCACAACTTTCCTGCAATTATGAAAGCCTGGAGGACCACTGCCTTTACCATTTTTGTATTGCATCTCCCAATGTACTGTTTAATTTCCCAAAATTTTAGGGGTAGATTGCTTTTTTTAAAAAAGTGTAGCCTATAAAAATGTGTTTAGCTTAATACTGGTGCCATTGCTGCATACTTGAATCAATAAGCCTGTCATAATCATGGTCAGTAATGAAACACAGCACTAGACTATAAAGTGCGGTGATTGGACTCCCAAGTGATAGACCCAGACAGCCTAAATTCAAATCCCGTCTATGCTGTTATTAGCTCTATAATCCTAAACAAGTTATACTACTTTTCTTTACCTCAATTTCCTCATTTGTAAGAAGGAAATCGCAATAATACTCTAGGGTTGTTATGAGGATTAAATGATATAATATATTTAAATTTATTATCAAACTATTAAATATAAATAAAGTATCTGGAATAATACCTGACATGTAGCACCTGTGGTATTTCGTCAAATGTAAGAAACCCTCAACTACAGGATGCACCACTAAGGAAGAAACAGAAAAAACTCATGCTGCCAATTAAAATATGATTTACCATCATTTATGATTCACCATCATTTCATATATGTTAAAAGGTGATAAAATGTATTCATCTTAGAATCAGTGAAATAATGGAACAAAATGCATATACAATATCTTTGAGATATGTGTCATTTATGAGAACAAAAATCTTTGCAATGACCACACAACTAAGTTTTGCCCAATTACTTATTAAATGCATTCCAAAGAGGATGAGCAATTTGGAGAAACTGAAAAGAACCAAGAGTTAGGTAGATTTAAGAACTCATTATAAATTATCAACACATCTCTATTTTTCTTTATTTATAATTAAGATAGAAGCCTTTAATTTCTCCCAATATTTGAATTAGTTTATCCTTTATCCAACTTTCAGTTTTCCTGAACAGCTTGAGGATCATTCCCAACATCTTTTTTAAAAATTATCTCTCAAAGGACCTGCTGATCCCTCATAAGGACGTAACCTCCTTCAAGTCTCCTGTGTAATTTTCACACCATGGTCAGAAGCTGAAACAAAGAGGGAGAGAGCAAAAGAGAAGGGGAGGGAGAGAAGGAAGGAGGAAGAGGGAGAGTGTGCAAAGTTACATGCATACTTTGTCCTTTCCTGTAATTTATACATTTTTGAACTAGGAAAATTCTCTGGCACTTAATTATTTCTATAAACGTTAGCTCTTTTGCACTTGTTATTATAGTTGCCTAGCAATTAATCCTAACATGAAAGTACAAATCTCTGTTCTCTGGAAAATATTTTTTAAATAATTGGGGTTTAGAATTTAAAACTCCCTATAATATTAATATAACAGAAATAAAATTTTTAAAACACATTAAATAAAATAGTTTTTTTCAAAAAAGTATGTAATTTTCTAAGAATAAAAAGATAAATGTTTAAATTAAACTTTGATATTCAAAACAATGTGGGAACCAACACATACACTGTATTACTTTTTAATTTTAGAAATAAGGGAACAACTATATCACAATTTTGTTTATCATGAGTATATTCGGCCTATTAACAATATTTTCTTTTTAAAAAGAGTATGGTTATTACCAATCTCATTATATATTATATTCTTTTGGTCTATTTTTGTGCCTTCTTTTAGACCTTTATGGGGATCTTGATAAATGTTCTAACCAAGGCATTGAGAACTATGGTGTTTCCATAACAACTTTGAATGAGGTATTCCTGAAATTAGAAGGAAAATCAACTCTTGATGAATCAGGTAAAAAATGATAATAATAAAGGAAGGAAAAAAAAAGAAATTTGAATTGTGTCTTTCTGTGTAATATTTTATCTTGAAAGTATGCTTTGAATGATGAGATTATATGCTTTTTTTGGTGCTACAATTCAGGATGGTCTTGGGAAAACTTAAAGCACAGAAAAAACGTGTCTCTGTGGAATACAGCAATGTACAGCACTAGGTCCTCATGGAGCAGATGATAAATATATGGTGTAATATTACCTGAATGTAAGTGCTATAGAGAAAAGAAAATTTGAGTTTACATTGACAATAACTTTTATTTTTTAAAAAATTTGTTTCAATAGATTTAGGTAGTACAAATCATTTTTTGTTACATGGATTAATTGTATAGTGTGAATCAGGGCTTTTAGTGTACCTGTACATCAGGGCTTTTAGTGTACACCTAAATAGTGTGTATTATACCCAATAGTTAATTTTTCATCTCTCACCCGCCTCCCATCCTCCACCTTTTGAGTCTCAAATGTCCATTATACCATTCTGTATGGCCATGCATACCCATCATTTAGCTCCCATTTATAGGTGAGAGTATGTGGCATTTCTTATGGCATTTTGAAGATATTATTCCAGTGTCTTCAGGATTCAGTTGTTGCTGTTGAAAGATCTGCTCTAAAGTCTAATTGTTATTCCTTGGAAAGTATTATGTCTTTACTCTCTTGTTGCTTCTAGGATATTTCTTTGTTTCTTGTTTACTATCATCATACTGTGTTTACTCTTTACTGTGCTCTTTATTTTTGTAATTTTGTGGTATTTTTTATTGATCAAGTGTTGTTCTTACATCCTTCTTTCCCTATTTTATTCATATTTGAAGTTATGTACTTGACACATTTTTGAAGTGGTTATCCTTAACTTTTAGTGTACATATATTATAGCTTTCTAGAAGTCTAAAGATAGGCATTTTCTCTAGACTTCTCTTCAAAAGAGGTAACTTTTATGATTTTTTCAACCATGGTTATATTAAAAATATTGTCTCTATCATTTTTATGTTCTTGGAGAGAAGAGGAGGCGCTTCTATATGTGCTAACTCTCCCATCTTGGAAATACTAAGATAGTTTATCTCTTGCAAGAAATAGCTTTATGAGTTTCTTTTCATTGATTTCCCCAAAATGAATTAAGTCCTGTAAAGTTGCAGACAGGACTTTTAAACTCAGAAAACACAAGATTTTCTTTTGTCATATCAATACTTTTTGCTTCTTTCCCATTTCTTCAATAGTTGCTCTAATAATGCCATGAGTTAGATTGCTTGCATCTTGATCCAAGATGATAACTTTGACACCTTTGGTTGAAAAGATGATAATAGGAAAAGCTAAATAATGCACAACTGAAACAGCACTTTATAAAATTCTGATCTTGTGTTTTAGATATAGGAATCTGTGGACAATTACAAAGTGATGGAGCAAAAGACATAGGAAGCCTTGTTGGGCTGGAGCAAGTTTTGTCTTCCCTCAGTGAAACCAGGGAAACAATCAGTGGCATGGCGCTCTGGAGGCAGCAGGTCTGTGCAATAGCAAAAGTTCGCTTCCTAAAGTTAAAGAACGAAAGAAAAAGCCTGTTGACTATGTGAGTATCTGAGTGTCTCAAATTTGTTTAGGCTGTGAACTCAAAATAAGTTTAACCTATTTAACTTAAATAAGTTTAAGAGAGCAAAACATAAAAAAAAAAACTCAGGCAAAATAAATCCCAGCAAATGTATATGGTCTTTTAGACAAACAAATCACCTTTTAATTGAAGAAATCATTTTTAATCATGTTGATAAATAACTAAGACAGATAAAGACTGGGATTTTTCTTTTAATTTCACACAGACTTTGTTCTTACCAATGGGTTGAAGTTCTTTACAAGCACATGGATATTAGCACTTCGGTCCCATCCCAAAGACCCCAGTTCCTCTTTCCTCATGATACCAAAATCTTTATGTCAGGATTCCCCAGAAAAATGGAACTAATAGGATATACAAATATATAAAGATATTTATGTTAAGGAATAGTGGGGGCTGCAAATCTGAAATCTGTAGGGCAGAGCAGCAGGCTGGAAGCTCAGGTTAGAGTCAATGTTGCAGTTGACAGACTGGCAACTTAGGCAAAATTTCTATGTTACATCTTGAGACTGTGTGCTAGTAGTCTCTGCCTTGGCTTCACAACTATACCTGGAGCCCACCATAAGGTTAACATCCCTTCCACTTTAGCCTCGTCATCGAGTACTACCTCCTTGCATAAGCTCAGCTCTCCACTGAGAACACTCATTCATCCAAAAATATCTGTGAGCACCTCTATGCAACACTCTGTTATTAAATGATTGTAATATGTATCAGAATAAATCAGACATGACATCTGCCCTTGAGGGTGATTAGACGTGCACTAAATAATAGATAATCTTGTAAACTATGGCATTTATTAGGAGAAAGATTATGTCTAAATGGGGACATCAGAGAAGAAGCTCAGGGAGAATTTGAATGGAATTTATTTAGCTAAAAAGAAAGAGGAAGATGGAAATTCAGGCAGAGGGAGTACTGAGTATGGTGATACATGAGAAATCTAAAAAACTGTTATTAATTTGAGTTCATTGCAACACAGAGTGTATTAAAAAGTAAAAATAATTTTATGAGTATCTATTACATAAAGGTAAAGAGTTTGCACTTTATGAATACTAAGGAACTATTAAAGTTTCATTTTTTTATTTTGAACAGGTGATTGACAATTAGAACAGAATTCCAGGAAGTTTAATGCAATGGTACAAAATTGTTTGGTAATAATAGACATTGGAGACAGTGAAAACAATTATTTACGACAATATTGAAAGAGTCAGGAAAGAGATAGTAAAGGCCCTACTTGAAAAGCAAAAGAGAGGAGGTTTGGAGGCAATAAATAATGACAATATGATAGGCAGGAATTTTCAACCACTGGAAAAGAGACGTAGGGAACAGAAATGAGGGAACATAACTGAGCTTTGTAGCCCAAGTGAAGGAGAAAATGTTGTAATTTACAAAAATTGGAGACAGGTTGGGAAAAATGTTCAGAGTTTAATAAGTCTGTGTGTTAATGATATGCCAAGAATCATAATCTGCAGATTTCCTAAGCATGAATGAAATGTCCAGGCATCCTACTTGGTACTTAGAGAGAGAGAGACAGAGAGCAAAGATAGATACAAAGGAACCATTTCATTTCAGAAAGAAGAAAATGAAGGAAAAGCATGATTCAAATGTTTCGTTAGTGCTTATGATTTATTTCTATGATTATATCCATTATATGCTCAAACTTAAAAACCTACAAAAGTTGTTATAAATTATTTTTTTCTTTTGTATTTTTCTACATATAGGTTATTGCTTTTTGGGATTACTTTTACCCCTCATCTTTTGGAATATCTGTTCTATGAGTTATATCAAAAAAGTTACTCTTGGGAACTGTCTCCAAATATGTACTTCCTCTCACCAGGACAACCACCACAAGCTCCTCTGACCCGTTTACTGGTCATCAATAAAACAGGTGAACATGGGGCGGACGTGCAACTTCTAAATGTCGTTCTTGTTAAGAGATCCCCAGAAAACATAAAACATGAAGAAAAAATAAATTCCATATGTTTTAGAAAACATATATGACGCCAAACAGAAAATTAATTGAAAAATTAAAAATACAAGATTGGAGAGTTTGTTTTAGAAACACATTCTGCAAGTTTACTTAAACCCTAGTGCTTATCACACAAGGGAATCACAGAGGATTTAGGAGGATAAACCATTGACTGACTTTTGAGGTCTTTTCGTCTCGTTTTATGAGTCTACGCATTGCTGAGCTCTGGAAAAAAATCTGTTCCAAATTTATAAGAAAATGGAAGATTAATAGCTTCAAGGATTATGATGTTAACAGTAATTATTAAGAGTATTTTTATACCAGTAGAAATTATAACTAAATGCCTAGGCTCAAGGTAAAGTAACCTTGTCATACTTACGACATCAGAGTGAATTTTAGTACCACAGCATCAATTCTGCCTTTTTAAGGAAATCCTTAGACAGTCGTTTTTATGGTGTGTTTGAGTGACATGATGCCGTTTAGTTCTGTTTGTATTACTTGACCATTGTTTTATTTCATTTTTGTTTCCTTTGATCTTTACCATCATGGTAGGGTCAAGCATCGATGACTTTGTACATTCACTGAGGCAACAGAACATACTTTTAGAAGTGGATGCTTTTGGAACTAGAAATGGCACAGATGAGCCATCATACAATGGTGCTATCATTGTGTCAGGTGATGAAAAGGTATGTTGGACTCTATCTGCTGCATTTCACCAAAGATGGACTATGGATGTACAGTTCAAACAATTCATGTCAACTGACATGAAAGGCTAATTTGACACAAACAAATGGGATAGTTCTCATTTTTATAGGAAAGGCTGGACTACAACTATTTGCCCACAGCCTTCAGTATAACACTGTATAATGAAATACTGTTTGACTCTATTCCTTATTAAGTTGTATGCACTGCTATAATGAATAATATATTTAAATCTTATTATCAATTGGATTCCATTCCAATAATTAATTTCAATCTTATTCTCAGTTACAACTGAAAACAGCTGCTCAGTTTAGACTTGGCCTTTGCTTTTCTGTTTGCCATATCTCCATACTGCTTCACCTGCCTAGCCCCTATAGGAGTTTGAATCAGAAAGCACTATAGTAGCCAAATGGAAAAACATGAGACCATGAGACTAATCACAGCGGTTAGGTGTCATAAAGTGTGATGATTTATAGCTCATCACAGTTAATTTTCAGGAAAAATTTCTATGCCAATAATAAAGTAAAAAATTACCTTCAATCCAACTAGTCTTCAATATATCTTAATCAAATTATTTTCCAGTATTCTTACAACAATAGTTTTAAAAAATGGCAGCCTTAACATCAATAAATATTGCTTTAGGTAATTAGGTTAGATATAATATACTTGATTTATTTATGATCATAAAAATGCATTCTCAAAGCTTGCCTACATTTTGGGCAATATAGATAATTACTTCACTTATATTCTCTTTCTCTGAGGGAAAAATAATCACATTTTATATATATATTTAATATATATATTAAAAATATGTCATTTTAAAAGAGATTTTACATGTAAGCTCAATATTTGTGAAAACCTATGCTTTCATTACAACTGCCTGCCTGTCGCCTTCTTGCCAAGTATCCATACATTCTGCACTTAGAAAATGAATGTATTACATTTTGAAACAAAGTCTGCAGCCATGTTAAAGTGAGGTTGAATTTTGCAGTTTTATAGCTTTGCTACTAAAAACCATTTGAGGTATTTTCTTTTGTGAAGTTTAAGCATACCTAGCCACATGGCTGATATTATGGTGTGTAGAAACCAAAATACTGGATTCCTTTAAGTATACTGGGAATTAATCAAATAATATGGGTAATGATGATATTAATCACATTTAGTGCTTTGGCCTTACTATATTATCAAACATTTGAATGATTTTCTACCACATTCATTCATTAAATTTTATATTTGCTTTATGGGAAGTTAGAATTGATATTTGTTATATTTCAGGATCACAGATTTTCAATAGCATGTAATACAAAAAGGCTAAATTGCTTTCCTGTCCTCATGGATGTCATTAGCAATGGGCTACTTGGACTTTTTAATTCTTCAGAACACATTCAGACTGACAGAAGCACATTTTTTGTAGTAAGTATAATTATATCTCACGTATATTGAGCCACCAGAAGTTTTCAAGAAAATTCTTGAAATGCTGAAATAACATCATATTAATTTTTATGAATCTGTTCTTAAATAAGTTTATATTTTATATAAAAATCACTCTATGTATAATATGTATATTTATACACATGCTATTCAGCAATGATTACACAACATTATAACGTTATTCAGATGACTGGGGGTCATTGGAACAACAGAAAATACAATTAATTGGGAAAAAAATTATGACTTTTGGTCTTAGATCTGTCACCATCTGTGGTCCAAGACAGTGCAACGTAGTTGAAATAGCCAAAATCTTAAAGGCTAGACTATGTGGCCTTTTTAAACAATTTGACATATGCAGGACTTAGTTCACCAATCCACAAACAATACAGATAAAAGCTTCATCATACAAGTTTCTTAAGAAGTAAATGAGACAACGTGAGCCCCAGGCTAAGTTGGCTAAGTTAGTGTAAGAACAGGTGGTAAAGCATATAGAAAAGCTGTAGGTGCTCAATAAATTGCACTTGTTATCATTATTGCTGCTGACATTATTTTTCTTGGGAATGCATCAAAAGAAGCTTCCATTAAAAAACATTCAATTTTGACTAGATCATGGGACCAGCTGAATTAGATCTAGGAGCAGTTCTTGTCACAAACACAATTTTTCAGGCCTTCTCAGATTCTCTGAGCAGAATATCCAGGGTGGGGAGGAGAACATGCACATCTATGTCATAAGGTCACCTCTTTCATCTTGCTATGTTGCATTTCCCTCTGCCTGGTTTAAATGACACCTTGGGCACATTCTATAGCTTCTTGGTCACGTTTTGCTATTAGGAATTATTCCAGTGCAGTCCAAAACGTCAATTTCCTATCAAATTCAAGCATTGCAAGGTCAACCTGTGGCCTAAGGGACATGGATGGGGTGGGTGGAGGTGGGGTGATTTGCTCTTTGATTCCCTTTTATGGTCTAACACCTTGGCATAGAAAAAGGAGAGTATTCTAGCTCTGAAACACTCCCCTTTCTTTCCCTTCTGAGCAAAACACTGCTGGTGCTGGAGGCAGAGCAGAAGGATGGAGAAATGGAGATTATCCTATGGAAATAGTGCTGGGAAGACATCCATGCTTTCTCTAGTTATATCTGCTGCTGGTAGTGTCTACTTAAGTGGTCACCACAGCCCAGGTGACCCGTGTGATTGTCTTGACACCAGTCCCTTCTGTAGATGAGAGCACACTCAAGGTTGTAGAGCAGAGTTTCCTTAGGGTGCTGCAGAGAAGTCTGCACTATCAAGCTTTCTCCTGTCTACATTGCTCATTGTTTCATGTGGTTGTCATCCAAGTAGTTCTTTAACCTCTGCACTTCTTCAGAAAGAGCTATGAGAACTGTTGAGTGCTTCCTGTGTGCTGTCTGAAAGATACAGAGATTTGGGATGTGAAGGGGGTTGCTTCATCTTCTCCAAAGCACATCATACCATTGTCCTTTCAAACCATATTTTGGCAGTCCTCCTTCCTTCAAGAATCTCTAGGGCAAAACCAGATATTTACTATGGGATTTATATGTATTAGCATATTTAAATGTCCTAACAAGATGTTGAGATAGTTGTTGTTGTTGTTATTATAGGTTGCATATCCTTTATCCAAAATGCTTGGCACCAGAAGTGTCTTGAATTTTGGATATTTTTGGATTTTGGAATATTTACATATACCTAATGAAATATCTTGGGGGATAGGAACCAAGTCCAAACACAAAATTCATTTATATTTCCTATATACCTTATACACATAGCCTTAAGATAATCTTATACAATATTTTTAATAAAATGTTTTGATAAACTGTGTGTTGTGCACCTGCCTTTTGACTGCAACCCATTACATGAAGTCAAGTGTGGAATTTTCCACTGTGGTGTCATGTTGGTGCTCAAAAAGTTTTGGATTTTGGAGCATTTCAGATTTTGGATTTTCAGAAGGGACACTCAATCTCTATTATTATTATTATTATATTATTATATTATATGTTATATTATTATATTATATTATATATTTTATTATATTTTATATAATATATATGTATTATATTATATATTATTATTATTATTAGCTGAGGAAACTGTAGCATGTAGATGTGCCAAATGTGTTTCATTATCTATTGTACTCAAGTAGACTGGTCAATTATCTGTATAACCAAAAATAGGATGTTCCCGAGAATGAGCAAATGACTTGAGTTCCCACTTTTAAAGATGTCTTAACTACAAAGTATTTGCTCCCCACCAGCCCAGCTGACCCTGAGGTCAGATGTAGATAAATTTGTGTCTTTAAATTGCCACTGCTGGTTTCCCCACCCAGGTTCTGGCATTCTCTTGCAATTCTGCAAGCCTATTCTACTTGAACCTTTAGCACGGGGCTCGCGATAGCTCAGACCTCACTTCTGATCCCACTCAGCGATTTTCACCATCTATTAGAGTGTCCTAAAATGCTCCCAACTGGCTACTCCTGCAAGTTATACCCACTCATCTAATATATTTGCCTGTGGACACCCAACCAAATTGCCCAGGTGGTATCAAGTGTCTTTCTGTGGGTCTCCTTCAGGCTGAGCCACACCAGACTCTGATTGTGCGTGTGTATAATTTAATATGTACATAGTATGTTGTTTATGAACCAAGTCATGAGTAAGGGGGGATGGCTGTTGAGATGGATTGTGAGTTTTCCATCCCCAGAGATCTTCCAAATCAGGAGAATCAACAATGGTGTCCACAGGCAAAGATATGAGATGGGTAATGTAGTCTTTGGTGCCCTTTTTTCCTCTTCCAGGGCCTCATCGCCACATATACATCTTCATTCAAACAATTTTCCTATGCTGTAAGATCTCAGAGGGGTGCCAAGATTTAGGAGGGGGGACGAGTAGGGAGAAGTAAGGAGACTGCAAAACTCATGATAGAGATGACTTGCAATGTAGTGGGACAACTGATCGTAGATCAAATCAAGGCTTGTTGCAAAACTCAAGGTCCTCTTTGACATGTACAGGGTTTTGATTTTTTTTAAATTCAATGACTTCATGTGGATCATGTGTTGACCATTATTCTCCAAGCCCCATTACTCATATTTTCTAACATCTACCTACTCATTAATTTATGTCTGCCAGATCTCTGAAAGCACTTGAATTCTGAACCAGGAGAATAACTCTTCACATATGTTGAACTGGAGTGATTTGGCACCAATTTCTGAAAACAAAATAGCCCTCCATTGACAGTTCACAATCTCTACTGCCTATTAAAACATCAGCCTTGATGTACACAAGCAATGTGTGTAATATTGTAACCACAAAGTCAGAGAGTGGCAGTTGCATGCCTACCTCACACATTAACTGTGGGACCTTTGCCAATTCGTATCACTTTATTGAGTTTGCTTCTTCGTAAGTAAATCAAGATACATGTTGAAAATGTCCAAGTTGATGCAACACAGGATTGAAAATGAATATGGGTGAGAAGTTGCACATAGGACCTTGAGAAGATCTTTGAGTGGTTAGCCCAATTCATTTATTTAAGTAATTTAGTGAAGAAAGAACAAATGAAGCATATGCCCAATGGCCATCAGCTCACCATGTTCTGCACGATTTCAGGAGCACGTGGAGTATGATGAGTATGGGTACCTGAGTCACGCCTTCTCTTGGATACCGATGGCACCTTCCTTCACTCCTTACATTGCAATGAGCAGCATCAGTGACTATAAAGTAAGCAGAGTTAATAAAGTCCTCACATGTTTTTAACGTCCAGGGAATCCTCCCCCATCTTTATGACCATAAATTGACATGCAGGTGGTAGATCTAATTTTTGTGTTTAATGCAATAAATAATCAAGCATTTTAATAATAAATTGCCAAATACGAAGAAAATGGTATTTTTGTTGAACAAATGTGAGACCTCAGGAAGGACAGCTTAGTAGATCTCATCAGCTAACAGAGCATGACAACTTTTAACCATGTATCACTTAGAATTTTATTTATAGACACTTACCCACCGACATAATCACATCCCATCTCTCAATGACGGTTTCCACATTCCGGGTGGTGGTAAAGCTACTCAGTTTAACAGCCCTGACCAACTCACCACAGCACTTTGACTTATTGTTGGAGAAAAATTGTCACTTTAAACTTCATTTTTGTGAAGTTTTTATATAAAATTCAAGAAGTCTGTAAGTGAGTCTTTCTGCCTCTCTTTGGTACTTCTGGTGCCACTTTCTCATGTCCCCGTGTCCTAGACATCATCAGCTGATGCTCAGGAGATGTTTTTGAAGGGCTTGAGTTAATTTTTATTTATTCTGCTCTAGCCCACCTTCAGCAAATCTTCAGAATCAAAATACTTCTTTTGTACTTATGAGAACACATTCACCTTTCTTTAACCACATGTCACTTTTTCTCCACCATTTTTGAGTTAAGCCTCTTGAGTTAATCCTGACCTTTTCTTATAAGCCTGTGTGAATATTGAACAGTTGCTACACTTGCCTCACTTTACACCTGTTAAATGAGCATGTTTCATCTGCCACAGTAACTAGTTTCCTGGAATGGGGTAGATATACCTTAGAATACTTAGAACCGTACTTGGGTATGTGAATTCCCATAGATGTTGAAGTCTTGAGTCCAAATATCAGGGTTTGCCCTAGGTTCATCTATTCCACAACCAGGGTTTCAGGTCAATCGTAGGAACCACAAGTGACAGTATGACTCCGTGCCTAAATCCTTCAATGGTTCTCATTAACAAAGCAGCACTGAAATCCCTGCTGTATCACTGAAAGCCCAAGGTGAATCCTGCACCTGGTAACCTTTCTACCTTGATTGATGCACTATTACCTTGATAATGCCACCAACTGGCTTCTTCCAAGTTTCCCCAAAATCAACCTTCTCCCTGATGCTTCCCCTGTTCCCCTCTTCCTGAGGTACTTCCCACCTGTCACCTGGATGATTCCTATTCACTGCCCAGACCCTGCCTTATACGTCACATCACAAGGGAACCCTCTCTGACCCGACCCCTTAATTACAATCCATTTCCCTTTGAAAGGTTCTCATATGACTCTAAATTCTTCCTTGAAACTTCCGATTTTAAATTTGCTATCACTTTACTGTTTTATTGCTTGTATTCCACTCCATAATTTTGCCCAGTGACATCACCAAAGCCGCCGTAGATATACTTTGTAAATATATATTAAGTCAATTAATGAGTAGGAAACATCACGCTCTCTAACATGTCCTCACTATCATTCTCTTCCCTGCCTCCCTTCAGATGCACTCTCCTTTCTGGAATATTTATCTGCATTCCAACTTTTTCCCCCTAACAGATCTCTTTATATAAACTCAATTTTAGATTTAAAATTTTAATGCTTTTATGCTTTACTATTAAAATAGTCCAAGTTATATTTTAAGACTTTGAGTTATGACAATCCCTGTAACAATGTGGCTTATACTGAGTCACAATATCAAAATCCACACGTTAGTTTTCACAACATCATAGTAAAGAATATGATTTCCTTCAAGACAATGAGAATAGTGCAACAGTTTAGAGGACGTCTTGCTTATGCAACCCAAAGAGGTTTTTTTAAATAAAGTTGACTAGTTAGATGATCATTTCTTAGACTCAAAATAAAATGCCAGTTATAAATGAACTGTTTATATTCAGCATAAATTTTAAGAATCTTACAGGAAATGGTAAACTCACTTCTGTTAAACTTGGCAATTTGTAAGTCTTCACGTCAAAGGTAAATTTAGCTTTGGAAAGAAAAGAATGGATGTCTTCTTATTGAGACAGTGCCCAGTCATTCTATGATGAAACATTAGCTAGTTATGTTGGTGCATTTTCCCTTTAGACAATGAAGTCACGTCATGGTTTGTAGTATTATTAATGCCTCTGAACAGGGGTGTGGCAAATGGCAGTGTCATTTGCTAAATCAGAATAATATTTGTAAAAAGTATATAGCAAAAATGAATGCTTTTATGACTTTATATTTGCAATTTCCCAAACCTCAACTTTTCAGAAGCTTTTGGTGATTCTTCTATTTCTTTACCAGAAAAAAGCTCATTCCCAGCTACGGATTTCAGGCCTCTACCCTTCTGCTTACTGGTTTGGACAGGCACTAGTGGATGTTCCCCTATACTTCTTGGTCCTCCTTCTAATGCAAACAATGGATTACGTTTTTAACCCAGGAGAGATTATATTTATAATTCAAAGCCTGTCAATTCAAGTAAGTGGCAAAAATTACAAAATGGTTTTATTAGATTATTTTTTCATGAACGCAGTAGCGTTATTAATCTTAAACCAAAGAACTTCAAATTATCTGTGCTATAGCATAGTTTTGGAAAGTTAAAGGGTAAGTATGAATACTTTTATAAACAGTATTAACCTTATCCAACCTTGATATTTTTATTTTCAGATCCTGTGTAGTATTGGATATGTCTCATCTCTTATTTTCTTGACATATGTGATTTCGTTCATTTTTCGCAATGGCAGGAAAAATAGTGGCATTTGGTCATTTTTCTTCTTAATTGTAAGTATGCATATAGTGCATATTATTTTATTTTTAAATCATTTTTGAATAAACCTAAGAACATATTTTAATCTTTGTACTAAGCAGAATGGAAAATTAATATTGCTCTCCAGATAATTGTAATTACTCTGAGATAACATAGGTATATCTAAATTCTGCTCTACTTGTGGGTATATGCCATCTATAAACCATGACCCCCCAAACATGTCTCCAGGTCTAACCTCTCCCCTGAGCTAGATATTTGTACCTCTAACAATTCACTTACAACTTCACTTGAATATTTAAGAATAACCTCAATAATCACATATCTGAAATATAATTATCTCCTTAATCCAATTGTTCCTTGTCTCTTAGCAGATTACATCATTGCAGCAGAATCCACCTAGCTAGTTGCTCATACCAATAATATGGAATCATCTGTGATTCCTCCTTCTTTGTGTCTTCCCATATTCAATCCATATGCATGTCAGACATTTCCCAGTCTGTTTGGTGTGTCCCAACTTCACAGCTACATCCTTGTCTAAGCTTTCATGCTCTCTCACCCGGAGTATTGCAGTAGATCTGTAACTGGTCTCTCTGTTTCTACTTTTGCCTCCTGTTAACTATTCTCTATCTAATAACCAAAGGTACCTTTTAAAATTAATTTTAGTTGAAAAATATAGCCTACATATGGAAAAGTACACATATTTAAGCACAATAAAAATTTTTAAATGAGCACTTCCAAAAAACTACCAGACACATCAAGAAATAGAACATTACCAGGACTCAGAAGCCCTCTTGCCTTTACTTCCTCCTTATAAGAAATCATCATCTTTAATTATAATACCATGGATTAGTTTAGCCAGTTTCTGAACTTCATAAAAATGGAATCATGTAGAATACATAATTCTGTACCTGCTCGTAATCAACAATACATTTTTTAGAGTGATCAATACTGTTGTATCTGGTAACTACCACAATAGTTCATTCATTGTCATTACCACAATATTCTATTGATGAAAATGCTATGATTTATTTATCCATTGTTGATGGACATTCAAGTGATGTCCTATTTTGGACTGTTATCAATAATGCTGCCGTGAACTTTTTTATATGTCTTTTGGTGCACATATATAAATATTTTGAGGTGTAAACCTTGCAGGGGAATTTTTAGGTCATAAAGTATCCAACTTTATGTTCAACTTTAGTAGACAGTACCAAACAGTTTTTCAAAGTGGTCATACCACCAACAGGGTACGAAAATTCCAGTGGATGATCTCAAGGATGCTTCACATCTTTGCCAAAATTTTGAAGAAACTAAAATAAAATACTATGAGTAAAAACAATAAGAAAAGACAATGATTTTCAGATTGAGTTAAGAAATAAAATTCAGCTATATATTGTTTACAATAAACACATCTAAGTCATGGGCAATGACTTAACCGGCATTTTTTAAAATAAGGAAATTATAAATGGCTACACAAATAACAGATAAAATCGAATTTGACACCTAAAGTCTTAAATAAGGAAAAATAATATATTGACAAAATATAAAATCCATGAAGAAGGTGGAAGCCTCATACTTTTTTATTTCAGAATATTACAGGGGTGCAAACATTTTGGTTACACGAATTGCTTTTGTACAGTTTGAGTCAAAGGGCACATATTTTGTTTTGTAAATAATACACAACAGCAAAATACGTAGCACAAATCATCTCTGAAAATACAAGTGGAACTTAGATCACCTGTTTCAGAACTGAAAGATCAGGCGGAAAAAAATGAATCAGCAAGTAAAGATTTAAATTAAACATTATACAAGTTTGATTTGATTAGATATGTACACAGAGAACATCTTTGTTAGTAGAGCAGGGTAGAACAAAATAAGGAAAACTGAAGTAGAAATGTGGTGGCCAAGGAAAGAAGTCACTGATGTAGAGTAATGCCTAACTCCACTTCCATCCTCGACAAGCAATTTCGATGAGGAAATGTTAGTTGCTAAAATACCAACAATTAGCTCTAAAAAGTATTTGAGTGATTGACTTGACATCCTAGGCAGAGGTAAATAAAAACCCCTAGGAGAAAAATGCCTTACCTGGAGAGGAAGGATGCAGGGCTCTGAACTGAATTGGAGTGTGGTCCAAGATCTAAGAGTGTGCCGACACCTTGGCCATGAGATGCACTGCCTGCTAGATAAAGTGAAAACTGATACAAAACATTGGACATGACTCACAGAATAAAGCAACAAGGCTTCACATAGCCCAAGCTGAGGACACTGCATGTATCCATGCCTCCAGGTTTCAAAGATATTGATAGAAAGCAACACCCTACATCAAAATATCACTCAAAGGAAAGGATAAGTAGATGTCAGCTAAGCAAGAAAAGGTGTTCAAAAGAAATCATAAATACTTTATCAGAGCAAGTAGAAGATATCAGTAGAGCTTCGTATGTTAGACATGTTCAAGATTAATAAAAAGGTAGTCTATGACAACTCTTCAAACACACAAGGCACTGTAAAATATCCAAAAGCAAGAGAAGCATCAATAACAAAGAAGTTAATACAGTATTCAAAAAAGGATGCAGAACAAATAAAACTTCCATTAGAGCTTTTTCCATAGTTTTGAAAGAACATGAATTTAATAAGACAAAAGCTCAGTGTCACAATGATAAAACTTCTTGAATGAGAAAAAAGAGATTTCAGAACTGCATAAACACACTAATCATCAGTATAATTGTGGAACTAATAGTGAATTCTGGAAAAGGCTAAAATCCAACTAGAGATATAAAATAAATAATTAAGATAATCCCCATTAATCATCAAAGCAATAATAAAAATACAAAAAATAGATACAAAGACAAAACCAATCCAATAAAATAATAATAATAATTAATTTTTATGTAGTGTATCAATTAGGTATATATATGTCTTTTATATGTTATAATTCTTTTAATATAATTCTATTATAATTCTGTGTATGAAATTATACTAGAAGAAAGTGTACTCTAAATTAAGAAAGAACTGCTATGGAATGATCAATACTCATTAAGATATGAAACTTCAAAATAAAGGTACCCAAGAAGTAAATGGACATCAACCATAAAAGAGAAAATTTCAAGCTTCCCAGATTTATTTCCTACAATTTTGCATGTTAGTTGTCATAAATCTGAGAGAAAGCAAATGAAATCCTCCTTCGAAATTATATGTACCCAAGTTGTAGTTCTAGGAAAGATTAGACATACTCAAATATGAACTCAGGAAACGAAGCTTTTCAAAGCCCCCTTTTAAAAAATCACTCAGTCCACACAAAAACCTACACATGGATTTTTATAGCAGCTTTATTCATAACTGCCAAAACTTGGAAGCAACCAAGATGTACAAGATAATGAATGGATGTGGTACATCCAGACAGTGGAATATTATTTAGTGCTAAAAAGATATGTGCTATTAAGCCATGAAAAGACATAGGGAAAACCTAAATGCATATTACTAAGTGAAAGAAGCCAATCTGAAAAGTCTACTACACTCAGCATGATTCAACTACATGAAATTCTGGAGAAGGCAAAACTATGAAGACAGTAAAGATATCAGTGGTTTCCAGAGGTTGGGGGGACGGAGGGGTGAATAGGCGGAGCACAGAGGATTTTTAGGGCAGTGAAACTACTCTGTATGACACTATAATGGTGGATACATGTCATTATACATTTGTCCAAACCCATAGAATGCACAACAACAAGAGTAAGCTCTAATGTAAACTATGGACACTGGGTGACACCAATGTGTCAATAAGGTTCATTAATTGCAACAAATGCACCACTCTCACGTAGGATATTGATCATCAGGAGCCTGTGCCTGTGTGGGGGCAGGGGCCCTATGGGAAAGTTCTATACTTTCCACTCAATTTTGTTATGGAGGTAAAACTGTTCTAAAAATAAATCTCTTTAACAAAAAATGAAAACAGATCACTCAGGAACAAATTACAGCTACATGAAAGATGAAGCACTTAAGGTTAAAATATAATCCGTCTAAGAAATAAATTAAAATAAAGAATTCAAGAAAAGTAAAATTGTTGTAAAAGCACTGATAGAAACCACAGAATTCAGTTAAATACTTATGAAGATTAAATAACTTTGGGAATCATGGTTATAACATATTTAAATAGAAAAAATCCATAAAATTGAATAGTTCTTTTAATAAAGCAGACATAACTTTAATAATAAAACCTAAGAAAACTTAAAAAAGAAAACCATTGATAAATTCACTTGGAAAAATGAAAGACAACTCTCTAAATAAAAAGATAGCTGAGTAAACACAGAAGTAAATTAAAAGAACAATAATAAAAAATAGTCAGGTATGATTTATTTCAGACTGCAATGATGGTCGCTATTAGCAGCTTTTGAACTCAAAGAGGAAACCTGCATGGGTCAAGAAAACACCACACAGTTCCTTAAAAATGCCTAGTAAAAAGAAAATATAAACATAGACAGGATAAATGACCAAAAACCAATGATAAATACCATTTTAAATGGTAAAATTATAAACTTATTTACCTACTATCAGCAATAAAACAAGGATACCTACAATAATTAGTCATGACATCCTGTGTTAGTGAGGTGTGACGTAATGTGCACCCTAATTCATGGTTCAGAGGAGAACAGATGTGACTATCTTTTAACAAAATAATCTGTTAGTGATGTAGAATTTTAAATGCACATGAATTTTAACCTGCAATTACACCTTTCAGACTCTCTAAGACTAAAAGTGCCAGCATAAAAAGATTTATGTAGACTATAATTTATAGGAGTAGAAAAACTGAAAACACATCTTCCAAAGGCAACATTCTTGAATTCCTGCACATCCACTCAAACGAATAGCCGCCATGAAAACAAATAGCTGGTATGCCTAAACCTAAAAGGATGTCTATGATCTATTGTGAAATGAAAAAAGAAAAATGCAGAATAATGTATAATAAATAATCTCTTTATCAGAATCTGAATTTTAGCAAGAACCCCTCCTGATTTGTAAGCTCATTGAGTTTGAGAAGCACTGTTGTGTCTTTTAAAAAATCCGTCATCAATCCAATACAAAATGGTGACACAATTCCATATTGCAAAGAAAAAGAAATGATGGCAATACTAGCTTAGAGAGTGGAACTGAAAATAAGAACATTTTCAAGATGAATTGCTCACCTCTTGAAAAACATCCTAAAATTCAGATAATTACACTTTAGTGACACTACGCTGTGTTTTTATCTTAGGTCACCATCTTTACAATAGTTGCTGTTGATATAGATGAATATGGATTTCTAGGGCTATTATTCAGCACCATATTAATACCACCCTACACATTGCTTGGCTCTCTATTCATTTTTTCCCAGGTAAGTAGTTCTACTCCTGTCCTAGCATCATGAAATGTGTGGCCATTTGAGAAACCCTTGAATATTACATAAATGTAGGTAGAGTCCTCAACTCTGAAAAGTTTAAAAGTTTCTGTTTTTGGAAAGCCAGTTCTCTTGCCACAGGGTGTGTGAAAACACAGGGGCATGTTTTCATTCAGTAAGAAGCCCTGCCTTGGTTTATGAAGGTGAAAGGCAACTCCAAGTTGGTAGAATTTTATAGTTCCCATGACAACCCTCACTCCTGGGAACTCTAACCAAGAGGCTTAAGAGATGCCCCTTTTTTGTTAAGTTTTTGGACATGTTAGATTTAAGGCTCCTAATAGACATGCAAAGAGAAATACCAAGTAGCCAGTTAGATGTGTAAGTCTGGAATTCAATGTGTCAGGGTGGGTGGAGATTGGGTTGGAAGCTAAATACTTGAGATTCATCAGTTTATAGATGGGACTGGATAATATGACCTACACAGTGAGTATAGATAGAAATGAAAAGAGGGCCAAGGACTTGACCTTGAACTCCAAAATTTAGAGGAGGAGCCAATAAATCAGTTTGAGATGGAGCCAGGGGGACAGAAGAACAAAAATGTCAGACTTCTGTGTGCCAGAATCTCTGCTGAGAAACTCTCCTTAACCACCTAAGTATCAGTATATAAGGGTGTGTGCCAGATGGCAATAAAGAATGTTTTGGGAAGGAGGGCGTGATAAAACCATCAAATGCTACTGAGAGGTCTTGACTACATGAAGGTTATTGGTGATCTTAACAAGGTTTATTTTAATGAAATTCTCAATACCAAAGCCTAGTAAGAGTGAGTTTAGTAGAGAATTTGAGGTGAGGAAGTGGTGACAGTGGGTATAGGTAAGTATTTCTAGTTTTCCTGAAAAGAGTAGAAAAATGTAAGAGCAGATGCATGGGGAGGGTAGATTTTGTTTGTTTGGGCTAAGGAAGCAGATACTACGCTGATATGAGAAAAATTTATGATGCAAAGGAGAGACAGGGGCTGCCTAAGGAGTCAAGTCCTTGAATAGCTGGGAAAAAATTGTGCATGTTGTGCACAAACAGAGGGGTTCCTGTCCACAAAAGCAGGAACATTCCATGTACTTAACAAGAAATCATAACCAGTAAATGAATATAGAGGCAGGTAGTTTAGTGGCTTTCCTGGTAGGAAGATGAGCTGATTCTCCTCTAACTGGTTCTGCCTTCTTAGGGAAATAAGAGGTGAAGTCAACTGATCGTGGTTGAGGAGTCTTGGGGTTTTGAGAATAAAAGACGAGGAAAACTATTTCAGAGAGCGTCAGTAGGATCAACAGGCAGAGCTAAAGTGCCTCTGCCCTACTTTTCAAGTGAAGTGAGCAAAGTTGAGAGGTTTTCTTATTGTAGTCTGCTTCTCAGATGCAGTTTGGGAAAGGCAGAGACTTGAACTCAATCAGGGTTAGAGATTTGGCAGTTGAATCTGACAAAGACAGGGATAAGCGAGCAGTAGTCTATGTAAGGAGGGAGGTACCATGGATTCTAAGCTAGAGAATGAAGACGTTAAGGACATGAGGGGAATTGTGCACAGTGGGGAAAAAAGGTTGGCATGCTGGAGGTTCACCAACTCCAACTTATGTAGTAGGGGCACTAGCATAAGGGAGCTGGAAAAATAAAATGCGGTGGCAGAGAGGGCAGAGATCTGGGAGCCCAGAGTTCATTTTAGATGTGGTGCAATTACTGGAAGTGGGCAACTAAGGCACTTAGGAGAACAAAATCATTTGAAATGATGTTATGGTTGTGAAAATTATCAAAAACAAAATCATCTGGTAGATGGCTGTGATGGTTAAAAATTTACTGCAAAGGGCTTAAAATTGCTCAGGAAAAAGTCTTGGTAAATGTAGCTCTAGGAACAAAATTAGCCCTTCAGCCTTTACTCACTAAAGATGGGGTGATGCTGGAAAAATGCACTTACGTGTATACATGTGAAACTCTAGGGGAAGAACTTTGCCTTCAGTTTGAAGGGATTATTATGATTATTCTCAAAAGTGAATGTCAGAGGGCAAGAGCAATATAACAGTTCCAAGGCTCTTGGGGGAAGAATAGAGGGAAGGCGCACAGGTGAGGAGAGAAAGACAGGTAAAGTTAGGGGAGAGGGTTTGTCTTAAGACAAACTTGCCAATTGCTTCAACTGGTCCTGCCGGCACCAGCCCAGAATTCTCCTAACAGGGCAAGTCCTGCTAACTCATAGTGTTACATACAAAAGTATCTCAGCCTATAGACGAGCACAGGTTGACAGTTCACTGAGGTACACTGGGAGCAAAGAAGACGTACTACACAGTCAGAAATTAGCAGTTACCGGGTACCCAAAGCAGAATCAGGTAGAATGGTGGTAAGACCATTTAATGGACATTAATTTGTCTTACGTTGGATGAACTTCGTGAACAGATGAAGGTCCATCTGAACACACTTTCTCCTTGTTTTACAGATTTCTCCTAACTCCATGGATTACTTAGGAGAATCAGAATCTCAAATTGTATACCTGGCACTGCTACTAGTAAGAAGACATTTCTTTTTCAATGTTCTTGCATGAGGGAACACAGCCTTATATGGTTTGAAGTTCTTTGAATTGCATCAAGTTATAAAGGTTTGGACATTTTGGGCATCTGAAGCGACAGACACCCGCACACACGCACACACACAGTGGCTTTTAGATCTGGGCCACTATCTTTACAACCACCATCTGATGCCAGGTGTGAAGCCTAAACTCTAAATGGCTTGTGTCCTACTGGTTTCAGCCTCATACTACTGTAATTGTTATGCTTCATCTGAATAGCAGTGAAGCTAACTTTGAGAGTTTCATGGAATATAAGTAGATTGTCTTTCAATCTTGTGAAAATGTTATCAAATCTAGTTTTATGTGTAATCAATCTCCTTAAATCAATTCCAACATTGAATCATTGCTTGTATGGTGATGTTCATTTTGATTGTCTTTCTTTTTCCCTAGCCTTACCTTCATTTTTTCATTTTCCTCTTCATTCTGCGATGTCTAGAAATGAACTTCAGGAAGCAATCAATGAGAAAGGATCCCATGTTCAGGTTGAGAAAATTCAATTAGAATTTCTTGTTTTATTTTAAACTTCATTGTTTAAAGACATTTTAATATGCCTAAATTAATTAAGTAAAAATTACTGCACAGGATTGGTTTTAAAGGTATTTTGTGGTGTACAAAATTACTGTGATTCATGGTACTCTACTGAGATTACAGTCCAGGGAGACAATCCACATTAGCACACATGAGATGCTGAAAAATTAAGGCAGATCATAATTCCACTGATGAGGAAAGTTATATGCAAGAAGTAGAATCTTTAAAATAAGTAAGTGTAGATAAGCAATTAGGTAAGTGTGGCTAATCCAGGAAGGGGGAGTATTCTGAGCAATGGGACACAGGCTGAGATGAACACCCTCCTGTTGCAGATTTGAGAAGACGGCTGGAACACACTTGAAGTCTTATGTTGGGGGATGATGGAAAATGAATTCAAGCTAGATATTAGAGGGTCTTGAAATGAGGAAGCATAGGGAAGTCTTTGCAAATTGCATAATGAGAAACCAAGACACAGGTGTGTCTTGAACACTTGGCCTACCGTACAAAATAGAAATCAAGTTCAAGTCCAAATGGTGGTAGCGTAGTACAGTGAGAAGATGACAGCCATTCTCTAGGAAACCAACTGACAGCAGTGATATGGGGTGGCATGAGGGAGAGATGCAGGGATCAGCAGGAACCAGTGGCGGGGTGTGGAAGGAAAGAACTAGATCGGTAGCAATGAGGAAAGAGTGATTCTGACACATATTCCCAAGAAGTGACTGTGCTCAGTGACTGATTAGACACTGGCATGGTGATTAGATGTCCTGGATTTTCTGGGACACATCCCTGATTCCAAATCTTTGGACACATTTTTCTCACAAAGCCTTCAAATTCCAAAATACTTGTGTCAAAATTACAGTTCCTGGACCTGCTCTCATGCAACCCTGCTTCAAAATTCTTTGCCAGAGGGTGTGCACCACTTTATTCTTTGAGGAAAAAAAAAATCACTAGCCACAAGGAAAATTAAACTTTGGTAGAAAAGCAAAGGTAACGTAAAAGTAGCATCATTTGAGTTATCAATGGAAACTAGGCTGTTTGAAAGGCAGATGGTGCAGAGTACAAGGATAGAGATTATGTTGTGCTCATAGTGAATCTATTCAAAAAACTGATAACATTATATAGAAAATTCATTACAAGTTTTTCAACTGAAAACTTGTCATTATCACACTGTTTTGATTTTAGAATCTCTCCAAGAAGCAATGATGTTTTCCCAAACCCAGAAGAACCTGAAGGGGAGGAAGAAGACGTTCAGATGGAGAGAATGAGAGCAGCAGGCGCTGTGACCATCACAGACACGGATGAGGTGGAAGTTACAAAAATGCTCATCAAATATTTTTTTCTGTCAGATAAAGCAAGCAACCTTCTAATCTTAATTTTTGAAAAACACTTGAAGTTCTTTCATTCTTACACATATAGCTCATTACTTGACTTCAGTGGGTATGCAATGCCCACAAAGCTAAGAGGACAAAGGAAATACACACACACACACACACACAGACATTAACTTGTTAATTTATCGTTCAGGGTTGGTTTTGATAAGTACAGCTAAACGTTACAACACCTAAGTAAGATTTTGTGAGTTTTATAACCCAAGCAAAGCCTACTGCAAGCAATTCCGAGCGAGCTCGTCTGAGGCGTATGTGTGTTTGTGAGCATGTTTATGTGAGTATGTGTCTTAACAAATCTATTGTTTCAGTGAACGTCTCTATTCCTGCTCTCGGAATAAGGGCAAGCACAAATCACATGATGTGGTGCAAAGCCCCTTTCCCTGCAGGAATATAGACTGGGATAGTTTTCTTGAAAAATCACAGTTTCTGGGGAAAGAACTAGTTCAATTTCTGATTTTGTCTAAGGAAAGGTCTGGTGAGGAGTATGGAGCACTGTCCGAATTCAAGGTGAGAATAAAGTCCCTTTATTATTTCCTTGTCTTTATAGAAACCAGTCATCATTGCCAGCTGTCTACGGAAGGAATATGCAGGCAAAAAGAAAAATTGCTTTTCCAAAAGGAAGAAAAAAGTCGCCACAAGAAATGTCTCTTTCTGTGTTAAAAAAGGTTGGAAACAGTAGGTCTGTTATCAGAGTGATCTTGACCTCCGAAGATTGGGTCTTTCGAAGGGAGTAAGATTCTCTGAATCTGGCGCTATCTGTAAACACATCAGCAGGCTAAGGCTGCTCCTTCCCACTTAAAAGCCTCAGTTATAATTATAACAAAGTTTGGTGGTTTTTTTGCATAGGAAGACAGTTATGTCTGTTCTGTGAAAACAAACAAAACAACAAAAGAGGCAGTCTTTCTGTTAAGAAAGAAGGTGTAAATTTTGAAGTAACAATTAATTTCACAACAGAGAATACGACAAAGAGGGGACCAGCTGAGACGTAGTAATGCAGTCTTCCTTCCTAACAAATAGCACACGTTGCGAAAGTGTTGGTCAAGGGCAACAGGCTTTGAAATAAAAATTTGTTTCACGTTGCAGCTCAGCCTCTTACTGGCTGCCTTGTTATCCTCTTTAAGTCTTAGCCTCCTCACCTGTAAGAGGAAGCTAGTGATGGTATTCAGGTGTGTGTGAGCGCACGCACGTGTGTGTGTGTGAAGAAGTGAAATAGTGCACACAGCACATTTCACATAGTGCTTAACACATAGTGAGTCCTCAAATGGTATTTGCTTTTACTTTTATTGCAATTATTTGTGTATTTCTGTGCGTACCTCTCTCTTTCAGGTGAAGTTATAGGGTTGTTAGGACACAATGGAGCTGGTAAAAGTACAATGATTAAGATGATATCTGGAGATACAGAACCAACCGCAGGACAGGTCAGTAAAACACACAGAAATATGGTCACTGATGCTGCCTAGAACAAACATTATACAGTGAATATTGATGGCAATCTTAAAACTATATAGATAATCCTTAATCAATTAGTGGGATTTATGGATTGAATGAAGAGGATTGATTAAAAATTTCTCTCCTTAATTCCAAAAAAAGTTAGTTGCTGAGAAGGGCTGCATATAATCTATACTATGCTCTTTATTAAGTGAAAAATAGATTCATTAGAAGGAAATATATATTCCTTGAGGTCATAGATCTTTGCTTTGTTGACTTATGTATCCCAAGAAATTGTTGAATTGAGTAGCCTCAGCCTGCATCACACCAGAAACCACTGTCAGAATAATGACAAATGCTGCTTATGTGGCTGCAGAGTCCTGAATCTTCATATTTAATAACTGCTCTCTACCTACATACTGTAATTAAAGCTTATGTATCACTTGTGTAACGATAAGAGTCCATGAGCAGGTAAAACGTCATAGGTCTTTGCACAGAGCATATACAATAGAAACTTTCTTGTAATTATTGAGATATATCCTGGCCCAGCTGATGTCATGGAATGGCAGAGCAGCAGAAAGTATTGTTGCAGAAACAATGAAGTTCTCGAAGCACAACAGTGTTGCTGACCTAGTGATAAAATATTCAGGGTTTATTAAGACAATAGTGATCAGAGGTAAGGAAAAAAAATATTTGCCTAAATTCCAAAGCAGAAGCTAGAATAATATGTGAATACCATTTGGTGGTATGTCTAGGGCTAGGCCAAGGTGGGTAAAATGGTGGACAGGGGTCAAAGGACCACACCTTTGGAGGGGAAATGCTACTGACCTTTGACATGATGTCAATGTCAGGGGAGTGTCCATGAAGGAAGGTTGCACAGTGGTGGTAACTGCTGCAGAGGTCTCCTAAATTGTCGTTCCATTTCTACTCTTGCCTCAACAGCAGCCCAGAGCAGTCCTTAAAAGATGCACATGAGGTCCTGTCACCCTCCCACTTACAACCTCTTTCTG
This sequence comes from Daubentonia madagascariensis, assembly GCA_023783475.1. Lineage (NCBI taxonomy): Eukaryota > Metazoa > Chordata > Mammalia > Primates > Daubentoniidae > Daubentonia > Daubentonia madagascariensis. The sequence goes on from JAKFHU010000487.1 coordinate 11,524,033, forward strand.
AGAATTGATCCCAAATCTTCACCATGGCTGCTGCATACCCGGCCTGATGTGGGCTCTGTCCACCACCTTCCACATCCCTCCTCCCCTGCTCCTGTTGGCCTCAGGTCGCCTTCTTGCTGTGGGACCTCTGGCTTTGCCCTTCCCAGGGCTAGAGTGCCCTTCCCTCACCTCTTCATGTGCTCTGTCATCTCCTCATCACTTTGGCATTTACCTCCCAAAAAAACCTTTTCCTGATATACTATTAGCTAAGTTAAATCCTCTCTATGTTTGTTTAGCACATCTGTTTCCTTGAAAGCACGAAGCAGAGGCTATAATTAGTTCGCTTACATGTTTACTTGTTTATTTTCTGTTTCTCTCTCCAGATTGAAAGCTCTATGAAGCAGGGGTAACTAGGTCTCTCCTCCTTTGTACTGGGGGAAACCATATAGCATCCAGGTCAAGGCTTATATTCTGAAGGTCAATCCCAGTTTCAAGTTCCAAGTTTACCATCTGTGACTTTGTGCAAGTTTCCTAATCCACGCATGCATTAGTTTTCTCACGTGTAAACCATCAGTGATAAAACAAACATCCAACACATATGGGGCTTTTGTAAGGATAGGATAATGTAATCCAAAATATATCAGATGCTTAGATTCTGGCACATAGCAAGCACTGAGTACACATTAGCTCTTATTACTATTGTATAGCCCAGTGCCTGGCTCATAAAGATAATAAATACTATCATGTATTTATTGGTTCCTAGGGGCCAGAGAGAGTGCTGAAGGCTTTTTGTTTATTACTTAGTTGAGGATTTCTCAGTCTTGGCACTAATGACATTTTGGGCTGGATAATTTTTGTTGTGGGGGGCTGTCCTGTGTATTCTAAGATGTTTAGCACTGTCCCTGGCCTCTACTCACTAGATTCCAGTAGTACTCTGCCCACCAGTGCGTACACACACAAATTGTGACAACCAAGTATGTCTCCAGACAGTGTTAAATATCCTCTGGCAGGAGGATTGTCCCTGACTGAGAACCACTGCCTTACGGTGAAGTAGATCCTGTAATTATAACTATTTGTCATGGGGGAAATAGACTCCTCAACAAGTATCTATTCCTTTGAATGTTTGGATCAATGAATGAAGTCGAACAACAGACAATCAAACAAGCAACCTGGAATTCAGCCACAGTGATGGAATTGGTAATAAAGTCTAAACTATAACGGAATGTCTTCCTTTTAAATTACTGAGTTTTTACCATCTTTTCCCGCAAGCTAAGTGGTTAGTTATTTGCTTTTGTACACTTAGCACCTGTGGGTGTGAAATATGCACTTACACAAAAAACTGTGGACATTCAAAACATTCTCAGTTCATTCTGAGAATGAACTTATTTTGTGTAGGTGATTTTGAAAGGGAGTGGCGGAGGGGACCCCCTCGGGTTCCTGGGATACTGTCCTCAGGAGAACGCGCTGTGGCCCAGCCTGACAGTGAGGGAGCACCTGGAGGCATACGCTGCCGTGAAAGGGCTGAGGAACGGGGACACGATGATCGCCATCTCACGGTACATGGGGGTGGGAATGGGGGACACAGCATTCTCTGCTGGGGCGATGTCATAGTCATGATGTTCACATGAAAATAAGGAGGGGAGGTTTTAACCGGTGACCCCAGTCCTGTGGGAGAAGACTTGGTCATCTAGACTCAGTTCATTATTTTTTTCTCTTGCTTTAAACCTGGAGAGAAAACGTTTATTCTTAATATAGAAAGAAGTCATTAAAAAAAATGACCATGAAGGGTTCATAAAGGATCCTAGGTAGTTTTAATGGTATGACCACTCTGACTCCTCTGAAAAGCACCTCCATTGTAGGGTTGATTCTGATTTTCTCCTTCTCCTACACACAGTCACCAGCACTCAGGGGTAATGTGGACTGACCCACTCTGTTTTCTTCAGGTTGGTGGATGCACTCAAGCTGCAGGAGCAGCTGAAGGCTCCCGTGGAGACCTTATCGGAGGGAATAAAGAGAAAGGTACAGACAGGGCTCGGGGTTACTCTGTGCACCTCACAGATGGGTGCTGGACGGGCTCTTCCTCCGGTTCCAGCTGTGCTTCGCGCTGAGCATCCTGGGGAACCCGTCAGTGGTGCTTCTGGATGAGCCGTCGACCGGGATGGACCCCGAGGGACAGCAGCAACTGTGGTGAGGAGATATCATGAGTAACTTCTACATGAATTTATTGATCCTGTGACAACCGGCCTTCAAGGTCATCATTTACTTAGAAAGTGAAGGACACCCACATTACCAGGAAAAGCAATATTAAGAGAAAAAATGATCTGATTTCATATCATAATCGGTTTTTATTGAGAAGAAAAAGATGTATTCTCCCAACCTAATATCCACTCTAAGAATTTAGTTTTTTCTTAGATCTTCTGGGTATGCATGGAACATTTTTATACTCAGTCAAATCAGTCTATTATTAAGATTTAAATCTTTCTACAACATTACCTGGTACACAATTCTTATGGCAGATAAAAAGAAACATTCCAAGCCTTTCTGAATTCTGTTATTTGGTACCTTTTGGGTGTATGTTGTGATTATCATGCGTTTTAGTGAGTTCTCCTCATTTTCTGTCTTTCTTCCCACTGCCTTCTCCTAAATGTTCCTGAACTCAGCATTTTCTAAACAACCTTTTACCCAATATCATTCTCTATGTTCATCCCAAGTCATGTTCTCAATTATACTCTAACCAATAGTCTGGTTATTCCCATGCGTGTTATCCCTACAAAAATCCTTTCTTGGTCTAATCTGAATTCACTGCTTATTTCATATGTGTGTTAACGGAAACTTCTTTCAAAAAATTCCACAATACCTCGAGCATTCCCACTAGTTACCATTTTCCCTCTACCTAAACCTAGGCAGGCAATCCGGGCCACCTTCAGAAACACGGAGAGGGGCGCCCTCCTGACCACCCACTACATGGCAGAGGCCGAGGCCGTGTGTGACCGCGTGGCCATCATGGTGTCCGGAAGGCTGAGGTGAGCGCCCGCCCAAGCCCGCACTCGGCCCCCAGTCGTGCGCACTGAGCTCTGAATGAAGGACATTTCCCTGCACAAGGCTACCCACTGCGAGGGGAGGAGCTGGGGTGGCGGCTGCTGGCTCTACATGGTCCTTCCCTGGCCTCAGAGGCTGAGTGTCACCAGCCGTCGATTTCTGCCTTTTCTTACGTGACCTCATCCTCCTCCTACCTCCAGATGCATCGGTTCCATCCAACAGCTGAAAAGCAAATTTGGCAAAGATTATCTGCTGGTGATGAAGGTGAAGACCCCCGCGCACGTGGAGCCCCTCCACGCAGAGATTCTGAGGCTTTTCCCCCAGGCTGCTCGGCAGGAAAGGTAAACGCAGGTGGCGTTTTGTTTTACCTCGGTCTTTGGTTTGCGTTTCTTTAATAGTGGTAGAAATAAAAACTTTATCTTCTCATTCTTTTTTTTTCTATAACTCTTTGGTAATTGTGAATACCTTAATTATTAGAGAAAATTCAATTCCAAGGGCTACCATAGGAGGGAAATAAGAGAACAGAGTGCTGATTTGGAAGCTGACTCTTGTAAGGGAATTAGCATTCGTGGGAGCTTTATAATGTGCCAGGTACTAAAATATGCACGTACTTAGGTCATCTCAGGGGTCCTTTCTAGAAGGTAAAGCCATCCCGCATTAAAGGAGATCACCTGTATGGAGCCCATGCTGGAATACCAGGCATCAGTCAAAATCAGTGAATGGTATCTCTTAGCATTTTTATTATTATCAGGAAGGGCATCTGAGGCTCAGAGTTGGGGAAACAGGAATTGACCCTAGTTCTTTTTACCTAAATGCTATTCTCTTCTCACTAAGAAGAAGGTCTTGCTTCTTCCCTTCTTAAGGAGTAGGCGCTGTTGATTTTCTCCCCTTTGTCTTCCAATCCTCCTCTTAGCACATTGACTTCTTATTGATCAAAGAGCCTCTGCGCTCTGGGTGTCTTCAACACCATACAGACAAATTGTTGATGAGATTGTTGCTCCTTTTTAGACATGCACCCAACAGGGGTCATGACCTTGAAACCCAGAGTTGAGCCTCACTCCCTTCCCTTTGCAGGTATTCCTCCCTGATGGTCTACAAGCTGCCTGTTGAGGATGTGCAACCTTTATCACAGGCTTTCTTCAAATTAGAGATAGGTAAGAGTGATCGTTTAGAGAAAAGACTCTGGGAAACAGATAAATCCAAACCTTATATAAAACCAATATTTTAAAAATACATGAACATAGAATTGTGCTATTACATTGTAAATAAATTACTAAGACTTCTAATCTGGTGATTCTCAACAAGGGATGCTTTGGCGATGTCTGGGATTATTTTTGCTTCTCACACTGGGGGTTGGGGATAGGGGATGACTGGTATCTAGTGGGTGGAGGCCAGGAATGATGCTAAACATCCTACAATGCACAGGCCAGCCCCCACAAGGAAGAATGATCTGATCAAACATCTTTAGTGCCAAGGTTGAGAAACCCTGCTATAATTGAACAAGGCTCTGGAAGAAAGAGACCATTGACATTCAGGGCTAGAGTATCCACAAACTCACATAAACAGAAAAATATAAACTTGTTTTTTGTCTCTGTGTATTCTTTGATAGCATTAGATGCTGATAAAGAGGTTCCTATCTCTGTTCAGGTATGCTAATCCATGACTCTTATTTCAGCCCCTTGGATTTTGGTCTTTGCATACAGCATTAACCTATCAGGGAGTCAGTGTTTGCCTGTCATGTTAGTGTGTGAAACCTGAAGAGTTAGTGTATGAAATCTCATGCCTCTTCTTGAGCTGTACTTTCTCACTTGTCATCTGCCTTTAATAGAAGCCTTGGGTATCCCAGCTTTTAAAGAGATTTTTCTTGAGACAGGGTTGGGGTCACCCAGCTAGGTTTTCTTTTCATGTTCTCATCCTGCTGGTCAGCCTTACTCTGTGGTCTACGTAGCCATTTTCCACACTGACCACATTGACCATTTTGGCCTAGTGGCCAGTTTAACATCACTCCAGTGGGAAGGATTCCCACAGTAGGATCAACAGGAAGCATTTTATAATGGATTAGGAGCAGAGAGGTTGATGTTCTGGGAAGGCTGCCTCCCTAGAATACAATGGAGCATTTTCTTAAAACCCTTCTAATGCTTCTGCTTTCAAAAATGTTCCCTCCCACCTCAAATTCCTTCTGTGTTTAATTTGCTAAAACTGAGGTTCTCAGTTAGGGACAAAAAGAACCCCAACTTTTTATCACAGTTTCCTGCCCCATTATGTGATGATGACACAAAGTACAAAATGTGGAAATGTAAGCCAGCATTTTTCCTTCAAATGTTGTTGGACATTATTGTACACTCAGCTGCAATACATTTATTGAATGAGTTAGGCCCAGTGTTGTGCAAGCTAAATGCACACTTCATGACAATTCCTTTGCTTTGCTACATAGATTCATTCTTCCATACCACCAGTCACTTTGGATAATGCAAATTCCATCAAAACTCATATGCCCCTTCCAGGTCAGACTTGCCTAGAATTTGAAGACCTGCAACGAGGAAGGTGGGATGATCAATTTTATCTCTTTTCTTATTTTATTCCCCCCTTAACTCATAAGCTAATGTTTGGGGTAGAGTGTAGGGGGAAGGGAGAAGAGATAATATGGTAGCAAAGCTTGATATGATCACTAGAGCTGTAATATGGCATCAGGGCCTGCTGTGTAGAAATGAACAATTGCTGGCCCTTTCTTTCATGGGGTGCTTCTGTGGGTTCCTTGAAGACTCCCTTGTCCCTCCCATCTGTAACCTCTGACTACAGCTTCCTGGGATGGGTGACACCTCTTCTTCCTGTCACCACCTTGCAGCCTCCAGGCCCCTTCCTTGAAATCCCTTTACCCTTCCAGGTGATCTTCTCAAGGTACCTCTCCTTTGAAGTCCATGAGAAACACACAAGCATCTTTGCTTCTCCAAACTCTAAAAGTGCATGGCTGTCAGCCACCCATGGTATTTCTTCTTTACATCTTTCCAGACATGAGACAGGGACCAGTCCCCTTGTCCATGGAGAGAAGAAAGGAAATGTCACAGCAGTCTGATACTATCCAAAAGAATCTTTGCTTTCCAGTATCACCTTTCTTTTCGTTATTTCCCTCCTCTTACGTATCTACCCATTTGGGGTCTCAGTCATAGTCCCAATTGGTATCAGATGGTAAACTCAAAGTAGGATAACTAGAGGAAATTTTGTTAGTCAAGGGACTATTTGCAAAGGTACAAGGAACAGGGAAATTACCCAAGGCTAGGAACAGCAGAACTGTTACCATTCTTAGGTCCAAAGGGACTAAGAGAGGAAGCAGTGACTGGAACATGGGAGTAGAGTCAGGTAGAACTTCCCACCCTGAGAGAAGCAGTGACCTTCAATCAAGGCGCACACTTGGTGTCAGGGAGGGAGTGAACGAATAGATACCTCAACCTCCCCGCCCACCTCTCCTGCTGGGCTTGCCATTGGTGGAGCCCCAGGAGGCATATCTCAGGTCAGCCTCTGGGGTAGAGAGTGGGGCAGAGAACAAGAGTGAGGGCAGGTGTAGAGGGGCACATGGTGTCTGCACAGAAGGCATCATCCCTTAGCTTATCCTGCACAGGCGTTCTGGAACCTCTTATATTATTTCCTAGTCTTGCTGTACCTCTGCCAAAACTCTAGGAAAATGGGGCAGAATTTCCATCCTGTTGTATGACTATACGGTACATTTGCTTTTTCATATTTAGTCCAAGAATACTTATTACCTTATCTTTTATATTTAAGATCTACTTATATATTTTTTTCACATGACTTGATAAAACTCCCTGAATAAAAAATATATATAAAGAACTCCTAACATATGTTCATTCTTATGCAGTTAAACAGAACTTTGACCTGGAGGAGTACAGCCTCTCACAATCCACCCTAGAACAGGTGGGTCATTTTTAGTGATTTTATATCATCCATGGAATATAAGTGTTTAATATGTGCATACTATTTCCACTTGCTTGGACCTATAGCAGATAGTGTGCATCCCTCTCCTTTTATTTTTGTTTTTCCATTACAGGTTTTCCTGGAACTCTCCAAGGAGCAGGAGTTGGATGATTTTGATGAGGAAGTTGATCCTTCAATAAAGTGGAAGCTTCTCCCACAGGAAGAGCCTTAAAGCTTAAAATAGCCTATGTTTCTCTTTAAACTTGTGACTCTTTTTAAGACAATATTTTATAGCATTAATATACTTTATCTCAGATATGAAACAAAATACTTTTGAAACTAATATCATAATTTTTCCCAATAGTATTTCTCATAGTGGGACTAGGGGTGGAGTCAGTGAGGGGGATGGTAGGGCAGGAGACTAAGCCACACCACGCAGCCTCTGTACCAGCAACCAAATCCCACGTTTCATACAGTACTCAGTTTAAAATGCACTTACTATAGAAGTGTTTACATTTCTAAAAATGATACAGAGATTGTTTAATTTTCTTTCTCTGAACTTCAAACTATTGAATATTTTCACATCTTTTTGACTAGATAATATATAAGTTAAGACATCCTGTTGATTTTAGGGCAAAGGGAATCGACTGATTACACAGCAGCCCAGTATTCACTTTTTGTAATTCATTTTTTAACCTTTTATTAATTCACTGATTTTCTTTTTCTGTCAGTTTTCATACTTTAGATTGTAAAGTCCATGTTCTTTGCCTGTTGTAACTATAAAGGAAATTTGTAATCTGTTAAAATTAAAAATTACAGTAAGTATTTGAATGATCAAGTTGATGAAAATTTAAATATATACAGTTTACATATGAGTTTGAAACATATTTCTGATTTTATATGTTTCTTATGATGCAAGGGTCTACTCTTATGCAAAGCACTAAAATGTCATAGGTCTTAATTTCCTGTGTGTGTATATGTTCTGACTTGTCTAACTGGTGACCCTATGAACAGCTCAAAAATAAACACAATATACCTGTACATTCTTTTTGAAGGGAGTTTTTGTTGTTGTTACTACTGTTATGGTTGCTAGCTAGTTGAATATTCTAAGGAAGTTATCTGAAAGACCTTTACTTTGATTTTAATTGTTTCTTGTATCCTCCTAGTTAATGAAAGTAAAATACTGCCATCAACTTATAAGAATACTCATATGAAACCTTGGGCAAAAGGCCCCAGATTTCTTATTTTAAAAAGGAGACATTGGCTGGGTGCAGTAACTCACACCTGTAATCCAGCATTTTGGGAGGCTGAGGCGGGAGGATCACTTAAGGCCAGGAGTTCGAGACCAGCCTAGGCGACATAGTGAAATCCCATCCCTACAAATAAATAAGTAAATAAATAAATAAGCTGGGTGTGGTAGCACATGCCTTTGGTCCTAGCTACTCAGGAGGCTGAGGTGGGAGGCTCACTTGAGCCCAGGAATTCGAGGTTACAGTGAGCTATGATTGTGCCACTGTACTCCACCTGGGTGACAGAGCAAGACCCTATCTAAAAAAAAAAAAAAAAGAAAGAAAGAAAGACATTAATACTGGCCCTACTGACTCACTTGACTTTTATGAGTCACAAAGGAGTTGATACAAGTCAACATGTTGAAAACTTTAGTTCATTTTACTTGTATTAGAGTAGATGTTCCATGTAATGAACCAAATTGCTGAAGACTATGCCACTGTCATTGTATATAAGGCTTGCCTCTTCAATAAGACATGATTTCCTAAGACTTAATTTAACTGGTCTAATGACACTGTATTAGACTCAGAACTTTAGTGAGGCATTTTCAATAAGAAAGTGTCTATGTGCTATATTTTGGGGGCTGACCAAGAGACGCTTACATCATTTGAGTATTCTGAGAGTATGTTCCCAAAGCTTAAAAAAAAATAAATGAAGAAAAGCAAAGCTAATAGTCTCAATGAGAGTTTGACAAGTAAACGATTTATATCTAACAGTCCTGTAAAAGAAACTGAAACAGTAAACTTGAGCCACATAGAATTTCAGATATACAATAATTTTGAAAGCCTAGCATAGTGATGGCAATATTATCGTCACTTATAAGAAGACTAAATACACATTATCTGCCATGTTCTGTACATATATTGATTATTTTATGCAGGCCTCACAATAATATTACAAATAAATATTCTAATTTATATTTGGCACTGTGGGAGACAGAATTTCTAAAAGGGCTCAGTAAAGGTGCCCCTCCCGAATCTCTGGGCCCTATAAATATGATGAGTTATTATGCCATTGTCTCTGCTTTGCTGCACGACGCATTTAACATTAGAACAGAAAGACTATCTGTGTGGGCCTGATCTAATCATCTGATTCCTTAAATGTAGAGAGTTTCCTCCAGCCAACGGCAGAAGAAAAAGTCATAGAGGTTTGAAACATGAAGAGGACTTGGTGCTCTGTGTCTGCCTTTGAGGATGGAGGGGCCCGGGAGAAAAAACAGGGGTGCCCTCTGCTGTGGTTTCTGAGAGGGGCCAAACCAAAGGGAAAAACTGAACTGCCACAGAAAACTCGGTGGTATTAAGATACTGACATTTTTGAGATTTGGGGGTTTGTTACAATAGATAGTTATTAATAGCATTACATTGACTAAAACAGTAATTCATGTGTCAGTGAAAATTGTAAGAGGAAAAACCTGGACTGTTTCTCACACAGGGCACCAATGCAGTTGCCAGAGATTTTTATACTGTCTGACACTGCCTGTTCCCAGTCCTTGCCTGGAGCAGAACCCTGCAAGTGTGACCCTTCCTCCTGTCTTTTCACAGGTTCTTCTGTGTTGACTCTCTGGTTAGTTGATACTTCCTCCATTCCCAGTCCATCTGCACTGCACCATCCTCAAAGTATCTATCCAAGCAATAATAACTGTCTGTTATTGGTGCTGATATAAACGTTTTTCTTGTTTTGATTTATTGAGTTATATCCATGGCAATTTCAAAGCCAAAGAGTTGAACTCTTAGATTAAAATTGCTACCTTGAACCATTTCAAGGTAACTCTTGTTATAAGTTGGTGAAAATACCCGTATTTTAATGTCTTCTCAAAACCTCTCATTGGGCAGAATCTAACCCAAGACACTATGCCTTTGGATGAGTTCACCCTTCCTCTTATTATAAAAAGCTAGGAAGAAATGTCCCAACTTATATATACAAAGTTACATCAAGTGAACATTAGGACTATTTGAAGTAGAAGGTAAGAATAATTTATTTTGAGAGCTTAATCAATGAAAACATTACAATGATTATAAATAAATAATTTTAATGATACTAGGTTTATTTATTCTTATACAAGATGTGAGTTTCTCCATAGTGGTATGACTGGCATTTTGTGCTGGAAAATTTTTTGTTGGGGTGGTGGTGGGGATGGGCTGTCCTGTGTATTGCAGAATATTTAGTGGCATCCCTGGTCTCTACCCACTGCTATACTAAGATGATAATCACTCATTTTATAATCCATGCTGTTTGTATTCTCCCAATTGATCAATGACAGGAAGCTGAAGAAGACAGGTCAACGGTCATGGGATTTTAATCCAGCTAAAGCCTATTTGAATCTCAGTTCAGGTGAGACTTTTTCCACCACCTCAAGCACAAATTCAAATATATTATGACCTTTCCATGGTAACCTGTGAGATTGGTTAACACATCTATTCCTATGTATTAGAAGACAGAAAAATGATAGAGAGATGAGTATGTGTCAACAAACATGGACCTCATTATGCAAGATCTTTATACACAGTGGAATAATATTCAGACATAAAAGAGACAATCCTGTCATTTGCAACAACGTGAATGAACATGCGGGACATTATGTTAACTGAAATAAGACCAGGCACAGAAAGACAAATAGAGTACCCCATGATCTCACTCATATGCAGAATCTAAACAGGTTGATCTCATAGAATTAGAGAGTAGGATGGTGATTACAAAGACTGAGGTTGTTACACGGAAGGAGGGGGTTGGGTGGAGGTTGGCCAAGAATACATATATATGGTTCAAGAGGAGGAACAAGCTCCAGAGATCTATTGTAGAGTATGGTGACCATAGTTACTGAAGATGTATTTTATTCTCGAAAAATGCTAAGAAACTGGATGTTAAATGTTCTTATCACAAAAATGATAACTATGTGAAGTAATGCATTTGTTAACTAGCTAGATTTAACCATTCCACAATGTATGTATACAGATGGTTCCCAACTTACAATGGTTCAACTTAACAATTTTTTGACTCTACGATGGTGTGAAAGTGATGCACATTTAGTAGAAACTGTACTTTGAATTTTAAATTTTGGTGTTTTTCCAGGCTGGTGATATGCTGTACAATACTTTCTCATCACGCTGGGCAGCAGTAGTGAGCCGCAGCTCCCAGTCAGCCATGCAAGCTCAAGGGTAAACAACAGATATGCTACCATGTACTGTGTTGCCAGTGTGTTTGGGTAATGTGTTTTGTGTTTTCACATCCCATCATGTCTGCAAAACACCCATTTTTGAATTATGATATTTTCAACTTTCGATGGGCTTACTGGGACGTAATCCCATCATAAGGCAAGGAACGTTTGTACTTCAAAGCATCATGTTGTACACAATATATACATACAGTTTTATATGTCAAATAAATAACCAAATAAAATATAAAAATAAAAATAAAAAGGAGAGAATGAAAAGAGATACTTTACTGGTATTACTTGGTATATATCTTGCTTCATATGTATAATAGCAAAATGCATTTCCCTGGGTGGTGAGTATCCTTTTATAGACCTTCCCTGAAAAATAAAGCTGCAACTTTTTACAAGTTAAAAATAATAACAATGGAGAATTCAATAAATATTGTAAAAGCCTATGATGGAAATTTTTTACTATTTCCACTCATTAGTACTAAGAGGAAGACAGTGGTAATTTGAAGATATGACGAGCATATTAACCAATAGACACAGGTAACAGATTTTCACTTTTGAATCTTTCTCTTTTAAAAAAAATTTGGTTTCTTGAGAAAATAGAGACTTTGGAAAATTGATAAAATATTAAGGAGAAAAATCCCCATTAGTTCTTATAATCTTGCCATCTAAGCATCTGATAGCTATAGCTAGGAAGCATTTGCTAACTAAATTGTGATTGTACTGAATATATATTGTGGATTTCTTTCTAGCATTTTGAAAATTTAAAAAAAGAGAGAGAGAGATGTTATTTGTAGTTTGCAAGTTTTCAGGGCTGATGCCTAACAAATCAGGCCAGTATTCCAAGGTTCCTGCTTTTTTTGAGTTTCCAATCCTGGAATCTTGACATGTGACCAACATATTGATTATTATTAAGTGATCAACGCCTTGGAACTGTCTCCTGCCACATACAGACTTGCAGCAAAATCAAACACAGCAGTAGAACATCATCAAGTTTATGTAATAGCAAGTTATCACAGCCTACCACTTCAGCCTCTGATGCGCCTTAGGATCCAGTGTATGCTTCAGCACTAGCATGGGGAAGCAATAAACTTGCACTTCCACTAATAGTCTATTGTAATTAATGAGGCTGTTGAATTTCTGTACTCCGCATATTTCAAAAAGCACATACTGAGGGATACAGAGGAATTGGAAAATTGGCCAAACTAAAGCAAAGCTATAGGACAAAACTGACTGAAATCATAATTTTCATTATTCTTTCTCTCAAGCTATGTAGAAAGTTTGCACTTATTGCTCCTACTACTGATTTTATACACATTGCCTAAAATTCATCAAGTTGATAATTTTCGTCACTGCCTGCTACGGACTTGGGACATGTAGATTCATTTAATGAATCTAAATATGTTATTGCATATACATCTTTCACCAATACAACTGAAAGGATAATGAATAAAGTCTCTTGTGCCTCCTTCAAGGCAGGTGAGTTTGCTACTAAACCAGGAAGAACTTCTGCATCTAGTTAATTTGGTCATAAACATGTGCATTTAATTTGCAGTTCATTTGATAAACTATTCATTGTCAAAATTGCCAGATAATATACTTTCCCTTGGTCAAAGGAAGGGCCACCGATCATGATCTGAAAATAACCAAATTAAGCAAGAGAGAATTGTGCTTGTAGAGCACAATATTTAAACAAAGTAAATAGCTAAATTTGTACAGGTTTTTGGAAATATAAAATACACAAGTTGATGGACTTTCAAACACAGGCATGCTTACAGGTTTGTTGTTACTGAAAGGAGATCCCGACTGATCAGCTAACTTTCTGAAGTGTTAATGGTGGCTGCTTGTGTCTTTGGCCAAAGAACACGTCATCAACTTTTCCTGAATTTAAAATTAAATCTCTCTCAAGGAATTGGAAAAGGAAGAGCAAACCAATTCTAAACCCAGCAGAAGAAAAGAAATAACTAAGGTCAGAGCAGAACTAAATGAAATCGATAACAAAAGAATTATACAGATTAATGTAACAAAAAGTTGGTTCTTTGAAAAGATGAACAAAATCGGCAGACCTCTCACTAGATTAACCAGAAACAGAAAAGAAAGGACCCTAATAAGCTCAATCAGAAATGAAAAAGGAGATATTACAATTGATAGCATGGAAATACAAAATATCATCCCTCAATACTATAAAAATCTTTATGCACATAGACATGAAAATGTTAAGGAAATGGACAAATTCTTGGAAACACACAACCTCCCTAGGCTCAATCAGGAAGAAATAGAACTCCTAAACAGATGAATATCAAGTAATGAAATTGAAGCAGCAATAAAAAATCTCCCAACAAAAAAAAGTCCCAGACCAAATGGTTTCACAGCCGAATTTTACCAGACCTACAAAGAGGAACTGGTACCTATACTGCAGAAATTATTTCCTAACATCGAGAAGGAAGGAATCCTCCCCAACTTGTTCTATGAAGCCAATATCACCTTGATACTAAAGCCAGGAAAGGACACCACAAAAAAAGAAAACTGCAGACCAACATCCCTTATGAATATAGACACAAAAATTCTCAATAATATATTAGCAAACCAAATTCAGCAGCACATCAAAAAATAATCCACCATGATCAAGTGGGCTTCATCCCAGAGATGCAAGGATGGTTCAACATACACAAATCTATAAGTGTGATTCACCACATAAATACAAGCAAAAACAAAGACCATATGATCCTCTCAATAGGCACAGAAAAATCTGACAAAATTCAGCACCCTTTTATGATAAGAACTCTTAAGAAAATAGGCATAGATGGAACATAAATCAGTATTATAAAAGTCATATACAACAAACCCACAGCCAACATCATATTGAATGGGGAAAAATTGAAAGCATTCCCACTTAGAACTGGAACCAGACAAGGTTGCCCACTATCACCACTTCTATTCAACATAGTGCTGGAAGTCCTAGCCAGAGCAATCAGGTGAGAGAAGGAAATCAAGGGTATCCAAATGGGGAAAGATGAAGTCAAACTATTGCTCTTTGCTGACGATATGATCTTACATTTAGAAAACCCTAAAGACTCTGCCAAGAGACTCCTGGAATTGATAAATAAATTCAGCAAAGGCTCAGCCTACAAAATTAATGTATATGAATCAGTAGCATTCCTCTACACCAACAACAGTCAAGCTGAGAATCAAATCAAAGATTCAATACCTTTCACAATAGCAACAAAGAAAATAAAATACCTAGGAATATATTTAACCAAGGAGGTGAAAGATTGCTACAGGGAGTACTACAAAACACTGAGGAAGGAAATTGTAGAGGGTGTAAACAAATGGAAAAACATATCATGATCATGCATTAGCAGAATCAAGATTGTTAAAATGTCTATACTATCCAATGTGATTTACAGATTCAATACAATCCCCCTTAAACTACCAATGTCATTTTTTACAGATCTAGAAAAAATAATTCTATGCTTCATATGGAACCGGAAAAGATTCTGAATAGCCAAAGCAACCTTAAGCAAAAAGAACAAATTGGGAGGCATCACTCTACCAGACTTTAAGCTATACTACAAGGCTATAGTAACCAAAACAGCATGATACTGGCACAAAAACATAGACATAGACCAATGGATCAAAACAGAGAATGCAGATATAAAACCATCCTCATATTGCCATCTGATCTTTGACAAAGCAGACAAAACATACACTGGGGAAAAGAATCCCTATTCAGTAAATGGTGCTGGGAAAGTTGGATAGCCACATGTAGAACACTGAAACAGGATATGCACCTCTCACCACTCACAAAGATTAATTCATAATGGATAACAGACTTAAACCTAAGGCATTAAACTATAAGAATTCTAGAAGAAGAGGTTGGAAAAACTCTCATAGATATTGGCCTAGGCAAAGAATTTATGAAGAAGACCACAAAGGCAGTCACAGCAACAACAAAAGTAAATAAATGGGGCCTGATTACAGTAAAAAGCTTCTGCACAGCCAAGGAGACAATCAATAGAGTAAATAGACAACCTAAAGAATGGGAGAAAATATTTGCATGCTATATATCGGTAAAGGGATAATAACCAGAATCTACAAAGAACTCAAGGGAATCAGCAAGAAAACATAAAACATCCCCATTAAAAAGTGAGCAAAAGACTAATGGCCAATAAACATATGAAAAAATGCTCAAAGTCTCTAATCATCAGAGAAATGCAAATCAAAACTGCAATGAGATATCACTTAACTCCAGTGAGAACGGCTTTTATCAAAATGTCCCAAAGCAACAGATGCTGGCATGGATGCAGAGAGAAAGGAACACTTATACACTGCTGGTGGGACTGCAAACTAGTACAACCTCTATGGAAAGTAATATGGACATACCTTAAAGAACTGAAGTAGATCTACCATTTGATCCAGCAATCCCACTACTGGGTATTTACCCAAAGGAAAAAAGACATTTTATAAAAAAGACACTTGTACTCAAATGTTTATAGTAGCACAATTCACAATCACAAAGGTGTGGAAACAACCCAAGTGCCTATCAAGTGCCCATTATGAGAGGATTAATAAAATGTGGTATATGTATACCATAGGGTATTGCTCAGCCATAAAAAAATGGTGAACTAATGCCTTTCATAACAACCTGGTTGGAACTGGAGACCATTTTTCTAAGTGAAGTATCACAATAATTGAAAAACAAAAACCACATGAACTCACTACTAAATTGGAACTAATAGATCAACATTCATGTGCACATATGGTAATAAAATTCAATGGAAATCAAGCAGGTGGGAAGGGGGGGATGGATGAATTCACACCTAACGGGTATAATGCACACTATCTGGGTAATGGACACACTTGTAACTTTGATTCAACCTGTACAAAAGCAACAATTCATGTAACCAAAACATTTGTACCCCTGTAATATTCTGAAATATAAAAAAAATTAACAAATAATACAAAAATGGAAAAAAAAACTATACAAATAGATATGGTTAAACAACACAATAGGTAAGGTAAAATGGAATACTAAAAAAAGTTCAAATAACCTCAAAGAAGTCAGGAAATGGGAGACAGAAGACTTAAAACTAGAGAGAACAGAGAACAAATTACAAACTGGCAGATCTGAATCCAAAAATATCAACAGTTACATTAAAAGTAACTGGTCTAAATATACCAATTAAAAGACATATATTGTCAGATTTAATTTAAAAAACAAAAACAAAAACATATGACTCTACTCTATGCTGTCTACAGGAAACTCACTTCAAATATAATACAAAGCCATGTGCAGTGGTGTGCACCTGTAGTCCCAGCGACTTGGGAGGCTGAGGTGGGAGATTACTTGAACCTAGGAGTTCAAATTCAGTCTCGGCAACATAGCAAGACCCCATCTCTAAAATAAATAAGTAAATAAACATATATGTAATATAAACAGAAATATATAACATGAAGACACTAATCAAAAGAAAGTAAGAATGACTATATTGATATCAAACAAAGTAGACTTCAGAGCACTAAAGTTACTAGAGATAAAGATGGATATTACATGATGATAACATGGTCAATTAACCAGGAAGATTTAACAATCCCAAGTGTGTGTGCATCTAACAGCACAGCTACACAATACATGAGGCAAAACCTAATAGTGCTAAAAAGGAAATTTAAAAATCCCTAATTTTTGTTAAAATCTTCAACATTCCTCTCTCAGTGATCAACAGAACTAGTAGACAGAAAATTAGCAAAAATACAGAAAAACTGAACAATACTGTCAATGAACTAGATCTAATAGATATTTATATAATACTCCACTCAACAACAACAAAATACACACCTTCTCAAGTGCATATGGAATATTCAGCAGGATAGATCACATCGTGTGTCATAAAATAAACCTTAACAAATTTAACATACAAATTATGTTTTCTGACCTTAATAGAATTAAACTAGAGATCAATTACCAAAAGATAACAAGAAACTCTTCAGACATTTGGAAATTAAACAATACATTTCTAAATAATCCATGGGTCAAAAAATTAGAAAATAGTCTGAACTGAATGAAACGAAACTGGGAAAAGAGTAAGGAAAATCTTGATTACCTAAGAGAAGATGTCAATTAAGCAATCTAGAGCTCTAGGTAGAGAGAAGAGCTTTTCTGTGGTTAAACTGTTTAACTTTGTCTCAGTTTAAAGACAGTGCTTTCAATTTTGATATTAGCCTCAATCATCTTGGAAATAATAGAGAAAAGCTTACAGGCATTGAATTTCCTCTATAAGATTGCTCTTTATAATACAATACAGCCAGACAATGAAGTATAAATGCCATGGCTCTGCAGGAACTGGCAGAATATCAATGAAAAGACAAACAGTCCAGGAGTGGTCACGTGAAAGTGGTGTTTGGCAGAGCCAACAGAATTGAGATCCTAACCTCCCCTCTGAAAGCAGTCTTCACAGGAACTTTTCAAGGAAGTCAAACAGTTAGTGCAAATTCTAGAAATGTGGTAGAGACTAGGAAAAAAATATGAATCATTTTCTTCTAAATAAGGAGACCAGTGGATAAACTGTACTTCTAAATCCCTTGCTTCAGTTTTTCCAAAAGTAAGTTCCTTGTATTTTTTTCTGTTTTGTTTTGTGGGCGTTTTTGTATGGTTGTTTTGGGGGCTTTCTCTTTTTTTTTTAAATTCCCATCACAAAATTATAAATAGGTCTTTATGAACTAAATGCCAACCACCTGTGGAGAAATTATTTTGAAAATTAATGGGTTATTTTAAAGTTCTTTGATATCTGGTGTTTAATATGAGATAGATAAAAGCATTGGGTTAAAAGGTTTTAAAAAATTATGCACCCATTATATTGTTTTAACCAGAAACTAAGTGTAGGAATAATAAGCCAAAATTGGCTAAAAAATTCTTGTAAAGATCTTAGAATTTTGAGAATTGATTTGTAAGGCTGGTTTGTTTTCAAAGTTATAGTTGTTTGCTTTTATTGTGCAATAATTTGGGGGCATTTTGGATCACTGTTTTTCTGACTTTGGGACTGTTTACAAAGGGAATTTGCAAAAATATTTTTTATTGTCCCTATCTCTCACTCTCA
The DNA here is from genome assembly GCA_023783475.1 of Daubentonia madagascariensis. Taxonomy (NCBI): domain Eukaryota; kingdom Metazoa; phylum Chordata; class Mammalia; order Primates; family Daubentoniidae; genus Daubentonia; species Daubentonia madagascariensis. The sequence continues at coordinate 11,542,519 of JAKFHU010000487.1, forward strand.
GGCTGTAAGAATTTTAGAAATGTAAGATGCTTTCCAGGATCTTCTACCCATTGGATACAATGAGTTGAATCAGAATGTGAAATATTTAGCCTTTCCTTATCACAGTATTATTTTAAATGCATGCTGTGGTAAATAGAACTTTCATGCTCCTATAGTATAAACATTTTGTTCTGAATATAATGGCAGGAGAGGAGAAAAATCAGAGTCATTACAATTTGAAACTATTTGCCATATGTGTAAGAAATTTATGTGGTTGTCTTTTTACAAGCTGCAGAACATACATGGACTGGGGAAAAATAAAATAGGCAATACTAATTTACAGTGTAAAATATAAGGGGATGGAGTCACACTGAAGTGTCCATGCTGCTTTGGGCTGTGGCTGATTCCACAGAGAGGAGATCACCTTCTTAGCCACTTCACCCTCCTGCACAGGGAAAGACAGTTCCCTTAAAAGTGTTCATACTGAATTTTCTGCACTAAGAACCACCGATGGGGATCCCTACCGCCCCCTCACCGAACGCTTTGGCCTACACTGTTTTATTCCTGGAACTGTCTTTCTCTCCTTCTCTCTTTCCGTGGGCTTTCTGACCTCTTTAGTTGGCCTGCTTCTGTCTAGACTTGACTCTCAGCTTCATGAAGCTGCCACGTGTGGGTTCTTCCTCTAGCAATACTCTCTGACACTGCCTTGGCTAATGTGCCTCCCGTTGGATTGGGCCTCTGGACACCTTATCTGAGCTTTGACTCTAAGAAGTAGCACTGCCCTGTGCGCGATCCTGTCCCATGAATGGGATGGCAGCTACAGTTGGGAGTACACCCACTCCTCGTCACTATGGAGGAGCTCGTGGTAACTGTGTGGTTTCCATCCCCGGCAACATGGCATGCGTATGGGGGGAGGAGATCACTTGCTTCACAAGGCAGGACTTGGCTTTGTGCTCAAAAGTCCTGATCCATTCTTCCAAGTCACGTCCCAGGCGTGCTTCCCAGGAAACTGATGATCGTTTGTTCCAGAATCCCTTTACTTTCTATAATTCAGCTTAGATACCCTGTTTTCTCCCACAGGAAAGACCCTGTGAGAGCTCTCAAGTCCCAGGAGAGGCTCAGCAAATCATAATTGTGTAGTACTGGTTGACTGGGGCTATGGAAAGATGTGGCATTATTATTACACACTGAGGCATCTCCTTCTGGGAAGTATTTTGTGTCCTTGCTGAAATAAAATATATGTATAAATTCCCCTACTAAGTCACCCCCCACACACACACTCTCTCTCTCACACACACACACACACACACAATCATATCATGGTCTTTGCTCAAGGGTGAACATGCTAAACCCGTGCTCTGCTGCTCCTACCAGGGGAATGGGGTGGTCTAGAGCTCTACTTCTGCTTTCTAGTTACTGATGTAATATCTATGGAGGAATAATGCTGCTCTCTGCAGGCAATTTGAAGTAAAGTTCGTGAACTAGCCTACACACAGGACAAAGGTTCCTGGGTTCTTCATCTAGCTGAAGCCATCCAAGCCTGGTTCAGGTGGAATTTCTACACTTCACCTCAAGCACAAGCCCAAATATATCACAGCTTCCCCCACAGAAACACATAATTCATTGACAAATTTAATTAACAAATAAATCTACTTTATGTGTACTTTAAATTAAACATTGAACTGCATTTCTATAATATAATAACCAAGCTGGTCAGGTTGGAATTCAGAAGAGTATTAAAATATCTAGAAGGCATTTGTTTGTAAGAAGAGGATAGAGGTAATAAATGATGTTAAGTTTTCATAAAATAAGTTATAGTTCTCTAGAAAAGTCCAAAATTTAAGAGTAAGCATTAAAGGAATATAAATAACTTTTATATCTATGGGACAGGAGAGGAAAGTGGGAGAAGGAAGGAAAATTTTATCAATTCAATAGAAGGTAAAGATGTAGACAAAACTAGAAGCAAAGAAAAGCAGGTTTAACATGAAACTAAAACACAATGAGATATCATCCAAACAAATATTCATACCTGATTTAATTCACCTCTTCAATAGTCATATATCAGTTTACATATAGTTATGTCAGTTTAGATTTCTAGACATAAAGCAGCTATGAGTTTTTCATACATTAATCAAATATTTAAAAATTCAGCAAAAGGTTAAAAATAAAAAGATATTGGGCAGATATTAACCTAAAGAAACCTAGTGTCTCTGTTATTATGAAAAATAGAAGCAACCTACCATTGAAACATGAGCAATAGAGCAATGTTTTATGTACCTAAGTGCTTAGCATTTAAATGCACATGCTAAAAACTAACAGAAATATAATAAGAAATTGCCAAATCTATTATTAGAGGTAAAAATTTTAATAGAACTCTATTATGAAATGATTGATCTAGTAAATATAACATTGGAAGGGATGTTGAAGATTTGAAGAACACAATTGGAAAGATTAAATAGATACATACAAAACACTTAACCTAAACAGTGATATACATGTATTTCAAGCACACATGGAGCACCTCCGAATATTAAAATATGTTGCACCACCATGGAAGTCTTAAGGAATTTCAAAGAGGCAACACCTTACAGAGAAGTCATTTCTCTGATCACAATTGTTAGAAATAAAAAATAAAAAGTCACTAAAAACAATGAAACTTCAACATTATGGAAACTAAAAAGACAATCCTAAGTAACTTACATCTGTGGTCTATTGCTGCATTTATGTTGCATAACAAAAAAACCCAAAAAACCAGTAACATACAGCAATAAGCATTTATAGCCATGATGCCTGCCGTGGTTCCTAAGAGACTGCTGACTTCAGATAGGCTTGGTCGTGTCTCCGGGGCAGACTGGCCACCACCCTCAGCTGGGCGACTGGGATGACTCAGCTTCATTTATGTGCCTTTCATCCTCCAGCAGGCTCAGGTCTGCTCTCACAGCAACGGGAGAACCACAGAGAGCAAGGAGTTACACCCAAGGCCTCGTGCAGTTGAGGCTCAGAAGTGGACCACCATCACTCCTGCCTCCCTCCTTCTCTTGGCCTTTATGAGAGGAACTCCAAAATTACCAGACAAATGGTGTGGACACAAGCAGAGGTGAAGAATTGGGGTCACTGGTGCAATCAATCAACCAACATGACAGCCCGCCCAGCTCCAGAGTCTGCGTTCCCAGCCACTGTGCTATGTACGAGTCCACCATTGAAGCCAAGAAGCTAAGGGGAAAAGCAGCAAAACTAACATCCAAAAAATTGTATTAATATAAATAAACCATAATAAAGTAAGAAGAGAAATTAATGAAATTAATAAAATAAAAGACATAATGAACAAGCAAAATGATCAAATGATAATAATGCTGTTTTTTAGACTATTAATAAATTCAAAATTTTAGCAAGACTAATAATTTTAAAAGTTTAAAAATAGAAAGAAAAAATATATATACATACATATTATAAGGTTTTTAAAAAGTGTTTTTAGTTATAGATATTTATTGCATCTTCATGCTAATAAATCTAGATATAATGGATACCTTTGTGATGAAAATTTCCAAAATTTCATCAAGTTTATATAGATAACCAGAATAAGCCAACCATTAATTAATTGATTGAACCTTTGTTAATTAACAGCAATAATAATCTAGCCCATCCCCATTCCGGAGACAACAGGCTCATAAGGTTGTATCAGCAAGTTTACTAGCCTTCGAGGATCAGGTCGTCCTATGTGTTGCAAACTGCACTGGAGAACTAGCGAAGAGGGAATGCCACCCATAATGAAGCTAACATAACATTGAGGCTAAAATCAGACAAGGACAGTGGATGAAAAATTAAATTAAATTTCCACTATAATTTATGTTACAAACAATCCCAAGTAAAATATTGCCAAATTCAACTCAGTAGTATTAAAAAAAACTGTATGACAAATTATATTTTCTAGAAAATATGAGAGAATATATCAAGCTAAATTACATATTAGCAAATTATATTAGATATAATCACAAAAGATATGGGAAACTATCTATTAAAATGTAAAATTTATCTCTGAATCAAAACTTTAGGAAAGTAGAACAGCAGTTGATATTTCTTTATCCTAATAAAAACCATTTAACAAAAGCACATGGAGAATACCATTTTTTTAATTTTAATAATATATTTTATTTATCCAATATATTAAAAATGTGATTATTTTAGTATATAACCAATATAAAATTATCAATGAGATATTTTACTTTCACTTTTTCATACTAAGTCTTTGAAATCTGGTGTGCCTTGTAGCCACGTCTTTCATTTCACTGGGACCAGTCATATTTCAAGTGTTTACTAGCCATATGTGCTAGTGGATACCACATTGGACAGCTTAGGTACAGGCTACAGGTATTAAAAATTACTTTTCCCATGAGTGAAAAATAACCACTGTTAATATATTGGTTACATCTTTCCAGGATTTTCTATTAGATATATAGCTTTTTTTAAAATTTTTTTTATTTCAACAGATTTAAGGGATAGAAGTGTTTTTTGTTACATGGATGAATTATATAATACTGAAGTCAGGACTTACATAGAATACCATTACTAATGGTGAAAATTTCATGTATTCACTCTTTAGTCAGGAAAATAGCAAGGATGCCTGTTATAACCCTAACTCTTCAACATTGCATAATGTTCCTACCTTATACATTAAGACAAGAAAGGATATAAGAGATCAGGGTTATTTTAAGGTGATACAATTGTCTATATTACAATATAGGAAGATTTATTTGAAAAATGTCACAGTAACTCAAGAATTCATTGATGTTTTTAGATATAAGATTAATATACAAAATCAGTGGCACTTCTATAGATGAGCAGTGACCAACACACACAATAAATACATCAAAATGCTAGTCATAAGCTATGCATTTTATAAGTAATTATAATAAAATTACTTAATAAAATTTTTACAGAGACTTAAAAAAGTAAATAACATTATTAGAGGATATAAAATAGTTACTGAAATAAAATAATTTGCATGTACAAGAAAACTCAATACCATAAAAATGTTAATTCTTCCTGAATGAATTAATAAATTTAATGCAATGGAAATCAGATCTTTATTCATTATTGAACTTGCCAAAATGTTTCTAAGATTCATCTAAAAGAGTATACTAGTTAATATAAATTAGTCTGTGAGAAAAAAATCTAACCAAAATTATGTAATGGCTCAAATAAAATAGAATATATAATTTCTTGCTCACTAAACCATCTAAGACATCTGCTTCTGGTCAATGGTTCTTTTTCTTCTCATGATGACTTAGGGAACTGGGTTCCATCCGTCTTTTGGCCCTGGTGTCTCCAAAGGCATCTGGCTGGCAGAAGAGGAAAAAGAGCATGGAGAGACACACCTACTTCTTAAGATTATGACTCAGAAATGGCACATATTTCTTCTGCTCATATTCCATTGGCCAGAAAGCAATCGGCATCATTGTGAATGGAATGCAGCCTTGTGCTCAGAAAGAAAAAGAAAGAAATTTTCATGAAAAGCTAGCAGTCTCTACCATATGTAGTAAGATCCCAGAATAGCCAAGACAATTCTGAATAGAAGAAGAAGGCCCTGTCCTAGCATTTATAAAGGTTTATTATGAAGTTCTAGTAACTAGACTGTGTGCGAGAAATATACACATATATATTGATAAATAGAACAGTTCAAAATGCATACACACACATATATATAAATATATATGCATATACACATACACATATATATCTGGTATTTGGGAGTGGAGGCATAACAAATGAATAAGGAAAGAAGGAAACATAAACTAATTGGTGTTGGAACAATTTGCTTGACAACTGCAAATACAAATCACCAACAACAGCTTAGGCCACTGTTTTACGCCTTACACAAAAATAAATTCCGGTGTTTTTTAAAGAGGTAAATGTGATTAACAAATATTTGAAACTATTAGAAGAATAGTTTCTTCTATAAGGAATGCGTATTTACGGCTTCAGAAAAGGGATGTAATTTCTAAACAAGAAACACACACAAACTACACAATCACAAAGAAAAAGGTTAAATTTGACTATAACAAAATTAAAACTTGCATACAATAAAGGAAAATTTGAGATTGACAAAATTAATGAACTGGCAACAAATAATTATCTAGAATACATAATAACCCCTAAAATTAGGTATGACACATAATCCAATTGAGTACAAAACAATTATTCACAGAAAAAATCTAAATACCCATTCAACATATAAGAAGATGCTCAACTTCTATGGAAATCAAGGCAATATAAATTCAAATAATGAAATACCGGATGCACTCTTCAGATTGGCAATCATATGTTTGTTGGTGCTCAGTGTGGGTCTGGGGAGCTATAGGTTATTTTCTCTGTTTTTCTCTTCTACCCTCAACTTTCAAAGGCCCTATGCACCCAAGCTACAAAGGGAGACCCTCTCCACCCTCTTACACCTACCCCATCAATGGAATGCTGTAGCTTTTTGCTCCGTGCAATGCGTGAAATGTGGGTAGTGGGAATTCTAGATTTCTTGCTCCAGTCTCCGTACCAGACAGGTGCTATGGATCTGGGCCTTGATGTGGAGATTTCTCAGCATTTTCACTTTCCCTAAACACCAGCCCGTTCCCACCTTGTACCTGTTGGGAGGTCCTGGACATGTGAGAGCTTCCTCTTCCCTCCGGCAGTGATAACATATCTCTGCTTTGTATCTATGCTGGGTCCCTGTTGCAAACCTCATGAGATGTGGGCAAGTTCTGTGGCCCATGAGCTGCTGAGGAATCTCTCAGGTCTCTTACTTTACTCACATCATTTTTATGAATAGGCTACAGAAAGGAGTTGGCAAATAAGTGCTGGTGTCCCAGGAGTTGTAAACAACCACACTCATCCACGCTCGGGCTTTAAGGATTTGTTAATATTTCATCTGCTTTCTTCTTACCCACTTTGGGCTTTAAGGATTTGTTAATATTTCAGCTGCTTTCTTCTTACCCACTTTTATGGTGACCATGTCTTTGTCCAATACTCTACCAAATCTGGAACTGTTCATGGTTCCATCTATCCTTGGAAAAGGACTTCAGTTTCCCTGGTTGCCTATGATCTCAGCTCTTTGGTAGACTCAAGGAAAATTATGATTTTATAGATTAGCTGTTTTTTCTCATTGTTAGGAAAGTAGCAATGTTCTCTTGACATTTTATGAATAGTAAGTGAAAAGGGAACCTAAGAAATCTTTTAGAGAATGGCAGTATGAATATTGCTGAGGATGTAGGAAAGATGAATTCTCAAATACATCTTGTAGCAGTACAAATTGCTACAATTATTTTGGACAAAAAAATATATATATTTTTTCTGGTGACTCTGCAATGCCTCTGCATAATAAACATAAATAAATTCTTTTTTAAAATAAATTTATTTTTATTTTTACTTTTTTTACATAGGTTTTTTTTTTGGTTGAATCTTACATGTAATGTTACTTAGGTTTTTTTTAAGAGACGGGGTCTCGCTATGTTACCCAGTCTGGAGTATAGTGGCTATTCATAAGCATGATCATATCATACTACAGCCTTGAACTCCTGGCCTCAAGTGATCCTCCTGTCTCAGCCTCCTGAGTAGCTGAGACTAGAAGCATGTACCACCATGCCTGGCTAATAAAAACAAATAAAATCTTAAAGATGGGAACAAGAAATAAATGTCATTTTGAAACATAATTCTCTTTATAATCTTCCAGGCCAGTCTTTTCTATCTCAACATTTTAATTTTACATAGAAGAAAAGTGAAAAGTAAATTTTCTTTCACTAAGGAAAGGAAAATTTGTAACCATTCCACAAGAAATTAGCATAGAATGCAATGACTTCTGCTAGAAATAACAAAGATCCTATTAAATTGTCTTAGATACATCAATTCCTAAAACTGATTATTCAGGTTCTTAAACAAGCTAAATATACATACATTAAGCTGGGTGTACAATGATCTATTTATTGAAGGTAAAGGGGTGTGTGTGTATGCATTGGTCTGGGCATAATCAGGAGACAGAAACCATGCAATAATTAAACAAGAAGAGTTTAATATAGGGAATTATTTAGTAATGATAGGAGAATAACTATAAAGACAGACTGATAGCTCAAAAGGGCATCCTAGAGCTGACAGGGAATATTCAAGGAAGAACAAACTTAGTTGGGAAGGAAGGTGTTGGCAAGTTGAATAAGGTGTGGTTGCAACCCATTGACTGGCAGAGAAGCTAGAATGGCAAACTGTGGGCACAAGGACTGGGGTGCACTGCCTTTGCAATAGGAGGGGCAAAGGAAACCAAGTTCTGGGGAAGGGCTCTAGCTGCTTAGGGTTCCCAGATACACTACTGCACCCTAAGTCAAGAGCTAGAGAAAATACACAGTGAAACCTGCACCTTCCAGGTAGTTAGCATTGGAGAAATCATTTAGTTTGAGCAGTGGAATAAAAATACATTCTATAGAAACCTAACAAATTAACCACTCTGATACCAGGAAGGGGAGCCTCTTCTTCCTGCAATGTCTCTACAGTCCTCTCTACCGATGAGGTATAACATCATACCAGCTGGCAAAGGGAAATATTTCAAAGGCCCAGATCCGTTTTCATAGAGCATGCTCTGAAGGGTGAATTTGGAGCTGAAAGGGAATAAATTGATAACTGGCACAGTGCATCACAAATAAATGATGGAGCAAAGAGTCTGCAAGTGGGGAAAGAAGGGGGACAGGGGAGTAATAAAATGCGAACTTGGGAACACTCAGATCCTAAGCACTCATTTGGAACATTGGAGTTATTAGGCTACTCCTTTTTTTGTTTGCAGGATATTTCTTCTGATTAAGAACTTTGCATTAACTTTATCTTCTTCCTTTTTTTCTCATTAAACAGAGCAAAATGAGTAAGAGAGAGATCAGTGTGTGTCAACAAACCTGGGCCTTAATATGCAAGAACTTTCTTAAAAAATGGAGACTGAAGAGAGAGTCCTTAATGGTATGATTCAATATCTGTGTCACTTTATATTTATGATAGAAAAATGTATATTACCTCAGAGGTATTTATGCCCCCCCCAATACATACACCAAAAGAAAAAATAATAAAGCACCTTTATACAATAGAAAAAGCTGTTCCTCAGACCATAAATCTGTTTGAAGACATTTCAATTGACATAAGCTCATAAATTGCAGTCTAAAAGCACTGACGCTGGTCAGCACTTGAGAATTCAATAAATGTTTTAAACGCCAATGGTCACACTAGTGACTAGTAAAATACTAGTGTTCCCACTCATAGATACTAAGGTTAAGATATTGGTATTCTAGTGATATGTTAAACAAATCCACCCAGAGCAATAGGTAACTGGCATTTTCTTTTTAAGATCTCTTTATCTTTTAAAAAACAATGCACTTTCTTCAAAAATAGTAGAAAAGTTGAAAGTTTTCTACCAAGAAAAAAATTAGCATTAGGTTTTATAATCTTACCACATAACAAAAATCTTGGTTAAATGTTGATATCTTTTAAAAATCAGATAGATATAGCAAGGTAGCATATTTAACTGAATTGAAATTCTACTATATATACTTTGTGAGATTTCTTTCTAATATCATGCATTTTGAAAATAAAGTGTTTTCTTATTGGGAGTTTGCATGTGACCAGGATTTATAAATAATTAATCAAGACACTGTCCCTCAGGTCACCAGCATTCTGTTGAGTTTCCAATTCCAGAATCCTAGCATATAACCAATATATCATTACTAAGTGAGCAATGCCTTGGAACTGTCTCTTACAACACATAGACTTTCAGTAGAATCAAACACAGCATGAGTGGGTCACCAGGGCAATTCCAGTGAATAATAATTTAAAACAGCTTGCTGCTGTTGCATTTCATATTTTTTCATGATCAGTGCATGTTTTAGCACTGGCACTGAGCCTCAATAAATTTGATCCCATTAATAGCTCATTAGAATTACCCAGACTGCTGAATTTGTATTGTACATATTTTAAACAGTTCATAATATGGGATATATTGAAATCAGCAAAGTGAACAAAGAGACAAACTCTATGACAAAATGATTGTGGATGGCTAATTTGAAATCGTAATTTTCTTTATCCTTTCTCTTGGATTGTGTAGGAATGGATGAGCTCATTGTTCCTACTACTTTGTTTGTACCTATATCCTCATGGCCATCAAGTTAATGATTTTTCTTCACTGCCTACCATGGACCTGGGACGGGTAGATTCATTCAGTGAATCCAGATTTTCTATTGCATACACACCTATCACCAATACAACCCAACAGATAATGAATAAAGTAGCCTCTGCTTCCTTCCTGGCAGGTGAGTTTTCTAGCAACTTAGGAGGAATGTCTGACGTCAATATTTGGTTCATTTAACTGCAGATGTATACATTTAATTTACATTTCAGTTGATAAATCTTGTTAATTGTCAAAATTTCTAGAGTATGTGAAATGTGAGCATACTTTCCCTTTATTGGACGTTAGATGCCACCACCCAATATCTAAGTTAAAACCAAATGTATCGATTGCCAAGCAAGGAGCAAGGAATTACCACTTGGAGTGCAAAGTCTCTCGACAAAGAAACCTGCTGATCTTGCATAGAGTTTGGGGTAGCATAGGATACACAGATTGGTGCACACTGAAAGCAGTAGAGTTTAGGGATATATTGACTTGTAGCTCTGAAAGCATTGTTACCAGAGTGAGACAGTCGCTCTAGGTGTTTGCTTGTTATTATAGACAAAGCACAACCAGTCTTTTTGTTTACAAAATTTGATGATAGGAATTTGATCCTCACTTTTAACACCAAAAAGATGTTCTTACTATATTTGAAGATTCCTTTGAACATCTTGGGTTTCAGAGTTTTGCCTTTCAGTGTTAAAATACTCATCGGTGAAAAATGGCAAGAGAATTATTCTATCAAGATGAATTTCTGTCATAACGTCCTGAAATTAGAGGAGACGCAGTCTGGTGCAGAGGCAAGAGGCTGTAGTACATTTTGTAAGTCATCAACTTCTTTGGCCATATTTTCACCATATGCAAAATACGATTAATAATACTATATTTTTACAGTTGGAAGAAATAAGATCTAATATTTGATACATCAGTAGGGTGAATAGTTAACAATAATCTAATTAAAAGTACTCTTTTTTAATAAATGTTTCTGTTGAGATTAAGAATCCCAGATCAACCTATCTTAAGGGAAAAGAATCCTTTGTCTAGTTTAAAGGAACAGAGTATTAATGCAAGGCAGGATTGAGGTTTGTCAACACTTTCTCTCTGCCTCTCAGGCCTATAGTCTTCCGTGCTGGCTTTATCTACAAGTTGGCTCTCCCAGAGGCACAGTCTACAGACCCTACCAGATAAGCAACTCCAGTGAAAGGATTACAGATCTTTCCCGATAGTTCACAGTAATTTCTGGGATTATATCCATTGGAACAAATGGGTGGTTTGGGGTTAGTTTTGGTCTTAGTTAGTTCCCTAAGAGTTAATCTTTTTGAATAGGGGGATGCAGTATTGTCATTGCTCATTTGTTAGGTTCTCAGGTCACCCCATGAACCGCATCCAAACCAGAGGGTATGTACGTGGAGGAAGGGCAGTATCCCAAATGAATTTTAGTGTGTTTTTACTAGAAGAACTGGATGTCAGCAGATACAAACAACACAACTCTTTACAACTATAAATTCATTTTTCAATGGGGAATCTATTGTGACTGTGCCATAATTCATTCATAGGGTAGGCCTAGGGCTAAGATAAAGATTAAAATTAATGCTGTAGTAAGTATAAATCATAAATTGTTTATTTGAGATGCTCATAGTAGTATGGTAATGAGAGGGTGATTTCTAGATTGAATATTAAAAATGTAATGGCTACTAAGAAGAATTTTATAGAAAATGGCAGATGGGTTGATTGTACTGGATCAAGCCCACATTCATATGGGCTTGATTTTTTTCCTATAAATATTTAGGTGCTGTAATCAGAATTCAATAGCTACAAGTAAAAATGCTAGCAATGTGTTAGTTAATAAAGTTAATATAAAGTTAATCATTCCTTTTCGGATTATACCAAACCTAATTGATTGGAAGTCAATTGTATTAATAAATACTAAACGAAGAAGATCCTCACTGACAAATAGAGATGTACGGGAACAGTCAGACTACACCTACAAAATGTCAGCATCACGCAGTGGCTTCAAATCCAAAATTATTGTTCAACGTAAAGTGAAATTTTGAAATTTTGTTTGATGAGTTGAGTTATTGTGAGTTAAGTTATCATTTTAAAGTGACTTAGAGCTTGTACAATTTTGTGAATACACTAAAAAACATGAAATTACACAATTAAAAGGGCAAATTTTATGGTATGTGAATTATAGCTCAATTAAAAAAGAATATAAAAACATGACTTATAAGGTACTGGCTATTAGTTTTAAGCAACATAATTCCCCACCAAGAGCATTATTGTAAGGGGAACCAATGGCTCTTGCTCCATCCCCCATCACTGGAAGTCTGCATAACCTCTATTTGTCTTTTTTTGTCAACCTCTGTCCACAATCCCACTCTATACCAGGTAACCATTAGTTTTGTGCTTGGATTCTGACCCCTTTTCTGGATTCAGTATCCAGTAATCCACCCTCTCTGTAATCTGTGTTCAGGCATCTGATATTTGGAGTCACGATGGCCACAGTTTCCAGACTATGTTGGATTTTCCTTCCTGTCTATGCTTCACGGCACACTGCTGTGCCAGGTGGATGTGAACCATCTCAAACTTGCTTCCTCATGGCACGTCACTAACCGTCACACTATTACTTACCCCTGAATCTGAATGTCTGCGCTGCACATCTTATCTCCTAACACTGAATCCTCTTCGGATTCAAGATTTTAACCTGATCTACACTGTCCAAATAAGGTCCAGTCTCCTAATCTGTCCTGGGACATGTTTGCTCCTGTTCTCTGTTTCACAGATGTCTTCCTGAGGGCCCCAGGGTCAGGAACCTGCGCTTCTCAACAAGACCCTCATTCAAAGCCACATGCAGTTATGATAATAAATATTCATTAAATGCTACCATGTGCTGTTTTTCTCAGGGACTTTATTCTGCAGTAATAGAATATTATTTGGTAATAACAATATTGTTCTATGTTATTCTATACCCTGTGTTAATATTCTGTAATAATAATAGATATTATTAAGTTTGTTTTACAAATATATAAATTAAGTAACAAAGATGAAGTGACTTGCTCACTATGACACAGATTTAAGAAACAGACTCCAGAATAAAATTTGATTCTATCGAAATACACGTGGCCTGCTCTTTCCACGTTCATCTTCAACAGTTCCACCCCAATCCGGGGCTTTTCTTGTATTCCCTCTCATTCTTTCAGTCTTAGTGAAACGTCTAGATAGCCGTGAACACAGTGTCTATTGAAGAGAAGAATTCTTTTAGTGATGTCAACGTAGGCACTTAACCTATATTTAAAATTTTCACTCTTTTTTGAACTTATTAACCATGCCATCAGGCTTGTTAAAGGAAAATAAATTTTTATAGCTATTTTCACCTGATATAAATCAGTGCCTAACTGCAATATAAATATCTATCTATCTATATCAATCTACCTACTTATCTCTCTCTCTCTACCATTTTAGATTTATAAGAATACTAATTCTTCTGGGAATAGTTTAATTGGTATGTACAATATTTTATGTGATTGAAATTGGCTCAGTATATCAAAACATATGAAAATAAAATAACTAATTTTCACGTATTTCTTCTGATTGTGTCTAAATGGAACTTTAGAAATATTTCTCCTCCATCTTTTCGTCTACCTGACTTTCTCAAAGTTAATACTTGATTTTGTTTTACTTCCATAAAGAACTCTAGTGAAAGCAATTGAACGTGACCTCCTGAAGCTGTGTCTCCTAATAATTGACTAACAGTAATATTTCCTTCTTGTAATGGCAGATGGAAAAGTCTTGGCTATGCCGGATGAGGAAAGCATTAAAGAATTAACAGCAAATTATCCTGATGAAATAGTAAGAGTCATCTTTACTAATACATACTCATATCATTTGAAGTTCTTACCAGGCCACAGAATCCCAACAAGGAAGGAACACAGGGACCATACAGGTAATTTTCCAGCTATAAAATTCCACTATTCTCTATTTCAATTGTGTTATAAGCCATATGTGGGAATAGAGGTTAGTATGTCAAATTAGACAATCCCTGTTTTCCATGGTGATGTCCGCATGTCATGCCACATATTTAAAAAATGTATATTCATTTTTGGGTATACTAACACATTTGATATATGGCTGTTATATATGATTATATACATACATTTGTACAGATACTTATATATGTATATATGTAAATTGCATATGTATACATATATACACACATAGATATTATATGTATTATATTATATGGTTATTAAAAGCAAATAAAGTTGTTTTATTGTTAAAATAAAATAGGACAAATTTTCCTTCAAATGTTTACATAAGCTCACCTGACAGTAAGGGAAATTCCCAAGAGCCCAAAATGAAGAGGGCACCGAATCTAGAGTAATAGATTATTATCTATTACTTATGATTTTGCCAGTCTCAGTAATCAAGAGGTTTGAGTTTTGGTAGCTATATGGGTACACATGAGATCTTGAGTTTGCATGAGATGGAAATTACTTCTTAATTTGGAATCTGGAGAGGCTATAGACTTACTTGGTGAAAAAATATAGTAAACAAAAAAAAAATCACCTATTAGCAAAGGAAGAACAAAGGAGGTTGTTAGTTATAACTTGGGCCTTAATGATGAAAAGAGAATTTTCCTTTGAGAATTCGTAGCTTTCAGCCTGTTTTTTCTTGGATTTAGGGTTCTTATTATGAGGAATTATACAAAGGTGATAGTCATGGAGGTGAAGATGTCATTTTTAGAATTCTACCTACTACACATATGAATTCTGCCCAGATTACTTCATGAATATACTGCAATTCCAATAAAGTCATAATAGATATTTTCTTATAAATTGACACATTTATCTAAAATTTACCTTTAAAAAGAGCACAAAATAGCCAAGATACTCTTTCAAAAAAAATGAAGTTAGGAGAAATTAAGACAGTATGCTGTTGCCACAGTAATAGACAGAACAATGATGCAGAAGAGAGAACCCTGGAAAACTCTCACATAAACATGAAAACTAATACAGGACTGAGAGAACACTGCCAATCAGTGTGGGGAACTGCTGAAAATATTCTCTCTCCATAAAAAACAAAATGAAATTATCTTACCTGAAACAACCAATTCCAAGTAAAGATTTATGTGGGAAAAGCTGGCCTGTAAGACTTTAAAAAGCTGATATATGAGAATATAAGCATAGAACAGAAAAGAAATTCTTAAACAAACCAAAAGGTAAACTATAAAGGGAAATACTGATATATTCAACTAGATGTAAATTAAAGAATTCTCTTTATCAAAAGATACCATAGAGATAGTAAGAAATAAAGGCAAAACTTGTGACAAAATATTTATAACAAATAAAATTAACAAAAAAAATTACTTCCAGAATATACAAAGATTTCTTCTGAATAAATAAAAGACTGAAAAATAGGAAAATAATGAAAAAACGTAAATATGAATGTCATAAAACAAGAAACACAGATCAAGAATAAACACAGAGAGATGCTTGCTTGCACTGGCAATTGGAGAACTGCATTTTGAAACCACTTGTGATATTATTTCACATATATCAGATTGGCAAAAGTTAGCAAATAGAACCAATAAAAAGTACAGTTTAAACATTATATGATTTTTACATTCCACAAAAATTGAGAAATTTTATTTTAAAGTTGAAGACGTGCATAATCTATTGTTAAAGTAGGTAGTCAATCAGATATGAGCAAGGGAAGAGGGAACGGAAGGTTAGTCACCTGGCCAAACGAACAGCCCTTGAATGAACAGAGCAGAGGAGAAGAGCCATTAATTTCCCAGCATTGCACAGGTACAAAGTGACCACTCCCCCATTGTATTACAATTGTAATAAGTTAACATTGTGGTTGTGACCCCCCCTTGTGGGAAAAACAGGGGACTATGAGTAAGAACACAATGATCACTGACCACCCCGGCTTCTTTGACATCAACAAATAAAAACAGCAACCGCTCAGGGTTCAGGGCAGCTGCGCTTTTCAAGCCTGCCCGCTCCCTTTCTTGGGAGTGTACTTTCGCTTCTGCACAAGTCTTTCCTAAGCCTGTCCACTTTCACTCAACAAATTTGCCACTATTGCTCAGCTGTGTGAGGCATCCTGAAATTCCTTTCTGTGACACTAGCAAGAACCTTTATGCTTATGATGCTATAACCCAGCATCATAGAAATCTTATTAGTGAAACTCTCATACCTGTGTTACAGACTTGCAGCCTATTCTTCTCTCCTTCCTGAGGGCATAATTACTATTGGTAGCTATAATCAGATAGCTACAGCCAAGGCATTTAAAACCAAGTGTGAGTTCTCCACCTTTCCTCGCCTACTTCTGCAAACGAAGGAGTCATGTATAACAGATAGTACAACTGCCAGTTGGAGGAAACTCCTTTCATCTCGGGATCCTTAGTTTGACATGGAATAGAGTACCCCCAACCCTCCTACCCAAGACCCACGCTGAATTTTCAGCCTGAGTGAGAAATAAACTTTTACTGTGATAAATCACTGAGATTTAGGGATTGTTTGTCACTGTAGCATGTAAGAGAGTATCCTGACTGATATACACATATTTGTAAGAAGATATACAGAGGATTTTCACAGCAGCAGATTTTTATTTGTAACAGTAAAAAGAACAAAGGAACTAACCAAATAATCATTAACAGGAGAATGGATAAATACATCGACTCACATTCCTGCAATGGGATTATATAATCATAAAGAGAAGAAAAAATAAATAGGGCCATTTATGTACATTTCAAAATCGTAATATAGAACAACTGAGCAAAATGTAGAATGATAAATATAAGAGACATACGGAATAGTAGAGTTTAAAACATTTAAATATCTCTTTAATACAGTTTAATATTTAATGGACTGGTCAGTCTTTTTCTTAATAAATAAGTTTTTTCCTCTAAAAGACATTCTGCTTGACATGATTTAATTTGTTATCTTATTTGAACTTCTATTTGCCAATTATGCCTGTGTTATATGTTAGAAAAAGCTTTAGTTCAGTGTTTCTCAATCCATATTAGACCCTGCTAACTTTTGAAAAACAAAAAAAGATATTGTTTTGACAATACAAATAAGAAAAGAGAAGAGATCAACAAAATTCTTGATTGGAAGAGAAGCCCAAAAGATGGTGTGAGAAAGCTTGGATTATTATAATTTAATGCAGAACATTTCCTAAGAGTATTCTGCCTGACTCATTTTGAGGATCACTGTTATAATTTATGTTTTCATAGGCTTTGGTCAAAATAAGAACATTTGGAATTTGGGGTCATTGTAAAGTCCACTGTTTCCTATATTAAGACTAAAAAACCCATAATGACAGTTAACGATTTCTTTTCTTCACAAAGCTCATTGTTATGAAACAAATGAAGATGTTAGCTGTGAAGTTTCATTATTCTGGAAGGAAGGTTTTGTGGCTCTTCAAGCTGCCATTAATGCTGCCATTATAGAAGTGAGTATGAAATGTTCAATGCAAACTAATATTTAATGCAAATTAATACTAGAGGAATCGAAAGTTTCGTGGAAGAAAATATAAGTGGATAGCCCTGTTCTTTCATTTACTCACTCTTATCTTTATAGCAAAGCTTACTAAAGTTGCTATATGTCATTGGGATATAGACACAAATAGAAGAAAAATCTCTCCATGGGCTCAACCTTGTCAGGAAGCCAGAAATATAATAAGAAAATTATTAGAACAGAAATAGGCTAACACGAAGGTATAAATAAAGTCCTTTAAGTAAATGAACAAAACCTCCTCCGTCTAAAATGCCATAGAAGAATTTCTAATTAAATAACATTTAAACTTGTAGCTTGAGGTGAGGGGTTTATAAAGTAATGTTAGGCAGGGAGGTGATATAACACATAGCAAATTCTGAGAACTGTACGTGTATCAGAATGCCTGGACTCCAAGCTCCAAGTGGGCCAATGCCGGAAGATAGAAGTGGAAATTTAGGCTAGCATCAGATCCCAACAGGCCAGTTATGCATTCATAGGAAAACAGATGATCAAAAGAAAACAGAGTATGCCATTTATTAATATATAAATTTTGTTTATTAATGTTTCTTCAGGTCACAACAAATCATTCAGTGATGGAGGAACTGATGTCAGTTACTGGAAAACATATGAAGATTCATCCCTTCATTGGTCAAGCAGGAGTTATGACGGATTTGCTCATTTTCTTCTGCATTATTTCCTTCTCCCCGTTCATTTACTATGCATCTGTTAATGTCACAAGAGAGAGGAAAAGGATGAAGGGTTTGATGGTGATGATGGGTCTTCGAGATTCAGCATTCTGGTGAGTCAAATGTAGCACAAATGAATAAATGGAGGAACTCAGGAAAAATGGGCATTTTCATTGCATCATTATTAAAACCTAATGATTTTCTGTTTCCTTTATACCTCTGAATGGAATAAATTGTCATTGGTATAATATCTTCTGGGTGTTAGTTGCATCTCTGAGTGAAAGAACATTGCGGTTAGGTTTGCTGGGTGATTGGGAAGCAGGGATGATGGAAGACAACCATAGTGAGAGGGTAGTAGGAAAGATAGATGTTGGTGTCTGTGGCAGGTGGAGGTGTATTTCAAGCTAGGGTGGGACTGAAAGGGAAAAAGGGGCCAAGGATCAGGAGCTTTTTTGAAACTGAAGAACGTGGTGGGTATACCTGAGGGAATGAACCAGCAAAATAGGATTGTGAATAGGGGCTGGGTAGTGTGAATTTAAAATGTCAGAGGTTGAGTAATTCCAAGAATGGACAAGGTTCTGTGTAAGAATTTATGAATGATTGACCTGAAGGGCATGCAGGTGATGTTTGTGGGGAGGAGAAAGTAAATAACAGAGAGGCTAGGGAGCCAGGTGAACTGTGCAGATGGCAACAGATTAGGAGTCTGGAAGAGTTGCCCCCAGGATGAAAATCCTATAAATCAATATTGACCTCTTTATTGAATTAATATTGGAGGGAAATATAGCAGAGCAGTGAAATCTAAAGATTCTAGAGCCAAAACGGCCTGGACTTGAAACATAGCTGTTTAACATCCTTGTTCATTAGTTTCTCTGTCAATAAAATGAGGAAAATAATGCTATTTCTGCATAGGACTGTTGTGAGAATAAAATGATTTAATATTTGCTAAGTTCTTAAAACATTTCCCAACCTATCATAATTGCTGTATGTGTTGGCTATTATCTTGTTGGTTTTGCAGCTGTTTTTGTTTCTGATTTTTTAAATTATTATTATTTCATTGTAGCTTTCAAAGAATATTGTAAAACAAAGACAAAGAAATCGATGAGGAAAGGAAAGTGAAGTATTCTGAGACAAAAGAAATGAGATCATGGTTTAGTATCCTATCTTAACAGAAAAATGAAGGGAATTAAAGGCAGGTATGTAGACTATTCGGTGAGCACATCGAGAGAAAGATGACAACAGCGTTTGAGAAAAGACGGACACCACAGAATTACACATAAGGAAGAATTTCTTATCTCCAAGAAAATTTGTGATGCTCTTCACCCCAGAGAGGCTCCAGAGAGGAGAAAAGGATCCGAGATTCACTGAGGGGCTACTGTGTACTAAGTCGGTGTCCTTCATAGATAGCACCTCATTGAGTCTTCCCTGTAGGATTATTCCTAGTGTCCAGACGTACAGAGGAATAATAGAGTGGTTACAGGGTTTGTCCACGGTGACAAAGTAAGAATGCAGCAGACAAAATGTTTGACCCAAAATCTATCACACTGGAAGCCTCGGTTTTCTTTTTTTTTTTCTTTTTGCACAATTATGTATGTGTGTGTGTAAATGTGTGTATTTCTGAAATCAATTTTAGGGGAAAATATTCCTGATTCCTAAAGAACATTCCTAATTGCTAAAGAATTCTGCCCATAATTTTTACCTTATATTTATATGTATATCCTAGGACACTCAGAGAATGAATGAATGATGTTGGAATCCATTCCAGGTCCTCCTTTTCAATCGAACATGAAATACTAAAATAACGTTTTGTTTCCGCATTAGGATTTCCTGGGGTTTGCTCTATGCTAGTTTCGTCTTCATTATGGCCCTTTTGTTGGCACTTGTTGTAAAATCTACCCAGTTTATCATTCTGACTGGCTTCATGGTGGTCTTCACCCTCTTTCTCCTCTACGGATTGTCTTTGGTGAGTTGGTGAATTAAATGTCTCCCCGTCCACCTGATAGCCTAAAAATCAATTAAGGAATTACATACCTCCGCGCTTTTTTC
Source organism: Daubentonia madagascariensis (assembly GCA_023783475.1). NCBI lineage: Eukaryota > Metazoa > Chordata > Mammalia > Primates > Daubentoniidae > Daubentonia > Daubentonia madagascariensis. The sequence continues at coordinate 11,562,906 of JAKFHU010000487.1, forward strand.
CTATCTGCTCTGTCTGCATGTAAAAATCTGTAGACAGGTACGGTTTGATTTGTGGTGTTCTGTAATGCCAATTTTTAATACAATTTGCAGAACAAAGCTTTGTGTATTATATACAAAATAATAACATAACTATAATTTTGTATATTAAAAATCTTCTTTTATGATGCTATTAATGATTTTTAAAGAAACACAAACCAAGCAGATCCTCTCTCATTTTAGATAGCTTTGGCTTTCTTAATGAGCGTCTTGGTAAAGAAATCTTTCCTCACCGGCCTGGTCGTGTTCCTTCTCACTGTCTTTTGGGGAAGTCTGGGATTCACAGCATTGTACAGATACCTTCCCGTATCCTTGGAGTGGATTTTAAGTTTGCTTAGCCCTTTTGCCTTCATGCTTGGAATGGTCCAGGTGAGAAGCAATCTAATTGTTTATTAATGACATTTCTGAAACATCCTTCCTCTCTGGAATTCAGTAGGCTGTAGTCATTTTTATGCTCGGTCTTGTGAGGCTTAAAACCCTAGTGAAGACTCTTGTGAGGTTATAAAGATGAACTTTTGAAATCTTAAAAGGCATTTAGCCTGGCAAAGTAAGCCATTTAGAAAGTGAAAAAAAATGGAGGATTAATGTACAATTCTTTAAAGATAATATAAAATGTTTTCTTAGGCTATTAACTAAATATGGACTTGATGTTGCCAATCTAATTCTAAATAACTATTCCAGTTCATATTTTTACTTAGTAATTGAAGGTTACACATGACTGTAAAAACCAGACAGGAAAATAAAATAAAATTTAAATTTAAAAACATTTTGAAAATTGATTAGTAAATTAATTACCTTTTAATTTGCAGCTTTTACATTCGGACTATGATGTGAATTCTAATGCACTTCCTGACCCATTGGATGGCTCAAATCTCATTATACCAATAAATTTCATGTTGGCATTTGATACTTTCCTCTATCTGGCATTGGCGATTTACTTTGAAAAAATTTTGCCAAGTGAGTAGTGATACAATTAAAATCAAACATCATTTAAATACTTTTATATCTTAAAATGAACCTCTTAACACATATGCTATTTGTATTTTAAGAACTACTTTGTGTATCAACAGGAAGGAGATGAGCAAAGTCGTCCCTGCTGGCTGAATTAGTGCTCCATTTCTTTCTTGCTATGTGACTTATTAGAACCAAAGCCTGAATTTTGTTTATAGAATCACTTGCCTTTCTTTGAACTTCACTCTACTCTAAGTGTATGGCTTGTTTCTTTTAAAAGTGATGCTTAGAAAGCTAGTACCTAAATGGATCTGGTAATCATGGCAATTTATAATTGCTTTTGTCTAACTCTTTAGCTCGGTGGTTCTGAGCCCTGGCTGGACGTCGGAACCATGTAGAGAACTGTAAAGAAATACTAAGCCCAGCTCAACCTGGAGAGATTCTGATTCAATTAATCAGTGGTGTAACCAGGGCATCTGTGTTTTTAGAATTTCACAATAGAGAGAAGTCAATATGTCATGAATTTTCACTTTTATCACCATGGAACTTACAAGAATATGAGTTCCACAAAAGCAGGGATCTGTTTTGTTCACAGAGGAAACCCAAGCATCCCCCACAGTGTCTGATGCACACTATGGGACTCAGTAAACCCTAGTGGCTGAAATGCGGGTTCACTTTTCTCTCCCTTCTTTTATAATCAAAGGCAGGGTCTGAGTCTTCCCCCTCTGCATTTTCTGTTCAAGACAGAATGCCAAGGGTCCTTTATTAATAAAGCAATAAATAAACACCTGTTGAAGGAAAGGGTGAGAAGCAAAACAGGAAGCAACAAACATCTTACGGCAGAGAATTGACCCTCGTGTGTGTGTGTGTGTGTGTGTGTGTGTGTGTTTAGATAATCCCTTAAGAATAACTGTCTCTGCCTTTTAGAAGAATCCAGAAAAATAGACATCAGGATCTGTCATTTTGGGCTAATACATTTATTTTACAGTTAGAATTGTTTGAATAGATAGTGTATGTTTTCATCTTATTTTTTCTAGTGGAAGCAAAAATGAGGTGGCTATATGACAAAATTATTTTTTCACTTACAAATTTTCTAAGCCTTTCTACCCCTTGCTAACAATGCTGCTTTAAGAAATATATCTAAATACATTTTCTTCTGTTTTATTTCTGTGGTTTTGCTTTTATGGTGAAATCTCAATGACCTTTGTTTGTGTTTAACATCATAGTCTATTCTTGGTGCACTGTTAGTTCAGGAGGTTTACTCTTGTGACCCTTGTAATTACCAATTTTTTTTTTCTTATTAAGAGATTCTCCTTATATTTTCAACGATATTTATTTGTTTTTCCAATGTGTTTATTCTGAATGCATCCACAAACAGATGTCACTATATTTGCAATTGCTTAATAGTATCCTCTTAGGCAACTGTTTTCTCTAACCAACTTAAATTTTATTTCGGTGTGTGTTATGTGATACATTCCATGTTTTCTTAGTCCTTGTTTCAAACATATCCTAATGATATTACTTTAAATATTTCATTTGTATGTGTTTTATCAAGTTATCTTATATCAACTATTGTTCCATTTTCATGTCTACATCTTAATTCTTCCTCAACTTTATATTCTAGTCACAAAGGTATTTTTCATATCCTTACTTTTTTCAGTTTCAAAAGCATTTTATTTTATTAATATAACTAGAAAGTTTCTTTTATCCAAAATAACTGAGTGGTTCCATTTTCTTCCTAATTATCATCCATTCACTAAGCCTGAACTTAAGACCAGAGGTGACTTTTTCAAAATTCTTTCAAAGATAATAAATATGAATTACAGGAAGAAAAATTAACTTCATAAAATGACATAAATATGTAATGATAAATCTGGTGGCAGAATGTATTCAGTCATGGCTGCATGCTTTTATTTGCTAGGTTTTTTGGTTCAAAAGGAAGGGATAGGTAGTAGCTAACAGTATAGCATATGCCAGGTATATAGAGAGTGCTCAGTAAATATTTATTTCATGAATGAAGGACTGAACAAGTGAAAAGTACATATAAGTCTGAAAACCCATCAGCCTTACAGTGGAGGTCAGTTACAGAATATCAGTGAAATATGATTCTTCCATTTCATAATGTTTCCTAACACGTAGGAAAACAGAAGTGATAATAAAGCACAAATATGGCATGGATTCGTTTCCAGAAAGATGTTTATAGATAATATGTTCTTAAAGTAGATCATAAATTTGCTTCAGAGGAAAGATATTGTTTTGGGATAAGATAAGCAAACATACAAAGTAGCTTTTTAAAAAATTCCATTCCGTTAAGTTTCAATAAATTCTTTTGCCCCATTCTCTCCCTTTCTTGCATATGTGTCGCTTATTGTCTTAATTTCTGTTCTATGTTCCCTTGGAATATTTGTTTTGTATAGCCAGTAATGACTTCTCAATTTCTTCTTCCTTTGCTGACGTAATGACACCTGGTCTCCTAGACAGGATTCTGCATGCCTGGCATATCTTGCATTTATGTTTCAATACCTGGCTTTCTTGAAGTTAAGAAAATTCTGAGCATTTATTTAAATTCCATGTGAATTTTTTTAAATCATGAAGCTACACATGTCAAAATATGGGCATTACTTTGTGTTGACCATGTGTTAAGGTTTAGCAACAAAGGGGTTGCCTTGCCAAGCTACACTGTTGTGACTCTCTCTCCCTGAAAGTGGTGGTTGATCCAATACTTAACTGTCTCCTGGTCATGTAGATGAATATGGACGTCAAAATTCACCTCTGTTTTTCCTGAAGTCTTCGTTTTGGTCACAACAACAAAAGGCTGATCACGTAGCCCTTGAAGATGAAATAGATTCTGATCTTTCATCCAATGACTCTTTTGAACCAGTGTCTCCAGAATTCCATGGGAAAGAAGCCATCAGGTAACAAGGGTGCAAGGAGAGAACAGACCAAAGGCTGGGAAGCTACTGGTTGGCACCTGACACAAGCAAAGTTCTCTTACGTGCTCTGCAGACAGTCCCCACCGATCCTCACCCATGCTACATCTGTCACTTCCCACTTCAAGCTCAAAGAAAAACTCCTTCACCAACCCCTATGGTCTTACGTTATTGACATTCACACTAAATAAAAACTTAAATGTCACCAACAAAGACAATTCAACAAGACCCTTGCCTGGATTCTCAGCGTTTTGCCTTTTGCTTCTTTACTCCATCCTTAGCCCCCTCGTTTCTTTGCTTCGTGTCATTTACACACACTTTGTCCCCACCTCGTTTGTTATGCTCCCCATTTTTCCTCTCAAATTTTTTAAACTTCTCTTTTTCCTTGTATTTGTTGTCTTTTATTTATCTTTTTACTGCTTCTTACTACCATTCCCAATATTTATGGTCTTTTAAAAGAAGACAAAAGCGTAGGGAAGAGGAAAGGGGAAAGAGCCTACAGATATAGACAAGGGGGTTCAGGAAGAGGCGCTCTTTAGAGTCACGCACATCTTCGTTCTGTGTGTGGTGCTGGTAACTTTTATGTGTAAATGAGAAAACAGGAAGAAAGTCCTCAAGGTCCCTGGCGGTTCAAATCTCACTCATCCATCAATGACCGGCCCGTGTCAGTCCCCCGTGAACTCTTTCAGATTGCGCCAGGCCACTGAGCTTCTAGAGCCGGTTTCATTTTTCATCATAGCCTGTTCCATATTTATCTTCCATACCCTGATATCTGTCCTTCAACCTAAGCTAGGTTTAACCTCCAGCAGAGCAGCTCAGAGCAAAGCAATGGCTTTGTTTGATGTGTTTGTGTGTTTCTTTTTGTTTCTTTTTGATCTCTTTAGCACCTCAGCCAACTAAAAATGGAAAGGCAATAAGGGATTGAAACAGAAATAAGAAAATCTAATTAAATAGTTTAAAATGAACGGAGCCTGAATCATTTGACGAATAGTGGATGACAAAATAAGAAACAAAAATTCAATTTGGTTTATGGATTATGTACTTAACTGGCAGAATAAAACCATACAGATAAAGTGCCTAGGATTACACATCTATAATAGCATCCAGCATATGTTAATTCCATTCATTTCTATTATTATAATCATCACCATCTAACCAATATCATCTTATATTTATTCAGTGTTTACCATGAACCAAGCCCTGTAGATGCAAGATGAAATATTTTATTTACCCTCCAACACAATCTTAAAGCACCGCAAATTTTCAGGTTGTGAAAGCTGAAACATAACTGGAATAAGTACACTGGTTAAGGTAACAGAGCACTAAGTGGTAGAGATGGGATGAGCTCAGCTGGATAGGACCGTGAAACCCATGCTCTCGCTATTACGATATATTGCTTCTCTTCTTACTCTACTTCCTACCAAACCTCTGGAGATCTTGACCTCTGGAGGTAGCCAAAGATACCTCCAATCTGTACCACAGAGGCACAGGTGTGAACCACAATGAGCCTTTTGGTATTGGATGTGCATGTTATCTCTAACTTCTTTAGCTTTGCAGTTCAGAGATGATCCTGTTCTCCAATACCGATATTAGGTTATACTCCAATCTATGGAATCAGAACCTCTACTGATGGGTCCCGAGGACAGTTAAAGTTTTAAAACTCCTCGGGTGATGCTAAAGGGCAGGCAGTGTGGGCAAGCAGTATTTTAGTTGATTCTGTCACACAACCATGACTGCGTGAGAGTGGAGTCCCAGATCTTCATGTACCCTGAAGATAAGATTCATCCAATCACATCAACCAAACTCAGAATTACAAACTGAAGAAAATTGTCACCTTGAAGTATCTTTCCTTTTTTTTTCAGAATCAGAAATATTACAAAAGAATATAAAGGAAAGCCTGATAAAATAGAAGCTTTGAAAGGTAAAGAAAGAGACAGAGAGAGAATATTTGGCTATTATATTGATATTGATTTCCTGATTTAATTCAATTTGTTATGCTTTTGGTGGGCAATTAGTGGTGATATTTCTGATTTGCAAAGAGTTATTTGAGCCACATGAGAAATTTTTCCCTTTAACACATTACATCTACTTTATGTTTTAGAATTATATGTATTTAAAATCTATACTGTGTAGTACTGAGGTAGCCTAATGATATTCTGGGGTTTTTTTCCTGAAAACTCAAATTTTTCTTCTGTAATGCAAAATCTATTGGTAGATACTGTATGTTTTTCTTTTGTGCAAAAAAGGCACTTACCTTAAAGAAGTTTTAGGCATGTAAAATTTGCTATTAAACTGTTCTTCATTCAATAAATATTAACATCCACTTACCAAATGCCAGGCGATATCAATTAACCTAGGAGATAGACATGTTTCATTAATTCAAACTAAGTAATTTCCAAATTAAAAAGGATATTTTGAGAAATAAGTTTATAAAGTTTTTTGTTTTATTTTGAATTTAACAATATGTTCATACATACAAAATATAGCCAATCAAGGAAATAAAATAACAATTCATTAGCTCCATAATAGAATTTCATTTGTGGTTTTAATTGGTTTTCTTCCTTCTTTCCTCCCTACCTCTTCTCCTTCCTTTATTCTATTTTACCTTCCTTTCCTCTTTTCTTCCTAGATCTGGTATTTGACATATACGAAGGCCAAATCACTGCAATACTTGGTCACAGTGGAGCTGGAAAGTCAACACTGCTAAACATTCTTAATGGGTTGTCTGTTCCCACCAAAGGTAAGAATTCTTTTTTTCCCCAAGTCAGGTTGACAAATAAATCAGCTGTTAATAACAAATCCTTCTGATTGTTAATCACAAACACAGATACCTAGGGAAGACATGGAATTTTATTTACAGTAATATTCTATAGAAGTATTTAATAGTTCATTGGCATATTATACATGGAATTTGAATATTATGTAATAATTATTTTCATGGTCATTAGTTACCCTTTGGCATTCCAACTTGTATCTGTCAGCTCTTGCTGCATGACAAGTACTCCCAAACTTAATGGCTTAAAATAAAAATGTTTTATTGTTTCTCATGATTTTGTGGGTTGACTGGGCAGCTTTTCTGTTCTGGGCCAAAGTGACTGGGGCTAGATGATGTAACATGGCCTAAGTCACATATCTGGGGCCTTAGTTAGGGCACCTGCACTTCTGTTCCCACGTGGACATTCATCTTCCAGGAGGCTATCCTGGGATTCCTCACCTGATGGTATCCACGATTCCAGCAGCAAGAGAGGGCAAATCACTGTGTGGAAGCTCGTGTTCAGCCTTTCCTTGTATCACATTTGCTATGGTCCCATTGGGTTTATAGCCAAACCCAAAAGTGAGGGGCAGATGAAGAGACTATATCTTGATGGGAAAAGATGCAGATGGGAACTTGTTTATTTTAATATACCATACAACTAAAATGGAATTTCATAATACCTGAATTGTATAAACCTTGAAGATAAATTCATACATTTATAAGTTAATAAATAGATTGTGATTTTTATTTAGAAATATTCTAATTTAAGCATTATCCTGATATTAAATTTTAATCTTTGTTATAGGTTCAGTTGCCATCTACAATAATAAACTTTCAGAAATGGCTAACCTAGAAAATATCAGCAAGCTCACTGGAGTTTGTCCACAAGCCAATGTACAATTTGACTTCCTCACTGTAAAAGAAAACCTCAGGCTCTTTGCTAAAATAAAAGGGATTCGGCCACAAGAAGTGGATGAAGAGGTACATAAGTATGTTAGAACTACGGTGTTGGTAAAAATCAGATTGTTAGAACCTATTTGCACTGAGTTTTTATTTTTTTCATTCAATTTGTATGCAAATCATAGTATAAATGTTGGACAAGAAAGTCCAATTTAAGCAACAGCTAACATTTACATATAATTTCCAATGTGCCAAGCATATCCTTAACTTTAAAGGTCATAACTCCTTTATTTCCCACAGTAACCCTATGAGATAGGTGCTATTATTATCCCCACTTTACACATGTGGAAACTGAGGCTCAAGAGAACAAGTTAACTTGACCAACATTATGCAGCTAGTTAATGTGAGTGGCATATAAACCCAGGCAGTTTTGCTCTAGCATCCATGCTTTTAACCATTACACTTTATAGCCTTGTATTTATAAATTTAAATAGGAAAAAAGGGAGAAATCTTGGTTTATGACATAAATGTTGTCTTTTGGTTAGATACAAAGAGTTTTGCTAGAATTGGAAATGAGAAATATTCGGGATGTCCTTGCTCAAAACTTAAGTGGTGGACAGAAAAGAAAACTAACTTTTGGGATTGCCATTTTAGGAGATCCCCAGGTAAGTCAGGCTAAATGTACAGGTGAATTCAAATTTTAAAAACTGAAATTTTTGGTAATAGTTCAAGTCTTTTACTTCTTCACATACATTCCTCTGTAGATTTTCCTGCTTGATGAACCAACAGCTGGGTTGGATCCCTTTTCAAGACACCAAGTGTGGAACCTTCTGAAGGAACGTAAAGCAGATCGTGTGATCCTCTTCAGCACCCAATTCATGGATGAGGCTGACATCCTGGCTGGTAATTGCTGGTTCCCTTTATGTATCCTGATGAGGACTTTATGAGATTTAAGAAGTATGGATTGCTTTCTGAACAGCTGTATTTTGTAATTTGGTAATCTAGCTATATCTGGTAATCTGAACAGCCAGTAATGATAGGAACTGGACCCAAAGCCTCTTACTCTCAACCATTTTAGTGCATCTTGTAGACTTTTGTATCATTTGATCATGTAGGAGCATGATCTACCAGGAAACTCACTTATTGCAAAGTGAGTGAAATCTATATTCTAAGAAATTAATCTTTTTACTCAGAATTGAGGTAAATCAACTTGAAATATTCAAATAATTTTAATGTTTGAGCTATTAAAATATATAATAGGATGATACTCTATATTAAAAAATATATCCACATAATTTAATTTCCTTCTTGGGTTAGACAGCGAAACACTAGCCTAAGGTACATAACTGAGATTAAAATATGTCTATTTCATTGAGTCCTTCTTTTTTTAAAAAAATTTATTTCAGAATATTATGGAGGTACAAACATCTTGGTTACATGAATTGCCATGGAATATTACTGAGCCTTCTTAAACTCTGTATTCGAGACTGTAGAAGCTCCTGAATTAGAGTTTGATTACATAGATGATTACCTGCCTTTTCTTGGAAATGAATGGGCAACTTCTTAATAAACTTTCGTCTTTGCTTTTCTTCCCTTTCAGATAGGAAAGTATTTCTCTCCAAAGGGAAGCTGAAGTGTGCAGGCTCTTCTCTGTTTCTAAAGAAGAAATGGGGGATTGGCTATCACTTAAGGTAGGGCCACTTGAGAAGGCTGGGAATCAATGAGAACTGAGCTAGAATAAGGCATGGTGCTTGAAGAAAAACCTTACAATACATAAGAAAAACTTTCATTATCATACACAGATGTTTGCACACACTAGCATGCACATACTTGTGTGGGTATCTATCTGCCTAGTCAACGAGTAGGTATATATAAGAGACATTGATTGGCAGATTTTAGAGACTGAGATTATAACAACAAAAATTCAGATAAATATGTAAGAAAATATATCCACAACCCATTGTTTGTTAAGGGAGATATGTATTAAGGGAAATTTTCCAGTTGACACATTTGTATTTCACACCCTTGTCCTCTCTCACCCAAGGTGTTAATATAATTTCTTAAGTCAGCTACTTACAGCCACTCCTCCTAAATCCCCTCTTTCTTGATCTTCTCCTCCTGTCCATCCTGTTCATTCCATTATTATCATTATTTTGAATAGCAGCATATTCTAGCTGGAATTTATTAAGTGATTCAAAGATATGATACTTAACATTATTTTAGTTAAATCTTCTAATTTTTTTTGATATAGGAACTGTTGTTACTTTTACTTTACAGATGAAAATGCCAGTTTGAGTGCTAAGAAATAAAAATTAAAAAAAAAAAAGAAATTATAGGTTCCCCAGGTTCATAAGTGGGGGGGAGCCAGGAACTGGACCTGGATATTTTTAACTTCAAAATCTAGTGTCCAAATCCATATTTGAAACTACTTTTTAATTGTTATATGATTGGTTTGTTTTTCTGATTTATACCATCTAGACTTTAAAAAAGAAACGTACGTGATGGCAACAAGACAAAGCAAAGAGGCTGGCGGTTTCCTTGAACCATTTTCTACTTATTTAAGTCCTAAAGAGTTATTTGAATAATACATCTCACAGACTTTGTTAATTTTCCAGTTCTGTGTAATGTCCCATTTTTTTTATTTCCTAAAGCACTTTGTTTGAATCTCTTCTTGGAAATTAATTAAAGTCTCTGAAACTCCATTTTCTCAGATATAAAGGAGGAGTAATAATTCCCGGTTGCAAGTAAAGGTTATAGAAAAATAAACGAGATGCTGTCTTGCATTTGCGTGGCAATATAACATGTCCTCAAAATAAAAAGTGCTAGTCAGTATCCCTGCCCAATTTGTGAGCCTCTTCATGGGCTCCTGGACAAGAATTTGTGCAATTGCCTTATTTTCTTCTAAACCAGAGGTCAACAAACTATGGCCCATGAGTCAAATCCAGCCGGTGTCCTCTTTCTGTAAATAAGGTTTGGTTGGACCCCAGCCATGCCCAGTATCTTACGTATTGCTACGGCTGCTTCCACATTACAACAGCAGAGTTGAAGGGTTGAAACAGAAATCTGATAGCCCGCAAAGCCTAGAATATTCACTTTCTAGCCATTTACAGAAAAAATTTGGCCATATCTCCCCCTTCTAAGCCGTAAGCTCCTCAAGGAAGTGCACTGTGTTCCACTCATGTGGTCCCCCATAGCACCTAGCACAAGTTCTTGTAAGTGGCCAAAGAATATTTCTCAAACAGTTTTTATTTCAGAGGGGCAGCATTATGGTAAACAACTGCGATATTTTTTGCTTCATTCCTTCAGTAGATTTCACTGCTTCAAAAAATAGCATATATTCTTGTAAGTTCATGCATGCTTTATGAGTAAATAGAATAATTATGGCTTAAGCATTTGGTCAAATGAAATAGCTACCATTTTTAAGGGCTTGCTAAGTGAAAACATCACTACTACTCAGTTCTTAGAACAACCCTAGATGCTAGGAATCGTTATTCCATTTTACTAATGAGGAAACTGTTCAGACAGGTTTAATAACACACTTCAAGTGGCAAAACCAAGTTTCAAAGCCAAGTCATTACTGATAGTTTATCTACTATATACTTTATAACCCTGATTAATAGATTTTTGTCTGTCTGTTTCTCTATAATGGGGAAATATCTTGGTGTTTTTGAACGGATAGACTGATTTTCTCAATGATAATATTTTTCTTAGTCAAAGTTCTGGGGTTAGCACTACAAGGAAAATAAAAATTAGGGATCCCACCACCCCAGACCCAAATTCATCCATAATTAGTTTCTATCTATAACCCAGTTTCCTTTGTAGCACTTATTACTATTGATAATAATTGTTTTACTTATCTGTTTGTTCATTTGTTTTCTTCCTGTCTCCCCATTAGACAATCAACTCCATAAGAGCAGGGCGATGCTGTGTTGGTCACCATCGTACACTCAGCACTCAGTATAATGTTTGTCCCATACTAAGAACTGAATAAATTTGCATTGGATGACTAAATTGAATAACTGAACCTGTGTGGCATCATACTTGTCAAAAGTCCCTTGTTCTTTTGAACCAATACAACAATCCTATTTATCCAGCTTAAATTTCCTTTGAACATGATCTTGAACGTTATCCATGTTGTGCTGTCCTGATCTTTGCTCAAGGTCCTCAATCAACATTAAACTTCTCTGGGCACCACCCCTGAGTAACCTCAAGTAATTCCAGTTCATTCTTTGCTTTCCCCATGATATTTATATGATTTGGGTTTTTTTTTTTGTCCTCTTATTTCATGTTTATATGACCTATTTCTGGCATTATATTTTAATTGATTTTTTTGTCCTATAGAGACTAGTCATTTTTTTCATGCTATTGGAGACTATGTCAAATAACATATACCTTTTCTCTTTGAATGCCAGTTTGCAGTTAAATGAAACATGTGTTCAGGAAAACATAACATCACTTGTTAAACAGCACATCCCTGATGCCAAATTATCAGCAGCAAGTGAAGGAAAAGTTGTCTATACGTTACCCTTAGAAAGAACAAATAAATTTCCAGGTAATGCCCATGAATACCATGAAATGATATATATAAATAATTTCATAATAATAATAATGACGATTACTACAACCAACATTTTTGAGGGCTTATGGTGTGTTCAGATATTGAAACATGATCAAAAGAATAGTATGATAACTGGATTATTTTATCTATAGTGATAAATATTATATCCTAATAGTTGTATTGTAATGCTTGGGTATTTTAGGGCTCTTCTTTTAGTCCTTTATTTCGTGTGTAGCAGAATATTCTAGTATTCATAACTGTACATAAACACAAATGGTCAAAAACCTCTGGCTTAAGCATTATATTAAATAGCCCCATGATGTGGCTATTTCTTTTTTTTTAAATTTCTAATTATTATGGGTACATAATGGTTATATATCTTTATAGGGTACAGGTGACGTTTTGATACAGACACACAATGTAAATTTACCAAATCAGGGTAGTTGGGGTACCTATCACTTCAGGCATTTAACATTTCTTTGTGTTAGGAACATTGCAATTCTACTCTTTCTGGCAATACTTTTGTGATAGCTTTGGGTTTTTCAGGCAATACATAAAAGTTTACTAATTATATTTGTTATTCAAGAAATCTGTTCCCTGACAATGGAGCACTAGGAGAGCCTGCATTGAGTGTTTGAGACAATTAACTTTGCCATATGTGTGGCTAACAAAAACATAAATTTCCCCACAAAGTCATTCAAGTAAACATTTTATGGTGACAACACAAGTATTTCTTAGAATCATCAGGCAAAGTGCTAATCAAACCCTAATTAGTGTATTTTAATAGAGTATTAAATTAAAAGAGTATTAATTAGTGTATTTTAATAACTTAGAGAAAATTTGTAAAAGTTTTAGGTGGAATGGAGGATAATGCATAATACTCACTAGCAGCTTAAATCTTACTTCTTTTCTGCCTTTATGCATATGGTGTTCTAGTCAAGATAGAAATGTTTTAACTGATCCTTTTGTCCAAGTAGGAGCACCAGGTTGAAGCATCAGGACTTCTATAACCAACCTAGAATTTAGAATTAGGTTTTTATTTAAGCTTTATTTAATAACCACTAGAATTCCAATCCATGCAGGCAGGGACATTTATGAACAATGACCAATGCAGAAGTATCTTTTCGGTGAATGAACTAAAGAATGAATGGATACCAAATTGCTAGAGAGAGTAATGATTATCACAATTTCCTACTATTCCAAGAAAATTCCCTGAGCCAGTTTTTCATTCTCTACCTATTAGATCTTGCAAATTTTTTCTTCCATTGTCAGAAATAGAAAATTTAAAAACGGCTTTTATTCTATATCTTTCCTTTGAAAGGTTTTTTCCTGAACTGAAGAAGATTCTACACCATCCAACTAATTCTCAAAAAATTAGTCCTTTCCTTTTAGTCAGTTATAGCATAAATGGCTTCCATTTGTATCTGTTCTCTGGAAAAGACTTTGATTAATGAGTCTGGGAGTTGGAAAATTCAAAGTTCCACAATCAATTAAATTTTAAAAGCAATTCAGAAAAAAGCTAAAATGTAATTTTATAGAAATATAAGTGAGTATAAATGAATATTTGATCAAAAGAAAGTAATACTTGGACTATAAAACATAACGTAATGTAGAAAATAATGCATGGAATTTGAAGAATAATGTTACCTATTATGAAATGTTAATTTTTTAAATGTTTTTGACATATCACAAGTATCATTTCATACATTTGTGCTTATTTGAAAAGTTGTCTTCAGTTTACTTGTGATTTTTCTCGTTTTGGTTCACTGCTATGTGATGTATGTTTTAGAACTTTACAAGGATCTTGATAGCTGCCCTGGCCTGGGAATTGAGAATTACGGTGTTTCCATGACAACTTTGAGTGAGGTTTTCCTGAAACTAGAAGGAAAATCAGCAATTGATGAATCAGGTAAATAAAATGCATGAAAATTGTCATGCAAAAGTATTCACAACATCCAGTGCAGTATATATTTCAAGAAGACACTGTTCCACAGATCTCAGATTCTCTGGTTAGGTTTTTCTTTTTCTTTTTTTTTCCTTTATATTAGAAATTGGACAATGCCTATTTACCTGTCTTCAAGGTCACAGATACCTCTTCTCTTGTGTTCAGATTGTTTTGAAGCCCAACTAGTAAATATTTCTGATACTGTATTTTTCCATGCTAATATCTTCTTTTGTTCTTTATGGTTTCAGCATCTCTACTGAATTTCCCCATCTGCTCACTAATATCGTCCATGTTTTCCAGTAGATCTTATTTATCATAGTTCTTTTTAAGCTCATGTATTTTCATTCCAACATGTGGACCATGTGAGTAACGACCCTTATCCATGACTGATTTTGATGGATTTTTTTTTCTTTTCCCTATGGATTAAATTTCCCTGCTTATTCACATCTTACAATTTTTACTTTATCATGGGCATTACTGTAAAAAAACAAAAAACAGTAAATACTCAAGTAAGCAATGCCCAGAAAATGGCATGACTCTCACTCTGTCAGGCTCCTGATGCAGATGGATGAATTGATCTAATTTGTATTTGGCAAGTGTCTGGGCTTTTGCACAGCTTCAAATGTTTTAAAGGTAGAATCCTGTCGTTCCCTTCAACATGACTTCAAATTATAGCACTGGCAAAATTCTATAGATCTCTCTGTGATACACAGTCCCACTACCAAATTCCTCAACAACAGGAGAAATCATGCTGATTTTCAGCATGTCTCCATTTTTTGTGTATTTTATCTATTTATTATCTATCATGTCTCTCTCTGCTCTCTTGTCCGGTGACTGGCCCTTGGTGGACTGATGTATTACACAGAGGAAGGCCCCACACACTTTGATGATGTCTTGCACAAGACGCCACACACCTTCATGCCTCTCTCTCTCTCTCTCTCTCTCTTTCGCTCTCTCTCTATCAGTTTTTCCTTGCTGCCCCAGCCGTGGATGTACTGTTTCTATGCACTTAGTGGAGGTTCCATGGGAAAGAATTAGTAGATGGTGTGAGCTCTCTCCAGTAACAACAATTTATAGTTCACTACCAGTTGTAGAGTGTCAATTTGTAGCTTAATTGAACACATAAGGTAATTGTTTCATTTACTAAGTTTCCAAGTCACACTTAGGCACTATGAGGACCTTGCACATTTATCTTAATCTCTCTAATGTATTGTCTGTATTCAAATTATCTAAGATCTCCTTTCCACTCCTTTTGCTCGAGAAATAAATCTTTCATCTATTTTTCTAGTTTAAAGCAGCAGCCAGTAATACCATATAATGCCTGTAGTAATACAGAAGACTCTAATTGTGATATTTTTAGGAGAACAAACTCCTACAGTAAGCTCAATAAAGTACATCTAAGGGGTACAATGAACACTATTTGCGTGAAGGGCACATTTATAGCCCTGACTCAAGCCATATATCAAAAAAATCTGTACCCTGCTAATATCTTGAAATTTTAAAAAGTACATGAAATGTGGGATTTTATGAATTGCTTATTTTGTGTTTTGCAGATATTGCTATTTTGGGAGAAGTACAAGTGGAAAGAACTGGGGACACAGAAAGGCTTGTTGAGACGGAACAAGTTATCGCTTCACTTAGGGAGATAAGAGAGACAATAGGTGGTATGGCTCTCTGGCGACAGCAAATCTGTGCAATTGCAAGGGTTCGTTTATTAAAGTTAAAGCATGAAAGAAAAGCAATTTTATCACTGTGAGTAGCAGAGTGCCATAGATTTTTTTTTAGTCAATGCATTAAAAAGCAAATCTAAGATGTTAAAACAAGAGAAAAAAACAAATATGAAATAAATTTTTTGTCTACAAAAGTGTATAAAGTATAATACCCAGTTTAGTCAATAGTCCTAGTAGTTATCTGTTAGGAGACTAGCAGGTGGAATTTGTAATGTTTCAGAGATAATTCTAGAGAAAACATTGAAGTAATATAAATTTTCCTGTGATATTTCCTCTCTCAAATTCTCCACTATGGTAGGTGACAGACGTACTGGGATGTGTATTGTCTTTCCTGATATCAGTGTGACAATGCCCTATTTTAGATGCTATATGGTTATCGTACTGACTCTTCCCTGGATGGCCTGACCCTCCCATCATTATCCCGCTGGCTCTTCCCTAGATATCATGACTTCCCTCCAGCCCTCTTAATTACAGTTGCTCATTCTGCATACCTACTGTGTGCATAACAGGTACCATCCCTGCTCCCAAGAATCACATCACTTCCCATTAGCACCCTGGAGCTAAAGGCTGTCATGTCAGAGCCCATGGAAACTTAGCTGTCAATCAGTGCCTTGTCTCTGAATACTTTGATTAACCAATAAAGAGATAGAAGGCTTGGCACATAATTGAATCTCGATAAACACTTGCTAAACAAATAAGTAATGAGAATTCATTGAGAATTTTTAACAAGGAGATGAGCATGATTTAAGAAAAATCTTTAATGTGAATCTGTCAACACTCTATGAAGAGTCTGCAGAGAGTAAAGAATAGATGGATGCCAGCCATTTAGCAAGATTTCAGACAAGATAGGAATGGAGAAAGGTTTTGAAGTGAAAAATATAACCACAGTATAGTAAGATTTTTCAATTTATTTGAAATAAGGAATAGAGGAGAATAAGGAGTAAAAAATAATTAAAAATTTGAGCCTGGAGACTAAAGAAATCATGTGGTCACTAACAGATATAGGGACGATGAGAAGAAGAGTCAACGTGAAAAAAAAAATTCAGAGTAAAGTGTTGATGAACTAACCAGCAGGAAGGGAGAGCATCACACTGGAAGCACAGGAGAGAGGCAGAACCTGGACATGTTGCTAAAGGACACATATCCCATGAAATTGTAGGGGATAATAAATGGCCAGAAATGAACAAAGGATAAATTTACAGTCTATCACCTCTAGTTTAGAAGTAAGAAAAAGAAAAAATACCCAAGAAATGAGACAGAGAGCTGTGTGTTTAATTTCCACACTTTCTTGATCTTATTACATTATAATCTGCTCAGATAGTTTTTATAATCTGCTCAGATAGTTTTAGGTTAAGGAAAGACTTTGCGTTCACATTGGCAGTTTTATTCCGTGTAGGCTACTGATTCTACTGGTTGGATTGTCCCCTCTCCTGGTGGAGAATATAATGGTGAAAATATATCAAAACAGTTACACTTGGGAACTTTCTCCTCATTTGTACTTCCTTGCTCCTGGACAGCAACCACGTAACCCTCTCACTCCATTATTGATCATCAATAAAACAGGTAATAATGTGATGAATACTGGATTTCCATTTACTATTCAGAGCATTACTTAGAAAACATAATTGTGAGAAAGAAAGCCGAGCTGTTCACTTCTTCAGCGTGTGTTAAAAACCATTTATGAGACTTGGGGATAATGAATACAAGCCCAAGAATGAGCAGGAATTAAGAAAGTATTTTCCAAAGGAGAAATAAAGTATCTGGTGGCAATTTGCAAAATGAAAGAGTTTGTACCCAAAAAAAATTTTTTAACAACTTTGTTGAGATGTAATTCACATGCCATACAATTTATCCATTTAAAATGTACAATTCAATGGTTTTTAGTGTATTCACAGAATAGTGTAACTATCACTACTATCCATTTTATAATGTTTTCATCACCCCAAAAAGAAACCCCCATACCCAATTAGCACTTATTCACATTTATTCCTTCCCCTGGTCCTAAACAGCCACAAATTTACTTTCTGTTTCTATTGATTTGCCTACTCTGGACATTTAATATTGGTAGAATCAGACAATATATGAACTTTGGTGACTGGCTTCTTTCACTTAGCGTGTTTTCAAAGTTTATCCATATTGTAGCATGTATCCATGTGTCAATACTTCATTTTTTAATTATTGAATAATATTCTATTGCATGGATATACCACATATTATTTATCATTCATCAGCAGATGTACATTTTGGTTTTTCCCAATAATTGGCTGTTATGAATAATGCTGCTGTAATTGTTCATGTACAACTTTTTGTGTGAACATATTTCATTTCTTTGGGGTATAATCTCAGGAGAGGAATTGTTGGGTCATATGGTGATTATATTTAGCCTTTTAAGGACCTGCCAACTGTTTTTCAAAGTGACTGCACCACTTTATATTTACACCAGCAATTTTTGAGGGTTCCAACTTCTACACACCTTTGTCAACACTTGTTTTCTGTATTTTTTATTACACCCATCACAGTGTGTGTCAAGCGGTATCTTGTGGTTTTGATTTGTACTTTGCTAATGGCCAATAATGTTGAGCATCTTTTCATGTGCTTACTGATCAGTCATACATCTTCTTTGGGGAAATGTCTATTTTCTTTGCCCATTTTTAAAATGAACTATTTGTCTTTTTTATTGAGTTCTAAGTGTTCTTTATATATTCTAGATACAAGTCTCTCATCAGATACTGTGTAGACCCTTATTAGTCACTGATTCTGTATTTACAAATTTGTCTACTCACTAAAATCTATTTGTAACCCCAAAATCAATACTTGTGGCACTTTCATGGTATTCACCAACATGCTTGGAGAAGTGAAAATTTTTAGTCACCTGATGTACACCTTTCCGCCTGAGATTGAACAAAGCGATACTCTGCCTTCTTGTTTGAACTCTCATACCATAAACAAACGTCCTTTTTGTAGTTTATTTAATGTTACATTTTATGTCTTTTTGTGATTTTTTTTGTGACTGTTTAAAGTGGCCTGAAGCATAGCGCTGAAGTGCCGTCTAGTGTTTCTAAGTGCAAGAAGGCGGATGTGATGTGTCTTTTCCTAGTTTGTTGAGTGTTTTCATCATGAAGGAAAATTGGATTTTGTCAAATGTCTTTTCTGTGTTTACTGAGATGATCATGTGCCTTTTGTATTTCATTCTATCAGTATGATGTACTATATTAATTTACTTTCAGATGTTTAACCAACCTTGCATTCCTGAGATAAATTCTACTTGGTCATCGTGTATAATCCTTTAAATATGCTGCTGGATTTGGTTTCCTAGTATTTTGTTGAGAACTTTTTGCATCTCTATTTATAAGGGATATTGGTCTGTAGTTTTATTTTCTTGTGATGTCGTTGGATATCATGACAATAATAGCTGCATAGAATTAGATTACAAATGTTCCCTTCACTTTTATTTTTTGGAAGATTTTGTGAAGGATCAACAATTCTTCTTTAGATATTGGGTAGAAATTTACTAGTAGCCACTTGGATAAGGCATGTTTTTTATGGGAATTTTGTAATGAAAAATTCCATCTCTTTTTTAAATTTCAAAATATTAAGGAGGTACAAATGTTTTTGTTACGTGGATGCATGGTATAATGCTTAAGTTGGGGCTTTTAGTGTGCCCATCACCAGAATAGTGTTCATTGTACCCAATAGGTAAGTTTTTATCCCTCACCCACCTCCTACTCTCCCCCCTTCTTGGTTTCCAATGTCCCTTACATCTCTCTGTACCCACGTGTACCCATTGTTTAGCTCCCACTTATTAGTGAGAAAATGAGGTGTTTGTTTTTCCATTCCTGAGATATTTCACTTAGGATAATGGTCTCCAGTTCCATCCAAGTTGCTGCAAAAGACATTATTCCATTCCTTTTTATGGCTGAGTAGTACTCCATGATATATATAAACCACATTTTCTTTATCCACTCATGAATTGATGGGCGCTTAGGTTGATTCCACATCTTTGCAATTGTGAATTGTGCTGCAATAAACATTCGAGTGCAGGTGCCTTTTTGGTAGAATTACTTCTTTTCCTTTAGGCAGATACCCAGTAGTGGGATTGCTGAACAGTATGGAGGAATCTCCGTACTGTTTTCCATAGAGGTTGTACTAGTTTGCAGCCCCACCAGCAGTGTATGAGTGTTCCTTTCTCTCTGCATCCACACCAGCATCTATTGTTTTTTTACTTTTAATAATGGCCATTCTGACTGAGGTAAGGTAGTATCTCATTGTGGTTTTAACTTGTATTTCCCTGATGATTAGTGATGTTGAGCATTTTTTCATATGTTTGTCAGACATTTGTCTATCTTCTTTCGAAAAACTGTTCATGTCTTTTGCCCACTTTTTGATGGGGTTGTTTTTTTTTTCTTGCTGATTTGTTTGAGTTCTTAGTAGATTCTGGATATTAGCCCTTTGTTGGATGTATAGTTTGTGAATATTTTCTCCCATTTTGTAGGTTGTCTATTTACTCTGTTGATTATTTCCTTTGCTATGCAGAAGTATTTAGTCTAATTAAGTCCCATTTATTTATTTTTGTTGTTGCTGTATTTGCCTTTGGGTCTTAGTCATAAATTCTTTGCCTAGACTGATGTCTAGAAGAGTTTTTCCTATTTTTTCTTCTAGAATTTTTCATGTTTTATGCCTTAAGTTTAAGTATTTTATCCATCTTGAATTAATTTTTGTATATGGTGGAGATAGTAGTAATTCAATCTCTTAATTGTTACAGATCTCTTCACATTTTATATTTCTTCTTGCCTCAGTTTAATAGTTTCTGACTTTTTAGTAATTTTTCCATTATGTTTGTATTATCTAATTCATTGTCGTACAGTTGTTCATAGTATTCCATTAAAACACTTTTTATCTATAAGGTTGGTATTTATACCCCTTTTTTATTCCAGATTTTAGTAATTTGAGTTTTATTTAAATTTTTGTTGATTATCCTAGTTAAGGGTTCATCAATTTTGTTGATGTTTTCAAAATACCAACTTCTAGTTTCATTGATTTTCTGCATTGTTCTTCTATTGTCTATGTCACTCATTTCTAATCTAATATCTGTTGTTTTATTTCTGTCTGTTTTCCACGGGTTTAGTTTGCTCTTCTTTTTTCAATGTCTTAACATAGAAGGTTCAGGGCTCTTCTTAACAATCTGCTTTGCTGGTTCTCTCTGTTAAACTTTTAGGTGGTGTATGGTTTAACCAGGTGAGCTCCAATCAATCGTCTGTCAATTGCTTACCAACAAAATCTCCATGGTTTTTAGTGCACTCTCAGCCTTGAACTTCCCCAAACTCTGTTTCAGATAAAGTTCTTTCCTTTGGGTAGAGTTTCAGAATTCTCTATTCAAATAGCCTGTTTCTCCCTGTGGGAAAAAACCTCTGTCCCATTGCTCTAGAGCTGGAGCACGGATAGTGGCCTAATTCTGCTTTATGGGCAGACTGCTGGGCAGGGGTGGTAGCCTCTGGTCTTCTCAGCTTGCTTCTCTCATCATGGAAACTCTGCCCTACAAGTGAGATGGGTCAAGGATGACCAGGCCCCAGGAGTTTTAGCCTCTTGTGCCTAGGATAGAGCTTCCACCTTATGATTAGGGAATGGGTGGAGGAAGAGGACTCCAGATCTCTCAGCAGCCACTCTTGCCTGGAGCTGGGGAAATAAGAAAAGTTGGTGGATGGCCCCTCCCAAGAAGATACTGTACCCCTCAACTGGGTTTGGGGAGGGAGAATTCCTGAGTTCTTGGCTATACCCATTCAGAGTGGAGCTCTTGTCATGGTGATCTGAGAGGAGCGGGGAGTGGAAGTACCAGGTTACAGCTCAAATGCCACAGTCTCTCTGGGTTCTCACTGAGATTTAGTCAGTTTTCTTAAACAAACATTTCTTTATTTTTTTGTATGCCCTTAGGACAATTTCAAAAGATTTTAATTCGTTGGTTTTTTAGGAATTTTTACTGGCCGTGGTTGTTTTCCTGCGGAGAGGGTCTGCAGAGCTCCTTGCGTTGCCATGCCATAAGTTGTCTTCTTGTGTCAAGAACGTTTTGAAAGTTAATTAACAATCTAGTAGTAGTGAAGTGAGTTTTAGCAAATTAGGTGTTTTATCAGTAGAAGTTGACTGTGACATTAAAACCTTATTGGTCATGGCCATTCATTGTGAAATTTTAGGGAAAAAAATTTATTCCAAAAGCCGTATGGCCCTAAAAAAACCCTTTACATTAACAGCAATCATAAGCAAATAAACATATTATGAAGTAAATTCCATGAGAGGTAGATTTTTAATTCACAGTAGCAAGCATGTTATCATGTGGAAAAATATCCTGACAGATAGTCCATATTTCTATAAGTTTCACCTAATGACATTCATTATAATTTGACTACACAATTTGACATCAATTTTATCAGTTTTGTGATACCTAATATATTTGACTACACCCTAGGGGCAAGCATTGATGACTTTATACACTCTGTGGAGCATCAGAACATAGCTCTGGAAGTGGATGCATTTGGAATTAGAAATGGCACAGATGACCCAGCTTACAACGGCGCCATCACAGTGTCTGGGAATGAAAGGGTATGCTGGTCTCTATTTAATAATTTTTCCCAAAGGTGTGGAAAGCAAATATAATTTCCATATACTCGTGTCTCCAATTTAAGAAATAAAAATGAAAATCAAATACTGTTTTCATTTATTACTTAGTGAGTTGTATTCATTGGCATAATGAATAATTAATTCACATATCAATCACTGTCCACCAACATAAATGGTGTGTATTAGCAAAATATGTACTATAGAATACCTGCTGTCAAGTGCATATTGAAGTCCAAAAATTCATATTTCCTCTCAAGGATTTTATAATACATATATTCTGAAACTTCTGTTTTGTTCTTAAACAATAAACACTCAACATATGATTCTAGCCTCAAACACAACACCCGGTGTCCCAAAAATCAGATACGTGATTTTGTTTTACTATATACACGTTTTGTTTTGCTTATACAGCAAAAAAGTTTTGCTTTTACTTACACAGCATTTTTACTTATACGGTATTTGGTTTTTTGTTTTGATTATTTAATACCATTTTAAAAACATAATCTCTTAAATTAAAATATTGCATGTTGAGTTCTTTAGAAAAAAGTTGAAAATCTTTGAGAATTTATAACCTTTCTTGTTATATTTTAGAATTACAGCTTTTCCTTGGCATGCAATACCAAAAGATTGAATTGCTTCCCAGTTCTTATGGATATTGTTAGTAATGGGCTACTCGGAATGGCCAAACCCTCAGCACACATCCAAACTGACAGAAGCACAATAGAAGGGGTAAGTGTATAATCTTACTTACAGTTCCTGCCTTTCCATCAGACTCTCACAGATCCCCCTTTTAAATGCTAGAGTCTCATTGAATAAACCGCTGCGTAATAAATTAACATGGGATTCATGCTAGCTCTGTGGCTTTGGAAAATCAATACACTTTTCAGAGCTTCAATTTTTTTAAAGCAAAATAAGAAAATATTTTTCAAAGGGATTATGGAGCAACTAAAGTGAAATTGTGCAGCACTGTGACTAGCACAAAAATAATGAACAAATGAAAGAAGAAAAGAAGGAAGGAAGGAAGGAAGCAAGGAAGGGAGTAAGGAAGGAAGGAAGAAGGGAGGAAGGGAGGAAGGAAGAAGGGAAGGGAAGGGAAAGGAAGGGAGGGGCTTTATTATTACTTTTAGAAATTCTACAAAAGACAAAAATTCAAGGCAAAGTTCAGGCTAGAATTGCAGAATGTCTACATTAGAACTACTCCAAGTTCTTGACAAAAATATTGATTCCCTTGGCCTATCCTAGACCTACCAAACCATCTTTTCCATGTGTGAGGCAAAAAAAAATTAGTTCTAAACAAAGGCCCAAGTGATTGGAATGTATGCAGCCCTTTAGATTTGGAAACCAGAATACTTATCACAGTTTTCAATAATTCCTTTTTTATCATTTTATAAACATATTTCTCCCTATCAGAGAGTGCTTTGAGCACAGGAGTCATGTATTTTGAACACTGTATAAATACCTTGTACCTAGGAAAAGGCTTGGAACATGATAAGCACTAAATAATTTAATTGTTAACCACATAAATGAATGCTAGTGTCATCAAATTTTCTACATCCAGTCAACTGTAGGGTTTTATGATAATATATATGGCCAATAATCATTTTCCCATATGTATATAAAATGCACTATGTATCCATCATTGTTTTTTTTATGTTCTAGCAACACCTTCAGTCACCTTCTCATACATTGTGTGCTCAGGAAATAAAAATTCCTTTTATTAAGAGTGTAAAAGAAACTTAATCACTAAAGTAAAAGGTTTTAGTCACCCAAAAAGTATTAATTAATTTTAGAATATATGCTATGGTTCATTTAATTAACCTCTTATGACCATGAAGACCTTTTCAACCTTCTAGTTTCTGGGAGCAGGATACAATAATTGAGCAAATTTCCTTGGGTTTCCATCTATAGAGACATCCTCTTTTGGTAGAATGAGTCTAATATCAACCAGCTCAGTTGACATCATATCTATGTGCCCAATATATTAACTTTAATCAATATCTCCAGCAACTCATTTTATTCTCTATTTGAATTCACCTGCTTTTCGCCTCCAAAGTAGGAGTTTTCTGGAGTTTCAGACCTTGCTTCTGTCCTGACTAAGGTCAATAGATTCACTGCTGAGTATTGAACCTACCCAGTACTCACAGTGTTCTGGAAACATTCTGACAATAAGCTTTAACCTCACCATTCTGTGGTTAGCAAGGATCTTTCTGATGACCAATCTGAAGACAACCAGGCTCTGGTTAGAACTTTCTTCACTAATGTGCTTAATCCAATAATAACTATGTGACTCATGAAAATAACATGGGACTGATTTTCAAGACAGTCTGTGAATCTTCTATCCTTAAAGATTGTTACAAACAGAAGTAACAATAGGCATAACTAAGGGACAAGGTTTTCCTTGGTGTTTTCGTTCTCTCTTCTAGCATTTCATCTCTACTTTTGAATCCTTAACCAATATTTATCTGGTCTCAAGATGTACCTAAAAAGCTAACTTATTATCGCTGTGCCCATAAAACATCTAATATGATGATTGAGTCAAGCTGTCACCTTTGAAATAATTAAAGATCAGTTGAGAAATTGAATGCGTCAACTGTGAATTATCATTTATTATTTAGCATCAGAATAAATATTAGAATCATAAGGCAAATCTTACTCTTATTACTTTCCAAACGTTATCAATTCATTCATCGTCTTTGAATTGCTTTCCTTATCTATGGATCTGAGTATAAAGCCAAAAGTTCAAGCTTCAAAACCGGAAGGATAATGAAAGAGTTTGGGAATTTCTAAACAAACCTAAGGCAGAATTGCGTACACTCAGCTTAAAGTTTTAAAATTGTATTCCAGAAAATGAACTTTGAATTTGTTCATTCATTTCACTGTATTCTTTGCATTTTCAGTACACGCAAGACAATTCGTTTGAATTCATAGTATATACAATGTTCTGGCTGATTTTGGCATCGAGTTGCCCACCTTATATTGCCATGAGCAGCATTGATGATTATAAGGTAATAATGAGTAACTGCAACTTCTATTACTTTATATAATTAGAAGTGGAAGGTGTAATATAATTATAGGATTTTTCATAAGGATATTTATGCATGTTTAATTGAGCAGCCATTCTAATTGAGCAGCATAAATTCTAAGTTATAAAAATAAAAGGAAGTTTTATGAATGGAAATACAAATATTAATATAGATAAATAAATAGATGATAGAGAACGATTCTAAAATTTATAAGGATATGCAAAGAACTTAGAATAGACAAAATAACCAAGTAAAAAAGTTAGAAGACTTAAGCTTCTGACTTCAAGACTCACTACAAACTTATGGTAACTAAGAATGTATTGTATCAATTAAGAATAATCATATGGATATATGAAATGGAATAGAAAGTTCAGAAATAAACCTACACATATGTTATCAATTGATTTTCAATAAATTGCCAAGAGTTCAAATGGGGTTAAGGTCAGACTTTTCGTAAATTATGCTAGAACAACTTGATGTTGGTGTGAAAAGAAATGTTCTTGACATTCACCTCACACCACACACAAAATTAATTTGAAATGAATCATAGATCATAGATCTTGTGGTCAGCTAATATTTTTTAGATGAGACTGAAGCATATATACATATACACCATAAAAATGATAACTTGAACTTCATCAAAGTTAAAATCTTCTGCTCTTTGTATAATAAAACACTAATAAGAAAATAAAAAGGCCAGCCATAAGCTGGGAGAAAAATATTCATTATTAATCTATCTGTCTACCTCTCTCTCTCTCTCTCTCTATATATATATATATAAAATATATATCTGACAAAAGATTCGTATTAAGAATATGTAAAGAATGCTTATACCTCAGTTATAGAAGATAACCTAGTTTTAAAAATGAAAAAAATATTTGAACATATACTTCACCAAGGGAGCTATACAGGTAGAAAATATCCCCATGAAAATATAGCTAATATCACGAGTAATCAGGGAAATTACCTTACTGAGATAGCTCTACACACCAAATAAAAAGGAATAATGCTAGAATGACTGACAATACCAAGAGTTTGTAAGGATGTGCAAAAACTGGAATTCTCATGCCTTGCTGATAGGAATGTAAATTGTACAATCACTTTGCAAAGCAATTTGGCTGTTTCTCATAAAGTTAAAAATACACTTATTGTCATGACACAATTGCTCTCCTACATGTTTACCCAGAAGGAGAGAAAACATCTTTCTACATAAAAACTTGAACATTAATATGTGTGTGTGTGTGTGTGTGTATATATATATATATAGAGAGAGAGAGAGGAATCAGTTTGATGAAAAGTTAGTTGCCTAGATGGATAAACTATCCTCCCACCCACCCCACCACCCCTGTAAGTCCTTAAATCACTGTTTACTGCAGTGTTCGTGCCTTGATTATTCTGTGGTCTTATTTTGCATATTTCTACCAGGTGCGTGATGAACATCCATGTTGCTTATTAAAGCAGCAGACTGGTTACTTATGTTTAGAACTATCCATATCCCTCAGTCTGGATAACATTTATAGCTGTAATCCAGAATTATTACAAATAAAGATTTTGTTTGACCAGTTTCTTACATAATCCACATTTTCTTAATCCTCAAATTGAAATACCACTTTGTGTCTTTGCTGTCTCCTAATCAGAACAAAGCTCGGTCTCAGCTATGGATTTCGGGGCTCTTCCCTTCTGCTTACTGGTTTGGGCAGGCGCTGGTGGATGTTCCCCTCTACTTCTTGATATTGCTTTTTATGTATTTAATGGACTACATTTTAAACTTCCAAGAAACTATGCTATTTATATTTCCAACTATAAATCATATTATTCAAGTAAGTGACAATATTCATGGAACAGATATCATTGTATGATTTAATTAGAAAATTTGAAAATTCTAACAGTCTTCAATTGATCTTGACATGGTCATAAATTAAATTACTATAAAATCCTGCACTATGACAATGTTTTGGATCCTAAGTGTTTTCCTAGATTGGATTTTTCTTTAACTAAGCTTAACATTCCTGTTGATTTCAGATCCTATGTGCTGTTGGGTATTCCTTTTCCCTTATCTTCGTGACATATGTGATTTCATTCATTTTTCACAAGGGGAGAAAAAATAGTGGCATTTGGTCATTTTGCTTCTATGTTGTAAGTATGCTTCTTGTGGACATTTACTGTATATATTTAATGTGCAATTTTGAGCTAATACTTTAAATTTTGCCCTCGATAGAATGATAAATTAACACTACACTCTAAAATATTTTACATTTGCTTTATGTGTGAATCCTTTTCAAAATCTGCACATTTTCACTTCCTGTTTCCATCCTTGTCTTTCTTTAAACGTAGCAAAATTGTTTCTAGAACCATAAAATATTCAGCTAAAAGGAAACCTAGAGACCACCTATATATTCTTTTTACTGAAAATGAAAACAAAATAAGCCTAAAGACCCCCATAAGATTACAAATTCTGCTGCTAGCAACATTAAAACTAGGAACTACTTTTCCAAGCTCTCTACTGAAAATTCATTCCATAAAGCTACATTTCTTTTGTCTAAATCAGGAGGGAAAATGCGTGTAATTTGTGAGTATCTACTCTAATTTCCTGTGATTTCAGAATGCCAAGAAAGTGAATTATTAATTCAATAAATAATTGTTGGCTTCCACAGTGTGTCATAAGTTAAAATTGATAATGGGAGAAAAAGATATTAAATAGACAGTTTCAACCCAGAAAAAGCTCGCAAAGGATAAACAGATAAGTAAACAGCCACTCAATAAAACAGAGTCATGAAAAGATTATCTGTAGAGTTTTTTCAGTCTTAAAAGCCTATTATACAACTGAGTAACAAGGAGGTCTGTGGGAAGCAGAGACCTCTCCTTAGGGACAGATTAATTTGTGAAAATAAGGGCAAAGATTTCCTTTCAAAAGTTAAACCCGAAAAAGAATAAGATTTTAAGAAATAGAGAAGTATGAGGGTGCAAATAGAAAATAATGAATGAACAGGACCTAGAAGGGAGAAAGTCCAGGCTTATCCTAGGAATTGATAATAATCTCATGTGTATATGGACAGAAAACAAGGTGCAACACAGTCATGGTCATAGTTACGGTGAAAATAATGACCGGAAACATGGCCTCCCTTAAATCATGTGCTCAAGAATTTATTCTACGAACGGTGGGAAGCCAGGGAAGCTTACGGTGCAGAAGAGAAATATGACCAGAGACAAACTTTTAGGAAGAATACTTTGACAGCCACAAAAATGATGGTTTAGAAGACAGAAATTAGAAGTACAAAAACTTTAACGAAGTCACTAATGTTTTAGAAGAGAAAGTCTGAAGGCTACAGATGTACCTATAACTCTCTCTTATCCCTAAATTTTCTATTTTAGTACTTCTGCTCAAGACACCCCAGGTTGTTAAATGCTTGTATTTCTCCATTGGAATAGTTAACAAAAGTCTCCTTTTATTCTTGTTGCTGTTTTACTCTTGTTGTTGTTTTATTCCCATTAGATATCAATTTCAATTTTTCCCTGTGATTTTTGCTTATCTATTATTCCAAATTTTATCTCCAAAAACAATATATACCAAAATTTTTTCCTTTTCTATATTTAAAATATTCTATATATTGAATCCTAGATTTATCCAGTGACATCTCATTCATGATACCCTAGGCCAAAGAACTTTGGCTAAATCTCTAGGAGAAAATGTTAATGGAGATATACTGACTCCAGTTTGGTTTGTGAGATTGGAAACAAAATTAAAAATATCTTCAAGATGAGCCATCTCAATTTGAAACATATGTTGCAATTCAGAGTGATTAGCATTCATATTTGTATTTTCTTTAGGTCACCGTATTCTCTGTGGCTGGATTTATGGTTGATACCTATCAAAGTAGTCTACAACTTTACATCACCTTTTTGATACCACCTGCCACATTGATTGGCTGTTTCTTCTTATATTTTTACGTAAGTGATGCCACTGTCTGTCCTGGTGTCCCGGAACTAATGACCAATTGTGAAAGCTTTGCCAAGTGTTGGGACTCTACAACATGCTGAACATGCATGAGGTTTGAAAATTTCTACCTCATTGATTCCAGTTGATTTTATCCCAGATAGGACAGTGTGCTCCAGCTGATCTGTAATAGAAAATCTGGTCCTGGTTAATGTATGGGGAGGAAGGATAATGGGTGGTGGGAAACAGAGCAGCCTTTAGTCTCATTTGGGGCCTTGTTCTCTCCTGGGCACACTTAGTGTGAGAAGGAGGCAAAACGAAATGCCCTAACCTTTGGAATTTCAAGGTTCTAGAGATGCACCCGATATAAATAAAGTTCCTTTTTTGTCTGGCTGACTGACACCTAGGCTTTTACAAAAGGGAGGAAGGTATAGTCCGTGAATGAAGGGGTATCTATGGGAAGGGAAAGAGAGAGAAGGGGCCCCAGGAAGAGGAACAATGGGCACAGGAAAGTGTGTAGAGCTCTATGTAACAAGAATAAACACTGTTGCTCTCACTTTTTAGGAAGGCTAGCACAGATTCCCAGGATAACAGGTGATCAATCATTGATAAATCCTATTGCTTCAAATAAAAGCTCATAGGCCTTGTAAGGAAGGAAGACAGCCCCTTGTTACACATTTTAGAAAGGTCACTTACCTGATAATCATGATAAAATCAGGGGAAATGTTAGCAGGGCTGTTTAGGGCCAATTCACATATATGTGGAGAAAATGCTTGAAACAAAAACTTCCTATTTAACCATTGTCTTGTCTTTTGCAGTTTTTCGCTGTTTCTCTTTTTACTGGAGAATCAATGGATATAAGACCATTTCTGGTATTCCTAATTGTAAGAACACACTCTTCTTTAAAAAAAATTAATGGGATTTTTACTATACTTAATTTTAATTCCTGTGCACACTGTGAAACTTTTTATTAAGGTGAAGATAATAGATATTTGTAGCCCATGTTAGTAAAATCTGGAACGATTGTTTTTATAAAGATCAACTGACCAGATAATGTGCTTCCCAAATTTTAAGAACATTGGGCAAGTATCAGAGGAAATGACATGAAGTAATGGTATCACATAACTATATTTGTTTCCCGTGTTTCTGTAAACAAGTTTGAAAGTGAATTTGACAGTGTCATAATTTGCCAAATAGGTTGTTGGATATTTGTAATGATTTCTCTGAATGGATTTTTGTAGAAGTCCAATTACTCCTAGCTCATCTCTGATATTAAAATTATTATCTTTTTGTGTTTCTAATTGTGCATCTCTCTCTTTATTCCTAGCCCTTCCTTCATTTTATCATTTTTCTTTTTATTCTTCGATGTCTGGAATGGAAGTTTGGAAAGAAATCAATGAAAAAGGATCCTTTCTTTAGGTTGGAAGAAATCAAATTGGATTTTTAAATTTCATTGATCAATATTTTAAAATATTTTTTCATGCATAAACCAATCCATTAACAAAGAGGTGCCACATGCTAGGATAAGCTAGCGTCATAATCATGTTCCAATGCAAATAATACAGATCTAGGTACCTAAACCAAAGGAGATTACAATCTAGTGGAAGAAACAGCACTGAAACATTGAATGTTAAGGGCTCTATCTAGCACTATGCACAGTGGAGCACTGGGTAAAGTTAAAAGTGGCTGATTCCACTTAAAGAACAATCTATTTGAATAGATTGGCAATTGAAGGAATGCTGCCCATCCAGGGACAAGCCATGGAATGATCAACTGGCCAACGATAGCAATAACTGTGCTCTTTTCCTGTGGTCATGGGAAACCCAGCTGGTGGATCACAGACTCGCTCAGTTATTAATGGGGCTTAAAAGCTGAGACATTTTATTGCATCATACAAAGATACAACTATAAGCATCTTATTCCCTCCGTGTCTCCCATACATGTCAGCTTCGTCTTTCTTTCTTTCTATTTATTTATTTATTTATTTATTTATTTATTTATTTATTTCAGAATATCATGGGGGTACAACACTTTGGCCATACACATTGCCTCTGCACTGCCCGTGTCAGAGCCACAATCGTGGTCATCCCCCAAACTGTGCTCCCCGCATCCATTCAGTGAGAGTTTTTCCCATCCCTTCCACCCCCCTCCCGCCTGCCACCCCTTGATGAATGTTATTGCCCTGTGTGATGTAAGTGTTGATCAGTTAGTACCAATTTGATGGTGAGTACCAGTGGTGCTTGTTTTTCCATTCCTGTGACAATTTGCTTCGAAGAATGGGTTCTAGCTCCAACCAGGATAATACCAGATGTGTTAATTCACTATTGTTTTTTATTGCTGAGTAATACTCCATGGTATACATATACCACATTTTATTAATCCACTCGTGTATTGATGGGCACCTGGGTTGTTTCCATCAGCTTCATCTTTCACTATCACAGATAGTTAGATGGGAGACTGCCAATATGAAAGCAGACTTTTAAGAAATCTTCTAAGATCAGTGTGGGGAAGGAAGTCAAGAGAAGAGAGACTAGAATAAATTCTAGATATGAAGGACCAGACTTGGAATGGGGAAAAAATAAAGCTGACACATATTCCAAAGAAATGGTCAGGCTTAATGAGAGATCAAGCATCTTAACTTGTACTTTCTGAGACAGTCCTGCTTATAAATATTGTGGCCTATTTTCCCCATGAAAACATAATAATGCCTACATGTTGGTGTCAAACACGTAGGGCTTTCAGAAAAATTACTTCTTTGAACTATGATATAAAAATCTTCTGTCAGATATTAGGCTTCAAGTTAACCATTGACATTGGAAAAAATATTTCTATAGATAAGTAGAATGAAAGATATTCAAGAAAAAATGGCCATTAAATATAGTAGTACTGTTGACAGAGGCAAGGAGGTTGTGCAGCGATGAGGGTTCTGAAGGGAGATTATGGTGGTTTATTAATTGCCCAATCTACTCAAGCATAAGATTTAAAAAATGTAATATTTTTGATATGAGGATGAAAGCCAGAAATCAATGATTAATGGGTGGTTTTGACTCTAGAATTTCTCCAAGAAGCAGTGATGTGTGTCAAAATCCAGAAGAGCCAAGAGAGGAAGATGAAGATGTTCAGATGGAAAGAGTGAGAACAGCTAATGCATTGAATTCCACAAATTTTGATGAGGTAAAACCTACAAAGTAGTTATTTCATCAAATAACACAAATGTCTTCCCGTTAGTCGATCTACTAGTCTAATTCTCAAATGATTTTGAGTTTTTCTATTCCTTACAAGGGAGGATCAATATTTTAGTAGGTAGTTGCCATTTTTACATCTAAATGACCAGATTAAAAGTCAAGTTAACTTTTTGTCTTTCATAGAATAAATAAAAAAGTAGAGTGCGCTTGAAGTTACAAAAGCCAAGAATTTTAGAAACTGAGCAAAGCGACACACATCATTGCTTCTTGGAGAAAGTACACAGTACAAAATGCAGGGTAAAGTCCAGACCACAGCATTTGTTTTGTTCTTTGAGTATGATTCAGTGCTTTTCCAAGTCTCTTTGCTCCTGTTCTGAGCAGACAGGCAAACTGTACAAAGTAATGCATTCCTGAGAAACTGCCTTTGTAGGGAGAGGAAAATGACAGTCTCTTCTCTCCAAAAATAAGTGCTAGGATAGGAGAATGACCAATAAGCATTTCATTTAGTAGAAGGTCATGTTTGATGCATGGCATGGGCAGCAAACGGTCAAACCAATGGGAGGATAGAGCTTTTTCAAAGTTAATGAAGAGAATTAACTGAAATGGTCTGACATGATCCACTTGTTGTTTACAGAAGCCAGTCATTATTGCCAGCTGTCTGCGCAAGGAGTATGCAGGGAAGAGGAAATGCTGTTTTTCCAAGAGGAAGAATAAAATAGCCACAAGAAATGTCTCTTTCTGTGTTAGAAAAGGTTGGACACAGGCTCTTCCACTGTTGGCTCAGAGCTCTTTTAGCTTCGTGGTTCCTGATGAGAATTATTCTGGAGACCACCTCTTGGTTCACGCAGAGACCCAGCAGGAAAGTGACAATGGCAGCTCCTTTTACATGTTTCAATGTTTAAGTTAAATTAATTAACTCACCCCATGAATAGAGGCCTAGTCACATCTACATTGAAATCATAAGCTCTCTATTAAAGTGAACCATTGAAGCCATGACCTTTCTATTAAATGAACACAACTAATTTCCTAATGTTCATTATTTTTCACAAGAGAGCTGACTATGGATGTGCCAGCACATTCTGAAGGCTTGACCAGCAGGTGTTAGATGACCTCGATTTCTGTCATTATCACACAGTGATTAGGATCACAGGAGACAGAATCTGACATACGTAGCTTCCAAGAGTGTCTTTGCCACTCCCCGTCAGTGTGGCCTTGGGGAAGTAACCTAATCCTTGAGAGCTTCTGTCCCCAAATACGTAAGAAGGGACTAGGATAACAACTTCTCAGGATGGTTGTGGCAATTAAATGAGATACTATATATAGAACACATAGTGAGACTTCAGACTATGTTTTATTCTTAATTTCACTATTAAAATCAATTAATACTAAGTGTAACCATTTTTTCCAGGTGAGGTTTTAGGATTATTAGGACACAATGGAGCTGGTAAAAGTACATCCATTAGGGTGATAACTGGAGACACTAAGCCAACTGCGGGACAGGTAGGTGAATTATAGGGAAAATATGTTATCTAAGATAAAACAGATTTGTAAGATGTTACAACCTTATAAACGGAAAAATGCCATTTAATTATTAGATGATTAAAGTAATTAATACAGAATACAGGAGAATAAATTCACAAATTTTCACACAAGTGCACACAAAAATTAAGCACTGATAAGGAATAATTATTCAAAGACATTAATGGAGAATGTCTAGTATCTGATCAGAATACATACAAATCCTACTTATACTGCCATAAAATACATGGATTTGCACATTTAGTGAGCATTGTCTTTCCGGTTTGTAATACTTTAATCATGAGTAAAACTGTTAAAAAAAAAAACTTTATTAGGTGTTCATACTCATTGCCCTTCACAAAGTGCTTAATTATTTAAACGTACATTTTTGTGCAAATACACTATTTCTTGGGAGTGTTTTCAAGGAATGGCCCAAAAATGAACAGGGGTGAATTTGACTTCAATTGTACTTGCAATTTAGTTGTATACAGTGGCCAGGCAAACAGAAAAAGGGCTCAGATTTATCAAAGAAAGAGACGTGACTGGGTAGAGCTGACACATTTTCTTCCAAATTTTATGACAGAAGATAGAAAACCTTAAGAACCCCTTTGAAAATATGTCCAGAGGAAGTACAGAACAGAATGTAAGAGCGAGGTCTGTGGAACTGTACTATGGGAAAGGAGTTGGTAGTCAGCACAAGAAGGGAAAAACAGCCAAGGATGCTGTTGGTGGACATCCCACTAAAGAGAGAGTTCTCTGGAAGCACGGCGAGGGCAGGGGTTCATGAAGAACCCTCTCAGTAAGTGTGGGTGGCACAGCCACACCTAACAGACTCCCTCACTTCAATCATGAACACCCTCCAACTCAGTCACCGCCTGGGCCCTAAGTCAATGAGTTTATTTCTCACCAAACATGGGAGGAAAGGAGATAACTGCTCCTTGATATATTGGAATGGAATATTTTAAAAGGTAAGATCCTAAGTACAAAGCCAGCTCTTTGGGTATCATGAAATGAGCTGAATTAGATCAGCCAGTGTGACTTATTGGGCACCATGTCATTATCCTGATTAAATACTTTCAACCACCTCTTGCTGCTCTGTGGCTGGAAGGACACCTCCCCCCTTGTCTTGCAGGTGGCGGGAGGAGCTGACTTCCCTGTCCCCTCTGCCATATCTCTGGCCCTCCCTGTTTGTGCTGCTCCAGGCCCCCTGCCTTTGCCTTGGGCCCAAGAATGCATCAAGCTTCATCCCTGCACAAGGCTCTGGTCTCGCTCTTTGTCCCAAATTTCTTGCCTCTGGCCTTTTCCATGACCGGCACCTTCTCCTCTTCCACTGAAATGGCCACTCCATGGATAGGCTCTCTAGTCACCCTCCCTAAAGCCACTTTCCCTGTTGTTCTCCACCCCAGCCTCCTGAATTTCCACAACAGCATCATTTCTGATCTGTCTTTATTCTGTTTACTCATTTCTCTACTTGTTTCTTGCCTGATTCAGTCAGAAGAATGAAAACTCCACATAACAGGAGCTCTAGTTATTCCCTTCTCTGTCATACCTGCAGGAAGCACAGTCTTGGTCACATGGGAGGTACTCAAAAAGACATTGGATCCATGACTGAAGTTAAATAGTGAGTAATAAATCAACATGCTTCATTCCGACAGGGATGGAAAAATTGGACAGAAACTGTTGGCCATGGTGGCAGGGCACCACATTTGTAGGCTATTTGATTTTCAGCTGAGATTGGGTTGCTGGCTGTGCACACACTTGTTTTCATGTATTTACTTTTTGACAACCTTTCTCTAATGCAAAATAATTATTAAGTTCAATTAGGCCCTAGAGTTTCTCTAGTTTTTCCAGGTTTGTGAGGAGAAAGATGTCATGGAAATACTCAGAGAAGCAATGTAGGACATAGGCTCTCAAAAGGATCTTTCATCCATAGGTGCTATTGAAAGGAGGCAGTGGAGGGGACAGTCTGGGGTTCCTGGGGTACTGTCCTCAGGAGAATGCTCTGTGGCCCAACCTGACGGTGAGGGAGCACCTGGAGGTCTATGCCGCTGTGAAAGGGCTGAGGAAAGTGGACGCAGAGGTCACTATCACACGGTACGTGGTGGGGGAGGGGTGGTGAGCCACATCTGTTCTGTTCCATACCCGAGGGGGCAGTGGGGAAGGTTGAAAGTGACGATCTTCACAGAAAACTCAGGATGAGAGACTCTAAATGCTGACCCAGGTTGCACTCAGTAGATTTGCAACTAGAAACTGGTTTCCCAGATTTTGAAGTGTTAATTTTTTTCTCATATTAAATGTGAAAATTTTTAAAATAACTATTCATTGGCAAATTGTATCAAAAATACTAAAAATTTTTTTAAAAGAAGTTTATTTCTATTTATTCATTTATGCAAAGAAAGTATCAGCAATAGGTAATAGGAACACTTTTTTATATTTTTAAGTTTAATTTTCCATTTTGAAAGGTTCAGGACTTTGTCTCTTCTTTCTATCTTACTCTTTTAAATATTTCAACAGAACAGCAGACAAATAAAAGTTTATTCCTTTACTTTTCCTTAAGATCATATTGGGATAGTTAGAATTGGCTCTTAAACCTATAAGTTGTTCTATCCTAGAACAACTATTTGGATATCATGACGTGCTTCTATTCTTTCAAAAGACAACGTTATCTTTTGGGGGAAAACAAACCAGCCAGTAATATGGCCCCTCCTCACCCTGCCACCACAACATGTATTTTCAGAACTGCATTTTTTTTAGAGATGGGTGTCACTATGTTGCCCAGTCTGGTCTCAAACTCCTGGCCTCAAGATCCCAAAGTGCTGGGATTATAGGCGTGAGCCATAACTGCATTCCGAGCTCTGCTCCCCCATCCTTGCTTGGTCCATCTTCCTATCATCTTCCTCTTTGTCAAGAAGGCTGTAAGGCTCTATGATGTTTGTTTCAGGTTAGTCGATGCACTCAAGCTGCAGGACCAGCTGAAGGCTCCCACGAAGACCTTATCGGAGGGAATGAAGAGAAAGGTATGGCAGGGCTTGGGGTTACTCTGCATACTGCCACAGACGGGTGCCGGACGGGCTGTTACTCTTGTTCCAGCTGTGCTTCGCGCTGAGCATCCTGGGGAGCCCGTCGGTGGTGCTTCTGGATGAGCCGTCGACCGGGATGGACCCCGAGGGGCAGCAGCAACTGTGGTGAGGAGCATTGCCACAGTCAGCGCCCACGTGGGTGCTTTGCAGGGAGTTGGCGAACCATTTTACCCCTGCAAAAATTGTACCTTAAACTGTTTCTCAATGTGGGAATTAAAAAGAAAAAAGATCAATGTCATTAGTAAAACCAATACTTTGCAAAAAAAAAAAAATCTTTCCCCGATAATATTTTATAACCATTTCTTATTGAAGGAAGAATAACCATTGTCAGGGTCTGCAGGTACTCACAGAGGACTGTAGTTGCTCAGTTGATCTTTCGGGTTAGCGTGGTGCATTTCCGTACCACAGTCGCAGTGTCCAGTACTTGGCATGAGAATGGTAGTTCTCATGAAGTTGTAAAAGTTGTCATTGTGTGTGCTTACTGTGCACTCATTTTCTTCCCACGAGGTTGTGACGATGCTGTTGTCGAGTTTTGTGTCTTTCCGTTCCTTTCACACAGCCTGTTCATACAAATTCTCTCCTCAGTGTTCTCTTTCCATGCAACCTGTAGTAAATGCATTCTGCAAACGTCCCTTTTCCGACGCATGCTCCCAGTTTCACGGCTCTCACCCAGCTTGCCCTTCCCCATCTCACCTGCCCTCTTGAGAGCGTTCCCTTAGCTTAATCTCTTTTTGCTGATTTTTCACGTTCATGCCAGTTAACATTCTTGTTTCTATCTATTTCTGATTAATTAGAGGATTTCCTAAATTGCAAATAATTTCTTGACAATATAGGCAGGCAATCCGGGCCACCTTCAGAAACACGGAGAGGGGCGCCCTCCTGACCACGCACTACATGGCAGAGGCCGAGGCCGTGTGTGACCGCGTGGCCATCATGGTGTCCGGAAGGCTGAGGTGAGCGCCCGCCTTGAGCCCACACCTGAGCCCAAAGCGCTGGAAGATTTTGTCTGTGAACAGGGAGAGATCACTGAGAACAACCGGAACTGCCATGTCCAGGTCTAACAGTAAGGACCTTGGGACAAGGCTAGCAGCACATCAAGGGCCTCAAACACTGTATTGTATGTCTCCTCCTCCTTTCTCTTACGAACCCATCCTCCTCCTACCTCCAGATGCATCGGTTCCATCCAACAGCTGAAAAGCAAATTTGGCAAAGATTATCTGCTGGAGATGAAAGTGAAGACCCCCGCACACGTGGAGCCCCTCCACGCAGAGATTCTGAGGCTTTTCCCCCAGGCTGCTCGGCGGGAAAGGTAAAGACGGGGGCTGTTTTTGATATGGCAGCAAATGTTCACTTTTCCTTGTCAGTTACATTGATTTGTAGTCATTCAAACAGGAAACCTAGAAGAAAGAGATTATTTATTGGATACTGCAGGACGTAAACTAGAGAAGAGAGAGCTGATACGGCAAGTGTTGTGGTCCCACTGTGTGCCAGGGACCATCTGGTATCGTGTTATCTTATCCAATCCTCATAGAGACTTTTCAAAGTAGACACTGTTATTCCAATAAAAAATGACTAAGCTAACAAGCTGCAGAACCAAGAGGTAAACCTAATTATTTTATTTCAAATCTATTAATATTTCCAATTTTATATAAATTCTGGTAATGGTACCATCCATATACAGTGAAAATCAAAGATCAACTTTACGGTCATTTTTAATATCTAGAATGCACTGCAAAAGAGATGATTTAGGAGTTAGAAGAGAAAAAAGGTAACAAGGAGATATAGACCATAATGATAATGTGGGAAAATATATTTCTACAGCAGAATATAAATATAAAAGCAATGCTATAACTCAATGAGCAGCCCATGATGGAATAGAAATATATCACGAAGGTACAGGGGATAAGCAAAATGGATGAGAATGGTTGCCCCATAAATATACGAAGTGATATAAAATGAAATGTAAATCTTCCTGATTTTAAAATGATGAAAAGACAAACATTTCTCTGAGAAACAAATTATTAAAATATTATTGTTGCTGACATTATTTGGTGCCGAATTCCTGGTCTCCTAATCAGAGGCTCAATTATATTGTCCTCCATTAGGAAGGCAGCTTGAGCAGGATGGAGGAGAAGGAGGGGTGTGAATCTTACAGAGAATACACCTAAATTTCTACCCTAGTTGGGAAATTTTAAGAAAGTCAGTCAGTTCCTGGTTGAAGGATGAAGTTGAAGATCAAGTGTTTAGCTTGGAAAATAAAGTGGAAGATGACTTTGGCAAATCTTGAAATGTCATCTAGACAGCACCTACCCACTTCCATCCAAGGAGCCAAGGACACTAAACTGTCTGAGTCTTGCACTCAGTTTGCCCAGTTCTCCTTGTGAACTGCCTCCTTTTGATTATTGTAGATTCACCCTACAGTCTTTACCTACATCAAACTGACTCTCATTTACAGAAATAAAGACCCAGATACAAAGCTCCACTAATTAAAGCAATATGGTACTGGCATAACGACAGACACATTGACCAATGGAACAGAATAGAGAGCCCAGAAATAAGTCCATTCATGTACGGTCAACTGATCTTCGACAAGGGTGCCAAGAAAACACAATGGGGAAAGGATAGTCTCTTCAACCAATGGTGTTGTGAAAACCAGATATCCACATGTAAAAGAATGAAACTAGAGCCTATCTTACACCATACACAAAAATCAACTCAAAATGGACTAAAAACTTAAACATAAGACCTGAAACTATAGAACTTCCTAGAAGAAAACATAGGGAAAAATCTTCATGATCTTGTTCTTGGCAATGATTTCATGGATATGACACCAAAAGCATAGGCAACAAAAACAAAAATAAACAAGTCGGATGACATCAAACCGAAAAGCTTCTACACAGCAAAAAAAACAATCAACAGAGTGAAAAGGCAGGCTACGGGATGGAAGAACTATTTGCAAA
The DNA here is from genome assembly GCA_023783475.1 of Daubentonia madagascariensis. Taxonomy (NCBI): domain Eukaryota; kingdom Metazoa; phylum Chordata; class Mammalia; order Primates; family Daubentoniidae; genus Daubentonia; species Daubentonia madagascariensis. Next base: position 11,603,020 of record JAKFHU010000487.1, read on the forward strand.
CCATATATCTGATAAGGGGTTGATGTCCAAAATACAGTCATGTGTTGCTTAACAATAGGGATATGTTCTGAGAAATGAGTCGTTAGGTGATTCCATCATTGTGCACACATCACAGAGGCACTTACACAAACCTAGATGGTGCAGCCTACTACACACCTAAGCTACATGGTGTAGCCTATTGCTCCAACGCTACAAACTTATACAGCATGTTATTGTACTGAATAATGTAGGTAGTTGTAACACAATGGTAAGTATTTGTGTATCTAAAGATATCTAAAAATAGAAAAAAATAGTAAAAATACAGTATAAAAGATAAAAAATGATACACTTGTATAGGGCACTTACCATCAATGGAGCTTGCAGGACTAGGAGTTGCTCTGGGGGAGCCAGTGAGTGAGTGGTGAGTAAATGTGAAGGCCTAGGACATTACTGTGCACTACTGTAGAATTTATAAACACTGTACACTTAGGCTACACTGAGTTTATAAAAAATATTTTTTTCTTTAATAATAAATTGCCTTACCTTTCTGTAACTTTTTTACTTTACAAACTTTTAAATTTTTTTAACTTTGGACTCCTTTGTAATAACACGTAGCTTAAAACACAAATATATTGTATAGCTATACAAAAATATTTTCTTTATATCCTTATTATATATGCTTTTTCTATTTTAAAAATTATGCATTTATTTATTTTTACTATATATATTTTTTTGTTAAAAACTAAGACACAAACACATTAGCCTGGGTCTACACAAGGTCAGGATCATCAATATCACTATCTTCTACCTACACATCTTGTCCCACTGAAAGGTCTTCAAGGGCAATAATGTGCAATGGACCTGTCATCTCCTGTGATAACTATGCCTTCTTCTGGAATACCTCCTGAGGAAGCTGCCTGAGGCTGTATGACAGTTAACTTTTTTTAATACAAATAGAAAGAGTACATTCTAAAATAACAATTAAAAATATAGTATAGTAAATACATAAGCCAACATAGTTATTTATTATCATAATCAAGTATTATGTACTAAATATAATTTCATGTGCTGTACTTTTATATGACTAGCAATCCAGTAGGTTAGTTTAATAAGCATCACCACAAACACATGAGTTAATGTGCTGTGCTATGACATCACAACGACTATGACATCACTAAATGATAGGAATTTTTCAGCTCTATCATAATCTTATGGGACCACCATCACATATGACCACTGAAACATCATTATATGGTACATGGCTGTATATAGGAAACTTCTATGCTCCAAATGCAAGAAAAAAAAAACCTAATAATTTTAAAAGTGGGCTAAGGATTTGAATAGACATTTCTCTAAAGAAGACATAATAATTGCCAACAGGTATATGAAAATCTGTTTAATGTCACTAGTCATCAGGGAAATGCAAATCAAAACTACAATGAGATATCACCTCACACTTGTTAGAATAGTGCTATGGCTTGAGTGTCCCTTCCAAAATTCATGTTGGAATTTAATTGCCATTGTGGTGGTATTAAGAGGTGGGACCTCTAAGTGGTGATTAGGTCATGAGGGCTCTGCCCTCATGGATGAATTAATCCATTCTTGGATTAATGGATGAATGAGTTATTGCAGAAGTGCATTGGTTATATCGAGAGTGAGTCGGTTACAAAAGCCAGTTTGGTACTCTCTCCTGCACTCCTCCCACCCTGTAACACCTTCAGTCATGTTATGACAAAGCAAGAAGGTCCTTACCATATATGGCACTTGGACTTCCCAGCCTCTAGAACTGTAAGTAATAAATTTCTTATTATAAATTACCCAATCCGTGGTGTTGTGTTATAGCAACAGAAAATAGACAGATGGCTACTCTCAAAAAAAAAAAAAAGAAATAAAGAAAGAGAAATAAAAAAGGCAACTATTGGCAAGGAGGTGGAGAAATTGGAACCCTGCACACTGTTTTTGGAAATGCAAAATGGTGCAGCTACTATGGAAAACAGCATGGTGGTTCCTCAAAATACTAAAAATAGAGCTACCATATGATCCAACAATCCCACTTCTGGGTATTTCAAAAGAATTGAAATCAGAATCTTGAAGAGATATCTATATCCCCCCTGTTGATTGCAGCGCTATTCAAAATAGCCAAGATGTGGATACAACCTAAGTGTTCATTGACAGATAAATGTATAAAGAAAATGTGGTATATGCATGCAATGGAATACTATTCAGCCTTTAAAAAGGAGGAAGTTCTGCAATATGTGACAAGATGCATGAATCTTGAAAACTTTATGCTAAGTGAAATAAGCCAGTCACATAAAGAGAAATACTGTATGATTCCACTTATGAAGTATCTAAAACAGTCAAATTTGTAGAATCAAAGAGTGGAATAATGGTTTCTGGGAGCTGGGGGGAGAGGAAAATGAGGAGTTACTAACCACAGGCATAATATTTCAGTTAAGCAAGATGAATAAGCTCTAGAGATCTGCTGTACAGCATTATGCCCATAGTTAAAACTACTGTATTGTTCACTTAAAAATTTGTTAAGAGGGTAGATCTCATGTTAGGTGTTCTTACCACAATTTTTTTATAAAGGCCAGGCAGATGGTTGCAGTGAGTTCACATCTGCCACAGGTGGTTTCGCTCTCTTCCCCTCTCCTCTCAGGTACTCGTCTCTGATGGTTTATAAGTTGCCAGTGGAAGATGTGCGACCCTTAGCCCAAGCTTTCTTCAAATTAGAGAAGGGTAAGAACTATAACTTTAAAATAAGACCCTGGCAAGAAGATAATTCCAAATCATAAAATAATCCATCTACATGACAAAAATGGGCTGTGACATAATGCATTACATTTAAAAGTTAAAATCTCAAATTGAATTTTAAGAACACCACAACCAAGGAGGAGGAGGCACTCCGTATGAGTATGTGGCAAATGGGAGTGATTTTTACTTTTGCTTTGTGGGTTTTTTTCCATGGATTTTTGCATATATATTGGTACAACCTAAGTCAAAACTCAGCAATATATGCATTTAAGAAGAATACTTTTCTTTGGAACATTGGCACTTGCATATTTAAAATTAATTTTTCTATGGATGGCATATTATTTTATTGTCTGAGGTTGTATATTAAGGAACTAACTTCTGCCTGGTCATTGAAACAATCTTCTCGGGTCTGTTGTACTCCAAAACTGACCACACTGCATCTAGCACAACAGATCTGTGTTTTCCTTGTAATTCCACGCCACTAACTCTGCGACTCTGAACTGTGCTAGTCAGAGCTCCCTCTCTACACTGCTTTCATTGTCACCACACAGTGATATGTCTTTGCTTGCTTGTCGCCTGCCCTAAGGAAGAGATTCAAATCTCCTGGTTCCAGAAGACTCTTCTGACTTTTGTGATAGCGTCTGTTGTCACAGTGACGCATCACCTTTTAATTCTCTGAGCTGAGCACCCCACCTTTCTGGGCCAGTACTCCCCAGATTGGCACCGAAGCCCAATGCTGGCCTGGAACTTCTGGTGGCGTACTGCCAGTCTGCTGAGCTCCTATCAGAGTACTAACTGTCCCTCCCAGTCTATTTTGGTCAATAAGAAAAGTTTTCAACCCGATTAGGGGAAGCTGCAATGGCTTTTGGAAAGAGACCTGTGAAGATATCTGCTCACTAAGAAACCTCAGATACTCCTCTCTATAATCTTCTGACGCACCCCTTGTCAAAATGTGTCTTCCTGCCATACCTTCTTGTGCTGAATGTGCAAAAAACACTGGCTCACGTACAGGAAAGGAGGATTTCCCAGTATCATTTCCTCCCTTAAATATAGATCTCAAAAACTGCATAACATGCAAACATAACGCAAGCACATTTTTCCCCCAAACCTAAGTAAATGCACGTGTGTATTTTTAACTGAATGCTGTACTTAAGACAGGGACGAATATTACCTTAACCTATTTATTTAAGATTTTTTTAAAAAATAATGTATTATTTGTATTACATGCTGACTTATCAGACCATATACATATAATAAATTTACAAACCTCTAATATGTGTTCATCATTATTCAGTTAAACAGAGCTTCGATCTGGAGGAGTACAGCCTCTCACAGTCTACCCTGGAGCAGGTGGGTCATTTTTAGTGATTCTATACCATCCACGGAATATAAGTGTATAATGGGTGTATATGTATACTCTTTGCACTTGTGTGGAAGGAGTGCTTGGAAGGAGTGCGCACAGGAGGCAGCATAACATTTTTCTCCTCTATTAATTTCTTTCCTCCCTGTCAGGTTTTCCTGGAACTCTCCAAAGAACAGGAGCTGGATGATTTTGATGAGGAAATTGATCTCTCAGTGAAGTGGAAGCTCCTCCCACAAGAAGAGCCTTAAAGCCCCAAATTCTGTGTTCCTCTGTAAGCCTATGATTGTTTTTTTTTTTAAAGACACTTATTTTTATAGCATCAATATTATATTTTTAGAAACTATATTATAAGCACTGAAATGGTTCTTCCTGTGGTAGGGAAGGAGGAGCAAGTGACATTTGACTAAGCCAACCTCCCAACACAGCCTCTGTATCTCTGCAGGCCACCCTGGTTCCATTTTTCTGTACAATGCTGAATAAATAAATTTACTTTTATAAGATTGTTTAAGTTTCTGAGTATGATAAACAATTTTTTTTTGATTTTTTAAATCAAAATCTTAAAATACTTTTTTCTAACCTAGACTGAGAAATCCATATATTTACTTTTCTGGGAGTTTGACACTTTGAAAAGTTGACATTTTAGTAAGAATTTAAAAGTATCATACTTTTTGAAATAGATTTTAGTGTGTTTCTCATGGCTTAAAATACTAAATATCATTGGTCCTAATATCTGATATCAATATATTTGATAATATATCCACTGGGAACACCATGATGTAGACATAATCTTGAAAGTCAAAAACTTACTATTAGAAATTGATTGCACTTTTTTTTATTTCTGTAAACCAACTGTGCGCCATTTTGATTGTACTTTTAAATCTAGGCTCTGGAGATGCCTGTATTATAAAGAATCTTTTGTGATATTTGTCACTTGGTTTCAGAAGGTTAATGAATGTAGTAAAAGGTCAAATGGCCGAGTCGGTGGAAAATGTAAAATAAATCTCATGTGTGTAGTTTTGAAATATGTTTTCTATTTCATGTATTTTCATGTGTTTTTTTTCTTAACACAGTGGCCTCATATTTATAAATTTCACTGAAACTTCATTAAAAAAATTCTAGTGTAAGCATAATTACAGGGCTTTAGGAAAGGAAGAAATACTAGAAATGGTAAGAAGAATCCACAGCATCCTCATCAGGAGTAAATTCCGTCTCAAGAAACCACTCTCTTTGCTCATCCATAGAAAGCAACTCTTCACCCACTCAAGTTTTATCATGAGATTGCAGCAATTCGGTCACGTCTTCAGATTCCACTTTTAATTCTACTTCTTTTGGTACTTCCACAACCTCTGCAGTGACTTCCTCCACTGAAGTCTTGAATGCCTCAAAGTAATTTATGAGGGTTGGAATCAACTTATTCCAAACTCCTGTTAATGTTGATATTTTAAACTCCTCCCATTAATCATGTATGTTCTTAATGGCATCTAGAATGGTTTTCAGAGGATTTTCAATTGACTTTGCCCAGATCCATCAGAGGAATCACACTATCTATGGCAGCTGTATCCTTACAAGATGTGTTGCTTAAATAATCATACTTGAAAGTTAAAATTTCTCTTTGATTTGTGGGCTGCAGAGTGGATATTATGTTAGCAAGCATGGAAAACACCTCCTTGTACACCTCCATCAGAGCTCTTTGGTGACTGGGTGCATTGTCAATGAGTAGTAATATTTTGAAAGGAATCTCTTTTACTGAATATTAGGTCTCAACAGTAGGCTTAAAATATTCAGTAAATTGTGGTGTAAGTAGATGTGCTGTCATCCAGGCTTTGTTGTTTCCTTTATAGAGCACAGGCAGAATAGAGTTAGCATCATTCTTAAATGTCCTAGGAATTTTGGAATCTTAAATGAGCACGGGCTTCAACTTAAGTCACCAGCTACATTAGCTCCTAACAAGAGAGTCAGCCTGTCCTTTGAAGTTTTGAAGCCAAGCATTGACTTTTTCTCTTTAGCTAGAAAGGTCCTGGATGCCAATATAAGACTGTTTTATCTACACTGAAAATTTGTTGTTTAGTGTAGCCACCTTCATCAATTATCCTACCTAGATCTTCTGGATAACTTGCTGCAGCTTCTCCATCAGCACTTGCTGCTTCACCTTGCACTTTTATGTTATGGAGATGGCTTCTTTCCTGAAACCTCATGAGCCAACCTCTGCTGGCTTCCAACTTCCCTTCTGCAGCTTCCTCACCTCTCTCAGCCTTCATAGACTTGAATAGAGTTAGGGCCTTGCTCTGGATTAGGCTTTGGCTTAAGGGAATGTTGTGGCTTGTTTGGTCTTCTATCCAGACCACTCAAACTTCCTCCATATCAGCAGTAAACCTATTTCACTTTTTTAATGATTCATACGTTCAGTGGAGTAGCACTTTTAATTTCTTTCAAGAACGTTTCCCTTGCATTCGCAACTTGGCTATTTGGTGTAAGAGACCTAGCTTTTAACCTGTCTTGGCTTTCAACGTGCCTTCCTCACTAAACTTAATCATTTTTAGCTTTTGATCTAAAACGAGAGACTTGAAACTCTTCCTTTCACTTGAACACTTAGAGGCCATTGCAGAGTTATTAATTGGCCTGATTTCAATATTGTTGTGTCTCAGGGAATAGAGAGGCCTGGAGAGATGGGGAGAGATGGGGAAAGGGCCAGTGGGTGGAGCAGTCAGAACACACACAACATTTATCAGTGAAGTTCGCCATCTTGTATGGGCACGGTTTGTGTTGCCCTAAAACAATTACAACAGTAACACCAAAGATCGCTGATCACAGATCACCCTAACAGACATAATAATAAGGAAAAAGTTTTAAATATTGTGAGAATTACCAAAATATGACACAGAGACACAAAGTAGGCTCAGGCTGTTGGAAAAATTGTGCAGATAGACTTGCTCAACACGGGGTTGCCACAAACTTCCAATTTGTAAAAAATGTAATATCTGAATAGTACAATAAAGCAAAGCACATTAAAACAAGGCATACCTGTAAACTAAATAGAGAGTCTAGAGTTGAGATCTTAGCCTTTGGGCGCCTGAGTGACTTAGGTCTTAGTTTTGGGATTGTGAGGTAGCTTGTACCCAAGTTCTAAGTTGGCTGAAGCTGATCTGCTGCCACCAGTCAGAGAACTGATGAGGACAAAGCATAGAAAATGCTAGAAATTCTGATTAGCTTGGCTTTGATTTGAAATCTGACTCCCTGGAATGGTTGGGGTGGTTCTGAAATTAAGGAGAGGAGACTTCGTGGCACTTTAGATTCCAGGCCTCTATAATACTATAAAGCACACAAGGAGGAGGGTGGGATACATGTTGAAATCCAATCTTTCAAGTAAAACAAAAATTTCAAATATCAGCCAGACCTTTTTGTGGAGCCTCACTCATATATCCAGCACTTGGTTGGTTTCTCCAGTTGAAAGTCTAGTTGGGATCTCAAACAAAATGCGTCCACAATAGAACTCTCCATATTTCCCTTGGTCTTATCCATCTCAGTAAATAGCAACACCCCAGTTGGCAACCTAAGGAGCATTCTTGATTTCTCTCTCTCCCCATTTCCCTCAGGTAATCCAACAGTACTGTTGACTCTGCCTCCAAAATGTATCCGAAATCCGTTCACTTCTTCTCGTCTACTGCTCCCACCCTAGTCCAAGCTGCCACCATCTCTCATCCAGATTTCTGTGTTAGCCTCCACACTGTTGCTCCTGCCTCCAATCTTGCAATGAAGATTGCAATGAAATGAAATCCCTAAATTTCATTTCCCACACAGCAGCCACAAATCATATCATGTTACCCCCTTCCCTTTTCAAATTACACTAAAATAAAAAGTTCAAATTCCCTATAGATCTTTATATGATGTGACCTCTGCTCATCTCTCTGAGACTCCAGTCACATTGACCTTCTTTCTGTTTTTAAATACAAGATTGCTCCTACCCCAGGACATTTGCATCTGCTATTCCCTCTGCTGAAAACTTTCTTCTCCCAGATGTTTACATTTTCTGCTTCTGTTTGACCTTCAGGTCTCAGACCAAACATCTCCTCTTCAAAAATTCCTCCCTGACCATGCAATCTAAAGTAGCTCCCAGTCACTCTCATTATTTGCACTGCTTTATTCTTTTGAAATTTAACTCATTTATTTATTTGTGGATGACCTCTCTCTCCCTGCCCCCAATTAAATTCAATCTTCATAAGTACAGAAGTCCTATTTGTATTGTTAACCATTATTTTCCCATAGACTAGAATAATGCTTGTCCCATAATAGGCAACCACTAAATATTTATTGAATTAAATATTTAACCAAATACAAACCCTAATTCCCTCTGTGATAGTATTTATTATTGTGAAATGTAATCACCTGTGACTACAATTTTTCTACTGTTATATTATCACTTTTTGAGGGTAAGAGCCATGTCTTATTTGTCTTTTTATTATCAGTTCCCAATATGTGGCAGATGCTCAATAAATGTCAAATGAGTGCCTCAAGTAGTAGACAGTAACTTAAAGGGCACGGGAAAGATTATCACTGACAGATTGTTCTTGCTTAAAAATGAGGCATGTGGCTGAAAATGATCTCAACATTGTTTGACCAAAGGGCTATGGACATTTGAGTAATGGTGACTGATTTTTCTAGTTACAAGCTGTGAGTTTCTGAGATCCAAAGATATCTGTAGCATTCAACTTCAATGGAAAATGCAAAAATCAATGACTAAGAAGATAGATCAAACTTGAGATGTGTGGTTTGTGTTTTTAAGATGAAGACTATATGATGTATAATCTACCCTCTTAGAGAGGACTTATTCATTTCTTCAATAAATACATACTATGAAGCTCTTATGTGCCAAACATTGACACAGTTACAGGAATATCAAAATAAATAAAACACTATCAGGAAGGGCAGTCCAGGGAATACAGTTTGTGCTTGTCATATTAATTGAGAATCTTCTATATACCAGCCATTTATACAATCTTAAAAGGACGACCATTACCACTTTCCAGGTAAGGAAACTGAGTCACAAAGAGTTTGGGTAACTTACTTATGATCACACAGCTGGCAGAGCTGGAATTTGAGCCCAAGGCTGTCTGGTTCCAAAGCCCCATGGTCATTCCAGTGTATCTAGAATGAAAATAAAATATGATAAATGCAATGCAAACATAATTACATAAAACTAAAGTGGTAGTAGAGTAAAGTAATTGCCTCTTGGCACTTCCTGGTAGTGAGTGTAAAGTTTGAAGCAGAGAAAATTCAAGGGTAGGTTTCCTTGAACATGAGTTCTAAAAGGTGAATAGGAATATGGCAGGTCATCAAGGGAGAGAAAGGAACGGCAGGCAGACTAAAAAGCATGAACCTGCCTAATTCAGTGCCCATTCTGATTTGGAGAAGGCCAAGACCAACAAACTATAGATAATTGTTCTAGGTGCCTAGAGGATTGCAGGAGATAGGAGAGAGAAGGGGAGACCAAAAAAGTTCCTCAGGTCCCTTGTTTTCAGACCTGTGCCCTCAACCCAAGGCCGTTGGGCCATTTTTCGTATAATGGCTGTGGCTATGGTTTGTGGCTCTCCAGTATCAGATTTTGCTGGATTTTTTGCAAAATGCAAACCATAGCTGCTGGGCATTTGGTTGCAGCTAAGCAATGACACATCCAGTTTGTGCTTGCTGTAAACTGTGTGGTTTCCGTTATGAATAGCCATTTACTTTGTTTTCTCTGAAGAGAGGTTTTGAATAGCAGAAATGCTTAAAAACAAACACAGGGAGTTGCTATTTCTGTGTGGACGCAGATTTTTCAACCTCTGTGTTGCATATCTACTATTCAAAACATGGGAAGTTACGAAGGAATTCAGAAAGTTGAAAAGCCTGGCTCATTTAAGAAATCCCAGCATGGCAGAGAGTGTTGGCAAAGAACACAGAAAAAAATGAGCCCTGACATGAGAAGGTTGGGGCCAAGGGACCCTGGGCTGGAGAGGGAGGGAGCAGATCAGCCACCATTTTGTGCCATAATAAAAACTTGCCAGAGCTCTCTAGATGGACAGAAGTTTGGAAGTTTAAGTGAAAAGAAGAAGGGAAGGCCTTTTAAACTATTGGAGCCTTTAAGACTAGTGAGGAAGAACAAACGATGCAATTAACACAAACATTCCAATTTGAGATAAGATTTTGAGAACATTGTTTCTTCTTATCTCAAAACCACCATGCAACTTCCTTCTGATGACCAAGATTTCAAAAATAATGCTGCTTTTGTTTTTATTTGTATTAAACCATGCTGCTTAAGTATATACTCCAAAAGCTGCAGGACAAGGAATTGATGAGAGCTCAGTCTGGTATTGCTTCCTTACCTTTCGGTGGCAATAATAGGTGACTGTGGAGTTAGTGGTAATCTAACAGGTCACTTGAGCACGTAGAGATCTGGGTCCTTAGCCCCTTCCAACATATCCATGTTGCATTTTGACTTTGATGCTATCAAGTCAATTTAGCTAAATTTCTTCTTCAGTGCATCTAATTATATTTGAGATTAAAATAGAAGTAGAATAGTATTCTAATAGAGCAGCTGTCTCCAACATTTTTGGCACCAGGGACCGATTTCATGGAAAGCAATTTTTCCATGGAGACAGAGGTGGGAAGGGATGGTTTTGGGATGATTCAAGCACATTACATTTATTGTGCAAACCTCTCTGCTAATGATAATCTGTATTTGCAGCCACTCCCCAGCCTAGCACCACCACCTCAGCTCCACCTGAGATCATCAGGCATTAGATTTTCATAAGGAGCGTTCAATGTAGATCCCTCACATGCGCACTTTACAATAGGGTACCAGCTCCTATGAGAATCTAATGCCCCGCTGATCTGACATGAGGTGGAGCTTATGCGGTGATGCAAGCAATGGGGAGCGGCTATAAATACAGATCCAGCTTTACTCACCTCCTGCTGTGCTGCCCGCCCAGCTCCTAACAGGCCACACAGGGGTACCAGTCTGCAGCCTGGGGGTTGGAGACCACAGTAATGGAGGATATTAGAACTCTAATCTCCTCCTTCTTTGGAGTTCAACGCTATTAAACTGATAGATTAAGGTATTCTCAAATTAAACAAGATTGGTGTATTTTGTATGTTTTACATTTTACATAACATTAATAACAGTGAGAGTATTTTTTTCCTCATTTAAAGAGATCTTGGACTTTAAAAGACTGAAAAGCACCGGTTGAGGGCTTTATTTATTCCTTCTCAGGTGTTTGCTCTCTTCAGATTTTTATAAGTGTCAGATGCAGAAAGCTCTTAGTTGTTCCATATAATGAACGAGACTCTTAGCTTAAACATGTAAGAATTTTTAAAATAAAGTGATTGAATTATTGAATATAATGTTCTCATGTTTTATTTACACTCTCATATTGATAAAAAGGCGTTGAGATAGCTTATTAAAAAAAAAAAAGAAAAATATAACCAGACTATTGGGACAAGGGTAAAAGAACAGAAAACCTGAAACAGCAACAATACCAAGAAAACACATAATAAGAGGAGAAAGAGGATAAACAGAAATTTAGGCACATTTAAAATGATACTTTATTTCTACAAATGGTTTCAAGAGAGAACAATGTAGTTTTTCATTGTTAAAAATGGCTGCAGCTGTACCTCAAAGGAATTAAGCTAATCTGGCCAGCCAGATTTCATAATAAATGAACCCTTGAAAATACTGCAGCTGCAAAAGACCTCTGGGAGGGAGAGATGTATCAGTCTGTAACAGTCCACAAAAAAAGGGAGAAATTAAAAAAAAATAGTCCTCCTAAGTAGGTAAGAAAATAACTTCATAATGGTGACATTCTATTGAGAAAATTTTTATTTTTCTCTAAAAAATACAAACACTAAAAATATATATATATATAAACACTCCTAAATGAGAACTTACAGTCACATAAAAATTTATCTGTCTTGTTTCCCAGAACAATTGAAAGACCACTTCTAGCAAAGGCAGTATGAGGTCAGATAATTCCTCTTCATAGAGAACAAGTATAAAGCTGGACAAAGTTCTTAAAAACAACCATTTCCACGTATTAAAAAATGACCAAAAAAAAAAAACTAACTGTGAAAATTTCCTCCCTGAAAAAAGGCTACTGTATATGGTACAGTAGCAGCAAGTATGTGGCCTTCTTGCCTGGGTGTGTTTTTGTCCCTTCCACACACACTCAGGCTGCGGAACCTGCATTACATACGGGCACAGGTGGTGAACTCGGTTTGGAGCTGGCAGGAAAGACCCCCAGCTCCTACCACTGGAGGCAGGGGATTCAATTCAGGGCAGTAAGCAGACCAGCTAGAAATTTAGTGGAGAGATCCTAGAAGTCAACAAGCATACAAAGGCTGAGAAAATAAGCTCTCCATACATGCCGGACTGTCTACAACCCTACAAAAGCACGGGAGAGACCCATGATAGACTGGCAAAACATGAAAGCTAACAGAGACTTGAGATCTTGAAGGGACTTTGAGTGCATTCCTCAACTCACACACAGCTCAGGTAGCAGAAGGAAGAGCCTTACAGATTCAAAGTGTCCAGAATATTCATATAATCTCTGTCCAAATCGTAGTCTGACCTCCAAAGTAAAAACATGCTAGGGAGACCACTCAGGAGCCCGTGACAATCTGCATGTCTGCTTTGCCCTGTGCCATGATCCACTGCCAAGGGTTTTCCCACTCCCTCTGCTCTGGCTGAACCTTGGTTTTCATGTGGCTTTGAGGCAGTTGGGGATGAGGGGAAGAATCACTTATTATAAATCACGGCCACCTTTGCAGCAGGAGCTATGGGTATGGTAGTGCACCATAAAAAATATGCCCAATACAGACACACAGAACAAGGCAAGACATGGTTCACACCCTGAAGAGAAGAATTTGGAAAGCATATGGTGTGAAACTGTACGCATTGAGAAGAGAAAGGCAGTGGAGTGTTCAAATAGAAGAGGTCCTAGTTGGCAACAGGCATCAGCAAGAGTCAGTGGGCACGTAACACCTCTGTCTTTCTGCTGCCCTTTAATCAAAATAGTGCAGTTCGTAGAAAAAGGATGTGAATCAAGACAACAAATTACACTGACATGTTTGATCTTCTTTTCTCTCTGCCAGCTTTCTGCAGAGATAAGCCAGTTAGTCTACATTTATTTCTTTGAAGAATCTCCATAATGTTTTCCATAAGGGTTGTACTAATTTGCAGCCCCACCAACAATGTATAAATGTTCCTTTCTCTCTACATCCATGCCAGCATCTACTGGTTTTTGATTTTAATGGCCACTCAGACAGGCATAAGGTGGTATCTCATTGTGGTTTTAATTTGCATTTCCCTGATGATTAGTGACGTTGAACATTTTTTCATATGTTTGTTGGCCATTTGTCTATCTTCTTTTGAAAAACTTCTGTTCATGTCTTTTACCCACTTTTTAATGGGGTTTGTTTTTTTCTTGCTGATTTGTTGGAGTTCTTTGTAGATTCTGGATGTTAGCCCTTTGTTGGACATAAAGTTTGTGAATATTTTCTCTGATTCTATAGGTTGTCTATTTACTCTGTTGATTATTTCCTTTGCTGTGCAGAAGCTTCATAATTTAATTAAGTCCCACTCATTTATTTTTTTTATTGCTATAATTGCCTTTGGGGTCTTAGTCATAAATTCTTTGCCTAGGCTGATGTCTAGAAGAGTTTTTCGTACTTTTTCTTCTAGAATTTTCAAAAATGTTTCAAAAAAATAATTTCTTCCAACCAAGGAATCAATATAGAGGAAATGAAACAGGCAAATAATAAGTCAAGTATTTTTCTTTCATCATCTGTAATAAGCATATGAACCTTTCCAGCAGTTCTTGAATAACTGTAAAATAAAGGGAAAATGATTGTTTCCTTTCTCTTTGAATATTTCTATGAGAGGAATATGTTGTCTACACTTATATTGAGTTCCAAAAAATCAACTTCAACCAATTAAGAAATTCGTACCACACACTCTTTCGTTCTCAGTAGCATCTGTTGTTGAGGTTCTTTATTCTTAAAAATTGTCCTTAAATGCCAAAATTTTAACTGGCAGAGATTCATATGACCATTATTAATGAGTTCAAAGTTAAGTGACATTCAGAGGCAGATAAAGACAAATATCATCAGAAGATGACAAGCTTGTCTAAAGAAATTAATGCCTAGCTATTAAAAATACACATTTAGTTTCATAATAATTTTACCAAATAATATGGTTACTTAAAAATATTTACCAATTTTAAATTGTATGTTAAATGATTTTATTGCAGCTTCCAAATAATAAGTGGAGGTTCAGAGTGATAAAGAATCAACGATTATTGGGTGCCCTTTGCCAGGCACCAGGTTTAGCACTGAGGTCCCACACAAAGTTGTAAATTTCAGGAGGTTTTAGCAAATTCAGAAGTAGGAAACCACATCACACAAAGTAGTCTTCGTCTTTGCACAATGTGCAAATATCAACTATGCCTATTTTTGCAAGATTACAACATAATTTTAAAAGTCTATCTACAACATATCAAAGAATTTTTACAATAAGATCCCTGTTCCACAAAATCCTGGCTCTTTCTATTTATGCCTTTACGTGCATACACCACTATTTACTTCTCCAATGGCTCAACCATTCCTTTCTTTCATTAATTCAATTGATTTTTATTGGGTCACTAATAGTCTGGGAATACAAAGATGAATAAGACATGCTCTACCCTCAAGAAATTCAGCTGAATGGGAAAAATGGAAACAAATTAGACGACTCCAATAAAATCCAGTAGATGCTATACAATTAACATGTCAATAGTGTGTTGCAGAAGCAAAGAAGACAGGGATAACAGTGCTTCCTGGGAGCCTTTTCCCTTATGCCCTCTACCATCTTTCTCCCCTAACTGGTCATAATACCAAAGAAAATTATGGATCTTACTGATGTTATCTTATTAAGTGCAATTTTAAAATTATCAGACCCAATTATATTGCTTCCTAAATTATATTACTAACCTAAATTAAAAGAAAAGTGAATTTAAAAGTTATTTTTTACATATGCAGCAAAAGTTTTGGAAGAGTGATAGCCTAGGATTTTTTAAAAAGTCACCAGAGCATATATCTTAGGGGCAGACAAATGCAATAATTTTGCTACCATATATGACAACTCTTACGTTTATCTGTAGTTTTTGCCTAGTAAGTTACCTACCAACTCCAAGAAGATAGCGTTATCTCAATTATTATAAGGTAACAAATTCCGGTTTTACTAGTTTTCTCCTTAACTTATTCTTTCTCCTTTGTATCCCTGAGCTAATATCACCTGATACTTTGTTTCATAGAAAATATCTACCTCTCCTTTGACCAACAATCAATGTTCTCTGTTAAAGTTTGAATCTAGCTATATTTGAGATTTGGTGTATGACTAATATACTTGTTTAGGAGAAAGAGAAACACAAGATTCTGTGGTTTCTTGTTGGATTCAGAAATCAAGTTAAATATTGTCTCAGTTTTCCAAAAAATTAATGAACTCCTTGGCCTCTGACACCTGACTAAATTAATATGCAACCAAGAGTAGCTTCATCTTGGGATTCGGCCCTACATTTCTGAATTGATTTAAAAGAAGGAGGCTGGCATCTGCTTTGATTCACGTTGCCTGAGTCAGTATTTGTCTCTCTGCTGATGTGAGAATTTAGTGTTGTGGTCACCCTAGACAGATTCGGTATTTGTCATGTTTTTTATTAAGTTGTTGACCTCCTAGAGCTGTTGAAATTCTCTAATTGGCATTAACTAGAGACTGGAGGAGTCTGGCCCTTCTGTGATTTGCTCCTCAGTGGTGTATATAAGTGATAAGTAAATTCACATCTCCCACCAGTTTGGCAATTTGAAAGTTAGCAAATCCAAATGTATGTCACTGTCATTAAACAGGGCAGCTGAACAAAAAGATCACCCTATTTGGCTTCAAAATTAACTTTAAGAAAGTTTTTCTTCTAGAACAAGAAAATATCTTCTCATGTTCTACTATCAGGAAATGTGAAATAAAATTAAAAGTTGCTGAAGGAAGTAATATAATTGGGTCTGAATTGGTATCCTCAGGTCACGAGACCAAGGCTCACTGGAGCATCCCTTAAAGAAAAACATCTATTATTTGCTGTTACTCTTTTTCCAAACTGTGTGTAACTGACGTTCCTGGTATCAGCATCCTCTGAATTTACTACCACCTACCCTTGACTATAACACAGCAATGCAAACGTGGCAATCATGAATGTTTTCAAGAATGATCCTCATTCATTGACTCCTGTAAACTGTGCAACTCTAATGTAATTGTCCTCTTGAAGCCACCCTGATCTTGCCGTGAGGCTTGTCTTAGCATATTGACACAACCATGGTGTCAGTTAAATGAGGACTAAAAGTCCAACTCCAAGAGTGCTGAAGATTATTACAGATGTTTACTGGAAAGTGTGTGTGTGTGTGTGTGTGTGTGTGTGTGAAGCTGGACCAGAGATGGTACATCACTTATCATATAGTAAAACTTCTTCAAACTCCACGTTGCAATCCCTGTCTCAAAACCCACCCCGAGGTAGACTACATCATCCTTGACCACAGCTGCAGCTTTCTAGATCCTTTGTCACCCCCATGTTACCCCCAAGATCACACGCAGCCTCTGACTGCTCTTTTCTTAGGCAGAACTAGCCTCTTTAGGCTTCTCAGTTCACCAGAACAAAGAGACTTTTCGAAAGTCCTTCCTTATTGAAAGCTCAAAAATTGTCTCGCATTGTGATGACAGTTTTATGTGTCAATGTGGCTATGCTATAGTACCCAGTTATTCATCCAGCGACTAATCTACATGTTGCTAGGAAGGTATTTTGATGATGAGATTAATTATTGATGCCTATGATCAGCTGACATTAAGAAAAAGAGGTTATCTTTAATCATTTGAATGGGCCTCGTATAATCAATTGAAAGACCTTAAGGGCAAAACTAAGGTTTCCCTAAAGAAGACAAAATTCCGCATGTGGATTGCAGGATCTGATCCCGCCCAAGAGTTTTCAGCCTTCTCTTGCTCAGATGTGCTAGTTCAGGGGTGGGGAACCTGCAGCCTGAAGGCCACATGCAGTCTTCTAGGTCCTTAAGTGCAGCGTATTGACTGAATCAAAATTTTAGAAAACAAATCCTTTTATTTTTATTAAAACATTTTTGTGCATCTTTTATAATTTTATTTTATTTTTTAAGTGAACATTTTTGCAATACCAAAGAATAAAATAAGTTTCAATGAAATAATCCTCCCAGATTGACCAGCACAATTAAAACATTAGTAAGGCATAAGGGCTAAATTGATGGCTGCTATGCTCATGATTTAGTTCTAACTTCCCTCAACTGACTGGCACCACTACTGCATGAGGCTGGTTGGTGAGAGTTTATGGGGGTCAAATATACCAGTCTGTTATCAGCTTTTGACAATGGTGCACAGTGTTTCTGTTTGAAGTGGAATTTGTGAATAATTGCACAGCTTGAGAGTATTTTTTAATTCTGTCTGCTCAACAGCTCATCATGTCAAAGAAGACCAAGAGAATGCTGAAGGAAGAAAACAGATTTTTTTTAATGAGGATTGGGAATTGCAATATTATCTTGTTTCTGCTGAAGATAAGATGATTTGCTTGCTTTGTGATACTACAGTATCAACATTAAAGAAATTCAATACTCATCAGCATTATAACACTCATAAGGACCACAAATACTTTAAATTAGAGGGAAATGTGTGAAAGGTTGTATTGCAGAAATTAAAAGATGAAAAGCAAAAGCAAAGACAATTCCTTCAAGAAGCAATAAGATCTGGAAATAATGCCACTGAAGCAACTTATAAAGTAGTTTATATAATCAGGGAAAAAGGGAAGCCATTCAGTGACGTAGAAATTGTGAAAGAATGCATTGTCGAAGTTGTAGGATGCTTAGACCCCAATAATGTTTCAAAGTACAAACAACTGCCTCTTTCAAGGGGAACCATAACTGATCAGCAGCATGAATTAGCCTTCAACTTAACAGAACAACTTCATACAATGGTTCAAAAGGAGAATATGTATTATTCAATCGCTTTGGATGAATCAACTGATACTACTGACTCAGTGCAGGTTTTATACTTCATTTGGGTCATAACAAATTTTCTTTGCTGTGAAAAGTTACTTGCTTTGGGCACTCTTGCAAACAGAACACCGGGAATAGATATCTTCAACAACTTTCAAGATAAACGTCATGAAGTTGGACTGAATTTGGTAAATTTAGTGAGTGTATATACAGATATTGTACCTTCCATGACAGGAAAACATGAAGGGTTTATTGCACAGATAAAAAAAGTATTAACGGATCCAGATGCTCTCATTTCTTTTCATTGTATCTTGCATCAGTATTTTAAGTGACACCTTGCAACAAGTTATAAGTATTGTTAACTATACTCATACAAATGCAACACCATCATCAGTTTTGTAACATGCTGAAGTTGAACAATGAGGTATTCAATGTGGATTTGCCATATCATTCTAAAGTGCGTTGGCTATCCCAGAGACAGGTGTTAGCCAATATTTTATCTCTGAGAGAACAGATAGTTAAATTTTATGAAGAACAGAATCAGCAATGTGAATTGTTGAAAGAAGGTTTCTGTAGGAATGCAGCATTTCTGTGTGATATCATGTCAAATCAAAATGACTTGAATATTTCCTTGCAAGGTAAAACTAAGTCTATATATGATACGTGGCAAAAAAATGTCCAAGCATTTTGAAAAAAAAGATATCTTTTTTCAAAACACTTCTTCTTCAAAAGGAAATTTCAGATGAATATTTTCTCCAGTTAGCAAAGGTCATTGATGAGCAGGATGATATATGGGAATCATTTGAAGAATATGCAGCTGTTACAGACCTATTAATTGGAGAATACAATGAAAGGGTCACTGATTTTGAGCATCATGACATCACACTCAAATTAGCATTTCAGCCTCACCTAGTTGATATCACCAAGGAACCTAAAGAACTACAGATGGCATTGATTGAGCTCTCAGTAGATGACATTTTAAAGTCATTGTTTGATATTAAGAAAGATCCAATTGAAATAGGGAAAAATGCAGTGGAATACCCACACCTTCAGCAACATGCCCAAAAAATGCTTTCTTGCTTTTCAATCACTTATTGCTGCGAACCTACATTCTCCTACCTAACCCAAATCGAGATGCCCTTAAGGTCATAAATGACTGATACCCATCTAGAGGATCAACGGAAACTGCGGACCTCCATGCTGCAAATATTCAAGTGCTGACCAACAAAAAGCAGACACAACAAAGTCATTACAAGGTTAGTTAACTTTAAAATTAACAAATAGTTTTCATTTTTTTAAATTATTAAGTACATAGTAGTCAGGTTTTTACAAAACAATGTACGTTTTTAAGCATATCTAGTTGAAGTTTCTTGAATGCAGCCTTATTTGACTACAACTAAATTAATGCAGCCTTCCAACATGAAAAGGTTCCCCACCCCTGTGCTAGATGTACCCAGCCAGCCCTGGTAATTGCATGATCCAAGTCTTTATAATAAATATAAATATATCTCCTATTGGTTCTGTTTCTCTGGTAGAATAGTGAGTGAGACACACATTAAGATTTATTCCTCCCATATTTAAATTCCTGAAAAATTGTTTTGATTATGAATAGATATTGAATGTCTTCAGATGCATTCTTTAAGGTGCCAAAAGAGGATCACATAATTATCTTTATTCTTTCATAGTTCAAATCATAATAGATTCTCTCATATTGCACTCTTGGATTCTTTCAATAAATTATACTTGCTTATGATTTAATGTTTTAATTCCATGTGTGTGGTTCATGTGTGTGTTTGTTTTTGCAGGGGGAAATTACTGATTTCTAACCACATTGATCTGTTGTCAGAGACAAGAATAAGGGTTGCAAACTCTCCAATCCAGGCATGTGAGGGAGGGGACATCTTTGTTAGTCCATCTAGCAGCCCCTGGAAGTCTGTGCCTTGTACGTTCCCCCCATGGCCAGGTATGAGAACAGCACTGAGGAGAAGCACTCTTCTGAAGTTTGCTTGGGTTTGGCATCCCACTTTCTGTTGTGGGTGGCTTGGGTGATGATGAACCACCTCAGGGATTTGGGGCAAATATAAGCCACTTTTTCTCAGGTCAGTGGAGTTTCTCCAGTGAAGCAACTTCCTTAAAACTTAATTGGGCTGCTAAGCACTTTTGTTTTAATTCCTAAGGCAGGTGTGAAAATTGTGTCATTGCGTGACTTGGTATCTGAACCTAATCCTGGCACCATTTTATTCAGTTTTTGCATCTTTTAGGCTTAATGGCTCTTCTGCAGGGCTTGGGGAGAGGTAGGCAAGACCCTTCAGAATGCTTCTAGATGTGACCAATATAAATCTTGACAGTTTACTACTAAATTTCCTCCATCTTAGTTCTCAGTAGACATCTGTTGTGGGTCCCAAACCACAATCACCAGTTTCTTCAGCTGTATTCTTGACTCATAGCAAGGATTACCACATATCCAGCCCACGATGGGAGAATTTATAGGAAGTGAGAAAAGCAAAGTAGTAATAATTGGAAGATCCAACCTATAGCCTGAATATCAGCTTCCGTATTACACAAAAAAGAAAACACCAACTCATTTCCTGTTGATTCAAGAACCTGCTAATAAGTCAGTCATTGCCAATCATTTCAAAGGCCCGAATCACTCTTACCAATTTGTGATAAGTTTTGTAAAGACCTTTTTAGGAGAAACCCAAACTCCAAAATTTCCCTATATAAATTTAAAAGCTGAAAAATAATTAATTATAATACATTTATAAATACTTTGAATTAATTTAATTATCTAAATTTTTAAAATATATTTTTAATCTACATGATAGTTTGTTTACAACATGGAAAATGTATTAATCTGCTCAGGGTGCCATAACAGGGTACCACAGACAGAACAACAGAACAACAGAAATTTATTTCTCCCAAGAAATTTATATTCTCACAAGTTCTGGAGGCTGGAAGTCCAAGACCAAGGTGCGGGCAGAGTTGGATTCTGGTGAGGCCTCTCTTCCTGGACTGTGGACGGCCACCTTCTTGCTGTGTCCTCACATGGACTTTGCTTTGTGCATTCATACTCCTGTTCTCTTTTCCTTTTCTTATGAAGACACCAGTCCTATTAGATTAGGGGCCCACCTTATGACCTTGTTTAAACTTACTTGCCTCCTGTCTCCAAAGACAGTCACATTGGGGCTTAGGGCTTCAACATATGGATTTTGAAGAGACATAATTCATTCCATAACAAACAGCAATGGTAGAAGGTGTACAACTCCTCCTCAGGCCTCACAGGGTCCTCACTGTGATGCCTCTAATGAGCATGTGGCAGCCTAAGGGGTGAGATCTAAGTGCCCCCAGTGGACTTCACAGTTGCTTGACATTCTCACACTTCCTCTGCTGATATCATGGAACAGCTTTATTTAAAAATAAAATTATTACCTCAGCTGTGAAAAAAGTATGTGCTATCTATAGCCATTATCTCCCCGTTATGAATTAATTTGTGAGATCATGTATAATTGTTTTGCTTAACCATTGGGATATGGACATGCAACAGGCAAGTCTTGATTCAGGGGGAGGATGAGACAGGAAAGAAAGGCCCAGGGCTGCCAGAGCTTCTTCATGAACAGCACCCTGAGGTCCCACATGTGGCTTGTTTGTCTTTGTGCCTTGAGCAAATGTTGACTATTCAATACTATTGGAGGAGACACTGGATTGAGCAAAAAACACGGTCATAGCTCTCTTGAAGGATGGAGCACTCAAAAGAAATACAGTAAGAGAAGGAATACAAAAAAAATGATAAAAAGAAGCACTGAAAATGATATGATATAGGATCAATTCTCATTCAACCATGTTGTTGCCGTCATTATTGTATTAGTTTTCTTTAGAAGGTTGTTCTAGGACCAGACTGCCTTTTGTGTGTGAGTGTGTGTGTACGTGTGTGTCTGGCTTCTTTTTTCTTTATTGATGCATAATGGATGTACATAGTTTCAGGGTACATGTGATAATTTAATACACTCACATAATTTGTAAAGATCAAATCATTTTACTTGGGATACCCATCACCTTAAATATTTGTCTTTTCTTTACGCAAGAACCATTTGAATTCTTCTCTTCTAGTTATTTTGAAACACACAATAGATTGTTGCAAACTACAGTCACCCTACTGATCTATCCAACTCTAGTTCTTATTTCTTCTGTCTAACCATATAGTTGTACCCATTAACCAACTTCTGTTCATGCCCCCTCTCCTCTACTCTTCCCAGCCTCTTATAGTAACTACCAAGCTACTCTCTGTCTTCATGAGATGCACTTTTTTAACTCCCACATAAGTAAAAATGTGATATTTGTCTTTCTGTGCTTGGCTTATTTCCCTTAACGTAACGATCTCCAGTTCCAGCCGCAGACTGCCTTTTATCAGAATGATGCAATTAAGAAATGGACTTCGTTTGTCCAAGAAATATAAGTCCAAAAATATATTCAGTAATGTAATGGTATCCTGATTGTTTCTTAAAGACTATTTTTTTTCTTTCCTTAACTGGATTAAAACTCTATTAGCATAAGAATTATGTTTTTTTCTTTAGCTTTGTTATAGACCCAGACAAAACGTTCCTAAATATTAATCAATTTTTATGTTTTTTGGCTTCCCCTTAGCTAGATTATCCCCCCACCCAAGTTGTAAATTTTCTTCCAAGTCAAGTTCAAATATCTAACCACCCACAAAAAGCTTTGTCAGCTATCCCTAACTCACAACGGATTTTTTTTTTCCTTAAATTTTTGTTGACAACACACTTATTGGTTCTAGGCCATGGAGCATTTGATTATATGTTGTTCTGGTCTCTTCTTTGGTTTGCATACTTTCTTTTCCTGATGAAGTTGTGAGAAAATTGATTCACAGATGTTGCACAGATGTTGCAATTTGTACAGATGAACTCTGTCCCAGCAATTACAAAGATAAGCATTATTCTCTCTGCCAATAACATAGTTTTACTGTTACAAATCCTAAGTAACCTCAATAACAACTGAAGTTGTGATCTTACTTTAAGCAAAAACAGTTCATTATAAAATATATCAAATTTCAAAATACTGACATTTGGTGAATCTATACCACTGTTTAACATGAGTTAACATAATTAAAACAGTGTGATTTTTTTCCCTTAGTCTTTTTTTTAATTGACAAACAAGAATTGTATATATTTATCATGTACCTGTTGTTTTGAAATACACACACATTGTGGAATGGCTAAATTGAGCTAATTAATATGTGCATTGCCTCATATATCAGTTTACAGTATGATTTTTTAAGATTTACTGTCTGTGTCTCCAATTGGATGTATTACAAAAGACAGAGCAATTAGAAACTATCACTAATAAAAGTATCGTATTTTGCAAATAAGCAGGAAATTGTATGGAAAGAAAACACACTGTACTCAAATTTTTTTAAATGTGCATTTATTTTAAACTTCTACCAATTCAGTCACTAATACTCCAGATTCCTAGAATAGACAAGTATAGATTTATTCAGCAAGTTGACAGAAGTAGAAAAATGCAGAAGAAAACAAGTTGTGAATATTACATTACCTTGCTCATCAAATAATTATCATTTTTTTAAAAAATCAACATTTTTTCTAATCTACATTTACCTCAACTTGAAGCTAGAAAATGGTCAATGTAGCAGAAGTGTAGAGAAAAAAACGTAGGCAATACTTATGTCATGTTATGAAATTAAAATGATCACAAATACAAATGTAATAAATTAATGTCTTTTATTGAACATAATAGTGCATATTTATGGGGCCCATGTGGTATTTTCATACATGCATACAATGTGTAATGATCAAATCAGGGTAATTAGGATAATCACCTCGTATGATAAATATTATAGAGAACAAGGGAGCTCAGTTGGCACTGGTTTATATGTATGATATGACTGTATTGTCTGCTCAAATAAACAAATCCTCTATTCAATATTACATGGGCATACCCTAGCCTCACTACGTCTTCCTCTCCAGAGTCCGTCCATTCTGTATAACTAAGTAACCATAGATACATTTCAAAAAGACTTAGTAACAAGTCTGATATAATTCATAATATTAATGCTATAAAATATTGTCTTCATTAAAAAGGTCATAGGTTTAAACAAGCACATAGCATATTTATGGCTTTAAGGCTCTTCCTGTAAGAGGAGCTTCTGCTTCACTGAGGGATTAAGTTCATCAAAATCATCCAGCTCCTGCTTCTTGGAGAGTTCCAGGAAAACCTGTAATGAACAAAAGGTATTCTTGAGAGGGACGTCACACTGCCTCCTACAGCTCCAAGTGAGTAGGAAGAGTATCAATTGCTTTATATTAAATTAAAATTAACAGTAGCTGACCTGCTCCACGGGCACCCAGAGGCAGTGCTCCTTTGGACTGAAGCTCTGCTTAACTGCATAGGATGAACTTATGCTAGAACTTCACACATTTCATAGCCATATATTTTGCCTGTTCATATTATTAAAAACATAACAAATATAAAAAGTCCTAAATTTACACATAAGATAAATAATCATTGGCATATATGTGAATAAAATTTTACATGTAATTGAATGATGTGAGAGTGTGTCAGCTTCTCTGTTAAAATGTTACTTACTTTATTTTTTCCTTATTTTGTGTGTCCTCTGCACATAGTAGGGGTAGGAAACAGTCCTGAGAAGGACTTTTCTGCACTGAATGTCACTGCTTTAGCATATGAGGCACAGTAGTGACTGGAGATGCATTAAAAAAGAAACATTTTGAAAGAGGAAATGTCTGTAGACTGTAGTGAAAGCCTGGTGTTTTCCAAAAACTAATCCTTTCTCCCAGAAACGCTCCCTTTTGCTTAGAGCAGTTTGGGAAAAGGAAGCAACAAAGACACCATCTGTATCAGTCAGAATATGGCCAATGCTGAACAATGGTGAGGCTGTTAGACGTCTGCATGATGCCGCGTTTACTTAGGTCTATGAATGTCTTTATCCACTAACTAACATGTTGATAAAAAATATTTCCCACCAAGCAGGTTGAATTCTCCAGTTAATTAACTGTACCATGTATAAAAGGAAGAAAGGAAAGTAAGAAAGATAGGAGAGAGGGAAGGGGGAAGAGAACGCCTGAATTCAGCGGCTCCTAGTGACCCCATGACTGTCTGGTACACTTCATTAAGCCTTACAGGTCCCCAGCTACACAAAACTGTCTTTAAAAATGTCTCCTGAATAGGACTTTTTTTTTAATTTCAGGGAAGTTTCATATTTATTTTTTTCAATTCCTCTCAATAGATAATAATCTAATTATCAACGCATGCCTTATTAATACCCATATTAATTTCTTACTCACTTGGAGCTTTAGGAGGCAGCGTGACGTCCCTCTCAAGAATTCCTTTTGTCTGTTACAGGTTTTCCTGGAACCCTCCAAGAAGCAGGAGCCGGATGATTTTGATGAAGAACTTAATCCCTCAGTGAAGTAGCAGCTCCTCTTACAGGAAGAGCCTTTAAGCTATAAATACCCTACATTCTTGTTTAAACCTGTGACCCTTTTTATAAAGACAATATTTTATAGCGTTAATATTATGAATTATCTCATTTATATACAAAACACAGTACTGGATACTTGTAGTACTTTGGTGGCCATTGCCACCACACTACTCCCTTCAGAGCTTCTGAAATTGTTCACTAGAAGTTTTAATTTTGATTGTATTTAACACACACACATATATATTTATACTACTGATGATATTTTGGAATGTATGTCTGCTCCTTAGGGTCTCATTTCAAACCTGTCACTCTTACCCATCTATAATTTGAAGAAAGCTGGTGAAGAAAGTTACACATCCTCCACAGGCAACTTACAGAAAGACCATCAGGGAGGAGGACTTTCGAGAAGAGTGAAATTGTCTTTGGGTTTTAAGGTTACAACCAATCACTCGTATAAGGATATAAATCTACTAGGGAGCAATACTATTATAAATAGCATCTTATTAATGCATTTATTCATTCCCATTTTAACTTATTTATTAATTAGCTTCATTAGCATTCATTAGCTTCTCTTTCGTGATACAGAAAAGTCTAGCATGAATCTAAGGTTGTGTACTGTGTTCAATGAGCACAAGTTTTAGAATGATTATGACCTGAATGCCATAAATTTGATGCTCTTAATTGAGGACCTACTGAGAAAATGGGTGGCAAGAGGGGACCTTGAGAAGACTCCTGTTCACGTGTTATACTTGTCACACATGCATAGTTCTAGAGTATGCATAGGAAATTCATAGGGTCTCAGTCAACAATGAAGAAAATTAAGGGAAGGAGAACAGGAATCTTTCTAGCAGCACATGACAGTTTCTGAAACATCAAAAGAAGAAATTTGAGACCAGTCCCTCCAACATTCTAGGGTTTGTCTGTGGCACCTCCCACCATGCATACTCACACCCATCCCTGGGACCCATCTTCCCAGCCATGAGCTCCATGTCCCTAAGAAATACAACTGAAGCAGAATTGCAGGTGCCAGAGAAGATGGCAATTTGGCATCAGGGCCTGTCTTCCTCTCTTAAAGACAAACATAGAGATATGATAGGGATGTCGAACAATCCCAGGACCAATGCATACACCAAAAAAAGTCTCTAAGAAACTCTTGGAGAAGCAGAAGATGGCTGGGGGTTGGTTGGAGGAGGTAGGAGTAAGGCACACTAGAGCAGAACACAGCTATGTGTGATGGGAAGAAGATAAGCTAGGAAGGAACTCTCAAGTTATCCTGCTTTCCCTCTCCTGCAATCCCCGTGGGACAGTAAAAACTGCAGGGCTCCTGGCATGGGAGGTGGTGGAGAAACATCAAGGAAGCACAGAGCCTGATTTAGGGAGACATGGGCAGGCCAGTCACGGAGCCTCCTCTACCCTCTACCCCCCCACACACACCCTCAGAAGTGCGTAGGTCGGGACCTGGGCTTTTCTTCTCTGCCCAATACCCCAGGTGCTCCCCGCAGGTCGTGATACTATGAGATCAGAGGAAAAAGTAGTAAATATTCTGCAGAATGCAAGTTTTATAAATGAATGACAACTAACATCATTCCAGAGAAAGCAGAACGAATAGATTAAATACAATAAGAAATTATAATAGGCAAAGAAAAAATATTAGTAACACGAAACAAAAAGAAGAGCCAAGTAAAGAGTTGAGGTAAGAAAAAATTGTGTAGTTGAATTAAAGAATTCCATTCAGGGCTTGTATAACTGAAAGGATTCTGCTGAAAAAATGAATTAGTGGGTTAGTCAGTCCAGTCAGGAAACTGGTCCAAAAGGCCTCAGAAAAGAATAAACAGATAAAATAAAACAAAACTTGAGAGATTTGAAAGATGAAAAGAAAAGTATTTGAATAATAGAATAGGGTCCTCATAAGAAGGAAAAAATAAATGGAGGGGAGAAAATATTTGAAGAAATATTAACTGACATTTTCTAGAACTAAAGAAATATGTAAGATTCAAAGTTAAAGTGCACAAAGCACTAAGCAAGAGCTATACAAAAAGTGAACTCACATTTAATCACATTGTCATGATCGTTCAGAACATCAAATACAAAAAACAAAAAATTTCAAAGCATTGTGAGGACAAAAACGGATCAACCACAAAAGTACAAAGATCATATTATGAAAGGTCTTTCAATAAGAATATTAGACATGAGATTACAATGGGGTAATATTTTGGTTCTGTTAAAGGAAAAGAAAACTCTCAGGCTAGAATTTTATACCACTAAACTATCATTTAAATGTGACATTGAAATAAAAATATTTTCAGCAGCCAAGACATTTCAAAGTTTGCCAAACAAACACTTTCTTGGAACATTCTTAGAGGAAGTATTAAAATAAGAAGAGAAAAATAACACCAGAGGAAGTAAAAAGATATGGGAAGTGAGAGTAAGTGAATTACTTAGTACAGTTTATTTTTGTTTAAAAAAGCAGTAACACTCCAGCCCTGCACACCCACAAATTTATTCATAATCTTCCAGAACTAAACGCAGGATGTCAACAAGGGGGAGAAGAAGAGGCAGAGAGTGGTAGAATAGGTCAAGATATTTACCTTTTTTAGGAGAGAACATAGAAACTGTAAACTTAATTGATAGTAAAAAGAATAAATTTATGCATGGGTCCTATTGAGTGAATGCTAATCAACCAAAGAAACAAAAGAGAAGGAAACCCTAGATTAGATGAATATATCTCTAGAAAACAATACTCCAACGTGCCAACATTGACCCACACAAAATATAGTAAAACAAATTGGAAAAAATAATAATCATTAATGATATTGAAATAATAATTAAATACTTTACAACCAAAAAGCTCCAGGTCCAGATAGTTTTAGGGATAAATTCTACCAAATCTATAAGAGCAGGTAAAGGTTATCCCTGGTTTTTTGCCTGTTTTGTTGAGGTTACATATGTGTAATTCAGAATTGCGGCTCGTCATTAGGAAAAGAGAAATGGGCACGTAAGTCCAAAGAATAAAATAGAAGAAAGAGCAGAAAGTTGAGAAGGTAGAAAACAGGAGAAAAGGAAGACAAGCAGTTTGAAGAATGGACCAAGGCCAATGGTTCAGGGGGAAAAGGGAACCTCTTTGATGTGATATGAAGTATCTGGTTCAATGATGGAGCAGAAAGTTCAGAAAGACCACACGGGGCTGAATACAGTCTCCTTAGCCCCTGCCCGGTCTCCACCGTTCCCTTCCACCTCAGCTGGGTAGACAGGGCCAGAGATTCTCCAGGACCCCATGAGGGAAAGCATTTGCCAGGAGTGGGTAGAGTTTTGCATGAGTGTCTCTCTAGTCGTCCCCCTCAGCAAATCAGGATCTGCAACTGGTTTTGTGGGGAATCCAGGACTCCTTGCCAGGTATTCCCTACCCTCTTGTCCCTAATCATCTGAGAGAGCCACAAGATTAAAGGTCATAAAGGAGGGTCCAAGTAAGCCAGATAAACTAAGAAACGGGGCCAGATGGAACCAGAGGAACCTGGAGATGGGAAACAATGGGCTCATTATTTCAGATTCACGGCATCCTTGGTAGTGTTAATCGTCCAGCCCTCTCCATGTGTTACTTTATTTAATACTCTTCATTTACTACAATGCTGGGAGTCACTATTATGACCCCCATTTTACAGATCAGGAAGATAGGGCACCAAGAGGTTATGTAACTTGCCCCAGTTCACACAGGTGGGTAGTGGCAAAAAAGATTTGAAGCCAGGCATTCTGGCTCTTAACCATAATACTGCCAAGGTGGTGGAATGAGAGCTGTACTTAAACCAGCACCAGGATGGTCCCTTCTGCTGACTGGTAACTTTCACCATTGGGAGGCAGGTGGCCTCGTTGTCTTGACTGTAGGAGACACAGATAATACATAATTCCCTATAATATGATTCAAATTGTAATCACAGAAGTATGAATAATAACTAACATTTATTTGGCATTACTGTCAGGGTTAGTTCTAAGTGCTTGTGATGTCTTATCCGATTTTTTACAATTCTATCAGATAAATTTAATGTTCTGATTTTTCAGATGAGAAAACTGATGTACAGAGAGATTATTTGTCCATTTTTTTACAGTTTGTAAATGATAGAACGAGCTTCAAACCCAGATGGTCTCACTCTCCAATGCAATGTCCCATGGAGAGTAATTTAGTTTTTCCAAATAGTTAGAGGACCTTGAGGGGGCTTGAAACCAAGGCAGGAATTTGGGTTCTCAGTTTCATATAATCGATCTACATGGCTCATAGGGGTTATAAAGTCACAATGTTTTTTTGTAAAACAAATTCTCTTTGAAGTCAAGCAAGTCATCTTGGACTTCTCATGCCCCACCAGGTCACCTAGCTGGAAAATGTGGCCAGCCATATGGCTGCACACACAGGGCTACTGCCCATCCAGGCCCCCAATCCCTCAAGAAGAGGATCCAGCTCTTCCTAGAACCACGACCTAGAGCAGCAGCTCAAACTAGAATCTGCACCAGTCAACAGGATGAGGAAGCAGGGCAGCTGACCAGCCAGCAGTCCCAACAGAGGAAGCAAATCTCAGCATCAGCATTTTTTACCTGGGACAAAACAGGATTAGGGGAAGCAGGGAAAGAAATATTTATGTATGAGTGGATGTTCCAGAAGAATGAGCTGACCGCATTACAGGATGGCGTATCTCTCAAACCTCAGCAGGAATAATTAAAAAGGAAATATTACAAATATTTGGTTCTTTTCTGAGAATTGATACGTTTTGCAAGTCTCCAAAATTTCTTAACTGTAAGAGGAAATGTAGGATCTAAGTCAAGGCAGCAGAATACAAAACACTTTGGAGTCACAGGGTGCATTCCAGTGGGGGGTGGCTTGGGCTTTGCATGCAGGGCTTTGGAGCACAAGGCTAGCAGTCTCACGTTGGCCTTGGCCACATGGATAATAACCTCACCTTGCCAGAAGAGTGTCTTCTTCCCTCAATGCCATGGAAGCCAGAGACTGAGAGTGGAGTGTGGCCGTTTAGTTCTTCCGTGACTGTAGGGTGTGGACATATTCTTGGGACTGTGGGACCACAGCTTTAGGTCCTGAGGCCACCCTGGGACTGGGGCTAAACTTACAGTAAGAAAAGCCTCTGGTGGGTAGAGGGAATTATCTGACCTCGTACTGCCTTTCCTGGAAGTAGTCTTACAATTGTTCTGGGAAACAAGACAGATAATTTCAGGGGAAAAAAATATACACATTCATGGTGCTGGAATGCAGATACTTTACAAAGATTTAAACTTAAGAAGAAAATTTTAGATGTCAATTTTAAAATGTATAAGAGGTCATTAAAACACCATAGTATTGATTGTTGCAGGCATGATCTACTGATGAATTCTAAAATCACTGAGCAAAGCTTTAAGCAGAAACAGCATATTTGCATAACATCGAAGAATCTTCCCATAATACTTATTAATTACTGTGGTGGTTTTACCATGTGGCCATGAATTCCTTAAGACTCTTCCCTTCAAGAGCGGAAGCCTAATTCCTTCTCCTTGGGAGTAGGCCGGACTTAATGACTTGCTTCTAATGAATAGAATATGAAAAGGGAAAAATAGTGACTTTATAGTGCAGAAATCTGGCAGAAAACGCCTTTAGTAAGCAAGTCAACATCACCAGTAACAAGTCATGCTAATATTGTGTACACTCTACACATATTGTGTATGATGGAATCAGAAACACATTTTGCTTCTGCAATAACACTCTTCCCCAAACTCCGTAACCTCAGTCTAACCATAAGAAAATTTTGGATAAACCCAAATTGAGGGGCATCCTATAAAATACCTGACGAGCATTATTCAAGGATGTCCAAGTCATGAAAACCCAAAGAGACGGAGAAATTGTAACAGGTTGGAGGAAACTAAGGACACACGATGACTAAATGCAACATTGGGTCCTAGATTGGATCCTGGGACAGAAAAAGGACATTATTGAGAAAACTGGTAAAATCAAAATAAAGTCTGTAGTTTTGTACCAATGTCAATTTTTTAATTTTGATAAATGGACCCTGGTTATATAAGGTGTGAACATTGGGATAAGCTGGGTGAAGTGTTCATCAGTATTCCCAGTACCATCTTAGCAACTCTTCTATGATTGCAAAATAATTCTGAATTTAAAAGTTTTTTTCAAAAAATACCATGACCACTTAGCAACAAAATTCACATGTGAGAGGGCGTACAGTTCTTCAAAATCAATTTAATGAGTCTGGCAACAGAAATAGTTAAACCTCCCTGTCCTGGAAATAATGTGAAGAGGAAGTGATCTCCTATGTCGAATGCTAGTGGTAGATCAAGTAAGGTGGTGACTGGACACAGATTAGTGCATCGAGCAATTTGAAGGTGATCAGTAATCTTAACAAGAGCAGTGTCGGTGGCTTGGTGGTGGTGAAAGCCTGGAAGTGAGTTCGAAACAGAATGAGAACAGAAGACAGGGAAACAGTAAATATGGACAACTAATTCAAGAATTATTTTCTGTAAAAGAGCGCAGAGAAAAGGGACAGGTGCTGGAAGGGATAGGCAGGTCAGGAGAGGGTTTCCTTTAAAATGGGAGAAATTACAGCATGTTTGTACGCTAATAGGCGTGTCCGAGAAGAAGGAAGAATGCAGGGGCAGAAGAGAAAGTAGACTTACACAACATCTGGGGTAGATGAGAGGGGATGGAATCTGGTATACAAGTATTAATAGTTGTCCTTAGATAAATATGCTTAGCTAACAGCACAGACCCAGAACAACGGGAAGGAAGACAAGGGCATGGGATCATGTAAGTGGGTAGATGTGTTGATGGGAGATTATAGAAATTCTCTTCTACTAGCTTTTATTTTCCCAGTAAAATAAGAAATTTAGAATAAGAAGTGGAGAAAGTGTTGTAGATCTGGGGAAAGAGAAAAAGGAGAGTGAGAAAATTAATACAATAGAAGATACTAGAGTTTGGGGCAGCCCTGAGGCGCTGCATGGGATTAGTGGTCATGAATTTAAAGTTAAGACTTTCAACGTGTTGTATGGTTTTCTAGAGTCATGTTCTGGTTCACAGAAACATGTGTGCCAAAGGCAGAGAGTTAGAGCAAAGATAAGGATATCAAAAGTATATGCAAGGACAGAATATAATGATGTGACAATTTAAGCCAGGCAAGGAAAGACGTGATGACATGAAAATGGGGAAACATAGTGAAAATTAAGAGGATAAATGGATTGCAGTTCAAGGTGGGGTTAAGTGACTAATAGGAGTCAGGGAGTATTACAAGGACAGCAGCAGTGGGTGGAGAGTGGATGAGGGAGGAATGGCAGGTATTGGTGCTAATAAGGTGTCCTGTACCGGGGTGTGCCAGTAAACCTGCATTCTTTTTCATTTCTAGCTGAAAGAAGGATCAGAGGCAGACTACATGCATGAGGAACAGACAGCTGTACATTTGCAATCTCTCCCTAGGGCTGCATTAATTGTCTTGCCCTCTGTCAAAACATAGTCCAAAGGGATGAGACCATCTGGACATTCCACAGAACATCATATTAATCCACTAAATCAATGCCATCGTGGTGATCAAACCAGATAAGCAAGAAGTGGCAAATAGGTTGGAGGCCTTGGTAAGATACATGTACCCCAGAGGGAGGAAGATAAACACTATAAAAGCTCAGGGGTCCACCATATTTTTCAGGGGCTCAGACAGATGGGTCATTCTGGGACTCAGTCTCTTACACAAAAGAAAAATCATTGTATCTATACCTCTGTTGAGTAAAAAAGAAATGCAATGCTTGGTCATTCTCTTCGGGCTCTGGAAGGAGTATGTTCCATGCTTAGGAATATGTCTCCAGCTCATATGTTCATTGCAATTACACCTTTGGGAATCGGGGAAATGTCAGTCTGCGTTTGAACACACATATTGTTTCATGTGACTGCAAAGGATGGAGCATGTTGACTTTTTGATTTATACCATCAGGATATTATAGTATTATCTCTAAGCTCATTTTCATCTTGAAACCCTATGACAATGTTGTATCCTGGGCTAAAATATACTCACTTGCTTAAGTTCAAGAGATGCTGCTCTCTCCAGCTCCCACAGTAAGGTTCTATTTTTCACTATAATCAGGTTCTGGCCATTCAGAAACCGCTTTTCCTGTTTGTTTATTGTCTAAAATAGTTCTGACCCTTGTAAATATTCAAAGACATAAACTTCAAACCTAAGTTATTCCACCACCTACAAGTATTCTTCCCAATGGAACAAACTATAATTATCGCTACCACTTTTGAGTTATTTCAGAACTATACTTCATTTTAGTTTGTCCATCATATTTAGTGCAAAATGAAACTAAGGGGAGAAGATACACACTTAATAACCCAGCAGTTTATAATTTCAACAATATTATGGAAATGTAAGCTTGATTTTTAAAGAATTTATTCATACAATATTGTAGAGATACAATATCAGAATAAATAGGATGAGATCACTAACAACATGCTTTCTTCAGAACATTACCATTCGTTTAATATTTGTTGAAAACCTAGGCATGTTAGAATTAATTTCACATTTAAAGTCGTTGCCTGAAGGATCCTTATGAGGATAATGATAGTTTGGGAGGGTTCTTCTTGGTCTTCACTCAGTACTTCTTGGTGCAAATAAGTTAGAATAGTCATTCCTGGTACTTGGCAATCTGAAGTTATGTGTGATGACCAGAGAGTATGGTGTGAAATGCCAAAAGGGAGGCGTGCTACAAAGGAATACCACAGGCAAAGTGAAGATGATCACAAATTTTAAATGTGAGTTTAAATATAAGACGAAAATTCAATTCTGCATATTTAAAGTTGCTTCCTCTCAGAATCCATAGAATTGTCCAAAAAATATAAAAAGAAGAAAATCATCAACACTAAGAATCAGAAAAGTTGGCATTATTAAGTCAGAAATTGGCTAGGCATGATGGCTCACGCCTGTAATCCCAGCACTTTGGGAGGCCAAGGGAGGAGGATCACTTGAGGCCAGGAGTTCAAGACCAGCCTGGGCAATGTCTCTATAAAAAAACAAAAAGTACCCAGAGTTGGGGGGGTGTGGGGGGTGTGGTGTGGTGTGGTGTGGTGGCGTGCACCTGTAGTCCCAGCTACTTGGGAGGCTGAGACAGGAGGCTCCCAGGTGTTCAAGGCTGGAGTGAGCTATCATCACTCCACTGCACTCCAGCCTGAGTGAGAGAGTGAGACCCTTTCAAAAAAAAAAAAAAAGCTTAGACATAAAAATAAATAAAAAAGCTTTAGCTATTATAATATTCATTGCCATAGTACTAATGATGGAATTAGAAAACACTCAATGTATAAAAAAAAGAAATAATGTGGCATGGGTGGTGTCAAATTGAGAAAATGATTAATCAGAGATTTAACACAGATAAAGCAAGAATCTGGGTAGAAAATAGATGAAACATCCCTGGGACATCCCTGGGAAACCCCGTGGTGAGTTGAGAATGCCAGTGTGGAAAATAATGAGACAGTTGGCTTGGGATAAACCAAAGGATTTTGGCAGCTGCACCAGGGCACTGCACACAAGACGTCTGTCCACAGCATTTGACCTCAGCTTTCAGGTGACACGGATTGACATAGCGTTCTTGTAGGCAGGCCACTCAAAGATGCCAATGAAGAGACCCATTGTTCTACCTGACTTCAGGTGGCCACCACAAACAAAAAAATAAAATAGCGCATGTAGTGGATACCTATTGTTTCTTCCTGCCCAACATTCATTCACCTTATGATTTTCCTTGGGAAAACCACTGTCCCGTTCATAGTCCACACAGTTCAGGAGGGACCACCTATCTGGTCCCAGGTCTAGCTGACCAACCTTGGCCCTTCTATACATTCCATCCATCCTAGACACATTGATTCTCGTAAGAATGGCACTCAATTCCAAGTCTCTTGGCATGGGAAATTTGGGGGAGTAAGAAACTCTACTTCTATTGGAACTACTAAATATAAGGAAAATGTGAAAAATGAGCTGCTGGCAGCCACCTGATACTAAAAAATCAACAGAAAATTCAAGCTTTGACCTTGATCATGGTTTAGCGATACAGGGACTGGATGAAAAGACAGACCTAGATGCCCTCCACAGCAGCAAACCTTGACCCACAAACCACTCTAGGAAGTGAGTACGCCAGCCTCTTCATTCTGAGCAGCAGAGGAGAAGTGTACAGGTCAAATTCCTCACTGAATGACTGCATTCAAATTGTTTATTACCACCCCCTTCCAACATGCATTCAGGACGTATCAGGCACTGTGCTAAGAAACTTTGAAAATATTAGTTTGTTTACTCTGTACAACAACCTATGAGGGAGTGACTCTCATTGTTACCACTTTACATGTGAGACAATTGAGGTTTGTGAGTTTTAGTCACTTGCTGAAAGTCACATAGGCATAAAGTGAAGCCAGGCTTTGTGTTTGGACTATTTGACTCAGATCACATTCTTTTAACCACTAGATTCCAATGACACATTTATATACTTCACAGAACCCATCTGAGAAGGTGGCTTTTCAGTTTTAAGATGGCAAATTGAGAAATTTTTTAGCATCCTGTCCCCTCTACAATACAGAAATTAAAAAATATAAAAATAAGGAAAACTTCTGGAGCATTGTTGGAAAACAGGAGGAGAGTATCAAATAACAAATTAGAAACAACTTCTGTAGAACAAAAAGCAGATGGCATCACATTGACTGAAATGCTTGTAATAGTCTATAATTTAGACATCCAAAGAGGCCCCCCTCCTGCCCCAAGAGTTAAGGAAACATGTTTCCCTATTAAAATCTTAGAGGGGGCTTCAAGCAAAAAAATAAGCACTAGAAACAAAGATTAGGATTGGCCAATTGAAGTTTTCTTGAATTGGGCTGATGGCCCAAAGTCTTGTCAAGGATTTTGCACTAAGCAAAGTGGAGAGGAGGGAGGAAATGTTGCCATATCAGAACTTAGTGTGGGTGAATACACTAGTATGAGTTAGGCAAATGATGTCAGCTAACTATGAGAATAAACCAGGAGTAAATTTGTAAAAATCACTTAATGGGCTCAGCTGTCACAGGATTGTATTCACTAGATTCCATAGCCCATTGCAGCCCCACCCAATAGACATCTGAAAAGATACACCAGCAGACGCAGCAGGAACACTAGGGAGCAGGCATCAGGCAGCAAAGTGGCAGTGTCCAGGAGCCCAGGAGAGCTCTGCACAGCATGGATACCAATAAGCCAAGACCACATGATGTAAGGAAGAACATAGGAGGTAAGGTGGCGTTGTATAACCCAAGGATCCCTAGAGTCGTTTACCTAATGAAGGAAGACCCCTTACCCAAAGTATATTACAGATGCTGCAGAAATTCTGGTGCAGAAAAAAAATTCCATGCAAATGAGACAAAACGCATACTGAAATCTTCCCTTCTACTCCAAACACCAAAAAAAAATGAGAATTAAAAAATGTTTTACTGGCATAAGCCACAAGGAAGCCACAGGTAGAAATAATAAGAGGTGGTTGAGGAGTTATGGGTACAGAAGGCAGACCAGTTTGGGTTAAGTAGTGAGTGCTAGGTGAGAAAAAGTAAGACAGCAAGTACTGAAAAAACTGGAGAAATTGGCTTGTGAAAAGAAAGCAAAAAATGGTAGGGTAGCTAAAGGACATGTGGGTTCAAGGAATGGTATTTTAAAAATAAGCAAACATGAGCACATATAAAAACTAATAGAGAGAAGGGATAACTTATAAAGTGACCTAAAAAATGAACATGTTTATTGAAACTGAAGGGAGGCGGATGGATGAATGCCCACAGAGCCAGGCCTGTAATGTTTGGAACGTGGAAGACAGGAGCTGCCTTGTGATGACATCTGCTGTGTGTGAGTGTCATGAGGAGATCGAAGTCCGAGGGGAGAAAAGCCACTGTGTCAAGGAATTTTCTATTTCTTATAATGATTGGTGGTGGCATGGGTATTTATTGTATCAATAGTCTTTACACCATATATCCATTGTATTCCCTAATTTATATAGATGATACACTCTGCGATAGTTGTTTTAAAGAAAAATATCATTTGTGGAGAATATCAGAGTGGGTTGATTAGATTTAAATATGGAGCAGTCCAACAGGATGGAACATTTAAAATTTGCAGAAATGAATCTGCTGGTGGTAGAACTTTCTCAAGTATCTCTTGGCTGCTCAGATGCAGGCATAGAGTTAGAAGATGGTTTGGTTTATCTAGGGTTTTATCATATGGGCGAAAAAAAAAGAAAAAAAACAGAGAAGCAAGGGAGTTTGGCATCTGAGACAGTACCATGGAAATAATGAATTATATATGTGGAGCTATTTCAGAACGGATGTGAAGAAAAGGAAGAGCCCACAGATTGGGAGAAAGTTGAAGACTGAAACATTGGAAGTTGTGAAAATGATCAAATATGGTCAATGGGAGTAGATTAATAATCTGAAAGTAGAGGAGGCTACAGTCAGAAGGGAAGGTGGTTGAATTAGCAAATCTGCCTGTGGGACAGTTGTGGGTGATGAGATATTTCCAAAATGTACTCGTGGGAGTGGGTGG
Source organism: Daubentonia madagascariensis (assembly GCA_023783475.1). Classification (NCBI taxonomy): domain Eukaryota; kingdom Metazoa; phylum Chordata; class Mammalia; order Primates; family Daubentoniidae; genus Daubentonia; species Daubentonia madagascariensis. Next base: position 11,641,205 of record JAKFHU010000487.1, read on the forward strand.
TTGAAGCGGTATAGATACGGAGGAGAAGGAAATTGGGAGAGCAGAAGCCCAGAAACCGGGAAGCCATGGTGTTCACGGGGTCATTCATGCAGATGTTGGAGGTTTGAGAAGGACGCCCAAGAGGGTATCAGGGTGGAAGTGGAGGGGAAGGTGATGATGGTGATGGGTATGAATACGTGGTCACTCAAGAGCAGCCCTGTGGAATAAATGAATGCCGAGGGACACAAATGAGTAGTTTTTGTTTTTAGAGATGGTGATGGACTAGTCTGCAATGGAGAGCAAAGAAGATGGGTCGCCCACCTCCCACCTGGGAAGTAAGTGAGGTTGACAGCACAAATAGGCACCACCTGAGATGGCAGGAGGAAATAGCCAGGCTTAAGTTGAGACAAATTATCATGAAAGAGGTGGCAGATGTTGTAGGTATAAGAGTATTTGTGGGTTATGAACTGGTAATTCCAGAGGGTTCACTATAAATATTCTGCACCAGGAGGAAATTCGAGGACTAGATCAAGGGCAAGATCATGCAAAACTGTGAGTCTTTCTGCCTCCAACAGTGTTCATTCACTCCACATTTATTCTGTCTAAGTTGTCTTATCTACACATACCAGCCTTGACACTACTAATCTATCTATAACAGCGTTTTAAGAAGTTCATAAAATTAATACTTTATAAAAACAATTCAGAATGGCTCAGAATAAAACTACCCAATGAAATGAGGATTATACTTAGTTTATGGAACACTTAACTTAAACATATGTGTACACACTACAAATTAAAATTGATATAAAATGTGAATATGATAGTAATTGCTAAGCCCCTCCTTGCTAGACTAGAAAAACATCTAGAAAACTCTGAAATTCTATAGAAATGGAAAGGATCTCTTTTTTTTGCCCAAAACCTAAAGAATAATTGGCATTATGGCTCCATTTTGATGGATACATGACCATCACAAAAATGAGCTCATACTTATTTTTCTTCCCAGTGTCATATGCTCTAAATAATTTGCTTGTAATGAATAACCTATGTAACTTAAATAAATAAGATTTTGAGGAAAGGTAAAGTAATTGTATGACTACTTTTTTTTACAATCAGGATAAAATATTACTTCTTTAGAGTTCAGATTAATAACTTAAAAAAATTATTTTTAGTTATAATGAACTTTGCAGTATTAACATCCCAAAGCCAAATATGCAACTATAAGTAGGTAAGCTTGAAGACATCAGATTACCCATATTTAAAACTTGCTGGTATTAACAATTATTCTGTTCATAAATGAATGCAATTTGGAATTCTTTTTCAAGGAGATATCTTTACTCCCTTGTTTATTATAGCACTATTCACAATAGTCAAGATATGGAAACAACCTAAGTATTCATCAATTGATGAATGGATAAAGAAATCGTGGTATATATGCAAAATCGAATACTACACAGCCTTACAAAAGAAGGAAATCCTGACATTTGTGACAACACGGATGAATCTGAAGGACATTATGTTACGTGAAATAAGCCAGGCACGAAAGACAAATACAGTACTACATAATCTCACTCGTATGTGGAATCTAAAAAAGTTGATCTAATATAAGTAGAGAGTAGGACAGTGGTTGCCAGAGGCTGGGGTGATTAGGAAGTGTATATGGTGGGGCAGGGGGAAGATGTTGGTCAAAAAAATACCTATTACAGTTAGACAGGAGGAATAAGTTCAAGAGATCTATTGTATAGCACGGTGACTATAGTTAATGGCAATGCATCGTGTTCTTGAAAAATGCTAAGAGAGTGGATGTTACATGTTCTCATCCCAAAAATGATAACCATGTGAGGTAATACATTTGTTAATCAGTGTAGCCATTCCGCAACGTATATACACTTCAAAAGGTCATGTTGTACATGATAAATATATACAATTTTATTATGTCAATTTAAAAAATAAATAAATTTGAAGAAAGAGAAATTCCTTTAGTAAGAACGGAAAGAAATTTGTTCGAGAATCTTTCCCCACGCTTCCTGCCAGACCCTGTTAGAAAAAAATCTTGAAGTTACTCAATTTATAGCCGGGGAGTCTCTCCCAGTTTACTGTGGTTTGTGATTAATTTTTACCTTATCTCATCCTCGACAGTTTTATTATAGAGATGAGTTTACACTTGATAAAATGTGTGCAATATTTCTAAAACAGGGAGCAAGAGACACCCTCCAGAGCTGAGCAATACATTCTCAGCATGACAGTGGTTTCCTGTGGCTTCTGTGAAAAATTCCTGCTTCCTCCTAATGCCTTGCCCCTTTTTCCCAAGGTTTGATGCTTTTGTGTTCACAGTGGTCACAAAAACTAATTTATACAACTCTTTGGTCTTTAGATCCAGGATACAATCCCCTGTACTTTAAATATGTCCCTTTTCACTTGAACCTTGGGTAGGCTTTATTCATGTAAAGGGAAGAATTTTAGATTCAGGTAAAAGCTAAAAATACACAGGAACTTGCCTCTGGCAAATCCCTGGGGTATTACAATGTCCTATTTAATATTCAATTCAGAGCTAAGTACTAGTTTAAAATAATTTTTTCTGAAATAATATAGGTTGTGAAATTCAATAATTTAAAAAAAAAACACCATTGGCTTTAATATCACAGATTCTGGTATCTGAGGGGCATCCTAAAACCAATTCCCTGAAGATACAGAGGCCTGACTGTATTGCAAGCTAAGCCCAGGGGGATTCCTAGAGCAGAGAAGATGCTCTGAAGACTACAAGCTTAGATGGTGGGTTCCCCAAATTTTGGAATAGCATATTAAATTTTTCATTTTATCTCAGGCCCCAGAGAAATGGTTGGTGAGGGAAGAATTCCCTAATAGATGAAATTCCTTCATTAGAAATCATCTGAAGTCAACCAAGAGCACCCTTAAGGCCAGGAATATGAAAATGTGAAGGAAAGAAAGGAAGTTTTCAGTTTTCCATAATAGCAACCCGAGTGAATGTTAAATTTTGTGTTCCTGTGTTTGGATCTATCATACTTGCAAGATATGGGTACAGAATGTGAATATCATCTGGTTTACAGGAAAAGATATTCCCACAAGCTACAACTTCTAAACATAACAGCATTTTAATTAAATTTTTATACTGGGCACTCTTGGTTCACTAAAGAAAAAACTAATTAACCTTAATGCTAGGTATCAGAAAGCCAGTTAACCACATCTACACGTAACATTGGTACAAAAACCCTCAGAGCTTAAAGTCTTATTTTTCTTCCTGCCTCCTTACTCAGTAGTTATTCTCACTTAGTGAATATTAAGAAAAGTAATTTCAAAAGCCCCCAACAACTCCATGCTGTTATTTACATCAAGAAAAAACGCTTTATTTACAATTTTCTAAAGAAAATTGTAATATGTCTCCAACTTACCCAGAAAGGACATATGAGATTCCTTTGCCAGTTTTTCAAAACTGAAAACAATTTAACAACAACAACAAAAATCCCTCAAAGCTTGAAACCATCAAGACATCATCTGAAGTCTTTCACAAAAGCTGTCCTCTTCCCAGTTCCGCATTATGTTTCTGGAATTGACATAAAGAACACATTTCTATTTTTCCTTTATTTTTGCCAAGCTAAATTTTCCAAGGGTACTATCTTTTGGTCTGATTTCTTAAATGCCCATGGATCCCCAATGCCAGAATGCTTCTAGAAGCTTAGTATTCAGTGGCCCTTCACTAACAGAGAGATATTTGCTTTCTACTTCCAGCCACCTGGGTGGCATCAAGTGTCTCAGTCTTCCGAGAATCTGACCCAAGCTTCTTGGCAGGCAAGAGCTGCAAATGCATTCCAAAAGAATTAATATTGCAAAAGTGTAATTAATGCCTGCAGATTGGAAGGCAGCCTTTAAGTGTCAACATTATGTCTTATGAATACGTTTAGTCTCCACACTGGGGACAGGTTGCTGCCCCCAAAGCACCCTTCACCATCAAAAGAACCAGAAGTCTACCAGCCCCATGCTTTCCAGCTTGTCATACATGTTCAAAATGGCATCAGCCCTGTAACCTGAAGCTTATTCAAACACAAAATACTTCAATGGCCCTTATTTATTTGAGTCACTAAATAATTTATCATGCCAAATTTTAAAGTCCTGTCTTCTCCAAGTGCAATGTACAACTTACATCTTTATCAGTGAGTTTCAGTCATGACAAAATAGCTTTGTGTCAGATTAACCCTCCTGATGACAACAATTATAAAACTTGATGGAGGTGGGGGGTGGGGGGTACAGTTGCTTCCCTGCTTCACCCACCAGCATCCCAGAGCACAGTAGAAGAAACAGGAAGTCTTTGTGGAGGACCCTGCTTCTAGGCCAAAAAGGCCTCTAGGGCTGTAAGGTGCAGAACGGTTTCATCTACATCCTGTCCTGGGGTGGGGTTGTAGAGCCAGCTGTCAATGGCTTTTGTCCTAATGGTTGTAGCTGTAATGGTTGCCTGGACTGTTTCCCAGGGAATCTTGCTTCTGGGAAAATCTCTGCAGTGGAGTAAACAGCTCTCATGTTCTCAGCCACCCAAACCAATAGTGGCATTGGTTTACCTCTGACCCAGTCCTGTTTGTTGTCCTATTCCATGCAGGCAAAAATATGCTCTAGTAGGGGATTGGTTGATCACATTTCCAAATTAGGCCATTCTACTTGTGACATTTAGGCTGGCAAGAACCCCTCATCAACAGGTGCACCAACCAGGCAGCATGGGACTTTCCTGAATTCTGCCCACATCTATCCTTTAACCTGGGGCCAAGCAGCAGCTCAGCACTCAGCTTCCACATGTGGTACAGAAACAGCCCAGGCCCAGGGCATGGATTGGGCAATCCTAGAGACAGGATGGCAGGTCATGCAATGGCTGCTTCCCCAACACAAATAGCCCTGAAATGGTTGGCTATACCTAAACTGCACATGTGCAGAGTAAACTCCAAGGAACCTAGTGGAAAGCAGCAGAAGGAGGCTAAAGAGCTTACAGAGATTTCAGCAGCTAACCCGTGTTTGCAAAGTTGCCACGTTAGAGGGGTTTTTAAACACCTTGGATTTTCTGATGAAAACTAGAAAGATGAAACTTAAGAATAGACAAGCCCTTACAAAGCTCATGATCAGAATGAACTGCTGGTTATCTATATGCTACCAAAAGAAAATTTAACTCTCTTTGAAGAAAAACATCTTCCAGAACACCTATAGTTTATCATCCACTTAGTGATAAAGAGAAGATCAGTTGGCTGAAAACTGAGAGAAATGGCCAATAAGGGAACTAGGACCCAGGAGCTTCAGATATTGGTGATACCAGACAAGAAGCTTAACAGCCATCCCAAATTGTTAAAGAAAATAGTGAATAGAGAAACAAAATGGAAAACAATACAAAGAATTACAATTTATTTTAAAAGTTAAATAGACATTTTATAAATGAAAAATACAATATCTGAAATTAATAACTTAGTGTGTGGGCTTAACAACACATTAGATACTGCAGAAAAATAAGTCACTGAAGTCAGACAAGTCATCAAAAAATATCCAAACTAAAGCACAAAAAGAGAAAAAGATGGAACAGAGCACAGGAAATGTGTAAGCTACAGTTAAATGGTCTAACATATGTATAATTGGATCCCAGTGGGCAAGGAGAGACTGAACCAAGCAGAAGCAGTATATGAAGAAAGACAGGCAAAGATTTTTTCCTAAATTCAAAAAAGTATCAAATCATAAATTCAAGACCCTCAGTGAAGCCAAAGAAGCATAAGTATATAGGCAGTGACAGACATTTAAATTAAGTTCTAAACATTTAATTTTACAAATGTACCTGTTATGAAAAAAGTCTTTTACACACATATATTTCTACACAAATGCATTTTGGGGGGAAAAGATAAAATAGTTAATAAATGGTCCTGAGTTGGAAAAATAAATATAAACCTTTATCTCACATTTTTCAGAAATAAAAATCCCAGATCCATTACAAAGCTATACACACTCAAAAAAACACAAATTATAAAAATATTAGAAAAAATAACATTTTTATCATGTTCCAAACATGGCTCAGCTGCTCCCTTCCAAGTTAATTCATCCTGATATCATCCAATAGTTCTCTGGATGAATCATGTGCTTATTCTTTCATCATTTTTGGAAACCATGCCCAGAAGTAGACTAACATAGGTGAATACTACCTACCTGATGCCCGGTGAACCATTCATTATTGGAATACCTGTGCCCTGATGAGAAGACAGCCAACTGCACTCAGAACCAGCACTTACCTGGAATAACTGCTTTTCTGGGCTCTTTTTTTTTTTTCATTTTTTGCTTTTCATTTTGTTTTTTTTTTCTTTTTATGAAATAAGGAGCATTACAACCTAAAGCTCCCAAATATCTCAAACAAAATAATCACGTAGTAAATATCTGTATACTGAATTAAACATTGAGTAAAAATTTTGGCAAAGCAATTAAAATTCAAATAAAAATACTTAATTTGCTTAGAAAATTAATTTCTCTCCCTTCCTTAGCACCCACTTTACAAATCACTAGTATGTAGTTTCTCAGAATAACAGATAACAAAAGTTTGGATTCACACCAGGAGAAGGAAATCATATTATGTTTTACCTTAGCAGAGTCAGCTTTCTTAAGGTGAAGAAAAGGTTTGGACAATTTAAACCATACAAACATTTTTTTCTCTGTTTTATTCAATTAAAATATTTTAATTGAATAAATTAACTATTTTTACACTTAGTCAATTTTTAAAGATTTCTGTTACGTAGTTTGATATTCCCAAGTTCCCAATTTATCTTTTCTCAGTAATAAAGGTGTTATTTTGGTCTTCACTGACTTCTCTCTCGTGTTACTTCTAAATTTGTTTCAAAACCAGGTATAGAAGAGGTGTGCTTTTCATTGAAATTTCCCCTTGTAGGCCTCAAGAGGGTGAACAGAAGAATTTTCTACAGCCACACTGTCAGTCCCATGAATAAGAAGCTCCAGAGACCCAAAAGCTGTTGGGAGTGATTTGGGAAACTTGTGTTCTCTTCTGAAAGGTATAAGATCCTCCTGTTGGCTTTACTTTCATGGTTTTGTCCTATTGCCTCAACTTCCTCCTACTTCTGTTGCCTTCTTTCTGTGTGCCTCACATTCCAAACTTTTCAAGAAAGTCACATTGGGACTGTTTCTCTGTATCCAGTAGTGAGTGTCCTTGCCCAGCACTCCAGAATCGAGCTTCTGTCGGAAGTCATTGGCTTCCTTTATGTCCAGGCTACAAATGTGTGCCTTTAGCTACAGTGCTGGTGATGATACAATGAACTGTGGCCAGAATAATAAGGTCACATAGGAAATTACAAAGCCCACTCTATATAGGGGTCTTTACTCAAAAGAGGTATTGGCATGTAAGATAGGATTTTATGGTCTTAGCAATGCAAAATCACAATATACTACAATCACTTAGCAAATACCATTATGATGTTGAAAATAAGAAATAAGTTTTCCTAATGCTGACAAAAATAATGTCTTATTCTATGCACTGAAGATCTGGCTCTTAAAACAAATGCATGAAAATTGGAAACTGATTAGGAAGTGTATCCTCTATTTCACAAAGAACAAATAATACATTGACATGGGTACATTATTTCAACAATATTTTTGTTCAGTAAGAAGAGATATTCTTTCAGTTAAGTATTAAAAAATTTCATCTCTATTATGATTTCAACATGATAGAGGAAGAGGCAACTATAGCCACCATAGTTGTAATGTTTTATTTCTGCCTTAAATCTTAACTATTTATGACTAAATTTATTTTATGTAAAAAATTTTCTTCATAAACTATTATTTCTTGGTTTATTCTGCTGTACATTAAAGAATATCTGAGCCTTATTTTTTAAAGGCTTCTTAGGAAGAGGTGTTTCAATAACAATTTCTTTGTATTTGTGGCTAACAGCTAAACCACTCAGTTGCCAAAAGAATTTTTGTATGGTTCAAACATTGAAAGATTATAAATTAAATCATTCAGTGCCAATTATAACCCCCTTCCCCTTTGCTCTTTTGTAGTATAGAAACTAGAAAGCTAAAGATTTTCCTGCAGCCAGAGCTGGACGTGAGACTCAGCTCTAACCAATGGGACAAAACCAGAAGTCAGTTCTTGCTACCTCTCTTACCCCCTCTTTCTTCCTGGTTGGCATCATTGAGCCACAGTACCACTAAGGATTGTCTACTCCCAGATTCCTTGTGGTGTGAGACTGATATATGCCTTTCAGTCTGAGCCACCGCTTCTTGTGCTTGAAGCTGAAAATAACACTAATAGCTACATTGTTTTAGCATGTTGGTCAGTCTCTCAAAATCATTTCATTGACAATAGAGTGTGCTGAGTATTTGTCAGGGTAGAATAACTGCTGCAGTATATAGCTCCAAAAATCAATGGCGTAACAAAATTAAGGCTAGTGACTCACTCATGTCTTTTCAAGTGTTCGGCTGGTGCCCTTCTAAGCAGGGATTCAGAACTCAGCTCCTTCCTGACTCTTCTAAATGTTCTGTATCATATTAGGAACACGGTAAGGGAGAAACTATGGAGGATCTTCGGGGATGATTTAGGGGCCAGAGCCAGAAATTGTTAATGTCACGTTCTCCTGTATTCCATTAGTCAGGCCCCAGTCCCACAACCTACCTAACTACTAGAGAGATTGGAGAATATAGTTTAGCTGTGTATCCGAGGGCAATGAAATGGATCTCATGAGCACAAAGCATCTAGAGTATACATTCATAAAATTCTAGATCAGGAGTTGGCAAACTGCATGGCCTATGGCCTGCCATCTGTTTTTTGTAAATCAAGTTTTACTGGAGAACAGCCACACTTATTTATATATTGTCTACGGCTGTTTTCACACCACAATGGCAGAGTTAAAGTAGTTGCACCAGAGACTACGTTGCCCACCAAGCCCAAAATACTCATTACCTGGACCTTCACAGAGCAAGTTTACCAACCCCTTTTATAGAGTAATAAATAACTTTAAGCAAAGTTTCTACTCCTTTTGTTTCTGACAATGCTACTACCGAAAAAAAATTGTACTTAAATTATATCTCTATAGACATAAAATGCTTTTTCAAATATTGAAAAATGTAAAAATTTTTATACATTTCACCTTTTCAGAATTGATAGTAGTATATAATTACTTTCTATTTTAACAGATTAAAATATTAAATCATTGTTTCATCAAATATTTACTGTCTAAACATTTCTCTTTTCTGCAAACACTATTATTTTTTTCTCTTTCATTATTTTTTCCAATTACATGCTTTCCTATTGACGTTAAATCTCCAGATAATTCAGCACTTTCATCTACGTTTTCTGTGCAGTATTCAGCATTCCACTACCACCTCAGTTTCCCCTTTTCTTCTTAGACGGTTTTATACATTCTTTCTTTAAGAGTATAATTTCTAATCACTTTATCTCCCGAGCATTTAGCCAACTATTTCCCAAATTATTTTGCAATTTCAATCTCTTGGGCAAGTGATTTTTCTGATTTCTCCAGGTTTGGGGGAGGCTCGCCCAAGTGTCATGCATTGTGCTGGGTTGTCTTTTTCTTTTCCTCCTCTTACTTTAAGCTGGCTGGAAAAAGTGTTAGCTGTATCATCTTCCTCTCCCTGGGAGGTCTGCTGCTCGGCTTTCTTGGCAGAATGTTAGGAAAGAAGCGTGAGATGAAGAAATGGAAAGGAGAGTCATTATGATCAATTTAACTATTAAAGGCAGAAGGGTAATAATAGCATAGTAGTTGGAAGACGTAGGGAATCTAATGAAGTGCGGTTGTTGTCATCGTCATGGACGTCCTTGTCTTCCCCAGGGGTTTTCACAGCTAGACGGTGATTTCATGGTCACCTTTACTCACTTATATCAATACCATAATTCACCATCACTGGTCAAAATAAGTTTCCTTCCCACAATGGCCAGACTATTCCCACATGCTCTCATCATCTTGTTATCGTCTCTCTCTGGTTTTATATTTTATTCATTTATTTATATTCCCTTTTATTTAAGAAAATATTTAAAGTGATATTTCCCTTGTACATAGAGAAGTGAAAGTTGGAATATAACATCAATAAATCTTTTTGGTTTTTTAAAATAGATAATGGTATTAAAAAAGGCAAAATAGAGTTTTAAGTTCTGGAGTTTTATAGGTTAGTTTTCCACTGATTAACAAAAGAATATGCTCATTGTAGAATATGATAGCTTCTCATAGAGATGTTATGAACCAACGGTGGTAAAAAATCACAGTGTTAGTTAGATCCCCCTAACACTCTTTTCTAAAGTCACTTCCTCATGTGCCCATATATGTCTATTATCTTGAATTCTTCTTTGAATTGGTAGTAACATCTTACTTGTTCCCTTATAAATTAATGATTGAAATAAAAATCTTTGATATGTATTTATTCTGTATCTATAGGAAAGTCACAATTATAATCTCTTTTTTAAATTATCTTTTAACACAAGAACCTATAATTTTTCCTCAATTTGTATGTATACTTTCTATTTGATGGGGGCATTGTCTTTCCTCCTAAGGCAAAGTTTGGAAGTAACCTGAAAGTAAAGTTTTGGTAAGTCCCATGTTCTGTTTCATGCCCTGCAGAGGTTTCACACACAGAGATGTTCAATTTAACTGTTGAGTTGAAATTACAATGAAGGAGAGAGATAGTCTAAGAAAGAGATTTGATGAATTAATTTCCAACCCCATTTAAAATTCATTACTATGTATATAAAAAGAATCCTTACAAAAGAGAACAATAGATCTTGTAAAAAAAGGCAAGTTTGTGGTGGTTACTCATGATTTTTCAGTAGAGACACTTAGGCCCGACTGTAGTTCCTTTTCCTGACCAAACATATCAAGTGGTTGGAAATGCAGAACCAAGCTCCTAAAACTACCTTGTAAAGCAGCTCATGTGATTTCTTCCAGTGAAATAGATATTATACGTTAAAGATCATTTCCAGGGCCCCTTCATTTTCCCTTCACAGATACTGTCCACATTTTGGCATTTCCCACTAACCAGTGAGTGCTAACCCCAAGTTCTCAGTGTTTTCATGCTATTCCCTGGCTGCCCTGAACTCCTATGGCAACATTTAACCTCTGTTGTACATCACAGCACTTAATTACCAGGGCTCTGCAGGAAGAGTGATTGAGTCTGAATCCAGGCTCCACTTAACCTCTCTAAGCCTCAACAGAGGATTTTTTTTCCTTCATAAGGTTGTGAATGAAGATCAAATAAGTTAGCAGGTGTAAATTTCTTAGCACAAGACCTGACTCATCAGAAGCATCTAACAAGTAGTAGCTATTACTGTTTCCTTGTGTGTGTGTGTGTGTGTGTGTGTGTGTGTTCCTCTTCTCCCAATCCCTTAATAAAATCCATTTCTTCTATGCCCTGTCAACCTAGGAAGGTAAACTGACCTGTTAATTCTCATAATAAAGTGGTAAGAAGAAACTGACGGTTATTTAATGTTTAAAGGGTTATGTTCTCTATATGCCTCGTCTCACATAATTCTCACAACAATCTTTTCAACAGAAGCATTTAATAATGCTCCTTTTTGCAAAGGGGTTAAATACTTACCCAACGTATGAGTTTCCTAGGGCTGCCATAACAAACTGTCACAAACTGGGTGGCTTAAAACCACAGAAATGTATTTTCTCACAGTTCTGGATGGCAGATGTCTGAAATCAAGGCCGTAGAACAATGTTCCCTTTGATGGCTCTAGGAAACCCTACTTGCTTCTTCCAGCTCCTGGCGGCTCCCGGCAATCCTTGGCATTCCTTGGCTTGTGACTGTATCAGCCCAATCTCTGCCTAAGTCTTCACATGGTCGCCTTCTTTCTGTGTCTCTGTGTCCTCTCCACCTTTTGTAAGGACACAAATCATTGGATTTAGGGCCCACCTCAATCCAATATAACTTCATCTTAATTTAATTATGTCTGCAAAGACTCTACTTTTAAATAAGGTCACATTCTCAGGTACCAGGGGTGAGGGCTTGAACATATCTTTTGGGGGGCCACAATCAACCCATTTGTTTTAAAATATAGGTTTTATTATTATTTAGGGATGGTGAGGACAACAGATCAGGAAACAATTGCCATTGAAAATATAGTTTTTTATACCCACAGATCCCAAGAGAAGGGGGTCATGCTATGCCATGGGGAGCTGCCTGTGGGAAGCCAGGGTCAGACACCAGGACTAGAGACGGGGGAAAGTGGGCAAGACCCTTTGTCTGGCCTCTGTGAGGAGGAATGGTAAGCAGGCTTAGAATTGGCCAGTTTGCATCACTTCGGCAGGCTTTGAGGCATCCCAGTTGTCTCCAGTAGTCTGGTACTTGGCACTGGGGTGATTAGGGCAGGTGGATAGTGGCCTGGAGTGTGAGAGACCAACGAGGAGATGGTTGGGGCTGTGGGCTCTGAATGCGTCGGTTTGCATTTAAAAGGCGTGTGGGCAGGCGAGTTTTTTACTATCCCTAGAAACTGGCTAACCCTGGGAGGGGCAGTCCTTACAGGGTCAGCAAAGCCCCAGATGTCAAAGCATCAGAAAACAGAAAATAAAAGACAAGATTAACACCATTACATCCAATATCACCCAGCTGGTAGACGGCAGAGCCTGCCTCAGAAATTATTTCTATCTGCTGCAAAATCGCAAGCTCTGATTGCCTCCAAATTAACTGTCCTGCCTCAACAACTTAGGTTTACTCCACTTGTCTGCCTCTTCACCGCCACCCAATCTTCAAAATCCTGCTTCTTTCCCATCCAAAGGAAGTTCTGCATTTTAGAAGAAGCCTTTAATGCTTTAACCTAGATCAGGGGTCAGCAAACTTTTTCTGTGAAAGTCCAGTAGTAAATAATTTAGGCTTTGCAGGCCATATGGTCCCTATCCTAACTATTCCACTTTGTAATTGTAGCATGAAAGCAGCCTTAGACAATATGTAAACAAATAAGCATGGCTGTGCCCCAATAAAACTTTCTTTAGAAAAACAATTGGTGGGCCAGATTTGGCCCACAGGCAACAGATTGCTAGCCACTGACACTGACAATAACTCTAAATGGAAATTTCAGGCATCAGACAGCTAAGGATGGGAGAGATACTTCAGGTGTCTTTTAATAATAATTGTTATGTTAGTATTTATTGAATACTTATTAAGGAGTGCTAAGTATGTGCAAAGATATCTCATTCATTTATCACTAAAAACCAATGAGGTAAGCACGTTTATTTCACAGATAAAGTTATTGAGGCAGGGAGCAGTTAAATAACTTGCCAAAAATTCTCAACAAGTGAGTGCCAAGAGTTGAGAAATCCAGGACATTTTAAACCACTTGCTACACGATCCTGCTTCCCCCAGGAGCAAGTCTCACAGCTCTCTTGCATCAACTTCTTGACAGACAATGCATAGTATTTAAGAGTATGCAGGGGCCCTGGGTTCAAATCTCTGCTCCAACTCTTCCCAGGTCTGTAAAATGGGAATAGTGATAGAACCTGCTTACAGTGTTTTTTAGGACTAAATAGATGAACCCAAATTCTTAGAACAGTACCTAACACACAGTTAGTTCTCAATAGGTTGTAATTATCAAACTCAGAGCAAAAAAATAAAATAAAATAAAGCAATCTGGGTGTTCCTGGGGATTCCACTGGTCGCAAACTTTGTAAAAGGTCAGATAGTAAATATTTAAGCTTTGTGGGCTACATATGAGTCTGGGTTGCATATTCTTCCATTTTTTTTACAACACTATAAAAATATAAAAAACAACTCATAGCTCGTGGGCCATATAAAAAGAGGCCACAGGCCAAGACGCAGCTTTATTATAATATTTACCAGCAACATGCTAATCATTGTAATAACCAAACTGGTTAAGATCGGTTGGTGCCATTATGTGATCTTTCCATATGCTCTGAGAAACCCCAACCTTGTCATGTCATTTGTAATTATATTGGATCAAACCATATGAAATTGCCATTTGTACAGGTCAAAAACAGTTGAACATTGGAAGTTTCCTGTGGCTCGACCTAACTGTAAAGTCAAGGCATGTGAGCTGACACCTGCATCCCACCTTGTCTTATTTTCCCTTTCTGTTTGCATCTGTAAGATGAAAACAAGTTGTTTTGATGGGAAAATAAAACCTACCAAACCTACCGTTTTGCATAATGGAAAACAAAATACATGAATAGTTAAGAGTTTAGGGGAAGAGGGAGGGTTGGTCTGTTATTTTGTTTTGTTTTGTTACTTTTCAGCCAATTATCCTCACAAACCACAAACACTTCCTCTACCTTGTTTTTTCAGCTTCTTCCCTGATTGCTTCTTTTCCTAATTTCGCAATTATCAGCTCTTTATTTCTGTCATCTTTTTTCTAGCTTGCTTGGGTTGGGTTTTTCCCATCCTTATGGGACTGTGAAGATTTTTAAGTTGCTTGGTGGTAAAGAATAACTGATTGTTCTGTGTAAATAATAAGGGAACAGAGAAAGTACGGGGGTGTTCTGGAAACAATGTGAGCTGGGGGCCTCTGAGGACTTTCTATGCCCAAACCTCACAGAGAGAACATCTGGTGCTACATGCAGCTGTCAAAAGAACTGTTTTTTAAAAAACAGACAAAGCCCTATTATACAAAGGGAAAAATCATATTGTTTTATTTCAAAGTTACAAGTGCTCCCTCTTCTGTCAACCTTTAGAATTTTTGCTCTTTTCAGCTACTCTGTACATCCAAGGGAAAATAAATGGATAAATAAATAAAATAATGATGCAGCATAAGGTTCTTCAGCCTTGGAATCCTGAGTTATATAAGCCCTAGGTAAGAATAAAGAGACATTGAACGGGTGGTGATCCTTCTGTATTAAATGGCATGTCCCACCATGGTGGTGGAAGCTGTGGTCTGTGCTATTTGGATGGTTCTGCCACTTTATGGCAACATGCATCAGTTTCCTGGTGGTTAGTTTCTAACTCTAAAGGCTTCCAATAATTCACCATGTATTGAGTCATGGCTTGATGACAATCTTGTTTGCAAACCTCTGAAGCATCTCTTTCAAACCACCCAGTTCCGGCCCAATTGTCTCTTTGGCCCTGACAGAAATCCACTCAAAGACAAGTGGTTTAGAATGGGATTATTCACATTTCTGCTTTTGTTGCATTGTTCACTTGAATTCTTTTAAAAATATTCTAAGGAACAATTACTTCCAAGACATTTCCATACTGGGGGGTCTTCGTTTTTAAGCAAAGCACTACAAATTTTCAACATTAGGATGTCGTCTATGAATCAGATAACTCACCAGGTGGTAGCCCAGGCTCCAACCTTCTGTCCAATCTGAGCAACTTGGAAGCAAAGAACAGGAAACTGTTACATTAGTTGATACTTATTTATAAAAGGAATGCTCTTCTTCAGCCATAATCCAAAATAATACACATTGTGCTCAAGAAATACTCAGGAGAAGAGATTTCCATCTGAAGGGAGAAAAAAGCTCTGGGGCATGAATATGTGCTGCCTTTTTAAAAAGAAATCAATAATCCATGTGTGTGAATTTTATACTCAATGGGAACAAAATTTAATTTTATTGAAAAAAGCACTCAATATTTTATATGACTTGTGAAATGACAGTGTGGAAGTTACTCACGTGCCTTCTTTTTTTTCAATTTTAGATGAAAAATAAATGCTTAATCCAATCACTTATTCTTAAATTTAGGAATACTATTTGATGTTCTTTTCACTCCAGTTTTCACTGTCAGAAACCCTGAAAGAAGTCAAGATTACTAAACGGAAGCTTTACTCCCAGAAACAACCCTAGAATTAAATGTTTCTCCATTTGGCATGGAATTTGAAGGTCGACTTTGAAGTCCATCTTGGAATCTAGCATTACTCAGTTACTGCAGCAACAAACAAAAGAATGCTCAGAAGAAGTTGTAGAAAAGCCATGAGCGTGTCTGAGGTGACCCGCGGCAGGACCCATGACAAGTTTACGGCCCCGGGGACCTGAGGATGTTACTTGGTGGTTATGGTTTTGGTGAATAGTGATGAAGAGGTCGAAACATGGTTTTCCCAGCAAGCATGATCTAACTAATAATAGCAGTGGGATTAGATCCACAGTATAGCAGCCTTTAGTAACTTTGGTTTATCATGGTTTTGGTTTTGGTTTTGTTTTTAGTGGGACTGGATTTAGCAAAATCTTAGAGAAGCAGCAGAAAGATGAAACAGAAAGGGAAAGGTCTAAAGTCACACTGCAAAATGTACTCCACGCCTAAGAATCAGCACGCAGAAAAAATATCAACATGTACATTGTCGATTTCTTTTTGTCAACTCTGATTTATGAGAAGAAGGACAAGGGCAAGGAGTATGGTTAAAATGTTGGTCTTCCTTCAAGATTCGTCATGTGGATGAATTTGTCCAGTAGTCTACAAACCACAAAACAGAGAGGGAAATACCCAAGCCTCAAAACCTTCTATTTACAAACAAAAGCCTTCGTTTACAATGTGTGTGGAAATAATACAAAATTAGCCACTTACTATTATTTATAACAACATGGAATATGGGAAAAGAATTTTTGCTTGATTCTCATTCTTGTTTACATTCTGATTATTCCAACCGCCATATATTTAAATTCCAGATGGATGAGGCACTACAAGATTTATTAGGTCCCTTTCTAATTTACCTTTTACTTACCCTTTCTACTTCTTTTTCACCCTTTCTACTTCCACTTTGTGTGAGAGACATATAAACGATGTTGTAGATTACAAAACACCCTGTATGGTCAGACTTCATTATTTGTTCTCTAACTTCCTTTGCCCCCATTAGATGGCAACTGCTGACACTTTTTCTCATGATTTCGTTCTGTTTCTCCCCACTGCCTCATGTAACTCAACAAGCCTGAAGTGATATTAACATATCTGTTTTGAAATAAAGGAGAAAGAATAGGGAAAAAAGGTCAGAAGCTAATGGTTTTCTTACTGCTTTGTAGAACATGTAGTGTTGTTCAACACCTCTTTTGATTCTCAAAAATCTTAATCAAGAATCCAAGAATAGCAAAGGAGGTGCCTTACCTATTACATGAAGACTAGCTCAAGAAACTGCCCAGCAACTGCAAGGGAGTCCGCTGGCTTTGTACCTGATCACCAAAATCTTTCTGTCGAGAATTAGTGTTTTGGCCATTTCCTTGAGCCTGGACATTTTACACGAATGTGATGTTTGGTATTAGATGTTGATTTCCTGCAGCTGTTACTGTATTTTTAGACTTTAGAAAGAAACAGCCAAAAAGCACTTCCCCTTATCTCCTAATTGTCCGCTGTGCAGTGTAGAGTCCATCGGCCCACATGTTGATGTTATATAAGCCCGTGTCTCTGGCCCATCTTGGGCCGTTGAGATGTCAGACTTGGAGTGGTAAAGCTATCTCTGACAGAGGTCACTCTAGGATTGCTAGCAGACTGAGTAATCAATTTCCCAGAATTGTTCTAGACTGAGGAGGTTCCCAGGACAAAGGACTTTAAGCTTTAAAATCGAGAAAGTCCCAAGCAAACCAGAGGAGTGTCCTCACTCAACCCACAGTCAACGTCCCAGTCTGTACCATATGATGCTACCCTGGGTCGGACACACATTCCCTCTCAGTTTCTCATCCCTTGTCAACCTTATTCCCACTTTTGTATATGCATCCCTCTGGTCATTTATACTTCCCTTTCACAAACGTTCAAATCCTCAGCCCCAAACACAGGAATGAACTAGGGTTCGGGTTTATCAAAGTGTGGACGGGCTTCCTCTACCTCCTCCCTGAAGTCTAACCCCTCGGGAAGGGATGTCTCTTCTTAACCAACTGCTGCTATAGACCTCACACAGTTGACTGTGGACGCGTCTCTTACCAACATTGACTGGCCCTCATTGCTCTTTGAGAGGCAGGTTTCCAAAAGCTGACTCACTTTTGAAACCTATATGAGTTTCACGGAGGGCCCTCCCATTGCCCAGTCCCCTAACGTAGGAGGTGTAACTTGCAGCCCAGTTTCTGCCATTAGCAGTCCATCCAGCCTCTTACTGCTGGCGACCCCTCATCCTAAGGACAGCTCTTTTGGGAGTCCAGATGGCGCAAGCCCAGTTACCTTCCTTGGTGGTCACCACCAAGAAACACTGCGTCCGTACCCTTGACACAAGATGGGTAGGAATGCAGCTTCTCCTCTCTCACACATCTCCCCATCCTGCCAGCTCTTTCCAATCTCTTCTCCCTCAGGAACAGATGAGCAAGTTCAGTGCCTGGGCAGAAATTCAATGAGGGGACGGAATACGAACGCTCCCTTCCTGTGGGCATCTCCACACCCCACCATCTTTACTAAAGATTTTCTTGGAAACCCTCTCCCATTCTTGGCTGTAGTGGAAGGAAGGAAAAGGGGGAACCCCTCACCGCAAACCATGCACACCCCACACAGCCAATGACAGAATCCTTCCCCTTCCTCAAAAGTGGGGGTTTAGGTTGTAGGACTTGTTCTCCTACATCTTTGGACTCCCTGGGGCAAAAGTGTAGAATCTTTATGGGTTCACTGATAACCTATTTGCACGTGCCAAGTTCCAGGCCCCCATAGCTGACACATTATCACCAAGAACAGCTAATCCCCCTGTTGGAACGTGACATTAAAGAGGAGACATGCAACTTAGGATGAGGAAACTTGATGTACTGGGCACCATTGTGACCAGCATCATCAGGTGCTCTTTGGTCTTGGTGCCAGTTCCCCTTGCCTGTACACCTGTATGTCCCAAGCCCAATATTCAACTTCATGTGTATTCTGTTTCTTTGTCCCTGATGAAGCCTATCTTCATGTTCCACATCCTCCCCTCTTTCCAAAGACCCACCTTTGAGTGTTGCCTGCTCATTTATCTGCACTGTATAATAATCTTTTGTCATTATTTTGCTCTGGGTATAGAACTTTTGTGGTGATGGAGGAGTATGACTACTGGAAGGAGATTTCACCATGATTTCCCCCCACGCCAGTTCTAGCCAGGTGAAGTAGCTTCTCCAAGGGTCCCCAAAGCATGGCAAAGCTCTCTTATACACTGCTCATGTTAGTACCACAATGCCCGAGTTAGTGTAGATGAGCACAGAGCATGAAGGAGATGTCGTAACATCTCTTGGTTCTCATATTCTTAACTTGACCTCTCCACCTATTCATGACAATAATGTTCATCTCCGGCCCCCACAGTTCCTTACATACGACACGAACCTGGTGGCTCTTCCCACTTACCTTCATTCACTTCCCATTCTCCTGCCAACACCAGGCTATTCTCCATGACTCACACAGAGAGAGGCATCACTGATCTCTCAGGCGGGGTTCAGCCCCATCCTCTGGGCTTCCCCTGCACTTCCCACACTGGAGAGATGATATGTGCTACTCTGTGACTCGATGTCCCACCCTATCAGGCTCTCTGTAACTCCAGCAGCTGGCACACTTAGTGGACACTCAGTAAATGTTTAACAAAATGGTCCTCATTTGAAAGACATAATTTGCTACTAACTTTAGATTTCTCATCCATAAAGTCTTTTTTTTTAGGAAAAGCAGAAATAAGAAACATCATTAACTAAGCAACTACATGCACACCTGTTCTTCTACTCTGTGCTGGCTTAGTGAGATGGTTGAGTAATTCCATGTTTACAAATACAAAAACTGAGACTCAAAGATGCAAGGCAGATTGCTCAGAGGTGTCTGAGCCTGATAGGAATAGGCAGCTATCTGGCTCCAAAGTCTGGGATCTTTCCACTATGCCTTTAAAAAAAATAAAGGGAAGGAAGAAGAAATAAGAAAAATAGTACAGCCATGGTTGTGTATTAAAGCTGTTTTGGTTGCAATAAGAATACCAAAGAGAATGTGGAGTGGGAAATCTAACCACCTAACAGTTGCATTGGAGCTTTGCAGGAGGTGCCAGTAGATCCCCTCCAGAGCCATGGAGGCATCCCACCCCCCCCACATTCACGGCTCCACATGATGAGAGCCGTGAGGCTGCTACCAGCGTCCTCTCTAGATACCTGCACACACTTCTGAACGTGGAGCCAAAGCTGGCCCTTCTCACCTCACACGCACCTGCCATTGGATGACTTTAAGTTCCACAGAACATTGGAAATGAGTTGATGCTGCTTTCACATTCTCCAGCTCAGTCCAGCTCTTGATTCCTGCCATCTGGGCAAAGGCAGCTACTGCCTATGGGCATGGACCTATGGACTTTACCAGTGTGCTGCAGGGTGCTGTCATGGGGTTCTCTCATTGCCCACAGATACTCACAGATGAATCTCAGCTACAGCAGGGCACTTGATAGATTATTGGAATGATTCTTATTCTGCAATTGTTTGGATGTTAAATACTTATGTGGTTTCTGGTCACCAATATTTGCTTACAAAATGCCAAACATCATCCTTTGCAAAGCACATAAGTTAAAAGACCTGAGAGCATTTGATATACTATAGAATCTGATAAACATGTAAGGAATTAGATTAAGAGGACAGGCTCTGATGTCAGACCACCTAGTTCAGTCATTTACTCCCTGGTCAACTTGGGATGAGTTCCCAAGGCTCTCCAGCCTCAGTTTCCTGATGTGTAATATATGGAGTAATATATGGCTAAAAAGAGTTCCAGTCCTTATGATTGAATCACAATGATCAAACGATGTAAGGACCAGAAAGCCTATTATTAGCATGTATTTGGCTTCTGGTCAGCACTCAATAAATGTTAGCAAAAGCATCACTATCTTCATCACCCCTCCCCAAATTTGAAGAACAATTTATGGCAATTCATGGATACTTAAAGCTTCTACTATGAACACTTAATCATCACTGACACATATTCATAGCCATTACCGCTTGCCAGTTATCTCAAATGTTAATGTTTTTCCACTTTCAGGTGCTATTAATTTGCTTCAATTAAATTTAATAATTTGTTGGAGTTAAATGGAGGAAAATGGAACAAAAGACAGGAAAGCATTTCCAGCTGCATGTGATAAGGTAGACAAGTTATAAATGTTAAATCTAGCCCCATGTGGCTTTAGAGCAGTGAATTCTAGCATAAGATATAAAATTCTAAAGCATAAAAAAATTAAATGAAGATATCTAACTACTGTTTCATGTGATAAAAATTGATGATAGTCAGGATTAAAGATCTAATATGATCAGCAAAGAATAGATGTTGGACTTTGTTTCTAGAAAGCCTGGAAGTGAGACAGGTACTGCACGTATTCCCAGGAGAAAGAAATGCTAGCAGGGACAATGAAGATTCCATTGCGGCTGCAGTATTGGCCTGTGTTTACATTACATAAAATGAGAATTCTATTTCTAAAGTAATGTGCTACATGCTCAGAGCATGTTTGTTTCCCTAGTTACCTCACCTGTGGGTGTAAAAATGTACGTCTTAGCCCAAATTGCTGTTACATCTGTACTCAGTTGAAGAACAGAGCCCTTATCCCTGCTGCTGTAAGCCTCAGACATCAGGGGCCACCTCCTGCATTCATGCTTGTATGCTAGGACATGGCGTCATACAGTGCCTTCAGTAAAGATAATGAATACTTATTCCGCAGTAGGAGTTTATTGAAGTAAATTATTGAGTAATTCCGTGTTCTGCCAGAAATTCAAAACTGTAATCAGAATAAATTCCACTCAGATGATTATTGTCCTTGAACTATTAGCAATGAACAAATACGTAAGCAGAATAAATAGGGTGGAAAAAAGTCTCCGAAGCCAAAAGAACAAGTGCTCAGAATAACAGGGCTTCCTTTAGTTTTTGTAGAGAAAAAATAAATAAAGTCCCTTCTCATTCTGTCGCTGCCTTCCCACCAGTGTTTAAAGCCATTGTGTTCACAGAATGGTCACAGAACGTGGGCAGTTGGTGCCTTGGAGACTGTCCTACTGGGGTATGCTGAAGTCCTCTCTGTGCTGCTAGAAACTGGCACACGATGCCACATAGATATAGCATGGGCTTTATTCACGCCGAGGAAACAAGTGGTCCCTTCTCTCGGAAGGTTACATCCTTATGACTGGCATTTGGTCACAGATGGGCAGTACTCATTTCGTGGAAACACAACTCCCATCACCCTGAGGGGTGACACACATTCCGTTTCAGACTCTCGACATGGGCCAGGACAATTCACACTTGTTTCATACCAAACACAGTAACTCAGAGGAACAAATAACCCCTTAACCTATTCAAAGGATCTGTCTGTGTGGGACCTTCTGGTCTGAACCCCAGAGTCAAGGGGGCCTCACATTTTAACTGCTCTTCAGTGACAATTTTTTGTCAGGAGAGATGGATGGGGCTTGTCACAAGTATTGATCCTAATTAGATCTTTGGAAACAATATTAATCAAATCTAAGAGTGGAGAGATAGTTCTAAAAAAAGGGCACCCACCCTCACCAAAGCTCTCAGAAGTCCAACTTTTCACTGAGGGTTAAAAAAAAAAGAGCTTATTTATTGCTGAGTGAGAATAAAAACTCTTGATGCCATTCATTTTACTCTCTGTGTCCCCTTTGTGAAAGGGTGGAATTTTTAGCATTTTTCTGGTTCTAGTATGTCTCATATTTTTAAGTGCCTATGGCATGCAGGAAAGAAGAGAGACTCTCCCCAGAGGAAAGCCTGCTGTCCTCCCTGAAACTGGGCCATGAATTGACACTGTCACCACATTATCCACCTTCAGTCCCAGGACTCAATGCTGCAAGATCCCTGCAAGCCAAATTCCATTACCCAAATGCCATTTTAGCCAAAATCTCCATCTGCCTAAAAGATGTTTCTGCCCTAGTCAATGGCGCCTTCACTGGCACATAATCTAAAGCTTCAGAATTCTATACAGAAAAGCCACCAGGATAATTTAAGACCCTTGGGGTTTGTTAGAATGAGAATCTGTTCCATAACAGTTGGCGTCCAAATCATGGCTCCAGCTACCATGCTTGAAATGGTCTTAAGCAATTAGGTTCCTGACTTGGAAATTGCATAACTTGCAAGACTTTGGTAGGCCTTTTCCCAACACAAAAGCACAAGGCTATGGTACATTCTAACATAGCCACGTGCAAAAGAGTAAAACTGGACCCCTACCTCACACCATACACAAAAGTTAATTCCAAATGGATCCAAAACCTAGATGTAAAAGCTCAAGCTATAATACTATTAAAAAGGAATATAGGTGTAGATCTTAGTGATCTTGGATTAGGCAATGGTTTCTTAGATATTACACCAAAAGCACAAATGAGGAAAAACTGATAAAACTGAACTTCATCAAAATTAAAAACTTTTGTGTATCAAAAGACACTTGCAAGAAAGTGAAAAGATAAACCACAGAATAAGAGAAAATATTTGCAAATCAAACATATGACAAGGGTCTAGTATCCAAAATATATAAAATAAAAATTTTTCCAAGTCAACATAAAAAGATAAATAACCCAATGTTAAAATAGGCAAAATATTTGAATAGATATTACTCCAAACAAGATATTCAAATGGCCAATAAGCATATAAAAAGATGCTCAACATTATTAGGCATTAGGGAAATGCAAATAAAAACCACAATGAGATACCACTTCATACCTACTAGGGTGACTATAATTTAAACAACAACAAATAAGCCAACAAACAAACCCAGAAAATAACAAGTGTTGGTGAGGATGTGGACATATTTAAACCCTCATACATTCCTGGTCAGAATGTAAAATGGTCCAGCACTGTGGAAAATAGTGGGCACCAAAAATTGTTGAGTTCCTATGTAGTCCAACAATTCTGCTCCTAGGTATATAACCAAAAGAATTGAAAATGTGTGTTCAAACAAAAATTTGCACACAAATGTTCATAACAGCGTTATTCATAATAACCAAAGAGCATGAACAACCCAAATATCTACCAGCTGAATAACGGATAAACAAAGTGTGCCATAGCTATGCAATGGAATATTACTCCCACGTATAAAAGAATGAAGTACCAATACATGCTAAAATATAGACGAACCTTGAAAACGTTATATTAAGTGAAAGAATCCAAACACAAAGGCTATGCATTGTATGATTCCATTTATATGAAATGTTCAAAATAGGCAAATCTACAGAGGCAGAAAGAAGATTAGTGGTTGCCAGGTACTGGGGGGGTGGGGGTGAGGGGAGAGTTGAGCGTGACTGCCGACAGGTACGGGATTTCCTTTTGGGGTGATGGAAACGTCCCGGAATTAGATAGTAATGGTGGTTGTACCACACTGCAAATATACCAAAAACTGCTAAATTGTGTACTTTAAAATGGTGAATTTTATGTTATGAGAATTATATCTGATTAAAACTTTGCAAAAATATAAAATAAAATGAAACCATGCACACAAAACAGTAAGTGCTCAATAAATCCCCACATCAGGGGTCACCAACCACAATGGCCTATAAATAGACACCAGTGGAATGGAGGGAACGCCCAGAAACAGACCAGGGAAACGGGAGTTTTTTTTATAGAATACAATGCCATTTCAAGTCAGCAAGAAAAACACAGATTATTCAATAAATGGTGTTGAGACAAAGTTTAGCCTGGGGAAAAATAAAATAAGGCTGATCCACACCTCACACCTTATACCAAAATAAATTGCATTAAAGATTTAAATGTAAAAAACAAAATAGTAAAAATGCTTTAAAAATAGATAATATTCCATAAATGACTGCATCTATTTTGTAATTGCAGGATAAATTCACAATATCAAATATTTTAATAGTTCTTATTCAACACTTACTTTTATTGTTACTATGAAGTATATATTTAGTTTTCTAAGTAATTCAGGTTCTTATGTTGATATGTAATGGAGTGTTTTTCAGCATTGTAGCAATTGAGGGGACAAAAAAAATGAATAAAAAACTGTAGTGTTCATCTAGAAGCAAATGACCAACCAAACATGCCATAATATGTTCCAGCTGTCTGTGTTTCAGCAATCTGTTTCTGGTCTAATGGAGTGGTTCCCAACCAGTAGGGATTTTGCCTCCCAGGCAATGTCTGTAAATATTTTTGATTGTCACAATTTGGGTAGTGCAGAGGGCGGTGCTACTAGCATCTGGTGTATAAAGGCCAGCAACACTGCTAACTAGGGCAGCTATCTAGAACAAAGAATTGTCCAGTTCAAAACATCAATAGTGCCACTGTTGAGAAGCCCTGCTCTAGCAGAAGGATGGTACTTGATGTACCATGTCAACCCCCAGGCATTGAGGTGCCGGATGCCAGAGCTCTTTCTTTGACGCCTCTTCTCTTTTATTATTACTTATTGAGAAATTATTTTGTGCCAGTCACTATGCTAAACTCTTTAAGTGCAGTATTTAATTTAATCTTCACAATTACCCTATTCTATATATGACTCTATTGTATATTCTTGTTATTTTTTATTCACAATGAGGAAACCAATGCTCAGGGTAACTTACCAGGGGCAAGTATTGGACAGCAGAGATGGGACTGGAACAAATGTCAGTCTGACCCCAGAATCCATGTACAAAATCTCCATGCTTCACTATTTCATAAGACCCTGAGCCTACCCCATGGGTCCAACTACATGTCCATGTCCTCCAGGGTAAAGCCTAAGGCAAGATCAATGATCACATAACTGGTCATGATTATTATTGGTCATTTTTGATTAGAGAAGACTCCTGGACCAGACTGCCCACTATTGAGATGGAATCTAAGCTACAAAGTTTCTGCACAGCAAAAGAAATAATCAACAGAGTGAACAGACAACCTACAGAATGGAGAAAATATTTGCAAACTATATATCCAACAGGGGACTAATATCCAGAATTTACAAGGATCTCAAACAATTCAACAACAACAATAAAAAGCAATTAATCCCATTAAAAAGTAGGCTAAGGACATGAATAGATATTTTTCAAAAGAAGACAAATGGCCAACAAGCATACGAAAAAATGTACAACATCACTAACCATCAGAGAAATGCAAATTAAAACCACAATGAGATATCATCTTATACCAATTAGAATAGCTATTATAAAAAGATGAGAAATAACAAATATCGGCAAGAATGTGGAGAAAAGGGAGCTCTTACACACTATTGGTGGGAATGTAAATTATTGCAACCTCTATAGAAAACAGTATGGAGATTCCTCAAAGAACTAAAAACAGAACTACCATATGATCCAGCAATTCCACTTCTGGGTATCAACCCAAAGGAAGAGAAATCAATTTATATAAAAGATACCTGCACTCATATGTTTATCACGGCACTATTCACAATAGCAAAGATATGGAATCCACCTAAGTGTCCATCAGTGGAGGACTGGATAAAGAAAATGTGGTATATACACACAATGGAATACTACTCGGCCATCAAAAAGAATGAAATTATGTCTTTTGCAGCAACATGGATGGAACTGGAAGCTATTATCTTAAGTGAAACAATTCAGACACAGACAACTACTGCATGTTCTCACTTACAAGTGGGAGCTAAATAATCAGTAGACATGGAAGCAGAGTGTGGAACCACGGAAGATGGAAACTAGGAGGGGTTGGGGGGGATGAGGGGAGGTTGCTTGGTGGGTACAATGTGTCTTGCTTCAATGATGGATCCACTGAAGGCCCTGACTTCCCCACAGTGCAACATATCAATGTAACAAAATTGCACTTGTACATCATGAATATATACAAATAAAAAGTGAGTGGAAAAAAAAGTAAAAGTAAAAAAGATAACAAATAACAGGTGTTGGTGAGGATGTGGAGAAAGGGAACGCTTATTCACTGTTGGTGGAAATATGAAAAAAATAAAAAAGAACATGGATGGACATGTCTCTATTCAGAGGAGCAGTAAGTGTGAGGTTACACTCAGCCCAGCAGGGGCACTGGCATAGCTCCCTGACCGTGGCTTAAGGGCAGGGATACCCAGGGTCCAGCAATGTGTGAATGCTCAAGAAGAAGAAACTTCCTTTCCTGTCAGCTGGTGGGTAGCACTAGACTCTGATCCCGGAAGAGTGAGGGAGTGAACCTCCCACTGTGGAGGCACTAAAACCAGGGAAACTGACAGAAAAAAAGTACTTTAAACTAAAATACATTATGTGAGCACATAGTAGATTCTTAATAAACAATGAATGAGTGAACAATGAAATAAATTAATGAATAAGTGACTAAAGAGTTTTGCATTCCATGCAAATAAACAGTATGACTTTTGATATGCAATGACTCTCTTGGTGATAATAGCAGCATTATGTTTATCACAACAAAAGAGCACTTTTACACGCATTGTGTTATTTGTTTCACACAACAATCCTGTGAAGGAAGAAGAGAAAGTATAATTATTCCCACATTGTAGATTCAAAATTTTATCAATTAAACAGCTGCACCGTGCCGGGAACTGACTCCAGGGAGTCAGTGATAAACAGAACAGCCCTGGCCTCTGCCTTCACAGAGCACGGAGTCCAATGGGGAAGGCAGATGTCCAACAAGTAACTGCAAGTCCCAGAAGGTCACAACAGAGACAAGGAGGCCTACAAACAAAGAAACAGAATCCCAAAGGGGTGAAAGGGTTTGTATGGGGTCATACTATAGCTGGTCAAAAGCCATGTCTTTTAGGGAGCAGTTAGAAAACTGGGTCTGTTTAGCCTAAAAAAAAAAAAAGATGGAATTAGTGTCAGGACCTGCTCATGGCATTCAAATATTTGAAGGGATATCGTGTGGAAGAAGGGGCTGAAGAGTACAAGGTAGATCCTGGTGCCCTGTAAGGCAGATGTGTCTTACAAGGTTCAAATAAAAATGCTCAGGTGGCAGTCTGAGAGGACTGCATCCCTACCAGCCATCCACCTGCACTTCTGGAGACACAAGAATGTTGTTGTTCAGGGTATGAACTCTGGGTCAGACAGATGTGGTTCAGAGCAAGCCCCCTTTCCCCCGCCCCACCACTCATGAGCTTTGTTTCCTTAGAAAAGTTGCTTAATCTTTCGGAGCACCAGCTTCCTCATCTGCAAATGGGGGTAATAACAGTACCGTCTCAGGGCTGTACTGCAGATTCAGTAAGGAATCCTAGCTGTAGGACTCAGTAAGGTAAGGCATGTAATCTGTTTTACTCATTGCCTGGCACATGAAGCCCTGGGTAAATACCATTAAATGACCATTCATTTAATGAACAGATTGTAAATAAATAAAGTACTCAGAAAGCATCCAGTCACATCAACAGCACAACTAAAACCACAACCTCACCCATGGGTCTGAGGATAAAATGAAAGACAAGTGAATGAACTATTAACCCACTGAGGTCTGCAAATAGATGGTGTTTCTACTATCAGTCAGGGAGCTAACAAGATCGACTTCTGCCCTGGGCAAAGTTTGGACCAAACGCCCTCAAAAATCATTTCCAATTCTTAAATTCCATGAGAATAAGAAATATCTTATGGTCCAATTGTAGAAGTCAGGAAGTGTCTATTCCTTACAGGCACGAAAGAAGTAAAGCCTCTCCATCATAAAGCTTGTTTTTCTAAAAGAGTGAAAAGTCCTTCTCCCAATTCCCTATTCCAACTTGCTATTTACAACAACATAAAAGTGCTTTGTTTTTGTACCTTTCTCCGAAAAAACATGTCTCTAAAATTCCCAGAATGTAAATATGAGATTTCTTTTGCTTGTTTTTTTTCCCCCAAACCCTCCCAAAGAAATACCCTAAGGACTGCAAGAATCTTCAGGATATAAACTATGGTCTTTTACAATATTTGACATCCTTCCAGTTCTGCACTGGATCTTTGACCTCAATGGGAAAAACAGAAACCCCTTGTTTCTATCGAGATGCAAAAATAGGTTTTGAGATTGTGCCATCTTCTGGTCTAAATTTGGACAATAACGTGACAGATTCTTCGCTGGCTTTGAAGTCAGAGAGTATACTCACCAGGAAGCGGCAGGACAATGTCTCTCTGGGCCTTTGGAGGTAACAGCTTGAACTGCGTTCAAATTAAACCCTGGGACAGTTTCAAAAGTTCAGTGCTTATTTATTTAGAAGCACATGTTCCTGCTAAAGAGCAATTACTCATTATGCGCTGATATTGTAACTCCAACAAAGACAGGTTGGGAAAGGATACATGCAAAGGAGCCATTCTAGAGAAAACCCTTCACTTATCACCATGAGCTTTGGGCCCAAGCCCCTACTTGGAATCTTTCTACAAATGAGCCAGCAGGATGCATTTTGTGCCTCTACACAAACAGAAGATGAAATGACCTTGACCTATTTTCCCTAGAACCCACATCTTCATCTAAGCCAACATCTGGGGGTAAGAAGAGACAAGGGAAGATTAACCCAGGTTAAAGAGTCCCATCAATAACAAAGTTTCTTTCCAGGCTCGAAGAAAATCTAGATTAAACCCTCTATTCCAGGCCTTCCCAGAGTGGAATAGAGGGGAAAGAAGGTAGCATTACCAAGGAGGGAGACAGTCCTATGTCTACCTAGTACTTAAGCTTTGTGGAAGACCAAAACCCTAGGAGGCAAAGCCAAGACTCTTGAGTCCTACAGTTCCAGAAGAAAGGCTGTAACCCCGGGGCACATCTCATCCAGCTCTGGGGCCCTGGGATGCCTGAAACCTCCCTCTCTGCACAGTGTCTCTCTTAAGAAGAGTGGAGGAGAGAGGGACGCTTGAACATCCTTCACTCTTTCCTGGGACTGGCAGCTTTCAGCAGAATAAAATTCACCAGCGCTTTTTGAATCTGAAATAGCCTGGGTTTATAATACACACTTACAGCTGATCCCCAAATGTGGTGCCTTTCAGATAGCTGGAACATCACTGCCCTAGTGGCCTATTCTAGGCACAGAGAGCTGATGCAAAACGCACACTTCCAAATACAACCAAGATTTTTTTTGAGAAAAATATTTTCAAAAAATATCAAATATTTTTAAATAACAGAAAAATAGCATTATGAATTAGTTATTCTCTATGAAACACATCAATATAGATGTGTTTTAAAGGAACATGGTCTGAAGACATATCCATACACAGGCTTAAATATGTACCTGATTCGTTGTAAGGTGGATCCTTGGACTATATCTATTTCCTACTTAAGACAATTTTGTATTAAAACCTGAATTTGTAGTTTGTTTTAGGAATAGATATCTGCCAGGAAAACTTGATCTTAAGGTACAGGTTGAAGTAATACAGCATTTCCCAAAGTATGTTCCTTGGGACATCAGTCCCTCAAGATGTTTGGCAAAAAGAGCATCTGCAATCAAAAAAGTTGGAGAAATACTCTGTGTTATATCTGTCTTGTAGGAGATTTACAATGCACATGAGCTCATGAAGAATCCGAGAAATCTGGAAGTAAAGGAATAACAGATTAAATCTACTCAACATTAAAAATTTTAAACTTCATTGGCCAAGGAATGCTTATGTAGAGAAATATCTACAAGATCTCAAGGAGCTAGTGCCCTATAGAACACATCATAGGAAACTTTGCTCATGAAACAAACAGGTATATGAGGTTTTGTTGTTGATATGATGATTTTCCAGAATTAAGAGAGATGGGCCTCAACACAGAGGTCAATGCACCGTTGCTATGTAACAACCTATGTCATGAGAGCAGGGAGGAGGCTAAACCAATAGGTTCTTGAGCTCCTAAGGACCTATCTAGATCATTCCTCTAAGGCTCAGCCTTTGCCCATAACGACTATCTGAGTTCTAGGAGACAAAAGCACAGCTTGTAGTTATGGCAACAACAACAACAAAAAAATCAGCTTCACCATAAATCATTTAAGAAGTGAACCAACCCAGTGTTATTTGAAGAGCTGGATTCTAACATGAACATTGTCTTCACTAAATCTACAGGATTACTCTTCCAAAAAGGATTGGATCTCTAATTCTTCTCTGTGAAATCAGAAAACATGGATTGCAGTGGCTTATAAAGGCCCCTCCAGCCTTAAGAGTTTGTAATGCTCGTAAACAGTAAAACAGAAATCCACCACCTTCTCCTTTTTGCTGCCTTTCCTAGAATTTTGCCTTGTAAGGAATCTCTTTGTGTGTTTTCCATACGAGACATAACTACTTTTTTATTTCTGAGTTACTGTCATAGGACATTGTATTTCCTGGTTTGGCAGGGAGGGGAGAATTGTGTACCTTAATAAGCTTCTAAGGATTCACAAATGGCTTTCTCTGGCTGAAACCTGTTAAAGGTCAAGCAAATCTCCCCGGAGGAACTCAATTTGCTTCGCGCCTCAAGAGTAATTAACCATAAACTGGCTGCATTTTCCCTTCCACTTGATCTGCATCTCCCACAGAGGATCCCTCTGCAAAGATTTCGTTCTCCCTTATTTTGCTACTTCAAGCAAAAAAGGATTAAGCACCATGCCCTGGAATCCTACTCTTGTCAGTCTGGGTTTTTTAAACACTTACAATCACACTGAGAGCCATCATTAACCCCTGAGAAGATTTGTCACCTTTGGGAGGGGAGATCCCATCTTCTTTCTAGCAGAGAGAAGCTGTACTTTCGGTTTCATGAACAGAGTCTTTACTTCCATGCAAGGGTGCTGGAACTAACTTGTCCAATCCTTTTTCACTCTGCTATGGAAAAATCTATATGTGACCAAGGAGGAGTCCATGGTCACTTCTGACCACACTGAACAAAGGATCAGAAATTTCTGGTCACAAGTTTCTACTACCGTGAAGCACGACAAAGCAAGAAATTTGAGAAGGGGAAGGAAGTCAAAGATGACAAATTCAAAGACCTTATCTCAGACTCCCTACGATGAAGGGTCATTGCCATCTGTAACTCAGTAAGTCTCCTACTGTTGCAAATTTCTAAGATACCTTTGGACTTTTCCAAAGAAGTTTTGGCCAATCTGAATCCCCACCTGTCTCTGGGGACTTGTATGATTACAAATATTCTAAAAATAGATATGCTCGTTTAATTGGTGATAACCACATCCTTGCTATCAGTTTTCTGGCTATGATTAAGCAGAAGAGAAACGCCTCGGAGGCGTTCAACCCAAAGTTTGGAGGCACTGTTTGCTTTCCTCTTTGGGACCCCGAAAAAAAACAAGGATCAGAAAGCTGAGGTGGTGTCCTGGACAGGATTCCCCCAAGTAAATTTTCCACCTCATTCCCCTAGAAGTTTGACTCTCCAAAAGTTCCAGAAGGCTCTACTACCTCAGTTACTAGGCTCCAAGCACTGGGTTCACCAGAGCTCCTTTTCAACAAGCCTTTATGGGCGTTGAGTATGGGGCGGGGCTCTTACACACCCTAGGAGAGGAACAGGACTGCACGTACTCAGCCTGAAATCCAGATTGTCACAGCTGCCTGGCTTTACGAGAATTTGAATTCCCAGCTCTCACTGTTAAAACCCTGCCACTTCTTACAGGTTTCTGTTTTTTCTATCCCTCTCCTTGCTTTCCTTCCGTCTCAGTCTTTCTTAATGTGAAATCCTCTACTCTATCCCCAGCAAGCTAAATTAACAAATTCCAGCAATAATCAAGGATGTCATCAATGACTTCTCCTTTCCAGTGGACATTTGCAGTCAATACTGAATCCAGAATGTTTTCTTAATTTCTGCCCTCCTTGCCTGTAGCTACTTTGACTCTTCGATGCATTTGGGATGCTGAAAACATTTTAGGCAAGGGGAAATGTTGCCCTCTGCAGGGCATATGAATCTCAGAGTTTTATAGGTGATCACTCACGAGCGCAGCACGTTGGTTTTTCAGGGATTGTTTGTTCTTTTCTTCTTTTACTTTGAGGCTAATGCACCTGATGACAATCTTGTTGGCTGGAATGACTTCTGCACACATTTATTGCTCAAGTCTAAAAAGAGAGGCAATTCCAAATTTTTCTTAAATGTTCCTTTCTTTTTTGCAAAAAACCCTGTTGATCCAACATTTCCCCAAATCAGGTGAACATGAGGACATTTTGAACCTGAAGTTTCTGGGGGTCCCTCAGTGTAACCAGGAAGGCTCAGTCCTATCAGTTGTACCATGAAACCACACAGCTAATAGGAGAAGAAGTCTCATGGGTTCCTAAGATTTTCCTGAAATTTAGTCCCTCATGTGTGCAGTGCTGGCAGGTGGGGCCTAGTGAGATGTGTTTGGGTCATGGGGGTGGTTCCTTCATGAACAGATTAATGCCCTCCCTTGGGGGATAGTGAGTTCTCGCTCTTATTTGTTCCTACAAGAGATGTTTGTTAAAAAATATACATATACATATGGCACCTACTCTTGTCTCTCTTGCTTCCTCTCTCACTATGTGATCTCTGCACAGACTGGCTCCCCTTCACCCTCTGCCATGAGTAGAAGCAGCTTGTGGCCCCCACTAAATGCAAATGCACAATCTTGAACCTTTCCAGATATCAGAATCATAAGCCAAATAAATCTTTTTTCTTTATAAATTACCCAGTCTCATGTATTCCTTTATAGTCACTCTAAATGGACTAAGACATGCCATACCTAAGTTTTCATATGAACATTCAGATCCTGCTCATTAAGGAACTACTGAGAACCTTTGGCCAGTGTGGCTGGAAACCTTTGTTCTAGAATCTTCCTTTCCTTATGTTACCTCTCCTTACACTCATTCCCTGATAATTTCAACAAGGCTCGAGGTTTTAAATACCATCTATGTACTGATAGCTCCCCAATTTTTATTTCTAAGCCAGACTTCTTCCCCTAAACACTAGACTTATGTAGCAAATTGCCTTCTCAAGATCTCTATTGGACATCTTAAATATAACATAAAACCTAAACTGCTGATTTTGCTCCCTCAAACTTGTTCCAACCACAGCCATCCCCATCTCAGCTAAAGGAAAAGCCATTCTTCAGGATCTTGTTCCCAAACCCTTGGAGTCATACTCAACTCTGCTTTTTCTCTCGTCCTCCATAGTCAACGTTTCAGAGATACAGGTGGCCCTACCTACAATATGTATCTGGGACCTGAACACTTTCTACCACTTCCACAGTCATCTCCTTGGTCTGAGACAGCATCATCCCTTACCTGGATTGTAGTAATCCTGACTGGTCTCCCTGACTCCAACCTGCTCCCCCTCCGTGATCTAATCTCATCACAGGTGCCAGAGAGGTCCTGTTAAGTCACAAGTCAGGTCCCACCACTCCTCACTTGAAACCCGTCAATGTCTCCCCATCTCACTCAGGGTAAAAACCTGCTTGCTGTTCTGTGCACTCAACAGGCACAATCCTACCTCAGGGCCTTTGCACGTCCTGTTCTCCGGACCTGGAAAGCTTTTCCCCTAATGTCTCATGGCTTGTCATGTCACCTCCTCAGGTCTTTACTCCAGTGTTATCTTCTTGAAGAGGCCTGCCTTGTCCCCCCTAAGGAAAACTGTAATCCCATTTTCTTTCCATTACCTGGACTATTTTTTTCTCCATAGACCTCATCACCTTTGAATATAATAATTTCCTTATTTATTAGGCTTATTGTTAGTCTCCTTCTGCTGGAATGTAAGCTCCATGAGGGCTTGGAATTTTATCTTTTTTATTCACTGATAAATCGTCAGCACAAAGAAATAGTATCTAACACATGGCAGGTGCTCAACGACCACTGACTGAATGAATAAATTAGTAGAACTGAGATTAATTCCCAGGCTGTCTGAACTGCCTCAGGGAAAAGAGAACTTTAGAAGGTCAAATCATTCTAATTCTCATCAATTATACAGCAGCTCTACACACATAAATATTTTTACCTGAATTGACTATATGAAACTGATCAGAGTTTTTCAAACAGATGAGTTATGATGTGAACCACTGTAGTATGCAAGATTATGCCACATGGTACATAGGAGAATTTTTAAAATTTTATTTCCATATTAGAAAAATACCTAGAATGTTCAATAGTGATGGAAGTAGACAGTGAACGGATGAGATTAGGAAATATCAAAATATCTGGTGGGATGAGTAATAGAAACTAGAGTTACATACCAGTAAGTATGGTCCCTCTGCTATCTACAGAGCTGCCGTAGCTTCTACCTTCTTCCTTTGCAGACGCTCTGGAATTTTTCTGCCTTTGCAGAGAATCCCAATAAAATCCAATTTCCTTTTTTTTTCTTTCCCAGCAAGAACCAACCACAAGAGGGTTGGCCATTTCCTGTCCTCCTCCTCTGTGCTTTTGGAGAGTCCTTAAATGAAGGATTCTCAGTATTTTAGACCACAGTTTCCTCCTTCAAAAATCACGAGGTGAGACGAGAGGATCACTTGAGCCCAGGAGTTTGAGACCGGACTGGGAGAGATAGCAAGACCCCAAATCAAAAAAACAAAATGAAACAAAACAAAAAGAATCATATCTCTGTGGGATGCCTACCCAGGCAGAAAGCCCTGATCTCAAATTCTGCCATAAGGACTGGACAGGAAAATGTCAGCTTCAAAGGTCTAAGGGTGCCACTCCTGGAGAGAAGTTCTGACCAGCCTTTCAAATTTGCCCTACACGCTACGGCAAAGAGTTCTGGTTGGAGAATTGCATACACACGCAGACCTACAAATATCAACCCTGGGAAAACACCCTATTTGTTATGAAATGTATTCCACATATCTTTGTTATGATGGTATTGGGGGAAGTCATACAATGTATATTGTATGCTGGTAGCAACACATCAGAATCTAACGTAGTGTTACAAGGAATAACTAGATATGGCAATGCACCTGATACAACCTGAAGTGTTGTTGAATCCATATAATAATGAAACAGGTGAAAAATAATTCATATCTGTTAATGTTAAAAAATATATACTTTTTCCCAGGATTGGTGTCTCATGCCTGTAATCCCAGCAACTTGGGAGACCGAGGCAGAGGATTGCTTGAGGCCAGGAGTTCGAGACCAGCCTGGGCAAAATAACAAGACTCTGTCTCTAAAAAAAAAAAGTGGAGAAAAAATTAGCCAGACCTAGCTGTGCATGCATATAGTCCCAGCTACTCAGGAGGCTGAGGCACGAGGATCACTTGAGCCCAGGATTTCGAGGCTGCAGTGCACTATGATCATGCCACTGCACTCCAGCCTGGGTGACAGAGCAAGACCCTGTCTCTCAAAGTATATACATAGATATATTTTTTTAACCTGTGCTAATGTTGCTGTCTGTGATGGTTATTTTTAATGTGTCAACTTGGCTAGCACCCAGTTATTTAATCAAACACCGATCTGGATGTTGCTGGAGGTATTGCATAGGTATGATTAACATCTACAATCAATTAACTTTAAGTAAAGGAAATTATCCTGGATAAAGTTTGTTGGCTTCATTCAATCAGTTGAAGGCCTGAAGAGCAAAAAGTGAAGCTTCCCAGAGAAGATATTTTGGCTCAAGACTGTAACATCAAATCCTGCCTGAGTTTGCAGCCTGCCTACCCGACCTACAAATTTTGAATGTGCCAGTTCCCGCATTTGCATGGGCCAATTCCTTAAAATAAATCTCTTAATAGTATACACGCATAGCCTATTGGTCGTGTTTCTCTGGAGAACCCTGACTGATTCATTACATTTTGCTAGAAACAATTCAGGGTGTCATAGACACTGCCCAGGCCCGACTGCCCTGCTTTTTGTTGCATAAGGGAACCAGCTTCATTTGCCTCATCTCTAAGAACTGCTGGTCATCCGAGTAGGGATTGCAGTGCCCATACACAACTCAAGGTGGCGCTCTTGCTCTACTCCAAAGAGCCAGGCCTCATGGCTGCAGGCGATGCCTCAGCCTTTTTCCCTCAGAGTTCAAGACAGCCCAATGACTCAGCAATGAAAAAGAGAAAGCATAAAATTTGGATCAGATACTGCCAACACACCCAGTGTACACAAACTTGCCATCACTATCAATAGGAAAATTCACTTTGGGGACGAGTTCTTTCTTGGGAGTCCCATCCCTTTGGTGGGATTTAGCTTACTCTAAGCGAAGAATCACTTGGACAGTCCATAAAACCACTGAACTGCAAAATGGTTGGCTTGCCATTTTGTCTTGTTTCTGTCTGAAACAAAAGAGAGGCCACCTACTCATTGTCCTAGGTTTTCTTTCTTTTCAAGTTTTCAGGGTTGTCTTTTGGGAATTCAAGCCACTGGAGCCCAGGGGTGCACCATGCAGGCCTGTGTGTTTATGCAGACAGGGCATGACTCACCCTGAGGCCAGGATGTCAGCTGCCCACAGTCCAGAAGGAACAGACCCTGTGCCTGTTCTGCAAACCCCTCGATTAATCCTGCTGGTGGTCAGGACCACACCATCGTTAGGCCCTGTACTGGACCACAGAGCTCAAAACATTTTGATTGCACAGGCTTGTTTAGTCCTTGTAATGTTTTGCAAGAAAAGTTTGAGATGTCTTAAACTTTTTCAATTTCTGCTTTGCATATGGGGAAACAGGACCAGATATGCTGAGTGACCCTTCAAAGTTCACCCAGTGGTTCAGAATTGGAATCAAGCACTCTTGACCTTCAAGCAGAGGTGCTAAGTTTCCTAAATCTGCCACACACACCCTCCCTCTCCCTAAGCAACACTAACCCTTTCCTTATGCACATGACATTTGTTGGTTTCCTTTTTAGGGTATACACATTCACATAAGTACACAGATATATGTCTGTATTTTTCCAATTTTAAACAACGTGCCAATGGTGCAGTGTTACTGTCATAACCCAAAAGTAGAAAAATCACCTAGTTTTTACATTAGAATCTGACTTTTAAAATATATACTCAGTCTCCCTCTAAGAGACTTGCAGTTCAGGATAGCAGACGATAAGTCCTGAGAGATCCTATAGAAAATAAAATTTTAACCACATAATTTCCAAATTTACTTGAACAGAGATCACTTTTGTACATAGTACTCCCATTTTAACATCATTGGAGTAGCATTCCCTGTAACACCCTTTTGGAAATGCTGAATAGAGTGATAATCTCTTTGTAGCACAGGGTTGGGTGTGCAGGCAATGACTACTATGAATAGTCCACCTTGCTGTGCTGAGGAATTTCAGAGTTCACAGAATTAGTCGTAGAGTTAGTTGGATATTAGTGGCCTCCCAGAGCATCCTAATGGTGGACAAAAGCCAAGTCCCATGGCAGTTTTCTATTCCCGAGATTATGAAGCAGAGTGCAGATTAAATAGTACTCTCTCCTACTTTTGATGGGCCCTTTCCATCCTTTCTGAAGCACAGGAATCTCCACCCAAGGTCACCTTGAGTCTTCAGACATGTTCAGTACCTTGATCCTTGAAAGGCAACTTGATTACTGGTATATGCCTAAAAATGTGCTCCACGTTTCATCTATTCCCAAATCAAAGACATTACACACGGCAGTGACTCTTCTCTCTACAATGATAAAAGCCCTGATTCTCTCAGAAGGACACAACCTTCATCCAAGACAGTGGGTAGCTTTGCACCACAGCTAAAGTTTTTTACACCACTCCTGGTGGGCTTTCACAGCCATAGGATCTAGTAAGAAGCACAGACTTAGTTTGAAGTTTTGGGGGGCCAAAGACCTTCTAACAACCA
Organism: Daubentonia madagascariensis; assembly: GCA_023783475.1. Classification (NCBI taxonomy): domain Eukaryota; kingdom Metazoa; phylum Chordata; class Mammalia; order Primates; family Daubentoniidae; genus Daubentonia; species Daubentonia madagascariensis. Next base: position 11,679,532 of record JAKFHU010000487.1, read on the forward strand.
CCCTACATGGCAGAAATTTGTTGTTGAATATAACCGTATGTTAGTTTTCAAACTCTAGGGTTTCCTGGGTCATTTCAGAAAAGCATTGGCTTAAAAGGAATGACAGTAGTCATCCCATGCCAAGTAATTTCCTCTGGCTTCTTTGTGAGCTCTGGGACCACAGGTAAGACTTGCCTTCACTTTGCAGCCCTTTCAGACTTTCATATCAGGATAATAATCTTTCTTCATCTTTAAATAATCATAAGGGCTAAGTCTAAAAGGGCAAGAAGACCTGACAGGACCAGCCCCTTTTCTGATAGAAATTTGACTTCTACTGGTCAGATATATTCTCTTTTTTTCTTCTATTAGCAAATAGCTCAGATTGTAAAGATCAGATATATTCTCTTAAGAACCAACCAACAACCTCCCAAAAATCCCAGAAAACAAAACCAAAACCAAAACAAAACAAAACGATCCATACCACTTCTGGTACCAGTAGCATCTACATCTAGAAACAATCCTACCCAAACACTTCTTCCTTCCTAAACCTAAGGATCTGAAGTAGACAAAAGACACTTTTTAGTGAAGATTTTAAGGAGACAGAATCCAACTAACTGGAATAATTTGAGTTCTGTCCAGCTAAGATAGGAAGAAGGAAACTAAACTCTTAAGATTGGGTTCAGGCCTGCTGCTTCCAGGAAGCCACCCTGACCACCACCCCATACAGCCCAGCTTGAGTGAGGTGTGCTCCTCTCTGAGCCCTTAGCGCCACGGACAGATCTCCATGCACCCTGTAACCTTAGCACAAAGGTTTATGATTATCTGCTCCTTGGCATGAGGCCCGGGGCCCCTTTGCCTTTGTTGGCCAAGCACATAAAGGTTCACTAAACTGAACTGGACTTTCCAGCCCAGGATTCCAGGCAATCAAGGATGGGAGATGGCAAATGTTGCCTGTGAAGTTTATCAGCTTGCAACTCTCCCTCCTTACCCTGCATCTGATGGTCGACATGGCTTCATCTCCCACTGGTCAGTTTCTAAAGAGCCGTTCACTCTTACTGTAGGGAGATGATCGTGGGGACTGAGTATGCATTGCTTTCACCATCCTCACAGCAGTCTATGTGAAAAGGCTTTGGTTGAGCCATATGGACTCCCAGGAAGTTTCACTAAGATAAAGGATCAACTGCCCTTTTTGTCTTCATGGTTATTTTATTCCACTACCTATGGAATGCACATTATTTGCCAGACACTGTGCTAGGAGATTTACATATTTAATTGCACTTAATCCTTACAACACCTCTTAAGGTAGTTTTACTATCCCAGTTTTACAGACGAGGAAACTGAGACTTTGAGAGCTTTAGTGCTTATTCAACATCACACAGCAGCCAGAACTGGAAATGACTCACCCCAAAGACCACCTATCTTCTGCTACCAAGCCCCACTGCTTCCCCACCATAGAAGATATATTAAAATGTGAAATTGAAATATAAGAGGAAGAGCTGAAGGAGGGAGAGGAGGAGGGATAAGGAGAAAGATGAAGGGAAGAATGAACTGGAATAGTTTTTTAAAAAAATAAATTCTTTTGAAAGGAATTAAGTACAGAACTTTTTGTTTGAGCGATGCTGGGAGAAGTCCTGCAGGTTAAATCTTATTGTAAAAACACAAAATATTTGTCTTAAGAATAAGAAACTGCCTGCATTAATTATCTAGGGCTGTGTAGCAAATTATCCAAACACTTAGCCATTCAAAACAGCAAATATGTTTTATCTCACACAGTTTCTGAGTGTCCATAATTTAGGGACAGCTTAGCTGGGTGGGTTTGGCTCAGGGTTTCTCATGAGGCTGTAGTCAAGCTGTCAGCCAGGGCTGCAGACATCTGGCAGCTTCGCTGGGGCTGGCGATCTGCTTCCAGACTCACGTGGCTGTTGGCAGGAGGCTTCAGTCCTTGCCGCATGGGCCTCTCTGAGGGTCGCTCATGACTTGGCAGATGGCTTCCCCTGGAGCAGATAACTCAAGAAAGAGAGTATGACCAGGACAGAAGTCACAATAACTTTTATAACTTAATCTTGGAAGTGACCTTGTGACCCACAGAACGTGGGAGAAGACAACACAGGATGTAAATACTAGGCAGGGTTCATTGGGTGCTATCTTGGAGGCTAACTAGTGCTCTCTCCAAGATAACAGCTCACAGGAAATTGTATCACCTGTGAACCCAGGGCCTACTGTTGAGCCTCTGGCTTATGCAGTTAAAATGTTCAGTAGATAAAAAGCCACAAGAATGGGCATGTCAGTGGCAATTTCAGACAGAAGGGAGATGTTTAGCATTATCCACAAATAAGGAGAGAATCTAACAGGAAGTCATTTGTATGCATAGACGTAGGATTCACAGACAGACCTGAGCACAGGGTACAGGGGGGGAATGGTATGTTGCAGCCCACTCAAACCACCTCAGGAGAGATGATTGTGTGCATCTCTTCCCAACTCCGTCTTCAGCAGAGTTGACATCAGCCATAGAGGAGTGTTACGTCACGCAAACCAGCCAGTGATAAAAACCAGGACTTTTTGTTGTTAGGAGAGCTGGTTGTTAAGCATTTGCTCACACACCAGTGAGAGAAACTCCCTTTCATCTTGATCAGGACTCATCGAAGTTCACACAGTCATAGATAAAGGACTGAGTTTGGTCCCAATCAACTCCGGTTGATTGATAATACGAGAATAATTGCCTGAATGTTAACAATCCACATTAAACAGGTTAATCCCCTCACTTTGCGTGGGTAGCCAGCAATGCCGTCTTCTTACATATGTCAATCAAGCCATGCAAGGAGTACATGCATTTTTCAACAATATTTTTAAGCTGCAGTTGTATATTATCATCAAAACTCATACCAGGCACCACACTAGGTGCTCTTGACCAAAGAAAGCAATTTATGGCAAATACATGGAAAGAATGACAATGTTTCTAATTTCAATACCATGCCAGTATCAAATAGGTAGTAACTAACTAACTAACTAACTAACTAAATAAATAAATAAATAAATATTCTTAATTAAATTGGATTCTAATCTTGAGAGGGGTTAGGGATTTTTTGTTTGTTTGCAATAACGTAAGATAGCAATACCTCTTAATTTGTAAGGCTAACATTCAGAAACTGTCACACAGAACCCCCCAGTTTAATTCAACCAACAAACATTGATTGGTTACCAACTGTTGACCAAGCTCCAGAGGTAGGGGAATTCTAATAAGACATGGTCCCAGTCTCTCTAGAACTCAGTCAGTCAAGGGCATTCAAAGATGTAGGTGCTGCTCTTAAAGAAACATGCTAGGGCCAGTATTTCTCTAAGTCAAGTTAATAGGCACAATTTTTCTGCCTAGTGACTAAGAGCACAGCCTCTAGTATCAGAGAGTCCCAGTGCTAGGCCCAGTTCTACCATATACCAGCTGAATGACCACAATCGAGTTATTTTTTCATCTCTTTTAGTTTCCTCATCCACAAAATGGAAGCATAGTCCCTGCCTCTAATCTTGTCATGAGGATTAAATGAGGTAACACATCCAAACTACTTTATGCAGCGTCTGACAGATAGTACACGCTCAATAAAAAGTAGCATTTACTATATATCTTCTGTCCCCGCCCCAGCCCCCCCAAGTCAGGATGTAAAAAAGCACAGCCACTTTCTCAACTATAACTACATGTCTAGTCTCGACCATAAAGCCATTTTCCAATCCAGTACATTCCAGAGAACCAGGTCATTTCATTGTCTACCAGCCCCCAAATATCCATTGTAATCATAGACATCAATCAAAAGAGAAAAACCTACAAGTGAAGAGTTAAAAGGGTGAAATCAGGGTCTATACCAGATACCTTTAAAGGGGCAGGGAGAGAGTGCCTCACTTCCATGTTGTCCACTCACATATCTTTGTGTACTGTAGTTTACTCTCCAAGAGGTCACACAGTTTGACTATTGTAAGTCCCTGAAGCTCCCTGGGAGGCGCCAACAGCTCTGTACAACTGTGGGTTCCCTGCATCATCAGGCACCCAGCAGCCATGCTCCAAGGACAGTGCACAGGCATTCTGGAAGTCACCATCTGTGAAGCTCCAGGGCAGATGCCCAACTGTTCCCAGGATGCAGCAAGTGGACTTTGCTTTCATTGAATCTCGCCATCCATGGAACATGCCTGGTGCTCTTCCCACAGTCGAAGGAGAGTAAGATGTTTTCTCCTGGCTGCTTTCCCTTAGCAAAGAAAACCCTGCACCCCTCTCCTTTAGGGGATGTGCTTTAGCAAATCACCTGGAGATTGACAGCTGTTTATACCAGCTGCAGCAGCCCGTGGACAGATCTTGTGCCAGGATTCCCCGACTCATTGCTCGTCATGCTGATTCATCCTTGTAACACCAGTGCAGTTTGATATGTTTATCAGAACACGGTGCTAGTATAAAAAAGGTCCTGGTTCAGTTTCTAACCATGTTCTATACTCAAATGCCCTTAAAGAGTGATAGAAAGGTTTGAAATGAGATTAAACCAACAGGATGTTTTGGGGGTTTTTTTCTATTATTTTTTCTTTTTTCTTTTTTTTTTTTTGTAGAAATCGTATCTTGCTCTGTCACCCAGGCTGGAGCACAGTGGCGTAGTCATAGCTCATTGCAGCTTCAAACTCCTGGGCTCAAATGATCCTCCCGTCTCAGCATCCCAAGTAGCTGGGACCACAGGCATGTGCCACCACACCTGGCTGATTTGATTGATTGATTGATTTTAATTTTTTTTTTTTTTTTTTTTGGTAGAAATGGGGTCTCACTATGGTTCCCAGGCTGGTCTCAAACTTCTGGCCTCAAGTGATCCTCCCACCTCAGCCACCCAAAGTGCTGGGATTACAGCACAAGCCAAGGCCCCTGGCCCAACAGGACATTTCAAAGAAGATGAAGGCTACAGGGTCAAAGAATCACAATTGATTGATAAAGATATTTTTTTTAAAAAGCCCTCCATAATAGTTCATCATTGATCATGTTCTTGCTATGTTCTAGACATTACACTGAGTGTCTTACACAGATTTTCTCATCAAATCCTGTCAAAAAACTCTTTGATAGGGTGCAATTATTATCCCCAGCTAAAACTGAGGAAACACCAAGGCTTAGTGGTGTTGGCAAGTTGCACAAGGTCATATAGTAAGTTTCCAGTCCTTCTCATTTCTTAAAAAACAAAACAAAACAAAAAAAACCTGTATTTGGGTAAAGGCAAATATTAAAGGCCATGAAGAAGAGAAAAACATAATTTCAACATTTCTTGGGTTGCCTTTGTAATGGGCTGGGGTTATAGGCTGGATGAATGAGTAAGATCGTTAATGCCTTTAGGTGTTTGCTGGTTGAACTTCTTCCTTTGCAACCAACTATTCGTGAAGCATGGACTGACATCATCACCCAGTTCTGGAAGTAAATATATGGCTGAGTGGTTTTACAGTGGTTCCTAGTCTCTCCAGGCTGGTACAGTCTTCTGTAGAATGGAGGAGGGGCAGCAGTTCTGAACAAAAGCAGAACAGGAAAACTCAGTAACCCCCCTTTCTTCAGTCAAGCCCTCAAAGAGAGGCCTTGTTGACTTATTTGAAGCATAGACACAGTTAATTCCCAGCAAGCAGAGTCCTGAGGGTTCCAAATTGGAGAGTCATGCTTATGCTACATTCGCATATGCCCACTCAATCTCTGCATGTGCATTCGTCTGCTAAAGATCACTTACTGAGTATAAGATTGTCCTTGAGTTTACGTTCATTTCAATGCAAATTAAAATGGTGATGAAGAACAAACAGGTGTCACAGGAAAGAAGCTGCCTCCTCTTTCCTTGGAAAATAGGAATACACTGTTGGAAGAAATTCCACAGTTAATGAATTTTGCAATTAAAAAAAAATGTCCTAACCAGGAGCGGTGGCTTATGCCTGTAATCCCCATTAATCCAGAGGCTGACTTGGGAGGATTACTTGAGGCCAGGAGTTCAAGACCAGCCTGCAACATAGCAAGACCCCGTATCTAAATAATTAAATTAAATTAAAATGTCCTAACTGTTACTTAGAAATGCAGCATTTGAACTCATTGGCCAGTGACACACAGCCTACAGGGGCTCAGCTTTGACAACAAGGAGGCCAGAGTTCTAGGTGTAGCTGTGCCCTCAACTAGGAGGGCAGCATTAGAAAAGATACTGAGTGTCCTAACCTTCTTGTAGAGAAGAGGCACTTGGAACATGTATGCTAAATGTTGCATTTTGCTTTCATTATTATAATTATTAATTATAGTTTGAAATGTGGTGACTTCCCATGATATAAGGTGCACTTGGAGCTCCCTCCCAATCGATGGGCTCACTGTGCATTTCTCTAAGTAGAAACACTCGACCATGAGCCATCTCATCCTTCCAGTCTCCCTAGCTCTGCCCTTGGGCTCGTCCTCTGATCAGTAACTAGAATTGGGCTTTCAAGGCTTATATTAGATCACGTTTCTCTCCTACCTGAATCCACCAGTGACTCCCCTTCGCTCTTGGTGTTAAGTCTAAGCTCCTTCCCATGGCCTACAAGGGCCACCAGGGTCTGGTCCCGGCTCTGACCCCTTCTCCTCCTTTCTTTCTCTTGCCTACCATGCTCCAATCCTGCTGACCTTGGATAGTCCCTGGATGTATCAGCTTTTGGGCTTACATTCTTGCTTTTTTTCAAATTTTTGCATAGGTGGCTACTTCTTATCAGTTATCACCTATTTAGAACTTACTCCCTATTTCTATGTCCTACTACCCTGACTTATTCTTAAAGCCCTTGCCACAGTCTGGAAATACATTATTTCTTCATTTGTTTACTTTTTAAAATTATTTTCCCCACAATTATGCTATTAAAATATTTCCCAAGTGTCTATAATAATGGCATCTTATAGGTATTCAATAAATATTTACTGAAGTGGATGGATAGATGAATGGATTCAGGTCCAAAGCTAGTTGTGTGTGTATGTGTGCAAGCACGTTCATTTACTATTCTGGAAAATTGACACCTTTGCTCTACAGTGTTAAGGTGGCTAGTTGATCATTGATGCTGCAGGTTTCTCAACACAGCGACTAGTAATAGGGGTCACTGACTGTCCACCTGCAGAGAAAATAAGCATTTCTTCCCTGTGGATTTCAGTATCAGAAGTAGTTAGAACTGGGGAGTGTTTGTAATAGAGGCAAATAAAGCCAGAAATAAAAAGATGTACTTCCGAATAGAACAAACCAGGACCCAAACTAGTGGAATATAGAAAGGAGCTCTAGACCTAGATAAGAAGACCACAGTCTGTGTTGGAGAAGAAATTTCCTCTTTCACCATGTTCCAAATTATGATGAATTCCTTCTCTGTGCTCCTCGGTCCACTCCAGGCCTGCTCCTCCTTGTCTATGTCCTCACTTAGTCAACGTCCTTGTCACCCCCCCAGCCACCCATACCTATAACCTGGCTGTCGGCCTAGGACTCCTTCCTCAGTTTCATGAATGTTCCTTATATTCAACGAGCTCCAAGCCCGGTCAGTCTGATCTCACCGTCTCCTCATCACCACAATCTTACCTCACGAGCTTGTCTTCTAAGCCAAACTCCACATTACTTCTTGAGGGATCCTTCTAAATAGCAAATCTGATGATATCACTGCCATGCTTAAAACCTCTTTAATGGATAAAGTCCAAATTCTGTAATATGGTTTTTAAGGGTCTTCCACTTACCTTTCTAGCTTCAATGTCGGCTCCACTCTCACACCTACCTCCCAAAGCCGCACATACACGTTCTCTCTCTCCCTCTCTCTCTCTCTCTCTCTCTCTTTTTCTCAAACATTCTTGTTGTCTGGCCTTACCTAATTACTTGAAACACACTAAATACATCTTGGTCTTTCTAATCATCCCTTTGCACATCGTGTTTCCTCCACTCATCTTACAGGACTCAGTTTAAACATCTTTAGGTTCAGAAAAAACTAGGATGTTTTCCCTGATGTATAAGAAGACTTCATAGTTTTTCTCTGAATTTCTTTTATAAACCCTTATTATGCAGCATGCTAACTATTTGTTTACATGTCTGTTTTCCTAGCTACATTGAGTGTTCCTTGAGGGCAGGGGTCATATTTTATTTACCTTTGTATTCCCCCCAGAACGTAGTTCATAGTAAGTACCCAATAAGTGTTTATTAAGTGATGTAGATAAAGGTAAGATAAAAACTTATTCTTGATTCATACCTCCCTAAGGCTGCCAGAGATAAGTAATTTTCTGTTTACTTTCATGCATAGATAACATAAGCATAAGGCAGTTTCTGAAACCATTATTCCTTTTCCATAAATATATCTTGGCCATCAAATTAAAAGTTTGGTCATTGGAATGACTCACAGTCAACACACTACTATATATTTAATATTCAGGGTGTTGTAGGTACATAAGCCTCTTATAACTGAGTCAGGATCTTCAGATAAAAGAATTTAAGTGCAAGAGCCACAAACACAAGGGACAAGATAGTTATCCTGATCTGTGGGATTCTTTGACATTAACATAATCCCAAACCCCATGGAAATGATGGCTTTTCTTCTTAGGTGATGAAGGTTAGGACACCTTCTCCCACACATGCCAACAGATCATGATGCTGAAGGAATCATATCTCCCTGAATGACTCTCTGAAGCAAGGAAACTTCTCCCTTCTGCATATCTGGCAACCTGTCCCCTTTCTGGTTTCCTGTGCTGAATAAGTCCATCTGCTCAAGTTGATCAGAGAGTCAACCTGCACCAAGACCTCGCTGTGTTTGAGTCTTGTGCAACCACAGTTACCACCAGGTTAGACACTATGACTCTTAGGGTTCTAGAGCCCCGCTGATGGACTGTGCAGAGGATATGGCAAGGGTAGATTTGGTCTCTAGGCTGCTCCCCAATGATCCTGGCCATTACTGACCTAAGCGGTGTAGCTAAGAAAGTACGAGGTGAAAGAAAAGAGAATACAATCCTTGAATGAGTTCCAAAATGCCCGGATGCAGCAATGTGGAGTAGATATCTGCTCTGCAAGACACTTAGCCACTTGTGGTAACTCATGGTTATCTTCTTAGCTAATCTTCTTCTGCAGTCTTCAAACCATAGTCCCTGGAAGCATACACGACTCCAGTGCTTCTTCAATTGTGATACCTAAATAGAAAACATTAACCTGTGTCAGATCCGAGTGCTGTGGAACTGAGAAAAGGAAATCCAAGTGCCAATGTCTCAAGGAGTCTGTGCTGAAATGAAGGGAAAAAGCAGCTCTCAAGTACACCTGTACTTTTTTTATAGCACAATTGCTCCTTGAATGTTGAAAACTCACTTTCTCCAGTATCTGAAAATATATTACCATCATGCTGAGAGGGTCAAAGGACAGCCTGGGGGACTGGGTAGGATATTCATCCCCACTTTGTCCACCTCCACCCCCAACCTCTTTTCCAGGAGAGACTCTAACGAAAGTCACAGCCTTTCTCAACCAGGGATTGAGACAGGAATTAGCCCCAAGGCATCCATTGTGTTACTCTCCTTGGCATCTAGAAGGTTCCTAACCCTGTACTATCCTTGGAAGAATTGGGAAAATAGTCATTCAGAGCATTTTCTGTAACGCTGAATGCTCTCAAAGAGCCCAGGCTGACAACTCTGCATGTAGGAGACTAGATTTTGTTTCTTAACTAGCAGAGATGAACATCCAAGTGAATATTGTCCCTTATAAAATAATTTTCTTCCTGCGATTCTCAAATCTCAAAACAGCTTTAGAACTACTCTGTAGGAACTGACTCCATGGTCACGGGCAACATTCCATTGACTCTCTTCAGCCCGGGCAAATTTTTGTCTTGTCTATGAATTTCACCGAACTAAACATACATATTAGTGAAATGAACGAATTCTAAATATCCAGCTCAGTGAACGTTTACAAAGGTAAGACGTTCATTTCATCTTCTTTTCCAGCCCTAGCCTTCCTCCCAAAGAAAACCGCCATTCTGATTTCTATCCCTATAAATTAGTTTTCCTGTTTTGGTATTGTTAACCAAAAAAAAAGTTAATGAGGTGTGTACTTTAGAAAAAGGAGAGCTTTATTTCTCATAAAGGGTAGCAACCTGCCGGGCGGCCCTTCCAACAGGTGAGAAGCCAGGCACACGTGTTTCAAAGACGAGAGAAAAGGGAATAGGATTTTATACTGAGCAGGGGTGGCCAAATATACATATTGAACAAGCTGTAGGAGGAGTCATGAATATTTACGAAGGGAAATCATACACATGTAATTGTGCTTTATCTCTCCCATCCTGTCCTGGCTGGGAACTCAGTTTTAAGGTGTTCTTGGGGTCCCCTTGGCCAAGAGGGGTCCATTCAGTTAGCAGAAGGATTAGGATTTTATTTTTAGTTCACAGTAGTTTATAATTAATTGAATTATAAAATATATAAAATTAAATAGGATGCTTACTGTAAGTTCTTTGTAGTTTCTTTATCAGATTAAAACTGTTCCATTTATTTCCTAGCTGTGAAGTATTCTTATCATGTATAGGTGTTGAATTTTATCAAATGTTTCCTCTGCACCAAATAAAGTGATCATTTTTTTATTCCTTATTCTCTTAACATGTTGAATTGCATTATTTGATCATCAAATGTAACCAAACTTGCATTCCTGGAGGTAAATTTGCACCATGTACTATCCTTACACATCAGTGGATTTGGTTTGCTAATATTTTGTTTGAATATGTATGTTTGTAAAAGAGATGGGCTTATAATTTTCCTTTCTTGTGATGCCCTAGCCAAGTTTTTGGTATCATGGTTTTATAAAATTAAAACTGATGAGTAATCTTGCATTTTTTTAATCTAAAAAATTTCTTTCTCAAAATGTCTATATTTCATCTTCATTTATTAAAGGATAGTTTTACTGGGTATAGTTTTTTATATTGGTACCTTTTTTTTTCCTTCAGCACTTTAAATATATCATTTTATTGTCTTCTGGCTTCCTTAGTTTATGTTAAAAGTCAGCTTTTGGCCTTGTTTCTCCTTTGAAGATAATGTGCCTTTTTTCTCCAGCTGCTTCCAATATTTTTGCATTTTCTTGGACTTTCTGCAGGCTTTGGTGTGGTTTTCTTTATATTTATTTTGCTTAGAGTAAGAGATTCTTGCATTTGTGAATTGATGTCCTTTGTCAATTTGGGGAAATTATCAATCAGTATCTTTTCAAATATTGTTTATTCCCTCACATCATTTCTCCACTCTTTCTGTCACTCCCATTATACATGTTAGCCAATTTCAGAAATTTTCATATTTCTTATACTCTTTCTGTGTTTTTCATTCTATGTTTAAATATCTGTGCTTCAATCTGGATATTTTCTACCCTTAAAAGACAATTTACTAATCATTTCTTCCTCTGTGTCTAATCTGCTATTAAATCCATCTGTTGAATTCTTAATTTCTTATTTTATTTTTAATTTGTAAACTTATATGTAATTCTTTTTTATATATAATGAAATATTTTCTAAAACCCTAGTGAAATTCTTTATTTTTATCTATTTTTAACATATCTAACATATTTATTTTAAAGTCTGTATCTCACTACTACCTGTCTTTCCTCTTGGTATTGGGTCAGTTGGTCCTGTTTCCTGGTATGTCTGGTAATTTTTAATTGACTGTCAGGCATCGTACCTCTATAAAAAATTTTAGAGGTTCTGGATGATGTTATCTTTTTCCAGAGATGATTAATTTTTTTTCTGGCAAGCAAATATGACTAGCCACATCACCTTGGTCCAACAAGGGATGAAGATAATGCAAAGACGTTTCAGGCTTTGTGAGAGCTGATCAATTTCTGGTTCACCTTAATCCTAGAGCAGAGTACTTTAGGGGGCTCAACTAAGAGCCTGGGATGTTTACCAGGCCCTTCCTCCTCGGCAAACCCTGAATTTCAATTTTGCCTCTCCAGCAATGAGACTGCTTGGCTTTTTATCCTTTCAGCTGCTCCTGTCTGCTTGGATTTTTAGAACTAAGAATGTGATGTTTAGGAACCAGTGACTGCTACCAGGGGAAACTGTGCCTAGAATGTTAGGCTAATTTCTCTGCAGTTCACTTTGCTCTGGGACATTGGCACCTCACGTCCTGGCTATCTTGGTCATCTTGGACTCAAGTTTTACCGCCCAGTTCCATGTAACTGCCACAAACTCTAAGCAATCTCATTTTGTTCTCTAAGACCCGTGGTATAAATTGGAAAATTCCCTGAGAGGATAAGATCCAATGGAGAGTTTACCTCAAGGTATTTTTCTTCTTACCAGAATCTTGATCAACTCCTTTGGCTGCCTTCCAAGACCTTCATGGAAATGTTCACGGTATTTTATCCATCTTTCCTAGTTGTTTTCAGCAGGATTGTTAATCTGCTACAAGCCATTCCGTAGTTGCTGGAAGCAGAATCTTTATTTTTAATGGTGGATCAAATATTTGAAAATGAGCAAGGTAGGGACAACCAATTGTAGCAAAAATATTAATATAAAAATATGTAACCAACTAGGATTGTATTTTTGGTTAAAAAAGAAAAGAAAAAAATGCGGCTATAAAACAGTTTTATAAATATGTGCAAGGGCTAAGTAGAAAAAAAACAAATGAGTAATAGTGGCCAGGTGTAAGATTATACCCGAATGAAGGACCTCTGCTAACTAGAGACTTCATGTCCTACGTAAAGAGACCAATTGCTTCTCAGCTCTAGATCTAATCAGCCAATTTTTTCTGTAAAGGGCCAGATAATAAGTATATTAGGCTTTGTGGGCCATACAGTATTCTATCACGACTACTCAACTCTACCATTGTAGTGTGAAAGCAGTCATAGACAATAAGTAAACAAGTGGCTATGGCTGTGTTCCCATAAAAGTTTAATTACAAAAACAGATGGTGGCCATATTCTTAAAGGACATTGGCTTGTTCTTTTCTTTTTTTGTACTGTCTTTGTCTGTTTTGGGTATTGGAGTAATACCGGCCTCATAAAATGAGTTGGGAAGTGTTTCCTCTTCTATTTTTCTGGAAGAGATTGTATACAGTTGGTGTTAATTCCCCCTCAGACATTTCGTAGGAATCTGTAGCAAAACCATCTGGGCTTGGAGATTTTATGGAGTTTTTAAATTACAAATTCAATTTCTTTCATAGTTACAGGCTACTAAAATTATCGATTTCATATTTTGTAGTAGCTTGTGCCTTTTGGGGAATCAGCTCATTTCACCTAAACTGTCAATTTTATGCGTGTAGAGTTGTTTGTAGTGTCCTCTTATTATCCTTCAGATGCCTGCAGACTCTGTGGTGATATCTCCTGTTTCATTTCTGGTATTGGTGATTGGTGTTTTTTAAGTCTCTCTCTCTTTCTCTTAAGTCTTGATAAAGGCTTGTCAATTTTGTTGATCTTCCCAAAGAACCAGATTGTTGTTTCATTCATTTTTACCTATTTTTAGATCATTTTTTTAAATCATTTTGCCAATCTCTTTATGGTAGGTGTGCTGGTGACAAATCCTCTTAGTTGCCTTTGATGTAAAATGTCTTACTTTTCCTTTCATTCCTGAAGGATATTTTCACTGGATATAGAATTGTGGGGTGAAGTGCTTTTCTTACAGCACATTAAAAATATTATGCCACTTCCTTCTGGCCCCCCTTGGTTTCCAATAAGAAATTACAGTTAAAGTGTTATTTCTCTTTCATTGCCTTGAAGATTTTTTTTTTCTTTGTCTTTAGTTCCTCAATTTTGATGATTAGATGTGTTGGTAGAGATTTCTTTGGTGTGGATTTCTTTGGTGGTGGGCTGGATTTGACCCACAGGTCATAGCTTGCCAAACTGCTTACTACACTTGATCTTAGCCAAAAGGCCGAGAAGCGATGCCAAACTGCTTAGATAATTGATCTCCATGAAAATTCAGTCCCAGTGTTGCCAGACTTTCTGATTTTACAAGAGATACTGGAAATTCAGAGGGGTTTTTTTATTTGCAATCACCTGATTTTTTTAAAGTCTCTCAAGAAATTCAAATTTTTTTCACTGACGTACTGAATCAAAAAAATAAAAATAAGAAAAATAATCTTCATAGCCCCATAGGCCACAAGACATATATGTTAGATTTTAAATGTGGTACTCTTTAAAATTGTAAAGTGTCCTCCTTTGTTTCATTTCATTTGTTATTTATTTATTATTTATTGCCTTGGCTTTACCTTTGATACAGACAAGGATTCATACTTTCTTTTAACTTGTATTTGCCTGACATGCCTTTTCCTATCCTTTTAGGCTCAACTTCTATGAGTCACTTTGTTTCAAACATGTCTCATTTCTCAGCTTATACTTGGGTTTTGTTTTGTAATCCAGTCATATTTTTAATTATGCTTTTTAGCCCATTTACAGTAATTGACATGCTGAAATATGATTAATCTTAATTTGTTTCTTCTCTGATGAATGCATGGGCTTTTATGCATGGCTTCTAAAGGCAAAGAAGCAATGATTACAGAAAGGCACATTCCAGCAAAGATTTGGAATAAGCATGCAGTCAAGATGGCTACATTGACAGGATTTCATATGCTTAATACTCCCTGGGATGTATAACTTTTGGCATATCAAATATTTAAAAGATCATTCTCATTTATTTACAGTTAAATCATAGATTCCTTTCAAAGACAGGAATTGAAGAAAACCATTGAAGAATAAAACCATTTTTCTTCCCTTCCTCCCTCTGGTTCTAGTGCCCAAACAAGCCATAGACCAGTCAGGGTGCTGGGTTTTTAATGCTTCTCACATCACAACTGTCACCTCCACATTCCTTAGCTGCTGTCTGTCAAGAAGCTGGCCCTGGTTTCAAGAAGTAGAAGACCTCAGACATGTGACATTTGGGACTCGCTCTGTGCTGCCCAAAGCAATTGGAAAAACCTGCTCTGGTTTTGCCATCCTGAAACTCAAGCTGCCAAAAGACAGAAAGTAATCAAGAGAAAATTACTTCTTCATCTCAGGCCTTCTTCCTTTTTGGTCTTAAACAGGGAGATGAGTAAGGGAGATAAGGGAGAGCTGTGTCATCCCTCAGTCCAGTGGCCCTTGTCCCATATCATGGACCCTGGATTCACTTCCTTCCTCCCCTGTGCTTGTGCTTTTCGGGTTCCATGGAATCGGAGGGCAGAGAGGAGAGGGCTGCTACCAGGAAATACTAAGAAGGAACAGCAAAGCAGATCATCTCTTTGGCAGGCAGTTATGGGATAATGGACTCCCCAGCTGAACTCCCAGGCACCTGGGATGTAAAGAAACATCACCTCTCCTTCCACTGAGACTGAACGTCACCCTGATCCCAGCCAAGCCGAGCTGGCAAGAACCTGAGATTGCGTTTTCTCAGCCTTGAAGGTCAGCTGTGCTTTATACAGGACAGCACAGTGAGGCAATAAGCCCAGGGACTTGGTTCTCCATGAGGTTCCCTATTGGGTTCCCATTAGGATCCCCACACCAACAAGAAAGCCAGTGATTCAAATTTGGGTTTTTCAAAAGCGCTTCCCTGGGCCCCAGCGAATGTGTTTTGATGAGCAGAACATGGGATTTGAAGTTAGACAGATTTGGATTTGAATATTGCCTTCTCTGGTGCTGAGCAGCTACTTGACCTTGAACAATGCTCTTAAGGATGAAGCGAGAGGTGCACAGAGTGCCTACGACACACTGCATTAGTCAGGGCTCTCCAGAGAAACAGAACCAACAGGATGTGTCTGTCCAGAGAAGGAGATTTATTTTACGGAATTGGCTCACGCAATTGTGGAGGGTTGGTAAGTCTAAAATCTGGTGGGGGTGGGGCCAGCAGGCTCAAGACTCAGGAAAAAGTTGCAGTTTGAGTGTGAAGGCAGTCTGCTGGTGAACCAGGAAGAGCCAGTGTTGCAGATGAAGTCAGATGGCTGTCTGCTGGCAAAATTTCCTCTTGCTCAGGGGAAGTCAATCTGTTCTATTCAGGACTTCAACTAATTGGACGTGACCCACCCATATGATGGAGTACGATTTGCTTTATTCAAAGTCTACTGATTTAAGTGTTCATCCAAAAACACCCTCCCAGAAACACCCAGAACATTTGACCAAATATCTGGGTACCATGGCCCAGCCAAGTTGACACATCAAATTAACCATTACCACTGCTAACAAACCCTAGAGAGCCAATAAATATAGTTCTCTCTTCCTCATTTCCCAGATTCCTGAACCATTAACTCCTGTTTCTCCCAACTGCCTTAACCTTTTTCTCTGTCCTGGGCCCTTGGGTCATTGAAAGTCTCCAGCACTGTTGAATGAGGATCACCTCCCAAAATGCTTGCTCTGGGATCTTCTGCATGCGCATTTGGACTGCTGTCTGCTGCTCTCCTGATAATCCGTCTGTCCCTCGCCGTGACCTTGTCTTCCTGGCTCTGCTGACCTAGACGCTCAGCAAACACGCACTCGCACTCAAGGCCACCTGTCTCGCATCACATGCAGTCCCTGCTCCACATGTTTATCCCCTTCAGAGGAAATTAACAGTGATTATAAATAAAAATAATCATGAGGAGGAAATAGCAAAGATTGAATTTAAATTCTTCTTGACAATCACCTGTTTCAAATATTTGAGTCGCGTTTCTCTTGTATTTGGCTTCCTGGTCTTTGTTATTGAGAAAACAGGACAAATGGCCTCGCCTCCTATTTCCTTTTCTCTTGCTCCTCCTCTTCTTTTGGCCAAGCCAGTGGAGCTTATTTTGCAAAGCTCTTCAGTCATTTTTTTTTTTTTTAACAGATGTGGAATGAATGAGGATTTGCTCTAGGCCATCGGTGGCTCAGTGACCAATTAACAGAAGAAAGATTGTGGGCAGAGAAAAAACTTTTTCTCAAAACCAGAAAATATGCAAAGATTTGCATGTGCAGATTAATCTGTCGTCTGTCCCTGAGAGAGAAATGTGATGGTCACATTTACAAATTATACAACTGTAGAAAGAAGATTGGTCCTTGAATATGTGATTTTACAGAGCCCTACATTGGGGACTGGGAAAACACCCTAAAGATAAAGAAGGCACCAGAAGCATAGACACACACAAGGGGATAGAGAAACCTTAGAAAACAACTTAAACTCCCAACCAGTGCGTAATTGAAAGAGTACAGGAGAGTGACCAGTACTAACAGATTCAATAAACAACCAAAAAAAAATATCAGAAGCTCTTCATCCTCTTCTCCAGATAGCGAATTTCTACCCAAACTTAAATCCCCAGACCAAAACCCTCCTTGTTCTTAAAGATTTTCCAAAGTACTCCAAGCCCCATGCCATCACTTCCTTCTCCAAACTCGCAGGGAAGTGTGTTATCATCAACATTGTTTGGCACTGGGTCGTGCTGTCCAATAAACTGGCACAACTTTGCTTTGCTGTTCACTGGTTTTTCCACACTTCGTGTCTTGTTTTTCTCATTAGACTGGAACATCTTTGAGGGCTGTGTACATGAGTTACTTCTCTGTGTCACCCAGAGAACATAACACAGTGGCTACAACGGCCACTCAACCAATATGACTTGTTTGTTAAGATGTGTCATATTTTATCCACAGTATCAGGAAACAACCCAAGAACATCCACCTAGTATAGTGAATTCTCCTAATTTCATGTTGCTTCAGCATTCATTTTGAATATAAGCTTAACTTTCTCATACCAGAAGCAGGGCTCAGTCACCCCTGACACCACCTTCCACTAGCTCAATGAGGTTGTTCCAGACACCTACCTATAACGGGAACAACACAGCAAAGGTTGCTACCTAGACGTCAGAAGTAAAACACCACACCCAAATGGTCCAAGCCAGTGGGCAGAGATATGAACTTAGAGGTACCTCTCCCACCTAGCAAACTGGGCTCCCCACTTCCTTTACACAGACTATTCACACATTGGCCTGTGAACATAAAGTGACCCGCACCCAATCCCCCTATATGCACTGCTAGTCACCACGCTTCCTTCCACTCTCTGCTGAGTCTCATTCCTGCCTTACGTACTTGGGGACAGAGGACTGCCCTCCTGACTCGTGGTGCCCTCCCTGCTGAGGATCTGTAAGTAACAAATCTTAGCACTGATTTCCTGTTGTGGTGGTGTATTGAATTTGTGCCTTCCATCTGTAGAACCAGGGACTCCCCAGGCCAGGTTTTCCCTAGGACTGTGGGGTGAACACAAGGCTGGGCTCCCCATGCCAGAGCGATGGTCAGGCAGGGATAAACTGGACATGGGTCAGACAAGAGCCACAATTGTGTCTACCAGGATAAACAAGTTTACTGTGTGAGGATCACCTGGTCATGGGTCAGACAACTAGGCATTAGGTCATCTGCCAGGTAAAAGAAGTATTCCATGAAAGCCACACTGTAAACACCCAGCTCCCCTTCATGTCACATTAGGGCAGGGTTGTTAGCTGCTCTGGTTCTGGAACCCCAGTTTAGCTGGGGCTCTCAAGACACCTAGTCGCCCAACAGAGGTGATATTAACCATAACAGCAGTAATCACATTAGCAGCTGGCATTTACCGAGTGTTTATTCTGTGCCAAATTCTAAGCACTGATATTCTAACTCATTTAATACTCAGGAACAAATCCATGAAATGAGTGCTTTTGTGATCCCCATTTTACGTATGAAGAAACCAAAGCACAGAGAACCCAGTTCTATAGCCAGTAAGCGACAGAGCCAGTTTTTGAACCCAAACGAACTGGCTCCAGAGCCTGAGCCCTTAACCACCATGCCATATTTAGAAGTGATTTTTTAAAGGCCTCAGAGGTGGAAAGACATCTCTAAACCCATCCAAGAACTACTCAGAACTACTCTATGCACCTGGCACATAGAACTGTACAAGTTAATGTGCCCAATTTGAGTAACTTGGATGGCCCCCCACTATACATAGGGTAAAGTCTAAACACCCCCATCTTCCAGTTGCAGCTCTTTAAGACATTTCTTCCAGCCTAGTCTAGGACCCTCCCCACCATCTTCCTTCCCACATTGGGCAGCTCGTAGCACCCTGAACACTTCCCATTCTTTCCCCCTTGTGTGCCTTTGCCCACATCTTCTCACAGCCTCCATACCCCAGAGCTGTCTGTCCAAGTCCCACCCACTTTTCAAGGCCTAGCTGAGACCTGACCCCAAGAAATTTACCCCTTCCCCATCAGAATGTATCCCACTCTCCCCCTAAAAGACATTTGTAATAACGTCGGCATTGATGACTCGCATTCAGATAAGCTTCCTCACATTGGTGCGAAAGGCATGGAGTCAGAGCTGGTAAGCCAGTTGGCACACATGCACCAACACCCTCCTTACTTATGGCTCAACTGAAATGAAGCAACCACTCCTTATATGGATCCATGGGAGGCATGTGGGGCATGCGCATCAGGAAAAAATTAAGTTGGAAACTACAGAGTTTTACACTCATAAATAATGCTAGAAAAATTATGAAGTGTTGTTTTTCAAATACCCCTAAATCCATTCAGACTTTTTTTTTTAAATGTCATCCCATTTAGTACTTTATTATTAGTAACAAATTGCTGATGTCACATCCTACGACTAATTGGACTCACCAGAATGTGCTAACAGCAAGGCTGAAAGCTGCTGAACTAATGCCTCCTCTGGCTTGAAAGGCTCTAGAAGGCCCAGACTATGTCATCTTTATTTAAAGGGCCTATGCCAAGCTTCAATTGTAGGAGACACTTATTAACTGTGAATGGCATTGACTCAAACTGCCTTGACCAGACCTGAATGAGGGTTTAGTCAGACCAGAGAGCATCCTGAGCAATCCCAGCAGTTGGTAAACAAGCATTTACTGCGCCTCATCGGGGCATGGAGTCCTGTAGGGAGACACTGTAGATAATGGGTGGTGGGGAACAAGCCCATCCCCACCCTGTAAAGAGGGCACATGGGAGACAAGACCAACAAGTATGTAATCAGCATAAACACAAAGAGAAAAATACAGTCATTCCAAGGGTATGTTGAGGGGAAAGAATGAGTGGGTAAGGTGGGAGAAGTGACCACAAGGTCACTGGAGAGAGAAAAGGCTGGTTGTTGTGTCCCTGGTTCACCTACTCATTATTACCCTGAGAAGAAAACCCCAGACAGCACCCTGGCAGGGGCCTCACATTGCACATTCTCTGCTGGTAGGAAGGGCTGGGGTTAGCAAAGTCCTGCTCTGAACTTCACAAAGCTCTGTTTGGAGCATGGGGCTCTCCTCCCACCCTCACTGGGAACCCAGATTAGGCTCTTGCTGTTTGGTTCTTTCCGGGACATCATGGGATGGCACACACATGAGGAAGAGAGGCCAGCCCCACACGGAATGGATCTTAGCTGGGGATGATGTTCCACCCCCTCATCTCCTTGCTACCACCAGTTTTGATGGGGACCAAGCTGGCCTCTGACACTACAGAAAAACATACATGTCCCTTGGAGAGAGAGATGCTAAAAGGCAAAGGAAGTTTGGCGCTCCAAGCTGGCTTCCTTCTGAGTTACATTAATTGGTGATTAGGTGAAAAAGGAACCATCTGCTGAAAGGCTGTCTTGCCCATAATCATTTAGTTGACCCTTGAAAACACGGGTTTGAACCATGTGGGTCCACTTATATGCACATTTTCTTCTGCCTCTGCCGCCCCTGAGACAGCAAGATCTACCCCTCCTCTTCCTCCTCCTCCTCAGCCCACTCAGCATAAAGATGATGAGGACAAAGGCCTTTGTGATGACCCACTTCCACTTAATGAATAGTAAATAATTTTCTCTTCCTTCGGATTTTCTTAGTAATACTTTTTTCTAGCTTGCTTTATTGTAAGAACACAGTATGGAATACATATAATAGACAAAATATGTGTGAATTGACTGTTTCTGTTATCAATAAGGCTTTTAGTCAACAGTAGGCTATTAATAGTTAAGTTTTGGGAGAGTCAAAAGTTATCTACAGATTTTTGACTGCATAGGAGTCAGTACCCCTAACTTTTGTGTTATTCAAGGATAAACTGTATATTCACTATTTGTACATAAATCTCAGGAAATGTCATTTTATATGAAATATTCTTATTAACTTCTTCCCACAATATTGTTTTAATGGACTGGGGAAATCAGCAGGCTTGTTCTACTATATTTGACTATCCCAAGAGTTCTCAGGAGATACAACTTAGCAATGTTTCAGCATGGCCCAAAAAACTGGAAATCTTTTCTTAAAGAATTAAACCATTCCATTGAGCAGCTTTGCAAACATTCAGTTGCCCATCTGCCTGGGGGAAAAAAACCAACAGGTTAGTAGAAAAGTACTACATGTATGTTATCCCCAGAGGATCTAGGATTGCTGTTTTTAAAAACAATTTCATGAGCTAATTTTCTTTTTGGCATTTATTTGTGAGCTCTTATTTCCAGTATCATGTTATGTCTGTTTTTATGAACATCAATCTTTACTATTTTTTGGTCAGAAACAACAGAATAGAGGAAAATATTCTAAATGTCCTGGACTCACTACTAACGAGTTATGTAATAGCAGATAATTCTCACAATCTCTCCAGACTTCAGTTTCTCCCACTTTGAGAATGAAGATAACTATAGTTTCCCCTGCAGGATTGTTAAGGGATCAAACGAGAAAATGCACATGAACCTCTTTTGTAGAGGATAAGGTGTGCCTGTGTTAATTGTAGCACTGGCGTTAGCATTTTTACTCTCACTATGATCACAGGGGACTGCCCGCCCAATTGAAAAGGGTCATTAAAATCCACATCTAGGGATCAACACAACCCCACTTCTGTCATCAAAATGCAGTAGTGTGGCCTTTGACTATTTAGCTTTGATTCTCAGAAATATGATTCATTCACACTGAAAAGGAATGACAGATTCTTGGATGATATAGGTGCTACCCTTTTTTTTTATTTATGTGTATTTTCCTCTGTGTCAGAGTAGCTAAATTTTTCTTAATTCTTCTTTAAGGAATGAGGAATAAACTTTAACCCACTTCTAGGCTCATTTTCCCTTCTGACAGCATGCGACTGACACTGTTTCATGTGTGTAGGATGGGCTTAGATCAGCCTGATCCAGAGAGAGTGAGTAAGAACATTATACCAGAAGAGCTGAGAGTAAAGCTGAAATGCTCTTGTCCTCATATACGATGGTGGCAGCCTATAGAACCTGTCTAGTTCTCTTTTCTTATTTCACTATAGAGCTAATAAAATACATTCAGTGGCAATTCTATTAGCAAAAGATAGTGCAAAATAATTGCAGCAAAGCTGCAGGGGGATACAAGCTTGTAGAGTTTGTGTGGATTATTCAAGAGAATCAGGTTAATATCTATGCTCTGAATGTGCAAATATATGTATGCCTGGCACATAGGATGCTTCATGAACATGGTGGCTTTTAATACTGAGTGACAGCAGATCTTGATATATGGGGTGGAGTGGGGGGCACAGCTAGGCCTGTCTTGTGTTTCTTACTCTAACTCTTAACTCCTTAATCCCGTTGGGTAAAGTGGAAGTGGAAGCCCAATAACAGTCTGCAAAACTATTTCTCAGGCCCCATCTTCACTCCCTGTGGAACTCTGGCCCCCTTTAAAGTCCTGCCAGAAAGATCTGGGGGTCCCCAGGTGGTGTCTTCTGCTGGGAGACAAGCAAGTCCTCTTGACTTCTGTAAAGGACTTGTGCCTCGGCCTTCCTGAAGCAGAGCCACCCCAGAAGACCTCCAGAGCTCCAAGATATCCTTAAATCCTAGGGTAAATATGGTATCATTTGCCAAAATAGGACCAACCTGGCTGAATTACAGTAGATCCCCCAAGGGGAACAGCATGGCACATAAAGCCAAGCTTTTGGAGTTGGACAGACCCAGAATCAAACCCAGCCACAGCCACTTCTAAGTGTGACATTGATAAATTATTTAACCTTTCTGAGCCTCATGTTCCTTGTAAATGGTAGCTATTCAGAACCACCCCAAATTTTCATTTTGTCAAATACTTACACATAATTTACTAAGTGCTTAGCAAATATCCACTCATTTAATTTTCCTAACAAGCCTATGGTGTAGGTACTATTATTACCCACATTTTATAGATAAGCCCATCAAGGACAGGAGGTCTAGCAGCTGGCTCAGGGTCCCACAGCTAGTAAGTTGCAGAGGCGACATCAAACCCAGGTGTTCTGGCTACTGAATCCTTATTCTTAACCACCGTCTTAGCTAATCTTTAATGGTCAAACAAGGAAGTATTGTTTAAACTTTTTGAGGTATTTTTAAAATTTTGTTGTCATAGAAATTTTCAAACTCACAAAAAGTAGTGAGAATCCCTTGTCCATTGCATTTTCCTTTAGTTGCAATAAAAAATATTTTTGTCATTTTTTTTGATCTTGCTTATATCATTGGCTAAATTAAGGTAGGTTCCTTTGGTTTCCTTACATAATCATAAAAATAATGATGGTGGGCTCTTATTTTTGTACAGTACATCTACAATATTATTTTGTATATTACTTTGGACAGCCCACTAAGTACTTTTACTTTATTATTTCATTGACTTTTTCAGCAACTTTCCAAGACAGGCAGTGACGTTGCTGAGACCCCATTTTTTAATACAAATGGTCAAACGAAGGAAGGTCAGATAGCTTAAGGAATTTTCCCATGTTCGCACACCTAGTAAGTGATGGAGTCTATCAAAATATCAATTTGATTTTTAAAGTTTCCAGTTGATTTGTTCTCTGGACATCAATACATAGGTGGAAAAAATAGTGGGCTCTGGAATTCAGCAGACTTCAGCACAAATCCTCATTCTTACTCTTAGGTACGATGTTATGTAAGTAACTCTCTAAGACTTAGAGATCTCATCATTAAAATGCACTTGTACTACTTATATCACAAGTTATTAGAAATATTATATTATAAATGATTATATTATATAAAAGAGTTTATTATAAATATATGTATATAATATGTATAATCTAATATGTATTTATGCATAAAATCTATACATATGCATATGTAAGTATGTGTGTATAATCTTATACCATGACTATCCCAAAGCAGATGCCCATTAAATCTAAGTTCCCCTTTCCCACTTCTAGACAAGATCAATCAGGATAGAAAGTCTACTGATTGCTTGGTAGTCACCTGCTACACTTCCAAATCTTCCCAAACCTTTTCTACATTAGAATATTGACCAAAGGCTCCTGGATTCTTTTATTCTTTCCAAAAATTGTTTACTTCTTTGGTGCTCAGTTGCCCCATTCAACTGAAAATGTCCCGGTTTTATCAATTACATTCTTTATCTCTTTAGAAAAAATAGGCAAAACCTCCATTATTTTATTTGAACTCTGTTTCTTCTTGGAGGCCAAGTTGGAGGTTATACAGTATGCTTTTGTCTCCCCACCCCAGAACTAAGCCCTTTCTAAGTAAGATAAAACCATTTGTGGCTTCATAGCTTCCTTCCATGTTTATCAACAGTAAGAACACCATGGATGAATACTTCTGTGGTTCAAATCTACAGTGAAGGAACAATTTGTCTTTTGTGACTGGATATGTCATCTAATCCTTGCTTCTGCCCTCATCTGTTTGCATTTATACTCTCCTTAATCAGTAGAAATCGTAAGTGACGTTAAGAAGAAACTCAAGAAAAGAAATTCTTTCACTTGTTCCATTACAGAATAAAACTTCCCTACCTTCAACTAGATGGCACAATGCCTGGTGCAGGGTTGGCACTGAATATATTTTTGTAGAATGACTGACTGAATGACATTACCTAAGCATCTTAGTGAAATATGAATTATGACACTTTTAAGATATCTGTTTTATGATTCTTTTCCATATATATGTGAAGTAATTCCCATTAGAGCTAATAATTTCATCAAGTAATAATATTTTGGAAACCTATTTTAATGAACACATAGTGATAATATTTAGTGAACATATTGATCATCTTATACAAATAGATATTTTTAAAGTAGACGAAATTTTGCTGTTTTAGTTTAAATCTCTCTCTCTCTCATTTTCTTTTTTGAAATAAAAAGTATGAAGATAATGTTGGGTTTTCTCCATCTAAATAATTATAACTTCTGAATTAGTGAATTAAGTGAAGTTGTATTGTGTTTAACTTTAATACTTTATGTTTAAATTGGAATCTATTTCCATACTGAGATATGAAAAACAAATTGTTGCAAATTTCTACCTGTAGTACCAGGCCCTGGGCAGGATGGGGAATGGGCACATGAACTCACACAGATTATCACTTAGCTATTCCTGTAGTTGAGCATTGCAGCTCCATAAACCTTTTCTTAGGAGGACTTCTTTTGTCCCATTTAGCTTACGGAGTCCACTGGAAAAATTCTTGTTCCTCCAGCATCATTCCTGCCTAAAGAAGGCTGTGGTCCTACTAAGCTCTGACACAGAGTTTCTCCACTGATGAAGTGTCTTCAGGGAGAGACAGGAGTACAGTAAGACATGGTTCACAATATCCACAGCCTCAAGGCCCAAAGGTGCACTAGGTAGGAGGGAAGTCTTGGGTGGCCTCCATACCTGAAATAGTGAATTTGGAATCAAGAGACCAAAAGTCTAGGTCCAGTTCTATGATTAACTGTGGGGTCTTCCTCCTCTATATTAAAAAAAAACAAAATTCTTCAAAACTCAGTGTTTTAAATGACTTCAAATATCATGCAGTCATAGGTGATTCCCTACTCAAGTAGGGACGTAGGTGATTCCCTACTCAAAGGGAATCACCACTTGCTAGGGTAATAGGCTTAGATTTCTTGGGTTGGAATCTCCTGTTTTCACAGTCTGTTGTAGGCAAAAATGGTAGTAAAATTATGTGAACCAGGCCCAGCCTCATTATGGTTTCACTGCTTGGAGCCTCTGTGCCCTGCATCCGAGGGGCACGTCCTGACATTGGTCCTCTCTGAAAGGTTGTGATTCTTGATGGGATGATTCAATGGATGGTTTCTTCCACCTCTAGTGTTTCATGATTCTGTAATTCTCTTGACGGTTTAGGGTCAATCGTTATTAGTAACTTCAATAAGGCAAAGCTGATCCCACAGCTAATACTGCAAGACTCTTCTCACCCACTCTGTTACCATAAAATAAAACGAAACTTCAAATACAATCAGCTTAATTTGTGACATGGCTGATAATAATGGGTTCTGATGATCCATAGTAAGCAGCTTGTGAAAATTCCCAGAGCATTTGTTTGCAAGAACCAGAAATTCACTCCAGTTAGCTTACAAAATGGGGAATGGGTCGTAAGGTTACTTACGGGTATTGCTTGGAGTATTGCTTGGAGCCTGCTAAACACAACACCAACACCAGGAAGGACTGGAACTGGAAGCTGGGATGCTCCTGGGAACTCAGGCAGCTTCTCTCTGGGCCCACACATGTTCTTGTCTCTGCTGCGTGTCAGCCTCACCACCCTCATTCTGCTGATCAACTTCTCCACTCACTGACCCATTTGCATAGCAGCCCCCAATTCAGTTCTCAAGCCCTCATCCATACGATCCTTCAGTGCCCCTACACCATGGCTAATTGCTACTGTTTTTATGTCCAATTTCTAAATTGACCCAGCTTAGGCCAGGGATCTACCTGAGGTATCTACCCAGCCATGAAGAGTAGTGGGGGTCACGTGGGACTTAGAAAGGGATTCCACAGAATTTATTCTTCAATCTGAAATGCTTTATAAAAATAAAGATAAGTGTGATAAATGATTATAGCCAGGACAATCACAGAGCAGCAACATCTCAGGAAAACTGGAATGTTTGGTCACCCTAAAAATGGGGGGAAAAACATTTCTTTAAAAGAAAAGAGTGGGTGAAGAAGCAGCAAGGGCATTTTTAATACTTGAAGCCACTAGGTAAAGTTCCCAGCACCCTGGGTGCCTGTGGCTCTCTAGTCTCCCTCAAAAGATACACAAAGTACCTGTGTCTCCTAAGGGCCTTGGGAAAACGGCCTGTTTCTCTTTGAGGAAATCCTGCCCCAGGCATTATTGAGAATTATGAAGTCCTTTGCAAGTACCAAAAGACTTTATAATTCTTGAAAGGATTTCCTGTTAGGCTGAGATTACCTGTCTGTTTTAGCTCTCAACCAACAATTGGAACCCTACAGAGATGACGAAAATCACCTGTATTCTTCTCACATATATACAGTCTCTGTGTTATAACTCACTACTTTAGACTCTGCATATAGTAAACATATAAGTAGGTCTACTTCAGAGAGTTTTCAAAGTGCATTTTATTACACACAAGTAATATATGTTCACTTTAGAAAAATTAAAAAGCATCAATAAGAAAGGGAAGATATAAATAACCCATAATCTAGGAAATTCTATGTATCTTCCTTTGTATGTATAAATACATATAATATTTTTAAAATAAAATTATATTGCATTTGTTGTTTGTGACTTTTTTTCACTCGATAACATGGGCGTCTTTCAACTTAACCTTTCAAACTAAGGAAAAGGAGATTTTCATCCAGGAATATTAGCTAATATTTATTGAACACCTAACTTGTGTTTTTCTATGCCCTTTAGCTTTAAGAGCTTATTTAACCTTCTCAACAGCCACATGAAAGTGAGAACCATTATGATACTTATTCTGTAGATGAAGAAACCAAGACACAGAGAGGTTAAGTACCTTTCCCAGAGTCACACAGATAGAAAGTGTTAGCACCACGCCAGCAACACAGCCACACTCTTAACCACCATACTATAGCATCTCAATACTCACATTTATTCTCTGTGCTTCATATGGTTTTGGAGGCAGGGAAAGAGAGGCAAGGAAAGAGCCAGGGAGGAGAGAGTAGGACAGAGAGATGGAAATGCTTGGAGGAGATTAGAGAAAGGGCTGAAGCAAGGAAGCAACATATAGAAAAGACTATTGAATTCCAGAGCCCACTATTTTTTCCACTATATATTGATGTCCAGAAACAACTTTAAAAATCAAATTGATATTTTAAAAGACTCATTAATCTACTAAACTTAAACAATCACTTACTAGGTATGAGAGTCCAAATAAAACCTAATCACAATAATCACAATAAAGATATATGGATTTTATTTTTTAAAATACTGATCAAAATAAAGATACTCTAACCATATAAATGTCAGAAGAAATACACTTTAAAGTAAAGGAAAGTTATTACATAATATATCAGAAAAATATAACAAACCTGAACCAACAAACATCAGCAACATAGCTCTAAAATATTAAGTTGAACCATATGAAATTGCCAATAGTTGACCAACATTTTGACCTGCAAAAGTAGCAATTCATATAAAGTAAAAGTTAATAAAATCATAAATTGGATTTCTCAAAGTGTGATCTTAACATTTAATTGTGTCCAGGCCCAGTGCAATTCTAGCACTTTGGGAAGCTGAGGCTAGAGGATTGCTTGAGACCAGGACTTCAAGACCAACCTGAGCAACATAGTGAGAT
Organism: Daubentonia madagascariensis; assembly: GCA_023783475.1. NCBI lineage: Eukaryota > Metazoa > Chordata > Mammalia > Primates > Daubentoniidae > Daubentonia > Daubentonia madagascariensis. Next base: position 11,707,856 of record JAKFHU010000487.1, read on the forward strand.
GCTGTCTCTACAAAAAACAGAAAAGTTAGCCAGGTGCGATGGTGTGTGCTTATACTTCCAGCTACTCGGGAGGCTGAGGCAGGAGGATTGTGTGAGCACAGGATTGTGAGGTTGTGGTGAGCTATGATGACACCACTGCACTCTATCCTGGGCAACAGAGTGAGACCCTCTCTCAAAAAAAAAAAATCAAGTGATCAAAAAATTAATAATGATGTTGGACAGTTAAACAGCATGATTGAGACACTTGATCAAATTCACGTATTTAGAGCTTTATGTCAATTCTTAGATGATCTTCATTCTTTTCAAATTTTCAGGGGATATTTTCAAAAACTGAGCATATACCAAGCCATAAAGGATATTTCAATAAATATCAAGGAATTGATAAAACATACAGACTATATTCTCTGACACAATACAATAAAATGAGAACTCAATTTCAAAAAAAGAGAAATCATCAAAAATACTTGTGTATGTTTGCAAACTAAAAAATGGTTCTAAATTATTCATGGCTCAAAAAAAAATCATGAAAGAAGTTATAAATAATGCCAGGCTGGTTTATCATGATCTGATTTTTCTCCATTTCATTTGGTCCATGTGACTTGACATCTGGTAATACTGCTAAAGCTAATGTAGTGGGCTGCAGGAATTAAAAAATATGACAGAAAAAACTATAAAGTCTTAATTCAATTCCTTATTTATTTCACCCATTTGTTCACAGCTTTTGTGTCTAAATTTCATTCAGTCTTTTCTCCATTTTATTCCCCATGGTTCATCTAAGAAGTGACCCCTTCTTCACAGTTGAAAAGCCTACAGGAGCATCACCACCAGTATTGAGTACTTCTTATGTGGCCCTGAGGTCGCCATGTTCTAGGTTCTTCAAAAGAACCTGCCAACAGTGGACTACTGATAGAATACCATAAGGATATATGGATACATATCCATATATATAAATGTCATCTCAAAATACCAGCTACTTTAACTTACCACAAGTGGGCTTTGCTCAGTCTGTATTAACCCTGGTAAGCACTATTGTTGAAATAGGCATCTCCCCTAGTCATGGATGTGGGCAGATCTAATCATGTCCCTTTATGGTTCTAAGTTAAGGAAAGCACATGAAAAAGCAATTGTTCAGAACAGTATATGCCTCCAAATCAGAGCAATACAAATAAGAGCAAGGGAACGTATTTTGCTTCACTGCTTATTCCCCAGGCATCCAAGTAAAACACTCCCTTAAAGTGTCATGTGCAATAGAACACAAAGGAGAAAAACATGCAGAGTTTGTTGCTTAAAACAGATTTAAGCAAAGCTAAAATCTGCTCTTTAGGACTTCAGTTAATAAAAGCCCAGGGATTCCATCTGCAACATTCTCCCAGTAACATCACAATGTCGATATTCCAAAGGATTCCAGAGCCCCAGGATCAAAGTCCAGGATGCCAGAGAAAGGATGGAGAGGAATCCCCATGAATCCTGGGGTTTTGTGTAAAGGCAAGGTTAAGAAGTAGGAAATAAAGAGTGGTCTGGACACCTTCCTAAAAATGTCCCATTTCACTAATTGGAGGGGCACCCAAGTGAGCAAAAGCTTGATGCCATATGACAACGTCAGGTAATCAGCTCATCTCTCTCTCTCTCTTCCTTTAGGTCACCAGGGACAGGCTCAGGTTGTTGGCAGCACAGCCTTTCCCAGGCAAAGGGTTTGGCCAATCTGTCAATGAGTATTGTAATAACATGGACAAAGAAAACATTTTTTAAAATAGATGTCTTTGCTTTAGGGTGGAGGAGATATGGATATGTTTCTTGCTGTGTTAAGTTCCTTTCATGTTGTTATATTTAAAATGACTTAACAAATCAAAGTAATGGTTATATTTGATAAAATTCATTCACCACCCTTAATATGACTCGAGGGCTCAAAGGCAAAGGCCCAGTGTGAAGGGTCAATCTCGTGAGAGAGTTCACACAGAATTTACAAAACAAAATTTACACAAAACACTCAGAGGCATTAAAAAAAATGAAGTTCATTATTGTTTGTCATTACTCTCATACTCTGAAGCTACCATTTCCCCTGATGGCAGAGAAAAATAAAAATTGCCAATTAAACGTAACTTATTCTGTTTCTGTTTGAAACATTTCACTTTGAGATTGACTCAGCTTCATTTGGGTAAATACCCAGTAAACTCCAAGGCACTTTCTTCCCTCTCTCAAGGAGACACTTTGTTCACTCCTTGTTCTCAAGATGGTATCTGGGTGCAGGGAAAACCAACACATCCTGTGGCAGGGTCCTTGATCTTCAGCTACAGAGACTGATTGTATCTCTACATGTCCTTAGGTGGTGTTTACTTAGATGTGGCTGATCTCACCGTCCTTTGCAGGTGTCCTGATGGTCTAAGGTCCCTGGGTCCCTGGGTCCCTCACATCACCATGGTTTGTGGCTTCTTGCTTCCTTGCCTTGGCTACAAGCCTACGCCAGGACAACCTTGCTTTCAGCACCGTGGTGTCCTCTCACCAGGGCAGACAGGAGCTCCGGGCAATGAGGAAGCCTCTACCCTGGCTATTCCACCACTTCCTTACCATGGTAAACTCAGTGGGGTACAGGAGACAAGCCAAGATGTGTTGACTCTCCCCCCAGCCATCTGGGGTTTCTGTGAGGGTTTCCAAGCCTCATCACTCCCTGCCCCAATTTTGCTTAAGTGTGGTGGGGTGGGGGAAAAGGCAGTCACTTCTCAGGGACCAAGCTGCGGCACACACCCTCACTGTACCCTCTCAGAATTGCATCCCTCCTCTTGCGGTAGCCTTTCTATTTCCTCTTCCTATCTGGTGGAAATTTCCCACAAGTCGATTCCTCCACCTGCTGTACACTTTGGTCCTACAAGACCCAGCTTGACTCTTCGTATGTTAAAGGAGACCTCTAGGAACTTAGAAAACACTTTTTCTCTCCATGAAGCCTGATTTCTAGGACTATTACCTTGCTGTGGATTCAAAATATCATTTTGACGTTAGAACCTTAACATCGACTCCTTTTCTTCACTTTCTACTTGAACAATTCCAATTTTCTTCAAGACAGGGGAAGCTACATCAGCCAATGACTTCCTCCAAATAGGATAAGTTGAAACGGTTTTAAGAAAAGGGACTGTTTACGAAGTTATGGAAGAAGCATGGGAGTACTGCAGGAAACAGCACAGTGCCCTAGGGCTGCTAACTGTGTAGTCATTACCACCCCTAAGTTCAAGACCTCACGACCTGGGTTTGGAATGGTCACCCAACCCCGAAGGGCAGAATGTGCAGAGGGAATGTACAGAGGGAAGTAACAACCTTCAGTTGTGGTCTTAGCAGGCTCAAGGCAACACCTCAAGGAAGGAGCCAGGCAGGGGAATGAATACTGACACCGTCATCCTCCTTCGGCCGAGTGGCCAAACCTAACTGGATGCCAGAGGCAAGGGAGCCCCTGATATGCTCCAAACAAATCAGCTCCAGGATGGGAAAGAGCGAAGAGCAGATGTGACAAACAGAAGATATCTCATCAAAATGCATTTCCCTTAATGCCTCTGAGTGTTTTGTGTAAATAGACAGCACAGCAAGTACGAGCAAGTATGAGAAAAGGAAACCTCGTGATATTTTTCAAAAAATATAATATCCCTATAACATATGTCTGTGTGACCCACAGTTTACCTTCTGTCAGCGTCCATCTAAGTATGGAATTCAATTAGATGTCCTTTAATTTGCAAAGCCGCCTCATGACGATAGTAACAGCTAGCCCTGAGTTCTTTCTCTGTGCGAAGCATGGTGGAAAAACTTTTTTGTTGATGTTCTTTCATCCTCAAAAGACCCTTCTGGGATAAGCGTCATCAGGATCATCACCGTTTTACAGATGAAATAATGGAGACTAAAAGAGTTAGAGAGTTTGTCCAAAGTCCCATGAGCTAGGCAATTGTCACTGTAAGATCTACGACCAGGTTCTCTCTCTGCCAGGCAGGGAGCCGGGAAGGGACAATGGAGAGAAGTGGAAAGCGCGTGTCCTAAGTCGCAGCTGTGTTACCAGATCCAATTTTTCAGGAGAAGCTTATAATCCGTATTGCATAGAAAAGTCCCCATTTTTTAATTTAATTGTTCAATTTAAGTTTTTCATGTAATTTGAAAAATGAGTGAGTTAGAGTAAACATACCAGGAGCTTCTGGTTTGCAACGTCTGCTAGACTGCAACAGAGGATCCCCGCCCCAGCGCCCCAGCGCCCCAGCACCCCGGCCCCATCACTGCAGTGCTCGTCCACAATCCTTGCAGGGTTACAATCCAAGAGGATGTGTTTCCTGTCACGCTGACAACCGTAATGTTTGCATGTTCGATACTAATAATACGATAGACTAGACTATTTGTGGTAACCAGCATGAATTTGGTATCATGCTAAGAATTTTGTATATGTTATATCATTTAATCTTCACCACAACCCTGCAATTTACATATGTGTAATTATCCACACTTTACAGATGAAAACACTGAAAGTTCAAAGACTTTACGTCCCAAGCCTAAAGTCTATTTCTATTTTGTAATAGAAAACAGCAGAGCTAAGGACTGAACTCAGGCCTCTCTGACTCCCAAACTTAAGCCTTTTCTGTACCGACAGCAGAGGACCTTTCCCAGCACAGCTCTGAGATTCTAGACACACAAAGCAGAAACCCACCAGGACAATCTACTCTTCCGGATCTAGCACCAGTGACAACCTGACAACCTCAAAATGATGCGTTTTGCTTTGCAGACTGCTCACCAACCATCCAAATATTACGCTTCCTAAAAGCACCACGGACCCCTTTAGAACCAAACAGAAAAAGAGATAAGCAAAGCAAACAGCGGGACAGCTTGTGCTCGGAAATGGGCAGGCAGGTGGAAAAACAAACAGAATCTGCTGAAAATTAATAGGAAGGCAGAGACACAACTGAAGAAATGCTAAGAGAGGCCTTGACTCTTTTTTCTTTCTTTCTTTTTTTCATACCTAATTTGCAGAGAAAAATGTCATTTTAAAGAGTAGCTTTTAAAAAAAAAATGGGCTCCCCTTCCTGGAACTCAAAGGACAACGTTAAATAAGTAGATGATATCTTCTGCTAAGCATGCCTTCCAAGCCCCAAGGACTTCCTCTTCTCTCCGGATCGTAATTCTCATCCTTTCTGGATGTTTCCGCCACCCCTGTCAGCACACGCAGGCTTCAGACTCCCTGAAGCCACACCTCAACCAGCATGTTCATCTCCAATACGGGGAAAAAGTCCAGTCAGACAAGAAGCTACAAAAGAGAAAATCCACAGCTACGTATTTCCACGTGTTATGTCATTCGCTGGATTTACTGCTAGCCCTTGAATCATCTCTAACCTCCCAAACTTTAGTTGTCTCAAGCTCCATAGCATGTTCTTCCAAATGTTTCTTTCTGTCATTCTTTTGAGAGTTATAACAATGAATTATAAGGTTTGTCCTTCCAAGAGACATATTGCCAAAAGACTTCATTTCTACGTACAGCTTAGTAACAGGTCTCCCCGATGAATGTGTTCAAGATGAATTTCCAGTCCCCACCTTCCCACAAAGCATGTGCGCCTTCCCTGGGACCTCCCGCTCTCAGTCAGTAGCACCATCGTCCACCCTGTACCCCGTTGCAGGTCAAAATGCTAGCAACTCCCTTGAGTCATCCTTTTGCTTACCTCCTCTCTCTGTGTACCGGCAAGGCTTGTCACATCTACCTCCCAAGCCCCTCTTGGTCCCATCGTCCTCTCTCCATCTCCCGTGATGTTCTCCCAGTGCAAGCCGCCGTGTCACCTCTCACCTGGATGGAGGTGACCGCCTCCCACCTGGCCTCCCTGATTGCCCCTTCCCCCTCTACAATCTGTTCTTCATAGATAAGCCAGCCTAATTTTCATAAAATCCAAATTCAAACATGGCATTTTCCCTTGGCTTTTCATTGCTTTTGGAATAAAATCTAAAATCTTAACCATTTCCCATAAGACCTGTCTGGCCACGTTCATGTTTCTCTCGAGCCTCATCTCCTGGCATCCATCCATGCCATGCCCCCCACCCCCACCCCCGGTCCACTCTGACCATACTGGCTTGTTTTCTCTTCCTCTAATATTCCAAGCCCTTGACTGTCTCAAAGCCTTTGCAGTCGCTGTTTTCTCTGCCTAGTATACACATCCCCCAGTTTCTATTTGAGTGGCTTATTCTTATTCTTCAGGTCTTAGCTCCAAATTCTTTTATCCAAAGAGCCTGTTCTGACCACCCAATCTAAAGATTGTCCTTGACAACTACTCACTCTCTGTCTCTATTTCCCATGTTTATTTCTTTTTGGGCACCTTTCACAAACTGCAATTACTTTATTTATATATTTACTTACTGACTATCTTGTTCCCACTGTGTTCCCAGCACCTAGCATAGGTTCTAGGGCATGGCAGGGAACAAAAAATAAATGTCAAATGAATAGAGCCCACAGAAACCATGCTATAGCTCCAGTAAAGCACAAAATCAGAGTCAAAATGCAGGAAGAAACATCACTGGCTTGTGTGAGGAAGCGAGCAGCCAGATAAACTTATAAAAATATGCTTACAGCTAAGATCACAGAGGGTATTTTCTAAATGATTATACTGAGCTAGGGAGCAAGATGCAAAGATAATAAACACATTTAATTTGAAACAGATGGAAACCTGGTCAGTTCCTCACTGGTTGCTTGACTTGGGGCCCTTTAAAAATTATTCTCTTCTCTTCACCATTTTATGACCACAATTTCTGAATGCCAGAATTTGTTCTCATGGAGGGTGTCCCGGATCCCCAGCAATCACTGGATGGCCCCATTATCTTGACAAGGCATGGCTTAATTGAGTCCTGTGGGCTCACATCATTTGCATATCTGCATGATATGGTAGATAGTAATGCTTAGCTACAACTTTATAAACAAGAATCCCAAAGTGAGAGATGCACTTTCAGATTCTTGAATAGGGCACTAGAGATATGTATAATAACATATTTATTGAGTGTAGATTTCCTTAATGTGCCGAAATATGCCTTAGGGTTTTCAGTTCAAATGTCACAACTTGCTAGAGAAGTTGAAGGAATCTAGTGAACAGACATGGAGCAGATGTTTTTCTAAGCTTAAGAATTTTGTTTTCCTAAAAAACCATCCAGCTACACACAACTCTGCAGCACATAAGCTGCTTAAGCTGGATCTTCTGAGAGGAGCAAGAGAACCACCAGAAGTGAATAGGGGCTTCAGATACCAAGATTAAACTCATAAGAGAAAAATGACACCTTTTTTTATCTGAGTGGCATGAAGAAAATTTCAGGTTTCTGTCCAATATCAGTGAGAATAGTTCAATGACTGATGTTACCATAAGGCTCCAGCAGGGACTCTGTTATTTCTAAATCCTTAACCATTCTCTTCTAATTATCGCCTCTAGGATGCTGGTTTTCAGATTCAATTTCTTTGGCTTTCTGGGAAAAAAATTAAACCCACCAGAGATGTTACTACTTAGTGGTTCTGCAAATGGGCTAACCACAAAATGCCAAAGCAAAATCAAGTAGTGCTTGCTGAGCCCTTATTATAGCAGAACACACTATATGACCAATCCCAGACACAACCTTCATGGGAAGAAAAGCATCCCCCTGACTTCCTGCTCCTGACCAACTCTGGTCATCACTGTGGACTTGGGATTGATTAAAAATGCACCGCTGCTAACTCTCCCTTCCCCATAGTTAATATTTTGAATGTGCTGTCTTGTTCTTTTCTACCTTCACCCAATACCTTGTCATCCACCCATCCATTCATCCATCTATCCGTCCGTCCAACAAATATGGGTTCACAATCTACCTCTTGCCAGATACCGTGCTACATGCTAGGGATACATTGGCAGAAAAAATAGGCTGAATCCACAACCTCATGGAACATATAACCTAATAGTAGAAATAGGCATGAAAACTGAGCACAACTGGTCCTCACTAAAATGAAGATACTCAGAAGGCACTGGGGACCAGAGGAAGAAGGGGTCTATGCCTGGGGGTGGGAGTGGGGAGGTGACATGGATAGCACCATGGAGGAAGTGACAAGTACACAATCCTGGGAGGATGGGAGAGCAGTGGAGGGAAGGAGAGAAAGTCTTGCATTCCAGGCAGAGGGAGAAACACAAGCCAAGTCCTAGAAGCCTGAGAGCCCACGGCATTTCCAGGGCACCAGGATGTTTGTGCCAGCAACACAGCACTAGCAGAAGGAATAGAAGAGAGGATGAAGAAGTGAGGAGCTTTGGATTAGAAAGGACCTGTGGGTCTTGCCAAGCGCAATGACTTGGGTGTTTGAGGGTCACTGAAGAACTTTGTCTGACACTCCTAAAAAAATATAAACAAATAATTGACATAATGTGAAATGGGGTGGGGGGAGAGCCAGAAAACACAGTCTAACATACAGTGTGTTGATGCTCCCACACTAAAGTGAAAAACTTTGTTGTCACCACTGGAAGCATTAATGTAGAACATTTGCTTTCCAGTTGTCTTACTACTTAGAAGAGTCTTCCCACGCTTCTGTCATTACTATTTTAGGCAAGAATAAGCAGACAGTATCCATTTCTTTTCTTTCCAGATTAAATAATTGTTCATGAAGTCAGGGGGTCCAGTTCAAGCCCTTCCTCTCGTGACCTCATGCTGGGCCACTTGTCTGGGGGCTGTTGAGTCACTCCGAGCATCATGCGTGATGGTGGGTCTTTGTGTGTTTAGAGCTCCCCGCGAGAGGAGGAAGGAGAGCAAGAAGCAGGAGGCCCTGCCTGGAGACCAGCACTCACCTCGTGCTCAGACGCTGCACAAGGGGGAAGGCGCCCAGAGCACTGAGGACAAGACAGAGACAGGAGAAGACAAGGCTGCTGAGGAAGGCCCTTCTCTCAGCAAAACAGACCCACAAAAAGACACAAAAGGTGAGTCCAGGCCAGGGCTGCAAACCCAGCCCCCGTGCACCTGCAGGGATTCTTTGGGTTTATGAAATGGGGCCCTGGCGCTAAAGCCTTTCAGGGCAAGGGTAGAGCTGATGTCCTAGGACAAGACTAATATAAAAATAATAATAATGTTGTAAACAGCAATTCAGCAGAGCTACCACTACCCATGGCTGAACTTCTCACTCAAAAACTCTAATTTTCACATTTAGGTCCTATGCAGTATTGAGCCAAAGAAGATGGCTTCTAATAAAGCCAAAGGCCATGTGTGCCTGTTAGTTCAAGGGCCACACACTGTGTCCTGGCCCCAGAGACTTGGCCTCATTTTCTCAGTGAAAGAATCTGGTTATTTGAAGGAAAAATAGAGAACATCATCTCCAGGGGATAGCTTGGTTCTGGCCAAGGGCCCACAACTCTTTGCCCTATTTATTGTCTTTGCTTCTGCAGAGTTTGGGCTCTTCCATGTTGGGTTCAGTCTCCACATTCAGCAAAGCACATACCTGAGCCCCAGGCACACCCCCTAAGGCGGGGAACAGCCACTAGCCAACAAGGTATCTCTTCAAGTCTGAGGAACAAATCACCCAGTGCCAACGGCAGCAGCAGCCATGGAGCTGACACACAGAAAGGCAGCCGAGCTGGCTGGAAGCATGTCCCCACCTCTCCTTGTTTCTCCTCTTGTAAATTCTTTCTACTTTCCCTCCCTCTCTTTGTCCCTTCTCTCCTGCCTAACCTATCTATTACCCAAGGACTTACTTATCCTTGCCTCTGGCTCTCAAAGCTCTGATTTACCAACCCCGGGGTTAAACACATGGAAGAGCCTGTACTGCCTATGCCAAGAGAGCTTGGGAAAGCATACGGGCAAGTCGGTTTTGCATTTCTTTCTCTAGCTAAAGAAATCAAACATTTTCCAAATAGTTCTACATGATGTTTCTGCTAAGTGCGTCTCATTGATAGAGGGAGGAAAGAAAGAAGGTATTCTTGAGGTAAAAAGTTATCTTTAAGCCTCATGTATGAACTGGAAGATGCAACCCTTCCTGATCAGTAACCCAGAGTTAGTACTTACTCCAAGCGCTAGAGAGTGACAAATTGCAGTGGCCAAGGGGGGGTAGATAAATTATCCAAATCACCTCCAGAGCCCCAGTCACATACAGTCAGAAAGAGTCTTTTGTTATGCAGATGCTGTGTGCTTTTTGAAAATCATAATTTAGATTCCCTAAAAATCTTGACTTCATTAGTCACATTCAAGCCAAGGAAAGCTATAAAGATGTGAACCTGATAAGAGAAAGCTTAGAAAACGGGTCTTTTACAAAGCCCAGTCTCACTCTCCAGAACTGAAACTAGTAATTAAGGAGAATTGTAGGTTAAGGAAAGAGAAGACTAGAGATGTAGCAAAAGTGAAAGGAGAGAGAGGGAAGACCTTTGATCTTAGGATAAAGGCCTCGGCCTTGAAGCAAAGCAAGCGCAAAATCTTCACTGTGACAGAGTTCAGAGAGAGATGTAAACTTCAAAGGCATGTGGGAGAAACTCCTGGCTACGCCTGGCTCCCAGCTCAGACACTCGCTGCGGGTGTGTCATCAGCCCACAGCCTTCCCAGACACCCCCCCCCGCAGCCATACTGACTGTCCCCTGCTCTTCCAGCCTCCCCAATTTATATTTCTCTCCAGTTCTGTCTAGAGATCAAAGCCCCCTTTGCTTTTTTACCTGTTTAAGGCATCAACCAGATACACAGTTAAGTGGCAGGAACTTTAGAAAGAGCTTAGGATACAAAAGTGCATGCATTCATTCATTCAACAAATATTTATTGAGCACCCACTATGCGTCAGGCACTGTTCCAGGTGCTGAAAATACATTGGTGACTAAAACTTAGAAAGATGATCAAAGACACTAATGGGGAGAATGTGTTAAGAGGTCCCATTCTGTTCTCCAACTCACTGCAGGCCTACAGAGCAATGTTGGGGGAGGGTGAGTTTGAACACCACTCCCACCACCCACATATGGCCCAGTCTGGGCCAAGTAAATCATCTCAGGAGAAAGTCAGTTCTTGCTTCCTAAGAAAGCAGTGCTTTGCAAACATTTATCCCAGGAGCCTGCAGTTCAGAATCCACAGACTGCATCCATGCGAGAGATCTGTTTTTTATTTTCCTCCCACTTGAAAGCGGATTAGGCTTTTCTTCCATTTGGGGGTTTCTACCCACTTCTGACCCTAAAAGCTCAGGAAATTACAAAGCAAGTTCTCCAACAGATGCTTTTACCAGCGTCAGACAGTCTTACCCAGCTGCCAATTTGCTCTCACTGTGTCTTGCAAGCCTGACCCACCCCAAAGGAAGAAAGGCTCGAGCTGAGCGGCCCTGCTTGCTTGTGGGATGCCCAGCTGCAAAATCGGGGTTGGCTTTCACTGCCCGACGAGGACTCCCAACCCGTGGGGGTTCTGCCAGACAAGAGCTCCTGGCAGGACATAGGTATAGATGGAAGATGTAGTGTGTGAATGTGTGTGTGTATGTGTGTGTGTGTGAGAGAGAGAGAGATTTTCAGAAATGTTTAAAAAGAACTGGGCTTGCTTGGAGATGTGTAGTTTCTACAGCAATATCTGGAACCTCAGTGCAGAGAACAGTGGAGGTGACTGCATCTGAAGAATCCCCGGCCAGTCCCCAGTCAGAAAGCCATGTGTTATATGAAATCTGAACCACAGCCCTGCACATAATCTGCCTCTGCCCGGGGCTATCTGGGGAAATTTGGAAGCTTGCAGATCAAAGGGGAGAGTTTACTCCAATTTGTCCAGAGACAGGAAAACACATCTTTCAGACCAATATTGGGTAACTGTACATGCTGTCCAGATAGACTCCCCAAGGCTAGAGGGTTTAGTAGAGCACGACTTGCTTTTTTCTGAAAGGAACAGACGATTGAAAAGGAAAGGAGAGTAGATAAAGCAAAGGCTCAGGGAAAATGATGGATCTGCCATTTATGTGCTCTGTGGCTTTGTGCAACTCACTGCAGACCTTGGTGCCTTGGTTTTCCCTGCGCACAATGTAGTTCACCATGCTCAGAGCATCAAAGAATCACAAAGTTGGGAAAGGTTTTAAAGGTTGTAGCCTGACCACTAAGAGCCTGACACATAGCAGGCACTAAATAACTGTTTCATTCACCAGTTAATTCACTGAGTGACGAAACCAACATGTGAATGCATACTGGGATCCCTGTACAACGTCCCAGCAAGTGGTGGTTCAATATGTACTCAAACACCACCAGCCATGGGAGTGTCTACTGAGATGGGCCACTCTGTCTTTGGCAGCCACAGCTGTTAGCATATGCAAGTCCAAATCCAAATCTGCCTCCCAGAAGCTTCCACCATTGGTTCCAATCCCACCCATCAAGACTGAGCCAAATGAGTTTGATCCTTGTTCTACCATGGAAGCCCTTCAGATATTTGAGCATAACTGTCATGTCCCCCCTACAGTCATGGCCCTAAATAACAAACAGGGTTTGGTTTTCTGCACCATCCTCCTCACTCTCCTCTCACTGAGCCCAGTTTGTCCAGGTGCCTCCTGGAGTCCAGCCCTTGAGCTGAGTGCGGGATTCAGCTGTGGTTGCACTGGGAAGAGAAAAACGGGCTCATGCCCTTCTTGTTCCGGATCCTGTGTCTATTGATGCAGAAGATGGCCTTGCTGGCATATACACTGGTTACTGCCCATTCATCTTACCCCAAACCCCTACATATATTTTAAATCTCAAACAGATTCTCAGGCAAGGGGTGTTCAAAGCCAGAGAGCAAACTCTTTCTTGGGTCTTCTCTGCCTCAGACAAAATTAGACACACTAGGACTGATGAATATTTGTGATTCTGGTTAAATTCTATTTTGGCCATATGTATTCCCCATCCCAACCAGAATACATACTTCCCATGAGTATGTATTCTGAAGAAGAGAGATGCCTCTGTCCCTTCCCCTGTCATACTGATGATTACAGCTCAAGAAAGGGATCCTTAAATTATTATAAAGATGTTGAATTATTCTTTGCACATGTTAACACTTGACAGTTTACCAAGTATTTTCAAATGCTTGGGGAGTGTACCTTACAAAGCAGGTTTTTATATCAGACAGAATTGCATTTGGCCTGAACAGATAAAAAGAAAAAAATGATCTCCAACAGAAAGAGAAGTGTATTTCCCCCGTATCAAGATGTCCAGAGAGAGGCAGTGTGGGGCTGGTAGGTAGCTCCATGATGCCTTCAGAGACCCAAGCCATTCATAGGTTTCTGCTCCTCCTTATCTTTGTGCTCACAAGATGGCTGCTCACCTCCGTGCATCACATCCACATTCCAAGCAGGAAGGGGATGGGCGGGTGAAGGGAAAAGAAAGAGGCATATTCGAGCTGAGTGCAAGAAAACAATAACTTTCCAAGTCACCCCTTCTCCACCAATAGACTTTTATGTCTCACTGGCCAGAACTAGGTCGCACAGCCATCCCAGCTTCAAGACAACGAAATGGTTTTAGCTAGGACACACTAACTTCGTCCCACAGTCAGGATCCTCCTCCTGAGGAAAAGGGGAGAATGAATATTGAGCAGCAGGTCTGCCCACGCATCATTATCCCTGTTTTATAGAAGGGGAAACTGAGGCTGAGATAAGCCAAATGACTTGCCCAAGGTCACACAGCTGCCAAATGGTGCAGTAGGCGTCACCTGCCCCTCAGTCCAAGTCCACGTCATGGGCTGTTGCAGAGCTCCCACAGCACCTCTCGACTAACAAGTACCCATGATTTGCTCTAGTGTGGGACACCTGTGGCCTTTGCGTATGATGGTAGAGGGATGGTGACCGGATCTCTGAGAACCCATTTAGAAGCTACCACAAGAACACACACCTCTACTCACAAAAGCTGGCCTACACCACCCATCATAGGCAATGTTCTGTGAAGAGAGCCCATGTGGCCCTGGTCTAACAGTAACCAAATCCTCCAAATTCTCTCTCTCTCTCCCCCCTTAACAAAACGGAAAAGCTGGATTAAAATGTACAAAACTACTGAAGGTCAGGGTTAGCTTTCCTTTAAGGAAGGGAAACTATAGTATTTACAGTGGTCTAATTCTGGATCTGATCAGAAAAGTAGGCTGGCACCCTTTCAACTAGAACAAAGCAGATGAGCGTCACCATGTGACCGCTGTTATGTCTCTTTATTTCCTGAGGTTTCTTTGGTGTTCAGTAAATTGGCCTTTGTGCTCCCAGTCCTGTTTGAAACAGTCTTCCTCGGTCCTTCTGTTGTGCATGACTTACATATGTACCAACTTGGGGGTCAGCTTGGAGCACGAATCTGTAAAAGACACATTTTCCATGCCTCCGGCCCCCATTCTGCACCCTGTGTGTAGAAACCACGTGTGGGCTATGGTGCCAATTCTGCCTGTAATTCCACTTCATCACACAAAGCAGCAGGATTTAGAATCAACCCTGATGTTGCCCCAGTTAGCTTACAGAAAACCAGTGAGCTAGTGCAAATGAGCCTCCTTTTATACACGAATGATAGTGTCGTGGTTAAACAGCATGGAGTCAAACACATCAGGGTGTGACCCCCAGCTCCACCAGTTCCCAACATGGGTCCTTGGCCGAGTCCTTTAACCTCTCTGTATCATTATTTGTTCACTGATATATTAGTGTCCTACTGCTGCATAACAAGTCACCACAAATTTAGTGGCTTAAAACAACACCTGTTCATTATGTCATAATTTCTGTGGGTCAGGAGTCTGGGCATGACTTAGTTAAGTCCTCTACTCACAGCCTCATCTGAGGCTCTGGGTTGTTGGCAGAATTCATTTCCTTGCAGCTTTAGAACTCATGGTAGCCACTTCCATCTCTTACCCCTAGACCTTCTTTTAAAGGGCTCACCCTCTTATACGAGGCCCACCCAACATAGGCTCGCTTTTTATGACTTTATTTATTATTTATTTATTTATTTGTAATTTCAATAGATTTATGGAATATATTTTTTTGTTACATGGATGAGTTGTATAATGCTAAAGTCAGGGCTTTTAGTGTACCCATCACCAGAATAGTGTACATTATACCCGACAGGTAGATTTTTTTTATCCCTCACCCCCGTCTCTCCCTCCCTTCTTAATTTCCAATGTCCATTATACCACTTTATGACCATATATACCCATCGTTTAGCTCCTACTTATAAGTGAGAACATGTGGTATTTGTTTTCCATTCCTGAGATACTTCACTTAGGATACTGGTCTCCAGTTCCATCCAAGTTGTGGCAAAAGACATTATTTCATTTCTTTTTATGGCTGAGTAGTATATACACACACACACCACATTTTCTGTATCCACTTCTCCGTTGATGGGCACTTATGTTGATTCCATATCTTTGCAATTGCGAATTGTGCTATAGTAAACATTTGGGTGCAGGTGCTTTTTGATTACTTTAAAGTCAACTGTTAGGAAACTTAGTCACATTTGTAAAATTCCTTCACCTTCACCATAACATAACAGAATCACGGGAGTGATATCCCATCATATTCACAGGTCCAGACCACATTCAAAGAGAGGGCGGGCACAGTAGGGGGCAGAACCTCGGGGCCATGTTAGAATTCTGCCTGCTGCACCCTATAAAATGAAGAGACTGACAGCACCTGCCCCACGTGGTTGTTTGGAAGATTACATGAGATGCTGAATGGAACAGTAAGGACCCAGCAGGCAACAGCTGCTGTAATTATTTTAGCGTTTTTGAACATCAACCACATGGCAGGCCCCATGCTAGGAGCCAGAGATTCAGAAAATCATAACGCTCTAAAAGAAATCATGACATTTCTCTAGCACTAATAGTTTCCACCCAATTCAAAAGTTGGCAAGAATCAATAAAGCTTTAATCCAACTAAGTGACTTTTTGATATAAAGACTCAGGGTTTTCTTGGCTTGGTGGAGCCACTGTCAAAAATAAAAAGTGCTGACTCCAATCAAATACTGTAGTCTACGGAATTTTTATTTCCACTCTCCAAACCCCCTGGTTTGACTGCTAAATTACAATCAGAGGGGCAGCTATTTGGTGCCAGTGCTCCAGCACCGGTGAACTCAAACTGACTCAGGGGTGTCTCAGCCTTGGCTGCCCACGTTTGAATTACCTGGGAGTTTTATCCAGAGTCCCTCCCACCAAGACTCAGACGCAATTGGTGTGGGCTGCACCCATGAGCTGGGATTTTTAAAAGCCCCTGCAGAGGCGCCAACATACCGCCAGGGTGGAGAATTGCTGCTGTAGCCAGAGCCTGATGGTTTCCCAGTGGCATGAAAACTAAATTCTCTTTTAGAAAAACGGCTAAAAACATGATAAGCCCAGGAGACATGAACAGCAAAACGCATTTTTCTGTTTACTTTCAGAAAAGGGATTGAAATTCAACACATTGCACACCTTTTCAGCCTCTATCCCAGGTGTGGACCGAGGCTGCTTTGGGCAGAGACAGGCCATCTCTGGGTAGGGAGTGGCTGGGATAGTATCGAGAAAGGATCAGCTTTCCCACCTACCCAGGAAAGCTGCTCGCGCTCTGCTTGTTTTCTGCTTGTTCATTCAATGTTCACTCTGTTACCTGCGTGTATTAAGCACCTACTATACGTCATGCTTCATGCTGGGTGCCAGGGCTTCAAAGATCAGTAGAACAACCCAAACTTTACCTTAAAGAGCTCAGAGTCTAATGTCAAGATGCAAAAATGCCCTTTCTGTACCAGAGGAGAAGTGCTTTTGGCCTCAAGGGCATGGAACTAATTTTGAGGTTATAAACAATCTTTTAAAAATTTTTCTCGATTTTCTTTGAATATATGTGTGTGTGTGTGTGTGTCTCTCCAGGGTTTAATCACTTCCAGAAAGTAGCCTCTTTCCAACTGCCCCTCCTTCTCCCTCTGGTCCCCACCTTCCCCCCAACAAAAAAATTTTTTTTACTAAGGATGCAAACTTAAAAATTGCCAAAAGGCCCTGGTTATTTTGCAAGGAAACAAGGCAACCCAGAACCCCAGCCTCCTCTTCCTTCACCTCTTCTGACCCCCAGTTTTTTCTTCCCTACAAAGGGGCCGTCTTCAAATCCCAGGAACAACGTATCCTGAGCCGGGTAAGGGTTGACCTTTCCCACATGCTGAACATTCCCTGCTTCCAGCAGCACTGATTGCAAATGCAGCAGAAAGCAGACACTGACTAAGGAGGCTTTGGCAAAGCCCAGGGAAGTTGGATTCCTGGATTCCTCTTTTAAGATAACACTGAGCCAGTGGTGGCTGTTCGAGACAGGGAGCAATGTATACTTGGGTGTCGAAAATGAAGACTGGATCTGATTTGCCTGGAGTCCAGAAGGGAACTCCCCCTGTCCCCTTCCTCCTTGCACCCAGAATATCACATGTTTCTATAAAAACCCCAAATGCAACCCAAGAGGCAGACGGGCAGAAGGCAGAATTCCTGTTCAGACAAAATTCTCTTCAAAACCCTCCCCCTACCCATTCATTTGTATGGTAAACCTTCATTGAGTGTCTGTGATACACAAGACACAGCTTTGAACCACCCTACTCCCACCAATGAAAATTTTTAAAATATCAGAATCCCAACATGGCCTCAAAATTAAGGGCTTTGGCAGACTCCAGAAAGAATCATTCTGAGTTATTTTTTCAGTGTCCACTCTGGTATCCTGGGGAAAATGCTAGGTGAAGCTTACTTCACTCTCTATTTTTAAATACTGTTAGAAGGGCCGTGCTTCACCCCAGGCTGCTGGAGGCATCCAGGAACCACACCAGCAAACACCACCCTGGGCTCCCCATAACATGGGCGCCTCCCATCTAGGGAAGAGGAAGTGAGCCACACCCAAGGTCACGGCTGGCCCCGCAGAGGAAAAGGTCAATGAAAACCTAGAGATGGGGACTTGCCATTATTGATCCCTTTGGTGCATATGTGTGGGAGAATAAATAACTCTCTCCAACAATGTTAGGAAGTTAGATTACACTGAGAAGAATTGCATTGCGCGCCTGAATGTTGGCCAGTGTGAGAATGAGTGATTAAGGGACACGATGATGAAATTGTTTGCTCTATGAGTTTTAGGATCTTTATTTTTTTCTTAATAGAAGGGAAGCTTGTACTCTCAGTAGGTTTAGATGTGGTTGCACAGAAAGTCTAGAATATGAACTGGAAAACTTCAAGGTCCCTTGGAGCCCCAGATTTTGTAATTGAGTTAGGCAGGCAAGCTTGGGCTTGGTTCTTTTCAGACTTGTCGTGGGCCAGGTATCTAGCCTGAGCATGAATTTTGAAATTGCTGAGAAAACTTCAGAATGCTCATTTCTATTTTAGAAACTACCCCTTTTCTCCTTGCAACAAGGGGGTGTATGTATTGAGGCATCAGCCAAGACAGGGGTCGGCAAACTATGGCCCAAGGGCCAAATTTGTCCAGCCACTTAGTTTTTTTTTTCTTTTGGTTTGTTTATTTTGGTTTTGTTTTTAGTTTTTTTAGAGACAGAGTCTTGCTCTGTCACCCAGGCTGGAGTGCAGTGGTGCAATCATAGCTCACTGCAGCCTCAAACTCTTGGACTCAAGCAATCCTCCAACCTCAGCCTCCTGTGGGGTACTGAGGGGTCTTGCTATGTTGCCCAGGCTGGTCTTGAACTCCTGGACCCAAGCAATTTTCCTGTCTTGGCCTCTCAAAGTGCTGGGATGACAGGTGTAAGACACCGTGCCCAGCCCCTGGCACTTGTTTTTGTATGGCTTGTGAATGAAGAATTATTTTCTATTCCAACAGATCAAATGAATAATACTTTGTGATACACGAAAATTATATGTAAGTCAACCTTTGGTGTTCATAAATAAAGTTTTATTGAAACACAGCCATGCCTACTCATTTACATGTCATCTGCGGCTACTTTTGTGCTGCAGCAGCCGTGTTGTATAGTTGCAACAGAGATGGCATAGCCCACAAACCCTAAAATATTTGCTGTCTGGCCCTTTAAGAGAAAGTTTGTTGACCTCTGCACTAAGGTAAAAGAATAATCCTGTACACATTTGGAAAAATAAGGTCACATAACTTATTCTTTAATTAACCTAATTAAGCAAATATGTTGCATTAGCAGAACAACTTACCAATACTGCAGCTGGCAAAGAGAACTGCACACCATGCTTATCACATGCTCAGAGCTTCCAGAAAAGCCTGTCAGAATATCACATAGATTCGCTTTATCTCCTGACCAGAGCTCTCATTCTCGGCTCTGAGTTGAGGTTCTGCTTCCCTCTCGGTTGCACAAGCCTCTTCCTTGCTACGCTGTAATGTCAGACACCAAGAAATCAACCCTGGTTAACTGTGGGGGAAGCAAGTGCTGTCTAGGGGATCCTAGAGTGTGGGTTTCTCTCCCTGCTTCCTTGGAACAGATTGGAAGCTGCCGATCCCCCTGGGGCCTGTTCACCCACCATTAATCTCCTGGAGTCTGAGCACCACCAAAGCCGTGGGACGAAGCCGGGAACTGTCTCCTCCAACAGCAAAGAGCTTCCGTACACATGACGTAAGTCTTTCAGGGGTCCCTTTTCCTCCCTCACCCTTTGCAGCCTGAGAAGCGGGGATGTGCCCCATACAGGGGTGACCCGAGCAAACGAGTGCTGTGGCCGACGACACCCAAAAGAGCAGGAGTAAGTGGTTCCCCTCACACCATCTCCACTCCCGCCCCGTCACCTCCCTGCCGCCAGACAAGAGCAGCACAGGGACAGGAATGAAACCCTCAAAGTCAGACATAATGCACGGCAAATCTCACCAAGGTCCTCAGAAAGAAAAGAGAAGAAATCCTCAAAATCTGACAGTTTTCTGATGTTCCAAGTGGTCTTTTCCACCCCGGGGCACCCCTGTTCCTCCTCCAGGCCCTGGATCTCCGCTATGCGTCCACTGTGTAAGGTGTTCTGCATCCGATGCCCTGATCTCACTGGGTTCATTCTGCTTCATGTGAAAGAGTTTTTGGAAAGTTTTGGTGTTAATCTAACTCTTTCTCCTTATTGTCTTACAATCCAGAAATGTCCTCCTTCAAAAGTTAATGGCTTGCTTATGTGACAGACTTCTGTTGGGCAGTTACTACATGACATGTAATTCATGTAGATGGATCAAACATTGGCACTGTTCTCAGGGACCTTAGGGTCTGACTGGGACATGATCAAGAAGAGAAACACCAGCAGTAAGTTAAGCAGGGGACATAGACCCAGGGGTCAGTAGTGTGGAAGCCCAGAGGAAGAGGAGCTTATTCTGATTAGGGGCCAGTGGAGGTGACACTTCACTGGAAGCTGCAATCAGGGTCCTGAAAGATGAATAACCGTGAGTCCGTAGAGGGCAGGGGAGCAACGCACGCAAACTGGGGCTCCTATAGTAAAAATGTAATGATGGTGATGATGGTGGCATGATGACCCTCCTGAGGAAAGGCAACGTGACAATTTCAAGACAAAGGGCAGAGCCAGAGGAGGCCAGGGATGCAGGCCTCTCATTTTTCACTGCAGACGCAGCTCTGCGCTGGGTCAGCTCCGGCCCAATCCAGAGTGACCAAGCAGGCTGGCCCCATCTGAGGTTCCTTGGCATCACACTGCTGCTCTTCAAGGTGCACCCTGGAAACTTCCTTCCTGGGAACAGAGTCGCCACCCTGAAGCTACACACATGAATTTAAACTTGATGCAAGAGAAGGGGACAAAGAGCCCTTGGGAAAGTACTTGCCTTCCCCTTGCTGGGTCTCAGTTTCCCCATCTGGGAAGGGGGATGTTTGATCCCTAAAAGCACCAGTGGTCTCTGATTTTTGTCAGTTCCCCTGTCTCCTGCCTGCCTCCAGAGCTGCTGTCTCGGTGCCCATCTGGCATCTTCACAGTTAATGCTGGAAGAAATAAAACAACACACATCTCTGTTTCCTGCTGTGTGGGAGGCAGGAAATGGCCTAACTCCCTAATTGTGATGAGGTTCCTGCGGGGTGTCCAGCTGCCCACTCCTCAGCACGCCCCCACCCTCCCAGGTGTCTCAGCCAGGAAGGAGGGCACACTGGGCCATCAACAGCTGGAGTCCATCCACCACCAACAGTCACCAACCACACCCCTGCCTCTGTGGACTGTAAAAGAAACCAAGATGTAGATAGAAAGAGCGTTTGCTGAGCCGCCTCCGCACACAAGGCCGGGCCAGGCATGCCTGGGAGGGTGAGATGGTCAGAAACTAAAACAACCAGTGGAGACCCAGAGTCAAAACAGTGCAAAGGCCTGGTGCTGCGGGAGCTGCAGACAATGAAGAACTCATAGACCTGTGCCTGGGCAGGGGGGCGTTGTTAAGGGAAACTCCCTGGCTCGGGGAATCCGCTGGGCACCCTATGTGGGTGTCTCTTCTTGTGGAATGCACATGAGGCTCCTTTGCTCTCACTTTCAAATAGAGGCAAGATAGGCCCCTCCGTCACACATGAGATCCCACCTCCTGCCCCCTGCCTCTGGGAAGGGTGGCTCTCAACCCATGGCATTCTTGACGTGCTGTTTTTATATAAACCATGCCATCACAAGGCTATAAAAAGACCTTAATCAATAATCCACTGTGGAGGTGGGACACGGGTCCAGGTCCCACAGTAAGCAGCACAGTCACAACTAGAACCCAGTGCCCTGATTCTCAACCTGCTGCACCAGACTCCCAGCAGCAACCGGAGGGGACAGCCCTAGGGTCTGCCTCCCAAGGCTACAGAAAATTAAGAAAGGTAAACAGAAGTGCAGCTCATAAACCAGCAGCATGAACAAGAACTGCATGCTTCAGAAAGTACACCTCATCTCAGAGGGGGCCCGTGGTACTTGGTAACCATGTGCTTTCTGGCTCCTCCACAGGCACATGGAGCCCATCTGCCCCAGCAGGGCCCTTTCCAGCACTTCATGGACATGAAGGTGGAGAAGAGACTGGCTGGTTGGAAGGAGCGCCGCAGTCGCTTTGGAGACATCAGTGTGCACAAGTGCTACCAGTTTGGGCAGGTCTTCTCCCCCTTCCAGGCCCTTACCACCATGGTGAGCTCTTCCTTTTTGTAATGGATTTTAAAGTCTTTTGGTGGGACCTTTGACAAACCCTAATTCTTGCTCCCTTTGAGGAGTGTATTAGTCAGTTCTGGCCACAATAATGCTGCATAACAAATGACCCTAAACCTTAGTGGCTTATGATCACCAGCATCTGTGCTTCTCACTCATAGTCTGCAGAGAAGGATACTCCTTCCGCTTTTGTTCACTGCAAGCTCCCAGGGCAGGAGGGAATCGAGGCTTGAGAACAATAATCTGCCACAAGAGATTAAGTCCAGCCGACCTAAAAGTCAGTGACCCAAGAATTAGGTGAAGATCTGAGGGTAGATGGTTGCAGAGGTGGTTTTCAGAGACAAGGTCATTTCAAGGGAAAGAAGAGGTCTGGGGCAGACAGAGGTTTTTGTGAAAAAAGGAAGATGCTTCAGGGTCCCATTTCTCTGCCTCGCCTGCTGCTTTCTGGCCCCAAGTCAATTCAGGTGGAGCTATTCCAAATTTCATTTCCTTGAAGCTATCACTGTTATGTCTTTATAATACTTTCAAGATATACCTTTTTGTGGTTCTAAAATTTGAGCCTGCATATGAGTCACTTGGGAGGGCTGATTCAGATGCAGATTTCCAGGCTTGTAGTGATCCTAATTCGGATGGTCTTGGGTGGAGCCTTGGAATTTCCTTTTTTTAACAATTCTCTGTTCACCCCTTTAATGCATTATTACTCAATCAGTGCTTCCTAACCTTGTTCATGTCGTGGCCCACACAGAAAATGGTACACTTTGGAAGGCACACTGGGATGAACTTGGGAGGTTGCTAATGGGGCTACACAACCAGCACCCCAAGTCTGAAAGGGGCCAGTATGTCAGACCACCTGTGACCCATTCACAGCTCAATGGTGTGCCCTGGAAGCCGGTCAGGAGCTTTTGCTCATCAGTACTTCCTATCTTTTCCCTAACGTCAGAATCGCCTGAGTAATTAGCCCTGTTAATGTCCAGGCCTCAACCCAGACCCCAGCTTAAATCAGAAGCTCTGGGGCTGGGTCCCAGACATCACAGCAGTATGTTTCAAAGCTCCACTGATAGGGTGACTAATTCATCCCAGTTCCCCAGGATTTACTTTCACACTTTCCCCGGGACTTTCCAACTTTTAGCACTAAAAGTCCTGAGTCCCAGGAAACCCCTCAGTCCTGGTTTTAAAACTGAAATTCCCAGTGTCAGAATCCTGGGTTTCGGCACCAAAGATGTCACGGTGGGAGTCTGCCCTCGGTTCTTGGTGTGCTCCTGGCCGAAGAATGACCAGACACACCAAAGTGTCAAGTCTAGACTATCATCCCAGTGCTCTGACTCCTTTCTTGGAAAAATCACCAGCAAGGCCAATATGATGGAGTAACTTCAGGCAGGGAGCAGTTTCACAAGAGCAGCTCTTTATTGTAGAATAAAACAGGTCTGTCTCCTCGAGTGGAGAGAGACACAGACCAACTCACTCACTCACTGACCCACTCACTTACTACTGAAATCTCGGATTGTATCCCTTCATTAGCCCAGTCTGGGGGAGGGCTATTGGGAGGTGTAGGATGTTATCAAATGATCACTTTTCAATCTCTTGCCCTTATCAAAGTGCCAAGATTGTCTTTGGGCTGAGATCTCTTTTCCATAGTTTTCACTAGGTAGTGTCTTGTCAGCATTGCCCAACAGCTCTCAAAGAGTCACCTGGTCCACTTCTGGGTCCTGTGGTCCACTTCCAGGTTCCCTTCCATGTGGCTCTGGTTACAGAGGCCACGGCATCCGTTTGCATTACAACACTGTACCCAGGTGGGTACATACCTTTTCCACAGACTCATGGAGGGCTTAGTCTTTTATTTTTTTCACCCTATAATGGTTATTTCTGAACTACGTGATACAGAAGACACCACAGTTCCCCTGCTTTTTGGCACATGCCCTCTTTCATTCTGAACTAAACAGTTCCCTTTGCAGCTATGCTGGCTCATTTAATTGTTCTCTTGCTTTTTAATTTACTGACATCATTTACAATTACACAGGCAGAATTTTATATTGTAGTGTTTCCCATTCTTCTTAAGCCAGGAGCCTGAAAACTATACAAATCTGTCTTTGTAAATAAAGTTTTATTGGAACACAGACATGCCCATTTGTTAACACATTGTGTATGGCTGCTTTCATGCTACAATGGCAAAGTTGGCTAGTTGCCGCTGAAATTCTCTGGCCCACAAAGCCGAAAATATTTACTATCTGGCCCTTTACAGAAAAAGCTTGCTGAACTGTCGTAACCCAAACTCCCCTCTGCAATGTCTACTTCACTTGTCTTTGAATTTTTTAATTAAAAAAAATTAAATTTTTAATTAAAATTAATTTTAAAATTATTCTTTAATTTCCCTAAAGTCTAGAGTCCATGACTATGCCCATCTAAACATTCCATCACAAATATGCATTCAAGTAACACTATTAGCAGCTAATATTCATTGAATACTTACTACGTACTGAATGTATCGATTCCTTTAATTTTGCAACCATGCTATGAAGTAGGTACTACCATTATCCCCATTTTATAGAGGAGACAACAGAGGCACAGCAATATAAAGGAACATAGCTAATAAGTTGCAGGACCAGGATTTGGACTCAGGGGATACAATCTCAGCACCTATGCCCTTACCACGTGGTACTACCCTACTTGGCCAGTAGAGTTGTTCTCCCCCAAAGCATCCCTCTCCTTTGTGTTCCCAGCCAGTTCTTCCTTACTGGCTTAAGTCCCAAATAGAAGGTTTCTGTGTGGTTTCCTCTACATTCTTGGAAATTAAATTGCCAGCAAAGGAAGTCAAGAACTAATCCAATTCTCTTTTACTATGGTTTGTTTGTTCTTTCCAAACTTGTGTTGAAACTTAATCCCCAAGGAGGCAGTATTGAGAGGCAGGGCCTTTAAAAGGTGATTGGGTTATGAGGGGTCTCCCCTTGTGAATGGATTAATCCATTCATAAATTAATAAATTAATGGGTTAATGGGTTATCATGGGAGTAGGGCTGGTGACTTTACAGAAAAGAGGAAGAGCTAGCACGCTCAGCCCCCTGGCCCTGTGACACCCTGAGCCACACCAGGACTCTGCAGAGTCCCCACCAGCAAGAAGGCCCTCACTAGGTGTGGCCCCTTAACCTTGGACTTCTCAGCCTCCATAACTGCCAGAAATACATTTCTTTTCTTTGTAAATTACCCAGTTTCAGGAATAAGCAATAAAAAATAGACTAAGACACATTCCTAGAAGGACCTACAGTACACATCTACTTAGTATTGTTCCCACCACTACTCTACCTGCCTGCGGGCTAATTTGCTATCTGTATTAACAAACCATCCTGCATATCTTGTGCATGACTTGGCAGTTTGTGTATAAGCTTCCATCTGTCCTATTATTCTAGCCATGAGCCAATCCCTCCCTTCTGCTTCCACAGGTGGGGGGAGGTTCCACACAGGTGAGCAGGCTCCATACAGGTGCCAGTGAGGGCTTAACATTAGTGTTCCCTAACTGTATGCTTCCTTTGAAACAAGGTGTAGTCTTCCACCCACAACCTGAGCAGAGTTAAAGCTCTGGGCAAATATAATGGAAAACAGCAAGAACTTGAGATCCACACAGAAGATTTCCCAACACTTAGATCACATGCCCAAGCATTAAAAAGAAGAAATGTCAATTTAGTTCACAATTAACAATAAATCTGAGTTATATACAGGTTTGCAGGAGCCCATTAATTACACAAAGCAAGATCTTCATTAAAGAAGAAAAGAAAAGAAAAGCTTATCTTCTGCTCATAGGACTTGGGTAAGGCAGAACTCAGGTGAGAAGTAATAATAGTTGCATCAGCCAATATAGCCCAAGTAAGTACGTTGTCCCAGGCACTGTGTTAAAAGCTTTTGGAGATTCACCTCTTTTAATCTGCAGTATTGTTCCACTATAATAATCCATTATTATTAAGGATGAGAAAACTGAAGTTTCAAGAGATTTTAACAGCACCACCACACACCTACTTCCCTCTCTCTGCCCAATGAGCAGGAATTTATCTTGCACACTTGTGCAGTCAGCACACACATTCTCACCCCATCCTGCCCTGCAGTTTATTTGTTCTATGCTCTTTTCTCAGCTTCCTTGATAAAATAGCCCATGCATGTATAACAAATGCTAATGGATTCATCTGCCACTGTTTCTTCTTTTTTTAATAATCAAATTCAATGCATTTATTGAATAATTAGTACATGCTGATATATGTAAAAAACTCATATTTTCTTCTATTTCTTTCTTTCTTCTTCCAATTTTGACTGCTGCCTTCCAGAGCTAAGTGGTGAGAGTGAAAACGTTAACCTCCCGGCACCTGAACAGGGCAGGCAGGTTCCATGGCAAGAGCCCTGTGAGGGAGACGCTAGAGCTTTGGAAGCTGTGCAAGTTCCAAAAGGGGGAGAGATTAGAAGGGAAGGAGGGGGGCAAGTTGAAGTTTGCCTGGCACAGGCAGAAGCTGGAAGATGGGGTCCAGCTGAAGCTCTGCCACTTATGACCCTGGGACCTTGGGCAAGACGCCTAGGTGATGTTGAGAAGTCTGGCTTCTGGTTAAAAACCTATGTATGATTTTTCAGACCTGACCATAGGCAATTACAAGGGAGGCGTCAGAGGGGAAAGCTGCCCTCCCCACCCCAGGCTCTGTGCACACCGGTGCATTGCAGTCTCCAAGTGGAGCTGCAATCAAGGACTCAGGCCCCTCTAGCTGGTCATGCTCTTCATATTAATACTATACTCGCCTTCTTAGCCCAGGCACCTTCATCCCCAGATCTCTCAGGAGCCTCTGCTGAGCCTCGTTATGCAAGGGGAAAGGGAGGGAAACCTGGAAGGCACATTTCCCCACTGTGACTCTGTACCCAGTCCTTTTCCACTCCTAACCTTTCCGCCTTGCCCTCCCCCTGACCTTAGGGTCCATAAAATTGCTGGAGCCTTTTGTTCCAGGTTCCATCCACAGTGAGATGACCCCACATCTGTGCTGACCCACCCGCCCCTAGATGTTCCATGGGGGAAAATGGAATGGGGGGAGTTGGCACTTTCCCACTTTTAGACTCTTGCTTATACCATCCATGGCAGTAAGTGATTAAAGGCTTAACTCTTTCATCTTTGGCTTGTTCCTTTAATTGGCTACTCCAACACCTGACTGCTCACCTCTCTCCCCAGCCCAGCCAAGCTCCTGACAACTGCAACCCTCCATGTTTGCCATGTGAAAAGTGAGATCGTGGTGACCTCTCTCACACCAAGGTAAGGCACACAGCAAGTCCCTAATGTGAGCAGGCATTGTTTTTTTCCTTACCTCTTTCCAAGGCTTGATTCTAAGTGTCAAATCCAGACTTCTGTGCACACGTGTGTGCATGTATGTTCATACGTATATGCATGCACAAGAGTGTGTATGTGTACGTGTGTATGATGAATTCAGGAAGAGAGGTGGGACACATGACTGAGACTGTGAAACCCAACACAGCAGCCCTTTATTCTAGGGCCACTCCCCACACCAGCCTGGGAACTCCGCCCAGCTCTCCGATGCTTTACTTTCCTCCTGCTATGGAGAGAAGAGTCCTCTCCTCAGCCCAGGCCAGGGAAGCGCTGCTCTTTACCAGGTCATTGGGGATGGACAGAGACCCGCTGTCTCTAGGCAGGGACTGCTGTGAGGGTGGAGGAAAGCCCCTGTAATTTACTCTTTGCAAGGAGGAAGCCCAAAGAAATGGGATCAGCTCCATTTTTATGGAGTTTCAGGGATGCCTTTCATTTGAAATGCTAGAAATGGTAAGCTTTTTACTGTATGTTAATTAAGCTTCCCCATCTGCTTTGCACTGTGACCTCCAGTAGGCTCACTGGATAAAGATGCGTGCCCCACCCCCCGCGCTTAGTGACAGCCCACAGAAACCCTCCAAAAATGCTTCCAGCTGGCAGGAAGGAGAGGAAACCAGTGATCCTGGTTGGACTGGGCCAGCCCGGGCCACAGAGAGAAATCCTCTGAAGTGGGGCCTTTCCTGCTCCTGGGGGTTTGCACCTGCAGGGACTCTGGGCCCTGGGGATGACAGGTAAGGTAAGGGTAAGGCAGGTGAGGCAGGAGGGGTTGGGGAAGGAGGAAGAGCAAAGAAGGGCCCTCTGACCTCAGACCCTGCACTCACCCCTTCCTGCACTCAGCAGACACGCCCTGAGCATCTCCCGCTCTCCAGTCCTGGACCAGGCTCTGTATATAAAACAGCGACTGCAACCACGTCCTAGCTCACAAAAAGTCCTTGGTCTACTCTCCCCACTGCCTCTGCTCAGCCCATGGCCCACACCCTCCTCACCCTGCTCTGTGGTTCTTGGGTCCTCCTTCACACCCCCCTGCCCTGCTGGAGCACCTGTTCCAGACCACAGCAGCTACCACCATGGCTTGGCCTGGCACAGTCTCTGTTCTGACTGTCCACCCACATGGACACCATGTGGGGCAGCGGAACTCTGAGTGCCTCTTCCATGGACGTAAGGTCACGTACAGTGGCAAGTGTCTGCACCTCAGTCACACTCATCCATTCAGCAAATATTTGAGTGAGTGCCTGCAGTGCTCCAGGCACAGCACATGTGCGAGGGGTATCCCAGGGAGCAAGACAGAACAAGTCTCTACCCACCCACCTATCCCCTGAGCCTAGAAGTTAGTGGGAAGGACAGACCCATGAGTGATCTCCAAGGGGATATACAAGATTCTCTGGGGGCATTATTGGTAGAGGGGCTTGGCTTTCCCTGGGAAATCAGGGAAGGCTTCCCTGAGGAAGGGACATTTAAATGGAGACAGGATGAGTCAACCATAGAAGAGGCATCTTCTAGGCATGAAAAACAGTACACATGAAGTCCTAATGGTGAGTGAGCTCAGTGCTTTCAGGAAACTGAAAGGCAGCCCATGTGGCTGGAGTAGGAGACAGAGATTGGGGAATAATGCTACCAGGTGACGGGGAGAGGCACCAGACCCTGGTGCAGGAGAACCTCAGAAGCCATGGCAGAAATGTCAGACCTTACCCCAAGGGTAGTGGGAACCCACTGAAGGGTTTCAAGCCTGGGAGAGCCTATTAAAAGGATGACCCTACCCACCATGTGGAGAGAGTGTTGGAGCATCAGAATGAGAGACACAGTTAGGACACAGCCACCATGGTCCAGGCAGGAGACGACTGATGGCTTGGAGCAAGGCGGTGGCACAAAAGACAGAGAGAAGGTGATAGTTCAGAGACACAGTTTGGGGCTAGACCAGTAAAATTTGATGTTTGAGTGGACAGCACAGGTGGGAGCAGAGGGTTTTCAAAATACCTTCTAGGTTTCTAGCTTGAGCAACATGGTGAAAAGTGGTGGTGTTGGCTGAAACAGGATTATTTGCCAAAGCTGACCTGGACATCTATATCCACCGTCTCTGTGCAAAAGTGAATTCCAAGTTTCAAAACACAGATCTGACAACAGATTTTTCAAACAAGGCCCATATAAAAATTGCAAATAGCCTATACTTTTTTCATCTTATTAATATCAGGTATTTTCAAACAAGGCTTATTCTGTATAACCAAGCCTGGGTCGCCGATATCTACATCCTTAAGAAGCAAAACAAAACAGGAAAAAAAGAAACAAAAAAGTCTTGCTCACAGCTTTTCTTTGTTTTATTTCGTTCCTATTTCTTGCTGACTAGAACTAAGTGCTGCCATATGCTCAGAAAATGTCCAGCGTTTGCATGTTTGGGGTTTTTTTTTTTTTAATTTAGTTTTATCTGGTCGAGTCATAGAGCTTCCAGCTAAGTAACCCTATAATCTGCACTTCGTGAATAACCATGTAATTGAGCAATTGCAGTAATCGCTGAGGGCTGCTGTGTGGACAGTAGGTTTTTGGGTTTTTTCCAAAATTTTTTTCTGAAATGCCTGGAAAAGGAACATGTGAGTTGAGTCTTCAGGCCCACTGTCCTTTGGAACCTGCAGCCTTCCCCAGGAATAATGAAAGTGAGGAAACAGGGCCTTGGTAAGCAAAGTGTATTTCCAGGCCTGAATGCCTTTCCCAAAATAATCTTTTTTTTTAATGAGAAACTTGGGAATAGCTAAATTTGCACAGGTCTCCTCGAATGCTTAGAATGGTCTTTTTGGAACTCTCCGCTGTGTTGATTACTGTTTACAGTGTTGCCTGTGTCTCTTTGCACTATGGCAAGAACCTTATAGATTGATACTCATATATTTCAGTTGCAGAAGCTGGCTGGTAACTGTGGGTTAATCTGCATGAAGTCAGGCCACTAGTAAGTTAGGGTGACAAAACTTGAACCCAAACCTGTCTAATGCTGAAACTCAAGAAGATAAGCATTCCCATTTTACCCTAAAGTTGTTGATCTGTGAGCAAAGTAAAGGGCAGAGAAATCAAAGCCCTGGGACAACATCCGTTGTAGCTTCATCCTTTCCCCTTGAGTTCTAGATTTGCCTGGGTGTCTCTAGGTTCAACATGTCCCAAACACAAAACATCACCTTTCCTCCAAAGTTTCTGCTATCCTCCCGTCTTCCTCCCAGACACCTACCAAGCTGTGGGAACTGGAGCTCTTAGAGTCGACATTAATGTCTCTCGCTCTCTGTGTCGCCACCTTCTAAGCATCTTTCAAATTAGTTAGGTTAATTAATTAGGTTCCCCGTCTTCACGTGCCTCCCACTATCTTGGTTTTAGTTCTCATTGTCTCTTCTCAGCATTTACAATAGCCCTGGTAGCCATTCTCCCTGTCAGAGAGAGTTTTCTGAAACGCAAGTAGGATTATGTCTCCCCACTCTTAAAACAGCTCCCTGTTGCCTGTATGCAATGAGAGCCAAAGTCCTGAACATGTGTCATGGGGCCCTTCTTCATCTGTTCCAGCCTCATCTCCGGCTCCTTCCCAGCCACCTCCCTTGCATCCCACCCCTCACATCCGGGACTCCTACACTCCTCTGTGCCTTTGCACACAGTGTTTCCTCTGCCTTGACTGCCTTCCTTTCCTTATCTCCCAGGGAACATCTCCTTAACCTTCACCTTCTCTGTGAAGCTTCCTTCCAACTCACAGGCAGTATTAGTTCCTCTCTGTTTTGCTCCACTTTTACGATGTTTATCACAATGAGTTGTGGCTGTCTGTTGTCTGCCTTGAGGGCTCTGATTTCCTAAAGAGTGGTAATTATGTGTTATTCACCACTGTATTCCCCCAGGCCCAGTCCAATGCCTAGTACTTGATGGCTACTCATTAAGTGTCTGGCAAAGAAGTGGATGAAGGGGGAAAAAAACATGGTACCCAGGCTTTGGAACATCAGGTGTGGTTTTGCACCAACGCAGCAGCTGTTACCAGGGATCAGAGAAGACACTAGAGAGAACGCAAGGTGACCCGGAGCTAAACACGCCTGTGATGGAGGCCAAGGGGGATGTTTGAAAGCTCCAACAAGCAAAATTGAACATCAGCAGACTCCCCTGCAATTGGTAGGCACATGCCTTAGGCAGCACTGTGTGATTTGTATAATTGAGGCAGTTCTGCCTATCTTGTAAATCACGGTGTGGAAATGGCCACATTGCAGCAGTCTGGCAGGGAAACCAGAGGAGAGCTTTGTTTGGAGGACTTTCCCAGCCAGGCTGGGCAAATCATTTCCCAGGTCTCATTTTATTTTAACATGCCTGTTAAGTATCTGGCCTTTTGCTCTACGCTCTGGTCAATTTTTTTTTTTAATGTTAGATGTTCTCCTTCCACACAGGAACTTACATTCTCACTGGGAAAGCTAATGTATACAGCTGGAATTATTAGAAGTTACAAGACCACATAAGATCAATGTCAAAGTATATAAAATCAGTTGGGAGAAAAGAGGCACCTAGAGGATGGATGGGTGGATGGGTGGGTGGATGCAGGGAAGGTGAATGGGAAGGTGAACTAGTTAAGGAAGAGTTCATTGTGTCCAGTGCCTGGTGCACAGCCCAACACACAGGCCAAGCTTAAAAATGCTTATTAAATGTTGAACAAAAGACATAGAACAGGAGACAGGTAGGAAGTGTAAAAGCAGGAAGGAGGAGAAAAGACCTTGTGAATTGGAGGGAAACCTGACAAAACCAAAAATGAGCACAGTGTGGATCAGAGTTTGGAGAGAAGAGGGTGTTGGGCACCACCCTAGGAATAGCGATTTACAGAGCCCTAACCACGTGTTCAGCACTTGGCATGGGCTACCTCCATCATTACACACACACACACACACACACACACACACACGTGGGTACTACTAACAACTCAATATGGCACATTAAAGAAGTGAAGTTCGGAGGGGTTAAGCAACTTGCTCAAAGTCACCCAGCTAGTAGATGATGAGGATAAGACACGAACCCAGGCTCCCAACATGTTCTTACCACTGCGCTGACCTAATTAGATAAACTGAGGCTAAACACAGAGCATCTTGACTCAATAATGTGGAATTTTCCCAGGATCCTAGGGCACTAAGCAACATTTTTAAGGACCATAGAAATCTTATCCCTTTCCTACTTCCCAAAACTTTTAAGTTACTCCATGCAATACGTGTACTATGCAGAGTAATTCAACCAGCTGAACGGCCTAGACTGCAAACGTACATGCAGAATGATTTCTGGTATGAGAAATCAGACTTCTGCAAGTGTCAGTAAAAACCCTGTATTGAATAAATGGTGATCTTTCATCCTGCATGCACATGAGCCCCAAATTGAGCTGCTGGTGACTACACTTCTTCTTTGCTGGCTCTTCTTCTTCTTACCAATCTCTAAATGCTGGAGGGTTCCAGTGTCCCTTCTTCACCGACACTCTAAGTGATCTTTTCTAGTCACACAGCATTAGATATCGTCTATGTGCTGATGACTTCCAAGTGTCTATCTTCTGCCTGGCCTCTCTCCTGAGCTCCAGTCTTGTACATCCTCCTGCCTCCTGGACACCTTTTCTCAAAGGATTCATAGACACTAAAAACTTAGGTATATGAGACAGAACTGTCCCCTTCTTCACCAAATCTGATCATCCCTCGGTGTTTGCTGCCCCCGCCAGCAACGTCAACGTCCAACCAGTTGCTCAAGCCCTACACCTATAAGCCATTGCTGGCCACTCTCTATCCCTCTCTCTCTATGTCTAGTCCACCAGAAAATCTATCAGCCCCACATCCTGAATCTGTCCCTTTCTCTCCATCAGCACTGCCACCTCTCTCAGACCTCTGGCTTCTGTTCTTTCCATCCTCAAGTGCATTCTCCACACAGCAGCCACAGTGATGCTTCTGAAATGGAAATCACATCATGTCTCCGCTTTGATTGAAGCCCCTCGGTGGGTTCTCCTTGCACTGAGAATAAAGTCCTCAGAAGACTTCACCAGTGGTCTGCAGGGTTTTCTATGGCCTGGCCCCCACATCCCCCTCTCTCCTTCTTTCTGTTCCCTCTTCCTGCCTCGCTTCTCTTCTGTCCCCTCTCCTTACTCCTCACGGTGCTTCAGCTCAGTGATCTACCTGTTCTTCTCTAGAAACACCAAGCTTGTCATTCCTTAGTGCCTGTGCACCTTCTGTCCCCTCAACACAGAACACGCACCTTCCTTGCATGGATGGATGAATAGGTGGATGGATGAATAGGTAAATGGATGGATGGATGGATGGGTCGATGGACGGATGGGCAACAGAATTTTCTCTGGACTTGGAATTGCTTCAGACTAATCAGATACATGAGAAAATTATAATGCTTCAAGGTACCAATCTTTCAGCACTCCAAGTAACATGATGATTCAGCCTAAATTAAAATACTCAATATTATTTCAAGGAATGATACTGATGGGTGAGAGGTGAGAACTTTTGGAAGGTTGCAGGTACTGCTAGTTTTTTGGTCCCAAAATAATACCTTCTTTGCCTGCATGAAATGTGAGTCCTGGCAGGAAGTACCAGCCACTCCTTACCACTTGAATGAAAATAAGAATGAAATGAACGAAGAAAGGAAGGAAAATAAGAGACAAACAGGAAACCGTGTTTATTTTTTGCCGTAAGTTAGCCAAACTCCCACACGTGTGCTGTGCATTTCCTCGGTTGGGGGTTACACAGTATTGCAAGAAATGACCCTTCCCCCTCCCTCTCTCCCCAGAAGCTCTCTCACAGTCACCTGCTGGCGACAGAGCGTGGGGAAAACCGCAGGACAACACAGCCAGAGACAGGGACAGAGCTCCATCTTCCATCCGGGGCTACTCAAAAGGGTCCTTTTGAGACTCTAACAGAGAAACATGTAACTGTTTTTAGCAGTGGCTAGGCTAGTATGAACAAGGTCACTATTTGATGAAAAGTCCTGGGATGGCATTACTGAGTCGCAAGGTATACCAAGTTGCTGCTGAAAATCGTTCTGAAATGAAATGATGTGGAAGAAAAACGATAGAACCCCTAAAACCACGGGAAGCGCTGCATGTTTCTAAACACCAGGGCTGGCAAAGTTTACCTTCAAACGCTTATTTTGCTCAGTGAGTTTTCTTTATCCTACAGAGGCTCTTCTCAAGAGAATACCTGTTCTAATTGAGACTGCTCTTTTAACTTCATTTAAATTACTGTTATCATGCCCAGTCTTCCATAATCATGCACCTTGGTAGCCTCAAATGTCTCTGAGGTGCAGGCCTTTAATGAAGGTCTTACTCCAAGAGATATAATTTGACCAGTCTGCCGTGAAGTGTTCACCAGCTCAGCTGGGCTTTGTCCCCACTTGCCCTGAACTTCCCTTGCACCCTTAGGATGCACTCTTCTGGGTTCTTGTCCCGTTTCTCATGGCATAGGCACCTGACTGTATCTTCCTGCTTGGAGCCACCTGCCTGTTCTTTGTATAACAATAGCATCACAGTCAAACACTGACAGGAAGATTGGAGAAGTGTCCTTACTTATGGTCACATGGGCAAAAAAATCATCATAAAGTCATCCGGTTGAGAATATAGTTGCTTTAGAATGTAGTTGCCCTAAGTTTTTACACATGTTGAAGATTCTGGATCTTCATTCTGACCTCTTCCCACATACAAAAGAGCCTGCAAATTCTTCCAGAAGTTTCAGAAAAGCAAGTTGCCATTGTTCTCAATGTAGCAGAGGATCTTGACTTGAACTTGAGCAGCGTTTCCCTGAGAAGTCAGATACGCGCAGGTGTCACTAGAGGTCAATTGGGCACATAAGATTAATCAACTAAAAAGGACTCAATCACTGGCAAATAAAAGGCAATTTTTGGCATAGCATGGGGGTCTGTCACATAAATCCTCATGGATTTATGCCTGTGTCCTGGGAAGAAGGGAGTTATAAGTAAAATGCTGGAAGTGCTATGAGACCCTGAAGCCAAACAGCATTGGTCTGGAACTAATGCATGGTAATGCCAAATGGGAAGAGACAGGGAATCCTGTTAGGTAGAAAACATGAGCCACTTTGGTATCTCAGAGGCACCAGCAAATTAACAGTGCCAACCCATGTCCTTTGCCTCTCCCAACCCAGCCCCATTCCCCTTAGAACCTTCCCCACCTCCATCCCATAGCTGGTCTTCAGAGGATAAGTAAAAACCCATTCTTACTGAGGACCCACCACCCCTACTCACATTTACAAGAATGATCCTTGAAGCACTTGAGTAGGAAGTGTGCACTAACATATTCAACAAGACGCACTCTGCAAACAGAGGGCCTCTAGCACCACAGATGCAGAAAGCTAGGAACCTGGTGCCAGGTTTGGGAAGAGGGATAGAGAAATCTGAGTTCCAGCCCCGGACACCTTAGAGTGTCCCATCTGTTAGTGGCAAGTCACTTCCCCTCTCTGGGGCTTCTGTTGTTTCTTATGCAGAATGGGAGGGCTGCTTGCAATGAATCTCCTCTGGGGTCCTCTCTGAGTCTGGAATTCATTCTTTTGAAAGGTGGTCTGGGACCTCCAGACTCTGGAAATACCTACACGGCTGGGGAGCAACTACACAGGAAGGTAGAGGATTTCCAGAGCCCACAGTTGCAGGTTCATCATGCCATGTGTAAAGACGTCAACCTGCCACAAAAGCTGGAATGAAAAGTGCCAACACATGCATCGTTATATATTCCCACATCACCCAGCAGGTTTGGCTCTATCCTGAATCCATTCTCCGTCTCTCTGAGACCGAGCTTCTCTCTAAGGTGGACAGTTTAGCATCTGGAAAGTGAACAGCCATAGCCTTCAGGAAAGTTTGCTATTCCTTTCAGTGTGTCAAAATTATATCACCCCTATCTTCTCTTCTGGGCTGGCCAGTCTTTCTTACCTTCCCTCCTGAAACTGCAAACAACACATATTCAGAAGCTAAGTGACAGATTGGTGCAATGAAATGAATATTTGTGTCCTCCCTAAGTTCATATGTTGAAACCCTAATCCCAATGTAATGATATTTGGAGGTGAGACCTTTGGGAGGTAATTCGGTCATGAGAGTGGAGCCCTCACGGGTGGTATTAGTGCCCTTATAAAAGGGAGAGAGCTCTCTAACCCTGTTTCCACCATGTGAAGACACAGTGAGCAGGTGGCAATCTGTAACCAGGAAGAGAGCCCTCACCAGAACCCATCCATGCCAGCACCCTGATTTCAAACTTCCAGCTTCTAGAACTGTGAGAGATACATTTCTGCTGTTTATAAGCTGTCCAGTCTATGGCACTTTGTTATAGTACCCTGAGCAACCTAAAACAACCAGTATGTTGTGATGACTGAATAAGAAATAAACCAGTTTGGCTTGGGATGAAGGGAAGTCAATGTGGGATCATTTTAGTAACATTAAAAAGGAAAGTAGGAAACAATGACTAAAGGACAGATCCTTCTTTTATTTAACCACTTCCCATTCTTACCACTATCCTGTTTGGGAATTAAAATATACAGTTAAATATTTGGTTAGTCAAAAAGATGTTCACCCAAGAACAAAATATCTTCTTGTGTGTTGTTGGCCACTTGCCTTTTGATGCCCTAGATACTGAACTCAAGTCTCAAACCAAAGGAAATGCCAAATGGGAAGACAATGACAAGACGGGACCTGAATCTTAACTGCTGTTTCTTCAGGCTGGACGGGTCTGTCCTTAATTGCACTGTCCTACCATTTGGTAGGTCACCACTGTTATGTGCTTGCTGGCACTTGGGTCTGGTCTGGTATTGATTTTAGAGAAAGAAATAAGTCACAAATCCTTATGGGCAAAGATAATTGCAATGGGACCTGTTTTCCCAAGCCAAAGTCTTTTCTTCATTGCCTCTGGATTCAAGAGGGCCCCGTCTCAACATTCTCTGCCACGGTTGTCTTCCCAGCGTGGGTGTCCAGGCCCTGCCCTCTGGCCTTTAACGTGGCCACTGGCTAATCTTTGAAATCCTCATCTTCCACATTCCACTAGACAGTTCCTGAGGCTTAAAAGAAGTTTTCCTTTGGAGCAACAACTCTAAATTGTCCAGATAAAGGACTTTGTACTTGCCCGTTTGAAGTCTAATTTTTAAATGCGTGTATTGATGAATAAAGTAGTCCATTATTTTTATATGTACTTACATTGTAAACTTGCCCAAGGGTTTGCATAACTCATATACTCTATTTGTAGGAATGGCAGCTGCTGACGAACTTATCTGTTCTCTCACAGTCTTCTTTCCAGTCTCTAAGAAAACCAGGTCTCAAACCAAATTTGTCCTATCACATGGACATTCATTCAACAAACAATATTGGCAAGCAGGCCCAAAATAGTTCATGCAATTATTTCTGGAGACTCCAATGAAGTCCCAGCTCTCTGTCTTTAGGGAGCTATGAACATCACATTTATAGGAAAGGTTCAGTCAAGACACACAGCAACGCTCCAGAAGTAGGATTCCGCAACTGTCCGTTAGCCTCAGACAATCACAAATGCTGCAAAGTCAGAGGCTGGATCCAAGGCCATGCAGTGACCATGTCAGGTGCTCGATCTAAGGGTACATACTACAATCTTGTAAGATTTTCATACCCTGGTCACAGAAGATAATGGGTGTCTCTAAAATATTTTACACAATGCACAAAACCTGAATACTTTCATTTCTCCAATGAAAGCTGATTTCTAATAATCATCATGCAAATTAACAAGCTATTATTTTCGCCACTAAGAGTATTTTTAATATCACTTATATTCTCTAGCAAAGCCTCAGATGTTGATCAAAATCTGGGTAACAGAAGCACTGATAATAGCTGTGGCAGTTGTGTGGCACCTCTGATATAGCTACTATTAATAGATATCCATACTCCCTCCCCCCATCTGCAACCCTTGACAGTGGGAATTCTCATTTTGGGTTACTGAGTCTAAAATTAAAGCATAATTTAAAGGAGAAACATCGTCAGAACTTGTCATGACGCAGCTTCTAAGTTGCAACCCTAATCAAGTCAATCTTAACTTCTCTGAGTATTCTGGTTTACTTATAATCTCGTGGGCAATGCTGGATGCTTCCTATATTGAGTGTGTACAGATGAAGAAAATACATGATGAGTTTATAATGTCGTAGAGGCAAAGACATGTAAACACATGATCTGAGGAAGAAGAAAACACGGAGGATTGGAAAAGCAGCTATGCTCAAGGTTTTGAGTTGAAACATTGGTATTATGCTCTGTACACACTTTTCATCGTACTCAAGTGATCTCCTTGTTATGCTGAGCTATGGAGACTGGTTAGGTTAATGTATTAACAAGCTGGATAAAAAATACATAAATTATATTTTATATGTCAAAAAAGTAAAATAATATAGGGGAAAGGACGTATTTGAGAAGAAAGATGAAGAGTTTTGTTTTATATGTGCTGTGTTTAAGTTCCCTGTGGAATGTAGAAATGGTTAGAGTCCAGTGGATAGTTGGCTATATGGAGGGAGAATTTTTTATGACTGGGTGAGCATATATGCTTAAATGCCAAAGAGAAGCATCCTGGAAAGAAATTGAGGATGTAGGGGAATTGGGGGTTCCTGCATGGAGATTCCAGAGGACACAGGGTGAGGTTGGGGTGCGGCAGAAAGAGAGGAACAGCCAAGTGAGAGGAAACACAAAACAGTGTGAGGAGGAAGGAATAGCAGAGCATCTGCAGCCACATGGCAAAGACTAAGGCTGACGGTAAAATGAGGCACAGTGTGATTACCTGGTCCTAAGGCCTCAAACAGAGCTAGAAGTTAAGGCAACTTCGGGCTAATGAAGGTGAGGTTGGACACTCAATGGTGGTCTAGTCTATAGGTGCACAGTTCATCCCAAAGTCCTGTGTACACAGGCCCTGTCCTTAATCTGGACACGAGAGCCCTGTCCGGATTCAATGTGCTCTTCCCTTTCCTAACCTAGTGAGCTCTCTGCCACAGTTACCTTGCTGGCCTCTGCTACTCCTAACTACAGTGCTTGTTCCCACCTGACCCAACTAGGAACACTGCTTCCTTGAGTGATTAGGTTTTCTAATCCTGAACTATACCTGTACATTTGGTGTCACCATAAATATGCACCCACACCTGGGATGTTCCCCCTCTGTCCCAATGGATGGCTACATCCAAGAAAAAATCCAAAAGTTTAAGAGCACCTGAGAAAGCAAACTTACACATAGGTGTATCTTCTTTTTAGTTGTCACCTACTTACTGCTTTCTCTGATACAAAATTACGGCATAGTCATTTGTGAAAATTTTGGAAAATACAAAAACAAAAGCACAAAGAATAAAATTAAAACATCCGTACTTCTCTACCAGACGGAACCACCACATTATTATTTTAAAACCTGCTTCCAGGCCAGGCACAGTGGCCCATGCCTGTAATCTCAGCACTTTGGGAGGCTGAGGCCCGAGGATCCCTTGAGGCCAGGAATTCGAGACCAGCTTGGGCAATAGTGAGACCCCAGTCTCTACCAAAAATTTTAAAAATTAGCTAGGTGTGGTGGCACACGTCTGTAGTCCCAGGTACTCGGAAGGCTGAGGCAGGAGGATGGCTTGAGCCCAGGAGTTTGAGGTCATAGTGAGCTGTGGTCTAGCCTGGGCAACAACAGAGCAAGACTCTGTCTCAAAAAAAAAAAAAAAACCTACTTCCAGACTTTTTTATTCACACAGATGACATATTTATTAAAGGGTATATGATCACATAATAATATATGCTGAATGTTTTTCCATGTCAGGAAATATCTTCTAATAAAAGAGTGTAAATGGCTGCATGGTACAGATTAATTTTCCAATTTTTCATTTTTATAAAAAAAATCGTGCATATTATACCTATAAATAAGTCCCTGCAAAAATCTATTTTACTTCCTTAAGATGGATTCCTAGATATGGAATTGATAAACCAAAGCCTATGTGCAAATGTTTAGCACATATATAATATATATAATAGAGCTTTCAAGACATTGCCAAATTGCCATGCAGAAACTTTGGATTAATTTTCCCTCCCATCAGAAGTATATGAAACAATGTTGTGCCCTGTCCCAAAATCATCCAGTATTGGGAAGTCCAACCATATCAACCCTATAATTAAGACTGGCTATTTGCATTACAGAGGAAGCAGTAATTATGGAGTGGTCAACAGCATGGGTTTTAGAATCAGATAGTCCTGGGCTTAAGTTTGTTGTTCTGCCACTTACTGTGTGTGAGAATTTCAGCAGGTTATTTTAAAAGAAAAAAAGCGAAAATAGCTTTATTGAGGCATAACCACCATACAATCAACTGAACATATTTAAAGTATACAATTTCAACCATAAGAGAGCTGACATGGCATACTAGTATCAGAAAAGACAGACTTTAAGATAAAGTATACAATCTGATAAGCTTTGACATGTTTACACACTCATGAAACCATCACCACAATGAGGATGGTGAACATATCCATCACCCTCAAAAGTTCCCCCACGCCCTTTTGTAATTCCTCCCTCCTGGCCTTCCCCAAGTCCCATTTGCAAGCAACCACTGATCCTTCTGTCACTGTAGATTAATTTGCACTTTCTAGAGTTTTGTATAAATGTAATCAAATAGTATCTACTCTTTTTCATCTTGCTTCCTTCACTCAACGTAATTATTTTGAGAGTCATCTCTGTTGTCACGTGTATCGATAGGAAACTGGTGAAATCAGGGTGGGGTAGAGATTGGGGTGCTCGAGAGGCTGAACGAACAGAGTAGGATCAGGGCCCGATGCGCTGTTGAGAGACCTGCAGAAACAAGCTCGAGTCCGGGATACCGTGGTGAAGGGTGGCAGTATGGGGGTGGGAAGCCAGAGACAGGGCTGAAAATCGAACCTCACAGCAGCACTCAGGATGTGGGGCATCCCAGCAAGCCCACATCCACAGTACACCATCAGGCAGAGCAAATCAGAGCAAGCCGTGGCATCCATAACAGTCACTGCCAGTGAAGGTTGAGTGATCCCCAAGAATTATACCTGTTCATGGATTTGCCAGGAGAGGCCTCTAACACTCTGATGTCCACTCACTTATTTTCAAAATGGAATTCCTTTGAGTTGACTGAATTGAATTCACTGGAGTTATCTGTACTAACAATGCCATGCAGATTTGGGAGTTTTGCTTTATTCCGTCACAGCCGATAGTATGCTAATAAACGCAATTTTTCTTATAGTCTCCAAGCTACTTCAGAAGAAATTATAAAAAGACAAATTAAAAAAAAAAAGACAAATTCTGTTCCAAACAATCCTCACTGAATTTTGATGATGATCCTAAAACTTTCCCTCTGATACTCAAAAGTAATTACGCTCAGTTGGGGCAAAGAAATCTTTGTTTTCTAATTATAGAACAGATGTTTTCCAGAAACGATTACCCTGTGCCACTTGTAAAAATAATCTAACAAATTGATCTTTGATTTAGGAAACAGCTGTGTGATTCTGCCAGCAATAAACCGTTATTAGGGAAAAAAAGAGTTGTCATTTATGTGGACCAAATTTATATGCATCAAATTTATATGCACCCAATTTATTTCAGAGCAGCTTTTCCTGATTTCCCAGACTTCTGAGATTCC
The DNA here is from genome assembly GCA_023783475.1 of Daubentonia madagascariensis. Lineage (NCBI taxonomy): Eukaryota > Metazoa > Chordata > Mammalia > Primates > Daubentoniidae > Daubentonia > Daubentonia madagascariensis. The sequence goes on from JAKFHU010000487.1 coordinate 11,749,708, forward strand.
AGGAATCAAGAACAAGTGCCAGTCACTGCTGTTTCTCTGAAAGTAGTGGAGGCCCGGGGGACACTTTATTTTGGCAGAAGAGGAATTTCACGAGCACGTGTCTATTGGATCTCAGGATCTAGGTTTGTCTCACGTTATCTGCCCTGTAAAGGTACTGACAACTTTCTGCAGGGTGGTTCTGATCAGTCATTCACTTAATATTCAACTTTGTTGAGCATCTACTATCTCAGGCACAGTATCACTGGCCTTTCAGGGCTTCCCCCATTGCCTGCTAAACCAAGCTGAGTGTCGGTGCCTCGCCTGGGAACCGGAGACCCTCCGTGAGTGCCCCTGGCAAATTTTTCATTCTTCCCTTCCGCTCGTCTGTGCCCTTTCCACCTCTACTCCTTCCCACTTTAGGTTGACTTCCCAGGTAGAGATAGTCACATTTCATGCAAGGAATTTGTTTCTTCAATTCACATATCTTAGGGCCAATTATCCTGCAGATACACATATAACGTTTGGAGTATGTGTGCTCGGAACTCACAAAGCTACAAGCAGAATTGTTCTGACAGCCATCAGTCTCCCCATTTTCACTATTCTTTTGTCCAATTACAGAATTTTTGTGAACCTAAGGGGTACCCACTGCATTCTGTTCTATTTTTTTCTCAACATTGGCTCTAATGTCTTGCAGAATGCATTCTTCTCAATTACGATTGCTGTGTGTCACGACCACTGCTTGGCCTCCTCCAGAGTATCTTACCACATCTGACTGCATCCCAAAGTTATTGATTTTTTTAGGCACATCTTTTTGTATCAGGCTTAGCACTAGCACACAATAAAAGTTTAGATAATATTGTTACAAAACATATAAAGGATTTTAAATTATAATAATTGTGTTAAAATATTAGCATATTAATAATTGCCACAATCATAGAATTTCCAATACCCATAAACAACAGATTGATTTTTGGACTAAGCAATAGTCCAAAATGGTGGACTGGTGAGTATTTTGCTTTACCAGAAAAAGAGACGTCAATATTCGGCCATAATTTGAGCATAGTTCATTATCCACTGAGCCTTCAAGCTTAGAAACTATACAATGAATTGTGTGTTTAATTTTTCCCTGAAGAATAATTCCAAATTTTGTGCAGTAAATGAGGCTTCATTAATATATCTATACATCATATTTTCAAATTTCTATAATTTAGGTTCACACAAAATGAAACAACTTTGAAATTTTCTCCTACTAACTTTCTCCCTCTTTCTCCCAACAATTTCAGCCTGTCAGAATCTTACCAATGTTTAAAGCCCAGATCAAATACTACTACTTCTTAAAAAAAAATTCCTGATCTTCCCAACATAATTCAATTTGCTTATTGCTTAAATCCAGTAATATTTGGACTTATATTACAGTACAATTTTATGTGGATGTGTCTGATTTTATTGACTTTTCCTTTTCCTCCTTAGACTCAATGTTCCTTACAGACAGGGACTGTGTCTCACCGTTATAGCCCTTGCACACCCAGTGCAGCACTCGACAGAGGAGGTGTTGAATAAGTTTGCTTTTAGATATATACCCAGTAATGGGATTGCTGGATCACATGGTAATTTTGTCTTTAATTTTTTGAGGAACCACTGTACTGTTTTCCATAATGGCTGTGCTAATTTACGTTCCCACCAACAGTGGGTAAAAATTCCTTTTCCTCCACATCCTTGCTGACTTTTATTATCTTTTGATTTCTTTGCTAGCAGCCATTCTGACAGGAGTGGGATGATATCTCATTGTAGTTTTGATTTGCATATACCTGACAATTAGTCATGCTGATCATTTTTTCATGTATCTGTTGGCCATTTGTATATCTCCTTTTGAGAAATGTCTATTCAGATCTTTTGCCCATTTTTTAATTGGGTTATTTGTTTTTTGTTATTGAGTTTTTTTAGTTCCATATATATTTTAGATATTAATCCTTTATCAGATGTATAGTTTGCAAATATATTCTCCCATTTTGTAGATTGTCTCTTTGCTCTGTTGATTGCTTCCTTTGCTGTGAAGGAGCTTTTCTAGTTTGATGTAATCTCATCTGTCTACGTTTGCTTTTGTTGCCCGGGCTTTTGAGGTTGTATCCAAAAAATCCAAAGGAAATGAAATCAGTATGTCATAGAGATATCTGCACCCCATGTTAATTGCAGCACTGTTCACAGTAGCCAAGATATGGAATCAACCTAAATTTCCATCAACAGATGAATGGATAAAGAAAATGGAGTATAGATACACAAGGGAATACTATATTCAGCCATAAAAAAGAATGAAATCCTGTCATTTGCAGCAACATAGATGAACCTGGAAGACATTATATTAAGTAAAATAAACCAGGCACAGAAAGACAAATACCGCATGATCTCACTCATATGTGGAGTCTAAAAAGTTGTTCTCATAGAAGTAGAGAGTAGAATAGTGATTACCAGGGAGCAGGGAAGGGAGAGAGGAGAGTGGATGGTGAGAGTTTGGTCAATGGGTACAAAGCTACAATTAGATAGAAGGAATGAGTTCTGGTGATCTACTGCATAGTAGGATGACTAGAGTCAACAATACTGTATTATATATTACCAAATAGCCAGAAGAAAGGTTTTTGAATGTTCTCATCACAAAGAAATGATAAATGTTTAAGGTGATGGATATCTTAATTACCCTGATTTGATCATTACACAGTGTATACACATATCAAAACATCACATTGAACCCCATAAATATGTACAATTATTATGTGTTAATCATAAATTTTTAAAAAACAAAAACTAAGAAAAGAAGTTTGCTTTTAATTGAATCAAATTTTAAGTCAATGTTAATCACTTGTTATCTACAAATAAGCTGGTCTCAAAACTAATTCCTTTGGTTCAGTCAGCCATAAGTATTAACAAAAAATGAAATGTTTTCTAAGAAATAAGATTTGGCACAGTATTAGTTTCCTAGGGCTGCTATAACAAAAGTACCCAAAACCAGGTGACTTAGAACAACAGAAGTCTATTGTCTCACAGTTCTAGAAGCCAGAAGTCTAAGATCATGTGTCAGCAGGGCTAGTGCCTTCTGAGGCCATGAGGGAGAATCTGTTTCATGCCTCTACCTTCGCTTCTGGTGGTTTGCTGGCAATCTTTGGTGTTTGTTGGCTTCTGCTGCATCACCCCTATATCTGCCTTTACCTTCACATGGTGTTCTCTGTGCGTGTCAGTGTCCAAACATCCCCTTTTCATTAGGATAGCCATCATATTGGATTAGAGACCCGCCCTACTCCAGTATGACCTAATCTTAACTAATTACATCTGCAATTACCCTGTTTGCAAATAAGGTCACATTCTAAGGTGATGAGGGTTAGGACTTCAACAGATGAATTTTGGGGGAGACACAATTCAACTCATGACAGGCACCCTTCTGTAAAAGAGCCAAAGGAAAAACCTGGAATCACTTTCTGGGACAAGGGATGGTCTTGTGAGTTGGCTTTCAGCGAGCCCTGGATCCCAGTCAGGAGACTGTTCTGGGTTCTCCAAGACAAGTCACTGAGCCTCTCAGGATTTTCTGGGTATAACAAGACCTGCTCTATCATCTCTTAACTGTTGTTTGGAGTAATATTCAGGTCTCACAATGTGCGTGATGCTCAGGGGAAAATGATAACACTTCTTGAACAGAGAAACCATCTCATAAACCTCTTCTTTCCTGTGCTCAGTGCCTAACCAGGGCACTCAGTTGAGCACATTAGTTGAATAAATGAATGCATAAACAAACAAGAAACATGCTGGAAGTTATTGACCCAGATGGGAGTGGTCCAAATAGGTAATACAGTGTATCCAGAGAAGCCAGCATTTATATAATTATTACTTTCCTGGGGTGTTTTAGGGAGACGTGGGGAAGGAAAGTATGATGTTTACACAATATGCCGCACCAGCCATCAGATAATGAACACAGAGATCCAGGCAAAAGGGGAAGAAACAGTTAATCCATCTGTCTGGATTTTTTTTAAACTCTAGTTTTTTTTGTTTTTTTTTTTTCTTTCTTGAGACAGAGTCTTGCTCTGTCACCCTGGGTAGAGTGCAGTGGCGTCATCACAGCTCACTGCAGCCTCAAACTCCTGGGGCTCAAGTGATCCTCCTGCCTCAGCCTCCCGAGTAGCTGGGACTACAGGTGCACACCACGACACCCGGCCAATTTTTCTGTTTTTAGTAGAGACGGGGTCTCACTCTTGATCGTCTGGTCTTGAACTCTTGAGTTCAAGCCATCCTCCCGCCTCAGCCTCCCAGAGTGCTAGGATTACAGGCATGACCTACCACGCCCGGCCTCACTTTATAATTTTTTTCAGTGATTTGGCCAGAAGATTTCACCGTCTTCTACACTGAAACTATTTTAGGGCTTTTTTAGTCACAGATTTTATAAAGCATCCATTTGAAAATGTGTTTCCAATGTCATCATTTTAACACTTGTGAAGATTACAACATGTGTGGTCCAACAGCCTCCTTTCTTTGCTTAACAGCATTTCTTGGAATTATTTTCTTATCCACACACATAGAGCTACCTTTTCATTTTCAACAGTTGCATAGCATTTCAGTGCATGAATATGCCACAATTTAGTGAACAGATGCCCTATCAGTGGATGTTTAAAGTAGTTCCCAGTATAACCAATATCCTTACTTTTCTTTGCAGTCTTGTCAAATAATTTTTGCAGGTATGACCCAGAGGAGTAACTATGTGTAATCTGGGAGTGAATTGGTGGGGCGAATTTTATTACTAGATCCTCATTCCTTCCTTCAACAAATATTTGCTGAGCATGGACTATGGGCCATGTATTGTTCTAAATGCCAGAGATACGGTGGTGAACATGGCAGGCACTGATCCTGCCTTCATGGAGCAGACATCTGAGTAGGGGAAGACATGTAAGACACCCGTAAATGTATAAATAAGCAAGGTAATTTTAGACAGGAATAGTGCTTTTGAGGATATAAATGGGACAGTGTGGTAAAGAGAAACTAGTAGGTGGGATTTTATCAGTCAGGGTCCAAACAGAAAAGCAGAATCAGTAGGAGATATATATTAAGAGATTTATTGCAAAAAATTGACTTACACAATTATGGGACCTGGCCAGGCAAGTCCAAAATCCGTAGGGCAGCCAGCACTTTGGGTGTGGATTGAAGCTGCTATTCACAGCGGAATTTCTTTCTTTCCCCCCCCCGCCCCCGCCCCAGGAAAGGCTCAGTTCTGCTATTAAGGCCTTTCAACTGATTAAACCAGGCCCACCAAGATTATCTAAGATAATCTTCCTTTCTTCAAATTGACTGATTATGGACTTTAGTCACATCTACAAAATATCTTCACAGCAAAGCCTAGATTACTGTTTGTTTGGGGTTTTTTCTTTTTGGTGTTTTTTGTTGTTGTTGTTTTGTTTAAGAAATGGAGACTGTAGCCAAGTTGACACATCAACAAGACCATCACAATATTCTAGATGAGATGGCCCAAAAAAGTGGCATTTGCACAAAAACTTGAAGAAACAGGGAAGGGAAGCAGAAGGGAAAACAAGTGCATCGGCCCTAATCCTGGAAAGAGCATTATGTGCTTAAAGTACTGCAGGGGAGCCAATGTGCCCGGACTGTTACACACTGGGAGGAAAGAAGGGCAAAATTAAATGGGGGATACCAAGTCACATGGGCATTTTAGGTCATAGAAAAATGTGTGCCTTTTATTCTAACTAGTATAGGGAGCCATACTAGCAGAGCAATAGAAATAGACATAAGTTTAGAAAGATAAACATAATTTTGCTGCGCAGGCAGATAAGTGGGAAGAATCTTCAGGTGAGAGTGGTTTCCTGGGATGCTGGGGATGGAGATGGAGCAAACTGAATAGGTTTGAAAAATATTTGGGGTAAACCAAGGCAGACACTGCTACTTAACAATTGGTACTCATTCTCCCCTTTTTGTTTGCCGGCAGCATCCCAGTTTTGTTCAAGGTAGAATACTCCCCTCTTGCAATACTCCTTATCCCCAGTTATCCTTGCTGCTGGCAGCAACCACGGAGATGCAAAGGGAAGTTGCTAGACAGGCTTCCAGCAGAGCTCTTTTTAAGGACAGACTCGACTGGCTTGACTTTTTACACTTTTACACTTTACCTTCTACTTTCTTGCTGCCTAAAATAGGAATGCAATTTTAGGTACAGCAGCCATCTAGCAACCATGAAGACAAAAGCCACATAACTTATGTGCATGCATTTGTGTGTGTATTTGTACTGAGCCGAGGGTGTTTATATGCATATGCCTTGGCACTGAGAAATGGAATCCTTTACAAATGAACTAATTTGCTGGATCTGGACTTGAGTTATCAGGAATACAAGTTCTAGAAATCCTTCTCCTCTTCTCTTGACAAGCAGAGCACCCATTTAGGTTTGTTCAGCAAGATGCAGTAAGGCCTTGATATGGAGATGGCAGGTTAAAACATTATGATTCTGTTCATCATGTTCATAATTCCTCTCATGCATTTGCTTTTCTTAGGAGCCAGATCAGAATAAACAAACTCCTGGCGTTTTCTCAAATTTTGGCTCTGGCATCTCTCTCTTAATAATTTCCAGAAGAGATGATGGAAATAGAAGCAATGGTTCGTTCTGGGTCAGCTTCCACAGCCACCGATTGATGTTAGCATCAGAGTCTTTCCACTGATGGTGTCTTTAAAAAGACAGAGGTGTGTGGGTGTGATGGCTTCATCCCCATTCTTTCTGAAAGGGTGCAAGACACTCAACAGTGATGTTTACAATCTGGTGCTTTTGGGTTTTCCTTTCTTTCCATTTTTGGCTCTGCTGATTACTTTAGTTAGGAAGATACCTCCAGCTTGTTTCATTGAAGTAAATATCAAAGTGGCCTTGGGAACAACAGGACTCAAGAGTTTATTTGTAGCATCCCTTGTTATGAAACTAGAAACATTTGCTACACCAGATGTTTTGCTCTCACAGCTCTGGTTGCCCAATTGTCATCTTATATACAAATAAGAAACTAGCCTGCAGGAAGAGCAAAGGCCTAATTTTTAAAAAGTGTGAATTCTAGGGCTAAATCTCACACCAATAAATCAGAAACTTTAGCAGTGGGACTTAGGAACCTGTACATGATTCTAATAAGCTATGTCTCCCTCTAACTCCTGAGAGTCCATGATGCTATAATGTCCCCTGGGAGCAAACATGAACAAGGCATAAAGAATAATCCGAAGGCAAGGTCTGTTGAAATTAGCTAGTTCAGAGTTCTGTATAAAACTCAGTAGGGTTGGGGAATATACAAAAGAGAGAAAGCTACCAGTCCTGCCCCCATTTACTGGGGAAATCAAGTCTATTTATACAGTAAAGTGTTCTAGGAGTAACACAGGATAACATGCAATGTGAGAAAGAAAATCAGCCACTAATAATGAAGGTATGAAAGTAAAAGGATAACCAGAGTTGTGTGGAGACTGCTTCTTGCAAGAAAATTAGTTTGGTTTTGATATTGGGAAACTGCACATCTGTGTAAGAAATATTGATTTGGTATGAGTTATATGTTAGAATTAATTACTTTCAGCCCAGAAACAGAAGCATGACCATGAGGGCATATAGTATCAGTATTTAATAAATTGTGTTGGGGCTTTCCATTTCAAAAAAGGAGTTAGAGCCCTCCCTTATACCATGTACAAAAATGAATTCCAGGTGGATTGAATACCTAAAGATAAAGCACAAAACTACAACATCATTAGAAAATATTTTTATAATAAAACTGAGAAAGTGGAAATGAAGAGATCTGACAGAGTTGACTAGACAAAAATAAAAAACCTACACTACAAAAGATACCATAAACAAAGTTAAAAACAAACCAACCAATAACAGCCTGGGAGAAAATATTTGCAGCAAATATAATAGATAAAGAAATAATATCCAGAATAGAGGGTTACTGCAAATCAATAAGAAATAGGCAAATATCTCAACAGAAAACAAACAAACAAAACCAAGCAAAGGATACAAATCGATTGTGGGGAAAGAAATACAAATCATGAACAAATATGAAACTATGCTCAACCTCTTTTAAACTCTAAAGAAACAAAAATTATTATAACAAATATTGACAACATCTAGTGTTAGCAAGAAGGCAGGATAAAGGGCATTCTCACATACTGCTGATGTGATTAGAAACACATAGATACAATCATGCACTGCATAGTGATGTTTCAGTCAAGGACAGACCACATATATGATGGTGGTCCCATGAGATTATAATACCACATTTTTACTGTACCTTTTCTTTGTTTAGATATGTTCCAATACACAAATACTTACCATTGTGTTACAATTGCCTACAGTATGCAGTAACATGCTATACAGGTTTGTAGCCTAAGAGCAATAGGCTATACCCTAATAGCCTAGGGGTGTAGTGGGCTATACCATCTCGGTATGTGTAAGTACATTCTACAATGTTCTCACAACAATGAAATCGCCTAACAACACATTTCATGGAATGTGTCCCCTTCATTAAGTGACACATGTCTACATAGCTTAAAACAAGTAGAAGTAATGCAGCCTTTCCATTCTGAACCAGGTTTATGTATGGTCCAACCATTTGGAATTTTGTAAGTACCTCTCCTCGACCATTTACATCACTCTAAATTTTGTGCAACCTTAACAATAAGTGATAATTCACAAACAACCTTACCTTCCATTAAACTATACACTACAATTCCACTAGAAAGTAAACTCCACGTGAATGGTGATATTTTAAAAACTGATTCTTACTACTGTATTTCTAGTTCCTAGAGCAGCACAGGACACGTGGTAGAGGCTTAATGTTACAAATAGTTGTTGACTGAACAGCATGAATGAACTCAACTGTCCAAACTGTGCAGGACTAGTTCCAGGAATAGAGTTTCTGGTTGTGAGGAATGAAGTTGTCTCTGGCTAATGTAGGCAGAAAGGAAATTACTATAAAGGGATCAGAGTGTTGTGAATCTATGGGGAGAAGGGAAAGCCCGGATTGGAAATGGTAGGACCCAAGGGAGACTGAGGAGGGGAACAGAGGCAGGATCATGCCCTGGGGATGGCCTGTTAGGACACTGCTCTGGCGCCACCACCATTTCCACCCAAGTGGCCACTGCTGGATCCTCAGTGCCACCTCTGCAGCAGCAAATAGTTCCTCATCTTCCTGCTTCTTTGCATTTCTCTCATAAGGCTTAAAGCATTGTGTGGCTGAACTCATATTCTATTTCCATGTCCCAGCTTCCATGGAGTGGGGAGAGGGAATATTTGACTCAGCCCCTAATAAGAAGCATATTGGCCTTTCGAGAGAAGAAAGCCGGATGCAGAGTAGTAAAGAACCCCCCCTGCAAGTGTCCACCCCAATTACGCTACAATCTTAAAATTTACCTGTCCTTAAATTTATGGTTGTAAAGAACATGCAGCAATGTAGAAAATGCTCATAATATCATGTTAAGTATTCTTTTAAAGCACGTTACAAAATTAGATAGACATTTGATAACAACTTTGTATGAAACAGATGCACAAGAAAAAGGGTGGGGAAAACAAACCAAATTCCTGATACTGATAGTGCTACGTTCATATGAGCACGAGTGATGTATACTTTCTTTCTTCTATTTTTCACAAAAATAAAGAAAATTCAAATGTATAAATTCTGCTCAATGGCAGGGTCCACTTCCTCCATTTCAGAAATTCCTGCGTATGAGACAAAGTGGGAGGGAAGGGAGAGTGTGTTGATCTTTAGTAGACTGGCAGGACTTACATTAGCCACTTGCTTTTTAATCTCTAAGTACACAATCAAATAACACAGGGGGTAAACAGCAAGCACTCTGTCTGGCCTCCGATCTGAAAGGAGATGTACCAAAATCTCTTGTTTCCAAATCCCTCTCTCACCAAGCTACCATGACCCAGAGATTTCAGGGCTCTGGCTGGGGGCAGGGTTCTAGTTCTGACCGGAAAAATGGGAAGACAAATGAATCGTGAGGGAGCATAGGAAAGACGAATAAATGATGAACGAGATTCTTATTAGATGGCTTCTTGCAGAGAGAAACCCTCATAATTCAGGCTACCATCAGCTTGGACATTTCCTGTCCTCATCAGCTCGGGGGGAAAGATCTTGGCTTGGGAGTTAAACAAAACTGGAGAGGAAAGCCATTTGACCTTGGGCAAGTTACTTAACCTCATTGACTCGCAGTTTCCTCATTGGAAAAAGAGGATGGTAACATCTCTCAGTATTATTCAGACTTCTTTTGTTACAAGTATCAGCACTTGAAGCCAGCCTTAGCAAAACAAAGGGTGATTTGTTATAAGGCTGCTGGAGCATCACACATGACTTAAGAGCAACAGGAAGCAGGAACAGGAGGGCCATCAGAAGACCAGGTTTCCTCACTCTTCTTGGGAGAATCCCATCTTCCCACCACCCAGACTGGCTTCTCAGCTACTCATGGGGGGAGGTGGGCAATAGAGAGTTTACCTGTATAAACTTGGCTGTGAAAGTCATTATTTTAAAATACTTGTTCGGGGTCTTTCCATATTGGTGACACAGGGTGTCTTCGAAATTGTTGCTCACATTGAATGTGCCACAAATGACGCGGCTTCTGGTGCCCGTGTTAGCCGCTAGGACAGCCCGCCTCTACTTCAAAAGCTCAGGAAAAAAAGCCACATCATGCCCTTCGCTGCATCCAAGTGAGCTGTTGGCCTAGGTTAGAAAGTGATTTGTCTGTCTCTTCTGCATGCTGTTTTGTCCAGCTGCAAGCTTGTTTTGCTGGCTTAGAAAATTCAACAGCTGGTAAAGAATGGGGGGTCGTGGATGAGAAAGCCTATTACTGTTTTGTTCTGGTTTTTAACTTTCACAGCAGTGGGGAAAAATTGTTCATGACCAGGACTAATGTTTTGTGAATTTGTACATCCCTTTGCTTATGTGCGTGATTACAAAGAGATTGATGCGGGGGGCGGGGAGGATAGGAAGGGGAGAGAGAGGGAGAGGGGAGCCAGAAATACACAACGGGTATGATTTTAGTCTTACCACACTACTGAACAAATTCTCTCCTCTGAGTTAGGAAAGGAGTCAAAGGAATACAAAACTCTCCCCTTTAATAACTGTAAAGAAGAAGGTTATTATGCCATCAAAAAGTTAAAGGATAAGTTCCTGAAAGAGTCACTCTGATTGGACCAGCCTGAGCAAGCCGCTGCTTTCTTGACCAATCATCTGTGACCAGGGAGTGAGGTCACATCATACAAAATAGTTTCCAGGGTCCACTACTCTGGTCAAGGGCACAGTGACAGGGTCATGAGATGCTGGATCTATACTCCAAAAAGTAGCCACTACACAACCTCAAGAGGTGATTTGAAGACTAGATGTATGATAAAACACCAGCATTTTGTTCAAGACTAAAGCAAAACAAGTGTTTATTTCCTTTCCTGAAGCATAATCCTGTTTCTGGTTGCTCTTGACTCTGCTGATATGTCTATGCCAGAGAGATGGTAAAATGATAAGTGTTTCTAAGAATCTGAAGAAACTGTTTCCTGGAGGAACCAATGAGCTATGACAAGTCTTTCATTTTTTATTTTATTTCAAGAAATAGCTCGGTCTTGATAATACGCCGGGTCCGCATACAGCTAAAGCTCAACCTCACAGGTTATTTCATTAATCACAGTAGTCCTGTGCAAGGGCAGAAATTATTATCCTCACTTTGCAGACCTGTTCACCAGAGCTCAGAGAGGTTAAATGACTTGTTAAGGTGACCTGAGTTATGGGTGCAATTTAACTTAAATCATCTAATTCCTAGCTTAATGTCATCTTCATTGTACAAGGCAGAGTTCTTTCAGGAATATCATCCTCTTATAATTAGCTGAAAGCATTTATTTCAGCAGAATTTGGTGTCTGAAGCAAGGCTTGGAAAGGTTCCTTCATTCCATGACTGTCAGGCACAGACTAGGCGTGGGCTCTGCCCTCAAGTAGGTTACACACAAGACATCTCTGTCAAACAGTGGAGGAAAGGTTAAATAAACTATGACAAATTCGTATAGTGAAATATTATGTAATTATCAGAAACCGTACATATGAAGAACATTTAGAGTGTGTTAAATTAAGTTTAGCCTAAAGCTGCCTCGTTGTGAGTTTGGCCTAAAGGTTTCTCCGTACACAGTGGACTGTAACCCACCTGGGTGTATACACAGACCTACCCTACTCTGTAACCTACTCTTGTACCAGTTACAGAGTTTCAGCCAATCATAGGCAGCCAATTGTTCAGCCTGTGTTCGAATAAGGCGAACGCCGAGCTGTAACCAATCCAGCTGTTTCGGGGCCTCACTTCCGTTTTCCATATGGCACTTTCCTTTTTCTGTCCACAAATCTTCTCTGACCATATGGCAGCCCCACACCAGAGTCTCCCTGAACCCATGTGGTTCAGGGGGCTGCCCAAGTTGCAAATCGTTCTTTGCTCAGACTTTTAAATTTAATTTGTCTAGACAAATATAAAGTGAAATAATTAGAATTCAAAACACTGTATATGTGTAGATGTGTATGTGTATGTAGTCATTAAAATAAGACTGAGGGGATCTGGATAATGAAAGTACAGATGATGTTTAAATGTTTTCCTTTATTATTTTGTGTATTTTCTAATTTTTCAACAATGATCAGGTATCACCTTTTAATTTTCTTACTAAAACTTAAAAAATTAATTTTAAAAACCTACAAATAATGCATGAATGTGTTCTTCTTGTAACAATTCTAAAATTTAGAATTATAAAGTACTATAATCTTAAAGACCCTTTTCAATATTCTTCCCCTCAATATCATGCCTCTTTTTAGAAATAACCCCTGTTAAAAGCCAAGTGTATATATCCATTTGGTCTCATGTGCGTATACATTAATGTGATAATTCAAGTGATATTATATGATTATATGTAGTATTCTGTAACTTGCCTTTTGAATTTAATAATAAAACTTGGAGAACTTTATAAGTCAGCACATACCTCATTTATAAAAAGTGGTATTGTATTTCATTGTATGGTTTCACCAAAATTTCTTTAACCAGTCCATTAATGATAGATATTTAAGATGTTTCTAATTTTTTTTGCCATATGAACAATTCTGAAGTAAACATTTTTGTGTACAGCATCTTTATAGTACCAGCCCTAGTATTTTCTGAACACAGATTCCTAGGAATGGAATTTCTGATTCCAGGTATGTGGGCATTTATTTATTTGTTATGCATTGCTTAATGACAGGAGTTTTTTGGAGGAATGCATCTTTAGGTGATTTTGTCATTGTGTGAACATTATAGAGTATACTTACACAAACCTAGATGGTATAGCCTCCTACACGCCTGGATTATATGTTATAACCTATTGTTCCTAGCCTACAAACATCTACAGCATGTGACTATACTGACTACTGTCAGCAATTTTAACACAATGGTAAGTATTTGTGTATCTAAACATATCTAAACACAGGAAAGGTTTAGTAAAATATGGTGTTATAATCTTATAGAACAACCATCGTATTTGCAGTCTGTCATTGACCAAAACATTGTTATGTGGCACATGACTGTATGTGCCTCTCACTGAGACAATAGCTGTGTCAGAACAGGCACATAATAGATCCTTGTTATTGAATGCAAATTAAAAGAGAGTGGCAGGGAATGTTTCTGTCCCCTAGCCCAGAGTTGTGCACAGCTCTTAGAACCCTATAAGGCTTCACACCAATAAGAAACCAAACCCATGTCCAGTTCAGAAATGGTTCAGTCCTGCAGTCCCCAGCCCCCAAGCTGCTGCCCAGTACTGGTCTGTGGCCTGTTAGGAACCGGCCGCACATCACTGCCTGAGCTCTGTCCCCTACCCCCACACCCCACCTGCCCCCACCCCCCGCCACCTCCCCCTTCCTTGGAAAAATTGTTTTCCTTAAAACTTAGGAACCAGGTGGCATAGCAGGAGGTGAGTGGCCCAAACAAGTGAAGCTGAGGCTTCATGAGTATTTACAGCCACACTCCCCATGGCTGGCATCACCGCCTGACCTCCCTCCACCCCCACCCCCTGGTCTGTGGAAAAATTGTCTTCCAGGAAGCCAGTTCCTGGTGCCAAAAAGGTCGGGGACCGACCTGGTTCAGTCATTCATCTCAAGGTCTAGTCATCACCCCTAAAGCTGCCAATCTCTACCGCTCTCTAAGGAGAGCTGAACTGAGTCAGCTTGGGTAGATGGATAGTGGCAGAGGGTGGATGGATGGATGGATGAGTGGGTGGTGGGTGGATGGGTGAGCAAATGGATGGATGTAAGGTTGCAAAGGCTAGAACCAATAGCCATGCCTCACATGCATCTTACATTTTTATTTCTAAAGAACTTTGGGTGATTTCTTTTCTCATTTAATTTTAACTTTTTTATTGTCAAATATAAAGCACACAGGGAAAAGTGAAAAAAAATTCACAGCCACTTTAAAACATACACCCATATAACTACCACCAAGATCAAGAAATAGAACTTTCCAAGACTCCAGCATCCTTTCCTAATCACAACCCCATCCTTCCCTGCAAAGGAGACATCCACCATCATGACTTTTATGGTAATCACTTACTTGCCTTTTTATATCATTTTGCCTACTATTTATTCATCCTTAAAATCTATAGTTTTATGCAGTCTATCTTGATCTTTATGTAAGTGGAATCATAAACTATGTCATCTTTGTGATTAGCTTCTTTCACTCAACATTATGTTTGTGAGATTCATCCACAGTTTTTATATAGCTATAGTGTATTCATTTTTATTGCAGTGGAGAATTTCATTGTATACTACATATGCATTTATCCATTCTGTGGTTGATAGATATTTGTGTTGTTTTTCCTCCAGGGCTATTATGATGATACTGCTTTGAAATTCTTGTATATAACTCTGAGTGCACATGTGCACTTCTTTTTGTCAGCTATATATCTAGAAGTGAAATTCCTGGGTCATAGTGTATATGAGTTTTCAGCTTCAGTAAAAGGTGTCACTTTCCAAAGTGACTGCAACCAATTTATTCTCTAACCAGTAGTGTATAAGAGTTCCGTTTACCCCAGATCCCCCTCAAAGCTTGATTTTAATGTTAGCCATTCTGCTGGGTGTGTATGGTTACCTCATTGTGCTTTATTTATGTGTAATGAAGTTGAGACTTATCATAAGTACACTGGCCATCTGTATATCCTCCTTTTGAAGTACACCTTCAGATCATGCTCATTTTTCTACTAGTTTGGCTGACTTTTTTCCATTTATTTCAAATAGGTTTTTATGTGTTCTGATTTTGGTATAAAGTTGTAATATGATTGGAATGCAGTGGAGAATAACCCATCTTTCACTATTCTCTGGGAGAGTTTGTGGAAGAGTAGCATCTCTTTTTCTTAAATTTTCTAGTATAATTTGCCAGTGAAGGCCAGGCACGGTGGCTCATACCTATAATCCCAGCGCTTTGGGAGGCCAAGGCATGAGGATTGCTTGAGGCCAGGAGTTTAAGACCAGTTGGGCAACATAGCAAGACCCCATCTCTACAAAATGTGAAAAAATTAGCCAGCTCTGGTGATGCACACCTGTAATCCCAGCTGCTTGGGAAGCTGAGGCAGGAGGATAGCTTGATCCCAGGAGTTAAAAGCTGCAGTGAGCTATGATTGCTCCACTGCACTCCAGCCTGGGCAGTAGAGCAAGACCCTAACTCAAAAAAGTAAAAAATAAAATAAAATATAAAATAAAGTAAAATAAAATAAAATAATTTGCCAGTGAAGCCCTGTTGGCCTAGACCGTCCTTACAAAGAAAATTTTTAATTATGGATCAATTTCTTCAACAAAAATATTCAGGTTTCTACTTTTTCTTGTGTCAGTTTTGATAAGTTGCTTTACCAAAGGAATTTTTTTTTAATCAAACAGTAAAATGTATTAGAGTTTGTGTTAATTTGCTAGGGCTGCCATAACAAAATACCAGAGACCGGGTGGCTTAAACAACAAAAATGTATTTTCTCACAGCTCCAGAGGCGGAAAGTCCAAGTTCAAGGTGGCAGCAGGTTTGGTTTCTCCTGAGGCCTCTCTCTTTGCCTTGCACATGGCTGCCTTCTCATTATGTTCTCACATGGCCTTTTCTCTGTGCATTCATCCTTGGTTTCTCTTCCTCCTCTTATAAGTACACCAGGTATATTAGGTTAGGGCCCCATCCTTATAACCTCATTGAACCTAAATTACCTCTTAAAAGGCCCTATCTCCATATACAGTCCCACTGGGGACTAAGACCTCAATGTATGAATTTGGGGATATGGGAGACAGAATGCAGTCTATAACAGAGTTTATAAAATCCTCTTATCTTCTTAATGTCTGTAGAATTAGTGATGATGTCTCCCTTTCATCTCAGGCATTGGTCATTTGTGCCTAGTTTCTTCTTTTGTCTCTTTGTTTTTAAAATCTTTTTAATACTTTTTAATGTCTATAAGATCCGTGGTGATGTCTCCATTTTTGTTTCAGACATTGGTCATTTGTGCCTTCTTTTTCTTTTAAAGTAATCTTATGAAAAGTTTATCAATTATTTTAGTCTTTTCAAGAACCTAAATTTTAGCTTTGCTGTTTGCCTTCGGTTTCATTATTGTCTGCTGTAATATTTATTTCTTTTCTTCTACCTCCTTTAGGTTTATTTTGCTGTTTTTTTTTTTTTTTTAACTTCCTGGAGTGGATTCTTGGCTAATTAACTTTCAACATTTCTTTTTTCTTTTTCAATATATGTACTTAAGGCATTTCCCTCTCAGAACTTATGTAACTGGAAGTTCTGATAGCTAATATTTTCAATATTATTCAATTCAAACTATTTTCTAGTATCCATTATGATTGCCCATGGTTTATTTAGAAGTGTATTTCTTAATATTTTTGTTATTAAATCAAATAACAATTCTTTTCTTTTTTTTCTGAAACCAATTTTACATACAATAAAGTATACACATTTATACACATTAATACAGTTTCATGAGTTTTGAAAAACATGAACATTTGTGTAACCATGACCAAAATTAAGACAAAGAACATTTTTTTCACTCCAAAAAAGTTCTCCATCTCTACTCTTAATCTCAGACAACTACTAAACTACTTTCTGTCACTACAGACCAGTTTTGTTTGCTATACAATTTCACATGGATAGAATCATATACTATTTACCATCTTTCATCATCATAATGTTTTTGAGACACAGCCTCAAAAACATGTATTAGTAGTTTGGGGTTTTGGTTTTTTTTTATTACTGAAGAAGTATTCTATTGAATGGATATATCACAATTTATTTATCCCTTCACTGTTTGGTGAACATCTAGGTGAAAGTGGGCATCTTTGTCCTGTTCCAGATCTTGTTCCCAACCTTAGGTTCCTGGATTAAAGGAGCCCAGAAAATCAGAGTAGAAGCCCAGAAATCACACTAGTGACAGCAAAGCGAGTGTCCTCCATATTTATGAACTTCCCAGTGATAAGATTCAGCTTGAAGCACTGTAAATATTGTCAGTCCCTGTTCATGGGCTTGTGAAAACCTGTCTGGAGCTGTGCAACTTGTGAATATTCAGACTCAATTAATGTAGATGAGCTGCGTGCTTAGGATGAAAATATCCTTTCCTTTGCCAACTCCATATCATGTGTCTTACTTTTGGGGATGATTCCAGTTGTGACGTTGACAGGAGCAGCCTAACTAGACTTCCCACAACAAACATTTGGAGACATTTTATAAATGGCCATGCTTCAGGTCTTATATATTAAAACCAGAGTCTCAGTTTTGCTAAATCAACATGCCCAAAATAGGGTATGTTAGAGCCATAATTTCTTAGGTGAAGAGAACAACATCCAATTTACACCAGAGGTTTTGTGTGCTTGTTCTTAAGATCAGTTAAATAAAGGTCTTTGCCTCTCTTGCTTTTTTTCCATTTTCATAAACAAGAACCAAAGGATCTCTTTGAAGATAATTAAAATATAGAAATTATCAGAAATTATCCCACTTTGTATGATTATTATTATAAAGCAACATTCATTCTGTGCTTGCCAAGGGCCAGGCATTCATTATATTAAGCTCTTAGTATGCATTATATTATCTCGCTCAAACATTACAGCAATCCTACCATATAGATGCTACTGTTATCCCCGTTTGAAAGATTGGCCAGGCTTAGTAGCTTGCCCAGGTCAACTATATAGGAAGTGCCCGAGCCAGGAATCAAATGTGGCTTTCTCACTCTGAGGCTGATGTCCTTAACTATTATCCTAAACTCCACACTAAAATGAGCTTACCCCCAGTATTATCTCAATAATTGAAATAATTACCATTAGTTTGTCTTATCTCACTACAAATCCACATCTGATGTGCAATCAGTAGAAGCCACATTTTCAAAACTTGGATCCAGCAAAGTACCCAGGTGTACTCTGTTACTTGCCTTCCTTCTCCTCCAGGTCTGGATCTCCCACCTCTCTCAACTCCACACTTCTTTGCCAGAGGCTGGATGAACCTGAAAAGACAAGTACAAATACAAGGAATAGCATTTAGGAGAATGACAGTGTCATTAAAACGTGTACAGAGTGGAAAAAGAGTTGAAACACATAGATCTACACAAATTACACGGCAATTCATCTGACGCATCAAATTTTGTTGCAAGGTGATATGTTTCAAATACTTACCTATGTTGTCTCTTTTTGGCCTTTCTTCCATTTTTAACAGCAAAGTTATTGCATGCTTATTGGTTCGGGGTGGGGTGAGGTATGTGCATAAAGAAGGAAGCAGAGAAAAAATAATACTTTTCCTGACTCCAATGTTTTAAAGCCTACAATGTTAAGGGCCTGAAAAGAACTCTCACTTTAGACAAAATATTTCTTGGAAAACACCTTGAATGAGAGGAAGACCATGTAGGAACCATACGAACAAGAACAAGGAAGTCCCTGTGGTGACATGCTTGGGCCAATGAAGGAGGATCAAATTGGGTGGCAGATGTCTTATCCAATGTCCATATAACCAGATCATATTAAAGAATACATAAACCCATGACACATCTAGTTCCCTAAAATTTAAATATAATCCTAGGCAAGAAGAAACTTCAAATTAACTGAGATTAAATTTTTCTACCATGGTGAAATAGAGGCTTGAAGTATAAATTAGATTGAATTTCAAAAATACATTATAAATCGTTTTTCTTGTACACTCAAATATTGAATGAAGATTCACACCTATGAAAATTTATACAATTGAATGCAAATCAGGAGAGCATTCATGGCAAACTTGTGTCCAAAGAGAATCTTTGGAAAGGAAGAGGTTACAGACCACAAGTTTGGGAGATTTCTGCACAGCAAAAGGGACAGTCCATGCTTCACTGCCAAGTCAGCTCATATGAAAGGACAGTTTGTCTCTTTATAGACATCCCAGAGATGGGACACTAAACAATTTTGAAACACTTCTTCTTGGAAAAATGGCCAAGATATTACATAAAGTTAAAAACAGGTTTGTAGCCCAAGACCCAAGACTAATACTGAACCCTCTCCAAATCTATTAGGAATCTTGTTTCCCTGAAAAGGGAAAACTACGCCTTTGTGCCCTGTAGACTTGATGCCATTGTTTGCTTTTCTCTTTGAGAGGAGCTAGTTATGCTCCCTTTTCAGCCAACAAACTAAGAAGGGGAGAAATTCATGGATATGTCTGTGCTGAATCTGATTGCCAAATGTCTTGTTTCATTGGCATGAGTCTGTATCTAACTTCATGTACACCCTGAACTCAGCTGATGCCTTGGAGACAGGGCAGGGGAAGAAAGGGCAAGAGAGGTATATCCTGCAATAATAAGAAGTTCTTGACCTTTCTATTCAAAGCACGGTCCAAGGATCAGCAGGAACAGCATTGCCTGGGAGATTGTTTACATGCTGGATCTCGGCCCCAAGCCAGATCACTAGGTTATTCAGAAAGTTCACTAAAGTATGAGAATCACTGGGCTAGGGAGCCAGCCTCAAGCTTCCGGAAAACATGAGACCCCCAATTGTTCCAGCAGGAAAGATTTCTCACGCTGGGAGCCCTTGCAATCATAGGACTGACATGGAGAAGAATATAGGCCCTGGAGTTAGTCTGCCTGAGTTCAAACCCTGGTTTCTTTACGTATCAGCTCTGGAGTCTTAAGCAACATACTCTCTGGGCCTCAATTTCCTAATCTCTAAAATGGGAACAATAATGATAATAATGGAATTTAGTTTGTGGGGTTGTTGTGAGGATTAGACAAAACAAAATACATAAAATACTGAGAATAGTTCCTGGCACAATGAGCCCTCAATAAATATTAGCTATTAATATTCTTAAGAGGAAATGTTTTATGTTTTGAATTCCTAACAACAGTGCTAAAGCCACCTTGGAGATTCCTTCCCTTTTCTTCCTTGTCAGATATAGAAGACACAATGAATGATTTTAACTGTTTCTGACCAGTCTATGCTAGTGGTGGGCCATGGAGCCAATTCTAGGATGGAATGGCATAAATCACTGTTTCCCGAACCTTATTCATTTCAGAACCCCTTCATTTTTTTTTACACCAGATCCATATACAACCCTTATGTATTATTTTTATTTAAACCAACTTACAATGAATTTGCTTTTTTAAAAGCCACATCCTAACCAATAAATAATATCTATGAAATCAGTAATTTAATGAGCTAGTTGTATTTTTTTCTAATCCACATTAAAGTGAAATCATAACTATGAAAATATGCATAAAAATGTTACTTAGAACTCCAGGAAGTCTCTTTGTTCCTACATTAGCATTTTATTAGCTCTCAGCTGCAGTTCCAAATGTTTTGACATCAAATCTCTCCACCCAAGTGATTTGAGCAAAACCTTTTGCTTCCAGCTCATCCTGCTTAGCTCAGGACCAGAGCCACCAAGCAACTTGCCCAAGATAACACCAGTGCTGGGCAGAAAGATTAGACCATAGTTTTCCTGTAACACAGATAATGTAAGCATCCTTATTCTCCTCAACAGCAGAGACTATGCCTGTGTCCCTGTGTCCCTCTCCTATGCCTGTGTCCCTTCCTGCTTGGCCACTTTTGTCTTGATCCTGTAATTGTTTACAGTCCTCTTCCTTTCCCATCTAATATGATTATTGGATTCATACAACAGAGCTAGAAGTAATTTCTAAATGTCACAGCTTTCATTTTGCAGTTTTTCACATCAGGGGGGCCTAATTTCTTTCCATGTCATCAAGCATTTTCTCACATAACAAATGCAACAGCTTGGTTTTTCTGCCATCCTACTTGTCACAAAGCATATTTCGAAGCATGAGCTTCGTGTGCTAGATTCCATTCTCCTTAAACATGCGAAGCTGTTACAAAAGGAATGCTTGAGCTGGCTCCCATGAGTAACAACAGCCTCCAGCCCAATTATTTATATTCCATATTTTCTTCTCTGTGAATTATCTAGTGATATTCCAGCAATTCTTGACAATGTTAATTCATGTATGAGGAAGGAGAACAAATTAACACTGTCTATCTGCTCTGCATTATGGCAGGCATGATAATGTTCTAGGATGTTGCATTATCCACATTCAGTTCAATTTAGTAAATATTTTTTGAGGATGCCACACAAGCCACAGTACTAGATGAGGCACAGATTACAAGAGTTAGATGTGGCATCTTACAGCCCTCACAAATCATGAAGGATGTGTCCAACCCATGGATTTATCCAATGAACAAGTTTTCAACTTGAGTTTATCTAAATCGTGCATTCTCAATGGGGGCAATATTGGTTCTTGGAGTATCTAAAATATTACAACGTCACTCAACAAAACCTTATGCCTTTTTTTTTTTTTTTTTTTTTTTTTTGAGATAGTGTCTCACTTTTTCACCCAGGCTGGAGTGCAGTGACATAATCATAGCTCACTGCAACCTTGACCTCCCAGGCTCAAGTCATCCTCCTGCCTCAGCCTTCTGAGTAGCTGGGACTACAGGTGCTCACCACCATGCTCAGCTAATTGTTTTTTAAATATTTTTTGTAGAGGTGGGATTTTGCTGTATTGCTCAGGCTGGTCTCAAACTCCTGGCCTCAAGCACAGGTGGCCTCCCACCACAGCTTCCCAAAGTGTTGGGATTACAGGCATGAGCCACCATGCCCAGCCAAAACTTTATTCCTTAGCATTTAATTTCTCACATCAGAGAGAAATTTAATTTAATTTAAATTTAAATTAATTTGAGTAATTAATTTAATTTAATAATTTAAGTTTAATTTTTTTCTTGTGGGGGAATGATAACAGAAAAAAAGCTTGAGAAACACTGATCTAAATGAAACTATAATTCAAATGTGCTTCTCTTTTAACCAAGCAATTCCACTTCTGTTATCTGTCCTAGAGAAAGAGTCCCCAAAAGAGGCAAAAGAGCAACAAAGTTGCTGACTACATCATCATTTTTAATAGTGAAACAAACTACGTGTTCATCAGCTGGAAATGGTTCAATTAACTATGCCGCATCCGTATTATGAAACACTATATATTGGTTAAAAGGAATGAGGTGAGTCTAGAGAGAAACCAACACGGAGTGAGAGGCTTCTAAGTCCATATTATGGGAAAATGCAATCTGCAGAATATATAGGCATGATCACCTTTATATTAAAACAAACACACAACAGAGCTATGTGTTTCTATAGGTACATATTACACATGTTAATGCAAAGGAAAATCAGTAGAAGGTTCAACAGCCAAAGTGGCAAACTCAGATTACCCTTGGGGATAAGAATGAACTTGACAGTCGAGAAATGGTTGAAGAGGCAGATTTTTATTTTTTACCTCTTTACATGTTCTTTGCTTTTGCATTTTGCACAGGAATAAATCATGAATAACTCATAGAAATAAGAATAATAAACAAATATTTATAAAAATTAACCCTACCTCATCCACCTAAGGTGAGGAAAGATGTGCTCCAGTTGGATTAAAGTTTTATCTTTTTAATCAAATTATAGAAAAAGGACATAAAGCTCTGCCAGGTCTTTGGAAAAAAAATAATTTCCTAAGGTTTGAAGTAATTGAAGAAATCAAAAAGTAAAGAGAGGTTGATTTTACTGTCTAAAAATGAAGCACTGGCAGGAGACGCTTCTAGAGGATGGTTGGCAACATGTATCAAAATGTAAATCTGAATATACCTTCCAACAAGCAGTCACAATTCCAGGAATTACACAAGGATGTTTATTACCACATGCTTTACAATAAAGAAAAATTAGAAAACACTTAAAAGCCCATTAATAAGGGATTGGTTAAGCAAAATAAGGCACATATATACAAAGGAATACTTTGCATTCATCCCTAGTTATGGTCTATATTTATTAGAATAGAATTCTGTTTGTATTACAAAATGGGGGATTTTTTCTCAAAAAAGAGAAGAGCACATAGAGAATGACCTTATTTACATAAACTTGAATGCATCTATGTGTTTGTACATAGAGTGGTTTCTGGAAAAGTGCTCACCAAGATATTAATAGAAGTTATCACTGGCTGATGGGCCCTAGGGCATGTTTACTTCCTTCTTTCGCACTGTTCTGTATAGCTTGAATTTTGATGAGTCTATGTGATTTTTACAAAAACATAAAAAGCCATTTTAAATAAAAATAACAATCAAATGTAAGTATAATGAGGCATAACAGATATAGAGGGAAAATGAGAAAATGGGAATAATATTTGCATCCGAAACAATAAACAAAAGACTCACAGCACGGAGCACGGGAGAGGCAGATCCTAATCCTAGCTCCACCACCGCTGGGCTATGTGACTTTTACCTTCCCCAAGCCTCTCTTTTCTAATCTGTAAAATGGTGATAATAATCTCAAAGGTTTTTTGTAAGGATTAGATGAGATAACTATAGTAACGACAGTCAGAGTTAAGCCTTCTGGTTAAGCAAAGCAGATTGACCATTTATCTCCACTCTCTCCTAAAATCACACTGAACTAACAGCAGAGGAATAAAAAAGGAGACACACAAATTTAAACAGAAAAGGAGGGGAAACAGCAGTAAATGGAAGATGTCAATGGTATTTGGGAGCTGGACAGTGGATGAATAAGGCAGTTAACTTAGCAGGCAAGAAGATACTGAAACCAAAGCCTACAGAAGATGCAACAAGAAGCAAGCTGGTTTTGGCCTCAGAATCCTAGAAAGACTTAGGGAATGTAGGCAACAGGTGCCTCTAAAGATGGTGCGGAGGGTGGAAGGAGTAGTAGAAAGCCTTGTATGAAGTAATTAGACTCTCATGTCCCCTATCCACCCCCTCACATCACCCTGCACAGTTAGGAGTCGACCACACATGGACTGAGAACTGGAACCTTCCTCCCTGAAGAAGCTGAAGCAGACAGGCTGTGAATAAGGATACAAGGCCCAGCTGAAGCCAGAGGGAAGCCCTGTACTGAAAATAGAAGGATTAAGTGGAAGCCTAGATACAAAAGCTGAATATCAGCCTTTTTAGGAGACCGAAAGCCCATTTAAAATCACCAGAGTCATAGTCTGGAAGAGGTCTGGGTCCAACTGTGTTGTCTATCGGTACAAAGCCGTGTAAAGATTTTTGGCACATCTGCTCTTGCTGGGGGGAAGAGGAGGCAAAAAACATTTTTACTCAAGGCCTAAACCCCTTCTTGGTGGTCCTGGTCCTACATCCACTTGACTTCAAGAACACTAGCAGCCAGACTTAGCCCACCACCTGCCCCCACTGGAGGATATTGGAAGATTCTTCTCTAGCGAAACTGATTGGTCCAAGAGAAAAATCTTACAGACATTGATATTTGAAAGTCTCCCAGTGAAATGCCAGGTCCCTACCTGATCACTCTACAGTGAAGTCTCGAATTGGCAAGACCCTCCCTTGCCCACAAGAATAGAGTTTGCATTTTAGTGCCTCAGTAAGTATAAACGGATAGCCAAGACCATCTAGACATGTGGCAAATGCTTTTGCATGGTTTTGCATTGTCTTGCATTGGTATGCCACATAGTTAGGTCCCAGGTCTCTTTCCAGCTTTTAATGTTAAAATAAAAGAGGGAGAGAGAGAGAGAGAAAACAAGCCAAAAGGAAAAAAATTCCATGGAAAAACAACAATGCAGAAGGCAGATTTAAAAAAAAAAAAAACTATAATAAATATCCTGAAAGAAATAGTTATATTATTATAGAATGATGGTCTATAAAATGGAATAATATTACAATAAGAAAGAGCTCTTGGAAATTAAAAAATATACTAGAAGAAACTTTAAATTTGACAGAATGTATGAAAGGGATGGAAGTTAAAAATCTCCATCAAGTAAAACACAAAGATAAAATATGGAAAATAGGAGGAAAAAAGATAGGAAAACTAGAGGATCAATCCAAGAAATCTTATATCCCAAAAAAAAAGGAAAAAAGTTAAAAAAAAAAAAAAGGTGCATCACGGAAAATAGATGGGAAGAAATTGGCAAAGAGATAATATAAGGAGTGAAGGTTATGATTTTTCTAGACTGAAAGTCTTCATCAAGTGTCCAGTGCAATAAATATTAATAGAAAAGAAAAGGAAAAAATAGAAGACCCACAAGGCACATAACTATGAAATTCAAAAAATAAAAAAAGTTTAGCATAAAGAGAAAAGAGCAGATCAAATGGAATAAAAAAGCCTTCAGAATGGTATTGGAATTGAACAATGAGCAGAAACTACAAAATTCTGGGGAAAATAACACGCAAAGTAAAATTTGATATTTAGCCAAAATGTCCTTTATTCTAATAAAGACATTCATTCTCAGACATGCAAGGACACAACAATTCACTTCTCAGGATCACTTTCTTGGGAAGTTCCCAGAGAATGCGCATACCAGGAAGGAGAAGGTTTGTGATTTGAGAAACAGGAAACCCAGAAGAGGGGCTACGGGATTGTCCAGGAATGGCGGCAAAGAGACCTAGAAGGCAGCGAGTCCAGAACAGAACAGAGCACGAGGGCTCAGAGAGAGATGGCACCAAGAAAAGACGACGAAACGGAGGGAGTACCTGAACTGGGAGATGATCAATTCGCGAGGGAAACTGAGGGATGAATTAGTAGTTGATGCAATGGAAACCCACGCGAATAATGGAGGAAGCGATTATTAATCCCAAGAAGACAAAAAGTTGTGTGAGAAATGCAGTCACAGCTCGGTGGTGAACCACAGTTATATAATCATAATACTGTAAATATACAGTGTTAATTGTACATTGTTAATGTTAATGTAATTGTATAATGTTACTTGTATATTAACAGTATTATGGTTATGTTGGTTAATTGTGTTAAGCAACAATGGGAGCTGGGAAAAGTGAAAGTGTGTGCTTGTGCACAGGTGCAACCCAGCAAGAGAGGGCACTAAAGCCCCCCAGGGCAACGCTCAACCAATTGGGAACTGGAGCTAATGGATCAACATCCCCACCATCCGCTAAAGGGACTATTTATCCTGAGGTTTGTTCCACATAAAGGCTCCCAGCTAAACTGAGCTCAAATCACCCACAGTGACAATCCGCTGGTTAAATGCACCCTTTGTTGGCTGTTCTCTCTTCCTCCTCTCTCTCTCCCTTGTCTGTCACCTACGCCCCCTGGGACTACCTCTGGATAAAAGTGCAAACTATCCCTCTCTCAGTGTCTGCATTGGGTAAGGTTGCCAGATTTAGCAAATTGAAATACAAAACACCCAGATAAATTTGAATTTCCAATAAACAACACATCATTTTTTAGTATAAGCATGTCTGTCCCAGGCAATATTTGGCACATACTTTTATTTGAAAATGATTTTATCATTTAACTGAAATTCAGATTTCACTGAGCATCCTGTATTTTATCCGGCAACTCTACCTTTGGGGGGAACAAAAACCAAGATAGAGGTAGAGCCTCTTCTTTTGTAGTAAGAAGTCAGTAGATAACATATAAAACCAAAAATCAGGAAAGAGCTTCTTAAGCATATTATTTTAAGATATGGAAGCAAATAGCAAAAGAAGTCACGAAGAGAGTTGACAAAAATTGACTCAGAGAACAGGATATAATGTGAGAGGGGGTGGAGCAGAGGATTACTATCTCTCATGTTATTCCTCATGGTACTATTGGACTTTTTAAAAGCTACATGCATGTATAACTTTAATTAAAAATCCTTTATAAAAGAAAAATTGAACCATTTATTTATATTTCCCATCTACACTCTGTCTCCTCACACTTGACCAACATAGGACACATCACGTTTCTTTCTCCTTTTAGCTGGTCTGGGGGGTAAAAAAAATGTTATCATTTATTTCTTCCAGATACTAATAATTTTAAACATTTGTATCCCAATACTTCTTGAATATTGGCAATTCTCTTTCTCCTTTTACAAATTACCTATAATATCTTCAACCAAATTTTCTATTATGGTATTCTTTTTTTTAGAATTTCTGTGTTCATTTCCATGAGATTTTAATGTGATATACATGGTTGACATGACTTTTAACTCCCAATGAAGTTTATATACTGAGAAACGGTGATTTATAAATTTGCACCTGTGGAAACACTCCATAATTGCCAAGGTTGCAAACAAAACAATAGAACAGAACCATTGGGGGCCTACACTTATTTATGCATATGGACCTCACAGCATAACTTTGGGTATTTACCAAACCCCTGCCTTTATCTAATTTTTCTTAACCTTTTTTGCTTTTGACTGAATCGCTTCACCTTTAAAAATATATATATTGTTGAATGGTATCATATATGTTATATTATTACTGCATATTCCAAAATTTAGCAGCTTCAAACAATAAACATTCATTACTTCACAGTTCCTATGGGTCAGAAACTCAAGAGTGACTCAGCTGAATGACTCAGACTCTCATAAAGTTGCAGCCAATATGTCAGTGGGAGGCAGCTATCTGACTGGGGCTGGAATGTCCACTTCTAAGATAGCCCACTCCCATGGCTGTGGGCAGGGGACCTCCGCCCCTCATTGGCTGTTGGCAAGAGGGCTCAGTTCCTCACCATGTGCACCTTCTGTTTAGAATTGCTTGAGTGTCCTCATGACATCGTGGCTGGTTTTCCCTGGAGTGAGTGATCTAGACAGTAAGGTGGGTGCAGCAAGATTTTGATTGTCTCTGCAATATGCCATTGGCTATGCAAGTCCTTCAAAGCAGAGGGACATAATACAAGGGCATGAAAACCAGGAGGCAGAGATCATGGGGACCCTCTGAAGTCTGGCTACTGCAGGTATATATTTTTCTTAGTTAATGTAATCTTATTGATGCAAAATGGGACAAAAACAGATGAAGAAGGTAACTATGGCACTGTGCAAGGTGTTCTAAGTATATTACTGTTTTTCATCAAATCTAAAATTCTGTCATCTGAAGGTCACACCATTATTTTCTGTACCTCTAAAAAGTAAATAAAACACTGCCAATTAAATCGTAACATGATTTTTTTATCACTCTGAGTTTTTATTTTCTACTTATAAACTTATATTTAGTGATTGTAATCTATCACTCCTGTGTGTCTTGATGAGAAGGAAAATATAAGAGAAATAAAATATTCAGAATCTGAATGTTCCAAATCACTTTTCTAATTGGAATTGTCAAAGTCCACCTTTTTCCACACAAAATCACCCTTCATGTTATTGAGGACTCTCCTGGATTTTCTTTCAACACATGACACTCATTCTGCATATTTTGATTTGGCACTTTTTTGATCTTACCACAGTCAATCACAATGCCCTCTCCTTGCTTTGAAATTTCTTTCGTCTATTCTGTGGAATTTCACAATTTCTCCTGACTTCAATTGCATTGTTTGGCTGTATCTCAGGAAAAAAATAAACAACACAGCTTCATCTACTCACGAATATCTTTCTTAGGTCCCAAGAAACAGTTATTATTTTGCAAAAAAAATTTTATTTATTTACCCTGACTTGCTCATCACACATTCTACACATGTAATAAAATATCACATGTACCCCATAAATATGTAAAATATTATGTATCCTATTCAAACTTCCCAACAGCCCTGTGAAACAGTTATTGTTTTTACAGAACAGGATGCTGAATTTTAATTAGATAAAATCACTTTCCTAAGGTCACACAACCAGTAAGACACAACAGATATTCAACTCCAGGTTCCTCTGACTCTATAACTAGAGCATAGTCATTGTCAGCATCATCAGCATCATTGTCAACATTGTTATTGTCATAATTATTACTATTGTCACCACCCTTATTCCCATCATCATCATAATTATCAAGGTCATCTTTATCATTGTCATTGCCACCAGAATTATCATCATCATCAACATCATCATTGCTAATATTTACTTAGCATGTACTATGGGCTAAGCTCTGTGCAAAGGGCTTTACATGGTTTGCCTCGCAACTACCATATAGATAGGCTTTATTATGACCTATTCTACAAATGTTGATAGTGAGGCTCAATAAGATCAACTAATTTGTTCTAAGTTATTCAGCTGAGGCCTGAATAACAGGGTTGAATTCGAATCCAGGCCACCTGACTATAGAAACCACACGGTACCTGACTACAGAAACTACTGCAGTATTCAGTACAGTACACAGCAAATTGTAGCGGCTCATAAGTGATGCATATACTTGTGCCTATCCCAGTGACTGACATAGAGGCAATAAACAATTATCCTATCAACAATAATCAAAGTTGATATTCATTGAGCAATTACTATGTGTCAAGCATTATGCTAAATGCTTCATACAGTTTATTTCTTTTAGTCCTCATATTAGCTCTATGAGGTAGGCACTATTTTTATCCTCATTTTATAGGTGAGCTAATTGAAAACTAGAGAAACTAAGAAAGTGTCCAAGGTCATACTACCAATTCATGACCCTGCAATAGTTCAAGCCCAAACAGTATAATTCAAAAGAACACGTTTTCAATTATTACATGATATTGTCTCCTATAAGGAGTATTATGAGTCAATATGTTTGTTTTCATTGATTCACCCCACAGATATTTCCTGAGTACATACTATATGTTATGTGTTATTCCAAGTGCTACGGATACAACAAAGATTAAGGGAAAGATAGACCCTGCCTTCATGGAAATTACAGTCTAGGGAAAGCGCCAGTAAAAATGAGGGCTATGAAGACCACATGGAAAGATGGTGATAGAATGAGTGTGTTTACATCCTCTCCTTCCCCAGACTCCACTAAGAAGATAACAAGATGGTAATGATGATAACTAGTAATTATCAAATGCTCTCTGTGTGCCAGCCACTGATCTGAGCATTTTACATGTGTTGTAACATTTAAGCTCACGACAACCCATTTTACAGATGAAGAATCTAAGGCATAGAGAGGTTAAGTAATTTGTCCAAAGTCATACAGTTATTTTGTGGCAAAGCAAGTGTCAGAACCCAGAGCTTGTGTTTTTATGCACCTCGTTCCGTGGTAAAGGAATACAAATATAAATCCTCAAGGACAGAAACATTAGGAGAAGGGACATCCTGAATAAGAGAGATCAACGAGGTTTCGAAGAATGGAAAGCAGGGCAGAAGTAATTTATTTAGCAGGGCAGAGAAAGCCAGGAATAAAAGCAGAGGGTTGGGAAGAGACCTGTCTGGCCCTACCCCCCACCAGGACATCAGGGAGACTCATAAACTGGGAAAACCTGTTATCACAGAGTGTGGGAGGGGGACACAAGGAACAACTCCGGAGGATAAGAGGGAAGTCAGTTATAAGAGTTACCACCTTCACCTGCTCCTATGCACAGAGTGGCAGAAGCCAGGCACCAACCTTCCACCTCAAGGAGACGTTACCAGAGAAACTTGGCAGCTTCCTCTCCTTGCAAATGGAGGCAGAACACACTCCTGGCCTCTCCCTTGTTCCTCCTACAATGTAGGAATCGTGAATCTGGGAGAAAGAGCTGGTCAGACTTAAATTCAGCTCCACCCCTTCCTCTTGAGAGCCGAGTCTCCCCAAGAAAGAGCCTGTCTTCTCCTGCCCCTCCATGAGCTAAGTCTTAGCACGTGAGGGGGCCGGTACCAGGCCAGCATTGCCCGTGATTGCTGCGTCGTAAGTCCAGCAATCCTGGAGCTCAGTTTGCAGCCTGCTTGGCTCTTACCCTAAGCCGCGTCCTCTACCTGAGCCTCCAGTGGTTTAATAAAAGGGGTATTTTGAGCTCTCATCTGCCTTACTTTTTTTTTTCCTTGCCTTATTTGTTAACATGCCCAGAGTTTGGGTTAATTTTTTAAAAAAATGAATGACAGAAGGAGGAAGGAGAGAGAGAGAGAAGAAAAGAAAGAGAAAGACAGGAAAATAGAGAATGCAGGGTTTTTAAAAATGTCAAATAACATCCTTGAGAGATGTAAGAAGATAATGCATCCATAAAACAAGAATTTATTAATCAGTAAGCAAAGAAGAGTTCTTCTTAAAAAGTAAAGATAGAGCACCCAAAATAAAAATTTCTCTGGATTAACTTGAAGATAAAGTTCATTCCAGTTTCCTTCCCAGAAAGAAAACAAATAGAGACAAGGGAATAAAATATACGGGCAGTGAGGGGAGGTGCGAGGGGGCAGATCAAACCAGAAGGTCGAAGCCAAATAACAGCAACAGGAGTTCCAGTTCCAGACAAACAGAAAACAACGAGTAGAGAAAAATGTATACACACACACGTATACATGTACATATTTATATACTACATACAAACAAGAGAGAGATGGGGGCCTGTAGAATATGCGGAGGGGCCAGCATCAGAAACAAAAATAGAGCTACATCCAGGCACATCATCACAGAATTTTACAAATCCTGGATAAAGAGAAGATCCTAAAAAAGGTTTTAGAAGAAAAAAAAATGGTGGGGCAAATCAAGCTGATGTCAGACTTCTCAGCCTCAACACTCGGTGCTAGAAAATAATGGAGCAAAGTTGTCACAATCCTTACGCAGCCATTGCAAAGATTGCAGAGGATTTTACATAGTACTATGAAACCGTTCCCAAGGTACGGTGTTAAGTGAAAAGAACAAGGTGCAGGACAGTGTACATAGTGTGCTATAAACTGTGTCAAAAGAGAAGAGACAAAAGGAAGAGGAGAGAAATGCTTGAGTACGCCAACAGTGTGTTATCCATCTTATGATAGATCATATTGGCAAGGGTGTTTCTTACTTAGGGTGTACAAAATATTGGGGTATCTTAAAATTAATGGCATTTTAAAGTTTCTGACATATGTGTGTTTGTTACCTATCGCTGTAAATTATCCCACAACTGAATGGTGTAAAACACCATTAATTATTTCACAGTGTTTGTGGGTCAGGACTTCAGGCACAGCTTAGACTCTGCCTCAGAGTCACTCACACACTGCAGTTGAGGTGTGACTTCGGGCTGGTATCATCTCAAGTCTTGATTAGGGAAAGATCAATTTCCAAGCTCACTGGTTGTTGGCAGGACTCAGTTCTTTGCAGTTTGTTGGGCTGAGAGCCTCAGCTCCTCTTTGGCCATTGGCCAGAAGTGACCTTCATTTCTTCACCACATGGGCTTCTGCACAGGGCAGCTCACAGCATGGCAGCTGGCTTTATCAGAGGGAGAAAGGGAGAAAGGGAGAAAGCAAGAGAGGGCAACTAAGACGAAAGTCATGATTTTTTATAACCTGATGTCGCAACTGACACACCATCATTTTTGCCATTTTTCTATTCATTAGATATAAGGCACTAAGTTCAGTTCACACTTCATTACACAAGGGCATGAAAGCCAGGAGGCAGAGGTCACTAGAAGCCCTTTTAGAAGCTGCCTACCATAATATGATATGTAAAAATATATGTATATGAACAAAAAAAAAGTAAAGAAAGCATTTGAAGGTAAGCTTTGTCATGTTGTTGGTGCTTTAAACCAAAACCAGCAAGAAAAAAAAAAACCCTATTGTTCATCTTCATTACTTTCAGGCAAATCTCCCACCCGATCCCTTGGTGAATATCTGAGAGAAATCCCAGATACCTGGAAGTCTCTTTCCAGAGCTAGGCCACATTGCCCACACTGATTTAAAGTCAGATGGAGCAGCTGCATCCTCACGTCTATGCATGACCTTGGGCTGTCATGGGAAGAAGAGGCAACTGCCTGCAAAGCATCATAGTTAGAGCCACACACGCTTTCCTGCCAATAACAGCTTCCCCTGAGCCATTGTGTAACTCTCGCTTTGATATGAAGACACTCAAAATCCAAACTCTCTACACCTTCCAATCTTTTAATTTCCTGCCACATCTATTTTGCCAATTCCTGACCCTGAATAAAGCCAATCATCCATTTTTTCTATTCCTGCTCCCAGCCTGCCAAATGTTGCTGAAGGAGATTGTAAAACCATGCCAGTTGGTTCTGCTACAAATCCAGACGTCACAGCCTGAGCTGGGCCCTCCCTGCGACTCAAGCCCAGTGAACCCCCTTTCTCATCCCCCCACAGCAGTGAGAAAGCAATTGTATGTGTGTGTATATTCATAAACAGAGAGATAGGTAGATAGACTTTGTAATATAAATAGAATATATATAGTATATATTGTTTATAACACATTTAGGTGTGTATATATAGTCCATATGATATAGATAGATATGAATACAGATATATAGAGATATATGAGGTCTATCCTGAAAGTATCCAGCCATGTAATATGAAAAATAGAGACATTTATTGAAGAAGATACAAGATGCAAGAAACATTGTATATAGGACAATGACCCCTCAGTCCCCTTCAAAGTAGGCACCTTGGGACCTCACACAGTTCTCCCATCGTCTTTTAACCTAACCCGCACACGTTCAACATTCTCATGTGTTCTGCTTGTTGCAGGCCTTCCAGAACATGGGTCACTTTCAACAGATTCTCGACCACCTTTGAGGCATTTATGCCACACTTGTATTTGCACTGCACTCATTGCATCCTCCCCGAAAGTCTTCTGAATCATCCAAATAGTCACCACAGAGGAATGTTCAAGCTTAACTCAAAATTTGATGCAGATTCGTTGCTCCACACGCTCAGTCATTTTGAATGTGACAGCCACACAGTACACACGCTCACTCAATGGCATCTAGCGCCCCACTGACCAGTACAGAGATGGTGTCATCATTGTTCACACGTGCGCATCCCAGTCCACTCTCCTTGGCTGCCAGGTTACATCAATGTCGCACAAACCATTCCCGTTATATGAACAATGGCTAGATACTTTCCAGACAGACCTTGTAAAATCAGCTCGTGCTAAGAGCTCTAGAAATGCAATACATTGCTCAAGCTCACCACACTCCTTCATGAGCAAGACTTCTTCACAAATGCTATGCCCTGTTTGAAAGGCTCTTACAGGCAGCCTTTTGCCTGGGCTATTCTTTGTTATTGTTAATGTCAGTTCAAACATCCTTGAGCCCAGAGGCCTTCCTTGACCCCCTAACCACCCCCAACCCCAATGTATTGAGGTGACCCAGGGCACTGTCGTGAATCATAGGGAACGCTCTGGGATATTTTAAAATTTCAAGGGAAACTCAACGATAGTTGACATCTATTGGACACTGTAAGAATTCCTAGTCGGAGGTATTTTACAGTTTCAACATGAGGTCACTATATTCCTTTTGATGATGTCATATTTTGGCAAAGTTGGGTTTGGGGTGGTTGATGTGATTATTAAAAAAAAAAAAAAAAGCAAGTACCACATGAAAATCAGAGTGGAAAAGGAAATGAGGTGGCAGTGTCCATGCTGATTCCAAGCTCGAGAAGCTGTGCAGTAGCCAACAGGCTCACACACATCATTAGCAAGTAACCATGGTTTTTAAGAATAAAATAAAAATGTGTTTACATATTTTTATGTACACATAAAAAATACACTACAGTATGTGTATTTTTTAAACAGCTACTAAGTTGTTAGGACACGAATACTTGCTAAGATTTTTGGACCTAACTAACAAACAGAACCCTTAGGTATTTCTTTGGCTTTGGGGTACTGTGAAAGAATTACTAAGACCTAAGGCGTCTGTGAACCCAGAATGTTTGGGAATCTCTGCCCCAGACTCTTATCACCAGTATGATCTGCCCTTGTCTTGTTCTTTAGCTTTCCTCACATAACAATCATTGTACTTTGTTGCAATTATTTAAGTAACAAAAGTATTTGGAGCTGCCTGCTGCTAGTATAGACAACACACACGCACACACACACAAACACACACCCCTCCATATGCATGGGAGCTTCCTCCATTTAAAACTGGTATTTGAGAGAGGAAATTTGGGGAATGGACCAAAAGAAGTGATAAAGGATGCATGAAGGGAAATAAGCAATGTCTGTGCACCACCCAGCCCTCCAGGCCCCTTGGAGGTCCACGTGGAGTAAAGACAATAGAGACAGAAACAATGAGAGCTGCCGCAAAACTCTGGACACAAGAAGGGAAACATCACACGTACAGGAGACAAGGTATAGCACCAAATACAGACAAAGCCCCATCCACAGTCTCACCCTTGCACGTGACATGGGTGGTCTCACGAGCACAGGTTTTTCTGGCAATAGGAATAGAACAGACAAGGGGGAGCTGGAGTCGGACAGCCTGAGTAGAACAGATGCAACGTGGTGATGGCAGGGGATAGACTGGTTTTGGGGCCCATTCGCTTAGAGATTCTCCTAAATATCTGGGAGAGAGTTTGGATGAAGTTTGAGGCCCTGCCGCACACAAATGGAAACAGTCTGGATCATCCGCAAGCTGTACGAGGACAAGGACCAGGTCAGACATCTTTACCACTGTCTCCAGTCCGTGGGACAGGGCTTACCACATAGTAAATGCTCATTTGTTTGTTTTTGTCTATGTGGGTTTCTTTGTTTATTTCTAATTCTGTGCTGGAAAAGCCCAGATACTTCCAACCTATCTAACTCCAAATGCACAAAAACAAACTCATTAACTTCTCCTTTGTCCTAGAATGTCCTTTAACACCCCCATGTCCTTTGCTACCCCATATTCAATGCTCCATGGTCTCCGTCTCCAACACCTCTCTTGAATATTGATTTATTGTCCTCTTACATTGAGCGTCTCCTCCATTCTAACCCATCCTACACACTGCTTGCTGAAACCCAGTTCACTCCCCTACTCAGAAACCTCCCATGGCTTCCTAATGCCCGTCTAATAAGGACAAAACTCCTTTGTAAAGCTGGCAAAGGCCTCCCTCCGCCTTCTGGTCCCTTACATCTTCAATTCTTCCACTTGCCTCACCCTACACTGAATGCCACCTGCCTGGATTTTTGCATCTCTGTGTGCCTATTCACGTGTCAAGCCATTTCTTCTTTCTCACACTAGCTTGTAAGTTCCTTGGATTCTCAGGCACGTCCTTTATCTTTATATCTCACTGTGCACTTGTCCCTAATACAGTGCCTTGTTTTGGGAGGGGTGCTTAATCTGTACTCCATGGGAAGGACATAGAGTTATACTGCAGGACTCTTTCTGCCTTCCTCGATGACTCCACCCAGGCGAGGAGGAGGTGACGCATCTGATTCATGAGTTCGGCAGAAGGATCTGAGTTTGCTCAACTCAGCACCCCCCATTCTCTCTTTGAAGGACCAGCCTCCTACAGGAAACCTATATTCTCACTGAATCCTCGTTTGTTCTTGGCCATCAAAAAAGCTTATTGGGACAGGATTATTCCTGCAAGGGAGGCCTCCAGTTTTGGGGAGGGATATAAGTTTGACCCATCAAGAGTGTTAACAAGTCTATTTGCCAGATCTAAGTAAGCCATGCCCTGTGATAGAGAGCTTTATGAGTAGCAAAGGTGAAATTTTCTCCATCTGTTTGATTCTTATGTCTGTTTTTCAATTCTTTCCAATTGAGGCAAGTTAGGGGGATGTTTTTTAGGTCATCTCAAAACACAACGTCTCATATATATTACACATACTGTATATGTGCCTTGATTTAACTGACTTGAATTCTATCCCAGAACCTTATTTTCCATTTGCTCATCCTGGGTAAGATCGAGCAAACAAAGCCTTACTTTATAAATAGTATAAGAGTAACATGGCATCTTTCAACTCAGGAAATTGAAACATTCGAGGTTTGAGAAACATCATTTATTTCACAAACAGCAGGACGCTGGGAAAAGCCAAAAATGGATTTTTCCATGTCAAATTTCTCTTCATCTGTAAACCCTTCACTTCTCAAGGAAATTTATAGGTTTCTGGCTTCCTTTCTCTTTGGTCATTAAATTTAATTTCCCAGGAGTTATGTTTTTGTTTGGAGGTTGGTTTTTTTTGTTTTGTTTTGTTTTTTGTTTCTATTCTAAACTTGTAAAATTTTCCCTATTCTTGATGTTCCAGATCTTCTCCTCGTACCTTAATCCATGACTTCTAACCTATTCCTTCCCCCTACCTCTTACTCTCCACTTTTATTTCTCAGCAAATTCCACAGATGACTAGACCTCTGGCTTCGCTAAGAGCCATTTCAGGCTTTTGTATCTCTTTTGTTAGCATTTCAAAACATCTGCCAACTTACCTTTTTTTCCTTCCCTCCAGCCTTGGATTATATGCCTCCCTTCCCCTAAAAACTATAAAAAGTGAACCTTTCCCTTCTCTCCTCCATAGCACCCAGGAGACCTTATATCCTTTCTATGTTTCTCTCTACCGACTCCTTCCCACCCGCCTTTAGACAGCGCCAGATCTCCCTGCTTTGAAAAACTTGTCACTGCTCGCTTCCTTTGTGGTCCACCTCTAGCTGTCTTCCCCTTTCACCCGCCTTCTTTTCACTAACAAAAATCTTAAAACATCATTCCACATGCTCTACCTGTATTTCCACATCATTGGGTTGCTCCACAGCTCCATGACTTCTGCCCTCAACCCAACCACTCAGCGGAAGGAATTTCTCTTAGAGTTCATCAATAATTTCTTCTCTGTCCAACTCCTCAGCCTGTGTTCAGTCCTTACTCTTCTTGACTTCTTTCCAGATTAAACACCGATCACTTTCTGACCTTAGGCTTATGTTCTCCATTCTCTCAAAACTGTGGTTCAGTGCTGGGTCCTGATGAACTCTGTGGCAGGCCCTTAGGATTGCCATTCTCACCTTCTCTCCCACTAACAGAACAAGGACTCAGCCCCAATCATGGCAAATTCTTCCCCTTTGACAGTGATTGGTGTCAGTGTGAGAAATACTGTGGATGTGCATGCTCTGATCAACGGCAAGGGAAAGACCTCCAAGGGGTTCTGGGAAATATTTTACTCCCTATAAGAGAGGCACATAATGAGGAAAACATTTCTTCCTGCCACTCCCATCCTTCTTAGGATATTGTCATGTAAGAACATGAAGCATTGAGGCGTGTCTTCCTGCCACCATGAGAGAAGGTCAAGAGAAGCACAGAAGCCAATGCAGTGCTCTCAACGGAACGGCCAAGCCAATGTTGCAACTACACACATGCTTGAATGACAACAGGTATAAATGTAAGTAAGCAACTACTGGCAATGGTTTTATGACTTGCAGCCAAATATGTTGACGCATAATTCTAAAAACTATCTACCTCATATATTTTCACAGAATATGTTGTGATGTCTATGCTGACCTCATCAAAATTCTTATTTCCAAATTTCCCCACCTCTAGACTCTCCAAGCAACTGGATATCTTCACCTGGATTTCATACCATCAGCTTAATGCAACAAAATCAAATTTAAACTTATCCGTTTTCCCCTATATCAACAAGCCTTTTGTCATTTTCATAAAGATGAAGAATCCCTTTCAGCTTTGTTTGAAGAATGTGTATTCCAAGAGCCCCAAGAGGAGAGCGTAGTGCAGACAGGTAAGACTGTATTTAAGATTTATGTCTTAATGTGGCTTAGTTCTACCTGGGTGTGCTAGTCATTTCACAACAGCATATAGGCATAAAACAACATGGATGAGATACGGGGTGCACAGAAAGACACAGCCAAAGTGACAGCAGTCATCAGAACATGAAAGATGCCTTCCTAAAGAGTTTGGCCTTTTTAGTGTAGATAGTCTAAGGTTCTCAGCTATGGAACAACACAATTAGATTCACATTTTACAAAAATAGCTGCAGGAACAGTATGAAGGACAGATCTGGCTCTGAAGGTACAAGACTGAGATTAGTAAACCAAAATAAAAATCCTCTGATCAGAAAATAATGAAGTCCTGAACAAAGACTCTGGAAGTGGTGATGGCGGTGAGGGGGAAGGACATATCTGAAAAATAATAATTAGGAGATAATTCACAAGACTATGAGATAGATTGTATATGGAAAGTGAGGGGAAGAGAAGAGTATAAAACGAGAGTTTGGGTTGGCCAAGTAGTTAATGGCATAATTGTATAAGAGGAAAGATTATAATGATCGTGGGTCAATATAATGGAGTTCAGGTGAGCACATGTTCAAGGTGAGTTGCTCATGAGACATCTGGGTGGAAATGTCTAGTAGCCAGGGAATACATGTTTCCAAAACTCAAAAGAAAGATCTGGAAACGGGTTTGGGAGTGTGAAAAATACTGTGGATGTACATGCTCAATACTCATTTCGGTCCTCTTCTTGCACGCTTTCCTGTCCTGCAGAAGCTAGGGTGTTAAAAAAGAAAAAAATCTACTAGCTTCCCTAGTAACTAGGCGTAGCCACGTGACCATGTTCTGGACAATGACGTAAGTAGGAATGTTGTGTGGGATTTCTAGGAAGACTATGTAAACTCGTATGACTCAAATGGGAGGTAGACTCTGTTTGCTCTTCCACCCTTTCACTTTTCTTCTGCTAAGGTCAAGGATATGATAGCCAGAACTCCGACAGCCGTTTGGGCCGTGATGTGACCTTGAAGATGAAAGCCATGCAATAGAATGGCAGAGCAGAAAGACAGAAGGATGCTGGGTTCCTAATTATAATGCTATGGAGCCCCTGTACCAGCCCTGGACTAAGCACCTCCAGATTTGTTTTACATTCAAACCATTATTTAGGTTTTATGTTTTATGCCCCCAAATTATAATTCTAACTGATACATCAAATCACTATCAATGTATGGGTAATCCCTTGGCATCAGAGCCATGGAAGTGGAAGAGATCTTCCAGAAAGAGTCTGTGGAATGAGGAGAGAGAAATAAACACAGATCTCTCAATGAAAACCTCATTGCAAAGGGCAGGAGAAGGCAAGTCAGCCAATGAGATTTGGAAGGAAGAGACAGAAAGTTAAAAGGATGTGTCAAACCTGGAGATGCGCCACGGAGATTCCTAGCTGCAAGGAATGTGATTCAAGAAAAGACACGCTGCCTAGCTGTAAGGAGTGTAGTTGGTTTACAGCCTCCAGCTGTTAGCTCCAGCATGGTCTACTCCATTTTTTAAGGTCATACCCTTCTTGGGCTAGCCCCGGGCCCATACCGGAGTAAACACAGTGGTAGCCAAGATTACTTATTCTTAGGGCGGCCTTGCCAATGATTAAGCAAGGCATGGTGCAAAATTTCCACCCAATACAGGACTCCACCAAAAGGCACTCTTTGCTCCAGAGCTCCCCATTAGGCTAATAGAGACTATCAGATCTGCATCACAGTTGGATAGCTCCCTCTGCCTAATTAATCTTGTGTACTTCTAACTCTGTTTCAGCATCTGCTTGCCAGAGAACCCAGCTGACCCAGAGGGTATTAAGAGGCTACACAAGTTAACATGTATTAATCGATTTGATTAAATAAGTATTAAATCATTTAATTGCAAAGTGAAGAGGTAGGAAATTAATGGTTTCCTCAACTAACCAAAACTACCAAATACAGGCATTCTTACCCAGAGCAGTTCACTTTCCAATTAATGTGCTCAGTCCTCTCTGGGTATTTTTTGTTTGTGTGTGTTGTGTGTGTGTGTGTGTGTGTGTATGTCTCTGTTAACCCACAATAAAACCATATTCCAGTAACAGTCCCTCCAAAACATCCATTTCTATTGTCTTACTTTCCTTAATTTTTATCTTACAATCAAATATTATGATGAATAGGGATAAATTAATAATATCACAAGTAAAGGAATTCATTCAAGCCCCTTTGTGTGTATCATTACTAACTACTCTCCAGATTCAACTATATTATGGTATAAACCACAATAATTCAACACATAACTCCACTTGGTAAAAGCTCCATATAATAAGATGAATTTATAAGGCAGATACTAAATATAGTCCCAGAACATAATGGCCAGAGTATTGTCAATAGAATTCATTGAAAAGATTCTTGTTTCTGAGAATCCAACCATTTATTTCACAAAGACAGAGGTTCATTTTCTCTTTCTTCCTTTTATGTCAATCATTTGGTGTAAATTAATCTCCCAACAAAAGCACAGATACCTGCAAATATGGTGGCATTTCCTTCTTACAAGAAAAACAATAGATCAAATAAAAATTTGCTTTCCTCAATGTCAGATTTGGGGAACTACTGCAACTCCCTGATG
Source organism: Daubentonia madagascariensis (assembly GCA_023783475.1). Classification (NCBI taxonomy): domain Eukaryota; kingdom Metazoa; phylum Chordata; class Mammalia; order Primates; family Daubentoniidae; genus Daubentonia; species Daubentonia madagascariensis. Next base: position 11,791,006 of record JAKFHU010000487.1, read on the forward strand.
TCCTCTTTCAGGGGTCAGCAAACTACACCCATGGACTAAATCTGGCCTTCCACCTGTTTTTGTAAATAAAATTTTATTGGAACACGTTCATGTGCATTAGCTTGCATACTGTCTATAGTTGCTTTTGTACTATAATGACATAGTCGAGTCATTGCAACAAAAACCGTCTGTCCTACAGAGCCTAAAATATTTACTATCTGGCCCTTAACAGAAAAGATTTGCCAACCCCTGTTCTAGTTTAAAATTCATCCTATGCTCTTACATTTCACTGACATTTCAACATGTTAACATCACTGTTAGTGAGTGTCAATCTGAAATCAGACAATGCTTTTTAAAGGTCATAATGCATGTTCTCCTTCTTGTTTTATTAATAGATGTTTATTATTTTTCTAATTAATCTAATTTTTTAAAAATTATCTTCTACCCAGATGACATTTATTTTTTTCCCAGATGACATTAGAATCTTGAATCCAACACTTGATATATTCAGCCATGTTTTAAGATAGAGATTCAAACTTCAAGCTTTAGGGAAAAAAAAAAAAAAGATTTGTCCCCAAAAGAGACTGGAAATAAAATATCTACAGCTTTAAGAAATATAAAAAAAAGGATGCCCTAATTCCCATGTTTTCCTTTCTTTCTTTTTGAAAAGATTGCCTCTCTAAATAAAAGAAAGAAGATGACAGCCTTTTAAAATGCCTTTCATCCTCAGATATTTTGACGTCAAAGACCTTCCTATTTTAATGGAGCAACATCTTCTAAGAATTCATCAATGAATCATCGCATGAGGAAGAGGGGGGAGAGGAGGTCTGCAGTGCAGGGAGATTCCAAACTTGATCTGCTGCCCTTGATGGTGAGTGTTACACAGACCACAAGTTTGCTCAATTCAAAGATGTCCAAAAGACTAAGCATGAATTTCTGGTTACCAGCTTCCCTGTGTCAACTTTCAGCGGGGAGCTCTGTAGTTTTGTCATACAGCATAAATGACCTTAGGTCTCCGTGTGATGATTTGGCCCCTCTTCTTGAGCTACTCTATTTTCTTCTATTGTTTCCTCCTCTAAGGGCATACAACTACTTGGGGTTTTGTGAACCAGGGTTTAACCATATCTTCAAGATGATGAAATAGGCATTTCTCAATGTAATCTCTCAATTGTCACATGCCAAATGCACTTTACTTTCCTTTTACTTCAAAAGTAGTATAAAGATATTTTCATAAAAATCATAAAAATACTAGTAAGCAAAAAAAACCATGAAAAATAAAATTCAGGTTATTTATAAATTCTACCACACAAAGAAACCATTGTAAAATATTGCTATATATTTATTTATACATGTAGTGAGTTCAATGGTTGAATGGTGCTCACCTCTCATCCCACCCCCCCAAAAGATATGTTTACCCAAAACCTATAAACATAACCTTATTTGGAAAAAGGGTCTTTACGAAGACAAACATAATTATGTTAAGGTTCTCAAAATGAGAATCCTGAATTATCTGGTAGGTCCTAAATCCAATAACAAATGTTCTTATAAGAAAAGGAAAATCCACAGACATGTGAAGATGGAGCCAGAGATTAGAGTGTTGCTGCCACAGGCCGAGGAATGTCTGGAGCCTCCAGAAGCTGGAAGAGGCAAAGAAGTATTTTTCCCTAGAGCCTTCAGAGGAAGCATGGCCCTTGATTTCCAACCACTGGTATCCAGAATTGTGAAAAAACAAATTTCTGTTGTTTGTGGCAAGATTGTAGCAATTTGTTACAGTAGTCCTACTGTAGAAGCTAATGCAGTACATTTGTTCAATAAATATTATTGAACAACTGTAAGCCAGATATTATATCAAGGAACTGGTGATAAGACACCAAACTTTTCAAAGTTTTTTCCAATGCATACATAGAAATATGTGTATAAACATGTTTTTAATGTGTCATAATATAATAATTGTTATTAACATACCTTTTCCATCTAATGATATAAACATCTTTTCATGATAACAAGTAATATGGCTTCATCTTACAGATGAACTCCTATTTTGCTCAAGCAGTTCTCAATTTTTGAACATTGAGCTTATTTCAATTTTCCTCTATGCTGCAATAACCATTCTTTACCTAAATGTTTACATACACCCTTAATAATTTCTACATATTTTTAGAAATGGAATTCAGAAGTCAAACTATGTGCCAGTTATCAATTTACTGTCTGTCAGTTCCAAATCTACCTTTCTTTCTCCTGCTTGTGAAACTGGAACTGGACCCTGTAAACATTTCTCCTTTACCAGTTGGCATAATGATAGTTTTCTCAACAGAGGGTGCTGGAGGAACACTGCAGGGCAGTAGTGGCAGGAAGACCCCTCCCGGTTGCAGTCCTCCATTTTATTTCAGCATGGGACCCTTGCAGACCTCACAAACTAGCTCCAAGCACACTGCTGAGTCAAACTTCTCCCACCCCACCCCCACCACCCTGTGGCTGTTTCCCTAGGGTAGCTCTGGCCATGGCCTCAGGCACCTGTCTCCCCTTCCCATGGACACTACTACAGATCAACACAGCCTGATATCTGGAAAGTTTCTTTGCCACCAATGGCTGGGTTTTCCAGTGGTAGACACATCCTCTACAAAGAGGTCTAAATTTCAGCCTTGGGTTGGAGGTGAGGGAACCCTCCTAGACCTTAGTTCCCCCATTGTCCACTTTTCCTCAGCTTTGATGTGGTAGCTTCTTTTTTGCAGCTGCTACTTCCAGATCCCCTTAAAGATGTCTTATCATTTTTGCTAGTTAACAATTCTTTTTATTAAATTTTTCCTTTTCAAATAATTGGTATGCTTTTCATCTCCTAACTGGACCCTGACTGATACAAAGTCTATATGCATTTACATTACCAAATTAACTTCCTGAACAGTTGCTTCAATTTACAATTCCTTTCCTAAGCCCTAACCAATTCTGAATATTTTATGCATTCTCTGCGATGAAAATATGATTAAAAAAAAAGAAATGATCCCTTGTCAATTGCTTTAATTTGCATTTCTCTGATTACTAGTAAGGTGGAGGCAAAACTATCTGAGTATATGTTGCATTGGCAGAAGTCATATCAAACCAACAGTGGTTACCTCTGGAAAAGGAAATAAGATAGGGAAGAGGAAGAAGGAAGGGAGACTTTCTCTTTTTACTCTAAAATCTTGTATACTGTGCAAATATTTTACAAAAAGAAAATATTCAAATATTATTTGTATAATTAAAAGTAAATGCATCATGAAATTAAGGGGCTGCTGAGCCATCTCTCTGACTGCACATTACTGCTGCAGAACTGTTGCCTTCCTTAGCAATCAGCTTTGAAAATGGTTTATCCAGACCTGATACCATGGGCTCCAGACATGACCACAGACTTGTCCTTCTAAGGCTACATCTAGGACACCAAAGGGAAGTAAGGGATCTGCATACATGCCTGGTTATGGCACTGTAGTTCCTGTATTTTCTGGGATAGGAAACTCATGATTTTTAATGCACTGTTTCATTGTAAAAGCATGTATAAAACCACGAGTTGGACCCTAAGTCCAGATTTTTAGTTCATAAAATATGATCATCATATCTCTGGGGAAGAACAGAGGGAGAATGTAGAGGCATAGGGTCCATTTGCCTTTTCCAAGTTACCAACTGTTCACACACAAGTTTCTACAAGTTACAGCCTGTGAAATGTGGGACTTAGTCTAACCCAGAGAGAGGAAGAGGACATGACTAGTTCAGCACAGGCTTAGGCTACAGTCATCTCTCTGTTTCTAAAATGATTAATTATCTTTTACACCTTTCATCCTTGCTTCCAGACAAACAAACAGAAAAACACAACATGAAGAGATGCTAAGAGTTAAGATGATGTCATCGTACTTGTCCCAGTTGTAATTGGTAATTTTATGATTCTTTATTTGACAGACCTAAAATATTATTATAACTAATGTATTATAAATATTTGAAATTCTTCTTCCAGGAAGGAAGGGTCCTTTATTAATAATTATCCAGGAAGCTAATAGGCCTCTGTCAGGCTGAACTGCATAGGGAATGGATAGGGAAATGGCAGCCACTGGGAGCAGGACAGGTTGCCCTACATATTGGGGGGGCAATGAAATAAAGAGAATAGAACACGCATGGGGGGAGTTTATGGGAGTAGGGTGAGACGGAAAAAGGGAGAAACCACAAAACATGGACTTTGTGAAGAGAACAACATGAATTAAGAATGTTCAAAAAGCCCATCAATACACGAGTGGATTAATAAAATGTGGTATATGTATACCATGGAGTATTACTCAGCAATAAGGAACAACAGTGAATTAACACATCTGGTAGTATCCTGGTTGGAGCTAGAACCCATTCTTCGAAGCGAATTGTCACAGGAATGGAAAAACAAGCACCACTGGTACTCACCATCAAATTGGTACTAACTGATCAACACCTACATCACACAGGGCAATAACATTCATCAGGGGGTGGGCAGGTGGGAGGGGGGTGGAGGGGATGGGAAAAACTCTCACTGAATGGATGTGGGGAGCACAGTTTGGGGGATGACCACGATTGTAGCTCTGACACAGGCAGTGCGTGGGCAATATATATAGCCAAAGTGTTGTACCCCCATAATATTCTGAAATAATAAATAAATAAATAAATAAATAAAAGAATGTTCAAAAAGAATACTAATCATTGTATACCTCTATAATGTAATTCTCACTTCTCCACCCCCTCAAAAGTTATTGAGTGAAGACCTATGCTAATTTTCAAAGTTCTTTAGAGTCATTTCTATTTATTTTAGCTGTATTGATGTTCTGAGACTGAACTTTGAGCCAGAAGAAGATATTTATTCATGTTACATTTGTTTAATGTTTGTCTCATCCACTAACTGTGAATTCATATAATGGATTAGGAGTTGCTAGACCATAGTCAAAATGCTTTAAGACATGACTTTCCAAAGACCCAAAAAGTCCCAACTTCCCACCTTCTGAGAATCGCTGTGTTGTCAAGGTAGTAAAAACTGAAACAGGGAAAACACATCTGTTGTTGTTCAGTCTGGCATCTAAAGCTCACATAATATATGCAAGGGTGCCACTCAGAAGAATTACATGGTCTGAAAGCAGCTACACATAAAGCTTGTGGATTTCTTCCCATTCTAAAATACAAATTCAGTTAATTTAAGTCAAAATTGTTTTTGCACATATTCTTTACCCTCTATCATGTATCTCCTTTTAAAAAAATAAGACAAGTTGATTGACTGCTGACCTTAATTAACCTGCTTCACCTTGACATCAAAGCCCAACACTTTATCCCAACTGTCGCTTCAAGAAACTAGAATTGCCCAGGATATGAGGCCACACATAAATCAAGTTTTTATGACATATTGTAAGTATACATAAAAGTATAGAGAAAAATATGGCCAACATATACATATCACCACCCAACTTTGTCAAATTTTAACATTTTGTAATAGATCCTTCAGATTCTTTCTGAGAACTAAATCACTTCATATACTACTGAAGCCCCACGTATAATTTTCAAAAATTCCTCTTCTCTCACTTCAGTCTTATATGTAGCCACTGTGCTTAATTTGATGTTTGCTAAGGACTGAATATTCGTGTCCCCCAAATTCATATGTTAAAGCCTAAATCCCCAATGTAATGATATTCAGAGGTAGGGACTTTGGGAGGTAATTAGGGCATGAGGGTGGAGCCCTCATGAATGGGGTTAGTGCCCTTATTAGAGGATGAAAAGACCAGAGCGCTCTCTTTCCACCATGTGAGGATATGATGAGAAGATGGCTACCTGCAAGCCAAAAAGAGTGTCCCCATCAGACACTGTATCTGGTGGCTTCCTAGCCTCCAGAACTGTGAGAAATAAATTTCTTTTATTGAAGCTTTCCAGTCTATGGTATATTCGTTATAGCAGCCCAAACTGACTAAGACAGTGTTTATCATTCTCATGCATATTTTTGTAATTTTACACATATATTTATTCATACATAATACCAAAAATTATTTTGCCAGTTTTGAAGCTTATCTAAATAGTATTGTACTGCTACACATACACACACACCCCACCCCCATAGATGAGTATTCATATTCTTTTACAAATTGAAGATATATCTATGCTGAGAAAAAATAGTTGTACTTCCTCCATTTTAACTGCTATTTCCCACTGTTTGATCATGCTACAATTTATTAATTTGTTCTCCTGTGGATGGACATTTATTCTTTTGGCCATTCTTTGCTATTAGTAAGCCATACTGTAGGAAAAATCCTTTTGGATGGAAGTATGCCTTGTTTGTTTTTTATTTTATTTTGTTTTTAACATGGAGTTAATTGAATAATATGACCAATACAGTTTACCTTTGTTTTTTTTAATGTATCAGTTCTGTCAGTTTTAACACATGAATGGATTCATATGACCACCATCACAATAAGTATATAGAACAATTCCATCACCCAAAACAACTCCCTAATGCTGTTTCTTTGTAGTCACACCTTCATCACTGCTCCTAATGCCTGGCAACCAATGATTACCACAGTTTTTCCATTTCTAGGCTATCATATAAATGTAAACATACAATATGCAAACTTTTCAGACTGGATTCTATCACTCAGCACAATACCTTTGAGATACATCATGCTGTTGTGCACATCAATATTTTTTCCTGTTATTAATAAGTAGTACTCCATTGTATGACATACAACAGTTTGTTTGCCCATTGAAGGTCATCTGCATATTTAATTTTGGCAATTATTAATAAAGCTGCTATAAAACTTTCATAGACAGGTTTTTGAACACACTTAAATTTTCAATTCATTTCAGTAAATACCTAACTGTAGATTACTGGGTCATATGGTAAGTATATGTTTATGTTTCCAAATGTTTGAAAATTTACCAGTTATCTTTCTGTCATTGACTTCTAGTCTAATTCTGTTATGAGCAGAGAGCATAATTTGTGTGATTTTGATTCTTTTAAATGTTTTAATGGTTATCTTATAACCAGGATATAGTCTATCTTGGTAAATGTCATATGCACTTGTAATTAGATCTAGTTGGCCAATAGTGTTGTTCACTTCTTCTACATCTTTGATGATTTTCTATTTGCTCTATTATTGGCAAAGAAATGAACATTGAAGTCTCAAGCTATAATTGTTGAATTTGTCCATTTATCCTTTCAGTTTTATTAGTTTTACTTCATGTACTTTGAAGTTCTGTTGTTAGAGACAAACGCATTTAAGATTATTATGTCTTCTTGATGAATTGTCCCTTTTATCATTATGTAATGTCCCTTTTTATCACTGGTATTTTTCTTGTTCTAAAGTCTACTTTGATATTAATATAATCATTCCAGATTTCTTTTGATTAGTGTTTGTCTGGTATACCATTTTCTATCCTTTTACTTTTAGCCTACCTGTGGTTATATATACATCAGGTTTCTTGCAGGCAGCATAACATTGGGGTTTTTTTAATCATTTTCTAAGATTTATTTTATTTTTTTTATTTCAGAATATTATGGGGAACATTAGGTTTTTAAAAAAAAAATTTTAATCCATTCTGACAGTCTCTGTCTTTTAATTGGTGTCTTTAGACTATTTACATTTAATATAATTATGGTATGTTTGCATTTAGGTCTACCATTTTATAATTTGTTTTCCATTTATTCCCTATGTTTTTTGTTTCTCTCCCCCTTTTTTCCACTTTTCTGCTTTCTTTTTTGTGTTCCATTTTAATATACTTATTAAATTTTTATTATATTTCTAAGTATAGTTTTTTAGTTTTATATCTCTTAGCATAGTATAGTATTATAATCTAGGGATTATGATATACAGATTTAATGTTCTTCAGTCTATTTAGAATTAATATTTTACCACTTCAGGTAGAATGCAGAATTCTCACCAACATATAGGTCCTTTACCCTCTTCCCTTCATGTTGTAGCAGTTATATGTATTATGTCTACATATACTGAAACTCCAACAGATGTCATAATTTTTTTCAATGATCATACATGTTTTTTAAAAGTTAAGATGAAGGAAATAATCTTATTTATATTTACCCAGATATTTACCACTTCTGTTTCTCTTACTTCATTCCTGATGTTCCAGGTTTCCCTCTGGTAGCATTTGTGCTCCATCTGGAAAATTTCCTTTAGTGTTTCTTTTACAGCAGGTCTGCTGGTGATGAGTTCTTTTAGTTTTCTTTCATCTAAGAATGTCTTTACTTCATCTTCATTCCTGAAGGAAATTAATGCTGGAAAGGAACTTTGAAATTGTCTAACTCAAGACACTCATTTACATGTGAGGAAAATGAAGCCCAGAGATATTAAATAATTTATCCCATGCCACCAAGCTAGTTGCTGACTAAGCCAGGACCACAGTCTAAGCTCTCTAACTCCCAGTTCAGTGCTCTTACTCTCCCTACACAATGCCCTGGTTTGCTATCTCAATTATTCAGTTTACACTGGGAATAAAGTTATGCAAAAAGATCTTGATTATTATATGCTTAGTAGAAAAAAATGTAAAATTATCATGTTTTAGCACTGAAAAGGACCTTAGAAATCATTCACTTCAGTGTTTCATGTTTCAAATGAAGCCCAGAGAAGGTAATTCAGTTTCCCAGGGAAATTTATTAATAAGTAGAGCCATGACTTTTTATAGCAAGATCACACTACATACTCATCATTTGTAAAGAACAGGCACTTGAGTTGTTTGTTTGCATTCCCCAAGAGCAGTGATGGCCTGTGCTGGGCCAAACACACACACACACACACACACACACACTCTTTCTCTCTCTCTCTCTCTCTCTCTCTCTCTCTAGCTCCCTTATGATCTCATGACACAAGTTGGATGGCCAGTGCTAGACAATGGATCCTAGCTAGACTATTTGGAATCAAATCTGACTTTGTTCTCATTAGCACAGTCTTCTTAACCATGATTCCCAAACTTCAGTGTGTGTCAGAATCTTATAAGCTGGTAAGAATCAGCTTACTGAAAATGCACATTCCTGGCCCCACTTCCAAAGATTCTGATTCACTAGATCTAGTGTGGCTCTAGAATTTGCATTTTTATAAACACAACAGGTAATATTGATCCACAGTCTGCACTTTGAGAAATCTCTGGCTTATATTGAGGCATTATGTTTTGGTAATGAATAGAAAATTCTGGACTCTCTAGTTCAGAATAAGGTGTTGGGTGCCACACCAAATCAGTATCAGGTTTCTGAACCTCACTCCATGGATCTGTTATTCATAGTAACTTTAATTGCCTCTCTCCTCTCTTGCTGATTGCTGAGACAAAAGGAGCATTGCCCTCACACATGTTTCTACTGTAATGAAAACTCTGAGGGACACAGATTTCTACATTTAGCACAGTTATTTCTTTATATGTCTCTTACCTACTGCTTTCTCAATAGGTCCATTGACATTCCATTAGATATTCTAACTAAATAAAATAGTTAACACCTATCTGGGGCTAGATTTTATAAATCCACATTTTTATCTTACATACTCTTTTCCAAACCACTCTCCACCTCCATACGTGAGTACACAGGGACCAAACAAACACCATTTATTCTACAGGAATTTATATATTATCATCTGCACGCCTTGCTATGTGTGAAATCCTGTGAACGGAGGAAAAGGAAAGAGAAAGCCTGTTAGCCTTGAACTCACGGAGTTACAGTCTAGTGTAGAAAATCAACCAAACAAGAAACAACTAGTCATATTCTAAGCAACATGGGAACTCGTGCAAGATAAAAATAGAATATAACCTTCACAGATTGAGGAACTCTGGTGTTTAAATGTTGACTCTCTTGTTTTCACGATTTAACTCTTAGAAGTAGAGAGCTTGATATTTAGCTAGACTAAAAGGAAACACAAGTGCCCTTTGCATTTGCTCCTCTTAATGTATGCAGTGGCACAGACAGATTCCTAATCTGCTCCATGTACTGCCTTGTACTTTTTCTTAATTGGCTTATAGGTACAGACAGATCTTGTCTCTCTAATGATCACAAAAGATTCTTGAAGGCAAGAAGAAACTGTGTCATATATTCCCTTATGTCTCCTACAGGGTCCAAAACCACGTCATTTTATTGTAACCAATAATTAAGGCTTTGCTAGGCCCTGTACTAGGCCCTGAATGAGATTCTACAGTTGCAGAGATGGCCAATACCCCTGCCTTCACTCAGCGAACATGTCTTGAGCATTTCCCAAATGATAGGCCCCCTCCTTAGAGCTCTGTGTACATAGATAAGTAACATTCTCCCTCTGCACTCAGGAGATGGTGCTCCAGTGAGGAGGACAGACATGTACTATGTTCATTTCCAAGGGCAGCTGTAACAAAACACCACAAACCGGGTGGCTTAAACAACAGAATCTATTGTCTTACAATTCTAGAGGTTATAGATAAAAGGTCAAGGTGTCGGTAGAGTTGGTCTCTTCTGAGGGCTATGAGGGAGAAATCTGTTCCATGCTTCTTTCCTAGCTTCTGGTGTTTGCTGGCAATCTTTGGCATTTCTTGGCTTATAGAAGAATTACCTCAATTTCTGTCTTCATCTTCACATAGTATTCGCCCTCTGTGAGGGTCTCTGTCTCCCAATTTCCCCGTTTTGTAAGGACACCAGTCATATTGGATTAAGGGTCCACTCTACTCCAATATGACTTTATCTTAACTAACCATTTCTGCAACAACTCTATTTTCAAATAAGGTTACCTTCTGAGGCATTGGAGGTTAGGATTTCAACATATTAATTTGAGAGGGGGACATATTCAACCCATAAAACATACAAACAACTAAACACAACATGGCCAATACTGTCACAGAGGAATATCTGAGGAGCCATGGGGGCACATGACAGCACATGGTACTGAGTTTAAGGGGCATGAGGACAAGCATCAGAGAAAATGCAACAAGTGGCCAAAGCTTGGATGGACAATGGGTGTTTTCCAGGTAGGAGAAGGAAAAAGAGCTTTTGATTAAAGGCATGTCTGTGGGAGCTCAAAGCACTTGGGAATTGCAGAAAGTATTATGGGGTAAAGAAGGGATGGGGGGGCCTATAAAGGAGAAAGGAGATAGAAACCAGACCATGTAGAGCCCTGTCACAATGAGTGACTTAATCAGGAGACAAGGAGAAGCTATGGGGGATTTTCAGGAGGAAAATATCCTGGTTATATCTGCTTGCTCTGTATACTCTTGCTCACTCTGGCAAGAGTATGGGTGGGCACTGAAATGGGGCAATATTGAAAGCAGACAGACCAGTCAGGAGCCTATTTGCAGGTCTAAGGAAGACTTTATGAGGCTCTGGAGACAAAAGGAGTAGAGATGGAAAAGGGGGATGGACTTCCAATGGGAAGCTTGACACAGAATGATGGGCCCCAGCAAACAGCAGCTTAGGATAACTTCAGCGTGAACGGAGAGGAAGTGGATGAGGCTGGAGAGGAAGCCAGGAGCCAAGACATGAAGGGGCAGAGGAGGAGAAGAAGGGGAAGCCTCATTTGTGGAAGAAGGAAAGAGATTTGCGGCAAACCTTAAGGATAGCGGCATCTGACCAGCCAGTCCTGCCGGTAGGATTTCCACTCTCCTACCCCAATTTCATTCACACTAGTATCTGACTTCTGCGTGCAGTTCTGCCCTTGACCTTTCAAGGGCAGAAAACATATGTTAAGATAATTTCCAAACAAGTTAGAAATATTGTTCCCTAAACTGGGGCCAGACAAAAGAGTCTACTAAGGGAGCACGACCTCATGGGTTGGGGAGAAATGAAGTCATAAGACATGTGATATCTTCACGTCCTTGTCCCATGGCAGTCCAGAAAAATGCACACCAGCTTGCCACATAGTTATTGCAGATACAGCACCACCGTTCAATGCCTGACTTCTTCATCCACTGGCCATGACGCCTAATTAGACACATCAGAAGTTGCAAAGTTTCTCAGAAACTGGACACCAGTTAAAATTTAGTTCCAGAAAAAAAGGAAGGTTCAAGAACCCCTCAAAATGCCCACCATACCCAGGTGAATGAGGTAGCTTGGAATAGTATCATCTTGGGGTTCTTCACTCGGACTGGGCATGCAGGCCACAATGTTATACTCATGAAGATGGTTTCTTCCTGCTATCTTCCCTTCCCACCCTTTTCTATTTTTGTCCTACCCACGAACAGTCTCTCACCTAACCTAGCATACTATAGAAACCAAAAGTAATCATAATTATCGCAAACACATATTTCACACTTATTTAGCATGAGCTAGAGGCTATTTAAGCAATTTAAGTACAGTCATATGCCGCACAACAATGTTTCAGTCCATACAACAGTGTTCCCATAAGATTATAATACCTTATTTTTACTGTACCTTTCCTATGTTTGTATATGTTTAGATTCACAAATACTTATGACTGTGTTACAATTGCCTATAGTATTCAGTACAGTTACATGTTGTACAGGTTTGTAGCCTAGGAGCAACATCCTATACCATATAGCCTAGGTGTGTAGTAGGCTATACCATCTAGGTTCGTGTAAGTACACTGTATGATGTTCCCACAATGACAAAATTGCTTAAGGATGCATTTTTCAGATGTGACGCATAACTGTACTTTAATTCATTTAAGCCTCATAATAACCCTAGCAGGTAGGTTCTATTACATCGCCTAGGTAGGGGATGCAAGAAATCCTCCACTGAAGCACAGGGAAAAGAATTCTCGTCTGAACCCACAAGTCCAAAGCATGTGTGAAGGTTCTTGACTCCAGCAAGGGAAGGGAGGTGGTTAAAGAGTAGGATTAACATACATGGAAAGCTTTGCTGCCTGGGCAGGCAGCTCATGGCACGAGATGCTTTTTCCTGAGCATTCAGCCGGGTGGAGCCGCCTCCCCAATGGGACTTGTGCTTTACTGTACTACCAGGTCATTAACAGAGGAGCCAGAAGTTCGGGGCTCCCTCCCTCTTCCTCAAAAGGAAAGTCCGGGTGGGGGGAGTACAAATTACCTCACAGGATATCAGGAGAAGGCCTGACTGTGATTCATTTGGGTGGACTACTTTCACACTCCACAGTTCGGAGTGGGGTCAGCAGGGCCCCTCCCTCCTTCAGCGCAAGAAACATTTCCTCTTTTTAAAGCACAGAGCAGGAATCAAACTCCATCCAAACAGGAAATCACCAAGACTCTAGGTGAAACTGTTGCCTTATTTTTAAAGGCCAAGATCCTTCATTCACCAAGTGGGTGTTTCCTGAGCGCCTACGTGCCAGGCACGTGTCATGTAGTTGTCATGAATCAAATATGTGCCCTACTCTCTGTGGGGGGTACAAAGAGAGAAAAGATACCACCAGCCCCCAACACACACACAAACACACACACACACACACATCTGGCAGAGCTTACAGAAAAGAAGGCTTGTAGGGGGCTGTGGTGTCTTTTTTCTAAAAATAGAAATGGAAATAAAAAGCTTCAGACCCCTCGCTTGAGTCCCCCAAAGTGTCTGGAGTGGGAGGCCTGGAGCGAGGGGGGATGGGCGCGGGCAGCGGGTCGGGTGACCAGGTGGACGGCAGAGCCGGCAGAGGGCTCGGGAGCTGGCTGTCGAGCTGCGCCAGAGGCAGGTGCCAGCTGAGAGTGGGCGGAGGTGCGGGCGCCAGGCCAGGCGGGGGGAGGCCCCGCGTTACCTCTGCCTCTGGGAGTCCGGGCGCGCAGACGAGCTCCCTGGAGCCGCCCCTGCTTCGCCGCTTCGCCAACTCCCCACTCCCGCCACCCCTGCCAGCCAGGGGCGCTGGCGTCCCCGCCGCCCACAGAAGGAGCCGCTGGAGCAGTCGCAGCCGCAGCCGAGCGACAGCATCCTCGGGAGAGACGCCCCAGGCTCCGCAGCCGCCCGCCTCCGCCCGCTCTCCGCTCCCCTCGTCGCGGTCGCCCCCTGCCCCGCCGCCCGTCCGAGCGCGGTGGCAGCCAGCACCCGCACACCGGGCCGGTCACCTGCCACGGGCGCCCGGGCGGGCGGGCGCGGGGGAGAAAAGGCGCGAGAAGAGGACACCCGGGAGACCCCATCTCCTCGGCTCCGCTCGGCGCGGAGAAGCGACGCCCGCCGACACCGCGAGCCCTGGCGCTCTGGTCACCCGGCCCCCAAGTTCAGGGGCGACACCCCTCAAAGGGGTCCAGCCCGCGCGGTGAGCATTCCGGCCCCACCGCGCCCGGCCGGCCCGCGGGGGGACTCCCGGCACCTCTTCTGCCTGCGCCCCCCGCGCCCTCCCGGCTCGCCGGAGACGGCCCGCGCGCCCCGCCGGCCCGCGCCCCGGCTGGGCCATGCCCGGGCTGCGCCGGGACCGCCTGCTGACCCTGCTGCTGCTGGGCGCGCTGCTCTCCGCCGACCTCTACTTCCACCTCTGGCCCCAAGTGCGGCGCCAGCTGCGGCCCCGCCAGCGCCCGCGGGGCTGCCCGTGCGCCGGCCGCGCCTCCTCCCCGGCCCCGGCCCCGGCCCCGGCCCCGGCCCCGGCCGCAGCCTCCTCGGCCCCCGGCACCGTCGCGCACAACTTTTCCGAAGCCGGGCCCCCGGCTGAGCCTGCCACCGGCGGCCGCAGCGCCTCGGGCTCCAAGCTGCAGGCCCTCTTCGCCCACCCGCTGTACAATGTCCTGGAGGAGCCACCTCTCCTCGGACCCGAAGACTTGCTGCTGGCCAGCCAGGAGGCGCTGCGGTATTACCGGAGGAAGGTGGCCCGCTGGAACAGGTGAGGACCCCGCCGGGGGGCCCGAGAGCGTGCGCGCCAGCTCCGGCCTCCCCGCGCCCCCCGCGCCCCGGTCTAGTCTCCCCCGCCGCCCCCGGCCCTGGGCTTAGAGTGTTCCCCACCCGGACCCCACCAGCTGCGGCAGACCTGAGAGTTCAGTCCTGCAGTAAGATCTCAGTGCCAGGAAAAGTTTCTGTGCAGCCGCGCAGAGAAGAAACCATCTGAGCCCCTCCCCTTGAGCTCCTCGTGTGTTGGTTACTTAGCCCCACTCCTGTTCCCGGGGCCATGGCTACCCCCTTTCTCTTGGTCCTGATGTGGAAAGCCGCTGCTGGACTCCGGCTTTGTCCCCAAACAGAGCAACAGCAGAGCTGGTTCGAATTCAGAACTTAACTTCTGCTCTTGGGGCAGACATGAGCACCTTCCAGAAAGCATGCCTCTCCCCCAAACCCAGTTCGTTCTTTTCCTTATTCCCCTGCCCACTGTCAGAGAGCGCAAGGGGTGAGCTGGGGCAGGAAATATGCGCTCAGTTCTCTGACACAGCCACCCCACTGTTCTTATTTAAAACGTGGCTTGTCCCTCTCTGGCCAGAGTTATTAACTTGAAGGCAGTTTTATTGTCTTGTATTATCGTGATGATTTGGATGAGGCTTGATGCTTCTGCGGAAGAGATAAAAATCTGTCTGGGAATTTTTAAAACCCAAAGCAAAATGTAGAGGAAAAAAATATCAAACCTTTTTAGTTTAAAATTAAGCAGGATTTTTTTTTTAATGGGGGCGTTGGGAGAGGCAGAATGGCCATTGCTGAGATCCCCAGCTAACAGCAGGAAGCCTTCAGAGGGGTTAGGGACTCTGTTTTGAAGTACAGAACTTGTCTGAATATCACTCGTATGCGGAGTTCGCTTTCTCACCACACCCATCTCTTCTTAATACAAGAGATTTCAAAATGAGATGTCATCTGTGGTTTCATAGTCTCTCCGGAGGTTGGGTAGACCATAAATCTCTGTTGAAACTCAGAGCTAGCCTAGTTTAATTGCTTATTATTCATTCTGTAGTGCAGAGACTGGGGGGGAAGGAGAAAAAAAACTTCAGAAATTTTTTTAAAAGGAAGAAGCTGAGTTATTGGCTGAATCACTGTGATGAATTTCAATTGCAACTCTATGGCTGATGATTTTATATTAGAGAGAAAGTGGTTCTCAATTCCACTGCTAATTGTGTGCAATAATAAAAGGCAATTTGAGATTGCTTCTCAGACACTGTCATTTTCAATATTACCTTTATTTCGTCAATAACATGGGCATCTGGACCAGTGAACTAGAATATTTTGCCCTTAGAAAAATTATCTACATGTCTACTGCAGATTTGAGAGCAAGGGATTGTGGTCAAAGTCACTAGCTTTTGTAAATGTGATCAGTGTTCATTTAGTCACATTTCTGTAGCCTTAAACTTCCCTGTGTTACTTTGGTCCTAAAGGAACATCTGGGGGAATATTTTGGCAGAAAAACAAGATTCTTTCTCACCAAACTGTTTTACAGTCAATTTTAAGCTTGATTTCCACACCCTTATGTGTCAAAACAAAAACAAAAACAAAACACACACACACACACATTTACTGACCAGAAATTATCTTAGTCACTTAACAGGATCGATGGGGGCTGGTGACCTTGCTGTATTCAGAGGTCACAGAGTAGTTCTGTGTGGTTGGGTGAATGTGACAGTTTCCCAAGCAAGGTTTGTGGGTCATACCAGGAGGGTCAGCTGCACTTATAAGTGTTGACACTGGACCTCAGAGGCAGAGGACACCCTCCCTCCACCCAAACTGTATTGTAAATGTCAACATGATGATGTTAATAAGCAGATGTGTTGTTACTTATATCAGGGTTAAAAATGGAACACAGAAGACTCATTAGCCAGTGTGAATTTGAATCACGCTCAGAGTTCTATTGTGAGAGGAAGTCGCTCATTACCTTAAGTGAGAGTGTGCCCTGACCAATATGAGGACGTGGACGTGCTGAAGAAGTACCAGTGCAGGGCCAAGGAAGCCTCCAGATCCCAGTGCAGACAAATAATTAGAAGGGACAGCAAAGGAAGTAACAATGAACGACCTTGCTAATTGTTTTTCTCTTGCACAAACAAGCCCTCCTTGTTTGTAGCCACAACCCTGCCAATATTTAAAATCTAGTGATTTATAAACATATGTTCATGCCACCATGCCAATACCTAATATCAAGTGCTATCCAAAATAATTGTATCAGCAAACTGTCTGCCATACCAGTGGAGGTGCAGGTAATAAAATAAGCCAAATCAGCATTCTTTACCACTTGCCCAGAAGAGACTGTTAGTCTGAGTGATTTTTTAAAAATTTTTACCACCATACTAATAAGGAATGGTATGAAGTCAGAAAGTGTCTTTCTACAATTGAGTTCATTACCAATGAGAGGTAACGAACCCCACACCACCCCACCCCGCACATTCCTTTTGGATTTCCAGTAGAAAATGGAGCTTGTACATTGCTTTGAATGTTTTGGGTTCTCAGTCAATATTTGTTCATTGGATGTCAATATTTAGTTAAGTTAAAAATGGGAAGACACGTTGTGTGTAGGGTAGGCTGTCCGTGTGCTATCTGACCCTGAAGTTTTCTGAAAACCTCCTTAATCCACTGTTCTTCCCTCCCTTCCTCTCTTTTCCCCCACAAAATGTAAGTAAGTGTGGCACAATCCAAGTTAAAAATGTAATCAGAGAAAGTGTTTCCGTCAGGTAGTCGACTGCTGATCACAGCCAGCAAGGCAACGCCAGGCTCCATCAGGCGGGATGACACATTTGGCACCTGTCTTGAATAGCAAAGAGGAACGAGCACAAGGAACAAGGGAAATGTAGCCTTCATTACTTCAGGCCATAAACCAACAAGCCAGAATTGTGCTGCTCTTACTCCTTTTCTTTAATAAGTAAGGACATGGGCAGGCTTACCTGGAGCACAGGTGACGATTCATGTTGTTGCTATCTTTGCATTCTTAGATGCTGAGTTTTGGATTTCTTCCCTGGCCTACAAGCTGCCCAAGCCAGACAACATCTGTCCTTTGACATGTCAAAACTGGTCAGCTTTTGGCCTGGCCTTTTGCCACATATCTTTGGTCAGTTTCTCTGTAACCCTCTGGTCTTGACAGACAAGGTCAAACAGGGTCATGCCTCCCTTATGTATAAACTCCAACAGCTACAACACAAATATGAGTCTCTGCTTTTCTGTCTTGACATCCTCCTTAGGACAATAAAATCAGGAAGGTTATATTGTCCTGCAGTTACAGATTCAGTATTTCTCAGAAGTGTGTAAGTGAATGTGTGTCTGTGTGTGTTTCCCATCATCGGAAGCTCCTGCCTTCCCCTCTCCTCCTACCTCCTTGCTGGCCCTGAAAGAAAACCTAGCCTGAGTCTCCCTTTGAAAATCACAGCAAGCTGACTGGGCAGCTTTTTAAAAATGACAGTTGGTCAAGGGAGTAAATTGGCTGAAGTTTTTCCGGGAGAAGCTTTGAGAAGATCCAGAAGCTGAGGCAGATAGAGGAGATGAGGGAGAGAAAGCCAGGAGAGGTGAGAAGGGATTCAGCTGGAAATACAAATGGTCTAGTCTAGGAGTTGGGGGAAGATAAGCTCCTTCCCCCCGTGGCACCTGTGGAGTGAACAATACAGTCTCACCCCTGTCTTTTTATCTCTTTCCTGCTTATTTCTTGCCTGTCCCAGATCATTTGGAACCTCGATTTCTTGTGAGCAGGCAGTTGAACCCGCAGGGTGCATGAAAGTCCAGGTTCTCACTCATGGATGGTGGCCATTTGCCCTTCTCCCAGAGGCAACAGGGCCTTGGCCCCTTGTCTGGTCTCTCAGCCAACAACGCCGGGCTAAGAAAGGAACTGGCCTCCCTCGATTTGAAAACGGACCTCAACCATGACCTGTGTGTGGTTAGCAGAGGCAGTGGGGATCCCAACTTCCACTTCCCCTTTCCCCCAATTAGAGCCTTCCTTGACTGGTTTTGGAAAAGATATTATTTTAGTGGTTTCTGAATCCCTGAACTTGCAGCTAGAGGAAACCTCTCCACTCCTCTCAGAATCAAAGGCTCCAAGCAGATGGTTTCTGAACGGGCTAATCCAGAAGGCCATTTTCAGGTTTCTTCTTCATTCCAAAGCCTGATCCTCACTGCCATTGCCACAGCAAAGACCTAAATCAGGGCAAATATCCGTGCCATTCATCCAAGGAGGATAGGCCCTTTCTGTTTCCAAATAGGTCAAAATGAACCTCCTAGCCAAGAACTGAAGACTGTTTCATTCTTCCCAAACCCTAACACATTTCTTTCACCCCGACCAAGTTCTCATCAATCCTGGGAACCCAAATCACTAATTTTTTGCATACAAATTCTTCTGCCTGCAACATGTTTGTTATGTGCCAGGCACTTTACATACAGTTGTTAATTCAGGCCTTACAACTTCTGTAGAAGTAGGTGCAGGCACAATTCCAAGATGGCCCCCCAGTATTTCCAGCCCTGGTGTACACACACCTCTCCTAGTTATCCAACCAACTGCTAATATGGGTACTGCTATAAAAGGATTTTACAGATGTAATTAAAGATCTAGGTCAGTTATCCTTGGGAAAGGGAGATTATCCAGTGAGCCTGACCTAATCACATGAGCCCCTTAAAGCAGAGAGTTTGCTTGGGCTGATCGAAGAAGGGGAAGTCTCAGAGACTAAAAGTAGGATAAAGATTTGATGAGCCATTGCCGACTGGAGATGGAGGGGCCATGTGGCAAGGGATAGGACCAAGCTTGAGGAGCTAAGATCGGTCCCAGCTGACAGCCAGCGAGGAAACAGGGACTTCAGTCCTGCAACCACAAGGAAATAAATTCTGCCACGAACAAGAATGAGCTTGGAAGCAGATTTTTCCCCCAAAGCCTCCAGATGAGAATTCAGCCTAGACAAGACTCCTTCACTCCAGTTTTCTAAGACCCTGTGCAGAGGGCGAGACCCTACCAAGCTGGACTTCTGACCTATAGAACTGTGAGCTAATACATAAGTGTTGTTTTAAGCTACTAGGTTTGTGGTAATTTGTTACACAACAATAGAAAACAAACACAGTACCACTGTTTACTTCATTTTATAGAGGAAACAGGATAAGAAGGTTGTATAACTTGCCCAAAGTCAGGCAGCTAGCAAACCACAGGCAGGCTCTGTACCCAACGGGTCTGGCTCCAAAATCCATGCCCTTAACCACCAGTTTTACCACCCTGTGTCCTTTGATCCTACAGGCCCTAGCTTTTCCTCCTCTGGGAAGGTTTTTCTGACTACCCCCATCCACTCTGATCCCTCCTTGACCCATATCCACCCTCTCCATATATGCCATATTATTTTTTAGGGCTGTCCACTATGTCCAGCTATAACTTCATGACAGCTGTCTGGAGTTTCATGTGAGATGAATGACCACTTGCTCTTGGCATGAAAAGCCCCCAGCTGATGGCCAGAGTTATACATTTATTTCAGAGCCAGAGTAAATATATGTGGAACAAATAATTGGGAACAGATGACACCAGGATTTGGGGGCTGTTAGTCAATGGCATATTATCACCTTTGAAAATAGCCTTGAACAAAAACAATCCCAACTGTAAAATCACCCCACCTAGAACTTGTCTACTCCTCCCTATAGAGGTCTAGAACAAAACCACCCTGCTGAGACATTCTGAAATTTGGATGTGGGGTGCCCTTCTTATTGCAGTAGCCTAAATAAAATCAATTTTTTTAAAAAAAACCATGAAGGAATGTTGAGAAAGTGTCATTTGCCAAAAAGAGGGAATTTCTTAGCTTCCTGTGCTTTCTGAGCAAAAACAGCCTAGAAGTCTTGCATTAAAGAAAAATGGGAAACACAGAGACCTTGACTTAGCCAAAGCAATCCCTCCCCCTCTGCCCCTTGGCAGGTGCTGACCTGTATTTTTTGTGATTATTCATTAAGCTGGAGGCTGATGAGAGCTTGCGGATTCTGCTGACGTAGCTTGCACATGGCTAAAAGCCAAGTGGGGATACCATTCTAAACAGCTGTGGCTTTAGCGGAGCAGAAGTTACTAGGCATAAGTTCCTACCTGTTATTATAGGCAGACACACACATATGCGCCTAATGAAAACCACAGTATGGAAAAAAGGCTTAGCTCTTTTTATGCCCTGTCACTTGGCAGAATGTCCTATGGTTGCAATGTGAAATCAGGACAGAACCAAGTGTGAGTGCTTTGGAGATGCCAGTATCCAGGACTTTTGATCCCTGGAGTCTGTTTTTGGAGGCTAAGCAGTAGACATAGCCAGTAGAATTTGGCTTGAGCAAGAGGCAAAGTAAAATCCCAGAAAAAGGCCTAGTTTATTGGATTCACTAATAATAAACCAGATAATAAATTTGGGAAACCCCAGGGGACAGAGCATAGTAGAGGACTCCAGTCCCTAAGCAGCCAAGAGCCTGTAATAAAATTCATCAAAATACGGAGAGTAAAAGAGAAACTTAAGGAGTGTTGGCACTGCGGTACATGGAATGAGAAGCTGGGCTGTAAAAAACAAGGTGGCCTGGAAAGAGATGGGATTTTTTAAAACTTGGGAGAGGATAATGGGCTAGAAAAGATGTCTGCTGAAGAAAAGCAGAGCTGTTCAGCCCTGGAAGTTAAGCGCATTTCTCAGCAAATTTACCTTCAATTGTCAACACCTGGGTCAATGTTCATAGGTTATATGTAAGTATTTTTTGATGATTCTAACCAAAATGGAATCTACACAGAGGGATAGATTGTCTCTCCTGGCCAATTCAAGTGTCCTACAGAGTCTCAGTTTCATCAAGTGAAATGGAATTTTCACATTTACGATTCATTTTCTTCAGTGGCTGAATTGTCACAAATCCTATAGGGAAAGTGTATCTATCTGCCCTCACAGCTGGTTCAGGATCTTTTTTACCCTATTCATAGCTAACTCATAGTTAAGAATTATGCACAACCTGTAGCTGCTTATTTTTGCATTCCATGCTCCCCTGAGCTCCTGGAGATACTAGAGAAAGTCAGATTGATCGACTACATTCCATCATCAAATCCAGCCCCTTATTAACCAAAGTTTCATTGCAGGGTTTTTTTAACTGGCATCGTTGGATCTCACCAAGTCCAGGGGGTGAGGTCCATATTTCCCTTAAGTTTCATGCAAAGTTTGCATTCTGTGCATAAGTTCATTTTCCTAGGAAATAGTTTCTTATATTTGCGAAGTATGCCGTATATTCATCAGGATTCTCTGGTTTCACTTGACAGAAACCCAATTCAAACTAACTAAAGAAGGAAAAGGAAATGTAGAAATTCAAGTAACCAAACCTAAGTAAGGGCAGGAGGAACTAGCCTCTCACAGCTAAAAACAGCCTTTGGACTCTGTCTTTGTCTCTACTCTCCCTTTCTGTAGTTCATCTGCTTGTCTTCATCCATTTCTATGGCTCATGTCCCCACAGCCCTGGGACCAGAGAGGGAAGAAGGTTTCTCCAGTTTCCAAAACGAAAGATCCTGGGCAAAGACGCTCATTGGCCAGGTCTGGGAATACAGGCAGGCTGCAGAGGGCTGTGATTGGCCCAGCTTGAGGCAGAGCCCCACCCCTCAACCAATCGCTGTCACCAGCGAGGCTGAGTCATTGGAAATGCTCCATTTGGCCCACGTGGCTGGCAGTGTGGGGAAGAGCAGGTACCCTAGACCCGGCTGCAGGCGTAGACTCCGACGACGGCGGTGGAGGAACTGTAGTTTCTAGAGTGATGCCAGAAAGTTTCTGAACTTACGTGTGCCTCAGTGTCTGACTCCTGTGGCTGCTGCTCTGGAGTTTTAATAAGACTTTTTTAAAAAGCAAATTCAATCATAAATTTACATGGGCAGACTTTGTATACCAACCATTAAAATCCTTCGAAGGAAATAGTCATCTTTATTTGTGCATTCTCTTAAATCGACCTTACTCTCTTTGTCAGAGCGTAAAAAAGAAATCGATGTGAACCCCGCTCATTTACGTGGACCCAGCTCATTCACGAGCTCGTGTCTCTTTCTCCTGGGAGCCGAGATACCTGTATGTAAATCCTGAGAAAAACATTTTCTTCCTCAGATCTGAATTCCTCCTTTTGAAATGAAGAGGGCGAGTCGGTGGCCCTGAGGCCTCCTTGCAGCTCTCTTTGCCAAGATTTGCACATCTTCAAAGTGTGTCTTAATGAAATGTTAGACAATTCATTTTCCAAGTGTGCTTCATGAACTTCCCAGGGCTTTGGGAGGTGAGTCACAGGTTCTACAAATGATTGATTAAATTTTCACTTTGAAAAAGTATACCTTAAGGTAATTTTGATGTAATTTAAGAAAGCTTGCACCCCGTCGTTTTATGCACCTATGTAAGACATTGAGCCTGCCACGAGCAACTCTGCTGACAGATGGCTTCTTCTCTCATATTTGTTTATTCATTTATTTGTTTATCCTGAGATTGCAAGGTGAGCTGTTTAAAACTGTTTCCCATCACAACTTCTTGTGTGTGTTTATCAGGATTTCCAATACTCTGCTAGCAAAATAATATATAGAAATTAAGGGTGCTACATTAAGACTATTCCTATCTTCCATTACCCCCAATTTTGAATGCTTAAGTTAATAATCCTATTACCCCTCTTGTTCTCATTGCCTAATTTTTAAAAATAGTTTTATATATTTAACCACATAAATTAGATTTAAATCAATAAATTTTATCTATTTTATACATTGAGGATTCTGTATAAGATTTTTTTAAAAAAGAAGTTTCCACATGTAGAAAAACATTAAAAACCACTGATTTGGAATATTTGAAAATAGAGTAAACTTCTTTTCTTCCTGTCTCTAAAATTGATGTGCCTAAAACCCAAGCCTCCTGCTCTCCTTAGCCTCCACTCCAAGCTATTATCACCCGTAAGAACATGGCACTTGCTGTCTGATAACCCTCTTCCATGGGTTTGCCAATGCTTCTGGCTCTTGAGCGTGAGAGAGTATCTTTTAAGCCCTGTGTACTGTTAGCTTTTGCTGCGTGACAACCCATTCCAAAACTTAGCAACTTAAAACAAGAACCATTTATTTAGCTCATGATTCTTCAGGTCAGCAGTTTGGGCTGGGTTCAGCCGAGTGGTTCTTCTGGTCTCTGCTGGGCTTACTCAGGCATCTGTGGTCAGCTGCTGCATCAGCTCCGCTGATCTCGGCTGTACTCCCTCCCACATCTGGGGCCTTGGCTGGAATGGTGATCTTCACTCCACATGGCCTCTCATTCCCCAGTAGGCTTATCCAGGCTTGTTCACAAGGTGACAGCAGGGTTCCAAAAGAGAGCGAAAGCCTGCACAGCCTCTTGAAGTCCAGGCCAAAACCTGCTAAATGTCACTTCTGCCACATTCTGTTGGCCAAAGCAGATCAAAGGCCATCAGGGACATTCAGGTATCCTAGCCATTGAAGAGAAGGAGGTCTACACAACTTAGTTCTGTTCTGCTGAGCAAAGACTCAGCAGAAATCCCTTCTGCTGGTGAGTTAGTTGTCCAGTAGTGGGCAGGCAACTGACAGTGGTAAGAGCCCTTCCATGTATCAATGTGAAAGAAATATAATATCACCCTTCAAAAACCTCATGAGGCTGTTATAGACTGAATTATGTCCCTCAAGATTCAATATGTTGAAGTTCTAAATTCCAGTACACCTCAGAATGTGACTGTGTTTGGAGGTAGGGCCTTTTAAGAGGTAGTTAAGGTTGAATGAGGTTCCATTGGTGGGCCTTAATCCAGTATGACTGGTGTCATTATAAGAAGACAGAGACACCAAGCATGCATGCACACAGTGGAAAGACCATGTGAGGACGCAGAGAGAGGGCAGCCATCTGCAAGCGAAGAAGAGAGGCCTCCGAATGAAATTAACCCTGCTGCCTCCATGATCTTGGAGTTCCATCTTTCAGAACTGTGGGAAAATAAATTTCTGTTGTTTAAGCCACCCAGTCTATGGTATTTTGCTATGGGAGTCCTAGCAAACTAATACAGAGGCTAACTCACCTGGCTTAAGCCTGGCTCTACCTCAGTTCCCCAGGACAAGGGCAAAGCCATCTCTGAAATTATCTCCCTTCTCCCATGTGCTTCTTGCAGCTGCAAGAGGCCTCTTGGCTTTGCCTTCCCTAAGGAAGCCTCAGCCTCCCTGCCTCCCGGATGAGACACATGAGAGAGCTTCAGTTCCCTCCTTAAAGCCAAGTGCCTAGCCCTTCATTTATTCTCTTTTTAATATATTTGCTTATATATAGACTTTAAGCTCCCCTTCCTCTGAAGCCCATTTTTTGTGGTCAAAAGCTGAAAATTGGCTCTTTGTCCCTCTTGGCATTCCTCCCATAATAGTTCTAATCCTACCCAAGGTTACAGATGTTGCAGTTGGATGGGTCAAGTACACATCATCTCACAAAGTTGTTAAAGCTTGCTTTATAAACTCTTAAACACTTCCCTTCATATAATATTTAGAAATAATAATGAGGATCTGTTTTTCTTTATCAGTTGTATTGAGTCTATATTTTATAAATGTATTTCCAAAGACCATTATCTGTCTATTTATCTATAAGGCATTTGTGATGATGATTGTTAATATTACTAACACCATGAACAGGTAGAGTCCTGTCTACTTCCTGAAGCTCTTTTAAATAGTTTGTAATTAGTTCACTGAAAAAAAAATTGGTCTGTACAATTAGTAAGAGGTTGACCTGGAAATCCCCATGGAAAAGCATCCAACCAATCTGTATTTTGTTATAAAGCAGCTTTCCCATCGCCCGAGGCTGACTGGGCTTCAGTTGTCCACAGCAGACTCTACGTATGGCCCCTGGTGAAAACATTCAGCAGAAAACACAGGTGCTGTGCTGCCCTTGCACCGAGATCCTCTAGAAGACGAACCTCTCAGAGAGCTCTCCGCTGAAATGGATAAAACCACCCTCAGTGCAACTTGCTGGCATCACAGCAACACAGGGAAAAATTTGTGCTGTGTGTTTATAATAATTATAGTCATTATGTCATTATAGTGTAATGAAGAGAAACTGAGACTGGGTCATCTAGTATAATTTGCTATCAGAAAATGAAATATGTCATCAAGGATGGATTTTCTACCGTAAACTTTTCTTCCTCCCTAGCCTGGACCCCTTGGCAGAGAACCCTTTATGAACTGCACAGCCACAGCTGCACAGCCACAGCTCTAGCAATGTGAGTGTCACACTCCTAGAAAGTTGGAAGTGAAGTCTTTAAGCCATCAGATCTCTTAGCATTTCCTGAGCAAAGTCTGAAAAGGGAATTCAGTCACTTTATTTGTTTCCTAGGGCTGCTGGAACAAATTGCCCCTGTTTAAGCCACTGTGGGTGGCTTAAAACAACAGAAATTTATTATTTCACAGTTCTGGAGACTGAAAATCTGAAATCAAGGTACTGGCAGGGCAACACTCCCTCCAGGGGCTCTAGAGGATAATCCATTCTTTGCCTCTTTCAAATTCTAGTGGCTGCCAGCATTCCTTGACTTGTGGCTGCATCACTTGGATCTCTGCCTCCACAATCATGTCACCTCCTCCTCCTCTATCTCCGTGTCTGTCTTCTCCTCTTCTATCTATGTCTTTCTCCTGTAAGGACACTTGCCATTAGATTTAGGGCGCACCTGAAGAGTCCAAGATGATCTCCTCTAAAGATCTGGAACTTAGTTAGATCTGCAAAGACTCTTTTTCCAAAGAAAGTGAAATTCACAGGTTCCAGGCCTTAGGTCCTGGACACATCTTTCAGGGGACCATTCAGCCCACTACAGTCACATTCCATGACAAAGACAAAGGCTGTGACGTTACCATTTTATTTTTACTTTTTAAAAAAATATTTTTTAATCTTTTAGGTAAAAGATATATAAAAGATAAAAGATTATCTGTTAGGTAATCTATACCTATATCGATATCTAACAGGTAATCTTTTAGATATATCATAAAATAATTATGACATATCACAATATAAAATGGTTGAGAAAAGTGGGTCAAAGGGAAAATAAGGATACACAAGAGTGAGAAACTCCCCCAAATGCTTGCCATGAAAACCCACCCACCACAGAGTCAGCTCTGCTGGGGGAACAACCAGCCGCATCTATAACGTAAAAACCAGCCAGTGGCCCAGGACAAGCTCAGTAACTCTTTGGCAGTGACTCAGCAGAGGAATGTCTTCCTCATGGCCCCCAGAGAGGACACCATGTGGTGTCAGGACTGGCATCTTCCACCACATCCTTAGGGGAATTACCAAGTGACAGCTCTCAGTGCATCCCTCAGCATAAGCACCTGGCACTGTGGCCCAGAGTAAGTTTCAAAATCCCGTCCCACACTGCCCAGTTGTGGTAATCAGTCCTGCTGGCTTGTCTCGTCTAAGGAGAGAATTTAAATCATCAAGGTTCCAGAAGAAAGGGCGGCAGGCACATCCTTTGGGCAGTGCTTCACGAACCTTGCTTTTTCAGCAGGGCTTCTGATCGACACTGAGTGGCAGTGCATTGAGGATAAATCTCCCAGAGGCACCTCCAGTACAGCTTTTCAGGGTTGTCATTCAGGGCAGACAAATAGACTTAGTAATTAGCTGAACTTGGAGGTAGGAACAAAAGGCTCTTTATGAGGTGATGGAGTCAATGGGACAAAGCCATCAACCTCTGTCCAGGGGGAGCTAAAGGTCCAAGGGCCAGTCTGGATTCTCCTCAGACAATACTTTTGGATCTGGTATGACAGGTGAGTCAATGGATAATCAATACCTCAAAGCCATATGCCATGGAATGTGGCTGCAAAATTTTTGGCTGGAAAAATATTCAAATAGATTGTAACCAAATGTCCACCTTAGGTATTTAAAAAACCTTCAATAAAGCAAGCATTGAATGCCTAAGTTGACCAGTGTAACTTGCCAGTGACCTCTCCAGGTTAAACTCATTGCAAAATGTACACCCCAGGAACTGAATGAGGCAATGTTCTGTCCTAAGCTGCAAACCTGTTAAAAGGTGGGAGAAAGTCAGCCAAAAAATGATGAGCTTGGACTTACAACAATTGATCTGAAGCCCTTCTTTCCAGCAGTTGCAGAGCCAGTGGTGTGTTAAGGCTACTTGCAGTTTGTGATATTAAAGCCATTTTATCTGCATATAGGAAAATGCTTCTTCCTCACTCTCCTGGTGGAAGATGTGATGCCCAACTCATTCAGAAGTATTATTTACTCATTAAGGTATAAATTAACAAGCAGATGAGCCAGAACGGTTGGGTCCACTGAAGATGGTCAGCTGGCTTCTTGTCCTTCAGGTCTCCTTTCAGAACTGTCCACTCAGAGAGAACTGTCCTGTCCCACTGACCTACAAGGGTCCCAGACACTGTCCTTCACCAAGCCCTGCTGTATTTTCAAGAGGGCTCTTAACAGCACTTCTTGTTTATTGATTTGCTTAGTGTATAACCTCCTTAGGTTGTCAACTCTTTAAGGGTTGAATTGTGTTGAACGGTGGTGCCATTTTGCATTCCCTAGGATGGCCTCTGGGGTAGGCTGAATGATGGCTCCCCAAAAGATATCCATGTCCTAATACCCAGAACCTGTGACTACCACCTTATGCAGGAAAAAAAGGTCTTTGCAGATGTAATTAAGAATCTTGAGATGAGGAGATCATCCCGGATTACCTAGTAAGCCCTAAATCCTGTGACAAGTGTCCTTATAAGAGAAAGGCAGAAAATTAGACACAGATAGAAGAGGAGTTGACAATGGGCCCACGAAGGCAGAGACTGGAGTGAGGTGGCCACAAGCCAAGGAATGCCGGTAGCCACCAGAAGCTGGAGGAAGCGAAGAAAGCGTTTTCCCCGAGAGCCCCCAGAAGGAGCACAGCCCTGCCGACACTTGGATTTCAAACTCTTGGATTCCAGAACTGTGAGAGAATGAATTTTCTGTTATTTTAAGCCACCAAGTTTGTGGCCATTAGTTATACCAGCCACAAGAAACTGATAGAAGGATGAGGGCTTGTTTACATCTTCATTATTATAACCCCAGTATCTAAAACGCTGCTTATACATAGTATGTGCTCAATAAATGTTAGTAAATGAATGAATAAAATAAAGTGCTTAAGAGGTTTTGTAGTTAGGCAACTCTGGCTTTAAATCCTGGCTCTGCCGCATAAGCACTATGAGACGTGAAGCTCATTTCCTCAAGCCTCAGCTTTCTGGTCTGTAAAATGGGATGTAATACTTACCCCAAGGGTGGCTGGGAGGATGGAATCAGATCATGTACATGGCGCACTGAGCAGGGTAGCTGGTTCCTATGGCACTGGTCACCAATGGGGGAAGGACCACTACTAGTTGGTTATTTTTAGTGTTCCTTATAGGTTATTTGATACCTATCAATATCTAGTCTTATCAATTTGTGTTTTATGCTTGGGTTGGTGATGATGAAGAAACAGCTTTTGTAGTCTCTGTTTTCAGGGAAAAGCCCCAGTGCTCCTGGCCCAATAATTGCCCTCGCTTGACTTAGCCACATCTGGAGGGAGAAAATACACATATTGATCTCTCCTCCGTCACTTTGACATCAAATACCTAGTACTTGCAAGTGGGGAGAAAACACAGAATGTGATTAGTCTACCTGTTTCAGAAACTATGCCCCTCTTCCCCCATACCCACGCACACAACCTCTTCTGAGTGCCAACTGTTGAGCTAATGTTCCTCAATAACTTTACTTGAAATGACAGGAATCCTGCTGATTCTAGGAACAACTCTTTTTCTTTTAACAAAGCATTTATTAAGCCAGTTTAACAGGCTGATCTCTGCCCACAGAGCCCTTTCCCTGCACAGTGCGCCTCTGATGAGTTGGTGACATTGATGGCAGCTGACATTTGTGCAGCACTTACTTGTGTGAAGCACGGTGCTGCCCGCTTCACATGCCCTCTCCTTTAGTCCTCACAGCCACCCTGTCGTAGGCACAGGTATCATTCTTATTTTCAGATGAGGGAAGTGGCTCAGGTAGGCAAGAAACTGGATTTCAAAAACAGGTCTTTTCGCCTCCAGAGCAGAAAGTCAACACTGAGTTTAACTTCTTCTCACATTTTAGATCAAGTCCTGGAGACAACTCTGAGATGAGATTTGTGTTCAGGAGGGTCGGTGGGCAGCGCTGTCAGAGGACCACCCCTTCCCCTTAAGGCCCAGGGATCAGCAAGGCGGAATTACTTCCAACTCCCTGCTATGGAAGTGGAGGCTGCTTTGACCTTTCTGGAGGGCAAGTTGGCAATAAACATCAAATGCTTTAAAAATAGTGCAACTCATCAATCCTTATACACCATAGCCGTATTTTTTATTTTTATACCAAAATTTTGGCTTTTATCATCAGGGCAAAAAAAGTCATTGCTGGTAGAATCTCCCACCCGTACTCACACTTCATTCACAATTCGCTTGACTTTAATTGCAACGGTGCCACTTGCCAGCAGTGCCACTTTGGACAAGTCATTTGCACTGCCTGTATCTGGTTCTCTTATCTTGAAAATGGAAGTAATAATAAAAATACTGACCTTATAAAAAATAATAATACTGACCTTGAGAGGACATAAAGAAGGAAATTTTTTCTAAGATAGCAGAGCTTTTCCTTTCAGCCTCTGAATCTGGGGAAAGTACCTGGGATTCCTTCCTATCCTAGGGTAAGAACAGCAGCCTTTAGCAAAGCCCAGAGGGAAACTTGAGTTTGGAGCCGTCTGAGATGGCAATCTACTTCAAAACCTGCGTTTATGGGAAAGAAGAGAAGAGCTGTCTTGCTGATTAGTATTATGCATGAGGAGTTATTTTAAGTTTCCTATGGAATAATAAAGTTCGCAGGGTATTTTCTTATTTTATGTAATACCTAAACCCCTGTTAATTACCCTGCAAAGAAAGCTCCCTGATGGCTCAGAACCTAGGAGCTGGCCTGATTGGGGGCAGAGGGGAGTAGAGGGCTGTGGGGGAAGGATGAAACATGCCAAGGCCTGGAGCTGGTCGTTCTGGGCTTGCCTGTTTCATGTGTTCAGTTTGGCTGTGGGCAGGGGTCTCTGAGGGAGATTGGGCTTGCTGTCTTTGGGAAACATGGAACTCTGTCTTGGACTAAACGATGCTTGAAGTGTGACTCCTTTCTACTTCTATATTTAAGTGATGGGGCTGGGCTGTGTTGCAAATAAATCATTTTTTTGTTGCTAAAAAAAAAAAGGATTAAATGGGCTAAAATTGCAAAGTGCTTAAAACAGTGCCTGGTACAGTGTAAGTGCCATGTAAGAGGTAGTTAACTATTTTCTTCATTCAGACCTATAGACCCATTTTGGATCACTGTTCTTCTTGAATCCAATTTTTGCTCACCGGGACAGAAAGAAGTCCACATGTTTTTCGCCCCTGGGACGGTCCATGATTTGCCACTTCTCATTCGGGTCCCCTCCCATTCAGGTCCACTCCAGTTCAGAAGCCCCATGTCACTCTCAGAATAGGTCTTGCTCAACTGCTGAGTCAGGGCTGTGGTTCTGTGAGGTCAGGGATGGGTTGGGGCCCCAGGTAGCCCAGGGTTAAAACAAGTGGTCCATTGCGACACAACGTGAAATCAGCTCTGAGAAGAGGAAGCAATTGTATTTTAACCAGAAGGGAATGAGTTTGTGTTGGGAAACCAGGTCATTTGGCAAAATCTCACTAAAATCTTGGTACAGTCATTGCTTTCTGAACAGCAAACAGATAAGCAGGTTCAGTGTCTCCCCACCACCATGATCTTTAATAAGCCTCTGTCGAAATCCAAATTAAATTATTGACAAAGCATCACTCTCTCTTCAGCCCCTTACTCCAAACCCTCTAGTGTTAGATGACTGTCCTTAGGGTCTCAGGTAGAACAACAGTTGAGGAGGACCCATGTTCCATGTTTCATCACCTGGTCTCATGCAGGCGGGCGGCACTGTTGTTTCTGTGTCAAGTTTGAGCACAGGCTTATTTGCTGAGGCTGGGTTTCTGGTGTCTAAAATGAATCTCCCTAAACATACCACCCAGCCATTCCCCACCACCTTGGGTCACCTCGAGACACAGCATCCCAACCAACTTTCCTTTCCTAATCTTGGAGAATCTTCATGCTTCCCCAAAATTTTGTGCTTCCTTATGTACTTCCTATTCTCTGTCAAATCCCCCTGCCTAGCATATTCCTTTACTGAATAGACTTTCAAAAAGAAAATATCCAGGAAGGAGTAGATGAAGCCCATCTGCCTATCTAAAGTCCCAGTTTTTCCTGGATCATAAATGCCCTCTGAGACAAGGAAACGTAAAGGCCCAGCTATCTTCTTAGAATAGGGGTGCATTAAATTCCAGAAGAACAAAAACCACATTAATATCTCAATAAATTATCCTACCACTTGGGTGACTGCCCATGCTAAGGAGGAAAAGAGGCCAAAATTCACAATCATTCTCTCAGTTTGTAAATCAGGTGGAAAAATAATGCCATGCAAATTAGCGCTAGCTCACAGGCCAAGGACCTGAAAGAATTTAATCTGAGTGAGCCACAAGGAAATTTGCCTATGAACCATGAAAATATGTGCCCCCAGCCTAACCCCTTATGTTCAGATTCCCCTACATTCAAATCCTTCTCTCCTTCAAAAGCCCACACCTATATGATAGGCAGTGAGGCAGAGTTCAAACACTCTTAAAAATAAATATATTCTGGTAAACCCTTGATTATTAGAGGACCAAGGATGCGGATTTTTAAGCTTCCTGCTTTTTCATGGTCTGCTCAGAGTATTGCCTTCAGACCACACTTCTGCTTTCTGCACTCAGACAACAGTGGAGGAGACAGAGGACACACATCTATCCAATGCCATTTGCTAATTTTGTGTGTGTGTGTGTATAGTGTGTGTGGGAAACATATATTTATTTTAGGATTGCACAGTTGGAAGATAAAAGGAACCAAAATTAAAGCATTTAAATGGATCAATATTGCATCTTTTGCAAGTAACACATGTGTTAGTGTTTATCAGTATGCTTGTTAGTTTGGTAGAAGTCTGACAACTAAATGCCTGCTGACTCAAATTTGTTTTTTAAACAATTAAGTAACATTTTTAATTTTTGCTGTGCAGAAGACATAGAAGGAGTATAGGAGGCCCTGAGGAAGGCTTTTATGCTGTCTATGGAAAATATTAAATTGCGCAGAGTCCAAAATCCATCATAGCAATTTTCAGGTCATCATCAGAGGATTAAGTGCTTTATTTGCTCATTACTCTATGGCTCTAGCCCAGGGTTTCTAACTTCAGCATTGCTGACATTTTGGGCCAGATAATTTTCTGCTGTGCAGGGCTGTCCTTTGCACGGTAGGATGTTTACAACATCCCTTAGCACTCCCCCCACCGACCATGACAACCAAAAATGTCTCCAAATATTGCCAGACGTCCCCTGAGGAGTGAAATCTCCCCTATTTGAGAACCACTGGTCGACACCAGGGAGGCATGAGTCTGGCAGAAAGAAAGAGTGTGCATCTATGTGGCCCTGTGCTATGATTCATCGCATCACAATTAGGATGAGGAGCTCCTGGGTCCGGGGTTAATATTGCATGTTTCCCAACATGTGCTGTGCACCACGCAGAATAGAGGGGTACTGACGTGCGTTACATAAGGAAATGGTTCCAGAAATGCCCCCTGAACAGGAGGCTTCACAGCAGGACTTATCTGAGCCTTGACTGTCTTTATGTACACTGTCACTCTCCCAGAGGGCTCCAGTTTGTCTAAGGAAGGTCAGTGGGGATTCTGCTCCACGGAATAACTCAGGGACCCAGCTTGATGGATACACCAAGATCCCAACATGTGGCCTTCACAGTCATCAGGGCAAGAAAAGAGAGGAAGTGGAGGATTAAGTACTGGCTCTTCAATGCTTTGGCAGGAAGTAATGTAGGTACTTCCACTGATATCCTGTTGGCTACAGATAGTCACATGGCCCCACCTAACTTCAGGGGAGCTGGGACACACAGGAGAACATGTGGATTTTTGTGGGCAGTAAATGCCTCTGCCACTGCCTCTTGGTAGTTACCGAACATAGAAAGTGTCTTTTTATTTAATACTCTTAATAATTAACATTTGTGTAGAGCTCATTACAAATGTATTTCTTTGGGTTCTTCCCATGTATTATCTTACTCTAGTCCACTTACACCCTGTGAGTTAAGGCAACTAAGGTCCACAAAGTGGAGGTAACAACATAGGATGCGGAAAAGGAGGACCAAAAACCGAGTTTCTGACCTGAGTCTTTTCTGCTCTTCCACAGGGGCTGCAGAGAAAGTAATGTTCCAAATGTATTTGTCTGGAGCTGATAATGTTTGCTAACTATTTTGGTTCTTAGCTCTATGGCCAGGACTAGAATCTGGGAAACTTGGCCAGGGTAGAAGGCATCTGCTAGTTCCCTAACTTGACTCTGGAGACCCCTTAGATGAGGGATGGTTCTTTCCTTCTTCTCCAGGGTGTCCAATCTGCCCACATCTTTGGCGATCGGTCTGAAAGCTGTTGTGAAGGTAGAGAAGCAGGTTTCTCACTGAAGTCAGAGTCCCAGCTCCTGAATTGCCCCTCCCAGCTTGCGGTAGGCACCTAGCTCAGTCTGGGGCCATTTAGACTCAGATCTGTTAGACCATCCAAAATCAACAGGGTCTGAGCAAAATGGGCAAGTCTAGACACTTAATAAGACCATTTTAAAAAATCACATTTGGGTTCATGAGGACCTAGGATTCCTAATTTTACCTGAGATTTCTGCATCAGTTAAGCAAGCCACTTTATCCCTAGGTCCCCAATTAGACATAACTAACGTTTTCTGTGACACCGTCCACCAAGTATCTGAAAGATATCTACAGTGAGGATCTCCCCACCTGGATTGAGTCCCCTCTCAGCATTTACGGGCCTACTGATCCCTCTCCCTGGGAGGAGGCTGGGACAGTCAGCAAGAGAGCCTCAGGCGAGCCAGACAGCGGCAAATGGACCATGATGTGACCAGCATATGGATTTGGTGGCGAACTTGATGGTTCAAATCACTGCTCTGTGGCTGTCACCAGCCGGGTGACCTTGAGGTAGCTCAAGTCAGGTTCCTGACTTGTGTCAGTTTCCTCATCTGTAAAATGAGCTAACAACAGACAGGTCTCATGGGATCGTTGTAAAGAGTGATGAGTTAATGCATGTGACGCTTCACCAAAAGTGCTGGCACAGAGCAACGGCTCCATAAACGTTGACCACTATTAATATGTGTGACAGCCTGGGGGGTGAAAGCAAAGCGCACTAGATTTGGAGCTGGCTGAGCACTTAGCTATTGCCTGTCACTGGGCTTTCGTGTTCTTGTTTCATTGGCTGGCCAGACCCATTTAAAGTGCTCAGTATGCAGTCGACTTTCAGAATTTGGGATGAGATGAAGAAACAACCACCTCTCTCCAGCCTGACACCATCTGCTTCCCTCAGGGACAGCTCCTGGGCATGGGAGAGGCCAAAATCAAGATGTATGCAAGGCTGTGTTCCCTCCTGAGGCTCTAGGGAGAATCCGTTTCTTGTCTCTTCCAGATTCTGGTGACTACAGGCATTTCTTTTTTTATAAATTGATACATAATAATTGTACACGTTGACTTTGGGCCACCTCATGCCAGTCTCTCCCTCTACGGTCACATTGCCTCCTCCTCCTCTCTCTCTCTCCTCCTCTATGTGTCTACTTCACAAAGGTGCTTGTGATCACATTTAGGGCCCACCCAGATAATCCAGGGTCATCTCCCCATCTCAAGATCCTTACCCTGATCATATCTGCAAGTCCCTTTGATTATACAAGGTAACATGCACAGGTCCCAGGAATTAGGACATGGATATCTTTGTGGAGCCATTATTCAGCCCACCCCAGGGGCCATCCCTCACCCTGATAAGCAGAACTCAGGTGACTGAGAAGTTATATAGAAATTACAAATAATTCTTCACAGGCCTCTTTCCCTGCATAAAGCATAGAGGCATCTATACAAATGGAGTCCCAGAAATCGTAGTAGTAATAACCCACATGATGCTATGGTTTGAACGTTTGTCCCCTCCAAAACTCATGTTGAAACTTAAACCCCAGTGTGGCAGTACTGAGAGGTGGAGCCTTTAAAAGGTGATTGGGTCATGAGGGCTTTGCTCTCATGAATGGATTAGTCCATTCATGGATTAATGGCTTAATGGGTTAATGGGTTACCATGGAAGTGGGACTGGTGGCTTTATATGAAGAGGAAGAGAGACCTGAGCTTGCACGCTCAGCCGCCTCACCATGTGATGGCCTCTGCAGCCTTAGGACTCTGCAGAGAGTCCCCACCAGCAAGAAGACTCTCACCAGATGCGCCACCTTGACCTTGGCCTTCCCAGCCTCCAGAAATGTAATAAATAAATTTCATTTCTTATAAATTATCCAGTTTCAGGTATTCTATTATAATCAACAGAAAACAGACTAAGCCACATAAACAACTATGAATTC
The DNA here is from genome assembly GCA_023783475.1 of Daubentonia madagascariensis. NCBI lineage: Eukaryota > Metazoa > Chordata > Mammalia > Primates > Daubentoniidae > Daubentonia > Daubentonia madagascariensis. Next base: position 11,827,155 of record JAKFHU010000487.1, read on the forward strand.
ATTTAATCCTCACTAAAATCCCATAAAGTAGGCACATTGATTATCACTACCTTTCAGATGAGGTGAGGCGCAGAGAAGTTAGATAACTTGCCCTAGGTCACACAGCTGTGAGTGGCAGAGCCAGGACTCAGGATGAGGGATTTGCAAACTCATCACTAACGGTGATTCTCATTTACAGATATAGCAGCCTTGCCACATTTCACCTGCCCCTTAAAATCAAGCTTTGATTCATGAGCTAACTGAAGCAGATCCTCCTTCGGGGCTGAAGGACAGCTTCCAAAGGATGGATGCACTTGTGTTTGGGAAGTGAAATAAAATAAGGAGCAATTGGGAACTCATTTGGGGATCTGGCAGATCGCTGCAGCTCTGGCTCTTTAATTTTGCCTCAGAGCTTTGGTTGGACTTCCCGTGGCCTCAAGGGCACACAGACAAATGGGTGAGGAAGCAGATAAACCAAAAGGGAAGAAACGGGAAATATATTCTTTGAGTCCATGGGATGGAGCAGTGGGGAGACCTCAGCCAGCATTCTTCAGCCTGTTTATGATGACCCACAGGATTTTGATGGTGAGTCAACTAGTTCTGCTGAAGATGCATTTTGGGAAGAGTCGGTCATTCTACGTAATTCTGTAGGGAACACATACAGCCAGCAGGATGCTGGGGCCTCAGAAATAAAGTCCATTCAAAAGGTAAACACCAAAATGTCATTTCCAAAAGCCATGTCCTTCTTGGCCCAATCACTTCTACCCAGTATTACTGCTCTGATGTTCTCATACTCAGACTGGCTAGGAGAACCAAGAAGGGCCACTAGATAAAGCCCCTGACTTCCCTAAAATAATGTTCCTGAAAGTGCTTGGTAAATATTTCTGGACTGTGAATTGTACAATTGCCTATCACAGGCAGATTTACCATGAAGCTATAAAGCTTCAGCCCAGGGCCCCTCACTTCACCATGGGTGCTGAGAGCTGTGGAGTTGGGAAGAGAGCCAGATTGCTATCAAGAAATATTCCTATGTAAGCATGAGATCTCAGAAGAAAGGGACCTAAGTCTTCAAGGCACCAGTGATTTGCTGATTTCTTTTCTCATTCTACATAAATAGTCATTCTTATACCCAGTTGCGTATTCATAATTTTGTACTCTTTTTATTAAAGATGGCCCCTCAAATCCTGTTAGCTTCAGGTTCCACAAAACTTGATCCTTCTTGGTCACAGGAGAAATAAAACAGTATGAAGGAGGATTTTTCCAAATTCATCATGGCCATGGGGGAAAAAAAAACACAACTCTGAGAAAATGTTCTTTCTAAGACCAATGTCAAGGATAAGAATATTGAAACAGACATATGGATCAAACAGATGCAAGATTTAATTTGAAAGCCAAGTGCCGTAGAAGTTCACCCTAATGCTTTTATAATTTTCTGTATAACAGAGTGCTTTTGGAAATTCACAAAATGAGTAAGACCAATCTTATGAACTCCACAGACAAAATTCTAGTGTAATTCCTGTGTTCAAGAGATTTTTTTCCCTCTAAGTTTTGATACTAGTGTTTTCGTGTGTGGTGGGGTTTTGGCAGCAGAAAACTTGTCCAAGCATCTAAGAATCAGTTATTTATAGAGCACTTACTGTGTGCATAGCACTTCACCAAATACTGAGGAGCATGCCAAAGAAATGCAAGGCACATCCTTGCCCCCAAGAAACTTAGAGCTTAGTTGGGAAGAAAACACGTGGCTCTGAATCTTTCATGCTGTTCTGCTGCTGCTGTAGCTCAATTACCAGTAAATTGAGTTTCCAATAAAGAGGTTTTTCCTGAGTGCCTGACAGCCCCATTCCCACTGTTCAGGATCCCAGGTGCCAGTGACCAGGACTCCGTGAACCTCTGCAGGTCACCCATCCTAACCCAGGTGGCAGGGCGGGGGTTGGGGAGGACCCCATCATACCTTTCCACCTGACACGGCACCTCCTAGAATTATTCAGGAATGAACAGCTCCAGGAAATGAGAAGGGGTTCAAGCAATTAGAAAATAATCAATGGATTATCACCAAATTGCTCCCCAGGGGACCTCAGTGTGAACTCTCAAAGCAGAAAGAGTGTCATTCCTCCTAACAGCTTGGTAACCTGTGGATTTAGCAAAATATAAATTCCGTGCCATGCAATTTAAATAGCTATGCTTGAGAAGACTTGGCATCATTGCTTTTGGAGGAGAGTTTGTGGCCAGATGCCAAAAGGAGACTAGTTATTTCATCAGAAAGGACAGAAGTTATTTCCCAGTATCAGTTCAGTCCATTCTGACTCAGGAGAACCAGGACATTTAAGAGATGACACAGTTGGAAAGAAGGAAGGATGGGAGGTAGGAGTTCTGGACATTCTAACATTATAGGGAACATATCATATCCAAAGCATGCAAATCAACTTCTCTTATACTGGGCTCGAGTAAGCCTATGATTCCTGTTAGCTGCCTTTCCAGAAAAGTACAGAGGGTAGTTCTCATAAAGCTGTGCATCCACTATGGGCAAGATAAGGAGCACATTCATTTAGCCAACAAGTATTTATTGAGCATCTGCTATGTGCCAAATACCAAGGATCCAGGGTTAAGCAAAATAAAAATAGACGATACCCTTGTGGTGCCTGGGGTGGAAAAACACAAGCAAATGTGAAATTGCAAGTGTAACATGTATGAAGGAGAAATACACTGTGCAGTGGAACACAGAAACAGAGACATGGGACCTATCCAGGGGCCATAGCAGACTTCCAAGGAACTGAGGTGGGAGCTGGTAGACAGATGAGAAGGGTGTAAGGAGGCAAAGACGGGGACAAAGAGTGCCCCAGGCTGAGGAAATAGCACGTTCCAAGCCCCTGTGGTGGACAGATTGTTGCCTTTGTAGCTGGAGTGGAGAAGCATGGATCTAGACCAGTGACTCTGACACAACTTTCCACAATTATGGAAATATTCCATAACCTGTGATGTCCAAAGGGTAGCCACTGGTCACATGTGGCTACCAAGCAATGGAAATGTGGCTGGTGTGGTTGAGGAACTGAAGTTTTGCTTTTACTTAATTTTTATTAGTTTAAGTTGCAATAGTCACATGTGGCTAGTGGTTAGTGCATTGGCCGGTCCAGGCCTTGTAAGCGACGTGAAGGAAGTTTGTTTGTATTTAACATCAACGGAGAGAGACATTGAGTGCTTCTGAGCAGGAGGCCGGCAGGATTAGATGTGCACGTTGGAACAGCAGTCATTCTGTTTGCAGTTAGGAGAACTGATCAAAGGGCGTCCGGATGGAAGTATCCAGTTAGGAGGCTGTTGAAAAGGTCCAAGTGACTTAGACTAGGGTGATGGTAGTAGAGATGAGAGGGGCGGACAGATTTCAAGAGCTATTAAGGAGGAAACAACTAGATGATTTGGTGATGGAGTGGTCATTGTGGGGAGGGAGAGAAGAATTTCAAGGATAATTCCTTGGGTTCTGGTTCACCCAGCCAGGAGGATAGCAGTAGGTGGCAGCGATGTTGGTTCCCTTCCTGTCCAGCTTCTATATGCTTTGCTGCTAGTGACTAAGACACTGACCTCAACACAGGAAGATCCAGAAGTACCCGGGAGTTTTACTCGTTGTGTTAGGTAGAGAAATGGCCCCCCAAAAGATACGCACATCAGATTTCCAGAACCTTCAAATATTACCTTATACAGAAAAAGGGTCTTTGCACATGTGATTAAGTTAAGTGTCTTGGGATGAAGATACAGTCCTGGATCATCTGGGCAGGCCCTACGTGCTGTCACAAGTACCCTTGTAAAAGAGGGGAGGACAAAGAGAAGAGGAAGAAGCAAGGTGACCACAGAGGCAGAGATTAGCGTGACGCGGCCACAAGCCAAGGAACGCCTGGACCCACCGTAAGCTGGAGGAAACAAGGAATGCATTCTCCCCTGGAGTCTTCAGAGGCCGTGCAGTCCTGCCCATGCCTTGATTTTGGACTTCTGGCCTCCAGAAGTATGAGAGAATACGTTTCTGTTGTTTTAAAACACCCAGTTTGCAGTCATTTGTTATAGTCGCCCTAGGAAAGTAATACACTCCCCTCTCTCTCTTTCCCTGGGAACAATCACAGCCAACGACTGGCCAGAGTTAGGGTACAAAAGCCCAGCTCCTTTGCTTCAATGTGGGACAAACTTTTAGGTATAATAAGCACAAGAGCACCCCGAAAGATCAGACCGAGACCAGGACTTCACCTGAAATCACACCCTTTGTCTGGCTTCTTCCTCCCCTGTCCCCACTTTCTTACCATTTTCTCCAGGGAGCACCCTCATAATAAACCACCTAAACCCGAAGCCCAGGGTCAGCTTCAGGGAGAACCTGGCCTAGGGCAGGTGGCCTTCACTGGGCAGAAGCCACAGCTGGGGCCCAGGATGGGAGGCAAGATCTTTGGATGTAGGTGCGGTTAAAGCAGAGGTTGGCAAATCATGGCCCGAAGACCAAATCTGGCCCTTGACCACCTGGTTTTGTCAAGAAAGTTGCGTTGCAACACAGCTTCGCTCATTCATTTACAGATTGCCCTAAGGCTCCTTTCATGCTGCAATGGCAGAGTTGAGCGATTGAGACAGACCGTATGGCCCGCAAAGGCTGAAATATTTGCTATCTTGTCCTTTATGGAAATAAGCAGCTGGATTTATGAGTCTACAGCTCAGAGGGCTGGAAAGATAAATTTGTGAGTGTTCATACAAGTGGTCATTGAAGCTATGGGTGTGGATGCAATCACGTCAGAAGCAAGGCTAGAGGGAGGAAGGGAGAGAGCCAGAACAGAACCTTTAGGAATTCTAGTATTTCATGGTGGATCCAGGAAGTCTGAAAGGGAGACAGAGACTAAGCGGCCAGAAATGTAGGAGTAAAACCAAGAGAGTTCCTTAAAATTTGAAAGACCAGAAAAACATCTTTCATGCTGCCCATTCATTTGTATGTCTGAAGACATTGAAAGTATTATTTTCTTCTGGAGAGTCAGCATTTAAAACTACTTACCAAAAGAAATGTTTTCTCCAGCATTCAAAATGATTTTGCATTAAATTATTCGGAAGTTTTTGTCCCAACGCAACTAAAACGTAGAGAGAGAGATGTACTTTATTTATACCTATGCCAAGCCTTGGTTCTGAATGATCCAGTGGTGTTCAAACTCATAGAGAGATGTCTAGTCCTCACTAACCCTTTTGCTGTCTACCCTCTTTGACCCTCTGTATCATTGCCCAACTCCCATGAAGTTCCCTTATTTAGAAAGTTTTCTTTGTAGACAACTTGGAGCGAAATAATCTGAGAAAGACCAGATTCATCTTGAATTATAAGCCATCAAATCCCTGAAATATTTTGTAGCCCACTAATACCAAAAATACACTGAAACCATAGTAGCTGCATACGTTGGTACTAGTTGAGAGCTTCCGACTTCTTTCCGTAATACACGTAAGTACCTTGTGTGTGCAGGGCTTTGCGCTAAGTTTTGTAAGGGGTGCCGAGATGAACAAGACATTGCCTCTGCCCACCATCTGTTAGAAGAAATAGGAGTTGCGTGAATATGTGAGGGGGCGAGAGAGAAAGATCATATCTGGAGGTAGGATTGGAAAAGGTGCAAAGAGGTGGTTCCATAGGAGTTTGGCCCTGAAGGCTGGGAGGGATTTCTGGAGATGAAAATGTGGAAGGAGACATTCCAAGATGAAGGAACAGCATGAGGCAGTGAGCAAAGTATAGGAACACTAAACATAGGACTTAGCTGGGAGGGTAATGGGGTGGGGGGAGGAAGATCAAAAGCAGTAAAAGATACTGGGGAACGCTAGAGAAAGGGATTTGGGCTGGAGTTCATGGACCACAAGGACCCATGGGAGGATTTCACAGGAGGGAGACACATGCCTGGAGCTGTGCTCTGGACAGTTAGTTTGGAGTGAAGGGGGGAAGCTGAGGTCATGAAGTTCAGTTAAGGGGCTATTCCAGCGTGCAGGTAGGAGGGTTGAGTTAAGGCACAGGCAACAGGAAGAAGGAGGAAGCTGTAAGAGGCAGTGGAGGTAAAACGCCAGGATTTAGAAATGATTTGGGAGGAAAAGGAATCAAAGATGTCTGCACTTTGTAGCTCAGTGACCCTAAAAATGAATGAACTGCTTGTTCTGTAGTTTTAGGGCGGGAACAAACGGAGATCTCGACTCCCCCTTCAGGCACTGTCACCGCTTCTCCACTGGAACACCCATCGGAAAGGACTGTTGTGTCTGTATTTGCCTGGTCTGGTATGAAAATCATTCCAAAAGGGCCCAAGCCCAACCCACGAAGAACCCATAACATAACAGGCATAAACCTATGCCCTCAAACCAAGTGTTGGGGGAAAGGAGGGAGGGCCCATTCCTATTTTTTCTGTTTTCTTCAAGACAAGGAAATTTAGGCACAAGGAGGATTTTCAGACCTGAAGCCACATGGTCAGTGACTAGGGGTGTGGGGAGCCCGCCCAAGCCCCTGAGAACCTTCCAAATCCTCCCTGAACCCTCTGAGTCATGCCCTCTCCCTCCCTGCCTGGACTGCTAGCAGCACCTGGCTAGTTAATCCAGCACCCCAGTGACTCAGGATCCCAGAAGGAAACAGGGCATAGGTTAGCACCCCCCACACACACTCAGCTCCCTGTGTCCCGGGAAGCAAATGAGACTCCAGGCTCCCACTTAGGCCACCTAAGCCGCATCTCCAGGTTTCCCACCCTTCCCCACACTAATAGACGCCCCCTCCCATGCCTAAGCCCCGGCGTGCCTTGGCTTCCCCTCTAATGCCCTGATGACTTGGCTACTGCTCAGTCTGCACACTGAGAGACCACAGAAAAGCTATAGCAGGATTCCAAGGTCCGTTGGATGATCTGCAACCTCAAAGACATGCCAAGGCATGCAAATGGCGGTGTCTAATGCAACCATATGACATAAGTGTCATTCTCTTGCTTATGAGATGTTCCAAGGGATTTTGCTGTGGCTTGCAAAGCTGGTTGTTTCTAGTTACCTAGTAGAACTGTTTTTGAAAATCCATCATTCACCTTGTGTCTCTTTATAAATGGTGAGAATAATAATTAAAAATTGCAAACGTTCTTGGATGCCTACTCTGTGGTTGGATGTTACTATACTTAATTCTTATGGCATACAACGAGGTAGGTATCAGTGTTCCCATTTTCCACAATAGGTAAACTGAGGCTCAGAGGGATTAAACTACTTTTTAAGGTTATACCTTGTCTTCAATGTTCTCACTTACAAACCGTGGATAAGAATATGTATCTCTTGGAGTGACTACAGGACCACGTGAGATATTGTGTTTACATTAACAGCACTAGCCCAGTCCTCAAAGTCACTCCGCTGGTAAGAGGCAGAACCAGGTCTTTGTGTCATAAACTCTGTGTCCTTTTCTACCATTGTACTCCTGATTAGTTCTTGTTCAAATCACTGTGCGTTCTGTAACACGCTCACCTCATCCCAGCAGGGGTCAGACTATGGCATCGTCATCGCTGTCACCAGAAACAGGCGCTGTATTTGGCTTTTGTGCTGTTTATTCTCTATTCGCGAGAGTTAAGGAAAGGTTAGTGCTGGTGACAGGGGCGTTTGAGACGGTCCTCAGAGGAGTTCTGCAGGAGAAAACTGACGCTGACATGGACGGAAGCCATTCCAAGAAAAAGATTTAGGGGATTTAGAGAGAGAGAGAAAAGCAACAGTAACTCTAATTGAGTCTGGAGATGAAACAAAGGCACTGAGTGATAACGAAGATTATTGAGGAAGGTGTCTGTCATGTTGACTCACGTGTAAGATGATTTTAGGAAAGCGGTTTGATTTGTTTGAGAAAAAAAGTCTCTAATAATTGTGGACATGGGGAACAAATTTCAGAGTCTTGCTTGGACACCACGGGGCAGATGAGCCGGCCGGGCTCTGTGCCTCCATGGTGCGGGCTGCGTAACGTGGAAACTGACACCATCTCCCAAAACCAGTGCACGTGTGTGACACATCAGGCAGGGATTCACCTCTTTCAAAGGGCAACTGACAGAAAGCCAATCCTAACCAGCTACAGGAAGGGGATTAGTTCTATTCAGATAACTGAGAAGTCCAAGCAATGACGGCTGCATCCAGGTACTCAAACAATGCCATTAGGCAACCTCTTGCTCTCTGTTGCTCACCTTTCATTTCTGGTTTCCTTGGTGGTGGCAATACCAGGCAGGCTTTCTGGCCACCAGCAGCAACTCATGCACAGTCTCCTTATAGCTGAGAATCCCAGAAAAAGAGAGCAGCTCTTCTCTGGCAGCCCCCAAGAAGTCTTTAAGAAGCCTCAGACCGGCACAGCTTGGGTCATTTGCACGTGCCTGATTTGACCGCTGGGGCCAAGGAGATGGGGCATTGCGATCTGAAATTGGGGATCTCAGATCAGAAATGGCGGGCCACAGGCCACCCGAATACAAGGAGAGCTGGTTTACGGAGTCAGGGAAGGGCAACTCAAATGACAAGATGTGATGCTGAAAAAGGGGTGGAGAAGGATGCTAGACGGGGAGACACGGGAGGAGTGAGGAAGAGGCGTGCAAGGCAACCAGTGCTATTTGTTTAATTGCAAAATTACAGAAATATGTAAAGGAAAAAAGGAAAGTTGCCCATCCTCACCCCCAAGGCCCGCCATCATTGAGTTTGGTATGTGTTCTTTTCATGCACACCAAATGTAGGTGCTTGTGTGTTTGTGTCTATATAAGTATGTGTATATAATATTTTTAATGAAAAATTGATACCCACTCTACAAACTGTCTGAACTTAGACATCCTTCTGTGTCACTACATAAAGAGCCATCTCTTAACTACCCCATCCTAGATATTTATATTTTCTCCAGTTTTTTTTAGTTATTAACAACACGTTAGTGAACATCTTTGAACATATTTTCTTGCACAGTTGTGCAAATAATTCTATCGTATAAGTTGCAGAAATGAAATTGCTAAGTCAAAGGGTAACCCCATTACACGCCTTGAAATGTACTGGGAAATTACCCTCTAGAAAGATGTGCCAACTACACTCTCATCAATAATTCAAGAAAGCATTTATAATAATGCCACTTGAGAAGCCTGTTTAAAACTTTTTAAAGTTTGCATTTTAAAAGGGTCTTATAACTATAAAATTCATGTGGAAAAATATACACATTGGGCAACATAGGAAAACTCTTTAAAAAAAAAAAAAGAGCAGTCAAGGGGACTAAGCCCTACCAGCAGTTAAAGTGTTTAATAAAGCTAAAAATGCTCAGTGTCCCACTAGAATATGGCTAGACACAACATGAAACAGAATGGAGATTCCAGAAGTAAGCCCAAATACAAATGGAAATTTACCGTATGATAAAGATGACATTTCAAATTAGTGAGATTAAAAAATGAATTTGCTTAATAAATGATTTTTAGACAACTGGCTAGCCACCTGGGAAGAGTGGCTAACCCATACCTAACATCTTTTACCTAAATATATTCTAGACCTGTCAGATATTTAAACGGGAAAAATGAAACCACAAAATACTAGAGGAAACCATAGTTTGGTTTGGTTTTGTATTCTTATAATTTCAAGTGAAACTGGATTTTCTAAGAACAGCATAGAAGCCAGAACTATGAATAAAAGGATGGGTCATTTCAACCTTATAAAAATCAGCATTTTTGCCTGAAAAAAAAAAAAAACACCATAAGTAAAGTCAAAAGATTAACAACAAACTGGGGAAAAAAAATTTGCAAATCCTATTGGAGAAAAAGAGTAATTTTATAAGTGTATAAAATCAATAGGAAAAAGAATAACCAGCCAGTGGAAAAACAGGCAAAAGAAATACAAATGACTCCTAAACACATGAAAAGACGCTCTGCGTCCCTCATGACAAGATAGATGCAAATTCAAAATACACCAAGGTCCCTTTTTTCACCTGTTAGATGGAAAAAAATCAAAAAGTGTAATAACACTGTTGGCAAAGCTTTGTGAAAATAGTCTCATACAATGCCCGGGAGGTGGGGGCTGGCCTCAGTAGAGGGCAGTTTGGCAGTTTCTGCAACAATTATGAATGTACCTACCCTTTGACCCATCAATAACACTTCCAGGAATTCATCTCACAATATATTCTCACACATGGGAAACATCATACGTACAGGTTAAGTGTCCCAGTATTGCTTATCGTAACAAAACATAACAAACAACCTAGAATCTTACCAATAGAAAGCTGGATTATGTCTTACTCTGTTCAGACTGCTATAACAAAATCCCATAAACTGGGTGGCTTATAAACAACAGAAATTTATTTCTCATAGTCCTGGAGGCTGGGAAGTCTGATATCAGTGCACCAGCAGATTCAGCGTCCGGTGAGGGCCTGCATTCTAGTTCAAAGGTGGGGCCTTCTCGCTGTGTCCTCACATGGTGGAAGGGCCGAGCTAGCTCTCTGGGGTCTCTGGTATAAGAGCACTAATCCCATCCATGAGGGCTCTGCCCTCATACCTAATCACCTTCCAAAGATCCCACCTCCTGCTACAATCATACTAGGGCTTAGGTTTCAACATATGAACTGGGGGGGAGAGGCGCACAAACATTCAGATTATAGCAGATTGATTGTGATTTCCACACACTGGAATACTATGCAACCTTAAAAAAGAATAAGGACCATTCTGTGTACTGAATTGGAAAAATCGCCAAAACCTATGATGGGAGAATTTTTAAAATATGAGGATAGTGTGGATTTTATATTATCATACCTAAAAAAATAAAGGTAGAAAGAAACAATGAAAAAAACTGGCCATATCAGTTTCTTCTGGAGAGGGGAAGTGGGTTAACTGGGAAGGAAGATTTTTGAGATTTAAAATTTTGAGCTTTGTAAATGTATTTCCTATTCAAAAATAAATAAATAAAATTAAGCATTTTAAAATGCTCTTTTTTCTAAAAAGAGGTATTGTTCCTTTTAGGAAACTATTTTTAAGGGAAACTCCAGTATTGCAGAAGATGAGGAGCAAAGTGATTTTCTCTCTTCCCCTCAAGATCATGTGATTTGTAACTAAGGTTTTATTTTTATTGATATAAGGATTTATTGAACAGCCATCAATACTTTGTGCTTTATTTTTGTGATACATACTTTTTCTCCTTCTTCAAAAGTAAAGCTAACTTAAAAACAGGGTTATCTTGGTTAATATTGCACCTAGATACATAGATATATATTTTATAGAAATGAATTTTTATAATATCCATGGTGATATTTACTGTTACCACATTGAGCTGCTGTTTTAGAATTCTACTTTTGTTTTTCTTAAGCATAACAAACGGGGGGGGGGGGAAGCAGACAAATTCTTTCTCTGTTCACCACTTTTATCCTTCAAGCACACAGCCGTAATCAGACCACAGGCCAGTGGTGTGCTGGAAAACCAGCTCCTCTGAAGGGGGACAAAAGGCCCTGATTTGTAGCATTTGCCAATTTCCATGGTGTAAATACTCCCACCATGGCTGATTTCAAGCTACCTGTCCAAGCCAGCTCCAGCACACCCCTACTGGTTGCCCACCCAGGAACAAAGGGCATTTAAGCAAAGTTTCTGACAAGAAATAAATTACTCTTGACAGATCTACCTTAACCATTTAAAAAAAAAAATACAAAACAGTGGGAAGGACACAGCAATACCCCTTCTTCCCCCTCCACACCCTCATTCCAGGAGGCCTGTGAGCCTAGCTCTAGCAAAGGCAGAATAGCAAACCAGAAAGCCCTGTGTCCCCACCTAACAGTAAATGTGAACATTTTAAGGAGCAATTTGTGCTAGTCCAGAAGTTACACTCAACTTGCCACATTTGTTTTCTGATCTGGATGCTGGATTCCTGACTTGTGGTAGCTGGAATCCATTAGCTGTCAGCTCCTCTTAAGGAAACTCCACCTCCTCCCCATCCCTCTCCCAAGACCCAGCTCAGCCAGAGTAATTACTTCTCTCTCCCCGCTCATATTCTGTGCTGCTCCAGTTTGGGGTGAATAACTTAGCTGAGGACTTTCCACTCTTTCCAAAAGACTCCCAAGAGAGTTGAGCAGTCACATAGCTTTAGCTTCAAGTAGTCTTAGGAACTATTGCCCAGCCAGACTATTGGGTTTTTTTTTAATAAAAATAAATGTTAATAAAATAAGGAAAAGCTGGCTGGAGAGCTACAGACCGGGTCAACAATTTGCCCTTTCCCTTGATTTTCATAAAACGCTAGGTCTGAAGCAATGTTAACATTTGTCACTTTAAATAATCATACCAAGAGTACAAATTGCTCCTTCACCTGGGTGGGGACAGGGGTTGCTGGACTCCCAGGCCTGCGGTTGACCTTTAGGGGAGGAGGGAACTCCAGTCCCCTTCCCCCACCCCACGCCGGAAGGCTGGCCAAGTGCTTGCTCTCTTGGGGAGAAGTCCCAGCCATCTTTCCACTGCTCGTTGAGACCAAAGTCTTAAAATAATAGTGTTCCTTTGCCTTGCCTTGTCTCTTCTGTTCATATACTTCCCCCAGAGTTACCTGTGCATGGGGGGACTGAATATTACCTTGCATTTCCTCTAACAGTTTCCTGAGAACTGAGACTTTTTCTGTTTTGTATATAGCCCTAGCTCCACAATATAGATCATTGTCTAGCAGTCCACAAATGTTTAATTGTCTAATTGTTAATGAGTGAATGAATCAATAAGCAATGTCCAGACAAGACTACTGTTAGATGAAACTTCGTAGCAGCTGTTCCCCTTTAGACAGGGTGTACTCTCCAGTTGACACACTCCCCACCCCTCCTTCTTGCCTTCAGCCTGCATCATTCACTCATTTATACTGCCTGCTTGGTTTCTTTCGGTATTTAAATCCATGGACCCTCTTGCCATGATAGTTCTGTGGCCTATATCTTTCTTTAGTGACCCTGGAGAACTCAGAAATGTAAGTTCCATCTGAAAGCTGATTAACCACTTTAATGACAACATAAAATTCTAAAACTTATAGGAATAGCACTCTATATTTAAGAAAAAAGATTCCTTAGGGTGTATTCTTCAAAGCTTATAAAAACATATGCCTAAAATAAGAACATTTAGCTTTTGAGGCTCTCTGTAAAGAAAAGATGTATTGGGTTTTTACTAGTGTGTACAAATTACTACAAACGTAGAGACTTAGAGCAGCAGCCCATTTGTTCTGTAAGTCAGAAGTCCAGAATGACATGACTCGTTTTCTGCTAGGGTCTCACAAGACTAAAGTCAAGTCGTTCGTTCACTGCATTCTCATCTGGAGCTCGGGGATCCTACTTCAAGCTCATTCTTCTTGTTGGTAGAATTCAGTTCCTTGCAGTTGAAGAACCGATGCCCCCAATTCCTTGCTGGCTATCAGCCGGGAAGCATCTCAGCTCTTTGTGGCAACTCTCTGGTCCTTGCACTTGGCACTCTCCATCTTCAAAGCCACCAACAGGGTGTCAAATCCTTCGATGCTTTGGATCTTTCTGGCTTCTCCTTCTGCTACCAGCCAGAGAAAACTCCCTGCTTTTAAGGGCTCGTGTGATTAGATCAGGCCCAGCTGGATACCCTCCCTAAGTTCAACCGTGCCATGAAACATGGCATAATCACAGGATTGAGAACTCACCATATTTGTAGGTTCCAGGGACGAGGGCATGGAATCTTGGAGGCCAATTTTAGAATTCTGCCTGTCATAAAATCTCCCATATTTTCTCAGAGATGTATGATATGATTTCCCCAAAATTATTCAATATATTTTTACATCAATGGAAGGAAAATATCTAGAATGGAGGTGGTAATTATCCTAGTCTCCTTTGCACTGGGAAATCATGTCTGGGGTATTACACTTCATTCTGGGTGTCCAGAATAGGAGAGAGATGGGTAAGAAAAACTGTCTTAGTCTGTTTGGGCTGCCATAACAGAATACTATAAACTGGGTGACTTATAAACAACAGAAATTTACTTCTCACAGTTCTGGAGTCTGGGAAGTCCCAGATCAGGGCACCAGTGTATTCTGTATCTGGTGAGGCCCCTCTTGCTGGTTCATAGATGCCATCTTCTCACTATAACCTCATGTGGCAGAAGGGGCAAGGGATCTCTCTGGGATCGCTTTTATAAGGGCACTAATCCAATTTGTGAGGGCTCCACCCTCATGACCTAATCACCTCCCAAAGGCTCACCTCCTAATATTACCATCACCTTGGGGGTTAAAATTTCAACACACGAATTTGAGGGGGACATAAACATTCAGTCTATTGTAATAGCTAAGATCACAAATGGATCCAAATCCCTGGCCTATGAAGGGTGGTGAATAGAGAATGCAGAAATTTAACCCAAAGATGAGAAGATGCCAAAGTCACATGATAACCATCTTCAAATATTTAAAAAGCTATAATGCAAGAAAGGAATTTGTTCCCTCTGACTCCAGGGGTTAAAATCAACTCATTGATGGAAGCTATAGAAAGATTTTGGCTCAGTATTGGAAAGTGCTTTATAATAGAGTCATGCAGATTAATTGACCTACTATGGATTTGGTGCATCTCCTTCATTGGAGCTGGTCAAGTATAAAATAGACCACTCTTTGGTAGGAATGTGATGAGGGGGAAGGGAAGTTGGGTTAGATGGTCTTTCAGGTTCCTTCCAACCCCGACAGGCTTGGTTTCCTTTATAACTGCTCCTTTTGTCCAAACCTTCTGTTTGCACCTCCTTAACCCAGTGAGCTTGTCTCTGCTCTCGACCGTGATGTTAAGTGTCAACGTTTGGAATTGCATTTCACCAAGTCTTGCTTTCTAGTTGGCTATTGTTAGAATCAAGGCTTGAGCAACAGCAAATATGAAATATGAAATGAGAATATGAAAGAGAGGAAGACATGGTTGTCCCAGGAAGACTCATCAGATTAAGCAAATGCACAGGTCCAGAGCTAGTAGAGCCATTGCTCTAGGAATGATCAGGGGGTAAGGATATGGAAGGGAGAACTAAGACCAAGGATGAATAGAGGGAGGAAGCACAACAGGATATAGGTGCCATCAAATTAGATCCAAGGACAGCTCAGGCTCTTAGACACCAATGCAAACATAACACAAGGAACAAAACTAATGAAGCAAACACATGGTTAGAAGTGCAGTGGAAACTTAAGGCCCTGGTCTTGATAAAATGGCAAAGCTTCACATGTCTAAACCTACCCAAGCATGTAGACTGGCACAGCTCTGGGTGGGAAGGCAGTTGGCAAAAGACCAAATAGACAATGAGTACAAATATCAAGAAAGAAGGTGGTGGTGGAGATCTGAAGGGCCACAGTGTAAATATCAACATCAGGTACAAAAATATGATCATCAAAGACTCAGGAAACCTGCATCAGACATCAACAAGTTGAAAATCCAGCCACTGAACACTGGCTCCCAAAGATCACAAGTCCAGCTACTGAAAGACTGATTCATGGGTCACAGTGTGCCCAACCAGAAGCCTTTGCTTTGACGCTGAAATGCTGAAACCAAATCCCTTCCTGTCGTGTTTCCAAGAGTGAACGTGTAATTAGTACAATGCAGTAAGTGGTGTGTGGTACACCAGCCATGAAGAGTTGGGGTAAGAGGTAGCAGGTAATCAGGTTAGTGTCAGGGTAAACTGTCCCTTACAGCTCAAAGTCCTGATACAACCAGAATTTGTCACTGCCTCCTCTCAGCTTCTTAAACAGGGAAATTACTGTCATAAATATAAAAGATAGTGACAGACTCCTTTGTTTCTATGCCTTCCCTTTCCAATTTGGGAGTTACTTGTACAGGTGGAGGAAGTATAGATTGATGTCTCACACACAACTTTTGGATTCTTTGCCACCATCTTTCTGCCTTGTTTTTACCCTCCTTGGCTAAAGAAGTTCCCTGTATCTGGTTCATGGAGCACAGTGAACATTGTTCAAGAAAGTAACTGGAAACTCTTACCTGGTCAAGAGTAGCTCACTGTCTGAAAACCAAGCTGCCTTTTTAGGGAGAAGTATCTTCATCTATTTCTGAAATAACAAAAATCAGTAAGCTGTTTAAAGTAAGTGTTTTAAGTAAGTGTTCTCTATAGATAAGCTGGGGGTGGAGAAATAAAATGCATATTGTTATGAACTGCATGTTCATGTGCCCCCAAAATTTGTATGTTGAAGCCCTAACCCCAATATTTGGAGATGGGGACTTGGGGAGGTGATTAAGTTTAGATGAGGTCATAAAGGTGGGGCACCTGTGATGAGATTAGTGTCCTACTAAGGAAAGGCAGAGAGACCAGAGCTCTCTCTCTGCCAGGTGAGGAAGGCGGCCATCTGCAAGCCAGGAAGAGAGCCCTCACCAGGAACCAAATATGCCAGCACCTTGACCTTGGACTTCTAGCTTCCAGAACTGTGAGAAGTAAATGTCTGTTGTTTAATCCCCCAAGTCTGTGGTATTTTGTTATGGCAGCCCTAGCAGACCAAAATAACAGGTCAAGGTCCTTTACCCGTTAGCACCCTGGACATGGTGCCTAAGACATACCAAAGTTTTTAAAAACATTCCAAGACCTGAACAACAACAAAAAAAGTATTAGCTCAAAAATGGAAAGAAAACTCCAAAATAAAAAGGAATTGACATATTAAATGTTTGCAAAACAATGAGTCAATGATAACTCATATAGTAATATTACTAGGTACTTTATTCTTAACAGGATTCAAAGTGATAAAAGAAAATTTTCAAAAATTATAACAAAACAAAAACATTTAATGTGGGGCAAATTCTAATATGTTTGATATGATATGAGGTGAAGGTCTCCAAAAGTGAATGTGTCCAGGGGCAGAGAAGACCAGGAACAGAAGCTCCCAGGCTGCCATTCCTCTACATCAGTTCGTGAACTGAGCATCTTCCTCAGGCTGACAGAAGGTCAGCTGTGTTGTTTTACTTTATTCACACCGGGTGTGGAGAGTGATAGCAGACACCTGCTTAGTTAGTTCCACGGGGCCAGAACGCAAACGAGCCAACTCGGTGTTCGGCACTTCCCAAACTCCTCCACTAGGGGCAGTGCAGGAAAAAAATGCCATCTACCCCTGAGCTGGAGGAATATGGTGCAAAGTGAGATTTTCTTTGAAAACTAAGGTTTCATCTTCAAAATGATGATGTATTTTGTTTTTTCCCCATTATATTTCATGTATATTTTAATAGAAAAGTAATTTTTTATTTTTACCAATGAGAAAATCTGATACTCCAAGATCAGCCGTGTTTTTGTTACTCACCCCGTCTCAGACCCCAGAGGTATGATTTCACAGTTTGAGACATGGGGATGGATATATAGGAACACCCAAAGCCTGCCCCCATCGTCCCACCTACCCCTGGCAATCAGCTTTATCTAGCCGGATGACGTCATACTAACGTGCCTCACCTTCCAATCAGGAGGCCGCCATCTGTGTGTTCAACCATCCATTCATTCAACCTTCCTCCCTAGTCCCCAGATATACCCATCCCTTGCCTGCCTGCCATCCTGCTTGCTTGGTTCCCAGTCCAGGAGACCCTCCCCATCCCCTTGAATCCCAACACCTCCCATTCTTTAGGATCCAGCTGAGGTCCACCCCTTCCACTGCACTCGTTCGCTGGCTACTTCATCACGGAGTTATCTTTTCCCTTCTTCAAAATGTTAAGGCGCTTCAGTCCCAACCTCAAGTCTAGCAGCTGATCTATGGAGGCCTTATATTTCATTCTGGTTATTTCGTAGACATACAACTGGTGTCCCAAACTAGACTTTAAGCTTCTAAATGGTAGCACCGTCATTTTTTACTTTTTTTCTTTTTATCCTGGAAGAAAAGGCCACCAAGAAGAACCAACAGTAAGTGGCTCGTTAATTCTTCTTTTCCTTTATGACGTATTGATTAATCTAACTCAGCTTCCAGCCCCACTTAAAGATCCTCACCCTGCATTCTTCTCATCCCCACCGACTACCTCCTCTCCCTGTCTTCTGACTCCTTAGGACATAAAATACTGGGAGGTAGATCACAGGATACAGACTTTTAATGGGGAAGCGCACAAAGAGGCCCACAGGCTCTCCCTTTACTTTTAGCAATCTGCTTTTTTCCTTCACAGGATTTGCCGTGGTTTGTAATTAAGTATTTGTGTGTGGTATCGTATAACTGTTTGCCTGTTTTGCTCACCAGACTGTAAACTGTCTGAGGGCAAGGAAGGACCCCGAGGCTGTGTTTGCTCCCCGTGGTATCCTAAGCATAACATAAAGCCCAGCCCTTGTTAGGTGCTTGATACACGTGTTGAGTAACTGAAAGGAATGGAGAGTCCAGACAGGGTACTTTGGCAGGTCTTTACGCTCTGTTTCTACAGTTAGAAACAAAAACAACTCTTCTGGCTCTTCCAGACGACAAAAGATGTACAAAGAGCAGATGAACCTCACCTCCCCGGACGCGCCACTACAGCTCCGTCTCGAGGCCAGCTGGGTCCAGTTCCACCTGGAGATCAACCGCCACGGGCTCTACTCCCGGTCCAGTCCTGTCGTCAGCAAACTTCTGCACGACATGAAGCACTTTCCCACCATCAGTGCTGGTGAGGTTCATGGGGTCAGGCAGGATGAACTGACTTTCTCCCAGGGAGGCTGAGCAAAGCGTCTCAGGCCAGGCTCCAGGGTGGAACATCAAAGGCTTGACACTGACACCTGAGAGACAGAAGAAGAAAAACATAGACTTTGATCTTTTTCCCTTTGAAAAAGAGCTTAGGACCATAATCTCATCATGACCCATAAGAGAGGCACGAGGAGGTGTTCTGTACACTTACAGAAAGATGATCGCTACCAGTTCTTTTGAACCAGGCAATACATTCTCTCTTATACAAATGATTTTATGGCATGGACATTATCATTGCCATTTTACAGATGGGAAAACTAAGACTCAGAAAGGTTAAGGAACTTGGCCAAGGACCCAGGGGTGGAGCTGGGATTCAAACGCAGGCCTGCTACTCCAAGTCTGTGCTCTCAAGCACTATGAGTCTAAGTGACATGGCAAATTATAGCACAGACAAAACTAGACTCAGTCTCCCAGCCAGGTATTACTGGAGTGTCCACTGAAGGGCTAGAGGTGTGGGGCCTGGAATGGAGCAGGGTGGGAGCTGCATCCCCCTGGAGCCCCTGGAGATCCCCTACTGAGTGGTCAAGGGCCCCAGGCTACATCAGACTCCCATCTATGGTCAGAGCCAGAAACAAGGGTCCCCGTGTGCTGGGCTCTCCCAGGAACTTGGCTGGAAGTTCTCACTGCCCTCCTCCTCCTTCACAGATTACAGTCAAGATGAGAAAGCCTTGCTTGGGGCGTGTGACTGCACCCAGAGTAAGTGACCCAGTCCTGCCTCCATCCAGCCCCCCTACCAGCATAGCGTTGTGAGCCCCAGCATCCAGTGGGGACCCTGGCCGGGAGTTGAAGGAGCATGACTCTCTCTCTGCCTAACCCCTGGGAACTCGCCATTTCTCGCCACTCACAGAAAGAAAAGGTGTTTAAGAGGAAAGCGCCTGTAGGACCCCGCTGGTCAGCATGTGGTCCAGAGGCCAGCATCATCAGCATCCCTGAGGAGCCTGTTAGAAAGGCAGCACCTCAGTCTTCACTCTGAGTTTTCTGAATCAGAATCTGGATTGTAACGAAATCCTCAAGTGATTGGAGGACATTTTTAAATTTAAGAAGCAATTATCCAGGACAATGGTTCGCAAAGCTGGCCACTTATTAGAATCACCTGGGGAGCTTTAAAACGTGCTGTGGCATAGCCTCCACCTCCAGGGCTTTTGATCCACGTGCAGAAGGTGAGGCCCAGGCACGTTTAAACTGCTCCAGGTGATTCCAATGCAGCCAAGGGTGGACTCACTGGGCTAAATGATTAATAGAATCAAAAAGCTGGGAGTGAGGGCAGCAGAGGTCCCCTCCGGGAGTGCTGGGAACTGGTTCGAGGTGGGCCTGGACACTGAAGGCCCCAGGCCAGTTGCCACCAGCGATAAGGAGCCTCATGCCCTCACCTCATTGTGCTGAGCACACGTCAGAAACTTCTACGTGTGGTGTGACGTGTCTTCTGAAAGACCAAGGTTTATAGGACCCAGGGCTTCCCTTTAGTTAAGCACCTGCCATTTGCCATGTCCTAGAACACAAAGTGAGAGAGACATTGTCCTCTCATGGGGTTTACAGCAGGAGCAGGGACACGGTGAGGTGAGCCAGGTGCCTAAGATGAAAAATTTAAGGATACAGCCCTCACTGCACCTAAGGGGCACTCATTCACCAAACCTAGGCCCAGCCCGGGCATACAGCCTTAAATAGGAAAACACAGATAAACAAACAAGTCTAACATAATATAATAGATGGCATAATCTGGAACCCACAAGGTTATAACTGAAACACAAAGAAAAAGGGGTTAATTCTTAGGAAAACATTCTTTGGGGTTTTCAGTAAGCATCTATCTGGGGAAAATTGTATTGTTTGCCCTTTTCCCACACCAGTTGCTCCTGGACACACTCTCCATGGCCTAACACCATGGAGTTTAACCTATAGGCTTTGAAAAGCAAATCCCAGTCTTTAGGGTTTTGTTGAATAAGAGAAAAGAAAAGAAATTGGCTGGGTTTATTGAATGAACACAGTCACGCACCTGAGCTGAGGCCCAGAAGCATCGTTAACTCGCCCTTCTGCCCCTTCGCAGTTGTGAAACCCAGTGGGGTCCACCTCAAGCTGGTGCTGAGGTTCTCGGACTTTGGGAAGGCCATGTTCAAACCCATGAGGTAAGTGACTGCCTTCCTCACCTCCACGCTCAGGTATGGCAGCCCTGGGGAATTCTGACCAAAAAGTAATAAAAGTGACCTAAAATCTTTATGCCAGTCATTTGGAGACTCTCTTTTGGACAATCTGCCCAAGTATATAATTGCTTTTTGGTGATGATAACAATAATTAAAAATAATAAGAGCAAATCTTTATCAGGCCCTTACTAGCAACTATGCCAAGCACTTTACATAAAAAGTGTTTGGATCATAGGCAACCTTATAAGGCAGGTACTATTATAATGTCCTCTTTACAGGTAACAATACTGAGGTTGCAAGAGGCCAGCTCACTCCAATCTCCCAGTTGCAAACAGTGGACCAAGGACTCAAACCCAGGCAGCTGAATTGCTGAGTTCACTATACCACTACAGTTGATCCCCACTTTTTTCCCAAGGCTAGCACCCTCCTTTTTGACATCGAAAAGTTTATAGACTTCTACATGACAATACTTGTTTTGATTGAAAAACTGGACAATGAAGAAAGGCTACTATGAAGTCAATTACATGTTTACATTCACTTATATTTTATTCATAACAACAGCAATGACATGCCTTTAGAATTTGTAGTACATATATATGGGTGAAATAATATGTATTTAGTCTATAGCCAGAGCTTGGTGTGTGCATGGGTTTCTGGCCCCGAAAGGGTCTGCAGCCCACAGGTTGGGGTCTCCTGAAGTAGAGCCCCAAGAGGGGATCCCATGACCCAAGTCATGCTTTCCTCCAGCATGTGCTGCTTCCAGTGGAATCCAATTAGACCGACGTAGATTCCAAACCTTCAGCCAATTGAGGAGAGGCTACTTACTGAAGGCCCAGGAGCTGGTTCTAGCAGTGGGGCCTCATGGAATGAGTACTGAATAGTCTTAGTCCCTGAACTGCTTTGGCAAAAGCACCCCCATAAAGAGGAGTTTGGAGTAGATCAGCTGCATGTTGGATCCTCTTGGGGAGCCTTAATAACTCCTGATGCCTGAGTCTCACCCTCAGGGAGTCCAGTGGACTTGCTGTGGGGGATCCCCCTGTCCTCCCAAGGCCCAGGCAACCCTGAAAACTGCTGCTATGTAAGGAAATTCCCCATTTTTCTTTATGTGGAAATCCATAAATTGTTTGGTCAATTTAAATATAAAACTTTTCAGAAATGCACATGAAACAATTGAATGTCTGCTTATATTTAATTTACTGATTAAAAAATCCCATCATGTAAAAGAATATATAAACTTAGAAATACTTCTTCCCCCCCCATACATTTTACTTGCCAAAAATTTTTGGGATTGGTTGTCATCATCACTGGGGTCAAGTTTGGGGTCAATGTTAAATCAATATTAAAATCTTTCTCCACTCCCCTCCCCTACCACCACCACCAACCTGTTTTAACCAGTTCTGTCAGACAATAAAACCAACACAGAGTGAAGTCATTTCAGGTTAATGAACCTGTCCCAAACAAAATAACGCAAATAGAGAGGGGTCCCCCATCATTTGAGAAACTATGCTAGGAATTGAATATAGAGAGACTCCTTTTCTGAGGGACAATGTCAGGAGGGATCTCATCGTATATTCAGGCACATAGAGTACTAAAATAAATAAAGGAATAAATTGTGTTCCTTTTAAATGAGAGTTGTAGCAGTGAGCACATGCGACAACTAGTGGAGGTTCCACGAGTAGACACATGACTCTTTGGGGTGATGCTCAGCTGAACACAAGAGCCATCAGCGAGGTTACGGCCATTATAGAGTTTTAAATTATTGCAAAAGCTAGTCATGCACGCTTAATGTATAGTCATAAGAGAGCACCCGTTAGAGGGAGGCGGCATAAGGAACATTGATGTGGAATGTGAGACGTTAAAGAGAAACATAAAAGTAATGATAAGTCTGCAAATTCATCACCAATCACCAGATTCATAAATTGTGTTCTCTGAGCAAAATTCTCATATGGCACAATCAGATGTGTCTCATTTTAGAAAACTGAAAGCTAATACGGAGTGGAAGAGCTCCAGGTTCACTCTTCACGTATCTGGGAGGAAAAACTGCTAGAACCTGCAGTGTTTCCTTTGCAGGAAAATAAGGTGTCATAAGCCACAACCTAAAACCTCTTCTCTACCTGGTCCATTAGAAACAAATACAGACATATCTCATTTTATTGCGCTTTGCAGATATTGTGTTTTTTACAAATCGAAGGTTTGTGGCAACCCTACGTCGAGCAAGTCTACCAGTGCCATTTTTCCAACAGCATGTGCTCACTTTGTGTCTCTGTGTCACATTTTGGTAATTCTCACAATATTTCAAACTGTTTTATTATTATATCTGTTATGGTGATCTGTGATGCTGCTATTGTAATTGTCTTGAGGCACCGTGAACCACTCCCATATAAGACAACAAACTTGATAAATATTGTGTGTGTTCTGACTGCTCCACCATCTCTCTCCCTCTCCTTGGGTCTCCCAATTTTCTGAGACACAACAACATTGAAATTAGGTCAATTAATAACCCTACAGTGGCCTCTAAGTGTTCTAATGAAAGGAAGAATCTCACATCTCTCACTTTAAATCAAAAGGTAGAAATGATTAAGCTTAGTGAAGAAGATATGTCGAAAGCCAAGACAGGCTGAAAGCTAAGCCTTTTGTACTAAACAGTTAGCCAAGTTGTGCATGCAAAGGAAAAGCTCTTGAAGGAAGTTGAAAGTGCTAGTCCAGTGAACACACAAATGGTAAGAAAGCAAAACAGCCTTATTGCTGATATGGAGAAAGTTTGAGTGGTCTGGATAGAAGATCAAATCAGCCACAACATTCCCTTAAGCCAAAGCCTAATCCAGAGCAAGGCCCTAACTCTATTCAATTCTGTGAAGGCTGAGAGAGGTGAGGAAGCTCCAGAAGAGAAGTTGGAAGCTAGCAGAGGTTGGTTCATGACATTTAAGGAAAGAAGCCATCTCCATAACATTAAAGTGCAAGGTGAAGCAGCAAGCACTGATGTAGAAGCTACAGCAAGTTATCCGGAAGATCTAGCTAAGATAACTGATGAAGGTAGCTACACTAAACAACAAATTTTCAGTGTAGATAAAACAGCCTTATATTGGAAGAGGATGGCATCTAGGACTTTCATAGCTACAGAGAAAAAGGTCAATTCTTGGCTTCAAAACTTCAAAGGACAGGCTGACTCTCTTGTTAGGAGCTAATGTAGCTGGTGACTTAAGTTGAAGCCAATGCTCAATTATCATTCTGAAAATCCTAGGGCCCTTAAAAATTATGTTAAATCTACTCTGCCTGTGCTCTAGAAATGGGGACAACAAAGCCTGGATGTGGATGACAGCACGTCTGTTTATAGTGTGGTTTACTGAATATTTTAAACCCACTGTTGAGACCTGCTGCTCAAAAAAAAATATTCCTTCCAAAGTATTACTGCTCACTGACAAGGCACCTGGTCACTCCAAGAGCTCTGACAGAGATATACAGGGAGATGAACGCTATTTCATGCCCGCTGATACAACATCCATTCTGCAGCCCATGGATCAAGGAGTAATTTTGACTTTCAAATATTAAAATTTAAGAAATACATTTCACAAGGCTATAGTGCCAGAGATAGTGATTCCTCTGGTGGATCTGGGCAGAGTCGATTGAAAACCCTTCTGGAAACAATTCACCATTCTAGATGCCATTAAGAACATTCGTGATTCATGGGAGGAAGTTGAAATATCAACAACATTAACAGGAGTTTAAAAGAAGTTGAATCCAACCCCCGTGGATGATTTTGAGGGGTTCAAGACTTCAATAACTACAGATGTGGTAGAAATAGCAAGAGAACAGAATTAGAAGTGGAGCCTGAAGATGTGACTGAATTGCTACAATCTTATGATAAAACTTGAATGGATGAGGTGTTGCTTCTTATGGATGAGCAAAGAAAGTGGTTTATTGAGATGAAATCTACTCCTGGTGAAGATGGTGTGAACACTGCTGACATGACAACAAAGGATTTAGGATATTCAATAAACTTAGTTGATAAAGGAGCAGCAGAGTTTGAGAGCAGTGACTACAATTTTGAAAGAAGTTCTACTCTTTGTAAAATGTCATCAAACAGCATCGTGTGCTACAGAGAAATCTTTCATGAAAGAAAGAGTCAGTTGATGTGGCAGATTTTATTGTTGTCACAATAAGAAATTGCTATAACCACCCCAACCTTCAGCATCCACCACTGTGATCAGTCAGCCATCAACATTGAAGCAAGACCCTCCATCAGCCAAAAGATTATGACTTGCTGAAGGGTCAGATGATTATTAACATTTTTTAGCAATAAAGTATTTTTTAATTAAAGTACATACATTGCTTAGACATAATGCTATTGCACACTTAATAGACTGCAGTATAGTATAAATATAACTTTTATAAGCACTGAGAAACCAAAATATTTGCATGACTCACTTTATTGCAGTGATCTGGCACCAAACCCACAATATCTGTCTGAGTTATACTTGTACAAAAATTGTTCAAATTAACCAGCTTTTTTTCCCCAACTAAACATGAAAGCTTCTAACATTCAGTGATAAGAGCAATTTTACCTATTCTTATGCTATAGTTTAATCTACCTTTTTATAAAATTTAGTCCAAAATCAGACATATCATTTTAAAATATATTTCTTGAAAAATCATATTTTTTTAATTAAGTAATTTAAAGCAAACAGTATTTTTTCCTAATTAAAGAGAGAAAGTAGAAATTTACCTTTGGAAAATATACATTGTGAACATAAAGATTATATTTTTAAAATGTAATATACACAATATAATGTACAATGAGAAGTACATTAGTGCTTCTCAAAGTATGAGAAGCAATGATATAAAGTAAAATCATTTTCAAATTTAAAATCACTTCTATCATATGTTATATCATATGTCATACAAAAATGAAAAAATGATGTTTTAGAAAATCCTAAAAGGTGTCTGAGAGATTATGTATTCCTATGGGTGGAATTCAAAAGTTAAAATGAGATCTGGGGACATGGATTGTCCTTGCTGGCCTCGGCATTCGGTGCTGGTGAGGGGAAGTTGGTCAGGCCCGAGCACGGAGGGCGGTACTGTAAATGTGGCTGCACCTTTTAAAATAGACTCTCTACTTTTGGCAGCACCTCACTGTGGTTTCCAGGACCCGCTTTTGCTTTCTGGCAAAGTGCACATCACCGTTTCAATAGCCAGTGCTGTTTATTTACAGCTTTCCACAATATTATGTTTATTTACATTTAAATTGCTTTTGCAGCCGTCTTAACAGTGCCACACAGTAAATTATAAAATTATTCAAAGATCATCATTCTTCCGTGTTTATTAGTGTCAAGGCAAAGTCAACCTAGAGTGCAGAAGTCGCATCACTATGCCCTGAGTCATTGGGAGGTACTTTCCTGAAAATAAGCACCCAGCAGGCCCTATCACACTCAGGCAGGCTGGCACTTTTCAGGAATCCATTAGAGATTTTTTAAATGTATATAAATCAATGTCCTCTACACCAGCCTCCCTCAACTCTGTAGCTGGGCCTGCTCTCCTGACCCAGCTGTGTTTCTCTGAGGGGATGGTCCCATGTACTTCTCCCAAATCACCCTAAGACTCAGAACTTTCCTGTTCTTCAGACCTCTGTCTTACTAAATTGCGTTTCTGGGGCATTTTTCTATTACCAAGTCCTGGCTCACACCCCACCTTTGTTAATCCTTGGGCATCTGGGTCTGTACTACCTCTGCTTCTGCTAACCAGTCCTCCCTCTCTCTTCTGTTTATAACTGCAGAAGAATGTCTGTATTTTTTCCCTTTCAACTGCTGCGTTTTGAAAAGAATCAATCACTGTCACCAAAGCATCTTAAGCAGGAAACTTGGTATTGGTGGTGCCCACAGGACAATGTCTTGCAAGAAGCCTAGCTCCTTCCACTTTGCATGTCTTCTCCCAGCCAAGGGAGCCACGGGCCAGTCCTGATGTGTCATTCCCTCACCGTGTGTGACATGAAAAGCATAAAAGCATGTTTTTCTTCCTCGCTGGTCATGCTTCTCAGCTCTATTCTCAGGCTGAAGTGTGAGTCCAGGGCGTGACTCCTTCCTGCCTTCCAGACAGCAGCGAGATGAGGAGACGCCCGAGGACTTCTTCTATTTCATCGACTTTCAGAGACACAACGCTGAGATCGCAGCTTTCCACCTGGACAGGTAGAGTCTGGCCCCATGCAGACAGCGTTGACTCCAAGGGCCAATCCCTGGGAGGGGGCGCTGGGCGGACCCTCAGGTGGGAACTCCCTGGCGTTTCTTCCTTCTGGTGTTTTATCTTCTTCATACCTCAGTGTGGTGCCTTTGAACCCATCATGTCCTAGGCAACCCCCTGGATTGGAAAACACGAGGTCTTTTAATGTAATGAAAATAACAACTTATCGAGAACACGAACCCTGCCATGCTACTCAGGGCAATACTGTGGTTTCCTGATCTGAAAATCAGGAGAACGTGCCCTCTTTCATCCCAGGAGTGTCAAGGCTATGATATTAGAAGGTGAAAGCATATTCCTAAACTTCCTGGCTCCTCCTCAGTGCTGAGTCGTTGCTACTCACAGTGTGGTCTGTGGACGAGTGTCATGGGCTCCACCCAGACGATTTTGAGAAATGAGGAGTTTCAGCTTCGTGCTGGACCCTCTGAATATGAACATTTGAACAGGATCCCCAGGCGACGCGTAGGGACACTAAAGTATGAGAAACGTTGGGCACGAACACAGCTGGGATGGTGGCAAGGTTTGCTCGGGAGGCTTGATGGAACAAGGATTCCTTTTCCACCCCTGCTCCACCACTGTAGCTTTCCTGCGCACATCAGCTCAACACTGCAGAGACCCCCTCAGCAGCCACCCTCCTGGAACCCCAGCCAGCGTCTAAGGTGCACTGGCCTGGGGACGAGACCCGGCTCCCCGCTCCCTGACAGCCCCATAGATCCGAACAGAGCTTCCTCTCTTTCAGGATTCTGGACTTCAGACGGGTACCGCCAACAGTGGGGAGGCTAGTGAATGTCACCAAGGAAATCCTAGAGGTCACCAAGAATGAAATCCTGCAGAGTGTTTTCTTTGTCTCTCCAGGTAGAGTACTGGCAGAGCCATATTCTGGGTCTGAGTCCGTGGAAAGCCAGCGTGTCCACCGTTACGTTCAACCGTGGTCTGCCCGCTGCCGTTAGCACTACCCATTACTGGGGTGGGCATTCGATGTTGTCAGACGCTGCCACCCCAGTCTGCCTGAGCATAACACAAGGTGAACGGTGGACAGCAAAAGGCTGTGTGTCAGATGCTAACTAGTGTGTGTGGCACTGAACCTATAATGTCGGCCTCCCTGCATCCGGATGTTATCATCCCAGCGTAACAAAGACTATTCTAATCATGTGGATAGGATGCAGGGAGGCTGGGTCCCACACTTCCTCTGCTCTGAGACATAGGTACCCAGGATGCTCAGCTTAGCGGCATTCACTAGCCTGTACTTCTGGAAAAGGCAATGTTTCCTTCTTCTTCTGCCTTTTCCCAAGCTATGAGCTCGGGTTTCCCTTCCCTCCTAGTGGATTTCCTGGGGAGGAAAATGGCGTGCCCCCGGGCCCCCCTCTTACGCCCTGTCCTCTCTTCTCCCCCGTCCTCCAGCCAGCAACGTGTGCTTCTTCGCCAAGTGTCCATACATGTGCAAGACCGAGTATGCTGTCTGTGGCAACCCGCACCTGCTGGAGGGCTCCCTGTCCGCCTTCCTGCCGTCCCTCAACCTGGCCCCCAGGCTGTCTGTGCCCAACCCCTGGATCCGCTCCTACTCACCGGCAGGAAAAGAGGAGTTGAGTTGGTCCCGGCCACATCGCCACGCCCAGTCCTTGAGAGTAGCCGCAGCCCCCGTAGGCAGCTCGGCTTTCAAACCCCAAAGGCTGCCTCGGTCCTCCTTTGCCCCATTTCATACTGATGCTAGGACCAGCAGGCCTGGATCTGTTCTCTCCTTCAGCTCATTTCTTCAGCTATAAAGAGCCTTCTATGTACCCAACATGAGGCACTAGGGGATGCAGAAATAAAAGACACAGGCTCTCCCCCCGAGAAGCTCCTTGGTCTGGTGGGGTGGACAGACAAGTAGCCCAACCATGAACACACAGTGCAATACTTGCTATAGCAGGGACACACACAGGAGCCCCTGGGAGGGACATCTGGGTCCCCGGGGCAAGACCTGTGGGGCCAAGGACCTCATTGCTGTGTCCCCAGGACCTAGCACACTCCCTGGCACACGGCAGGTATTCAACATTAGATGACCGAGTGAAGGTCCATCGGTCAAGCCACTGCGATCATGGTGGGAGGAGAAGTGACTAGGAAGAATTTCTGGAGGACACAAGAGATGCTAAGGGACTTTGTGAAGGCTGGGGAAGAGCCCACTGGATGAAAAGGGGCACTGGGGCACTATAGGCAGAGGAGCATGCGAGAGAGAAGTGACAGAGGACAGCCTGTGGGGAATTATGAGGGGTGCAGGAGCCCTGGGGGCAGGGTCCGAGAGGCTTGGTGAGAGGGGCTGTGGAGGAAGCAGTGAGGTCGCTGCACCAGCCTTTCCCCCGCCTGCCCCGTCATCTCCCTCCAGCACACACTGTCCCAGGCGTCAGTTTAGACCCAACAGGGTGAAAGGACCCAGAACCTTCTCTCCATATGGAATACTCAGCCTCATGTGTCCTCGCCCAGGGTCTTCCTGAGTGCAGAGAAGCTGCCACCAGTCCAGGGCAGGATCGGGGAGGCAGGGATCTGGGGGTGGGGAGGGCCCCCAACACCTTGCCTTCTTGGCTTTTCCAGCCCCGGGACTTCTTCTCCCCCTCAGGTGGGAGGTCAATCCCCTCTACTGTGACACGGTGAGACAGATCTACCCGTACAACAGCAGCAACCGGCTCCTCAATGTCATCGACATGGCCATCTTCGACTTCTTGATAGGTAGGCCCCCGTGCTCAGGGCCTCTGGCAGAAGTGGGCTCTGCTATGTGGCTGGGATTCCCCGTGACCTTGGGCAAAAAGCTACAGCCAGGCTCATGAGGACTGAATAGAAGGGGTGGCGTTCCCAGAGGACAGACGTTAACAGGATCCCTTCTCTTCAGAGAACTGGGGAAGTGGAAGGGGTCATCATCCGTGGGGCATAACACCCTGCCACAGGCCCGGGTGGGCATCAGATTGGAAGCCACATGTTCCCTTCACCAAGTGAGGGGAGACCAGGTAGGGAGGGAAGAAAGTGCAGGATAAAGGTGTGGCAGGGAGGGCCACAGGCTCACGAGACTAGTCATCCCACCCCCAGGCCCGTCGGAACCAGGACAGGCTGGGGAGAAGAACAGGTGGCCGTGAAGGTGGCCGTGACACTCGCAGTGCTTAGATCTGACGCAAAGCAGACGGCGGCTCATCACCGTTCCCTTCAGGAAGTTATCCTGTGTCTGTTCACCACGCTGGGCCTCGGCTAGGGTCTCTGGGCTGAGGAAAGCCAACACCAACATGAACAAGATGTGCAAAGGCACATGTCTGCACATTAGAACCCCTGGCTGGGGACTGGGGGTAGGGGCAGGGGGAAAGCCTTGGATTTGAAAACAGTCCATTTGGGCTTTGTTTGTTTGGCTTCTTTCTCTCTCTGACGGCCTGGGGAAGTGACAGCTTGTGGTCCAGGCTCAGACTCCTGCCTCTGAAATGCTCATAGGCCTCCGTTCCCTGGAGAGAACTCGGAGGTCAGGAGCTTCTGTCCCCCTGGCCTGCCGGCCCCGGCTCTGATTTCTTCCCTCCTTTACAGGAAACATGGACCGTCACCACTACGAGATGTTCACCAAGTTTGGGGATGATGGGTTCCTTATTCACCTTGACAACGCCAGAGGGTGAGTGTTCCCGTCTGTGCCCCAACACTCCCTCTTCTGGCTGTGCTCTTTTGTGCAGCTGCTCAGGGGAAACAGAGGCCTTGAGGACAAGGGTCTCCTGCCTGCCCTACACTTTCCATTTCCTTCTTTCTCCTGATCTTTGCTAAAGTACTACTCGATTCTCCTCCAGCCTGAGAGCGCGCGCGTGTGCCCTTGAGTGACATAGGTTTTCCATAATCTCGTTACTGGATGGTACACTGCTGGAAGCAGAGAACGAGACTTGTCCTCAGTGGCTGGCCCTCTGTCGTGGTGAATGAATGAGTCAAGGATTCTTGGTTTTAACATCTCTGGACAGAGGCTTTTGTGACCTGGTTGGGGAGAGGGGCTGGAGAGGCAGCCACCACAATCCCTGGCATTTTACCCCAACCACTGATTCACAAGAGGCCAAGGCAGAGGAGAGAATGGGGAAGGCATTCAGGGAATGGGGAAGATGCCGCTTGCCACCCATGAAAGTCTGTTTCTTCTCCTAGGTTCGGACGACACTCCCATGACGAAATCTCCATCCTCTCGCCTCTGTCCCAGTGCTGCATGTAAGTTTTCATGCAGCAGGTGACGAGGGCAGGTAACAGCTGTGACACTTCATCCTGCTTGCAACCAAGTTCTGAAGGTCTTAATTTTCACTGGTCTAGGACATGGGTGGGTAGAATGACATGAATTACCTTATTTCTACACATCATGCACTGCCTAACGACATTTTGGTCCGCAGACTGTGTAAACGACAATGGTCCCATAAGATTACAATACCATCTTTTTACTGAACCTTTCCTATGTTTAGCTATGTGTACATACACAAATGCTCACCGTTGTGTTCCAATTGCCTACAGTATTCAGTACAGTCACATGCTGTACAGATATGTAGCCTAGGAGCAATAGGCTATGCCATATAGCCTAGGTGCAGAGCAGGCTATGCCATCTAGGCTTGTGCAAGTACACTCTGTGATGTTCAGACAATGATGAAATCCCCTAACGACCCATTTCCCTGAACGTACCCCCAACGTTAAGCAACACATGACTGTACTACAGCTGTCAAATTTTCCCCAAGAACATTGCAGTCTTTTTTATCCTTCAGATGTATTAGGATCCTATCTTTCAAACCTTTCAATTGCCAACTTTAATTGTTAACCCACTCAGATAATCACCAACTTTTGAGGAGCCTGATGGTCTTTGATATTACTAATCGGACCTCTGCTTTGCCCAGCACTCATGTAAACTCACAGATATTACTATTTGATCACCATCTTCACAAAATCCTGATTAAAGTCCCACAAGCCTGTGTCAGATTGGAAGAAAGCAGTAAGGCCTTTGCTGGGCCACCATTCCTGTAGAGAACGTCTCGCCTACTGCCGTACCTCTCTGGTGTTTTAGCCAGGCTTGTAAAATCGTCCACCTGCCCAGCTGCAGTATCCAGAGCTAATTATAAATATGTGATAGACACCTAGCAAAACCATCTCATTTGTTTCCAGCTGGAAAACTCAGAGCACAGCATGAATATTCTTCAACTTCTTAGGTTAATTTAAACATGTTCCCCTTCTTGCCTCCCTTCCATGCCTCCTGAGCAGGAGAGGATAAGCAAAAGTCAGACAATTAGGCTGCTTATACATCTGAGTCCACGTCAGATTCCTGCACAAAAAAAAATTGAAATCCCAAAGCCAAGATTGGTCCCATCCCATTTCATCCCTCTGGTTTTAGAATCTGACACAGAGAAACATTTTCAAGTTAGCAAGAAACAACTTGGAAGCTGGCAGTACCAAGGGCTTTTGAGATGGCAGACAGCTTCATCATTTCACCTACTAGAAAGTTCTCCCATTAGCTTTAAATCTCCTTGCAAAATCCTAAGTGTCACTTTGGTTGTGATTCCCTTAGCAATGTCAGAGCAAGTGCATATGCCCAGCAGCACCGTGTGTGGCATTACAATTATTAGAGTACAAGCGGCTATACCGGCTCTTGATCAAAAGGCAATTGGGCAAAGGACTGCAAAGTACTGGACGTCACCTTTTATTCATTCCCTTTTTACCTGGTTTTCATTAAAACGTGCTTGAGAAGACACAGGGGGAGAATGCCCTAAGAATGTCAGCTACAATAGCTGTTTGGGAAAGAAGTAAGCTCAGGCAAGTTATTTTCTTTACATTTGCTTATTTGCTTCCCATGACTTTTGTCTTTTCAGGATAAAAAGGAAAACACTTTTGCACCTGCAGCTGCTGGCCCAGGCCGACTATAAACTCAGTGATGTGATGAGGGAGTCGCTGCTAGACGACCAGCTCACCCCTGTCCTCACAGAACCCCACCTCCTTGCCCTGGATCGGAGACTCCAAATCATCCTAAGGACGGTGGAGAGGTGCATAGAAGTCCATGGAGAGCAGAGTGTCATAGCCAGCAGCCCAGGAGAACAATCTGCCCCCTACTATGGCCAGGCTGACTGGACAAGCTAAGGGCTGGAAGAGTCAATTTTCAGAAAATATACCTGGAGCCAGCGGCAGTAGCCTCCAGAGTGCAGACCACTGCTTCCTCACTTCCACCTATTAATGCTGGAGGTCGAGTCATGAGCTCAGGAAAAATGAAGGGCATTTCTGAAACAGCAGGTGGGATCCACTGAACGTGATCTCTGCTCCTTGGTTCATGGCTTCTATAGTGAATTGCCTTGGCGCTGTTTTTCCCAGAGAGCACTGGTTTCATCAAGGCCACAGACTATCTCCTGAGCGCACTGGGAAATCTGGATGTGGGTCAGGCTTGGAAGGTTTGGAAACCTTGTTCCCAGGAGAGAGTATTAACTGTACCAAGTCAAATAAAAGGACATCAAGTGGATACCTAACTATCCTCGAGATCCTTATTGTATCTACAGGTAAAGGATAATTCCAGTTTCAGAGAAAACATCTGGCGTATCATAAGCAGACTAAAAATCTACAAATGGTAACTCTTAAACTGGTTCAAATTAGGCTTCACACTTTCTACTTATATTCCAGTCACTGGCCCAATGTGAATACAATAATCCCTACTGCCTGGCCGTAGAGTAACTTCTCAGAAATAC
The DNA here is from genome assembly GCA_023783475.1 of Daubentonia madagascariensis. Classification (NCBI taxonomy): domain Eukaryota; kingdom Metazoa; phylum Chordata; class Mammalia; order Primates; family Daubentoniidae; genus Daubentonia; species Daubentonia madagascariensis. The sequence continues at coordinate 11,860,765 of JAKFHU010000487.1, forward strand.
TATCACGAGAGGTAAAAATAAAATAGGAATTTGCTCAAAATAACAGAAAAAGGGGGTTTCAATCTGAAGAGATTAAACATCAATTGAAATAACATCCCGTGTGTCAAACTTAGCAGCCAGTAACAACAGAAGACGTGACGATGAAGGGAAAAACGGGGAAAGCCTCAAAGGTCCGGACGGCACAGGGACAGGCCTGGCAGATACACAAGCCTGGAGCAAGGTGGCGAAAGAGCTGGGGCCTGCCACAGCCCTGAGAATCCTAGGAACTGTCCCCCACCTGCCCCCAAACAAGCTAGGGGCTATCTGGAGAGGTAAAGCCCTCCAGATGCCCCTTCCCACGGCTGCTGACTCAAAAAGGACAAAATCAGGTTTTTTATTCAAGCCTTCCTTAAAAGTATGGCAGGGTTCCCTTGTCTCCTCTACCTTCTCCCTACTGACCCATTGACATGTGAAACTCCTTTAATGGGAGGCTTTGTTTCTTACTCCATAATTAACAATTGAAAATACAAATGACAGGAACGTACTCATTCTATGGAGTGGTTAGTCAGTTAACAAGTAAAAATGCCTGATTTCATCAGATAAACGTTTCTGATAAAGGCCAGAGGCTCAAATACTTGAAGTACCAAAGGGATACAAAGGATTTGTCACTAAAGAAAGTACAAGGTCAACAATTACAAATGTCCTCCAAAATTTCTGCAAAGTGTGCAAAGATAGCCCCGACAGGATAACAACAGGCACGTCTGATCCCACCGGTGCCCTCACATTACTGGCATCCTGCCCTGAACCTGGGTCTCCACGGTAACATCACTACAACTCACTGAGTTCTTACGTGTGTCGGGAGCTTTGCCCAAATCACAGAAGCAACACACAGGCTCCCGGTGCTACCAAATACAGATATAATCCCACCCTCCGATCCCTCCACTGTGTATGGAAGAAAACTGCGAGATATTAACTAAAATCACACAATTTAATGATTTAGACCTATTCCATGGTGTTCTTTCCACTGTAATACAAAAACCCAACAGTATTTCACCCAATTTATGAAGTTCTATTTGTTTGCTTTAAAAAAAAAATCAACTCTTTAACATAGAAACCTTAAACCCAGAGACGGCCTTAACTGAGTTGGCCCTACTGCAGCACAGGGCTTCCCACTTCATCAACTGTTCCTCCCATGAGGGACCGGGAAATCACACACAGAGGAATGGGCGAAAAATATTCAGGCAAAGATGTTCAAAGAATAGCACAAAATGGTTTGGGACTCCAAATCACACAGCCTCAGGGAGGTAAGCTACAGCTCCATCTCAAACCGGCCACCTCTATGACAACCAACTGGTTTTTGAATGGCCTGTATACAAATCTGCTGTACTTTACAAACTTAAAGTAGTAGAATTGAATTTGACCATGGTATGTAGACTACTTATGTACCTTATTATTCACTTATCTTTAACATTTCATTATTTCTTACCTAATAACAAAATTAAGACTCTTATTTGTCAAAAATATCAGAAAACAAAACATTCCATTCTTAGATCAAGTTCTTACAACTTGTTCATTTTGAACCATTGTTCAACTTCCCATCAAATAAAAACTCTCCTGATTCTATGTGAAAACTTTAAATTGTTACTACTGACAGAAAACTAAAAAATGAAAGGGAACTATACAACATGTAAATTGGTGGAGTGAGGGTTTTGGAGGAATTCATTTTAGCCTTTCCAAAAATCAGGAGGACAACTTGAGTTTGAAGACTGCAAAAAATAGTCAATTCTCTTACAAGTGGTAGTTTTATGTTCTCTTGTTGCCACAAGCACTGAATTGGCAAATGCTGAACCACTGCTCCTAGGGGAAATAAATGGTTAGGTTCCTGGGAGTCTCTGGTCATGTTTTCATCAGCTGATCAGTACATCGTCTTATTTTATGTGTGATGTGCTAAGGTGTGTTAAAGATACCTTATTTTATATTTACTCATTAGCGCTGCACCCATGCCCAACAGCACTGTAACCCATGCCTGAATGAAGCTTACCTAATACATGTAAGGCACATCACAGCCTTCTTGCACTTAGGAAACTAGTCAGCACTTCGGCACTACATATGTGAAATCACCAACAAAAAGCACAAAAATGCAAAAAACGCAGCACTAAAAAGACTAAGAAAAGGACCCTTATTCACAGTATGAGAGCTGAAACAAGAAGGCTGAGCGTCCCCTTGTTCAACATCAGTTGGGAACATGCATGTTGGGAGGCTCAAATTTTTTCCTGCTCTGTTCGAGTCTGCAAAAGCACTACAACTACTGATTTGGGGGCTACAAATAAATTTTAGCAAGTAGGCAAATTTGCAAATACAGAATCCATAAATAATGAGGATCAACTGTTAACTCATTTGAGATTATCAAAGATAAATAGGTTCTCCATCTAGTGGCGGCCTTTTAAATCACACAGCTACTAAGCAAAATTGGCAGAACTTTCTTTCACAAAATTAAAAAATCATACTTGGTGGTTTTGATTTTAGGTGGGGTCAAGATGAAGTCACAGCTCTGAACTTATGTCAAGAAACAAATTTTAGCTGTATATGTACACAGTATTGCTGGTTTCTATGTAAAAATCCCATAGCATAAGAAGGGAGAGATTTGAGATTCCCCCTTTTAAATTCAGAGTTACAGCCTTTACTGGTAGGTATTACAATAGACACCTTTGGGGACAAATTACCAAGAGCAGTCTAGCCACTGCTCCTCCATACTGTTTTAACCCATCTAAAAACACAAGTATTTTATGCAAGTATTTATTTTACCGCCAGGGCCTACATAAGCATAAAAAGAGTCCAGCTATTAATCTGTGTTGGAGATAAAGCAGTATTAAGAAAACTGACATGCTACTTCAGTTTTTAAATGTCAACATTTAAGTCATTAAAAAATAAGAAATGAGTCTATATGGGCTACTATATAGAGGAAGAATTAAACTATAACCAGGACAGTCAACCCACAACAATTTTCTTTAGTTATATTCTGTTGTGACTCTAAAAGGTTTCAACTCCACGAGGCTGGGGGAAGGGATTACTGAACTTGGACAAGTTGCACATGTTAAAGAATTTTCTTCTAGCATATAACGTATCTCCAACTTCACTGGATGTGAAGAAATACCAATATACCAATGCATACAACTTAATCATCTCACTCCTCAGAAACCTGAGGAAAAAGCATCAGAAATAAGGCTTCATATATGCAAAATAGAAAAGCATCCCTAAGTAGCTAAATGCATATTAAATTTAAAACATAGAGTATGCTAGTCAAGAAATGATGTTTCCCGACTAAGTCTGGGAAAGTCCCAAGGCCACAGAGCCAATCTGTCTTCAATAAAAACGAAATATTTGACTTTTGATTGAATCTTTTCCTTCCACATCTTGGTAGATAAATCTGCTATATTTCAATTACCCTTTAAGCAAGGTTTTGAGATCCATTCTTTGACAAAATGAACTGAAAAGCATTAAAAACAAACATATTACTGTTTCAAAACAGTGATCCTATAATGCACTTTCCCTTTTCATTCTTGCCCACCGGAGTAGGAGACTTGAGGAAGGACAGAGGAAGAAAAGAAGAAAAGGAGAAAGGAAGAAAAACTGATTCATTTAAGAATTTAAATTATTTCATCTCTTTTTATTACTTGACCTACCGTTAAGACAATCTATAACAAAAAGAATAGAGTATATTAGCACACACAATATAATCAGACTGGTAACCTGGAAACAATACAAAATGGTCCTTTGGCCATCTATACTTTCTAGAGCACATCTCATGAATTCACTTACCAAGCCCAGAAATAATGACTTCTAAAGCCCTGAATATCAACTAAGACAAATTATGCCAATTGTGATTTTTCACATATACTTAGATTGCACAAAGATAAAGCTTTAAATGTGGTAATTTTTAAATTTAGACTTATCTTAAAATTTCTTAGATTAAAAACTACAAAAGGGAGTAAACAGCAAGCCAAATGATTTGAGTAAAACTCATTTAGAAAGCATTATATGTATCTAAATACACATGAACATGATTATATACACATTTGAAATTGTGCAATTTTATGGCATTCTAAATAATTCATTTAAGTACATTTTTGACATTTAAACAAAGATCAAATCAAGCTTTAAGCTTATCAGAACATAATTTTTATTTTTAATTTTTTAAATATAAAAAGGCAGCTAAACACAAAGTACAGATCAGAAAACCCTCATTTAATATAGATTATTTTGGAAATTTAAAAATTGGTAACAAGGTGGCTTTCTACCCCATACTAAAATGTAAATAAAACCTCTTTCCCAGATTTATACTCCAAACTTAGTAACGACCTGAAAGCTTTTCAAATCTATGAAAAAAATCTACCATGACCAATTTAAATTAAGCCCTGGGAAAGGGTAGGAGAAGGGATCAATAATAGAGCCAGTTGCACACAGATGGAAAATGCTTGCAGTCACTCCCAAATATAACCCTACATTATATATAAATCACAATGAAAACAAAAGTGCCTACATTACAGAACTGTGAAATTTTGTTTAAAAAAATAACAATAATAAAAATAAACCATTGGGTATCATTGGAATAATGTAACACATAAGGCTGGAAAATACTGAAATACAGTTAAGACTCAAAACACAAGTTTACTTTTAAAAAAAGTTTGCCAGAGAAATAAACACTAGATAGGGGAAAGCAGGACTTTCAGCAGGATGGCCTTTTAGACCAATTTGAAACAACACAGATACATCCTACCCCACCCCCAACCCACCAGAAATTCTAGGTGACACAAAAAGGAGGAAAAAAAGGCTAAACTGAAGTAAAAAAAAGTCTTCCCAAATCTCACGTCCTGGTGAATTTAGTGGGGGAAAATTCCCGACACTGAACTTTGCACACCTGGCGTTTCTCCCTTTAGCAAAATCACCTTCATTTCTCTGTTATGACATTTGTCCCATTTGTATCTAGTTGCAGCAAATCTCATCTCCTGGAATCGGAGTTTAATGAGCATAAGAGATTATACTGGAGTCAACTGAAGGTTGTACATTAACCAAAAGCTCTAAGTTAACAACCAAGAGTATAGATCTCAAATTCTTATTCTCAATTCAGCATCTGATGATTAATATTTGGCACTAGCTGGATAAAGATCTAATCAGAATCTGTGAGCTGGGGCAGATGTATTTGTCATAATCCAATATTTACAGTCTATGATTTGGTTTCAAACTTAAAAGGCAGGTATAGATAGCCACACCTAAAAATATTTCAGAATTAGAAAGGAAACATTAATAATAAGATATAAACAAAACCAGGCAAATTAGCTTGGCAAACAAAAATTCTGGTTAAAAAGGAAAAAAAACTGAACCAATCATATCTATCTGATAATGACCAAAAATGGGCATTTTTCCACCCTTTAAACTAGTTTAATTACAGACAGATATCTTTCTACTGTACTAAAATTTTTCTATATCCATTTTTCCTAGTCCTTAGAGCTTCATGAGAAATCATTTATTCTATAAAGAAATACAGCATATATGGCCACAGTCTAAATATGCTTATAACTGGAAAATAATGTCACTTAAAAAAAAATTTTGCACAGTTACATCATTACTCTATGGCAATTCATTTGGTGCTGGGATCTGCCCTCACCTTAAAAAGCATGGCACACACTGCCCAGGTGGATACTAACACTGCACAAAGAGAAGCAGTAACAGCAAAGTCTCCATAGAACTCTTTCTATTTATTTAACTGTGTACGAGCATTCAGTTAATGCTCCAAATTAAAAACGGTGCAATAAAAGCAACTTTTAATAGAAACAGACAAGAAGCTGCGATGCCAGTGGCCACTTGGTGCTGCAATAGGGAAAATAAAGCAGTCTGCATGAGTGAAGCATGAACTGGGGAGAGGAGAAAAGGGAGGCACAGGAGGCAGATTTCAGACAGACAGTGACACAAAACTGTTGTACTGCTGGATGTTTCGTTTGAGGATGTCTGAGCATGGGCCAAGAACACGTTCAAATCTAGGTCGGTCCAGCTTAACGCACTTCAAGGGGCCACGCGCAACCACCGTGGCAGCTCGAGGACGATTCATCAGTAGTGCAATTTCACCTGGGGGAGGGAAAGGGAAAGGGGGAAAAAGCAGGTTAATGAAAAACATTTCCTCAAAGAGGTGCACTTTTGAGAAAGAAAACACAGTTATTTCTCTAATAACTTAGTACAGGCCAAACCACATCGGTACTTAAAAAGAAAAACTCAACTAACAAATATGAAACAACAACTTAATTATTAACTGAGTAAAGATCAAAATCTCACACTATTTCTCTGAAAGCCAAAAAGGACTGCAATTAAAAAATAAAATTCAAGAGAACAAAAGACAAAATTATGGAAGACTCCATATCTCACTGAGCAGTGACTTAAAGAAACCATGTATTTATTGAGGGAATCCACACATACCAAAATAATCAGAAGGCCCCAATCTTCCCACTTCAACAAACTCTTCATTTTCTGACCGACGTTGTAGTACAGCAGCTGACCCCTGTAATAAAATCACCAAAAAGCTAAACAAACAAATAATTTCAAACCCAGGGTGGCATAGTAAATATCCTATACAATTTTAGTTACTCTACAAAAAAAGAGGCTGGGGGGGATTCAGTGGTTATTTCAACTCATCTGCGTTCATACGATAAAAGATGACTGACAAGTTAGTCACTTACATAAGCTTGCTGGTTAACTAGCAAGGTTCTTCTTATCAAGCTAAGGTACTTAAAGGGTACAGATTTGAGTTAGCAAACTGTACACTAAGAGCCAAATCCAAGCTTGCTGCCTGCTATATAAATAAAGTTATTTGGAATACCACATCCATTCATTTATGTGTTGTCAATGACTGCTTCTGCACTATGACAACAGAGTTGAGTCTTTGCAACAGAAACCCTATGGCCCACAAAGCTTAACTTATTTACCACCTGGCCCTTTAAGAAAGAGTCCACCAACCCTTGGTTTAAATAAAACCAATTAGCAACTATGAAGCCACAGTCATAGAAATCTGATATTTGGATCTGCTTGGCAGGCAAGAATATCTGCTATACATTTCCATAGATTGTGAAAATATAAAACACAATAACTTTTAGAATTTAAATAATTACCCTTGATCCTTGTTTGCCAAATATCCCAAATACTTGCCTTTTAACAAGGATGGCACAGAATCTTCATAGTTTGTTATGCTAAATGATTGAGTTTTGTTTAGGATTTGGCTATTCATGCCTAGGACCCTTCCAGAATTCTGACTCAAACTCATTTAAAATATAGCGGCTTGGCAGAAAACCAAACAGCATTTCAAAGTAAAAGATAATGCTTAAATAAAATTGTCAGTTATTCTTAAAAACTAAAGCTATGAATCAGAATTAGCCCACTTTTTCCCTCTTAACAGTGTACAACTTTTTGAAGCATCAAATGTTGAGTTCTTTACCTCTAAAATAATGAAGAACTCATCCCCTGGTTCTCCCTGCACCACAATCTTCTGCCCATCTTCAAACTGGACTGGTTCCAATGCATCAGCTACCGTAAGACGTTCCCACTTGTCCAGAGATTCTGAAAAACAAGAATCGAAAGAATTTCTCTACATTATTTGGTGATATTAAAAATTTTAAAACAAAGCATAAAGAGATTTAACCAAATAGCCATGCATATTCAACAATTTAGTAGTGTCTCAGATTAAACATGGCACCTGTCTTCAATTACCACTAGTCTCAGCAGGATTCTCATATTACCTGCAGATGGCCCTTAGATCCTTACTGCAGTAACCTAGTGGCCAGGTTAATTTATACCAACTGTATCCAGTGGCAATGGCATAAGAATATGTAACTATTAAGTATTCATAAACACTGCCATCAACCAAATCAAACCTATAATTACAGTACCCAAAAGTAATAGTTTCACTATCTATATTATTCCAAACATTCGCAGAAATAACTTAATCTATCTGAATTCTCAGTTGAATTTATTTATGAACCTAAGAGGAGCTAGAAAATAACTTTTATTCCCAAAGGACAAACTTATATCCAAGACACAAAGCAAATGTAACCACTTTGAAGAAAGGACAAATAAGGGGGGCAGGAATCAATTCACTGTAACAAACAATGCAGAAGACAGTTACCTTATAAAAATCACCATTCCCCCATTCTGAAGAACAGGTTCTAAGAACATCTCAAAGTCCACAAGTCCACATAACAAAATGCACAGTAGTATCTCCAATTAACCTGCTTTAGTCTAAATTTCAACAAACTTCTGGCATTTTTTTCAGATGATGCCAGCAAATGACAATCTTTGCACAGAGGAAATGCATTCTTGGAAATAGTTTCCTGAACCAATAAACTCAATGATGGAACAACAGAGACAGAAGTCACAAAGGAAATAACTGTGAATGTCCACAGGAGGAAGGGGGACACTTTCAGCCCTTCTGTCTCTTTAGGAGAAATAAATGAGTAGCACATATACTTTCAGAAAGCTTTTCCCAAGTCCAGTCATTTCTAACTAACAGGTTTGTCATATGCTAGCAAATTCAACACACTTATTTAAAACTCACCTAAAATAGACACTTTACTAAGGAACTCCTCATACATCTTCCGCTTCCTCAATGTGCTTCCCTATAAATTAAAAATAACAAAAGTCACATGCCCAAAATGTGTAATTATCACATGATGCTGTGGAATAATAAATGTTAAGTTTCAAATAAATTTTTAAAAACAAGTCAAAGCTTGCTGCCGCTGCTTCTCAATTTCTGATCATTTTTCTTCATGTTGAACATCGTGAGCCCCTGTTCAGTTCTACAAAAAAGCTCTTAGTAACTTGCTCCTAGGAGAAACACCAGGTATATGGTCAAAGGAGGTTCATAGCACCACCAATTAGTGCAATGTCACATAAGCAAATCATCAGTTCTCTAAAAACAACCAAGTGACTGGCCATTATTCCCAGCCCAGGATCCTTCCTTATGATGCCAATGCCCCACAGAAGTAAGGAAATAAACTGCTGCCACTTACAGACATCCCCCTCACCCTACCAAAAAAGTGCCCCATAGTCCCAAACTTAACCAAGTTGTCTTATACTGCAAAGTTTGTTAAATACATCTGGGGCAGAGAGGGGGAAGACACACAGTCCTCTGTAATTATAACCTCCTTACATGGTAAATTGCCTTAGCCACCCTCTCCCCAAAAATATATATATACCTTCATACATATACAGTCATGTGCTGTATAACAATGGTGATACCATCTGAGAAATGCTTCTTTAGGTGATTTCATCATTGTGCGAACATCACAGAGTATACATACACAAACCTAGATGGTACAGCCCACTACACACCTAGGCTATACGGTAGAGCCTATTGCTGCTAGGCTGCAAAAGTGTACTATACTGAATACTATAGTCAAGTATCTGTGTATTTAAACATTTCTAAAATAGAAAAGGTATAGAAAGTATGGTATTATAATCTTATAGGACCACCCATTGTTTATGAAGTCCATCATTAACTAAAACATCAGTCATGACTATATATGTGTATATATATCCCAAATACAGAAAAATTTCAAAGTACATCAGACTGCATATTTTCAAACAGCCAGATGGGCACTGCACAAATTTAAGAAAACCCTTCAAAATGACTGATACTATTAGCCAAGACTTAAACATCCACTCTATAAACTTGTCACAAAGTTCTCAAAAAGTCTGACTTTATCACCAGAATGTTCCAATGATTTTATTATTTTATTTCTTTAACGAGAGGGGACATGACATCCACGTTACTGATAACCCACTTCCAGTTTAGGGAAGTTGATTACTTCTGAATGACCTTAAGTAATTTTACACACTTAAAAGCAACACCTATCAGGCTATCTGTGATGGGTAAATTAGGTAAGTTAAGATGAGCCTATTGGCAAATGGACAGATTTCCAAACGTGAGCTGACCATTACATATACACATTTTGTTTCACATGTTACTCCTGGCCAAACTTTTGTTTTAAAATATCACTGTCTCAAATGGCATAATGAATAATGCTAAATTGGGCTTAATGCAAAGTATTCAATCATTAAAAGTAAGGAATATTCTCATTTTAATTTGGTGATGTTATTCAAACATTAGTTACAGAGATCAAAATTCTAAATCACACTCCAGAAAACCATGGTCTCTTACCATAAGGATTCTTCTATAGCTGTCTCGGTCGATACCCCACAATTTCACATTCGTCTTTGCTTTGACAGTAGCTGCTCTAGGTGTTCCATAAATCAAAGCAAGTTCTCCAAAGCTCCCTCCTTCCCCAACACTGGTTGCCCATTCATTGTTGACATAGACCTAAAGTGCAAATGACATCAAAGAAGTGCTTTTTCTACATATATACATGTGCATAGGTGTTAAAAATCCTCAAACCATTTTAAAAGGTCGGAATCCTGAGCTTTGTTTTAAAAAATAGAATATATTATGTTTTCAATATACAGCAGAGCAAAACAGGCCATTTCTGACAATGAGTTACATGAGTTAAGAGCATCTATGATTTACCTGGTTTAATTATCTGATAAGAAAGAAGTTCTCTGTAGGGATGATTGGGGGAAAGGTTAGCTAAGCATTAATACCAATCACATACACTTAGAGTACTGTGCTGAGTTATTGAATTTTCTAATAATCCTAAAATACCAATGCTCTTATTTATCCCCACTGCATTTGGAAATGAGACTTACAGAATTTAAAAAGCTGTATTAAGTGTCATAGCTAATGGCTGAGTCTAGACTCTTCCTTATGTTTGTCTTACTCCGCAGCATGCATACACTTCTTAACCACTACTCCAGCAAGTTTTGAACTGCATGTCTGGCTAGAGAAATTACGTTCAAAAAGTTTCTATCATAAAAATACCTGGCAAAAGGTATTGGTGAAATTTGACACAGAAGGGCTGTTAAAGTCCTTCAGAAACACTATTCTTATTGTTTAGAAGCAATAAAAATCACTACTTTGACTTTTAAGATTATCAACATATTTTTGCTATTATTAAATCTTACATCCATCTCTCCTTGATCAATCACATAGAAGTTATCCCCTTCATCACCTAAAAAAGAGAGTAAAAAAGTTAGAAGGATATTCCAAATGAAAGAAACAAACAGAAACTATCAAATTAATATAAAATAATAAACTCATTTTATAATAGTGCTGTGAGAGAAGAGTGTGTTACAAATTAACACAATCTTTCAGGCAAAAATCCAGCAATATATTTTAAAAGTCACAGAAATGATCAATTTTTTCAGTCATCTCATGGTGAAGAATCTCTGAAATAAGTAACTAAAAAAAAGCCGCATATGTGTACAAGTTATTAATTGCTATGGCATCTCTAACAACAACACTAGCAACAACTCAAATAGTTAATAGCAAATTATCAGGTTGCCACAAAATGGGAAAATATATGGTTTATAAATACAAAAATGCAAAGAATAAATAAGAAAAAAAAGAGGAAGATATCCAAAAGATTAGATCCATGTTAGTCTATGTAGGCAAAAAGGTAAGAATCTATAGATGGCATAGAACCTTATAAATAGATGGGCTACATAACGAAGAATGAAGGTGTGTGGTTTATTTCTTACTGTACTTATAAAGTGGTTAATAATATAAAGGACATATGAGATATATATGGTTCTGAAATTCCACACAACATTCAAAATAAAAATGTAGGCATTTTCTTTAACAGTAATTATAAACAAAATTGTATCAAAAATGTTAGTCCCTTAGGGAAAGTGTTCTTTTTAGCTCAGAGAATTTTAATTTAAAAAAAGAAGAAATAGGAAAATCCAATGGTATAACAGAAGAAAAACGGGAGGATCAAAAAGAAAAACAAACTTCAATGAAACAAAACCAAAAAACTCCTCCAGTCTCACCTCCTCTCCCATAACAACACTGCATGCCACAGAAACAGCAGCCCTTACCTTGCTGAATAACAGTTTCTCCAGCAATGAAGGAGACTGGAAACATGGCATCAAAAATATCACTGTGAGAGAGAGAAGGCTTCATGTTATATTTCTCATCTCTTCTGTGGATCTGAAACATTAACCTTAAAATTAAAGCTTCCAGATTTTCAGCCCAGTTTGTCGTCTGGTGAACAATCATTAAGAGCCTTAAAACTTGCAATAATGAGAATAATTTGGGATCACAGCCTTCCTACAACAGTAGTGTAAGAACAAACCTGTACCTACCTTCTTTCATTATCGTCAAGATGTGAAAACAGCACATTCTTTTCAATAGCTTTGGCTAAAGCAGCCATTGTCTTATAATCTTTTGGTATAACCTAGAAAAGAATTGAAGGTCAAATGACAATTCCATAAGCCAAAAACATTTCACGTTTGCAACCTGCATTTCAATTACATATCAAGCCACATTATGGTACTTAAACAAGACTGCTTTGAGTTAAATACTTTCACTACAACACACTTGTACTATCTTTGATCCACAAAGTACTGAACAAATATTGACTAATTAATCCCCTTGTCTATACCAGGCCTATTTTACAGCCTGGTACTTGGTTCCTAGTTACCTACTAAAGAAACAAACCAAAAACACCTTGGCAAGTCATTATTCTGAGGCAAAACTAAGTATTTTATAACAATTAGTCATTTTTTTAATCTGTAATCATGTGCTATTAGTTTCACAAGCTTCCAGTGCCAGGACAATTCTGTTCCTCCTTAAGGGTAATAGCACAAGTCAGCATGTCAGGCTGGCTCTGAGGAAGAGGAGATTAGGACAAATGAAGTTTGTAGGATAAAAGGTTAAAAGCCGCAACATGAACTATAGGATATCAAAAAATTGACACCATGATTCAAGAGAAAAAGGAGTACTGCCTGCTTCTTCTACTGTAAAACAAGAGGATGGAAATGACAAACCCCCAAAATACAATTACCAGCTAATAATCACTATTAGTTATTTCCTTTGATGGCACGCTATTATAGAAACCTGTTCTCCAGTACCCAAGAACTGTACAGGACAGATTGAGATCTATTCTGTTTTATATTTTACTATTCAAAATAGTGCATGCACTCATCAAAGGAGACTAGATAACTACCAAGTGGGACCCAAAAACATTTCCCTGATGTTTAGCTATCAAAACTACCTTTCTAACATATGAAGCAGCATCTTCCTCTGTGTAGACTTCAGCACTGATAGCACCTCGTCGCCTCCGACCCTTAACCACTGGGTTGGGTGGAGGAGGAGAGATTTCATCCTCCCTTGAGTCTGCACGAGTGCCTGCTTTCTGCAGATTTTGAATCTGTTTTGCCTCCTCCTGAAAGAAAGCATAGGTTTGTAAAATGAGATCCTTCAGCATGTAAAGTTGGTATTCTCATATCCAATGATAGTCCATCTCGGTCACTTCAAATCTCTTCTTCTATTACAACGTAAGTTAAGGGGTAAAGGCCAATTCCAAATGGGAAAAAAATGGAGAGTAAAGTTTGAAAAGAAATACTCTCAAAAGACTGTTTCTCAGATGATAATAGATGCTATATGTTATTAGTGAAAAAACCATCAGTATAATACAAACACACATATGAGTAAGAAATTAAATATCCATTATAATAACGTATTAACAATGATTTGTGATGCACACAACTACAAGACAAAATCCTGGAAATTAGGGTTTCTTATGCTACTGCAGATAGCAAGAGACCTTCCCCCCAAAAGAATGTTATCCAGGAGTAACAATTCAGGCACAGCAAAGTGATTCAAGAATGTCTAGACTACCGAGTTATTTCATTAATTCAATAAGCATTTTCTGGACCTGCCATACCAAGGCCTACATTAGGCAATGAGAATATAAAAACAAAGCGGAGAAGGTCCTGAGCCTGTGGAATTCACATTCTAGCCTGGATCCCAGATATATGCAAATAATAAAATACAATAGTAACCATGAATCTGAATAAAATCAGATCTAATACTTCTCCCAGCAGAGCTAGAAGCATTCTTCATTATTAGGATTTATATTTGAAGTTAGAACAAAAAGAGTTTACCTGCTTTTAAAAACTACTTCACATTGAACCAATTCATACAAAACCTGAGATAAACTATTAAATTTTTTTTTTTCAAATCAAGAGCCTTAAAAAGAAATTCCTCTCAGGCCCACAGTAAAGAATGAGTTATTAAGCCTGAAGTAAAAGTAAAAAAAAAAAAAAAAAAAGAATGTGTTGTATCTTCTACCTTCTCATTCACTTGACCCATTCTCCATTATTTTCTGAACCATCTTTCAATAATTCTAAATGAACCTAGCATTTAATGATTTCAGAAAAAAATTCTGATAAAAAAATAAATTAAAGAGATGCCCACTTTTTTTCCTGATGGTCCTCAGCCCTGCTTTTGGCATCAAAATAAATTTAAGAACCATATATATGCAGCAAGAAAAGCCTAGAATAACCATCAAGGTGTTGATAGTGTTCATTTCTATTAGTAAAATCATGCCTGATTTTTATTTTCTTCTTTTTTAGAGAGGGGGTTATCTTTATTTTCTCATTTCTCTGGATTTTCTAATTTTCAATTAAGAAAAAACAATGAGAAAAACGTAGAACAAAAATAACTTTAACATTTTTGTATATATTTAATTACAAACATACTTATTTATTTCTTGATCCAGTAATCCAATAATTCTACTTCTAGGAATTTATTCTAAGATATGCATATGTGTGAAATGACATATATTGAAAATTATTCATTGTATCCCTGTTTTTAAGAATGAAACATTGAAAACAACCAGAATGGTCATCAGTAGGGACAATTATATAAGTGACAGTACATCCACACAATGGAAAGCCACACATATGTTGCAAAAAAAACCAATAGGAAGCTCTTTATATATGAATTTGTAAGTGCCCACATATTATCTCCAGAACATTGGCAGCATTCAAGGAAGGCAATGGGGTGGGGAGGACACCTTTTATTGTTACACACTTTTGTACCTGCAGAATTTTGAAATGTGAATATGTAACCTATTTTAAAAAAATACATTCTTTAGAAAACTCACTTCATTTTCATTCTGGTAGCCCCAATAATCAGTAAGGCTTTCCCCTTTCATATTAACACAGAACTATAAAACTCAAGTCTCCCCCAAGTTCAAAGTTTAAAAGTATAAATAAAAACAAATTCTCCCCCCAAAATTTGTCATTGATTGGCATTTCACAAAAATTTCATTAAAAAATATTTACAAATAATATCTCATTTAGGACTGTACTTCACTGAATTTTTAAGATAATTTTGAAATAACAAAAGCATTTTGATTTTAACATTATCTCATGGATTCTAGAAAGTCTTTTTAAAACAGCAATTTGAATATAACCTAATCTTGGCGACTCTGAGCCATTACTGAGATCTCCAATTTCTAACATGTACTATGACTAGTTTTTATCCTTTCTCTTGCTGTTGTCGTCCTGCTCAGTCTCCTTCCTCTTCAACTCAACTGAGGTAATGACTGTCCTAAATATCCTGACTTGATCATTACACATTCTATGCATGTAACAAATTATCACATGTACTCCATAAAAATGTGCAAATATTATGTATCAATAAAAAAATTAAAAATTAAAAAAAATTCCAGTCTATTCCCTGGTTAATTATGTTCTCCACTCTCAGGTTCAAATTCTGCATTATATGCTGCATTAAATCCTGCACTATGTTCTCAACTCTTAGGTTCAAATTCTGTCCCCGCTAACTTAGTAAGTTTACACAATTATCTGTTCCCTCCCTGCCCTTGCCATTCTTCCCTGTGAGTAAAGTATACTTCCCACCCCACTGACTTAAGGCTTGGCTACAGACTTGCTTTGGCCATGGAATGTAAGTGGACATGCCATACCATGCCTGCTCGCGTGGTCTGGCTCTGCCTACCCCGAGCTTGTCCTCTCTCTGCTTTGAGAACAGCCTGCCCTATATAGTAGCTGCTCCTTCTGTTGAGCCCCAGAACAAGACATGTGGAGTCAAGAAGGCAGGACAGGCTAAGCCCAGAAGAGCTGCATATGACTGAGAAATATGGTCTGTTGTAGTAAGCTACTGAAATTTGGGGGTTATACGTTGCTGTAGCAAAAGCTGACAACTACACTGTATGACCAAGTTACTTAATTTCTTAGTTTTACCTGCTACCTCTGTAAAATAGTGATAATCACCTACTTCACACATTTGAAATAATGAGTATGTATGTATGTAAAGGGCTTCACATAGTACCTGGCACACAGGAGACAACTCAAAGGTCATAGCTATAATAATTCCTCTCATCTATCAGACAGGCAACGTTCTAATAAATACACAAGTAAAAAAGGACTTGAATTCCAGATGCCTGTCTGAATTAAAATGCAGAAGCTTTCAATGGACCAACTATGAAAGCTGTTTGGTACATTTCTTATGGAGTAGTTGAAAGCACCAGAAACATAACCCCAGAAACATGGGGAAAGAGGTGACAAAAATGTGACTGTGTATTTTCAACATACAAATTAATACTTAATACACAGAAAAATTACCTGTTAAGAAGTTGAAAAGCTAGTTATTTGAAGGTGCAGGTATCTATATTCAACCCTGGCTAAGGGAATGTATGCAAGTGAACAAAGATCCTCAAATTATAATAAAAAGTGTGTTGAGCTGTGACTTTTATTAAGAGGTAAAGAAGCCTACACACATTAAATCTAAAAATCCCATCTGCAAAGAAACTATTTTAATAATTATTTCTTGCTTTCCACACTGATTAGTCCTTAAACAGTAGTGTAGTAACTACAGGCTTTGAAACTAGCACCACATATTCAATACTCCCTATAAAAAGATACACACTTAATGTCTCACCAACTTAATCCCCTCATTTGATGGTTTCTACTGATGTCCAAAGATGAGGGATCACCTTACAGTGACCCATTTCAGAACCAGATATCCAGGAACGCACTTGATTCCAAAATAAGGAACACCCATGGCCTGGCTCTACAGTACTGCCATTATCTGGACATTGCTTAAATAAGAGAAAGCCAGAATTTCTACTATAATTCCAAGACAGCAAAGTTACATTCATAGGGACTGATTAGTCATTTTTGTTCTTTTAATTCTTCTAATCATGGTACTAAATACTAATTTTAACAGTTTTTCAAGAAAACAGTGGAAAATACCTGATCCCTGAGCTATCTAAACATTTTTAAACCTTAGTGTACAGATTCTTTTACTAATAAATTATGCTGATTAAGAAATTGTCCAAGCAAATGGGAAATGCAAATATTTCTATTATACAATTAAATAATTAATAATCACATGCCAAAGAAATGTCCACTTGGTGCATAACCATTATGAGCCACCTCAAAAAGTCACCATGCACAAGAAAATCTATAAATTTATCCCGCTGATTTACAGAAGCAAATCACACAAACTACTCAAAATATTTAGTGATCTGGACTTCTTCATTCATTTTTTGAGAAAAGTGAATTGAAGCACTGTCCTTGATGCAAAAGTATCATTTTTCTTAGAAAAGCATATACCATATGTGTAGGTCACACTGACACATATACGAGGATGAACAGCAAAAAATAAAACCTGGATTAATTTCTTCAAGGGGAAACAAGTCCTGACCAAAACTACAGAGTAAAATTTTGACAACCATCAATCTTGTTATCTCTTCCACTCTATAGTTAATTCATCTGAGATACATTCTACAGTAAAATGGACTTCCCTAATTCATAATTTCTTATATGTTAGTCACAAGCTAGATTCAAATGTCTCATTACACTAGTTTAAAAAGATGGGATAAGGTTTATTAAGTTTACTTGCTTTGTCAAAGAAAAGCATTAACTGTTTTCAAGTACTGCAGAATTTCTCATTTCTTACAACTGCTATACTACTTCTGACCAGTTTTATGTTATAGTCAGTTTTATGTACTAATTAAAACAATTACAAAGTAGTATGTTTGGAAACCCTTTGTTAGGCAAGTTAACACATAGATTCATTTTCTGATAAATTCTACTGATTAAGAATTTAAAAATTACTACAAATGCCTTAACTGCATTTCTTATTTGAAATTCTGTTTTAGACTTCTTATTTGGTCAGAATTCCTTTTCTTCCAAAAGATATAAGTTAGTAACATTCTACAGCATTGAATTTAACAATTGTCAAGGTCATCTCATCATCTTCCCACATTTATTTTTACCTTCTCCAACCTCTCAAAGTATTCCCTGAGGAATGCCATAGGTCTCTCCGGTCGGGCAGTGCACAACTGCACAATAGAATCCTTGAGCAGTGCCTGAATGTTGTGCTTCTGGACGTAGAGCTCACATTCCCGGAGGCTGCGCTCCTCCTCACTGGCGGCAGTGCTGCCAGACGCCATGGTTCTCTGCAAGAAAAAACACACACATATGCTTGTGTAAACTATTTATAAAGCACAAATGCCAATTTGGCCTTTGACTTACTAAATTCACTAAGCAACTGGTTCATAGGGATTTTTTTCTAAGTAGATTTGGTTTTTAAACAGGGAGGTGGGGAGTAGGGAATAAAATGTGTACAGAACTAGCTATTCTTCTAAACAAGTGTTTAGTTTAGTTCCTGCTGCAGGATCTGGGCTCTGTAGGCAACAGTGAAAGTCAATAACCTCAGCTCCAAAGAGAGGAAGTGTGAGCCACTATCCCCTACAGAGGCCGGCTGCTGAGAAGTCAGGCCCTTAAGGGAATTCCATTCAGTTCTCCCTTGCAAAAGAAATCATGATGACGTGGGAAGTGTGTAAATGGTAAACAGGACAGAGAATTACAAGGGCACAAATGTGAAAGCAAGTAAGCACAAGGAAGAATGTCTGACATTTCCTATCCATAATTTCTAACCCTTGGGAGTGTCCTAATGTCATACAGCAAACCAATGGAGAAAGGAACTGATTAGCCAACTACTAGCACAAGCAAAACTTTTAAAAAACATAAAAGGAACCTCAGATGAGTTTTAAAAGCAAACTTTTATTCTCGAATCTTTTACCAGATGCCAGCCCTCGATTATAATACACTTAGTGGTAAAAGAGGGAAAATCCTGGGTGGGTGGGGGCGTGGAGAATTCTTTACCAAGTAAACCAGAAAAGATTTGGACAGAAAATTGTCAAAACATTTCCTTCATCTGGGCAGGAAAATGTTAAAACACGTAAGTTTCAAATTTACATGAAGATTTAGTAGATAAATTGCATTTAATGGATTTTAAAGGGTTCAAACCATGGTACCTTGACGTAAAATAAAGCAAACAGAATAATGAGCAGCTAACCTTATCCTGGAATTAAAAGCTTAGTAATTTAACAACAGGGTCATACACTGTTTTCCTTCCAACTCCTAATTACTAAGCAATTAAGATTGGAAGATAAGAGTGTGTTCCTCTCCACTCAGCAACTGAGTTCAATACTAATCAGATTTTTCCAATTATAATGCACTTGAAACCACACAGATGCAACTGTAAATGTAAAAGAAGAAATACCAGAGTAAAGAGCTATTCTGAAGTGCTACACTGTTACTCATTTTGTTTTGACAACTTTCATGATAAAGGTCAGTAACAAGTAGACTAATTAACAGACCATGAGAAAGTCTGTGGCTCCATGACAAGCACATAAAGTAGAAGCCATGGAAAAACAATCATACTGCTACTTCAGAAGTAAACACTAAAAAGAAAAAAGTTAATTTACTTTAGGGTAGATTTATACCAGCCACTTTTCCAGGTCAGGCAAATCATATGAACTGAAAATCCACTTCAGTAGAATTCTCTGCATTTCAAGTAATACTGAAGGCTACCGAGAACAATGATTAAGTCAGATCATTTTATGCTTCAAAACATTCAGTCATATTTCAGGAATGCCCACACGTGTATTCAACTGACCAGAGAAATCATTTTAACATCAGGTCTTTGGCTGGTAGAGATGACAAAATTGGGCTTAAGGAGTGCAACTGGGTTTTTTGTTGTTCTTTGTTTGGAACAACTGATATATTACAAAGACCAAAAAGATGACACTGGTAGTAAGATAGTACACAAACAGAAATGCCCCAAGATTAATGCAGTCATCATGTCAACCCCTGAATAACCAAATTCCATGGTCTTAATATTTTTAATCAAATACACCTGGATTAATTCTGTATTTGTACTTATTTTTAAGAGCCCAACAATTTAGCTTCCTCCCCCTAAAAAATTTCATTTAACTACTTCAAAACTTTCACTGCATTGTCTCTACTCATAAGAAAACAGATTCTTTCTTTTGGAATTTCAGTTGTGATAAAATTATGTTTCAAAAGGATTACATTCTAGGAAATATTTCACACACTTTGAGGAACTTCCTGATTCAGACCGCACCCCCTTCGACCTGCCAAGTAACATTTCCCTGGGGTCATCTTAAGGAAGTGTTAGCTTTCCTTGCTCTGCTGCAAAGACGGATCTCTTGGGAATCTCGCAAGTAGTAAGTCGGTTGGCACCACACATGCACTGAGCTGGAAGGGTTAATAAGTACCGCGTATTTTCGACAGGAAGGACAAGAAAGTGCCCTTCACTTCACGTAGGCCACGGTCATGACCACAAAATGAAGAAGGGAGGCCAGGCCGATCCCTCATCCTACTTTAGTTGGAAGGCCACAGTGGTGGCGAGAAGGCCTAAGGGGTAAAAATCGGGAAAGGGAAGGAGGTGAAAGAGGACAAAAGGAAATTTAGGGGCCAGATTTAGATCACCGTGGGTGGGGGGCGAAATTATTACCACAAAGAAAGCGACTGCTGGTAATGACAAAGAGGAGACAGAATGGGGATAAAAAGAACTGCCAGGTCTCAAGATGAGCCAGAACCGGCAGGGGATGCGACGGCGGATTTCGGCAAAATCGAGCTGTTGTCCTTCAGGAAATGGGGGAGGGCGAGCGAGGAGGCCGTGGCGCGCGGGGGCGAGGACGGCCGGGGCTGGCCGCTGAGGGCCGGGGCCCCGAGCGCCGCGCAGTGGGGGCAGCGCGGGCGGGGGGAATGGAGCGGCCGGAGTTCCCTGCGGGAGCAGACGCCCGAAGGCCACAAGGCCTCAGGGGTGCAGACTCCGAGTCGGGGGCGCGGCTCGGGGCGTGAGGCCTGCGGGGAGGCGCCCGCCGGGACGGGGAGGAGAAGGGGGTGCGGCCGTCCCCCAGCAGGTCGCGCCCCGTGACGCCATCTTGGATAGGTCCAGCGCCCCCCAAACGGGCGGCGAGGCGATGAAGCTCACTGTGCTGGAACCCCCGGCCGACCCCACTCACCTGGGGACGGGCGGCGGCGGGCACTGGGCTGCAGGTGCGAGGCTGCGACGTGCCGAGCTCCCTTAGCGCTTCCCTTCCAGCCCGGCTCCACTCTGCGATAGCGGCTCGGCGACGGCTCCACCGGAAACGACCCGGCCGCAGCCAATCAGCGCTCGGCTGCTGACGTCAATGCGCCTCGCTCTGGCCAGAGCCGTCGCCTTGGAAACCTTAAAGGCGCAGCGGCCCTAGTTCCTCCCCCGCCCCTCTTTAAAGGACCCTCACCCCCCCTTCACTGTACCATCGTTTGCCTTCTGCCATTATTTTCCTCTTACCTCGTCCCTTATCCGCAGCCCTTTCCTCATTCCTACTTCCTCCTTTCCCCACTCTCTCTAGCACCGTTCTTTCCTCCTACCTGTTCACCTGCCCCTCCTTACCTGTCCTCTCTGGGCGTCTCAGGTCCCCTTTATTTCTTTTGCTCTTCGCTCCCTCTCCGCGCGGCTCCCGTGAGCTTCCCTCTCTTCTCGGCTCCTCTCCGCTCCTCTCTCCGCCCCACTCTCACTCCTGCCTCCCTCGAGGCCTCTCCCTTTTCTTCCTCCCTTCACCCTCCCCCACCCCGCCGGCCCACGTGGGGCGTCTCGGATGACAGGTGGGCGACTCCGCCCCGCTGCCCCTGCGGGGAGGAGGACACCAGGCCGGGGCGGGGAGATTCCTGCAGTTTCCAGACCCCGGAGGAGGCTGCGGCCCCGGCGAATCTGCAGCAGCTGGGACGCGGGGCCGAGCGCGGGCGGATGCCCGGGATGCGCACTTCGGGCTGCGCATCCTGTGCCCCGCCAGCGCCAGCGCTGCGCTGGGCTCCGGCCTCCGGGCTCCGGGCTCCGGCCTGCCATCCGGTCCAGGAAATCTGAGCCCTGCCAAGTCTCTGTTTGGACGACCCGGCTGCTCTCCCCTCCGGGGGTGCTGTCGTCAGTGGAGGCCACACCGTCCCTATGGGCACAAGAGACAGGAAAGGACTTTGTCAGGGTCCAAGAGGAGCCCCGAGTCCTTCTAGAACCTGAAATGCCCCCATCATCACGCCTGACTGCACAGGGTGAGAAGTACAGAGCGTGCAGATTGTCACAAACGCTCTGTGACCAGGCAAGAAATCTCAACTGCCCCTAAAACCTGCACTGATCAGGGGAAATTCAGAGAAAAGACTACTTTACTCTTTTCAGCCATTTTATTTTTTTCATCAGAATATCTGCTGGTGGAGGAAGAAAAGGGAAGCAGGGGACAGTCTTAGACATATAAAGTCACTAAATGAATAAAGAAGGCCCTTGGAGGACATTTATCCAAATATCTGGCTAGGAGTGGTTGTAGTCACCCTGTATATAGTTCTAGGGCTGTATGTGTAAAATACATAATGGATTTAACACTTAATACGAAAAAAAGTAAAGTGTCTCAATAATTTTTTATTGATTCTAGGTTGAAATGATACTATTTTGGATGTATCAGGTTAAATATTAAAATTAATTTCACCTTTGTTTTTTACTTTTTTAACATAGCTATTTTGAATGACATATATGGCTCCCATTATATTTCCTTTGGACAGCACTGCCCTAGCAGGCCAGCTGCTCCCCTAAATCTACCAGGCTGTGGTAAGGATCCTGCTCATCAGACTATTTCCTTTAGTTATGGTTATCCCCTGCTTTCTGATAGTCAGGGGAACCATAGGCAGCATCAGAAAGGCCAATTATGCCTACAGCGGGGAATGTAGGTGGGAAGTTTCTCCTTTCACCAGTCCCCACATGTTGACTGTTGGCCCTTCTCCAAAGATGAGCGGAATGGGGGATTAAAGACAGAGCCTCAGTCATATAGAATTTCACCCTTGTCAGTACAAAGAAGGGCTGATAAACTGAACCCTAAGCTGGCAAGTAGAAGAGGGAATTTGATAGCATTGAGCAGGCCCAGTCCTGTTATGGGAAGAAAACATTGCAGTCAGATAAATCAGAGTTTGGTTTGAGGCTCTGCCATCTCTGGTAATTGACTTAATCTCCATGAGCCTCAGTTTCCTCAATTGTAAAAGGATAAACAGGGCTGTGTTAAAGTTAACTAGTAAAGATAATAACAACAAACATACGAATAGCACTCACTATGTTCCAAGCACTGTTTTAAGTGCTTTCCAAGTAATAATTAATTCAATCCTCATAATAACTCTATGATATAGGTAGTGTTATTGTTACAGAAAAAACATGAGACATGGAGAAGTTAAGTGACTTGCCCAAGGCCACCCAGCCAGTGTGGCTCAAACCCAGCCAGTGATCTTAATCACTCCCCTTTGCAGCCTATATATATATATATATATATATATATCTCCAGTACATTGTGGGATATATTAAATAAACGTTCATTCACTTCCCACTTCTCCCCCTTCCTAAAGAGCTGCCCAAACTGCAAGGTTAAGTCTTAGTGATACTCTGTCCCACCATTAGTGTTACCTTCCTAAGGCAATTAAGACACTAAGAATAAGGAAACAAGCAAGCTGGTGACATTAAGCTGAGTGCTTTGAGTGACAGCTGCTTTCTTGCTAAGGTTTGGCCACGTGTCCCCATTCAGCTGCATGCAGGCACCAGGCCAACCACGGGCCGTTTCCTGTGTCAGTTGCACTCAACCTTGTTCTAGCTGCCAAATCCTCATACACTGGGGCTTTAGAAGACAAAAAGAGAAATGGGCAGTAGATAGTTGAGCCTGGGGAGAGTTCACTGAGACAGCTGTTCTGAAAAACTCCACAGCCTCACTGCTTTCTAAATGGTGCAAATGCTCGTTCAGTGCCGCCGTGCTGCTCTGAGAATACCAACTTGTAAATTATATTTCAGAAATGACAGTTGTTCCATGTAGTTTCTGTATGGTTTCCCTTCTCCAGAGGCCTTCTGCCCTTGACTCAAGGGTCTGTTGGCCTTTCCTTTGGCCTGTGTCCTTGAGAAACTCAATAAAATATGTTTCTAGGGTAGTGGGTTATAAGTAAATTTTCCTCTTTAAAACAAAATTCCATAATTGTTGTTACAATGTTTGGGAAACAATAGCAAAAAAATTTAAAAGGTCAGTGGTACATTTAATCAGCAGAAATAGAACTAAGAAAGCTAAAACATAAAAGGAATACTTTGGTGGCCCATTTCTTAAAGTTTCCATTGGCTAAACACAGATCCACATATTTTTGATTTCCAAACTATCACCACCTACTTGTGGTGTGTAGTGGTGCTGAGTATTTATGCTTCCTACGGGACCCAAAGTTGTGGTTTCAGACATAACCCAATTCCTGCAGCCATCCAAATGCCAGAAAGGCTTTCTACTTTTCTCACTGGCAAATGCTCGTTTAAACTAAGCAGGATGTTTATCTTAAGCATTAATTGAAAACATTAACCAAGAAACCAGAAGAGTGGCAATCTTGGGTTTATTACTGAAGAGTGTTCCAAGTAAAAATATCTTCATCCAAAACATATCTTCATCCAAAGTAGCATATTTAAATCCACAATGTTCAACAAGAGAGAATTGTGTTAGTCAGAGTTCACCAGAGAAATAAAACCAACAGGATAGGTATAGAGAGAGAGAGACTTATTTTAAGGCATTGGCTTACACAGTTGTAGGGGCTGGCAAGTCCAAAATCTGCAGGGCAGGTGCAGGGCAGGTCAGCAGGCTAGACCCAAGGAAAATTAGATGTTGCAGTCTCAAGTCCAAAGGCAGAATTCCTTCTTCCTCAGTGAACCTCAGTCTTTTCTCTTAAGAAAAGAGATTGGGTGAGGCCCACCTACATTATGGATGGTAACCTGCTTTACTCAAAGTCTGCTGATTTAAATACTAATCACATTAAAAAAAAAAAAAAAAAAAACCTTCACAGCAACATCTAGACTGGTATTTGACCAAAAACTGAGTAACATGGCCTAGCCAACTTGACACAAAATTAATTACCACAAGCATGTATCCAGTCAAGTCTAGAGATTTGTATGACTCTCTTCTAAAATATTCTTCCTTTGAATACCAATTTCCTAAGCCTGTACCATTTTTAACCAATGGTAACCCTTTGTCAGTGGATCATGGATTTAAGTCTTTAAAAATATAGTGATGGGTTGGTCACCCACACACATCTTTAAGTGTGTCATGGATAGTAGGATTGTTGACTAGGATCAAGAACTTTCTTTGTTTCTATAAAACTGACAAAGCCAACAAATCTTGTTAATTTATCCTGGTAACTATATGCCTATACGTCTTCCAGGAATTCTTAACTTTTTTCTTTAGGTAGGGGGTGGTCATGGTCCCCTTTGAGAAGCTCATGAAAACTATGGGCTTTCTCCCCAGAAAATATGCCCAGATATATACACACAACATTTATCATCCTGCTTCAGGGGGTTCACAGATCCTAAAGTCCATTCATGTGTGGACTCCAGGTCCAGAATCCCTTTAAAAAATGTTTCCAGATCATCCACACAGCAGGTACTAGGTGCCAGAGATGCAGAAAGGATTAAACCATGGCCTCAGCAAGTTCACAGTCTCAAGGGATCAGCTTTCAATAAAGAGGCTGAACTATGGGGCAGGGTTGGGGAGCACATTGAAGGGGCATCTAACCTGGCTTAGGAGGTCAGGGAAGGCCGCCTAAAAGAGGTGCCTGGGACATAATGGTGCTTGGTCTTTCAGATAGAGGAAACTGATGGGCAAGAGAAACCATGGGTTTCTAAAGAAAACATTTTTCAACATGGCTTAAGGATAAGATGGGAGAGGGGTTGAGGCTGGAGGAGTAAGCAATGACCTGATGCAGAAGGGCTGTGTATGCTTTAGAACAGGGTCAGCATATTTTTTTCTGTAAAGGGCCAGAGAGTAAATGCTTTAGGCTTTGTAAGCCATCTGGTCACTGTGGCAAATTCTTAGCTAGGCCACTGTAGCATGAAAATGGCCATAGGAAATATGTAAATGAATGGGTATGGATATGTTCCAGTAAAAATTTATTAACACTGAAATTTGAAATTGGCATAATTTTTTTAAAGTTAATAGACTTTATAGTTTTTGGAGCAGTTTTAGGCTTACAAAACAATTAAGCAGAAAGTGCAGAGTTCCCAGATACTACCCCATACATCATAGTTTTCCCTATTATTAACATCTTGCATTCCTGTGGTACACTTGATGAGCCAATATTGGTAACATGATTATTAACTGAAGTCCATAGTTTACATTAGGGTTCATTCTTTGTGTTGTACAGTCTATGGATTTTGATAAATGTACAATGACATTTATACCCAACATTACAGCATCCTACAGAAGAGTTTCACTGCCCTAAATATCTCCTGTGCTCCACTATTTATCCCTTTCTCCTTCTCCCGAGTTCCTAGCAACCACTGACTTTTCTATTGTCTCTGTATGTTTGACTTTTCCAGAAGGCCATATAGATGGAATCATATAGTAGGTAGCCTTTTCAGACTGGCATCTTTCACTTAGTAACATGCACTTAAGGTTCCTCCATGTCATTTCATGACTTGATAGCTCATTTCTTTTTATTACTGACCAATATCCCATTGTATAGATATACCATAGTTTGTTTATCCATACCTACTGAAGGACATCTTGGTTATCTCCAAGTTTTGGCAATTATGAATATAACTGCTAGCTATAAACCTAAAAAGTAGGTTTTTGTGTGGACATAAGTTTTCAATTCCTTTGAGTAGACAGCAAGAAGATCAATTTCAGGGTCATGTGGTAAGAATACATTCAGCTTTGTAAGAAACTGCCAAACTGTCTTCCAAAGTAGCTCTACCAACCAAAAAACTAATACAAAGGATCAATGAAATGAAAAATTTGTTCTTTGAAAAGATAAACAAAATTAATAAACCACTAGCTAGACTAACCAGGAAGAGAGAAGATCCAAATAAACACAATCAGAAATGAAAAAGGAGACATTACAACTGATACCACAGAAATACAAAAGCTCATCAGAGACTGTTATTAACAACTATATCCTCTCAAACTAGAAAACCTAGAGGAAATAGATGAATTCCTGAAAACATACAACCTCCCAAGATTAAACCAGGATGAAACAGAACTCCAGAATAGACCAATAACAAGTAGCTAGACTGACTCAGTTATTTAAAAAGAAAAACTCCCAACAAAAAAAGCCCAGGATCAGATGGATTCACAGCCAAAGTCTACCAGACATACAAAGAAGAACTGCCAAACCTAGTGAAAGTGTTCCAAAGGATTGAGAAGGAGGGAATCCTCCCCAACTCATTCTGTGAAGCTAGTGTCACTGTGATACCAAATCCAGGAAAGGATGCAACAAAAAAAAAAAGAAAGAAAGAAAACTACAGACCAATATCTCTGATGAACATAAACACAAAAATTCTCAAAAAAAATACTAGCAAACAGAATCTAACGACACATCAAAAGGATAATTCACCATGATCCAGTAGGTTTCATCCCAGGGATGCAAGGATGGTTCAACATAGACAAATCAATAAATGTGATTCATCACATAAACAGAATTAAAAACCATATGATCATATCAATGGATGTGGAAAAAGTATTCAATAAATTCCAGCATCCTTCATGATTAAAAAACCCCTCAAAAACTCAGCATAGAAGGAACATACCTCAAAATAATAAAACCCACATATGACAGACCCACAGCCAACATCATACTGAATGGGGAAAAGTTGAAAGCATTCTCCCTAAGAACTGGAATAAGACAAGTATGCCCACTGTCACCACTTCTATTCGACATAGTACTGGAAGTCCTAGCCAGAGCAATCAGGTAAGAGAAAGAAAAAGGGCATCCAAATCAGAAAGAGTAATTCAAATTATCTGTGTCTGCTGATGATATGACCTTATAACTAGAAAACCCTAAAGGCTCCTCCAAAAAACTAGATTTGTTAAATGAATTCAGCAAAGTCTCAGGTTATGAAATCAATGTACAAAAATCAGCAGCATTTCTATATACCAACAGTGACCAAGTTGAGAACCAAATCAAGAACTCAATCTCATTTACAATAGCAAAAAAAAAAAAAAAAAAACCTAAGAATAAATTTAACCAAAGAGATGAAAGATCTCTACAAGGAGAACTATAAATCACTGATGAAAAAAATTGTAGACAACACAAATGGAAAAATATCCCATGCTCATGGATCAGAAGAATCAATATTGTTAAAATGACCATACTGCCCAAAGCAATCTACAGATTCAATGCAATTACTATCAAAACACCAATGTCATTTTTCAGAGTTGGAAAAAACAATTCTAAAATTCATATGGAACCAAAAAATAGCCCAAATAACCAAAGCAATCCTAAGCAAAAAGAACAAAACTAGAGGTATCACATTACCTGAATTCAAATTATATTATAAGGGTATAGTAACCACAACAATATGACACAGGCATAAAAGTAGACATATAAATCAATGGAACAGAATAGAGAACCCAGAAATAAAACCATATACCTACAACCAACTGATATTTGACAAAGCAGACAAAAACATTCACTGGGGAAAAGACACACTATTCAATAAATGGTCCTGGGAAAACTGGATAGCCATATGCAGAAGAGTGAAACTGGATACCTATTTCTCACCATATACAAAACTTAACTCAAGATGGATTACAGACTTAATGTAAGACCTGAAGCCAGGAAAACATCCTAGAAGAAAACCTAGGAAAAACTCTTCTGGACATTGGTCTAGGCAAAAAATTTATGACTAAGACCCCAAAAGCAAATGCAACAAAAACAGACAAATGGGACTTAATTAAATTAAAAAGGTTCTGCATAGCAAAAGAAATACTTAAAAGAGTAAATACACAACCTACAGAATAGGAAAAAATATTTGCAAACCTTGTGTCCAACAAAGGACTAACATCCAGAATCTATAAGAAACTCAAACAACTCAACAGGAAAAAAACAAAAAAAAAACATTAAAAAGTGGGCAAATGACATGAACAGGCATTTCTCAAAAGAAGGGACACAAGTGGCCAAAAAAATATTTAAAAATGCTCATTAGTAATCAGAAAAATGTAAATTAAAACCACAATGAGATATCATCTTACTCCAATTAGAATGGCCTTTATTAAAAAGTCAAAAAACAATAAATGTTGGTGTTGAGTTTGAGTTCTTTGCATATTTTGGTTAAAGTTCATATAATTTTTACATGTCATATTCTTTGATTTTTTTTCAGTGACTTAAAAATGTAAAACCTATTCTTAGCTTTCATGATGTACAAAAACAGGTGATGGACCAGATTCAACCCATGAGCCATAACTTGCCAACCCCTGCCTGAGAAGTTTCGATTTTCTTCTTACAGCCATGAGGATTCATCAAATGACCTCATGCGGGGAAGATATGTGGTCAAGTGCACACTTTATCACTGTGGCTTTAATGAAGCAGGAACAGGAGCAGGGAGTGTGAGGGTGCCTGGAGCCTGGAGTCTAGACCCTTGTTAGGAGTTTGCTGCGATGATCCAGGTGAGGGGTGGTGATAGCTTAAACTCAAAAAATTTTGATGCAGGTGAATGAAGCTGGGAAGATTTGAGAGATACTAAGAAAATAGGAGTAAGAGAAATTAGGGATTGATGTAGAGTATAAGGAAGAAAGAGAACTCAAAGAAGATACCTAGATTTCTGCCTCAGACAATGAATTAATGCTGCTGCCATTCACTGATTCAGAGAGCACAGGAGGAGAAGCAAGGGTGGGTGAGATGTGCCAGGTTCAGCTTGGAATGTTTTGAGTTTGAGGGGCTTTCGGACATCCAAGAGGGACTGTCCAGTTGCCGTCTGGTGGGAAGGTTATGAGGGTTTTGAAATCAGCAGCTTATTAATTACAAAGCCATGGGAGTGAATGAAATCCCTCCTGTTACAGCCTCCTGAGGGAGAGGAAATGGGAAGAAGGAAGGCAGCTGAGTATAGAACTATGAGGGGGGCTAACAGTGAGAGGATAAAGGGAAGAAAGGGGCCCAGAAGGAACATTCAGAAAGTAGGAGAGGAAGAAAGTCACAGAAGCGAAGGGAATCAAGTGTTTTGAGAAGAAGACAGATGCTGCAGAGAGACAAAGTGAGAAATGAAGAGTCAGGGCAATTCACAGCACAGGAGGGATCCTGTAAACCAAGGTGACACTTCTGATCTGCCATCAAGGAAGAATATGCTCAGAGTTGTCTCTCTGCATGGACTTATTTGCATTGACCAACCAGAGAGAGATGAGAGGATAAATAACCACAAAGCTGTCATGCTGCTTCATGTTCATTTGAAACTTACATCAAAAAGCACAAGGAAAATATACAGAATGTCCAGGTTACATTTTTTTCCATTAACTGCTTTTATACTCATATCACACAGAGTGAATCCTCAATAGTGTCCTTACCCAAGCACTTCCAGGGTGTGATTTTGAGTGATGTTCTCAATTGGCATAGCCCCCAAACCTGGTTCTGTGAGTTATCCACTATGTAATCAATACATTCCTATTCTACTTAGGTCATCTAGGGTTTGTTTCTTTGCTTACAAATAAGAACTTTGGATGATATAAGTTCCTTATCCTGTCCTGGAAAAGAATACGATAAAAATCTCTAGGTTCCTGTTTGGAAAATTAGGAAGCAACCTGTTAGTTATTGTTCAGTCTTCATGTCATCCAAGGGGAGACCATAAAAGAGTGACCATGATGAGCCAGTCAGAAGCCACAACTGCATGGAGAGCCCTGGCTGGCCACACTCGGACCAACCCTGATCCACCCATGTGTGAAGGTGGCAGCCCAGAGCTGGAAGCTCTCATCAGTGTCCATCACTTACAACCCATCACTCTCCAGGGCAGTGGCGATCTCAACTGTAGAGGACCAACACAATTCTCCTCTGTAAGCTGAAGAAACCTGTAGAAAAAATTTCAGCATCTACACCGAGAAACCCTATATGTCTTCTACCTTGAAATAAACATTCTCTATGCAACAGTCTTAACAATGGCCACCGGTGAGCCTTAATAAGCAGCTCTGATGGATGGCCCTTCTGGATGGGATCCTGGCTTGCTGCCCCAGCCCTCCCTGCTCCTGGATTTGGATGCCAGGATGGAATTCAATGCCCAGTTTCTAAGTGTTTTCTCATCCATTGTTGCTGAATTGGTCTTACCCACTTAAAATCTCTCTCCTCTTTCTTCCCCCACTCCTGCCTCCGTGACATCCCTGCTCTCTAATACAAGAAGAATGAGGAAGAGTTGGTGAGGATGGGGAAGGAACACTTTCCAGGCAGAGGAAATATGAGTAAAACACCCAAAGGTGAGAGAATGCAGGTTGGAGGGCTTTTGGGAAACTGCAGGTAATACAGTTGAACATGGAGCCCAAAACCGTGTGAGGGGAATTGGCCAAAGGTAAGTCTAAAGAGGTCATCATAACAGTAAAGATAACACGTGGAGTTTTACTTTGTGCCGGGAACCATTGTCATGTTTTACATATACTACCGCAGCCTACCATCACCACACCTTTTGAGGAAGGTACTATTGTTATTCCCATTTTACAAGTGAGGAATCAGAGGCATAGAGAAGTTAAGTAACTTGCCCAAGTCATGTAGCTCGGAAGAGGTAGAGCTGGGATGTGAAATAGAACCTAAGCAAAGCTAATGAACTTGGGCTTTCACTTGAGAGCTACTGAAGACTTTGAAGGAGGGAAGGGATCTGATTGGGGTGTACTTTGGAAAAGTTATAGGATGTCATTGTGTTCC
Organism: Daubentonia madagascariensis; assembly: GCA_023783475.1. NCBI lineage: Eukaryota > Metazoa > Chordata > Mammalia > Primates > Daubentoniidae > Daubentonia > Daubentonia madagascariensis. The sequence continues at coordinate 11,892,670 of JAKFHU010000487.1, forward strand.
CAAGATTGAAACCGAGGATGTTTGGGAATTAACACTTAAAGAAGATGCCAACAGACATCAGAGCCAGTCCAGGAAGCAAGGGGGCAGTGGCATGGAATGGAATTAGGGTCAATTGCCAGGTTTCCAAGAACTGAGTGGGGAGCTGCCAGGATCCCCTCCAAGGTTACAGGAGATAAGGCCATGAGGATTGCACCTACAACTGGATCAGCTATTTCGTAAAGGCAGGCACCAGCCTGTGTGAGCCTTACTGTACCCAAGGCCAGACATCAACTTAGCTTTTCAAACTTATCTTCTTGCATTCACCCTAGATCCTCCCCCGACTGGAACCTATTTTGCCATTTATACCCACACACATGCGCAAAAGGACTTGGGAGTATTACAATACAGTAAATAAACATATCATATAATTACGTTTAAATATGAATAAGAATAAATATTAAGATCAGGGAGAGCATACATAAGAGCAGAAATCGAGTTTTGGGGGAGGAGAGGAGATGAAACTCAAATATGCAAGCTGTGAGGTTCTCTACTCTTGCTCAAGTTAAGCTCAAGTGTGACGCTAAGCTTCCAGTCAAAGTGAAAAAGAAGACAAGGTCATTTGCACAGTTGTTATGGAAAGAAATGAGGAAGCGCACCCAGCTGTTAAGAAAATTTGGGGCCCTTGGCTAGTGAAGTTCTAGCGTGGGTTTTCAAACTGGACTGCTGCCCAGGCCCTTAACGCCCCCTCGTCTTCCCCAAGCCACACCTTTGTTTAGGTCGTATGTAACGGTCAGTCAAACGCCTGCCCAAATTCCAAAGCCCAGCTTAAGTAGTCGGGCACCCGTGAAGATGTCTCTTTCCTCGCTGCTCAGATGTTTTCTCCCCCAATTATTTCTCTGCCTTGTTGTCACTTCTTTCACAGCACTCATCACATTCTGACACATGTTATAATTCAATGTCTATGTGTCTTGTCTTGGTGAGGCAGTTTAGCCTAGTGGTTAGTGACAGCGCAGGTGTCAACTGTCTAGGTTCCAGCTTTGCCACTCACTAGCTGTGTGAACTTAGGCGGGCTACTCAATCTCTCTAAGCTTCAGTCTTCTCATCTGTAAAATGGGAATTATAAGAGCATCATCCTTATTATTTTAGCACAGTGCCTAGCACATGGTGAACTATCACATTTTTATTAGTATCTTCATAAACAGCACCTAATGTCCTAGGGGTGTCTAGTGCAATATCCACTAGCCAGAGGGAGCTCTTCGAATCTAAATTAATTATAATTAAACAAACATAAAAGTCATTTCCTTGGGGGCACTAGCCTTATTTTAAGTGTCACCTGTGGCTAGCAGCTACTATATTGGACAGTGTAGATATAGAATATTCCCATAATCACAGAGAGTACTGCTGGACGGTACTGCTCTATAGAAGAGGTTAGCAATTATTTCCTGTAAAGAGAAAGGCCAGATAAGTAATTATCTTAGACTTTGGGGCCATAAGGTCTTTGTTTCAGCTACTCACCTTCCCGATTGTAGTGTGAAAGCAGCCATAGAAAACACATAAATGAATAGGCACGGCTGTGTTCTAAAAAAGCTATATTTATGGACACTTTAAAAAAATTTCACCTTATTTTCACATCACAAAATATCATTCTTCATTTGAGTCTTTTTAACCATTTAAATATGTAAAAACTAAGCTTGCAAGCTGCACGAAAACAAATGATGAGTCAAAATTTGTTGACCCCTGCTTTTAGAGTAAAACTCCATTTGAACAAATATCACTTCTTACTCACATACTATACAGCAGCTTCTGTCATACAATCAGGGAGAGTAACGCATGGGTCACAGCCTCTCTACTGTAGCAGCTCACAGACTGTGGTTGGCAAAATAATGATCCACCAAAAGTGTCCATGTCCTACTCCCTGAAACCTGTGAAAATGTTACAATACATGACAAATGGCAATTAATATTGTAGATAGATTTAAGGTTGCTAATAAAATGACTTTAAAATAGAGAGATTATCCTGGATTATCAGGATGGGCCCAGTGGAATCACAGGGGTCCTTACACATGGAAGAGGAAGGTAGAAAGCCAAGAAATGCAGGCCGAGTCCAGAAGCTATAAAAGGCAAGAAAGCAGATTCTCCCTAGAGCCTCCAGAAAAGAATACAGCCCTGCCAACATCTTGACGTTAGCCTAGTGAGACCCAGTTAGGACTTCTAACCTCCAGAAATCCAGATAATAAAATTGTGTTCTTTTAAGGCACTAAATTTGTAGTCATTTGTTATAGCAGCAAAAGGAAGCTAAGATACAGACTAGCAGAAGAGACAGACATGGCAACAAATGTACTGCATGTAATGAGTAGATGAGTACAACAGAAGCATGTGCAATATAAACACTAGCACATAGGTATTCACCCAAAGGAAAAAAAAGACACTTTATAAAAAAGACACTTGCACTCGAATGTTTATAGCAGCACAATTCACAATTACAAAGATGTGGAAACAACTCAAGTGGCCGTCAATACATGAGTGGATTAATAAAATGTGGCACATGTATACCATGGAGCACTACTCAGCCATAAAAAAAAAAGAAATGGTGACCTAGTATCTTTTGTAACAACCTGGATGGAACTGGAGACCATTCTTCTAAGTGACGTGTGGCACGAATGGAAAGACAAACACCACGTATACTCAATACTAAATTGAAACTAATCGATCAACACTGACGTGCACATATGGAAGTAAAACTCAACAGAAATCAAGTGGGGGGGGAGGAGGATGGATAAATTCGCACCTAATGGGTACGATGCACACTATCTGCGTGAAGGGCACACGTATAACTTTGACTCAAACTGCACAAAAGCAAATTATGTAACCAAAACGTGTACCCCCATAATATTCTGAAATAATAAATAAATAAATAAAAGGATAACTTTTTGGTATTAAAAAAATAAAAAATAAAAAAAAACATCAGCACAGAGGAGAAGATGTGGAACCCTGTGCGGGGGCTGGGGAAGAAATGAGTCTTTCCAGAAGCACTATCAGAACTAGATTTTGAAAGATGAACAGGAATTTGCTGGGGAGAGGGGGAGCTGGTGGTGCGGTAGAGAGGTGGTGACAGAGAAACGAGGGACAGGATGGGAAAGGCAGTCCAGGCAAACCGAATACCTGAGAGAAGGAGGCCAGTCTAGACACTGGCACCACGGTGAGTTCAGGAAACTGTAGGAAGCCTGAGATTATAGGAGAGCATAGCAGAAGGGAAAGGGACACAGAGGCCCAATCCAGGGGGACCTCAGCCCTGCTGAGAAGCCTTTCTTTGTCTGTTGGGGTTCCAACTATCTACCATATTACCACCTGACATATTAACCCAATGCTTTAAGCAATAATTATATTATGTCTCATGATTTTGTGGATCAGGAATTTTGGCAGGCTCAGCTGGGCAATTCTTCTGTTCCATGCAGTGTCAGCTGAGGTCACTGAGCGGTATCCTTCAGGAGGATGGGCTGCTCCAAAGGATTCCAAAAGGCTTCTGCTCTGCTGGGGACAACTCAAATACTAGGCCCAGCTGGGATTGTTGACCAGAGCACTTACATATGGAAATCTCAGGGTACCAGACTTTTCCATGGTTGGCCAGGGCTCCCAGAAAGAATGTCCCAGGACAGCCATTTGTGACCTACCCAGATTCAAGGGGAAGGGAATTAAACCCTATGCCTCAGTGGAAGGGGTGTCAAAGCTCCTTGGCCATCTTTAATCTGCCACAATGAGAAATAGGGAGCCAGTAAAGGACATTTTTGATTCAAACATTTTTAATATGGAAAAATACAAAGAAAGAAAATTATAATCACCCACAGTCCTCCCACCCAGCAACTATCATATAATATTGTGTAGAATTTCCTTTTGATATTTTTGATGCACAATCTTTCCACATACTCTCTATGTACCTTTGTGCTTTTCCACTGAAGAGCTCTAAAAATGAAATAGACACTATTAAATTTGCATGTTGAAAAATGACTTTGGCATCAGTGTGAAGAATAGTTTGGCAGGGAAACAAATTGGGAGGCTATTGCTATAGTGGAAGGAATGGCCACTCCAAGGCTTGGCTGCAGAAGAGCAGGGAAGTGGGGAGGAGGGGGAAAGCTATTCCACGAGCTTCTCCCCACTTAGTTTTTTGATATGGACAACTTAACTTTTTAAAAATATTACATACAGTGCCTTGCAAATACAGTTTCAAGGCAGAGAGAGGCTAGAGGCTGGGTGCAGTGGCTCACAACTATAATCTCACCTATAATCTCCTCCAAGGCAGGAGGATCGCTTGAGGCCAGGAGTTCAAGACCAGCCTGGGCAACAGAGCGAGACCTTGTCTCTACAAAAAATTAAAAAATTAGTCAGGCATGTGGCATGTGCCTGTAGTCCCAGCTACTCAGAGGGCTGAGGCAGGAGGATCTCTTGAGCCCAGGAGTTTGAGGTTGCAGTGAGCTATGATCATGCCATTGTACTCTAGCCTGGGCAACAGAGAGAAACCTGTCTGAAAAAAAAGAAAACAAAACAAAAGAAAAGAAAAACAGGCTAGAGGAAGAGCCATCTTAAAGTTTATTTCTCATTCATACTACATATCCACCAGGGAGCCTGAAATCCAGTTCCATATTGTCTTCACACCAGAGCTCAGGTCTAAAAAGTGACCTCTTCCTAGAAGTTGTGGCACAGGGAAAGAAATGATGTAAAAGTACACACCGGCTCTTAAAGTTTCTGCCTTGGAGGACACATGTCACTTCCTCTCACATTTCATGGGTCAAAGCAGACCAGAAACCAAGCAGGTTGTTAATGGGGCAGAGAAGGCTTGCAAGGCCTAGAAGCCGCTGCGATCTGGTAACTGTTACCCTGGGACCTCTGCCCTTCTACTCTCCTGCTCCATATGTCTGCAGCCACACTGACATCCTTACTGCTGCCCAAACAAGACAGCTCCACCTTCCGCTCAGGGCTGGCTGTTCCGTCCACCTGAAACACTGGACCCTCCAGACAGCCTCAGGGCTCACTGCCCCACCTCCTTCAGGTCTGTGCTCAAATGCCACCTGGCTGTCTTATTTCAAATTGCAACCTTCCCCCATCCCTATACCACCCCACATACTCCTACTTGCTCCCTATTTATCACCATCTGACATATTATGTAATTTCACTGCTCTTTATTTACTCTCTCTCTGTCTCTCTCTTTCACACACACACACACACACACAAATGTGAGCTTCATAAGAGCATGGGTTTTTTGGTTTGGGGTTTTTCTTGTTGTTCTCTGTTGTGACTCCAATACCTAGAACGGTATCTGGCACATAAAAGGTGCAAAAAAATATTTTTCAAATGAGTCAATGATGAATGAATGAATACCAAAAAGATTATTAGCACAGGAGAAAGTCAGGAAATATTGACCTAAATTATAACTATATGCCTCTCACTAGATATCATAGAGCTTGGCTGAATAAATATTGATTAATTAATTTGGTGACCTTCATTTGAAAACTCTAGAATGTAAAAATGTGCCTGGAGGTAAAGTTTATTTCCCAACAGTTAAATTATAATTTCAGTTATCTATATTTTTCTGATTTTTATTAATAAAGCCGTGTTTGGAGCTCTCACTATGTGCCAGGCACTGTGCAATGTGTGTAAATGAGTGTCTTACTAAATCCACACATCAAGTCTGGGAGGTAACTAGCATTAGCATACCCATCAACACGTGGGTAGCTGAGGTGTTTGATGAGTGACTTCCGCAAGGAGACACAGCTAGTCAGCAAGGGAACCAGATTTTCAACTCAAGCTTGATTCCATAGTCACACCATGTTGCTTCTTTCTACAATGAGGATGATTTATTTTTATAATATGAAAAGGGAGGGGGAAATCACATTTCAAAGAAAGAGGAGGAGGAAGAGAGGAGGAAGGAGGGGAGAAGGAGGAAAGAGAGAGGAAGACGAGGATGATGAGGAAGAGGAGGAGGAGGAGGAGGGGGGAGGAGAGGGAGAGATCTCACTATAAAGAGCTTGTGCTTCCTGATGCTGTAACAGACTTCTGACTGTATATATTATAACTGACGACTTTCATAGAACAATCTCCTGGAAAGCCATTTATGCTTTCCAGACTCCATAATTATGCAGACATTTAAAAAATCTCATGGGGTCTTCTCTGCTTAGTTTAGGCATCAGTATGACTAACGTGAAACTGATTGCAAAGTTGGCTGATTCCTTTCGTTGTGATCAATCAACAATTCACTGAATCACTAAACATGTTATGGGCTGGAGGACTTAATCATTGAACTTGTAGTATGTTTCTTTAGAGTCAGGGGAATGAACACAATTTTTTTAAATGAAAAAATGTAGCTCTTCAGCCTTCGCAAGAATAATTGGGATGTTTCCTCCTTTACTCACCACAACCCCTCGTCTCCAAAAGCTTTGGATATAAAATAAAGTCTCTACTTCTGTGGTGTAGGTATTATCACCGTTTTATAAACACAGGGAGGGAAGCAGAAGAGTTGACCCAAAGGTCAAAATAACAAGTGGTCACTAAAAGGAAAATATTTTTAGAAGGCTTAACTCACTAGAAGTAACAGATGTCTTCTCCTTTTTTTAATTTGGTCTCTCTCTTTGACAAAGCAAACCTACTGCTGCATTAATACAACACGATCCAAGCATAAAGAGTAACTCTGAGATCTAGGACAATACCCTTGCACAATGTTATCTCATCTTAGGAGTCACTCAGCATTCAGCTACTTGTGCAAGTGAAGTTAGTCTTTGTCTCCCACTCTCCATCTGTGTTGTGCTTATCTTCAATTCTAGATGAATAGTGCTATGTGCATAAACTACTGCTTTTTGGAGCATTTTTCCAAGGTGATTTGGTGGGTAAAATAATCTAACCAGCAGAAAGGCAGCCAATAGTCTGCTCTTGAATTCAGCAAATCATAGAAATTCAGGTGGTTCTTCAAATCCTTGGTAAAACAGATACATTGGCAATGTTTTAATATATTCCATGTAACTCTTACAAGCTAGACTGCTAATTTGTTAGTTCTTTGCTATTATGGAAGAAAATATTTATTCTAAAGTAAATAGAGCAAATATAACTTTGCCTTGAACAATTAAATTTAACACCTTCCTGTGAACCATCACATTTATTTTCGTGACAAATTCAGAAACATTGTCTTAGTTTGGGTTGTCCCCAGTATCTGAGACTTCATCTAAATTTGCTTTCTGCATTATGATGGAAAACATTATTTTGTTTGCCAGCCTTTTTTGCTCCCAAACTGACCCAAATAGAGCTTCCTCAACCCGATACAGGGCATCTATGAAAAACACATAGCCAACATTTTATCCCATGGTGAATGGCTGAGTGCTGTTCATCTGAGATCAGGATCAAGTCAAGGGTGTCCTTCTCATGACTTCTATTTAACATTACCATGGAGGATCTAGTCAGTTCAATAAAGGCAAGAACAAAAAGCAAAAGGCATCCATATCAGAAAGGAAAAAGTAAAATTGTAGTAAAATCCTACGGAATACAAAAAAAGATACTACAATAAATGAGTTTAGCAAGGTTGAAGGATACAAAGTCAAAATATAAAAATTAATTATATTTCTATATGCTAGCAATGAAAAATTGGAAATTAAAATGTAAATTTACCATTTATGATAGCATTAAAAATATGAAACATTTAAAGATAAATGTGACCAAAGATGTGCGGAACCAGTATACTGACCACTACGACACATCACTGAGACAAATTAAAAGACCTAAATTTTATGTTATTTTATTTTTTAAGACACAGGGCCTCACTCTGTTGCCCAGGGTGGAGTGCAGTGATACAATCACAGTTCACTGCAGCCTCAAACTCCTGGGCTCAGGTGATCCTCTTGCCTCAGCCTCCCTAGTAGCTGGGACTACAGCACATGGCACATCTGGCTAATTTTTTAATTTTTTTTTTTTAGTGATGCTGTCTTGCTATGTTGCCCAGGCTGATCTCAAACTCCTACCCTCAAGCAATCCTTTCACCTCAGCCTTGGAAAGCACTGGGATTACAGGTGTGAGCCACTGTGCTCCGCCAAAAGACCTAAATAAATGGAGAGATTTAACTTGTTTGTGGGCCAAAACATTCAATATTGCTGAGATGTCAATTCTCCCCCAAATTATTCTATAGATTCAACGCAATCCCACTAAAAATATCTGCAAGATTTTTTTTTTGTAAACATGGACAAGGTGATTCTAAAATACATAAGGAAATGCACAAGACCTAGAATAGCCAAAACAACTCTAAAAAAGAACAAAGTCGGAGGGGTAATGGTACCAATTTTCAAGAATTATTATAAAGCTCCAGTAATAAAACAGCATGGTATTGGCATAAATATAGACAAATAGATCAATGAACTGAACAGACATTCTAGAAACAAACCTACACATATATGGACAAATGATTTTTAACAAAGGCGCAAAGGCAACGCAGTGGAAAAGCAACCAATGGTGCTAGAACAATTTGATAATCTATGTGAAAAAAAATGTGAACTTGGATCCATACACACCATATACAAAAATAAACTCAAACTAGATCACGGACCTCAATGTAAAACCTAAACTAAAAAATGTAGAAGACAACATAGAAGAAAATTTTTGTGACTTTGGGTTAGGCAAAGATTTCCTGCTCATGACACCATGGCATGATCTGTTTAAAAAACTGATAAACTGGACTTCATCAAAACTAAGGACAAACAATTAACCATACCCAGATATGATCAGATATCAAGCTGGAACCATTAAGAAATATTTTTGTCTAGAAAACTTACAGTTTGCTCCAAATTGTCTGTCACTCTAACGTGGGAATGGTTGGTATATTGGCTGAGAATGAATAGTTTATCCACTGAAGACAATCTGAAGACATCTGGCCCTTTACGTTTGTCAGGGGGATGGTGGATATACACACCAAGGCGGCTGCTCTCCTCGCTCTTTCCACCTTTTTTGTATGGACAATATTTAGTTTGATAATTCTAAGCTTGATCAGCATATATAACCCTCACCCTGTATCCAATAATGGCCAGAGAGTGAAGGCAATACAGAATGTGAAAACAAAGAGGAATTTTAAAATCCTAACTATCTTTTCCATTTAAAATATTTATTTTTTTCCTCTTGAAAAGCTAGTTCATGCTTCCTTATTACTTCACCCCAAGGGTGGCATTTCAAATAGATGATGGGAAAATGAATTAATAAATCATGTTAAGACAGTTGGTTAGTCATTTGGAAAAAATTAAGATGCTCTTACCTTTGACCTGTCATAGGAATTTTTTCTCCAGGTACATCCAAGAATGATGTAGGTACAAAAATATTCACTGGAAATATGACAAATATCCATTTACAGGGGGGTGGTCAAATAATACATAATATATATAATAATATATAAATATATAATATATAAAGAATATATAATATATTAAATAGTACATATAATATGTAATCTATAAAGATGTATAGTATATGACATATAAAGAATATGCACATATTCTCACAATGGAAAAAGCAGCCATTCCAAAGATGAGGCAATCATAAATGTTCTGGTACAGTGAGACTTTTCACTGAACATCTCTAAGGGATTAAAAACAAGGTAGAGAACAGAGAACAGTCTGTTTGGTAACATCCGTGTTCTAAAAAGAAGAAAAGGAGAGAGGCAGACAGACAGACAATCTCTGGATGAACTCATAAGAAGCTGGTAACAATGGTTGTCCCCTGGGAGGGTAGCCAAGTGGCCACAGCCCAGAAGAGGAGCAAATATTTACTTTTCACTATATGGCTTTTGGTACTTTTAAATTTTGAACCATGTGTATATATTACCTATTCCAAAAAATATCTTTTATAATTATGACAGGAAAAAGAGGAGGCTTCCACTTCCTGCAGCATGACAGCCTACATATCCTGAAATCCTTCTGCCTACAGATACCTGGTAATAATGGTAAATGGAATATGACAACAACAGCTCATAGCCATAGTGAGCGATTTTTAACGTACTATCTCCTGATATTGGTTCTATCAAGCAACCCAAAATATAAGCAAGGAGATACAAGGTTAGAATGATATAATTTAAAAGCTTGATCTAACAGATATATGAAGAGAGCTCTGCATTCAACAATTCACTTTATTTTTAAACGCTATTGAACATCTACCAAAATTGACAAGGTCACACATACAAAAATGTATTAGGCTACAAGGTGGGCATCATCAAAATCTAGCAACCCAAAAAAATCAACATCATATCACTATGTTCTCTGTAAAATTTGAAATCAACTTTAAAAATAGCAACAACAACAAAACACCTCGACATGTTTAAAAATTTTTAAATACTCCGTATATACATAAAATATATATCAAAAGAGTAAAAACAATGGAAATTAGAAAATGTTTAGACCTGAGAGGCAATGAAAAAGTCCATGTATCAAAATGGCTAGGATGACGCTATAGAGCAGGACGTAGAGGAAACGTTTCATGATATGCACATCCTTCTGTTGCTTGCAGTATTTGTTCATTATTATGTTTCTTGAAGTCTTATTGACATATAAAAATTGAATTCGTCCATTTAACTGCTATGGAGAGACACTCCTGCCTGATTTCAAGGAAATTCTTTCCATGTTTCTGCAATAGGTATCCTCTTTGTTAGAAGTTGTTGGTAGATACTTTTTATTAGGTTAAAGAAGTTCCCTTCTATTCCTAACTGGCTGAGAACTTTTATCACAAATGGATTTGAAATTTATCAATCCACTAAAAGATCTATTGAAAAAATTATACTTTTCCTCTTCATCCAATCAATACATTAAAATTGCATTAAATGTATTGATTGATTTTTGAATGTTAAACTATCTGTTTCATTAGAGAAATAAATCTAACTTGGATTTTAGGATTTAAAACAACAGGCATTCTAAAAAAATGTGTTATTTACTTATTTAAGCAAGTAGGAAAACTTGGGGGTTTTGGTTTTGAATGTTGGTGTTCTGTGATTTTTTTTTTAATAAGCTGATTGAGAAGCCTTAATGGAGAGCCACCTGACACCATGCTCTGCTGACCACTCAACACCGGACCGACCCGAGGCTGCCCTGCCTTCCTGTTGCCAGCCTTCTCACTATGTGTGACATCAGACAACCGGACATCAAGCAGGCCCCCAGGGCACTGCTGTACAAGTCACCCAAGCCTCAGACTCCTCCTGTACATGCACAGGGAATCTAACGCAGGAAATACCCTTCTGTCCACATTCTCTTCATTCATTAGGAAGCACACTTCACCTTTTCAAAAACAGCCGCAATGACAGCTGACTCCCTACCTTTCCAAAAACTTATCCCCAGGAAAAAGCAGAGTTGATCTGACTTAATGCTCTAAATTTGGAAATTTTCCAGGCTTAACATCATTCATCTGAAATGAAGATACCTCAACTATATATAGCTATGTATAATATAAAATGAATATAAAACATATTTAATGGTTTTTAGAACGATTAGCAAGAATCAAAATATTATCAATGACAAACTGAGTATGAAGATTTTAAGTCAACATGCGTTTCTTTCTTTAAGGATTCCTTTTCTTATTTATAAGTTTTTAAATTGAAAAACTAATACATGTGTTTGGTTAAAAAGCCAAACAATGGCAAATTATACAAATAAAGAGTAAGCTCCTTCCCATCCCATTCCCCCAATTCCCAGGGCTTTGGGGAATGAGAAGAGACTTGGAAATTACTTTTTCCAATTTCTCTCCATCTTTTCAGAAATCAACAATCCATATAAAACAAATAGATCAATTGATTGGTAAATTGGCAGATAGACTGGTTGCTAGATTAATAGTTTTCTCTCTTCATACTAATCAGTTCTATGTAAGTCTGAACTTAAGTTTAAATGTAAATGTGTACAATGACATTTTAATGTTTCCTCTGACATGTCCTGTAACTTGTGGAGGTTGTACAAGAAACTGAAAGTTGCATCCATAGAATAATCCTCCTCAAAATTAAAAATTATTTGCGATCCAGCATTTGCCAAGAGAGGCTGATATCATTTTCAACGATATTGATTAAAAATACGGTTACTAAAGTACAAATTTTGATGACCCCGTAAATGAATTTGCAGAAAAGCAAGCCAGGAAAAGCAAATTATCAATCAAGATATCATATTAACAAATTATTATAATATATAAACTTATATAAAATTATGACACCAAAATATTAAATTTTTTTGCAATTTGCAAGTTTGCATGATACTCATGTATCACTCTTATCCCTATTACATCTTATAAGTAATAAAATTCTTTTTTTTTTTTTTTTTTTCAGTTTTAAATTTATTTTTTTAATTTCAGAATATCATGGGGGTACAACACTTTGGCCATACACATTGCCCCTGTTCTGCCTGTGTCAGAGTCACAATCGTGGTCATCCCCCAAACTGTGCTCCCCACATCCATTCAGTGAGAGTTTTTCCCATCCCTTCCACCCCCCTCCCGCCCGCCCGCCCTCAGATGAATGTTATTGCCCTGTGTGATGTAAGTGTTCATCAGTTAGTACCAGTTTGATGGTGAGTACCAGTGGTGCTTGTTTTTCCAATCCTGTGACACTTCGCTTCGAAGAATGGGTTCTAGCTCCATAAAATTCTTTTTTAAAAAGCTTTATATTTTAGTGCCTTTAACAGTAAGCATTTTTTCCTGTTTTTTGGACAAAGAACCCTGCATTTTCATTTTGCTCTGTACTCCGCAACCAGTTACGTGTGCACATTAATACACACATTTTCAGCTTGGGCAACACAGAGAGATCCTGTCTCTACAAAAAAAAATTTAAAAATTAGGCAGGAGTGCGTGGTGGCATGCACCTGTAGTCCCAGGTACTCAGGAGGCTGAAGCAGAAAGATCGCTTGAGCCCAGGAGTTCGAGGCTGCAGTGAGCTATGGTCACACCACTGAACTCTAGCCTGGCTGACAGAGTAAGACCCTATCTCTAACAATAAATTTAAAATAAATAAATAAAAAACAATGTGGACATTTTTAATAAAAATGACATACTATAGATGTTGTGCCACCTTATTTTTTCACATAACAACCTATCTTAGAGATGGTACTTTATCAGTACCAACAGAGCTGCATTATTCTTTTAAATGACACATAGTGTTACATCCATAGGTGTGCCACAATTAATATAACCCACCTGTCCCCTACTAATGGACATTTAGTTGTTTTTCAGTCTTTGCTGTAAGTGTATTACTTTTCAAATCAGAAAAAAAAATGCATTGACTGTTTTTTAGTTACACATCACTGAAAGAAAAAAATGAATTAAACTTTTTAATTCCTGGATTCATTGTGCGAAACAATAAGACTAATTTGTACAATGAACTCTTCATCGTTTCTGAGGTTTTTCCCTCTATGTTGTAGTGATCTAGCGTGTGATGGTCAAAAAGCATATGTTTCTGGAGGACAAGAGACTAGACTGGCAGTCATAGCTCTCTCACTCATTAGCTTTGCAATCTTGGACAAATTCTTTAGGTTTTCTGTGCCTCCATTTCTTTGTCTATGAAATGAGGCTAAAAAATCTTAACCGGAAGTGTTATTATAAAGAGTAGAGATAATCTTTGGAAAATATGGAGCATATAGTACATGCTCAATAAAGGCACATGTTTTCATTATTGGGGTTTTTTGTTTGTGTGTGTGTGGATGTGTCTGTACAAGTGCAACAGATTATTAACTTTTGGTTTGTTTTTCCATTACACACCCCTCATTGTGCATCTTGGCCACCTCCGGCAGTCTTGAGAAATACACATTTATTTTCATATTAAGCTAAGCAAAGGATGTTGAGGAGAAAAATACAGTGTTTAAAGGTGATGTAGTTCAAAGACAAAGAAAAGCATCCTCTCCACTAATATCAGTCATTTGTTCTCAATGTGCTTCGGGGATTTCTGGGGCTACCTGAGAATCTCTTGGGGTATCTGTGAAGTCAAAACCATTTGCAATGTAACCTAAGATGTAATTTGCCTTTTTCACTGTCATTCTCTCACGAGTGCACAGTGGGGTTTTCCAAAGGCTACGTGATGTGTGACACCACCACAGATCGAGTGCAGAGCAGATATGAGAATCCAGCTGTCTTCTATTAAGCCGGACATTAAAGAGATATGCAAACATGTAAAACAATCCCTCTCTTCTCCCTATTTTTTGTTTGCTTTGGGGAAGAAAAAAAATATTATTAATGTTAACACATAATGGGTTTGTTATTACTTAAATGAATTAACAAATATTTAAAATTCTCAGTTTTAATTTCTATTTTACTAAATAATGATAAATATAATCCATATAAATAAAAGCTCTTTAGGGTTCTCCATGATTTGTAAAGGGAATCAAAAATTTGAGAGCCACTAATATAGTTAATTGACATTTGGTTATAATGCTAGTTAAATTTGGACAATGTCATTGCTCAAGAAAGGCAAAAAAAAAAAAGACGACACTCATGATGGAAAGTTAAATTTTGTATGATATTTAAACTATTGATTCTTTAAGTCAGCCAGCCAGCAAATATTTCATGAGCACCTGTGTGTGGTCAGGCATGACTCTAGGTGCTGGGAGAAGACACACAAAAGACACCACCCTCATGGAACATAGCTTTTAGATGGAGGAGGCAGATACTAAACACGTAACCAGCTCTATGAACAAATTTCAATGACCGTATTTGTTTATTTATAATCCTCTCCCTCTCATGTTTTAGATTCTCAGGTAAGTAGGGCTTGATGACCAGAACCCTGTAACTTTTAACTAACTACTTGACCTTTTTGAGTTGTTTCCCAGAAATGATGGAATTTCTGCAAGACAAAGGCCTTGAGATTCCAAAGGCCTGTGGGCAGACTTCCCAATGCCAAGACTCACCATCCCTCAGTAAGCTGCCCCATGCACATAGACCCTCATTAATTTCCCCTCGTTAATTTCAAGACAACCTGCCCCTATGCATGCAGCCTCTCTTTACAAAGCCCATTATCCTCCATTAGTTGGGGAGATGAATTTGAGGCTGCTTCTCTTGTTCTCCTGACAGATGTCTTTCATATTAAAATTTCCTTTCTTCCTTGGCAAACCTCCTCGTCTCTGTGCTGAGCGAACTGACCTAGACCAAAACCCCCTTGGCAGTTTCAATAACAAACATATAAACAAAGAAATAAACAAGATACTTTCAGGTTGTGATAACTGTTTTGAAAGAAATACACAGGCTAATGTGATAAAAATTTCTGGGAGTGGAAGGACTTGGGCTACATGGTCATGAGAAACTTTACAGTTCACTTCAAAAGGACTTAAGAACATATACTATGTTCATGGATTGGGAGAATGGAAGAAAGGAAAATAAGAGACTACTTTGAAAATACTCAATGCATAAAATTGTGCAAAATGAGTGATTCCTGTTTTCATGTGAGATAAATCTCTTTCTCAAAAACAACTCTCCCACCATTCCCTGGGAGTCACTGAAGCAGGATTCTTTCAAGAGCCCAAGAGAAAGAGATTCCATCAGGAATGAGGACAGATGTGTGTGTTGATGTTCCCTGGGATGAAAGTCGGAGGCATACAGAGCCTTCCAGAGAGTAAGACAAGGGTCACCTACGGACTGAGGCTGACTTAAGCCCCCACATGTAGAAACAGATCCCCAGAGAGAAAGTGAAGAAAGAAGAGCCAAGGGCCTAGGAATGAGCCATTTTAAATATTTTGAGATATGTCTTGTCTGCTTGATGTTTTTCCGAACAGTTCATAAATAGTCTCTGGAACTGAACTTTCATAAAAAATTAGAAGCCCACCAAAGTACATTTCTGACCTCAGAGAAATAATGAAAAGTCCAATCCATGCACTTTAGATATGCAGCAGTGAAAGCTCTCAGTCGTGTTTTCAGAAAGCAAACCAGCTTTTAATTCCTTGTGCGTATTTGCAATCAATAAGGAAAATAGGAGATCATGGGCATAATAGGTACCAAAATAAACTGGTGCATTCAGCTTTAGCCAATGAGCATTTGCCAGTTCACGTTTCCATTTATAACAGAGGTTCTCACTCATCAGCAATGTGTGATTTAGAGCTGCTGCAGCCAGCTCATCTCACAAGTCAGCCTCCTTTCTGATAGTGTTCCTAAAATTAAAGGAATACTGAAAACATTAAACCAGGACATTTCATTCCAGTTCTTCACCAACTGACACATTTTCCATTACATCTTACTTCCTCTCACAGCTTCAGCTACTACGTCTTCCCCAGTGACTCCTTGAGCTCTCTCTCAAGCCCATATATCTACCCTCAGCCCCAGATACAGATATCAACTGCCTCCTAGACATGCCCTCTTTGATGTCACACAGGATCTTCACAATCAAAGGGACCAAAGCTTTCAGTCCCCAAAGTGTTTATCTTTCTGTGTCATCTGTGTGATTGGCCTCTTCACGCTAACAAGAACCTGCATAGTAGAGATGCCCAGGCTGAAGCTAAGCTTGGATGCAATTGCGTCCCAGTGTATCCAAAGAACTGGTGGTTAGGAGAATAAAAGCTAAGATTGGAGAGAACAAACATATGAAAAAATGCTCAACCTCACTAATCATCAGGGAAATGCAAATTAAAACCACAATGAGATATCACCTTACTCCTGTTAGAATGGCTTTTATTAAAAAGTCCAAAAACAAGAGATGCTGGTGTGGATGCAGAGAGAAAGGAAAGCTTATACACTGTTGGTGGGACTGCAAATTAGCACAACCCCTATAGAAAACAGTATGGAGCTTAAACTATTGATTCTTTAAGTCAAAGAACTAAAAGTAGACCTACCATTCAATCCAGCAATCCCACTACTGGGTATCTACCCAAAGGAAAAGAAGTCATTTCATCAAAAAGACACCTGCACTCGAATGTTTATTGCAGCACAATTCACAATTGCAAAGATGTGGAATCAACCCAAGTGCCCATCAATTCATGAGTGGATTAACAAAATGTGGTACATGTATACCATGGAGTACTACTCAGCCATAAAAAAGGATGAATTAATGCCTTTTGCAGTAATTTGGAAGGAATTGGAGACCATTATCCTAAGTGAAGTATCTCAAGAATGGAAAAACAAACCCCACATTTACTCTCTAATAAATTGGAACTAGCTGATGGACACACAAGTGCAGAGAGGGAAGTAAAAGTCACCGAAAAGCAAGCAGGGAGGAGGGGAGGGGCAAAAACCCACCTAATGGGTACAATGAACACTACTCAGCTAATGGGCACATTTATAGCCCTGACTCAAGCCACATAACAAAAACATTTGTACCCCCTTAATACTTTGAAGTAATAATAATAATAATAAGGAACAGGCCAGAGAGGGCAGCCTGGGGTCTGCTTCAGATATTGGTTCTTTGACATGGCCCCACGGACTCCCATTTGAGCTTCATGAAGAGAGATCTACGTCAAAGTTCAATAAGTTCCTACTATACGAGGTTTTGTTGGCCAAGTGTCAAAAACGTGACCCACAATGGGTACAGAGGCCTTGAGAATATAGTATGGCTTTGACTCAGTGAGGACACTGGGGGACTCAGCATCACTGGGTTTGCAGTTTGCAGGCATCACATAAAACTTTGGCATTCTTTACACCCACAAGGATGGCTCTAGTAATTTGGAAAACAAAAACACAAATAGAAAATAACTAGTTTTGGCAAGAATATGGAGAAATTGGAGCCTCCTTACATTGCTAATGGAATGTAAAATGGTTCTGCCACTGTGGAAAACACTTTTGCATTTCCTCAAAAAGTTAAACACAGAATTACCATATGACCCAGCAGTGCTACTCCTAGGATTCCAGAGAATTCTTAAGAGAATGAAAACGGGTACTCAAATAAGTACATGCACACACATGTTCAGAATATTCACAATAGCCAAAAGGTGTAAACCATCTAAATGTCCATCACCTGATGAACGAATAAAATTGTGGTATACACATTCAGCGGAGTATTACTAATCTTTATAAAAAGAAGTGACATACTGACATATGCTACAACATAGATGAACCCTGAAAATATTATGCTAAGGGGAAGAATCCCGACACAAAAGGTCACATATTGTATGATTCCATTTACGTGAAATATCCAGAATAGGAAAAATTCACAGAAACAGAACGCAGACTGGTGCTTGTCATGGGGTGGGGGAGGAGGGATGGACAGTGACTGCTTAATGGGTATGGGGTTTTCTTTTGGAGTGATGGAAATGTTTTGGAACTAGATAGAGGTGATGGTTGCACAACATTGTGAATGAGCTAAATGCCACTGGATTTCTCACTTTAAAATGGTTAATTTTATGTGAATTTCAATGCAGTAAAAAAGTGCTCAATGTAAGTCTCCACACTGACATAGACAGAAGATAATATAAACAATCATTTCCATGAAAGCACAAAGAGGTATTGAAAATAGAACTTCAGTGTTGTCACAGTGGACACCAGCAGGTGGCAGTAATGAGGCGTCACTCCCAAGTGCCTACAGCCCCAGAAACAAGCATTCCTGTAGGGCAGGTCCCTGCACGTGTCAGGCATTTCCAGCAACTCCCAGGAATTGTTGGGAAGGGCTTTGAAAGGAGCTGAATGTCCTGTAGGAGGTAGAGGAAAGAGCCAGGGAAATTTGGGTAACTGACATCACAGCCCCATGTGCACTTAGAAGCCAGGCAGGCCTGAGAAAGCCCACGTTACACTGACAACCACTCTCCATGC
Source organism: Daubentonia madagascariensis (assembly GCA_023783475.1). Classification (NCBI taxonomy): domain Eukaryota; kingdom Metazoa; phylum Chordata; class Mammalia; order Primates; family Daubentoniidae; genus Daubentonia; species Daubentonia madagascariensis. The sequence goes on from JAKFHU010000487.1 coordinate 11,911,343, forward strand.
TGACCCGCCTCTCCTCAGTCTCCCACCTAATAGGCCACTGAGTCCTAGAGATTCTACCTCCATCCTCCAGCTAGCACCTGAGTCCAGGTCTCTCACTGGGACTGTCACACCCACACCTCACCTGGCCTCTTCCTCTATTCACCCAGCCCCCTCGGACATCTCTGCTGCTGCTGCTGCAATGAGCTTACGAAGATGCAAGTCTGATTTCGTGGGTCACCATCGCTTACACTCTCACCACAACTCAAGCGAGCTGAGAAAATACTCTGTTCTGCCTAGAACCAATCCTGTCTTTCTCAAGACACCTGTGCATTGCCTGAGACGGTCCAAGGGGCCCCTGGCAGGAGGGAAGGGTATTGAGCCCTAATCAAACCAAGAGAGCCTATAGCACAAACAATCAGCCAAAAACATTAGCAGCATGAGGGACCAGAGAGACAAGCGGCAACTTACAGAAATACACACTTCCTATTTTTTAAATGTTTAACAATACAGTCCTCACCCTTTTTGTTTATAATGCACTGTTGTCCAGTTGGTACACAAGACATTTTAGGTGGGCTGCAATGTCTCAGCTTTTAGACCCACAGAATTTTACAGTAGGAAGTAATCATTTCATCCAGCTGTTCTTAAACTTTGTTCTATGAAATGCTGGTTCTGATAACACCTAAAGGTAGAGTACAACAAGAATGAACCTTGCCAATGTTGGTTTAGCCTATTGCAGCAGGACAGAGTGCACACCAAATGAACCATGAGATGATCCAGTGAGAGGCCGTAGGAAAGGGCTTTTTGTAGGGTTTGTGTGAAGTGATTCTATGCTGGGAAGGGTAGGAGAAACAGGAATCAGGTAAGGATCAGATGTATCATGAAGCAGGGTGGTTTAATCATTGGGTATCTCAGAAATCTTTATTCAGGAAGTGGAGGAATGGAGTGGGTCTGGGGAAGGAGTTGATAAGAAAGAATTAGTCACTCAATACCAATAACTTTGCAGCTGTGGCATGGCCTTGGGTTAAATACTGGTTTGGGTCAGCCTTGCGCTGGCCTTGTTTATGACTGTTGGGAACGTTACAGTCTGCTCAGCAGGGCTGATTTCCACTTTCTCGGGTCCCACATGAAGTCAGTGGGAGTTCCTGGAAGAAAGGGATCTATCTTTAAATAAGCCTGGAAAGTGCTTTTAAAACAATGTTAAATAAACATAATACTGGGGTTTCTGGAGTCTTTGACATGCTAACGTGAATTGTGAAGATCCCAAGACACCTTCAATTTCTTTTCAACACGGCTGCCTGGGTGAGTCTATTCCAATATAAGTCAGAACTCCCAGCGGTTTCTCACGCCCCCGCCCCAGCCTCCACACACCACCCCTCTGCCCTCTTTCCCTATATCTAACCCTTCTCTCCTTGGCCGGCTGCCCCGCCTCCTCGCTGTTCCATGAGCACTTATGTTCCCGTGGCCCCAAAGCTCTTCCCCAAGCAACTGCATAACCTGCTCCCTTCTCTCTCTCAGGTCTTTGTTCAGATGGAAACTGCCAGGGAGGCCTTCCCTGACCTGTGCAAAATCTGTCCTCCACCCACCCCCAACACTCCCAAACACCCCTTCCCTGCTTTATTTTTCTTCTTAGAGCTTATCACCATCTAAGATACTATACATTTCATTTTTCTTGTGTATGGTCTCTCTGCCCAGGTGGGCAGGGGTTTTTATTTATTCCGTCTAGTGGCATATCCCTAGGCCCTGGAACTGTGGCCGGCACACGATAGGCACGTGATAGAAATGTGTCGAATGAATAAATATGCAAACCCCTTCCAAACTTCTCCTCCTACAGAGAAAGTGGTGATGGAAGCCTCTATGTTTTCTATTTATAGACAGTAAAGAGGCTTTGGAAGAACACAAGAGGGGGCCCCAGGGACTCTTCTTGCAGGGCTTTAGGACCAGCCATTCATACCTTACCACTCAAGCCCATCTTTCCCTCCAGGTCCACCCAACCAGCCTGGAACTAAATACCGCAGACCACTAGATGGCAATGTTCACTGCGATTCTTGGGCTTCTCAGCCATTTCCCTTGCTGCCCCTGCCTACCCCCCATAGCCTTTGAAGTCACCTTCTTCCCAGAAGTGATGAATTCTGAGAAATGGCTACCACTCCCTATACCATCTCTAGACTAGAAAGAAGCCTGAAGTCGTATGGCACCACTTACCAACTAGTCCATGCCCACCCAGGAGCGCAGGTTAACCCTTTGCTTAGGAGCAAAGGATGCTTTTAAATATTTCTAGTAGTACACTGGGCAAAGCATTGGTCCTCTTTAACAAGCTGCAGGACTACACACCCTCCCCCTTCTATTTGGCCTGTAGTCCACTTGGCACAATCCTGCCTCTTTCTCTCTACCTCTTGCCCATCTGTCCCTTTATAGGATAAAGCACAGGTTGAGATGCCAATTCTATTTCTAGCCTTTAGCCAAAGCAGTCTGAGAGGCAGCATGGCATGGCGACCTGGGAACCCAGTGGAAGGGACTGAGCACAAACTACATCTCCATCACAAACTGTCCCAGGACCCGTGGCAACTCATTCAACATCTCTCAACTTGGGTTTATGCAGCTTCGTGATGAGGATAAAAATTCCTGGACCAGACAGATGTGGTTAGTGTTAAATGAGAAGATACATGAGGCTCCAAACCCAGCTTTCTGTAAAGCTTTGTATTCCATTTCCAGATATCACTATAATTATGCTCCAAAACTTAAATCAGGGTGATTGGCTGACCTGCTAAACCTGTCTCTGTAATCTTGGCCAGTCTGAAGATGTCTCGGTGAACAAAAACTCTATAATTGAACTTCTCTACATTGTCTTGGGTAATATACCCTTAGCTCAAGGTATGTCGGCAAATGCACACATTGTCTTCACAAATGAGTATGAGCCGATCAAGCATTTATTGAGAACCTGTAATTTGCCTGGGTGTTTCAGAAATATTATTCTGGAAGCAAAAATAAGACGGATGAGGGGAAAGAATAAAGATAAAGACACCAATTCACTCTTTAGTGAAATACCATTGTTTCTGACTCTTGAGAGGAAATATATATCAAGGAATATTAGAATGGTCGTTGGTTTTTGCTCCCTGCCTCTCCCTTTTTAATCAATAAATCCAGAAATAATGGTTCCATTTTAGGAGCAAGGGCACATAATGGGGACTGTCTACTCACTGCAGCCAGGCTACCCCACACAGACTGTGCCCTTAAGTAGAAACATAAAAGCCCAATTGTGCCTGCAGCCCAGCCATACCTCTGGCTGGGGACCCCCTGTTTACTAATCAAATCTCCTTTCCCAGAAATCACCCTACAGCCCAACCCCTCCCCTTTGACCCTAGAACCATCAGGCTAACTCCTTGAGCTTCCTTCCACGCAGTGAAACATCACCCTTCCCTCTCTCCCACCTCCACTGTCCCATTATGGCTCAACTCTTTCTCAGTTCACGTTCTGAGTGTTGAGACACATCAGAAGAGAAAAAGGAGATTATTTCCTGTGACTTGGCTTTATAAAAATAGCATGTATTTTATAAAAAGAAGAACAGGACAGGAGTGGTGTTTGTTCACCTAGTAGTTACTCTAATTATAGACGGTGGGGTGTCATGAACAACCATATTGGGTGACAGGCAGATTGCATCAGACAGGATGTCTCATTTCCAACTTCCCCTGTTAATGCCCTGTACATGCCCTAATCAGCATTTTAAAATTACAACCTGATTGTTACACAAATAGGAAGTCTTTCTATTAGCTGAGTTGTGGCCTGCAATTTTATATTACCAAAGATGTTTTTAATTCTCAGAGCCCAGATTTTGCTGATTTACTATTTTCCGAGAAATAATGAACATTTTTTCAGGGAAAAGATAGACATTTAGGAGTTTCAATTGGAAGAAGGAGAAAAAAACAAAATCTCGTTCCCATTACAGAAGAGTGTTGTGTCCCACACTGCCCCCCTCCACCCCATATCCTTTGCTGTTGTTATTTAGTAGCAAAATTGCTGTTGCAAGAATGTGGAAGAATTAGGATACCATAAGCCCAACATTCAAATCAGGAGTGTCCTCTCCCACAGAACTTAGAACTAGAACTTAAAAAAAGAAAAACCAGCCTGACATTAAATGAATTCAGTACCTCTGAATTTATTTATAACCTTGTCCTTCTCTTTTTATACTAATTGATTTCTGGGAAATTTTTGAGGGTGGAGCCCCTCAAAGCAGCTGCTTATGCCTCTAACAGAAATCACAAACTGGCCATTCACAAACTACATCCAGCCAGCTGATATATTTAGTTTGGCCCATATGGTATATTTTGAAAATAAAAATTAGTTGTCAATATCTTAAAAATTCACATTAAAAATATAGATTTATATAAAATAGATATAGATTTATATTAAAATACAGACTTATATATTGCCTTGGGAAAAATAAAATCAGATGAGACAGCCCTAGGATGTTATCACCAAGTGGGCAGTGGAGCCATGGACTGTTAACCTAGTAGGACACACATAAGAGGGATCATTCACAGGAAGGGCAAGGCTGGGAAAGTGACCAGTTTTCTCCCCTGCCCAGATCTCTAGATCTGAACCCTAATTGCAGTGAGCAATCCATTCTGCTGTTACCGAAACATGCCTGAAATGAAATACATCTTCCTAAATACCTGCCCAAAGATCTGGTTTCTAAATGCAGCACAATAGGCTTCCCTCTTCCTAACTGTGAAATCAGTTTTGACTCTGCCCTCTTCTTCCCTGCTCCTCCCCCTTCCCCATCAGTCACCATGCCCTGCCATTTAGTCCCTCAAGACTCTACTGAGGAATAAGGTAGTCACCAGCCACACGAGCACTTCAAATGCAGTTCATGAGAACTGAGATATGCCATAAGCAAAAATACACGTGGATTTTAAATACTTAGTTCCAAAAAAAAATCTAGATTAACAGATTAATAATTTTATATTGATTGCCTTTATATTGAAATGATATTTTTGACATTTTAGATTAAATAAATTATTCAAATTAATTTGCCCATTTCTTTTTACCTTTTAAATTTATCTTCTAAAAAATTTAAAATTACATATGGAGCTCACATTTGTGGTTCATCTCATCTTTCTATTGGACAGCACTGCCTCAAAACATCTCTTGGATTTGTCCTAGTCTTTCTGGCATCAGTTCCATCACATTAGCCTAGCCTTTCCTGTCCCTTCACTTCGAGAATTTCACATTAGTCCCCTAAAGACTTCTAGGCCTTTCCCACTTCTAATTTATTCTACACACCCTGGCCGAGTTTATCTGCTTAAGACACTGCTTTTTATCAGGAAACACTCTTGCTCAAAAACTAACACCAGCTACCAGCTCTACCCCATAAAGTCTAAACTCTTAATAACAAACTGATAACAGCTTCCACTTTAAAAACCTCATTGTGCACTTCATGTAATTCTCCCAACAACCTAGCACTTAGGACGCCAGACTCTTGGTTTTCTAAATAGAGCAGAAAGGACTGCAACATTTGACTGAGCTGGGGGTAGAGGGGAAAGCACCTTTGATCTGAAAGGTTACAAAGATGACAATGATGCAGTTAAAGCATCTAAACAGCAGTTCTTTTCACTTCCAATGGTTTATACAACACCTCACACTCAGCTAAAGAGCAATCAACACCTGTGCATCTTGGAACTGAACTATTTTTTTACATTAGTGGAGAGAAAGAATAATAGAGTTGAGAAAAGAAACTGTTACATTTGCACCTCACAAAACCCAAACTGGAAATTCAATCAGAAAAGTTTAAGTGAAATACTGCTCTTTGTTCATCCATTCCAGGTCCAAGGTTTAAAAATATATACACAGCTTTGTCACAGACTAGGTAAATTTGAATTACGCCAATTTGAAATGCTGTGGGATAACGATAATTAAAATATCATTTCATCTCAAAATTTGAAAAGACATGAATTAAAAACTCATCAGGAATCACATAAATCCAAAGCTAGAAGAGCTCCTGATTCATAAACTGTGTTGATGATAATTCTATATGGCAACATGTACAGTATTTAGCTTGGGAAAGGGGATCTTTTATCAAGACTTATCTCTATGTGAGTTTTCCATTGTGCTAGGTCTTCAAGACTTTACCCTTTTCATAAACTTCAACGTCCTATACACATTTTCTTTCATTTTCTCAACTACGGATCGCGTAGGTCTTGCCAAATACATTTTAGCAGGGTCGTTCAGTGCACAGGTCTTGAAAGCAGACAAATATGCATTCTATCATTCCTTGTTATTATACTTTACACAAATTGCGTAGCCGGTCAGTGCTCTGATTGCCTCTTCTGTAAATTGGACACAATCATATTTTCCACACAAGATTTTACAAGAATTCAACAAGACAATATACATAGTTAATACAGTGCTTGGCTTGTGGTAACTCAACCGCTCGGCAGTAGGTAACTTCCTACCTGGCTGTACCAGCCCCACTTTAGGAACTTTTCTCAAAGCAGCTTGAGGACTCTACAAAAGGGTGGGGCTTTGGCGTCTAATGCTCTCTACTAAACTCTGTGAGTTTAACAGGCAGAGAGTCACACATGGCAGAGGTTTGGGTGGGGTGGGAGCCAGCGCGTCCGCCTGCCCCCTCGCGGCGGCCGAGACCAGACGCCCGACTGGAACCCGCAGATCCCGCCCCAGCCGCACTCATCCCTCCCATCTCACCTCCGGCGGGTCGGCTCCCGCTATGAAAACACCACCTCGTGGCCAGCAGCCTTTGCGTCACGCACCTTCACCCAATGGCGAGCTGTCTTGTGAAGCCGGAGGCGGGCCACCAGCAGAGCGGTTCCGCCCACAGCCGCCGTGGATTGGCCAAGGGGGCGGCACCACCCGCCCCGACATGGGCTCGTGGCCAATGGTAGCCGGCGGCAGGAGCCGCGCCCTGTCAGCTGCTCCGTGCTGAGGCTCCAGCAGGAGGGGCGGGGCGAAGCCGGGACGGGGCGGGGCTAGGGGCGGAGCTAGGGGCGGGGCGCGGCCGAAGTCCCGGCCCGCGGAGCCGGCTCGGGCGGGCTGCTGAGGTGGCTGTCGCCGGCTCGGAGCTGCGGCTTCCCGGGTCGAGCCCCCCCCCCCATGGAGGCCGAGGCCGCAGACGCCCCCCCGGGCAGGGTCGAGGCGGCGCTCAGCTGCTTTTCTTTCAACCAGGACTGCACGTAAGCCACGGCGCCAGCCCCTGCGAGGGACGTGGGGGACGAATGTCGCGACCAAGGGGTGTTGTCCTGTACGCAACTTGTGGCAAGAGAGGCGCGGGCCTGCGCCTCAGGAGGGCCTCGAGGGGACGGCCCGGGGCTGCGTCCGACGGGTTGGGGTCTTGTTAGCCTCCCCCTGCCCCTGCAGTGGGGCTTGAGCTCCCCCCTGACCCCCACTGCCAGCCGAGAGCCAGCAGGGCCCGGCCGGGGGCGAGGAAGGGAGTTAGCAAAGGCGGGGGGGCTGAGGCGGCTACGCACGAAGGGGAGAGGGGGGCGGTGGGGAAGCTAGTGACCGAAGTGGGGTCTAGGAAGGAGGGGCAGTGGCCAAAACAAAGAGACGGGAGGGGAGGAGGAAGTTGCAAGTTGGCCCAAGACTGTGGAGTTGGGGCCCAGGAAGATGGGAGTACGGGAAAAACTTTCCCATTTGTCCTGGAGCATCTCAACGTGGCATCTGGGCAGGGCCTCGGACCAAGAGGCAGCCTATCCCTGTGGCCAGGCCGGCCGCTGTCCCAGCCCCAGCGCGGGGCATCTTGCCTGCCCGCTCTGGGTGTAAGAAACCTTTTTCTCACTGTTTTCACATCGCCCACCCGGCGAGGCAGAATCTCCTTCTCGGAGTCCGAGAGCCCTTTCGGGGCACAGACTACTCTCTCTCCAGGAAACAGGAGTTCCACCCTGAGTGATTTTTAATGTTTTACTTGATGTTCACATTTGGGCTTTGGCCAGAGAGACGAGGATTGCTGAGCTGTGTTTCAGGCATCTGCGGGATTCTTTTAGAAGCAAACGCCTGTTTCTTTCCCTCTTTTCATGGAAGCGAGCTCTAGGGACCATATGGAATAACCTCTTTGGAAGCATCAGGCAGGGATGACCACTTCCCAGTTTCCCACTTCCTGCCGTACCAGTTTCTGTTGTGTTCCTTGTTTGAAGTCGGCTTCAGGCTGGTGCCTTGGCTGCTAGTGACTGAGCTATGTTAATATTGAACATTCAGTGGTGTAATTAAGGCCATCGTGTACCACAAGCAACCCTGGCTTCCATTCCCTTTGTGTTTCTGTTTAAAAACACCCTGTGCTGAACAATATGCCTTTGTTTGAAAAAACTGTATGTGTAATCATGTAATCGAGTAGCTCGACAACTTGGTTAGATGAGTGACTTTCAAGCTTTTCTTGACCACAAGCCACAATAAGAAGTACATATTACAACATCACCCAATACCCATATACATATACTACTCACAAAATATTATGTGCAATACGCTGTGATATTTACTGTCTTTTTTTTTAAGCTGCTTTTGACCCACTGAATTGTTTTTAGGATCCACTCATGAGTTGAGACCTGCAGTTTATAAAAATGACAGCATAGATAATATCCCAATGTTTTGTAAGAAACATTTTGCAAGAGGGTATGGCTGTTGAAATGCCTGGGTGAAGTTTTCCTTCCCAACTGAACACAAGAAGGGGAGTTAGTTTGCTTATAGGTAGGTAGTAAATGTTCTAAGTTCTGCTTTGTAACAATATTAGATTTGAAAAAAATCATGTTAATTTTTATTCTAGTTATTAAATAATACAAAGTGCCAGCTTTCTACAGCAGTTGGATAAGAATGTTATTTTCAAAACTGTAGGGTGTTTTGAAAGTTAATTTCCTTACTCCCTACTGTTAGTTCTACTTTCTTGGATAAAGCTTCTACTGGGCAGCTCTGTCTCGCCTATAAATAAAAGTTCTTGTCACAGTCAGTTGCTTTGAGCCACAGAGGGTGTGACATTGGTTTTTAAAATAAGTCAAACCCCTTACCGAATACATTTAGGTGTATCGGTGTGTTTTTTTCTATAAACGTAAGCTGGGTTTGGGATCCAGTATTTCTGGAGAAGGTGGCTAAAGATATGCTTGGCACTGTGCTAGACACTTTGAGTACATTTTTTAATTTGATTAGTCCCAAACTCCATTCGTATGAGCAGTGATGAGAATTTTGTTTCTACAGAAATGCCCTATGGATGAAATAAGGTCTAAGTTTGAATTCCTTGATTCGGTCATTTGTGGCCGTTGATCAATCATTTAAAACATAGTAGTGATCATCTTGCCATTTTCTCATATATAAAATTCTTCTGTTCCAAGGGCAGGGCTTATGTTTGAAAATTACTTTAAATTGTGAACTCTTTGGGTTAACATTATAAGACTCTAGTTACAGTGTGTTTTTCCTTATTTGAGCTTTACAAACCTCAGTTTGCAACTAAATGAGGCTATATATATATGTGTGTGTATGTGTGTGTGTGAGAAAAAGTTTATAAGAAGAAAGTTTGAAAACAGTAGTCACTGCAGAGTACATTTTGAAGTTTTAAGATGCTCTGGGCTTACTTTTCCAGTTGCCATCTGTCATTGTTAGCACTGTGGGCCTGGACACCAAACTCCACTTCTAACTGCACACCTGCTGTCTGCAAATGTCTAACACAGCAGATTAGCTACTCAGCAGGTTGGAGGGCTAAGGGACATAACTAGCTACCTTGCTGATAAAAATTGACTGTATTCACCTATCTCTGTGTCCCAGAGAAGAACAAATGTTTGGGTAGGAAAAAAATCTAGGGAAAATCATGTGCCCTTCTCTTTTTTAGGTTAGTGAAACAAGAGCCTTGGCCATTTAGGCTTGTAGTAGTAAGTTGCTTATTTTAGTATATGCTTCCTTGTGAAGAATGGATCTCACCTTTGGCATATACTTGTTTTAAATAAGGAAGTTGGACTAAACCATTTTAAGGTCCATTCCAGCTCTGACATCCCATTTTCCTGGGGTGGCAGTGCTCAGGGTCACCCTGCTTATTCTGGGTGTGCTCCGTGTCAGATTCTGGTCATGATGTAGGTGTTGAAGGCAAAGCGGGAGAGAGCTAGGTGGGTATTCCTAGCTGCTGCCCAAAGTTGATTTTGATGTTCACTTTTATCACAAGGCCAGGGAAACCTGGATTCAGGTTTATCTATTGCTTGAAAAGTAAAAAAATTAAGAAAACAAGGTTTTTGGTTTTTTTTAAAGCCACATCATCCCAGAGAAATGTTTAGTTTTATTTTGTTTATCGGTCGTGATGATAACTTTGTATAACATGGTAGAAAGCACAGTTCTCAACCTTGGCTGGTCATTAGGGTACTTGAACTTAAAAAAAATATGTTTTAATTAAATTTCCTAATTGAGCTTAATGTACAGCCAGGAGTGACAACTACTGGTATAAAGTATCTGGGATATTGTCATGGAAACTGATGAAAGAAAGCATCTAGTAAATTTTACCTACTAATGACCTACTATGCCTACTATGAATGTATATTTCTTTTTTTAAGCAAGAAAAAAGAAGTCATGAAAGAAAGAAAAAATAATTTACCTCTTGGTAAAGTGCCTCTAAAGAACAAGAAAACCCCATAATTGGAAGTAGAGCTGTTATGAATATTCCTAAAGGTTCCGTTTTTCCTATAACTGCCCAGCTGGAAAAACATGATGTCTGGTAGGTTTGACATTTTGTCTGATGGCCCAGCTCGTGCAGTTGCACATCTCTTGACCATTGCACTTTTTTTTTTTTTTAATTAGTTGCCTTTGACCTTTTTCCTTTAACTGTACCTGCCTGCCTGTCAAGGCATGCTTTACCATTTAGGAAGTTATCAAGGATCTAAGCTCCTGAAGGTGTATGTTTACCTGTACCTTACAAGGCTAGGGGGAAGGGGGTATCTATTTTCAGACAGATCTGTGGTTGGAATACAGTACCTGTTGTCATTCCCATGCTGTCATTATCTTCCACAGATCCCTAGCAATTGGAACCAAAGCCGGCTATAAGCTGTTTTCTTTGAGTTCTGTGGAGCAACTGGACCAAGTCCATGGAAGCAGTAAGTGTGTGTGTGTGAGATCTCAGGGACACCAAATCCTCTCTCTAGACTTTAATCCGTGGTGCTACTGAGCTTTCTGTTTTCCCCTCCCTTAACCATCAAACTTAAGGAGTCAGTATTTCTCAGATTTAAACATAATTATTAACCACTTGCTTAAAAACCACAATGAAGCACTTATTAAGATTGCAGAATAGCTTGAGTAACATTTTTTATGTTAAGAAATCTTTTGTTTGAAATCATATTATTGATACTTTTCCATATACTTATATGCACAGTCACTAATTTTTATAATTGTCAAACCAAAAGGTCACTTGTGACTTCTTTTTGCCATTATATTGGCATTATAGAATATTAATAACATTCATTCAGTCATGGAAGTATTTTTCTTGTTTTAATAAGGCAACACTACCCTATTTATATAGCCCATGTCAAGGATGTTATAGCACTTCTAATGAATATTATAAATAATGCAGCTTAGATATGTGGCTTTCTTATTTTCTCAGGGTAATAGTTTATGCCATCATGAGAGTGAAGAATATACAACCTTTGGGTTTCCTGGAAGATAGTGGTTTGGTAAATAATATATTGGGCTCTTAGTTTATTTGCAAGATGTTATTTTTATTATACTATTTTTGTTAATATTTTGCTCTCTGTCTCATGCTTTTCCCTGTGGGACTTGCCCAAGCACAAAAAGACACATATTTGAAAAGAATGTTGTCAGGAAGATACCAAGGCCTAAGCCTGTAGGTGCTCAGGAAACTTACTAATTTGCTTTCTTCCTAAGTACAGAAGTACTTTCCTGGTATAATACTGATGTCCAGATTGTTTTCAACAGGAAAGGCATTCCAGGGAGGGCTGGGGAGCACAGCAAGATGGAGAAGGGGAGTACAGAGTTAACTATGTGACTGTCCCCCCTAAAGCGGTACCCCTCTAGCAGGACAAGAAGAATTCTGAAAACAGAGGCTCCCAGCCAAGAAGGCAATCCTTTGAAATCTCTCACAGAGAAAGGGTAGATTAAGATTGTCCAAACCTTCCAAATGTATTTTACAGAGCAAACGGTGGAGCCCTAGGGCCTAGAGGGGTGACTCCACCACACAGAAAGCTCCCCTGGTGGGGTGGGCCAGGGTGGACACCATTCTGGTACTATGGTATTTATGCCCGTGAGCCATTGGACCTTCTCCAGCACCTAGTGGGGCACCCCAAAAGGCGGGCAATGAACGTGCTATCACTTCAAGAAAGGTCACAAATCATGTAATTCAGCCTCCCAGCGAACCACGTTTACCTAGGCTGAACCTTGCCACAGCTAAGTGGGTGGGAAATCCCCAGTTCAACGGCTTCGTAATGAAGCGGACAAAAGAATGGCACAAAGATCTGTATTAAACTCATGAGATTTTCATCAGGCTGGAAGGATTTAAAAAGTGGGGAAACCCTCAGGTTTTCAAGGTGATCTCCCTGAAGCTGGATAAAAAGATCGAATGTTTGTCAAAGAGAATGTAGTACAACCTCTCAATGGGTCAGGCTGGTCACGGCTAGGAATGTTGTACTGAGCAGAAGTCCGTATCCAGGCTGCTTTAGCGCAGAGGATCTCCCTGGTTCTTGGTTGTGCTTCCAACAGTGGCTCATGGCGTGCTGTGCAATCTTCTGCACAGAGATGCAGGCGTGGGCACCGGCAATGGCTTGTTCCTGGCTGCTGGCAGGCTGTGGTCAGCAACATGTCCCTTTTTATTTTCCAGCTAAGCCTTGAAGATTTTTCCTTGTAGTGTTTTCTTTGTTGAAGAAAGGATTGTTCTTAAATAGGCAATATATTCTCTTTAAAAATATAAATTCTTGTTCAATAAGTATTGTGGTATTAGCAATGAGCAGATTTCCCCTTGAATTAACGGGTTTTCTATCCTGTGAGAGCAGGGCCTGTGTCAGTGTTGTTCGCTACTAAGACCTGGTCAGAAAGACAGTGCTTGGTAGAAAAGAGCTCATAAATATCTGTTTCTTGACTATTAAACGAGTAAATAAACAAAGAGGTTCTTTGCATGACCATGCAGATCTGTCTATTCAATTAATTATTCCCAGGGAGGTGGAGGTTGTTGCATTCATTGAGGACAATGTTTTCTTCAGTCTTTGTATCTAAACTATTAAGTACTAATTAACTATTTTTAACAGATGAGACAAATAAAGTGCTTTCTTACGTTCATGAGAAGGAAGAGATTATTTCTTATAGTTGATCAACTATTTTGATTGAGTGTCTACTGAAGTCCATATAAAGCAGTGTGGTCAGGCTGGGCACAGCGGCTCACACCTGTAATCAGCACTTTGGGAGGCCAAGGCAGGAGGATCGCTTGAGGCCAGGAGTTCAAGACCAGCCTGGGCAACATAGCGAGACCCTGTCTCTACAAAAAGTAATAAAATACTAGCCGGGCATTGTAGTCATGCCTGTAGCCCCAGCTGCTCAGGAGTCTGAGGTGGGAGATTGCTCGAGTCTGGGAGTTTGAGGCTGCAGTGAGATCTGATCATGCCATGGCAGTCCAGCCTGGGCAGGAGAAAGGAAGAAAAGAAATCTGAGTTCTTGGCAATGGAGGGAAAGGCAGTTTGAGAGTTTTCAACTTGAAGCCTTTTAAGCAAAATTCTTGACTCAAGTACTTTCTCTGAAATCTATTGGTAACATGTTAAGTTTCATTTCAGAGCTTTTTATCTTTGCATATAATAATAGCCAGCATACAAAGGTTAAATGTCTTTTTTTGGCAACTGATTATCTTTTTAAGATTATTTAGGCAACAGTTCTATAAAGATTAGAGCTCTCAAATAGAACTATTCTATTTACTTATATAATTTCTCTCTTTCTCTCTGGTATTTGCCTTAGCAAATGGGACAAGGAAGGATTATTCAAGTGGCCATTAACCTTTGGGTGCCAGCCTCCCCTCAACATAATACTCATTAACTTTGAAGCTCTCCGCCCTTCCCCATCCTCTAAAGAACACGGATGCACCTAGAACTCCCAGCAATTCATGGCAAAGCTAATCGGAACCCAGATCTAACAGTTCTCCCTTCCTTTAGCATTTCTGCTCCTAAGAAAATGATTTGAAACAGGTCTGAAAAGTGTTTAGGATTAGCTTTTCTTAAAACTTTCAGACTTAAATTTTGATTTAGGCAACTCAACTGCCGTGGCCCCTCCTTGCAGGCAGTGCCCGGCAGAGCTGCCCACTTGGAGGAAACACAAGGAGGGGCAAGGGCAGCGCAGCCTGTTCTTTAGCAGTCAGTCCGCTACTTCATCAGATCTTCAGACAGTGCAGTTCTTTTTTTAAAAAGCAGAAAAAATTAAAGATTTGTATAGGGAGTTATAAGAATACAAAATCCCTATTTTCTAAGTATATAGAAAGGAATAATACTGAGGAATTGTCATGTTTCATTTTTAGTTGATTGTAATTGCCCTTGTATTTAATTGAGGAAATGTATTTTATGGAATAAAGACAGTAAGCCAGGTGTGGATATGTAAACTTTAACAGTTCTTTGACCATCTACTCCTAGGGGCCCTTGTTATCCAGATGAAAGTGGATTGGATTGAAGCCTCTGAGGCCAAATCAATGGTGCTCAAGGGCAGATGCTATAAATATTTTTTTAATTGATAAAAGTAGTTGTTATTTATAAAACCTAGAAAAGTAGATGAAAGTCACAGTGACAGGGAATGAAATGAGTTGAAGGCAAGGCCATGGTTCTGCCGAGATTGAAAACTGATGGTTAAAAAAGCAGTTAGCAGGGTTGTGTCTACCCCAGACTCGTGCTCTCGGGTGAACTAAGACGAAGGTCCTCCTGGCTCCCTCCCAACGTCTCCTGTCTGTTTCCCTCCCTTTTTAGTCTTATCTGCAGACGGCATGGGGGTGACCCGAAATTCAGCTGAGTGGGCCGCCGAGCAGATGGCACTGCTGGAGCTGGTAGGAACAGTGCAGATCAGACCAGACGAGCTAGATGTAGATGCCGTTCCTGCAAGAGGCACTTGGGGCCTTGCTATCCTGGGGGTTGAGGGTGGGGCTAGGAGAGTATACAAGAGCGTATCAGAGACCTCAGAACATAAACAAGCATGGAATAATGTAGTCCAAACCATGGTATGTGCTGGCAAAAGGCAAAGTGATCGGGTAAATCAGAGAATATTTCCTAAAGAAACATGTCATCAATTTTGAGACCCTTTTTTACCCCTCAGCACCCAGTCTCAGACCTGTGAAAGAACCTTCATTAAAATTGAGAAAGGTATTTAAGTTTTATTTTTCTGTTTGGTTGAAGTTGATGGTCTCCATTTTTCTGAGCTGTGAGGAGTCTTACTGGGAAAATGACAGAGCAGGCTCTTCCCAAGAGAAGGGCCTGCCTCTTTTTTGTGGAATTTTTAGGTACCTTCCCTTCCAACTGATGTTCCTTGGACTAAAAGGAGCTTGCCTGAGATCAGTGGTTCTCAAATCTTGGTGTGCAACATAATCACCTGGGTACTTGTCTAAAGACAACCCCCTTCCCCCCGAGCCAGGATCTTCGGGGGTGCCCAGGGCTTGCTCCTTGGGTAGTTCTGGTGTTCATCCAAGTCTGAGAAACACTAGCCTAGGGGGAGCCGAATCAGGCGTGTGCAGGGGTGTTGGGCAGCTGCTCAGAGCGTGCCAGACCAAAAATGCCTTTCGACGCCTCCTCACCAGCACCCGACGTCTGCACTTGTACTGGGCTATGCACTGTATTCCTTTAAACACCCAACTCATTAACCCTATGACCTGTGTTCACTCAGCGGAGAGCATGGGCCATTGGGAAGAGGCTCTGAACCTGACAAGCTTTTATTTGAAGAGGAAGAGAAGGGCCTGACAGCACTGAGGAAGAGGGCACTAGAGAGGAAAAGAAGCCAAACTCTGTAAAATAATTTTAAAGAGTTTTATTCTGAGCCAAACTTGAGGAACATGACCCAGAGCCACATCCAAGAAGATTGAGCAAGTGGATTCACTGTGGTTGGGTTACAATTTGGTTTTATACATTTTAGGGAGACAGGGATTACAGGTAAAGTCATAAATCAATACATGGAAGGCATACATTGGCTTGGCCTGAAAAGGTGGGCCATCTCGAAGCGGGGGCTTACAAGTCATAGGTGGGTTTAGGGATTCTTTAGCTGACAATTGGCTGAAAGAGTTAGGCTTTATCTAAAAGACCAGAAAGAAAATGTTTAAATTAAGATGAAAGGTAAGAGCACTCTGGAAGGTCCAGACAGGAGGATCTTTCTTAAGATAAGTACTTGCTAGCATGTTTGAGTTAAGATGAGGGGGCAGGGTCTTCTATCTTTTGGATGATGTTAATGCTATACCAGAATCAGGTTGGGAAGTAAACCTGCACTATATTTTGTTAACAAAAACTGTTTAGTGAGATTTTATCATTTGTAGGTGTGACTCAGTAGGCCCCCTTAGAAAGGAATTTGGGCAAAAGAAAAAGATCAGAGTTCAGTCCTCAGTTTCCCCTGTTGGCCAAAGATCATTGCATGGAATGCATGTGCAGACCAACCAGCAGGAGGTCCCATGGCGCTAGGAAGGCTCATTCCTAGAGTTGTCCATTTGGTTATCCAGTGTTTGTGACAATGGTTGCAAAATTGGTGTGTTAAATCTTATGGGAAGGACATGACTTGCCCTGATTTAATAGCCAATTATAAAAGGGGCCACAGAGAGTCAGGCCTAAGGTTTAGTATGTAAAAACAATCCTGGACCAGATCTATTCTGCTATATTCATACAGGTCTTTGATTGGGTTTTTCTCCTTTTCCTGTATCCAGGATAGCATTTACAGGAAATATAAAATGATAACACAGAAATAAGTGTTTTAGGCCAGACAGGATTGGAGGTGTACAGGTACTCATCAACCCTTTTAAAACTTTCTAGGCAACATAAGAATAAAACCAAAATGTCAAAGGCAAGGCTATAAAATTAATTCATCTTATAAGTGTTGAGTTATTATATTTTTGGGTTTAGTTGCAGACTTGTAGCAAATATAAGTATTGTTAACCATTCAAGCGAAGGAATTTAGGGACTTTGTTATGTCACAATATGGTAGTCATTTTAGTAATTTGTCCTCAGGTGGCTGATAAATTAGCCACTTGTCATGTCTCCTTTTGCACAAACCCAGTAACTAAGAATAATTATATCAGGAAGTCTAAGTCTATGGGAAGCAGGAAAATTTCTTTATGTTGGGATGGATAGCTGCACCACATGGCATGAAAAGACAAAGTTTTTCATTTAGTTTTGTTTAGGCTTCTGTATGTCCCTCCTTACCTGGAGGGTCTAAAGTAATTCCATCCCTCCTAATGGCCCTTACAATCTCACACGCCCCTTCTTCTGCAATAGTCCATTCGACTAGAGGGAGGACGATTGAACAGGGCACTGGCAGTGAGTAACAGGTTGGGCCTGGGTCCAACAGGATTCAATAGTTTAAATTCTGGAGATATCAGGGTAAACTTGTTATTTACTTAAAACTTGTCAGGCCTCTGGAAAACAAAGCAAGAGAATCAGTAATGATTTTAAATAACAAGTCATAAAATTTAGTTCGGTCTCATGAGGTTGAGTTAGTGATACTCACTGACTATCAGTTTTATAATTAAGTCCTAGAAGTTTTTCTGTTTAGTCCAATATATATATATCCAAAGTTTCAGAAACCTGTATTCAGAGAACTTGGTCCTTCCATGACTTTCCTTGAAGAAGTAAATTGGATTAGCCAGTTTACAAAAAAAAAAAACTTTCTGAGATGAATCAAAGTAAAATAAAAACTTAGACTAGTCATGGTTAAAAGACAACTGTCAAATAAGGTTGGTTTTTTTGTGATTATGGCAATTTAACATAACATACACAAGACAATCAATATTTTATGATATTGGAACATATATTAATAACATGTTTATACAAAAACCAACAAAGGTTAAGCACATTCATATTTGACAATGCTTCCTGTACAGTTAACATGCCAAATAAGCCTAATATCTCTCTTAGACTTTCATGGCCCTAATTTAGAGTTAGTTTGAGTCAAAGGCTGGATTTAGAATTTGGGTTTTGGAAAGTTTAATATAAAGGCTGAACATTGTTCAAATAGAATCACAAGCCACTAAAATAATGTCATTATTTAACAAGAGATAGTCATAAAGATTATAAGGATAAGGAAGATGGGTGTAAACCTTAACCCTAAAGTTTAGTTTTAGTTAGTCAAAACCTAATAAAGAAACAGGTTATAGAATCCAAATGAGTACATTATGTAATTTCATTAAGAGCAAATTAATATCTCAAAAAAACTTTGTTTTAACTAAAATTTATCTCTTTAATTATAGCAACTGGATCAAATACAAAATTCCTTCATAAATTCCCTTTATAAACTTTATCCCAACTTTCACAGACCATCTACAAAACATGTCTAAAAACTTTGTTTTGTCCTAACTTTCCCATTTCCTAAATAACCAGTCATTTTAGGGCAAAAATTCCAGACAAGATCCTTTCTTTATAATATTAATCTCCTTTCTGTTTAACCTTTCTTACCAAAAATATATTTCCATGCTCATTGTCTTTTTACATCTCTTTCTCTTATTCACAATTTTCTATTTTGTTTTTATTTCCTTAAATCTATATTTTGATTCAACCTTTAAATAACCTCTGAATTAGACAAGATTATGTATATATTTAATAAGAACACACTTTATGCTTCTTCTATAGTCTTATTAAAAACATATCTTATTCTTTAGTTCACTTTATGTATAGAATCACATGCATTGACTAGAATTCTTATTCTTAGTAACTTTAAGTTTCAGTGAAAGCTTAAAAGCAGAAAGTCATAAATTTTCCAATGTTGTCATGAAACAAGACTGCAGGTTACTGTAAAATTATAGACATTTACTTACCCAAACTGATAATTCAAACATTTTAAAAACAAAAATCTTATCCTTTGATAGAGGAGACTCAGTTTCCCAAACAATCATAGACAAACTGAAATGCAAATTAGGAGGTTAGTTGAATCTGTCTTTTTCTCTCTTTCCTCCCCTTTTTGCAGTTTTTTCAAAAGGTGAACAAAAAATCATTTGTTATTCTTAAAATCTTGCTTTTCCTATTCATGTCACATGAAAATCTAGTTCAAAAGAATAAACCAAGTTTTTTTTCATTGTATTAATGTATGACTGATAAAGTTAATTTTAATAAAATCTTATAAACAGATCCATCTAATTTTAACCAATTTGTAAGATTTTTATAACCTTTATATATCTTTTATTTACCTTTATAAACCTTTTATACCCAAATTTTAATCATCACTTACCCATCTAATCTAAAATAGTTTCAAAACCAACAAATTAGATGAAACCATCCCCTTCAACAATACTATTAATCTTATTTTTCATATAGAATTGTCTCCCCCTACCCAGCAATCTCAATTACTAATCAAATACTAATCATAATGTCAACTCTTATAAAAATCCAGAAAGTCAAAGCAACCTTGAACTGCCATCAGTCCCCAATTTTATTACTATTCTTAAATACAAAAATAAGATAAAGGTATATAAACTTAAACTTATGCTCAAAATGTTTTAGCATTTCATAAATGACTCAGTCATTTCATGATCATCCTCCTAACACAACATGACTCAAGATTCTAAATCATATGAAAATTTCATTTGTATTTATCCTATTTATATTTACCTAACTTATCTAATTTATTTATCTTAGCAGTTCACTTAGATTCCAAATATCATTGTTTTTCTGTTAATCATTATTACACTCTGTAAATTAGATATAACACAGAACAGAGATCAAGATATAGTTTTAATTATTGTTTTTAAACTCATAAATCTTAACCAAGAAAGAAACAAACAAAAAATGTATTTTAATAAGAGTCATTATTTTAAACAATATAACATCATTTCTAAATTTTATAAATATAGTAGACATTTTAGAATATATCCTGTTTAAAAGTGTTAATTAATTAGATCCTTCCAAAATACCACAGCCCAAAACAAAAATCTATTGACACTAGGAGGGATCAAAGTGTCCCTGGCCCTCAAAGTTTAGTCAAACTGTAGGGAGCAAAGGCCACTGTTCCCATATGATTTGCTGAAAATTTACTGACATAAAGATTAATAGGAGAAAAAATTTAAAACTTATACATGGATGTCTTCAGAGTGAGCACTCAAAGATGCAGGGGAAATTGTCCATTTTTATGTTTAAAGTATGGACAGCCATGTAGAAATATGATTGGACAAAAAGGGCTGAGTGGGGAGCCCAGCAAGGCCTTTCTGTCTAGAGTCTGTTTGGCCTCTCTGAGTGTGCATTCTTTCCTTCTGGGTTTAGGGCAGGGCCTTCCTGGAATAGGGGTTTTGTAGTTAAAAAAGTAGGTCAGATAATTACTTTATGGCCAAATTTTATATAGAATAATTTTAGTTTTTATGGCTATCTTTCAGAAAAAGGGGTTCTGGCCTTTATGACCTGCCTTGGGGGACAGGAATTTTGATTTTTTTTTTTTACCCGTTAGCTTCAGGGAAAAATGGAACTAAGAGGTAGGAACAAGGCAAGATCAGAGAACTTCTGCTTCTGAGGCCTTCATTTCAGGGTAGTTTTCTGAACCCTATCAGCATGATATTACTTGACTTTAGACTGAAAAAAAAACCTTCAGCACAAATCCTTAATACCTCAAATCATGATACAAAGTTGTAACACTTTTTTACATGAAGATCAAGATTAAGCTGTTTAAAAACAATCTAAATAGTCTCAAAACATTTTTCAACTTGGGTGTAAACTTGAGTACATATAACATTTCTAAAGAGTTTAATTAAAGACTTTTGAGATTTCCTTTGGGTTTTAACAATGATTTAACAATCATTTACTTTTTATCTTAAAATAAATTACTATACAAAAACTAACACTTTAGGATTTTTCTTCCTAGGCAAAAACTTTGTTATAGCAACATAATGCACACATAACTGGCTAGCAAATCAAAAATGGACAAGATCAAGGGAAAACTAAAGCTTCCAGTTTAAGCTCTTGTAACTACAACTTCTAGGACAGCTTTGAATCCCTAACAGTGCTGTTAATATCAGAGGATACAAAGAGTGAATTAGAAACACATTTTATGTGTACCTTTCCACAGATATTGAAATAAGTGGAAAAACTATCTGCAGCTAGGATTAAAAGATCGAAACCAAAAATATTTTCATAAGCTTTTGACCATAAGTTTCTGTTTTTGTGCTCTATCTACTAGGTGTTTTATTTATTCCAACTTGCTGACATTTTTTTTGTTCAGACACATCTACATTTTTACCTTAAAGTTAAACACATAGGTATTTTGTTGATAACTTGGGAGATTTAGCTGTTATCATCAGACCAAATATTAAATTTACCTTACTTATCAGAGATCATACAAACACAGATCATTTTGTCTTTGGCTGAGTTTATAGTTTTATAACCTTTGTATCAAAACCCTGACTCCTTGAGAACATAAAAATGTCCGGTGAAACCTAGGCAAAAACAAATGTATGCTGACAAATTGAAAACACTTTTACTATTACTTTACTAATAATACTACTTTTTAAAAAAATAATAACCCAGCTTATTTACCAAAGATTACCAAATTCACGTGAACCATTTGGGTTTGTTCAATTTATGAGTGCTCCCTTATTTTTAAGCCAGTCCAGAACCATGTAAACACAAACATGTAATACATGGACATACACAAAACATACCTAAACATATACACTCATCATACACATGCACACAAAGTCCCAATAGATTTTAGTCTAGGACTCTAGCCATGTAATAATAACACAGCCCACCAGTTTGTAAAAGACAACAGGATCCAAATTTCTTCTGACAAAACTGGAGCTTGTTCACATGGCAAACTTCGGTCCCCTGATAGGTAACCTGATTATGCCTGTGGACCTAAGTTTTGGGTGAAGCAGTTTCCATGGCGGTTTTAATTTTAAAAACCTTTTTACTCCCCCCCCCCTTTTTTTTTCTTCAGTTCAAAATGACTTTTCAATGTTTACATCTTAGCTAGAACTGGCTGCAGGATCTCCAGGTAGGTTTCCAATTGCAAATACCACGAACAATGAGTTATCGCAACATCAATAGAAAAAAGTGAGCAGGTTTTACAGTAGCAAGAAAAGAAAAGAGAAATAGCTTGAGAGACGTTTTAACTCTATAGTGGTAGGTCAACCGTTTGAGCTCTGAATTTTCCTTGATGTAATTTGCCCTTTAGTAAAAACTTGTGCACAAGAATTGACTATAACCAGCTGGAGCCCTAGAAAACCCGGCATGCCTTTGAACCTTTCCATTTACACAAATACTTGCAAGTAGCGGCACCATAAACCAACTGGGGTGCCTGAAGGGGGTCGTTCTCCTTGTCTCTACTCATTTTTAAAGGATTTGTTTCCCATTTCTCTTTAAAGAAGCAACCGAACTGTAGTCTAGGGTTTAGTGTCGTGGACCAGAGTGTGCTGATTGTGGGCGGGGGCTTCTCAATGTTTCAGCACTGAGTCGGTCCCACCCTCTTCCGAGCTGAAGAGCTCAGTCTCGCATTTATCTACAAACAAGAGAGTTCGGTTTCCTCTTTCGCAAATGCACAGAAAAGCCAATTGAGATTAATTCTGAGAAGAAAAATGCAACAGAGAAAGCCCTTTAGAGTGCACTTCCACATCAGAGTAGGATCCCAAACAACAGCTTCCTAGGAAAAGAACCAGCTCAGAGTAAACCCAGGACCATCAACCCAAAATACATGGTCCAGAGCTCAGGAGGACCTACCAGTTCTGCCAAAGGAGAAGCTCGGAGTCGGGGGACCCAAAAGGGCCATGCCGGTACCTAGCGCCGAGTTCGGGCTACTGCTTCAGGGGTCCTGAGTCTTCTCTGATCCCCTCGTTGGGCACCAATCTTGTCAACGGAAAAGAAGCCAAACTCTGTAAAATAATTTTAAAGAGGTTTATTCTGAGCCAAATTTGAGGACCATGACACGGAGCCACACCCAAGAAGCCTTGAGCAAGCGGACTCGCTGTGGTTGGGCTACAGTTTGGTTTTATACATTTTAGGGAGACAGGGATTACAGGTAAAGTCATAAATCAATACATGGAAGGCATACATTGGCTTGGCCCAAAAAGGCAGGCCATCTCGAAGGGGGGGGAGCTTACAAGTCATAGGTGGGTTTAAGGATTCTTTAGCTGACAATTGGCTGAAAGAGTTAGGCTTTATCTAAAAGACCAGAAGGGAAATGCTTAAGTTAAGATAAAAGGTCTGAGCACTCTGGGAGGTCCAGACAGGAGGATCTTTCTTAAGATAAGGATTTGCTAGGATGTTTGAGTTAAGACGAGGGGGGGGTCTTCTATCTTTTGGATGATGCTAATGCTATACCAGAATCAGGTTGGGAAGTACACCTGCATTATATTTGGTTAACAAAACCTGTTTAGTGAGATTTTATCATTTGTAGGTGTGACTCACTAGGCTCCTTTAGAAAGGAATTTGGGCAAAAGAAAAAGATCAGAGTTCAGTCCTCATGTGTTACAAACCTTGAAAGGCAGCATGTCAGATGGGAATAGGAACCAAAGAGATTACTGGAAATTGTCTTAAATGGCAAAGGAAGTCTGACCAGGAAGTGTTCAGGAATCCCTGTTCTAAGGAGAGAGAGAATTTCCAAAAAAGGAAAAAAGAAAAAAATCTTAATTTCTGAATAAAATTTCTTAAGATCTTGTATTTTATGCTTCTGTTCATGTCGATAATGATGTGTGTGTGTGCCCACGTGCACACATAAACATAATCTTCAAAATGCATCGTCAGAATTCTTTTTCCTTTAGGCTTAGTATCAAGTTAGGACTCATTTCAAGGAATCGGTTCAGCAGACTGATGATTCTGTGTGATTGCAGAGGCTGCTCGTTTGTCTGGAGGAGTCCATTTATATTCACAACATTAAAGATATGAAGCTGTTGAAGACCCTCCTGGATATTCCTGCAAACCCAACAGGTGAGCTCCAAAAATGGAACAGACACCCTTCAAATCTCATGTTCACGTGCTTCTTTCCCAAGCCGTATTTCCACCTAAATTGAAAACATGAAGCAGGGTTTCTGCTTTATGGGTCTTAGTGGTGTTTACCTTCAAACTTCGTTTTAATGGCGGCAGATTCAAATTATGTTAGGCTGTGCATCCTGCCAGGGGGCTGGCTGTGTGGCCTTCATTGCAGCCCAAGAGAAACGCCTTTTATCTAGGATCCATATTAGCAAATGTGTGAAGACATTTAAGGTAGACACATAGGAGATTTCATGCATCTGATGTTGAAAGGTATGTACCCCTAATTCTTTTTTGTGGTTGTTCAGTACAGAGTAGGTGTAATAATTATAAGCAGGTTTCGCCTTGGTGTGTCTGCCTGGCTAGTAGAAAGACAATGCAGACCATAAAGAATGTGTTTCATTACGTTACAAAGAAATCTCTCTATTTGGGTGATACGTTATGATATTGGACTTTACTAAATTCTCAGTATTTAATGCTATTTAATACATTTCTAGTGTTTAAGAATGGGAATAGTTTGGATTTGTTAGATTGAAGCAGCAAATGATGACATTTTATGAACTCATTGAGCTAGAAGTAAATGAGAAAGAATTCCTTCTTGTGTGGTGGGATGGGAGGTCATGATACTAGGATAATTTGTGTATCTAATGATTCAGATTACTATTTGTAGATTATATTCCAATTTAGTATCATTATATAACTGCTTCCATTTACTGTAGTTTTCTAATTCTTTGACTTTCATTGAATTTCAAGATCTGTGTGACCCCACCCAAGTCACCTAGACTCTTTCAAGCCTCAGTTTCGTTATCTGTAAAATGGGATAATAATACCCATCTCACAGGATCGGCTGAGAATTAAACAAAGTAATGTTTGTGAAAGTGGCTAGCACCAAGCCTGCCATGCAGTAAATATCTCCTGTGCCTCATTTCTTTCTCTTCATTTCAATTATAAATGGCCATTTGCTGTTCACGTCAGTGCTTTAAAATTTCAGCCATGACAAAAGGATATTTTAAAAGAACAAAAGCCATTAAGGCCATTATGAAGTTCTGTGAGATAAGTCTTTAAAACACATTCTCCAAAATGGAAGATGCTAAATGAAGAAACTGTGGGTGGTGAGTGTTGTGTTTTAGGCATGAGAGGTTGAAATAATCTGGAAAAGTGTCTATTGCAGGCGCACCATGTGCCTGTGCCTGGCACCATAGCAGGCACTGTCAGGTACAGAGACAGCAACCACACACCAGGAACCCAAAATTTAGCTGGCACTACTTCCCTGAGACAGTATGCTGTAAGACAGGTGCTCTAGCAGGCCTTGGTAGGGTGGAACCAGTGTTTAACGGTGAGTGTGGACAGCTGAAAGGAAGACATGCTCTTCTGATAGGACACGCGAGGCACCTGAATCTACACAGAGCTTGCTGAAGGCAAGGCTTCACCTGGACCTTGACAGATTTGAGGAGGGATGGAAAGCTGCCTTTGGCTCTCAGTGTCTTTGAGAGGGGAGTCAGGGGCAGTGAGTGCTGCTTCCTGCCTCACACCTGGTGAGAACTTGGCCCCCAGAGGACAGGGCTGCTTCAGGACCAGGCACACTCCCCCTGCTAACAGGGACATTTATCCACATTTGCTCTTATTTTTTAGCAAATATAGTTGTTTTTCTTCAGCACAGAAAACTCACTGGTTGTCTCACTTTTTGCAGCTTAAACAGGAAGAAAATAAGGTTTAAAAATGCAGGGCTATTTGTATATCATGTTAGAGAGAATGTGTATTGTTTGTAAAGGGAATAACTTTTATCTCAAGACAAATTAGAAACAATGGGAGGCACTTTCTCTGTCTCAGATAAATATCATAAAAGGATCCAAGGAGAGATTGAGCTTCTCCTTCTGAAAGACCAGGGGCAGGTTGCCCAAACTGTGTCTTTTTAGATCTTTGATGTTCTTTGGAGAGATAGCCCAAGACCTTTTCAAATCCTCAAATCTATAATTATCACCTCAACTTCTCCTGAGCTCCCCTTTTACTTGAATAAAACGGAGATGATCATTTTTAGCTCCCGGAGTTCCTATGGAGAGGATTAGCTGAGGTCCTGGCGTGAGAGGGCAAAGGTGAGTCCACTCTGTCTGCACGGGGGTCAGCTGGGCTCACTCACTGGCCCCACCAGCCCACACGGCAGCCTCACACGAGTCAAAGCTGCGCTTCAGTGGCATGGCCGGTTCCTCACTCAGGAACCTTCAGAGGTCTCTGAACTCTCAAAACCGTGAATGTACAATCCTCAGAGGCCAAGAGTCTCCTTGTATGTTCTCATTCTCTACTTTATTTTCTGAACAACAACAAAAAAACAAGATGGAAACTCAGGCTCTTGATTTTATAAATCCTTACTGGATTTATATCCAGTATTATATAAATCCTTACTGGGTACACAAGGAAGACAGAATCACTCGTCTAATTGGCTTTAGCACTCACATTCTGAATGTATTTTGACCTAGTGAACTACAAATAAATGTGATAGACACAGTTCTGCTGTGGCCTCACATTCAGTATCTAATGCAGCTGTAAATTTCCTTCCTCCTATCTGTTTGTGTCATGTCCATTCCTGTTGTGTCAGAGATTGCAGGCTGTTTCCTTTTAAAGAGTTTGGCCAGACGGGAGCTCAAAGTTAATTTCCTGCTAGCACAGCAGTCAGTGCACTGAACATTCAAGGGTGGAAATCTCCATGAAAGTCCTGCCAGCTACAGATTGGGCACTAACCATCCTTTACGGAATATTGAGGGAGCATTCCGTGCCACACAGCAATGTGGATCATAGAGCAAAGTCGTGCTTTATACCCCCCACAAGTCCTCTTTCTGAAAATGGCAATACAGGTGGTGTAAATGGGTCCCTTTTGTAGTAGCATGTAGCATTTGCAGTACAGAGATGATTTCTTTCCTTTCTATTTTTCAAAATTGTAAAACATTTTGAGACATTAATCAACTCAGAGGGAACTACATTTTATAAATCACTGTTAACTTGCCTAAAGTTTGGTGTGTAATACTATAAATACCAAGGTGAGAATGATTTAGAATCATGGGACTTTCTTCTAATTCCAGCTGATTCCATTGGTTTTTAACTTGATAGATAGCAGGTACTTCCTTTCCAGCTATAGAAGAATTACAGCCAAACAATTTCAGTGAAATTATAGCTGAGAATGATTTATGAAAATATGTGTCAAATCTGAAACAAGTCCAGAAGCCCCATCAAAACCTCATTCCTATGTAGAAAACAGACTGGAAGAAAATACACTCAAATGTTGAGATTGTTAAAAAAGCCTCTGGGTTTTAGAATCGTGGGTGATTTTTTTTCTCTTTCTTTATATTTTCTGGGCTTTGCAAGTTTTCCACACCATTACTTTTATGTTATAAAACAATGTTTTTTAAAGCCCATTTCCTTCCTTAAGAAGGCTTTTTGTGACACCTGTGACAGAAACAGAAGACTAGTAGAATGGTGATAGCTAAGGCGAAAAAAGTCTTCCCACTTGCTTTGGGTGTGTCACAAGGTAGAAAGATACATTTACGTCGCCGGTTGGATTTTTCTGAGACTTGGACCATAGGAAATGAAAGGAAGTCACAGCAAGCATTTCTGGGGACCTTCGTTAAGTCTGCAAGGGTTGGTGTGCAGGATTCCTTGCCTAAATTCAGAGGTGCAAGCCCAGAGGCAGAGCTGTCAAATCAGAGGCGTGTGTCAGAGCATGCCTGCCCTACCCGTTATCCTCTGTCCCTTTCTTGTTAGCACCTAGTATCATCTAATTCTATATTAGGTATCACAGAAAGCTCAATGTTATCTAAAAAAAAGTTTAAGCCTTTCTTTCTGGAATATTTATATTTTAACACAAAACTCTGAAGGAAAACTGGAAGTATTTGTCCAAGGCTTCTGCTCAAAGACCTCTCAGCTCTCTCTGCCACAAAGATGTACTTGGTATTTTCAGAGGGAGGAAGTAAGTAAATGAAGGCATGGCATCTCAGCATCTTGGAATGTCAAGCTGGGAAGACTCCTAGAGCACTGTAACCCCTTCATTTCACAGCTAGGAAACAGGCTTGAAAGGGCCACAGATAACTTGGCAAGAGTTACACAGCAGGTGGCAGACCCAGGTCTTGAACACATGTCCTCAGTCTGTCTCTGCGAGATAAATATTCATAAAACACTGCCTTAAAACACATACACACACACCCCTTTATTAAGCTATAATTTATGACTGACTTCTTTCACATTCACCCAACCTAATATTTTCAAGGTTCATCGTGTTGCAGCGTGTATCGGTGCTTCATTTCTTTGTATTACCAAATAGTATTCTATTCTAAGGATATACCACAATTTATTTATCCATTTGCGAGTTTATAGACATTTGGGTTGTTTCCAATTTTTGACTTATGAATAATGCTGCTATGAACATTTGTATACAAGTTTTTGTGAGGATATGTTTTAATTTCTCTTGGGTATATATGTAGGAGTATAATTTCCGGGTCATATGAGAACTTTATGTTTAACTTTTGAGGAACTGCCAAAATTTCCAAAGAACTTTCCCATTTGACATTCCCACCAGCGGTGTATAGGGTTCCAATTTCTCCATATCCTTGCCAAAACTTACTATCTTTTTTTTATAGCCATCCTAGTGGGTGTGCAATGGTATCTCATTATGGTTTTAACACTACTTTTGTAAAACATGTGTGCTCAGAAACCTTCAGCAGTCACCTGCTGCATTGGAAAGATCTTAACTCTTCAGTTTGGTACTCAAGTCCTTCTAAGGTTACCATATTCTATTAACATCTTTTGTGCCAACTGCCTCTGTGGGAACCCACCATGTAAGCCACCCTAATCTCCTGCTTTCCCTCCCCAGTTTCACAAGACTAGAATGACTTCTGCCTGCCTTGCTGTTCTTGAAATTACATTTGAATTGCAAAGAACTCAGATGGGATGGGGAATTGGGGTTCCCAGAGCAAAACTGGGAAGGTATGAGTGGCCTCCTCTAAGGCCAGGGTCAGGAGTGGCCTGGTACAGCCAAGGGGGTGGCAGGGGTGCCATAACACTAAGTTAAGGATGCCTGCCGGGGGCTTGGCCACCTTCCTCCTGTGGTTCTGCTTGGCAAGTAGTAAGAGTACAGCCCTGCAAAGCCAGAGCAGGAAATAGGACATAGGTTCCAATTCTAAACGTTTGATTTTTTTTTCTCTGCTCTGCTTCCTCAGCAGATTAGGTAAGGTACATTTCAGCCTGATCTAAAGTTTTTCTTATACTTTTTATAAGAAACCCACTTAACCATATTAACTTGTAACAAAGATGTCAGTCACCTTTTTTGTGTAAAAAAAAGTCTCTTTTGCATAATCACAGAGCTCCTATTCTGGTATTTGGTTCTTCAGAATTACTTGAATTCACTATTATCATGTATACCTCTGTTAATCTGAACCATTGTTGTGAAAATCCTTTTCTTAAATGCTATTAGGATTCCCCCCCCATCCCCTTGTAACTAAAAATAGCTATGATGTTCAATTGTTTGATGATACTCTTTCAGAATATTGTCGAAGCATCTTAAATCCAAAATGTCCTGTGTATTTGGTTTGTTGCGATGCCTGGTCGCAGACCTCAAATGAACTTCCCTCTGGAGGTGCCCATTTCACTACCAAGGCAGGACATTCGGCTCAGAAATGAGCAATTTCTAAATAGGTCCTTTGCTCTTCCTCTTCTCCAACTTGCAGTGACCAGTCAACTGTATATATTCACCTGCAAAAATACTAACACACACTGACCTTTCACAATAGGAAGATGTATTTCAGTTGTGAGTAAATTCTCTTGTAGCCCTAGAGCGTGATGGAATTGGAAGAGAAGTAGATGTTGTTTCAGAGCCCTGGGGTAAAATGTGAAGAGAAGCGTTTTTGATGTTCTAAATTCTCATTGCTTAGCTGTGAATAGGACTTGCCAGTGTTAAATGAGGAGGTCTTCCCCTGTGAATTTGCTTTATTGGAGTCCTTTGACTGGCGTAATAATCGACAGAAAGTAAACGTCTACAAAGCCGTTCCTCTCCTCACCAGTAGATGGCACTGTAGTCGTGCTGTTTTCAGACGCCCTCTCCGGCCGCGCAACCTGTCTCCCTTGCACTGTGGCTTCTCATGTCCTGTTTCTTCTTTGCCAGGTCTGTGTGCCCTCTCTATCAACCATTCCAATTCTTACTTGGCCTATCCTGGAAGCCTGACTACAGGCGAGATCGTGCTTTATGATGGAAACTCCCTGGTAAGTTGGCAGTGGTCCCAACTAACCCAGCCCACCTGTCTTGACTGTGTGCTCCATGGAAGGAGAGAAAGAGGCCCAGTCACAGTGAGATGAGGAGCGGGGGCGGAAGCAACACGGGAGGGTTGTTCTGGCCATCAGGGGTGGGCGTGGAAGAGAAGGTAATGACGTTGGCCCTTGGGCTTGCCATCAGCCAACATAGCCGTGAGGCAGCGGGCCAGGCCAAGTCAGACATCTGCAGCACAATGGAAACCACCTGCCAGCTGGTGGCCGATTGTCTGACTGAATGTGTCACACTGCGCCCTGTCATGGCCTGAGACAGTATGCAGCTGCGGGAATCCTGGCCGCTCTGCACGCAGGGAGCGCCCACGACAGCATTGCTGAGCATCAGGCACATGGTTGGTTGTCCACCTTCCCAGGGGCAGGAAAGGGGATAGAAATAGATGGCCATTGAAGCCGAATCTCCATACACTAGAAAATGATGCACAGCTAATATGCAGTCTGGCAGAAAGGGAGAGACAGAGTGAGCCTGGCAGATGAGAGAGAAAGAAGAAAAGAGGAAGGAGAGAAAGATGAAGTGCATCTTCCCTCTTCCCTGACACCAATATCCATTTTCCTTTCCACCAACAGAAAACAGTCTGCACTATCGCTGCCCACGAAGGGACACTGGCTGCCATCACCTTCAACGCCTCGGGCTCCAAACTAGCAAGCGCGTCTGCAAAAGTGAGTGTGCTCCCAGTCTCTCCTCCTGTTTGGGGGTCCCCTGGATGTCCTCTGCGGTGCCCAGAGATCTGACAGCATGAGACTGGTGACGTGAAGACTGAATGGTCTCTGGGCACACTTAGAATTTGTTTCAAAGTGAGAATTTCTGGCCCCTGCATGTTGTGGTATATTGAGGCATTTGTTAATTCAACAGACCAAAGGCCTATGCTACACAAGATACAAGACACTTTGCAGGAAAACTTGTGGTCTTATTAAAAAATGTGCATGCATATCATCCATAAATACAGATAGATGTGACATTTCATAAACAGAGTGCAAACAAAATGCTTTGCTATTTAGCTGCAGAGATTGATCTCTTCTGACCGGAATAATCAGGGAAGGTGATCAAGTTGAATTTCAAATGCCATGAAAAGCAGGTGTATTTTGATAGGCAGAGATTGAATATTCTAGGAAGCCAGCCAGAGCAGTTTGGCAAACACAGAGGTGAGAGCACACACATACACACACACACACACATACACAGCCTTATACACACACACAGCCTTAGGCAAGGGTGGGAGGGAAAAGGGAGACAGAGCGTGTTTAAAACATGTTCCAAGAGTTGCTAATATGACACACATACAAATAAAAATGCCTCCATGCTCAACACTTTGTGCTTCCCCCTCAGAGACAGATGTTCAAAACCAATAAAACAAACTCTTCTCTAAAGGGATATCTCTGTGTGAAGCCATTCATGGTTATGAAACATCCACCCCGCTTTCTTTGCCAGGGCACCGTCATCCGGGTGTTCTCTGTACCTGATGGGCAAAAGCTCTATGAGTTCCGGAGAGGGATGAAAAGGTCAGTGTTCAAACCCGTTTTAAAGTCCCCACGGAAGTCCTGCAGGGGCTGCTGGCAGCTGTCTAGGGCGAGGACGGAGTGTGTCTCTGTGCCCTCCTCTCACCCAGAGGAAGTGTAACTGTACTTTCCCAGGTAATTGACTTCCAGGTTCCACTTAGGACTTAGTAAAACTGAAAGCCGAGATGCCGTTTTAACACAGGAGTTGAACCAGGAGAGTCCTTTTCTGCTGCATGCACGGGCAGCGGCACAGGAGAAAGGAGAGAGCTGGGGAGTCACAATTCAAAAATAATTTCTGGTTCCCTTGCATGGAAATAAAGGACAGTATAAAGTGTGATCATGTAGGATCTTGCCTAATGTAGGTTCTGCCACTGGATGGGCACACAGAGCAGCTGGAAGACTTCCAAGGTGCCAGGAAGGCGCGATTCTCCCCATCTGCTGATGGAGAGGCAGGGCTGTGCCTGGTTTCTTCTTGTATAGGACTGTGATCCTTTGTGAATCTTTCTGGCATTAATTTCTAAATATGAGTAACATAGGTTGAAAGGCTTTTAGAATATGTAGGCTCTTCAGGATACATTTAATTTTCTTATAAAGCTGATATTTGAACTGCAAGGCAATAACCCTTGTTTCAGGTTCACTGTGTGTTGCCGTGTTTCTAGGTATGTGACAATCAGCTCTCTTGTGTTCAGTATGGACTCACAGTTCCTCTGTGCCTCGAGCAACACTGAGACCGTGCACATCTTCAAGCTGGAGCAGCTCTCCAATAGGCAAGTACAGCAGCGGGCACCAAATGCCCATCAGACTGAAGGAATCAGGGGCTGGCATAGGTGATTTCTTTTCTTTCAAATGCCAGAAACTTGGCTTTACTTGTGTCTTCACCAAAGGTGGAATGTGTGTTAGTAAAACTTTTATGGTGTAAGCACAAAATTGGGGACCACACTCCTGAGTTCACATCTTGGCTCTGCCCCTTATGAGCTGTGAGACCCTGGAAAGATAATTTAATCTTTTTGTACTTCAGTTTCCTCATCTGTAAAACAAACATAATAATATATTTGGGCTTGTTTGAGGATTAAATGAGTCTGTTGACCTAAAGCATTTAGTACAGTGCCTGACACATAGTAATCACCAATAAGAGTTAGCCAGTGTAGCTATAGATTTAGTAATATATTTATTATTGCTATTAGCACCACCACCGAGTGCTTGGCAAACACCCCCAATGGGGATGTGTATTAAAGCCTGTGTTAGATTGTAGCCAATGGTGTGTATATTAGGTTCCTATTGCCGCTGGAACAAATTACCACGAACTTCATGGCTTCAAACAGCACACATTTATTATTCCACAGTTCTGTAGGTCAAAATCCCAGAATGGCACGGCTGGGTCCTCCGCTCAGGGTCTCACAAGGCTGAGAGGGAGGTGTCAGCTGGCTGCGTTCTCATCCGGAGCTCAGAGTCCTCTTCCAAGCTCGTTCCTGCTATTGGCAAGAATGCTGGTCCTGGTGGTTGTAGCTGTGAGGTCCCCGCTTCCGTGCTCACTGTCAGCTCCCGAGAGACCACCCACATTCCTTCTCAGGCAGCCTTCAAACCAGCAGCATCATGTCGACTGCTTCTGGTGCCTTGGATTTCTGTGACATGCCCTCTGCCTGCCTTTTCTGCCACTGTCAGAGAAGGCTCTCTGTTTCTAAGAGTGTGTGATTAGATTGAGTCCACCTGGTTAACCTCCCTGCCTAAGGTCAGCTGGGACACATCGTACAACGCAGTGATGGGACTGGTGGCTCATCACTGTCACAGGTGCCAGGGACCAGGGCGTTGAATCTTGGGGGCCACTCCTAGAAATTTGCCTGCCATAGAGTATGTGCATCTGTTTATAGCCGTTAAGTACGTGCTGGGTGCGTGACCACATTCACTCTTGGAGACATTTTACACGGGAAAGCGGTGAGCAATTCTCCTCCCTCCCAGCCATCGTCCACGGCAATGTCACTTTGCCCAGCCCCCTCCCAACGCAGTCTAGATCCTGATTCTGGTAGCACAGTCCGTGGCTCACGCCTTTCCTCAGAGGGTTCAGGCACCTGTGTCTCTTGACATGTCTTTTTAGTGTCATTATAGGACACTGGAACATGAAGTTTTAGTGCTTTGCTCAATTACACGCTGAAAGCAGGTGGTGGAGTTGCAATGATATGACACTTGTACGTTGATAGAACATTTCATAGCTTATAGAGCATTTTCCACAGTCCTCCCTTGGTTCCCCACAATGGTGCTAGAAGACAGGCAGGGTAGG
Source organism: Daubentonia madagascariensis (assembly GCA_023783475.1). Taxonomy (NCBI): domain Eukaryota; kingdom Metazoa; phylum Chordata; class Mammalia; order Primates; family Daubentoniidae; genus Daubentonia; species Daubentonia madagascariensis. The sequence continues at coordinate 11,945,471 of JAKFHU010000487.1, forward strand.
AGTCTGGAAACTGAGGAAACAGGTTCCCAGTTCAATGTCTTGCTCGAAGCCAGCCTCTGTCTCGAAGTCCAAAGTCCACATACAAGTGCACATTTTATACCCTCGCCAGGCTTCTTCAGAGCAGCCCCAGGGTGAAAACTCCAGAGACATCTCTAATCAGTGTCCCAAGTACATACTCCAGGGCTGGGTTTCAAAATTGTACCAAGAGAGGCCTCTCTTCTGTGATTGAAAGAAATTCTTCTCCTCCTAATGTGGTGGGACTTCCATGAGAAAAATACTTTTTCCACCTAATTAGTACAATATAGTACCCTCCCTCTGTGATGTGTGTGTTAGTGTGTATTGGTATGATGCAGTGCCTGGCCTCTATCCCGTACATGTTAGTGTGTGTCAGTATGATGCAGTGCCCAGCCTCTGTCCCTCCCTCTTCTGAAACTTCATCCAAAGGTACCAGCAACCAGGTCAGCACCTGCAGCGGGTTTTCAGTCCTGCTCCTGCCTGCGCTCTGCAGGCTGGCGTGGTACGTGGGAGGCACTCTTCCTCTGGAACCCTTCTAACACGCGTTGCTGTGAGGTGTATCCCAAAGCGCAGTGTTTGCCCTGAAGTTCTCCTTGCTCTGCACACTTTCCCCGGAGATTATATCTACTTTCTAGACCTCTCTATCACTTCTCAGATGGCTTCTAAAACTTAAGCCCTGATCTCTTCTGGGGCTTTAACGCATCATCTGTTGTAGTAGGTTTGAGTGCAGGAGGCTGCCGAACTGTTCAGATACCTTTCTACCCGTGGTTCCATGGTTGAGGGATCTCAAACCTGTCTCCATCTGGGTTTGTTACTGGTGCGTAAGATTCACTTCTCGCTGCAGGCTCCTGTTTCTGAGAGTGACCACAGGTGACCAGGAGTGGAAATTCTGGTCATGTCATTCTGGGATTTCCCCTCAGTCCGTCCGTGGTGTGTCACTGTGTCCTGGACAATAAGGCTCAAGTTTGCCTCTTCCATCCTGTGTCACCAGCTGCTGCCCTTAACCAGGTCTTCAGCTTCTTTTGCTGGTCCACTTCGTTACTCTCATGTTTGCTCTGACTCTTTCCAGTCTCTTTTTACCAATCTGTCCTCTATTTTCTTGCCAGATTAATCTTCTGAAAATGCTCCCTTGAATGTGACACCTCTCCTCAGAAACCTTTGCTCCCCTTTGTCCTTGGGAATAAAATTTCCAACTCCTCCCCTTCCCTTCCCCCCCATCCTGGGCTCTGGGTCAGACCTGCTACAGAGCCCCGTGGCCACCCCCCCAGAACCTCTCCAGTGCCTCCAGCCACAGAGACACCGTCTTACAAAACAGCATTGACCTCAATGCAGAGCCTCTTTAGTTCTCCCAGCAACCCTATCCAGAAGGCTGCTGTGACGATCCCTGTTTTCCAAATGAGGAAACATGGAAACTGAGAGGTTAAGGAACCTCCTCATCTGCCTCTCCTTCCTCTGTAGTCCTAGCTCTTGCCTGTACCATTTATGTGGCACCGTATATTAACTGCTCGTTTTTTGTTTTTGTTTTTGTTTTTGTTTTTGTTTTTTAATATATCTGTGCTATGTCTCCACCGGCGGAATGCAGGCTCTGGGTGTTACACCTCTTCATAAATCCCAACCCATAGCACAGGGCTCTAGGGCAATCAGTACAGGGATGTCTCGTGCTGCTTCAGATCACAGAATCATAATAGTACATCTAGAAATGTCATTTCAGAAGAGAACATCAAGGCCCAGAGACGTTTGTCCAAACACCACCGAGCCCGCTGGTGTTTAACATAGTGAGGAGTAAACCGCAGCACTCTGAGCTGCAGTGACAGTTTCCCACCAGGACCTAATCCCATGATCCCCTAATCAGCAGGTGCTCCTGGGAACATGTGTGGCAGCCCAGGTCCTCCATGTGCTGCCTGCTGTGCAGAGATTGGGGGGGGTGTCTCTCACCAATAGAGCACTCACCCCCTTTGTCTGGCAGAGGCCTGGGGATGAAGATCCATGACTTCAGGGTCCCTGTGAATTACCTCCATCATTATGAATGCCGGGTATCCGGGTGGCTCCAGGGTGTAATCAAACACAGCCCAAAGTGTCTTGCCCGGAGGTTTGCATCCCACTCAGTCTGGCTCGGGAGGTCTTCCCCTTGAGATCTGTCTGTTCCTCCCCGAGCTCAGTGCAGGCCGTGGCTTATTTTACAGAGTCCAGGCATCGAATTGGTCTCATTTTCTACCCTAACCCTCTTTTGGAAATCTAGCAATCAGACTGATCATCAGATACAGCTTTTTTAATGGAGGAAAGCGGTAGCATTGGGAACCTTTTAACAGTTTCACAATGGCTTTTCTGAAGCACAAACAAGCTCTTGATGCTCTTTTGTTACTGCCAGAATAACATGTCCTGCATTGTTCTCGGTGGGCAGGACATTGCAAAGGCACAGTCCCTTCCTGCCGCAGCGAGTACAGCTAATGACGTTGGGGTGTGTAGGCTACTGGGGAGATGCCAGTGCCTGCAGCCCAGTCCCATCTTTACCTATGCCTCACTCCCCCAGTCGACCAGAAGAGCCTTCGACCTGGAGTGGCTACATGGGAAAGATGTTCATGGCTGCCAGCAACTACCTCCCGGCCCAGGTGTCAGACATGATGAATCAGGACAGGGCTTTTGCCACTGGACGCTTGAACTTCTCTGGGCAGAGGAACATCTGCACCCTCTCAACGTACGTACAGTACCACCCACCCTAAACAAGCCCACATTTTTATAAACGTATTTTTCCAAAGCACAAAGTTCCCAAACGTGAAAAGAAAGAAAAGACAGCTAAAAAGAAAGGGGAGCAGACTCAAACCCCTGCTGTTCCTGTCTGATTTTAATACGGATTCCCAGGGGGCAGCTGGACCGGCATGGGGATCTTAACCTTCTGGTTGTAACAGTCTTGAAAACAATCCCTATTTTTTATGTAATTATGTAAAAAGCCTCTAGGCCTATTGTCTAGGTTCAGATACCTATGGGGCTGACCAGCGTTTTATCTAGGAAATTTAAAGGAGTGTATTAAAAAGTTGAACGTTTAAAAAATGTCATAAAACTGACCAGCAAAGACAGTGAGCCAATTACACACTTTCCAACCCTTCTCCGTCACTGTTAAAGGCAGAGACATTGTCCACTAGAGACTGCGTCCCATTTAGGTGAGCTAATGTGTTTGCTGGCAGTAGTGTTTCACAGGGTAACGGTGTCTACACACATTGTTTTGCCTCATCTCCACAATTATGTTCAGAGACAAGAAATAATCCTGAAAAGTTGATCGTGAGGTCAGAATGCAAAGGAATAGCCAGAGGCCCAGACTGCGGATCAGTGGGCTAAGGGTTTATTGATGGCAGAAGTTGGTGACAATGAGGGTGAGGGAGGCCTTGTCATTTGAAGCTAGTCTGTTACCCATCTTCGTTGTAATCACAGTTCATGTTTTACTTGTCTCTTAGGATCCAGAAATTGCCAAGGCTGCTAGTTGCTTCATCTGATGGACACCTTTACATCTACAATTTGGACCCTCAGGATGGAGGAGAGTGTGTCTTAATCAAGACCCACAGGTGAAGATACTGGTTTTCAAAAGACAGCCTTTCAAGACCCGGTTGTGTAGAGTTGTCACTTCACCAAGAACAATGACAACCTTCAGTGCTCTGGGTCTGATTTCTTCTTCACCGGCAATCTTGGTAGCAGACTTCTAGTGGGCACCTGCTCTGTGTTGGGCAGGTACACTCAGCATGCTGTATTCTTCTGGGAAAGTGCCAGGATGAGTAATAACACACAAAGTGGAATATATCCCCCTCGGCCTGTTCTCCTAGTACAGCCCCTGGTACATAGTGGGTGTCCAAAAACGCCCCCTGCATTGAATTGAAAAATTCTCGTGATTTCTGTGGCCAAGTGCAGGCTGACCTCTCTTCCTGCTGTGGACAGGGCACCATGCGCTGCTACCACCCCCTGGCCCATGGTCACTCTCCTTGTCAGCACGTCTTAGTGTCCTTGACCGAGTGTACCAGGAAGAGCAGGGGACCAATCTTCATTTATTAAATATAAGAGAAAGGGTCATTTTGAAGTTGTGTGACTGACCCCTGGCAGTTTAAGGTCACTCCAGTTCATACTGACCTAGCAGTGTACTGGTAGTTCTATAATTTAAACCCAAGTAGCCGAGCATCAGCTTCCTGGTGCTTTTCCTTTGGAAGGTGTTCTAGATATGTGATGATTTATGTCTTTTTTTTTTTCACCCCCTCTTAATTGCTGCAAGCAGCTTGCTTGGCTCAGGAACAACAGAAGAGAATAAAGAAAATGACCTCAGACCTCCGTTACCTCAGTCTTACGCAGCAACTGTAGCCAGACCAAGCGCCTCTTCGGCCTCCACGGTGCCAGGTGAGTGGATGTGTGGGCTGACAGGGGAGCATCCCCGATGGTGACCTTCTTCCGTCACTGTCATCTGCGGGTGGAGCACTCTCCATGGAGTTCTTATTTCCTCACAGGTGAGGCCAGGGTAATTGCCTTAAACTTGACTCCTAAAGCCTGGCAGGTGTATCACAGAGGTCATTTTCCTAATAAATAGCATTAACCCTTTGCCTCTCGAGGAATTCCAAACAGGTGGAAAATTTCCAGCATCTGGGTGGAAGGGTGGGTGAGACCAGCCATCTGTCTCTCAGAGACTGAGACTGAATGGCGAGGATTTTGACTCACCTTAAGCACAGTCTTTCCAGTTGGGAGGCAAAGACGCCTCCAGTTTCCTTCCACTGTCCCTCCTCTGAGGTCCTACCCCTGGGTCATGGCATAAGAACAGACCTTGTGGCTTGCCTCATCTCTCATTCTTGGTTTCCAGGTTATTCTGAGGACGGCGGGGCACTGCGAGGAGAGGTTATTCCTGAGCATGAGTTTGCGACGGGACCAGTGTGTCTTGACGATGAGAATGAATTTCCCCCTGTGAGCATTAGGAATCCGTAAAAGAGTGGCTCGGTCTGTGCGCTTAGGCGGAAACCTTCACCTCCTCCAAGAGGCGAAGTCACTTTCCCTGTTTTCTAGTCTATAACAACTAATCCTCTTCTCTAACATTCAGAAAGCCATAGGGTGTTTGTCGTACTGTGTGCTGCAGATCCTGCAGGCCAGCCTTTAGGTGTCCAGCTAAACCCTGGCAGCATTAGAGTAACCGAATACTAATCCAGGGAGTCTTGGTGGCCTCACTTCAGAGGCCTGGAATCCTTTACTTTGCTTCTGTAGCTCTGACTTTGCTGCTCGTAAGGTAGGAACTTATGCCTGTGTAAAACTTATTTTCCTAAGGCTTCCGTGGATGCTTTTGCAGAATGCTGCCTGCCTTGTGCTGGAGGTGATGATTGAACAGGGCTGGGCTGCTGCGCTCTGCAGGCGAGCTCAACCCTCACCTGCTCCGGCTCTGGCTGGGCAGCCCCCACCCACCCCCAGCTGCAGAGACTCATTAATAAACAGCCACATGGAGGGCGTGAGCTCACCCGGGCACCTGTAGCTGGGCTTCACAGCATCCTGCTCCAGCTGATGTGGCAGCAGGAGCCCGCGGGACTAGCTGCGCTCTGGGCTTGGCTTCTTCCAGCATCTGCATCTGGAGAAAAGGCTCCCTCCCTGGGGTGCTGCCAGGGCCTCCTTAGCTTCTGATTCTCCAAGCTTCCAGCTTCCATTTGGAGCAACGTTTGGACCCCCCTTTGTGAGCATCAGTTAGAAAACATCCCACATAGTCAACCAGAAATCATTTAGAGATGGAAGCAGTGTTTAGGCCAAGATGTGAAGGGTCAACTCTTCGAGCCAGAGAGGAGGGGCCATTTGGGTACTGAAGCAAGGCCCGTTAGGCCTTGGTATGGAATGTTTCCTCCTGATCATTATTTTGTGTCAGTTGAGATTCCATTTGTAAAAGGATGGAGTGCAGGTCTGGCTTCTTTTCCCCACAGATCCATATCCTTAAGGATATTTGGCTTAAAAAACAAAGCTGTTGTGGGGCCCTTTGTGTGTGACTGGGTGGCATTGTTGTGATTTCCCACATTGGCTCTGTGGATCACAGCTTGAGATGCACATTTCTGGCTTTTAATAGGCAGGTTGCCAAAAACATTGCCAACAAGTGAAATTTATATTTTAGTGGTGAAGAGCAGTGGTTCTTAAAAATACTAATTATAACCTTAGAAACATCTGTTGGCTTGCTGCCTAACTATAAACCAGTTGTTCTGCCTTTGGGTTCTCATGGCCCCAGCTAGACATAAAGGGAGTCTTTCTGGCTCCCCCAAAGTTGGCGGTTATTTACCTGAAGTCACATCTTGCAGGAAGCAGAGCACTCTAGGGCAGACGCAGTAGGGGCAAATGTGACCATCCCACTCTGTCAAGGTTTAGAGAGTTCAGACACTCACTAGGTTACATTTTGATAATTTTGGTAGAAGTCTGTGACTGCTATAAGAGATTATAAGATTATTAATTACAATCAGAGTACTCCTTACAACCTCTTATATTTAATTGGGGTAACTTGGATATTGGCATTTAGGAGGTAGGAGGTGTAGTTACTTGCCAAAGAAAACTTGTATAAAATAATAGGTACCTTGTGTAGACCATTTGTTCAGGGTAAAAGAAAAAAATGGAGATGCTTAATTTGAGAACTAGTGCTAAAATGTGGCACGAGGCCTGTTTGCCTATATAATTCCAGGAAGTGGGGCACAAGCCAGTTGTCCTGTCTCCCTCTTAAGGACCAAACGAGTGAAAGTTGGTTTAAATTGTGTCACGAATTTTTTATTAGTACATAAGAAATGCTTCCTGCCAGTGAGAGTGTCGGTCACTCAACGAGGTCCTTAGAATGGTTGTTGGACCCCAGCGAGTGTCGGACAATCCTATGTGCAGGGCGGGCACGAAGCATCATGGTGGCCCGTGATCGCCAAACCGCAGCCTGCCCTAGAGCCTGCAGGCGGGTGGTGAGGCAGGGGCAGTGTTCCCACTGAGGTACTGACTCAGTAGCAGGCGGGCTTCTCCGTCTCACCACATCAGGACCAGAGGCCTGAGTGCTGCTGGACGCTCTCTCAGCATGGCCCATCCCAGTCACGCACGTCTTGGCAGAAACGTTCAACCAGGGATGCTAGAAAACCTCCTCTCTCTGCTTTTGTCCTGAATTGTCATGCCTATTGCAGACATTTGTCCAGAATTCACATCTCTACTCACATTCCTTAAAAACTTCTGGGATCACAAAAGGATCTTGGAATCTCAGCTTGGTTAAAATCACTTCTGCAGCTATGAACATAGGCTTGCCTTAGTAGTCTGTGTCAGGGGCTCCCTGGGCCTTTGCCTTAAGAACAGCATCATCACTAGTGATGTTTTAAAAATATATACTGACACTTCCCTGCATATGATCACTCACTCTTACCTCCTTGGGATTTACTTTGCTCCAAGAACAATGACAGAACAGAGAATCAATCACTTCTGGTACCTTAGAAAGCTGCAGCATTCGGGAGGATGAGCAGCTTTTGTTTCAGTAACAAGCCAACCTTTACAAGTGTGCGTATTTTGCGAGACCAGTCTTAATCTTGTGAGCAAGAGTAAGGGGATCGGGACCAAGGGTATATACTGACTTTTTAATGGTGAGTTAGCAGTCTGTTTGCAAGTAAGATGAGCCTTTTTTAAAAGTACACATATACATATAAATATATACACACACACATTTTATATAGTATTTTCTGAAACTGTGCCATACTTGTCAACACCTAAATAAGATGGGTGGATCTTCTTTGGCCATGAGTGAGGGTCAACGTGAGGTCAGACAGAAGAGCTACACAGCGCCCAACCTCTCCCTGCTGACCCTGCATGGGCACAGACCTGTTGATAATGAGCCTACCTACCAGCCTCTTCCCAGGAAGAGTAAGGCCATTCTGTTTTGATTTTGGTAGATAATCTTGTGCCGTGGAAGTCAGAAGGGCAAAACGAAGCAGACATGAGGAGAAGCACACCTCAGAAATCAGGACATCCCCTATCAGGTGGTTTTGGAGAAAACAAGGAAGGTGGAAGAATGGAGTGCAATTATGTAAGCAGAAAGGGGGGCAGGAATCCGGGTGCTGCGCTGCTTAAACCACAGGACATGGTTAACTCCTCACCACGCTCCCCTCGGCCCTGATTGCCAGTGGGCATGGGAGACGTCGTATACACGTATGCTGTTTAAAATATGTTCAAACCATAGTGTAAATGCTAACTAACCATATTGGTATATAACCGGAATTTTATATTGAAAAGGGCATCCTTTTTAAACATATCCTGTGTAAAAATGTACTTATTGGAAAATGTCTTTGAATTGTATTTGTTGTATATTACATACATATAGAAAGGGACTATTTTAGCCAGGCAAAGTATTTTTTGCAGTGATTGGAATAAATCATTTATTACTTTTGAGTCCCATTTAGGACACTAATAATAAAATCATGGCAATGCATTTTTGAGGCTTTTAAAATTTATTTTATTTCTTTCAGGGGGCAGGAAGAACTCAAAAATCTTTACAATACAGTCATATGACCCTTAAAAGGAGGGGAAGGGGCAGGGCCATGGACTTAGCCATGGCCTCTTCTGCTCTGAGACCTGGGAACAGATGTAACTTTGTCGAGTCTAGAGCCATGCTACCCAAGTCATCATGTACTAGGAATGTAGGATTATCAGGCCCCACTCCAGACCTGCTAAGTCAGAATCTGCATTTTCACAAGATCCCAGGTGATTATATGCATATTAAAGATGGAGAAACTGCCCTAGGTACTGGTTGGAATGAGCCTACACTAAAAGGACCAGAGAAACTGGGGACATAAAAAAGAAAACTAAAATGTATTGAGTATCTGCTCTGTATCAGGTGGCGTGCCAGGCATTTTCATGTATTGCCTTATTTAACCCTCAAAAATCAACTTGCAAGTTAGGTTAAATAATTGCCCAAGTACAAAAGCTGGGGCTTAGACCTGTGCCTGACTCCAAAGCCCATGTGCCTCCCGTGACAGTATGCTCCCTGCCCCAGAGCCAGCTCAGCTCAGCTGTCCTCTCAAGCCGGCACGGAGGAGGGCAGTATGCACGGGTGTGTATGCAAGGCAGGGGCTACAAAACTAAATTCTGAGACTTATTTTTAAAGCATATGTTTGCAAAGAGGGTAAAACTGAAGTCTAGGAGTGAATTCACCCATCTCGTTTCCAGATGTTCCTCCTTGTGGAACCACTGGTCTGTTACACAGTCTGGCAGCGGCAGGCAATTTGGTAGGGATTACAGCAGGGAGTTACTGCAGGATCCAGAGTGTAATCTGCTCGGGAGATGTTGTCACTGACAATGTCTCGAAGGACACCTGCAAGAACCTCTCTGACGTCAGGCAACACAGCCTGGTACTCGGCACTGCTCCTCTCTAGAGGCACACCTTCCGCAGCATCGCCTTCTAGGTTGAAGATCAGGGGAAGCTCATGATGCTGCTCAGGCCCGACGCTCCCATCACATGCTTTGGCTCCACCTAGAGAGAGAATGACAATAAATGCCTCCTTAGACCCAACTTGGGCCTATATTGTAAAGAGGAGAGCTCTGAGTGACTGTAAATTAATTCTAACACACAGATGTTCAGATACACAGATGACTGCTCCCCCGTCAAAGAAGTTACCTTGAGAAACTGTTTGTTCCTTCCAGTGACGATTCTGTTACCCAGAATGATTTGGAACTTCTCCTTGGACTCACCTTCAGAGCCAGGAGAACACTCATTCAAATATCTTTAATCTCTGCCCTTGAGGAATAAATTAGATGTTTTTGAAAATTGATTTCTCAAATACCAATTGGTGAATTAGGTGGGAAGGCAAGGTGAGTAATTCCACTCTGGGTTGGAGATGAGAATCTTATACGGATTAGGATGTGGATATTAAGGCACCCCAAAGAGCAATGACAAGAATGTTTGGAGTGATAGCAGCATCCTTGGCTCTTAATGATTCAGACAACTTTTTTTTTTTGCCTTTCTATACAAAAAGTAGTTAAGATAGCTGATGAAAATAAATATAAAATAATTGAATAAACAAAGGGAACTAAGGCAAAGAATAGCCCTCAGAAATACAGAAGTTCCTGAACACCTACTCTGCTTCTGAGCTTATTAGCAGCCAAACATTAATAAGATAGAAGCTTATCAATTGCTCAGGAGAAATAGAGCTTTTTCTGGCACTGAGGTCTGAGAGACTTTTTACCAATGGCTCCTCTTACAGGGGACCCTATATGATGGAACGCTCAATGGCATTTTTATGAAAAACACAACTGTGTGATTAGGATGGTCCAGCTGATGACTTCTCATCACACCCTGTGCTACAAGATGAGAGCATAATGCCAAAATGCAGTTCAGTGAAAGGAAATCTATAGGGGCCAAAGCTATACTACCTAAGGATTCAGCTTTCTTGTCCAATCTGGCCAGAAATAAAATTTGAAATATTGAGAAAAATGAGTAAATCTCATAGCCTTCAGGCAACCCTCTATTAATGGTTTTCCTCCTGTGACTGAGATTCAGGTTGTTCAGCAGAGATTTATAGTTATTGTCTTTGCCTAGAGTTTGGAGTAGAATTTGGCTGTTCTTCATTGTCAGTAAAGGGCAGTGACCTGAGCTTCGACAATCAGTGATGCAAAAGTTGGGATTGACTCCTCTTAAAGAAATTAAAGACTTCCACTAGGGAATAGTGGAGTAGTTTGTATAGAACTAACCCTCTCTAGATAGCAATTATAAATTCCAGGCAACATATTAAAAAAAAAAAATTGAAGACACTAGTAATTAACCAAGACAGGCAGAAACTGGAAGGGATTTGACCTTTGAAAGGAGGAAGCCATATTGGGTTCTGTGTTTAAAATTTTTCCCCTGGAGACATTCCCCAGTCTGTGCAGCGTGGAGCAGCTAGAACTCGAGAAGAAAGCTGAGGTTTCTTTGGCTTGAGGTGTCAGAGGACTGAGTTCGGGGCTGCCACAACAGATGCAAATTGATAGAAAAAATCCTGGGAAGGAGAGATCCACAGAGGGGAAGCCTCAAAATCTGCATATAAACTCCCTTCAAAACCTTGACTGACCCCTGAACTGTGCACACACACGGGAGAGATTCTAACAACAGCTAGAAGGCTGACATAGCTCAGCAGGCATTTCTGCTGCTACCTACTACAGGGAAGATAGTTTAAAGTGTGAGCTCCATTAAATTAGAGAGGCTTGATCAACACCTTAGATTTTCCACTTAAGTCCCAAAAGGTTCACACTAGGAGTAGAGACCATGTCCCAGCACTAAGAGATTTCCCTAAGATTAAGGGAAAAATATGATAGACCATCCTAACAAAGTGTAAAACCAAGCCCCTGCGAGTTCAAGAGAATCAACTACTGATTAACTGCCTATTAACAAAAATTAACACTCTCAGATAGCAAATCAGAATCTCTACAATGTATCATCAACAGTGTCTGGTTTACAGTTTTAAAACCTACTAAATAGGAGACTTCTGGTTTCCAGTCCAGCATGTAAGGAGCTTAGAAATCACCACTCCATCTTACCAACAAGTAAAAACCTGAATAAACTGAAAAATCAACAATTCCTCTTAGATCTGTCAGAGAAGTGAGGTCACAGAGCAAACCACTGGCCCCAAAATTGAAGAGACACAGGGGCAAATAGAGAGAATCACAACTTACCAGAGCAGAAACCCACAAGTGGAAACTTCTCTGGGAACCAGCCCCAGGGGTAGGGAAAACCTGAACTGTAACTGACAGATTACTGGAGGCTCAGCGTGAGCAAGTCTGAGCGATAACCCTAGGAGACCCAGTCATTGAGGGGCCTCAAACTTTTGTGGGTTTTACCCCCAGGAGTTCAACCAGGTCATCACAGTAAATAATGGAGAAAAATCCCCTCATACTTCCAGGAGGGGTACGATAAAAGTGATTTTTAAATACACCAGAGCACTCTATTCTGCTTAGCAAGGCTGACCTCAGAAGAAATTATTTTACCAGAGCCTAAATTATTTTTTTAACTTATTTTTTAAAAAGTTTGCAACCCCAGCCTGAGAATCAGAGCCTAAATTATTGAGGGTTTTTTTTTTTCTAGAGCTTAACTGACATAGGGGAAGGGAAATATCCAACTCCTGCCCACTCTAGCCATCCTTTCACACCTAAGGAGGGGTAGGGAGAGACTAAGAAGCACTTGTGAAGTTCAAAGTCCAGAGGCACAGACTCACTAAAAGACTGAGATCTACTCATAGGACTATAGAACACTTCCCCTATCCCCACACCTTACCACCACGTTACTAAAGACATATTTAGCACAGTTCCTTTTACCCAGTAATCAGGTCCAGCTATCAAGAAAAAAATTACAAGGCATACTAAAAGGCAAAAAATAGTTTGCAGAGACAGAGCAAGCATCAAAAAACCAGATTCAGATATGGCAGAGAGGTTGGAATTACCAGACCATGAATTTAAAACAACCATGATTAATATGCAAAGGGCTCTAATAAATAAAGGACAGCATGCAAGAACAGGTAGGCAATGTAAGCAGAGAGATGGAAATTCTAAGAAAGAATTGAAAATAAATGCTAGTGATCAAAACACTGTAACAAAAATGAAGAATACTGTTGATGGGCTCGTGAGTAGACTGGACACGGCTGTGGAAAGAATCTCTGAGCTTAAGTATATCTCAAAAGAAACTCCCAAAACCAAACAGCAAAGAGAATAATAGGAAAGTATGGCCTATTCAAGGGAAAGAAATGAATCAACAGAAACTATCCCTGAAAAAGACCTGATAACAGGTTTACTAGACAAACACTTTAACACTTTAAAACAACTGTCTTAAACATGCTCAAAGAACAAAAGGAAGATGTGGAAAAAATCAAGAAAATGACATATGAATGTAATGAAAATACCAAGAGAGATAGAAAACCTAAAAAAAAAAAAATTCTGGAGCTAGAAAGTACAATAACTGAAACAAAAAAAATTCACCAGAGGGATTCAAAGGTAGATTTAAGCAGGCAGAAGAATCAGTGAACTTGAAGATAGGACAATGGAAATTATCAAGCTTGAGGAACAGAAAGAAAAAATATTGCAAAAAGTGAACAGAGCCTGAGGGACCAGTAGGATACCATCAAGCAGAACAACATAAGCATTATGGGAATACCAGAAGGGAAACAGAGAGAAAAATGGGAAAAAGAATATTTGAAGAAACAGTGGCTGAAAACATCCCAAATTTGATGAAAGACATGAATATAAACATCTAAGAAGCTCAGAGTACTCCAAGTAAGACGAAGTCAAGAACCACACCAAGACACATTATAATCAAACTTTCAAAATCCAGGGACAAAGAGAAAATCTTGAAAGCAGCAAGAGAGAAGTGACTCCTCATACACAAGAGATGCTCAATAAGATTATCAGCAGATTTCTCATCAGAAACTTTGGAAGCCAGAAGGCAGTGGACCAATATATTCAAAGTGTTAAGTGAAAAAAATAATTAAAATTAAAAAAAAACTGTCAACCAAGAATCCTATATCTGGCAAAAGTGACCTTCAAAAGTGAGAGAGCAGCTGGGCACAGTGGCTCATTCCTGTAATTCCAGCACTTTGGGAGGCTGAGGTGGGAGGATCACCTGAGGCCAGGAGTTTGAGACCAGCCTGAGCAACACAGCAAGACCCTGTCTCTACAAAATATAAAAAAATTTTAATAAAATTTTCAGTGCCCATTTTGCCACTTCTGTTCCACATAGCACTGGACATTCCAGCCAGAGCACTTAGGCAAGAAAAAGAAATAAAAGGCTTCCAAATTGGAAAGGAAGAAATAATATGATCTCCTTTGCAGATGATATGATCTTATATGTAGAAAACCTAAAGATCCCATATTAAAAAACCTGTTAGAACTAATAAATGAATTCAGCAAATTACCAGGATACCAAGTCAACACATAAAAATCAGTTGCATTTCTATATACTAACAATGAGTAATCTGAGAAGGAAATTACAAAAATAATTCCATCTACAATTGCATTGAAAAGAATAAAATAGGAATTAACCTAACAAAAAAGTGAAAGACTTGTACAATGAAAACGATAAAACATTGCTGAAAGAAATTAAAGAAGATAGAAATAATGGAAACACATCCCATGTTCATGGATTGGAAGACTTAATGTTAAAATGTTGATACTACCCAAAGTGTTCTACAGGTTCAATGCAATCCTTATCAAAATCCCAATGACATTTTTGCAGAAATAGAAAAACCCATCCTAAAGTTTCATGTGGAATCTCCAGGAACTCAGAATAGCCAATCCAATCTTGAAAAAGAACAAAGCTGGAGGACTCACACTTCCTGATTTCAAAACTTACTACAAAACTACAATAATCAAAACAGTTTGGTACTGGCGCAAAGGCAGACATATAAACTTGTAGAATAGAATAAAGAGCCTAGAAATAATCCTTCACAAGTATGATTAAATGACTTTTTACCAAGCACGCCAAGAACATTCAATGAGGACAGTCTTTCCAACAAATGGTGCTGGAAAAATGGGATTTCCACATGTAAAAGAATGAAGTTAAACCTTTATCTAACACCACATACAAAAATTAACTCAAAATGGGTCAAAGACCTAAATGTAAGACCTAAAACAACAAAACACAGGGCAAAATCTTCACATTGGATTTGGCAAATAGTTTTGCAAGTGAATTCAATCAAATATGAAAGAAATAATACCAAGCTTACACAAACCCGTTCAGATAATAGAGGAGAAAGAAACACTTCCAAACTCATTTTATGATGTCAGCAAAACTCTGATACCAAACCCTGACATAGACATTACAAGAAATGAAAATTATAGATAAAATCTTAGCAAATCAAATCCAGCAAGACATAAAAAGAATAATACATCATGACTTAAGTGGGGCTTATCTAGGAATGCAAAGTTGGCTTAACATTTGAAAAATCAATGAATGGAGAAAAGAAAATCCATCAGCGGAATTCACAGCATTGAGAGAGTACATATGCAGGCACATGCATTCATAAAAACTCACTGAACTGTATCTGTGCCTTTCACTGTGGGTAAAGTTTGACTTAATTACTTAAAAAAAAAAAAAAAGAAAAACAATAAGGTACTTTAATTCTAGCCACCCACCAAAACAGACTGGCTGTCTTTTAAGGGCCCCCCCCCCAGCTTGATCATAACATCATATCCTCACCACAGAAGAACACATCTTTCTCTAATCTAATGTAGTAGGTGTCAATTTATCTGGCTTATCCAAAAGCAGTTTTAAGTAACTAGGATACAAATTTAAACTGTGGGGGCAGGGGAGGAGGGAGGAATCAGAACATACCTGTGTTTCATCCTGTTCACAATTTTCATCTTATATATTGAGAGTTCAGTGCTCCCACCCTGAATCTACTAGAAGTTTGGTGACTGCTCAGAAGAACAGACCTCCCCTGGGTATTAGAATTCCTGTCTGATCGTGATCATTTTAAATAGCCCATTACTTCATAGTAACATTTATGATTCCAATATTGTGGTGCCAAGGGCTTTCTGGCAGGGTTATTACTTCTGAAATTAACTCAGCCTGGAGGCCCCATACCTCTTAGATAATGTAATATAAGGACTCTAATCTAGAAACATTTCCTCTGAAAGCATAGCAAATATGTGACTGTTTTGTGTTTTAGGTTTTAGAGAATCAAAGATTCTTATGACATTTTTAATATCCTCGAGTTACGAACTCAAAGAACTTGTTTGGTTTTTATGCCACATTTTCTTCAGGATCACTTATTTACACTCAGGGAAAATAATTTTTGTTTTTTATTATATAGTTCTTTGAAAAGCTCCAGCATTAAATAACTGAATCAAATTGGAATCCGCATTAGGTCACAGATTTTGCTTTTCTATTTTTTGTTTTTCATTCATTAAAAAAATCTTAGGTCCCTACTAAGTGTGCTAAGTATTCCAAGACAATGAAGATTAAAGAGCTTAAAGAGTTTTGAGTTTAGACAGCTTAAAACTAGTAGAGAAAATAAGACATATACATAAATGACTAGCATATATGGCAGAATGTGACAGATACCAGAGTTCTCCAAATCCTACCCAGCTGGGAAGAGGGAGTTTTATTAATCAAAGTGGCATTTGATTTGGAACCTTAAAAGCTGAGGAGGATTTGAATACAGAGGCCAAGGAAGAGAGGACTTGCTCTTGGAGAATAAAGCCTGGAAAGCCAGAGGGACCCAGGATTGAGAGTCTGAATTCAGCTGGCAGCAAGAAGCCATTGGAAGATTTTGTGAACCATCCTGATCCAGTGTGACATTCTAAAATATACATTTAAGACGGTCACGGAGTGAACCAAGAAGCAGAGAGACATCTGTCAGTTTGCTAAATAGACTTCTAAAGTCTATTTTCTGAAACAGTCCATTGTCAAGTAAATTATACTTTAAATTATCTCTAGGCTTCCATTTAATGTTCAGCCAAACTGGCATTTAAAGCATAACAATGCAATGAAACGTTGTCCACGTGAAAAGGAGCTGAATGAATGTGCAAAGCTCTGAGCTTGCTGGGAATTTAGGTGAACAGTAGAAAGACCTTATTCACGTATGGGTGGGTCCAGAGGGCATCTGCTGAGCCCTTCTGCTCGGCCTGGGTTTGGGGGTGGCACCATCAAGAAAATGCTGACAGCTTCCCAGAGGAAGGCAGCCCATACTTGCTCCTGGAGGCCTGAGAGAGTCCCAAGAGAGTCCCAGGGGCCATCATCCAGGTGTGCATGTGGGAGGCAGGGCTGAGCAGGTCCTCACTCACCGGTCATGTAGAAGGCCTTGTAACGCTCCAGGCGGACAGTCTGCAGGGCTCCGAACTCTCCAGCTGCCCCGCTGTTAGGGTGGAACAGCACCTGAGGAAAGGTAGTAGGGCTTACTAATAAGAAACCCATGCTAGATGATCCCCGGAAAGCACTGCTTTCTTTGTCAGGGTGCACGCTCCCCATCCCTGCCCCAAACACACACTAATAGACACAGGCCTCTAGTCCACACTGGCCAAGGCCTCAGAGGCTCTGTGAAGTAGTTATTTTGCCAGTTAATTAATCAGAGTGGGTTACAACTCTGGATCAGTGGAGAAAAGGTCTCGCTGGGTAGAAGGTCAGATCTAGACCCAATACCTGCTATGTAATTTGCAGGGTCCAGTGCAAAATGAGAATCAGGGATCCCTTGTTCACAAATTAAGCATTTCATGAAGACCACAGCAGAGCTTTAAACCAAGCACAGCATCCTTCCAAGCGTGGGGCCCTGAGTGGCAGCACAGGTCATAGGCCCACAAAGCCACCCTGCCTGAGCCCTACCCCTCAGGTTGGAGCTGGGGACTTGCATGTTTTACAAATATTCCCAGGGATTCTGATGCGGGCGACCCTCAGATCTCTTTGAAAAACAGCTTCTTCAGCAGCAAATCGATTTTCCAACTCTCCCTTGGGCAAGGCTGGTATAAGAAGGCATCCTTGATTTCCCCAGAACTGGGCACAGCCCAGCCTCTGAACACAGACACCCACACCTATGACTCAATCCCGCTGTGCTTGGACTGAGGAAATCCTTCCTCATGGAGTCATAGACAAAAAAAATTACTGTAAAGAATGGAAACACCTAATTTAGGATTCCCAAGGGAAGGATTTGATAGAAAATAAAAGGCCAGTGTCCTTTGTAGGTTCGTGGGTTTGGGCTAAAAGCGTGAGACTGCTCTGGTATGAATCACCAGCATATATATGGCTGGAAAGGCGCTTATGTGATTCAAAGTTTCCATGGGGCTTTAAAAAAATGAGAAACATCTGTTAGAGCAGTAAACAGCTGTCCCCCCAAATTTCACAGTTCTGAGAGGATGCTGCCAAGGTGGGGCTCCCCCCACACCTGCTGCTTCTGGGCTCTCGTGACAATCCCTGCAAATACCCGGGGCGCTTGTGGTGACAGCCAGCTCCTTCCAAACAGGAAAAGAAGTCGTAACTGAAAACCCTCACTTCTTTCATCCCAGCAGGAAGCCAAGCCTCTCTCCGCAGGAGACTGTTTTATTTCCTTCTTGAGATGGCAGAAAGTGGGAGACTTGGAAAACCTATTGTCAACTGATCACTCAGACATCCAGAAGATAGGAGGCCAGGCTTGCTGCTTCAGATCATGGATCTCATTGGAGTCTGGGCAACAGAAATTCCATAAGGGTGGGCTGCCCTATTCGGAATATTTATTTGGCATTACCAGAGGCAACTGCCAAAATCCAAGAGGAAGCAAAACTGTGCGACGGCTCATTCTCAGAAATGTGGATGGATTTTGGAGAACTCGTAATATGCATTTTTTCCCCTTGAGCACACTGATTATGGCTTTCTTATTTATATCAACATAGGAAGTAGGTTGGCAACTTTACACAAGAACTGCAGCTCTCCAGATGCCTGGTCCAAATTTCAAAGATGACTTTATCTTCTGCAAACTTCTTGTGCCTTCTTGGTTGTCTTTCTTACGTGTGTTTGTTTGCTTTACTTTGTTTTGTTTTGCTTTTTGAACACTCAAGTGTCCCCTTACATTAGGTCGTGGAAGCCAGTGCTTATTAGCATCCCCAGATGGACTCCTTCGCCCCATTATGTGAGGGTGCACAGCTCACAGTCTGGATGAGACAGTCAGTTGTTTGCCAGCCGCTCTGGGTGATGACGTCTGTCACCACTAGGGGCCTCCCTAAGAGAAGTGATCAGTCTCCCTGACACTAAAGCCTGGCTTTTGCTTCCTCAGTGTACGGCCTCCAGAGGTGTGCCAGGCATTTGTGGACCCACAGCAGCCCCAGACTGGGCTGAGCCGATGCACAGCTGTTAGGGGAACCTTTCCTTAGTTGACAGTTTTTGGACCTGGTCATGACAACCTGGGACTGAAATATGACTTGACCAGGGTGACACTGCAACCTTCAGCTTCCATCTGGGAGTCAGGAAAGCACAAGGTAGGACACTTGCTTCAAGCCTGTGCAACCCTCCCCTTCCTGGCTCTCGCTGTGTCCGTGTGGCCCTCACTGTCTCGACACAGACCCACTAAGATCAGAAGCAGGAGGTTGAGCTGGGGAAAGAACATGCAACATGTTAGTTTTTAACTCAGACGTGATGTCCCTAGAGGTCCAGCGTGGAACCGGTAGACCATCATTTGTGTTACATCTCTCAGCTCGCTTTAACTCTTGGTTACTTGATTTGCAAAATAGGAAGAACCCAATTGCTGAGAAACATTTGCATATTGTTTTGAGCTGACGGTCTGGGAGCTGCTTTGAGCTCCTAGAAACTAGAATTGTTTTCTAACCAACCCATATTGGAATTCTTGTAAGTCCAGGACATATCTGAGGGTGAACACAAATTCTGTTTATTTTTAAAAATGTAAGTATACATGTATGTATGTGCATAGACATATGCATATGTATACACATGTATACCTGTATGTGTCTAGACATATGACATGTATACAGATATATACATGTGTGTATGTAGACATATAGGTATACGTGTGTGTGCATGTGGATATGCATATGTATATGTGTGTTCATGAATGTGCATTTAGACACATGCATGTGTGTACATATGTATACATGTATGTGTATGTATAGACATATGCATGTGTATGTATATATACAAAATCACTCCTATTCTTACCTGCTGGCCTCTCCAACAGCTGTTCTAAATTCGAGACAATTTGCTCTTGTCTCTTTAGTCCTATTACTTTGCTTCCATAGAAAGGGCTGACCAAAGAAGACCAAACCCCAATTCAGGGCTAACAACTACCCATGTTGTCCTCAAACTCTCAAGTGTCTTCACTAACACTGCAGGAATGTAGTGCTCTGGGAGGCTGGGTGTGACCCAAGGTGCCACCCCTGTGTGCTCTTACCTTTGAAGATACCATCAGCAGCTTCCTGCGCGGAGTAAGTGTGGCTGTCTCTTTCTGGGCCATGGGGTGTGGTTAGGAAGCAAATCAGCCCCAACTGCAGTGTGTTACTACACACCACACATTCCCACAACTGATGTGTGACTTGTATCTTGTTCTCCGACCTGGCTCCTGGGCCTCCCCTGCTGGACACTAGCTAGGATGGGGTCCCGTGAGTCTGTGCAAAGCTGCAACTGGAGAGGGCGAGAGTGCGCCTGTCTGAGAACGGAAGTTAGCACACGAAGGAGCTGGCTTCCACAGGCAGGACCAACAACGTCAAGGAGACCACAGTCCTTGAAGCACTTCCTAGTGACCCCAATTATTCTATTAGTAGCCATGGTAATAAACACTCGGCAGCACCTTTCCACTGACGTCTTCAACAAACCCCCAGGGTCACATGCTGCTAACTTCCAGCCTGAAGGCGGAAACCACCTTCCTGCTTCACTGCTGGGGAGAAGGGGTGGGCCTGGGGTGGGCCTGGGGTGGGGGTGGGGGGCTCTGCAGCTCTAGGGGGCAGATATTCCAGGGAGGAGCAGGACTTCTTCAGAGGACCTTTCAGGCCTCGTCCGACAACCTGTAAAAACTGCATTAATGTGCACAGAAGCACCGATGGCCCGTCAAGGACCCATGTTCTGGTTTCCCGGGGGAGGCTGGGCGGGAAAGGCAGTTTCAATAATCACCAGCCACAGTATACTTGCGCACATTTGAGTCACTTCCATGTGACCCTTGGCAAAGACATAAATAGACCCTTTGAAGTGTGGTCCCTAACCGAGGAGCTGTGCGTTTGCAGGGCCTTACACGGGGGGCTCTGTGCTCCTCCGCCTCCTGGCCTCCTCCTGCTTCCTCTTCCTTTTGGTGAAAGGAAAACACACGGAAATGACAGGGAAAGGCCATCAGGCTTGACATTTCCTGGCTGTCACTGCCACTGAGTGCAAAGAGGGGGCACCGAGGGGGCGACGCTGAGAAGCAGAAGCCCAAAGCCAGTCCGGGGACTGCTTGGTTGAAAACAGGCTGCAGAGCCCGTGCTGAGCCCTCTGGAGCCGGCAGAATGTCGGGGGCGTGAAGACCTCGCTGGCCTGCTGCCCAAGAGGTCTTTCATCCATTTGTTCATCCAACATGCATGGACCGAATGCTGGCTGGTGCGGGCACTGTCAGGTGCACTGAGAACTCAGCGGTGAACCTACCAGCCGAGGTCTTTGCCCGTAGGAGTCTTCCATTCTAGAGGGGCAGCCTCATATTAAACAATTCGCAGACACTCGTCAGCCACCTCATCCAACACAAGTGTGCTGGGTGCCCATGTTGTTAAATTAAACACACACGGGGGAAAATTGTCTATTATAGGGAATAAGCACCCATGTACACACGTCCTGAGCCAAATTGTTAAATATAAATCTGGATTGACAAACTGGATTGATTACAGGGGGAGAGAATGGAAAGAGAGATTCATCTCAAAGGATTCACTTCCTGGGGTTTCTTACACTGGGTCCGAACTGGCCACTTACACGCATCTTCTGAGGATGGTTCTATTGGCACAAAGGTGAGAGGCCCAGCCCAGCCTCCTGAAGAGCTCAGGTGTGGGCACATACCTCCTCCACTTACCCTGTGCCCAGCCTGCGACTGGCCAAAGAGCACCTCAGAGACATCCATACCATCAAAGTGCCGGCCGTGGGGCAAGCTGGCCTGGGCCAGGGCTATCACCGTGGGGAAAATGTCCAGCACACTGCAGAAAGAACAAGACTGAGTTGGCCCCAGCTCTCCCAACTCTCTTCCTGGCCCTGCTGCGTCAAAACCCACCTGAACTAGCTCAGAGCAAGCACCGACAGCCTCCCGTGTGGCCCACCCTTTCTACCTGCCTGTTGTTCCTTCAGGTTCCACCTCGATTTCTGCTCCTACGAGAGGCAGAATGGAATGGTGGCTCAGTGCCCAGGCTCTGTGGCCAGGTGTTGCCTGAGCTCAAATCCCAGGTCTGCCTCCTATCTAACTTCTCGATGCCTCGGTTATCTCAGTCTCTGAAATGGGTATGATAATACAGTAGTCCCCCCTTATCAAGGGAGATACATTCCAAGACCCCCAGTGGATGCCCAAAACCATGGATAGTACAGAACACAATTTCCATCAATCAGAACACATTTCTGTTTATGTCTTCCACCCACAAATTTAATACCTTGTCCATCTTAACTAAATACTTATCACACACTGTGGTCGTAACTTTGCAGTTTGAGGTACGACAGGAAAACTAGCACAAATTTTCTTTTCCTTCTTCACGATTTCACGGAAGATTTGTCCTTACCATAGGTTTTAGCAACCTGAGCATAAAATTTTTTTCTTTCCTTTTGAAGTCGAGAACTTTCACCTTTTCACTTAAAGGAAGCACTTTATGGCTTCTCTTTGACATTTCTGAATTGCCAGCATCACTACTCTTGCAGCTTGGGGCCATTACTAAGTAAAATAAGGGTTACTTGAATACGAGCACTGTGATACCTCGGCAGTCGATCTGATAACTGAGAAGGCTCCTAAACAACTAACGAGCGAGTAGCATGCACAGCATGGATCTGCTGGACAGAGGTATAATTCATGACAGATGGGACGGAGCGGGACAGGGCGACATTTCATCACACTACTCAGATCGGTGGGCAATGTGAAACTTATGAGTTGTTCATTTCTGGAATTTTCCATGTAACATGTTCAGACCTCAGTTGACCACAGGTAACAGAAACTGTGAAAAGCAAAACCATGGATAAGGGGGACTACTCTATGGGTGCCTGCCTCACGGGGTAGTTGTATTGATGAAACACACGGCACAGAGAAGCAGGCCCTGCACTCAGAAAGTGCTCACTGGATGTGTGTGTTACAATTATCCACAGGGGCACCCGTGCGAACCTATCTAAGAACCAAGGGGTTCTACCTGTCACCAACTGGGCCCACCCACTCGCTGAGAGCGAACAGTGTGTGACTGGTGTCTGCAAGGGAATGTTCACTTCATTGTTCATTCCCTGGGTCTCTGTATTGTAAAAATTTAGTCTTTGTTTAGAACGCCATGATATGTGAAACATATCACCCCCTTCATTTTAGCTCTTTTGCCCATTACAAAATAATGAATGTTTATGGTAGAAAAAATGAGAACATCCAGAAATATAAGACAGAACAACGCACACATAGTCCATCACCCAAAGGCAGCCATTGTTAACATTTTGGTGGATTTTGTTAATGTGATTTTTTTTTAAAGTGATGTGGTCCAATCTTACTTTACCTTATAGCATATCTCCCTCCAGCCTGCTGTGTGCACCTGGAAAAAATTCTTCAGCAGGAACAGAGAGGCTGCCTCATATACAGGGTGTCCCAAAAGTCACCATACACAGGGAAAATGGGAAACTGTAGCTAAATGTACCTTTATTTACAAAATATTCATTATAAAATTTTTCCTTTGTATGGAGACTTTTGGGACACTCTGTAGTTTGGATATTTGACCCTCCAAATCTCACATTGAAATATGATCCCCAGTGTTGGAGGTGGGAGGTGTTTGGGTCATGAGGGTGGATCCCTCATGAATGGCTTGGTGCCCTCCCCATGGTAATGAGTGAGTTCTCTGCTCTATTAGTTCCCAGGAGAGCTGATTGCTAAAACAGTCTGGTACCTCCCTCCTCTCTCTTGCCATGCTCCCGTTTGCTTTCTGCCATGAGTGGAAGCAGCCTGAGTCCCTGGCCAGAAGCAAGTGCTGGTGCCATGCTGCTTATACAGCCTGCAGAACCGTGAGCCAAATAAGCCCCTTTTCTTATTAAGTTACCCAGCCGCAGGTATTCTTCTATAGCAACACAAACAGACTAAGACACTGCCCTTTCAAGAGAGCTGTTTATCTGAGGGCCAGGCCAACTGAGAGTCCATGGTACTTGCTGGAGCCAGGAGGGCTGGGCCGGGGGAAGCTAGATGTCCCCAACAGAGAGGCCCTGGTAGCCCCAAGGCTGGGCTCGGTAGCAGACCTCAGGCTCACAGGCGCACAGAGAAGCCTCCAGAGCCACGCCTCCCCACTTCCCCACCCTGAGGTCTGGGGGGGCTCTCTGCCCTCCAGGGGGGCTGCAGAAGGGACTTGCCCTGCGACTCTGCCTACGACCCCACTCAGAATTTCTCCATTGACTGTAGTACAGAGTGTTTCTGTTTGCCTTCTGGATTCACAGTCCACGTAGCTGGTGACTTATCTCTTAAGATACACACTCCAGGACCTGGCATCTGACACTGATGCAAAGTCAAGGAATGCAGAGTCAGCGCTTGCAGAGCACAGAACAGTCCAGAAACCTGTCCAGAGTCCAAGGTTCCTGCCACAAACCGGAAAGCAAAGAAGACCACAAAGCAGTCTGAAAAGGCTGCGGTGGTTTGGGGATGTTTGTTCGAGTTTTCTCTAAATTGCGCCCTTAAGAGAGATCAGCATCACAGATGGGTCAAATCAGTGAGAGAGAGAAACAGGATCTGCATTAGAGTTTGGAAAGCATTGTATACTCTCTTTTTCCATCTTTTTTTTTTCCCCCTCTATCATGAGGTTTAGCATTCTAATTATATAGGACTAAGCCTAATGTTCACGGAATCCTAGTGTCTCAGAGTTTGGCAGCAACCTCAGAGGCACCTAATGCACCCGGAGCACAAATAAAACCTCTTGCCCATGAGAAAAACTTCAACATGTCCAGTGACTCAGGCTGCTCAAGGCAGCGTGGTCCAGCATTGGCAAGCTCGGGCTGTCAAAAAGTCCTTCCTTGAGTAATGGAGGAAGCCAAACCACTGAGGTTTGCCCTGGAAGCTGGAGATGACCCTGGCCCACGCAACTCAATGCCATCCCAGGGCTGTGCCCCCAGCCTACATGTGAACTTGGAGAAAGCATCCATCCTAGAAAGGCAACCAAGGGTACCCCAGCTACTCCAAACCTCAAATTCCACCCAAGGCACTGGTCCTGGGAGTCTTTGAAAACCTTGGAGAAAGAGACAAAACAAAAACAAAAACCTGCACTTTCAAGTTTCCCCCATCCTTGGGTTGCTTGGCTGTTAGCAGAGCCACATTTCAGCCTTCATGGGACCTAGGCACTTTTGCCTTCCTGGGTCTCGTCCTCCATTAAAAAAAGTATATTAAAAGTTATATTTTATGATGGCAGTGATATAAATATGAGTATATAAATAGTACATATTAAGCCATTTTATCCCACCTAAAAGTCCTTTTTTTCTTTGGATTTTAAAAGAATTTAAATTTTCCTAAATCTCATGGGCCCTGGCACTGTGCCTCCTTGGCCAGATGAAGAAGAGGACCCCCGCTTCTGAGCGGAGGAAACCCCACTTCAGTCGGCTTTTTGGTTATGGGAGCGGCAGCCAAGAGCCTCCTCTCATGCAAGGAGGGTGCGGAGACTGCTCTGCACAGTGATGGGAGACTGTCCTTAGAGTGGGCAGGGTGACGTCTTTACAAGTTGCGTTGCCCATAGGAAAATATTTTCATTTTTCTTCATGTGGCTCTGGCCGTAGGAAGTGTGTGTATTTGTGTTCTCATCCAAGGCACTGCAAAAGGAACCTGGCAGTGGGCAGCAGGACGAAGATGCAGAAAGGCCTTGCCAGCTGGGCCCAAGGTGTGCAGGCCAGGGAGGAAGCAGAGGGGCCACCGGGGAACAACTCGAGCTTCGGGAGCGTGAGGATGGGAGTTGAGGTCCCACGCTGGGCAGTCCTGGGGGGCAGGCATCCTGGGTAAAGGCAGGGGATGGAAAGAATGAGCTCTCCTAGAAGCTGAGGACGTTGGATCTGGGGAAGAGGTGGATCTGGCCTGAGGACGGGACGTAAGAGGGAGGAATTGCTCAGGGATAGGATGGAGGCGCTTGGACCTGGACAGAAGGAGAATCTTTTTGTCCCCCTCTCTCCTGAGTGAGGGCGTGGACTTCCTGCAGTAGAAGAGTAGGAATTGTCCCTAGGCCATGGGAGCAGTTCTTTTTTAGCATTGAGTTGTAAGTTTCTTTCTGCATTTAGTTTCAAGTTTTTTTCCTGCATTGTTATTCCTTGTCATTATCCCCAAGCAAAGCTAGGTACCCACTCCTTCCTGGTTTCAGCCATGCTACAGAGATTTGAGGGGGGCCAGTCTTCGCCCACATCTGGTGGGCAGCTTCCCTGACAGCCTCCTTCCACCTGCAGGTCTCTCTTAGAGGCCAGCATGGCCCTAACAGCCCTGACTTCAGGGAGAAGGGGGGTCCCAGAGCATCAGTGGATGCCCCCCAGCAAACTATGCCCACCTCAGGCCACCTCCCCGCCACCTGGGGAGGAGAAAGGGCCTGGAAAGGGGACATGTGGTTAGGCCCTGCCTAGGGGTGACACCTACACCATAGTACACTGAGATAAACACAGTCTCCTTGTAGCTCCTACTTCCAAGCCTCAGCTCTGCACCACCAGACAGGCCAGAACCAGCCGGGTCCCCCCCACCCCCACATACCTGACTGTCTTGCCGATATCTGGAGAGAGCCACAAGGTAGTTCAGGGGATTATCTGTTCTTCTGGCTAAACAGTAGCTTTAGCTGTTTTCCAAATGACATTGTTTCTGGTCCTTTTTGCCATTCTGGTCACCTCGTACTTGCCCCAGTCCATCTCCAAAAAATTGGTCCTCATTCTGAGCAGAGATGGGGGCCTCCCAGTTTAGATGCAGGGCAGGCCCTTCCCCTTCTTGTATTTGGCTAAGAGAAATTACATTAATGCTGTACTTCTCAGCCAGTGTGAGTTCGTCCTCCCAGGGCACATTCGGTGCTGCATGGAGACATTTTGGTTGTCACAACTGGGGAGGGGGGTGCTACTGGCATCTGGTGGGTAGAGGCCAGGGCTGCCACTAAACATCCCACAATGCACAGGACAGTTCCCCACAATAAAGAATGCTCCAGCCCCAGATGTCGTCAATGCCAAGGTTGAGAAACCCTGCATAACAGTTTTAGGTTAAAACTCCCAAGCCTTTTTCACATGTGTTGCCAAAGGCCTGCCCTTCCCAAGGCAAGCCAGCTCCTAAACATCAGGAGCTTCTGTCTGACTTGCTCATTATTACTCCTTCCCTAGTCCCTGGAGCAATGCTTGACCCATAGTTGGACACAACAATAAGTATTTGTTGGATAAATGAATTTTCCTTATTCTGTATTTGTGTCATCAGGCTTTGGAGGCAGGCCATGTACAAGACCCTTCTTTAATCTTATTACATCACCTACGTGCACACCTGAATAGGAACATTGGCTATGTCTAAAACATAACCACGGGATTAGTCTGGACCCCCCATGCCCTCCTACACACACCCTTTTTTGCTTTTCAATATTCATGTTAGTATTTATATCCATTTGACTACTCTCTGATGCCCGTAATTTCTCAGGGCCACTGGAATATAGGTTTAAGGGATTCTGGCCTTAGCACTGAGTGGCTTAAGGGAATTATCTCTGATCTGGAAGATCTATATTGCACTGAGGAATAAAGTTCTAGAATAGGTGATAAGAAGTCTGAGTGGTGGTGTTGGGCTGGGATCCCAAGAACATGAGCATCAGTTTCTTGAATATTGATCATAATACTATTCTCCATAGAGCTGACCCTGAGGCAGTCGTGGGAAGGGTAACAGACACACAGTGGCCTGTCCAGGCAGTAAGGAAGCTGCCCTCAAATCTGCTTTACATGAATTCATATGCAGAAATAGCAAGAGGGTGAATCTATGGAGACAAAACTGTTCAGCTGCAGTCAGACTAATTTAACACCAAAGAATATCCTAAGAGGCACCAACACAGTGTATTGATATTGTTCTGACAAAATTCCAGAGACCAACAGGCAAATGCTACCTTGTACCAAGAACTCTCTTCCTTTGGTCACCAAACTATCCCCTCAGTCACCTGTCCCCTCTAAGGCACTATGTGATCAACAAGATGATGCAATTTTATCTTGGCACAGGAGTTGACTGTAAGTGTAAACACCGTTCTCCAATGAGAAGTGACTGCTTAGTCTTCCGTGCTGTAACTTGAGAGATTGCTGAGTTATTTGTGCATGTGCAGCCCAGCCCGTGAAACGCGTGGCCCCTCTCGATAAGCACTTTGACTACACCAAGTCAGCCCTATAAAAAGGAGACTGCCTGGCCCTTTTCCCAGGCAGCCTGACACCAGAGATTCCAGGCTGCGCTGTTGTTGTCACACCTGCTGGTACCCGCTGATAGTGCACCCCCTCCTGACTGTACAGGGCTGACCCAGAGTTCCTGGGGGCCCCAGGCTGCCAGGGAGGATGTCCACCCACCCCCCATTTTGGCCATGAGAGCTGTTTACCCTCTCTTTCCCCTGTGCTTGAGTCTCTCCCCCTCCTCCCTGTTGGGTCTAGGGATGCTGGAGGGTACCGATGAAGTTCACTTCCCTCTACTCGTCTGTGTTCTTTATGCCAGAACCCATTATGCTAATGGTAAAGAACCTTTTGAACTAAAAAATTGATCTTTAACCAGACCAAACCTCTGAGCACATGAACAAGCACTGGCTGCTATGGAAGGTCCCCCTTGTTAGTGAATACAGGGCAGAACCACAGAAAGGAAGTCTCTGTCTGAATTCATAAGAAGTCCCCATTACAGGCCAGGTGCTCAGGAGGCTAAGTGGGAGCATCGCTTGAGGCCAAGAGTTCAAGACCAGCCTGGGCAACATAGCGAGATGCCATCTCTAAAAAAAAAAGTTCCCATTATATGCCATGGTTCCATAGCTGCAAAGGTATTACTTTCAGCTTGACACACCACAGCCAAGTTCTCTGCCAAGGAGATGGCCTCATGGATCTGCCTTAATACGGAGGTAAGAGTAACAATGAGATATAACATTTACAGCAGTCCTTCTAATAAAGGAAGAACCCAGACACTCACCTCCTTGTAGAAGCTTCATTGCCAGAGGTAGCAAGAATGTCCTCACCTAAGGATTCATTCTTTCCCTACTGGCCTGGTAGGGCCACCTCCCTTGTCCCTCTTCTCCAGGGCAAGTGGACATCTGGACTCCTTTCTTGGGGTCATCTGGTTGCTAGCGACATGCTGGCTCCTCACAGCCACCCCTAGAACACCTGCCTTAACCCCAGGGATGGAATAATTAAGGCTCAAATGATCTATTCCACCTCATCAGCTTGGCCCAGGACAAGAAGGGAGATGTTACGACCATCTTCTTTTGCCTCCGCTTTCTCCTTGGCAGATATGGCCAGGACTCAAAGTTGATGGATGTGAAACCAACCCCAGTCCCTCTTCACTCAGGCATTACCTCCAGAGGATAGTTTGAATCCCTGGCACTATTACTCCAACTAGCATATGGAATTGCCTACGGGTAAATCCACACTGCTACAATCAGACTTTGGGAAGCATCGGAGAACACCTGGCGAAGATGGGTGATGAACAAGTTTCCATGACTCCTTGCTCTAGACCCCAAAATCTCAAGGTAGTATGGGTCTCGTACCTTAACAAGGCAGTGCTGGTGACATTGACTGGGACTCTGCCAGGCCAGTAAGCCAGTGCTGGGACCCGGTGCCCACCTTCCCAGGTGGTCTGCTTGGCTGGACTTCCCCCTGTGGGAGGAGGGGAGGCAGTTGGTTCATCCATCGTGATAACTCAAGATTTCAGCCAAGAGCTAGTCTCTGGGAAAACAGTCCCTCTCCAAGAGTTTCCAATAATCCCAACAAAGGAATGACTTCTTTTGATAACCAGCTATTTCCCCCCGCCAGCTTATGTCTTTCAATTCGTGCTTTTATTTTACTGAACTTAACATGTCAACAGTTGTTTCATCTTCCTATCGAATCATACCATCTTATTTCCTTCATGAGACCTTCACCACTGTAAATGATCTTGTTTGTTTATTGACTTGCTTATCTTGTGTCTTCATACCACGACTTTACCAGTTTTGTGAATGTGTCGGAATCCCGGGTTTTGGCACCAAAGATGTCAGGGTGGGAGTCTGCCCTCGGTTCTTGGTGCGCTCTTGGCCAAAGAATGACCAGACACACCAAAATGTCAAGTCCAGACTATTATCCCGGTCCTCTGACTCCTTTCTTGGAAAAATCACCAGCAAAGCCAATGCAATGGAGTAACCTCAGGCAGGGAGAAGTTTTACAACAGCAGCTCTTTATTGTAGGATAAAATGGGCCTGTCTCCATGAGTGGAGAGAGACAGACCAACTCACTCACTGACTGACCCACTCACTCCCTTGGACTTCTCAAATGGTTTCCTTTTATTAGCTCTTGGGAAGTGTAGGATGTTATCAAATGATCAACAGGTGTCCTCAAAATTCCATCTGCCTGTAGAGCTCCCTCTAAGGAAGCCCACCTGGGGGTGAACTGCAATGTGGTTTCAAGCTAATGGCATATTAACGGCCCTTACGTTACTTAGGTCACTTTCTAAATCCTATCATGCCTGGGCTGGGGAATTCCTAGACTGGAAAGCATTCCCTCCTTCCCCAGGTGTAGCAGTTGCTCGGGATAGGATTAAGGGTGGGGCAGCACCAAAATGGAGTGCCCGCCCTTACCCTTCTTCCCAGGTGGAGCAACTGCTCAAAACAGCACCAAAGCAGGGAACTCTTGTCCCGAGAAGAGCCAGAGATCCTAATTATCTACCTAACACACGCAAGACATGATAGATGCTTAAGTAATCTTTGACTAAATGAATTAATCTTCCTACTGATCATAATGTGACTGTCTGTTCAGAATTAAAAAATACAATTACTTGAAAAGAGAGAAAGGAGGAAATTTCCCCAGCTATTTGATCTGCCCAACACCCAACATGGCATGGATTTTATTGTTTTACTTTGCTTTGCTTTGCTTTATTTTTCCTTGAATGAATGAGTTGTTCTGATGTCGTGGAGACAGTGTCAGAAACAGCTCCAACCTCCTGCCTGTTGCGGGGAGGTAAGAACCATCTACGTGCAATCTATGAATTTCCACTTTGGTAATTAAAGGAATTATTTTTGTAACCACTAAGTCAAAAGTGACCACCAGTATAATGATGGCCAGCAGGCTGGAAGAGATGAGGTCATGTTTTATGGAAACATCCTGAATACATGTTGCGTTGAATTAACCATGACCATCCCCACCACTCCCACGCACACCCCACCCTCATCCTGGTTGAGCCAGAGGCCAAGGATTCCACAAAGTTAGCGTGTAAAAAGCCCTTCCAAGGCAAACGCTGTATGTGGCTCACACATACTGACTGTGGTCATGCAGCCTCCCTATGTTTGGCTGTTGAGAACAATAAAAGCAACAATGGGGGGAGGGGTGCAAAGGGTGGGGGACAAGATGAAGGCTTCTGTCACTCTGTACTCAGATGGCTGCAAACGGAACCTTTGATGTCCCTGGCCCAGCACACCACACCGGAAATGCTCAGCATTCTTGGGACTTTCTCATAACCAGTTTTGGAGTCCCCCAAGTGTTGCAGTAAAAGACAAAACACAAAACTACTCATGTCCTATGGACTGTTTATGTTTAAGGGTGTGGGGCTGGAAAAACCAATTGGAGTCTCTGCAAACTAAGACGCTCTTTGATCTGGCCCAGCGTTACTCAAATACATTCTTCCCATCGAGAGCCACATCTCCCATAAATACATATAGAGTCCACTCCAATTATTCATGCACATGGAACAGAGAATCCAGAACTGCAGCAAGCATAAAACACATTTCCACGTGGCTTTGGAATGCATGACTTATGCTTCAGCTTAAGGCCAAAGAGCAGGGAGGAAGCATCCACGATTGCATGTGCTGGGGCTTTGTGGATACTTCCACCCTCACAAGAGGCTTTTGCGTGCAAGCTTGGGTTATGGGTGGGTGAAAATATGGAGCCTGTTCATTGTCCGTGGTATACGACATTCAAACAAATTTGCTTAACCTTTGAGGCCAGATGCTAAGGAAAGGTCAAGGCTTTAGTTCCAAGAAAAAAGCCATTAGCTCTGACGATCACCCAGAAGGCAGGAGCTGTGTGTCTGCACTGGCATAGCAACGGGCACCAAGGTCGGCACATAGGGTGGTCTCTGCCTCCGGGATGTTTCCAGAATAGTAAACTGGCCCCTAATTAATAAATGTGTTAATTGGTCTTCACCACCAGGGATTCTGCTTGCTTACAACAACCTTTTGTGTTGCCCTTTTGTAGGTGACTGACTTTCCTAATACGTTTTTCAGAGAAAAATATTTCAATGTGTTTGTTTTATTTCAGGAAAGGGTTGAAAGCTGGAAAGGTTAGGAGGAATTCAGCCAATTATAAAACATGTGTGGTCAAGAGAACGGGCAATCCGCTTGCAAAGATTCAGGAATTAAGAGAACGAGAGGGAAAGATTGGCTGAGAGATGTCCCTTGCTGCGGCCACGTAGGGCACTCTCTCTCGACGTCGAGGAGCCTGGTCAGCTGGTGCCGGCTGCACCTCGAGTTCTGGTTTTATAGGTGTCTTTAGACACAACAGAGAGACACAATTATATATTTTAGCCATGCAAATGCTCACAGACCTATAGACTTCATACTCTAAGGGAATTTATCTTAAAAGAGTCCAGAGTATGGGCAAGTAATTATAAAATATACATATATATAAAAACTACAACATGGATACTGTCTTGCTCCAAATCCCGATTTCTCACTGGCACTGCTAAGAGTAGACAAAACTTTAAAACGTCTGACTAGCATTCTCTGTAACAATAATATCCTGTATTTATTGGGCCCTTACTAAGTAACTTAAGTTAAGTGCTCCTAAGCATAATGCTAAGTGTTTCCCTGCATCATCTCACTGAATCCTTATGTCAACCTTTCAAGCTAGGCACTATCATCCCTATTTTTCAGATCAGGAGACCAAAGCTCAGAGAGGTCAAGTAATTTGCCCAAGGTCACATAGCTAGCAAATGGTAGAGCCAGGATTTGAATCCCGGTCTAACTACACAGCCAGCCCTCTCATCCACTAAACCTTCTAGGGCAGTGGTTCCCATCCCTGAATGCATATTAGAATCACTGGGGGAGCTTTTTTAAAATGCCCATGCCAAGGCCTCTCTCCCAGAGATTGTGATTTAATTAGCCTAGGGTGGGGCTCGGATATCAATACATTCTAAAGCTCTCCTGGTGATTTAATGCGGAAAGCGCCCATTCCCAGGGAAGGAGTAGGAGGGACAGGATTGGGAAGAGGACACAGTGCATTTCAAAACTAAATGTAACTCATGTTCTTTATAGTTACAGGCTTCATATTGCCCACACCTTGATATGCCATAGTACCATAAACATGACGTTGTAAGTTATAGTAGGAACAATATATAAATCCATAAATTAAACTTCTAGTAGTGACTAGAAGTCAATTTCAAAAGCTATTTGTTAGTTTAGATAAGCCTTACTGCTTTGATCAGGCACCGGCATGTTAAAAGTGTTAGTTGCCTTCGGCTTTCTGTTGAGAAATGCATGTCTTACGGCCATGAGAATGCATTTCAATACACTTGTGGTTAGTTATGACTCTAATTAAAGCAGAACCTCTTACTTAAAGCAATAAATATTTAGCCTCAGCAACCAAAATATAAACAGAACCATGATTCATAAATTTGCTTATTTGTTCTTCCCTGTCTACGGAAGTGAAGTGGCATTCCATGATGCATCAAGACAGGGGCAGACCGAGGAAATGTCACCACTGCCTACGCCTAGGAATAGGTGGTCTTTCTTGGAAAGGACCCAACTGCCATGTTTCCCTGAGTCAGAAAGGCAGTATAGCCAATAAAAAGGTTCACAAATTCTCCATACAATAGAATCACCAGGAGAGAACTTATTTAAAATTTGGATTCCTGGGTTCCGTCCCCAAAAATTCTAATTTAATAATTCTGAGGTGGGGCTGTGATTCTAGGTGATTCTGGTGCCAGTGGTCTGAGAACCAGAGATTGAGAAATATTAGTAGGGTAATTGGAAGGACGCCTTTGGGTGAGGTGGATCTCTAACTCTAGTGCCACCTGTCCAGCCGTGTGGCCTTGGGCAGAATTCTCAACCTCCCTGTGTCTCAGTCTTCTTAGCCAAGAAGGGGGAAAATGATCATATAGTTGACCCTTGACCAATGCAGGGGTTAGGGGGACTGACCCCCTGCCCCATGCAGTCAAAAATTTGAGTATAGCCAGGCATGGTGGTTCATGCCTGTAATCACAGCACTCTGGGAGGCCGAGGCGGGAGGATCCCTTGAGGCCAGAAGTTTGAGACCAGCCTGGGCAACATAGCAAGACCTTGCCTTTACAAAAAAATTTTTTAAATTAAAAAAAAATGGGAGTATAGCCGGGCACAGTGGCTATCATCCCAGCTACTTGGGAGGCTGAGCTTGACCCCAGGAGTTCAAGACCAGCCTGTGCGACACAGTGAGACACTGTCTCTAAAAAAATTTTTATAAAAATTTGCTTGGCATAGTGGCTTACGCCTGCAATCCCAGCTTCTTGGCAGGCTGAGGTGGAAGGATTGCTTGAGCCCAGGAGTTCAATGATGCAGTGAGCTATGGTCACATCACTGCACCTAGCCTGGACAACAGAGCAAAACCCCATCTCTAAAAAAAAAAAAAAAAAATTTCAAGTACAACTTTTGACTCACCAGAAATTTAACTACTAATAGTCTAATGTTGGTCAGAAGCCTTACCAATAACACAAATACTTGTGTAACACATATTTTGTATGTTACATGTATTAAATACTGTATTCTTACAATAAAGTAAGCTAGAGAAGAGAAAATGTTATTAAGAATATCCTAAGGAAGAGAAAATATATTTACTATTCACTGAGTGGAAGTGGATCATCATAAAGGCCTTCATCCTCGTCATCTTCATATTGAGTAGGCTGAAGAGGAGGAGGATGAGGAGGGGCTGGTCTTGCTGTCTCAGGGATGGCAGAGGCAGAAGAAAATCCTCATAGAAGTGGACCTATGCAGTTCCAATCTCTGTTGTTCAAGGGTCAACTGTACTCATCTCATAGAGTCATGGGAACAGTTACATAAGATAATGTATATAATGTTCTAAGCAGGTCACTTTTGCATAGAAGTGCCCACCCAATCACCTATAGGTAGAAAATAGCAGAGGTCACAACCTGACCATTGTTTAGGTATGTGTAGAATTTTTCTTTTGACTAATCTTGAATGTCGTTAGATAGGGCCCTCTCTCCAGTTTACTGAATCCCTGACACTGCCCACAACTGTCAAAAATGAACATTTGTTCTTTTACATTACCTGCCTGGCCCCCAAAGCATTAGCATTTGTGACTGGGTGGAATGCCTGCTCTGAGGAGTACCATTCTATAACCTTCTAAAGAAGCAGTCTTCATTTCTAAACATAAAAATGTGTCCTTGCCAAGGATGCCCGTAGCAGACTCGTTTTCTAGAAACACAGGGCGGCCAGGCCTCTGTTCAGACCCAGGACACTGGCTGGCCTGGGGTGGCCTTGAGTGTGGGGATGGGGACGTTCCACCAAGACTGGTGGCCAAAGGCCCAGAAGGAGACACAATCCGACTTCTGCTGGGTCCCCACCAGCCCAGGGCCAACAGCCAACGTCCCTTGTCCTTTGCTCTGTCACCCCACAGCACCTCTGACCTTTCCCTGCCCCACCCCCTGCCCCCACCTGGACAGAAGGCCCAGGATGCAGAGGCTGCTTCCCAGTGGGAAAGGTTATGCAACAACCTGATAGCATCAAATTACAAACAACCAAGGTCTCCTAGAAGCCATGGATGCCAAATTCAACAGAATGTTTCCTCATCACCAAGGGGGAGGAAGGAACAGTTCTGCTCTTCAAATAAAACAAGAAAAGATTTTCCAGACAGAGGAGCAGTCAGTTAGGGGAAAAACAAGGTGTCGGTTCTGTCCCAGAGAGGAAATGGGTCTGGAGTGCAGAGGGGAGGGGCGGCGGCTGGGAGCCAGTCCCAGGCAGCAGGGTGTGCAACTCGTGCCCTTTTCCTAGGCCCTGCCCCCACCTCCCAACTCCAGTTCCGTCTCTGCTCATCCCTGCAGGGCGCAAGCCAAGCCAAGTGGAGCATCCTCACTCTGCACGCACGGGGTGAAAAGATGACTCCAGGAGACGCTGCCTCATCCCAGCAGCTGAGCTGGGCGGCTTGGCCAGGAAAGGAAAGGGAAGACAAGGAGGGGGGCCTAGAGGCCCTGAGACCAGGGGGAGACAGTGCGTGGCCTGACGCAGCCGGCTGGCTTCGGGGAGAAAGTTGCAGGGCTCCGGTACTGTTTGTCCTACTCCGTTGCGAAAACATTGCCTGTCTTCTCTCTTTCATCTGCTCTCCAGACTGGCCCCCTTACAGTGGGATGTGCAGGCATCCCTCTGACAAGGAACTGGGTGAGGAGGAGCAGGTGGTCCAGAGGGACCCCAGCCTTGACCCGCAGGGCCTGGCCTTTGCCCAGCTACACGCAGGGCTCTGCCTGGCTTCCCAGAGCGCCCAGCGGCATTCCAGGCAGAGGGGAAGAAAGGAGGCTGTGGAACAGTTGACAGGAAGCTGGTTTGGAGAATGAGGAAATAGAAGTGTTTACCCCCAGGTCCTTTAGGCAAAGTTCGCTTTCAGACTCCTAAGAAGACACTGGCATCCAGCCCCTGCGGCCATCCATCAAGTGCTGCGCCCGCATATCTAGCCACAGTGTTAGGGGGAAGGCCTTGCCCCAAAACAGGGTTATCTTGAGGTGACTGAAATCCAGCTTTACAGCCAAGTTTCCCAAGACAGAGGCCCAGAACACTTGTAAAGTTGTCCACATGTTATTTAATTGCCCAGTACTTCAGTAGGAGAGTCTTTTTTAGGGCATTCTCGGGTCCCCTTCCAATTCTTCTCCCGGTGGGGCGCAGCCAGGTTGTTTCGGCTAGGAATGAAGAAACGGAGTCTTCTGGGGGTTATTGTTTATAATAGGAGAAGCCAGGCACAAAGCTGACGGAGTCCCGGGCAATATCCCAGCTTGGAGAAGGGGCCACGACCCCCCAGGACAGAAGGGGAAGCTGAGGCCCCAGAGCTGACTACGCGGCTGAGTCGAGATTCAAGCCCGGCTGGGCCTCCAAAGCCGTGGGCCTCCAAAGCCGTGAGCTCTTTGCGTCTCTCCATTCTGCCTCCCAGGGATTTAGACAGATTCAGACTGTCACCGGCACTGGGGCTAAAGACACTTTCCTTGACAATTGTGAGGTTCAAAGAAGCAAGACAGGATTTTCCAGACGGCTGAGCAGCCAGTCGGGGATAACAAGGTGTGAGCAACCGGGCCCCTCGCCCGAGGCTGGCCCCCGGTGGGCCCCCACCCTCCTAGCCTCAGTCTCCTTATTTGGCCAACAAAGTAGTTGGAATAAAGACCGCAGAGGTCTCCTCCAACTCTGACATTCTATGAATGTGGGGATATTCCTGGAAATGTTGTCACTGGCTTTTCTCATTTGTAATTTTTGGCTCAGTGGAAATGAGTCTAGCACTTACTCCCTTCCCTACTCTCAGCCCCACTGACCTTAGGGGGAGCTTTTAAAATTGATGAATGTGCTGGGGGGAAGCGGGGAGTGGGAGTAGAAAATGGGGAACAACTGTTTAAAGGGTGTGGGGTTAAATAAAATTAAATAAAATAAATTTTCAAAAAAGCTGGGTGTAGGCTGGGCACGGTGGCTCACGCCTGCAATCCTAGCACTTTGGGAGGCCGAGGCAGGAGGATTGCTCGAGGCCAGGGGTTCGAGACCAGCCTGGGCAACATAGCGAGACCCAGTTTCTAACTAATTAATTAATTAATTAAAGGGTATGGGGGTTTTTGGGGAGGGGTGATGAAAATGATTTAAAACTAGACGGAAGTGGTTGTCGCACAACATTGGGAATGTGCTAAATGCTACTGAACTGTACAATCTAAAATGGTTAATTTTATATGATATAAATTTCACCTCAATTTTTAAAACTGAATAATGTCACTTTCACTCTTAAATCCTTCCATGATTCTATATTTCTTTAGAATTAAGGCCAAAATCAATCACTTGAAAGAAAAGACCTTAAAGCGCTATTCGAGCGCCGGCCCCGTCTCTCTCTGTTCTACTTGGTTGCCACGAGTTCTGGATGCATAGAAATGAGGGCAGCTCCAGGGAGCAGCTCCTACTTTCTGCTCTTCCCACCCTGGCAGGCTGCCACCCTGGCTTAGAACCTCTTCTCTGCAAATCCCTGGCTGTCTCCTCCTTATCCTTCGAAACCCAGACCACCCGGGAAGCACATTTGCACTATCCAATACAGTAGCCACTAGCCACATGTGGCTACTGAGCCCTTGAAGTATGACTAGTGTAACCAAGGAATTGAATTTTAATTTTAATTTTAATAGCCACATGTGGCTAGTGCCTGGCATATCAGACAGTGTAACTCTAAACAGATGGTTCTGAAATTTTAAACCTGCATCAACATCACCTGAAGGACCTGTTAAAACACAGATTGGGCGGGGCACGGTGGCTCACACCTGCAATCTCAGCACTTTGGGAGGCCGAAGCAAGAGAATCATTTGAGGCCAGGAATTCAAGGAATTCTAGGTAATATAGCAAGATCTGTCTCTACAAAAAATAAGAAAAATTAGCCAGGCATGGTGGCACATACCTGTAGTCCCAGCCACTTGGGAGGCTGAGGCAGGAGGATTGCTTGAGCCCAGGAGTTTGAGGCTACAGTGAGCTATGATCACACCACTGTATTCCAGCCTGGGCAACAGAGCAAGACCCTGTCTCTTGAAAAACAAAAAAAACCCCACAGATTGATGGCATCCATCCCCAGAATTTCTGATTGAGTAGGTCTGGGGTGAGGCCGTAGAATTTGCATTGCCAACAAGTTCTCAGGTGGTGCTGGCCCAGGGACCACATTTTGATAACCACTGGTCTAGAGTTGAAAGTTCTAGACTCGGGTGATTCCGGATTCATATGGTCTAGATGTGGATGTTCTAGATTGGTGCTCCCTGGACCAGCCACATCAGCATCACCTAATTAGCATCTTAGAAATTCGAAATCGCCATTATCACCCAGACCTTTTGGGTCAGAACTGCATTTTGGCAGATTCCCCAGGGGACCGTCTGTACATTAAAATCTGAGAAATGCTATTCTAGACTGTCATTCCTTGAGCTCAGGGGCTTTGTTGATCTTTGTGTCCCCAGCACTGAGCACAGTTCCTGGCACACAGTAGATGCTCAACAAATGCTTGTAGAAGGAAGGAAAGAAGGAAAGCAGAGATGGAGGTCACCCAGAGAAAATGTATTTCTCATCAGGCAAAGTTCTTCCCTCAGAGATCGGGGCCCCAGTACGCATCCTTAAACCTGACTCACTATTTCAAAACTATCTCCTAAGACAGATAAGGCAGGTCCTCAGACAGGAGACCAGCAGGTCGGCTTCCTGGGGAAATGACAGCTCCCCACGGAGAAGCCACGTCCATGGTCTCCACGCCTTCTTGACTTCTACCCTTGCGGGTTCTGATTCCAGGCTTTTCCAGGGTTTCTGATTGAACATCGAAGATGACAGCCTGGCCAAAGGGCGTCCCAGGTTCAGGGAGGAAGAATTAATACAAGAAACAACCAATACAACAAACCCCCCCGCAGCGTATGCTACAATTCTCCAGGCTCTTGTTGCCTGCAGGCGTCAGATACATCTCTGTCTACCTCCAGTCCCCCCTAGTGTCTTCTCCTGACAACTCTCTCCAGGAATCAGAACAGTATCACAGCGTTCTTGAGCTGTGGGGAACCAAAGAGATCAACAGAGAGAGAAAGAGAAACACCTGTACCCGCTGTACCCTAAGAGATAAAGTAGCGAGCAGGTTAGGGGGAGGTGGTACTCATTCTCCTGACCCCTGGCTCAAATCTGCAGGCACAAGACATGGTCACCGTCTGGCCACCACTCGCTCCCAAAGCTCTCAAGATATCTGACCCAAGGGACACCAGGTTAAAGTTGAAAAATAAAAATGACTGACCGGCAGTTCCTTCTTGCCACCAGACAGGAGGAGTACAAACGCTTCTGGTTCTAGGTAACTACAAATATCCTGCCAGCCTGATACGAAAGGGAGTGATGTGGTGTGGATGTTTGGTGCCTCCGAATCTCATGTTGAAATCTGATCCCCAAAGTACCCGCAATAATTGAAAATAAAATTTTAAATAAATAAATAAACAAAAGGAAATTCGATCCCCAGTGTTGAATATGGGGCCTGGCGGGAGGTACTTGGGTCATGAGGGCGGATCCCTCATGGATGGCTCGGTGCCCTCCCTGCAGTAGAGAGAGGGCCTGCTTTATTAGTTCTCGCGAGAGCTGGTTGTTTAAAGGAGCCTGGCGCCACCTCCTCCCTCTCTTGCTCCTTCTCTGGCCAAGTGACATATCTGCTCCTCCTTCGCCTTCCATCTTGATCGGAAGCTCCCTGAGGCCTTCACCAGAAGCAGATGCTGGGGCCAGGCTTCTCGCACCGTCCGCAGAACTGTGAGCCAAATATTTCACCCAGCCTCAGGGATTTTCTTTACAGCAACTCAAATGGACTAAAACAGAGTGTGTGTCTTCCAACCTGGAGGTAGCTGGGGGCCACAGCTCAGGAGCAAGCTGGACAGCAGGGAGAATCCAGCCCCCAATTTAAAATTCTGCCACACACATTCCTCAACGGGGCTGATCTTGCCAGGTCCACATCTGAACCCTTTGGACACAAGCATCTTCTAAAATTTTTATTTTAATTTTTTATGATACAGATAATATAAATTTTGCCAGGCATGGTGGCTCACACCTGTAATCCTAGCACTTTGGGAGGCCAAGGTGGGAGGATCACTTGAGCCCAGGAGTTCAAGACCAGCCTGGGCAATAACGAGACCAACTCTCTACAAAAAAATAGAAAAATTAGCCAGGCGTGGTGGTACACGCCTATAGTCCCAGCTTACTCAGGAGACTGAGGCAGGATCTGTTGAGCCCAGGAGTTTGAGGTTGCAGGGAGCTATGATGATGCCAGAGCGCTCTAGCCCAGGCGACAGAGTAAGACCCTGTCTCAAAAAATAATAATACAAGTTTATTGTGGGGGGAAAAAATCACACTTAAACCCTCCCCCTTCCCCTGCCCAGAGGTAATTACTGACAAACTTTTGTTACTTTTTGTTGACTCTTTCAAGATTTTTCTGAGAATACATATGCTTATTTTTATATAATAAAATCATGTTTTACATATTGTTTTGCAACCTGCTTTATTCACTGAAAAGTATTTCATATAAATGTTTCCAAGTCAATAAATACGCATCATTTTAGTGATTCTTGGGTATTCCTTTAAATGGATGTATCATATTTCTTTAAGCACTCCCCTCTTGCTGGACACTTAGTTTATATCCAATTATTAATTTAAAAAACCTACTGCTATGAGCATTCTTTTATATACATCATTGTGCACTTAGCTAATTATTTCCTTAAGACAAATTCTTACAGGAGGAATTGATGCATCAAAAGGCATACATATTTTTCAAGCCTTTGTTCCACAAGCCAAATTGTCCCCAGCACGGCTGTTCTCTCAGAAAGTAGGTCCTTGTGGGAAAGCGTTCCCAGAGCAGATGGGAGCTAAGCTGGAAGCCGAAGGATGTTTAAATAGAGACAGAGGCAGCTGTGAGGGGCAGTATGGTGTAGTGGGGACAGCACTAACTTCAACTTCAGTGGCAAGCCCGGCTCCATCCTCCCAAACTGTGTGACCTTGGGCAAGTTTCTTAACCTCTCTGAGCCTCTCTCTCTCCATCTGTAAGTGGAGCTAATACTACCTACCTGTCACTATCGTAAAGTTTAGAGACAATGTATATAAAAACCTTGCATAGTTGTACACTGTCTATTTCTTGGATGGATGAAGTGAATTAATGGTTGGTGGGTGGAGGAACCTTTAGAAAAGAAAAGAAAGGAAAGATCAAGAGCAAGAGAGCAGGGTATTTGCTGGAAGGACTGGCTTGTTGGGGAGACGAATGGTTGCCTTTGGGAAGTCCCAGGAGAAAAGGAGAGAAAAGCTGGTCTGGGTGAGGCAGACACTTTCTCCCTCCGTCACAACTTGTTTCTTCTTCTCTGGATGCTGGTGGCTGCTGGGCAACTGTGTCCCTGTTTCACGATGATGCCCCTAAGGTCCAGGTATAAGTTGGCCCTCCCAGAGGCAGATCCACCAACCCCAGCTGAGCCCCCTACCTTGACGAGTTTGCCATGATCCAGTGAAGGGACCCACGCTGCCCGCTAGCTCACACTTCTGAGCCCAAGGACCATTGTCTCCTAGAAACCAAAAACAGCATGATAGGTCAATGTTAGACAGAAAAAGGTTTCTAAAAACAAATATGATCCCTACCCTTGAAGAACTACCCTCGATAGGAGGCCTTTCTCTACTGGGCTTTCAGAGAGGGTGGGCTTTTCCTACTCCAGTCTAGCCCTGTCGTGAGCCTCTTGCCCCGTATTCCTTTGCTTTTTTATATGGTTTTAGCAACCCCATTACCATTGTCATCAGCATCGGCCCAGCAACTATTTACTGAGCTCCTGCTACGCACCCAGTGCTTCACATACACCACCTCCTAATCCTCCAACACGCTATGGAGTAGAATCCATTATTAGCTCAAAATTGCAGACAAGAAAAATGGAAGCTTGGAGAGATTAAGGTAACTCTCCCAATAGGAGAGTACAGATTCAAACCCAGGTCTTTACTTGACTCGAAAGCAATGCTTTAACCATTGCCCTGGCTCCAGACAATGCATGTGTGGGCCCTTTAAAGGGGTCACCAGGTCATCTCACTATGGCCACTCAACCAAAAGAGAGGTTGTCAAAAAGGTGACTGGTGGCAACTGGAATCTTTAGGACCAGGGATGATGGTGAAGAGGGAAATCTTAGAACTGCCCAAGGACTACACAGGTTCGCAATGTCAAAGTCATTCATTAGCAATTAAGAGCAATACCCAGGTAGCCCTAATCAATACACAAAAGGCCAGTAAGACACCTGCTCTGCCTGTGCAAACCTTTCCAGGGACTCAGTCTTGGAGGCTCCAATGGACATGTGCTCAGCATTCAAGCCAACAAACATTATCAGGGCCCCAAGTTCAAAGCGAGCCCCCTCCCCCATTAAAGAGGATTACTTAGCCAGACTCTGCTCTTTAGGGGGGGTGTGTCCAGGGTTATCCATTAGACCACAGTTAGGCTGGCAGGTTTCTACTACTTTACCTGTAAACCAGAGGAATGTGTTTTCTTTTGCTGTGCGGTCAACTTTGTCTTTGATCTGGCCCACCAAACTGTCCATCTCCCGGAGACCTGCACCATATAGCCTTTGGCCCCGTGGGGCTGCTGGTATCTGGGCCATAGATAAGGGCACGTGCATGTGGGCCAGGCCCACATAGAGCAGGAAAGGTCTTCCGCTGGTACTGAAACGGGAAAGCCAAGAGGTGACTCTGCAGAAGGCCCTCCTGAGGGCTTGTCCAGCACCTCTGTGATCCTCCCTCACCTTGGGGAAAATTCCCAGACCCCCTTCTGCCCCATGTGTTCAGGAAGGACACATTCATCTACAACCATCCAAGGAAACGTGGAAATAATCTGGTTAGCCAATTAAAAATAAGAATCATTATAATATAGTTATTCTCCCTTACCGTTTACTGAGAGCTTGTTATATGGGACTCATGTTGTCAAAGTTCATCCTCATGGTAACCGCTGAGTTTCCTTTTTCAGATGAAGAATCAGAAGCTTAGGGATTAAAGGACTTGCCCCAGGTTATGAAATTAGTTAAGTGCCAGAATCTGGACATAAACTCAGATGTGGCTGAAAGCAAAGCCCTTGCTCTTAACTGGTGCCCTCTAACGTCTAAGGCACACATATTTTTAAATTTTATCTGCTGTTTTGCAGCATCTAAACCATCATGTCCACTACCAGCCTCATCCCTTTCTAAGAGACGAATGGTTGGCTCAAGGTGACCACAGGGAATTCCAAGGACACACGTGACCACCAGGTAACACCTAGATCAAGGCTCTGCCAGAGGCCCAGGTGCCCTGCTGCCTCTATAATAATCCTGATTCCCCTGAAACGTGCAGAACGAAAGGCTTGGAGGGATCCTGGGTGGCCTCTGTCACCACTTAGAAAGCTCCCTGTCTGTCACCCAGCCCCAGTCCCAATCCCAGACAAGGACAGCTGCAGAACCAGCAGCAGGGACCCTCATGGAGGCCCCTCTCCCCCAGGCCACACCTGTGGGGGGGTCTTTTGGAGGACATAGAGTAAGGATGCTGGGTGAACTCAGCCAAGTATGTAAAGCAAGTGGCTTTAACCATTTCACCAGAGCTGCCCCTTTCAGATTGGCCCCAGTGTTCTCCTTAGCTCAGCCTGGGTGATACCACCCACAGCCTCAGCTCTGCATCCAATGCACCCAGAGCCCCCGTGTCCAGGCTCCCAGGGTGTACTGATTGGACCTGTGCTTGCACTCAGCTCTCTTTGACAGGCGTGAAATCCAGGACACAAGTCCCAAGACAGGAGCCTCTGCCTTCCCCATTTTAATCAAGTTTCTTGGCAACGTTTCTAGAGTTGAGTTGTCCAGTGCAGTAGCCACGAGTCATGTGTGGCTCTTTAGATTTAAATTAAAGAAAATTAAAACAAATTCAAAATTCATGCCTCACATGCTACCACATGGATGATCCCTGAGGACACTATGCTAAGTGAAAGAAGCCAGTCACCAAGGAAAACACTGTGTGATTCCACTAGTATGAGGTACCTAGAGTAGTCAAATTCAGAGACAGAAGGTGGAACGGTGGGTGGCTGGAGACAGGGGGTGGAGTGGAGGGGGGAAGAGAGTTTGGGGAGTTAGTGTTTAATGGGGACAGAGTTTCAGTTAGGGAAGAAGAAAAAGTTCTGGGGATGGATGGTGGTAACGATTGTAAAACAATGGGAATACACTTACTGCCACAGAACTGTACCCTTAAAAGAGTTAAGATGGTAAATTTTATGAGATATATACACACCTACAATAAAATACACAAACATACTTGTAAATTCAGTGTCTCAGCTGGGCTCAGTGGAGTGAGCCTGTAGTCACAGCTACTCAGAAGGCTGAGGTGAGAGGATCACTTGAGCCCAGGAGTTTGAGACCAGCCTGGGCAACATAGTGAGGCCCCATCTCTAAAGTAAATAAATAAATAAATTCCTGGTCTAACCACATTTCAAATGCTTGGTGAAGTCTCCTCGGTAGCTTGAAATCAGCCACGGTGAGAGTAT
The DNA here is from genome assembly GCA_023783475.1 of Daubentonia madagascariensis. Classification (NCBI taxonomy): domain Eukaryota; kingdom Metazoa; phylum Chordata; class Mammalia; order Primates; family Daubentoniidae; genus Daubentonia; species Daubentonia madagascariensis. The sequence goes on from JAKFHU010000487.1 coordinate 11,990,457, forward strand.
TTATACGATAGAAATTGGCAAATGCTACAGATTGGGGTTGTTTTCTCTGAGACCTGCTTGTTAAACGTTTAGCAGCTCACCACTACGTATGGGCCCCCCACGGCCCACCCTTTGTCACCAGCCCAGCATCATCCTCCAAACTCCCCCTCATTATCAAAGTCACATTAGCACCCTGGGCCAGAGGCTCAAAGAGGTGTGTGATGATGAGAGATGGCAGAGTGGACTGATGAAAAACACAAGCTTGGAAGACCCGTATCCAAAGCCCAGGATTTTTTATTTCATGGCTATATAACCCTGGACAATTAACTTAGCCACTGTTGTCTATAAAACAGTGACAATCATACCTCCCTGACACGGTTGTTGTGATTATTAACTGCCCATAGTAAGCATTTAATAAATGGTAGCTTTTTTATTAATAATTTTGAATAATACATGGTAGCAGTTGTGAGGATAAGTGGTACCCGAGGATGTACCTCTTTGCCTGCATCCCGATGCCAGGCTAGAATCGTAAAGAAGGCATCATGCAGAACCCACACAGACTAGTCCCCTGGGGGCATCTGTCCCCCAAGCCACCTCTCCATCACGCACCTGTGTTGAATAGAAAATAGATAAAGGAGACCCGGTGCTTTCAAGAAAAAAAAAAAAAGGCTGATTGTAAGACAATGTGATTCCACTTTTGTTTAAAAAATATGTTAATTTCAATTATACCTTAATAAAACTGGGGAAAAATATGTTTATGTATCAGCATAGAATGAGGCCAGAAGAACATATTCAGGTCTATTAAAAGGGGCTATCTCTGGGGTGTGGAATTCAGGGTGACTTTTTTTCTGTTTATTTATCTCTATTTTCAGAGATTTCTAAAGAGAACACACATTATTTGTGTGGCAAAACACGTGGAGGGGTGAGCAGAGAAGAAAGAAAACAAGTAAGATGCCAGAGGGGACATTCCAGGAGAGAGGGAGGATGTGACAGGGTGGGGAGATGCACTGAAGATTATGACTCAAGGACAGCCACGTCTGGAGAAAATCATCTGGTCTGAAATGGAAAACGGCAGGTGGGTCTTGAGACCCACCTCTCAAGAAGGGTCCCCAGATGGCACCAATCAGAGAAAGCGGGCCTGGGGGTGAAGGCAGGGCTTCCCTCAAGCAGGGTGGAGCAGGCACCTGCCGAGCTGGTTCCCCACCTCTGGGCCCTCCCCGCTGATGGCTCCCTGGGGACGGACGGACAAGGGGTCTCTCTAGAATGGACTGCTGCAATAGCCACTTGCGCCTCACCACACATTTTGCCGTCTCCCTCGAGCCCTTGAACTCACAGACACCCTCCTGGAACCCAGGCTTGATCTGACAGTTCCCTGTTTAGAAACCTCCCGGGGCTCATTGCAGCCTGCGGGGTCAGTCCAAACTCCTCACCCAGCCTTCGTGGCCTTCCCCGTCTGGGTCCCTTCCAGCCTTACCTCCCTTCCCCCTCAAAGGCTCTTCCTGTGTGCCAGTGCCCCACGCACCTCACCCGCTTCCTGCGCCCTGCCCAGCCTGTTCCTCTCCCGCAGCGCCCTCCCTGGTATCTTGCCTAAAAACACTTAATCAATTCATAAGATCCAACACTTGGATCTTAGGAAAAGCCAGCAACACTCCCCCTCCTTTGCTCCCAGGTCATGGTTGGCTCCCTCCTCTCTGCCCCCACCCCCGTGGTAGCCCTTTTTCCCTTTTTTCTTACAGTATTGATAAGACACAAACAACAAGCATCACAGCCAAGTTTTCACATACCTGTTTCCCCCCTAGCCTGGGAGTCACTCAAGGGCAGGGATGCACCTAATTCATGTTTGTGTCCCCAGCACAACACCGGCGCATCTCCGGGGCTGGGTAAGGTAACTCATCATTCAATCAACACTTAGGAAGCTCTAACGAGGCCCCAGGCACTGGGGGCAGAGGGATAAGCACCACAGATACGATTCTCACCCTCTTAGAGTTTAACGTCTAATTGGGAATGGGAGAGAGAAAAATGCGACTAAAAAATAAATGAGATGATGATTTACAAATTTAGTACAGGTTGAGCATCAGAAATCTGAAAATCCAAAATCCAAAATGCTCCCAAACCCGAAACTTTTTGAGCGCTGACATGACACTCGAAGGATGTGCTCATCGGAGCATTTCGGATTTGGGATTTTCAGAGGTGGGATGCTCAGCTGGTAAGTATAATGTAAATGTTCCAAGATCCACAAAAATCCAAAATCTGAAACACTTCTGGTGCCGAGCGTTTCAGATAAGGGATGTGCACCCTGCAGGGGTGCTGGGGGAGAAGCACAGGGTGCTGCGGAAGGGGGCTGCATGGAACCAGCCGGGCCTGGGGCGCAGAGGGGCAGGGGAGGTCTCTGAGAAAGTGGGCCCCGAAGGACCAGGGGCTGCAGGTGGGCCGTGCGTGGTGGCCACGCAAGGCAGAGGGCACGGCACTGGGGAAGGCGTTGCGTGCAATTGCACAGCTAGTCATTAATCCATTCATTTACTCATTTGATCTCATCCTAGCACTCAAACAGGAGAAAGAAGGGGTTGAAGCGATTATGGTCTTTGCGCTGAACCTGGATCCCTGATGCAGGTGGCAGGTGGGTGGCAGGTGGCAGGTGGTGGCAGGTGAGAGGGAGGATGAGGAGGGGACAGCACCCAGTGGGAGCACTTAGACAAGCAGGGGGATGGCAATAAGGGGGCAGCGAGTCAAGGACAAGAAAGAGTTCTGCAGATCCTGGGCTTGAACCCACAAAGGCTGGGCTTGTTTCTCATCTTTGTGCCTCTAGGACCGAGTTTGGAGTGATGAATGCCCCATGTCTTAATCTGCTCAGGCTGCTTTAACAAATATGCCAGGGTCTGGGTGGCTTAAACAACCAACATTTATTTCTCCCAGTTCTGGAGGCTGGGGAGTCCACTGTCCGGGAAGGGCTGGATTTTTGGCTTGTAGACAGCCGTTTCTCACTGCATCCTTACCTGGCTGAGAGTAAAAAAAGAGTTTCTCTCTTTACAAGGACACTAATCCCATCATGGGGGCTCAGCCCTCCCTCATGACCTCCCAAAGGCCTCCCAAAGACCCCACCTCCTAATACCATCCCATGAGGAGTTAGAGTTTCAACATGAGTTTTGGGGGGACACAAACATGCAGTCCATAACACCCTGGAATATCGACCATACAACTGCGTTTCCCAAATGGCTCTGATTTCAAATATCCTGAGCCACTGCTCACCCCAGGCGCAATCCATGTGTGCTTTTCAGACCCTGAATTCCCTCCTCAGGTGCAATGCACAGTCCCACACCCTGTAAGGAGCAGAGGCCTGGCCAGCTCTGGGACCCAGGAACCCATGCCTTCTACTGTCTCCTTTTTTTCCTACCCATAGCTCTGTTTGCTGCTTTAAAAACCCAAATCAAGGATTAGCTCTCACCATTGGTGCTAGATTAAGGGTCTAAACTCAGGCAGGGTGTGGTGGCTCACGCCTATAATCCCAGCACTTTGGGAGGCTGAGGTGGGAGGATAACTTGAGCCCAGGAGTTCAAGGTTGCAGTGAGCTGTGATGATGCCACTGCACTCTAACCTGGATGACAGAGTGAGACTCTGTCTCCAAAAAAAAAAAAAGGGGGGGAGTTCTAAACTCAAGTAAAGACCAAAGTAAAAACATCGAAAGGAGTTCTCAGGTGGGCCCCTTTGCCAAGGAAGAACAGGAAACCACATTCTAGGGACACCTGGTAGTTTTGTCAAACAGGTCCAAGTGGGGGGCAGGCCTCGAGGTGGGGGCAGGGGTCATGCAGGAGGAAGGAGCACAGGTCTGGGGGCCTTTGCTGATGCTCAGAAAGTTATGGATGAATTGGCATGTCAATCCTAAAGAGATCAGCATGCCTGAGGATTATCTTCTGTAAAGTTAAACGCCAACAAGACTCATATGACTTTTCACTTAATAACTAATTAATAAATTAGCAAAGTCTGTGCCTTTTTTGTGTGATAAGCAGATTATTAGTTGATTCATCTTTTAACTGATTAATTAACTGGTAGAAGTCCAGGCCCCACACCCGCTTCAGAGCAGGCACTGAACAGTCCCCAGTCCCCAGCCTGTTGCCTTCCCTCCCTCTCAGAACACTGTGTGGTTTGAGCCACTGCAAAAGCAGGTGCGACTGTCCCCAGCAGCCGTGAAGCACCCATCCCCCTGCCGCAGGGCACAGGGGCCTGAAACCTTCTCAAAGCTCCCGGGAGATGCTCGACTCTCCAGATGGCAGAAGAGGCTTTGCCCTTTTTATATCAACGATCTGAAATAAAACAACAGTGTTCCTCAGAAAGTCCTAGCAAATCCTTAAGACGCAGTCTCTGAAGCCCTCTGGGGCTGCTTTGGGATTAAGGCTTTACCTAGGTTTTATTATCCAGAAAACATCGCTGCCTCTAACCAACCTGCTGACATCTCTTGAAAAGTTTGACGTGGGTAAGCAAGGAGGGGGGATTCTTGCACATTCAAGGAGCTGGTGTGATCACTTACCCACAGGTGGAGTCCATTTTTCATTCTGTGCAAGTGGACAGCCATGCACTACATTTTTTCTTGTCCACTTAGGCTAAGGCAATGAAAAATACCAAGGGACCTATTGGAAACTGTTCCATTGCCCTTGAAGAGTTTACAATCTTGGGAGAAAGACAATGACTCTGTGGGCTCATTAGAGAGCAGCACCAGGGCACTTAGGGAGGGTCAGGGCAAGTGCTGGGGTGGTGACTTTGTGTGTATGCGTGCATGTGCACTTGTACCCCACAGTCTATGCATGTGCCCCCGAGAGGAGCATGCACAATTTGGGAGCTGTCCACTGTTTCAAAATGTCCACTTTTTGCCCTGAGACCCGACGGAGGTTGCAAACCAGCAGCCCTCACACACACATGATTTGTTCGAGACACCCTGTGGTTTGGTTCTTGTTTTACTTTTTTGTTATTTTACTAGTATTATAGTTTATAACATTTAAAAATCAGGAGATTTCACATAAAAGCCAGGTATCCTGTCTCTCTTGTAAAATGGTAAGATCTGACATTCCAGGCTTACATTTCCACAAAGAAGCAACAAGCAGCCGGAGCTGGGTAGTGGCTTCCCCCTTTAGTTGCAGCATGTGCTTATAAATTCACTGCAGGCCGCACCACTCCCTAATGCCTTACGCTCAGCCTGCTTCCCTCTTTAAGGTTACCTGTCTGGGCCCTGTAGATGCTGGAATTTGGAACCTCTGTGTGGTAGGCTGAATAATGGCCCACAAAGGATCTAATTCCTGGAATCCCTGAATGTTACTTTATATGACAAAAGGTACTTCAGCAGAAGGAATTATGTCAAGGATCTTGAGATAGGGAGATTATCTTGGAGTCTCCTGGTGGGCCCTAAATGCAATCACAAGTGTTCTTATAAGAGAGAGACAGAGGGAGATTTAACTACAAAAGAGGAAATGGCAAGGGAACAAGAGAAGTACAGATTAGAATGATGTGGCCATAAACCTGGGATTGCCAGCAGCCACTAGAAGCTGATTCTTCCTTGAGACTCCAGAAGGAAACAGCCCTACCAACACCTTGATTTTAGCCCCCTAACATTTCAAACATCTGGCCTCCAGATCTGCTGGAGAATAAGTTACTGTTGTTTTAGCCTCTAAATTTGTGGTTGGTCGTTACAGCAGCGATAGGAAACTATTACACCCTGTTAACTAATGAATTCAACAAAACCTCTCGAGTGCCCAGAATACAGTGGGCAGGCCCTACCCTCAAGGAGCTTATACCCTAGTAGGAGAGGACAAAATGAAATGACAGTGGAACATGATCAAAGCAGCAGATGGGTAAGCCTCCGGGAATTCTGGGGACACTCCTGAGGAACTTCTAACCCCCGATGGGAGCTTCCAGAAAGGGCTGTTTTCCAGTTTTATTTACAGGAGACACACACACATATATACATCTTGTTGAGCAATAGAACTCTGCCATGGCCTTGCGAGTGCTGAGGCCAAGGGACCTGGTACACGTGCACAGGTGGGTAGAAGCAGGGGCAGCCCCAGGGAGGGAGGGGGGCTCCTTACCTGGCATGCTGGATGAACTGGGTTGCTTTCTCAGCATACTTCTGTGCAAGGTCATTCAGGTTCACTGGCTGCTCCACGATGTTGAGATTTTCATAGAGAGGAAGGGCCACATCAGTGTAACAGTCTCTCTCAAGGTTCCTGGGTGTAGATAATAAAGTTATTCATTTCCACAACCTAAGAAGTCATGGAGTTAAACAAAATGTTTTAATGCAACGATGCATGTAAACATAAAACACTTAACAGCTGGGCCCCAAATGATTTTGCCAGTCAGCCATTTCCTCCAGGTGTAAAACCAATGTATAATACTTTCTTCCATTCCCTTTGAATAAATGTTTATGCTTCTTGGACAAGATGGCCACTCTATAAAGCTCGCAAAGACTCTTGTAAGCTAGGGACATTATTACTCCCATTTTGCAGGGACAGAAAATGAGGCCTAAACAGGCTAAATTATTTCAAGCACAGTCCCGTAGCCAATCACTGCGGGCTCTCGCCACCATCCAACCTAAATGTTGGCCTCTGTGTATGGTGTGCAACACTTGGCATTTTCCTGAGTCATCGATCAGGACTTGGTGTGACACCAAGTCTGACAATAGGACAGAATATATAAGATGGCCTGGGACAATTTTAATTTTCAGCCATGTTTGGAGAATTTGGAAGAACTTTAGTGGTTGGGAAAAAAATGAGAGTTAAACCAATAATATCTTCTGGAAAAAACAAACTCAGCCTTTGATCTCACGGATCGAAATGAATCTGACCCATGGCTGCCCCATCAATGTGTCTGAGTGGTTACTCTGGTCACGATCTCGGGCAAGTTACCTAAGCTCCCAGAGTCTGAGCTCCCTTCTCTGTAGGATGGGGTTGCTCATGCCCTCCATACAGGGGTAGTGGGGGTCTCAAGGAGATAAATGGTTAGTGTGTTGCACACTGCTCAGTGTACTAGGCATTCAGTAAAAACTCAAGCTCTCGGCCCTGCTTGCCACAGAGAACCAGGAGAGAAACTGAGAGCAACAGAGAGAGAAGAGGGTGATAGGAGGCCCCTCAGGCAGATAAACTATCCTACTATTGCAGGGAAGAAAAGAAATCAAAACTCCCCATCACACCTACGTGCACACACACTCCATTATATTAGTAGAATGCAGGAGATAAGGTAAGCCTGGGTAGATAATTACCAAGGACCACAATTTTTTAAAAAGAGAAAAAGAGTTATCACCATGCTGGGCATTGTCATGCTAATCCCATGTTTGTGTTGAGTTTTTCAGCTTTTGATTCTCTAGTTGCAACTCCACCGTCAATTTCCATCCTCTCCTTTCTTCCCCCCTTAAGCCAATCCTTTATTTTCTATCTGATTTTAACATGGAGTAAAAAGAGACTGGCTGACCTATGTCACACCTTGATATGGCCAGGTGGGATGACAGGTGTGATGAGGGCACAGCTGGTGAGGGGGGCAACGACAGGCTCTAAAGCCGCACTTCTCATGCTGTGGCGTGCGCGCAAATCTCCCGGGCGTCTTGTTCAAATGCAGACCCCAGGCTGGAGCGCAATGGTGCAATCGTAGCTCACTGCAGCCTCAAACTCCTGGGCTCAAGTGAACCTCCTGCCTCAGCCTCCCGAGTAGCTGGGACTACAGGCCACACCACCATGCCTGGCTAATTTTTTTTTTTGTCCGAAGAGACGGAGTCTCGCTATGTTGCCCAGACTGATCTCAAATTTCCAGGCTCAAGCCATCCTCCCACATTGGCCTTCCAAAGTGCTGGGATTACAGGAGTGAGCCACTGTGCCCGGCTCAAGAATTTCTGCATTTCTAACAAGTGCCCAGGTAACATCCATGATGCCGGTCTAATGACCACATTTTGAGTAGCAAAGATACAGAGAACATGGGCTCTGGACTCAGAGACACCCAGGTTGGAGACTCTATTCCTACCTCGTACCAGTCCCACTGTGACCTGGGCAAGATAAACTTTCTTACCTGTGAAATCAGGTACATATCTGCTTCACACAGTGGCCGTGTGGATTACAGATAAGTATCATGACTGCCTAGAATGTAATAATCTCTCAATAAACAGCCATTATCATATGAACTATTGTATTATTAATGAGCCAGCTGAGATTTGCCATTCCCAAATGGCTCAGATACCTGCGGCCTTAGAAGTCACCACAGTGCGCTGTCTGAACAAGTGGAGCATCTGTGGTTTGTGCCACTTTATAAGCTGAGTAAGGCTTATCTTCTTTTTCTGATCATAAATGCAGTGCATGCCCATTGAAGACTAATTAGGAAACACAATGAGAAAGAAGAAAATGAAAACGTCAGTCCCACAACCAGAGTGAGCCCTTGGTAACATTTTAGCATATCTCTTTTCAGTCTCTCTCGATAGGGCTACAAAGATATGGATACAGAGGTAGTTAAGATTTTACTGTTGATGGCTTGCTTTCTGCTTTTTTCACTTACTTTTACATCATGAGCATTTTCCCACTTCATTGAATATGTTTTAAAAACATCCTGTTTAGTGCCTGTGAGGCATTCCAACGTCAGAATGTTGGCTTTCTTGTCCGGAGGTGAGGAAGAAACGCAAAAAAAACCCTGTGCACTTTCCCTCTCTCTCTCTGTCCCTCCTTATGTCCAGTGTCTGGGCCAGGTGAGCGGACCAGGAACAAAGCCAGCAGGCAGAGGAGGAGGGAGGCCTCCCCCCACCGCCCCATGTGAGACCTTGGCAGCACAATGCGCACCCCAGCTGAGCTAAATAATCCTAGGAACCTGGAAAATTCCAATAGAAGAATTTTGCGGCCCTCATCTTTGCTGAAAGTTTTCTTGCACTCCATGCAAATAATGCGTTTAAATTTGGACTGAATGTACACTTTCTCTTATGTGCTGTCTTGATAGACCACAGCCTTAGGACTTCACCTTGTCCTACAGCCCACTGCAAATGTGTTGCACAGCATTACCTTGGTGGTCCGTCACCCTGTGGACACGCTGGACAAGGAGGGTGGTTGTAGCCCGGGGTATCAGTACAGCCCATATCGTGGCTATATGGGATTCCAAAGTAGTAATCGAAACCTGGAATAGAAGCAACTGGTTAGCACCCCCACTTGGCTACACTCCTGTGCCTGCCTTCTTACACCCATGGCAAAAATTTAATTTCCTATGATTTAATATTGCAGTACTATTCAATATGTAATTAAAAGAGGATTTGATTAATATCCCTTTGTAGTATGCATAGAAAATCACTTTGCTGGGTTCTGGCTGTAAAACTAGATTTGCAAAACATCTTGTGATTAGAATGAACCCAGATTGGGAGGAAGTAGAGAGGATTAATGAACACCTAACATCCTCAGTGGAATTATGGACACATTTAGTAAGTATATGGTGAAAACCTACCACATGCATGACACTTTAAGAGATTCAAGAGACTTTCCATCTGAAGGGAAAATAAGATATATAGATTAACCCATGAGAGATGGACAGGTTAGCCAACAAGAAGGATCTGAGGATCTTGGGGTCTCAGTGGCTTTGCCTGGGATTCCCTGCTCTGTGTCTCTCATAGGTGAAACTGCATTAGTACTTCCCAGCCCAGTTTTGGCATGAAGTTTCCTACAGGATTTCCCTAACTCCTCACCGCTAAAGTCCTCCATTCCATTCACACTCCTGGTATATATAGCCTGTAGACTTTCTGTCATCAGAAACTTTCTGTATCATCTGTGATACAGGTCTTCCCCATTAGTGATGCACCCCTTGAGTTAGGACATTAGATCTTTGTCAACCCAATATGTGGTGTATACAGCATGACTAGTAAATGTTTGTTGTGCTGAAAAAACCTTTTTTGATACCTCCATGCTAACCTGGTTTGTACAAACAGATTTGGATACCCCATAGGTCAATGACATAGCCCTGAAATGTCACTGCATTTGGTATCAGGGCAAGTCTTGAGCAGAGGCATCACACTTTTTCTGTAAAGGGCCAAACAGTAAATACTTTAGGTTTTGCAGCCCAGATGGTCTCTGTTGAGGCTACTCAATGCTGCTGTTGTAGTGCAAAAGCACCCAGAGGTAATATGTACACAAATAAGCATGGCTGTTTTCTAATAAAACTTTATTAACAAAAATAGGCAATATACTGGATTTGACCCATGGGTCTATATCAACCTCTGGTCTAGACCATAGGCATCCTCAGACCTAGATTTAGAAAGAGGTCTCATGTTTACAGGAGCCCTGGTCTGAGGAACAACCTGCAGCAGCAGGAGGAAGCTGGATGTGTAGAAGGAATGTGTGACTGCATCTGGCATGACCCAGGGCATGTCTGAAAGGGAAGCCATGAGGCTGATGGGGAACCAGGACAGTGCGCCATGGAGAAGGTACAGGAGGCAGCAGGAAATAGGAGTGAACTTGGAGGTAAGCATCAAGAAACTTCAAAGTGTCCACGCCACAAGGCTTTTCGGGACTGTCTGGTCCAAGCAAAGCTGATATGTAGGAGGCGCTCTCCCTTCCCACTTCCCACACCCACGGCAGACACCACGAATCCATCATGGCACCACTTCTTGCTCGCTGCACAGGACCCAGTCTCAGGATCCCTAGCATGGGGCTCTAGGAATATGCAGTGGAGGTGCCAACACCCTGATCTGGCCCAGCCCCTCATTTGCCAAGTGAGAAACCTGAGGACCAAGGAGGAAGTAAGTTCTGGAGTTATTTCTGGTTCATGGAAAAGCTAGGTCTTCACCTCTCCCATCTGCCATCTTTTTAAAAGCACACGTGGAAGGTGCCATGAATGTCCACCTGGGGCACAAGGAAGAAGGGGGAAGCAAAGAGTGACAAAGGGGAGGCAAGAGTTGAAGAGGACGTCAGCTAATGGGGCCACCGGCCAGGGGGCCCTGCTGAAGGCCGGCTCCAAGTCAATTCTCAAAAGTCATTCTCCAAATGCAAAAACCTTCACTCTCAAACCTTCCCCCAGGTCTAGGACGGAGCAATGCAGAGATAAAGAGAGATATTGGGGCAGGGAAGGGGGGAAGTCTGCAAAATTGTCAGAGAGCCACATTTAAGGAAAAGGCTGCCCCTTTGCTTATAAAATGGCAGGAGAGGAAGGGGACGTAACATAGGGCCAGGGACAGGGAAGAAGCCACACACAAATTGAAATCATGGTAAACCGCTTTCAAGGGAAAGTCCACGGGTTCCCATAGGAAGTGGGAAAGGTCAGGGAGAGAGCAGTGCCACAAACTGCAACTTTGAAAAACCATCAATAATTCAGTGAATTGGACGTTTGGAGAATCCATCTTTCAGCAAACTGATTTTCAGAGAATTGGCTTTGGCAGCTTGATCTTGGCCTACTTCCCCAAGGCCAGAGGGTGAGAAATCGCAGGAAGCAAAAGGCTGCAGGAAGAGGCCAAGAGGCAGCATCTCCTGTTTGGGTCCACGGCCTGGTTTCCTGCATCAGTGAACCCCCCAGGCAGTTTTTACGTCTTCCCAGATTAGCCGTAACTGGACCTCATGGGGGCCGAATGTTCCCTGGGGTGTAAAGAACTGGGAGACAGAAGGAAACTGATGGGCCTGAGACAGGGCAGCCAGGGGGGCTGACGGGCACCAAGGAAGGGGGCCAGGGAAGGTGCCAGCAAGACGAATGTGAGGCCAGGGGAGCCCTGGCACCCCAAATGCACCCACGCAACCTGGTGAACAAAGACATCCTAACTTAGGGTTGTCCCCCAGGGACAGGATGGCTTAACTGTTAATGGAGTCCTTCTACACAGAGATCTTTTATTTTCTGTTTCCCAGGTAACAAATCCCCAAAAGAATTCTTACCACGGAAGTTGGGGTGATAAGAGCCATGGTGCCCAAGATGCCATTTGCCTGTAGAAAAACCAGAGAGAGAGATTTTCAGAAGAATCCCCGTAGGGGCACCAAGCCCCTCTAAGGAGCTGATCGCGCACTCAGTTCTCCATCGGCTTCGCCCTGTACCCAAGGATGAGCAAAGACAGGCTGCAAACTCAGTGCAGAAGCCGAGCCTTGCTCTCTGGGGCTGAGAGGGAGTCCACGGGGAGACAGAAAGCAAGGATGACTCCGGACCCACACGGGAAACCCACAGAAAAAGGGGGAGTCAGGCCATCCCCGGGAGCCAGGGACCCAGAGAAGCCAGCAGTCTGCGCTTCTGGCTCTCAAAGGGGGTTCCACAGCCACAGCGACCCCGCACAGCCCCTTGCACCCTCCACTCTGCCCTCCTGCACTGGGGTGGCCCCAGGTGCAGCTGCACCACCCCAGATAGTCTCAGAAATGTCTGCTCCCCGCCTGGTTTCATCAGCTTCCTCCCTGGCAACACCAGCAGCCACACAGTTCAAGCACTGAGATACCTACGGGGCAGCAAATGAGGAAACTCAGACGCCCCACTGCTCCCTGCTCTGTAAATGGGTTCAGTCTGGGGGAATAATTGGGCAATGTGTGGCAAGAGCTCTGACAATGTCAGAACTCTCTGATCTGCTCATTCCACTCTGAGGAGCAGACCCCAGGGAGATCACCCCCAAGGCGAGGGGGCAAAGAAAAGAATGTGGAGCAAAGGTCAAAACAGTGGCAGCATTAAACCAAAGGAGAGAAATTAACAGGCAACCACAGGAGTATGTCTAAGTAAACCATCTCATGTGGCCTCAATAAAATACCACCAGGCTGTCTTTTAAAGACAAATGCATGTAGGAAAAATTAACAATCAGTGAATCTGGATGAAAGGTATGTGGGAGTCAATTATTTCCTTCTTGCAACTGCTCTATAGGTTTGGGGGAAAAAATTGAGGGAAATGGATTAAGCATTACATGGAAATATATTAATAAAACTATATTAAAATTATAAAATTTATTTTTTAAAATTATAAAAATTATGATAAATAGGTAAAATTATATTACATGGAAATATAAAATAACATGAAGGGGAAAACAAGTAGAGCCAGAGGTGTGTACACAACTAGATAAAAACATAAACATGGACCAAGATTAAAAGCAAAGTGTGAGTGTTGTAAACGGACTCGATATTCCTTTGGTGGGTTTTTAATTTCTCCTGCAAGTGCGCTTTAGTTCATAATTTCAACAAGTGGATGTCCTTAAATATCCTGTCCAGGACTTGCAGAAGGTGTAGTCAGTAGTGAGTAGAGATGAGGGGATGGCAGCAAAACAAATAGTCAATCTGCAATCAGATGCTCACTTTGAGTTTAAAGGCACTGGGGGCGGGGGCGGAAATGAGATCAAACACAGCTCCAGAAGCAGCCAGGCCCCCCAACGCAGCATAAGATTTGCGAGTGGGGCAGCCCTGGGACCAAACCCTTCCTGGCTGCCAGGTTTAAATGGATGCCTGTCACTGGTCTCCAAGTGTAGTCAGCCCACCAGGGGAGCTTCACTGATGGTGTTTTGGTGTCGATGTTGTTAACATAATTATACCTCTGGGTATGGAGAGAAAGAGATTGGAAAGAGAGAAGGGATGGACCTTAATTGGTCTCTCCTACCGCCTGGGGCCTGCCCTTCTTGGACAATGAATGCCACACTCCAGTCTGAGCTTAGGTAAAAGGATGTCAGGCTATTTGATAAGCGAGAGGGGAAGGTGGGGCCAACACCAGAGGTGCCAGCCCTGGGTCTGGGTAGAGCAACCTCCTACAGGTGAACAGGTTTGCACGAGACACCCATGACAGGCCCCCAGAGACCCTTGCTGTCCACCTGTTTGTCAGCACACGCTCCTTTGCGGGGAGAGAGGCGGGGATCCCACGGGACCCAGCTCTTTGAGAGTTAGACTAATAAGCACAGGCAGCTGAGGATGCTGTTGGGACTACTGGGTCGTCTTGGCCCCTGGAGGGGAGTCTAGCAGTGAAGCAAAGCCTGGGGCAAGGCTGGGGCCAGAGGTACCTGTCTAAGTCCTGCCTCCACCGGCTCCAGGCTGGGCAACGTCGAACAATTGCCCCATCACCTGAAACTCATTTCTCTCACCAATACGATGGGGGAAATAATAACCTCAATGCAAATAAACACTTAGCCCAGTGCCTGGCACATAGTAAATGCTGAGTAAGAGGCGCCCAAAAAAAAAAAGTTAAAGGGACAGGAAGTCAGACAATGTGGCAGATGCTGCTGGTCTCCTACCCAATATCCATGTCCCCACTTGCCTGCTAATGGAAGTGTGGTTTTGCTCAGGGGTAGGGGATCACCATGCCCAAGTCCAAATCAATCATTATAATCCTGTCCCCAGTTTCTCAGCCTCGTGGTGCAGTGAGAGGCAGCTACATGACCCAGCTCCAGGCAATAAGATTTGAGTACAATTCTGCCGGGACTAGGGGATTGTCCGAGAAAAGATTGCTGTCCTGATAAAAGTGGACAAACAAGGCTGGCACCACCTCTAATCTCTTCTTCCTTCCTTGAGCCAAGTTACGGTGAAGGGCCCTGAAGTTGCTATATGGCAGCCATGAGGCAACAAGCATGAAGACAAATACCAACGTGCTGAGGATGGCAGAGCAGAAAGATCAAGAGCACCTGGCTCCTGGTGGCATCTTTGAGCAGCCAAGCTAATGAAGGCAAACACTTACCTTGAAGCTTGTTTCAACAGGAGGAAAATAGCTCCATGTATGTTTTAATCCACTGTTAGGTCTTTTCAGTGACTTATAGCTAAGAGCATCCCTAACTTACCCAACAAGAAATGAACAAGGAAGTAGACAAGAGCAGAAGAGGGGGCAGTGTGCAGACGGGGTCCAGAGTTACCTATCATCCCAGTGACGTAACCCGCCTGCTGCAGCACCTCTGCCAGGGTGGTCTCGTTGAGTGGAAGGCCCCCCACAGAGGTGACTGCAAAGTTGTGCGTGACTCCATTGCGAAGGCCAAGCCGACCGGTGAGCAAGGAGGCTCGGGAGGGTGAGCAGGTGGAGGCAGCTGCGTGGAAATCCACAAACCTGTGTGGAAAGGAAAGTGGTCAGTTTCAGTTTGTTCACAAGGGCAGAAATTTTAAAAAGCAGGGGTGGGGGAAGTGGTCAGGACCTCACCAACCACAGGAAGCCCACCAAGAGAAAAGGAAATGCTCACTTAGTTCCTGGGATGCTAGTGCTGGGAAAAAGCAAGGAAGAAAATGAAACCCAGAGAGGTAATGCAACTAGTCCAAGGTCACACAGCTAATTCAAATTGATTTAATCCAACATATTCAGACAATCCTTTTTATTCACAGATTCCATATTTCAAATTTGCCTACTCACTAACATGTATTTTTTTAATCCCAAAATCAACACTCGAGGCACTTTAGGGTCATTCACAGATATAGGCAGACCTGCAAAAAATGAGTCGCCCCAATGTGCACATTCCCAGATGAAGTTTAACAACGTGAACTTCTGCCTTCTTGTTTCAGCTCTCATGCTATAAACAAGTGTCCTTCTCACAGTCTATTCAGTGCCAAGGTTTTCCCATTTTTGTGCTTCTTGTTGGTGATTTCACTGTGTACATGGCCCCCAATCGTAGTGCTGAAGTGCTGTGGAATGTTTCTAAGCACAAGGAGGCTATGATGTGCCTTACAGAGAAAATGCACGTGTTAGATAGCTCCCTTCAGGAATGAGTTATGCTGCTGTTTGCTGTGAATTCAATGTTAATGAATAAAAAATACATATTAAAGAAGGTGTATTTAAACAGAAACACACATCAAACACAGTTATATATTGATCAGTGGATGAAAATTTTGTGACCAGAGCCTCCCAGGAACCTAACCCTGTATTTTCCCTAGGAAAGAAGGTTCAGTATTCACTAATTCACTGTTCACAGTGACTTTATAGAACACAGCTATTGCCAATAACAAGAATTGACTGAATTTATTACATATTACTGTATTCTCAGCCCTAAATATAAAAGAAACCTAGGCATGGTCCTACCCTCGAGGAACATGCAGCCTCACTGAGAAACAAGACATGAGCAAATTCAAGTAGCAATAACGCACAACAGTATGGAATTAAGACCCGTAATAAGTAACAAAGCCATAGGAAATGAAGACAAGAAATCTTCTCGTATCAAGATAGGGAGAAAGAAGTAGTCAAGGTGCAAGCATCAGAGAAGTCTCCATAGTGGAAGTAGGTCCAAGGCTGGAATCTAAAAGATGAGGCTGTTATGAACCCTTTGAAAATCTTGAAGACAGGCATTCCCAGTGGAGGAACAGCAAAACATTTTAATTTTTGCAAAAGGAAACACTGGAAGGATACACCAGAAGCTAATAAAAAACGGTTTCCCCACAAGGGGTGGGAGAATTGGCATGTGGGAGAGGGGGGAACCAGATTCTCTGGGACATGTTGCTATACAGTTTGACTTTTGCACAATGTAAATGTTTGATATAGTCAAAAAGGAAAATTATATCACAAAGGAAAAATAAGCAGACCCTATAATAAAATGCAACACAGAAACAAATGAATCCAACTCTATAACAAACTGTTAATCTGACCACACAGAGGAAAGAATCATTTGAAGTAACATTAGCACACGGGATTCTGGCTGTCCATCCCTAGTGGGATATATAACCTAAGGGCAAAGAGAACTGCAAAGAAACTTAACCCTCACGCAGTAGCTGTATCACTGGTAGCAACATTGGTATTGGGATTTTGCAAGTATGATATGCATACGGTAGACTAAAGCAAATAAGTAATTATATTAATGTTCCTAATAGGGAAGGAAGATTTTCGGTGTAAGAGGTAAAGATATAAAGCAAAAGAAGTTAGGAGCCAGGCGCGGTGGCTCACACCTGTACTCCCAGCTACTCGGGAGGCTGAGGCTTGAGCCCAGGAGTTCGAGGCCGCAGTGAGCTATGATGGTGCCACTACACAACAGCCTGGGTGACACAGCAAGACCCTGCCTCTCAAAAAAAAAAAAGTTAAGAGGAAACCTATAATGTTAAAATTAATAAAAATGTCACTATGAACTCATGATTTTAAAAAAATATTTATTTCCTAGCTACCACCCACTGAAGTGTCTGGAAGCACTGACACCCCTAAGGCAACAAGCACACCTACACCCCAATCCTTATTTGAAACACCATCCTGCACTAAAAGGAATTGGATCTCCCTGGGGAAATAGCTAATTCCAGGTTTGGGGAAGGAGAAATACCAGGGGAGTCTGGGACACCTTGTTGTGCCAGGAAGCAAAGACCCAGGAGCCAGCTTGCAGGCGCTCCTGCTGGCCAAATTTGGGATAATCCGGGCATCAGAAAGAATAATTATTATAACTGATTGTAAGCCATGAATAAATAAAAATCCATGAGTCCGTACTGACATTCAAAAAAAGTCATTTGCCACCATCAGAGGAGAACATTATACTAACTCCCCACCCGAAACATTCATTATTAAAGGCAAAGGATTAAACATCTATCCTGACACTTTAGAATGACCCCTAGTCATTGCTGGGTGCCAAGGGAAGCACCCCTGTACAGAAGGATGGCAGCCAACACTTATGGGAGGGATGGTAGGCTTAGGGAATCACCATTTTTGCAAACCCTCCCCATCTAATAACTGATAACCAGTAGATGTGTTGGGAGTGGGTGGTCACAGTGTCACCCTCAGGTTACTCATGAATTGGACAGACTAATAATGGGGGCCTTGACCTTGTGTGTCTCCTGACAGGATGCAACATGAAGTTTATAAAATCAAGGATTCTTGCCAAAAGCATTTAACCTGAATCTAATCAAATCTCTGGACCTAATTTCCAGGTTACAGGAAATACAGCTCACAGAAGAACAAATTAAATGACACCACAAGGAAATAATTTAACAAACCAGTATCTAGATATTCTACAAGACAACTGGTCTAGTCTGTTCAAAAAGTCAGTATCACAGGATAAAATGGGATTGGGTGGGGTGAGTAATATTTATATTAAAGGAGATTAAAGAGATAAAACCAAATGTAATACATGATCCTTGATTGGTTCCCAGTTCAGATAAACTAACAACCCATTTGGGGGATAATTAAGGAAATTTTAATATGGACTGGATACAAAACATTAGGAAATTCTTGTTCATTTTCTGAGCATAATAGCAGCATTATGGGCATGTGGAAGAATATTCTTATTCTTAAGAGATGCATACTATAGCATTTATAATGAAGAGTCATGATGTTTACATCCTTCAAATGATTCAGAGAAAAAAAAACTTATTTATAGATGTCATGGGCATTTGTGCTAGTTCCACCTTTTGGCTATTGTGAATAGTGCTGCTGTGAACACATGTGTATTTAGTATTTATTTGAGCACCTGATTTCAATTCCTTTTGGGTAATTCCTAGGAGTGGAATTGCTGGGTCATGTGGTAATTAGTATGTAGGATTTTAAAACAATTTATGCCTTACGATCTCTGGGCTTGAGTGTAACTTTTTTTTTTTTTTAAAGGAAAGAAACAAGAAAAAGAACAGAAAAGAAGGGCAAAGGAAGGAATCCACTCTGTTGCTCTGCAGACTTCACTGGCCTCCAGCACCAGCATCTCTGCAGAGGCCACCCATGGAAGAATATTCTTAATGCCACCAGGTCCACCTGACAGAGCAAATATAAGCAAAAATAGCAAAATGTGAACAATGGACGAGTATACTGGCGTGTTTTACTATTCATTTAATTTTCCTTTATATTTGAAATTTTTAATATTAAAAAGTTTTTTCAATAATGGAGGTCTGGAGTCTAGAATGAACCAGGTAGTGACAGGGGGGCTGGCTGGTGGCCCTGCTGGGGCAGGGAAGAGGGGCCTAAAGGAGAGTGAGCAAGGCCTCCCAAGACCTTGTGGAGCCCAGGCTGCTGAGGACCTCAGTGGGCAAGCTCAGTCGCCACCTGGGCAGAAGGGACACCTGAGATGGGTAGGACAGGGGCTGCTGGCCCCTAGCACCAGGGGTTAAAATGTGAGGTTTAAAACGAACTCCACCTGTATGCACATCACTTACGCAGCCTCTCTCTGGCCACCAGGACCACCTGTCAACTAAAATCCTGTGAGTTTCTAGTGTGTTCACATCCCTCAGAGGCGCCCCATGGAGGTGCCCCCAGCCTGGTTACAGTGAGCGGGACCCAGAGCCCCTGCCCTTGTCATGACCTTGGCCTCTGCAGAGGTGATGGCCCTGGAGGGCAGCGAGGTCTGAAGGACAGAGTGGATATGTATGCGCTTCCTTTCTTTTCTTTCTTTTCTTTAAAAAAAAAGTTACACTCAAGCCCAGAGATCATAAGGCAGAATCATTTTAAAATCCTTTGAAGGTAATTACCATACCACCCAGCAATTCCACTCCTAGGAATTACCCAAAAGGAATTGAAATCAGGTGCTCAAACAAATACTAAATGCACGTGTGTTCACAGCAGCACTATTCACAATAGCCAAAAGGTGGAACTAGCACAAACGCCCATGGACAGATGGATGGGGAAACAGACTGTGGTACGTCCACACAGCGCATTATTACTCAGCAATGAAAAGAAATGAAGTACTGACACACACAACAACAGGGATGAGCCCCGAAAGCATTACGATGCGTGAAAGAAGCTAGACACTAAAGGCCATACAGTGTATGATTCTATTTATATGACAGATCCAGAATAGACAAACGCATAGAGACAGAGCAGACTGGGGGATGTCGCAGGCTAGAGGGCAGGGGAGGGAGGAATAACTGCTTAGTGGGTGCGGGCTTTTATTCTGGGGTGATGAGAATGTTTTGAAACTAGATAGAGGTGGTGATCGTACAACATTATGAATGTACAAAATGCCACCAAACTGCTAATGGTTTCAGCAGTTTAAAATGGCTAATATTGCATTTTGTAAATATCACTGTAATTTTGAAAAAATATTTACAAAGTAAGAGGAAAATGCCCAAAGAGAACTTCTCAGGAAGGGGCCAAGGTCCATTAAGCTGGGTGCCAGGAAGTCATCAGATGAGAAAGTTACCTATTTATAACCAAAGGGGTCATTTATCAGTTCCTTCACTTATTCCAGAAGTATGTGCTGAGCAGCAGCAGCACCGAGGGCAGCCCGTGATCGACACCACGGAAGCAAAGCAACAGTCCCTGTCCTCACCGGCCTTATGGTTTCGTTTTCAAACAAAAGTCCTAGGTCATTTCCATGTTACTACAGATAGTCACAACCACTTATTCAGCATGAACTATGAACATAGCACCTTACGTGTGCTAACTCATTGAATCCTCACAGCAGCCTGTGCTATTATAAGGATTCCCATTTATAGATGCGGAAGCTGAGGCAGGGGAGGTTAAAGACCTTGCCTCACACTGCTGGAAGTGGTACAGCCATGATTTGTACCCAGGCATGTTTCAGTCCATGCTCCCGGCCACAGCGCTACCCAGACAGGCACCCAAGGGCACACCTCTGACCTTGGGCCTGTCCGATTCCAAATCCTATACATGTGCCATTAAACCATGCTGCCTCCACTAGGAAGGCCAGAATCTTGTCTCAAAAGTTGAAGGGAGGTGGCTCACACCTATAATCCCAACACTTTGGGAAGCCGATGTGGGAGGATTGCTTGAGGCCAGGAGTTTGAGACTAGCCTAGGCAACACAGCAAGACCTCATCTCTACAAAAAAATTAAAAAATTAGCCAGGCGTGGTGGCACGTGCCTGTAGTTGCAGCTACTCGGGAAGCTGAGGCAGGAGGATCGCCTGAGCCCAGGAGTCTGAGGTTACAGTGAGCTGTGATCAGGCCACGGCACTCCAGCCCGGGCAACAGAGCGAGACCTTGTCTCAGGGAAAAAACAAGTACAATGGAAGGGGCAGGACAGACTCACCCACTGCACAGACAGTCTTGGGTGGGGAGGAGAACCCTGAGAGACAGAGTGAAGTCTTAGCCGGAGAGGAAAATGTGCGCTGTCCCCAGGCCCAGCATAAAGGAGGTGAGACTAAGGCACAGGCCTAGGCAGGAGAAGAGGCCTTGAGGCTTAGCAATCCAAAGACTGGTGCGAGTCACACACACATACACGCAAAAACACGCACGTACACAACACCCACTCACACACACATGCATCTCCAAATGCAGATCAATGTGAATTGTGGGAAGTGCTAATTAATTGGTCATGGGAAAAGCCCCTTGGAATAAGATCACGAAACACTGGAATGATCGACTCAGGAATGCCAGTTTTTCAAGGCTTTTATACCTTGAAAACCTTCAAGAGCAAAACCAGATAGCTGAACACCTGGGGGTTTTCCTCTGAGACCTGCCTGAAGACAAAAGGCTGCACCAACAGCCTGGAGGTCCCTCGAGTAAGCCTTGCAGTGATTCTAGGAATGCTTCGGGAAAGAAGAGACTCTGCTCAGCTTCCTCATCTCCAGGTACCCACTCAGGGTAGTGATCATCCAGACAGCTCCCTGCTTCCGGAAACCTCCCTCCCTCCCCTCCCAGGAGACCTGTCGTCATCCTCCTCCTGCCTCCCTGGCAGCTCCTTTCCTATCTCCATGTGGGCTGGTCTTCCTTTGTCCATCTTTAAGAGGTAGGAGGCCCCCAGGTCCCCAGGTCCCCTCCCCAGCCCTCTTCTACTCCTAGTCCACTCACACCCTCTGGGAAGTCTCAACAGCCTAAACTAATGCCTAAAAGCTAATGAGTCCCAAATCTGTATTCCTGGCTCAGACTTAACACAGAGACCATCTTCACTTCCCCCCCACCCCTTTCTGGACATCTCTCCCTGGCACCTTGTAGGCAATAATACAGGGCTGCCTTCATTGTCTTCACCCCCAAAACTTGCTCCCACCTGCCATCTTGGTGAGCAGCACCATACTCCCCACATCCCAGCAGGGAACCCAGCAGGCGGGCCTGGACTCCTCGCTCTTGCTTAGCTCACTCTTGCTCCACTCTTGCCAGCTTCCATGCCAAACTGGTCACCGAGCTCTGTCAATTCTGCCTCCTAGGTAGCTCCCAGGTCTGTCCTTCCTCTCTTCCACCCACTGTCACTGCCTCCATAGAGGTCCTTAGGAGTCAGAGTCAAAATTATTACAAGAGCCTTGTCTTTCTGCCACCTCACATCATCGTCCATGCGAATGTGAATGTCTTTCTACAGTGCAAATCTGATCACACCAATCCCTTATTGAAGGATATGATCTCGCTCTGCCTGCTTCTCAGGGCTTGTCTGCTACCCCTGGCTCCTCCAAACCCTACGCCCCCAACAACACCCCATGTTACCCCCCCACCTCTGTGCCTTTGCACATGCTGTGCCCACCACTAGGAATGCCTCGCTCCCCACTACCCTACCTTACCTTGATTGACAAATCCCAGCTGCCTTCAAGGCCTAGTTCAAATGTTCAGATGTTACCACCTCTAATGACATCTTCCCCGACTCTCTCCCCGCAACCTATCTGCAGCCCCTACTTCCTGCACAGAATCAGGGCCCCCCTACTTCTGCAAGTAATTATACGTCCTTTGGCATATACCTTACAATACTCAATATAACTCTTTGTTTTAAATTCTTTGACATGCCTCCCTGTGAGAGGCGGGGTCTGTGTCCCCTCCCCTTAAATCTGGGTGGGATCTGTGACTGCTTTGACCAACAGAACAATGTGGAGGTAAGTGGCACTGCGCCAGCTTCTGGGCTCAGGCCTTACAAGACTGGAAGCTTCTACTTCCTCTCTTGAAACACATTGTGAACAGCCATATAAGAAGTCAGGCCACCTGGAGACCACCATGCTGGAGAGGCCGTCTTCAGGTGCTCTCTCTGGCCAGTGACCCCAGCTGAGGCCATCCCCATCGTGATGTCAGCCTTGTGAGCAAGGCCACCCCAGACCTCCCAGCCTGACCATCTGCCTGCTGAATTCCACGGAGCAACCTTAGTCAACACAACATGGAAAAGAAGAATTGCCCAACCAAGGAGTGCCTGGATTCCTTACCACAAAATCATGAGCTCTAATAAAATGGTTGTTGTTTTAAGCTAAGGTTGGGGGTAGCCTGTTGCTCAGCAATACACAACCAGAACAATGTCTCTCTCACCAGACAACACTTGGTTTACTATTAAGTCCCCAGCACAGCATAAAATGGGTATGATCAAATGTGTGCTGATTGGATGACGCCACTATCCTCTTTGCTTTTATAGAACATAACAAGTCTTGCTAAAGAGACCTGGGCCTCATTCCCAGAAGATGGGTTAATTCCTTGACACTGTTTTTCAAGGTGACAAAGAGCAAAGAAGGGGCATGATCAGGGAGCAGTGAAATTGCATAGTGAGATCCCAGCCCTGCCCATCTGGAAGCCTGGCCTGGCCCTAAAGCCACACTCTTGGAAGAAGGCTGTGCATCCCTCCATTTGACAGAATGAGGGCAGGGAGGGCGTGTGCACCAACATGGACTGCTGGGCTTGCAGGAGCTGGGGGAGGCCCTCCCTCAGGAGCCTCAGGGAGCCTCAGGAAGCTCTGGCTATGACCATCCTTGCCAGCTCTTCCTTCAGCCTTCCTTCCCTCAATTGCTGGGTGCCTAGGATAAAATGTCCCAGGCACAGGTTCCTTTAAAGCCTCCCTGGCAGCCACAGATAGTGGGACCACAGGGACCAAACTCCTGGGGGAAAATCCAGAGCCCCGGATGTTGATGTTGCCAGTAGCTAGTGACTGCTATCCTTAGAATTCCAAATCAAGTTCTACCCATTGCTCACACCTTTACTGCCAAAAGAAATGTTCATCTACCCAGCTTTTTCTGTTCTCTTCCTCCTGAGATTGAAGCACAAGGACCTTCCTATTTCACACTCCTAAATGGTCCTTATAACAATTCTTATTACTCTCACAGCTAATGTTTATGAAACACTTACTATAATCCAGGCCCTGTTCCAAGCACTTCACATACATTATATTAAGTCATTAGCATCTACCTGGATTCATTCTGGTTTGAGTTTGTAGTTCTGAGTGAGCTGGCCCAGGCTTACTAGTGTCGTCTCTTTATCCATCATAGCAGAACCAGCTGCACAATTTGCAGGGCCCAGTGCAAAGTGAAAATGCAGGGCCCCCGGTTGGAGAATCACTAAACATTTTAAGATGGCAACAGCAGAGTATTCAACCAAGCACAGGATCCGAGGATAGGGCTCTGTGTAACTGCCCAGGCCACATGCCCCTACAGCTGGCCCTGCACAGTGGCATCAGCCCTGTCTTAAAGCCCAGTCACCTCTCAGCCCACTGGGCTTCCAGAGCCAGGAGAAAAATGCCTGCTGGTCTTGGGGCCCCAGACATTGCTCCTATGTGGCACTGGCTGTTTCCTTTGCCAGTCTCTGCAAGTTTATCCGAGTCTTCTTTAGATTTTTCCCTACATACCCACTCCTCCCCTACCGATCTTCCCTATCTCAGCAAACAGCACCACCTCCCCCCAGCTACTCAAGTCAGTAACTCTCTTTCCTTCCTCCCTCTCCACAGCCAAACTGTTAGCATGTCCCATCAACTCTACTTTCAAATATATCCAGAATCTATCCATTTCTCTCCATCTGCCTGCTAATGTCCTAGTCCACGCTACCATCATCTTGCACCCAGACCACTGCCACGTCTCTGTATTGTCTCCCCAGGGCCATGATGTTATATAACCCTAGGGTGCACACCATTCACACCATGGTCCAGCGTTGAGCAGTGCACAGTCTGCCCAGCTGTATGTGGCAACCCTACTCCCCACTTGCAATTCTTGCCCTCAATCCCCCTCCACTCATTTCTATGGGGCAGCCAAAGTAATCTTTAAAAATATCTATCACCTAACATGAGTCCCTAGCTAGAAATCCTCTAATGGGTTCTCGTTGCATCAAAGTCACTGTGGTTTACAGGCCCTTGATCAAAGCTTCCCAGCCAGGGAGCTGGAGCGCACAGATAGGCCCAAATGGGTCCTGGGCTTTCTGAGATAGTGTTCCTCTCAGCCCCTGGGGCAGCCGGGTGGGGCCCGGGGCAACTGGAGGCATCAGGGCTGTCCTATGCTGGCTCTGCCTATGCCCTGCCCAACTCTGGGGAAAGCAAACCCCTTATCACACAATGTGGAGAGAGCCCTTGGGGTGGGGCCCAGGCTGGCCGCCTCCACTGCCAGTAATCTTGGTGCAGGTTCTCCAAAAGGGGCACAAATATCATTAGTTTCCAGGTGTGACATGACACGGGAAAGGTGGGAACTCACTGCCCTGGTGATCTGGACCCCATCTGGCAGCAACCCCCTTTTTCCCTAAGCTCTCTCCCCTCCAGCCACAACATGTGAGTTGCTCTTCCTAGAACACCCCCAGCTCATTCCTGCCTCAGGCCCTTTTCATGCTCCCTCTGTCCTGAACACTCTGCTCTGGTCCCCACGTGGCTGGCCCCGACTTGTCACCTGGGTTTCAGCTCATGTTTCACCTCCTGGGGAGGTCCTCACTGACCCGGTCACTCCCACCGCATCACTGCTGTATTTTGTCCCTAGCCCTTGTCATATCTGACTTTATCTTGTTCAGGGATTTCTCTGCTTGCTTGCTGCCTGCCTCCCTTATCTAGGCAGGAGTTCCACAGGAGCACAGATGTGTCCGCCGACTCCCACCAGTGCCCTAGAGTACAACTCTAGACCTCAGGAAAGCTGTTTCTCCCCTGTAAGCAGCTTAGGTCCTGCACTCTACCTGGTGAGACTTGTTTCTTCCAGTCTGGTGGGACACCCATAGCCTGTACTGAAAATGGCTTGCTCAACCGGGTTCTCTGCAGAAACCACAATTTAATCTCTCCAGCGGCCGGATGTGTAGACACGAAGACACCATTGGACGTTCCTCCCTTTGCTCATCTCTCTGCCTCCCAACAGACACATGCACATCACCTGCCATCTGACTTCCTTCACCTGCGAGCTGCTGGCTTAGTTCAACCAACCACAAACAGAGCTAGCCGGGGAGCTACAGCTTTGTCCATCAAAGAGCTTAGACTCTAGCAGAAGTGTCGAGACTTATGTGGATGATAAGATAAAATAAGATGAGCCCTATTAGAGAAATACAAAGAAAGTGCTGTGGGAGGCAGAGTGATGGAAAGGTTAAAAGCACAGACAAACAAACCTGGGTTCAAACACAGCCCCAACTCTCCCAGCGTGAGACTAGACAGGTCACTTGATCTATGCCTCAGTATCTTCATTTGCAAAATGGGCATAATCAGACCTACCTCACTGGGTTATTTGAGGAATTCAATGAGACTGCATAAAGCAATTAGCAGAGCACCAGGCACAGAGTAGTTTTCCAAAATTCATGGTAGTTAATGTGATTACTGTCATAAAGGCTAAATGGGATGAAGAGAATATTCCAGTATGGTAGAGGAGCAATAAGGGAGCAAGGCATGCGTGTATGAAATCCCAGGGGTGAGCGGCACATGGCTACAGTGGGTACTATACTGGTGTCATGTTCACCGACACATGTAAGTTGCACGTCACCTCAGCCTCAATGTGCGCAGAACCAAGCTCAGCATCCTTCCCTCCAAAATCCCGTATCCACCCCCCTCCCGGTCAACCAGGCTAGGAACTGAGGCATCTGCCACTTCCTGCCTCCTTCAGCTTCCCCTCATTCCCAGTGATGCCACCAGGATCAACATGGTGGCTGTCCCTCACCCAAGTCCCTCTCTCTAACCCATGCCAGCACACCAATCCATCATGCCACCCCTCCGCCCCAAGTCTTAGCCACTATAGCCCACCATGCTCTGGCTCATCCTATCTTTGCAGGCTTCTGAACCATTGCTGCCTGCTGTGGGCTGGATTGTGACCCCAAAAAAGATATGCTGAAGTCTTAAACCCCCATACCTAAGAATGTGACCTTATTTGGAAATAGGGTCATTGCAGAGGTAATATGAAGTTAAGACGAAGTCATACTGGGGTGGAATTGGTCCTTGTCCAATACAACTGGTGTCCTGATTAGCAGAGGAGAGACACAGAGGAGAGAATGTTAAGTGAAGACACAGAGACACAGAGGGAAGACGGCCGTGTGAAGACGGAGGCAGAGACTGAGGTTATGCCGCCACAAGCCAAGGAATGCCTGCGGTTACCAGAAACTAGAAGGGGAAAGGACGGAACTTCTTCTAGAGTTTTGGAGAGAGTGTGGCTCTGCCAACACCTTGATCTTGAACTTCTAGCCTCTAGCACTGCGAGAGAATAAAATTTGGTTGTTGTGAGCCACTCAATTTGTGGCACTGCGTTACAGCAGCCCTAGGAAATTAATACACCACCCCACACGTGCCCAGAGTCCAGCCCAACAGGACTCTTGCTCCTGGAACATCTCGAATCCCTCCCTCACCCACGCCCCACCCAACTCTCCAGCTCAACACCTTGACTCTGCAGATCTCTGCTAAAGAATGCTTTACCCCTCTGCTTGTCCTTCCAAACCCCTACTGATCCTTAAAAACCTACCATTGCCACAAAGTCTTTCTTTATCCCCCAGGAGGGTAAGCCTTGACTTTGTCTTCTAGAGCATGTGAAACTTCCTCGCAGCTTTTTCATATCAATGTAGACATTCACCTGGCAACATCTGAGCACTGGCTAATAGCAGTCATCAGTTGTGTTTTACTGTGGAACATCCACCCTTTCTCCACCCACCCCTTCCACATGGCTCTTGTGGGGCTGTTGGTGCCTGTCCCCTGCCCCACAATTACCCACCCCAGCATGGTCCCAGGACTCTAGTGTGAGCTGACGAGAGTAGCATAACCTTCTGTCCTCAATGAACGGGCCCATGACCCATGACCGAAGCAGGGCTATTCAGAATCCAAACTTGGAATTTTCTGAACCAGAGAGTGAGAAATAGCTCTCTATTTCCCTTGAATCTCAAGCTATAAGAACGTAACCCCAGAAGGGCAGGGGCCACATCTTCTATCACCTGGAGGAGCCTGAAAGAATGGGCTAACCAGCTCAGAAGCACAGACAAAAAACAGAGTCTCTCCAGAGTTCAGTTCACCAGCCCAACCCGTGCACCTTTTGTGCTTAGGCTGATTGAGTTGGGTTTCTGTCACTTACAACCAGAGCGTCCTGGCTGTTGCACTATAGGGGATACAATGCCTGGGATGGACAAGTGAACAAGACGAATCTCTGCCCTCACGTTGCTCATGGTTCAGTGAAGGAAATGGATAATTTCAGTATGTAAAAGAGCTTGGAGAACAGTAAGCACAGGATGTTCTCTGAAAGTGTCCCAAGTGTGTGTATGTGTGAGCTGGGAAAGCACTTCTCAAAAGAAGTTACATGTAAGCCAAGCACGAGAGTATAAAAAATAGGCATTGACTTTGTTTATGTTTGTCTTGTAGTGACAAAAATAGCTGTCATTTATCCAGTGGCTACCATCCTAATCATGTTACATATGTTATCTCTAATTTTTAAAAACACCTATAAAATAGGCATCAGAATTTCCATTCTGTAGATAAGGAAGCTGAAGCAGAGAGAGTTTAAGTAGCTTTCCCAAGACCACATAGCTGGTTGAGCACAGATGCACCTTGCACCAAAGCCTGTCTAATCACTCATCACTATACTATATCGAAGACTGTAGACCCCTACAGTTAGGAAACAACAGAACTAGAATTTGAACCCAGATCCTCCCAACCCAAATCACTGTGCTCTTTCCACTACAGCATCTGAAGGAAGACCGGCCGGAGCTGGGCTGGTCCACAGAAGGTATTACATTAACTAGGTTATCGTGTTATGATAGCCGGTGTTCGGCCGGGAAGTTCCTGAGACTTACTCTTGGTGGTGCCAGCCCTGACAGCCTGACTCACATCCACACAAACCATGTGAGCCCAAGAAAGACACGGGAATGCCACATCCCGACTGACTTCCAAGGACGGGCACAGGAACCAGAGTGTCGGTGTGGTCAACATGTTTTCTTCCTGTACACAAGTTACACGGGAAATCAGAATCCGAAGTTTGCCTTCGTGAGTGTGGAGTTCACTGATGCTAAGAGAATTCAAATGGGAGACAGAAAAAGTCCTTTGGTTTTCCAGTCTTATTCCCACTGTGGGTTGACCTTTGATGGTGGGTCTGGGATACTCAAAGGCTATTGAACCACCATTTCTTCTTGCCTGGTGCTGTGGACTGAACACTTGTGTTTACCCCAAAATTCCTATGTGGAAGTCCTAATCCCCAATGTGATGGTATTTAGAGGCAGGGCCTTTGGAAGGTAATTAAATTTAGATGAGATCATAAGGATAGAGTTCCCATGATGATATGAGTGCCCTTAGAAAAAGAGGAAGAGAGACCAGAGCGTGCTCTCTCTCTCTCTCTCTTTTTCTCTCTGCCATGAGAGAATACAGCAAGAAGGCAGCCACCTACAAGCCAGGAAAAGGGCATTTACCAAAACCCAACCATGCTGGCACTCTGATCTTGGACTTCCAGCCTCCAGAACTGTGAGAAATAAACATTTGCCGTTTACGCCACTCAGTCTATGGTATTTGTTATAGTAGCCTGAGATGACTAGTACACCTGGGCCGTGCCAAAAATACATTGCCTGAATGTTATTGCCCCCTTGCCCTTTCTAAACAACTGCCCTGAATTTGGTCTATCCTTGGACATGTGAATGTCATCATCTTAGGAACAGCTCTAGCAGCACATTTCTACAGCAGGATGTAGCTTCAAGTTCCTTTGCAGACCATAGGTTTTATGAGGATGGGGCTTAGAGTTGCAACTCCAGCCCCAGGCACCGTGCCTTGGTGGGTCAGGTCTGCTCCAGCAATATCTGGTGAATGAACAAACAAAACTTGAAGAGGGGAGCTCAGGTGGTTGGATTGGAAAAAAACGTGTTAGTTCATTTCTCACATAATCACTTAAGCTGATGCTTTTAGGGCTCAATTCCTTCCCCATGGTGTGTTAAAGTTCAGAGCTTAACTCTCAGAAAGAAACAATCTTATTTCCTTTATTTCCAAGTCTTTGGAGAGACTGTACCCCACAAAATGCAGCTTATGAACTGACCTGCATGTCACCTTTTTCCCCTCTTCCGGCCACTATCTCCATTTGGTGGGGACTAATTAATAAGCAACAAAATGGTCTTGTTACTTGGAAAGCATTTTTTTTTTTTTTTTTTTGGTTTTCCCCCAAATCTATCTGGGCAGGCTCAGGCCAGTTCACCATCAGGGGTCCTAATTAAAGTCTGAAAATACATTGTAAGGCAAAGCTGGAAATACAGAGCCAGACATTACAGCAGCCTGTTAACAAGAAAATCAACGCAAATTAAGACACAGCCAGACAGAAACCAAAGCAACTTGCTATTGCATAAATTACGTGTATTAGACTCGGGGAACGTTAGCGCTGGAAAGGCTGCCACAAAAGCCCTGGAGAGACATAACATTGCAAAGTTAAACGTGTCCAGCCTTCATTTACAAGGAATTTAAAATAGATGATGAGGCTTTTTGTGGCAACTGTCTAAATTGCTATGTGACTGGAATAAAAACTATCCTTGGTCCATTCATAATTTAAAGGCTTGGAGGTGGAAATAGGTTTTAAAAATCATCTGTTGTGACAGTGGTGTGTAGAGGGAGAGGGATGGGAGGAGGCAGCTGGAAGGAGGCTGTGGACACATGGAGCACCAGCTCAGCTCAGCCTCCGTGTTGCCTTCTGCTAAATGGGAACACAGCGGACTCAGGCCTCAGAAGGCTGTTCAGTGAGATCACGAGGATGACAGTACACGAGCCCTTCGTAAACTGCGAGCAGATGTGGTGGCTAACAGTGGACTTGGGGTCCACTCATTCATTCATTCACCACTCATTAGTTCTTTTCACAAAAGGATTCCTGGCAGCTGAGCTTGGCAAACTGTCCCTTTCCTTTTCACATTCTTGTTGTGGGTTTGTGCACATTCACACTGAAGGAAGGACGTACCCGCCGGCATTTAAGTACCTCCCGGACAGGACACCTCACCTCTCTCCAATGCCACGACCCTGAGTCAAGCCATCCTGGAGGTCCCTGCAATGTGGCCCCTGCCCTCCAAGCTGCCTGTGTGGACCGTCCCTAGTAAGCTGGAACATCTCAGATGCGGGTCAATGACTTCAGTCTTTCAGGGCTCCCCACCACCTCCAGGATCAAGTCCAAACACTTGAGCGCACACAGTGCCCTGCACCAGATGTCCGTCCCTCAGTCCAGCCTCACTGCCCCTGGCCCAGCCATACTCAACCGCAAGAATGCGACCGCCCCCAACCCCGCCCCGGACAGCGAGGGCTTTTGAGTGCCGGATTACAGAGGTGCTCCCGGCACCTAGGACAGTGCCCGGGTGAGCCTCTAGGAGTATCTGTTGCGTGAAGGGGCCCGTTCAGTTCTGGGTCTTTGCTCTTGCTTTTCCCTCTGCCTGCAACACTCTTCCCTGTCCCTTCGTCTGGCTAATTCCTACTCCTCTTTAAGGTCTCAGCATTCAGGTCATAACAGATAACCTTTATTGATGACCTCTTGGCTTCATTCTGGCCTTTCTCTTCCTGTGGCCCCACCGCACTATCTTTAACAAGGCTTCTCGATCTGAGCTTTATCACCCAAAAGGCGAGAAACCCAGCACGGGGCCTTTCTCTTTCTCAACTGAGACTACTGTATAAGTGAAGTGCTAATCTATCCCCTGAACTGTCAGGTCAGTTACATGCAACTCATGTTATAAAAGCACGGGGTGGGAGATATGGTGGGAGTTTCTGCTCTCACAGCACATTACGCTCCAGCATTCTAAAGCCTGGTTTTCTTGTCTTTATTTGCCTTCAGGCCATAAGTCTCTTAAGGGCAGAGCTGACCAGGGTCTCCCAGCATTTGTCTCATGACCTGTTCTTAGTGGAGATTCATTGTTGAGTCACCGTATTTGGGAGCTTAAAAGAGGAACTAAGAATAGCAACTGGATGGGCTACTTTGAACTTGCAGTTGGTGAAGCAGGCTGGCACCAAGGCCCCACTGGTTAATACTTCAGTTCCTTTATTTCCTCTAAGATTGGATACCATCTAGGTCATTGTGTTCCTGCATGTCCCCATCTACTAAACAGAGCCATGAGGTAAAAACCTGCAGTCCCTTTTGTTCAGCCCTCACTGGCCCCAGTTGATAGGTGGGCATGACATGATTTTTATGTCTGTTTGACCTATTTACCCAAGTGCAAAGACGTAAAGTCACCTGTCCCACAATACTGAATGCTGACGAGGAGAAATTAGGATGGGACCTCCCAAAGCAAACATCTCAGGGTCAGTGGTGAAGGTCATAGGACAAGAGGATTTCTCCCCAGTGAGCGTTCCCCCAACCCTGAATCTGAGTTACTGTAGCAGGGGAGGGAGAGAGCTGGAAGGGAACCACAGAGGTGGGAAGGGGCTTTCTGTTCCTGATAGCAATCTTGTTCAGAATGTCCTCTCTGCCCTCAGTCCCACAGTGTCCACCAGACGCGAAGACCTTATCACACCCCCTGTAGCACGAGTGCCTGCCTGGTTTGCATCTTCCTTTAGGTTACTGCCAAATCCCCAAGGCAGCAGGGTGGCTGAGAAAAAGAGGCCCGAGAGGTCACAAGGTGGATAGATTCTTGAAAAAAGCCAATTCTGAGAACAGAAATCAAACCAGGTGTTTGACTAAATTGGTGGCTCAATTCATTCCTCACTGAGGCCCTTTTTAGAAACAGCCTCAAGACCCTGGGAGCCTCTGACCTTCCTGTGGTGAATATTGATCTTTGGTTCCTGGCTAAGCCACTGCCTGTAACTCCTAGCAGCAGCCGCAGAACAGTGGCTTGACTCAGAATTAAACTAGGGGCAGAGAAGGGGGAAAGCCGGGAGGAAACGAGATCAAGGTGCAAAGTTGACATACTGCAAATCAATGCATGTAAGCAAACGTGATTACAATGTGCTGTCGACTTTGCTTCTGAGCCAGCCTGGCAGACAATTCAAGTGATTGGGCAGTACCTGGGCTTTGCAGGCTGTCACCACCTCTCTCTCATAATCACTGGTCATTCTTCATCTCTCCCCCAAGAGATCTGTGAGTCATTATCGCTCAGGAGCCCAAACACCCATCTGGAAATCCTAGTCCATTGCTTGAATATGGCCACCCAGCCAGAAGACATATGCGAGGGACTTCCCAGACCAAGAATTCTCAAGAAATATGTTGCTTGCTCATCACAGGTGATACCAGCATTGGCTTTCCCTGGATGTGCTGCCGACAAGAACCAAACTAGTGTTGCATTATCAAGGTTACTCACTGGGTTCTCAGAGTGTCTTAAACATTTTCAGACTGGCCGGACACAGTGCCTCATATCTGTAAACCCAGCATTTTGGGAGGCTGAGGTGGGAGGATTGCTTGAAGCCAGGAGTTCAAGACCGGCCTGGGCAACATTGTGAGACCCCCATCTCTACAAAAAAATTTAAAGATTAGCTGGGCCTGGTGGTGCGTGCCTAGAGTCCCAGCTACTCGGCAGGCTGATGCGGAGGATCGCTTGAGCCCAGGAGTTGAGGTTGCAATGAGCTGTGATCACGCCACTGCACCCCAGCCTGGGCAACAGAGTGAGACCCAATCTCAAAAATATATTTATATATATATATTTTCAGACTGCTTGAAGAGCTGGAAAAGATGCCAAGCGAATGTGTTTGTCCTCTTCTTTTTTAAAGCATGGGCCATTCATTCTTCTGTCCCCTATCGTAATGCAAGTTGCCTCACATCTCCCCTGTTTTAATTGCTCGAAAATTTTAAGTTTTAGTTGATTACTAAGTCCTTGGCATTTTCACTTAGACTTCATTTCAATTTTCTTCTGGCTATCGTATCATTTTTAAGCTTACAAATGTTCAGTAGCACTGCCCAGCTCGGATTTGCACAGGACACTGGCAAAAATGACAGACCACAAGGTCAAGGGCAAAACATGTTGGATGTTTAACAAGTGCAAGGGGCCTTGCATCCTTTCAGTGTACACATGAGCAGTTATTGAACACTACAGAGCCCCAAATGATGATGCCCTCTGATAAAGAGATGTTTGCTGATTTGTAGCTTTCTTTTTTTTTCCCACAAAACAATTGTTCATCATTATTTTTAATATGGTCTATCTGCAAACCAGTGAACCCACAAACCAGATAATCTACTCCCATATGGCAGAGAGCTGACTATCATAGTAAAAAACACTTCAATCCTCTCTGGGCCTCGGTTTCTCCCTGTGTGATGTAGTGATGGGGTTGCTCTTTGACCAGAGCTACTGGAAATGGGCTCAAGACCTTGGGGCTACAGGCCACAATCCCTATTTTATCTCCATGTAAATGGAGTTTAGGAAGTCTGAAAAGGGATGCCAAAATGCAGAGGCACTAGAACATTCTGCTTTTCTTGCCCCAAGGATTCCTCTTTCTCCGCAACAATAAATGACATCAGAGTTACGTTGTGGATGGTTTTTTCTGCCCACAAAATGGGCAAACCACATCTACCATAGCCAGGTTAAAAAAACAAAAAACAAAAAACAAATGGTGTGTGCTAACCAGGAGGAAGTAAAAGGGAAATGTTACAGAGACATTTAAGTGTTGCCTTGGGGATTTGGTCTAGGAATCTGCAGAATCAAGCAGATTCCAAGAGGACAGACGAGTTCTACAGCTCAGCCTGGGGAAGGACAGAGCATCAGAGCACGGACAGAGCAAGGTGCTTCTGGAACATAAGCCGAGAAAATGGGTGTGACCCTCCAGCCAGGGGAGGGGAACGTGAGGGAGGACAGGGGGAGCAGAGCCAGTGTCACAGGGGCTGTAGCAGACCTAGCACTCAGTGAGCACCAATACATGCCAGGGATTCTTTTAATGCCTTATATGACTTAACTCATTTCCTTCTCATGACAACCCCGTGATATAAGTGCCATTATGGTCCCTTTGTGGAGATGAGCAAACTGAGGCCCAGCAAAGTTTAGTAATTAGCCCAGTGTCCATTCCAGAGCTAGCAAGTAACAGACCCCAGCAGTCTGGCTCCAGATCCCATGCTGTGGTTAACTCGTGTATGCATGCCCAGAAGTTTAGATCCAGGAGTTCAAGTACTTTAAGTACTTGAGCAAATATTATTTGAGCACCTACCATGTGCCAGACATTGTTTTAGGCACTAGAGGCATGAAGAAGACAGATAAAGGTTGCTCCTCCAAGGCTGACATTCCAGTGTTTGAGATAGGCAATAAAAAAGGAAACAGAGATCATGTCAACAGTGATACAGGTCATGGAAATAAAACCGGGGAAAGGGTAAGGGCCATGTGTGAGGAAGGGAGGCAGTGTTGGAGACAGTGGTCAGGAAAGGTCTCTCCAAGGACATGGCATCTGAGTGGAGACCAGGGGACAAGAAGGGACCAGCTACTCAGAGCCTGAGGGGAGAGCTTGCCAGTAAGAAGGAACAGCCAGTGCAAGGGCCCTGAGACAGGGCAAAGTGTGTGTTTAAGGAACAGAAGTAAGTGCAATGTTAAGAACATGAGGAGAAGGTTGGAGATGAAGTTGGAGTAGGTGGGATAAGACCGCAGGCATCTGCAAACGCAGCCATCACACATCCCCAGCTGGGTGAGCCTCCCGACCAATGCTTGCATCAAGCTTTCCCACGACTGACATCTAAATCACATTTCTCAGATTGCCTCTTATACTTGGATAGCACAAAAATCCTTCATCAGCACCAAAGGAGGAAAAATGTTGAGATTCCAATCTCCTCCTCTTCGACAGCGCTGATGGCAAAGCCGGCCCAAGCCTTGATGGATACACTCTGTGCCGATTCCCTAATTCCTCCTAAGGATAAGGTTCTAGAATGAGAGAATCTGGGTTTGAATGTTGGCTTAGCCACTCCTCAACTCCAGTGAGTTACTTAACCTCAATTTCCTCATCTGTGAAATAAGAGAAAGGCAGGATGGTAGCAAAAATTAAATGGGGTGAAACCCAGAGCCCGGCACCTTGCAAACACTCAGTAAAGGGTTAGCTCAGGGGTGGGGAATCTTTTCATGCTGGAAGGCCAAATTAATTTAGCTGTAATCAACTAAGGCCACATTCTAGAAACTTCAATTAGATATACTTTAAAATGTACATTACTTTGTGAAAATCTAACTACTATGTACTTAATAATTTTAAAAAACGAAAACTATTTGTTCATTTTAAAGTTAACTAACCTTTTAACGACTTTGTTGTGTCTGCTTTTTGTTAGAAAACATTTGAATATTTGGTTGCAGCATGGAGGTCCGCAGTTTCAGTTGATCCTCTAGACGGGTATCAGTCATTTATGACCTTAAGGGCGTCTTGATTTGGGTTAGGTAGGAGAATGTAGATTTGCAGCAACAAGTGGTTGAAAAGCAAGAAAACATTTTTCAGGCATGTTGCTGAAGGTGTGGGTATTCTACTGCATTTTTCCGTATTTCAATTGGATCTTTCTTAGCATGAAACAATGACCTTAAATTGTCAGCTACTGAGAGCTCAATCAATTCCATCTGTAGTTCTTTAGGTGCCTTGGTGATATCAACTAGGTGAGGCTTAAATGCTAATTTGAGTGTGATGTCATGATTCTCAAAGTCAATGAACCTTTCATTGTATTCTCCAGTTAATAGGTCTATAACAGCTGCATATTCATCAAATGATTCGCATGTATCATCCTGCCCATCAGTGACCTTTGCTATCTGGGGAAAATGTTCATCCAAAATTTCCTTTTGAAGAAAAAGTGTTCTGAAAAAAGATACCTTTTTTAGAAATGCTTGGATTTTTTGCCACATATCATACATAGACTTAGTTTTACCTTGCAAAGAAATATTCAAGTTGTTTCGATTTGACATGATATCACACAGAAATGCTGCATTCCTATAGAAATCTTCTTTCAATAATTCACACTGCTGATTCTGTTCTTCATAAAATTTAACTATCTGTTCTCACAGAGATAAAATTTTGGCTAACAGTTGTCCCTGTGGCAGCCAACCCACTTTAGAATGACATGGCAAATCCACACTGAATACCTCATCCTTCAACTTTAGCATATTATGAAACTGATGATGCTGTGTTGCATTTGCACAATTATAGTTTACAACACTTATAACTTGTTGCAAAGTGTCACTTAAAATGGTAGCTTCAACACAGAGATTTTGCTGATGCAAGATACAATGAAAAGAAATGAGAGCATCTGGATCTGTTAATACTTTTTTAATCTATGCAATAAACCCTTCATGTTTTCCTGTCATGGAAGGTGCACTGTCTATACATACACTCACTAAGTTTACCAAATTCAGTCCAACTTTATGACATTTATCTTGAAAGTTGTTGAAGATATCTATTCCCCATGTTCCATTCGCAAGAGTGCCCAAAGTGAGTAACTCTTCATAGCAAAGGAAATCTTCTGTTATGACCTAAAAGAAGTATAAAACCTGTGCCAAGTCAGTAGTATCAGTTGATTCATCCAAAGCATTTGAATAATATATATTTTCCTTTTTTGAAGTATTGCATGATGTTGTTCTGTTAAGTTGAAGGCCACTTCGTGCTCCCGATCAGTTATGGTTCTCCTTGAAAGAGATAGTTGTTTGTACTTTGAAATGTTATCGGGGTCTAAGCATCCTACAACTTTGACAATGCATTCTTTCACAATTTCTACACCACTGAATGGCTTCCCTTTTTTCCTGAGTATATAAGCTACTTTATAAGTTGCTTCAGTGGCATTATTTCCAGGTCTTATTGCTGCTTGAAAGAAACGTCTTTGCTTTTGCTTTTCGTCTTTTAATTTCTGCAATACAACCTTTTGCACCTCTTCCTCTAACTTAAAATATTTGTGGTCCTTATGAGTGTTATAATGCTGATGAGCATTGTATTTCTTTAATGTTGATACTGTAGTATCACAAAGCAAGCAAATCATCTTATCTTTATCAGAAACAAGATAATATTGCAATTCCCAATCCTCATTAAAAAATCTGTTTTCTTCCTTCAGCATTCTCTTGGTCTTCTTTGACATGATGGGCTGTTAAGCAGACAGAATTAAAAAATACTGTTGAGCTATGCAAATTCCACTTCAAACAGAAACACAGTGCACTGTTGTCAAAAGCTGATAACAGACTGGTGTACTTGACCCCCATAAACTCTCGCCAACCAGCCTCCTGTAATAATGGTGGTGGGGGGGTGCTGGTTAGAACTCAGGCATGAGCATAGCGACCGCCAATTTAGCCCTTATGGCTTACTAATGTTCTAATTATGCTGGTCAATCTGGGAGGATTATTTCATTGAAATTTATTTTATTCTTTGGTATTTTAAATATGTTCATTTAAAAAATAAAATAAAAATATAAAAAATGTACAAAAATACATTAATAAAAATAAAAGGATTTGTTCTGTAAAATTTGGATTCAGTCAAAAGGCCTAGAAGGCCACATGTGGCCTTAAGGCTGCAGGTTCCCCACCCCTAGGTTAGCTATTGTTGCAGCTGTTGTGTTGATTTAAACACAGACGTTGGCCCTCTGTACACACCTGTACAGGGATTAAGAGGGATTTGTCACTGGAACCCCATGTCCTCCTTCCATGTTTTGTCATTTGGATCTTTTATCAGACAGAGTAGCCAATTCACATTGACAATTCAAATGGACATTATTTCTAATAACAATAACAAAAATAACCACAGATAACATATACCCATGTCTACTGTATGCTAAGCTCTATGCTAACTGCTTACGTTTTACTTAATTTAACCCTCACAACATGCTATGACATACAGGTGCTATTACTGTCCCCATTTACAAAAGAGGAAAGAAAAGCTCCAAGGAGTGACGTAGCTTGCCCAGGGTCACACTAATACAAAGTGGCAGAGCTGGGATTTGAGCTCAAACCATCTGGCTTCAACCCTCTTAAGCATAACATTTAGTCTTCAGTGCAAGAAACACTGAATGAGCACCTACGACGTTACAGACTCTGTTGGAAGCAGAGGAAAAGAGATATGTTATATAGTTAACTGTACTGGGCTGAATAATGTTCCCCCAAATTTCATGTCAAGCCAGAATCTGTGCATGTGACCTTATTTGGAAAGAGGGTCTTTGCAGATGAGGTAATACTGAATTAGGGTGGGCCTTAATCCAATGACTGTATCTTAACTAGAAGAGGGAAGTTTGCACACAGGCACACAAGAACGCCACATAACAACTGAAGCAGAGATTGGGGTCGACCAGCCAAGAATACCAAGGATTGGCAACAGGCACCAGAAGCTAGGAGAGAGGCAAAGAATGGATTCTCCCTCGGAGCTTCTAGAAGGAGCCAACCCTGCTGACACCTTGATTTCGGACTTCTGGCCTTCTGAACTGTGAAAGGACAAATTAATGCTGTTTTAAGCCACTCGGTTTGTAGTAATTTGTTCCAGTGGTCCTAGGAAACGAATACACTAATAAAAAAGAAGAAAATAGAAAAGAAACTTTCTCAAGTCACCCCTAGACCCTGTTTGGCAATAAGAGTTCCCATACGAAAGTCACGGTTCCCCACTGGCCGTGAGTAGGCAGTGGGAGACGCCGGCAGTGAATCAATTCTCGTGGCCTCACAGGAAGTTCGGCTTTCCTGTCAACAGAGCACAGAATGAAAAGCCGTCGACCTCAGGCCAGAGGGCCGTCCACCTGGCCACTGTTACAAGGCTCAGATGGAGAGAATACTTTCATACAGGGAAGGAAAAAATAAGAGAACCCACCAAACTGTGTTTGCGTCTGACCCACAAGATGCCCTTTCTGCCCAGGAAGCGTGTGCTGGTGGGGACAGCTCATGGGAAAAATGTGTAGGCCTCACAAATCTCAGCTTAAATAGTGAGCCTAATAGTTCCTCACTAACCCACTAGACATTGAAAGCAGAAGTTCTTCAGCATTTGGCAACCAGGTCCTTTTGAGGATCTGGTAAATGCTATGTATGGATTAATTCTACCCCCAGGAAAAAAAAATTCCTATATGCAAAATTTGGGGTGCCATTTCAGGGCATTTTGAGCTCTTAAAACCCCATTTATTGGTGAACAAATACTTATTAATTGCCCACTATGTGCCAGGCACTGTGCTACATGCTAGGAATATAAGTGGGGAAAAATAGACAAGGCACTTTTCTTCCTAAAGTTCAGAGCTAGACGGGAGGTATATGAGTTTTCTGTGGCTGCCATAATGTATTACCACAAACTGAATGGCTTAAAACAACAGTTCAGGGGGCTAAAGGTCTGAAATCAACATGTCGGCAGGGTTGGTTCCTCCTGGGGGCTCTGAGGGAGAATCTGCTCGCTGCCTCCCTCCTGGCTTCCGGTAGCTGCCGGCAGTCCTTGGAGTTCTTGGCTTGTAACTGCATCTCTCCAACCTCTGCCACCATCCTCCTATCACCTTCTCTGTGTGTGTCTCTTTGTGTCTCTTCTTCTTATAAGGATACTAGCCATTGGATTTAGGACCCACCCTACATTGTGGTATCATCGAGATCCTTAACTAATAACAACTGCAAAGACCCTATTTCCAAAGGAGGACACATTTTGGGTGGACATGAATTTGGGGAGGGTGCTATCCAACCCAACACAGTGGTCGGATGATTAAACAATCACCATCAAAAGCAGCAAGGACAATGACAGAGAACACCTGAGGCATCCAAAAAACCTTTCCTGAAGCCCTCAGGTAGCATTGAGACCTAAATAGTGAGTAGAAGCTAACTAAGTGGGGGAAGGGGAGCATGCTCCAGGAAGAACTCATCACATGAGGCCCACACGGGGGAGGCAACAAGTGAATATGGCTGCAAGAGAGAAGGGGCGAGAGAAAAACCAGTTTGTAGATGTAGAACAGAGTTTGGATTTTACCCTTAGGGCCACAAAATGCCTCTGGAGAACTGGAAGTTGAAGCGTGTTTCCAGAAAGTTCACTTTGGCAGAGGTAAGGAGGAGGAGCTGGAGGAGGTGAGACCAGAGGCAGGGACGCCACCTCCCAAGGGCCCATACCTCAGGGTAAAAGCTCCAAGCTCCAGGACGCAAATGGAGAGGCCCTGTGTGTTATCCTGACCAGCTGGCTGGAATGATTCCCACTGAGCCAGTTAGAGGAGTCTAACCCAGTGCAGACAGGATCCGAGCTGACCAATCAGACCAACATCAGCCCAAGAAGAAAACCCAGAAGTCTGGAAGCGCTGACGCTTGTTCTCCATCTAAGTGGGGAAAGGAGCTAGGCATTTGAACAAAAATCTGCGATGGCTGTTTTATAAACACTTCAACCCATCATATGCACACCCTCTCCCCTTTTGCAGTCCCTTAGAACTAAGAATTCGTTAAATGTAAGTCACCTCTCTCGTAAATAAGTCTATGTGCCTCACGGACTCTTAGTTGTTCTTCAAAGGCCATCTTCTCCCTTGAACTCCCAGGCTGGGTTCCACACATTCTCCTCTGAACTTCCAAAATTCCTGATACAGGCTCATGTATTTCTTGATTATAATTCTTACCTTCCTTTTAACCTGTCTCCTCTGCCAGACAATGAGTAACTTGAGGGCAAGGATTTTTATCTTGTTCACCTGTACATATTCCCGGCACACACAATAAATGTTATCAGATGGATGGATGGATGGACAGATGGATAGATGAATGGATGGACAGATGGACAGATGGATAGATGGATGGATGGACAGATGGGTGGATGAATGGATGGATGGATGGATGGACAGATGGATGGATTTCTTCATGATGCTGTATGGCTTCAAACCAAATCAATTAATAAATTAATCAAATCAACATGGATCCATCAGTTGCTCTTTAAGTGCCCCCTACCACAAGAATTGGGGTAAGACATCCAAAGAGATACTTGCTTGGCATCCTCAAGACTCACCTCATTCCTTCCAAAGCCATCTTATCAAGGTTGGCAGTGTCCTTTGTTTCTGCCCAGTTTGCTCCCAGATCACCCCACCCCATGTCATCGGCCAAAATGATCACGAAATTCGGTTTCCGGCCTCTTGTTTTCCCATTGATCCAAAAATCCACAGAAGGATAAAGAAATCCTGAGAAACTCACTCCCACCAACAAAACCTTTAGAAAAAGCCAGCCCATGGTGGTGAGGGGAGGATCCCAATTGTTGAGACTTTTCTGAGAGCTCCTTTTCTGCTCACTTTCAATGCAGGGAGTCCCTGGGAAGCAGGGATGGAGTTTGCAAGAAGATACTGGTGACAGTGGCGGTGGCAGTGACAATGGCTGCAGGAGTTATGGGGGCTACACAAATGAGGCCCCCATCTGGAATCCTAATTCAAGAGAGTCAGGAAACTTGCAACTCCTAATTTGGCTTGATCCTCTGTAGTCAGTTTCCCACCAGGGCTCAATAAGATGACTGCTTATGTTTGACAGTTAGACACCAGTGTCAACAACTGCCCTTTGGCTACCTAGAAAGTGACCCCTCTGTATTCAGGGGTGTTAGAGCCACAGCACAAGCCTTGCATCTGTTTGGGACTCCATCTGGTGACTACAGGACGAATTCTCACACCTGCGGAACACCTGGATGTTCTAGAAGCCGTAGTCAGCCCCAAATAAGTTTCTGAGCTCCAGATGGTTGAGGGCTTCATGTTTCTGTAAAGTTTCCTGAAAGAACAAAAATTGACAAGAAAACAGAGTTAAAATTGCCAGTGCAGCTGTGTTTTACTCAGTAGCTTAGGAAATAATCACTTTTCCATGCCAACAGATGTTTTCCTTTTTATTTGAATATTTAACTGGTTCATCAGTTTCTCCACCTGAAAAATAGTGATGATAATATATTTGCAATGGACCTATAGTCACAGGGTTGGAAGTAACCTTAGAGATGATCTCTCTCAACCCACTCACTGTATAGATGAGGATACTGAGGTCTAGTATTCTGAGGGAAACAAGCACCAGCCCCAACTCTGCTTTCCCACACCTACTCTCATGCTTCTCTGATTCACAAGAAATTCCCACATTAATTGTGCCTTTATCAAATCCATTGAGAATTCTAGAAGAAAGGGTGAATCCTTTATTACCAAGACACGATTCTTTCTAACAGTCATGCCATAACCTAACATTTCTATATAAAATTCTTGATAGAAATTAATTTGGGGGAAAAAGGAAATGTAAAAAATTAAGTTAATAATAGAATCTAGGTA
Source organism: Daubentonia madagascariensis (assembly GCA_023783475.1). Classification (NCBI taxonomy): domain Eukaryota; kingdom Metazoa; phylum Chordata; class Mammalia; order Primates; family Daubentoniidae; genus Daubentonia; species Daubentonia madagascariensis. The sequence goes on from JAKFHU010000487.1 coordinate 12,033,336, forward strand.
GAGGATATACGGTTGCTCAGTGTAGAACTCTTTCAATTTTTTCTTTTTTGTAGAGACAGGATGTCACTATTTTGCCCAGGCTGGTCTCAAACTCCTGGGCTTAAGCGATCCTTCCGCCTCAGGCTCCTGAGCTGCTGGGATTATAGGCGTGAGCCACCATGCCCAGCTAGAACTCTTTCAATTTTGCTGTATGTTTGTAATTTTCATAATAAAATGTTAGAAAAAAATTTCAAAAAAGAAATTTTTTAATGGAAATGTGTCCCTTTAACATCCTGACCATGTAATTTTAAATAAGAAAATCTAAAGACATGTTCAACCAGTGCTGCTCACACTTGGACATACATATGAATTAGCTGGGGATTTTGTTTATTAAAATACAGACTCAGTAGGTAAGGCTGGGTGAGGCCCATACTGCTAGTCCTTAGATCACACTTTGAATGGCAAGGTATTGGAAAACAAAAACATCATAAGTCTGGTCCTAGAAGAAAAAGGAAACTGCTTAACCTAACTACAGATGACTCAGCTTCAGTGGACAAACACAAAAGCAATACATCAGACTGGGTTTTAAAAGACAGGAACTGAAGGTTATACTTTTAAGTTTCAGGTTGCAAACGGAGCCGAGAATAAAACCATATTACTTGCTAGTTTCCTTAAAAGCCCTACATTTGCAAGTTTAATAAGAAGACACAGAGTTGAAATTCTGGACCAAATAAAAACTTCAGTTGCACACCCAACCCATGAAGGGAATTAAAGGAGAACCAATTCGTAACATATAAAGATGCTACTAGGACCAGGGTTATGACCAGGGTTGCGTATCCCTGCCAGCCAAGCCAATGGTCAACCCGAGTGGCTGGGGGTGGTTGGAGGTATGTAAACTCTGGAAGACTTAGATAAAATCAAAAAGACCGGGCAGATACGCACTTAATCAAAACAAAAGGAAGTCCAAGTAAACAGTCATGGTCATCTGCAGGCCAATGAATCAATTGTTCAGAAATGAAAATTCTTCCGTTTTCCAAAAGGACAGTTATTATTTCAAACTCGATTAGATTCAACTAGTATTTGTTGATCTTGAGGCCCCAAAGACTTCTCCCTTTCTAGAAGAAAGAGCCTTTGCACAAGGAGGGTGCTGAACAAACCCTTGTTGACCTGCTAGTTGATTTCCAGTTCATTCTACTGGCTTCTAACCATGAGCAACAGTAATAGGAGGTTTTCTTCTCAAAGCTACTTAGCTTGGAACACTAGAGCAGGCTCATTCCTGCTCAATAATCCATTTCAGAATGACCCAATGTACAAGACTTCAGGGGGAAAAAATTCACTCAAGAAAAGAAGCTAAAATTAAGGTGGGAACATAAATAAACAGATTGTGTCAGTGTTCCCTAATAAAACATTCCTTTGAGGATTTTCAAAGAGAATCATTAACACTTAAATTTTTCATAGACTGGAAATAAGCTAATTTAGCCTGCCCACCATCGCATTATTCCTCATACCCACACCTCCAGGGAGACATTTAATCCCTTCCATTTGCCTTCGAATGAAGGCGAACCAGACATTCAAAGTATGGACTCCCAGGCAAAGACTTCGACGAAGATCCAAGCTCAAACTCTGAGCTCAGATCCCCTAAAGAAACACCCCCCTTGCTGCCCTCAGATGTTATCTGATATTACTTTCCCAACTTTTTCCTTATGCATCACTCTCAGAAAGGAGGGGAGACACACAGGCAAGGAGCTCCCCTCCCAGCTATGAAGAAAGGGGGAAGTCTTTGGCAAATAAATTATTCACCCCTCCTTCCACCGGGGTGGAAGGTACTTGATCACCTTACTCAACAAAGCCCACAATGAAGGCCCATCTGCTCCATCAAGTGGCTGTGATGGATCCTTGCTGAGCACAAGTATAAACAACTCCCCGTGTCTCAATGCTCTCCAGGCAGGAGTAGAGTGAACTTTAGTTACCAATCAGCTTTACTAATGATTCATATTCTTCTCTGCAACCCCCATTTTAAAGCAGGGCTGCTAAGTATGCTAAAGTTTCAAATTGCTTCAGTTCCCAGGCTTGCTTGTGAGTAAAAGCACTAATGAGTACCCAAATGACCAACAGGCCAGAAGGGCTGAGAAGCAGATGGGATAAGGTAACCAGATCCACTGAGCAGTGTCTGAATAAGCCAGAGCTGGAAGTCCTTGGGCTTCCTGAGCCACTCGCTCCATCACCTGACCGTGGGTCCCCCTGGGCCTCTCTGTGGCCAAGCATCCTCCTAGAGAACCTTGAAAACAGCTGAAATAACAAGGAGGTTGGGCAGACCTTTTTGGCAGAGGGCTATGTTGGTTTTCCAGAGACAAAAGCTTCAGATGAGCTGAGGCCAAAAAAGACAAAAGAGCAGAGGGAGTGGGTCTCTGGTTGCAGAGTACTGTTGTTGTACCTATCAAGTCAGAACACGGTGTATGTGCCGGCTGGAAGCAGGGAGTCACGAGGCAGCTGCCTGGAGGGGCCGTGGGCACTAGCTGTCCATATGTAGTCTCAAATGATTCCCCATGCATTCAGTCATTTGTCCACCAAATGTGTACTGAGTGGCAGGTCTTAAACCAGGCGGTGCATACAGCCATGAATGGAATACACAAAAATCCCTGCCCTCACGCCACTTACTTTTTGGGGGCAGGGCAGGTGGCAGGGGAGGAGAAACGAAATAAGTAAAATGTAAATACCATGGGGAAAATCCACGCAGGCAGGGGATCAGGCCAGTGGGGGGTGGGTAGGTGCAAAGTTAAAGAGGGTGGCAGGGGGACAAGCTCATGGAGAAAGTGATGTGGCAAGCTCATGGGCAAGAATCTGTAGGAGGTAAGGGAGGAAGCCATGCAGCCATCAAGATGCCTTGCAGGAAAGGTAGAGACATCAGCAAGGCCAAGGTCTGGCACATGTGAGGAGCATCAGAGAAGCCATTGGAGAGGCAGCAGAGTGAGGAGGGGAGAGGACATGGGAAGCTTTTGCTGCATCCAATGGGAAGCCAGAGGAAGGACTGAGCAACTGCGGCAAGATCTGACTTACATTTTAACAGGTTCCAGAATACACAAATGTGTGGTGCAGGGCAGCAGGTAAGGGAAGAAGTTGAGAAGTAAGGAGTCCACTGCATCAGTCCAGGTGAGAGACAGTGCTCGGGTGAGAACGAGACAAGCGAAGAGCCTAAGGCACAAAATTTAAGGAGGCAGCGCTCTCTCTCAGGTGGTCACCCTGCACTCCCAGACCCAGGCAGCAAGGCCAGGTCGAGAGGAAAACCTAGTCACCATTGCAGCCAGGACAAATTTGATATCTACATGTAACAAACATCCTCACAGCCCCTCCCTTTGCCCCTAGACCCCAACATGCCATTCTGGGGCTGGCCTAACTTGGAAAGATTGCTTCCTTAGAGTGTGCGGGTGGAGGGGTAGTCTTAGCTCAACAGAAGTTGCAAAGGACATCTTTGATTGAATGTCTCCATCCAGGCTGGGAGATAATTAAAATGCTTTTTTTTTTTTAAGCTTGGAGACCTCAAGCCAAACCCAGTTGTTGGGAATATCACTTCTGTGGACCCAACGATGCCAGGAAACCCACCCACAGAGGGCATATGACATCCTGCCTAGTTTTAGGCTGGAACCACCTGTTGAGACTGTCACAGAAGGAAGCCATGTTGCAAGTGCCAATTTGAGAGAGTCTAGGTGGCGTCAGGCCATGCATCTAAAAACCCAGTAGGCCTGTGGAAATTATATCTCGGTCCTGGTGCAAAGATCAGAAAAACAGAGAAAATGGATGGATGGACTTCTGAATAGCATCTTTCTCCTAAAATTGTCCTCCACTGGAGAGGACAAATGCTGAGCATGCTGAGTGGTGTGGTCCAAACGAAAGGGTTCAAGGCCAAGGACCTGAAATCCACTCCCTGAAAGCCTATTTGCCAAATTTTTAAGGACTTTTTACAAAGCTGTATTTATTTATCACTTGTTAAACATTTTATTATGGAAGTTGTCAAACATACAAAAGTTAAGAAACTCACACGTACCTACCTAACATCTAGATTCAACAATTAATTATCAACAAACGGCCCATCCAGTTGTTTCCCCATGGTCTTCCCTTGGCCTCATCCACCACATACACTGGATTATCTTAAAGCAAACCCCAGATATCACGTAAGTTTATCTATAAATATTTCTATATGACTCTAAGATCAGAATTCTTTTAAAATATCACTACCACTCCATTAATACCCTCCTTTAAAAATTAACAATTTGTTAGTATCATCAAAAAGCCAGTTAGAAAAAAATCTAATCAGTGTTCAAATGTTCCCCATCAAGTCATCGATTTTTTTTTTTAGTTTGTTTGTTCTAATTAGGATCCAAAAAAGCCCACCACATACTGCATCTGGTTCGTGTGTCTCTTCTCTTTTCATTTATAGTTTGCTCCTCTTTTTTTCTCTGCAATAGATTTGTAAATAAATTGGGTTGTTTGCCCTATAAAATTTCTCAGATTTTGGATTTAGCTGATTGCATTTCCCATGGTGTCATTTAAAATGGTCCCTGGCAACTGGTTTGTCGATCATTTTTCTGCCAACTGGTTTGTCGATCTAGAGGTGAGATCAGATCCAGGTTTGATTCTTTTGGCAGGCCCAACCTTGTACATCTTATCTTTCTCCTTGTCATGTTAAGCCTGATCAGTGGCTTGTGTGTCAAAAAGTCTCTTTTTTTTTTCCTTTGTCATTTTTTTATGAGAATAGGGAACTTTCTCATAAGTGCTATGTACTATCTTTTCTATTTTTGTGGATTTATCCTTGCCCTGGATCCATTCCACTTCTACAATGAAATATATTAGATTCTGTTATAGACTGAGTGTTTGTACACCCCTCAAATTTGTACGTTAAAGCCCTAACTCCCAACGTGATAATATTTGTAAATAGGACTTTGGGAGGTGATTAGGTTTAGATGAGGTCATGAGGGTGGGGCCCTCATGATGGGATTAGTGCCCTTACAAGAAGCAGCACCAGAGACTTTGCTCCTTTGCTCTCTCTCCCTCTTTCTCCACCATGTGAGGACACAGCAAGAAGGTGGCTGTCTGAAAGCCAGGAAGAGAGCCCTCACCAGGAACCAAATCAGCCAGCACCTTGATTTTAGACTTCCCAGCCTCCAGAACTGTGAGAAATAAATGTCTGTTGTTTAAGCCTCCCAGTCTGTGGTATTTTATTGCAGTACCCTGAGCACACTAAGACAGATTCGCTGAAGTTTTATCTGAGAAGCACTGAGGCTGAGGCTGAGGTAGGAGTAAGACCAAAACTTGGGGGGAAAAATACTCAATTCAGTGAAGCAGTTACTTGGCAAATTTGTCTTCTAGGGAATTGATTTGGGGGATGTGTTGGCCTGTTTCCAAAAGAATGTGTATCCAGGATTAAGCAGAGTCATTTGCTAGCTGTGTAACTTTGAAAAAGTTACTGAATCGCTCTGTGCCTCAGTTTCCTTACTTACCTAAAAAATAGAACCAGAGTAAACTTTCTCGACCCCACACACAATGTGAGAATGAAATAATCCAACACAAGTTCTCAGTAAGTGCTCAGAAATGTTGGCTCTTGTTATTCCATCTCTCAACTGCTTTTTTCTTTTTCCCCAACATTTCCAATTAGATTTCATGACCCACAACAGGGTCTTGATCAGCTGCCAGGGCTAGAGTGTAGTGGCATCATCATAGCTCACTCCAACCTCAAACTCCTGGGCTCAAGCCATCCTCCTGCTTCAGCCTCCTGAGTAGCTGGGACTACAGGTGCGTGTCACCATGTCCAGCTGATTTTTCTATTTTTTGTAGAGATGGGGTCTTGCTATGTTGCTCAGGCTGGTCTCAAACTCCTGGCCTCAAGCAATCCTCCCGCCTCAGCTCCCACAGTGCTAGGATTATAGGCGTGAGCCTGACCCCATCTCTCAATTGTTTTGAGGGTAAGGAGACAACAAATGTGGAAACACTTTGAAAACATGCTATGCAAACCCAATGCATTGCTAAAATTAATATTAAACAAACCTATTCTGAGTATAGATGGTGAAATCCAGACTCCCTGCAGTTATCGGGTGAGTCTGTATGTTTATCAGCATGTTTTGATGCTGGAGTCTGAACCCAGAGAAGGTAGAAGCTTACAAACACTATAGTCACAAACAACGCCAACGGGAAAATGAAGTCATTCCGGTTCACATTTTTTAAGTTCCAAACTGTGGTTCTTTGTTACACAATCCCATGGCTGTCTGTGCCATCCTGACTAAACCTGAGCCATGTCCCTTTGGCTGGGCAGACTCTGGTGACAGCTGGCATCCTTGGAGTACACTGCCTTCCAGCAAATCTGGCTTTGGACAATAGAACAATATAAGGTCAAGGTGTGGGGTGGGTGTGAGAGGAATCTCCCCTTGCTGATGCTAACTGAAAGTGGGAACTACATTTCAACATCAGAAACATTCAGAAGAACTATTTGTCCATTACACTTGGCTAGCTAGGTGCCCTAGCAGGAAAGATCCATAAATCCAGGATGTAAACGCCATAAAGGCAGGGACGTTCTGTATGTTTTATGCACTGCATAATTCCGGTACCTTGCCCCGAAGGTGTTCAGTCAATATTAGCTGAATGAGTGCATGTAACATGAACATCAATGGCCCAGCCTGCTCTGCCCCACTCTGGAAGCCCAGCTTCATCGCATCATTTCCCTAACCTCAGATGACCTTCCGAAATTCTCCTTCCTCAGAAACGCTCACTTGTAATTCTCACTTGTAAAACTGCACTTGCTGAAATACTGCTTTAGGTAACAATCACACATGTGTCCTGTCTTCTGAACAAGAATGTAAACACTTTGAGAGAAGGAACCACATCCTCTGGGGTGTGGTTTTGCGGCCTGGAAGATGACTGCATTCATCAACGCTCACGAGTGGGCTGTGGATGAACAGAGGCCGCTTGGATAGATGAACGATGGGCATGGGAAGGAAGGATGGGTGCTTCCTGGACTCAGTCCTGCAGGTATCCCTAGCGAGCTCACCTAGGGAAACCGGAGCCCTTCCCTGACCATGGCAGGGTGGGGCTCCTCCTTGCCTCTTGTCCACAACACAGTCCTGGAGCATCCTTCTAGCTTCTCTGCCATCTGAAAATGCACAGATGCACTGGTCCTAAAGGGTTAAAATGGAAGCTTAACATTGCGTATTGTTCCAGGGAACCCAGAAGCCGAAGGACAGGCAGTGCATGTTTAGACAAGATAGGGAAAGCCAGCATCTCCCTCTAGGCAAGAAACACAGCAGGAGAGCAGGTTTTTACTCCCTGGGCCTTGAGGAACACAGCAGGTGGAGCAACTTCAACAACTGTCTAAAGAAAGCTTGATTTAATCAGGGCAAAACCCAGAGGTCCCATACACAGCCCTTTCCAACATTTCCATTAGATTTCATGACCCACAATCACGTCGTAAAGCTTAATATGACATGTATTTACTCCTAAATCCAATGTGATTAAAATGACTTTGTTTTAAGAATTTGGGTTTGTTTTTTAGAACTTTTGCCAACAGGATCGAGATACTTTATAGAGGCCTCCCTAAGGCTAGGCTCTCTATTTTGTTTTTTTGTTTTTTTTACATTTTTAAGCAGTGAGAGGATGGCAAAACTACAGGAGCAGTCAACTGTGAAGACTGAGAAGTCTAGGAACGAAATTCCGAGTTGAAATCAAGTAAAAGTTACTCCAGAGTTAATAAGACACATCCGGTAATATGTTGATACTGCACCAAATGGCACCCAGGCATGAAAGAAGTCAGATCACCACAGGCCCCCACAGGCACAGGTGGCAAGGTGACCTCACTGTCCCCAAATGCAGCATGCCCTCACCCACCTCCTGCCTTCCTCTGATGCTGTTCATCCCTCCCTTGTCTCAGGAGCCCCTTGTCCTGAGGTCCTCCCTCCCCGTTCCAGGCTTCCTCAATCTCTACCTCCCCAGTCCCCCCTTGAGTCACAGGTTGAAAGAGTCACCGCCAAGAGTTACGCAGCCTGACCCTGAGCCAAACACAGCGCTAAGCCTCCCACACAACCCTGTGGTAGTATTATTATTGTCATCGCTATCTGCGCATCAGAACCCCTTGGCAAATCTTTAAATCCCCCCAGGAGCATGCACTCCCCAGACTGAAGGGCACTGCCTCCCTACAAACTGTCAAATGGGGGGGGGGCTCAAGCTGCAGGGGAGGGCCCCAAGGCACAAGATAAACCTGGCACAACAACCTGGACTACCAGTTCACCGAAAAGGTTCCTAGATGGCAGAGTCTGTGAGGTTCTTTGCCAACTGGAGACGCAGATATTAAAGTTTCAAAGCAAGAATTTGCTTCAGTGGAATACAAGCCGCTCACCCAGAACGCTGGCGGTTAGGTGGAAGCACAGTGGGTTCAACAGAGACAGGGAGGGAAGGGTGGAAGGGTGGGTGGGCGATCAGGCCCCCCCTAGAAGCTCCCTCATCTACTCTCCCTCTGTGGTGGTTGCTCTGAAGACCCAACCCTTAAAAGCAGGCTTGCAGGACCCTCCCCTCTGAGATCCCTTTCAATCTGCTTACCCAAGTTGCAGTTCTCACAGGCTGGTAAATGCAGTGAGCTTATTTGCAAGCCAGGGTCATATCTGCCTAGCAACCCAACACGAAGACTTCAAGGACTGTAAGCAGTGGACAGAGAACAGGCAGGCCAACTTCGCACAAAGGAATCCGTTCTCATGCAAATGACCCTAAGCTAGAGGGCTAGAAGAGAGAGAGAGACCTGGGGACAGCTCTGAGGAGCCAATTTTTTTCCCAAGAAGATATTGGGGGGACTTCCTAGGGGCATCATTATAGCTTTGGCCACTGTAAAGGAAGGGCCAGAGAAGGGGCTCTGCCTGCCCCTTGGGTTACGACAGACACAACGGGAGAGGCTAAGAGGGAAGCTGAGCCCTTAACTTAATTTCCTCATTTTTTTGGTCCTGTTTTCCAGACTCCAAAGGTTCTTTTGTTCTTATTTAGAACTGAACAGAGTTAGTTTTGTTTGGGGGGGTTTGCTTAGCATGGTAATGCAGTGCTTTCCACGGAGAAGTTAAAAAAGCAGGGGTTTTCACGCTTGGTCTCACTAGGATTGAGGGAACAAGGTGATGCCAGCCCTTAACCAGAGTGGGCAAAAGTCATCGGTTTGTGGCTAACAAGCCTGGGCTGAGGCTGGGTTTCCAGCAACCTCTCCACTTTTCAAATACAGATGGCAAATGTCAACTTTGGATGAGCTCTAGTTGCAAAAAGAGCTTGTGTGTTTCTATAAATGTGGCGTAACCTTGGGCGAATCCCTCCAGTGCTCAGTGCCTTGACTTTCCTCATCTGTAAAATGGGGGAAAATGAATATCACATGCAGAAGGTTGCTGATGGGGTTAAAATTAGATCACATGTATGGCACTTAATACAGTGTTGGGAACAAAGCAAACATGAAAAAATTACTATAATTAATATTAACAAAAAGTAGAGTAATATTAGTAGTAATAATAATAATACATTATAATAATAATTATTATTACAATTATACCCCCCAACAGCCAGGTATCACTCGTCAAACATCCAGATGCCACTTTTAAATCCATTCATTCACCCCTAGGGCTTTAGGCATTATTTATCTAATTTTTAAAATCAAAAAGCTGAAGTATTGAGATTTAATGTTACTTGCTTAGATAGGTTGCACCCTTAGGCTCCAAGACAATACAGCACATGCTGTGTCATTATTACATATGACATTTCCATGCTGAGTCCAGTGACAGGTCCTAAGTATTAAAGAGTAAGATCCTAAATATCAAAGATTATGCTTATAGGTAGTCCTGCTTTAGCACTAAGTGATTTCATTATAGTAATTAAAATCAGTTTCTGAATATCATTCCATGTGGATTCTCTGAAGAAATGATCTCAGGCAGGGCATATGTTGGAGTCACCAACTTTTTTTTTTTTATTTGAGTCAGAGTTTTCCCTCGTTGGTCAGGCTGGAGTGCAGTGTCACAATCATAGCTCACTGCAACATCAAACTCCTAGGTTCAGGAGATCCTCCTGCCTCAGCCTCCCGAGCAGCTTTCACTACAAGCGGGCGCCAGGGCAGCCGGCTAATTTTTAAATGTTTTTATAGAGCGGGGTCTCAAATTTGACACTGGTCGCAAATTCGTGGCCTCAAGCCTCACAAATTGCTGAGATTACAGGAGTGCGCCCCAGTGCCTGGCTGGAGTCAGCAATTCATTGGTCTTGGTAAACCATAAATCATAACAGAGATAAGAGCTAATGGGTACCGAGGCCTTACCATATGCCAGTCACTGTGATCTGAACATTATAGACATCATAAACTAAACCCTTCAACTCTGGGAATACCACCATTATCCCCATTTTACAGATTTGGAAGTTAACCCTCTGAAAAGTTAAATTACTCCTACAAGGTTGCAAAGCTACTCAGCAGAACCCGGCTGTACAGTACTGGCCATAACAGGGCACTCTGCACCTATGAACCTGCTCCCCGCTTAACCCAACCAGAGCTAGTTAACAGCAAAGGATGGCATTTAGGTCCGCTGGCAGACCCTATTCCAAAATGGTGAGAGAAACCAGCGACCAAGGAAGGATTTTTTAAAAATTCAGACCGCCGACTCCTCCCGACGGCGACCCTCCGTGCGCGCACTCCCAAACTACGCTCTCTTGAGTTTCTGACGTCGGAACCACATTCTCTGAACCCCAATGTAGGGAGCAGCCGGAGCCCAAGTCCGTAAAGGAATGCGAATAATATGGCTTTTGTTTCCCAGTAGTTCCAAATTTGCCTTGGGGGTGCGAAGTGGCGACCAAGAAGCCAAGTTTGCGCCCCCGCGGGCTCTGACACACGCTTTGTCCCCATGAGGAGCTCGTAACAGGTTTCCCGTGCATCACCCACTTAGTTCGCAGTGACCCTGGGGGTCGGGGACTTCGGGATGAGGGGTACCGGCTCCCTAAATCTCCGGGCCTCCTGTGGAGGGCTCCCGGCCGGCAAGGCACCAGAGTGCACCTGTGCCGACGTCGCCTCCCGCCGGGCAGGGTGCGCGCGCGCCTCAGGCCGGGGATGCTGACTCAGCCCCGCTGCTCACATTCCTTCCGCGCAACGCCGATGCTGCTGCTGCTGCTGCAGCAAAGGGGGGGACTCGAGGCACCCGGAGCAGCCGAGCCGCTCGCTCCCCGGGGCCCACTGCGGCACTCCCTCCCCACTCCCGGAAGGGGAACCGTGGGGGTGCGCGAGTTGACGAAATTGAGGGAAGTGGGCGCTGCAGGAGGAACTCGGGCGCCGCGCGCGCAGCTCACACCCAAACTGGAAGGAACCTGTTCTGCCCGGGGCGGGCGCGGAGCCGCCGCGCGGGACCAGCCCCGGCGCGCGCCTTCCCCCTCCCCGCTAAGTCCCCAAATCCTCAGGCCGCGGGCAGGGCTGGCCAGTGGGCGCGCCGGGGGGCTGGTCCCGGGGGTGTCTCTGAGACAGGGTGCAGGCGCCCCGGACGACCCTGCACGCCCGCGCTCCCACTTGCATTGCGGCAAAGCGCCGGGGTCTGGTCGGGCCGGGCGCGCCCGGCTGGTGGAATGGGGGCGTCGTGCCAAGGACCCCGGTGGCGCTGGCGGGGGCGGCCCGGCCGGGGATGGCGACACCGTTACCTTCCGTGACCCCCAGCCCCGGCGGCAGGCGGGCGCGTGCCCGGCGCGGCCGCGGTCCACGTGGGCCGGCGCGCGCGCGCCAGGCCGGCCCCCTCCTTGGCGGCGCTCGGCGCTCGCAGCACATGGTCGGCGGCGGCGCGCCCCCGAGGCCGGCGGAGACCGGCTGCAGCCGGTATAGGATAAGCGATAGGCAGCGACGCGGGGCCGGGGCGCGAGCGGCAGCACGCACGGCCCCGAGCGCAGGCAGCCGGGGTGGGGGGCGGGGGGAGGGTGTGGCTCGGGTGCCCGAGGCGCGGGAGTGGGTGGAGGGCCGGGGAGCACCGGCCTCACCCGCCCCAGCCAACTTGTGCTAGACTTGGGCCCGCCCCCTAAGGGGTTAAACCTTTTCTCATGTTACCGAGCGGCTTATAAGGAGGGGGAGGCCAAGCCTCCGCCTTATTGGGAGCCTTTTGGGGTTTATTCTCTTCCCTTCTAACTTGGTGAGTTGGTTTTATTATTTTACATGTTTAAAAGTTTGATTTTGGGGTGTGGGTTGCTTTTTTAAAATATGTGTTGGGGCCTTTTTGGGGATGGGAGGCGGAGGAGACCACTTAACATCTTAACATTTTGGAGAGGTTATTCCGAAAAATATTCTCTGACAGTTAGGAATGCTCAGGCCCCTAGGATGACGCGCTCTAGCCGTTTTGGGCAGCTGAGAGTTGAATGTCCGTGACCCTGGTACAGTTGGATCCCGGAAAATACCTAAAGGCATGCCTGATCTTTGAGTGTCCCCCGTCCCGGGTTAGGGGTTCCAGGTCGTTGAGCGAGTCGGGGGCGAGGGGCTCAGCCCCTCGGTGGATTTTCCGCATGAAGTTGCCTGCGCGTCGTAAGAGCGAAATGTCAGAGGTCCCTTCCTTCCCCAAGCTGGCGCGCGCACGCAGGGCGGCCACTGAGGCAGCGCGAGGGAAAGTGGGGTTCCCTGTCTGTCTCCCCCTCCAGACACACCACCATCACCCCACGTTTGGCCCCTGGGGAGAAGGCAGGGATTTTCCTGCTGAGCGCGGGTCCTGCACCTTGACGGTCAGAACTGTCAGCAGCTGACGGCTGGTCCCGCGCAACTTCCAAGGTTCCCGGGGCTGCCAGCCGCAGGAAAGCGCTGGTGCAGCTGAGCTGTTCTGTAGCCAGGGAGGATGGTTTGCAAGAGGAAATGGGTTATTTCCTTCTGGGTTGTTGTTGTCTTTTCATCTCCGCACCACCCCCCCCAGCAGACAGGTCATAGAAGTTTGTTAGGTGGTATGTAAAATGCACCAAACACGGGGCGGGGGGGGGGGGCGTCAGTCTTAGAAAAAGCTCCCCGGAGCCAACTGGGGAAGAGCAGTTATAACTTGTCAACCTGGAAGCCAGTTTCGTTTGCACAGTTAGACACTCCCTGCCAGCTCCTCGCAGGAGATGGTTTCTACCCTAGCAATGAGATTTCTGTGATCTTACTGTTTTTGCAAATCATAGTAAGATGGGCGTCTTGTTTGCAAAAGAAAAAAAAATGCTAAGTGCTGATGCTGAAATCTCTAACTGATGCATCTCCCCATGTCCCAAGCACCATTACGTGGCATTTTTGGGGTCAACAATACATCCTGCCAGATGATATAGTAGAAACACCTCTTCTCATAATTAAGGGAAGGGTGTCCAAGATAGAAACTTACAGTATGTAAATAAACAATGCAGCCAAGTGGAAAGCTCCTTCGAGCTTAATGAGTACCACTAATCCTGAGTTTTCCTTCTGTGGTTTCCAAAAAAGGACTTTCCTCAGTGGAACTCCTGAGGAGGACACTTAAATTAAGGGGTCAGGTTTCAACATCATGGTCTTGTAAAATGGGTGAATCGGTTGTATCCAGTGATTCAACCCTATGAGCCAACTGTCCAGGTTAGGTTTGGGATTTTTTTTTTTTAATAGAGAATTCAAATGAACTTCACCAAATACAGACTGGTTTTGACAACTGGAGCAAACTTTGACAACTTGTCAAAGCTGTTCTCCAGGCTACGCCTTTGAGAAGAATAGAGATTCACAGTGTATTTGCGGAGGCTCTGCCTATACCAGTAGCCAATCCCATTTCTATCCAAAGCCTGCATTTTGAACTGTGCTCTGAACTGACCTTGGACTGACATTCTGATGGTCTACAATAATCTAAAATTTTTCATGCCAAAATGCCAAAATCTTTTCTCAACAGATTAAATCATAGTGCCACTCCCAGGTATAGCAGATTTCCAAGCCTTTGGAAGAATACCTACTTATTTAAGGGGCCGATTAAGACAACCAAATGCTACTAGGAAATCCTCCAGACTGGCCAGTGGATTTTGTTGTTATACTTCCTCCAGAAGAACAGTAGGCTGAAGGGAAGATGGCTGCCAGGAACCCCCATTCAGAATCGTAGAATTTTACAGTTGGAAAAGGTCTGAGAGACTGCCAACCCCTGATTTACAGATGATGGAATTTAGGGATTAAAGATTTAGGGATTAAAATAATGGAATCTAGGCATTTTCCCAAAAGACCAACCCTTGGGCCTTGCCTTTTAAAGGGCTTTGAAGGATAATTTAGAGCAAGCCAGGGTCAAAGACTATCACAGAATTGTAGACCCTTAGGGCAGGAAGAGATCTGAGATCAGAGTCAAGTTGAACTCCCTTTTTTACATTTATTTTGATTTTACATGAAAATCAGAAAAGAAGTGATTTGTCCAAGGCCATAGAATCACTCATCATGCCTCACCAGTGAGATCCCTACACAGCCAACTAATATCTCTTCCCGTCAGATAAATTCACATGACCATAAAACTGAAATGAACAGATAATTTCCATATTCTGGAATTTGTAGAGGCTTCTAAGTAACTGAGTTCAAAATTCAGGCCTCAGTTGCTTTATTTGCAGAGGCAGATGGTTTGTAAAGCCAGTTGGCCTCCTGCTGAATGAAGGGAAGAAAGAAGAGTCCAGGAAGGGGTTAATTCTGCAACCAAGCACTTCCTCACCTTATGCTGCAGTTTTATAAGGAAAAAACTGTGCACTGTTTTAGGAGTACCCTAAGACTCATACTTTATTGAGCACATACTTTGTGCCAAACTTTATTGAGCACATACGTTGTGCCAAATGCCACACCAGGCACTTGGTCTGGAAAGAGCTGCTGACTGCCCTGTAAGTACCTGCCCTGTGCAATCTTACGTGCAAAATGCAGACGTTATCACCTGGTAAGCTTTAGAAACCAGGTTATTCTGTTATTAGTCTCTATTGTGGCCTTATCTTCAAAGCTAAATATAATAGGACATAGGATGCTTTAGGATGATAAAGGCATAAACTTTGGAGTAGAAGTAGGTCCAGAGTGTCATCCTTCCTTTATGATAATCCCAGTAATAAGAAAAAAGAAAGCCTCTGTCATCCAAAAACCCAAGAATGCAGGTGAAAGTTATATTTGAATCTAGCTACGGTAGAGTAGCACAGCCATAAAGCAGAGTTTTAAAAAACAAACAAACAAAGGAATTGATCACCCAGAAGGGGGCTCAGAAAGTAAAGAGAAGTAGAGGCAGTCTCAAAAGGTCCCCATGTTCTAACCAGCTGTCATAGATCAATTCTAACCAGTGTCTAGCTACTTAACACCCATGTTTGCAAGAACCATCTAGCATTTGCACTTTCCTCCTAGCTTGGTTTCCTTGGGCCACCAGGTTTAGCCTCGTGCTAAATTCAAAAACTTCAACAGTTCAGGCTGGATGGAGCCTTAGAGATTCCCCAGGCCAATGTCCACATTTGACTGATGAGGAACTCAGACCCAGACAGGTGAAGTGACTTTCTCAAGGTCACACAGTTAAGTGGCAAAGCAGTTCACAGACATCTTTACATATGGAGGTAAAGAGAACTTTTATCTTTGGAGAAAAAATAGTTTCCTCACAAGGCCTATATAAAACACTTCCCTCCCTGGCCTTTAAAATGCCATCCTTTAGGCTTGTACAGCAGGAGCCCTGGGAAGCAGGAGATTCCACTGTGGACCATTTTGATCAAGTCCCTTCACCTCTCTGGGGCTCAGTTTCCCTATTTTGCAAAATGAGTAGGATTTTACAAAGAGGAGTTGAACAAGATGAGCTCCCAATTCCCTTTCAGTTTTAACATTCAGCAATTCTAACTCCATTCAGGGGCTACAGGTTGACCCTAACCCCATCCCTTTTGCAAGTGCAAACCAGTGATCATACAGGCAAGGCAAGGAAGGGAGCTGGGCGGCAGCACCAGAACCGCACCCCTGGCCTAACACACAGCCTTCTGATAGTGGTCAATGATCTCAGCTCATCCAAAAACTGCAATCTGATCCCACTCATCTAAATGCAATCCAACAAAAAGATTCTGTCTCTTTATCATGTAGTGATTTTAGGCTACAGAGAGGTTCCACTTGTCTCTCTAGAGCCTTTATCATATTTTTTCCAAATATGTTTTGATTCAAGTTGGTTGAGCCCTCCATTAAAACTGTTCTCACCTTGTGGGCACCCATCTGGGTTAGAACAATCGTGCCAATGTGACCTTGGACTTAGCCATTTAGTCCTCAATGCTTGTCAGAAATGTTCTGAACTCTGGAAGGACGTGGCTGAATGGTTTTAAATAGGATGCATCTCGGTCATAAATTTCCTTATCATTATCATCAACAAATATTTAAGACCATGGAGACCATCTCTTGGTCTTTTCACTGTAGCATCCCTACAGTGAAAGCAGAGGGCCTGGCACCTAGTAGGTACTTTGTTGAAAAAATAAATAAAAGCCATATACAAGGTACGGGGCGGGGGAGTGTATGCAAAGAGATATAGGCCCCAGATTTTGTGAGCTTATAATTTAATCAAGAAAATAAGATAAATGCATGAAAGTATATGATACCCCATCATTAAATGATAAGTGTCACATGAAGAAAAGAGCCCTTAGGGTGAGTTGGTCAGAGGAAGCATTATGGAGAAAGGAGTATCTGATGGAACAAGGCCTTAGAGGTTACACTGTGCCAGCTGCGGAGGGGGCATCCCAGCGTGGGGAAGTGGCACGGCCACAGCATGGGGGGTGGGGACTATGACGATGGCAGGCGAGTCAAGTCTTAGAACCAGAAGAAATAAGGGTACAAAGTGAGGTTACAAAGGCCATTGAAAGTCAGGCTAATTGGTGGATTTTATCCTTCAAAATGAGGAAAGCCATTGAAAAAGTCTGAGCAGAAAAATGCCACAACAATGCAGCATTTCAAAAAGATTAATTGTAGTGGACATGTGGAGCCAGTCAAGAGGCTGGTAAAGGAATCGTGGTCTTCGCAAAGGAAAGCTCAAACCAGTGGCCTGGAAGGGTGAAGGCCAAGGCCCTAACCACCACAGGCTCACCACCATCGCTAGTCCTTCTGCCCTCCGGCTCCCCCTACCTAGGGAGAAAGCTGTTCTAAAGTCAGCACCGGGAGGCACTTTCTTGGGGGGCTCTTCTAAATCTTGAGCCTAGTGCTGTTGACTCCTGCCCCAGCTCTCTCATCTTAAGAGTGACTTTTGAAAGGCTAATGAAGGCAGGGTGTTGTGAGAACCCCATTTGCTGGAGGGCTCCTGGCTTCCATCTTAAATCAGTTGTTTTCCATGTGGGGAGGTGACTAATGACAAACTACTCTGCAGCTGCTCAGCCTACCTCTTGAGCTGCCTACCTGCCCTTTCCCACCTTTCCATTTGCTCCCAGGCATGACAGGTCAACACACTTCAAAATGCAGGGGCCTCTGCTACAGAGAACATAAGCTTCTTAAAGCATCTTACGCCCTATTTCATTCAACCAAATATTTGACAGTAATATATATATGTAGTCCTTCCCAATACCAGGCTACTGTGGGAATGGTGCTATCAATAGGATAAATGATAATAAGTTAGGTCAGATTAGCTGCTTTGTAAGATTTATCAAGGAAAATGCAGAATATTAGATTTTATGATTAGAAACCAGCAAGTCTACTGGATAGATGAGGTTGGATCCTGTCATTTTTAAGTTGCCCTCTATTACAATAAAACTTTTGCCTTAGTAACTTGAACACAACAACTTATGGCTAGACAAAGGATATACAGGCATCCTGAAAATTCACCTGTGTACAACTGTATACTTGTAAAGAATTCTTTTTTTTTCTATCTTATTTTTTTTTCATTGACATATAATAATTGTACATATTTATGGAGTACATAGTGATGTTTTGATACTTATACTGTCTAGTAATCAGATCAAGGTAATTAGCATATCTACTATCACAAACATTTATCATTTCTTTATGTTGGGAACATTCATTTAGCCATTTGAAACTATGTATCATTATATATAGTTTATTATACATATAAAATAAACTATATATCATTAACTATAGTCATCCTATACAGTGGTATAGAACACTAGAACTTATTCCTCCTATCTAGCTGTAATTTTGTATCCTTTAATAAATCTCTCCATATCCCTCCCTTCCCAATCTCTAATATCATCTGTTCTAATTTTTACTTCTGTGAGATCAAGCTTTTTTCAGTTTCCACATATGAGTGAGAACATGTGGTTTTTAATTTTCTCTGTCTGGCTTATTTCACTTAACACAATGTCTTCCAGTTCCATCCATGTTGCCGTGAATGACAAGATTTCATTCTTTTTTATGGCTGAATAGTATTCCATTGTGTCTATATACCACATTTCTTTATCCATTCATCTGTTGTTGGACACCTAGGCTGATTCCATATCTTGGCTATTATGAATAGTGCTGCAGTAAACATGGGAGTACAGATGTCTCTTTGACATGCTGATTTCCCTTCCCTTGGATAAATACCCATTGGTGGGATTGCTGGATCACATGGTAGTTTTATTTGTAGTTTTTTGAGGAACTTCCATACTTTTCTCCAGTGGCTGTACTAGTTTACATTCCCACCAACAGTGTATGAGTTCCCTTTTCTCCACATCTGTGCCAGCATTTGTTATTTTTTGTCTTTTTGATAATAGCCATCCTAACTGGGGTGAGATGATAGCTCATTGTTGTTTTGATTTGCATTTCCCTGATGATTAGCGATGTTGAGCATTTTTTCATGTACTTGTTGGCCATTTGTATGTCTTCTTTTGAGAAATGTCTGTTCAGATCATTTGCTCATTTTTTAATCAGATTGTTTTTTTGCTGTTGAGATGTCAAGTTCCTTGTATATTCTGGATATTAATCCCCCGTCAGATGAATAGTTTGCTAATATTTTCTCCCATTCTGTAGGTTGTCTTTTCACTCTTATTGTTTCTTTTGCTGTGCAGAAGATTTTTAGTTTGATATAATCTCCCATTTGTTTATTTTTGCTTTTCTTGTCTGTGCTTTTGAGGTCTTATAAAATCTCTTCCCAGACCAATGTCCTGAAGCCTTTCTACTTCTTCTAGTAGTATTTTTGTCTTGGGTCTTACACTTAGATCTTTGATCCATTTTGAGTTGATTTTTGAGAAGTGGAAGTCTAGTTTCATTCTTCTGCATGTAGATATCCAGTTTGCCCAGCACCATTTGTTGAGGAGACTGTCCTTTTCCCAATGAGTGTTCTTGGCACCTTTTTCAAAAATCAGTTGGCTATAGATATGTGGATTAATTTCTGGGTCCTCTATTCTGTTCCATTGGTATATGTCTGTTTTTATGCCAGCATCATGCTGTTTTGGTTACTACAGCTTTGTCGTATATTTTCAAGTCTGGTAGTGTGATGCCAGTGTGATGCCTCTAGCTTTGTTCTTTTTGTGAAGGATTGCTTTGAGTATTCAGGGTCTTTTGTGGTTCCATACAAATTTTAGGATTTTTTTTTTTTCCTATTTCTGTGAAGAATGTCACTGGTATTTTGATAGGGATTGTATTGAATCTGTAGATTGCTTTGAGTAGTATGTAAAGAATTCTTAATCTTGAGGTTACTTGCCATTAAGAGCTCTAAGACCATGCACTCACTAATTATTACAGATATCATTCATTTTTAGTTGGGCTAAAAATACACATCACTGTTTCAAAGTATATGTAATTGCAGAGGCTTTGAAAAAGACAGCTTTCATGTGCTAGAGCCCAATCCAGAAGACCTGAGTTAAAACCAACCTCTTTCCAGTGTTAAATATAGTGTCTCCTCTTATAGTATCCACAGGTCTGCTTGTTCTGATGTTTGTTGCAGTTTGAATGTAAAGGCATAACGAGGCCAGGGGTAACTCCCTTAACTTGTGTAACTGTATTCTAGAGTATTTGTCATGTGCTCAGAAATTCAATTGCTGATACACTAAGCGGTAGTCAACTTTGAGGAACTTACTCATGCTAAACAAACCTCGAAACAGAATTCCCACATTTTGATTTATAGTTACATTCTGTCCGTGGAGGTACATCCATCCACCTGGGACACCAAATCAGAATCAGAATGTTGCTTACTGAGTGGAAAATGGGAGCAAGAAGAGTTGGCTGCATGGTCTTCATGGCAGGTGGCATCAAGCAGAGATGCATATAGTATCTCAAGCTCTTAAGAACTTATCCTGTGATCCTATGGAAGGTACTAGACATACTGTCAGTGTTTGCTCTTCAGCCTCCCTTTTCTAAGCTTTTTTTTAAAATTTTTTTTTAAAAGAGATGGGATCTTGCTCTGTTGCCCAGGTCTGGAGTAGAGTGGCACGTGATCATAGCTCACTGCAGCCTCCAAATCCTGGGCTCAAGTAATCATCCTGCCTCAGCCTCCTGAGTTGCTGAGACTACAGGCACATGTAGTCTAATTAGCCACCATGTCCAGCTAATTTTTTAATTTTTTGTACAGATAGGGTCTTGCTATGTTGCCTAGGCTGGTCTTGAACTCCTGGCCTCAAGTGATCCTCCCACCGTGGCCTCCCAAAGCATGGGGATTACAGGCATCAGCCTCTAGGCTTCATTTCTGATCAACATTCCTTATGGTCAATTCAGTCTTTCTTTGCCTAAGTTGTCTCCTTCAAGGTCAGCATTAATACTTGGTCTGGTGGCCATTCTGTGTCCTTCAAAGTGCCTCTAAGTATTCTGCTCTGGTTCCTTATGTTTATTTATTTTTTGTTTGTTTATTTGTTTTTCCCATCTGGCTATCACAGGGAAGTCTTACTTCCAAGTTCTTTGGGGGCCACATATGCAATACAAAGATATTTATATACATATATGTATAAAATGGTCCAAATACTTTATCCTAACTGTACATGATTTAAATATTCAACCTAAATAATGGGGTAAGTAATTCTTATCTGTTATGTTTGCAAAAGAGTATTACAGTCAACAACCCTCATGCTACTGCTGGTCTGATTTTTTTTTAACTTTTTATTTCAGATTAAGAATGACCCAAAGGAAAGCAAAGCTTTGTTTCAGAGCCAATGTGTATACTGAAGTGCCTGATGGAGGATGGGGCTGGGCAGTAGCAGTGTCTTTTTTCTTCATTGAAGTCTTTACCTATGGCATCATCAAGTCGTTTGGCGTCTTCTTTAATGACTTAATGGACAGTTTTGATGAATCCAATAGCAGGATCTCATGGATAGTATCAATATGTGTGTTTGTCTTAACATTTACAGGTTAGTACATCTTTCAGCCTAACCTCGACTTAAGGGTGGGCCCCTTGTAATCTGCCTAACTACATAATGGTAGTTGGTGTGATTGTGATGCATTCCATTATGTCGGCCGTTTTTTGGTGGGGGGGGTGTTTGTTTGTTTGTTTTTTGAGATAAAGTCTCACTCTGTCACCTAGGCTAGAGTGCAGTGGCATCATTATAGCTCACTGCAACCTCAAACTCATGGGCTCAAGCGATCCTCCCACCTCAGCCTCCTGAGTAGCTGGGACGACAGGTGCGCACCACCATGCCTGGCTAATTTTTCAATTTAACACCCATGTATTAAACATCTACCATTCACACACTCTCAGGATTCTGTAGACTACTTTGAGGAGAGCAGTCAACCCCAATTCTGTGAGGATGTAGTCATTGCCTAAAGAAGCAACATCAAAAAGTTGCTGGCATACCAGGCCTTGATCTCATAATTACAGGTCAGAAACACGTAAATGTGGATACATGAAGAAGAAAAATAGGATGTGTCAAAGGAGATAATGTGAAATTACAAATATTGTCCTGAGGAGACACTCTAAATTCCAAACACCTGCTTCCCCAAAGGACATTGCTGATTCATCATTATACAATACTCCCAGATCCAATAGCATAAAATAAAATCAGGTTTTAGTATTATTTTTAACATACTAATTTTTACCTGGTCACAGGCCTAATTTGAACATGCACACTGGTCTCAGGAGTTCATCTATCTGTCAGAGTCAATGCTGAGGGTTTTCCAAGAGAACAGAGCTGTTGAACTCACCTCAGAAACTTAACTAGGTTGATCTTAAACTTCCCTAACTTTACTCTAATAACCTATCAGGGAACTATTATTGCTGAAGTTAAAGCCTTTCTTTAAATATAGTTTATTTTCAGCCATATAATGCTTTAAAGAGGCAACTACCTGTGTTTTTAGCCATTAGGTAAAGTAGGAATTTCTCTTATTAGTTCTACTATCTCTTAAAACTGTCATGAAGTAGCTCCTAGTTCCAGTTTGAGTATTAAGATAACTTAAATTGTGGAATGCTTAATTACTTTCTTAGAAAGGTAATTTTAGTGAATAAGAACTAAAATTTTACATTTGGTAATGTAAATAAAAAGGAAATCCCAAAGATTAAGTTTTAGCTCTTTTATAACCAAAAATAAAAATGTAGTCAACAAGCAATTTCTACTTAATACTATTATACCAGAAGATAATTCTTCAAAATGCTATTATTCTAGTTGTTAATGTTTTGAACCAACATATTGGCTCAAAATGATAGTGGTTTCATTATGAGCTACATTCAGTATTCGTTTGAATTCTAATAGCTAACGTAACAGATATATATGGACTAACCCCAACAAAATTTAATCCTTTTTTCCCCTGCCCCTTGTATCTAGCATGTTGTCCTCCCTTGACCCAACTCTCAATGGCTAACTTATCTCAGTGTTCTCAAGTTGATATTAAGTAATATATAACTAGGAAACTAATTTGCCAGATTTATATGTCCTAGGGGATACAGCTTATAGAAGCTAAGCAAATTATGATTTGTCAGACACTTTGACTACATTGTAATGCTATTGATCCCATAGCAGTCCTCCTTTAAGAGTACATAACTGAAAATTAGTCATACTTTCATCCTATAAAGAAACCAGCTACAATCTGATTCCAAATGGAGCTTTTTTAACATAATCCAAAGTAGCGCATATAGAAAAAAAGAAAATCAGCCGGGTGCGGTGGCTCATGCCTGTAATCCTAAGCACTTTAGGGGGCCGAAGCAGGAGAATCACTTGAGGCCAGGAGTTCGAGTTTGAGACCAGCCTGGTCAACACAACAAGACCTCATCTCTGCAAAAAAATATAAATAAATAAATTAGCTGGGCATGGTGGCACACACCTGTAGTCCCAGCTACTGGGGAGGCTGAGCCAGAAGGATGGCTTAAGCCTGTGAGTTGGAGATGACAGTCAGCTATGATGGTGCCACTGCACTCCAGCCTGGGCAACACAGTGAGATCCTGTCTCAAAAGAAAAAAAATGATTCAAGCAATCATAGCAAAACCAATTTTTATTACAGAATAACATAAATTAAATGCATATCTAGTTTTGTAGACATTCATGATGAGTCAAAATCATCTAAAAATATAGATATACGTTTTATACTATTACTCGGGCTTTCTCTTTTTTTTTTCCTTTTTTTTTTTTATTTTAATAGATTTAGGGGGTACAAGTTGAATTCTGTTACATGTGTATATTGTAGAGTGGTGAAATCTGGGCTTATGGTGTGCCCATCACCTGAATGGTGTACAGTGTACCCCTTAGGTAATTTTTCATCCCTCACTCCCTCCCACCTTTGCCCCTTTTGAGTCTCCAGTGTCCATTATGCCACTCGGTGTTTTTGTCACCATAGTTTAGATCCCACTTATAAGTGAGAACATGCAGCATTTATTTTTCTGTTCCTCAGTTGCTTCACTCAGGATAATGGTCTCTGGTTCCGTCCAAGTTGCTGCAACAGACATTATTTTGCTTTCCTATCACTGAGTAGTACTTGCACTTTCTTTATCCGCCCATCAGTTGATGGGCACTTAGGTTGGTTCCATATCTTTGCAATTGTGGCTTTCTGTTTAAGGAACCTGAAGAATCTTGTCTAATTTGAACAAATAATAAAATAATTCCTGAACTGACTTAAGTAGTCATTGCATGAAATGTGTTATGTATTTTACATCATCTCTCCATGTTCAAGGCATAGAGGGAGGAATCTTAAGGAAGCTCACACTGAAGCCTCTGTGAGTTAAAATATCACTTTATGTTCTTTTCCGGCAGCTCCCCTCGCCACAGTCCTGAGCAATCGATTTGGACACCGTCTGGTGGTGATGCTGGGTGGTGTGCTTGTCAGCACAGGGATGGTGGCTGCCTCCTTTGCACGTGAGGTTTGCCACATGTATGTCACCATTGGCCTCGTCTCTGGTAAGGGCTGCTCCTTGGTTCTGAAGTTCCCTAGATATTTAGCTTGAAGAACAAGGAAGGAGGAGGAGGAAATTAAACCCAAATTGTATTTCTCTCTCTTTCTTTTTCCTTTAAAATTAACAGTATCGTAGATCAGTAGTTCTGAACTGGGCTGTATGGACTACAGGAGATCTGTGAACCTATTCTCAAGTGTCCAAGAGTTTTTGTTTGATCTTTTTTTTAAAAAAAAAATTTACCAATGATGAAGATAACTTCTCTTTTGCTATAGTTTGCAGCCAAAGGACATCGTTTTTACAAAGTAAGACTTGAATTTCTTTAGCCAGTATTTCTCAAATTAGGGTCTTGAGGATCCAGGGCTGTAGGGAGGGGAAGTACAATGTGCTGCACTTATTCTTGGGGGCTTGGCTTCTTTTTCTTTTTCTTTTTCTTTTTTTTTCTCCTCCTCGCCTCTCTCACTTGGGGGCTTAAGAAAACTTTTTTTCCCACTTAAAAGGAGTCCATACATTACTCATAGATTATATATTATATATATGTGTGCTTACATATATAATATATATACATACACACACCGTTAAGATTTGCACACTTTAACTTTTTCATGCATTTCTGCAAATATCAAGAGACTTGTTTATTTCCAAATACAAGTTTGTTTGTTTGTTTGTTTTTTAAGACAAGGTCTCACTCTGTCACCTGGGCTAGAGTGTAGTGGCGTCATCATAGCTCACTGCAACCTCCAACTCCTGGGCTCAAGCAATCCTCTTGCCTCAGCCACCCGAGTAGCTGGGACTACAGGTGTGCACCACCATGCCCATTTAGTTTTTGTGTTTTTTTGTGGAGACGAGGTCTTGCTCAGGCTGGTCTCGAACTCGTGACCTCAAGCGATCCTCCCGCCTCAGCCTCCCAAAGTGCTGGGATTACAGGTGTGAGCCACTGCGCCCAGCCCCAGATACAAGTCTTATATAAAAACTATATTCAATAATAGTTTTGTCCATTGTGAATGATCCAAATTTGAAAAAAATTCAGAAAAGTAAAAAAAGAAAGAAAAAGAAAAAAACAGAAAACAGTTTTTGTATTCTTAGCATCCCCAAATAACTGCTGCAGCTTATCCAGACCTCTAATGAAACCCATTTTTCTTTACAACATTACCTTTTTCCTGAATAAATTACTTTGCTCCCAGGACTTAAGACTCAAAAAACAAAAACAGAAATCCCAGATCTTTGAATGTGTCCTTCCGGTCCCAATCAGTATGTGGTCTCACTGTTCTTTCTGACTTTCTGTCACAGGTTTGGGATGCTGCTTTAGTTTTCTCCCAACTGTGACCATTCTATCACAGTACTTTAGCAAAAGACGCTCTGTAGTCACCGCAGTGGCTTCCACGGGAGAATGTTTCGCTGTGTTTGCTTTCGCACCAGGTAGGTGGACTACATACAATACTCTAAGTATTAATGTGGAATAGGGAAGCCACTCGGGTATTCTTGCTACTAACTAGCCAACAGTATGGATGGCTTTAACAGTATGCATACTGAAAGGTTATTTGCCCTTTCTTCACCAGTGCATTTTTTGGATCTGTCCTCCCTAACCTCCACTTTAGGAATTCAAACCATTTTAAGAGTAGTCCACATTTACATAAATAGGAAGATACATAGCAGATATTCAGTGGTAGGGCTTTCTTGACACATGCATTCCAAAATAATGTAATGATTTGGGATTATTCATACCATTATGTCCTCTCCTTTTTCAAAAGAGCTGTCTTTAATGTGGGTTTAAATTATGCTAACAAAGTCAGGTTTATTATCTGTGGGTGGATAATCTCACAGCAAAATTTTTATTCCTGGTTTATTTCCCTCTCTTAACATTAATACATGAATTATAAGAAAACTAGAGTAGTAGACAGATAACTTGGAGACCCAGATTCATTTCTTGCTCTGCCATTTTTTAATGAATGTGTCAGTGGATTGCATTTTGTTCATAGGAGATACAGGTAGAAGTATTTAGAAGTGACATGTTATAATGTCTGAAGCCTTTCAGATGACATTGAAAAATGAATGTATGTGTACATATATAGAGAGAAAGATACAATCAGATAGAGACAGAGAAAAATCTTAATTGTCAAGTTTAGGTGAAGGACGGGCATGTAGGTGTCATTCTCTCTACTTTTCTGTTGGTATGAAAGTTTTCAAAATAAATCATCAAGGGAAGAAAGCATCAATGGATTGTGAGGTGCCCGAAGGATAAAGACTATGTCTTAGTCAGCTAGGTTCTCCAGCTCTGGGCACTGTCCCTGGCACTTAGTGGGCACTCAAGAAATGTGAAATGGAGAGAGGAAATCACACTGATTATTGCCAGGTGAGGGCAAAGCACTTAGAAACACCCAAGTCTAAAATATGTTGCAATTCTAAGTTTTTCATATTAAAGGGGACAACGAGAGGTCTGAGAGAACCATGCTCCAAAGGTAAGTGGAGCCTCCCAAGGAATGTGGGGCTCTCTTGCTAAGCCAGCCTTCTGGTTAACCAAATTACCATGTCTATTGTACTTGACTCTCAGCTCTCAAAGAATTAGAATGCAGTAAAATGAAATTATAATGAATATCACGTAGCCTTTCTGGGATGATTAAGAGAAGATACTGTAAGATCTTGTGGGCCCTGTGCTATCGCACTGTAGCGCTGGAGCTGTATGCTTTCTTTGGCCATATCCTCAACCTCACGTTCCAGCCTTCCTCAGGTCAGCAACCTAGGACCGACTTAATGGCAGGAAGGAGAACTCAGGTAGTTAAAGACATACCTCAGGTAGAAACAGGAGAGCAGTATCATTTAATTCTAAGATAATCATATGAGCGTTTAGATTCTCAGATTAGATTCTTAGTTTTTTTTTTATTTAATCCATTACTCTTAAGGATTAAATGAGTGGATGTATAATGGCATAGCTCAGAGGTTTGGTAAATTCTTTTTGCAAAAGGCCAGATAGTAAGTATTTTAGTCTCTGTCACAACCACTTAATTCTGCTATAGCACAAAAGCATCCATAGACTCTACATGAACAAGCATGGCTGTGTTCCAGTCAAGCTTCCTTAACAAAAACAGGCAGTGGGTTGGATTTGGCCTGGGGGCCACTGTTTGCCAAACCTTGATGTAGGTCACAAACTGACTTCACTTCTTGTGCCTCTACCTGGAAAAATGGAGACCTGGGCTGAAAATTTTTGTTTTATACATAATAATTATTATGCACATTTTGTCCTTATTGATTCATAAAATGCACCAAAACCTAGAATAAAGGATAGCCAGGATTGACTGCATTCACACTTGTGAGTAAATTTCTACAAAAATTATTACTATCCTGGGCCTAGATACACTAGAAAGAAAAACAAATTATTACTAAGTGCGGATCCATATTTCATCTTGATGTTTTTTTCTCCTGGGTCTTGAGTCCATTACTGACCTTAGATTTCATTTCTTCTTCACTCCTGCCCATTCCAGCAATCATGGCTCTGAAGGAGAACATCGGCTGGAGATACAGCCTCCTCTTTGTGGGCCTGCTACAGCTAAACATTGTCGTCTTCGGGGCACTGCTGAGACCAATTATTATCAAAGGAACAGGGTCACCGAAAATAGTTCCCCACGAAAATCGGAAAGAAGTGCAATATATGCTTGAAAATGAGAAAACACGAACCTCAATAGACTCCATTGACTCAGGAGTAGAACTAACTACCTCACCTAAAAATGTGCCTAGCCACACTAACACAGAACTGGAGCTGAAGGCTGACGTGCAGCAGACCCTGGTGAAGACTAGCTCCAAGCCAAGTGATAAGAAAGTCCCTTTATTAGACTTCTCAATTTTGAAAGAGAAAAGTTTTATTTGTTATGCATTATTTGGTCTCTTTGCAACACTGGGATTCTTTGCACCATCCTTGTACATCATTCCTTTGGGCATCAGTCTAGGCATTGACCAGGATCGTGCTGCTTTTTTATTATCTGCGATGGCAATTGCAGAAGTGTTTGGAAGAATCGGAGCTGGTTTTGTCCTCAACAGAGAGCCCATTCGTAAGATTTACATTGAGCTCATCTGTGTCATCTTATTGACTGTGTCTCTGTTTGCCTTTACATTTGCTACTGAATTCTGGGGTCTCATGTCATGTAGCATATTTTTTGGGTGTATGGTTGGAACAATAGGAGGAACCCACATACCACTGCTTGCTGAAGAGGATGTCGTGGGAATTGAGAAGATGTCTTCTGCAGCTGGGGTCTACGTCTTCATTCAGAGTATAGCAGGACTGGCAGGACCACCCCTTGCAGGTGATTTAAATACACAAAATACAAACCTTTGTCTATTCTCCCTTAGGAGTTGCACTAGCTTCCTGTTCAAGTCTCCAAAAAAAAAAAATCTACCTCCATTTTTATACTTCCATTGAATTGTAGAGCTGCCAGGGATTATAAATTACCTGAGCCAACCCTCTTGATTTAAATATGAGGAAACTGAAGGCCAAAGAATTTAAGCCTAAAGTCATACAGTAAATTAGCGACAAGGTCAGGATTAGAACCTGTGTCTGCAGTCCAGGTTGCCCCAGGCTTTTTCTGTCATCTTGCCTTGTCTGATGCTAGAGGGGAACCCATGGGTTTATGACCTTTATAACCCATGTGACTTTTGGAGTATTAGAACTAATGGACTTCTGTAAGTCATTTTCCCTTCTTAGGAAAGGTGTTTGGGAATTGAGCACATAGCAACACTCTGCACATACTTAATTGATTAGTACAGAATATTTCCTTGTAGAAGGGACATAGGTATGTTTCATATCTTAGATCTGAAATAGGTCCTTAAAGTTACTGGGATTAGAAATCTTACCCCCTGTTAAAAGAGACCTGAAGTGAATACCAGTGATGATAATACAGCTCTTTCCTACTTAAGAATATTACCTTTTCAAAAAGCATACATCTAACTGTCCCATGTTTTTAGATTCTCTGCAAGGACAGACTTAGCCCTTGAAGAACAAGTTAGCGACTTAATTTGCCAGTTGCTAAGTATATTGTGTGTTTATATATTTCTTCTCTCCAGTCTAGCAAAGATTTCTGAACACCCTTTTTTCTTTAGAAAAACAAAACAAAACAAAAAGGCAAAGAAACTGAGAGGTTTCTGAATTTGATGGGCGCCTGGGTGGGAGGTTCATGTCCAGTGAGGATGTTGCTAATGGCTGCTGATGCTCTCTCCCAGGTTTGTTGGTGGACCAAAGTAAAATCTACAGCAGGGCCTTCTACTCCTGTGCAGCTGGCATGTCCATGGCTGCCGTGTGCCTCGCCCTGGTGAGACCCTGTAAACAGGGACTGTGCCAGCGCCATCATTCAGGTGAAACAAAGGCAGTGAGCCATCGTGGGAAGGCTTTACAAGACATACCTGAAGACTTTCTGGAAATGGATCTTGCGAAAAATGAGCATAGAATTCATGTGCAAATAGAGCCAGTATGACACACTTTCATGTAACAACAGCCACTGTGTTGGCTTGGGGGTCAGGGGTGGACCTGGGGGTTGGTGGGGGACACAGAGAGGTGGAGGAGCTAACCACTCTACTCTACTTTCAAAACTACATTTTAAAGGGAATGTATATGTGAACAACACTACCAATATCTTTTTTTTTTTCCTTTAAAGGTTTCCTTTTTGCTTGTTTTTTAAGCCAAAACAAAAACAACCACTCTTCTATATATAAATCTGGCTCTATTCAGTAGCAATATGAAAGATAAGTATTCCAATATTAATATAGTGACATTCCAATATTAATATAGTGACATGAACTGGAAAAGTGGTTTTAAGAGCATTCATATGTGATAAATTATCTTATAAAATGACAGCCAGCCCAAATCATTGAAATGAAATTGGCCAGTCAAAAACAAAAAATCTTCCATCATTTTAAAAACTTCTTACTTTCAGATATATGAATAAAAAAGTTTTTTAAAACCCTTTGAAAAATACTGAGGTTTTCATTAAGAAATCATGGCCTCTGAATTTTCCAAATATTGCATGGACATGAAGTACAGTTTTAAGACCAAACATTTGACTAGTAAATTTTAAAAATATATGTAACTTGAACTTCATAAATGTGAAGATTATCACTTCTTTTTATGGCCAGTCATTACCAGAAGTATTTCAATACAGAATATACAAAATGTCATTCAAAAATGTGTTTCCTATTGCTTTTAATTATTCAGAAATATGTGATTGTAGTGTCTTTAATTTAAACCACTATTTATTATTAAGTTATTCTAGGATGATTAAAGTAATCAAAAGAAATAAAATCCAGGACATAAGCAGCATTTTTACCTCCTTTCCACAATCATTTAAATGGCCTCAGAGAAAACCTTGTCTCTTGTAGAGTTACTCTCATAAAAGACTAAGGTGTAATGATTCCTCAATTTCATTAAAGGCAACACGTGCTATTTAAAGGGAGAAAAATAATTAGTAGCAAAATCGCCTTAGCTTTTAAAAATAATTTGTTTTATCACCTAAGGATACTTGAGAATCTTTGATCAGAATTATTTTCATTGAATTGTTATTGCTTCTTGGCCTTTTGGCTAAGATCAAGTGTGAATTGTTGAAGCATTTCTGTTTTTTTTTTTAAAAAAACATCTAACTGTTGAAGCATTTCTGTATTTCACATGAGGGTAGCAGAGACATTTATGTTAGGAGTTACAAGTTGCAATTTACATCTTATATAAAACATGACTGGATTGTTCTAAGTTGCCATAGGTATCAGGTAACTGGTCATTGTTTTTTTTTGGAGTTACACTACATGTATAGTATTTCTCATTTTAGCAGTTTTCTGTAAAGAGGGGATAATATATGGGCGATTTACTCACCTGTTACTGAATCTCACCCTGCAGGTGATGGTCAACGCTCGCTGCTCCATCTTTATTCATCTTTAATATTAATTTATGACAACTCAGGGGGAAAAACATAACAAGCCTAGTTTGGTTACAGGTACACACAAGCTTGAATATTTCTCTGCACTGAAATGAAAGTGGCATAGTTCATCACCACCTGCTACATTTTGTATAGCATTTTATCAGCCATAGAAATAGGACAATCTATAAAACTTTGGGGAGGGTGGGGGAGGAAATGACAAAGTGTCTGTCGAAAACGGACACACCTAAAACAAGGTGGATGTAGCAAATCTCTGTCACTGCTTGAGAAGAACTTTGAGCTTGTGGCAGTTTTGCAGACTTATGTGACTTCAGCACTTTACAACATATTTTTTTAATATGAATGTTCAATACAATTTAATATTTATAACTAATTTCCAAGGGATCTGCTCTATGTCCATTCTGTTAACTGCATGAAACAAAAATGTATGCCAATTTCAGTATGTCAATGATCAAGGTTTTAAATATTTGGAAGAAAAAACAAGATTGTTGATTTGTTCTGTATTAATGACATTCTGGTACTTCTAGATTTGCAATAAATTTATGGCTTTTTTATTTAAAGAGACTGGTTTTTCTTCTGCTGTCAGGTTTTTTTAATTGATTCTTACCGCCTTCATTGTTGGATCCAGTTAAAGTTTTAAAAAACCCAAGGAAAATTCATTTTAAATAAATAATTTTTTAAACTTTTCTATAAAGTCTTTTCACTCTACTAAAGACATATAGTTTCCCAAGAAGTGTCTGTTGAACTTAATTTTTTTTTGGTCATTGAAGACAGGACAATTTTACTTTATATTGAATCTTTCATACAAATTATTTTAAAGTACCTTACAAAAAACTAAATAATTCAAGGGAAGTATTAAATAATGGAAAACAGGAGAGGGAAATAAAAATTAACAGTATAATCAAATGAAGAAGCATATTTTCAGCTAAGAATTGAAATGAGAATGAAAGCAGTGATTGAACTTAATTATTTCTTAATGAAAAATGCATGAATGAAATGCTATTACGGTAGCCAAGTAAGCCTATCAAAAGTAATAAGGGCAAATAGTTAAGACTATCTATACTCAATTACAGAATAGTTCTAACCTTATTTGAGTAAACAGCACAGACTCTCAGACATGCCAGGGGTTGGCAAACCTTTTCTGTAAAAGTCCAGATAGTAAATATTTAAGGTGTTTTTGGGCCACAAGATCTCTGTCTTATTCAACTCTGCCATTGCAGGTCAAAAGCAGCCATACACAATATATAAATGAATGACAGCCAGGCTCCGTGGCTCACACCTGTAATCCCAGCACTTTGGGAGGCTGAGGTGGGAGGACCATTTGAGGCCAGGAGTTGGAGACCAGCCTGGGCAACATAGCAAGACCTCATTTCTACAAAAAATCCTAGCTGCTTTTGAGGCAGAGGTGGGAGGATCACTTGAGCCCAGGAGTTACAGCTGCAGTGAGCTATGATTGCACCACTGCACTCTAAGCCTGGGTAACAGAGCAAGACTCTGTCTCTAAAAAATATATATATTTATAATATATGAACGAATGAGCATGGCTGTATTTTAATGAAATTTTATCTGTACGTACTAAAATGTGAATTTCATAAAATTTTCACACATGAAATATTATTTGATTTTTTTCAGTCACATGAAAATGTAAAAACCACTATTAGCTTGAAGTCTGTAAACAAAAAATAGGCAGTGGACTGGATTTGGCCTGTGAATCAGTTTCCAGCCCCTGCTCCATGCATCTGTGGCATTGGAATAGGCCAGTACCACCAGTACAGCTCTGAAACTAACAGTCCTGCCTAATAGAAAAGGATTGTTGTGGTCAAAGTAATTCTTAGATCATAGGTGGCCCAAAATAGGAAAGATTAAACAGCTGATAACACATTTATTAATTGTCAGTTTTCATTTCCCCTTGATTAAAGAGATTCTGCTTTAAGCTGGTTTCAGTATAAATGTAGACTGTTTCCATTCCCAAAAATAAAATTATTGCAGTTGTAAAA
Source organism: Daubentonia madagascariensis (assembly GCA_023783475.1). Classification (NCBI taxonomy): domain Eukaryota; kingdom Metazoa; phylum Chordata; class Mammalia; order Primates; family Daubentoniidae; genus Daubentonia; species Daubentonia madagascariensis. The sequence goes on from JAKFHU010000487.1 coordinate 12,066,387, forward strand.
ATGAATTAAGATCATGTGCCCTTTTAAGACAAATGTATCCATAACTGATACAATGTTTCCAACATTTTAACAAAGTTATCAATTTTATACTCCAGTAACATGTAATGTTAACTTTTTGTGCATTGAATACCTGGTGCTAAAATAGAAAATGGATTCTGAGTCAGGGTTCCCATGGCCCAGATTCAAGTCACCTGGAAGTATTTGTTACATTTAGGTTTCCATACTCCAATCCAAATATTCTAAATCATCATGATCCTTATTTTTAAAAGTTCCCACATACGGGGCTCACTAATAGGGATCTGGAGTTGAGAAGCCATTGCCTTTAAAATTTTAAATGGTTACGAAAATTACTTAAAACGACCAATTTAAAGACAATTCAGACATGTTACACTGTAAAAGATCACTCCTATAAGTATACATTGCATTGAGAAAAGAGAAACTGTCCTTGTTTTCAGATTTATCTTTAAAACAGCATGTATGTCCTAAGATAGAGCAACCATATCCAACCGGTTGGCCCACTACCATTGCATAAGTAAGGAAACTAGGTCCCCCTAGTGTTCAGTTTTTATAATGACTCTGACGGTGCAGCACAAGAAAAGTGGCAACAGAACTTGCAACGTTGCTTTTCCTGTAAAAACTCTCACCCAAATCAAAATTACTTCTGTGACTATCAGTTTCCTGGAGGGGAAATTAGACAAAAAACCTGATATCCCAGAACACTTCACCAAAGATTATTGAGAGAAAATACAAATTGTGGCCATGTATATGTACCATTTACATGGCTTTCCAGCAATCCAAGAAAAGAACAAGCACACTAGCAACTTACTACCCAAGAATTCAACCTAGCCAGGAGAGGTGGCTCTCACCTGTAATCCCAGCACTTTGGGAGGCCAAGGTGGGAGGATTGCTTGAGCCCTGGAGGTCGTGACCAGCCTGGGCAACACAGAGAGACTCTGTCTCTACAAAAATAAAAAAATTAGCCAGATGTGGTGGCACATGCCTGTAGCCCCAGCTATTCAGGAGGCTGAGGCAGGAGGATCACTTGAACCTGGGAGTTTGAGGCTGCAGTGAGCTATGATGGTGCCACTGCACTCCAGCCTGGGTGACAGAGCAAGACCCTATCTCTAAAAAAAAATTTAAAAAAAAAAAGAATTCAACCAAAACTTTAAGTACCTTCTCTACACTGACCACTCCCATTCTTAGTCCCAACTTTATCCCTGAACTCTAGACTTATATATATGCCTGCATGGCAGCACATGGATGTGAACTAGGCATCTCCAATGTAAAATGTCCTCAGAAGAACTCTGGGTCCTCCTCAAACTCATTCCTCCACAAATCCAATCAGCTCGACTTTCTAAATATAGCCAGAAGCTAACTGCTTTTGCCAACTCCACCAGGACCCTTAATCCAAGCCAATATCATCTCAGCTGGATTACCGCAATAATCTTCTAGCTGGTTTGCCAGCTTCCACCCTTGCTACACACCACCCCCACCTTAATTTTCCATATAGCAGCCATAATAATCCATTTAAAGCAAAGTCAGACATAAATCCTTAGCAATGGGCCCTGCGTGAACCGCCTGATGCTACTGCTTTCCCCCCTGCACCTGCCATGCTAGCCTCACCGGCTTTCTTACTGTTTCTGGAATTGTTCTTATTGATCCGAGTCTCAGGCCTCAGCATTTACGGTTCCCTTTGCCTGGTACACCCTTCTCTTAGTTGTGTATGTGATGTGACCCTTCAATTTTGTCACCTCCAAATGTCACCTCCCTAAGGAGGCATTCCTGACTAGCCTATCCAAAACAGTACTTATTTCTATCCCTTTACTCTGACACGATGTTATAAAAGCATCTGTTTTCTTCCACTAGTATATTAGAGTAGCAGTTTTTTGTTCACTGCTATATCCCCAAGGCTTTGAGTAGGGCCTGGCACCTAGTAGCTGGTGCTCTATAAATATTCTTGAACAAAAAAATATATGAATGAATGAATGAGTTCTTTGTTTTTCACTGACTTTTTTTCCCCCTTTAATTACCCAAGAGGAGAAAAATGGTATCTATTTACGATTACAGCTCAAGAGAATCTGATGCCACTATGAAGCAGGTGGATGGCCACAGGACACTGAAAGCACGTGCTCAAAACCTACTGGTCCAACATCTGAGGATGGGTCTTAAAGTGCCCAGTAGTAGTGTCCTACAGGGGTGGGTCAGCTGTAAGGAAGTAAAAACTGATCCACGAACAGAGACTAAACAAAACAGTGGGGGAAAAAAAATTAACACTAGGGTAAGCAAGCAAACCGAGGGCTGTGAGTTTTAACATATTGCCAAAGTCGATTTTGTTTTAACTTAACCTATTTTCCAGTAGACATTTTTTTTAATGATGCTTTTTTTCCTTAATGCCTCAACTGGCAGCAAGTGCTTTTCTGGATAATGCACCTCTCTTTTCTTGGTGCTAAGGCAGAAGTACACAGACTCATTTCTCTGATGTTGAGCAACCCCAGATGGCTCCACTTGAACAGAAAAGAAGTTGAAAGAAAGCTTAATCTTATAACCCCTTCTATAAACAATCTGAAAAAATTGGTTAGGTTTCTGGCTGGTGGTATTTTACGTCTATGAAGTCATGCACCACAGTGAAAACAATACAGAACTCAAAATCAGGAAGACTTGGGATCTGGTCCCATTTTTGCCATTGGTTTAAACACACAAGTTTACTCAGCTACGGCAGGCTTGTTTCCTCATCCATGAAATGCACTAAACAATCTCCAAATTATTAACACCTTACAACTCTGCTTTCCAAATATGAAAACACATTTAGAAGGCAATACCAGGCTCTTGGCAATAAGAGAGGAAAGTAAAAATCTGCAACAGAGAATAATAGCAAGATCAAAACCCAACAAACATCACATGTTCTCACGAAAAAAGCTAAAAAAGTTGATGTCGTAGAGGTAGGGAGTAGAATGATAGATACCAGAGACTGGGAAGGTGGGAGCGGGGTATGAAAAGAGGTTGGTTAATGGGTACAGACATACAGTTAGATAGAAGGTATAAGTTCTAATGTTCGACAGCAGGGTAGGGTGATTATCGTTAACAACAATGTATCGTATATTTCAAAGTACCTGGAAAAGAGTTGAATTGTTGCCAACATATAGAAATGATAAATACTCAATGTGATGGCTACCCCAGATACCCTGACTTGATCATTATACATCCTATTCATATAACAAAATATCACATTACCTCATAAATATGCGTCAATAAAAAAATATGTATCCCATAAATATGTATCAATTTTTAAAAGTTTAAAAAGAGTGGGGAAAAACCGAATACTAAATCGAGGCCCTTATAGTGGCCACACTCTTTCAGCTTGAATATCAACACTTCCCTACTAACAGAGGACCTCTATAACCTTTTCCTTAAACAAGCCTTTTTCTCCTATTAACTCAATTTCTTGGGTGCATTTTTCCAGGTAGACTAGAGATTGCTACCAATCTAGAGCTGCACTGTCCAATACAGCAGCCACAAGCCACACGGGACCGTTAAGCACTTGCAACGTGGCCAGTTGGAATTGAGGTGTACCGTAAGTGCAAAATACACATGGGAATTTGAAGACTTAGTACGAGGAAAGAGTATAAAATATCTCAATATTTATATTGATTATATGTTGGAATAATAATAGTTTGGATGCATTGGATTAAATAAAATAGATGATTAAAATTAATTCCACCTGCTGCTTTTTGCATTTGCTAATGTGGCTACTAGAAAAATTAAAACTTAACTTATGTGGCTTGTATTGTATTTCTACTGGACGGTGCTACTCTAGATATCAGAATCCAGAAAGTGACGAAGATTCAAACTCTGAAGTGAAGCGCTTTTTTCAACATTCTCCCCAAGAACTGATTGCACTCACTGCTCTGCTGCCATCGCCATCCCGATTTTCCAAGGCCATGCCCAGAGTGCAGCACGCGGGGTCCTCCCCCCAGGCAGGCCTGCACCGGAGGCTGCGGCGGAGGGGGTTGCGGCGGGCCGCTGACGCCAGGCGAGGCCAAGCGGCCCACCCCGCGCCGTGGCGCCCGCTAGGGGAAGTCCCCGCGCGCGGACCAGGTGGCGCGCCCGCCGCTCGCAGCTGCCGGGCCCGCGGCGCCCGCGCCCGCCTGGGCGCAGCCGGCACAGCGACGCGCTTCCTGCTGGGGAAGGGCCCGGGCAGGGCCAGCCTTAGCGGTCCCGCAGCTGCCTGCTTCGATTTTAGCACGCCTGCTCCGAGGAGGGTTGGAAATGTAAATTATTCGTGTCGGGGGAATTTGTGTTTCAAAAAGCAAGCCGGACGAGAACTGGCGGATGATCCTTGCCAAATTCTTCCGTTTAACCCTCCCCATTAAAAGTCTGTCCGGGCGCGCTGGCTCGCGCCTGTGACCCCAGCACTCTGGGAGGCCGAGGCGGCAGGATCGCTGGGGCCCTGGAGTTCCAGACCAGCCTGAGCAAGAGCGAGACCCCGTCTCTACAAAAAAATAGAAAAATTAAACGGGCATGGTGGCGCAAGCCTGCAGTCCCAGCTGCTGGGGAGGTTGAGGCAGGAGGATTGCCTGAGCCCGGGAGTTCCAGAATGCAGTGAGCTGTGATTGTACCAGGGCACTCCCGCCTGGGTAACAGAGAAGGACCCGTCTCTTAAAATTTTTTTGAATAAGAAAAGCAAAGTCTGTGAACTGGGTTGAGCGTGGTGGCTCACGCCTATAATCCCAGCACTTTGGGAGGCTGAAGCGAGATGATCACTTGAGCCCAGGGGTTCGAGACCAGCCTGGCGACAGAGCGAAACCACTCTCGCTACAAAAAAAAAAAAGAAGTTTTTTAAAGTCTGTGAACTGAAATGTCAACATTTATTCCTTCTCTTGACTGGAGAGATACTAATTCCGTCAGCACCAAGGAACAGGACCTATGACATATATGAACAGCATTTCAAATTCACTTATTTCTAAGATAGCATTAAATATTTAGACAGTAGAAAATTATTCTCTTCATTAGTTCAATACCTTGTTCATTCAGCATTCGTGGAACAAAATCTACTTGGATTTGTTTTTTAGTGAAAATCATTTTTTAAACTACAAAGATCTAACCATACTACATAAAATTTAGTTGCAGTAGACAAATTATATTTTTTAATTTAACCCTAAGAAATTGTCCAAAAGTATATACAACACACTCATTAGTTATACACAGCACTTAAGTGATGATTACTGAATAAATGCCAGTTATGCAAAATTTTGTTTGGTCCAATTTTTAACAAGAGTGAATGATTTGTTTCCTTAATAGATTTTTTCCCTGGTCTCACAGTGAAAGTAGGCACAAACGCACTTTTTATCTTGTCCAAATAACTGTAATCCCCAGTTTATGCACCTAGGCAAATCTCAGTTCACAAGGGTTTGTGACTAACACTGACCTACAGGACTAAAACTGTGCTTACCTTGTAGGAAAATGTAATAGAATGGATAATAATTTAAAGTACATTATTCAAGGAGGAAACAAAACCCGTAACAGAATCCATAAAATTCCATGCCCCATCGAGTTCTCGTTTCTTTTCAGTATTAGAACGACCAAGTATCCTCTCTCCAATTACTTTTAATAGCAAACCACCCTTTTCTAAAATGATTTAATCAAATTTAATCAAGTAGAGCAAATCCCAAGGAAACCACTGATTCCGTTATAAAATGTGCCTTAAATCACACTGCACAAATCATAACAATGAAAGAATCTAAGTTTCAAAATACCAAAAAAGAAAAAAAAATAAAGTCTTACCCTCAAGGTAAGATGGGAAAAGAGGAAATGCCGTCTGCTCACCAGCATTCAGTGAAACAACGCACTATAACTTCTACATTTCGGGATACATTGATCTAGCAGCGGTGGCTTGTCAAGCCTGACGTTTTCAACCTGCTCACCACCAGGGTGATGGGGCTGATGCCCACAGACTGCAGGCCACCACAGGCATTCCTGGCACCCTGACAGATAACCCAACCCCCTCTCCCTAACTCAAGTACACACTTCACAACTCAAAAAAGCAAGAAAGAAATTATCATAGGAATAAACCTGAAACCTGCTCTAAACCTATAGAAAAAGTGCAACACTCACAGACAATAAGTACTATTACAAACTATCTGTAAGACTCCTCACAAATGACTAAATGTCATAGCTGAGAATTGCAACGGAACTCCCACCACCACAGGTTGCTGTAGTGTAAGTACCACTGCTATTTTCACTTGTAAATATTCCTGAGAGGAGGTCACATTTTAAGCTGCTTACATGAACTGCTACTTCTTTCAGGGATAAGCTGATAACCAGCAAGGGAAAAAAAAAAAAAAAGAGGTCAGTCACCCCAAAGAGTAGGGAAAGCTCACAGAAGAGGGGGGATGTGGATAGAGAAGATAGGGCCCATGAAAGTTCATAAACGCGACCTGGCTGGGCCCAATAGAGAGGGAGCGCCTCTTTTACAAACAAACTTGCCCCCTGGAAATTATGTTGGTTGGTTCCTTAGGACATAGACAGTTACATTTAAAGTATTTATTTACCTACTAGTTACTACCAGTCCTAGCTTTCTTGTGAGACAAACTATATTGGAAGAATAGAAATAATGTGCTCACTGCCACAGACCAGGCTAGTAAGACAGAAGACAGTTTACAGAATTTTTATTACTCAAAATGAGTCTCATTTCAATTCCGGTGCTTTAAAGAAGGTTCTGTTCTGTTACTTTGACACAGCACAGAATCAGTAAATAGTTTATTCCAATGAAGTACTCCACCCAAATGAAAGCATAATGTGCAAGTATTTATTTTAATTACTCCTATTTGAAGGTCCTCATTTTTGGAGAACAGCAAGGCATTTCATTATCCACTCTTTCCATTCCTTAAAGGCTTCAACAGGTTTTGGTAAATTCCCGTTATCCTTACGACTATGTTTCAGAGTTACTCCAGATGTGTCAGCAGATTCATCATCAATCCATCTCACTAGTGCCTTGAAAAACAGAAAAGATTCATATTTTAACAAAGGACAGCAAAGGGAAATCTTAAGCAAGGGAAAAACACTGGCTTCTAGATCCGGTTATCTAAACCTGTGATTTATATTACCCTATGACGATGCTGCATTTGGTAAAGATGGTTATGAATATGGAACAGCACATGATGTACCCAGTGAAACAGCATGTACCAAATACACCAACTTTAGTTACAAATTATGGTCAAAAGTATGCATAGGAAAAAAGATGATAAAGAAGTACACTAATTCTTACACTGTTTTTTTTTTTAGGGTGGTAGGATAATTATTTTCTTTTCTCAACTTGCTAAATATTCCACAAGGCCTTACACTGCACTTTTAATTTGAAGTGTATGTATATACATATGTAAGTGTACACATAGGCAAGGGTAGACACGTGTATATGAAGATGTGTGTGCAGACATTTATGTGCAGCCACTTGAACGAACTGTCATACACATGAGTAGCCACGTGCATGTATACTGATGTGTTTGTGGGCATGTGTGGGCACACACACACGCATACCAAGAGTAGGTACTTTCCTTATTACTTCTTAAAGAAAATCATCCTTTCCTCATAATGAACATCCTATTTCTGTCTCGTATTTGGAAAGATAAATCACGTCCACATATTTATGGGGTTTTACAAAATGAACTTTACCACACATATCAATATTTATTCTGTTCTGCAAAGTCAAGCTCTCTTGCCTGAAATGGATAAGAAATAGAGAAACTACTTCTACTGTTTCTCATTATACTATAAGTATAAATCACTCAAGGGTAAGTTGAAGTTTTTAAGAAGGGTATTTCTTTGCATGCTTTTTTTTTTTATAACCACAGCTTCCTGCTTATCTTTACACCAATTTCCTTTGATAAATTATAGTTCTAGAGAAGGATCTAATAGAAAATGTCAGTTTGCTACTTAGATAACCACTTCCCCCCTGTTAGCGCCCCCCCCCATTTACTTTATATCTTTCTACAATGCTGAAGCCAATAGCACATTGCAACTTGCGTAAGCAGATAGGGCAAAGATTTAGAGGGCGCCGGTCAGCTTCTTCTAAGTGGTTGGAGCCTTGCATCAGGCATGTGAGCCACTGGCAGTGCCGCAGTCCAAATATGTGTCCAATCTCATGGGTTAATGTCTGCAAGACAGTCACGTTGAGGCCTTATAGCACCACCATCGTCATCACCATCAAGTTACACATCTCTTCTTTTTCTTGCTTTTCCAAGAAACAGATTTCCAGAAATCAACTCCCTTACCATTATCACCAAAACTTCACTCTGCCCAGACCTTCAAAGACTTACTAATCCCTCATTTTACTAAATGTCCTACCGCCTTCCTTACTATACTTAATTATTTCCCTTGGACCAGCATTTCTCAGGCTCAACACCACTGACATTTTGGACAGATAATTCCATGTTGTTGGGGGGCTATCCTGTACATTGTAGTCCTGTGAACTAGATGCCAGCAGAATTCCCTCCCCAGTTGTGACAATCAAAAATGTCTCCAGACACTGCCAGATGTCCCCAGAATGGCAAAATCACCCCTGGTTGAGAATCCTTGCTGTAGACTAGGGTACTTGTTACAATTCAGATTCTGTAACCTTCCTCCTCTAGAGATGCTGATTCAGTAGGTCTGGGAGGAGGGGGGCTTAATCTGCATGTTAATGAGGACATCTGGTGATGCTGACGCAGGGGGCCCAGGGAACACACTTTGAAATCATAGTTCTAAGAGGTGTAGTTCTCAAACCCCAACAAATAGTACTGGCGAAAGCAGAACTACTCTAGCTGAAGGAAAAGCCTATGTCTCTGGCTGCAGAGAAAGGGGAAAAAGGGGAGATGGGCTTTCCAAAAAGCAGGGGAGAGGGAGATGTCAGGAACTGTCAGGAGAACTATAGTCAAGGGTAGCCTGGCACCTAAAGAAGGAAGGCCCATTATCCCTGAGAGGCCAGAGATTTGAGGTCCTCCAAGAGCCTTAGGAAGGCAGATTTACTTGATGACCACAGCAGCTTGAAAGAAGTTACCTATTCATACCAGAATTCAGGAAATCAGACTAATAGTGAAGACACGGGTACAGCCAAGGCTGCATGTAACTTGCAGGACAAAAAACTGGCACCAAAATTGTAAATTTCAATATGAAGGTATCCATTTAAATTTTGTTTTTATTGATAATTTCAGTCAAGTACTACCCATCAAAATTATACAAATGCTACAAACTCATTTATAATAGTATCTTAAGGGCTGATAATATACAATTTAGAGAATTAAGATCTCTTTTTAAAAAAATGTTCCTATAGGATTTTTTAAACAGCTTACCTTACAGGATCGAAGCAGCAAAACACTAGTTATTTCAGGAATATAATAGTTATCAAAAATTGAATAGTCACTTGAAGATGTTTTCTGGAGCTTCTTCAGTTTGCCTTCATAGCGCAAGCTATAAAAATCACTGCCATACCTGGCAAAGCTGAATATCCCCACACCTACAAAAAGAGGATCAGCAACAACAGAATGAGAGTAAGATTCCTGAAGGAAAGACCAAGGGAGGGCCTGCCAGAACATCTGGTCAGCGAGCACACGTCTGCATTACTGCGTTCATACCATCTAATACACTTAAGGTTCATCACACAAAGGACTTTTGCCCCAGATTTCACAATCAAAATCATCTCTGCTTCTACCCAATTTGCCCTGCCCTGTAAAACTCAACGAACTTGAGGTCAAATTCTTGAGAAACTGGAAGTTTCAGAGAGTTTTTCCCCACAAAAGAGGTCTCCTTTTCAAAAAATCAAGTACTCGAGCAAGTACTCCAAAGCCATGAGAAATAATCACATGAACAACAGGCAGCCATGAGTTCACTCTTTAAGAACACAATAAACAGCTCTCTGTTAAACGTGCATTGGGAAGGGCTGCCGGCCTTTCCTCATGCCGTGCTACTGAGGGCAACTGCCCTGCCCACTGCCACAACATCCTGGAGACCATGTTTTGGACCATGCCTTTAGACAGAATAACGTCCTCTCCTCCTCCCACCCCCTTTTTTAAGAACAGCACAGCTCTATTATGAGGCTAGTGTTGGGTGATCAGAATAAACACCCTTGAAGCTGACTTCCTGTGTTACATTTAGAGTTATATCAACCATTTCTGCATATATGGAGAGCACAGTTTGGTGCATAAGTCACTCTATAGGGGATTGCTTTATAACTCGACTTGTTTAAATTATCACTTTTATTTACGCCTGTCTTTCAGTTGTTAAAATAATAATACATTTTTTTGTAAGGAAAAAACTCATAGATTTTCCCAATCCAACGTGATTCAAAAAGAGTGTTCCTCACCCTCCCCTCAGAAAGTGTAGACTAGTATTTGAAATTTAGGGAAAGACAGCATTCTGGAAGTTAAAAAACTAAATCTATTCATGTATCACATGTGATCCCCCTCTGGCCAATGAACTGTGGGAATATTTCACTACAATAATACCTTGGGCAAGAATATTTCTTTCTTCTAATAATCCTATAAATAGAAGATTATTTTTTTTAGTAATAAATGTTTCTCAATTTAAAAATGTCAATCTTTGCAAACTTGGAGAAAACAAGATCACTTATGGTAAGATACTGTCTTACTGCATGGCAGATCAATCCTGCTTCTTTACTACATACATCTTTTCGTATGTCATGCAATATTTCTTACCAAAACAGGACTAAAGTAGAAACAATATGGGGAAATGTTTCCTGACCTCCTTAAATGCACAAGATAAATTAGCTAGCAATATCTAGACAAATGGACAAACTGTTTTAAAGTTATTTTTAATGTTTTCCTCTCCATCGGGTTAATTAATAAAAGGGGGAACTTCTGATAAAAAGCTAGCAGTGACCCAAGTCTCTAAGAAAGCACAGTGGTAGGGTCATCGGGGTTGGGGGAGGAGAGGATGGAATCTTATGTAAATGGAAAATTGAGGATGACAGAGTAGGTAGGAAGAGGCTTATAACCCTACAACCCTCACCTCTAGTAGGAGGAAACATTTCACAGAAAAAGCCCCCCACTCCCACACAAATCCTGAGGCTAATGTAACATCCAGACAGACCATAAGCTCTCAGTATAGTCCCAGGTACTTACTCCCCATCCCCAGAACACTAATGAGACACTCCCCTTAGTTCACTGGCCTTTTCCCTTTCAAGCCTGTCTTAGATCCTGGGGGATGAGCTTAGAGAAATAACAGCAAAAATGGAGGGGTAGGGAGAAGAGAAGTAGAGAGAGAGAAAAAAGCAGCAAAAAAAAAATAGTTGAAAATATGGCCTGTTTCCAGATCCTATCCCAGTAATACCATGCAGAGTTCTAAGTGAGTCAATGTTTATCATAACTCAAATCAAAGACTGAAGTTGACTTTTTAAAAACAGAAACAAAAGACAAGTGTCATAAGACATAGGATAAGAAAGAAGCATACACTTATAAATCAGTCTATGGCTATTCCACCTATGCAAGATTGCTATTAAAAGTCGAGAGTTGAGAGCCATCCGGCTCGTTGCTGCCGCAGCTGCGCCTCCTCATCGTCGCGCATCACCGCTGCCGCCATGCCTGGAGGTCTGCTTCTCGGGGACAAGGCTCCCAACTTCGAGGCCAATACCACCATCGGCCGCATTCGCTTCCACGACTATCTGGGAGACTCGTGGGGCATTCTCTTCTCCCACCCTCGGGACTTTACCCCTGTGTGCACCACAGAGCTTGGCAGAGCTGCAAAGCTGGCACCAGAATTTGCCAAGAGGAATGTTAAGTTGATTGCCTTTTCAATAGACAGTGTTGAAGACCATCTTGCCTGGAGCAAGGATATCAATGCTTACAATGGTGATGAGCCCACAGAAAAGTTACCTTTTCCCATCATTGATGATAAGGATCGGGACCTTGCCATCCTGTTGGGCATGCTGGACCCCGCAGAGAAAGATGAAAAGGGCATGCCTGTGACAGCTCGTGTGGTGTTTATTTTTGGTCCTGATAAGACACTGAAGCTGTCTATCCTCTACCCAGCTACCACTGGCAGGAACTTTGATGAGATTCTCAGAGTAGTTATTTCTCTCCAGCTGACAGCAGAAAAGAGGGTTGCCACACCAGTTGATTGGAAGGAAGGAGGTAGCGTGATGGTCCTTCCAACCATCGCTGAAGTGGAAGCCAAAAAACTTTTCCCTAAGGGAGTCTTCACCAAAGAGCTCCCATCTGGCAAGAAGTATCTCCGCTACACACCCCAGCCTTAAGTCTCTCCGAGAAGTTGGTGCCAGAGCGGCTCATGTAACACAGTGAGCCAGAGGATGTCAGCTGCCAATCATGTTTTCTTGCAGCAGTTCCCTAAAAACATCCTGGTGTGATCATAGCCAAGGTCTTTAGGTTGCTATACTACTGGCTTATTAAATGAAAATGGCACTTAAAAAAAAAAAAAAAAGTCGAGAGTTGAAAAACGACATGTGGATAGTTCAAACCGTATCCTTAATTTGTTTAATTCACCTTGCTACTGAATTACTGACATTTTCCAGCTGTTGTGCTGAATGCCTATATATGTGCCAGGCATATATACACACTTTTTATGTAGAGCCACTTTTATGTAAATTATCTCAAAATGCCTCTGTGAAATATGTATTATTACCTTCAAGGTCATGTAGGTAGTGAATGGCCAACTGGGGAGGAAACCAGATCATCAGACTCTATCAACAGCACACTTCCCACTATAGTGTGACACCTCACTGAAAATACTATACAGTTTTAGCTATCAAAACCATTATCAGTTGGAATTTTTTCCCTCTTTAACATCTTCAAATATTCTCCACTTGAGGAAGTTTCTAACAACAATGTCAAAAAGGAATACCGTCTGTCAGAGAGGCCTGTCCAAAGACAAAATTCCAGGAGTCTCTCGGGTAAAGATCAATCATTGTTATCCCCACAACACAGAAGGCATCTTCAGGTTTCTTCTTTTTTAAGAACTTCAGGATGTGCCCTGTTTAGGAAAAAGAAATGTAAGTATGTGTGTATATTATATAAATATACTACCTTTACTAAATTCAAATTGTAAAGTTGTTTAATTCACCTGCATGAATTTGTAGGTTTTGTGTGTTATCGTTGACTCTAAAGGAACACCTTGTTGCAGAAACAGGAACTGGTTCTAGGAGTTTTACTGTCAAGCCATAGAAAAAAGCTTCACAGTAGCCCTTAAGCCATTTAATATATTCATCACTGATAATTCTGGTGTTTCCTAAAGAGCCTATAATATGGAAGAAAATTTAAAGACGGAGTTTAAGGTGATTAAAATATTCAGTCTTTACCTCAGTCTATGAATTAGAAATTAGAAATCAGAAACAAGACCAACTGTAAATTTTCAGTATACCTTTTTCATTCATTGATGTCAATATGAATTACAAAGAAACAAAATGTTCTCTTTTAAGTAAGTTTGGCTACAAAACTTCTACCATTGCAATGAATATCAAAAATGATCATAAGAACTGCCCACCTGAATCAGACCAACAGCCCAAACTATCCCTGACAACAGTACCATTACAAAACCAAACCCAACCCAGCATATTAGCAATATATACCAATGGACTGTATATAAATACTGCGCTTCTCTGGAGAGGGTGTCTTTCTGTAAGGATCACTGAAAAACTGTTCAAAGTCTTGGGGAGCCTCAGGATGAGAGGTGATCCAATCTGACCGTGAATGCAAGGTAATGGGTCCAAAGAGGCCACTGGTTGGCTGGAAGGCTTCATTCATTAAACGCTGTTCCCCAGCATCTAATTTTTCATACTGTGACACAAGCACTGGGTTCTTTGAGATGAGAGCTGTTTTTAGTGTCTGTTCAGAGTGCCGTATTGTTTGCATCTACCAAAAAAACACAAGTAGTCAAACATAACATGCATATCCACCTTGGGGGACTTTATCTATCCTCCACATATGTCTCTGATTTCTCCATTGAATGGAATAACTGACTGTGAATGCCCTAGAGTGGGTTTCCCATTTCTAATCAATTTCTTGGGGAGGGTATTGAAGAAATTGAAAAAATCATGAAATCCATTCCTCCATGTCATACGGAATATACTTCCATTACAGAAACTAGTGGTGACCATAAAAGCAGGACCTGATATCCAATTTCCTTCTGTCATTTGGGTAATAATAACAATATTATGAATTAACTCATTAGAGCCACATGAAAAATACTCATCCTTTCCAGTGTGACTCAAAAATCTTCAATATCAAACAAAAACAGAACTAACCCAAGTCCTGCCATTTCTGTAATTTAACTGCAGGCTGACAAGACATATATTTCAGGCACTGAAGTTTATCACCTCAAAGTCATGTCACACTAGGGAAGATACCAGATGACTAATCAAAAGCCAGACTCACAATGACAAATCTCTTCCATTCACATTGTGTTCCTACGCAGAGCTTTCATCCTTCCATTTGGATGGGTCAAAAAGATGTTCCACCACGAGGCTTTCTATTTAGAAAGGGAAAAAATTGAACATCTCTGTCTGGATCATCTGTCATATTTTCTAATTATCTAGATTTTTCCAGTTTAATGACAGACATTTGATGGGAAAACTTAAGCTAATGACTGTTCTGATTGAACCTCTGAATTCTGGGGTTCAAGAGGGTGGCAGAAATTCCAGATCAAAGGTTTCTATAGTCCACGTTCTGACAGGAGCGTAGGATCATCCTCACTACTGCACAAATGGGCTGAAATTCGACTTCTCCTACAGGACAAAATATAAAGATGTGCCCTCCTGAACTCTACCTACCTCTATTGAAAAGAAAGGCTCCCACTGAAGTTTTTACCTTACGAGGATGGGCATGTCGGGGCCTGGCGGGAAAAGTGTTGCGGAGGGTGCCTTCACCCTAATATAAAAAAGGCAGGGTGAAAGGTCAGGAGTCCTCCTCCAGCCTCCCAGGTCTATTCTGGGTTGAGTCCCGGGAGAAGACGGGTACCGGAGGCACAATAGGGTCACTGCAATAGGTCGGAGACCTGGGACGCTTTGGTCCTAAAACCAGAGCATCTGGGGCAAACCGGGACGAGTTGGTCACGCTAGCTCGTTGCCTATAGCAACTCGCATTTGATTCTCCGCCCCGTGCGGCCGCGACCCAGTCCCCGGGATGGGGGTGGAGCGGGGGACCCTCCTCCCCCTCCCCCCGCCTCGTCTCCCCGGGGAGCCTCCGGAGAGGCCGGGCCCCGCTCCCCGGAGACACCCGCCCCCGCGGTCCTCGCCGCTTCCGCCGCGGCCGCCCCTCCCACATCCTCGTCCCTCCCCACCGACCGCGACCGTCCCCGCCTCTACACTCGGGACGCCCTGCCCAGGCGGCCCGGCCCTGCCTTGACAGTACCACTGCACCACCTTCATCCCAGCAGGCCTCGACGCCACCCGCCAGCCTCCCGCGGCCGCCCCCGCGCGCGTGCGCCCCGCCCCATCGCGCCCCGCGCCGCCCCGCTCCCCCGCGCATGCCCCGTGCGCCCCGCTCCGTCCTCGACGCGCCCGCGCCCCGCCCCGCAGCGCCGGGAGGCCTAGGCGGCCGCGGCCCCCGTTTTCCGGAACGGACGGCTGCGAGGGGGCGACGAGGCGCCGAAATCGGCCCCCGCCGTGGCCGTCCTCCCGTTCGCCCTCGCGGGGGCGCCGCGGCCCGCCGCTCAAGGGCCCCAGACGCGCCAGCGTCGCCGGGGTTTGCCTGCTTGTGAGTGTGCCCGGTGGGCCGTGGGTTTGAGGCGCGCCCGCAGCGTGACTAATTTAACCAGCGTGGCCCAAAATAAGTCAGCTTTCGCCGCGGGTTGACGCGGAGCCGGGCGCCCGCCGCCCGTGCCGTCACCCGCCGCGCTTCCCCCTCTTTGTGTGGCAGGTGCGGCGTGCGCGCCGCCTCGCTGCTGCTGGCGGGGCGCTGTGGCTCGGGACGGGCCGTCCCACCTCTCTGGGCCTCGCGCTCCTCATCTGCGGGGTGCGCGGGTGGAGCTCTGCTCCCCAAGGACCCTTCGGCCCGGGAAGTTGAGGGTGCCAAAGCACGGGGTCCCCTGACAGCTGCCTGCGCAGCCGCTCGCGCATCCGGCGCCCGCAGTCGTTAGGCCACGGGGATGGCCAGGCGGCGTAATGCCACCGAGTACAAATCGCCGCCTTTAATAAACAGCATCCGCTCCCCCTTGGAAGGATGGGCCTCCGGGACGCCTCCAAACGAGCCCTTTCCCCACCCCACCGCCATGCCCTCCTTCCTGCCCAGCTCAGTTCCTTCCTCAGGTTCGTCCCGGGCTCCATCCTGTTGTCCTAGCAGCTCCCTCCCTACAAAGGAACCCTGGGGAAGCCCTATTCTGATAGAAACCCGCTTCCCCAAACCGCCACCTTTTGCCGCTGGTTCTCTTCCAAGACCCCATCTTAGGAGACACCCAACTTCCTAACCTGGGCGCCACTTCTTTGCTCGTAAACTCTCCTCAAAAGTAGTCCTAAGCCCCTGTTTTTATTTCCCGGCTACTGTCCTGTCGCTGCAAAGCAATCTCGGTTCTAATGAAGTCAGGCCATTTTATCACACCATACTCTGGTTTTTCCTCCTCCTAATTCTCCTTCCCATTCTCCAGGAAGGAGACACACACACACACACACAATTTTCTTGATGATTTCAACACCTGTCTTATTGTTAGCTTCACTCTTAACCCCCTTGTTGACTCTCCTTAGAGGACATTGACTCTGTGTTTGATCTTTTCAACTCCAGTGATCACCTCAGCCTCTCCTTTCTTGTCACCCTCCTGGACCTTGAAATTTTGAGATTTGTTCTTTGACCACAGTGCCCATATCCACCCTTACCTGAACCAGTTCTTCCATAGAATGCGTTCATACCATGGCTGTTGTCAGGAGTTTCAGATTGGGCACACTGATGAGAAGTATTGGGTTTTCTCACGTGTGCCTGTTGACGGGACGCCTGAGGCCACTGCACCGTAGGGGTGAGCATGGTCGGTGCTTGAGTCCTAGAACCCTCACGGGGTGAGCATGGTCGGTGCTTGAGTCCTAGAACCCCCACTTTGTGAGCGTGGGACCTGTGGCAGCTATTTAACCTCTGATTCAGCTCTTCCCTAGTTTGTAAAGTGGAGATAATAGTAGCACATCTTACAAAATTTTAGGGATCAAATGAGTTCCTTTGGATATTGTGTCTCTTGATTGAATGGCTGTCTTCGAACATTCTGAGAGGCTTCTTTAGCTCAGTTATCAGCTCTGCCACAAAGCCCTTCCATAACCTCAGCCCCACACGACAAAACTCTTCTGCACGCTCGTTACCTCGTACATACATAATGATACTGCTATCATTTTCTTACCGCAATGATTATAACCTGTTTCTTACTTGTTGCCCTTACTCAACTCTGAGATGCTTGAGGGTAAAGACTCTCATACCAGGTATCTGAAACATAAAAGGTATTCATTAGAATTTTCATTCAATTTTTTTGTATTCATTAACAAGAATTCTTCATTTTGCATTTAAACTGTTTAAATTCATTTCTAGATAATTAATTTTGTGATTACTCAAAAATTTTAGGATATCATATTTCTGCATGGTCTCAAAGTATCTAATATTTATTTTTTATAAAAAACACCTTAGTGCTTTGGATTTTTTTAAGCTTTTTTTTTCCTTTAGAAGAAAAAGACATTTTTTTCTATTACTAAGATATTCTTGCCTGTTAATTAATATGCACTTGCTGTATGAACCATAAGATACCTACATTTCTAAGAGCACTACAAATTCTGATTTTTAGAAATGAGTGTATACCCCAGTGGTACAAGGTTAAAAGGGAAAATTTGTAACAAAATTGGAAGGCTTCAGAGAACAGGAAAGGCATGCAACATATATGTCAGATGAAAGATTTAAAAATAGCTTTTACATATCAATAGGAAAAAGATAAGCACCATGACATAAAAATGAGCAAAGAACATAAACAGATAATTCTAATGGTCCATTAAAATAAGTGAGTTCAACTTTACTAATAAAGTAAAGTAAAAGCCATTCTAATACTTTTTTCTTAACTATCAGATTCCAAAACTGTTTATTTTGAAATAATTTTAAACTAACAGAAAAGTGGCAAAAATAGTATAAAGAATCCCGGCCAGACACGGTGGCTCATGCCCGTAATCCCAGCACTTTGGGAGGCTGAGGTGGGAGGATTGCTTGAGCCCACGAGTTCAAGACCAGCTTGGGCAACATAGCAAGATGCTGTCTCTGCAAAAACTAGAAAAATTAGCCAGGCGTGGTGGCTCTCACCTGTAGTCCCACCTACTCGGGAGGCTGAGGCAGGAGGATCCCTTGAGCCCAGGAGTTGGAGGCTGCAGTGAGCTGTGATGATGCCACTGCGCTCCAGCCTGGGCAACAGAGCGAGGCCCTGTCTTTATAAAAAGAAAAGAAAAGAAAAGAATCCGTATATAATCTTTAATCTTTACCCAGATTCCCCAGTTATTAACATTTTTCCTCATTTGCTTTATCCTTCTCATTCTCTCTGTCTCTGCCTCTCTCTCTCTCTCTCTCTCTCTCTCTCTCTCTCTCTCTCTCCTCTCTCTCTCTCACTCACATAAAAGTGTGTACATACATACTTTCTTCCAGAACCATTTGAGAGTAAATTGCAGGCGTGATTCCCCTTTACTCCTAAATGCTTCAGAGTATGTTCCCAAAAAATAAACACATTTTCTTAAGTAGCCACAGTACAACTAAAACATGAATTTCTACTGATATCTCTAGTTTCAGTTTAACACCACAGGGTTCATTGTCACCTTCCTTTTCCATATGTGTGACTCCCTTCATCAGTGAGAAATCTGGCTCCTATTATTGCCTATTAATTTGTTCATTTGCTCTATCCTACAATATGTACTAAAAGTAACTTCAGAATTGCTGATCCATACAACTGCAGAAAAACAGTCCTACCAATTAGTATTCGGTGTTTATTTACAGTTCTTTGTATCTGCAGCCAGAGGATATATGTTAAAATACTGTGTTCAAGTTACCGGGGTTAGTTCTCCTCCGCTTTCCTATTCTGCCCTTCAATGTGGTAGTATTAAACTCAAATATAGTTAGGTTCCTTTTTGTTTTATCTAGACCTGTGAGCTCAATAGGTTCATTTGTTTTTGTTTGCATTCTTGATATTTTTTTTGATTGTGTGATACACTAATGTGGTTATAAAAAAGTTATATTTTATGATAATGTCCAATGATGGTAGACAGTCCTGGTGGAAGTTTGCGTAAACTGATGGAATCTTTCTGGGGAATCTGGCATGTTCAGACCCATTGACCCAGTAAGAGATCTCATAGATTTACAGTTAAGAATAATCACCAAAATATTACTTATAATCATGAAAAATGAAAACAATCAAATGTTTGATTTTGGACAGATTGTCCAAATATCCAGCTATTGGATACTTTAAAAAAGTATAAATTATAAATCATAAAGCATAAATTACATTTACATATTGAAATATTAAGCAGCTCTTTAAAATCATTTTTCAAAGACAATAGTGACCTGGAGAAATGCTAAGGAGAAGTACAGGGAGACACAGAAATGTTTATATGGTGTAATCTTTGTAATCTTTTTTTGTTTGTTTTTTTGTAGAGAGAGGGGTCTCACTATGTTGCCCAGGCTGGTCTCAAACTCCTGGCCTCAAGCGATCCTCCTGCCTTGGCCTCCCAATGCGCTGGGATTGTAGGCATGAGCCACCACACCTGGCTACAGTGTAATCTTATTTTTGTTTCAAAAAGATGTGCCAATAAATAATAATAGTAATTACCTGCAGATGATGAGATTTTGGGTAGTTTTGATTTCTCTCTCTCTTTTCCTTTGTATTTATTTATTTATTTGCATTTTCCAACTTCCTGCAATAAATATGTATTACTTTTATAGTCAGAAAGCAATTTGTGTAACAAGTCAATAACATATTTAGGCATTCCTGAATATGCAAATAACCCGTGCGTGTAACATCTCCATGCTTTCTAGATGGTTCCTCACTTCCCTTTCTTTCTACCTGTTCAACTGTTCCCCAATCCATTTTCTCTACAATCTCTGAATTTTGCTTATTCCAACATTCCACTAATTAGAGATTCATTTAGATTAACAACTAAGCTATCCTTCTTCTTCCTAGTTTGTTGATTTTATTTAAAAGTTACTATATATATGAAAATATTCCAAGTACATGCTTTTAAAAGCTAAAAAGTACTAAAAGGGTTGTAATGAAAAGTAATAGTCCCCACCCTATAGGCCAACTTTCTAGAGGCTACTGTTCTCAGCAACTCGATCTTTCCCCTGGTATTTATCTCCGTATTTCTAAACAATGTGTGAATAGTGAGATTTCTTTTTTTTTCTTTTTTTTTTCTTTTTTTTTTTTGAGACAGAGTCTTGCTCTGTCGCCCCAGCTATAGTGCCGTGGTGTCATCATAGCTCACTGCAACCTTACACTCCTGGGCTCAAGCAATCCTCCTGCCTCAGCCTCCCTCGTAGCTGGGACTTACAGGCGTGTGCCACCATACCCGGCTATTTTTTTCTACTATTGGTAGAGACGGGGTCTCACTCTTGCTCAGGCTGGTCTCAAACTCCTGAGCTCAAGCGATCCTCCTGCCTCAGCCTCCCGGAGTGCTGGGATTACAGGTGTGAGCCACTGCAGCCAGATGAAATGTCTTGATCTTTTAATTTTAGGTAGTATCTATTGATCTGTTGCCCTGATAGATGAGGACTTAACTCTCATATGTCATACTTCCTGTCTCCCATTCCTCTCAATGTGGTTATATCACAAATTTTGGTTAAATCTAATAGTCAGTGTTTACATTATGATAATTATGCATACATTGTTCACTGCAAAGCCAAGTAGTATATTATGACCATGCATTCTTTCTTATAGAGTTCTTCATTTTTGCCTGGCATTAATAATCATTTAATTTTTGTTATTTGACTTACCTTCTTTTAAAAAATTATTTAATATTCATTTGCCTAGTTTTTTATGATTCTCTGATTTTTTTTCTTTTTTCTTTTTTTTTTTTTTTTTTTGAGACAGGGCCTTGCTCTGATGCCCAGGCTAGAGTGCAGTGATGTGATCATACTTCACTGCAGACTCCAACTCCTGGGTTCAAGCAGAACCTCCTACCTCAGCCTTTCCAATAGTTGGTACTACAGGCATGCTCCACTGCACCTGGCTAATGTTTTAATGTTTTTGTAGAGATGGAATCTTGCTATCTTTATCCAGGCTGGTCCTGAACTTCTGGCTTTAAGTGATCCTCCTGCCTCAGCATCCCAAAGCACTGGGATTACAGGTGTGAGCCACCACACCTCACTCTTTCCTTTTTAAGAAATGCTTCATCATCTCTGTCACACACTTGTTAATAATATTTTCTACATAGCCCAAGCATAGTGGTTGCATTTTTTCCCCTGGGAACCTTCATCCCCCTCTTCCAATCTAAAGTGGTCCTCTGTTGGCCTGCTGAGTAGCTATTACCTGGCACTGCAACTACACTCTGCTCTGTTGGATCCTCTATTTCTTAAATTCTTAAATCCTGTGTCTTCCTCTTTCATGGCTTACTCCTGTGGTAGTCTTCTGGAACCCAGAACCTTCTGGAATAATGGTACAAAGAGATAAATATTTTAAGATTTTGCATATCTGAAAATGTTTTTATTCTGCCTTCATACTTGACTGAGAGTTTACCTGTGTTGGTGTGGAATTCTAGATGGAAAACCATTTCCCCTCAGAATTGCAAAGAGTTTGCTCCAGTTTCCTCTGACTTCCAGTGTTGCCACTGAAGTGTTCAGTGCCATTTTGATTCCTAGCCTTTTGTATGTTATCTGCTATTTTCAGGAAGCTCTTAGGATCTTCTCTGTATCCTCCGAATTCTGAAGATTTATAAAGATGTACCTTAGTCGTAGACTTTTTTTCCTCTTTCATTTTTGGCTCACTTAGTGGGCCCTCCAATCTTGAGCCTCTCATCCTTCCATTCTGAGAAACTTTCTTGTATTATTTCTTTGGTAATTTCCTTCCCTCCATTTTTGCTGGATGTTGGGCTTTGAGGAGGGATCCTCTAAGATTATCTTGCACATTTTTCCATCGATTTTTATATTATTTTCTGAAGTTTTATCAATTATTTTCTATCCTTTCTTTTGAATATTTTATTTTCAAATATTCTGCTTTTTAATAGCCAAAAGCCCTTTCTTTTTATGCTTGTTTGTTTTATTTTGCAACCTGCTATGGTCTGAATGTTTGTGTCCCTCCCACCCACACACACACACAAATTCATATGTTGACACCTGACCCCCAGTGTGATAGTACTAGTAGGTGGGGTCCTTTGGGTGTGACTAGGTCATGCAAATGGAGTCCTCATGAATGGT
This sequence comes from Daubentonia madagascariensis, assembly GCA_023783475.1. Lineage (NCBI taxonomy): Eukaryota > Metazoa > Chordata > Mammalia > Primates > Daubentoniidae > Daubentonia > Daubentonia madagascariensis. The sequence goes on from JAKFHU010000487.1 coordinate 12,088,727, forward strand.
ATTAGTGCCTTTATAAAAGAGATCCTAGGAGTTAGCTCACTCATTCAACCATGTAAGGCCGCTGCAAGAAGGCACCATCTCTGAATCAGAAAGTGGGTCCTCTCCAGACACCAAAGCTGTCAGCGTCTTGATCTTGGAATTCCTAGTCCTAGAACTGTGAGAATAAATTTCTATTTTTTATAAGCCACCCAGTTTGTGGTATTTTGTTATAGCATCCTGAACAGACTAAACCACATCCTTTCTCATTTCACGGATAAAATGTCTTTTCTTATTTCTCTATAGATATTAACCATACTATAATACTTTTGAAGTTTTGTTCTGCTGTTTCCCCTGTTTGGGTCTTTTTCTTTCATGTTAGAACTTTCCATAAACATCTAGTGATCCTTGGCTATCTGTTAAGGTTTCATTACAAGGCACAAAAAGTTGGTGAAGGGTTCTGTGTGCATGAATGTGGTTTATCCACTGGGGTTCTCAGAGGTGATCTGGCAGAGAACTCATTTATTCACTGAGAGGAGTCTCCCCAGTGTCTGATCCTGGAGGTCTCTTCTCTGTGGCCATCCTGTTTTTTCCAAGGAATGATCATCTCCTAACTGACTGCCGGTGTTCTGGAGGCAGGGTGCAGTAAGGAGCCTGAGGGTCCCACTATGTGTGCGTGAATTCTGAACCCTTAACCACCTTGTTTTCACCCCTACCCTTACTGCCCACAATGACTCTCAAGTCCCACAACTAACTCATTTTAACATTGGAAGACATTAAGAGGGGTAAGAGGTTCTCAGTCATTCACCTGCTGGTATGAATTCATATCCACTCAGTTTGCTTTTCCTGTAGCCCTTAGCTGATATCAACTGCCCTGAGGAAATGGAAGTCTGGTTGGTCAGGAAGTTGGTCAGGAACAAGTGGGTAATTTGGGGTCACAGACTCCCTCAGCAGGAAAGCAGCCCAGAGCGGGCAAGGCAGATTGGGGGAGGGTGCTGCAATCCAGGGATTAGGGCCCTGGATCTGGATTACAAAAGGGAGGTGGGAAAGTGGGAAATAAAAGTAACTTATGCTTAAATTGTGCTCAGAGCCAGGGCACTATGCAAAGAAGCAGGAGATGACCTGTTTTCTTCCTCTTGCACTGCAGAGAACCTGCCTTCAAAGACCCAGAGCTCAGCTACAGCAGGGGCTGAACAGCACTATGCAAGCAAACCTGAGAACCCAGCCACCCTGAGAAAGATGGTTTCTAGGGGAAAACACATTCCTTTTTCCAAACAACCAACTTACAAATGATCTTTTGGACCATGTCCTGCATGTGAACTGAGGCTTGATTCACCTCTAATGGGCCAGCTCTGGTAGTGCCAATGGAGAGAGGCCATTAGCAGAAATGAAAAAAACAAGAAATCTTTTAGTCCATTAGGTTAAAAGAGGATTTTTCATCCTTTATTATTCATGATTTGTGACTTCAGTTACTGTTTCCCGGAACAAATGTTATGGTTCTTCTTCAGCTTCTATTTACTGAGGCAAACAGATGCTTATCAGCAGTCATGCTACAAATCGCTAAGCTGTCTGTAAGGCCTTTAGTGCTGTGGCCTCTTTTGCAATTCTTTGACGTCTTGTCAGGCAAGTTATTTTCTGTGCCTCAAACAATTTCCAAAAACTACCACAATCTGATGTGTGTGTACATACATATGTGTGTGTATCTATGTCTGTATCTATAATCTCTTTCTATATATACATATATATATTGTATGTGAATACAGTAAACTCAAAGAATTGGGTAAAAACAGACTTTAGATTTTACTTTAAGAATGTCACTCCCTAAAAAATCAGAATTGGGGGTCCTAAGGATCTCCCATAGCATTTAGGAAGATTTGGGTGAGAGCTAAGAAAGTCAGCATGAGGGAAAGAAGAAAATCTTAGGTCAGGGACCTTGGGGACCACTGGAGGATGCTGTGATCCCCCAGGCGACTTCCCCAGCCACTGCTTCAGGGTGACAGCATGGTCTCCTGCACTGTAGATCGGTTTGAAATTTTCAGTTTTTCTTTCAAGTTCCCTTTTTCAGTCTCCAAGGGCAGGGGGTGGAGGGGAAGGCCAAATAAGACATAAATGAAAGAGGAAGTGTCTCAGCACTAACCAAACATAAAACAGCAACCCACTCAATCGGTGATCTCTATGGAAATACTGAAGATGTCCTCTGTGTCTTTTTAGACTTTCTGGGGGAGGGGACAGCTGCTGCCCAGAAGCAAGCAGCTTCCTGTTGGCCAGGTCAGTGCAGGGAGCCCACAGAGACAGGCGGCACCTGCCTGGAGGCAGAAGGAGCACAGCACCAGCTTCTGATTGACAGAGATAGGAAAGACCTTCTTGTCCTTGGGTACCCCTCAAAGCTTCTTCCCCATGAGCTGGAAACCACTTTGCTCACAATGTGGCGGTGCCCAAGGTTGTGTTAAATGCAGGTGCCATCGGAGGGGGTTACCCTAGGACCATGAGCCGTTAACACCGTGCCTCGAATTCATTCCCCCAGACAGCAACTCCCCAGTGAACACCTGAGCGGTCCCCTGGTGCTAGCTTAGGGACAGAGCTAGCGGGTCCCTGAAAGCCCTGCAGCAAGTGATGGAAGCAAGTGTGGTACAGAAGGAACTGGAAAGAGAGTGTCACCAGGGGTGACACTAGCATGGTTTAAGAACATGTATTTCTTGAGCAATGTAAACATTTCTACTTGAGTCAATGCAATGAGGGACAACACATATGGGGAGGATGGAAGAATAGGCCAAAGATGGAAATCACGCCTGGTCCTTTTGCCCAGAAATAACCCGTGTGAACCTCGCTGAACCTTTTGACTTTTTCGTGGTTCACATTTTTCAACGTAATTATGACAATATGGAACCTCCAAAACTGTACATTCTCATTTTTCAGTCTATTTTCTTCTTATTCCAGAAAGAATACTCAATGTATAAGGATGTTCATCACAGTGTAGTTTATAAAACTGAAAACCTGAAAATGAATGCTCATCACTAGTGTTTACAAATAAATTCAATAAAGTTATACTCTCACAATAAAATATTATGTAGTCATTAAAAAGATCAGTCTCATATATTTATTAACATGGTACAATGTCCCCTAAGATCTTGCTGAAATTTTTAAAAAAATTTTGAAACAGTGTGTGTGTATATATATATTTATATATATTTATAAATATATAATTTGAGAGTATTTATATAAAAATGGGTGTATATGTGTGTAAAAAATGATGTTTGCCAAAATGTTAATAATGGTTCTCTTTAGAAGGAGGGTTTTCTGTGCTGTTTACCTTCTTTTTGATATTTTTTAGTACTATTTAAATTGTTTTGCAATGAGCATTTACTAGTTTTATATTTTTAAAAATGATTTACTTTGAAAAAAATATTATGTAAATACATATTTATTGATCTAAAATATATTCATTACATAGTGAGTGAAAATGAGGATTATAAAATATATACATAGTATGATGCCATTTTGTTATTCTATATTTTTATATATAAATTTTCATATTTTAAATTAAAAATATAAACCCAAAAATATATAAGTTTACAAATTTGATATATAAAAGTACATATAAATTTTATCTGTATGTATAAAAACAAGATTAAAAACTTATAATCGTGTGTTTGTTTTATGATGACTCTGTTGTATTTTAAACAATAATGATGTATAGTGGTAAAGTCTGGGCAAAACACCCCCACAATAATGATATTTTCATTCTGGGAGGAAAAGAGTAATATTTTGGGCTGAGTCTTGGAGGAGTAGGGCCTGACCAGTCCAGGGCAGCCTAGGCTGAGAGCACAGTGTGTATGAAAGGCACAAAGCCACAACAAAGCATGGCTGTTTGTTGGAACGCATTGCCCCTGGCATCTGACACCACCAGTGCTCTGTCCTTCTGGTAGCTCTCCTCTTGCTTTTCTGGGTCACTGTTCTCTCCCAGCGCTGCCCAGTCAGCCAAGCAGGCACCTAGAGGGGCCATGAGGGAATGAGGCTCAGGCTAACGACTGTGGCTGTGCTCGGTGGGGGGCTCCATGAGGGTTAACTGTCCTATTGTGCAATATTCCTGAGGCTCAGCCTATGCATGCACATGGTGTAGAGAACATGAAATCCATGGTCAGTGGACTTGGGTCCAAGCTGAGGCACTACCAGCCCCCGGGTGGCCCGTCTTGAACAAGATACTTTATGTCCCTGAGACTTGGTGTCTTTATCCATGAATATGGACAAGAACCTCTGCCCCACAGGATTATCAAGAGAATTAAATAAGACATGTGAACAGCTCCTTACAACTAACTGTCTATTACCAGAAGGTGCCTGGACTATTATAATAACCACAGCATGGCAAAACCTGAAAGGCAAAAACACAAAGCCCTGATATTTAAGAGATCCTTTTTTGCTAAGAAACCAGTGCTGGTGACAAATACTTGTGATACATCTTTGTGGTTGGACACATTGGTCACAAATTCTAATTACGGAAATACTCTCTGAAGAAATGGCCTATTGACGTGAGTCACTAAGGGTGGTTTAACTCTCTAGGCCTGGGATGCTCCTGGGAATGATTTGGACAGATATATATTTTAATAAAAAGAAAGCAGTGGTGTTTAATTATTTTCACCCAAGGAACTTTAACTTACATACCTGACAGTAATCGGCTTCTGAAACAGCAGGTGGTGAAAGAGTTACTTTTGCTTCCTTGTCGCTCCTTCCTGTGCACTTGCTCCCATGTGGATTCTCTCATTTTGTGTACACACTTCTGTTGATTCTGGGTGAAATATTTTGAATGGTAATTCAAATAATTTCAGTCCTTTCATAAAACACAAACATGAGAAGATTCCGCTTAACGTGGATGGCTACCAAGTGGCTTCAAAACTGATTAGGCTTTTATTGACGGCCCTGGGTGGGAGAGGGTGTAAAGACATTGATTTCTTTCAAGGGTAAATATTTCCTCCTCCTTAATGTTTGGATTTCTTATCTGGAGTCTTCTTGAGCTTATTTTCTACATTGTCAAGGTATTTGCTAACATTTAAAGCTCTTTGAGCATGTTTTTAAGGCATGGCAGTTAGCACAGACATTGACTTCAGGAAGTCACCAGTTGGAGTCCCAGCTGTGCCTCTTACTGGCTGTGTGACCTGAGAAAAAGGGTTATGAAACCTCTCTAAGTCTATTTCTTCAGCTCTGAAACTGGGATACAGGGTTGTTATAAGGATTACATAAGATATAGTTAGCACTTGATAAATGCTACTTATTCTTTTTATGCACTTACACCCTGAAGAAATGGATTCTGCCATTTGCTGTAGCAGAGATGCAGAAAAACAAAGCACAGTAGTTGGAAGAAAACATGACCTACTGACCTCGGGTATCACCTGGAGGTGATCCAGCACAGCAAGAATGGGTAGGCCTCATCTTATCCAAGAAAGAATAACGTAGAGAAACCCCAAAGCCATTTATCAAATTGTCACCCTGAGGGCTGGACACATATGTTCATAGACCAGCACCTTCACTCCCAGGAGGCATGGGAAACCAACTGATAACAAGTTTTCTTAGCAAACATGAGGAATTAGTTGGATGACCCCAACGGCTCCTACCACTCAGGGCTTGGTGCTTCTGCTCTCTCTTCCTGCCCGTGAGGATACAGCAAAAGCTGGCCATCTGTGAACAAGGGAGAGAGCCCTCACCAGAACCCGACCATGCTGGCACCCTGATCTTTATTACTCTACTGCGAGTAATAAATGTTTGTTGGTTAAGCCACCCAGTCTATGGTATTCTGGTATAGCAGCCCAAGCAGACTAAGACACCCAGTAAGTCCATCTCCTCTGTAAGATCAGGGCTATCTCAGACATGGAAGTTGGTGCTGCCAGACAGTTAGAGAGAATGACCATGGTTTGTCTCTTTCACCCCCTTTTTCTATTGTTGACTGATCCCCTTTCTGATTGGCACATTCTTAAGATATGTTACAAGAGAAGGTTAGCAGTGTCTTTGTAAATATCCTTTCCTTACACACTCCAATTCCAATTAAGTCTTGCTGAAGAACCCATTCTGATCTCCTAAGGTGACTTTACATTTCTTTGTTCTAATCCATATGTGTTAGTTTTATAGTTTAATTCTCCAGGTAGCATTGCCAGATACAATACAGGATTTCCAGTTACATTTGAATTTCAGATAAACAATAAGTTTTTAGTATAAGCATGTCCCAAATATTTCATGGGACATACCTACATGAAAAATTACTTGTCCATCTGAAATTCTAATTAAGCAGACTGTATTTTTATTTTCTAAATCTGGCAACCGTGTCTCCAAGAGAAATCTTATTTCCCTGTTTCCAAATTCTTGGAGGTGGGGGTGACTTCATGGTTGCTCTCATAACCTATACATAATTCTGAGAAGGCAAGAAAGGGGTGATTCTATGTACAAAAAGACACACTCCACACAAATAGCAAATCCGTCCCCATGCAAGGCCCAGTGCTCGGTAATTCAGGGAAAGTAAAGTCTTGGTAAAACCCACTTCAAGGAGCTCACAGTGTAAAATATGCAAATAACTCCAGGGGCAGAATGTAAGAGCCAACAAAGAGGTGCTCCAAGTGCTCCAAGTTCAAGTAGGGGAGGGCACATTTGCTTGGAGGGGCTGGATAAAGAAAGACTCCTCTTAGGGGTGGCATTTGAGATGCGCCTCAAAAAATTGGGAGGAGACAGGGTAGTCAGGTGTTCTCAGTGGAGGGAATGACTTGAGCACATGGAAAGAACAGGAGAAGGTTGAGGCATATTTGGTAGTTTTATTTGGTTAGAGCATAGAAAACATAAAGAGGCAAAGAGGGGAATAAGGCTGGGAAAAGTAGGTTAGATTAAATAAACATGCAAGTGAAAACAAGCCAAAAAAAGAACTCAGGGTCACTGAAACATTTTGTGAATATAATTTTCAAATACTGAAATGTTCCCTAATATTCTCCTGGGGGAGGAGGTGCAATATTCTTGTCCTCCAAGGAATTGGTTTTTATCCCATCTAGAGTAAGTTGCATTCACAAACAGACGCCACCAACATTTAACTCATTCTTGGGTTCAAGCAAAGGGTGTGTGAAATCATCAGATATCTTCAAGCAAAGCAATAAATGTCTAGGTGAAGGTGGCGGTAGAAAATACAGATACCTTCTGCTTTACAGGTTGGGACGTCCAGAGAAGTTGACCAGAAAATAAATTTCTGAACAGTAAGTTTATTTCCCCTTTTTTCAATAAAAATGAGTCTCCTAAGTTTTCAAGCTTAATCTGCTAATGGATCATGTGGTCTTTAGCAAGTATGCAAACTAAAAATTCCAATGAGATTCAGTTTTCTCCTCTATCAAATGTATTTCCTTCCGGGCAATCCCAAGGGAAGCTCTTGGTGATGAAGGGGTTAGCACTACGACAGGCCCCCTAAGATGGCCCCCTAAGATGGCCCCACGCATCTGCTACCACCCTATTCCCTCTCAATAAAATGAAGGTAGATCAAACAACTCCTGGGAGTGAGCCACTCTGAAGGGGGCCAGAGGGTAGAGCATATCCCTGTGTTCTACCTGGAAAGATAAGACATATGCAGTGATTTGTTAGAGTGGTGGTCCCCATGAACTGCACCTTCTGGTATTCATACCCTCATAGACCGGATCCTTGGAATCTGGGCTGCCTAAAACAATAGAATGTGACAGAGGTGGTGCCATGCCAGCTCTAGGGTTATGCCTTAAGGAAGCTTGGTGGATTCCCCATTTGTAGTCTTGGGACCTCTGAGCCACCATGTGACAAGTCTGACTATCCTGATGGAGAGGTCGTATGGAGAGGGAAAGTCCCCCGAGACCCTGTAGAGAAGACCCGAAGGACTCAGCCAGATGTGTGTGCGTGGCCCTGCCCAAGCTGACTCCTGAGCCAAACTAGCTGAGACCCCAGACATGGGAGTGGAGACACCATATAGGATGCCTCCTCCCCAGGACAGAGACCAGCCACCCCACCATGCCCTGTTTAAATTCTTGACCCACAGATTTGTGGGCAAATAGCATCTTGGTTGTTTTCAAGGCACTACATTTTCGGGCCGTCTGTTATGCAGCAATAGGTAATGAAACCCCATCCTCACAAGAAAAGTAAAATGCCCATAAAAATGTCAGGAATCTGTGCTGTCTGGCCAGTCAGTCTTCTCAGGGTCAAAAGAAAGGACATGCCCAGCTTAACCACAGGCAGGAACACTTACTATTGGAGACTGAGCAGGAATTCCCTGTGAGAACCCCAGGTTTCAGGACCCTCAGGCAGGAGTGGGTGATGTGCAGCTGGTAGAATTTCTCAGCTCCTGCTCAGAGCACCCTGGGCTGAGGGACCCACTTGTGGTGGTTCAGCCAAAGCTGTGCTTCTGCAAAGAGGAAATAGCTCAGAAAGCTGCATTCAAGAGGGGGGCTTTGGTGCCACAGAGTCGGGGTGCCTCTACTGGGCAGACCACCAGGGGGTCCCCTACCTTCTGGGCAATAGCAAAAAAGTAGGGGTGGAGTGGAGGACATGGGTATGGGGATAGAAAACACCCCATGAGGCAGCAAAGGCAGCTGCCAAGGTCTCCTTCAGTCAACCCAGCACAGAAAGCAGAACTCGTCACCCAACATGGAGGATGGGGGGCTGCAGAAAAGGGCACCCGAGGAGGGGCTACATCCAGGGCAGGGACAGATGCTGGGCTTTGAAGCCTGCACAAGTTCTGACAGAGTCAGGAGGGGACAGGGTGCCCTGCACACAAGGGTGGCAACCCCAATGTGCAGAAGCAGGAGTGCTCCACTGTGGGAGCAGACTGCCTGGGGCAGCAGGGGCAGGTAGGAGCGTGAACGCCAGGCCATGGCAGCATATGGGCCAGACTATGGTTGAAGACCGGGCCTAGGCCTGCTTCCTCGGGGACTCCCAGCAGCTAGCACATAATAGATGCTCAATAAATTCTTGCCGATGGGCTGGCCTTTGCTGCTGGGAGATGTTGAAGCTGTTTCCAAAGGGGTGACCCAAAGGACAGCAGTGAAGTGGGGGCTGGGGGCTGGCCAAAGGGGAGATGGGACGGAGAAGGCTCGGCGAGGGCGAGGGCAGGGCCAAAGAAGGGAAGTGCGGGATGGAGGTGGGGACGCAGGGGCACCGTCCTCAGGAAGGCTCTGTGGGTGGGCGGCAGGGCGGGCGTGGGTCTCAGGTGAGGGGCTGTGGTGTGGCCTCGCGGCTACATCGCCGAGCACCCCGGGCACGCGGCCACCCCTCTGCCAGGCTCAGTGTCATCTCCCCGCGTCAGAGGAGTCAGGTGAGGAGTTTCCCTTCCGCTCAGACGCTGAGCGCTGAGATTTGGTGACCGTCGTCCAGCGTGGGCGGGGTGGCGTCAGGAAGGGGAAGGAGCCTGAAGGGTCCAAGACAGTCCTGAGGAGGGCCGTGGAGAAACTGACGCGGCCATCGGCAGAAATGGGAAGTGTCGGCAGAGAGCAGAGCCGGAGCGAAAGGTGACGTGTTTGCACACTTTAGGGAAGTGTGGGGGGGACGGGGGCGCGTCTCCAAAGCAAATGGGGTGCGGGGGGTGAGGCACAAAATCACAGCCGGACAGAGCTGGGGACCCCTGGAGCTGGGGACCTCCGCAGCTGGACGTGGTAAGCTGGACACGACCCCCTCCCCTAGAACGTCCATGTCCTCGTCCCCAGAACTTGTGAGTATTACATGGCAGGAAAAAAGAAAAAAGGATCTTTGCAGATGCTATTAAGTGAGGGTCCTGAGTAGAGGAGATTGTCCTGGATCACATGCGTGGGCCCCAAATACAGGTGTCCTCATAAGAGGGAGACAGAGGGAGATTGGACACACAGAGCAGGAGGCCACGTGGAGGCAGGGCAGGGAGCGAGTGGGAAAGGCTGGCCTCGAACACCGGAGTGACGCAGCCACAAGCAAAGGAGTGCGGGCAGCCACGGACCAGATTCGCTCCTGGAGCCATCAGAGGCAGCACAGCTGAGCGATACAGATTTCGGACTCGTGGCCCCCAGAACCGCGCGAGAACAGATTTCTGCTGTTTAAACACGAGGCTATCCCATCAGTCCCGGCCTGTCCACGCGCAGCCGGGCCCCCAACCCCAGCTCCAGGCTGAGTGCTTTACCCCTGTCATCTCTCAGTCCTCCTGTGGGGCAGGCACCGCCAGCACCCCCACTTCCCAAAGGAGGAAAATGAGGTGCAGAGAGGGCGGATCATCTTCCAGAGGTCCCAGAGCTGGTCAGTGACAGGGCCCGATTCTCGATGAGACGGGCGTGATGCCAGGGGGACACTCATCACCACTCTGCTAGTCTATCTCCTGGCTAAGAACACATATTCCTAAAAATGTCATATGTGCAAGATTTCAAGTTCTGATAATGGAATCAGTGCCTTCCTCTCTCAGTGCCCTAAGTCATAAAAGTTATTACGCATGACAACTGCATTCCAAAATCCCAACCCAGTCACAGGGTGACAGCACATCGGTAATGGAACGGGCCCCTCCGAACCCTGCTGTGTCACTGGGGAGCAATCTGGGGCCCTCAAACGTGGTGGCTTGTTCCGGGTCTTCAGGCTGGTCCCCTGCCATTAAGCCAGTTCAGAGCTTTGCCCCGCAGCAGACTGAGTATATTTTAGAAGCCAATTGGGCAGTGTAAACTTGAAAACAAATGGGGCCTTGGTCACACGATCCTTGCTATTTAAGACAGTCCCAAGCCCACTGTCCAGAATTAAACTATAAAGTCAAACTCACTTTCCGTGCACATGCGTGCTGGGCATGTCAGCACGATGCCTGCCACCCGCCAGAAGAGGAAGGTGGCCAGGGAAGCCAGACCGGGCAGCTCCTAGGTCACTGACTGGAGCAGGGGAGGACACCCGGCTGGTTGGTGGCCCACGAGGGCTCCCTCCAGTGGGGCAAAGCATTGGGTTCATCAGCCTGGCTCCCTGTCGTGGACTGGACAACTTGCAGAGGAGGGGATGAGAGAGAGAAACACGAGGAGGGGTGGCAGCAACTGTCCCCAGAGCGACCTCACATCCCAACAGCTTCCCCGCCGCACGCCACGCCCTGAAGGAGGCTCCGTGGATTCCGCTCTCACAAAGCGCCACCTTCCCTTTCCAACCACCGCCGTCAACTCCAGTCTTCGCTCAGGGGACCTTTAGCTCAAATATCGCTGCAGGCTGGCAAAGGTGACGCTATACATACCCGAGAACGTCACACGTTGGCGTCTAGTTTCTTTAGGGGAAAACTGTGACGGTGAAAACCAAATGAAGCATACAGGAGGATGAGAGAGAAACAAGGAAGAAGGCAGGCAAGCACAAGGAATGAAAAAGAAGTAGACGACCATGAAAATAGCTACCCCAGTCCCTGTCCCGTGCCCGGCCCCGTAGCAGTTTCCGCATTTCATGTTTAGCAACAAACTTACTGCATAGGCGTCATAGGTTGAGGCAAACAATGCCCAGAGAGGCTAAGTCATTTGCCTAAGGTCACACAGCTTAGTAAAAAGAGCAGCCTGGATTTGAATCCAAATCCATCTTACTCTAAAGCCCATGTTCTTTTTTTTTTTAAATCACAGAAGCATCCCACACTCATTCCTTAAAGAATCTTACAAAAGAAAAGAAAAAAGCAGCGTAGCAAATCTCTTGAAAAGCCATTAATTAGACTTGAAAGCTTGGGTGAAAAAATGTAGTGAGTTATGGGCTGTGCTGGAATCAGCAGCTTGGATCTCTTTTATTATTGAGCAAAAAGGCCATTAAAGAAATGGAACACACCAGAGCCAGCACGAAAGTGCAGCCCCTCGGGGCTTCATGGTAACGAGGCCCTGCCAGGACCGTGGCTGAGACGAGAGATCTTGATGTCATGGGCCCCGCGTCACTCGGTTCCTCGTGCCTTCTGGTGCGGAGCCCACTCAAGCCCAGGCTCTGAAGCTGATTGTACACTCACAACATCCCCCCAGCAAGGGCATGATCTCTTTATTCTTTCCAACTTTTTATCATGAAAAATTTCAAGCATACACAAACTTTGAAAGGCAAGAATAATGGACACCTAGGGATAGTATAACGAACAATTAATATTTTTCCATTTGCTTTATTTCTCTGTCTCTGTCTCTCTTCTTTGATTTCCGCCTTGGCTTCTTTAACATCCCTCCCTCCTAGAGCCCCTCGCTCCCTGCTGCTCCTACTCGGACAGTTCTCCGTCCTCTTGAAGCCAAGGTTTCCCGCCAGCCTGCATCTCTCCTCACCCTGGGCACAGTCTCATCCACACCGCTGGCTCCAGGCACTGTGCATGTGCAGCTTAAAAGCCGTGCTTTTCTATCAGACCTCCCCACTGAGCTTGAGACTTGCAGATCCAACGGCAGCTGGATAACCCCAGAGGCCCTCAGAGTCAGCATGTCCCTCAGAGCCCATCTTTCCCACCCTAGATGTCCTATTTCAGGAATGATGCCACGCAGTTGCTCCTCCAGAAACCAGGGAGCCTGCTGGGTTTTGCCTTCTTTCCTCCACCTGCTGCTTCCAAATGCTCAGTCCAGTTTTCTTTCCTAAGCATCCTTTCCATCCATCTCCTGCTCATTCCCTTGCTAATGTATAAGTTCAAGTTCTAGTCTTTCCTGTACTTTAGTTCCTGCCTCCCTCCAGTCATCACCCTCACTGGCATTACTACAACCCCACTGAGATGATGTCATTGCCCTTCTTGCAATGATTACTGGTTTTTCATGCTTATAGGACCAAATCCAAGGGCCTTGATCTAGCACGTGAGGCCCTCCCTGGCGTGTTCCTTGTTCATTTCCCCAGCTCTACCTCCTGCCACTCGCCCACCGCCTTTCTACCTGCAAAACAGTTGGAGTTCCTGCTGCCACCCATCTTGTAAGCTCCACAGGCCTCAGTGCCTTTGCACGTGCTACACTCGCTGCCTAGAGCTCCTGTCTACACCTATGTCTTACTCATCTTTTATCAGAGCCTTCCATATTGTTGTTTCCCTTACCGGACAGTGAACTTCTTAGGGGTGGGGATCAGTGGGTTGTTTCTCCCCTTTGCCCTCATCACCTTACAAAAGGCAGCTTGATGAAAGGTGCTCACTCAAAGCTGGATAAATGAAAAAACTCCCAGCTCTGTCATTGCCATGCTGTCCCATCCCTTTACCTTAAAGGTAAAGGTAGCTTTAAGCCATCCTTAAAGTCCGGGCCCAAATGCCTACTCTTGCACAAGAGTGTCCCGATTCCACCTAGATGGAAGGAATTGCTTTTCTCTGAAGTCCTGTGGTGCTTTATCTAGTCCTCTCGAACGGTATTTATTACTCTAATGTTGTTTAAGTATTTTTGCACGTATATTTTCTCCCTGGCTGGGCTGTAAGCATCTTAAATTCAAATCCATATGTAGATCATTTTCATATCACCCAAAGTGTCTAGCACATAAGTGACATAGTAGACATTTAACAACCTCAGTTAAACTCTACAGATCTGTACACACACACCCAGCAAGCTCCTAAACTCTTGAGAGTTCAGAGGTGAGTGAGGCAGACACAGTAGTCTCTGCTTCCAGGAGCTTACAATCTATCCTAGAAGTCAGACTGGGAAACGAGTGATAACACATGACTGCCCTGGAAGAGCAGTCGATGAAGTGTCTTAAAGCCAGCAAGGAAAGGCGTCCTCTTCTCTGGTCAAATGCAGCGTTGCACTTTTGCCTTTAAATGTTTATTGATTTTTTTCTTCACAGTAAAGTTATAGGTGCTCTTTGTAGGAAATTTGGAAAACAGAAAAGTGTAAAGAAGACAAAAGGTCTTGTCATTCCCATCACCCAGAAAAGTTAACACTCTGGTATGTTTCTCTTTAGTCTTTTTGCAAACTGTGTGGGGTAGTTGAAGTCTCAAGTTCTTTTTGAAAACAGTCTTACTGTGGGATATAATTCACAGACTGTAGAGCTCCACCCTTGCAGGGCGCATTCTGTCCACCCCTCCACGGCCAGGCGCCGTCACAATTTGACCGTGAGTCACATGAGTCCGGCTGGCACTCAGGGAGCTCGGCAGGAGCATCTGGGTGACAATGTCGGGTTCACACCCCAATAATAACTTCAGACGATAATAGCTTTGAACAACAATAGTTTCAAAATAAGGCAGAATGTTTTAAGTGCCTTGGGAGAGGAATAATCTGGGATTGCTACAGGATGGGTAGCAATCGGGAAATCCTTCTCTGAGCTGTCCCTTGAAGGATGAGTAAGCTTTGCCCTGTAGCAAAGAGAACCAGAGAGAAGGGGTATGGTGGGGGGGAATAAGCCATCTAGTTTAGTTGGAGTGAAGGAGGCAGGGAGGGAAGGTTGTTTGGAAAGGGAGGTTAATGGTGGGTCCTGAATGCCTTCAGTGCCAAGCAGGGAGTTTGAATGTCATTCTGGTCAATGCACTACAGAAAGGGTAAAGCTGTACAGTATTGCTGTGTTAAATTGATGTGTCTCATTTCCATAAAGCTGGCATCCAGCCCTTAGTCTGGAATGTATTCCCCTTTTACATTGATTTATAGCATCTTCCCCCAAACTATAACCTGCTAGGAATGCAAGGCTCGCCTGTAGAAAATTAGCTTTAATCTGTAATTTCATCACCAGAGCAGAGCCGTGGGTGCTGTGAGGTTCATTTTTTTCAGGATAAAGTTTCGATTAACTCACTCCAATGTTAAAATAAACCAGCTAGTTAAATCCCACAAAGCTTACAAGAACTGGGATTTTTCATGTAGAATCATAGGAAAGTAAAATGAAACAAGTAGACTTTTTCTCTCCCAAGGTCAGCATTGTTTGGCCTTCAGTTCATTTTATGTGCTTGTTCTCTCTTCGTCACCCTTTGACAGGGGCAGAAAATCAAGATTGTCTAAAGCTGCGGCGTAGTTAATTACAGAATTATCCACTCTGAAAAAGCCTTGACCGCTTCTGTTTTCCTACCATGAAACTTCATGGGGAAAAGAAAAATCAACATACTCCTCCACTTGGTATAAATGTTAATTCTGAACACAACTTCTCTCAGTATTCTTGTGGCAAACAGAGAAACTTCACAGCCTCCTTGAATAGCTAGTTTGTACTGAATACTTGTTTGAGTCTTTTGTTTTCTTGGTGTATTTCAAAGAGAAGGGAACTCTTGTGCAATATTGTGGCATTTTCATAGATATTCCTTACTCCAACCACAACACTGCATTTCAGGTGCCCCACTAATTTCTGAGGAAAAATTACAGCATATATTTTAAAACACTGCCCTTAGGTCATTAGTTTTTTGAGGATTTGCCAAATTTCCCAAGTTACCCAAATAAACATCTGTTTTAACCTGTAAACCTTGAGTTTCCTGCATTCTAAAGAGACCAAAAAGTCTCTTCTTTTTCAGTAATGGAACAGGTCATTTTGAGAGAGCACCCCATGCCAACATGACATCCCATAGTGTCCATTAACCATGACTGTGTCAAAACACTTTGCCAGACAATACTTTTGAGTTTTACCTGTTCCTTTTTACAGATAAATATTCCCTTGTTCCAATAGCACAAGAAAAGGTTTTTTAAAAAAGACTTCTTGGTTTTTTAGGGGGATTCAAATGCTCGAGTTTAGTTTCAATTTTAAAAGATCTTAAGCCTCTCACAGAACGCCTTTAATGACCTGTTTCCAAATATCACAGATTTTTAGACATAAAGTTCAAATTTTCTATCTCAATTTTTCTTGGGCCCAAGAGTAAAATTTCACGTTAAAGGTGAGGCCCTGGAAAAGAATTTTATTTGTCAGAAAGGCTAGAGCCTGCTGGCCTAGGAGTGCAGCTATTACCACTAGACATTTACTTACACCTGCTTTGCAATTCCATTTGTGGGGAAAAGCCTGTCATTCTGTTTAGAAGAACAGTACAAGCATAGCTTTCCATAAATGTCAGTTGAGAAAAGGCATAAACGTGCCAAAAGTTATTTGACAACTTCTAACTTAGCTGAAGTTGTAGAAAGAAAAGTTGAGTGGTAACCACACGAGGTACGATTGATGACTCGATAAGAATGGCAGTTTATCTCTGTGTTCCCCAAACCTATAACCCAGCATAATCATGTGAAAAAAAGTAGACAAATCTCAATAGAGGGACATTTTGCAAAATACCTGACCAGTACTCCTCAAAACTGCCAAGGTCGTCAAAAACAGAAAATCCGACAAACAGGAGCTGAAGGAGACATGACAACTAAATGTTAATGTGGTAAGCTGCTTGGATTTTGGAACAGAAAAAGGACATTCGAGAAAAACTAAGGAAACAGAAATAAAGTATGGGCTTTAGTTAATAATGTTTACCAGTATGGGCTCACTGATTATGACAAATGTACCATACTAATGCAAGATATTAACAGTGGAAACTATTGTAAGGGGTGGGAAGTACAGGGAAACTGTGTTATCTGGCGATTTTTCTGTAAATCATAATCTAAAATAAAGCTTATTGATAAAAAAGTCTGAGTGGTAATATGTTGGTTTGTTTTTAAAACACTATTTCAATTACAGACATAACAATTACTATTGCAGCTGGATAAACTGTGAGCCCAAATATAACCTAATGCAGTTTCAGCAACTGTAAGAGAACAGAGAAAAACGAGTGGTTCGCCTTTCCCTGTTCCCATGTCAAAGCATATTAAGTGTCTGAGAACTTCCTTGGAAGAAGTCCACATCCCCATCTCTACTAAGGAAAAGTTTATAGACTAATATTAAAGCAAAGTGTTGTTGGAGATGTGCCAAAGTAGATTTCTGTGCCTTAAATCAGTCCCTAGATGAAATTTTTGCTTTCAATCTTTAAGCATCTGCTTTACACCTTACATTTATCAAACTTAGTTTAAATAACATCATAGTATTGAATCATTCATAAATGTTTATTAAATGTCAGTAATTTTTACAAAGCAAATATTAATAGCAAGAGGCAATTTTTTTTGCAAAATATGTACAAAAGTAAAAAGCTTTAATGAACTAGCAACTCATTTTATAAAATCAAACCATTCTTTCCACGTTTAGACCTCCTTTAGAAATAATTTATTGCCAATCCTGAACTAAAGCACTGACAAAAAATTTACAATATCAGATAATGTGCTTAGTTCCTGGAAAGTTATAAAAAGATATATGTAAAAAATCCTAAGCCACAAATACTTTTATACAGAGCTAATACAAATCATGTTTTGTTAGGTACAGTATCTATGAGGTTGTTACAAAATATACTTTTTGATAAGGCTTCTGTGGTAAATTAACTCTCGCCGTATTAGAGTAGAATAGAAAAGCCATTTAAAACATTTTGCGATTCTGCTTTCAAGTAAGAGGTAAAGAAAGGGTAAAATGGCATAGTCTGTTGCATTGTTGCATATACTTTGCAAGAATCACTACCCCTTCCCCTTTTTTCGTGGTACCATCAAAAGGCATGCTTTAGGACAAATTCATCACTTACTATGGCAAGAAATATATAAACAAGCTTTCTAAATACAAACCAAAATCAAATACCAAGTATTATATTACTATCGGTGATATTCACCGATTGGAAATTTATGCATAGTGGGTCCCAGCATACTTTGATCCATCTGTAAATTTTTATCATTATCAACAGATTTGTATAGGTCACAAAAATCTATCAACCCAGAAAATACTACCATATCATTAATGCTTTCAAAAACAATCAACGTTCTATATATGCTCTAGCATTTGAAATCAGACTGTTAGACCTGAATGCCACAGAGCAAACATTAATTTAAATGCTAACTATACATTCAAGTACAGACATAAGAATGCTAGTGGTACAGACACTGTACTTCAAATGTTAATAATCACCTACCAGCCTAAGGCTATTATCTACTTGATGGTACTTGAAAAAGCCATAAAGTCCAACTTGTTGAAACTGTTCAGGTTTAGACTTACACTTCAATAATTTATACTTCTCTAGTATAAATGTATTAAGCCCTAACCCCGTACCGTAAAATAATGGGCATGTACTATATATAAAGGGCATGTACTATATCATCTGCTTTATTTGGAACAAGGAGACACGTACACACCCACTCACAACCTCTCCCCTCTTCCTGTTTACTAGACTGAAAAGCCACCCTGTATCCTATCATTTAAAAAAAAAAAAATTGAGTACTTTTCGTCAAGCAGCACAAGGATGGATCATTTGTGATTAATGGAAGTTAACATGTTGAAATGACGGGAAAGAGACAAAGCGACCAACTACTAAGTCAGACTTCCAACTGAAAAAGACAAGAGCAAAACTATCTGCTCTTGATTCCTCAAATAAAACTAAAAGAAATGAAAAGGTAACAGAGTGACTTTCTCTCTCTAGATTTATTAGGGAGTTTGTTACAAATTTGGGATTACAGGCATGATTTCATGGATTCAAGCAAGAAATTAAGAGTTAACACTGATAGTTAGCCTTCTCATTACAGATACAGAAATAACATTGCTACAAATTGCAATGAAGAGAATCTTGTTTCAAATGACTTGGTTTGGGGTTTTGTCTAAATGTATCATTATATAATGAAAGCACCAATTTGAGGGTTTCTCAAATAGTGATTTGAGTTTCAGGACATAACAGCATAATTTGGTAACTTTATTCTTCATATAAATAAGGCATAACCGGATGTGTGTACTAACACTGAAAATACATTTTATCAAAAGCATAAATACAAGTATTTGGGTATACATTGAAAGTTAAGATTTACCCATTCCTTTTTACAAAAAATTATAAGGGCATACGATTTCTGTTGAATCTACACCAATATTTCTAATCATTTCTGGTATTAAGGTGATCTTATTTTCTTCTATTTTAAACAAACCACTGCCACCAACTGAACAGAAATTTCCCTAAACAGCTTTAATTTGAGAGATGAACTAGAGGACCTTCTCTATGTAAAGCATATGCCAATGCAACTTAAAAGAAAACAAGACAAAAACGAATGATCTTTTTCATTCCATGTTGCCTTCTTTGGTCACAGCTGCACTCTGGCTATCAAGTGACCTTTCCAGATAATAAAATTGAAATGAACATTTCAACTTAATGCAGTATTTGGCAGAGAGCAACAGTTCAGGTTATTAAAAATAATGTTTAAGTGGCAGAGGCTCCCTTGAATTATTTAGATCTTCAGAAAACATTTAACAAAACCTTTTCCCTATAAAAATTAAGGTTTATATTTGTGTTGTTCTTGGTTTAAAAGGCAACTCTGTATACTAGAAACTTCTTCAAGGTCAGTGAAGACACTTGTGTGATAAAGAGAAGGCATTCAGATTTAAGAACAGAATGTAATACAGAAACAGGCACGTTTTATTCCAAATCAGAACCATAACGACTCAGAAAATCAAACACACCAAAGAACTTTAAATTACTTTTTGAGAGACTGGGGGGAAGTTGGCATAATGAAAATTATGAGCAGCTTTTCAATTCTGTTCACTGAATTTCATCTCCCTCTTCATACAGTGGTATTTCAAAAGGATCCAGTTTTCATGATACAGGTATGACTCCTTCAAACGGTTTTAAAACACAGCCTATAAAAGAATGTGGGCTAAAGCTTTTAGATTGAACCTTAACGGTTCTATTCAATGTCTGTCTGAACAAGCTTAAGTTAAATATAAGTAATTTACTGCCTTAAAATATATTCTAGATTTGATTTTAAAACCATGTGGATTCTGAGACATCACACACATCAGGGAATAAAACTGAAAATGCCCAAAATAATACTGTATCTATTTGGTTGGTGTTTTAAGAGTTCTTGGTGGTAAGTCAAAATGGAGAAACTTGGTGATTTCTGCTCTGTCAGGCAATGTTTATGGTTCAGAGATCTTAAATATAACTTCAATAAGACTAAATGTCCTCTTTCTGAAGGGATCTAACTTTAGTCTTCACTGGAGTTAAATGTTTGGCCATTCAATAAAAATCACTTGCTCAATTTACACAGACTATCCACAGAACAGTCCAAATGTGACTGTGTACATATTCAGATATTCATTAGCACTGAAATTATGCTAACCTTATTAATTTATAAACAATGTATTCTTTTTGGCAAGAAGCACTAGATGTGGAACTATTCAAACATGCACAGATTACACTATGAACACCTACATTGTGATGTTAAAGCTACATTACTGTAGCTCATGTATTACCAAGGCATGAAAACACTGGAAGTTACATGGATATAATAATGATAGTAGAACTTCAAATGCAAGAAAAGTCAGGTATGTATGTCAAGAACAATCCCTGGTTAGCTCACTGAAGAGTCCTCCTCTCATACCAGACAGCAAGACAGAACAAGAACCACTGACTTGTAAAGGCTGGGTGATCCATAATGTTGACCAATCTTTAAAGGACTGATAAAATACCTGAGAACACAGTCAGCTATACAGTAAAGTGACAGATATCACAGTCTTAATCAAAATTTTCAGGAAAAGCAGAAAAGCTATCAGACTTTTCAAACTGTCACCAGTCTCATACATCTGTTTCTCTGGTCCAATTTTAACACTTCATATAACCTATAAGGCAGTATTTTTAGTACCACAAACCAGCCATTCTGATGAGTGCACTATGGACATATTTGAAGTCACAAAGCTACTTCATGGGTATGTTTTAATTTGATGAGCAGTGTGGGAAGGTCAAATCCTTAGATGTGAACTAAAAAAATTACTACTTATCCTTAGAAGCATCCTTAAAACATTTAAAATATACCTCAAAAAAGCTGGCCTTTCATAAACAATAATTATACAAACACGTGTACATACTGTATCTTTTAGAGACACAGCAAAAATGAATAGGAATCTCAAATAATGCCTTCTTGAATAGTCCGACAGGAAAATATAGCCCTTGGTAAGCTCCCAACAAACAAAGAAAATCCCATAAATGCCACAGCTTAGAGTTGATGGGAATGCACAGGAGAGCAAGAGAGAGATTGGTGATGATACAACAATGATTTGGTCCTACAGGAAGGACCAAAATCAATTGAGAGAGGACTTAAAAGTAAAACACATGACATTCGGGAACAGGTAAGTTTATTCAGAAAGTTATGTTACCAAGTTGCTTGCAGTTTTTAATTGCTGCTATGGCCAGAATGTTTCACATATGGCATATTAGATTACATGATAATGAAATGAGAAAGGCAAATTATATTTCACTCATTGCTTTTGATCAAGGCACTGTAGATGGCATTTGCTTGCCTTTTGCTCCCCTGTACCACTTGTGAACTTGTCTTCAGCATCAGACCAGAAATCCTTATGTAAACTTTAAAACACTAAGAACATTACACCTTCAGAAACCACAGAAATTTAAAAACAAAACTGTTGTGTGTACAAGCAATTAAAAAAAACGAAGGCTAAACCTGTGTAAATCTACAGAATGCCATTCCTTAGATCAAACTTTTTTCTAATAGCCCTTTCAAAATAGGAGATCACTAAAGCTAGGCAACAAGTGTTGCTTCTATGTGTAAGGCAAATAGAAGATACCTTATTTGTTTTAGAACTGAACATTCCTAGACTCATACCTACAAGTATTTAAGGACACCTTCTATACTTGGCACTAGAGGAGAATTCAGTTTGAAAAGTGGAAGGATTTAAAGCCCGAAATATACCTAGTCTGAGGTTGGTCAGGAAGTCCTAACTCAACTCGATGGAAGCCATAGTGAAACAGATCAAAGCCTGAATTTCA
This sequence comes from Daubentonia madagascariensis, assembly GCA_023783475.1. Taxonomy (NCBI): domain Eukaryota; kingdom Metazoa; phylum Chordata; class Mammalia; order Primates; family Daubentoniidae; genus Daubentonia; species Daubentonia madagascariensis. The sequence continues at coordinate 12,110,334 of JAKFHU010000487.1, forward strand.
GCAAATCTTGGCGATGTGTTATTCAACAGCTTTCAGCCACAAACCAAAGGCTGCAGAAAAAAGACTAAGACTTTCAAGAAGTTAAACATAGAATCGAGATTTTTCTAATTCCTGTTGTAAACAGCTATTTTAAAAAACAAACAGAAAACAATCAAAAACACAAAAAGATATTAAAATAGCAAGTCTTTTGTACATCACTGTAGCATAAGCTGCTTGAGGTTGTCATGAAGAATAGTATCCTTCACATCACGGAAAACAAGGCGGATGTTTTCCGTGTTGATAGCAGTGGTGAAGTGGTGGTATAGGGGCTTCTGCTGCTGGTCCCGGCGTTTGTTCCGGAAACATTCCACCAGGAATTTTTGGACGTCTCTTAAGCAATGGGGATCTCCTTCGAATTCTAGGAAATAGTCTTTGATGCTCACAATTTGCACTTTCTCCTCAAGCAAGTCTGTCTTGTTTAAGAACAGAATTATGGAGACATTGCTGAAAACCCGGTTATTGACGATCGTTTCAAAAATGTTCAGAGATTCTGTAAGGCGATTGGTCAGTCGATCTTCCATAAGCACCTGGTCAAATTCACTTGAGGAAACAAGGAAAAGTATTGATGTCACACTGTCGAAGCATTCAAACCAACGTTTCCTTTCTGATCTCTGACCACCTACATCAACCATTTTGAAAGGAACATTTTTAATTTCAAAGTCGTACTCATGAATGCCTTTGGTAGGTCTTCTGGCAAGCAGAATATCTTGTTGTGATGGAATATAATCCTGGAAAAGAAAAAAAAATTGTTTTATACTTGGTAATCCATAGGTTATTATTAGAATTTTTAATGGACTAATAACTGGCCTAGTGAATGGATATACAAACAAAATCATCTTTTTAATGACAATTTCTGACTCATCAAAGCATCAATACTATTACTATTATTATTATAAAATGCCAAAAGACATTAAAATGTTAGTTTACAAAGACTGGTTCAAAATTCACTGCAAATGGCTAGCATACACTGTTTTCACTCCTGCAATATTACTCAAATTCAAGTCTCATCTACCAACTGTCTTCATCTACCCCCCCTGCTGTATACCCACCTTCCCAGGTTTAGGTTCTGCCCGCTTCTCTCTAACCCACTCTAAGCATTCCTTTACTGTGCACCCCGCCTTCACGACTTAGAACTTCTATACTAGGTTACTCTATGCTATCCTTGCTACTTTACTACATGTGTGAAAAACACTTTCTCTACTCGAATCAATCACTGTGAACCTCTCGCTAGGTTTGTTCCCAGGGTACAGTCTAAGCAGCTATGCTCCAGCTTTCTCAGTTCAATAAAGAACTCACAAGTAGTCACCTACTCTGAGTGTTAGCACCTATGCCTGTGAAATGGAGGTGATCACACCTGGCCCACCTACCTCGGAGGGAGGGTTGTTGCAAAGGTCAAGTGTGCTCTTCTCTGAACTCTTGATCAGTGAACTCTAAGACTCTGAACAAATGCAAGCTTTGGTCACATGAGTCACCAGCTACCTGTTGGTGCACTTCCTTATGCAATGTAACTGGTTCTTCCTTCTCAGTCTAGTATTTCTCTAGAACTCTGACACAGATTTTTGGCAATATGTGAACAGGAGAGCTTTTAATGTTCATCATCAAGGTCAAAATAGTTTAAAAATCAAGGCAGGATTTAAAACAATGTTGACTGTGATTCACAATGCTGCATTTTATGCCTTTCTGAGTAGTATAATGATTTTGAAATTTCATTACAACATGAATACTCATCTCCTTAAAATGGTGCAATGGAATTAAGAATTAAAAAAAAAAAAGTAGGCAGTTCTTGGTTATTGGCAATCCACAGCCATTCATTAAATAACTCTAGGACTCTAATAAAAGTGTTAGCTTTCTCATGTTTTCTTCTAGCTTTTGTTCACATACATATCTTACTTATAATCAGCATATGCATACAATTTTCAGCCTGCCTCCACATTTCTGCTTAATATTAAAACTACTCCATATGCTGATACTGTCATATCTCATTTTTAAAAAACTATAAAATATATCAAATGCATAAATGTGCTATAATTTACATTAACATTCCCCTACAAATGGTCATTTAGGTTGTTTTCCAATTTTTTGCTGTAATTAACAGAAATACTGCAATTAGAATTCTCATGCACATAATTTTTTTTATTTTGTACTATTTCTTGAAACTAAACCAGGAATAAGATTATGAGGTGAAAAGCTACAAACTTTTATTTTTCACATTAAACATGACTCTCAAAAAGGTTACACACATTTTAATGACCCTGGACACCTAATGCCCAATTGCTTTCCAAAAGGTAATACCAATTTACAGCGTATGTCTGTGCCAGCTACTTCAGAAATGTGCCATCCCTGAGCATTAAAAATATTTTTTAATTCCATAAAAATAAGAAGTTCCCTATTTTGTCTTTATTAAGAGCTAACACTTTAGATAGAAAGCTAAAGGCTAATTCACATGAAGCACAGAACAATGTAATCAAGTGCTAAATGGTCTGGCAGAGTATGTTGATCAGGACATGCACATACTAGCTGTGTGACTGGACAAGTCATTTAAGCTCTCTCTGTCTCAATTTCCTCATTTGTAGAGATCACATTTATAGCGTTGCTATGAGGACTAAATGAGAAGTGACTAAGTGAAGTCAGTAACAACTGTGTCCGGCATATTCGTGTCCGCTGTCACTACTACTGTTGCCACCCTGCCACCGCTGAAGGGAGGACAGTCAAAGGCGGCTGGAGTAGCCAGGTACACTTCTATCCCAGTCTCTTGTTTTTAAACGCTCACCAGTCATTTGCACTTGACAAGCTATTCACGCTCAAACACAAACACACTAAGAAAACTCATCTTCTTCCTCCTCCAAGTCCCACTAGTGCACTCTCCTTTCTACTCCCTTCCCTGCCCCCAGCCTCTTTCCGTCTTCAATCACCTTGAACTCTCCTCTGTCATCTCCTATTTTGTACCAAACCCCGCTGGCTCCTTCTTAGAATCTTTCTTACACGTTTCCTTTCCTCCTCTTCCCGCTGCCCCACTTTTTATCATCTCAGGCGTGGTTGCCATGTCTTCACTAGTTTCTTTGCTTTGAATTGTGTCACATTTCTTGGATCCATCTCTAAGCCACTCTAGGCCTCTCCCAGACTAAACCAACCCTCCTGTGTCACAACTCCAGAACTTGCAGTGGTGGGCCTCACTGCGCCAGACCCAAGCCCTGCTGACTGGCTTGCAGGGACCTCCATACGCCTTGTTTTCTGGAATCAGACTCTGTTCTGCACTGTTCAAGCTCACCACAGTGCCTGGCATCAAGACCCACACAAAGCTTCATGTCTTAACACCATCACACGTTCATTCATTTGCACAACAGTGCAAGTGCATGAACATGCATGAAAACTTAAGCTACTGCCTCCTGGAAATCTGTTTTTACAAGTTAGAGCCAACAACTTCACATATCCTTCCTCAGACAGATGTGCCTTCTAAAACTACACACATCCAGCTGTCTCCCACCTTGGTGGGCCACATCTCCTCTTTCCATATCTAAATCCAACCCTCCCTTCAGGCCGCTCAGGTTCACTTACTCTTACAGGCTAGCTCCAACCTTTCCAGCCAAGGCAGCTCTCTCCAGTCCGTGAACTAATATTGTCTTCTTGATCAGCATCATTTAATTGTCCTCTATTTGTTTCACGTATGATAGTTCTGTCTCCCTGACTAGACTGAGCTTCTTAAATGTAGGATCACAGAACAAAACAGCTAACACTGAGCATTTCCTACATTACTATACCTTCAGGGTTTACTTCCTATAACTGTCCCATAACCCTACAAGATCAGTTCTCTTACTATACCCATGTTAGGGATGAAGAAACTACAGTTCAGGGATGCCTGAGGTCACACATAGCCATTCCACTATGGAGCTGGGGTGGGAGCCCAGGCAGTCTGGCTACAGAGCCCACATCTTGGACACTTGTGCTATTCCAGTTCTCACAGGGTCATAGGGCTCGGCACTCCACAGGGCTTCCATGGCCCTGGTACTTCAGTAAGAAAAGGAACAGCAAACACAATCCTGTGACTTGTCACACATATATACAAAAAGAAGGACAAAAATGCAGTACACCCAGGTTTGTTCTATTTTTTCCTTTATCTTCCCCTAAATAGAGAGCATTGGGTTTATTCTCCTTCCCAGCTACATGCTGATCACGGCACTTTTTTCTTTTTATTCCAGATGTGGCCTTAGAATTGTTCTCAACAGAAGATTCCAAGCAACTACTACAAACTGACTGGAGTTGGCCTAGAGTCATCCATTCAAAGGCTATTTGTCCAGTGCCTACTTTGTGCCAGGCACTGTTACCAGACATCAGGAATTCTCAACTCTTCACAGTCAAGAGATGAGGGCCTTGCACTTATAGAAATAGATGGATAAAACCAAACAAAGTAATTATCAACTGTAACATGTGCAATGAAGGAAAAAAGCAGGAGCTGTTACTGAGAATAAAAAGAGAGGACCTACTTTGAATGGTGTGCTCAAGGAAGGCCTATCTGAAAAGGTAAATTGAGAAGGGCAAGTCACGTCAGCACTATCTGAATTGGAAAACAAGAAATAACTCTTACAAAATTAGTTTATCTACTAAGGCTTCTCTCCATCTGGCCAATACTTAACTTTTTTTTAAGGCTTACAATCCGACCAGATGGAAAAGTATTAATAAAATAGATCTTACTACAAAGCTTCACTGATGTGGACCCAATGAGTAAAAAACAAACCATGGAGATCTCAACTTATGGGAGACACTTGCGTCTAGGAAACTGGCAGGAGAAAAACATATTGGTTTAAAGGCAGACAAATGCAATTTAGAAAAAACCAGGAAATATGTAAAAATTAATCTGCTGGGGCAAAAAAAGGACTTTTCCACGTCCCAGATACGTTAGTTGCTACTTTCCCACTTGCAATAGGTTCATTTTGTGCTTTCCTTCAGCTATATTTTTAAAGTTAAAAACCTCAATGAGCCTTAAGACCATGATTTTAATATGTATTTCTCAGAGCCAGCGCTCTCAGATGGTGCTATGGCCAGTTCTGGCTTCCGGGGCAGAGCAACTCCACTTGTCTGTTAAAATTTATAACAGGAATTTGCTTTACAAGGAGGCAAACGAAGTGACACTAAATTTAGTAAGTAACAAATGACCCTAGGGCAACAGCTTTCAAAAATTTTCTAAGCAGCAGAAGCCTTTCTTCCAACAACTCTTCCGTGTAAGTCCAATACAGAGAACAGACAAGTAGGGTTGCTCTGCCTGCAGCAGGCCCGGAAGCCAGAGCCAGCCGTAGCTCCAGCTGAGAGCTGCTGGCTCTGAGGAATACACTACAGGAAAATAATCAACTCTCTTTCCAAGGATGACTCTTCCTCCCACATCCTGGGGTCTCTTCAGCAGGCCTTCAGAATCCAGCCCTCTTGTTCTGTAACTTAACATAAAGAGGACATGAACTGGAAAATATCATTTGCTGAAAGGTCTGGAAATCAATCAACCCATTATGTTCTATTTCTGCTTACAAAAACCCCCAAAAGACAATGAAGTACAATAGATAATATGCAACCTCACTTCCAAATGTAAACTTCATCCTCCGAACAGCTGTCCCTCTGCTGAAGGGTGGGCAGGGAATTTCTCAGGGACATGGGAGGAGAGAAAAAAGGAGCTTTACGACTGAAAATAAGATCACTTTTCATTCTGAAAAAATAAAAATCATTCACTATTCTTTGCTAGCAATAACTCAAGCACAAAGAGTCAGAATACTGCCACTAGGAAAAAGAAAGAAATAAATAACTTCATATATAATTTTTCTAAATTTCTCCTAACAAGCTACCCTCAAATTAAAACACTGATATCCTGACTGTTGCTTTCAAATGGCAATAAGCAAACATTCAGTTTAAAAACTTACTGGTTCTCCAAGTTTATCCAAGTTATCCAGGAAATATTTTACAGATTCACCCTAAAAACAAGAAGAAAATAAATAATTATTGGGGCTTAGAAACAGAGATCTTGTTACAACAGTTTATATTATACTGCCTGGTTGTACACTTAATCCAAACATATTCTGTTTAGTCATCAACTTCAGACTGAACAGCTAACCTTCCTAAAAACGTACAAAACATCTGCTCTGTCCCCAAATGCCACATCTGCAAAGGCTGTCTGATTTCACAAATGTTTTACATAAGTGATACCCCAAGTGATGATTTATTTATGGACCAGATTACATGCCTGCCTTTTGATATGACTATGTATCCATGGAGAAGCTGTAATTCGAAGTTGAAAACTGCTTTTGAAATAAACATAAATCTACAACTAAAATTTAAGTGAGATTCTTTTTGTCTACATTTTGCATCTTAAGTTTACAGCAACAGCAGTTACCGCCAGTGATAAGAACAAACCACTAACGAGGCGAGAACACCGCACAAAATCTCCCAGCAACAGGCAAGTGCCTGTACAGACACACCTTGCTCGGGAAGATTGTGGATGGTGCTTCAGGCTTCCCGCCTCCGACAGGTCTTCCCTTCCTGAGTGGCCTACCCTGCCTGCACCCAGATTTCTGCTGGACCTCCAAGCAATCTCAAACACCTACATTGTATTAGGATACGTTCCCAAAACGAAAACACGCGACAAAAGGACACAAAAGAAGGGGTATGTGTCTGAGGCTCCCTGCGTTTTCGCCCTGCGGATGGATGTGACCACTGCTGCGCTGCCCCCGCCGCATGCCGCTTCCACAGGCTCATGAAGACAGCACTGCTTTAGTATACGGGAGACTCACCTGAAGGTCTCGTTAGACTGCAGGTTCTGGTGTGGTAGGTCTGGGGTGAGGCCCCAGTTTCTGCAATTCAGGGGGTGCCCAGAACCACATTTTGAGTCACAAGGCTTGAAAGCAGCAGTTCTCAAACATTTTGGTCTCAAGACCCCTTTACATGTCTTAAGGTTCTTGAGGGCCCCACAAAGCTTTTATTTAGGTTATAGCTACTGATATTCACCATAATACTTAGAATTATTTTAACCATTAAAATTTACTTACAGTTACTTAAGTGGAAAATCAGGATGCAAATTTGTCTATTATTTCAACTATGTTAAATATACAAAAAATGATTAGAAGGAAATATCCTCAAATGTTAACTGGTTATCTCTGAGTGATGGAGTTAATAATTATTGCTTATTTCCTTCTTTGTACTTTTTTCTCACTTTTAAATTTATATTAGTTCTAAAATTAGGGAAAAAGCCAATAAATGCAATACACAACACCACCAAACACCACCAAAAATGTCTAAAACATTTTTTTAAACATTACATAAGTATTCAAGTGTGCACATTACTGAAAAGGTAACAGTTTTGTTAGTATGACTGGTACGTAAGTAGAGTGACTATCTTTTATCTCATTTTTTTCCAAGAGACTTTGTTGCATATATTTCACTGTAACAGAATTGGTGATATTTATTTAAATTTTATTATTTAAGTGTTTTAAATTAGCCGGGCGTGGTGGCATACACCTGTAGTCCCAGCTACTAGGGAGGCTAAGGCAGGAGGATTGTTTGAGCCCAGGAGTTGCAGTTGTGGTGAGCTATGATGATGCCACCACACTCTAGCTGGGGCAACAGAGAGAGACTCTGTCTCAAAAAAAAAGTAGCACTGAGTAAGTATCTTTTTGTATGTATTATTTTGTTTATGTTGAACCAGTTCCTTAGAACTGGCCAAATTTCATTAAAAGTTTTATGGTACTTGTAACTTTCCAAAAAGTTTGTGTGAATTTGCATGGTCACTAAAAATGAGAATACTAATTTCTCTGTACCCTCACAAACAACGTGGGTTTGGGTGTAAGCATTTACTTTTAAAAGGAGGGGAAGGGGTTTGCTGCTTTAGATAATTTTAATGTGTTCATCTTAAGGTTACTTTAACTTTCATTTATCTGACCATCAGTTAAGACAAATAATACTAATTGAAATACTTTTTGTGTAGTTGAACTGGTATTGTTGATTTGGGTGTGGGATTTATTCTCTTTTAAATAGAGTCCCCTTGCTCTGGAGTCCCTAAAATGATAAACATTAGCCACCACAATGTGGAGCCTCTCAGAGTTTTCACCTTAGTTAATTATAGAAACATATGCAAAACACTCTTATGCGACCTTAGCTTAGTTTATCTTCATCTAGATTCACTATTAAAAAATAAACTCAATGGTTGAACTGTAGGAGGTGGGAAAGAGTCAGTAGAACCTTTGTGGTGGTGAGTAGCTGGTATCTTAAATATGTTTAACCCCTGCTCTACCCTCCTCGTTTTCACACTGAGTAGGCTGAGGAAGAAGATGGGTTGGTCTTGCTGTCTTAGAGGTGGCAAAGGTGAAAGAAGTGGAGAAGGTGGAAGGGGAGGCAGGAGAGGCAGGCACACACACTTGGTATAATCTTTATTGAAAATAATCCACGTAAAAGTGGACCCACGCTGTTCAAACCCATGTTGTTTAAGGGACAGCTGTGTATTTTTGTGTATGACCAGTTTCTTCACATACTTCAACCAAAATAACCTACTGTAGCAGTTCAAACGCAGAAGCAGATGAGAGACTTGCTGTCTTCTCTATTAAGCCATACAGAAATATGTTAACATGCAATGGGCTTATTATTGGTATTTTAAAATGATTTAATAAAATGTTTGGTAAAGGTTCTCAGTTTTACTTATAATAACTCCCCTATCAAAAAAAGATATGTTAATTCACCATTTCATATCACAGGTGCTTCCATTAGTAAGAACTGCGAGTGGGAGACATAAGAATGGGTTAATTTCCGTAATTATGCAGACCACAGGAAAAAGGAAAAGGAAAAAAAAAAAGGAATGGGTTAATAATCTTTTAATGTGGTGGCTGTAAAACTAAAACCTCAATACTGTTAAGAAAAAGAAACATTTAAATTTAGATTTTCTACAGTTTACCCTAAGGGTCCAGATAAAATCAAATGGTTAGGTTCCTCAAATTAAGCTACACTGAAACAAACAATGCACCGCCCACACACCTGCTATAAAAGGATGAATACCCTTCTGAATTAGGCAATTTGGGGAAATTTTCACAGCAGCTTTTAAACTTTACTTTAAAAAAAAACAAAAACAAAGAGAAAATCTGTCTTTTTACTATCTCAAAAAAATTCCAAATCAAAAAACACAAAATGTGTATTATTTACAATTTAACCATGAGGGACATGGAAACAAATGATGATATCTCTGTACTCAGTACGCCCAAGAGGTTCTGATCATTTCCTTCTGCTTGTGCTTTACTGTCCTCATGCAAATTTCACACCTCATTCAACGCCTGGCAACTGGCAGCCTCTCGTCCTCCCCTCCAAAAGCGTTTGGTGAATAAAAATATGAATTACCAAAAGAAAGTTACCCCCATATATTTTTTCCTAACAATTTCAGAAGAAGTAATTAAAGTCTTCTGGTTTTTCTATTATTAACGTTAAGGAAAAGATGTGAATGTCAGTCCTTTCTCTAACACAGAGTGATCTGGTCAAATCTCTAAATGTCTTCAGGCCTCAATTTCCCCAACAGTAAAATGAGGAAGTTCAGCGGTTCAAAGAATAGCCAAGCATTCAAGTTCTGCCCTGCACAATAATTTCAGTTTGTTCAACTGATTGCAAGTTAAGTTCTCCTTTCCTTATGCCATGTGTCTATTAACCTTAAATTAGCTTTTGTTGTGACTCATTATTCAAGTGATGTTGCTTAGGCTCCTTGCTAATACAGAAGTAAAGGATTTCATGTTTTGGGCAAAGAATAATATGGGTTTAAAATTCTTGCTTTTTGTTGTTTATAATTTGAGACTCACAACTTTTCCCAGTCCATTTTATGTTACTGAAGGGAATTTTTAACAACATTCTAACGAAAATCCATTTCACAGTTAAGACTTTTAATATGTAAGATGTTTTATTCATCCCTTTTGTCTTTTTTGTCTACTCAGAATGCTGGAGATGATTTTCTAGGTTATTGTAGTAAGCCCAAAAAGTATTAAGTAGCATGGCACTCTGAAAAATCCTCCAATATTTCTTTAGCCTTGTAGATATACAGGTTCCATCTAAACAACAGCATAGCAGCCAGTGGACCTGGGTTCTAGCCTCAAGATAGGCTTCATTATTGAAAAGCAACACAATCAATGAACACTGATGAGCTTCAGTTACCCTTTGAGTTTTAAAATACTATAAGGTTCAGTGGCTCACGCCTGTAATCCTAGCACTCTGGGAGGCCGAGGCAGGAGGATCACTTGAGCTCAGGAGTTTAAGACCAGCCTGAGCAAGAGTGAGACCCCATCTCTCCTAAAAATAGAAAAATTAGCTGGGCTCACGGTACACATCTGTAGTCCCAGCTACTCAGGAGGCTGAGGTAGGAGGATAGCTTGAGCCCAGGAGTTTAAGGCTGCAGTGAGCTATGATGATACCACTGCACTCTAGCCAGGGCAACACAGCAAGACTCTGTCTAAAAAAAAAAAAAACAAATTCTATGAGGTTCTATCAACTATATTTCATATCAGTTTTATGCTGTCCCACGTTCACAAGAATCATTTGTTCGAAAAAATTCTCATTGCTTATAAAGACAAAATGGGTCAGGAGCCCTAAGTTTGAAAGTAAGAAAATTGGAGAATACAATTTCTATTAAACAAACTCACAGTTAAAGAGAAACTTAGTGGCTTATTTGCCCAGTTACTGAACAAGTGACAGATTTATTTAATGCTCTCTTCTGCACAGCTAAAATATAGAAAGGACAAGTTTTAGAATGTACTACTTTAAAAGGACATGGAATTTAAGCTGGACAGCCAAAGAATACACAAGAAGAAATTGTTTGGTTTAGAAGAACATACTCAAAAATACTGATGGCTTTATGTCAATAGGAAAAAGGGCAACTTTACTTACAGAATATAGGTAAAAATTAGAGATTATAAATTTCAAAGTCTGACCAATGCCTGAAGGATTTAACTTCTAAAGTAGACATGAGGATCAAAAACAAGTATTTTTAAAAGCAAGGTGTATGTATTCTAGAAAGCAGTATGGCAGTATATATCCAGGCCCTTAAAAATGATCCTTATTCACAGTACTACTAAAAAAGTATATGAAACTACAACAGGGGTAGTGAATTACTATTATGGCAGAAAGAAGGTTGGTTGAGAGTCACTGGATTATTCCTTTTATTTATCTAGAGTCTAGACCAGGGGTTTGTCCACAAACTATAGCCCACGGGCCAAATCCAGCCCAGTGATCATTTTTGTATGGCTCATTTCTAAATGGTTCGGGAAAAAATTAAAATACTATTTTGTGACATGTGAGAATGGTACAAAATTAAAATTTCCATGTCCATAAATAAAACTGTATTGGAACACAGCCAGGCTTATTGGTTTATATATTATGTATGGCTGCTTTCATGCCACAACAGCAGAGGTGCACAGTAGAGACAAAGGCAGTATTTGGCACTCTCATCGCTTTGCATCACTGCAGTTACAACTTGAAAATGTTTCCAGTGTCACCAGTATTGCTATACCATAACATTAAAAAAAATTACTAATAAATACACATCCATCAAAAAAAGAAACAAAAAAGATAAGAGAACTTTTAGTATCACACTTTTAAGGAAGACTGGAATGTGGATAATTTTGGTATCAAATTAGATGGCAAAGCATTGTGTTTATTATGCAATGACACTATAGCTATGCTGAAAGAATACAATATACATCAACATTTACAGACTAAGCTCTCTTCATAATATTCTCAACCCACAGGAAAGCAATGGTCAGAAAAAAAATCACTAAATTTAAAACAGAATAGCTCATCACAGCTGAATTTCTTTACAGAAACAAAAGATGAAAATGAGACCACAACCAAAGTAAGTGTTAAAGTGGTTCATTTGTTAGAAAAACAAAAAATGCCATTTACCAATAATGAATTAAGCGACTCATGTTGGATTGTAGCAGCCGAAGAAATACGCCCAGAGAAAATAAACGTATTTAGGACTGTTAGCCTTCCAATGAGAACAACTGCTTAGAGTTGAGGAAATTGGGAAAACCATCAATTGTCAATTAAAAACGAGAGAAATTATTTCAATGGTTTTCCTAGGCTTTTGCTGAGTTTATTACCAGGTACAGTGCTCAGTTGTTGTTTACTTGAGGAATCAATGCCTCCAATCTGAAGTGACTGAAGAACTATATGAATAGTCTGTATGGGAGAACTGCATGTGAGAATATTTTCAAAGAGGTTGAGAAAACAGTAAAAAAGTATAAATCAGTATAACCTAAATTGGAATATGCTAGTGTGTGTTAGAACTGATGGTGGTACAAAAATGTGTGGAGCAGAAAAAGGGCTTAGTTGGACAAACATACAAAACTTGTGAAAAGGGCCACTCATTGCATCACTCATGAACTGATACTTTGTGGGAAATACATGAATCTACCATGTATTAATGAAAGAGTAATGTCAGCGATAAATTTAATTTTCCCTCATGAACTTGACCACCTATCAGTTCATGAGTTTTTGTCAGAAATAGGTGAATATTCTGACACAGTTTGATGGCTTAGCAGTAGTAAAGTTTTACTGAAATTTTTTGAGCACAGGGATGAAACTGATTTTTTTTTCCTGAACAAGAGCTACCCTTAAACCACTACTGTTGAACACTGAAAGGCTTTGAAAATTAGCTTTAGGGAAGACTTGATTCTATTTCTGAACAAATTCAACCTCAAATTACAAGGCAAAACAGCATTTTTGGTGAAACTTACACTCTGGTAAAGTCATTTCAGCAACTAGCATTGTTTTAATCACAAGCAACGTCAAACTGCTTTATATACTTTCTTTGCTGTCAAAAGTTAAAACAAGAAGTGAGACCTCATTCCCAGACAAATCTGCAGCGGGCATATATTTCCAAACTCTAACTACAATTCCAGCAGCATCTTCCAGATCCCAATGCAAGTGCAAAAGAAATTTCTACATTTCAAAATCCATTTGACTGTGAAAATAAAGAGCTTCCACCTAACCTTCAACTTGAAGTGGTTAATCTGCACTGTAATGACATGCTAAGAGGCAAACACTGAGAAGAATCTAACAGAATTCTACACATCTTTCAAGCAATGACTATATTCAATTACAATCAAACTCATTTGGCAGTATCTATCTGTGTGAAAAGACATTTTCAAGGACGAAATGTGTAAAATCTCATACAGATCAGCATTTAAAGGATGAACATTTGCAACTAATTTTGATCAGGAACACTAAAAGTTTGAACCCCAATAAGCAAAATGTTATGTCCCCAAAAAGAATCCCATCTTCTCATTAGTAGACCCACATGACAAAAAAATTGTGCACATTTTTATGTTTTGAATTTCATCAATAAAAAAACTTTGTGGAAATCTGTGTCTCTCTTGTTATTTAAATACTTACATATGCCCTTCATGTTGTCTCTTGGCATGTGATGCCTGAAGTATTATACTATCTGACCCTTTACAGAAAAAGTTTTCTGACTGGTATTTTAGACCAGTGATTCTTAATCCTGGTGGTGAATCAGAATTACCTAATATGCTTACTAAAAACAGAGACTCCCCAGGTCTACCACAAATCTAACAAATCAAAACCTTAGCAATCTCCAAGAGCAGTAATTCTGATGTAGCTATCCCTAGCATCACTTCAAGTCTAGATACACATTTTACTCAAAACTAGATTTCACATTAATTTCACCTTTTAGGATCAATTACGTCAAATCAGTTTTTAAAAAAGTCTTGTAAAAATGCCAAGATATTAGGAAACTAAATTAGACACTTAATTTAGTTTAATCTTATTGCAAAAGTAGGTTTTAAGCAACATTTACATTCTTCATAATTCAACTAAGTCTTACAAGAAAAACATCAGGCCTTCATTTAGGGTATCTGAATTGTGAATAAACAGTAAAATTAAGTCTACATATAGTTTTCCCTTTTTAAAACTCATTTGGCAATTCAGACAAACTTTATTTCCCACTTTACAGTTCTAGTTGCCTACCTCTCCATACCCCTAATGCCTATTTTCAAATGTTCCACCATATTCCACAGCCTTCAAGCTAACTCTGAGATCTTGTGGGTAAAAATTAATGAACCTGGTACTCTCGAGGTACTCTAGATGTACTGTTAACATTACTGCTAATCTGCTAAAGAACACAAAAATGAGAAAAGTTATTAAAACTGCTAATTATATTTTAGCACTAAGGACACTAAAGAACTTGAAACCTCAATGAAACTTACAAAATTAATTTGCTTGTACAATAGACACCTAAACTTTGCATGATAGGTAAATAAACAATTCAAAATGCTTAATAAGAAGAGCTCTCCATTTTTGTATGTGGTAAATAGGTAAAAATTGTACTATGGGGTAAAAACAGCAAATAAAATACAATAAATACAAATTATAAGTAATATATCAGGCTTTAATTTTTCTGAGTTAAAATTAGAGGTCTACGCAGCCAAACATAATTATAACTTTATATACATTTGAGTTGTTAATCATTACTAAAAATCCAAAAACGTACCATTTTCTATATTCTATACTCCCCAAATAAAACCGAATCACTAATCCCCCCCAAAAAGAAAAAAAACCTAACAAAACCCAAAAATCACATTCAACCCTTAAACAAACTTTAAACCCTTCAAATCAAGACGACACTATCCCTCTGAATCTAGTAAGGGTCACAGTACCAAATGTAATTGACAAGTATGTTATATCACTGTATCATTTGATCCCCAAAGGGAATAATGATCTATAAACAGTTATCCGTATGAGGAAGCCATAATTAGAAAATAATCTACGGCTTGGATGAGGCTTTCCATCAATAAAAAACGTACAGTACTCATTACCACAAACCATAAACCAAGTTTATACAGCATGTAAAATAAAGCCATTTCCATAAAGTAAGTATAATTAAGGAAGTAAGTTTTTGCCAAATGAATCTTACACTAAAGAATTACAATTTCACCAAAAATATGAAGCTGAGGGATTTATTAAAGATGAAGGACTTCAAGATCATTCAAGATCTAATACAGCATGACCCCCCCTTTTAAGAATAATGCATAGAAAATGAGCTTATAAGAAAACTTGTCAAAATTTAATAGTGGTTATAAAGATACAGACACACACACAATTTTTGCCTCAGAAATCCAAAGTATACCTGTCTTTCTCAAATCATCCAGATCTATCTATTTAGTAAAGCCAAATTTCCACTTTGGTCCTTTAAAAACTGAAGACAATATTTTGCTTAAATTTCAATAGCATTTTCATCAGCACCTCTCTTATGGCAAGAGTTATTTTCTTACACCCAATCATCTGTGTATCTGTTTTTTATCTCCCTTTCTACAATGCATTGTTCCTGGGGACAGAGTTCTTGTCACTGTATCCCTCCTACCATACAGTAAGTGTTTAATGTACACGCTTAAAAAAATGAATGTCACAGTACTGGACTCTCTTTGGAACTAGGAATACCATGACGTATTAATTTCTCCTTTATAACAAAAGTCCTTTCCTAAGGCTGATGGGAGAGGTAAAAACAAAACACTCTAAACCTAATCAGTTTAGAAAACACTTTACAGGTTGATTCCTAACATTGCCCATTGTCCATCATCCACTCATAAGAAACACTGAAATGAGAATTCGCCTAAATTGTAGTAGTGGTTGCCTCCTGAAGTAATGAATTCACTGGCACTTAAGACATTTCAGGAAACACTGGAGCCTAAAGAGAACACTATTTCATATATCATAAGAAAGGTACTACCTAGATCTGTGGTCCCCAACCCCCAGGCCACGTACTGGTACTGGTCCGTGGCCTGTTAGGAACTGGGCTTCACAGCAGGAGGTGAATAGTAGGTGAGCGACAGAGGCTTCATCTGTATTTACAGTCACTGTCTGCCATCACCCCCAGATGGGACCGTCTAGTTGCAAGAAAACAAGCTCAGGGCTTCCCACTGATCCTGCATTATGGTGAGTTATACGATTATTTCATTATATATTACAATGTAATAAAAATAGAAATAAAGTGCACAATAAATGTAATGCATTTGAATCATCCCCAACCCCCCCCCCCAGCTGCCCCATGGAAAAATTGTCATCCTTGAAACCGGTCCCTGGTGCCAACAAGGTTGGGGACCACTGACCTAGATCACTTGTCCTGGCCTCAACACTAGGATGAGGTAGTTCTACAACCTTATACAACTTTCAGGTCACCAAGGAAGATGAAAGTCAAGAACTAAGGAGGGAGCTCTGCACCTTATTCTTCCAATCTGCAACCCTCGCTTCGCCTACATACACACTTTCCAGAGAGCTACAGTCTACAGGTAGGCTCTCGAATCTAGCCTCCTCCACCGGGTGATAGTGTTCTTAAAAAGAAATAATACAGATTTTGTTTTTTAAAAAGGAGGCAGAATTATTGGTATAATACTGAGGAGTTTATCTCACCAAGAAATGTTAAGGATGTTGGGGGAAACTTGGTGAAAACTGAAGGATCAAGGATACAATTCAGTTGTGCTGCTTAGTCAAAAAGTATTTACCAAGAACTACCTAAAATGGAAGAAAGATACCAGTTTCAATGACAAATGCTGAATTAGCTATACAGTTAGCATTTTGTGATCAAATTCTCTAGCTAGTCCCAGCTCATCACCAACATTTCCCCCCTCCCAGGAAGAAAGGAAACGGATCATCACCAACATTATCTCCTACTAACGAGCTATAAAACAAGCTCCATGCTTATCTCCCAGGCTCCTTGAAAATCCTGCGCATATCCCTTACCCCTCTACCTAACACCATTCCTCCCCACATCTCTCTCCATCTCCTCATCTGACAATCTTACTCTTATACACAGAGAGATAACCAACCTTATCCTCTATTTTACAGATGAGAAGCCTGAAGGTCAGGGAAGTTAGGTGGCTTAGCCACAAAACTATATTTTAGTGATGAAGCTAAGAATTCAAGGTACCTTATTCTTAGTTTTCTCCCCAACTATACCATGACTTCCCCCACCTCCATTGCAACTTGCTAACTCTCTTAATCATACTCCTTACCAACATCTTTTACACTTCTGGTTTATACCTCTCATAACAATTCTATATTTTTATACGTAGTCCTATATGTAAAAATCTAGACTCTAAGTCCCTCTGCTACACCTCTGTATCCCAGAATAGAAGATTACCTTGTACATACCAATAGCTACATAAACATCTGTCGGATTTTTTGTATTATAACTTCCCCTTTGTGACATCCTTTTTCCATCTTATTATTTCTGCAAATGTCAGAGTCATTACAAGCATAATATATTGGGCAGAAAGGCCCTCCTTTTATTTTTCAGAGATGAGATCTTGCTCTGTCACCCAGGCTGGAGAGCATGATCGCAGCTCACTATAACCTTGAACTCCTGGGCTCAAGCGATCCTTCTGCCTCAGCCTCCCGAGTAGCTAGGACTACAGGCGTGTGCCACTACATCCAGATAATTTTTAAAAATTTTTTGCAGAGGTGAGGTCTAGCTATGTTGCCCAGGCTGGTCTCAAACTCCTGGCCTCAAGTGATCTTCCTGCCTTGGCCTCCCAAAGTGCTGGGATTATAGGCATGAGTCACGGCTCCCAGCTGAGAAGTCCTTTTAAAGTAACTTTCACTAAGTTCCACCTGTTTATAACTGTAAATACTAAAGGTACAAAACTGAGAGATCAATTCAAATGTATATGGCTAAATCTTCAGCAGTATGAAGTGCATTACTTTTTTCATAGTGTCTGAATACTTGGAAAAGCACTGTGGGCAGTGTGGTATGGGGAAGATGCTAAGATGAAATGGGACAATTCTACTCCACATAAGTAACCATTAAATGTTAACATCAATCAAAAAGACACTAATAAAAGTGATAAAGTAACCTGGGAGTTCAAAGAGAATAATATTCAGACGGAATTTGAAAGGGGCAAAGATGATGATAAATCTTCAGAATTGCTTTTTCTCTGAGTGGAGTTAGAAAATTTCAGAATAACTTCTAATCCTAAAGTTTCAACAGATCCAAATTCAACATAGGGACCAAGCAGAGCTACTACCTGCTCCAGGACTGGATCTCCAGACGGTAGTGGAGAATCACAGATCATGCAGAATTTGAAAGGTTTTGTTTTCGTCATAGGTAGTACATAGTCTAATTACTAATATTGGGAAATTTGACAAATGTCAAATTCTGACGAGAATGTTAGGTACTATGTATCATACTTATAATTAACTTCATTTTACCAAATTATTTTGCAGACTATAATGAAAGTCAGAAAACTATCACACTGAAATGGGCTGTTCAAAAGTTTCTTTGCTATTAAAATGAACCACCATTGCTTAATCTTGTAAAATGTCTGTAATTTAATTGCAGGCCAATTAAGTATGTCTATAAATGGTAGAAATTTCACCTTGAAAAAAATAAGTCAATTGTAAAAAATAAAACAAAGTGAATTAAAAAGTATCCCATCTTTATGTGTTATGGACCTTTTAATTCTGAAACTAACAACACCTAAAATAGTCTTTTGTTTAAAAGTAAACATAATAGTTCAAGAAATATTAAGATTCAAAGAAAATCTACATTACTAAGATAATTAGGTAGCGAGAAATTTTCTTTTGAAACCTAATTATACATGTGATTTTGAAAATGGTAGTATAATTCAAAGTTAATACCCAGTTTCTCTCTACAGAGAGAACTAGCAACTAGCTAAATACTATAAAGAGCAGAACATTTCCTAAAGAACTATAAGTACACTATAAAATACAGTCATGCCTCGATTAGCAATAGGGATACATTCTGAGACTGTGGTCCCCAAGCCATGGGCCTCAGACTGGTACCAGTCCGTGGCCTGTTAGGAACCGGGCCGCACAGCAGGAGGTGAATGGTGGCAGAGTGAGCAAAGCTTCATCTGTCTTTACAGCTGCTCCCCATCATTTGCATCACCACATAAACTCCGCCTCCTGTCAGTTCAGCCGTCGTTAGATTCTCATAGGAGCACGATCCCTACTGTAAACTGCACATGCGAGGGATCTAGGTTGTGTGCTCCTTATCAGAATCTGATGCCTGATGATCTGAGGTGGAGCTGCAGCGGTGACGCCAGCGCTGGGGAGCAGCTGCAACTACAGATTATCATTAGCAGAGAGGTTTGACTACACAATAAATGTAATGCACCTGAATCACCTCGAAACCATATTCCACCCCGCCAACCCCCAGTCCGTGGAAAAATTATCTTCCATGAAACTGGTCCCTGGTGCCAAAAAGGTTGGGGACTGCTGTGAATATGAGAAATGTGTCATTAGGCGACTTCATCATTGTGCAAACATTAGGGGGTGTACTTATACAAACCTAGTATAGCCTACTACACACCTAAGCTACATGGTATGGCCTATTGCTCCTAGGCTACAAACCTGTATGCCATATGTGACTGTACTGAATACAGTAGGCAACTGTAACACAATGGTTAAGTGTGTATCTAAACATAGAATGGGTAAGTATAAAAGATAAACAATGGTACACCTGTATAGGGCAGCTCTATTATAATCTTACGGGATCAGCCAGGTGGGGTGGTGCACATCTGTAGTTCCAGCTACACAGGAGGTTCGCTTGTGCCCAGGAGTTTGAGGCCAGCCTGGGCAACATAGTGAGACCTCGTCTCTTTATTTAAAAAAAAAAAAGAAAAACTCAACAAAATTCATGGGACCACCGTCCTACATGGGGTCCACAGCTGACAGAAACAATGGCACATGACTGCAGATGTTTGTGTTCTAAATAGCTAAGTCCAATGGTTTCAAATGATTTACACACTTTCCATGCATATTTAAGTCCTTCCATTTGCAAGTCTGGGATATTTCAAAGAGGAAAAAGAGTCAAGTGATATGAGAGAAAACTGGAAGTCTATGTTAATGCCTTAAAATGATCACAACTGTGAATTACCTCTATTAACATAATAAGGTGTCTTTTATATCTATAATGTGCCTTTAATTTCCATCAGTCTTATAATCCCAAAACAAATCCAGGTCAAAATGCTTTCTAAATATTCATTAGGCAGGATTCATTAAGCATATGCTTGGGAGAATCTATTCAATAGGAAACTTACTAACTTGCCTTTTAAAGAGACCTTGAAGTAGGCTTTTATCAATAATTCACATTTGTATATACTAATAATTTCAGTTCTAGAGACATCTTAATGAAGTCACATCTAAATAAGGAGCCCTTAGGATAACATTCTATGGATAGACTTTGTATAATATAATAGAAGCCTTGTATAATATAATAGAAGCCTTTCTTTCTCATGTATTATATAAAGTTTTCAGCAAGAATTAAATGCCACATACAAATAAGGTACAAAATGGAAAAGTTTGGGGTTAAAGCTGGATAATCAATCAAGACTCTTCATTTCAACCTAAGTAACAAAAACAGAAGGAAATAACTTCTTATTATTCTGACTCAATTTCCCATCCTATCTGTCCTTTCTCTATTGTCTCCACATAAGTTCAAGCCCAGCCATAAGGATATCATTATATTGCTCTGCTCACACTATTTATCTGAAATCATAAGATTCTAACATTATACACAATTCCTAAGGACAGTAAGTAAATATAAAACCAGGTCTGATTATACTTTAAGAGTTTGTTCATAGCTTTGATAATGACTTTAAAGTGAAAGAATCTTGAAACCACTGTATTTCAAATACTTGAAATGCACCACCTCTATAATGGGTCCCTTATCCCTTCCCTCTTAATTTTTATTTCAAATTAAATATTTTAAAAACTACTTGAGAAAGTCTTACCAGTCTAGAGGCTAGCTTTACATACAGGGTAAGCACACAAAACTCTCCTCTTGGTTCTCAGAGCTTACCATTGACCGGTTGCACTTTTACTTTTATTTAGCGTCCTTCCTACATTCTCATTTTGCCTGGTTTTCATAAAGGACCTATTCTATTGTTCCTTATCTTTGAGACTGCTTTTTTTTTTTAAAATGACTTTCTCTATTACTTCATTTTTCTCTAGAAAAAAGCAAAGTATTTGCTGTGATACATGCACATGTTTTTAATAAGGGTAACAAATCTTTATCATTAAAGCATACTTACAGTACCACCACTCATGCCTTTTTGTTTGGTTCTTGAGGAACAAGACAGTATTTACTTAAAACCAAAGAAATATAAGACATTTTCCTTTGCTCTGTAGATACTGCAAAATTAAATAGACTCTAAGTGAATGCACAGTTTCAAATTTCTTGCCAGTATTTTCTATGTGCATTGGTTAAAATTTCCAAAAGAGCCAAAGTTATTTATTTAGGACACTATAAACCATCCCAATATTAGAAAACTTTTTTCAAATTAAATATCTTTCCAGACCAATCTAAGATAGTTAAGTAGAATTTCTAAAAGGATACTACCTTTGTCTCATTTACACAACAATTTATTTTAATTTTTTTTAAATATATAAGCTATAAAAACAAACTAGGGCACAATATAAAAATAAGAGATTTTTGGAAAGAACTAAGCTATTATTCTGTAAATTGCCTTATTCTTGCCACCAGTCACAATTAATAAACTCCTCTTTATATCAAGTTTTTCACTTAGACTTATCACCAAAATAATTTAAGGCTAATAATCTTAATGATCTGAGTTTTCTAGGAATATTCCAGTAGTCCTACCAAATTCCAATTTACACATAACACAACTTGTAGAATGCAGTTTAGTAATTCTCCTACTACAGAATTCACAAAAAAGAAGGACCTTATTTTATCAAAATGTTTCATCCTGGAGAAACAGAGAAAAAAGTTTTAGCCATATGTCTGATAAGCATTTATAAATTCATATGCATCTTATATTTACCTTATAAGATGTTTAATTTTGTTGTTATCTTAAAAGTAAAAGTTAAGTCCAAATTTTAAATGTAAGAAAGGAGTTCAGGCCAAGCGCGGTAATCCTAGCACTCTGGGAGGCCAAGGCAGGAGGATTGCTTGAGCTCAGGAGTTCCAGACCAGCCTGAGCAAGAGCAAGACCCGTCTCTACTAAAAATAGAAAAATTAGCCGGGCGTTGTGGTGCACGCCTGTAGTCCCAGCTACTCGGGACGCTGAGGCAGAAGGATCGCTCAAGCCCAGGAGTTTGAGGTTGCAGTGAGCTATGATGACGCCACTGCAGTCTACGCAGGGCTCTGTCTCAAAAAAAAAAAGACAGACAGACGAAAGAAAGAAAAGAAAGGAAAGAAAGGAAGGAAGGAAGGAAAGAAGGGCAAAAAAAAGGAGAAAGGATTTCAATACTGCAGAGATGGGCCAGCTCTGACATAATATATAATGCCAACCAACTGGGTAGCAAGACTTAGCCCGTATTTATTCTCTCTGTTACCACTTAGCACCACCCCTTCTGTTCATAACAAAATATACAGGGAAGAATTATCCATTTAAATAAAAAATTCACATCCATTTCTAAAGAATGCCTTGCTGGTCCTCTGAGAAAATTACTTCCCTCCTCCAGGAAATGCTAATGTTGCAACATTAAATGAACAGGATATAAAGTTGTACAGAAAGTACAAAAAAGTTTATCTCAACATCCAATATTGTATTGAAATACTGGAAGGAAATATATCAAAATGTCAACAAAGATGTCTTGGGGTGGTGGTATACTGGCTAAGTGGATGATAATTTACAATGAACACATATGTTTTAAAATTTAAGCTTTAAAAAAAAAGCTAATCTGGATTCTGGAGGCTGTAAATTAATCCCTCAAAACAAACCAACCACTTTCCTACTCTTCAGTTCTCACATAATGATAACACCAGAAAGGTTACAGTTTTGAGCCTTGAAAAATTCCTAAAAGCTAAAATACTTTTCTGAAAAGGGCTAGTCATACACAATCCCAACAGCACACGAAGATTTAGTTTTGCCAGAACTAGAACCCTTTAGTTGTAAACTTTTTTTTTGGATTCCCAAAAAGAAATGACCTCAATTGTTAAAAGGAAAAAAAGAATAAATATGCAGTTTTCCAACACAGGACATACTTCCCAAATACAGTTTCAATTCCCCTGCTATCTAAACAGAGGGGCCTATAAGAATACTTTGTAATACCACAATGTCCCTGTGAATGCACACCAGCTGGAAAGTTCTGTTCTACGATGATGTGCTACAATACCCCGTAACTCAGACATTACACAATAATCAACATTAATACAGTATTTCTATGCCTAAGATCACACGACTTTTTCTGAGGCTCCTTATAAATTAAAAAAAGTGGGATTAAAAAAGAAACATCACACAATAGGTAAGAGAAAAACCAGATCACTTTATTCGCAGTTTAGTATTCAAGCATCACTCCAAACTCTATTTCCAGTAGAAAAGTTCCACACAATCTACAAGGAACATTAATTACCTTCCTCTCCCTACCCCCAAACAATCATGTCAGACAGCAAAGCAATGCAACCTGCAGATATTTCTAAATACTGATGAATGTGTAAATTAGCTCAAAATTTATACTGGCACTTCAGTTCCTGTTTCCAAGTCACTATTTGGTTAATTTTTTAATTAAGAGAAGCAGCAAAGCATGGTAGTGAGTATCAAACATGGGCTACAGAGTCCTACAGCCCTGAGTTTGAATCTTGGCCCTATCACCAAAATGAGCTGCGACCTTAACCTCTATGTGTCCTTAACCTCCATAGATCTATGTTTCACGTACAAAATGAAGTGAACTAGACTCCATGCTCTCCTAGGTCTCTCCTAGCTTAATAAACACTTAGTGATTCCGCAGCATATGACAGCATTTACCATACCATTTGCCACTGCTGCTGGCTTAACTGGTGCCTGCTAGACTGGAAGCCCCCAGCAAGGCAGCCAGACAGGCAGTTCACTGCAGTTCCGAGGGCCTTGTCAGGGCCTTGTCTGGGCCTCGTCTGGGCAGGTACTCAATAAATGTTTTCTGAAGAATGAAGGAGCACCGCCATGTGTATAACTGATCAAGTTACTGCCCTTACTAAATAAGAGATGATCACAAGTAAAATAATCAAGCACAAAGTGAAAAACTTTTCTGTATTTGTCTAACCTAACAGGTTAACAGTATTATTAACTAATATTTAACTCTTCTGAGAATGAGATTCAAAGAAATTGATTAATATAAATGCAACATCCTCTTGCACTTTAAAACGGTCTGACAAAACCACAGCCTACTAAGCCAGCTGTCTGAAAGTACTGCAAAAGGGAGGGGAGAACAGTCAGCTTGATTTCAAGTGAATTTTCCCCACTTCCTCACCTCTCTCCCCTCTTTAAGCCCTTCCAGCCGGGCCTCTCCCTCACGTCACCCGCCACAGTCAGCATATGTAACCTTCCTGTTGCCAACTCAATGGACATGTCATTCTTGACCTTATTAGACCTCTCACCGGCACAGGGCACCACTGACCCCTTTTTTTATTTGAAACACGTCCTGGCTTCCATGATATGACATGTTCCTGAATTTCTCCTACCTTCCTGGCCACTTCTTGCTAGCATCTCCTCCTCTGAACATTCTCAAAAGATTTAGAAATTCCTCAAGACTCTACCATGAACCCTAATCTCTTCCATTTTTACATCCCTTCCCTGAATAATCATACTCAGGGAAATCATAATCAGTAATCATTACATAGACTTTAAGTATCACCTGGATAAAAACAACTCCTAAATTTCTACCACCAGCCCATAACTCTGTTCTGGATTCAAGACTCACGTATTAAACTGTCTACTTGGTTGTCTCGACCCATATGTCTCACAGAGATCTCAACCTAGTACTCACACTCCTTGACTTCCAATGGGGTTACATCCCAATAAACCCATCATAAGTTGAAAACATCTTAAGTCAAAAATACACTTAATACACTTAACCTACCAAGCATGATAGCTTAGTCCAGCCTACCTTAAACACGCTCAGAACACTTACATTAGCCAACAATTGGGCAAAATCATCTAACATAAAGACTATCTTATAATGAAGAGCTGAATATTTCATGTAATTTACTGAATTCTGTACTGACAGTGAAAAACAGAATGCTTTTATGGGTATTCGAAGTATAGGTACTGAATATGTACTGCTTTTGCACAATCATAAAGTCGAAAAATTCACTAAGGCAAACCACAGTAAACTGGGCACCTTCTGCATGCCCAGACTAAACTCTTAATCTTTCCCCTCAAATTTCATTCTTCCACAATCTTTCCATTTCTGTAAAAAGCACCAATATCCACCTTGTTGTTAAAGGCAGAAACTTGAGTTACTCATAACCTATGCCTCTCTCCCTTACCCCATATCTAATCTACCAGAATCCCAATGATTTTCCCTACAAAGTATACCTTGAATCCATTTTTTTCTCTTCATCTCTACCACCACCACCTGACAACAAGCCGCTCACTCTGCAATAGTCTCCTAACTCTTGAAACTGGCTAGTACCAAGAACAGTACCAGGTGTAAAGGTTCTCCCCACTTCCCTCCAATTTCCACACAGCAGCCAGAGTGATGGTGCCTAAAATCCTCTGGTAGTTTCCCAAGGCAGTCAGAGAAACCCTAAACTCATCAGCATGGCAGCAAGAGGCTGTTGCCCACTTCCTCCACCTGCTCAATCCTCCCTCACACGCTCCTCCCTTGCTGGCCTTGATCACATTTTCTTACCTGTAACAAGCTTTTTCTGACTTTGCACTTGGTGCTCCTTCTGCCTGAAGCACTCTTCCACTCCTTGGCTGGCTGACACTTTCTCACCCATGGGGTCTTAACCCCCTGTCACCTCCCAGGACTATCCTGGTCTCTCATTGTTTTCTTTTTCTTCAAAGCTTTTATCATATGTGGGATTATATACTTATTTGTCTGCCATTTAATGTAGGTTCCCCTGAATAGCATTTACGATCAACACAGGGATTACTTTCATTTGGTTCACTTGCAAACACCTAGCCTGCAAAAAGGTGCCTGACTCATTAATAGGTGTTCAATAACATGTGATTACATGGCTGCTGAAAGCTACCAGTGAACCGTTACTAGACCTGCTCCAGAATAACAGATCTCCTGTAATCTGCTCCCCCGGGCTTTCTTGCCTTCATCACCGTGTACATTTGCTACTCAGTTTTCACAATTGAAGAGAAAAAATTCAGATTATCATAATGAAACTGGATACTCTTAAAATAATGCTGTAAACTGAAATGCTTATATACAGAATAAAACACAATTACATATAAAAATATCAGATGGACATACACACTCCTATCAAAATGTATTTCTACAGAATGAAGCTTTTTAATAAACTTTTTTCAAAAGAAAGATATCATACATTAAGATCAAATGTACAAAACACTGTACAATGGGAGAAACTTTGGTTCTCTTACCAAATTTTAACACCAACCATAAAATTGGTTGCAACATTTAATCATAACATATCATAATTTTAAAAGTCAAGAAAAAATTTAAGCGAGTATAACTCTCCTTGCCCTAGAGTTAAAATCAACATATCATCTGTATGGTGACAGTTTAAAGTCCCTACTATTTTTGAAGCTGTAGCAAATAAAATCATTCTAACTGTAAATGTGGCAGGTTAGTAACAGTTAAAAATAGCCAATCATTTGTATTGCAATATTTTTAACTGAATCGGCTAAATCACATTTTTCTTTTTAAAAATTTCAATTAGGATAAATAGTATTTGCAGGCTGGGCGCGGTGGCTCACGCCTGTAATCCTAGCACTCTGGAAGGCCGAGGCAGGAGGATCGCTTGAGCTCAGGAGTTTGAGGTTACAGCAAGCTACTACCACCGCCACTGCACTCTACCCAGGGGGCGACAGAGCAAGACTCTGTCTCAAAAAAAAAAAATAAAAATAAAAAAGGTATTTGCAGCTTTGTGACTATATAGCGTTCAATTATTTAGGTTTTAAAAAAAATCAATAAAAACAGATTTAGAGACCATCTTACGGTTGAACAGCAATTTTATTTGTCTGAAGTGTATTCCAGGCACATTTTCTCATTTATTAGGGCTACTGTAGCAGAGCTGGCCAAGCAATAACTTGTGAGCAACTTCTAGCAACTTGGAAAATCTGGGGCAGCAGCTCATTGCTAGTACCTTCCATGAGTCTTTCTTTTACTTAGTATCAATGAAAGGATACAATCACACTTCACATTATGAAGCCTAAATAAAAACCACATGATTATGTAAGATGACAGATTTCTTTGTAACTGCTACTGAGCCAATTCATTCTATTTAAAAGAAAAATAATTGTTTAAAAAGTTACCCAGAAATAGGAAAACAGTAACCAGGATGTTAAAAAAGAAAGTGAAAGTCTGTCTCCCCAATTAGTCATTATTCCAGCTTTTCTTCTTTAACCTTTCTAGAAGCATTAAAAGAGAAAAGAAATGTCCTATTTACAAGCTAAATGTAGCTGCCCAGCCTCAAAGAACCCAAAGACATTGTTATCCTTTTTTGGGGGTGGGGAGTGGTATAGAAGAGTTTTGTTTGCTGGCCAACATTGTTTTCAAATGCTAAAATCAATACATTTTTCTTTAGGGGAGCAAATTTGAAATTTATTTTGCTCCATGAGAAAAAGTAGGGATTCTCTACTAATGGTTTTGATTGGTTCTTATACAAAATGGCCAGAAGTTCTAAGGTCTCACAAAAAGCAAATGGAGCCTTAAAAAAAAATCATTCTGTATTTCATGAACATATTGAATATTTTTACCTTGGAAATGAAGCCCAAATACCCTCTTTAACCTAAGTACTCTCAACACCTCTGCCAAGTCACAGGCCATGGAAATGGCAGAAAGGGAAAGACTCCATATGCATGTGCGTGTGGAGGGGGCATGGGGAGTGCCCCAGAGACAAAGGTGAAGGGACAGAAGAGAGCAGCACACTCAGTGGGAATGGTGGAGCACTTGCACCTATGCCAAAGGTTATGTTACCATGCCTCCACCAGGAAGATAAGGATTTGGCTCATTCTGCCTACATATCTGCAGCATTTCAGGAACACATTCTCCAAACAATTAAATGATTCCAGCAATAAATCTCATAGTGAAAATGAGAAAGGTCAATACTGGTTAGTTTCACCATATATGTATATAATGCTTTATTATTTTAAAATGACATTTGAGTCTTTAAATTGTGTATGCTTTTAAAATCATTCACAAATATATATATTTAAAATAAAATATATTTTATAAATATATAAATAAAAATATAGATCCAACATTTATAAAATGTTTCTGGTTGTTTAAAAAGGTACTGTAAAGAAATGAAGAACATCATAAATTTTCAATCAAAAAATCAAGCAAAATGATATTAGTAGGCAACCAGAACCAATGGTAATGAATAACTCAAATCTCTGTTCAATGTGTGGTCTTCTGCATTATTCAGAATTCTGAATTTTTATACTAGTAATCAAGTTTAGGGAGTAAATCAAAGCTTATAGTGCTTTATTTTTTATAAATCTATTTATGTGCATATGGTATATTAGGAATATTAATAGCTAATATTAATAATATGGTTAATACATGTCAGGCACTGTGCCAGGGGATTTACATGGAGTATCTCACGTAATCCTCACAATAACTAACATCAGGTCCCGTGATGGTCCCCATTTTACAGTTGCAGAAACAGAAATTCAAAGAGGATTAGGGACTCATCCAAGCAGTGAGTGGCAGCCAGAACGCAAATCTGGCTGGCTGCCTTGCTCCACTTTATCCCTCAGCACAGGAGAAAACCACATAAAATTTTAAGGTCATCACATTGAAACCAAATGTAAAAATGTTTTGCAATATGTAAAGTAAATCAGTAAGTTTGGACATGGTTGTTAATCTGTATGGAAGATAAAAGTAAAAAAAAAGTCACATATAGCACAACCAAGTATATAGGTCTTACTACTTAGAAAAACAAAATAAATCAACAAAGAGTACTTTTCCACTAAAGTATTCTGCATCTATTGCAGAGTAGATGGGGATGAAAAAGTTCACCCATTGCACTGATTTCAAAATCTTTTTGATCCATTTTGCCAAAAGAAGAGTGATTAAATATGAAAGATTAAGATAAACTACCATCACTGCAACAGATTGGTAACTTTGGCCAAGTCCACTAAAGTCCAGTTCTCAAAATAAAACTATTTCCTTGATTCATATCAGCCCATTATAATACTGCTCTGCTAAAGTGGCTATAATAAATTCTCTTGGAAAAAAGACATCTTATAAAAAAGACAGGTTCACAATATACACAAAGAGGAAGAGTATCATGTAGAGAAAAATGGAGTACTTTCAAGCAAGGAAATAAAAATCACTGCTAATTTCCAGAAATACACACTTTAGAAAAATTAGGCCATTTCTAAGTGCAACAAAAATCTGTGACAAACTGCAAAATCTGGTGTGCTCAGACAGTATGAAAACTGTGACATAATAACATGAGAAACATTTCAAAGGAGTTCATAAAAATAACAGAATAAAAGTGTTCTGATGGCCCCTTCTCCCAAACAAAAGCAATTCTGAGTAATTACATGCAAGACAGGTGCTATTCCAAATGACTCTGTCCTAGAAAAATGTATTGCTGTCTCTTTCAGCTAACTGGTTGCCATTACACTTCTATTTTCAAAGCACATTAAAAACTGTGTTCACTGATGGAACATCAGTTGAGGATCACTATTACAGTTAGTTTTCAAGGAGGAGAAGATTCAAACCAACACTACCAAGATGAATAGCGGTTAGGATGAACTGTACCACTCTAAGTTAGCAAATTTACCATTAACTGTCATTTAAGATTACTTATAACATGTTAATAAAGTAAAAAAGGAATGGCATAGGATATTATAAAAGTTTAGAATATAAAAAGAACTATGGGAATATCAGTGCAATGCCAAATAATCTTAATAAAACCTTACATGTACCTAAAAACGTGCTAGAACTTAATAAGAGTGTTAATTACTTGTGCATATGGGTGGTGGTCAGAAGAGGTTGGGAATGAAAGAAAACAAGATCGCTCCACAGACACAGTGCTGAGTGCTCGCAAAACAGTTTGGTTGCCAGCGCTGTAGACTAGGAGTCAGCAGATTGGTGTCCCAGTGTCTAGTCTATTATTTACTAAGTCTGTGAATCAAAGCATCTCAAGGAACCTCTCTGCATCTCATCTTTTTAATCTGTGAAATGGGGATAAGGGCATGTATCTTGTTTCTCTCACATTTTTTTTTAACATATGTGATAATGTATGTGATTGGGCTTTGCCAAGTACAAAGCAACTGTTATAAAACATAAGGTATTAAACAGTGATTACAATTATCAGCACTATGAATTAATTTTCTAAAGAAAGAAACTGGCACCTGTTTCGGGCTAATATGACTAGGCACCCCAACTTGGTTGAGCTGCTGCCTATTTATGAAAGATGACCAGGACATATTCAATCCAGGGAGTCCTTTGGCCATTATGCTTTTCTTTAAAGTAAGTTTATAAACCTTTTCCCTGAGTTAGGCCCACACTCTAGGTAAAGAGTTCTGAAACTACTTTTTTTCTTTTATTCTTTTTCTGAAACCCAGATTTCTAGCTTTCACTGAAACTATAGTTTTTATAACAAAACTGTTTACTTGTTCCATCCCTTAGTTGTTTAACAAACATTTTCAGAGCAGCATAAATTACTGTACAACTAGTTTGTTTAGTAATAGAAGGTAATACAGAAAGCAGCACAGTATTTTACAATTCCCCTTTAGCACCAAGAGCCCAGACAGCCCACCGTCAGTCATTTCTGCCCAAAAAATGCAAACATGAAAATGTCAATATAACAGAACACATCAAGTGATAAACCTATGTGTGCATACACACATGCACACACCTCAAAGTTGTATTAAAACTATAAGCACGTACCAAAACATCCTCTTTGTTTTTAAAGTGAACATAAATAAAGCTCTGGGTTTCCACCATCTAGATAAAATGTAACCACTCTGATACCTGATCAGTTTCATCAAAAGGCAATTTTACCTATAGAGACCTAAACTTTAAAATCTCTACTATCTCTAATGTTATATATAATCCTTATGTTATATAGGCTGAAATATTTAGCTCTAGCCCTAGAATCAGTAGACACTCAATAGGTTTTCAGCAACTCAAAGTCAAAGTCCTTGCTAGATTTTACTCACAGAGAAAATGAACTGACCCTCCATAATATTTTACAATAACATTTTTACAACTGAAAGCAGTAATTGATTCACTCTTTAAAACAAGTCCAAATTAGTGTTAAAGAATAAACAAATGATTCTCTTTTTTTTTAAGATGAGGTCTCACTATGTTGCCCAGGCTGGACTCGAACTCCTAGGCTCAAGGGATCCTACTGCCTCAGTCTCCGCAGTAGCTGGAACTACAGGCACACACCACTGCCTGGCTTCAAATGACTCTGATTCTATTGTATTTCAAATACACGCTGCAGTGCAAATAAAGAAATAAATTATCTAAAACTGAAGTTTCTAGTTTTATTTAGTTGGCACTCACTTCCTTTTTATGAGCAATCATGAAGCTAAATAGAATTACTCTATTACACAGATGGAGGGGTGAATCTCTGTCTTAATGAAAAATATACCTTATCAGCTTAGAGAAGTGTAACTATCATCAGGCACAAACTATGCCACTTGAGTAAGAAAAATTAAGACTAACCGAAGGTACCATGATTAACAAAGAAAACAGTTTTGGTTTCAGGAATTGCAAAGACAGACTGGCCATTAAAGGAAGTTGTATTAATGCTGACAATGTTAAATTGTTTACAGAAACTAGGAAGCTGTGGGGTGTTCCTCCCCCTGTCACACACACTGTCCTGTCCTACATAACCAGTGTTGCTTATCTCAATAAGAAAATGTAAACTAAACAACAACAAAAAAAATAGCTGGCAATGACTCCTGGCCGTTTTGTTAGCTCTGATCCATATCTCCATTGTATCATACACCCATCAACCCTGATCCCCATATCTTCAGTCATCTAAGTTAGTTCCCAAGTTCTCTAGCTATTGTCACATGAGAAGTTTTTCCAAAGACAGGGTAACTCATTACTGAAGTGGCAGGTTATACAGAATGTACAGCCAAAGCAGAGTATTACAAATATTTAATCCAGTACTAAAAGA
This sequence comes from Daubentonia madagascariensis, assembly GCA_023783475.1. Lineage (NCBI taxonomy): Eukaryota > Metazoa > Chordata > Mammalia > Primates > Daubentoniidae > Daubentonia > Daubentonia madagascariensis. Next base: position 12,142,414 of record JAKFHU010000487.1, read on the forward strand.
GACCACTTCTTACAACATATTATCCTCAATGTGCTAGCTTATACTAAGTAAAAAGGTACCTTAAGTTATAACAAGAATGTGAATCTTAGGTTTTTCTTTTCTGCAATAAGCTATTTAGCTTACCCATGATGGAACTAACCAGAAAAGGAAATGTTTGCCTTTGGGAACTTGGAAAGTAAAACATTCATGTTTGCACCCAAAGTTATTACTAACAAACGAGTGGCCTGCTAGAAACCTAAGCTGTGATATCACTACCCTACCCCTGTCCAAAAAATTGATTAAAGACAATTATTCATCTTAAGCAAAATGTTAAGTCACGGGGAGCCTTAAAAACTGTCAGTATATTTTTTCTTCTCAATTTGCATTAAGTTTAATAATCATTAGTTGAAACAAAAAGGCTAATTTTAATCTTAGTTACTTTATCTGCTAACTCTTCCCATTTCCCCTGATGTTTAATTTTTCTATCCAAGATTCAAAAATATGTTGCTAAACATAAGAAGACATTTTAAAAAACTCCAAAAATTATGACTATTTAATACAAGAACTTCCCATTTCCTGGAAAATTAGCAAACTAACATATAGAAACAATCTGTATTTCCCAGAAGGAACTTAATATAGAATGTTTCTTTCTTTCTTTTGGTCAAGACCTTTGTAATTCAGAATATCTAAAAAATGAGGAAATAAAGTTAAGTGTCAGGCGCTATGCTAGTGGAAAAGGACAAACAAGGCACACCAAAGTATTTTCTACATTAGTGAGAGAGCCAACCATGAATGTTGGTAACTTTAATGCACTGACGCACTGAGGACTATGACGAGTGTTAGCAGTAAGCACGCTTGGGAGAACACAGGGCAGAGAGAGCACCATTCTGGCCAGGAGGACTGGAGACACTTCAAATAAGGACACATAGAGGTAGGCATTGTTCCTAGGGAAGGTGGAGGCATGGAGCAAATTCATCCAAATCACTTATGGCTGTGTGCTAAAAATACAGATCACTGGGTCCATCCCAGATTCCTGAATCAGATCCCTAGGTGATGAAGTCTGGGAATCCGCTTGTTCTAACCAGCATTCCAGTTGAATGCAAAGGGGCCATGGACCACACTTAGTCACATTAAAATTATAAGTCCTAATGAACAGATATGGTAAAGAAAAATCCTGGCAGAGGCACTACATGAAGAGAGTCATGGAAGGAGAAAATCAGGGTGTGTGGGAATAGAGAGGTTATAGAGTATGTTCAGTGTCCTAATGAAATATAGTGTTGGAATCGTATGCAAGCTAGCTAGTCTTTACTCACACAAAGAGGTTGAACTCTGTTCTGGAGGCAATGGAGAACAATCAAAACCTTCTGAGCAAACCATGCTGTGTTTCAACAAGATTACCTTGGAGTCCAAGTAAGAGGCACTATGGCAATAAGGTAAAGGAAGGGGAAAGGAGGGAATGAATACATGAGATGTTACAGAGGTAGAAAAGTCAGGACTTGGGGATCTGCTGTATGTAGGTGAATAGAAGAAACTGACAATGACTTTGAGGAAAACTTTAAATAAGCCAAGTGCCTTCTCAGTGCTCAATGCTATGCTGCACGCCACGGAGCAGCCAGAAATATGAAAGTCATTAATTCATCATAGTAATTGAGTATCTACTACACGTGCCAGGTACTATTAACAATGCTGAGGATACACCCAGGAAAAAAATCCCTGTCCTCCAGGAGCTTAAAACTAGATCTCACCCTGTTCCTCTTTTCTTGTGTCTCTAATTTGTATTATTAAAAAAAGTATTTCTGGAACCTGTCTTCTCTTTGCCCTTGAGGACTTCTCTGCTCCTAAAGCCCTAGCTGGCTCAAGTCAAGAACATGCAGGTCTTCATCCCAAGTAGTTTTACCCATTTGCTTTTAATGACAAAGAAATACTGAGGCATGCTTTCTCAGCTATGATCTCATGACTGACTTGATGTGAAACTGTAAGTGAACTTTCAAATTCAAAAAATGTCAGGTAAGCCCAAATTCAATTAAATGGGCTTAGGGTAAATATGGAACTTTCCCACAGAGAACTTTCAGGTACATAGTTGTTCATTTATTCATTCAATTTGTACTGTGTGCTTATTACAGATGGATGTTTCTTCCCTGACCTGGAAGAATGATTAAGAGCCAAGAAAACAGAGTGGGAAGTGTAGTTAGTTGAGAAAATGAACTAAGAAGAACAGAGAATAAGTGGCGCTTAAAAACAGGAGGGAGGGTGAAGGGAGATAGGAAAGGATACGTAGAAGAACTTATACAAGCAGTCTACCAAAAATAAAACAACAAATACTGACCAAAGGACAAAAACTAACCAGAAATCTGGGAATTGGATGGAGGTCACTTGTCAAGTTAAATTCAGTTTTCAATATATAACACTGTCAACTACTCAATTTTAATAATAATGTGAGATAGTCCCTTTCAGAAATGTACACGTTACTTGAAAAGACAAGATGCACACATGATATACAAGAACTATATAAGATAGCACATAATTAAGAGCTAGTTGAATGACAGCTATAAGAGGTTGTTTAAAAAAGAAAGAAGGAAAGAAAGAGCCATAACTCAGAAAAAAGAGATGAAGGTGTCAGTTTTATAAAAAGCTACCAGGAACACTTTTCTAGAACTTTTAATAGTCAAGATTTCTTTTGAGTACAAACAGTAACAGCAAAGACTGGCGGTTGTACATCATTCTGTAGCCACACCCGTAAATGTGGACTGCTTTAATGTTGGTGACATCATCAAACAACTTCCTAAGCAGTTTTACTTTTAACTGTCACTTTACTTTAATTATATTACAGCAGACGCTTAACTACCTCCAAATCGCATAGTCTAGATTACTATCATTGTTGGTATCTTTCTGGTCTTTGGCAAATAAAACCCAGAATAAAATCAAAGCATTCACAATTAAATTAAAAAACACTTGATTAAAAATCTGTTTCAATTATTATTTTGGTATCTTTATCCTGGATTGAATCCCTTTCTTTTCTACCCTTTCTTCAATGCTGTGTAATGGTTATTAAGTATTTTACGGGTAGTCTTGTTTAAGACAAAGCAGGGAAAAATAAATGTAAAATAAATTCTGGGTGCTTCCTGTGTGAAACAAAAGTACAAAAAAATAACAGAGATTATTTGTTTTTTTAAGAAGGACATTTTATAAAATGTGGTTAGGAGCCTTAGAAACACACACACACAAAAGCAAATATATAAAAAGCATACTTACTGTTAAACATTAAGGATTTTAATCTCTCTATATATATTAAGTTAGCCTATATCATAAAATGAGTACCTCCAAAGACTAAACAGCACATTTGAACAACTAGGTTCAGTTACTAAACTCTCATTCCAAGAGTAAATGGTCAGTGTTTTTTAGAAGGATGAATATAGTTGCTATAATTGGGAGGAAATTATTTTCAAAAAGAGAATAAAATCTAAAACAAGTGCCTAAGAAAATCATTATGATCTCACTTTCAAAAAGAAAAAAAGACCCATTAAGTAGAATAGCTTTACCAAATCTATGGAGTTTACCTTATTTTTGTCTTGCTTGGTAAAAACTTCATCTATAAAGCAACCCAAATTTCTGAGGCTAAAATTTTGGACTGATACATTAAATTGTGAAAGTAGTGAAAACGTGTGCTAAAATCAGATACAGGTTGAGTATCTCTTACCCAAAATGCTTGGGACCAGAAGTGTTTTGGATTTCGGATTTTTTCAGATTTTGGAATATTCCAGATTTTGCATATACATAATGGGATATCTTGCGGGTGGGACCCAAGTCTAAACACAAAATTCATTTATGTTTTGTATACACCTAAGACACATACCTAAAGAAATTTTATATAATATTTTTACACATACTCATTATATAGGCCAGGACATATTAGGCCTGTCCCTTAACCTCTCTGTCTGTTCCTCTACCTTCAAAAAGTTTTGGATTTTGGAGGGTTTCAGAGTTCAGACTTTTGGATTAGGGATATGTAACCTGTGTTACTAAATGTCATTAAAATAAAAACACATTTTAAAAAAGCAAATTCTCTTACCAGTTGAAATTCTCGACGCCGGTCATAGGCATTCTGTATGCCGCTGTCTGCCCATAACGCTCTTATAGCAGGAAGATATTGTAAAAAAACCCGTGTTTCCACCATTCCCTGGGCCGCCATGGGGGCCCGGGTGTCAAATGCCATCATCTTGTCTCCATTGATTTGGTTTGAGTTATCTCCCCAAGGAATATGAAGCTTCTCTCGAGCATCTACCAGCACCCTCATACCTTTGTTTAAAAAGAAAAAAAAGTGTGGGGAGGAGTCATTAGAGAGTACCGTAAGTTTTTATTCCAGTATTATTTCCTTAAACTTCTGCATTGCTCCAGGCCTACCTCATCCAAAAACGGACACCAACATCAAAACAAACACCCATAACTTCTCAGAGGTTAAAAAAGCTAACAGTTGCTCACTGTCTTAAAATTAGAGCCTTGAAAAGCAAATACTATTAACACAATTGCTCTTTCTGAAGGATTTTAACATATTCCAATTTATAAAATAACTTCTGGGGTAGAAGGTGGTCAAATGAGAACCAAACAAGGGAAGGAAAAAGAAATTATGCTGTATAGCCCCACGTCCAGGCTCTGAAGAAAACAGCTAAAACCAAGATTTTATGAGCTCTAAAAGACATTTACTTATGAAACACTGAGAACCAAACATTATAGCTCTGCATTCTGTTTGTCCCTCAGCACCCCAGCACCAACATTAAGTCTTCTAGGAACACAATGAAGACTCAAAAACAACTTCTGGCCCAAGCTTCTAATCAGTGTAAGTCACAGGATGGCTTTAGATTTCCCTAAAAGGGAGGAAGACTAACCACAAAATGATATAAAAACAGACTCCAGCTCATACAGGTTAGTTCAAACTCAATTATTTCTATCACTAACTAAACTATTACCCTTAGTCCATCTTAACAGCCACATGGCTATTAGGAAGTCATTTGTCTGAATAACTGAAAAAATGTTTTGCTGTCAATTTCCTGATCATACCCAACTCAAAAAAACTAGATGTCTAATGACTTAGTTCATCTCATAATCAATGCTCAAACTAGGTCACACTTAGGACCCAGTGTGCATTCAGATCTGTTTACCTGGCTCACAATCAGTTAACATGTTGACTCTATAACATAATTCCTTAAGTTCAGCTGCATGAGAATACAAAGGTACCTTCAATTAAGGACTAACAAGGCAGGGTCTGCGGCCTTGAAAGACACCTTAATTAGTTTTGTGCTAAACGTAAAGGCAGGATAAATACAACTGTTCTTTACAGTTTAACTGCAGAGGCGGTAGGGCTGAGAGCTCACTGTGGCCTGGGAGCTCCTGGCCTAGTATTCTTCAGTCATTACCCCACAATGCCTCCTCCTCCGGGCAGGCAGTTTTTCTCTACCCAAACTTTGGGAGGGAAAAAAGCAACATAAATAAGTTACTTATGTACTTAGTGAACAAAAATCCCACTTAAAAAGACACTGCTTAAAAAGACCTGCAATCTGTAGCAAACTCCTAGATAAAATGCTGCCCAGATAAAATGAAGAAAATCCTGAAGCACCTGAAGTACCAGGCGCTGTACCTCAATTTTGCCAAAATGCCTTTTCTATAGAACATACCTGACACTAAGAAAAATGAATGCTAATTATCTTTCAAATAACAAGATAAAAACCATCTTCTTGATTTCATTGAATGCCCAGAAATAAAGAGCTTGTGTATTCTTCACTTAAGAACAAAGGTGAATTTTGAAAATACTGTCAAACGAGAGCAGAGCCTATTAACCAACCCAACTCTGATTCATTGACTCCACCCGTACAGGATCCACATGACTTTTACAGGCCAAAGAGTCTTCATATTACTACCCAATTTCATCTAAATAGAAGCGAGTAGTGATACCCCTTCCTTCCCACCTCCAGTCATTTAGCAAAAGGGAGTGTGGAACGTATTGCACAATGATTACAGGCAAACCTGTTACCTGACTGTAACACTGGGGCGGAAAAACCCCTGATGCTAATTTTTTTAGACTAAATGTATGGGTCTACTCTCCCCTGATGCCAGTACAGTAAACCTGACACCCTCAAGTTTCATATCCTTGCCCAAAAGGGCCCCAGAGGCTGTCACCCTACGCCCTTGACAAGAGTCTTCAGGCAAAAAGTTTGCTTACTGCGACGGTTCCAGAACTCCCTAGCTCAGGAGGCGGCCAAGGAAGCAGGGAGTTGGGAGCGCACCCGACCCCATGTGACTCGGGTCACCCACCCGGGGCGGCGAGGTTCGGCATACAGCGCCCGGGCGGGGGATGCGGGTGTAGGGTCTGGGGCTGCTCTAGGGTCTTCCTGCCTCATCTGTAGGGAGGAGGACACGACAGGGCACCCCGCACCCGGCTCGCCTCACTTCCCTCTCGGAGGGGGCGAGACCAGGAGTGGGGTGGGAGCTGGGGGAATGGTTGTGACGCCCACTGGGGCCGCAAGAGGGAAAGCGGGGCGCCCCGGGGCATCCTTTCACCTGCGGGCCGAGGACACCCCGGGCGGGCAGGACCGGCGCCCGGGGCGCGCCCCCTTCCCGCCCGCCGCCGGGCCCGGTCCTCCGCCAGGGACAGAGCGGACGAGGGCGGTGCCCAGCCCAGCCCCGCACCCGCCGCCGCCGCCGCCGCCGCCGCCGCCGCCGCCCCCCGGCCCCGGCACCTTTGATCACGTTGCTGTAGATGGTGGGGCGGAACTCCTCGCGCGCGCGCTGGTCGAAGTCCTGCCCGTGGATGATCCGCATCTGCTTCAGGAAGGTGGACTTGCCGCTCTCGCCCGCGCCCAGCAGCAGGATCTTCACGAGCCGCTTCACGTAGGTCTTCTCCCGCGACAGGCATTTGTCGATCTCTTTGGACTTGCGCTGCTGCTCGGCCTCGCCGCTCGTCAGCAGGCAGCCGGGGAAGCACACGGACAGCACGGACCGCGACGGCAGGAAGTCCGCCATCTTGCCGCCGCCGCCGCCGCCTCGGCGGGCCCCTCCGGCTCCCTCCGCCTCCTCCTCGGGCGGCGGGCGGCTCCGGCTCCGCGGCTCGAGGGCGGGGAACGCTGCGGCGGCCCGAGCGCGCCCGGGGAGGGAGGGAACCAGCGAACTGACTCGCAGGGCGGGCCGGGCAGGGCGGGCCAGACGAGCTGGGGAGGGAGGGAAGGAGGGCGGGCCCTGGAGGGGCGGCGGCCCTGGGGCGTGCGCGCCCCCGCTGACTCCCGGGAGCGCGCGCGTACGGCGCGGTCGCTCCCCCGCCTCCCTCCCTGGGCTGGCGAGTCACGCGCTGGAGCTGGCGCTCACGCGCCTGTAGCCGCGGGCGGACGCGCGCGCGAGGAGCCGCCGTCACATGGGCCGGGCCGGGCGCGCGCCTGCAATTAGCTGCGCCCACTTCTGGGCAGAAGGGTTCCCTCCCCGAGCCCTGGAGGCGGGAGAACAGGTCCCTGACACTGCTCTTTGGGCTCCCGCCGCTCTTCCTCCTGGGGTACGCGCCCGCAGCCTGCTGTCACCGTCCGCGCAACTAACTCCGAGGCCACTGGCTCGAAAGTTATTCGAACCGCTGGCGCGAGCCTGGAAGGTTCTTGGTACATTTTCTCATGGTGACACCCTTGACATTCTACCCTCCCAAGCCCAGAACAATAACCAGACATCGTCAATCCCTCCTTCCAGACCCCTGCAAGGGCCCTCCTTTGTGGACAAAGAACTGGAGTTGATGTTCATCTGAGATGTGCTAGAAGGGGTTGTTAATACCTCACGAATGTGGATTGCCACCCGAGCTGCGACGTGACTTCGGTGACACCGATCAGCATCAGCGAACGGTAGCAGCAGGAGGGTGAGGTCATGGTGAAAATCCCCCTAACCGGACACTGTGATGCAGACTCTTCCCAACAAGGAAGCAGATAAGCAAACAGAACGAGGAGGGGAGCAGGCAAATTTTAGGTTTCCTGCCAGATTACAGAGGATGTGACCAGCCAAGGGACTTTTTTCTGTCCTAATAGCAGATTCAGGCCAGGAATACCTGGAAGGGCTGCCAGGACACAAGCGACAAGTGACAGCTGGGTTGGCAGAGAGACAGCATAGCCAGGCCCCCGGAAGCTGACTTCTTCATTCTTAGTATTTAGTTTCAAGTGGAAAAAGCCATTTCAATCTGCCTGTGTTTTTGGCAATGCAACAGTGCTTCTTGCTTTGGGGGTCTGTAGTGGAGCAACTTCTTATGTGTTAGGGAGTCGGGGTAAGAGGTCAGCAGTCTGAGAGGCCCATGAATGGGTTTAAATTTAAAAATCAGTGCTAATCAGTTACTGTCTAGGGCTGGGTTAATGACTGAGAAGCCTCATGACTCAGTAAATTGGCTGCAGTAAACAATGCCTGTAGTAGGATTATCTCCTGTTGCTCTGGCCAAGCCCATAGGGTGGACAGTCTACAATATGCAAAGCAGGGTAGGCTCACCTCCAGTGTGTGTGGATCGATAAGCAGAATCATTGAGCAGTGCCGTCAGGCAAAATGTTTGGTAAAAGTTTACTCTTGATGGAGGCTCCCTCTATAGTCTCAACTAGTGTTAGGAAGGCCCTGTTCTCCAACCATGAAAGGACTAGCCTCTGCCCAGGACAGGGGCGTAACACCAGCCCCCAAGCACTCTTTCTGCATTGACCCCAGGTGCTAATCTGAACTCCGGCAAAAACAGAGGAAGGAAGCCTGTAAATTAGGTAGTTAACATCTTTTTTCTTTTTTCCAAAAGTGTGTGCAACATAATGGAAAACCAAGAATGCCTAAGAGGTAGGAAGGTATTCCTGCCCAGCCAGTTCATGTTGTGACATGTACAGCAGCAGAGAAAGCTGTTCAAAGCCCTCCATGTAACCTTGCCTTGGAACAAGCTTGACTCAGATGGAGCCTGGCTGCTCTACTCAGTGTTTCTGAAAAAGAGACCTTTTGGGTCCAGCCTGGGACTTCATTGCAGCTGTCCAACTTCTTCTAAGTGGTGATCAAGACACCTTGTAGACTATAAGCATAAAAGTGAGTTAGAGATTTGGTGGTTCCTCAGAAACTTCAACATAGGAGGAATAAATTCACACCTGACGGGTACAATGCACACTATCTAAGTGATGGACACACTTATAACTTTGACTCAAACTGTACAAAAGCAATTTACATAACCAAAAGGTTTGTACCCCTGTAATACTCTGAAATAAGAAAAATAAATTTAAAAAATTTTAAAAACCTTAAACAGAATTGCCATATGACCAAGCCATTCCACTCCTCGGTATACCCAAAAGAATACCCAAAAGATTGAAAACAGGTGTTCAAACAAAAATTTGTACACCCATGTTCATGGCAGCACTATCCAGATTAGCTAAAAGGTGAGAACAATCCAAATGTCCATCAATGGATGAATGGATAAACAAAATGTGATATATCCATGCAATGGAATTAAACAGCCATAAAAAGGAACGAAGTACTGATACATGCTACAACATGGATGGACTGTGAAAATACTATACTAAGTGAAACAAAAGGGCACATATTATAAGATTTCACTTACATAAAATGTCCAGAACAGGCAAACCCATAGGAACAGAAAGCAGATTAGTAGTTGTCAGGAGCTGGGGGATGAAGGAAGAATGGGGAGTGACTGCTTAATGTGCACAGGGTTTCCTTTTGGGGTGATGCAAATGTTTGGGAACTAGATAGTGATGATGGTTGCAGAACGTTGTGAATGGACTAAATAGATGCCCCTGAATTGTGCACTTTAAAACGGTCACGTGATGAATTTTACGTTATGTGACTTTTACCACAATAAAAAAATGAGTTGGGGAAAAGTATTTTCCGTAAAAAGTCATTGGCATCATTTAACATTGAAGTGCCCACAGTGCGTAATGTTCAATGAATGAAACTGCCATTGTGTTTATTTTTAAATAATACTAACAATTTAAATTATTTTCACCAGAAACAAATCTACTCTAGCAGTTGCTTCAGGTTATGTTGTGATGACATTAGTGATATTTTAATTTTCAGATGGATTGTTTCATAACTGAAAAAAAAAATCCAAACTTTTTAAGGTAGAATCTATTGGTTAGAATATTGCTGGGTGCTATATTTCCTTCAGGCCCAGATGCTAACTCACTGGAAACATCTGTATTGTTGCTAGACAGCTAATCTGTATAGAAATGAAGGATTCAGTTGCCCTGTGGAGCTGTGATAAAATTATTGGAACAGTTGATTAGTTGCAATGCTCTTTTCTTTCTGGAAATTCAAAGTCTAGTGGCAAACAGTCTTGTAAGATAAATAATGAAAAGTGTGACTAAAAATACATTTCCAAATGGCTTTTCTCCTCTTGTCACCTTAGAAAAAAACCCTTTCTAACAATACTGCCATACTTGAGGTCTATTTGTAACTCTTGTGTTGGAACTGAAAGAGAAAGGTAGGTTTCTATCTTATAATCACAGTTTAGTTTCAATTTAAAAATGGTATTACTTAGCTTATTTACCAATCGTGCCAAATAACTTTGGGCTGTTTACAAAAATCGGAATTATCCACAGAGGACAAAAATGTGTCACCCTCAGACATATTCAAAAAAATGTGCCAGAGGCTCTAGGAACAGTTCCAAAAGAGGAGTTAAATTTTTTTTTTTGATAGGAAATATGATTTAAATAAGTGTTTCCCCTGCCAAAGTGACTACTCACTATTCAGGATGGGACAACACCCATTTAGATATGTTTATTTAAAAATCGGTCTCATTACTTGATGGTTAAACCTTGTGTTAATTTTCTAATAAGGATGATGACACATCCAGCGTTCTTATTACACAACTCTTCTGTCTCATCATAATATAAAATGAGTGGATTCTAATCTTTTCTCACAGATAAAACAGGCATGGACTTTTCTTTCCTTCCTTTCCTAACAGGAAAGGAAGGGAATTCCCAAGCCCTCCCAAAATACAAATCCCTTACATTTGTGTAATGTTTTAAATGCCTCAAAGCACTTTGACCTACTTTATCTCATTCTCTGCTCACAATAGCCTGACTAGGAAAACCCAACATTAACCTCACTCCCATTGGGCAAGAAAGGTTGTTTTTTATTTTGTTGATTGATTGACTAATTGATTGGCAGGGTCTTGCTGTCACCCAGGCTGGAGTGCAGTGACTGGATCATAGCTCACTGCAGCTTCCAACTCCCAGGCTCAAGCAATCCTCCTGCCTCAGACTCCCCAGTCACTGAGACTACAGGTGTGTGCCATCATGCCAGGCTAAGTTTTCTTTCTTTCTTTTTTTTTTTTTTGTAGAGACAGGGTCTCCCTATGCTGCCCAGGCTGGTCTTGAACTCCTTTCCTCAAATGATCCTCCCACCTTGGCCTCCTGAAGCACTGGGATTACAGGCATGAACCACCATGCATGGCCGAGGAAAGTTTAAGTGACTCTCAAAGCCTCACTCGCTGTGGCCAGTTGCAGAACTGGGACTGCAAGCTCCCCATTTTTACTCTTAGTCCAGTGCTCATTCTGATGTGCCAAAATTGCCGTAGTGCCTAGAATGCCCAGGTGTATGAAGTTCAAACTTGAAACAAGGAGCTAACAGTACTTAACCTGCAGGCACCGTAGAGTTCGGTTCTTTTGTTTGTTACTCTGTTTTTCCAGCCCCTTTCAGGCTGACTGCCATCTTGAAGTTCCCCAGCTCTTAGGCTGATTCTGGTAAGACATTCTACACTTGGAGCTCAGGCTTCGGTTTGTAAAACGTTCCAGGTGGCTGATGGAGAAATAAGAGGAATCAAGCTTATTTATTTGTTTGTTTGTTTGTTTATATGGTGTGTAAGCCCCATACATGCTTCACTTAACATGAGTTATATTTGAAAAGGCAACTTTTTTTGTCATGAAATTTGATGTTACCCTTACCAGAATAAGCCTCTCATGTGGAAAGTTTCGTATGAAACTAGACATGTGGAATTGAATTGTTGGTGGTTTTGTTTGTTGTTGTTAATAATGGAAAACATGACTTCAATTATTGGTTGTATTTTTCTCAGCCTCTGAAAAAGATCTGTGAGCTGCTGTGGACCAGCTGAGCCCTCAGCTCCTGCAACGTCTGAAGCTGGCACTATCTTAAAGACCCACACCGTTACTCATACAACTCTTCCACCTTGCTTACCGCATCCGACCCATTTAAGGGCAATCTGTTTATATAACACTAAACACAAAGCTTTGTCTGTAAATCTGAGATTCTTTCTGAGAAACTCAAAACATCCTGCTCACTCCCTCCCCTTTATTTACCCTTATGGCTTTTAAAGATAAGGGATACTTTTTATATTTTAATGCCTGTAAATGGGGGTGCCCCTTGACAAAAATAGGTAAGGATGCTTTAGAACATAAGTTCTATTTCTCCAGGGAAGTTCAAATTGGCAGTCTCAGTTTATTCCTGTGTCTTAAAATCCGGTGCTCCCATCCTGGCAGCAGGCAGCAGTTTTCTTTCCCTTGGAACACTGGATGAGCAAGCTTGGACCTGCCCCTTCCAGCAACCACACTCCTGGATAGCTGGCTCCATGTATAGGTAGAGTCACATGTCATGGCCTGTAGACCTGACCTTTGCCTCAGTACAAAATGCCAGGGAGTGTCAGCTGGTTGAATTTACCATGGAATAATAAGGGGCTGATCTAGGGGTGCTGAGAAATGGTCCATGTGGCCTTTGTTGGACTATGGCACACTTGCTCCCAGAGCAAACGATGTCATCAACTTTCTCCAAACTCCTGCTGAGGAGTCAGCCACTATGGAAAAGAAAGACTTGCTCATGGTAGGATTCAGGTAAAGGCAGCACTGCTGAGTCAGAATGACAGAATCAGAGGGCTTAGAAGGAAAGTCATGTAGCTGAGGTCCCTCTTTGCTTCCTAGCTTTCTCCAGGGAAGGTTATGCCAGGCCCAAACAGGAGAAGACGAGAGGAGAAGATATAAGCAAAGGGAAGGCGCTGGATGTGTGTCAAGCAATTTTGTACTTGTGGTTGTTTCCCCTTTCTTTGACAATAAACAGAACTGTAATAGGAAAAGCTCCCTTACATAGTAAGGAAATCCACTTTCCAGTATGAATCTTATCAGATTGTTTGCTGTTCATTTTGTTTTCCAGAGAAGGAATGTAGTGCAGTGGGGAGAATGTGGGTGAGAACTCAGTTAACAGATCTGAGCCTTGCCTTTCTTATCTGTAAATTGGGAGTGGTGATACATAAAGATTTATCATGGGGGTTAAATTATAGCACAAGTATGCTCAGTGTCTGTCCATTAATGGGAGGTTGAGTTTAGACTATTAGGAAGGAGCAACCAAACTTCTTTAAAAGCCCTTTGAAGTTTTAGCAATATGGTCATTGTCAGAACACTCTCCCTGTGTCCTGCCTAAGCCCTTCCTTCTATGGTATGAACGTATATCTTCTCTTTCCTACGCTCACTCACAGCCTCTGGTGTGCCCCCCAGCAGGATCTGTTTCTGGTCTAAAGGGCCCGATACAACAATGACAAAAGGATGTGCCTGTTAGGGGTTGACCCCACAACCTCAACTCTGAAGAGAGGCATGATTTATTAGTTCCCCCCAGGACCTAAGGAATCACCTCTTCAACCAGAGAGTAGACGTTCAAGTGGGGATGTTGGTACAGTACATTAAAAGCATGGGTTTTTTTCTCCTCTGTAAACTGGGTATAATAATTTCAGAGTGCTTTGTAGAGGTTATGTAGGATGACAGAGCCAGCTATCAATCAACATTACCATGTCATCTTCTGTCAAAGTGCTTACTTATCCAATCGATGAACTTGTGTCTCTGTCATCAAGGTCATGGGTAATGAGGGGGGTGTTCATATGGATACTTCAGCCCACACCCCCATGCTCTGTGCACACACACCACCCTCCCTGCCCCTGCAAAAAGCCACCACTGGACAGCCCTCAGGCATAAGGATGGACATATCAGTGGTGTAGTCCTCCCTCAGGACAGACCCAAACCCAGGGCTTGGCCTGCTTGAATAGGAACTTTGAGGTCCTTGGTGCCTAGAGTTTGGTCTGGGGGAAGCATAGGCTCTGGTGAGTCCCTTGGCTTTGCTCCATGTTTAGGGCAGCACCAGGAGAGGGCCAGAGAAGGATGCTCTAAAGCACAGGTAGGCTGGGGCCTCTGATGCCTGGAGCTAAGTGTGGTACTGGCTGGGAAGATACAATGAGCTAACATCTACATTGCCCTGTTTCACAGGGGGTGAACTAGACCTCAGAAACTTCCGAGTCCTCAGGCTCTTGAAATGGATCCCTATGATGACACTTCTGAATGCTCAGCTGAAAGGCTGCATTGAAGTCATTCATTAGCCAGTCCTTGGCCGAAGATGTTGGCCCTCTATAGAAGCCTCGTTGTCACTGCCCTTCTCAAGGCTACCCTGGGCAGGAAACCAAAGAGCAGTTTTCTAGGGAAGCAGATATAAAATGCGTTTGGACTAACCCTCAGTTATCCTATCACGCTGGATTTCTGCTAAGGGAAGAAATAGTTATCCTCAAGGAGTGAAACACACTTCAAGAGGAGGTGGGAGTTCTGCCCTGAGGCAGGATGTGAACCCCTGGAGTCTTCTCGCTGATTTATGAGCTATGTCTACCTGGCATTCAGAAGGGTGGAAGGTGCAAGGTCCTTAGACTTAAAAAGATTAACATCTACTGCCTTAGGTTATTTTCTAAGAATTGAGCAGATCACAGAGATTCTCAGCTAATTTGTTACAATAATTAGGGAATTGGGATGAGGGGTGCTATTTAACTCCTCCTGGGACAAACACGCTTGACCCAATAGACTCACCAGGGAAAGCAAAGTGTGTTTCAATGGAAAAGCCTAACAAACGACATACTTACAATTTATGTCTTGTGTCCCAAAAGATTTGCTCCTCCATGACCCTATTCTGAATTATTTAACCTTTTCCATAAATGGGGGAACAAATAATAGTAGTGATCACTTTATCAGTAGCCAGAAACTACGAAGTATTTCTGAAAAGCCTTTCCTCACCTCCCGCAGTATAGTCTCCTTTTGGAATAACAGCTTTTTCTTAGGGAGATGTTTCTTTTGACAAATTACTGTCTTGGTTAATTTTATGCCCATCCCAACAGGACCAGCCATTTGTCTAGTTTGGCTAGCAGTGGTAGAAAACACCCGAAGTTCTCCCTGTTTGGGTTTTGAGTCCATCATCACCTCTCTCCCAGCCCTTCCTTCCCTGGTCTGGTCTCTCCAGGCTGCTTGAGGTACCCAGCTTCTGAGGTCCTCTCCTTGCTTCTCTCCATCCCAGCACTTGTCACCCTAAATTGTCATTGTCCCCTCCATGCTAGAATGTGGGCTCTTTGAGGGAGGATACGCAGCTAGCTTACTCTGTATCTTCAGCATCTAGCATGGCATATAATAAAGGCTCAATAAATGAGTATGCATATAATAAAGGCTCAATAAATGAATGTGCACCATCTGCCTACAGCCAACCCTTTTCCCTGCCTTTTTGAGGGCTGAGAGCTGGATGTACAGTCCACCAGGACTGTAGGGACCTAAGCAAGGGCCACAGAGGAGACTTTTGGCCTGGCCCCACTGGTCAGAACTGGCACCCTGGATCTTGCTACACACTGTGCCAACTAGGAATGGCTAGATAATACCACATTTTGGGTTATTAAGTGGATCTAACTAAGGATGTGTGTGGGTCAGGGTGGGGAAGGGGGATTGGATGTAACAGCATGCAAAGGACATCAATCAAGTAGCCTGTCAGAGAGGGGCAAGCCAGATAGTTTCCCTGTGTGGCCAGAATAAACTAGAATTTGAGCCATCCTTACCGACAGCAGATGCCTCACAGATGCCCACTCCTATCAGGCATGAGCTGGGGTCACCAGAACACCTATGAGAGATAGGCAGGCAGTTTTTAATCCTAGGTCTGCCACCTCATGTTTCTATTGGTATCCTGTCATAAGTTTATGACAGGATACCTAAATTCTCTGTGCTTCATTTTCCTCATCTGAATAATGGCTAGCAGTGGTAGAAAACCCCACTGGGTTGCCCACACCCCACTTGGTTGCTGAGAAGATTAAGTGTGGTAGCATATGTAAAGTGGCTGGGTGTGGTGGCTCATGCCTGTAATCCCAGCACTTTGAGAGGCCAAGGCGGGAGGATCACTTGAAGCCAGGAGTTTGAGGCCAGCCTGGACAACATAGTGTGATCCTGCCTCTACAAAAAGTAGCAAAAAATTAGCCAGGCATGGTGGCACACACCTGTAGTCCCAGCTACTCAGGAGTCTGAGGTGGGAGGAGTCCTTGAGCCCAGGAGTTCCAGGTTACAGTGAACTATGATCACACCACTGCACTCCAGCCTGGGCAACAGAGCCAGACCCTGTCTCTACAAAAACAAAAACCAAACAAACCAAAAAACATGTGTAAAGCACCTAGCAAAGTGTCTGGCCCACAATATGTGTCAAGAAATAGTAGCCTGTGCTTCTAGGCACTGGGGACTAAAAATGGTTGAAAGGATTTCATTACATACATGTAAATTTTTTTTATTAAAAATAACAAAGTTGCATATACTAAGTTTTTCTTTTCTGACCACCTATCCCCAAGTTCTAAGCATATGCTAAATTTTAAAGGAGCTGTACTGATCCTTCAGGAATGCAGAAACCAGAGCATGGCTACTAGAAATATAATGCAAGACACCTATATAATTTTAAATTTTCTAGTAGTCACATCAACAAGGTAAAAAAAAAGTTGAGATTGACTTTGATAATATATTTATTAGATCCAATATATCCAAAATATCATTTCAACATGTAATCAATATAAAGATCACTGAAGAGATATTTTACATCCTTTTTTTTGGGGGGGGGTAGGGAGGAAACAAAGTCTTCAAAATCCAGTGTGCATTTTACATTTGCAGCAATCTGAGTTCAGTTGCTAAATTTTCATCAGAGGTAGTTGATCTGTATTAAGATTTCCTAAAATTTGCAGTTGAAAAAGTAGATTCCCCGAATCAAGTTGTTCCAAACATACTTGAATGATTTCTAGGAACTGAGTTCATCAGTCTTAAGATTAATTAAAATTTAAAAATCTAGTTTCTCAGCGCCACCAGCCATATTTCAAGTGGTCAGTAGTTGTAGGGGATTCGTGGTCATTTCCCGGGCCAATCCATGGAAAGTGGACAGGGGGCTTGAATGATTGGGCATGAGAAAGCAGTAAGGAAAGACACTGCAGGCAGGTGGAACAGCCTGAGAGCCGGCATGCACCTGCCATGAGCCTGGGACAACACAGAAGCCAGTTTGATCAGAGCCAATAAGCTGAGGCTGAAGAGGTAGGGTGGAGTCAGATTGGGAAGGGTTTGGATCCTGGGTTTTGATGTTGGGATTTTATTCTGTTGCTAAACAGGAAGCACTGGAATATTTCTGAGCATTGGGCAACATGTGCACAGTTTCAGGTTGATTCGTCGGGTACCAGTGCCCATGAGGGGAGGTAGGGGAGAGAGACGCCAGCCAGGGAGAGCTGCAGTGACAGCACCTGGCTAGCATGAGAGCCGATAGAAATATCCAGGGACTTTACAAAGCCAGACTCAGCAGGATCCGAAAACAACCAGGCTCTTTAGAGAGAGGACCAAGAAAGAGGCAGGGAAGTAGGAGGCTTGGGGTGTGTGAGCCTGGGAGACTGGCTTGACACTGAAGAGTTTAAGGAACCAGGGCGATTCTGCTGGGTAGGGTGTGACTCCCTAAGACAGACAGCTGAACCCAGGCCCTGGAGTCTGTATTTTTTATAGATTAAAAAAAACCCCAAATGTATAATTTGTAATACTCACCCCACCCTCTGAATCACACAGCAACCCTGGACTTTGCCTTGAGTCGCTGAGATTGTGAGAGACACTCCTTAGTGCTAGAGAATGAGGTACTGGGTCCAGACTGGAGTCGAATTAAGAGCCCTTCATTCTCAGGAGTCAGGGGAAAGTGCCAGGCGGCAACTCCTCTGCTCCATGGCTGGCTTTTTTCTTACCCTGACATCTTCCCTGGGAAAAGCATTACTTCAATGTGAATTCAGGTTTTGCTGTGCGTGGGGCCAGGCAGAAGAAAGGCTCTGCTGGGAAGCTGCTCATCCCCTCCCCCTCGTCTCCTCTGTTCCTCCACAGCCCTGAGTCCCTGTAATTTCCAGTCCCCAAATGCAGATGGCCCAGGTCACAAGCAAGCCTCTGGGACTGCTGGACGTGGACCATGCTTTCTGTTAGGTGAAATAAGCTCAACACTGCGACGTGAAGACACGTGGGGAGTACCCGGCCCGGGGAGTGGGGGGCACCATGCTAGGTGTGGGGAGTACAAAGAGGAAGGAGTGTAGGAGGAGTTCACAGTAAACCTAGGCAAGGCGACAGGTCACCCAGCCACTGCTGTGCTGTGTGCTCTGTGCCACCATGGGGACAAGAGAGTGAGAACATCACCAGCCTGGGTGCTCCTCACGAGTGTCAAATGAAGTGGAAGAGAGCAGGAGTGGGAAGGAGGGCATTCTGGGCTGGGGAACAACACTGGGGTGAAGACAAGGGGAAATGGGTAATAATGGAATAACAATGAGATGATGATGGTGGTCGTGGTCTACTGAGCTCCTGCTCCGTGCCAGGTGCTGTCCAAAGGCTCCTCATCTGTTAGCCCTCTCCCCACTGCCCAGATGGGGAAGCTGAAGCTCCCAGCAATAAAATGCACTTGTCCAAGGCCACACTCCAGGGACGGTGCTCATTCAAACCCACGCATGCCCGGCTTATGCCACCTCTTTAAGCAGCATGGATCTGCGGACCACTGAGCGTCCTGTCGGGAGCACTGGCAGAACCCACACTGATCTACAAAAGGCTAGGTTTTATTATTGTTTTGAGGACTGAACCAAACTCATGTAATGGGGTGTCATGAGGTACTCCCTGTTGCTAATTGGAATAAACTAGAAGAATCGAACAGGTAGTTCCATGCAGGACGTGAAGGGAATACTTAAGCCCCTGTCCCGGTTCTGCCCAGCCCGCGGTATGGGGTCAGCAGTGTCCTAGCAGCTCGGAGCCCCCTGGCTGGGTGGGCCTGGCAGGCGCTTCCTCCCGGCGCTGGCTGGCTGGCTGGGCGCTGGGCCCAGACTTGGGCTTTTCGAGGTCAGGCAGTTCTATCTGCAGCCGGGCCGGGGACGCAGCTTGTGTAAACTGCAGACATCGCGGGCGCGCTGTGTAAACACAGACTATCTCCCACTCCAGCGTTTCCTTTGGGAGGCTTCTCCTCCCACGGGGATACTGGAGTCCAACTTCTTATCAACTTGAGCTTCCTACTCTGATATAAGGAAGCTATTAAAGTCCGTTTCCTGGTATTGCCTTGACCCCACTGGGACATGCTCATGCGGAAACAAATGTCCCTGCGAGGAGAATTTCTTCGCACTCCCCAAATCTGTTACCCAGCCTCAAATCTCCCACCTCAAACAAGCCTGCAGGAATTTTGAACATGTTTTTAGTCAAAGCCTCAGGCCCTTAAGGTTTACTTTCTACTCCAGTCCGTTTGAACGTGTTCATTTGGCTCTTTGGGCCTTCCTTGATGGGCCTTGCTGCCTCTTTCACCTTGTTATTTCTGAACTTTTTTTACTGTCCTTCCAGTGGGTCCTGCTCACCTCTTTAAAGCTTTTTCTCCTACTTTTCTGCTTCCTTCTTGCCCTTCTGATTGAGAAAGTCTTCCCCTCTCTTTCCAAGTCTGAAAGGAAGGAATAGGCAGAAAAAGAAGTGGTGACAGCATCCCTCAAGATGTAGCTCAAAATGATGTGGATGTTGCCTGGGCACTTGCACCTTCGTTTTTGTCCCTCTCATCTGAACTCCTGCGGAGCTCAAGTCTCTGTCACGAAATTTAGTGCTTGCAGTAGCTGGCCTCTAAGATGGCCCCCGATGAGTCTTTACTCCTGGTATCCGTGCCCTTGTGTAGCGCCCCCCAAAACAGACAGCACTGACCTGTGTAACCAATAGGATGTTGTGGCACAGACTGTGACTTCTGAGGGCAGGTCATGAAAGACATTGTGTGGCTTCCCCCTTGCTCTCTTGTCTTACTTGCCGGGTGGGAAGCTGACTGCCGGGTTGTGAGAACACTCAAGCAGCCCTGGGCAAGGAGCCGCGTGGTGAAGAATCGAGACCTCCTGCCAACAGCCAGCGCCAGCTTGCAGCCACGTGGGTGAGCCGCCTGGGAAGTAGATCCTACTTAATCCCCAGTCAGGCCCCAGGCAACAGTTTTGTCTGCAGCCTCATGAGACACCCAGAGCTAGAACCACGAAACTATAACGTTGCTCCCAAATTCCTGACCCATAGCTACTATGTGAGATGATAAATGTCTATGGTTGTATCAAGCTGCTAAGTTTTGGGGTAATTTGTTATGCAGCAAGAGAGATCTAATTCAGAACTTAAAGAATACAAATAATAACAATAATAATAATAATAGAAGTTAATACCAAGTACTTGATAAATGCCAGGCACTGTGTAGCACTTTCTATATAATATCTCATTTAACAGTGTAGTCAATAAAAATAAAAATGACAATTAACGCTGATAATGTGGCAGAAAGTGTTTCAAGCGCTTCACACAGATTCTTCCACGCCGTCCTCGTGACGGCCCTATGAAGTGGGTACTATGATTGCCATCATTCCCATTTTACACATGAGGAAACTGAGGCACAGGGAAGTTGAGTAACGTGTCCAGGGCACATGGCTTGGATGTAGCAGAGCTGAGGTTGGAACTCGGCCAGGTGCTAAAGCCTGTGCCACTGACCACTCATCCCTGTGTTATTCGTGTAGTTCTGTGGCGTGTCTGGGCTCTCCGACACACCAGACTCTCTTTTTCTAGTGAGTGTGTCTTTTGTCCTTGCTTCCCCACCATGACGTGCACATAACAAGGGCTTGATAAATGCCTGCTGGTCTGCTGCATCCTGTAGCTCAGTACTATCATTCAACCGGTTGAATGACAGTGCCACTGTGGCACTTTTCACAGGTACAGACTGAACCAGGAAAACTGCTGCCACACAAAGAGACCAAGGAAACAGCACTTCATGAAGAAATGTATTTTTAAAGCTACACTCATGAGAAATCTCATCTGACTGGTTTATCCAAACAGGCTGTTACCAAATGTGGGGCCGAGGTTATGCCACGGGATCCTACCTGTGGCCCCTCATGATTCTTCATCCTGCACGCTCCTGTCCTGCCCATCCCAGGGTACTTAGCTTTCACCATGGACCATGGGGACATTACAAGTACCTTCGCTTTGTTAATCAGACACTCAGAGGAACCAGTGGCATCTATTTCACTGAAAAGCACAAACACTCAAGCTCCACATAAACATCAGCTTGCGTCGGCTCCTGTCTCCTGGTCTGGGAGTTGGAGCTTTGAAAGCTTAGGAGAAAAGAGAACATGGAGTCTGCAAAAATTGTGGGGTCTCAGTTTAAGACGATCACCAGCTGGGTGGTGGTGGTAGGAGCCTGGTAGGATGGGTAGCCAGCAAACCTCCAGCCAAGTAGGTTCCTTTGTGTCATTTTGCTGCAACATTGACCCAAAACTCAACAACTGCTTCAAAAATTCATTTCACCCAACATTTCTTGCACTCCTACCAGGATCAGAGCCCCAGAACATAATATGGCAAGGTCCCTGCCTTCCAAATTACTGACATCTATTGAGGAAGACTGACAAAAATGTCCTATATTATTTGGATCATTCTGAGGGCCTGGGCAGGGAAGGGGGACTGACCAAGGGCATATGGAAGTTGCTGGACTCCAGGTTTCAAATTGGAACATCGTGGTCACAACCACTTAAAAGTGATCCTGGTGGCCCGCTTAGCCTCTTGCATCTGGAAGCAGGATGTCAGGCTGGATGGAAAGTGCAGTTTTTACATCCTGTTCCAAGGCTTCCTGGAAAGACAAAAGAAAGAAAAAGAAAGCACAGGCCCTTGGGTCTCAGCCTGCTTCTCCCCGTGGAGCAGTGACTCACCCTTGGGAAGTAGTTAGCAGAACCCACCAGAGCATCCTGAAACTTTACTTGGTTGTTTTGACCATGGCATGAGACTGGACTGTGTCCCAGGGGCTGGCCTGTGTGAATGTGCACAACAGCTATGCCCAGTTCGTGGATACCCCTTGAAACCCTGAACTCTCCACGGACTCCTGGTGCCTTAGCTGACCAAAGTTCACTGACTTGATACCCAGCACAGGGAGCCTGTGGGGTGTTAGGCCCTGCGCTAGGACCTGGGGATTTGTTTTTTTGTTTGTTTTTAATTTTTTTTAATAAGAAACAAGGTCTCATTCTTTTGCCCAGGCTGGAGTGCAGTGGTGTGATCATAGCTCATTGCAACCTCAAACTCCTGTGCTCAAGTGATCCTCCTGCCTCAGATTCCCAGGCAGCTAGGAGTACAGGCACGTGCCGCTACACCTGGCTAATTTTTAAATTTTTTGTAGAGATGGGGTCTCACTATTTTGCGTAGGCAGGTCTCAAACTCCCAGCTTCAACCTCCCAAAGTGCTGGGATTAAGGGCGTGAGCCACTACACCCAGCTGAGCTGGGGATTTGAACATGCTTAGGATATATCCATGGGGGAAAGGGGGCCTCAGGTTTACAAATTGCTGCATGTCACAGATGTCTGTGGTCACTAGAGCCAGTTGGAAGCACAATTTTAAATCAGTGACTGCCAGGATCTACTGAGTACTCCCAGTGCAGCCCCAGGGAGACTCCACATCCAGTTAGTGTTCTAAGACCCACAGCCACCCAGTGAGGAGGTATTTAAGCCATTCTCAGGGT
Organism: Daubentonia madagascariensis; assembly: GCA_023783475.1. NCBI lineage: Eukaryota > Metazoa > Chordata > Mammalia > Primates > Daubentoniidae > Daubentonia > Daubentonia madagascariensis. The sequence continues at coordinate 12,165,187 of JAKFHU010000487.1, forward strand.
CAGCCTCCCCAGCTGTATGAGTCTCCTAGGGCCACTTCAAAGTTCCAAACCTGGGTGGCTTAAAACAACAGAAAATTTTCCCTTCATGATTAAAGGCTTAAAAACAAAGAAAAACTAAAACAAAAAACCCCAAAACACAGAAATTTATTGTTTCACAGTTCTGGAGACTAGAAGTCCAAAACCAAGGCATCCGCAGGGCCACGCTTTCTCTGACAGCTCTAAGTGAGAATCCTTCCTTGCCTCTCCTAAGTTCTGGTGTTTGCCAGAATTCTTGGCACCACACTACTCACATGGCCCACCTTCTCTCTGTGTCTTCACGTCATCTGCTGCCTGTATCTCTGTGTCCAAATTTCCCCTGTTTATAAAGACACTGATCATATTGGATTAGGGTCCACCTGACCTCATTTTAACTTAATTACCTCTGTAAAGACCCTATTTCCAAATCAGACCCATTCTGATGTATTGGGTGTCAGGACTGTAACTTAATATTTTTTGGGGGGGGTGGGGGCATCACAATCCACCACATAACACCACCCTTATAAAATTGTTCTCGGCAAGATCTGCAACAACATAAAATTGTGGCTGAAAGCGTGAACTGTGGAGCTAGAAAGACTTGGTTTGAGACTAAGTCCAAACCCCTCACCAGTTCTCTGAACCTGGCACATCACTGTAGCCTGAACCTTCTGAGTGTCCTCTAAAACAGGGACAATAATACCTACCTCACAGTGTGTGTAGAAAGGAGTCACTGCTGATATATCCAGAACCTAGAATGCCTGGATCAGTACATATTTTGTTAAATTAAAAAAAAAATATATATATATATATAGTCCCTACCTTGAGAGGCACTCTATGGACAACAAAGGTGAGATGGATCTAAACAAGTGATTACAATATACTGTGACACCAGAAATAATGGGAATATGTACACAGTACAGTAGAAGTGGGGAGGAAGGCCTGGGAGGCTTCACAGAGGAGGTGACACCTGGAGAAGGGTTTTAGAGATTAAGCAAGAGTTTGGCAGGCATCGGCACGGAAGTGTGAAACAATAGGGCACCACAGCAAACTGGCATTGTAGGACTGCACAATGCAAGGGAAGGAGAGGTGGCAGGTGAGGTAGAAAGAGTATGCAGGGAACAGATCACGAACGGCTTCGTGTGCTCTCCAAAGAAGCATCAGCTTGATCTATCTCCTGTGGATGGCGGGGAGATATTTCAAGGCGTGGCAGTATCCAGTCCTGGAGGAAACAGATAACACACTTAAACTGGGTGACCAAGGAGAGTTTAATAAATGGGCTGTGTGAAAAGAATTGAGAAGGGCTTAGGGAAACAACAATGGGTGGTGCAGCACCCCAGCACTAGCAACAGCAGGGAACTGTTAGCGCATCTAGGCTGGAAGCAGCGAGTGGAGAGTGAGAACCAGAGTCTCAGGTAGCTGGAGGAGCAGCCACCTGCTGGGCGCATGGGCTTTGGTGGAGGAAAGCAGCCACTGACAACAGGGGAGCTCAGTGGTTGAATACCCCAACCTCTTCCCACCCTCCAGTCTCCTGGCCCCAGTGCAAGTCTGAAGGCAGGGAAGCCAGCTCCCCGGGGCATATGAGTGGAGCGCGTGGAGATGGAGAGAGACTCTGGAGAAGCAAAGGAAAGCCGTTCAGACCAGGGGGTCAGCTGGTGGCTGGAAGGAGGGTGGGTGCAGGGAATTGGTAATACCCTGGCAAGAGATGCTTTGATCCTGAACTAAAACTTCAGAGAGGGGTTGGGAAGGCAAGGGCAGAGGTGAAAGAAATTTGGCAGGGAGAATTGGCCATGCTTGGTAACCACATAATCATAGAAGATGAGGGAGAAGGAAGAATCTAGAAGTTTAGGCTTTGGGTGAATGCATGACTGTTGGTGCTGTCGATTCAGGAAAAGAAATTAAGAGGAAGAGAAGGTTTTCATTTTGCCCGAGGCCCTGCAGGTGGGGGTGGGGGTAGTGTGGTGCTAGTAAGCTCGGTTTGGGGCTTGTTGAGGAGTTGGAGGGGTGTCCTCATCAAGAAATCCACAGCAGTTGGAGCTGGCCTTTGGCAGGTCACTTGTGGGGAGAACAGTTTAAGTGGAATGGGGGGGTGGCAAATCCAGATTGCAGCAGGTTAGGGAGTGGGTGGTTGGAGAGGGTGTGCAGATAGCAAGAGAGGACCACACTCCAGAACGCTCAGAGGAGAAGGGCTGGATACAGAGCGGTAGCTGAGGGAGGGCAGGGTCACATTTTTTTAAAGATAGAAATGACTTTAGCATATTTATAGACCAGGGAAGTAGGAGAGAGAGAGAGAGAGAGGGAGGAAGAGGGCAAGGAGGAGGAAGAGGAAACAGATTCAAGACACACAGCTGGAGACGGTGACCTTGAACAGGAGAAAGGACACATCACCCTCCAACACAGCGAGATGGAGATGAGTTTGTGGTGGGGCAGGTAGGAGCCAAGGCTGCCAGCTGCTTAGCCAAGCAAATGCCACATCGCCTGCGTGAGCAGTTTGGGGGCCCCAAACAGACGGCGAGCCCCAGGAGTGTCCTGATGTGACTTCACAGTTGTGTTTTGTGAAATGCAACACAAATGGCCCCATGCCTGGGCGATTTGAGGGTGCGTGGTCAGAACCATCTGGGTGGGAGGACCCGGAGAGTAAAGGAGATGGAATTTGAAACTCCGCGTCTAAATCAAGAAAGTGGAACTTATGGATGTTAAACAAGATCCTTGCAGGTGCTCCTGTTTTCATTTACTTTGTGTATCCTGGATCCGTCATCTTCCTGCACCTTTCCAGATGTCACCGCCATTTCCAGGAAAATCGGGGGCAGAAAGCAGCGGGGGTGGGGACTTTGGAAAGTCCCTTACTTTGGAAAGTTGCGGGTGGACACACTGGCTCCTGCTTTCCCATCTGCTGCTTGAGAAAGGTGGCACCAGCTGGATGCAGAAGGAGGGGCTGGGGGGCTGACCCCAGGGGAGGTCTTGGTGGCCAGAGTTCTTCAGGGCCTTCAGCAAGTGTCCAATTGGCCAAAGAAGGCTCAGCTGGGAGGCTAGGAGTATGGACTCCAGAACCAGCCTGCCTGGGGCCAAACCCCTGCTCTGCCACATACCATTCAAGGACCCTGGCAAGTGAGTTAAAGCTTCTGTGGCTCAGTGTCTCCATCTGTAAAATGTGAGTCATAATTGTAGCTTTGCCACAGGGATGTTTCTGTGAGAATTAAATGAGTGGAAAGGTGGACACCCGGTAAAGGTGGGGTATGATCTTTCAGCATCGTCTGCATGACACAACAGGCAGTCCCTGAGGACGAAGCTTGAAAAGCCCCTGGTTCATGGTGTGAAGTGAGGGCAACTTTGACCTCCCATCCCAGAGCAGTACCCTGGAGCCAGAGGCTGGGGCAGTGTGTCTTGATATGGGGGCCCCCACAGGGGTGCAGGTGCCTGTCATGAGTGCCTGCAACTGGGAATTCAGCTTGAGGTGCCTAAGCTCAGAGGGACCTAGCACTGAAACCTGGCCCTCCACCCAGATCACCCAGGGCTCCCTTAAGATCCTGAGCATGGGGTGTCCAATGGGGCAGACTTCCTCTGCCTGAGTTGCATTAATTGAGCATGGAAATAGCACTTTCATTTCTGATAAAGGCTAAGTGGAGACTTTGGCTTAATCTACGTGTGAAATGGGCCCACTGGAGCCGGAACGAGGCAGAATCTCCCACCTGGTCATAGCCACGCTGGCCCAGGGCAGAGCTTCTTGGGGTGGGGTAACACAGAACAGATGCTGCCTGCAGGAAGCTAAGTGCCTAAGAGGAAAGGGGGTGGTAGGTCTTTCCAAATTTGCTAATCTAATGAGTCATTCCACCTCCTCTAGGGCCCAGCCAGCAAAGGAGCAGAGAGCCTGGGGGTTTTACCACTGGGGACCAGACTCAAGGAAGGAAACGGGAAAAGAGAGCCAGCCTTCCCCTAGCACTCAGCTGCTCCACGTCCTTTATGTCTTTATTCCACAAGCATTTATGCCACACCTAGAGCAGGGAGTTGCAATGCAGTATGATGGTTAAGTCATGGACTTTAGAGCTGTACCGCCCAGGTTCAAATCTGACCTCTGCTACTTCCCAGTTCTGTGCCAGGTTCCCATCTGGCCACTGCATTCTCACCTGAACAATGGGGACGATGTCACTGTATTCCCTTTGGGGGCTGGTCTTGGAAAGTAAGTGAGTGTTTTAAATGTTGACTCTATCAGTGTTTATTACTATATTATCTGAAAGCCTCAAGGGGGGTTTTGAAGAGAGAGGAGCCAAAGTTCCAGAACTCCAGGAAGAGAAAGGCCCTCAAGACATCTTAAGTAGAGGAATTTTAATTACATGTCCAGTGCTTTTGGGGACAGGCAACAGAGACGATGGACAGCCGAGCTTCTCAGGGGCTGGAGCAGAGCTGGCAAAAACGGAGGCTCCTGCGGCCATGTGGTCTCCCATCTCTGCTCTCTGCATCTTTCTGAATCTCCTTCTTCTCCCATGTATTGATCCGGGGACTGCTCTACTCCAGGCATGGAGCCAGGTGCTGAGATGAGCTTGCGAATAAGAGAATTAAGTCTCTGCCCTCAAGGGGCCGACAAGCCAATGAGGCAGACAGACAATACAGAGAGAATCACATAATCATCCGTGTTATAGTGTGTGTCAGAATTTTCTTCCTTTTTAAGGCTGAACAATATAGCCTTCCATAGCATGTATATATAATACATTTTGTTTATCTATGGATAACAAAGTGTCCACCAATGGACACTTGGGTTGCTTCCACCTTTGGGCTGTTATGAATGACACTGCTATGAACATGGTGTACAAATCTAACCTTTTCTTTTCACATGTGAAAAAAATCGTAATTAAGGAAAGTGGACCCAAAAAAGGCATAATGGAAGGACCTAATCTAGTGGGGGGAGGAAGTCAGGGAAGGTTTTCCCTGGAGGAAGTGATATTTTGGCTGGAATTCAAAGGATGAGAAATTAGCAGGGTAAAAAGTAAGTGAAGAATAGTTTTGGCCATAACAGCCCTGAAGGAGAAAGAGGCTTGGATTGTTCCAGAAATGGAAAGGGAGCCAGTGTGATGGGGCAGAGAGATCCAGAGAGAGAGGGGTATAGGGTGGGCCTGTGGGTGGGCAGCATCCAGATTGAGGGCTTTGTAGGACTCAGCACAAATGGGCTCTAAAAGCAGGGATAGACAAGTGAAGCCCTTTAGGCAGGAAAGTGAAATGTCCAAATATAGAGTTTTCAAAAAAAAAATCACTCCAGCCACAGTGGGAGGAATGAATTGGAAGTTGGAAGGGGGGTGGGGCAGCAGTGAATGCAGGAAGACCAACTGGGCGCCACCACCATAGTCGTCCAGGCAAGAGATGCTGGTAGGCTGGATTTAGCTGGTGACAGTGAAGATGACAGAAATAGATGTATTAAAAAAATACTAAGGAGACAGAGTCAACATAATTTAATGATTGGTTGGCTCTCAGGAGTTAAGGGAAAAAGAGGTATCTGGTAGTCCCCTAGGTTTGTGGGCAGAGCAAGTGAGTGGGTGTTGGTGTTGTTTGCTGGACAGGAAACAGTGAAGAAGGCATGGGTCGGAGGTGCACAGGAATTATTTATTTATTTGTGTTTTATTTATTTTATTTTATTCTTATTTTTTGTAGAGACAGGATCTCACTGTGTTGCCTAGGCTGGTCTTGAACTCCTGGCCTCAAGTGATCCTCCCGCCTCGGCATCCCAAAGCACTGGGATTATAAGCATGAGACGCCATACCTGGCCCAGGAATTATTCATTCTCAGCTTTGGACATCAGAAAGTCGAGGTCCCAAATTACATGTGAGCTCACGGTGTTGTTGGGTAGACAATCTTGGACATGTGGCTCTCACATGAGATAGAGCTGGAAAGGCAGGCTGGGCCATGTTGAAGATAATGATGGTAGCCAACATTCACCAAATCATCAATATATGAGAAATATCATTATTCATTCATAGATGGGGACAATGAAACATGGAGAGGCTGTGACATTGACCCAGGGTCAAACAGCTCATAAACATCAGTGCTGGGAACGTAAACCCAGGCAGTCTGGCTGCTGTGTCTCCTGTTGAGCATTCTGTGATCCTGGAATGCTAGAAGACCAGGTGTGCCAGCCTAACCTTTTCCTTTTACAAGTGAAAAAAATCATCAAGGATAAGTGACTTGCCCAAGGTCATCTCAGGCAGGTCTGGCAGAGGTGGGACCATAATCCAAATTTCCTGACTCTTGGTACGTCCCTTTCTATTATACATTCATCTTCAAGTCTTTCTGACTTCTCTTCTCTGATTAGATAGTATTAAATTTAGAAAAAATTGTTTTTCTCTATTTTCTAAATTTTCAGTAGGGAGCATGTATAATATTTATAATGGAAAAAAGAAACTTACAAAATCAGAGACATCGATATTAAGTAGAATCTATCTGACTTTAGTTTAAGGGAGGCATATGGGTACCTCAAGGGGAGAAAGGACAGACAGGATTGTCACATTTGCCTTTGATAACTTCTAGCAAGTGTATCTGGGGAATTTTTGTCCTGGACTCATTGCAGGAACTCCACTCCTTAGGATGGAAAAGATGAAGGGGAAACATCCTAAGGGACGTTACAGGATGGCATTCTGGGGGTGTCCCGGGGGTCTTACCTAGGTCAGATCATTCTCGATGAGATCCCTAAAGTCCTGGCCCCCACCCACTCTCCTACCTTGCCTGGAAATGATGGAGGTACAGGGAGGGGAGCAGAGTTCCAGGCCTGTAGGAACAAGGCATCCTTTCACCGTCAAGCAAAGCCAGTAGATTTAGATGGACAGAGGTGCTCTAAGCAATTATGGATGCATTTCACCAGACTGTTCTCCCTCTAGCAGATATGTTGGACTGAAATAAAACAATGTAGGTTAAAAAAATCAGTTTGATAAACATAGTTATTTATCTTTGTTGAGATTGCTCATTTTTTTCCTTTCTTCTCCCATGTTGTCCAATTCATCAAGCCATCTCCCACCCATCATTCAAAAAAGATTTATATATTTAATGTATTTATATCCCAAGTGGTTCCAAAAAAAAGGAGCTGTTGTAGCTTACCGAAAGAGAAAAGCCCAGAGAACAAAACCAATGGTATATGAATTGGAAAGGAAAACACGGGAGAAAAAATTAGAAATCAAATGTTCATTCCAGGCCAGGAGCCGTGGCTCACACCTGTAATCCCAGCACTCTGGGAGGCCAAGACGGGAGGATCGCTCGAGGTCAGGAGTTCGAGACCAGCCTGAGCAACATAGGGAGACCCCCATCTCTAAAAAATAAAAATAAAAAATACAAAAATTAGCCGGGTATGGTGGCTTACTGGTAGTCTCAGCTACTAGGGAGGCTGAGGAAGAAGGATGGCTTGAGCCCAGGAGTTGAGGTTGCAGTGAGCTATGAGGATGCCACTGTACTCTAGCCCAGGTGACAGAGTGAGACCTTGTCAACAAAAACAAAAACCCCAAAACCAAAAGAAAAAACACCCCAAATGTTCATTCCAGTTGCTCCAAGGGAGCCTACTGCCGGATTTGAAGAGTTATGATGGTCAAGATGAAAAAGGAAATATGATACACATATCTGTTGATCAGAGATATGTGATCACTTCCTTTTCTCTGATCAAGAGAGTTTCCAGGGAAAACTGTTTTCCTTGGTACTAAACTTTGAAAGAAATTTCTACTATGCCACATGGTAGAAAGATTGAGTGGATAATACTTTGATGACAGTTTTGGATCAAATTAGAATTTTTTCAAAGAGAAATTCACATGACTCGTTCTTATATTGACTTTTGATAACAGTGGGAAATCCTAACACTGAAGTTTAGCCCAGAGATGCTGATTCAGTGTGGACATTTGATCCGTTCTTAAAAGCACACTGGATTAAGCTTGGATTGGCAAGAACTTTTGGATGCAGATCCTATTTTCTAATGTATTAGTCATTCTTTTCTTTTGCATCTTTGAAAATGGGAACGCTGTGTCATCAATGTTGTCATCTAACTTATTATGATTTTTAACAGGATGCAGTTTTGGGTGAATCTTGTGACATGCCACTAGAGACCTAGCTCAATGCCTGCAATGATGATTAACAGGAGGAATTGGGGAAATAATCATTCAGACATGAATCCATTTAACTCAGTTCTCACCTGATCTATTTATTTATTTATACTGTGTTTCTTTTCACAATTGAATCATGAGGCATACAGGAATGCATAAAATAAAATGGTAAGTCATAAATTAAAAATCAGAACAAGGGAAACAAATTAAATATGGAATCAAGACCAGGGCCGATACAGGGTGAGGTTGGGCAGAATGGAGATATGAAGGCAATAAAGTTCTACTATTGCTAGAGATTGGCTGCAAATTGGCTTTGGGCTTCCTGGAGGGGAGGGGTCAAAGTTCACTTTTTCCTCTCTGATCGACAAATGTCTTGAGGAAACACTATTCTCTTCCTTTAGTGTCCCCCCAATCTATAGTCCATTACCAACCATGAGACACTAAAGAGAATATAGTTTGCTCTTTTTGACCAAACAACAGCCTCCAGTGACCTTCACTTCAATTTCTCAGTGCTCTTGGGGTATCTCTGCATTGTTCTGTCTTCTGCTCCATTCTGGTTTCTGCTGCATGCTAAGAGTTTGTCTCCCTTATAACTTTAGTTTGCATGCGGCTTTGCCTTTTCACGACCCTGATTCCACCTTGGAGTCTTTTTAAATTTGTCCGCCTCTACTAACTGGCTCAAGTGGCTACTTCCAAGAGTGATAATCTGGTTGGTCCAGTTCATCCTTTTACACCTGGCCATGTGGCAGGTTGGCAGCCAGTCTACAGGTCAGGTCACATGGTCCAAATATGAGCTAAGGGGTGTAGTGGGGTTGCGAAGGGAGCTGTGGGTGAAACCAGTTTCCTTGCAATTAGGTTTAAATATGGTGAGACACCATCTACTCATCTGGGAGAGGGATTGAACACTAGTGTGGGGAAACTAGCTGCCCTCTTGCCTCTGTTGCACTGGTTTATAAAATAAAGATAGAACAAAGACCTTCGTCTTTCTTTTTTAGAGATAGTGTCTCACTCTGTCACCCAGGCTGGAGTGCAGTGGCATGATCATAGTTCACCACAGCCTTGAACTCCTGGGCTCAAGCGATCCTCCTGCCTCAGCCTCCTGGGTGGCTAGGACTACAGGCTGCACCACCACACCCAGCCCTTTGCCTTTCTGAAAAGCTTTTTTTCTGAGTTGCTCAAGTCATTCTTTTTGGAAGTGTGTTAGAGGCTTTGGAGAGTACTGCAGTAAATAATCTTTTTGAAATGTAGTCAACACATAGACTTCTGAATATGTTCAACTGTAACCCTCCCCTCCATCTTACTGATCCTTGTTATTAAGATTGAGGCCAGCCCTGGGCATCACCTGGCAGCCTGTTAGAAATGCAGACTCTCAGCCCCACCCAAGACCTACTGAATCAAAATCTGCATTTTACCAAGATCTCTAGGAGACTAATATATGCATTAAAGTTTGAGAAGTGTTGATTGTAGAGCAAACTTGGGGAAACATTGAACAACTCTGACCAGTGATTGAGGCTTTAAGAAGTGATGCGCTTTGTCTGAAGTCCCCTAATTGGTCAGTAGCAGATTTGGGATCAGAATCTAAGTGTCATGAATCCTAGTCATATTCACTTTCCACTACCCCGTGCTGTCTCCTTCATTTAGGAAACAACAAGGCTTGCTTAGATCATTGTTAGAGAAGGAAATTAACATGTGATTAGGGTGACCATATGATTTATCATCCCAGCATAGTCACTTTTGAGAGTGCAAGAGGGTACCGTCAACTACTTCAGGACAGTAGGTGCAACCTGACACAGATGGTCACTCTATATACCTAAAGTTTTTTCTAGTTTACAGAGCCCTCTCACACTTGTTAACTAATTTAAACAGTGTAAATATCCAATGACTAGGTAATATTAAACTTCTACCTTTTAAATAAAACCTGGTTCCTAAGCAAAAAAACATACACAACTCATTATAATAGATAAATCACTATCTAACCTAAACTAAACAAAACAAAAGAGCCAGCCCAAATCAGCAAAATAAGAGAATGGGGGAAGTAATCAAAGATACATACGCATTTAAAATGATTTTGAAATTACTTTGTTAACACATTCAGTAACCCAAATAAATTTGAAAACCTGGATGAAATGAGTGGTTTCCCTGCTGACATACAGCATTGCAGTGGCCAAGCTGGGGCTGGAAGCTACACCTCATGGATTTCTGCCAAGTCATTTCCCTATGAGTCAACCAGACTTCAGGATCTGGTTTCTGAAACTGTTATTCCAGCACCTTAACTTGGAGCTAAGATGTCTGGATAGTTTAGCAGGAACTTGGCTCTTGCACAGGGACGGGAAACAGATGATCTGAAGAGGTATCTGCTGAGCGCACCTCTTATGACAAACGTCCACATGCCCTCTTTGGACATCAGCTTTATCTGCCATGCTTAGGCCACATAGTTCTAAAAATAAAAAACAGGCATGTCCCTGATCCTGAAAATCCTAGTGTTAGGCCTGGGAGATCTCATCCTATCAAAAATTTAGCTGGCATTCCAAATTTATACTATCTTTAATTATTTTAATATTATACTATCTTTACACTATCTTTAATAATTTTAATATTAATAACAATAGTAACAACTTATATTTATTGATTCTTTACTCCTTTATCTCCCCTCAACAACCCTATGAGGTAGGCACTGTCAATGCACCACCCCCATTTTACAGAACTAAAGCACAGAGGGGTTAAGTAACTTGCCCAAAGTCACACAGATGGTAAGTAGCAGAGCTGAGATTGGACCCCAAGTAATCTGATTCTAGAGCCTATACTCTTACCTCCAGTTACTACTCCAACAGTTCTCATAGTATTCTGAAAATAATATATATATCAGACTATGTGTATATATATCTCAGACTATGTGTATACAATATACATACATCAGATTATGTGTATAATGGAACCACTAGGCACGGTAATTTTTAAAGAGTCCCAAGAGACATAGAAAAACTATTGCTTACTGGACATTCACCATGTGTATGTCACACTTCTAAGTGCTTGTATACCATCAGCTCAGTTATCTTAAAACCAAAACCAGGGGAGGTGGATGAATGATAAGAACTTACCTATTGGATACAATGTACACTATTCTTGTGATGTGCACACTAAAAACCCTGACTTCGGCATTACACAATTCATCCATGCAACTAGAACCTTTGTATTCCCTAATATTTTGAAACAAAAATTATTTAAAATAAAGAAAGTTTTTCTGAACATCTAGTCTTCTGTATTACTAGAAAATATAACCCCTGGTGTATTTGTTTTTGATTAGGAAAATGCAACTTTGTAAAGATGTCAGTTTACTTTGTATTTATGCGTTAAAAAAAAAACCCGACCAAAACCAGAACCAAACAAAACCTCCTCCACCAGGAGGGTGCAATTATTCTCATTGATAGGATGAGAAAAATGAAACCCAGAGAGGTTCCATAACTTGCTCAGATCCCACAGCTAAGTGGTAAACCCGGGCTTCAGAGCCAGCCCATCCGGCAGGTGAGCAGCATTCTTCACCACCAACCACACCCACTGCCAGTCTTAACTCTTATTCGCTCAGACGTCACAGCGCCTGAGAGGTGTCATTTCCCAGGTTAGATGAGGAAACTGACGCTTAGGAAGTTTAAGTAACTTGCTAAGAGCCATTCAGTGACTTGGGGGCACGCTAGCCAGGGACCCAAGGCCCGTGCACGCTGTTTTCATTTTCCCAGGCTTTAGTGGTGCGGTCCAAGGTTCGGCCTCTGCGACAGGTCCTCCCAGGCGCGGGCCCGACCCGCGCTCGCACCGGAGGCTCCGCGGGGCGCGGGCGGAGCCGGACACCGCCCCCTGGTGGCGGCGGGCGCGCGCGCAGCGCATGCTAATGAGCCCGCGGCGCCGCTCGCCGATTGGCTGGCGCGGCTTCCAGCGGCTCCCGGAGTCGGACCGAGCGAGGGAGCGTCGTGGGGCGGCAGGCGGCAGCCCGCGCCCGGCCCTGCCCGCGCCGCCGCCTCCCCGCCGCCGCCCGGGCCGGCGAGGCGCGCTGGCCTTCGCGCCTGGGGGCGCTTCCTGCCGCCTCGCATCGGTGCCCTGGCCGTGAATTCATCCCGGGCCAGGATGACAATCCGGCACCAGGGCCAGCAGTACAGGCCGAGGATGGCATTTCTCCAGAAGGTAACCCTGGTCCCCACCTGGGCCCTGGCGGGGGGCGGGGAGCCAAGCCTGGGAAGTGGGGAGCAAATGCTGGGCGGGGGTGGAGGGCGTCGCTTGGGTCGGTTTGTGCTGCTTGATTTTATTAAATGATTGGTATGAGTTGTGATAAAGACAGTGAGGTTTCCAAGCCGCCTCTTGGTCCTAAAGGCTCGGTACGGCGTGGGCACAGTGTGACAGGGCGAAGAGCCTGTCACCAGGAGCAGAGGGGCACCGACTGCAGTTCAACTGGGCCCGCCCCAGCTCTGAGTCATGTAAGGTAAGGAGACACCCACCTACCAATTTCATAGCTCCTACACGTTGCCATTTCTGGCTCTGAACTGTGATATTTGAAAGTCAAAATGTCTTGCACGCAAAGACCACAACATACAGCAGCTCCAAAGGCAGTGGTCACCGCTTTCCATTGCTTGGGGCCCCTTTGTTGGGTTTGAGTCTAAATGTCAGGGTTTCCTTGCGCCATAACCTCATTCTGCACCATTTCCTCTCAGCATGTGCTGAGCACTGTTCTAATACCAGGCACACGGTGATGAGCAGAACAGGCACGGCCCTACCCTCAAAGACCCCACTGGCAGCTTAATGGTGCCCAGCCCTGGGGGAGGTGGGCTGCTGAGGTTTGGGACCACCACAAGGGACCTTAGGGGGCACCTAGTCAAATACACCTACTTTCTAGATTAGCCAAGCTCACTCGGCCAGCCAGTGGCAGAGCAGGAGGTAGACAGTATCAGATGATGTTGGCATCTGACCCGAGAGCAGGGACTTCTACTGCAAGTGCCTGAGCCTGTCTGCTCAGGGGTTTTTCTCTGGCTGTAAGAATGTGATTGGCACATGTGTGGCCAGAGTGCCAGGGAGTGGATGCCCCTAGGATCTGCCTGCAACTGAATGAAAGGGAGATGTTTAATAAATAACAAGCTTCCTCCCCTCTCAGATGGGGCCCCTCTGTGGGTGTTCTGTACTGTTTCTCCCAGAGGCTCCCAGTAGGACAGAACTCCAGCAGCCCACAGGGGTCACCTGCTTATGAATGTATCCCATAGTGCCCTCCTTACTTTCCCTGTTCCCACTTCCCCAAACACCTACTGCCACTTCCCAGGATCAATCTTTCCACCAATGCTAAAAGATAGGTTCGCTTATTATCCCCATTTTACAGGTAAGGAAACTGAGGCTAGTAAGGGCCGACACTGGAAGAACTGTTGGCGTGATACAGTAAAGCTGGCCTCACAACAGTGATAGAGACACACAATTAAGACTGCAGTGCGAAGGAGCTTCCGAGTGTATGTGAGGAGCAGCAGAGGTGCCGTGGAGGAGAGAGCCCGGAGCCCGAAGGATGCCGAGGCTTCTGCTGTCAAAGGAAGGAAGACCCAGGCAGCAGGGGCAGCGAGTGCCGAGGCACAGAGGTGTGTGAGTCTGGTGTGTTTGAGGGCAAGTTGCTCGCTGTCGCTGAGCTTATTGTACAAGGAGAGCATGAGGTTGGACAGGCAGGCAGAGGTGGATCATATGGTCTCCTATGCCTTCCTTACAAAGGTGGTCCCATTTTCTCCGAAGAGCAGGTGAGCAATGTGGTCAGATTTGGGTTCAAAATATGACTCTGACGTGAGGAATGGGTGGGATGTCTTCTTTTCCCTGAGCTAAGGGAGTTCACTCGGGGTCCTCCTGTTTCCCCTGTGACTCCAGTCTTCTAGGGAATGACAGCTTCTCAGGGGGCCAGGGCGAGCAGTGATGGTTAGGCGGAATCCTTCTCCTGGGATTCCTGAGGCTTTCACACCTATGCCTCCATCTCAGGGTCGATGTGGCCCTGGCAGGTGTGCCCACCAGCTAAGCTGCCGCCCACCTCTGATGCTTGGGCTTGTTTAAGATGTGATGGAAGGAGGCAAAGAGGCCCCCTGTCCACGGGCTGTGCCTGGGGGAGTTAGCTGATGGCACACAGTGAACTGAACAGCAGGGCCAGGCAGCCTGCTGTGGCCTCCGGAACCCGCGGGGCTCTTGTCCAGCGTATCACCTTCTGTATTCCAGCAGCCCTGACCATTTAGGGGTGAGGTGGAAAAAGATTCCTTCTGGCCCTCTAAAATGCTTTCCTATTTGACTTAAGGAAACAGTTGGGCTTGGGTGAGGACTACAAGGATTAAGGACCTTAATGAGGCTTCGGTGGAATTTAGAGTTGCTTATCTCGTTTATACATTGGCCATTTAACAGGCATTTATTGAGCACCTACTATGTGTCAGATATTGTTAGATGCTGGGATAACAGACTTTGAGACCCAGTCCCTGTCCTCAGGTGAGTTACAGTCTAGGAATGGGAGATGGCCACACACATACCAACTCAAGGGCATGCCACGGAGGGTAAAGGAAGTGCCTAAGTGTGGGCATTTACTTTATCCTGGGTGGAATGTCAGGAAAGGATTCTGAAAGATTTGGTGGTGGTTTAGCTGGGTCTTAGAGGATGTGAGGGTGTTCTTGAGGCAGATGTGGTGCCAGGGAGAGGGTTGGGACAGAGGAGGAGGGGGCATGTGAATTTAGCCATGGGTCTAGTGCATGTCAGTTGTCGGTCAGAGCCAGATGGTGACGTCCAGCAAGCAGTCCTGCTTCTGGAGGGAGGTTCTGGAAGACTTGAGAGATGCATCACACTGTCATTGAGAATGCGACAGAAACAGGGGATGTTTTTGAGGCTGGGCACAGCTGGGGCATGTTGGACTTGGGCATTTGAGCTGTGAACGGCGGCACTGTAGTTGGGATGGGAGTCTCCTACTCAAGAAGAGAGTGCAGTGGTTTGGGTCACTATTTACATCTTTGCACAGCAAAGTACATAATTATGATAGTTCCCCAGGGAGCCCTCTCTGGTTTATAGGAGAATTCCAGTCCTTGAGATGTTATGGAGAGTGACAGCCACTTACTATGAGAAGAGACTGTGAGCATGGGGTGGATGGGATCTTGAAGCCATCACTTTCTGATTCTTTTAGTGACTGGGTTCTTTGAAATGCTCACTGTCATACCTCAGTCAGCTGAAATCTGAGAGGAGAAACACTAGACCTGTGGCAGGGTCACATAGGGTCTAACGATGACCCTGTGCTTGCAGCATTTGTTTGAGGTCTCAGGAAATAGTGGAGAAGTCAGGATTCTGGGAGAATCAGGAAGCTGTGGTGTAGTCAACAGTGGCAGGGTGGGGTGGGGAGGTAACAGTGTGGGAAAGGGCTGGGGGTCTTCACTGTGTCTGATGAAAGGAGATGCCTCAGAAGAGATGCACACAGGTCGCAGAGACAAGGGGCCCTGGGGAAGGGCCATAGCAGTACCCTTCCTGGGGAGCCTGAAAATCAAGGTGGATTTTCTCCTGTCATGGGTGGGCAGAGTTTCTGTTTGGGACAAGGAGATGGCCAAGACCACCTCTCCGAGACCATTCCAGACCCAAGGAGTCAGTCATATTTTTTTTGTACTTTCTCTTTTTTCCTTTTAATTTTTAAAAAAAAAATTTTAAGAGACAATGTCTTGCTCTGTCACCCAGGCTGGAGTACAGAGGTGTTATCATAGCTCACTGCAGCTGTGAACTCCTGGGCTCAAAGTGATCCTCTTGCCTCAGCCTCCTGAGTAGCTGGGACTAATGTACTTTAGATTTATTATAATTTTTAAAGGGAACTCTTTAAGTGAATTTACATAGAAAAAGGTCAGAGGAAAATTATTTTGTACCCTAATGGGAAGAAGACCTCTAAAAATGTCCATGGCACAGGTTCCCCTCTTCCCAGCAAATCCTTCCTTTGTGCAAAGTGAGACTTCCCAGCTGGAAAGCAATCTGCCCCTCTTTATTGTGCTTTTAATAATAGCTCTTGTTAATCCCTTTTGAAGGTTAGTTTCAAATTCTTCATAGATTGATTTTTTTTAAAGCACAAAGGGAAAGGAATGAAGCGGCTGATATTTTTATTAGAGAAGTTTAAATTTCTAACTGGCAAAGCAGGCACAACTCCTCAGCTCCTTCTGCCTTCCTACTAAGAATATGGTTGTTTCACCCAATGAAGTACAGTATGTATAACCTCAAAAGTTATGCCTGAAAGGACGAGGGAGCTTTAAGCCCTGTCATCAGAAACTAGCATAACAGTGAGTGTGTGAGTGTGTGTGTGTTGGGAGGGAGGGGACAGTGGGCTGCTGTTGGAAGGAGTGACTCCCACAGCTGTGGCTCCTAGGTCCCCTGGCCATCCCCAGGGGCAGTGGGGCCACCTCCCAGCTTCACCCAGCACCCTCCTGGGGTTGTCGTCTTCTCTGTCCCCCTCTTTGCTGCTGGCCCCACAGCTTGACCCAGTGACCTGAGATGTTGCCAGGTCCTGACACTGCAGAAGGCCAAGGACTGTGGCTCCAAATAGAGCTGAAATGAATAGTTTATTTTCCAAAACAATTCTGTGAGCCAAGAAAGTGTCTATGAAGATAAAGCATGCAGTCAGTCTTGCACGAGGAGCCCCAGTCATGTCTTGCATGCTGTCTGAATGGCTGGCATTGTGCCTGGAGCACTGAGTAGTGAGGCTGTCCTCACAGCCTTCACTGTGCACCTGATCTTGGCCCATTTCTTGAGATTGTGGTTCAGCTGCAAATGCTGGTTTGGCAACAAATATAGAAATAGGAAATCTCACCCCTTAGTGTTGGCTTAAGCAATGTCCCACACTCTTTTCCTCTTTGGGAAGGTGGGAACCTTCCAGCTTCAGGAGCAAGCTGGCTGAGGGGGAGGTGGTAGGTAGAATTTTTCTGATTCAGTTCTCTCTGCATGATTATTTCCCTTCAATGCAGCCAGGTCAGTCTGTACCTCCTTCCTCTCTACTGGGCCACACCATGCCATGGGTTCCCTTCAAAGTCTACTTCCTCCAGGAAGCATTCCTTGACCATCTGTCTTAGTCCATTTTCTGTTGCTATAACAGAATCCCTGAGACCAGATAATTCACAAGGAAAAGAAGTTTATTTGGCTCACAGTTCTGGAGGCTGGTAAGTCCAAGAGCATGGTGGCAGCTTCTGGCAAGGGCTTTTGTACCGTGTCACAACATGGCAGAAAATCAGAAGGGCAAGCAAGTGCATGCAAAAGAGACCTCAGGGCACTAACTCACTCTCTCAAGAACTCATTCCTGAAAGGCATGTATCCATTTATGAGGGCTCCAACCTCATGACCTAATTGCCTCTTAAAAGCCCCTACCTCTTAATACTGTGCAATTAAGTTTCCAACACATGGACTTTTGGGGGACACATTCAAACCACAGCACTATCCTATGATTGTTGCCTCTTTTGAGCTCCTGTGCCAAGGATCTGTATGGCTTGCATGGAACACACCTGTGCTGTATGGTAGTCATCTCTTCTCTGTCTATATACTTTACCAGCCCAGCTTCCAGAAGACAAAGATTATGTTGTTTATTTGTAGCAATTGTAGAATTGGATCCATAAAAAGCATTCAATTAAATATTTCTCATTGCACTAAGTTGTCTAGCTGAGTTTTTCTTGTATAACTTTACTGGCTGGTCCCTAAAGGGCATATTGTGCCAACAATAACCTCTATCACTACCACTCCCACCCCAACTGTCATCATTCCTATAGTGCCTTAGAGATTACATAACTGCTTCACATTCATTATTTTCATTTGATCTTCACAACCATCCTTTTAAATAGATGGGGCAGGTATTAAATTTCTTACCCTAGTGGATGAAAATACTGAGGTTCAGAGAGGTCCAATGACTGGCCCAGGATTACACAGCTGACCCTTTCTATTTCTCAGCTTCACTGAGTCTCAGAAAACCAGTGATCTCATTCAGACCACAGGTGCATGCATGCATGTTAAAAACATGGACTTTGTGATTGGAGGGCTCACACAGAGAATTATGATGAATTGCAGAAAAATAGCTACTGCAAGGTAGAAAGAGTTAAACCAAGAGGGAGCAACCCATCTGGATGGTTTGATTGACAGGAGCCAGAGAGTTGGTTGCATTTGAGGGGCCCTCCAGGTGCAGATGTGTAGCAGGCAGCAGGAAGTTGCTCTGAGGAGGGCGGCAAGGACAGACTTAATGGGTGAGGAAAGACCTTTGTTCTTCCTGTAGTTCTCTGTGTACACCCTGATGTTTTTGGCCTCCATCTCTTTGCTTATGCTGTACCCTCATCCTGGGATGCCCTTCCTCACTCATTGGAGCTTGAGACTGTATTTCCACTTGTCTCCTAGACATTTCTGTGCATATGTTCCAGCAGCATGGCACAAACTGAAATTTTCCTTTTCCAAAACAGGCTGCTGCTTTTGTGTTTCTGTATTGGATACTGATACCACTATTGGCTTGGCAGAGATGTAGGAAACCTTGGAATCATGTTCTCTTGCCCTCACCAAATTGTATCCAACCTCCAAGTACAAGAGAGTCCACATCCATAGTGCTTCTCCCAACCATACTCTCTTACCCCCTCACTGCTTCTGCCTGGGCTGTTGCTATAACCAGCTGACTGGTCTCTCAGCTCAGCATGCCTTCCTTTTTGCTACCATCTATAGTCTTGTAAAACAAGGCAGACTATGAAGCTCCTCCCCGAGAGCTTCCAGTTGCCTGTGGAATGATATCGAAGGCCTGCTGTGTCCTGGACCTTCTTGCTCTTCCCCATGCATACCATGCATTTTTATCCATTCATGCCTTTGCACATGCTCATTCCTCAGTCTGGAATGCTCCTTTTCTCTATAGCAGAGGCAATAAATTCTCACCAAATATTCCATGTGCTCTAAGTTAGAACTAATGGGCCATGAGCAGAAGTGATGTGTGGGCTTCTAGGCTGAAGCCTTGAAGGGCAGGTATGTGTTCTCCATGTTTTTCTCTCTTCCCCTGCACAGGGATCATGAATGCACGTGATGGAATGAGGAACCCCAGATGGCAGTAGCCTGGATTGCTGAGTCAAGACATCAAGGGAGGGTCCTGGACATTACCCAACTTGAATTAACATTTTCATAAGAGAAATAAACCATTGTTGTGTTAAACCTTTGTCACTGCAGCATAACCTAATTTATCATCACTAATGTACTCTCATTTTCTGCCAAAGTCTTCATCTTTTAAGTCTCAGCTTAAATGCTATTTCTTTCCTTAAAAGCCTTCCTGAACCAACCCGCCTCCAGTCAGAATTAATGTCTTTCCTTTTAATTTCATGGCCCATGTAACTTATGTCTACTTGACACTTAATATTTAGTATTATGGTTGGTTATGTACACATAGAGTTAATGACACAGAATGATTAAGAGTATGAATTCCGGAGCCATACTGACTGGGTGCACATATCAGCTCTGCCACTTACTAGCGGTGGGACTTTTGATGAGTTACTTTACCTTCTAGGACCCCTGGCCATATTTGCCCCCCCAGTACCTAGCACAGCACTTGATACCACAATTAATTGTTAAACAGTACCTGTTTGCCAGCCTCCTTCTGTTTTTTGAGATGTGGTCTCAGGGTCTCCCTCTGTTGCCCAGGCTGGAGTGCCAGGAACTGGGGACAAAGACCAAATATTTATTTTTTATTATACCACAACAAATGAGACTGCTCTGTAATTTTTCCTTCTTGTAATATCCTAGTCCAGTTTTTCTATCAAGGTTATGTTGGCCACATAAAGAAAGTTGGGAAGGATACTTCTCTGTTTTTCTATTCTTTGGTAGAATTTGTACAAGATTAGTGTTATTTTTTAAATATTTGGAAGAATTAACTGATGAAGCCATCTGGGCTTGGAATTTTCTTTGTGAGAAGTTCTTAAACAACAGCTTGGATTTATTTATTAGATATTGGATATTCAGATTTTCTTTTTCTTCAGTGGGCTTTGGAAAGTTGCATTTTCCAAGGAATTTGTCTATTTCATCCAAATTATCAATTTTTTTTTAAGCGTGAAACTAAGTTTATTGAGGAAGGACAACATAGGTTTACAGAGCAAGAGCAAGATACGTTCACCACAGAACAGGGGTCATTTGAACAGACCCCTCTGTCATAACGAAAGGGCCATCTCTTATCTTTTTGATGTCTGTAGGTTCTCTAGTGACATCCTCTTCTAATACTGAAAATTTGTGGTTTTTGTTTTTGTTGATCAGTATTGTTTGAAGTCTATCAATTTAAACAATACTTTCAAAGAACCAACTTTTGATTTTATTGATTTTCTCCATTGTACATTTGTTTTCTATTTTGTTGACTTATAATCTTTATCACTTACTTCCTTCTATTTTGCTTAGTTAGAATTTGTTGTTCTTTTGTTCTTAGGATAGAAGAATAAATCATTGATTTTCAGCCTTTCCATTTGTTAAAATATACATTTTTAAGGTTATAAATTTCTCTGTATGCCCTACATTAGCTGCACCTGATGAGTTTTCATAACATATGTCTTTTTTTGGTCACATTCAGTTCAAAATATTTTCTAAGATCTGTTTGGATTTCTTCTTTAATCTATGGGTTATTTAAAAATATAATTTCTAAATAAGTGGAAATTATCTTTTTATTATTGATTTCTGACTTAATTCCATTCTGGTCAACCAATATTCTCTGAATGATTTCAATGGTTTGAAATTTGTTGAGGCTTTCTTTATTGCCCACTACATGATCAATTTTGTTATGTTTCATGTATACTTAAAAAGTAAATTCTATCATTGTCGGTACAGATTTTGATATATAACAACCAAGTCAAGTTTGTTAATTCTGTTATTTAGATCTATATCCTTACTGCTCTTTTATCTTCTTGTTTATGAGCTATGAAAAGTGTATGTTATAGTCTTCCACTATGATTGTGGATTTGTCTCTTTCTTCTTTGAGTTAGTTTTTGCTTTATGTGTTATGAAGTTATGTTATTGAGTTCACACAGATTTATGATTTGATATCTGTCTGTTGGATTGATTCATTATGACATGTACCTTTTTATTTCTAGTAATGCTTTTTGCCTTAAAGTCTTATTTGGTACTGATATACATATACCTGCTTTCTTTTTTTTTAGGGTCTTTTTTTTTTTTTTAAGAGACAATGTCTGGCTCTGTTGCCCAGGCTGGAGTGCAGTGGCATGATCATGGCTCACTGCAGTCTTGAACTCCTGGGCTTAAGCAATTCTGCCTCAGCCTCCCGAGTAGCTGGGAGTACATCTACAGGTGTGTGCTACTATGCCTGGCTAATTTTTCTTATTTTTTTCTTTAGAGATGGGGTCTCACTATGTTGCCCAGGCTGGTCTTGAACTCCTGGCCTCAAGTGATCCTTCTACCTTGGCCTCCCAAAGTGCTGGGATTACAGATGTAAGCCACCATCCTTGGCTGTTAGAATTTTATAGTCTATATTTCTCCATCCTTTTACTTTAATCATCTGTCTCCATATATTTAAAGTGTCTCTCTTAGAAGTTACATATGGTTAGGTTTTGTTTCTTTATCCAGTATGACAAGCTTGGTCTTTTTGTGGGTTATTTAGTCCACTTAAATGTAAAATAGTTACTGATAAAGTTGGTTTTATTCTTACTATTTGTTTTCTACTTGACCCATCTGTTTATATTCTGTTTTTCTTCTTTCTTGTCTTCTTTTGGATTAATAACATTTTCCTATTATTTTATTTTCTACCTCAAACTTGTTAGTCATACATTCTTTTATTATACATTCTTTTCCTTTAGCTGTTATCCTAGAGATTAAGCAACATGCAATCTGGACTTATTTCTGTCTAATACAAATTATTACTTTTACCAGTTGCCCAAAACTTCTAAAACATTAGGAAACTTTAGTTTCATTTTTTCCCTTCCTCATTTTGTATTGTTGTCATATATTTTTGTTTTTACACATATATTTAAATTCCATAAGACATTATAACTGTTGGGTTGACTCTTAATATTCATTAGTAATTACCCATATGTTCATCCTTTTTGGTGTTCTTCATTCCTGCCTGCATTTCCATGTTTTTGACTAGGAGCATTCATTTTCATTCTGCAGACTTATGGACTATGATTTCCTCTGGCCTGTTGTGGCCAGGAAATAATTTTAAAATTCTTTGCTTGTTGTTTTATGCTATTAGTTAGTAGAAAAATTATATTTGGCCAAAGTATTTGGCCTTTGTCTTATTTCCCTTCCTTATTCAAATCATTCTCAAACATAAAATTGGGGAACACTGTAATATCTCTTATGGGGTGAGGGCAGAGAGCCTAAAAAACATTAATTGAGAATACTGAAGGAAGGTGAGGAAAACCAAAGTAAAATCGCATTATGATTAATATGTCATATGTGTGTATATACTTTCTAATTGAAATATGGTATTCACTCAGAAAACACGTGCAGATCAATACATTTTCCCAAACAGAACATAGTACATATATTTCAAAACATTAAATTCTGTTAAAAGAAGCAGAATTGTGCATCTCATGAACACATTACTTACTATTCAAGCAGATGGCTTCCCGAGCAAACGTGTATGACTTCGCACCATGTGGCTGTCTTCATCAGACCTCCCCGACTGTCCCATCTGTGACTTGATTTCTTTCCTCTTGTCAAGGTGCCCTCCTCAATTCAATTCGTCTCTGTGTCAGGCAAACCGAGCCAAGGTCATCAGCCTTCTGGCTTCCTTTGCCCTGAGGGAGGGAAGCCGTGCTCCATGACCCTCTCTCTGCAGCTGATCTGGAGCCCTGATGTCATTCATGGCTGCTCCAAGAAGTGGCTTGGTGGTGGCAGTGGGGCCTCCCTCTGACTGCACCATTTGTTAGCTGTGCTTCAGCCTCCTGTGCAGGGTAGGACTAAGAAGGCTTGTGACAGTGACGACTGGTCCAGCAACAAGAGCTTGAACTGTTTGGGAGGAAAGACTGAAAGT
This sequence comes from Daubentonia madagascariensis, assembly GCA_023783475.1. Classification (NCBI taxonomy): domain Eukaryota; kingdom Metazoa; phylum Chordata; class Mammalia; order Primates; family Daubentoniidae; genus Daubentonia; species Daubentonia madagascariensis. The sequence continues at coordinate 12,188,239 of JAKFHU010000487.1, forward strand.
TAAAATTTTAGTGGTCACCATTCATTGAGCACCTACTGTCGTCAGGTTCTCTGCCAGAGACTTCTATATAGTGTGTCATGAATCCTCACAACAATTCTGTGAAGAAAACATAATTACTATCCAATTTAAAATAAGGAAATGGAAGCTCAGAGAAGTAACTTGCCTGAGGTCACACAGCTAGTGAGTGCAGAGGGTTTGGATCAGTCTAACTCACGCTCTTTGCTCTAGGTCTAACCACGTCTTCTCCTCATGTCTTAGCTGCTGACACTCTGTGACTCAGCTGTTACCATTTTGCCCAGAAGTGCAGGCACTGGAAGTGCAGGAACTTAGAGGAGCTTAGAGGACCTTAGAGGTCACCCAGGCCAACTCTGTAATTGGTTCATGTTGTCTGGTTTATGTTGAATTGATGGGGAGACTGTGACTTGGATCAGGTCAGTGGTTGTCATCCACACCCATGTGACAGTCATCCCAAACTACCCACACTTCTCCAATGGTATCAGGGTGTCCCCACCTCTCTGCCTTTGCTAACAAGTTTCCCTCTGCTGGAAGCCCCCTTTTCCTCTTTTTAAGCTGTTAATGATCTCTTCAGCTTTCAAGGTTCACCCCAAACAAGGTTCACCCTCTAAAGGCTTTCCTGACCTTCTGCAGCTCAGAGTTAACCATTTCCACTGTGCAGAGTAGAGTTACCACAGTAGGCCTGAGCCTGCTGTCCTTAAAAAGGGCTGCTTCCAAGGTTGCCCCTTGGCTGGAGTTTAGGAACCTGGATTTTAGGAGGGTTCCCATGATTTCCTGATAAGAGTGGCTCACTGTGCCCAGACTTTGTGCAAACAATGTGGGTTATGTTGAACTACTTCTGAGGGTCTGGAATCTTGGTACATACTAGGCAGAGGCTGCCTACATGGCCAGCCCCCAACAAAACCTGTGGGCACTGAGTCTCTAATAAGCTCCCCTGGTATACAACATTTCACACTTGTCATAATGCATTGCTGGAGGAATTAAACGTGTCCTGTGTGATCCCACTGAGAGAAGACTTGGAAGCTTGCTTGCACCTGGTGGTTTCCAGACTTGGCCCCATGTGCCTTTTCCTGTTCCTAATTTTGCTTTGTATCCTTTAACTGTAATAAATCATAGCCATGAGTATGACTATATGCTGAGTCCTGTGAGTTCTCCAAGCAAATCACTGAACCTGGGGAGTCTTGGGTGGTCTTGGGAATCCCCAACACACCTGCCATATGTCCTACCATATGCCTGAATATAGATTTCTGGCATTAACACCTCAAACATGTCAGTGGTCTGGTTTATGTATCCCTCACTCCTGCTGTCACAAAGGGAGAGTCTGCATCTGATTCTTCTTTGTCGTTCCTGAGTTGGCATGAAATTTAATTCTATCGCCCACCAGAGGGTTTTCCCAGGTGGCTCTCCTAAACATTTAGGTTCACAAGACCCCCATAAGCCACACTTGTCACCCATCTCCTCAGAAAGATATAGAACAGGAAATGTAGATGCGAGGCAGACTTGAGAGTTCCTTTTCTAGGGGAGTCCTTGCAGAAGTCCAGAAAGCTATCTTTTCTTCAGGTGACTGCTCAGATACAAGGAGATGAGATTCAAATCAGGTAGATGTGAAAATCAGCCTGGCTGAAAAGCCTCATTCCCCACGGAGCTGATATTTCTTGTAACAACTATATGGGAATAGCTTCTAGAGCCCCTGTAGTTATGAGTCACCACTGTCAGGAAAGCCCAAAGCTATGGCTTCCCTTTAGGGATTATACTTTCCCAACCAGATGCAGTTGACCAATCAGGGGTCACTTTTACCTTAAGCATTATAGTATGTCCAGCAACAAAGTTGACATACCACCTCAATAACTTACCAAGGGAACAGAGAGAGAGTGTTATGGTAGCCAGCCTCCAAGACAATCCCCCAGTGATCTCTGCAACCTGTATTCATGCCTTCTCACATTACAACCTGTGTAGTCACATTGGGGAAATGATGGTGCATGGCTTCTGAGGTTAGGTCATAACAGATATTACGGCTTCTGCCTTACTCTCTTGAATCATTCGTCCCGGGGGAAGTCAGCTGCCATGTTGTGAGGACACTCAAGCAATCCTATGCAGAGGCCCATGTGGTGAGGAACTGAGGCCTCCTGTCACCAGCCATGTGAACGCACCATCTTGGAAGTGGATCCTCCAGCTCCATCCAAGCCATCAGATGAAGAAGCCCTGACTGACATCTCGACTAAAATCTCTTGAGAGACCCTGAGCCAGAACCACCCAGCTAAGATGCTGCCTAATTCATGACCCATAGAAACAATGAGATAATAAACGTTCGTTGTGTTAAGCCACTAAGTATTGTGGAAATTCATTACTCAGCAATAGACAACTAATACAAGAGTTAGCTGAAGGTCACGTTCTCATTCAGTAGTGGGTTTTGCTAACCCTTTGACCACTGTGGTTCACTTAATAAATGCTTGACGAATAAAGAGTGAAAATGAGCACACAAGTACCCAAGAAATTTTTGTTCTTTATTGGATGAGGGAAAGGTCTGTAACTAAAATAATGTAAAATTGGGAGAGGGTGATGGGGATAATCAGAATGATACGCAAGCAGTGAAAATGAATGGGCAGGAGATACACACAAATACACGGGTTAATAGTTGCTGCATAATGTTGAGTGAGAAAAGCTAGTCCTAGAAGACAAAATCCGGTAAGACACCCTTTTGATGCAGTTTAAAAAAAAGTAAAACCAAACACTATATTGTTTAGATATAAACAGACATGATAAAACAAACAAACAAACAAAATGCAAAAAGGAAAGGGAACAACATTTACAAAGTTTGTGACAGTGGCCACCTGGGACAGGGAGGCAGGAGGATCGGTTACAGCATGTGGTAAGTGTAAGTTATTGGTCATATTGGTTCACGAGTATTCCTAATACTACTAAATACTAAAAGAATAAAATAAATAGAAAGCGCCATGCATGGCACAAAGAAGTTTGTGTACTAGAGACTGAGAATTATGATTAACCCAATTCAATAAGCCTGACGTCCAGGAAAAGGGGTGATGCCAATGAAGTCTGAGGCCTGAACAAAAGGAGGGATGTTGAAATTTTAAATACTGAGAGTTAAATGGGAAATGGAGGCGGGTGGTCAGTGGGATGGATGCCACTGTAAACAAAAGGTATGATTTTTGCTATTTGGGAGTAAAAGGCAGCACGATTTCAGGATACTTTGAATGTTAAGATGTGGAAATACTGATAAATTTCATACTCTGCTGGAAATCTGTGTCTGGGTAACCGTGGCATTTCTCACAAGGAGAAGGAAAGACACAGGCAAAGTTTTGAGGAGCCCAGAATGACAATGCATCAAAGGTATGTGCTATGACTGGGGGCTGGGGAACCCTCTGCCCTAGAGAATTTTGTTTCTTACTTCCCTCTTTTCAACCAGATGGAATTCTCTGTACTCACATTTGAGAGTCTCTCTTTTGAACTCTTGTCTCAAAGCAATCTTTGCTTCTAACCTTAATGATGAGGTAGAGCTGGGGGGTCCTGAAATTGCTGCCTGAGCCAAGTGTCCATTGGCTTAGGACACATACTTGCTGACACACGAGGCTCTTCTAGAAACAACTGCTTCTTTGTCCATGCATATGGAAGGAGGCCTGGAAATAGGTAGGTAATGTTGGTTTGTAAAGGACTCAGCATAGAATTGTAGTGGAAATCCTAAGAAGAAAACACAATATCTCCAAGGATACAAGAAAAAATAAAATGAAGCCAGAGTCTTCATTAACTTCCAAGGGCAGTAAGCTGTAGGTCAGGCTCTGAGAAAGTCAGATCAGAGGACAGCATGTTGTCTAGCCCGGCAGAGACTAATTTTAGCATCTCCTTTCCCACTGTTGGGACAGTGCACCTTGCCCTAGCTTGTTGGTCCGAGCCACTGCTCTCCCTCCCCTGCTAACTCTCCATAAGCTCAAACCTCCTAACTCTCACCCTCTGTCCTGAATCATCCCGCATCTCTCCAGAACTTCCAACACAATCGGAGTTTTCTCCACATTTTCTGGAGGATGGTCAGGATCACCTGCTGCAGCATGAGCAGCTCTAATATCTGCTCTTCTGTACTGATGTCTGGCCTCAGCCTCTCACGACGCAGCTCTTGGGTCTGCTCAAAATCTCATGGGCTGTTGGCATCACCCGGTATGAGAATTTCCTAAAGTGCTGACTTAAGATCTTTTGGCTGAACTTCTGCCCCCAGTTTTCTTCTTTTTCTACCTTTGCTATCTGGAGTCCCTCTTGCTCAAGTGGGACACGGGGACTCCAGGTTCTTGGGTCCTTTAATGCTGTGGTCACTATTTGTCACGTATGGGTTCCGTAGAGCTCAAACCCCAAGAGCTCTTCAAACGCCTACTGCTTCCTCTTTAGGGCCACTCCTCAAGTATAATAAATTGTTATCAACGTAGAAAAGTGACAGCATTTGTTGGGGCCACATACAAAATGTGTAACAAGCCAGCTACTGCTGAAATTTATAATTAGAAAGGGAGACCAGGCACGGTGGCTCACACGTGTAATCCTGGCACTCTGGGAGGCCAAGACGGGAAGATCGCTTGAGGCCAGGAGTTGGAGACCAGCCTGGGCGACACAGCAGACTCCCTTTCTACAAAAAATAGAAAAATTAGCCGGGTGTGGTGGCTGGGGCAGGAGGAGCGCTTGAGCCCAGGAGTTTGGGGATGCAGTGAGCTATGATGACGCCAAGAAAGAAAGGGAGAAAATACCTAACAGCTACTAAAATAATGATAGCTATAATATCTCAACAATGGACAAAACTAATTTTGACTATCTGTCCTGTGGAACTGAAGGACATTTGATTAAAAAATTATGTATAGTTAGTCTTAACATCAAGTACAATGTCACAGAGAAAAGGAGATTATCAAGTAGATTAATACACATCCTTGTTCTTGGATGGGTTACACAGGGCCCACAGATACTTAAATTTTAGAAAGAGTCCAAACACATAGAAGAAAATCAGTTATTTCTAGAAAAGACCCAAGAGATTGTCCATGAAGACTCCAAATTCAAGTTAGGTGAGCTGGGTGCAACCTCAGAAAGGCGCAGCTGGATAGGAGCTGTAAACAGAAGAGATTAAACTAAATCAATTGCATTGTACTTTAGCTTGAGAAAGAGTATGTTCACATGGGGAGAGCTCTGAAAGGGATGCTCAGAGAGACAAAAGAAGTCATCTCACCTTTAAGACCACAGAAGAGTGCTTGTTAACCATGAAAATGAATCAGCCATCTTGACAGGTTCATTCTAGACCGAAGACACCTGATGCCGTTAAACTTGGATATCACTCTCCTTGTTCTGATTCCACACTAGTGTTTCAATATAATATATTAATAGTATAAGCATCTGGTTTCCCATGTAGATGTGCCTACTGGAAAGGAATACACTGTTGGCAAATACAATTATCCAGTCTAAGTGATAATTATATTTTTCACTAGAACGGATTAACTCACACTCTGGATTTATACATCAACCTCTGTTGAGTTTGGTTAGCATTAGTGTGTCTTCTGGAGCCTGTCAACCTCTGTAATGAAACTAGCTTTTTAGCCCCCCAAAGTGAAGGACCAGACTCTGGAACAAGGACACTCCTAGGATTGTTACCCAGTTATTCTCAGGTAGGTCTTGTTTGAAACTGCAACAGTTCAGTAACATACTAGCAAGTCACTTCACAGCTCTACTTGAAGGAGGCTTGTGACAAACATGTGAAACTACCTCATTAAGGGTTTCTATTGATACTTCAGTAACTAAGCTATCTTAACTATGTTCAAGACAAACATTGTTCTAAACTTTACTCTAATGTCAGAGCAAGATTCCAGTGAATGTCACCTAATGCACACATACAACACATTTAAATGGTTTTTAGCTGCATTCCATTTATACAGTGAGAAAATGTTAATCTTATCTTACTACAGTAGGTCCATCTGGAGTCCATGAACAAATTTCCCAGGTTTGTCATCAAGAATCCCTGAATGTACTGAATTATAGAATTTCCACCTGGCACAGTCTACATTTTTCCAAATAATTATTTCCATTGTTTTATAAATAATTACATATTAATAATGTTTGCTTGATAATATTGAGATGTTACTTTTCATGATGTACGCAGGAGAAAGGGCAAGGAGGATGGACTTTGTTCATTTCCTTTACCAAATGTTGTATCTCTTGCGGTACTTCATTGATTAAGGACCATTTTCTTGAATGTACATAAAACTGAAACTATCCTTACCAGAATCTAGTCAGAAGATTTCCAAAAAGTAGATCTGAAATGCATTTTGAGAAGCAAGAGTGCCTTTTGAGCAGGCCTGTGCCCAGGTGAATGATTTATTTATGTCAGCATTTCCCAAAATGTGTTCTGGGGAAAACCACATTGGAGAGATATTAATAGGGCGTTTCTCAGAAGTTTCTGTGGTCAGCTTGAGAAACACCAGACTAAACAAAATTAAGTGAGTTTCATTACTGCAGGCCTTCTATAATTTAATATTCTATTATTAACTGTGTTAAGACACTATAGTTCAAATCCCAAATTTATTTGCCCCTCTTATTTTCTTCTCAAGAACACATTATGGTATCCAGATTCGCAGAAAGTTGTGAAAGTGAAAAAAAAAAAAAAAAAAGCCACATTATGGTAAAAGCTTCTTTATATGAAATACTCCCCAACACGCTTTCATAGAATAGCGCCAGAGAAGGTGTATCAGTTTCACAAACGAACATTCGCGTACAGCACTGCACAAACACATACAGAGGGACAGGATGGCAGGCGTCATCATGTTAAAATTGAGGACACTCGAGTTCAAAATGTTCAGGCAGCTAGCACCTACGGTCAGTGGCTGCCCTGGCAGGGAAAGAACCCAGGCCAGTACCCCGCAAGCAGTACTCTAAAACCGCGAGTCCCCCGCCTTGGTACGCGCTCCCCATCTAGAGTCTTCACCCTCCCCTCCCACAGGGAGGCCGTGGGGACCCCTCCACCCCCGCACCTTCCGTCGTCCTTCCAGCCGCACAGTTCCTTCCCCTCCCGCTTCTTCCGGGCTCACAATTCCTCACCGCTAGATCTAACTCTTCTCTCCCATATTTGGCCACAATTAAATACTAAAGGACACTTTTTTGTTTCAGTTACTTGAGTTTTTTAAATGAACCAGTCAGTCGATCTCTCAGATGCACGAAAAACGGGCCCTAAACCACACACTTAAATTGGAGCGTTACCATTATTTTTTCGAGCCAGCCGGCCACGAGGGGTTACAAAAAGGAAAGAAGTTCACGGCTTGGAGGGTTCCCGGGGCCGATCGCGAAGAGGTAGCCCTTCGAGGTGAGGGACCCCGAAGCCACGGCCTTCAAGGCGGCCCCTCTGTGAAGCCTTCCGCCCTGGCCCCCAGTTCCGCGACGCGCAAGGCCCGTGGAGGAGGCCGCGCGCCCTCCCTGCAAGGCCTCCGGCGAGCCCCGAGCAGGGGACCCGCAGGACGCCCCCGCCCCAAGCCCCCCACCGACGCCCGCGAACTCCACACACCCGCGCCGCCGGGCCGGGGCCGGAAGTGGGGCGCCGACGGAAGCCCGCCTCCCGGAGCCTGCGTTTCCCCTCTAGGCGTCTGGAGGTTTCCGCACCTCTATGGTCTGGGTCTGGCCCGGCCCTCGGGCAGCGGGAAACGGGGCGCCCGGGCAAGGCCGGGAAGAGCCGCGGTCAGTCTCTCCCGGACCCCTTTCCCTCCCCGTCATACGCGTGCGCACCTGGCAGCACCGCGGGCGCGGGCTCGGAGACCGTTCGCGTCACGATTTAAGAAAATGAAGATACAGCAACACAATAGGGCACCCCCGAACTCCTCAACCGGTTTCGAGCTTTGTTCCCTTAGTGTACGCGCACATGCAATTTAAAATTTAGATGATGTCTAATTTTCATGCAGTAAAACAGCTGAGATGACCCTAAATAAATACTTTTTAAAAATGGGGTTTACATTGGAAGTGCCTTTTGAACTTGAACCCCGGGCTGGGGCTGGACCTGCTGCTGTCGTGTCCATGAAGGGGCATGAAGGGGCACACCCTTCCTTCCACTCATCCCCGGGGCCTCAGCTGGCTCATCTGTGGATTCGAAATGAAAGGGAAAACTATGCAGAATCTGGTAAAATTATTAATAAAATTGTCTAGGTTTACAAAACGCATAGCATCCAACACAAAAAAGGGTATGGTGAAATTACTTCATTCTGCACAAACAGAATGCAAATGTATGCAATACTGTTGAAAAACTACTAATGCATTTTATATGGAGACATTCTGACTCAGGGGATCCCCATCTGTGAAAATTTATCCCAAGCAAATGACGCAAGAGAAAGGAAAACTGCATTTCTGAAGTAATTCTACGATAGACAATTCTACAATTCTACAATTGTTGATTTTGTTTGGTTTCCTTTTTCTGATTTTAAAACTAGTAGGAGTTTTTTTGTGGGAAACCCACTCTGTCAATCCACTTCCAGGGGTGGGGGCGAGACATGACCCAGGCCTGGCCAGTCAGAACATCCCTCCATGGCAAGGCCATAAGGCGGGACGTCTGGGGCCGGGCTGAATGCCTCCCCATCCTGGCTCTGCTGCTTAACAGGGGCATGAGTGTCAACTTGTTATTTAGCCTCTCTGAGTCTCAGTATACTCATTTGTTGGATGGGCACATCAATAATAGACACTTATCTCATGGGTTTGGAGTAAGGACTGAATGAACAAAGTAGGTGTAATAATGCCTGTTTCATACTACCATTGTCGTTTCCTCCCTCCATGCCTTTGAGCAATATTTTCTATGTCTAGCAGGCTCTTTCCAGCTTTGCTTTCTTTCCGTTTCTTTTTGCTTTCCACATACTCCAATATCATCTACTGCATTATGCAGAAATTATGTTTTATATCTTTCTTTCCTACTGGAAATACCTTGAAGGCAGGACTGTGTCTTATTCACCTTATTTGTACCTCAAGTTCTTAACACAGTTCTCACCCCAGAAATGGTGCTCGATAAAGGTTTGTCCAGAAGAAACCTTTGTCCTGAAGAAAACTGAATATTACCCAGCATAGAGCAGAGCAAGTTGGAACAATGAATAAAAATGTAATAAATCCTAGACAAATACAAGGGAAATAGAATCACATGAAGCTACAACAATTTTCTTACAAAAAGTGACATAATCCCTGGGGATTGCAGACTCCATTTCTTCCTAGTCCTGGACTTGCTCCCATGTGATGGACGGATGGGTTCTAGGAACAGACTGCTACCTGAGGCTCACTTTCTGAATTGCTGCTTCTTTTTTCTTCCTTAGATCCCATCTTTTTCCTTGGGTATTGGCAGGAGAAATGACCATTCTCTTCAGGGAGATCAAATCTACCCTCAAGATATCAGATATCACCCTGCAAGGCCAATATTCCTGTGCCAAAAATTCACACATACAATACAAAGTGTAAAGGGGGCTTTTGGTAACCTTTAGCAATCTGCTGTATCTGTTAGGTGCTGCAGTCTGACCCTAACAGATATAGAAGGATCTCTTGACTTAGCTAACTTCTCCCACCACCAGATTCTGCAATTTATAAAATATTTTCACATATATCAATTATCATTTGATTCCCCATAGCAAGCGAATGCATCATTAGGAAGTGGAGGCTTTGCCCAGGGATACACATGCTAGTAAACAGCCAAACCAAGACTCAGTCATGTGTCTTTTGGTTCCAAATCCTGCACTTTTTCCATGACCACAGTGCTCTGCCTCCCTGAACAGGTAGATAACAGTGATGTAAATTCAGTGAAATAAATTCTGGCTGAGTCTACTTGGGTATAGGATTGATCCGTGACTGGGGAATTTTAGGACAAGCCTGTTAGAGAGAGAGTGTGAGGTGACTGAAGGGCTCTCAAGAAGTCAGTGCACGTGGCAGACCCAAGCTGAGGGAGGAGGAAGGTGAGCCTGTGAGGGATGGGACACATGGGCAAACAGAGGGTTCTGGGACCTGGAGGTTCCCAAGATGATGACGAACAGGTATGCAGACACTGAACGGGACTGGATGCCGGACTTAGAAGGCACGATATAGGAGTTCAGGCTTTCCAAGATGGCTCCATTTGGGGCAAGAACCAGGATATGGCCATGGAAGTGGATGGCTGAAGTGAAGAAGATGCACAGATCCCTGGAGGAAGGAGGTCAAGGGTCTGTGAGACTCAGGAGTTTGGCAGGTCATCCAAGGAGACCCTGAAATCACCCAGGAGGAAGATAAGAGGAGGATGTGAGTGAGGTGCCCAAGTTCCCCAGAAAATCTGGAGGAAGACAAATCTGGAGGAGAGCACAAGGAAGACTGAGGGTGGCAGGGATGGGTGTGTGAGCCTCAGAGGAGGAAGCGTTTAGCATACAAGTGGAAGAGTTAAGACCTAGATGTGGCAATGGGAAGCTTGGGGAACTCCCAATACCAGCCTGGAAATAGGGGTGATGACAGGGGAGTGAAGCAACCTCCCCTGCAATCCTGAGGGACAAGCCCAGTCGCACTTAGAATGAAGATGTGGTAGAATATTCTGTGAGGGCAAAGAGGACTATGTTTATGAAGAATTGCTCTTGAGGATACAGTAGAAGGGACAAGGACAGCAGTGGGAGGACAGACGAGTGGGGGGGGTGGGTGGAGCAGCATAGGGATGAGAGGCTGAGAGAGTTTAGGAGCACTGGTGTGCTGGAGCCAGCTTGTACCTGTGCACGAGAGCTGGCTGTGTGAATTTCTTCCCAACTCCAGTCTGCGACTCTGTGGTCAGCGAGGTCACATTGTTAGGCATATGTATACCACAGAAATTTGCAACGCCACTAATCAGATCTACCCCCTGCCAAAAACAATATGAAAAACAAAACCTGGAAATAACTGCTTACAAGCCATTGACTGCCCTTACCCTTAGTGAAACTCATTGATTAGGAGGGATGTAAGATATGGACTAATTATCTACAACTCAACGTTGTGAGTGGAAAATGCCACATGTGTGGCACAACCTCAGTGCCAAAGGTGTGAGAAGGGAGGCATCTCTTCAGACGGTGTAACTTGGTCTTGGTTTTGAGGCAGATGCAGCAGAGATAGGATTTCATATGCCAAAAACATGGAAGAGGGGGGTTTTCAGCAGAACACTGGCAAGAGAAAAGACCCGAAGGTGGGAAAACCCACCATACACCGGCGAAAAAGCAAATTTCAGGTCTGGCTAGAAAAGAGAGTTCATGTTAAGGAGCAGAGAAACTACGGCTGGAAAATCAGATTGGGCCTGACTATGAAAGAATGAACTTTATTAGGGAAGCAAGTGAGAGCAAGGGAGGGACGTTATAATAGCAATACCCCAGAAAAATTAATCTGTGTGTTTGTACTTTTTTTTACTGAGATATAATTCATATACCATAAAATTCACCCTTTTGAAGTACACAATTCAATGGTTTTGGTATAGTCACAAGGTTGAATCACTATCTGCCATCTGATTCCAGAACATTTTCAAGAATAAACCCCATACTCGTTAGCAGTCACTTGCTATTCCCTCCTCCCCTAAGGATTTGTACTTTTTATGAAACATCAAATTTGGCGTCTGCAGGGCTGTCTACCAAAGATAAAGAAAAAAAGGGAAAGACCACAATTAGCTTTTCCAAGCTTCGGCTGATGTAATGAGAGGTTCAGATAGGGATGGATGGATAGATAGATAGATAGACAGGTAAAGCCGTATTAGATCCACACATGGAAGCCAAGAGAAATGAGCATGGGGAAGTGGATCTTCAAATGCAACATCCGAATAAAGTGGAAGTTGTGGATTAAAAAAAAATCCTTGCAGGGGTTCATGTTTTTACTTTCTTTGCATCTCCCGTATCAGTCATCTTCCTGTACCCTTCTAGACATTTCCATTCCTGGGAAAATCAAGGGTAAAAAAGCAGAAGAGCCAGGAACTTTGGAGAATCTCTTGCTTTGAAAAGCCAGAAGAAAGACCCTTGTTCCCTGCTGCCCTCTCAGCTCCTTACAAAGGGCAGTGGTGGCTGCTGGAAGCAGGAGGAGGGGCTGGTATCACCCCAGCACCCCCCACCTCGGCTGTGGTGCCTGAGCCACCCCATCACTGGCAGGGCGGGGGTGGGGGCATCTGCGATTGGCAGAAACACCCAGGAAGCCACAAGCCTCCAGGTGGATCTTGGGGGCCAGTGTCAGTGGAGGGCCCCCAGCTGGTGTGCATTCTGTTGAAGCGTCCTTTTCAGGATGGGTGTGTTTGACAAAAGAAAGGGGCTTCGGTAAGATGAACACAAATGAAGTCCTCCAAGCAGTACATTTTCCTGGGGTCTCTTTTCCTAAAGTGGGTCCCTCTTGCCCCACCCCCCCACCGCTATCCCTCTCTGATCGCTTGTGGCAGGAATGGTTAGGGTATGTTGATGGTGGCACTCAGCTCTTTCCAGTGTCTGCCCCAAATCCCATTTTGGGGTGGCTGATCTAAATGCAGGGGACTTGCTTTATAAGGACACTAATCCCACTCTGTCACTCTTCAGGGCTGGTTGAGCTTTTTATTCGACTTAGAATACCCACATCATAGGATTTTAAAATTGGAGGGGACTTTTGAATTCATCAAGTCTGATTCTTTCTTATTACTAGTAAGAAACTAGAGAATCAGGGAGGTTAGGTAACGTGATCGGTCACTCATCTGACTCATCCATAGTGACCGAAAACAGATCAGTGGTTGTGTGGGGGCAGCAGAGGGGAGGGATCAGAAAGGGGCACAAGGAGACTTTTGGGGGTGATGGATATGTTCCCTATCTCAAGTGTGTGGATGGTTTCATGGATATACATAGATCAAAACTTATCCAATTGTGCACTTTAAGTATGTGCAGTTTATTATATGCCAATTATACCTCAATAAAGCTGTTAACCAAAGCCACCCATCCGGTCAGAGGCAAAGCAGGGACCAGAACACACATCTTGTGCCTTGAAGGCTTCACGCTTTCCCTTAACCCCAGTGCCGTCTTAAAATCAAAGCCTATTTCAGATTGTAGAAGTGACTTTTCCCATAGTGTTATTTTTAAAAACTCCATATTTCCAAATTGTTTATAATGAAAAATAATAGCACCCTTACCAAAAACATAGCAGATGCTGCTCCACAGCACCCATCTGACCTGGTCCACAGATAGAAGTGTACCCCACGGAATTGGGAGGAGGGTAGGGGCAGAGCAAGGTGTAATTTTGTGCTTTTTTCCTGTGTTCATCTCCAGCAAGGCTCTAAATGCATCCAATGACTTTAATTTAGGATAACAAAGACAAGAGGAATGGGGTTTCTATTACAGGACTGTACATTGTGGTGGTAGCTGGTGGTCCACACAGGTCAAAATAGTTTCTGAGCAACCCCTGGGGGAGGAAGAGGCAGGAAACCTTCCAGAAAGTTCCAACTCCTCTTCTTCTCCTTTTTTTTCCTGATCAAACACCCAGGGCCACCAGGTGCAGCCAGCTTCCAGCAGTCCAAAATAGCTTCTTTGTAGAGAAGGTGAAAGTACAGGGAGAAGGGCAGGTGCGTTCAACCCTCACTTCCCTTTATTGCTGGACTGGGGCTAATCCACGAGGTGCATAGAAACTCTGCCCCGCCGGCCCAGTGTGCTCACTGTGTGGGACATAATGCCCTCGGGGTTCCCCACCAGAGTAGCTTTCATGAGCTATTGGCTCTCTAAATGGGAGCTAGGAAGAAACACTCATGCATCTAAGGGATTTTTTTCTTTATGATTTTTTAAAAATTGCAAATGTGACATACACTTGTAACAATTTCAAAGAAGACAGAATTACATGAAATGCAACAGGGGTAGAGGACAGGCAGTGGCCCAGGGAGTCAGATGAATCTCATATCGTTTCTGTCCAAGTCAGGGAGATGTCTGCCTGTGCAGGTGTGGAAGGTGCTGTCACCGAGTTGTCCAAAGTGCTTGGGGACACGAGATGAACTCTGAAACTTCTCTGGGTGTTCACACTATCACAGACATTTAACCCATTGTGCTGCTTCTTTGCAGCAGGCCTCCCCTGTGTCTCTTCTGCCCCCCAAATCTTTTGTGCTTCTCTGCCTGACTCTACACTCCAGGAGGCTGACCCTAAAAGATGGTGTCACCCAGGCTCCATTGCCCTCTGGATTCAGGTCAGGACTGAACAATGGGAGTTGCCAACAGGAGACTGAGGGCAGGAGGAGAGAGAGCCAGGGCATTTATTCCCCCAGCTTCCTCTCTGGCAGTGGCTGTTGTCCTGGAGGGATGGCTCCGGCTCTCCCTCCCTTTGTGCCTAGACAATGGGTAAGGACTTCCCACTGTTGCTATTCTCTGGGGGCTTCAACATCCCTTAGAGGCTCCACCTCTAAGAAGCCCCTTTATGGAAGTCTCTCCCTGGAAGTGATCCAATATAGCCATTGTATTGAAATTAACTGCTTCAGGTTCTGTCTCCCCTCCCAGACTGTGAGAGGGCACAAACGTAGGGAGCCGTGCCTTTTTAAGCTTTGTAGCCTCAGCACTCAGCACAATGGACTGAACTAAAATGTTGAGTTAGCTGACCAGGGATGTTGGGACACTTGATTGAGATGATCTTAGACTGGCTGCTTGTAGGTGCTATTTATGTGATGTCATTGTACCTGGATGAGGTTTTCTCCTACAGGGCACAAGGTTCAGGGCTACGTAGATCACACTGCATAATATCCAGTGCAGCATGACCCCAGTCTAGGGCCCAAATCACACCCTTTTGTTGATGATGATGATGATGGGATGTCCCTTTACCTGACTGAGTCACAGGAGGATTTCATTGTAGTACAATGTCTCTCTGCCATATTGCAATGTAATATTTGCTTTTCTTGGTTGAGCTTTTTATTGAGATATAATTTACACACAATGACATGCTCTAATTTTAAGAATACAGTTGGATGAGTTTCGATGAACTTATTCACCTGTATAATCACTACTCTCATCAAGATATAGAACATTTTTGTTACTCCTGTAAGTTCTCTTATGCCCCTTTCCATGAAATCCCTTAACCAAAACCTCCAAACCCTGCTACTATCTTGACCTTGTGTCCAAAAAACCCATTGTCACCACCCTCAAATCAGGCCGATCCTTGCCTCTGAACATTTTCTTGTGCTGTTCTTTGTAAGAAAGCTTCATTTGCCCTTTTGCCTGGTTGACTTCTTGCCTTCCTTTAAGACTCCTCCTCCAGGAAGTCTCCCCTATCTTCTCTTCCACTCAGGCTGGATAAGGTTCCCTTCTACAAAGTTCTGTGTTGCGTTGACTGGATCTCCATCATATGTAGATTTTGTCTTACAAAATTTTGTTTAAGTATTCTTCTCCCCCTTTAAACTGTGGGCTCCTTCAGACAGGGACTGGGTCATATTCTGCTTTGAATTCTAGACTCTAGCACAATGCCTGGCACACAATGGGTTCGTTATTTAAATAAATAGGTGAATTAAATCAATTTCCCCCCCCCCAGGACACTAGCATGAGTCTTTTAACACCACATTATACATTGTGTCCTTTTGGTTGCAAGAAACAAAGACTCAGATACATGGGACGATTAAGACACCCTTGCCTTTGGAAAGGCACCCGCCCAGCTTGGCCAGAGGGATCTGTCTGTCCCCACCCAGCTTGGTCAGAGGGATCTGTCTGTCTGTCCCGTGGCCTCTCTGCTGCTCTCTGCCTGTTTATTTTGTTTGTTTCCCTTTTCTGATTGGCTTCTTCTGCTCACCGTTCATTTCTGCTTTGTCATAAAGTCAGCTTGCATTTGGTCTCAGCTTCTACCCTAACTTTATCCCTATCTGACTCAAGTTGACATTTGCAAAGGTAATACTCTGACAAGCTGCTCTACGTTTTTCAGATTCACATCATGGCCACACCATGGGCCAGGAACTGGCCTCTGGGTCGCACAACTAGTATCCCTGGTCCAATGAGCTCAAAGTGCATCCCATCAAATGAGGTCACGTGGAGAGCAGGGACTAGTAGAAGAAGGGGTGGGGTGGATAGTGGCAGACATTCTGAGGCCTCTCCTATCCTATTACTGAGCAAAGATCCTTGTATTTGTGCACCTCTTTGCTTCTGAATAATGTGTTTTCTCACCCTTTATCTTAGGAAAGCTACTTATCTTCTTTCTTCTTAGGGTTTATAGGATTAGGAAATGTTGCTGGGCATGGTAGTGCATGCCTCTAATCCCAGCTGCTCAGGAGGTTGAGGTGGGAGGATCACTGGAGGCCAGAGTTTGAGACCTGCTGGAAGGAACTTCATAGTTCTGCTCTGACATATTCTAGAATGTGTTCTGTATAACACTAGGCCCAAAAGATGCTCCACGAGAAAAAGTCAATATATTCCATCACCTTCCTCGGATCTCAGCTCACACTAGGAACATTCTTCTCAATGGTCTAACTTGCTTGGCATGATGTCTGTTCTTCTGCACGGATGAACCTCTGCAGGGTCCAGAGGCCTCTAAATTGGAGGCTTTGAATCAGGGATTCAAACCATGAGCCCCTTGAAATTGTTTGTAAACTTGAGTCAGTGTTGTGTGAATGAGTGCGTGTGTGTGTGCATGTGGACACACATGAGTATGTTTCCTCAGAGTGTCCATAGCGGTCAACAGATTCTTACAAGTAAATATGATCCCCTCATAAATGGATAAGAACCACTGTGTTAAAGAGACGTTGGCTGACTGTGCCTTCCTAAGGCAAACCTCTTTTTGTTCTCTCCCAACTTGAAACATTCTATCTGCTACACTTGATAGCCATCGAGTATAAATAGGAGGAAGCGGTTTACGTGACAAAGCAGAAAGGCTTCTGATGATTACTTAGGGGCTGTATCCTTTCATTTTTCTAGAGATGAAAACACGAAGATAGTGATGTGTTAATGTAGGTTCATCATTTGTAACGAATGTCCCATTCTGGGGTGGGACCTAATAAAGGGGGCGGCTCTGAATGTGTGAGGAGAGGGGACATATGGGAACTTTCTGCACCTTCTGCCCAATCTTGCCGTGAACCTACAACTGCTCTTAAAAATAAAGTCTATTAAAAACAAATAAACCAAAACTCTAAGAACCAGAGAAGTAAAATACAATATGCCCAAGGCCGGACAGCTGACTCAGTAGGGACTGCAACGTTCCTCTCTTCCTTCTTCTCGTTCGTTCTTTCTTTCTTTTTTTTTTTTTTTGCTCAAGTGCAGTGGCTTAAAACTTTCTTTCTTTTTTTAAACTAACACCTTACCAATGCCTCTACTTGGTCAATAAATCACCACCTCTGATTTTTTTCCTAAACATTTATTGAGGACCAAGCACTGTGTTACACATTTCCCCATTAAAGGGTACAGCAACCCTTCTGTTGGATGTCATGATCCCATTTTTAAATTTTTACTTGTCAGATGAGGAAATTGATTTTTGGAGATTTTAAGGAACTTGCGCAAGGCTCCCCGCTGAACGAGTGGCAGAGCTGGCATGGGAAAGCCCGCGTTTCCCGCCGCGCTTTGTTGGTGAGGACTGCGCTACTTCTGCACCCCACGCCGCCCGCGCTAAAAGGCGCGCTCGCTGCAACAGGTCCTCCCAGGCGCGGGCCCGACCCGCGCTCGCACCGGAGGCTCCGCGGGGCGCGGGCGGAGCCGGACACCGCCCCCTGGTGGCGGCGGGCGCGCGCGCAGCGCATGCTAATGAGCCCGCGGCGCCGCTCGCCGATTGGCTGGCGCGGCTTCCAGCGGCTCCCGGAGTCGGACCGAGCGAGGGAGCGTCGAGGGGCCGCAGGCGGCAGCCCGCGCCCGGCCCTGCCCGCGCCGCCGCCTCCCCGCCGCCGCCCGGGCCGGCGAGGCGCGCTGGCCTTCGCGCCTGGGGGCGCTTCCTGCCGCCTCGCATCGGTGCCCTGGCCGTGAATTCATCCCGGGCCAGGATGACAATCCGGCACCAGGGCCAGCAGTACAGGCCGAGGATGGCATTTCTCCAGAAGGTAACCCTGGTCCCCACCTGGGCCCTGGCGGGGGGCGGGGAGCCAAGCCTGGGAAGTGGGGAGCAAATGCTGGGCGGGGGTGGAGGGCGTCGCTTGGGTCGGTTTGTGCTGCTTGATCTTATTAATTGACTAATTTGCTGTGTGTGTCGCTTTTGAAGACTATACTAATTAGGCTTTCATGTCACCTGTTTATAGCGGAGACTCTGAGGCCAGTGCTGATGGTCTGCCAGAGGGTGAAAACAACCTGTTACTTAGGAGAGGACGGTGCCAGAAGGCAGTTCAGCCGAGGCTGTGTCAGATCTGAGGCAGCCTGCTGATTTTGTTATAAGACACCCAGATGTTTCTTTAACATTTTTGCCATTTTTTCTGATCCCACACTGCACTATTTTAAAATGTGTGTATGTGTGTATACCTATACCATGAAAAGGTGTGCTTTTTGTAGGATAAAGGGCCACTCCGTTTACAGTGCCCTGAGACCCCTTATTTGAGTGTGTGTATCTGTGTTTCTCCCTCTTTCTGTGCTGGCAGCAGAAGTCGGAACCTTTTCTCTTCTGTTGCAAATGCTTTCTCAGACCAAGTGAACAGGCACAGGGCGTCCATCCTAGATGGACATGTGGGAGGTGGAATGCACTCATAGGGCTATGTGTTTAGGGACAAAGTGGTTCATTTTGTTCTGAGCTTCTGAGATAACCAGCGTCAGAATAGATCTATGAAGGATTAGGTCCCAGGTCACTTGTTTGCCCTTCCTCCCACCCACAGCCACTTTCCACAGTGCAGTGTCCATCTTCTTAGGCTTATCTTGTTGAGGAGAATTAGCTGAATGTTTGTGACAAGCTGGGCCCTCCCCTGAGCCCATGGAGCTCAGTAAATTAGTATAGTTGGTGACCAATTGTACTGATTTGCCCAGGACTTTCAATGCTAAAATAGACAGTCCTGGGGGCACAGGGACAGTTGGTCACATTTGGTACACCTACTTCAAGAAGCTTGAGCTCATATTCGAGGTGGTAGAAGTGTGAGGATCATTCATAAAACAGAGAGCTGAATGTTGTCTAACTCAGAAAAAGCACTGAGAGCCTATATTACAGATGTCAGTTCCTAAAACCAGAAAAAACCACCTAAGTCTGATATCTGAAAGCCTTAAATCATCTTCAGGGTTTATCCCAGGATTGCCTTCTCCTCCCGGGCAGGACGGCTCTGGCTTGGAGGCTGAGAGTGTCATTGCCTGGAGATATGCAATTTGTGGATTGAGTCTCTAGCATTCTTTGCCATTGGCACTGTTGTCTAGTAGATTCTGCTCTCTTTACCTTGGCCTTGACTGGTGCCTTGGTCTCCAGCCTCCCTCCTCCACCCCAGCCTCCCCTCCATACTCCCCACTCCATGACATCCTTCATGCACTGGTTTTCTTTCTCAAACTGTGACCTCCTCGACCTGAAACTCTCCATTGGCTTCCCACATTCACGGATAAAGTCCAATCTTCTCAGCCTGGCCACTCAGGATCCTTCTGTGACCCATCTCTCTGGCTTTACCTTCTACCTACCTTCCACACCTGCCCTCCAGGAAACAGAACAAAACAGCCACAGGCATTCTGGGTTTCCTGCCTCAAAGTCTTCCTCACCTTTCTAGGAACCCCCTGCCCTTCCATGCCTCAGGTTCCCTCTATTGGGAAAGTCCTTTCTCCCCTTCTCCCCTGCCAATCTCCCATGCCCAGCTCAACCGCCCCTCCTTGGGGAAGCCCGGTTCTCCTGCCCCCTGAGCTGAGCGACTTCCTCCTCTGTGCCCTGCAGACTCTGCCCCCACCTCTGGCATCACTCGTTCCCTATGCCTTGTGCCAGCAAGGGTCCTGTCCGTGTATTCTGAAGTCCTTGGTCATGTCACAGAGCTCCTTAGAGCTGGGGATAAAACAAAGGTCAGCAGAGCAGGTCTCAAGAGCTGATGCCAAGGATCCTTAACGAGGAACCAGCTGCACTAGATTTCCAGCCTTTTGGAGAAGGGCCCAGACCTAAGGACTGTGGACCTGGGTGCTTCTGTCCCTCAGCACTCATTCAGTGCATTATCTCATCTATTCCGTAAGCCAGCAGTTATGATCACCTTTTACAGAGAATGAAACAGACTCAGAGAGGTTAAGCAACTTGCCAGTCACACGGCCACTAAGTGGTGAAACCAGGAAGAAATACAAGAGTGGCCATCTTCTGTTATCAAATGTGATACAATGCTATGAATCTTCCCACGATGTAGGGCAGAGCATGGAGGCTGTGGGAAGTCCTGGCTAAATGGGCTTGGGGGACACAGAGCTGAGGACTGAAGGATACAAAGGCGGGGGGCGTCCAGGCAGAGAGAAGGGAAAGGTGTTCCAGGCCAAGGGAACAGTATGTGCTGAGGCACAGAGGTGTGGGAAACCTGGTGGGTTTGAGGACATGTTGTTCTGCAATGGATGGAGTTGAAGTACAAGGGCGTGGGAGGCTGGGAAGGTAGGCTGAGACAGAGGAGATCCTCATGCACCTTTGGAACCTTTTGAAGGTGGCTTTTGTAGGGAGCTATGATGGAATTTGGAATAGGCAAGTGATAGGACATATTTGCAAATTAAGAAGACCAGTGGTGTGAGTGAGAGGAATGTCTTCTTTTCCTTGAGCTAAGAGAGTTCACTCAGGGTCTTCTTGTGCCCCCTGCAACTCCAGCCACTTGGGAAGTGGCAGTTTCTCATGGGGCCAGGGAGAGCAGTGCTGGTTAGAAGCACTCTTCCTTCTGTGATTCCTTCTCCTGGGATGGCTTTCACACCCATGCCTCTGTCTCAGGCTTGCTGCAGCCCCGGCGAGCGTGCCCACCAGCCAAGCTGCCACCCACCTCTGATGCCTAGTCTTGTTCAAGATGTGGTGGGAGGAGGTGGAGCACCCGCCTGTCCATGGCTTTGCTAGGGGATTAGCTGATGACATGCAATGGACAGGTGAGCACAGGTGGGTGGCCTCCTGTGGCTCTGGTACCCATGGGCTCTTGTTCTAATGCTGGCCCATCCCCCTCTGGGATCCCATTCCAGCCTATACCAGTTACTGCTGCCCTTGGGATTCACCAGGGGATTGACTTTCTTGGTGCCACCTGGAGAAGCCTTCTGTTAGACAGCTTTGTTTTCCCCTGTGGCTTCTGGCATCTCTTTTTGCTTGGAAAGGAAGTGCAGAAGCAGAAATGTTGAGGATACTTGGGCAGAGCGTGGTATCTCTTGCTTGGACTGTTCTTTCATTCAGTACACATGCGTAAGCGAGCACTTTTGTGCTAGGCACTGTGCCAGGTGCTGGGGACACTAAGGAGCTTAGAGTCTAGTAGAGACAGGCAAATGTATAAATAAGGAGAAAAAAGGTGTTACATAGGTTTGGCAGACATTGTTAGAGGATACATACAACACTAAGTGGGGCGTGGTCAGTTCTACCTGGGGTGCGGGGGCCTGGGAATCAGGACAGGTTTCACAAGGGGCTTGCAACTGAATCGAGTAATAAAAAGTTAGTAGTTTTTGTCCAGGAGGATGGGAAGATAAGTGACATTTTAGGCAAATACAAAACGGAGACATGTGAAATAGCACGGCAGTTCGGAGACGCCTCGGGGGTTGTGATAGCTGGCCCCGAGTGGGCAGGAGGTGGGTTTGGAGTTGATGGACGGGAAGGCTGGTAGCTAAGCCCAGAACTGGAGAGCTTCATGTGTCAGGCTAAGGAGTTTGCTGCTTTCTGTGTTTAATGAGAAGCTGTTTGACATTTTAAAATCAGGGATGAATAAGATGTGTTGGTTTATATGCTAGAAAGAGGATCCTGGTGAGAGGGTGTGAGTACTTTCCCACTCTGGTTGCGCTTTTTAAAATATTGATATCAAGTCACTGTATTTAGAGGCTCTGATTTACTTGGTCCGGGGGAGGGACCCAAGCATTGGTCTTTTTATAAAAGCTTCCCAAGTGGTTGGAATATGCAGCCAGGATGAAGGCACTTGGGGACATTTAGCAATGTCTGGGTACATTTTGGGTCATCACACCTGGGGATCCTCCTGGCATCTAGGGTAGAGGCCAGGGATGCTGCTAAATGTCTTACAATGCACAGGAGAAACTGCCCCCCCATCAATGATCTAGCTCCAAATGTCAATGGGGCAGCGGTTCAGACCCCTGGGCTAGAGGGGACACTGGAGGCAGAGACAGATGCCAGTTAAAAGGCAGAAACTGATAGTCCGGGAGGGAGGTTAGAAGATTCCACGGAGGCAGGAGCTAGTGGGTAGATAAGAGACGTGTTGAAAACAAAAGCAGAATCGACAGAAGTTGGCCACATCTTGGCAGGGGTCATCTGGAATGCTTCCTGGGCTTTTGACCAGGGTGGGAAGAGTAGATTTTGGGGGACGAACACCGAGCACTGGCTAAGGCCTAGTGCTCTCGAGTGTCTGAGCGCCTGGGGGATGGTGGGGTGACCGCGGGAGGCTGGCTGGACTCCGCGTGGCCAGGCTTATTAGCAGTTGCACATCCTCCTCTGTTAGAAAAGCAGCCCTGCGGTTCTGGGTCACTTTCCCCGTCTTTGTATAGAAAAGTACTGATTATTACTGTCCCCCTGGGAGCCTTCTCCAGCTTAAAGGAAAATTCCAGCCCCGCAGATCTTCCGCAGTGAGTGACAGCTCGGAGCGGTGTGGGCGTGGTGGGTGGGATGTCGAAGCCCTCAAAGCCACCGTTTCTGATCCCTCCGTGATGTGGGGCCCCTGGCATGCCAGCAGTCACGCCTCGGCACATTAGCATCTGACAGAGGAAGGGTGGGGCTGACCCCGACCCTCTTCTCCCTAGTATGGGGTGAGCAGGGCCCAGGGGTGGCGGGGCTGTGCGACATGGATGTGTTGCCTGGGGATGAGGTGGGGCTGACGCTTTGTCTTGGGAGGGGCTGGGAAGCTGAGTCTGGTTGGGAACAGAGGCGTTGGTATCAGGGTGGGGATGGCCAGGGCTCTCCCTCATCTCCAGGGACACCCATGGGGCACAAGGAGGGTGCGAGAGCCTGCAGTAGTTTGGAGCAGAAAGGTGAGGACTTCTCGCTCTCTGGAGAACTTGGGGAGCAATGCAGAGTCTCTCCTCTCTGTGACGGGGAAGGGGTGTTTCTGATTGAGGACAGAACACAGAGTCTGTGTTAGTGTGCTAGGGCTGCCGTAGCAAAGTACCACAGACTGAGTGGCTTAAGCAACAGAAATTTCTTTTCTCACAAGTCTGGGGGCTGGAAGTCTGAGATCAAGGTGTGGCAGGGGTGGTTTCTTCTGAGGCCTCTCTCCTTGGCTTGTAGGTGGCCGTCTTCTCTCTGTGTCCACGTCACCTTCTCTCTGTACCCATCTGAGTCCTAATCACTTCTCATAAAGACACCAGTCATATGGGACTACGGTCCACCCATGTGACCTCCTTTTACCTTACTTATCTCTTTAAAGACCTTGTCTCCAAAAACAGTCACATTCGGAGGTGTGGGGGTTAGGACTTCAACATATGAATTTGGGGAGTGGGCACAGTTCAGCCCATAGAGCTAGAGTCCTGTCGTGTCCTTGTTGGGTGACAGAGGAGATGCCTCAGAGGAATTTAGAAGGCGAAAGGCCTGAGGAGAATTGATCGGAATCCCAGTGGGCTGAACTTCCTTAAAATGTTCCCAGAGCCGGGTGTGGTGGGTGCATCTGTAGTCCCAGCGACACGGGAGGCTGAGGCAGGAGGATGGCTGGAGCCCGGAGTTGGAGGCTGCAGTGAGCTATGATCGCACCACTGCACTCCAGCCTGGGTGACAGAGTGAGACCCTGTCTCTAAAAAAAAAAAATAAAGTTCCTGAGGTCCATGTGATGTTCCGTCCTCCCACCCAGCCCTTCCTTTCTGTGAAGGGTGACACACCTGCTAGAAAGAAATCTGACTCCCCTCATTGTGTTTTTAAAATAACTCTCATTATTCCTCCTCTGAAGGTTATTTTCAAACTCTTTATAGCTAGATTTTTTTAAATGCAAAGACAAGGAATCAAATCTGCCAACTTTCTGTCAGAGAAACTCAGGTTTCTAACTTTTAAAGTAGGATTAAATTTCTTCTCCAATATATGGGCCCCCTGTTCCGATGAAATGCTGTTGTTTCATCTAATAACAAATTGTGAATGTGGCCGGGCGTGGTGGCTCACACCTGTAATCCTAGCACTTTGGGGGCTGAGGCGGGAGGATCGCTTGAGGCCAGGAGTTCCAGACCAGCCTGGGCAACATAGGGAGACCCCATCTCTACAAAAATACAAACATTAGCCAGGTGTGGTGGTGTGTGCCTATAGTCCCAGCTACTTGGGAGGCTGAGGTGGGAAGATCACTCGAGCCCAGGAGTTTGAGGTTGCAGGGAGCTATGATGACTCCACTGCAATTCAGCCTGGGCAACACAGTGAGACCCTCTCTCAAAAAAAATTTTTTTTGGAGTGAATGCAGTCTTTCATCTGGCAGCTAATGTGCGAAAGGGTAGTCTTGGGCCCTCACATTAGAAAATCAGGCACTTCTTGGGGTACCATATAGATGGGAGGCTCATGGTTAGTTGAGAACTCTGGAAAGAGCCCCTCCATGGCTCCTAGGTCCCCTGGCCATCCCCTGGAGCAGTGGGGCCACCTCGCAGCCGCCCATCCTAATGCTCTCCTGGGGTTGTCTCTTAGCTCCTCTCTCTGCTGCTCGCCCCACGGCCGACCCAGTGACCTGAGACGCTGCCAGGTCCTGACACTGCAGAAGACCAAGGACTGCAGGTCTGAATGGAGCCTCCATGAATAGTTTCTGCTCCAAAACAATTCTGTGAGCCGAGAAAGCATCCACGCAGAGGAAGCTGACAGTCAGTCTCACACAGCAAGTACCTGGTGCTGCCTAGGTCTTGCATGCTGGCTGAGCCACTGGCACTGTGCCCAGAGTGTCCTCGACTGTGCACCTAATCTCAGCCCGTTTCTGAAGATTGTAGTTCAGCTACAAATGCTGGTTTAGCAGCAAAGATTGAAAGAGGAAATCCCACCCCTCAGTGTTGGATTAGGACATTGTCCCCCACTCCTTGGAAGGGTGGGATCCTTCCAGCTACTGGAGCAGGCTGCCTGGGTGGGAGGTGGGAGGTGGTGGGTAGAATTTTTCCAATTCAGGCCTCCCTTGAACGATCCTCCACCTCCAATGCAGATGGGTCAGTCTCTCTCTTTTTTAAAAAAATTATTTTTTTGTGGTAAGAATATTTAACATGAGATCTACCCTTTGAACGAAATTTTAAGTGCACACTACAGTATTGTTAACTTTAGGTACAGTGTTGTACAGCAGATCTCTAGAACATATTCGTCCTGCTTAACTGAAACTTTATGCCTGTTGATTAGCAACTCACCATTTCCCCTTCCCCCAAACCCTGGCAACCACCATTCCGCTCTTTGATTCTGTGAATTTGCCTCTTTTAGATACTTCGTGTACGTGTGTGATAATAGTCCTGTGGCTGGCTTATTTCACTTAGCATGATGTCCTCCAGCTTCATCCACGTTGTTGCATGTTGCAGAATTTCCTTCTTTTTAAGGGTCAAACAATATTCCATTGTATGCATACATCATATTTTCTTAATCTGTTCTTCTGTCGATGGACACTTAGGTTGTTTCCACACCTTGGCTAATGTGAATAGTGCTGCAACTAACATGGGGGTGCGTAGATCTCTTCCAGAGCCTGATTTTGATTCTTTTGAATATATACCCAGAAGTGGTATGGTTGGATCATATGGTAGTTCTATTTTTAAATTTTTTGATGAACCTCTGTAGTGGCTGCACCATCTTGCATTTCTGTCAACAGTGCACAAGGGTTCCAATTTCAGTCTCCTCACTTTCCTGCACTGGGAAGCCAGGGTCCTTCTCACGCCACCCCCCCTTGGAGTGCAGCCTGGTCCTCACCATCTAGGGAGATCCTGCTCGCCCTCTGTGCACCCTCTTGGGGTCATCTCAGCCAGTCTGCAGTCGCTAGTTCATAAACACTTACTTTGTGCACAGCACACTACTACGTGCTTTATATCCTTGATCTCATTTAGTCTTCACAGCATCCCTGAGATGATGTAGATACTATTGTAATCTCTATTTTACAGAGAAATGAGTCTTCGTGAAATTTAGCAGTTCACCTAAGGTCTTTAGCTTCTAAATTTGAGCAGGGATTTGAATTGAGCTTTCTCTGCACCCAGATCCCTAGCTTTTATATTAGTTAACTTTTTATTTGCATGTAATTGTCTCCCCAGCTCTCAGGGGAGTGGATGTGTGTCTTTTGCCTTGTTGAATCCTTACAGTGCTGGGCACTTGATACATGCTCAATAAATACCTGTATTTGTTTGATTCATTGACCTGGATTTCTATTCCTAGGCATCTAAATACAGCTGTGTGTGCAAATTTCAAAAACGCATTAATTGTATGAATGCTAATCCTTAATATAATGATTCTACCCATAACACTACATATGTCTCCCCTTATAAAGCATATATCTTTATGCTTATATATCTTTATGCATACATAACATATATTTCTCCTTGTAGAACATTTTCATACAATCACTTAATTAGATTCTAAGAGATGACAGAACCATATCAATTAGTAGGGCACATACTATTGTGGTCCCCATTTTATGGTAGCAGGAGATTCAGAGAGGTTCAGTGAGTTGCCCAAGATCCTACAGTTAGTAGAGAAAGGAAATCCCATGGAGGCTGTGAGTACTTTGGGTTCTTTTTCTTTGGACCACAAGCACCTTCAAATTGTAAAAGGACTTTGTAAATTGCAATGGGCCATACAGTATTGGGGGGTGTTGTTTTATTAAATGACAGGAAAATAATGCTGGCGTAACCAAGGTAGTTACGCGGAGAAGAGGCAGGAAAACCAGTGAGCTGTTTTACTTTGGGTAATGGCTGGAATGTGGACAGATTGGATTTGAGGTGCAGCCCTCCATGAGATGTGTCCAGCTGCATATGGTGCCCTGGGCCTCAGGAGAGAGCTTTGGACTGGTGAAGGCAGGAAAGGGCTTTGTTCCCACCTGCTGGTTCATGTTCTGTGCTTCTGCTCCTGTTGCCCTTCAGCCTGGAATACCCTTATCCACCCTCCTCTTCCCTCTCTGCTGACTAATTCCTACTCATCTTCGTAAGATTCACTTCGGGAGTCCTGCCCTCCTGACAGGCTCTAGGCACTGTTGTGTTCACATGACACTGTGACATGACACATTGTCCTAGAACATCCTTGCACTAGGCAGTGAGCTCCTTGGGCTCAGGGACCACAGCTTCTTCTCTTTGGTTTCCCAGAGTTGACCACGGCTATACCTGGTTGTTGAATGACTGACTGATTGTCGACAAGCCCATCTGGGGCAGAAGGAGCGGATGGTTTCCCCATTAGTAGGGGCTTTCCTGGGGAACATGAAGTTTGAAACCTCTACACATGAGGCTTTGCCAACGTCAATGGCAAACACTGAATGACAAGAGAAACACCTGGGTTATCTTTTTGAATAGTGTCAAACATCCAGTTTGTTTTAAAATATCCTTCAGTTGATTTTATTTCCATTTAATTTTTTTGCAAGTGAAAAATTATTTTTTAATAATACAAATGAAAACAACTGTAAATACAGTCAGGGCTGTCCTTGTGGCTGTCTTCCTGCAGTTCAGTCTTCCTCGGACAGTTCATTGATCATCTCTGGCTTCAACCCTCTTTGATATTCATGACTCTCTAATTCATATTTCTGACCCTTATCTCTTTGGAACTTGGCGCAGTCATTTCCAGTCACCTGCCAGACACTGAAATCTCAGCAGCCCTTTGCGGCCAATATTCCAAAGCAGAAGCCTTTGAGAAGGTGCTCCTTGTTTTGTAGTTTCTACTTTAGCAACTGGCAACAGTGGCCATATGAGTTATAAACTTTGGCATTGCTCTGTGCCACCCTCATTGAACTACCCAGTCACTTGCAAGTTCAGCTAATTTTGCTCTTTAGGGCTTTGAAGGCCATGCCTTCTTACCACCTTCCTGGCTGCTGCCTTCATTTATTTATTAATTCATGCGTCAGCTGTTTATTGATTTCCACCTACATACCAGGCTCTTTCCTAGGCCCTGGGAATACAACAGCAAACAACAGACAGAAGACCCACCCTTAAAGAGCTTACTTTCTAGGAGCGAGCGTAGATACACAATAAACTATTTAATAAATAGGGAAACTATTTTGTATGTTAGAAGGTGAATGCTCTAGAAAAAGTGAGCAGGGGGTCAGGAGTGCCAAGGGTGGACCTCAGGTTGCAGCTTTAAGCAGGATGGTCGGGGGAGCCTCCTGAGACTGTCAGGAGGAGGTGAGCCACGTAGATCTCTTGGGAGGAGGGCTCCAGGCAGAGGGAGCAGCCAGAGAAAAGGCCCTGAGGCCAGCTGGGAGCACGCTCGACAGGGTCAGGGGCAGCAAGGTGGCCAGCGGGGCTGGATCGGAGGGAGCCAGTGGGGAGTGTATGGGAAAAGTCAGAGGGGAGGGAGGTCCCAACCATGTAGACCAGTAGGGGTACTTTGTCACTTGCTCTGAGTGAAAGGGCCCTTGCAGTGAAATGGCCAAGCAGAGGAGTGGTATATTAGAAAATAATGGAAAGCGTCATCTGGCTGCTCTGCTGAGAACACACAGAGGCAGGAGCCCTGTCCTTTCTTCCTGGGATGTTGTGATAACTTTGAAGGGATCACGCCACTTTTTTTCCTACCTCGGCAAACTTCACACCTCCCAACTCCTCTGCAGGAATAGCCGCCGGAAAATCCACACTCCAGGAATGGCTTTCAAGGCCCATTGTGATCTGGTGTCCACCTGCTGTTCCAGCTTCATCTCCCGCTGTTTTCTGTCCCTCCCATGCCTTTGCTCATGTTCTTCTCTCACTTTCTGTCCAGCACAATCCTTTTTTGTTAAGCCCCATCTTCTCTTAAAAGCTTCCCCCAAATCTCCCCGTGAGAAGGGATCTGTCGGAGCCCTCCCGCACAGGGAGGGTGTCAGTGTCCACGGGGCACATGTTCAGTTCTGGTTGCATTGTGGTATTCAAGGCCCCGCTGGCTCCTCACCAGGTTGTGGGCCCCTGCACCCACCTTTGCGTCTTTAGATCCCTCTCAGCGCAGTGGAAAGGGCCTCACCCAGCTTCTGACATGGTTCCAGTCAGCCAGTTTTTCCTGCTGTGTCTTGCAGATTGAAGCGCTCGTGAAGGACATGCAGAACCCGGAGACAGGGGTCCGAATGCAGAACCAGAGGGTCCTGGTCACCAGCGTCCCTCACGCCATGACAGGTGATGTATCTTGTGGCTTAGCCTTGGCCTGGAGCAGACACCAAGAAGCGGGTTGGCACACTTGGCCTACAGCCTGTATTTGCAGATGAAGTTTTATCAGAACACATCCATGTCCACTCATTTATGTGTCATCTATGGCTGCTTTTACAGAGTTTAATGGCAGAGTTAAACTAGATAGTTGTGCAGAGACTGTACTATGGCCCAAAAAGCTGAAATATTTACTATTTAGCCCTTTATAGAATAAGTTTGCTGATTCCTGGACTACAATTTCTCCTGATAAAGGGATCGGAAAGGGAGGAGAAAAGGACTCAATAGGTCACTTCTTGAAGCCATTCCTCCTAGGAAGTCACTTTAGAAACTTCCCGGTCACTTCACTTCACTGTCGTTTTTTGTTTGCTTGTTTTATTTGTTTTGCTTTAGTGGAATCAGGTAGCAGAAAAAAAAACCTATTTGGCAGAAAAAGTTGGCCTTTGTCTTGCTGCACCTCTCCCTACCTTCTAACTTATATTTGGACCCTCCTTAACCACCCGAGGAGATGGCGCTACTATCTCCTGTCCCTGCTGGGGCTAAAGTGTCTGCAGAGCACCATTTGCGAATGTTGGCAGGAGGGGCTGGATGACAGAAGAGGAATGCATTTTGGTTAATGTGTTGCCCTTGCTTTTTGACCTTGGTTTTGCAGTAAAGAGTATGTTTTGTACCAAAGGGCGTTGCCTGCAGAAGCAGACAGCTTCCATGGCACAAGCCGGGGCCTCACCACTGTGCTGAGCTCGATGTGAGCCTCCCTCTCTACCCTACCCCGACCTGACTGTTTATTTTTCTCTCAAGGTGCCCTAGTCTTTGCAGAGACAAGCTGGCCCACTGCTTCCCCTTCCCCTTTCTGACTGCTTGCAAGAGAGGGAGTCCCACTGGCAATGTGCCACTCAGGTTTCCTTGCATGCAAGCAACAGAAGATGACTCTGGCTTGTTGGAGCAGAAGGAAAATTAATTGGAATGCTACAGGGCAGCTCACAGAAGAAAGGGAAACACTGATGAGCCAGAGCTGGGTAAAGCTAGGAACCAGAGTAGCTCTGGGCACCCAAAGAGCAGTATTGATAGGTAGACTTTTCAGGGTGCCTCTGCTCCCCCCATCACTTAAGATGCAGCTGTAGCAATTCTTCCTGAAGGCATCCCTGCCCCCTCCCTACCTCTGGTTGTCATTAATTCTGGCCTGAATTCTCTACTGGACTGGGAGGCCCTTCAAGGGGAGGTATCTTTTCTTGCTTATCTGGGTAACCCCAATGCTTAACATAGTGGTGTTCACAAGGAATGGATAATAACAGCTTATTGAATGCAGGCGTCAGTCCTGGTCTAGTGCTGTGCAAAGAACATTGGATTGAATTCTTCAGATGCCTCTTTCTTTCTTTCTTTTTCTTTTCTTTTCTTTTCTTTTTTTTTTGAGACAGAGTCTTACTCTGTCGCCCAGACTGGAGTACATTGGCTCAATCACAGCTCACTGCAACCTTGAACTCCTGGGCTCAAGCGATCCTCCCATCTTGACCTCCCAAAGTGCTAGGATTACAGGCACGAGCCACTGTGCCAGGCCTCAGGTGCCTTTTTCTAGCTGTGTGGCCCTATTCTCAGTTTTCTCATTGTTAAAGCAGGAATTGCGATCTTTGTCTAAGAGAATGATTGAAGGAATTAAATGAGACTGTGCTGTGCTGGTGCTCAGCATGCAGCAACTGAGGACGAGTGGCCATAGCTAGCACCTTCCCACACTGGGCCTGTTAACACCCACAAAAAAGGTAAGGGTAGATGTGACCATCCCATTTTTGCAGATAGGCCATCGAGAGGCAAAAAGTTTCAGCAACTTGTCCTCATGTCACTAAGCTTATTCATGAGTGAGCTTGGATTTGAGCCCAGAGATGTGACTCTAGAGTCCGTACTCTTATCCACCGTCAGTGTACGTGAACTGCTTTCCTTCCTTGTACACGGGGCGCACTTGGTTCCTGGATTTGGGCCAGCCACCCACCCTGCCATGTTTTCCCTTATTTTTTCTGCACGGGTGAATTCTAGCTGCTGTAGAAACAGAACACAGGGAGAAGCACTGGTTCTGCAACATCAGCACCAATAAAAGCAAATTGCCACCCAACTTCTCGGGTGGCAGGTGACCCAGGGCTTCCTGGGGACAAAGGTGGCTGATGTGGGAGCCTGAGCAGCCTGCCTTGCTGTCAGCACAGACCACGTGGGACAGATGCTGGTGGCACCATAATCTCATTTAGTCTATTTCGGGAAGCAGACAAGTGGATGAGAAAACCCTCGGCTCCTTGGTGGAGAGAGCTAATCAGTCTGGCGTCTGTCTGGGTCTGTCTCTCTGTCTGCACGCTGCTGTGTATCATTTACAGAGACACTTGGTGTGGAAAGTCTCAATACCCAGTCCTAGGATTTTAAGTAGGATTTTATTATTATTATTTTTTATTTCAGAGTATTATGGGGGTACAGATGTTTAGGTTACATGTATTGCCTTTGCTCTGCCCGAGTCAGAGCTACAAGTGTACCCATCCCCCAGATAGTGCGTACTGCACGCCTTAGGTGTGAATTTACCCATCCCTTCCTCCCCCCTCCCACCTGTCCAACACCCAATGAATATTACTTCCGTATATGCACATAAGAGTTGATCAATTACTATCAATTTGATGGTCAGTACATGTGGTGCTTGTTTTTCCATTCTTGAGATACTCTGCTTTGAAGAATGGGCTGCAGTTCCATCCAGGATAATACAAGAGATGTTCACCGTTGTTTTTTGTGGCTGAGTAGTACTCCATTTAAGTAGCATTTTAGATGAAGAATTTTGCCTTTGGACAGCCAACCAAGGGGGAATAATGCTAAGAGCAACAGAAGGAGAACCCATTGAAAGCAATAATGCATGCATGTGAGTGCTGACAGAGACAGTGGCTGGACATTTATGCCCCAGGGTGTGGGTCTGAAGGGAAGAGTTACAGGTTGTCCACACCCAGCCATAGCTGTGGGTAGGTAATTAGGCCCAGAGAATGTGTGACTGGGCCGTAATAGCCAGAGACAGAGTCTCACTGGGGGGCACCAGAAGAAATGTCCCTACATTACCTCCAAGGAAGGAAGTAGCATTTTTGACTGTCCAGCCATAAGGACACAGGCAGTGGGATCTCAAACCCTGAGCCTCGTCCTTGGTGCATTTTGTGGGCTGGTTCTCATGCAGGCAGGGGCCCAGCTTGGCCTTTGGAAAGTAGGTTGAGGTTGCTAGAAAATGTGGTCATTGGTGTTTGCAAGATGGCATCTGAGTTGGGGCACTTGGTTCGAGGGCACCTTGTTTTTTTTCTGAGATGCTGCTGCCCTTCTCCTACGAGGCACATCTTCTGCTTATGAGACCAGAGGGCCCAGGCTGAGGAGGGGGCTCAGAGCTTCCGTGGGGTCCTCTAGCAGCTCTGGGCTTGTTGGTGGAACTTGGCTTGCGTTGGCCCTTAGATAATCTGAATCCTTGGTGGTGGGTGGGAGGGGTGCATGTTCTCTCCTGACCTTGGCCCTGCCTTCCTTTCCCGCTTTTCTTCATGGCAGCCTTCACTCTGTGTTGTTCTCAGGCCAGCCTTTAAGATTTGCAGGGCCTGGGGCAAGAGTACAAATGGTACCCACGTTCCATCATCCAAAGTTATAAATCAACCTACAAAGTGTTACTAAAATAGGTCCCATCCTCCTATTTTGACAGCAGTACCTTCACAACAACGTGGAAGGTCAGGTTAGAATCGAGAATTTTCCTATTCCTCGGAGTTCTGCCTGGGACCTAGGGGTGTAGGAGAGCCAGCCTCTGCCTGCAGCCTCTCCTCCTCTTCCCACGCCTGGCTCTATTTTATTCCCATGTGTCCGAGCTCCATCCAGAACCCCACAAACAGCTGGCCTTGGGTCTGGTCTTGTTTTCAGTGTTTAGACTTAGTCTGTTAATGAATGACATTCCATGCACAAATTACTGTGATGTGAAAGATGATACATACAACCAGAGAAGTAAAGACTGAGTGTGCGTAGAGGCAGTGAAGCTGCAGATTTGCTGGAGTCAGAGCCTGGATGGTCCCGAATCACAGGCTGCAGAGTTTGAACGGAACATGATGTTGGGGGGATCCCTGAAGGTTTGGGCAGAAGAGGGACAAGATCACAGCTGAGCAGGGAGGACACCAGTCAGGCAACAGTGGGAGGACAGGGGATGTGTCATGACAATGACCAAAGACTTCTCTGTTTGCAGGAAGTGACGTTCTGCAGTGGATCGTCCAGCGGCTTTGGATCTCCAATGTGGGTGAGAGCTCGCCCGGTTCTCAGTCACTGAGGACAGCTGTGTGTACAGTACCACAGGAGAAACTGAACGGAAGCTTAGCTCATGTCTCTGAGCAATTTACATTTTAATTGGAGAGACACGACTTTCATGTGTAAAACAACCAGAATCAAAAGCAAAGGCAGGATAATTTGGGGACATAAGAGTTATTTCATACGAATTATCGAGGGCACGTAAATAACAGGGGTAATCGGGAGGACCTAGTCAAGAAAGACTTCTTGGAGGGGTGCTGCATACACCTGGTCTGGAAAGATGTGATCGATTCTTGTGAATTGGTGAGGGGAGCTCCGAGGGTCCCCCTAGACGGGACACTAGCAAGAGTGATGGTGTCAGAATGGAGTGAATGGGAAATGGGGGGGCTCAGAGGGGAAATCAGGAGTCCTGGCTCCAGCTGGGTGTGGAGGGCAGTGGCAGGGTGGAAGTGCACCTGGTGTGTCTGCAAAGTCCGAGTTTTATCTGGGAGATAGGCCATAGGAAGCCACAGGTAAGTTTTGAGCACGGCAGTGTGCATGATCGTCATATTTAAGCCAGGATGTCTGGCAGCAGATGGAAGGATGGATTGGAGCAGAAAGACTCTGGCGGGCAGGAGCAGGCCTCAAAGGAGAAAAAGGGCTGTTGGTACCATGAGGGTCAGGTCTGTGATAAAGGGAGGGGGACGTGAAGAGGGAGGGCCAGGGAGGAAGTCTTCCTGTGCCTAGGACAGAGGCCAAGCTCTGGGGTGGGATGTGGGTTGGGTCTCTGGGAAGGGGGTCCCTGCAGGACTGGAGGGATGGTATCCCCTCCAGAGGATGGGGAGATACCTGCTTTCATGGGTGCTTTTGAGACAGAACCAGGAAAGTTTTCCTTTAATTGAGGCAAATTCAGAAATAAGGCTGTGCTTTCAAATAAACCAAGGGGGGTGGGAATTCAAGCAAAGTGGGGAGGAGAGAAAGACTCTGGGCCTGGGGTGCACGCAGAATTGAGCTTGGCATAGACGTTGACAATAAGCATGGGGCCCCCCCCACTCTTTGAGTGAGAAAGTGTCTGTTGGAACAGAAACATTTTCTTCTTGCTCCTGTGACCTTTTCCCAGACCAGCAGGGTCTAGAGAAGCTTCTCCAGGGCTTCCCCGACTGTCACCTCTAAACCACCTGCAGCAGGCCAGCTGTGGGACCTGTTGGCATTCAGCTTCACTGGCTGCCATCCAGACTTGCTACACCATCATTCCTGGGGCTAGGACTAGCGAAGTCTTCCTTTTGGCATGCGCCCCAGCTGATACTCGTCCACAGCCAAGCTCAGGAGCCACTGTTCTCCCTCCTCAGATGCAGTGCTGTTAGGATGGGGACACCTCTCCCTGAGTTTGGGGTGCTGTGTGGGTGTGAGGCACTGAGCTTCTGCCCTTGGTCCTGCTCTTAACATCCATGTCTGAACCACTTCTCCCCAGAGGCACAGAACTTGGGCAACTTCATTGTCAAGTATGGCTATATTTACCCCCTGCAAGACCCCAAGAATCTCATTCTCAAGCCTGACAATAGCCTCTACCGATTTCAGGTGAGTCGTGGCCTTGGGTGGTAATGTGTGGTTGATTTCACCTGAAAAGAAGCCGGGGCAGTGGCTCACAATGGTAATCCCAGTGAGGTGGGAGGATCGCTTGAGACTAGGGGTTTGAGGCTGCAGTGAGCTATGGTCGCACCACTGCACTCTAGCCTGGGTGACAGAGCAAGACCCTGTCTCAAAAAAAAAAAAAGATAATTGGTTGGATTCATATCTTCACAGATCAGGACTTTAGAAATGGTAGAGGGGGCTAAGGTAGTTTTATTTCTTTAGTCATAGGGCTGGGGGGAGGGGGTTCATGGAGTCACAACCCAGTGTTAAAGCGTGGTGTCCCTGGTTTCTTTTGCAGACGCCGTATTTCTGGCCCACCCAGCAGTGGCCGGCTGAAGATACAGACTATGGTAAATAGCCCACCCCACTTATGCCCTTGGTAGTGCTTAACGTGCTGCTTATTTACTTGCTGCATTTTGGTGACATTTGTCTTGCTGTCATCATGACCTTTAGCTCTGCTCGCGTCTGTACTGGGCGTGTTCCTGGAGGAAAGGACCGGGTGTGCTGGGCATTCTCCCCACCACTCTGAGCACAGTAGCCTCAAGCACAGGGAGGCTGCAGGCAGGGTTTTGAAATATGATGATGATGGAAAATGTCACTGCTTTCTTTTCCAGCCATCTACCTGGCCAAGCGAAATATCAAGAAGAAAGGGATTTTAGAAGAATATGAAAAGGTACAGAGGTGTTTTCAAGTAGAGGTTATTATAATTGAATATAGTCTTGAGCTATTTTTTCCCTCTTCCCCACATGACTACATTCATATGCATCTTCATCATCTACCCATCC
Organism: Daubentonia madagascariensis; assembly: GCA_023783475.1. Lineage (NCBI taxonomy): Eukaryota > Metazoa > Chordata > Mammalia > Primates > Daubentoniidae > Daubentonia > Daubentonia madagascariensis. The sequence goes on from JAKFHU010000487.1 coordinate 12,224,138, forward strand.
ATCCACCCACCCATCCACCCATCCATCCATCCATCCATCCACCCACCCACCCACCCATCCACCCATCCACTCATCCATCTATTTACTTATTAGAAGCAGCTCACTGAAGTAAATTCTTCCCCATGTCTAACTTCAGTTTCTCCTGCTATAATTTAAGCTCTTGCCTTAGTGGCTACTGGGGTGCATAATGACTACCCCATTCCTTTTGCTGTCCCCAAACAATATGACTTGATTAATAAGTGTAATAATGGACCACCCTTGGTTAACAGATGTGAACTTGAGTTTATGATGAGAAAACAATAGTACTGTACAGACTTTTGTTTTAGGCTGGGTAAATCAGATTTCCCAAAGAACACACCCTAACCCTCAAAAGGCTAGCATTTCCGGGCAGAGGGCAGCAATCTTACTGTGTTTTTATTCTTCACAGACATGTTTTTGGAAGGGCCAGCATCACATCAGTGTTAGGGCTTATCTTAGTGGATCTGTGATGCTCTGTTTTTGAATATTGAATTTTCATATTCTTCCTCATCCCCCATCCTCTCTTCCTAATCAGATTTGAGATATATTTATTTAAAACAAACAAACAAAATCAAGAAAAGTAAGACTTACTGTGAAAGCTTTTTGAGAATTCCGTGCTACTCCTTGAGTGAACACCATTGCGAACCTGGGGTCCACACTGGGCTGGGTCTGCAGTTGCCATGTGTCAGGGGCATTCCCTCGTTGACTTAGGGCTTTTTGCCCTGTGGCACATGGCATATGCCTTGGGGCTCACTGATCTTATTTTATTTTCCTTCTGCAGGAAAATTACAATTTCTTGAACAAAAAAATGAACTACAAGTGGGACTTCGTCGTTATGCAGGCCAAGGAGCAGTACAAGTGAGTGAGGCTATCACACGTGTTCTCCGGCTGTCCTCCCTCCCTCCCTCCCTTCTTTGCTTCCTTTTATTAAAATCAACCTTTATTGGGCATTTATGTGCCAAACACTGGGCTGGGCATAGGAAATAAAAAGACACATTCTCATGGGTCAGGCAGACGCTTGCGCAGGCCGCGATACTGCTGTGAGCTGAGGGCCGCGTGGCGGGGGGTTGCAGAAGGGGCTGTAGAATGGCACTGAACCTGGTGGCTGCATGGGGGTGTCCAGGTGAGGGATGGGGATGGTGGATGGGTGGAGAGAAGAGGTGGGGTGAGAGAAAGGGTGTTCTAAGCAGATAGAACCAGAGCCTGGAGCCAGGGGAGTGCCCGCTGCAAGCAGTTCCTTATGGCTGCAGCACAAAGTGCTAAGCATGGAGCTGGCAGAAGTTAGCAAGATGTTAACTGGAGATGTTAGCAAGAGCAGATCGTGAGAGGGCTTTGTGCTGAGGGCCTCGGGGAGCCACAGAAAGATTTTTAAACAGGGGAGGGATATACAATAATCAGATTTGCACGTTAGAACCACCCACCGCTTGCATTTGCCGGTCATCCACATCAGAACTGGAGCTGAAAGTCCCCTCGAGGCCTCTGCCTTGCCGATGACAGCCAGATGTAAATGTGGGGGACAGTGAGTGGTGGGGAGAGTGTCTCTGTCAGGATGAGGTTTGGCTATCGTAATGAACAGCCGCCAGCTCTCAGGGGCTGGAAACTACAAGGTTCATTTCGTGCTTGTGTTCTGTGTCCTGACACCCTTTCCCTCATTCCAGGACCCACGCAGAAAATGCAGCACCATCTGGGCTTTGGCCACTGCTATAGCAGGGGGAGGGAGAGCCTGTGCGGGTCAAAACAACACTTGTCACTTGTGCTCATAATTCATAAAGCAGGTCATATGGTTATGCCCAACTTCAGAGGGTGGTGGGTGGAGACCTACAATCCTACCATGTGCCCAAGAATTGGGGGAGCCAGGAATTTCTGGTGACCAGCACCAGTGATTACCAGAACAGGCAATTCCCACCGGCCCAGCCTCACTCTCCCTGACAGGGGTGGATCCTGGAAGGTCTAGACTTGCAGGTGTCCAGCTGGGCTGGATAGTGGAGACAGATCCTCTGCAGTGGCTGAGGATTTGGAGTGGTGATGAGAACTGTCCCATGGGACAGCTGGTCCAGGAAAAATAAAGATTCTTATGGCAGAATGGCTTTACTGCACCCCTGCCATGGGGAAAATATGTCCATGGAGTTTAGATTTGGATGGAACGCCAATGAGAGAGCTGCCACTGGTTGTCAGCCACTAACGCGTTTCTACCTGGACACGTTTGAGACAGAGCAACATGGGTGCAGCTGTCTAATCTTTTGTATTTATGTCTGTTTATAAGTCTTCATTTGGTGGCTTCTTGGGTACTGTCTCATTTTATGTCAGTATGGGGAAAATGCTTAGAGTCGTGGTTATTGTCATGTCTCACCTCTACCAATGGGGAAACTGAGGTTTAGAGAGGTTGGAATCACCTGGCCAAGGTCACTAGGTGAGGTAGTGGCAGAGCTTGGTCTAGTATTACTTAATTCCACTTGGGGCACCAGTTTTGAGTTGCTTGTGGGTTCCAGCACTGGGTGGGACCCCAGGGACACAGGGACACAGGGACACCGAGATGAGTAAGACATGCCCCTCCCTGCCAGTGCCTCCGTGTCCTCCTCTACCTCTCTGCTCTGAGCAGGATGATCCCAGTGACCCACAGGACCACGAACCCCAACAGTTGCTTTCCAGGGTGCTCTAGGAGCTCTTGCAGCTCACAGCTATTCTCTGTGGTCCCCACAGACCCACCACCTGGACTTGGCCTCAGCTGGGATAAACCTCTGTGCTGCCAAGATCACGGGACATTCCCCTGCTCTGTTCACTTCTGGGTGCCTTGGGATGAGTGGTTCTAAAAGGTTCTCTCCTTCCGAGATGCTGGCTTTCCAAGGCTTAACTCAAAGTCTGCCTCTGATTTCAGATTTAGGGCCTCACAAAACTAGGCTGGCTACGTAGGTTGGCCCATGAGGTAGTCATTTTGTTATACTGAGTCCCCTCTTCTGAGTTCCCGACTTGGCACCCAGCAGCCTACGTGGGGTCTTATGTTGATGTCACACCTGCAACTTAACTTGTCCATATGTGCATGTGTGTTTCGCTCACTCTCCAGCCTCCTCCTCCACTATTACTCACACCAGTACAAGGAACCACTATGCACCTCCGTCCCCAGCAGTGTCCAGTGTCCAGTCATCTGGTCCTATTGCTGCCTTTGGCAAAATCCCTTCCACTCAATGTGACTCCTGTCTGCCCCCAGTATTTCCCTAACCTGGTCAAACCCACCCACTGTCAGCCAGACCTTAGGAGTGTCCTCCTAAATGGCCTCTCTGCTCCCATTTTGCCCCCATGTTTGAAACACAAATAGGATCATATGACTCGACCTTCTCTAAGCTATCAGAGAGAATGCTCACGTCCAATTTCACTAACTCAAGAGAGGCATTTCTGATGAGCTGTTACTGCACTCAGATCATCCTAAATTTAGTGGTTCAAAACAGCAACAATTATTTTATTATCTGTCATTATTTTCATAGGTCAGGAATTCAGGAAGGACTTGGCTGGGCAGCTCTGACTCAGAATCTCTTGAGTGGCTGTAGTCAGGTGGCTGGAGCTGGGGGCTGGCTGACAGTCCTTGCCCTCTTCTTGTAGCCCCTGGGCCTCTCTGTGTGGTCTAGCTTGACCTTCCTCACTGCGTGGTGGCATCAGGGCAGTCAGATTGCCTACAGGTGGTTGGAGTGAGGAGGGTGACAGCTGTACCACCTGTTATGGCCAAGCCTCAGAAACTACACAGTACCATGTCTGATATCCTGTGTTGGTTGAAACCATCACAAAATCCCGCCTGGCTTCAAGGGGAGGGGACATAGGCCCTCTGTCAATGGAGGGAATGTCAAAGAATTGTAAACATATTTAAAAATCACCACAGAGGCCATCCCTGATTCTACATTATAGTACCCTGAATGTTTCCTTATAGCACATAATGCAATTTGCAATTCCATATTGATTCTTTTTGACTATTTGTGTAATGTTTAGACCGAAAGCTACTCAAAGGCAGGGACTATGTCTGTGTTCACTAGTAGACTCTAGGTGCTTGGAACATAGCAGAAAATCAATAAGTACATGGGTGCATGAATGGATGATTAAGCAAATGCCGTTGCTAAAAAAAATTCATAATATGACAAACTAAAGTAATTCCTAGTTTACTGGCTCTCTTGGATTCCATTTATCATGACTCTGCTCCGATAACATCTATCACAGAAAAGCAGAATAGCAAAGCTGGGAAGGACCTTTAGGGTAAATTAGAGGTTGACTCTCTGTGCAAGGCTGTCCAGCAGCACCTCAGGCACGTTGTAGCCCATCCTCCCCAGGACGTGGGCTGGTAGCAAATCCAGTTAGGTTGGCAAGGGGAAGTTCAAGCGACAGCGTTTATATTTAATTTCCAGAGGAGGTTGGCAAAACACCCTGCTGGAATGGTGCTGTTCACCCATCTGGCTCTCTGGGTGTTATTATGTTATTCACAGTACATTAACAGGGAGATAAACCCGCCAACTCTGTCACGCAGAGGGCGTGTGCGTCATCCCACGCTGCTCGGGAAAACAAGCATTACCAAGCGTGAGCTCAGGTCGCCGTGGAAATGGTACGGAATGGGGCCCGTGGCATGATAATTAGCGTGACCTTGCTCCTGGAGGAGGAACGCCTGGCATCGTTTCCTATCCAAAGAGAGAAAGGAGGAGTCTGAGAGAGAAGAGGGAAAATAAAGAACCTTTTACAACGATAAGTTGGGCTCAGAAAAAGCCCCGACTTGGCACAAACTCTTTGGCATAACAGAGTAGAACTGACAGGTAGCGAGGAAAGAGGGTGTCCCAAGGCCAGCATGTTCCCCCTCGCAGTCACATCGGTGGCTGCCTGCTTGTCCAGACTTCCGCTACGTCGTTTGCCAAGGCAGGGAAGAGTTAAAAAGCCAGGCGGTCAAATGTCGGCCCAGGAGGTCACCTGTGCTCGCTCCAGTGACGAAGCTGGCGAAGTTGATTTGGTCCTAGGGCCAGCTGTGGCAGCACGATCGCATCGCAGCATGGAACTGTGGGGGGGCCAGAGCCAGGGCCCGACTCCCGAGTGCAAACCGCGCTGCTGCAACTCGCTGATGGCACGGCCCCCCTTTGTTCCAGTTCCCTGAGCTGTGAAGTGAGAAAATGTCTCTGGGAGGATGAAATCGGGTTAAAGAAGTTGATGTGTGTAAAAGTAGAATGGTACCTGGCGGCACATTGTGTGATACCAGTGTTCACTCTGTTTGCTGTTATCATGGCACACGTGAATTGTTTGGGCAGATCGGGAGAGTGGTCCAGGTCATCGGGAATGGGGCCATCACTGATCAAAGATGCAAAGTATTCCTGGCCTTAATCATGGCTTTTGGCTTTTCAGGGCTGGGAAGGAGAGGAACAAAGCAGACAGGTACGCCCTGGACTGCCAGGAGAAGGCATATTGGCTGGTGCACCGATGCCCTGTGAGTATCCTCCTCCCTGGTTTCCTCCAGCTCTTCCTACACCTCCCGCCCCTTCTGTACTCACCATCCCTGTTGCCAACGCATCTCCCTCCGGGCCTGGAATTGGCTTGGCAGGAGGAGCCACTTGGTGTTGGGTTTGCGTCCAGGTGCCTCTTGGCGGGAAGAGGAAGTGTGCCGTCTGGGTGGGGGCTGCTCCTGGGCGACTCCTGTTGGTGTTAGGTAGGGAGGGACCTGAATGGATTTGTCTTTTATGAGGGCTGGGACTCTTTTTCTTTTTGGCCAGGATATCATACTTTGGGGAAGGAATATAAGAAGAAAAGCTAGAACGTAGGCTCCAAAGCAGAAAAGCAGAATGCTGTGAGAACAGAAACTGCACCGCCAGCTGCAGAGCCGTCCTCTGTGTGTCCTGTTCCCTCTCCTCTTCCCCTCCTAGATTCAGTCCCCAGCAGCTGAGACGGGAGCGGGAGAAGGAGTCAGTGTGTGCTGAACTTCTCTTTGCTTGCAGCACATTCACAGTCACAGCCGATGGGACTAGGCCTCGCGTATTGCTGGGGAATGGTAGCCTTATCCCCCAGCACAGAGAAGCAGGCTCTGACCGCCACCTACTGGGGTTAACTCTGCTGCCTCAGTTTCCTCCTGTGTCAGACCTATATGATGCCTATGGCTCATGAGAGGTGGGAGATCTGAAGCAGTTTGGAAACTGAAGAGTTCAAAATAAATATTCTTCCTCCTCTTCCTTTAGTTTCCTTGCCTGCCACGTAGCAGAAATTCTCAGAACCAGGAAGTGAGTTGGGTGAGGCACGGTTTCAAAGTTTATAGATTTTTGAACTTTGAACCTGTCAGATTTTGGCTGTTTTGCCTCTTTTCTTTTTTTCTTTTTTCTTTTCTTTTTTTTGATCTAGAGTCTCACTCTGACACCAGGCTAGAGTTCCATGGTGTCAGCCTAGCTCACAGAAACCTCAAACTCCTGGGCTCAAGTGATCCTCCTCCTGCCTCAGCCTCCCGAGTAGCTGGGACTACAGGTGCCACCACGCCCGGCTAATTTTTTCTATTTTTAGTAGAGACGGGGTCTTGCTCTTGCTCAGGCTGGTCTCGAACTCCTGACCTCAAGTGATCCTCCGGCCTCAGCCTCCCAAAGTGCTAGGATTACAGGCGTGAGCCACCATGCCCAGCCTTGCTTATTTTCTTTCTGCATTCAAAACAGATACTTGCAAGGTGTTCCATCTGTAGCGGCGTGGTTTGGATACTGTTTTGCTGAGGTTAAGGTCCTGGGGTTGATCCCCAAGCAGCTTGTTTGGTTTTTCTTTGCTTCAGGGCTCCTCCACCAGTTTGCAGATTCCTGACACAGGATCGCGAGGGCTGGGTGACAGAGCACAGGGTCCTGGAGACAAGCACACACCTCCCTGTTGGTAGCTTAGGAGTGAGATCTTTGTATGAGAAGAGAATTGTACATGGCTCATGTGTTCCAGAAGAAGCACCTTGGTGAGGATAAGGGATAGTGGTGGGCATGCCACATTTGGCTAGATGCCCTGGTGCCCAGTGGCAGCATGACTGAGGGCACCTGCTCCTTACAAGGTGGAGAATGGCTTCCACATTATCCCGTGTAGAGACTCCATGGTGTGGCAATGTCAGTGTGACTGCATTCCCTGCAAAGCAGCATAGGCTGGCTCTACACATGACCTACCCAGGCTCTCCTCCCCTCTGTGCTGGCAACCAAGAGGTCTAAAGGGAAGAAGACGAAAAACAGATCATTTGGGTTCTCCCCAGTTCTCCTGGGGCAATCTCTCAGCCCCCACCAGGCAGCTGGCCAAGTGGCTCTTCACAGCATGATATAGAAGTACATAAAGATGACAATGTGTCTCTATGGCACCCCCTTCCCCTTTGCCCCCATCCTCCCCTCCCCCATCTCCACCACCATGACCACCTCTCTCACCTCCTGCACTTTCTCCACCACCTCCACTACCTCTGTTGTCATTGTCATTGTTGTCATCATCTCCATCATCATCACCGCAGACCTGGACTGAGGACTCACAGTGGGCTGGGCACTGTGCTAACATTCTGCACTATCTTATTTAATCTTTGCAGCCCTGTGTGGAAGGCAGTGTTATTATTCCCATTTTACCGATGAGCAAGTGAAGGCTCAGGGATGTTGCTAATGTGCCCACAGTTACACAGCTAGCAGGTGCCAGAGGGTCTGAGCCCACACACCACTGACTGTGAACCCTCCCTCTCAGCCCCTGTGCCCTTGTGCCTCTTGTGAGATGTCACATGATGTCTTAGCGCAGTTCAGTCCTTTTGTAAACTCCTTGGCCATTAGAACATTGCCTGGGTCACTGCTGCTCGAAGAAACACAACGCCTGGGTCCAAATGTGCCTGGTCCCTCTTTCACAGCACTGGGGACCCAAGTTCAGGATGCGGCTTTGATGGACTTGGAGTAGTCCTAAAACTCCTAGAACACAAAACTATTCTTCACATCTAATCTCTCTCATGGCTGTTCCCTAAGTCAAAACCAGACTGGTTGTCAAAGATCCAGCAGGAGTGCCTCGGGCCCTGCTCTCTTCAACTTTCTTAGAAAGCTCCTCCTCTCTCGCTGCCCTGGGCGGGGTGGAGGGTGTTCTGTCTGGAGAGCCTCTGAGCCTAGAAGTTGAGCAATCTGACCGACAAGGCCAGGGAGCTCAGGAACTCACGGACTGTCAGACGGTCTCCAGGAGACTCCAACAAACTGTCAGTTTGGTGGGAAGAAAGCCAGCCAACAAAGCATTTGGCCCTGTGGAGTATAGAGCGGCGGCTCCATGGACTGACTGTAACCGACTGCTGTGGAGTGAGATGTCGCCCTGCTGTCACTGCACTGACTCATTCACTTGTTCATTTGTCTGTTCACTGATTCATGAAATCTTCACTGGGCCCTGACTCTGTGCCAGGTAAGGGGTTAGGAGCTGGGCATGAAATAACAGCTGGGAGTCGTTGCACACTGCTGTGTGCCCATGTTAAGCTCTCTGCACACCTGACAACGATGCTATGAAGTAGGGATTATTACTGTCCCTGTTATTCACATGGAGAAATCAAGGCTCCGAGTGGTTCCGTAGCCTGCTCAGTGCTGGGAGAGGAAGCCACGTCTGTCTGACGGCAAAGCCCGACATGCTGCTGCTGTGCAAGGAGCACCCACGTGTGGAGGGGGCTCAGCGAGGGGGTATTGATTTAGGGAGTGGGGAAGGAGTGTCTAACAGATGCTGTGTCAGGGCTATCATCACGGACAGAGGCCAAGATCAGACGTGGGTGGTGGTCGTTGAGGGATCTGACCCAAATTCCCATCCAGAGCTCAAATGCCACCCGTGACTCAGCATCTTGTGATGAAAGAAAATGATTACCCAAATGGAGCAAAGTATAGATCTGAGCACGACGCAGACTACAGTTAGTTTTGTAAATGAACAAAAGGAGAAGCAGTTCCTTTAGACAGTCATTTTGGGGGCCTTCCCTGCATCTTTGCTGTGCCATCTGTGACTTCATGCCTCCCAAGGATATAGTCCATTGCTTAGGCCTGGTTTTGTGGACAAGGGCTGCTTTCTGGCAGTGTGTGTTCTAAATCAAGTGGTCATTTGTCTGAGTATCAAGCTAAATGGCTCTTGTTTCAACCACGTATTGCAGACACTTGCCAGAGAAGGAGATATCTGCCCTCCATTTCCTGTAAAGATTGGCCTAAATGTCCAAGAATGGAAAATGGCAAAATAAATGGAGGCATATCTACCGTGATGGAACATTGTGAAGCTCTTAAAATATTTTCAAAGCCATTCGTTGACCTAGGAAAATGGTCTGGCATATAATATTATAACGTAAAAGCAGGATGGAATGCTCCATATACTCTTGTCCAAATTTTTAAAAATGTAACATATGTTTTGTGAATGGCCAATCCATGCCAGGGCAGTGGGGATATTCGTATTACCTCAAGGAGCTTTCTACAGTCTGGTTGAGAGACGAAGCCTAAAACTATTTATTACCCCAGTGAATGAGTCGTGCACGAATGTCGTGGCAGCTCGTAGGTGGCAGGGGCCCTGTGTTGGGGGACACCTCCCCGTGGAGAGTGACATTCCAGCCAAGATCTGCTCAGATCAGACGTCTTGAACCCTTTCACCTAAGATCGTCTCCCCATATTCAGGCTCATTTCTCTCAATTTCTTTCCCCTGTTTTATTTTATCAAATAGTTTAGTGTTTTTCTTATTGTTTTCTGTCTCATGCATCAAAAGGGTCTGATCCTTTAGGGACGACAGTGAAGACGAGAGAAGTGTATCAGAGCTAGAGAAGGGACAGCAGGGACACGGTAGAGTGTCACCAGGAAATGTCCGTCAGCTCCATGCTGGCCCTGCTCGGGATGCTGATTCCTGGGAATGTCACTTCCTCACCGTGCAGTTGTCACAAGTACAGAAGGTCCTTTCCTCAGCTGAGTGATGAGGCATTTCGTAAATTGCCTCTTTGGCTCATGCCCAGGGGATGTTGCTGGGGCGTCATACCCTGGTGTTCGCAGTTCTTCTGGTTGAAGAGGGGAAGCTTGCACGTCTCTGGAGGGCCTCCTGCATGTGGCAGGGGCAGAAGGCATTTGCGTGCCTCCGTGTCTGCTGGCAGCACACCGCAGGCGTATGTTGGTTGCCCTTGTTTCCTGTGCGTGGGCAGTCAACTCTGGGTTACTTTCATTCGAGCACCCTCATGTGTGCCAGAAACGGCGTCAGTAGTGGGTCTGGTGACTATCACAGTGGATCAAAAACTTCACGCTACCTGATGAATGAATGAATGGAGCTCGGAAGTTTCCCAGACCAGCAGAGGCAGAAGGCAGAAAACCCCGGGGAGTTTTGAAGGCAAGGCAGCTGGGATGGGACCACAGCTTGATTAGAAAAAACTGAGACTTCTGGGGCCTCTTCCCACAGAGGTGCCGGGGCAGCCCGAGGAATGTGCCTGGCTGTCCCCTAGGGCTGGCAGGGAAAGCCGGAGGTCACGGGGGCCTGCAACTGGGCAGGCTGGCAGAATAATAAAGCCCGGTGGGTAGCTACAGGTCTGAGAGTCCAAGGCCACCTGGTCTGGGCAGCTGAGGGCACCCCGGTGTCAATCTCGGTTATGAAGGTGTACCTTCGAGCACCAGGGCAGCCGAATTTATGTCCGAGTGTGGGGCAGGTTCAGAGGAAACAGCTGGATGACTGATCCAAGGCTCGAGCAGATGGCCACACTGAAGCTGTGTGTGCCGCAGTGAGTGCCTGCGGGCAAGCAGCAGACAGTGGTTGTGCGGGCACTGGGGCATGGGCTCTGTGTGTGTGTCAGTGTGTTGGGGATGCATGTGTGTGAGCATAAGTGAGTGTGTGTATGTGTGTGTGAGAGTGTGTGAAAGTGTCACAGCGTGTGTGTGTGTGTGAAGTCTGTCTTCAGTTTCGCTGGGGGGTAACCCACTGTAGACAAAGGCACTGACCCCGCCCCATGCTGGGTTAGATCCACCGAGGGCTAGCTTGGACCTCTGTGTTGTCTCTTCAAGGCACCTGTAATTTATCGCTTGTGTGACTAATTGCTGAGTGGCTGCCTCCCCCACGAGACTGGCAGTGCCTCCACGTGCCTGCTGGGGGTGTCTCAGTAGCAGTGGTCTCAGGGCATGTTTGCCACTGCTCCCCAGGGCTGAGCACAATGTCCAGCACACAGGAAGTGCCTCATAAGTACTTGTTGATTGAGGGCCACTTGTGACAGGGGTAATGATGGCCTCTCCCTTTCGCTGTGCTCCTCCCCACCCACTTTCTCTTCCCTGCCTAGGCCATATGTCCAGTATTCACCTCTGTGGTAGCCCACTGAGCTGAGTTGCTAGATTTAGCAAAAAAAAATGTAGGGTGTCTGGTTAAATTTAAATTTCAGCTAAACAACAAATAACTTTTATAAAAAATATATTTTGTATTCAAATATATTTGATATATTTTAGTATAAATATACAATAAACAGAAAAATATTGGAACAGAAATCGTTTGCTGTTTATCTGAATTAACTGGACGTTCTATATTTTATCTGGCAACCCTTCGTCTGAGCTAAAAATGCATCTGATCCTGATGGGGAGAGAGCCCCATCACCTCCCAGCTCTCTGCTTCAGTGTAGCCAGCCTGGTTGATCACAGGGGCTGAGCACTTGCTGGATGCCTGGCACCAAACCTGCACAGAGGGAAGTGAAAGGCTCAAATTGTTGGCCTCATGGAGTCAAGGAGTTGAGAGAGACCAAGAAAGATTTTCTGGAGGGTTGGCTTGCCTGATGGAAAAGGGAGCTGACAACAATGGCAGACCCAGCTTTGGGCCACACCTTTACACACGTGATCTTAAAATGAATACAATCCCTTGCTCAGTAATAGCTACCCTCTGTTGGGAGCTTCAGACCCTATCTCGTTAAATCTTCACAAGAACCTGCCAGGTGGGAGGAATCATCTGTTGGTGGGTCATCTGTCGATGGATCGTCATCTTAGATGGGTCAGCACGTGCAGAGATAAGTGGTTTCTAAGATCTTCTGCATAGTTGGGAAGCTGGAGAACCAGGGCTGGGACCTAGAGGTGCCTGACTCTCCTAAAGCACTGCTCTGTCATGTCTCTTTCCCCATGCATCCCAAGATAGAAGCCACAGAGTGTGGGGAAGGAGCACTGTGGAAAGAGTCAGGAGTCCTGTGTATTAGTCCCAGTCAACTCTTTTTGAGCTTGAGGGTTACAAGTCTGTCCATGCATCCACCCACACACCACCCACCTAAGCATTCTCCCATCCATCCATCCATCCATCCATTTCACTGTGTTAGGTACTGGGGATGCTGTGGGGGAAGAACAGCCCCCATGGAGCTCACCAGCTCACCTGGAGGGTTTATGCACCCTCATAGCTCCCTGTGGGCTAGGCCATAAGACCTTCTTGGCTCAATCTCAGAACTGGCAGCTTGACCATTACCAAAGTTAATCAGAAACTGGAGACCCACCCTATAGTGATCCTCACTTTTTTTTAATTCCATTCAGCCAGGAATGCACAATGTGCTGGACTATGGCCTGGACCGAGTGACTGATCCGAATGAAGTCAAGGTAAACCAGGTACGTCTCTGCTGCATACTTTGGGTAGGGCCTCAGTCAGGCCCTGAGATGGGAAGGTGTCCACACGTCTGTTCATGTCTGTTAGGACAACGATATCTCCCCTTTGAGACGCCATAGACAGGAGGACTATGGGCTGTGTGGTATCAGGGTCGGGGAGGGGTGAGGCCATGGCAAGCGTCCTGGGAAAGAGCGATCACAACTGGAGGCAGACGAGAGAATGCGGGGAGCAGCGCAGGGCAGGTAGGATCGGGATCGTTGGTTTTCAGACTTTTCTGAGTCACTTCCCCTTTTGAAAATCTGATGAAAGTTACGAACCATTCTACTCAAAGAGGCACAGGCAGTCATTTTGCCCACAATTTCAGCCAGTTCCTTGACCCTGAGAAGACAAAAGGGCCCAGGCTCAAAACCCTTGAATCAACTTCAAATTTAAAACTTAATCCACATGGCGGGGCCTAGAATGTCACACTTTTTTCCACATCCCAGTGGAGTAGGGTCTTTGCAAAGATTTTCCAACACTTTTTATTTTACAAAGGCTTTTTCTACAAATAGGCCACCTTTCATGATGGATGGCCAATTTCCCATGACTTTTTTTTTTTTTTAAATTTAAAGAGAGGCAGTTCATAAACTGTTGAGACTGTGGCACTATGGACATTTTGGGCCAGATAATTCTTTGGTGGTGGTGGTGGTGGTGGGTTGTCCTGTGCCTGTAGGATGTTTAGCAGCATCCCTGGCCTTTACCCAGTAGATGCCAGGGCCTGCAGCCCTCTCCCTGCCCACCTCCTGCCCATTCCTGACAATCAAAAATGTCTCCAGACATTGCCCAGCAGACCCTGGGGAGAGAGTGAAAATCGCTCTGGTTGAGAACCACTGATCCCAGTCAACCAGCCTGAAACCCATGTGAAGTGGTCTTAGATGGTTTCATTGCTTTCTGTCTAACATTATCTTTGGGCAGCAAGGGGTCAGTCTCCTCTCTAGCTTAGTGTGTTGTCTATGGGGCTTGGCAGTGCCTTCCAGCATGAGTGGGGCCTGGGGGGATGTGCAGGGAAGTGGGTGGGGAAAGAGAACAGAGCAGGAAACTGGCAGCTCTGGGACAGTGTCTACTCTTGCTGACTAGGATATGTGAAGAGAGACGTCGAGTGGCCAGAGAGCGTCCCCCCGGGGGAACGTTAGGGCCCCTGTCCACAAGCCAAAGAGACCCTTCCTTTGATAGGCGCGAGGCACTGTCAGCCTCTGCTCGGCTGTTCCCAGGGCAGCCTTTCCCGTGTTCCCCTTGTCAGAGAACAGATCACTGCTGAGGCCTTGGAGGCTTGGTTGCCATGGGAACAGAATCCTCGAGTAAAATACTGAACCCGGGTGGAAGATTTGCTTTTTTTGTGGCTGACTGGCAGCTCTGGAAACCTCTTTCCTCTGGAGGAGAGGAGGGTGGGGGCAGAAAGCACGTCACCCACTCTGACGGGGGGGGGGGTGTGGGGACCCAAGCTGTGTGTGTTGAGGGGGGTGGGCGCGACCTTAACTTCAGCAATTTGGGAGGGGAGCTGAGGAGCCCACCGCTCCGTCCGTCCTGGGGGCGATGCTTAGGGTGACTTCCAAGGAGGGCGGCCAGATGGCCCTCGTCACTGAGGAGGCCCTCATCCTCCCGCCTCAGGACCCCTTTCCCGCGGACGCTGGTGGTCCTCTCAGCCCAGAGCCCGAGCAAGCACCCTGGGTGTGAGACCGAGCGTGTGCTGACCTGACCGTGGTGGGGCTGGGCAAGGGCTGGGCCCGCACTGCTGCTTACCTGTCACCTTCTCTCTCTCTCTCCCCAGCTGTCTTTCTCCTGTCTGTGCCCTCTGGCTGCTGTGCAGCGTTAAGAAGAGCAAAGAACCGCAATTCTCCCGCATGCGGGGCCCTTCCGGCCCTCCCCTAGGCCGGCCCCAGTGGGCTGTGTCTTATCTGCTTGCAGCACTGCCCACTGTCTGCGTGTCCCCTGTTGTCCCGTGTGGACCTGCCCTGGGAGGACAGGGCCAGTGAGAATAGGAAGCATCTCCACAAGGCCTTGCGAGTGCAGAGGTTTTGGATTTTTGTCTCAGCTTAGAGAACTCACAGGTGCCTGAGCTGGTTTGAAGAGAGAGGTCATTTCTGGAATGAGTGAATTCTTGAAAAGATATCTGCTTTCCTTAGAGGCAAATAGTCTGTCAAACGTAAGGAAGGAGGCTGTTAGGTTGGCGGGTATCTAGGGCCCTGGTGACCCACTTCCTCGGGCTGATGGCAGCGTGTTGGCAAGGCTGCCCAGTTCTGAGAGGAACCGGCCGTGGGCCAGGGGCCAAGCCCTGGACACGTGTCCTCTCTCGGTTCCGAAACCCTAGCCCTTCCACCCCAGGAAGAGATGGGGCAGGGGGCTGCTCTGACAGGGTCATCACTGTCATTTAGGGATGAGGGTGGTCAGCCCCACTCTACCACTCCCTGGCCGTGTGATCTTGGGCATGCTCTTGAGCCATTTGAAGTGTCAGTTTCCTCATCTATAAAATGGGAATCACAATAGTTCCTTCCTCAGAAGATTAAACAGGATCATTTATATGAAGTGTCTAGAACAGTAATCAACATGCAGAGGTACTCCATAAACAGCAGCTGTCATTATTATAACTGTCGCCATGTTGCGAGAGAGAATTTATGGGGCCGGTAGACCTCAGACCCCATTTTCAGGGGCTGTGCCTTAGCCAATTTCCTCTTCTGTCCTCATATCATCTCATACCGCTGTCCTGGTGGCAGTTGTGGGGAGGAAGATATAATTTCAACCTCTCTGCCCAGTCCAATCAGTGGCTGCTGAGAACAGCACAGTCTACACTGGCATGCACACAGGTCTTTGGGTAAAAGGCAGAAATATGGCCCCACAGTATTAAATACCGTGCTCTGCAGAGCACTCAGCCTGGAGCCCTCAGCGAGCAAAAGCCCCCCGTATGCTCCCACCAACAGGGTACAAACTGCTTTCTTCTTGTGCCTCATGTGTGAGCGTGGCTGGCTGGGGAAGGACTGACAGCTTGCTGCATCCAGGCACGGGGCTCAGTGCTTCACACCCAGTAAGGGCTCAGTTAAGACTCACAGCAGCCTTAGGAGGTAAATAGTGGTGTTAGCATCCCTATTTCATAGCTGAGGAAGTAGGTCGAGGTGGGGAGGGGAGAGAAGGTAGCTCCTCCAAGGACACACAGCTGGGAAATGGTGGACCTGGGATTCGAGCCTCAGCCGATGGCCACCGGAGCCCACTCTGTATCCCACCTGATGTTTTCTAATATCCATCGTGTGGCTTTTAGAAGCTTTGCCAGATTTTCTTAAATCTGTTAAGAAAGGTAATATCAATTTCATTTTTCATGTGAAAAAACCAAAACAGAGATACCGCTGTTTGTCCAAGGTGGTGGGGCCAGGATTCAGAGTTGGTCCTTTGCAGTTCTGTAGCTTGTGCTCTTCCCTGTTACCCACATACCCCCCGACTCCCCCAGGGCCTGAATCCTGCACCCAGGGCCAGCTTCACGGGCAGGTGGCTTGTAAGTCGCCAAACACCCCATGCTCAGAAGGGCCCTTGCTTGGTTTAACATTCTGTTAATTCTTTATACATTTTCTGGGCAGAGTCCCTGCATTTTCATTTTGCACTGAGCCCTGCAAATTGTAAGCAATCCTGCCTCCTCTCCCTGATCAGGAAGTACCTGGCAGGACAGACACTTCCTTCAGAGGATCGCAACCTTGAATCCTCATTTCCCTGGACAGCTGCCTCCCTCTCTTTCCTTGTCTGCTTTGCATTAACTGGGTCGGTTTCTCCATCTCCTGGTTTCTGACCTCGGACCCCTGCCCACTCTCCATGGCTGTGCTGCCACATTCGCCTTTCACGTGGCTTGCCCAAACCTCCACCTGCGTTTCTTTGCAGATTCCTATCTGGCTGCCCTGTCCCAAGGTCCCTGCTTGTCCCTCCCCTGGGCTCCCATGCTCCTGCCTGCTAGTGGCCCTGTGACAATTGTCCACATCCTCCATCGAGGTTCCGGCTGACCCGCTGGCCATGGAACTGTGTAAACGAGTCTAGGTTGTGTCCCTATTTGGGCAACTCTGCAAGGGTAAAAGAAGAAGTTGTTAGAATTCCAAGAATGCAGAGCATTCGAAGATTTCTTAGGCAGAATATTCCTCCTGTAGCAAAGTGTGTCACCAGGGTGAAGAATGAAAAGAAATGGCTTTGCTCCAGGAGGGCCACCTGCTGAGAAGGGAAGGGATCTGTGTGCCAGTTCCAGGGTGGAAAAAACAGTTTATTTCTTCTCATTTTAGCATGAGGTGGTTTTCTTTGAATTACTTAGAATTAGGTATATCTTTTAATAACTTCACTTAACTTTAATGTTTCTTATGGCGTTTGGCTAAGGAATAATAATACTGGTAGTAGGTTTGCAAGATTTAGCGAATAAAAAATACACAATTCCCAGTTAAATTTGAATTTCAGATAAACAATGAATAATTTTTTTTTGTCCCATAACTATGTCCCAAATATTGCCTGGGCATTCTGTATTTTGTCTTGTAATGAGGGCTAAAATCGCACTGTGCATATGCTCAGCAGCGGTGCATTAACCCTACTGAATAGCCCCTGTTGATGGAGTTTCTGCTGTGTTCCAGTCGCCTTGTGTCTATTATCTCATTTAATCCCCTTTTTGTATATTCTCCTTTTACAAATGAGAAATCGGAGGCTCTGAGATACTAAGTGACTCATCCAAGGTCATGTAGCCAGTAAGTGGTAGAACCAGGATTTTAACCTTTGTCTGACCCCTGAATCACTCCCCCTGACAGACAGCAAATTGTCTCTTCACCTTTTAGAAAAGTCCAGAGCCCTGTGCCCTCACTGCCCCAATGCACACACCCCTAGAAAGGCAGAGATACCTGTATGTCATTCTAGAGAAAGCCAATCCCATGGACAGCTATTTTTTTTTTTTTTTTTGAGACAGGGTCTCACTCTGTTGCCCAGGCTAGAGTACAGTGGTGTCATCATAGCTCACTGCAGCCTCAAACTCCTGGGCTCAAGCAATCCTCCTGCCTCAGCCTCCCAAGTAGCTGGGACTACAGGTGTGCACCACCACACCCAGCTAATTTTTCTATTTTTTGTAGAGACGGAGGTCTCGCTGTTGCTCAGGCTGCCCTTGAACTCCTGGCCTCAAGTGATCCTCCCGCCTTGGCCTCCCAAAGTGCTGGGATTACAGGCGTGAGCCACTATGCCTGGCCAAGACAGCTATTTTTAAAGCTAGAAGTAAAAGCTAAAATTCATGCAGACAATCCAGGCTAGAGGTGGGAAAGCCTCAGATTCAACCAAATCCTATTATTAGTGTGCTGCAGCCTGATTCCCAGAAGATAACTGGTAATTCTTGGAATCCAAAAACAAACAGCAAACTTCACTGCACAGTCAGAGCCCTAAAAAGGTAATAAAATCAAATGAAGGAAATAAAAATATAAAAATTGTAAAACCCCAAAGACTGAGATGATGATCCCAGAAATAAACATAGTAGGCCAAAGGGAGACCCCGAGAGGTAGAATAGAAGTGAGTGTGCATGACTGTGGCTTGCAAGTGTAGCTCTCTGTGGGCCCAGGGAACACCAGGACAGCCAGGATCCTGCTTCTTGCATCTGTGTTTGTTCACTCGGGAGCCTTGGGCCCCCAGGTGCTGGCCACAGAACAGTGGCCGACAGATAGGAAGTTTGACTGTGGGGCCTGGACACTTTGAAGGTGTTTTTGACACTGGCTGCTAAGCACGGGCCTAGCACACTTTCCATCTTCACCATCATGGGTATTAATGAGAGAGTGTTTCCTGTGTTTGAGTTTCATATCATGATTGGGGCTCTAGTTCTCTTTGTGTTTTAATTTTAAATTAAATGACTGGAAAGAGTCATTCCACCCTGCAGCATTCTCAGCTTCAGGGCAAGGAAGGAGTGGGAACAGAGCAGGCTAGGTTGGAGAATGTGAATAGGTGCAATGAGTTTCTGAATTATCTGAGATAATTCTATTTCTCTTGGATCACTCCCCAGCTTTGCAAAGGGCAGAGCTGGGATTGAATCCTGGCTCAACCAGTTGCTGACCAGATACTGAGAAACTTATCCACAGCCTCTCAGAGCCTTGGTTTCCTCAGCTGAAAATCAGTGTGATAAAATTTCCCTCCCTTAAGATTTGTAAAGGCTCAAAGAGGTGTACATTGCTTTGTGGTAGTTGCTAGGCAGTTATTATTATGCAAAAGTCCAGCTTCCTCTTTGAGCAGAGGGCACAGGCCAGTAGATACTATTGTGAATAATCCACTCCAGCAAGATTCTAACAGAAGGAAGTGATTATACAGTATTAGATTTGAATGCAAGTCCACTCTGGCCCCAGGGTCTTTTTCTACCTAAAATGTGTATTTTCTAAAACAGTGGCTTATGTTGGGAGGGAATGGGAACAAATAATAAGTGTGGTTGCCAAAATATTTGGATCATTGGGGGAGTGTTTTTAATTTTTTAAGTGAAAAAAATTCTATTAAGCTTAGAAAAAGTCCCCATTTTTGTGGGCCTCCAAGCACCCTGAAGTCATCATTTACTCAGTATTTATTGAGCATCTACTCTGCATCAGACATTATGCTAGGGAAGACAGACATGTTCTCCCTGCTCTTAATGTGCCTTAATGTTGATTCATACATTAAACAAGGAGTCACACTAATAAATATATAATTAAAATTGTGATCAGTGCTACGAAGGAGAAAGTCAGGTTGTGTGGGAGTCTAAAACAGACCTACCTGGGCTTTACCTTTCTGAGATAACTCTCCTTACTCCTCCATGCAGGGAAAGAAATTATACAAAAATAATCCAGGAAAACAAAAATGAAACCCAGTGTGGATTAGAAAGGAGAGGCGAGTGTATGACATTCTAGATTGGACTCTGCTGCATTCCTTTTCAATGGGCTCATGGGCTAGTGTTTATTTTGCTAATTGGCTAAAAGGAAGTAAGTGCTCTCCTTGGACTTATGACTCATTTCCAAGTGAAGACTTGGCTGGGTTGAGCAGCATGGATATTAGCAGCCAGGAATCAAGAGGCTCAGCTTGAAGTATAAGAGTCGGCACCAGCCAGCCCCTGGACACAACCAAACCTACGAAAACTGAGACTGGAATCACCACTCTGGCCATCCTCAAAGAGTTACATGGTGCGGAAGTGTGGTGCCAAGGAAGCACGCCCCTCTCAGATTGTAGAAGATCTATGTATTTTAGCTGGAGGCAGATCTGAATGGTTTTCAGGAGCTTCTAAGAGCCTAAACAAGAAGCTTCCTTTGGAGCCATCCTGTCTCTGTTGTAATTCAAAAAGTCCAGACAGAAGACACCTTGAGGCTCATCCCTGGCATGAACTTGATCCAGCGGCTTCAGCAAGGGGATAGGCATGATGGGATCTTTCACGCTGTAGCTCAACTCCGGGACTCACCTTGCAGTGGATGCTGGTCTCAAGCCTTTTAATTGTGTGGTTTATTTTTGGCAACATGGCTTTTTTTTTTTTCCCCAACTTGTGGTATTGGTCAGTTGTTCCAAGTATCCGACCGATGCATCGCATCATTCTCTCATAGCTGTTCCCTGTGGGAAAAGAAACAAACACCCCAGCTCCACGCTGGCGTCTCCATCTATTCGTCTCATCCTGTATCTCGGTTGGGAACCTTTATTCCTCACTCTGCAGATCGTTACATGGGCACCACGCTAGGCTGGAACCAACCCCAAACTCAGCCTCTAACTCACCTTGGCTTTTAGGAGAGCAGTATAAAGTTACAGTGGTAAATTGTACTACTTCCCTTGCCAAATCTCTTGGTTGGTGTTATTCTCCAGTGGTTACATAGAATAGGGTGGAGGCAGTGGTAATGGGAAATTCTCCCTTTTAAATAAGAAAAGATGGGCAGTTTTCTCATGGGGAATGATTTTTACTTTTCAAGTGGGTACTTGAACTGTAATGATTTAATGGCATCTGTTTAATGGTTTTGCGTCTTTGTTTTACAGAAACAAACAATCACTGCTGTCAAAAAAGAGGTAATTAATCTTCCAGTTCCCGTGAAGTTTGATTTTAAATCTTCCAATAAATTATGTGTACTTTGGCTTTATGCTCTGCACTCAGTTATGAAATGAAAACCATGTGTAATGTTCAAACAATTGTTTCCAAATTAATGCACAGCGCAGAATGACAAAGCATCCTTTGTAAGATCTGAGTGGGGCTGATGGAGACTCAGGATGTGAAACACCCCTCGAAGGCACAGAGATGAGGTGTGGCCAGAGAGGACAGTGGGAACTAATGCTGCAATGTCTATATCCCCAACCCGGCCCCTGCTCCTGCAGTTACAGGGCATTCAGAATCCACCCAGTGTGGCAAACTGCCTATTTTGGCAAATCTTATATCCAGGACCCAAGACAGAGCCCTGGGAAGCACTGGCCATTGAGGTGGGAGGTGTCAATCAATATTTGAACAGGGAAGAAGGTGTCTGAGGAGGGGATGGCTTGCTTCTGCTGCAGCTACAGGACCAGGGAATTAAGGATATCACCTATGGTGGGGAGCACCCTCTGCTTCCATCAGCCAGAGGAACATGAGGGAAAAGTCAAACACCTGTCCTCATGTCTCAGTTTAATGTTCTTTAGAACATTTTCTTTTTTCTGCTGGTGCCTTTTTCCAGACCAACACACGATCTGGAAAAGGAGGCCACTAACCAACACATGGTCTGGTTAAGGAGGCCACTAATTTGGAGTTTTGGGTGGGCTGTCCACCATGGGCCTGAGTCCTGTTGGTACTGAGGTAGCGGGCTTGAGGGAACAGAATGGGGTGTTGTTATGGATAAATGGCTTCTGGTTTTGGAGGCCGTATGTGTCAGTGTTAGTGACACTCGAGCATGGGGAATTCAGACATCTTCTAACAACTGTGTCTCTTCCAGATCATGTACTACCAACAGGCCTTAATGAGGTCTACAGTGAAGTCTTCGGTGTCCCTTGGAGGGTATGTCCCTGATTTGTTGGTCTTGCTGAAGTATGAGCAATTGATAGGCTAGCCATTGATAGGAGAACTTCTGCTTTAAGGCAAGCTTGACAGGTCACGGCTGACTGATTTAAGATCCTCCAGAACTGTGAGAGACAAAACCAGTCTCTCGGAGGTTTAGTTCTGACTTCTTTACTCAGAATCTAATCTTGGGTTAGACAAAATCAAGGGTTGGTGAGGTTCTATAAAAGTCTGTCGTGTTTCTCGGAATCTACTAATGTGTGGATAGGGTGGGTGGGAAGGCTTGAAAGTCCATGGACTGGGCCCTGTGGGGACAGCCTGTGTTCCTGTCATTACCCACTCAAATTTATTAGGGATGTGTGGGTTATGTTCACTGGTTCCATGTTCTGGTAGATGTCCATTGTAAATCTTTGATTTAAAATCCAATTAGGATAAATTGGAAATTTATGTTTGATTTGTTGAACTTTCAGGCTACCTTGATCCAATCCCCCGTGGGACATAATCTGGGAGTCACAAAGGGCTCAGCGCCTCCCAAATGCAAGCAGTTATCCTTTTGAAATGTGGAACGTGGAATTCATTTTAGGGCCACATTGCTAACTCTAAGGTTTTCTGGCACACATGAAAATGAACTTGGTTTATTTCTGGGGAGGCATGATGTGACTAATAATTTATTCAGACTGTTTAAGACGCAAGTCATCGTACTGATTGAGACAGAAGATGCTCTTTGTCCTGTGTCTTCCTTCAAATATAGTCAGGCGTTGGACTCTTGTAAAAAAAAAATTTTTTTTTCCTGAGTCTGCTTGCTAGGGAATCTTATAAAAATCTTTTATATCTCCCCAAATCTCTAGTT
The DNA here is from genome assembly GCA_023783475.1 of Daubentonia madagascariensis. Lineage (NCBI taxonomy): Eukaryota > Metazoa > Chordata > Mammalia > Primates > Daubentoniidae > Daubentonia > Daubentonia madagascariensis. The sequence continues at coordinate 12,246,493 of JAKFHU010000487.1, forward strand.
TTCAAAAATGTCACCTGCCCAGTAAAATGTGCCCTGACCCCGCCCACATTTTTCAGACCTCATCCCAGATGAGGAGTGCACCTGTGTAGTCAGGAGGTGCTTGCTTTGGTTTATAATGATAATCACTGTTCTATGATGAAGTCAAGACTATTTACTCTGATGTTCCAGAAACCCAGTTCCATGAAACCAAACAGAAAAAAATTTGAAGGAGAGTCAAGGATACTTCTTAGACCCACTTTCCAATTTTTATTTGTCTCAGCGTCTCATTACCATAATTTTGACACTATTAGTGTTTCGACCTGTGGACCAGTTGTTTTTTTTCCCCTCCAGCTGCTTCAATGGTAAATGTCTGATTAAAGAATAAGAGAGTCTTGGGAGAAATGAAGCCGGGGGCTTGAGTTCTGCGTAGAATTGCAAACGCAGTGCTGTGGTTTATCTCTAGGGCATGGATCTTGTTCTATCAAAATCCCACTAATATATTATTTAGTTTAAAATAGCTAGAAGGAAGATATTGAATGTTCCCAACACCAAGAAATGATAAATGTTTGAGATGATGGATGTGCTAATTACTCTAATATGATCACTATACATTATATGTATTGAAACATCACAATGTATACCATGAATATGTACAAATATTATTTGTCAATAAAAAATTTAAAAAATTAAAAAATTTAAATAAATTAATGGAATCACCATAAAAAAATCCCATGGGCAGACTTCATGGTAGGTGCCTTATGTATCCACTGTGGGCACAATTCCCCACAGGTGAGGAGAAGGCATAGCAGGCTTTTCCATACTTCCCAGACACCAGGAAATGTTTTGACTCAGAAGAGCTGACTCATCTCAAGGGAATTAACTCTTTTTTTAAATTTATTTTTTAAATTGACACATAATAATTGTACATATTTATGGGGTACACTGTGATTTTTTTTAAGAGACAGGATCTCATTCTGTTGCCCAGGCTGGGGTGCAATGGCATAATCATAGCTCATTGCAGCCTTGTACTCCTGGGGGCAAGTGATCCTCCTGCGTCAGTCTCCCAAGTAGCTGGGACTACAGGTGCACACCACATGCCTGGATAATTTTTTTCATTTTTTTTAGAGACAGGGTGTGTGTGTGTGGGGTCACACTGTGTTGCCCAGGTTGATCTCCAATTCCTGGTCTCAACCAATCGATCCTCCTGCCTCAGCCTCCTGAGTCCCTGAGATTACAGGTGTGAGCCACTGTGCCTGGCTCTTAGTGATGTTTTGATACTTACAATGTATGGTGATCAGATCAGGGTAATTAGCATATCCATCATCTCAAGCATTTAACATTTCTTTGTGTTGGGAACATTCAATATTCTCTCTTCTAGCTATTTGAAAATACATACACAGTAAAACCAAGGATACTAGAGGTTAGGAAGGGTAGGGGGAAGGGAGAGAGGGAGAGAGATTTGTTAAAGGATACAAAATTACAGGTAGATAAGAGGAATAAGTTCTAGTGTTCTATACCACTGTAGGATAATGATAGTTAACTACAAAATATATTTCCAAATAGCTAGAAGAGAGGGAATTAGCTCTTTCTCCAAATAGTTCGTTTGGGGTTTACACTTCAATTAGACCCCAAGTTTGAATAATGGGTCTAAATTCCCCAACCCAGGCATTATCCTGACAAAAGGTAGAACCCAACATGGCAACACATCTTGTGATTCTGTGGCAGACTCATGCTTCCAAGATGCGTGCAGAGACACCTGTTTGAACAAGGGCAAACTGAGTTGGCTTTAAGTCTAAAAAAACTCCTGATAAAATGTCAAGAGGCCATATTTTAATGAAATAGCCACAGAGAAATGACAAAGGGACTGGATTGGGAGACAACATTTCATTTCGCAAGTAGAATAGAGACAGATCTTGTCAAATACCTGCCAATCCCAAGGGCTATTAAAACATTTTTTAAGAAGACAAGAGCAAGTATGTAACTATGTCAATAAAGGAAAAGGAAGACAGGCTGGTCAATCAACCTGAGTATTGATTTCCTCTCTTGGGTGTTGAACTTCTAGGAAATTGTTTTTCATTTGCTTTTCAGGATTGTCAAATACAGCGAGCAGTTCTCATCCAACGATGCCATCATGTCAGGCTGCCTCCCCAGCAATCCTTGGATAACAGATGACACCCAGTTCTGGGACTTAAATGCCAAATTGTATGTATTCTCTCTCTCTATCTATATATTTTTAAAAAATCTTTTTGGGTTATAATTCACATGCCGTGCAAGTTCACTTATTTACATTGTACAACTCAGTGCTTTTTATTATATTCATAGAGCAGTGCAATCATCACTAGGATCAATTTTAAAACATTTTAATCACCCAAAAAAACAACTCCATACCCCTCCTGCCTTAGGCAACCATGTATGAATCTATGTTCTATCTCTATGGATTTGCCTATTTGCCTATTCTGCGCGTTTTGTATAAATGGAATCATACATTAAGTGGTCTTTTGTGACGAGCTTTTTGCACTTAGCATAATGTTTTCAAGGCTTATCTGGGTTGTGGCATGTGTCTCTACTTCACTCCTGTTTATGGCTGAATAATATTCATTGTATGGCTAGACCACGTTTTGTTTATCTGTTCTTCCACTGATGGGCATTTGGGTTGTCTCTGCCTTTTAGTTATCATGAATGATGCTGCTATGAACATTCATGTACAGCTTTTTGTTTTCATTTCTCTTGGGTGTATATCTAGAAGTGGAATTGCCGAGTCAAATGATTACTCTGTTTAACAATATATTATTTTTGAAAATGAAAAAAATTATCTTTATGGCTTTGCATATCTGATATCTAATTAGAGTAAAAATAAGTTCCAGGAAGGCAGGGCCCTAAACTTGCCTTGGCAAGGATTCCTTTTTCTTTGCTGTTTGTGAATTTAAACACTTGTTGCTAACTGTACCTGCATGAACATGTCGCTTGGAAGACGGGGCAAGGGCAGAATTGCAGAAGGAGAGTCCAAGCTACCAGAGGAAGGAAGAAGGGAGGGGTGTGTGGGTCAATTCAGGATGGTGGGGGTGGGAGTGTATGAAGAAGGCAGGGTGACAAGAGCACAAGTACTCGCCACTGCTGGGGTCAATGCCCAGGCTGTCACCTCCCGAGGCACGAGGAGCCCACAGGTAACACCGACCCCCAGCCGGGGAAGCAGGCACAGCCTTGGGGGCAGGGCTGATTCTGCTCTCAGGGCAGCCACTGTACCTATTCCATGTGGCCTGCTCTGGGCCGCTGATGGGTTATGGAAGCCACTCACCTGGAGCTTGGGGTCACCTGTCTGCTGGGGTCACCTAAACCAAAGGTTCTAGAACCACCTTCTGGGGAGGCTTCCCTCACCCTCTGGGGGCTCTAGTTATTAGGGTGGTTCTCTGGAGCCTATGTCTGTCTCTGGTCCATCTGATAAGAGAGGCGACATTTACCTGCTCATGGACCAGCATGTGCAGAATCCAGCTCTCCATGGAGGAGGTGGCGGGACAACCTGGCCAGGAAAAGTATTGTCCTAGAGGCTTGGGGAGAAGATATGGATGGCAGCTGAACTTTAAACAAAATGGGGAGTATGGTGTTGAAGACTGAGGTAGAGATTTCTGGCGAAGGAAAAGGGGTGATGTTTTGTGTAGGAGCCGTTGATCAGGGGCACCAGGTGGATGCCCAGTGGAATGCCCCATTGAAAGTGGGAAGCCTTGTTCTTAATGGTTTAGATTTTTGAGCAGTATTAAAATTATCTGCAAAGCTTAAAAAAAAACCCAAACCAATATCCAGGCCTTACCCCCCAAACCTCTTATTTAGTTGGTCTCTGTTGCTCTCTTACCCCCATTGGCATGTTTTAAAAGCACCACTGATTTTCATGAGTAGCTCGGGTTCGGACTGGTTTGGAGCATGGGTCTTGGACCAGCAGCACCAGCACCAGGAACCTGTGGGACATGCACATTCTTGGGCTCCACCCACACCTACCAAATCAGAAGCTCTGGGTCTGGGGTCCAGCAAGCTGCTGTAATAAGTCTCTCAGGTGATTGTGATGCACGGTAACATTTGCAAACTTCTGATTTAATCCTGGCTCTGCTTTTTACTAGTTACATGAGCCGAGGCATGTATTTGGCCTCAGTCTTCTCAGCAATAAAATGGGATAATAATACTCAACTCATAGTGTTCTCTTAAGGATCCAGCAATATGTGTATAAAACACAGCACCTCACCTATGGTAACGCTCCATAAATGGTAGCTGTTAATGTTATTATGGTATTCCTATTGTTTTTACACTTGTTATCAGAAGTGTAAGCTTGCTTGGCATACTTTATTTTGGATCCCATGGGCATGATTTGTACCTGGTTCTGATCCTAGCTGATACCTCAGTGGGAAATGTGACATGATGGACTTGAAACCTCTGTTTCAAAGGGACTGTGTTGGCTTTAGGAGAATTCTATAAGGAAAAAGAGAGAAAACCAACTATTTTCCTGATTCTCTGGAATGTTAGACCTCTGCTAGTTGGGCTTCCATGTCCTACCTGGGATCAGGGAGCTCTTTCTGAACATGGAAGTGAAGTGGGCCTTGTATCTCAGGAAGCTCTGGGAGTGAGTGCATGGATGGCATATGGTGTCTACCATAGCCTGAAGGCAGGCACAGGGGGAACCACCAGCTCCCACCAGAAGGTGGGGTGTGCCACAGTGAGGGGCAGCTTCAGTGGGTGACAAGCACCCTGTGAGTGTCAGTGACTGTAGCACCCATCATCAGTGCTGCTCCAGAATTGTCTCCTGATCTGGGTAGCAGCCTGACCCGCTGCTGTAACCAGGCCTTGGAGGAGGCATTCGAGTTCTCTGGCCCTAAAGGCTAAGGGAACAGGGCAAGTGTGAGGCTCCTCAGGTGGGCACCCTCCTTCTCTCTGGGATGGCCATCTCCTTGACGTGAGCCCCAGGGGATTTGTCTGAGGCTGCGTCTTCCTAGCGAGAGATTACTTGGCTTGTGTGTTCATGCAGGGATTGGGGGGAGGAGGAGGACTGGGCTGAGCCCTGGGCTGTGGGACTAATGGGGGTTGGGGGAGCTAACGCCCCTCACCCCTACCCAGACCACCGCCTGGCACAGCCCCTGCCTCACACGGAGTGTCTGGTGCCTTCACTCATCTTTGTCCTTACAGGGTGGAAATCCCAACCAAGATGCGGGTGGAACGATGGGCCTTCAACTTCAGTGAATTGATCCGAGACCCCAAGGGTCGACAAAGCTTCCAGTACTTTCTCAAGAAAGAATTCAGTGGTGGGTCTTTTTTAAAAAAAATAAAAAAATAAAAAAATTTTACTTTTAGAAACACTCCTTTAATGTCTAGCCTAGGGTTTTGGGAATTTCTCGGCAGATGTTTTCATAGCTTTGCTTATGCCCTTAAATAGGTGCTTCCTTTGACAGCTTTAAGAATGGTACCAGAGCACAGGACCCGTTCTTTCCATAGGCTCAAGGCAGCCCTATAGTCCGGGGGGGGGGGGAATCTGCATCTGCTCACAGAATCCCTCACATTTCTGAGGGCTCCATCCATCTTAGCTGTCCTCATTGTCACCCAAGCGGCTCCTGCTTCTCCGGCCTCTAAGCACAGCTTTTTGGGGAAACCCTGAGGAAGGGAGTGGAAACAGGCAGTCTTTCTCTTTTTGTCTGCCAGCCTGACTTTCTTTAGCTCAGTGGTTCTGCACATTTGATTCATCTGGGGATATTTTAAAGTGTATGTTTGTCTGGATCCCATCCCCAGAGAGTGCTTTTTATTTGGTTGGGGTTGGAGTCTCCGAAGTTTTGAAAACTCCCCATAGAATTCTAATGTGCGGGTGACTGAGAACCACGCCTTAGCTCCTGGCCTCATTTCTTCAGGGCCTTGGGAGTGTGCGGATTTTAATGGACTGGGAAGGGCCACATCTTATATCCCATCTCTGGATGTCTTCTCATGGTAGGCACCTGTGACTTCTTAAATATATTGCACATCTGGGAAAACCAAGACGCCAGATTAGAAGCAGTTCCACTAGGCTCTGCGTTCAGTTGGCTTCACCACCTCCATTGAAATATTTATTTTTATAAGATGCATTTACTTCCTTCCTGAGTCCCCAGCCCGGGGGAGCTGCACTTTTGAGCCTTGACACTCAGCTGCCTACTACCTAAGACCTACTTATCTGTGGGGTTGCTCCTGACACTAATCCTACTGGACATGCCTTTAGCCTCCTTGACTGCCAGATGCAGAACATTACATTATCATGTGGATTGTTGAAAATCCTTCTCTCTAATCAAGCCTAATTGCCATGATAAAATAAAACCCCGAAAATATGGATGGAAAAGGGGCATGCTGGCAAATAAGTGGTTATGGTGCCATCTAGTGGCCAATTGACAAACGACACCCTGAGCTTATCCCGCATGCCTGCCTTCATAGCGAGAATCCGGTGAGAACACTTCCCTGCATTATTTAAACTGTATTGTTGCCAATGTCCTCATGAGATTCCTGAGGCTTTGGGTATGAACAGGGCAGAAGTATCATCAGTTTAATCATTTAATTTTGTTAAAAAGTTTACATTGAAATATGATTCACATACCATGAAATTCACCCTTTTAAAGTGTACAGTTCAGTGGTTTTAGTATATACACTAAATTGTGCAATCATCACTACTATCTAGTCCAGAACATTTTCACCACTCAAAAAGAAACCCATTAGCCATTAGAAGTCATCCCCTATACCTCCCTCTCCCCCACCTGCTGCCTACTGCTCCCTTGCCCCCACCCCAGCCCTAGGCAACCACAAATCTACTTTCCATGTCTGTGGATTTGCTTATTCTGGGCATTTTGGATAAACGGAATCATACAAATATGTGACCTTTTGTCATCTTTCAGTTAGCATCATGTTTTCAAGGTTCATGCATGTCGTAGCATGTAACAGCACTTCATTCTTTTATATGACCACATAATACTTCATTCCTTTATATGACCACATAATACTTCATTGTATGGATATACCACATTCTGTTTATCTATTCCTCATCAATGAACATTGGGTGGTTTTCAGCCTTTTGGCTATTGTGAATAATCGCTTTTTTAATACCCTAAGCAATAAACTGCCTTTTGCTATGGGCAAGATGGTCTACATTGAACTTGATGTCAGATCAATTGCCTGTCAGTTCAGCACATTGCTGGCCTGTGATCCCAGCCCAAGGGACACCCTTGAGTTCGTGCTGACGAGGAAGGACCTCCGTAGAGTTGTGGGACAAACGTCAACTAGTTTAGAATTGTCCAGCCTTTTCAAATCTGAAACAGATTTCTAAAAAAAACCAACAGTGGACCCTTGAACAACAAGGGGTTTGAACCGTGTGGGCTCAAGTCCACTTATATGTGGATTGCTTTTGATACATATATTGGAAAATATGAGGGGGATTTGCCACAATTTGGAAAAACTTGCAGACAAACTGCATAGCCTAGAAATATTGAAAAAATTAAGAAAAATTACATGTACATCATGAATACATAAAATAAATGTATTAATAGATACTGGTCTATTTATTGCCTGTTTATATTGTCGATAAGTCTTCTGGTCAACAGTAGGCTATTGGTAGTTAAGTTTTTGGGGAGTTAAAAGTTATACGTGCCTGGGCACAGTGGCTCATGCCTGTAATCTCAACACTTTGGGAGGATGAGGTGGGAGGATTGCTTGAGGTCAGGAGTTTGAGACCAGCCTGGGCAATGTAGCAAGACCCCAACTCTAAAAAAACATCTAAAAATTAGCCACGTGTGGTGGCATGTTCCTGTAGTCCTCACTACTGGGGAGATTGAGGCAGGAGGATCACTTGAGCCCAGGAGTTTGAGGCTGCAGTGAGTTGTGATTGGGCCACTGCACTCCAGCCTGGGCAACAGAGAGAGACCCTGTCTCAAAAAAAAATTAAAACTTATACGTGAATTTTTGACTGCATGGGAGTCGGTGCCCCTAAGCCCCACATTGTTCAAGGGTCAACTGTACTGTGACAGGAGAGGAAGGGTTCTCTTGTCCATTTCCCCACACAGTGGCATTCCACGATTCACACACACACACACACACACACACACACACAGGCTCTTGCTCTCCAATTGGTGTGATCATCTTTATTTTCCTAGGCAAAATTTTCCAAAATTTGCAAAAATTGCCACCTGGGATCACTGTATTCACAATGCTTCTGGGTACTGTGGAGAAGGTTAGAGGACTTCAAGTTGGAAGGAGATGAAGGAATCTGGCTTCCCTTCTGGGCCGGAGGATTGGATTCTCTCTGGCTCGGGGGATGCTCAGTTAAGTCCCCCTCGTGGGTGGCCAGGCCCTCCCTGAGGGTCCCGTCCATCAGTATTGCTGCTTGAGTGGCCATTCTGTAAGGACCTTTGGGCTGGAATATGCCCTTCGAGGGGCTATGAAAGATGGGGTCTCTACACAGCCAAACAAAGGAGGCAGAACTCACAGTCATTAAACAGGAGCAAAGTAAACAGAAAACCTGTAGTGTAGCAATACGTGGGGATGAGCCTATGCGAACTTGTTCAGGCAGTATTTGCTACAGCCAAATTCTAGGACAAAAAAGAACGTGACAGCCTCCGGAGGGTTATTATGAGCTCTGACCTGTGTGTTGCTGGAGGGAAGAGTGGCAGCCGCAGTGCAAATGTGTTGCTGAGGCGTGGCGGGTGCCCGTCTAGTTTATTTCAGAGACCACACGTGGTGCAGCTACTGGGTTCCAGACACCCCCGCAGGCCCCGGAAGCGAGATGTGGCTCTTTCCCTGCGGGAGTATTTTGTCCAGGGTCACAGTGTGCCATGGCTTGTTTTGCAGAGGGAAAGACGTTCACCGAGCTGGGGAGCCGAATCTATCCCTGGTGACCCATGTCTTTTATTTCCTCTTTTCTTCTCCCAACCCGTTTCCTGTCCGGCTCTTGCCCGCGTGGACGCCGCCTCCCCGTGCAGGGGAGAACCTGGGATTCTGGGAAGCCTGTGAGGACCTGAAGTACGGGGATCAGTCCAAGGTCAAGGAGAAAGCGGAGGAGATTTACAAGTGAGGATTGGCCAGAGGGTTGGGCACGCCTTCCCTTGGGCTTCCCGACCACCCTGTGATGTTGGCGTCCATCACGGGAGTGGCCACAGTGGGCGTGGCAATCGCTGACCTGCTGTGCTGTAAACACCTCCCCTCCCAGCCCCCTGCTTCGGGAGGTTTGGGATCCCTCTTGTTCGATGTGATTCCCCTGCTTCAGTGCGAATGTGGCCAGGGGTTGAAAAAGCATAAGCCCCAAATTGCAGTGGAAAATGCTCTGTCTTTGGCTAAGCCCCGAGGTCTCCTGAGAGGGCTGTGGGTGTGTATGAGAGAGGGGAGGGGAGACGGGGAGCACCTCTTCCCCAAGCTGCCTGAGGACCTTGCGGGGAAGGGAGGGCCCCCTACGTGTCTGGGACAGTGAGCCCAGCTTGGGGTACGAACGTGGGCGGCACGTCTCTTATTTCTCACCTCATGGCTCAGCTACACTTGCTCAGCGTAGCCATAAGTCGGTGCTCCAGACCTGCCTCACCTCTGCATTACCCAAGAGCCAAGGGTTCCTTTGAAAGGGGTCAGTCCTGCTTTTAATGGCCAGGTGGAAGGACGTGGAGGCATGTGATAGGGATACCGAGGTTGCTGGGAGCCACACTCCTGCCCCCGCCAGCCTGGTGGACGCCGTTGTCCTGCTGTGCTCCCGCCCCTGTGGGTCCTTCTGTCTGCACTGGCCACGCGGATGGCAGCCCTGGGCTCCGAGCGCCCAGCATTCTGCGTTCAGACTCACGTGCACAGCTGTGGTTCTCAAAGCCCAAGCACCGCTGTGGGCTGAAACCAGCCCTTCGTGGCCACCAGGCTGTGCGCTGAGCCTTGGGCAGCAGGCCGGGCCGCCCCTCCCCTCTGAGGACTTGGCCTTTGGGACCTTTGATATCCTTCCTTCAAATGGACTCGGGTTGGACCACCCCAACGTCCAGAGGGGCACTAACAACATAGAAGGGAAGAGCTTGAGGTCTCATTTTGCATCCTTACTCTCTTGCAAATTCGCCCACCTCCCCCTACAGGGAGGGGGCTCCGCGCAGCCAGAGAAATGGGGGTGGGGAGGGGGTGGGGAGGACTATCGGGCCAGGAAGGTCCCATGATGCCCTTCCCCAGAACAACGGGTGCCTGACTGCCTCGCACACGACGACACACGCATGATTCCTAATTCCAGAAATCTGTTGCGAGGGAGCTTGCGGCCGCCACCATTATATCAGCTTCCTTCCTCCCCAGTTATGTAAATCCTAGTTTGAATTCTAAAATTTTAATGTACATTTTAGAAGAGTGGGAAAATATCCATGTATTTCTAACCCCACAACAACTCAGAATCGGAAGTATTGGGAGAGGTCTGCGTGCCCAAAATCCCAGGGAGAGCTGCAGGACTCACAAAGTGTGGCCAAGTTTGGTTTCACTGGGGCCATTGGCCTGGCTGCTCAGGGGTCCAACCTCTGGATGCTGGGATTTTATGGGCTGCCTCCCAAATCAGAATTTGAGATTGTGCCGAGGTAGAACAGAGGGCCCCAGAACACCTGTTTGGAGGTGCCTTCGCCCGGTTCCAGGTTGGCCCTGGGGTCCTGGTGAGGAAAAAGGCAGAGGTGTGGAGTTGGTTGGATTCTTCACCCTTATGGCCAGGGCCTAAAGCCGCCTGGACTGACCACTCCCTACCCCCTTTTTGCTCTCTCTCCTGGAGGTTGGGAACATCAAAGTTAAATATTCATGTTCCCTATACTGCATGGCTATTTTCTTGCTTCTAGGAAAAGTTGCTTGACAACCTCTTCAAAAGCCCAAACTCTTTAGTGTCTCCTAAAAAAAGGACCACCCTCAGCCTGGGTAACCTGAGTCATGTCCCTCCCTCCTAAGCGCCCGTGAGCTTTTCACTAACAGACTTGGTTCAGCTGCTTTGGCTAACATTTCCCCCACCCTAGACTGTTCCTGGCCCCAGGGGCGAGGCGCTGGATCAACATAGATGGCAAAACCATGGACATCACAGTGAAGGGGCTGCGGCACCCCCACCGCTACGTGCTGGATGCCGCGCAGACCCACATCTACATGCTCATGAAGAAGGTAGGTGGGGTCTGTGCTGAGGATACAGGAGCCAGCAGCCCTCCCCTCCCCATGTACCTGGAAAGTTCTTTAGATGTGGGAAACAGAGAGAAGACATGTGGATAGCACCTTGCCAGTGGTGGGGTGAAGAATTGTCAACTGTCTCTTCCACCTGTCCACCCTTCTTGAACCCCTTCCCCTGCTGGCCGGGGAGGACTCCTATAGAAGCTGTGTGCATTGTTAGGGGCCTCACTCTGCAGTAGCAGTACAGGTGGCAATAATGACATTAGCAATGATAGCATCATTATGATAGCCATCATTTGTTGAGGGCTTACGAGGTGCAGTTGCCGGGCAGAGCACGGGACTTTGTGCTGGAAGCCAACCCGTGAGGTAGGCATTGCTTCACAGAATCCAGTAGCCTGCCCAAGGTCTCACCTGAGGTGGGGCTGGGATTCACATTCTGGTCTGCCTGAGTCCAAGGCTGAGCGTTTAGCTGCAGTTGCCGAGCGGAGGCAGTTCTCATAGCCTTGGCCCTGAGCAAATATTACACGTAGAGGTGTAGTGTCTAAAAGAGACAAATTAGGTGTGATTGCAGTAAAACCCTGTGAGAATTCAGATAGCCTTCTGGATTAGTAATAAAATGTGAACATGGTGGGAATTTTCAGGGAATTGTTAAAAAAATAAATAAATAAAGGGAGCCTGAGAGAAAACCAGTCACTGTCTTAAGAAATTAGTGTTTGAGGCGCAGAGTGGGCCTTAGAGAAGTTGTCTAGTTTGGTTCTTCTTTGGTGCCATCCCTGACAAGACTTTCTTTGGGTGCTTCAACTTCACGTGGCAATCATTTCTTTGATGGCAAAGTATTTGGGTAAACTTTGTTGTATGATGTAGGTTTGTGTCTGTGATAAATGTTTATTAGCTTCCCTGATTTATATTTCTTCCATTTGGCCTCTTATTGCATTATAAAAATATTTTTACTTTACTTTGAAAACACGTAATAATGTAGAATTTTTACCAAGCCAGATTAGTCATTTTTTATCATTTTTTTTAATCAGTGAGGTTTCTCTGTGTTTTTGCTACTACAAGATTCATAGCAGGGTTTCTTTAATCATATTCCTACTTAATGTATTTTCAAATGTTTTGATTCTTAAAAACGTAGTTTTCACATAGGCTTTGAGGGGATGCCCAGGGAGGCCAGCTACTAGCCAGAATGGAACAGAGTCGTAGGTAACTCAAGGACAGAATGATCTACGTGCTTATTGGATTCGATGTCACTATAGCCGTGTCCTGTGGTGATAAACTCAACATGACCCATTGGCTCTGTGATTCCTATTCCCAGGCTCTATCTTAGTTCTTATAACTTTTATTGTTACCACTTTGTGTTTACAATAGTACCATTTCAATAAATTTTAAAGAATATTCTCAATCTCTGGGTTGTTGCAGTGGGCTTGGTCCCATGTTTGCTATGACCAGACTTTCAGCCGGCTTGGCTTGGGGCAGCCCGAGGAGGTGCATTTCTAACAAGTTCCTGGGTGAAATTGACACTGCTGGCCTGGGGACCACACTTGGAACCACTGCTTTCGACACCTACCCAAACGCCTTTTGCACAAGAAGACAAATTCTCTTAAATTTTTCATTTTGCTTCTGAGGGAGGGCTTGAAAATGGTGCAAGCGTATTTGTTTGATTTGGCAGTTTCCCCCTCATAATTACTGTTTTTCTCTTCTTCCCACTAGGATTCTTATGCTCGCTATTTAAAATCTCCGATCTATAAGGAAATGCTGGCCAAAGCTATTGAACCTCAGGAAACCACCAAGAGAAGGCAAGTGGAATTGTCTGTAATTGCTGGCTGCCTGCTGTTTAGTTTACAGAGAAGCGAGGGTCTCTTGCAGCCAAATGGCTATTATTGAGATATTTGCTTGATAAAAATATTGGGGACTGGGAAGTATTGCTTAGGGCATGAGTGCCTCATTTGCTTCAGAATGCCCTGAAATCACTCTAGCAAGATTTCCTTAGTAATTACTGCCGCCAGTAAGTTTTGTTTCCCTTAACGCTGGTTTGAAAGAGTTTTGATTATCAGACCAATAATTACCCTTATCACAAATGGAAGCATCTCACTGTTTTTTTTATTAATAATTGCTATACTTCTCCACCGTCAGACTGATGTATGGGAATTAAGTTAGCTACGTCCTCATATTTAAATTGTTCCAAGACCTTAGAAAGAATAGCATATTGCACCCCAGGAGAAAATGCTAGACTGAGAGGAAGCGACAGTAACATGCTGAGTATTCTTTCTGCCTCCAGGGATTGCTTTTTAGAAGCCCATTAACTTGTTCATTCTCACTTTCCTCATTAGAGATGTGGATCATCTCTTCTTGTAGAGCCATTGGGACAGTGGATGAAATAATGTTCTGAGGGGCAGACTGAACTCTTTTTTGGGGGGAAAATACTCTACAGGGATTGAAGATTCAAAAGAGTGACCAAGTGACAGCTTGAACAAAGTCGTGGGACTTTGGCAGAGGTTTCCCCACCAGCAGCCATGTGTCCTGTCCCCCTGTGGTCAGTAAATGTTCCCGTTAGCCCGTTCAGCCCATGCTGGGCTCCTTTCCAGCACCTTCAGTCAATGCAAAAGGCGGGTGGCTGGACCAGAGTCTTTATCAAAGGAGCTTAAAAAAACACCCAACTTGGCTTCATTCTTGAGGATAATGACCCTGTTATGAAAAGGATAGAAAGAAGGTCTTTGTGGGGCTATTTTTCTAGGTTTACAGAGTAAGGAAAGGAGTTCAGTGTCCCTGGGGACTTAAAAGCTTCTCCTTTAAGCCAGAAGAAAGGGCTGTAATAGTTCCAGAAGTTCTGCCAGAAAGTAATGGGGAAAGGAAGGGGAGTTTTGTACTTCTCTGTCCAGATATTTTACAATTTGGGGCAGACATGAGAATTCAGCCGGGATCTTTTCTAGGGCACAGCTGGGGCTTTGAGTTCCTGGGGTGGCATAGACTGCTGATGGAGTGCTTGGCTTTGGTGTGGGGTATTGCAGTCGGGTAATGTTGTCTTCATGATTGTGAGTGAGAATTATGTGTAAATGCTTTTGCAAAGTGTGAAGCTTGGCCTGTATCCACGCAGGGATTGTAGTGGGTGTGTGAATTTGTTCCATGTCTTGCAGGTATAAGACAATGTATTAAAACTTAATGTTCCCAGGACAAGTTAAACCTAGCTCCAAGCCTTCCCCATGGCAGGGCTAGTGAGAGATCCAATATCAGGCTTACTTCCCAGGAGGGGGCCCTCGTCCTCCCTAGGATAGATACAAGAGTTCTAGGTACTATGTAGTCCGGAAGTTTGGAGTAGGTCCTAGGTCTTTGTTCTATCATTGCTGCTGAAATGCATATTTTCCAAGCCTGTGTGGGCCCTCGAAGGCAGGTGGCTTAGCTGCTCACCACCCCCTGCAGCCCTCAGACACCTAGAGCTTTGTCCTGGCTCCTAAGGCCATGGTACAGAGAGTTTGGTCCCAGGAATCCATGTTTGGCTTCTGAAGAAGGTACTGACACATGCCAAAGATATTGTACATGAGCTGGGTACCACCTGCCCACCATCCCCTTCTGCCCACTGAGGCCTGGCCCTCTTGGACAGTCCAGCTCCTTCCTTCCCTCCCAGAGCCTTGGCTTTTTAAAAACAAATGCTCCGATTCTCTCCTGCGGCTGAAGCCCTTGGGCATCTAGCACCGAAGCCCTCCTTGCCCCCTTCTTTCATGAAGATCTTACAGGAAGTTAAGATAGTAAGTTCATTTCTGAACATCATAGAAGGTATGTCTGTAATCTTCACCATCCAAAGAGCCTTCCTTGAGCCCAGCCTAAAATCTGATGGCAGTTGGTACTTACTGTGGTCTCATCCTCCCAGCGGGGAGAACAGAGCCAAGGTTGGACACAGCCCTAAGGACCCCACCTGAGGTTCACTGGGAAAGGGAGGGAACAAATCCAGATTCTGGCCTTCCAGCCCCCACTCCCGCCAGGTGTGACAGTGTCATTTTTGGGCAAGCAGTGTCATTTTCCACCAACCACCAATCTGTCCTTCCTTCCAGCACCAGCCTCCTGTTCATGCGGCGTCACCTGCGCTCTAGCCCGAGCCCTGTCATCCTGAGGCAGCTGGAGGAAGAAGCCAAGGCTCGAGAAGCCGCCAACACAGTGGATATCACCCAGGTCATGAGCAAGCTGGACCGTAGAAGCCAACTCAGGAAGGAGCTGCCTCCTAAATAAATCTGTGGTTCCTGGGGGTAGGGGGCATGCACCTGGGAGGGACAAACAAAGAAAGGTAGGGCCAGAGTCTAGAAGATTCCATTCCCCATGCGTGGTGCAGTAGGGTCATCAGGTCCATCCCGTAGTCCTCTAAGTTCCTTCATGGTGGACTTGCTGATGCCACAGGAGCTAGAGCTTGTTCTGCTCCAGCTCACCAGGGGATGGGGTTGGCCATGGTGGCATCTGATTCAGTTGCCGCATGACTGCCTGTCTTTCCTTAGGGAGTTCTTGCAGTGAGAACCACAGGGAAAACAGGCTGCTTTGTGTACCACTATTTGCTTTGGAAAATTAAGGAGAAGGCCTCTCCCCACCCATGAGGCATAGTTTTTCCAGGAGCATGTGTTTAAAATAGCTTTATGAAACTCCTCATCCTGTCTCTCCAGCTTAGACTCTTGCTTCTAAAGCAGTCTGAGATCTCCACAAGGAATGAGTTGCAGGGTTCCCCTAGAGAAGCACTTCCCCTGAGCCCCTCTGTCACACCTGCCTGGAAAGGCCCTGCTAAGACATTTTTCCTGTTGAGTTTGTTCTTCGTCAGTTACTTGAGGGCTGGTGGGCTCTCTTCTTCCTGTTTCCCCACCCCCTTGTACATGCTGGGGAAATAAGTAGCTTGTAGGAATGAAAGACTTAGGCCTCTAGGGCAGTCAAGTGAACTGGCCCTCTGAGGAACATCTTTTTGGCTAAGGAACAAAGGTGCTGATGTCTTCATTCATGGGAAGAAGGATGGTAGATGTCTATGACATTAAAGATGAGTCAGGATCAAAGATAATACTCTCAAGGGTATTTTTTAGGTGTTGGTGCTTCTCTCCTCTGTAGGTATAGACAAGGCCAGCCCTCTGGTCAGGGGTAAAGAGAGAGGACAGTCCAAACTCTGACCTTGGGAGATCTAGAAGGTCGTTCTTGAAGTTAGGCCTGCCCCCTACACCTGTGTAAGGATGCAAAAGAGATAAGACATGGAGGTGAGCAAGAGACCAGCCTTACCAAGCAGGTATACTCACTCATTCAACACATTCATTGAGCACTTGCTATGTGCAAGGCAGTGGTGAATAAGACAGACATATTTCCTCGCTCATGGAGCTTATAGTCTAGGATGGATACGACATAACTGAGCAAATTCTCAGGTAGCTGTTGCTGTATAACAACCAGCCACAAAACTAGAGTGGCATGTAGCAAGAAGTGTTTATTGTTGACGCATGTGGTGTCATCTATGTGGCTCTGTTGATCTTGGCTGGGCTCACTCACATGTCTGCGGGTTGGTCTGTGGCAGCCTGGGCTGGGTGGCGTGGGATGAGTCTTTTCTGCTTCACGTGTGTCTCTCGTCCGCCAACTGCCTAGCCTGGGCGTGATGCCTGTGGCGAGGGCTGAATTGCAAGGGAGGCAGTGGGAACACACAAGGCTTCACACAGTCTCTTCCACTTCATTTTATAAGCCAAAGCAAGTCATCCAGCCAGCCTAGATTCAAGGGGTGGGTAAATAGACTGTATCTCTTTAGTGAAAGACATTTCAGGGTCTCGTGGCAAAAGACCTGGATACACGGACGGCTAAAGAATTGGGGCCATCATTGGAATTCACAGCACAAACACAAGATAAAACCTGTTGAGTGGATTATAAAGGAAACGGACTTGGTGCTGTAATGGGGAAGGTGGGCTTTGTGTAGGGTGCACCTCTCCGAGGTGGTGACAGAGAAGCAGAAGGTGAGAAAGAGTTGACCGATGACGAATGTGGGCCGGGCAGGGAGAGCGTTGCGGGGAGAGGGGAGCGCGTGGGCCAGCGGCCCTGAGGTGGGAGGTGGCTCAGGGTGAACTGAAAGGCCAGGTGGTGGGGCCGGGTGGACGAGAGGAAGTGGCACCGGATGAGTTTAGAGAGTGGGCAGGGCGGGGTCACTGAAGACCTCTAGGCCACTGCAAGGGGTTTGTGGTCGTTGGTTTCTTGTTAGCAAAATGATTCCAACCCAGAGGGCGGGAGCTTACGCTTCCCGTTTGCACTAGTCGTGGGCTGGTGTGCACTCTGGGGGCGCACCGAGAGACGGGCTTCATTCGCCTCTCTCTGGAAGAGTGTTGGGGTCCCCTCGTCCACAGGCCCCAAGCAGACGCGTTCGGTAATGAACCTTTGTGAACTAAGCAACGTGAGAGGAGGGACCGTGTTTATCTTGCTCACCACTTGGAGCCTAACGCCTGGGCCTAGCAGGCTCTGCACGCACATGTGTAACACGAGTAGCAGAGTGAATGAGCGAGCGAGTGGGTGGCAAGAGCCCTGGATTTGGGGAAAGGCTCCTGGGCCCGGGTCCTGGTTCTAGCACCAGTTGTGTGGCTTCGAGCCAGTCGCCGTCTGCTTCCCCTCACGTGAAACGAGGGGAAGGGGCCTGACCCACACTTCTCAAAACAGACTTTGTGAGTCCCAAGAGGGTGCCCCGTCTGGGGCAGCCATTTTACTTGACAATTTGGAATGGGAGGAAAATGAGATAATTTTTTAAGATTTCACATTAAAATAATTATGAGGATGTTATGAAGTAGAATGCAAAATGCCCATGAATTTTTAAGGATGAATTTTGAGACTTCAAAGACATTTCGTGCCTGGCTGTGGCAGGTTCAGGCTTTGCCCTCAGACCCCGGGGGGAGGCTGGTTACCCGGCTCTCCGGCTGTTCGGCCTACTTTCGTGGGGACGTCTGAGAAGCATGAGAGCAGAGAATATTTGCTGTCCCTTCTAGTTTCTCCGTATGAGCTGAGAATACGCACCTAGCAAAATGGTGATGAGGGTGTTGGATGCATCATGAATTCTTCAGGGCACAGACCATGTTTTGTTCATCTTTAGCTCAACTACCTGCCCTCCCACGTGTCACGGGCTTGCGCTTGCCCTGTCTCTCATTCTGTCGCGGACTGCGGTGTGCTCTGTGTTAGGCACATGCGAGGTACTCCCCGCCTATCGCTGGAAACCCGCTCAGTGTCAGACACACAGGATCCCACACTGTAATGAGAGACACAGCATGTAAACAAAGTAGCCGATCGTTCTTTATTACGTGAATGAGTAAATAAGAGTCTCAGCATTATGCATCTGGAGGAAGGTCTATGATAAATGGTTCTACGGCTGGATGGCAGCAGTTATGTCTCACAGATGTATTTTAAAGGCCTGTTTTGTGTAAGAAGGTGGCGGGTGCTATAGTGGGTACAAAGATGGACAGAATGGTCTCTCCTTCCAAGGGGCTGGCAAAGGTGCATGGATGCAAATGGCAGTAACGTGAGGCAGAGTGTGATTAAGACTGGATGGTGACCAGGGGACATGCTCGAGGAGTCCAGGAAAGAATGGGCTGAAATAGCTTGGTTGGGAGAGCATTAGACTGAAGGAACCCAGAGATGGGAGAGAATCATTGGGTCTAGGGGATCAAGACAAGCTTTCTGGAGAAGGTGTGTTTGAGGGGGGTCTTTAGGGCGGGCAGGGTGTCATCAGACAGAGACCAGGGAGCAGGCCCTGCAGGGTGTGGGGGTGGAGCGCAGGCAAGGCTACTGCTGGCCCCTGCAGAGCTTGTGGGGTCAGGAGAAGGTGCTTCTTCCAGGCAGACACAGCCCTACATCACCTGGCTGAGCAGGGCACAGCTTGCATAACCATCTGGTGGCCCTGTTCATGGGACCCATGAAGCAAAGCTGGAAAGGGCGGGTTGAAGTTGTATCATGGAAGGCCACGTGATGGAACATGGACTCTCTATTGTCAGCTGTGGGAGTGGTCAAGGGCCATGGTCTTGTGACCAAAGTTGCACTATAGGAAGAGGGTCCTGGCAGCATTGCAGTCCTTAAGTACCACTCCCCACCCCACCCCTGGCTGGTCTAGATACCCCTTCTCTGGCTCTCCTTGCACTCTGCTCATGCCTCTGTCTACACGCATAAACAATCAGTTCATGCATCTTTTTCTCCCACTGGTCTGTAAAACTCCCAAGAAGGAGAGACTATGTCTTGTGGGATTTTGTGTCCTCAGACACAGTATGGGCATGTGGTTGGTGCTCTAGACATGTGATGAGCTTTGGCAGCAGAAGATGGGGAGCTGAGGAGTGAAGATGGACGAGAAGCTCTGGTCCCCATCAAGAGGAAGGTCTGGACTGGGAGAGTGGTGGTGCATTCAGAGAGAAGTGGTCAGATGCTGGAGGCAGAGTAGATAGGACCAGATCGAACCACGGTGATGTGGGAGGAGGTATTAAAGAAGAGCTGGAGGTTTTGAGCCTCCGAAGATAGGAGTGACATTAAGAAAAATATAGACTATGGAATGTGGACTGGATTTAGGGTAGCGGTGTGGGAGGCTCCAGGAAGGTTTAGGAGTCTCAGATGGAAATGTACACACCATTCACGGTGCAAACACTGACCGAGATCTTATGCACCAGATACTATGGGGCTGAAATCCCTTCATGGAGCTGCATGCTAGAAAAGAGACAAGCACATGACACAACTTGCAGAGGATATCAGGACAAACAGGATGGAAGGAGAATGTCAAGGAGGAAGTGATCAGTCCCATCTGGAGGCATCAAGGAAACTGGACCTCAAAGATTGAATAGAATTTTCCAAGAGGGAGGCAGAGAGCTGTGGTTCATAATTACAGTCTCCCTTCTTCCAGAAAGGATTTGAGGTGGCTTATAATATTATTATATAATACTGTATGATGGAACCTCTGAAATGATAGATTGAAAATCAATTTTATTATTATTATGATTTTTTCTTTTTGCTTAAACTCAGTGGTAAGAATGAAAATCAATTCTAAAAAGCAGGGTTGTGCACAGCGTACCTTGGGTGACTGGGTTATGACAACTGAACGTTACATTTTTTTTTTAACATTAAATTTTGCTCTGAGATTTTTGACAGCTACCAAGCAAAATGAGAGACACATGGGCTTTAGGATTCTACTGTGTCATGAAATGAAGTGTTCAAGTCCTTCTTCACCTAGATCCTTTCGCCACTGCTAGGTCCCAATAAGAAGTTGAGAATGTGCTTCTGGAGAGAGAGAGAGAAAGACAGGCATTGATTTCTAAACCATTCCTGTTCTGGGCATGAAGGGTGCAGAACTGAATAAGACAGTCAAGTCTCGTGTCATTGAGTTAACATTTTGGTGGGGAGAGAGCGACAGTAGGTAATAAGTAAGTGCTCTGAAGAAAAAGAAAGCGGGTTTGAGTAATTCTGAATTATGGAAGGGGAGTAATTTTGATGGATTCTTTTGCCTGGAAGTGATTGTTGACAATGTGAGAGTGGACAAGAACTCAAGGGAGAGAGAGTGGGCAGGGAGAGAGGCTAAGAGGAAATCTTGGAGAAGGCCGCATTTTCAAGGTGCAAGAGAGGAGGGAAGAGTTAAGCATGGGCTGGGGGTTAGAATGCATCCCAGAGAAGACGCAGAGGATAAACACGGGCAGGCACAGTGTCGTGCAGAGACAGTTGTGCTCGCTGGACAACCCCTGGGCCCCTCTGGCCTCCGAGCCTCCCCTGCACTCCAGGGTGGTCATGTGGCCAGTTGTGGCCAGTGGCAGCTCAGAGCCTGGGGCTCTACCTCCACCTTGTCCCCCACTGTGGGCCTGGAATCTACATCCTCTTCCAGGTCACACAACTGCGGGGTGCAGGAGGCCTCCTGGCCCACACTGGACTTCAGTGAACAAAGAAGTTGGACACCGCAGCACAGCCCAGCCTGTCCTGCTGAATCAGCAAGTTGAACACGCTGAGAACTAGCAGAGGCCACTGGATTTAGCAGTTAGGGAGTCACTGGGGATCTTTGAGTGGGTGATTTCAGGGGAATAGAGAAGGGAGAAGCCACTTTCTTGGGGGTAAAGGAGACTGCTGGAAGGAAGCGGGTAGGCAGGAGTGGGGATGGCCATTTCTAGAAGTTTGGGGCGGAGGTGAGAACGTAGTGGTAATGCAGAAGAGGGGAGACTGAGAGCAGGCCTTTCTAAAGCGCAGGGCGAGGCAGGTGTGTTTGCCAAATGAGGGGACGATCCCGGGGAGATGGGGAGGTAAGATGAGGAATAATTGATCAGGGAAAGCCTGGGAAAATCTGGAGGGATCAGACCGAAGTCCAGCTCGGACTTGGAGAGGAATAGTTCACCCTCTGCCGTTGCAGATCAGAGAGATTTTTGAAGTGGAAAGGAGGGAAGCTGACGGCACTCAGCCAGGGTGAGACCAGTTTTCATGGTTAAGTGGAATTTGAGGCATGTGCTGAGAGCATGGCACAGGGAGGGCAGTGTGACAGCAGGAGGAAAAGCTCTTGACAGTCACTGTGGGGCGGTGATGTTGCCACAGAGAGGTGGGAAGAAAGGTCGTTAAGCTACGAGAGGGAAAAAGTGTCTCATTTCTTTATCTGGAAACTTCTGTAGGTTTGAAGATGGGATACAGAGAGAGATCTACATTCCATGATGCTCCTTGGCCAGCCAGGCAGCATTTTGGGGAAACCTTTGGAATTCCCAGCAGCTTTGTCAACGGGAAGTGCTGTGGAGTGGCCATAGGAAGGAGAAAAGTTTGCCTTCCAGAAATCATTGACTACTTTTCGATGCTGAACTTTGAGAAACCCACTTGCTGTCAGCTCCCAGTCAGACCAGCACCTGTACGGGGTTGGTCCTTAAACATCACTGGATGAATAAATCTCCGTATTGTGGCTTTTAGATTTTTCATTCTTGAAGTTAGATGGTATGAGAACAGGTTTTTCTACAGCCAGGCTTGAATGGTGGGAGAAGGAACGTGAACTTTGGAGTCAGGCAGACCTGGTTTTGGTATTTACTAGCTGTGCGACTTTGACCCTCAACTTCTCTGAAGTTATAATTTCTCTTAGAGTGTTATTGAGAGTAGAGAGAGTGTCTGGCTCAAGGTGGGTGCTCAGAAGACTCTCTTTCCCTCCCTCCCCGTTTCTTTCTTCCCTCTTCTCTCGTTTTCTCTCTCTTGCTTCTTGTAATCTGCCAAGACTGCTATCCAGAGTCCTGGCCTCGGTGGATACGGGCTTCAGCCTCCGGCACCAGTTTCCTTCTATCCGTCACATTGCTCAACATTCAGCAAAGATATTCAGCACCTGTTATGTGCCCGGCATCCCGCCAGGTGCTGGAGACCACTAGTGAGCGAGACACACACCTTGGGGTGCTTACAGTGCAACAGGAAAGACAATTACACAAAAGAGTGTGGCCGGCTGTATTTCTGGGAAGCTGTATGATGCTTTGGGAGGGCTTGGCAGGGACCCCTATCCTGGGGAGAGGGTGGAGACTTGGGGAGGTCAGCAGAGGCTACAGCAGAGGGGCCCTGGGGCAGCGAGTTGGTGTATGTGATCATGACCAGTGGCCAGCCTGGGCCATCCACCCTGGAAAGCCCATGCAGCTCCTGGGGACTCAGGACTTTACACACTTGTGTGGCTTCACCATTATCTTACCTCCAGTCATCAGCTCTTTTCCACTCCCCAGCTTAAGTGCTTGCCAGTGCTCTGCTCGCCAACCCTGAGCCCAGTCCAGGAATCTCTCATGTTTGGTAGTGAAGGGCTGCAGGTCCCTCCCCAGCCCTGAGGTCTTGGAGAGCATCTGCGGCTCCTGCTAACTTTGTTACTATGCATCAAACGGTAGCCCCACAGGGCCCATTTGAATCTCCAATAGCATCAAAAATAGTATTGATTTGGACAATATTAATGATATATTTAAATCATTATGATAGCCTCTGTTATGCCATGTATTTAGACACCATCGTAATTCCTTAATGCCATATTTTAAACAATTTAACTTATGCTTGAATGTAAGTTATTCTATAAGGTACCAGGATTTCCTTTATAGAATTCCATTTTCCAGCTTGACTTGTAGAGAAAAGACTGCTGCCATTGTATTAAGTGAAAATGCAAGGGCCAGGGATGAAATGAGGAAAGTACCTAGGACCACACCTGGCATATTATAAGTGCTCAATGAATGCGAGCTGCTGTTACCAGCATCACCACCTTCATCACCATCACCATCACCACCATCCTCATCACTTTCACCATCACCATATCACCATCACCACCATCACCAACATCATCCTCTTCATCACCATCATCACCATCACCATCCTCACTTTCACCATCACCATCATCATCCTCATCACCACCATCCTCATCATCAACACAACACCATCCTCCCCCTCCCTAGTAGCTTCACGGTCTCAGAATAAGCTTGTGCTCTCCTCCATCTGTCAGTGTTGTCCCATACAGTGGCTCATTATTCTTTATTATTTAAGGCATTTCCTGAGGGATATTTAAAAGACTGTTGTCCCAAACCATCTTACTTCTCTGCTGTCCCAGAATCTCGCAGTGTGGCCCTCTCAGCTCTCCAGGGAATGTTAGGATATAGTTGAGGGGAGGAGGGTGAAGAACTGGTGTCATGTCCTCTGTCTGCAGCTCCTAGGACAGGACTAACCAGCAACAGTGTAGTGACTGGTCAGTCCTGTGGTCCCAAGTTCCATGACTGCAGTAAGGGTCAGTTCTAATGGGGAAGGTCTTGTGCTGGATGGTGTCAAATGGGACAAGTGGTAGGAGGAACGACATGTTCACTCGTGTGGAACTTTCCCCATGGGGCCAACTTTGCTAGTTTGCTTTTGGGGGCAGTGGAGAAGGGGAGAGTAGAGGGGAAGGGAGGGGAGACCGCACACTGCATGCCGTGCCTGGGTGTGGCCCTCTGCTCACCTTCCTGTTCCCAGAAGTGGGAGTTGAGGTGGCCACAAGGTCTCCTTCAAATTCTCAACCAGTTTCTGAGAATAGAAAATGAATTATATCTCTGTGCATGATCTGCTTTGCCGTCCATTAAAAAGCCTGTGGTTGTGTTCTCATGGTAATGTCCCTGCTCCATTTCATGCCCTTCTCCACCCCTTGGTTTCCTTGCACAATAAAAAAGCAGCACACAAAAGCGCACCAAGCTCTCCTTCACTCTGTCTCTGTTGTGTCACATTTCTTTGCCATGTGTCTTGCATGCCACTGCTTTGCTGCCTCACACCAGTGGTAGGTGGGGCATGGACTGGGTCTCCAAGCAGAGAGCCCCGGGCCTCTGTGTGGGAGGGACAAGCTGGGGGTGCATGGTTCCCTGGTGGGAAAGGGTGGGAAAGGCATCCTACTTAGCGTGTCCAGGACCAGTAAGGCTAATGGCCATTTGCCCAGAAGAAAGGACCATCTCAGGCCAGGTAAGTGTCCACTTTCCTCACCGGTCTGTCATTCAAAGGGAAGATGCCAGGTGGGGAGTCAGGTGGGAAGAAGGGGACAGACAGCGGAAGGAGGGTGGGAGGAGGGCACAGAAATGGGGCTATATGGAGAGGCTAGTCCAGTCATAAGCTGTATGATCTTGGTCAAGTTGCATCATCTCCATCAACCTCAGTTTTCTTATCTGTAAAGTGGGATCATAACAGGGGTTTATTACAAATTCTAAGGAGGTAGGATTCAATTTAATGGACCCAGGGGGTCCCAATTTGATACCTCTCTATTTTAACAAAGTCTGTTTCATAGTTTTGGTGTTTTGGGCCCATTCTCCAGGACCCCAAATCCTATTTCAATCCCATAGGCAGTAGGATGGCAATATGGGTCAGTAGAAAAAACAGGGCTTTTGGGTTACACAGACCTGGGCTCAGATTCTCATTTGGTCATCGCTTCTGTGTAACAAATGACCACAAGCAACAGCCATTTGTTAGCTCACAGTTGTCCAAGTGAGACTTGGCTGGTGTCTTGTTCTGTTCAGGCTGCTATAACACAACGCCATAAACTGGGCGGCTTATAAACAACAGACATTTCCCACAGTTCTGGAGGCTGGGATGTCCACCATTAAGGCACCAGCAGATTTGGTGTCTGGTGAGAGCCACTTTCTGGTTCGTAGATGGCGCTGTGTCCTCACGTGGTGGGAGGGCCAAGCTAGCTCTCTGGGGCCTCTTTTATAAGGGCACTAATCCCATCCATGAGGGCTCTGCCCTCATGACCTAATCACCTCCCAAAGGCCCTGCCTCCTAATACCATCTCCTTGGGGGTAAGGGCTTCAACATATAAATTTTGTGGGGGACACAAACTTTGGGCTATAGCAGCCAGGTTCTATGCTCAGGGTCTCACCCCCAGGGTGTCGGCCGGGCTGACCGGGCTCCCATCTGGAGGCTCTTGGGAAGAATCTGCTTCCAAGTTCATTCAGGTTGTTGGCAGGATTTGGTTCCTTGTTTTAGGACTGAGGGCCCTGTTTCCTTGCTGGCTGTCACTGGGGGTTGCTGCAGCTTCCAGGGGCTGCCCACATTCCTTACCATGTGGTCTCTCCAGCTTTAAAGCCAGCAATGGAGATTTTTGTCCCTGGCTGAATCCTTGCCATGCTTTGACTCTCTCTTACTTCTGCATCTGGTCTTGACTCAGACTGAAAGGGCTTGTGTGATGTGGTCAACCTCACCTGGACACACCCGGCTCTGCCTTGTCACATAGCCTGACCACAGGAGTGACCATCCCATGGCATTTACAGTTCACGCTCGCACTCAAGAGCGGGGCTGGGGATCTCGGGGCCATCTTGTTGCCTAGTCATGAGAGCCTGGGAGGGCAATGAATCCTGCTGGACCTCAATTTTCTGTTCTCTAAAATGGGGTGGTTATGGATGAGCAGAGTATCTAGCATGTAGTAGACACTGGATGCATTTGAGGGCCGTAATTTTCACCTGATGGTTGTCCCCCAAACCCTTAATCAGAGCCAAGCTTTCCCCCTGTTGTTGTTGTTATTTGCAGAATGTATCCTAAGTGGAGACGCACCTCCCTTTAGAAGGGAAGTGGTTAGAAGCTTGGTGCAGAGCTCCTCGAGCTCACAGGGCAGAACAAGCCCAGGTGTCAGTTAGAAAATGCTTTCCCTGAGTCGCACCCCACTGAGATTCTCCTTCAGTGCATCTGGGCTGGGTCCGGTCTGCGTTTGTAATGAGAACCCTGGGTGACTGGTGTGGCTGATCTGCCGGCCACACCGAGGCATCCAGCTAGCAGTCACTATGCGGGCTCTGGAGTCAGCAAGCCGGGTTTCAAAGCCTTTCCGCCATTCCCAGAGGTGTCCCTGGGGGAGTGGGTTGGCTTCTCACAGCATTAGTTTCCTCACCTGTAAAATGGGGATAATAACAGTTAGTTGCCTCACTGAATGGCTCTTGTGGAGTAAGTGCAATAATCCATGACTGCTGAGTAAAGTGCCCGGCCCAGGGCCTCATATTTGCTGAGTCCTTGCTGCAAATTAACACCATTATTAGTGTAATAGCCCAATGGCCCCAGGTGGCCTGTGGGAGTCTGGACCGTGGAGCAGGGGCTCTGAGCTGCTGTTTCAGAACAGAATCTTGTTTGAACTGCAGGGAGTGAGTGGGAGAGAATGGAGACTCCCCCCCAGCCCAGCCCTCTGTGGCCCTCTGCCCTTTCTCTTCCCCAGAAAGCTGTTTGTGGGTGCACCTGCCCTTCCTTCTTCAGGTGATCTGGAAACGGGCTGCCCTCTGTAGGAGCAAGCAACCTCCTGCTAGGGCCTGGGGCTGCCTCCTGCCTAGGGCAGTGCCCAGGCCCAGGGCGCGGGAGGATGCTCTGAGCAGGACGCCTGTGTAGCTGTGGCAGTTTAAAAGAGGGTTTGTTCTTTACTGGAGTCACTTTTAGTTCCCTCTTGGAGGCGGTGCTGGTCTGACTGCTGCGGAGCCCCCACCCCCTTCTGCCAGGACCAGTACATCCCAGCTCTGTTCACGCTGGGCTTTGATGTGGCCCAGGGCCACAGCAGGCCACTCGAGGGGACACAGCCTATGTGTCCCATGTGTTCTGCCAAGGGAAGAGAGGTGATAGCAGAGAGCCCTGCTGAAAATTTCAATTTTAATTTCCTTTTGTCAGCTCAGACAAAGCTCTTTCAGGCTCCTTGGGCTGAAAATGCCAGATCCACCCCTCCTGCCCACATGCTCTGGGGGGGGGTGGGCTTTGGCAGCCCAGGGAGGTTGAAATACTTCCCCTTTCTCCCCTGAATACTTCCTCACCCTGTGTTCCCTGTTTCCATCTCACCTGCATGGCCTGGTTTCATACTCAGCCTTTCTTCCCAGATACCCCTGCCCTGCCCAAGGGGAGGCTGGGGAAGGTGCTGGGCCTCGACACCCCAAAGTGGTTGTCAATGTGGACACCAGGCCCAAGACAAGGTGTGGTCTCAGGCCTGGAGGAGTCAGCGAGGCATGAGCTGGGACTTCCGGCACCTCCACTGCTCTGCTAACAGTGTTTTAAATGCCTCCAGACCTGAGGTTGGGGACCAAGGATGGGGAAGGCATGACATGGGGTGTGGTGGGTACTAAGCATTGCTCATTTGTGGACGGGAGTGGAGGGTGATCAGGAATTCAGCCTGGGCACTCCAGCACGCCAGGCCTGGAAGAAGGTCAGTTTGTGCCCTGGGATACAACTGGCTGGCCCCAGGGACTGTGGCCAGGGCTGGGGGACAGGCAGGTCCCTAGGCAGGAGGCCTCCATGTGGCTGTGCCGTTGTCACAGGTGGTTTTGGGCACCCTTCCCACCTCCCCAGGGGGCAGCCATGCCAGGCCTGTGCTCTCCCCTTCGGAAGGGGGCTGGGTTAGCACAGGGCAGCCCAGGGGCCCTGCTGAGCGGGCCATGAAACCACCACTGAGTGCTCTCCTTTCCTTCCCTACAGCCGGGCCAGCACTTGGCTCCCAGCCCGCACCTGGCTGTGTACACCGGGACCTGCGTGCCCCCCTCTCCTTCCAGCCCCTTCTCCTCCTCCTGCCGGTCCCCCAGAAGGCCCTTCCCCTCACCGGGCCGCTTCATCCGGCGGCCCAGCAGCACCGTCTGCCCCTCGCCCATCAGAGTGGCCTTGGAGAGCTCCTCAGGCTTGGAGCAGAAGGAGGAGCCCAGCGGATCCAGGGCCCCCCACGGGCCCTCCGACGCCGAGGGCAGCGAGGCCTCCGTCGACGGCCCCTGGCCCCGCAGCCGGCCCAGGGCCCCCCCCAAGGCCCGCATGGCTCTGTCCTTCAGCAGGTTTCTGAGACGAGGCTGTTTGGCCTCGCCCGTCTTCGCCAGGCTGTCGCCCAAGTGCCCCCCTGTGTCCCACGGGAAGGTGCAGCCCCTGGGGGATGCGGGCCAGCAGCTGCCACGGCTGAAATCCAAGAGAGTAGCAAAGTAAGAACGAGAGGGGTGTGTGTGCCCCGCGGGGGCTGGCGGCTGCGCTGGGGGCTGGGGAGGGAGGGCCTGGAAAGCAGACACTCAGAGGGGCCGCTCAGATCCCTGGCCCCTGAAAGTCCCCAGAAACTCAGTTTGTCCTCCCCGCCCTTCCTGAGAAGGAGCAAGCCTCTTTCTTCTCCATCTTTTTCCCCTTCTAAGCTCTTCTGTTCACCCTGACCCATCCCAAGACTATTAGTCTAATAAGAGCGTCGCATTTGTAAACAGCAGGGAAGACTGGGGGCAGCAGTGAAAGCCGCAGGTGGTGGGATACCCAGGGCATGGTCCCGGGGGCTCAGCCCCTCCCCCAGCTTGGGTGCCTTTGCCTCCCCTCTCCCCACCCCTGCTGCATCCACCTGCACTGTCTCTCAGAGGGGCTTGCGGGATCCTTGTTCCAGCAGTCGTGTCTGTGAAAATGAAAGCGCCCAGCCTCTGCCTGAGCAGTGGCCCCTCTAAACTCCGTTTTGGGTA
The DNA here is from genome assembly GCA_023783475.1 of Daubentonia madagascariensis. Lineage (NCBI taxonomy): Eukaryota > Metazoa > Chordata > Mammalia > Primates > Daubentoniidae > Daubentonia > Daubentonia madagascariensis. The sequence goes on from JAKFHU010000487.1 coordinate 12,275,439, forward strand.
GTCCTGCAAGTCTGACCTCTGAGAGCCCCAAGTGCCCCGAGGCAGCCCACGGGGTGCAGAATTGAGGCTCTGAGGGGTGCCTGATAATGCCTGGACCAGTGCCAGAAAGAAAAGTTGAAAGCAGTGCAAATTAGAGAACCAGCCCCTGCCCTTCCTGGGTTTTGGGGGAGGCAGTCAGGGGCACCCTGCACCAATCAGCGTGCTCCTGTGTTTGGCCCTGCCTGGGCTTGGAGAAGGAAGCGCCATGCAGAGGCCTTAGGTTGCCGTGGATACCGGAGAGCGTGGCTTCTGCCTGCAGTGTGCGTGGACACAGCCAAGGGAGGTTGTTACTTGCATCTGCCCGCGTTGCCGGGGCAGAGAGAGGGGCGGGTGACTCTGGTAGCCTTAGGAGAGGGTTGGGATCCAATGTGAGTGTGTCTATTGATTTTTCCCAGCTGGCCCTGCTGAGGGAATGTTCTAGCTCTGTGGCCACTGCGATGCCTCACACACAGGCTTTAAAAAGCCTCTCTTCTCAGGGGTCACCACTTCCTCAGAGGGCAGTTTAAAGGGGTGGTGATTAAGGACTGGCATGTCCTACAGGAGCATCCCAAATTCATCAAAACCACAAAAATTCAAAGCCCCGTAGAAATGAAAATAAAGCATCTTCAGAATTATCTTTAACTCAACAGGCAAATATGAATCCTCAATAATAGGGATCCACAAAGCCAATCACTGCACACACTGCTCTTGGCAAATGCACCCGGGCACTAATCTTCAGGGATGCCAGGAGAATCGGGGGATTTGTTGTCCCTCCTGCCCCTACATTATTTGCTTTCCTCTTGTACCTGAAGCTTTTTCCAGATCAAAATGGACGTGCCTACGGAGAGCGGGATCTGCCTGATGGACTCGGAGTACACTGGAACAGGAGAGGCGGGTGACCGGGCCATGGAAAAGGAGGTCATCTGCCCCTGGGAGAGCCAGGCCGAGGGGAAAGCAGGCTGAGCCAGGGGCTGCGGACCAGGAGGATGCTCCTGACAGGCGCCACGGGATGGGGCCACAGGACATGTTTCCTTGAGAACCAAAGCGCATTAGGATGATATCTGAGGACTGGAGAGACACGATGGGGTGGATGACAGCAAAGAATGCTCTGGCTGGCTCCCAACGGCCAGCTCCTTCTCCTCCTCCTGACTTTCCCTCCCTTGGGCAGAAAAAAGGGATGTGGACCAGAAAACTTTCCTTGCTGCCTTAAAATCTATAAAAGGTTAACTTGTAAGAGTTTCTTGGATTGGAATGTTAGTGTGTGTCTGGTTTTATTAGTTATTTATGAGCAATTATTTATGAGTCAAATTCACGTCTCCTTCAGTTTTCTGGACAAAGGAGGTCATCAAGTCACTTCCAAGAGCTCCCTCCCTGTCTAAATTGCTTTGTGTGCAGCTACATCAGCTAAGCACCCCAGGGCTGCCCCAGGGTGTGGGGGGAGGGCTGAGGAAGGGCACACTCCTAGAACGCCAGGCGTGTTCATTCAGATTCTCCAAGAAGCAGATGCAGAGATGGGATTCGATGGACCAGAGATTTGTTGGGGAAAACACTTGCGGAAGATAAAGGGCCGGAGCTGGAGAAGACGGGGTTTGGGGGCTCAGGGCTGTGCAGGTGCAGGTGTGACCTCCGGGGAAGGAGGAGTGAGCAGGGAGAGTCTCCAATGGCAGTGCGGTTCCAAGAAAGTTTTGGCCAGGCCGCTGAGGTGTCCTTAAGCCAATGTCATGGTTGGAGGGGTCCTGCATCTCCTGGGAACGGTCCTGCGTTACACCCCCACTATGCACAGTCACTGCCTGGGAGCCCAGCCCTGTGGGAAGCCTGGCTGTGGCGTGGACACACTGGTGGGTCCTGTGCCGTAGCAGCCAGGCCATCAGCCCATGTGCCCCCTCCAATAGGAGCTCTGAGCGCTCATTTCCATGTCCACTGTACCAGGCCAATAGGCACTTCCAGAGGTTTGCCCCCCACCTCTTCTCGCAGTTGCTCATTCCACAAGTATTTATTGAGTCCCTACTATGTGCCAGGCACTGTGCTAGGCCCTGGGGATGTAGCTGGGAGTAGGACTCCTTGCCTCATGGAATTCATCCTGAGCAGTGGTTCTCCAACCAGGTCAATTTTGCCCCCCCAGGAGACACTGGGCAGTGTCTGGAGACATTTTTGGTTGTCAAGACTGGGGTGGCCAGTGGGGGTTGCTATGGCATCTAGTCACACAGAACCTCCCCACAACAAAACATTGTGGGTCCAAAATACCAGCGGTGCCACTGTCTTGAAACCCTGGACCAGAGGCTACAGATTACATCTTTGGTTTCTGCCCAAGCCCTGGAGTACTGCCCCCACGGGTCCTGCTGGGATCATAATTGGATTGGACAGTAGGTTGAGGTTAAGGGCTATGTTGTGAATAAAACAATTCTTAAAAGTTGCACGGAAGGTCCTCACAGGAGAAAAAAATTAAGTGGTTTGCCAAACCACTCATTATGTTCCTCCCCTTTAACCCCCAACTTCATCAGAATTCAATTAGTAGATAAGAGCCCCTGACTTGCTTTTAACCTCTGACAATTTATCTTATTCAGCCCATAAATACTGGGGCTGCTGGATCATCTCTCTGTGCACTTCTAGAAATGAATGTTGGGTAGGTTCGTGGCTGAAACCTGGACTTGCTGATCCCTGCGGGGAAACCACAGATGCTTCAACACTTACAGAGTGTTGCTCATTTCAGATTCTACAAAATCTACTCCATCAGGCTCACGAAAGAGTCACTCATCAAGGGTGGAGGAAACTTTTCTCCCAGAAAGTATGTGAAATAGCCTGGGTTGTTCTTGGAAGGTGAATGGGCTGATTAATTTGATGCCTTTATTTGCAAAGCTGGTCTAAAATGAGACTAAAGGTGAAGCAATCCATACTCTATTATCAGTCAGTGTGTTGAAAAATAAGGAAAATCTCAACCCAAGAAGCGGATACTAGCGTCTATCGGGCTCCACTCCTAAGTCCCCAGGGTCCTAAAGAGAAACTAAGCCCACATGGATCCCCAGCATTAATGACAAGGCTCCAGGATCCACAGGTTGGATTAGGTAAAGTCCAGGCCAAAGTTCAGTAATAAATAGACCTCAGAAGGAAGGAAGTGGTTCAGACATGAAGGAGTGTCTGCATATGTCACATAGTTGCCCAAAGGCAGGAGGGCAGTTTAGGGCGCATAGAGTCCAGGGAAGAGAAGAAATCCAGGGAGCAGTATTTTTTTCATCTTGTTGCTCCACCCAATTCCTAGTCACAGGTATGATGATTCTCTGTGTTGTCTGGATGTTAGAATCCACTGGGGGAACTTGAAAGATCCTCGTGTCCAAGCCACACGGAATCCAATCAGGTCAGAATCTCTGGAGGTAGAGTCTCAGCACCAGGACTTTTTTTAGAGCCTTTCCCAGGTGATTCCAATGTCCAGCCGAGGCTGAGAACCACTGCCCTGAGGTAGTGATTGAAGCTGGTTCACCACCCCCACGCCCACGTCCATGCCCAGGGAGCTAACGGGAAAAGAGGAAGTGGCGGGAAGGCAGCTTCTTCTTAAGTTTGCAATCAGGAAGGCGCAGGTGTCATTTCCACTCACATCCATGGGTCTGCCCTTGGTCACATGGCCATGCCTAGCTGCAAAGGAGCCCAGAAATGCAGTCTTTAGTTAGGCTGATGCGTGAGTAGCTAAACTTCTGGAGGTTCAAATACCAGGAAGGAAAATAGGGAGAATGGATATTGGTGGTCTCTGCCTCCCGCAGTGGGGCTATTCACAATCTTAGGAGGGATGGAAAGTATGGTGGAGGTGGGGGGAGAGGAGACAGGAGTGGCTGCTTAGTTTTTGTTTGACCAAATATTTGGTAAATGCCTATAAAACGCAGCTACGCTCTATGCCACAGTTCGGTGGCTTTTCACTCACTCAGACTGAATGCCTGCTGGGTGCCAAACACCAAGCAAGGTGCTGGGGGTAAAGCTGACTCCCTCGTGGAGGTGCTATCATTGCTCTGAAGCAAGCTGGGGAGCTTGGATCTCTGAGCCGCGGGTGCAGCCGGGGCTGTGGGACGTGAGAGTCTTGCCCTGCCCCTTTTCAGCTCCTTGATTTCCTCACCTGTGAACTGGGGGGTGACAATTGGACCTTCTTCACAGGGTTATTTGGAAGCATATAGAACAAGGTGATACGTATATAACTTTATTGTCTGTGCAGAAGTTTATATGGTGCAAGAAGAAAACAACTTTGTTTTTTTTCCATGTAATGCTTCCTTTAAACCTATGCTGCGAGTTGTTTCTTTTCCTACCCCTGGATGCAAGCTCTGAGGAGTCCCATAACTTTTCTGGTCACTTTCAGATAATAAAAATCCTCCAGGCACTATCAGTGACAAGAACAGCCTCAATTTAGCTCCGTACACAGATAAAAAATGAGTAAAATAAGCAAAACCCGGAACTTCATCTGAAGGTAGGGCTCCTTCCCTCCTCCAGCGTGGGCTGTTCTGGGCTGGAGACCCCGCACGGGGCCGGGGGAGAGGGAGGGATGGGGCGGGAGAGCGCGAACATTCTTAGTTGACCAATACAGAAGCCGTTCATCACGGTGCTCCTGGGATCCCCGGTTGGCTCTTACTTAGGTGGGGCTTTGCCCAGATTCATGGGGCCTGGTTTCACCCTCCTTGGTCAGACGGGACCACAGCTGTCCTCCAGTGGCTGCACGAGGACCTCGCTCAGCCCACGAGAGCGACCCATGGTGCACACCTCGCCTGTGGTCACATCCCTAGTCGCCGGGAGCAAGATTCAAATGGCCGCAGGCGGCTTCCTTCTGAGCAGCCCCCGCCCCTCAGGCAGCCCTGTCCTCCCTCTCTCGGTTTCCTCTTGCTGTCCAAGTCCTCTGAGTGGCCCCTGCAACCCCTCACTTGGCTTAAGAGAGGGCAAAGCACCCCCTTCCCAGGGGGTGGCTTTGCGAGAGTGACTTTCAGACCAGAGCCTGTGCGAGGCTTGCCTAGGGGCCCAGCACCCCATTTAGTACAGAGCAGGTAGTTGGTACTTACTATTTATTCTCAGCTTTTGGGGTCACAGCAGACACGGAGACAGAAGAATCCTGTTGTAACATCTCATTACGTTGGTCAGAGTTCCAAGACGTGGTTATTTTCCTTCTCTTGAGGATCTATAAGCAGAGCAAGTTTCTCCAGGGTCCCTGAGGCGGTTGCCCCTTTGCCCTCTGGGGAGGGGACCCTCGGTGGCCTATTAGGGCTGTGGCTTCATTGAGCCTGAGAGCAGGCAGTGCTGCTATGTGCGCAGAAAGAAAAGAAGAGGATCGTTAGAGTCTGTACAGGGAAGTACCCGAGGAGTGCCTGGGTGCCCCGAAGATGGGTTGGGGTCGGTTCAGGGAACAGGGGACCTGGAATACCTCAGCCTCGGAGGCCCAGACCTCTGCCCTGGAAGCAGTCACACTTCACCAGAAGAGGGAGTCTGAGGCTCACAGATCCCCAAAGAGAGGCAGCTGGGATTTTCCCTTAAGAATTCTGAGACCTGTGTTGGAGAAGAGGAGAGAGGGACTGTCCTCTTTTTGGCGATGTGATTTCCCTGCTTATTAAGTGATAGAAACACTCCAACTGAAGCCTAATGCACTTTCTTCTCTCTCTCTCTGTATATATATATATATTATATATATTCTCTATATGTCAATTTTGAATACAATAACAAATATCCATATGCCTATCACTTAGAATTGGCTGATGTTAACATTTTGCCCTAATTACTTCTAATGCTTAAAAACATGGAAAACAATATTTTTATTCCCCTCCCCTCATCCACCTTCACTCCCATCTTATATGTCAGTAAACTTTTTCAGTAACTGATTGGTTCGTAAATATTTTAAACCTTCCAGGCCACATTAGGTCTCCGTCTCCTCACTGCCACAGCCTTCAAATCCTCCTCCTCCTCCTCCTTCATCTTCTTCCAACCATTAATAGATGTAAAATCTATCATATATCTGGTGAGGTATTAGTATCCAGAATATATAAGGAATTCCTCCAACTGAAAAACAACAAAAACAAACAACCTGATTGAAAAATGGGCCGAAGAGTTGCATAGACATTTCTCCAAAGAAATGACCAATAAGTACAAGAAAAGACGCTCAGCATCGCTATTCACTAGGAAGTGCCGATCAAAACCACCACGCGATACCACTTCACACCAACTAGGATGGCTATTACAAAGACAAAACAAAATAGAAAATAACAAGCGTTGGGGAGGATATGAAGAAATTGGAACCCTTGCGCATTGCTGATGGGAATGTAAAATGGTGCAGCCACTATGAAAAATAGTTCCTCAAAAAATTAAAAACACCACATGATCCAGCAGTTCCATTTCTGAGTATATACCCACAGGAATTGACAGCAGGGACTTGAACATGGATTTGTATACCTGTGTTCATGGCAACATCATTCACAAGAGATACAAGATGGAAGCAACTCAAACGTCCATTGATGGAGAAATGTATAAACAAAAGGTGATGTACACACACAATGGAATAGTCTTCAGCCTTAAAAAAAAAGGCAATTCTGACATATGCTGCAACATGGAGGAAGCTTGAAGACATTGTACTGGGTGAAATAAGCTAGATACAAAAGGACAAATACTGTGTAATTCCACTTACATGAAGTACCTTGAGTAGTCAAATTCAGAGACAGAAAGTTGAATGGTGGTTGCCAGGGGCTGGGACGGGAGTGGGAGGGAATAGCAGTTGGTGTTTAATGGATACAGAGTTTCAGTTTGGGACGATGAAAAGCTCTGGAGATAGATGGTGGTGATGGTTGCACAACAGTGTGAATATATTTAATACCACTGAACTGTTCAATTTAAGATAGTTAAAAAGATAAATTTTATGTTATGTATATTTTCCCACAATAAAAAACATAAAACCATTCTTATCAGTGACCTGTACAAAAACAGGCTGCTGGATGGGCTTAGCTCAAGGGTCAAAGTTTGCTGAACTTTGTTCCATGTTATTATTAGTTTTATTATGTTTTTAAACAAAATAAATCATTATGAGTGTTATTATTGTGTATTATAGTCAATGCTTTTTAAGCTTTAATTGCAAGTTTATCTGACTCTTTGCTCACCATTGCTCCTTGGATCTCACATCTTCCTTCCAGGTCCTATTTTCTTTGTTCTCAAGCACATCCTTTAGTGATTCTTTCACTGGTGGCCTCAAGAAGCAAACTCAGTTTTTGTCTGAAAATGTCTTTTTTCAATCCTCATTACTATTTTGCCTTATTATTAGTTTAATCATCACTATTAAATGGTCATTTAGCTGAATAAAGAATGATAGGTTTAGCTTGGTGTAGTGGCTCACACCTGTAATCCCAGCACTTTGGGAGGTTGAGACGGGAGGATCACTTGAAGCCAGGCGTTTGTAGATCAGCCTGGGCAACATAGCGAGACCCTGTCTCTACAAAAAATAAGGAAAAATTAGCTGGTTGTGGTGGCATATCCCTGTAGTCCCAGCTACTTGGGAGGCTGAAGCAGGAGGATCACTTGAGCCCAGGAGTTGGGGGCTGTAGTGAGCTATGATCGCACCACTGTACTCCAGCCTGGGCAACAGAGTGAGACCCTGTCTCTAAAAAAAAAAAAAAAAAAGAAAAGAAAAAGAAAAAAGCAAAAAAAGAATGACAGGTTGAGAGTAATTTCCCCTTGGTGCGTCAAATACTATTTCATCATCTTCTGCCCTGTCTTGTTGCTGATGAGAAGTCCAGTTGCTATTGCTTTATGGATTTTCTTCTCTATTTTGCCTCCCAGAACTGGTCTTTGTCTTGAGTGTTCTGAAGCTTCCCTGCAGTATGTCTAGGTGCACATGTGTTTGTGTTTATCCTGCTCTGGATGGTGCTTCGTCAACCTGAGAGCCCATGTCTTGTTCCCATTCTCAAAATTCTCATCCATTGTCTCTTTGGAACGGGCTTCCTCCCTCCCCTCCATTTACTCTGTTCTCTCTTTTGGCAGCTCCTATTGCACGCTTGTTATACCTTAGGGAGAAGCCCCTCCTTTCTTCTGAGTCCCCTTTTCCTGTCCTGGGCAGCCCTTCAGGTATTGTAGCTGATGGAAGAGTCTTAGGTCTGGTCCTCCAAGCCTTTGGACCCCAGGCCATCTCCTGTCACTCTCCCCTGGGGCCTATGTAATTGTTCTCTTCACTCAGTATTAATTGCATGTTTCGTAACAGAGGGGAGTCCATGTTAGCTCAGTTGTCCTGTTGCTAGAGCTGGAAGCTCACCCAGGGCTTTCTTTTCCACCACAACACAGCTGCCTGCATATGTATCATATATTTGTATCTACATATTTCACATGAACTCCTATATATATTTCATATATCTTATACACACACACACACATATATACATACTCACCCTGCTCTAAGTTGTCAAATTATAGTGTTTTCCTTTTCATGTAGCTCCATTTTAACAGGGACCTCTGGCTCAAGGAAATGCATCTCCAAACTTAGAACTGTAGGCACCACAACAGACTGTGGGGGTGATTTGGGGGCAGGAAGATTTATACTCCTTGGCAGATGCCTTATGAGGCTGACTCTGACTCTGGCCTTGCTGTGAAATGCCTCTTCACTCTCCATCCTGAACCCGCAAATGCGTCCACAGCATCCACCTTCATCATCCTATCCATCCATCCATCCATCCATTCATCCAGCTGATAGGGTCCACTTGGACCCACCAATGTCATTTCAAGGTTATTTTAAGCTGAAAACATCGGACCAAACAGCAGCCACACACACACCACAAAATCCCTGATCTAAACTTTTTTGCTAATTTGAAAAACCTCCCAAACATATAGCCACTACAAATAGCCAGAAAGGAGATAGACCACTCCCACCAAGATGAGAAATTACATAAGCAAAACCTTATCGAAACTTTCCATACCTTCCACTTGTTTCTCATTGGTTTCCCACCTTTTGCTTTTCCTTAAAGTATTAATCCCCCTTCTTATTAAGATGATTTATAAACCCTTAACTCTAGCTATTCAGAGAGCCAGTTCTTTGTGCACTTGCATGCATGCAAGTAAACTTGTCTTTTCTCCTGTTAATCTGTCTCTTGTCAGTTAATTCACAGGCCCCCAACCACTGAACCAAAGTTGGTAGAGGGAGACATTTGGTTTTTTTCCTTTGAACACATCCATCCATTCATGCATCCAGCCAAGTTTCATGGAGGGCCCACTAGGCATTTGGTATGCTGTCATGAATAAAATTGGGCCTCACTCTCAAGAATTCATAGTTTAGATGGGAACATACTTTAAACTAAGAATTACAATACACTATATTAGGAGAGGGTGCACAGTATGAGAGCTGAAAGCACACACTCCAGCGTCACACTGCCTCAGGTCAGATCCAGGTTCTGCCCTTGCCTAGCTAAGTGACCGTGAACATTTCACTAAAGCTCTCCAAACCCCAGTTCTCTCATCCATAACCTTGGGATTAGGATAATGCAGCCTCTTCAGGGGAGGGGTGTGTGTGAAGATTATGGGCTAATGCATGTAGAGAGCTCAGACCAGTGCCTGGGACCTGGTGACTGCTTGGTGAACATTTGCCACCAGGTGATATTGAAGCAAAGAGGGGCCTCAAGGAAGTCTGTGTGTGTGTATTGGGCTAGCACATGGAAAGTGTTAGTTCCTTTTGGGAACACGTGTTAGAAAAGGCCAGACACATAAGAAAATACTCTCAGAATACTTACCTTCAATAAAATGCAAATTAACATGTTGAAATGTTATCCATATGAAACGAGAAGGCACAGATTGAAGGAAGGAGCCACTTCTATAAGGGGCTGAAGTAAAGTATCTTCTGGGATCCAGTCTCTGGACATCTAGGAATGAGTGGCCAGGGACCAGGAGAAAGCAGAGCATGTTCCAGCCAGGGAAACACAGCTGCCTACTCGGGAGCACAAGCTTCACACCCAGGAGGGCCCAAGCACTGGATCCAAGTCATTGGCTTCTTTTGTGCATGTTATTAGTTAGGTATTAGAAAGACCTAGATTATGGAGGCTGCTTTCCTTGCAGATCCCCCAGCCCTGGTCCTTCCCCATGTTAAACCTCGATGTTTCTTCCTTGTTCTCTGGCTTCAAGGCAAATTTGAAGCATTGCAGTAACACAACACTCCTGGGATTTCCAACCAATCCTCTGGGCAGGCCTTTGTCACTGTGACACGGTTATTGAGCTTTATTTGTATGGCTCACTACTCTCATTTCAATATATTTCAACAATGGGAACTTCCACCGGGTGGGCATCATGTCTCCAGCCTCATCTTTGTACAGAGGCCAAAGCAGCATCACATTTAGTATGGGGTTTTGGCTGTTGAAGTGTTGGATTATCAGTTATTAAGATAAAAAATCTCCTGATTATACAGCAAATGTCCAGATATATCACTTTATAAATTGAGGCTATATTGTGAATCAGTGGACCTTTCATTACTTCACTTTTACATCTCCCACTGGTGACTGCTTGGTGAACATTTGCCACCAGGTGATATTGAAGCAAAGAGGGGCCTCAAGGAAGTCTGTGTGTGTGTATTGGGCTAGCACATGGAAAGTGTTAGTTCCTTTTGGGAACACGTGTTAGAAAAGGCCAGATACATAAGAAAATACTAGAAATTCTCTAGAAATTTTCTCTAGAAAATACTAGAAAATCTCTAGAATTCTTGTGGAAACAGGATGAAAAGTCCGTGACTTTACAGCAGTCAGTGGTCTGAATTTTTATGTCTTTTAAAAAGAAATCCCTGCTGTAGTTTGGAGGTTGTCTCATGTTCAAATTTTTATTTCAATATATTAGGGTGTACAAGTGCAGTTTTGTTACATGGATATATTGATATATTGTACAGCAGTTAGGTCTGGGCTTTTAGTGGATCCATCACCCAAATAGTGTACATTTACCCAGGAGTTAATTTTTCAGCCCTCAACCCCCCACCTTCCCACATTTGGAGTCTCCGATCTCTGTTATTCCACACCGTACGACCGTGTGTACCATAGCTTAGCTCCCACTTATAAGTGAGAACATGTGCTATTTGTTTTTCAATTCCCAATTACTTCACTTAGGATAATGACCTCCAGTTCCATCCAAGTTGCTGCAAAAGACATTATTCCATTCTTTTTTATGGCTGAGCAGTATGGCGTCATGTTGAAATTTGATCCCCAATGTTGGAGGTGGGGCCTAATGGGAGGTGTTTGGGTCATGGGGGCAGATCCCTCATGAATGGCTTGGTGCCATTCTCATGGTAGTGTGTTCTCACTCTTAGTTCCTGGGACAGCTGGTTGTTCAAAAGAGTCTGGCACCTTCCTCCCTGCTCTCTCTTGCTTCCTCTCTCGCCATGTGATCTCTGCACACGTCGGCTCCCCTTCCCCTTGCACCACGAGTGGAAGTAGCCTGAGGCCCTCACCAAAAGCAGATGCTAGTGCCATGCTGCTTGTACAGCCTGCAGAACCATGGGCCAAATAAATCTCTTTTCTTTATAGATTGCCTGGCCTCAGGTATTCCTTTATAGCAACACTAAATGGACTAAGACAATCCCTGAAGGTGATTTTACTGAAACACTAGTCATACTGGGTTAGGGTGGGCCATAAGTCCAATGACTGGAGTCTCTATAAGAAGAGGAGAGGACACAGAGACACACAGAAGGAAGAAGGCACATGAAGATGGAGGCAGAGATTGGAATGAGGCAGCTACAAGCCAAGGCACATGATGGATTGTCAGGAGCTACTAGAAGCTGGGAGAGGCAAGGAAGGGGCCTTTCCAAGAGCCTGCAGAGCGAATGTGGCCCTGCTGTGACCTTGATTTCAGATTTCTAGACTCAAGAACTATGAGAAGGTAAATGTCTGCTTATTACTAGGTTTTAAGCCTCTTAGTTTTGTGCTAGGAAACTCGTACAGTATGCTTGTACCATAGTTTGATTATTTTCCTATAGATGAACAGTAAGTTGTTTGCAATTTTTCATGACAACAAATGATGTTGTAAAGAACATCCTTGAGCATTCCTCTGTGCACGTCTATAAGTATATCCCAGGACAAAAACTCAAAAGACTAATTGCTGGGGTAAAGAGTGAGCATATGTTAAGACCAATCCACCATACCAAATTGTCTTTTTAAAAGTCTATGCTAATTGAGATTGCTATCAACAATGTAATCATTTCCCTACATCCTCACTGGAACTGTTGTAAATACTCTCACATTGCCAGTGCTTGTATTTATTGCAGTGGTGAGATCACCTGGGGTTAAGTGCATTCTTCCAGAGGCCAAGAATGCTGGGAGTCTGGTCCCCCTGAAGGCTCCTAACCCTGGGAGGACAGGGACAGTGAGGATGACCAAACAGACCACTGGGCGTGTGCCTCCCTGCCTGTTCCCTGGGACATCCCAGCCTTCAAAGATGACCCAACCTCAGTGAGGCTTTTGGCATTTATTTGGTGCCACCATTATCAGTGGTCCTAGTGCAAAGCTTAATAGGAAGTCAGAGAATCTTTTATTATGATATCAGTTACATTGCACTTTGCATCATTTTAATATGTGATTTATCTCCTTGAGAGATTGTGAAGTCAGGGGATGGGGAACTGAACTATGCAGTCCTTTTTGTATCTCTCGATACAGAAGAGCCTGTTCCTGGAGGGGACAGAAACGGAGGGCTGTTTTAGCCTCCTTGTTGGAGTTCTGCCCTGAGACTTCTGGTGCCACCATGTCTTTTCCAGTAATGCTGCATTCTGTCTCTGGAAACACAAATGTCACATCCCACTCCCCTATCGAATCAGGTCTCAGGATGTCAGCTACCAGGGCAGGTCAGCCTGACCCCAGAAAATGACTCAGGTGCCTCAGGCACACCCCAGCCCCTCACTGTGGGGAGTCTCGCCCTGGAGAGGCTGGCTCCGGGGTTGTTGAAATAGAGGAGTCAGGTTCTGCTGATGACTACTTAAAATTCACGTTGCCATGGCAGCGTGGCATTAGGCCACCGGTGATCCTGCAGCACAAAGCTTTGATCTTAGGGAAGGCAGGGTTTCTTTTGCTCTTTAGCAGCTTTTAAGGGGACACTGCCTTGGGACTAAGCTTTGGCTTTGCTCCTGGGCCTGGGGATTGTCCCAGAAGCAGAAACCTGGGGACAGCAAGACAGAGAAGGAGGCCCTCAGAAGTGGTAAGCCCTGAGAGTGCGGTTCTAGTCTGAGGGAGTTGGCTCAAAACCCTAAGGGCAACAGATCTCATTCTGAAGAGAAACAGTCAGACAGATATGTAAGGAGGGGATGTGCATGCACCGCTTGACTTGAGACAAAAGCGCAAATGAGATGCTTTGTATGTGTTTTTAGTAGCAGAGCTAAGGAAGAGGGTGGCTTATAAATAGATGTGGGCTAGCTCAGCAGGTCGCAGCACTTTTAATAATCTACACATTCATTCAACACCCATTTATTGAGGACATACTATGTGGTTGGTGTTGGGGATGCAAGTGGCTCACGTGGCTTTGGCTCTCAGGACTGTCCAAGCTGTTGGGGCACTAAAGCATGCACTAAAAGCAGCATGTGATCAATTGCCTAGAGGTTGCAGCATTTCAGAGAGGGAGAATCACCCCACTGGTGCAATTGGGGTATTCATGGATGAATTTGTGTTGAACCTTAAATGATAGGGAGAGGAAAGAGAAGCATCTAGTTGAAGATACGGCGAGAACAACAGTGTGGCGAGTGGGGGGGGGCATGCAAGAACCACAGGTGTCCAGTTTATTAAAAAGATGGTAGGAGACCATGTTGTAAAGTTAGGTTGATCCAGAGCTGCGTTGAGAAGTTTAGACTTAATCTGATAGGCAATAGGGAGCTATGGGAGGGTTTTGAGCTTGACAATGCCTGATCAGGGCCACACTCTAGGAAAATGAATCTGGGAGCAGGTGTGTGATGGACTGAGAGGCAAAGTGACTGTAAGTTTTTGAAATCTCCATAGGACTGCAGAGGTAAGGGGATTGTGTTAGGGGTGACAGGACAGTCCTGGGTTGAGAGATGAACGAACAGTCAGAAGGGGATGAAAAAGAGCCACAATGTCACCTCCAGGGAAGGTGAAGTTGATGGTGGTGGAGACCATGAAACCCACCCAATGCGTTCGAGAAGGGGCTGCCACTCCATGGGACTAGGAACTCAGGAGAAGGAAGCGGTTTGGGGGAAAATGAATTTACTGTACTGAGTTTGAAATTGCTGAATTGGCCCCAGGAAAGAAGACAGGATTGGAGATAGAGCCCAGGGGGATGTCCTCATAGACATAATAAAAATATTGACGTCCTGGAATAGAAGAGGGTATTGAAGGAAAAAGCAGAGGAAGAGAAGAGAAGAAGCCTAAAAGCAGAATCTGGAGGCAAAGCTGGCCTTCGGAAGAGAAGCCAGTGAGGAAGACCATGGTGTGGAAGGACAGCCTCGTGGTGGAAGCACATGGAGAAGGTTCAAGAAGCATCTGCAATGTGCTAAGCACTTGCTGCATTCATGGTCACTTCCAGCAGAGCATTCCAGGGGATTGAAGACTAAGACAAAGCCACTCATTTCTGGAAACCAGATTCAGGAGTTAAGGGACGAGTGGAGTAGGCCTGAGAAATGTGGCAGCAAGGAGGGTGATGGAAGGTGCTAATGTAAGACGCTGGCAGGGCCAAGGGAAGACATTTTGTGGTTTTATTCTCTTTATTCTCTTAGAATGGATAGGCCATCTACAGTTATTATATGACTCACAAAAGAACCCAAAACATGTCTGCAAAAGACCTTCACACGCGTGTTCATGGCAGCATGATTGATAACAGCTGCAAAGTGGAGACGACCGACACGTCCATCAATGGCTGAAACTAATCACCTCTTTAAAGGCCCCATCTCCAAATACAGTCACATTCTAAGGTACCAGGGATTAGGGCTTCGACGTAGGAATTTGCAGGAATGGTGCACAACTCAGCCTATGACGATCCCCATATTGCAGATGAGGAAACTGAAAGTAGAGAAATTAAGAAACTTGCCCAAGGTCACAGACCACAGAGGTGGGCCTAGAACCCAGACATGCTCGACTCTGAAACCCATGTTCATGGCCTTGGTGTGATATGAACGGAACCACCTTCTGTGCTTGCCTTTCTGTGCTTGGCTGTTTGGATATTCTCTTTTGTGAAGTGCCTGTTCAAGTCTCTCGCCCATTTTTCTCATGGGTTGTTTGTCTTTCTCTTATTGATGTGATGTTTGTCAGTTATATATCTTGCAAATATCTTCTCCTACTCTGTTTTCTGTCTCTTAATAATGTCTTTTGATAAACAAAAGTTCTTAATTTTAATATAATCCAATTTGTCTATCTTTCCCATTATGTTTATTTTAAATTTCTTGTATTTTTTATTGATATATCATAATGGTGCATATTTTTGGGATACATGTGATAATTTGATACATGTATACAATGTGCAATGATCAAATCAGGGTAATTGGGACATCTATCACCTCAAACATCCATCCTTTCTTCCTGTTGGATTACAATTTTGTTCTTTTTATTCAGGATTGCTTTAGCTATTTGGGGTCTTTTGTGATTTCATGTGAATTTTAGGATTGTCCTTTCTATTTCTGTGAAGAATGTCATTGGTATTTTGATAGGGATTGCATTGAATCTGTAGGTCACTCTGGGTAGTATAGACATTTTAACAAATTTATTCTTCCAATCCACGAGTATGGGATGTCACACCACTTTTTTTGGTGTCCTCTTCAATTTTTTTCATTAGTTTTTAAATTTGTTTTTAGAGACAGGGTCTGGCTCTGTCACCCAGGCTGGAGTGCAGTGGTGCAATCATAGCTCACTGCAACTGGAGCTCCTGGGTTCAACCGATCCTCCTGCTTCAGCCACCTGAGTAACTGGGAGTACAGGCACTTTTAAAAAAGTTTTTTGTAGAGATGGGATCTTGCTATGTTTCCCAGGCTGGTCTTGAACTCCTGGCCTTAAGTGATCCACCCACCTCAGCCTCCCAAAGTGCTGGGATTACAGGCACGAGCCACTGTACATGGCCAGTTTCATTAGTGTTTTATAGGTTTCCTTGTAGGCATCTTTCACTTCTTGGTTAAATTTATTCCTTCCTAGGTATATTTTTTTGTAGCTATTATAAACAGAATAGAATGGGCATCAACAGGTTTCTGCTAGCTTTGACTGGTTTCAGCCAGTCAAAGGCAGTTTCAACTGGTTACAACAGGCTTCAACCAGTTTTGATTGGTTCAAGCTGATTGCAGTAGGTCTAGATAGTGTTCAACCAGTTAGATCCTGTTTCAACTGGTTTCAACAGGTTTCAGCCAGTTTACACTGGTCTCAGCTTTTTTGAATCAGTTCCAGACAATTTCAGCTGGTTTTGGCCACTCTGGACCAATTTAAACTGATTTTGGCTGGTTCCACCCAGGGTTGAGTGGTTTCAATAGGTCTCAGCTGGTTTGGTTTGGTTTCAGCAGATTTGGTCTAGTTTCAGCCGGGTTCAGCCAGATTGGACAGGTCTGGTCCAGTTTCAGCTGGCTTGGACTGGCTTGGACTGATTTGTTCCAGTTTCAGCTGATTTGAACTAGTTTCAGCTGATCTGGTCTGGTTTGAGCCAGTTTGGACTGGTTTCAGCTGGTTTGGCCTGATTTCAGCCGGTTTGGCCTGATTTCAGCCAGTTTGGTCTGGTTTCAGCTGGTTTGGACTAGTTTCAGCCATTTTCAGCTGAACTGCAATGTTATTTACTAAAGCATAAAACACTTTAAGTTATTACACATGGAGAATGGTTAAGTGAATTACGGTACGTGAGTAATGCAGCCATTGAAATTTTTTTATCACTGGCATTTAATGATGTAAGAAAATGCTTATAATGTGATAAATGAAAATAGCAGAATATAGAAAAATGCAATTAAAAGCTAATTTGTGAGAGGTAGCTCTTTTGGTGGTTTATCTGAAGAGCATGCAGTATTTTCCCCTTTAGAACTTTGGTTGCAAATTGTCAGTCATGGTTTTAATTTGACTCATGGTCATATTTCTTTGGCCCAGTATTTAGAAAATAATAAGAATTTATTTCCAATATTTTAAAATTGACTTATTTTTCATATAAATTCTGATTCCCAGGTCCTCTTGAAAATTGAAAGTTCTGTCAACAATGTTTCCACATGGCAACTCCTGATTGAAGCTGAGTAGTGGCTCCCTTTGACAGGAGATGTGCCTTCGACTTATTTTTTTCTTACATGGTGCCTCATTTACATCATCCAGCTTGTCCCCTGTAGGCATTTGCTTTTATGATCCCTGATTAAACACTGAATTTGATCCTTGGATCATATTAGGGAATAAGAGAGCTCTTTCCCTCAACCACACTGCTTTGGCTCTTTGCCACCATCTTATGGAATTTGTTGCTGTGATTATTACAGAAAGTCGTTGAGGAGGTGGTTCTCTATAATCTATAGGACAAATTTTTCTTTTTTCTCAGTGCCCCAAAATGCCTCTGGTTCTCCCCAGCCATGATTTTTTTTAATCCCATGGATGCAATGAATCATGTGGCCAATCATGACTCTCTCTTAGCTCTGGCTGCTGGGAAGATCAGAGTCAAATCTTCCATAAAGTACTGTGTGTCAGAGCCATACAACATGTGTTGTATGTATAGGAAAAAGAATGGAAGGCGATGCATTAAAACATCAACAGCAATGTCTCGGGTGCGTTTCCCAAAAGTAGATCCTGAGATGGGGATTCAAATGCAAGTGATTTATTAGAAAACTGCTTCCAGGAGACACCAGTCAGGAGGTGGAGGAAGCAGGACAGGGAAGGGGAGAAGCCCAGCAAGGGTGGGCTCTCAGTACCAGGAAAAGTAGCTTCCTTCCCCCTCATAGGCCGGCTCTGGAGTGTGAGGTCTGCCTCACTGAGTTTTGTGTCCAGCCACCTCCACCTCTCTGCACGTTTGGACGAAGCAGCTCCAGAAACCTGAGGACAGGCCTTCAAAGAGAGTCCCAGGTGCTGGTGGTTAGAAACCTCTTGCCCAGTTTAATATGTGCTTTTTTCCCCACTTGTCATGAACACTTTCCTACACCAATAAATACTCATCTCGACATCATTTTAAATAATGGAATTGTATTCAATTGTAGAGAGATAGCAGAATTTATTTAACCAACCCCATTTTGTTGGCTATTTGGGATATTTCTAATTTTTTACTTTTATAGGTGTTCCTTACAAAAAGTTTCTAGGGGTGGAATTGCTTGCTCAAATGGGAAGAAAATTTTTAAGGCTTTCGATACCTGCTGGTCAATGCCTTCCAGGAGAATACTCTCAGCAGAATGAGAGCATTGCCATTTCATCTCTGTAATACTCTGGGTATTACAGTTCAAGAAGCACCTCCTCTTTAACCCAACTGCTACAGTTTTTGTCTAAATCATGGCCATCTCTGGCAGAGCCTACCTCCTACTCTCTGGACTCCCTGCCTTCAATCCTCCCAACCCATACTCCACACCACCTCCAGCATGAGTTTTTAAAAGCATGGACCCGAGCATCCCAATACCCTGCTTAAGACCCTTCTGTGGTTCCACCCTGACTATACCCTTCCTGTATCCCTCCTACAGCTTCCCTGCTATTTAGGGGACAGAGAACTGCTTGTATTCCCTAAATCCATCATGCTGCTTCCTTCTTCCAGAACTTTCCCATGCTCTTCTTTTATCCTGCCCACCTTGCAAACTCTTCCTCATTTTTTCAAGACTCATTTCAAGCATTACTTTCCCTAGGAAGACCTTATGTACCCCTCTTCCCTCCTTCCTCAGCATCCTACCTGGCCTGCTTACTTTCCCTTTTGTGCCCAACTCTGGAGGTCAACTTAGTCAGGGTCAAGTCTCATTCTCCAGTTAATTGACATTTTAAAAAATGTGCCTTAAGTCCCTAAGGTAGTAACTAAGGGGGAGGACAGATATCCAGTTATGTGCCTACTGCAATGATCCAGGCAAGAAGATGCTGTAGATGGGATGGGAGAAGAGGGACCGATTCTGAACACATGAAGGACAGGAAACCAAAGGGCTTGGCAACCGAGCTGAGAGGGGTGTGAGTGAATGACTGGAGGAGTCCTGGTTCCTGCCTTGCTGATTGCCTGGCTGCAAGCTTGTTTTCCAGCTGGCACTTTTTGCTTGGCTTTGTCTTCCCATCAGATCATCAATACCCCACAGCACAAAGCACAGTGTCAAGTATTCAGTAGGTCCTCAGTGAATCCCCCATGGCTCATACATTGTGACTTCAAATCCAACTCACACTTAAGTAACCAGTCTAGGCCAAATACCATGTGGGCTCATTGACCTACACAACCTTATGTGGTGCCAACGTTACTAACTTGTAAGGCAAATGTAGTAAGGTCATAAGTGTAGTTAATATGGAGTTCAAGGAAGGTCTAGAAGACTTATAGAATATTTTAGTGGTATGGATGGTGCATTTCCTATTTTTATCTGCCAGGGCAGGGGTGCTCAAACTTTTTTGACTGCTGTCCACAGTAAGAAGTACATTTTACGTGGCACGGCCAAAGCTGTTGGTGTTCCACAGTATCCCCTCGGTCTACCCCGAGGTCACCATAGACAGTTCCTCTGCACCCTGACGGATGCCCTGTCTCTCTGCCCCAGGGTGTTTTCTGGCCATGGGTGAGTACTTGGTCTATATGAGAGACAGCCTAAAAGTGCTAGGGAGCTGATGCCCAGGCGAGACCCTGACCAAGGCAGGGAGGGCATTTGTGGACCGACGCTTTGGCTTCCTCGCCTTTGGCAGGACAACTCTGAGGCATGTTCCACAGGGTCTCTCCAAGGGTACTCAGTGGGCTTGAGCTCCAGGGACCCTAAGTTGTAGTCCAGTCATCAACACACATTTGACTGACTTTCTTCCACTCCCTCACAGTATTTTCTGGAGTCACCTCCTCCCCAAATAAACTACTTACCCTGAAATCTTTGTCTCAGGGTCTCTCTGGGGTTATGGGAGGCAGTGATGATGTATAGTGGTCTAGCACACTCATGTCTGAAACAGAAGCTTCGGCTGACACATCACATGCACTTTCTTCTTTTCTGCTGGACACAACCTACTAAACTGGTTTGATCACCCACTCCTGGGTCTCAGCTTGTAGTTTGAAAATCATCATCCCAGAGGGTGGGTGTATTAAGGAGAACGGGGTCTTGATCATAAGCATAATTTGATAGTTGAAATGCTCCTTGGCAGGCACCACCAGCAGCTGAGGTCGGCTGGGAGGGTTTTGTGGACGCCTTCATTTCATTGAATTTCGAACTGACACTTCTCGTCAAGGGGCTACTCTGTTGGTGTTTGCTGACCATTTCGGCACGAAGCCCAATGGAAACAACGTCCCCCTTTTCTCTGAATAGTCCTTCGGGTCACCTCAGAGAAGACCAGGGCCGGGAATGGAGGGTGGGGAGAGCAATTAGGAGGGGGGAGGAGATAAGTGGATGTGGGTTTCCAAAAGTCAGGCAGAGTCTGATTAGTGGACTCTTAGAGACTTATTCCAAGTGCCTTTCCTGGCTGGGAAAACAACAATAAAAGAAAGAAGCAAAGAAAAAAACCCAAACCCACAAGTGGGGTAGGAGCTGAAGAACACTTTAATTCATAAGGAGAAGGGCTTGAATAATTGATGCTGCCGCCATGCCAAAGATAATTTCAGTTCCCTCTCTGTCTCACAAAGACATTTAGCATTGATTGAGATCAAAGTATCAGGAACCCCTGCTGCTAGGCTGAAAGGCAAAACTCGCAGCGGCCTTTCTCTGCTCTGATAATGTCGTCTTTATGTAGTTAATAAACTGCACACTTCAGTCAAACTATATCATTACAGAAGACTTAGGGAGCTAATAATTTAAAAGCAAAGAATTGCCTCTGTTCTTCACTTTGAACTAAACAACATTCTGTCGAAGGAGGAGGACATCAAAGTCGTGTCCCTATTACCAGTGTGGATTGAGCAGAAGGCCGCACAGAGAGGGTACTTCAGTCATCAAGGCAAAAAAAGAGAGAGAGAAAGAAAGAAAAAGATTAAAGCTATTGGCTTATCAACCCAAAGGCAGTGCCAGGTGTTTTGTTATTATTTTTTCTACCATGCAAGCATCAGGTGGTTTGCTTAGCAATGAGTGTCTTTGTTAAACGGCTGTGCATGAACCAGGTCAGACCGTTCACTTTTCACCTTGGCCCCGTTCTGAACTTGGTCTTAACTACCATGATGTTCACCTTCAGCCTTCCCACCCCTGTCGCCACCCCTGGCCTCCCCGGGTTCTGTTTTTGTGGCTTCCACGGCCTGTCTTTGTGAAGGGCAGGAGAGTTCTGCGCCCTCCCTCTCAGCACAGGCTCGGAGAGTCCCCTGGCTTGCTGGGTGAGGGGGAGATGCAACCATCTTGAGCAGGGGTTTTGTGGGACTGAAACCCCATTCCACCAGTTTTAAAGAGCAACGCTACATAAAGGCCTCCTCCTGGCCACCCTCACACACTGTCATTGGAAGTGTTCTTAGGACGGATTTGCCAGAAGCAGGGATTCTCATGCAAGTGATTTATTGAGGTAGGCTCTTGGGAGAGAAACCTGTAAGGAAGTGAAGGAAGAAGGGTAGACAAGAGGAAGAAGCCAAGCAAAGATGTGGCTCACCTGAGGTCTGGTCTTAGCCTGATCCCATGGGAAGCTCCATTGTACGAAGGGCACCACAGGGTAGTCCCCCCTTGAGACCAGAAGGGGCTGGCCTTTGTACCCTCTGTCAGTCACCCATGGGCTGCGGCTGCCTCTGGGGGGTGGGCTGATACTCCAGACACTCCCCACCTAGCTGGCTCCTGTAACAGGCCAAGGGCAGTTAGTTCTTCAGGTAACAGCTATGAGCCTTTTGTAGTCAACACACAGCAGCTAAGAGATAGGTGTATCGTCCTGTCCAAGGGGCTCTGGGCAGGGTACTCTGGAGGGTAAATCAAATTATTTACCAGAAGACTTTAGAGAATGTGCTTGTTGCTTAATCCAGCAGATTTGTTTTTAGGTTTTTATCCTGAGAACTATATCATGGACTTCTAAGAAGTTGTGTTGTCATCACAGTCATCATAATCATCACCCTCGTCCTTTATTGAACGTGTATTTACTGAACACTTCACATATATTGTCTCATTTAGTTCTTTCACCCATTCCGTGAAGTATTGCATATGTTTTGTAAGTCGAGAAACTGAGGCTTAGAGAGGTTATTACCCTTGCCTTTGAACCCATAGCTTGGGAGCGGCGTGTTCAGGGGATGTTCATTGCAGTGTTACTGACAGTAATGAATGGAAATAGTCCATTTCTCCAACGCTGGGTATAGTAAGGTAAATTACCATAGCTTTGTAGAATGGCATAGTGTGTAGACAATAAAAATGCTATAATGATGCAGGGATGGGTGCACAGTCCATTGCTAAGTGGAAAAATTAGGCCACGAGGCTACATTATACTGGTGTGTGTGGGAGTATGTGTGTAGATGATATTTTTAAAGCATTAAGGAATGTTTCTGTGTCTGCATTTCCTTTTCCTGTTTGCTGAATCTCCTCCGTACCCCCATCCTCTGTATTAAGGTTCAGTTCTTTGGTGCTTTTTGCCTCAGGGAAGGGAATTGAAATAGAAAGCAGTGGAAACGTAGGAGGAGAAAGAAGGGGGCAGGTGTTGGGGGCAAGGTGGCCTGGCCCGTGGATCTAGGCATCCATCTGGGACCAGATCCCCACACCCCCAACTCCTCCCCATCCTCTGCCAAGAAGGGAGACTCAGCTGGGGAGATTGGAGTCCTGCCTGCAATGGAATGAGGGCTCAGAACAGAAATCAAGTTGAGCTAGAAGAAACAAAGATCTGTTTCTTGCGCACCTGAAGCTGTGGACTGGGATTTATGCCCACTCGTTGTGCATAGGAAAAGAGCAAAAGAACCTATCACAAAATTATGATTCAGTGGTTATCCCTGAGTGATTTCTGTTTCCTTCTTGGTGCTTTCCTGTGTGTGCTATGTTTTTTTTTTTTTTTTTTTGCAATAAAACATTAATTTTAAAATTAGAAAGAAAGTGTTATTTAAAATCTTTCTCCACCTCCTCTTCCTCCAACAACAACGACAGCAATGCTAGCTTGCATTTATTAAGGAAGCTTAATATGTCAAGTGTTGGGTTGGCCACTATATATTATCCCACCTATTCCTCAGGCTAAGAGAAGCAATTTACCTGAAGTGGCAGAGATGTGGTAATAGTACAAGTCTATCCAACTCCAAATCCTGTGCTTTTTATACCTCACCCCATTGTCCACCAGGGGAACTTTTCCCACTAAACACAAAATTAGCCGAAGCATCTGGGGATGGGGTTGGAGACTGCCAGTGAGCGCAGGTGCTCAGTAGAGCTGGCCTTGCCAGTGAGCGGAAGAGCCCATACAGGGACCGGCCAGCGTGGGGCCTGCAGACACAACTGTCTGTACAGGGAGAAAGAAAAACTTGCCATGATGGATTATAGTGATGCAACAGTGAAAGGATCGTTTTTGAAA
Source organism: Daubentonia madagascariensis (assembly GCA_023783475.1). Taxonomy (NCBI): domain Eukaryota; kingdom Metazoa; phylum Chordata; class Mammalia; order Primates; family Daubentoniidae; genus Daubentonia; species Daubentonia madagascariensis. Next base: position 12,298,916 of record JAKFHU010000487.1, read on the forward strand.
GAACCAAACTGTTATTAAAAGACAAAGGCACATGAATCTATCAACATTGATCTACTCAGTATAATTTCTGAACTACGCAGTTTTTTTTAAAGGTATATTTTTCATGGAAGTTTGACATAAATAGACAGGATCACACAGTAAACTAGGGTACAACTTGGTGAATTTTCACAAAGTGAACACACCCATGTAACCAGCACCTAGATCAGGAAACAGGCACTCCAAGAAAACCAGATGCTCCCTCATACTCTCAACGAATTACTTACCCCTCAATAAAGGTAACAACTATTCTGACTTCTAACACCTTAAATTAGTTTTGCCTGTTTTTGAACTTTATAAAGATGGGACTTTTTGAACATTATATAAATGGACCATATAATGTGTTAATGAGATTTATGCATGATGTTTATATAAAGTTTGTTCAAGTTTATTGACAGGTAGTATTCTATTGAGTGAATATGTTTATCACACGTGAGTATATACAGTAGAATTTACCCATTCTCCTGCTATTGGGCATTCCATTGTTTGCTTTTATTTTTTCATGTTGTTTGGTGAACATATCTATGCATTTCTTTTGGGCATACACCTAGGAGCAGAATTGCTCAGTCACAGGATATGTGTATATTCTACTTTGGTAGATACCACCAAAAAGCTTTCCAAAGTGGTGGTATCAGGTTACATCCCACTAGGAGTGCGTAAGAGTTTCCAGTTACTTTACTTCTTTGTCAACACTTGGTATTTTCTATTTTGGTGAGTATATCATTGTCTTAATGAAATTGAGAATACCCTTTCATGTGTTTATTGGCCATTTGGATATTCTTTTTTGTGAAGTCCTGTTCAAATGTTTTGTAGAGAGTACTATTTTAAAGAATAATTACTATAGTTCTTTGTAGATGGTAGAATTCTGATATCTACTGTTGGTTTAGTTGGACACTGTGGTCTGTGTGGCATGGTTTTTGATGTTCCCTTGCTCAAAAGTACATGTACCCACTAGACTTTACATTGATGCGTAAATGTCTATGTCACAGTTTCTATTGCGTTAAGTTGTTAGCTAGCTAAAATGCACATGTTAGAGGTAGAGCAGAGTGAGGTGTGTGATAAGTTCTTTTAAGATGTATGGAACAGGGGCATGTTCAGGTTACCATGTTATGAGGCTTATCGTATGGGTACACAGGGAATGTAGAGAGACAGGAATTGTCTCAGCATCCCCATAGCCAGGCCCCACAAATAACTGGTACATCTCATACCATAGGGAGTCCTGGTATTTTAGCAGCTACTTCCGTCACCCAACAGAAGGCATCAGTTAGATGCTTGGCTAGCAGACTTCTGCTGCTGTTGACAAAGTGGTACTAGATTCTTCCCACTTCCTGGCTTCTGCCACAGTAAGTCTTCCACAGTCTCAGAGTTTCTATGGCTTCTGTGTAATATCTTCTCTCCATGTGCCTTCCCATGGCTTGTTCCACCCCATTAATTAATCACATCTCTCTCTTCCTCTGCAGGCCTTACTTTCCAGTGAGAGAATTTGATTGCACAGCCATTGTAGGGCACTCTGTGAACAGAGCTCTTGCACCAAACTACTTCAAGGGCCACGGGCCAGCCACGATGGCTGCTTCATGTCAGTCAGCTGTGTCAGCATCATATGTGCTATGGGTTGGATGTTTGCCCCTCCAAACCTCATGTTGAAATTTGATCCTCAGTGCTGAACGTGGGGCCAAATGGGAGTTGTTTGGGTCATGGGGACAGTCCCTCATGAAGAGATTAATGCCCTCCCTGGGGGTTGGCAAGTGAGTTCTCACTGTTTCCTCAACAGCTGGCTGTTAAAAAGAGCCTGGCACCTCCCCTCTCTCTCTTGCTTCTGCTCTTGCCATGTGATCTCTGCACACGCCAGCTCCCCTTCACCTTCTGCCATGAGAGGAAGCAGCCTGAGGCCCTCACCAGATGCAGATGCCCAAACTCGAACTTTTTAGCCATCAGAATTGTGAGCCAAATAAACCTTTTTTCTTTATTAATTACCCAGCCTTGGGTATTCCTTTATAGCAATACTAAATGAACTAAGACAATGTGCTACAAGACACAGCAACACACACAGAGAACCGTTTCTGGCCACTTTGGAAGGTATAGTGGGCATGACACAAGCTCAGAGGCACAGCGTTACCTCTCTGGCAGGCCAAGTCATCATGAGGCATGAACACTTAAGTTCCAATCAGTCAGATCAGCTGACAAATTTATCTCATTTCTAATAACAATTACAAGAGGAAAACAGAGAGTATGTTATTTTCATTTTAGAGAGGAGGAGACTGAATGCCAGAACATTTCAGTGGCTCCTGTAATTTACATTCTATAAATGGTAGAGCTGGGATTTGAACTCATCCCTATCATATTTATTTATTCATTTATGCCATAAATGAATTTTATTTTTTGATTGCCAAATAAAAATTGCATATATTTATGATGTACAAAGGATGTTTAGATATAAGTATATATTGTGGAATGGCTAAATCATGCTAATTAACATATTTATTATACTTTTTTTGTGGTGAGAACACTTAAAATCTACTCTATTAGCAAATTGCAAGTATACAACACATTATTATTAGTTATAATCATCATTTCGCATAATAGGTCTCTCAAACTTTTTCCTCCTGCCTAAGTGAAATTTTGTATCCCTTGGCCAACATTCCCCTGTTCCCTCCCACCTTCAGCCCCTGGTAACCACCATTCTACTCTTTCCTTCTGAGTTTGACTTTTTAAAATTCCACATATGCATGAGATCATGCACTATTTGTCTTTCTGTGTCTGGCTTATTTCGCTAAGCATAATGTCCTCCAGGTTCATCCATGTTGCAAATGGCAGAATTTCCTTCTTTTTTAAGGCTAAATAATACTCCATTGTGTATATACCACACTTGCCTTATCCACTCATCTGCTGATGGACACTTAGGTTGATTCCATATCTTGGCTATTGTGAATAATGCTTCAGTGAACAAGGATGTGCAGATGTCTCTTCAACATACTGATTTGATTTCCTTTGCATATATATCCAGTAGGGGGATTGCTGGATCATATGGTAGTATAGTAGTTCTATTTTTAATTTCTTGAGGAACTTCCATGCTGTTTTCCATAATGACTGTACTAATTTACATTGGTTCCCTTTTCTCCACATCTTCACCAACAATTGTTATGTTTTGTGTTTTTGATGACTTGTGATGTTGAGTGCCTTTTCATGTATCTATTGGCCATTTGTGTGTCTTCCTTTGAGAAATGTCTATTCAGGTCCTCTGTCCACTTTTTTTTTTAAATTGCGTTATTTGTTTTCTTGCTATTGAGTTGAGTTCCTTATATATTTTGGATATTAACCAGATATATGGTTTGCAAATATTTTCTCCCATTCTGTGGGATGTTTCTTCATTCTGTTGATTGTTTCCTTTACTGTGCAGAAGCTTTTTTATTTGGTAAAATCCCATTTTTCTATTTTTGCTTTTGTTGCCTGTGCTTTTAGGGTCATATCCAAAAGTCATTGCCTAGACCAAAGTGATGAACCTTTCCCCTTATATTTTTTCCTGGTAGTTTTATGGTTTCCAGGTCATTTGTTTAAGTCTTTTGCCCTTTTTCAGTTGATTTTTGTATATGGTGTGAGATAAGGGTCCAATTTCATTCTTCTGCATGTGGTTATCCAGTTTTCCCAACACTATTTATTGAAGAGACTATCCTTTCCCCATTGTGTGTTCTTGGCAACTTTGTCAAAAATCAATTGACCATATATATATAGATTTATTTCTGGGTTCTCATTCTATTCCTTTTGTCTATATGTCTGTTTTTATGCCAGTACCATGTTGTTTTGATTATTATAGCTTTGTAGTAGGTTTTGAAATCAAGTAGTGTGATGCCTCCAGCTTTGCTCTTTTTGCCCAAGGCTGCTTTGGTTATTCAGGCTCTTTCATGGTTCCACAAAAATTTTAGGATTTTTTTTTCTATTTCTATGAAAAATGTCATTGAAATTTTGGTAGTAATTGCATTGAATCTGCAGATCACTTTGGGTAGTATGGACATTGCAACAACATTAAGTCTTCCATTTCATTGACATAGAATATTTTTCCATTTATTTGTGACTCTTTCAATTTACTTCATCAATGTTTTATACTTTTAAGTATACAGATGTTTTGCCTCCTTGGTTAAATTTATTTCTGAATATTAATGGCTTTTAGGAAGGTAAATGTGTCCTAGGGAGAAGTGGAGAAAACATTGCTGTAGCCCGTGGCAGAATAGGTAAGTCAGGGCAGTGCCCAGGTAGCCTTTTTATGTTGTCTATATCTCTCCTTCTGGACATAGAACATTTCCTTTTAATTTTGGAACTACTCTGTGCTCATTCTCAGTTAGCCATCACCACAAACCTGGCCTGATCAATCAGAATATTTATTCCAATTTTCCAGTCACACTGATTGGTTCAGGAATAGTCACCTGCCTCAAGCTAGGCCTATAAGAGTTAGCCCTGGGATTTTAGCTAGAACTACTGGGAAGGGATCTTCTTTTCACTATGATAATGGGCTGTAAGGAGCTAGTTGGTGTGCAGCATATTTTTAAGACTCTGTGTCTAAGAACCTACCTGACCAAGGAAAACAAAACTGAGCACTGAAGAGTATTGGGAGTAAGGTTTCTGACCAGGTTTATGGACCTGGTTTCAACTATACACGGAGGCAAATTTAGCCCTGGATTTTTTGGTGAATATGTGCCCATAAATTCCTTATGAGGCTTAAGCCAGATTGAGCTAGTTTCTTATGCTTGCAATCAAAAGTCTTCTGATAATGTAGTGAGCTTCCTATATAAATATTAACATAGAGAAATTGAATCAGAAGTTTGCAGTGTTCTTTCTCCTTGGAAAAAAATTTCAATGTTCCTAGGACATAGAATCACCATGTAAAATATCGCTTCCTCCTTCAGAATGAACAAATCTGAAGCAAGTCTGGGCCTGCAAGAAATGGACATATGGTCAAGTGAGACTTGTATGGATAAGGAAAGATGAGACACATTGAATTGGTTCTGCTGTGACACTTGTTTCTGGTAGTTTTTATTATGATAGTGTCTTAGTCCATTTAGGCTGCTATAACAAAATACCATAAAGCTTATAAATAATTTATTTTTCACAGTTCTGGAGGCTGGGAAGTCCAAGATCAAGGCACCAATAGATTCAATGTCTAGTGAGGGCCTAATTTCTGGTTCATAGATGGCACCTTCTAGCTGTGTCCTTACATGGTGGAAGGGGGAGAGCAGCTCTCTAGGGCCTCTTTTATAAGGTCACAAGTCCCATTCATGAGGGCTCTGCCCTCATGACCTAATCACCTCCCAAAGGCCCCACCTACTAATGCACATCAGTGATTAGGTTTCAATTTATGAATTTTGAGGGGACATAAACATTCAGATTATAACAAATATGGAACCCTGGGCAGGACAGAAAACATTTGTTAGTCTGATAGAGTTGCCATCTTTCCGTCCATCCATCCATTCATCCATCTGTATATTTCCCCATTAATTAAACAAATATCTGTTAAGTTTAAATAAGTGGTAGACACAAGGTCTTTTGAGAAAGAGGGTTTCAATCACTAGGTCAAGGTCAAACCAGCAAGATACTTTCCTGCCTGGAGGCCAGGGCTCAGCCAGATACCCTTTTTCTCATTTGCAAAATGAGAAAATCTAACTTAGATATTTGCTTGAATCCCTTCCAGTGCTCTTATTTGATGATTGGATGATATCTTAGAGTATTATCTGGTCAAATTTTTTCATGTCTGGGGTGAGAAAATCTAAACTTGGGGAGCTTGAGGGATTTGTGCAAAGACCCGACATCTGCTTCACTTCCCTGGTGACTCCATCACTTGAAGACGCTGTGATGACTGTTGGGCAAGGACAGAAAAGAGGCTGTGGGCAGAACACACAGGTTATAGGGCAGCAGGTCCAGGTAAGCTGGTGCCTGGCTCAGTGGGCTGGCCCCACCCAGGCACTGAAAGTGGAGAAGAGAGATGGGGGGGGGTGTCACAGAAAAGCTGCCCCGTGGTTTCTTTCTTTCTTTTCTCAACAATTAAAACATAGCACACGTCTACCTGGACTTCAAAAGAAAATAGGCCCAGGTGCCTTGCAGGATGCAGCTTCCGAGCAGTGGCCCCAGGAGCATGTGAAATGCCTGTTTGGAGCAGGCTGACGGAGGGCACCAGGCTGCTCTGCCCAATGGCTGTTTCCTTGACTTTTCTCTTCCAAAAAGGAAATTGCAGGCATGTTACTGCTCTGCTCAGGACTGGGGATTATGGAGCTTAAACTCTCTCCTCCAAGCCATGTTCAAGTTTTTGACTTAAAAGGGAAATGTTTCATTTTAGGCCAAATTCATCCCCCTCCTTCCCCCTTCCTGGAACATGAACAAAGCAATTCAAATCAGAAAACAGAGGGAACTCCATGCGCACTGTCCGCAGGGACCAGGCTCCCAACTGGATCCCACGGAATTTGATTGAAGTGCAACCGAACCCCTCCGCGTTTGTTCAAATGTCATTTAAATAGAAACGTTTCAAATCTCTGCCAAGGAACTGCCTAGGGGGTGGCATGGAATGGAGTCGGGGGCCCTCACTGTTCTTCGGGATGCTGCAGGGCCAGTCCGCTAGGGCGGACCCAGGCGAAGCCCACTCAAACCCAGCTCCGGGGAGAAACAAAGTGGTGGGAAAGGAGGGGAGAGGAGAGAGAGGAAGGAGGGGAAGGGGGCGGAGGCGGAGTCTCTGGGCAGTTTTCACACTAAAGGTACAAGATACAAATGAGACACGAGACGCCTGCATTTTGGCATTTGGTTTTTATGTTATTTTATTTTATTTTTTAAAGATAGAGACAAATTCAAAGCTGAAAGGATTCAGGATCACTGTGAGGCTCAGGCTTCAAGATTTTGGCCGTCACCTCTTTGGTGTCGTGACGATTCCAACGTGAAGGCACCATGCGTGGCTGGTTTCAGCTTACCAGCTTGGAAAAGGGAGAAGGATGTTTGGCTTGTCTGAGCTTTCTCAGGGCAGTTGGATAGAATTTGGTTTGAGGTGTGGGGCTGAGGATGTGGGTGTTGGTTTCCTTACCCCGTGACAGAGGTGGCCATGAGGTCAGGGGTTTAAGATACTGTTGGTACCTAGTCCTGGGAATGTGCAAACATTGCCAGGGTGTCCCCTGGGGGTGCTCAACAAGGAGGAGTCTAATACCTCTTCCTCCACTCAACTGTAATGACTACTTTTTTATCTGCTTTGTATTTTGTAGGTCTGGATGAAATCTTGTGGGAAAAAGAAATCTGCTACTAACAGCATTATTTGAGGACCATTGAAATAGACATTTCAAAGGGTCCATGGTTCTGATATTTTATGAGATCAAAATTGAGAAGAGTTTGGAGAAAGGGTCATTCCCTCACCCCTGGGGACCCATTATCATGGGATAGAGTTAATTTACTGCGCCAGGATCTCCCTCCCAAGAGAGGTAAGATAGGCTGACCTGGCTGTTGGGAAAACCATGTTGATGTCAGGACACAACATAAACAACTCATTTAGCATTTTGATTCATGTCAAATCATCATGATATGTTTCTGTCTGATGCCTTTGTCTTTCAGTCTTTACTCATGGGAAGGCTGTAAAGCAATGGTTCCTCACATTTCTCAGGATGAGAATACTTTCTAGATATCAAATGGATCCTCATAGATTAGTAGCTGGACTTACCTGTGGACAAAGAAAATATATAATGAAAGAAATCTATTCTGAATTTTTAAATAATTTTTGAAGTAAGCTTGCATTTTATTACTGTATCTACTTATATTTGAAAAAATCATTGCACATATATGTGCAAGACATTACTTATTCATTCTATAAGTAATGCTCAGTAGAAAGGCAAATTGATAGTTTTTATAGTTATTTCAGAGTTCACAGATTGGGGAATTTGCTATTGGATTTAAAGAAAGGATAGCAAATATGTGGAATGTACGCCTCCGGGCCCTTATTCTTTGCCTATTCCATCATGACACCTTTTTTCCTGCTAAGCCTGAAACTCCAGCTCAGAATCCTCAACACAGTGCTCTGAGAAGCCACTACCAATCTATGGGAGTTAGCACAGGAGATAAACTCAGTTCCCTCCTCTGGTATAGACTGCAAGTTTCTAGAAGGTAGGGTCAGAGGATGCTTGCTTGGCATTGTTTGAACCTAAAGACAATAATGAAAGATTTCTAAACCTTGGGAAGGATTCACATGGGCCTGGATTAATCAGGCTGGTGAGTGACTTAGGACTTACAAAACCCTGAGAAAGCTGAGTATTGGTGATCGTAAAAGCCTCTCCTGAACTGAAATAACCTAAAGATGTATGAGGAGAGTAGCCCAAGAGTCTCTAATGGGGAGATCTTCCCCTTCCTTAGAGACATTTACTCTTTTGTCTTAGAGAACCTCATAAAGCAGCAGGGTGTAGGCAAGCAAGGTAAATCCTCTCTCATCATTGTGTTCAGCCAAGAAGTAGCTCTGAGGAGTCCTGTTCATGGGGAACCCCAAGGGGAGGTGATGGCTCACGTGCTGAGAAAATACTCCAGATAGAAAGGAGCCATTCATTCACTGTAACTTGGCTAATTACTGAAACCACAGACCTTCAGAGCTGAAAGAGACCCAAGAATCATCTCCGTTTACAGATAAGGAAACCGAGGCTCACAGCTAAGAGTATCCATACATAATTAATTGTTGCATTAATTAGTGATCTAATCTAGCACAATCACTCTTTCATAACTTTGGCCAATTTTCAGTGACTTTGGTTAAAATCACAAAAGAAATGCCATTTAATTTCAAGATGGTGTGCTTAACTCCAAATCAAATTTATTGTGCACCTTGACACTCTTAGTCATAGATTAAATTTTATGGAAATCAGTTCATTCCTTTGCAAGTGGCCATGGAATAATGGGTAGGCAAATACAAAATGCTCCCCTATTGCGCTGACTTGGATAGAAAACCCATGTCATTCAGTTGTTGTGGTAAGTCACAGCCATATCAGCTTTTTATTTATTTATTTATTTTTTTTTTTATTTCAGAATATTATGGGGGTACAACACTTTGGCTATATATATTGCCCATGCACTGCCCGTGTCAGAGCTACAATCGTGGTCATCCCCCAAACTGTGTTACCCATATCAGCTTTTATCAGCCTGTATAAGACAATTGGCCTGGAGGACGTTGTCTTGTTCCCATTGTCGGTGTGCGAGGAGAGCGGAGGCATTTACTCCGCATTTTTGCTATCCTTTCCCTCACCTGCCCACAGCTTTTCTTCTCCTCCCTTTTCAAACATAAAATGTCATGGGGTCAAAATCCCAGCTTTCCTTTTTGCAGGAATTGACAACCTGGTCCTATAATTCATACGGAAATGCAAGGGACCCAGAATAGCCAAAACAATCTTGAAAAACAAAAAGGTTGGAGGACTCACACTTCCCAATTTTAGAATGTACTACAAAACTATAGTAATCAAGACTGTGTGGTACTGGCATAAGGATAGACCTATGGATCAATGGAATAGAACTGAGAATCCAGAAATAAACCCAAACACTTATGGTCAATTGATTTTAGACAAAGATGCCAAGACAATTCAATGGGGGAAAGAATAGTCTTTTCAACAAATGATGCTGAGTCAACTGGGTATCCATATGCAAAAGAGTGAAGATGGACTCTTACGTCACACCATATATAAAAATTAACTCAGAACGAATCAAAGACCTACATGCAAGAGCTAAAACTTTTAGAAAAAAAAATGTAAATCTTCATGAACTTGTATAAGGTGATGGTTTCCTAGATATGACACCAAAGGTACAAGCAATCAAAAAAAAGATAAATTGGACTTCATCAAAATTAAGTGCTTCAGAGGACACTGTCAAGAAAGTGAAAGACAGCCCACAGAATGGAAGAAAATATTAATATCTATATCTAATAAGAGTCTAGTATCTGGAACTCTTACAACTAAAAAATAAAAAGACAAAAATCCAATTTAAAAACTGGGCAAAGTATTTGAGTAGATATTTCTCCAAAGAAGACATACAAAGAAAATGCCAATAAGCACATGAAAAGAGGCTCAGTATCATTAGTCATTAGAGAAACTTAAATAAAAACCACAATGAGATATCTCTTTACACCCACTAGGATGATTATAATCAAAAGATGGATAATAACATGTGTGGGCAAAGATGTGGTGAAATTGAAACTCTCATACATTGCTGGTGGGAATGTAAAATGGTGCACTTACTTTGGAAAACAGTTTGTCAATTCCTCAAAAATTTAAACATAGAGTTACTATAAGACATAGCAATTTTACTCTTAGGTATATACCCAAGAGACCGGAAAACAAATGTCCACACAAAAACTTGTACACAAATGTTCATAGAATAATGGCCAAAAACCAATAATGGCCAACAACCCAAATGTCCATCAACCAATGAATAAACAAAATGTGGTATATCCTACTATGGAATATCTTTCAGTCATAACAAAGGAATGAAGTACTGATACATACTACAACATGGATGAACCTTGAAAACATTATATGAAGTTGGAGAGGCCAAACACAACAGGCCGCTTATTATATGATTCCATTTATAGGAAATGTTCAGAATAGGTGAATCCATAGAAACAGAAAGTATATTAATGGTTTCCAAAGACTAGAGTTTGGAGATGGGGTAGGGAGTGACCGCTAATGGGTTCTTTTAGGGGTGATAAAAATATTCTGAAATTATATAGTGGTGCTGGTTGTAGAACTTTGTGAATACATGCAAAACCACAGAATTATATACTTTTGATGAGTGAGTTTGATGGTATATGAATTATACCTCAATTTTTAGAAAAGACTATGGAGGTAAATTTGGGAGATAGAGTAAGAGTACTAACAGGGGCAGATGAGAGCATGGGAGGCATGGAGACTCATTTCTCCTGGTCACCCTAGGATTTTCCTTAATCATCAAATGTAAGTGGTGCATCCAAGAGGTCACTTGTCCATAGTGTCATTGGACCAAACTGGTCTCATTTCTTTCCTTGCTAATAAAGTTTCCACAGAACTTTATTATGTTTTTGTGGTTTTTTGTTTTTTTGGTTTTTTTTTGAGACAGGGTCTAGCTCTGTTGCCTGGGCTAGCGTGCAGTGGCACAGTCACAGCTCATTGCAACCTCAAACTCCTGAGCTCAAGTAATCCTCCTGCCTCAGCCTCCCAAGTAGCTGGGACTACAGGTGCACACCACCACACCTGGCTAATTTTTAAACATTTTTTGTAGAGATAGGGTCTTGCTATGTTGCTCAGGCTGGTCTTGACCTCCTGGTCCCAAGTGATCCTCCTGCCTTGGCCTCCCAAATTGCTGGGATTACAGGTATAAGCCACTGTGCCCGGCTCTTGCTGGGTAACATTAATCTGGTCAATGGACATCTCCTTATATTCTCTTATATGAAGTGGCTCGGTACAGAAGAAAGAACATGAACTTCAGAGGCAGGCAATGTTGTATTGAATTTTGGTCCTGCCCTTTGCTCATTGGGAAACCTTGGGCAAGTAATCTGGCCCTCCTGAACCTCAATTTCCTCATCTACAACATAGGCTGGTGAGAGAACTCGGCATCAAGATCCAGGCACGTGGTGCACAATGCTAGTGCCCTGCTTTTCCCTTCTCCTTACCTTCTCAGGGTGGTGAGAGTTCAGTGTTTATACATGACAGAGCATGAGTAGGGGCAGGCTGGTTGAAGCAGCATATTGCATTCCCTCCCCTCCCTTACTCAAGCTTGACAACAGGAAGGGAATCTGATCACAGCCAAATCTCTCAGGTCTAGATTTTTTCTGAGGGCAATTTCCCATGAGCCCTACAAGGATTCAGCTGAACCATAAGCTTCAGAGCTGGACGAATGTCCCAAACCAGGGAACTATGATGTGTTTCCAGGTACCCAAGCCTCTGCTGCTTCCTTACCGCCCCTAGAATAATTTGGATTGCTTGCCAGACTCCTAGGTACCTGCACCATTGCAAGGTGATACCTAACTTCCCCCAGCGACCTCCCTGCCACCCCATCTGTACCATCAGAGGGAGCCCTCAGCAGGGGTGGAAACTGAGTCAGATGCTTCTTCCAGAAGCCAGTCCGTCTCCCCCCACCCTCCCTCCACACACTCTGACCCGAAGCTGGCTTCATCCCCCCTCTGTCTCAAGCTGTGAAGAGTATCTTTTCCTAACACTTGTCAAAAATTAAAGCGAGACCTGCTTTCAAATGTTCTGTCTGTACTTGCCGGCCAGGAAGGCAAGTCTGTCTCCAAAGAATTTGCATTTACAATTCCAAATATGCGCTCGTGCTAAGAGGAAAGAATGTCTCCTCGCTTTCAAGCTGGGTTTGGCGTGACCTCTAGGTTTTAATATTTTCAACAAAGTGTCATTTGACAATTCCCCCGCATTGAGAGAGAACAGTGAACGTCCTCTCGGAAACCTGCCGACTGGGTTGAGAGTCAGATGAGAAGACTTGGCCCAGCGCCATCGGCTTTATTTTATCTTTTGCTTTCACCCTTTATTTAATTTTTTAAAATCTCCACAGAAACACTATTGTTTTCATTTCTAGGTTTTAACTTCTGTTTTGATTAAAAGGGTCAACATGAGGCTTCTTAAGAAGACCAAGGAGTCTGCATTTCCCGACCCGAGCATCAAGCCAAGTCAGTTTTCCTGTCTCCGTGCGTCTCCCACGTGCAGCCGAGCACCTCTCAGCCCCGCTCCGGCAGGAAGGGACTCTGATCCCAGCCACATCTCCCAGGTCTAGATTTTGTCTGAGGGCAGTGGCCCGTTAGCTCTAGAGACTGCAGCTGACTCCGTTCTTTGCCCCCAGGCAATGGTGACAGTCTCCTTCCAAAGGCCCTTGCAGGGTCACCGGCTCCAGGCCACCCCACGGGCAGGAAGCCCTGGAGCGGCTGTGATTGGTACAGTCCCTTGAGAGGCCAGGAGGGGGGTGTCTTGTGCTGCAGAAGTCTTGTTTATGGGCCGCAGCGGGCCCCCTAAGCGCAGAAGGCTCCATCCTGACAAAGGCGGATCAGCTTGTCACAATAATCAATGCCGCCCCAGGCCATGCCACCCAGCTCCATTTCACTTAGAAGTCGGCTGAACAGTGGGATCTCTTGCGACAGATTCATTCAACACTCCGGCAGGCCTGTGGGCACAGGGTGGGGTCAGTTTACACAGATGCTCGCCTCTTTGGCACCCCGAGCAGGTGTCTGGTCACCTCCCTCAGACCACCCTTGCAGTAAAGAGCTCCCCTTGGGTTTGAGACATGAGAGGCCAGTCTCCGGAGTGGCCTTCAGGGGGATCTGCTAGCTGCCTGTTGCCCACTGGCTGGTTGGTGTGTGAGGACTGGGGCCCATGCTGGAGGACTGTGACTTCGGGTGCCGCCCTGGCAGAGGGCTTGGGTGCTTTCACACGACACTGCGCTGTTTTGTCGTGGCCACCCCGAGAGGTGTTAGTATGCCCAGGCACACACGAGGAAACAGGCTCAGATCAATGATGTGCTTTGCCAAAGGTCACAAAACCAGTAGGTCGCAGAGCCAGCCGGGGCCTGATCGGAGGCCCCCTGAGTGCTTCGCCCATGCTCGTACCACTGCACCACCTGCAAAAACAGATGGGCCCCTTGAAGGCTGAAGAAATAGCCAACCATCACCGGGTGATTTAAACCCTTAAAAGCCTTTCATATCTACTGCTGTTAATCTTTTTTGCTTCTCTGAACAGAGCCCCTGCTGGTGTGGTTGGGGAGATGCCAGGCCTGGAGCTGATGTCACCCCCAAGGGACCCCACCAACCATGTTGGGCAGCCCCCTCCCAGGAGTATGCAGGTGGCCATCATCCCCCCTATGCAACCCTTCTGGGCTTAATGGCCTTTATTTGCACCATGAACTGATGGGACTCACCTGTACCAAAGAGGAACACAATTGAATGACATCCTCAGAGCACCTGGAAAGGCAACTTGGCGCTGGATTCGCAGTGCTTCTTGACAGCTTCCACCTGTGTGTCCTTAACAGCAGGGGTAGGGAAGAAGTCTAAACATTCCTTGAAGTGTATATGTATAATATTATTGTATATATATGTATATGTGTATATATATGTATTTTTTTAAGAGATGGGGTCTCACTCTGATGCCCAGGCTGGAGTGCAGTGGCGCGATCATAGCTCACTGTAGCCTCTTACTCCTGGGCTCAAGTGATCCTCCTGCCTCAGCCTCCTGAGTAGCTGGGACTGCAGGCACACACCACCACGCCCGGCTAATTTTGAAGTGTTATATTTTATCTAAAAGTAAGTTCATGGAAAATTACATTCTACCTCATCACATATCTGTTTGGTTTTTTTCCTTTCCTTTTTAAAAATAGTAGTAAAATACACATGCCATAAAATTTGCCATCTCAACCGTTTTTAAGCATACAGTTCAGTGGTATTAATTATACTCATATTGTTGTGCAACCATCACGGCCATCTGTCCACAGAACTGTCTTCATCTTACAAACTGAAACTCTACCTATTAGACATTACCTCCTCATTCCCCACTCCCCAACCTCCGGTGACACAATTCTGCTCTCTGTTTCTATGAGTTTGACTGTTCTAAGTACCTCACATGAGTGGAATCATACAGTATTTGTCCTTTTATGACTAGATTATTTCACTCAGCATGATGTTCTCAAGGTTCATCCATGTTGTAGCAGGTGTCAGAATTTCCTTCCTTTCTAAGGCTGAGTAGTATTCCATTGTATGTCTATACCACATTTTGTGTATCTATTTGTCTGTATCTGTATCTGTTTCTTTTCTTTTCTTTTTTTTTTTAAGACAGAGTCTCGCTCTGTCTCCCCGGGTAGAGTGCAGTGGTGTCATCATAGCTCACTGCAGCCTCAAACTCCTGGACTCAAGTGATCCTCCTGCCTCAGCCTCCCCTGAGTAGCTGGGACTACAGGCACGTGCCACCACACCTGGCTAACTTTTCTATTTTTAGTAGAGACAGGGTCTTGCTCTTGCTCTTGCTCAGGTTGGTCTTGAACTCCTGAGCTCAAGTGATCCTCTCGCCTCGGCCTCCCAGGATGCTAGGATCATAGGCGTGAGCTACCTCGTCCAGCCTGTGTCTGTTTCTTTTAAATAAAATGTCTTGAGTTACTTACTAGTTAAATGGATTACTCACACTATAATAAGGCCTGACATGTAGGGCCAGGCATCAGTAAACATTTTCTTATAGGGCCAGATAGTAAATATTTTAGGCTTTACAGGCCAATATGGTCTCTGTAGCAATCACGCAACTATGAAACTCTGCTGTTGTAGCACTAAAGCTGCCATAGACCATATGTAAATGAAACTTTATTTACAAAAACAGGCAGTGAGCCAGATTTGACCTGTGGTCAGTGGTCAGATCCCTGGTCTAGGAAATCAATATGTTATATCGTAACGAGCGTAGGCTTTGGAGTCAGTGGAATGATGTTTTCAGTTCACACAAAAAACCTTTTTCTTCCCCAGGGTTCACACATGCACCAGGGTACCTGACTGGCATGCTCTGCCCAGAACTACCCTCATTCCTGATCTTCAGGTCCTGTGTCTGAGTCTGACACCCGCTGGCCAATGTGACTGATTCTTTCTAGTACTTCCCTGCACAACCACCCAACATTTGCCAAATATGCCTGTGAATGACTGAATGATGGTTGTATATAAGAAGCTTCCCCCCCAGGAGGTCCTCAGTCCCTATAAAGACCCAGATGGATGGAGACACTTGGGGAATTGAGTATTGCAATTCCAGATGTTAAGAGTACCTGACGCCCAGTCCTGGCCCCAAAAAGAACTGTATGTCACTCTGCCCCAGTAAAACCTTTTTTTTTTTTTTTGAGACAGGGTCTCACTCCTAAGCTGGAGTATAGTGGCACAATCATAGCTCATTGCAGCCTCGAACTCTTGGGCTCAAGCAATCCTCCTGCCTCAGACCCCTGAGTAGATGGGACTACAGGTGTGTGCCACCACACCTGGTTAATTTTTTAAATTATTTTTTGTAGAGATGGGGTTTTGCTATATTGTCCAGAACTGTCTCAAAGCCCTTCCCTCAAGTGATCCTCCTGCCTTGATCTTCCAAAGTGCTAGGATTACAGACACGAGCCACTGTGCCTGGCCCCCAGTAAAATCTTTGTAGTTGTTTGCAAAGGGACTATTTTCATAGTCCCTTCTTGGATAAAAGAGATTTTTACCTGCAACACTTGGCACTTTACACTGGGCTCCCAGAAATGCTGACTCCAAACTGAGAATGCCAAGCTGGGTGTCTGATGCCTTCTACCAATATCTCAGCAGCAGAATACATGACCTCGGGCACCAGGCAGATTGTACAACCTCCAAAACAAGGTTTCCAAGTGGAGACGTTCTCCCCTACCTTCTGGACAGGCTTAAGGCATTTTAAAAAACAGCTTTATTGAGGTATAATTGACATATAATAAGCTGCACATAAAATGCATAATTTGACAAATTTTAACATATGTATATATCCATAAAACCATCACTACAAGCAAAATCGTGCATGTATCTACCTCTCCCAAAGTTTCCTCATGTTCCTTGGTAATCTCTCCCTATCCCTCCTCCCCAGGTAACCACCGATCTGCTTTTCATCGTTATAGATTAATTTGCAATTTCTAAAGTTTTATATATGTAGATTCATATAGTATGTACTCTTCTTTGGTTCACTACTCTCACTAAAGCATTTTGAGGTTCATCCACATCATTGAGTGATCAATAGTTTATTCCTTTTTATTGCTGAATAGTATTCTGTTGTTTGCATATATCACATTTGTTTATTCATTCACCCGTTGATGGACATTTGGGTTATTTCCAGTTAACTAGGTCAAGATGGGTTGATAGTGTTGTTCAAGTCTATCTTTTCTGATTTCCTGTCCACATGCTTTATCAATTATTGAGAAAGGAGTACTGGAGTCTCTGACTACAATTGTAATTTGTCTATTTCTCCTTGCAGTTCTGTCAGATCTTGCTTCATGTATTTTGAAGCTCTGTTATTAGGACCATAAATGTTTAGGATTGTTATGTCCTCTTGATTAGTTGATCCCTTTATCATTATGAAATGATCTTGCTTATGCCTGGTCCATGGCCTATTAGGCAACATTCTGGTTGCTTAAGTTTAATCTCACCAATTAAGACTGTGGGGGTCCCAGAAAAGTTCAGTGCACTGTGGGAGGCCAAGCCACACTCATGCCTGGCCCACTCTGATGGACCATGCAACACACCATCTCTAGTTTGCTTCCTACACCTCCCCACTGGGAGGGGTTTAATGGAAGCTGGATCCAGGGTGGGGTAGCATTGGGGTTAGGGGTCCACAACGTCAAATATCATGGTTTATCACTGGGCACATACCCCAACCTAGTGACATATGAGATCCTAGGGGAAGGGAGGTCATGGTAACCTTGTCTAGACTCTAAATTTATTTTTAAGAGACAATTTTGGAAACCAAGGCCCAGACTGTTTAGTGTGTTCCGAGATGGTGCTAAAAGAATCTACTGTACAGGGGCAATGTCCTAGGTTTACAGTTTCCTGACTAATTCCACCATAAACTTAATTGCTTTTTCTTTGGCTTTGAAGCCCAAAGACTCCCTTGGCACAGGGCTCCCTCCCACACACACACCCAGACTCCTGGCAGGAAGGAATGACTGAATATCCAAGTGCCAGGGCTCCCTGACTCACTCTCCAAACGGTTACTTCTGCCTGGCCCAGGAGCTGGGCGCTCCCTCTTCAGGAGATGATGTCAGGGAGAAGCCCCTTTGCCAACAAAACACTGGAGCCTTTGGAGGCAAACGCCCAGGAATTGCCACTTCCAACCTCTGTCCTGAGTGCTGTCCTGGGCACTAGGGATTCCATCTCATTGTCTTGTCCCCCCAAACCTGTACCAGCCTCTACCTAGTAGGAGCTCTGCCGACTCTGCCAGACACTTCACCCACATCATCCCAGGCTTCATTTCCGTTTCACTACAACCCTGGGAGCCAGGTGATAATGCACCCATCCTACAGAGGAAGACACTGAGGCCTGGGAGAAGGTAAAGAAGTTATGCAAGGATACGTGGCTAGAAGGTGTAGAGCCAAGGCTCAAATTTGGGTTGTCTGACTCTAAATACAGGGCTGATTCCATTACTCTACACAAATCTGTACTAGTTTCCTAAGGCAGCCATAACAAATTACCACAACGTCGGTGGCTTAAAACAACAGGAATTTATTCTTTCACAGTTCTGGAGGCCAGACGTCCAACATCAAGGTGTTGGCAGGGTAGGTTCCTTCTGCAAGCTCTGAGGGAGAGTCAGTTCCGTGCCTCTCTCCAAGCTTCTGGTGGCTGCTGGAAGTCCTTGGTGTGTGTTTGTTGGCTGATGTAGATGCATCAATCCAGTCTCTGCCTCTGTCTTCACATGGTCTTTACATGCCCTTTTGCTTTTGATAACAATGAAATAAGTGGGACAGCCAGAGCACTGTAGGAAAGGTAACCTAAGTTAGAAGGAAGATTTAGAGTCAGGGGCTTCTGGGCTAAGTCCTGGGCAGTCATCCCTGGCTCTCTACACTTGCGCTTCCTCATCTGTAAAATGGGGACAGCAATGGCGTGCACCTTATGGGGTTCCTGTAAGAGTTAAATGTATGTCAAGGGCTTAGCCCCATGCCTGGCACCTGGTAAGAGCCCAGTTCGTATCAGCTATGAAAAAAAACAGGATTGGTAGGATGGCTCCCATCTCACTGTGAGTAAAATCCAAAGTCCTTGCTGTGGTCAACAAGACCTTCCACGTGTGGGCCCAGATCTTTCTAATCTCACCCCCCCGCCGTCTCTTCTCTGCCTTTCAGCTGCCCTGACCTCGTGGCTGTTCCCTGCTTCTGCCCAAGGCCTTTGTGTTTGTAGTTTTTTCTGCATGGCCTGCTCTTCCCTGCATTTCTGCCTAGCTTGCTACTTACTTTATTCTGGGCTCTCTTTAAAGATACCCGACTCGAGAACTTCCCTGGCATCCCTATTTAAAATGCCACCCTTCTCCCGCGCATCTTCCTCCCAGCACTTCTGGCCCCACATACTCCTTTATTTTATATATATATAGATTTTTTAAGCACTTATTGTTAATTGATATATTATATATATTTATTTACCTGATTGTTTCTCTCTCCCTCCAGCACAGTGCATGCCCTGTGGGACTCTGTTTGGCTCATTGTTGAATCCCTAGTGCCCGTGATGGTGACTGGCAGATAGTAGTTTCCAATAACTAGTTGTTACATGGATGAATGAATGAAATCTGACTGTCTGTCCCAGTTGGTAGCAAGGTCCATAATCTACAATCCTGCCCCATGAGCCACCTTTTGAAAAAGTGGCCGTACAGGTGGCAGTGAGACAGAGCCACGGCAGGGGGAACTTTGCTGGACGCCCTGAGACCACAGGGGAAATGGCGGTGAGCATCTATCGTACGTGCCACACACTGTACACACGCCTCCGTGCATCCTCACGTCTGCTTTCAGAAGTGAAGAAACAGGCTCAGAGAGGTTAAGTCCGTTGCCCAAGATCACACAGTTCATAAGGGGGGAGCTGGAATTCAAACCCGTGTCTGCCTGTTGTAGCGCCTGCCTGTTTTCCACCACCCCAAGCTCGGGTCTCCCTCAGCTTTGAATTCTAGAGGAGGAAAATATGGGTAAAGATGGAATTTGCCCTCATCAGGGGGCTCCATGGGAAATTCTCCAACCTCGGCTCTCAGAAGAGGGTCCTGGCCTCTGGAATTCTTGGCAGGAGGCATGAGATGTGCCTGGACCCTCCTGTCACTGACCTTGAAGAAGTGTCTTTGGAAACTCTTTTAATCTAAAATCCCCTGCAGCTTCCAGCCACCCACATCTTAAATCGTGTCAGCAGAACCCTCTCATATTTGACATTCTTTCCCGGAGTTCCTGACCCCAGCATTCTCCAGCAAAGAGCTTTCTTCTGCATCCCCACCTCCGTGGTTAAGGGAGCACCAGAGAAGGGAGGGCGGGGGCAAGATGGACTGGAGGGTTCAGCCACCACAGGGACAAGGAGCAGCAGTTCCTCTGTGGCTTTTTCTCAAAAGAACTCATCTCTAGGAAACGTTCCAGAAGCTGCCATGAGGGATGTCTAGAGCCAGGAGCCATGGGACTGTGGCTCAGTACATGCTAGGTTCAACTTCAGAGGCAACTGGCCCACCCCATAGGCCAGCGGAGTCATTTTGCCACCGTGGGTGCGTCTGTGCTCAGACAAGGAGGCCCCATCCTGGATCTCTGAGCCCATCTTGCATTGGTCCCTGCTCCACCATGGCGCCTCCCTTAGAACCAGGTGGAACGTGTTTGTGGAGCCAACATACAACCTGTTCCTGGCTCTGGACCCTCACGCCCCCTTGGAATGTCCATGCCACTTTCCCTGCCAATCCGTTGCCTGGTCAAGACCGAACTCAGATCTCAAATTTATCCTGCAGCCGTCTTAGGTGAGTTTGTCCAACTCAGGTCCCTCCACACTGTACTCCATGCGGTAGCCAAGCGTTTCTCTAAATCACAAACCTGGCAAGAGCGCTCCCCTGCTCTGGAGAATCCAGCGGCTTTCAAAGCTCTTGGGGATCATCTTCACTTCCTTTCCCGTCCCATTTTTGCTGCTTCTGCCCTCAAGAGACAGTCCAGCCACTCTGATCCTCTTTTTGGGTCCTGTTTTCTCCTTTTTCTAGGCCTTTGCTCATGCTGTCCGTGCTATGTACTGGGTTGAATAGTGTCCCCCCAAAATTCATGTCCTTCCCAGAAACTCAGAATGTAACTTTATTTGAAAACAGTCATTGCATATAGAAGTAGTTAAGATGAGGCCACGCTGGAGCAGGGTCGGCCCTTGATTCAATAGGACGGGTGTCCTTATAAGAAGAGACACAGAGACACGGGGGGAGAAGATGCCATGTGAAGATGGAGGCAGAGCCTGGAATGACGCAGCTACAAGCCAAGGAAAGCCAAGGAATGTCCACAACCACGAGAATTTAGGATGAGGCCAGGAGGCCTCCTCCCCTGGTGCCTTCAGAGAGAGCACAGCTCTGTAGATACCTTGATTTTGGACTTCTAAGCTCCAGACCTGAGAAAGAAAACATTTCTGTTGTTTTAAGCCAGCCAGTTTGTGCTAGATACTGCATTATGGCAGCCCTGGGAAACTCACACTAAACCAGCGAAGTAACGCCATAGCCCCTGCCACAGACAGCACCTCTCCACTGCCCAATCCCGCGGTCACTCCGTCTTCCCTTGACTGCCAACTTCCTGCGGATCCACCGGCCTCACCACATCAGATGTTGCTTCCTGACCTCCCCAAAGCTCGGCTTCTCCCCAAACATCACATTTTCTCATACTGTAGCAATTTTCTGTTTGCTGGTCCTCTGTTCCCCCCACCTCCACCCGCAACTGCAAGTTCCTTAAAGGGTGCAGGAGTGTGGCTTTCTGAGCCACTCCAGGTGGATCTCAGCACATTTTCCAGGGCATCTACTAAAAGAATATTTCCCCTGAATGGTTCCGTGGTGGTATTAGACGAGAACCCCTGTGCCCTCTCAGATTGCCCTGACCACCTGCTTCTCACTCCCTCTGGGTCAGTGTGCTGACCTGACGGGCCACTCCCCCTCTTTCAGACTTCAGTGGACACTCACTCCTCTGGGTGTGGGACCTGGAGTGGCTGCAAAAGGGCCAGATGACATGACCAGGTGGAGTCAGCTTCTCATGGAGGGAAATTCAACCAATGGGACACAGGAGAGAGCTGGGCACATAAACTCTCCCTCTTCCTTTCTTTGGGGGACACCTCCAGAGTGCATTTCTTCCTTGTGGCCATTCTGGAGAAATCCTGTAGGCGCAGCAAGTGCACCTGCTGAGCAACGTCATTGTGTAGGCATGGCTGTGGCATTGCTTCCTGTCTCCCCTTGCTTCCCTGTCCCTTCCCTCGCCTGCACTGCCCTGGGCTTGTACCTTCCAAATAAAGTGCCAGAAGTTTCATCTCTTCTTCAGGCTTTGCTTTCCAGAGGGCCCAGTCCAAAACAGTGGTAAAATGTGACTAGGAAATAATACATATTTTACCCTACTCCCCATTTAGAAGGAAGGTCACAGTGCATGTAACCTTGTTGAAGGCTCTGAGAAGTTCTGTGGTGGGGGGGAACCCCAAACACCTGTTTAACTTACAAGCTAACACTTATTGAACACTTACTGTATAACAAACACGATTCTAAGCACTTTACAGATATTAATTTTTTAAAATTCCCACTATAACCTTCTGCGGTAGGAATTATGATCCCATTTCACAAACAGGGAAACTGAGACATAGAGCACTTAAGTAACTTCTAATACAGTTAACAAGTAGAGAAGCCTGGCTTCTAATCCAGGAAGCCTGGCTCCAGAGCGAGTGCGTGTAACCACCATGCTATCTACACGCTTTGCTTTATCTCAGATTTGCTCTTATTTTTTGATGATGGATTGTTTTTAATTGTATCATCTGTTAACATCAACTGAGCTGGTTCTACTCAAAACAGTTAGCTCTAAGTTTATCTTGATTGCCTGCAAAGATGTCCGTGCAGCCAGCAGTGATCTTTCTGCCCTTATCTGCTCAGAGGCCTAGCCCAGCCCCCTTATGGCTCACAATTTTGCACTACAATAAACACTTGTAGGAAGGGCAGGAAAGAGAAAAGGAAGGAAAGGTTGTTCTTATAAAAAGATTAGGGGCTCTGTCTTAAGAGAAGGAACCCTGGATAGAAATTCAGTGGCATTTTCAATTCCTGGTTGTGGCCCCCAAATTGAAAGCAAGAGCCTTTTTCTGGTACATGCACGGCCATCAGTTGCTCTACTTCATTATGGCTTCTAAATGTGAGCATTGCCAAGAAGAAAACTAGAAAAGGCTGCTGTGATGATAAGGCGTGGTCCCACGGCTTCTGGGAGTAGAGCTGCCATGGATAGTTGCATAGGTTGTGCACTGCACAACTGCAGGTGGTGCTGTTCACATCCTTTTCCATTGAACAGTTGCCCTGCACGGAATTACACTGTATGGCAATCACAATGCTGAGGTTTGGGTGGGGTGGAGTGAAGGTAATTGCAGGACTAAAATCATTACAAACACAATCTAGCTTATCTGAATGGCTCAGGGTGTAGTCCATGCCATATCACAAAGCACCAGGAAGTCCTGACACTGGCGCCTGGAAACCTGCCCTGTCTGAGGCGAGGCCCGAGTTCCTGAGTGGCATCTCCCTGACAACATGGCATTGAGCACCCACTTCCTCCAGTGTTAAGTAGAGCTCTGACTTGCCTCTATTGACATTTGGGGTTGGATCATTCTTTTTTGTGGGGGGCTGTCCTGTGCATTGTATTAATAGGATGTTTGGCAGCATCCCTGGTCCCTACACACAAGTTGCCAGTAGCACCCCTCATTCCAAGTTGCGACAACTAAAACTACCCCTAGGCATAGCCAAATGTCTCCCGGGGTTGATAAGCAATACTCTAGAGGTTAGCTCAGTGTTGTCTAATACAGTAGCCACTAGCCATGTGTGATTTTTGAGCCCTTGAAATGTGTCTAGTCCAAATTAAGATGTATTCTAAGTATAAAATATACACTAGATTTCAAAGACTTAGTCCAAAAAAACCCTAAATCATTTTTACGCATTGATTACATGTTAAAGTGATAATATTTTAGATATGTTGCACTAATTAAAATATATTGTAACATTAATTTCACTTGTTTCTTTTTACTAATTCTTTCCTTTTTTTTTTTTTTTCAGAGACAGGGTCTCACTCACAGCAACCTCAAACTCCTGGACTCAGGTGATCCTCCCACCTCAGCCTCCTGAGTAGCTAGGACTACAGGTGTGTGCCACCATGCCTGGCTAATTTTTTAATTTTTTGTAGAGATAAGGTCTTGCTATATTGCTCAGTCTGGTCTTGAACTCCGGGCCTTAAGCAATCCTCCCACCTCCACCTCCCAAAGTGCTAGGATTGTAGGTGTGAGCCACTGCGCCTGGCCTCTTTTTACTTTTCCAAATGTGGTCCCTAGAAGGCTTAAAATTACATATATGTCTTGAATTATATTTCTACTGGACAGCGCTGGGTTAGATGGTCCCCACTCACATTCAGTCCTTTAGGCAACATTGTGAAATCAGTCTGCTGGGTCTGCCTCTGTCTTATCCGAGCCCCACCCGTTCCCCCTCCCTGGGGAAACTTCTGCTGCACCTTGGCACCGTAAGACCACGCTCAGGCCTTACGGTGCCCCCTTTAAGTATGTCCCATGCATGAAACGTTGCCCTATGAAGAGCACCAGGGAGGAAGGATCCCACAAACCTGCTCGTCCATAACACCTGGTCAGGCAGGGTCCCTGCTCTATGGTTATCTGCATTTGTGTGTCAACTGGTCATGTGTTCCTGCTGTTTTTGCCACCCTAGAACCACTTCATTGGTTTCTTAATCCTTCTTCCGGACTCTTATCTCTTCCTTCTGCGACCTCCCAGACTCATTGCTCTGATCCTACTAATCTCCCTGTTTAAGAACCTTCAATGGCTGCCTCGAAACACCCGGGGAAGCCCAGACTTTAAAGCTGGATCGTCAAAGCCTATTGCAAACTGGCCACAATCCACCTTCTGAGGCCTGTCACCACAAGTTTTACTTCCTCTTCTGACCAAATGGGTGTGATTCCTTGCACGGCGCTCCTCACTTGGCATTCTCCCCTCCTGATTTGTGCCTGTCAAAACCTATTCATCCCTTACGGCCCTTTTAAATCCCTCCTCCTCCCAGAAGCCTTCAGAGTTTCCATGGTGACGTATCTCATTGTCAGAACCTGTCTGCACCAATTAATTGGGAATAATCATGTGACTGTCTTGAGGAAAATGATACCAAACCGTTCCTAACAGACTGTGTCACTCTTTAGCTTCCCGTGTTTTTAGCTCTTCTTTACCCTCCAAGTGTGTGAAGGACTTGCCTTATATGAACATACTCACTAGGCTAACCAGGCAGGGTAGTTTAAGGTTAGGGATCTCCCTACCACATTGGAGAGAGAGGTGATCATATTTAAGCTTCTTGCTAATTTCCTAAAACCTCCGCCCTGGACATGGCACAGCTGTGTGTTCATAAATGTTTGCTGATTGGCTGAATGGAGAATGAGGCCCCCATTCAGAGGAACAAATCAAATGGGAGTTGTCCCGGCAGAGAAGGGTGCAGGCTGTATACGCCTTGGGAATAGCTGTCCACCACAGCAATGCATGATCTGCCCCAGCCCTGGCTTCCTTCTCTGAGGGGGAAGGGGGTGACGGGGGCATTGCTGGCCATGGTGGCCCCCAGTCTTGGGCAGAACATTTGAGGAACAATCTCCCTGGCTGTCTTTTGCATTAGTGATTTCCTAGGAAGTGGTTATCTCCTCTCCTCCATCCACCTTACAGCGCAATATTTGAACTGGCAAATTACGGCAATTAAGCAGAAGGGTGGGCCTCATTTCTGTGCATCACGTGGCTCCGGGACCTGGATGAGGGGCTGTAAACCCTGATTCAAAGTGAGGGAGAGAAGACATCATGTCCAGAAGGGTGGTCCTTCCTGAATAACATGCTCCACATCAAGTCAACCTGCTCTAAGCTGTCACTTGCTCCCCATTTGCATTACAGAAAAGCCACCCTTTGCTTATTTGGCTGTAATAATGGCTCTGCCTCCAGCCTTCCTGGCATGTCGGCCTGGCTGTGAGTAGCCTCATGCAGGGGCTGATGCTTTGCAATCAAAGTTGCCCCTTCCCTTTTGCTTTTGTCCTCAGGGCGGGACAGGAGGAAGAAGACAAAGGAACTGCCAGGCCCGAGAGGGAAGAAGAGCTGACGGAAAACTCTCCCCAGTGGCTCTGGCCACCAGGTCCTCCGAGGGATGAGGGCCCGAGCCGGGCTGCAGGGTTTTCCCGGCCCCTGTGCTCAGAGCAGCCAGTAGGTGTCTCCGTTACACACTGTTCGGGGATGCGCAGCAGAAAGCAGATGCAGGAAGTCCTCCCTCCTTATACCCAGGTTGCCCATGGATGCTCTGGGGGGTCCTCAGGCACCACCCTCCTGGGAGGAAGCAGGAGGGGGCATGTCGGGGGTTGGGAGAGGGCGAAGACGAGGAAGGCAAGGCACACTGTGGTGGGGTGGAGGGGTGGTGACAGCGCAGGTCTGCAGGGTGGAAGGGGAGCCAGAGACAGGGGGAGGAATTTCCCCCTAGAGTAGGGAGGATGGAGAAGGCAGGGGGGAGGCAGTATTTACAGAGGAGTTAAGTGCACAACTCCTGGAGGAAGGGCTGGGTCTGGGTTTGCATCCTAGCTCTAACTCTTACTAGCTGTGGGGTTTTAGGCAAATGACTCAACCTGTCTGTTTCCATTCACTCATCTGTAATTGAAGAGATAATACTACATAGGGTTGTTGGGCCATTTAAATGACAGTCCACGTAGAAAGTGCCTGTCGCCTAGTAGGCACGCAATAAGTTTGAGCTATTTCTTATTAATTCGACCAGGCAGTCAGGAGAGGCTGGCACGAACTTGGCCCCTGCACCTCTCATAGGCTCCCCACCCCCCTTAAAGAAGCAGCTGGAGAACTCGGAAGCCAGGTCTATTCAAACCAGCGGAGACCTGTGGAGTTGCACCTGAGGGACTGGCCGCATGTTGGGGTGGAACTGTTATTTTATTGGCATCACAGAGGACAAGGGGGGCCCCAAGGATGAGAAGATGGAGCAAACCAGCCTGTAAGCCAATCACCAGCAGGCTTAGCCTTTCCTGGGAAAACACTAGAACTGATCACCAACCATCTGGGGGAACAGAGGGGTGGTGTAGCTTAGGGAGGGAGAGCAGGAGCCCTAGGGTTCAAATCCTGACCTATCTGGCAATGTGCTGTAGGGCAAGTGGCTTTAACCCTTTCGGTGCCTATTACCTGCCATGAGGATGTAGTAAGGATACAAGGAATTGGCATGTGTGAAGGGCTAAAAGCATGATGCCTATTATTGCAAGACAGGAGGACATGACCAAACGATGTCATAAAGACTACGTTGTCCCAGACTCAGTTCCTTTTAATTCTTCTTCACTTTAAATGGAAAATATGGCAGGTTGGGGCTACAAGGGGAATCCAACCATTTTGCTAAACCAAGACCCAGACAAAAGAGACTTATCCAAGGTCATAAGCTCACTAAGAGCAAAGGAGGGACCTGGTCTCCTCACTTTAAGTCAAGTGCTTTTAAAAGTTATTAACATTCTTCATCCTGATGTCAAGATATAATCTATAACAGCATTTTATCCAAATGTTTTTCAAAGGAATATCGTAGGTGCTTCTAGAAACAGGGTCTTATGGTTTATTGAATTTGGAGAATGTTGAGCTAGAAAGAAATTACACAGGATTTTTTACTGCAGGTCTTCTAAGAGACTTTACTATGTCTATGTACACTGACTTTCCTAGGTGTCAGTATAGTGAAAAGCATTTCTCAATACAATTAACAATGCTACCCTTGTTTTCTTGGAACATCTCATGGAGCTAGTATTCATGGAATATAGTTTGAAACTAGCTCTGGGGTAGTGCTACATTATCAAGTCCACAAATAAGCACGTCCTAGTACGATGCATGCCACTTGATCCATGTTGACTAATACGTGTGTATTTAACAGGAAGGATCCATACCAAATGATAGCACTTAGGTTTGCATGGTAGGATTAAAAATTATTTTTATTTCCTTCTTATGCTTATGTGCACTTTGAGAATGTTCTACAATGAACATATATGTCTAGGACCCCAAATAAAAATCACTATTTTATGATCTGTGATGAGGTGTTTACTTGAAAGAAGGCCACGCCTGTGGGGATTAGCTGCTGGGCACGCCTTTACTAGTGACTTAAAAACAAAAGGACGGGGCTTGTGTTCATCAAATCTTCACATGACACCAAATTTGGTGGGGTGGCTCATTCTCAGAGAGCTGAGAATAAAATTCAAAACAACCGCGACAAATCGAAAACATGACCCTACCAAAACCGGATGAAATTCAATAGTACAATTATAAGGTGATACATTTAGGGCGAAAGTAGCCACCATATGTTTAGGATGAAGACAGGAGCAGCTTCCAATCAGTCAGCAACGACCAGGTGAGCCCCTACGAGGTGCACAACCCTCAGCTAAGGGTTGGGGCCAGGCATGGGTTTAGGAGCAAAAGACTTGGTGAGTATCAAAGTCCCCAGGCTGAGGACAAGTGGGTGAGATCGTCCCCAGGATCCTATTTGCAGAATATGAAATCCTAACGGAGTGGTCTGGCATGAGGTATCACTTCTGGTTTGCCAAAGGGAAGGATCTCTGAAATCAGAACAATCTTTCCATTCTAGGTAGGACTGCCATCGTGTGACCTCACCACATCAGGATGTCATCTGTCCCCTGCCAGGCTAGGGGAACATTTTGGTGTCATGTTCAAGTGTAAGAGGCACTCTGGGGCCTGCAGTGTGGAAGCAGAGAAGTTAGAAGTTCTGGGACATTTTACTGGTTTATGGGGACAATCAAATAGAATGTTTCAAATCTGAACCCTCTCTGAAAAGCTCGTTCTGGAAAATCCAGGGCATCTGGTCGTAGTCAACAGAGTGCCTTGCCTGCTTCAAAGCTGACTGGATTCCGCACACATAAAAGGCCCATGACGTGCTGTGGCCCCTACGTCATCCCCCCACTCGGGTCCCGCATTAGTCAGCTCCTTATTAGATTGCTGAGTCGAGTCTGTGTCACCCCCTCCTAAACGGGCTGGGAGAGGCTGGAGGGTGTCCAGGCAGAGCCACAGAAATGATCAAAGAGGTGGAAACTAGGCCCTACAAAGAAAGGTTAAAGGGATGGGAAGTATTTTGCCTGGAAAAAGCCAGGGAGAGTCTGAATAACCCAAACCCAGGGATGAACCACACAAACCTCGCATTAGCCCTGCTTTCCTTCCCGTCCACAGCTTTCATCTGCAGGGTCAGTCGGAAGTAACCGGCACCTCACATTGATAACGCTCCGGCTTCCTGTTAAGTACTTTGCATGGTTATCTTGTTTCATCACCACCACAGTCCTGTGACTATTGTCCTTGCCTTTCAGATGAAGAAGCTGGGGCCCAAGAGAGAAGTTACATAACTCGCTTGAATTCATTGCACCGGGGAGTGGTGGGCCTGCCATTCACGCCCAGGCAGCCTGATGTTGCTTCAGACTGTCTCTCCAACAGCAGCTGTTCTTTACGGGGTTCTTTAAAAGACCACCCTCGTCTCACATTGTACAGCATGAAACTTGCGGATGATTGTCAACAGCAAAAACTTGTTAAATGACTGAAGGCACTGAGCTGTCACCAGGTTCAGTTTCAACAAAGCACCTTATACAACGTGACATAACCATTTCCCTTGTGTTATTAATACATGGGGTGTTATGAGCTGAATTGTGCTGCCATTCCCCCATTCATACACTGAAATCCTGACCTCCAGGACCTCAGACTATGACTACATTTGGAGATAGAGTCACTGAAGAGGTATTTAAGTTGAAATGGGGTCGTTAGGGTGGGTCTTAATCTAATATGACTGGTGTCTTTGTAACAAAAGGAGATTGTGACACATACCCTCACAGAAGAAAGACCATGAGAAGACAGCTGGCTGAGCCAAGGAGAGAGACCTCAGAAGAAACCAACCCTGCTGACACCTTGATCTTGGACTTCCAGCCTCCAGAACTGTGAGACAATACATTTCTGTTGTTTAAATCACCCAGTCTGTGGTACTTTGCTATGGCAGCCCCTTGCAAACGGGTGCATTGGGCAATCCTCAAATAACCTGTTATTAACTCCCTTTGTAAAAGAGGAAATGGAGACTTGGAGGGTCTTAGTCACTTGCCCACTATCATACAGGGAGTTAGTGGCAGAAATAGAGTCAAATCCCTTTCCTGTCACTCTGAGTCCTGTGTACTTACAATGCCCCTTAGGAACACAGTGGAGAGGAAGAAACACAAACGGGGGGTAACACCTACCTGGGAGATCAAACCCTGACTGACACGGGCTGTTTCGATCCTGCATCTCAGCCAGCACAGAACTTCCTGTCCCTTAATGTGGAGATGCAAAGAGTTTTAATAGCAAAGCCAACTGTGGGGTCAGACGACCTGTTGACTGGTAAGCAAACATAGCTAGAAGGGCCTGGCAAGGTGCTCTTAAAATGCAAGCCTGAACAAGCCTACCTGGCTCCTCAGGGAGATAATAAAACTGATCAGAGTGTGGAAACACAAATGCAGCCCATCTTGAACTGTAGGAAAATTCTTGCAGATCAAAGAACATGCTGGCTGTCATCATGCTAGGGGAAATGTAGAATTAGGCCTTCATAATTAGACCTCCAGTTTAGTGCTGGGGCATGATTACCACTGAGTTAATAGAAATAGAAGATTAAACTCCATGGGCCCAGCTCCAGCTCCCCGGGTCAAGGTAGATGGGACTTGGGGGAGAGAACAGTCCTAGGTGCTGGGATTCCAAGGCACACCCAAAGACCACTGGACCCGGCTTCCTTGGGAGGAAGCTGGTTTCTGGATGGGGAAGTGGTGTTGGGAGGGAGTTGTGGGATTTGCTCAAGGTTCCTGGACAGGGCAGGTGCAATGCCCTCTGATTTCTGTCTTTGGAGGGCACAGTCTGTGCAGACCACAATCATGGCTGCCACCTGCGACAGGTGCTGTGGGTGCCACGCTCTTTGTATTTATTTTATGTCAGGGCTTCACAATATTTCAAACCATTCTTATTTTACAGGGGAAGAAATGGAAGCAGAGAGCATTCAAGTGACTAACCAGAAGCCACACAAATCGTTAGTGGCCATCCCAAGTCTTGAACCCAGGTCCACCATATTCTAAGGCTCCTGCTGTCTCCAATACACCGTGTTTTCTCCCAAATCCCTACCTTTTGTTTGCTTTTCAACCTTCCTGGTGCTCAGCCTGGTACTCTATACCCAGCGTGGGTGCCCAGGTCTGCTGAATAAAATAGTAACTGCGGTAAAATACAACCTAAAGAATCCATCTCCCCATTGGACCGAAGCAGTATTGAGTGTTTCCCAAAGTATCTGTTGTGATATGTTGTTGCTCCTCAACAAAAGTGTTCTGTGGTCAGATAAGAGTGGGGCCAATCCCCTGTCTTTGAGAACCACAAAGCACATTAGCAAAGGAGAGGAGCAGAGGGTGCCTGCTGCCCCCACAGTGTCCCCAGCCCAGTCCCTGACTCCAGGAGTTCAGCAAATATTTACTGACCAAACAAGAGAATGAATGAATGATTGTACTGAAATCTGTTCATTTGGTTTAACACAGTGTATTAGTGTGTGCAGGCTGCCATAACAAAATAGACCAGGTGGGTCAGACAACAGAAACTTATTTTCTTCTAGTCCTGGAGTCTGGAAATCCAACATCAAGGTCCAGTGGGGATGGTGTCTGGAGAGGCTCTCTTCTTGGGTTGGGCTGTCTTCTTACTGTATCCTCAAATCACCTTTCCTCAATACATGTGTAGAGAGAGGGAGAGGGAGAGGGAGAGGAAGAGAGGGGGAGAGAGAGAGAGAGAGAGAGATCATGCACACACTCTGGTGTCTCTTCTTATGAGCACACTACTAATCTTGTTGGATTATAGTCATACCCTGACGACCTCATTAAACCTTAATTACTTCCTTAGAGGCCCCATCTCCAAATACAGCCACACTGGGGATTAGGACTTCAACATATGGATCTGGGGGGGGGCCGTCACAAACATTCAGTCTATAACACCCAGTATCTCAAACTTATTTACCTAGCAAATTCCCTTTTGGTGTGTATCACCACAGTATGGCATTCTGAGAGAGATCCTTCCAGAAAGGCCAGTCGGTGTTAATGCTGCCTGACAAGAGACCCACAGACAACTGTGCTGTGGAGATGGATTCCCACAGTGCCAGGCTTTGGAAAGTCTCTCAGTGGAGAAACTGGAGGTGGAGTGGTGAATGAGCTTGGGGTTTATAGAGAAAATTCAGTCGTGTCCAGATGCTGTCTGGGGCTCTGGTGGATAGCAGGAAACACTAGCTGTGAGACCAGGCTCAGCTGGGAAGGTACAGACAGAGTTGAGGGCCATTCTTTGGTCAAACTTCAGGTAGCTTTGGAAAGAGCAGTTTCTCCCTAAAGCTGAGGGGTGGGCATGAGACCTAGTGCCTTAGTTTGTTTGGGCTGCTGCAACAAAAATACCACAGACTGGGTAGCTTAAACAGACATTTATTTCTCACAATTCTGGAGGCCAAGATCAAGGCTCCAGGAGACTTGGTGTCTGGTGAGGGCTCTCTTCTTGGTTTGCAGACAGCCACCTGCTCACTGTGTTCTCACATGGGGAAGAGAGAGGGGAAGCAAGCTCTCTCCTGTCTCTTCTTAAAAGGGCACTAATCGCATTATGAGGGCTCCACCCTCATGACCTAATCACCTCCTGAAGGCTCCATCTCCTATTAATATCATCTTGGGGGTTAGGATTTCAGCCTATGGATTTTGGGACTATGTGAACATGCAGTTCATAACATCTAGGTTAAAAGGGTCCTAATTTTTTCTTGGAAATTGAGAGGGGAGAGATTGGGGAGAGATTGTAGGAGAGCAGGGGGAGGGAGGGAGAGAGAGAGAGAGAGAGATTGAAGATTGAATTAGCTCAGCCTAGACACCTAGCGGTAGGCACAAAATGACCAGGCAGGAGGGAAAGAGTACAATGGGATGGAGGCAAAGTCGGTGAGTGCCTGTAAGAACTGAATCCAGCCTCTGACCCGTGTTGAGCCCATGGAGTGATGGTGGGTCCCTCTGCCTCAGACTCTGAACCCTTCATGCCACTTGGTAGGCACAGGACAGAGGAGCTGGGCAAGGCTGGATGGGCTCAGCATCATGTCAGCTCAGTGCCGACCAGTGGCCCTGAGTGACTCAGGCTGTAGAATCCCCAGGTGACCTCCATCTCTTAGCTGCTGCTTCCTGGGGAAAGTGGCAGCCCCGGGACACCTTCCCTCAGAAGCTGTGCTTGGGTTCTCTGCCAGTCTCTGCCATTGACTCAGTCGGGTTGGCACGTTGTGGCCCACTCTGGCCTCAGCTGTTTATCCATCCAGTGGCCCTCTGTAAGTTCCCTTCTAATAGTGATATACATTTCTAGGATTCTGAAGGGATCTAGGGAGGCTTAGAGCCCATCGGCCAGGAAGCTAAAAAGTCTGGCTCCGTGGGAAGGGAAGGAGAGAACTGCAAAGCATGTCCTTCCTTTCTCCAAAGCAGGACTCCAATCCTGTTGGGCCCATGGCCTCACGGCAGAGTCAGTTTGGAATATTTTTGTTCCATTCATGGGCCTCTAATGGAATCAAGACCTAGCTATTTATATTTACAGATGGTGCAAACTTCAGTGGAACATCAAATGTGCCAGATGTTGTTAGGACAGAGGAAAATTAGTGAACTTGGCTAATAGAAATCAAAGTCACCCCCCCCCCCCGAGAAGGCTTTCTGGACCAGAGATGCTCAGGACCTTGAACATTCAGAAGATAAGAAACTCAGGGATTTGAGACCCGTTTGATTTAGTGCAACTTCTGCAACATAGCATGAAGAGTTTATTCCAGCTCGTTTTGCTTGGGGAAAAAGAAATGCGGTCACTGCCTGCCTCCATTGTTCCTTCTGAGACTGTGCGGGGGACTAAGCAGCAGGCGTTTCATCTCCAATTATTTTCAGCCAAGGGAAAAAACAGATGGTAAATAGCACTGAAAAAAATTTTTTTGGAATTAATATTAATAAAAGATGTGTTGGAGGCTCTGACCGAATCCCGAGGAGCCAGGGCCAGCCTCGAGTGTGGGGTGGGGGAGGGGAGGGGGAGGTGGAGGTGTCGGAGGAGGGGGCCGGGACAGGACGAGGTGGCAGCAGAGGAAGAACAGGCGTGCGCGCCCAAGCCAAATGCTCCCCAAGCGTCACCCAAGTGTCAGGGGACAGCGTGGGTAGTGGTGCCCCTTTGGGAGCCCAGCATCTGGCGGGGGGCTGAAGCCCTAATGCCACGCGGCGCCTTAGGAGGCTCTGAGCACCACGGGGGAGGAGGGCGGAGGGGCCAGGCAGAGGACTGCCCAGTGCTCGCAAGGAACACTGGCGCCACTGGGCCCCCCTTCCAGCCGGGTGTGGCCCAGATGGCTCTTTTGTGCAGCTGCAACACCCAGTGGAGGTGGGCGGGTGTCCTCACCTCCCTGGCCAACGCCAGACTCTGTTCCTGGCCCAGCTCAGTCTCTCTGAATGTCCATCTGTCAGCAAGTGCTATCGAGTGTCCACCGGCTGCCCAGCTGTCCTCTGGGAGTTTGGATTCCACATTTGAGCAGAGAAACTTCTGGCTCCTTCAGGATTTGTTGACTCCACAGGGGAGAAAAGGCTGACACACTGTAGGACACATGTGCAGGGACAGAGGCTGATTCCTGGGGACATTCATTTATTCAACCAACTCTCGGGCACTCACTCCGTGCCTGGGGTTATTCTAAGCCCTAGAAAGACACTGGGGAACAAGACAGATGAGGTCCAGCCCCCCAGGGGGGCTAGTGAAAGACAGAAGGAAATAGTCAAGTGCACACTCAGGTGTATGTGAACTACTCTCTACCAGGAGGCTTCTCCCAGCTTCTAGAGCTCAGGGACGCATGAATTTGGAGCAGCTGAGAAGAGAGTATGTACCGCAATCATCGACACTAACATTTTTTTTTAAAAAGCTATCTCACAAGATAGAAACCCCCGCCTGGGACCATCCTGTTGTCCTGCCTATCTGATCTTGTTTTCTTCTTTGCTTTGACCACCAGGAAGCTTAGAGGCAAAAGCATAGTTCACTTACAGCAACAAATGTGAAGGCCTTTGTAGTACGTCCTTGTGAAGTGACCTCGTCCCCAGCTTCAGCTTCTCTTCTATCTGTTTCATTTCCTCCGTCTGATATTTTTTGTGTTTTATCTGATTATATAGTTGTGTCTTTTTTGTATGTTGTTTGAAATCCTTTCTGAAGCCCAGTGGAGAGTATATAAACCAAACAGCATGGACATTGATGGGATTCAATTAAGGCCTAAAGATCATTCTTGCTCTATGTGATTCTACATAGATCATGAAGCAGGGAGTTAGAATTGTTATAAAGGACACTTTTTGAGGGAATAACTGACTAAATTGGAATATGGACTGTAGATTAGATAAAGCATTGTGTTAGTGGAAATTTCCTAAATTTGGTAATTTACTGATGGTTATGTAAGGGAATGTCCTTGCTCTTAGGAAATGCATGCCAGAATATTAAGGGGTCAAGGGGCTTCAACCATGCAACCTACTCTCAAATGGTCCAAAAGTGGGGGGGAAACCTATCTATCATCTATCTGTCTATCTGTCTATCTCTCTCTCTACCTACCTATCTAGAAAACAGGGTGCAAGGAAAGAGGAATGTTTATGATCTTGTACTTGAAAAATGAAAGCACTTGTACATCCAAGTGAATTTTCTCTGCAGTTTTAATTGCAGACAATGCCTTTTTAAAAGGGAGTCTCGAGAAATGATTTCGTCTTGCTGTCCACGCCCCCTCTTCATGCTGCCTGTCTCCTCTGCCCACTCCCCCAACACTCCCACCCCTGCTGGAATGCTAAAAGAAGACCGAATTTTAGAGTGGTTCCAGGAAGAATTGTTTTCAGACAATTAGGCATGGTCTGCCTTTGCCTCTGGCACTAGCGTAGATAAAAAAATCCCATCTGGGTCATGAGCAAGTGTTTAGCTTATTTAAACAATATTTTTGTGGAGGCTTTTATTAATCCACAAAGAAACACCCTCAATGTTTCTCCCCCAGCCCCAACTTCTTGTCCTTTGCAATCCAACCACTTTGGGCTTCAGAAGAAGGGGTAGTCACGGATCTTCTAGAACAGGAAATAAGCACTTTCCACCAGCTCAGCTGCTGCCTCTGTGTGGCTGGAAGTCCCTTCCAGCCCAGCGCCTCTCCCCCCGCTGCCCCCGTCTCTCTCTCTCTCTCTGTCTCTCTCTCTCTCTGTGTCTCTCTCTCTCTCTCTCTCTCTCTGTGTCTCTCTCTCTCCTCTGTCTCTCTCTCTGTGTCTCTCTCTCTCTCTCTGTCTCTCTCTCTCTGTCTCTGTCTCTGTCTCTCTTCTCTCACGTCTCGCTCCTTGCCCCAGTCTGGTGGCCTTGGCTGGGGAGCTCTGCAAGGGAACTGTGAGCTCCAACCTGTACCTGTTGTTCAAGAAAACTCAAGCAGGGTGCTTCAGACTTCTCCCCACTCTGGCTGTTACTCCCAAGGTGTCAAGACCACAACCCAAGGAAACGGCCTTCTAAGAAGGTGGTGCGTATACACATCCCAGTTCCTGGGCTACCTGGCGGAGTCTCCAGTTCTGGCCAATGCTCCCTCTTTCATGAGGAACCACCATCTTCAGACCACAGGGCAAACACCCCAATGCGTTCTGGGCTGGTTCAGGCCCAGTTGAAAAGACTCTGGGCTTCACCCAGAGAGAGAAATTTATCACACCTGCTTCTCCCCTTAGCCAAGACTCAGTGGCTCTCCTTCCTCTCTCCAGTGACCCTCATCCTTCCACGGGCATCCTGCTCTTCTGTGCTTGCCAGGGGAGTGGTGGAGTGGTCTGCTATTGAACCTGACTTGTTTAGTCCACAGCAATTCTCATGTGGCTGGGGGGCAGCGGAGGAGTTATACTATTCGATATATGTGTATGTTGGGGGTGGGCAGGAGGAGGGAGGGGAGTAAACATGGCAATCACAGAAAGGCATCGGCTGAATTAAAGGGTGATGGCAGTTCAGAGAAGTAAGGTGACTTTCCTCGCAACACCCAGAAGTGGCACTTTATCCCCGTGGTCCATCACCCTGCTCTTTGCCAACGCTCTTCTTCAAACCCTTTCATTCACACAGTTCAAAGTGCTGTTCCAACTCTGAGCCCTTTAATCCCAGCAATAACCGTGTGACACAGCAGATGCTGACAGTGATTAGGCTGGGAGCGGGAGGAACCAAACCCCGGCAAAACAAGGGGATTTAGCCTTGGACACGGTCCGGTCCAGTTGACCTTGGCCACCCCACAGGCTGCTCCTGGGAGGCCAGGCTGGAAAAGGGCTCCCAGGACAGGCAGAGGCCTTGGGAATGGACAGGGATGGACAGACCAGGGGCTCCTGGGTCTCTCCGGCCAGGAGCGGCGTGAACTGTGGGCCGAGGCCAAGACTGAAAAGTGGATGCCCTTCCTCTCGAATCCCCCACCTCCCTGCCCAGCCCCCTCCATCCCCGACCCCTCATGTGGCTCTCAGACTGCTCGTCCTACATCTGCCACCTGTTAGGTTGGAACCCGGCCATGTTCTGCTGCCTCTGGGGAGCACAGGTGTCTGACCTTCGTGAGGTGATCCATCCTGGATCTGAACAATCTTGTCCCTTTCTTACTCTGAAACAAATTTGTTTTACTTTCCTTGGAGCCCCTCTGCTCTCGGCCTACAAACCAACTTATATTGAGGCTGATGTAGGCAAACAGGTGGCTGGGGTTCCCCTTGCAGGGAAAATGTTTGCATTTAATTCAGACCTTGTGAAAGTATGTAAAGGGCTAAGTGGATGACAACTGGCATTTAGGTTGAAGGGGTGTGTTAAGACAATCTGTCTCCCTTGCCCCATAATAGCAACAACAATGACAGCAACCACCAGAGCACTTACCATTTACTGGGAACTTATACCAAGCTGGGCACCACACTCATCTTGTCCCAGGCCATTTAAGATAGGCTGGGACTATTCCCATTTTATAGATGAGGACTATGAGGCCCAACATGTTTAAGGAACTTGCACAAGGTCCTAGCACTGGTGGGTAGCCAAGCAGTTCCCCAAATCTGCCCAAATCCTCCATCCTGAGTCAAAAGCACTTCAAAGAGCCCCCACAAGATAGACAAGGGGCAGAATTTTATCCATTAATTTTAAAAAGGTGTATATACGTATGCCAAGATGTGTCATGTCTTATCCTAGGCACTGGAGAAAAGTGGTGTGTAAGATGCAGACCAAGTCCTTGGAGAATCTCTGGTGGAGCATGGACGGGGTTGATGCAGATGGTGGCACCTGCACAGAGTGAAGACAGGAGGCGCCACTTTGGAGCAGGTGATCTGGGAGGGCCCCTCCGAGGGGGTGACATTTGGGCTAAGATCTGAAGGAAGGGAAGAAACTGGAAGAAGCGGAATCCTGGCAGAGGGTACCCCAAGGGCAAAGGCCCAGAGGCAGGACAAGTCAAGCGTCCCAAAAGTGGTCCGGTGTGGCTGCAGGGAAATGAGAAGCCAAAGAGGCCGCATCAAGGGGGCTTTTACAGGGCATGGAAAGGTGCAGGAGTCTTACTTTATGGGAGAGATTCTAACGGGGAGTGGGGTGTTCCAATTCGTGCTCTGTGCGGACGGCTCTGGCTGCTGTTGAGGGATAGACCACAGGGGGTTGCAGAAGAAGGTGAGAGACCCGTCAGGAGCGCCAGGGAGGAGGCCCCCACTTCCTCCACTGCGAGAGAAGAGTCTGCAGCCACGGACTTGTGGACAAATAAACAAGCAACACCGCAGCCCTGGTGCTGAGCTGCCCTGGGCCTGGGAGGCAGCTGGCGCTGGGCTCAGACCGTCCATATGGAGCCCTTTAGGATGGAACTCATCCCGCTTAGATGTGGCACAGTGATGATAAATCCTGTTACAGGCACCGTCCAAAGGGGTCAGCCCAGACTTTACCCACCCCAGAGTCCCCTCCACTGGCACAAAGTCCCCTCTGGGCAGACGAACCCCCAATGTGCCCTCTTCCTGTCAGCAGTTGCAGAG
Organism: Daubentonia madagascariensis; assembly: GCA_023783475.1. Lineage (NCBI taxonomy): Eukaryota > Metazoa > Chordata > Mammalia > Primates > Daubentoniidae > Daubentonia > Daubentonia madagascariensis. Next base: position 12,337,658 of record JAKFHU010000487.1, read on the forward strand.
TTTCAGCCTCTGCTTCAGCCCCGAGTTGGGCCCCTGGGCTGGAGACCTTTGTGAGTTCTTGTGGCACGAAACACAGTGGGTCAGTTCAGGAAGTGATTAAGCCCCTTATGTGGAGTTATCAGAGACACAAGCTAAGGGGCAGAATAGCGATGGTAGCTAACAGTCCATGGAAGTTTCCACGTACCAGGCACCCTTCTAAGCACTTCTTAATATATTTACTCTTGTCTCATCCTCAAACAACCCTATGAGGCAGGCACTATAATTATCCCCACTCTACAATGAGGAAACTGAGGCACAAAGCAGTTAGGTAACTTCCCCAAGGTCTCAGAGAGAGAGAGAGAGACAGAGAGAGTGTCAGGGACCCAGCTATCATTCCAACCCAAGCTGTCTGGCTGTGGAGTCCATGCCATTAAGTCTTACCCTACCCAGCCTCTCAGAAAGTTTCCCCAAGGTGCTAAGAGCTCACAGATCCTTCAAGGTCTAAGCTCTCAAGAGCAGTTGACAGCAGCCCCAGCCTTCTCTTAGCCAGGGGCAATTTATCCCCTCAAATAATTCAGTCAAAAAATGAAGAAACTTAGAAGGGAGAAGAAAAGGACGAGATTTCTGAGCAACCCCAATGTGCAAAGTAGTCAAAGAAATGAGAGTCCCGTGACCGTCAGAAGAGAAATGCTCTGTTGTGGCTAGGGGCACAGGCTTGCTTCCATGGGAAGGAGGAGGCTCTGGCCCTGTCTGGGGAAACCCTCTGGTGCTCAGTTGCTGACACTGGAAGAGCTGAGCCCTTCTGTGGGAAAATCCATGATGGCAGTGACTGTTTTCCTGCCACAACAAACCTATACTTAAACGTGATTAAATATGCTTCCTGCAAAGGAAATACCCCATGGTTTAACCAGACATGGGGGCCCCCTCTCTCTCCCAAGCACTGTTATGGTGGTTTATGTGGCATACTATGTTCTGAACCGGGCCCAAGTTTATTAGGCCAACTTCCAAACTATTTCTTTTTTTCCAGCAGCTGGGCCCCACTTATGCCAAGCAGAAGGCCAGAGCATGGAGGTTCCATCCCTGAGCCACCCTCACCACTTGGGGCTGAGGGTGGGCAAATGCAAAACACCCCCAAGTGGTTGTTCTCTGTGGCTCATCTCCACGAGCTGAACTTCCAGTTCGCCTTTCCGAGTCTCTGAAACATTCAACTTCCCTTCTCCAGGGAGAAACATTGGAAAGAACGGAATCTCTTTAGGTGAGAAAAGAAAGGAATATGTGTTTGTCCCTTCCTTATGTCAGGCAATTAAAGGAATTAGAGGTAAAAACCAATCCCCTGCCCTCCCCCAATTCAACTCAGAAATGGAGACGATGGTTTTTAAAGCGACTTTTTGCCCTCTCCAAGGCAGCTGGAGGAAAGACATCTCACTGCCCTAATCCTATGGACACCCACTCACATCCGTAAATATCCACATGTGAGATGATACGTGTGCTCATGTTTGTGTTTGCACACCCTCACACATCTGCTTCTGGATCCTGTAATTAGCACCCCCTAAAGCTGTGGTCCCCAACTCCCAGGCCACTGACTGGTACTGGTCTGTGGCCTGTTAGGAACTGGGCCACACGGCGGGAGGTGAGTGGTGGTCCAGCGAGTGAAGCTTCATCTGTGTTTACAGCCGCTCCCCATCGCTCGCATCACTGCATAAGCTCCACCTCCTGTCAGATCAGCGGCGGCAATAGATTCTCATAGGAGTGTGAACCCTACTGTAAACTCTGCATGCGAGGGATCTAGGTTGCCCGCTCCTTATGAGAATCTAATGCCTGATGATCTGAGGTGGAGCTGAGGTGGTGATGCTAGCGCTGGGGAGTAGCTGTAAATACAGATCATCATTAGCAGAGATGTTTGACTGCACAATAAATGTAATGCACTTGAATCATCCCCAAACCATCCTACCCCCGCCCCCCCAGTCTGTAGAAAATTGTCTTCCATGAAACTGGTCCCTGGTGCCAAAAAGGTTGGGGACCATTGCCCTAAAGGACGCTTCTATGTACTAGAAAACACCAGCCTAGATCCTGGGTGACTGACAAACCAGAAAACTTAATTTCCCTCTTTGTAGGAGAAGTCTTTCAAGCTACTGTTTGATAACCTCAACAGATAAGAGTAGCTCTGAACTGCTTTGGAGAAATTTGTTCCTTTATCCAACTCTCTGACTCTCCCTCCCCACCCCCCAAAGTGATAAGGCATCTGTAAACACTCTCTGAAACTCCTTCCCCAGCCTTCTTGGGTTTACCACTTTGAAGCAGAACTGCAGGAAGACCTCTGTGTGAGATGAAAATATCTTGCCAACTGATAAAGAAGTGCAGATCCATCTAAAATCCACTTGGTAATAGGGATTAGTGAGCCTGAGAAGGTTTGTTTGGATTGAAGACTAAGTTGAAAAAATGTGAGGTTTGGATTCAATCAAAATGAACCCAAACACCAGTCTCCCACCCCCCAGCCCCATCCCACAGAGGGGGGTACTCAGCTGGACACTGTGAGTGCACGCACCTTCAAATTCTGAAAGTCCTTCAATTTCAGAAATGGTTTGTATAACTATTCCTCTACATTGTGGTTCTCAAATTTCATCAGGTGTACAAATTGCCCACAGAGCTTGTTAAAATGCATATTCTGGGGTTCTAGTGCCACAGAGTCTTATTTGCAAAGTCCACATTGAGACCCAGTGAACTGGATTTTTAGTAAGACTGCAGGGGCTTCTAAAGCAGTTGATCAAGACCAGATTTTTAAAACTGTTCTAAAACCAGCTGACAAGTGGCCAATACCACTTACGCGGGATAGTGGTCTGGGGGTATGTCCCAGTACTGCTGGTGAAAATACTGCAATCCTGGGGTAATTGTTGGTAAACAGCCACAGCCTCTAGTCCCTGAGTGCCACCTGTTGCCCCCAACTACTCACTCCCTCCCCCAGGACCTCCTGGACTTCCCCACAATTCAGACACCAAGGAGTTAATGAATGACCCAGCAGAGGGTCTCTGGGTCCCTGAACCTGCTGCTGAGGCCCAGTGTCTGCTCTGATTGGCCGGTGTCTTATCAACCGCTAAGCATTTCCACCATCCCTCTGCACACATGCCTTTACAGCAGGAGCACACCCAGCTCTTTGTTGACATTGGGGATGTAGCTAACCACTCTCTCCTGCTTGCAACACCTCTTCTATCCCTTTCCTGGTTTTCCTCCTACCGTTGACCTCTACCTGCTCCATCTCCTTTGCTGTTCCCTCTTCTTTATTCCACCCTCTGTTCTGGTGCTCTGTCCTGGCCCCCTTATCCTGTCCAGCCCTAAGTGATGCCTTTAAGTACCACCTAAATGTCAATAATTGCCCATGTGTAGTCACCTCTCCCTGGAACTCCAGGCATATTTCATGGCCAGCTGGCATTTCCACATGGCCATCCAAGAGCCCCTCACAGGCAGCGCAGACAAAGCAGAGCCACCGACTTCCGACGTCCTCCCCCAGCCCACCCCCCCTCTGCGGATGGCCCTCTCTAAACTAACTGGCTGCAGCCAGAAGTCTCGGAGTTTATCCCTCACTCGTCTTTTCCTCACCACCGCAGTCCACCAGCAATTCCACCAGCCAACCCGAATCCACCCCTTCTCTCCACCTGCACCACCACCCAAGGGCGTGGCCGTCGCTGCCCACTCTACTGACCTTCCTTCTCTCACTCGCGCCCCCTTGCGGTCCATTTTCTATCTGCTGGCAAAGTGACGTTATTAAAACGTAATCAGATCATGTCACCATTCCGCTTAAAGCTCTCTAGTGGTTCCCTCCCGTATTTAGAATAATACCCAAATCCCTCACTCCAGCATCCAAAGCCCGACCCCTTTTCACATCGCTCTCCCTCTGGGCTGCCACAACCTGGCCTCTCTGGTCTTCCTTCCCTTCCCCAGAACGTCCCAAACTCATTCCTGCCACAGGGCCTTTGCACTAGATGTGCTGTCAGCCCGGAATGCTATTTCTGCATGGCTGGGTGCTTCCTGTCATTCAGATCAGCTTAAACAGGCCTTTCCTGATCTTCCAAATTAATTTCACTACCCAGTCACTCTCTACTACCTTATTTTAATTCTCTGCACAGCAGTTACCACTAGCAGGTGTTTTCATTGTTTACTTGTTTGTTTATTGTCTGTCTACCTAGCTCTCCCTAATAAAGATGTTACCCCAGACTGCTGTGCCTTAGGAATTTGTATCTGCTTTTTAAAAATAGCTTTTCTGACTCTTCCCTTTTTATTGAGCTGTCCCTTCAATATGGACAGACAGGGCTCCTATCTCTGCTAGCCACCCTGCTATGAATATGTCCTGAACTCAGAAAGCAATAGGCAAGCTTGTCAGAATTGCATACAAAGTAAAAGTTAATAACTCTGAGCAAGGCAGAGACTTTTTCTCAAAAATAAAAGATGCCTATGGTTTAGTGTGATGTCCCCAGATCAGCTGTGGATTAACTGCAGCACAGTTACCTGGGGAACATCTGGATGATACAGATTCCTACAGCTCCCTCCCTGGGGGACCTGTTTCAGCAGGTGTGGAGTGGGGTCTGAGAATCTCTATTTGTCAAAAAGCAGCTCAGGATGTCCTCATATTTTGCAAGTTTGGTAACTGCTAGCTTGGTGCATAGGCATGGGAATACCTTGTATAGACCGCAGGGAGAGACCTTTACTGATTGCCTCTGTGGCAGGGTTTCACAGCCACACCACTATCGACATTTTGGGATGGATAATCCTTTATTGTGAGAGGCTGGCCTGTGCATCCTAAGAAGTTCAGCAACATCCCTGACCTCTGCCCTCTCTCTCATTGTGACCACCAAGTATGTCTCCAGACATTGCTGAATTTCCCCTGGGAGGCAAAATCGCCTCTGGTTGGGAACCACTGCTCTAGGATTCCAGTTGTCTGTATACCTGAGATAGCTGATGGGAGACCTCTATATTCAATGATCTAGAAGATTCAGTTACCCAGAATATCCAACAAAATATGCAGCAGCTCATGAGGCCAACTTCTCTTATGCTAAATGATTGCCTAAATTGATAAGTGCATCTGTGCTGGCTAATTGTGTACATGGAAATCAAGAACAGCTTTTAACTAATCAAAAAGAGACATCCCGGTCAAAGCATATTTGAAGACTGCCATGTTTTAAAACTCGACATGACTTAAAACAGAATCCTATGAGTTCCTTTGCTAAAATACTTTCAGGATGTGTTAGGTATAACAATAGTTTGCTACATGAAAACGGCTTTGAAAATCTTAAAAGTGTTTTAAAAGAAAAGGGACTTTTTTTTTTTTGCAAAGCATTAAATTGGATGTGAATATGACAGATTTCAAAGACTGTCAAAATAACGAATTTACATCATAAATGCGTCGGCTTTCTTCTTAAAGGCTCTTCCACCACTCGGGAAGGCATTTAATGGTGAGCAGGTTCAAAATGTCGCTAACACCCACTGGTACAAAAGGGAGGCAATACCCACCAGAGTCTCCGGGCTTCAGATAATGTCTCTGCCTCTTTTCAAGTTAATAAACTGCACTCCTGTCAAATTGCAGACAAATGAAAGAGATGGCACCATTGTTTTCTCCCACATCTTGCTCAGAAAGATATCTTCCAATATTTCGGGAGGACCAGTATGCCAAAAAATAAACTTGAAATAAATCCACCCCGCCGTGACTTTATCGGATCAAAGACGATGGAATTTCCACAGAAGCACTTTTCTGAAGTTGGCAGTGCTTTAGTTCAGGCAGCGGCTCATTAAGGAGCTTCTAATGCCTACGATTGTTTCAAAGTTAGCCATCTAAATTTTTAATCATGTGTGGATGCAAGATAGTCATAGGGTTGGGCCCAAACGTTGCAAATCCTTTATATTCTGAAAAGTCATGTCAATATAATATTTTCCTGAATAATCAGCAGGTAGGCTTGGGGAGGGGGTGGCTTCAAACAGCTCTGCTCTTTGATGGAGGGGTGGGCGGGCTTCTGAAGCTGCCTTTTGAAAGAACACGTGTGAGTGTTTTCAAATCTGGATTCCTTTCTTTTTGAGGGAGTGAGGCCCCCGTCTCTTCTCCTCTTTCTCCCTTTCTTTTGGCCGAGATGGGACCGCTGTTAATAAGAGAAGGGGAGGTGGTGCTCACCCGGGGTCCCAGCCTCTCCAACTGAGGTCCCCAGGACAGGAAACACACTCATTTACTCGCGCTGTTGGTTAGGTTTCTTCCAATACTAACCGCAAAGCAGTCTTTGTTTTTCCCTCCTTCTGGGGGACAATCTGGTTTTGTTTCTCAAGAACCTAACATTTGATTGGGAACACAGAAGGGCATGGGAGCGTGCTACACACGGCCACGTAGCTGTGCGTGCAGTCTCAGGGCATCAGCTCTTCATGCTGATGGGAGTGGGAGCCGCACTTACTATGGGCCAAGGGTGAACTTGGAAGAGACCTTGCTGCAACCATCCTGTAGAAGATACCATATAGGTGACCTGGCTTGGAAGGACCTTGGACCATCCCTTGGTCTTGAGGCAGCTCTTAACCCACTCCATATTTATTGAGTATTTACTCTGTGTTGGTCTCTGTTCTAAGCACTTTACACAGATTCAGATATTTAATTGTTACAACAAGCCTATGTGACAAGTTCTTTTATTATCCCCATTTTGTAGGTGAAGAAACTGGGACACGGAGCTAGGGAGTTGCAGAACCGGGATTTGAACCAGGGCACTCAGATTCTGGAGTCTATGTTCTGGAGCTCTAGATGTCCTTCTCGTTGGCCAAGGCCAAGTAGTGGAGTTGGCTGCAAAGCCCAGAGTTTTGAGAGATACAATTAACTTCGTTCTGTTTCAGGGTCATGAAATTGACCCTTCTCCCTGGTTCTCCCAGCCCTGGTCAATGGACATGACCAGAGATAGGAAGTTAGATGAGATAAAGTATCCAGTGCAACCAACTCTTCCACTGGGGAGACAGCCCAAGACAGGGGGTCCATGGCCTTACCTTTGAAGATGGGGTGACATTGAGCATCAGTGGCTTAAAGCTATCATCAGGCTACTCGATATTTGGGGTGATAAGATTGTCTGCCTGTTCACTAATTCCTTTATGCCCAACAAACAACTCTTTCATGCTTGGATACTTTATGCTTTTCTTTGTCTCCTACAAAAACTGTGCTATTTAAGTGCTTTGTTGTCTAAGTGGAAACAAAGGCAATATTTCCCCAAGAGTGTTGCTTTTCCATTTTTCTCCTTAGAATCTGTTATATATTTGCCAAAGACCTTCATTGTTTTCATGTAACACCCAGGAAGAAATGGTTTCCATGTTTTATAATAATAACAACTACAATAGACTCCATTTATCAAGTGTTTATTATGTGTCAGGTACTGTTCTAAATATTTTATATACATCAGTGCATTGAACTTTCATGCCAAGCATATGAGGTTTTGCTATTATTACAATGGGGAAATTGAGGCATAGCAAAGTTAGGTAACATTAGCCGAGGTCATACAGCTAGTAAGTGGTGGAGCCAAGATATATATATCTATGTATATCTATATCTACAATTTTATCTGTACCTATATTAGAGCAGCATTATACCATGACCTGCTTTTGCCTGGATGTTATGAATCCATCTTAGCTCCTATTCCAAAGACTGTTCCAGAAACACAAGAAGGATTTCTTTCAACTTACAGTTCACCTCTATGTGCCCCTTTGCAGGGGAACTTGAACCTTAGAAGGAAGCCATGGCTGGCACACAGAAGAATGCTCCAGAACCACAGATAAGGTCAACAGGATTAATTTGTGGAGAAGGAATCCATGGAGATTCAGAACCCACTGCCAAGAGATGGACCAAGTCTCTGTGTGGATAGCAGAGCAGGAGTGAACTCTCGTCAGCCCAGTGAAGGGATCCCCAACCTCAAGGACAAACACACAAGCAGAGCAGTGCCCATGAATGCTATTCAGCCTTTCTTTCTTTCCTTTTTTTTAGAAACAAGGTCTTGCTCTGTCATCCAGGCTGGAGTGCAGTGGCATCATCATAGCTCACTGTAACCTTGAACTCCTGGGCTCAAGTGATCCTCCCATCTCAACCTCCTGAGTAGAGCCATCATGCCCAGCTAATTCTTTAATTTTTTGCAGAGACAGGGTGTTGCTATGTTGCCCAGGCTGGTCTCAAACTCCTGGCCTCAAGAGATCCTCCTGCCTTGGCCTCCCACAGCATTTCTGATTTAAAGAGGATAAAACTCAAAGTGGGCACGGATGTGTGGCAACAGGCACTCTCATGCACTGGGAGTGGGAGCGTAAGCTGGTGCCACCTGTCTGAAGGGCGATTCGAACAACACATAATGACCCTAAAAATGTGCACACTCTTCAATGCACCTAGCAATTTATTCTAAAAGGAGCAAACATACACAAAGATTTAGCTGTATATTCCTTGTAGCACTATTTATGAGAATGGAAATTTTGAAACCACTTAAATATCCAAAAAATAGAATACTGTTTAAATAATTTGTAGGTCTACAGCAAAGAATATTCCTATATTAAAACATGTTGCAACCGTTACTCATGACATATGAAAGCATAATTAATGACATAGAACACAATTCATACTATATATTTAGGATAAAAAGCAACTTACAAAGTAATATATAGTAGGATTTCATCTATAGTAAATAAAAGCAAATATTCACAGGGAAAGAAGGATGTAGAGACTGTATTAATCTGCTCAGGCTCCTATGACAAAATACGACAGACTAGGTGGCTTAATGAACAGAAGTCTGTTTTCTCACAGTTCTAGAGTCCAAGATCAAGGTGCAGGCTGATTCGTTTCCTGCTGAGGGCTTTCTTCCTGGCTTAGAGCTGCTTTCTCACTGTGTCCTCACATGGCCTTTCCTCGGTGCACGCGTGTGTGTATATAAATAGAGAGATCTCTTCCTCTTCCTCTTCTTGCGAGGCCACCAATCCTATCAGATTAGGACCTCGCCCTTATGACCTCATTTAGCCTTAATTACCTCTAAAAGCCCTATCTCCAAATACTGTCACATTGAGGGTTAAGGCTTCACCATATGAATTTGTGGGGAGACACAATTCAGTCCATAGCAGAGACCAAAAAGTTAAGAGTAATTATATCCAAGTGACGATGATGATAGAAGCAATTTCTGGATCCTTTATTTTCAAAACTTTAAAAAATAAACATAATTTACTTGGTGTAATAAGAAAAAAAGGTGTTCATAAATTTCAGACTTTAGGTCCAAGTGATTTTAATCCATTTTATGCAGATAAATCCTGAAGGCCTCACTTCTGGTCAAAGAGTGGGCCCCACCCCTCCACATCTAGGGTTATTCTGTAGCAACACGCAGCCCTGTCTCTCTCTGCTCTGGGACAGCCTGAGAAGTGCCAAGATCGGAGCATCTCCCATGGCTGGTTCCCAAGCAGGCCCTATGTGTGGCTGGCATTGTTGGGCCAGGCAGAACCTGGTAGTTGTTGTCCAGCAGCCGGGACTTTGGGGGATGACACCCTTTTTGTAGCCATGCTACTTAGAAGCAGAACCAGAGCACATTAGGCAAGGTGGTAACTTGAGAAACAAATATTTGGGGCTTTGTTCAGAAGGATGCCAAGGAATCCACAGCCTAAATGTCTGGGAGGAGAAATTCAGCAGACTGCAACAGCCCCAGCTTTGGGGCCAAACCGTGAGGTGCAATTACCATGTGGGAGGCCCTAGAAAGACCATCTCCACTGACCTCTCAGTGCCACCACCCTCAAACAGGGGTGCCAAGGTGCTCACTACCCTACCAACCTGAAAACAGGATCAAGGACAAGACCTAGGTTTCAATGCTTGTTAAAGAGTTTCTTCCCCAAGTTCAGTTTCCTTCCTAGGTCAAGCCAGCAGACTTGGAACACTTTGCACAGGTGAGCAGGAAGCATAAAAGCAAACTCAGGTATGTGCCATTCTTTGTCATTGCAATGCAATGTGTGGCCTCAGCCAGAAGACCTGCACCCTAGCGCACATCTGCTGGTGACTGCAGGTACAACTCTTGGCCAAGCCGTTTGACTCTTTGGTTTCAATAGACTTAACTTTAGAGTAGGAATAAAAATATGTGCCCTGACTGCGTTACAGGACTATTTTGAATGCAGAATCTGTCTTGCTTACTTTTTGTACCCCTTTTGGTTTGTGCAGTGCCTGATATCAGGATAAATTTGTGGAGAAATAATCCATGGTGATTTGGAGTTGAAACTGCTTAGCCCGAGAGATGAGCCAGGCTGTTGTGCAGAAAACAGAGCAGGACTGAACCCTCATGAGCCCAGCAAGAGTGATCCCTGAGAAGGGACAAACATGTGAGCAGAGACGCACCCATGAATGTTTCCAGGAGGAAAGAGGACGCACAGAAGACCACTCACAGAGATCTTAAACTCTTCAGCACAAAGTGGGCTCTCAAAAAATATATTCTGAGGAGCTGGATAAAGAAAAACATGAGCTAATATCTATGAATGTGGTTTTCAAAGCATAAGGAACCTCACACATTGTGACAGAGACTGAGTGTCTGGAGCCCACAGACAGACTACATGGCCCAGACCCCTTTGCAGGTGTGGCCATGTAGAAGCCATGAGCACTAAGCCTGGCCATGAAAACACCTGGGAAGCAAGGTGTTGAAGATGGTACCACTAGAAGATGGAAGGAGACAGAGTCCCTGAATGTCCATTCCAGGAAAGCCTGTTATCATTTCAGCAAACCTGCTTTGACTTTATGTAAGTAAGTAATAAACATCTACTTTGCATGAGTCATCACACATCTTGGAGGTTATTTAGCATGTAGCTAATATCCAGCTATATCTTAGCTAATATACAGTTTCTAATATAATTCACATCATCGATCTGAGAGGTTCCTAGAGGCTGTGGGATGTTGGGAAGAGAGCCCAGGTGCATGGCTCCATGGCAGGGACTGTCACTGAAATAACCTAAAGAGAGTTGGAAGCTTGTAAAAATGTAGTTCTGACCTTGCAATTTCAAATGGTTCCCATGAAGATGCAAGAGGGGATATATTGAAGAGCCTAACTGTACAGGGGATTTCCAGAAATGTCGGGTTCTAGCAGGACACGTATAACAAAAGATGCAAAGGTCACATAACCAAGGACAAAGATACTAAAGTAGGTCATAATTAGAAGAAAAATGTCAGGCAGCTTGAAACTTCTGAAAAGTACTTAGGATGACTCTCTTAAATAAGGCACTGGCCACTGAAACCAACAAAGCACAACATTTCAGTGGGCGTAACAAAATTAACGCTTGTTTCTCACTTATGTAACAGTTCATTGAGGGTTTCCTGCTCAGCAGATGGCCTTCCACATGGTGATGCAGGGATCCATGCCCTTTCCACCTGTGTCTCCGCCTTCCTCCGGGGCCTCAGAGCCCTCTTCTGTCAGCTGGCTGGGGCAGGGGCAGGGGAAGAAGAGAAGACCACCCACATCTTAAGGTTAGCCCAGAAGTGATTCTCATCACTTCTAACATTCCATTCGAGAACCAGTCTCATGGCCCTGCCGAGGTGCAAAGGGGGCTAGAACACGTAGTCCATGGTAGGGCAGCCCTTCCCAGATACACCCCTATACTACGACAGGGAAAGGATAAATTGCTGGTGGGCAGCTAGCTCTGTTACAGCAATATGAAGGACTTTTCTTTTTTAAAGTGATAGTTACAGCAAGAAGATGATCAATAAAGGGGCAGACCTGCTTTTTGAGCCTAATGCTGTAGTATTTATGACAGAAAGGGAATATGAAGTTCCTTATCTCCCCTTGCTTCTGATTTCTCTGTCTGGGAAGAAAATAATCAGACTGACCAGAGTAGAATGGACATTGGTGAAAAGGAATTAAAACCCAACCTGAAACAGTTACGGACTCCAGTTGGATTGACTCTCCTGGTTGGATGGTTCTACCCTAGAGATCCTAAGAGAACCTGCTAAAATGGTGCCAAACCAGGCATCACAGAGAACAATAAAATTACCTGAAAACTAAAGATGGGTAAAATACACTCCTAACTGTCATAAAATAGAAGAAGGTGTCTTTATGCATTCTTGCCCGGTGGGTTGATTACCAATCCCAGGTTAAGTGTAGAAAGTCCTAAAAACAATGTTTTAAAGCGGCACTCCCCAACCTTTTTGGCACCAGGGACCGGTGTCGTGGGAGACAGTTTTTCCGCGGATCTGGGTGGGGGATGGTTTCGGATGATTCAAGCACATTACTTTTACTGTGCAGTCAAACCTCTCTGCTAATGATCATCTGTATTTGCAGCCACTCCCCAGCACTAGCATCACCGCCTCCGCTGCACCTCAGATCATCAGGCTTTAGATTCTCATAAGGAGCGTGCAACCTAGATCCCTCGCATACAGAGTTTACAGTAGGGTTCATGCTCCTGTGAGAATCTAATGCTGCCAGTGATCTGATAGTAGGTGGAGCTTATGTGGTGATACAAGCGATGGGGAGCGGCTGTAAATACAGATGAAGCCTTGCTCACTCACCTGCTGCTCACCTCCTGCTGTGTCCCAGTTCCTGGGTTGGGGACCACAGTTTTAAAGGATAGTTTGTATGCTCTTAGGAAGGTAAATAGTAATAGTTAAGAGTCAGCATAGGTTCCTGAGATCAAGACAAGTCAGGCTAATTCCAACTTCATTTTCAGTAGTCTTAATAATCTGTACATCAGGGAGATGCAGTGAACCCTGATAACTGAGTTTTATGCAGCATTTAACAAGTTCTATCATAAAATCCAGGGGAGACTATATGATCTGGGAGACGGTACAATTAGGTGGATATATAACTAGTTGACAGATCACACCCAAAGGGTGCTGATAAATAAGGAGTAGAGGCTGCTAACTCAATACCTTCAGGAGTGGGCCAGGTGCTTGATGACAAGGAATAGTGGGGACAGCAGCAAAATGGAGCCATGTCTTGCCTCATGGCTGTGGTTGCTACACACATCCAGGTGGAGAGTACAGTCCACAACCTACACAACCACACACAGCTGCTCTGGTTGTTGGATTGTGGATCCAGTGTTGAGACATCTTTGATCTTTCAGGAGAAGCTAGAAATCCAGATGTTGTCTACTAATTCAAAGTTTGAGAAAATAAAATACTATGCAGGCCAAACAAAACACATCTGCAGGCTGCATTTGGCAACTGCACCCATCAGTGTGTGACCTCTGACTCCAAGAAAGATTTCTAGTAGCACAGGGCTGTGTCATTGGTTCGGTTCTATTCAACATTTTTATCAATGGCTTGGATTAAGCTCTAGAAAACATGTGAATCAAATTGGCCGTTGACCCAAAGCCAGAGGGACTGCTGGATGACCGCCTAGGGATTCTGAATAACCTCGACAGGCTGGGACGGGGGCTGAGCTGAACGAGAAGGAACTCTTGGATGGGCAAATGTTAGATTGTGTACTTGGGTCCAAACAAATCAGCCGTACAAGTACAGAACGGCTTAACAAGAGCACATGTTAAGAAAAAACAAATGCTGTAGAGTTTTAGCTGCCTGCAAATCAATACGAGGCGATGGTGTGAAGTGGTTGCCAAAAAGCAAAGGCAATCTTAGACTGCATCAAGAGGAGAAAATCCTTCACCGCTTAGGCCAACTGCATCTGGACCATCGCCTCTGATTCTGGGAAACATGTGAGGAGGAACACGGAGAAACTGGAGCACGTTTGGAGAATTTTAACAAGGGGGGTGAAGACCTTTCTGACTATTCAAATGAGGAATGGCTAAATATGTGAGGACGACTTCCCTTAGAGAGGGGAAGTCTTGGAGATACACAAATGCTGGGTTTCAACGTTTGCAGAGCTGTCATGTGGATGAGGAATTAGACTTTGTCCTTATGTCTAGACTAAGGACAAAGGGGGAAACGTCACAGAGAGTCAGAGTTCAGGTCAACATTCAGATACCCTTCAAACATGTACCTGATTAGGGAAAGGGCTGCCCAGGAGAAAGTTAGCCCCCCACTCCATCCCTAAAGACAGAAATGTGGAAGCAGTGGGTGGGCAACCTTTGGCCAGAGATGGGGTAGAGGGAACGGGTGGCCACGAGGGCAGTGAGGGACACACCTGAGATGGAATCAGAAAGAGTCCGTGGGAGGGAGGGTTTTCCTAGTCTTTACTAAAGATAAATAGCCACACACTAAACCTATGCCAGGTAGGGCTGGCGGGGAATAGCACATCAAAGACACTTATAGGGGAGGGGAGGGAAAGGACACTGGGGATTTAGGAGAAATCTAAGTATCAGAGTCATTACAAACCATAGTCTCAAAAAAATAAATCATGCTATGTGGTGTTGGTTGAAGATGGCACATCAGTCCTGCAGGAAGATAAAGGGACTGAACGTTCAGCTGAATTTTCAGGAATGCTTGTGAGAGTTCTGGGTTCCCTCTCGACTGTCTTCCAGTTAGCTTATCACCAATTGAGCTACAGTTCTAGAACAAGGTCTCCTCGAGTTCTTAAAGCAGAACCCTCATGGATGAATTAGTTCAACCACTCTGTAGTATAAATTAGGAAATTGATTCCCAGAAAGTGGGAGTGACTTGTCTAGGGTCATATAACTGGTAAATGATGGAATCAGAACTTGAACTCGGTCTCCTAACCTGAGCTTTTTCAGTGATTCTCATACTCAGTTTGGACACTGCACAGAAAGCTTGACCTCAGAACCACTTTTATCCTCAGAATCATCCCCACTTGGGTGGCTTAAAAATGGCCCTGGTAGTAATTATAATGGTCTCCAGACATGGAGCCCTCAAGAGACTAAGAGATGGGTCTTTGCACACATCCATTCTGGTTCCTATTTATTTTCCCCTCAAGTATATTGGTTTTGAGAGTCACGCTCCATCATAATCTTTCCATGTCATAGATCTCTACCATCTGTAGTCCCTTTGACATCTTCTTGCTAAAATGCAAGTCCCATAGGGTCCCTGGGGAGAAAGTGAAGCCTTCTCAGCCCATCTGTGAAGCCAGTTCCTAAATCCCCTTCATATTCCCTCCTTTTCTCTGAAGTCCAACGGGCATGACGAGGGAAGTGGAAGCTGCCAAGGTCCATCTGCCAGATTGTGCCTGAACACATTCCACTGGCACAGACTCTGCCTGAACCCATTGCTGCACCAATCACGTCCCTTGATCTCCTCTGGAACACTGCGGCGCCACCTACTCAGTGAAGATGCAGAGGAGAACTGCCTGCAGGGGTGGGGTCACTCCAGACTGAGGTACCCTCACAGTGTGACAATTCCCCTTCACCTTCCACCCACCGGTGGCCAGGAAGAGTAATGGAGCAATGCCCCACCGGAGAGCCCATGTGCCACCAGACCAATGTCCACCAGGGAGAACCTTTCTCCTGGAGCTTTGGCTATTATTCTTCTGTGTTGAGGCTTCCTGGGGACAGAGCTGAAGTGGCACCCACAGGGCTCTCCTCCTAGCACATCAGCAGAGATCTTGTTTCCCTCTGTTGCCTTTCCCTTCTGTCTCACTGTGGCTCAGTGATTTCATACTTTGATGGTTGTGATTTTCTCAACAAGTTATGAGAAGAACTCTCTCCATTCCCAAGCTCTGGAATATAAAACCAGACTGGGTCTGAATTTTGTAGGTCCTTGTAACACTGGGCAAGCCTAACCCAAAACACAAAGCATGAAGTACCAACTGTCTTCTGATGACTGGAGGAAATATACATTTTACTGTTGCCAAAAGAGGAAGAGAATTCTTGGAGTCCAGGGTCTTTTCCTACACTCTTGCAGGTCTAAGGTTGCCCTAGGAAGTGTTACAGGCACCTATCAGAGCAAGAAGTGAGATGGCCTCTAGGTGAGACAGGGAACCTGAGCTAGGGACCGACCTCCTGGTCCCCTGTTGCTTCATGTCACTTCATAACAACTGTCCTGTCATAGAACAAAATGGACCTTCCATTAAGGACTAATTTGTTATAGACCATGAGCCTGCTCCTTAGTTCGTCCCATCAGGGACAGCCTTCCTTAGCAGTGTGATGAGGCTGGCTCACAGCGAGCAGAGGGTGTCTGCAGGCTGAGGCCAATCCCTTTGGCCACACCTCTAAGGTGACCTTCAGCTGGAGCTTGAGTGCCATCACAGCTGTGCGCATCAACACCACAGTAATGTTCCTGGGTGCAGGAACATCAAATTCAATTTCCATCCTTAGCAACGTAGCCTGGCTCATCACTCTGCAATAGCCAGCCTCCAAGATGGTCCCCAATTATCCTTGTTTTCTGGCACATCCATGTGCAGTTCCCTTCCCCACTGAATAGAGCCAACCTGAATAAGGCTGGCCCACTGGTGCAGTGTGACCACTCAGGCTAGGTCGTAAGAAATATTGCTCCTTCCTCCTTGCTCTTTCTTAGATCACTTACTCTAGGAGAAGCCAGTTGCCATCCTGTGAGGACACTCAAGGAGCCCTATAAAGAGGTCTGCATGATGAGGAACTGAGGCCTCCTGCCAACATATGAGTGAATGAGCCACCTGGAAGCAGATCCTCCAGGTTGAATCAAGCCTTCAGACAACTGTAGGCCCATCTGCCCTCTTGACTACAATCTCATGGGTGACCCTGAGCTGGGACAACCCAGTTAAGTTGCTCTTGAATTCCTAATCCATAGAAATTATAAGAGATAATACATGTTTATTGTTGTCACTAAATTTTGGGGTAATTTGTTACACAGCAATAGACAACTGATACATGCTCCATCAATGCTTGACAAGTGAATGAATGAGTGACAAATAAATGAATAAATCTGACAATGCCTGTACATGACCCAAGGGTCATTGCTACCTAATTCTATCAAAAAGAGGCAAATGGCCCATGTCCTGCCACAAAAATGCCTCAATCCCAATCAATGCAGCAGGAAGGACGTGGACAGCCTAGCATGCTCCCACTCTACCAAAAGAAACTCATTTCCCACCAAACTCGATTAGGCAAGATGCTTTCTTCCCAGCAGACCACCCTAGAGGCCTGAAACCTGTTCCTTCACACCTCAACACCATTGCACAGGCGGCTCTCTACCCTGCCTGTTCCTTAGTTCCCTCTCCTGATAACTCCTACTCATATCTCATAAAATGAGAATAGAAACAAAAAAATGTCCAGAGTGAACATATGACTCCCTATAAATCCTCAGGGGCCTGTGGACCCCCATTTAAGAACCTCTGAACAATATGATGGAATATTATGTAGTCACTTAAAGGGATGTTGCAGAAGAGCAATTGATGACAAGGAAAAATATAACGTACTATAGCTGAAAAATAAAAACAGCTTACAAAACAGCATGCACACTTGAGCAAATATTATATTATGTAACATTGTTGCTACTTACATTGTTAAGTATAACACAGTTGCATGCATAACTGTATGGATGATAAAATACATCCCCACATAAATTTAGATGTAAACAGATTGGGAGAGAGAGAGAGAGAGAGAGAAGAGAATATACATTAAATGCTAAGAGTTCTCCCCTTTGGGTGGGGGATTATGAATAATCTCAAAAATAATTTTTTAATGTTCTGTAATACCCAAATTTCTACAATGAACATGTGGACATTGCTTATAATTAGAAAAAAACCAAGATTTTTTTTTCACAAGGGGGAAGAGAGGGCACCCCTGGCATGGGGCTGACTCCTCCAGCTCTGGGAGAGACCCTGCTCATGGGGGCTGGAAGAGCAAAGGGACACCCGTGCCCACTGGTCCCTGGGGATCTCCGGCAGTCACAGGGCGAGGCCTGAGAGGGAACTGGGGCCTGGCCAGGCTCCCACCGACATGAGGAGCCAGGAGTGGCCCAGGGGCCACCATCTGGGCTGGAAGGTCAGAGTCTTTCCCTTCCACCACGGCAGGAATAGGATGAAGGAGTGTCGGGAGAGAGGAATAAAGAACAGGGACACAAAACTAGGTCACCAGGAAATCAAGGAAATAAACAAAAGGTTCCTGTGAAAGGAGGCTTGCTTTGATCCCGGGCTGGGAAAGGGAGGGACTGACTCTGGGAAGAGTGACCTAGTGACTGTGACATCCTCGGCTCTCCACAGGCTGACACAGTGAGAGCCTTAGAACTACGCAGCTGGGCAGGGCAGGGGGCCCGGGAGCCAGGCACCGGCCTCCCTCCACCCTCCACCCGGCAGCTCCCGGCCGCCCCTCCGCTCCTGCTCCTGGTGGAGGCCGCGCCAAGCTCCGAGAGCGGCCCCAGCCTGACGTTCACCTTTGCCTACGCTGATCCTTCTGCCTGATCACGCCTCTCCCTCGGCTCTGCTTGGTGCACAACTCTCCCTTCAGGGTTAGTTCAGCTCTCCACTATCCGGAGCAGAATTATCCTTGTTACATTTCCTTTCTTTAATTAATTTTTAAAATTGTGGCAAAATGTGCATAACATAAAATTTACCATTTCAACCATTTTTAAGTGTATAGTGGTATTAAGTGTAACACAGTCACATAATTGTGCAACCATCATGACCCTGAACCTCCAGAACGCTTTTCATCTTCCCCAGCTGAAACTCTGTCCCCGTCAAACATGAGCTTCCCGTTCCACTCTCCCCAGCCCCGAGCAACCACTGTCATTCTCTCTGAACTACTCTAGGTACCTCGTGTGAGTGGAGCCATACAGTATTTGTCCTTTTCTGACTGGTTTATTTTACTTAGCATACTGTCCTCAAGGTTCAACCATGTTGCAGCATGAGTCAGAATGTCTTTCCATTTTAAGGCTGAATAATATTCCACTGTATGTATCTACCATATGCTGCTTATCCAGTCATCTGTCCATGGACATATGGGTTGCTTCCACTTTGTGGCTATTGTGGATAATGCTGCCCTGAACATGGGTGTACAACTGTGTTACATTTTGACTGCAGCAAATCTTACCTCGGAGTTTGTTGACATCCAGCACCCCCATTAGCTCAATTGCTTACTTTATTGATGTTAAAATTTTGTTTTTACTTGTACTTTCCATACTGGCTGCTTTTCCACGAGAGGCCTGTGGAAAGCTCTTTATCTCTTGTCCAAAAGAAGATTCGAGCAAGGGTAGTTCCTAGTCTTGCATCTTGCATCAATCTAAAACAGAAAGGAATTCACTATAGTTTGTTTTCATTAAATACTTACTGTGATAGGCAGAATAATGCCCTCCAAATATGTCCACATCCTAACCCCTGGAACCTGTAAATGTGTTACCTTACGTGGCAAAAGGGACTTTGCAGATGTGATTAAGTTAAACGATCCTGGGAAGGGGAGACTATCCTGGATTATCTGGGTGGGCCCAGGGTAATCATGGGGTCCTTATAGGAGGGAGGCAGGAGGGTCAGAGTCAGAGGAGGTGATACGGTGACCGCAGCAGGGGTCAGCGTGTTACAAGGAAGGGCCATGTGTCAATGCAGGTGGCCTCTGGACGCTGGAAAAGACAAGAAAATGGATTCTTCTGCAAAGCTTCCAGAAGGAACACAGAAAGGCTGACACCTTGATTTTAGGACATTTGACCTCCAGAACAGTAAGATTGTAAATTTGTGTTGTTTCAAGCCATTAAGTTTATAGCGATTTGTTACAGCAGCAATAGGAAACCAATACACTTACTGCGTGGCAAGCTTATTCTAAGCATGTCACTTATTTTTTACCTTTAATCTCTCATTACCCCAGGAAATAGGTGGTATTATCGTCCATATTATATGGGTAGGAAACCGAGAAGGGGAGTTAAGCGACTTGCCCAGAGCTCCTGGTTATTGCTTTAGCTGTCCAGAATCTTTCCCCTCTACTTTTTGGTAGGGAACCCCAATTTCTTTGATGCAGGTTATTTCTCTCCATCCTGTGTACTCTCAGCGAGGCCAATTCCAGGATGTGACTCTTGAGCTGAGTCACCTAAAGACAGAGCGGTTGGAGCAAATTCATTTTTGAAGTGGTTGGAGGCATTTTCATAGCTGTCTGCTACTTCCTGCCTACCCTCTGCCCGATCCCACTGCAGGAGTGGTCTTGATTCTAGCTCATTTTCCAAGCCAGAGACAGTTTCTGTTGTTATGTACAAGGGACTTTGCATCAAGACACATCCTCCACCTGAGATGAAGAAGACTTCTGTGAGGGGAGCATATCAGACTTCCTGGAGTCCAAAACACCTGTCACAGTCAAATGCAGCAGATTCAGAGGGTGGTGGCACTCACCCAGGCACCGATAGCCAAGGGTTGACCACATGGTAGTGCGCACCCTTACTCATTCCCCCTTGACCAAGCAGGGCAAGGGGTGACAAGCAGCAAGGTCTTAAAGACAAGCCCTAACCTTGATGCTCCGATGGCCTCCAGTGGAAGTCCCAGAATCTTGCAAATCTTATAGACCCCTTTTTCTCAAGAGGTCCCATAGAGTCCTGAGCTGCCCTCCTTACTCTCACCACCTGGCATTGTAATGATGTTGTGTACCTGTCTGTCTTCCCCAGTGGCCTCTTGAGACCCTTCATATTCTTTTTATGTCTCCAGAGTGCCTGGTATGGTGTCCACACTCTCTACATGTTAAGTGAGTGAGTGAGTAACTCCAGGAAGGGGATAAATTGCTTCCCTGGATAAATTTCTACTCTGCCCCCAAACTAAGCTTCAGTGGCCAGACCCTCAGGCCTGCCTGGCTTTGCTTGGTGTTCAGAGCAGCTTGTCCCAGAGAGTTCAGGTCATTCAGACATCCCAGCATTTTTCCATGCCAGGCAGAGCTGCAAGCAGGGGCAAATCACTCCTCGTGCTTAAGTGTTCCTGATGTCTTCTTACTTTCATGTATATCACGCACAGAAGCCACTATTTTAATTTGTACCCAAATCTCCCTTCCCCCAACATACCTGTATCCCAAACACGCATCCATTAGATCCAGCAGGCTGGCAGCATGTTGGCTTCCAATGCATAGCATTACAACTATTTTTCAGAAAGAAATCCAGAAAACAAAAGCGCAAAAAAAAAAAAAAAAAGCCTGCCCTTGTCTCTTCAGGGTTGGATTGACAAATAATAAAATTGAGGCTAATCAGCCTTCAGACTGTCTCTTTCCTGTGAGATTTACTGAACACAAGATCTGGGTTTATCTTGAGGATCCACAGAGGGGTAGATGTCCCCTGGACTTGGGGCAGTAGAAAGATAAGGTGATTTGAATTCAGATAGACCTATGTCCACATTTCCTGCTCAGCCACCAAGCAGCTGTGAGATCTTTGGGCAAGGCTGTTAGTAACACTCGGACACAGTGTTCTCCTCAATCAAAAGGGATTATGATACATCAAGCACCACATAATGACATTTTGGTCAACAACAGACCGCATATATGATGGTGGTCTCATAAAATTATAATGGAGCTGAAAAATTCCTATCACCTAGTGACGTTATAACATAGTGCAAAGCATCACTCAGGTGCTCGTGCTGCTGCTGCTGTAAACAAACCCACTGCACTGCCAGTTGTTTAAAAGTATAGCACATATAATTACGGACAGTACACAATACTTGATAATAAGCTACTACGCAACTGGTTTATATATATTTACAGTATTATGTATTATGTATATTATAGTATACTTACTATACTATACTTTTTATCATTAGACTGTACTCTTTCTACTTATTAAAAAAAAGCTAACTATACAACAGCCTCAGCAGGGCCTTCTGAAGGGATTCCATAAGAATTATCATAGGAGATGACAGCTTCCTACATGTTATTGCCCCTGAAGACCTTCCAGCGGGACAAGATGTGAAAGTAGAAGACAGTGATATTGGTGATCCTGACCCTGTGTAGGCCTAGGCTAATGTGTTTGTGTCTTTGTTTTTAACAACAAATTTTAAAAAGTAAAAATAAAATAAAAAAATTTTGAAATAGAAAAAAGCTTACAAAATAAAGATATAAAGAAAGAAAATATTTTTTCTACAGCTGTATAATGTGTTTGTGTTTTAAGCTGTTATTACAAAAGAGCCAAAAAGTTTAAAAAAAATTAAAAAGTTTATAAAGTAAAAAAGTTACAGTAAACTAAGGCTAATTTATTACTGAATAAAAATTTTTAAAAATAAATTTAGTGTAGCCTAAGCATACAATGTTTATAAAGTCCACAATAGTGTACAGTAACGTCCTAAGCCTTCACATTCACTCACCACTTACTCACTGACTCACCCACAGTAACTTCTAGTCCTGCGAGCTCAATTCATGGTAAGTGCCCTATACAGATACACCATTTTTTCTTTTACATTTTATACTGTATTTTTGCTGTACCTTTTCTATGTTTAGATATGTTTAGATATACAAATACTTATCATTGTGTTGCAATTGCCTACAGTTTTCAGTTCAGTAACCTGCTGTACAGGTTTGCAGCCTCGGAGCAATAGGCTATACCATACAGCCTAGGTGTGTAGTAGGCTGCACCATCTAGGTTTGTGTAAGTGCACTCTGCGATCTTCACACGATGAAATGGCCTAATAATGCATTTCTCATAGCATATCCTTGTCATTGAATGACACATGACTGTATCTGTGTCTCAGTACTGTTATGAGGATGCAAGGAAGTAACGACTGTCAGCATGCAGCACAATGCCAGGCACAGCAGGCTCTCAATGATGACAGCTTTGACTGGAAATCAATCACCATGACTCTAATTTGAGCCCAAGCTAATTTATTTCTCTGGCTCTTGATTTCTTTGTCTATAAAATAGGAGAGGAAAGGGCTAGACTCTGCCTTTCAGCTGTACTGATCTCTTTGCTCCTTGTATGTGTCTCACTCCCTTACCATGGGGACTTTGTGCCCATAGTTCACATTAGTTAGAGTGAACATGTTAGATTCAGTTGTATATAGAGAAAATTTTAAAAAAATCCAGAGTGTTGAATGATATAGGAGTTTATTTCTCTCCAGGTAGGTGGTCAAAAGCTGATCTACTGGTTTCAAGACAATCAAGGACCCAAGCTCCTTCTACCTTGTTGCTCCACCATCTTCAACGCACAGTTTCTACCTCAGGGCTAATACGGCTACTCAGTTTCAGCAATCACGTGTACATTCAGCTAGCAGAAAGTTGAAAAGCCGAGATGAAAGGCTCCCTGTCTCCTTTTAAAGACACTTCCCGGAGGTTGCGCACAGCACTTCCTACTATATCCTATGGGTCAGAATTTGGTTACGTGGCCTCACCCAGCTGCAAAGCAGGCTGGGAATTATAGTTTTCATTCTGAACAACCATAGGCACAACTAAAATTTGTTTAAAATTTGTCAAAACTTTAGTTAAAACTAAAATTTGTTAAAAGTCCTTTACTACTGTAGAAGCAGCCATAGATATACCAGATATTAGGGAAAAACTAGCAGTCTCTGATGCAGTATCTTTTTACCTTCCCCTCCTTTGCCTAGTTAACTTCTATTCATGAATTAAGTGAAGAATTACTTCCTTCCTAAAAGCCTATTCATTTCTTCTACAACATTTATTTCAGGTTGTAATTACAGATTTTTGTGTGATTAGTTGATTAATCCCTCTCTCCCCTCCTAAAGTATAAACAGAATGAGAACAAGAACATTGTCTGATTTGATATACTCCTTGCAACTTCAGTGCCTAGCATAGAATCTAGAATGCAGTAAACAATAAGTGACTAAAATAATGAGTTTTAAGGATCCTTCTAACTCTAACTTTCTATGGACCTATGATGTTTCTTTTTCTTTTTTTTCTTTTCTTTTTTGAGACAGAGTCTTGCTCTGTTGTCCTGGCTAGAGTGCAGTGGTGTCATCACAGCTCACTGCAGCCTCACACTCCTGGGCTCAAGTGATCCTCCTGCCTGGTCCTCCCAGAGTGCTAGGATTACAGGCATGAGCCACTGCGGCTGGCCTGTGATATTTCTTATATTAGTACTAAAGTGTCTCATTGAGCATCTAAGTTGTCACTTGAATTTCTCCCTCACAGGAACATACAGCCTCCACATTGCTTACACCTCATCCTCAAGACTTACTATAAAGCTACAGTAATCAAGACAGTATAGTATTGGTGTAAAGAAAGACAAATAGATCTAGAAATTCTAGAGAAGGAACAGAATAGAGAGTCAAGAAATAAGCCCATGCAATGGGTTTATCTCTAGAAATTCTAGAGAAGGAACAGAATAGAGTATCAAGAAATAAACCCATGCATACCCAGAATCTGGACAATTGCTTTTTAACAAACATTCAAAGGCAATTCACTCAACAAATGGTTCTGGAACAATTGAGCATCAATAAATGAATGGACATATTGGACAATATTGAACATGAATAAAATTGGACAATAAAAAGGGACAATAAAATGAAATAAAATTGGTCATCAATAAAAATGGCAAAAAAACCCAACTTTGAACTTTGAAAATAATAATAAACCTTGAGCCATATCTATACCATGAGAAAAAAAAGTTAACTCTAAATGATCATTTTCTTAAATACTAATACCTAAAACTATAAAGCTCTGGAAGAAAACTTTTGTGACATTGGGTTAGGCAAAAATTTCTTAGAAATGACACCAAAACCAGAATTCATAACATAACAAATTATTAAATTAGACCTCATCAAAATTTAAAACTTCTGCTCTTCAAAAAAGACTATTAAAAGAATGAAAAGACAAACCACAGACTGA
The DNA here is from genome assembly GCA_023783475.1 of Daubentonia madagascariensis. NCBI lineage: Eukaryota > Metazoa > Chordata > Mammalia > Primates > Daubentoniidae > Daubentonia > Daubentonia madagascariensis. Next base: position 12,362,177 of record JAKFHU010000487.1, read on the forward strand.
AATAAAATTTGTGTAAACTATATAGCTGGTAAAGGACTTATATCCAAAATATAAAGAAATCTCAAGACTCAAGAAAGTGAAAACCAAACATCCCTCCTGAGCAAAAAGAACAAAACTAGAGGAATCACATTACCTGACCTCAAGTTATACTACAGGGCTGTCATAACCAAAACAGCATGGTACTGGCATAAAAACAGACACATAGACCAACAGAACAGAATAGAGAAACCAGAAATAAATCCACACATCTATAGTGAACTTATCTTTGTCAAAGTCACCAAGAAATACAGTGGGGAAAGAACAGTCTCTTCAACAAGATGTATCTCAGGAATGGAAAACCAAACACCATATGTTCTCACTAATAAGTGGAAGCTCAGCAATGGGTACATATGGGCACAAAGAAATATAAAGGACATTGGAAACTAAGAAGAGGGGAAGGTGGGGGAGTTAGGGATAAAAACTTACCTACTGGGTACAATGAACACTATTCTGGTGAAGGGCACACCAAAAGTCCTAACTTCATTATATATGGTATCCTTGTAACAAAAATGTTTGTACCCCCTTAATATTTTAAAATTTATAAAAAAGGCATACAACCCAATAAAAATGGTCAAAAGTCTTTTTAAAAGCACATAAGAAGATCCTCAGCATTAATGCAAATTAATTCAAATTAAAACCAGAGTGAGATATAACTACCCATCTATTAGAACGGCTAAAATTAGAAATGACCAAACATGTCGAGTATTGACAAGGATGTGGAGGAACTGGAAGTGTCGTATTCTTCTGATGGTAATGTAAAATGGCACTTTACATTACCTTGGGAAATAGTTTGCAGTTTCTTAAAAAATTAAACACATACCTACCATATGATCCAGCCTTTACCGAAGAGAAACGATAGCATGTGTCCTACGGAGACTTTTACACAAGTGTCTACAGCAGCTCTATTCCTAATACCCCAGAGCTGGAACAGAATGAATGGCCATGAACTGTGATCTAGTCATATGATGGAATACTACTCAGCAGTGAAAAGGAATGAACCTCTGATACATGCTATGACATACTCAAATATCAAAATGATTATGACAAGGGAAAATTCAACCAAAAAAGAGTACTATATGATATACATATCTAAAATTCTAGGTAATGCAAACTAATATATAGTGACAAAAAGCAGATCAGTGATGGCCTGGAGATCATTCAGGGAAGGGACAGAGAGGAAGGAAAGATAAAATGTGAAGGAGCATGAGAAAACTTTTGGGAGTGATGGATATGTACATTATCTTGAGTGTAGTGATGGTTTTGCAGGTGTATACACATGTGAAGACCTATCAAGTTGTATACTTTAAATATGTGCAATCTATTGTGTCAATTATACCTCAATAAGTTTCTAGCAAGACATTTATTATAATAAAATATAAAAGAAGAATTGCTGTGGATGGTAAAAAGAAAATATAGCATATCAAATCCAGAAATACATTAAAAAAATAATAAAGACTAAGTAATAAGCCTTACTTGGCATAGAGAGTATCCTAGGAATGTATTTCTAATTAGCATTAGAAATTCTAGGTATATGATTCAACACGTTAACAGATTTAAACTACAACCATATAATTATCTTAGTATATGGTAAAATAAAATATTCAATAAATTTAACACCTAACAAATCAGTAATATAAAGAAACTCCCTCACTCAATAACATTAATAAATTTCATACGTAATGTAGAAACATTACACGTTTCCCTTTGAAGTCAGAAATGTTATGAAGATAGTCCCTATCACTGCTTCATGCATCTACTCAACATTGCTAGGTGATCCTAGCCAATGAAATAGGACAAGAAAAATAAATAAGAGGTAAAATTCAAAACAGAACAAACAGTAAAGACACAATTTTCCACATAGAAAACTCTTAAAGACTCTACATAAAAACTACTCAAACTATTAGGAAAATTTTAAAATGTTGATTATTTGGGTATAAATTGCACGCCGAGTCAGAATCAGGCATCGAGGGCTACAAGGGACTCTGATAAGTAAATCTGGTTAATTTCCCCACCACTAAGCACAATAACAATAATAGTGATAACAATAACTAGTATTTATTAAGAGTCTGCTATACCAAAAATTCTATACTTAATATTTTAAGTGAATTACATTTTATTAACCATAATATCATCTACTTATAATTTAAAACGCAGTATGGAATATATGAACAAGACATCGTATCTGTGTAGTCTATTCACAGTGCCTGGGTCTCCTGCAAATATGCAAATGCTGAAGTAACTCCACAGCCCCAGTTGTCTGCAGCTACCTGATGGGGATCCACTGCCACAGAGGATTACAGCCTTTGTAGTCAGTTAGGCCAAACGTTATTTCTTAATATTTTTTTCCTGTGTAAGTGTGTGTCTTCTTTCCATACATCCAGTAATGGGGAAACAAAAGCTTTCTTTAGACTTAGGGAGGTCACAGTGTTTACCTCTTAGAAGAAGTATGTGATGGGTAGCAAAATGCTTTATGTGGGGAAAGACAGAGTCTTTAGATTACAGATATTGTTTTTCATATTTACAACAATTTTGTGAAGCAGGTACGTTACTATCTACATATTATAGTTAAGGAAACCGAGGCACAAAGAAGAAAAGCCAATTTGTCCAGGGTCACACAGTTACTAAGAGATGGAGCCCAGATTTAATCCAGGTCTGCTTGATTTTATCATCCAAGCTTTTCACCCTGCTAGGCTGTATGACTCCAAGACGAAGAGTTAAATTGTTTTTCAAAGATCTTCAGATTACCATACATACTAAACAAAGAGAACAGTCAAGCAGGTTATTCAAATTGGTGAATAATAAAAAATCAGTGGCTTTGAAGTCAGACAAGTTTTAAATCCCTGCTCTGCCATTTCTACCTGTATAACTTTAGCAAGTTTCTTAGTCCCCTGACCCTGTTTTTTCATCTATAAAATGAATTTTACAGAGTTGTTCTGAAGATTATTTACTCATTAATCTATTCAACAAATACTTGTTGAGCAATTGTTATGTGACAGTACTGTGTAGTGCTTGGGAGTCATAGAACAGGCAAAAATTCTGCCTTCATGAGGCCTAGAAGCAATGACACCTCAGTAGCAATGAGCACACCTAAAGCCCAGATCTTGGTTTCTAATACCGTTCTCTAATAAAAAGAACCAGGGCTCCTTGGAGAAATGACTGTTTCTAGGGTTTGGGCACAGAATATACAAGATGAGACTATAGCATCTTGCAGTATCTGAAAGTAACAAAGTGCTCAAAGAACAAAACAATGGGGCATGTTGTAGGTATGTAGGAGCCAACCTGAAAGGGCTCACAATAGCCAAAACTGGAACAATATGAGCAATAAGATAAATAACAACATTGGATTCTAGTCTAGGGTGTAAAATAAATATTTATGAGGCCATACAGATATTAGAATGTTTGAATAAATAATTGAATGGGGGAGAAGAGGAAAAAAAACCCACACAGAGTAATTCCAAATAATTTTAGTAGGTTCTCCACCATCAGGGAATACGGGCTGTTGTTTTAGTTTTCTAGGGCCGCCAGAACAAAAGGCCACAGGCTGGATGGCTTAAACAACAGAGATTATTTTCTCACAGTTCTGGAGTCTGCAAGTACAAGATCAGAGTGTCAGCAGGTTAGCTTCTTCTGAGGCCTCTCACTGTGGCTTGCAGACGGCTGTCTTCTCCCTGACTCATTACATAGTCTTTTCTCTGTGCACGTGTGTGTCCCGATTCCTTCTTCTTATAAGGAAGCCAGTCATCTTGGATTAGGGTCCACCTTAAAGACCTCATTTTAACTTAATTACCTCTTTTAAGACTTTATCTCAAATATGGTCACATTCTGAGATACTGGAAATTAGGACTTCAAAATATGAATTTTGGGAGAACTCATTCAGCTCCTAATGGCTGTGTTTAGCAACTTGCCTCCAAAAAGCAGGCTATAGAAAAGTGGGAAAGATATAACTTTAGAGTGGCAAAACCCGGCAAGTATGGCAAACACTACCTCGACCAGGGGATCAAGATCAACATCATCAGTGATAAATCATGTTGATAGGGTGACCCTTGACATGCATGATGAGAATGGCCCTTTACCTCTATGTTCTTCCTTCCAAAAACCTGTAACTCCTGTCTAACCGTGAGAAAAACATCAGATAAACCCCCTACTGAGGGACATTCTTCAAAATACCTAGCCAGTACTCCTCAAAACTGTCATTATCAAAAACAAGGAAAGTCTGAGAAACTGTCACATACCAAAGGAAACAAAGGACACATGACAACTAAAGGTAATGTAGGATCCTGGATAGGAGTCTGGGACAGCAAAAGGATAGAGACAAATTAGTGAAATCCGAATGAAGTCTATAAAGTTAATAGTAACGTACAAGTGTCATTTCCTTAGCTGTGACAAAGGCAACGTATAATGTAAGAAGTTAACAATAGGAGAAACTGGGTATGGGGTGCACGGAAACTCTATTATCTTTGCAACTTTTCTGTAAATTTAAAAGTCTCCTAAAATAAAAACTGTATTTAAAAAAGCATCCCACCCTCATGGACTTATATTCTGGCTTATAATAGAAAGAGGGGCAATCAACAATAAGCAATATATAAGTAAATTAAGTAAGTTATGTGGTATGTTTGAAGGAAATAAATAGCCTTTACAAAATTTTGCATGTGGCAGCCCTGCTTTCCAAATATTTTGGTAGGGTGATGTTCAAATAAATTGCATTATATTAATAAAATACATCTAACAGAAGGCAAAGAGAAACAACCCTAAAACTCACTGGGTGGCAAGAGGAAGCAAGATTAAAGTATTTGCCACAGTAACCCACAAAATGAGATGAAATTTAGCAGCCCACCTAAAACAGATGGTGGTTAAAACTCTGGGAAAGAGGCTTTCTAAGAGCCCATTCTATTAGTTCAGAAGCCCAAGACTGGGGATGTTCTATTTTAACATTCCCATTATTGGTGATAAATTAGAAGAAAAAAGAAAAAAAGGAATTATAATTATTTATGGAGCCTCTTTAGCATGCCAAGTAGGTATCATAATCCTCAAAATAATCCTGCAAAAGATATCATACTTCACCCATTTTACAGGAAAAGAAGCTGAGGTCCAGAGTGTTTCAGAAACTTGCCCAAAACCGTAGAACTTAAGCTTTAGTGCCACCTAAATCCCTCCCGCCATTCCTTGACATTGGGGACCAGAGCACAAGGCAATGTCAGCCCATTTGTTCTGCTTTTAGTAGCCATGGGGCCCAGTACCCCACACTCCCTTAAAATAGGTTGGCCAGACACCCCCACCCCGGCCCACCCCAGCACATGCCAAAGAACCAAAAAGGCTCCATTTATATTGTCCCACAGGAAGCCGGTGTTGAAAGCAAATACACACAGGGCTGATTATGGTGACTCACAACTTCTAACCCTCCTTCTAGCCAGTTGCATAAACTTTTCCAACGTATTGAAGTCTTGTAGAAATAGTGCTTCATGGGAAGATATCAAGGAAAACGTTCCAGGAGCCAAGCAGCAGGACCTACTCGGAGTCCTCGGTCGCTTTTTAAGGTTTCTCTTTTATTTTTCCCTCAGCAATTCCTTTCAAAAAAAAATCTTTTTCCCTCACCATTGACCTTGTTAGAGTTGCTAGTACTTTTCCCCCTTACACTGTAGCACTTCTGTAAATGTTTTTGTTCTTTGTTCTACTTCCTGCACTCTTTGAGCTTGGCTGTGATGTCTGTTCAGTGGGGCCTTTCTGATCCAATTGCCCCTCGCCTGTACATCCTCTCCCCAGGTATCAAAAATGAGGACGGCGCGGCCTGGAGGGCCCCTCGTTAGAGGGAGGGGGCTCCGCTCTCGCACCAGTAGCAGGCAGAGAGGGCAGAGCCGACTCCACGAATGACCAGTATTGAAAAGAAAACTCCAGGGGTGAGAGAGAGACACAGGCTGGCAGAGTCAGAGGCAGAAGGTTAAAAAAAGAAAAGGCGGGGGAACCCAAAATACCTTCTTTTTGACTGCCTGAGCGGCTCCCGTTCAGGACCCGAGGCTTTCCAGAAAAACGTCTTGTGAAGAACAGACCGTTTCATGCTGCAAAATCTTCCATCTGAGGGCGACACCCCGGCACATTGGGCGTGTGTTCCCAGAGCTGCTGGCCAGAGTCAGCCCTCCACTCTGGAGATGGGGAGATGCCCTTTATCCCAGCAAACTCTGCATGGCGAGCACAGGGTGTGTTGGTGGTCAGTTTCAGCAGGACCAGAGTCCGGGAGCTTTGCTTGGGATCCATGAGTCAGCCTCCCTGGAGGCAGGAGGGTGAGGAAAAGGAGCCTTCGGGTGCTGCCCAGAGCGGGCCAGGGCTGGGTGCAAGATCTGGGCAAACAGCTGCAGTGGTCGGCTGGGGCGCTGACTTTCCACAAAACTTAAGGGCTGGCCCTCTACAAAGAGCGCTGTTTATTCTGGTAGTGCAAGCAGCGCTGGCCTTGGGCATCCAAAGACCTGGCCTGGGGCCCCGGCTGACCCAGTGTAACCTTGAGCAAGCCATCCCAACCCTCTGAACTTTATTTCCTTTTCCATAAAATGGGGGCAATGCCTTGTCTTCATTCAGCGTTGAATGCATGTTTTCTTGAGCACCTACTATGTGCTTCCAGCCACTGGAAATAGAAAGCTATCAAGATGCCAAGATGCCTGCCCTCAAAGACCACTTGCTCTAGTAGGGGAGATGGACACGTGAACCGGTAATTAAAATCCAGTGTGATGAGTACAGTGAGGGAGGTATGCACAGGGTGAAGAAATAACTCAGGGGAAACAGAAATTATTTCTTTCTAGGGAGGTCATTAATGCTGATGTTCAAGTCTTGAAAGTTAACTTGGGAGTTTGACAGGCAGTTGGGGGAGAGAGAGAAAATGGCATTGTGAGCAGGGGATGCACTTGGTACCAAAGTATGAGGCACTCAAAGAACTGTGATGTGTTTTGTAGAGATGGAGCACAGGCTACAAGCGGTGTGTGTGTGACAGAGAGAGATGCTGCCAGGACTAGAGTGAGGCAAGTAAGGCACTTGCATGGGGACCAAAATTTAAGTAGGCAACCAAAGAAAAACCTCAGTTATCAAGATGAATAAAATTTCCATGCAATATTTGAAAAACTCAAAATTAATGCAAAAAATCCATGATGAAAAAAATAAAATTTTAAATAAAGGCAGGGCTGGACCACGCACTTGCATGACTCACCTCAATTGCTTCACCTGGATCCCGGCGCCATCAGATTCTCCCACCCTTTATTCAGCCTGAACGTGAAGTTTCAGGAAATGTGGATATTTCTGAGTAAGCGTTCAGGGTAACATTGCATCTGTTTTCTCTCTTCAAAGGGCATCTTCCTCTAGTCTATCGCGGGGTGGGGAGGAGTGGTAGGAGGTCAAGTCTTGTTAGTCTTGCCACTTGCTGTCATCTGTAACTCAGGGCTGCTGGCCTCACTTGGTACAGTGCTGCTGCTGTTTGGTGCATTTGGAGGAGGAATGACCCTGGGGCAGACCCCACCTCCTTTGCCTCCTTAATTCCCCCCAGCACACGTACAACGTAGCCAACATAAGGCTGTTGTGTATGTAATAGACGTTACTGAAGGTGTAGAGATAAACAAAAAACACTAAGGTAAGAAAAAGTGTTTCAAAGTGAATGTGAAATAGGAATGTTTCCAGAACTGAAGGGAATCAGAGAAAGAGGAAATAGGATAAACTCATAAACTCTTCCTAGTTGAGCTTCCTTGCCTTAGGGTCTTTTCCTTTCCCCCCTTCTTCAGACATAGAGTCACTCCCTCAATACTTTTATCTCTGTTCCTTTTTAGGAAAAACATTTCCTTCTACCCAAAATGTTTGTTTCCTCTGGGAGCTGTTTTGCCACCCACTAGTGGAACCCATGGGATACGATAATTGCTGAACTAGAAACCCAACCATCCGAGTTACTCAGTCTGCAGTGACACCATAGGGGTCTTCAGTGGGGCAGTCCAGGGTGGGCACTGGCACTCAAAGTACAGTCTCTTTCAAAGTCTTACCACCAGCAAGACTTTAGACCCGGACAGAATACATATACTTTCCATGGATATAATACAATTCTCGAAGACAGTGGAAACTAAATTCATATTCAGGGTAATAAACATTTTCTGAAAACAAAATAATTGGTCAGGAGTTTCCTAGCCCCTAATACAGAGATAACAGGCAGAGCAATGTCTATTTTCCCTTCTTTGCTGATCCTTCTGCTTATGGAATGTCTTCACCAGGCATAAGGAATGGGACCCGTAGCATCACCTCTACAAACAGTCATGCACTCTGTGTCCACCGTAGCTACATGAAGACTGGGCTGAAGTTATGAAATTCCACTTTTTCCTCACTTTAGCTAAATAAAATTCTTAATTATGTCTATTGAAACTCTTCTCTATATCTGGAAACAGAAGGGGAATGGCAGTACCAAGGTTTTTTCTCCACAATCCAGATAAAACCTTCAAAAGTGAGGAAAGAGAGAGCTTATTCTACAAATCATATCAGGCACAGTATTCCTCTGCTAAGAATCCTAGGCTTAGTATAGGCGTTACTGAGTTTTCCCCCTTAAGTAAGGGAGGAGGTGACAACTAAGGGCAAAATTGAAATGTCATGACTCTGAGACCCCTGCAGTTTCAACCATCTGCAGTTAGTGATAGAGACAGAAAAGAGCTTGTATTGAAATAGGCAGTCCAGCGATCTGTCTAGGAGATCTGGAATCCACACACTAAATCCAGTGCTTTAAACCATATCTTGAGGGAGCATAGAAAAGTCACCATTTATGATGGGTGTAATTCATACAATATTGAGTGTGTGATGTGTAAACAATGTCATCCCAATCTCTACTTCCAGGAATGGAGAACAAGGTAACTTAATCTCCCCAACTATGTACAATGAGAAAAGTTGGGCAAAATATTCTTAAAAGCATTCTGAGGCAGGAGAGTGTTACCAAGGTAGTGAAGAATTACTGGGCCAAGATCTAGGAAAAGATGACAACCCAGAGAGATGAGCCTGGATTTTAGGGTTGCTTTTCCTTTGGGAGCATTCGCCAATTCAAGAAGAGACACTGAGGAGCTGAAAGGCTGAGCAATCTATTTACAGACTCACAGTGATAAGAGAATAAAGTTGTCCCATGGCTGCCAAGGTTGGGTGGTACCTGATGTGCTCAGAAAGAAAAGGTCTGTGTCAAACACTACAGTCCAACTTCCAATAACCTCAATGGATTTAGGATTACAGTGATGCCATATTGCTGATGTTCCCAGATACCCTGTAGAAGAAAACGAAAATTATTTCTGGAAGAAGACAACCATCACTTTAGGCCTCAAATTATTTCCACAAGTCATTTTTCAAATGCAAAGTCTAGCCCACAATCATCATCATCATCATCGTCATCATCAAACACAAAAGGAGACAAGAAAACCTGAAGGAGAACTAGTAAGCTAAAGATAATAGAAACAGATCCACAGGAGCTCCAGATACTGAAGTTACTAGACACGTAATTTTTATTTTATTTTAATTTTTTAAAAGACAGGGTCTCATTCGGTTGCCCAGGCTGTGGTGTCATCATCATAACTCACTAAAACCTTGAATGCCTGGGCTCAAGCAATCCTCTCACCTCCCAGGTAGCTAGGACTACAAGTACGTGCCACAGCACCTGGCTAATTTTTAAACTTTTTATAGAGACAGGGTCTCACTATATTGCCCAGGCTGATCTCAAACTCCAGACCTCAAGCAATCCTTCTGCCCTGGCCTCCAAAAGTTCTGGTATTACAGTGTGAGCCACTGCACCTGGCCTAGACATAGACATTTTCTTAAAAAATTTAGCCTTGTCTAAGCAAAGCCTCAACAAATTTGGTTACCAATTCATAACCATGCCTCTCCATGGAAATATTTAGTAAAAGGAGAAATATTTTTTAATTCTGAAGAGAAACCAGAGCATTAGACATGGACTTTAAAATAACTGTGCTCACTAGGGTCATGAATAAAAAGATAAGACAGAATTTTTTACAACAAACTCTAAAGTATTTTTTAAAAAGAGAGAATATAGCATATTTAAAAAGTAACCAAAAAGAAAATGTAGAACTAAAATATACAATAACAAAAATTAAGAACTCAATGGATAGATTAAAAAATATATATATTAGACAAAACTGAAGAGAGAATTAGTGAAATGGAAGATAGGTCAAAAAATAAGCAGAATGAAGGAGAGAGAGAGAGAGAGAGAGAGTAAATAGAGACAATAAAGTGATACATTCTAAAAAAAAAAAAAATTGTAATTGGAGTCCAGAAGGAGAGAGAGAATAGGGAAGAAGCAATGTTTGAAGAAATTATAACAAAATTTTCTACAACTAACAAGACATTAGGTCATAGATTCAAGAAGCCTTATGAACCTTATGCCAGATTTTAAGATATTAAAAATACTTCTAAATTTAGGCCAGTATTACACTTTCAGGACTTAGTATAAAGAAAAATAAATAAATTTAGGCCAGTAATATTAAATTGATGAAAACTAAAGACAAAGAGAAAAATATTAAAAGCAATCATAAAAAAGTTTATTTTAAAAGAGTAACAATAAGACTTACAACTGACTCCTAAACAGAAATAATGGAAGATAGAAGACAATAGAATGGTATCTGGAAAGCGCTGAAAGAAAATATCTGCCAAACTAGAATGCCATACCCACTCAAAATATTCTTCAGAATATAAATTAAATAAAAATATTTTAGGTAAACAAAACCTAAGTGTATTCATCAGGAGCAGATTTGCACTAAAGGAAATACTAAAGTGTGTTTCAGAAAAAGAAAAATTATCTCAGAGGGAAAATTGTAAATGCAAGAAAGAATGAAGACCAAAAACGTAATAAATATGTGGGCAAATCTAAATTAATATTGATTGTCTAAAGCAACAATAATAATAAGAGAAAGGTAGATAAATAACCACTGCTGAGAAAAATTGTTCCAGAGTAACCTCTAAAGAAAGAGCAAAAGAGTGTATAACTTGCAAATTAATAGATAAAAGAATAATAAAGCATACAATCTAAATGAGCCCCCTCCAAAAAAAAAAAAGGAAAGAAAAAAGGAAATAGGATAGTGGAACACATGAAAGAGTGCTGAATGAAATCATGGATGTCAACCCAAATACATTAGTAATTATATCAAATATAAATGAACTAAATGTGCCAATTAAAAAGCAAAGATTGCCAACTTGGATTATTTTTTATAACACCTTAACTATATGATTTTAACAAGAGATTCATATAAAATGGAAGGATACAGAAAAGTTCAAAGTAAAAGAATGGAACAAAGTATACTATGTAAACATGAAACAAAAGAAAGCCTGTATAACTGTATTAAATTAGACAATGTAGATTTTAAGAGAAAAAAGAATTACTAATGACAAAAAAGTTAAAAATACTAACAGTTTAAATTCATAAGCAAATCACACATTCATCTGAGGGCTGGTGGGCGGGAGGGGGGTGGAAGGGATGGGAAAAACTCTCACTGAATGGATGTGGGGAGCACAGTTTGGGAGACGACCATGATTGTGGCTCTGACACGGGCAGAACAGGGGCAATGTGTATGGCCAAAGTGTTGTACCCCCATGATATTCTGAAATTAAAAAAATAAATTAAAAAAATAAAAAATAAAAAAAATAAAAATAAAAAAAAATAAATTCATAAGCAAATCATACAATAATTCTAAATTTTATGCAGCAAACAAAATTACTCCAGAATACATAAAGCAATAATTTTCAGAACTACAAGGAGAAATGGGTAAGTCCACAGTCATAGAGGATTATTTTAATATAGCTCTCAATTTGCTAATAAAATAAGCAGACAAATGATCAGTTAGAATATGGTAGGTGTGAACAACATGATTAGCAAATTTGACTTAATTGAGATATATATATATATGTGTATATATATAATGCTGAAATGAACAACTCCAAATACATATTCTTTTCAAGCATTCATTAAAAACATGACTTATAAATAACCATATGCTGGGTCATAAGGCAAGTATCAATAAGTTTCGAAGTACTGAGATCATACATAATAAGTTCTCTGACCACAGTGCAATTAAGCTAGAGATCAATAATGAAACAATAAGCAGAAAATCCCCATATGTTTGTAAATTGAGCAATATACTTCCAAAAAGTCTACAGTTAAAAGAATAAGTCACAATGGAAATAAAAAAATATTTTCTACTGAATGATAATGAAATCTGACATATCAAAATTTGTGACAAACAATTAAAGTGATGCTTAAAGTAGTTATATAGTCTTAGTTTCATACATTACTGTCTAAAGTGACTTACAAATTCAATGCAATCCCCATCAAATTGCCAAAGCAATTTCACAAATCTAGAAAAAATAATTCTACGCTTCATTTGGAACCAGAAAAGAGCCTGAATAGCCAAAGCAATCTTAAGCAAAAAGAACTAATCTGGAGGCATCACACTACCAGACTTGAAAATATACTACTAGGCTATAGAGATCAAAATAGCATGGTATTGGCACAAAAATAGAGATATAGACCAATGGAACAGAACAGAGAACCCAGATACAAAACCATCTACCTACAACCAACTGATCTTTGACAAAGCAGACAATGACGTACACTGGGGAAAAGAATCCCTCTTCAATAAATGGTGCTGGGACAATTGGATAAACACCTGCAGAAGAATGAAGCAGGACCCCTACCTCTCACCACTTGCAAAAATACAAAAATTAATTCAAAATGGATAAAAGACTTAGATCTAAGGCATGAAATAATAAGAATTCTAGAGGGAAAATGTAGGAAAAACTCTTCTAAATATTGTCCTAGGCAAAGAATTTATGACTAATACCTCAATGGCAATCATGACAACAACAAAAATAAATAAATGGGATTTGATTAAATTAAAAAAGCTTCTGCACAGCTAAGGAAACAATCAACAGAGCAAATAGACAACCTACAGGATGGGAGAAAATATTCGCAAGTTACACATCCAATAAAGGGCTGATAACCAGAATTTAGAAAGAGCTCAAGCAAATCAGCAAGAAAAAAACAAACAACCCCATTAAAAAGTGGGCAAAAGACATGAACAGAAGCTTCTCAAAAGAAGAAAGACAAATGGCCAATAGACATATGAAAAAATGTTCAACATCACTAATCATCAGGGAAATACAACTTAAAACCACAATGAGATATCACCTTACACCTGTTAGAATGGTTTTAATCAAAAAGTTCAAAAACAATAGATGCTGGTGTGGATGCACAGAGAAGGGAACACTTATACACTGTTGGTGAGACTGCAAATTAGTACAACCCTTATGGAAAACAGTATGGAGGTTCCTCAAAGAACTAAAAGTAGACCTACCATTCAATCTAGCAATCCCATTATTGGGTATCTACCCAAAGGAAAAGAAGACTTTTCATCAAAAAGACACCTGCACTTGAATGTTTATTGCCACACAATTCAAAATTGCAAAGATGTGGAATCAACCCAAGTGCCCATCAATTCATGAGTGGATGAATAAAATGTGATATATGTACACCATGGAGTACTACTCAGCCATAAAAAAGATGAATTAATATAATACCTTTTGCAACAATCTAGATGAACTGGAGACCATTCTCCTAAGCAAAGTATCTCAAGAATCGAAAAACAAACACCACATGTACTCACTCTTAAATTGGAGCTAACTAATGAGCACACATGTGCACAGAGGGAAGTAAAAATCAGTGGAAATCAACCGGGGGGAGGGGGAAGGTGGGGAGGGGAAAAAAACTACCTAATGGGTACTACGAACATTATTTGGGTGACGGGCACACCTATAGCCGGAACTCAAGCATTACAAAAACAATCCATGTAACCTAAAACATTTGTACCCCCTTAATATTTTAAAATAGTAAAAAGAAAAAAAAGTAAAAAAGAAAATAAATAAATTTTAAAATGGCAGAGGGGTTGGAGCTAAATAAATGAATAAATAAGAAATAAATAAAAAAGAAAATGCCTGAAAATCAGTGATGTAAGTATCAAACTGGAGAAGTTAGGGGAAAAAACCAGTAAATTAATCCCCTCCCAATAAAAATATGATTTTTGTTGCTACATAAGCAGATTATCCTATAAGTAATACTTGCATGCCATTCTGTGGCGTGCTTTTGCAGCTTGGCTATCTATCTAACTCCACTTCAGTGCATGTCATCTGCCTCATTCTTTTTTAACACCTTTCTAATCTCTGTCTCTCTCTCAGTAAATAAATATGACATATGCTCACAATGAGAAACCATGAGGAGAGCCAGCCTCCCCAGCCCTTGTTCCTCATTCTCCTCCCCTCCCCAGGGGTAACCACTGAATCAGATGGTGGTTTTGTTGACCCAAAGAGTTAGTTTTCTTCTGACTCCTGCACTCGAATGTTTATTGCAGCACAATTCACAACTGCGAAGATGTGGACTCAACCCAAGTGCCCATCAATTCTGAGGAGCCCGTGTGGAAACCTGGGCTTTTGGGGGGCTGTGTGTGAGTGTGTGTGAATGTGTGTTTGTACATGAGTGTGTGAGTGTGTACAGGTGTGTGGGTGTATATATATGAGTGTGTGAGTGTGTGTGTCAGGAAGTGTGTCTGTGTATGCAAGTGCATATGAATACATGGGTGTGAGTGTGTGCATGTGTTAGTGTGTGTACACGAGTGTGTGCATGAGTGTATATAAGTATGAGTGACTGTGGGGAGGTGATGGGGGCAGGGAAAGAAGGGTGAAAGGCAGGAGGAAGCACAGAGACCTACGCCCTGGTGTCCTGGATGAACAATGGGTCACCGAGCCCAGGCCCAGCGTCCCACTCTATCCAGGAGTTTTCACGTGTGTGGCCCCAGCCAGGAGGTCTGCGTGTCTGGCTGTGGGTGGGGACAGGTCTCAGCTCTCACTGAGCCCCTCAGTATTACTCAACCAGGGGAGGTACCAGGCACCCCAGGGGCTATTTCTTGATTGCCGCATGACTGGCATCAGAAGATTCTGATTTCGTGGACAGAGGCCAAGGATGCTAAACGCCCTTCACATGCAGCAGGCAGTGGAGATTGGGGGCCCGCTGTTCCCCATGTTTCCAGTGCCCTCACTCCTTGCTCGGCCTGGGCCCTGCCTCCGGGGAGTGGCGGCTAAATCAGCAAAAAGACAGTGGTGCAAAAATAGTCTCCAGTGAACCTACCCAGCGCCATCAGCATTCTCAAGGTGCAACCAAAAACCCCCGAGGCGATCACACAGGAGCAGAGCCAGGCTTGTGCCAAACTCCCACCTTCCTGGCCCCAGCCCTCATGCACCTTCCCCAGACCTGGACGAAGACGACAGGAAACAGATGCAACAGTGGAAGGGGTGCATGGGGGAAAACAAGTCCTTTCTTTCAAAAGGGATGTCTTCTCACTCTGTGATGAGAAGATTTGTTCTGTAAAATTTGGATTCAGTCAAAAGGCCACACACAGGGATCCAGAAGGCCACATGTGGCCCCGAGGCTGCAGCTTCCCCACCCCTGCCTGGGGAATCACCCCCAAATTGCTAAGGCCTCTGAAGGGGAGCCGGCCCCCAGCTACACACCAGCTTTGAAACTGACCTCCCAGGGCTGCGAGGGCTTCATGGGACGCCCCTAGCCCTTTGGAGGGGAAGTATTTGAAGTGTCTGGTGAGGCCGAGCTTTAGAGTGGCTGAAAGTCATGGACCCCTCAGGTGGAGACAGGGAGAGGGGGGAGAAATAGGTGAGTTCCTTGTCTGAAGTTGAACAGGAGCCGAAATGAACGAGGGGTCAGAGAACCCTTTGAGGTCCTCATCCCCACCCTGCTGGGCCGTATACCCTGGCAGCTGATCCCCCAGACCCTGGGGAGGCTCAGGCCCCAGTAGCTTCTGTAGTCAAAGATGGGCACCTGCCCTCAAGTCCCCTAACCACGACGAAAGCAGCTGGGCCCTCAGGCCCGGGCTGAGTACTGAGCATCCTTCTCTCTTATGAAAGAGAAAACCACTGAAGTGATTATCACTCTGTGGGCCCCTCACCTGGCCCACAGGGCCTTGCCACTAGGTGTGTGGGCCAGGGACTAGCAGCATTAGCTCCATCTGGGCACCAGGAAGAAATGCAGCACCTGAGGCCCCACCCCAGACCTGCCGAATCGGAGTGGGCATCTTAATGAGACCTTTCACATCCTTCGGGTGCACGTTGAAGCTTGAGGTGTGCTGGTCTATAGGAGTAAACAGCCAGTAACCCCTTTGCCCCTCTCTGGGAGGAATATTCAATCCCTGTCTGGAATACAACTGCAGTGGGAGAGGGGAAAAGTCCAAGGCAGTGTTAACTGGCACAAGACGAACTTTCTATTCTACAAAAATGCTTCAGTCCTCGTAACTGCTGGTGAGCCTTAATATTATGAGCATTGCCATTTTGGAGACAAGGTAATTCTTCTGGGCTTGTGTAAGGAGAGGTTTACAGATGGGTATACCGAGCCATGAGGAGGTTATGAGACTTAATGAAGCAATACAGCCCCTGACGAACAATACAGGACCAAGGCTCAGGCCTCCTGAAAGTCCAACAGGCCACCTTTCCGTCCTGGTGACCAATCAGCAGCTGCCCAATGGAAGGGTGCTGGATAGGATGGGGACTTAGGAATCCTGAAATTGGTCTCAGTTCTGTCCAGGCTTGGCTGTGTGTCCTTGATCAGGTCACTTAACCTCTCTGGGAGTCGAACCACATGACCTTGAAGAGCGCTTGCTGCTCTGAAATGATGTGCCTCCCCCTCTCCAGAAGAGTTCACTGGAGAATATTTTCTTTGAATATTTCATTATAAAAGGCGTTTCGACATATCAAAATGCTGTTTACATCCATCATCACATAAAATGTGGCACGGGGATGTCTCTGAATGTCAGTGGGGAATGGCAGTGAGACTCAGGTCTCATGTGTCACTAACAGGGAGGTGATTGTTGCTAAATGCTCAAAGCAAGGTCAGGAGGAAGCCTGCCTCTGAAGAAAAGGAAGTTTTGCAGGTAACCACAGGTTTCCCCGAATGCCTGCTGGCAACTAACTACAAAATAAACAGGCCAGGTCAGAGGGAAGCCTCCCCTCGCTCACTTCTCCTCTCCCTCCTGCTTTTGTCGCTTTTGTCCCTTTTGTCCCTGTGACCTTTTCTTAAAATTTAAACTAATACATTTTATCCTTTAGAGCAGTTTTAAGTTTACAAAAAGAAAATGAGTGTAGACAACAAAGAGTTCCCGTATGACCCCCACACTGGTTTCTCCTGTTATCATCATCTTGCATTAGTGTGGTGCATTTGGTACAACTGATGAGCCGATATTGATACAATATTATTAACTAAAGTCCAGGGTTTCAAATAGGGTTCACTCTTTGCGTTGTACATTCTATGGGTTGTGACAAACATATAATGATATGTATCCGCTATTACAGTATCATAAAGAAGAGTTTCACTGCCTTAAAGATCCTCTGTTCTCTACCTACTCACCCCTCTCTCCCCACTAACCCCTGGCAACCACTGGCCTTTTTACTGCCTCTATAGTTTTGACTTTCCCAGAATGTCCCATGGTTGGATTCATACAGTATGCAGCCTTTTCAGATCGGCTTCTTTCACTTAGCAATATGCATTTCAGTTTCTTCTATGTCTTTTGGTGGCTTGTTAGCTCATTTCTTTTTAGCACTGGCCCTGTGACCTTTTGATATGGGGCAGGAGATCCTGCAACTTGGGCCAGGGCCCTCAGGGGAGGCTCCCAGGGTCTGGCAGGGCAGTCTCAAAGTGGCTGCACACAGCTGAGCCTGCCTCTATCAGCCAGATGTGCCAAGATGGGAGGGACTGAAACAGAACAAAGACCGCCCAGGCTATTGCTAAAGCCCAACCGAAATAAGTGGAAGGAGCTCCCGGGAGAGCCCTTTAGATGGGCACCTGGCCTCCTCGGGTACATCCCTGCTTGCAGGTGACTGACAAGCCATTGCCTGAATAGGGGATGTCAACTGGTGACAAGGTGACCCCTCTGCACCTCCATCCCCCACTCTGCTTCCTTCCCCAAAGGGGCAAGGAAAGAGAATTCTGGGAGGAGAAAATCTAACCCCAACCCAACTTAAATCAGTGTCCCCAGGGTCCAAGCTCATTGGCCAGTGAGCTGTAACAGCTGCCATGAGGAACTGGCCAGGAAAAGTTGACTGGCTGCCTCCCGTCCCCTCCACCTGCCAGTGGTTTTCCAGAGGAACCAGACAGCATCCCGAGCACCCCCAACACAGGCAGGGTCAGCTCGAGCTCATCTGTCTAACACCCTCCCGGCCAGGACAAAAGTGTCACTCTGTGTCTGACACCGCGGCCTGATTTGCCCTCACCCCTGCTGTCCCTGTCAATGACTCCCAACCTTTGTGGCCTCATTCCTGGCTTTATTCTTTGGCTGGCATTATTTATCACTGCAAAATGAGCAAAGTAACATGTTTTTCACTCACGGACACCACTCGACTGGAGGAATTTATCCAAAAGTTTTACAAAACTTGGCTGGCATCGAGGTCTTGCCTCCTTAATCTTGGTGGGCTCCAGGAGAGTTGGGACTCAAAAAATTTCTGCACAATCAACTGAGGGTGGGGTGTAGGGGTAGGAGGAAAAACACAGGGGACACAGACTACCCAAAGAGAAGAAGCAGCCCTTTCAACACCATCTGATAGCTCCTCCGCGGAAGGGTTTGGAGGAGCTGTTTCTAGAGTTTACATTTAGCAATATGGTGTAGCCCAGGCCTGCGTATCTCAAGCTTAATGCCTCTGAAGCAAAAACTACAAAGGTCTCTGATGTTCCTTCTTCCAGACTTTTTTTTTCCATGATATGAACTTTTTTTAAGGCTCCCACTTTCCAGTGAACTTGCCTCCACCCCTTTTTCTTGCTGAAGCTGCAGATGTACATTGTGCTAGTGTGAAAAAAGCTAATTAAACTGCAGAGGCTCCGCAGGAGGCAGGGAAGGCCCCACAGAGCACATGGGATGATTGATTTGCTCTGTCACACAGCTCTGCTGGGTGTCATAACTTAGTGACAAATCAAGGATTACAGTGGTCCCGAGTAACTCTCTCCCTTTGTTGTTCGGTAGACATCAAAGCAACCAAGCATATTAGTGTTTTTAATAAGTAGTTAAGTCAGGAGAAGCTTACAATTTAAATTACTTCGTGTACAACTAAAGGTGTTGGGGGACAGGGTTTAGGAAGAAACAGCCAAAATTTACTCATTGGATAACAAATAAAACATAATAAAATAAAACAAAGTAAAATGCAGCCCATGCCACAGGAGCAAGTTCTTTGTAGGGGTTGTTGGAGATTTTGCATTAGTTGTCTAAGCCACACGGAGGCCTGCTGTGGTAAGGCATACCCTCTGAAAATTAGGTTTTCTAGGGAGGAAAAGAAACTATCAATGCTCCAGTTCTGGGGGCTTCATAAGCAAATGGCTTCATTTTAATCAGTGCAGAAGGAACCTGGGAGGGTTACAGTGATGTGTTTGTGGATGAATATCCTATTCCCCAACAATTAGTGTCATAAAATGATTAGGGCAACTCACCTTATCTTGAAAGTACACATATCCCTGAAGACAGCTGCAGCCAAGGTTTGTTTTTCTCAGGATATTTACCTTCAGCAACAGAACAGAGGCCTGAAAATCAGAGCAAGGTGGGAATCTGAAATTTGTTCCTGCCTGTTATGCAGTTATCACCGCTGTTGTGCTAATGGTTTCTCCATGGATGGGACTGAGCCCCTTTGGAGGATGCTGTTGGGCCAGGGCCATGGTGAGGTGTTGGGATGGATGGGGCGTCAGCGCCACTCTAGTGATTTTAAGCAAGAGGAGTGCTGCTATAATTCCAGGGGGACTCCGGAACAGCGCTGGTTTCCATCCACGATGGTGCGACCCAGCCCACATGGTGTGGGAGAGGAACAAAGGCCCCAGCATGAGGGTGACTCTGGACAAGTCTGCCAACCTCTCCGGACCTCAGTTTCTTTATTCTGCATGGTTGGAGATCATCCTTTCTTCCTCAGTCACTAGGTTATGAAAATCTAATAAAACAACACTGGTGGAAATAGTTCACAAGTCCCCAAGCATTTTGCAAATCAACCAGAAAGTGTGAGCCCAGAAGGAAGTCATCTCCCCACTCCCATGCCTCAATGACACGAGGGAAGGAAAGCTAGCGTGGAATCACCTGCCTGGGAACCCCAAGACAGATTGGAATCTCCAGAAGCATTTTCAGTGAAATTTACTTTGGTCTATGTTGTGTATAAAATCCATCTGGGGTTAAACAATGGCCTTGACTTTCTCCTGTGTGTATCTATGAATCTATGCGTTCCTATTTGCACTGTTGTGAGCAAAAACAAACAAACAAAACCTAAAATCACAGTAATAGATTCACTTTTTATCGTTATGAATTAAAATGATGGAATTGGCCAGCTTTGGGTAAAATACTGAGAGTGAGCAAGGCGGGCCTCCCCACACAGGGACCACCAGCAGGCAGCTCATCACACAACACCCATTGGGGAAGGTGAGGCTTTGAGGAACTGATGGTCTGTTAAGCAAATTCACGCTGACTTTGGAGCCAGGGTGCCCATCTCCCTTAGAGACGTTCCGTCTGAAAGCTGGGACCCAGGCCCCACCTCCGGCTAGTGCTATGGGCAGCCCCAGTGACAAGTCAGTGGGCCTTGACTCTTTTTAGACTGCAGACTGTCCCTTTCTCTTTTGGCACTATCTCAGACACATTGCAATTATGTGTATTACACCTTATCCTACTTAGGGTGTTCCACTCTGTGATGGGGGAAGCACCCTGTATTAATAAATGCATCCTGCAGAGTTGGCTCCTTCCACATATGCCCAAGTACAACATTTTATTTTGATTTATTTATTTTTTTTTTTGAGACAGAGTCTCACTTTCCCGAGTAGCCTCCTGAACTCCTGGGCTCATAGCCCAGGCTGGAGTGCAGTGGAGTGATCATAGCTCACTGCAGCCTTGAGCTCCTGGGCTCAATCGATCCCCTTGCCTCAGTCACCCAAGTAGCTGGTACTATAGGCATGTGCCATCATGACCAGCTAATTTTTTTTTTTTAGAGATAGGGTCTTGCTCTGTTGCCAAGGCTGGTCTCAAACTCCTGGCCTCAAGTGATCCTCCCACCTTAGCCTCCAAAGTGCTGGGATAATAGACATGAGCCACCATGCCTGGCCTATGTTGATTCTTCTTCATTAAAATTGCAGAGTTACTTTTAAATACTGATAACTTCCTTTGTAATGATTAGAGAAGACACTTTTGAGCCCACCTAGACCTGTGTTCCCCTTCCACAACTACAGAGAGCTTTCTTCAAATGAAATCTCTTGTGGAAAAAAAGCTCTGCCTTATCTAATAAAGTTGAGCCTGTTCATAATGCTCTGAACCAGAAATTCCACTCACTGGTATATATCCTAGAGACAGCGCAACATATGTGCCAGGAGACGGGGCTGGGAATGTTCATTACTGCATCATTCATAATAGTAAAAAGCAGAAACTGCTTAAGTCCCATCAGCAAAAGGGACAAACAAATTGTGGCATTGCAATACAGAGAAATGCTTTTGATTAGAGAACATGACTGAACTACAGCTATGGACGTGAACATGAATAATCTCAAAACCATGAAAAATGATGAACAAATGCAAGCCATAGTAGGTAACACACATATGATATAAAGTGTAAAAATAGGCAACAGTAAACAGTACATTGATTAGGGATACATGATAAGGGGTGAAACTACCTATAATAAGAAGAAAGGAGGAAGGAGGAAGGGAAGGGAAGAAGGCAGGCAGGCAGAGGGAACGGGGAGAGAGGGGAAGGAAGGAGGAGAGAATGTTCTCATTTCTGGGGAGGGGTGTCCTGTTGGCTGGGTGAGACTCAGAGAGTTAGCGTGTTGGGGATGGGGGTAAATGGTTATGAGGATTATCTAGGATCTTGGAGTCCTTTATTAGCATGATCATACAGCATTCAGACCTATGGTTAGTTGGTACCAAGAGTTTGCTAACCAGAATGCACACATAATTGGCTTATTTTCTTCCATAGTCCTTTGGAGAAACAAAAGAAGACAAAGATGATCCATACCAGGGATGTATTGGAACAAAAACAGTATCCAGAAGATGCTAGTGGAAGCTCAGGTTGATCTTTAACACCTTCAAAATCTCCAACTTGCATCACACTATATATTCGACATGCTGCTCATGAACTCCTCAGATGTGGGGCGAGACTTGTGGCATGTGTGGCAGCAGGAGGAGAATGGGGCCTTAGTTCCGACATGAGGAAGGGGGTGGAGGGAACAATAGCTGGCCCCAGATGGTGGATGGTCTGAGCCGGCCCCTTTGATTGTTAATGTGCGAATGTCAGTGTGTGTCTGTGTAAGTGAGACATGAAACACACATCGCATCCAGGCAACTCTCAACATTAAGTACTGTTAGATACTATCGTGCTAACAAAAGAAGAGATGTACTAGTTATTCATATTCACCTTAAAAGTCACCTCCTCAGAGAGAGATTACGAGTGACCACCCAGTCACTTACCAACACACCAATCTATTTTAATCCTCTGCATGGTACTTAATGTTATTTCACGTTTTTATCATCTGTCTGTGTGTCTGTTTATTGCTGGCTTCCCTGACCTTGTCACCTGTTCCCTCCATTGAGACATAAGCTTTGTTCCCTTAATGTTTGAGTTAATCAGAGTAGCATCCTTTGAAGCCTCCCTACATTAGGATAATACTGTAAGAAATAACTTCTTTAAAAGTTACTAAGTAAGGATACCCAAAACAGTAGTAACAGTAGTTGCTTCTGGGAAAAGGAAGTAAGGAATTGAGGGGTAGGGATTTAAAGATCAACTTTTCACCGTATATTTTTTGTACTATTTGACCCTTTTACCAAGCACATGTATTTCTGTAGTAAAAGTTTACTTTAACTAAAACCTTTCCCTCTCTCTCCCCCGCCCCCTTTCTCCCTCTGCTTCTGTCTTTGTTTCTCTCTTAATTAGCCAGAATGATCATTTCAAACCACTTATTTAAAGTCCCCTGGGCCTGACCAGTGAAGTTTCAGCGGATCACCTTCAAGCCTCTCTCGTGTATTTGAGATTTAGATAAACTATGTGGGTGTTTTCTTGGATTTTCTTTTAATTCCTTTCACCTTCCTTTTCCCTGTAGGAGTAAGGAAAAATTTCCAGAAGAATCTTGGGAAATGGTCTGCCCGTCTGTACACCACCAAAAATGATGGTTGGTCTTGTTCTTCTGAGCACTTGTTGCTGCAATGCTGGGGTGGCTACAGCAGGAGGAACAAGGGCTTTCTTCTCTTTCTTGCTGGTGTCCTGCTGGACTGGACCTCTGTCCCTGAGCACTCCAGCATGAGTCTCCCCAGAGGGCATCTGCGCCCTCCTTTCTAACCTGGGAAAAGCGTCTCTCTCCCAGAAGGAGCCAGGTAGAGGGGATTGTCCATCATACATGCCAGTTGGCCAAGTTCCTCTTGCAGCTAAATCAGGAAGCTCATAAAAAGACCTTATCTCTGGGTAACCCATGCCTCCCCAGTTTCCACCCGCCTGGCGCCTGGGAAAGGACAACAAAGGGGTGTGGAGAACAATGACCGTCTGTAAAGTTGAGCCTGCACCAGCAGAATCGGAATCATGGGAGCCCCAGGATCTCAAGCCCTCCCTTTCCCTGGCCTGGCGCCCGGGGAGTCAGGTGTCCCTCTTGGTAGACCAGGCGGCCCTGGTGGCCATTGGTGCTCTCCAGCTTGTGAACTTACCCACATCCTTCCTTAAAGACTACAACTCTTCTAAAATAGCCTGATGCGTGGCCTAGTTTTCTCCTTTTAGTTCTTAGAATACTCCTAGTGTCACAACTCTAGAATAACTGTGCCATTTCATTTCTTACCACCCCCTCCTTGGACTGGGCTAAAGACAATGCTCAGTGTAACACGTCACATCCTGCCCCTCACCATAGTCCTTTCTTCCCAGAGCCCCTGCTCAGCCTGAATCCTCTGTCCACCAAGACCCCTGCCCCAGGAGTTAGGCGATGGCTCTGTTCCCCTTTGCCTTGCCTGAGCCCTACAGTTGCCTGCAAATGCCAAGACATTCCATCATGTCTGCCATGAGGGAGTCCCCCCAACCCTTCAGACAGATACATGCCTCCGCAGGGCCCTGAGGTGGCCCCACCTCCTCCCCCGGGGCCCTCACCACTGCTCAATAACTTCACAGTCTTTTCTTTCCAATTCCCACCTGCATTTCTTTGGTATTTTACCACCAACCTGAGATATACATAGGTAAGTATTTTTATTTTTACTTTATGGACAAAGAAATTAAGGTACAGATTTGTCTAAGTCATTGTTATAAATAATTACTGGCTGAGAGAAAACTCAAAACTCTTGACTCCTAACCTAAGGCTTCTTCTATTCTATGAGCATCTCAGATGCATTTCATCTGATTTTTGGTCCTGTTCCATTTCACGATTCACATCACAGGCTATGAGAACTGAATAGGGCCTTGGGCTGTATCCACGTCCCACCCCCTCACCAGGAAACTAAGCTCCAGAGAGGGAAGTGGCTTCTCAAGATTATGGGTGGCCAAGCTTGGGTGGAGCGGCTGGGTCAGACCCCAACTCAGCCTCATCCCAGACCTTCCCTCTGTTCCCAGGTTCCCTGATGCTGGTGACCCAAAGCCCTTTCTCTCCTTCCCTCCTTGCCGGGGTCGTCGGGCTGGCCAAGCAGCCCCTAGGTCCTGCTGCACGGCCCTTCTCGCTGCTGGCAGCCGCTAGGGGGGCAGGAAGCAGAGAGAGAGCCTGGAGAAGCTTGTGGTCTGGGGGACAGAAAGGCCGGATATGAGAAAGAAAGTGTGGGATGAGGGAGGAAGGAAAAGGGAAAGAACCGCAGTCACCAGGGACGCAAGACCTCGGCAAAAGCCCCGGCATTTACGCTGATCATCGGTTCGGTCCAGGAGAACCGACACAATGAGGAAAGAAGAGAAGAGGTGTTGGTTCCCTGACACTAATTAGAGTTGATAAAGCAGAACGTTGTCACCTAGGTCCGATAACCACGTGGCTCCATAATTACGCGTGTCGTCCAGCAGGCCAGATGGACCTTGCTGTATGTCACACTTTGTTAGAACGGCGATCTACAACCTGCCTGCTCTGTCTTCCGAGAGAGCCGTCTCAGAAACATGGCCAGAGCTTCAGAGCTAGAAGGGATTTAAAGGATTCCTGTTTGAAACAAAACTGAAACAATAAATTGTGTCCTTCAGTTTTGCCTGTGGCTTCTTCCCTTTCTGGTTTCTAATATTAGGTCACCCCAAGTAGTCAGCGGGGCTGCTCAGGTAGCTGATCAGCCCTGGTTGAGTTAAGTTCTAGAGAAGTCGGAGTGGGGAACACGCCACTCACTGACCTCTTTAGTTTCCGAGCAAGGGCCAAGGACCCTGGGGACGGGAGTGCTGTGCAGCCAGGACAGCAGAGATGCTGAGTTGAGAGCACAGAGGGGAAAGGACAGTTCCTAGATTTTGGCCTGGAGGTTGTAGGTTTAGTGGATTTTCCCGCCTCCCTTTGATGGTAGGTGTAAAAGAGACAGTCCCCCTGCCCATTTCCAGCTTCTCTTCCCAAAAGCTACCCAAGCTATTTTGTCACCTGGTAAACACACGCTTGTTCTGCAAACACACCTTCAGGACATATTCTCTAGCCTCCTCTTTTCTCAGAATCATGCCCCTAAACTCAGAAATTCAGAAGCTGCCACATAGGCCCTGAAGCCTCTTTCACTAGAGAGAGAGGGAAAAAATCCTATGCATAAAAAAACCAAAAACCCTGGATGGAAACACTCTAAACCTTAACAGTCGTCTTTGGATGGTGGGACAAAGCCTAATTTTTTCCCCGTCTACTTTTTTTTCAATTTCCAAATGTGCTATAATGCATCTATAGTAACATTGTGCTGTAAAATATGAACTAAAATTTTTAGCAACACTATAGCCCTTAAAAGCCAACTGATTAGCACCATCCCCCATGTACCAAGAACAAGGTGGGCTGTCTCCATGCCAACGGGGTCCCAGAGGGAAAGTTCTTCCCCCATGGAAGGCAGGTCCTGAACTATCCCCAGTGCCTTCTGTGGGAAGCCCAGTTTGGGGCTCCTTAAAAAGGTTCACTTCCTTCAAGAGCTTCTTATTCCCTCCTGACCCCAAAGAGCTGGGGCCATATAGGGAAAGATATTCCCATTACTCTCTGACTCAGCTAAATGGTCAGAAAATAGAGACTGGTCCAGGCACCCTGTGTTTTACTATGAAGTTTAAACAGGTGCTTCTGTGTCTTTGTCTGGTTTGTTTCTTTCTCCTCACCCCGACCAGGTATAAACTATCCTCAGATTAGAAAGAAATATCTCTGGAGGTAGCTCCAGTGCCGTAGAAAGTTTTAAACTTAATGTCCTGTACAAGCTCTGATCTTTCTTCATGTCTTTAACACATTAAAAGCTTTAGCTACTTTAATGTAGAGTTACCACGTGATCTCTAGGAGTGATTCTACTCCTTGGTAGGTTATATGCAAATACTACATCATTTCATACAAGGGACTTGAGCATCTCCATATTTTGGTATTCTGGGGGGTCATGGAACCAGTCCCTGCAGATTCTGAGGCATGACTGTACTGGGACCTGCTACATGTGGGTGAACCTTGGAAATGGTATGCTAAGTGGATGAAGCCCATCACAAAAGGCCATGTAATATATGATTCCCCTTATATGAAATGTCCAGAATAGAAAAATGTGTAGAGACAGAAAGTAGATGAGGGGTTGCCAGGGCTTAGAGGGCTGGGAAGAGTAGGAGGATGATAACTCAAGTGTTCAGGGGTTACTTTTTCATCACCGATGAACATGTGGTGACGGTTGCTCAGCCCTGTGAATAGACTAAAAACCATTGAGTCGTACACTTTAAAAGCGTAAATGGTATGATGTGTGAATTACTTTTTAAAAGCTTTAGCTAGTTTATTCACAAGTAAATCAATAAATCACACACACATACACCCACGCCTGTGTGCGGGTTGTGCAGCAGCTCTGAGGCAGGGCAAGGGAGGAAGCCAAGGCCGAGTCCATTTGCCTGGCAGCCAGACCAACAATTCACATAGAGAGCAAACATCCGGCTCAGGATCCAGGAATCCAGACAGGTGTGCCAAGAAGTCGGAGCAGGCATGAGAGGGCTCTGCTGACCTCCTGTAAACCCCTAAGTCAGGTGCAGGGGTGAGGGGGTGTGAGGAGGAACAAGCGCTCAGAAGAAACCAGAGGCTGCAAGAGGGGCTGGATTCATTTCTCACAGGAAAGCAGTCGAGTTCCTTTGAGCTGTGCTGGCCCATCTTTTTTACCTGGACTTGCTCCATCCAGGGGCTACCTTGCTCTAGGGTCACGCGCTGTGCCCTAGTTTTCTGGCAGCCTGGCTGGGTTCCCTTCTCCCTGGACTGCCAACACAGGAAGGGGAAGGTGAAACTTCAGATCACCTGGATTGAGTTTTGTGAGCACGAGTTTGCTTTATGGGTTTTGACCTCTGTACTTTGGGACATTTTAGTCCTTGAACTAAATTGCAAGCCAGGGACAAGAAGTTCTTTGTACCAGGTAAGAAGCTGATCTTGAGATTCCCTATTTTCCATTAGAGAAAAGGAAGAACGGAAGACTGAGTCAGTGTCCCCCGTCCACAAAACCACCTTTGCACGAAGGGGCAGAAAAGGCCAAGGTTAGAATACAAGGGGAAACCACTTACTATGTGCCAGGCACTGTACATTACAGATGTGAACTCACGCAAGCCTCTTAATCCTCCTATGAGCCACGGTTTCCTCCTCTGTATAGTGGAAATCAGACCCCAACCTTGCAAGTTTTGAAGTCAAGTGAGGTAATATATGTGGAAATTTCCAAAACCCTTAATACATTGGAATTATCGGGTCTTATCATTTTGTGGGATATTTTAGATACCATAAACACATTCGCATTTGACCCTGGCTGGAAGGTAGTATTAATTTTATCCTCCTCTTATAGACGAGGAAGGTGAGATCAAGTAACCAACCCGCAACTATACAGTAAATTAAGGAATCATGGAATTAGAATTCCTCACCTGGTACTCCCCCACTACTAAGGGTCTCAAAGTCCAGTTGCATCTGAACCACTCAGTCACTTGTCAAAAACAAAGAGGCCTGAGACCCAACCCAGACCTACAGGATCCAAATTCCCAGGGTGGGGTCCAGCCACGTGCATTTTTAAGTCTCCCTCGGATGATTAATTCACCTGCACACCAGAGTTTGTGGATCTCTGCACTAAATCAAGAACTCGACAAGAGAAAGCCTAAAGGAAAAAGAAAGAAGCAACCAGAAAACCTAAAGGGTAGAGAAAGCATATATTATTATAATAGCTCACCTTTCCACAGTGCCTCCTGTGTGCAGGGTACTGTCGCATATACTTTATGCTAACTTAGTGGAGACTCAGAGCCACCCTAGGAGAAAGGTGCTGTTATTAGCCCCATTTTACTGATTACAGAATTGAGGCTCAGAAAATTTATACATTATTTGCCCAAAGTCACAGAGCTAGTAAAGAAAGCCAGAAGGGAATATTAACCACCTTAATACACCTTGTAGAGATGAAAATACTTTCCTGTAGAGAGGAAAATAAGCCAGGATAGTAAGAAAGAAGAAAGGGCAAGAGACGAGACACCATGGAAAGCCAACATGAATCAAAGCTGTGTCCAGGTCCCAATCTACATCCTGCCTAGATGTGCTGACATCACAAACCCATCTTGGGGACTACGAGAATGGGACTTGGACACCTGTAAAAAAGTTCATAGTGGGCCGGGTGCGGTGGCTCACGCCTGTAATCCTAGCTTCTCTGGGAGGCCGAGGCGGGTGGATCACTTGAGCTCAGGGGTTTGAGCGAGACCTCGTCTCAAGGAAAAAAAAACCCACAAAACAGCCAGGTGTCGTGGCACACACCCATAGTCCCAGCTACTCAGGAGGCTGAGGCAGGAGGATCGCTGGACTCAGGAGTTGGAGGTTGCGGTGAGCTGCAATGACGCCACTGCACTCTACCCAGGGCAATGGGGCGAGGAACTCTTGTCTCCACAAAAAAAAAAAAAAGTTCACAGTGTGTGGATGGCAAAGCCAGTCCAAACACTTCCCTGTCACTTGGGAGTGCACCTCATGCTGGCTATAGTGGGTTGAATGGTATCCCCAAAAAGATATGTCCATGCCCTAACCCTCAGAACCTGGGAATGTGAACTTATTTGGAAAAAGGGCCTTTGCAGCTGTAATTAAGTTAAGGATCTTGATTTGAGACTATCCTGGAATATCCCAGTGGGCCCTAAATCCAATGACAAGTGTCCTTACAAGAAAAGGAAAGGACACGCAGAGGAGTAGAAGGCCGTGTGAGGACGGAAGCAGAGGCTGCGGTGAGCAGCCACAGCCCAGGAGCTGCTGCCACTGCTAGAAGCTGGAAGAGGCAAAGGAAGGAATCTCCCCTGGAGTCTCTGGAAGGGGTGTAGCCCTGCCAACACCTTGATTTTGGAGTTCTGGCCTTATGTTGCTTTAGGCCACCCAGTTTGTAGTGCTGTGGTACAGCAGCCCTAGGAAACTTTACAGTGGGTGATATTCTATTGGCAACTGATTAGTGGACACTGCTGTTTAGATCTGCCCAGCAGATCTTTTTCCTTTTCTCAGGTTACAACTCCTCCCTTTTTTAGGAGACGTGCCCGCCCCCCAACCTTGTGCATGTAATTCTGGTAGCCCATTCTGGACCCAAGAAAGTTTAAACTTGGCCTGCCATCCAGAACTGGCCAATCAGAGAACTCCATGTCCTCAGCTACAGTGATTGGTCCAGGGGTGACTCATGACCCCAGCTTGCCCAATCAGAGTCCTTCCCTAGATTTTTGTATGATGGAGCTGGTGAGTGTTATAATTCTCTCTTTCCTTGGGACTGTTAAATTGGTGTACAGCTTAGGGGCATGTTCCTGCTGTGTGGAGAAAGCCCGTGTGCAGTAGGCAGGAGCACAGCCAACGTGAAAAGGGAGACAGAAGCGAGAGGCCACGCTGGGGAGTGAGGGAATCCTGACAGTGTTTACATTTTTGGAGCTAGTTGACCCCGAGGCAAGCTCCACCATTCCTAGCATTTGTTATGTGAAACTTCACGTTTCACTCAGGCTAGCTTAAGTTGTGTTCTGACCATTGCAACCAACAGAGCCCAGACTAACACAAGGGACTTAAGAGCAACTGTCATTTCCCCCCAGGCAGAGCAGGGGCATCTGGGAATAAACTTGACTGCACTGTTTTTGCATCTCTTCCATTTCAGAGATTTGAGGATAAGGTCAAGGGCTAGTGCTGCCATGTGTTGAAGAAAAGAAAGGAGAGAAACAGGCTTGAGAAAATCAGTCTCCTTTATCTTGATAGCATCAGGCAGAATGTCTGAGAGACTCAGTGGGGACCACTCCCAAGCAGAAGGTTCATTTCCCACGTGGCAGAGCATGAAGAAGAGAAGAAAAAGAGAAGATTCAGACAGGGCACCAAGTCATGGGCGGGCAGAGAGGTCCTGACCCCCTTTCATAACCACATGAAGCCACCTAGACATCCAAACACTGGCCCCAGAATCACAGTGACATCTGAAACTTCTTCCAGCCATTTCCTTCCCTTTCCAGGTCTCTTTAGGTTCCTCAGCCCATATGTTGCTAATTTTCCATCTTTTCAAAGCTCTCCATTGCATTTAAGGTCAGAATGTATCCTATTCATCGCTTCTGAATTTGAGGGGGTGGATTACAGAGGTCAGCAGGCCCTTTAATATAGAAAGTAAATGAGTAAGTAAAGCAGCGAGTGAACATGTGTGTGCGTGTGAGCACACACGTAGCTTATTATTTCCTGTCTTAACCCAGTTCTCAGCTGCACCGTGCAAGATCACAGGATAGACTTGGGCAGTACCTCTTAGAAAGGTTTCTTGCATCTCCTTCAAGAGAGAAGCTTCTTTCCAAGAGTTGCCTTTTGTAGTTCACCACCTCTGCTGTGCAGACTTCAACCACACTAATGACTGGTCAGCCAGCAGCCACTTTGAACTGGTCCCACACCAGAGGCCCTCCAAGAACCTTGTTTGCTAGGTGGTTGTTTTCATGTGGTGCCTGTTATGTTTTCACGTGGCAAAGGGCTCCTTCTCTCTCACTTGAGGCAGAGCAGAGAGGAGACCCCTACAATTAAAGCAGCAACAAAGAAATGGGGGAAGGCCAGCACCCATGATCTTCTGACAAGGTGCAACAGCAAGACAACCCACATAGAAACTTCATTTTGTCGCTGTGATTCATCTAAAGGAAAAACTAAATGAGAGAAAGAGAAAGCACGTGGAGTGGGGGTGAGCCATTGGTTTCCTAAAGGCATAACCACTGGATTCCCAACCTGTTCACAGTCACCTGCAGAGCTCCCCATGGAGTTGTGGGGGGCTTGGAAATACAGATCCTACTCACCTGTGGAAGCTTAGAGAGGGTGCTAGAAACACGGAAAAGTGTCAGGGGTCAGTTGTCCACTTCTGGGTCAATAAGGTATAGCTGGAATTGAGAATGAATCATGACGGAAACGCACCTGCCTTCGTCATTTCCAAAAGGAGAGTTTGCAAGGAAAAACCTCACTTCTCAGAGAGTAGGCATCCAAGGTCTTTAGTGAGAAATGCATCATAATATGGGGAGGGGACCTGCCTAGGGATAAAGTGGTCTGGGATGACTACCATTGTTTGCCAGTTATATAACCTATACTCCAGGTTTTTCAACAGTGGCACTGTGGACACTAAGACTGAACAGTTTTTTGTTATTGGAGCCTATTCTGTGCATTGGAGGATGTTCAGCAGTATCCCTGGCCTCTATGCAAGAGATGCCAGTACTATATACACACACCCCCTACCCGCTCAGTCACAGCCATCAGAACTGTCTCCCAACATTGCCCAGATTGCCCCCAGTCGAGAACTACTACTCTATAATTTCTGGGCAGTCAAATTTAAAACATTCCATCCTATAGATTCCATGTGTACACCTAGTTGTAAGATCCTTTGTTTCCATTTTTGGTTCAGAAATTAAGGTCATATTTAGAATGAATTTGTTAACAGCCTGGGAATAAGTACCATCAACTTTTTGGTCTCCACTATTTTGCCCCTTTTTTCCCATATTACTTATTTTTAAATTGCCTGCTTTAGGAAAATGAATGACCCTGACAGCTTTCCTAGCACCTACTCGGAGCTACTACAGGTGAGTAGGATCTGTGTTTCCAAGCCTACATGCAACTGCATTGGGAACTCTGATTCTTCACCCAATAATTCACACTCACACGGGAGACAGTCTAGTAGTCACGGAAGGTTAGGACAGCAGCAGCAATAAACAATCCTCAAACCTTAGTGGATTTTTTAAAAAAAGTTTATTCCTTGCTCACCTGTTGTTTCCTGGCATTATATGCCACTGAGGGTTGCCAGGGTTGTGGTGGGGCAGGAGAGTTTCTCTGTTCCATATAACCACCCAGGCCCCAGGTTTACCCATCTTATGATACTGTTGTTTCTGTATGAGGCTTTAGGGTTCACCTCAGCAGGGGAAGAAACCACCGAAGGGGCTCACACTGGCCTTTAAATGCTTTGACTGGGAAGTGACACATGCTCCCTTCCTCTCATAACCCATTGGCAAGAGCTAGTCACATGACCCTAACGGCGTAGGGATGTGCAGTCTTCCCAAGAGCTCAGAAGAAGAGAAGAATCAGTTAACCATCAGAAGCTGTGCTACAAGGTCATGCAGTATCAGGGCTCAGTGGACACTAGAAGGAGCCAGAGCTGAAGTTACAGGAGAACAGACCTCAAGAGAAAAGAGAGGCTGGTCAGAAAAGAGAAAATGAGGCAGATGTGCAGAGAGAAGCAGAGAGCAGGAGGGATATGGAAAACAGATGCTTCGGTCTTGGGCAGCTTCCTACTAGCCAAGCAGCCTGCTGTGCTGTTTTCATGAGAACTCTAGGTCAGCACAGCAAAGACTTGCTCTGAGCCAGTGTGAATATATTTCTGTTCCTTGCTACCAAAAGAACCTGGACTCATGCTTGCCGCTTGTACTTCTTTAACACGTAATTCCCTGTTACGACTGTCAGGTTGTGGAAGGAAACCGGACTTTCAAACTAATGGAGCTGCCCAAAGATGATAAAACTCCTAGGGTGAGCTTTTCAGAAGAGCCCAACTTTCCAACAGCTCTGACCTAACACAGGCAGTGGGGCCCAGGCAGATAGCGGCCATTGATGTAACTTAAGAGGCCCGGAACTACCATCTCTGCATCCCAACGATGCCGATGCAGGGGTCTGGACTGCTTTTGTGCCATGGAGCCCTTCTCAGAATAATGCTTTTGAATGATTTAAATATTTTTAAATGCAGAAAATAAAATACACAGGATTACAAAGGAAACCAATTACACTGAAAAACAGTTAAAATATTTTTTAATTGAGACGTAGTACTATGCACACTTGTTTATTAGTGCATTAAGGAGCCCTAGTGGCAAGTTTAATACTGACCATAATGTCAGAGTAGTAATACCGAGCATAAATAACACTGCAAGATATTTGCAATGCCTATTACATAATATGAAAATATCTATTCATTTTGTTGGTAACACAGTCAATAGAATCACAAATACTGCTAACACTACTGTGGTTTGTTGCCTGCATTTATAGCTGAAAGATGCGCCAAATTTCCATCAAAGGTTTGTGAAAATAAAGGTGTATTTTCTTGTTTAGCAAAAAAAAAAAAAAGGCCAGTAAATATCTTATTGTTAATGAAACAAAAACATATTTTTCCCACCCATGTTCAGGCACCTCTTGAGTTCTGTGACACCTTGGCAGTCCATAAGCCACATGTTGAGACTCTCTGGCCACAAAGCCCCAGACAGAAACCAAATAAATTTTCTAAGCAGGAAAACAGCTGGTGAAGAGGAAGCAGAAATAGTTTATTATTCTAAAGGCTAAGCAATGAACAATGACTAATACCTAAGGCAATATTCGTTTATCAGCTTAGTTCTTGTCACCT
Organism: Daubentonia madagascariensis; assembly: GCA_023783475.1. Lineage (NCBI taxonomy): Eukaryota > Metazoa > Chordata > Mammalia > Primates > Daubentoniidae > Daubentonia > Daubentonia madagascariensis. The sequence goes on from JAKFHU010000487.1 coordinate 12,396,216, forward strand.
ACTTGAGACCTGAGCGTAAACACTAGGGGTTAGATAAAGAACTTGAAGTCTTTAGAGGATAATGAATCAGGAAACATGAGCTTGAGCCCACTGGGGTGGAACAGCTACTACCTGTAGGGATATCTTCAGAAACAGGGACACATTGGAAACACCACCAAGAGCTTACTGACTGGGTGACGTTGGGCCAGTAACTTCCTCCTTCTGAACCTCCATTTTCTCATCTGTAAAATAAATCCTGTGTAGGGGAAAGGGAAACCAACATGTATTGAATACTCCCCATTTGGCAGGCACTGCCCTAGGTGTGGCACATATGGTATCCAATTTAATTCTCACACTGTACTTGACAGATGAGGAAACTGCTATTAGAGAGGTTAATTAACCTCTTTCTCTACCTCACTGAGTTACTGAAGGGGAAAAACGAGATCATGTGTCTGAAATAGGGTTGCCAGCAGAAATATAGCATGCCCAATCAATTTGGAGTTTTAAATAAACAATGAATAATTTTTTATTGTATGTCTCAAATATTGTTTTGTCTGACAACCCAAGTTTGAAACCATTTTATCAATCATAATGTCTCATGTACAATTTTATTGGGTTGTTTGGCTCATTAGTAAGAAGTTTTTCTGTATTAGGGATATTAACCTTCTGATACGGGTCCTGAATATTTTTCCTATTTGTGTTTTATTTTTCACTTTGTTTATGTTGTTTGTCATACAGAAGTTTTTCATTTTTATGTTGCCACATGTTAGTCTTTTCCTTTATGATTTATGGTATTTGTGTCATGCCTAGAAGCTTCCACCTAAATATTATACAAGTATATATCCATTCTTTCTTCTAGTACTTTTATGGCTTTATTTTTTATGTTTAAAGCATCTGGAATTTATTTGGGGATGATGGTGTTTTTCCCCCCAAATGGCTAGACACTTGTCTCAACAGTATTCAATAAATTATCTTTTTCCCTGCTTGCTTGAAAATGCCCTTTATCATATACTGAATTCTGATATTTACATGGCTATATCCCTGGAAACTCTAATCTGTTCCACTAACCTGTCTTCTCTTTTCCTTGTATGACACTATTTAAATCATTTCAATTTTATAACATGCTCGATTATCTGGGAAGCCTACTTCTCCCTTGTTTTCCTTCTTTTAAAGGATTTCCTAGTTATTCTCACTTTTATATTCTTCCAGATAAATTTTAGAGTTATTTTTATCAAATACTCAAAACCCTTTTTGAGATTTTGATTAGTGTTGGGTTGAATTTTCTGAATAATTTAAGGAGAAAAGATCTCTTAATATTATATGTGCCTATCCAAAGACAAAGGCTCTCTCTCCACTTAACCGTCCTCTTTGTTCTTCAGTAGAATCATTTTCTTCACGTAAGTTCCACACAAGTCTTGTTAAATTTGTTCTTAGCACTTTATATTCCACTGACATTTTCTATTTGATTATTGTTTGCACAAGCGTGAGTTGTTTCATTAAAAAAGGAAAAAGACAGGAGCAGCAGAGAGGGAAAGAAAAAGACAAATTGGATCAACATCATAGTTTTCCCTTTGTCTTCCTAAGAGAGTCCAGGGAAGGTTCAGTTCATTATGGTGACGCCCCTAAAGGAAAAACTGTATGTTCAGGGACTCTCTTTTCAAGCCTGGAGAAACAGAAGAACCGGGTACTATTACCCGACACCATTCAGGTAATGCGAGGCCTGGAGCAGAAGAAGGTCCCCAGCCCTGTCCTGTCTGGGGTTCCCGCCCTCTTTGCCCCGCAGCGCCAGGCATCCCATTGGCTCACAGCTAAAGCCCCGCCTCTTCCTGCTGAGGCGGTGCTTCCGCTTCCGGTTCTGAGGGGCAGTGCTCCCTGGAAACTTTCGGTTCTGCCTTCGCTGTCCCCGCGGCTGTGATGGTGATCTCTGCGCCCCGCAAGGGAGTCTGGCATCTCCCCGACACACACGTTTGCTGAAAGATTTACATTTTCGATTTTCTTGCCCGTTTTTTGAGTGCATACATAAAAGAGAATTGTAAATGTTTAGAAAAATCAAAGTTCTTCTTAGACACCTGCAGTTGCACCCAGTTAGTGTTCTCTAATTCATGCCAAAAAAAAAAAAGGTTAAAGAAATGAGGTGGAATAACCTGGCCATTTTCTTGCTGAGGTTTTCCAGACTTTATTTCCTCTCGTTCTTGGAGTAGCTTCAAGTTCTTAGGGCAGTTTGGAGGCTTGTCAGACACGGCTCCCCGCTTTCCTGGGGCTGCGGTGGTGCCAGGAGCCCACCGGTCGGTCCTCTTGGGATTAAGTGTGAACGGGGGAAGGGCAAGGACGGCGGCCACCGCTGAGGCTAGGAACAGCGGCCTGGCCAGCGTCAGGGGCTGGCACGGGGCGTGTTCACCAGACACTCCTTTCCTCACCGCCACGGTGTAGGCCCCCTTGTTAGACCCCGCCTGTCCTGCCATCCGTCTCTTCCTGTTCCCTTTCTTTCACTGAGTACGCAGGGGTGCCTGCGGCTTTGCAGAGGGTGCTCAGGGCTGAGGAGGCTGCCAGCTTTTAACAATTAGCAAACATTGAAGTGTTAATTAATCCACACTCAGAAAAGCATGAGCTGGTGGTGTCATTTCCATTTTTTTCAGATGGGAAAAAGCAAATGCTAAAAATCTCAGGGCTATCCTAAAATAAGAAGATGAGGAATATGAGGGCACTTAATGGTGCACAAGTAGGACCACTCCATCTAGGACTTCTAGACTGAGTGATGCTTATCTGTGGACCACTGGGAACCAAAGCTCATTGCACAATCCTCTGCAGTCGCTGACTTTTCAAACCACCCTGAGTCAGATTGCTAAGAGAGCCACATTATTAAGTTTCAAGTTCACATCACTTTGCCTAAAAACCCTCCTGTTGTTCCCACTACCACACCTATGACTTGCCCTTGGAAATGGAAAACTCCACCCCATAAAACAGGTTCCTTCTTTCAAACGCCCCACCAGGACCCTTTTAGAGAAGTCTAAACTATGATGAATCAAATTTTTCCACATTTCCCACCTCCCAATTTCAAAGGAGTGGGCCACATTATGATCTCCCCAGGGCTCATGTAAGACATATTTCTAATTTTCCCTTTCCATTTCAAGGGAGGGCCTGAGGTGGTCATCTTAATCCCCTGGGCAGAGGCAGAAGAAAAGACCCTCTTCTCCAATTCTTTTCCGTGTTAGACACAGTCCCCTTGAATGTTACAAAGAAAATTTACAGACCAGAAATACCTTTCTAAGACCTGATTTCAAACTTTGATTCTACAAATTCCAAGTGACTGCTGGCCTCCTCAACTGCAGTCTTCATTGAATAGTGCTTCAGGAGACAATTAGCAAGAGCCTGGGGTTGTTTTGGTTGAGTGCAGAATTGTGTTGGGCAGTTTGGGATATAACAAGGTCTCAGCAGTGTAGTAAGTTTGGAAACACCAAAGTTAAAGAGAAGAATGAATTCTGGACAAGGACCCAACTCTGTCTTTCTGGGTCATCCACGGTGCTGTTCCTTTTTTGGCCCACTTACTACACCATTCATGGATCCCAGTTTTGTGCAAGTTTCTTCTTCTTCAACCCAGCCTATAAAAATGAAAGCATCTGGGAATTTCAAGGCAGGGTGATAGGAGAAACGATCTTATGGCCCCCTCCTTCTCCCAGCCTCATAACCTTTTATTGCTTCACAGTTCCTTGTCTCACGCTTTCCTCCACCCCCTACCACCATCATTTTGCTCACATAGGTCCTGTGGGACACTTAATACAAAGAGGGATTCATGTTCCTTTGGAACAGCCGCTGGACAAAGAGAGTCTCAACCCAATGCCTGGCTGGGAGTATCACTGCCCCCTTCAGCAGTCCCTCCTTCTGGCTCAATATGGAGCGATTTCCAAGCTCACACACAGCTAAGGCTTGGGGGAGTTTCCTTTATTTCTGCTTCTCATCTGCTCTGCACTCCCCAGGAATGGTCTGAGGGTGGGAGCCAGGTAGCAACACTGCAGTGAGTCTCTGAGACCAAAAAGATAATTGAAAAATCCCAGTAAGGCCATTCCCTTTGGCCTCGAGTTCACATATGGTCAGCACATTAAAGACCTTGTCCAAAAGACCAGCTTGGGACATGGGGTGGAGGTGATTTCTGTCATTAACACAGACCACCTTCCCCCACAGTACTGGGCAATCAGGGCTCTGTGCACCCTGGGTCCATTGCAGGTTTGATCATGTGACTGGTTTTAACCCAACATGATACCCTTTCTTGAATGGTCCCCACTCTAGGAGATAAAGTAGCTGTCTTCATGAGTGATTGCTTCCAGACCCAATGAAGAGAAACTCATGTGTTTGAAATGCCTTCCATTCTTCTACATTTCACCATAAAGTAGCCAACTTAATTTTGCACAATACTGTTTGATAACAACCATGTGTGTGTCTTCTCTATTTATATACTCAGGAAAGGACCTACTTGGTCAGTGTGAGATAATTTCACAAGAAAAATGGAACCAGATGTGACTTCCTTTTATTTGGCTCTTCAAACTCAAGCAATCTTATTCCCAAGTCAGTTCTTAACTCGAGTTTTCAGTTACCTTGCGGAAGAGGATCCTTTTGCACTACAGTGTTTGCTTTGCCGAGGTACCTGACAAGCAGGAGTGGGCAAAAGATTTTAGGGAGTTTGTTCTCAGCTTAACACCTTCCAACATTTCCAGGCTTGGAGATTCAGTGGGGCAGACTGTTTCCTCTTTTGGAATAGAACATGTCTGTCCAATAGTAGACATACCCACCTTTAATTAAACCATTCTTCCAACTGCCCTGAATACACACACACTTTGGCCCTGGAGCCCAAGGTCAAATAGTGCTAAGGTGACTCATTTGAAACTCCAAAGCAAAGGAGTTGGGCAGGACTGACATCAGAGAAGTGTAGACTTTTCTCTCTTTTCATCTTGGTTCCTCTTCTTTTTTATTTTTATCTTTAAATTTCCATCCTAAGTTGTGCTGGTAGGTCTGCGGTATGCAGTGGTACAGTTTGTGCACTGTACAAAAGTGCTCAGCAAGGGAGCAATTGGGGGCTGAAATCCAGTCTGTGGTACACTTGTCAAGCCATGTACCCCAACATGGGGTATATCTGTTTGGAAAAAGAGGCACCTTTTTCCCCCACAAAGAGACTAACTGCTTACCAAGTTGGCAACCCTGGGACTGCCTCTTCCTCTGAGAAGTGCATTTTTCTAAGAAGGTGTATGTGCTAGTAGTGCCTTGCATACTGGTGATATGAATATGCAAGCACCAGAGAAGATGTTGTCTGCTCCTTCCTGTGTATATTAATACTGTTCAATGAGCCACACTCCTGTATTCGGCCTTGTCTTCCGGAGACCCCAAGGTAAGGGATCAGGAGAGGCTGTAGACCCAGGATAGCAGATATATGGCACTTGTGCCTTGATGCTTCCTATGGCAGACATGACTAATCAATCCTGGAATTCTTTCACACTGAGCCCAATTGGTCTCACAATCCTACTTCCCCAGTGGAGCACTCTGCTCCATCTCTACCAACTGAACAGAGTAGGCATACAAGAGGGAACCTTCCTGCCATCTGCCTCAGCTAGCTATCACCACAATAATGCTGCATAACAAACTATCCTAAAACTACGTGGCCGAAAACAAGAGTAATTTATCTTTGTTCTCCCATCTTTAGGGGAGCTGGGTTTGGCTGATCTGGGGTGACCAGGCTAGGAGTGCTCTGTTGCAAGCTGCCATCCAGCTGGGCTTGGCTCCGTGCTCTGGGGTGGGCTCAGGTCTGCTCAATATGTTCCCATTCTGGAGCCCATGCTAGAAGGTCAATGGCCAGCCAGAGGACATTCTTCTCATATCAAGAGAAGAGGCACAAGAGGTCAAGCCCAGCCACACAAGCACATTTTCAGTCTCTGCTGATGTCACATCCAGTAACATCTCATTGCCCAAGGCAAGTGACACAGCCAAGCCCCAAATCAAGGGGTGGGAAGTATGCCCTCCCATTTCAAGACCAAGGCAAGGGTAAAGAATTGTGAGCAAACTTCGGAACTGCCACACCATCTGTGCTGTAGGCAAAGGGCCAGGAGTAGTGTCGAGCCACATTTGGTGTGATGTCCCCTACTTGGCTGGTGCTCCTTTAATATCATTATTAAACCCACCTTCCCTAGACAGCCAGTCAATCTCTTGGCCCAGGTGGGGGGATAACAGGAAGGGCTGAACTTCAGAGCCCAGAAGGGTTAGAATGGGTCCTCATATAGCCTGGCCAGTGAACCTGGTGAGTAATGGGAATTAAACTCCATCTGAAGCAGGTGTTTACACCAGGAAATGGGTACGTGTAAACAACTGTGAGGGCCAGGTGGATTCAGGGAGCCTGGGGTTCAGGGTGTATGATTTGGAAGAAACAAGAGAGTGAAGTAGCAAGAGCAGAAGTGATGGCAGTTTAGGACGGAGGTACCCAGGCTGGAGTCAAGATGAGTGTGGAAGCCCTTGCTGAACCACGCTCGAGGGCCTTTCGTTTTCACTCACCAAAAGCAAAGCATCCCTTCAGGCCACACCATCTCATCACCATCATCAAAGGTTAATCAGGAAAATTACAGAGCCGAGGTCCTGCCCTCCAGAACTTCGCAATCTGAGATGGAAAACACTAACAGCAACTCTAAGGAGTAAAATATGAACAAAGAACCAAGATGGCATGATGCAGACAGGTGGCAAGGGGAGGTCCAACTGTCGATAAAGGAAAGCAGGGATCAATGCAGGCAGGCTCCCTGGAAGAACGGGCATTCAGGAGCTCCTTATGGAAGGGAGTGCTGTCCAAGCAGAACAATGGTGTGACTTAACAGAGGACGTGGAAATAGAGGTGGGGGGGTGGGGAGGGGGGAATTTACTGAAGGATAAGAGGAGGGGAGGGGATGTAAAGGAGGGGTAGGTTGTATGAGCGGTCAGTTGCATGCAGCTAATTGGTGGTCAAGAGCTTTGAGCTAGGCTAAGGAGACTTTAGAAGGGCCAGAAGGATTTCCCTTTAAGAAAAGGTTAGCTGCCTTTTTTAAAAAAAAAAATTACAATGGTCAGTGGAAAACGAACAAGGTGGTGCGAAGACTTGTGACCTCCCAATCAGACATCTTAGTAAAGGGACTTAGGAGCAGGGAGGTTACCAAGTCTGTATACTCCCCCACCCACACAGACACCAAACCAAATCCAACTTGCCTAACCTGCCTGCAGTTCTAATCATGTGGATCGAGCCCCTGTTCGTCCAGGCTCTATGATAAGTACTTTACATATTACTGAAAACTGTGAAGGACTATTATCATCCCCTTCTACAGGTGAGGAAACTGAGTCTTTGTGAAGTTAAATTACTTGTCCAAAGTCACATGGTTAGAGAATGATAGTACTGAGAGTTGAACTCAGGCTATCTGAATTTAGACTCCACATCCTTAACTACTATATCATACTATTTCCAAGAGGCTTCACTTGCTTAAAAGACACAACAGACAGGGAGTTTACTTTAGTTAGGTCCAACCAGCAACTCTAGGATACATTTGCCAATCAAGATACCAAAACATGGCTATGAAGTTTTCAGCCATCCAGAAAATTGATGTGGCCTCGTTTTCCACATTGTTCGGGAGGGCACATTTCCTGAAGTATCCAAGACCCTTGGAATATTCGTTTATCAAATGGGTCCCAGGTTTTTCCCTCTGTGCTGCAAAGTCCTGGTGTGTTTTCTTTTGGAAAGAAGTAAGGCGTTAGTGACAGCCAAGGGGAGGCTGAGCGAAATATGCTCTTCCCTTTCAAGCCAGGTTAGCTGGGTCTGGTTTGTAGGCAGGTGAGTCATTGACTTTCTTCTCTTCTCCAGAGAGTACTGTCATAGTTACGTGGATAAAAGCCAAGGAATAAAGACAGAATTGAATGGTCCAGGTTGAAAGGAAACTTCTGAAACAAGTTAGAAGACTCCACTCGGGGGTTGGTTTGCAGTGTGAAATGGCTGCTTTCCGAGCAAGATGCCCAGCATTGTTTAGCTGTGGTTGAGAGGGCTGGGGAGAGGTTACATAATTACCATTCCTTCCAAAAGCCAAAAGGAAATCTCTCTTTTGTCTCCCTTTTTGTTTCTTGCAGCCTGTACCCACTGTTCTGCAAGTCTGACTTTAAGTTTGGATTTTTCTAAAGGCATTTAGGGTTTTTGCTTTTATGATGTCAACCTCCACATAACCCACACTCAAATTTCACTGATGCCAGGGTTCCAGTCTTGCAAAGAACTATCTCAAAATCACCAGAGAGGGCCTGACAATGCTAGGACAGGTTGGCAGGATGGAAGCTGCATTACCTACATGCATGACAAAGCATGTCCTGCTCTGGGACCCCAGGGAATATTCTTGGAAGAATCATTTTCCGGTAGAGATCAGTCAAGAGGTTATCACCTCCACTTTCAGGGGAGATAATTCATCATTGGTAAAAAGAAAGTAGAGGGAAATAGTGGGATTGCAAAATAAGAAACATTAATTCTCATCCACAAATACTCTTTGAGTGCCTATAATTTGCTAAGTAATGCAAAGAACCAAATTCATTTTAGCTACTTTTTGTGAGAACCTCAAGAAACAATCTTAGCAAAAGGAAAGAAAATAAATGGGCAAACTGGGTTCCCTTCCCAGGCCAAAGGACCAAAGGTTTTGAATGGGATCAGTTAGGATAAAGAGAAATCTACATCTAAAAACTTGTGATGGTTGATACAAGCATCCCTTCAACCCCATGTGACCTCTTGAATAGGCTGGAAAAGTCAAGATAAAGATCATTCAGACCCACCATCAAAAGAGCACAGAGTAGGAGGTGATTTTGCAACGTAGGGATGGGGATGAGTTGGGTTGAACCACCCATGCTTCTCCACTCAATTCATCTTGTGATAAAGAGCAGATATTTGTAGGATGGATGATCAAAATTAAAGATTTATTCTGAGCAAAACTATTTGGTCTAAGTGGGCTTCATCTCAGGGATACAAGGATGGTTCAACATACAAAATCAATAAATGTGATTCACTACGTAAATAGAAGCAAAAACAAAGATCATATGATCATCTCAATAGATGCAAAAAAAGCACTTGACAAAATTCAGCACCCTTTCATGATAAAAACCCCAACAAACTAGGCACAGAAGGAACATATTTCAAAATCATAAAAGCCATATATGACAAACCCACAGCCAGTATCATACTGAATGGGGAAAAATTGAAAGCATTCCCACTAAGAACTGGAATAAGACAATGATGTCCATTGTCATCACTTCTATTCAACATAAATCTGGAAGTCCTAGCCAGAGCAGTCAGGCAAGAGAAAGAAATTAATGGTATCCAAATTGGGCAAGAGGAGGTCAAATTATCACTTTTTGCTGACATTATGATTTTATATTTAGAAAACCCCAAAGATTCCACTGAGAGACTCCTGAAATTGATAAATAAATTCAGCAAAGTCTCAGGTTACAAAATCAATATACACAAATCAGTAGCATTCCTATAGACCAATAACAGTCAAGCTGAGAGTCAAATCAAAGACTCAATACCATTCAAAATAGCTACAAAGAAAGTAAAATACCTAGGAATATACTTAACCAAGGAGGTGAAAGATCTCTACAAAGAGAACTACAAAACACTGAGGAAGGAGATTGTAGATGATGTAAACAAATGGAAAAACATATCATGCTCATGGATCACTAGAATCAACACTGTTAAAACATCCATACTACCCAAAGTGATTCACAGATTCCATGCAATCGCCATCAAAATACCAATGTCATATTTTACAGATCTAGAAAAAATAATTCTGCACTTCATTTGGGACCAGAAAAGAGCCCAAATAGCCAAAGCAATCTTAAGCAAAAGAAACAAATCTGGACACATCACATTACCATACTTCAAACTATGAGACAAGGCTATAGTAACCAAAACAGCACGAAAATAGAGACATAGACCAATGGAACAGAGAGGAAAACCCAGACATAAAACCGCCCACATACAGCCAACTGACCTTTGACAAAACAGATAACTGTATACACTGGGGAAAAGAATCCCTCTTCAATAAATGGTGCTGGGACAATTGGATAAACACACGCAGAGGAATGAAACAGGATCCATATCTCCCACCACTCACAAAAATTGATTCAAGATGGATAAAAGACTTAAATATAAGGCATGAAACCATAAGAATTCTAGAAGAAAATGTTGGAAAAACTCTTCTAGATATTGGGCTAGGCAAAGAATTTATGAAGAAGACCTCCAAAGGCAATCACAGCAACAAAATAAATAAATAGGACTTAATATAATTAAAAATCTTCTGCACAGCCAAAGAAATAATCAACACAGCAAATAGACAACCTACAGAATGGGAGAAAATATTCTCAAGCTATACATCTGATAAAGGGCTAATAACCAGAATCTACAAAGAACCCTAGCAAATCAGCAAGAAAAAAAATCAAACAACCGCATTAAGAAGTGGGCAAAAGACATGAACAGAAGCTTTTCAAAAGAAGATAGACAAATGGCTAATAAACATATGAAAAAATGCTCAATATCACTAATCATCAGAAATGCAAATTAAAACCACAATGAAATATCACCTTACCCCTGTTAGAATGGCTTTTACTAAGAAGTCCAAAGACAATAGATGCTGGCATGGATGCAAACAGAAAGGAACGCTTATACACTGTTGGTGGGACTGCAAATTAGTACAACCTCTATGGAAAACAGTATGGAGATTCCTCAAAGAACTAAAAGTGGACCTACCATTCGATCCAGCAATCCCAGTATTGGGTATTTACCCAAAGGAAAAGAAGACTTGTCATCAAAAAGACACCTGCACTTGAATGTTTATTGCAGCACAATTCAAAATTGCAAAGATGTGGAATCAACCCAAGTGCCCATCAATTCATAAGCGGATTAACAAAATGTGGTATATGGAATACTACTCAGCCATTAAGAAGGATGAATTAATGCCTTTTTCAACAATGTGGATGGAACTGGAGACCATTATCCTAAGTGAAGTATTTAAAGAATGGAAAAACAAACACCACACGTACTCACTATTAAATTGGAACCAACCAATGAGCACACATGTGCATAGAGGGAAGTAGAACTCAATGGAAATCAAACAGGGGGCGTGGGGAGGACAGGATGGGTGAAAACCTACCTAACAGGTACAATGAACACGATCTGGGTGATGGGCACACTCATAACCCTGACACAAGGATTACAAAAGTGATCCATGTAACCAAAAACATTTGTACCCATAATACTTTGGAAAAAAACTATTTGGTCCATTTGGCCCAAGGCAACCCCTCAATCTTGGCCTCATTAACACTGTTCTCACTTGTTAACAAGTCCATGCTCTAGTTAGCTCACTGCCTTTTTTCTTCTAGGTTTCTTACCACATGAAAGAATTTTCACCTCCAGTTCTTATTAAAACCCATCCTGATTACCTTTTGGAAAATAACTCCTCTTCAGCCCCCACTGAGCTGAAGAGACTCAGAGATTGTACTAAGTCACAAAGGTCCTTTGGGCTCAACTTTCAAGACCACTTCGCAGGTCAAGCCAAGTTTTGAAGACCAATGAAAATTAGCACATATGCAGCCAAATGTGTGAGGGTGAGGCCTTAGGGACATACAAGAGAGCCCTCAGGGCCATCACCTGGTATGGAAGGAAGGCATCTGTGCTCTGCAGATGGTGGGTCCACTTCTCACACACAGGAATATTGTTTTTTCACTTTTCTTCTGTAGCAAAGGCTGCTAATAGCCTTTCTTGCCTACTTTCTCAGGAATGGGACCCTCCCCCACCTCTTTCAAATTAGGCATGTGGCCTGAAGACTGCATTGACCATCCTTCTTTGCAGGTGACTAAGAACTAGCCAACAAGGTATTAGGAAGCTGGATATGCTAATGCTTGGGAACGTCCTCAAAGGAAGGGGGTCTGCTCTTATCCTCTCCCTTTTCTCGTTTCTGCTGGCTAGAATGCAGATGTGATGGATGGAACTACAGCAACACTTTTAGTCCATGAGGACCAGGGTCATAGGTTAGGTCAATGGTCCTCAAATTTTTTGGTCTTAGGACCCCCTTGCTATGGTCTGAATATTTGTGTCCCTCCACCCAGATTTCATATATTGAAATCCTAACCCCCAAGGTAATAGTATTAGGAGGTGGGGGCTTTGGGAGGTGATTAGGTCATGAGGGTAGAGTCTTATAAAAGAGACCGCAGAGAGCTAGCTCAGCCCTTCCACCACATGAGGACACAGGGTGAAGGCACGCTCTGTGAGCCAGTAAGTGGCCCTCACTAGAAACCGAATCTGCCAGTGCCTTGATCTGGGACTTCTGAACCTCCAGAACTGTGAGAAATAAACTTCTGCTGTTTATAAGCCAATTTATAACATTTTGTTAGAGCAGCCTGAACAGACTAAGATACCCCTTTATACTCTTAAATATTCCTAACAACCAACGAAAAGCTTTTACTTATGTAGGCTCTATTTATTAATATTTACAGTATTAAAAATTGAAATAGAAAAGTTCAAAACAAAAGTATACACAGGCACATATTTCATCAGCCTTCAGAGCAACAAATCATCACACATGTAGCTTCTGGAACACTACTGTATACTCACCCTTGAGAAAATGAGAGTGAAAAGGCAAATTTATTATTATTACATGTTAGTATTACATGAAAACAGTTTTGACCTTGAAGATATCCTGAAAGGATCGTGCCTGTGAGATGGCAGAGCAGTGAACTAGCAGGTACCTACGTCTAGGAGGAATTTGTGCAGTGGCAAACCACTCTGTCAGACATAGCAAGCCAACCTCCAGACCCTTCATGTGAGAAAAATGAAATTAAACTTCCTCATTGTTGAGAGGCTGCTATCTGGGGCCTTTCGTCCTTTGTAGAGCTACCTAATCCTAAATAACATTTTCTCTTTGAGGGGTTAGCATGATGCACCCTGTGACTGTGGCCCTATTTCTATGATTTTCCTCTCCCCAGAGGCTAAAAATAACACTGCATTCCTATGCAATTCGAGCCACTTCTTTAAAAAGACAACAATCTTTCAGGAAGGCACTCCGCTTTCTCTTTTGTCAGTTTTGAAGTTATCATCTTCACTTTAGCCTACACAATAAGGAGGGCCATACGTGAAAAGTCTGAGCCACAGGATTCACCTTGATGTGCAAGCGCACTGCACTCGAAAAATTGTTCCTGAACGTGAAAGCGCAAAGCAGGACACAGTTAACATTGATTTTCCCAACACCCCAGTGAGATGAGTGTTATTATTCCCATTTTGTGGATGAGGAAGCCAAAACATGAAGGAGCTTGCCAATTATTGTGATACTGTCCTTTCCATTTTCAAGGCAACCCTGTTCATTAATTAGCACATCCTTTCAATAAGCCCATGAGGTAGATAAGTGTACTTTGTTCTCACATCCAAGCATCCCTACATTCTTTATGGATCCTGAACTCATTAATATTCTTCCAACAGCCCCTGAAGCTTGTCGTGTTAGTGGAAGAGAGAGAGGAGTCGGTATGTGGAGGAGGGAAACTTATTCCCTCAGGTTAAAAGGGAATAGATGAGGTTGAGTCATCTCTAAAGACAGACCACGAGATTGTTAAACATCAGCCTGCTGTCCAAGTCATTAGAGTGCCCAGCTGGGATCCTCTTTCCCCACTCCTACTATGAGCTCCTCTCTCAGAGTATGACCCCAGTTATGCTCAGGTTAGAATCTAATGCAGCTATCTCCTCCATGGTGTGTCTTATATACAGATCTCTGAAACATTGCTGTGAGCCCCAGCAAGCCTACAGCTTCGTCCTACATCCCCATGAAAGCACCCCCCTTTTTTGGAGGGGAGGGACAGGGTCTTGCTCTGCTGCCTGGGCTAGAGTGCAGTGGCATCATCATAGCTCACTGCAACCTCAAGCTCCTGGGCTCAAGCAATCCTCCTGCCTCAGCCTCCCAAGTAGCGGGGACATAGGTGCATGCCGCCATGCCTGGCTAATTTTTCTATTTTTTGTAGAGACAGGGCTTCACTCTTGCTCAGGCTGGTCTCAAACTCGTGGGCTCAAATGATCCTCCTGCCTGGGCCTCCCAAAGTGCTAGGTTTACAGGCGAGAGCCATTGCACCCAGCCAGAAGCACCCTTTTTGAAGAACGCTGAGACCATTCAATGGACCCTTCACCCTCTTAGATGGTATTTTTAGGAGGCCTGAAATAGACTAGGAGGAAGAAGAACTCTCAAGCTATTTATAATCCTCTAATGGCTACTGGTGGTTGGGAGAACGACTGCCAAAAATATCCAGTTGTGGATCCTACTACAAAAGACGACGTGGCACTTATAGTGTGCAATGTACTGCCGTGAGGCATGCTCAAATGTTGTCATCCTTGCATGCAATTTAATATTTTAGTGCTGGGGGAAAGAAATGGAAATAGGGCAGCCTTTTAAGGGGGGGAGGTGGGCATGATATAAGTCTATAAGTAATGAAATAGTCAAGTTAAAGATATCAAAATTGGTCACACTACAAGGGAAAATGAATAAAGTAGGTTAACATAATTTTTCAGAATAATGAACATTTTTTTAATGAGCATTGATTCCCCCCCCATATCTCTACTCCACAGATAATTTCAGTAAGGCAAGAATGAGTGTTTTATTGAAGAATGAGCAAAGATAAATGTGATATTATGGCTTACGATAATGAAAAGAATTTACTGATTTCAATGAGATAACACAAATAACATTATTCTTGATCATGCTTTTTTTCTTCCTTACTAAAGAATTATTCACAGGCAAAATAAAAAATAGCTACCACTATCAAAATCACAACCCCCAAGCACTCTAATAGTCACAATCGCCGCAACTGTCAACCAGTATTTGTGGTTCGTGACTGGCCTGGCACTTTCATAGAGCTAACTTGGACTCCATCCCAATCCAGTGATTAAGATGGAGACCAAAATGATGAACTCCTGTGTTCCTTCCCAGTTACTACTACCTCCATCATCAACAACATTAAGCATCCATTTTATTATAAATAACAAAGTAACCTGTGACACTGAAGTAATAATTAGACCTATTGAGAATGCCTACTCTAGACCAAGGCACTGAGAGTGTGGTCCACAAACTGTTGTTGGTCCATGAATGGATCTGACTTTGCCACGACATTGGGATGATCCCACATACATGATTGGTGGGCTTATCTCATTGAAGAGCATATAGACCATTTCTGGAGCTGTCCAACTCCCCTGGTGAGCCATGTTGGTGACAGCTGCATACTAGTCTTGTGCAGTAGGACTGTATGTTGGTCTGCAATGGACTAAAATTAACTCAAAACAAAATAAAACAAAATAAAAAGACAATAAAAACAAAAATAACCACAGACAGTTTGAGAAGTGCCATTGTAGCCCATGTGGTCATGGGAGCAGTCCCAGATATTTATTCTCTATAGAGGTGAGTATCTTGCTACTGGGCAGAGTTGAGTATAGAGATTTGAATTCCAAATAAGAGAGCCGCCTTGGGTGAACATGTCCTTCCAAGCTGAGAAGCAGGCATCTGGGTGAGAATTGGCATTGGTTTGGAGGGGAAAGAACTATCTATAACAGCTAAGAAAAGTATCAAAGGTGCTTCATGATAATATTAATATGGTGGTGGTGGTGCACACAAGAATAGTTCTTCCCAATCCGCAGCTCAGCTAATGAATTTCCTTGATAATTTAAATTTGTATAGGTGAGTTTAGGCCAACATGGTCATTCAGGGGACATGCCACAAAAGAGTCTTCAGAAACTTTCAATGGCTGGAGGTAGGGTACCCAGTGCCATTTTCCACACCAGCAGCCCATCCCCCTTTCTCACCCCTGAGTCTTCTAATAGCCAAGCCGGAATCAAGCACCCAAGAGAAAAATATTCTAAATCACAGTCCAAGAACAGTGTGTCCATAATTAAGAAAAGATTTTTGATCCTTAAACCGACAACCCAACACATGTTAAGTGCATGGAGAACCAGACCAACAAAAAAGCTGAGCACTTGAAACATTTCATTTCCAAAAATATGCAGATTTTGAAGAAAATGTTCCTGCTGGGGGTATCTTACATTTTTGCTTAATATTAATTGGCAGTCACGTCAGAGTGGTCTGAAGAACATTTCTTCAGCCAGAGCGCTACATCCTGCTTTGTTCTTGCGTACTTTTCAGCAATCGCGAAAGAATGGTTAAGTATCTCTTAGTATTAAGTCATAACAGAAAGAACCAAAATTCAAGAATTATCTTACAGGCATAAATTTGGATACAGTTCTGCCTAGAAATGAGGATGACTTAGAAATGGTAGTTCAGCTTCCTTCAAATTTTTAACTCCCGGGATAACTAACTCGAAATGAAGAGTAAGTCTATTGATTGATTCAGATAAGCTGGATTAAAAACGCTTTTCCTGAATATTCCTGGAGCTTGAGCTGGGTTTTTCCAGAGCTCCTTCCTTGAATAACTTGTCACTGTGCGACCAGCAGAACTTTCTTTCCCTTCCTGCCTCCTGCTTCCTGCTCCCTCTCTCCTCCCTCCTTCCCTCCTCTCTCCTTTCTTGTCTTTTCTCTCCTACTTTCGTTTGTTCTTTCTCCTTTCTTCCTATCTTCCTTCCGTGTTTCTCTCTTTGCTTTCTTTTTCCCTTCTCCCTTTGTTGCTCTCCTTCCTGCCTTTCCCTTTCTATCTTTCTCACCTTTATTCTTCCCTCTGTGCTTTCTTCCATCACTTCTTTCCCTTTCTTCCTCCCCACTTGTCTTTCATTCTCTTTGCTCTTCTCCTTACATCATATTTTTTTTTTTTAATTCTAGGCGTGCGGGCAAAACTCTTTCCCCAAATTGGTTCCATGCAGTACTTGTTCGTTAACGCCAAGCTGTGAAAACAAAGAAAAACAAAAAGCTTACAATCATTTCTTATTTCCAAGGCAATAAAATGTTTTGATAGAACATGCTTAGTAAAATTAGTAAAAATGTTACCCCTTGTTAATGCTTTCCTTTGAAAAGTAGTTCTGTGCAAGTTTCTGTAAAATCTGAGAAACATTAAATCCTCATTAATATCAACCCCGTGTATTTATGGTGTCAAAATATGTTTTAGAAAAGCCAAAAGCAACCGTTACACAAGTTGCCTCGTTATCAATAATCTAGCATTATGCCTTTTATGTGTCATTTCTTTACACAATATACTATCATTGATGACTTTTAGCAAATACATCATGGCAAAGGATTACTCTCATCAGAGGCAGGCTTTGAAAAGGATATGCTAATTTCTAGGGAGCAAGAAAACATCAAAACAGTGCCAGCAAATAGCCAAGGGACTTTTATGTCTTAATATCCCTCAGAAGTGCTTTATCTCCTAGTGCAACGTGTATCATAGTATAAACAGGAAATGAAACAGCCACAGCATCAAAGAAGCACCAGGCATGGCTGTAATTTCAGATCGGGTTTAATAAAGGTTATCTACAGTAGACTAATCAAACAAAAGGGTGCATGTTTTAAAGAGCCATTTGATAATTTCCATTTAAGGCACCCTATCAAAGAGATCCCAACAATGTCTTAAGACTCCTGCTGAATCCCGGCACCTCCTTTCCAGTGTGACTCCCTTGGTTGGTTGCAAGTTTGTTTTGATGCCCTAATTTTTAGGTGATTCTAATTTGGAGGTGATCAGCTTATCAGAAGTTGGCTTACTTTTTTGCAGGCCTTGATTTTAAATATATATGTATGGACAAAAGAATCAGAAATGGAAAAGAGTGTGAGCACCAAGAGAAGGGTATCTGGAAAGGCACCAAGCAATTATATCCAGACCCACAGCCAAGCCAAGGCAAGTTGTAAGTCCTTTGCCTGTCCATGGAAAAACCTCGTGCCTCCCGTGGTGTAAACCGAATCTGAGCCCAGGAAAGCATCAATTCACTGCAGTCACTAGAGCCTGATCTTGAGAGCAACCATGTGAAATAGTCCTTCTCCTATTTATCAATAAGTAATGCAGCTTTTGAGTTTCTGGTTTAGGTACCAAGAATGGCTCTTGGTTATTCCTGTGTTGACAAATGACCAAGAAAATGTATCCAGTCTTCTCTCTGCTCCGTACTGAACATAAACACCTTTGACAGTCACAAGCCTGGAGACACACAGAGAGCAAAAGGCAGATCCTTCACCACTGGGCTCACCCTGTGCTGAGAGCCATCCTGTGACTTGGGGGACACAGCACCACACCCCAGCCTTCACTCCTGCCCGGGCCCTGCCCCCCCCCCACCACAGTGCAGCCCTGACTTCCCAGCTGGGAGGAGAACACTCCCAACATTTGCAAGTCAAACACCCCCATTCAGCTCCTCCCAGCGGATAATGGAGATGTTGGAGCACAGATGGGCCACCTGTCAAAAAATCGCCCCTCCATTTCACCAGGGGAAGGGCAGTCAGGGAGAGAAAAGGTCATCTGCTCAGCTATTGGTCCTGGCTCCGCTGGGGTTCAAGTGAGTCACTATGCTAAGTCCTCCCTTCCAGGCATTTCCAGCAAAATTCAATACCCCATGGCCAGTTTCTGGGTTTATTCTGTTCTGTGGGGAAGTAGGGATGTGGAGTGGGTAGCAGAGTTTCTGGCTGGTGACACCCACAGTTTTGGGTGGCCCCCCCTGCAACAATGTCCTAACTCTCAGCCCCTCCAGTGAGGGAGGCTTTTCCCCAGGCCATGTCCCCAGCCCCTCCACAGACCCCATGGAGAGGCAGGGAGGGGACCCCCTGGCATATTGCTTGCAACCCATCCATCTCAGCCCATCAGGCAGGCAGGGCTGGGGCTGCATCTCCCTGCCCCCTCCCAGCCCCCAGCTGTTGCCATGACAGGCCTCTGTGCAGTGGAGATCCAGGTGGTCCAGACACTGGTGGCCAGGCCAGGGAGGGTCAGCGCCATGGCTGGGGCAATGCCATATGCCAAGGCCCACAGCTTGGGGCTGTATCAGCCAACAGCCGCCCACCGGAGACCCCTCCAGCTCATTGTTGAAGCAGCTGGGGGGCGGAGGCATTTTATGCTTTGTTGAGAGATAGCCTGCCTTTTTCATCTCTTCCCTAGCCCTCTGGCCCCCAACAGAGGCCTAACTATGCCCAGCCTAAGCGCACCACTTGGCTATGAGCCGGGCTACGTGACAGCCATGTTGATGGAGCCAGGGTCACAGAGTGGAGTCAATGGTCCTCACCACCCCCAGTCCCCTCCCGAGGCCAGAATCTAGCCCCCACGAGCAAAACTCAAGCTTGACAAATTCCCACAACACAAGCAACCCAACCCATCCGAATTCCAAACCTGCACTGTAATCTCTCCACCCTTATATTCTGTGTGTAGGAATCTGATAAAACAAAAACTCAATCACTCCCACAAACAATGCCTGCCGCCCCATCCATTCAGGGTAGCAGATCAAAGGCACCAAGGACAGGCAGAGTCATAAACATCAATCTCAGACCCCAAGGGCTTTATCCCTCGAGCTCAGCCCCACCCATTATGAATGTACAAATGTGGTCTGGAGGCTCTGGGATGAGTTTCAGGACAGGCATCATTCCTTTCTGTGAAAGCCGGCCATGGGAAAAGTTCAAGGGAAAACAAACTTGTCAAAGTCAATTTTTAGAGGCTTGCTGGTAACTGGAGTGAAGCTGTTAGTTTTTTCCTTCCTTATAACTTAACTTTTAGCCAATAAGGAGGTTGCCTGGCCGACGGGTAAGTTTGTGAGAGCTGGGGCTACAGGCAACTGCCCGTTACTGTTGCTTTTCTTTTCGTTCACTCATTGAGTGTTTGGAGGGATTTCTTCTCACGCGAGCACAGAAGCATACCTGCTAGAGTTCAAAAGCCACTCTGTTTTACATGAATATAATATTCTACTCCTCAAAGGGCTGTATGGCAGTGGGTCACTCTGATCGCCATATTGCCATGACAGTTTCATGGGGGAGGCAAAGTGACCCATGAGAACTTGGATAGACCTGGATTTCAATCCAGCTCTGCCATTTGTTAGCTGTGGGAGCCTTGATTTCCTCTTCGACAAATCTTATAGGATTGCTGTGCGGATGAAATTGTCAATCATTATAATGGCAAATTCACTGACTACTTAAGCAGGGGCTGGGCATGGTACAAGGCACATTAACTCTTCTTGTTTAATCTTCTCAACTACACTATGAAGTAGGCGCTGTCATTATTTATATTTTACAAATGAAGAAACTAAGGTGCAGAGAGGTCAAGTAAGTTGCCCAAGATCATACAGCTACCTAATGGCACAGTCGAGATTTAAACCCAAACAAACATGTATAAATATAAAATTATAATGCAGAAAGGCAAGGAAATAAATCTAAACCTGTGCTTGTCTGCTATGGTAGCCACATGTGGACAGAACAGACAGAACACTTCCACCATCACAGAAGGTTCTATTGGTTGGTGCTGATTAAATGGCAGCTGTCAAACACTTAGCAGTGGAATTATTTTTTCCAATAAAATCTTACATGAAACCTCAATGTATCAAATAACAAAAGTGCCGCTTCAATTAGTATTAATTTATTTTCTAAAGTCAAATTAATAACATTTGCTAATTACACAGTGAGAACCATGATGTTTGTATATATGTTAAATTTATATACTATTTATTTTCAAACACTTTTATTATAAAATGTTACATATTCATATTAAAAAAGCATAGAATACAAATGTAGAATTTAGCAAATAATTATAAAGTGGACGCCCATGTAACCACTGCCCAGGTGGAGAAATTGGATATTGCCAGGAATTGAGACACCCTCTTTCCCTCCCCCTACTCCAGCCCCTTTCCAATCGCATCCCCTCCCATTCCCCAGATTAAATTCAGGGTGATAGATACAAAATCAACAAATAGCTCATGAGTAAAGAATGGTTTCTACATTTTTAAATAGTTGGGAAAAAATCAAAAGAAGAATAATATTTCATGA
Organism: Daubentonia madagascariensis; assembly: GCA_023783475.1. Lineage (NCBI taxonomy): Eukaryota > Metazoa > Chordata > Mammalia > Primates > Daubentoniidae > Daubentonia > Daubentonia madagascariensis. The sequence goes on from JAKFHU010000487.1 coordinate 12,417,124, forward strand.
CCCATGAAATATGAAATTCAAATTTCTGTGTTCACAAGTAATGCTTTATTAAATCAAAGCCATGATCATTCTTTCATATGTTGTCTGTAGCTGCGTTTGTGCTACAAGGGCAGAGTTGAGTAATCATGACAGAAATTGTATGATCCACAAAACTGAAAACATTAACATCTGGCCCTTTACAGAAAAAGTTTGCCCACCCCTGTTCTAGACGACAATTCATTCTTAAACCAGCATCAGTGTCCAATGTGTAAATTATTTCTATATTTTCATTTTGGTTATACAGTAATAAAAAACTCCTGATTCACACAGACAAGAGGTTGAGAACGGTTTGCTTTTTACACTACTCATCTTGCAATCTCAGAATACTTTTTAATTCAAATCACCTGAAGACTCAAAAGAGAAGTAGCTTGGAATTTTATTCCCAAGTTGAAATACATACAATATCTAACCTTGGCTTACATTGTTTATCATACATATAGAAGTGAAAGAAGCAGCATCCTTACCTTAGAATAAGTGCAAAAAAAATCTGTAACACAATATTATCAGGACACAACATGTTATAAGTTATTGTGCAACTGACAATAAGACAATGCCAAGAACATGCACCAAGCAGATGTGCCTGAGTTCTGTCTGCCTGGGAATGGAGTTGAGCCTGTGTTAGCTGCCACAGTACTCATTTTTATGTGACCAAACATGCAAAGCCTGAATTTAGGAACAAAACAGCCTATCCTTTCTAATCAATGCCACATTGACAAGATGTTCAAATAGACACTCATATTCAACAAGTTAAGACATTGCTGGTTTCTGATGTGTTACAATTTGGTAGATAACACCCATGTGTTTATTGGTTTGGATAACAGTTTTTAAAAGTCTTAATTTTTTAAAATTGAAATTGAATTCAATGGTTGGAGAAGCCCCGAGCACTCACAAATACTCCACTGGAATGTTCCTATGATGAGGGAAGGAGGTGAGATCTGTTGTTGATGAAACTAAGGCAGTAATTCTCAAAAAGTACAAAGGTGGAGGTGAGTCTGCACATCAGAATTGGGAAAGGAGACATTATATTCAACACAGACTACACAAAGTCAAGTCCAACAAAGCCTTCTTTGCTGTTGGGGCCTGTGTTGAAAAGGGTTGACCAGCTCTGCCCTGCAGCGGAGCTGAGCTGTCATTGGCATGCTTCTTGGAGAGAGAGATGGATCAGTGCGTGGGCAATGACTTCATCACCCTCCTGGTACCTTCCTGAAAGGCTCCTAACACTCCCCTCACTCAGCCAACTATCTTTCCCCGTCTTTTTCTTTCTTATTCTCCAGCCCCACAACTCCACTCTCTCATGGACCATATCTTTCCTGAAAAAGATGCTCTTTGCCCAGCTCCCTCCCAGTCCCTGTCCTGGCCAGACCAAGTCTCCTGTAGACTGACTCTGGAGGGCCCTGCCCTGTACGGGGAGATGACTAACAACTGAAACTGGCCTGAGATCATCAGTTCTTGCTCTGCCCCACTCTGAAACAACTTTTCCATGGACACTTTAGAAGGCAATGAAGCCTGACTCAATATGCATCTTTGTGCTATTGTCATAATTTTTGCTATATATAAGACTCATGAATTTTACTCAAAGATTTATTCTTATTATGATGTTATTATTAAAATGATTAAAATACTATAAAAGTTATTGTAATGTTTACTTTAAAATATTGTTTGAATTTTTCTATTATTTAAATATTATTAAAATTATTAAAATATTTATTTTAAAAGGAAGCTTTATATTAGTAACTTAAATGGAAAACAAGCAGAACTGCCCCATGGACAGTTAACTCATAAAGAATGGACAATAACTCATAAGTTATGACATGGACAATAACTCATAAAGGTAAGTGCAATAGAAACAGGACAACGTTAAATTAGATTCTATCTGGGTCCTGTTTCAGCTGAGCGTTCTGAGCCTAGATCTTGTTCTCTCCCGTCTAAAGCCGGGGGAGATCAGCAGGTTAGAGAGATGTCAAAGCCATTCCCATCCCAGGCTGAGCCTTTCTTCTTGCCTGAGGTCAAGAGGATTGAAGTAAAGTTGCAAGGAGGGTTTCTCTATGTGATTCAGCACTATTTGGGTTGTATTTCTTTATGATCTAAAATCATCTCTCCTTCCAAGGAGTCACACACATCCCATACACTGGGAAACAATGTACAGGCATTAGCAAGTCACAAATTTTTTGGTTTCCTGGTGCATATAAAAGTTATATTTACATGATACTGGGTCTAGTAAGTGTGCAATAACATTATATCTTAAAAAACAATGTACATATCTTCATTAAAAAGTACTTTATTGCTTAAAAAATGCTAACAATCATCGGAACCTTCAGCAAGCCATAATCTTTTTGCTGATGGAGTGTCTTGCCTTGATGTGGATGTCTGCTGACTGATCGGGGTTGTGGTTGCTGAAGGTTGAAGTTGCTGTGGCAATTTTAAAAATTAAGACAACAATGAAATTTACCATATCAGTTGACTCTTCCTTTCATGAAAGATTTCTCAGTAGCATGTGGTATTCTTTGAAAGCATTTTACCAACTGTAGAATTTTTTCCAAATTGGAGTCAATTCTCTCAAACTCTGCTGCTGTATTATCAACTAAGTTTATGTGATATTCTAAATCCTTTGTTATCATGTCGACAATGTTCACAGCATCTTCACCAGAAATAGATTCCATCTCAAGGAACCACTTTCTTTGCTCATCCATAAGAAGCAACTCCTCATCCATTAAAGTTTTATCATGAGACCAGTGGAACAGAATAGAGAACCCAGAAATAAATCCACGTATTTGCAGCCAATTGATTTTGACAAAGGTGCCGAGAATACATATTGGGTAAAGGACAACAGCTTCAATAAATGGTGCTGGGAAAACTGGATAAACATACACAGAAGAATGAAACTAGACCCCCATCTCACACCATATACAAAAATCAACTCAAAATTGATTAAAGACTTAAATGTAAGACCTCAAACTATAAACCTACCAAAGAAAACATAGGGGAAGTGCTTCAGAACATTGGTCTAGGGTCAGCAAAAATTTTTTGAGTAAGACTTTAAAAGTACAGGCAACAAAAACAAAAACAGACAAGTGGGACTACATCAAACTAAGAGGCTTTTGCACAGCAAAGCAAACAATCAATAGAGTGAAGAGACAACCTGTAGAATGGAAGAAAATAGTTACAAACTATTCATCTGTCAATGGACTAATATCAGAATGCACAAATAACCCAAACAACTCAATAGTAAAAAGCAAACAACTTGATTTTTAAAAATGGGCAAAAGATCTGAATAGACATTTCTCAAAAGAAGACATACATATGTTGATATGGCCAACAAGTATATGAAAAAATGCTCAACATCACTAATCATTAGGGAAATGCAAATCAAAACCACAATGAGATATCATCTTACCCCAGTTAGAATGGCTATTATCAAAAAGACAAAAAAAAAAAAAAATGCTGGCGAGGATGCAGAGAAAAAGGGAATGCTTATACACTGTTGGTAGAAATACAAATTAGTACAGCCATTATGGAAAACAGTGTGGAGTTTCCTCAGAAAGCTAAAAATAGGACTACCATGCGATCCAGCAATCCCACTGCTGCGGATATATACAAAAGGAAGGAAATCAGTAAGTTACTATATTGGAGCGATATCTGTACTCTCATGTTCATTGCTGCACTATCCATAACAGCCAAGATATGGAATTAACCTAAGTGTTCATCAATAGACAAATGGATAAAGAAAATGTGGTACATATGCACAATGGAATATTATTTAGCCATAAAAACAATAAAATACTGTCATTTGCATCAACATGGATGTTAACTGGAGTTCATTATGTTAAGTGAAATAAACAGACACAGAAAGACAAATGTCACAGGTTCTCACTCCTATGTGGGAGGCAAATAGGTGGATCTCACAGAAGTTGAAGGTAGAATGGTGGTCACCAGGGGCTAGAAAGGAAAGAGGGGAGGGGAAGATAAAGATAAGTTGGTTAAGGGGCACAACAATACAGTTAGGTAGAAGGAATAAGTTCTAGTATTCGATAGTACAGTAGGGAAATTATAGTTAACAATAATTTATTGTGTATTTCAAAATAGGTAAAAGAGAATAACTGTAGTGTTCCCAACACAAAGAAAAGATAAATGTTGGAGGTGCTGGATATCCCAGTCACCCTGATTTGATCATTACACATTGTTTATAGGTATCAAAATATCACATGTACCCACAAGTATGTACAACTATTATATATCAGTAGAAAAGGAATGATTGCTGCCAAAAAGACAAAAAATACCAAATGCTAGCCAGGGATGCAGAGGAAGGGAACCTTTTATACACTGTTGGTAGGAATGTAAATTGGTACAGCCATTAGGGAAAATAGTATGGAGGTTTCTTGAAAAACTAAAAATAGAACTACCATACGATCCAGCAATCTTACTACTGGGTGTTTATCCAAAGGAAAGGCAATCAGTATGTCAAAGAAATACCTACACCCTCATCTTTATTGCAGCACTATTCACAATAGCCAAGATACGGAATCAACCTAAATGTCCATCAAGAGATGACTGGATAAATAAAACATGGTGCATATATACAATGGAGTACTATTCAGCCATAAAAAAGAATGAAATCTTGTCATTCATGGCAACATGGATGAGCCTGGAGGGCATTATATCAAGTGAATAAGTCAGGCATAGAAAGATAAATGTCACATGTTCTCACTCATGTGTGGGAGCTAAAAAAATTAAGCTCATAGAAGTAGGGAATAGAATTGTGGTTTTCAGACACTGAGAAGAATGGGGGAGGGGAGGATAAGGAGAGGTTGGTTAGTGGATACAAAATTACAGCCAGATGGGAGGAATCACTTCTATAGCACTTCTATAGGACTGTAGGGTAAATATGGTTAACGATAATTTATTGTATACTTTCAAATAGCTAGAAGAGAGTATTTTGAATGTTCATCCCACAAATAAATGATAAATGTTTGATATGACAGATATGATAATTACCTTGATTTGATCATTGCACATTGTATATGTGTATTGAAATATCACTCTGTATCCCATAAATATGGACATTACTCTGTGTCAACTAAAAAGAAAAGGAAAAAAAGGTTTATCATGAGATTGCTGCAATTCAGTCACATCTTCAGGTTCCACTTCTAATTCTAGTTCTCTTGTTATTTCTACTTCTGCAGTTACTTCCTCCACTAACATCTTGAACCCCTCAAGGTCATTCATGAAGATTGGAATCATCTTCTTTTAAACTCCTGTTAATGTTGATATTTTGACCTTCTCCCATGAATCACTAATGTTCTTAATGACATCTAGAATGGTGTATCCTTTCCAGAAGGTTTTCAATTTACTTTGCCACAATACATCACAGGAATCACTATCTATGGCAGCTATAGGCTTACAAAATGTATTTCTTAAATAATAAGACTTGAAAGTCAAAATGACTCCTTGATCCATGGGTTGTGGAGTGGATGTTGTGTTGCAGGCATGAAAACAACATTCAGCTCCTTGATGAATACGTCTCCATCAGAGCTCTTGGGTGACCAGGTGCATTGTCAATGAGCAGTAATATTTTGAAAGGAATCTCTTTTTCCGAACAGCAGGTCTCAACAGAACACTTAAAATATTCAATAAACCATGCTGTAAACACATGTGCTGTCATCCAGGCTCTGTTGACCATTCATAGAGCACAGACAGAGGAGATTTAACATTATTCTTAAGGGGCCTAGATTTTCAGAATGGTAAATGAGCATTGGCTTCGACGTAAAGTTGCCAGATGCATTAGCCCCTATCAAGAGAATCAGCCTGTCCTTTGAAGCTTGAAAGCCAGGCATTGATTTCTCCTCTGTAGTTATGAAAGTCCTAGATGGCATTTTCTTCCAATAGAAGGCTGTTTTGTCTACATTCATCAATTATCTTAGCTAGAACTTCTGGATAACTTGCTGTAGCTTCTTCATCAACACTCGCTGCTTCACCTTGCACTTTTATGTTATGGAGATGACTTCTTTCCTCGAATCTCATGAACCAACCTCTGCTAGCTTTCAACTTTTCTGCTACAGCTTCCTCACCTCTCTCAGCCTTCATAGAATTGAATAGAGTTGGGGCCTTGCACTGGGTTAGGCTTTGGCCCAAAGGAAAGTTATGGCTGGTTTGATCTTCTATCCAGACCACTCAAACTTTCTCTATATCAGCAATAAGGCTGTTTCACTTTCTTATCATTCATGCTTTCCCTGGAGTAACACTTTTAATTTCCTTCAAGAACTTTTCCTTTGCATTCACAACGTGGCTAAATATTTGGCACAAGAAGCCTAGTTTTTGGCCTATCTCAGTTTTTGACACGCCTTCCTCACTAAGCTTAATCATTTCTAGCCTTTGATTTAAAGTGAGAGACGTGCGACTCTTTCTTTCACTTGGCTACTTAGAGGCCTTTACAGAGTTATTCATTGTCCTAATTTCAACATTGTTGTGTCTCAGGGAATAGAGAGGCCCGAGGAGAGGGAGAGATGTGGAAATGGCCAGTGAGCGGAGCACTGAGAACACACACAACATTTACTAACTAAGTTTACTATCTTATATGGGTGCAGTTTATGATGCCCCAAAACAATTACAACAGCAACATCAAAGATCACTGGTCACAGATCATCATAATAGATAAAATAATAATGAAAAGTTTAAAAATATTATGAGAATTACCAAAATGTGACACAGAGATATGAAGTGAGCACATGCTGTTAGAAAAATGGTGCTGATAAATTTGCTTGATGCAGGGTTGCCACAAACCTTCCATTTGCACAAAATGCAGTATCTGTACAGTGCAATAAATTAAGCGCAATAAAGTGAGGTGTGCCTGCAGTTATGACCACAGAGGGCAAGACTCAAAGACCACCGCTGCCACCCATTAGCTCTGTGACCCTGGCACATTCTTACAATTGCTATGCATCCACTGTCCCTTCTGGACAAGGACAATAACAGCCCCTACTTGGGAGGGATGGTGCAAGGATTAAATGAGACACTACCTGTGAGGTTCTTAATACAGCTCCCATCACATAATACGTGTTCAACAAATGCATTCATTTATTCAACAATTATTTATTGGCCACCTAAAATGTGCTAGGCACTGCTCTGGGCATTGGAGATTTTGCTGTTAATAAAACAGATGAAACTCCCTGCCCTTGGGGAGTTGTATTCTGTTGTTGACTCTTACTGCTACAGATGATCTGATGGAAAGCTCTTCACTACTTCTGATCCTCAGAGTGACATTGTGTTAGTCAGACAGAAACTTGGGGCATGCTTAGGACCTTACAGCAGTCTAGTCTTCCATGCAACTGTCCCTGCATCATCCCCTCTGCCCGATGTTCTTGTCACTGAGCTCATAGAGACATCCTTTGTGCATCAACTGAAAGCTTCATGATAAAGTGCCCTGCTCTCAAGAATGAGATCAAAGACTCCAGGTAACCAAGGCAACCTGTGAGAGAGACTCTGGGATGCTGACCACCCATTCTGAATCATCTTTGGCTAAAGCCGAGCCATGTGGTAAATGTTTTCTAAGTGGGGCCAGATTGCTCGGAAGAACAAGGTCTCTGGAACACACAGAATCTCCAATTTTTCCTCTTGTGAGGAAAGAAGGACTTACCATTGCTGATGAAGCTTAAGTTTCGCGAACCCTCATGCGCGTGGGCCCCTCTGAGTGCTGGTAAGTGCCAGGAGTTCCAGAATGTGCTAGTGGGGAGGAGAAGCCAGGTGGTGGTCAACACACATTCCTCTGTAAGCATTTCTGATATATTTTTTAAAATTTTGTATTCTTTCTCTTGAGGAGACCCCAAAACTGTATAAGCTTTAGGCCCTACAAAACCTGAGTTTGGCCATACGGGGGGTTTCTAGACATTCTCCCCTGAGGAAGCTGGTCCAGGGAAGGAAAAGACCATGAAGTAACCGGGTTCTAGCTGCAGCCCTTGCCACAGACAAGCTGGGTGAGCATGGGCCAGCCCTTCTGTGGGCAATAATCATCCATAAGAGGGCACGGGAGGGCTGGCTTCTCCCTTAAGTTGCCAAATCAGTCTTCTCTGCCCTGGCAGACACTGGAGCCAGGGGAGTCACAGGCAGAGGAGCCACCGAGAGCATATCTCTCCATACCGCTATGAACTGGAGGAGGGTGGCATCTTCTCCCATCCCAACCCCTCTGGATGGATCACCCCATAGCCCTGGGGTTTCTGCACATGCGTTTTCTACAGCACTGTCTCCAAACCAGCAAATAAAAACCTAGATATTGATAACTACCCTGTATTTTATTCATCAGAGTATGAATAAAGATGTGCATCTTTATAATGGGGAGGATATGAATGAAGGTTGCTGATGCCCACCATGATGCCCCTCTGTATTGAACTTTCTAGATACATGACATCTCTCACCTGAACCAGCCCAAGGTCATTTTGGCTAGGCAACTTAAAGAAATTCCATATGCAAAAGGTGTTGTTGGTCCTGAAGCTTGCATGCATTACTTAGTTCATTGGTCTGGAATTTAAAACAAAAAATTTTTTACTCATTTGGATAAATAGATAGATAAATCCCTGTGTAGCAGGTAGGATGCTTTTGGCTACAAGTAACAGATAACTCATATAAAGCCAGCCTGAACATCAAGGAAATTTATTGGTTCTTATAATGAAAATTACAAAGGTAGTATGTGTTTCAGGAGTGGTTTGATCCAGACATTCAGATTGTCATAAGGACTCCATTGCTTTTGTCATGAATGTATTTTCTCTGCCCTTTATAAAGTATTGCTCTCTCTGCTTGGGTACCTCAAGAAGCAGACCCTGGGACCAGGATTCTAGTCCAAGTGGTTTATTTGGGAGATGATTTCAGAAGACTCTAGTAGGTGAGCGGGGAAGTGAGGTAGAACAAAGGAAGTCAACTAATACAGGGTGTGTTATCAAGCAAATGACCACTAAGGGCAACATGAGCTTAATCCCGCTGGGCAACTCATGGTACATCTTCAAATTATCCTGCCCAAGAAGCAAGGGAGTAGGGTATGTATCCACCCATCCCAGACAATAGTTATTGGTTTAGGGTAATGTTCCCTTATAGTAACAAAAATTCCAAAGCAGTCAAAGGCCTCACATTCATTCCCCACCCTCCTCGGTCCCCCTGCAGAGAAAGGGTATGACTCTGTCCCAACATTCCAAATCAGGCCTGAGAGCCACTCTGATGCGCTGATGAAGCTCACACACCCAGCCCTGAACCAACTGTAGGGCTAGGGAGGAGATGGAACATGCTGATTGGCTTAGTGTAGGGTGCTGTCTTCCCCCAACAATGACATGGCTTTCAAGTAGAGACCAAGGACTTTAGGGAAGGGATGGGGAAAACAGGAGGGGAGGCATGCATTGCACAATAATGATGTAATGGTCTGGACTAATTAGCAAACACTAGATTATTAAACTCAAAGGCACCAGAGGTCTCCCACAGGGGTCACAGACCAAAACGCTCCAGTGTCAGGTAATAACGCAAATGGCCAAAGCGCATCAGCAAGAGGCTGCTGTGTTCCATGGGTGCACACCAAGCCAGAGCAAGCGGACTTCGCTGCCAGCCCTAGCCAAGGGCTGCCATGAGAGAATGTGGGCCCAGAGGTGCCAGATTTTCTGATATTTCAAGAGTAGCCAGAAATCTGGATTTTTAAATGAAATCTTCCCATCTGAAATGTTGAAAACGAATTCAAAATGTTTTGGATACTGCGTGGGCCAAATGACACACATCTGTGGACCAGACACAACCCTGGACTGCCAGTTTGCAACCTCTGATGCAGATCCACTCCATAAGTTTACAGAAGGGAAAACTGAATTGTTCCAGAGATGGTCAGTGACTTACCCAAAGTCATGCAGCTGGTCAAGGACAGAGCTGAGACTGGGACCCACATCTCACCATCTTGGTCTGTTATATTCTCTGATCGATGGCATTTAGGAAAGATCCACTCAGTGCCCAAACTAAGGATGGCAAACTACAGCCCTCTGGCCAAATCTGGCTGGCAGTCAGTCTTTGTAAATAAAGTTTTATTGGAACACAGCCATGCACATTTGTTTACATATTATCTATGGCTGCTTTCCCGACACAACAGCAGATTGAGTCATTGGGACAGAGACCATATGGCTCACAAAGCTGAAAATATTTGCTATCTGAACCTTTACAGAAAGTTTGCCGATCCCTGTTCTAGACCCTTGACATTTGCAGATGTCACATTTCTTGTTTCAACTATTCATGAGATATCCCAATGGTCTGAGGAGTATTATTTCGTAACACATCTGATTGCAATGTGGCAGGTCTAGGGGCTCAGGTCCCACGGAGGGACAGTGACTGAGCCCAGCAGCTGAAGCTTATCTTATCCTATATGAGTTATTCCCATGAGATAAAGAAAAAGGAAAACCACCACCACCAGCAACAGCAACAAAAATGACAACCACACAAACGCTTTCTCTTAATAGCCCTGAAAGGAAAAAGGAATTAATCAGAATTAAGAGGCCTAAGAATATGAAGTTTCTTATAAATAAATAGAAATTTTAGATAAATAGTAGAATTTGGTAATGGCAGTGGACAGGAAACACACACACACACACACACACACACCCTTTGGAAACAAGAAAATGTGATTCGTGAAGCAATTTCAGAGACTGCTCCAAGCTGCACAAAAATTGTACATGCAATGAAAGATACAGCATTGATGTGGTTGGAAAAGTTGTTAAACCAAGAGAGACTCAGCCAGGAATCCTGCCTCTTGCAGGAAACACGACCTCAGGAATATCTATGGGCTTTCTGCCAGGGGTGCCTCTATCCCCCTGGCTTCATGCTTCCACCAGCGTGATGTCCCAGCCTCTCTCCCCACCCACCTCCTCCCCGCTCCCAGGAGCAGCACTCGCTGGTCTGATCCGTGAGGTCAGCAGAAGGAACTGGGCATATTCAGTTCAGCCGCTCCTGGGTTCATGCTGGCCACAGAGTGGCAGTGCATTCTTAACACTTCTCTGCCACATGGAAGGCTCTCACCCTGGCAGGGGAAGGGGAGCCTGTGGCTCTGCCAGGGTCTGGGTGGGTAGGAATGTCTAGCTCAGGGAGGAAATATTAGAAAGCTCACTGGGGCCATATGCCTACACCATGCCTCCAAGACAGCTTGGATCACTGGCTCCAGCCATCTGACTCCTCTTTCTCAATTTGGAACTTGGAAGAGGGAAAGAGGTGTTATTTATTTGAAACAACTGTTTATAACATAGCAGAGCCACTATTTCATAGTGCATGTCATAGGGGGATTATCTGCTATGGCTTGAAGTCACAAATTTGGGGATTTTGATGTTTCCCACTCAAATGCCAAGGAATTCTTCTCACTGGGACCCTACTGCTGGTCTAGGCACCATTAGCTACCAATGCAGGATAGGAAGCCCAGCCCACAAAATGTTTATCATCTATCCAACAGTCAGTGGATGATCAATAAGTGGTATTTAAGATATTAAATAAACTATTAAATAAAACGCCACAAAATAATTTGGTACTATAATCTCTTAAATTAAGTGGATGATTATTTGTCATATGTGATTTGAACACTGATGCAGCTACCAATACATGTCCTTTCATCAAATATTTACACAAAGAAATGTTCCTTGGGAGCAAAGGAACCATTTCTCAGGTCCTACCAACTGAGAGGTAAGATCTCATTGCCTCAAAGGAAAGGCATGAAGGTAAACAACTAGAAAATAAAAGATCCTTTAAAAAATCTACACGCTCTTTGACATCATGCTCTCTCCTGTTACCAGGGGGTTATTCTTCACCTGGAATCAAATTGTTAAAGCTCTAAGAATCCACCAAAAGGTGAGGAAACTGTAGTGAAGAGCATTCAAAGAGTTATTTCTTCTGGTCTTTCATTCTAAGATTAACTGGAATGAAACAGAGTTAGAGGGTTGACTTGGAAGCATATGTATATGTGTGTGCATATTTATTTAAATTTATATTATATATATATAAAATATACACACATATACACATAAATAGTATTTCAATTTTAAGTTTTCTGACCACAAATCAACTGGCAGAGGAAGGACAGTGACTGGAACTTTTCTGGGTGGCCTAAAAGAAGGGAGAAGTGTTATGGAGATCTGTAAATTAGCAGCTAATTGCAGGTATATGAGCTAGTTTAATCTATCAGGAGAACAAATTAGCAATACAGATCAAGAACTCTTAAGTTCAAAGACTTAGACCCGGTAGTATGTACTCTAGGGCTCTAAGCTACAGGAAGAATCAGGATGCAGAAAAAGATGTACATACGAGATTGTTTGTTCCTTCTTTATTTGTAATAGGAAAAAAAAAAAAAAGGTACCAACCTAAATGTCCAACAAAAGGGAGACAACTAAATAAATCTAATCAATCACAATTTGTTTGTATGGGGAGGGTGTCATGATACCCGACCAGAAAGGTGATATGACAGAGTGGTTGTGAACTCTTCAAAATGGGTACGATGTCAGTACCCTACCTCTTAGAGTTTTGTGAGGATTAATTCAGTTAGTACAAGTAGTCCTTAAAACAGTCCCCAACATGTGGTAAGTGTTTAGCCATCATTAGCCATTTTATGAAAATGGGACATTTTGCAGTCATTAAACAGCATGTTTTAGAAAAATCCTTAGTGATACAGGGAAATTTGTGTAAGCTTATTTTTTAAATTGAGATATAACCTTTATAAAGTACACAAATCTTAAGTTCACAGCTCAATGAATTTTGCATATATATAGTCGTATGTGATCCCCACTCAACACCCACCCAAGAGGTAACCACTATTCTGATTTCTAACACCAAACATTTATTTTGCCTATTTTTGAACTTCATAGAAATGGAATCAAATGGTATGAAGACTTGTGTTTGGCGTCTTTCATTCAATCTTACGTCTGTGAGAATCATTCATGTGGTTACGTGTAGTGGTAGTTGATTTTTTATTGCTGTACAGTATTTCATTGTATGAATTATGAATGTACCACATTTTGAAATCCTTTCTATTGTTGATGGGCATTGAGTTACTTCCGATTTTTAGTTATTATGAATAAAGCCGCTGTGAACATTCTTGCACACGTCTTTTGGTGGACAGAAGCCCTTGAGTATTGCTATGGGCTGAATTGTGCCACCCCCCGTTCATATGTTGAAGTCTTAACCCCTGGATTCTCAGAATGTGACTGTATTTAAAGACAGGGTCTTTACAGAGGTAATTAAGTTCAAATGAGGTTATTAGGGTCAACCCTAATCCAATATGACTGATGTCCTTACAAGAAGAGATGCCTGGAGCCCAGGAGTTTGAGGCTGCAGTAAGCTATGCTCAGGCCTGTGAGCAGCCACTGCACTCCAGCCCCAGCAACATAGTGAGACTCCATCTCAAATAAACAAATCAATAGATAATCAGGGAAAATTATACACACTTTGTGTTTCCAATTTTATGTGTGTATATAGATATAAACTTAGATACATATATATCCAGATAGAAATAAAGACAAATACAAATAATAGAAGGAAATTCATCCAAAACTTAACTTTAGAGTTTTTTCTTCTTTTTGGTCTATTTTTTTATAATTAACATGGATCACTTATGTAATATAGAAATATAACAGTGATTATAACTTTAATAGTGATCATCTTGTGCAATGGGATTATCAGTGACTGGTATTTAATGCTACACTAATTTTTGTATTTTCAGATTTTCTTACAGTAGGCACTAGTTACTTTTATAATCAGGGGAGGGATCTGCTCCTAATAAAGCAAGGAGAAAAGCCTGGAAGGAAATATAGTAACATGCTGTTGGCCCTGATCTCTGAGTTGTGACACTTAGGACTATTGTTATCTTTCCTTCATTTTAATTATCTGCATTTTCCACATAACATAGCAACCATATGTTACTGTTCTAATGGGAGTGGAGGGAGGAAATGTTCTTCTAGAAAATTAGAAGGAAATAAATTACAAATCTGTTAGGCTTCTAACTAGAAGCCTATTGCCAAATAGTGGCAATATCATATTTCAGCAATTATTGACATATGACAACAATTGCATGATGCACTATTTTATTTACCAGTAGGAAGAAAAACATTTCCAATTAAACTATGGCTCTTCATCAGTTGTGAGATGCAAACTGATTTCAAGGATGTTCAAATGTGCAAAAAAACCACATCTTAGAACTGATGACATTTGATGGGTAGCATGACACACACTATGAAAAAAAGAACATGATTTCAAAGTCCTGGAGCCTGGGCAGGTCTCACCAACATGCACAGCAGAGAGGACCAAGGGCCATGAAGGTCAAAACAGAGCCCAGAGGAAGACGGCAGCCAGAGAAGGTGGGACCCTGGCTCTGACCACTACTCCCTGGTGACCAAGGGGCGAAGGGGTCACCCACCTGCTGCATAGTTCCCTCCCTGGAGGACACCCACTGACTGGGCAGAGAACTGTGACGTTTAATTGGCTAATGTCTGGAGAATGCTTTGAAGATGAAAAGTACCAGGTGGGTATCATCACCATACACTTCTTAAGATGATGCATGAAAATAATGATAAAGTTCTCCCCCACTGGGCCTTTCATCCATGGATTTCAAAGCACTTAGCAAACCTTAATTAACTCGCACAGCACCTCTGTGAAGTAAGCACTAATAGGCTCTTACATTACACAGAGAGAAAGGGGAGGATGAGCGAGTTGCCCAGGCCCTTGGAGAGTCAGAGACCACGTGGACAACACTCGTTCTCTGGGTGGGTGTGTGTTCAGTGTCTCCTTTGTGCCAGGTCTTGTGCTGAGCACTAGGGACACCCCAGTGGGGTGCCAGAGCTGGCCCCTACCAGCTTGCAAACTCCAGTTCTTAAATTTTCAGGCATTTTGAAAACTGGTTGTGAAACAAAACCATTATTTAAAATTAAATTATATAAATGTATAATTAATAAATTATATTGAAAGCACAGGTCATAAAACTCAAAGTGCATCACTCCTAATTATTTTACTACTTTTTACTGGTATCCGTGCTCTTGAGGTTGTTTACCTCTGGAATATCTGTAGGGTGGAAATAGTATATAATGGCGTGCAGCTGCATGTCACTTCCCAGCTCCCTGCTCGGTGGTATAGCAGTGGTTGCTTGAAATCAGCCATGGTGAGAGTATTTACACCACAGAAATTGGCAAACCCTACATACCAAGGCTTGATTTATTCTCTTGACTTCTAGACTTAAAAAAGTGATGGACAACATGTTAATAATGCAGGTTAATGTTAAAAGTGTGTCATTTCTGTAGATGTTACATTGTACACACAAAAAATTGAGGAAAGAATCTTCTGGCATTCAAACCATTATCCAATTCTGCAAAGAAGTCACTAACGATGCCATAGGCAAATGACTGAAGTTTCTATATACATCCTCATTGTTTCACTTTCGTCTTACTCATTATGTAAGGGAAACTATCAGCCATTCATGTCAGAACCACTTTCTTGAAGTGCAATCATTGGTTGGCTACAGATACAAGAATTTGACAAAAATCAATGAAAGCATTCTATGACAATCATTTGGCAGAATTTACATTTTGTTTGTAAATTGTGTGCTATGCATCTTTTATATCGGTACAATTTATTATTATATACATTTTTTTTTCCTAGAGAGCCTATTGTTAAACATGGTAGACCCATGGGCCCTGTCTTGAGGGAACTGATAGACAAACTGATACTTCCAGTGTGAAGGGATATGGCAGGGTCAGAAGCTACTTTAGTGTGAAACTAATCAAGCTTAGTCAAGCTTCAGGCCCATCACTTACACAGGAGAAGCCCTAGTACTGTGTTCACGTAGCCAGACATGTTGTAAAATTTACAAAGTAAGACATTTGACTAGTAATTGTAAGACCACTGCCTTTTCCCACTCTGACTTGCCCTCCCTTATACCACCCCTCATGTCCACTAGCACTGGAATGGCCTTGGCATTCTGGGGGTCCAGTCAAGATTTTGATTGGGATGCATTTGGTTTGGGTTCCATGGGATGTATCCACATAGTTTGCAATCACCTCCACGTAGATTTAAGTCACCGTTAGCCATTACAGTGGAGCAATGGCCTCCAGGAAGAATCTTACCATCCACTGTGCCAATCCACCCTTCATGTTGACACAATGAGCACAGAGGTTTGAAACAATTGAACACATCTTACAGAGCCTTGCACCAGAAGTTGTAAGTAGTTGGGGAGAAATAAGGTTTGAGATGTGTGGAGCCAGAAGCCAATCTGTGGAAAATTCTTCCAACCATCAAATATATAAAATTTAAGTGGAGGATCCGATTTTCATCAATGTCTGGTCAAAAGAGAATTCCTTCCCTCCTGATGGGAATAACTCAGTGATGTAATGTATGCAATGATAAATGCACATGCATTTATTTTATTTTTTAATGGGAATCACATGAAATAGAATGTATCAGAATCCTGTGTTTGTAGGGCACAAACCTGTAGCAAGTATATGTGTATGTGAAGTTGCCTGTTTGATGCATTCCAGCATTGAATAAGAATCACATTTCAATCAACCTGCTAAAGGGAAAGATTGAATCATCTTCCTAATTTCCCTATAGAAATGACATTACAAAATCATTGTCACACGAAGAGTCAAAAATGTAGGAAAAAAACATTATAGAGGTGAGTCAGGGAGTTCATTCATTGAAAAATTGTAATATTTGCCAGCTTTTTAAAATTTATATTTTTTGATTTATTTAATTCTTGTAAATATTCAGCTTCATATCTAATTTTATATTCATATTAATAATTTGGATTCTTTTCCTTAAAGAAGATCCCCTCTCCCCAAATTTGTATAAATTTCCAGATCTGTGAAAGCAGGTGGGCCCCCTGATGGGGTAAGCATAGGGATGTTATGTGGGTACCCAGGAGCGGTGGCTATCTCAGGGAAAGCTTTGTGAAAAGATGCTACCTACCCAGAAACACTAGGGACAGGTGGAAATTAAACAGGGTGAAATTAACCAGCAGAGGTTGCTAAACTGTGTCTCCTACATCTTCCCTATGTTCTTTTACCTTCACTTCCTTTATTCCTCCAACCCCCCAGGGCCTGGTTCTGTGTTATCTTCCAGCCTCCAGGCCCATGACAGGAAGGACACAAGGCCAGCCTGATAGAGAGGACATGCCCTGATTCACCCAGCAGGGTTCTTTGATGCTGGGACATGCCCTGCTGTGAAAACATCCCCTGGCCTGGAAACAGCCAGAATGACACCTACACTCCTGGTCCCTACCCAAGTTTCTTGTTTGGGGCCCAGGTTTGCTGTGATCCACCATTAGGAAAACAGATTCACCTGAACCTGGCGTGCTGTTGCAATGTTAGGATTGTAAACCTTCAGGGGAGGGCAACAGAAGTGTGAAAAGAGCATGATTTTAAAAAGATCATGATGATTAAATATATATACACATATGTATGTATATGTGTATATCTACATATATGTATATGTATATTTACACATGTGTATGTATGTATATACATGCATTTAAACACACATATATGTATTGTGTTTATATGTATGTGATACATATATCTATATAAAATCATATGTACATATTTTGTAAAAGGCATCCCAGACAGATTCCAGGGTATAAGGGTGTGAGCACAACCCCACACCCCAGCAAGCTCAGCTGAGGCCTGACCTTACCTAAGACTTTCTTCCAAAGATTTTTCAGAGAACTTTGAGTGTTCAAAGCGAAGTGGCATTTAAACTTTCCCATGAAAACACAGCCCTGTTATGTCAGGAACATTCCAGCCCCAACCCTGACTCATGAAATCAAGCAGCACCCCAGATAACGCCTTGCCACACAGCCCCCTCCTGATGCCCTGGCTACAACACCCTCGATCCACATGTCTGGGTTCCAGCCCCGTCTTTTGGCTGTTGAGTGGGACGATGGGACAATTCAGTCCACCCGAGTCTGCCTGACTCTCTTATACCAGCTTACTTGTCAGAAGACAGGCCTGTCAGAGCAGTAATTAATATGGTTCAAGTTGCTATGGAAGCAGCTTTCATCTTAGAAAGCCTATTTAGGAGAACGTTTCACCTTTAACAAAGAGTTCCCCGGGTAAGAGGAAGGGAGAGTCCACCCCAGACCAAGGAGCGCGTCCCACCAGTCTCCAGCAAGAGAGCCAAAGTCGGGCATGACTCCCTACCCAGCAGAGAGGTCCAAGAGCTGTGGCCTGGACAGTGGATGTGTCCGACCAGTGCAGGCACCTCCCATCCCCACGTGACTAGTATAGAAATGACCATTTCATATAACAAAACCCTGCTGGCTGCCTTCCTGGCCACATTTGACTGGTGGAAGGCAGGCCCCTGGTCCAGGCGGGGCCAATCACACCCCTTCCTGACAGGGGCTAGTGCTGAGAAAGAGAGCCAGGATTGCTGGCAGCTGAAGCTATACAATATCGATCCACAGAGCCAGGTGGCCAGGCTGCATGCAGTCCACCACACGGGCAAAGCCAATCGGGGGAGAGAAGGAAGAAGGGCTCCAACGCAGAAAGATTCAGGGAAGAGATATCTCAACGATGTTTTAGTCCCTGGTTCCAGGTGGCCCTGAGCCTGTCTGCTTTCCTGCCCCTCTTGCAGGTTGGAGTTCAACTCTTCTTTGGATTCCACATTATTCCCCAGTATCCTTCCAGCAATGTCTCCTTTTTGGCTAAGCTAGTTGCGTTTTAGTGACTTCAATTAGAATTGTCCTAACTATTGTAACTACCAGGGATCCTAAGTTGATTCTTTCAAAAAGCTTTACAGGGCTCCTTCCTAAATGTGGTGTATACAAATTGTGAGTGCACAACCCCTGAACACTGAAGGTTAGCCATCTAAGATACAGAACAGGGTGATATGGGCATCCCAAGAGCAGACAGTTGGATAAAACTCAAGTACAAACACAAAGTAAAAAGAGAATTTCACACAGAATCAGAATTAGAAGTGAACTTTAAGGTGCCAAATCCAGCTCCCATCTGACACATGAAACTCCTCTACAATACTTGTACTTCCCGAGGGATCACAATCCATTTTCAGAGCATTCTTTTTACAAAAAGATCTTTCTAGGTTGAACCAAAATCTACTTTCCTGTAACTTCCAGCCACTGGTCTTAATTATATGCCCTGAAGCTATACAAAATAGATCAAAGTCTTCTTTCACATGATAGCCCTTGAAATAAAGTCAAAATACTATTATTACTGTTCCCATTTATTGAGTAATTACTACAAGACAGCACATGCTTATCACTTTTCATCTTCCTCACATGCTGAGAAGCAGATAGCATCTGGAGCCTTATTTTACAAATGAGGATATGGAGACAGAACTGGGGGTGGGAAGTGAAGGGGCCAGGGGTCTGACTGTCCTATGTCATCACCTCCCAAGCAAAGAATCCTGCAGGGTCCACAATTTGGGCCTTCCAGGTTGTTCTGAACTTACATATGTAATAATAGGAGGATGGAAAATATTTAATAGTTTGTTGGCTTGATTTGTTACTTTTGATAATTTAGACATGTGGTTTGTAGGCCTCTATTTGTTTTCCTGGACCAGGCCCAACATGTTAGGGGTGAGCCTGGTAGGAAGACTTTGGGGGAGGGGGCCGTCTCTTGGTGAACAGCAGGTAAACACCTCAGCCCCTCACTGTTACTCTCCAGAGTCCTGTTGCCTCCAGTTTCCTGCAGAGGGGACTCTGCCTTTTATTCACATTTCCATCAGACTGTCTCCACCTTCTGCCCCTTCACTCTCCGATGCCATAGGCCAGCCTGGTGGAATTCCCAGGTCAACACGGGGGGAGCATATCAGTTTTCCACTGCTGTATAACAAACCACCCCAGAGCACAAAACAGCCATTATACTATCCTGACATCATATAAGCAGCCATTTGAACACAGCGCGGTGAGGAGAGCTGGTCTCTGTTCCACAACTTCTGATGCCGCAGAGGGGAAGACTTGAAGGCTATGGGTCACTGGAATCATCTGAAGGTCTCATTACTCACATGCCTGATGGTCAATGTAAGCTGTCCACTGTGCCCTTAGCTGGGCTATCTGCCTACACATGGCCTCTCTATGCAGTCTTTGCACGTGGGCTAGTTTGGGCTTCCTCACAGCATGGCAGCTGGATTTCAAGAGCCTAGAGAGTGAGCACCCCCAGAGAGCAAGGTGGAAATACAAGGTATTTTTATGGTGTAACCTCAGAAGTCACATAGCAGCACTTCTGTCATACTGTGTTGGTTGAGGTAGTGAACAAAGGTCTTCCCAGGTTTAAGAAAGAGGACGTGGGCCTCATCCCACTCAACAGGACAATTGTCACAGTATAAGATGAGCATTGGATGGGAGATACTGTTTTGGCCACTTTTGGAAAATACAGTTTTCCACAGGGAAGAAAAAAGGAAGAACAGAAATAGCGTTTAACAAGACCCTGCTCTGTATCGGATGCTTTGTACCAACAATCCCACTGACCATACCACGTGGGGGTCCCTATTCCAAATTTGCAGATGAGGAAACTAAGGCCCAGAAAAGTTCAGGCTCTTGCCCAAAGTCACACCGAAAGTGATGGCATATCCCAGTGGTACTCAAACTTTAGTGTGTACCAAACTGACCTGGAGGGCTTGTTCAAACACAGATTGTTGGATACCATCCGCAGAGACTCTGATTCAGTAAATCTGGAGGGGGACTCGAGAACTTGCATCTTCAATGAGTTCCCAGATGATGCTGGTGATGCCAGCCTGGCAACCACACTTTGAGAATGATTGGCATATAGGTTTTGAAGCCATAGCAGGGTGAATGTCTACTTCATCATGCTTCAAGTGGAGAGCAATGGTATTCCTCAGCCAGGATCAGAGAACAGGAGAATGACTCACAAGCATCATTTCTCTAAGAGAAAACCTTCCATATGTGGCAAGATACGATTTTCTTTATCCCTCACCCACTTCTCTCCCCCTCCCTGCTCCACTCACTCCTGGAGACCTTCAGTAAAACAATGTGAAAGAACACAGACTTCACCAGCACGATAACCTACCAACGATAAGCTATGAGAGGCCATGAGTCACAGCAAAACAAGCCAGGTCTAATTTGGAGATGCTTCACTCTGAAAAACCAAAGATGTCCTCTTCCACTGATGCTTAAGGTTTGGAGATAAGAGATGTGCCTAAAACCTAAAGGATCTGACCCTCGGCATCCTTCGTGGAATGGGACCCCATGGAGAGCAAAACAGAAGAGAGAATCCTGAAGAAGGAGGAGAGGAAGGGATTTTAAGTCTTCGTAAGTGCTTTATACCTGATATTTCCAGTTCTTGCATAAGTAAGATTGCAGTTCCCAGCCCCCTTGTTGTTAGGAGGGACCAGGTAGCGAGTTCATGCTGAGGAATCCGAAAAGAAGTGATGGGTGTTGCTTCCATGCTGGAGTATTTGATTGCAGTGAGAGACCTTTCAGAGCTCTCTTTTCCTGTGGGTGTGCTGGCTGGTAATGCTCCCGGGGATGGCAGCTATTGTGGCCTGGGGCAGAACACCTGCCAAACTATGACTGACAGGTGAAGTAAATGTTTTAAGCCACTAGATTTGAGGGGGTATTTGTTACCGCAGCATAGCTAGTCTATCTTAACTGATACAGGAGAAAAGAGAGAGCAGGAACATCCAGGTGTCTCTCTAAGGAGCGTTATGAAGAGAACAAAGTAAGACTGGTTGGGAAAAGTAAATAACTATTTAGCATGATTCCCTGGCTTCCGTGAGATCTGTGACCTTCTCGCAGTAAGACCCTTCTGCGTCTCTTCCAGACTTTGCAGGTTCATCTAAGGTAAATTGGGCCACACTTCCTCTGTCATTCCCCACCCCCACCACTTTGCTTTAACCCTGTTTCAGTCAGATCTGCTCCCCCTAACAGACCTGAAGGGTAGCTTCAACACAGCATTCTCTAGGCAGATTCAAGACCGAGATCCTTACAACGCCCTCCCCTCAGTTAACCCCAGCTCCTGATCCTAATCGCTCGGCAACATACTCTGTGTTCTGCAGGTTGGCAAAGATGCCAAGGCTTTGTCAATGCAGTGCATGCAATATTTCTCCCTCCACCTACTTACTGAGCATCCTTTGGAAGATGCCCAGGACTGACAGCAGCCGGCATTCATGGCATTCCTGAAAGTATATCCTGCCAGGCGGGAAAAAGGGGACTCTTTGTGTGGCTGGGTTCCCAGCTCCCGGCACCCCACCAATGACCAACGGGCCTGGTTCAGACCATTGTTTTGCCTGATGGAAATAGAGGGCCTGAGATCCGGCAGAAGCAGCTGGGATCCAAGCCTGGATGGCAGAGGGTGGGCCAGAGCTACCCCAAGCCCACCCCCGCCCCTACCATCTGCTCCTCTGAGTTTCTATCATTGTCTGATTTTTAAAAATAACTGCGGGAGGAAAACAAAGCAAACTTGTGAAAAACAATGTGAAGTGTTGAAATAATTTATATTTGGAGTCTGACAAAAAAAAAGTATATGTTTGCCATCTTTAGCTCTGTGGTCCTAAGTTTTTCATCAAAATTTGTAAAGGAGAGCAACAACAACAAATCATGGCATGCCTTTAGCGCACTTGGTGTTGCCTGGTGGTCTCTGTTTAGTCCCCCTACACCCCCCAACATCATTCCAAACCCCACCCCAGGCTCCAAACAGACCCTGTAGCTTCCTGTATGGACAATAGCCACCCCCCCACCACATTCCCTATATCTGCATTATTTCCCCCTTCATGAGCTGCTTCTCCCAAGACAGAAGCCAGACTCTTACTTTCCCATCCTTCTTTGCAGCAAGGGCATGGTCATGCGACTTAGGCTCAGCCAGTCAGAAGCACCTTTGTGGGCTATGGATTCAGGAGTGCTTCCAAGAATCAGGCACCACATAGAATCCATTTAGTAAAGGATGGCTATGTAAACATCCGGCTTCCAGTGCAGACATTCAAGCTTCCAGAGGCAGAGAGGCTCTGGCGGCAGTTGAGTTCTGGGCTCCTCCTGGCCTTGTCCCAAGGAATGGCCATGGTGTCGGGGTCATTTGGACATTGTGTCAGGCTGCAGCGCCTCCAAGCCTGGTTTTCTGGACCCCTCTGGTTTTTATTAATATCTTTAAGTAGATTCCTTTTCTGTTTAAACTCTCTAGAGTGAGTTCTGTCATTTGCAATTATGAATGTTGACTCATATGATAGTTAATGCAGCACCCCTGCCACCCAAAATGCATGTGTCCTCTTACATTGCAGGTCTCATAACAAAGAAAAAGACATTTTTCCAAGGCTTTCCTATCCCGTCCCATACTGTTCTGGTGTGGGGAAGCCTCTGAATTAGGAGACTTTGGAAACTTTATTGATGGACTAATTCCTTCATTCAAAAGATATTAATTGAGCACCTGCTGTGTTCCAGGCAGGACATGATGATGATAAGTAAAATCATATGTGGTCCCTGCCCTCATGGGGCTCACAGCATAGTGAGGGAGACAGACTTTAAGCAAATACTCACACACACTAAAGCAAAGCTATAGTTGCGACAACTCCACAGGAGAGAAAAACAGAATATCAGGTGAGTATACTTGGGAGATTGGACCCCATAGAGAAGGTAACAAAAGGCTTACTTAAGGAAATGACACTTGTGATGGAAACAATGCTATGTGGCCATCAAACTTTCATTTTCCTCCTGGGCACGTAAGAAGACTATATTTCCTGACGATCAGGTCCAGCCTCTTGGTGGACTGTTGTCCTCATTCTTTGGCTCCTTGCTTAGAAAACTCACAAGCAGGGCCAGTGCGACGGAGTGACCACAGACAGGAAGCAATTCCACACAAACAGCTTTTATTGCAGAAAAGAAGGGAGCTATACAAAGTGAGAGTACGTTCCAGAGAGGAACAGGTCAGTCTCCACGATTGGAGAAAGACATTAGGGACTCCCAGGTGGTTCCCTTTTATTGGCCTGGTTCTGGGAAGGGCTTATGGGAGGTGTGGGATGTTACCAGGTGACTGATATACATGATTGACAGGTATTCTTATAGCAAAGTTACAGCTCTACAGGTGTGTATGCCTCAAAATCTCAAGCTCTGCTCTTTGCAGTTGTTAGCTGTGTTTTCCTGCAGTCCCTTCCCCTGGCTTCTCCAACCCTAGGAACTGCCCTCCTGGCCTGTATCTGCGACCTGTAGATTTAGTCCCTGCCTAACATGGCCTTCCTTACATCTAGTTGGGCCCATATGACTAAGTTTTGGCCAATGGAATAAAGACAGAATGGGGTAAGCCATTTCTAGGCCTGGCCATCAAACACCCCCCATGCAGTCTTCTATGCTCTTACTTCCTTAATTCCAAGATGGCAGAGCCATGCAATCGGAAGATCCTGGATCCATTCTGATGGGAAGATCCTGATGACTTGTTCAAGGAGTTATTAGGGAGAGCTGATGGAGACACACCAGCCTTGAACAGTAGCAGAGAATAGACTGATTTTGTTGAGCCAGTGAGCTTTCAGGGGCTATTTGTTACTGCAGCTTAGCCCACCCTACCCTAACTAATACACAGTTGAGCAGAGAGCGGAAGATTGAATAAGGGCTAGATATATAAAGAGAGAGGAGGTGAAGCATTCTAGGCAGAGAGGACGGCCTATGTAAAGGCTTTGTTTTGGGAGGGAGAAGGGCAGGAAGGAGGAATTGGAAAAGGCCAGTAAGTGTGGACAGAGTGAGAGACTGGGGGTTCAAGATGAGGCTGCAGAGGTTGGCAGAGGCTAGACTGTGCAATCCACATATTGGCCGAGAGAAGGAGTAATGTCTGCAAGACTCATGCTTGCTCACATTTCCACTGCCCAGAGATTCTGGGCAACGTCCTGTCTGTCTGTTTTCAAGCCAGAGACCCTGGAGTTCTTCACTGTTAGTCTTCCTCACTCCCAGATGCTGAGGGCCTTGAGAAGAAGCTGTACTTTTCCGTTCTACAGTAAGCTGCCCACATCAAAGCCCAAGAAGCCACAGGCATTTGGGGAGTCGTGGGTCAGATATTTAATTATTCTAATCTAGAAGTCTATTCTCCCCACACTGCCAAGAACAGAAAGTTCCTTTTTGAAAAATAGGGTAGTTCCTTGGAAGGGTTGAATCCCATCCTTGATCAGCAAAGCTCTCAGAACCACCTCAAGACTTCCAAAGCTTGAAAACCCACAGACACCATCCCTCACCCACAATAATGGACAAAGCAGGAGGTCCCTAGTGTTTGTGGTACAGGGAGGTGAAGCTGGTCTTAGATGTATTTTATTTTTATTTATTTTTAAGAAAAGCCACCTTTAAAATGGGGAGATGCAAGGAGATGGATATTTCTAAACAACTTTGTTGATCTGATGAAATCAGATAAAGAAATTACTGTAAAAATATTGCCTCGTCTACAAAGCTCAGGACATTTTTTTTCCCCTTTTGCTCGTTTTTTTATCTTTGAGAAAGATAATGAAAGAGGAAGCTTGAAACCCCATTTCTATTGATGTTCGGGTTTAAGAACCAGAGGAGATGCAAGGGATTGGGGCCTGTGCCGATAAAATTACAGCCACGCTGGCAGAGGGTGTGGGGCCCATTTAGGAACTTGGAAGCAAGGAGTTGTTAACGCACCTTCATTTGGGCCGAGGACAGAAGGAAAAATGACTGAGATTCCGAGGGATTAATTAGGAGTGTGGCTGATAATGTCATAGCAGCTGCACACACATTTAGCCGATGCCTTTCCCTCAGCAAAAGCTTCAAGCCCCCAATATCAGCGCCGTTCACAGGAAAAATGGACCGTGGTGACTTCTCTCCTAGTTCCAAAGCACAGTTCTCCTGCCCCGAAAATTTAACTGGCCTTGGGCCATTAAATCTGTTCTTATTGGGATCCGGGGCGAGAGATTGAGAAAAACAAATAAAGTTGGAAATATAGTGGCGAGTAAGAAGCCCAAAACATTTTATATCAGCTTTGACTGAATCTCTTACAGTTTTCCTCTTAAAATGGGTATATTCCAGTGGATTTCCATCCCCTCCTTGCCCAACACCTGACTATCTGGCGACGAGGCTGTTGGGCTGGTGTGGCAAAGCAGGTGGAAACATTTGAGAAAAACCCACCTGGGTGATCCTTGCAATTACGACCAATGCCTACATAAATCTAGTGCTGATATAAGAACTAATTCTCTGTATTAAATAGTAGAGATGTGAACATTCCAGACTGCCATCCTAATCCTTTCCTCTTAAATTCATGCCAATTTAAAGAGCACAGGAAGTTGAAAAGCCTAGCCAACCATTTTCATCCTAAACCAGTCACTGCGAGTGAAAATACACACTCAGGGATGCAACTTTTGACAATCCGTTGAAGTGGATTCCACAAATACCAAATGATTTTCGTATTAACTTAATTCCAATATAACCAGGAAGGTGAATTAATTTCAAAAAGACTGTAAGAACATATTTTTAAGCATAACATCCCTGTTTCTTCGCTACTCTTTAATGGAAATAATACTAATGTTATTAATAACGAGAACTTGCTTAGCTACAAAGTCGGGCACTGCACTTTGTGTGCAGTATGCCATTTAAGTCTTATAACAGCCCAGTGAAGAAGGTACTTTATTATCCTCATTTACATATGAGGAAAATGAGACTCAGAGAGGCTAAATAACTGTATATAACTGTGCATAATTGTGCATCCAGTACGTGGCAGAGCAGAGATTAGAACCCCAGTCTAACTGATCACACCCTCCCTTCCAACTCCCAGTGATTCTCAATCACCTGCGCACCCCGCCTCTCGGGAGGTAGTTAATCAAGTTTCCAATAGTAGAGAGTCTAATGATCAAATCAGCAGGGGGGTGGGGAGCAGAATTGACAGATGATTCTAGAGTACATTATCTTATTCAGACCTTGAAAATGAAACTTATTGGATAAGCAAAAAAAATTAAAATAGCCACCCCACCGTCATACTTTGTTTGGTCAACCTACAGTAGAACGATTCAATAAAGAAGGCAGCATTTCTAATTCAGTGGCAAAGCATGACCCAAATTTTAAACAAAACTCTCCCAGAGCGTACTTGCTGCTTCACGTCTTGGAGAAGCATTGGCAGTAAAACACATTGAGATTTAATGCAACCTATTAATAACAATAGGATAACGTAGTTGCCATATATCGTGCACCTGCTAAGTGGCAGGCACCGAGCTACGCATTTTACATTTTCATCTCACCTAACTCTCACAATAATTCCATGACATATGTACTTTCATCCCATGTTTCAAATAAGGAAACTAAGAATCAGAGATGTGAAATAATTTGCCAATTTCATACAGATCCTAGGTAGGAGAGTTGGGATTTGAACCTAGATTTTTCCAAAACCTTTCCTCTCTTCTGCAATTCCCATTACGACCCAGTTCTATCTCAATCAGTTCCTCCTCCTGTCCTAGTCTTGAGCAAGGCACCATTGTCCTGGCTGCCTACCCAGAAACCTGAGGGTCTATCATGTCTTCTCAACGTCCGGTACCACCCACCCACATCGGATCAGTCACCAAATACCATCACCTCTAACTCCATTGTCACTCAAAAGTGTGTGCCCTCCGCTCCCTCCTTGCCACTGCCTTGGTTTGGGCCCTCTTATAACAGACGTCAGGAACGTATAGAAGTCATGTGAGAACACCAGAGATGTTAAAAGAGCATTTATATGTGAAAACCACTTGAAGAACACCGCAGGTTTAAAATCCCCCCTTGCAGGCAGGAGGACTCTATTTTGAAAATTTTAGGTCTTGCCCCAAGCCCCACTGAAACATATTCACACATCTCCTGTGGCTATGAAAATTGATACAGCGTTTTCAGAAAATTATTTGGCCTTATATATATCAAGAGCTATAAAAATGTTCATCTCCTTTGACATAGTACTCTCACTCCTGGGAATTTATCTGAAGGAAATCATTCAAAATAAGAAGAAAAAAAAGAGCTAATTGTGCACTAGATGTTTATTACCTCATTGTAATAGTAAGAATCTCAACGCAAAAGAAATGCAGAATTATACTAGAATAATGAAGTCGATTTCAGCATAATTAATTCAGTGGTATATTAGGCAATTGCAAAAATAATAAATATGGGCCCTATGTAGAACCTTGGAAAAATATACAGGAAATAATGCTGAATGAAATATATATGTTCCACAATTATAACATCAAAAAAACATACATTTTTACAGATGAAAAATGAAAGGAGCTGTGGAGGAATGTAAATAATGTGTATGATTGATTGGTGGGATTATGGACATGGCTTCTTTGATGCTTTAGAGTTGGATGAAAATGTTTTAAAGCCCCTTTGAAGCTCCCTAATGAAGGGAGGGCTGTGACCGTGAGCGGGGACTCCAGCCCCAGGCCTGTGGAGGGAAGGGGCTCTCTGCTGCTTTCTGTGCTGCATGCAGGGAGGTCGGCCAGCTCCCCAGACAAGACCCTGGCTCCCCACATCAGAGGCAGCTGG
The DNA here is from genome assembly GCA_023783475.1 of Daubentonia madagascariensis. NCBI lineage: Eukaryota > Metazoa > Chordata > Mammalia > Primates > Daubentoniidae > Daubentonia > Daubentonia madagascariensis. Next base: position 12,445,580 of record JAKFHU010000487.1, read on the forward strand.
CAGAACTCTTGGAGGCCTCCCCATCCTGGGCCAGCATCGCATTTGGTAAAGTAGCTACAAAACCAACTCCTTGTCCCCCATAGGCAGGCAGCCCTGGGTTCTGGGCCACTGAGAGTGGCCCGAGAATCTCATTTTACCAAGGTCAGGGGTTGGAAACTGACCCTCTCTGAGGATAAATCTTGCCCAAGGTCCAAACAGCAAGTGGAAGCACAGTCAAGCCTCCCAGCCAAGGTTAGGAGCACAGAACAGGATCCAGTGAGGACAGGGGGAAGATTATAGAGATGTAGCAAAGCTCCCCATAATGGGAGTCAAACCCCAGGGGGCACTGGCCTCTCCGTGGCTGATCAAGAGGCAATACCAACCTAGGACCCAGCCAACGTGCTCTGTGGCTGAGTCCACTCAGCCATGCTACGCAGCATGGCCCTCTTCCCTCTCTGCTTTGCACCTCCCCCTCCCTATTACCCTTCTCCTCTCTCCCCTCCTTGGCCCCAGGCCCATCGATGACACACACCCGAGGATGCAGCATAGTCCCCCAGCAGGACCCAATGCTGAATGATGACTGACTCATTAGGAGGGGTCCTTGCAGGTGCCGTGTTGGATTCGTCCGTCTTGTCCCTACTGAGCGATTCCAAATCTGGCCGTTTGCTGGAGGCCTGGGCGAGGCTCTCCACAGTGCCATCCTGTGAGTAAACACCCCTTCATCACAAACAGGATGCTTGCCGACACTGGCTTTCATCTGGCTCCACACAGAAGGGATGGAGAATCAAGGCTTTGGCTGATCAAAACAGCGGCAGGAAGCCAGCAGGGGTCCATTGTCCCTTTCTACCATCTTGGACTTTGCTCCCACGCAGCTGCCTTCGGATTTTTAAGCAGCATTTGTTCAGGGTAAAGCGTTTTTGCCAAGGCTGGCACTGGACTCAAAGGAGTTTGAAACTGGGTAGCTCAGAATCACAATGACTCCTCTTAGCCTGCCCTCTCTTGGCAGGTGTCCTCCGCATCCACGAGAAGATGGACAGATCCCACTTACAGAGAAACTCGTGGAGCAGAGGCCAGAATTAATTAGTAAGGAGAAGATGTTGGTGTAAACAACATTTTCTCAAGAAATGTACTTGTTACTGCCAAGCCCAAAGGTAAATCAAGTCAGGCTAATCCATGATAGACTAGTAAATAATCTGCTTCAAGGATATCAGAAAAATTACACATTTCTGCCTATTACTCGTGTGTCAGTAGGTCCACCTAAGTTCCCGAGGGCACTTAAAAACAGAAGAGCTTTTAAATATTCCACTTGCATCTTCTCATACTTTGCAGCATTTTGTTGCTGTTGTTGATTTAAGGTAGGGTTTCTCAACCTGGGCACTGTTGACATTTGAGGCTGGATCATTCTTTGTTGTGGGACACTGTCCTGTGCTTTATAGGATGTTTAGCAGCATCCCAGGCCTCCACTCACCAGGACACTCACTAGATGACCGTGACATGCTCTCATTTGTGATGAACAGAAATGTGTCCAGACATTGCTACATGCCCCCTGGGATGCAACCCCCCCACCACCGCTCCCACCTTTGAGAACCACTGATTTAGGAGCAGGAAGAGGTTAAGGAGGAGGAAATTTGCTAATTCAACCGAGCTCCTGCAAGGGTCCTCACTTCCTCGGAAAGAGACAGACCTTCATGAACGGGATATTGCTGGGCTTTATGGTAGAACTTGAATAGAAACGCACAGTTTCTAGTGCTGGAATATCTAGAGGAAAGAATTCACCAGAAAAGGCAATGGTGTTATTGTTGGTCACTTGGCACATCTGAAATGCCCCTGCTTTTATTAATAAAATGGCCCTTGTTTGGGCAGGTATGCTTACAAACTTACACAACAAAGTAAGCACATTTTTTCTTTTAAGAAAAAAGATTCATCTCATGGTTCCTTGAAATGAACCCCCTTAGAACTTTTCTAGTTGTGTTTGGTATTATTAACTTGACAGACTGTCTGGGCTGCAGAGAAACTTAGAAGATTAATCAGAAATGAAGAAAGCATTTCTGAAATTCTTACGTTTGTCGATTTTGTGTAAAGTGATCTCTCCTTAATTACTTTACCCTTGGTTTTTTCAGCCACACCTATTGGCCGAAATGAGGTTCATAAACAAATGGTGGTGTTTATTCATTTTACAGTGATTTGCCCATTTAACATGGACTGGTCCCAAGCTGGGCACTCAATAGCAACAATGAAAGAATGGGACATCCATGTTCAAGGTGCACACGATCTTTTTGGAGGGCAGAACATGTACTTTTTAACCAACTACAGAATACTAGTTAGGCAACACATGGACTCTCTCCTCTTATGGATGGTGCTGAGCAGAGCACTCTTCCAAACAGGTAGAGAAAATCCAAGGAGACTCCCTGGAAGAGGGGGCTTCGAGCCAAGTGTGGATCAGTAGAGTCTCCACAGACCCTGCTGGATCCCAGGGGACACTGCTCACCTCCAGAGCCTGGATGGACAGGACCCTCCACCTTCTCATGCTCTTGTTCCCCCTTTCCTGTGCTGCCCGGACCATCATTTTGTGGCTGCAGTGGGCAAAACCATTTTCCAATCATGTGACATCACCCTTCTGGCCACAGTTGGTTGGTTCAGGGGTGGGCATCTTACCAAAACTGGAACAATCCAAATTCTTTAGGCACTGTCCTACATGGTTCATAAACATGAATTCATTTAATCTTCATAACAATTCTATGAAGTAAGCACTATCATTGCCCTCCATTTTACAGATGGGAACACAGTGTGACAGAGAAGTTAAATAACTTGCCCAAGGACACACAGCTGGTAAAGGACAGAGCTACAACACCATGTTGCTTTGGGGAGTTAAAAGTAAGCAGGTGAAAAGCCAGAATCAGGCTTCTTGTCCCATCTCTGTCACTTTCAGTTTGCCCTGTATAAATTGCTCAGCTTTGCTGGGCCGTTTCCTGGCTGCAAAAGACAGGGGTGGAATAGGTCAATGTTTCCCAAAGTGTGGTGTAGCTACAGGTGGACTGGGAGATTATTTTAGGTAATAAATGAATAAAGATTTTTTCATAGTTATATATTCATTTTCATATATATCTCCCCAAAACCTGTGGCATCACAAATAGTATTGCTTGAGATGAAACCAAAATAGGTAGTAATATCATAGTTTAGAACTGAGTTCAGGAAACACAGGATCGCAAAATGGAATGTGGGCCCTTGACTGTCACATGTGCCTGTGCTGCCTGAGTCAGCGTGGTTCAGGCAGGGATGACTCCTTTCCTCCACACCAAGGTGGACTTATGACCCAGGCCTGGCCAGCATGATTGTCCTAGAGTTGGACACATGATCCAAGAAGACCAACGAGACCTCCTGGGGACTTTTGCTGGAAGGATCAGTGCTGCCAGGGACAACTCCCACCACCAAGAGAGGATAGAGGCAAGACAGAGACCAGAGCTGGAGAGGGGAGGGAGGCCTGCAAAGGCACCATCCGGCCTCAGAGCCAGTTCAGCTGTTGTCACATCTACCCCTGGATTCTTCCCTTACCTAAGGCAACAGATTTTTCCCTTTGCTTTCTGCTGACTCCAGTTTGAATTTGATTTCTGCCCCTTTGCAAAGATTTAGAGGGAAGGAAAGTTTAAGGAGGAGGAAGTTTGCTAATTCAAAGTCAAATTCAACACAGGTATACAATGTGGTCTTAGGACTTAGTGAAAACTGCTACTTTCTAGTACCAGATGATGACACCTCAGTCTAAGAAGCCACAGCAATGTCAGTGGGAGAAAGGACAGGTGTCGTAGCTCCTATGCTGGAAGTGATGACCGTATGTCCCTATTATGTGTCAGGCAGCATCGGGGGGAGAAGAGGGGCAAACTTTGACATTGATTTTCTTCAGCCTCGTTTCTTCATATGTTAAGTGGAAATAATATCTCCTATTTAGGGTTGTCCTGGGGCTAAATGGTATAACAGAAGCCACCTAATGAAGTTTCTTAACCCAACAAAAAGTAGCTATCACTATATTGTTCTGGGTGTTTTATATAATGCATTGCATTAAATTTCATGAGATTCTCACAATAGTCCTATACTTTTAAATCACCATCCTTATGTAACTCCAGAGAAAGTGGAATCCAGAGGATTCAGAGAGGTTAAGTGACTTGTCTGTGACCAAACACCCAATAAGAAACAGAGCTATCATTCAGCCAGGTCTAGCAGACCCAATTCAAGGCTGGGTTGGGGGCCGTTCCAAGGCCTGGAAGCAGAATTCCAAGGAGCCAGTTGTCAGAGGCAAAGAGGTGTGAAGATCACCGGTGGGGGCAAATAAGCAAGACAAGATAGCAACGCAAATTCCCCGAGAGCTCTCCTTATATCCTGCCCACCTTGGAAACTTCCCTGGAAAATCCTCGGGCTAAGATTTGGAGGAAAATAAGCTTCATGGAACAAAGGTATAAAATAATCCAGCAAAGAACCCAGTCCCAATGCATCAAGAGGAACTAACATTAATACACGACCACAGATCCCAGATGTTGTTATGGTTGGATTACATGGACTTGGAAAGTTCGAGCGTGAGATGCCTGAACGATAACAATAGAAAACAGATCAAAAGCCCCAAGAAAGAAATCAAGAGAAATGAAAAACAGAAGGAACCGTACGGAAAGATGGAAGAGGAGAATTACAATTTGACACTGAAGTGGAGCCAGTGTTTAAGGTTTTGCTGGCAGCGGACTCACATCCACATGAGATTTTTGCAGCATTATTGGTGGTATGAAGTTACAATCCTTGAGCACTTTCATAGACTTTTGGGACTTTAGGGTTAAAAGAGTTCCCTGAGAATCTCCTAGGCCCACCCCTTCCTTTAAATAACCTTGGAGGTGCTCAGTGCTGGAATCTGCACAGACTCTGTCATATTCAGCTCCCCCATAAATACCAGGGAGGTCAGCAGGGTAAAAGACATTGAAGAAAAGGTGATATGGTTCCCCTGGCCCAAGTCCCAGAAGAGTCTCATTGATCCAAGTATCAGAACACTCCCAGTCTCTCAGTTCAGATAATAAAGACCCCAATTTACACTGACACGCAAAAGAGGGTATGGTTTGACTAAGACAGCTGAAGAGTTAAGAGGTGTCTATCTAGCTTCGGGTATGGTTTGATCCAGGAGTTCAAAAGATGTCACCAGGATTCAGTCTCTCTGTTCCACTCCATATCTGCTTTTTTTCTCAAGTTCCATGGGGTGACAAGATGGCAGATTTCAAGCCTATATTCACCCAGGTTTGAGTCCAACAGAAAGAGGTCATGCCTGTCTCCTGAAAGTCCCAGCATAGACTCATCAAGACCCATTGGCTCTAACAGGGTCATATGCCCACCCCAGTGTCTAAAGAAATATGATGCTCTGATTGGCCAGGCCTATACCTAGAACTAGTAGTGAAGTCAATTCCATGCCCAAACTGAGAACTGAGAGTAGGAGACAGACAGGGGTTTCCCTGAGAAGAAGTGTGATTATATCCTTAGAAGGCAAACGGATGCTGGGAATCAAAATGCAACAGATGTCCATTATCCCCCATCCCAGCTCTGTCTCCTGAACATGACTCTCCTTTGCTACTTTTCTTCTATCACAAGAAAATAGAAGTAGCAGCACTATTATCTGATCCTGAAATATCAACAGCATATACAATTTTTACTTGTCAATTAAAAAAATAAAGCCAAAGTCATTTTACGTTTGCTTTTCCAAAATGTCTTAAATTGAAATTTTTCAAGCCTTTCTATACAACCAGTCAATCAATCAATAAAAATGTATCAATGGCATATATCATCCACATAAGAACCGCACATTGATACCTACTTTTGGCCATGCAGTGTCCTAGGCTCTAGGGGGTACAAAAGGGATACAAGGTCTGGTTCCTGAGAAATTTACACCCTAATAAGGTTTAGAGGAACATTGGCCTTAAGGGAAAAATATTAACCTGAAATTTTTCATGAAACTTTCGTGTTCTTTAGTCAAATCTCTCAGGAAAAGACCTGCTCTGTCCCCATCCCAGTCCCCAAATTTTAACCAGCAGCATGACAGTTAACAACACACTTTTACTTTTATTTTTGTATTTGAGATTCCCAATATCTTTAGGAGGTTGGTTTTATTTTCAATTGGCATTTTATGGATAAATGAGAAAAGTTCAGAGAAGTTGGGTGATTTGCAGGGGGTCACATAGCTAAGAAGTGATTATATCCAAGCTTCAAATCTTCTCCCCCATCCCCACCCCAAGCTATATGAACCTACCAGAAGTCAAAAACTTTGTCACCCACACTGGATATAGATGAGGCCAGAGGTCCACCAAGAGGTTGTTCCAAGACAGAAGAGCCAAGAAGGCACTTGAGGTCCATGTTGTTGTCTTGTGTTCTGTACTGTAACTCAAGCCACATGTATAAAATTGTGAGCCTTCCTCCAACTGAATTTATTCAATCAACAGCCTTTGTTTGAGCTGTCTGCTAGGTGCCAGGCCCTGGGCTAACCCCTGGGATTACCCAGACTAAGTGGGTCCCTGTCACCCAGGAATACACATTCTGGAAAGGGGGATGACAAAGCCATGTGATGAATGCACCGGTTAAGGAGTGCACGGGCAACCCAGGGGGCCAGGAGGAAGCTACCTGCTCGGAGTGGGAAGGCTTCCCGGAAGAGGGAGAACGTGGGATCTGTCAGGTATTACGGTCGGGGATGGGAAAGAATGTTCGCGTGAACTAGACGTGGAGAGTAAGGAGGGGGTGAGGGAGGTGAGGCTGCCAATTTTGGAAAGGCTCATTTGGGATCAAAGGAGATTGTCCAGCTGATCCCTGCATGCCACGGGGGGCTCCAAAGCAGACACAGGCTTTTTGATTTTAAGTTCCCTCTGGACGCAGTGCAGGAGATGGGTTGGACGTGGACAAGTTTGCAGACGGAGAGAACTGTTTGTTAGGAAGCTGTCATCCAAGCCACCAGAGCTAACACAGTGCTGGTGGGCATGGGAGACATGGTTGTGTTGCAGAAGGATTCAGGCACAAGTTGAGATGGGGATGTAAGCGCTGCAGTGGAAGGAGCTGGAGCAGGAAGTCGGCTGGCACCCAGGGTTCTGGCACCAGTGTCTGGGGCTGGTGACGCCATTCAGTGCGAGGGGTGTGGGGCATAAGGGAGGAGGGTGCTGACATGTTTTGTGATGTTTCAAGATTGCAGTGCCTACAGGGACGAAAGGGGACAAGTCTGGTGGGCTGTGGGATCCAAAGGAGTGGAGCTTCGAGAGCAACCTGAGCTGGAAAGAGAGCTGGGAATTATCTCAGGCTGTCATGGAATTGAGCGTGGGAGGTCGCCAGAGCTCTGGATTTGAATGCATCCCTCAGAGGGGAGTTTATAGAGCAAGTAACAGACCAAATACAGAGTCCCGGAAGATGATAGGTAAGAGGTATGAAGAAAACGGGGAGAGAGGGGGGAACTAGGAGCCAAAGGAGGGGAAAGATTTTTAAGGAGAGGTTAAAGCCTGCATGGAAATCTGGTCAGATAAGGGCTAAACAGTGCTTATTGGATTTTGCATCAGAGAAGTCCTTAGCCTTATTGGCAAACACGTCAGGGAAATGGTGGGAGCAGCAGCCCGCATGCGGTTGATGGACAGGTGCATGGAAGGTGATGACATGGCCTGTGTGGCTGGGGACAACTCTTTCAAGAAGCTTGGCAGGGAAGGGACAGAGAGAGATCAGGCCATAGGATGGGGAGAGGGTTTGGGGCCTGGGGGTTTAGTTTATTGTTATTTTAAGACAGTAGAAGACTCAGGCATGTTTATGTGATACCTGAGGACCCTCTGCAGGTGGGTAGGGACTGATTCAGAGTTCAGAGGGCAGGATGAGCCTCTTCCTCTGAGGCTGAAGGGAAGAAGAGAAGGGAGAGTCAGGATTTAGACGCACTGGAGTGAAGGCAGGACGTCGAGAGAGGTCAGTCTGATAGCCTGTATTTTCTCAAAGAATTAGGAGGCAGGAGTGTCTGCCAAACGTGAGGGGCCGGGATGGGGAGGCAGGGCTGGGTTGGAGGATGGTGGTAAATATTCTGAGCAGCACTGGAGGGAACTGGGAGACATTGCTAAGCAGTGCTGGGGCCATTGAGCTTAGAGGCTCTGAGGCTCCCAGTGGCCCAGAGCAGCCCAGTTGTGTGGTTTTCCAATCTTCTGATCTGGAATTCATGGCAAGATCAACAGGGACTGGGCTTAAATATCTTACTTATGAAGAAAGAATAAGGAATAAGCTACACCAATAAAGACAATAAAATAAAACTGAAGAGAAATGTTTAATCTACTCGAGGGAACAAACTTCTCTAACATTTTCGCAGGACCTGTCTACAGTCCAGGTGATGGGATTATACAAAAAGACACTAATCCATTCATTGAGGTAGGTCTGCAGAATTTCTACTTGACAACACTTCTTAACCCGGATTGCTTTTCTAAAAGCTTGTGAAAGCAAAACCTTCCCAAATGAACCCTCATTTATATTTTTCAATAATTCAGACCAGGCAATGGGAATGAGTAAAAATACATATTTTTAAATTTAATTGGACTTTACATTTTTAAAAATTAATGCTAAGACCTGAAATACCAGCGTATTGGAAAGTTCAAGTCATTTAAGGTATGCAAGCGGCGCTGTGGGTGTGTGCCTTCAACTTGGAGCAACAGTCAATGTTCTTGTCGACATCCCTCTGAACCCAAAACAGATCCACTACAGGGGTGCAGGGGATGGTTAGCCCACCCTCCCAGGCTTTAGGAGTATTGTGTTCTGTAAGGTGAGTTGGGGTTGGGGTGGGGGAGGAAACCCCACCTTCCTGGATGGAGACCACTGAAAAGAACCATTGTTCACCAACAGGTGCTCACCTTTATGGAGGGTTCCCTCTGATCTGACGTGGTACTAAAGGCTTTACGCAGGCTGTCTCAGGTGATCCAAACAACAGCTGGTGGCTGATTTACCATTATTATCATCCTCATTTTGGAGAGGAAGAAAAGGAAACCCATTGAAGTGAGGTGACCTATCCAAGGGTGCACAGCCAGCAGAGGGCAGAGCCAGGACAGAAGCCAGAGTTGACTTGTCCGATTGAAACCCAGAGTTTTAAGCTGCAGTGCCTTACTGCTTCTATTCTTACATTGAAGTCACAGCTGCCCACGTTTCTGGTCATCACAGAGTCCCAAGCACCTACAGCCAACCCCACTGGCTTTGACGCGGGCACCGAGTTCTGAGCATAAACATTAACATAACAGTGCAAGGTCCGCTTAGTGGCAGGAGATTTCAATGGGAAGCGTGGTTGCTCTCTTCCAAGCATCACATCCCACAGCCCAGGCGCTGCGAGATGTGGCAGATTCAACACATGCCCAGCACAGGGAAGGCACTCGGTTCCACCAGAGAGGTGGGAAAAGAGAAGCAACTTTGGCAGAGGGGAGGTTAGGAAGATTCCTGGTTGCTGAGCTTGAGATCGCTGGTTTCTTCTTTCTACAAGCATTTATGCAGTCCCTAACAGGGACTGTTTCCAGGCAATAGAATGAATGGTGGGGAGAGGTGGAGGCTGTGCCTGCTCTCAGGGAGCCCACAATCTAGCGAGGGAGACCAGCATAGACAGCACGCTTCCTACAAAGGGTGAGGATGTCGCAGCAGAGGACTCTCCAGGTGTAAAGAGCATAAAGGAACAGCAAGCAATTCATCTAGGGGCTGAGAGGTAGTGGTGGTCAGACTGGAAGGGGGCCCTGTGAGCCCCACCCCTTAGGACTCATGCCCTTGAGTGTGAGCAGGTCCTGTGAATCGCTTCTGGTCCATAGAGTACCGCAAAGGTGAAGAGATGTATGTGAGTATGTTACATAAGCTCGTAATGCCCATCTCGTGAAGAGACCTCCTCCTCCTTGCCAGCTTTAAAGAAGCCAGCTGTGAGTTGTGAGCTCCCATCTAGAGAGGGCCACATGACAAAGAGCTGAGAGCAGCCTCCAGCCAACAGCTAGCCAAAAAAAAAAAAAAAATCCAAAAAAAACCCCCCAAAAAACTGAAGCCTTCAATTCAGCAGCCTGCAAGGAACACACGAGCTTTGAAGTGACTCTTTCCCCAGTTGAGCCTCAGATGAGACTGCAGCCCCAGCTGACACCTTGACTACAGCCCTGTGAGACCTGAGCAGAGTATCCAGATAAACCATGCTCACACCCTCAACCCACAGATACTTTGAGATTACAATGCCTGTTGTTTCAAGCTGCCATGTTTTTGGTAATATGACCATGTAGCAATAGATAACTAACATGGGAGCCAAAGGGGGCTTCCTAGAAGATAGAATCTTAATGCATTTTTTTCCAAACTTTAGCCACTTGGCTCCACCTTCCACAGAAAGACCAGTCTGTCCTCTCTGGTGATTCCTTTTCCTAGACTTCTAAAATATCCCAGGTTTCATATGCTATTCCTATTCTTAAATAAAAATGATTCCTTCAATGTACAACAAATAATAGAGAAAACATCATTTGTGTTATACTTTGTATACCGGTGTAATACTTTTTATGGTGGAAAAAAACCCCTGAAAATCAAGAAAAAATTTTTTTATCAGTCCATGATTTTTGATGTGAGGTTCAGGATACATAATCTAACTATTCCTTTTTCTGGTACTGGAGAAAGCTACAAATGTGCTAAAGTTGGTTTGTGAAACTGAGGGCAATGTTCAGGTAAGAAAGTTTGCTGCCTTGAGCAGACAGCATTCTGTCTAAACTGCAGGCAGTTTCTGCATAACTTCTGAAGAGAGAGACGCTATTTATGCCAAGTGACCATGGTCATGTCTAAGTGTACAGGAGGCAAGCCTAGCTGGCCAACCAGAAGGAAAGAGGAAATTAAACAAGTTAGCCAGGAAGAGCTGCCCAGGGGACTGAGAAGTTACCTTGGGTTATAAAAGCAGAAGGAATGAAAAGGGGCTCTGGAAGAAACAGGGGGGATGAGGATGCTGGATTTCAGGGAGTAGTTGGGATGAAAACAGTTAAGGGACAATATAGCCAGAAGCTAGAAATGAACTATGGATGTAAAAAGAAAGCAGCAAAGCAGAGGCTCTGGTTTTCAAAAGGATGTGGGGATTGGGGTAGACAGGGAGAAGGGCAAGAGAAAGAACAAGCTGAGAGAGAGAGGGCAGAGAAGGAAGGGGACAATCCCCATACAAAAGATTCCTGGGAAAATCTATGAGAATTTGCAGAAGCAAATGGAGCACCATAAGGTAAATGCCACAGAAGCAGGGATTTTGTCTATTTTGGTCATTGTGATATCCCCAGAACCTGGGCTGTATCTGGTACAGAGAAGACACTCAATAAATATAGTTAAATGACTAGACAAAGTCTGAAAGAGTAGAAGAAGCGTAAGACTAAGATACCAAAAGGGACAGAAGAAAGATCTTACTCAGTTCATCCATCCATACATACATCTATCCATCCATCCATCTATCCATCCATCCATCCACAAACATTTGTTGAGTCTTTACTTTGGGCCCAGCACTATAGCCATTGGGAATAAAGTCACAATCAGGACAGCCAAGGTCCCTTCTCTTAGGAAGTTCACATTCTAGTTAGGGAAGACAAGCAGCATATGGGCAAACAAATAAAACATACATGAAATGAAAAATGCTATGAAAGAAATGAATCATGATTTAGTGGTGGAGAGCAGTTAGGGTGCAGGTGGTGGTGAGTAGTTCATCAGAGACGGTCTGGTGGAATAAGAGACTGCTGTTGGAGCTAAAACAAGATTATTAGAAGGAGCCAGTCCTATGATGAGCCAGTAGAAGCACATTCCTGGCAGAGTGAACAGCAAACATGGTCTCTGCTATGGACTGAATGTTTCTGTCCCCCCAGAATTCATATGCTGAAGCCTAATCCTCAATATGGGGGTAAATGGAGGTGGAGACTTTGAGAGGTAATTAGGTCATGAGGGTAGAGCCCTCACAGGTGGGATTAGTGTCCTTATAAGAAGAGACACAAGAGAGATGATCTCTTTCTTATCTGTGTGAAGACACAAGAAGAAGATGACTGTCTACAAGCAGGAGGAGAAGCTCACCAGACACCAGATCTGCCAATGCCTTTATTTTGGACTTCCCAGCCTCCAGAATGGTGAGAAATAAATGTCTATTGCTTAAGTCACTCAGTCTATGGTATTTTTGTTATAGCAGCCCAAACTAAGACAGTCTCAAAGGTGGAAGTCCATTTGGGCACACTGAGGAAGAGAAAATGGCCAGTGTGGATGCAGCGGGGTCCAGCGGGGAGGGGTATAGAGTGAAGCCAGAGAGCTGGCAGGAGCCACATGGTGTAAATGGCAAGGAGTTTGAGAGGACATCAGAGGGGAAGAAATGATATCATCTGGCTTACTTATTTGAAGATCACCCTCGTGTAAGGGTTGTGAAGGGGCAAGAACAGAAATGAGGAAACCACATTAGGGATGTGATGAGAGGGGACACTGGTACAGCTTCCACCACTGCAAATGGTGGCACTGGGGAGCAGAGAAGTGGGCAGGCTGGAGCATATCTCAGAAGAGGAGTTGACCCATCTTGCTAAAAAGTTGAAACAAAGTGAAAAGGAAGAGAACAAGTCAAAAATGACTGAGTTTCCTGGCTAAGAACTGGATAGATGGTGTTGCCATGTCATGGTATGGGTGAGAGTCGATAGGGACCATGCTGAAGAGGGCACTCCTGGGGAGTTCCATTCAGAATTGGTTCAGTTGAGATGTCCATTGAACATCTAAATGAAGACATCTACCCACTTGGGTGGATTAGGAGTCGTGGATCTGCATGGCACCATGCAGAGAGTGTAGAGAGAAAAAGTCACTGGTTAAAAAATGTTTTTTTAAAAAACAAGACAGTTTTTTCCCCTTTCAGATCAGCTAATGTGAAAAAGAATGGCAAGTCTCAGTTTCCCAGTTTTGGCAAAGATGTGGAAAAATGGGCACTCTCTCAAACACAGCTACTGCATGAGCAACTGAGCAGGGTGTACTTAATGCCTTAAAAGTAAATATACCCTTAAACCCAGCAATTACAGTTCTAGGGATTCAAGGAGGGGGGGGAAAAAAGTCCTTAAATATGTCTGTATCCATGTATGCACATTGTAGCTTTGTTAGCTAAGTGTTGAGACATAAAGAGAGTAGCTTAGTACAATGGAATACCATGTAGGCACTTTTAAATGATGTGGCAAAATTTTATTGTTGTGTCAGTGAAAATGGTGAAAGATTTTGAAATGAGCAAAGGAGTATGGGAAGTCCTTTGAATGGAATTCTGGACTGTATCTAGTAGACCCTTTGGGGTAATCTGATACTATAGGTGTGTGCTTTCTTTGTCTTTGATGAGGCTGTTTTGCAACTTAGTTGTAGAAAAGTGATAGTAATGAAAATCAGTCTTATTCATAGAAACACAAATGAATTTTGCCCTAATTGTTGTCCACCTTGCCGAAAAGATGATTCCAAATATAATATTTTATTGCCATAGAGATATTAACCCATTTTGCATCTATTAACAAATCCTTTTTGCATTTCTGATTGTCTGTATGCTATAGTTTCAATGTATGCTCTCCCAAATTCAGGGATTAAAAATTAATGGCCAATATGATAGTATCAACAAGTGGGGTCTTTAAGAGGTGATTAGGGCATGAGAGTTCCTCCCTCATGAATGAAATTAAGGCCCTTATAAAGGCCCTTCACGCAGCGTTCAGCTCTCTTGTCCTTCTGCCTTCCCCACGTGCAGACACAGTGTTCCTCCCCCCTCACAGAGTATATATAGAGTGGCAAGGCGCCATCTTAGAGTCAGAGACCAGGCTGTCACCAGCAAGTGCCTTGATCCTGGACTCCCCAGCCTCCAGAACTCAGAGAAAATAAATTTCTGTTCTTTATAAAATACCCAGCCTCAGGTATTTTGTTACAGCAACACAAATAGACTAAGACGCTATATATAGGTTCTTCAGCTTCTCCTTTGAACAGGTAGTAACACCTTACTGGGGTTCCCCTCATTAATTAATGATTTAAATAAAATCTTTGACATGTGTCCATTTTATATTTGTTAATAGTGTTTCATTTATAGGTGAGGTCAGTAAACATTTCCATTGTGGAAAATCTGACTGTCACGATTTTACATTTTTGAAAAGTATCCTTTAACAGTTGTCATGGAAAGGTGTTTATGCTGCAGATCAAGGATTGGCAAACTATGGATCACTAGCCAAATCTGGGCTCCTGCCTATTTTTTGTAAAGACAGTTTTACTGAAACACAGACGTGTCTATTTATTAACATACTGTTTTTGTACTGTAGTACAACGGCAGAGTTGAGTAGTTGCAACAGAGACCATATGGCCTGGAAAGCAAACAGTATTTACTATCTGGCTCTTTAATGGAAATGTTTACTGACCTCACCTATAAATGAAAAACTATTAACAAGCAGGATTCCAAAAGTGTATTATATGTGCATATATATATATACATACATAGTCTAAAGTCTAGGAGGATATAAAAGAAAATGTTGTCTAGAAATCATTTTTGACTGGAATATCTTGCCTTTATACCCCACCCAACAGTCATGGCAAAATCCTCATTAGTATTAAAGGGAAGTCCAACTTTAGAAAGGATTGTCATAAAATGTTTAGTATAAAATTATCATTCAAAAATTATTTGTGAAGTCTGCATCATATGGTAGACTGGAAACTGGGTGACTAGTTTGTCCAGGTTTGCCCAAAACCTTCCCAGTTTTAAAACTGGAAGTCCCACGCCCAAAGAATCCCTTCACTCTCAGGCAAACTGGGACAACTGGTCATCTTAGCTGGAAATTGTGCTGTCCTGGCTTGGATCCTGGATCTGCTACTTACTAGCCCTTTGAGCACCCTTGAGAAGACCATTTACCTTCTCTAAGCCTCACTTATTCCAACTACAAATACATATTTCCCTGTTCTGCAGGTATTGTTGTGAGGATGATGTGAGGTTAGTGTATGAACACATGCTCAATAAACCATGATGGTCAAAAAAAAAGGGTTATTATCACTTTGTCTCCAAAACAAAATTATGCAATGGCTAGACTTTGTGTGACATTACAACATAAATGGGATGAGAGAACAATTACCTAGAAGTTTGTCATATAATTGTAAGGTGACCACATAATCTGTTGTCCAAACCAGGACAGTGTTGAGAGGGGAAGAGGAACTCTCAATAGTCACATTGGGATAACAGCAGTAAACCAAGACTGTCCCTGGTAAACCTGGACAGGTCATGGACCACAGAATGACATGGGAACAAGGGTGTGCAACCTGTGCGATCACACACAGGCTCACGCTCAGAGGGCCCTGTGCTTGGTTGCACGCTCTGCTGTTGCTATCTTGAAATTCTTAATAATTTCCGACAAGGGGCCCCTCGTGTTCACTTTGCACCAGGCCCCATCAATTATGTAACTGGTCCTCCTTCGGGAGAATCCTATTGCGCAGCAAGGAGAGGTGGCATGACCTCTGAAACCCCCTCCAGGCCTAGGCTGCTAAGCCTCCAAGCCCCTGAGGAGAAAGTTCCGGTTTTAACCCCAGCTGGTTTAAATCCCCTGGAGTTAAAAATAGCAGCACACGATGAGGCAAAAGATGGAGACTGGGGTCTGCGAGTGGCCTCATTACCCCACTCAGAGCAGGTGCCTGCCACAAGGAGCTGGCCAGACAAGCTTGGAGGTGTTCCCCAGGAAGGGCCTCACGCCGGTTTGAACTCTGGTTTTGTCCTTGGCTGACATTTCTGCAGACTGGCAGCGGCTTGGGCAACAGAGCAGCTGGATGAACCCTAGAGGGCATTTGAGTGTGAGTCATCCTACCAAGTTAAACCTACTGATCTGGCAACCCCCAGCCCTGCTAATGGCTGCGAACGCCATTTATGGGGCTTTCAGAGGCAATAACTGTAAAATCCAGTTCACTATCTTAACAAACCAGAACAAAGCTGGGTGGTGTTGCCAGAGGAGTGCAGCTGCTTGCACAGTGACTGGGAAGTAGATCCAGAGCACTGGGGTGAACCCTAGAAAAGACAGCAGGAGGCTAACCAATAGAAAAACTCCTCCAACCTTATTGTGGGGTGGGGGGCAATGGAGACCATCGTTTCTAGGTTGCCCCGCCCGTGCATCAGTTAGGGCAATCTCTCCACTCCAGCACTATTGACTTTGGGGCTAGATAACACTTGTGGGAGCTGTCCTGTGCACTGAAGGATGTTTAGCAGTTTACCTATAGGCACCAGTACCACCTTCCCCTCCACAGTTGTAACAATCCAAAAATATCTCCAGACTTTGTGAAATGTCCCCTGGGGGGCAAAATCGCCTCCAGGTGAGAACCCCTGGTTTATGGCATCAGAGTATTTACATTAAAGGGTGATCATTTAATCATGAGGATTAATCATTTAATCATGAGGATTAAATGTGTTTATAATTGTTCACAAATTTAGAACAGTACCTGACAGAGTAAGCACTCTGTATTTGTTAAATAAACAAAATGATTGTACCCTGCTAGTATCTAGTATAACTTTGAATGCCAGCGGGGGCGCCCTAGTCACACTGCACAGTAATTACACCGTGTGCTCCTCTGCCTACGCAGCCTCAACACCCTGGGGTCTTGTTCTTGCCTCGTTTGGGGCTCTGATACTTGCTACCAGGGCAAATGTCTTAACTTCTCTGTGCTTCAGTCTCCTCAGTTGAAAAAGTAGGGCTAATTGTATTCATCTCCTGGAATTGTTTTGAAAATTAAATATGTTCATGTATGACAGGCACCTGCAACTGTGGCTGGCACACAGTAAGTACTCCAGGATTAACGAATAGGTATTGTTATTACCACCCAACGGTGCCTAGTAGGTGTTAAACGACAAACACACCCACACTGCTTGAGGCTGGGTGGTCTGCGTGTGTGTGAAAGACTAGAAACTGGGATCTGGCCTCCCAAAGCCAATACAGGATTTTTCTTTTTCTTTTCTTCTCTCCCCCTTTTTAAAATGGGGGTACAGCTGGGTCCTACGATAAAATGCCCGATTCCACCTGCTCTAGGTGTTGCAAAGGTAACTTTGGGCTCCTGTAAGCCTCCTCTGTGGCAGATCTGCCTCTGCAGCTCCTTCCTGGGGTGGGGGTGCCTGATGGTGGGGTAACCAAGCAGCCCAGTTTGCCAGGACCAAAAAGGTTCCAGGGAGGAGGGACTTTCAGTGCCAAAATTCCAAATCGGGGGGCTAACCAGGATAAGTGGATCACCCGACCTGAGCTTTGGGGATTCTATTAAGATTCCTGTCTGGAATACAACCCCATTGCTGGGATGATCCTTCATTGTCAGAAACCCTATTCCCAGAGGGAGGCATGAAGTGGGAGGCTGAGGGACCCCCACCCTGCTGTGCCCCAACTCTATTCAAGGCAAGCCCTGGCTCCTCTGGCGTCTGCAGGGATGTGCCCGGCTCCTCCCTACTCCCGCTTGGCCTCTCCTCACTCCTTGGGATCTGGCAGTGGCCGTACCTCTAGCTGTGCCCAGAGCCTGTCCCTGAGGGCCACTGCCCCAGCCCCAGCCACCAGCGCAGGTCCTTCCCACCCCGACCTGTCCCAGGGCCACCTGGGCCTTGCCTTGCTCACTTAGGCTCCACCTCTGTCTGGGGGGCCCCCCAACACTGGGTCTCTCTCCACCTTGAAAGGAATTGCTGGAACCAAACCCCAGTGACTTATCGGCATTCTTTCCCCTCCTTCCAAACCTTCCAGAAAGCACACCTGTGGATGAGAGTAGCAATTAACGTTATCAACCATAAAGGATCAGGAGGAAAACCCAATGGCTGTTGGGAATTGTGAAGGCCATAACCATTTCAAGCGTTTGGGGGTTTGTTTTACTTTCTCTGGCTTGGAGGGGGTGTGGAGAAGGGCCCCATGTATACAATTAGGCCACTTTTCAAATCTACCACTCCTGACTTGTATTCCAGAGGAGGAGAACTGGGACCTACGGAGAAATCCTAGAGATCTGAGATAGGCCACGGGGAACCAAGCCGGGGCGAGGGGCAGCCCGGTGGAACGGCCCCCCAAGCAGCCCCTGTGCAGGGAGGAAGGAGATGGAGACCCCGCTGCAGAAGGCTATTATGAGCCTAGAATTTTGACTTATGCCATTGACACCATACCAAGCCCCCAAGGAAAGGAAAAGAGAAGCCCCCCATCCCCCACCCCTTGCTAGTCAACGTGGTAAAATGATCTGGGAAGAAAAACAAGGAGAGGAGGAAAACCAGATGGAGTAGAGGGGCTGCCCAGAGCTTGCTGCTTTTGTCAACTTGGATTCGTTTGCAGGTGAACACGGTGCTCATAGAAAGCAAGGGCGTTTCAAGAGGGGACCCCCTATAGCAAAGATAGTCCCCAAATAGCGGGACTACAGACAGAACCAGCCTCACCCTCCACCCGAGTCTCATAAGAGCTCTAAGGATGCAACAGCTGTCAAACCTTAGGTGCACACGTTCCTAACGGTGACTGGGTGGTTAATAATGGCTCATTAGGCTTTTCCTGGAGGTAATTTACATCTCGTTTGAGTCTCTGCTTTTCAGGCATTTTTCTGCAAAGGCTCTAGGCTTTTAAAAAAAAAAAACCTAAATCCATTTCATATTCATGCTTATTCTCTAAAATGCCTTAGATCAGGACCTAAAACTCGAAACTAGTTTTTCCCCCAGTGAAGAAATTATCTGGTCCTGATCTCTGCTGATGTTACTTGCTCTCCTGTAATTGAAAAGCGCCTTTTGTGGGGGAACTTTAAAAATAATTACCACCAAATACTTCGAGTGGAATTCAGATTGGAACCTATTTCACATTTCATGCTTTCGTGACATTCTTGTTCAGGAATGAATCTTTTATGAAAGGTCTATTTTAAGTTGCACCTTCCAGAACCTTATTTTGTCTCTGAAAGAAAGAGGCAGAGCAGAACCCGGATTCTTTCGATTCACCGTGAGTTTAGCTAACTAGCTTGGCTCTCCGGGGGCTGAGGGGTCCCAGCAGAGGGGACACTGGCTTTGCACTTAGCCCCACAGTTTTTTCAATCAGGCTGTTTTATTCAACTAAAAACAAACCCCCAAGGATTTAAGCACGCTTTCGCTCCTCCCTGGAGGTGGAGAAGCTCATTTGATCTCTGGCACCAACTGCTGCCCAGTCAAATTTCCCACCTCTGCCAGGGAGCAGTCCCTTTGAATTCCCAGCACCTCACAGGGGGCTGGAGGCCCACGCTGGCCTCCGTCAGCGGGCCCAGAGCTGTTTTTCCAGGTGTGGGGGAGGGTTTCCCCTGAGACTTTTCCACCCACTCTTGTCTATTCGTTCCGCAGATTTTACTAACTTCTGTTAAGAGAAAGTATCTAAAAACTTGGAAATGAGACAAAAAGATGACTTCATGCCCTTTCAAAGTCACGCTAGAGCATTGTTTAACAAGTCCTCCTGTGTTAGACTGGGTTCCCCAGATGTGGCCTCTGACACAGGGAGTTGCATGCAAAGGGCTTACTGGGGTGGGCATGCAGGAGACACACCTGTAAGGAGGTAAAGAAGGAAGGACTGGATGAGGGGGAAGGTGCCCCACAGTGTGGTTGCAGCTGAGGCCTCAGCCCATCCCATGGAAAGCGCTGGAGGGGGAGGACCCTTCAGCATTGTTGCAAATTGGGACAAGAGGACCAGCCTTTGTATTACCTGTTCAAGAGCAGCCAGGGATGGGAAAGGGAAGGTATAACCTTGGGGTAGGCAGTTTCCATCAATCTCAGGCAATTCCCAGTGGGGGACAGAGCTGTAAGCCATATGTCCAGATCAGCAGCTGATATTCCTAGCAGCTAGGGGACACTGCTGAATCCCAAAGAAGAGATCTGGCTAATACCCAATGGGTCAGTCAACATGAAGGGATGGTCACTTTGACTTAGTACTTATTATTGATTAAGGCCCAGACTCTAGATACTAATTTATAGAAAATTGATTAAGTTGCAAATGATGCTTGGTAGAAAAGATAGCCCCAAAGGCTATATAGTGTTATTGTCCTGTAGGACATAAGCTGGTTTTGAATTTGACTTAGCAAAGTCATTTTCAATATTCCTTCTGTCAATGGCTACACATACTTGAGTCTGCCATGCACTCCTGTTATACAGCTAGACCATCCTACTGGTTCCCTCCTAGTCCCTTGCCTTACCCTAGTCCTGGCCCCAAACCCACACTCCCTGTATTTGTCTGAGTCACGCTTTCAACTTTGACACCTCTGAGTGCCTCCTGTACAGACGGTGTTGATTCAGCCACCCTCCAGTGAGCTCTGGGGACTCGTTGGGGTCTACACCTCACTCCAGAAGTGGTCAGAGGCAGGCAAGTGCCTACTATGATCCAGGCAGTGTCCAAGACCCAACGAAGCAGGGAGGCTGTACAGTGAGGTGCGTAGGAGCCGAGGCCCTAGGACCGGGCGAAGCTGGACTCAAGTCTCACCATTTGTTATAAGCCGTGTGGTCCTGGACACATGACTCAGCCTCTCTAAGCCTCAGTTTTCCCATCCTTGAAACAAGGATAGTAACCACGAGTACCTCGCAGAGCTGATGTGTGTGAAGTGCTTTGTCTAGGGAATGCCATATAGTAAGTATTCAATAAACGGCAGATACTATCACTAGCCATTCTTTATTTTTATTGTGGTAAAATGCATAGCAAAATTCACCATTTTAACCATTTTAAGTGGCTAGTTCAGTGGAATTAAACACATTCACCTTGTTGTACAATCATCACCACTATTCATCTCCAGACCTCATTCATCCTCCCGAAGTGACACTTTGTGCCCCTTAAACACTAACTGTCCCTTGCCCACTCCTTCCGGCCCTTGGTAACCACTGTTCTACTTTCTGTCTCTATGAATTATCTGTTCTAGGTTCCTCATAGGAGTGAATCATACAATATTTATCGTTTTGTGTCTGGCTTATTTCACTCAGCATAATGTCCTCAAGGTTCATCCATGTCGTAGCAGGTATCATAATTTCATTGCTTTTAAGACTGAATACTATTCCATTGTATGTATATATCACATTGTTTTTATCCACTCATCTGTTGATGGACATTTTTCTACCTTTTGGCTATCATGACCAATGCTACTATGAACACAGGTGTGCAAATATCTGTTCAAGTCTCTGCTTTTAATTCTTTGTGGCATACACCTAGAAGTGGAATTGTTGGATCCTATGGTAATTCTATATTTAAGTTTTTGAGGTGCTTCCATACTGTTTTCCATAGCAGCTGCACCATTTTACATACCTGCTAGCAATGCACAAGTGTTCCAATTTTCCCACATCCTCATCAACACTTGTTATTTTCTGGGTTTTTATAATAGGCATCCTAATTGGTGTGAAGTGGTGTCTCATCATGGTTTTTATTTGCATTTCCCTAATGATTAGTGATGTTGAGCATCTTTTCATGTGCTTATTGGACATTTGTGTATCTTCTTTGGAGAAGTGTCTATTCAAGTCCTTTGCCCGTTGTTTTAATTGGGTAGTTTGGTGTTTTTGCTGTTAAGAGGTAGGAGTATTAGCTATTCTTTCAAGAAGAAGAAAGCCAATCTGTGTCCTCTAAACACACACCCCCACACACAGTCCAGGTGGTGGCCATAGAGTTGGAGCAATGGGACAGGGCCCCATAACATGAAGCAAGAAGGTGTCACAGCAGTGCACAGACTTGCCTGGAAAACAGCCACTTGAATCAGGACTGCAGGCTATAGGCGTAAGCAAGATACTCCAACCAGCCCCTAAGCACACTGGGACATTGGCTTCATGAGGACAGCATGCTCTAACCCTTGAGATAACTGGCTACAGATGAAGCAACTCAAATACCAAGACAGCTTGGCTCAGCATGCTCTGTGACAGGACTTGGTCTTTGCACACCAGCTTCTGTACTGGGCTTGTTGATCACACCTGGCAGAGAAGCCGAACAAACTGGGGCCTTCTCACCCTACCCAATGCCAAGGCGATGAGGTAGCCAGTGACCAGGAATGTCTGAGCTTAAAATAGAAAGGCCCAGTGCCAAGATCAAGGCACTTTCCTTTGTGTTAAGTATAGCACCTTTATGTCTTTTAAGTCTAGTCTGGTTTCTTTGGGCCATGCATCTAGCACAGTGCCTGGAACACTGGAAGCAGTTTAATGAAAGTTGCATTGAACTTGGTGGCCTAGGGTGAAGCCTGGGAACAGCCCATAGGAAAGTGACTCTTTCCCTATATAAGAAAAATCAAGGCACCTGCATTCCTGAGAATCTGACACGTCTTCACAACCATCTGAAACAGTTTCCATGGCAGAGCAATGGATAACACGTTGCATCTGTATTAGTTTGTTATGGCTGTCATAACAAAATACCACAGACTGGGTGACTTAAATACCAGAAATTTATCGTCTACAGTTCTGGAGGCTAGAAATTCAAGATCAAGGTGTCAGCATGATTGGTTCCTTCTGAGGACTGTGAGGGAGAAATCTATTCCATGCCTCTCACCTTACTTCTGGTGGTTTGTGTTCCTTGGTGTTCCTTGACTTCTACTGCTTCACCCCAGTCTCCGGCTTCGTCTTCACATGGCATTCTCCCTGTGCTTCACATAGCCATCTTCGTACATGACACCAATCATATTGGACTAGCGGCCCGGCCTACTCCAGTATGACCTCATCTCAACTTAGATACATCTGCAATTACCCTATTTCCAACTAATGTCATATTCTGAAGTACTGGGGATTAGGACTTTAACATATGAATTTGGGGGGACATAATTCAACCCATAATAGCATCTGAAATCTACACCAGTCACCTTTTATTCTGAAAAGCCACAAAATAGCAATGGTATCATTTCTCAAATAATGTTGAGGAGAGAAGGTGCCCTATCATTTGGGGTATCACCAACCCCTAGCACAGGCCTCATAGAAAAGGTAACAGCACAGGTTTCAGAGTCAGGCAGACTTTTCCTTTCAGCCCAGCTTCACCATTTCCTTCCTGGGTGACTTAGAAAGTGTTATTCAACCTCTCTGATGATCAGTTTCTCATTTACATAAAGGGGATGAAAAGAATCAAATGGCAGATTTGTTGAGACAAAGAAGGTAACATATGGTCCCTAATCCATAATTAAAGCTTAGACACATTAGTACAGAAGAATTCCAATTGCCACCTTTTCCTATAGTAATAGAGATCCTAATTTTTAGCTGGGCAAATGACCATCCAAGTTCTCCTTGCTGCGAAGTGTGGTCATGTGACCAAGTTTGGCCAGTAGCATCTAGGCATAAGTATCACGTGGCAGCTTCCAGGAATCTTCACTAAGAGGATGCTGGGGCACACTCTTTGCCTTTCTTCTTTATCTCTTCCACCTTCCTGCTGGTTCTGGACATGATGGTTGGAGCTGGAGCTGCCATCTCAGACCATGAGGTGACATTGGGAATGGAGAACACACATGGTAGACTGACAAGATGGAAGGAGTCTAGGTCCGTCATGCTTCCTGGAGCAGAGCCCCATACTGGTCCTGGACCACCTGCCTCTGGAATTTTATGGGAGAGAGAAAGAAATTGACATCTTGTTGAAGCTGCTGTTTCTTGGGGCCTCTGTTACTTGCAGCTGAACATAATCCTAACTGACACAGTCCGGTCCCTTTCCTGGCTCAGAGTGAGTGATCATTCCATGTTTGTTGAATTGGATTATGCCTTGTCTTCACGGGCTTCCATTGTTAGACTCTTCCCAGCCTTCAGGGTTAAGTGTTCTGCCAGTGGACAGCAGAGGGGCTGACAGCCCTCCCTTGCACCTATGTCCCCGTGCAGGTAGTAGTGAGTCTGTGACTCAGAATAAAAACCCCTGTGATCCTCTGAGCACAACAGAGCCTGTTACTGAAGGCCTGGTATTTTGTTCTATTTGTAGTAGAGCAAAGGTGCATGAGAGGGAAAGGAATAGAGAAAAAGCAAAGCAGTTCCCTGAGCCATTCTGCTTTTCTCCCAGTCTCCTGGGAACAATAGGGCACTATTTCTTGTGCATCGTTTACATCCATGACTACCAATTCTACA
This sequence comes from Daubentonia madagascariensis, assembly GCA_023783475.1. Lineage (NCBI taxonomy): Eukaryota > Metazoa > Chordata > Mammalia > Primates > Daubentoniidae > Daubentonia > Daubentonia madagascariensis. The sequence continues at coordinate 12,469,545 of JAKFHU010000487.1, forward strand.
AGCCAGGGAACATTTCTCCCATTTGGCACGCGATGTTCCATGATTTGTTCAACGCTCACAGCTATGGAGCCATAGAGCCAGGATTTGAGCCCAGGTCTGCTGAGTTCCAAAGCCTGAGCTCTCCCCAAACCCATTTCAACTCCCCCAAACCCTGTGTCCACCTTGCTGTTTGTAAAAATTTGCAGTCCCAGGCCTATATTCAAGTTGTTCTGAGTTGCTATGCCCGCGGGAGCCCACCACAATCCAGGGCACACGACGTGGCAGAAATAGGATGGGCTTCAGAATGTCGGGAGATCGAAGTGCAAATCCCTGCTCCCTCACTCAGTGCTGTGTGACCTTAGGTACATTCCTTGGCCCCTCGATATTCATTTCTTCATCTATAAACAGTAAGAACACCCATCTCAAGGGTTTCCCATGAGGACTAAGTTAAAACCAGTGTGATCACCTACATAAAGTGTCTGGCAAAAAAGGAGCTCAGCAAATATAAATAGTAACTCTCTTCCCTTTGGTTTTTTTTTTTTTTTTCCTTGCCTAGTAAGGAATATGGGGACAGACAGGGGACAAATATAAATGATCCCCCAAACCATCCCCAAGTGCTTTCCGCCTCTTGCGTGGCAGCCGGGAGAGTAGATGAAGAAGAAGGAGAAAGATCAGAAGACCCAGGAGCCGGTCCTGTCTCGGCCACTTGCCAGCTGAGTGACCCTGGGCAAGAATTATCACCTCTCTGAAGACCTAACGGGATCGCGCACATGAGAGAATTTCATAAATTACAAAGGGCTGGGCAGACAAAGGTGGCAGCCCGGTACTCAGACGCGGCGTGGAGGCAGAAGCCATCGCTCCACGTTTTGTTTTTAGAGGACAGCTGGACAAAGGACTCCCCTCCACAAAAGACTGGGGAAGGCAGTTTGGCAAAGGTCCTTCACCCAGAGGCCAAAAGGTGAAAGGCTGGGGGCTCCCTGCTGGGAGGCCTGGGGCTGGCTCCCTGGCGGAGGCCCAGAGCCACTGGCTTGCTAAGTGAGGAAAGGTACACTTTGTTTTCAGAACTCTGGGGAAGGAGAAAGGCCAGGAGGAGAGTGGGCCAGGCTGCGGCTGCCAGAGTCCCCCCGGCTTCCTGACCAGCTGAGCAGAATCCAGTGGCTCATTCCACGTCCGTCCTGGCTGCTATTAGGTAACATCCCCTGAACACCGGCTAGGGCCCGGCACCATGCTGAGTACGCGCCGTCTCACTGAACCTCACCACGACCCGCGAGGCGGAATGACGTCAACACCCCCCGCTCAGCTGATCTGGCGACTGAGGTTAGAGGCGTTGTCCTGTCTGACTCCAGAGCATGCTCACCACACGCGTGCCGTCCTGTGTAAGTGCTTACTGTACCCTAGAGTGTGCCAGGGAAGGGCTGGGGAGACAGAAATGACCCCAGCAAGGTCCCTGGCTCATAGTCCAGAGAGCAGCAAAGGCTTCAACACAAAGAGGGACACACACAGGCTCACGGGACCCCCACCTCCAGCTGTCCCCCTCCTTGCTCTCTTGCCCAGGAGGGGACCTGCCATCCACCAACCACCCCAGGATTCTAGGAACTTGGGGGTCATGGTCTCCTTCTCCTCCCCTCCCTTCCCCCCAGCCATATGTCCAGGCCAACCAGTTTGACCCAAGGTCAAGTTGCAGGTCCCAGGCTAGGAGTGACGGAGAGCCTTCATCCTCTGATCCCTCTCTGTGAATGTCCTGAGGAAACCAACACAGATTTTGTTGCAAGGAAAGGGACAACATGGGGAAAGGAGCTGGGCCCTATAGCACCCAGCTTTGGTCCCAGCTACTTGGGAGACAGAGTCAGGAGCATCACCTGAGCCCAGGAGTTTGAGGTTGCAGTGCGCTATGATGACACCACTGCACTCCAGCCTGGGCAACAGACAGATACCTTTTCTCAAAAAATGAATAAATAAATGTACATAAAAATTTTTGTAAGTCTCTAAGTGTTGGGGTAATGAGTCAGATGGTAATGAATACAGAGGGTGAGCAACTTGCCTGAGAATAACAAGCTTGAAACCCAGGTCTACTGGCTCCAAAGTCCGGGGCCATAGCCACCACATCACAGCTGAGGGGTGGCCTCCACGTGGATGAGAAGGGAAGGACATTCTGGGTGTATTGCTTCCTCCCCTGACCCCCCCAACCAGAGTCCAGCTGGTTGGGGAAAATGGCTCATGAAGACACTGTGCTGGAGGCTAAAGCCAGACCAAACCTGGTTCAGGAGGAGACTTTGGGCACCCCCAGGCTGGTGGCAGCTGGCTGGCTGCCTCACTCCTTGTTTTCTGAGGACTTGCAGGGAGGAAGGGGTGTTCCCACTCAGGCCAGAGGCCACGGCAGCCCTCAGTATTCAGAGCTTCCCCTACAAGCCTGGAACTGCCCAGGGTGCCAGCTACTACCCTCAGACATGCCCACCCGCATCCCAGGCTGCCACCTTCCTCCAGGCAAAGCCATACACAGCTGCCAGCACCTCCTGTAGGAGCCCCTTACTGGGGCAAGGCAGGGGTCCTCTCCTGCCCCTTAGCCCGGGGGTCTGGAATTTGACCCTTTTCTCACTGTGTTCCCAGTTGCCCTCTGCTCATCAGGGCACTTGATCCTTCCAGGAAGGGCTTGGAAACCGCCCTGATCCAAGGGCCCAGCCTCCTTTCCCCCTGTGCCGCTCAGAATTCCAGGCTGCACAATATAGCCAAAGCGCCCTGGCTCGCTTTGAAAGTGTCTGGGGAGCTTTTGATCCCCTGCAAAAAAAAGGCATTTATTATCAGAGACTGTTTGTACCGGGTTTTAGTGTCCTCAAGAGACAAAGTGAATTCTCTCCGCAGTTAAGGGAGCTTCAAAATAGAAAATCAGAGGGTGGGGGTAGGAGACGGCAGAAAAGCAGCTATCTATCACCCAGGAGGAGGGAGGACCGTAAACCTCTGCGGTGGTTGCAGGCGGCCTGGAGGCCCACCACAATCCGACTTCCCCATCCACCTCTGATGAGGGGCAGGGAGGGGTGCGCAGAGCCCAGTGGGCACCTCAGCCTTCCCTCCTCTGGCTTTGGTGGCTAGTCTGTCGGTCTGTGGTCACTGTCCCCTTGGCTCCCTGCTCTGCCCTCCATCCATAAAGACCTTTCTTGAGCATGTGTCAAGGGAGAAGACCCAGAGGTCATGTTGCTGACACTCTGCACACCCCACAACTCCCCCAGAGGCACCCCTGCGGCTAATCATTAGTGCACAGCCTCCTCCCTCTGGTCGAAGGCACAGTTTCTTCCCCCCTGGAGCTTTTGTGCCTATTACCTCATAAGAGACTTGTTGTCAAATAGAGGGTAACAGAGGGCCTTTCGAACCAAACAGACTTGGGTTCAATTCTTACTCTGCCACTTTGTGGACCCTCTGGGAGACCTGGGACACGTTCCCTGTGCCCTCAGCCTCAGGATGCTCTCAGAGGGTTAAACGGGATGATGTGTGAAGAGTGACCAGTGCAAGGCCCAGCATGTGCTAGAAGCTCAAAAGCAATGGTATAATTAGGCAGGGTAAGGATGCTACCACTTTTCACAGATGAAGAAACTGAAGACCAGAGAGGGTGAGTGACAATCCCAAGGTCACAGAGCACATTGGGTGCAGAGCCCAGACCAGGACCTGGGGCTCCAGATCCCCACCCACTTTGCCACTTGTTTCTCTCAACCAGCTAGACATCTTCCATTCGCATCAGTAAAATGTGGATAGGGACATTACCTATCAATAGGGCCCTGGCAGGGACAAACGAGAGCAGCGTGGATAGTGGTTGAGGGTACGGGCTGTGGAACCGAGCGCCTGAGTCCTGGTCCCAGTTCCCCATCTGTGGACTCTGTGACCTTGTGTGTCAATATCCGGTGCCTCAGTTCTCCCCTCTGTACATGGGAGCTAATAAGGATCTGCCCCGTAGGTTCGTTGGGAGAATAACACGGGTTAACAGTCAATAAACATCCGTCGATAATCTAACATCCCACCGCCTGGGGTGCCTATGCCCAGAAATCTAGGCTACCCAAGCATGGGGCCAGTTTCTGGGAGATGGCAGGGGCTGGCTGCAGAGGCCCCCTCCCGACTCCACAGAGGGCTTGGTGGGATGAGGACAGGCACAGTGAGGTGCTGCCAGGCAGGACTGGGGGCGGGAGGGCAGGCTGAGGGGACTGGCGGCGAGCCCTGCACCCCCTGCCCCTTCCGCTGATGTTACCCGAGAAGTGCCCCTCCCTAGCTAAGCGCAGCGTCGGGCACGCAGGCCAAGCTCGTGGCTAACCCAGTTTTGAGCAATTCTCTTCTAAAGGAGTGTGAAGTCCCAAAGGAGCACATGTCAGCCGTGTTGGTACAACCTCTGGGTTTGATCTCTGTTTTAAAGACATTCATTAATCAGCCCCACTCTATTTTTAGACAACGCATGCCTAGCCATCCTCCAGACTCTGGCTCCTCTCCGAGGCTGGGCTTTGTTTTCTGATTTTTTTTTTTTTGAAAACTGAAGCGATTTCTTAATGCAGCCTTCAGGAGGGGCATAAAGAAGTCACTTTTCAGCATATCAGCACTTTGCTAAATGAATACAAAATTAGTTGTCCCAGTAGCATTGTGTTCATCCTTCTGTACTGTTTTGTGATTCTACCTTTAGGACTCGCCTTCCCCTATCAGACTGGGAATAAGCAGGGCTTTTCTGTCCTGCTGTTGTCATGATTTCTTTATTAGCGTCCCCAGGCTCTAACACAGTGCCTGGCACCAAGGTGGTCCGTAAATATCTGTCGGGTGAGCACTCAATCTCCCCATGCCCCCTTCTTTCCTTCAGCAGGGCATATGGCACATTGGGGTAGTCTCTGGGGGACTGCGTTTATGCCAATCCAGCTTTCTCCTTCCCTCTTCCTCTCGTACAGAAATCCTCTTTCCACAAGGGACCCATTTCATGTGGTTCAGACAAGGTGAACCTTGCTGACACGTGACCCAGACCTGGGCAGAGTTCCCAATCTCTGTGAACACGGTTGGTTCAGGCACAGACACATGAGCTAACAAAAGCCGATCGGAGCACCCCCAAGAGGGTGAGATACAGCATGACTTGGGCATCTGGGTCCGTGCTGTCCAATACAGTAGCCACTAGGCATATGCAGCTGTTTAAATCTAAATGTAAATTAATTAAAACTAAATAAAATACAAATTCAGTACTGCAATCACACTAGCTATATTTCAAGTGTTCAATAGCCACCATGGCTAGGGCTTATTGTACTGCACAGCACAGACACAGAAGAGTTCTATTATCATAGAAAGTTCTGTTGAGCACTGATCTAGATACTGCCACACCTGAACCAGACCCCAATAGATTTCTTTCTTTCCTTCTTCTTTTTTTCCTTTTGGCTTAAGTTTTTTTGAGTTGAGTTTCTGTCCTACACAGCCTAAACAGTCTTGACCAATATAGTATAGGAATAGTCGTACTTCCACAAGTACTCACAGAAGCTGAAGTTCATCCAGATGAGATAATTTATACACCCACAGAGTCATCCTATTTTGAGACAAGCCTTCATCAGTGGATCACAGAATACCAGATCTAATAAGATAAATCAGTTTACCCTTCCACTCCAACCAGGCAAATAGCTCACCCTTTCTCCCAGGTGTTGATGATCTTTGTAGATAGGTAGATAGATACCTCACTCACTCACCTGGAACAGTCAGCTTATACCTTTCCTCACTTAATTGCCTTCATTCTCCTCTGACAATCAAGTTGATCCCATTTGTACGCTGAAAACCTGACTGCCTTTGATAAGCACACTAGCAAAGATCCGAGACTCGCTTGGGCTACCTCCAATGACAGGGACTTACTTGAAGGAACGTGGGTCAGTGAGAAAGAGAACAGCCCCAAACGCAGGCTTTCTGAAGGTTAAATGTAATTCAGAAAATGAAAGGAGGGCTTAAGCCACCAAGTTCTCTTGCATCTTCTTTAGTGCTTCATTATTAATGTGATTCTATCCTCACTACTAACTGCTTGACCCTCAGTTTCTGTATCTCTGGCTCAAATTCTAAAGACAGAGAATCTGAGGAGCCTGATCGAGTTACCCTTACCCTTACTGGGAATGTTCTAGGCCAGACCTCCCCACAGGCTACCAGCCAGCCTGTAAACTGGCTGTTCTTGGGTCAGGTGCTTTCCTCTGGTCCAGTCAGCTGAGCTGGAAGGAGTCACACGGTATCAGAGCAATGACGAGTCTGATCTCTCGTCAGAGGCGGTGGACAGGGCAGCCATTCCAAACGCATAGTGTTAGAAAAGTATGGATGGTATCGACGTTAAGTGTACAGGCTGGGTTCAAATTTAGTTTTTCTGTCCATTAACTGTGACCTTGGGCAAGTTATTTCAACTCTCATCTTTAAAAGGGAGTAATAATAATACTTGATTCAGTGGGATTAGGAGGGAGCCTGTTTGCAGCGAGCACAAACACTCTGTTAGCTATGTTTTCATTGACTGGTGGATGGACTGAATGATTGCATTACATTGTTAGCCTGTTCAAGATGCCAAGGAAGTTGTCCACAGAGGGCAAAAATTATACCACAAAGCAAGAGAGCTTGTTTTCTTTCCCCTTCTCAGTCACTTGCTAATTATAGTTCCTCAGTCTTCTCATCTGAGGATATAACTATTTTACCTGACTGAAGACAGAAGGAGCAGACCAGATGGTCTCACCCAGATCCATCAAATTCTAGCCAAAGATTATCCTGTTTTAATTAAGCCCATTTCTTCCTGTTTGATGTCTCAAGGGCAGAGAACAACCACGTAAGCTCTGCCCATTAAAAAGCCATCATTCCTGCTCTAACCGTATCAAGCATTCTTTCACTGGTCATCCTAGGAAGGTCAATAGCATTATCCAAAGAGCCTGCTGCCGTGTCCTGCTCACAGGTCACTGCTACAAGACTGACATTTGTCAAAATGTCTGCCCATCTCCACAGAGACGCTCCTAACATACCTTGTTTCCGCTTCCTGACTATGACCTTGGCTATGGCCAGCTGGCCTAGGAATAGACACCTGACCCGATCTGGGCCAACCTGGCTCCTTCTCTTGGGAATTGTGACCAAGAGAGTCTGTCTCAGCAGAAACTGCAACTGTAACACAAACAGTCATAAGCTAGGGAGGTGTCAGGAGCCGCCATGGGGACTAAAGAATGGAAAAGGCTAGTCTACAGAGACAGGAGAAAATGAAATCGATGTCCAAGATGATTGGATGCAAGAGACCAGAGAATGAGTCTTCCCGTTCACACTTCCAGGCCCTTTCTGAGGCATGACAAATGTGGCACATTGTATTTTACAGAATGGTTACAATATTTTCCATCCCACCTGCTCTTCCAGAACCTTGCCACTCCATCAAGAGGTAGAATCTGTATCCCCTCCCCTTGAAATCATGTGAGCCTTTGTGACTTCCCTTACTACTAGAATGTGGCAGAAGTGACACTGTGTGATTTCTCAGGCTAGATCACAGAGCTCTGTCTCTTGGGACACTCATCCTTGGAACCCAGCCACCATGCTCTGAGAAGGCACAGGCCACACGGAGGGGTCCATGCAGAGAGGAACAGAGGCTCCCAGCCGTCAGCTCTGGCCAAGCAGCCAGCTGACAGCCAGCACCAGCTTGCCAACTAGCCAGGTGAGTGTGCCATCGTGAAAACAGATCCTTCAGCCCCAGTGAAACCAACCCAGGTGACATCAGATGGAACAGAGGTGAGTCTTCCCCAGTGAGCCCATGTAAAGTGCAGATTTAGGAGCAATATATTATTGTTGTTTAAAACCACTAAGTTTAGGGGTGGTTTGTTATATAGCAATGGATCACTAGAACAATGATGTCTCTGTCTTCAATTTACAAAAGCCCTATATCCTTAGAGCAAAGCCCTCATTCCGGCTTAAGCTAGTTCACATGGGTTTATTTGACCTGCAACTAAAGAATGAAAGCTATTGAAGGCTTCTCTTCCCACTTTAAACAGAAGCAGGGGGAAGGAAAGAAAATTAAGGCTGTCTTTCTGATCTGCACCCCACCACATGCATTCATGTAAGAGTCCTGAGTCTTTTCCACGTGATGGGTAATGGTGCGGAATCTTCGCTTCATCTAGGGTAGTTATGGGCTTGCAGTGACATTCAACCAAGTGACCACACCATGGGCACAACGCGCTTTAGTGATTGTGTAGCAGGAATCTTCAGCTTTTTCATCCTCTTAGGGACTAGTTATGGGGCTTTGCACACAGTGAACATTCAACCCCAAAGGTGATCCTTCCTGGCACAGGCTGCTCTTCCCAGCTACCTTCACACAACATACATCCCATAACACATATCACATCACATGCATTGCATAACATGCATCACCTAACATGCATCACATAACATACATCCCATAACGTACGTCACATAACATCTATCACATAACACACATCACATAACACGCATCACATAACACTGGATCACCTGACACACATCACATAACGTACATCACATAACATGCATCACATAATGTGCATCACATTACATGCATCACATAACATGCATCACATAACACACATCACACAACATACATCACATAACACTGCAGGTACACATGCTTCAGCCACTCATCAGCTTGTGCAGAAGAGAAAACAAACACTCAGAGTCTAGGTGACTTGGCTACCTACATTCTCAAAAGTCAGAGTCTGAACCACTGCCAGGACACTTGGGACTCCTGTGTGTCCTCAGGTTGAGCTGGGCCTTCAGCCACAGGTACTAGGGATCCACCTAGGGATCTTGCCAGGAGAGAGATGACAAGGGACTGGAAAAAGTTGCAGCCCCTAAATAAATTTCACCTTATCAGGATGTACCCATCAGGCTGGGTGTGGTGGCTCACGCCTGTAATCCTAGCCAAGATGGGAGGATCGCTTGAGACCCGGAGTTTGAGACCAGCCTGGGCAACATAGCAAGACCCTGTCTCTACAAAAAAAACCTTTTTTTTAATTTAGCAGGGCATGGTAGCACACGCCTGTAGTCATAGCTACTCAGGAGGCTGAGGCAGGAGGATCGCTTGAGCCCAGGAGTTTGAGGCTGCAGTGAGCTATGACTGTGCCACTGCACTCCAGCCCGGGTGACAGAGCAAGACCCTGTCTCTAAAAAAAAAAGAGAGAGAGGAAAAGATGCACCCATCATACGTGGTTACCTCAAACCTCACCATAACAAAACCTCTGCGTCACATAAAGATTTCCAAGCTCTGGCAAGAGCCAATATACTGAATTCCAGTGAAATCAATGAATTTCAACAGGTCTTGGCATATGTGACAATGAGACTTGACCAAGTATCATCTCCAGCGTTGAGGAAGTGTTGGCAGCAGACAATGCAGAACAAAAAGCCCTTGCTCTACAGCTCTCCTCACCTGGCTGTGGAGTAAGGACTAAAATGAAGGCTAACATTACATGCTGTCTCAGCGTCTGATGGGAGACCAGGAGGGTTTGAAGGGCCTAACCACAAGTTCCCCTGCCCACACCATTCCTGTGGATAAGGTCCCCTAGCTAAACAACCCTCCTTATCAAGGGGGCCAGGCACGGTCCCTGCTTATCCCTGAATAGTGGGTTTCAGTTCCCTGCCAACCCATGGAATTATTCACACAAGCCAATCCCATCCTCCCATGGGAACCAAGGGCTACCTCACTCTCTGGATACTACAAAGCCTGCCACTCACCACCCCGCCTGTTCATTCTGTGCCTGCCTGAGTACAGCCCCTGTGTGGCCCTACCTCGTGTGTGATGTCCTCCTCCCTGGCTGAGAGTATATGTGACTGCTGTTGGGCTCCTCCATCCAGTGTCAGGCGTTGTGTAACCCCAGGGTGGGAGTGCCTCCCTCATCGGTCAGGTGAACAGGAGGTAATCAAAGCGCTGGCCTTCCAGCAAGGTTCTGGTGTCCCCCAGGCAGTAGCCTGGGTGGTGTTGAGAGCATCAGGGCTCATCTGCTCTGCAGTCCATTCATTCAGTGGGTTTTGGTGCCAGGCACTGGCCTCCAGGGTCATTTGCGCAGTTGCTGAGACCTTTTCCCTCACCTATTGTGGATGCAACATTGACTCATGACACACACACACATCCAGTTCCCAGTCACTGGGGAACAATTGGCTCAAGAAGCCAACCTTTCTGGGAGTGATGTCCTGAGGCCACTGTGGCCATGTGTGTGTGATGTGGAGCTGCAGGGAGGTCCTGCAGCCACATTTGTGGCTTAAAGATAGAGCCACATTTGAGCTTCTGCATATTCTAATCCTGGGTCTTTCCTCCACTCTGGAAGGCTGGGAACTTTTAAAAGAAGAGAAGAGGAGGGTGAGTTTCTCTGACCATATTACCCAAGAGCAGCCACAGTGAAAGAATTAATGAATGAGTTGCCTTTGCTTGTCTTGGCCCTGGACTTCAAATGTCCTTCAGGAGCAACCAAAGGCTCCAAAAAGCCAACACTGGAAGATGTGGGCTGTGCTTCTAGCTCAAGGGTTTGGCCTCCAGCAAGTCCCTGAACATCTTTAAGCCCAGAGCCCTCACCTACCGAATAGGATTGATGACCACATTTCCCCACCTGGCTCCCTGGGCTGCTAGGAGAGCAGATGGAATGGACAAGGGGCTCTTTGAAGAGTGGAGGTGGCACCATCCAGCAGGGCACTGCTGTGGTCTAAGGTTTGTGTCCCCCTGAAATTGATATGTTGGAATCCTCACCCCCAAGGTGATGGTATTAGGAGGTGGGGCCTTTGGGAGTTGATTAAGTCATGACAGTTCCATAGAGCTCATTCACCCTTTTGTTATGTGAGGACACAGCGAGACGATGGCCATCTATGAACCAGGAAGAGGTCCTCACCAGACACCGAATCTGCCGATGTCTTGATCTCGGACTTCCCAGCCTCCAGAACTGTGAGAAATGAATATCTATTGTTTATAAGCCACACAGTTAATGATACTTTGTTATAGCAGCCTGAATGTCCTAAGACAGATGCCCAGCAGACGGCAGCCCCTCAGGGGACTGGGTGTGGGCAGGTTCCACACAAAGACAAGCCCAGCTCCACAGTCACCCCAGCAAACCCCAGAGCCAGCTTTCCAAGGGGTCTGAAAACGGTACCATCACATGCTGCTTGGTTTAGGGCTTTATAGCGGATTGAATTATGGTCCCCAAAAAGACATGCCCAAGTCCTAACCCCCGGTACCTGCAAATGTGACCTTATTTGAAAGGAGAGTCTTTGCAGTTGTCATTAATTTAAGGACCTCAAGATGAGATCATCCTGTATTAACCAGGTGGCCCCAAATCCAAGGACAAGTGTTCTTATAAGAAGAGGAGAAAAATAGAGGGGCAGACCATGTAAGATGGAGGCAGAAAGTGGAGTGATGCAGCTGCAAGCCAAGGGAGGCCAAGGACTGCCCGGGGCTGCCAGAACCTGAAAGGGGCAAATGAAATTCCCGCCCTGGAGCCTTCCAAGGGAGCACAGCCCTGTTGACACCTTGCGTTCGGACTTCTGCCTCCAAAACTGGAAGAGAAAAAGTTTCTGTTGTTTTGAGCCACCACGTTTGTGACAATTTGTTACCGCAGCCCTAGGAAACTAATACAAGCTCTAAAAAGTCCTGTTGAAATGAAACTTAATGAGGTGGATACCTGAGCCCAATTTTGTCGCTGCAGAGCAACTCCTTTTTCTAAATGACATCTTACACAAGCCCAAATATACCAAATGAGTAAACACAGTGTTAGGTTTTAGAATAGATGTGTCTTATAAGTTTAAATTGACATTTACTTGTTGTGCAAGCTATTCATGAAGAATAGTTAGGCCATTTGGATGAACACAAAAGTCTGGAATACGGGGAATAGAAATGGTAAACATATTGCCCCAACGTGGGTGCTATTAATAATTAAATGGGACAACAGGAACTGTCCCCAGGCCACCAGGAGCAAGTCACCCTACTTATGAATGACCTTTGTCTTCCATCAGCCTCCAGGGCCCATTAAATTGAAGTCAAACATTTTCTAGTTTCTCAGGCACATCTGAGGAACCTAGTTTGAAAACTAGTGCCTTAAGCTACTACTGACCTGCCAGGAGATGTTTCTGCATCAAACTATCCCAGAAGGCCCTAGCAGATGAGAAGATGAGCACCCTGGGGCAGGAATGTCTGATGAGGGGAGATGGCAGAGGCAGCGGAAGTGCAAAGAAAAGGGAAAGAAGAAGAATCTGTAGCTGGTCTTCCAGGCGTGGATTTTGGAGTTTAGGGTAAAGAAGAAGAAAGACTTCACCCAAGAGAGATGCAGAGAGGGCACCACATCCCAAATCTGTGCACTTCCTGAGTGTGCCTGACAATAACCTTGTTGATGCCCCAGGGCAAGCAGATACCTGAGGCTCAGTGGGCCTGGGCGAGCTGATGAGGTTTTCCACATCAGGTGAGTTTTAGGAATTATTTGCCGGGCTTTGATAGAATGTCCTCCATGCTCATAAACTGTGTTCAGTTTACATGGTGTATTAAACAAACGAGGTGGCTTAAAACCAACAGAAATGTATTCCCTCACAGTTCTGGAAATCAAGGTGTGGGCAGGACCAAGTTCCCTCTGAAGGCTCTAAGGGAGAATCCTCCTTGCCTCGTCCAGCTTCTGGTAGCTCCAGGCAATTCTTGGCATTCCTTGGCCTGTAGCTGCATCACTCCCCTCTCTGACTTCACATAGCTTTCTTCCCTCTGTGAGTGCCTGTGTGTTCTCTCCTGTTCTTAAAAGGACTACAGTCACTGGATTTAGGGCCCACCCTAAGCCACTATGGCCTCATCTTAACTACTTACATCGGCAGAGACTCTCTTTCCAAATAAGGTCACATTCTGAGGTTCCCGGTGGACGTGAATTTGGGGCGACACTACTCAGCTCACCATACATTGCATTCATTGGTATTGTTGATCAACGACCCACTGGGTCATCCAGTCCTGACTCCAGCGAGGCAGAGGCAGCTTCATGTAAGCAGGGTCTGTTGCTTCCAGTTTCTCCAGAATATTCTCCCCTCTACACATCTTCTGAACTCTCCATCTTCCTTCTTCACAACCGCCCCTTCTCTATCCCCTGTGTTGGCGAATCGAGCAACCACATGTTTGGGAATCGCTCATGCCTATAACCTAGGGTCAATGTAACAGCTCCTGCCCCCTCACCTCCTCCACTGCCAACCCCAAAAGTCTCACAATCCCCCTGCGTGTCCATTCTCATGCCTGTGACTCCTCTCCCCACCCCCTCATTTCTGCCTTATGTCCACATCATTGTTCACCTGGACACTGGGAAAATTCCCTGTCCCTGTCCACTGTGCGCTGACATGATCTAAAATGCAAGACTGGACAGGAGACTCCCAAACCCCTTTGTGAAGTGGAAGTAATGGACCCTCAGCTTCAGAAAAGTGCACAAGCACGTATCTCACAAAATCACACAGAATTTTAAGGATCCACAAGTTCCCACAGCCCCCTAGGGCGAGGCTTCGCAAACCTTAAATCACCTGGAGATCGTGTTAAAATGCGGCTTCTGCTTCAGCGGGTCTGGGGTACTCCCAGCTCCTGGGTGAGGCGGACGCTGCCCGTCCTTGACCACGCTCGGAGTGGCAGGGGCGTGTACACAATCCTGCCTCCTCCCATCACAGCCATCGCACCGGTTATTGCATCATCTTACTTAATCTCCCCAACGACCTGCAGGGTGGGCACTATTAGTCCCATTTTATAGGTTAAAAAAAATCTGAGATTTAGCCAGTGTAAGTAAACTGCCCAAGGTCGTAGCACTAGTAAGCAAGAGCCAAGATCTGAACCCACATCTCTCTGTCTCTAAATTCCTTGCTCTTAACCCAATACTAAAAAGTCCCATAAGCCTTTCCCATTCCTGTTGTCACCAGGGCAGATGGGACTGTCCCCTCTTTGGTTACTCTTACCAAGAACTTCTTTCAAAGCATCTTTGATATTTCAATCACGATTACTTGATCACATCTTTGTCTTCTGCGTCTTTGCATTCCCAGCACTTAGGCAATGCCCGGCACGTGGTAGGTGCTCAACAAGTGTTTGAGTGACCGAGTTTCTCTTGCACCCCACTGAGCTGGGCACCCATCTCCCAACTCAGTCTGAGATTGACTTTACTTTCTTTTTAAGTCAGCAGGAGCCCCCTGGAGAGACGCCGGAGGTAGAGGCCAGGCACAACCTGGCAGGTGGCCCCAGCCCGGCTTCCCAGGGGGCCTCACCCTCCAGGGGAGGCAGGTGGGAGGCCCTCTGGCCCCAGCCTGCACCTCAGTGCTGAAGGGCTTTGCGTCTCCAAGCCAAGAACTGGGCTCCTGCTCCTTGCCAACCATTCATAGGCAGAAATGGTGAAAAAGCTGGAGAGACTGACTCATGAGGAACTATGAAAAAGGCACAACAGTCCCCGAACATGTTTAGCTTGGCTCCAACACACAGGGGGGCTGTGATAAGGGCTCCCAGGTAGAGGGCGGCGCATGGAGGCGGGAGAATTGTGCAGAACGGGCCGGCTGGGAGGGACCCCAGGGGAGAGTGAAAACGAGATGCAGGGAATGAAAGCAGTGTCCGAGCTGTAGGAACAGGGATGCCTGGAGCTCAGGGGCAGCTTTCCACAGATGCGGAGGCCAGAGTCAGGGACCACTGCCAGAAACGTTAAACTCACTGTCTCCATGCTGGCTGCTCCTGGCTTTGGCACCAGGAGGCTAAAATTCATTCCCTCAGTGAACACTACTGTGCCCACCCTGTGCCGAGCATGGTACGAGGCTCAAGGGCTGAGTGAAGAAAACAAAGTCTGTACCCTCAGGCAGCTTACATTCCATCAGAAGGAAGCAGTCACTGAGGCCTCTGCCTTGGCTGTGCCGTCTGCCTAGAATGTTCTTCCGCCAGGTAACCCTAAGGCCTGAGGCCAACTCTCTCACCTATGTCAAGTTCTATTCACAAGACGCCTACTCCACGAGGCCGACCTTATTTACATGCTGCCTGTCTTGGTCCATTCAGGCTGCTATGATACCAAAATACCATAGACTGGGTCACTCATAAACAACAGAAATTTATCGCTCACAGTTCTGAAGGCTGGAAAGACCAAGACTGAGGCGCCAGCAGACTCCGTGTCTGGTGAGGGCTTGCTTCCTGCTTCAAAGATGGTGCCTTGTTGCTGCGTCTTCACACGGCCTCTTTTAGAGGATGCTGACCCCATTCATGAAGGGGGAGCGCTTATGACTTAATTGCTTCCCAAAGACCCCACCTCTCAATACTATTACGTTGGGTATTAGCCTCCAACATAGGAATGGGGGGCACCAACCTTCAGACCATA
This sequence comes from Daubentonia madagascariensis, assembly GCA_023783475.1. Lineage (NCBI taxonomy): Eukaryota > Metazoa > Chordata > Mammalia > Primates > Daubentoniidae > Daubentonia > Daubentonia madagascariensis. The sequence continues at coordinate 12,484,814 of JAKFHU010000487.1, forward strand.
GCAGTAGCCTGATGACTGACCACCTTATGTAACATGGGCCCTCACACGAAGCCCCCCCACTCCCCCATCCTGCTCCACTTGTTCTATTTCCCAGAGTATTTAGCACCTTCCAGTGCTGTATAATTACTCTTATTTTGTCAATTGTTCATGATCCGTCTCTTCCCCCCGGAAAGGCCTGCCGGGCCTTAGCTCGCTGCTGCAGAAATGGCCTTAGGAACAGTTACGCCGTCTCAGGCCTCATCCCCTCCTCCCTCTCTCCCTATTACCTGCAGCCCAGCTGACTGCAGAGCTGGCAAAGCACCAGGACAGACACGCAGCAGATGCTGGAACCATCCCTCGGTTTTGGGTCTTGACCAGGGCTCCTGTGCGAGAGTCAAAACCCCTCTTCACATTTCCCCCCTCCTTACTCACCTCCTTGGGGACTCTACTCCTCCAGCTTTCTGCGAGCCGGGCTGAGTTCCCCACCGTTGTGAAGCGATAATAAATATGGTCAGGTTAATGCGGAAGGGGATGACTGTGCAGGAACTCCCTGCCACGTGACACACGACCGACTGTTGATTTACCATGGGAAAGATGGAACTGCTAGTCTCTCCCCTAAGCAGGAACACATGTTCTTAGTCATATGGTAGCTGCTGGGAACACGCCATTGGGGTTGTTCACCCTCTACCGAGATGGAAGGGAGGCGGAGAGGCCCACGCTTCACCAAGGAATGGATGGTGGATAAAAAGGGGATTCTTTCTCGCAGCCCATCAAGCTGACACCCAATTAAAAACTCAGATAACCGGCAGGTCTAGCACAGGAGTGAAATGTGAGATCTCGGGTCAAAAATTCAGGATGCTGAAATCCTAACTAGTATTCAGTGGCTATGTGACCTTAGTTATGATGCTCAATGATCCCAAACCTCCATTTTCTCATCTGAAAATGGGTTAATAATGGTATCTTCCTTACTGGATTGCTGTGAAGATCAAGAATGAATGTCAACTGCTGAGCACAGAGTAAGCCCTTACTAAATGTTCGCCATGATTGTTATTACGGAGCACAATTTAATGTTAGCAGCAGCGAAGGAAAGAACTATAGTCTCTACCCCCCACGGACTTACAGTATGGGTAGGAAGATGAGCCTCTCCCCCACCATGAACTTAGAGGGAAGCTCCACCATCGGATCATGGTGTTGGCATATTCTGCCTTGGACTTTGAGCCAGGCAGCTGCCATCTCCAGCCCGAGATGCACATCCCTCCCCCTCCACCTGCTTCCTTCATCCTCTTGTCCATCTCACCTTTGTCTGTCCTCCAGGAAGCTTCTCTGGGGCAAGAACCATGCCTCCCTCATGTCTTCCTGCTCCCATCCCAACACTAGCACAGTGCTTTGTACCCCAGCAGGCACCCAACACATGTTTGTTAATATGACATGAGAGACATCCAGACAGCTTACAAATACCACCTAAGCAAAGCCTCCCCTCATTGTTTACCACATGGTGGTAAACTGAGGCAGGGCCACACAGACATTTGTCACAAAGCCAGCCCTGGAATAAGAGCCCCCAGATGCCTGGCTCCAGACTCACCCACTAACTAACCTTTGAAGCCCCCAAATGTAAGTGATTTGCTGTTCATATTCCCTGGCACCCAGCAACCCAAGAATTTTGTGCTTGTTATCAGGAGGATGGAGAGACAGGGGCTCATCATGAGTGAGACAAAAGCTCACTGGGTTAGCACCACTGCTGTCTGGGCCAGAGAGACAGGAAAGAGGGAATTCTAGAGAAACCAAGAAGTTTAAAGCAAGAATGAAACATTTATATCTTGCTAAAGGCTCAGTTTTACTGTCGAGGCAAAGAGTTTTGAAGCCCCAGGGGTTTCCAGAGGCAGATGGGGGGAGGGAGGGGAGACAGGAGTGCGGATAAGGGAGGAGGCCCCCATGGGGAGGGCTGCAGGCACCCTCGTCCCGCACCCTAACTTTAGTCCAAACAGCTCTGCCTTTATCAGTTTTACTTGTGTGTATTTCTGGGTACGATTTCCTTTGAACAAAAGGATCCACGACTAAAAAAATGTTTGAAAGCCACTTACAATTTCCAGTATAAGATCAAGGCGAGGAGCAATCAGGACTGGCTGGAAAACACAGGCTTCCAGGAGGGGTGGTTAGAATTTGGACAGGGAAAGGGATGAGGAGAGGGGCTCAGGGTGAGGCCAGTAATGGGAACGGAGTGAGGGTGGGCTGGGTGTCCATGGGACAGCCTGGAGCCTTCTCGGAAAAGAGCAAGAATCATGTTGACCAACAGTAAGCAATGAGGAAGGTAAGGCCTGAGAGCAGAGGGGATGAGTTTAGGGGGTGGATTTTCACTCCATTCTCCTGAAGGGCCCCGATCTCTCATTTATGAGGTCCCCGAGGTAGCAGGCCCAGGCTTTAAGGTCTATGACAGCAATTACCAGAACCTGGTTCTAGAGCATTCCAGGCATTTTGCACCACCTTCACGAAGTCCACAATGCATGGTGTAATCTGAGAAGTCCCAGCAGAATCTGGTGCTCAGAGTGTCTTTCCTATCCTGCTGTGTCTGACCACCTCACTTTGGGAATTCCCTCCCTAATTTTCCAGAGGCATTTATTGTTAAAATATAAACATCCAACCCAGCAATTGTACTGTTGGGCATCTATCCCAGAGAAATGAAACTTATGTTTACCCAAAAACCTGTACATGAATGTTTATTGCAGCTTTATTCATAGCAGCCAAAACCTGGAAACAGCAGAAATGTCTGTCAGCGGGTGAATGACGAAACAGACTGTGGTGTATCCATGCTATGGAATGCTACTCAGTGATAAAAAAGAACAAGCTATCGATACATGCGACAACTTGGATGGATATCAAGGGAATTGTGCTGAGTAAAAAAAACCCAACCTCAAAAGGTTACATGCTGTTTGATTCTGCTTAGGTAACATTCTTGATATAACAAAATTATAGAGATGAAGAACAGGTTAGTGGTTGCCAGGAGTTAGGGATGAAGAATGGTGAGTGTGGCTGACGGGGTGACACCAGAGTCTGGTGGTGATGGGACAGGTCTACATCTTGACTGCACTGGCAGTTAATGCAAACCCACACGTGATAAAATTGCATAGAACTATACATATCCACAAATGCGTGTGTGTAAAACTGATGAAATCTGAACAAGCTTTATGGATTGTACCAATGTCAATTTCCTGGTTTTGATGTTGTGCAATAGTCACGCAAGATGTCATTGCAGAAAATTGAGTGAAGGATACATGGGACACCTGGTAGATTTTTTTTTTTTTGAAACTTCCTCTGGATATATAATTAATTCAAAACAAAAAGTTAAAACGTGAAAAGCTATGGAGGAAACTTAAATGCATATTACTAAATGAAAGAAGCCAATCTGAAAAGGCTATATCCCATATGATTCCAACTGTATGACATTCTGGAAAAGGCAAAACTATAGAGACAATAAAAAGATCAGTGGCTGCCAGGGGTTGGAGCGAGAGAGGGATGAATAGGCTGAGCACAGGAGATTTTTAGGGCAGTGAAAATATTCTGTGTGACACTGTAATGGTGGATACATGTCATCACACACTTATCCAAACCCATAAAATGTGCAACACCAAGAGTGAACCCCAATATAAACTATGGACTTTGGCTCGTAGTGTGTGTCAATGTGGGCTCATGGATTGTAACAAATGTCCACTGTGGTGGAGATGTTGATAGTGGGGGAGACTGTGCATGTGTGGGGGAAGGGGTATACGGGATGTCTCTGTGCCTTCCTCTCAACTTTTTTGTGAACGTAAAACTGCTCTTAAAAAATTAAGTCTTTGAAAACAGTTAAAACAAACAAAACACCCTTAATAGCCCTGGGAGGGGTAACACCTGTGATTCAATTTCAAGATTTTGTAAACCAGTCAAATCTTTGGCAGATAGCAGAGGAGATGGCCGGGATGTGGGGTGGGGGGTGGGGGTGTGGGTGCCTAGGAACTAAACCAGCATCACAAGCCTGTGGGATGTTTGCTCTGGCAACAAAGCAAAACAAAACAATAACCACTGGATGTATCATTTAGGCTACTTTTGAGCACCAGGCAAAAGAATGGTCTGATGATATACTAGAGCAGATTGTTAGCATTTCTTCTAAACTTCACGTTCAGTGAGTCATGTTGTAGCTTAAAATCAGCCAGAGTGGGAGTATTTACACCACGGAAATTGGCAAATGCTATGAATTAGGGTTGGTTTTTTTTTTTTAATTCAGAAAGCCAATTGTTAAATATTTACTAGCACACCACTAAGAATGTCTGACCAGAATTTCCAGGCCCTAAAGAGAGGCCCTAAGGTGTCCCAGGACTGGTTAGTGCGATAGGCTGAGCAATGGTCTTCCAAATATGTCCACATCCTAATCCCCAGAACCTGTGAACGTCGCCCAATATGGCAAAATGGACTCTGCTGATGTGATTAAATGAAGGATCTGGAGATGGAGGGATTAACCTGGATCATCTCTGAGGGCTTGATGTCATCACGAGGATCCTTATGAGGGACATGGGAAGAGTCAGAAGAGAAGGTGATGTGATGACAGAAGCTGATTGGAGTGATGTGCTTTGACGATGGAAAAAGGGCCCACAAGCCAAGGGATGCAGGGGGATCTATAAACTGAAACAGGCAGGGAAATGGATTCTCCTGTCCATTTCCAGAAGGAATAGCCCTGCTGATACCTTGGCTTTAGCACAATCAACCAATTTCAGATTTCTGACTTCTAAAACTGTGAAAGAATATATCTGTGTTGTTGAAGCCACTGAATTTGTGGGATTTGTTGCAATAATAATAGGAAACGAATACAGTTAGAAGTGTGGTTTACCAATACCAGGTCTCCCCCAGTCAGCTCTTCTGTGTTTGTCTTGGCTTTTCCCTCTTAGTCACAAACTAGTTGCTGTACCTCCAACTATCACATCCACACATAACAACATTCAAAGGTAAGAAGGTTGAATCCCTAACTTATAACTTTTGTTAAGGGGAAGCAGAAGCCCCCAGCAAACTTTAGACATGTTCATGTCTAAAGCCATCATTGGGAAAGGAAATAGAATTATTGGATTTGGCTCAACCTGATCAATATTCATCCTTGGGGCTGAAAGGGGTTCATGAACCGAGCAGGTGCTCAATATTTGAGCAGAATTGGGTCTTGGGGAAGAAGATCAGGAGATGGCAACACAGAGCTCACTGACCCCTGGAGGTCGTGGCAATCTCAGGTATGTGGCCTGTCTTCCCGCGAAAACAGTTTCCATGCAGACAGCACACCGAGTGTGGGCTCACTCTGGGAGAAGAAGTAACGTTTATCTAGCGCCCACTATGTGCCAGGTGTATCATTTCTCACGTTGTATCTTCACCATATTCCAGGAGCTCAGAGACTCAGAAAGGTGTAGTCATTTGCCTAAGCAAACACAGCCAGTCAGAGGCCGAGTTGGGATTGGAACTGAGATCTTTCCAACAATGGAACGTGCACAGGCTTTCCATTGACCACTGGCTTCCCAGACTGGCACAGGCTTCCCTGCATCTTGGCCCCCTGACTCCCCATGACCTCCCCACATTCATATCTCCCTCCTGTTGCTCCCCATCTCCAACAGGAGCTGGCTGGAATCAAGCCATGATCTTCATCAGACTTTAATGCTTAATCTAGAATTTCAGGATGTTTGATCCGTAAGGAGCCACCAGCTGCAAATGCCTTCCTTGGGCAATGGCTCCCAATGGGCCTTATAGACCCAACCATAAAAGCTCCATACCCTTCCCCATCACATACCGCTAGTTGCTTCCTCTTAGCTGCCACCAACCAATCGAGAATAGGAGGACACACTTTTCGTGATCCTTTGTCATGAGGCTACCAGAGTCTCCCCTCAACCCGCCTTGCTTGGTCACGTGTCAGCTGTGTGCACCTTGGTCAGGTGACTTAACCTCTCTGAACCTCAGGTCCTCATGTGCAAAATGGGGTGATAGTGTTGTTGTGTGAATTATAAGAGATAATTTGTGATCACCCATGCTCATACCAAAGTGCCTGGCCCTTAAGTAATTCTCAATAAATGTTACATATTTGCTACTAGAAGACTTTGGGAAACCAAGCCCAGCTTGTGGCTGATTACAGGTTACCATGGAAACCAGACCTAAAGGCCTGAGCACAGACAGGGATAGTGTGCCTAGAGCATCCAGGCCTGATTCACTTTAGGATCTACTTTCTCAGGTCCTTAACCCACCTTTTGGTTCACCCAGGCATGAAGGAACAGCTGGATCCATTGTCCCCAGCCCCCAAGGAAGGGAGCAAGTGCAGCTCCATGCAGGAGCCAGCCCTGGACACATACTCACTCACTGAGTGAAGGAATTGCTGAGGACCCAGCTCTGTGCCTCCCCTAGACAGGAGTGATTAATGAGCTTCACTTAATGCATCCCATTGTAGTCTACAGGGATGTGACAACACGTCAGGTGAATTTGCTTGTCTTGCTCCATCCAAGTTGGTGCTTTGCAGGGATTGCTTGCTTAGGGGACTTATGCTGGGGTTTATGAGGATATATATATCACCAACAGGTGCTTTGCATTGGGTGCTTTGATATCCATCGCCAGCCAGCGGGTTCTCAGGTTGAATTACTTCTGATACTTCTGTTCTTAACTTAAGCATTTAACTGATGGCTGCTGTCTCCCTTGTGTTGGGGTGCCTCCCCCATCAGTAGTTATCAGCAGGAGACACTGGAATGGGACCCATACAACTACCACTTATTAGCTATATGAACTTCCACTGACCACTTAATCCTCTGAGCCTCAGTTTCCCTCTCTGAAAAATAGGTATGGTGCTGACTCAGGCTGCCCTGACTGCTGCTGCTTTGCTGGAATGAGTTAAAAGGTGTAGAAATGGAAGGGTTTGAGGAACAGTCAGGCTCTGCCTCAAACCATCATTACCAGATCGTCTACTGGTCCACACAACTCACTGTGAAGTGAGTTCCTGAGGATTACGGGGGCAGGGTGGAGAAGAATGCACTCTCCAGAGAGATTAGCTGTAAATTCAACAGAGGCTGTGATACAAGTATAAGCTATTTGATCAATTCACCACATGATGCTAGCAATCGCCTAATGTCTCCAGACCTCAGTTTCCCCATGTGCGAAATAAAGGGACTCCGGTGGATGATCTACTTCTTGGCTCCAACTTTCTGTAACTACTAATTATCATTAGATTTGAGAGACACAAACCACGACATCCACAATCCCACCACAGTCTGCGCACAACTGAATTATCCCAGCAAGCACACACTGGACGTTTGGTATGTCTCATCTCATACTTCCCCACGACAACCTATTTTACAGGAGAGAAAAGAGAGGCTCGTGGAAGTTAAATTGCCAAGGCCACACAGCTAATAAATGACTGGGGCCAGGACTTGAACTTGGACCTGCTTGCCCCGATGCCTACGTATCTCCCATTTTTGCCAAGTATCACAGAGATTTTCCAGATTTGCAATGGGATATTTTAACGTTGTTTTGTAGGGAAACCAGATATATTTTTCGAAACTCTTCGACTCTAGAAGGTCAAGGTCATTTGACTGGGTGACTAGTTAATCTCCCCAACACAAAACACTCTGTGTGCAAACTGCACCCAGAATTCAGCCCTTTCAAGATGGAGGAGGAGGCGTCTCAGGGAAGGCAGAACGCCCAGCGGCACCGGCCAGGTCTGCGAAAGATGGGAGAGGTTGGAGAAGAAAGAGTAGGAAAAAGCTTTCTTCCCCCCTCGAGTTAGAAAGCAGGCAGAGAGAGAGAGATCAAAAACCACGAAAGGTCCCTCATGTCAACCTCTCCCTGTTTTAATTAAGCAGAGAGTCCGCGCCCCCACCCCCACTCCCTCAAAAATGCTTTGCACTCAGCAAGAGCTGCTGCGCGGCAGGTTGCAGTTAAGCCTTCAAACACCCAGCAGCCTCAGGAAATGCCAGCAGCCCACAGGTGCCGGTGTGGCAGGGCCCCTCCCGTTCTCTGCACCCAGGCAGAGCAGGCACAAGATGGACCAAGAAGCCCCGAGAACATTCCCCGGACCCTTTTCCATGGGGCCGTGACCCTTGGCGGTGTGCCTCCAGCTGCAACAGCCCTCCGTAGGAAAGGCATCTTCCGAGGGGACCCGGCCTGCACCTGCACACATCTGTACGTATAAACACTCAAATCAAATCTCACAAAACAATTCTTACTGCTGTGACGTGCAATGCATTCAGATTTTCTACACTATTTGTTTTGTAAATGCTGGTCGTAGCCTTCTACATTCGTTTCAGGACTCACCGATGGGTTTCCAACCTCCTTTGGAAAACAGCGTGCTGGGTGGAGCTGGGTGGAGCACCATGTCCTCCAAATTGGGGAGAGCCTGACCTGCTCTCCCACCTGGTCTCATCCACGCTGCTCCGTCCAGGTCCCCACTCCTTGCGGTCCTTGAATGTCTCTCATCCCTCCAAACCTCCTGGCCTGGGCCACGCGCCTCACCTAGCCTGGACGTTCATTCTTCTCTCCCCCTACTCTTGCTACAATTGTGACCATCTCTACGATGTCTTCTCTGGATTTGTAACCACTGGCGTTTGCAAGAGCCTCTGTTCCCCACTGGTCACCCTAGCTGTGGTCATCCTGTGGGGACCAGTTGTGAGCCCTCCAAGGCCTGTTTGTCCCCTGTGGCCAGTGTCCCGATAATCAAAGGTTTTCCATCAACATTTCTGAATAGAAGAGAGAGGGCAGAGAGGAAGTGCAGGGGGAGGGAGGATTAGGACCTCTTCCAGGAGCAGACCCAGTTCCTAAGGAATGAATGCGACTCTGTGCGGACGACCTTCCGTGCTTAGTAGGAAGAAGACAATGGTTGCCAGACCCAACTATGCCTGCAAGCACCTGTCTTCCAGGTGGGGGACATGATTCGTTTCAGAGGTGAGATGTTGAAGAAAACACACAGAGCTGCCCTGATGGGCCTTCTCAGAAGAGAAAAGCAAGGCCCATTGGACTTAATCCGGTAAAGGCAGGAATGGGGGGAGGCGATGGGTAGCAGCAGGCTGCAGGGAAAACAGCATGTAGGGTGGGCCCCTGGGGAGAAAGGTGAACCCCGCAAGGTTGAGGAGGGTGCTGGGTGTCAAACAAGGGCTTCGTCTATTCCGCCAAGCCCACAAAGAAAGGCAGGGCAGGCTCTGAGTCCCCCAGGCCAGGTTCCATCCTGGGACTCTGGGCTGGTGACCAAAACCCTCTGTGTTTCTGCTTCCTGGCTGTCGCATGCAGATAGTAATCGGACTTGTCTCTCATGGTTTTGTGAGGACCCAAAGGGCTAATACAAATAAAGCACTTAGAGCATGGCCTGATATAGAAAGTGTCCAATTCATTTTATTTAATCACCACATCAGTTCTTCAAAGTGAATATTATCCCCATATTATAGATGAGGAAACTGAGGCTCAGAGGCCGCCAGGAGAATCTGGCCACACTAAATCAGCTAAACAAAGAATGCGCATTGAGCACCTGTCATATGAAAAGCACTGCATCTTCAGAGGAGGCTAATGGTCCATTCTGCCCTGAGGAGGTCACGTTTCTAGGTGGGCTGGTGGATGCAAGCCCCAGTAACGGCTTTCTGCCTCCAAAGGGCAGAGAGATCCCAGGGGAAAGGAGGTGGGAAAAGAAGGTGACTTAGGCTGGTCAGAGAAAGCTTTGCTGGAGGAACCAGGCCTTAAGAGTTCTAATCAGGGTTTGTGATTAGGTGGGGGAGGAAACCATCAACAGCTCGGAGACAGGGAGATGTTTTTGTCACATTTGCATCCTCCACCCTCAGGCCCTGCATTAGCTGATACTGATTACAGCAAAAAACTTCTCTGCGTCACAGTGTGTTGAGGGACCCGTTTATCAAGGGCTTCAGATGTAGATGTTGGATCTCCAAATGAGGTTGTACGCACGGTCCCGTTCTGCCAGGGAGGAAAGACATCCTCCTCTCCATCATTGCTAGAGGTAAGCATGTAAGATATACACAGTTATGAGCCAGTGGCCCTCAACCTTGGCAGCGTGTTAGAATCCCCTGGGGAGTCCCACCCCACCCGATTAAGTCTGAATCTCTAGGGCGGGGCCCAGGCATCAGCAGGTTTTAAAGCTTCCCAGGGTGGCTGTGCTGGTAATCACCAAAGGCAAACTTGAAGCTCTGTTTCTTCATTTCCAAACCAAAAGAAAGAAAGAAAATGGAAGTGGCTGGAGCCTCTCTCCAGGCGAGGAACAGAAAGCAGAAAAGAACTGGCTTCTTTCTGTGATCGTGGTCCAAACTCCTTTTGCTGTCACCGAAGGATTCTCCCAGCAACCTCCAAGCAACCGGCCAAGAGACGGCTGCCCTGAATTTTTGGTCCTCAGCTATGGAACAAAGGACTCTTTGAGGTTTAACAAGAGGCTGCTCAGCTGTCTGGCCCCTGGGCCCCTCAGATCTAGACTAGGAGCCTGGGCGGTGAGCCTGGGCGGCCACCTCTACAGGGGAGGGAGCCTCGGAGCAGGGCTGGTCCCTGCCACCTCCTGCCACCCTCGTTCTGGTCTCACTCGGGAGGGGCCGGTGAGATGCCCCAGGGGATAGAAGCCAGCAGCTCCTCCTTCAGGCCCCTCCACTGTGTCAGGATCACCGGCTGGGGAACCACAGCCCCCACCACGGCCCTCCCTCTGCTGGAGGGAAACCAGCTTACATTTGACCAGTTGGGGGATGTCCCGAGCCACCTGCTCCCAAACACGCTCCTTGGGGAGTTCCTCCAAGCCCGCAGAGACTCAGCTTATCTGAAGTGGTCGTGAATCCCCCAGTGTCGGGGGAGGATGGGTAGCGAGTACTTGAAATGGACTTGGGCCCTGGGACGGACCGGGCAGGGGAGGGGAAGGAGGACTTTGCTCCATCTTTTCCACTCCCTGCAGCCTCTGCAGTAGAGATGGTGGGCAGTGGCCAGGAAAAGTCGACCTCTCCAAGCCTTAGCGTAGGAAACTGCCCGTCGTGACTTCTCACTCTGGCAGCTTTAATGGCTCACTCTTAACTGGGTCCTCTGCATTTGCCTTCACGCGTGTTCATTTTTCTTCAGGGTCAACCCGCCTGGACCCACATCTTCTCCCACATCTTTTGCTCCTGCCCAGTCCTTCCACGGGAGTGGTTCTGTCTGACTTCCCAGGCCCAAGTCTCATGGACATTTCCACTCTTGCCCAAGGTCCCAGAAGCCTTGAACACTGTTGCCCACTGTGGCTGTAGTATGGCTGTACCGTGGCTGTAGTGTGGCTGTACCATGGCTGTAGTGTGGTTGTACTGTGGTTGTAGTGCGGTTGTACTGTGGCTGTACCGTGGCTGTAGTGTGGTTGTACTGTGGCTGTAGTGTGGTTGTAGTGTGGTTGTAGGGTTAAATGGAACTTATGTATATATGTAGGTCTGGCACACAGTGTTCAAACATGTTAGCTCTCTTTCCCCCACTCCTGCTACCCCTCTTGAGAGTGTATGGTGTTGGGTGCATCTTGGGGCCCTGCTCTGTGATTCAGCAGTGACTGGGGAGGGTTGGAGGGAAGGAGGTGCCCAGGGAGGACAAATTGGCTTCTAGTTACTGGTCTGAGGCCCAACAGCAGTGGCTGTCCCTGACCTCCCTGGGTTGCCTTCTTTGAAGACCACCACCCTTGAGGTGGACAGAGACAGTGAGATTGTCCCTTCTTCACCTTTCCGTAGAAGAACCATGAGGAAACGTTGGGATGGGCAGGTCTTGAGATGGAAGAGACTTGTGACACCTCGGTTTTCTCAGTGGCTGCTTTGCTAAGGAGACAGTCTTTCCTTTGAGGATTTTGGTTTAATTGAGCTGGTAGCCCAATTGTTATTTAAGTTTTAATAACATATAGCCCTGGAAGCAGACGCCAACTGAGAAAATGGAGTACCTAGAAAAAAGCAGACAAGGAAGAGAAGAAATGGCTAAAATCATAATTTTTTTTAAATTATGAGAAACAAAAAAAATTAGTGAATAGTTATAAGCTCAGGTAGGGGAGTATTTCTAAGCACACATGTATTAAGAACATATAATGGATAGAGTGATAGATTTAAATGCATTTTTTAAATGTACAACTTATTTATTTTAAAAAAATAATTTCTACAGGTAAAAAGAAAATGTGTACAATTATGGAAGTTAAAAATAAAATATTTGAAATATATGACAAAATTAATATCTTTAACATATAAAGAGCTCTTGCAAATCAATAAGGAAAAAATAGGAAATCCCAGTTCAAAAAAAAAGTTCAAAGGACATGAATTTGCAATTTACAAATGAAGACATACAAATGTAAAAAGTATATCAGCTTGAGTAATAAAATAAATACAAACCAAAATAACAGTGAAATTCCACTTTTTTTCATTTAACTTACTGGCAACTATTAAAAATAAGTGCTCAATGTTGGTAAGATTATGGGAAACAGAAACTCTGATTCAAAGCTAGTAAAAATATAATGTGATATAACATTTCTGGGGACAGTTTGCCAATATGAATTAAAGCCTTTATATTCCTTGGCTTGGCCACTCTCACTTTTAGGAATGTCTCTTAAGAAAATAATTAGAATTGTATAAAAATACTTGCATATAAATATATTAGTCACAGAGTTCTTCATAATGATTTTAAAATTAAGAACAATCTGAATGTCTGAAAATAGGGACTTGGTTTAATAGAGCTTGGCATAAATATATTGGATAGAATATTGTTCAGCCAATAAAAAAATTATAATTTTAGAGAATATTAAGAATAAACAGAAACACTCACAATATTAATTGAAAAAAGCAAACCACAACACTTTGTATGCATTGAAATGCAAATACGGTTTTAAAAAGAAAAGCTAAAGGGGGTTGGGAAGCTATGTCCACCCCTAAGCCAAGTAAAAGCAGTGCTCTGCCTAGATCTTTACTGTCTACTCCACTTGGCAGGAGAGGTAAGGCTCCATGATTGACAGCTCATCAGAATCACCTGGAGTGGGGCAGGGACATTTCCCAAGGGAGGGAGTGCAGGATAGACAAATACATCGGTCATCTGCATGATTGAGGAAGTTGACTGTGGTGATGGTGGTGGTGCTGGTGGAGTGAGGGGGTATTGACAGGGGGGCATCTGCAATGCTGCATTTCCCAATGACAGTCCAAACACGTGCTTCACAGTCACCTACAAAGCAGCATGCTAAAAAATAATTTTTAAATGTTTCCCAAAAGCTTTGAAATAGGGAAAAATCAGAAACTACTGATTGCCTTATATTTATTGTGTAGTTCAGCATTCTGTTTGTTTGCAGCACAGGCTCAGTCCTGCCCTCATTAGCATTCTGTCTTACCAGAGACTTCCACGCTGGGTCTGACCCCCAGCACACCCAGAGGAGAGGGGAGGCCATTGGAGCCTGGCCCCTCCCACCTGTGGAGCTGAAGGTGGGACCAAAGACAGAGATTGGGGGACCCACCCAGAGGGTCACAAGGCCCCTAGAGCAGAGCTCAGTAGAAACACCAGAAGGCAAAGCAGAAAGAGGGAGACTTGGAGCTTGGGGGACCCTTTGTCTGAGGAGGCCCAAGGAAACTGAGGGATTCCCAGAAGCAGATTGCTTGGCGTCCGCAGGGTGGCTTTTTATGCTAAGCGCCACCTGGGATCCCAGTGTGCTGCAAGTATTTAAACAAGCTGTCCCAGCAGAGAAGACGCAAGGGAAAGCCTGGGGTGTGTATGTTGCGGGGGTGGAGAATCACAGACCCATTTATCTGAGAGTTGGACACCAACAACAAACTTGTGTCCAAGGCTCAGCAGGTACTAGGCTCCGTACCAGGAGTTTCCATTTAGGGTCTCATTTAACCCTCGAAGCACTCCTCTGAGGTTAGAATTATTCTTCTTCACAAAAAAGGGAATTGAGTCTCCAAAGCTAAGGGAAGAGAGGAAATTAGAATTTATTAAGCACCTCCTATATACCAGGCTTTATGTTCTTAGCATACGTGGTTTTGACAACAACCTGCTTTGTTTTCTTTGTGTTCTTTACTTTACAGATGAGGAAAAGGGGCACAGAGAAAATGAATATCTTATGCAAAGTCAATGGGGAAGTTGAGATTCAGGTTCAAGTCCATCAGACCTCAAAACCCATGTTCCTTCAGCCTCACCCTTCTGCCTTACTACTCATTATTTAATTTAGTCAGGATCATCCAGCTCGTAGAATAATAAAATGGCTCACGCTGGGCACTTCCTATATGCTAATCTCGACATGGTACCACCTCATTTAATCCTCACGATAGCTCTGTGAAGTAAAGTCTGTTACATTCATCCCCATATTACAGATGAAGAAACTGTGGCTCACAGAGGTGAAGTGCCCACAGCCGCCTAGCTAGTCATGGCCAATGGGGTCTCTCAAACTTGAGGCTCACACCATCTTCACTCTGCCTCCTGTGGCAAGGCTGGATGAAAATCCAATCTTCCCATGCCTCGCCAGGCGCTCTTTCCTCTCAGGGATCCCCGAGGCCTTCAGGGCTAATGGGCCATGGGGGTGGGAGACGTTGCCCGACAAAGTGATTGTCCTGTGACATCTGGGATGCTGCCAGCATGGTATGGCCACTGTGACCTGGACAGAGAAGGTGGCTGATTGATGTCCCTTTCCACGCGTATAAGTTCCTTAGGGCGGTTGTAACAAAGTACCACAAACTTGGTGGCTTAAAACAACATAAATTTATTTTCTCATAGTTCTGGAGGCCAAAACTCCAAAATCAAGGTGTCAGCAGGGCCATGCTCCCTCCAAAGGCTCTGGGTAGCGTCCTTCCTTTCCTCGTCCAGTTTCTGGTGCCTCCTGGTTTTCCTTGGCTTATGGCGGCACCGCTCCCATCTCTGCCTCCGTCTTCCCGCGGCCTTCTTCCTTGCATCTCTGCATCCAAATCTCCTTCTTTTTCCTATAAAGACACCAGTTATGGGATTTAGGGCCTACCCTAAATCCAGGATGATTTCATCTCAAGGTTCTTAACTAATTACATCTGTAAAAACCCCTATTTCCAAATAAGGTCACATTCAGAGATTCCATTGGGCATCAATTTGTGGGGGACAATATTCAACCCACCACACCCTGGTTGCTGACGTTGGCTTCAGTCCCTTCAAAAATAGTGGTCGGAATGATGCATTGGATAAGTAGGGGGTAAAAAACCACTGATCCGTTTGGATAATCCTTCTCCCCACTCCCACAGGATGAAGGATGTTCTTAAATCAGCCATCTTCATCTTCCTTAGAGCAGTGCCTTCCCCTTGCAAAGTCCTCTCTACCGGTGGGCTCCCATGACCAGACACTGCAGCCCTACCCTTTCCATCCAGAATCTCCATCACCCCAGACTCTCCAAGAGGCCGTCCCTGCAACCCCCAACCCTCCCGTTGGCGATGTCCCCCTGCCATCCAGCCCTGCATACTGCTAGAGGAAGGGATGCCACCCAGGTCCCTGGAGGGCACTTTCTGTCCCCAGTGCTGTGCTGGGCCTCAGCAAAGCCTTGTCCCCTCGCTGCTGCCTCGTGGCATCTACTAGGGCTCTTCCAATCCTCTCCTAACTTTTCAAACCCAGCGTGGAGTGTCTGCGATGACAATTGTTAATGTCCAGAGAATGCTTTCTGAGCATGGGGAGCTTTATTATCTTGTTTAAGATTCCCACAACTGGATGAGGCACTTTATATTGTGATTCTTTTCTTCAGCAGATGAGCAAATGGAGTTATAAAGCAGCTGGCTTGCTGGAGGTCAGACAGTCAAGAGTGGAGATAGAGTCTGAATGCTGTCCTGATCCATTCAGTGTTGCTATAACAGAATACCTGAGGCTGGGCGATTTACAAAGAAAAGAGGTTTATTAACCTCACGGTTCTGCAGGCTGGGAGGTTCAAGAAGCATGATGCTGACATCTGCTCAGCTTCTGGCGAGGACTTTGGGCCGCGTCACAACGTGGCAGAGAAGGTCAAATGGGAAGCAAACACATGCAAAGAGGCAAAACCCAAGGGACATCCTGGCTTTGTAAAGAAGGACCCACCCTCTTGAGAACTAATCCCATCTCACCAGAGTGAGAACTCACTCACTAACTCCACAACAGCACCAAGACATTCATGAGGGATCTGTCGCCCCTGTGACCCAGACACCTCCCACTAGGCCCCACCTCCCAACACCGCCACACTGAGGATCAAATTTCAACATGAGTTTTGGTGAGAATAAACAGACTTTATCCAAACCACAGCAAATGCCATAGTCAGATGTTGGAGCCTAAAAGCTTAAGCACTACCTTATACAGTCTGGCCCCCTGCCCCACAAAGTGTGGCCAGGGAACAGCAGCATGGGCATCACAGAATCCCCACCTGGTTCATTTGCACACTTGAGAAGCTCTAAGGACCTTATTAAATTGCAGATCCTGACTCTGTAGGCCTGGGGTGGGGCCCAAGATTCTGTGCTCCTAACCAGAGCCCAGATGACATTGATGGTCCGTGGATTGCACTTTGAGGGAAAAAGGGCCAAGCACATCTGTCCTATTCCCCCTCCACTTTCATGCCGCATGCCCCCTTCCCTCTTGCCTGCCGGACA
The DNA here is from genome assembly GCA_023783475.1 of Daubentonia madagascariensis. Classification (NCBI taxonomy): domain Eukaryota; kingdom Metazoa; phylum Chordata; class Mammalia; order Primates; family Daubentoniidae; genus Daubentonia; species Daubentonia madagascariensis. The sequence goes on from JAKFHU010000487.1 coordinate 12,501,340, forward strand.
GGGTGCCCACTCTCTGGCCCTGTGCTCCACAGCCTCACACCCACCCTACTGGCTCCTGCAGTGAGCCCCTCCTCTCTCCAGGCTGAGACCCCTCCCCTGCCTCCCCCACCCACTCTCACTGGCAGCTTCTCAAAAGACATTTTCTGCTTCCTTTTCCTCACCATTTTCCTTCCACACAACCCTAGCAATCTAGTAATTAGCCTTTCCCTTAGATCTTACTCTCTCTCTCTCTCTCTCCCCCTGGAACAGATTTTCAAGTGTCACCAACAACCTCCTAACAATTCTTTTTATTGGTCTCTTCTTAGTCCTCTTCCTCTTTGACCCTCTGCCCCATTAAATGCTGTTGACCAAACCCCATACAGTTTAGCATAAAATTTTTGCCCTGGCTTGTCCTGATTTCTTCCCACCTCTCAGGCATATCCCCTTTATTCCAGCTCTTCATTCTACCCCCAAAATTGCCTGTCTACCTCCAAGTTCAGATGACACGCAAAACTAAACCTGTAGCCTCAACTTCTCTTTAGATCTCTAGCCATACATTTCCGATTTCTGAAACTCAAGGTCTCAAAGGAAATTCATTTATTTAATTCAGTGGATCTCAATAAATATGTGTTGCTCGGCACTGTGCTGTGAAAAGAAAATGACAGGGCCCTTCCTATAAGCAAATCCTCCTGACACCAGTGGTATGCTGGTAAACCGACTCTCCTAAAAAGAAATTCCTAATTTATAACATTTTCGAATGTCCATGGTGTAAATTCTCCACCATGGCTTATTTCAGGCTTCTAACGTGACATTACTGAACATGCAGTTGGGAAGAGATGCACAGATTCAGCTCTCCCAAGCCAGAATGAGCCAGCTTCAACACACCACTGCCTGACCTCCACACATCTGTCAGCTATTGTCCCAATCACCCACTCTCAAATCTTACAAGCATCCTTGACACTGTCTTCTCTCCCGTTCACTCTCACATCTAGTAAATCAGCAAATGTGGTGATTTTAAAGCAAGGTCCTAAAATTATTTGAAGGTAAAACATGATAAATTAAAGAAGAAATAACAATAAATGTCAAACAGAAAAAAATAGCAAGATGGTAGGGATTTAAACCCAATCATGTTGATAATTACATGAAATGTAAATGGCCTAAACACTCCAATTAAAAGGCAGAGACTCAGCCTTTTTCCCACCTGAAAAAAAAAAGCAAGACCCAACTTTCTGATCCATAGTCAAATGCATTATCCATTGCACCACTGGCCCTGTGCTAAGACCCAACTTTCTGTTGTATACAAGTTAAAAGTAAAAAAATGGAAAAAGATACATAAGAAATCTGGCTATATAAATATCAAACAAAGTTAACTTCAGGACAAGGAATATTATCAGAGATAAGGAAGGACATTTCTTAATGATTTAATGGTAAATTCATCTGTACATCTCTTACGTATCAAAAAATGAAATTAAAAAATAAAAACAAAACTTCAAGAAGCTATGTCAATCAAAAAATGTGTGTGTACATAATGACAGCTTCAAAATTTACAAAGTATCAACTGACAGAATTTAAAGGTGAAATAAAGAAATTTTCAAAGATACCTAGAGATTTTAAACCTCTTTTCTCAGAACTGATAGAGCAAATAGACAGAAAATCAGTAAAGATACAGAAGACTTGAATAACACTGTCAACAAATTTAACTAATCGACATTAATGGAGCACTCCATACAGCATCAGTAGAATACACATTCTTTTCAAATGCACATGGAACATTCAAGATAGACTGTTTGCTATAACATAAAACAGCTATCAATACACATAAAGGGTGGAGATCATAGATTGTATTTGCTAACCACAAAAGAATTAAATAGAAAAAAAGCAAGAGAAAAAACTCTGAAAAATCCTGAAATATTGGGAAACTAAACCATATGCATTTAGATAGTACATGGATCAAAAAAGAAATCACAAAAGAAATTAGAAAATATGTTGAACTGAGTGATAATGAAAATACAAAATATCAAAATTTGGAGGATGCATCTAAAGCAGTGCGTAGATGAAAATTTATAGCTTTCAATGTTTATATTAGAAAAGACAAAAGATCCAAAATCAACTATTTAAGCTGGTAAATAGTAAGAAAGTAGTAAAAGCAGAGCAAATTAAATCCAAAGTAAGAAGAAGGAAGGAAATAATGAAAATAAGAGCAGAAAGCAAAGAAATAAAACAGAGGGTAGAAAAACTTAATGGAACCAAAAGTTACTTCTTAGAAAATATCAATAAAATTACAAACCTCTAACTAGACTAGTCAGAAAAAAGGAGAGTGAACACTCACATTATCATCATAAGGAATGAAAGAGGGACAGCTTCTCAAATCCTATAGGTAATGAAAGGATAGTAAGGAAATATCATGAACAACTTTATGTCAATAAATTCAATATAATTAAAATGGACAAATTACTTGAAGGACAAAAATTACCAAATCTGACCCAATAAGAAATAGGAAATCATAAATAGCCCTAATGTATTAAAGAAATTGAATTTGTATTTACAAATTTTCCCTGAAAGAAAACTCCAGGCCAGGTGGCTACACTGACAAATTTAATCAAACATTTAAGGAGATATAAAGCTAATTTCTTATGAATTCTTTCAGAAAATAGAGAAGAGACTACTTCTCAATTCATTCTATGAAGTCAGCATAACCTGATACCAAAACCAGACAGACGTTACAAGAAAAGAAAACTATAGACCAATATTTCTCATGAACATGGATGCAAAATTCCTTAACAAAGTATTTGCAATTTGAACCCAGCAATAATTAAAATATATAGCACATTATGACTGAGTGGGGTTCATCTCAGGAATACCAGGATGGTTTACCATTTAAAAATCAACCAATGTAAGTCATCATATTAACAAATAAAGGAGAAAAACCATATGATCAATTTGATAGATGTAGAAAAAGGATTTGACAAAGTCCAACTTGCATTCACGATAAAAACTCTCAGGAAACTGGAAATAGATGGGCACATCTTCAATCTAATATGGAGTATCTACAAAAAGCCACCAGAATCAAACTTTGTGATAAATGACTTCCCACCTAAGATCTGAAATAAGCGAGGGTATCTAATCTCTTAAGTTTTATTTAACATTTTATAGCACATCCTAGTTTGTGCAGAAAATGATTTTGTACATAGAAAAATCTTCATGAAACTATTTAGAAAAAGTACAGAAATAATAAATGAATCTAGCAAGGTTATATGCTACAAGGTGGAAATGAATCAATTATATATCTATATACTAGCAAAGAACAATTGGAAAATAACATTTTTAAAAACCACTTATAGTAGAGTCAAAACCCCCCTTCAATACTTAGGGATAAATTTAACAAAATACATCCAAAGTATGCACACTGAAAATGAAAAAACATTACTGAGAAATTAAAAAAGAACTAACCAAATGGTAAGATACATTGTGTTCATGGGCTAGATAAGATTTGGTGTTGTTAAGATGTTAGTTTTGCTCAAATTGATCTATAGAGTCAACTCAGTCCCAATCAAAACCCCAGAAAGGTTTTTTTTGGTAGAAATTGACAAAGTGATTATAAAATTTATACGGAAATGCAAACTAACCAAAAAATTTTTTTAGAGAATAAAGTTAGATGACTTACACTCATTTCAAAACTTATAAAGCTAGTTATCAAGACAGTGTGGAATTGGCATAAAGGTAGATAAATATATAAATGGAACAGACTAGAGAATCCACAAAAAGACCCACGCATATATGGTAAATTGATTTTTAATGAAAGTCCTAAAATAATTCAACAGAGAAAGGACAGCCTTTTCAAAATGGTGCTGGAAAAACTGGACATGCATATGGGAAAAAAATGAACCTTGCAATCTTGAGAGCTAAGCTTTGTAAAAACCAAAACCACAAAGAATTTTGGAAAAAATCTTTTTGATCTTGGCATAGGCAAAGACTTTTTTTAAAGGACTCAAAAAGCACTGTCAAAAAGGGAAATAAGGCGGGTGCAGTGGCTTTCGCCTATAATCCCAGTACTTTGGGAAGCCGAGGCGGGAGGATCGCGTGAGGTCAGGCATTCAAGACCAGCCTGAGCAACAGAGCGAGACCCAGTCTCTACAAAAAGGAGAAAAATTAGCCAGGTGTGGTGGTGGCATGCGCCTGTCGTCCCAGCTACTCGGAAGGCTGAGGCAGGAGGATCACTTGAGCCCAGGAGTTGGAGGTTCCAGTGAGCTGTGATGAGGCCACTGCCCTGTGGCCTGAGTAACAGACTGAGACCCTGTCTCAAAAAAAAAAAAACAGGAGGGGGGGAAATAGGTGGATAAATTAGACTTCATCAAAATTAAAAATATCCACTCTTCAAAGACACCATTAAAGAGTTGAAAAGAAAGCCACAGACTGGTAGGAAACATTCGGAACACATATGTCTGACAAAAGACCTGAACCAAGATATACAAAGAACTCTTACAACTCAAAAATAAGAAAACAATGACCCAATTTTAAAAATGGGCAAATGATGTGGCCAGATGTTTCCCAAAAGAAGATATATTAATGACCAATAGCACAGAAAACGGTGATCAATGTCACCAGTCATCAGAGAACTGCAATGAGACATACCACATATGCTCCAGAATGCTTAAAATTAAAGAGACTAATCGTATCAAATGTTAGAGTGTGGAACAACTAAAACTCTCGTACGTTTTCATGCATTGTTAGTGGAAATATAAAATGATACAATCACTTTGGAAAACAGTTTGGCATTTTCTTATAAAGTTAAACTATACTTACATACATACCAATGATTTCACTCTTTACTTAAGAGAAGTGAAAACATATGGCCACCCAGACTTGTAAACAGATGCTCATAGATAATCCACTGAGTCTGGATGAAATAGCAGACTTATCCGTAATAGCCCCAGATTGGAAACAACCAAAATGTCCATCAACAGGTGAATAGATAAACAAATTATGGTATATCCATGCAATGGACTAATACTCAGCAATAAAAAGGAACAAACTCTTTATATGTACAATGACACGAATGAATCCCACAAACTATGCTGAGAAAAAGATGCCAGATGCAAAGAGTAGGTGCCATATGATTCACTTATAGGAAATTCTATAATTCTTAACAGTGGATGATTTTGTCCCCCAGGGGACATTTGGAAATATCTGGAAACATTTTTTGTTGTCCCAAGTTGGGATATTAATTGGCGTCGGGTGAGTAGAGGCCAGGGATGCTGCTAAACGTCCTGCAATGCACAAGACGGACCCCCCACAGCAAAGAATTATCTGACCCAGAATGTCAATAGTGCCAAAGTTGAGAAACCCTGGGCTAAACCAATCTATAGGGACAGAAAATAGACTGGTGATTACCACTGACTAGGGGTGTGCAAGTGACGGCTGATGGCAAAGGAACATGTGAGTGAAGAAAATGCTTTATACCTTGATTATAGTACAAGGAAGCATTTTATTTTATGTAAATTATACTCCAATAAAATTGATTTTTAGAAAAATGACTCTAAATGCTACCCCTAAATAGTTTTTTGTTGTTCCCATCCATCAGGTTACTAAAAGGGTATGGTTTTATTTATGAATTACTCTGAGCAAACCTCTCAGTAGTGAAGATGTTTTCTTTACCAGATGGGATCTTACATACAGCAATCAGGAAACCCCTCACATCCCACAAAATTGAATCCATGTTTCCTAGTTAGAATTTGAGGAGGGTGGAACCAGCAGAGCAGCAAGAACAAAGACATCTCCTAGTCAACCAATAGTATTATAGTACTACATTATTACATACACACATATGCATGTATATGGACACGCACATGCAGACACTTGCACATATCCATTTGCATGGTGCCTGACACAAAGAAAGTACATAAGTGTTAATAACCTTTGTCCCAATCCCATATTCTTTATGCTTTTATCTCTACATCCATTGATGTTTTAATAAGGCCAAAAGACTCTTTAACCTTTTAGCTAAGGTACAGTCTTTTGGAATGGAGGTATTGTGAACAGAAGGTAGCTTCTATGGGAATCCTCTCAGAGACTACAATTTCGGAGTCCTTTTCAGTGGTGTCTAGAGCTAGCTCTCACTGGCTTATGAGAGCCGATTGTGTGCAACTCTTCCAAACTCACAGTTCAGGTTGGTGGTTTCAAATCGACCATGGTGGGAGTATTTACACCATGGAAATTGGCAAATGCTACCTATCAGGGCTTGTTCCCCTGGAGAGCTGGTTGTTAAATGTTTGCCAGCACACCACTGCCTCTGACTCAGAAAGAAATGAAATTCATACAGAAGAGAGAATGTACATGGGTGTGAGCATGGACATTGTGGTTTGGAATTTATGATTTTTCCTCTTGTGTCATAAAGACAGTTGCAACTGCCCTGAAGATCCATCTTCCCATGGAAAAAAAGCGGAGGGGGTTAGGGGAGGGGAGAGTCTGGATATATTCCACCCAATATTTTAAAAGAAAATTGTAACTGATAGCATGGGGTCTTCTGGTTAAACAAAACAAAATGTTTAGTTTAAAACCCTACTCTTTGTGTTGGAATAAAGCTGAATGGGAGTGTAGAGTTGGGGGAGATCTTCGCCATGTTCTCAAAGGAAGGACAGAGAAGTCCCAATTTAGGGAGGGCCCGGCCGCAGTCTGTGGGTGATGTGCTTTTAGATGGTTTGTAATCCTGCAACAACCCAGAGAGGCCAGAGGCGCTTTGCTCAAGGCTGGGCTGAACCTTACTCGCTGGCTGCTTTTCTAAGCAAGTGAGGCCAGGGCAGATGGAGGGAAACATTCCCCAGAGACCAGAGTTTCCTAGGAGTAGTGGCTCTGCCCTGAGCTGTCTCTCACTTTCTGGGGGCTGGCTTGGCCTGTGAGGCAAAGTTCACTTCTTCCTGACATGGGGAACAAGGAGATGGGCCAGATACCTCAAGTGTGGCTCAGTCGATATCAGCAAAACCGAGGCTTTGGAGGTGGGAGCCATAGAGAGTTCTATGGTTTGAGGGCTGTCCTAGAATTTATTTAGATCTGCTTTAAAATGTGATTCTTCTTTTTCCTCACCAAGGAATAAGGTCAGGTCACTACAAAATACTGGCCCACGTCCCTGGGCTTGGAAATCGGACCTGGAAAGTGGAAGGCCTGCGCTGAGCCACATCTGGGGGCAGACGCTGGTGATAGGCTGCCTGCATCCCCGGAAAACAAGGAGGAGCAGAGAGAGGTGGACCCCCACAGCCAGCAGCCCTGCTGGGCAAGCCAGAGCTGGGCCCAGAATCCAGGCCACAGCCCTCACCTCCCAGGGGACCCGGAGGTGGGAGGAGCAAGCGGTGGGGCCCCCAGCCTCCTGCAGAGCAGCAGGGGACAACCTGCTCTCCAGGGTGGAGCTGGCGGGGGAGACCACTCCGTCTGCGGCCTGCTTCCTGTGATGGTGGGACTTTAAAAACTTGATCAAAAAAAAAAATTTTAAAAGAAAAGAAAAGAAGAAAGCAGGCAAGCAAGCACAGAAGAGCAGGCGGGGGTGGGGGAGGGGTGGGCCCTAGGTAGGAATCAATGAAGCCTTTAAACCGTCCACACCGCAAAAGCCTGCGTTTCTCTGTTGTCTTTGGGAGCCTGCTGAATGGCTGGGAAACTGTTTTTAATAAACAAGAGTTCAAACGCTGAGTCTCCGTAGCCAACAGTCACGCCTTAAACTCTAAACTTTACATGAAAACTCTCCCAGTCCCTTTGAACTCTCCTTCCCTCTCCGACGGAGCATTCCAGTGTTTATGCATTTTTCGAGATTGCTGGCAGGATCGCGAGGCGCTTTGAATGCTTTCCTCTCTTTAGCAATCTCCTGCCTTCAGAACCCATTAATGCCCTGCTCAGCAACATCAAGGTAATGCTTTGAAGTCCCTTCTGGCTACAGGCCTCTCACACTCTTTGGTTACTGTGCAATCAAATAATTAAATGGATTCTCAGGGAAAAAAAAAATCATTCTTTTCCTTGGTAATTAAACACTCCAGGTTGGACAGGAGCGCCGGGTTGCCAAGGGAGTGAGAATCTATAAAGACTCCAAGCCCAGAAGTCTTTGCCTGTGGCCCCCTGGGAGAAAAATCATAACAAGAAAGTCGGCTCGGTCCTCACTTCCCTCCCCGCGCTGGCAGCTTCCCTGGACCTCCGTCCCCAGGGCTGGGGGTGGGGGCGCCCCGCCTCGAGGGCCCCGGGTTGGGGCTGTGGGGCGGGGCCCTCTCTCGGCCAAAATAAGCTTGTCAGAGATTGTAGTTGCTGCAGGGCAGGGACCAGGCTCCAGCCCCCTCCCAGGGCAATTATGCCCCTAAGAAGGCAGAAGTGGGGGCAGGAAGAGCAGGGAAGAGGATGGAGGGAGGGAGGGGAAAGAAGGGGAGAGAGAGGGAGCAGGAAGAGAGACGGGGAAGGTGGACACAGGCACAGGGGGAAAGAGGGAGGGGAAGGGGAGAAGCAGAGGAAGGAGGGGAGAAGGGGTGAGGCAGGCGAGGGGGATGGGGAGGGTGGGGCAGGAGGACTGCTCAGGTAGCAGCTGAGCTACTGGTTTTTGTCTCTTGGTCTTCCATGCCTCCGCCAGGGTTGGCTTCTCCCATCTGATCCCCGCTTCAGTTGGGGGTACAGCCCCAACCTGGAAGAGCCCAAGGCGCCCTCCACCTGCTCTGCCTTGATAACCTCAACTCTCGCCTCTTCTTCCCCACCTCTTGCCTTTGCCCAGGCTGTTCTCTGTCCCGGAACTACGCTTCCCCTAGCCCCTCACCATGCTCAGGACCTTCCAAGTCTCAGCTTGGCAGTGGCCTTCCTCTGGGGAGCCCAGGCAGAGGCCGGCCTTCCTCTGGGTCTCCAGACAAGCTTTATTCAAGCAGCTTCTCACAATGAATCGTCATTTCTCCATTGGGGGTCTTCGTTGTCCGTGTCCCCACCCCTGCCCCAGCACAGGGACATAGTAGCTCTCAGCAGGTGCTGGTGGTGCTGGCCATGAGGGTGACGTAAGAGGAGAGTGAAAGTGGGCTCAGGTCCCAAGATCACCTTAAATAAAGGCCACTCTATACCCTAGGCTTTGGTTGTGAGCATCTAAATGTGGCATCCTCTGTGACTTGAATTTGAGGCACCTCTTCATTACTGCCATCTTGTACTTCAAAGTGGCCAATGTCCCCTCTTGGACCTGTCTCTTCCCATTTTGGACCGTGCAATGTACACATCTGAACCTCCAGGAACTTGGCCTTAAGAGTAGATTTCTCCCCAGCTCCACCCCGGGACAGGCGCCATATTATTGGTCAGAATTATTTTGGTTGGGCATGACAAAAACCCAAGTCAAACTAAATTAAGAAAAAAGAAATGATGTGGTTTATTGACTCACAAGGCTGGGCTTTTGGAGCAGTTGAATCGAAGGGTCCCAGTGATGTCGTCAAGACTAGTGGATCTTTTTCTCGCCTCCACCCTGCCCTCTTACGGCTCTGATTTCCTTTTTGTTGGCTTCAACCTCAAGTAGGACCTCTTCACACCATGGCTCCCAGAAGCTCCAAGATTTTGTTCTACCATCTTAGAAGCTTAAATAGAACACCTCCTTCTCTGAATTCCTGGCACAAGTCCCAGGGCTGACTCTCATGGGACCAACTCAAGTCGCGTGCCCACCCCTGAACCAATCACAGTAGCCAAAGGGATGGAATACACTAATTGTCAGATCATGTGCCCGTCTTTGTAGCTGAGGGGTGTTCCCCAAAGGAAACCAAGGTGCTGTTATCAGGAGATGAAAACACGGAAGTTGGGCCAGCTAGTACAACAGATGACCACTGCAAGAACAAATCTCACTGGTGCCACTTATGGAGAATCTCAGAGGGGGATGGCTGAGAAGACACCGTGTGTCACGCGTGAAAGGCCAGAGAGAAACCAGGATCAGAAACAAGATCTTGTACCTTCATCAGATCTTGTACAAAGGTGGAGGGCGTGGAGCAATGGAAGCAGGTGAGTAGCAGACAGGCCAAGCAGGTGACCAAGGAACAGGGCCTCCTGATAGGTAAGGGGCAAGGCAAGGCAGGCAGGAACTCGAGGCCCATTTCTGTTCCACTCCAGAATTATACAATTCCTGGGGGTCAGGAGCCTACCCTGCTTTTAGCCTGCTTCCTGTCTCCAAGTAGGGGTGGCTATGCTACGCCTCTCGTTAGGAAAGGTGGAGGGATCATGGCAAGTCGGGACAGTGATGGAGGCGGTTTGCAGCAATGTCCACAGAGTCCGCTAGAGACGATGACAGGCTTCACACGTGGAGAGGTTTATCCTGTAAAATTATGAGATGCTCAGAATACTTTATTGAGCAAGAGAGTATGTCATATATTGGAAGGAAATATACCAAAATATTATCCATCGGTATCTCTGGGTAGTGGGATTATAGGTGAATTTCTTTGTCTTTTTTATAATTCTATGTGTTTTTCCAGTTTTCTACCATAACCATTTATTTTTGTGGTCAGGAAAAATACAAATTAAAGGGAAAAAATTCCTAAGCTGCTCCTATCAAACGCTCTGTGAACGAACTTTTCACTATCATAATCTACTTTTCCACCGATTCCATTTTCTTGCCATTTCTCTGTTCCTTACCCTGGGGACCTGGGTATCTTTCGGTCTGGACAGTTGGCCTCTGGCTGGAAGCAGGTGGCTGAAGCGGTCTTGCCTGCAAAGTGAGGTTGAGAGGGGTCTCTGCTTCTCCGGGCTGAGGCTGGGTCTGGAAGCCCAGGCCGTGGCTCCCACTGGGCCTGGCAGCCGCTCAGGGACCAGGGCTCAGACGTACAGCAGCTGCGACCCTCCCCCAGCGGGACCCCCTCCCGCTCCTCTGGCCTCCAGGGCTTCCTCAGGCAGAATGAATGAACAACAAAGGGCTGAGGCCATCTCAGCTGCACCAAGAAATGGGTGTCATCGGGAGGATGCATCAGCCCAAACCTTTTATGTTGACAAACTGTGTTGATCAGAAGACTAACTGCTTCTTGCTTCAGCCCACCAAGTGCTCAACAATGATTCACAAATCATTTATACAATTGATTATTACAAATGACTTTAACCTAGTGGAAACAGACATTCATGCACTCATTGCCTGATTAGGGATGGGAGCTGAGACTCGATTTACAAACAAGGTCCCAGCCAGGACAGAAAAGTTCCCCCAAAAGTCAATAAGACTCCCAGCAACCAGGTAGTTAATCTCTTCCCTTGGAAAAAATATGGTGGAATCACACTCGCAGGCCTGTGCCGAACTCAGAATCCCAGCAAAGGAAGAGACTTGAACAGCTAGGGGAGGATATAGCCTCCAGGCCAGAAGAGGTCTAAAATCCATGGAAGATACATTGCTTTATATCCTCTAGCTGGAAATCTTGGGAGACAGAGATTCCATAATTTCTCCCAATGACTGACCTATTTCAGGGTTTTATACCCTGGTAACAGATAGTCTTTGGAGGGACCATTGTATCTCTTGCTTTTCATCCTGTTTTGCCTTCCCTGAGCATAGACGGAAAGGCTGAGATCCTAGCTTCATCTTCAGCTGAGCAGAGACAGGCAACTTGGATTTTCCAGTTTGGCCCAGGCGGGGTGGAAATGAAAACTAGGGCTGTGTGTAGTAGTCAGGATAGAGTGTGTCCAAGAAAAGCTGGCTTAGTCTGCTCATTCAGGTGGAGGGAGGCAGGCAGTGAAGATGTAGTTACTGAAATGATCGGCAGGGAGGGGTGTACTGATGTCATACATGGCAACAGTAAGTTTCTCCTTGAGGTGATACTTAAAGTTTTTCTTTTTGAAAGATTTGTGCTTTTCTTTTTCTGTTAGGGCAGAGAAAATGACAGGTGTGACAATTTAATCAGTCCTGGAGACAGCACTCTAGATATTTGTCATGGGTTGAATTATGTCTGCCCAAAAAGATATGGCAAAGTCCCATGTGACCTTATTTGGACATAAGGTCTTTGCAGATTTAATCGAGTTAAGATAAGGTCACTAGGGTGGGCCCTATCATCCAATATGGCTGATGTTCTTACAAGAAGAAGAGATTAGGGACGTAGAGATGTCTGGAGGGAGTGCAGCGTGAAGAGACACAGGGAGGCAGCCACGAGAAGATTGGAGCTACCCTGCCGCAAGCCAAGGAATGTTTGGGGCCACTAGAAGCTAGAAGAAGTAAGGAAGGCTCCCTCCCCTGCAGGTTTCAGAAGGAGCATAGCCCTATTGACACCTTGACCTCAGACTTCCAGCCTCCAGAACTATAAGACAATAAATTTCTGTTGTTCTAAGCCCTAAGTCATTCAGTTTACGGTACTTTGTTACAGCATCTCCAGGGAACTAATACGGTATTTTAAATAGAAAGTAAATTAACAGAGGGAATTAGGTGCTTAGAATTTTGTTTAAAGAGTCAACAGAATAGGCCTAGGCTGAGCCTTAGGTCATGACTTCCAAAACCCTAGAGAGTGCACCTGCCAAGCAAATGTTTGTAGATATGTTGCCATGGGTGCGACCCAGTTATCAGGAAGAGGCCACAGCTCCTGTACACCCACGAGCAATGGGGGGTCCAACCACTCCTTGCAGCTCCACAGCCCCATGGCACCCAAACAGCTGGGAACAGACACTGATGTGGCTGCAATAAAGTCCTGTGTCTCCATAACCTTGCTTGTCGGTTTACGGAGCCAAAAGAGGCAGGAAGATGCCTCTGCCTCCCATTGAGCAAAGCTAAATGGTGGAACCCAATTTTCTTCTAGACACAAGGGAATGTAGAAAATGTAGCCTTTTAATCTGTACAGTATAAGAAAGCATATTAAAAATAAAGAGAGAAGATGGAGCGGGTAATTCACAGCATCTACAAGGGTTGCCATATTAAATGCCAGACGCTCAGTTAAATTTTAAATTTTCCGATAAACAACAAATGTTTTTAGTATAAGTATGTCTCAACTATTGCACGGGACATACTTATGCTAAGAAATTATTCAGTTTATATGAAATTCAAATTTAACTGGGCATCCTGTATTTTCTTTGCTAAATCTGACGACCCTGACCATAACACTGTATGTAACTGATTTCCCGCTCTCTCTTCTTGTTAAGGTCATTAGGATGGAGGGTAGGAAAGAAAGCCAACCCCAGCCCCTGGCACCATGACTGACACACGCTGAGCATGAGAGGCTCAGGAACAGGTGTTCAAACAAGGGCTCCCAACAGTATCATTTGGGCTAAAGTCAACCTTAAGAAAATGGAGCAAAGTCTCAGATACTGAGTTAAGGAGGGTAGGTGTGGTCATAGGGTGTCTGGGTGAATTTTACCTACCACTTTCTATATCACTCAGGGTGACTTTATATCTGTGAAGCTTTTGTATATGGAGGTCTGAACCACAGGCCTTACCCTCAAAGTAGCTTACAACTCAGGGGAGAAAAAAGAAAATAGCAGAAGTGAGCCTAGGCTGAGGGCCTGAGAGACGCTCGAGTCCCCCGGGCTTCTGAGCGGGAAGCCTGGGGAGGGCAAGGAGGAGTGTGGGGGTTCAGCCGGGCCCTGCACAACACAGGTGAGAGGAAAGGGGGAGAGGCCTGAGCAAAGTCAGGCAGGAAGACCAGGTGGTGGGGCTTGGCGGGCCGTGATGGCAGCTGACATGTCCACGACTCTCGTCCAAGAGCCATGCACACCTTAGCAACCTCCATCAGTACTATGACGGATTCTCAGTTCACAAAGAGATGAATCAAAGTAGAGAGAAGTTCATTGCTCAAGGCTACCCAGCTAAAGAACGCCAGAAAGGCAGGCTCAGCCCAGACTGAGGCAAGCCTTGAATATTCAGGCTTGAGGTTTAAACTGATCGCACAAACACGGCATGAGAGTCACACATGTGCGAGGCGCCAGAGACTCAAAGACAAACAAGTTACCTCCTCAGACAGTCTGGCCGGATGTGGCCAAGTCCCTAAAAAGGACCTTCGGGCCAGCAATTCTGCGTGAGAAACCTTCATCCCAATAATTGAAGACTATTTTGCTGTGAACAGTGAGGGAGCTGTGAAGATGTGTGAAGATTTAGCTAGGAAGATGTCATTACAATGTTGCTTATAATTGCCGAATTCGGAAACTATGTAAGTGTCCAATTATAAGCAGTTAAATACAATTCAGCCATGTGTTTAAGTCATGTTGTAGAAGAATATAGAAAAATATTTATTGATGTGGAAATATGCCAATGATATATTCTAGAATAAAAAAATGCAGGTTACAAAATATGGTCCTGCGCGTGTGTGTGTGTGTGTATTTAAATCTGGAAGAACACTGGAAAATGTTAATAGGGGTTATCTTAGGTGATACTACTATGGACAAGTCTTATTTTCTTCTTTTGCTTCTATTTCACAAATATTGAGTACCTGCTAGGTGTTGTGTGCCATTCCAGGTGTTATACACAGTGGTGAATAAAATATATTTATTTCCTGCCTCATGGATGAATAAGTAAGCAATTAAGTAATTACAATGTAGTTACAAATTAGAACATACAGGGAAAGAAATGAAGTTCTGCCATGAAGAGGATCAGGCAGCAACATACATGGATCCCATGGTCAGAGAAGACCTCTGACATTTAAATCAAGACCTGAAGGCTGAAGAGAAAACCTCAGGAAAGGCTGAGGGGGAGCGTGTGCCCAGCAGAGGGATATGCATATGCAAAGGCCCTGAGCAGCAGAGCACTTTAGGGGAATGAGGTCAGTGTGGATGGAACACAGGGGATTTGTTTTCAGAACTGGGCAGTGGATGAACCCCTGTTCAGGGGGCATTTGTTCTAGCTGTGACAGATCCTTTCAAAACACCCCCTACCTACACTTCCTACCCTTGCAGCTCCTAAGCTGCAAGACCTAAGGTCCTGTGCAAATTCTCCCTGTCTGGGCCCAGAGACTGTACCAAGCAGATGGGCTCCCTGAGATAATTCTGGTAATAGCCAACATTTACCCAAATGCCTTTTTGTGTACGTGTGCGGTGGTGGTGATGGTGCTTTTGTTTTTGTTTTTGTTTTTGTTTTTAAACCAAGTTGCTACCACCCACTTCCTTAGAGTACAGTAGAGGCTCGCTTTCATATCAGATTTCTAGGAAATGTGGTTGATAAAGTAACAATTGCTAAGAAGAATGTCATTCACTCTTAGGAACCTTTTATGTAATTTTCGGAGTTTCTGTACAACCAAATTATATACTAAAGGTAAAAAAGGAGAAACCTTTTTCTTCAAAAAACAAAAAGAACTTTACCCAATTTTTCAAATAGATTATAATATTTTCTTGGGAGGAATTGCCAATTTCCTTCTTTTTGACAGCATGATTATGGTCCCAACATTTTCTGGGGTGGGGAGAATAAAATAGGATCCTTTTTTCAAAGCCCCACACTTTAAGCCCTTCCACACAAACTGCCACCCTGGGTCAGAGTCCACATAGAGGTTCCAAGTACTGTGTAAGGTCTTGGACTTGATAGAGAAAAATTTAAAGGTGGTTTGGGGGCCAGGTTGGGTTAAAGGTTGGCTCCAGCTGAAAGTCTGTTTTCAAATCAAACTGCAAACCCATTTGCCCACTACTTTCTTGGTTCTGAGCTAGGGGTAAGAGAGCAGGATGCCAGCCCCCCGATGGTGCGACAGGAAGGGTGTGAGCGTGGAATTTCCACACGAGGAGTGAATAACAAGTGGGGAGGCCCTGGGTGAGATCCTCATAGCACCTCTAGAAAGAGGACACATTTATGATTCTCATTGAATAGGTGAGGAAACAGTGGCTCCCAACATGACACAGCTCCAAGTAGACTCAAACCCAGGTCTGCCCAACCCACAGTCTGCTCTTGACCTCTAATTATCTGGTTAAGAATTAATCAAATAGATAAGGCCAGGGCACAGGGAAGAGCCCAGGAAGTGAAGACTAAACTACATGAATCCTGGTCAAAGCTGGAGGAGCTTAGAAAGGGGAGGATCTGAGAGGGATAGAGCAACACACGAATCACCCAGAGAGGTGGGAACACGCAGATCCTGGCCATCCGGGTGGTGGGACTGGATCTTTCCCAAGCTCCCACATGAGGCCAACACCACGGGTCCTCAGACCACACTAGTGAGGGCTGGGGGGAGGGAGGGAAGGGTTTCTGGAACAAATGGATCTTAAGTGATCTGGGGACAGGGAAGATAGGGACTGATAGACCAAGCCATGGGTTTTAGCGTCTTCTTTTGAGGAATAGATCACTTTAAGAATCTAATAAAACTATAGACCCTCACCTCAGAGGAAGGTATGCACAAGCAATTCTGCAAAGAATTTCAAGGGCTCACAAATCCCAGAAGCACATCCATGTGGGTTAAGAGCCTCTAATTGTTAATATGAGAGAAAAGCAGAGAAATGGGCCCCTCTTAGAAGAGGTAGCAGTACCTAGTTCCAAAATATATGAGGAACTCCTCCAACTCAACAAGAAATCTAATAACCCAACTTTAAAATGGGCTAAAGACTTAATAGACATTTCTCCAAAGAAGACATACAAATGGCCAACAGGTACATGAAAAGATGCTCCCGGTCACTAACCACCAGGGAAATGCAAATCAAAACCACAGTGAGGTATCAACTCATACCTATTAGGATGCTATTTTCAAAAAAACCAAGACAGCAAGTGTTGAGGAGGATGTGGAGAAATTGGAACTCTTGTATACTGTAAGTGGGAGTGCACAGTGGTGCAACTCCTATGGAAAATAGAATGGAGATTCCTCAAAAAAATTCCTCAAACTACCATATGACCCAGCAATCCCACTTCTGGGTATTTATCAAAAAGAATGGAAATCAGAATCTTGAAGAGGTATTAGCACTCCCATGTTTACTGCGGCATTGTTCACAACAGCCAGGATGTGAAAACGACCTAAGTGTCCATGGATGGATGAATGGACAAAGAAAATGTGGGATATACATACAATGGAATACTATTCAGCCCTAAAAAAGGAAGTGCTGCCATTTGTGATAACATGGGTGAACCCAGAGGATATCATGCTAAGTGAAATAAGCCAGGCACAAAAGGACAAATATGGCATGATTACACTTATATGAGGTATCAAAATAGTCAAACTCATAGAATTAGAGAGTAAAATGGTAGCTGTCAGGGGCTGGAGGGAGTAATGAGTTGCTAGTCAATGGCATGAAGTCTCAATTATGCAAGATAAGTAAGTTCTAGATATGTGTTGTACAACATTGTCCCTATAGTTAACAATACTGTATTGTAACTTAAAAATTTAAGAGGGTAGATCCCATGTTAAGTGTTCTTACCACAATAAAATTAAAACAATAGAGGTAGAAACGTGAGTGATCAGCTAGCTCAGCTCTCTCACAAATGCAGCTGAGAAGATGCCAAGTACTCACCCACAGCCACCCAGACCATGCGGTGCTGGGACTTGAGCCCAGGTTTGTCTGAGCCCCCATTCCCACCAGGTGGGGAAGGGTGCAGCAACCACATCATTAGGACCAAGTTCAAGGAATCAGAGCGCTCCTTCAGCTCTTTGTCAGCTCCCGCATGCCCTAGCCTCCTTGTGGAGGGTGACTTGGAACTCTCCTACAGCCTCGACCACTTACAACGCTGCTGTGTGCGGAGGCTGCTCAGGTCAAGCCCGTCCCTACCCGACCTGGCCAGGACCCCGGCCTTGCTCTATCCTGTCAGCCTGACGCCAGCCAGCAGCAGGGACAAAAAGCCAACCAGATCCACTGCAGACCCCCAGCACACAAGAAGTCAAAGCCAGCTGCCGTCACAGACCCTTCGTGTTTTAAAAGGGTTCTTCCTGGCACTGCTTTAAATAGACCTTCTCTCCCAGACCTGAAGTACAGCCTGGCATCCTGAGTGCTCAGCACAGGGGGAGGGCACGATTGCTGAGTGAACAACCGCCCACTGCCCTCCTCAGGCACATGAAGCACACCTGTCCACTGAAAGGTGCAGAAACTGCCTTTGTCACCTCCTCCTGAGCCACCTGCTTACCATTCCTGACACCTGACCAGCCCAGAGCCTCGCCGATGGCCCAGGATGAAACGATCAGCTGAGGTTAATGATTGGCCTTGTTGGTTGGATCCCAGAACGGAGATGGGGGCTGGCCTAGTATTGACCTCCAGGTCCACTGGCCCCTCCTGGACATTCCAGGTCTACAAACCCACTTTCTGAGAGGCTTTTCACTTCTGAGACACCTACTGAAACGCAAGTACTCCTGGCAGGATCCCATCTCAGCCCCTATCACCTGCACCTACCTGGCCGGACTGTAGACAATGCGCGTGGGAGGAAGAGGCTGAGGGTGGGCAGCAGAGGGAGAAGAACTCAAAGGAGATGTCACCTACAGCCTGCTCGGTGACAAAGCCTCAGCCGGCAGTCTGGTGACTTTGTGGAGACAGCTTTACAAAACCTAAGGGCAGGTCCAGGTCAGGTGAGGGCTCAAGGTCAGGGATGGGCTGGAGCAAGGTAGGAAACGGAGCAGACATTCACATACCAAAGGGGCCCTTGGCTCTGCTCCCACCCAGAGGATTCAAAGACGAGGCCAACATTTTGAAAAATATAAAATTTTAATAAAGGCTACATCTCTTAATTACAATAATTATTGTACCAAGTAATTTTCCTTAAATGAACTCTTTATAATGCATAATTTACAGTATAAGTAGAACAAAATACCATGACAAAAGTCATTGAGTACAAGACTTGTAATAAAAAGGCATAAAATATATTTATACATAAACCCCTTTCAAAAAACAAGGGAAAGCTCAAGCCCTCAATATAGGGCGACACACGGAGTGGCCACCGTGCAGGTACAGGTACTGTACTGATTTAAAGTCAAGCACTAGAGATAGTGGATTAATACTCTTTTGCCGTACACTATATACAGACGTATAATACAAGTAACAATGGCAAACAGAATGTACAGATTAACTTAACACGAAAACCCGAATATCAAAGTGAAGGTGTCTGGGAAAGGTGCTGCTGGGTCTCCCACAACTGTTTGCTTCTTTGCGGGGCAGGGGGTAGTTTCCTGAATGGCTGTGGTCCAAAGACTAATTAAAAAACTCACAACAAAAACCAAGAAACTGTCATTTCAATAAAAGCACAAGCTTGAACCACAAGGTAGTGATTCTGGCAGGCTGCAGCCACTGGGCCCTGGGCCTGGGGGGGAGATGTGGCACCTCAGTCACAGGATGAATCTGGAGCCCCAAAAATGAGGCTGCCCCTGCCTCCTCCACAATGGGTCATCCCATCCAACATGACAACCCCCAAAATGTTGATGATGTTGCAACATGGCCAACCCTCAAAACCTTTAAGACAAAATAGAGCAGCATAGGGGGAAAAAATGCACCAATTTCTGCATGTGTCAGTGGTAGGGTACCATTTTAAAAAGTCTGTCTTCACTTGGAGAAATGCAGTGCAAAGCATAATTCCTCTTTTAACGAAGAAATCATGAACGCACTCCTAGCTCAACTCCTAAGTTTAGATAGAACATTAAAACTTCCTCTCCCCGCCTTCCACGTTTAAAGCAGCATATCCATAAACTGGGGATGGGAATTGACTGTTCAATAAATATATCAGTAAGGATTCCTGTTCAGGTAAGCTACATGCAGTTTCTCTTAGTTTATGGATTTCAGGTCCCTAGGAAGTCATATATTATGTATGGAAGTCTCTCAAATACAGTCAGCGTCTTCAACAGCCAAGAGTGGTCATGTTTTTAATAAATAGTTCAGGCTTTTCTTATCTCAGTACCCAGCTCATGAATAATGAAAATAAACCTCCCCCCACCCTCCCAAAGGCCCACTGGCCAATTCTTCCCTAGATTTTGTCGTCTTCATTGGTTTAATTTTCCTTCAACATGTTTTGTCGCAGTCGCTCACGGCCAAGACAGGTCATGAGACCTTTGGGCTCCACAGTTCACTAAAGCCAGACCCCCAAGGCTCAATCAATCCTCTCCACTTTGCCCAGAATCCTGCCTTCGTACATCGGGAGCACTGTCTCATCGTCCCAGACCTCCTCGAAAACTGCTCCACAGGCAAACTCATCGCTTGCTTTTTTGAAGTAATACCTTAAAAGGAAAACCAGAAAAGCTTCTTGGTAAATACATTTTTCACACTGTTTAAAAGAAAAGTATGCCAACATGGAGGACTAAGGCTTCTTAAGAATCTGCCACAGCAGGTGTGTATGTAAACTGTTGCCCGTATTTGATTTAAGATGGTAACTGGGCTAGCCAGGCCACACAAAACAAGGGGCCTGGGAGGAAGGCTGGGCACCCTCTGAGCAGCAGCCGAGGCCGAACCTGCCACCTGCAAGCGACTCTGAGGCTGCAGTCTTCAGCCCAGAATTTGTGCTGTCACCCAACACACAAGCTGGGAAAAGTGGAGTTGCTTCTTTCTCCCCCTTTTTCTTGGGGTTGGGGGAGAAAGAGAAGGGCAAATGCCTGGAGTTCATTTGCAGCCACAGCCAAGAGGGTCCCTCAAGGAGACCCCGGACTCAACTCCAGGCTCAGCCAGACTGAACCTGTAGCCTGTAGGACCTGGGCCTGCAGGAGTCTACAGAAGGCAGACTTCAGTTAATCAGCCCGGAGGCCTCTAGCCCTTCCCACCCTCCAGTGCCCAAGTGCCAGCACTCCTGGCTGGCCCCAGTGCAGGCACACAGGAGGCAGGCCAGCCCAACACCACTTCCCGGGGTGCGAACAGACAGCAGCTGCCCTGTGACACCCTCCCCTCTTCTCTTTCCCTCCTCTCCCAGCCTACCCCTCCAGGGTCAAACACCAAAGGCCCTTCTATTATGCCCGTTGATTAAAGGCTCCTTTTATCCCACCCCAGCATTCTTTCTTCTAAGGCTGTTTAATTGTACAGATGCAAATGCCTGGCCTCTCTCAGGAGTGTCACGTTTGGAAACAACTGCTGTCCTCTTGGGCCAGGCTTACCCCCAAGCCCCTTCTGAGGAAATCAAGCTGAGGGCCTCTTCCTTCCCAGTCCCCAGCAAGGGAGACCCCTCAGACGGATTAAACTCGCCCCTGCAAGCTGTCATTTCCAGCCCATAAAGGCCACTCACAGAGGGAAGGTCATGGCCCCTGGGGGGTGAAGAGCGTCTGAAAACATTTCATGGTGTCTCAGGGTTACAGTTGGTTTTTGTTTTTGTCTTTTCTATTAAAAAAAAAAAAAAACCCTAACTCCCCTTGGTTAGAGCTAAATTTTTTTCTTCTTTAATGAAGGCAAGCCAAATACTTTCATAGGAGATAAGGCTAAATAAATGAAACAGCTGGGTTTAGTCAAGGTTCTTTGTTTTTAGCATTCCTGGCTGAGCTAACGCATTGGGGTGAACAACAGCATGGCTCAGACAGGTCACAGCTGAAAACACTTCACATCAAGGGGGTCAAAATGTTTGGGGGAGCCTGAGAGGAGATGGTAAGAAAATGGGAAGGGGCCCTATGCACAGGAGACCCTGGACAGCAAGGAAAAAGCCACTTTTCCAAACAAGAGGCTTGAACCCCAATGCCACCCTCAGACCCCTTGGCCCCCAGCCCCGACCCCACTAGAGCTGCCCAAGTTGGGCTTCCACAACATCTCTGGGCAAACACGCAAGGACCTTTTACATAATTGCAGCCTCTTCCCAAGAGGAAAGAGGCAACACTCTCTCGGCCCCACCCCCAGGACTTCAAACATGCTGCACTGCCCTCATTTTCTCCAAGAAACGGGCTTTTCCACTGCAACATACTTTATGTGGCAAACTTTGCTTTCTTCTGACATCTGGCACCAATCGCATCTGGCACGTCTGGAGGGACTGTTTGCCTTTTGAACCCCTGCCATGTTGAGATTACTCAACGCATCCCAGGTCCCCACCCCAACCCCCACCCCTACTCCACAGCCCCATCCTTATTGGGCTTTTTTATGGGGGGGTGCAAATTGAGATGTTGGAGCACCAGCCCTGCTGGGAGGGTGAGGCATGATACCCTATACCCACCACCCCCAGGAGGGCATTGAGTCCAGCTCAGGCCCTGCAGAGATAAGGAGGCTGGAGGGGCCTTCCCACAGCCTGATCCAATCAGGAAAGAATTTTAGAGTCGACCATTTGTGCAAGTCTTTGTGCATTAAAGGGGAGGCCAGGGCTTCAAAGCCAGGCTTATTAAGTATGCCTTAGGAAAAAAAAATATCAGAGCCAGATGTGGCCAGAGTGGCTGAGCAAGGCACCTTCCCTGTGAGCCTATGCTCAGCGCTCTGTGGCTCTTCTCCCTGAAGGTCACCTGCAGTTCCACTCAAAGTCCAGCCGAGTCAAAGCCGAGATCAAAATGAATCCCTAGAGGGGAGCACTTGTGTAATTAGTTCCACCTTGTGTCTTTTCAAGATAAAAAAGAAGAAAAAAAGAAGCCAGGTCTGTTCCCTAATCCCTTTGATACCTTTTCAGGATCATCTCTGCCCAGGTGTAAAAGCGAAAGATCTAGGCCTAACTACACACCCTGCTAGTCAATCGCCTACAGGGTCTCAGTCCAACCTCCATCCCTACTTCCTGCAAAAATAATCACTTTTGGCCCCTGCCCAAACTAACTCCCAGATGAAGGTGCCTGGCAAAGCTACACAGGACCTGCTCTGGAGGGGAGGGTGTCTCAGCTCCCAGCAGATGGACTCACCTATGTCCAGGAGCTGGTACCCACCTGGAAGGTTGCTAAGTGCTATTCAGAGTTCTCCACTTGCATCCCCTGGCTCTGGAGGCGGGGATGGGTTGACACCCACTGGGCACAGACTATGGTCTCGCACAGGGCCCCAGCACACAATCGAGGAAGTGGCACTCTTGGATATAGACCCCAAAAGTGAGCACCTCCTTAAACTGGGTGCCCTGGGTGCCTCTCTCGTATCCCTCGGTCCAAGCCCAGTGCCCTGCAACCCAAGATCTGACTGGTGCAGCATCCACATGTTCCCTTAGGATGAAAGCCACGGAGAAGGGGCAGGGAGGACTCTGGATGAACTGAGGTAGAGTCATCCCTTGCCCCCATTGAGAGGAAAGTGCGAGAACTGGCCCAGGGCTGGCCCTCACCCTCCTCAGCTCTGGAATCCTCTTAGGGCCCTTCAAGTTCAGTGTGGGGCCTTCTCAAGGGCACCTCCACTCTGCAGATGAGGAAAGAAGGCCCAGAGGTTAAGTTCCCTTCCCAAGGCCCCTGCAGGGAGGAGAAAACAGTGAGGCCCAGGCAGGAAGAGTGGCCAGCTCTATTCACCCTGTGCCCACCCACAAGTCCGGCCCCTTCTTTGTTATGGACAAAGGCACATCCCTGCTTCAAATGACCCGTAAATCCCAGGAGGTAGCTCTTTAGGCAGAAAGGCAGAGTAAAGAAAACACTGCCATTTCCTAGCCATGGTCTCTGCTCTTCTGGGCTTTCAGTGTGGAGGTCTCTCCCAAACCCCAGCCCAGAGGACAGAGATGCTTTCAGGCCCTCCCTCCTAATCAGTTTGTCTGTCTGTCTCTCCCCTCAACACATGTCCCCCAATTTCAGGCAAAGCCTCCACACCAAGCCCAGGCCCAGCTCTCCTGACAAGGCAAACAGCAGCTCCTTTTCTCCTCAGTCTTGTTCACCTGGTGGAAAAAGCCCGGCCGGGTCCCCAGAGAACAACCCCTGAGTAGCCTCCCTCTCCCGGCGGCTGCTGCATTATTGCTCTTGGTGCTTATAAGGCCAGAGAGGAAATGAGGAAGAGCCCAAATGTCGCCCAGCAGCCCCTCCAGCCACCTCCCCAAGCCCCTCCTCAGCCCCTCCCAGGTCTGCTCAGGCCAGGGGAGCTGCTCCAGGCTCTGGCTCTCAGTTCTAAGCAAACAAACTCCAGAGCAGAAAAAAGCCACAGGACTCTTACCTATAATTTCCCTTTTTGCTGAGCTGCTCTTTAAAGTGGCCCAGGGTCAAGCTCTGAGCCTTTAGCATCCTCCTGTAGGGAATTTCTTCTCCACAGAAAAAGTAAGTGACGATCAGCTCACTGGCCTGGAGCGCATGGACACCTGTCAGTTTCTTTGGCTCTTTGTGACTGAAAATAAGATGGAATGTAACACGTTCAGCATTTTAAAGCAGACACACACACATGTGGGAGGGACAGGGTACCCAAGCATCGAGACTGCAGCTACAAGCTCAAAGGAGGCTTGGGGCAGGGCCCCCGTATCACAGAAGCAACCACCTCTAGGGGACACATAGTGTGATCCCACACGAGCTGCATGGAGCACGTAGGAAGGGATGACGTCCTCTTGGTTGTACAAATTGATATCATTCCCCTCACTGCCACCAAATGGGGTGCCAAATGCTAGCAGCCTCTTTCAGGTTACCATAAATGGGGTACTCGCCAATGAAGAACAGAGAGAAGAAATTATCACAGAGCTGCAGGGGCTCACCCCGGTCAGGGAATGCTGCAGAGACAAACCCAGAGCAGGGCCCCTCCAGGGATGGCATGACTTCAGAATGCCTGAAGCCCACCCATCATTCTGGCAGAACAGACACAACTAAAAGGGGGTTATCCCATAGTCATTTCAACCTCCCCTTTTATTCTGAGTTTTTGTAGAGTGGCTTAAAAAAAAACAAGCTGCTGGCCTGGACAGCTGGTAGACTTAAAGTCAACCAATTAAAACAATAAAAGGGACCAGGGAGGACTTCAAACATTGCTGCTCATTGCTCAGGAGGAAGAGGCTAAGAAAAAAATTTTTGTTAGACCATTTTAGATCTTTTAAGCAGATTTCTTTTTAAATGCACCTTCCTGTAATTATCCTGGGCAGGCTTCTCAACCCACTTCACAAAAGTATAAATTTACAAAAATAATCACTGCCTAATCTAAGGAAAATATTCTGTTTTCTCCAAGCAAAAAGACAGATGGTCCTCTCCATCTCCGCAATAGTGGAGAATCATCTCCCTGCTTAGGTGTGACAAAGATATTTCTGATACTGCTAACTTGCAAGATGAATGGGGACAACTTTCCTATCCCGATTTGGGGTCCCTTTTACCCATCTGTTAATGGCTTCATGTCCCAGCTTTTAATTGATATGGGCCCAGAAGAACTTGTGCTAGAATGCACTTCTCAATACAGACAGGTTTTCCATGGATGGCAACATCTGTGTGTACTGTTCCTCATCACCAGCATTAAAGTCAAGGTGATTTTATATACCAAAAAAAGTTTCATAAAAACACACCACCAGATAGTGAATACCCTGAAACATAAACCGCTCAGCAGATTTCAGTAATGCCAGGTGAAGACACTCACTCTTCTGGAGCCAGACTTGGGTTGGAGAAGGGCGTGGCTCCTGCCTGAACAGTGCTCGAGTGGTTCCTGTCTCTCTGTTGAGTAGCCACACAGCACCTGAGGACACAGCCAGGGTGAGGAATTTAGAGAAGCCCTGTTGTCCCCAGAGCAATTGGGAAGCAGACAAAAATTACTCTCTTTGGCCTCCTGAAGAGACACTGACTCGATTTCCATCCCTGTGGAGACCCAACCAAGGCCCTGTGTTAACAACGGCTGGAGGAGGAAGGCATCCTGGGAACAGCTATCCTAAGCCCTCCTGGGAGCCCAAGACAGGACACTCCCAGCTGCAGCAAAGGGGGCTCTTTGATTCTCCACCACTCATGGCTTCTTATACACTCACCTAACCAGCCTTAAATGAGCAAGACATTTATAAGGAATGGGATTTGTAAGGAATTACTGAAATTCATTCTTCTACTTCTAGGCATGACTTGCCTAACAAACAGATCCTAGCAGAATGAATATAACTAAAGGGAACAATTTCTAGAAGCTAGAAAGGAGAATCTTACTCAGCCAGAAATAATTCCTCTTCCCGGAGGGTTTGAGACCCAAGCAGAAAAGAAGGGCCCTTCCTATTAGCAATGGACCAGGTCTCCACCTCAAACCCAATCCCTGCCTTAACCTCTGACCCCTCACTTCCACTCACCGCTGCTTTGGGGGCTTTGACACCTCAGCCAGCCTGCGGCAGGCCTCCTCCAGCTGAGCCAGAGTGTTGGGTGGGGTCAAGGGAGGCATCGCAGGGTCCTGGGTAAACGGGTGGGCACGGGGGGTGGTGCGGGGGTGCCCACTGTTGCCTCCCCACAGATGGTGCCGGCTGGCTCGTTCACCTGGGGACACTCGGGCAGACTCCAAGGGGTAGGGCTTTTTTGTGCTTTGGGCACTGAACAAGGAATGAAGAGAGAGAAATCAGAAGGAAAGAAATTAGGTTAGAAAAACTGGAAAATGTGACTTCAATAAAAACTTGTCTATTCTGCTCTGAGAGAGAGAGAGAGAGAAGAAAAAAATAACTACCATAACTTGAACAGGGGTTGTTGCTAAAACATGACATTTTTGTGGTCTGCTCAGTCCGACGTTTAATATTAAGATGGCAGGAGCAAACAGTCACACTTGTTTTCGGCCGACTGCAAAAATAGCCATCCCCACAATGCCTCCATATTAAGTGCCCACGACCCCCGCGGCCGCAGCGGCGGCAGGCGGTGTTTACCTATGGGGCTTGGGCTTGCTCTGCCGCTCACTCTCCAGCATCCACTGCCAGACATCCTGCGACCTGTCTCCTTCCTCCCCGGGAAGCTGCAGGGCCCCAGCTCCGCCGGGGGCCCCTCCTTCCCTGGCGGGCAGGGCCAGGCCCGGCTCTGGGCCCTTCCCATTTCGTTTGGGCAAGGTACTGCCTCTGCTGCCCCTGTGGGGAACCAAGAACCACACCCAACCCAGAGACCAGGTTAAATCTCCGGGATTCCTTGAATAGGTCAATTGGGCAAACGAGGGGCAGTGACACCAAAGACCCATGCACCTGCCCCCCCCCCAACCCCCATCACCCCGCTGTGCCCTCTGCCTCCCTCCTGGAAGCTAAATGCCTGTCCCGTACATCCCACCTCACACCTGCCCAAGGCTCTGGCTGGGAGACAAACCCCAACTGGGACCCTACAGTTTGCCCGACACCTACCCAAACTGCTCGCCTGGCGTGGGCTCCAGAGCCTTAGGGTGGCTCTTGCATCTGGAATAGCAGTAATACTCAGTGCCCCCGGGGCAGAAGCAGCGCACCCTCTGTGTGGCTTCAGCCTCGATCTCCTCCTTGGTCTTGGGGACGGCGTGGTGATGGATGTAGTGGTGGTGGACGTGCTTCGTCGTCTGCTTGGTCACGAAGCCCTTGCCCCCGAGGAGCGGGCAGGCGCCTGGGGAGGCCGCCGTAGGAGGCAGCTTGCCCCCGGGCGGGAGGAGGGAGTGGTACTGCTGGTGGTGGTGGTGGTGGTCCGGGGAGCGGGAGCGGGGGCTGTAGCGGCCAATGCCCGGCGACTGGCAGCCAGGTGTCTTGAGGACCCTGGACAGGTGGTCGTCCAGAATCGTCTGCGGGTCCTCCTCGTAGCTGCCGGAGGGCAGGAGGGAGAGGGGGTGCTGAGTGGGCGCCCCGTCCCGCGAGCTCGCCGCGAGCTCGGGCCCCTCCTTCTCTTCATCCTGGAAGAGAAGGCAGCAGGAGGGGAAGTGACCCCGGAAGCAGCAGGAACACCCCCGGAGCCCCAGCTCACACCCGTCGGGCCGCAGCACGCACGCCCACGTACACGCATGCGCAGGCGCGCGCACACGCCGGCGGGCGGAGGGCCGGGCCGCGCTACCTCTCGGATCTGCTGCAGGCGCTCCTCCAGGCTGTGGCGGCTCTCCAGCTCCAGCTTCAGCTTCTCCAGCCTCGAGATCAGCTCGGCCGCAAAGGTGGCAGGTTCCACGGGGGTCATCTCCTTGGGCAGGCGGTGGGTTCTCTACGGGACACGGGGAGGAAAGGCACGCGGCACCTTCAGCAGGCCCGGTGTGCGGCAGTGGCGGCCTAGCCAGAGTTTCCGGGGCCCGGCGCGGGCCGCGTCCCCACGTTTGGGTGGAGAGCGGATGGAGGCGGCCTGGGCTGCTCAGGACTTTTATGCGCCGGCACCGCGGCCTCATGGAGAGCCATGGGCCCCACCAGCGTTTGCCTTGGGCAGGAGCAGTTGGTCGCACTCCGAGAGGCCCTGCTTGTTCTCTCTGTAGTACAACCAGCCCATCAGTAGCTACTCTGAAGTAGAAAATCTTCAAAGACTGTTGTCAAACATCAAAAAAAAAAAAAAAAAAAAAAAAAAAGCAGCCCTGTGAGTTGGAGAGAGGAGAGACCAACTCAAGGAATAAAAAGTAGAGTCTAAACAGAAAGGGAGTTGGAAATTTAAAAAAATAAGATTGGAAAGGAGGTGGGAGGGAGGAAAAGGAAAAAAAAGGGAAGTCAAACGGCTCCGGATCAGAGAAGTGGTGGTAATTTATTTCCTGGCCGCACACTGCGCACCTTTGAGGTGGTGGTGTCTCAACACTGTCCTCGATCTCCCTCGTTTTTCTCCTTCCCTCCTCCCTATCTCTTTGTACAGAAAATGAAGAAAGCTGCTGCAGGCTAGTAGCAGAACACTGCTGAGCTTGGCTGCCTGAAGCTGATCTATCAAGGGAAAAGGGAACATCTCCAAATCAAGTGCAGAATATAAAAAAGCACCGAGAATGCCTGCCAAAAGCAGCAAACAGAGAGAACCCCCGCTGCCCAGCTTTCTGTCCTTTTCCTGTCATCTCGCTCCCCCTGCCCAGCCCCCTACCTCTCCAGTTTTTCTACCTCCTTCTTCCTCATCTCCCCCTTGCTTTGACCCTTTCTTTGGGGTGGGGGGAGCAGAAAGCCAACTTGCAAAGGCCAGCACCTCCCCCAGCTGAAGAGATGGGCCTCGCCAGGGCAACCACTTAGCTGCAGAAATGTGAGAGGGGAGAGAAAGGCCCCTGTGTAGCTAGATGGCCATTCTCACACAGGCTGGCTCCATGCAGCCCCCGATCAAAGTGCTGCCTGATGGAGAAAGTCGATTTGCACACCCCAGGACAAAATCATCTAATTTACAAGCTTGAGTGATAGAACTTTTCTTTGTTAATACACATATCGCCCCAGTCAAAAAACCCCCAAAACAATATGTCATCAACACTTGTTGTATTTGTAGAGGGAGGAGATGCTGGAGGTCCCCAGAAAAGCAATTTTAATATGCTAATTTTAAGACAAGGTAAGTCTGCCCTTGTCTGCGTGAGGAGCTTTCAGAAGAGTTACAGTTCATGCACTAATGCAACATGGGATTAGCAATTCAATGTGTTAATTTTCTAAACACAACATAACCAGACCAATTGGATAATCCGAAGCTGGCAGAAAGGATTCATAAACACCTGCTACAAGCTAGGTGCTCTCTTCCCCTCCCTAATGAACAGCATCCTTGCAACCTTGATCTCAGGCTGTTTTAAGAAGTATAGCCCTAAAATGGGAATGTAGACAGGGAAGCTCTCTTATGTACAGGGGGCCATATGCTGGCTGCTTTAGGGGACATGGAAATAAAAGGGGAGGTGCAAGAAAAGCCCTTCACCCACCAACTCAAAATCACAGGAGGAAGCTGCTCATGGGATCCTCACTTTTAAACACTTCATTCAGCTTTTGTGAGGCACAGGCTCAACAGTAGGTACTAAGCCAAGTTCTGGGGTTGCAAATAAAACAAGATGAACAGCTGCCCTCCAGGGCTTCAGAAGTCAGGAAGAGAAATGGCCAAGTAAATAGATAAATGGACAACTCAAATGACCTAGCCATGTAGTCAACACAAGATGTAAAATGTCTCAGGGACCTGATTTTTTTCCAAAGGGGGCAGAGATTCCTCTAACCTCATTCATTCATTCTAATGTTTACTGAGCACCTACTATGCATCTAGTCTCTGTGGATACAGAATTTAACAGAATAAACAAAACTCCCTCCCCTCAGGGGGCTTCCATTCTAGTAGGAATGCAATGAGCCCACCATGCTATAGAGAAGCATGGATCATCTCTTAGCATTTCTTGGTTTCTGGGAAGGAACTGCTTTGGTTTCTTTCTCATGGAGAACTTTCTTTTTTGAATTCAGAAAATGTAAAGATTCAAAAATTGGTCATCTTGAACCTCATAAACCACTTCACTTTGTTCAACATCACAATCCAAAGAAACATGTAACGTCTCTTGTCCAGTTCTTCCTTTCTCTCCCTTTCTGCTACAGGACCTTAGGTACTGCTCCTTTCTACCCTCCCCATACCTCCCCACTTCCACCTCCCATCCCTTTTTTTTTAGGACTCAACATGGCAGGAAATGGCCACCTCCCCCATCCAGACTATACTCACCGGGAAATGAGGTAGAGACACTTGGCCATTGGCCTTCACGCTGCGATGCATTTCTCTCTGAAGCTGTTTCTTACTCCCTACACGATAAGGAGGGATTCCATCTCTAAGGGAAAGGAAAAGGCAGAATCCACAGGCTTACAAGGATGCTTTCAGCACCTGGGTTGACTCGCACACCATCCTGAGATCCCACCAACAGACAGAGCCACATACTTCCATGGGAGTGCGTCACACATCTCCAGATGCCATCACTGTTCTTATGGGGAAGGATTCATCCAAGATCAAATTGCCAAAAAAACTTTAAATCCTGCCCGTCAGTCATCTCTGGAAACTTGGCTCCCTCTCAGAAGCAGGAGCATCAACCTGGAAAGAGCTTGGTAACTCTTGTCTTAGAACCAGCTTATGTTCCAGCCCACCCAGACACAGCAAAGGCTCCCCTACTTTACAGGTGCCCCAGGCAGGGGATTCTTAGGCCCCCTTTGCTCCTCCCAGCAGTCTCTTACCACTGCAGCATACTATCCCAAAGCAGGAAACCAGCGCCTTACAGAGAATACCAGGGCAAAAAGTTGTAGGGATAGGGACCAAACCCACAGAGGGCTAAGTCAGGCATTAGTGAGGTATGCATTATTCTCCAATAGTTAACCTCCCAGTCATTTCCAAATTTATTCTTATAAATCAGCACAAGATGATTTATAAAAATAATATATAGTAAATCTTTTGGCTCCTTCCTTCCCTCAGCTCCAAACCCCACTACCCCCAACCAATAAATTCTCAAAGACACATGACAAATGTGGGCATAAAGAGAAAAGACCCTACCATGTGGTGTTCTATGCAATTCATTTAAACACTTGAGTACCCACTATGTGCCAGACCTTGTTCTAGGCACTGGGCAGGAGAACAGTGGACAAAGGGGATAAAAAATTCAAACAATTGCCCTCATTAAGTTTATATTCTAATGGGGCAGCATAGGCAAGGAGCAAAATTAAAAAGCAAAATATATAATATGTTAGAAGATAATAAGTACTATGATGAAATACACAGCAGAAAAGGGGGAAAGAAAATCACTGCAGGTAGGGAAGTTGCAATTTTAACTTGGGGTGTCAGTGAAGTCCTCATTGAAAGGTGACCTTAAAGCAAAGACCTGAAGGAAGTGTAGGCCCCTATATCCTTCATTATATTTTAAAAAACAAAACGTTAACAAGTGGAAGAAGTTTAAAAAAGAAAGCCTCCACTCCAACTAGTGTTCATTAAACACATGACCTGGAGTTGCCATGATTTTTTGCACAAAGAATTTCCTAATAAAAGCAGTAGAATGGCCAAGGTGTGACTATTTTCCCATTCGTGCCCCTTCAGGGGGCCACTTAGAGAAGCCTCAGGATTCAAACATTTCCATAATGAATCATACTTTGAGGCTGTAAATATTGAAATTAGGTGTGTGGTTCATCATAGGGTGGAATGAAGAAAAACATCTTAGGCTCATCAGCAGGAGGTGAAAATAGGCAATGCCTAAAAATACCAGGGAGCAGCCAGAAGTGACTGGTTGACCTCTAGCTCCTTATCTGTGATGCCCTAGAATTCCAAGTGGCTGTAATTTCAGGAAAGCTACTGACCAAGACCAGAAAACAGGCCACTGAGGGGACTTTGAAGATTCCAATAGGCCAAGGAACCAATCTGTGTTAAGCAAACCTTAGCTAAGGCGTAGGTAAAGGGTGATCGCATTGAGAGGACTGGGGAAGGGACAGAAGAAATCAGTATCTAAAGGAAGAACTTACACACAAGTGTGAGTCTTGCCCCAGAGAAAGTCGAGTGTGGCAGACAGCACTGTGGGAAGGTTAGCAGCTGGCTGACCAGTTCCCATTAAGAATCATGTCCCCCAGTCAACCTGCTACTCATGAGGTCTGGCACTTGATCAAGCCCTTATAGGCAGAGTAGGATAAAAGCTGCTAAGTTGTGCAACTTACTGAACCACCTCACTCAGTGTTTTCACCTTGGGATAGTTTACCAGGCACTGGAGAAAACTGGACTCTCAAAAGCATGCCAGGCTTGACCAGCAACCAAATCCCACCTGAGGCAACTGACTGCAACCCGAGGTGGCCAGCTCCTGCGCACCAAGTTCCCACTGCGGGTCAGATATTGGCTTACACGTCTGATGTATAATCGGACTTCATTCTCACAAGAATCTTAATGAACCACATTTTACAGATGACCAGAAATGCTCAATAACTTGCCTGGAGTTACAGTCAACAGCAGTTAGATCCAGAGTCCAAATCCGAGTCACTGCTGGACTCCAGAACAGGTGTCCTTAACTCAACAATCTACACTTGAGGTCCTCGTTTCAAGATGGCCTTCCCAGCCCTAGCCAGAGGATTCGAGCTTCCTGATGGGCTGAATGTGGAGTTGCCATTTCCTAAGCCCCAAGGAGTCATGTGACATTCTGAAGAGATGAATAGGAATGTGGAATGTTCTGGAAAATCCTTCCCCACCACTTAGTACTCACTGGCTATGGGACATGCCAGGTAGTTCCCAAGGCATGCTGAATATCCCTGTCTCTTACCTAAAATCCCTGTGGGGTGGGGGGTTCCACAGATTGGCTGTCATGTTGGCCTAACTAAATTCTGCTGCCTCAGGGGGCAAAACAATGTTCACACCGGTCTCCTGACCAGCTTCTCTTCCTGGGCCTTAAGAACGTGGATGGTTCTGCTCTAGGCCTCTCCTGACAATCTTGGGGGACAGAAGTCAAGCATCCCATGGACCCCATCATGACACAAGTGACATAAGGCTCCAAGAGTCTTGGAAGAGTTCCCCATCCATCTCTTCCAAGACTCTGACTCTTCTTCTCCTTTCTTTCCTGTCAGATGGATATCAATGGTAAAGCTTTTATACCTCTTTTTCTTTCTCCATGTAAGGTAGAAAAGAGAAAAGAGAAAGGGGTGGACTGGGGAGAGCAGGTCACTGCCAAATTGAAGGCAAGAGGAAGAAATGAACATAAGCACCCCCCACCACCACCACCACACACACACATACCCCCAGTACACCCAGGGCAGGTGAAGGATCAAACTGCAGGAAAGGCAACTCATGACCAGAGGAGAAAAGGGAGATTTCCGCTTTTAGAGGCTCAGAAAGGCTAAATAGGCACCATCAAGGAAATGTGGCTTTAATTCCCCCCAGCCAAGAATCTTCTTCCAAAACAGCCCCGCATTCCAAAAGGGGGCCTCTCTTTTTTTATTCAAGCTCTAAAAGTCTATGATCAGCTTCCTGGCTGCTCAAGCCTGTAGGCTGGAGAGCACCAGAGTTTTGGTCCCTATACAGTCTCCTTTAATTATAAACATTTTAGTTAACGAGCTGCTGCTGGGCCCAGCTGTTTCTGGAGAGTACAGATTTTGAAGTGTGGACTCCATTTAGCTGCCATTTGAGCCGAGCCAATTATCTTAGCCTTTTGACTCTGCCGTGCCCGACCTAACCTGAATGTCGTTTTCTGGCAGCTTTGAAATAGACTCATGTGCACATGCGTCCACTCGCATCTTCATTTGGCAACCACTCTGAAGGCAGCCTCTGATCACGGCCAACATCAAAAGCCTGGTTTGTAAGAGAAGTAATATTTGAAGTTCACTCAGATGCACTTCCTGGTGTCCAAAATAAACCCCCATAAATAAGATATAAAGAAATAAAAGTAAATAAAATAACTCGTGACACCCCCTGCATGGAATTTGAGGAAATCATCTTGTGCTGACTTGGGGACACTCAGAGCAGAAGCAACCTGCAAATGTAGCTGATCCTGATTATGAGAGCAGCTCCTCTAAAAAAGAAAAGACAGAGTAACCGTGAGGTTATACTTGGGTGGCAAAGGGCCTGTTACTTCTGATGTTTTCAGCCCCTTTGCTCTAACCTCCTAAGCCTGATGCCCTGGAATGGCCCTGCAATCCTCCTGCCTTCAATGCTCCAAGGATTGGGGTTTAGGAGTTTGCTGGGAGTCTGGCAGTTAATGTTGAAAAAAAATTTTTTTAAGCTATTTCTTCTGAGAACGCAGGTTTCAGAGTAACAGGCTCATAAAACAGCCTTTTCAGAGGCCTGTGATGGAGACCCAAATCCCCAGCCATCTTTCACACAGCTTTTTACTTAGCAGGAAAACAGAAGTCAGCACTGGGCTTTGGGAAAGGCAATGATTGCTTTAAAGCCTCTGCCTGCTCTGCACATCCAGGCCCCAGCGTGTAGCTCCCTTGGAATAACCAAGTGCAGGCCAGCCCTGTCCCAACCTCTGCCCAGGCCTCTTGCAAAGGCCCCCGGGACTTAATTGGTTCTGTAGCAAATGAGACGGTTGCTTCCCTGGGCTTGTGTCTAATGAACTCCAACCTTCTGGAGTCTATTGAAGGCTCCCTGTGACCCCCTCTATCCTCCTCACTCCCTCCCCCATCCTGTCCCCTCCCCAACTCGCAGCAGGGCAGCTAGACCCCCTCCCCAGCCCCTCTCAGCCCGCGCTGGCCATTGCTGGCCATTGTGACTAGCAGAAACAGCCAGGGCTCTTTTCATGCTTTATGGGGCGCTCCTATTCATTTGTTCAAGGAAATTTCAAAGGGGCCTGCTACCCTCTTATCCCCTCTAAGCTTCCCCAGATGAACAATGGGCTGAAAGCGATTCAGTTCAGCTTTTCATCCCCCACACACTTTATTTCTTGCCCGGCACTCTCATCTGCACGGTCCCACAATTGGCAGAGCTCTGAAGAGGGGTCTAATCCCAGCCCTGGGAATCCCGGGTGACCGCCCAACACTGGACAGATCACACACACCCAGGGCCAGCCGGCCAGAGAACACTCCCGAGTACCCAAGTCTGTTCAGCAGGAGAGACCCCCATGCCTGGCACCCAATGGCAGCTTGAGACCCACGGGAGCCTCTAAGTGCAAACAAGCCCCCATCCAATAGACTTTTGGTTCTGGAGACCCTTTTGTCCTCCACCATAGCCAGCATGAGACAACTCTGAAAAGAGGGAGATCCCACACTGATGCCAAATACACTCCCAGTTGGTGTAAACACCCAGGTGAGTACAACTGTGACAGTCAATCTGATACTTTCCCACTTGGTTGGGAGAGGGCTCAGAGCCACCCAACACCACGAACCTATGGGTCTCTGAGCTTCACAGGGATTTTCTCCTGGCTTCCTGGTTTACTTGTTTTCGATCCAAGGCAGCTACACCACAGGATGGGCTTATAATGCCCAGAGGTTCTGCCACCAGCAACCCAAAGGAATCTCCTGTGTCCCATTTGGAAGTTGCTAAGAGAGGGGTTTGCCCATTTCTGTCTCTATCAGAGTGGACTTCACTGGCCTACACACTAACCCTTGCAACCGAGAACAGGTGACCACTAAAACCTTTCCGATCCCTGAAAGTGGCTTACCCATGCCTCAGGTCCAAAGTGCTTCAGCTAAAGGGGGAAGGGTGAGAGCTTTAAAGTTGCCTCTAAATAAAACTAAGAAAGGCTTGCTTCTGGGAAGGGGATAAAAGAGGAGGAATAAATAAAGGGTGAGGATGCAGGGGAGGACTTAGAACTTACTCTCTTCTACCTCACCCCCACCCCAGTTAAGAAAAGGCATTCTGATCACTAACAAATAAAAATAAACCCAAAGTGGCTCAAAGGTCTCTGACCAACTGGTCTAACATATCTCATGCTGAAAATGGTCATGCTTGGGGGAGGAGCGTAGCAGGCAAAGGGCAGGGGCCTATGTCTGGCCTGGATCTGAGGCCTGTCTTAGCCACGAATGGCTAAGGAAGCATTGGGCCTTATTGCCTAAGTCACAAGTACCTGCCTACCTTTCTGATTGGGTCTTGTGAGGATCAAACGAGCGAGTGTGGGACTACACCCAAGTTATCTCATCGTGAATGCAGAATAACACCTCAATGATGGGGACTGAAATGCAGCCAAGGGCCAGGAAGCAAGCCAAAAATAGTCTCTAAGAAAACTAAACAGAAGCCTTATAGTCTTAAGTCAACTACATTTGACTTAGGAGATTCACTCAATGCCTTCATTCAATTCCAGCTTACTCTCATTTTACACGTAACACTAAGACTCCCATGCAATCCACAAATTAGTAAATGCTGCAGGAGTAATGCTTGCTAGAAGCAAGCACACAGACAACAAAACATGACAGCAGACAGAATGACAAAGAGAAAAGAGAAAAACTATTTTAAAGGGGGGAAGGGCTAATATGTATAGAGACAGATAAACCCATACAACCTCATAGCCTGAGAAAAATGCTACAACACAATATGAAAAAACAGAGCTTGATATTAATTATCCAGATAATCAAGAAGTAAATTATGCCTTGTCTAATACTACTCAATAAAGACAGGGCAAAACATATTCTAAGAAATATGCCCATCAAAAGGTAATTTTTTTTCCCCAAGTATGGATACTTTAAGAGTTCAGTCAATATGGAAAACCCACCTCTGAAACTTCTCATTTCTCTGTACTGGATGAAAGATGTGTACCTTACTCTATTTTCACTAGTGCAAAAATGCCATTCTTTTATTAAAATAGAAACTTTTACCTTAAGGATCTCTCTCCCTTTACTAGCAAGGGAATTTGAGGTAACACAATAAAAGCCACCAGGAAAATCAAGAGTCCCAAACTCACTTCATCGACTTCCCCTCCAACTAGTCCCGTGCCATAGGCCGGGCAACAGGACGTTGGCCAATGGAAACCAGATAGTTTCCAACAAACTGGAAGAATAGATGGTCCAGTTTTAGGAAGCTAAAAGGAAAAAACTCTAAATAAGTATGTCAGAACTTACACAGCTAAATGGGTTTGCCTTTCAAAATTATTCCCTTAGCAGGTGAAATTCCAACTCCAAAACATTTGTTGAAAAGCCTTTAAAGACCATTCTGGAACTGTGATCCTCAACTGGGTGTTGGGGGAGAAGTCTTTGGGGAATTTCACACATGCCCAGGCTCCACCCTGGGTCCCCTGAATCAAAACCTCAAAGGACAGCAAGAGATGGGGATACGCAGCCCACCACTACAAACACACCACCCATGAGACTCATGGAGAACACTGCTCTCCATCCACAGAGGTTGCCACAACTTGACTTTGAATGGCCTAAACTCAAAGCATGATCTGGCCTGATGGCCTGCTGACCTCATCAGACCACCCCAATGACTTGGATTACTTTCAAAAATCAAAGCCATGCATCTGCAGAAGATCCAAGATCAGACACTACTTTGGAGAGAGTCCCCACTTAGGGTGCCCAGCATCTGACACAGAGAGTAAGCAGTCCACCAACACTTACT
This sequence comes from Daubentonia madagascariensis, assembly GCA_023783475.1. Lineage (NCBI taxonomy): Eukaryota > Metazoa > Chordata > Mammalia > Primates > Daubentoniidae > Daubentonia > Daubentonia madagascariensis. The sequence continues at coordinate 12,538,692 of JAKFHU010000487.1, forward strand.
GAATGGAACGACGTCTGTGTAAACATCCAGGTGGGAACGTCACACACAGTGGCCCCCTTTAGAGATGTCTGACCCCCCACCTTCAATGCCTTTTCCTCCAAAAACAATGAATACCTAAACATGAACCCTTCCATTGCCACACTGTCTCCCACCTGTTGGTTCTGCAGACATGATACCTGGGTTTCAAGACCAGCCATGCAATTGTTCCCACAGAGCAACCAGAAGATGACAATCAGTAAGATTATTTGTAGACTCAAGAAATCTATAGATATTCATCTTCACCTTCTACTCTACTCTAGTTTTCTTCTGTTAAGGTATCATTCCCAACTTTCCTTTCAAGGCTCTAAACTTAACCTTACTCAGACTAGCATGTCACCCTCCTTAACCAGCACCATACCACTGTCATACTCCCCTCCCACCAAATAAATGTCCATACACACACAGGTGGGATTTGCAAAGCCAGGTGAGGATGACTAACAATTCTGCCCAGTTGCCCTGGTGGTTCATATTCCCAACCATGTACACGGAGGGGATACTAGAATACTTACACACTACTATCCGTCATGGACATGGAATCATCAGTCAGTGCATCACTGGATATCTCACTGTCATTGGCGCTGGTGGCTGGTGCAAAGACATAGCCAGAACCTACATGATATGGATTAACAGGATCGCTCCTCTTGAAGGACCTATAGGAAAAGTATAACAGCAGTTTGGTCACTGATCACCAGAAACCCGGGTAACCGAGGTGACCCTAGGACAACCGAGTACACAATCCCACAATCTGCTCAATGCCAACCTGATGCCCAGATCCAGCTGCTCGCCAGGGCAGAAAGCAGGGGCCACAGAGGGAGGTCTCCTGAGCCCCTGCCTCACCCTGGGGAGAAAGCAGGCTGGGTTCCTCTGACCCCAAAAGTAGGTCTGCCAGGGCACAGAGTATTCCAGAGGCAGCCCAGGGGATCCTGTAAAATTCTAAATGCACACTTAAAAGAACAGAGGGGAAGGAACAGGACTCTGCTCTAGGGGGGGAGGCTATGGAATGAAAAAGAGGCACAAGTCAGTGAAGAAGTGTCTTTCTCCTCCCCACCCCATATCTGAGCCTACACCAGAGAAATACAGTTTCAGGGCCCTAAGACATCTGTTAGCCTGGTCCAGAGATGCAAACAATTAGAGGCCTGGTGTGGCCCTCTCACTTTGACCCTGGACCCACAGAAAGCAGGACAGATGGGACAGAAAAGTTCAAGACAGAGGGTAGGACTCCCATCCCACCCCTGAGCTGGGCCTCTGCCATGTCCCCTCCCCCAGGACTGGCTAGGGCCAGTGGGATGAAAAGAGCAGCACAGCTGTTTCAAAGGAAGGCCCAGGCCCCTCCTCCAGTGTCTCCAGCCCTTTTGTTTCAATGGCCTCTGGCTCCCCATTTTGCCCCCTTGATCTCTTCCCAGAACAACCAGTGTGCCCATCTCCTGCTGGGCCACATTCCTCTTGTGTCACCAGTGAGGGACTTAAGCAGGGGGGGAGGGGCAGAAATGGCAGACTACAGGAGGGGACCCTCCTACAGCCCATTAAAGCCCAAAGTCGCAGGAGGCCTCGTTTGCAAAGACCCTGGCATCCTCCACTGGTCCCACCAAGTCTAAGCCAGCAGCAAAGAAATCAATTGGAGGAGAAAAGAAAGGCTCAGAAAAGAGAACATATTCTATTAGGCCACAGCAGCTGGTCTATAAAGATAGCCTTGGGGTTGGCAAAGGAAAGGGACCCATGAAAGGTCATAATCAGTCATCTGCACTGTCCGCTGAACTCCTACTCACTAACTATGTGCTGAACTTTGGGTGCATGCAGCCCCCCTCTCTGTTCTCCTGGGACCCATGGCCTGGTGGGGGCACATCACCATAATGTGGGGGTGTCATAAAGGAGGTACACACATGCTCCTTTGTACACATCAACTCATTTAATGCTCATAACCACCTGGGGAGAAGGAGCACAGCACTGTGCCCATTCTACAGATGGGGCCCTTGGCAGTCCCAGAAGTATAGCAGCCTGCCCTGGATCACACAGCTGGAACTGGTGGGCATAGATGGACTCATCTGGCTCTCACACAACCCCTCTTTCTGCCTCTTAATACAAAGACTAGCCTCAACATTTTAAAAAGTTATTCTAGAACAGGGGCAAGATACGATGGAAAGGATGTTTCCAGCAGGAACGGTCGGGGACGGCTCCCTGGGACCGATGGGAGCAAGACGCACCACGATGGATGAGCAGGACTTCGAGGAGATGACACCCAGGACTGAGGAAAGGGAAAGGCAGGGAGACGCCCTCCCCAGACTGGGGGACGGGGGTCTAACTAGCTGAGCTAAGAAGGCCTGACAAAGACCAGCAAGTAGGTCTGTAGTGCAAGGCCAGAGTTGTGTCTCAACAAGACGGGGAGGGACCAGGAGGCTGGGGGATGGCAGGGTAGTGGGGGCGAGGAGGAAAGGAGAATGTTCCCAGCAGCACGGGGGACTCAAGGTGCGCCACCAGATTGGACTGCAAGGAGGCGGTGCGGGCAGGGAGCCCAGTGGGAAGCTGTCGCCACAGTTTGGTGTGAGGGTCTCCACGGGGGAAGGTGGAGGTGGAAAAGAAGGTGGGAGAGACAGTCCCTATCTTTAAGGAGCTTTTGCTCTTAGTTGGAGTCACAAAATGAACACGAAAAGTTTCAATCAGAGTCAAAGTTTTCGAGCCAGAATGAAGCCCTTTAGTCCTCACAACCACCCGAGGCGGCAAACCGAGCCTCAAGCAGGCCAAGTGCCTTGTCAGAGGCCACCCCACTGGAGATTTGGCCACAGGAGCTGGACTTCAGCTGGGACCTCGATCCTCTTTCCCTGTACTAGGCTGGACCATAAAACCAGACCTTAGAAATGTGATGTAGGCGTAGAATTGACCAGAAGGTGCAAACCGGGAGCGCTGCACATGAACCCATTGAATGCTTTTGACCAAGAGACTCTGAACTGTCACTTGGACACTCTGGCCCTGTGGTCTTATCTGCAGACCTCGCAGGGTCCCCTGTGGAGACGAATGGGAGTGGCAAGCCCGCCCACGCCTCGTTCCTGGGCCTCGTGTCCTTCCTCTGGAGTTCCCGACACCAAAGACAGAGCGGAGCGGCGAGAGTCAAGGACAAGCAGTTCGCCTTTCTGGAGAGGAGAAAGCGGAGGGATGACTCTGTTGATAAGGGAACTCGGAAGGAGCAGGATGGCCTCTCTGTTCAGCATCGTGCACCAAAGGCAGAACAAGAGCAGACGGCTTCAAAAATCAGAAAAAAGAAAGTACTTCTAAATGGTCGGAGGAGATCCTTAGAGTGGATGGGGACAAGTTAGGTCTTTAAAATAGCCCAAAGTTGTGGTCCGCCTCAGAGCAAGACGGACAGGATGACTTCTTCAGGGTCCCTTCCTTTCACAGGACATTCTGTAAACTCCTGATAGGGACCTGAGGTCGGAGGCTGAGAGCTGCTGCTGGTTTAGCTGCCAGCCAGTGGGCCCCAGTCACAGCCTCCCTGGATGTGGGCATCCACCTGAAAAACAGGCAGTTCAAACGTGGCCATCTGCACCAAGTTCTTACATCCCTTAAAGGACACAGGGGTGCAATAATTTGGGGGAATCACAGCAATACTCCAAAAAACCAACCGCCAACAAAAACAGAGAGCTCCTGTTTTCTCAAAGACCCAACTAACTTCTTCCACAGTATTTACCATGACTTACAACCGCAGAGCATTGGTGTGTTTACGTGTTGAACGCCTGTCCTGTGCAACCAGACTGTAAGCCCTGTGAGGGAGCAGCCCTGTCTTCTTCACACGTGTATCCCAATCCTGAAAAGTAGTTGGTGGCATGTGGCAGGAGCTCAAAACTTTGTTGAACCTCCTTTAAAGACCTAGGTCCATCAAATGGGTTGGTGAAAAGTTTTTTAGTTTAAGAGGTATAGTACAAGATCAGAAAAGCCAAAACAGCCTTAAACAGCATTCAAACACTCTTCCCAACCCTCCAGTCTTGTTATCTTGGTGGCATTAACACATCAACCATGTCTCCAATGTAAGAGTTATACTTCAACCTCCACAAGGAGAAAATGACTCAATAGAAATTCCTTCCTCCCTAGCAAAAAAGACTCACAACTCAAACCCCATGTGTGCTCACGCAGCTTTGTACTCGTTGTTCAACACACAGATCCCAAAATAAACTTGTCTCCCTTCACTTCCAAAATAGAGGACTACTGTATGACCAGTAATTAAAAATGGAATGTACTGCTCTTAACTCAGTTGACTGCCATAAAGTACTTGGATTTTCCTACAATCATAACAAGACAGGGCAGAGGAAGGAGGCAGGGTTGGGGGAGAGACAGAAACTCAATTTTTACGAACCCAGAACTTTGTCAAAAGCACCACATAATTTTAAGAAAATGGATTAGAGCTGTTTTCTGGTGATTACTTTAAAAAAAAAAAAAGGAAAGAAACTCGACCATGCTACAGTAATTGCACCCAGATGCTTTGATTATTTCTTCAGGACTGTTGTGCTCCTAGTTGCTGCAAGGATTTTAAATTCCTACAGGAAACGGAGGCCTATGGTACAGATTTTGCACTGGGCATGCATCCACAGACCTAGTTTGCAACTTCAATGTACAAAGGGTTTTCAGCTGTCAGGTAGCAGAGGCTCCTGGGACCTCAAGGGCAAGGTGATGTCTGCTGTTTTTTTCCCCCCAGCCCATCCTCAGCTCTTATCCTGATGAGATGCTGTGGCCCTGCCCCTCCCATACACCACAGGGAGGCTCCACACGAGAGCACAACAGAGAACTGACCCCCAGAGGCCCTCTGCTGGGTCCCATCTCAAAACAATGCAACTTAAAAAGTATTTGCTTCTAAGGCTGTGAATTTAGGGCTTTCTAAGAGCCCTCTGACAATTTACTCACAAAGTTGCTGTCCTGTCCGAAAGGCAACACCCTCTTCAACTGGCATGTTCTAAGGCAAGACCAAGGGGCACTCAGAGAGGGCCTGAGACTCAAACAGCAACTGAGCCTGTTGAAAACAGGCAAACTTACAAGTGTATCTTAGCACACTGCCTTCATCAGAGCTTCCACCCTCTAATTGCAGACTACTGCTTCCAGCATATCTTTCCTATGGCATCATTTTCTTTGATAATTGAAGCCAAGCTTGATTCCAATGGCTTCACACAAAAACGGGCCTCATCAGCAGAGTTATTTCAGAGAACAGGAAGCACTTGGAGCCAGCAGAGGGCCATCTGCTGGGCCCGACTGATTTTAAGTACGGCCAGAGCAGAAGGTGCAAGGGCAGGCAGATGAGACCTGCCTTGGGCAGGAACACACAGGGTCCAGGGCAGAAAGGCGAGGGCACAGGGAGCCTCTGTGCACTCGACACTGTATTCTCCTTCCCAAAATAAATGCTGGGCTGAGCGCCTAATCCCACAACCCCCTCTGCACACACCTTGACACTGTGCATGGGTTTGTGTACTGGGGTTTTTACACGTGCTCCTACCAACAGGTTGCTTTTGCCCTAGGTTATTTATAGAGACCATGGAAAGCCCAGGCATCCCCCTCAAACCAGAGTACTACCCTCCGAGGATAATTCCTGCCCTTCTGTCCCAACTATTTATATTAAACCTGACACCAAATCAGTAAGGACACAAACAAGTTGTTAAAAATGAGGCTCCTTTGAGTGCCCAAGGTAAACACAGGGCTTGGAAGGCTGGCCAATGCCCCGGGCATCCGGCTGCCAAGGCTCCTCCACAGCTGATGAAGAGAGAGACATCTTTAGCAGGACTCCGATTTTCTGTTTCATTCATTTCACTAACTTATCAAGCCCCTCCCATACACCAGGTAGTCTGCACAGGGAGTGAGAGTTTGGGGGGGGGGGGGCGGACTTAAACCTAAGACTTAGATGAGATCCCTACGTCCTAAGAACCAACCGGAAAGACAGACTTAAGTTCAACAAGTAGAAAAGGCTGAGGCATGGGAAGGGGGTACGCCAAAACCTTACAGTGAAATATGGGACAAACCCCAGAGTCACTCTTTGAAAGTGGTATCCCAACCTGGCTGACCTTTTTATATTATCATTATTAATTATATTAACTATAACACTTTACATCTGTTCAAAATGTTTCCCTTTCCAAAAGGCTTTCATGTTTATTATTTTGATCCTAGTAACAACCCTATGACATAGGCAGAAGGGATGGTGCCCTCCCGTTTTACAGATGGGCACATGGGGTTCAGCAAGGCTTCAATCCAGGTAGCAAGTGGTAGCCTGGGCTGGAACCCAGGCCTTTGACTAACTGAGAACGCTTCCCAATGTGCTGTACATACACTCGAACATCTTACATGTGAAAATGAAATTAGATCATCTGGATAGGTCTTAAATTCTCTCTGACAATGCCCAGTTAAGACATATGAGCTTCATGCAGCCCAGGTAAAACGCTTCATTTTCAGCCCAACAGTGGGAGAAAGCGCACATGAATCCAGTATGGAAACTCTCAAGAGGTCAGTGGAAAGCTGTCATCCTGTTATCCATGACGCCCATAGTTCACAAGCAAGAAGGCAGCACTGGGAAACAGGATCTTTGCCCCTGCCTCCAGGATCTACCACAACAGCTTCACAAGAGTAATCTCCAGCAAATTTATCCCGGTAATATCCCAGATGAGGCCCCTGGAAGGGGGAGGAGGCCTCTGTTGCCCACCCACAAAGGGGTGGAGTCAGAGTCCTGCCTGGGGAGCACTTTCTTACTGAGGGCATCCAAACCACACACTGTGCTATTTACAACAGTGACACTCTGGGTCCTGACACTGGCAGACACAGAAGCCCCACTGTCAGAAGGCCCCTGGAGAAGGAGCCTTACCACAGGCTTTAAGTAGTCTGAGCTACGGCTGCCAAGCTAGAGGGCGAGCAGGCCACCACCAGAGTTTACCCAAATGTTCTTATAATGGAGTAGGTAGTACCAGCAGGTGCCCAGTGACTTGACCGGCTGCAGAGGCCAGACCCAGAATCTTTCTCCCAAACAACTTGAATCCATAAGCATGAAGGCACTGAAACAACTCCCTCATGTGATCCTGTGCTTCCTTGCAAAAACCAACCTGATTCCACTTGGGTGCAGACCAGATGTCAGAGTGTGGGTAAATTGGTTCCCAGAGCTGTAGGAGCGCCCTCTGGTGTGGGAGAACAAGCCCTTCCCCTCCTCGCCTGCAGCCAACTCTCTTGGCCAACACCTAAATCATGGCCTGCTAGGCTCAGACCCGGCTACCCCAGGAGGCTCAAGATCAACTATCTGGTGCCTACCCTGCCTCCTGCTGCTGGACACTTGAGGCCACACCCTACAGAGAGAGGGAAATCTCCAGAGACAGCTAGCAGATGGCATCCTGAGTTCCTAGAACACCACCGGGAAATCCACATGGATGGCAAGATAAGCCATTGACAGCAGTCAGTGCTGCCCCATCCCCTCCCCTGCACGTCATAAGCAACACCCTAGAATTAAGAGGGTCATTCTCTTATTGGATATTTGGAAGTGGAAAGGGGGGGAGAAACAGAAACACCCATTCTAACAAGATGTCTGAAGTTGCCTCCAAAGGTCAAGAATCTGTAAAGAACTATTTGTCTTTGAAGCCTCAAAGAGAAAGAACTCCAGGGCCCCACTCCTCCCATGCCAAGATCTCTTCTCCATCAGCACTAACAAAATAATCCACTGAGGTCTGACCCTTGGACTTGCAAGCATTTAAAACCTGGATTAATATACCAGCAGACTCTAAAGCTAAGGGTCTTTCATTTGGGAAGGTCACAGGACCTTCCCTAGTTAGAAGGCTTTCTTGCTGGGTAAATATCTAATTTTATAAAGGGAACCATTTCCCTTAACAACTCAGTTGTTAAGCCAATTACTGGCTCTTATCTTAACAGAAAAGTTCAAAAGATCCCACTTACCCCTCAATGGGTGCACACGTTACTTCCTGCGCCTCCACCACAACCCAGCTGCCTCCCTAATTCGCTACTGATTAGTGCTGAAGTGACCCCTTCCAAAACTGGTGCTTAGTGGATCTGGTGACTCAGAGGCATCAAAAGCTGCTGTTCTCTCTGCACCCCCCCACACTCAACCCCCTTCTAAGACTCTAGCCTAGGATAATAAGTAACCCACATTAATGAATACTGCCTGCCACTGTTTGAAGTTAGCACTGGAAGACTGCAGGTATTTAGCTGGGTATGCCTTGTTTTTCCCTCCTTTAAACAACGAAAAGCAAGATCAAAGAAAGGGTTCATGGCTAGCGGTCCTAGCTCTCAACAGACCTTGGTCAGCCTGCACAGCACATCCATCCACCCTACCTAACACAAAACATCAGCAAAGTCCACATCATCCACCAAGCCTGCCCCCACCATCCTCTACCAAAGTGTTACCTGTATCCACTTTCGACAGTTTCCGTGGACCTCACGCTCGCTGTAGCCCTCAGAGTTTTGCTGGACAAGCCAACCACAGTGGGCGAAAGTTTACACTTGAAGTCGACACAAGTCCATTCCTCTTCTTCATTCAAGGTGGGGAGATAGCCACACACGACCTTTAGGCTCCCCAGTCCCCCATTACTCATGTAAGCTGTGTTCTCTCCCCCACTCCTCACATATTCGAGGTATATATCAGAAGTCAAAAACATCTGGTAGGCATTTTCCTCCATCACCGACTGGATCTCGGTCTGCGCCTGGTCAAACATGATGGAATCAATCTGCTGCTTCTTGATGCCATCTCTTATGTAGGTCTTGGTGGCAGGTTTCAGCTGCTTGGAGACAATGCTGTTGTTCTCGATGTACCTTTTGTAAATTGCTTTGGCTACACGTAAAGTTTTGGTATCCTTCAGGTTCATTTGCCTGAATCCATTGCAAGCAAACCAGAAGTCTAAGGTATCCACGCATTTCTCCCTCTCCAGGAAAGTCCGGAAGAGGTAAGCACCATCTTGATCACCCAGCAAGGAGTGCAATGACTTGGTCCACCTGGTCAGAGGGGAATCTGGGGATGCCCGCCCCTCTGGCTCCCCCAGCCCATCTTCATTCCGCCTGGCATTGGAGGAGACAGGCATGGGTTTGGTGACCTGGCCCTTGCCCACTCCCAGCTGGCACGGTGGGGTCTCCCCTTCTTCGCCTGGAACTGGGGGCCGAGGAGCATCCTCGCGGAAGCTGCTGCTAGGGTCCGGGAGGCGAGTCACCAGCACAGCGCTGCTCATGGTGAGGGAGCTCTTCTCACTGAGTTTGGGAATTCTTTTTTTTTTCTTCTTCCAGTTCCTCCCAGCAATCAGCGTGGTCTCTCTGTCTCTCTCAAGTCAGCAGGGGCTCATCTGAGCCTCCTCTCTGGAAAGAAAAGGAAGGGGGGAGGTGGGGAGAGAGAAAAGGGTATTGATCTAATCAAAACCAGATCTACCCAACATCAAAGCAAGAAAGTAAACAGGCTTTTCAACTCCTCAAATTCAAATCAAGCAACCCAGCTATCTGCGAGGTGCTCATCTAAAGTATCACACGCTGCTTTTTCAAAGGCGAAATCTGAGCTCCCTGCACACGTGGGGGTGGGGGGGCGGCGGGGAGGCATGGGGAAGGGGCGGGGAAGGTGAGATGAGAGCAAGGGTGGGGGGCGGCAGAGGGACACGGGAGGTGTAAGACACAACCTTCCAAAAACCCACTCGCCTGGGCGCGCGCAGAGCGGCTCTGCCCGCGCCTCCCCTCCCCCAACAGCATCAACTCCAAAGAGGCGCGCTCCCAGCCGCCGGGCTGTGTGCAGGTGAAACCAATTTCGGTAAATTTCCCCACTCGGCTCTGCACAGATAACTCCAGCTCCGAACGTGCCCCTCCCCGGCATCTGGTTCCCATTCCCCCCACCCCCTCCCTCTGCGCTCCCCCCTTCCCACTCCTTAAAAATTCAGAAGATCCTTGCCGAACGAACCCGCCCGGCACAGGCGGAATGGGCTCCCGGACACCCAGATTGAGCATGCCAACCCCCCTCCCCACCCCAGAGGTAAACGTTCGCTGAGCGCCCCCACTCCCCTGCTATGACTCCGTCGCAGTCTACACCTCTGTCCCGCTCCCCCAAACCAGAAACCAACTCACTCAGTGGAGACTTTGATCTTCAAACTTTGCGAGAGAGCAAAGAAGCCTCACGACCCGCTGCCCCCGTCCACCCAACACACGTCCCAGAGCCGCGAACCCTACAAAACCGGATCGGAAGCCGTCTCACGCTACTACTGCCTGCGCCAAGAATCCCAAACTCCACTGATCTCAAGCCTGTCTCTTTTTTCCAAAAGAAAAAAAGTCTTACCTAACCAATAAACGTGCCGCTGTCCCTAGCACGGGAAGGATCAAACTGGGAAGGGTAGGGTCGGGCGAGGGGAACGGGGTGCGACCCCAGGAGAGGAGCCGGGATCCCGGGCCTGGGGTGGGGGCACGCCGCCCCGCCCGGAGCCTCAGGCCGCCAGCCTGGGTAACGCGGCCCGCGGAGCTGCCGGCAGCGCCGCGCTCCCCGGCGGAGGGGAGGTGGGGCGGCCCCGTTACCTGGAAGACGAAGGCCGCCACCGAGGCCGGACTCTCATCTCCTCCGAGCCCCTCCGGCCCGGTCCCCCGGCCCAAATCCCGCCGAACGCCTCCAGAGCCCCGGCGAGCAGATCGCGGGGCCAGAGCCCCGGGACGCGCCAGCGGCACCCCGAGCCCGGGCAGGGGTCGGTTCCCTGCGCCGCCGCTCGCAGAGGCGCCCACAGAAAAAGCACAGAAAGCAGCAGCCCAGTCCAGAAATGGCGACGCGCGGAGTCTCTGCCTCTCCGCGAAGGGGGCCGGGGCGGTCAGGGGCGCAGGGCCCTGGCGGGGAGGAAGGACGCTGGGGACGCGGGCGCCCCGGGCTCGGGCCGGTCCTGCGCGCAGACTGAGCCTCCGCCAGCGCTCTGGGCCCCTTAGCCCGGACCCGCGGCGAGGAGGGGAGCAGAGAGGGGGGAGAAGTAGGAGGAGAGGAAGGGGCGGGGGTGGGGAGGAGGCGGGGGGAGGGCAAGCGGGGGCGCCGCCACCCTTTCATCCCACCTTCCAAAGGCCCTTCCGCGCACACTCACAGTCCGGCTCACATCCATTAACAACGACAGCGACGCGACCCCCGGGGGGCATCTGCCCCTCTCCGCCCCCGCCACTGCCGTCACTTGGCGAAGTCTCCCCGCCGGGCCCCCAGCCACCCAGGCCCCCCTGCTGGGGAGGGGGCTCCGGCGGGACGCGCGGGGCGGCCGGGCCAAGACCCCCGGAGCGCTGGGCGTCGGGCCCGCCGCGCCCCTCCGCGCTGGCCCGGAGCGCGCCCTGAAATAGCCGGCCTGCCAACTTCAAAGGGCCGCCCGCACATCAAAGCGCGCGGGCCGCCCCGCCGCCGCGGCCTCGGCACTCACCATTGATCCGCGCGCGCGCTCCGCGGCGAGACCTCGCAGGCGCCCCGGGCAGGGCCCCGGCCCCGGCCCCCGGCTCGGCTCGCAGCGGCAGCCCCGGGCCCCCCCGGGCCGGCCCCGGCGTCGGGGAACATGGGGAGTCACGCGGCGGGGGAGGGGGTGCGGGAAACAACAATCCCGGGATCAGAGCGAGAGCCACCGGCCAGGGAGGGGGGGAACGGCGCTCCCCGCCGCCCCTTGTATGCAAAAGACCCGAGTGGGCCCCCGCCCCCGCCGCGGCCGCCCCCGGCCCCTCCGGCCCCCGCCCGGCCGGGCTTTCAACGCAGGTCCTGTTTCCAGCAGTCACTAGGCGCTCCAAATGTCCTCCGGGCGCTTCCAACAAAAACTGCGCTGTGGATTTAACTGTGCACTTCAAAGGCGCGAGCCGAGCGCACGGTCCTGAAAGGGAGGTACGCGCCGGCCGCGCCCCGGGCCGCCCCCCGCACCCCCGCCGCCCCTCCGCAGGGCCGTCCGGCCCGCACCTCCGTCCGGGCGCCCGCTCGGCTCGGCCGCGCCAACTCCCGGCCCCCCACGCCCGCTACACGGCTCGCAGCGACCTCGCCCCCTGCCCAAGGGGGGCTTTCTTTGAAGCGGCTCCGCTGGGGCCGAGCCTCCACCCCCACCTTTTACAGCAGGGCTTTCGGCGGGGGAGGCGGGCGCCTCGGCCGCCCGGCGGCCCCGCAATCCATGGTTCCGAGGGGCTATTTTTATTTGCCGGCTCCCGGGCTGTTACTGAGTTGCCAGGACCTTATCAAAGCGCGGCCGGCTCCAGCCGACTCCCCCGAGCCGGGCTCGGGGAGCCAGTGATCCCGCCGCGCCAATCACAACCGCGCTCGGCAGGCCCGCGCCGCCCGCCTTAAAGGGACAGCGCCCCGCGCCCGCCCCGGCCCGCCCCGGCCCGCCCCCGCCGCGCGCTGGGCTCCCGCGTTAACCCTTCCCCCGCCTCTCCTCCGCCCCCTGCCAGGCCCCGCGCCCCCAGGGCGTTCTCAGCCAGAGTACGGATTTCGGCTTTCAAGTTCTCCGGCCCGGTCTCTCTTGCCTCCTTCCCTGCCTGCCCTCGCCCTCCGCAGCTCTGGAGTGCAACAGTTTCTTGCAGCATCGTGGCCGTCGCAAGAACTGCAAGCAAGCAGGATTTTTTTTTTCTATCATCAAACACTTTTCTACCTCTATTCAAGTTTCCCTGGGAATCTGGGCTTGGAGGACCTTGTAAAGGGAGTTCTAGCCCTGGGACCTACTGGCCAAACGTCTTAGGGCGTACTGGCCCCGGACGCAGAAGGCGTGTGCATGCTTGCGCGTGTATCTGAGTTTGGGTAAATATAGGACTCTGGTTGTGAATGGTTTGCGTTTGCGGGTGTGTGAAGATGGAGGTGTGAACCCGCCAGCACAGGCCTGAGTGCTGGAGACGCTCCCTGACACCAGTTAGAAAGCATAGCTCAATTCCATGAAGATCCAACCCCAACTTCCCAACTTTGCCTGGCCATCAGACCCTCATTGCGCACACATCGACCGTAACAACTGCATACTCTCTCTTCCAAACGTCCCCTATCCAATCATATGTTACACATTAAACAGATATGGAATGTCCCCTCCCCCCCCACGCACACACGCACACAAGCGAGCGCAGTTTTAATGTATTGAAAACTCCTCACCTCATTGTCACCTTTGAATTCTTCCCACATTCCCCCCAAAATGTTTATAAGGCACAATGTTCTCTTCTCCCTTAAAATAAGGAAATATATGTTTGCTGGCCATCAAAAATAAATTTAAAAAAAAAAACCTTAAAAAAAATAAATAAATAAAATAAGGAAATATTCCACAATCCCAGAACATTATTTACTTATTCATCTATTGCTATAGAATGATCTTTCATGTTATGAGTTAATAATTAACTTTTCTTCCTTTTAAAAAAACATAAAAGTGTGAACCAAAGCGGTCCAAGAAGTAAAGGGCAGAGCCCCAACCTCCTCTGAGCTGTGGGAGGCTTTGCTCTCCAGCTCTCCTCACTTTTTCTTTATTTACTTTTTCGTTGAACTTAATGGATGACAAACTCTTAAAAAGAGAGGGCAGATACACCACCCATGCCCTCAGACTGTGGGGCTGTGTCAGGGGACTAGAGAGCTCTCTAAGCCTTTGCTGCTGGACTCTCCAGCTCCTGAGCACCACAGCAGGTGGCATCTCCCTCCCCAAGACCTGCCTCTCTGTGCCCATGGTCTGCCCCTCTAGGATCACTGCCCCAGGCAGCCAGCTTGGCAGAAAGCCAGCAGTCCAGGCCATGAAATATGGCCACCTCAGGCAAGTGGGGAAGGCCCAGGAAAGAGTGTGGCCCGATGACTCATCTTTGCCTTGGGACAACTGCTGGCTGTGAGGAAACTGGTGGGCTATAAAAGCCTGGCCTTCTCAAATTCTGGAGGGTGAATAGCCCAGGGCTCCTCTTAGCCACCAGCTCAGAGCCAGCATTGGGACCCAGGGCCAAGGACACACCCACCCCCTTTAAAGGCCACGCCAGGAGTGCCAAGAGTAAAACTGTCACTGTGATTCCAGGCAGTCTTCAGGTCTTTGAGGATGTTATTACTGGGACAAAAGTGTAGACAGGGGGATGGATTGCCATAGAAGCATCTACAATATTAACAACAGCGTGTGTGTGTGTGTGTGTGTGTGTACTTACGCATGCGCGCACACACACGTGCACACACACACACACACACACACACACTGTGGGGGAGGGGGAGACAAAACAATCAAAACATCCAAAATCAAAATAAACAATGTTCAGAAAGAAGAGATTTTCAAAAAGGAAGTGGAAACTTGGTCTTCATGGGTGGCTTTCCTCCCCACACCCCAGCTGTCCCACAACGCTTCACTGTCCCCCAACCCTTCACTGTCCCCCAACCAGCCCCAGTCACCACAGACACTGGGCTTTAACCAAAGGAATTTCCTCCTGCTCCCTCCTTATCCCAGCGCTGAGCAGCGGCAGGGGGGCCAGGAGCAAGGCCTGGTCTGGTTGGGATCCTCTTAGTCAGCAATGACTCCTCTGAGAGCCTGGTCTCCAGAACAGGTGCTCGGGTCACCTTAGGCCAGTGGCTCCCTCCACCACCACCACCATCTCATCCTTGCCCGTCCCCTTCCCCCAACTTTATATTTGGTGGGACATTTCCCATCTAGCAGGAGGCAGGGCCAAGTGCTGAGAAGCCAGAGCCCTATCCAGCCTCTGGGTCTTTGACCACTTGTTGATAATATTTCTGGAGGAGAATCCAAAGTCCTTTGCTTATACTCAGCCCCTTTCTCAAGATAGCACAGTTTTCCATTTTCCCCTTCTCCCTGGCAGCAGCGCTATCATGTGACTTGTTGTAATCCTGCATGGTTGCCTGGAAACTGGAAAGCAAGGTGATGGATCTCTGCACATGCTCACTCCCCCCCCCTTAAAGAAAAACCGTACAGAGGATAAACAGCCCACTTTGCGTAAGTGCAGACAAGTTTAATAAAGCAGAGAGTGATTCTTTTCTGGAATTATATACTGGTCTGAAATCCTAGAATCCCAGAAAACAAGGACTAAGGGCTCCCAGGGAGGCATCTGGCCAGATCTCCAAACTTCAGTCAGTCCCACAAAAACCACCGTGGAAGGGAAATCACACCAGCTGGGACTTTAGAAGAGTAAAGACCTAGGACATTGCTCTCTTAGATTCAGTAACTTTGTCTTTTATTTCTCTGGAAAAGTGCTGGCTTAGACAATGTACCTTTGTTTAGGAAGGAAAGTGCAAGGAGACACGGGTAACCTTTCCTAAGACTGTAGGTTCCTAACCACTCTGAGGCCCCATTTGTTCACCTGTAGAGTGGAGAAAACCTCCCCTCAAAAGGCCGTTGTGAGTATGAGCAATAAGGTCAATGCCCAGCATGGTGCCTGACACATAGTAGGTGTTCAAAACATGGTGGTTAATTCTGCCCAGTAACCCTTTTCCCTCAGTAGCCTATTCTGGGAAGAAACCCCTCATCTCCAAAGCAAAGATACCCTACTTTAGGAGCCACACTCCTGGGGAAGTGTGACCCCACGAAGCTGACCACAGGACAGCTTGTAGAAGAAGAGCCAGAGGTGTCTTGTGTCTTTCTGCCATCTTTCTTTTTTTCTTTTTTTTTTGTAGAGATGGGGGTCTCACTGTGTTGCTTAGGCTGGCCTCGAACTCATGGCCTCAAGCAATCCTCCCTCCTTGGCCTCCCAAGTAGCTGGAATTACAGTCAGGAGCCACCACACCCAGCTGCCTTTCTGTCGTCTTTCAATGACAGTCCTATCCAGTACCCAAAAAGAAATAAACCCAGGGAGCCCTTCAAGTGTTATCTAACGCAACCCTTCAGTAAAGAAGTGAGGCGAATTAAGCAGAGAAAGTGAGGAGATTTCCTGACATCACTTTGCCCATGTCAGTATCAGAGCTCACCTAAAAATTCCTGGGGGTCCTGACTCCTGGATCCTCTTCTTCTTCCCCCACACCATGGTGAGGAACCCCAGGGCAGGGCTGGCTAAGAGGGGGGCCTGAGTGTCTGGAGGCCTTGACTTCCAGGCAAGGCTCATAAATACAATCACAGCAGGGCTTCAGCCTGAAATTCCCCAGAGGTACACTTCACTCAGCCCCTGCTTATGCATAACCTTGACCCTGGAACTGGGCTACCCTCAGCCTGATCGTGGATGGCTCCACCAAGTCTTTCATGGTGGCAGCTCTTCCCGTGGGCATCTCAGTGGGGTTGGCCCTAAGGAAGAATGGACTTTAACAGAGCAGAAGAGGAAGAAAGAGAGTAAAAGTCGCCTGCACTTACCACCACTCTCTCTACCTCAGAGAAGGGACTGGGCATGCCAAGGTGGAGGTTTTGAAGCCACAAGGGAAAGAGTGAGTTTTCCCTAAGAAATCCTATCCACACAAGTGTTGGGGGAACTTATTTGTTAATAAATTATATCTTTGGTATATTAAATTTAAACACAGTTAAACAATGATTTAAAGCTTCCTAATTTGATTGACTTTCAAGTGCTTTTATTATTTATTATAAATAGAGCTACAAACTGCTAATTTTTTTCAGTATCCTGCTGTTCATCGTCTTGGAGTTTGGCTTTTAGGAGTTGGCCTGAGCTTGTAACCAGAAGAAACCATCAGTATTAAAACAAATCCAGAAAGAGGTTCTCTTTTCTTGAGTTATCTTCTCCAGAAAAGGTCATTTTCAGAAAAGGAACGAAGAAATAGGAAAAGAATCCCCCTAAAGCCGTCACTCCAGTCGGCGACCTGTGAAACTTTGCTGATAAACAGATGTGTGTTCCTAAGCCGTCCCCCCCATAGACATTTTCTTCTGCTCTTGATGTTACATTTTGCTCATTTTAAACAACTTCTGGAAAGTGAAGTATAGCTGAGCTTGAAATAAGTTTCTTTATTCTTTCCTGTCAGGTTGTTTCTCGATGTGCTTTGAGCATTTCCACATGCCGGCTGATGGCTCTAAGGGATTTGCCCCGTGGGACAGGAGGCTCTGCCCAAGGACACCTGGAGAGGGTCTAGGTTTTGCTCCCTGTTGAAGAAACTTCCCTACATCAAATCCCCAACAGGCTTCTTTATTACATAATCTGCCAGTGCTGCCATGCCCTCCTCCCTCACCTGGTTGGCTTCAGTGCCCTTAGGGAGTAAAAATGGCTGGCAAACTTCTTTCAAGTAGTCTATACTGGCTTTCTACACTTCCTTCTCTCTCCTTGTCTCCTCAACCCATTACAGTCTGTCTTTCATGAAAACCATTCTCATCCGGTAACAGACATCATGATGGTTAAGTGAAGTCCCCTCTCCCTTACCCCACCTCTTCCTCCTCCCATCCCCTCTCCTCCAGGGCTCCTTCCCCACAGATTGCTCTAAACAGTTTGCCTGGCAATCTCCTGCCCCACCCACGCTTCCAGCTCTACTCTCTAGAGACCAGGGCCTCCCAAAGCTATAACCCTGGCCTCTCTCGTGATCCTCATCTGTCATTCCTCACTTTGATAGACCAGCCACATTGCCTCCAACTTAACACACTTAAAGCGGAACCTATTTTGTCCCTCCCTGAAACCAGCCATCCTTCTCTTAGGCAGTGACCTTGCCATCCCCAGCAGCCTGAGTTAGAAACCTGGGCCACATCTAGACGCCCTCCTCTACCCCAAACACCTCCGTTCCCTTACCCAGCCCTATTGATTCTGCCTCTAAAAAAATCTCCTAAAATCACCCCCTTCTCCCCAAATCCACGACCACTACCACGGCTGTGGCTCTTACCATCTCTTGCCAGGAGCAGCAAAATGTTCTCATTACTCTCCTGGCCTGCAGTTATAAGCCCCACCCCAGGTCCCCCTGATGCATTGCTGCCCTTGGTGAACGCTGTGCAACCCAAAGTTGGCCATGGCATTCCCTTGCTTCAGATCCTTGACCCCCTAGCATGGGGCACAGGTGATCTGCCCAGGCCTACCTCCAGCTCTATTTCTTGCTGCCACCCCCTGGCCACCCCCTCGTCCCTTCCGTGCTCATAGAGGCGCTCATCTTCCTCTGCTCTTCCTCACTCCTCTACTGCCTTGTGCCCCCTGG
Source organism: Daubentonia madagascariensis (assembly GCA_023783475.1). Taxonomy (NCBI): domain Eukaryota; kingdom Metazoa; phylum Chordata; class Mammalia; order Primates; family Daubentoniidae; genus Daubentonia; species Daubentonia madagascariensis. The sequence goes on from JAKFHU010000487.1 coordinate 12,556,696, forward strand.
ACTGCAGTAGGAGCCTCTCTTTGTACTCCTATCACACCTGGGGCTCACCTCTAGCAAAACACTGGGTTATCCAACCAAACCGGGGCCACTCGTACGGTGCAGTAAAGCCAGACACTGGAGCCCAGAGCTGCAGCAGGAGAAAGAGGCATTTTTATTGCATGGCACCATGCAAGGGGAGCGAGCAGCTAATGCTTAAAACTCGAACTCCCCGATGGGTTATAAGCCAGGGTTTTCAAGGCAGGGGTACATTTCAGGCAGGCCTGGCCCCAAAAGGTGGGATATCCTGAAGTGAGGGGTGGGGGAGGCATAGGTGGATTCAGAGATTCTTGGATTACCAGAAGGGATGTTAAAATGGGTGTGACAGGCCCCTGGGGAAAATTAGAACAAAGAATGGCAGTCAGAGTTCAATCCCTAGGTTCCCCCTTATCTGCATTTTCTATCCAGTGGGGGTTTCTGAAAGACAACTCGAGATCATGCGTTAAGATGCCATCTTTCGGTGTCTCACAGGGTGGCCCATTCACTTTTCCAGGCTAGCCAGGTGCCCGGAACTTCCCTGCGGGAACTGAAGATTTTCCTTTATTTCCATGCTTGGGGGATCCCCCCAGCAGGTCCCTCAGAGGGGTCCCTGCTCATTTGTCATTGATCCACTTATCTGTCCCACCCACTGAGCCACGAACACTCTGGAGACAGGGACCATGTTTATGATGCTCCTATCCCTTAGCCCAGTACCTATCATAAGGTAGGGACTCAATAGGTGGGGGAACTAAACTGTGGGAGATATTTAACAGCTGCTGAAGCCCATGCACGGGCCCCTGGGAGCTGATGTCAGCCTGGGTCCTGGAGCAGGATCTCGGAAGTGCCCTGCTAGGGTCCAGCCTGTAGTTGCTGTGTCCTGAGGAGCTGTGGTTGGCATCCTCTAAGCTGGCCTGCAATGATCCTGCTTCTGGAATCCACGCCCTGTGTATTCCCCTCCCTGGAGCGTGGGTGGGCCTTACTGACTCTCTTCTAACAAATAGAATATGGCTATGAAAAGGCTTTGACTTCTATCTCAGGTGCTTTCCCTAGGATCTTGAGGCAGCCCTGTGGAGAGGTCCACGTGGTAAGAGACAAAGCTACCACCAACCCAGTGATCTCAGAAGCCAATCCCCACCTGGCCCAGCTGCCAGCTTGCCTGCAGCCTCATGGGAAATCTGGAGCAGGAGGAACCCAGCTAAGCCACACCCAGATTCTGGACCCACAGATTAAGATGTATCTCTGGAGAGGGGAGTGGCAAAAACTGGGGTGTGCTTACAAGAACTGTTGCTAAGACTGTGCCCTGACAGCTAACATCGCTGATGGTAAGAACCAAGTTGCAAGGCATAGAGATTGTGTGAATCTTTTCTGTACTTTACAAGATAACAGCATGTTCAACTGGCAATAATTATAACATGTTTGAAGCTCTTCAGAGGTTACTGGAAATTTCCATAAACATATATAAAAATTCTCCAGATAGATTATGGAAGGAAAACCAAATCATTTTGAGATTTTACTGAGTTACAGAATACAGACATTTGACCACACTCAGAAACAGTATTTGCTTTGCTGCCATCTTTTTCTAAGTTGCTTTTTCTTCCTAAATGGAAAGACAGAACCTATTGGTCCAGGAGGTAAACGTAAATATTCTTTGTTAGCCATTGAATTCAAATTAAAAGAGGGAAATTGGTCTTCCCTTTGGAGTGATTGGGAACCTGGATGATGCCAACGAGAGTATCACTGTGATTTAAAAGGGGTGGCAAAAGAAACAGGGGCACGGGTTTAATTCTGAGGATGATGATGGTCTTTCTAAAGCAAACCCGAGTCCCTGTCATTGAGCTTAGAAGGGTGGAGAGAGGTGGATTCTTGAATGGGATGGCCCAGAAAGACTTTGGAGAAGTCTTTTTGTTATTTGGTGACCATTTTAATGACAGGGTGCCCTGGGAGTATGTTCTCTAAACAAACGAGGAGAAATTGTGTGCAGATCAGTATGGTTGAACACGATGGTTTTCTCAGCAAAAACATTAGTATCACACACAAGGTAAAATGTGTGGACTGAGACCCACTTCCTGGTACTAAAGCGCTCTTGATAAATACTTTTGCCAACAACTTTTGAGCATAGAAAAAGATATAATAATTATTGAAACTACAAAATCTATCTTGATAACCTCAATGAATCACCCAAACACTTAAGGGATGTGAGACAAAAGTAAGGGGAATAAAGTACTGAACCAGCCCAGCTTTTCAGACCAGGAAGATGGCGCAAGGCCTGCCGCCAGCTCCAACAGATAAAGCAGAAACGGGTAAGGTGAGAAGCGAGTCTTTTAGCTGATTACGTTGTCGTCCTGCCCCTCCCCCAACTGAGTCTGTCTTTTTGCAGAATTGCCCTTTTTCAAGAAGATCAATTTGTTCAACGTGTTCATCTATCTTCGTAAAACTTTTCACATGGATCCATTAGTTCATAAATCAGAAAATGATCAAGACCTGGTGGCCTGACTTTGGGGTTAGAAAATACAGTCACAAAGAGCAGAGTGTGGCCAGTGAGGGGCCTCCTTCCTGCCCCCTTCTGTATCCCGAGGTGGGAGAGGAGCTCAGCAACTTGCCAGGGCGCCGCGGGAGAGCTCCGGGAGAGGGGCGAAGGGCAGGTGCCGCCGCAGCCTGCCCAGGGCGGGTGGGGGAGGCGGGTTGCTGTCCGTGGTGGATGCTCAGAGAGGGCCCTGGGGACGCCCCCAGCTGCAGGATGGCTTCCAGAGGTCAAGACCAAGAAAGGCATGAGAGCCACCCAGGAAGGGAGCCGGCGTGGGACGGCCTGTAGGCTTCGCCATTTCCGCTTTCTCAGGCGGCCACCCACTTCGTGAGGGTCCAGCAGCTGCTTAACTCGAACTTGGCTCATCTTTAACTGGCCTGACCCTCCCCCACCCCCACCCCTTGAGCTTTGACCTTTGCTCCCCCACAAAGGCCGCTTTCCTTCCCCACTCCAGCCATCCCCAGGAGGTTCCCTGCTCTGAATTTCCCTGTGAAAAGGTGTCAGCCTTAAACTCTACAAGACAACAGAGGGTCTTTTCCCAGGGAACTAGAATAGCAGAAGGAGAGCGCTGTCCAATGCAGTGGGCACTCAGCCCCTAAGGGGAACCAAAGGGCAGAGTCCCTGCCCTCAGCAGCCCACAATGGGGGGGGGATGGTGACATTTTTTGTGCCAGGTGCTGGGCAGGAGAGATGATATGGGGGCTGTGGGCAGCTGAGAACAGGACCTACAAAGTCCCCAGGCAGGAGGAAGCTCTGCCTTTTCCAGAAACTCATAAAACTGAGAGCCGGGGAGAGCAGGGGAGAAAGGCGGGAGGGGCACACTGGCCTAGGTGGGCTTGGCAGAGCCTTGTGAGCAATGGGAAGGACGTGTTTGTTTTGTCCTAAAGTGTCATTATGAGCGGGGAGGGGGGACAGGGGGTTGGTTTGGTGGTTAAACGTGGAGGGTCTGGAAACGGCCCTCTATGAAGAGTCTGTCACTTCTCTGTGCCTCGGTTTCCCCAAGTGTAAAATGGGAGGACCGGCAGTGCCTGTCTGGAGGGTGGTGAGGGTGAAATGAGGTGGCACAGCATAGTGGTCAGAGCCCCACCTGGTGCCAGGGGGCGTTGGGCAAGGCTTTGACATCTCAGGGAAAAAAACGACCTGGGCCAGGGCCCTGCTCTCCTGCTGGGGACCATTCCTTACCTATAAAGTGGGAAAAAAAATAATGGCATATTTAAGGTGGGGTTTGAGAGGAAACGTTCTAGCCGGTAAGTTTAGTTTCTCAAAGACGTAAGTGCTCAGCTTTCTGGCACAAATGGTTTCCCACGTCCAGCGAAGGTCTTGGCGTACATTTCATCTTCCCATTGCTCAATGCCTGTCTTCTCCTAGGGGTGGGGGCTGCAGCCAGCTGGCCTCAGTGCAAGTCTCCGGCAGGATGCACCCACCTTGGGCCTTGCTGTGGTGACAGTGAGGATGTTTAACGATTTGCAAATGGTCACCCATTCTTTGACTTGTGGACCCCCAACCCTGCACAGAGTCGGCAGCCCCCAGCTTTGCTAGATCCCCCATCAGCACCACCTCCCACCCCCAGGCTTTCCCCCTGACGCCAGTAGCAGCATTGACCTGTTTTATAATTCTCGCTCCTTCCAAGAGCTGCAAGGTGGGCCCCACAGGGCAAGGTTAGGGAAGCCTGGGTGTCCGTGCTTGGACCCCACTTATCCTTCGGAACTTCCAGCAGCACCCCTTTTCTCCCCAGCTTCCACAGACCTTTGCATAATTGGCAACAGACACACACCACAGCATGTTGGTCTCTTGTTTTAGCAATTTAGTAATGATTCAGGTGTGATCACCAAGTTCACCAGGCCTTCCTTCTGCACCTTTGTTGCTGTCTTTTAAGTCCTGTGAGATGCTGTGTTTCATTTATTCCTTTCGGTATAGATGCCATTCCTTATTTACATTCTGCATTGGAAAAGGCTTATTCAAAGAGAACCCTTGGGGCAAGTGTTAGGATGGCCACAGACACGCCCAAGCTTCCTGCCAGGATGCATTTTCTGTCTTAGACCAGGGGTTTCCAAAGCTGGGCCAGTGGGCAAGGTACAGGCATGTTTTCCTGAAGATTGGGTGTGTCTCATCCACAAACAAGGCCTCTGTATATCTTTGAAATAAGGCTGACTGTAATATCTTGGCATTGTTGTGGCGTCGGGGCGACCCCCGGGTGGATAGGAGGTTTAAAAGATGACAAGAGCCTGAGTCCAGGACCAAGCCCCTCCAGCTTCTCTCCAGCCCTCCGCGAGTTGGACTATTGACTCCACGTTCCTCAACACCTGTTCACACTCCACCTGTGCCCTTTGCCCTGCCTGGGCCGTCTGTCCTGTCCTCTTGTTGTGTGTGCCTGGCTTGAGTCTACACATCCTGGATGCTCCTTGCCCTAGTTTATCTGGGCCGTCTTGGCAGAGCTTCATCAAAGGGCACTGAGGATGTGTGCAAACGCACTGTGTCTCCCACCGAGGCCGGCACAGTGCCCAGCATGCTGGGTGTTTAGTGTTGAAGGGAGCTAAGAAGCTAGGCAGAGGGGGAGACATGAGCTTGTTCGTTCTGGAAGTACTTGACTTTGACAATGTGTTTGGCTGGGTCTGTGTGACTGACTGCCATCAGTTTTCAGATTTTGTTTCCCTCTCTGGTGGGGGCTGGTGGCAGTGAGGGCGGTTGGATGTCCTTACAAGGTGCAGTGGACCCAGAACAGAGATTCTTGGCCCTGTCTTCCTCATGCTGGAGGAATGTTTGGAGGCAGGTGAGGGCAAGGTGAACATTTTTGGGTTTCCCAGCTGGACCTTCCATGCTTGGCCTTGCCTGCTTCAGTAAAGTGAACAGAATCTCTAAAGGTTAGGGATGGAGTTCCATGGGCATGTCTTCTCACTGTGGGCGCAGGCCTGCTGCATCCTGTGCCGGTCAGCCTCAGGGGTTGTGTCCTTCCCCACTGGCTCTAGATGGGGGCATGCTTGCCCTCTACCCCTCTAGCTTCCATGTGGGGTAGGGACCTCTGGTAGAGGAGGAGTGATCTGTCTGGTGAGTTTCTGACACTAGACAGGGTGTGCACAGCTCCACCCTCCATCTTTGGGGTTGGCCTGCAGAGTGTCCCTCTTCTCTGTGCCTCCAAACCCGAAGTTTCATAGAACAGGCCCCCTGGGAAAATCCAACAACCAACATGATGTTTCATCTCCATCTGCCTGACTCCTATGTCTGCTCTCAATTTGCTCTATGCTTGGGCAGGGAAAAGGGGTGCTATTTATTAGCCCCCCAAAACCTCAACAGTCAGTTTAGAAGTTGTTGCCTCTATAAATTTATTCTATGAGCTCAGCCTTACCCAGGAGCACCCAAGATAAAGACCCAAGGGGACAAAGGAGGGACATGAAGAGGTAGGAAGCCACAGTCACCTCCTCTCAGAGGTATTTTCTACCACATTTCTGCAAGCAACCTGTGCTGAGCCATGTGTATTGCACATATAAGGTGCCAGATTTTTCCAGGGGTACTTGTCTAGACAACCTGACCAATATGGAGCCATCAAAGTTGCCAGGACCAAGCCTTCCACTTGTTTTATATCCAACACAAAGTAATGAAGGAACAAGCAGAGACGTTAATGTACAAGACGCAACACCACACTTTGGACTTTGGAGTTAGAAAGACAAACCAAGTTTCAAACCAAGTTTCAAATCCTGACCCCACACTGACTAGCTGTGACCTTGAGTGAGTCGTATATCCTTTCTAAGCCTTTATTTCTCCATCCATAAAATGGGGCTAGGGATAAATAACCACTTTGTGAGGGTTTTGTTTATGAGTGAAATAATCTTTCAGCTCTCCTTTTTTATATGTTGCCCACATACCAGTCCTGGGCACCTAACAGGCCATGGATGTTGTGAGGATTAAGATAAAATATGCAAAGTGCCCACCACAGTTGCCGGCACAGAGAAGGCAGAGTGACTGCCATCGTCGTGGTCCGTGTTACTATCGTCTTCAGAGGAGGGCGACTCTGGAGACCAGGGTCGGGCGAACAGACTTGGTCCTGTAACTGTGGCTTTGAGGCCAAGTCAGGCATCACCACAGACCGTTCTGGGCTGGCCCCGCCCCCGCCACAGAGAGTCCACAGCCTGTTCCTCAAAGGGAAGATGGATCTGTGGTTCACCCGCCACATCCACCAGCAATAGCTCCATCCCTGGCGCCATCTTCCCTCACAAAGAGCGGCAGCGTCTCAACCCCCAGGGCCAAGGAGCAGTAAAAAGCCATAAAGGGAGCAGGAAGAGCTGCCATAAACCAGGGCCAGAGTCGTTAGCAGTTTCCTTTCTGATAAGGGCTTCAAGGGTTCCAAGGAGACTGCTGTGATTTCCCAGTCTGGGTCCTTGTGCCCTAGGTATTTGAATCCTTGGTTCAGAGTTCACGAAGAGAAGATGAAGGCGGAGAAACTGTCAGAGAGGGCAGGAAAGAACAGGAGGGCACATCCGACCAAAGGACAGAGGCAGGCTGTGGAAGTTACCAGGTGATAACAATGTCAGGATGGCTCAGGGGAGGAGGAACTTCCTGCAGCCCAGGCCCTCTGCCAAGGGGCTCTGAGGGATCACCTTATTCACTCCCCAACCCAATTACCCCTTGAGGTAGACACTACTATTATCAACGTATTTTTCAGAAAACTCAGGCCTAGACACAGGAGGACCTGCTGCCTAAATTGCAGGGTACAGTGCGGAATACAAGGGTGGGTTTCCTTGTGCAACACTTATTAGGAATTTCAAGATGGCAACAGCAGAGCATTAACTCTAGGATGGGCCTCAGAGCGTGGGGCCTTGTGTGATTGCACAAATCTCACGTCCACAAAGCTGGCCCTGTCTAGAGGGGCGCAGACGCTTGACGGAGGTCACACTGCAGGAAGCAGTGGTGGAGCCAGGTGTGAACACAGAGTAGTGGGAAAGGACAAAGTTTTGGGCTGGTCTCCCAGTTCCTCCCAGTCCTTCTGGACAAGGTACCGCCAGCCACAGGTGAAGGCTCAGAGAGGGTAAGTAAACAGTTTGGGGTCACCCAGCTCCCTGAGAGGTGGGTTCTTTCAATAAGGCAGGGAATTCAGGACGGTCCATTGTCTTGGAACATATCAACCTCCACTTGTTTGGACACCCTTCCGGGGCAGTGGAAGCCACCAGGCCTGAAGGGAGGTGTTGCATAAACGTCTTCCAGGATGGATGTGTGGGCTCTGCCACCAGCAGCTCTCCTGCCTTGGGGCCCGGGACTCGGGCTTGCCCATCTTGTGCCCTCTTTTGCAGGTAGGAGTTTCATAAAAACTCCGGTACAGTGTTAGTTTTCCCTTATCTGCATGAGGGGAGTCTGTGCTCACAGGCCGAAGTCCCTGAATGCAGCTGGTCTGAGCTGCTATCTTTAAGGACCAGAGCCATCAAACTAAAGAGGCATTTTATCAATTTTCCATTTGGCTACGTGTTCTTACCTATTGAATGCACAACCGGGAGGGTAGTGGTGAGTGTCCAGATTGGGCTCAGAGGCCACATCCCAGTTCTGGCTCCAGCTCCCTCTGTGACCTGGGACACACTGGGCTGCCCAAGGTCCTCATCTGCACAAGGATGTCTGAACGTCAGCGTCTGTGCCTCTGTGCCTTGTATATCAGCGCCTTTTCCATCCCAGTCCTTGCTTCCTCCTCACTGCAGATCTCAGCCGGGGGAGGCAGCCCAGCCCCACCTCCAAGTGGCCAGACCTACCAGCTGAGAGCAGCAAAGACTTCGGCAGGCAGGAGGCGGCCACCCCTGCCCCCATGCTTCTCACAGCCTGGGTTGTCTCCGGGCTGCCTGGAGGCTGACCAGGAGGGGAGAGGTGCTGGTCTGTGGTCTTGAGCCCTCAGGACAGCATTCAAGAACCATAGCATGGATATAAGCAGATGCTAAGAGGTTGGGACCAACCAACTATTCCCTCTTTCCCTGTGGCCTCTTCCAAAGAGCCATCATACCCTCAGGAGAAAGAACCAGGTTTCCCAAACACTCCTAGAGTTAACAATGACTCTAGGATGTCGTCTTGTACATTCCTGAAACTAATTCAAGCATTCACAGTTATGTATAATGGTAGGAATTTGGAAATAACATTTATGCTTGTAGAGAATTGCTTAGGTAAATCATGTACACTACCCAGGCAGTACATAGGAACATTATATAGTCACTGAAAAGATAATGGAGTTGTAATGATATTGGAAGTGCTTATGATATGATGTTAACTCCAAAAAGGAGGATGTGAAATTGTATGGAATATTGTACTCCAGGTAACCAGGTAAAAAGTATACAAAAAAAAGATTTGACAAGTATAGACGGTGGGATCATGGGTCATTTTTTTCTTGTTTTCTACACTTGTGTTAGCGTGCTTGCGTTGCTGGCCACCACAGTCCCTTCCCAAAGACAGGCCTGGATGGTTATAATTTGCATCATGTGACTCCCACCCCTTTTCCGCATTGCAGGCACAGCTGATTGGACTATGCTGGCCAAGTCATTCGTGGGCAGCCCAGCATAGGCTGGCCAGCACTGCACGAACCAGGGAGTCTGGAGTAGAAAGATGAGCTGAGTTGTTCTGCTCGTCTCTTGAGCTCAGAAATTTGAACTGAGAAACAAAGAAAAACTGTGCTCCTTGCAGCTGAAGCCGTGGAAGGGGACCAGAGTGTGGTTGGTGAATGGCCACCTGGGTCTGGGAGCTTGTGGAAGTGACGAGGAAGCAGGGTGTATAGGCTAGCAGAGGAAGCCATGCCCTGGGATAGAGCAGCCGCCTTGGCCTTTGTGGGCTTCCAACTCCCTGCCAAGGGACTTTATTCTTGCAACATATCCCATTTTCCCTTGAGGTCAGCTGAGTGGGTCTCTGGTCCTTGCCACTGAACAATATTGTCTTGCACTTTCCAAAATTTCTATGAATTTATATTACCTTTAATAAAATAAAGAACCACCACCAAGGGGATTCCACAGTGTCCTTGGGTGACCCTACCATTTTGGAAGGACTTCTTATACCCAGTTGAATATTTCAAATCAGCTTGGTCAGTGTCTCTTCACCAGGGCTATAGAAGAGCTACAGTTCAAGGGTATTGGGATGCTGTGCAACCCTGGATGTCCATTTGGAGCTTTGGCATCACAGAGTCCCAGCCAGGGCTTGTTGGAGACAACCTGTCTGAGACACTTTCAGAAATGCCATCTGTGAAAGGCAGCCTGGCACCGCTGGTCTGATACTGAGCACACCCTTAGACAGTATTTCTGGATCTGCATTTCCGTCTGAGTCCCTGTACTGCCTCACACAGACGCTCAGCTCACACACACACACACACACACACACACACACACACAGACCAGGACATGGGTAGCCTGGAAATACCAGACAAGAAAATGGAAGAAAATATATAATTAGGTTTATAGAGTTTGAAGTCTATTTCCTTAGCAAGGGGACTTTTGTTAGCGAGTACGAACAGATAAGAGTGATAAATTTCACGGCCCTATAATCCTTCAGCCTTTCCATTCCCCTCCCAGACCTCCCTCCTTGCAGTTTCTGCTCTTTACACTTCCTGCTGTCTCAGACTGTTGGCCAGATCTGTGGGTTTGAAAGGCGCGGCAGAGTAGCCGCCTGGGTAAAACGCACCCAAGCACGCTTGACTATCTACTAGCTTTTCTGGACTTTCTTCCTACCTGCCTGAAATGTGGATTGCTGGGCAGAGAGGCCTCGGGTGGGTGAAATGGGGGAAGGGGGTGGGGGAGGCGGAGGGGAGGAGTGTGCACTCTTCTCAAACATCCTGGCTCGGTGCACTCCACTCCCTCCCACCCTCTGCTCCCCTGCCCTGGGCTGCTGGGAAGAAAACAGGTAAGATGCGGCCAGAAGAAAACAGGTAAGATGCGGCCCGAAGAAAACTGGCTTTGGAGACCTCAAGCCTGGGCTTATATCCCAATCTCAACAATTCAAAGCCGTGCGAGCTTGAGCAAATTTTTTCATTCTTCCTGAGCCTCAATTTTCTCAACTGCAAAATGGAAATAAAGTACTCTGTTACAGGAAGGATAAAATGAGAACACGGACATGAAGGTCCATGTATACAGTAACTGCCCTGTAAATATTTGTCCCTCTTCATCTTAGGGAACCAGGTCGTGGTTGTGTCCCCTCCCCCTCTGGCTTCCTCATGGGAGAATGTCCAGGATCCTCCGGGGAGCCCAGTGGGGCCGGACAGTCACCTCGGCCAGGCAGGCGGCCACCTTTCAGACCCTTCCGCAAGCAGACTGACTGCTCTCTGTGCAGTTTGTGTCAACAGGCAGCGCCGCCCCGGCCCAGGGAAGGGTGAGTGGCAGCCATGGCTCTGCAACCAGGTTTGGATACACGTGTCAAACCCAATTCCAACCAGATGAGGCTGGCCTGCTTCCAACGGCCACTTTCCATCCCAGCTCTGGCCAGGTGAGCCTTGCCCAGATCCCCTCCACCAGCAGCCAGGCCTGTTTGTTCCCCAGAGCCCTTGGGTGCAGACTGACAAGCTCACCTCTCTATCCTGAGACCTCACTCAGAAGGTCCAAGCCATGAGTCATGGAGCCCAGCGCCGCCAGGGAAGGTAGGAAGGGTAGGTGGGACCTCAAGGGCACAGCAACATCCGGAGAACCCATCTGCCCATGCTGCAGTCAGCAAGACCCGTCCTCTCCCCACAGGCCAGGGAAGGAGCTGGGCAGAGGGAGAGGGCCAAGAGATGCTCGTCACCCACCATGACCGTGGGGAAAGCCATCGGCCTCCTCCAGGGACATGGAATATCCCATGTGCAGCAGACAGGCCTGAGGCAGTTGGCCAGAGCCAGTGACTTCTCATTGCTGCTTAAAAATGGTGGCTGAAAAAAATATACGCCACCACCGCCGCCCAAAAAAACCAACTAGAGAATGCAGCATACCAACAAAGAGTCACAGAAGGAAAGGAAATCCAAATGTTTTGAGTTTAGCTATTAAGCATAGTTTCCAGCGAGTGTACTCATGTCTTGAAATGAAACAGATGAAAGCAACATGTGTCAATGGTTGTAGGAAGGCAATAATGTCATCAACAGGAAATAAAGAAATTGAACACCGAAGCCTCAGCCCGGAACTTAACTCTTCTCCTGCCTGGGTCCCCGAGGCTTTCTGCATGGAAGACTGAGGAAATTTCCTGCATGACTGGGTCTCTGCCCCTCTAAACCTGCCCCCCAGGGTCCTTGGGGGAGCCCCTTCGAGGACCAGGGGCACCTGAGAAGGCCTTGCTTCTCCTTAAGCGATGATGGCCTTGGAAGGCAGGGAGCTCCAAGGGGCTCTGGACCGGCTGAAGAGCAGCCTCGCTCTCCATGAAGAGGCTACAAAGCCTTGGCTGTGGGACCACAGTTGAGAGTTCCTGGCAGGGCCAGTGCCGGCGGCTGGCAGAGACAGCTAAGCCAAGGCCAATGTGCTGGCACCGAAAGGGCGGGTGGCGCCACCAGGGAGTCCCGCAGGTCCCAGGAGGCCCCGAGTGCTGCTCAGGGCCAGGAGCTGGGAGATCCCTTCTCACCCAATCCAATCCTCCCACGCAAGACAGAATAAAGAAAGTTTGCACTCGCCCCTCTGGCTGACCCCAGAGGACCGCAGGAAGAACAGTGACTTTGGGCCTGGGAAGGTGAGGCGTATGTCCACGTGCTGTGGGAGGGGTTGGGACGGCTCTTCCAGCAGCCCCGCTGCTTTCATCTCGGATGAATCCACACTGTGTGGCTTTGGGGATGCCTGCCTCACGGTTGACCCTGTCTGTCACATGCAAACAATACATCAAATTTAAAAGTCAAGCAGATGAAGCAGAACAAGAGATAAAACAGATTGAGTGGGACCACGGAGGGAGAACATTCGTCAGTCCAGTTTTAGACCTGGCCTTAGAGCTCTCGGGTCCAGTGGTGTCAGATAGCACTGTGGGCTACACCTGTGCCCTGCATCAGAGTCCTTGGGGTGGTCTCAACAGATCCAGGATCAAGCGCCCTTCTCCAGAAATTCAGGAGGTCAGGTTTAGGGGTCAGCAACTTAGCTCACTGATTTTTAGACTAACCTGGACCAAGATATCCCAAAACAAATGGATATAATTGTCATTACATACAGATAAAATTAAGGGACAGAAAGGCCTCAATTTCTTTCTTCTCCCTTGATTAAAAATAAAAACATTCAAAAAACTTTGGCAGGACTTGATGCTGGATTCTGGTATAGGAGCTTTGAAGTTCACCCAGAAACATACATGTTTGGGTTTACTGTACCCATGTGTATTAGTCAGCTCAGGCTGCCATAGCAAAATGCCACAGGCTGAGTGTGTTAGAAACAGACATTTATTTCTCACAGTTCTGGAGGCTGAAAGTCCAAGATCAAGGTGCCAGCCAGTTTGGTTCCTGGTGAGGGCTCTCTTCCTGGCTTGCAGAGGACTGCCTCCTGGCTGTGTCCTTATGTGGAAAGAGAGAGACCAAGCTCTCTGGTGTCTCTTCTTGTGAGAGCACTAATCCCATCATGAGGGCCCCACCCTCATGACCTCATCTAAATCTAATTACCTCCCAAAGGCCCCATCTCTACAGATTGGGGGTTAGGGCTTCAATGTATGAATTTTGGGGGAACACAATTCAGTCCATAGCATTGTGTTTCATGGTGCTCCCTAAGGAGTGTCGCCACACACACACATCTGTAGGTGCCTGCCGTGAGCATGCCCTGGCCTAGGCTCAGGAGCACTGCCAGCGATGGTCAGACATGGGCTTTGTCCTCCAGGAGCCCTCATTTTGTGAGAGAGCAACACAGAAACAAGGTCGAGGTTGAGATGTATCCAAGGTGCTCAGGGAGTGAGGGGCACTGAGCCCTCCTGGATGAGAAGATGAAGGGGCAGAACCAGCTCCAGGAGGGCAACCTGGAAGGTGGAAGAGCACGAGCAAAGGCTCAGGAGCTAGAAGCAGCCTTGAGAGTGGAACAGCTCCCCGCAGAGCCATGTGGCACATAACACGCAAGGCAAGGGGTGTCCAGAGTGGAGGTTGGTGTGGCCAGATCAAATAGAAACCAAATGCTCTGCCGAGAGCATGGCCTTGACTTTACAGATGAATTGTTAAACAGCTGGTAGGGGAGCTAGGTAGCCCCAGCTATGTTTTAGAAAGCTCCCTATCATGGGAGTGTTGGGGCTGGACATAATGAGGGGTGGGATTTAGGAAGCAGGACCCCATGGGAGTCTATCACACTAATCTAAGCAGTCCTGTTCGTTTAGATATTTATATTTGATTTCGGCAACTGTCTCAGGTTGGGTTCCCCAGAAGCTGACCCTGAGATGGGAATTCACGTGAATTATTAGGAAATAGTCTCAGGAAAAACCTGTAGGGGAGTGAGAACATGGAAGGGAACAGGGAAGGGACCTTATGGCATGAGATCAAGCAACATCCACAGAGGGAAACTGTGGTTCAACCCGCTGGAGACAGTGTAGCCCACCCCTCGCCATTGTCCTGGCTTGGGGAAGAGGGAGCTGGAGGATTTTCACCCAAGCAACTGCCAGTCACTGGCTAAGGGCTGGGATGAGATGATGGGGTATGCAGACACTTGCTATTCTTCCAGTTGCTGGCAAAGCAGGTTCCAGCAGCTTCCACCAGAGATGCAGGAGGAAAAGTTGTGAGTGAAGCATAAAGAAGCTGGTGCCCGGGCGGGGTAGGGTAAGAGGTCAGACAGCAGGGCACTGAGGGCATCTGCTTCCCGCATGAGACTGCCCAAGGACTCCCAGCATGTCCCACGAACATCAGTCTCGGCCAGGACTAGCCAGGAATTAGTGCTTAGGAAGAACTTGTATGGTTCCCATCTAGAATGTCGAGGAGAGCCCAAAACAGGACTGCCACATCAGCTCCTTTTCCAGGATTATGGGGACCTTACGGCTCTGAAAAATTCCTTCCAGCTGGGAAGGGGCAAGGGACTTGGCAAAGAAAGGAATGCCAGCCCCACACTGACCTCACAAGCTAACCGTGAACCATATCAGTGCCTATGACAGGGCTTTGCTGCAAGAATCAGGGCCCATGCAAGGGCTGCACTGACTGGTTAACTGAATGTAGGGAAGGCCAAGTCCCCATCTGTGGGTGACTCAGTGCCCTTTATTTCCACAACAGGATGGCTCCACCTGCCCTACTCACCTCAAAGATTGTTACAAGGATAAAAATGGGATTCCAGTTCCCTAGGAATGTTCAAGGCTTGTTGTAAGTCCACCATATACTCCACTTCCAAAATGGTGAGTAATGTCAGACAAGGGCAAGCAGGGAGGGACGTGACATTCACGGAACATCCCCCACAGGTTGGTGGCTGCCCTTGCAAAGAAAGAGAAGGCACACAGGTTAGAACTTTGACCCTCAAGGTTGGATGCCAGACACTGACAGAGACCTTGGTCTGTCCCTACAGCCCCAGATATCACTAAGGCAAGCAGTCTCCACTCAGGATGCAATTAATCACTGAGCATTTGAGTTACCTCTTCAGACTTGAGGATAAACAGAGATCAAAGTCAGCCAGTGAATGAGACTTCCATAGGCCTTTAGCCAAGCCCAGAGCCAGCTCCCTGGCCGCCCATCCTCCTGGACCCGCCAGACACACTCAGCCAGCCATATGTCAACTCTGAGTCCTGCCCCCACTCTCCACGGCCAGGCCAGCCTTCCACTGGGCTCCAGAGCCATCTAGTTTCAAAGTTAACCTCTTCCCTGTTATAGTGGAGTAGAGAAGCCATCATCTTTCTCTTGGAAAATCAGGGCTGTGGATGATGTGGCTTAGGGGACCTCCTTCATTTCCCCCTTTCCCTTGACAGCTCCTCTGCATCCTCTCCCTGGTAGACCCACAGGTAGAACATCTCCCTCTGAAACATGCAAATCTGTGCCCCAGACCCATTTACAAAGTCTACTTGTCTTGGACCCCCAAGAATGAAAGAAAATTGCAAAACTATAACTGTAACATCTGAACTGTCAGGGGACTCTGTGTAACCTCTGTCAGCTTCTCTGTCAGGGTTTGGGCCCCATGTTACCGTGGGGACCCTGGTGCCCCAGAGGTGGGGATGACAGTGAGGGGCAGGGAGTCCATGCATTGCTCCAGGGTGGCCAGTCTCTCCTGGGACCCAGCGTCTACATCAAAGTCCCCAGCCTCTTGGGCGGCAAAGGAGCCCACAGCTCTAAACCATGAGCTCTTTAAGGCCAAGGGTGAGATTTGTTCCCCTTCACCTTCCTGGAACCTCAAGCAAGGCAGGTGCCCAGCACGTAGGTGCCCTTGATGCCTAATTCACAAGCCCCTGGAGAAACTGCTGATCTGAGAGGCCTCGGGACTTGCCCACGCTAAGCTGGTCAGTAAACGGCAGAGTGTGGACTTGAGCACATGTCTGTCTGACTTCAAAGTCTGGGCTCCTTCCAAGACATCACACATGTGTCTGAACTAAGACATCTGGGTTACAACATCATAAAAATCAAAGGTTGGCGATATGTTCCCAGCATCCAGTTTCACACATGGACTAGTTCTGTCCCAGAGCCAAGGCCTTGTGACACTGACCTCAGGCATGTCTTTGCTGACAGGGGTTCTGGGTAAGAGAAGATGGACAGAAGGATCACATCCATGCAACGCCCTGGGGCAGAGGCAGGCAGGGAGGACAGGCCACGCTAAGAATGTTTTCAGTTACCACCAAGTTCTCTCCTCTGTAAGAGTATGCAGGTCACAGTGCATAATATCTAAGTTAGCAGATGATTTTTAAAAAATTTTGGATTGGATTGTGGAACGAATCATACCATTTTCCCCATTTTCCTCAGGCTACACTGAACCTTCATCATAATTTTCCAAGAACAATCCAAATGCAATGAACGGACCAAACAACCCTCCCCGGCATAGTTCGGAGGATGCATAACCTATACGTGATCAAGGAAAGTCTATTTTGGCTCCAGTACACAGAGCTGTACATTACATGTCCTTCTTCAGGGGACACTCTCTGTGATCTCTCTGGCAATCCAGGCACAGTTGGTCAGAGTGTTCTTTTCTGAGCTTAAAAAAAAGAAAAAGAAAAAAGAAAAAGTCTGGCAGTAAAGCTTGACTGGCTGATTAGATCACAGGTGTTAAAAGGAGCTGAAACCCAGGGGCCCAGCGCGAGCGCCATCTCCCTTCCCAAGACAGTGGTTCTGCAAAGGCCTGGCTGCTGTGGAGGGACCGGGAGGCCCCCAGCTCTCCTGCCCACCCTCAACTCTTCTGCCTGAGGCCCAGGCACAGTTTCACTCCAGGAGTATGGGCGTGGCTTGAGATGCCACAATCCCTTTGTCTAGGGTAGCAGTCATTTATACTTCTTCTGCACAGAACCGAGTGAGCGCTGCAGATGGATGGGGCTGCAGTCAGGCCTGCTGGCGACCCACACACCACTGAGAGCTAGGCAGAGACCTTGCACTTTGCACGCACTCAGGGGACATTTACAGAGTCATGCTCTGTGTAGAGCACTGTGCCACCCTGGTGGCCTGAGGTGCATTTCCTGGTCCTCTGAGGACTCAGGTGGCTCTCTGTAGAAGCCCAGAAGGGTTGATGAGGCTGAGGCATGCTGGCAGTGGTGAAGATAGTCTAGTAACCTCCCCAGGCCCCAGCTGTCCCACTGGACAGGCCCAGGAATGTGGTTGGAGAGCCCTGTCCCGAAGTCTGCAGAGAGGCAGATAGCTAGCTGCCCTGGCAGCTGTTCAAGTGTCGATCCATTTCAAAGGCCTTTTGTTAAACCTCTAACGGCCAAAAGGACAGCCTGAAGCCACGCACCAGGAAGGCCTTGCAATTCCAGTGACCTGGAAGGCTATCAAGCTCCCCTCCAACCCTGGAGAAAGGAGACCCAGAGCTGGGCAATCAGCGCAATAAGTCAGGGGATGGGTCCAAAGGGGCCACAGTGACCAAGAGGAGGCTGCCTCTGGCTCTGGGATTTACTGAAGAGCGACTTGCATATGTGCC
This sequence comes from Daubentonia madagascariensis, assembly GCA_023783475.1. Lineage (NCBI taxonomy): Eukaryota > Metazoa > Chordata > Mammalia > Primates > Daubentoniidae > Daubentonia > Daubentonia madagascariensis. The sequence continues at coordinate 12,574,170 of JAKFHU010000487.1, forward strand.
CATGTGTGCCAACCTTGGAAAGGTGCTAGCCAGGCATGCTGCGAGTGCCGCGCTATGTCGGCTCTCCTGGGACAATTTCCTAGTTTAATACCATCCTTCTCCTTTCTTCCCCATGTCCTGTCTTCTCGTCCATGGTTAGCAGCAGGAGTCAGAGCTCTGCCTCTGGTCTGGGTTCTGCTACTACCAATTTGCTGGTGATTTCCAGGCTAGCCACCTCACCTTTTGAAACACTATGTTTTCAGTCTTAAAATCAAGATGTTGGCTGGGCACCAGGCCTGCTTCTCTCTGATGGGCGCCAGTGGCATCTCAGAGGATGTAGGGAGAGGTGAGAGAGGCTGTGGCGGAAGGGGAGGCCCCGAGGGTTCAAGGCTTCCTCCCACCAACTGCCTGCCCCCCAGGCCAGCCACGCTACATTTGGGCTTCCTGGGCTTCCTGGGCCCCGGGGAGTCCCAGCCTCCCCTGCAAAGCCTGCCCTGGGAGTAGCGGTGAAGACCTAGGTCCACTGACACCAAGAGAGGCAGGCTTTCCTTCTCCCAGACCTCACACTTTCTCAGTGTCTTCGTTGGATTTGAATTCTTCATTGTCAGCTTGAAGGGGTGGGGCTGAGCAGGACCTTTGATGTCGCCTCCCCAGAGTTTCTGGGGTCTGTGGTTTGGCAGAGAAGTTTGGGGTTAGCAGCAATCACTGCCATCCGCATGAGGGGAGCACTCAGGCCCAAATTGATGTCAGGTTCCTGGCCAGGCGGAGTGTTACCTGGAGCTTTGAAGCTCATAATGACTCCAGACCGTCTTCTCAAGTCAGCGGCTACAAATGTTAATAAAATTAAAGCCACCTGAGAGTTCAGCTTGGCGATCCTTTGAAAGCAAGTCTGTGATGGGTTATTACCCTCAATTACCTAGTTGTCCACTCTCTTAGCTTGGGGTTAAACTCTTAACTCTTCCCTTTGAAGTCATTATCCTTTTATCTATGACTGGACCAAGGAATTTCAGGACAATAATCAATGGAAACTTCCGAAGAATAGAAGAGCCAGGAGGGGAGAAGGTGTGAATATCCCTTTAACTGTTGGCTGACTCCGGGAGGATGGGGGATGGGGCAGAGAAGGGCCTGTGTCCCCAACTTGAAGGAGTAAAAAAGGAAGGGGGGTACCCGATAACAACAACCCAGTGAGTAATTTTCAGATCCTCTGGAAAATAAAGAGAAAGCGATAATTTGGGGGTGATCAGAGAGGTGCAGCCCTCATCAAAGGGGAAGAGAAAGTAATGAAGCAAAAAGACACAATTAAAGAATGGGTTTAATTAGAGCTTTGATGTCTGACATGGTGCATGACACTGTTAAAGGGGGAAGGGGACCAACTATTCATGTGCCAGGAAATGGCTTGTTAAAAAGATCTGTCCCCCAAAGAGGCTGCCGGAGAGAGGGGAAACTTTCATCCTGGCTTCTCCCGCCGCAGAGGAAAGTCAGTCTCACACCATCCTCACCACCAGGCGGAAAAAACATCACAACTTTTTTTTTTTTTTGCAAAAGTCTTTCTGGGTTCCCAGAGGCAGCAGCTCTTTCAGGATCCTTATGCCTGCCTGCTGCCCGCCTCTCCCTGTTTAAAGAGAGAGATAGAAGGAGAGAGAGAGAGAGCAGAGAAAAGGAAGGAAAAAAACCCAGGGTGTGTGTGTGTGTGTGTGTGTGTGCGCGACGTGTGTTTCATTTCTCCTTTTCATTTAATCCCATTTGGAATGCTTGTCTACACAGAGAAGATGAAAACACAGAGGGGCAGAGCCTGTCTCTGCAGTTTCCCAGTCGTGCTGGAATGAGCGAGGAGCCTTCTGCGGTAACAGGAGCAGCCTCGGCCTGGCTTAGATGTGACAGGGCCCGCATCTGCCCCTCCGCTGTGCTGCCCGCGCGCACACACACCGCCGACTGCGGATCTGGAAGCTCACATTCTGCCCTTGTTCCAACTCCCCCACTCCTCATTAAAAAAAGAAATAATAAAATAAAAACTCCCTTTATTGTGTGCAACATCTGGAAAGCTCTCTTCTCCATCTGCTAGGCCCTGACAGTGCTTTCAACCACAAAGCCTACGTCTCCTCCCGCAGTGTGTCATGACGCTGGGGGGTTGGAAGCCCCGGTGAGCAAGCCTGGGAGGGGCCAGACAGACAGGTCTGCCCTCTGCCTGCTGGATATGGGGACTCTGAACCCAGAGCCGGAGCTGGTCCCCTGGGCCTGGGTTCTGGGGCCCGGGCTTCACGTTGCTCCGATCTAAGGCGGGTAAGGCAGGCAGCCGGTAACTCCCCGAGTCTGTTCAGACAGGAAGTGGCTGCACCTTCTCGTGTTCCTGGGCATAACTTGAGTCAGGCCCTCCTGCCAGCGCTGGGAAGGACAAACTGCTTTGAGACCCCAACTTACGTGCTTAAGATTTGATTTGAAATGAACCTGTTGGGTTTTTATTTCAAAAGACCCCTGTCTTGGGTTTTTATTTCTGCTCTCTTATTTATACACACACTCAGCTAGCACTCTGGAAAAAAAAAGGGCAGCAGGTTTTGAAAAGTAGAGTGGTTTATGTGAAAAGATCAAAATGTTTCTCATACTTTCTCCAAAGGCCTAGGGCTCTTTTCTCCCAGGGACTGGACTGTTTCTCGAAGAGAGTAATCCTTTAAAGACTCAGCCCTCATTTCTTTTAGGTCACTCTTCCATTTCTTGAATTTAAAGGAACCGGAGGGGTCACAAATGTGCGCATGTCACTCAAAGTGAGCCATGGGGCTTGGGCCATTCTGTTTTGAGGGATGAGGGTTAGATCGTGAGCATGAGTGGTGACTTCTCAGTTGAGACGGGCACGTGACCCCAACCCAGCCAATAAGAAGTCACAGAAATTTAGGATCACTTGGGCTGTCGGGTGTGGATGTCCTGGGCCGTGATTATGCAGATGTGATTATGCACGTATGCACATAATGCACAGATGTACACACATACATTTATATGTGAACCCAAGGTGCTGGGCCGTCTAGGATGCTACAATGCATCTGGTCCCGATTAAAGGCAATGCTAAAGTTAGCTGAACAAAAAACAAACTTCTTCAAATCATGTATAATTATTTTAGATACATAAAAGCTGCTTTATAATATGGTTTATGCAGACCCTGGAGGAACTTCTACTTGAACTGGAGGGATTCCTTTGCTTTTCTGCCCAAACTACAACTGCTTAAACATTTCCACTGTGAAGAAATAAAAGATTTAAAAAGCACGGTAAGCCTGAATCGGCCCACATCAGGAGTAACTACAATCTCACCTCACTTCAGGGTTTTCCATTTCCTAGTGGTTTTTTAATCTTTGCACATTGGAAAGTAACATGGTTGGGGATGTTTCCAGTAGGAGGGGAATAAAACTATTATGGAGGGCCTGGATTTTTTTTAAAGAGTTTTAAATGCCCTGGGTTATTCTAAGATACTTTTGAAAATGTTTCTCTCTACACAAAAGGAAGATATGAAATGAAGTATACTTTTAATTACTGGTTTTGGGAAAGTCTCATCCTGGCTTCTGACATGTAATTACGCTGAGCATTAAAGCCAGTCGCTCACAGGGCTGGCACTGAGGCCCCAGTAGTCCAGCGGGGCAAGCATGATGGCTTTGGGGGAGCTGGGGACAGAGACTGGCTCAATTCCTAAGTGTCACTTATCCGAATTTCCCTTTGGGGTATGCCAATATTTCCCCTTTACGTCTTGGGGTTTTTGTTGGTTGGTTGGTTGATGTGACAAACACTTCTGCAGCAAGAGAAAATGGATGTTAATTGGCAAGTGAAGCTAAACCCCAATTTACCCAGAGGCTTCTCCAAAAGAAGCTGCACCCACAGAGAGAAGTCTACTTTAGGAACCAAGTAAAAGGCTTTCCTTTCATGTTGTTTTCAGAGAGGAAGGCTTTGTGTGTGATGAGAGTAGGTGTCAGGAACAGGCTCCTATTAAAGGTGGCTTTGCTGGAGGCAGGAGAGGGCCCAAAGCCAGGGATATTCTTTTTAATAAGTTGCCATCAGTCCCTGGCCTCAAAGCAGAAACAGACCCCAGGTCAGCACTCACAGGATGAACGGCTTCCCTTCCAGACTCATGCCGGAGGTGGGGTGGGGTGCACGTGAGCAGGTGAATGGAGGGGACCATTCTGCTGGGAGCAGGGGTACTCCAGAATGCTTTCCGCTCTCCTTGAAGAATGAACTGAAGACCCACAGCCCCCAGGGTAAGTCACACCTACTGCCCAGGTGTAGCCTGAGTCTGTACCTCACTTGGCTATGTGTTGGCTGAGGACATCTTTCTGGGACAAGTTACCCAACCCACCCATCCCTGCCACAATTTTCCAGCCTGTAAGATGGGAGAAGAGCTCCTGTCTCATGGAGCTGCTGGGATTATTCGAGGTGGAGTGCTGCCCTTGGCAGGTTGGAGGTATTCAGTACTCTCATTATTATTTTTCCAGTAGTTCTGTGTGGACAATCCAATCCAGCGTAAGAGTGCGTTTCACTTAGCCTCCAAGACTGTAAGCTTTCTGAGAGTAGGAACTGCAGCTCACTTTATGTCCTCAGGTTCTAGCTGCCAGGAACCTGATGGGCACCGATACGTGGTTGTGGTTGCTGTTATGGATCATTACAGAACTGCTGTTGGTCAGGAGAAGGTGGCAGGATGAGAGCTACAGTAGCCCTTGCTTTACAAAAGCATAATCTTATGGGATTGTTAAAATTGAACATTGGTTAGTTTTACTGAACAGAAGTGGCAAACTTCAGGTCCAAGTTGAAGTCCATGCTGTGTTAAACAGGGGCACCTACTGGTAAAGCATGGAAATGCAACCCGATTCTATTAGACATTGCCAGCAATTAGCCCACAGGAAGAAGAGAAGGAAGTTCAGAGTTGGAGTATCCTCGACCCTAGAATCAACAGAAGAGGAGACAAACGTGAAGGAGACATTTCAACTTAGGAAGAGTCAAATACTGCCGAGTTCTCAAATTGCTGGTAACATTGCACCTGGCCGACTGAGCACATCCAACACGCCACAGACCTTTCCCACAGGCATCTGATCCTAAGGAGTGGCTTTGCTTGTCCAGCAGTTGTGATGACTCTGCCTCCACCTGCCCCAGCTGAATTGTCTGAGCTTTGTGACCCATCACAAACATGTCAAATGGCTGGCTAGGGCATGATCTCTAATGGTGGCACATGGAACATGGGATGTGCCAAGAGGGGTTCAAAACCGTGGCCTTAATGTATACTCCAATAGACTGAACTAATCAATCAGAGGTTCCCTTCCCCCACCAGGAGACAGTAACTTCAGTCTTGCAATAGAAGTCAAGGGGAAAACAGGATTCACTTCATAGCGATCTTTGCTGCAACCCACGCGTTTCCTGCATTTGCCTTTGTCTTTGCTCTTGGGAGATGTGGCTCTGCAGATAATCTGAGGAGGTTGCCCACTTGTTTCCACTAACAGCCATTGAACACATACTACGTGTTGGGCACTGTACTAAGGACCGAAGCCCTGCTAGAGCAGAGCGACGGGGGTTCTCCAGTGACACATCTGTCCTAGGGTTCTTTTTGTGTCACAGTCATCTGGGCAGTGCAGCTTTACTTCTTTTCCCTGGCTAGCCGTGTAACCTCGGCCAAACTATTTAAATTCTCTGTCAATTAGTTTCTTCTTCAGTAAAGTGAGGTATTTGGACTAGATCATCTCCAAAGCCTCTTTTAGCAAAAATATTCTCAGTATCATGATCCACGTGGAAAAGAACAGGTAATTGCCATCGCTCTGTATAAACACTCTGTTGCTAAAGAGTGGGAATACATTTTCTCACTGTCTGTCATGATCATGTTCTGCCACATCATCTCTCTTCACACGCAGATGTTTTTTTCCCCTATCAAAAGTCTGTTCCCTCCCTCCTGAGTGCCTCACCACTGTTGGCGCCATCCAATTCTGGCAGGCTCCTTATTAGAACTGCCAAAGCACTAAGGCCTTGATGCCATGCCTGTCCCCTGACGTGAGGGAAACAAGTCGGGTACATGACAGCACATCCACTCTTCTCCAAGCACCTCCCGAAGGGAAGGAGAAAGTCGGGCTATTTGAGGTGGAAGAATAAAGAGAGGCAGAGTTCTTTTTCTAAAACAGCAGTGTTGATGGCACAGTGGCAACTCTTCCCTGAAGTTCCTTGCCTTTGCTGGGCTTCCGACACTCACCTGATTGCCTAACATCCAGGGAGTTTTCTGGGAGCTGCTGAACGGCACCATGTTTCCATACCTTTGGAGAAGGTTATCAGGCGGGAGCCTTAACATCTTAACATTTTTGTAATTATTATTTCTCTATTGAAATGCAAATGTCTTTCCTCCTATCCTGTTTTACTGGGACTGCGGTGTAGGGTAGGTCTTCTGTTGTTCAAAAAAAGAGAGACTGTCTGGAACAGTTTGAAATATCTTTAAAGGAACAGTCAAATCATCCATTCAACTAAATAGGAGTCAACTCCCCTAGAAATAACTTCCAAAAACTTCTTTGGAGTATGACATTTTCAAAGCAAAATTCTTTTCTCTTTTCAAAATACCACAAGCAATGCATTGAGTTCAGGGAATACTGCCTGCCAAACTTCAATTTTTATATTTAACCTTTCTTCTTCTTTTTTAATGTCTTGCAAAAACATACTTGAAACTCTTCAAAAATCTTTTGGCTTGAAAGTTTGGGAAAGAGTCTTAACTGATGAAACTCTCAGTTCTTAGCTTCCCTGTGTCTTCCTTCCTCCCTCCTTTGGTTAAGGAGAAAAATTATTATTGTCCATTCACCAAACAAGGTCAACTCTCATCAGCCTGGGAAAGGACAAGGAATTCAGTGCTAGTGCTGACTTCTAACACCCACACTACTGGGTGACTCTTAATCAGATCACAATGTATCTGCTTGAGCAAGAACTCATAGGTTCTTGGGTCAGTAAAGGGGCGAAACCCCAAAATTGTGCTTAGTGTAGAAACATGACATTGAACACACCACCCTACCCCTGTGTCAGGACAAATAAGCATTGTGTAGTCAGATTCTGCCAAAGAAATTGAAAATATATTTATAAAGTGGAACTACTAGCTAGTCAGTATAAGAATTGAACTTTTAAAAATACTTGATAAAAGAGTTGATAAAATACTCATTAGAACAGGAAAATTGGATTAGTGGTGATGTTCTGGGCATGATGTCCTTTGGGCCGAAAAAAAAATAATAATCATCTTGTTCTATTTTTCCCGGGACTCAGCAAAGCACTCAGCCCAAACATCAGCCCCTAATCTTATTTTCTTTTTCTCTAGCATGTATTTTATTAACCCATTTTCTCATTTGCTCACTCTGAATAGCTCAGTGGGTAGCATCCTTCTTAGAAAGTGAAAACCTCCTTGGAGATGCTGTGTCGAAGCAGAAATGCACATAAACCCCCAGCCCTAGTGCAGCAAAGAAAAGCCCCTTCTGTAATCCTGTCTGGTGAATCCACACATTGTATTTTGGCCTGCCAGGAGTGCTCATGCCTTATTAAAACATGGGCCGTCAAGGAATGCAGCTGGCAACAGGCTGGCAGTTTGCAAAGTGATTAATATCTAGGTGGGGATGAAAAGCAGCAGTCCTTCACATCCAAGGCCCAAGGCAAAGGCTTTCCACATATCTGCCAACCTGGCAACAGGCTACTGTCCTAAAATGCGATGGGCCCAGAGCTAATGAAGCCATCAAAGTGCAGCTTGCTTGAATCGTAGGAGATCAGCCATGGGTTTAGATTCAGCCAGGTGACCTGAGTTCTCATCTTAGTTGTGCTACCATCTTTAATGACCTTGGATAGCCACTCTCCTTCTTGGAGCCAAATTATAGGGGTAATCCTGAGTGAGTGATCTCACTGTATAGGGAAGTTGTGAAGAATTCTAAGACAATGCCCAATTCTAGGTGGAATAAACACGTGGACATAATGGAATAAAAAGATGTAGACATAATGTCCCTATTTCAAAGGCAGAACCTTAAGGTGGGGGATAGGTATATTCCCCTACCCCTTTTCCCATTCTGACTTCTGGAAAAGTCCGCCCCAGGATCTCTCTGCAAAACTGAGATAGGGTGGAGGCTGGTGAAGAGCTTTACAGGAAGTGAACTGATTCAATCTAATCCAGCAAACACTGAGTACCTACTTTACACCCCAGTTTGTGCTAGGTGCTGGACGACACAATATGTACATCAGTACCCATCAGGGGAATGTAAATTAAAACCACAAGGAGCTAACACTACAAATCCACCAGAATAGCTTAGATTTAAAAACTGACAATACCACATGTTGACAAAGATGTGAAGCCATGGGAACTCACATACATTGCTGATAGGAGTGTAAATTGGCTCGGCCACTTTGGAAATTTGCTTAGCAATATCTACTAAAGCTAAACATGTCTGTCTGTCCTGTGTCCTGGTGATTCTACTTCTGGTACACATCTAGGGGAAATGATTGTACATGCTCACCAAAAGACACATACAATAATATTCACAGCAGCTATGTCCATAATAGCTCCACACTGGAAACAAACCAAATATCCATCAGTGGGTGAGTGGATAAATTGTGCATATTTATACAATGGAATACCACACAAAAATAAAAAGGAAGGAATTACTAATACAAACAATGATGTACCTAAAACTCACAGATGTTATATTGAACAAAAGAAACCAGGCACTAGAGCATATACTGTATGATTCCATTTATATGAAGTATAAGAAAAGGTAAAATTAACTTTGTGATATTATAGAAGTCAGATGAGTGGTTACCTCTGGTGGTGGACACTGACTGGGAAGACACATGAGAGAACCTTCCAGGGTGATGGGAATGTTTTACATTTTAATCTGGTGATGAGTACATGGGTATATACATATGTAAAAGTTGATCAAGCTGTTCACCTAAAATTTGTGCTCCTTACTGCATGTAAATTATACCCTAATAAAAACTAAACAAATGGAAAAAAAGAAAACAATCCCCTAAACATATATTTTAACTTTTCTTATGTGTTTCCTTGGTCTTCTTAATCAGATTATAAATTCTTCAGCATAAAACTGTGCCTTATACTAACAACAAAATAAAATATACACACACATACATGTGACAAAATTGCATAGAACTAAATACACACACACACACACGTATCCGGTGCACTCCAAGTGAACTTGCTGAAGCAGTCAGACATATATGGAGGGGAGTAGGGGTTAAAAGATTGTTTCTGAAACAATCTGAAAGGATGCTGACATTTTTTCTTTTCAGGACTTTACAGATGATTAGAAGTTAGCATTCATTCTTAACATGTTCCTTTGGCTATGTCTTTTTTCCTCTGGTGGCTTTCAAGATTTCTCTTTATATCTGGTTTTCAATAGTTTGTGATGTTCTGTGGTGTGGTTTTCTTTGTAGTATTTATTTTGCTTGGGATTCACTAAACTTCTTTGATCTATAAGTCAATGGTTTTCACAAAATTTAGTAAAATTTCAGCCATCATTTCTTCAAAATTTTTTCTTCCTCATTCTCTCTCCTGTCCTTCTGGGATTTAATTATGCATATGTTAGACCCCATGTTATTGCTCCAGAAATTATGGAGGTTCTGTTCATTTTTGAAAATATATATGTTCTCTTTCCTTCAAGTTGGATGCTCTCTACTGACCTACTTTCAAGTTAACTGAGATTTCTTCACTCTCTCCAATCTGCTGTCAAGCCCATTTAGAAAATTTTCATTTCAAATATACTTTTCAGTTGTAGAATTTGATTCTTTTTTAAACATTTCTATTTTTCTTCTCAGTTTCTCTATTTTTTAATTCATTATGACCATCTTGTCCTGTAAGTCCTTGAACATACTTATAAAACGTTGCCTTACAGTCCATGTCTGCTAATTCCAACATTTGAGTCATAGTGTGGTCAGTTTCTTTTGATTGCTTTTTCTTTTGACTAGGATCATTGTTCTGTTTCCTTTCATGTCCAGTAATTTTTTTAATTGTACACTAGACATTGTGCTTTAAATGCCATAGAGACTGGATTTTACATTCCTTTGAAAATTATAGTTTTTTTTTTTTTAATAAGGCAGCTAACTTGATGGGACTCAAACTCTAAATTCTATTTTTTTGTGGTAGCAGCAGCTGAAACATCTGCTTTGCTCTTTCAGCTTTCAAACTATTGCTTTCTGCAGCTCCTTGGGGTCTCCCCACACATTGACAGTTCAGGGGCCAGCCAAGAATTTCAGGAAGTTCATATGTAGATTTTGGGTCTCCCCAACTATGGTTCTCTCTTTTCTTGGATTTCCTCCTCAATTTCTAGCCACTCTTTCAGCTCCAATTCTGTGGATTTCTGCTTTAGTCTCCCCATGTCATGCAGAATGGAGGTTGCCCTCAGGTGAAAAACAATATAAATGTGGCTCTCAGTACAGTTCCCTTCTTTCAAAGGTTGAATACCCTCCAGTTTTGGCCACCTTCCAGTGCCTCCAAATAGTTTTTTTTTTTTTTAAATAAGTTTGTCAAGAGTTTAACAATGTTATCTGCCAGGCAGTTAGTTCAATACAAGCTACTCTACCATTACAGGAACTGGAACTTGACACAATCTTTATGGTCTTTATCTCCTAATCTTTTATAAAATGAACATCTTCCTTTTGTCCAAAATAATAAGAAAAGTGATGTGAAGGTGATTCTTTTGCCTTGGAACATCTGGGGTATGTGTATACCTGTGTGTGTGTATGTGGAGGTGGTGGCAAGGAAGATCTGAGGAGATGGCTGGGTATACTCCTTCGTGACATTCTCCTAAGCATCTGTGGGGCAGGGCATTGGGCTGAACACTGGATAAATTCTTCATGGTGGAGACCACAATATCTATCCTTCTGCAGCACTAGGGCCAGTGCCAAGAAAGCATTTTGCACAAAATCAAAGGCCAGCAAATGTTGACTGAATGGAATTCCCTGCCCTCAAAGAGCTTATAACATGCTCATAAAACAACAAAATTTTATCCAGAAACACAGACACTTATGGCAAATGATTCAGCTCCAAACGAAAACAGCTGTGTGAGAATGTAGATTGGGCATCACAAATTCTACATCTGTCTCAGTCTATTTTGTGTTGCTATAACAGAATACCACAGACTGGGTAATTTACAAAAAAGAGAAATTTATTTTTCACAGTTCTGATGAGGGTATTCTTGCTTTCTTGCTGCGTCATCCCATGGCAGAGGTAGAAGGTCAAGAGGGTGACAGAGTGAGCGAGAGGGGGCTGAACTCACTTTTATCACAAAACCACTCTCAAAATAATATTCTGATCCACTCTTGAGATAGTATTAATCCATCCACGAGGGCAGAGCCCTTATGACCTAATCACTTCTTATTAAGCCCCACTTCCCAACACTGTTGCATTGGGCATTAAATTTCCAACACATGAACTCTGGGGGACACATTCAAACCACAGCAACATCTAATCTTAGGTCCATCACTAACTGGCTATGTGATATTGGGAAAGTCTCTTCCCATAATTTGATCTCAGTTTCCTTATCTTCAAATGCGGAGGGCCTGGCCATATGACCCATATCCCTTGCTGTGGTTATAGCTCCATCTCTGTGAAGAATATGAATATGTTTGTGGTTCACACAGAGCAAAGGGGTCCTTGCTGACACTTCTGCTGGGGGCTTTGAATTGAAGCTCAAAGCTGCAGTGTGACCTTGGTGTGAGTCAGCTCCTTTTTACACAAAGGTCCTGGCATAAGGAAACTTCCAGGCGGTCAGCTGCAGCTCAGCAAGGGCTTAAGATCCCCTGGGAAGGGAGCCCACTTGCTTCTCTGATCATATTCATGAGGAGAAATAGCCAATGACTATGGTAAAGATGATGAGGAGGTTGGTGGAATCTGTTTAACCTTTTCTAAAGTTCTAATCCCCACAGGAGTCAAGGTGGCATAGGAGCAGTAGCAATGATGATGATGACGAAAACAGCAGCCAGGACTTACTGAGTACCTCCTGTGTGGTGCTAGGAACTTCACAAACATGATGGGCACCAGCAAAAGTTGAATAGGCATCTAGGAATCTTCATGATCAAAACCAAGCTGCTGAGTCTCCCCTTCAAGCTGTTCTACCTGCAGTCTTCTCATCTCATTTAGGGGCAATTGCTTGCTTTGGGTTGCTCAGGCCATTTTGGCACCATGCTTGCATTTCCTCTCTCACACCCCAGATCTAGGCCATTGCAAAATCCCGTCACAACTGACTTGACCCCTATGGTCTGTGACTGCACTGCTTTTCCAACACCTAAGTTGGCCTCTCATAATAATAGTGCTATATTTACTTCCCTTTGTTTTTTAACAAATTAAGGAAAAGGCATTTTAGTTGTTCACTAATTCAATTGACCAGGCAAATCCACAAGACCAGGGCTTCTGGTCAGAGCACGCTCAGCTCTACAATTTTCTAGTTCTGTGCTTGGTTGGTCAAATTCCCCCTTTACAAGTTCACAGTGGCTGCCTTACCCCATCACAACTGGCTTAGGCCTAAGAATGTCCTAAGATGCCTCCAGTTTTCTTTGCTTCTGCAAATCTCCCCTCCTCCACCTCCCACAGAAACACAAGAGCTCGAGGATGCCTGGCATTTCATGGTCCCTTAGCATGAAATCCCTCAAACCCTGTCTCCGTGGTATATGTGGGCAGTGTCTCTTCATTTCCCAAGGGACCAGGCAGTGGGGATTAAATATCACAGTGAGGGGGCTGGAAGATAGCTGACCATTAGCCTCTCCTCTCTTCTGCCAGCACTGGCCAACTCCGTAAGGAAAAGGGCCCTTATTACAGGGAAGCCACCAAAATTCTTAGGTCACCCATGAGGTGCTGCCACTAAAGGGGAGGCATTTGAATTGCTACATAGGTTGTAGATTTAATGCAACACTTGCCATTTTTTCAAAGCAGACTTTTTACATGAAGTTTGAAAAGTTCCATTGATTTTCAATTAGAAAATTTTCATCTTAATTTCATCTTAAAATTTCATGTACTCCTTGGTCATTATGAAGACACAATGAACTAGCATGGTACAATGGGATCTTTATTTAAATAAATTCAGTTATACAACACTCCCCGGGATCTGGGAGCAAATGACGATGGATCCTACTTCACATTTGGAGAAGGGATGTGCTCTGCAGTGGAAGTGAGGACAAGCTGGGGTTGGCGGTGGGAGCTTTGAAGGGGGAGGAGGTAGGGGGACTGACTACAGGACTTAATTTTAGGGGTTTTGATAAGAGGCTTTTTTGCTTAATAGACCTGCCGGCCCCAGTCTTCTGCTCATCTTGGGACTCTGAAGATGTAAGTGTTGTGTCTGGGTTGGGATGATGTGTCGCCTTCGAGGGGTAACACATTAGGTTTGGCTCAGTACAACCCTGTGCAGTGTGGGTGTTATATCCCCATTATGCATGTGATGGAGCTAAACTCAGTGGGACCAAATAGCCTCCCACGGTTGCAGAGCCACTAATGCTGGAACCAGATGCAAAGGCAGCTCTGCCCTGGCCAGGCGTGCTGGTAGGAGGAGCAGATACCTCTGTACACACTTTTCCCCAGCCAGGAATGGGCCAGTCCCCAGCTGAGCTGGGAGTGAACGGAGCGATCTGGAAAAGTCTGGGCTGGGCGGTGCTGTGCACGCAGTGGACACCTCAGTGGGAGGGGCCTGGATTCAGCACTTTCCCGCGTATTCCTAAGAACCTGGCATTGAGACCCTGGGGTTGGCAGGAAAGGCAGGGCACCAAAACAGAGAAGGGAACCAGGAAGGCTAACAGCCTCCTCTTCCTCCTTGTTCCCGTCACTCCCATCACCATTTATGGGGTGCTTTGCCAGTGCCAGGCCCTGGCTTGGCATGCACGTGCATTATTGCATTTAATAATGAGAACAGCAGCAGCTGTAGTGGCAGCTTTTCTGCACCAATAAGTCAGGCTTACAAGGGAGGGAAGAGGAATCTGAGGACAGTGCCTCTGTTTCTTTGTTGGCACCAAAGGCTGGCAGACACAACTACAGAAGTTCTTGTGAGAGGTGGATATTCGGGGAAGCCTTAGCTCAGGCTGGGAGGGGCAGGGGTAAGGATAAGTTTCATTCATTCCCAACACCCTCGAGGGCTAATGAGGGCAATAAAAGCGTCTGCAGGAAAGACGACTCCACTGGGCAGCTCCAAGTTCACACTGAACCTTGAAGCAATCCAGGCCCTCCACAGGCAGCCACATGGCCACACTGCACAGAGGGGACTTCCTACCTTTAGAGATTTATGTCCCCAGTATCAACAGCCGAGACAGAGATGTGCCTTGTCCACAGCTCATAGGAAACATCATTCCACTGCACGTGGTGACCATTCCCATCCACCAGAAAATGCTTCAAAGACTCAACTAAGCCTTCATGTAGCAGCCAGTTTTGGCACATTCCTCCTCCCAGGGGATTTCCTTCTCCATTCCTTATAAGGAATTCTTGTCAAGCTCTATCAATGCTGGGACCGGAAGGTCTTGTAACAGTGGTTCTCATCCCGGATGCACCCTGGAATCATTCAGAAGCTTTAAAAACACCCGCATCTGCAGGCCTAGGAACTGGTCCCAACTCCTAATTTAATTGGTCTGGGCTGGGCTCTGGATTTGGGGTGTCTTAGAAGCACCTCAGATGATTCTAATGTGCAGCTCTGGCAAGAGCCACTGTGCTCTCTCGTTGAGTTAGTGCAACAGTTTTCATGAGACCCCGCAACATTGCCGGGACTGCTCCTCCCCGGGAAATGGCCTCTCAGACTCATTTCTTAATCTGTAAAGAAGAGATGATGGAATTCACCTCATAGCGTGGTGTGATGAGGATTCAGGGAGCAATGCCTGTAAAAGTAGCTTGTCCTCCAAAAATAGATTATTTACAATCAGAACTGACCCACACGTGAAAGCTTTAGTTTAAAGTTTGCATGTTTTAGCTGGGCACAGTGGCGTGTGCCTGTAGTCTCAGCTACTCAGGAGGCTGAGGCAGGAGGATGGCTTGAGCCCAGGAGTTCGAGGCTGCAGTGAGCTAGGATTGCACCACTGCGCTGCAGCCTGGGCGACAGAGCAAGACCCCGTCTCTGAAAAAAAAAAGTTTTAATTTTTTATGTTGTTCAAGAGTAAACACAGCCAGGGACACAGGAATTGTCTGCACCCTATTTCTCAGCTGTGTGTAAACTACAGAAGCTGGGGAGCCCAGGCTTACTCTAAAGGAAGCCTGCTTCATGAAGACTTTCGAGGGGTCTGGAAGCTGCTGGCCTCTGAGACGTGCTTTGCATGTTATGCTATCTTGGAGCATTTTTTTCAAGCAAAAAAAGAAATGTAACATTTTGATTCTGTCTTCAGCCACAGGGAGGATCGAACTTGGAAAACAGGGGGCTCAGCTTCTTTCCTTCTTGGCTGCCCTAGGAACCAGCAACATTCCATTCACATCTCTCCCCAGTCGCTTTGCCATCATCTCCAAATGAAAAACCAGCGACATCAGCAATGTGAGAGCCAAATCCTATGTGTCTGAGGCGTTGTGAAGGCATCCAGTTAATAATGTCCCTGTGTGAGGACATCTGGCTGGACATCAAGGACCTGTCAGTTGCTTCACACTTTCCCCGCCCATTGTCCAAGATTAGCTACTTATCTGCTTCCTAAGATTTTGTCGTAGGATCTTGGAGTGACAAAGACCTAAGAGACACCGATCAAGAGCTTACACAATGCCATCTCTCACCCCCCACTGCTTCCCTTGCAGGAAGGAGGGGAAGGGAAGGCCCACCTCAAATGGTTATCCTGACCTTGCAGAGAATGGCAAAGGCTGCAGCTTCCTCAGGGACCCTTTCCTAACCGCCCAGCAGAATTTCTCTCCAGAGAACTAGGAGGGCCCAGGCACGGAGGAATTGCTTGTGACCGGAGAGAAAAACCATTTGGAAAGGCGCCAGGGCTGCCCTCTCGCAATTCCCACTCCAGTTCTCAAACTCTTGCCCAGAGCGGACTCTTGCACATAGCACACTCTTTGGGACACTGGCCATGTTTGTTCCCCTATAAAACGTCTTATCAGACGGTTTATGAAATTAAGCTTTATTGCTGTACAGCACATTTCCAAACAGACACTATCCCCAGGGCCACTAAGGACTAAGCCTTTTAGCCTTTCTATATCACAAGACACATAAAATACCGAAGAAACTAGTAAATGGACATTGGCCCAGCAGTGACCATTGTGAAAAAAAGGCTTGGCTCATCTTACCATAAGGTTAAATTAATGTGTCTAATACTGCAGGGTGTGCCGTGGATGGCAGGGAACAAGCAACAGGGGAAAGGGTATGGGTTTTGAAACAAAAAACTTGGGTTCTAGACCTAATGTAGCAACCAAGTAGCTGATCTCTGATCTTAGAAAAATCATTTTACCTTAGAGATTCTCAGCTTCCTCATCTGTAAAAAAAAAGGGGGTTAATGATACCAGCTATAAGAATTTATCCATACTTTTGGGTAAATTAATGGAGTTAATGGATAGAACAACATTTTTATAAAGATAAAGTGACAGTTAAATGAAAGGGAGCTGGTGTATCTAATTCTTAAGACAACAGATATCATTTATAACAAGGGGACCAATTCTGGAGAAAAATTAAGGCCTAGGGTCAAGGTAGCAAGCTAAGCTTTCTTAAATGGGTGAAAGTAAGAGGAAGGAAACGGAGGAAAAGGCTTCTGGTTGGCCCCAGGGTCAGGAGAAGTCAAAACAATGGGCTTAAGGGGTTGCAAGGAGCAGAACTTCTCTGTCAGCCTTGGCTAAGAAGGCAAGGCGCTGTCAGCACATCAGCCCCTCCCTTTGCTAGCTCCCAGCTCCAACTCCTGCCAGCGGGAGTCTTCTTAGGCGGGGAAGGGCAGGTCCCCTCAAGAGGGGGGTTGAGATTTTAGCAGGTTTTGGAGATTTGACCTGATGCAGCAACCAGAAAAGTACACACAGTCCTAAGCTCCAGTAATACATGTGCAGGAACTAGAGCAGGGGAGGTAGAACCCATTCATTTACTCCTCAAAAAACATTTATTGAAAGTCTACTACGTGCCAATTCAAACCTTACATCCTTGCTTTCTTTCAAGGAGAGAATTCCAGAGCGACACACAAATAAACCAACTATTATCACACCATGCATATGAGAGAGATGTGAACACAGCATTATAGGACCAGGGCAGAGGTGCCCTGGACAAGTTGAGTCCTGGGAAATGGGTGGGCCAGTAGCAGCCTGGAAAAGGGAGCTTGAGACAGAGGAAAAGGTATGTGACAACACCAGGAGGCTTGAGGCCACATGGCCCAGCCAGAAAGCTGCAAGTAGCAAGGCTGGGATGCCTGTGGGGGTGGGAGAGGAGAGGTGGCTGCCAAGGGCCAGACTCCCTCACTTAGGAAATACTGAAATTAGCACCTGCTAGGTGCCAGGCTGTATCAACACAAGGATGAAAACAATACAACCCCCGCCCTTAGGGAGTTTACAGTCCAGCTGGGGAAGACATCAAGGCAAGGACAATATTGTATGAGTACAGTGTGCCTACTGCTGCTATAGGCTCAGAGGAAGAGTCTCAGATTGTAGAGGACACTGAGTACTATGAGACGGAGAACGGCCTTGATCTTGAACACTGAGGTTGAGGAGTGCAGGCAGGAGAGTAATAGAGTCAGAGCTGGGCTTCTGGAAGACAGGTTGAAGGGGGTGGGGCTGGCTGAGAAGCTATTGCAATGGTTGAGAAATAGCAGAGGCTTGGACCATGGCACTGACAGTGAAGATGGAGAAAAGGAGAGGAATTCAGACAGCAGAATTTGTGGAAGTTGGTGACTATGTAGATGTAAGGATGGAGGGAACGTGGGGTTCAGGGTATGCTGGGCTTCTGAGGTGGGTGACTGGTAAAGGTGATAAGTTTAGTGCTGGACAGTTTGAATTTCAGTTGCCCGTTGGGCATAAAGGTAGAGACATCTGATAATGAGTTGAAGAAATGGCTATAAGTTCAGGAGAGGAGACTGGGTGGGACTGGGTGGGACTGGGTGGGGAATGAGTTCTGGAGAAACTGACTTTTTTTTTCTTTTTTTTGAGATAGGGTCTCACTCTCTTGCCCAGGCTGGAGTGCAATGGTGTCATCACAGCTCACTACAACCTCAAACTTCTGGGCTCAAGTGATCCTCCTGCTTCAGCCTCCTGAGTAGTTGGGTCTTACAGGCGTAGGCCATTATGCCTGGCTAATTTTTTAAATGAAGTTTTTGTAGAGATGGGGTCTTGCTATGTTGCTCAGCCTGGTCTCGAACTCCTGGCCTCAAGCGACCCTCCTGCCTTGGCCTCCTGAAGTGCTGGGATTACAGATGTGAGCCACCACACCCAGCCTGGAGAAACCAACATTTGGGAAAAAGGAGGAGAGAAGCCCATAGAGGAGACTGCAAATGGCAGAGACATAGAGGGGAAACAGCCAAGGTTTAACTAAGAGAGTTTAACTAAGAGAGTAGACAGTGGAAGAAAGGCAAGTGAGGGAAAACTGGGGGTGTCCTTTGAATTTGACAGCTGCGTAGCTCTAGCAAGGGCAGTGTCAGTGGTTACTGGCATTGTAAACTAGTCTGCAGTGGGTTGACAAGTAAGAGAGAGGTGAGAAAGTGAGACCTAAATGTAGACTGCTGTTGTGAAAAGCTCGGTTGCAGGGAGGAAAGCAAACAAGATCTTGCCTGGAAGATAGTACTCAGTGGGCACCACATTTTAAGAGGATGATCGACAGACTGAATGTGCCCCAGGTTGATGAAGAGTCTGGAGACCATGTCCCATGGGAGCTACTAAAAGAACTGAGATGAAAAGAACCAGAGATGAAGGTTGAGGGGCCCTCACAGCCATCCTCAAATACCCAAGTGCATGTCATAAGGAAGAAGAATGTGCTTCCTGCTGGTATTTCTAAAGAGCAGAATTAGGACTAATGGGTAGAAGCTATAGGAAGGACAGTTTTGCATCAATGTAAACAAGAAGAGCTTCCTACGATGAAATGGACTGTCCTGGGAGAGAAGAATTTTACCTTTTCATTGGAAGTATTTAGCTGATTCAAGACCAGCACATGGTGATACAGGGGAGTCATCCAGAAGCAGCTGGACTTGGATGCTACTGATCCATTCATCCATCTACCCATCCCTCCATCCAGGGCTTCAGTTCACGAGGTGTGGGTCAGAGTGACCTTTAAGGCTCCTGGCAACCTAGAGATTCTATGAACCTAAGAAGTTTCTAATTAAGGGCATGCAAAGGGAGAAGTCATGCTCTGCAAGTTTCACCTGTGGGCCAAAGCCTGCCTGCTACCTGTCTTTGTAAATAAAGTTTTATTGGAATGCAGACATTCATGCTCTGTATGACTGCTTTTGCACTGCAACTGCAGAATTGAGTAGTTGCAACAGAGACCATATGGCCTGAAGCTGAAAATATTTACTGTGTGGCCCTTTATAGAAAAAGTTTGCTGACTTCTGCTCCACATCCATAGAATGGTTGAGTACATTTTTGAAAAATGGTCTCCCAGTCTAAACTAGATATTTGAGATTTCTCTAGCTTATCTTAGATTTAGTATAAATCTTTGGGAACTGAGTTTGTAGCAGGAAAAAAAAAGCCAAGTAGAGACTCAAACCTGGAGCTGTTTAACAAACCCAGCTAAGGTGCACATGATAGTAGGTTTGAGCTGGGTTACAAAGACCGACTGTGGTACAGGCTGATGCTGCACACTCTCAACGTGGCAACAGTGGAAACAGCCAAAGGAGTCTGGCAGCTCCCCCCAGAGGAAAGGGTTTTTCCTAAACCACCCAAATTTCAGTTAGACTTGGTAGAAGGGGTTCTTCCAAATTCAGAAAATATTTCTTTCTCCTGTGTCTACTCTATTGCTAACAGTGAAGTGGGTAAAAGTTCTTGCACAGAGAGTCATAAATCTGCCCCATACTGCTATCTAAGAGTCAGTCTGCTCAGCCACAGGCTTCTGGTATAAACAGTCATCCCCTGCCTTTCTGAGTTTTCTCTTCAATATAACATTCAGATTGGCTATTTTCACCAGAAAGCAGCCTTTCCTTTACCCCCACAAGTCCCACTGAAGCCCATGCTCCTGTACCGTTGAGAAAATGAAGCTGAGCCTGCAACTGTCCCAATGGTGTTGCCTTCATGTGGTGCTGGGTGGGGGAGCAGCTGACCTGGCCTACACCAGTGTTTCTCCAATGGAACACACTATTCCACAAAGGGGACAAGTGCCCACTCATCCTGAAACCTAGAGCATCACTGCTACTCTCCCTTGAGCTCTCAGGCTGGGGGACAGTACTTCTCCTGGACTTCTATTTAGAATCCTCTTATGGAACATACTAGCAAATACTACACATTATAGGCATTTATGTACTACTCTATTTTTTCTATTAGACAGTGACCTCTGTGGGCATGGGACTTGTCCCCAATTCATCTTTGCATAAGTGCCTGACATATAGAGGGTATGTCTTGAATATACACAGAATGAACCACTGAATCCTAAAATACGTTAAGCAGCAGCCACCTGGTTAGGCTAAACCCAAGGGAAAAAGTGGCCTCATTCCAGCTAGGGTTGACCACTACACAATGGGGCTGGGAGAAGCCTTCTCATTAGATAATTATGACTGTGCCTGAATTTGTGACTGGCCAATTTGGCAAAACTAGGCTCAGGCTCTGTTTTCATCTGTCTGATGCATCTTGGATGAAAAACTAAATAGGGCATGGTATTCTTACAAAGCAAAGGAAGGGAATGAGGAGTGTGAACATGAGCAGGCTGGAAAATGTTCCCTGAGTTGGTGAAAGAGGCAATTTGGGGCAAAGTAAACCATGTAATGTAGAAGGTGCAGTTCACACGGCAGTACAAGGAAGGTGGCTATGCCCTTTGTTGGGGTGTATGGCCTAGTGATCCTTGAATGCAGCCTTTTGACTAAATCCAAATTTTACAGAAAAACTCCTTTTAAACAGGGATTTGTTCTGTGATGTTTGGATTTGGTCGAGGAGCCACACTTGGAGATCTGGAGGGCCACATGGGCCTTGAGGCCGCAGGTTCCCCACCCCTGGCTAGTCTGTCACCCAACTTCTCCTAGACAACGTGATTTACTTCTTAGGCAGCTCTGTCCTCGGAGTAGCAGTGGAGACCACTGACGATGGGTGTCTGCTCCCTCCTTGGCCGTGGCTATTGGGTATAGTGGTGCTACTTCTTGTAAAGCGTAAATATTTATCTTCCCTGCTGTTGTGAATAGTTCATGCTCTTTCCTTGCCTTGGATATTTTAGGGTAATTTGAGTGATACTCAAATCAGTCGCCTAAAATCAATCATTCTTTACTCTGGAAAGCCAAGGAGCAGACACCTGAGTCACTCGCTAAGCCAATCTTAGGAAAGGAAGTCTTCCAGAATGGTCTTGGAAAGTCCTTGATTCAGCAAAAGCCATTTGCTCTGAATACCCAACAGCTCTACTCTTTCTACCCTTCTTGTGTTATTAGAATTGAAAGTTTTGCTTGATCGGTCTTTATAAAAGTTGATGAAGTGTATATAACAATTCTTGGTCCCAGACCCACTAAATAAAGACAAGTAATCCTCCACAACCTAACTGGTTACCAAGCTGGTAACAAGTTAAATTATTTCTCATAGGCATCCTGTTACAAATGGAGATTCCATCTGTAAAAACCTGTTTCATAACATTGAAAACACCAAAAGTGGTCTCAAAAATAAATTAAAAAGCAAAGCAAATATTTTCTTAGACAAATATTTATTAAACACTGAAAGCCAATAATCAAATTAAAAATTAATCATACATGTTCCTCTTTGAAGGCTTTTCTTCATGGGCTGAGCTGGTTGAATTTTCTAAAAATATGATATTGAACATAAAATGGCATCTTCGTATCAGCATTTTTTATTGCTCCAAGGGCCCTGGAATTCTGTTCAAATTAGAGTCATTTTTAGAAAATAGTTACTGTGGATTTACTGCACATGGATGCTCTAGATATCCACTGACTGGTAACTGCTGGCAGAAAAGATTCCCTTGCCCCCCTTTCATCAACTTTTCTGCAGAATTCTTTGATGCTGCTGAATAGGTTTTTAAAGCTTTCTCCTGTCCTTTGACATCAAGCCAACAGGTTCATTTCTGGAAGTGATGACACACTGCTTTGGTGGTGTTAAAAACAGCTCCACGTTCTTATGTGTTTAGCAGAGAACTGGTTCTTTTGCTCAAACTACTGCTTGATTCTGAGGTATGTGGATTCTTCGCATCTGATTAAGTTTCTATGATGCTATCAAATCTTTTCCTATTTCATAAATAAGCCTATCACGTTCTCTTATAACCGAAAAATTGGCTCTTCACATGCTTCAAATATTTTTTGTGTTCTTCAAAACTGTGCTCACAACCCAATGAAACATCTTACTTTTACTAAATGATTTCCAAAACTAAAGCTTCTTTTGATTCTTTTATTCATTTGACAATCTACAAATCGCATTTACTTTTCTTAGATATAGTGAAACATGGAAACGTTTTAATACTTGAACTTTTTTTTTTTAATGAAGTGTTGTAAAAAAAATCTATTTTCTTCCTAAGAGCTAGATGAACCACTACCAACCTTGACTTTGGGAAGACTGATATAGGTCATAGTAAATACATGTTTTGGTGGTTAGTAGAGGTCTTACTCAGGTTAACAAAAGACTTTAAAGTAGGGATAGGTAGCGAGACTAGCTGTTGCATGTGAAAGGTTGCCTGTACTCAGTATCAGCTGCAGATGGCATTTCCCTTTCAAGATGATCAGAGTGATTTCTACATCATGACGTCCATATATTAAACACATCACTAATTTGATAAGGCTATAGTCATTATTTCTTATTTATCTGGGTGATGAACCTAAGGCATACAGAGTTTAAGTGGCTGGCCTAAAGTCCAATTTAACCAAGTGTTAGAACTTGAATCTGGCTATCAAATCAAGCTCTTGCCTTAAGTATTGTGAACTACACATTTACAAAAGAAAATCTAATAACTGGCCTAAAGAAACAGCAGAATTATACTTTCTCTTCTTCATGGTCAGAAGGCAATAAAGTAAAATTCAAACTATTCTCAGGGGCAAAAATCACTTTATTAATACAGATAAAACCATTATAACCAAATGAGAATTATAGTATAATCTAAGTACATAAAATGGAATTATTTAAATTGTATTATAGTGAAGCTAATCTGAAATAAGATTCCACTTATTTTTGGCCCAAACACTCCTCTCAGATGAAGATAAATGCTACTCCCAGTTTTACATACATTTCTAGGAACAAAACTCAGGACTTCTCCACAATACTACAATTTTCCTATGTTGGGATGCTCTCATTTGTTCCTGAAGTGCCTGGGAGAAAAGCACATCCTACTCAGTGGTGAGTGGTAAGTAGTCTAAAATCAAGCTCATAATTACTCGTGGCATTTCTCAGCTTGCTTTTAGCTGATGCCATCTGGCAAAAGAGTGGCACCATGTCTATGATACCAGCCACAGAAAAATCCCAAGTCCATGTCTACAAACCTCCCTCTCACTGATCTCCGCAATGGACTGGCCAAATACTGACATGCTTTAAAGTTGCATCCGGGTCCCAACTTCTCTTTTTGCAGCTGGAAGAGGCACATTCTCTAACTGAAAAAAAAATCCAGAGCTGGATTCATGGTGGCACAGCCTCTCAGCTCTCGCTACATCCACTCACATAGTCAATTCTACAGACATTCCCAGTGGGGAATCCAACCATCAGCACCTTCACGAAGCCATGTTCTGGTCAGTTTGAGTTGACTGAATTCTCCCAACACCTCAAAGGCACCAGGCAAAGTTGGGTTCCCTTTGCCACTTCTTTGGAGGAGTCAGCAAATCTAAAGCATTTACGGATTTTACTAGCTCCCTCTGCACCCCTTGAGACTATAAATTGCCCAAATGTCCTGTTCTCAATTTTCCTTAGTAGAAAAAAGCCATTTTCCCTTCTTTTCTCTAAAATAAGCCCATAATATAAACTATGTGACAGAATTATAATGTCTTGCCTTATATTCTAAGTCCCTAATAATAACTTTTAGTGTTGGTATGAAGGGAATTTTAGTGTCAAACTTAAAAAAAAAAAAGCAAAGGAAGACATTTATGGCTTCTAGACATTGTGGTAAGCTGTCATAAAATTTATTAAAGAAATTTAGGGCATCAAAATGCTTTTATGCAGTAAGAAAGTCTTACCAATATTTCCAGAATTTTAATAAGTTTAATTTCCCTTTTTAAAGAGTTGTTTCATCTTCTGGTGTTTGATACTAAAGCCCATACACTGGCACTTACCTGGCTCTGGTTTTAATGCAATCTTCTCTAACCCAAAAATTTGCCTAGGTACATTATTGTTTGCTTTTTTAGAGGGGGTTGGTGGGCATTATTAGAAAGTATAACCATAACTAATTCAAGATTAAGTTCTACCTAAATATCAACTTAAGTCAAAGTTGATGTTTTGTTGTTGTTGTTAAGGATAAAAATGCCTGAAAACCAATAATAATTCCAGAATTTCATATCAGTAAGTCCAGAAGCAAAAATATTTGACTGAGTGTGGAGGAAATTCCCTTGAGGAGGATCAATATTATTATCATGATTTATCCTGAGGGCTAGTTTGCAAAGTGGCTAACTTCATTTAGCAACTCTACGAAATTTACAAATTGCTGCAGACTGTATGAGAGAAGGGCTGAGCTTTCAAAAACATTTCCCTAAACTTTCGTAAATAATCCAGGATGCCAATTTACATGGCCTACACGAGTGCCAATGTTTCTGTGGATTTAGTGTCCAGTGGAACCACCACCAACTGCAAACTTATTTAGAATCAAAGGAAGGAACCCCGCCTACAATCCCTAAGGAGCTCTCAGGACTGTAGGTGTCTGGGAGGCCCCACACTCTTCAGTTTGGACCCTCAAGGAGTTTAGATGGTCTCCTCTAATCCATGCCCATCCTGACTTCTTCCTCAAGGGAAGATTCACAGGACTTTATCCTCTTTGAGGCACCTGGTGTCTGACTGTACTGGCCAGCCCTCTCTCATCCACTACTTCTCTTTTATAAACTCTTTTTTCCTTGGCTTCCTGAAAAAATGGTGCACTCTCTCCCGGTCCCCTCTTGTCCCTCTCCCTCTCCTTTTCTGTCCCCCCCAAGCCTTTCCCCCTTCTTGGTGAAACCATCGGCTCTCCCAGCATCAACTCAAACACAAATCTCTGACAAATCTCTGGACTCTGACCCAGGTTTCCAGTTACCCGACGAAGCTCATTGTGTCTAAACCCAAACTCATCCTTCTTCCGCGCCCGCAGACCTGTGCCGCACGTCTCTGGAGTCCAAAAGCCTTGGCCCCACGTGTGCTTCCTTCTCTTTCACAATCACCTCATTCATTCAGGTGCTACGGGGGCTTTGACCTACTTTCCATTCACAGAGAAACGCTTCTCTCACTGGGGACTTGGACAAATTTATGGGAATACTGCATACATTGCCTAAGTTCTTCTCTGCCTCCAGCCTCTTGTCTCCTCTAATCTATCCTATGTCATGCTGTTGCTAGACCAGTGCTCATATAGCAATTCCTAATGGTGTCATTCCCCTGCTCAAAACTCTAATTGCCCCCTGTTGCTTATAAAATAAGCTCTAAACTTCTCCCCCTCCATGGAAGCAATGTTTTACAGTGGAAAGAGCAAACATGAGTGAGTGAGAGACACAGGAGTTCTGATTTCTGCTTTCACCAGATATTAGATATGTGGCCTCGGGCAAATTTCCAAACTTCTCTTTGCTTTAGCTTCCTCCAGTGTAAATAATACTTATTTCATGAAATTATTGAGGATTGACATAAAAATAGCCTCCATTTATTGGAAGTTTACTGCATGTTAGACTTTTAAAAAATGCATTATCTCATTTAGTCTTCATAGCCATGTGCTACTATTTCCTCCATTTTCTAAGACAAGGAATGAATGCCAGAGAGAAGCTAAGCACGCTGTCCTATTCCAGGTCCTTAACTGACCTGTGCTGGGGCTTCACCCAGTACTGTAGGTAGCTGGTACACGCAGTTCCCTTTGTCTTCCATACTCTGATGCAGACACAGCTTTGAGAGCTTATCTCGTCTACTTTTCTCCCAGCCGTTGTAATCTAGATGATCTGAGCTACTTCGCTGGCTCTGACTCCATCTAGAAGGACCTTCCCCACATTTCTACCTGCTGAAATCCTGCTGCTATCCCAAACTCCAGCTGAAGTGTCATCTTCTCCTATAAGACCATTTCGAATTGTGACTGCTTCCTTGGAATTCTCATAATATCTGGCATTTATCTTATATAAAGATCAAGTTCTCTCTTGTACTATCATTTTTTTCTTTTCTGCATATGTTTTATTTTCTTTCCTGAATCACATGTTCTTTCTGTGCAAGGAGCATATTGCCAAGGTCTTACTCATCCTTGTTGGCCTTTTAGTCCCAGGCTCAGTCCCTGGGACAGATGAGGCACTCAGCAAAGGTCTGCAGAGTATTTAATTTTTGAGCAAATTTATTCACATTTCAGAGAGTTGAGCTCATTCTACAGTTCTGCATGAAGTGAAAATGCTTCTCGTATGTTAGAGGTGATATCACAGGAAGAACAATAATTACAATGTGAGTTGGAGATGGGGCCAATTAATCTTTCTCCTCTACGAATAAAAAGGCAATGACAGTGAACATTATATGGTTTTAGGCAAAGTACCTAACAGCGGGGGCCAGCAGTAACAGGTCTATTTAGGTTTGCTATCTTAATTAGCCTATTTAAAAAAGATTTTTGGTGCTATAAAGATGTATGGATTTGCCTTTGAAAGTGTATGGATTTACCATTACGCACACATACCACACACACAGATACACACACACACAATCCAAACAAGACCATAGAAATGGTTTTAAGAGAAAACCCTTAATCCACTCAATTTATATTTTAGCAGCTTCCAAATTCACATGCCCAAATGCATAAATAAAAACACTGAAGAAGAAAATCAGATAACACAAGTGGGAACTCAGTCAGAGAAAGGTTCCCTAACACTGTAGGAAATATCACTCTAGGCAGAAAACTGCTACCAGATCCTTAACTCTGAGAAGGAGCAGGTGGAGACACGACCAGGCAATGCTGCCGAGGCTTCATGCAGCACCCACTGCGTCCCAGCTTGGGGAAATGTTTTTATTACAGACACGGTGATATGTAATGGGCCAAATGATCAGTTCTGAGAGGATTTCACACGGGATTGTGACACTGCAGTAGCTGGGAAACATCACCGTGTTCAAGGGAAACTGGGCTAGAACTCTAGTTGACACGTAACTTGAGGACAACATCAAGGTTGACGTCAGGCAGGTGACAGCTTCGGTCACCTCATGTGAAGCAATGTTGGGAAATGCAAAGCTCAGTTTTGAGAAATCTCAGTCGATGTCAAGATATTTCTTTAAAAAGTGCAAGATTCTCAGGATCCTCTACCGTCCTGTTAGGAAAAAATTTCCTCTTCCTAAGGAAACGGTGTCTTTCCTGCTTTCCTTTCCCCTCACTCTCAGGCTCTGCTTGCTGAACAGAGCTGAACGCCAGTCAAACCAGCTGTTTCAACATTTTCAAAACACCTGCGGAGCACTGGGTTGGACGAATGGCCACAGCGTTCAGTAGGACGCGGAGAGGGAGACGGAGAGAGGCAGCCCAGCACTCTGCACTCAGCTTCGCTCACATAGTGACACCCCCCGCCCCCAGGCCCAGGCTGGGAAGAGTGAGACCGGTGGGCTGAGAGGCAGGAACAGAGATAGCTGCGCTGCAGTGGTGAGGAAGCTAACGGGGCAATTAGGAGGCTGATTCATTTGTTTATCTACATGATCACGCTGTACTTAGTGAAGTAGTTTTTAAGTGTTCTGTGGTTCAGGAAATCTCCCCCCACAGGCTCATCACATCCACATCCTTCCATGTGCCTGACAGTTCCACGAAAGAGGAAAAAACCATTCTAAGCACAGGGTATGGGTTTTGGTGGACCTTTATAATAATATACTTGCTGAGATAATTATGATAAACAGCGCATACCAAGCTCCAAACAGAGAAGAGTTGAAAAAAGCATTCAACGATGGTTGCTACCATCTTTTGAAAGAATCAGAGGAACACATGGCCTTTTTGAATGTCCCTACAGGGCTTCCCAAGAAGTGTTTCTAAATCCCCAGACCGTGATTCTAGAAATACAATCTAGACAACAGAATTTCTGAACAGAAAGGAACTTTTTTAGCAATTACTTCAGTTTGGGCTTCTCTAGCCAGTATTTCACAGAACTCTGTATAATAAAATACATGGGCCACAGAAAAAGCTCAAAACTATTCTATGGATCAAATCATTTTAGGGAATTCCAGATTAAAGAAAGCTGAATAGGTTTTTTTACCAAAGGGTATCAGAGATTAAAGATGGCCACAGATTCTTTGACTTTGCTGGGGTCTATGTCTTCTACCCTGGACTCTGGGCAGGCTCTGTGTTTGGCAGAATACAGAAGTGACGTTGGGCCAGTTTCAGGGCCCAGGCCTTATGGGGCTGCTGACTTCCATGTCTGGTCCCTTCCCAGGCTTGCTTTTGAGGGATTCTCACAGCCGCCATCCAGGGGTGGGGAACCTGCAGCCTCAGGGCCACAAGTGGCCCTCCAGATCCCCAGGTGTGACCCCTTGACCAAATCCAAACTTCACAGAACAAATCCCTATATTAAAAGGATTTGTTTGGTAAAATTTGGATTCAGTCAAAAGGCTGCACTCAAGGATCCAGAAAGCCACATGTGGCCCCAAAGCGGCAGGTTCCCCACCCCCACGTTTGCTGCATGAAACCCAAGTGAGAACAGCCTTGCTGAGCCCAACCAACCCTCAGCACCAAGAGAGATGATAATAAATTATTGTTTAAGCCATTAAGTTTTGGGGTGGTTAATATGCTAGCACACAGTTGGCAATCGGTAACCATTTATTAAATGAATGAATGAGTGAGTGAGTGATATAAATGTGAATCTTCATGAGGCGAATATAGCATGCCACATTTCCTAATTATTACCTCTGAATACTTTGAGATAAATCATACAGAACAGGGCCTGATAGAAGACTAGTTTGAAAAACACTAAATGAGAGGATTGAAATGGTACAGTTTGGGAAATATTGGTCTAGTTGTTCCTTTATGTTTTAGATTAGGAAAGTGAGGCCCAGACAGGTGAAGAGAATTGCCTAAGGACATAAAACTAATTGGTGGACTCTACCTATGAATCAATTTCCTGTCCCAGCTAAGGTAAAGGGGTGTGGACACAATGGTTTCACTCACATAACCACATTTTAGCTAATTAAATAGATCAGGCTTCTCACTAGGTAGCCCTCTCTTTCTGTTCATGATAAAGTCTTTGTGTCCAACTAGCTATTTTCCATGAGGCCTCCTTAAGTAGTAGACTTCCAAAGAGGACATAAGAATAATTATTAGCCTGAATCTAGACTAAGCTTCAGTTCTCAAAACAGCAGAATTTATAGCAAAATCTTGGATCTTTGGTTTTAAAACATTTGCCTGATGGAAATCCTTGCCTGCCATTGAAATGTCTCGAAGAGCAAATTCTCAACTGAACTAGATATTGGTGAAGGATCCCGATTTTAAAATTCCTCCAGTCTTATGTTACAAATATCATTTCTCTTCCTCCACGTGACAGGTAAATAATGTGTTCTGAATTTTTATTCTGTTTTTAAGACAATATAGTGAAGAATATTAATACTAACCAGTTCAAAATCTGAGGTATTCAACTTTTACTTTTCAAATACCACAGCCTATGCCACAGCTTCCTAATCAAGTCTCCAAAGTCAAGAACCACTTCGATATGAGTCGAAAAAGTTTTATCTAATTATCTTCATTCCCTACTTTGAATTGACCAACCATGTATCTTTTTCTGGTTTTATCAAAGGAGCTTCCAGGACAAAAGCACATCCAATTTTAAGTAGGCTTTAGTTAGCAGACTTAAAATTGATCATGCATTTTAGTTTCAGTAACTTGCAATTTCTACACCCTTTGATAATTCACTTTAAAGAGCAAACTGTCTTTAATGACAAGGCTTAAAAGAGGTGACCTTTCTGAACAAAATATGAAAGCTCAGAAGAGATAGTTCTTTTAAGAAAACTATGAATTAAAATGACCTTGTGTTCTGAAACTTTTCTCCCACCATTTTTGATGTTTTCCCTTTCCTTTTTACTCTTAAAAAGAAAGCTAAAACACCACTGCCTTCTATGGATGGTGATGTACTTCAATAAGAGAGGTGTTAATTGTTAATTCAAACTCCAGTTTCTTCTTTCTGCACTTTCTCTGCAGATTCCTTTAATGAGGTTGCCCACTGCTATAAGCATGTACCCGTTTCTGAAGAAATCACTGTTAATATGTGGCATTATAGGATAATGTTTGAATCTGAGCCATTTCCCTCAAGTCACTGTCAATTCTTTTGTACAATCCATGAAGCAAGACCATCATTCTCTGCTCCTTCTACCTTAGTCTTCCTTTTTTCTCCATTGTGCCCTGATGGCTGCCCTCTGTGGAGTCCATTGTTGAGTGGGGAGGTTGCAAAATCAGAGGTCAGACCTCTGCAAGGGCTCATTGCCTGGTGATGCAGAAATGTTGGGCTCAAACAAAACTATGACATATGCAGATGACTGAATAGCTAACTTTGCTGTTAACCCTTCTCTTCCCTGACCCTGTAACTGGATAATAACACACACCAAGAACCCTGGGATCCCAGAGCACTGCTTCTGCTTGGCTTGTTCCAAATGCTTTATCAGCCACTACCTGTTGACAATTACATGTTGAAATAGAAAAAGCACTGGATGACTCAGGTCCAGCAGCCAATAATAATAACTGCAGATGTAACTAAATTAGGTACTTGTGATGAACAATTGATCTTCCAGCAGATAAAAGACAAGATGAAATCTTAGATGTTTTTATAATAAGGCATGGTCTTTATAATTTATTTCCTGAGCACTGGCTTTTTCTCCCAGTAGCCATTTCTATACTCAATGCCCAACTCAGTAAGGAATTTCAAACATGCCAAATGTAATTTTTCTTTCTCTTCCTTTATCAGAGAACGTTCACAAAGACATTAGTGTCAACCACCCATTCCTATCACATCCAATCAAACTGACCTAAAGTTTCATTCCATTTACTCCCAGACATACATGACATGCTTCAGGAGGGAAACAGGATCTGGGTAATGTCAAAGGTTCAGCAGTGTCTGTAATTTCATAATCCTTGAAATAAGGAAAACAAAGAATGGCAGGCAACCTTCCAAAACACCTACTGATATTTACTCATGGGAAACAAATATTCTTGAGTGGGAGTTCCAATTCTAGCATACAATACAATTCATGAGGTATTTTCACATCAAGCAGTTAATAACCTCACTAATGAAATCTGTTGAGCTTCAACCTGCTTTTCATGGTCTGTATAGAAGTACTTAACATTAATCATGTAGCATTAATCTTTCCCTTCTGAGTGCTAAATCATAGTCTGAGTACTAATTGTCCTCATTTGTTAGGTGGTTTTAATAGCATCTGCCACGATTTTGCTTTTTTCTGAATATTCTTGAAACCAGTGCTATAATTTATTGTATATGCAGGAAAAACCTGATCTTTCAAAGGACAGAGACTTATATTCCTGGAGGAGGTGTCAGGGTGGGTGGCTGAGCCTTACCAGAGTGGTGGCCCCACAGAGATGATTTAGTGCAAGAACCCCAGGCCTCCTGCTACAGCTGTGGCATAGCCGTGTTTATGCAGATCCTCATCCTGGCTTTGGAAGTGGCTATAAAACCTGTTACTTCCTTATCATGTCCATGTCTCAGTTACGGTACAAAAAAGGGTAATTAATCCTTGGGCAGCAAACAACAGACATGGGCGTGGGAAAGAGAAAAGAATTTTGAAATAGTGTAAATAAACTTTCTGCCCTGTCCTTTTACAGTAAACCAGATGATTACAGCCCTGCCCACCGGCCAGATTTTTAGAGAGTGCCTCAAAATGCCCATGGCATGCACGACAATGCAGTCAGAAGAATTTGGAGCATCCATTCACTGCATTTCAAAATTTCCTTGGCAAATCAGGGTTGACCAATCAGCCTAGAACTGCTTATGAGCATTCAGGTGGGGACAGGGACCGTGACTTAAACATCCACTCATGGCAGCAACACCATATTCTCTCAACAAGGAGGTGCCCACATGAAAACAGGATCATGGAAAGCACATTTTGTGATCACTTGCCAATGTGTTGTGTCCTCATAATATGACCCTACATTTTTAGGCTCTTTTAAAAGATTATCGAATGATAGTACAATGAAAACAACCACCATAAAAAGAGAGAGCAAGAAAGTAACAATAAAACCATAGCTGCTACATAAAATTCTTACACCATTCTGCCTCTGGAGTTCCAGGATAAGACTGGATGGAGACCAACATGACAAATACTTGGACTGATATCAGATGATCTAGTGATTTTATTCTAAACACCAATTTCATGCACTAATTATAGATTTGCTCTTTGACATAACATAAGGTATGTTTCCCCAAAGTATAATTTGAGATTGTCAGTATTTGCTAGGGAAAAATACCATGTGTATGTCACAGTTAGCAAATTAGGTACAATAAAAAGTAGAAATAAAATTGATAAGTACAAAATAATGTTTTAATAATATATGAACATGAACATGAAAAAAATGTAAACAGGTTAAAATTTTGATATGATACTACAAACGTGATCTTGATCATATGCAACTGGTAAAATTCTACGCAGAAGCATTAACAAGGCATACTGTAAGAAATCATTTCTTTTCCCAATATAAGCAATTCTCAGCACATACTCAAATACACACAGATATGGAAATCAGAAATAAGGGAATGTTAAAAAAATAACTTAGGCAGACACAAATAAAACTACCCCACTAGTGTGTGAACGATGCAAGTTTTTATGATCTTAATTACATTTAAGTATTAAAAAATGCCACTGATCTCACAGTTTACTTAACAATATTCAAATCTTCAAACCTGCTGGAAGAAATCCACAGTGTAGCCTGGACAACTGCATCTAGTGCATTCTCTCGTGAAGTCACCTGAAAACCAAAACCCAAAAACCTCAGTTATGACTTTCTCTCAGTTTAATAGCTCTGTCAATCACAAAATAGTTGCAATTCTGAAGAAGTTGGATAGGGGTTAAAAGGATATTTGATATCAAAATGTCATCATTTATGCCTTTAAGGGATTAAATCTTACCGACACCAAACAAACAGAATCTTTTAAAAGGGAATTATTCACAAGCTCTTTCCTTTTAACACAATGCCAAATAAGTGGTTCAGTCTTTCACTGCACTAACAGGTAGGGTGTTTGATGGAATTAGAGCAGGTAAACACAATATATGTCAGTGATGTCACTGAGAACCTTTGACTGAAATGCTCTTGTATATCCCTAAGAAGGGCATACGGGGGGCACTCAAGTGTTGTGACATTACTGGGCCACTCTTCTGGTCTGGAGAACAGCGCCAAACCCCCAGGGCATAAGGACTTTGAAGATGTGAGCTATTATAGCAAGAATTGCATCATTTCACTATCTTAAAGGAAGATGGTGTCTCCTTCACTCTGCAACTGGGCTTCAAGACAATGTCTTGTGGTGACTAGGCAGGTGAAGCCCGGACTTGCTGTGTCCCTGCAGATTCTCTCATCTTGCTCTGACAGTACTGAGCACTGTGATTAAAAGAGGTGAGTGACTTCTTAAAGACAGGCTATTTACTAAAAACAAGTCTTTTCTTCAAAACTGATGCTATGTCTAAGCATTTTAATAAAGACTTAAACATCAAACCAGAAGACTCACAGGCACAAACAATACAAACTAATCGGAAGGCACTCTGCTCACAGGCTATACCTTCTGCTTTGGTATGTAGTCAGTTCTTCTTGAAGGATGGATGCTCTCTTTTGCAGAAAGTTAACCTAGAAAAGACGCCTTGTATAAGAAGAGGTGAACATGGCTTAAATGTCAATATCATGCAAATAGCATGGCAAGATTCTATTTAAATTCAGACAATTTTCTAGCAAACACTCAGAGGATTTGTTGAATGTCAGTGGTGTGTTTTTACATTTGGTCACAACCCATCTTTACTGAAAATCCATCAATGACTACAGAACAATGTTCAAATTCCTCATTATAGAAGCTGTTTTGATCTGGCCCCCTCCTGTCTTTGTGGCTTCATCTCTCCTCATGCCCTTCCTGCCATCGCCACCTTATACACCACTCTTTCACATGCTGTTGCCCTTTGGCACGGGCCATTGTCTCTCTTTGGGATGCTTGGCTACCTATCTCCTATTCACCCTTCACTCTTTGGTTCAAATATCACCTCTTATCTCCTCCCCAGCTGCTCCTCACCCCAGGCAAAGCCAGTGGTCCCCTCCTCTGTGTTCCTGGTCTCTATTACTGCACTTCTCACACTGCCTTATAGTTGTATGTTTTCATATCTCTCCTGCAAACCTGAGAGCTCTTCGGGGGGAGGGATGGCTTTTTTCTTTCTCCACCCCCAGTTTCTCTCATAGGGCTGGGCATGAAGCTGGTGTTCACCAGCTGTTTAATGAACGATGAATGAGTGAAGAGAAAACTACTGCTTTCTGGAAACCTCAATCCATCCTGGGGATTCCCTGAGGTTGGAGAGACAGTATTTTGTAGTGGAGAGAGCCTGAGCTTTGCCTGGAGTTAGACCAACTTGGGTTCAATTCCTGGCTTGGCCTCTATGGCTCTAGGAAAGTTACTTAAGCTCTTGATGCCTTATCTGTGAAATGGGGTTAATGACAGCTACTGCCCAAGATGATGAGGATGATATGAAACAACCAATAGAAACTGCCTAGTGCAGAGCTCATAGGAGGTACTACCCCCAGACCTCCACTCCTGGGGGGCTGGAAGAAACTGGGTTGTTTAGTATGGTCTGCTAAATCAGACCTTTACAATGCATTTGATTATTCTGAAGCATAAATTTCTATACTATTAAAGATACCTATATCAGGCATGAATTTAAAAGCAAATAAAAATGGTTTGGGGATAACTTATACTAATGCTTAATGTAATCAAGAGTCAGTGGTATTTGATCATTTCAGAATTGTTTACTCTTGCCTCTTTGGTCTGAACTGAAACCATGGCAATGACTGATTCTGAAACATAGTTATGCAAGATAGTACAGATAACAGAATAGAAAATATGCTTAAAAGAAGAGGAAAGCACAGTCTTTCTAAATGGGTTCATATCAAAGTGGTCCCCTCAGTTTTGCTTATTTATATATCACCCTGGTCTTAACTTTATCCAATTGCTCAATTGACCCATAGGACAATTGATAATTTTGACAGATGCAAGGATTACATTGATTCAACTTCCCTCCCCCCACCACGCTTTGCAATTGGAATTCCAACAATTTTCAAAAAACATGGGCACCTGTGCTTTCAAACTAAATTTGCTCACTGTATGGCCTGTGACTCCTCCATGCAGCTGCCAACTCTGAGGCCCTATCACAGCTGGCAGCACTCTTTTTCTGGGTCAGCATCCAGTTTTAGGAGGATGAAGTGGCTTTTATTACAGTGAAATGGTATGAATGATAACAGAAGCCCTGCAGGTGGGTATCAGATTTCTCTTTTTTCCTCCCTCTAAAAAAACTCCTCTGAAGGTGTCAGGTCCTACATAGCTGACACTATGGAAGCTCTCCTACAAACTTAATGGGTAAAGCACACCTGGAGTAGAGCTTTTCATGTAAATAAAGATGACTTTAAATTCAGACAGTTCTCTAGCCCAAACTTTCTATGTTAACATTCTCTTCCAGTACTTATTTTTATATGCAGGAACTAGCATAGCAAAATTTATCAGCCTCCAGCTTATAAGCTACTGCAATAGCAAACAGTAGCAAAAGGATTGGTATAATGAACATTTCATTTTCAGATAAGAGGGCAATATAAAAGGAAAAGCTAAAATTTGTTCCACATTTCATCTTACATATTATAAATAGATAATGTGGATATAATCAAACTATACTATTTATTTTACTCATAAATAAATTTATTCAGCACCTACTATATGCTAGGCACAGTTCTTGGCACAGAGAGTAAAGAAATCCTTTCCCACATGGAACTTTTCCAGGAAAAAGTATGTCTTAAATTTCAAAATGTATTGGAAATAGGAATATTTGAACTCTTTCTCACGTCAGAGTTAAAAAAGCTCATTAGACCAATGATACATAAAACATTCAAACAATACAGAAGTATATAGAGAAAACTTACATTGAAAGTTTTAAATAAATACCTAAATTTAAGTCAATTTTATCTCTCACATTATATTTTATGAACTATATCAAGAACCACACATTTCAGCAAGAAGTATTTAACCTAATTGTTTGCATACCTTGTTATTATTTTGCCTTGAACTTAAAATACATCTTGTTATCTCTAACAACCATATAAAATACACCAGAATAAAAATGCTTCTAAGGGAACCATGCTTTCCATTTCTCTGCACTTTAACACAGTGAAGAATCAGCAATGTGCCAAGTTATGACACTCTGGACCCAGCACCAAGAATAGAGTGAGGCTATATTGAAATGTAGACTGAAAATGAATAAAAGTTACCATAACTGAACTTTTCAATTTCAAGGGTGCTTTTAAGAAAATCTTACTGAGACAATGAGTTCTTAAACAGTAAGAAACAAAATTTAAAACAAAACAAAAACAAAAACAATTCATCCTGGGTAGTAAGGTTATGCTATGATATCACATTGATTTCTGGAATCAATTCAGAATCAAATTTATTTGCAAGTTTATTTTCAGGATATGCATATCACCTAAATCCTTGGAAAATGCCTTGGTTATAGTAATTACCTGGGATTTTAAGGAGGAAATTGTGTCTTCAAGTTCTTGTCTTAGAGATGCTGGCATCAACCCTTTGAATTTTGTTTCATATTCTTGTCTTATGTAAGTCATCTAAAATAGAAAAAAATTAAAGTTATCTTTTTTTACCATAGAAATGATTGTTTTGAATTTAAAAAATCCTAGAATAACATCTATTCAACACAAAGATAGGTATGTTACATGTGGTCAGAAGCCAGACAATAAAGATGTAATAAGAGGAAAGAGTTAAAAACTGAAAAAGCTATCCAGCCTGACCTTGTGACTCTGAGAGAGACAGTCCCTGTAACAACACTTTATTTCTTTAAAATCCTTGTTAATACAATTTTTAGCACCTGTTAAGTAAAATACTTGTTCTCTCCTCTCCACTTACGAGGTATGCTAGCCCTGTAGCCTCTCCTTGATCAGGATGTAGACTTCAACCATACTATGCTGTGATATGAGGACAATTCATAGCATGTCTTTGCTTTGATTAAAACACTCCTCCAAACTGGCACATACCTGGGGTGGTACATGTGATTCATATGATTATGAAGACATGAATGAAGGAGCAGCTGTGTCTCCAAGCCTCCTCAACACACGTAGACAGGTAGAGTGCCCTGGGCATAGGAAGCTTCTGTGCTTTTAGGTTTCCTTCTGCCTCCTGAATACTATCAGGCCTGTGTTCAAGTAGCTGATGCTCACTGGGCTGGTAAAGGAAAGGTTGGTGGCTCATCCCATTCATCACTCTAAAAGCTAAAGAAGTGAGTGAAAGGGTAGAAGAAAAGCTTCTGGAGAAATATGCCTGAGCAGGATAAAGATGTGCATGGGTGTGACGTGAATGTGTGTGTGTGTGTATACTGGTGTCTTTCTCCAGCTATGTTTCTGAATTTCTCTTCCTCCTCATCTGAGATGTGATAGAATTAATTACTTTTAAAATCTGTTGCATGTGCCATGTGTGACTTAACTGAATATTAAAGCTGAGTTGCAGTGTATCATATAAATAATTCATCAGACACACCTGGAAATAAGATAATATGTATGTAATACCACGAAAATGTGTACATTTTGAGTGCAGCTGCACAAGCCTATGGATTTGCTGAAGATAATTTAAAATTACCAGCCTTTAAGTCCAAACTTTTCTTACACTAAGCTGAATTAAGGAAGAAATGTGTTCTAACAATTCATTTCATTACCTACTAAAATCCCATGGCAAATGTTCTAGAATATGTTTTCAATTTTTAGCAAAGTGCTTTTTTGATATATGCTATAATCTTGTGATTTGTATCTAAAGGAAAAACAAAATTGTGGAAAAATGATCTCTCCCCTCCCACTGATCCAAAGTCTTTACTGATAAAATATATGT
Source organism: Daubentonia madagascariensis (assembly GCA_023783475.1). Taxonomy (NCBI): domain Eukaryota; kingdom Metazoa; phylum Chordata; class Mammalia; order Primates; family Daubentoniidae; genus Daubentonia; species Daubentonia madagascariensis. The sequence continues at coordinate 12,612,363 of JAKFHU010000487.1, forward strand.
TGGTTCTCAGTATCTATTGATTTTTCTCACCTTCTCTTCTTGAACTTCCAATAGTTACATTTCTTAGCTGACTCAAATGAAAAGAGTCTGCTTTATAAACCAGACCTTAAGGGAAACATTTATTGAGGGTTCATAGGTTATATATGAACTATTTGACTATTTTTTTTTTTTTTTACTCAACACTGGCTCTGAAATTTTGAGCTCCTACTCTTTTAAAAAGGACTCTTATGTATGCTCTAGGTCTTGCGTCGTTATCTGTTTAGAATGTCTGTCCACTGCCTGTATATTTGAAAGATAACTTGGCTGGGTATAAAAATGCTTCAATCCCACTTTCTTTCTCTCAGAACTTTAGAGACATTTCTCCACTGTTTTCTGGCATTACATATTGCTATGGTGAAGTCTGAGGCCAAGCTGATTTTTTTTCATGTTGAAGATAACTTTCTTTTTCTGCTTGGATGCCCATATGATTTCTTTTTCCTTGATTCAGTAAGTTCACTGGGAAATGATTTGGTATTAGTTATTCTGTATGAATTTTCCTGAGACATTGTGTGTGCCCTATCTTTAGATTCCATTATTTAAACAAAAGTTTCCACTGTTAGAAGAATTATTTGTATTCTATTATTTTTTACATACATGCTTTTCTATTTGTTCTCTTCTTCAAGAACACAGATTTTGCATGTGTTGACTCTTCTTTGATAATGTCCCATACTTGCATTTTTCTCTATTATTATTTTTACTTTCTTATCATTTTATATCTATTTTATATTTCCATTTCATTTTGTATGATTTCCTCTAGCCTGTTTACCATGTTTCCTTGCATGTTTTCAGTTATAATCTTTTTGGTTTTTCCAATACGGTTTCAATCTCTGTAATCTTTTGATTTTGTCTACCATTTTTCCTAAGCTCTGAGAGATCACTTCTCATCTCTGTCTGTTGACTTATGTTATCTTTAAACATGTCTGTTCTTTTTTCTTTTTCTCTGTCTCCCCCCACCATTTTCATTGACAGAGATACACACACACACACACACATATATCAATGTGTTTTGTAAATGTTTTGACACTCTGAAGAACTGTTATAAAGAACTGTAATTTGTCTGAACCTTCTTTCTGTTTCTTGGGTAATTTTCCATTTGATATATGTTCTTTATTTGTTTTTTGCTTACATTCTTTCTCTCTCTCTCTTTTAATCTAGCAAAGATCATATGCTAATTCCTTTTTCTTAAAAAAAGATATACCTCATTTTTCAATGGAACCAGCTATTTGCTGAGTGTGGAGGTAGGGGGAGTAAGCTGGGGTCAGGCCACAGCTATGATTTGGTTTTGTCTTCAATACCCTTTGACCAAATCTATGATTTCAATTGCTCTGGGGGCCTATCTCCCTCAGTTTTCAAGTACTTTGAAGGTCATGGCCAACCACTTGAGCCCTTTGGTTTCTCTTACCTCTCTTGCCCCCCTCCATTCTTCACATCTGGTGGTCTCACTCTACCAGGAAGCTAGGCCACAGCGAGTTGAAAATTGTGTGTGACCAAGGTTGCTGTTTGATCGTCACTATTCCTTCCCTCACTTTTTAAATTCAGTAAATTTTCCAACTTTTATTGAAGATCCATGCATTTCTACTTCCTATCTACCCCTTTATTTTTTATTTTTATGAGTTCAGTGAATTTGAGTGAACTTAAAACGAGCCCCTGGAAGATCTGAAATTACCTTACCTAGCAGTGAGACTATCAGTCAGGAAAATATTACTGCCCTGAATCCTTAAACTCAAATCCTAAATTTGAAAATCATTATATAAAGCAGAATCCTGTTACTTTAATAAAGTCATGAGAAACTTTAACCAATCTGTTTTTATTCTATTTATGAGGTTAATAAAGTTTCTACTAGCAAACATTTATTACTTTCTATGTGCCAGATAAGATTCTAAGTGTTTTATATGGATTTAATCCTTCTGATGACCCAATGAAGTAAGCAGAGAGAGGTAAAACATGATTTGAACTCAGGCAGTGTGACTCTCAAGCACATATTATTATCCACTTTGTTCTACAGTTTCTCAGTCCTTCCAAACGCTGAAATGTTTCTTCCATTTCAAAAGGAAGAGGCTGTCACAGACACAGCTGGTTAAAGCAGTTTGTCCACCTCACACTAGTGTTCTGCCCAGCACAACAGGGGGTGGGATGTGCAACTACTGTCCTTCCAGACATCCATCTAGTCATCGATCTTTTTTTTAAGTGACAACAATAACAACAATGATGACAACAATTGGTTCCAGAGCACTCCCCATACTTTCCCATTGGTTTAAAATTTTAACTTACTAAGGATTTATAGACTGCTTTAAGAAAATCTATACAAATGCAATGCACATATTGACCTAAAAGTTCCACAAATTCCCCAAATAAGCACACATTTTAAAGTTCAACCAGTGAAGGATACATCTAAATTTGTCTCACAGCAAAGGATAAAAGGGAAGGAAAGAAAAGTTTATCTTCCTACTATCATTCTTGGCTCCTGCTGCTATTTTTCTGTCCCCACCTCTGACCGAGGACGTGTTTGAGGGAAATAGTGAGGGGTGATAACATTTACCTACAGACTGATCATGAGCTATGAGCTGCTGAGAACGCCAGTTTCCCTTTTTCTTGTCTTCCCACACATCCCCCTGGTGCTGACTACAAAACAGTCTGGCCTTACAACAGACCAAGAAGTGAGAGGGGTTGAATTGAGCTAAGCAAAGAGTTTGATGGACATACAATTCCTCTGATTAAGGGACATCAAAATTTCACACATAAATCTATTTTATTATTAGATTTGAATATTAAATTTCATTAGCACAAAGTGTCCTATTATGCCAGTGAATGATGTCTATTAAACACAAATGTATCCTGGGCTGGGCACAGTGGCTCATGCCTATAATCCCAGCCCTTTGGGAGGCCAAGGCAGGAGGACGGCTTGAGGCCAGCAGTTTGAGACCAGCCTGGGCAACATAGCAAGATCCAGTTTCTAAAAAAAAAAAAAAAAACCACACAAAAATTAACCAGGCATGGTGGGTGCGCCTGTAGTCCTAGCTACTCAGGAGGCTGAGGTGGGAGGATCGCCTGAGCCCAGGAGTTTGAGGTTATATTTTGAGGTAAGGTGAAGCAGTTCAGGAAAATAAGTGCGCCTGATATTACTTTACAAAGTCCAATAGGCATTTTTGGATCAGTTCAGGAGAGGAAAAAGGGAACTAACCAAGAATTCTACTGATGCTCTCTCCTAAATCTCTCTCTGCTTTGCCATTGGTACCATCCCAGTCCAGAATGCCTTCATTTTGCACCTGGACAACTGCAGTATTGATATGTTGGTCTTGTTTTTCAAATAGAATTTGCTTAACATTTAAAATCAAAATTAAAATCCTGTACATGTCCAACAAGGCCCTGCACTGTCTGGTCCCTATCCATGTCTCACCTTCTTGTCACCCCAAAGAGTCTCCTTGCATCTAGAACACCAGACACTTTTGCTTTCTTTCAACTCATTCACCAATCATCTGTGCTTTTTCTCACAACAGGACCTTTCTCATTTTCTCTGATTCTTCTTTCTTATCTTGTGGGGTTTGGCCCCTGTGTCCATCTGGACCTCCAGATATCGGAGGCTGCTGCTCTGTGGTGATGCCAGGGAGGTTGCAGGTCCAGGCACCCAGCAGGAGGGAGGTTGGCCAGGCCCTCATGATGAAGCTGTGTCTGGGGAAACTGCCCCCCCCCCGCCCCCCCCCCCCACCCGCCCCAGCTCCACACAAGCATGGCCCCTAGTGGTGGTAGGCAACAGCTTTCATCAGCCAGAATGGGGTGGGGAGGAGGCACATCAGCCCTTGCTTTTGAGCTGGCTCCTGTCACTTTACTGGCACTTTTAGTCCTTTTCATCCCTAATGGGTTCTCCTCCTAGCTGCCTCTGCCTGCTGCCAGGCTCAGGACCTACAGGCTTGTGGCTCCAGCCTCACGAACTGCTCTGGGGTTCTGTTTTGTTTCTAGGCCTTAGAGATGTTCATCTTGCTTCCGACACCAAATACATCATTTTAATTTTCTCTTTTAATATTTTCTCAATCACTGTTGAGTGTTTGGAGCAGAGGGAGTGCCTCATAATATTACCTAAATAGAGCTATCTTGTACAAAAGGATAGACTCTTTTGCAACCTTTTAATTTAATACAGTAAACTGTGGGGTTTAAGAGCCCAGATGCTGGAGCTGGAATGTCTGGAGCTGAACCTGGGTTGTGCCCTAATCTGTGTGCCCTGGGAAGGTTCACTTCTCTGTGCCTCAGTTACCTTATCAGGAAAATAACTTTTCAAGGCCATTGTGAGAATTAGATGATTTAATATATGTAAAATTTTTATAAGAGTTGCACATAATAAGTGTTCAATAACTGTTAGTTATCATTACATCACCTAATGGACAGTTTTAATATATATTTCATTGCATTATTATATATATATTATGAATTATATGTTTTCATTTAAACAATCCTCTATCATTAGACTTTTTTGCTATTTTGAATTACTTGCAACATTATAAATCCTTATAGCAAATTATTTGCATATATTCATGATTAATTTGAGGACTCCATTTAAACCTCTTTTTGTATTTTTTAGTTTCTGTGATTGAGAAAGTACATGATAAAAAGCTTCTATGAATTCAGAATCAGTTTTAAATGAATTTATATTTTATAATTAAAAACAATCTATATACATTTGAAAAACAGTAGTACCTGTTTATCTAGGCTATGCACAGTGCTTGGTGAGTGTCTTAGTTAGTTTGGGCTGCTATAACAAATACCATAGACTGAGTGGCTTATACAACAAACATTTTTTTCTCACAGTTCTAGAGGCTGGAAGTCCAAGGTCAGGGTGCCAGCATGGTCAGGTTCTTGATAAGGGCTCTCTTCCTGGTTATATCCTCACATGGCCTTTCCTTGTGTGTGCAAGCAGGGAGCGAGCTCTGGTCTCTCCCTCTTTCTCTAAGGGCACTAATCCCATTATGGGGGCTCTACCCCCATGACCTCATCTAAACCTAATTACCTCCCAAAGATCCACCCTCCAAATACCATCATATTGGGGATGAGGGCTTCAACATATGAATTGGTGGGGGGGGGCAAAAATATTCAGTTTATAATAGTGTGCATGTGGATTTTCTCAGATTCTTGCCAATAACTCTGGTCCACAGATGAGGAACCATTGCTCCAATGTAAATGACTTAATTTAAGTGAAGGATCTCAGCTCAAAACTATCTCTCCACCTAGCCTGGATTTATACTACTTAGAAATATATGGGAGGGTTAAGGGAAATTGACAGATAGTTCTACTCATTGTGGATTAGTTTATTCAGAACCCATTCTTTTAATACTTGGTTTAGCTGAATTCCATAAAGCAAACTGAGTTTCACTGGTGGGTATACTATAGAGGGCAGGGGGAGGGGAGGGAGAAGAAGAGGTGACTTGGGGCATGGTATATACTCTGAGGGAGGGTGGACAAGACTGGGCACTGCAGTGGGAGGTCCAGAGTAAGAAGAGTGCATCAGAAAGACACTGGGCTTGGAAGGGCAGTGAAGGGCAGGTCACAGGTGGACAGGAGCAGGGCACAGGAAGGAGGTTTGCTGGGAGGGCTCAGATGCAACATAAACAGGAACATGGAAGATGTTTCTGAGGGATGGGACTTTGTGTAGCAAAACATTTTTACACAGGCTTTTTAGGGAAATGAGTACACAGAACTTATATGTTTGATTTTTTGGTTTCAAGAATAAGAATGAAAGAAATAGTAGTAAAAGATGACGCCTCCAAAAAATGCTGTAGGGCAGCTGAGAAAAAAAATGCACTGCCTTCTAAGAAATTCCATTTTTTATTGGGGATAAGGTATTATGTGTTGCCACAGCAACTGCCAAGAAAGATACATTTTAAGAAAGGTGCTCTGCAGCATAGCTTGTGTACTTTGATATAAAGTGAAAATGTAAAAGTAAACATAATTTTCTTAACAACCTTAAAATATTCATTTCCCCTTCTTTCTTCAATATGGTTTCATCTTATGGTCCTTTATTCTAACTGGTGTCCTTTCAAACTAAGCATGTAGCTCATTAGGAGTCCTCCGTTCCCTGTTCATAGGGACCAGTTTCCACTGCTAGGGAGTGAAGCCTGCTACTTAATGGGCCTGTGACTCCAAGGAAAGGGGGTGGCTGATTAATGAAGCAGTTGCTGACCTCTATTGTTTGAAGGGTAGCATGAACTAGTTTCTGGAAGGGGTTATATTTTTAGGAAAAAGAAACAGTTTTCTGGTCCTGTGGAGAAAAATGTGGCTTCAGAATGAGAGAATGGTTCAAACCTAGCACTTTAATTATGTTTAGATGCTCTAAATCCAGCTTCAAGTAGTTCAAAAATTATACAAAAGAACAAGTCTGGTAAGTCTACTATAAGGATAATACCCACAAAGGTGGGGGGATGGGCTAGCATCAAGACAGAAATACACAACTATCCCATCTGTCAAGAATCAAGACTAATACTATAAGAATGAGATTGTGATGTGAAATAAATACATTGAATATTAAATAAATACACGTGAAATAAATACATGTGAACATTAAAATTTTTGGACAATATTTTGTGTATAAGCTGTACATGTTACTTCCTGATGGAGATGGAAAAGCTGAAACCATATTGTAGATAAACGTGGCCTTAGGAGGTACTGAGGCCTCATTTAGGATTTCACAAGATACATGCAGCGGGGATTTAATTCATTGGCATTCACTCCAGCATCCATTCACCAGTCTTCTGGTAACTGGGATCTACCCCTCTCCCATCCTCTGTCCTACCCAAGGGTTGGAGTGGATTATGTAACAGGAGCCTCAGCCAATCATCACATCACACTCCCCAGTGCCATGATTATTTAGGGCCTGGGTACATGATCCAAGTCCAGGCAATCAGAGTCACTGAGAGTCAAGGGACACAGACTCTCTCTCATTCACTGGACTTCTCTGTGGGGGACGTCATCTTGCTACCACGGAATGAGAACTAGACTGAGAGTGGAGTTAATCCAGAGGAAGAAGAGTTGAGAACTAGAAAAAAAGAAACTGGGCCCTTTATCAAGGTGCACTTAAAGTTAGCCCTGTCCTCAGATTTTTCAGTTTGGGTTGGATTTTCTGGCACTTGCAACCAAAACAGTCTGAATTGAAACAATATAGAATATGCAAAATATTAATGTGCATCCACGTGTGTTGCATCCATTAGACCAGGGTTCAAAAAACTTCAGCCTGCAGACCAAATCCACCCCACTCCCTGTTTTTGTAAATAAAGTTTTACTGGAACACCACCATGCTCATTTGTTTACTTATTGGCTATGACTGCTTTCTAATGACAATGGCACAATTGAGTAGTCATGACAGAGACCTTATGGCTCACAAGCCTTAAAACATTTGTTATTTGGACCTTTACAAAAAGTTGCCTGACCCCTGCACTAGACTGACCTCCACAAGGTAGAGACTGTGTCAGTTTTGCCAGTTGCTGAAGCTCCAGCATTTAGCACAGTGCCTAGCACATGGTAGCAGCTCAATACGACAAATACTTGCTGATGAATGAATGAATCAAAACCCCAGGGCACACAACTGTTGGTGTTCAGTCAGTCTTTGACTTAAAATGACAAGATCTTCAGAATGTTGACAGTAAACTAATCACAAATGCTTTCCCTAAATACAAAGGCAGATTCTGTCATCTCAGTATTGCAGTTCTTAATCAGCACAGTGGCTATTAATAAGTAGGCTGTCTTCAAAGCTGAGAAAGTTGGAGGCAAACACCAGGGCCTACAGGGCTGCTGAGATCAAAGGGGATCTTAGAGATTCACCCCGAAGGAAGGGAGTCAGTTTCATCCACACTCCATTCCCTCCTCTGTGCTGCTTCTCCTTTCCTCACTGTCAGACTTTTTATAGGGCTGCGATGGTAAACAATCATGCCTCTCTTTCTTCCAAAATTAAATGCCAGCTGCTTTCTTGCTAGGATTTTTGCTATACTTTTTGGTCTCATTTCTAATATTTTTCTTCTTAAAAATATCATTCCTAATATTTTTTCTTTGCTCAGGTTGATATATACTATGAACATTCCCCTCTTTCAAAGAAGGGCTGATAGAAGTCTTAAAGGGTTTTGACCAGTACAGCAATTACAGGTATGGGGTGAGAAAGGCTGAATGTGGAAGGTCTGGGGAGGTACATGTTGAAGAACACGGACACTTACAGGCCAAGCTGAAATGAGTTATAAGGAAGCACCTTCTCTGTTTTGCATGGTACATTTCTGAAAGGCTTTGGGAAAAACCTGGGAGAGAGACAGGGCGATTTCCACTCCTACATAGGGTGCTTGACCTCCCTCTCAGCCCTAGTTGGTTGGGGCTAGACTTCCTGTAAAAGTGGTTTTCATCAACAGAGGACCAAAACCCCAACCAAGGGGTGGGCAGAGGACGACTCCTGAGATTTTTAACTGACTTTGTTAATAAAAGACCCAAGAAGACTTACCAAGTGAGGTTGATATTCAGTAAGGCTGATGGGGGTTTTGGAGTCTCTCTGGTACACAGAAGGAAGGTTGGAACACTTGGCACATAGTAAATGCTCACTGAATATTGTTTTAATGAGTAACTGACTGAATAAAGTTGTGGCTGAACTGGTAGGTGGAACCTTGAAATTATGGAGGGCAGTATGAGTCATGCCAACACGTTTAGATTTAATGTGGAAATTTAATGTAGTAGAAAAATAGGGAAAGCAAAGAAAAATCCACATTTGTGAACACTTGATATATGCCAGACACGGTATTAAGCAATTGATATATAATCTTTCACATATTGTGAAGATTCTATTTAATCCTTACATAAAATTTGGGAGATAGATGTTATCAGACCCATTTCAGAGAGGAGGAAACAGGCTCCCAGTGAGTAACTTTTACAAGCAGGTTTGAAACCTGACATCTCACCCGTACTGCGGCCATTTATTACTGGGAGGTGGTGGAGGGAAGAGGATTGATCTGGAAATGTTGCAACGAAATCTCAGGAGAGGAGACAGCCTGGTCTCAGGCGACAGCTATGGGAAGGTCATACAGTAGAAACTGATAATTAACTGGCTTGTAGAACAGAAGTGAGAGATGAGGTAAGTGAGAATAGACGCCTTCAGCCACGTGCCTGGAAGAGGGGCCATGTTACTGCAGAGACAGGGCAATGGGTAGAGGGAGCTGGTCTGGGTGTGGGTGGGACAGAAGATATGTCTGAGGTTTGCATTACTTAGTGTGAGATGTTGAGGAGACATTTGTGAGGAAACTTGGGAGTGGAGCTCATGAGGAAAGCCAGGACTGGGGACCTAAGAATCATGTGCCAGAAGAGGAAGCTGAAACCTTGGGCATGGAAGCGCTCCCTGAGGGCAGAAGGAGAGAACAGGAATTTCCCAAGAGCCAAGACTCCTCCATGAGGGACTCCCACGTTTAGGATGCAGGAGAAGGAAGTGCAGGTAGGGAAAGATCAGACATGGCCAAAGAAGTGAGATGAAAGTCAGGAGGACTCTGAGCATGGCCTTGGGTTTCACAAAGGAGGGGGGAAGGCAGGTGTCAGTGCTGCAGAGAGGCCCAGGAGAATACGCAAGAAGACCAGACCATTTCTACAGGAAACAGCATGATCTAGACAGCAGATTAGTCATAGAGATTTTGGTGAGCAGCAATGCTACAACAAAGGGAGTTTAAGACAGAATTAGTTTGTTGACAAACATATAGTTTCCTATTTTAAAACAAAACTTAAAATAAAAGGTCCACATCTAACCTTCAGTTAAATATCATTCAAACTATCTGATTTAGTGAAGAGAGTTTTGACCTGGTTTGAGAGCATTTTTCAAAAGAGGCAAGCTATGACTGCTCTTTCTTTTCTGCATATTTAAACTCCTGACGATTATAAATAAGTTAAACCTCTCCCTCAAAGTACCAATTATCTCCTTATGTTTGAGAAGGCATGTCTTGCCAGATATAGTATTCTACACAAAACACAAAATAGGAAGACAAAGGTAGTCATTGTCCCACCGGTGCACCCAGGATTTACTTGGGCAGCTCCAATTAACACTAATGAGGATTTTGTGCATGAGTTCTCTTACCTCCCAACTAATGGGAACAGAGACCCCACAACCCCACAGCAGAAAATTTCCAAACACCATTGTAAACAGTCACTGACTAAATTCATGAGTTGTTCACCTTTACACAGCAGAGAGAAAAGGAATTTCCATTCAATTAAAACTTAGGGAGTATGACGTTATCAAAAGACTTCATTCTGGCTTTCTGAAAGAAAAAAGCTTATACTTTTTATATGAGACGTGAAAAGGAGCTACGTGAATACATAACTGCTGTGTAATAGTCCAGGGAAAGGGAACAGGAGAGATCAGTAACTTCTAAGCAGGAGACGATGAGATTTGATTTGGATGCTGAAGAATGAGCAGGAACTTTCTAGATGGATGAGAGGAAGAAGAAATTGCTGGCTGAGGGACGAGCAGGATGTGTGGAGGTGACAGTATGTGGCCTGCTTAGGGGCTGTCAAGTGGTTGGGTGTGGAGGAGGTCGTGGGGTGGGCAGGGGTGAGTGTGACAGGTGGAGAGGAAGTGGTTGGGCTTTGAAGGTCACGCCAAGGCATTTGGACTTTATTCTGGAGACAGTGGAAAAACTCACAGTTTCTGATTGGAGACTAATACATCCTGATTTCTATTACAGGAAGAGAAACCTAATGTCGTTCTGCTTCTAGTTTTTTCTTCTTCAACTGATTCTCCACACTGTTGCCTATTTCTCTGAAATGCAGATCTGATCACCTCCTCCGCCCCATATAAAAACACTTCAGTGATTTCTTTTTCCTATAGATTAAAGACAACCTCGTTTGCACAGATCATCTAAGAACCTTCTCACAGGATCTTAGCCTATCTAGGCCTTGTGTTTCAGTGATGACTGGGCATTTCCCCCCAAAATCCCACACTATTCTGTGACCCACACATATGCAATACTATTCTGTGCCCCTTCTCTGCTCTTCCTTCCTCCTAACTAGCTAGAGAGCTGCTCTCCATTCTCACATTACCTTCTCCAGGACGCCTGCCCCCAGCCTTCTAGTCAAGGTAGCCATCCTCTCCACTAAGATGCCTTGGTATTTTGTGCACCTAATAGTTATTATTGTTACGATGTGATGACTGACATTTATTGAGTGTTTTCTATGTACTAGGCACCCTTTTGCATATATTATATTTCATTTAATCTTCATATGAATCCTATAGGGTACTTTTATGGCTATTTACATAAGAAGAAATAGGCTTAGAGAAGGTATTATCTTATCCATAGTCATACAGCTAATTAGTACCTGAGTTAGGACCTGTATCTAGGTCTTCCTTACCCCAAGCCTCTGCTTTCACTTCAGTATCACATAATATTATAATTATTGATTTACATACTGCTTTCTCCTATTAGACTGTGGGTTCCTTGAGGTTAAGTTCTGTGTTTAACTGGAGATCAATGCTATTTAAAAAGTAAGAAAGATTAAATCATTATTTCTTTGAAGTTTGAAAACATTATATGGACTGTTTTTGCCAACATAAAGGCATTTTTCCCAACCTCTTATGTAGGTTGGAGTTTACATGAAGCAGAACATACCCCACTGCACAGAGCTGGGCTCACCTAACCAGTGTTACACCTGCTCTAGGCAAGATGGAGACACAGCAGCCAGCTAGTGGTTCCCTTTTTGTTTTTTAAGAGAGATTGAGGTCTATATTTTTATAAATCAGATAAAGTGGTAATGAATATTAATTTGGCTTGGTCCACTTAAACATACATGAAAGTATAATTTCTGTTAGACACAGTTCCATGAGAGTATCTATTAAAAAGGTAAGTACATTGTTCCTGACTTAGACAAAACCAATTGCAACCTTAAGAAGCTGTATGGGGAGAGCAATAGTTATGTCAGATTGAACAAGAGTCTTCATCTTCTAATCTTTTTTTCATTATTATTTTCACTAGTGTGCTCTTTCAGGAATGTCTCGGTGCATTCTTTATAAAACTGCTGCCCAAATCTTTTTTTAAAACACATCAAACCAACAAAGGTCAAATAAAGAGCAGGAAGATTTGTTCTTTCCATTGAAGGCATTTCTTTAATATTAAAAATGTACTGAAATCTGGAAACATTCTGATGATGTCTGAAAAGAATTCATGGCACAGAGTAAAAAGATAAAGAAAAAAGCTCTCAACAATCACTAGTGGCGGAGGGCTGTGGGGTCCTCACGGGGGACAGTTTTCTTTCTTTACTTCAATGGCAGAAAAAAATTCACTATTTAAAATTAGAAAAAAAAATCCTAAACATTGTGTGTGGACATTATGATGAATGTCATGCTTCATGGTTATTGGCTCACAAGGTAAAACATATTATGGTGAAAATTCCAATCACCTCATTTATAAGTGAAAACAAACATAAAGAATGTCCTTTCTTCTTCAGATAGAATTCTAGAGGGTTTATTTTTGCTTTATTTCCAATCATGAGAGGCTGCTATCGGAGGATCTTTCTGTGCAGCTTGAGCGCCGTCGGTAACTTAGGACTCCACAGCAACTTCACTTCCTCTCTTCCTCTCGCACATGTGTTTAAAGCTGACGCTGGCAGCAGAAAGTCTGAGATTTGGGGGATAAGGATACTATTTTATCTTGCATTATGCTAACTGTTTTCCCCAGCTTTGAGAAAAATCTTTCTTTTTTATCCTTCATTTTCATGAGCTAAATTAATCTTGCTTCCTCCTTGCCTTAGGAAGATTTTAAATGCTAAGATAGGTAAGCCCAAATCTCTGAACTAAAAATGGGCTTATGTGATCTTTGTCATGTCCAGTGATCTTGGAAATACAAGGGTTGTCGTACTGTGAACTTTGGTTAATATATACTTTAGATGCCCCTTAAGGCAAAGTAGATGTTTGATGGAAGGGGAACTTTCACAAGACTTGTCTGAGATTTTTTATTTAGTCTACACTTGGTATAGCTCAACTCAGTTTCTGGATCACATATGGTAACCATAAGAAGTCTGAGAGAACAAGGGAGGTAGCTATATAAGGATTAGGTATAAGGTATGGAAGGGTGGTTAATCTTAGGCATAGAGGCCTTTAAACTATCACCTCGGAATTTCAGGAGCACCTTATACTTCTTAATTTAAACTATTCCAAGCCAGTGGTATGGTAGAGACTGGTGGGTGATTAGGTAAGAAAGTGCTGGAATGGTGCCTCAAGGAAGCCCACCCCAGAGCAGGCACAGAACTGGACACCTGCATTTTATATCAGTTTCCCTCTCCTGATCAATGCTGAATGCCTAAGAGTTTACCAGAACTAGCTTATGCTCTGTGAAAAACACAAAGGAAGAATTAAACCCTGTCTTCAAGGAATTCACAACTTTGTCAGAAACAAAATTAACCCATAAACATTATACATCCAGCTATGGGGAAACAGAGTGTAAGTATATTAGAAATTTTGGGAAAGAAAAACATCTTTGGCAATGGAATTTCTTGGGAAGGTCTGTGGGAAGAGGTGAGTCTTGAGCTGTGCTCCCAAAGGTGAGTAGCAGCTGGATGAACAGAAGTCTGGTGAAAGGACCAGGTGAAGGAAAAGGCATGCACCAAGGCAAAGAGGAATGTGGCTGGTATGGGAGGTGGGCGCCCACACGGCTGAGGGCCTGACAGGAGGTGCTGGCCAATGCTTAGAAATCATACTGGATAGTCAATTAATCCAGACTGCAGAGAACCTTAAAAGTCTGGTGGAGAAGTTCGATAAGTGAGTGGGAGCCAGTCGTTTTTTTTTTTGAGCAGGGAAATAACATGATGACAGTGGCATTTTAAGAAGATTACTCATATACGAGAGCCAGCCAGAAAGAGACCATTTCATCCAAACCTGAGGTAAGTAGGAGTGAAACAAAGATGGCAGTAGGGAGAATGGAGAAGATGAATAGAACTAAAGTCACATTTTGGAGGCAGAAATAACACAATTTGGCAATGAAATGGTTATAAAGTGTAACTGATATAGCGCGCAGAGTCTAAGAGAACGTCAAGGTTTCCAGTAGAGTCTTCCTCTCAATCCTGCTAGCACTGTCAATGACTCAGTGTCCCCACTGTACTATATTAATATCTTTGGCATCTTAGTTCCTACCTGTTTTAGTAAGCTCAGGCTGCTATAACAAAATACCATAGACTGGTGGCTTAAACAACAAATGTTTTTTTTCTCATAGTTCTAGGGGCTGGGAAGTCCAAGATCAGAGTGCCAGCATAGTCAGGTTTGGGTGAGGGCTCTCCTCCTGGCTTGCAGATGGCTGTCTTCTTATTGTATCCTCACACGGTGGAGAGAGAGCAAAGTTTCTTTTATGTCTCTTCTTGTAAGGGCACTAATCTTATCATGAAGTCTCCACCCTCATGACCTAATTACCTCCCATCTCCAAATGCCATCACATTGGGGGTTAGGGCTTCAAATATGGATTTTGGGGGATGTGAGGGACATTCAGCCCATAATATCACCTCAATTTTAATGACTTCCATTTCCACACTTAGATTTTTTTCACTTCCACTCTGCTTGTGTCACTGGCCTTCCTTCCGATGGCAAGCCCAGCCCTACCAAGCCACTGAGACAATGCAGGGAAGGACAAGAGGTACATTCATAGCTTCAGTCCATCAGCTGGAGACAACTGGATTCTTCTTACTCTTGCAGACCCAGTATCTAATGACCTCAGGACCCATCCAGGGCTTGCTTCTTTAACCCAGTTCACATGAATAGACTTCTGCCTTTTCCCCCTGCCTACTGCTCCCAGTCCCTGCTAGAACTGGAGCTCAGGGCCAATGAAATACGAGCCTAGGACTTCTGCAGGAGCTGTTGTAGAAGGAACTTTCTCTTTTCTGCTGATATGAATCTGGAGACATAGGCCCAGGAATGGATGGCAGTCACCTTGCAGCCATGAAGGGGACAACTTAAAGAGCATGGAGCCAACAATAAGAAAACAGAACTAAAAAATGGAGAGAGAAAAACTGGCTTTTGGTCACATAATTTGAGCTATTGGCTTAAGCCTCCCTGGAAGCCAATACTACTTCTCAGTTACATGAACCAAAAAATTCTCCTTATTATTTAAACCAGTTTGATTTTCAACCAGTTATTTCTAATAGATTGTTTGACTCGGGCTAAGATTCCCTGCCAAGGGCCTAGACTGTGTGCCCTATGAACTGGCCTGCCAATCACCTGATAAGGTAATGAGGGCCATTCGGCTTAAACTCTGCCACACCTTACTGGGTACTGACACCTGCCCCAACCCCCAAACCAACTTCCACATCTCCAAATACCTTGCCTACCTCACTGTTCATCTGCATTACAACTGTGGGCACTCGAAGCCTCCCTCCCCACTTTCCGAACTAATGAGTTGGATTCCTTGTATAGTGTCTTGCTAATTTAATCTTGAATTTATACACTAAAATCTTATATTGCTGGGTCTTCTGGGCCAAATCCTGACTCTGGATACTGCCTGCCACCTGCTTGCTACATCCCTAGGCTATCTTTTGCTGCTGCAGAAAGTAAGCAACAATAATAAAACACACACGCACTACTTTGATCAGATCAACCACAAATTTATGCTATTTAACCTCAGTGGGCCTTCTCCACTGCTGGTAAACCTTTTACTGGCCTCTGTTTTACATTGTGTGGGGTCCCTTTTCATACAATGTCTACTTTACAGGACACCTACATACTTAGCAGCCAACCTTGCTGATGACCTGCTAATGACCGACCCTGGTTTAATCTAGGGCCCAATAGCCCCCTGTGCTTAGTAAAGCTTCTGGTAATACCCAGGGAGCACCACAGAAAATAACTACACAAAGAAAGGGGTTTAGTTATTTGCTGTATGTCTTAATTGATGTAAGCCATCAAAGTAATAATTGTAGAGAACAAGGTATAAATCAATAAAATAAGTAAATGGAAGTGATTAAAAGAGAGCCACTTTAAAGCAAGTGTTGCCCAATCTCCTGAAAACATAACTAAGCTGCTTTGCAAAAGAAATTATAATGGTTTGCTTTTGTTTTTCCTAAAAAGCACTAATAACAATAATGGAAACTTCAATTGATAATTAAAGAAGAAGAACACTTCACTTTTGAGCTTTCTCTCCTAAGTGAGGCAATATTCTTTTCAAATTATTGTACTCTGGCAAGGCATATTCAAGGTACATTGGTTTCTTTGTACTTTTCTCCCCTTTATTTCAGATTTTATATGAATGAAACACGATGAGTAATTCCTTCTCTTTGGATCCTTCAGGATATTATTTAAACACTGGCATCTGGTCCAAGGGAAATTTAATGCTAAGTCAGAGGAGTATTTGAAAAATAGTTTACATCTGGTTTTGTACTACCCATCCCTGGAAGTACACAGTGAGGGTGGAGGAAATGAGCACATTGCTGGCTCTCTGGGCTCTGGTGCTGGTGGGGCTGGTTCCTTTGGTGTAATGCATACCACAGCATTCCCTTTTATAAAGTGAGGGATTAGTGCCACCTTCTTTGTAGCAATGTCGTGACCTCTATACTGCTTCTTAAATTGAGGACAATGATGGACCCACCAAGCCTTAACACATGATTTAAATCTGATCTGACAGTACTTAAACCCAGAAGTCCAGAAGGCTAATGGTTGAACAAGCTTGGGAAAGTGTCCAGGGAACCAAATGTAGAAGCCCAATGAATTACAGAGAGTAATCACAACTTCAGGGCAATGGGGTGGGGGAATAAAACGACATTTTCTGAATTGGTATCTGTTACAGGATTGACTAGAACTGTGGTCCCACTATAATGTACTAGAAAGCAAAAAAACAAAAACAAATAATTCTTACATTCCTCTCACTTATACCTCTATAATTCCTTATATTGAAGATAGGAATTTTAACAAGATTCCTACTCTTATGCCAAAAAGAAAAAAGCCTGTTGAAAGGAATCTCACAGAGGCTAAAAATTAGCAGCAACAATATTTTAGGGTGGTGGTTAACTTTAGGTACAGGTATATGGTATTTTAAATTTCTTACATTTAGTTAGACAATGTTGTGTAGTGCTATATAAAATCAGTTTGTAATATTTGCATACTGAGGATAAACTTGACTTGTAGAACCATGAAGAACACCACACACCACAATGCAGCCATCACAGGACCCATGGAAGCCTGGCAGGTGAGTCTGTCACGCAGCAGCCACCCAGTTCTTCAGAGGGAGGCCAACACCTGCAACAGTCCCATATGCACTGTTCTTAGGGGACTCATCCCATTGCAGTCAACTGAAAGTTGATGACAGGGCCAATGTTTATTTTTTATTTTGTTTTTAGCTTGTAAACAATTCACACATCGAAAACATTGATGTCTTGTTCTTTGACTAATTCCCTAGGGCCCTCCAGGTATGCTGAGCTGTTCAATATACATGTTAAGCCTTTGGCGCTAAGTCAGGAACTTTCTACCCACATCCAAGAGTCCTTATTACCCCTGTGACTTGTATTTCAGCATTTTTCTTTTCATAACTCAGATCCCCCACCTGGAAAATCCTCTGTTTGTAGTTAAGCACTAAAAGTCTATATAATTTATAACCACAAGGGCAGAGAAGGCAGAGAAAACTCTAAAACCACCTGACTACATGTGGCTTTTGGGAAGTAACATGCCCGGGATCACAGGAACTGAAAAAGAATAAAAGCACTCTCTGAAAACAGCACAAAGTTAGACGTACTTTCCCTTCTTTCCTGGGATGGAATAAGAAGAGTTTCCTTTCCTCTCCATTTTTGTTAAAATCCGGATGGTTTCTATTCTCTCAACTCAGCGTTACTGATTCGCTGTAAGGGGCTGTACCACCCTTTAGGCAAAGACAGGTTTGGGCAGGCTCTTTTTGACTGGCAGGCCAGCACTCCACAGCATTGTCAAGTGATGCTTTTCTTTAGTGTCTCTGACCTCTCCTTTCTCTCTCCCTCATTCCACTTACAGAATCTTACCCTCCTTCCCATCTTGTCTTGATGCCCAGTATTTTCTCCCTACTTTCTCCTGGTAAACTTTCTTTTGGTAAAGTCTCTGATGTGTGACCATTTCAAGGGGTAACTTGCATTAGAAAGTCTCTAACTGAAAATAAAGTTCTAGTCCTTAATACCTCAAGTTTTTGCCCCCACAATTTTAGTTTTCAGCAAGTAGGCAAGGGAAACATTTTGGGAGAAGGGCAGCTGGCCCTTCTGTCTTTACTGAAATCACACTAGCAGTTTGACTTTGCCTGGTGTTAAGATGAACTCTATCACTATTGCCTATTCTTGACCCATTTCTTTTTGCTTTCCAGAGGGTGGTATGACATTGAGCCATAAAACCTAGATTTAGATCAACCATAAAACCTAGATTTAGTGGCAAGGAGTTCTCTCCTGGTTTTAGATTTTAGAGTCTGAGGTGCCAGATTGAGAGGTATGTGTTACCACACAGGTAAAAACGCAGGGCTTGAGTTTGAGAAAGAGGATGGCCTGGGAATAGAAATTTGGGAACCATCACAGTGAATGAGAGCTGAAGCCAAGGGGAATAGATGATGTCACTGAGGGAGAGAGAATGTACAGCTGGAAAAGTGGGGAATAGAGACCAGAAACAGGGATTATTTACTATATGGGGAAGGCCAAAGACATTGACATTGAGTCAATAAAAGAGATTGAGAAGACAGGGGCTGAAAAAGGAGAATAAAAATGGGACACGCCGGGTCAAGCATTCAAAGCATGGCCGGGCACTGGCTCGCACCCGTGACCCCAGCACTCTGGGAGGCCAAGGCGGGAGGATCACTTGAGGCCAGGAGTTCCAGACCAGCCTGAGCAAGAGCGAGACCCTGTCTCTACTAAAAATAGAAAAATTAGCCGGGCGTCATGGCACACACCTGTAGTCCCAGCTACTCGGGAGGCTGGGGCAGGAGGATCGCTTGGGTTCAGGAGTTTGAGGTTGCTGTGAGCTGTGATGATGCCACAGTACTCTACCCAGGGCGAAAGAGCAAGACTCTGTCTCAAAAAAAAAAAAAAAAAAAAAGAACTCAATGCAAATTAACTATAGGAATCTCTTCCACTTGGCTATGGGCTCATTCAGAAAAAGATTCTCTCACTCATCTTATAGTCCAGGGCTAATGGTGCCTGGTACAGAGTAGGTGTTCAAGAAATGCTTGCTGAATGAGTAAGTGCCTTCTCCTGTTAAAAATAACTTGTTTATCCCTTCAGTGAGGCATATCTTCTTTTCTATTGATGCTTAAAAGAGGGTCTAAAATTTTTGTGTTCTGTCATTTTCAAAATATACTCTAATTATACCCTGATAGTTGCATAGATACCATAGCTAGGATTTCCCAACAGGCAGGATTTCAACTCACTGTTTGGGTCCTGTTACTTTCTGCATATTTTTGTAACTCAGTTGTAATTTTTAAAAAAACCTTATAATTGAAATTCTCAGGAAGTTTTCTGTATGTTGGCAGTATCCTTATACATACACATGTAAACATTTTTTATCATTATTTGTCACCTGTTTAAAAGCTGAATACCAAAAAATGCCAACTTTAAACACATCATGCATTCTTCAAGCTTCAACTAAAACCAACTTTTCCTAGACTTAGATGCTCCCAAATGTCACAGCTCACAAAGAAGTGGAACCAGCAATTAACCAACGTAATTTTTATATATTCTACAATCAATTTTTCACAAGCTTCACTAAAAAGATCAGCATATGCCTAAGCAAAAATTTAGCAGTTTTAAAGACTAATGAAAACTAAGTAGACACCCCTTCAAAATTATGAACCTTACTGTCAGCCAACTCAGGGTCCAAAAACTTACGGAATGTACAATTCCCATATTTACTGATCAAGCAGTTGAACGCCTGTACTGTGCAAAGCACCATGTGGATGCTATGGTGGTGGTGGTGCCAAGACTAAGCTCAGTACAAATGACTGGGGAATCAACTCTCACTACTGTCCTTGAAAAAATAACCTACTATTACAAAGAAATATATAAAGATGATAATAGATATAATATATAAAGAATATAAATATATAAAGAAATATCTACTGATATTGCTAAAGGGAAATGCATTTCTCAGATGTCTGTTGGGGTTATTTGGCTGAGGAGGGAGTGGGTAAAACAAATAGTACTCTGATGAGTGAAAAGAAAAATACTGTAAGCAGGTGGCCAAAGGCAAAACAGTAGTCAGTGGGCTGGGAATCTGAAGGTCAGACCACAGGGTGACATCATAGAAAAAAGACCCCTGACCATAGTGTAAGAGCTCCAGGAGGGGGGACTGGGAGGCAGTGTGACAAGCAATAAGGGGAGGAGTACCCTTTGACCCCCTGTATAGGGGGAATGCTACACTTCAGAGATGGCTTTCTTGCAGTGTTGAGAGATCCTATGATGGGTATAAGAAGAGAGGGCCAAGAAGTCTGCTGAAAGCACAAGAGGAATGATGCTTCTATCTGGCATTGTGAGAGCCCACTGAGGCTTCCTTTGTCTCTATCAAGCTCCCTGTGCCAACTGCAGAGAAACTCTGTTCATCTTTGATGTGGTGAAACTTGACTGTGAGGCAAATATATATATTATATACACCAACACACAACTTATGTATGTATATGTATGTATGTGTATACGTGTGTGTGTGTGTGTGTGTGTGTGTGTGTATTCCTTCTATAGTATATTCTCTGCCCTCAAAGGAGTCTTAGTCTAGTGGAAATGACAAGATATGTCCAGAAGTAATTATAATGAAGGTGATGTGTCTAAACTCAACAAAAGGTAGCTATCAGAAGCCCTCAGAAAGCAAAGCACTTTAGTGAAACAAGAATTCTCATTAAAGATGAGTGAAAGACAAGAACACATGCTGTCTCTGCTACTACTCAGTATTGAACTAGAGGCCTTGCCTGTGCAATAAGACAGACAAATAAGGATGAAAGATGGGAAGGAAGATACAAACATCATGTCTATTTAGGAATGACATAATTGCCTACTTAGAAAATTTAAGAAATCAACTGAGAAATCATTAGAACTAATATTAGTAGTAGTTCTGGTTGGATACACACACACACACACACATATATGTACACATATTCACAAAAATGTGAATATTTTCCTAAACACTAGCAATAACCATTTAGAAAATATAAGGAGAATCCACAAAAGGAAAAAACACTATATCTGCAAATATGTTTAACAAGAAATGTAAAACATCATATCATCTATATGATGATAAATTTCAATTGTACTGAAAGACACAAAAGAATATCTAATGAAATGTAGAGTTCCTGAATGGGAAGACTGAATATTGCAAAGATGTCAATTATCCTGAGACTCATTCATAAATTCAATGCAATCCCAATAAGATAATCAGTGGGATTTTTAAAAAAGGAACACTACAAAGAGTAGTGAACATTACTTAGTCCAAGATTCATATAAAAGAGAAAATGCTTAAGAATAACTGAGACAATTCTAAAAAAATGTGATGAGAAGAGTCTTCCCTCTATAGATAATATTTACTATGTGTTAATATTCTTTTAAAGGTTTTACTTGTAACAACTGATTTAATCCTCACAACAACTTTATAAGGTGGGTACTACTATTTACCCATTTTCAAGATAGGGAAACTGAGGCAAATTAAGTAAAGTAACATGCTTGAGGTTCCATAACAAGTAAGTGGAAGTGGCAGAGCTGGGATTTGAACCCAGGCAGTGTGGCTTCAGAGTACATGCTCTTAAGCACCATAATAAATGGCTCATATTGGCATAGAAAATGCATGAATAGGAAAGCGGAGAAAATTCCAAATAGATTCACATATATATGGAAAATATGATTTTTGACAAAGATGGCATTTTAAGAAAATGGGGGAAGTATACCTCAGTCAATAAATAGTATTAATAACTGGTTATCTATTTGGAAATAAAACTAATAAATTAAGACTCCTATATTAATTTTCTATCATTGCTGTAACAAATTACCCCAAATTTAGCAGTTTAAAACAACACAAATTTATTATATCACGGTTCTGTAGGTCAGAAGTTTGAGGGGGTTCAGCTGGAACCTCTGCTCTGGATATCACAAGGTCCAAATCAAGGTGTCAGCTGGCCTGGGCTCTTTTCTGGAAGCTCTGGAGTAGAATTCATTTCCAAGTTTATTTGGGTTGTTGGTAGAATTCAGTTCCTTGTAGCTACAGGGCTGAGGTCCCCACTTCCTTGCTGGCTGTCAGCTGGGAGTGCCTCTTAGCCCCCAAAGCTGCCTTCATTCCTCATCACGTTGTCCTTGCCATCTTTTTTTCTTCCATTCTTCCTTTCTTTCTTTCTGTATTTTTGGTAATTTCTTTCTTTAAATTTCAAAATACTAAAGGGGTACTAATGTTTTTGTTACATGGATATACTGTATAATGCTGAAATTAGGGATTTCAGTGTGCCTGTCACCTGGATAGTGTTCATTATACCTGATAAGTAAGTTTTTATCCATCCTCCCCCTTCTTAGTTTCCAATGTCCTTTACGTCTCTTTGTGCCCATGTGTACCCATTATTTAGCTCCAACTCATTAGTGAGAACGTGTGGTGTTTGTTTTTCCATTCCTTAGATACTTCACTGAGGATAATGGACTCCAGTTCCATCCAAGTTGTTGCAAAAGACATTATTTTATTTCTTTTTATGGCTGAGTAGTACTCCATAGTATATATATACCACATTTTCTTTATCCACTCATAAATTGATGGGCACTAAGGTTGATTCCACATCTTTGCAATTGTGAATTGTGCTGCAATAAACATTTGAGTGCAGGTGACTTTTTGATAAAATGATTTATTTTCCTTTGGGTAAATACCCAGTAGTGGGATTGCTGGATTGAATGGTAGATGTACTTTCAGTTCTTTGAGGAATCTCTACACTGTTTTCCACAGGGGTTGTACTAGTTTGCAGTCCCACCAACAGTGTTTAAGTGTGCCTTTTCTTCTGCATCCATGTCAGCATCTATTGTTTTTGACTTTTTAATAATGGCCATTCTGACAGGGGTAAGGTGGTATCTCATTGTGGTTTTAATTTGCATTTCCCTAATGATCTGTAATGTTGAACATTTTCTCATATGTTCTTTGGCCATCTATCTATCTTCTTTTGAAAAAATTCTTTTCACGTCTTTTGCCCATTTTTTGATGGGGTCGTTTGCTTTTTTCTTGCTGATTTGTTTGAGTTCTGTGTAGATTCTGGAAATTAGTCCTTTGTCAGATATATAGTTTGCAAATATTTTCTCCCATTCTATAGGCTGTCTGTTTACTCTGTTGATTATTTCCTTTGTTGTGAAGTAGGTTGTTAGTTAAGTCTCATTTATTTATTTATGTTATTGCTATATTTGCCTTTGGGGTCTTAGTCATAAATTCTTTGCTGAGGCCTATGTCTAGAAGAGTTTTTCCTACATTTTCTTCTGGAATTTTTATGGTTTCATGCCTTACATTTAAGTGTTTAATCTATCTTGAATTAACTTTTGTATGTGAGATATAGGGGCTGTGCTTCATTCTTCTGCATGTGGCTATCCAATTTTCCCAGCACCAGTTATTGAATAGGGCTTCCTTTCCCCAGTGTATGTTGTTGTCTGCTTTGTTAAAGATCAGTTGGTTGTAGCTATATGGTCTTATTTCTGGGTTCTCTATTTTGTTCCATTAGTCTATGTCTCTACTTTTATACCAGTACCATGATGTTTTGGTTACTATAGCTTTGTAGTATAATTTGAAGTCAAGTAATGTGATGCTTTCAGATTTGTTCTTTTTGCTTAAGATTGCTTTGGGTATTTGGGCTCTTTTTTGGTTCCAAATGAAGCTTAGGATTATTTTTTCTAGGTCTGTGAAATAAGACATTGGTATTTTGATGGGAATCGCATTGAATCTGTAAATCACTTTGGGCAGTATGGACATTTTTACGATGTTGATTTTACCAATGCATGAGCATGGGATGTTTTTCCATTTGTTTATGTCATCCAAAGCCAGGAAAGGACATAACAACAAAAAAGAAAACTACAGACCAATATTCCTGATAAACATAGATGCAAAAATCCTCAGTAAAATACTAGCAAAACAAATTCAACAGCACATCGAAAAGATAATTCAACATGATCAAGTGGGTTTCAGCCCAGGTATGCAAGGGTGGTTTAACATACGCAAATCAATAAATGTTATTCACCACATCAGCAGATGCAAAAACAAAGACTATACGATCATCTCAATAGACGCTGAAAAAGCATTTGATAAAATCCAGCACCCTTTCCTGATAAAAACCCTCAATAAACTAGGCACAGAAGGAATATATCTCAAAATTATAAAAGCCATATATTAGAAACCCACAGCCAACATCATACTGAATGGGGAAAAGTTGAAAGCATTCCCCCTAAGAACTGGAACAAGAAAAGGGTGCCCACTGTCACCACTTCTATTCAACATAGTATTGGAAGTCTATGGAAGAAAACTACAGACCAATATTCCTGATGAACACAGATGCAAAAATCCTGATTGCCAGAGCAATCAGGCAAGAGAAAGAAATAAAGGGTATCCAAATTGGGAAAGAGGAGGTCAAACTACTCCTGTTTGCTGATGATATGATCTTGCATCTAGAAAACCCTAAAGAGTCCACCAAAATAAATTGATAAATAAATTCAGTGAAGTCTCATGTTACAAAATCAATGTACCTAAATCAGTAGCATCTCTACCTACTAATAATAGTCAAGCTGAGAGTCAAATCAAGGACTTAATATCATTTATAACAGCTACAAAGAAAAAAAAATACTTAGGAATATACTTAACCAAGAAGGTGAAAGATCTCTACAAGGAGAACTAGAAAACACTGATGAAAGAAGTCCTCTCCATCTTTAAAGCAGCAGTGGTACATTGGATCCTTCTCACATTTCAAATCTCCCTGACCCTTCTACTGCCATATCTCTTCTGCCTCCAGCTGGAGAAAATTCTCTGTGGTCATGTATTTGGATTGGGCCCACCCTTGGGATAATCTGGGATAATCTCCCTTTTTAAAGGTCACTGATTAGTAACCTTAATTATATCTGCAAAGTTTCTTTTGCCATGTAATGTACATTTTCAAAGATTCCAGGGATTAGAGTATGGACCTCCTTCAAGGGCATTCAGTCTACAGCAATCCTTATTCCACATCATATATAACAATAAATTTGAGGTGGATTAAAGACTTAAATGTATAAAACAAAATTCTTAGAAGTACTATAAGAAAATAAAGAGAATACATTTCATAATCTTGGGTTAGGGAATGCTTTCCCAAGCAAGCTTAAAAGCCATAGAGAAAAAGAAGATAATCTCAAAAAATTAAAATACTGAATAAAAAATTAAAACATAAGGAATTGAAAGTATTTACAACCTATTTAACAAACAAAACATTAATATACAGACTATATAAACTTCTATAGATCAAATTGGATATGCAAATTAATAGAAAAAATTAGCAACAAATGTGATCAAGCAATTCACAGAAATGTAAATGCTGGATTTCCACTTTTAGTAATGGAAGCTTAGATAATCTCTCCCAATTCCTCCTCAAAATGTTAGGGAACTAACAAGGCAGGGAAGAATTATGGATCCAAGATCCTGGAGGTGATATAAACCAGGAGAACTTGTAAGCCTGGCATTTGGGGACATTTTTACATAGTGGCCTTTGCCAATTCTAGAGTGGTTGGTGAGAGGCTAAGAAGCTAAACCAATCTTTTAAAAGTTTCACAACAAAAATCCAAGGAGACACAAATTGCAGTTCAGGGCTTACTAAGGGGGAGTGTCTGATAAAATCGCTATGCTTTGGGTGGATTCCAAAGGGCTACACTCTAGGAGTAGGAGTGAATTGGAAATAGACCAGCTCTTTCCAGAACTGAAGTCTACCTTCAAATTATCTCAATCTCTGGAAGTGGATTAAGGTTATTCAAGATTGCAAGTGCGACTACCTGCCTACTTAGAAACAAATGTAAGTTCTCTCTGGAAGAAATTAACATCACCCTAGGTCTTAAATCATTTCTATAAATTTTCACATAAAATATCTGGCAATCAATCAAAAATATCAGGCTCACAAGAAAGCAAGACAATATGACCAAAAACAAAGAGAAGCAAAAGACAATGAAACAAGATTTCTGTGAGCTCCAGGTAATGGTCATCAGACCTAGACTTTAAAAGAACCAAGATATAGGTTCAACAGAATAAGAAAAATGATTGTGAACTTTGACACAGAATGAGAAATTCAAAAAGAACTAAGTAGAAATTCTAGCTCTGGAAAATATAATGAGCAAAATTAAGAATTGGTTTAACAGCAGGTTCGACACAGCTAAGGAGAGAATTAGTGAACTAGAGGCTGGGTAAAAATAAAAATACCCAGAATAAATACAGACATAGGGGACACAGTTAGAAGATCTAATATAGACAAATCTTAGTTCCAAAGGAAGAACTGAGAGAGAATTAGGCAGAAGTAAAAATAGAAAATATGAATACTATAACCACTATAGTAAGTATATCCACAATTAATTGAAAATCTTCCAGCAAAGAAAACTCTAGGTCCAGATGGCTTCATCAGTGAATTCTACCAAATATTTTAAAGGAAAAAAATAATAGCAATATTACACAAACTCTTCTAGAAAATAGATAAAGAGGGAATACTCCAGTTTGTTTTATGAGGCCAGTAAACTTTGATACCAAAATCTGATGAGAACATTACAATAAAAGAAAATTATAGGCCAATCTCCCTCCAAACACAGATGTAAAAATCCTAAATAAATATTAGCAAACCAAAATCCAGTTAAATGTAAAAAAAAGAGTAAGTTATCATGATCAATGGGGGCTTATTCCAGGAATGCAAAGCTGACTTAACATTAGAAAATAAATCTATGACTTTCACTGCATTAGTTGAATAAAGGACAAAATTCATATGATTATCTCAAAAGACGGAGAAAAGGCGTTTAAGAAAATTCAATATCTATCTGTGACTTAAAGAAGAAAAATGACTCTTTGTAAGAACAGAAAGAAAATTCCTTAATGTGATGAAGGGAATCTATACAAAGTCAATTGTATTTCTATATACTAGTGACAAACTTTGAGAAAATGCAATTTTTAAAATATGCCATTAAAAATTAGCATTATAGTATGTCAAATACATAAGAATAAATAATATCCAGAAGATATGGAAGTTATCTCCACAGAACATGTAAAATATAACAGAAAAATTTAAAATGCTTAAACAAAGCAGAAGGTTATACTATGTTCATGGACTGGAAGACTTATTAAAAATCAACAAGCTGAGTCTAAAATTTATATAGAAATGCAAAGGGCAATGAAGAGCCCACTACTAAAATGTAAACCTCATAAGGGCAAGGATTTTTGCTTGGTTTGTTCTTCAGCTAAGAAGCTGAACTGATCTTTTAACAGCTTCACGATAAAAATCCAAGGAGACACAAATTGCAGTTCAGGGCTCCCTAAGGTGGAGTATACCCAGGCCATACAGCAATTGCTCAGTAAATGTTTGGTGAGTTGAATGTTGAAAGTGTCACTTATGAGTTTAGAAAAAGAGTTCTCTCTGAGCTGTCATTCAGTTACCATGGCACGTTCTGATCTACCATCTCATTTCTCTTCCTCTGCTTATCAAGTCACACAAAACCTCAAACTCTCATGTGCTGAATGAAGCATTTGGGATCATTTAGTTTAGTTTTTCATTCTTTCTGCAAGGGCATTCATTAAAATAAAATTAAGCTGAAGGGCAGAAAAATAAGATAAATTGCTGCTCTGGTTCCAACCAGGCCTAGAGCATCACCCCTCAGATCATCAACACCTTTCTGCTGTTGCTGCTTCTGTAAGAACCAGGACAAGCATCAGCGTATGATGTCTGTGCCCTTTCCAACATGTCTTGCTATCCAGCTGAGCTGAGGAGAGCCCCTCAAATAAGTTTGTCAGGGCCAACAAAAACAGCTGCAAATTCCTTCCTTCTTCTTAATAATCAAAATCTAGAAAATTTCCTCTCAGACTGTTCTTCACCTCTTATTTCTCCTCACCCCTTCTGAGTAAATATGAGGGCAGATCTCACATACAAAACCAAAAAGGGACCTTTAAACTATTTGTTCTCCTTTATTATAATAGAAGATCCTAGAGGATAGCACGTTTTTCCATGCCATTTCTATACATTAAAAGTTGAGTTAAGTATTAGGTTGTCTGATTCGAAATAGGCCTTGTATTTCATAACATTCTAATAATGTGAATTATTATAGTCTTCACTAATTCTAATTTTTCCGTTTAATTCAACAAATTATTCTTTGCATTTGCATTTCTAATAATATTTTTTTCTTACTAGAACTGTGCACTCTAAGTCTGTATAGAAATCCAACAGGTTATCTACATGGAAAATATATCCAATAGCCTTTTTAGCTTCTGAATTGTCCATTGTATTAAAAAATTAGCTTTCTTTCCTCATTTCTAGTTTAAACTAATATACATTTGGTGCCTCTAAAATATCTCTGCTCTGTCATTTGTTTGCCAATAAACAATTTAAGTTGCTGCTACCTCAAAATAGTCCTTTCTTAACAGGAAAATGAGATCTTTTCTGGTTGGATTATAGTAAAAAAAAAGAATTGCAAGTTAAGTGGCATCTTAGAATGTTTGATACTCTTTTTGGAACGTGACAAGCACAGTGAGTAGTCACTAAACCTTTCTCTCTTGTCACCATGCTGACTGACCCCCACCCTCTTTTACCATCACTGTGTTTATCACTTACTTCCCCTCTCCAGCTGTTCACTTAATTCTATGAATTCAGTGTTTAGTAGCTGTCAGAAAAGCAAGCCTTGATAGGATACTGCTCAGGAATATATGTATTTTCCTTTCCACCTTCCTGGGAAATTATATTCAATTATCCAGGCTAATGCTTGATAATTCTTCTTGCCCACCAATTTTAAAAGGTGGTATAGTACACAACTTGATTTTAAGTTTTTGTTTCTGCTTTATTCTTTATGTGCCTCCATAATTTATTGGTTTGGAGTAAATCATTTGGATTCAATCATTTTTGGACTGAAAAAAATAATTTAAAAAAAGACCAAAATTAAAGCCAAATTATCTTTAAAATTAAGCCAAAAGAAGTGAGAATATACTATCACATTACTTTATCATAGGAGCAAAAGATGAGACTCAGCCGTAGGCAGGCAAAGCCTGGCTTTGAATCCTCTAGCCCTGGGTCGGAACCTTGAGCAATCCTGTGGCTCTCGCCTGTCTTCATCATCCCCCCAGTGTTCACTGTACGGACGAAGAACCACTTCAACAATGTAGAAAATGCTGTGTGGAAAAACAGCTGCAATGATGCAGTGGGTGCTTTGCTGACACTTGGATTTGATATGTCAGCAAAGCACGGGATTAAAAACATGCACAAAAGGGATCTTTCCTCCTCTCTCCTCCCCCAGCACAATAAGCCCAGTGAAGTTAAAAACAAAGGGAATCTCAAGAAAGCAAAGATGAAATGCAGGGTGCACTCACACTAGAAGAGTGCTTTAAGTCATCCTTAAAAAATGGCATTGTCATCATTGCATAAAATTTTTAGCAGGGTTTGGGTAGCAGGGGTTTGACTTGCTTTGTCACTAACATCTACTAGAATAACTGATTTATAAGAAATATTTTGATGAGATGTGTATTTTCATAAAAATACTAATGTCCTTGACACTAGTTCAAGTGCCTTTTTTTTTTCAGAAAACAGAGGCAAGTATTCAAACTGTCACTGAGAATAAGATGTGGCCAAAATTAAATGTGCCTCTATCTCCCATAACAACTCGTCTTAGAATGATGCATCATGCCAGCTGTCTGGGAACAAATGTATTTTGTTGGCATGGGAACAAAAGAATTAGTCTGAATTTTGTAAATAAACTGTGGTTATTAAAAATACTTGATACAAACCAGAATAATAACCATTAAACATGAAAAGTCAATAAAAGTCTTTGAATTACATTTCTGTTGCAATTCCTGTTTTTATAATGTGTTTTGGGATAAAACATAGTTGTGAGTTGTTAGTACTTTCAAATAGATTTCACTACAGATGAGTTAGCCAACAGCATCTAAAACTGTGAAGTTTTAAAATCCTTTATGGAAAATGGAAATTAAAGGCTTGGAAATCTGGTAGAAGACCAATTCTTCCTTTTAACAATTGTCATGATTATTGCTTAATTGATTTTCTGTCTGCATAGCATCTTCCTCTTTAAGGCTGCCTGTGACCCCATAGATTTGCTGCTTACTCTTGATGACGAATGAGGGGCTTTAAAGATAAGCAGTGCTGTCCACTGAAAGCTTTGAACTTATTGATTTTGGTTTTTCTAATATCTGTGCTACTCCCCAATAGATCACTGGGCATTGTGCGCGGCAAATAAACTCTTTGGGAACACAAATGATAATAATTCTAATGGGATAACAGGCAGGAGCTCAGGCACTTCCAGAGACGTCTAACATTACCTGAAAGCTGCTTATTCTAAAGCAACCAAATTTTGTCTTAAAACCCAGGAACCTAGGAAGGAATCAGTGGGACACTAAGTTTATCTATAGAGAAAATACAGGACTTTTTTGGTGTCCTTTCTGCTTTGGCCTTTTGGAGGCATCTTGCAGGAGAGATTTGGAAGGAAAATCTGCCCTATTTTAGAGGGGAGCAGAAAGGTGGGCCGCGTGGCAGGGCACTGGCATTCTGCTTTCTCTTTGCTTTCCCTGGCCTAGGAGCCCTTTTGGTGCTATAACGTCTGGGGAATAGCTGACAGCCCAGAGAAGCTATGAGAGGCCATAAATGATCCTACCAGATGAAGTGATCACCCCAGATGAAAACGATAAAAGAA
The DNA here is from genome assembly GCA_023783475.1 of Daubentonia madagascariensis. Classification (NCBI taxonomy): domain Eukaryota; kingdom Metazoa; phylum Chordata; class Mammalia; order Primates; family Daubentoniidae; genus Daubentonia; species Daubentonia madagascariensis. Next base: position 12,643,191 of record JAKFHU010000487.1, read on the forward strand.
TATCTACAATACTTATTTTTTAAAAAATCTAGACAAGAATAGGCTTAGAAAAAGTCAATTAAATATGTTTAGGAGGCCCCATACCAAGAGCCTATGATCATTACCTAAGTTCAGTGGCTTTGGGAACTCATCACCCTCAAATTCCTTGTAGAATGCGATGCTGGTAATCCTCCCTCCCTCCCTCCCCCCTTCCTCCCTCCTTTCCTCCTCCTATTTAGCATGTGATGTTGTTAATCCTCCCTCTCTCCCTTTTTCCATCCCTCCCCCTTTCTCTCCCTCCTTTCCTTCTCCCATTAATTCACTGAGCCCCACACAGGCCAGGCTGAGATACAAGGATAAACGTGACATAGTCCCAGCTCAGGAGCACACCCTCAGAGTACACTATCTACTGAGGGAGTTGGATGGAAAAACCTGTAATATAGGGCCCCAGAAAGTGCTACGAGAGCACAGATGAAAGAGAGACCTGGGGTGGGCAGGGCCATTTTGAGGATAGGGGCCCGGGACAGCAAAGGCTTTACAAAGCAATTCAATTCAACAAATACTGGTGGATGCCATGAAGATGACAAATCAGGCCCTTACCCTAAAGAGCTTAAAGTCTAGTAGGAAACTGTCTTTCCTTGGTTTTCATGGCATTAAGTTCTCCTGGCTCTGCTCTTATCTTTCTGCTCATTCCTTTTGACTCCACTTTGCATCCTCCCCTCCTTTCTCTGGTCCCTTGAATGTGGCAAAGGTCTGCCCATGGCCCTTTTATCTCTCTCCAGGTTCTTCCCTGTCAGTATCATCCAAACACTGCACTTCTGCTATATCCCCATCAAGATGGTGCTGACATTTTACACTTCTAAGGCTCTTTCTTGAGTTCTAGATTAAGATGTTCAACTATATGTCTCCAAATGAATGTCCTCCTGCTAGCATCTCAGATGCAACATCTAAAAAGTGATGGTATCGTTGTCTACTATATACCAGCTTATCAATTAAAAAACTTGGTATTATTTTTGACACATTCCTTTCTTTTGCCCTCTAAATCTCTGTATTCTGTAATTTTTCCTTTTAAATGAATCTTCACATTTGTCTCTTTCTTTCTATTTCTTTTGACAACAGCCAGTTCAAGCCTTCCATATTTCTCTTGTGACTAGTAATGTGAATTTTAGTGCTATAGCCTCTGAATTGGTCTCCTTTCACTTCATGTTCATCTTATCTACCCTGCCAGATTGATCTTTGTAAAGTATAACCTCAATTATGTAACACTCCCCAGTAAAGAAAAAAATCCTCAATTGCTGATAACTGCTTTCTAACAAATGATGAACTCTTCAGCATGGCATCCAGGATTGGCCACCAATGGTCCTGACACACACCATGGTGCTTAGTAAAGAGCAGATGCTCAATAACAAAGGATCAAAGGATCCCCCTCCCTCTTAATGGACAAAATGAACAAAACTCAATTTTTTTAAATCTTTTTTTTGTCAGAATGTGTGAATATTTTTATTTCTACACAATATTTGTACATAATTTTGGGGTACATGTGATTTTTTTTTTATTTCAGAATATCATGGGGGTAAACCACTTTGGCCATACACATTGCCCCTGCACTGCCCGTGTCAGAGCCACAATCATGATCATCCCCCAAACTGTGCTCCCCGCATCCATTCAGTGAGAGTTTTTCCCATCCCTTCCACCCCCCTCCCGCCCGCCCGCCCCCTGATGAATGTTCTTGCCCTGTGTGATGTAACTGTTGATCAGTTAGTACCAATTTGATGGTGAGTGCCAGTGGTGCTTGTTTTTCCAATCCTATGACACTTCGCTTCGAAGAATGGGTTCTAGCACCAACCAGGATAATACCAGATGTGTTAATTCATCATTGCTTTTTATTGCTGAGTAATACTCCATGGTATACATATGCCACATTTTATTAATCCACTCATGTATTGATGGGCACCTGGGTTGTTTCCACATCTTTGCAATTGTAAATTGTGCTGCTATGAACATTCGTGAGCAGATGTCTTTATTATAAAATGTCTTTTTTTCCTTTGGGTAAATACCCAGTAGTGGGATTGCTGGGTCAAATGGTAATTCTACTTTTAATTCTTTGAGGTATCTCCATATTACTTTCCATAGAGGTTGTACTAATTTGCAGTCCCACCAGCAGTGTATGAGTGTTCCTATCTGTCCACATCCCCGCCAACATTTGTTGTTTGGGGATTTTTTGATATAAGCCAATCTCACTGGAGTTAAGTGATATCTCTTTGTGGTTTTGATTTGCATTTCCCTGATGATTAGAGAAGTTGAGCACTTTTTTATAAGTTTGCTGGCCATTATTCTGTCTTCTTTTGAAAAGTTTCTGTTCATGTCCTTTGCCCATTTTTTAATAGGGTTGTTTGATTTTTTTCTTGTTGATTTTCCTAAGTTCTGTATAGATTCTGGTTATCAGCCCTTTATCAGAGGTGTAGCATGCAAATATTTTCTCCCATTCTGTAGGTTGTCTGTTCACTCTAGTGATAGTTTCCTTGGCTGTGCAGAAGCTTTTTAATTTGATCAGGTCCCATGTATTTATTTTTGTTGCTGCTGTGATTGCTGTGGGGGTCTTCTTCATAAATTCTTTGCCTAGGCCAATGTCCATAAGAGTTTTTCCAATGTTTTCTTCGAGAATTCTTACGGTTTCATGTCTTAGGTTTAAATCTGTTATCCATCATGAGTTGATTTTTGTGAGAGGTGAGAGGTGTGGGTCTAGTTTCAGTCTTCTACATACAGCCATCCAGTTTTCCCAGCACCATTTATTGAATAGGGAATCTTTTCCCCAGTGTATGTTTTTCTGGCATTTGTCAAAGATCAGGTGACTGTATGAGGTTGGTTTTATATTTGGGTTCTCAGTCCTGTTCCATTGGTCTATGTCTCTGTTCTTGTGCCAATACCATGCAGTTTTGGTTACTATAGCCTTGTAGTATAGTTTGAAGTCTGGTAGATAGATGCCTGCCAATTTGTTCTTTTTGCTTAGGATTGCTTTGGCTAGACGGGGTCTTCTCTGGTTCCACATGAAGCGTAGAATTATTTTTTCTAGATCAGCAAAAAATGATGTTGTTATTTTGATAGGGACTGCACTGATTCTGTAAATCACTTTAGGTAGCAAAGCCATTTTTACAATGTTGACTCTGCCTATCCAAGAGCATGGTAGGGCTTTCCATCTATTTACATCCTCTGCAATTTCTTTTCTCAGTGTTTCATAATTCTCTCTATATAGGTCTTTGACCTCCTTAGTTAGATATGTTCCTAAATATTTAATTTTCTTTGGTGCTATTGTGAAAGGTATTGCATCTTTAATTTGTTTCTCGGCTTGATTGTTATTAGCATATATGAAGGCTATGGATTTGTGTGTATTAATTTTGTATCCTGAGACATTGCTGAATTCATTTATCAATTCCAGTAATCTCTTGGTTGAATCTTTGGGGTTTTCTATGTATAATATCATATCGTCTGCGATTAGTGAAAGTTTGATCTCTTCTGCCCCCATCTGGACGCCCCTGATTCCTCTGTCTTGTCTAATTGCTGTGGCCAGGACTTCCAGCACTATGTTGAAAAGAAGTGGAGATAGTGGGCACCCTTGTCTGGTGCCAGTTTTAAGGAGGACTGCTTTCAATTTTTCCCCATTCAGTATGATATTGGCTGTGGGTTTATCGTATATGGCTTTAATAGTTTCGAGGTATGAGCCATCTATGCCTATATTGTTAAGAGTTCTTATCATAAAAGGATGCTGGATTTTGTCAAAAGCCTTTTCTGCATCTATTGAAAGGATCCTATAATCTTTGTTCTTCCTTTTATTTATATGGTGAATTACATTTATAGATTTGTGTATGTTGAACCATGCCTGCATCTCGGGAATAAAGCCCACCTGATCGTGATAAATTATTTTATTGATGTACATTTGAATTCGGTTTGCAAGGATTTTATTGAGAATTTTTGCATCTATATTCATAAGGGATATTGGTCTGTAGTTTTCTTTTTTTGTTGTGTCCTTTCTGGGCTGTGGTATCAAGGTGATATTGGCTTCGTAGAATGAGTTTGGGAGGATTCCATCCTTCTGGATATTTTCAAATAATTTCTGCAGTATAGGCACCAGTTCTTCTTTGTAGGCTTGGTAGAATTCAGGTGTGAAACCATCTGGTCCAGGACTTTTTTTTGTGGGAAGATTTTTTATTACTGCTTTGATTTTGGTGCTTGATATTGGTCTGTTTAGAAATTCTGTTTCTTCCTGGTTGAGCCTAGGGAGGTAGTATGTTTCTAAGAATTTGTCGATTTCCTCCACGTTTTCGTGTTTGTGGGCATAGAGATTTTTGTAGTATTTGAAGATGATGTTTTGTATTTCCATGGTATCAGTTGTGACTTCTCCTTTTTCATTTCTAATTGAGCTTATTAGAGTCCTTTCCTTTCTGCTTCTGGTCAACCTGGCAAGTGGCCTGTCTATTTTGTTTATCTTTTCAAAGAACCCACTTTTTGTTTTATTAATCTTCTGTATTGTTCTTTTGTTCTCAATTTCATTTAATTCTGCTCTGATCTTGGTTATTTCTTTTCTTCTGCTGGCTTTAGGATTGCTTTGCTCTTCCTTTTCCATTTCCTTAAGATGATTCATTAGTTTACTGATTTGTGACCTTTCTGTCTTTTGGATGTGGGCATTTAAGGTGATAAGTTTTCCTCTCAGGACTGCTGTTGCTGTATCCCACAGATTTTGATAACTTGTGTCCCCATTATCGTTTAGATCGAAGAATCTTTTGATTTCCATTTGAATCTCCTCCTTGACCCAATAGTCTTTCAGCAACAGATTGTTTAGTTTCCAAGTTTTTGGATGAAGATGTGAGTTTCTGTTGAAATTTATTTCTAATTTTATTCTGCTGTGGTCTGAAAAGATACATGGTATGATTTCTATTTTTTTGAATTTGTTTAGATCTGTTTTGTGGCCTAGGATGTGGTCAATTTTAGAGAAAGTTCCATGAGCTGATGAGAAGACTGTATATTCAGTGTTATTTGGGTGGAGTGTTCTGTAGATATCTGTTAGGCCCAAATGTTCTAGAGTCCTGTTTAGGTCTTTTGTTTCTCTATTTATTTTTTGTTTGGAGGATCTGTCCAGTTCCATCAGTGGGGTGTTGAAGTCCCCTGCTATTATGGCATTGCTGTTTATTATGTTGTCTAGATCTAGCAGTATTTCCTTTATGTACCTGGGTGCTCCTGTGTTGGGTGCATAAATGTTTAGGATTGTTAAATCCTCTTGTGAGATTTTTCCCTTCACCACTATATAGTGTCCATTTTTGTCCTTCTTTACTTTTGTTACTTTAAAGTTTATATCATCTGAAATAAGGATGGCTACTCCGGATTTCTTTTGGTTTCCATTAGCCTGGAAAATTGTATTCCATCCTTTCACCTTGAGTCTGAATGCGTCTTTATGTGTAAGGTGTGTTTCCTGAAGACAACAGATACTAGGCTTGTATTTTTTAATCCATTCAGCCAGCCTATGTCTCTTCAATGGGCAGTTCAAGCCATTTACATTTATTGAGAGAATTGAGATTTGGGGTAAATTTCTAATTATTCTATTGGGTGGTGTCTTTTGTTTTACCTCTCACGTCATTTTGGAATCTGGTTTCTGGGGTTTTAGCTTTTGCATAGTTTTACATACGTGGGTGTCTGTTGCTCTGGTTAGCGTATAATGCAGGTCTAAGCACTTCTTGCAAGGCCAGTCTGGATTTCGCAAATTCTATCAGTGATTGCTTATCTGGAAAGGTCTTTATTTCTCCCTCATATAAGAAGCTTAGTTTGGCAGGATACAGAATTCTGGGTTGGCCTTTGTTTTGTTTTAGGAGACTGATGATGTCTCCCCATTCCCTTCTGGCTTGTAAGGTTTCAGCTGAGAAATCTGCAGTTAATCTGATTGGTTTCCCTTTATAGGTTACCTGCTCTTTTCGTCTTACAGCTCTGAGGAGTGCTTCTTTTGTGTTTACTTTAGTCAGTCTAATAATTATGTGGTGTGGTGAATGCCTTTTCACTTTGACTCTCCCAGGAGTCCTGTGTGCTTCTTGTACTTGGATATCGAGATTTCTGGCTAAGCCATGGAAATTTTCCTCTATTATTCCTTCAAATAGATTTTCCAGCCCATGAGAATTTTCTTCCTCTCCCTCAGGGATACCTATGATCCTTATGTTTGGCCTCTTTACATAATCCCACATTTCTTGTATGCTTTTTTCCTGCCTCTTGTTTTTGTGTTCTTTCTCTTTGACTGATTTATTTAGTGCATAGGAGTTGTCTTCTAGCTCTGAAATTCTTTCCTTTGCATGGTCCAGCCTATTCTTAAGGCTTTCCACTGTGTTTTGTAGATCCTTGAATGCTTCTTTCATTTTTAGGATTTCTATTTGATTTTTCTGTAATATTTCTATTTCTTTGGAGAATTTTTCATTCATTTCTTGCATTTTTCTTGTGGTTTCTTTGTGCTGGGATTCCATTTTCTCTTGAATTTCATTGAGCTTTCTTATAATCCATAAACGAAATTCCTCTTCTGTCATTCTACCCATTTCATTTGGGTTGGTATCCATTGCTGAGGAACTGATGGTTTCTTCTGGGGGTGACTTTTCACTCTGATTTTTCATGTTCCCTGAGTTCTTTCGCTGTTTTTTTCTCATCTGGCCTCTTGGTCGAGCGCTGGGGGTGTTAAAGCTAGTGTATGGCCTTGTCTCCAGGCCCACAATTTTCGTTCCTTGGCAAAGCCAGGGAGAGAAGTAGTGGCCTGTTTGCCTTAGGTGTATTTTAGCAAGTTTGGTGGATCTTGAGTTATCTCTGACCTGTTGTCTTCTCCTCTTCCTGGTGGAGTGTGGTGAGAGTGACCTCCCAGCTTGGGCTCTAAGCTAGTGAATTGTACTTGAGGATATGAGTCCACAGCTCCCTATTAGCTAGGTATTCTGTTATGTCCGTGGCAGACTCTGATCCCCCAGTTGGGGTATGTGAAAGCCCCGCGCTTTGGGATGGGCCTTGTAGCTCCTAGGGGTTACTTTGACCCTGCTCCTCCTGAGGTGCAGGTAGAAACACAATTTCTTTTGGCTGCAGTGTGAGAGCTGAATTGGGAAAATTCTACACAGCTCAGAGGTTGCTTATCTAGCCACGTGTGTCTGCCTTCTGATGTGCGTCTCCGTGTGATACTGGTTGATAGGGGGATCTCCATCGTGCACCTCTTTTCCACCACTAGACCCCAAGGCGATGCGGGTGGCCGTCTCTATCCCCAGCAGTCTCCACCGGGGGATGTTCCCACGGGAGGGGGGAATAGTGGCCACTGGAAGCGCTCTTGGATGGTGCGAAATTCCCTAATGAAGTGGGCAGGGTTATGGGGAGCTGCTCTGGTTCAGCCTATGGCTCTTGAGGTATTTGGTTGTCATGGGAACCGGCAGTTATACCAAATGAGTCACTATAGCCGGCAACCTTCAAAATGAGCGATCTCTGGGGTACAGGAGGGCTGGGACCTGAAGGGCGGGCACTAGGACCAGCACGTAGCGGACTTGTCGGAGGCCAGAGCCGGGGTAGCAGGACCAGATGGACGAGCTGCAAGCTGTTTCCAATACACAAAGGTCCTGCCGCTACAGTTCCGGGATGTCGTCCCACCTGGAACCCATTGATACAGCTGTCCCTGGCCACCAAAGGCAAAACCTGTCTCGCCCCAGCGGACGAGCCCCGGGCCGGGATGGGGCAGAGCTAGAGACGCGGCTCACAGCTCCGGGCGGGGGGCTTTAAAGATGGCTGCCGCCGCCAGCCTGGCGCACAGCAGGGCTCCGATCGCGCCGGGAGCGCAGCTTTTCTCCGCCAGCAGTTGCTAGCAACCTCTAAGGGCGTGTCCCGCTCTCCGTTAAACTCCTGGGCCCAGTCCTGCTGACTTCTAGTGGCGCAGTGCCGGCCCGCGGGTTCCCGCGTACTGTCCCGGGAAGCTCTATCTCCGCTCCGTCCCTGCCCGATTCCTCCCCAGCCCTCAGCAGTCTCTGTATATTGCAGCTGAGAGTTGTGTTTGACTCTCGCAATTGCTTTCTCTCCACAGGGTCTGCCGCCTTGTGCAACCGCTTTGCCCCAACTCTGGGCTTGTCCCTGACAGAGTGGATGGGGAGGTGTGTAACCGCTTGTGGGACAGGTCGCGCTGCGCCGACCTGGTGAGCGCGTCCTTCCCGCGCTCTGTGCTCTGTTGTGCTCCGTGCGCTCTCCGATCTTTGTGAAAATTTTGTATCTGTTTTCTTGGGCTGGGCGTTCGCGTTGTTTCTCTGTAATTCACAATGCTGTTTTCGGAGTGAGCGGTCTGTGCTCGCAGGTAGCCGCTGGCGTTTTTCATCTCCTTCCCTGGGAGCGGTGCGGTGGGAGGACCCTATCAGACCGCCATTTTTGAGAATCCCCCAAAACTCAATTTCTGGTATTGTTTTCCTCTTCACTGGTATTACCCTCTGGCCAAGATATTAGTCAGTGTTCACTGAGCACTCTGAGCATGTTCTGTCTCATGTCTACCCTCATTCTGTTCCCTCACTACAATGTCCTTCCTCTATGTTAATGCCCAGCTCAGATGTCCCCTTCTCCTTTATGAAGAACTATTAACCACACATGTTGCATCTGCATAATGCTTTATTAGTTTTTGAAGTATTTTTACACACATTATCATGTTTTGATGTTCCCAAGAACCCTGTGGGAAGATATTATTACTAACATTTTACTGCTTAGGAACCTGATATCCAGAGAGGTTAAGTGACTTCCCCATGATCACATGATTAGTAGTGACAAAGGTGGATTTACAATCAGCAAGTGCTTTTCCCACTGTAGCATAATAGTCCTTAAAGCCTCTCCTGTTTTCTCTTCCTGTGTCTTGGCAGGGGTCTCTCAGACAACCTCTACCCCTAACCCCAACCCCTAAACACACACAATTATCACTGAGGTCACTAGATTCTCTCCTAAACTAACTGATATGTCTAGACCTTAAATATGAAGTTGATTGCTGCAAAACTGTGACTAAAATGTTAAAGTGTGACTGGCTTTTAGCTATTTATTTAAAACAATTTGTGGGTTACTTTTGCCTGCATAGTCCAGACCTTCAATGCTTGGACACATATAAGACTCGGAACTAAATCAGCTGGCCGCAAAACCAGAGGGGTCCCCCAGGGGCAGCCAAAAGCAGCAAGGCAAGGTAGGAGTCAGGTACTTTCAAGAGAAGACTGGCAGAAGCACTGACTCTCTTTGGCCCTGGAAGGACCCGGTTCCCTTGAGGGCTGCAGGCTCCTGAAACCACCCCAAGTCAGCAAGTGCCAAACCCTGCCTGGGTGGTGGGACCCTAACCTTTTCCTGGCTAAAGATCCTCCCCTTCCTTCCCCACAGGGTCAGGGAAGAGGGAAGGCAGGAACAATGCTTGTGTTCTTTCCACATCTTGTGATTCTGAGCCTCCAAACCATTTAGAAAAAGAATTCTGTGCCTGGAGTCTACATTTTATACATATCTCCTTTACTAGACTGTAAACTCCTTGAGGGCAGGATCTATAATTTATTCATCTTTGTTTCTTCTCAAACCTAGCACTGTTTAGTATAATACGCTTGTCAGAAGAATAAAATGTTGAGTAAAAAAAGACTGACTCTCCTGTGAAATGCTCAGCATTGTATTTTATTTATTAGGAGAGCTCTGAAGCATTGGTTTTTTCTCACTAATTTATTTAAAATAATCTTCTGGGACAGTGAGTGGCCAATGTAATTAAAGCTATTCGTACTTTCAAAAGTTAGGATAGACAGTCTGAAGCAGGGGTTTTGTTACATGTATATTAATATCCATATTATAGTCTGTTAGAATCTGACATTGTTTAATGCCTTTGTGATAAATACATGCTTTACACAGTGTTAAGAAGACCAAGTAAACTTTTAGATTATTTCTTTTCTTCCTTTTCTTTTCTATAATTTATCAGACCAAATTATCTAGTCTTATTGTGAATAATGAAACATCATTTGCTCCTAAAAGTGAATTTTAGTTTTACCCATAATATTTTAATCTATACCTGAACCCGAGTGACAGATGGCATATATCCATTTTACATAGTGTTTAAACAATGGAAAATAAAATCCCAGGAGTGAGTAGACCACATACTATCCTACCCTGGGTCTGCCACTACTGTGTTGTACATTAGGGAAGTCACATCCTTTCCTGATGACTCAGTTTCCTTGCACAATGAGGAAGTTTGATCAGAGCTCTGATCTCCCCTCCTTTGCTGAAACTATGGGGTTCTTACTCGGATCTTATCTGGAATTAGAAATTATTAACTCCTCATCTGGATAAAATTAATGGTGATCTTTAATTATTTTACTACTTATGGATTAAAGGAAAGATCATGTTTTTGTAAGGCTGACAGATAAAAAATTAGTATTTTCTAATTCTATTTGTGTTCTTTCTCTTGAATCTGCATAAGGAGCAAATGAACCCTTTGTACCCACTGATGAACATGCCTTCTCTGGGACCTCTGTTTGCTGATCTGCCAATGTGAGGAGACAGAGGACAGAGCTGATGGCACCAAGGCAAGTGGTAGGCAGCAAGGACACCACCCATCAAGACCTGATGAGAAGCAGCTTTTTGTTTTTAATTAAAAACACAACTTTTAAAATGCCTCATTCATTTTTTGTTTTTATAGAACCAAAACACAAAAATTTTCTTTAAATGAAAAACAGAAACAGTTTAAACTCTTTTTAAGCAAGCAAGTTAAAAAAAGCAGCCTAGGAAATTGTCCTTTGTAATTCTGCCAGTTTCAATTTTGATTCTTTATGCAACTAGCATCAGGATAATAATATTTGGTTGAAAAGAAAAAGAAGAAAGTCCTACGTAGCTGTTTTGCACACATTCCAGTTGTTTGATTGGCTGACGTGAGCCTAGCTACTGTTACTGCAGTTGCTTCGACGGACGACAAAAAAGAAAATCATAATATAACAATCTCAACATTTTAGATATATCCTCAGTAGGCTCATGTATAAGCAGATCCTAAAAAATGTTCATCACAATAGTTCTAGTTGTTTTTGACTACTTCTACTAGTGTCACAAATTTAAAGCAGGACATAGGTCAAATTTAGATAAAATAAAAGATTAAATTAAATTAGATATAGTTGAATAGTATTTATTAAAGCCTCTCACTTGCTGTTCAGTTTTGCTGAAACAACTGGCAATTTTTTTCCTCTCAAGCTACACCCTAGGACCTTGTGGAAAGAACCCAACATCTCATGGTTGCAAAGATTATGAAATATTCAGCTTTACCCATGGGTATTTCCTGACATTTCTTTGGTAAACTGTAGCCTAATAGAAGATATCAGGAATTAGTGTAAAATATTCTAAAAAGCTATTGTCACTACAAAGATGAAAGTAACTTTGATGATCAAAAAGGAGTCAATAAGAAAAGACCGAGAGTAGTTCCTGAATCCTTCTCTATTGTTCATTTGGGATTTCTTAATTTCCCTACTCTCAATATATTATGGAATTTTCTGTGTGAAGTTTTGCCATGAATTAAAGTGATGTCAACAAAGTTTTACCTTAAGTCATATTTTACCACAAACTGGAGAAGCCTCAGTCCTCCAGGGAGCCCCATTTCCTGCTTGTAAGAAGCTTGTCTTTTCTCCTTTTAGTTACACGCATCCTCGACAAAGGATGGCGCTCAGCTGACCTCCAGTGACGACTGGACCTGAACAATCCCATGTGCCCGTCTAAGGCGGCATCTTCATCTGTGGCCAAATCTGCTATGTTTTTGTTTCCTTTGCCTTTTGCTCTTCCCTGCCCATGGAAGGTCAGTGGCATTTGCGACTGTACCACGTACCTGGAACAGCATGTTTGTTTTCCTGCCATCTTTAATAAGTTTACTTCCCCTATCATTACTATCCAGTTTTTTATTAACTAGAAATTAAACTTAAAAATTGTCATGCAAGGAGCAAAGGTTTGAAATTCAGATAAATCTAGGTCTGAATACACCTCTACTATTTATTAGCTGTGTGAACTTGGATGAGTTACTCAAACACTCTGGGTTTTAGTGCGTCATCTATAAAATGCAGATGATAATACTGAATTTACATGGTGATTATGAGGATTCAATGAACCAACATGTGTATCGTTTCTGGTGTAGTGTCTGTCACCTTGTAGGCACTTGATAAAGTGTAGTCATTCATTTTTTTATTCCAGTATTATTTTATTTTGTTATCCTATTATTGATTACATGACATATACACTGCATAATACATATATATATTTTTATGCATATCATGTATACATGATATGTACATATATATGAGATATACATATTACACAGGGCATTTATTAGAGAGTAGGAGGGAGTTATAGGAGGTCAAGTCAATTCAGTAAGTATTAATGCTCAGCATCTATTAGGTGTCACTTCTGCTATTTTGTATAATCCCCTACCATGGGATCCTGTTTGTAAACATCTCTAGAGATTAAAAAAAGCTTCCCTTCTCATAGTAAAACTCAGTACAGGAGTTTTACTATGAGATAACCAAAGTATAAATGCCTGTCAATACCTATGTCAGGTTCTGTACGTAATGGATTGGTGGCACTTAGGACAATATTAGCAATTCTATACTCAATGGCTGAGGACAATGCATTTATAAAAGGTTTCATTAAGACTCATGTTCTCTATTGATACATGTTGAGTTTTCACTTTAAATTATCAAAATTACTACTAAGTGTAATTTATTATAACCAGAAGAGTTGGGTGAAAACAATCCTGTCATTTAAAAATAAAATAGGTCATTAGCTATTGTCATAGCCAGATTATTCTGGTTTCTATTTCACTTATTTTAAACAGAATGGAAAGAAAGAGGAGACAACTAAAATTCAAAAGAAAACCTGATTTATGTCCCTAAGTAAAGTAATGTCCATTTATTTTAAAACAATGACATAGCTTAGACACTGTTGGCTACATACTCAACATCCGTTTCCCCTCTCTTTTGTTCCAGGTTTCCTACCTCTCCTAACTCCATCACCAGCAGGTGGATCCTGACTGGCCTAGGCTAGTTTTGGTACCCTCCATCCTCTTGCCAGGGACTGGGCATGCCAGGCACAGCATGTGAACTGCTCTGGCCTATGAGACTTGAAGGGACCGGCGTGGCTCTGGGAAGACTTCCTTAGTCATTAGAAGGAGACCTAGAAACTGACAGCCCCTTTCTGCCTCTGGATAGTGCAGATCTGGGCGGGATGCCTGGCACCACTGTAGCCATCTTGGCATCGCCTTTAGAATGAAGCACACAGGAGGGGGAGCCATGAGAATGCCAGAGGTGTAGAGCTAGCGCCTGCCCTACCTACGGACTTCTTGCTCTGTGAGGTAATAAATTCCTTTATTGTTTATGCCAACAACAAGTGGGGAATTCTGCTACTTGCAGCCAAAGCATCCTAGCTGAAACAAGTCATGCATAAGCTCCTTGACCTAGAGAAAGCAAATGAACAAGCCAGATAGGAAAGGAGAGGGTACCTGTTCTTGTGCCTCCAATTCTCTGTGCTGTAATTTTTTCTCTGCACATCGCACCTGATTAGAACGGTTTTCAAGTTCATCTTGTAAAACCTGAAAGAGTGTAAAATAAATACAAAATAAGCATACTTGAAAAGATAGTTTTATCACATGAACTGGCACTAAAAAGGCCTCAGATCTCTAGTTTATTACTGGTGTTCCAAAGCGTTCAGGCAAACAAAATCAGACTTTTGTGTGTCAGGCCCAGGTGTTTTCTGCTTTAAAGATACTTAGTATAAAAAATTCCAAACTTATAAAACAGACTAATTAGCAGATGCCAATCATATTATAAAAATGTCTCTTATATTCCCAGCATAGAACCACAAACATGTAATAAAGCACAGAGTTATTGCTAATTAAAATAGCTCTATCAGTACACCTGCAAGGTACATTTACACTCTGAGTAGCACTGTGACAGATAGGAATTGTATTATCTGAACAACATAACATTTTTCAAAACTATACTATGATAATTTGAGTAAATTATAGTAACCTTAAAGGAATCCCTTTACTAAGTCAGCAAGGATGGTGTGGAACTTGAGGAACCTTTAAGAAGTAGATGGAGATGAACTCTTTCGGTTGCTAAGTAGCTTTTGGACACAGAATTCAGGTTAATATGGGAAACTTAGAAGCCACAAAGATCAATAATTATCATTGTATCAATTACTATTTTAAGTAAAGAGATGAACTAGAAAAGAAACAGGGTCCATTCAAACAATCCAGTGTAATTATAGATATACTACATGGAAAGTTACAGTGAGCAGAATTTATGGGGTGGTAACAGCAAAGGTGCCAGATAGATTCTCAAAATATAATTCATCCAGTCAGTATTAGTGAGTTCTTACTATAGGTCAAGAATTTCAGGCCAGGCATAGTGGCTCATGCCTGTAATTCCAGCACTTTGGGAGGCTGAAGCAGGAGGATCATTTGAGCCCAGGAGTTTGAGACCAGCTTAGGCAACATGGCAAGACCCCATCTCTACAAAAATAAAAAATAAAAAATAAAAAATAAATTAGGCATGGTGGTGGTGCACACTTGTAGTCCTAGCTACTTGGGAGGCTGAGGTGGAGGATCGCTTGAGCTCAGGAGTTCCAGGCTGCAGTGAGTTACAATTGTGCCACTGCACTCCAGCCTGGGTGACAGAGTGAGACTCTGTGTCTAAAAAAAAAAAAAAAAAAAAAAATTGCAATAGGTACTCTAGATATAGCAGTGAAAGAAAACAGACCAAAAAGAAGAATCCCTGCATTCACGATGAGCACATCGTAACGTAATACGTAACAGCGAGCAAACAATAAGTGCAGTGCACATCAGTGATGAGTGCAGAATCAAAACACAGCAGAGGAGGAGGACATTCTGGAATGGGGTGGCGGAGGGGTGTTGCAATTTTAAACAGATGGCCCAAGAAGGCCTAACTGGGCAAAGACCTGAAGAGGGAGAAAGAGTAAGTGACACGGATATCTGCAGAAAGAGCCTTCCAAGCAGGGCCACTGCATGTGGAAGACCCTGAGATGGCACATCAGTGGAAGCCACAGAGATCAGTGTGGAGAGGGAGCAAAGAGGTTGGGGACATAACGGGGGTCGAGTCACATCAGGTCACGTGGAGTCTTATTGGTCAGAGACTTCGGATTTTACCCAAGGGAGGTGGGAAGCTGCTGGGGGGTTGCAGCAGGCGCTGTTTGGTTGCTGTCTGAAGAGCATACTGAGCGGCATGGCAGAGGCAGGAGCAGGTCAGAGGCCACTGCAACATGCTGGGAACGGGACGGTGGAGAACTGGCCCGGGTGGCAGCAGTCGATGAGGGTAGGGCCAGGTCCCAGATATATTCTGAGACAGAGCTGACAGCCCTGAGGGAGTGGGAGCAGAGAGTAAGAAAAAAAGAGGACCCCAAGGACTTTGGCCTGGGCAGCCAGAAGACTGCAGTGGCATTCACAGAAACAGGGAAGGTTAAGGGAGGAGCAGGTGTTGGGGAGAAGAGCTGGGGCTCAGCCTGGGATGGGTCAAGTTCAAAATGCCCATTATATATCCAAGTAGAGACGCTGGCGCTCAGAACAAATGTCTAAGCTAGTGTCCACTACAAATTCTTCCAATGCAATGCCAGTCTTCTTATGCATAGACACAGACAGTGGTTCTTAACCTTTTGGGGGTTTCTAGACCCCTTTGAGCATCTGATGAAAGCTATGCAGTCACTCCCTAGATGGAAAAAAAACATATGCTTATGATTTTTCCTCTGATTTTAGGGAGTTCATAGTCTGCCTGAAGCCCACCAGTGGATGGACCCCAGGCTAAGAACTAGTTTAAAAAGTGAAATGGCTTGAGAATGAGCTTAAATGCTCCAGGTCTCTTTGATAAATCCACAATTCAACCAGGTCTGAGAGTGAGCTTGGAAATCTCTCAATTCTTTTACTTGTCTATAATTCTGTTATTGTGGTCTGTTTCCCAAAAGATGAACGCAATATTCCTATGCTTGTTGACCAAGTAGCATTTTTTTCTTTTGATATCTAGAGATAAATAGGATATCATCAGCTCCTCCTACGGCATAAAAGTAATGACTACCATATTGGGAGGAATATTCACCCATGCTTTTCTGCCCCCTCTCTTTCATGCTTTCTAATCCATCCTCATACTGCTGTCAGAGTGATCTTCTTAAACCTAAATCTGATTGTTATTCCTCCACTGAAATGCTTAAACAACACTCCAGCATCCCTGAGATGCAGCTCAAACTCCTGGGCCTGGCATACCAGGATCTTCACCCGATGGCATGTGCGCCACCATGCTGAGCTGCAGCAAGCCTTGGCGCGTCATGTTGATGTCATCGTTACTACAAGTAACAACAGGAGCTATCATCCGCTGAGTGGATTTTATTTTTAACCCTCATAACAATCTTGTGCTGCGGGATTATTTCATCCATATTAGAGAGGACATAAGTGAGGCTCAGTGTGGTTAGGTAGCTTGCTCAAGTCCACGTGGCCAGTAGTAAGGTGCTGGACTGGAATTTTAACACATTTCTCTCGCTTTAAATTCAACCTGTTGTGCTACTCCATGCTGCCTCTTTGTCACTCTGTACTTATTTTGTCTTTTCTTTGCCTGGAAGCTGCTGCCCCACCTACCCTGCTTGGTGTTCTCTCCCCAACCTATGCCAAGAGCTAAGTATGGCCTCCTCTGGGCTTTTATCCATCCAGTGTGCAAGAGAATTAATGTACATGTCTGTGTGAAATTGACAGCAACCATAGCTCAAGGTTCTCCCCTCTTCATCTCTGCAAGCCCAGTGCCAAGCCAGCTCAATGCCCAGCACACACGTGATGCTGAATTCGTGTTTGTGGAAGGAACTCATAAACATTTATTTGAACTCTACTCCCTGAGGACATTTACTTTAGTCATTAGGGCTTACGACTGTCCTTAATATGGCACATTTAACCAAAGGTTATTATGTGTCTTGAAATACAGAATATATCTTCTAAGCATCTATATCTATCTTTGAATATATACACATATATAAAAACATTAATAATTATTATTATTGATGATAATATATTATCTGGGTTCCGCTACAATAAAGAAAAATATTCCTTTAATTTTTGTTATTAGTTTTATTTCACAGAAAAAAAAAAGAACTCACACACATCTCCCTTGTCTTAAATAAAAAATTATTCCCTACCTCCTGGTTGTCACCCTCCTCCCTTCACAGCAGGCCCTGGAGAGTGCCACACTCAGGGCACCACGTCCTCCCCCTCCTCTCAGCACCCCGTTATAACTGACTCCTGCTCTCACTACTTTCCCGAGTCAGTTTTCACCAAAGTCACTTGTTACCTGCCAAATGCCAAGGCCAGAAGCTAAATTTTTTCCTCATTCCACACAAGCAGTTGGCCCTGTTCATGCCCAGTTGTGTTTTGCCCTTGAATTTTGAGGAAATAATTCTGCCCAGTGAAGTCAAGGGGTTAAGAATGAGGCTTCTGCAGAAGTGAAGGCCAAAAATATAACGAGGCCTTGGAAGAGGGCAGTGGACATGGAGAATGGGACAGATGTGGTAGAACCATTAACGGGGATCAGGGAAGAGAGGGACCCAAAGATAGCATGAGGCCTTGATGCTGAGTGACCAGAGAACAGTGAGAATAGAGCAAGTCAGAAGCAGTGGGGGTAGTATGGTTTTTGACGTGATGGGTTTAAGGTGCTGGTGGGACTTTCAGGAGGACCTGCTGCTATAGTCTGAATATTTGTGTCTCCCCTAAATTTATTTGTTGAAATTCTAACCTTCAAGGTTATCAGGAGGTGGGACCTTTGGGAGGCGAAGCCTTGTGAATGGGATTCGTGCCCTTATAAAAGAGCCCTGAGAGAAGTCTCTCGCCCCTTCCACCACATGAGGATATGGCACAAAGATGGCTGTTTATGAACCAGGAATCAGGCAGGCCCTCACCAGACACTGAATCTGGTAGTGCCTTGATCCTGGACGTCCCAGCCTTCAGAATCATGGGAAATAAATTTTTGCATTTACAAGCCACTCAATCTATGGTACATTTTTACAGCAGCCTGAGCCAGCTAAGACATCGATCTAGCATATCATGTTGCAAAGGTGGGTCTGAACGGTGAAAAGTGCTCTCGGACGAGGTACAGATGGGAAAACTTCCTTAAGGAAGTAAGTAAAACAAGAAGAGGTTCTAAAATCTGCCCTTTGGGTGATACCCACACTTCAGACCAGTCAGAGGAGGAGGTGGAGGCCAAGGAAGCTGATGAAAGTTCAGGTGGGTGGGAGGAGATTGAGGGAAGTTAGTATGTATTATGGAAATCTAGCTGAAGAAAGTTTCAGAGGCCAGGATAACATAATTAGAGATGATCCTTTTTCCATATTTCACATGGTGAAGAGACTATTAAGTCTGCCATATATTATCAAAATAGAATTTAAATTGTATTTGCTTTTCAAAAAGGTAGGACTTTAAAAATTTGTTCATAGTTTAAAGATGTAAAATGTGATCTAAGGTTAATCAGAGAAAACATGTATGTTTAGAAATTACTTCTATTATCTATTAAAATCAATTTAAAAAGTTGAAAAGTAACCAAATAATATTCCACTTTCAAAAAAGTCAAAATGTACTATATGAAAGGAAAATGACAGTTTATATTGGCATCTGGTCCTGGCTTTATATTCTAAAATAATTACTAGGTTATTAGAGTCCAAACCTCAGAATCTGACATAAGAACTATGTGAAAATGACCACAATTACTCAATAAGGACAACTGGGAACTTTCTTTTAAGTTGTGGTTTTTCTATTAAAAAAAACTTCAAATTTGACATTCGACACACAAAAAAATCACAACTTTTAGTTTATTCCTGAGAAAAGCCTAAGATAATTAAAGAACAGAATGTCCAACATTGGGTCAAAAATATTTTTAAAAAACCCAACTTGAACATTTAAACTCTTTATTCTGCAGAATTATTCCTCATCTCTTAGCTCTGCTGTGTCAACTCGCATCATTACTGAAAAGACAGTTCTTTTCTCCCAATTAAATCTGTCTTTACATACCCTGTTAGTCAGCCTGCTGTAGGAAGCCACAGTGTTCCTGACTCACAGTGCTTTGTGCTGGTTGGGAACAAAGAGTGACACTTTCCAGAAGAAAAATATAAATGACATAATAAGCTTCACAAGAACAATGAGGGTATACTACACTCTTTAAAAGGGAGAGGGTTATGGGATAATTTGATTTGTTTAAAATATTAAAATAATGAGAACAAATTAAAGTATAAAAGATTTTACATGTTACTGGGCTCTTCAGGCTGAGGAAAAGGACTTGCTAGCTAATGTGCCCACTGAATGGCACCTATGACAGTACTAGGGCTTTTCTGCTGGCTTGCAAAAAAAAAAGTATAATAGTCAATGCTATTTTCACAAAGTTTGTAAACATAATTCAGAGCAAGCCACTCCCTAACTTGTGAAACCATTAATTAAGGAATTATATATAGTCTTATTAAAGACCAAAGGTTTCTCTTGCAGTCCTGAGTCAACTAAACAAGCATGAAGTGATGGCAGATACATGCCTTTTAATAATGAATAAATGAAACACAGGTTCATTTCAATTATAAAGTGCTTAAAAGTTATTTAATAAAGGAAAACTTTATTGGAAGAGAGAAATACTGTTACAATGATTAAAAAAAAGTATAATAAAAACATTCCTAGTGTACAAGGCACATGACACAGAGATGCTTTTGGACTTAGTATTGTAGCAAGACCAGAAGTCTTTCTAGAGATTTCTGACCTTGCCTTTGGCCCACCTATTAGCCAGCTCCATTTTGGCATCTGAGAGCTGTGACCTCACTACCCTTTTCCCAATAGGCCGTCCAAGCACAAAAATTTGTCTTGAGCTCATAACCCAGAATATTGGTACTCCACGTTCTCACCAGACAATACAATTTCAAACTCTACATTCCCATCTTTATCAAAACCCCAGTTATAAGAAATTGAAAAAATCCACTTGCAAACCAAAACAGAATCATCAACAGTATAAAAGTCGCCCTTCTCCTGAATCAGTTGTTCTGGAAACATTGTCATAGCAGAGTGAACTCCAGAGGCACATTTTCTGTTACACAGCTTGTAGAACTGTCCCTCTCCCCTCTTTTAAAGAGTTTTCAAACCAGTTCTCATTGAGTTGGGCCACTTATTGAGGATTTGACACTTCTATTCTGCCTCATTCCGTGCTGCCAGTCTTGGCAAAACACTGTGCCTGGCCTTTCACAAATCCTCATGAGGCCCGTGGGCACATTCTTCTGGGCCTTCCCTACGTTGAGTGGCAGAGGGTAGAGGTCTCACAGATTCTCCCACATGTCCTCTGGGAAGAGGGAACCTTGAATGTTACAGTGTTCTGTTATTTAAAGGAACTGGATTAAACCATATGTAGGCAAAAAGAATGTGGATTAAATTTTTGCCTTATATAAATAATAAAACTGAGGTTGGCAAAGTCGTGGATTTTGAGGATTTAGGGTAAAGTCTGTGGCCATGAAACAAGGAAGCAGATGAGCCTCCACTGGGTGACATGCTGAGGGGGCCTTGCTAGCTGCAAGCTCTGCATTGCTGAGGGGTTTAACAGGGACAAAAAAGCAGAGTATTTATACTAAAGATGCTGCCAAAAAGAAATCACTCCAGTAAATCACTGAAAACTGTTGAAGTGGGATGATGGGTAGATGGTAGGTTTGCATATTCTTCTCCCTCCTTTTGTGTATGTTTAAAAGTTTCCATAATAAAAAGTAAAAAAAAAAATTTTAAAAAGCTTTTCCCACTTAAAAAAATGAAGTCACCATATCCTTCCTTTCATGAGGTTTGAATTTACCATCTTACTTCAGAGAAAACAGATGATTCACTCACCATCCACGGGGTAGGAGGGATGTAGGAGGATTCCCCACGAAGGTTCTGGACACAAAATGAAGCAAACAGGGAGTGGGACGTGTGCATCTCGACTGACGGAGAAGATAACCGGAAAGGGAAGGCTTATGTATATTTTTACGGAGGTATAATTTACATACAGTGAAATTCAAGGTTTATTTTTTAATGGTGATGGTCTGTTTTCCATTTAAAACATGTAAGACGATTTCAAAATGTGTCATAAAATATCTGTTCAGGTTATAAAATCTTGACATGAACCTCTCTTCCACTCGTTGCTTGATCCATCAAACAGAAATGACACCTGATCTGTGACTACCGTGAAGACTCACTAATTACAAAGGTGAAATAAGGGTGACTCTCGTTTAAACCTTAATTATCTTTTTAATAATGCTCACATTTGTTTAAGCAGCGTTACTCCTATTCAGGCTATAAATGGTACCGATAATATTTCTGATGAGTAGGTTTTCTCTGACATGTAAATTGACATGGAAGTGGTAAATGGCTGTCTTTCTACTACTGCTAACTGAAGGCTGAGGTAAATACAAATAAAAGCAATAAAATATCACTATATTTTCATGTCAGATTTATAGACTTTAAAAAAAAAAACACATCTGAAACGACTAGGACAAAGCAAGAAGACCAAGCCCTGTTATCCACATAAGAGGATATAAATCTGGGGCTACTGAAGATGACACAATGGCAGTGTGACATTTTTACTGGGTGGTCTCACTGGCTATTTACAGAGGCCACTATAGTTCCTATTTTATTATTATTTTTAAATAGGCTAAATTACTAACAAAAGTAACAAGTCTTCTTCAACTGAAATGCCACTCAAGATTTCTTTTAAAGTGATTTTCATTCAGACCTATGCAGGATGAATAACAAACCATAAAAAAAGTTTTATTAGTGATTCTACAGTAATGGAAAACGGGTTCATGCTACAGATCTGAAGACAGAACACAGTTACACAGAGGCCACAAATGTATTCACAACACAACTGTATAATTTTTTTTATGGCTTACATTTAGGTTTTTAATTTTTTCACATTCCAAGCAAGTACCCTTTTTTTAAACCCTCACAATTCAGTCTCTTTTGTGATACTGATGTGAAGAAAAGGAGATCTTTGGAAGTTTTAACCCAATACATATGTTATTCTTCTCATAAGCCAAAATTCCCTTCAGGTAAAAACTTACAGTTGTTGCAACAAACCACATGTATGAGAAATTTCACATTGATATGAGCCATTGCTATAGTACTTATTAGACTACTGATTCAACATAAAAGGCAAAAATATCATGGCCAATATAAAAAAACCAGAGTAGTCTTTTCTGCAAAGAATAAGAAAGTTTTTACTTTTTTGCTTTTCTTCTCTCTCTCTGACTCTCACCTATTTTCAGTCCTTTAAAATTCCTAAAGGACTTCCTCTAAAAGTCCTAAAATGCACTTTTTAAAAAGTTAGTCTTTCCTGGTCTGAACAGAGGTTCCAGGAAAAGAAATCATGTTATTTCAAGACTTTGATGATCTAAGGAAGCTGGAATCTCCTAATGCACCTTATTCATGTTTCCCTAGTCACACAAAAGACCATCCCAATGTTACTCACATCTCCTCTTAAAGGAGCCAGTCTATTTTTACTCAGGAAATTCAAAGCACATTTTCCTCCCTCTGTAGCTTCAGACAGTTTCACTTGTGAACAAGTTCTTATCTCTGGTGGTAGAAATTCAGGATCAAGTTCAAGAACCACAGCTAGGATTTTTCAAGATCATAGAGGAATTTCCTCATCTGGCCAGTGGGATAACTACTCAAACTTGAGTTCAGTTTCTGCAGAACAGAGTGTGAACCGTTAAATCCTCATAGACCACCCCTCTTCTGTGCAAGCCAGGGAAGAGGGAGGACCCATAAGTCATTCATTTAAATTTCGATTTTCTTACAAAGGCTAATCATTCACACGTGCGATCCCTGGAGCCGGCAGCATCATTCCAAATCCCCTCCAACAAACCATGAATTTCTCCCCGATTAAAACGGAAGTCAAGATTCATTTCTTCCATGAAACATTTCAAATCTAGATTAGAGAAAACTCATATTTCTCATTAAGTCATTACGTCCCCTATATTATAACACATTTACATCTCTCTTTGTATTGTGAATTCACCTAACATTTTTCCTCATCTTAGACTATGAGCTTCATAAGGGCAAAAACTTTTTCCCCCATATTTTTAAAGTGATCTCTGAAATGCTTGGTAAAATGTTGTTTACACTATGGTAATCAATATTTACTGGTAACAGTAGCCAATTATGCAAAGATCAAGTTGCCTTTCATTTAAAACAGTTGGGGTATTCCCACTAAAATTTCTCAGATTTTTCCCCCCTCAAACTACATTTCCTTTTACTCTGTCCCCAGAGAAAAATAACTGAGTTTTACACAGCTTGCTCCTTCAAGTGTCAGAAGTGGTGACCCTTCTTGTTTTCTCAAGATAACACTTCTATCAGTGTTCTTTTTCCAAATTCCAAGGGGTTGCTCACCACTGTTGATCTCCCCTTTGCTGAGTTCCTCTCACTGTCTACACTGGCATACTGTCTACACTGGCATGCTGTCTTCACCCTGCTGATTCTCTAGAAACTGGTCTCCTTGCCTTTCATACGTTGTATGGGAGCATGGCGAGACACTTCTATGGTCCCTTCAACCCTGACATTCTTTTGTTCTACGATGGCCACATTTCTTTTGTATGTTTTGTTTTTCTTTCTTTCTTTCTTTTTCTTTTAAGAGACGAGTCTCACTATGTTGCCCAGGCTGGTTTCGAACTCCTGGGCTCAAGCGATCCTCCCGCCTCAGCCTCCTGAGCAGCTGGGACCACAGGCCTGTGCCACCACACGCGGCTGTCTGTTTTGATGGCCACATTTCTCAAGCGTTTTACTCCATTACCCACATCTCTCCCCTATCAGCTGACTCCTTCCTCACCTGTAACCTGATTTTGGTTTCCAACGCTTTGGGAAACTTGTTCTCTGCAAGGTCAGCAATGATCCTTTTATTGCCAATCAAGTGGCCTTTTCTACATCTTTTTTCTCTTGGATATCTCTTTTGCACCGGGCACTGTTAGAACCCTCTCCTTTCAGAAATCCTTTGACACCACAAAACCATACTTGTCCTCCTCCTTCTTCCCACAAGCTTTCTGCTCTTCCTCCTCTTCTTCCCTTTCAATTGTGGGTATTTCCCAAACT
The DNA here is from genome assembly GCA_023783475.1 of Daubentonia madagascariensis. NCBI lineage: Eukaryota > Metazoa > Chordata > Mammalia > Primates > Daubentoniidae > Daubentonia > Daubentonia madagascariensis. The sequence goes on from JAKFHU010000487.1 coordinate 12,667,291, forward strand.
AAGTTCTTATATCTCCAGTTTTCTCTCTATACCCTGTCTCCTTTGGATAATTAATCAATTTCATAAGTTAATGAAAGTATTTCTATAACTTGGGCGCAGCATGTACCAGGCACTGTGCTAAACATTATCCTCAAAAAAATCTAATCTAATGTTTATGACAAGCTTATAAAGGAATAATTATAATACCACGTGAAAGTGCTAAAAAGAAGTCTTACCAAGCATTGCGATTGATAGGAGAAAAGCAACATGAGCCGGGGAAGGTATGGACACAGAGAACTTCCTCAAGGAGGTGATGTGAAAGCTGGAGAATGTTTCCAAGAGAGAAGAGTGGGCCCCACAGAGTCAGCCACAGAAGTAAAGGCATGTGGCATGGACCAGCAAGGTGTGCTGGCTGCATAGAAGGCATGGCCAGCAAAGGGAATACAGAATGAAGCACAATGCATTAAAATTTCAGTCTGTGAGAAATGGGCTGGAAACTCTTAAAAATAAAAATAATAAAAAAGCACAATTTTACATACTGTGTAATAAAATGTGCAGGAAAATATGTCTCAGGAGTTCCCTCTGCCACAGCAGGGAGACCATTAGGAGGCCACTGCAAGAGCACATGGGAGATGAGCCCGGTTGGGACAAGAGATGGCGAGAAATGATGTGCCCAGGGGTGCATACATGGGGACGGCAGCAGAGCCACGAGACAGACTGTGGGGCTTGGTAAGGGACAGGACATGCCAGGTTTGAGAGAAGGAGGTCTAACGAATGACGATGAAGCTTTCAGAACTGCTGGCTGGGTGCTGTCATTGACTAAGGCAGGGAACACAGAATTAAAATGTATGGAAAGGAAGAGAAAAAATAAGGTTCTTTGGGACACAGATTCAACGGGAATAACGATGCCAATGGCTCGACCACGAGAGTACGGTGCCAAAAAAGAAATAGTGGTAGACACAGTTTTGGGGCAGTAAGACCAGGAGTTCCATTTCAGAGCCATTGAATTTGAATGCATATCACAACACCCAGCTTTCCCTGCCCGCCGGGCAATAGGAACATTTATCTCTCCAGTCTTCTCTACAGACATTGTCTCCTTTGGACAGTTAATCAATTTCATAAATGAATGGAAGTGTTAGTCCTGACCAGGGCCTGCCTGCTGCTCAGTCCACACTGGTCATCTCATGAGCCTCTCCTCTGACCTCGCCCACTGTCTCTAACAGGTGAGCACAGGGTTGCTCACCGTCACCTCAAACTTATCAAGTTCAAGACCAAAGTCATGATTTCCCACCTTGACCAGCTTCCCTCCCAACTGTCTTGCTGATCAATGACACAGCCATTCTTTCAGTCATCTGAGTTTAAAGCTCAGTCCCCTATGAATCCCTCTCTCTCTGTTCTCACTCCTAGTTGACCGAGTTCCTTCAACTTTTATTTGAAATGACTCCTATCCAGGTCCTCATTTCTGTACACCAGGATTCCAGACCTTTCCCAGTTTATGTCATCCTGCATCCTTTCCTTACCCCATCAAGGTTAAAATTCCTCTACCTGGCTCAGAATCCCTGGACTTTCTTACTGTGCTCAACATACAGCACCCGCCCCTGCTTTTACCTGCAGTTGCATTTTCCACACTTTCAGTTACTGTGGTCAACTGTGGTCCAAAAATAGGTGAGTACAGCATAGTAAGATATTTTGAGAGCAAGAAAGGCCACATTAACGTAACTTTTATTAATTATTCTATTTTATTATTAATTACTGTTGTTAATTTCTTACTGTGCCTAATTTAGAAATTAAACTTTATAATAGATACGTATACATGGAAAAAACATAGTGTATGTAAGGTTCAATACTGTCCAAGCTTTCAGGCACTGGGGGTCTTGGGACATATTCCCCATCGGTAAGCAGGGACTGCTGTACTAACTCAAAGCTAGTTGCCATGGGTTGGGCACTGTGCTGGGGCTTTAACTACTCCACCTCTTTTCACAATATCCCTCTGAATAAGAAGGAGCTAAGGCTCCTAGAGGCTGCTCAAGGTTACCCAGCTGCAAAGTGTTGCAGTGAGGAAATGGCCCTAGTTCGGGGTGATCCCTGCAACTGCCGGGGCACCTGCCTCTCCTGCCTCTCAGCCTCCACCTTTTGCCTCTAACAGGCCCCACTCCACACTGTCCTGTGAGCAATGCAAGCCTTTTCTTCATCTTATTTAGAATGCTATTGCTTCCGTCCTTCAAAAGCCTTTAGTGACCCAAAATGCTCTGGGTTTGCTTTTAATATATTTAGTCTTTAATATAATGTATTAAAATGTATGAAAAGCAAGAAGAAAAATAAGTTTCTGTGTGTCACAGATTCAACAGTAATAATGATTCCAATGGCTTCCCTATTAGGGTGTGGTGCTAAAACTGAAGGGTATTACCCAAAGTTATGGACTGAATTATATCCTCCAAAAAGATATATTGGAGTCCTCACCCCCAGTACTTATTTGGAAATAGGGTCCTTGCAGATAAATGAGGTCATACTGGAGTACAGTGGGCCCTTAATCCAATATGACAGGTGTTCTTATAAGAAGAGGAGAAGAGACACACAGGAAGAGGCTGGCCATGTGACGACAGAGTCAGAGATTGGAGAGAGACACCTACAGGCCAAGGAGCAACAGGGATTGCTGGGAAATACCAAAAGCTAAAAGAGACAAGGAAGGATTCTTCCCTAGAGCCTTCAGAGGGAGCACAGCCCTGCCCACACCTTGAATTCAGACTTCTGGCCTCCAGAACTTAAAACAACTTTCTGTTGTTTTAAGACACCCCAGTTTTTGGTTCTTGGTTATGGCAGCCATAGAAAACTAATACACCTGGGAAGAAACTTCCCTTGTTTTAAACATTTTCTCTTGAGACACTAAAATGCACACACACATACACACACAAGAATATTTCTTTCGTACTACCCAGTTCTACTAGACCTAATTTTATCCATGTGAGGACCAACAATACACTCATTATGAGACAATCTGGAAAATGGCATTAGGGAAGTATTACTACTTTTATATTTATTCATTGGTATTTCCATAGTTGTGTGTACATGGTCATATCAGATTGTAAAGGCAGCCATTCCAATATAATGATGGTATATTCTTAGACGACGGAAGAGGAAATGCTCACGATGTGGAGGTAGAGATCCTTAGGTGAGCCTACTTCCCACAGCCCCGTATTCATATAGGAAATGGAAATAATATATGCCAGATAAAGTGTTTTTCTTTTTTTAACCTTAGGATACTGTGCTATCTGGAACCAATACTTATGAAGGAAGAAGTTTAAAACTTTCCATTTAAACCACTTAGAATGAGAGGATTTACAAAGATCCTGTTTAATGTTCAGCTGACACATTGTCAAAAACATTTATCATGCAACCTTTTGAAGTTTCTTCCACTCCCATCTAGTTATTAAAGCTTGGATTGCAGTTAGTTATCAACAACAAAGCATACATGTGATGGTGTTTTTATAGTCAGCCTTTCAGTTTGATTTCTGAACTACTAAGCAAAATTCAGTTCTCCTGATCAGAAAAATGATTAGTGACCTACTTTTCATGCTGAATGCACAAAACAGTTAATTTCTGAAATCACTTCTATATGAACCTAGAGAGAATGCAGGGGACCTGGAAATTTTATCTAAGTTATTATAATGCTCCAAATTATAAGACTTTTCATATACAAGAATGTGCCATCTTAAAGTTAAGGCTGTAATTTTTTCAGTGCAAATGAGGAAACAGTGACCTACATTATTGAGAAGATTTCTCTGGCAACTTAATTCCTAATGTAAATTTCTTCAGATTGAGAATAAGCTCCAGTTCATATTTTGGCAAGAGGAATCAAAACTTTTTCTAGATAATTCAGTTGAATATTTTTTGAGTCCATACAATGTATTAGACATCATACAGAATACCCAAACCTGGGTAAGACATGGTCTCACCTTTTAAGGAGCTCATATTCTCATAGAAGACACGTGATAAAGACAAAAAGCAGGAGAGCACAGTAAGGGTCGCAAGTGTTCAACTGAGAGAACAAAAGGAAAAGGGAAGGACAGAGGAAGACATCTCATGATGCCAAAAGGAAGCAAGCAGATAAATCCAGAATGTGGGACATTCTACAGGACAACTGACCTGGTTTCTGCGAGAAGTCACTGACATGGGAAAAAAGTGAGGAAGGGTCTGCTTTAAAAAGACATAAGAGATCTAACAACCAAATGTAATATTTGGATCTTGTTTGGATCCTGATTCAGACAAACCAATGTAAAATGGCACCTTAAAGTCAATTTGGGACACCTAATTGAGAAGCAAGTATTAGATGATACTAAAAAATAATTGTTAGTTTTCTTAGCTATGACAATGGCCCTGTGACTGTAAGACTGTGTAAGACAATGTCCATGTTTTCTGAGAGCCATTCTGGAATACATAGGGTAAAATGACATGTCTGAAATTTGCTTTAAAGGATTTTAGCAAAGAGAAAGGGAGAAAAGATAAAGTAAACGTGGCTAAGTCTTTATAGTTGTTGAAAGTTGGTGATGGGTACATGTGAACTCAGAGTACTATTCCCTCTATTTAGGGTATGTTTGAAATTTTTCATAATAAAACAGAAAAACAAGCTGTATATACAGTAAAAGACACGGGGGAAAACACAAAGAGATCAGGCAAGTCTTCAGGTAGGAAGTGGCCTTTGGGAAAAGCCTTGAATCATAGCTATAATTGTGACAGGCAGAAGGTGGAAAGGGAGAATTGTCTACCAAAGAAAGAGCTTTTGCAGGTGTAAATATGAGGAAACTGGGGTGTGTTCAGCAAAGAGTACGCAGTCCACGGAGCAGGACCTGGAATATGTGAAGAAGGCAGTCCTGAAAAGGGAGGTCAGAGCACAGAGGCCTTGGATGCCACACTGAAGTTACACTTAACTTGGTGAAAAGAAGAGGGGCTTTTATGCAATGCCTAAAATTGAGAAGGATATCCACAATTACTTTCTAGACATACACAACACATGTTCCAGGCTCAGCAAGTTCACGCTGGACAGATCAGTTCTCCCACTTTCTTCCCCTATCCTCCCACTCACCCCCACTTTGCCTAAACCTGTTTATCTTCCTATATATTCAGATCTAGATGAATGGAACCCATTTTTACCCAGTTATCCAAATCAGGAACCTTGAGAACACCCCTGAATTTTCTCTACCCCTTAACCTCCCATTCAACCGTTTACCTGCCTTCTAAATATTTCTCCTCTTCAGCCCTAGTGCTACTGCCCTTGTCTATTCTCATCTGGACTATGTCCACACTCATAGATCTCTTTGTTCCAATTCACTGTTGCCAGAACAATATTCCTTATCATGTTCAAGTTTTCTCTACCTTCATGACTAGCATCATCATCCACAACCCACGAATTATACAGGTCAAAAACTCAGGAGATATCCCTGACAACTTGCCTTTATTCTACCTATTCCCTCCCACAGAGTCCTGGTTTTTGCCACTAGCCCTGCAGATGATGATTCAATCTTTTAAACACTGTTTGATTTGGTCCACTTCATGCCCATTCTACTGACACTCTCAGATTATATCGCCAGAGCCTCTTATCTGGTCTCCACTCATTCCTGTGCTCCCCTCAGTGTAATTTTCATAGAGCAGCCACTTACTTCAGAAGGCATATCTAGGAGTTATCACTGAATCTTTTCTTTCCCTCACCTTCCCCGCCACATCTAATTTTCACTAGGAGTACTACACGATGGATGGAAAACTAAGTCTTTTACAAAGAAAAACCCGAAAACCATGCCTAATCCACTCACTTCTCTCTATCTAGTACTGCCTCCCTGGTCCAAGTCGTGGCTATCTTTCACCTAAAGACTACTCCCATAGCCTAACAGTCCCCCTTCATTTCCTCCACATACATTCTACATACAGTAGCCAGCTCCATCCATTTGTGCCTCTTACTGCTCAAAATTCTCCAATGGCTTACATTACACTTATAATATTTAAGCACCTCATCATGCCTATAAGGTCTTATAAGACCTGGCTTCCACCCATTTCTCAGGCTTTCCTTGTGTCAGTCTCCCCTCTGCCCTCTCTGGTCCAGCCACACTTGCTTTCCTACTGTTCTTCGAACATGCCAAATTCGTTACCACCTTAGGGTCTTGTATTAGTGCTTTCCTTCCTTCAGGAATATTTTCCCCATGATCTTCACATGGTTAACTCTTTTTTGTAGCCAGCCTCAGCTTATCCATTGTTTCCTCAGTGAGGCCTTTCCTGACCATGCAACCCAAATTGGTTACCTGATCTTACTTTATAATATCCTACCTTAAATCTCCACTGAACACTCATCATCATATGATACCTTTCTTTATTTATCCTCTTTCTCCATTGTTAGAAAACTATGAAAGCCAGGAATTGATCTGTTTACCACTGAGTTTCAGGGATCTGAGATAGTGCTTGGCACATTAGAAGGTGCTCAATAAATACTGACAATGTCCTCCACTGTGTAGAATATTCCAAAGACTCCCACTGCCTGCATAGTAAAGACCAAAATCCCTCACCTGGTCTTTAAGGCACTGCCTGGTCTGACCTCTGCCTCCCTTCCATCTTCATCTGTACCACTCTCACCCATTCTTCAGGTTCAAGCCACAGTGGCCCTCTTAGTTTGTCACATGTGCCATCTCTCCTACTGCTGGGCTTTGGGCATTCTGTTCTATCTGGAGCATGATTTCACCACTTTATACTTAATTCCCTTCACACATTCTTTTGATCTCAGCTTAAACGTCACTCTGTCAGAGAAACCTTTCAGATCAGTCTGCTATGATGTACTCCCATAGCACCATGTGCATCTCCTTTGTAATTCCCAGCAGGGTCATATTTTTACATTTATTTGTGTGATCATTTTATTTGACCTGTGTCTATATCTCCCTCTAGCCGTATTTTCCATGAGGGAAGGGATTATTCTTGGCATTGAGAGACTTTAAAGACTACTATATTAAAAAGGTCATTCTCCTGGGAAAAAAAACTTACTGATAGAGTAGAGCAAATCTGTATTATTTATGAATTCCAATCTGAATGAGCAATAATAAACATGAACATCTATGCTCCTAAATATATAGTGAGAGTTACATTAATGATGAAATAAAGAGGCATCTAATTTGATGATTTGTGCTGCTTTTTTAACATGAAAGTTTCAGAAGTTTCTAACTGGATTTTATTTAAGATTGTGGTTTAAAGGATTAAAACTCTTTTTTAATTAATGGATTAATAATTACTGTTTTCAGGGATGTAAGCATTTTCTCTTTTAGCACTAGTAGTGAATAATGCATAGAAAAATATGTCTTTTATAAAGAAAAACTCGTAATAATGTTTTAACATCTTTCAAAGTACTTTTAATCAAAGATAATAATGTGGAAGGTAAATCAAAACTTCATGAACTGTACGAGAACTAGTGTGAATAAAAAACTCCAGCACACTTAACATAGGGATGCAAATAGTCAAATATATATTTTTAAGCAAAAACCAAGACTGATTCTTGGCAGCATAACCAAAATTTCAACACTGTAGTTGAAAAATTGTTCAACCTTAACTTTTCATCAAAGGCTTTCCTTTACTAATAAATTATGCCTGTAACTAAAACTGTAAGGCTAGCATGGCTTCTTTGAAATGAACTGCCACAAATCAAACACTTAAAGCTCAAGATACAGTGTTTTTTTCTCTTCAAAATTGACAAAATTCATTTTATTTTATTACATGACTTATATCCTTGAAATAGATGCGGTCTAGGAAATTTGACTTCTTAAATTAATTTTTAAAAATTGTTTCCCTATTCATGTACTGTTAGTATGGTTTGTTAGCCCAACTGCTGCCTGTTGTTCCTAACAGGCAATTCAATCTCCTACTAGTGGAGGTCCTCTTCTAGGACCTAATATCAATTTTAAAACCATATGTTTTATGTCATATTATAAAACAATACAATACTAATTGAAGGAAGATAGAAAATCATCAAGAGAAAAATAAAATTTCCACAATCCTTGCATTCAGATATAACCACTATTAGCACAAAGTCTTTTTTCCATGTCTTTTTCCCTATGCATATGAAATTGGCATGTTGAACCTGCAGGACTCACTGAGTATAATCATAAAAGCCTCTCTCTCTCTCTTGCTTCCTACTGTTCCTTTAATCCTGCTTAGTGTAGGCAGTTCTTCTCTCGCCCCTTGGTGAAAACTCAGAAGGGTGTCTTGATTTTTCAGGTCACTCTAGTCCAACAATCACTTTAAATTGCATACAAAGTCTTAATCCATTTAGATCATTCTCAACAGAAATCTAATGGTTCCTAACAGCAATTTAATCTAAGGCAGGACACATATCTAAAGGACTCCAGAGAATTATTCTGTGACTTATTATCAAGGTACTTTTACTTCCTGTTTGCCTTTCACCCAGGGACCTGAACCCCAGGTCACGGTGCTGGCCTTGCACACCAATGTCCCTGATGATGACTAAGACTGAACCAGATGTGTGGGTGTCTCCCTGCTTCACCCTCCCAGTTGTTATAGTTTATTGTCCTCTGGGAATATCTCTCAACATTTGTCTTCACCCTGCTTCCCTGGGCTTCAGTTCTTTGCTGCAGTTCTCTGTGCACATTTTTCTTTGCCTGCTGGATAGAGTGGTCCTTTCTACTCCCCTCTCCCTTCTGCAGATAAAGGTCAAACATAACAAAAATCTCCCCTCAATAGGGAAATGGGATGTCTGAACTCCAGTTCTTGCAAGAGAGTAAAACAAATCTGCAGCTTAATTCTAATAAAAATATTACTTTAATGAACTAATAGTATTCATAAAGATTTGTAAAATATACATTACAATGATTCCTAGATATTTGAAATTTAATTCACAGATAAAACCATCATCTGGTCCATGTAGAAGCATGTGCTTTGGTTGTGTACCATCAGTCTGCATTAAGGAGGATTATAATAGCCCTGAGATACTTCATGCTGATCTTCTTCTAAGAATATCATTAAGAACATTAGCTACAGCTTACAGTTTTTCTTCTATGCATCTTTCTTTGCTATCCATTGTCTTCTACACTGCTATCAATGATCTTTCCAAAACACAAACATGACTTGGCTTGTCTACTGAAAAATCTTCGATAGTTCTTTACCACCTACAGAATAATTTCAAACTCCCAAGCATGGCATACATCCTTGATACTCAACGTGTGATCTGCAAACCAGTAGTGTTGTAGGGTCTTGAGCCCTACCCCAGACTGACAGCATCAGAGCCTACATCTCACTAAGATTCCCAGGTGACCTGCAGGTACATTCAAGTGTCAGAAGCACTTATATAGTGCACCCTCCTTAGGGGTCCTACAGCTGAAACTCAGGTGTCAGTGCTAAGAAAAGCTATGCTTCTCCCAAGAACTTGATTTGGTTTCTATTAAGGACACTGACTACTGAAACTTACTGGATTTCCTCTTCTCTTTAGCTGCTATGAAGCCCAGACTAACTTCTATCAGTTTTATTGGATTTTATGGCAGGCATTTTGTTTACTAATCCTATTCTTGGTTTCATATTATTTTCCCATCTTTTAATTTTACCTTGATTTTCTTATTAATTTTAATAATTTTATACTGTTGTACCATATGTATCTCTATAAGTTACCTGAAATGCTTTTGGGATGAGGTGAGGTATGAATCTATGATCTATTTATATGTCTGTAAGACAGGCAAGGAGGTAATTGTCAATAAGTGTTTCATTTCATGGCTTCCCTTGCCCCAAACAGTATGGTCTTAGCTCCTCCCAATCCAACCTGTGTGTGCAGAAGTCCCGTATAAGATACTTTCATCACAAACCTAGAGGTATTTTCCATAGAAAATTCTTGTGTAAGACAAACTGAAGATCTGAAGGCAAGAGAGTATTCGAGGTACAGCTTACAGCAGGCTGGATGTCATGGTGAGAGGTCTAGGTTTTTTTGGAGTCTAGGAAGTGTGCTGGCTGTCCCGGGCCCCAGCCTGCTCTGTGTCCCTACTCCTTTCTAAGTAAGGCTTCTGTTTGCTGCTCTTCTCTGTCATGAGCTGAGCTCCAAAGCAGCAGCCTTCATTAAAAAGTGAAAACTGAGGGCTTCTGTCTAAAAATTAATTAAACCTTGCCAAGACACAAGACAAAAAACAAATGGGTTCATGTAATCACAGTTAACTGCTTATAATGGTATCACTGCGTGGAGGGCATGGCTTGGCAGAAAGATGGGTGAGCTGGGCACCTGGAGCCCTGCTTTCTCACTCACTAGCACAGGTGATCTTAGGCAAGTCATTTACCTCTTTAAACCTGAGTTTCCATCTACGTCACAGCAAGACATTTAAGAAAATGTTTTACTAGTCATCTTCCAGCACTAAATTCAATTGCTATGTGATAAACTGGGTTTCTAATATTAGAGAGGTCAGCTAGTCCAGTGGTGAAGCATTCAGATGTATGGTGTAGTAATTAAGCATACAGGTTTTCCAGGCTGGCTGCCTGAGTTTGAATCTCTGCTCCAACTCTTTGCTAGTCATGTGACTTTGGGCAAGTTACTTAAATTTCTCTGGGCTTCAGTTTGCTCATTTGAAATAGAGGAATAATAGTACCTATGTCACATGGTTGTCATGATGATTATTACATAAAAACTCAATTTTAGCACACACAAGAACTCAACAGATATTAGTTATCATTATTTTATCACAACTAGGCAATAAGAAATTTTCTTTTATTAAATATTTATAATTATTTTTCTTACTGAAACTCTATGTTAGGACCATCTAACTGTATAGTGCTGACCAAGCTAAGACTCTCAAGCTTTTTGGAAATTCACCAGAGTTTTATTTGAATCAAAACATTTGTGAAGTCAAAACAATTTTAACATAAATTTTCATCCCCCACTTCCTCCCCCTGCTATAGTCACAAAAATGAGCAAATGGTAATAAAGTATGAGAACTGCAAGAGGGCTGGGAGTTCATTCGTGATCATCTGGTAGAGCAAACAGATTCAACTTTATGCTTCAGGTATCACTTCCACTATCAAACCACCACGTGACTGAACATAACTTCTCCCACCCCCCCCGCCCCATTACCAAAATAGTATGTGCTCACTGAAGACATTTTGGCAAAGTATAAGGATAGAAACAAGACAAAAAATAAAATGCCACTACCACTTTCCCCTACAGCCCAGAGACACCCACTGCCCAATTTAATTGGCATCAAAGAGTCTGTCCAGTGCCGTGTGCCCAGTGGCCCTCCTCTGCTTCATCAGGGGAAAATGCTGCCCTCACAACAACAGCTGAGAGTCGGCACATTGAAAGTGAGTCTCACCACCACTCTTTTAAAAGGCAGATATCAAATGCCCACTATGCTCAACACAACAATTTGTGAGGTGCCATAAATAAGGAAAATTAGGGCATGAAATTAATGATCTTGCCCCCATGGGTCAATCGTGATAATTTTTTCCATAATTCATGGATATGATATACCAAAGATGAATAGTAGAACAAAAAATAAACACCTTCTTATCCACTTCTTTTAGATCTCTGAGGAGACCGAAGTATTCTGTATTTATATGTCAGGTGGAAAGTAGCGTGGAGAAAGGATGTCTAACATTGCTTACATCTCAGGCAGGAATAGTTCCAAGTATTTTTTATATAGGGCATATTGAAAATGCTTGCAGAAATAACATAAAACAGGACAGGGTTATCCGCATCACCATCCTCATTGTGTAGTTACCGCCCTTTTCCATCTGACTGGCAAAGCCCAGACAAACATATAATTTCTGCTGTGCTGTGGGGCTGCAAAAGGGTTCTGAGCAACAAAAAAAGCTTTCTGCTTTCTCACCAGCAAATGTAAATAGTGACCAAAATAGTACTGGAAAGTAAGCTGGGTTAGAACTGTTTAGGTCCTGCTCTAATTTTCACTTTTGATGAGAAGATGTGTGCAAAGAACTTGTCCTCTGTGTAGGTGGGTGCTGTGGGTGACACTCAAAAGCAAGAACTGAATGGGGCACAGAGCTATGCTTATCAGCAGCACAGAACTATGATGAAGCTTGTGTTCACGCCAGAAATTACCTATGACAAGCTGAATTAGCTAATGTTGGGTCAGGAAGGAGAAAACTGGGCATAAAAATATGAAAAGCAGACATAAGACACAAAATAAATGGGAACTGCATTCAAAATGTAGTAAACTGACAACCCAAACCACACTATAATCTCCATACATCAGCCATTCTCACTTTTCCTGTGTGTGTTTTTGGTTTCTGAGCTTTACAGTAAGGTAGGTAGACGACACATGGCAACTGAGTATTCTGGCAGCATCATGGAAATGCATAAAATAAGATGTGAGTAGACTACGTCTTTCTAGCAGATAGTTGTGGTCGAGGATGTTAGCAGGTATGCAGACAATTAGAACCTGCTGAAATAATTAAAATTATTACATAGCCTTCTGAAATTGCTGTTTGTATTTTGGGGAACTGCAAGTCCAATCTGCAAAGCATACAAATTATATTAACTTTAGAAACAAAAACATAAGAAAATCTAAATATAGTTAAGGAAAACCTATACTGTCTAAAGAACAATTTAGAAGTTATTTTAAGAGCTATATCAAACTGTTGTGCTACACATTTGTTCCTACAAAACATACACAGGTGATGCAAAATTCAAGTATTTCAAAAATAATAGTCCATTTCTATCCCTCAAATTCTTTACTAGCTATTATTTCCTTCCATGTGAAGTCAATTTACTTTCCCTCTTTCCTAAGCTCATCTCCAAGTAGCTAAAGAACAGCTAACCCCCTCTCCTCTCTGGCTTTGGCCACTCTACATTTGTGCAGCCCACTTCCTGGACACTCTTCTTCTCTCTCCCTCTCCCTCTGTCAATTGAATTATTTTCCTTTTCTTTTCTTTTCTTTCTTTTTTTTTTGCCACCCTTCTAAAGGAGACTTTGAATGCCAGTTCCCTAAACCCTGAATATGCCCCTGGGCTAAATTATGAAAGTATCCTCTACCGTCTCCTCTTCAAAAAGGATTTGACGCTTCCTAAGAGAATATGTCCCTTTGAGCTCCAAACATAATCTCTCCTCTCACTCTCTTCCATATGTATACACACACACACACACAAACACACACAAACTCACACACACACACACACACAAACACACACACAAACACACACATACACACACACACATGCAAACACGAGTGTGTACATATGTATATCTTTATATATGTATACATATATGTATCTACATACATAAATCCTACATACAATGTAAATATGTAACATTTTACATTAATTGTTTGTTACATATAATATATTTTGGGTTGTCATAACCCAACTGACCAAAATGTGAAAAAGTCAACAAAACATATTTTATGATCTTATTATTTTTTGGTCTGTATGATATCAAAACTTTTATAGTCATCGACCATTTGGATGAAGATGAACATCCTCTAACAGTACATACATATTTGTCGGTTTTCTTGTCCCTTTATCTGTCAGTTCAGAATGAGACTCCAGGCCCAGACTCCGTCAGACAGTCGTCTGCGCACCTGCCCTCCTCTTCGTTCTTTCATTTTATTTCCTCTGAAAACCTCAACTCCATCTCCGTTTTGGCAACCCATTCGACTGCTCACCTTATTTACTGTATTCTTATTCAGAACGGATGCATGTCTGAAGTATTAAATTAAACAATCCCATATTCTGGTAAAAGGAACAGCATCATCAAAGATTTGTGTACAAGAAAACAGTGGTACATTTAGGCAATATAAATAGTCTAGTCTGGTTGATGTTCAGGGTACACACAGGGTACAATGGAAGATGAGGGGTGGGCAGGCTACCTACGCTGTCTGGGCAGTGGGGACAAGCCGAGAGCTTACGAGTAGGGAGTTATATGATGGGTCTGTGTAAATGCGTGGCTGATTTACCTGCAATGGTAATACAAGAAGCAGCTGGACCAGAGGGCCAAGGAGACCCACGAAAAGTCCAGGAGAGAAGCAGTAAGTATTAATATAAAGTGGATTAGGGTGATGGTAACAGATAGGAAAGGATTGAAGCAAGGAAGAGAAAGGGCAGCTGAAACTGTCAGTCCCACTGACATCAGGAGTAGTAAGAGTGGGGAGGAAATATTAATATGTTGAGTTCTAGATGCCAAGAGATCATCCATCTAGCACTATTCAGTCTGGAACTTGAGGGGAAACTAGGGTCAGGTGTTCAAAGTTGGGATTGTTCTGCAGATGAATTAGAGTTAGAATTGTAGGAGTGAATGAATTTGCTAATAGAGAAAGTATAGAGAGAAAAACATCATAGAATTTTGGGGCAGAATTTATATTTAGGGCCCCTAAAGAGAAAAGAAGAGCCAGTGAATGCAAGCATAGAAGAATTTTTAAATGTAGGGTGAAATCTGGAGAGAATTTCCAGGAGGTGGTTATCAGAATTAAATGCTACTCAGGGGAATTCGGGGCGGGAGAAGGGGGGATTCATGGTTGACATCATCCTTACCATCATCATCAACACAATCACCATCACAATAACAGCGACTACAGTACCACTAGTACTATTGCTGATACTGAAAACATGTAGGGGGAAGTTGATCACTTCTAAAAGTGTGGTTTTTGTTTTTTTTTTACATTTTAAAGTTTATATTTCAATAGATTTAGGGGTACAAGTGGTTTTTGGTTCTTACATGGATGAATTGTATAGTGGTAGTGTCTGGGTTTTTAGTGTACCTATCACACGAATAGTGTACACTGCACCCGATAGGTAGTTTTTCTTCCCTCATTCCCCTCCCACCCTCCCTCTTTCTGAGTCTCTAAAGTCCACTGTACCACTCTGTATGCTCCCACATACCCGGAGCTTAGCTCCCACTTACAAGTGAAAACATGTGGCATTTGGTTTTCCATTCCTACATTACTTCACTTAGGATATAATGACCTCCAGTTCCACCCAAGTTGCTGTGAAAGACATTATTTCATCCTTTTTTATGTCTGAGTAGTATTCCACAGTTTGTATACCACATTTTCTTTATCTACTCCTTGGTTGATAGGCATTTAGGTTGATTCTACATCTTTGCAATTGTGAATTATGCTACGATAAACATACAATTGAAGGTGTCTTTTTGATACAACGATTTCTTTTCTGAATGTGGTTTTATTGGTTGGTAGATATAAATGAAAAAATCCATCTCTTCATTTGACAAAAATTTACTGAGTGCTCACTATTTGCCAAAAACCAAACTGGACACTGGGTATAAAGCAAAGAATAAGAAATGAATGCATGGTGAGAAAGCAGAGGGAATAGGCGTAGACCCACTCTTTTAAGAATTTGGTGGTTGAAAGAAGTTGAGAAGGAAAGTAGTCTAGTAGGGGAGTAGGGGTGGGGTTACTCAGAGTCAAGTTAAAGTTTGTTTTTAGGGAAAAAACTGAATCTGAAAAAGATTATTTAACCTTTATGTGTCTGAAATATTATATTGTGTTAATTGCACCACGAGACCCATCCACCATTTATAATAATGTTTCTGTTGGAAAATGTATTCAGAGTTTCCATTCGGGATGCAAGGAACACACCTTTCCCTGCAACAGTCTTGGTAGTGTAATCGATTCAAAATGCGGGGGTAATGATGGAAACAAGAAAGGGAACTCTGAGACTATGAGGAAAAAACCAATTAGAGAGCATGATGCTGCTAAGGGGCATTTTGGGGGATGTTGGGGTTCTGAGGACCGTGCTAGGAATGTGCTGGGGCAAGAGAGTTACAGGAATGGAAGACAGGGAGTCATGCCTTCTTTGGTCAAAGGTCTGGATTCTAGAAATTATTTACCATTGCCATCACCTTTAAATAAAAAATTGCATTTTGAACCTTGAGAAGACAGGAGTCTCTAAACAATGGCGCAAACAATTCAAACCTGAACACATTCTCAGCTGAAATAACATTTATATTTACATGTTCCATTTTTAAAAATTCCTAGAAAAATGCTAACCTTTATGACTGAGCTCTCATTGGGAAATAGAATTTCCTCAGCTAAATAAATCTGTATATTTTAGGCCTTGTAACCACAACACGCTTAAAAGTCTCTGCTGTGAATTTAAAAGCTCACCTTGCCCTCTGAAACAGCCTTTTAAAGGCTTTCATGGGGCCTCGGGCAAGTGGCTGGATGGGTAGCATACAGCACACGCTCTCTTTAATCTAGAATGAGCTCTCAGACACAAAAACAAGTCAGTCCCAGAAGAGGGAGAATTCCAAACAGACACTAGAATAGGATAAAAACAAGGTTTTGAAACTTATTTGCTAATTTTCAGAAATGCAACATCATGACCACTGTCCTTAATTTTTATCTTTTAATTAGCAGTTTTCCCCCTCTAGCTCTTAAATCCTGGCTCTTCCTCTTGGTTCCAGTGCTCAGCCTAAAGGCAGGTATTTCAGGGTACATGTTCAGTGTCTTCCAGCACAGTAGGTCTACTGTATGGATGATACAGAATAAATACAAAGCAGTGCTTTGAAAAATGTTTTTTCTCAATGCCCTCTTTCCAGACTCTCCCAGATTTCAAGTTTTAATTTTCCTGCACACTATTTCTTGGAAAGCTAGCAGCTAGAGAGTTTGTGCCCAAGTGAAAGCATGGGTGGCTTAAGGTGAAAATGTTTAAAAGGGTCCCTGACTTCTTAGCCAGGAAGAAATAAGAGAAATAAAAGCAAAGCCAACTAAACTGTCTTACCCACTGACAATCATTTAAGGTGACAAGCTCACTCTTTAAAAACCAAATGGAGCAAAAAAAAATCCTGTAAACATTTTTCTGACAACTTTTCTCTATTAATATATAATTTGACTCATCTCTTCAACTATCCATATGTGACTAAGCAAAGGTGCTGGGGTTAAACGTGATATTTTGGTATATCTTAACTGAAGTTGCATTTCCTATTTTAATTTCAATCAAATATTTACTACTTTTCTGTAGAATATAATCAATGATTAAGTTTTTGCAATGTGCCTCCTTCAACTCATCCCATTACAAGTCCCTTAATTTTAATGTCTATTTCAGTAGAAGTTGAACAAGTATGTATTAAGTTATATTGACTTTATTTTGGGAAGGTTTAGTTTAGTTTTCTTTTTTTGATATATTTGTTTTTATGCTGATTGATGAAATCAAAGGAATTTTTATGTCATGAGATAATACAGCCTCAACACAATGAAATAAAAACTTGGATGAACATCATAAGAAGAAAGGAAAGGGAAATCCAACATTGCAGACCTTCTAGATAGTTTAGAGACTGACAATTGAGAGGGGACAGATCAGAAAATGTTCTTATCTTGGGGAAAGCCTATAAGTATGATTGTTCCCTTAGTCCTAAAAAATTTGTCAGCTGTTTTCACATGAAAAATTCAGAGAAACACCATAAATAAGTTGCCTCAGAGAGAGGTGGGGAGAAAGAAGAAGAAAAGAAGAGTAAGAAAATAAGTCTGAGGACTTACCCCACAACATGGAAAGTACAGGATTTTTGGATGCTTAAGAAGTTAAGCATATGTTTTCTCTACCTATGTGTTACCATATCATTTAAATAAGAAAGTGCTTTTTTAAAGAAACTCTGTTTTAATTGTTCACTACCTTTCACACAAAAGTAGACACTAGACCTGGGTTTATTTGGCTGTGAACATTAGGCACCATGCTCTGCAATGAATGGCCCTGTCTCATAGGGCTTAGAGGCCCATGTGAAGGGCCCATGGAAGGTGCAGGGCAGCAACAGCAACCACCCTGTCTGTGCTACAGTGGGAGAACCAGAGGTACAAGAGGAGAAGCAAGAATGGAACATAAGGACTGGGTGTGGTGGCTCATGCCTGTAATCCCAGCGCTCTGGGAGGCCGAGGCAGGAGAATTGCTTGAGCCCAGGAGTTCAAGACCAGCCTGAGCAAGAGCAAGACCCCGTCTCTACAAATAATAGAAAAATCAGCCAGGCGTGGTGGCATGCCTACCGCCCCAGCTATTCGGGAGGCTGAGGCAGAAGGATTGCTTGAGCCCAGGAGTTTGAGGTTGCAGGGAGCTATGATGACACCACTGCACTCTAGCCCGGGAGGCAGAGTGAGACCCTGTCTCAAAAAAAAAAAAAAGCAAAAAATCCAAAACCAAAACCAAAAAGAATGGAATATAAGAACATAAGCCAGTCTCAGGAGGCTAGAATAGTCAAGGGACTCTTTCCAGAGACAGAGACATCTAAGATGAGACCTCTGGGATGAGGAGGAGCTGGCCAGGGGAAGGGGTAAAAGGGAGAAGAAAACAGCATGTGCCAAAAGCTGAAGATGGGAGGAAGCTTATCCTATTTGGAGAGTTTTTAAAAGATCAGCAAGGGTGGGAGTGTGGGGAGCCCTGGCCAAGAGGCATGAAAGGACTGAGGCAGGAAAAGCCTTGAGAATCTTGTTAGCACATCTGGACTGTGGTGACCACACGATGTAGAGCTCACACTGGATGTGGCATGGACGGGGGAGAGCAAAGGGGCAAGCCTGGGGGCGGGTCAAATGGGCGAACACCACATGAGCTGCATTTAGGAACACAGGAGCAGCAGCAGGTTGAAGGGGGTTCAGATGGAAATTTCCATTTGGACACGGAGAGTTTCAGGTTTCAGGAGGACACATCGAGACCTGTGTAGATATCCAGGGAGCTTTCAGAAAGGTCTAGAATGCAGTATGATCTGAAAGATCTAGAGATAGAGTTGCCAGTTGTCAGAATGCAGGCAGTAGTGGGTGAGATTTCCTAAGTGACATTGTAGGGCCTAATGAGAAAGGATGCCTGGAAGACCCCCTTTCCCGCCCCCAGGAGCCACAGGGTTTGAGGGCAAGAGAGACAAAGAGGGGCCTTAATGGTGTCTAGGAAGAAGGTGTCAGAGGCAGAGAGCATTCCATTGTGTCAGGGGCTGCAGGGGAGTCAAGCTGATAAAGACAGAGGGTCCAGTGGATTTAGCAACAAGGATGTCACTGGCAACTCAAAGAGCAGTTTCTGTGGAGTGAAGGGGACAGAAGTCATAAGAAATGAGTAAGAATGGAGTATAGACAGTAGCTAGAAGGGAATGGGATTAAGAGTGATTTATTTAAACTGGTTACATTTGAACATAGCTCAACATATATTGAATAGGACCATTTTTTGTAATTTAACAATTATGTACAATATATGTAGAACCTATTAAGTAGTAGACACTATTCTGATGCTTTTCAAGCATCAATTTATAAAATTCTCACAATTCTTAGGAGACAAGTTTTTTTATTACTCCCATTTTGGAAATGAGGAAACTGATGCACAGAGAGGTTAAATAACTTGTTTGATGTGACATTGTTTCTAAATGATGGAACCAGGATTTGAACCCACAGTCTGGTTCCAGAATTCATGTTATTAAGTTCTATAAGTCTCTTTAATGCAACACGTGCAAGATAATCTAAGAGGATACTTTAAGCCTGAATAAAAATGAAAAAGTGGTAACATTAAAAAGATTGGGTTTCATGTAGCACTTCATAGTTTGACAAAGGCTGAAAAATACTCAAAGTAACACAGAGCTTGCCATCTTCATTCCACTGTGCTAGTGTCCTTCTGAAAATAAAGAATGCTGTTGTATCGACCCCTCTTATTTATACATTGATCATTTGACATCATAGAAATAAAGTCATTTGAACTAAATGGATTCTCAAAATAATTGGTTTCCTCTTAGAAAACAAATTCCTCAGGCTTCTTGTAAACCAATCTTGGCATAAGTGTCTTTGCTGAACCTCCACATCTATGAGGCTGCAAGAGATCATTACTGACCAACATTTCCTTCCTTTGGAATGCTCTTTAAATTAGTTAAAGTGTTTAGAAAGTTGTCTTTTCAAATCATAACCTCTTTTCTAAATTGGCCTTGAAAATTTTTGTTTCCAAGGACAACCAGTGACAATTAAAGAAAATCATAGCAACCAGCAAAGCCAACTACTGAAGGAAAGCAGCATTTATTAAGCAGGTCCACTCTAAAAGTGGCTGGGCCCCACTCTAAAAGCCAAGGGAAAGTTCTGCTTGGGTCACAAGGAACCACAGTAGATTGTAAGAAAGACGTGTCATCCATTTTGGCAGCTTACATATATTTTAAAGTAAAAAGTAAAGTATTTCCACTTTCGTGTGCATTTGACTACATGGAGTATGAGGGAAAGACCAAAGACTTGAAAGTTCTGAGTTGAGACTTGGTGTTGCCAAAGCTGCCACTAAAAAGAACCAGGCACTTCCTCTCAGGTGGGCTCAAGGTTTTCATTTGTGAAATGGAGGACCTGGGTGGGAAGAGTGGGAGGTCAGTGGGGCCAACATTCTAGGATTCTTTTCAACTTTAAGATTCCATTAATCAATGAAATAACATGGAACTGTGATTTCAGCTGGTATAAAAGGAAACCAATTCACATGAATCCACTATATTTAATACTCTGCTCATTAAACTCTGTTAAGAATAAAGGAAGAATGGATGAGAACATGACATTTGAGAACAGAGAACTGGTGAGCCCAAGTGGAAAACTGCCATCTAGAAGAAAAAAAGAAATCAGAATAGATCCAAGCTAGAGAAAACGTGACATAGGATCTGCTAGACAAGACTGATATCTGATGTGATCAGAGCTCAGGATGAGTTTTAGTAAGAAAGCATTAGGCCAAGAAGTGAAAGGGCAGACTTATTAGCAGCCTAAATCTGGGGCCACAGCAAAGTTATCACATGGCAGAATATCCATTGTCTAGCTGGGAGGGATTTTAGGACAAGCATACATCTTTGGCTTCTCCAAATAAGCATATATATGTAGTATTTAACCTATCACGATACAGCATGTTCAAAGAAGAATACATGTACAGTCAGATGTAGAACACAAACCATCTTGTGAGGTTAATAATACACTTGTTTTGTACTCTAATAGGAACCCAAACTGTATTCCTTCCCATGGTAGACACGAACTTGCTATGAGGTGCTATTTATTAACCATACCAAAGAAAAAATTAGGCCAAACTCAGAGACTTTGTAAACAAGAATTTGCTGATGCTATTTAAAAACAAAGTGAAATTAGATAAGCCAGCTTGGAAAATAGAGAGGAAAGTAAATATATCTCTCTGAGGAGCCCCAATATTTGGTAAGATTTTGAAATAATTAGTTTTTTAAACAACAATGAAATACTACCAATAAAAATGATTCACTGCATAAAAAAACTGGCAGTACAGCTGAAGTCTGGTAAGAGTGGTACAGGAAGCCAAGTTTACTGGGAGGAACCTGACAAGAACTCAGTTCTCCAGATGAGGAAATACAGACTAACATCACTTTTGAATTTGGAATGAATCTGCCACTAGGAATGGCAAGAATATAAAAGATGGAAAGAAAGCAATTGGGAAGAAAAGAAAAAATAATGCTATTTCTAAGAATGCTGCTGCTTTGTTTTATGAACTAGTCTATTTGTTTTGGCTCCAACTAAACTGAAGAATGTTTCTGCATATTTTACAGTGTAGTTTATAGACATCAAAGGAACAATCTCCCCTTTCATCATTATTTACACATAAAAATAATGCAATTTGTGGTACATTTAAGATGTTACTTCTTAAAAAGCTCTCGAGTCTAATTTATTAATTGCTTGAGATTTAAAGTTAAACAAGGGTAAGATGCAAATCATCTGTTACTCTGAAATATTTTACCACCAAATCTTGTTTTATTAATGAGATGTTGAACAGCCACATGAATATTTATTTAGGTGGTTAGAGGGCTTTATGAGGAATCCTGCAGCAAGTGACAGAGACATAAAAGCAAAAGGGTTCTGCCTCTCTTGAAAAATGGGGGCTGTTTCTTTGTTTTTAGTTCTGCTTTTTCCTCTGTGTTTCCAACATTAAAGCATTCCTGTAACCCACCAACCACCTCAGCTCTCTTTTGCTCCAAATCTTTAGTTTTAGCTGTTACTACTGCTGCTATAATAGCAATAGACTCCTACTGACAACTCTGGAAATAACGTTTTGGTCTTTTTGGATGGCAGGACAGCATCACATTAATTTTTTCCAACTATATACATTTGGGAAACACAATACACGTATAACACCAGATTTATTTTGCTTAATTTATTGATTTTGATTCAGTTCCTTAGAAAATGTATAACCTACCATGCTATATTATATATTAATATTTCCTTATCCCACAAATCCCCTACAAATAATTCTATATAAATGTAAAACAGAATGAGCTAGAAATGTCTTACAATTTTTCCATGATTTATAAGGCCCATTATGCAGAATCAGTTATGATAATACAACTGTTTATTCATAGCTTCACTTTTTTCTCACGAATATATAATAACTATTAGAAAATATACATATATAATATATGCATATGTATATTCATTCTTTCTTCTTTTGGAAAAGTATCCATATGGCTGGATACTTTCCGGACAGACCTCTTATACACACATACACGCGTACCCCACACACATCCATACATTCCATTTTCTTTAAAAGTATACAAATGTCTCAACCTATACATGCAAATGTAGGATCGGGTACAATAGAGTTAGAAAGACTTCTGAAGTCAGGTGTCTAATTCTGTAGTGACAAAGATGATCACAGTCCACCAACAGGCTGGCTCTCAGCCCCGTCCTGCTCCAGGGGCTCTTCTTGCCCTTCCAGTCTAGCCCCTTCCCCTCATCCACTGTATGGCCCCTCCTGGCTGCCCTCAAGGCTGCCTGCCTCACCTTTGCAGACACCTTCAAGCTCCATTCCTTGGGTTCCTAAATAACCCCCTACCCCTCCTCTTCCCCCTTCCTCCTTCAAATACCACTTCCTAGTCCTTCAAGTGAGATGATCTCATCTAATTGTTAGGAAGAAAGTCTCCGATTAAAGTTTCACATTAGAGTGTGAATTACTTCAAGTGGTTTAATATGTTAACACATCAAGGCTGTCTGTATCTTAAAAGAGGAATTTGTTAACCCAAAGACTTAGATATTTAACTATAGATTTTTTGGGGGGAAGGTGTGAGGGTCCCTACTTCTTTTAACACCAAGGTTGGTGCTCATGTGTTTAAGGCTACCTCAAAAACAGACAATAACAGGTATAAGATTAATGTTTAATAACTAAGGATTGTATTCTTTAAATCAACCAAGTCTTTATTATTGAGTGTGGGTGCTATTCAGAAACCAGAAATGTGAGATATGAAACAACAAGAGAATCATTAAGCATTAATAACAGGACTTCACAAAAGTGTAAGGTCCTCAGGGACTGCAGCAGTCAGAAAAGCTTCCTGGAGGAGGTAGGTTCGGCCTTGAGATGGCCTTGCTGGCACTTGACAAGTCTGAGGCCTGGGGAGGAAGGCACACAGTGCGAGCAAGGGCAGGCTGAAGGAAGCACAGTTCTTACAGCGGACAGTGTGGACAGTGGGAAGACCAGCTGGAATAGAACAGAACGTGCACGCCGAAGAATAGTGAGGAATCTGGGCCGGCTCTGCAAGCCAGGAAGAAGGGTTTCCTTGTGATGTTACAAGCAACCCTTTAAATTTAATTTAGTCATATGACATTGTAAGAAATTAAAACATCATCAAAAGATATAAAATAAAAAATAAAAAGTCCCATTTCCCCCAAATAACCACTATGACCCATTTGAGGCCCATTCAGGAAATTTATTTTATTTATTTATTTATTTATTTTTTTAATTTATTTTTTTAATTTCAGAATATCATGGGGGTACAACACTTTGGCCATACACATTGCCCCTGTTCTGCCTGTGTCAGAGCCACAATTGTGGTCATCTCCCAAACTGTGCTCCCCACATCCATTCAGTGAGAGTTTTTCCCATCCCTTCCACCCCCCTCCCGCCCGCCCTCAGATGAATGTTATTGCCCTGTGTGATGTAAGTGTTCCTCAGTTAGTACCAGTTTGATGGTGAGTACCAGTGGTGCTTGTTTTTCCAATCCTGTGACACTTTGCTTCGAAGAATGGGTTCTAGCTCCAACCAGGATAATACCAGATGTGTTAATTCACTGTTGTTCCTTATTGCTGAGTAATACTCCATGGTATACATATACCACATTTTATTGATCCACTCGTGTATTGATGGGCACCTTGGTTGTTTCCACAACTTTGCAATTGTGAACTGTGCTGCTATGAACATTCGTGAGCAGATGTCTTTATTATAAAATGTCTTTTTTTCTTTTGGATAAATACCCAGTAGTGGGATTGCTGGGTCAAATGGTAATTCTACTTTTAATTCTTTGAGGTATCTCCATATTCTTTTCCATAGAGGTTGTACTAATTTGCAGTCCCACCAGCAGTGTATGAGTGTTCCTATCTGTCCACATCCCCGCCAACATTTGTTGTTTGGGGATTTTTTGATATGAGCCAATCTCACTGGAGTTAAGTGATATCTCATTGTGGTTTTGATTTGCATTTCCCCCATTCAGGAAATTTAAAATGCACATGACACTCGCCACTCTTTTCACTTACTGCATCATTGGCGATCTTGCCGCATTTGCATAGAGATCTACCTCATTCTTTTAAAATGGCCTCATAATATTCCATTGTATGGAGATATCACAATTTGTTTTCCCCAGCTTTTTGCTCAAACAATCCTGCAAAGAGATTGCACATACTTGCACGTATACCCACGGGATAAATTCCTGTCAGAGGAACTGCTGGGCCAAAAGTTACGTGCATTTAAAATGTTGGTAGATATGACCACACTGCCCTCCAAAAAGGCTGCCCTGGTTTGTACTCCCAGAAATAGTGCATGAAATTGCCTGTTTCCTCATACCTTAACCACTGAGTATGTTTTCAAATTCAAAATTTATGCCAATCAGGTGGCAGTCAGGCCTTTCAAACTTTGTACTTTTGATTTACATTTCTTTAATTATGAATAAGATTGAGCATATTTTTCATATGTTTGCTGGGCATTGATGTTTTGTCTGTGAATTCCGTGTTCATATTCTTTGCTCTTTTTGTCCACTGGGTTGTTAATCTTTTCCTATTGATTTCTAAGCACTCTTTGTAAGGCAGGGAAATCATAGTGATTTAAGATTTCTCTGGCAGAGTTCTTCACACTGGACTGGAGCTGAGAGACTCTTGGCAGGGACACTGGCTGAGAGGAGGCTGTTTTAATTCAATCTCAAGTTGAGAAGGGCTCTGAATGGGGTCATATCAAAGGAATAAGAAATACATTCTAGGATGCCGAGATAGACTTGAGATAAATTGGGATGAAGGAAAGAAAGAACAAAGATGAACTCAAAGTTTCTAACAGGAAACAGAAAGACTGGGGGTAAGCCCGATAGACTGCGAAGAAGAGCCAATTTGGAAGGGAAGATAATAATTCAATGCTGTAGTTTCTGACTTTGAAATAGTAGTGCATCTCCAAAAGAAGATGATTTTCAGGCAGTGCAAGATACAGAACCTGACCAGGAACCAGATTGGGGCTTCTGGGGATCACCTCTGCAGAAGTGACATCTAAAGTCACAGAGGAGATGACCTCACCATGGAAAGGCAAAGGAGAAGCAAAGCCCAGGACATAGACTTGAGGAACACCCCCTAGGAGGAAAAGAGATCAGCAGAAGAGACAGGTAAAAGAAGTATCTGTAAGCCAAGAGAAAAGTGAGTTTCTAGATCAAGGGTTGGCAAACTATAGCCAGCAGGCCAAATCCAGCACCTAGCCTGTTTTTGTAAATAAAGTTTTATTGGAACATAGCCATGCCCATTTGTTGCCATACTGTCTATGGCTACTTTCATACCACAATGGGTGCAACCGAGACTGTATGGCCTATAAAGCTTAACATTTTTACTATTTGGCCCTTTACAGAAAAAGTTCGACAACTCCTGTTCTAGAAGGAAAATTGTTGGTCAATATAGTCAAAAGCTGCATGGAGTTAGAGGATGATTAGAATTTGGAGAAGAGGTAATAGGTTACTTTGTATACTTTCTAGTATGTTGGAATTACAAAAAGGATTTTAAAAGAATGGATGGAAGAGTTGAATCATATGCACATCAGGAAAAGAACAAGAGGTTGGTTGGGCTAGAAAGAGTTGCAAGAGGGATATTGGAATACAATCTATCCACCTGTCCAACCACACACCCCTTGTGATGCAAAGGTTGAGCTTAACCATGACTATGGGGACTGGGAGTCAGTTTCATCAAGAAAGCCGGGGAAGGGAACTGTTGTAGCAGTGGTACTTGGGTAAATGTTTAATAACTGGCTCGCGAAAAGTAAGAATTTGTAGCAGGGTATACCAACTTCTATAGTATACATATTGCAGAATTCCTGACAATATAAAATTCAGCTTGCTCAAGCCAGTACATGCTGGCTAAAGCATACCACTGACTATATGAGTACACCTGGATGTTGCTGTTATCAGTGATGAAGCTGATCAAAGTATTGAGTTCTTCTATGAATAAATCCTGGGAAGCAAGAGATAATGTTGTGACAGTTACTGAGAAGAGGTGTGAACTTCAGGACTGGTAAATGGTGAAAGAGAGGTTTGTCAAGTCACCAGAGATTGAACAGAAACCCAGCTCTGTCAGAGAGATCAGGCAAATAGACAATTAAATCAAAACATCACAGAATTATTTAACAAAATTAACTTATCAATCATCATCAAGTTTTCTACTAAGTATGATTCTGTACAACCCAGTGCTTCTGAATACACACATATATAAATGATGGGGGTAGTGTTCTGAGAAATGTGTCATTAGGCGATTCCATCATTGTGCACACATCACAGAGTGCACTTACACAAACCTAGATGGGGCAGCCTGCTACACACCTAGGCTGTATGGTGTAACCCATTGCTCCAAGGCTACAAACCTGGACAGCAGGCTACTGTACTGAACACTGCAGGCAACTGCAACACAATGGTAAGTTTTTGTATATCTAAACATAGATAGACTGTACCAAAGATACAGTAAAAATGCAGTATAAAAGATAAAAAGTGGTACACTTGTATAGGGCACTTACCCTGAATGGAGCTTATGGGGTTGGAAGTCACTCTGGGTGAGTCAGTGATTGAGCAGTGAGTGAATATGAAGGCCTAGGACATCACTGTACACTACTGTAGACTTTTTAACATTCTACACTTAGGCTACACTAAATTTATAAAAAAATTTCTTTCTTCAATAATATGTTAACCTTAGCTTACTATAACATTTTTACTTTATAAACTTTAAATTGTTTTAACTTTTTGACTCTTTTGTAATAACACTTAGCTTAAAGCATAAACATATTGTACAGCTGTACAAAAGTATTTTATTTCTTTATATCTTTAATCTGTAAGCTTTTTTCTATTAAAAATGTTTTTGTTTTTACTTTTTAGATTTTTTTGTTAAAAACTAAGACACAAACACACTATCCTAGGCCTACTCAGGGTCAGGATCATTAAGACGTCACTCGGTGATAGGAATTTTTCATAATTTGTTCCATTACAATCTTATGGGACCACTGTCATATATGTGGTCAGTCATTGACCAAAATGTAGTTATGCAGCACATGACTGTATACATACGTACATATGTGGTATATACGTAGTAATCATTCAATAATTTTGGCTGTTGAGGCTTACATTTATATTTTTCAGTGATCATTATTATCATTATACTGACTTTGAACTATCTCTGGCATAGTTCAGAATTATTAAAGATTGAAAATTTCCAAATAGTTATCTTAGGTTTTTAAATATTAAAAAAACTAAATTATCAATATGTATTCCAACAGTTGATTAACCAAAACACTTCATTTTTGGACCATGCAATAATTAACCATATAAAGTCACCTAGTGACTTGCAAAGAGTAAAATTTACCTAGTCATTGGTGAAGGGGAATCTGTTTTCACCTGTATTTTTTTAATCAGTCACTCTCTCACTCACAAATTCATGTATTTGCTCATCAAACCTTAATTGATTCTTTAGTATACACAAGGCAATACTCCAGGAGCTAAAAATATTTTAGCCCTTGAAGGATCTTGTCCACTGAACAAAGAATCTTTTCTACTAACTTTAAAAAAAAAAATGGCAGAGAATAGAGCTGGTGAAAAAGTACGGCACAAAATACGTTTGGGGGAGAACTGTTCACTTCTCCTCCACTCATTTATTGTTCTTTCTTCTCCTTGCTCTAGGAAGCAAGGTCATAATTCACTGCCATGCTGTATCCAAGCTTATCTTCCAGAGCATTCTTCTTGGAAAATGGCACTTATGCTTTATGCTACTATGACTGAATGGCTCTGTCTTCCTTTCTGAGTGAGCAGGCAAGCCTTCTTGGGTGGGATGGAAAATACATTTCTATTCTTAGCATTATTAATTCTAATTCAGAAGGGCACAAAGAAAATGCCACTTTCCTCTGTGCCCTTAGGACGTGCATGCAGGGGAGACAAGAATTAAATAATGAAACAGGTCCGAAACAAAGCCATTTGATGCTAGGCATTGAGATTTCTTTCTGTTTCTCAATGCTACTAAAACCCCACAATGAGGTTTGTAATTTTATTCTTTGGGAAATTGATTCCTGTAAGCTTTTAGCACAGTGAGAATTACCCAATCTTATGAAATATTCCCCCTCCCTTCCCCCACAAGCCCTTCTGGTAACACAGACCAGATTTCTAGATGTCCTACTGGCAGCCGACCTTTTCTCGTGAACTCCAGTCAGTGGCTAAGGGAGAGAAGCATCAGTGCTTTAAAATCTCTTTTCTATGCCTGCAAGCAAAAATTTTACAACATTTCTCCTTGATATGAAATGTCTGCTTGGACATCTGGCTTCACAGTGAGGAACTTTCAATATACTAGCTTCAAAGAAAGGACTTAGCCCTGGTGGTATAGCAATGCCAAAAGAATGTTCTACAGTCTCTCTGTAGAACTATTTCTAACATTTCCCCAAATGAACTTCTGTGAGCTCAGTGGATAGTGCTAACTCACATTCAGATAACTTGGCTTTGGTGTATAGCCTTTTGTGGGCACTTCCCCTGGAGTATACAAATTATGCTCACATAATACAGGCATACCTCAGGTTCAGTTCCAGACCACCGTAATAAAGCTAATATCACAATAAAGAGAGTTACACAAATTTTTTTGTTTCCCAGTGCATATAAAAGTTACATTTATGCTATACTGTAGTCTATTAAGTGTGCAATAGCATTATGTCTAAAAGAAACAATGTACATACCTTAATTAAAAATACTTTATTGATAAAAAATGGTAACAATCATCTGAGCCTCTAGAGAGTCGTAATCTTTTTGCTGGTGGAAGGTCTTGCCTCGATGTTGATGGCTGCTGACTGATCAGGGTGATAGTTGCTTAAGGTTGAGATGGCTGTGGCAATTTCTTAAAATAAGACAATTAAGTTTGCTGCATCGATTGACTCTTCCTTTCACAAAATATTTCTCTGTAGCATGTGATACTGTTTGATAGCATTTTACCCACAGTAGAACTTCTATCAAAATGTGAGTCAATCCTCTCAAATCCTGCTGCTACTTTATCAACCAAGTTTATGGGATATTCTAAATCCTTTATTGCCATTTCAACAATGTTCATAGCATCTTCATCAGGAGTAGATTCCATCTCAAGAACCCACTTTCTTTGCTCATCCATAAGAAGCAACTCCTTATCCATTCAAGTTTGATCATGAGATTGCAGCAATTCAGTCACATCTTCAGGTTCTAGTAGCACTTGCTGATTCACATTGCACTTTGAGATGGCTTCTTTCCTTAAACCTCATGAACAAACACTTCTAATTCTAGTTCTCTTGCTATTTCTACCACATCTGCAGTTACTACCTCTACTGAGTCTTGAATCCCTCAAAGTCATCCATGAATGTTGGAATCAACTTCTTCCCAACTCCTGTTAATGTTGATATTTTGACTTCTTCCCATGAATTATGAATGTTCTTAATGGCATCTATAATGGGTAATCCCTTCCAGAAGGTTTTCGATTTACTTTGCCCAGTTAGTAATTCAGAGAAGTCACTATATATGATAGCTATAGCCTTACAAAATGTATTTCTTAAATAATAATACTCAAAAGTCAAAATTACTCCTTGACCCATGGGCTGCAGAATGGATGTTCTGTCAGCAGGCATGAAAACAAATCTCCTTATACACCTCCATCAGAGCTCTTGGGTGACCAGGTGCATTGTCAATAAGTAGAAATATTTTGAAAGAAATCTTTTCTTCTGAGCAGTAGGTCTCAACAGCTGGCTTAAATTATTCAGTAAACTAGGCTATAAAAACATGTGCTGTCATCCAGGCTTTGTTACATTTATAGAGCACGGGCAGAAAAGATTTACCATCATTCTTAATGGGCCTAGGATTTTTGGAATAGTAAATGAGCATTGGCTTCAACTTCAAGTCACCAGCTCCATTAGCCCCTAATAAGAGAGTCAGTCTGTCCTTTGAAGCTTTGACTTCTCCTCTCCAGCTATGAAAGTCCTAGACAGAATCTTCTTCCAATAGAAAGCTATTTTGCCTACACTGAAATTTGTTGCTTAGTGTAGCCACCTTCATCAATGATCTTGACTAGATATTCTGGATAACTTGCTGCAGCTTCTCCATTAGTGCTTGCTGATTCACATTGCACGTTGAGATGGCTTCTTTCCTTAAACCTCATGAACAAACCTCTGCTACCTTCAAACTTTTCTTCTGCAAGGTATTCACTTGTCTCAGCCTTCATAGAATTGAACAGAGTTAGGGCCTTGCTCCGGATTAGGCTTTGGCTTAAGGGAATGTTGTGGCTAGTTTGATTTTCTATCCAGACCACTCAAACCTTCTTCATATTAGCAATAAAGCTGTTTTGCTTTCTTATCATTTGTGTGTTCACTGGAATAGCACTTTTTTTGAGACAGAGTCTCACTCTGTCGCCCTGCCTAGAGTGCAGTGGCATCATCATAGCTCACGGCAACCTTAAACTCCTAGGCTCAAGCGATCCTCCTGACTCAGCCCCTGAGTAGCTCGGGCTACAGATGCGCACCACCACACCTGGCTACTTTTTCTATTTTTTTTTGTAGAGATGGGGTCTCGAGACGCTCTTGATCAGGCTGGTTTCAAACTCCTGAGCTCAAATGATCTTCCCACCTCGGCCTTGGAATAGCACTTTTAATATCCTTCAAGAACTTTTCCTTTGCATTTACAACTTTGCTAACTGTTTGGCACAAAAGCCCTAGCTTTCTGCCTATCTCTGCTTTTGACATGCCTTCCTCACTAAGCTTAATCATTTCTAGCTTTTGATTTAAAGTGAGAGATGTCTAACTGTTCCATTCTCTTAAATGCTTAGAAGCCATTGTAGCGTTATAATTATACTAATTTCAACATTGTTGTATCTCAGGGAATAGGGAGGCCTGAGGAGAGGGAGAGAGGTGGACGAATGGCCTGTCAGTGCAGCAGTCAGAACACACACAACATTTATCAACTAAGCTTGCTATCTTATCGGGGACTCAGAATGGGGGAGGGAGAGACAAGGGTGAGGGATGAAAAACTACCTATTGGGTACAATGTACATTATTCAGGTGGTGGGTAAGCTAAAAGCCCAGACTTCACCACTATACAATTCACCCATGTAAGCAAAAACCTAAATCTACTGAAATAATTAAAAAATAATTGCCATGTTATATGGGTGCAGTTTGTGGTGCTCCAAACAATTACAATAGTAATATCAAAGATCACTGACCACAGATCACCACCACAGATATAATAATAATGAAAAAGTCTGAAGTAATTGCAAGGCTCACACTTACAAAATGTGACACAGAGACAAAAAGTAAGTACATGCTGCTGGAAAAATGTCACTGATAGACTTGTTCAATGCAGGGTTGCCACAAACCTTCAATTTGTAAAAAAAATGCAGTATTTGTAAAGTGCAATAAAGTGAACTGCAATAAAATGAGGTATGCCTGTACATACAAGGTATAGGGTATTTTATTAGAATCTGCCCAATTAGGCAAAATATATCACTGTTACTACAAGACCTGAGTTTTTTCTGCATATCTGCTATACCAACACAAAATATTTATGAGCTTGCTGTCACAAATAAAATAACATGAGAATAAAGTGATGTTATTAATTATCAGAAGCTTTTATAGTTTATGAGGTAATATCATTCATTTATTCAGCATATTTTTAACACTCCCATTGAAACAAACATCGCACTAAGTGCTTGCTTTCAAAAAGCTTACAGTCTAGTTGGTGAGAAGAGAATTAATCAAAACAGAGGTCCACAATATCCTATCTGCAATCCTGAAATTCAAAAATCCACAGAAAAATACAAATGCCTTTAAAAGGTTGCAATTAACTTCTCTGGGAATAAAATTTGACTGATGTAGTGAGGGTATTTATAAATCTCAGACTATTCATACCTCACTGTTCATTTATGTGTCTGAGTATATTGTGTTGTCCCAGATCCCACTGGGGATAAAGTACAAGCACTGTATCAACCCCTAGAATCTGCAGATTCTGATTTGAAAAACACATCCAACCTCAAAGGATTTGGATAAGGAATTGTGGATCAGCATTATAATGCAGCAAAAACATCATTACAGGAATGAATAAGGATGGCATGAGCTTCTCGCTCCGACACTTCACAGAGAAGATGACATTTAAGTCTTAAAGGGAAAGGACATTTACACAGCACTCATGGACATTTCACATGGAGGCATGGGGTTACAAGAGAGCATGGCATCTATGTTGAGGACTGGTATTTGATGAGGTAGAGAGGAGAGGGACGTCTAGACAAGTGGTTCTCAAAGCTTTTGGTTTCAGGACCCCTTTTCACTCTTAAAATTGACAACCCCAAAGAGGTTTTGTTTATGTGGGTTACATCTATCGATATTTGCCATATTAGAAATTAAAACTAAGAAATTTTAAAACATTTAATTCATTTTAAAATAGCAGTAATAAACCTACTATGTGAAGAAAAATATAAAATTTTAATAAAAATAACTATTTTCCAAAGCAAAAAAATTAGTGAGACAGGTGGCTATGTTTTATATTTTTGCAAATCTTTTTAATGTCTGATTTAATAGAAGACAGCTGGATTCTCACATCTGCTTCTGCATTCAACCTTTTGCAAAATGTTGCTTTGATTGAGGTGCAGGAAGAAAATCTAGTCTCACACAGATAAATAGTTAGAAAAGTGAGGAGTATTTTAGAAGCCTTTTTAGATGACTGGGGATATTCTTTGTTACTACACCAAAACTTGACAAGTGGTAGTTTCTTAAAAATTAGTTGCAATGAGGAATCTGAAACTGTCTCAGTGGACTTTTCATACTATTACATTAAAATCCACTGGTCTCTTTTGTACTTTGAATGTATCTTTTACCCGTACATGGTTTTATAACTTCAGGTATTGGTCACTTGGAAAACATGGTTCAGTGAGTTATACAAATCTTCCAAAGGCTGATACACTTACTCTCTTCCTCTCCCTTTCTTCCCATTCATATCACTAGTAATACCACTGATCTCATCAGAAAAGTCTTCAAATATTGGGAAGCTTTCAAGCTCACAGTGGTGGCACTACTTTTCCAAAATTCTAATTTTTGCTTGAAAACTCAAATTTTATCATTAGCAACAATACCATCAGTTGTTATCCTTCAAGTGTCAGGCTCACTTCATTCATTTTCAAGAAAATGTCTGCCAAATACTCCAGTCTGAATAAGCACAGGTTGCCTGTCAATCATACTTCCAGAGTGACTAGAGTTCGGCTCACACTCAAATGCAGAACTGCTTTACCTTGAGAAAATCATCCTACTTCAGTATGCAGCAGAAGCACTTTATGTGTACTTCCTATTAATATTAAAAGAGGTGTGTCCTCAAGGTTTGAGATTTAATAAAATTAATACAGATGATCCTCAACTTATGATATGCTTACATCCCAATAAACTCATTTTAAATTGAAAATATCATAAGTCAACAATGTGCTTAATACCATGATAAACCCATGGTCAAGTAAAAAAATTGTATGTCAAACCACTGGAAGTCAGGAACTGTCTGTACATTTTATTGCTTTAGGTTTTTGTTTTTATTTTGTTTTTTTAACCACAAGTTAACCATGTGGTGGTGAAGAAAATAATGACTAATGTTAATAATGCCTTGTTCATACAAAAGCACCAGCAGTTTTACCCACCATTGCTTTTATACCATCTATGCAAATGTTAACACAGTGAAAAAGGCAAGTGATGTCTTTCTGTTATTATGAAAATAGTTTTGACTTTGTGGAGCCCTTGTAAAGGTCTCAGAGACCCATAAGAGTCTGAGGACAATACATTGAGAACTGCTGGTTTAGATCATAAATCGTTTTGTAAGCCATGCTGACAAGTATAGGTTTTATCCCGCAGGCCGGTGGTTCCCAACCTTTTTGGCACCAGGGACCAGTTTCATAGAAGACAATTTTTCCATGGACAGGAGGAGGGGGAGATGGTTTTGGGATGATTCAAGCGCACTACATTTATTGTGCACTTTATTTCTATTATTATTACATTGTAATATATAATGAAATAATTTTACAACTCACAATAATGCAACCTCTCTGGTAAGATAATCTGTATTTGCAGCTGCTCCCCAGCGCTAGCATCACTTCCTCAGCTCCACCTCAGATCATCAGGCATTAGATTTTCATAAGGAGCGCACAACCTAGATCCCTCGCATGTGCAGTTTACAGTAGGGTTCACACTCCTATGAGAATCTAATGTCACTGCTAAGCTGACAGGAGGCAGAGCTCAGGCGATGATGTGAATGATGGGGAGTGTCTGTAAATACAGATGCAGCTTCGATTGCTCACCACTGTTCACCTCATGCTGTGCGGCCTGGTTTGTAACAAGCCACTGACCATTACTGGTCCGCAGCCTGGGGGTTGGGGACCGCAGCTGTAGGCAATTGAAAGCCACCAATTTAAGTAAAAACAACATGCTCATATTTCTGTTTTAGAAAAGTCCCCTTATTAACAGTGCGAGGGATAGATTTGGGATGGTTGAGTTATTGGCAGTGATTCTAGATAGGAGGGATTGTACTAGACAAGACCAAAGACAATGAAGTTCTGATTAAGAGGGTAGGAAATAGTGATTGGGGAGTAGGGTATAAGTTTGGAGATATTTAGGAGTTGTCTTTAGGAATTGACCTATGAGAGGTAAGGGAAGGAAAGGATTAATTCAAGGGGACTTTTAGGAATCTGACCTCAGTGACTAGGTGGATGATGGTGGTACTTTAATTCAGATAATCAATACCAGAAGAAGAGCAGGTTGGGGCTAGGGGAAGAGCAAGAGGAAGATAAATTCAGTTTATGATATGTCTAGTTTGAGCAGTTGATGGACCAATCAAGTGCAAATGTCCAATGGTGGTCAGAAATGTAGATTGAAGGCTCAGAAAAAAAAGTCTGAATGGAGGTGAAAATTCAAAATTCATTTGTATGGAAGTTTACATGAAGGGATAAGATTGTCCCAGGACAGTGTATACAGAGAAAACAGAGGCCCTGAGTAATACTATTATTTGAGTGCAACAAAGAGGAAGAGGAGACAGGAAACGGGAAGGGGAAAGAGGGTTTCGGAAAGGTACGTGACACGGGGAAGTGCTGAAAGTGCTGCCATGGAGCCAAGGGAATTTTTAGAGACTGATTATGTGCAGCTTAAATCATTGTTCACAGATGTTCATGGTCTCCTGCTATGGTGGCTATATAATTTTCCTGCCCCATTGATGTGGACAGAAATGAGGGTGAGGATGCAGGGATTTTTTCCTACTCATCCTCTTGCACTTCTGTAATCCACCATGAAGAGGACACCCCAGGCAGCTACTAGTACAGCCAGTAGAGATTGTATGGACATATAGAGCTGGCCTGGATCCAATCTAAAGCCTGGAGTCAGACCCAGTCAACGAATGCACAGCCTGAATTCAAGCCACACCACTGACCCACAGACATGTTGCCAGAAAAATAAATGTTATTCAAAGTCACTGAGTTTTGAAGACTGTTACACAGCATTATTGTGACAATAGCTGACCAACACAGGTTCCTTGTAAAATGTCATGAAGAATTCAAACAAACTTCTAAGATCAAATGCTAGATTGAATTTTCCTCTCCCAACACCAAATGAAATGAGTAAGTAAAAGTAAAAACTAGCAAAAATGCACTAACAGAATGATATAGGGTAGTAAGCTAGACAAATACAACAAACCATCAAAAACCTGTGGTCAAGGAAAGAAACATGATTCTGGAGCACACTGGAAAGTTACAAAATGGCTCAACTGCAAAACCTGCCAATTTCTTCCGGAATCATTATTTTATTATTAGTCAACAAAATCCCAAGAATTCTTAGTAATCTCACTAAATTTGGAGAGAAGAAAACTGTGTGGTAGCTTCATCTTTTTCCTTTTCTGGCTGAGAGCAGTGGAGATGGATGTGGTAGGAAAACAAGTGAATGTCAAGGCTGGCTTCCTCTGGGGGAAGTGATGGTCTTTGGACTTCAGGGATACATACCAAATTGGGATCATTCAAAAACCAGAGGGATGTACCCTCCCACTGAGGTACTGTGAACCCTGAAACACATTTGATAAAATCTCAAAGAGAGAACAGTCAGCCCAACAAGACTGCGTGTTTGCCTCTACTCCAGCCCTTCTTTCCCTTCTCTCAGGCCAGAGAACATGCAGAGACACTGCAAATCAGTTTTACTTATAAAGAGAATCACTATGCCTCAGAAGAATTTGCTATTGAATACTGAACATTTAGACAGATCCTGGTTAATAACTGAATTTATCCTGGTTAATCTGCCAAACTGAAATGATAAAGACCTCCTCAGGAATCCCTCAGAAACAGCAAATCATTTACATGGAGAAACACTTAGTCTTGCTCAGCTTTCTCACAGTAATAGTAAATGCTAGATGTGCAATGTTTACACATGGGAAGAAAATGTGAACAGGAATACCATGCTCAGCTAACATGTCACTCAAACACAAAGGTTAACCAACAGACATTCTTAATCATGAAAAAACTCAGGGAAGAATGTATCATTAGTACTATCCAGCCAATTAAGAAACAAGTCAAAGTAAAAACTTTGGGAATGGAGACACTTTGGTAAAAGGCCTCCTGTAAGCACTGCATCCATTTAAATATAGCATGAGAATTAAACTAAAGGATATGGTTAAAAGCAAATTGTGAATATTATAAACCTGGACAGTGTGAAAATAATAGTACTACCCAAGGTAAGAGGAGGTGGTGAGGAGAGGTTATGAGAGAAAGTATGAGGTTATAAATGTACATATTTTTCAGCCAAAAATCAATAAATTTCTGTCCACAAGTTCAACAATTCCTTCTGCTTTACTCTAGTTTCTTTCACCTGTTGAATTACAGTAAAATCAAAGATTTTTCTAAAACAAACAAAAGACAGAATCTAGAGTAGCATTCATTTCATTAATCCATTTGGCTTTCCTTTCTTTTTTCCCTTACATGTAGTAGGATACCTGAAATTATGTTTACCTAACTTTATGATGGTTATTTCTGGGTGATGGGATTTGGGGTGACTTTAAAAACTTTTATCATTTTTTCCCTTGCATTTTGACTTATTTATAATGAGTATATGCCATTTTCCATTTTTACAAAAATGATAGAGTAGTTTTTCTTTAAAAAAAAAAGGATGTAAAATGCCATGATATTAATTACCATTGATTCTGGGTAGTAGGAATATAGGTATTTTATTCTTTGTACTATTTTGTAGAGCTGAGGAATAAATGAGAGATGAGAATTGGACCTTTAGTACAGACCACTATGGTGAATTTAAGATGGTCTCAAAATCTCCCATTATCCTGGTTAATCCTCCCATTGACAGGTGGAATCTACTTTCCCTCCCCTTGATTCTGGGCTGGCCCTATGACCTATCTTAACCAGCAGAATGTGGTGGAAGTGACACTCTGAGTCTTCCTAGGGCAGGCCTTAACAGAAGTGCAGGTTCTGCCTTCACCTCTTTTAATGCTCTCTCTTTGATGCTAACTGCTGTGTGAAAAGTCTGACTACTCTGTTAAAGAGAAAGGCCATATAGAGAGGGCCCGGAACCATCTCAGACATGCCAGCTCCAGTCAAGCTTCCTGCTGAATGTAACCCCATGAGGAACCCCAGCCAATGCCACACATTGAGCCGAAGAACCACCCAACTGATCCCTGCCCAAGTTCCTGATCCAAAGAATCATGGGCATATAACATGGTCACCAAGTTTTAGGGTGTTTTGGTATGCAGCAGAGATAATTCTTTTGAGGAGCATGACTTTGAATGTAAAGAGTGAGCTAAAGCAGTAAATAAATGATAAAGAAGAATTTTTACTCTTGATATTTTTAAGCTGTCACAGCATAAAGGATCTATTCTTATGAATTGGTTTGTTTCTATAACTCATTTTACACTAAAGGAATTCTGTTCTGTGAAAGACCTTACTTTATCTGCTTCTTGAATAGCAGGATCATGCCTCTGTTAGTCTCAGCTACTACTATTCCCATAATGTCCACTGGATTTCTTCAGGCTGGTAGCTCTTCCTTTTTTACCAAACACTTGTTATTGCAAAAGTGATGTTATACTTTAAATATAGATAAAATAAGAAAAATCACAAACTTTACCACTCAGAGATATCTACTAGTAAAATTTTGATA
The DNA here is from genome assembly GCA_023783475.1 of Daubentonia madagascariensis. Taxonomy (NCBI): domain Eukaryota; kingdom Metazoa; phylum Chordata; class Mammalia; order Primates; family Daubentoniidae; genus Daubentonia; species Daubentonia madagascariensis. Next base: position 12,705,829 of record JAKFHU010000487.1, read on the forward strand.
TGTGATTGCAGTCTTTTTTCTCCTGATATGTACTTTATTTGCAAAAATAAGCTTTTATGTATATGTTTTATAACCTGCATTTTCATCGAAAAATATCTTGTGAACATTTTCAATATCCCTAAATGTCCTTCTTCAACACCATTTTCAACAGTACATAGTCTTCAGTCTATTTGTTCTGGTGAACAACATAGAAAGGAGGTTGAGAATGCTGGTGTTGCAGGTGCCTGGCATATAATAGGAGCTCAAGAAATAGTTATTGACTAAACAAATGAAAGCTAGAATAAGCATCTTTTTGACTAGCTAAAGGTTAGTGCAACTCTTAATTGCCACCTTAAGGCAAATTCTGAAAATGGGTCAAAGGCTAGGCATGTCTCTCAGGCAATTTAATAATGATAGGTATTGCCAAATTACCATCCAGAAATGTTTTATCAAGTTACACTGCACCAGACTGGTGGCCCTTTAAGTGGATTTCAGTAGACTACTTTATACCTCAAATTTTCTCTAAAAAATTACTTTAATGAAAGCTGCTATTTATCCACAGAAACATTATTATTATTTCTCTCCATCTCCATTCTTGATCACCAGCGCGAGAGAGCTCAGCTCATTATCAACCCAGAAGTGGGGTATAGTACATTTCACAATTAGCATGCACACTGTTTTTACAGCACTATTGAACATATCTGCAGACAAATACATTTGGTTTCAGAAAATCAAGCCTTGTGGTGACTGTGCCTCTCTCTGAGTATAAATATCTATCTGTTTATCTATATCTATAAACCACTCAAATATAATTAGAATGTCCAAATCAAACAACTATTGCAAAAATGCTATGTCATTCAGGTGGACAGGAGAGTGAGAATATCCAGGCTTATTTCTGTACTTGGTCATCTGACTCATTTTCATAGACAGAATGTAGGGTACTGGATAAGGCATAATAGTTAATATTTGAGGCTTTTAAGTAAGACAGACTATGGCTTGAACCTGGCTCTGTCAGTTGTTTAGTAGTATGGTCTTGGGCTGGTTATTTAACCTCAGAGCCTTAGTTTCCCCATTTATAATATGCGGATGATAGAAATACCTTCCTCATAAAGATTACCGTAAGGTTTAAATGAGATAATGGAACATGAGATAAATGAAAATGTTTGGCAGACAGCCTGGCTCATAGTACATGTTGAATAAACATCAACTATTATTCTTATTATTTATTGTGACATAGTCTGAAAAAAAAGAGCCAAGGCAGCAATGAATGCTAATGAATCAATTATCTTAGCAACCTGAATGTGGTTAGGGAAAAAAAAAGTCATTCACTTTACACATAATCTAAGTAACTGCATCAAAGCTGAACTATATCTTACTTACATTGTAATCGTAATTCTTTATTTTCAGGTAACATATGGTACCTGTGTTTTTTATATATGTTATATACATATAAACTGCCATCTTTTAAATTCAGTCATTGTGATTTGCGGCTTTGTTTGAAATTAAGATCAAAATGTTTTTCCCTTTTAATAGGTAAATGAATTAAAAGTGTAAGAATAAATAATTAAAAATAGGCAATTATACTAATCATAATTCTCTCAAGATATTTTTTAATCTTCAAGAAACAATAGTAGAACTACGCTGTTAGGAGTAATTTATGTTTTTCCTTATATTGGGATTTAATTATTTATTTAAAATTTGGAAATTACCTACCACTTGGCATTTGGATCTAAAGTGGAAAAGAAATTCACCTAAAATAAAAATTTTGTACAACTAAAACAATTTAAACAAAGTGTGCAGTTCATACAAAGCAAAACAGTTATACAGATCAATGGGGCACTTCCTGTGCATTTGTAAATGAAAAAAACTTGAAAGATGTTTTTAAATTACCAGAATATGAAAAAGAAACATCTTTTTTTGGTCTCATAACATACATAAGGGAAAAAAGGTCACAGGTGGAAATATATAGGGAAAATGTCATAAACAAAAAAATAAGTCCTCATCGGTAAAGTGAGGAGGCTGGATGTAATAGCCTCTAAGGTTTCGTCTGTCCCGTAAGGCTTTTTATTCTATCCAGTGTTGTTCAGGCTTGAAGGGTGAATATAAAAAAGCAACTTACATTAACACGAACTTTTCCCTAAATTGCTCAGTTTGCGTACAATAGGCTATAGAACAGGAGGATGGAGAGGTCAGGTAGAAAAGGGCAGCTATAAAACCCCAATTTTTCTTTTCTTTTTCTTTGCTTTGTATGATTACTCTGCACGCTTTAAGTATTGTTATAGCAAAGTAAAGTCACTGAAAAATAATCTTTTGCTGGGAATTCTTAAAGAAATTTTTGTTCCCTTTTAAGCCTTATTTATAAAGGTTTCCAGATGCTTATCCTCATAGATTAAACACAGCATGATGCAGACACTTACAATAACATTCACTGCTATGAAGCCAAAGAAAAAACTACTTTGAGATCTAACTGCCTATCACCTAAAGAATTAGGGTCCCGGGAATTTTCTGTTGCTGTTTAAAGGTGTGATTCTCTGAAGTCATTTGGAAACAACCTAGGTTCTCAGCAGCAAGACATCTACCCTATACTGTGTCAAAGCACATCAAATGGTTGGCATTCCAAGCCTCAAATAGGTTTTTTCCCATTATGCAAATACATAATGAAAGGATGTGGGCAAAGAATAGAATGTAAATTGGAAGCTGACTTCTGAATTTAATAGCCAGCAGTACTGGGCTAAAACAGTCATTCTAATTTCAAGAGACAATTCCAAAGTGGTTCTCAAGAGAAAGGACAGGGTATTTTTCAAATATTTGTTCAGTGTGAATGGATTGGGCTTGCCAAAAATGACTTTTTATGCTGGCATGCGATCTCTTAGAGGGAAGTCAGCCTGAGTCACTGGATACATCAAAGGTAGAGTCCAGTGAATGGAATTACTGCAGGCTGTGTGAACAAGCCAGATACCTGCATTCATCTGCCCACTGCTGGGATTTCAGCCCTCCTTTTAATTACATTAAAGCAGCTGGTACCACTGGTTACTGAAGTCTTCAGATTACCTTGATTGCTCGGTCATTATCTCTAATCAGCTGCTGCTTCTCATCTTCAAACTTTTGTACAACATCCTGGAGCCGCCTTTCTGCAGCAAGCTGCTGCCGGCTGTTCTCCTCTTTCAGAGAGGAAATGGTTGTCTGAAGTTCTGCTATGATCTAAAATGAAAACAGCATGTTATAACTTCAAATTCTTCAGGGAGAGGCATCTATTTTATATGTATTTATGCTTAACAAAAGAATGGATTTGGCAAAACTCTATTCCACAAACTAAATACTTTCAATTAACATATCACACACTATTATAATGCATGAAATTCCACACAATAAAAGACTATAATAAAACTATGAATGGTGAACAACTGCTGAACCAAATATACTTGGAAGACATTTCCAGTATAACATTCCACAATATTTACTCATCAGAAGAAAGAACATCTGTGATCTCAAAAATATGAAAAGTGTCAGATTTTATTTTACTGAGAAATATACTTATTAGAATGAGAAAAGTTACTCTGCTTTTCATAATGCTTTGAACTGGAATAACCAAAGAAAATAATGAACAGAGTTCATTCTTCAAAGTCACCTAATTCTACACAATAAATTTTGGGTATTCACTAATGTTTGTGTATTGTGTTAAATACTTTAAGTTCTTATGTCATTTACTGCTGTGAAACAAATATTATTATTGCCTATCTTTTATAAAAGAGGAAACAGAGGCACAGAAAGAGGTCAAATATTTCACATTGTTGAAAATGACATCCAACCAAGGAGATAGGCAGGATTTGAACCACACAGTCAGATCAGTCGCTGCACTAATTAGTTCCTCTAACTAGCCAACTTTATGTTTCTTTTAAACAAGGTTTCGGTATTGAAAAGAAATTTGTATTTCCAAATGGGTTGTCTCCTTCCTAACTGATGTATAGTCACTAAAGTTTATTTTGGTTCAAATAGTGCCATTTCAGAGACTCCTGTAGTATACTCTACCACTTTTGAGAACTGGGTCTCTCCTGGACAGTGTTCCTCCAACTTTTGAAATTAACCATCTGATGAGGAATTTTTGTATTTAATTGGCCTTCTGAGAGTATTGCCCTTTCCTTTGGTTTGGACTTGTCCATTTCCTTTCAAATTCAATAGTGATGACTTTTTAAAAGCAGGAAATAGTTGTTTCTTCTAATAAAAGAAACAACATTAGTCCTGAGTTAGAATATAATTCTATTGGTTCTACGGGAAGGGTGAGAAATATTGGACAAGTTAGTTATCTTTCTTGAAGCTCAGTTTTTCCAACTATTATTTGGTGACAAAACTAGATTACAGCATTATAAGGCAATATATAGAAACTGTTTAGAGTCAGTTTTTATATTTTGTATTTTCTATAGAAATATTAGTTGTTACTATTGATATAAATAATAGTATCTTTATAATAAAATATGGAGTATTTATGCTTTTAGAAGTGAGCAAAGTCACTGTAAAAAAGCTTACCATTTAGAATTTGTAAATAATCAAATATTAAGACAAATGTGAAATGACAAAATACATAATAGCAGTACGTCAATATTATTAAAAGCAAACTTGAGCCTTCTGCTATGTGTAGAGGTATTCATTTACTGAGAATGAAGATGTTTTCATCTATTTTCTGAATTTTGATTAAATATTGCTTCCATTGTAGCATCAATTCAATTAACTCTCACAGCACTTCTGTGAAATAGGAAAGGTTAAGTTCTTATAGTAAATGCCAAAAACTGATGCACAGAATAATCATCTCACTCACAGTCACAGAGCCAGAGGAGCCAGGGATAAGAAAGAGCCAGATTTCTTTGGCCTAGCATGAGACTTAAGATCGATCTTTTATGAGAAGATGGGGCCAAATGGTAAGTAAAAAATAACTTCTTATTTCAACGTTTTAAGCTGAGTAAACAACAACTTTGTAGAAGAGGTGGGTTTAATTTCGTAGAGTGTGTGTGTACGTGTGTGCATGTGTGTGTGTGTGTGTGTTAAGTTCTGTGTAATTTTAACACATGTGTAGATTCATATACCCACAACTGTATCATGCAATATATTTTTAAAGTACAAAGTAATTTTAAAAAAAAAATCTAAGATTGAGACTAGCTTGTAACTGGCCAAAGACTGAAGACAAAAATATTTTGGGATACTTCAAATGATCACAAGGGCATGAAACAGGGACATCTCTCATTTTCAGAAGATTTAGGACAAAAAAATACATCAAAAAGAAATAAATGCAGGTTTTAGAAGGGACTACACGTGAAGTACAGGATGTTCTGAGGAGGGTATGCTTGTTTTTGTGTGGAAAATGAAATCTTACATTCTTTGTGGGAATAATGAGATTCCTTTGGGGGAAATATGAGATTATCTTTGGAAAGCTATTTTTAAAACTTATGAAGGTGATATAAGGGAGAGAATATCAAAACACTTCAGGTGAAACATCTTGGCTAGATAAATAGACAAATTAGTTGAAAGACTGATAGATAAGATGGTATAGATAGAGAGGTAGCTAGAATAAGGATAATTTTAAAACAAAATTTATTATTTACTTTAAAATTGAGAAATAATACTAATCAGATGAACATGCTTCAGGTAAGGAACAAAACTCTACTGGTAGTAGACCTAGAGTATAAGAAAATAGACTATTTTCACCTCAGCACATTATCATAACTGGCACTCAATAAATATTTCAGTAGTAGAACTATAATCATGGTAAACGAGAAAAAAACATCACCTGGAAAATTATATTCGGATAATTTATCCTTTTCATAGAGTGATAATGTAAAAAGTTTCCAAGAAAAATGAAACCTAATATATACAATCATATTCCAGTCAAAGCATAGTTTATTTATTTATTTTTTTAATTTTTAGAGACAGGATCTCGCTCTGCAGTGCAGTGGTATGATCACAGCTCACTGTAACCTCGAACTCCTGGGCTCAAGCAATCCTCCTGCCTCAGCCTCCTGAGTAGCTAGGACTACAGGCCCATGCCATCGTGCCCAGCTAATTTTTCTATTTTTTGTAGAGACAGGGGTCTCACTATGTTGCCCAGGCTGGTCTTGAACTCCTGGTCTCAAGTGATCTTCCTGCCTCAGCCTCCCAAAGTGCTAGGATTATGGGTGTGAACCACCGTGCCCAGTACAAAACCTTCTAGTTTTGATTGAATCATAATTAAAGTCATAATTAAAGACCATAAAACAAAATGCTACCACTACTAAATGTTTACACTGTATTAGCTTCAAGGAAAGAAGTAGATTAGAGCATTTTCATATAGATGTTAAAATTAATATTTTGGGAAACAAAAGGAGAGCTATATTGGGCTGATGCTGTGGAAAAAGTGAATCCACAGTCCTGTTTTATAATGTTTATTTTAAAATAACTGATATGTTTCTCTGAACTGACTGGCATTGTAGACCTATGTTTCTCAATGCCAGTTGACAGATATAATATATACATGTATTTATATACATATAAATACTTATATGTGTTCAGAGGTGGGCAAACAAAATATAATCAATGTAAGGTATCATCCTACCTTTCATGAGGACTTTTATTATGTTATTACACCCTTTCTAAGATTTTTTTTTATTTTTTGCTGTTGCGCTGTCCTCTCATTTATGAAATGATGGTTATAATATATAATAATTGTTATTGGTTGGTCTTTCCTTCTCCTCCTTCATGTCTTTACTTGGGAAAATAGTTAGCAACCCTATGCCTCTCCAAACTTCGCAGGGAGATTTTATCAATTCTTGAACACCCAAAACCATAGTGTCTGAAGAAATTAATTTCTGCCCCCTTCCAGACCTTTTCCCTCTCTCCTTTCCTTTCTCCATTGCAATTTTAGTACTGCTATGATAACAATAACTAAGTCTGTACTAGGCACTGTACTGAACACATTTTGGGCATTGTTTTGCTTAATAGTTAAAACCATCCTATGAAGTAAGTACTGCTCTCCCATTTGACAAATGAGGAAATTGAATTCCAAAGAGGGCAGTTAACTTGCTCAAGGTCACAGAAGTGGTATGGCTGGTATTCAAATTCAGGTCTGTGGACTCCAAAGCTCAGGCTTTCTTCTGAACTAACTTACATTTAAATTGCTTTAATGTCAACTAATCAGGCTTCTTCATACATTCCTTTAGAGAAACTTAAATACTCTTGTTTACACTGTCATTATTTAGGTATTTTTATTAGCTATCTTATATCTAACTCTCGGTCTGCCTCCTCCATTTACCATAAAACAAAATAAGCAGGATGTTAGGGTATGCCAATTGGGGATTTTTTTATGCTTTAGTTTAAACTTTAACTTTTGGAGTAATAAGATTTATTTAATTGTAATAATTTTTTCAGTGGATTAAAAAGGATATTTCTCCATGTTCTTTCCTGAAGGAAGAGTTGGAAAAATGGCAATCAGGACATAATCATCATCTCTTATATAAACATATATGACTCTTCACTTAGACGAAGACTTTTTGCTTTCCTAATGGGATGTGAATTATAGAATATGCACATTTTAGAAATAATTATAGAATTGAAGAAACTTCACAATAACCATCAACAGAGTTTTGCCATATTAAAAATGTAAGGGTTTGGGCCAAGCTGGTAGTATCAAGGTTAAGAACTTCTACTTTGAAGTCAGATCCAGGTTGGGCCCTGGCTTAGTCATTTGCTAACTTGTGTGATCTCATCTCTCTGAGTCTCAGTTTTTTCAACTAGAAAAATGGGGCCAATAATAGTTTCTAACACCAGAGTTATTGTGAATGAAGACCGAATGAGTCAATATGGCTATTGTCCCATAAATGTTAGATATTATTATTGTTTTGTTTTTGTTACTACTATTATGTGCTATTATGTAGTAGGATGATACATAAATTCCAGTTTACTACCACATATCATGATATACATATAAAAATACTAAAACAAGCTGATTTTTAAAATTATTAGACATGATACCCTTAAAATTAAATGGCTTAAGTTAGCCATCCGCAAAATGAAGACAAATAGTATTTATTTGTTCTAGAATCACTCATACAACTAAGGAATGCTTGGGATTCCCTAAATGATGCTACTGAATATCATTATAACAACTTATGCAGAAAAAGTACTCTGAGCATATATTTCAAGTAGAGACAAGCATTCGCTTATTGGTCTTTCTTATACTAAAGCTACTACAGTAACTATAAACAGCAAGATAAGGATGTAGGAACTTATAATTCTCTTTTTTCCAAACAGAGGCAACAGTTGAGCTGCTGATTTAACCTAGAATTATTTGTTATTTTGAATTTTGTTTTAAGCAGCCTTTAGGTGCAGCAAAATGAAATATTGAAAAAAAGTACAGATGGTATCAAACTGCTCACATCACAAATGTAGGTGTGTTATCTCCTGCCCTTGTGAAACATGTTTCAGCCTGGGCTTGTTCAAGTGTACAGGCTGGTTTTACAATATCTGAGTGTTTGTGTATGTGTGTGTATGTGTCTGTGTTGGTTCAAATGGCTCAATATACCTAATTTTTCTTGACTTTTAATAAGACAAATATTAAAAGTATATTTTATTTATTTTATACCCATCAAAAATATGATACTAATCCATAAAAAATTGAAAAGAATTAAGTTTAACTCTAAAGTACAAAGGCTTTTATGTGTAGGTTTTGTTTTTGTTTTGCTTTTACCTTGTTTTGTTTCTTTTAATGTCGCTTACCTGTGAAGATTTGGCAAGCTTCTGAGTATATTCCTTCTCAATCTGCTTCAGCCTGCTGTTAGCCTGAAAAACACACGAACATGAACACACACACAGTGACCTGTGAGCTTGGTATCTCTTCCACATGCCTATCACCAGGCAGCTGGGATGCCTGCCAGCTGCACCGCCCTTCTGGGGCAGCCAGAAAACCACAGGGCTTGTCTTTGATCTAAAGCCAACTATTCATCACTTAAAAAGCAAAAAAAAAAAAAAAAAAAAGAGATCTCTTCTGCCAATTATTAGACAAACATAAGACTTCTGTGGATAGAAAGAGAAAGGGAGAAGGAGAGACAGAAATAGACACAACAAAAGTGTGAAGGCTCAGAAGGTAAAATAAGGGAAAGGGGGACACAAAGGAGAAGGAAGGGAAGAAGGGAGAGGGAATTGGAGGAGGGAAAGGAGAGGTAAATTTAATACTCTTTCACCTTTAAATATAAAGGAGATAGATGCTCCTAGACAAAGGTAGGTATGAAATTTTTAGATTCACTGAGCAAAGAGTCGAGCCCCCCACTCTGCCTACCATGCGAGGGCTATGTTTTGAAGTGATACATATACCTAAATCAAAAAAACTTTTATGTCCTGGAACTAGAGTGGCCTTTCCAGAATAAGTCCACATTGCTTAGGACTTGATTATCTCCTCTGCCACTCAAGTTCCAGTTCTTTGTATGTGACCTGCTTTCTGCTTTCTGGAAGCTTTGGGAAGCTTCACTTTATCCTTAGCATTAAAAAATGTAACAGTGACATGCCCTAGACTGGGCCTTTTCCCCATCAAACATGCAGGCACCAAGGAGGCCCTTTCAATCTGAGCTTGTGTCCTTCATTTCTGGGAAAGGTTTTGGTTATTACTCTTATGACTTCCTCCTCTGTCACTCTGTCTCTCTCTCTCTTTCTCTCTGCAACTCTGATTGCTGTACTTCTCAGGTTTATCATCTCTTTTTTCTTGCTGTTTCTATTTTTCCATTTCTTTGTCTTTTTGATTATTCTTAGAGTTTTCCACAACTCTTACTTTAAAACTTTCTATTCTGCCATCACATGCATAATTTCCAAAAGTTCCTTTTTGTTCTCTCAACAGCATTATCATCATTACCCCCTTTTTACATATGAGGAAACTGAGGCACAGAGAAGTTAAGTAACCTGCCCAGCATCATATAGCTAGGAAGTGACAGAGCCAGAACTCAAACCCACACAGTCTGGCTGCAGAGCACAGGTGCTTCATCAGCTAGTGCACCTCTCGTAATGCCTTGCAGTGAACTCCTGATTTCTCCTGAGGTTATTAATTTCATATCACTATCTATCTATGTCTACCTAGCATCTATCTATTGATACATTTTTTCTACTCACTAGAACATATTTTTTCTGTGTTCTCTTTATTTATTTACCTTTGCCAGTCTGTTTTGGTCTTTGTCTTTCACTTTAGATACTTTCCTCAAATGTCTAGTGATCTTTGGTGTCCTTTCTTATTAAAGTGAGGCCTCTAAAGTTGAGCAGAAGCAGCTTGGGGTTTACAGAGGGGCCTGGACTCTCCTGTGCCAGGACCTCACTGGACTTTGCTCTTGGACCAGTCTGCCCAGAGCTGCCTCCTCCAGTTTACTGCCAGGCAGCACGGATCTGGCTGCTGAGGCTTCAGAAGGGCACCTAGGAGTTCAGGATGGTGACTCTCGCATAAGCCTATTTCATATTTGCCCTTAACTGTACCTGAGTCCCCTCTCTCATCCCATCTCTCCAGAGAGCAAAGTAGGGGTAGGGGGGCAGTCTTGGCACAAAATCTGGTTCACCTGACTGCTCCCCATACAGACTTTCAACCAACCCTCCTGTTCTTGGCTCCACCCCATACCCTGTCTCTCCGATTCCTGAGCCTTTCCAAAGTTCTGCCACAGGAAGGATCTTGCTGCTTCTAATTGGTATCCTCCAATCCTCCTTTCTCCTAGAAACGATTTGGTTTTTGGTACTTTCAGTTCTGCTAAGTCCACTGCAAGTCCAGCCCCTTCTCAAGTTCTCAAACGCTGCTGATTTCTTATGTGTTCTGTTGCTTCCCCTCTTGTTCTCTTCACAAAAATTATGGTACAAGAATCTTGATCCCTGCATCCCATCCCCAGAGGTTCTGATTTAATTCATCTGGGGCACAGCCTAGGTGCCAGGATTTTTAAAATCTCTGCTATTTCGAATATTCAGCCAAGGTTAAAAACCACTGATTTGTGCCCTTTTCAATTTCATTACTTTAATTTTGATGTGACTTCCCCAGGAATAGAGATAAACAGGTGAGTTCTGTCCACTATGTTTAGTTGGCAGCAAATGATTTCTTTATTTTTATATCACAAATGGGATGAGGAAGCAATTTTGTGCTTTCAACCCACTCTGGACATACCTCTTTTGTAGCACTAAGGCTGAATTTGTAATTGCTGGTTAACCTGTCTCTCTCTCCCAGATTGTGAAATTCCACAAGGCAGGTCCTAGCCCCTAACATAGTGTTTGGGGCATCAATATTCACTTAATAAATGAATAGATACAATACAAACCCTTTTCCTTTTCTGTTACCTCGGTCCATACCTCTGAAAATTATCCTTTCATACCCATATGTTTTATGGATTTAAGTTCAAAAGCAATTCTTTAGAGTTTATTCCATTAATCTCTTTGTATCTATAATCCCATTGAGTACACAGGTAGTTTGTTTTTCCCAGAATATAGAGGGCATATGGGTATTGCTATTTTTCTAGTAAGCCATCAGTCTGTATTCCAGCTCTATAATTAATAAAGCCACTCTCCATTGTAGAATTAGGGCCACTCTGAACCTCTTGAGGTTTATTTGTTTCACGTTCTGTCATCATTATTTATCACTAAATGCTTGATAAAGCATTTGTTACTTTTAAAATAAACATTATAGAGCTCATACCATGTGCCAGGCACACATTATGAGTGCTTTAAAAATATTTACCCACTAGAAAATCTAAAAATTAATTATAGTGTCATAAAGATTAAGATAACTTTTCCCTAAAAAAGACGCTGGTTAATGCAGGAAAGCCTATGTCTTGGTTGCAGTTACTTTTCATGAGCTTGTGGATGGCAGGCCCCAAAATCTTACAAACCTAGCTAAGCTCCCTTATGACTAAATATCCAATTCAATCATCCATTTTAGGCAGCCAGGACTACAGCAGTTAACAAAACAGATGAGAATCTCTCTCTATTTTTATGGAACTTCTGTCCTAGAGAGCAAACAAAATAAATTTTAAAAGTTCTATTTTAGATGGTGCAAGTGACATGGAGAAAGATAAAGCAGGAAAGGAAGATGGGAAGTGATAAAAGATAGGAGGTATTTTATAATTTTCAAAATATGGAGGTTAGAGAAGGCCTCCCAAAATGGTGATGTATGAACAAAAACTTGCAGGAAATGAGGGAACCATGGTGAACTCTAGGGAAAGAGCACTCCAGGCAGCAGAGTGAGCCAGTGTAAAGGCCCTGAGGTATGCAAAGCATGTTGAAGACACAGTGAGAGGCCAGTGTGGTTGGATCAGCAAGCAATATCTCCCTTGGAAAAGACAAGGGCTATGAGAGAACAAGGGCCCAATCCTGTGTGGTGTTGCACATGATTGTAAGAAACCTGGCTTTTAATATGAGTGAAATGGAGAGTCACCGAAGGATTTTCAGTATAGAAAAAATATATAATTTGACTTAAAAATGAATAAAATCACTCCAGCTTTTGTTTGGGGGCAAAAATGAAGCAGAGAAGCCAGTTGGGAGGCTACCACCAATAATCCAGGATGGCAACAGAGGAGGAGGTGAGAAGTGATCAGATTCTGAGAAAAATTTGAAAGTAGAACCAATTGGACATGCTGTATGATAAAAAGGATGAGTCAAGGATGACTTCAAGATTTTTGTCCTAAGCAGCTAGGAGAATAAGGTTGTCATTACCTGACATGGGAAAAACTATGGGTGGAATAGGTTTTAGGGGGAAGATCAAGAGATTAGTTTTGGACCTATTAAACTTGGAGATGCCTATTAGACATCCAGTGTTGAGGTGAGTATTTGGGTATTCAAGCATTGAGTTTGTGGTTTGAGATCTAGGTTAAAAGTATAAATTCAGAAGTTACACTTGATCTTAAGACATCGAGTATATATAAAAAAGAAGAGGCCCAAGTATATTCAGCCCTGGGTCTGAAAATGTTGGGAGGCTGGGGAAATAAAGAAGAATGCAGACAGAAGCAAAAGCCAGAGAGATAAGAAATCAGGATAATATGGAATCCTGAGCCAAGTGAAGAAGTGGTCCAAGGACCAGTCACCTGTGTAAAATGCTACAGAGAGGTCATATAAAGTGAGGACTGAGAATTGATCACATAGGTTTGGCAACAGGGAGGTCATTGGTGATAGGGATAAAAGAAATTTTGGTGTAGTGGGAGGGATGAAAGCTGGATTAGAGGAGGTTCAAGAGGTAAGGAGAGGAGAGGCAATGGAGTAGAATACAGAAAATTGGCTCAGAATTTTGTTACAAAGGGAAGGAGAGAAATGGGGTGGAAGCTGCAGTGGGGGGAAGTGGGTGAATAGAGGGCTGATTTGTTTTGTTTTGGCTATTGGTAAGATGGGAAAACTAACAGCATGTTTGTAGGCTGAAGAGAAAGACCTATCAGTAAAGAAGGAAAAACAGATGATGCCAGTTGGAAAGGGTGTGGCGGCTCTGCTTCTGCGTAGATGGAATGACAGGGCCTCCACGCTGCTTATTCAGCTGTGACCAATGTTAGTGATGACCGTGAGTAGTGCCTCAGCGGTCTACTCTGGAAGAGTCTGGGGCAGCAGTGACAGCAGCATACGCTGCTAAGAGCTTCCTGTAGCCAGGGCTTTTGGGGCCTCCTATTCATGTGTTTCCCATGAGGGCGAGTCTTAGTTGAGTGGATCCCTCTTGGTGCAGGTTCTGACATGGCCCACAAGCAGCCGCAGTAGTGCTGGGCTTTTGTGAGTTTTGCCTCCAAGAGCTTGACCAGATTTCCACAGTGAATATTATAAATCTTTTGAATATTTTTATAATTTTTAGGTCTTTTGAAATTACTCAGAGGTAAAAAAAAAAAGAAAAAAGAATGAAAAAGAGTGAAGACAGCCTACAGGGCATATGGAACACTATTAAGCAAACAAACATTTGCATTTTGAGACAGAAATTCTTTCATAGGACAGAAAGCTTATTTACTAAAATTGCTGAAAACTTCCTATGTCTTGTGAGAGAGATGGAGATACAGATCCATAAAGTTCAAAGGTTTCCAAACAAACTCAACCCAAAGAGGTCCTCTCTGAGACACATTATAATCAAATTGTCAAAGTCAAAGATAGAGAGAATTTTAAAAGCAGCAAGAGAAAACTCTCAAGTCACATATAAGGGAATCCCTATTAGACCATCAGCAGGTTTCTGAGTAGAAACTGCAGGTCAGGAGAGAATGGAATGATATATTAAAAGTGCTGAAAGAAAGAAACAGCCAGTGAAGAACACTATACCCAGCAAAGCTGTCCTTCAGAAATGAAGGAGAAATAAAGTCATTCCTAGATAAGCAAAGTTTAAGAAAATTCACTACCACTATGTCTGTCTTATAAGAAATGCTTCAGGGAGTTCCTCAAGTGTAAATGAAAGGACACTAATTACTAACATGAAAACACATGGAAGTATAAGATTGACTAGTAAAGATAAATATACAGTCAAATCCAGAATACCCCAATACTGTTATGGTGCTCTGTAAGTCACATACATATCTAGTAAAAGGTTAAAAGTCAAAGCAGTCAAAAATAACTATAGCTACAATAAGCTGTTAAAGAATATATAATATAAAAAGATATAAATTGTGACACCAAAAATATTAATTGTGAGTGGGGAGTGAAAGTTTAGAGTTTTTGTATGTGGCTGAAATTAAGTTGTTATCAGTGTAAAATAGTCTATTATAACTATAAGAGGTTTTATGTAAGTCCCCTAACCACAAAGCAAAACACTACAGCAGATACACAGACAATAAAGGGAAAGGAATTAAAAACTTCACACTACAGATAATCACCAAATCACAAAGGTAAACAGCAAGAGAGGAAGAAAGGAATACAGGATCTACAAAAAAACCATAAAACAATAAACAAAATGGCAGTAGTAAGTCCTTACATGTCATGTGTCAATAATTACTTTGAATATAAATAGATTAAGTTCTCCAATCAAAAGACATAGAGTGGTTTAATGAATTAAAAAAAAAATTCAACCAAATGTTGCCTACAAGAGATTCAAGTTAGCCTTAAGGACACACATAGGCTGAAAGTGAAAGGATGGAAGATATTTCAAGCAAATGGTAAACAAAAAAGAACAGGGGTGGCTATATTTATAACACATAAAATAGGCCTGAAGTCAAAAACTATCATAAGTGACAAAGAAGGTCACTACTTAACGATAAAGAGGACAATTCAATTCATCAAGAGGACATAACAAGTAAATATGTAAATATATTTGTACCTAACACTGGAGCACACAAATATATAAAGCAAATAATAATGGATATGAAGGGAAAAATAGATAGCAATACAGTAATAGTGGGGGACTTCAATACCCCACTATCAACAAAGGACAGATGAACAAGACAGAAAACTAGTAAGACAAAATGGACCTAACAAATATATACAGAACTTTCCATCCAACAAATTTAAGAAGATAATAATCATATCAAGTATTGTTTCTGACTACAATGGTATGAAACTAGAAATCAATAAGAGGAGAAATTTTGGAAAATTCACAAGTATGTGGAAATGAAAGAACATGCTCATGAACAACCAATGGGTCAAAGAAGAAAACAAAAGAAAAATTAACAACTATCTTGAGAGAAATGACAATGAAAACACAAAATACCAAAACCTATGGGATGCAACAAAAACAGTTCTAAGAGGGAAGTTTATAGCAATAAATGTCTACATTAAAAAAGAAAGATCCCAAATAAGTAATCTAAAATTATTCTTTGAGAAACTAAAACAAAGAACAACAAACTAAACCCAAAGTTACCAGAAGGAAGGAAATAATAGATATCAGAACAGAAATAAATCAGATAGAGAATAGAAAAACTATAGGGAAAAAAACCAATAAAACTAAGAGTTTCCTTTTCAAAAAGTAAACAAAATTGACAACCTCTTAGCTTAGACTAAAAAAAAAGAGAAGACTTAAGTATATAAAATCAGAAATGAATGTGGAGATATTCATAGACGCCTCAGAAATAAAATGGATCATAAGGGATAATTACGAACAATTATATGCCAACATATCTGATAATCTGGGGGAAATAGATAAAAACCTAGAAAAATGCAACCTACAAAGGTTGAATCAGGAAGAAATAGAAAGCCTGAATAGTCCAATAACAAAGAGATTAAAGTAGTAATTCAAAACCTCCCAGTAAAGAAAAGCCCGGGACCAGATGACTTCATGGCTGAATTCCACCAAACATACAAAGAAAAATTATTAATAATACCAATACTTCTTAAACTCTTCCAAAAAACAGAGCTGGAGGGAATATAGTTGACCCTTGAACGATGCAGGGGTTAGGGATGCTGACCACCCCCATGTAGACAAAAATCTGAGTATAACTTTTGACTCATCCAAAACTTAACTACTAATAGCCCACTGTTGACTGGAAGCCTTACCAATAACATAAACAGTTAATTAACACGTATTTTATATGTTATATGTATTATATACTTTATTCTTACAATAAAGTAAGCTAGAGAAAATAAAATGTTATTAAGAAAATCATATGGAAGAGAAAATATATTTACTATTCATTACATGGTAGTGGATCATGATAAAGGTCTTCACCCTTGTCATCTTCATGTTAAGTAGGATGAGAAGGAGGGGTTAGTCTTGCTGTCTCAGGGGTGGCAGAGGCAGAAGAAAATCTGCATAGAAGTGGACCCATGAAGTGCAAACCCGTGTTGTTCAAGGGTCAACTGTACTTCCTAACACATTTTATGAGGCCAGCATTACCTTGATACCTAAGGTAGACAAAGATAACACAGGAAAAGAAAACTACAGGCCAAAATCTCTGATGAACATTGATGCAAAAATCCTCAATAAAATATTAGCAAATCAAATTCAACAATACATCAAAAAAATTATACATCATGATCAAGTGGGATTTATCCCTGGTATGCAAGGCTTGTTTAATGTTCGCAAATCAATCAATGTGATACATCACATTAACTGACTGAAAGACAAAAGCCACATGACCATACCAACTAACACAGAAAAGCATTTCACAAAGCTTAATATTTTTTTTAGTCTTCATGTTCCTGGAATCTATCTTAATAGAAACTCTTGACAGTTTAGATATAGGAGGAAAGTTCCTCAAGATAATAGATGCTATTTGAGAAAAACCCACAGCTAACATCATAATCAATGGGGGAGAAACCAAAGGCTTTTCCTCTAAGATCTGGTGTAAGGTCAGGATGCCCACTCTCACTACTTGTACTCAACATAGTGTGGGAGGTACTATGCAGAGCAATTAGACAAAATAAAAAGAAATGAAAGGTATACAAGCTAGAAAAAAAGAAGCAAAACTATCTCTCTTTGCAGATGATGTGATCCCACGTGTAGAAAACCCAAAGAGTCCACCAAAAAAAACCAACAAAAACTGTTAGACCTAACAGATGAATTCAGAAAAGTTGTAGGATATAAAATCAACATACAAAAATCTGCGGCATTTCTTTATACAAATAACAACCTAGCCAAAAAAGAAATCAATAAAACAATCTCATTTATGATAGCATAAAAAACTAAAATCTTAGGAATAAATTTAACCAAGGAAGTGAAAGACCTGTACATTGAAAACTATAAAACATTACAGAAAGAAATTGAAGAGGACACAAATGGAAAGATATTCCTTCTCCTGGATTAGGAGAAATAATATTGTTAAAATGTCCATATTTCCCAAAGTAATATATAGCTTCAATGTAATCCCTATCAAAATCCCAATAGCATTCGTCTCAGAAATAGAAAAAAAAATCTTAAAATTCATAAAGAACCACAAAAGACCACAAATAGTCAAAGCAATTCAAAGAAAAAAAATAGTTGGAGGCATCACTTTTCCTGATTTAAAATTATAAGTCTATAGCAATCAAAACAGTATGGTACTGACATAGAAACAGACACATGGACCAATGAAACAGAATAGATAGCCCAGAAATATATATAAACATATAGGGTCAACTACTTTTTGACAAGGACAACAAGAAAACACAATCGGGAAAGGATAGTTTCTCCAATAAATAGTGCTGGGAAAACTGGATGCACATGCAAAAGAATGAAATTCCACCCTTATCTTATACCATACACAAAAATCAACTTAAGATGGATAAAATACCTAAACATAAGACCTGAAACCATAAAACTCCGAGAAGAAAACATAGGCGAAAAGATCCTTGACATTGGCCTTGGTGATGATTTCTTGGATATCACACCAAAAGCTCAAGTGAATAAAACAAAAATAAATAAATGGGACTGTATCAAACCAAAAAGCTTCTGCACAGAAAAGAAAACAATCAACAAAATGAAAAGTTAACCTTCAGACTGGAAAAAATATCTGCAAATCATATATTTGTTAAGGGATTAGTATCCAAGATTTATAAATATTCATACAACTCAACAGTAAAAAAACATATAACCCTATTAAAAAATGGGGAAAGGACATGAATAGACATTTATCCAAAGATGACATAAAAATGGTCAACAGGTATATGGAAAAGTGCTCAACATCACTAATCATCATGGAAATGCAAATCAAAACCACCATGAGATAGCAATGTGACTTTTGAGAGATTTAGAAAAATCTTACACCTTAGTTTTTTTATCTGTAAAATGGAAGCTGCTACTACCTACCCTTCTATTACCAAAAGGTTATAGAAAACACTCACTAAGTATTTATCTTATAATAGATGCTCAATAAATAGTATCCATCAATCTAAACAACAAAAAAACCCACTGTGAGATATCACTTCAGATCTCATAGTTATTACCAAAAGAGCGGAGATAACAAGTGTTGGTGAGGGTGTGGAGGAAAGGGAGCCCTTGCATACTGTTGACAGGAATATAGATTGGCACAGTCATTACGAACAACAGTATGGAAGTTCCTCACGAAATTAAAAATGGAATTACCACATGACTCAGTAATAGCAGACCCAAAAGAAATGAAATCACCACCTCATAAAGATACCTCTACTCCACGTTCATTGCAGCATTATTCACAATAGGTAATATATGGAAACAATCTAGTTGTCAATCAATGGACAAATAGATAAAGAAACTGTGGTACACACACACACACATTATATATAACACACAATGGAATATTATTCACTGAAATAAAAAAAAATTTTTAAAAACCCAGAAAAACACACAACGGAATATTATTCAGCTTAATAAAGGAGGAGATCCTGCCATTTGCCACAACACGAATGGACCTGAAGGACATTATGCTAACTGAAATAAGCCAGACACAAAAAGAAAAATATTGCATGATCTCACTTATATGTCAATTTTTTTAAAAAGTCAAATATATAGAGATAGAGAATAAAACAGTGGTTATCAGGATTGGGGTATGGGGAAATGGGGAGATATAGGTCAAAGTAGCAAATATGTAGGATGAACAAGTTGAAAGATCTAATGTACAACATGAGGACTGTAGCTAATAATAGTGTACTGTATTCAGGATTTTTCCTAAATGAGTAGATTATAGCTGTTTCTGCCACAGGAGGAAAAATGGGTAACTATGTGAAGGTGATGAATATGTTTTGATTCATTACAGTAACCATTTTATTAATACAGTATATGTATCTTATAACATCATGTGTATATCTTAAATATACAGAATAAAATTTATTTTTAAAAACTCACAAAAGCTTTATCTCTCAGACTTGTCCACACTAAGCCTCCAACAATTTGTAAATTGTAGTTCAGGATTTCTTATCCTGGCACTAGTAATTGCAAAGGCTTCTGCTCTGGTTATGATTCTCTGTGTCTACGTGTTTGTCTCTCCTAAATTTGGGGCAGCAGTTTGCCCTGTGAGTTCACTTCTCTGATATATATAAAAAGTGTTGATTTTACAGTTTATTCAGATTTTTACTTGATAGGATAAGTGGCAATTTCCAAGCACCTTACATGTTGGACCAGAAACTGGAAATTGACCTAGAAATAACATTTTAAATATCCAAATGAATTCCAGAGAGACAAAGAAGAAAATTTAATGAATAATCTCAGTAATTTCTGAGACAATATGACATCAACTAACATCCGCGTAATTGTATCCCACAAAGAGAAAGGTTTGGAAAAATATTTGAAGACATGATGGCTGAAAATTTTCTAAATTAAAAACTCTAAAACTACAAGTCCAAAAGATCATCAAACCAAAAAAGAAGATAAACACAGAGAAAACCACACCAAGGCACATCATAATAAAATTGTGAGGAACAGAAATAAAGATAAAATCTTACAAGCAGCCAAAGAAAACAGATATACTAAAAAGACAAGAATGCTGAAGATTTCTCATCTGAAACTATGCAAGTCAGAAAACAACACAATTAATCTTTAAAGTGCTAAAAGAAAAAAAAAATCTGTCAATTGAGAATTGCATATCAGTGAAAATATTCTTCCAAACTGAAAGTGAAAAACAGATATCTTCAAAGAAAAATTTGAGGGAATTTGTCACCAGTAGATGTGCACTAAAAGAAAGGTTGAAAGAAGTTGTTAAGGCAGATGGACAATGATGCCAATGTACCCAAAGGAATAAATAGCACTGGACATAGAAAATATTTGTATAAATACAAATTACTTATTATTCTCATTTTAAAATTTCTTTAAAAGACAATCAAATGTTAAAAGCAATAAAAATAAAAGCATATTGTGGGGTTTATAATATTTGTAGAAACAGAATATGAATGGGAAAATGGAAGTGTATTATTATTAAGAAACTTACATGTTATATGAACTGGTATAATAGTAGGTAAAGACAGATTGTAATTAAGACGCATATCATAAAACCTAGATCAACAATTATAAAAACTAACAATGAAGAGGTATATTTAATAAGCCAGTAGTAGAAATAAAATGGAACATTAAAAAGTATTTAATGAACACAACAAAAGGTAGGAAAAGGGGAAAAAGAAAAGATGAGACAAATAGATAACAAATAGCAAAATGTTAGATTAAAACCTAACAATATCAATAACTATGTTAAATATAAATGGTCTAAAAATTCCAACTAATTGACAAAGATTTTTAGACTGGATTTTGAAATAATGTATAACTACATGGTGTTTTCAAGATAAACACTTAAAAACATTTTTTGAAAATGTTAAAATTAAAAGGATAAAAAAGACGTACCATGCCAACTGTAATCATAAGAAAAGTGGAGTAAATATATTAATATCAAACAAAGTAGATTTCAGAACAAAGAAGCTTGGCAGAGATAAAGGGGGGCATTTTATAATAATAAAAATTTAATTCATAAAAATGATATAACAACAAATATGTATGTACTTAATTTTAAGATCTTCAAAATACATGAAGCAAAAGCTGACAGAAATGAAAGAATAAATAGGCAAATTCACAAATTATAATTGAGGATAATTCAATTCTCCTTTCTCAGTAATTGATAGAACAAGTTGGTCAAACATTAGTGAGGATACAGATAATTTGAAAATTGCTATCAACCAACTTGACCATTAATCAAGATAGACCATATTCTGGGCCATGAAACAAATTTCAATAAATTTAAAAAGGATTGATCTCATATAGAGTACATGCTCTGACTACAATGAAATTAAATTAGAAATCCATAACAGAAATGTATCTGATATTCTCCAAATATTTGGCAAATAAAAGATAGGGACATATAATAATCTGAGTCAAAGAAGAAATCACAAAGGAAATTAGAAAATATTTTGAATCAAAATGAAAGCATATATTTGTAGAACGCAGCTAAATCCATACTTAGAGGAAACTTTTAGCTTTGAATTCTTTTTTTAGCAAAGAAGGAAGTTCTAAAATAAGTAGTATAAGCTTACAACTGAAAAAGCTTGTAGAAGAGAAGCAAATTAAAGACAAAGTAAGTAAAAGAAAGAAAATAGTAAATATCAGAGCAGAAATCAATGAAATAGAAAACAGAAAAATAACAGAGAAAAATTAATGAAACCAAATGCTGGTTCTTTAAGAAGAACAATAAAATTGATAAATTTCTAGATAGATTAATCAGAAAAAGGAGAAGACACAAATTACCAATATCAGTAATGAGAGGGAGAGGAGATATCAGACTATAGACATTAATAGGGTAATAAGAAAATATTATGAACATCATATTTATAAATGTTTGGTAATTTAGACAAAATGGATAAATCTCATGAATGATACAAATTACCAAAAGGGACTCAAGAAATAGAAAACTCAAAGAACCTTATGCCTATTACATATACATATACCCTTATATTCAGGCCCAGGTGGTTTCACTAGTGAATGTTATCAGACATCTAAGGAACAAATCATACCAACTCCACATAAACTCTTACAGAATATAGAGTGGGCAGAAATTCTATCACCATAACTGGTTACAGGAGCAATGCTGCTCCACGAAATCATGGATTCTACTTCTCTTACCACTATCAAAAGCTTTGCAGCATTAGATTTCCCCAGTCCGCCTTCTTTTCACAGCACCAATATTTTCTTCTACATTGACACATTTCCATGTAATTCTAAAAAGGCTAGTTTTTCTCCTACATACACACATAATCCCCCACACACATGGCCCTTTCTGAAATCGTGATAGATGCCTGTGTACCATTTTAGTTTCACAAACATTTACCTTGAGTACCTCCTTGGTGTTAGGCACCGTATGTTTACAGAAGTAAAAGATTTAATTCAGTTGGGGAGGAGACAGATAAGTGAATAAATAAAATACTTCATAATAAGTATCATGAAAGATATGCACAGGGTGTTATTAAGGAAAAAATATGAGATACCTTACATCAGAGAAGGCTTCTGTAAGGAGGTGAGTATTAAAGGAGGAGGAGGAGGATGATGATGATGTTGATGATTGCAACAACAAAACAACTATTATTTATTTTCCTCTTTCCCTACTGACACATACTGCTGAAATGCTTTACATGTACTAACAGATCTAACCGCCCAGACACTATTCCATTCTCACTGAAACTGAGAGAGAAGTTAAGAAGCTTGTCTGAGGCTACACAGCTAGGAATGAATAGGAGTCAACTGATTGAACAAAAGTGGAGAAAGTCTCAGATGGTAAGAGGGACCTCTGCAAAGGTCCGAAAGCTAGAAGAAGCATGGGAGGTAGATTTAAGGCTTCGGGCTTTCTTTTCTTCCTTCCCAGACACATTTCTGGAAAGGTAATCTCTACCCTCTGCCTCCATCTTCATTTCCTTATTAGTTCAAGAAATATTTACTGAGCTCCTTGGTGACTCCCCATTCTTTACTTAATGACCTGAAATTTGATCCTGTCCCCTCTATTCAACTTGCCAGTACCTTTTTACTGCTGTAATGAGATCATTTTTATAACATTCATTTACTTCTGATTATAAAAGTAAATTCAGATTGTGGTTATGGTTGTATATTTGTTTTAAAAAATCATTGAACTCTATCCTTGAAACAAGAATTTTTTGGGTATGTAAATTACACTTCAATAAAGCTGTTTTTTTAAAAAAGCAAAATATATGCTCATTGCAGAAAAACCAAGAGTTAAAAAGAAATTTGGTGAATATCTCCTGTAATATATCACCCAGTGTAACAATGTTAACATTTTGGTGATTTTTCTGTGTAATATATTTTTGCATGTAGCTGGATATTTCTGAAGTCTTAAACCTGGTTCTTTCTTCCACTCAGCCCTTCCCAGCTTGGCATTCTATAATACCTTCACTGCCTCACAGAAGAGGATGATACAGTAGAAGTATAGAGAAAATAAAGGAGTCAATTTTTGGCTTTTAACAATAAATAACCTGGGGTGACTAGATTCAGGGCATAAAAGTACATGAGAGTTGGTTTTACCCTACCTGCTTCCCCCATTCCCACTCCCTCTCCATCCCCAGATGAGAAAAGAGTCCCCAGGTGGAGGTGTTGGGGGAATGGGGCAGAGTCTGAAGTGGTGAAGAGAAATGTTTATCTGCAGGTTTGTTCCTGAGAAAAGGCTCTTTTTCTTGCCCTGCCTTCTGGGCTAAGCCTGGGAAAGGGGAAAGCATAGAGGCACCATAGAGTTCTCCTCTGAGAGCAGGAGGGACCAGGCTGGGGGCTCGAGAGCTCGCAGCCACACTGGCACACTGTAGAGGAGACATGGGTGTGGTGGTGTGTGTGTCTACACAGGCCAGCAAGACTGCTGCACCTTTTCCTGTGAGCTCATCCCCATCCCTGACAACAGACAGGAAGAATAAAAAATGTCCTGGGTGTCTGAGAGCAGCATGGACATAGCAAGGAAATATCCAGCCTATGTGCCAGGTCTTAAGGGCTTTCAAAGAAGGAGGAGGGATGACAGAGATGTGACTTGTATCAACTGGCAACCAAAGATCAGCAGGGACCGCAGATGTCGCAGTGGATGCCTGAGTGCGTAGGTGATACTGGTATCAGAGGCCTCACCTTGTCCACCACACCAGGCAGGATAGAGCTGCTGGGGCTCACGTGCCATCTTGGGCTAGTGGGAGTGACTGAGGTCTGAGGTAATGGAGGATAAGTACCAAGTTTCTGCTACACAGCCACACAATGACTCAAAACAGAAACTGAGATCATAGTTTGAAGTATGCACATCTTTTGGCCGGAGATTTTTACCCTTTGCAGGTATACCACATGAGCTGCTTCTGTGCCCAGTATCCTTGATCTGGTGAGTGGGTGGGAACATGAGACTAAGTCTCTGGGCCTTAGAAGGTAAAGATCCTCTCCTCTCAAGCTTGGAAATTAACATTTGACCATCCTTTGGCCAACCATAGGGTATGGGAACCTGAAGCAATAGTAAGCCCACTTAGGCCTACAGGGAGAGAGAGAGACGATGGGGCTGACCCTGGGCAGTCTCCAGCCTTGTCATCATTGTGAACAGCCTGGAGGAGGAAGCAGAAGACAGAGCCATGCAGGAGTGGCACACAGGGACTCTGCTCACCAGCAAGCACAGCCCAGGCAACGTGCCCACTCAGATCAGTGTGCTCCTCTGCACGAGGAGCAAGGGGGCTGGGAGGAGAGACAGGCAGGAAAGCAAATGCATTTTTATCAGTTTCCCCCACTTTGTGTTATATCATCAACATTTTCCCATGTAATTAAAATTATTTCAAAACCTAATTTTCAAAAGCTTAGTATTTCATCATATGGCTTAAGAATGAAAAAAAGTTCTCACAAATTCAGGAAAAGACTGATTGTTCTGTAGCCACAGTAACAAGTAGCCATCCAAACTGGTTTTAAACCTGTTCAATTAATCAATGACAACTCGCTTTCGTGAACACACTTTTGCAATCAACCAAGAGGTGTCAGCTCCTCACTTCTGAAAGGTAGCTAATTAGTGATGGACTCACTCCAACCAACACACCTCTGAGGACCAACCACTCAGCAACAGTTTCACATAGGTCACTGTGCTTCTGCTTGATGACATCAAGCCATGCCTTTGAAAGTTCTCCCACCCCCATCTGTACTCCACCCCCAAATCCCACACAAGATCAACAGTGTGCTCTGCTCAGAAAGACTGTGCCTCACGAGCATAGATGCTCTTTAGTATAGTAAGCAATGAGTTCAGCATTCTCCTTTTATAGCATGACTTATTGAACCATTCCTCTATTGCTGGATATTTAGATTATTTCCAATACTTTATTATTATAAATAAAACTGGGGTCTATAACTGCACACAAAAATGTTTCATTGCACCACTGATTATATTTTTAAGATAAATTTCAGATACATAATTGTCTGAGGTGACTATTAAACTATATACTTGTAAGAATTAAGTGTTTTAACACTATCTTTGCCAATATAATAAGAATATTTTCTTATTTTAATTTGTATTTCTTTATTTGTGGGAATGAATATGCCAGTTGTTTCCATAATACCTATTCTCCCCTTCCTCCACAGGAATAAAACTTTTGGTTGGGCACCCACCAGGCAGTATAAAGACTACATTTTCCAGCCTCCTTTGCAGCTGAGTGGGCCATGCAACCACGTCCTGCCCATGTAGGTGACACGTAAGTGGAGGTGGTATGTGGCAGCTTCTGGGAACTTCCTTTAGAGGCAGTACGTATGCAAAATTTGATTCTTCTTTGTCTACTTTCCATCCCTCATCCTGATGCCTAGGCCTTTGATGCTACCTTGGACCACAAAGATGAGTGCTACACCAGGGAGATGGCACAGTGGGAAGCCAGATAATAACCTGGATGGGCAAGCTGGTATTTTATGTGTGAGAGAAATAAACTACCTTGTTTAAGCCACTTAAACATGGGGGTTTTCCATGACTCACTGGTGATTCTAATCCTAACAAACATACCTCTATTTACAGGCCATATTTCCCGACTTTCTGTTCTGAGTATGTGACTTGTATCAACTGGCAACCTACTGGCCACTTCCATCTAAGCTGTCACCCTAACAACATTAAAATCCAACATCCCTATGGCTCTACATACTTGGAGGGTAGGAGCTGTGCTATAGTCACTTATCATCCCTCCACCCCCACCCCACACCAAGGTCAGTGTCAAGTGCCTTTTAAATAGTAGGTGCTCAATAAGTGTTTGGTGGTTGATGTTCTCCTCCATTTCATGAAGATTCTTAATCTGGAGCCATGGATAGGCTTTAAGAGTCTGTGAAACTGCCCCACCCCCCAAAAAAATTTTATGCAAAGTTTTAGATATACTATATTGTTTCTGGAATAGAATCCAAATATTTCAACATATTTTCAAAGGACTAAATGACTCAAAGAAGTTTGAGTAGCACTGTCCCTATGGCACACTGGAACCACAATTCTGCCTCTCCCGTGGGCTTAAAACCATTCCTCTTTCTTCAGTTTATTGGTCAATAACATTTCCACTGCTTTACCCAGTTCATTTCTTTCTCAATCTCATGCCAACAATATTCTCTTGACTTGTCTCCCTGCCTCCACATTTAGCCAATCTCTACTCTTCCCTGGATCGCTGTTGATAACTGTCCTGCTGAAGAATCTTGCTTACCAAGTCCACACTCCCTGGCCTGGTACTGAAGGCCATCCGTGATATGGAGCCCACATCTCTTTTCTGCTTCAAAATCCTCAAACACTGCCTTTACCCTGTTGGGACATAAATTCCTCAAAGACAGGAGTCTTTGTCTATTCTGTCCACAGATACATCCCAAGGCCAACACAGAACACAAACAATAACTATTGCATGAATAAAACAATTTCTAATATGCATTAATGGGGTTTTCCAGACTACTCTTTGCTTTGCAGTCTCTGTCCCTCTGCCATAATGTTTTCCTACCATATGGTAATCCTAGTAATGTACCATGACCAGTTCAAATGCTAACATTGTTTTCTTTGCTCATATCCCTTAGAAGTGATTTATTTTTTGTCCTTCAGTATTTAGAGTCTTGGTAATATGCATGGCTGTTCTATAGTCTTTCAAAAATACATCTTATCTTGCCTAATAGGTTATGAACAGAATTCATGGCTTTGGCATCATTGCTTTGCCCTTAGTAGTGGCTTGGAAAATATTATTTAGTGAATCAATGAAAAAGAAGTATATATGGGCTGAATTGGTAAGATTTTTTATAGCTTTTGGAGAAAAAGATAGCTTTCTATTTCTTCATTTCCAGTCAGCATATTAAAGGTCAGGTGGAGGGGAGAGGTGGAAGTGGAAAGGTTCATGAGTATGTATAAAATATGATTTACCATACTTTACTACATCTTCTATGAGGAGATGAAAGAAAATTTGGGGTAAAATGGAAATTGGGCATAAATGTTTATGAAAGGAGGCATCAACACTATTTTTCATCTTGGTAAATATAATTTGTTTTATATGCCATGAATATTAGGACACTTTAACATAATTCAAATATTTAAAGAAAGTTGATTAGACAAAAATAACTTTTTAAAGATAATTTAATATCAATTCAAAGAATTGATATTACCTTTCTCACACTGGAGTTATAATGATAACTTTTCCCAAAATTTTACTAAACAATAAAATTTTACTTAGTTTAAAACACAAAAGCTAAGTTAGAGATTATATATATATTAACAATTATACCTTGCCATTTATGCTTGCTCAAAGAGAATGTCAAATGATTTTAAGGAACCATCTTTATTTTCACTTCCATTTCCTTTAACTTTTAAAATGGATTAGAAATTATTGGAATAAAGTTTGTATCTGTCGTTCATTTAATGAAATATTCATAGTGCTTTGCATTCATCAGGCGCTTAATGTTTATTGAACTGAATGTTGAAAAAAATTTAATCCATCTTTGACTTGATCATGCTAATTTGTTTATGACATTCTCCAATTAACTACTTATTTGAGGATTAGCAGGCAGATTGCCATTTATAAGACTTCTGATTATCACATTTCTAATTTCAAAGCCCTTTCCTGAAAAAAGTAATCGGGACAGGAGAGTGGCAGGAAGTAAGGAAACATTTGTTGAACACCTACTGTGTGTCAGGTGACGACATAGATATAAAAAATATATAGCTCCTGATGTTGCATCCTAAGACTTTTGAATCTTACTTTGTGCCAAGAATAAGTTCTTAGTTTGATACGATCATTACAAGAAAGGGTACTTTAATTAATTATTTCCCATCATTACATATAAATCCCAAATTGAGAAAATGGCAAACTAATCTAAATAGCAAAAACATCTGCAAATATCACTGTTCCACATTTAATGACTCTCCAGTTTGAGTCTAGAAATGACTCTCTCATTTCTAGAAAATTGATTGAATCATCTTAGATAGTTGCTTTACCCAGAACCAAAAGCTAATAATTAGGAACTCCAAGAGTTCTGTTTTTTGTCTCTGCCTATTCATTGTGTAAGAATCCGATAGAAAAACCACATACTTTATTAAAGAAGGAAGAAACTAGATATTAATAGTTTTTGAAGAGGGTTGTTTGTGGTCTATCATTATCAATATCACTATTTGCTGAGCTATACTCAGTAAATATTGATGAATCCATTCTAAGAAGAAGTGCCCATATATTCCTGAATTTGGCCCTATTTCTGAATATGCTGATTAGTACTAGATACATCCTCTGTCCATGCAGAGTTAGTAACTCTGGTCAATGTTGTGGACTAAAATAATACATATTAAATGACAGTTAACGTAAAGAATAACATGAGGAGAGTTGATTTTCTTCCCTCACTGTAATTCAGAAGGACTAATTTTCTTACCATTGCAACATATATTTACATGGCTAACACCCATAAATGATCACATAAGATTTACATGCATTTCCCCACCCCACTCACTGAATAAGAAAGCAAACTGTGAAACAAGCTTATGGAAATAGTTAAAGGAATTAAGATCTAATCATATTTCAAAGGTCACCCTCAGAGAAGCTCTCTGAAGCAAAGGCCACAGAAACTGAAACTCATTTATTACTTGGGCAGAAATACAAACTTTAAGAGAATGAGGGAGAAAAAAAATTTTATTTTGCTCTAGGGAAGAAGCAACTATTCTCTGATGTTCAAAAAAGAATTTATCATCAAAGACCCAATGTAAATGGGGTCAATTAATTTTTTTAAGAATCTCTACCTTCTGTAATATTTTTACAAGTCTGTGACACTTATGCTTTATACTAAAATCTAATGTATGATTTGACAAATGTCAAAGTAAAATGACTACTATATTTAACAAATTTTAACATGCATAATATACACTTTAAATAAACTTAATGTCATTTACATATGAGTGGCACATTCTATGGTGTAGTACTTTAGGAAGCTAATAGAAGATCTCCCTCAAATTTTGACTTCAGAGATCAAAAAATAGTGACATTGTTCAATGATCAAATGACATTAATTGGTCAACTAATAAATTATTTCAATTATAAGCTTTGAATCAAGGAGTTAGAAGCCCCAATTTGGCATGCTCGTAAATTCTATTAATATTTTACTTATTGTTTTGGAAAATTTTCTACTTTTTAAATCATTTGTATAAGAAAAAAAGAAGGTAATACATATTAATTAGAAATTTTATGAAATAATATATTTACCAGAAGCTGCTATATTAATTGAAGGCAGTTCAATATAAAACAGTGATCTCAATATTTAATAAAGGCTCTATTTCCTATACTGGATTATTTGGAGTTTGGAATAGGTGCTGAGAGAGCATTCTTGATTAGCTGTTCCTAATTTAAAATGACCTAGAGCTTACCTAGTTTTCCAGGATCATCTATATTGAGTCAGAATTACTATACCATTTCATTTAAAAATAATATTCAAAACATTTGAAAGTAGTGAGAATGATGCCCATACAAAACATGCCCTATCCCCCATTTAGTCTATAGAAATAAGGTGTCCAGTTGGTTTCGTTGCTGTGTGGCTGAATTTCCTATCACCCAGGTCCTCAGATCTACTCCAATCATCTTTTTCATTAACTCAAGTTGCTTTGATTGACAATTCCAACAACTGTTGCCAGGTGGTAAGCAATAGAGCATGGTGGTTAAAAGCACAAGCTTTGAAGTTTAAACCAACCTGGGTGGTGTGACCATGGGCAAATCATTTAACTTTCCTGGGCATTATTTTACAATGTGCAGGTAAAGTGGACAATGAAGACTAAACACGACAGGTTTAGCAGTGTAGGAATGGTAGAAGTTCAAGATGGCAACGGATCAGAGAGTAGTGAGTCAGCACTGGAATAAAGACAAAGACCAGGCTCTTTATGCGTGAGGAAACAGCAAAAATAAAAGGCTAGGCAAGAGTGATCAAAAGGAAAATTTGATAGACTGAGATCTTGGAGGCGAAGTAGCTGAGTCATGTTAGGTCTAAAGCATGGCTGCATTTTTGCATGATCTAAAGTGGACAGAAGTTACTTTTCTATAGCTGAGCTTATAGAACTGCAGGGTCAGGCTGTTCGTTAGAAAAGTCATCTACCAAAATCAGTCTTTTATAGTCAATTTTAGTTACTCTTTCTTGTTCATCCTTTCACTTTAAGCCCATGAAAAGAATTACTTGCCTCAGCTTCTTTACTGGGGAAGTAATTTTCTTCCTGACATGTCCCCAAGACTGGGGTGCTCTGCTGCTTTTGACGATGCTAATCATTTTTAATTGGAAATGTTTAAGTTATGTAATAATTAATACATACAAAAGAACAGAACATTTTGAATGTTTATGAAACATGACAAAGAACCCTCCTAAACTGACCGGAAAACTTAATATCTAGCATTACAAATGCCAGTGCATTTACCTGTATGCTTCCTCCCAGCCCCAGCTCAATTGCGACCCTTCCTAAGAATTAATCACTATCTTGAATTTTATTTATTGTCTTGCTTAAAAAATTAACATATGGGTAGGTATTTCTAACATATTATTTTACTAATTTTGAACTCTTTACAAACATAATCATGCTTTATGTAGTTTCCTGCAACTTGCTGTTTTTCACACATTGTTTTTAAGATTCATTCATAATGTTTACTTTGAAGCTGTATTTCCTTTATTTTCACTGCTTTAGAATATCCAATTGTGTGAATAGATAAAAATAATTAATTCTTTTGTAAATGGGCACTTGGACTCTTCAAGTTTTTCCCTCCATGAGCCATGCTGCTATAAACATTCCTGTACATGCCTTCTGGTGCATATTTGTGAGTGTGTAGGGCATATGTTAAGGTGCTGAATTGATGGTTCATAAATCAAATGGTCAGCTTTACAGGATAATGCCTAATTGTTTTCCAGAGCAACACAATATTCTCACCACAGTATATAAGAGTTCTTTTTGTTCCACACCTTCAACCATACTCAGCATTGTCAGACTTTACATTTTTAATTACAGCTTTAGTAAGATACAATTCACATATGAAGTTCACAGTTTTAAACTGTACCATTAAGTGGTTTCTAGTATATTCATAGACCTGTACATGTATCACTGCTATCAAATTCTAGTACATTTTCATTACCTTAAATAAAAACCTTGCTGATGCTGTACCAAAACAAGAGTAGCACCATTGGATTGAGTAAGGTTTTATTACATGCTTACAGTCACCATTTAGGAGTATTTTCTGCATTGCATGCTGTTCCCCAAAAGGAAGGATACCTTGGATTGTGTAAAGGAAATGTTGCGATGATGATTCGAATCTTTCCATATGGTGCAATCCAGTTTGCGGCATTTGAACATTATAAAACGTTAATTACTGCAAAGCTGCAAGTTTTGGGTCATGTGCATAGATTAATGGCTGGATCCATGGCAGCAGCGAAGAAGCCTGGAGAGCAAGTGGCGTTGAAATCACGAAAGGTATTTTCCACAGCTTGTTAAGAATTGAATATTTTTCCTTGCAAGAAGTGGTCCAAAGCCTGGAAGAAGTGGTAGTCATTTGGTGCAAGGTCTGGTGAATACAGTGGATGACAGTTTCCAAGTCCAGCTTCTGTAGTTTGAGCAGCACTGTTTGTGCGACACGTAGTAGAGCACTGTCTTGCAAGAAGATTGGCCTGTCTCGGCTGCTTAATCACAAGCAACCTCATCATTTCTTCCAGTTGGTTGCAGTAGACATTGCTGTAATTGACTGACCAGGTTTCATGAAGCTGTAGTGGACAATATCAGTGGTGGGCCACCAAACAGACACCATTAGCTTTTTTTTGATGAATATTCATTTTTGTGTCTAGGCACTTCATTTTATCCAACCATTGTGTCAAATGCTTGCAATTGTCAAAAAGAATCCATTTTTCATCATACGTAACAATATGGTGTAGAAATGGTTCACCTTTTTGTCGTGACAGCAAAGAAAGGCAAGCTTCGATTTTTCTTCTGACGCTCATTTAATTCATGTGGTACCCATCTATCCAGCTTCTTTACCTTGCTGATTTGTTTCAAATGGCGCAATATTGTTGGAATAGTAACGTCAGACCTTGCTGCTAATTCCCGTGTAGGTTGAGATGGATTTGTTTCCACTACAGCTTTCAGCTCATCATTATCCACCTTGGTCTCAGGTCACCCATGTGGCTCATTTTCAAGATTAAAATCTCCAGGACGGAACTTCTCAAACCATCGACATACTGTGCTTTCATTAGCCGTATCCTTCCCAAACACTTCATTGATATTTCGAGCTGTCTATGCTGCAGTGGTTCCACAACAGAACTCATATTCGAAAATAACATGAATTTTTGACTTATCCATGGTTTCACAAAAATTGCTCTAAAACAATTTGAAAGATAATCACAAGCCAAAACATGAGTTTGAAAGACTGAAGATACACCTTCACAATAAAAATAAAACAAGTGTCAAAGTGAAATGTCAGAGATAACTTCGTACTTAAGGAAATCGGACATTTCATACTTAATGACCTGATAAACCTTCCATACCAAAAAAAAAAAAACACAAAAAACCTATACCCATTAGCAGTCACTTCCCATTCTCCCCTCTCTTAAGCCACCACCAACCACTAATCCACTTTCTGTCTCTATGTATGTTCCCATTCTAGACATTTCCATAAATGGAATCATACATATAACATATGACCTTTCATGATTGGATTCCTTCACTTAGCATGTTTCCAAGGTTCATGTATGTCGTGGCACGAATCAGTACTTCAGTCCTCTTCATTGTCAAATCCATTCTATGGATATACCACATTTTGTTTATTCATTCATCAGTTGGTGAACATTTGGGTTGCTTTCACTTTTCAACTACTATGAATAATACTGCTGTAAACATTCTTGTACAAGTTTCTTTAGGAAATATTCTTTCAATTCTCATGGGCATATAATTAGGGGTGGAATTGCTGGGTCATATGGTAACTATGTTTAACTTTTTAAGGAACTGCCAAAGTATTTTCCAAAATGACCACACCATTTTACAATTCCACCAGCAAAGTATCAAGGTTCTAATTTCTTGCACCCTTGCCAAAACTTGTTATTGTCTGTCTTGTTGATTATATCCAGTCTAGTGGGTATGAATTGGTTTCTCACTGTTGTTTTGATTTGCATTTCCTTAATGACTAATGATGTTGAGCATCTTTTCATGTGCTTGTTGGCCATTTGTATATCTTCCCTGAGAAATGTATATTCAAATCCTTTGCCCATTTTTAAAAATTTGGTTGTCTTTTCATTATTGAGTTTTAAGAGTCCTTTATATAGTCTGGATATTAGACTCTTACTTATCAGATATATGATTTGCAATGATTTTCTTCTGTTCTGTGGATTGTTCTTTCATTTTCTTGATAGTGTCCTTTAAACCACAAAAGGTTTCCATTTTGATGAAGTTCAACTTAACCTATTTTTTCTTTTGTCATTTATGCTTCTGGTGTCATATATAAGAATCCTTTGCACAATCATGAAATGTCATGGAAATTTACTTGTATGTTTTCTTCTAAGAGTTTTAAAGAATTTTTCTCTATGATTTTTTTTCCTAAGAGTTTCATATAGTTTCATCACTTACATTTAGGTCTGTGATTCATTTTGAGTACATTTTTGCGCATGTTTTGAGGTAGAGGTTGAACTTCATTCTTTTGCATGTGGAAATCCAGTTGTCCCAGCATTATTTGTTGAATTTCCATATAAATTT
Organism: Daubentonia madagascariensis; assembly: GCA_023783475.1. NCBI lineage: Eukaryota > Metazoa > Chordata > Mammalia > Primates > Daubentoniidae > Daubentonia > Daubentonia madagascariensis. Next base: position 12,740,271 of record JAKFHU010000487.1, read on the forward strand.
TAAAATTAGCTTGTCAATTTATACAAAAAAGGCAGCTAGAATTTGGGTAGGGATTATGTTGAATCTGTAGATCCATTTAGGTAACACTGCCATCTTAACAATATTATCTTCTGATCTGTGAATATGGATGTCTTTCCGTCTTCTTTAATTTTTTTCAGTGATGTTTTGTAGTTTTCAATGTATATGTTTTGTACCTCTTTTGTTAAATTTTATTCCTAAGTATTTAATTATTTTTATGCTATTTAAAATGAATTGTTTTCTCAATTTCATTATCAGATTGTTCATTGTTAGCGTATTGAAATACAATCAATTTTTGTATATTGATCATGTATCCTGAAAACTTGGTGAAGTCTCATTTTTCAAATAGTTTTTTGGGGTGGTTTTTTGGGGGTATGATTCCTTAGAATTTTTCTGTATATAAAATTTTGTCATTTGCGAATAGAGTTTTACTTCTTCCTTTCCAATCTATATGCCTTTTATTTCTTTTCTTGCCAGACTTCCTAATTTCTGTTCATTGGGGTCTCCGTTTTCATCTCCTTGGTTACTGATGACAAAGCAGTTCTTCATATCTTTATGGGCTACTTACATTTCCACTTCTGTAAAATGCTGTTTTATCTTTAGCCAATTCTTTTATTAGGATCTTCAGTGCCATTTCTGACATATGCCAAGTTTCTATGTGTGTGTGTGTGTGGCTTTGTTTATGTGCTCTTTATTGAGTTCCTTTGGTCAATCTATCTATACTTGTATCAGTAACAAACTGCTAACTTCTATAGCTTTATAACAAATTTTGATACTGCATTTGCAGGGGGCAAGTACTTCTTTCTTTTTCTTTATCAGAAGAAATTTTGCTGTTCTTGTGCTTTTGTTCTTCCTTATAAACTTTAGATTCATTTTGTCAGATAAATCCATGAAGTTGCATTGAATCTATAGGTCGAATTGAAGACAGTTGACATCTTCACAATACCTAAGGTATTCAAGATATACTGAGTATATCACTCCAGTATTTCAATCTTGTTTAATGTCTTTTAACAATGTTTTATCATTTTCTACAAATAAGATTTATGCATATATTCTTAGATTCATTTCTAGACATCTTCTATTTTGCTATTTTAGTGGAATTGTTTTTAAAGTTATGTTTTCTATTTGTTACTGGATCATATATTTAGCCAACTGTAAACTCTCTTATTGTTTCCAATAGTTTGAAGATCCATTTAGGTTTTATATCTAGACAATCATATCAGTGAATAACATCAGGTTTGCTTCTCCTTTTCTAATTTGTATCCTATTTATTTCTTTTCTTGTTTAGCTATAACTAATGGCATCTCTATTACAATGTTGAACAGCAGCAGTGATAATGGACATCCCTCTCTTCCTGATTTTAAAGGGAATCCTTCTAATGTTTCACCATAAAAATGATGTTTGCTCTAAGTTTTTGATTGATATTATTTATCAGGTTAAGGATGTTCCCCCCTATTCCTAGCTTATTAAGATTATTCATCACAGACAGGGGTTGAATTTTACCAAATACTTTTTCTTCACCTGAGACAATCATATGGCTTCTCTCCTTTCATCTGGCGATATGATGGATTATATTAATGGATTTCTAACATTCAATAACCCTCACATTCTTGTATTAGATCCAGCTTGGTTGAAACACATGATGATTTTTATATACTGCTAGATTCTGCTTCTAATTTTTTGTTAGAAATTTTACACTTGAAATTAAATGTGATATTGGTATGTCATCTACTTTTTACTGTCCTTGGCTGATTTTACTGTCCCTCTGATAGATATTATATATTATTGGAGTTATCTGTTCCTTGAAAATTTGAACTTGACTGTGAAATCATTTGGGCTGGAGGTTTTCTTTAAAGAAATATTTAAAACTAAATGTTCTACTTAATATCTATAGAACTATTAGAGTTTTCTATTTCTTCTTCATTCAGTCATATTTTCTAGAACTTTTCCCAGTTTATCTACACTTTAAATTTTATTGGCATAAAGTTATTCACTCAATTATCTTATTTTTTCAATCTCTTCTGGATCAATAGTCATTTTCCCCCATTTCTTCCTGTGTCTATTTATATCTTTCCTTATTTTTCTTACCAGTCTTCTAGAAATTTATATTTTACTAGTCTTTTCAAAGAATCAAACTTTGTTTTTGCTGAATTACTCACTTTTGATTAAAACTTGGTATCCATGACATTATTCCCTCCTGGTTCTTGAGGCACCTCTCTGACAATTGCTTATTGATCTCTAGCTGATTTTAAATAAGAACTGCCCCAAGCCATCTGTTCTTTCCTTAGTATAGCCACCCACTTTTAAAATACATTCATATAGTTTTAAACCATCTTTTCATTGATGTGACTTCTAACTCTTTATCTATAGCCTCTACGTCCCTTATACCCACATCCAGACAGCTCTCTGAGATGTCCCACAGGTACTCAACTAGCTGAACTCAATCATTTCCCCCTGAATATGTTTTTCCTCATCTTAGTTAGAGGCACTTTCATTTAGACAACTAAATCAGAAACGCAGTAGAATTTCTTAGAATTCTTCTCCCTCACCCTTGACAACTCTGTCAATTTTTACTTCTAGGTTCTCACCTTTTCCCTCTTGAGTTCTTACAATAGCCCTCTAATCGGTTGTCCTGTTCACTCTAGATACTTTATTTTGGCTGTCTGATATAGATCCACCTGCCACCTTTCAACTGGTGTTCTATCTAAAGTGTAAATATGATTGTATCACTTTGTAATTTAAAACCCTTCATTGCTTCATAGCAAATACAAAATAAAGTTCAAGTCCCTTAATAAGGCATACAATGCCATTCAGGGTCAGGCCTTTACCTCTCCAGCTTCATGCTTCTCTACTTCCCACTCTACCCTTTATGCTTCTGTGAATACCAGACTATAGTTTCTGGAATATGCTGTTTCACACCCTGCATTTTTGTCCAATCTGTTTTTTTCATGAATATCCTTCCTTTCCCTGCTGGGATCTTAATCATCTCTCAAGAATCATTTGAACATCACCTCCTCCAGGAAGTCTTCCACAAAATCTCAGGAAATCTCAATTTGGGACAAGTCACACTTCTTTATCAGTCTGTACACATAATTATTTTATTTCTCATTATATTATATTGAAACTATCTATCTGCAACTAGACTGACAACTCCTTAAGCTCAGTGGCAATTTGTTATATATCTTAACTCCCAGCACCTAGCACATGATAGGATTCAAATTTAGCTTTCTTGAAAGAACTGGACTGTAGCCCACCCTTCTGCTCCAAGTCCATGTCATAACTGTTGCTCAGCAGGCTCAGTGTGCCTCCCTGGAAAGGAGCAGCAACTGAAACTGAACAAAGGGGCTGAAGAAAACAAATGGATAGCCTCTCCTCTTCCCTGCCTATTGAAGGAGCTGGCAGCTTGAATCCCAAGAATCCTAGGCAAGAGCAGATTTAATTTCAGAATGCAATATGGGACATGGGAGGCTGGGCTTCTAGACAGGGCCACTTCTTGGCATTTGTGTCCTAAAGCAGAGAGCCATTTTTGGCTTTGTACGAAGAATCAGAAGCAGGGACTGTGAGGGATTAGGGCTTCCAATAAACCAGGCTATAGGTGAGGGCCTGATTCAAATCCCAGCATGGATTTGCTATGATGGAAACTAAGGCCAAGTACCCAGGCAGAAGCCTGCAGAATAAATACACATGGTGAGGACTAACTAGGGAAGATGCAGACCATGACTACAAGGGCTTCTCAGGGGTCAGTTCAGTCCAGGCCCAGTACTTACTGAATGTGCAAGCCACATTTCCACACTCTTGGGGAAGCAGCCCTCATAAACTACCAGCCTGGGCCCACCCAGCTTCAGTGACTGGGACCAGTTTAAGTGCCCTAAACCATTCTCTCTACAGTCTTAACCTCTTCAGTCCTCAGCTCCTTTGACTCCTTGCACAGAAGTAGCCTGAATTAGGACCTATATTTTCTAAACATATGGGATCAGGTCATTCTCTGAAAGCTCTAATTGCTTTTGGTTTTTCACAGTGATACTTTAAAATACTGGCTCTATCCTAGGAGCCTTGGACCTAGAAGGCCTCACAGCATTTTCAGAGGATATGAGAAAAAGCCTGTTAGAAGAGCTTGGGGCTTGTAAATAGAATTTCTATGATCTTCTGCTGAGTTCTTCAAACTGTTCAGCTTTTTCCAACTAGACCTTGGCAGCATAACTGCTAAACCTTCCATCTTAATCTAACATCCTCCCTTGGGGATATACCTGACATATGCAGTCACCAAGTGGTCTTTTATTTCCTTTCAGACCAAAATCAGCACTGCAGGCTACCATATCTATATCCCAATTACACTTTATTCTGATCATCCCATTTGATTGGGGGGGGTTGAATCTTCATATGACTGGGGGGATTTGTTTAAGTCTAATGTCAGATTGATTTATTATAGCATTAATGGAAATCTTCTAGATTTCACAAGAGGAAAAAAAATCAATAAAAGGATGACAGTGGGAGACTAAAAATAAAACAAGGAACAAAAGCCTTGAGAAATAATTTTGTAAAGCTTAAATGTCTATTAACAGGCTATAGCATTTAAAAATATTTCTCTAAACAGGATTAGAATGAAGAAAGTAGGAGAGATGACTCTACAGTGAAAGGAGAAAAATGCTTTTGAGCTTTTTCTACTGAATCAGGATCACCAGGATCTTGTGGCCCAGGAACCTATATTAAAAGCTCCCTCATTGCTTCTGATAATCAGCCAAGTTGGGGAACAACTGTTCTAGCTAATTGAGGCTACAACTGAGGGCACTCTCCTAAAATAAAAGTATAAGGACAATAATTTACATAAAGCACATAATTTCTGCTAACCACTTCTGCCATATTATCTCATTTCTACTATAATTTTTCTCTGAAAGGAGCCAAACCAGTTGAGATTGGTTGTTCTAAATAAATGAATATCATCAACTTTGATAACCCCAAAAGAGTTTCTATGGTAACACAGAACTAAGATAATAACCATTAAGATCTAAATAATCAAGGCTGCTTAGTGAGCTTAAGCTGGCTTACTTTAATGCTTTTAAATGCAGTAAAAAGCAAACAGTTCAGCTCCAAGGAGTCAGACAGCATTACTACAAGAGCATTTAACTAATTATGTGGCCCTCAAAAACCCCAAATAAAAGTAAAATGGAATATATTGTTTAATAATGAAAGCAATTAAAATACATAAATATAATTTTCACTGATCTCACCACTTTCAGCATGTAATTATTTATCTAATTCAAGTCATGCAGCTAGGTGTTAGAATTAACTTCTCTCAACTAAATACAAAAATAGCAAGTCATTTTGGGATTTGATCCTCATTCATTTTCAACCAAATATCCAAATTCATTTCAAATTCGCACAAGAACTCCAACAGCTTTACCTAAATCAGTTTTCTACAAGTTAAACATCCCTCCTACACTCAGATGTGATTGTGGAACTACTTTGATCTTTATTCCCAAATTTATTGCTCCATGTAATCCATGACAAAATATAATGTGATTTACTATATCTCCATATGACAGCCCAGCAGCTGACAGAATTTAATAATTTAGCATAAGAAAAAAACCTTCTGGCACCAAAATATACGGATCATAATGGGGGCTCTTCAGTATCAGTTTACAATGAAGCCTATACAAGCTGATCATAAGAACTTCAAGACAATTCTTTTTTTTCTCACTCATTTAATGAAGGAGATTTTTATTCCATAAACATGCTTTATAGCTGCAAGCAAGTAATTTTGGAACATTTTGCTTTTGTTCTCATTAAAACAATGCAGGAGTAGTCACATACTGACGTCCTTTTCTCAAAGAAAAGTACTAAATTTCTCCTATTAATTTCAAATAAGTGAAGAAACACAATATATGGGAAACTAGAAACTCTAAAAAAAAGGTAAATTTACATTGTGAGATGATATATAAAAAGCATAAATTAGATAATTAGGCACTGTATACAGAATTATCAAAATTAAGTGAAATCAAGACCCGTTTTAGGAGTTGCTAGAGCTGAAATTTCTCTGAAATTCCCTCTCCCTGATGAGTCTGCATCCATGGCAGGAAAGTCAGGCCAGACGGCCCTTAGATCTCTTTCAACTTGAAATCTCCAAGATCCTTAAGACTGCTTTAAGAATTTTAGCAGGTTCCTTCTTAACAAATAAGAAAAATTTAATGTCAATAGTTGAAATATACAAACTCAATAGAAGAACGTTCCTAAATTCAATCTAATTCTAGTGAACACACAAATAAAACATAATTGATCTGCTTTTATATTATAAGCAAGAATGAAAATCAAATGGATTCACAGTAGAGATGGTCCCTGTACTCCACACCCATGCTGTATGTCCAGTCCCTTTGGAAGGAAGAGTTGGCTGTTAGATAACCTAAACTGCCTTGTGCAGAGAGACCTAAATTATATCCATTTTCATTCCTTGAAAAGCTGATTTCTAAACTTCAAGTAGAAGACACTATTGCAAATTAATAGATAAGCACTTATTGGGCCCCTACTGCACATTTCAGATCACTGGCAGCCAAACCTGTCTGTGCAACAGAACTCGCCAGCCCCAGAGATTCCTATTGAGCAGGTCTGGGGTGAGGACCACACAATTCTCTGTTTAACAATCTCCCAAGTGAGTCTGATGCTCAGTCAAGGTTTGGAAATTCTATTCTAAAACATTACTTAACTCTTCTTGCAGTTTGTACCATACTTTTAAATCTTTTAGAATGGTTTGGTGCTGAAAACGGCAATTAATATAGATGATCTACCTACTTTATGTGTTTTGTAACCAAATACACACCAAAAAATACAATCTTTAGCTTTATCATATGACTTTTCCACTCCAGGTGATTTTTAAAAATTTGTTCCTCCAACTCTTGCAAAAGCTTACACTTTATCTCATATGTTCTCTCTCTGTCTTTCTTTTTTGCCCTTGAAGCAACAGGTGACAAGCTCACCTGAATCTGATTTGCTAATTTTTGAACATAGAAACATTTTCTTCTATTCCTCATTCTTAGTCTATCATTCATGAAAACTGGTTCTAAAATTGAGATAAATCTCTACCATTCAGGTTTGTTAATATATTCTTCAGTTCTAACAATTTTTCTATAGAAAATACCATTTGTATATTCCTGGAAAAGTTCTGCTGGGAAGAATAATCTTTGTTGAACAATAATCCTTCTAACTTCATTACCTTTCTCTCACTGCAGTTTGACCTATATCTCAATTCTGTGAGTGTCCCCACAGCTAAGCAATGATTATGCAAAAGAACTACTCTTGATGAAACAAAAAGAATGATAGTTTTCTTGAATAATTCAGATATTCTCTTTTTGCCGAAACTTTTAATTCATCTATTCAACATTTATTGAATGCCTGCTACATGCTAGGCACTGTTCCAGGCAATGGGGACAAAGCAGTGAACAAAATGGGCAAAATTCCTGCTGTCATGGCAATGACACTCCAGCGGGGAGTAACAGAAGTTCTATCGGCACGCACAATCCTCTACTGAAGGGTAAGCTCACTTAAGGCCATATTCCACCTCTTTTTCATTTTTGTATGCATCCCATGACAGACAAAATATTTTGCAAACAGTAGGAAAAGGGTAAATTATTCATTAAAAGAACAGATAAATCAATCTCTTTTATATCTTCACTCTTTTTCTTTCCACTGGCTCATTCCCTTTGCCCGGTACACAAATATCTGACGACACCACTGTCTCAAGCTACTTTTCTCAGTTTTTCCTTTCCTTCCCTGTATAATGCATCTTAAGAGTAGTCTGTACCTACTATGTCTACTCTCTAATTTCTTTGTACCCTACCACTTTACTGAAATTGGTTTACTGAGGATCAATAATTATCTACAGGAAACTACCCCCCCAAAAAAACCCCACAATTCTTCAGTACCCTCAATCTTTCTAATTTATGAAAAATATTTCCCAATAATGCTAGAATGCTCCAAACATTTGAGACTGAAGTTCACCATCTTCTTGTTTGAATGTGCTTATTCTCGATGCTTCCTATCTGGGTTGATGGCACACTGACCTTGGGCAACCTCTTCAAGTCTCCCCTTTCTTTTCCACCAACACCAAGTCAGGAATCATACCTGAGGCTTATACCTCCGTCTCCCCTTCTAACTATCACTGCCTTATTCCCAAACCTGTGTCACTTCCCTAAATAACTACAATCATCTTTCAGTCAGTGTTCTCCTTCAACAATAACAGTGATCATTCAGAATGTGAGATCCAGAAGGGCAGGGACTCTAGTCTGTTTTGTTCACTGATATATTCCAACTGCATGGACCAGTATCTGACACAAGGCAAGTATTCAGCAAACATCTGTTGAAAGAATGAATGAATTCATTCTACATTTCCTAAGTGCCAGGCATATGAAGCAATTTTATACATACTCTTTCATTTAATCAACACACAGCTTATAAGGTTGGGACTGAAGTCCTTATTTTATAGATGAGGACACCGTTACTTGGTAAGCTGTCCTAGTCACACAGCTAATAAGAATGGAAGCTGGGATTTGAAGCTAGATCAGTCTCACTCTGAAACACCAGCTCATAATTACACTACTAATTGTCTCTCTAAACCACTCAGATCCTCAAGAATTGGTTACTCTGACTAAAAGGAGTAGCTACTATTTAAGGAATTCTCACTAAGTGCCAAGTGCTTTGCATAATTACTTCATGGAACAACTCTGCAAGAGAGTTATTATTCCCATTTTTCAAATATGTAAAATGAAGCTCAGAGAGTTTAAGCAACTTTGCCAAGAATAGTAGATTGCAAGGCAGGGATACAAACTCCAAAAGTCCAGATCACCTCTGGTTCCTCACTAACCAGAATTATCTCCCTAAAACCTGTCATTTTATTCTACTGAAAAACCTTCAATGGTTCCTAATGCACAAAAAATAAGGTTTTAAACTCCTGAGCCATGCATTCAATGCCCGTCACACTTTGGTAATTAGCTCTTATTTACCCATTTCATATAGAATTTTCCCTGGTCACACGGGGTCCACCCTCTAAACATTTCCTGGGCCTCTAAACATCCTTACTCAAGCTGCTCCCACCAGTTAGAAGCCTTTGCCAATTGTTCCACCATCCTAGAAGAACCAACAAGCTTTCCCAGATCCCACCACTGAGAATCATTAATTCTGCCTCCCACCTCAATTACCATAGCACTGTTTACCTCTATGATGGCTTCTATAAAAGCTTGTCTTATAGTAGAGTTAGGTATATATGTTTTCTTCCTTAACTAGACTATGAGTTCTCAGAACACAGGAATCTTCCTTGAAACCCTTATAAAGTTAAGCACAGTTCTTTGTGCAAAAACCACCACCATTGCCTGCTGAATGAACTGCAGGGACTCATCTATAGCAGGTAGGATAATACACCAACTCTGCATACTAGGGTATTTTTATTTCCTACAGATTGATCGTTACTTTAAAAATTAGCAAACAATACTTAAGGAATATTAATATTTAAATTTCTTCTAGGCAGAAATCAGATACTAAATTATATTTTAAAATAACCTCAAATACCTCATACAGTTTGAAAATACCAGTTAAAGTAGAAGATTGTAAAAATGTATAGATCTTTAATATTGGCACCTTGGTCACCATATTAATAATATCTTGGATAGCCATCTTGGGATGTACTATGATGTTAACTAGCACTGATTTTAGATTCCTCTGTTCCCAATCGTTGGCTCCCATCGTGAGTGGTTCTGTTGGAGCAGCATAACATTTGGAATCATATACTTGCCTCCCAAGCTCAGGTATCAGCTTTGTTGATACCTGTCCACAGAGAGATTGTTGAGACGTTCACTGATTACAATGTTAGCTTCTGGACATAGATGTGTTTTCTGGTCCTTGGTGCCAACATCTAAGCCTGGCTCATTTGTTAGTGCCTGTTTGATGGCTTATTCTTGTCTACTCAAAAAGTTTGTTGGTTTACAATTTGGGAAGATCAAGATACCAGCTGATCTCTTAGACTGTCATACTCACCTGGCTATCATATTTGTTTTTCCCATCTGCAAGTTCAGCCTATGATTTTCCTTCATCAAAATGCCTTGCTTTTTTTGCATACTTAACTCCAATGTCAGCAAAGTTTTGACCTGGGTCATGTTTCTAGTCTCAAAATATTACTTGCTTAAAAAATGTCCAGTAGCTTCATATCATAAACCTGAATAGCTTAGAGAGGAAAAAACAGCTAATTCGAGCAAGACTCATGGACCTTCTTCACTGAATTTCATTAAGTTTGAAGAGAACTAAGTTGTCTTTTAAGCCCAACTGAAAGTTGGTTCAGTGCTCATGCTTGTTACCTCTTCTATGCAGCTGTGAAAAATCTTCTTTTGCCTGATGATCATATTAACAGCAATCTTGTTCTAGACCCCAAGAACCCAGTGGAAGGGCCCTCAGTAAAAAGGGTAATGGTGGTTCTGGTAGTAGGGGAGGCTGCAGATGGGCCTGAGGGTCTTGTGTGCTCCTGGCTAAAGTGGGAAATAGTGAGAGATGCTCTCAGCTTACTTGTCTAGCACCCCTGGACAGGACTCGGTGGTACATGAGTGTGGAGCCTCAGCCAGATGTCTGGCTGGGTTTGAAGAGCCTCAAAGTCCCTTCTGGAACCTCACTGGTTTTCCAGCACTGTGTTTCTCAACTAAATCCCCCAGCCCCCTAAAACCCTTGGATCTTCAGGGATTGGTCAGCCTATGTCCCTTCTCAATGGAGAGGTACCTCCTTATCTCCTCTCCAGGATATCTGGTTATAAAAAATTATATGTTCATAAATTCAATTAAAAAATTATAGACTTAGTATCTTCTTATAGACATTTGAGTGAAAGATTCTTATATAGGTTAGTGTATTTTGGGGAAAGGATAGCTGGCCAGCTGGCTTCCAAGAATACTGAAGCCACTCTCTGATGCTATCCATAAGATCCACCATGGATCACAATCTGGTCCCCCATTTTGCAGGTACAGGAATTCCATGCTGTGAGTACCTTTGTGTGGGTTATTTAAAAGTCTGACTCACACAGACTAAATCTATAATAAACCTAGGTTCTGGAGGGCACTTTCTATTATCCTATGTTCTACCCACTATTAAATTTCATTTAGATTTGCATATAACCTTGCTCACATTCTAAACCAGCCTCCCGACATGCTTAATGCCTGTCATTTGTCACAAGCATTCATCTCTAGCACTGTAATCTCAGAACAGAACTTGGAAAAATTATAAGAATTTTTACTATTTCTTGTTTGTAAAGGTTATAGTTAATTGCTTTAGAATCTAAAGCTACTAAAATCCTTGAAGTGCTTTTCTGATGAACTATTGTGACTGTGGTTTTTAATTCACCAAAAAAATTAAGAGCAAATAAAATTCTACATGCAAATGTATTACAAACCAGAATTTGTTCTGGAGTGCTTTAGTGAATCTTAATCTTCATTAATGGCCATGAGCCTTCAAAATATTTAAATATAAAAAAAAAGAAGTGCACAAAATAATTTACTAGCCAAAGGGGTGGAAACTAAATGTTTAAATTTCCTTGACTTGTCAAAGGCATAATACAAATGTTTTACCCTAAAATAGACTCCAAAGCTCTTCCCTTCCAGTTGGTTTAAAAGGTTTAAGTATATGACAACATAGTATTTAATTCTCCCTTTTATTTTGAGATAAAATTAAGAGAAAATATTTTCTATGTACAATTTCCTAAATAAGGCTTGTTTTTTTTTCCCTCTACTTTTGAAACAAATTCTGTGGCTCCTCACAGAAGATCTTTAGGAATATCTACCAGTAGAAAACACTTTCCCATTGACAGTTTAGCCAACAAGCTTCCAATGCTGGGGTAGGAGCTGGGAATGTAAGCTGGCACTGGATCCTCCACCTTACCTAGACACACCTCATTCTTGGTATATTTACTCTCTTGCCTGTCTCCCCCTCAACTCTGGCTTCAGGGCCAACAATTCAGGGTTTTGGCCCAATCAAAGAGTCTCAGGCCAAGGAATTGGATTTTATTCTGGATGCAGTGGGATGTGTTATTAGAGGTCTGTGTGCAGGGAGTAAAATGAATAGAAGTGTAGTTCGAAGATGACTCCCCTGGAATGGTACAGAATACAATTCAGTGATTTTTAGTGTATTCACAAAGTTGTCAACCATCACCATGATATGACTCCGAAAGGAAACCCAATACCAATAGCCATCATTCCCCATTCCTACCTAATGCCAGCCCCTGGAAACCTCTAACATAGAACAGAGCAGATAACTGCGGCAATAGTCAAAGAGCCCTGCTGCCAGTGGGCAAGGGCTTTTGTTTAAAGCCCTAACGCAACTACAGTCTTGAGGAGACAAAGGCAGTGAAATGGGGCTATTCCAGCCTTGTGCCTCTTTCTGAAAGAGAAAGCCACATTAGGACAAATCAAAAAACTAAACAAAGGGAACTAACTGAATTTTGAGACCTTTACACATCATCTACCTTTCTAGCCTCTACCTCTCACAAACACACTGGCACCCACACACTGACACATTCACAAATGAATTTTCATATACTCATTCTTTGTTTAAAGATTTTTAGTTTTGGTATATTTTTCAGAGTGCAACTAGAATGAACGAAAGGAAATGTATTGAGAGATCTAGATAACTATGGATAATTCATATCTAATTCCTTGGAAACCGAGGATAAGAAACTTACCCTCATCTGAAATATGAAATCAATCTCTCACAAGTTCTCCCATCTCTTGATATACTCCATATCTCAATATTATTGACTGCCTTTTCTTCCATAGTACACTCTCTTTTAAAAATTGAGATAACTTAACATAAAATTCACTTTTTAGAGTGTGCAATTCAGTGGTTTTTAGTATATTCACAAAGATGTCCAACCATAACCATTATCTGATTCAGAATTTTTTCCATTACCCCAAAAGGAAACCCTGTACCAGTAGCCATCATTCCCCATTTCCCCCTACTGCCAGCCACTGGAAACCTCTAATATATTTTCTGTCTCTATAGATTTGTCTATTCTGAACATTTCATACAAATGGAATCATATAATATGTGGCCTTTTGTGTCTGGTTTTGTTCATGTGAATAATATTTTCAAGGTTTATCCATATTGTATCATGTATCAGCAACTCATTACTTTTTACAGCTGAATAATATTTCATTGTGTGAATATACATTTTTAATCTATTTTTTAATCTATTTTTAATCTATTCATTTTTAATCTATTCATCAGTGCATGGACATTTGGTTGTTTCCACTTTTTGACTATTATGAATAATTCTGCTATGAACATTTGTGTGTAAGTTTTTGTACAGACATACATTTTCAAGTCTCTTGGGATACACCAAGGAGTGGAATTGCTGGGTCCTATGGTAATTCTATGTTTAACTTTTTGAGGAACTGCCAAACTGTTTTCCAAAGTGGCTGCACCATTTTACATTCCCACTATTCAAAGTATGAGGGTTATAATTTGTCCACATTTTTCCAACACTTTTTATTATAACTATCCTTGTGGGTATGAAGAAGTATCTCATTGTGGTTTTAATTTGCATTTCCATAATGACTAATGATGTTGAGCATCTTTTAACATGCTTATTGGCCACTTGTATATCTTCTTTGGAGAAATGTTTATTCAAACACTTTATCCATTTTTAAATTGGATTATCTGTCTTTTATTGTTGAGTTACAAAGTACTTAATATAGTCTGTTAGATTTTTATCAGATAGATGATTTGTAAGTGTGTTCTCCTATTCTGTGGGTTGTCTCTCTTTTCTTTTTTTTCTTTTTTTTTTTTTAATTGGAATTTTTTTTTTTTAATTTATTTTTTTAATTTCAGAATATCATGGGGGTACAACACTTTGGCCATACACATTGCCCCTGTTCTGCCCGTGTCAGAGCCACAATCGTGGTCATCTCCCAAACTGTGCTTCCCACATCCATTCAGTGAGAGTTTTTCCCATCCCTTCTACCCCCCTCCCACCCGCCCACCCTCAGATGAATGTTATTGCCCTGTGTGATGTAAGTGTTCATCAGTTAGTACCAGTTTGATGGTGAGTACCAGTGGTGCTTGTTTTTGCAATCCTGTGACACTTTGCTTCGAATGTCTTTATTTTCTTGATGGCGTTGTGTTCTTTGAAGCACAAAAGTTTTTAATTTTAATGAAGTCTGATTTATCTAATTTTTCTTTTATAGCATCTCTTTTTGTTGTGATATCTAAGAGATCACTGCCTTATCCAAGAACATGAAGATTTTCTGGTATATTTTCTTTTAGGATTTTTATAATTTTAGTTCTACATTAAGGTCTAGCAGGTTGCTATTGACAAATTCTCTCCCATTTTGTTTATCTGGGAATATTTTATTTATCCTTCATTTTTGAAGGATGACTGTACTGGGTGTAGGATTCTGGGTTAACAGTCTTTTTCTTTAAGGACTTTGAGTATTTCATTCTACTGCTTTTTGACCTTCATGGTTTCTGATAAGAAATCAGCTGTTAATATTTCCTTTATTTCTTTAGGCAGTTTCTTTTAGCTCTTTGAATATAGTTTCTTTAGTTCTATTTTTAAAATAGCTGATTTAAAGTCTTTGTCTAGTAAGTCCAACATCTGTGCTTCCTTGGGGATAGTTTCTATTGATTTTGTTTTTTCTTGCCCATGGCCCATACTTTGTTTCTTTGTACGTTCATAATTATTTTGCTTAAAACTAGATGTTTTTAATATTATAATGTGGCAACTCTGGAAATCTGATTCTCTCCCTTCCCCAGGGTGTGTTATTGTTGCTGGGATTTTTTGTTGTGGTGGTGGTGTTGTTTATTTAGTGACTTTCTGAATTAATGATGTAAAGTCTGTGTTCTTTGTCATGTGTGGCCACTGAAGTCTCTGCTTAACTAGTTTGTGGTCAGCTAATGATTGGGTAGAGGTATCCTTGACTGCCTAGAACGAATAAGTCTTCCATTTTTTGCCAAGGGCTCTGTATGCATGTTGGTGCACACCTTCAACACTCAGCTGGCAGAATACAACTCTGCTTTAGCTTTCACTTCCTATTTGCACAGAGCCTCAAGGTCAGCCAGGAGTGAGAGCTTAGAACCTTCTTGGGTCTTTTCTTGAGCATGCACACAGTCCTACATATGTGCGTGGCCTTCTAGATTCCGAGGAATATTGGAAATTTGGAAATTATCAAATTATCAAATTTGGAAATTATCAAAGCCCCTGTAGGTAGTTCATTACCTGGCTTTTGATTTTAAGCTTTCAGGCTAGAATACTGTTTTCTACAACTGCTATCCACCACTGCAGGCAGCCATGATCTTAAACAATTGCCTCTAATTGCTTTTGACAAGGATTCCCAGGGAAAAGCATTTACATACTAAGTGATCTCCAAGTAAAGACAAATAAAAACAGGTTTGTGAATGATGTATTCCTAGAAACCATCAGATGAGTGAAATAATGATGGTGCTCTGGAAATGGAGCTTGAAGGAGCTTCCCTTTCTGCCCTCTCTGGTGGCTGTCAGTCTACTGGGTTTCCCCTGTGATTGCTAAATGTTGGTTTTCAATGCTACTGCAGAGGAGGGTAGAATGGGAATAGGGTAAGTTAAAATGCCACAAAGCTTGTTGTTCTTACCAAGATTCAGATGGTTTTCTTGAATAAACAATTACTGGATTTCTGAAAGCCTTTGCTTAATTGCCAGAGTTCTGAAAAAAATTGACCCTAAAATTTTTTCTCTGTTTTGTCATTGCTTTTATGAAGGAGAGAATTTTTGGAGGCCCTTACTAATTTTTCCTGACATCCTCCCAGTACACTGAAGTGCTAATTGCTACAGGGTCATATTCTTTCCCTTTTTCTCCTCTTATTCCACAAAATTTCCCTGGGCAATATCATTCACATCTAGGCCTTCAAATTCTACCAAATATCACTGACTCTCCAATCTACAACTTCAACACAAACATTTCCCCTGAATGCCTTATTTATAAATGACCAATGACCATTCCTATGTGTATATTTTACAGGTGCCTCTAACTCAACAGATCTTAAACTATTCATCCACTTCATATCTAAACCAGAAAACTGGGAAGCATCCCAGACTATTCCTTTATCTTCAAGTCACTGAAATACTACCTACCAAATCTTACAACATTCCACCTTCCATGAAGCTAATCATTGTTTTATCTTATTACACTTATGCCCTTGTATAACATTTATCTACATTGATGTTCTTACTAGACTATAAACACCTTGCTAGCAGGAATTATATATATTTATCATCTTATTCTAGGACTCATCATGGTGTCTAACACACAACAGTTAGTCAAATGTTTTATCTGTGTAACAGACTGTATTTTCCAAGGATAGCTACACCAATATATACCTGTTCCTACATGCGTTTCTCACTACATGATGTCAGCACTTTTGGAATCAAGGAGTTCTCATCTCTTGAACCAGGGCAGAACTTTATAACTGCCTTAACCAAAACAATGGTGACAGAAATGACACCACTTAATTTCTAAGGCTAGGTCAAAACGGTGATATGGATTCCACTTGGCTTTATGCCCCAGGACACGAGCCTTGGTAGTACTAAGCCAACATGTGAAATATCAGATACCCTGAAGCTGTCATGTGGATTGAACGCACAGAGATAGAGATGCCAGAGGAACCTCAGCTGTTTGTATCTTCCCTGTCCAAGTACCAAGAATGCAAGTAAAGAAGACTTCAAGATGACCTCAGCTCCAGCTACTGTTTTACTGCAACCACAAGACACCCCAAGCCAGAACCACTCAGTTAAATAGTTTCCAAATTCCAGACCCACAGAAATAGTTAAGAGATAATGTCTGAAGCCACTGTAAATTTTGTGGTGATTTTGTTATACAACATTAGATAACTAAAACAATAAATGAAAATAAATGAAGATTATAGCAGAGATACATCTTGATGTCTGGATAATATTCCCCTTTCTTTTCTCTACAATGTGTCATTTTTAAATGGAACAAAAAGTGCTAAATAAGTGATCAAAACAAAAATGTCTCATATTTGTGCCCAAAACTTTCAAGATTTAACTAATGCAGATATAAAATGAACATGCATCTAGCAAGGAACTCCTTTCTCCAAATACCTTAGGGGTTGCATTATTTTCTCAAAATATAATTAATTGCACTATTTAACCAAGATTTGTATTTTGATTCACAAATGTTAAAGAAATTTTCTCTGAATTATTAAAATTAGATGAGCAAACTATACTCATGACACTGTTTTGTATTCTAAATCTATAAAGCTTTTTTAAAAAAACAAATTTCAGATATTTTTCCATTTCAAATATAGGTAAGTAGACTTAATTATTCACTCAACACATATATTTGGAGTACTTATCAACTGCAAAATTTCCCCTAAAAGAGATATTAGGAAAAATTTCCTTAATTCACATTTTTTTTTGCTTAATACATTGAGCATAATTTTCCATTAAGTATATTTCTGATGATATCATTTAAAAATCCCTTATCTGAGTTTTAATTTCTAATTTCAGGCAGCTACATTCTGGTCTGAATGAAGAAATTACTACTACTTTGTGAATTATTTAAAATGTATTATATATAGGGTAAATATATAATTTATTGTCAAAATTGGATAACTCTTGAGAGTGAATGGAATTTTAAGAATTACACTGAAAAAGAGGCATTGAAATTGGGACCTATGGTCATTCTAAATATGAATCGTATCTTCAGTATGCTATTGACAACAGAATAATATTAAATACCACCATGTTAGGTGAGGGCCAAAGTCCACCTAGCAAAAATATATCCTGTACAAGTAATCCCTATAGCAGCAGGCAAGTCAAAAAGGTCCTCATCAACATCATCATTTTAATGTTTTTATGTTATTTTACTGTTTCTACTACCACCATAATACCTCACTTGCCCAGAGGTCAGAGTTCCAGTGACAATGGTGTATATGATTTAGGAGCTGCCCTTAGGCCCTTGCCCATGCTACTGGGTATATAAAATCAAACTGAAAGCAGCAGCCATCAGCATAAAGTAACAACATGGAAGAAGAGGGAGGAGATGGAAGAACTATAAAAAGGAGAGGAAACGGGAATGACAATGTGGGGCACATTTATTGTAGAGAATATTTTATGTGGTACCAAAGCATTCACAAGTATGACTCTGAGTTGATGTCTTTAGTACTTTTTGTTTAAAAGAGTAGGGGACTAAGTAGAACATGTTAGAAAAATATCCTTCAAAATGTTAAGTTTTGGCACATACATAGGGATGACATTTTACTTATTTGGAAGCTGACCTGTGGAACATTATATTCCTGGATAACATCTAGTAAGTGAGGTATTCCTGTACTTCCTTTTATCTGGCTTGAAACAATCTCTTTCAAATTCTTCTAAACAGTGCCTTGTTGAAAAAATAATCTGAATTAACCTCTCCATGGTATTAGAGAATCTGATCACCGAATCTCTCAATCTTCTGCCTAAAATCAAAACTTTCAAAAATCTTCATATGGAAGCAGCTTCATTCCCTTTACCACTTTAGTTATCCTGTTTCAAATGTTTATCAGTTCTGTATTATTTTCAAAATTTTAAGCTGCATTATGGATATATTCAAATCATATTTGACACATTAAGATCATATTTCATACAAAAGCAGAAAAAAATTTTATTGTTTTGTTCTATTCTGTTTCCAGAGAGCTAGAAGTATCTGTGTCAACATTACTGTTTGGTGAAATCAAGACCCAAGAATTATTCTTGACAAAATCTTTTCAGTCTCAATTAGGGTGTTATAGGTGGAAAGACATTAAAAATCCATCCATTCACCTATCTATCAAATAAATTTGTATTGGATGCCTACTATGTGCCAGGCATTGTTCTAGGCACAGGAAAAACCAACAGAAAATAATAAACAATAAATCATAAGAATTGAGAAGTAATGTGGGGAAAAAAGTAGGGTACAATAACAGAAAGTGATAGGAGATATTCTAACATTTGGGCAGAGAGCAGTGGTCATTGGGAGATGTGAGATCTGCTGTGGTTTGAATGTGTCCCCCAAAG
The DNA here is from genome assembly GCA_023783475.1 of Daubentonia madagascariensis. Lineage (NCBI taxonomy): Eukaryota > Metazoa > Chordata > Mammalia > Primates > Daubentoniidae > Daubentonia > Daubentonia madagascariensis. Next base: position 12,759,330 of record JAKFHU010000487.1, read on the forward strand.
TTCATGTGTCAGGAAGTTAATCCCCAATGCAACCATGTTGAGAGGTGGGACCTTTAGGAGGTGAATTAACATCATTATTGCAGGATTGGGTTTGTTGTAGAAGTGAGTTTGGCCCTTTCTTGCTCGCGTTCACTCTCCCTTGCCATAGATGCCTTCTGCTATGTTATGATGCAGCAAGAAGGCCTTCACTAGATGCAGCCCCTTGATCTTGGACTTCCCAGCCTCCAGAACCATGAGACAAATGAACTTCTATTGCTTACAAATTACTCATTCTGTGGTATTCTGTAATAGCAGTGCTAAGCAGCCTAAGACAAGATCTGAAGGGGAAATTGAGACAAAGAGAAACAAATAAATTTAAAGCCTTTAGGTAGGAACAAGCTTGGGATAGTTAGAAATGGCAAGAAAGCCATATGCTGGGTCTGTGTAACTGAGGGGGAGAAGAGTAGGAGATAAGCTGGAGAGATGGGCAGGGGCCAGATCACAATCACATGGCACCTTGCGGGCAAAATTAAAGAGTTTCCATTTTGTTATAATAGTGATGAGAAGCCACTGGAGGGTTTTGAGTGGGGGAATTACACAATCTCATTTATTTCCCAAAATATCTGGTTGTTTTGCGAATATACTGCTGGAGGAAGCAGGTGTGAACATAGGGAGACCAGCTGGAAGCTACTGCAACAGTCCAGTCAAGAATTGATGGTGTTTTAGACTAGGGTGGTAATGACAGAAGTAATAAGAAGTGATTTGATGTGGGATGTATTTTGAAGATAGAATCATCCGGACTTTCTGATAGGAAGAATATGGGTGTGAAAGAAAGAAAAAAGTCAGGAATGACTCAGTACTAGTTATTGATTTGAAGAGGACTAGGAGAGAACCAAGAGTTCTGTTTTAGAAATACTGCCTGCCAGGCACAGTGGCTCATGCCTGTAATCCTAGCACTTTGGGAGGCTGAGGCAGGAGGATTACTTGAGGCCAGGAGTTCGAGAAATATTAAGTATGAGATGCCTATTAGAATTTCAGGGAAGACATTTAGGAAGAGGTTGGATACAAGTCTGATGCTCAAGGAAGAGACCAGGACTAGAGATATAAACTGGAAGCCATCAGCATGTAGATGGCATTTAAAGCTGTGGGACTGGACAGGATGAGCTAGGGACTGAGGAAACAAATCTTAAGGGGGTGAGAAGATAATGTGGGGCCAGTAGAGGAGGTGGAATAGGAGCAGCTAGCCAATTAGGAGAAACCCCTGGAGAGCACAGTGTTCCTCTTAATTGATAATGTGATTAAAGTCTATCAGAGAGGGAAGGATCAATGGTGTCAAAACTGCTGAGATATCAACTAAGACGAAGACTAAAGACTGAGCACTGCATTCAGTGCAGAGAACATTTGTTGACTGGAAAAATGTTTCAGTGTACTGACGTGGCTAAGAGACTCATTGCCATGGATGAAAGAGAGAACAGAATATGCAACAGTAGAGCAAGTAAGTATATGGCACTTTTGAAGACTCTGGTTACAAAGATAAACAGAGAAATGGTAGTACAATGGTTGAAGGGGGATTTGGACATTTGGATTGCAGCAGAGCATTTACTGATAATTGAATATCCCTTCCTCCTCCTACATTTCCCCCTCCCCATACACACTTCCTAGTTCCTTGCAGGTAGGTGGGGCCCTTGGTCTAGTTTTGGCTAATGGGCTATGAGGGGAATACATGTAACTTCCGGACCAAAGCACAAATGATTGGGCGTGAGTTCTTCACACCCTCTCTTCTCCAGCCATGGTGACTGGTGATATTCAAGAAAATGCAATCTGTCAACCAACATTGGATTTATAATCCACGAAAGTATTAATCACATTAAATTAGTGATAATTAATCAGTTTAGACCTACAAAAACAGCATTTTCTTATGGTTTCACTTAACAATATCTATTTGCTGAGTTAAGCCACTGAGATTTGGGGGAAAGTATGTTACCAGGGTATAATTTAGCATACTTTGGCATAGGTGATCAAAGACTTCTTTAAAAATACCACATTTTTATGATTTTGGAAAAAATTTAGTAGAGAAAAAAATGATATAAAGGGAAGGGTGGATAATTACAGGGAAAAAAGCTTTAAGTAAGAGTGAGGCGTGTAGTACACTAGTGAAAACCTTAGAGGGAGCATGTATTTCCTTAGGGAAGGTATCCATCCACACTGACGGAGGGAAGGTGGACTACCCAGACACAGATGTACCTGGAGGGGAGATGTGTGACGCGTGAATGCAGTGGTTCCCTTTTGTTTGCTTCCAGTTTTCCAATGCAACTGAGGTCATCATCTCAGAATAGAAATGGAAAGGCAGTGTTGGAGGTTTGAGAAGGAAAGAGAGATGTGAGATTTTCTTAGATAGTGGAAAATGAATTAACACTGCAGTGCTAAGGGCCCACTTGAGCTTTTTGCCCTTAATTTTAAGCGAAAGCAGTTAATGTAAGTGTCTCTTCTCTTGAGCCATATTCAGCTGTTGAGGTACAATAGTAGCGTACATGAGTCTTTGGTGTAACCAGCATTGGGGGTTTGCCAGTGAGGAAACTGGAAGAAAAGAGGGGCAAAGCAGTTGATGGTAGTTTACAGGAGTGAGTACACTGATGGATCATGCAATCTAATCTGGGAAGTGAAGACATAAGAAAGTTAATGGAAAGTGAAAAATGGTGATGTCAATGGATTGAAATTCCACAGGGCAAAAAACTATTGGAGTGAGGATGCTAACCTAAGTGAGTTAGAAAGATGGGGATGGGGGATGTGCAGAGAGAGTGGAATGCCTGAAACCAAGATTTTGAAGGTGGTACAGTTACTAGAATTGTCAAGGACTCTAGGTCATACCCTTAACAAGTGGTTGAGGTGGAAGAGTGATGAGTTCAAGGATCTGAGAAGCCAGTGAGTTGCAATAATTCCCATTAATGAGTCAATCCATCCAATGTCATCTTGGCTATAGACAATTATGATTTGGGGTAGGACATGCTTTGTTTTGTCTGTACCTGGTTTTTTTGGTTTTTTTGTTTTGTTTTGTTTTGTTTTTAGCCACAGATCATAAGTGTTGGAATTTCTGTACCAGTTTTATCTTATGCAAGTTATAGCCAGGAAAAGTCAAGCTCTATGAATGAGACAGTGTGTGAAGCAATATCTAAATTTCACAAGAAAGGTGTTATTTAATTAAATGAAAGTTTTTTAAAAACTGTTTTTCTTAACTTTTAGAACTGAAAACTAAATGAAGAGCCATGTATTTCTACAATAACAGAATGCTTCATTTTTGGTCTACAACTCTAAATTGAAGTGGCACTTCACTACTAAAATACGCGTAAAATCATTCTAGTTTTCTTCCCATCATTAATACATATTTTCCTGTCATTGCTATTTTCCAATTACATGTATTAAAAGCAATTTTTTTCTTGTAAATAATCTTTACTTTCCCTTGATTTTCATTTTCTTTGTTCTCCAGGGTATTTACATGGGAAAAATGGTGTTTTTCCCCTTGTAGATGATTCACAGTTAAGAAAGGAATAGAATTGGCTTATACTGCATTGCTCCATAACAGACCCTAAAAGCCCAGAGAAAATTTTTCCACATCTATCAAAATCAGCACTTCAATGCAGCTGACAAGGGCACCTAAAGCAATCAAACAACAGCCAACCCATTTATAATTGAAGGTTCTTATTGAACTATTTTTGGTTCCTGTTTTAGATTATAATGGATAAGAACCAATCAGATTAAAATGAAATATTATAGTTAAACAACAAAGCTTCAGTTTTATTTAGACAAAAGGCAACCTTCCAAACAAGCATTCCTAATTTCTCAAAGACAATGATAAGGCAATCTGGCAGCTTTCAAAAGTCAAAATGACTTTCAAGCATTGCTGTTTAAACTGACAGAAATTTCTACAGACGTCAATATAAAATTTAAAAAGAAAACTGACACTTTCAATAATAAATGTATAAAACTCTAGAATTTGTACAGAATAAGAGCTTGTTTTTAACATTTGTAGGATTGAAAACAAAAGCAAACATTGCTTTTCTAAAGCCATAATTGGGCAGAAAAATTATTCATATAGAAGTAAAAATCTACAGTGCAAATTAAAGCACAGAGCAAAAATCTAGAACATAACATTATTTCAAATAATAAGCATTTCCTCTGAACCTACATTGACTGTCAGGACATTATAAAAGGGTTACACTTCTGGTCATCCTATACAGAAACACTATGGAAAGATCTGGTGTCTGTCCAGGGACAAGGACCAATAATTCTGCTAGAAAAGGATAAGCCAAGTGGATCTAAGATCAAGTCCAAAGTGATCAAAAAAGAGCTAAAAATTAGCCAGCTAGCACATACTCAAGGAGACTAATCAAGGTAGAAACAAGAAACAGGTAAGGCACTTGTGAACAAAAGGTGTGGGTAATGAGGAATCAGGCACCCAAACCGGAGTCTGGTTGGAAAACGAGGAAATGTAGCAATAGGCATGAACTGGTTCATAAAATCAATTATCTCATGAGGCAGGAGCTGCTTCTATCTTTTGCTCACGGTGACCTATCTGAGCCAACAGATAGCAGGATTAGCTGAGTAATAGCATGAGAAGCAAACAATTCCTGACATAGATTTTGGAGATAGATACACTGGAATATGAATCTTGGTTCTGCAACTTGTAGCTGTGTAACACTGAGCAAGCTGCTTAATTTCTTTGAGCCTCAGTATTTCCAACTATTCTAAGGCAATAATAACTTCAAAGGGTTGTGAGAATTAAAGTGGATAAGGTATGTGAAGGTGTCTGACACATGGTAGGCACACAATAAATATCTTCTTCCATTAGGCCAATACATACTGTACATTGCTTATCAGTTGTTTAACTCATACCAATTATTTTGAGGAACTTGTTTGAGCACAAGGAAGTGCAAAATTGAGGATCTGTGTTGTCTGACCTTAAAAAAATACAGAGAAGATAGTTCATTTTTTTCATGACATCGACAATGTCAACTTTTAACAAGAATGATTCTATCTAAAAAATCTTATATTTCCTGATCAAATTGTTGGAGTAGAAATAAGAAGGGAAAACAAAGTAGTAAACAAAGCAAGGATTTGCAAACATAGTTAAACTCAGATAATAAATCCCTTTATCCACTAAAGGTGTCCTTTTCCCATAATAGAAAAAAGATGAGAAAGCATGAAAAGTTAAAACTTAAAAAGACAGCACCCCTGTAAGAGAAGGGCAGACTCTGCTCAGAGAGCTTACTTGTCTAGGGCTGCTCAGTTAGTTACTGGCAGAGACTTCGCTAGAACCCACAACTTTCCCTGCGCGTGTGTCCAACGCTTATCCTTACCAAAGAAGGAGCCTAAGCATTATTTCCTCAGGGAAGCCTTTCTGGGTCCCAAGACCAAGTTTTCTGCTCCGATACGTTCTCACAGCTTCTTGTATTTCCCTTCTCAACATAATCATCATACATATTGTTACCATGTGCATAATGGAGTGGTTAAGAGCACAGGTTCTGGTGTCAAACTGAATTTGAACCTTGTCTCTCCAAATTACTGAACCTATTTAAGCCTCCACAAAAAGAATAAAAGCACTTAATTTATAAAGATGCCCTGAGGAGAAATTAAGATAAGCCTTTACAACAATGCTTAACACTTGCGGCAATAAATGTTGGCCATTTTTATTATTCATCAGTAATGATAATTAAGGCAAGGAGTGTATAACACTGATGGCCAACAAACACAACGTGGAGCGCCCCCTAACAGTAACATAGGATGTGTCTCTTGTCAGACACTTAGTGGAATTGCAAACCTATAAAATTAATAAACTTTGAAAGTAGTTGTGATTATGTTTGTTAATCACAAACAAGGAGGTAGTCCTTGCTTTGTGCAGTTCCAATGTGCAAAAATTTCAGTTTCCACGGTTTAGTTAAATAAATCCAGTGCCCCAAAAACATAGTTAAAATTTCAGTTACCACAGTACATCTTCTGTGCTGAAGAGTCTATTAAATCATTTTCTGATTTCACTTGAGTCCAGGAGTTTGAGACCAGACTGGGCAACATAGTGAGACTCCATCTTTACAAAAAATTTAAAATTAGCCAGGTGTGGTGGCGCACACCTATGGTCCCAGCTACTCAGGAGGCTGAGGCTGGGGAGGATCGCTTGAGCCCAGGACTTCAAGACTGCAGTGAGCTATGATCGTGCCACTGCTACTCTAGCCTGGGTGACAGAGTGAGGATCTGTCTCTAAAAATAAATAAATAAAAATAAAAATATATTATCTTCTTATTCTTGAGTTATAAGAGGTCTTTATATGTGCTGGATAAAATCCTATATCAGATATATATTTTGCAAATATTTTCTCCCAGACTGTGGTTTGCCTTCTTATTTTCTTAAGAGTGTCTTTTGAAGAACAAAAGTTTTAATTTTGATGATGTCCAATGTGTCAATTTTTTCTTCATGGCTCATACTTTTTGAGTCCAATTGAAGAAATGTTTGCCTAAATCAATATCACTAAGGTGTTCTCTTCTGTTTCCTCCCAGAGTTTTATACGTTTAGCATTGATTCAAGTCAACTTCTGTGTAAGTGCGAGGTAAAAACTGAGCTCCTTCTTTTCCCATATGGACATCCAGATGTTCAGAACTATTTGTAGAAAGACTACCCTTCCCCCATTCATTATCTTAGCATATTTGTGTCAAAAATCAATTGCCTGTAAATGTGTAGGTCTATTTCAGAACTCTATTTTGTTCCATTGATTAATATGTTTATGTTTACACCAATACCACATTCTCTTGATTACCATGGCTTTATAATTAGTCATGAAATCAGAGAGTGTAATTCCTCCAACTTTGTTCTTTTTCAAAATTGATTTGACAATGCTCAAATGAAATTTAGAGCCAGCTTGTCAATTTCTACAAAAAATTGCTAAGATTTTGATTAGGACTGCACTTACTCTAAGGATTAATCTGGGAAAAATGACATTATAACAAGGTTGAGTCTTCCTGCCTATGAACTTGGTATTTCTATTTAATTAGATCTTCTTTAATTTACGTCACCAAAGTTTTGTAGTTGTCAGTATAGAGATCTTGCATTTATCTTGTTAAACAAGTATTTCACATTTATGATGACATTGTAAATGGTATTAATTATTTAAAATTCAATTTCCAGTTGTTCATTGCTAGTACATAGAAATATAATTGATTTTGCATCTGTGATCTTGCTAAATTTACTTATTCGTTCTTGTAGTTTTTTAATACATTCCTTTTGGTTATTTAATGTAAATGACATGTTGTCTGCAAATAAAGACAGTTTTACTTCTTCCGTCTGATTTGTATGCCTTTTATTTCTTTTTCTTGCCTTGTTGCACTGGCTAGGGCCTTTAGTATAAAGCGGAATAGAAGTGGTAAGAGTGGACATCTTTGCCTTGTTGCCAACTTTGGGAAAACACAATATAGTCTGTATCATTAGGTATAATTTTAGCTGTAGATTTTTCTTTTTTATTGTTATATGCTCTTTATCTGTTCTTTGAATAGGTATTAAACTTTGTCAAAATGTTTTTTCTACGTCTACTGAGATGATATCATGATTTTTCTTTTTTAGTATTTTAATATGGTAAATTACATTGATTGATTTTTGAATGTTGAACCAACTCTGCATTCCCAGTATAAACTCAACTTGACCTTGTGTGCTATCCTTTTTACATATTGCTGGATATGACTGGTGAGTATTTTGTTAAGGATTCTTTTTTGTCCGTAGTTTGTAGTTTTCTTTTCTTGCAATATCATTGTCCAGTTTTGTTATCAGGGTAATGCTAAGTTCATAAGATGAGTTGGAAAGTGTTTCTTTTCTATTTTCTGAGACAATTTGTGTTAAATTAGTACTATTTCTTTCTTAAATGGGTGGTAGAATTCACCAGTATAGTAATCTGGTTTAAAATGTATTTGTTTATCTATTCATTCATTATTCCTAGGCTAATTCTATAAAGATATTTTGGAAGCAGGTGTTTATAATTCTTCCTTTCAGTAAATGTTAGCAGTTACTTGCATACAGAGATTGACAAATAAGTATTTGTGAAAGCAAAAAATAAAATGTTACCTGGTTTTTGTTTATTTCCTACCTCACTTAAAAATATTTTGTGTGGGAACAGACAATATAAGTGGTGATATATATATGATATATAACATATAATTAATTTTGGATTAAGTATAATATGAAAGGCTATTTTAAAAACACAAATAAAAGAGGATTGTTACTTATTATTTAACAAATATAGATATTCAGAATATTGACTAATGCTCTTCAATTAATTGAGTGGTTAATTAAACCACCTAGTTTATGAGAACAAAACCAAAATATTATCTAATTAAAAACAGTACAAAACAGTGGCTGAAATACATGATGTGAAGATGTAGGAGGCTGAAACAGCCAATAAATATTTAACTGAAGAAGACTGCAGAACGGTTTCCTAAATAACTTCCTTCCTTCCTTCTTGAAAGATCTGATCAAAGCAAAAATCAGACTCCTTTCATGTTAACATAAGTTCTTGTTTCATGTGATTTTTTGGAAATCTAAGATTTCTCCAAGATTTGTCTATTAAAAACTGTGCTATTTCTAGCTTCTGAACAATAAAGATTCCGTTTATAAAAGTGGACAATTTTGATTTGGCTCTATTCATGAGGTCTCACAGGGTATTTCAAAAATAAACATCAATTTCAACATCTGGATTTTTGATTACAGTTGTGTCTAATTCCTTGTCCATATAAGGCAAATTTTAAAAAGATGGTACAGGGCAGTTAAAAATCATGCCAAAATATCACTGTGACTGGCAACTTTTATAGTTCTTTATTTTCAGCTTATAACCTAATAAATGAAGATAACATGGAAATTCTGCAGACCCTGCCAAATGTAGTTCCCTTACGCTGGGTGAATTCTTTATTTAATTTGAGCTAGTAGTATGTTGGGGCTATTTTATTCTTGGCTATATTTCATAGAAAATAAACTAATTTGTAATTTTTAAAAATCTATGTGAAAATATATTTTCATCGCTTAGGTCCTGGTCAGTGATGATGTCTTTTCTTTGTTCCATCTTCTGTATGTAACACACTGCCTAGCTCACATTGCCGGTGCTCAGTAAATGCTCAACTTGAATATGAAGTTTAACTGAACTAAACTGGTGATGTGGCAATTTACAAAGTAATTTAGAAAGTCAGGCATCAATATGATATACAATGAAAAAAGTAATTACACATTCCCTTTTCTTTCACTAGAAATGGTTCTAAATATACAAATATATTTAATTTGCATACCTCAGGTAGGCAGCCATTCATTTAAGTATTGTGAAAAAGGTTTTTCAGAACTTTTTGTTAAAAATAGCAAAGCCCTCATTGCAGAATATCAAAAGTCATATATTATAAGATGTCAAAATCTTAAATATTTTTAGCTCTTTAGAAATAGAAAATTAATGAAAGATAACCTAAGTACCATTTGACACTTCTTTCTCTTCCTTACCACTCCTCTAACACCTTTTCTCAGTATTCAGTTCCAGTGGACATAATCATCATCAGAAGCAAAACCTGAAGCAAAAATCTCTCAAGAATTACAACAAATAAGGAAAATGCTTGGCAAATCTCAATTTTGTTAGAACTTTCTCCTCAAGGTTAATATTATGGAACTATCATATAACAAGGTATTTGGGGACATCCCTATTTAATCCCCTTTAGATGGTTTGAGACTAAATGACTTCTACTCCAGAGAAAATACTACTATAATAAGGTTTTGGTTCTTTAGCACAGTAGCATTCAAAGAGCAGGAATTTCATTTTTGTTAAAGCAAATACTATCTGCTCATCAATTTATTTAATCCCAAAATAATTTCACAACCTTATAACAGTTTGTGGGTTCTTAAAGAACTTCTGGAGGTCAGATTGACTTCTAATACATTACATCTCACTCTAATGGTCATTCTATTTTTAGAAAAGTTAAAGTCAAAATAATATGTATTATGCCTCCCTTCTAAGAAAAAAAATTATGTTCCATGAGGATGTTGTTGAAGATGTTAATTAACCACATTACACATCCTCTTTGTGAGAACCTCTTGCAAATTTTTCTCTAAAGATTTCAATTCCAAGAATTTGAACTGATGACTTTTAAAAGTTCATTGCACTGAATCTTGTTCTAATTTTGATGCTCTCTACATTTGCTACTGGAAAATGTCAAGTCAAATTGAGGTTCCTCAGCAGGAGGTATAAAACCCTCAGCATGCACTGTGTTTTCACAAACGCTACCTCTAGCTTCACCTTATTTTTTCTTTTATTTTCTCTTAGATCTGATTTCCTACTTTAAAAGAATGTTGCATTTAAAAAGTCACCTTTGACTTCCAATATTTTCTCCCCTAATGACATGAAACAATAAAAATGAAAACTAAATGAAACCCCACACCCTTGGAATAACTTAGAGCCAGAAAATAACAAAATTTCAAAGTAACTGTGAGCAAAAAAAGAGATAATTGTATCAGGCAAGATTCACCAATGGACGGTAAAATTAGTGGACGAGAGAAAAATACTCACATAGTCTCAAAGTATGTCTCCCAATATATTTTACATCTTACAAACAGAAAATGAGTAACTTTAGAGCATAGAAACCTTACAGATACCACCAAGTTATCAATGTTAACCTCACCAGTAATAACCAAGTATCCCTTGATATAATGCACTTGAGAAAGGTACAGTATCATTTCTGTATTATTCTTGCCAAAAATGCATAACCTCAGTCTAATCATGAAAAAATTTAAAAAACTCAAAGTGAGAAACAGTCTACAAAATAACTAATTAGTACTCATCAAAAATGTCAAAGTCATGAAAGATGAGGAAAGACAAAGGAACTGTCACGGATTGAAGGAAACTAAAGAGATATGACAACTAAATGCATGCGAGATCCTGGATTGGGTCCTAGAACAACAAAAAAAGAACATTAGTGGACACACTGGTGAAATTAAAGTAATATTTGTAGTTATTTAATAGTATTGAACCAATATTAATTTCCTGGTTTTGGTAATTTACTATGGATAATGTTAGCATTAGGGGAAGCTGGTTGAAGGGTGTATGGGAATTCTCTGTACCATTTTTGCAACTTTTCAGTAAGTGTAAATAGAAAGTTTAAAAATAAAAAGTTTAAAAAGTCACCTTCAATCTTTTTTAAAACAAGTGAGTTTTCGTAAACAATTACTGTCTGACATTCTCCCAATTTATTGTAAGCTCATAGCTTCCCATTTTTTCCCCTTTAACTGCCTCAGAAAATTCTTCATATCCAGTGCCAATTCAAATATTGTACTTCAAGGCCTGCCTTTTCCATAAAACATCCTCTGATTACTACAGACATTCTCAGGTTTCCCAGCATTGTTCCCTAATATATTTAATAGAATTTTACTATGCATGATTATATAATTTTACAGTTCTTTTTTGCTTATATTTCTCATTATCACTACAAAGAAAAGCTCCCAGAAAGCAGTGACAAAGTTACATATCTTTTTGTGATCATTCCTAGTACTGAGCTAAGTATACAGTAAATGCTTGCTAAATATATATTGACTCACTCACTCATAAATTATTAAGGAAACTAGAGATTAGGAAGTTCACACCCATTCATTTACAGCCTCTCTGTGAAATTACACATCAAATATAGGACTAAATGGACCACTAGTTATGATCTAAGTATGGAAATTCTGATAATTTCTTGTTCTTAAGAAGTCTCTAAAATGTATGACTCTTCCTTCAATTTAGTAAAGTAGTTGGAGTTGAATAAACACCATAATCATATTGGAATTAAAATAACTTATATAGGCTTAAATTCTAAATCTTTAAAAATCTGTTAAAATTCCTCATTCAATATTAATGTGAAATGTGTAACAATATAAACAACTGTCACAAATTAGATTCAAAGATACCGATGTTTTATGAGATATTTTCCACGACCCAGGGTTGCTTCTTTAGAGTATTCCTAAGATGTCTACTCATCTGCTAAAGTCATGCAGTGGGAACAAATGTCCATTTTCTTTGCCAAGAAAATACCATAGATGAATATTAAAAACAGTTCTGTAGCCAAAATTCACATCTGCACACACTTAAAAGTGTAGCTCTTCCTTTTTTTGGACAACAATTTGTAATACATTCTGAAAAACACAAAAAATGTTGTACAGTACTCTACACCTGGCTGGGTAACTGGTGTTTAGCTATAAGTGCAGTAATACAAGCTATGTCACTACTGAAATTGATCATTGTACACTAAATTGTGGAAATATGTATGCATATGTATATTATTAATAGTAACTTTTTTTTGGCATCTATCTCAGGCCTGTTTATATATAGAGAGAATATAAAGTTCAAAATATATTCTAGTGAGGTAACCAACAATAAAGGAAATAAAATATTTTTAAGGGGAATATAATTTAAAACATTGAAGATAAAGGGATTTTCTACACAATTTGGGGATTCGAATACTTTAAAAAAACTTCTTAACTATTAAACTAATATTATTTTTTTAAAAAACTTTTAAAAGGTCATTAGTTCACTAAGAATGCCAGATATCCCATATAATGCTTTTTAAAAAATTTTTTAAACCAATTTTAAATATGTGTGGAGAAGAAATATATTTTGGCTTAATAGTAAAGAAGAAAATTATTGGGCCTGACTTCTATATTGTGATTTGCAAAAAGATTGTAAAATTTAAGTAGCCAAGGCTCTCAATTCAACAGAATATTTAGAATATATGCATAAACAATATTATTTTTAAATATTATTATATCATTTAATTTTTAAAAAGAATGATTGCTATGAAGAGTTAAGATCAAGAATAACTTGTATCTTAAAAATATGTATTTAAAAATACCTATTGCTTTTCCTATCCCATGCTTGTTTATATTATTGTCATTTTTAAATATCATATGTACGTAATAGGATACAACAAAGTACAGTCATCCCTAGGTATCTGTGGGGGATTGGTTCTAAGCCTCCCATGGATACCAAAATCCACAGATGCTCAAGTCCCTTATATAAAATTTGCATATAACCTATGCACCTCCTCCTCTATACTGTAAATCATCTACAGATTACTATAATACCTAATACAATGTAAATTCTATGCAAATAGTTGTTATACTGTATTGTTTTTTATTTGTATTATTTTTTGTTATTTTTTTTAATTGTTTTTTCAGTTTTTGAATATTTTCAATCTGTGGTTGGTTGAATCCAAGGATGCAGAAACCACGGACACAGAGGGCTGACTGTGAACTGGGAAATTACTAACACTCTTGTCTCCCTATCATGCCTGCATTTTCTATGGTTCATTTGATTCTTCATATGCTAGATTTGTTTTGAGAAATCATTTTCCAAAATTCACCAGTCTAGTAATAAAATATACCACTGTGAAAAATAAAATATATTGATATATGTGGCATAATTAAGATAAAATTAATCCCTCATTGGGAAAACTATTAAACAACATGCGTTTATCTGATTATCTATGTAGAAAATCCCAAGAATCTACCCAAAAAATGTGACTAGAATAAGTGAGATTAGAAAGGCCACATGGTACAAGATCAATATCCAAAAATCTTTTATACTTTTATATATTAGCAATGAACAATTGAGAATTGAAGTTAAAAACATGAAATGATTAGATATAATCTAACAAAACATGTGCAACATCAATATGCTGAAAACTATAAACACCTATGAAAGAAATTAAAGAAAATCTTAATAAATGGCAAGATCTTTCACGTTCATGGATCAGAACATTCAATTTCATTAAGATTTCAATTCTCTCCAAAAATATAGAATGAACACAATTTTTTTTTTAAATCCCAGAAGGATTTTGTGTAGAATTCATCATGCTGATTCTAAGAAAAGCAAAGGCAAAACAATTGACTAGGCAAACAGTTTTGAAAACAATCAGTATTGAACAAATCACACTACCTGTCTCTAAGACTGACCATAAAAGCTACAGTAATAAAAACAGGGTGGTATTGGAAAAGGACAGACACATAGATCAAATGGAACAAAATTAGACACTTCACTAGTAGGCCAAACACACATAGTCAATTGATTTTCAACAAAACTGCAAAGGCAATTCAATGAAGAAAGGATAGTCATTTCAATAAATAGTGCTGAAACAATTGTGTCTTAATCTGTACCTTGTATCGTTCACAAAAATTGACTCAAAATGGATCACAGACCTAAATATAAAAACTAAAACTCTAAAACTTCTAGAAGAAAAAAGGAGAAAATTTTTGTGACCTTAGGTTAGGCAAAGATTTCTTAGACACAACACAAAAAGCATGATCTATAAAAGAAAAAACCGACAAACTAGACTTCATAAAAATTAAGTGCCTCTTCTCTTTGAAATACACTGTAATAAAAATGAAAAGTCAAGCCATTCCCTGGGATAAAGTGCTTGTAAATCACATATCTTATAAAGGACTTGTATCCAGAATACATAAATAACTCTCAAAATTCAATAATTAGAAAATAAACAACTGAATAAAAAGTCAGAAAAATATTTGAATAGACACTTCACCAAGAAACATATTCAGATGACAACATATACACACAAAAAGGTGCTCAAAATAATTAGTTACTAGGGAAAAACACATGTGATGAGATACCTGTATTACGATGGCTAAAATAACATTACAAACTCATCAATACCAAGGGCTGGTGAGGATGCAACACAACTGGAACCCTCATACATTGCTGGTAGTTATGCAAAATGACGTAGCTACTTTGGAAAACAGTCTGGCAGTTTCTAATAAAGTTTTTAAAACACACTTAACATACAATTCAGCAATCCCACTCCTTGCTATTTACCCAATTGAAATTAAAATTTATATATACATAAAACCTTTATGTGAATGTTTAACAACCCAAATATTTCTCAGCTGGAGAATGGATAAACAAACTTTGCTACATTTATACAATGGAATATTACTAAGTGATAAAAAGAAACGGATAACTGCTACACACAATAACAGGGTGAATCTCAAACGCATTATGCTAAGGGAAAGAAGCCAGACTAAAAAGTCTATATGCCGAAAAATTCATTTATATGACATTCCAGAAAAGGAAACTCTATAGTCACAGAAAATAGATGAGTAGTTTCCAGGATTTGGGGCACAAGAAAGGAAGTGGGGTGATAACAAAGGGTCTGGAGGAATATTTGAGGTGATGAACTGTGCTTTACCTTGATTGTAGTGATGCTTTGTCAAAACTTACGGAATTGTACACATTTGTATGTAAGTTATATTTGTTTCAAAAAGAGAGGATTGAATGAACAGTTAGAGGAATACAGGAAAGAGCCTGATTGCTTTTGAGCTGGTATGAAGAGGAGGAAGATGTGGACAAGTGACAACTTTGAGCGAGGATGATGAGTTACCAGGTCTTCCAGGCAGAGGAAACAATGTGTAAAGCCATGAAGGGAGACTGTTTATAGCCTATTTGTGGAAAAGGGAGTTGTCTGGGGTGAGCACAGCAAAGATGGTATCTGTGGTAGGGGAAACAGTTAAGAAAGGTAGAAGAAGATACCAATTCACATCCATTGATGGCTATTATAAAACAACGTGTTGGCAATAATGTAGAGAAATTGGCAGCCTTGTGTACTGCTGGTGGGCATGTAAAATGGTACAGCCACTATGGAAAATATATGGCAGTTCCTCAAAATATCAAAAATAGAATTATCGTATCTACCAATTCCAATTCTGGGTATATACTCAAAATAATTGAAAGTAGGAACTAGAACAGATATGTGCACACCCTTATTCACAGCAGCATTATTCATAATAGCCAAAAGGGGGAAACAATCCAAGTGTTCATCAACAGATGAACAGATAAACAAAATGTGGTATATACATACAATGGAATATAATTCAGCCTTAAGAAAAGAGAAATTTTGACACATGCTACAACATAGATGAACCCTGAAGACATTATGCTAAGTGAAATAAGCCAATCACAAAAAGACAACTACTATATGATTCCACTCATAGCAGGTACCCTAGAATAGTCACATACATAGAAACGGAAAGCAGAATGGCAGTTGCCAGGGGCTAGAGGGGAGACAGTAATGGGATTTATTGTTTAATGGCTATAGTTTCGATTTTGCAAGATGAAAAAAGTTGTAGTGATGGATGGTGGTGATGGTCGCATAACAGTTTAAATGTACATAATGCCACGGAACTGTACAATTAAAAATGGTTAAAATGGTAAATTTTATGTGATATATACTCTGCCCCAACTTTAATTAATTAATTCAAATAAATAAATAAGAAAGAAAAAGAAGGAAAGGCAGAGAGGAGAAATGAGATTATGCAAATCCTTGGCCAGACTGCTAAGAAGCCATGGCAATTTCACTTTGTTTTGGGCAACGGAACTTTGTAAGTTTTTAAGCAAGGGAGGAAATGTCATTAGGTCACAATCTACCTCTTCCAGAAAGTTCTGCCTGATTCCACTTACCCCCAATTCCCAGACTTCAGACACCTCCCTGAGTTGTTGCCCAGGGCATGCTGTCCAGTAGATCTAGTGATGGCACTGATCTCAGTTCAGTGTGGTCACAGCTTGTTCCATCATCCCCACCCTTTCAAAATTCATCTTCTTGAGGGGAGAGGCTGTTTTTATGTTACCAGAGCCTAATTCAGCTCAGCAAGGAGATTCAATTTTTAGCAAGGTCCCTATCTCCGGAACACAGAGGGTGTCTCAGTCTTACCTTCTTCTCCTTGAGGCCAGATGGTCCTGTGTCTCTCAGGGGCCTCAAGCTTCCAGCCTGCTCTTTCTCAGGGGCATTACAATTCTCTTCTCTCATCCCTATCAGTCCCAGGGCTTGGTTTTCCTTGTAGGATGGATAGTCTAAAGTCAGAGAAGCCCACATCTCTGTTGGCCCCCATTAAGATCCCATAAGCAATGATGAGAACCCCTGGTTCAGGTTCAGAATGGGCAAAGCTTCAGCTTATCTTTGATGTTAATGAGGGCACAGCTTCTCTGCCCTGATAGAAAGGTGATTGGGCCCAGGTGGTTAGAGTATTTGAAAACCTCCCCCAACCTCTCAGGTAGGGACAAGGAGGAGCTAGTGACATCATAATCACACTGCTCAGTTCCTGATATCAGCTAACATGATG
Source organism: Daubentonia madagascariensis (assembly GCA_023783475.1). Taxonomy (NCBI): domain Eukaryota; kingdom Metazoa; phylum Chordata; class Mammalia; order Primates; family Daubentoniidae; genus Daubentonia; species Daubentonia madagascariensis. Next base: position 12,776,469 of record JAKFHU010000487.1, read on the forward strand.
CCAGGGCTGAAGGGCCAGCACACCCTCTTCTTTGTGACTGTGTTCTCCCAGGGTCAGAAGAGAGGAAGCAGGCTGAAGATGCCCTAGGGCTTAGGGACAGGGCAAAAATATGACTAGATGGTGATTTCTGTACATGACTGTTCAGCTGAGAAAGTGTTTATAATAGAGAACACTTAGAAAATACAGAATAATATAAATCAAAAATCACCTACAATGCCATCCCACAGAGAAAGGAACTAGTATATTTCTTTACATGTTTTCCTGTGTGTAAACTTATCTATGGCTTACTTTCTTGCTCTCACACCCCGTATCAAATTCACCTGAAAGCCACATTGGCTCTCACTTTAAAATATATCCAGAATCTGACCACCTCCCCTGCTACCGCTCTGGTCTAAGCCACCACCATTTTCTCTCACCTCTCACCATTACCAAAGTTGCCTTCTGATTGTTTTCCCACCTTTGTTCTCATGCAGCTAGATGATCTTTTAAAGCCTAAGTGGGATCATGCCCCTCCATGGCGTAACACTTGCATGTTCTCCCATTACTCAGAGTTAAAGTTAAAGTCAAAATCATTGAAATGGCCTACATGACCAGGGCCTTGGAATCCCTCCAATGTCATCTCCTACTCACTCCCCCTTGTCCATTCTGCTCTCAACACACTGGCTTCCCTACCGTCCCTACCCATGCCGGCCATGCCCTTACCTTAGGGTCTCTACACTAGCTCTTCCCTCTATCAGCAATTTCTTCTTTCAAATATTGATCATGGCTCACTCACCTCCTTTGTCTTCACTTGCTTGTCACCTTCTCAATGAAGCCAACCCTGACCACACTACTTAAATGGTCCCAACCCTGGTACTCCAGTCTCCCTTAGTCTAGGGACTAATGATGGAGATATCATTTCCTTTTCAATAGCACTTAGACACCTTTAAAAATCCTATGTAAGTTACTTATGCAGCATGTTCATGGCTTACAGTCTGTCTCTCCTGCTAGAATGAGCTCTGAGGGGACAGGAATATCTGCCTATTTTGTTCATTGCCATATCCCAAGTGCTTAAGGGCCACTGTACACAAAATAGGCAGCAAATGCTGAAAGCAATGAGTGTGTCATAGCCTGTTAACTGTTCTCAGTATCTCTTCTTCTTCTTTTTTTTTTTTTTAATAATAGTCTCCCCCACATTTTAGCACAGCTCATGCTAATAGGTCCTTGCTTCCCCAGGTATAGCCCTAGGACTAAGTTTTCTCCAGAGGAATGTGAGAATGATGTGTACAACTTCCCTGGCACTTCCCTAAAAGGAAATGACTTGCCTTCCTCATCTTTTCCCCACTTCCTGCTGGTTGGGAAATGGTGTCAGCTGGAGCAGCAGCCTTTGCCGCAAAGACAGAAGCACCATGTTGAGAATAACAGACGCATCTCACTAGCCAGCCTAGGTTCCTAGGTGACCTCGTAGAAGAGAACCATTGTTCCTTCACCTGGGCTGCCCTAATACTTCTGGATTGTTATGTGAGAGAGAAATAACTTTCCTATCTAACTTATCCACTGTATTTTAGGGTTCCTTTTTACAGCAGCTTAGGCTCACACTAACTAAGGGACAGAGAATCACAAATAATTTTTCTCTTCTGGTTTATCAATATAGTAAATCATACTAATAATGTCCCTAATATCAAGGCATCTTTTCATCCCTGGAATAAAACCCATGTGATCATGGTGTGTGATGTTTTAAATGAACTACCTAGATTCTTTTGCCCAATATTTTATTTGAGTTTTTTAATAATATTCATAAGAGAGATTAATCCATTTTTAGAGGGATATCTTTTTAGGTTTTGATATTGATATTATACTAACCAAGGAATAGATTACCTAGGTCAAAAGAGATGGATATTTTTAAGGTTCATAATACAGATTAACAAAGGCTTTCAGGAAAGTTGTACCAATTTACATTCCTTTTAACAGCATTTTAGCATATCTATTCACTGCAGTCTAGGTATTCAGTATTATTAATTGAAAATAATGCTTGGTATTATAAAATAATTTACTGTTTCACCATGTGAAAAATAGTACATGTCTTTTTTTTTTTGCACTTCATTACCTTATTTAGATGTTTAAGCCCTCACACAAAGTTTTTACAAGTTGGTGAACACTAATTATTTCTCCCCTTGAAATATAAACACACATTCCCAGACAGTATAAATATATGGCTGAACTAACATTAATATACATCATCATTTTATCAATTACATAAAAAAAAATTATCAAGTATCCAGCAAGTTACACAGCTTAAAAAGGCATATATAATATTAGATGTCTGCTCAATTCATTAGCAGAAACCCATTTCTTTTTTTGCAAGAGAGACTGGGAAGAGAATGAAAATAAAATTACACTTGAAACAAAAATAAGTTGGTAAACAATTTCTGATAAGAATAGAAAAAAATTATAGGAATTTCAGAAATTTTATGATTAAGAACTATTTTAGCTACAATAACAGAGCATCCCTACCTTTTAAAAATATTTACTGGTAGACTGGTGGGTACAATGTGTGTTGCACCCATGATGTATACACTAAAGACCTTGACTTCACTACAAGGCAATATTGCACTTGTACCTCATGAATATATACAAATAAAAAATGAATGGAAAAAATAAATAAAAATATTTACTAAATTAAAGAGCCTATTCTACATGTTCAGTGAAAGACAAAGGAAACATTTTGCTAAAAATATTTAGTATCCTCCTCCCATTCTTTTTTCAGGCCCTCCCTGTTAAGTTGAACCTCAGAATGCAAACATTAAATTAACTGTAAAGCCTTTTTGTCTGAAGACATTAAAGACATGCTTCTGTACAATGTGAATTTCCAAAATGGAGGTTTTTCATAACAGCACAAAATGAGATTTATAGAAAGACATTAAATAATCACAACCACTGTAAGACTTGGTAAAAATCCAAAAAAAAAATGTTCAAGCAAATCTTATGTATGCTAGTATGAACGTGGGAGATGTAAATGTAAAGTGAGCGGGAAAATAACCATACAGGCCCTACTGTCAATGTTCATAGTGACTGAAGGAATCAACCACATAAAGTCTAGAGAGTTCATGGTTACTGGGATTTTAGCTCTGTATGATACTGAAAATATAAAAGTATTGGGCTGGGTATTTTGGCACCTATAAGAAATTCATAAATTTCTTATATATTGACAAAATTCTGGCATGGGAATATATTTAAACAAGACACAATTCAATACCACATGATTTCAGGAAAGGTTCAGTTGGCATAAATGATAAGCACATTTTCTAGATCTGCAAAAAATGACGTTGGTATTTTGATGGTGATTTCGTTGAATCTGTAAATCACTTTGGGTAGTATGGACATTTTAACAATGTTGATTCTGCTGATCCATGAATGTGATATGTTTTTCCATTTGTTTACATCCTCTGCAATTTCCTTCCTCAGTGATTCATAGTTCTTTTTGTAGAGATCTTTCAACTCCTTGGTTAAATATATTCCTAGGTATTTAATTTTCTTTGTAGCTATTGTGAAAAGTATTGAGTATTTGATTTGATCCTCAGCTTGACTGTTGCTGGTATATAGGAATGCTACTGATTTGTGTACATTGATTTTGTAACCTGAGACTTTGCTGAATTTATTTATTGATTCCAGGAGTCTGCTGGCAGAATCCTTGGGGTTTTCTAGATACAAGATTATATCATCAACAAAGAGCAATGATTTGACCTCCTCTTTCCCCATTTGTATACCCTTAATATCCTTTTCTTGTCTGATTGCTCTGGCTAGGACTTCCAGCTTCATTTGGAACCAGAAAAGACACTGAATAGCCAAAGCAATTTTAAGCAAAAGGAACAAATCTGGAGGCATCACTTTACCAGACTTTAAGCTATACTACAAGGCTATAGTAACCCAAACAGCATAGTACTGGCACAAAAATAGAGACATAGACCAATGGAACAGAACAGAGGACCCACATATAAAACCATCCACATATTGCCATCTGATCTTTGACAAAGCAGACAACAATATACACTGGGGAAAACAATTCCTATTCAATAAATGGTGCTGGGAAAATTGGATAGCCGCATGTAGAAGATTGAAGCAGGACCTGCGCCTCTCACCACTCACAAAAATTAATTCAAGATGGATAACAGACTTAAACCTAAGACACAAAACCGTAAGAATTCTAGAAGAAAATGTTGGAAAAACTCTTCTAGGTATCAGCCTAGGCAAGGAATTTATGAAGAAGACCCCAATGGCAATCACAGCAACAACAAAAATAAATAAATGGGACTTGATTAAATTAAAAAAAACTTCTTCACAGTCAAGGAAACAATCAACAGAGCGAATAGACAACCCACAGAATGGGACAAAATATTCACATGCTAGACATCCGACAAAGGGCTGATAACTAGAATCTACAAAGAACTCAAGCAAATCAGCAAGAAAAAAAAAATCAAACAATCCCATTAAAAAGTGGGCCAAAGACACGAACAGAAGCTTTTCAAAAGAAAATAGACAAATGGCCAATAAACATATGAAAAAATGCTCAACGCCACTAATCATCAGGGAAATGCAAATCAAAATCACAATGAGATATCACCTAACCCCAGTGAGAATGGCTTTTATAAAAAGTCCCAAAACAATAGATGCTGGCATGGATCCAGAGAGAAAGGAACACTTATACACTGTTGGTGGGACTGCAAACTTTAACCTCTATGGAAAATAGTATGTGGATTCCCCAAAGAACTAAAAGTAGACCCCCATTTTATCCAGCAATCCCACTACTGGTATTTACCCAACGGGAAAAAAGTCATTTTATCAAAAAGACACTTGCACTTGAATATTTACTGCAGCACAATTCACAATCACAAAGATGCATGAGTGGATTAATAAAATGTGGTATATGTATACCATGGAGTACTATTCAGCCATTAAAAAAAATGAGGTAATACATTTTGTAACAATATGGATGGAACTGGAGACCATTCTTCTAAGTGAAGTATCACAAGAATGGAAAAACAAACACCACATGTACTTACTATTAAATTGGAACTAACCTAACGGCACTCATGTGCACAACAGGAAGTAAAACTCAACGGAAATCAAATAGGTGGGAGAGGGGATGAAGGATGGGTGAAATCATACCTAATGGGTAAAATGTACACTATCTGGGTGTTAGGTACACTTAAAACTTTGTCTCAAGCAGTACAAAAGCAATCCATGTAACCAAAACATTTGTACCCCCATAATATTCTGAAATAAAAATAAATAAATATATATATAAATAAAAAAGAAAAATTTACCAAGTTGTACATAAAAACTCCTCTTTTTGATTAAACTGAGTCTTATTTTCTTAGGCTTTTTAACTACAAAAGTATGGACATCTCTAGAAACAATCCATTCCCAGCCCCAACCCTGTAATCTGTTTTGTTATAACTGATCCAGAGAAAATAAAAATGCATCATGTTTGAAGTCTACACCATTTAAGGGTAAAACAAAAATGATAAGCAGATTTTAAATGTTGAACAGCAAGAATCCTTTGTTAAGTGTCCAAACAGGTCAATCATATCCGAAACTTAGAGGTTGCAATTCTGTCAAGTTTGCAGCCTGGTAAAACTACTTTTCAATCTACTATGGAAGCTTTACGAGACTTCACCAAGCCAACATGTTGGCTAACATGTATAACCAATTAGGTCCTATCTCAAGTTCCACTTCCAAGGCAACAGCATCAGGCACCCCAGTTTTACTGAATGTAACAGTTTCCTCTATGACCATTAGAAGCGCACCCACATTTTAGGATGTTACTTCTCCAAACACAAAAGTTGCTTTCTGTTGTTAAAAGCTCCTTACCACTTTTGTCTTATAAATTGTACTGTATGTTCACATGTATCTTCACACATCTTGTATGTATCTTCATTCCATCTTTAATTAACGAGAGAGCAACAAGCATTAGAGATTTCCCAAGGCCTGCAACACAATGAACAGCAATACGACAACCAGGTCCTTCATGAAACTTAATCTTTACAAGACTTAACCAGTCATCAACAATCCTGTGGTGTATCATCATCAAAAGGCCAATCGAGAATATGGACACCTTCTTTCTCCCTAAGAGCAGTGTAATAATTTGCTTTGCATACTCTTACTATTGCAGTAACTCCATATGCCTTAAGTTCCTCTATAAATTTGTTTAAGGTCACATTGGTTGGATTGTGTGTAATAAAAAAATCACATGTTCTTGTATGTGACTTCTATAGGATCTGGGCAATTCATTCAAGCCTGTTAATTTAGTTTAAAAATGTTCAGTAGGGATATGAAAGAATTTTAAAAGTTGAATAGAGAAATGATACAAAGAAACTGAAGTCTACTTCAATATACTCCACTTGAGATTCTCAGTGCTTTGAGAATGAAGTTGAAGTAACAGTAAATGAAATGAACCTCTGAACAAGAAACAGCAATCCTTCAATCCAGTAATGCTGAGGCAACAGAAAGGAAGTGCACTGAGGTTTACCCCATCAAGGTCAGAACTCTTATAAAATGCTGTGCGGATTTCAATTCAACACTTCTGCGTCCAGGTTAACCACTCTCACGGGGGCTGTTTGGTGGAGCAGTAATGAATTTCTAAAGTTCACTTATCTGCACAGAAATCATGCTATGCCTGGCAGTAACCTCCACTGCCCTTCAGAAACTCCATCGACGTGTGACCAAGAACACCACAGAACTGAGGAATATGCTCACTCATTGAAGACTGTGGCCTAATCATACAGCTGGTCCCAAGGCGGTGATGGTAGAGACGGATTAGAGGGCAGAGGGTGATGGCAGTCATCATGGGGGAGGGGGGGCGGAGAGGTAGACTCTACTACTAAGTAAGTGGCTCCAAGGACAATGCATCTCCAAGCCAGCCCACAGCCAAGTATGAGTCAATATGAGTGCTGAGGCCAGTATTATGTCGTAATTAGCATTTCCTTAACTACTTGTGAGAATGAAGAGGTTTATCTAAGCCAACTGTCCTTTTGCTGGTCATGTTCTTCTCTATTTTTCTACCATGTCCCATAATATATTCAATTTAGTTGAATTACTTTACCATTTTCATTTATTAATTTATTTAATCCTCACAATACTGCAACAGGCAACCCAAGCCCATAGAGAATAACTACTTTTATTCCATTATAAATAAGGGTTAGAACCAGATTTGACTCTCAGCCCAGCACTCTTCCACCGTACTATACCCATAGTACATTTATGCAACCTCAGACACTCAACACCTAGCACCTTATGCCCTTCAGTTTACTGTGTGTCCTCCCCTCATAGAAAGTCTAAACAAAGGAGTCAGGAGTATGGAATAGGGAGGCTCTGTCCCTTCACCCCAACTTACCTGAGTCTTTTAATAAATGAAAAATACTTTTGACACTAAGTGCACACAATGCTACTGTAATGTTGGGTGGTGTGAAAAGAAATTGGTAAGGCTGCTTGGAATATTAAAATAATTATAGTCTAATTATCTATAAGCTAAGTTCAGTATTACCATCAAAAAAGCACTCATTTAAAATATATGTAGTGACCACTATAATGTTCAATAATTAAGTTACAGGAAACATAAGAAGAAAAGATACATTCTTTACATAAAAAAATACCCTCAGAGTTAGGGTGATCATATAATTTAGCATGGAAGCTGGGACATATTTAACAGTGAAAAAGGTTGGGGGAAATGCTAAGTCATACAAGACACTGGGACAATAGGTACAAAGTGAGACTTTCCTGGGCAAATCAGGATGTATAGGCATTCTATTAATGGTGAAGCCATTAATTATTATTAAATAAATATTACGAAATAGTGCCATAAATTATTACTACTGTTCTTATTTGTAATCATTTCATTACTGAGGATACTAGTGAAATATATATTTTTTCATTTTGTCTTCTTTAATGTTTTGAAAAACAGATGAACTGTCCAATAAGATGACTACAGATTTAGCCATGAAGTTGAAAGGATCAAAAGGTTTGTACAAGCAAAGATTGGGCGTGACATGAGTAGGATGGCAGAATAGAAGATCCCCTGGCATCACTCCCCTCACTAGAAAAAATTACAACTAGAAACTATTCAAAGATAAGAATACCATCTTGAATTCACCAGAACTTGGGAAAGAAGAGGAGAAACCTCCTGAGTCCACAAAATTGAGAAAATCCTTGAGACACAGTCATTTTAGACTGTGCTGCCCCTCCCCCAAGCCAGCATAATGCACCTCACAAAAAATTTCCCTAGACCCATGGTTTCCAAAATGAGAGGAGAAAACTGGAGGTGGACATTTGATATCCTCACCAGTCTGGGAATCTTTGCAGGAAGTCCACTCCAATCCCATCCCATGGGAACTACTGAGATTGCTAGGAGGGCTGAACCACCTGGGATGAATTGGGGACAAAGAGCAGGACACTGATCACAGTGACTGGTGCATGAATTTTGGTGGCTACTCTGTACTCTGATCAGCAGAGATGCCACGTTGAAGGGATTGGCTGGTGCCATCGTGCTGCAGGGGACATAATCCACAAGAAGGCCCAAATCCCTGGCTGAAATTTCCACAAAGCCCAGGTGCTTCCATGGAGCCTTGCCCTGACCCAGAAACAATTAAAAGGATTAAGTTCCAATGCCCACTTAAGTCTTTCCCAGACTGGGAAACAATGACAAGGCAGCAATATAGTTCTAGGGCAATGTTTAACTTTTGAAGCTCACTATAAGTCTTCCTCAAACTAGGAAACAGTGACAGGGCAGTGATTTAGTTACAGAGCAGCATTTAAGTTCCAGTGTTCACTATAAGTCTTCCTCAGACCGGGAAACAACGGTAGGGCAATGAGGTAGTTCCAGTGCAGTGTTTTAGTTTTGGTGCTCCCTTTAAGTCCTCCCTAGAATGAGAAGAAACAACAGACCAGGATTTAACTTCTGGTACTAAGTAGTAAAGGTCTAACACCACCAAAGTACATGTACAACAACTGGAAGAAGTGGCTGTCTTTGCAAATGTGCAGGCATCAATGTAAATACACAAGGATTGTGAAAACTCAGGGAAATATGACACCATCAAAAGAAACCAACAAAGCATCAGCAATAAACCCAGAAGAATTAATGATCCATGAAATGGTGGACAGAGAATTTAGAATAATCTTTAAAAGGTTCAGGGAATCACAAGAAAATACAGATAGAAAACTAAATGAAATATGGAAGATAATCCAGGAACAAAATGAGAAATTTGAAAAAGAAATAGAAACAATCATAAAACACCAAATAGAAATCCTAGAAAATAGAATATGATAACAGAACTGAAAAACTCATTAGAAAGCTTCAATAGCAGACTTGACAAAACAGTGGAAGGATTAGTGAGCTTGAATACAGAAAATGTGAAAATACCCAATCAAAGGAGCAAAAGAAAAAAAGAAAAAAGAATAAAAAAGATTGAAGAAGGCCTATGAGAATTATGAGAGACCTTCAAGGAAACTAACCTCCACTTAATAGGAATTCCTGAAGGAGAAGAAAGAGAAAAAAGGCCTAGAAACCATATTTAAGAAAATCATAGCTGAAAATTTCCCAAATCTGGAGAAGGATGGCACCATCCAGGTACCAGAAGTTCAGAGGTCACCAATCAAACTCAACCCAAAGGGAAATCCTCAAGTACATCAAATTAGCAAAAATCAAAGACAAAGAAAGAATACTCAAAGTAGGAAGAGAAAAGAAACATATCACATTAAATAGAGCCCCAATATGGCTTGTAGTGGTTTTCTCAAAACAAACTCTGAAGGCCAGAAGAAAATGGATGCTATAGTCACAGTGCTAAAGAAAAAAAAAAACTGCCAACCAAGAATACTTTATTGAACAAAGTTATTCTTCAAACACGAAGGAAAAATAAAGAGTCCTTTGTGTTTCCAAAGGAATTCATCAATACCCAACCTGTCTTATAAGAAATGCTAAAAGGAGGTCTTTCAATCTGAAAGAAATGGATGCTAATGTGTAACAAAAAACAACTGAAGGTATTAAGCTGACTGGGAAAGCAAGAAAACATATAAATTTGAAATACTCTAATACTGTAACTGGGATAAGTAAACCAACTATATCTTAAGTACGAAGACTAAAAGACAAAACTAGTAAAAATAACCATAATAACCATAACAACTGGTTAAGAGATAAGCAATACAAAAACATGTAAATTGAAACATCAAAGACTCAAAATTTAGAGGGCAGTGTTAAAGTGCAGAATTTGTTTTTGTTATTTTTCTTTTCTTTGTGATCAAATTAAGTCATTATCCATTTAAAATAACCGATTATAACTATAAGATGTTTTTTATAAACCTCACAGTGACCAAAAAGCAAAAACCTATAATAGATACACTAAAAATAAATAGAATAGAATCAAAACATACTACTAGAGAAAAATCACTTAACCAGAAAGAAACATAGTAAGAGAGGAAAAAGGAAGAAAACATCAACAAAGCAACCAGGAAACAAGTAACAAAATGGCAGCAGTAAATCCTTACCTATCAATAATAACCTTTAATGTAAATGGATTAAATTACCCAATTAAAAGACACAGAGTGGCTGAATGGATTAAAAAAAAAACCAAGACACAACTATATGATGTCTATAAAAAGTCCACTTCACCTATAAAGATATGCACAAACTGAAAGTGAAGGGATAGAAAAGTATATTCTATGCAAATGGAAGCCATAAAAGAGTAGGAGTAGCTACACTTATATCAGATAAAATAGACATTAAGTCAAGAATGGTTTAAAAAAATGACAAAGAAGGCAATTATGTGTTAAAGAGGTCAATACAGGAAGAGGATATAACAATTCTAAATATATATGCACCCAACCCAAGAGCACTCAAGTATTACAAAAAATAAACAAATATTAATAGACCTAAAGGGAGAGATTGACTGTGATGCAACAATAGTTCAGCAATGGACACATCATCCAGACAGAAAAGCAACACAGAAATATCAGAGTTAAATTGCACTCTAGACCAAATGGACCAACAGACATTTACAGAACATTCCATACAACAGCTGCAGAATACATTTTTCTCAACAGCACATGAAACATTCTCCAGAACAGACCATAAGTTAGGCCACAAAGCAAGTCTTAACAAATTTTTAAAAACCGAAATTACTACAAGTATCTTTCCTGATCACAATGGAATAAAACTAGAAATCAGTAACAGAAAGAATATTGGAAATTGTATAAATTCATGTAAATGTAACAGCACACTCCTGAACACCTAATGAGTGAATGAAGATATTAAAAAGAAATTAAAAATTCTTTAAGATATAAGAAATGGAAACACAACATACCAAAACCTATGGGACACAGCACAACAATTCTAGGAGGGAAGTTTATAGCAATAAACACGTACATCAAAAAAGCAGAAAGAGCTCAAATAAAGAAGCTAATCACATACCTCAAGGAACTAATAAGGCTTGAACAAACCAAACCCAGAATTAGTAGAAGAAAAGAAAATATAAAGATCAGAGCAGAAATAAATTAATAAATATAAATATCATTGGAACAAAAGTTGGTTTTTTGAAAAGATAAAATTGACAAACCTTTAGCTAGACTAAGAAAAAAAGAGACGACCCAAATAAATAAAATCAGAGACAAAAAAGGAGACATTAGAACTTATACCATGGAAATACAAAGGATAATTGAGACTATTATAAACAACTATATGCCAACAAATTGGAAAACCTAGAAGAAATGAGTAAATTCCTGGACATATACAACCTACCAAGATTCAACTATGAAGAAATAGAAAATATGGACTTACCAATAATAAAGTAACAAGACTAAAGCAGTAATAAAAAGTCTTCCATCAAAGAAAAGCCCAGGACCTGATGGCTACACTGCTGAACTCTATCAAACATTTAAAGAAGAACTAATACCAATTCTATGCAAACTATTCCAAAAATTGAGGAGGAGGAAATACTTCCAAACATTCTACAAGGCCAGCATTACCCTCATATTAAAACCAGACAAGGACACAACAAAAAAATAAAACTACAGGTCTCATGAACATAAACACAAAAATCCTCAACAAAATACTAGCAAAATAAATTCAACAACACATTAAAAACCTCATTCATCATGATCAAGAGGGATTTATCCTAGGGATGCAAGGATGGTTCAACATATGCTAATCAATAAATGTGACATATTGCATTAACAGAATTAAGAAAAAAACCCCATATATCATTTCAATTGATGCAGAAAAAGCATTTGATAAAACGCCACATCCTTTCATGACAAAAACTATCACCAAGTGGGGATGGAAGGAACATACTTCAAAACAATAAAGTCCACATATGACAAATCCACAGCTAACATTATGCTGAATGGGAAAAAAACTGAAAGCCTTTCCTCTAAGATCAGGAACAAGACAAGGATGCCCACTTTCACCACTTTCAATCAACATAGTACTGGATGTCCTGGCCAGAGCAATTAGGCAAGAGAAAGAAATAAAGGACATCAAAATTGGGAAGAAAGAAGTCAAATTAACCTTGTTCACAGAAGACATGATCCTATATTTAAAAATACCTAAAGACTCCACCCAAAAACTGTTAGGGTTGAGAAACAAATTCAGTAAAGTTGCAGGATTCAAAATTAAAATACAAAAATCAGTAGCATTTCTATACATCAATAATAAACTAGTTGAGAAAGAAATCAAGACAGTAATCCCATTTGCAACAGGTGCAAAAAAAAAAATACCTAGGAATAAATTTCAAAGAAGTGAAAGATCTCTACACTGAAAACTATAATCCACTGATGTAAGAAATTAAAGATAATAAAAAATGGAAAGATATCTCATGTTCATAGATTAATTAATTTTGTTAAAATATCTACAATACCCACAGTGATCTACAGATTCAGTGCAATCCCTATGAAAACACCAATGACATTCTTCACAGAAATAGAAAAAAAGAATACTAAAATTTGTATGGAACTACAAAAATCCCTGAATATCCAAAGCAATCCTGAGCAAAAAGAACAAAGCTGGAGGCATCACACTACCAGACTTCAAAATACACTACAAAGCTATAGTAACCAAAACAGCACGGAAAACCCAGGAATAAATCCATGCATTTACAGCCAATTCATTTTCAACAAAGGCTTCAAGAACATACATTAGGGAAGGGACAGTCTTTTCAATAAATGGTGCTGAGAAATATGGATATCCATATGTAGAAGAATGAAATTAGACCTCTATCTCTTGCCATATACAAAAATCAAATCAAAATGGATTAAAACTTAAATGTAACACCTGAAACTACGAAACTACTAGAAGAAAACATTGGGGAAGCACTCCAGGACATAGGTCTGGTCAAAAATTTTTTGGGTAAGACCTCAAAAAGAACAGCAACTAAAGCAAAAATAGATAAATGGGATTACATCAAGCTGAAAAGCTTCTGCACAACAAAGAAAACAATCAACAGAGTGAAGAGACAACCTACAGAATGAGAGAAAATATTTACAAACTATCTATCTAACAAGAGATTAATATCCAAAATGTATAAGGAACTCAAACCACTCAATAGCACAAAACAAATAATCTAAGTAAAAAATGAGCAAATGATTTGAATAGACATTTTTCAAAAGAAAATATACAAATGGCCAACAGGTATATGAAAAAATGCTCAACATCACTAAGGGTCAGGAAAACACAAATCAAAACAACAATGACATATCATCTCACTCAAGTTAAAATGGCTATTATCAAAAAGACCAAAAAACCAAAAACAACCAGATGCTAGCAAAGATTTCGAGACAAGAGAACATTAGTACAATGCTGGTAAGATTGTAAATTTATACCAGCACAGTATGGAGGTTTCTCAAAAAACTAAAAATAGACCTACCACATGATTCAGCAATCCCATCGCTAGGTATATCCAAAAGAAAGTAAATCAGTGTATCAAAGAGATAACTGCACTCCCACATTTACTGCAGCACCATTCACAATAGCCAAAATACGGACACGACCTAAGTGTCCATTATCAGATGAATGGATAAAGAATATGTAGTATATATACACAATGGAATATTATTCAGCCATAAAAAAGAATAAAATTCTGTCATTTGCAGCTACATGAATGGAACTGCAGGTCATTATATTAAAGTGAAACAAGCCATGTTCAGAAAGGCAAATATCACATGTTCTCACTCATATGTGGGAGCTAAAAATGTTGTTCTCATTAAAGTAGAGAGTAGAATGATGGTGATCAGAGGCTGAGAAGTGTAGCAGGGAGGAGACATAAAGAGAGGTTGATTGATGGGTACAAAAATACAGTTAGATAGAAGGAATTAAGCTCTACTTTTTGACAGCACAGTAGGGTGACTATAGTCAACAATGATTTTTTACTTATTTCAAAAAGCTAGAAGTGAAGATTTGAAATATTCTGAAAACAAAGAAATAATAAATGTTTGAGGTAATGGATATCCTAATTGCCCTGATTTGATCATTACATGTTGTACGCATATATCAAAATATCACATGTATTCCACAAATATATACAATTATTATGCATAAATAAAATAATTTTTAAAAAAGGTTTGTACAATTATCAGCACTAATCTTAAATACACACACACACACACACACACACACACACACACACCAAAAAACAAACAAACAAAACTCTCCAAAACACAAACTGGATAAACACACACACACATACACCACATACATACACACACACCCTCCCCATGAGATTTGGGGCACAAATACCTGCTCTTTTCACTTACTCCCAACTCTCTCAGTTTAGATACCAACCTCTGAAGATGGTAAATAAACTGCTGTTTAACAACTTCTCAAGTTAAATCACTATCTTTTATTGCACTGACCTAAGAGATTTTCGTTTATTCTAGGTAAAAATTTTTTCACTAAGAGCACCCAAAAAGACAAAACTAACAACTTCTGGTAAATGCAGAACATCCATTTTTAATAGTTTTATTAGAGTATTAAAAGTTAGGCTACAGAATGACAAGAGAGGATTAATCTTGTAAATTTTAAATGTTCACTTTAAATATAAACAATAATTCATTTATAATTCTAGATTTTATTCTCAAATAATCTTAATATAAAATATACTCTTTTAATTTTCTCCAAGAAAAGCATAGTTTTCTAGCCTAGGAAAACTAGACTTTGAAGTTAAGCTATTGATATCCTCTCCTAGATTGCTAGAAAATAGGAGTGCTCTTTAACATGCAGCAAAGAGGCAGAGGGAGAAAGAGCAAAACATTGTCTGGGAAACCGTAAAAGCCATTCAGCTGAGAACAGTCCATTTGCATCTGTATCCACGACTCCACATTGACATTGAGTTTTGCAGTCCCACTCAGGTAGGGATGGTAGACCTTTGACAGCGTAAATATGCGAATATGAATAATGATAGCTATCCTACTCTGTTTGTTTAATAAACAAATGCCCCAGACATTGTTCCAGTATTTAGTGGACTCACTGTGAAACAGGTGCCTCACATTAGAACCAGATAAAGTAGGAGAGCTGGGGGCTGATGTAAAAAAGAAAGAGCCTAAGAAACATGCATTTCTCTTGTTATATAAGGAGATATGTAAGCGTATTTCACTAAAATATTTGATTTGGGTTTGTTTGTGTATTTTGTCAAAATGATAATAAAAGTCTTAGCTTTTACATAATACCTTTCACTATTCAAGAAAGGTTTACAATTGAGGTCATTTAAAGACAAATAAAAATTTAAAACCTTAATATAAATGAACAATTTATACATTTAAATTATGTACACATCCTAAGTTTTCCAAGTTGGCATTTGGGTTTTTTTAATCTTTAAATTAATTTATTCATAAGTTTGGAGTGCCATTATCCATTACATTAGACTGTAGCTTATACACCCAGAGGAAAATGCCAACATTAAGTTCATCAACATTTGTGGGAAATAATAAAAATTATACTGGATGTTGTTTGTCAGTCAATTTTTATAAACCTAAACTATTTGAGGATAGTATTTAATTTAAAATTTAAGGATATAAAACTTCACTTTTCTTAGCAAAGGAAAAACTCAGGGAAAAGATCAAAGTTAAAGAAACAAAATTGAGATTAGAAATCCATTTTAAGCTAAAATGACAATGTCTTCACAAGTTAATATTAATCCTTTAATTACAAATTTCAAAGGTTTAACTAGTTTCTATGACCTTAGCTTTGAATAATTATGCCATATGGAGCTTTTCTTAAATTTGAAAAAGACGCTGAATTGTTGCTCAAAGCCTTTTAATGACTTCAGGCTGGCAGAATTCCAGTATAATCCTTCAGATACCACTTAAAATTACAGACCAGGAACCCAAGCTGGTAAATGCTATGTCAAATTCGTAAGAGCTTTTTACTTACAGCATATTGCAGAAAATGTTTGGTATGTTAATATATTTATAAATATCAAAATGGGAAGCTTAAAACAACTATTTATAGTGGAGAATTCAAAGGAAAAGATGGACAGATTAGGCTAAATATAAATAAAATTATTTGTGTATCAAAAATTAAAAGGCAAATACCAAAAATATTTTCCACAAAAATAAGGGTTTTATCATCCAAAATATAAAAAGAGTTTATATAAGCTGATGAGAAAAACATCAGGACCCTAAAAGAAGAGAAACTGGCAAAGGACATGAACAGGCAATTCCTAGAAAATGAAATATGAATAACGAGTAATCTACTGGAAATGTTCAATCTCTCACTCTTTAAAAATGCAAATTAAAAACAACAACTGTTTTTCACAAAAAGTATCAAAAATTAAGAAAAATACTAATAATACTAAGGACTAAATAGATACTCTATTGGAATAAACATAAATTAGTACAAATTTTCTGAAATGTAATTTGACCTTTTAATTCCACTGGAATTTTAACATAAGGGAAAAAAATTGAAAACATTGACAAAAGTTTACCTGCAATGTGCTAATCTCCACATTTAACAGCTTTTTAAAAAATCTAAATGTTCCAGAATAAAGGAAAAGCACAATAAATTATGCTGTATCCACAAAATGGAATATCATGAAACAACGAAAACTATATTTTCAAAGAATTTCAAATGACATTGGAATATTCTTAGCATGGCTTTTAAAAAAGCAAGAGATGGAACTGTTTAATTAGTATGATCTGCATCAGCTAAGTTAACATAGCTATTTTACATACACATTAAATTATTATTATTGGTTATACTGGTTGGTGGCAGTAGCAGAGAATTTTATACTCTTCTCTATTTTCCATATCTTTTCTAATATCTTCTAAATTATCCTCTGTTTTAAGAATGGTTATTTTTAAAATAGCTGAATAGCTTTCTAAAACAATGGTAAATTTTAAATAGCAAAGTTTTAATCAATCTGAAAATTACCCACTATCATCACGTAGTAATGTTCTTTAATTTTTCAAAGGTTCATATTTTATGGGCTTTGTTTCAATTCAGTTTGAAAAGATTTTAAAAAGCGAGAAAAGAAGCTTTCACTTTGGAAATGTCAATCATTTACTCTCTTGGATTCTCTATTTCAAATATTTTGACCTTGTGGAGGTATTTCATGTTTCTCTTAATTCAAAGTCATTGAAGATATCATCTAGGTCTAAATCGCTACTGACAGAAACTCAGGTAGGGTCTGGACTTAGGAATTCTTTTATAACCTTAACATTGTACGTGCTACTGAAACAACCCAGACCCACATGGAATGTTACATTTAGATTATTTATTATTCTGGTGTTATTGTCCTTTCCTCTTTGAACCTCAATTTTATATTCAATGATAGAAAATTAATTTCTAAACCTCTGAATTCTGACTGGATTTTAATCTGCTAGCAAACATTTGAACTTTCAGATTTATTTAAACATGACAAAACATTAAACTTTTTATAAGATACAGTGAGAAGATTTCAAGTAACTTGCAAAATGACACAACAGACTAGCCATAGAATTACCAGCTTACTAGTGTTAATTCAAAGTTTTATAGTAGGAATTCAAATATTTATTAACTTGTGTAGAAAAGTTAAAACTATGTCTGAAAAAAGATTTATGCTATGTATTTAACTTATTAAGTAATATGGAGGATATTATAACACTAAAATAATATAAATGAATACTTGAATACAAAGATGTATCTTGCCCTACCCAAAGTATTTATAATGGGTTGAAATCAAATTTGGATAAATCAATAATGATTTATTTATTCACATTATCATACACAGGGGTTATACTGAATTTCCTGGTTGATCATCATTCTTTTATTCACTCACTCGACATTTAATGAATGCCTACTTTGGGCAAGGCACCACGCATGATGCTAGTGCGATTATTTCCTGCTTTCAGGGAATTCACAGTTCAGGTCTTCACTGCATTTGGAAATGTTAAACTCCTTTTACTAGTTAAGTAAAAATATTATTCAGTCAGAAATACAAATTACTCTTCATATGAAGAGCCCAGCAGCACTTGGATTTCGACATACGAACTTTGGAGTTGGTGAATTCCACCAGTTCAACAAAAAACAAACTCATCACACTAAACACTAGCCTATTTAATGTTCTCTTTTCCTATACTCCCCTCTTTGCCAACAAGCCCTTCCATACTGGTTCACTTCCTCAGTGCCTTTATCCATGCCAGCTAAAATGACTATGCTCAAGCCTCATTTCTATCTTCTTCTATTCCTGTGTCCTCACTTCAATTCAGGAGCATTCCCTTCCTACAGACCCAGACTGCCCATGCTCCCTACTCTAGCTGCAGAACTCCAATTCAGTACAAGTGAGTTCCCTCACATCCTCTTCCTTTCTGCAGCATTCCACACCTCTGTTCAACCAGAAGCCTGGCTGCCCTTACTATTCTTGAAATTTCTCATTTAAGCAGGCTACTGTGATTCTTTACTCAGAATACAGATGATATCAGCTATAAGGTCATCTCAAGTCTTATCAGAGAACTTCTCAGTATCTTTAGCAATCCTCTCCTCCCTTGGTGAAAGTTATACCTCCTGTTGCTCATTCACTCACTATATCCCAGGTGAGCACCTACCATGTGCCGGTTTTCCAGGCACTAGTGGTGCAGAAATTAACAAATAGACAAGGTCCTGTTAATAGAGCTTATTTTCTAGTGGATGGGAGGAAACAGAAAATAAATATACATGACTTCAGGTAGTGAGATGAGCTATAAAGACAATAGGACAAAGTAAGGTGGTATTCACAGGCCAGACTTTAGATAAAGAGGTCAGGGAAGGATGCTCTGAGGAGTGTAGAATGATGAGAAGGAGGCTGGCCATAAGAAAATCATGCAAAGAACATTCTGGGCAGAGGGTGACAGTTGTAAAGACCTGGAGGCAGGAGAGGTGTGGCACGTTCCAGGCACAGACCAACATCTCCTGTGCCTGGACTCTTGTGGCCAAGGGCCGAGGCAGGCCTCTGCTGGGGATTTCATCACACCCACACCTCTCAGATCACAAGCCAACAATTATCCACAACTCTTCACATCATTAAGCTGCTCCTGTCCTAATGGAGCAGTCCCTTCTCATGTATTCAAAATGCTCAAGACATGTTCAGCCTAAAAATATACTCTCCTTAACTCCTGCTGCTCTTTGGAACTACACCTTCCTTTTAACATCACATTTTCCAGAACAACAGAGTGTTCCCTCATCCCCACTTCCTCACTGATCTTCTGCAACTGTATTTCTGTGCACACTATCATTTTCAGTGCACTGCCCAAGATCATCAATGACTTCTCTGTTTCAAATCCAGTGACCTTTGCTCAATCCTCATCCTTCCTGATTTTCTGTCACATTCTTGACAATCCTCCTTTCCAAATATTTTTTCCTTTATTTCCATGAAAATTCATTTTTCTCATAATCGTTCTACCTTGATGACCCTTCTTTGACTGCCTCCTTCCCAACCTCTCAAATGGAGTTTGTTCACTTAAGCTCTTCTTTCATAGCTCTTTTCTCTCTCCCCCCCGCCCCCTCTCCCATTCTCTTCACTCACTCCCAAGGCCACAGGCCAGGCCATCTCAGTGGGTGGCTCCTATAGCTGCTTCTCTCCAGTCCTGCCTTCTCTTAGGATATCTAGAAACGTTATTTCAACAGCAACTAAAACTATAGTGTGGCACTTCAAACTCAACATGTTCTTAACCGAATTCATCTTCTTCCTCCCCAAACCAGAAACTTCTATGTTCCCAATTAAGGGTTGAATTTATACTTAACAAGTCTAATCAATGCCATCTCTGCGATGCTTCTGCAATGTCTTCTCTGTCTTGCTGCCACTACGACACCCCCAGTACCTCTCATGCACCTCTATTGTGCCTTCAAGAACCTGTAGTTTGACCTAATCCAGTCCCCATCAACTCCTTCTACTACTACCACACCTTGCCAGCACTGACAGAATGATGTTCCTAATAATCACTTGAATCTTGACACTTCCTTTCTCAAAACCTTCAGTAGCTCCTCAGTGTTTACCTAACAAAGCCAAAATACTTATCATAGCTTTGGAGACTTTCAGTGATCCCCAAGCTATCTTTTGCCTGATTACTAACTGCTCCCCTTGATTAACCTATTTGCCATGTAAATGGTTTTGTTTGCTCTTGTTTTTGTTATTCCTTTGACTCAGAATGCCATCTTCCATATCTACTGGTCAAAATCCTACATATTACTTATGTCTAGTTCAAATGACATCTCTTCTAGTTAACTTTTCCTACTTTCCTCAGCAGAAAATAATTTTCCCCAAATTCACACTCTACCTCGCAGTATAGTTATCTGTGGATGTGTGCGTGTGTGTGTGTCTTGCTGTCACTATTATTTCATCTTTTTGAGGACGGTAACCACCTTTTTCCTTTATATCCACACAGTACCTGGCATAATGCCTTTTCAGGATACAGAACATCTACCAGAAATGTTTGCCAAATGAATTATCAATGGTTTCTAATACTAACTTTTTTTTTTTTACCTTTAACCTGTCAATTCAGTTAGTAACACACATAAATCTACACTTGAAAACCTTCATCTCCTATTAAAAAGAAATATTTGGAATGTGTATATATAATGCAAGATAATTAAAGACTAAATTGGATGTTTTATAAGTCTGGCTTTGGTAAGTCTGATTTTCCTAAGTCGAGATACACTGTTATCTGTGCCATTTAAGAACATTGACTTAGAAACACACGGACCTGCTAGCAGAGCTGACTGACGCCAAGGCGAGGTGTGCTTGTGAGAGTCAGCAAAAAGAGAAGCAGCAACACCGCTTTCCCTGTCCGTCAGTCTCTCTTTTATCTGCTGTTTTCAAAGGTCTAAGACTCTTCTGTTTAAGGCAATTTCTCTAATCCCTGAAACTTTGTATATTTTAGCATGAAAACATTATTATTTTATACCTCTGTGAAGGCATCATCACTAACATCCCACTTAGATGTATAAGAGGCATCTCAACCTGAACATGTTCTGAATGGCCCAACCTGTCGCTCTTGCAAGTCTTCTTCCTTTCAGCAAAGAGAAACTCCATTTGTCCATTGGCTTGGGCAAGTAACCTGGTGTCACTCTCGACAGCTCCTTTACACCCCACCTACCACGCCCCATGTATGAATCAACAGCAAATCCCGTCAGCTCTACCTTTGGAGCATATCCCAAATCTGATCAGTTTTTACCACCTTTACTACTATTACCTAGACACCTCTTGTCTAAATTATTACAATAGCCTTCTAACTGGTCTCTCTACTTCCTGCTCTGCCCTCAATTTACTGTACTCTCAGCACGGCAGTTGGAGAGATCCTACTCAAGTGTGAGTCAGATCACGTCACTCCTTTGCTCAAAACCTGCCAAGCCTCCTCTACCCACGGAGGGTAAAAGCAAAGCCCTTTCACTGGCTTACTCAGACCTTCCTGACCTGGGCCCATGCCCTGAGGTTTCTTCTCTGGCCTCATCACCTTCCCTTCTTCTCAGTCAACATTTCCAGCCATACCAGTCTCCCTACTGTTCATCCAAGAAGACAGGCACACTCCCACCTCTTTCGAGCCCTTTTCCTATTTATTTCTGAGTTCAGAGCTATGCTGCCAAGGGCAAAGTCTGCTGAAATCTGACTTTCAAAGGAATTAAGGTACTATAAAGAAAGCACATTAGGATCTATGTAGAACCAGTGGAGTAATGCCTAGTATGGTGATGCTGTATACTCTCTGAAGGTACAACATTATTTGAAGATGAAGAAGAGGTAGAGAAAATTAAACAGAATTAGGTGATTCTTAAATTATCCTTTTCAAGTTTCTTATTCCCAAGACACAGATTGGTCTTAAGAAAGTCAAGGTGCAATTTTACAAATAGTAATTCACATTTAGCACCTGAATAAAATATTTATACTTTTTCAGAACATCAAAAAAAAGAATGCTTGAGATGGAACCTTGAATATAAGTCAACCCAAAACATGTAAACATTAAATTGGCATTTATTTCAATAATATATGATTCTAAAGAGACTTTTCTTATTTCTACTGAAATATCAACTTGGGGAAATATATCATCATTTAAGCTACACTGTTATAAAAAACTGTAAAATATAGAATGATTATAAGATAACCTAGGAAAATCTGAAACTTGAGTATTAACCTAGGAAAATTTAGCCCAAGTATTTCTAATCAATATAATATTTGACAATATTATAATATTGTTTTATCATAATGTGTATTTAATTACTATGGAATAGAATATTCCACATAATCTCTTCCATGAAAGTCAATGGAAAAGTTAGGAAAGTATTTATATTATTTTATAGGGATATATCATAAGTCAACAAAATAAATCCTAGTAGATATGGTGCCTAGACATAGAGCAAGAGAGTTAAATTGCTCATTTGAAGAGTTTATAAATATAAAGAGTAATTCCATGTCTATTACCTTTTAGAGATTAAATATAAGGGTGATGGCAGAGCATTTTAAACATGGGTTTCAACTGTCTATTAAAAAATCCAGTTAGATGTCTTACCTTTTCCAATGTCATTTCTGTCTCAGCCGCATGAGTCTTTTTCAGCTCTATTTTCATCTTTTCTGATTCAGCCTTCAGTTTGTTGACGGCAGTCTCATGGTCCCTTGCCGCCCTTTGCTTTTCTTCTTCACGAAGAAGACCAAGTTCTACCAGCTGCTGTTTCCGCTGTGAGTTCACATTAATCAGCTCTTCTCTCAACTTGTGAACCTGGGTCTCCATGTCAGCAATAACCTTGTTTTTAAAAATGGAAGAATGGGCAGAGGATATGAATAGGAAAGTCACAAAAGAAGAACTGTAAAAGGCCAATGAACAAAATACAAAAATACAAAACATGAAATACAAAAAGTTCACTCCTTCCTTCCATCCTTCCTTCCTTCCCTCATTCCTCACTCACATGCCATTCCCTCACAGATCAGAGGTATAATACCAGCTGTAACATTTTACCATGTATTTGTATCCTAAAACAACATGTTGTTTAGTTTTACTTGTTTCTAATACCTATGTAAATAGAATATAGCATGTATTCTTCTGAAACTTACTTTTTCAAATATTCAATATCACCATGTTCCTGAAATTCATCCAGTGCTCCTTATTGCATTTTTAAAATTTCATTGGCTTTTGCTTCTATTTTTGTTATGTCCTTCCTCCTACTTTCTTCTGGTTTATTTTGTATGCCTTCTTCTAACTTCTTATCTTGGATACTTAACTCATTTATTTTTATCTTTTATTCCTTTCTGATTAATAAACTTAAGACTATAAACATCTCTCTAACTATTGCTTTAGTTCCACCTCTTAGGTTTAGATATATGGAATTTTCATTATCATTGAGTTCAAAACATTTTTTTAACATCTACTATGATTTATTTTGTTGACTTATGAACTATTTAGAAGTATGCTTCTTAATTCCCAAGCATATGGGATATATTAGTTTCCCAGGGATGCCATAACAAAGTACCACAAACTAGATGCTTTACAAGAACAGAATTGTATTCTCTCACAGTTCTGGAGGCTAGAAGTCTAAAATCAAGGAGTTGGCCAAGCTGGTTCCTTCTGCGAGCTCTGAAGGAGAATCTATTCCATGCCTGTCTCCTAGCCTTTGGTATTTGCTGGCAATCCTTGGTGTCCCTGGGTTTAGACACACATCATTCTAATCTGTGACTCTGTCTTCACATGATTTGTTCTCTTTGGGTGTGTCTCCGTGTTTCTCAATATGACACTGGTCATATTGGATTTAGGGCCCACTTTAATCCACCATCACCTAATTTTAACTTGATTACATCTACAAAGACCCTATTTCCAAAAAATATAACTTTCACAGGTTCTGTGGGGATATGAAATTTCAGGGAGACAACACTCAATTAAGGACATGGAGTTTAATGGTTATCTTTTTGTTATTCACTTCTAATTGCACTGTGGCCAAAGAATGTATTCTGCCTTCCATTAATTCTTTGAAAATTGTTGAAATTGTTTGATGGCAAGTTATGCAGTCAATTTTTTAAAAAAAGCTTTATGTATGATTGCTAAGAAATGTATATTCAGTATTTCCTGCAGTTATTCAGTGCTGTATTCTATACACGCCCATTGGGTCAAATTTGTTATGTTGTTGAAGTGCTCTATAACTTACTGTTTTTAACTTGAGTTATGACTTAAAGATATGCATTAAGATCTCCCTCTATAATGGTAGATTTGTCTCTTTCTCTTTGTGTCTCATTAAATTTTCCTCTATGTATTTTGAGGTTATAAGATCAATCTTTTTAGTTGGCTTTTTGTTATCAAATAGTGATCCTTGTCCTCTTTTTCTGTAGTACCGATTTTGCCTTAAAGTCATTTTTGTCTGAAAGTAACAGATTTTAGTAGCAGCTTTTTGGGGGGAGACAGTATTTGCTTGGTATATATGTATTCTTTTACTTTAATCCTCTCTGCATCCTCAGTTTTTAGATATGTATCTTATAAATAACATACAAATTTTGAATTTTCTTTTTGACTTTTAAATGTAACATTTAGTCCAATTAACTTGTATATGCCAACTTATTTGCCTTTATTTTTTCTCTTATTTTATGCTATTTGGCCTACATTTTGTGCATTTCATTTTTTCCTCCTTTTTTGTCTTCTTTTATTCTAAATAAATAAATTTTTTCCTCTTTCAACTTTCTTTTCCTTCCTAGTTTGTAAGCCATACGCTGTATTTTCTTTTGGTGTTAACAGTAAGAGGGATCAACACCCATACTTCACTTATCAAATTTTAGAGTTAATTATTTTTTATATCATCCTGAACAATAAATAAAACAGGACATTTTAAGTTGTGTCATCCTCTTCCAGATTTATATGCTAGTTGTTATTTTCAATTTATTTTGTTTTTCTCACCTCAATATCACAATTATTATTTTATTCACTCAGAAACTCTTTGGATATACCCATATATTTACCAATGTCTTGTTTCCACACTCTTTCTTGGAACTCTGACCTCCCAACAACCACTCTCCTTTAGTCCCAACTGCATTCTTTAAGTTCCTTTAAAGAGGTTTAGTGAAAAGTAGTTTTAGTTATTACTGGTCTTAAAATATATATATATGGGTATTGATGAAAGGCCAGCTGTTATTCCTCTGAAGATGATTTATCTCTCTGGATGCTTTTAAGATCTTCTCTTTGTCTTTAGTGTTCATCACTTTCTTTATGATTTCTCTAAGTGTAAGCATGTTTTCATTTATTCTGATCAGAACATGCTAGTCCTGTGAATCTGTCTTTGGTGAATACTGCAAAATTCTCAGTCAAAACCTGTCCCTTTAATGTCTCTGTTCCTTCTCTCTCCACTCTTATGAAACTCACTTAGGTGTATGTCGGATTTTTGCATTCTTTCATTTCCCTTAACTTCTCAAACTTTTAATCTCCTTTAGTCTCTCCTACATGCTGGATGTTTTCTTCTGTGTCTAATCTCAAGTTGAGAGCCTCATTAGTGCTCTGCTTACATCTCTAGGTTTCTGTTTCCAGTTAGTTTTTGGTCTCTGAGTATCCTAATTAACTTAACGGCTCATAAACACACTAAAAATAAGTTATTTAAAAATTTTCTTATCCTTTTTAGTTGTTTTCAGAGGGAAAGTTGATCAGAGAACATAGTGCCTTGCTACCAGATGTATAGTTAGTTCAGGCTTAAGGGAATCTCTTAGTACTACCAATGTATTAGCTATGAATGCAACATTTTCTAAAACAAAATGGTAACTATTTTATCCATGATGTACTTTCAATGAGCACTACATTTCCCTGACTAGAAACCAGAAAGTCCAAGTGACAGTAATGTAAAAGTAACATTAGGATGCTGAGAATAGGAACACAAAGCTAAATGATGTGAAGATACTATAATAATCAAAATGTCTATAAAATTATTTCATTTTCAATAAAAATATTTTACTCATACTATTTTAAGTGTTAATAATTGTAATATTTCTACATGATAAATAATAACTGCTAGAATGTTGAGTATTTACTTTGCACCAGGCATCTTATATAGGTTATTTTATTTAATCTTTACAACAACCCAGTATAATAAATACTATTAATATACAAAAGTTTTTCCTTTTTTTGGACTGTGGTCAGTACACACTAGCTCAACTATTGACCCTCCTCCCTCCCTACACTAGAATGAAAGAGACATAGCAGATGGCTGGACAAAAACATTTTGGAGAAGAAAGTGCTTGATAATCACAAATCTGAGCCCCAGAGACATGAGGTGATCAGATGTCCCATTTTTATCCTGCCTCTCTAAAAAACCTGACTTGAAATATTCCCAGAGGAATGTGTAAGAGGACTTCATATAAAAGGCTAATCCTCACAAACCTGTAGTGGAAAAGATGAATCTTTTTCTCAGGAAATGTATGTATGTTTTAATGTTTGTTTCTCTGTTTCATAGATGTATTGATATCTGTGTATCAATACATAGCTATAGACCAATTGTCCTTGAAAACAAAGTGTCTTGCATTTTGTTCCTTGTTTTATAATGATTCCTTTGAACTCAATACTTGGGAATAATAAGAGAAGAGACAGTCAATTTAATCAAATTCTGAAACAGATTAGAAATCTTCCAAGAGCAGATAGACTTCAGCAGTGACAACATTATGTTTCTAGGGAGTAAAACATTCTTTTGAACAAAGCTCTGTGATATCAAGATAGCAGATGAGGATGGGCTACTGGCTCCCTTCCCCAAAATCAACCTGCAGAAACCACAGGAAGCATGAATCTGAGATATTAATGATGATGACAACAATAATAAAAATAACAAAACAAAACTCTGAAAAGCTCCTGTGTAGAATAAAGGCAGTCTTGAACTGGAGAATATACATGTGTGGAAGGGAAGGGGTTAGGGAAGAAAACAATAGAAAAGTACACTGGAGGAATGCTTTACTTTTTGCTCTTGTCTCTCCCTTTCATTGCCACAGGACAATCTTATCTGTCCCATTATCATGTTGGAAGTGAGAACCCAACATAGTATTGCTATGAGTCAGGTAATACCACAGCAAGCAAAAGCCTTGCTTGGGTGAGGAGTTGTAGAAAACAGGCGCAGACTTATCAGAACTTCTTGGGCATTCACTCTTCCATACTTTCCCCTCCAAATTCCCAGTACTACTGATTTATAATCTCAAAAGACAGCCTCCTCCTATTGCTACTTATTTCCAAGAGGTTAGTTAAGTTGTTGAACAGCAGACTTTCTGATGAAGTAGCTGTGAAAGGGAGTGGCACAGTGATGGAATACTCTGTCCTTGGGTTCATAATATCCTCCTTCCATAAGCTCACCTCACAGTCAAGGATTAAGGCCTGGCCTTTTGCTCTTTCCCAGAACATGTTACCAGTTAGACTATATGATAGTCCCAGGGGAACGTCAGCTCACTGGCCAAAGTAAATAAACCCGAGGAGCAAAACTACTATCAAAAAGAGATGACTAAATGACATACATTATCTGAAGCTGTATAACCGGAACAAATGAGTCAAGAATTCTTTAAAAGCATAATAAATATATAGATAACATATACATAATAAATATAGTGAAAAGGGTAATGGAAGAAGTTAGAAACATGAAGCAGCAATAAGAAGTCATAAAGGAAGGAAAAGGTGAAAATGATTGGAAAAAGGGCAGAAAATGTAAAAGAAAAGCTGACAATTGTGGAGGACAAAGGAAAACAACCTGCTTCTGAATGAAAATTGAGTCAATGATGAAATTAAGATGGAAAACAAAAGTTTTTCAAACTGAATAACAAATATGACACAAATATCCAAAATCTATGAGACACAGAAAAAGCAGTGTCATGGGGGAAGTTCATAGCCTTTTTTTCATCAAAAAGACAAAGATAAAAAATTAACAACTTAAGGTCACATCTCAAGGAACCAGAAAAAGAACAATCCAAACACAAAGCTCTCAGAAGAAAAGAAATAACAAAGCTTGGAGTAGAACTAAACGAAATGGAAACCAAAAATCAATACAGAGGATCAATGAAACAAAATTTGGTTCTTTGAAAAGATAAACAAAATTGATAGGCTATTAGCTAGATTAACCAGAAATAAAAGAGTAAGGACTCAAATAAGCCCAATCAGAAATGAAAAAGGAGGCATTATAATTGATACCACACAAATACAAACTATTATCTGTGACTGCTATGAAAACCTCTACACACTCAAACTAGAAAATCTAGAAGAAGAAGAAATGGATACATTTTTGGAAGCACACGACCTTCCAAGCTTGAATCAGGAAGAAATAGAAATACTGAGCAGACCAATAACGAGTAGGGAGACTGAAACAGTAATAAAAAATCTCCCAAGGAAAAAAAGGCCTCAGATCACATGGATTCACAGCCAACTACAATCATACCTACAAGAATTGGCACCCATCCCACTAAGACTGTTCCATAACATTGAGAAGGAGGGAATTCCCCCTAACTCATTCTATGAAGCCAATATCGTATCACCCTGATATCAAAGCCAGGAAAGGACACAAAAAAAGGAAAACTATAGACTAATATCCCTTATGAATACATATACAAAAATCCTCAACAAAATACTAGCAAACCAAATTCAACAGCATGTCAAAAAGATAATTCACCATAATCAAGTGGGATTCATCCCAGGAATGCAAGGATGGTTCAGCATACGCAAATCAATAAATGTAATTCATAACATAAACAGAATTAAAAACAAAGACCATATGATCATCTCAATAGATGCAGAAAAAGCATTTGACAAAATCCAGCACCCTCTCATCATAGAAACCCTCCACAAACTAAGCATAGAAGGAACATACCTCAAAATAATAAAAGCCATATATGACAAACCCACAGCCCACATCATACTGAATGGGGGAAAGTTGGAAGCATTCCCTCTAAGAACTGGAACAAGACAAAGGTGTCCACTGTCACCACTTCTATTCAACACAGTACTAGAAGTCCTAGCCAGAGCAATCAGGCAATAGAAAGAAATAAAAGGCATTTGAATTGGGAAAGAGGAGGTCAAATTACCCCTGTTTGCAGATGATATGATCTTATACCTAGAAAACCCTAAAGACTCCACCAAAAGATGCCCAGAATTGATAAATAAATTTAGTAAAGTCTCAGGTTACAAAATTAATGTACACAAATCAACAGCATTTCTGTATACTAGTATCACTCAAGCTGAGAGTCAAATCAAGAACTCAATACCATTTACAGTAGCTACAAAGAAAATAAAATACCTAGGAATATACTTAAACAAAGAGGTAAAAGATCTCTGTAAGGAGAAGTACAAAACAATGACGAAAGAAATCACAGATGACACAAACAAATGGAAAAACATTCCATGCTCAAGGATTGGAAGAATCAACATTGTTAAAATGTCCATACTGCCCAAAGTGATTTTCAGATTCAATGCAATTGCCATCAAAGTTCCAATGTTATTTTTCATGGATCTAGAAAAAATAATCCTAAACTTCATATGGAACCAAAAAAGAGCCCAAATGCCAAAGCAATCTTAAGCAAAAAGAACAAATCGGGAGGCATCATCACATTAGCTGACTTCAAATTATACTACAAGGGTATAGTAACCAATACAGCATGGTACTGGTATAAAGGTAGACACACAGACCAATGGAACAGAATAGAAAACCCAGAAATAAAACCACATACCTATGACCAACTGATTTTTGACAAAGCAGACAAAAATGTACACAGGGGAAAGGACACCCTATTCAATAAATGGTGCTAAGAAAATTGGATAGCCACATGCAGAAGAATGAAACTGGATCCCTATCTCTCACCATATACAAAAATAATTAACTCAAGATGGATTAAAGACTTATATGTAAGGCCTGAAACCATAAAAAGTCTAGAAGAAAATGTAGGAAAAATTCTTGTAGCCATTGGCCTAAGCAAAGAATTTATGAGTAAGACCCCAAAAGCAAATATGACAAAAACAAAAACAAATAAATGGGATTTAATTAAACTGAAATATTTCTGCACAGCAAAGGAAATAACCAACAGAGTAAGTAGACAACCTATGGAATGGGAGAAAATATTCACAAGGTATACATCTGACAAAGAGCTGATATCCAGAACCTAAAAGGATTCTAAATAATCAGCAAGAAAAAAAAAAACAAACAAACAACCCCATCAAAAAGCGGGCAAAAGACATGAACAGATTTTTCTCAAAAGAAGATAGACAAATGGCCAATAAACATGAAAAAATGCTCAACATCACTAATTATCGGAGAAATGCAAATCAAAACCACAATGAGATATCCCTTACCCCGTCAGAAATGCCATTATTAAAATGTCAAAAAACAAGAGATGCTGGCTCAATGGAGAGAGAAAGGAATGTTTATGCACTGTTGATGGGAATGTAAACTAGTACAACCTCTATAGATAGCAGCATGGATATTCCTCAAAGAACTAAAATTAGACCTACCATTTGGATCCAGCAATCTCACTACTAGGTATCTACCCAAAGGAAAAGAAGTCATTATATCAAAAAGATACCTGCACCCAAATGTTTATCGCAGCACAATTCACAACTGGGAAGATACAGAACCAACTTAAATAAGTGTCCATCAACTGATGAGTAGATAAAGAAAATGTGGTATATACACACTATGGAGCACTACTCAGCCATAAAAAGGAATGAAATAATGTCTTTTGCAGCAACTTGGATGGAACTGGAGACCATTATCCCAAGTGAAATATCTCAGAAATGAAAAAACAAATACCACATGTTCTCACTTATAAAGTGGGAACTAAATGAGGGATATGTATGGTCATGAAGAGGTGTAAAGGACACTGGAAACTAAGAAGGGGGGAAAGGGAGAAGGGAGTGAGGGATAAAAATCTACCTATCAGGTCCAATGTGCACTCTTCTGGTGACAGGTACACTGGAAGCCCTGACTTCAGCATGATACAATTCATCCATGTAACAAAAAACACTTGTACCCCTTAAATTTTTTGAGATTAAAAAAGGTAAAAATTTAGTTATTGAGTATAGCCTAAATAATTTTTATTAAAATATTTTAAAAATATATACAAATATAAAATTTATAAACTCTATATAGTTATTCTCACATAACTAAAATAAAATTATAAATCAAAACCAGAACAAAACCCCAAAAATATGTTTAAAAACACATGTACAAAAATACATCCTGATCCCCCACCCCGGATTTTTAGTGGTCTCTTTTTTTATTGTTGACTTTCAAGACAGATTTTAAACACTCTGAAGGAAAAAAAATTAATATCAATGACAGCCATGAACACATGAACAATCTGTTTCAAAGCCTAGTCATCTGTATTCTCAATGTTTATAATTAATTTTAATTTTAATTATAAAAATATTACATGCTGAATCTGCAGCACCTATAACAGTGCCTGCCCCAGAACAGATACTCAATAAATATTTAAAGCAACAGTCAACTGAAAACTTTACCCATTAACACTATCTTTCAAAAATGAAGGTAAAATAAATCAACAGATAAACAAAAACTGAGACTTTTTGCCCTCCAAAAGATTGTTGCCAAAGGTACTTCTAACGGATGCATTTCAAGAAGAAAGAAGAAGGTATGAGATGCGAAACAGAAAGGTCATGAATGAATTAACAGGCATGTTGGTAAATCTAAATAAAACTTGCTTACAAAATATAATAATGAAATCTATATGGGTAGGAAAATATGACTAAACAAATATTCTAGAAATAACTAAACTAAAATGTTATTTTGGAGATAAGATAAACTAGTGATTAAAATTTATTAGATAGTAAAATTTCAAGGAGAACTCCTAGAGTAGTTCTGTCCAATATAACTTCCTGTGACAAAGGAAACGTTCTATAAACATTCACTGTTCAATATAGTAGCCACTAGTCACATGCGGCTACTGAACACTTGAAATATGGCTAGTGCAAGTGAGAAACTGAATTTTTAATATGAATATTTTAATTAAAATTATTAAAATTATTCATTCTATTTTATTTATTTATTTTTAAATTGACAGATAAAACTGTGTTTTGCTACATACAACATATTGTTTTGAAGCATATATACATTGTGGTATGACTAAATCTAGCTAATTAACATATGTATTACCTCACATAGTTATAATTTTTTAGAACACTCTACATCAATCTCTTAGCATTTTTCAAGAATACAACATATTGTTAACTACAGTCACCATGTTGTACAATAGCTCTCTTAAACTTATTCCTCCTATCTACTGAGACTTTGTATCCTTTGACCAACATCTCCCTCACCTCCCCGCCCCCACAAACCCCCATACCCTGGTAGCTACCATTCTACTCTCTACTTCTATGAGATCAAACTTAAATAGCCACATATATTTAGTGGCTACTGTTCTGAAGCATTAGAACAGAGTGAATAATGTCCAAACAAGTGTGTGTGTGTTGCAAGGGAAGTAACCAAACTTAAATTCTAAAAAAAGGAGAAAAATGGAAATAGAAGAAACTCTCTCAACTTGATAAAGAGCAGCTACACAAAAACTATAGCTAACATCATACTTAATGGTGAGAAATTGTATGTTTTCCCCCTAAGATCAGACACAAGTCTCACAGGTCTCTCACCACCCCTATTTGACTTCGTACTGGCAATCCTAGCTAATGCAATTAAAGAGAGGAAATAGAAGGTACATAGAGTGGGAATGAAGAAATAGAACTGTCTTTGTTTACAGTTGACATGATTGTCCCTGTAGAAAATCTAAAAGAATAAAAAAAATCCTTCTTGGAACTGGTAAGTGATTTACAGCAAGGTCAAAGGATACAAAGTTAATACACAAAAGTCAATTCCTTTCTTATATAGTAGCCATTAACAATTTCTAGGTGAAATTACAAAAACATCACCACTTACAAAAGCACCACCACATAAAATACCTAGGTACAAAGCTAACAAAATATGTATAAGATCTATATGTGGAAAAATATAAAACTGTGAAGAAAGATATCAAAGAAGATCTAAAAAATGGAGAGATATTCCATTCATGAATTGCATAACTTAATATTATTAAGATGTCAATTTGTCTTTACTTCATCTATAAGTTCAACACAATACCAATCAAAATCCCAATGAATTATTTTATAGATTATCAGTGATGTAATACCAAAGCTAATATGGAAAGGCAAAAGACCTGGAATAGCTGACACAATACTGAAGAAAAGAACAAAGTTTGAGGACTCAAATTAGATGATTTTGAGACTTATTATAAAGCTACAGTAATCAAACAGTGAAATTACGGTATTGGCAAAAGAATAGACACATAGATTGATGTAACAGAGTAGAGAGCCCAGAATAGACCCACAGAAATATAGTTAACCGATCTTTGACAAAGAAGCAAAGGCAACTCAATGGAAAAAGCCATTTTTTTCAACAAACGGTGCTCTAACAATTTGCATATCCAAATGCAGAAAAAAAAAGAGAACCCAGATAAACTTTACACCTTTCACAAAAATTAACTCAAAATGGATCATAGTCCTAAATGTAAAACAGAAAACTATAAAACTTATAGACAAAAACACAGGAGAAAATGTAGTGGGCCTTGGGTTGGCAATGTGTTTTTATATACAACATCAGCATAATCCATGGAAGAAAAATATTAAGTTGGAGGATATTAAAATTTTTAAAACTTACACTCTATAAAAGACACTGTTAAGAGAATGAAAAGATAAGCCACAGACTGAGAGAATATATTTGCAAAACACATGTGATAAAGGACTTTTATCCAAAATATACAAAAAATTTAATGGAACTACAGGGAAAAATGGACAAATACACCATTCTAGTGGGAGATTTAATCATATATACATATATATGAAATGTGTCAAGTGTCAACACACTGTAAGAAATTGGCGGTATCAGAGACATTCTTTGACAACATTACAATTAAGTTAGAAACCAATGACAAAATGACAAAAACAAAAGCAAAAATAATTCCTCAAATACTTCAAAATTTCAAATACACATGTTAAATAACTCATGGTTCAAGACAAAATTAAGATGAAATTAAAAGTACTTAAAACTGATCTCTGGAAGGAGACATAAGACACTTCACATTGGTACCGTTTTGGATGGCAATGAGGGGGTTAGTGATAACAGGGGTGAGTGGAAGATATTTTACTGTATCTATTTGTGTGGCCTATAAATTCTGATCAATATTAACATATTTCCTAATCAAAATAAATTCATAACATTTAAATTAAAATAGTTAGAAATAATTGATAATGAAAATATTAATTACCAAATCTTGAGGGATGAAACTAAAGTGAGGGAAATGTATAGCCTTAACATGCCATTTATTTTTAAAAGGCTAATTATTAACGAAGTCGGCAACCAGTTTAAGAAGGTAGCAAGATAGAACAATTTCTGGTAAGACTGATAAAATAAGGTACAAATAAACAATATTAGGGATGAAGATAAAGCTATGGCAATTTTATCTATAAGAAAGAGATATCAATAACTAACAATAAATCTTAAGGATATACTACAGATCCATCAGAGATTTAAAAAATAAGATGATATCATAAAAACATTGTACCAATAATTGGAGAATCTAGGTGAAATGGACAAATTTCTAGGAATATTATAAAATGCCAAAAGAAGAAACAAAAAGCTAAATAATACAATTAAATAAATTTAAAGAATAGTTAAAAATCTTCCCAAAACACTGA
This sequence comes from Daubentonia madagascariensis, assembly GCA_023783475.1. NCBI lineage: Eukaryota > Metazoa > Chordata > Mammalia > Primates > Daubentoniidae > Daubentonia > Daubentonia madagascariensis. The sequence goes on from JAKFHU010000487.1 coordinate 12,811,602, forward strand.
GCTCATATAATTTTACAGGTGAGTTTTAAAAAAATCTCCCAAGGGATAGGTCATTGCAGTCCTTTACAAACTCTTCTAGAGAATAGAGAAAAAGAAAAATACTGTCAAACTAATTAAAAAGTCATTATAATATTGATACCAAAAGATGACAGAGATAGGAAGAGAAATAAAAATTCTAGGTCAACTTATGAACACAGACAGAAAAATCATAAATTATTGGCAAACCAAGTCCAGCAATGTATAAAAATAAAATGCATAATCACCAAGATGTGGACAATGCAAGGAAGTTTAACATTTATAAAAAATTTATAAATGTCAATAAATATCAAATTTAGATGAAGAAGAAAAATTCCTAAACTACAAAAATTTACCAAAACTGACTTTATAAAACACTGGAAAATGTGAATCATCCTATAACCACAAGGAAAATTAAAATAGTAGTCAAAAATCTTTCCAGAAATAAAACATCAAGCCCATATGACTCTATTGGCCAGTTCTACTAAATATTTAAGGAACAAATAACTTACTTTTATACTGATTCTTTCAGAGAATTAAAAAAGGAAGCAACATTCAGTAACTCAATTTATGAGGTTAGCATAGCACCAATTTTAAAACATGCCAGGGAGAGCCTAAAAAAGAAAAATATCAGGTCAATCTTTATCAATGATTATTAGCAAATTATTAGCAAACTGAATCCAGTGATATTACACTATTGAAAAATTGGATGTAACACAAGATTGGTGTAAGGTTAAAAAACTAACCTATAATTTACTCCATTTATGCATTAAAAGAAAAAAGCATTGATTATCTTAATATACAGAAAAACATTTGATAAAATCCAACACAACATTTTTAACAAAACAGGAATAGAAAAAACTATTCTTAACCAGATAAAAGGTATTTGCCAAAAATTCAGCAAATTTCATTAATTTTTTACTTTGAAGTTTTAAAATATCCCTTTTAAAATCAGAAAGAAGGAAAGAATGCCTACTACTGTTATTTATATTCACAAGTGTAGACTAGAAAGAAAACAAAAACAAAACTGCCTTTAATCATGGATGTTATGATTGTATATATAGAAAATGCAAAATGAAAGTACAAATTATTAGAAAAAAATAAGTTTAGAAAGATGTCTGAACAAATGATCAATGTTCAAAAGTCAACTGCAATTTTTATATATCAGCAAAAAATTATAAAACACCATTTATAACTATGACAATAAATAAAAGATTCTTAGAAATAAGCCTATCAAAAGATGTGCAAAGCTCTAAGGAAAAAATATAAGCCTTTTTGAAAGACAATCGAGAAGATTTAAATAACTAAGAGATATATCATGGTGACGGAAACTCACTCCATCAGGTCTCCACAGACTGATCTATAGCATCAATACAAGTCCTATTAAAATTTCAAGAAAAGCTTCCAAGAAACTTGACAAGGTGAATCTACAATGTACAGGGATGAACACAGTACCATAACACCCCTAAAAAGGAACAGGCGGTGTGACATTTCCTATTAGATATCTGGGACTAACATAATGTTATTGTAATTAACACAGTGTAGTATTATCATAGAGAATAGAAGAAATTGATTAATAGAACAGAATTGAGAACCTATAAAGAGGCTCACATTGGACAGAGCTGGCATTGCAGTGTAGTGGGGATGTGACAAACTACTGTATTCTAAAAATTGCACTGAGACAATAAGTTATCCATATGGGGAAAAAATGAAACCAGACCCCTATCTTATACAATAGACAAAAATAAATTCTCTCCATTTTTCGGTCTATATCCAAGAGAAATAAAACATATGTTCACACAAATACTTGCACATGAATGTTCATAGAAGCAATATTAATAATAGCCAAAAAGGAGAAACAACCAAAATGTCCATCATATTAATAGTATATCCACACAGTGTAATGTTATTCAGCAACAGAAAGAAATGGAGAGCTAATACATGCTACAATATGAATGAACCTTGAAAACATACTGAGTGAAAGAAGCCAGTCACCACATATTGTATGATTCTATTTATATGAAATATTTGGAACAGCCACATTTATAGAAACAGAAATTAGATTAGTGGTTGCCTAGGGCTGGGAGTGTTAGGTGAAAATGAGGAGTGGCTGCCAATGGGCATGGGTTTTCTGGGGGGAGGTGATAAAATGCTCTAAAATTGATTGTAATGATGGTTGCACAACCCTGTGAATATACTGAAAACCACTAAATTATACAGCGTAAATGGGTGAATTGTATGGCATGGCAATTGTATCTCAATAAAACTGTTGGTTTAAAAAATTAATTCTCTGTGGATTAGAGGCCAAATGTGAAAGACAAATTTTTTAAAAATATGAGAGATGGTTTTACAACTGCAGGGTAAGGAAGGGCATGACTCAAAGGGCACTAACTAGAAAGACTGATAAATTAGATTACAATACAATTAAGAACCTTTGTTCATCAAAAGACACCATACAGATAATGAAAAACTAAATCACAAACTAGAAGGGAAGATCTGCAACATATGTAATTTACAAAAGAATATTATCCAGAATTTCTAAAGTATACTAACAAATAAAAGATACACAACCCAATAGAAAAATAAGTAAAATACACGACCAGGACTTCGTAAAAGGCACGATTTTAATGGTAAATGTATGAAAAGGTGCCCAACTTCATTAGTCATCAGAAATTCAAATTAAGGCTATTTTGATATCATTTTACAATCATAAATTTATAAAAATTAAAAGTCTGATAATACCATATGTTGACAAAGATGTGTATCAGTGGGTACTCTTACACACTACTGATTTGAATGTTATGTGGTAAAAACCCATTGTAAATTGCAGTATCTAGAAAAGTTGAACATTTTCATAAGTTATATGCCAGAAATTTGTAGAGAATCTCTTACACATGCATATCAGGGACATGACCAAGAATGCACATGGCAGCATTTTAAAAACTCCATAACTAAACATGTCCCCAATGATTGTCACAATTGACTTCTTGTCATAAAATGGGATGTTATATCCAGCAAAATGAATTAACTAGAGGCGCACACAAGACAATAGCTGAATCTTAAGAATAAAATATTGAATGAAAAATGCAAATCAGACTACATACAATATGCAACCATTTTAATAAAGTTCAAAAACAAGCAAAAATAAAAAAATTTTCTGTTCAGAGAACATGTATGTGATAAAGCTATACTAACAAATTATTAGGTAACTATCAACACACAATTAAGGATAACAGTTACCTCTGGGACAGGGTGGCCAGGAATATGGAAAAGTCAGGAGCATACAGGTAGAGGCAACAATTTTAATAATGTTCTAATTCTCAACTGCAGCTGTCAGTTCATGACATTTGTTTTGTTGTATGTATTAGTACTTAAATATTATTTATGACATACATTCCTCTTATGCATCAGACACAAGGTAAAATTTTTCAAAAAGATGATGCAGAGGTTTTAAGTCCAGGAAACAAGAAGAATGCTTCTAAAAATAAACAATTTCTTAAATTTTAATACAGTAATTATTTTTAATATATAGCCATTCTATTTATTATGGAAATGCAAACATCCTATGACAATTTTTCTTTTTGTTGTGAATATTTCAAAGGAGACCCACAATTCCAATTATGTCTTCAAATACCACTTTTCTTCATTATTTTTTACTTTTGATTACCATGTAACAAAGTTAATTAAAAATAATATATTATTTTTAGAACAACATATTAATAGTTGTATTACCAGTATACATTTTAATTATTTATGGTTAATATTATGGCCACCAAATTTATTATTTTAAATCATATAAAACTGATCAAAATGATTCATCTATTTTGATTATGAACACAATAAATATATATATATATATATTTTTTTTTTTTGGATTTAAGCTTCCAAATTCCAAGAAAATACATTATTTTAATTTATCTTCTTCTAGTCTTCTAACATTATTTTATAAACATCATATGCAATAGAATTTTTTTGTAAACAACTCCCATCGGAACTTTAGCATAAAAGAGAATTTGCCTTATAAGAAAACATTGCTTTTGTCTCCCAAAGATAAAACGTTAGTGCCAGAAATAATAATAGATGATTAGTTTGTATCTATCAAATTAAATACAATAATTAAATACCAATCAGCTCTGCTTTGAAGCAGGACAACTGGTATATAACGAGCACCACGGGCTCAAGCAGTGGCAGGGTGAGACAACATGATAGGCATGATGAAAAAGAAACAAAATGGTAAAAGACGGGATCAGGAGGTTTAAATTCAGAAGAGTCTGAGGCAGAGGTGTTCAAAGAATAGCAAGTACCAGGTGAACCCTCGCTTTAACACTGGTCTCAGATCTACTATCCTTAGGTAGTTCAAAGCTCTTTGGTCAGCCACGGCAATCATTGGTTTGCTGTTCTGTGTGTCCATCTAAACATCCTCACCACATCATATTCCAAGGAGCTAGACTGTCTGTATCAATGTGCCTTCAGTGTCCCCTTCTGAAGAGCAGTGTTCTCGTTTATATACAAGATTTATCAGAATTCTCAAAGGAAACTGGGATTGGATTTCAAGAGAAGCAGTCCAAGCTCCTGACTTCCTCCTCACTGGAAATTTCTTCCCACAGTAAAAGGGCGAGACCTCTAACAACAGGGCTCTGACACCATTCTCCTCCCTTTCTTGACATTGTTTGGCTAGTCACAAGTGGTTAGAATTAGTAAGCAATACTGTATTTGGTCAGGTATTATATCTCAAAGAAGGACAACATACATATTAAAAAATCAATAATAGAAAATATTAGGAAAATATTGCTATATCAATAAAAAATATTTTGGATAGGTTAAACATGTCAGTTTATTTCATAGAGATTAAATTTATATCATGCATACAACATAATGTTACATGTTTATTATCATTTAAAGACTGAAATTCATCTAAACATTTAAAAAGCATATTTTACTGTATAATTAAATCATACTTCATACTATTATACATTTTTAACACTTTTTGGACATTAGTGATTTCAAATTAAGTCAACATTATAAAATTATTTTATAGATGAGACCATTTTTTTGCTATGAGTTTTTGAATACAATTTTATATTTTTATAGGGCTAAAACTTTAAAGTGTTCCTATATGCTATAGGAAAGACAGGTAGTTGATAATAGTAGAAAAGAGAAACATTAAGGGATGCAAGTAAAGTCACACAAAAGTCTGGGCAATTAACCAGGTCTTGAGATTCCTAGGGCAGCATATTTTCTATTTTTAACCTGCTGCATCTAAGCTGCAAATAGAATTTTCTTGACTCATGTTGCCTGTGTCCTAGCAAGTAGAAAATATTTTTTAAATCCTTTAAATGACTGAGAGATATTTAGAAATAGACCCAACAGATTTACCTTTAAAGTAATTCAAAATTTTCTCTGATATCCAATATATATGTTTGATATTATTTGAAGTGCATTTGTGTTTTTAGACTCTTGTTCTACTGTTTTTAGACCTAATAATTAAAAATAAAATCATTAGCCCACCTTGTGGTTCAGCAAAAATATTTCCTTTGCAACTTGTAAAAATGAAGAAGAGGCTTAAATTCCCCCCAAACTCCAAAAGAATAGCTTAGCTCTAGAAGGAATTCTATACACAAGACTAAAATTGGTGCCATTGATCACAATAACAGTATAAAAGAGAAGACAGAGCTTAACATATAGGAAAGGCATGAAAAACTTAACTTAGTTAAAAATTTTAGAACAATTAATACTCTGTTTCGGAGCACACTACAAAGGGTTAATATCAAGGAAAAAAAAAAACCAAAAAACTTTAACCTGCAAAAGAAGAGCATACTCTAATATAGAGCATTTTTAAAAATTAAAAAAAGGGTAAAAATACAAAAGAAAAGAATACAATAATTTACAAGCTTATCTGGAGGAGAAAAAAACTTCAAAAGCAGCGGAACATTCTATAAGTCACATGAACTGGCAAACATTACAGCTACATTTGTTTTTTGTGAGTAATGACAATACTGCTCAAGATTCATAACTGATGTTGAAATTTCTAGTTTTATTTTTAAAGAATCACCCAAATCATCTAATTAAAAATAAGTCTTGAAGAAAGTAAATAAAAAATCCAGAACAATTTGCTTTTAGATTAAGTTATAATTAAAAGGAAAAAAAGAAGTTTCATAATACATTGGCCTATTCTGGAGATTTGCAAATGAAATGTCTTCCACACGTAAAATAACTATGTGGGAGCATTTATTTTATAAATTAAATGATATAAAAATTAACAGAAACAAAAATATAAATATATATATTTTCTAGATTCATATGGAATTATAAAAGGGGAAATATTCCACTTGAAAATGATGACACTAAAATGAAACTATCTTCAAGTAGCACTTTTAATAATCTCATCTTGAAAATGCAAAATATAAGTATTAAAAAGCCAATGCAGGCACATTATCCATAACTCACTCTGGTGCAACGTCAGGGGCTAATAAACAGGAGTACTATGTGTCAGGAAAATGTTATTTGCAGCATCTAGAAACACTTAAAGTTATTTTCTTAGCAGAGTGTTTCCAGGAGTGACAGGTAACCTATTTGGCCTTCGAAGAATAAAATTCAAGCTGAATTCTTCTTCACTAGAAACCTTCTTCTATAAAGAATAACATTCAAGTAATTGGAAAGCAGATTTTCAACACTGTCGTCACTCACTGTACTTCCCCTTTCCAGGAAAGCAGAATTTTGACCTAGGTTTTCTGCCAGTTCTGTATTAGCTACTTTACCCAAACACTTGTGACACTAAGGTCACAAGTGCCCATAAGTTATACTAGTGCCATGCAGAACACTCTAATCACTATGCTAACAACTGCACAACATTACTAAAGTAAAGTATTCCCAAGTTTTGGTTGCTTAATTAAATATAAGAAAATTTAGAACACTCTGACACAAACAGTTGAATTTTTAAAAATGAGCCAATGAAAGAAAGGAAAGTCCTGCCCCTCTATGCAAATTGAAGTTCACTCAATGGCTGCCTCAGTCAGAATCAACATGATGAGTCTTCCCTTATTATCACTTAGAACAGCTTTTCTCTCCCATTATGTGTGCTTTTTTGTGCACTGTGCGTACTTCATGCAACTAATTTTTAAATATATGCAGACTAAAGGAAATCCACTCTAATGCCATGAAGGTATTGGTGGTGAAATATCTCCAGCATAGCAACACAGCATCCTCCCCAGTCAGCTTGACCTCAAAAGACAACTTTACTGACCAGGTGGACCTCCCTAAAATATCTTAAGTGTCAGAATTCTTTGCATTATGCTTAGTGTATGGAGTCAGAAGAGAAAGTGGAGTTATCTTGCTTTTATAATCCACCACTCGTGAAAGCATCTGAGATGAATTTTACATCAACACAGCAACCCCACGAGACTGTGCAACAATAACTTAATTTATTATAATAACTTGTACTTTTGTTCATGATCTTGTTATTTGCTGCTTTTGTTTCTCTATTTATAAAATGAATTCACCTAATATAAAGAGAAATTGTGTGAGCAAACCTAGAGCAAACAACTAGAAAAAAAATACACTAACTAAATTCATGGTAATATTATTTGCCTCTGATTAAAAATATAAAATACATAATTGTTAATTTTTTAGTTATTTGGCCTTTTACTTTAAAATTACTTTCAATTGTATTAACATTTTTGGGTTTTTGTTACTGAGGTTCTTATATGAGTTAACATTAAAAAGCTATTCTTAAATGTATCCAAGTATATATTCAAAAGATATAAATAGTTCTATAATAAAATCTGGCATACAGACATTAGAATCACAATATAATACATGCAGACATTAGAACAATGATATAAAGGTTTTAAGTTAATTTATAGAAGGATTTAGACTACCTTTTTTAAGGATTCATCTTACTAAATATAATGTTAAATTCTTTTCAACATTATATTCTTGCACCTGGTAAAACTAGACAGGTATGAAATTTAAGTAAAGTTATCCATCTTAGATATTCAAACACTTAGCTACAGACACAACGATTCTAATTATAACAGTACTTAATATAAACTAAGGAACAAAGCTACCTAGATCGAGATCATGGACACTAACAGATTTTCCAACACCATAAGTAAATTTATAGATGAACACCAATAAAAAAATTAAATGTGGTTTCAATTAGCTTAACATTTAAAAATATGTGAATTAACTTTTTCACTAAATACTAATAAACATCAAATCTACTTTGAGATTAATGTTTTTGACAGCAAAAATATTCTGCCCAATTTAATGCAGAGCTCTTCTAAAACTATTCTAGTCAGTATCCAAGTTTCCAAAGTCTATTAAAACTACAGGTAGCTTATTAGTTGCATGTTGTACTTACCCAGTGCACAGAAGAAAGTCACCTGACAGTATATGAGACATATAATTTATGAGATTATTTTCCTATTGTTAACCTAAAAAGTTCAGAAACTCCTTTCATCCTTTCTCTCCAATTTGACCTCACGCACCAGCTTGTACTCACCCATCCACTCACTGGATCATTCCTGGCTAAGAAAGAACACACCCAAGCCAAAAGAGATCTTGCCTCCAAGATGGGTTCACAGCTTTGGTCATGGTCCTGTCAGGCTCACCTGCCTGACTAAACCTTTTTGTTAACCTTAATCTCTGATACTTGTTTGCTTCATAATCTGAGATCTGGATTAGTGACTTTGTGCATGTTCCTAAATTAAGGTTACTATCTGCTCCCTAAATTGTTCTTATGATTAGATTCTTGACTTTCTGTAATGACATCCTTTTTATCTCATGCTTTAACTACCTGGACTCTTAAAGTTCATTCTCAGACCTCTTGATCTGATTTCATTAACCTAAAACGAACCTACTTGAATTTCTGACCCATCACCTAACTCTCATAGTAATTTAATGATCCATATTAATGCCTAGCTACCCAGGTTCCAGTCTCCTCCCTCTGCCGCCCCCTAAAGTACTGAGATTCCTAGATTTATCCTCAGGCCATGTATCCTCAATTTATCCCCCAGAAAACCTAAGTACTAGAAGAAAAATAACTACCTGTAAAGTGTTGAAACAGAAATGCATGTTGCCGTGGATACAGAATATATTTATGACTCACCTTTATTCCACACAGTTCCAAAGCAAAGAACTAGCCAATAAGGAGACAGAAACTTAACTAAGAATGTGATCCAAGAAATCAGAAAGTACATATTATTTTTATTAGATGAAAACTATATAATGGTTTTTTTTGGGGGGGTTGTTTGTTTGTTTAGTAACAGATACTTTGAATGTGGGCATATACAATATACTAATTTCATGTCATAAGGAATTTTACCTAGTTCTGTATGATTACAATTAAATGTACATAATAAAATAGATGTTAAAATACTATGCATAATACAAACTACATCACATAAATAATACTCTGCATTTCAATTCTACATTTTAGAAAACCATTTTATGTGAGCACGTGCATATGTGTACATATATTCTACTTCAAAATATTACAAGCAGCTTCACAAACTTATTTGAAATCCTTATAATAAATACGTAGGTATTACCATTTCCAATGAAAATTATAAAATGGGTACTCAAAAAGATGGGATTAAGGTATCTGTTTTAGTTCACAAATCTTGCAAGTAACAATTAGACTCACTTCATGAGTCTAATTACAATTAAGTCTGGTTACATCCAAACCCTCTGACTTTACTTGCCTGCTCTATTAGACAGCACTGCCTTTTAGTTAACTAAAGCTTATTGCTGTAGATCTCATAGAATTTTGCTTAGAGGTTTAGACTCTAGTGACTAGGGCACTTTCTAAAATTTTTAATTAAAATCTTTAATAATTACTATTAGTTTTAATTTATTTTATAAACAGTTGCCGGCTAGATCAGTAACACTGATTCAACTAATATATCAATATTTTTAAAAATCCTAAAAAAGTCTAAAATAACAGTAATGGAAAAAATATGTTAGATTCATCCAGATGTAGTTATTTCCTATGTGTTGGCAAATTATCTCTCTGAAATAATGCCATTTTATTAAAGTCTGTAATTTTTCTTCTTTTCTCAAACTTTTTGCTTCATGAAATTACATTTCAACAGGATGCTCAAGATTTATTAAGAAAGTTTTGATTCAGTCTGTATTCTATTGATTTCCACTAATATTTCAGTTTTCCATGCAGTTTCTATTTCTTGGAACATTCTTTCTAATCCTTCTTCCACTTAGATTTTTACATCTTCAGCTCACTACCAATGTATATGACTATATCATGGGGATTATCTAACATACTCTCTACACTGATGAAACTATGCCTGCAAACTATTTTTTATGTTGTCATCACAAAAAAGTGTCAGTATTTGTTAAAGCATCTATGACCACATTGTGGAGCACAGGTAAGGTTTCCCTATGTCACCTTAACTATTTATCCCAATAATTACTCCAAATAATACTTATCCTTGTCTTCCTAGCCCTAAAATGTATATACCTTTGTTGCACCAACAGTAGATATACCTTACTGACCATTCTTATAAGAACATAGTAAACGATGGTAACAAAAGATATTTTACAGGTGCAAAAGTAAAGCATTCCAAAATATCAGATACAATTCAGAAATGTCTTTTAAATATCTCCAAATTTCTCTGAAAAAAGATTCATTATGAATTACCTAGTTAGGAATTGGTCCAAACCATTTATGAATCTAATTCTGTAGAACATCCCAGAAAAGTAGATGCAAATAGAAAAATTAGGCCATTGCATTGAAAAAACTTTTCTTTACAAAATTTTTTCACTCAAGTTTTTTTTAAATTCCAAAATACTTGTAATCAACAAACCAAATAGTGTAGAAGTGCTCTGAATGAAAACAATACTTTACTACTTGTAACTACCCATCTCCATTCCACTCCCCAGAGGTAGACACATTTAACTCTTTCAGTTGTCTGTTTTTAACTCTGCTGATAATTGCTTTCATACCTTTACATATTTCACAAATTTATTAATGTATTCACAACCTACATATTTTCTGCTATGAAAGATAAGGATTTAGCTTATTTATACTGTCTATTATCTCCCCTTCATCATCTTCAAAATATAGTTGTGTTACCATTTTTAATTCCTTCATTGGTTATATAACTTTCAATAAAATTAAACTTTTCCTTTTTCAGCAAAGATAGATGGCATTTTTAAATTCCTTGCTTCATACAATGTGTGTATTAGTACTGCCTAATCTTCACTTGGCCTATTCATTCTCACGACCCCTATCATCTAAGCTTTTATTTCTGTTATCTGCACTTTTGTTAAGGTTGATAATATTTATGTTGTGTATAACCATGAATATATTTTCTATGCTTTATATAGAAATTGACTTCAAAAGGTGAAATTTAATACATGCAGTCAAATTATTATTCAAAACACAACCAGATAATATATTACATAACTATGTCTTACTTCTTGTAGAGTTTTTTGTTTTTCCTGAGGCTTCTAATTGTCTTTCTTTTCTCTCCCTTGTATTTTCTGGTTTTATTGCCCCCTAACATTACTGAGAATTCTCATGGCTAATACCTAAGGTTTTCCTCCCCTCACCCCACTTCTGTTCCAGTCTGGACTGGACTCATTGCACAGCTATCCTCTGGGACCTCCCTCTTCTCTTCTGGACTGGATCCATCTTTCCATGGATCTTTTGTATTTCTTTTTTTTTTTTAATTTCAGATATTATGGGGGTACAACACTTTGGCTATATATATTGCTCATGCACTGCCCGTGTCAGAGCTACAATCATGGACATCCCCCAAACTGTGCTCCCCGCATCCATTCAGTGAGAGTTTTCCCATCCCCTCCACCCCTCTCCGACTCGCCCACCCCCTGATGAATATTATTGCCATATGTGACATAAGTGTTGATCAGTTAGTACCAATTTGATGGTGAGTACCAATAGTGCTTGTCTTTCTATTCTTGTGGCACTTTGCTTCGAAGAATGGGCTCTAGCTCCAACCAGGATAATACCAGATGTGTTAATTCACCATTGTTTTTTATTGCTGAGTAATACTCCACGGTATACATATACCACATTTTATTAATCCACTCATACATTGATGGGCACCTGGATTGTTTCCACATCTTTGCAATTGTGAATTGTGCTGCTATAAACATTCACGTGCAGATGTCTTTATTACAGAACGTCTTTTTTTCCTTCGGGTAAATACCCAGTAGTGGGATTGCTGGATCAAATGGTAGTTCTACTTTTAATTCTTTGAGGTATCTCCATATTACTTTCCATAGAGGTTGTACTAATTTGCAGTCCCACCAGCAGCGTACGAGTGTTCCTATCTGTCCGCATCCCCGCCAACTTTTGTTGTTTTGGGACTTTTTGATATGAGCCAATCTCACTGGAGTTAAGTGATATCTCATTGTGATGATTTGGATTTCCCTGATGATTAGAGAAGTTGAGCAATTTTTTATATGTTTGCTGGCCATTATTCTGTCTTCTTTTGAAAAGTTTCTGTTCATGTCTTTTGCCCAGTTTTTAATGGGGTTGTTTGATTTTTTCTTGTTGATTTTCCTAAGTTCTGCATAAATTCTGGTTATCAGCCCTTTATCAGATGTGTAGCATGCAAATTTTTAAATTTTTTCTCCCATTCTGTAGATTGTCTGTTCACTCTAGTGATAGTTTCCTTGGCTGTGCAGAAGCTTCTTAATTTGATCAGGTCCCATGTATTTATTTTTGTTGCTGCTGTGATTGATTTTGGGGTCTTCTTCATAAATTTTTTGCCTAGGCTAATGTCCATAAGAGTTTTTCCAATGTTTTCTTCGAGAATTCTTACGGTTTCATGTCTTAGGTTTAAATCTGTTATCCATCATGAGTTGATTTTTGTGAGAGGTGAGAGGTGTGGGTCTAGTTTCAGTCTTCTACATACAGCCATCCAGTTTTCCCAGCACCATTTATTGAATAGGGAATCTTTTCCCCAGTGTATGTTTTTCTGGCATTTGTCAAAGATCAGGTGACTGTATGAGGTTGGTTTTATATTTGGGTTCTCAGTCCTGTTCCATTGGTCTATGTCTCTGTTCTTGTGCCAATACCATGCAGTTTTGGTTACTATAGCCTTGTAGTATAGTTTGAAGTCTGGTAGATAGATGCCTGCCAATTTGTTCTTTTTGCTTAGGATTGCTTTGGCTAGACGGGGTCTTCTCTGGTTCCACATGAAGCGTAGAATTATTTTTTCTAGATCAGCAAAAAATGATGTTGTTATTTTGATAGGGACTGCACTGATTCTGTAAATCACTTTAGGTAGCAAAGCCATTTTTACAATGTTGATTCTGCCTATCCAAGAGCATGGTAGGGTTTTCCATCTGTTTACATCCTCTGCAATTTCTTTTCTCAGTGTTTCATATTATTCTCTATATAGGTCTTTGACCTCCTTAGTTAGATATGTTCCTAAATATTTAATTTTCTTTGGTGCTATTGTGAAAGGTATTGCGTCTTTAATTTGTTTCTCGGCTTGATTGTTATTAGCATTTATGAAGGCTATTGATTTCTGTGCATTGATTTTGTATCCTGAAAGTTTGCTGAATTCATTTATCAATTCCAGTAATCTCTTGGTTGAATCTTTGGGGTATCTATATATAATATCATCTCATCTGCGAATAGTGAAAGTTTGATCTCTTCTGCCCCCAATTGGACACCGCTGATTCCTCTGTCTTGTCTGATTGCTCTGGCCAGGACTTCCAGCACTATGTTGAATAGAAGTGGAGATAGTGGGCAACCTTGTCTAGTTCCTGTTTTAAGGGGGAATGCTTTCAATTTTCCCCATTCAGTATGATATTGGCTGTGGGTTTATCATATATGGCTTTAATAGTTTCGAGGTATGAGCCATCTATGCCTATATTGTTAAGAGTTCTTATCATAAAAGGATGCTGGATTTTGTCAAAAGCCTTTTCTGCATCTATTGAAAGGATCATATAATCTTTGTTCTTGCTTTTATTTATATGCTGAATTACATTTATAGATTTGTGTATGTTGAACCATCCCTGCATCTCGGGGATGAAGCCCACCTGATCATGATGAATTATTTTGTTGATGTACATTTGAATTCGGTTTACAAGGATTTTATTGAGAATTTTTGCATCTACATTCATAAGGGATATTGGTCTGTAGTTTTCTTTTTTGTTGTGTCCTTTCCTGGCTTTGGTATCAAGGTGATATTGACTTCGTAGAATGAGTTTGGGAGGATTCCATCCTTCTGGATATTTTCAAATAATTTCTGCAGTATAGGCACCAGCTCTTCTTTGTAGGCTTGGTAGAATTCAGGTGTGAACCCATCTGGTCCAGGACTTTTTTTTGTGGGAAGATTTTTTATTACTGCTTCGATTTTGGTGCTTGATATTGGTCTGTTTAGAAATTCTGTTTCTTCCTGGTTGAGCCTAGGGAGGTAGTATGTTTCTAAGAATTTGTCTATTTCCTCCACGTTTTCGTGTTTGTGGGCATAGATTTTTGTAGTATTCGAAGATGATGTTTTGTATTTCCATGATATCAGGTGTGACCTCTCCTTTTTCATTTCTAATTGAGCTTATTAGAGTCCTTTCCTTTCTGCTTCTGGTCAACCTGGCAAGTGGCCTGTCTATTTTGTTTATCTTTTCAAAGAACCAACTTTTTGTTTTATTAATCTTCTGTATTGTTCTTTTGTTCTCAATTTCATTTAATTCTGCTCTGATCTTGGTTATTTCTTTTCTTCTGCTGGCTTTAGAATTGCTTTGCTCTTCCTTTTCCATTTCCTTAAGATGATTCATTAGTTTACTGATTTGTGACCTTTCTGTCTTTTGGATGTGGGCATTTAAGGTGATAAGTTTTCCTCTCAGGACTGCTGTTGCTGTATCCCACAGATTTTGATAACTTGTTGTCCCCATTATCGTTTAGTTCGAAGAATCTTTTGATGTTCATCTGAATCTCCTCCTTGACCCAATAGTCATTCGGCAACAGATTGTTTAATTTCCATGTTTTTGGATGAAGATGTGAGTTTCTGTTGGAATTGATTTCTAATTTTATTCCGCTGTGGTCTGAAAAGACACATGGTATGATTTCTATTTTTTTGAATTTGTTTAGATCTGTTTTGTGGCCTAGGATGTGGTCAATTTTAGAGAAAGTTCCATGAGCTGATGAGAAGAATGTATATTCAGTGTTATTTGGGTGGAGTGTTCTGTAGATATCTGTTAGGCCCAAATGTTCTAGAGTCCTGTTTAGGTCCTTTGGTTCTTTGCTTATTTTCTGTTTGGAGGATCTGTCCAGTTCCGTCAGTGGGGTGTTGAAGTCCCCTGCTATTATGGTATTGCTATTTATTATGTTGTCTAGATCAAGCAGTATTTGCTTTATGTATCGGTGTATTTCTGTTTTATATTTACTCCTTTATTTAACTGAATAACATGCACAAAACAACTTCCAAAGAAATGCAGGAGATAAACTTTCTAAATTCTTGCATGTTTGTAATGTCTTTATCCAACCTGAGATTTCTATACATGATTGAATGTTGGCTAATGTATAGAAATCTGGTTTTAAAAATTTCCCTTTAGAACTACGGTTCTAATGAAGGCAGAATTATCTTCCACCATTTATTACTGGAAATTCGATGCCAATCTATGTTGTTACTGTGTAGGGGACCTGATTTTCCTCTAGAGGTTTTAGAATCTTTGATTCCTGGTTGTGGGTAAATTCTGAAATTTAATAATGATGTATGCAGATGCAGATCTTTTCCTTTTGTTATGCAGGGACTTACTGACCTTTGGATCAGAAGAAGTACATCCTTCAGCCCTGTAAACTTCCTATCATTATTGCATTGATAATTCCTCCACTCTATTTTCTGTTTCTCGAGCATCACTTAAATACTAAACATCCTAGATTAATCATCTATGTATCAGATTTTTAAAATATATTTTTACATTCATATTTTTGTCTCTGCTTTTTGTTCTCTTTTGTGAAGGATTTTCTTGATATTAATTTTGGCAAACATTTTTTAAAGTTTTTAATTTCTAAGAGCCCTTTCTTATTCTTTTGGTTGTTATATTTTCAGAGCAGCCTATTCTTCATTTATCAATATAATACCATTTTTGATATTTCAGTTTTGTTTTCCTTAAATTTACTTTTTGCTTCCTGAAGTTCCTTTTTTCTCTGTGGTCATCTATTTGTTTGTTTAGTCTTTCTCTTTCATGGCTCTCAGGCAAGGCTTAAATGTCAGAGAGATCCAGGGTTGTCTGTTCATATTTAAGACCTAGGAGGTAAAATGCAGATTGGAAGCACTGTATGTCTGTGTGGCTGGAGTTTATGTGTTAAGGGATTTACTGTGGTCCAGGACATCTCCATGGCCTGTCTGACTGCAGCCCAGCTAAGGCAGGCAGTTCATACCTGATGTCACTTCAAGTGAACTGTGGTAAGACTCAGCTTTTCCACCTTGGGCTTTCTCCAAAGCCAGGATGGCTACTAAACCCAAGCACAGGTGCAACTAGAAAGTATAGGTGGAGATATGAAGTGCAGAAGCATGCAGGAAGTGCAGGTGTGGCCAGGAAATGGAGGAGCAGATGCCTTCTCAGAGCACCCTCAACCAAAAAGAGCTGGAAGTCCATGGATAAGTGCTGCAGACTCCCATTCTTTGGTGGGACAATTCTGCAGTGAATTCTAAAAGATTACCAGGGGCCCTCAGTGAAATGGAGTCTCTGCTTGGTCATAGCAGTAACTTGCTCAAGAAACCACCCTTTATTTTCTATTCTCCCTCCCCTATCTCACTCTCCCCATTCCCTCACTTCAGACTCCTAGAATTCCCCCCCACCTCAAATAAATTGTCTTAGGCTCTGTTTCTAGAGTAACTCAAAACTAAGACAATACCATGCAAATTGAGCTCTTAAGGTGCTCTGTAATACTATGTAAAATTGTAAAGGAAATGGCAGGCTGATTTTTATTAATATGTCTAGTTACCCTTCATTCCAGTCAATTTCAATAGCCATTAGTTTAAAAATTAATATGCATCAAATATTTGATGAAATATGGGATGTAAATTAGCAAAGAGCGCTAACCAAGAATTCATTCCATTAATGCAGTTTAGTCATTATAGGCACAAATACTTTTATATCTTTAAATGAATATTATGATGTATTACAATGTCTGGTTTTTTTTCCCCTCTAAGATCTGGGCCAAAGAAAGGATACTCACTTGCCACTTCTATTCAACAAAGTACTAGAAATCCTGGCCAGAGAAATTAGACAAGAAAAAGAAATAAAAGGCATCCAAATTGGAAAAGAAGTAGTAAAATTATCCGTTTGCAGATGACATGATCAGATATGCAGAAAACCCTAAAGACTCTAAAGAAAACTCTGACAAATCAGCAAGAAAAAAACAAACAACCCCATTAAAAAGTGGGCGAAAGACAAGAACAGACACTTTTCAAAAGAAGATAGACAAATGGCCAACAAACATAAGAAAAAATGCTCCACATCACTAATCATCAGGGAAATGCAAATTAAAACCACAGTGAGACACCACCTTACCCATGTTAGAATGGCTTTTATTAAAAAGTCCAAAAACAATAGATTTTTGGCATGGATGCAGAGAGAAAGGAACACTTATACACTGTTGGTGGGATTGCAAATTAGTGCAACCTCTGTGGAAAACAGTATGGAGATTTCTCAAAGAACTAAAAGTAGACCTACCATTTGATCCAGCAATCCCACTACTGGGTATCTACCCAAAGGAAAAGAAATCATTTTATCAAAAAGATACCTGTACTCGAATGTTTATTGCAGCACAATTCACAATTACAAACATGTGGAATCAACCCAAATGCCCATCAATTCATGAGTGGATTAACAAAATGTGGTATATATATACCATGGAGTACTACTCAACCATGAAAAAGAAATAAATTAATGCTTTTTGCAGCAATTTGGATGGGATTGGAGACCATCATCCTAAGTGAAATATCTCAAGAATGGAAAAACAAACACCACATATACTCTTTAATAATTTAGAACTAATTGATGGGTACACATTGGCACAGAAAGAAGCAAAAATTGTTGGAAATCAAGGGATAAAGACCTGCCTAACGGGTACAATGAACACTATTCGGGTGATGGGCACACTTATAGCCCTGACTAAAGCATTACAAAAGCTATCCATGTAACAAAAACATTTGTACACCCTTAATATAAAAAATTAATTATTAATTTTAAAAAAGAAAACCCTAAAGGAAAAAACTACTGTTTGAACTAATAAATAATTTCAATAAAGTTGCAGGATACAAAATTGACATACAAAAATCAGTGGCATTTCTATAAATAAACAACAAACTATTCAAAAGAAAAAATTAATTTACAATAGCAACAAAAAGAATAAAACATTTGGAATAAAACACCAAGGAGGTGAGAGACATGTACACTAAAAATTACAAAACATTGATGAAGGAAATTAAGGAAGACACAGATAAATGGAAAAACATGCTGTTTTCATGGATTGGAAGACCATATTGTTAAAATGCTCATAATACCCAAAGCAATCTACAGATTCAATGCAATCCCTATCAAAATCCTAATAGCATTCTTTACAAAAATAGGAAAAAATATCCCAAAATTCATATGAAACAACAAAAGACCCAAAATCTTGGGCAACAACAAAGCTGGAGGCATCATATTTCCTGATTTCAAAATGTATTAGAAAGATACAATAATCAAAACAGTATGGTACTGGCATAGAAACAAACATATAGACCAGAACATATGGAATAGAATAAAAAGCCTGAAAATACATCCATGCATCTCAGTCTACTGATCTTCAACAAAAGTGTCAAGAACACAAAATGAGAAAAGGACAGTTTCTTCAATAAATGATGATGGGAAAACTGGATATGCACATGCAGAAGAATGAAATTGAACCCTTATCTCATACCATATGCAAAAATCAACTCAAAATGGATTAAAAATTTAATTTAATATCTGAAGCCATAAAACTACTAGAATAAAACATATGGGAAAAGCTTCTTGACATTGGTCTGGGCAATGATTTTTTGGATATGATCCCAAAAGCACAGGCAACAAAAGCAAAAATAGACAAGCAGGATTGCATTAAACTGAAAAGCATCTGCACAGCAAAGGAAATAATTAGCAGAGTGAAATAGCTACAGAATGGGAAAAAATATTTGCAAACCATATATCTGATAAAAGGTTAATACCCCAAAATGTATAAGGAACTCATACATCTCAAAAGCAAAAAAAAAAAAAAAAAAAAATAACCTGACTTAAAAATGGACAAATGACCTGAATAGACACTTCCTAAAAAAAGACATACAAATGGCTAACAGATATATGAAAAAATACTCAACATCACTAATCATCAGGGAAATGCAAATTAAAACTGCAATGAGATATCACCTTACACCTGTCAGAATACCTATTATCAAAAGGAGGAAAGATAACAAGTATTGGAAAGAATATGGAAAAAAGGGAACCTTTGGATACTGTTGGTGGTAATGTAAATTAGTACAGCCATTACTATGCAAAACAGTATGTTGATTCCTCATGGAATTAAAAATAGAGCTACCTTATGATCCAGCAATCCCACTTCTGGATTTATATCCAAAGGAAATTAAATCAGGATCTTGAAAAGATATCTGCACTGCCGTGTTCACTGCAGCATTATGCACAACAGCCAAGATATGGAAACAGCCTAAATGTCCATCAACAGACGAATGGATAAAAAATTGTGGTGTATATATATACAATGGAATATTATTCCACTTTAAAAGAAAGGAAATCCTCACATTTGCAACAAAAATACATGAACCTGGAGGATATTATGCTAACTGAAATAAGCCAGACACATAAAGACAAATATACTGTATGATGCCACTTATATTTGAAATCTAAAATAGTCAAACTCGTAGAAGCAGAAAACAGAATAGTGGTTGCTAGGGGCAACCCCCATTCCAGGGAGAAATGAGGAGATGTTTGTCAAAGGGTACAAAGTTTCAATTATACAAGATAAATAAGTCCTGGAGATCTATATACACTAATGTGACTATAATCAACAATACTGTTTTATATACTTGAAATTTGCTACGAGGGGTAGATCTAACATGTTCTCACCACACACACACACACACACACACACACACACACAGAGAAAATGGTAACTGTGAGATGTTAGATGTGTTAATTAGCTTGATTGTGGTAATTATTTCACAATGTATACAAAAACCAACACACCAAAATGTACACCTTAAATATATACAATTATTTTTCAATTATACCCCAATAAAGCTGAAAAAAAGATGCAGCAAATATACACAAAACTTTTTTTTAAAAAGTTTGCTTTTACTGACCTTTAATCAATTTAGTGAATTTCTAAGAAGTGATTTTGTGTAAAATAAAACTATAGATGTATAAAACAAAGCCAACCATAAAAACAAAGATAATGGGAACAGGCATGTTTGGAGGACATTCACCAGTTGAGAAGAGCTTTCAATCACTTTCTGGAGGATAGAAAGTAGGTAAGACTATATTGAGATGTTGAGGGATAGAACAGACTATGATAGTCATGGCTAATGGGGAGGCTTCAACAGAGCTGGGAGCCCATTTATCCATCACAGCCTCTTGAGAGGCTCTGGGCTCAGGTACTGTAAAGACGGTGAAAACACCAGTGAGAGGTGAGAACAAAGACCAGCCCCTGAAGGTCTGTGTATGGAGGAGGTGGACCCCATCTCAACCCGCAGACTGTAGGAAGTCCACATAAAAAACAGAAGGCTCTTCCCTAAAAAAAAACCTGAATGAACAATCTGGGGAAACCCATGGCTTCTAGTGTGGATTCTGCAACCCCAGAATAAAGCCCCTCCTCATTCTAGCACTTAAGCTGCCTGACTTCTAACATATCTACCCCCAACCCCAGAACTCACTCGGAATTCCCACTCAGGGAGAGACATGTTAGGAGGCGGGATGGAAAAGAAACTATTTACACAACAAATCAGCTATCCCACTATCCCATCTGTGGTAAACTGAATAATGCCCCCCTTTTCCCAAAGATGTCCTCGTGTCATAATCCCTAGAACCTGTGATTATGTTACCTTACACGGTAAAAGGGACTTTGCATATGTGATTAAGTTAAAGATTTTGCGATAGGAGATTATCCTGAATTATGCATGTGGGCCCAGTGTAATCACAAAGGTCCTTATAAAAGGGAGGCAAGGGGTGGGGCAGAGTCAGAGTGAAGGCAGTGTGACAATGGAACAGGAAAGGGGATGTGATGCGGTGTCATGAGCAGGAATGCTGGTGGCCTCTAGAAGCTGAAAAAAGCAAGGAAATGTTCTCCCCTGGAAACTCCAGAAGGAACCAGGCCTTCTGACAACTTGATTTTAGTTCTGTAAGACTCATTTCAGATTTCTCACCTTCAGAAACATAAAATTTCTCTTGTTTTAAGATAAAAGCTTACAGCAATTTGTTACAACAGCAATAGGAAACTAATACATAATTTCTTTTTTGTAAATATGAATCAAAAGCAAGAATCATCACGCATATAAGAAAAGCCAAGACAAATAAATATGAAAGATAAATATAAAGATAAACAGAAAAGCCAACCCTGAAGGAAAGAGATAATTCAGGGAATAGAACTTAAAAATCAATCTAATTCATAAACTTGGAGAGAGGAATATTTATTACATCTATAAAATGAAAACAAGATACTCTGAAAAATAAATAGAAAAAGTACAAACAGATCTTTTAGAGTTTACAAATAAGATTCCTGAGTTTGAAGGGAAGGAAATATACAAAAACATGTGTGAAAGACAAAATGTAAAAAAATTGAGATGAAAGAAGAGGAATCATGAAGGCAAATCGAGGAGGTTCAACATACAACTAACAGGAGCCCCAGAAAAGATAATAAACAACAACAAGAAGAAAGCTAGAATGAAGAAATTATCAAAGAAATAATCCAAGAGAATTTTCCAGAGCTGGAAAAGGACCTGTGCCAAGTCACATCTATGAAGAAATTTCAGAAGACCACATATTTTAAAAAATTTATTTCTGGCAACCCTGTGTTTTTGTGATATTATAAATAATATTTCTAAATTATGTCATCTATTGTTGCTAATGTATAAAAATGCAGTTGGTTTTTATAAACTGAATTGATTTTATATCCAGTCATTTTGCTTAATTATTAATAGATTTAGGGACTGTCAAACTATTACTGATATTGCTTATGACAGTTTGTTTCCTGATTTCCAATCTTGTATCATTTGTTTTCTTTCTTCTTATCTTACTGCAGAGATAGGGACATCTTTAAAATATTAGATAGAAGTCATGATAATGGGAATCATCATGATATTTGTTACTACATGCAAATACTGTTTTGAAGAATATAAATATTGAAAATAGATGATAGGTTAAAAAAATAACAAAAATTAAATTTAAAAAGAGGAGTGGCTATCTTACAGAGGCAGACAAGGTGCTGAAGTCAGCTTTCGTTAATTCAACTGATAGTGCGAGCCACGACTTCTTCTCTGTGAAATGTGATAACAATCTACTGTTAGACTCACGATCTCTTCTACAGAGGCTAGCATCGTCTGATTTCTGAGTTCCTTCATTTAGAATTAGAACATCCTTGATAGAGGCCATGAACAACCTTACAATTTTGAGGTGTGAAGAGGTACTCTGCAGGTAGGGCTGTCTCACACCCCTGACCACAGTATGTAGACAACACGTGGCCAGTGCTCAATACCAATTCTTATTGAAGTGATAGAATCTTCTGATTGTTCAACCTCAGAGTCTTTGCCTAATAAAGAATTACTTATTAATTCCAAAGTGAACTCAATCTCAAATGAGAAAGGTCTACAGTTATGGCAAAAACAAAAAATAGGAATAAGAAGTCAAAGGCCCTCTAGAACATAGAGCTATGCTACTTTCTTTATTATAGCTCATGTATTTTTCCCCTTTGTGTCAGTTTTATGAGTACAGACACAGCCAAGTTTCACACATTAACTTCAGAAGCAAAGCAGAAAAAAGGCTCTGTGTGTATGTTTGTGCGCGCGCATACATGCATGTGTGCATGTTTTCCCTTTGGCCATCAGACACAGCTTCAAACAACCATCTTATTATTTTACCCCTTAAAAGTAAATTTATTGCCTGGAAAAGAGCTAAAGAAGTTCCTGAAGATGATCTCAGACTATTTTCCCTTTGCCAAGTAACTATCCTTAATTATAGCATCATACCCATTGGACATGGATGAAAAGAACAAGTGATGGCTCTGTGGTACAGCAGGACACCATGACACAAATACCACATCTGTCCTCACTGTGGCAACACGTCAATGGTATGAGAGTAGTATTTCTACATACTGAGTTTAGTGTATGTACCAGAGAAGCACCTAAAAAGTCAAACCACACTAATTTCAATGATCATGACAAGGAGGTCACAAAATTAAAGACAGTCTCTATAATGAACCCCATTCTGAAGATATGAATATAAATTGTGGAGAGGAAATTAAAACTATGTAGGAATACTGTTCTACCACCAAGGAATCAGTAGCACAATTCACTCCTTGGCTGATTGGGGTGGTTTTCAGCAAAGAACTAAAAAGGGGACTTTTGTTGATTATGTTCCTGCTTCTTGTTGATGTGGCAGCCTCTGCAGAGAGAAATTATATGAAGGTAAAATAATATTGTATTCACTCAAAAACATTAAAGGAATAATAAAGGAAGAAAAATATACTCTTTTCAATTGGGACTAAACTCCACCAGAGCAGTGCCCAGGGAGCATGCGCTATTGAAAGACAGAACCACCAGCCCTACCTCTTGCCCCCTCCCAGCATGGCTTAGGTGTTCTTCTTCATGGCTCATGACAACTCACTATGTCCCTAATACTGTACTTAGCACATTATTTTATATTTGTTTGTCTTTTACCCCTTATGATTAGTGTGTCTTTTTCATTTTTGTATCTTCCGCAGCTAGCAATGTGCCCGAAACTAAGGAGGCCCTCAGTATGTGTTGGATGAATATTCGTTAACTTTAATCATATCACCAAAATGGTAACCAGCTCTCTGGAGTCATTATTCTTTAGAGATTTAATAAACATGCTTTATATATTTTAGAAATTTGAGAGTTAGAAAATATGCTATCCACCAAAGCGCAAACAAACAAAACCAAAAAACTAAAATGAATTGGTGGCTTCTCCGAGAGCACAGCAAGCCATGAGACTCTTCCTGTGACCTAACTCAGCTCTTAGGCCACTCTAACACCTCAGGAAGGTCTATCTTGGCTTTCCTGTGGCTCTTATTGCTCAGTGAATCTGCCTTTATTAATACAGCCATGTGCAAATGTTTAATGAGGTTACAGTCTGTACTAGGAACCTTTTAGGTATAGGATATACAGAAGTGAGAAAAATGGATAGGGTCTCTTTTTTTCAGTTTATTCAGGGGAATAGACAAAAATAATTACAAATATGCAATAATAAACTGAGAAAACTGCTATGAAGTTCACAAACAAGATGTTCTGATAGAGAATAGAAGAAGATGCTGGGAAGGTAACGATAGGGTCAGATCATGCAAACTATTGCAGTTCATGCTAAGAAATTTGGATTTTACTCTAAGTGCAAGCTATGGAAGGATTTTAAGCAGAGAAGTTTTCTAATCCAAATTACATTTTGAAAAAGATCATTATGGCTGTTGAGAAGAACAAGAGAGAAAGCAAAACTATCAGTTAGAAGATTATGTAGAGGCCTGGACTAGGGCAGTGTGTGGCAGTGAAGGAAGTGAACAGGAGGTTGATTTGGGGGCTGAATCTATAGTATTTACCAACAGGTTAAGAGAAAGGAAAAAATCAAGGACAACTTCCAAGTTCTGGTTTGAACTGAACTGTGTCTGTAATGCCATCTACAGACACAGGAAAGATGGGTAGGTAGAGGTTTCAGTCACAGACCTGTGAAGTTTGAAGTGTTTGAGAGCAAGCTAAGAGAAGACATGGAGAGGCAGCTGGATATTTGAGTCTAGACCTCAGATAAGAGATGGGAATTTTGAGGTTATTAGCACAGTTATTTAAGCACTGAAATGCAGGTAACCACTTAACAGAAGCATGAAGAGAGAAAAAAGTAGGGAGGGCCCATACTCCAGTATTTAATGTAAGGTAGGGGAGCTGGTGGAGGAAACAGAAACTAAGATGGAGAGGTAGAAGGAGGAGGGGAAGGACCAGGACAAATTGGGAAGGTACGGACATAATCCAGCAGGAAAATGTGAAAGGGATGCACGCAGTGACAGAAACCCAGCTACGGAAGTCAGAGAGTAATAAAAAAGTGTGACCTAAAATAGGACTACAGAGTGAAAAACAATGATTATACTGTGAGAAATCCAACTTCTTCCAAGTAATTCAGTAAATTCTCATGTATCTACAGAAAATATGTAAGGAGTAGGTAAAATGTATTTCCTAGTGTTTTATTCCATGCTTCCCTCTAAGGAGAAGAAGAAAAAATAAATAAAACATTCTAGAATATGAGGTAGATCATAGACTGTCATCTACAGAAGTTTTCTCAAAGGGTTTATGTTTTACTAATTTAAAACTATACATGTTCAGAATTTATCCTAACTATAGTTTAGACATTAACTTGTGGTTTCAAATGAAAATTCTATTTGAAGAACATGAAAAAATGTTGTAGAATTATTGTCTGTACAATTAAATAGTACTGAACCTTTCAAGTAAATGGAAGAACAATATTAATTCTGAGGAATAGCAAATTTCTAATATAAAGCAGGTGTTCATTATCTTGAGAAAATTTTCTAATGGATTGAGATTATTATTTATCCTGAATTACATTTAGAACATTAAAAATTATCACTTTTTACTTTAAAGTGGACTTGGATCCATGTTCTAGGTTTGTAATTATCCTAAACTACTTACTCACGTTACTTTACATTTGGCTCAAGATAATATTTATCTTCAATAGTATAGGAGCAAAGACAATGTTGAAATCTGCTTTCATAAATGATTTCTTTTCCAGATCAATAATAGAGTGGGAGGAATTATTTTAATGCAAAATTAGTAATTTTTTTAAAAAAATTCTGTTGTTTTCCTTTGTAAAAAAAAATGGTTTGAGTCAACTGATTATGCTTCATTACCCTGCAATGCACTTGAAAACATTAACACTGCGTGAAGAATACGTAATAGAAGAAAGGATGCATCTTCAAATCCTGCATGTCAAATTTTAAGAGATACCAATCAACCAAACACCTCGCTAATAGTCACGAGACTGCTGTTCTAATTAGCTGGTGATATTTTTGACTAAGGATCTCAGATGATGAAACTGTTTTTCCTTGTATTGAACCAGCTTGGCCCAGACTAGCCTGTCCCGCAGTGACATGTATATTGAATACAAATCAGACAGCACAGCTTTAAATCTGTGCTGCAGCTCTCATTTCCAATTCGAGAACTGTACTATAATCATGAGCTTCTGGTGGATGAAAGGAAATCAGCTCTCTGAATATTAGCTAATGCCACATTTGCAAGTCCTGAAGAGATCTGTGCTGTTAAAAAAAAATAGATCATTTCACGTGAACCTATATATATGAATTACTTTGTACTGTTCAACTGATAGAAGCAATGCCTGCGCTGGGATTAAACCCTTTTCATCATAAAACCTCATCTGGTTCGGAGTCCAAGTCCATCAAACCTTTTTCCTTTAAAGTCCCGCCTTTGATTCTACATCAATTTATTCAAACCGCAGCTGGGTGGCTGAAAACGAAAGGACAGCATCATTTAAACCAACCATGTTCCCAACTTGAAAGAAGGGCTATAATTAAAAAAATGGGCATAAAAGAATGGAAATGGGATAATATTTTTTAATGGTAGTTCAAAGGCCGACAGATGTCAGAGCCTTTGAAGATGTCAGTACACTGAGCAAGAAGTTGCCATAAAAGAGCTTGCCTGAGAGGTGAAGCAGCTTTTTAATGGCTAAAAAAACCCTTGCAGACACATCCTTGTGTTTTTAATTTGTCAGAGTTTCTGCAGTATTTTCTGATTAATGACATATGATTATAAGTGCATAGCAGACATATTTTTATACTTGGTTAGATGAATAGTTTATTTCACATTCTTTTAGAACTAGATAAGAATAGGGACACTTTCCTAGGAAGTCTAAAACTATTCTGATTGATTCACATATTTATGCTAATTTTGTGGGACTGGCCCAATTCGGAATTACTGTATGTTGCCAGCTTTTGTTCTTTAATAGTCTGTTTGCTAGTAACATTATAATTCACATGTGGTAGTTACAATGCAATTCACTACAGTTTTATTCTTTTCATGTACATGGAACAATATGTGCCTGAATAATTAATTTGTGCACCAAGTCATGTCAAACCAAATTAATGTTTTAAAACATTCCTGAGCGCAATCTAAACAACCATAGGCTGCCATAGAGCTCAGAAGAGAAAGAGTTGCTTAGGGGAAAAAAATTGCAGCTATAACTACAATATAATATAATTGCCAAAACAAAAAGAAAGAGATGTAATACCACGTGCAAAATGGTGGGGGACACTTTTCTAAGATTCGGGGGAGGAACTCAGAGTATTTCCAAACTATTTGCCCTTCTAAATAGTTCTGACATGTCAATTTGATTTGTTCTGTGAAATTACCCTCACAATATTCATGAATGTTAACCACAAGTGTCTAGTGAGCAGTAGCAGAAAAAAAGGCTTTCCCACCAAGGGGGTACGTCTGTAATTTATATCCATGATGAGGTGCAGAGGAGAGAGAGTTCATGGGCTTTGAAGTCAGACAGATTTGGGTTCAAATCCTAGCCCTTTCATTTAAGAGCTGGATAGCTTGAGTCTGTCTTCCCATCTGTAAAAACTGAGATAGTATGTACCTACCTCCTCCCAGAAAGCATGTGAAAGTGTCTAGCAGATAATATTCTGCTCAGTTCCCTTTCTTAAACTAAATTATATATAGAAAAATTAAAATTAGATCATTTCTAATGGAAAATGTTTTTATTTCTATATACAACAAAGTCACATTTTAATGACAATAACCAACCATTCTTTTAAAAGTAGATGTTGAAATCTCCCACTGTTCCAGGACCAAGGGCTTGTAAGTACTGCTCCCTTCCATATGTTGTAATCTTACATGACCATGACTGGTCAAACCCTTACGCATATACCTGTTTGCTTCTGAAAATTAACCTTTAGCCCAGTGCTGCAAGGACACCCATGGAGGCAGCTAAGCAGATGGGGTACTAGGACTCAGGCTGGGGTAGAGGAGGCAGGGAATAACATTCTCAAGCAGGACCAGGCAGCAGACCTGGGAAATGGAAAGGATGAGTAAGCAGTGCCCCCAACCCAGAGGAGCAGATCTCTCAGTAGGCAGGAGGCCGACAGCTTGACCCTAAAAAAGCTGACTTGCAATCCCCTCACCTCTTCCCCAGGTTTTCTCTGAGGACAGGAGCATCTTGGGGTTTATTTTCCTGATAGAGGGGCTGTTTCCTCTTTCAGGTCTCTAGGTGACTATAGTTTTGGCATTACTAACTCTAGGCACAATTTCAAAGCAGGTAAAGTTTGCCTCACCATCTTTCCACCTCCTTGTCTGCACTTCTCAATTTGTTTTAGTCTCCCTCCTCCCACCTCCAGATGACTAAAACTCCCCTATTGCATCCCACCGGAAGTTATCTTCCTGTAATATCCTCTTCCTTTCTCCTTTTATGTTCTTTCCATCCATCAAAACTCCCATTTCTCCAGTGTAATAAATTTCAGCTTGATGGGAGCAATTTAATTCGAAACAATTTCACAATATGGTTATCTACAACAGATATTTTCCTCTCCAGGTCAATGTTGTTGAGATCTTCCCTTCTGTGAAGACTTCCCTGGTTCCTTCAGGCATACTCAGTCTTCTGACTGGGGTACGGGGTATAATGCTGCATCCACTTGCTAAATTACCTGACAAGAACCCTTCCAGTGGAGGGCTTTGTCTTTGTTTTGTATACTTCCTCTTAGCACAGTGACTGGTACATGAAGATAGTCAACAAATGAGCAAGAAGCAAAGGCTAAATGAAAGAATCCTGGGAGATATATTTTCATCTTTAAAAAGACCATTTCTTTTTTTACCATATATCTTTATTCATTTAAATTTTATATGTATTCATGAATCACCTATTTAAGTATTCATTTTATCATATATATTGACCCATTTTGAATTTTAAATGCATTCATGAGTTACCTATTCAAGGCAAATACATTAAATTAAAATTTAAAAAAGGGCAAGCAAGAGAGAGAAAATTACTCAGCCCAAACAAATTCTACTTAGAGCTATCCAATGTAAACAATGGATTCCAGGCCTATTGGTAGAATATGTAAAGTGGGAGCATTCTCACAGCCAAGTGACTCAGTCTGAGAATCTGCACATTTTATAGGAGCTTCCATTCAGCTTTTGGCTCTCCTGTCAGCTGATGCTGGATATGTTCTCCCTCTGATCTTAGCTCCTCAAACTCTTGGCTCTTAGGCAGGCCCAGGCAAAACCTCTTCCTTTCTTTTTCCTGCCAGAATTGAGTTTGTGCCTTATTGGATGATCCTGATAGTCAATCCCTGCCTCCCCAGGTGAGGTGTGAATCCTTTGTTAGTACCCAACTCTGGCACATGGACATGAAACCTTACTGCTCTCAGGA
The DNA here is from genome assembly GCA_023783475.1 of Daubentonia madagascariensis. Classification (NCBI taxonomy): domain Eukaryota; kingdom Metazoa; phylum Chordata; class Mammalia; order Primates; family Daubentoniidae; genus Daubentonia; species Daubentonia madagascariensis. The sequence goes on from JAKFHU010000487.1 coordinate 12,841,263, forward strand.
GCAACAGCAGGACTGGAGAGGCTGGGTTGGGTGTTGGTCCTCCTCACATCACTCAATAAACCCAGGTTAGTGCTGCCTGAACATCATGCCTGATTCCCCCACTAATGGCCTAAGTTGCTTCACTCATTTGGATCTCATGGTTTCAATCTCTGAAATGGACTTCCTGATCTTGAAGTCCATGCCCAATTGCAGAATTATGTGATGTAGAGTCAGTCTTCAGAGACTGCTGTTCATCTGGTGAAGTAGTCCATTTATGTTGAATAGCCACAGTTCACAACTTGAAAAAAATAAACTAACATTGATAGGGTTATTAAAAAATATTGCCCATTTCAAATTCTCACAACAACCCAAGAGTTAGGTTGTTTTCCTGGCTCCCAAAATACTACTTTCTCTTGGTTCCCTTCCTATCTCCCTTGACTCACTTTCTCAGTCTTCTTGTCCAGCTCTATTTCCTCCATCTTCTCTTTAAGCGGGGAGTGTCTTCTCTTCTCATTCTCTTCCCCCCTACAGGAGATCTCATCTTCACTGCTGGGATCCATTACCATCCATACCCGTGATTGCCAAATCTTTATTTCCTATGGAGATGGAGAGCTCTCTTTTGAACTCTAGTCCTATATTTCTACTTGCTTAAGTGGGATCAACACCTAAATGTCCTACGGCACATCAAACCATAACTCTGGGTCTGTTCTCTGTCCCTTTCACTGCCACATCAACTTTCCCCTTTGCCTCTGCCTTGGCTAAGGCCCTCATCATCTCTCACTAGGATGACTCCAAGTAGTTTCCCAGGCTCTCACTGCCTTTCAGTTCTTAACCCTCTGCTTAAAATTCTTCAGTGACTTTTGATTGTTGGCAGTTATGGTCTCTAAACTTTCTTTGGACACTCCTATCATAAATTATTGGGGCACACAACCTAGTATGTATTTGTATAAATTTGTAACACTACTATATTAATACATTATGCACATTACAAAAATTTACACAAAATAGGTATTTTTAAGGACAAAATTCAAATACACATAAATAGATATCCCAGTTTTTTTCATTCTCATCCCCTAATGAACCCCACTTTGGAGAACACTGCTGTAAATAATTACCAGATGGGGTAATCTGTATAATGAGTAGGGTATTAAAGTGGGGAAATGGAAGAGATACTGCAGAAGTAGAAATGGCAGCATAGACAGACAATATAAACCCCAAATTGGAGACTGTTGGTCAAGGGGATCTGGTCCAGACTTTTCAACATGGCATAGAGTGCTTTCCATGTATTAATTATGCTTCTTCTTCTATTTAGAATGCTTTTCCCATTCTACTTTGCATAGCAAATTTCTATTCATTTAAAAAAACTCAATGTATATGATACCTACTCTACTGTAACCTTTTCTGATGACCTTCCCTGACCCTATGGCCCCATATCCCATTATTACCATCTCTTCTTTTCTTGAGCTCAAAGCCCCTTTATCACTTTATTGCACTTTTCTGGAACTCTAGAAGGCCTGAAGGATGAGCATGCTAGAGGACAACAGGATATAACCTTCTATTTCCATTCTGTTTCTGTCATTCTCAGAAAGATGCTGGTATTCTTACCAGTTACACACCTAGTGGGCACCAAGCATATAACCAAAGTTTCTAGACAGTAGAAATGGGCCAAGAGGGTATTAATCTCCTTCCACATTACAGAACGGTGAAGTTCCTTAAAAGGCCTGATTAAATCATCACACCAATCAGGTGGTGTCACTGGCAAAAGGGTGCCTTCATTAGGCCTTGGGAGCCAGGAGAGCTTGTCCTTCTAACCAGGGTTGTTACTGAGTCTCCTAGTCTATGTACCCTTTGATGTGTGGTAAGTGGTATCCTTTGTCTGTGGTAATGAAAGGCATTATTTACTCATCTCTGGTATTATGAATCATATTATTAATACCTTCCTTTTATCACAGATCCACAATATCTGTTTCCCTATAGACTATAAGCTGGAGGGCAGGAACCATTACTTTTTTATATTTCTAGGTCCTAGCATAGGGCCTGGCACATAGTAGGAGCTCAATGAATGCCATTAAAGGAATGAATAACTATTACAGGTGTGGAAAATGATGAATAAAGGTATTAAGGTTATGTCTCAATTGGCCTCTATTAACTAAGGTTTGCAGAGCCAATAAAAACCGGCCATGAACCAGCACTTCTGTCTTCCTATTCAATAAGAAATTGTTAATTGCATCCAGGCCCATGCTTTAATTATTATCCATATGCCAAATTCATATCTCTGGGATCCAACATGCATATCCAACTCCCTATCTGATACCCCTCCCTCTAGATGTTTAACACGCAGCTCACACTTAGCTTGGTAGCAACAGAACTCTTGCTTTTGCTTTTGTTCCCTCCCAATCTTCCTCATACTTGACACCACCATCTATCTAGCTGCTCAACCCAAAACTTTAGGAGTTACCCTTAATTCTTCTCTCCCTCACTCCCCATACCTAATCCACCAGCAAGTCCTACTGACTCAAATGCATATGTCATACAGACATCCATGACTGCTCACAACAACCAGAGTGATCTTTTAAAAACATGAATCAAATCATGTCACTTTACTGTTTAAAAGCCTCTAACTGTCTTCCCATCACATTTAAAATTGAATCCAAACTCCTCACCAGGGCTTTAAAAGCCCTGTGTCTGTTTTCCATCCTTCCCTATGTCTGCTACGCCACAGAGGCCTCCTTTTTCATTTCTTGAACACACGAAACTTTACTTTTCACCAATTGTTCCCTCAGTATGGCTGGCTTCTCATCAATCATATCTTAACTGAGATATCTCTTCCTAGGAGAGGCCTTCTTTGATGGCCAGCTAACACAATCATTTGGTCACTGTATCAGATCTCTCAATTTTAATTCTCCACCTACAAGTTATTGCTATGTGATGCTCTCCTTGTTAATTTGTTTTTTGTGTTATCATCTGTCTTCCCCAATTCAAGTTTAAGTTCTTGTAGAGCAGAGTACTGGTCTATCTTGTTCTTTGCTGTACACCCAGTGCAGGAACACCCTTAGGGCCATATAGGCCATGGCCTGTACAACTCTGGGGTAACATTCACATTTAACCAGGTTGTGAAAGGCACATTCTAAAAGTGTGCACCCCCAGCCCCAGGGCCTGGCACAGGGTAGGCACCCCAAAATTCTGAGTAGAATAAATAAATCAAGTTAAAGAAAGTTGGTGTCATAAGGAAATTCCATATATATAATTCTACTTAATTTTTAGATAAGGAAAAGTTATATGAAAATAAATTTGATTTATAAATCATCTGAAGAGTCACAATTACAAAATTTTCAAATGACAGAGTTCCATTTTGTCAGTATCAACCTGGAAAAATGAGATTTCAAAAGAGCAATCAAAATAGTCAACAATAATCATGATTTTCTTGAGAAGACTTACTCTACTACTCATTTCTGAATTAAATAAATTTTTAAGAAACACCAACACTATGGCAATAGATGGTGATTTTTTACTGTATGCTGCTATAAATGGTTATAGAGGTGAAAGTACGAGAGTGCATTTCCAAGTTCCACCCAAAGTCTGAAATAGCATATGCACAGTCAGGATTGACTTTAATAGGGGAGTCTGGAACATACTGCACCTTTTGAACTCATGGCTTTTGTCTAATGACAGTTTTGGCAGTAATCTGAATTGAAGAGCAAAAGTTTTCAACCCTCACATTCTACTTCTCTTGTTGCACATGCCAGTATCACTATATCTGGAGCTATCATATAATTAACCCAGCAAGTGAGGTTAACATTTACATTTCAAAAAATTAGCTTTTCAGGAAACATTTGGTGAACACATACATTTTGTACATTAAATGGCATCTTTGCAAATAACAAAATAAATAAGGTCCCACTTGACCCTAGGGATCTGGGGTTTGTTTCTGTAATAAATACTGACTGACTTAAGGAGTAAACTTAAGATGAATGAATCACCAGTTTAATTTTAACCTTTTTAAAGATCTGCAACTTTCAGGTCTTTTCACTGGAAAATTCCCTGTTCTGAGATGCTCGGCATGGCTGGACCGATAGTTCCCCGTTCACTGAAAGGTCCTCTGCATCACAGAGCAATAGTATCAGTGGGAAATACACACACACACACACACACACACACAAACGCACGCGCGCACGTGCGCACTGCTCAAGATTAATGCTGCATTGCCGCTATCCCTACAAACAAGGGAAGAGACCCAGATCCAGGCCACATAATTCAGCAAACTTCATTCTCTGACAGCACCATTAACTCATATTTAAATATTACTAATACTTTCAGGCCTTGACTTCATACCTAAGCAAAACAAATCAAAGTGAATAACAAACAAGAAACAAAAAATAACATGTATTTTCAAACCCCAGAAATATAACTGTGTATTGTTTCTGTCTGATTTCTTTTCTTCTTTCCCAATCTCCCAGTATACAAATATCCAAAAGCATTCAAGAGGTCAGGAAACAATTTAATTATTAAAACAAGTGAAAAAAAAATACCTTTCACTGAATTTTAATATTTATTTCAACTGAAAAACAATATCTCAAGTTTCACATTTACCTACCAATTTCAACACTTTGGGGCTCAATTAGGCCAATTTTTATTATCTAAAAGTTTCCACTTAATGACAATATTTTTCAAATATTTTCTGTACACAAATATTAAAGAAGTTTGAAAATAGACTATTATTTTCATGTAATGCCTTACTCTTCTCTTCAAATAGGAGTTTAAGTTCTCCCTGCATCAATTTATGTCATTTTTGTCACGAAAAATGCTCAGGTGTTAAATATCTTTCATATCATGCAACTAGGCATGATTCCAATTAGTCCTGAATGGAAGACAAAATGACAGTTTAATAAGCTTCTATTTGCCAGCTCTTTGAACAGTTGATGATATCATCATTTTACCAATGATTTCTTGCACTTTGGCTTCAACTTCTCTTGTCACAAAAAATTACCTCAGATATACAAATGAAGACATCGGGGATGTCTCCTACAGAACTGATCAAGTCAGAAATCCAAAAATGACTTTTCCAAGACATCAAGAAAAAATAGTCATGCAATATTTCCTCAAAGATAATTTCTGCCAATATTCTTAGAAAATTTCATTGAGGCAGAGGTGAAGAGAAGGAAAAGAAGTAAGCTAAAAATAACTAAAAGCATTTTTTCTTTATGTAAATGGAAATGACATTCAGCATATAGAATAATGATTTATCTATTTATCTATTTGTTCTTAAAAAGTATTCATCTTAAAATTTTTATTTTCACCAGAATAGCTCTAGAATTAAGCCAAAACCACATCAACATAAATTGTTTTTGAGGAGTATTAAAGAAAAACATTTTCTAATTATTCCTTGTATTTCTATGGAAAAAGTCTCCAGGTTTGAACTTAACAATCTTTGACCTCTTTTCTAAAAGGTTTTGACTAGTTTTTGTTATGCAATAAGATCCTTATTTAGGTTCCTTTACAGGAAAAAAAAATACCAACATTGAACTCTTTGAGATTTAAAAATCCATCCTGTAAAATGAATGGATCATATGTAATATTCCAAATCAGTATGTGAATATAACAAATGTCTACCTATCATGTTTGCAACAAACTATACTTCACCAGTGCTAAAGACAAATTCCTAGGTAGTTTTTACAGTGTTTGGTCAGTCCCATTGACCTAAAAGCTTTGTGGCTCCTTACTCTGGGCATACCTTCTTATTTCAGCAATAATGTGAAAACCAAAAGTGAACCCATTTTTAAAATGTATTCACTTTTTCATTCTACAAATTCTGAAATTTGTTGGAAGAAATTATATTCCAAAGAAAATATTAAGAGATTCATATCTCTTTGGAGTTTACTTCAAAATAAAGACACAGTCATGGCTTGTGGCTTTGGAGAAAGAATGAAACTAATGGCTAAAACTTGATTTGGATTTACATAGTCTGAGTTATGAGTATCAATATTTTAAATCTAGTAATGTATTTATTGATAATCCAAAATGTAAAATAGAATTGATTTATGCAGAATAAATAAAATTCCAAGACAACATGCTCATATTAATACATAAGCAGGCATATGGGGCAGGGGACTGCCATGAGTCCCAGTACACTAACTACTATTAATAGTTATAGAACCCTGGCCAATTTATTTATGCTTTCTGAATCTTTTCTCATCGATAAAATGGAAACATGCAGTCATCTTCTGACCCAGATAAGAAGATCAAAACAAAGTTTCCAGATGGGAAATTTCATCCTCATAAGGTATTGAAGGGTTGCACGAGATAATGCAATGCAAAGGACCTTGCAGAGAGCTTGGCACATGGGAAGTATACAATAAATATTAGTTGTTGTTGTTGCTGCTGCTGTTAAACACACACAAACATAAAAATTCAGTGTTGTTCTAGGAGGTATTATTTACTAAAACTGGAAACGAAGCAGCATTATTCAATTATGACTTGTAGTAACATCGATACGGCAAATCACTGAAAGATGCAAATTGCTATGAGAATCTTAGCATGGGAAACAGAGTACCAGTGTCTCTCTCCCATGCTAGGAAAAGATTCACATATTATCCTGTTCCTTTTTTTGCTATGTCCAAGTCTCTCCAAAAATCTAAAAATCTTTCTTGGAGGAGGCTGTGATAGAAAGAACACTGAATTAAGATTAAGAATCCCTGGTTTGCTGGTTCTGTGACCTTGGGTAAGATAGTGCCCTTGAATTGCGGGTTCCTTATCTATAAATGGAAAATAATTAGATGTCGTCATCTCTTTAGATTACTTAATCTGACTATATTATTCTAGAGACTTAGATACCTGATATGACTAAAAACTTCATATTTGGCAGAACATACTATATACAATGACTTGGGGTTCCTTGCAGTCCTACCAATTTTCACCACTGCAGAGTGGTCACATTTTACTCCCTATTTAAAATATCTCCTGCATTTAATTACCTCTTCTTCAAGAACAATTTTAATATTTCTGAAGAAATCCATTAAGTATAATGAGAACAAAAGACAGATTTTTAAAGCAATCATTATTAGTTGACACAAAATTGCCAATTCAAAGGGAATACTTTATATGTTATTATTTAGAAGGTTTGCCTTTAAAAGGAATACTCCTTATCTAAAAGTGGACCAAATACCATAGAATGTGGTTTCCATGGTAACTGCCACATCTAAAAAATATGCACAAGACTAAAGATACACTGTATCTTCTACAAATGGATCATTCTTAGAGAAATCAATTTTCTTGCCTCAGCCTGTATTTTTGTTTTTAAACTTAATATAATTTTCTCCATGTTGAGGGTCAAGTTGAATTATTTATAATAGTTTAATTATAGGTGTATATGCTATATTTGTACTTGTAAGATGAAAATAATTACAGAATTTTAGAATTATAATGGAAAAAGAAAGCTGGTAAGCTATGAAAAAATGTAAGCTTTACTTGAAATGGCATTTTCCTATATTTTCTCCTAATTAAGTACATAATATAGTATTCTTGTGCATATTAATAAATAATAATATATAAATAATACAAATATATTATTAAGTGCATATGTAATACTATTAGATACACCACTATTGAATATTAATGAAACAAAATCTTAGCATCAGGGCACCTATGTCAAAATATAAAGAGGACTTTTGTCCCCTCTATTTGAAAAATTCTGTATGACCTATGCTTTTGATGTCAGAAAAACACAGTATTTCCCCCACAGGCTTTTTAAAATGGTCTAGTTAGGAAACTCTCTATTAATATTTAATGTACACAGAAAGTTCTTGGGCTATCTGAAAGGCAGCACTTAGATAATACTATAAAACTTCATCTGAAAAAAATAAATTGAGAATTGTAATGTTAGGTTTTACCAGAAGTCCACCAAATGTCTTATTTTCTTTTTGCAAAATAAAGTGAAATGATAGAAACTTTTCCCATCAATCTTCTAAGGCCTGACATTACACCTTGTACATTGCAGCAAAACCCCCTTAGTACTTAAAACACATTTAATTCCACTCTACTTTCCTTCTAATACAAATAACTCGGTCCACCAGGGGATAAGTATCAAAGTGTGGTGTGTACACAGCTGGAACACCAGGCAACCACTCTGATGTGACTGTGTGTGTCACCAGGGAGAAGAGGGGAATAAAAAACAGGGTTACATTAACAGCAACGGCCTCATTAGGGAAAAATATAATTTATATACTTTGGTTTTTCCTAGCAAAATCAGTCCAATTTCACCCAAAGAAACAAAAGTGTATGCTACTTCAGAACTAAGCAAATGGTATTAATGAACAACTATTAATGATGAAATACTATTTTGGTTATACAGGTAGGATATGAACCATTTTAGTACAGGTCCAAATATCTTTTATTCCTGAAATGAATTACTGCTTGATTTTATTATTTCTTTTTATAGTTTTTCATAGTAGAAATTCAGAGGACAAGAGAATCTGATATAGAAAAGAGAGTAACACACTTGGAAATTAATATTAGTGATTAACTTCTAAGCTATTTCTAATCTCAGACATGTTTCTAATTTTTACTTCCTGAAGACATTTTATAAGGGTTCCTGGCACAGTGATAAAATGACTATACTAGAATTTTCTAGGCCTGCGACTTAAAATATACTTTCTATGACTCATAATATGTACAAAATTGGATTTCTCAAAGCAGCTTTTGTTTCTTGATTTGAGAATAATGATATCCTCAATAAGTTAAAATGAAATTCTGGCACATTAAAATAAAATCTGATAATTACATTTTATGAAGGTATGTAAAGAACTAAGGTTTTCCCACCAGATTTTATTTCCAAATGTTTTAACATACAGAGAATATCATCAGTTATATTGGTCAATGTCCTTTATATTAAGTCCTATGGTATATATTTCCCTCAGAACTGAGAGCTAGAAAAACAGAACAACTGCTATGACTTCTTTCATTACATAATTAAAATTAAATCATTCATCATGTTTCCCTCTTTGCTGTGGCTTCTAGGTGAGCTCAGAGCTAAAACTTACACTTAACTGTAGCAATTTTTTTTCTAGTATAGATTTTCTAATGTGGTTAATATCACTATTGCTTAGTTATTATTTTCAGTTATTTTAAGTGTGTGTTTATTATAAAATGCTGCCTTAAATCCTTTTTGAAAGTAACTGACATATAAAGAAATTAAAATAAAATGTTTTCAATAGAAAAATGCTACCCAAAGACCATGTATATAGGTATAACAATAATGTTCAGAGTATACATATTGTTAAATTTACCCTTGGAGTAATCCTTGAAGAATGATAGCCAATGTTTAAGCCACTGCATGCATGCACATAACGAGTTTATAAATGGGGATTTTTTATCTTGTGCCCATATTTGTAAATGAATGGAAAATAAGATAATGTTATTGAGTATAATTTTTAAAATTAAAATTGTCTTATAAATATCTTTTTAGGAAAACTTTTTGTTAAGTAGAAGCAAATTACTACAAATTCCACATTTTAGAATCAGTGATAGGTTCAGCTCAATGTGAATCAATATGGCAAAATCAAAATGATTTATCCGTTTATTATGCAAAAATTGTTCATACTAGACTTATGATTCTCAGTTTAGAGAATCAAGAAAGTCATTTGGATGACAATGTTATGCAAGATCCCATGTACTATGTACAAATGCTAAATTTAATATATTTTCAGATATTGCTGATATCCTTCTCCAAGGACACTGTATTTAATTTGCATAATACTGATGGTAGTTCACAGTGGCTGCTAGTTACCCTAACTCCATTTTTAATTATTATTACTTCTTTATTTTAAAATATCAAGGGGGTACAAATGTTTTTGTTACATGAATAGCTTTTATAATGCTTAAGTCAGGGCCATAAGTGTGCCTATCACCCAAACAGTGTTCATTGTACCTGTTAGGTAGGTTTCTGTCTGTACTGCAACAGGTCACATAGCTGTCCTAAGATGGTCACACCACCTCTGAGGTGGATCACAAAGTTCTATGTAACAGTCTCTACAGTATTCACACACACCACCCACTTTGGCAACAAGCATAAAAGATCAAGCAATCTCTAAATGGTTCAGGGTCCTAAAAGGACAAGTAAAGGATCAAGGAACTTATGTTCTATTTTTCTTCTAATTAAACAGGATGAACTGCAGAAATTCTTTCATTATATTACAATTCAAAAGCAAAGCAAAAATTACATGTAGAACTTTCATGTTGTAAGAAGCTAAGATTATAAATTTTTTTAATATTAAAAATATGATTGAATAAATCAAGTTATTCTCCAAAATAATTTCAATAAGAGAGTCCTGGTAAATGAGAAATATTTGACAGTGAGGTTATGAATTTCTATATGTCTTGATTTCTACTGATATGGATGCTTTTTCTTAAACATATTACTTTAGGTAGATACCAGACTGAACATCTTATATGAGAGTGTTAAAATTTACTGTGCATTTTAGCAAATGTAAGTATCACAACATAATATATCCTGCCATTGAAAATCAAAATATTATGACAAAAATATAATATACACATAGAATAATTAGCTAATTGCACCAAATAAAATGAACAAAATGGTTAATTGTCCTTAGTTGCATTTCCATATCTTTCATTGCTCTATAAAACAGAAATTATTAGAATAACAACTAAAGCTTTAATAATTATAAAATATATTCACCAAAAGGGAGTTCCTAGTTGGTATGCTTCACCTTAAGGTAGGTAACTATACTTTATAATAATGATTTTCTTATCAGCATACAATGTACTACATATTTGGAAGAAGGCAAAAATAGATTTTTAAGATATTGTTCTCATTTAAGAATCTGATGGAAGAGAAGCAGCAAACAAAGCCATAGTATCCAAAATAGACATTTCACCAATCCTCTTTTGGTTAAGCATTTCAAATATTCCTTTCTACAAAATGGCCTCCACTGCTAACCTGGAATAGCCAAACATTAACTGAAAATCAAATCTCTCTGGAACTAAAAAAAAATTATACCATCTAATATTTAAGATCTATATATATTTTGCATTAAACTACAACACAATGATTTGAAAAAGATCTTCTATGTTGAAAATCATATGCCCACTTTGCTTTTTTGAAATTTATAAATGGAATTCAGAACTTAAAAGGTATTATACATTAGATTATTTAGACCATAATCATGAAGAGATATATTTTGAAAATTTAGGACTTCCCTGAAGGAAACTTTGAATTAATATCCTCAATAAACAACCAAAGATCAACACAAATTATGAGCATTTTAGTACACATAAAATTTTTAAAAATATAAGTTATTGATAAAAGTTTTTTAGAACTGTATTCTCTAAAAACAACTATGTACAACATATGCAAAATTATTTTGCTTTTGACCAAGAATGCATTTAGCCTAAGTTTCCATTCCTTACTGGCATTCCCATGACAGCAATTCCAATTAGTAAAACGTTCCAAGAAAGACACAAAATGTAAGAAATATAATCCTAAACGACAACATTTGAAGAGTTCATACAGTCCTGACACTTACTATTTCAATAAGAAGAAATTCAATTAATAACCTAAGTATACTATCCCTGTGGCTTTATTACATGTAATAGTTCTAAAATTTCCCTTTTGTTATGATTGGATGAACCGCACCCTATATGGCAGATATGACATATGCAAAATCACAAAAGTTTCCTCTAAATTTGGCCTCCACTTGTGTCAGCTTCCCACAACAGCACCAAAATAGTAGGAAGTTATACAAATTAATGTATTTTATTATATCCATCATTCAATTCTGCTATGCAAACAAATCCTACACTGACTCAGAACCCATAGCCCCTACCATGGGAAAACAATGGTAAGGTCTAACGTCATGTTTGAAGGAGAATATAAGTTTGAAAATATTCTTAATAAACTGTATGGCTAAAAACCAAAAGACCAGCATATATTTTATAAAGGCTTTAATGAGGTTGGTGGCAAAAGTATAACACACATTGATTTAATAGAAACCACCTGACTATTCTGGTACCATGGCTACTACAATGACTACCTTTTTAGTTAGCAAACCACCACAAAACAAATTGAAAATAATTTTCCTATAAATGTATATTTTAACAAAAAACTTGTGCTGAGTATATTCATATTGGATCAGTTATTCTCCTAAAATAGAAGACAACTCAAGGTCAAATGAAAAATAACCAATAACTCCTATTCTTTTTGCCTTACCGCCTCCCGCTCTGCACTCAAAAAATTAACATCTTATTTAAATAGTATTTTTATGTTTAGATAATTATAAAATTGTTTAAACATACAGTACAACAGAAGGTTTATTTTGTTGTTTGGAAATTATTTTATTTTGGAAGAAAGGATATCTAGGCAAAGAAGCTTATGTGTGGTGTGGTTAGTATGATTAGATTTCAATGGGAAAAGAGGTATTGAGACCTAGTGTATGATATGATTTTATTAGAAAAGAATATTATCTTTTTGGTTTTTATCAATTGCTCTTAAATTTTTCTTTAATAAAATTTCACAGCAATCTCCTCAAGAGGATACACTAAAGGCCCTTGATTACATATACCCTAAAGAATGTATTGTACCACAAAGATACACACCCAATAAGATTTTTTTAATCTGAAATTTATAAAGATAATTCTCCATGCTGACAGTGCACATTTCATCCACAAGTTTGAGGAGTCAAATGCTACCACAGCTGGGGGTTATTCTGCCAAATGGCTTCCAACAGGGACTAGAGAGATGGGGGCTAGGAGGCATGTGTGTGTGCAGAAAAAGCAACAGACCTGATGGGAAATAGTCCTTCTCTGGAGTCATTTTATCAATTACCATCTGAGTGATCTAATCAAATATAGAATCTAATGAAAAAAGCAACTCTAGGAAGGAAAAGCAAATATTAAAACAGCTGCTTGATTACCTACAGAGATTAAAACAAAAAGCAAGGAGTGAGGCTGATATATTTCTTAGGGATTTGCTAAGGCTGAGGGGAGGGGTAAGGGGCAGATACCTTTAAAAAAACCCATCATGAAAGGAACTGAGACAAGATTATAAAAAAGGGGCCAAGTTATAGCGCGCCATGGGATTTTTAATCTGGCTACCTGTGGTTTCTGTAGTTAAAGCCTTTTTCATCCCCCAAACAGGGGAGTGGGGTGAGAAAAACAAAAAAAAAATCACATTTATATGTCAGTTTTGCAAATGATCAAACAGCGTGCATCAATAAGAATAATGAGAAAACATTAAACGCTGATGACTTTTTAAAAATAGATACCCGTTTTATCAAATATTATTGATAATTACCTGTGCATCTCGTTTCTTGAACTCCTGAATTTGATTTTCGTGCTCCATATTGGCAGCGCGAAGCTGTTTTTCCAGGTTTTCAATTTCCCGTTCGTGGTCTCGGACTAGGCTATCCTTCTCTGCGTTATGCTGCTGTAATAGGTGCGTCTTCTCCTGTTCATGCTCCAGCTTCAGCTCTACTATCTGATTGGACAATGAGGAGGACAGTTCATCAACAGAACATCCTTGTCGTCATGACAACTCATGTACAGCTTAATTTTTCTCTAATTTGTCCAAGTTGAAAATTTTATTTTTGCGTCATTATTACCTTACCCTTGAAATACACTTATTTGAGGGGGTTGGTTATCCAAACCTCCTAATATTCAAAAGAATTGGGCATATTCAGTAAATCCTTCTGCAATCTGTTGACACAAATGTCTGAACATTAAAAAAAAATTATGTTGACTGCTAGGTATTTCCTCCCCAAGAATTCGGGTATTACTGATCAGCAATGGTTGTAAATGGTTAATAGTCAGTACGCTTTGCTTTTTCCTTAAATATATACATGTAAAAAGCAGCACTTAAATCAGTCAGTTTTCTTTATGATTTTCAAATAAAAGATCGGAGCTAAATACGCATCTGGATTATTGTATATACAGTTGTCTTTTTAAAAATAAAATGATAAATTTCAAAGCTCTATTATCTCGTTGTCAGCTACGGTATACCAACATAAACAGATGTTATGTGTTCCAGAAGGGCACCTGCTGTGCTGCAAGCTTGCGCCATGATTTCATAAAGAGCATTCTATTCTCAGGATCCTTTCCCAGTCCACTCCACACTGGAGACTGTGACCTTGGCCAGTCTTAGCCTCTCCCTGCTAGACTGAATGGCAGCCCGAGACCAAGGGCCTGGTTGCCGCAGCTTTGATACTAATCCTCCCAGACTGTGCACAATGGCACCCTACCTGGCCTGCAAACTATAGCCAGCCAGGCTGTCTTTGAAGCAGGTGATGAATAGGGGACTGCAGGAAGCCAGCTTCCCCAGTGAACTCCAGGCCACACAGCTGCTAAGAACAGTCACTTGGATTTTTCTTCAGTTTTGGTGGATTTCAGGGGAAAAAACTGCTGTTATCTAGAATATGTTGTGTTATTTTCGGCGTGAGAATCCATCTTCAAAAAAGCTAACAGTAGGAGACTGCTCCAAATCGATCTTGTTTCTTGCAATGAATCACCAGACTACCTTATCTTAAAGCTATAGCATTCATTTCTCCAGGCCTGCACACTGCGCTAAATTTCAGAAGTCATTTTCTTTTTAAATTTGCAATTCTTATCCCCTAATTGCAAATCAAGAATCAAAACACAAATTAAATTTGCTTTAAAGCATAGGATTCAAACGTTTTCTTATTGTGATTTTTCATGGAAAGTTGGAAAACCAATAATAAATTTCTAACCAGTCATAAATATATTATGCTATTTAGAAGAAAGAAAAGTATGCTAACTCTTGAACATGTACACTTATCAGAACAAAATAATGTATAAATAATACAGAAAACTATTTTGCATCTGAGAACAAAGATATATTATAGTGAACTTATGTTTATTTAAAATTTAGGGGTTTTTCCCCCATGTTATTCTACTGTTGTCAATATACAGAAATAATAGTATAAAAATGTTCTCCTAATATGTAGTACACAAAGTGGTAAAGAAAAGGTTTTTTTGATTATTTAAAATAAATGTGTATATTTTATTCTGTGTTTCACACAACTACAATGTTAAGCCTAACAAAAGAGAGAATGTAAAACTTTATTGCTATTATGGCTTTTTTTTTTCAGGAAGCCAAGTGAATGAATTATTAAGTTGGAATACCTTTAGTTCTGACACATTATTATTTCTACTCAGTATTATATTACCAAGAATCATTATAATAAAATTATAAACTTCAATCAAAATCATTTAAGTATATAACACACTGAAGGGACATAGGAGGTAGATAGTTCTACTGAGATCTTTTTGAAAGCCTCAGAAAAATTGGGAGAAGGAGTGAGTTAAAGTTGATAGAAAGCAAAATATTTTACAATATTCTAGGGAAAAGTAACCAAGTGATCTATAACTGGGGCAGAAGAATTACAGAATTTTCTCCCAAGAAAAGACACATGACTAGAACTAGCCGTGAGATCATTAGTAATGATGCTGCCTCATTCTAAGCTTTAGTAATAATACACTTCCATAGCAATTTTCTAAACTGAGTCATTTTAAGTGTTCTTATAGACTGATCAATGACCACGCCCATGTTCAAATTTCAGTGTATTCATTTTTAAAAATCAGAAAAAAAATGAAATAGTGATAATGGAATTTCAAGCCTAAAGATAGATGTTCACAAATTATCATTAGTTTGTTATTTTGCCAGGGCCTGTTGCTCAGTGATTCTACTTAATGAACAAATCTCAAGGTTGTTGAAGGCTTTTAAAGTGAAATAGCTCTGGCTTGTCTCCTCAGCCCAACACTGCTTGGCCAACTTCTATATGTTATAAGCCCTTTCCGGTCTTTGCCTAAGTTTCTTCACTGTCAGCATCTTCTGGCAGGGGTGTCTTCTCCAGATAAATGGTAGAGTCCAGAGTAAAAACTCTAATGTTCTGGGAACATTTTGATGATGGTATTCACAACCACAAAGGCCATTATCAAAGTGGATCTGTGTTAAAATTCAAAATTTTACTGGTCCCTAGCTCCTTCCATGTAAGTAAATGTTAAAAGAGTATTTTGGACTTGTCTAGTTGGTTCTTTATTTGTGGGCACATCTCAAAGGTAAACATGAAGTAGCATATCTTCTTTACATTGGAGTATAGATACTTTTGGTAGACTGGCAGTAATGTCTAACGGAGTTAATGGTGACCAGGGGGTGGTTAATTATGGAAAATGTAAAGGATATAAAAGCAGACAGCATCCAAGGATGAATATTAAGCAGTCAATCAGCCTCTAAGTTAAGGGGGAGTCCAGACCCATAATATATGCTACAATGGGAAATAGGATGCACCATCACCAAGGTCCCTGCTTAATTAAGGCTGGCTAAAGAGTTCCCTATAATAATACAGGAGGGAAGGTTTCAAGTTCCCTAATTCAAAAGCATTAAGCTATGAGTCAGATAACAACCCTGGGTATATGCCCACTCTAAACATATTAAAGCAGATTGGCATGTCTTCCAAGGACAATGGAAGTGATTAGCCCTCGTGTGCAAGCATCTGGTAGCATCTGATAGTCCCTTGTGATGCTGGGATTGATGGCTTGGTGGTTGGGGTTTGCATGAGAAGACAGCTTTATGCCTAGGAAATGGGTTGACCTGCATGAAATTACCATTTCTTTAGGTCAAAACAGGAGATGAATAAGGGTCTTACTCCACCCACTATGCTATTCCCCAACACACTCTGAACCTGAAATTTAAGAGTAAAGTTTTGAAGTTCTGATTCCCTGAAAGCATAGCCCTCCATCACAGACTAAATCATTCCAACTGAAATTTCACTTAAGTACCCAAGGGCAAGAGCACATACCAGGCCCTGAGAAAGACTAAGATAGAGCAACTAGATATCCAAGTCCCTGGGGGGCTTGGAATATATATTTTAAGTCCTGGTAACTGTTTTTACAATGAAATTAGTGCTAGCAAATATGGCCTGAAAAACCTCTTAATAATCATATAAAGAAACACACAAAGGGGATGAAAAAAGTCATTACTTCTCAATACACAATGCATAGAAGACTAACATCCCAATAATATACCTCAATGCCAGAAACTCCAATACCAGACCAATAGAAGTGATAGAATGCACCACCAATACATTGAAAAGGATGAATTATAGTTCACAACACTAACTAAAATAACCTCAACAATAACCAAATTACAAAATCTATATTCTACAAGCTATGGTATAAGAATGGGTTAAAGCTATAGGAAGTAGGGAGAGAAGCCCTACACTTTCTCTGGCTAGAAAAAGAGGAAGACAGGGAGACTACAGTTAGAAGCCCTAGGGGAAGATCTGTCCTACAGCTCAGTGATAATTGCTCTAATTTTAAGTGAATAGAAATACAGTAGTTTAAGAGTTTGGAGGGACGTAGAGGCTACTTAGTACAATGTTAATCTTAATCCAAAAACCTTCCCTGTAATACCCTGATGGTTGGTCATTCAGCTGCTGCTGGAATGATTTTAGCAATAGAGTAACTGTTCCAAGGCAAATAATGTCTCTTATTCAACATTACTTGGCACTGGAACTTCTGGGTAAACATAGCAGGGTAAACTGAAAATTGTGGAAAGAACAAAATAAATGTCAAAAACAAAACAAGAGAACATTCACTAACAGTAGACAAATAAGGAAAGAGGAATAATATCTTGGCCATAAATTTCAAAAGATGGTAGTGAAGGAAAGAAAGAGAAGATTCTGACACTGTTTGGTGAGACATACTATTTTGTCCCTGCAACCCAGAAGTACAACAGGTGAGTTGAAATCATGCTGAGTAATATTTTCTAATACTTCAATTTTGGAGAGACAATGGACTGAAGATGTATCATTCACAACTCCTTCTTCTGCCTAGGTGGGGGATAAGGAGGATAATTTCAATGAAGTAAAAATGGCTGCTGAGGAGAGATATACAAAACTGGGAAGGTGAGAAACTGGGGCTGATTCTCTCTGATAGAATGTAAGCTTTAGAGCTCCCATAAAAAAAGAAAACACCTTCTAAAACATAGAGCAAACCCTAGTGTAGGACATTAAGAAATTGTTAAAAGACAGAGAAGATACCCGTTTCTCTAACAAAAGTTGCTCAGAACTCTAACCAAGGTCTTCTCCTACATCCCTATCCTAACCTCAAGCTATAGAAAAGTAAACACAACAAAATACCCATGCCCTCAAAATGAAACTCAGAGGAAAACAAACAGGCTGAAAATAAATACCAAAAAGCAGTCAAAAAAATTCATGCATATTATACCAGGACACATAGTAGATTTGGACAGAGTTGCCCACTTTCAGCCCAAGCAAGATGAGGGGGAAAAGTGTCTGGAAAACTGTAAAAACATTACATGAGGAAAAAAATGAATTTAGCAAAAAAGAGGAGGAAAAGGAGGGAGGAAGAAAGGAAGGAATGCCATCATTTTGGAGGAAGGGAAAACATTCATTAAAAACTTAGTGTTATAGGAGAACTTAATATGAGTGCAATGAAAGAAGAACTCAATGACAAAAAGATAAAACAACAGAATTAACTAAGAACCAAAATAACTCCATCACAAAGTTAGCTCTAAATTAAAAACAACAATGAGCTGAATAAACGGATGAAAATCAAATCACCAACATAGGAAAAATACTTGAGATAATCACAGCAAAGGCCCAGGAAAGAGATGCTAATGTAGAAAGAAAATAGGAAAGAAAGTTCGTGTATACACAGATATGATATTAGAAAATTTCCCTAAAATGAATAAAGAGCTAAGTATATCAAAAAGACACTCTATATACTAAGAAAAATTGATTCCAATTGAGGAAAAGAATGAGTCAAGAATACTGTAAGTTCAAACATTGAAGAACTCAAGGACTATAGTACCCAAACCACTCTAGAAAAAAAAAATACTTGAGGATAAAATTCAAGCCACCAAGAGATGATTAGAGAAGCCACGTTAACAGCAATGTTTAGCTCCAAAAGATAATGGGACAATGTATACAAAGCTTCACGGGAAGAAAGGATGACCAAAGAATTGTATGCCCAGCCAAGCTATCCTTCAAGAATAAGAGAACACATAGTGATCCTCAAGCATGCAAAAACGCAGTGAATACAACTACAAGCCCTTCTAGACAAAGTTACTTGATGAAATCTCAATACTCAATAGATAGATCAAAAGAAAGTATTCAGATATAAAGTTGTGCTAAAAGTCCTGGTGGTAAGCACATAATTGATGTAAATAAAAAACTAAGTCTATATAACTATGACAATTATGGTTATAGAACAGAATATAAATATTACAAACCTCACCAATGTATAATAATACTACAGTTGACAAAACAGAGCAGTAGGGGTGGGCAGAAGGAAGTGTTAGCAATTCAATTTTATTTTTCTACAGTAGGAAGTAACTAATATCCTCAAAATAGAACATAAAATTTAAAAATTATTATAACCTTAATGTATTTTTAATCTTTATTTCTTAACATTCCAAGAAATCATCTCTGATATGGTGAAAAAATATATTTCTAAACTGTAGAAATATTTCAGTTTCCCATGTTTCTTAAACTAATTTCATACAAAATTTAATATTTTAATAAGCACAGTAAATGTTGCATGGTTCTGTTTCTTAAAAATTGCTTTTATCTATATATCTACTTATGCTTCTATTTATCTATCTCTCATTGAAATTTCTAGAATAATGCTCACTTAAGATTAATATCAGTCATTTCTGGAAGATAATATTTGGGTTAGAATTTTTACTTTCTTCTTTGTGTGCAGTAAATCACCATGTCAAATGGCAACAGCTCCCATTAGAATATTTGCTTGTGGTGGTGTCTGCAAGAATCTTAAACAAAGGATATTGTCTCCCTTCAAACAAATGGGTTCTGAGTCTATGAAATGACTTAGATCTGGAAACTTAGCAGAGGATCATGATTTTCCACTGAAGTGGCAAACTGGCTAAAGTTCAGTCACCAGTTCTAGACTTCTTTTCTTGATGTTGTACAAACCAAGTATTATTCTCATTGGCTCTCTGTCTATTGTATCCCTCAGAACACCATGCTCACCATCACCATAAATCCCTGCAAGGGAAGACACCTTAGCTGCCAGTCTAGCCTTGCTGCCTATTACAGCAGTCACTCCTATTTCCATCCGACATGAGTGTCTCATGTAGTAGCTGCCATTTTGGCACCCTACCTTCCTGTTGAAAGTAGGCAGCTCAGTTCCATAGCAGCATCTCTTACCGTCAGCCCTGGAATATAGAGGAAGCCACCATGAAGTTGCTCAGGGGTACTGATGCCCCTACGACCAGTATACCCTCAGCACTCTAGTGAAGGCAGTATCATGTAGGCCCTCCCATGGGGTGGGTTCTCTGGTCTAAAGTAACAAAACCACTTTTATATTCTCATTTTCCTGATGCTTGTTACTCTTCCTCAATACTACACCAAGGCAGTTGCAGCATGACTGGAACAGTAGGGAAGCAGTAGAAAAGACCACTATCCAGTAAAATCACAAACTATTGTAAACATACTACATTTTTTAAAAAGAGAGATAAAGGATGTTCAAACCTTGCAAACTCTATCAAAAGTTATATTGATCATCAGACTAATAGTTCAAGGGACACTTTGCTTTAAAGTGTTGGCCATTAATAGACAGGGATTTTTCTATAGGGCTTGCCAGGTAACACTTCCACATCATCCCACATCCTACTCAAGAGCTCTCTGTGGAAAATTTTTCTTCTTGGTTGTGAAATTTAGTACTACTTTTATGTAGTTCATTAGACTCATGGCATTAAGATCCACACTAAGAAACAGGAACATCAGGCCCTGGTAATTTCTGTTTAATGAGATATAGACTTAACATCATTAACCTAAGTCTCTGAGCAATTTACATTTGCAAAATAGCACACCTAAAATATCAAAATAAGTTACTAAATTCTTAAAACTCCAGAAATTTAGCTCCAGTAGGACACAGCCTACTGTAAAGTTAGCACAGTGTCACTAGACTGATTTTATATTCTTACTAAAAGATGTTGAAATCTTTTTTATTAATTGGAGTTCTACAATGTAAAATGTGCTATTGGACGTTCTATTATGCGAAAAATAAAGAGCTCCTTAAAGATAAACTTAAGCACATGCAATGTTCTCTGAGTCTTTGGAGTTAGAGTAAAATTACATTTTGGCATAAGAAGTACCACAATATGATCTGACTTTCTGAACAACATCTTATAGAAAGAGGCAAAAAAAAAAAAAAAAAATAGTAAAAAGCAGGCAGTGTGTCAAGAACAGAAATAGAATGTGTCATCTGTGGGTGGCCATGTGGCTGCAATATTAGATATTTGCTACAACAAAAAGATCCATCCATGAAATCTGTCAGTCAACAGTTCAGTTTAGCCATGCAAGTTCTCTTTATTTAAAAGTTTAATTGCTGTGATAACTGCTATTAGAGATGGTACAAGGGCCTGCCAGTATACACTACTTCTTCATGCCCTTTCCTCTCCAGCCAACCATCAAGAGCCAGGACAACTGTTTGCTGAAGCTCCCAAAGCTCATGACACACCAAGAGCTGAAGGATGGAAGCAATAGTGATTAGGAAGCTAATAAATGAAGCATACGCTGGAAGCAAGCACTATCTTCTGTGGTTGCCTTTCCCATTTAATACTTCAAAATACTTACACAGCACCCACAGGCGATGAGTGGCAATTACCCTGAGCTTTTAAAACTGTTTGAAAAATTAGCTATTACTTCCTATGTTTTTATCTGCCAGATCTCAGCTGAAACTCAGGAAGGATTCAGATAGTTAAATGCTTCAAGAGGTTTTTTCTTTCGTGGTTTAATGATAGTCAACTCAAGCTACACAAACCAAGAAAATTAATTAAGAATTCGCCCTTATAAATGGAGTTCAAAATTTTTGGAGAAAACATGTCTTAACTGTATGTTTTAAGTTATTTCACCTTATGTCTGTTTCTCTAAAACACATTTTCTTGATGAAATCTGCATTTGTCTTAATTATAGTACATCTCTGATGTTGAAATATAAAAAATCACCTAAGTTTGCCAGCTAGTATGGCATTTAGGAAGACAAAAGGTCAACCAGGTTACAAACTCCTCTGACATATAGGATTATGTCTTTACTTTCTTTTTACTTTCCTTACCTTGCCTACCATAATGCTCCATACTTACTCATCATTTTGACTGGAACAATGTGGCATTCAGGAACAACCAAAAAATAGAATTAGAAATAGGCAGAAAAGAGCTACTTCATCTTCCTCATCACCAAATTAGCTTGTCCACCTGCATGGTCTCTGCCTTACCTGTGGCTTGAAGGGATGGCTGGCCTTGCTGCTATCTAAGAAGAGTCCTTCCATCTGTGCACTGGATGCCATCCCCTCTTGCCAAATTAAGCATGTTGCTCTCACAATTATCCTATCAGTCTGCATCATCAATATTTCCTTCTCCATTGGATCATTCTCATCACCAAGAAAACACATTTTTACTGTATCTCATTTTTTAAAAAATCTCTCCCATGATCCCACATACCCCTCCAGTTACCACCCATTTCTCTGTTCCCCTTTCTTTCAAAATTCCCCCCAGAAAGTTGTTCACATCCCCTTCGCTCTCCACCCATATCATTCAGGCTTTTGTTCCCACATTCTACTGAAACTGGTCTTGTCAAGGTGGCTAAAGACCTTCTTGCCAAATCCAATGGTCAGTTCTCAGTCCCCATCTAAGTTCCCTTCTTGGCAACATCCAAAACAAAGGGTTACTCATTTCCTCCTTCCTGAAACACACACTGCACATGGCATATGGGAAATCACACCTTCACAGTTTTTCCTTTACCTCACTGGCTCTCCTTCTCAGTCTCTTTTGCTTCCTTCAGCTCTTCCCCATCTCTAATTGTTGGCATGCCCCTGGGCTTAGTCCTGGAACTTCCTTTCTTTTCTCTCTACTCATGTCTCAGTGTCTACTACCACCCTTCACCACATTGCTCAGCTGGAAAACAGATTCTAAGTCATGTTTGAGTCCTCTCTTTGCCTCATATTCTATTTCACACAGATTGGCAAGTCCTCCCTGCAAAATCTGACCCAAACATCCCAAATCTGACCACTTGCCATCACCCTCAGCCCCCACCCTCATCCCAGCCTACTCTTGCCAGCCTGCTGCAATCTCTCCTAACTAGCTTCCCTGCTGCCTCTCCTGCCTTCATCACAGAGCAGCACAGAGATCTCTTTAAAATGCAAACCAGATCTTGTTCAAATGCTCCAAGGGCTTCCCACCACAGTCCATAGGACTTGATATAATCTGCCCTGTCCTCCGCCTTGGCTCCTACCATTCTCTCCCCAGTTTGCTTCATTCCAGCCACACACCAACCATCTCACAGCTGTTAAATCTGCGCTTCCCTCTGCCTGGAATGCTCTTTCCTTACCTCAAGTGTTTGTATGGTTTCTTCCTTCACTTCATTCAGGTCTTAATTTGAGTATCACTTCAGTAGAGTCCTTCACTAACAACCTTACCTACAATAACACCTTATATAAAATAACAACCAAATAAAAAGTAGCCCCTTCCCTCACAAACACCTTAGCCTGCTTTATTTTCCTTCACAGCAATTATCATTACCTCACATTAACTTACATTATATTTTGAGAAAGAAAGAGGGAGTTTGTGTGTGTGTGCGTGTGCATGTGCACGTGCATGTGTAGTAGTAGTGATAGTGGTGCTTCTTTCCTCTCTCATAAGGGGAAAGACTCTATTTTGTTCACTGTCATATCCTAAGCGCCTAGAACAGTGTTTAGCACAAAGTCATTGCTCAATAAACATGTGCTAAATAATGAATGATTGAGAAGGCATTATTTCCATTTTTTATTTTTCATGTATTTAGAGAAGGAATAATGAGTTAGTCATAGCATCATCTAGGAAAAATTTTTAAATGAAGCATCTCTAAAACTAAACGTGAACACTTCATACCATGGTTACTGAGAACTGCCTTCGTCTTTGCCCTCTTAATTTCCACTTTAGGTAAAGTGGGACAAAGTTTCTAAATAAAGGTACGACTTGTTTTAACTTAGGTTAAAACAGGCCAAAAAAAAAAAGGAAGAGGAGGCCCTGCTTCAGTTGCCTTTCACTAAATATCAACACTCATTCTGTGAATCCAGGCTCTGAACCTTGGTCTGGACCGAAGATCCCAAGCTCCGTGGCTTCTTGCCGAGGTCTCCGGTTCTGGCAGCCCAAGGACTAGGAATCCGATACTTTGCCTATTGCCTGCAGGACCAATTTGTGACTTGCAGTATAGCTGCATTCCCTAAATTAGGGAGTTATTGAAATAAACAATTTGAAAGACTGGGAGCATCATTAGATCAAAGCTTGCATTTGTCTTGATCACCATTGAGGAATAGAGTGGTTGATATGTACGTAGTTGAGGCTCAAAAATTATTTATTACAAAGTGGAAAAAGGAAGGCCAAACAAAAAACACTTTTAAAAAGAGTATGATAAGCTGAACAAGAGGAATAAGACAAAGAAAATAAAAGCAGTATACCAGCTGTACAATAAATTCATATTTAGAAATCAATAAAACATATAAAAATCCATCTTGAAGAGATTTTAGAGAGACCCAAAAATTCACGATCATTAACCTCATCTGGAACCTCAATACTGAAGAGAAATTTTACCTAGCTTTCTAGTCAGATCAATCTCACTATCACCAGAATAATTTCAAACCACTTCCACTTTCATCAGCTCTCCTGCCCATGTGATTCCCCCAGCCTCAGCAAACGGCCTTGCCTCCTACCTCCCAAAGAAAACCTCCAGTAACAAGACCGTCCTCATCTGCCTATTGCAGATCGTCTCACTTCTGTGCATCTGTCCTTCTCTTCTCTTCTCTCCTCTAGTTACAGCAAAAGCCTGCCCTTCTCCCCAAGGCCAACACCTCCACCCAGTGCCCTGGGTCTCGTCCACACATCACCTTCTCAGAAACCTGTGCTAGTGAGTGTCTTCCCTGTTTCCTCTATTTCTTGCTTTCCACTGTTTCCTTTTCCAGTGTAGATTAAATAGTCTCATTTAAAAGCAGCTTATGCTTTTAGGTGATATGACTTAGATAATTAAAGACTACTACATTTACAAAGGAAAGGATTGAGAATCACATGCTGATTTTTAAATATCCCAACAGACCTTAATTTAAAATGTCCCACTTGCTTATCTTGCATAATTTGTTTTGTCTTTGCTACTGTCTTTGCTACCAAAATAGTTTGTTTCAAATAATAGTAATTTGTAAGAGGTTGGCCCTTTAGTATTTTTTGTAACCATTGACAATAAGCATTTATTCTTCCTGGAGAATTTGATCACTTGTCTATCTGCTGAACTACATTTCTCTTTACAGGCTTTGTAGTGAAAAAAGAAGATATAAAATATAAGATTAAAGAATGATATAATGGGATTGCCAAAAAAATCCCCATAGTTCAGGAAATCCTAGCATGCCTGGTTGGTTGTTTGTTTCCAACTTGAGGTTGTTTGTTTCCAACTTGAATGAGTTTTGTGAAAAGACAATTAGAATTGTCTTTTTGTTCCAATGGGTTATACAGGAAAGAAACAGGAAATCTTGATGAAAGCTTAGGCTTTACAGGATATTTGTGTGAGTATTTATCCCATGTGTTTGATGTTTTTCTTTCCACATCTGCACACTTTATGCCTGCATTTTGGCTAAGATATTTTAAAATACTACATTGCTGTTTTCACTTCATTACAGCTCCTGGCACAATGCTTTCTATAGGAGAAGCCCTTAAAAATTAAAACTGAAGAAGGAAACTGAGGCTCAGAAGGCACAAGTCATTCATTTCCTCTGAATGTCAGTCAATTCCCTCATTATAAAAATGTGAGGATTAGACTAGATAAGTACTTTTAAAACTTTTCCACCAAAGTACTCCTAGCAGCAATGAAAATGAATAGTACCCCCTGGGGGATCTGAGGGCATAGCCTGAAGCAGCCTCTGCAAGCTGGAAGTTTCTTTGAAATGTCCTATTTTATCTTAGAAATTCATGAGAACTTTGCATTTTACAAAACAGGAAAGTCTATGTTTGTTTTAACATGAATGTTACCTCAATAGTAAAATTACTTCGCTTTCCCACAACATAAGAAGTGAATCAACACTCCAGGAAACATGTAGGTAGCCTCATACACTCCTGGCACTTGCTCAGTCCCCAGTTTGAGAAGCAAGGGCCTGGGTGACCAGCATCTAAATCCCTTTCTGGTGGGAGATGCTACAATTATGGCATTTACAATTTTACCTTTTAGAGAAAAGACAATATAATAGAAAAATTTTCATACTTGTACTGTATTTGAATGGCAACTGAGAAAGTAGGCAGAAGCTGGTATGAGGAAATCCAGGTAGACAGGTA
This sequence comes from Daubentonia madagascariensis, assembly GCA_023783475.1. Classification (NCBI taxonomy): domain Eukaryota; kingdom Metazoa; phylum Chordata; class Mammalia; order Primates; family Daubentoniidae; genus Daubentonia; species Daubentonia madagascariensis. The sequence continues at coordinate 12,867,604 of JAKFHU010000487.1, forward strand.
TGTAAGTAAATGAGAGAAGCTGGTCTATCAAGAGAGGAGGTGAAAGTCTAATCAGGCAAATGAACAGAACGTCACAGAATCTTGGATTTGGAAGAGACCTTAGCAGTAGGACAGCCTTCAACAGATACTTCAAATGCTTGCGTTGGGAAATTTACTTTCTCACAAGACAAACCATTGCACACTTGAAGTGTTCTTTAGAAAAGAACTACCTTGAAACAACTCAAAATATCCCTCACAGGACCATCTACACACAGGTTATTTGTGCCCCCTGGAACTCCATGGGTGTACGTTTAGAGTGGAGATCAAGAGCATGACTCAGGTTTAGGTTCTGATTTTACCATCTATGTGGGAGCCCGGGCCGGTTACATAACCGGACATGCTTCCATTTCTACAACTAGAAGATAAAGATTAAACAACGATAGCTGCCTCACAAGATCACTGTGAAGATGGGGAGTGGCTGAATACATGTAAGACGGGGAGAGCAGTGCCTGGCCCAGGGGAGGTCCTAGCAACTGTGGACTCTTAGGATTCTTATCACACAGACCAATCCTAATGTTTCCTGTAACAATAAACTTACAAATAAAGAGACCTGCAATTCTACTTAGACTTCTCTTCTGGCAACATATCCTTATTCCTTTAAATATTCCCTCTGACATAGTTCCAGACCTGTCTTCCTCACTCCCCGCTCTCATACTTTAGTGACTGATTTTCTAAACCAAAGCATGACATTTTATATTCAACCCCAATAAATATAATCTTCTTAATTCCAGCCTGTTTAAAGCTTTGGAAAACTAATTTCCTTAACCTACATCTTAACTACTCCTCAGAACTCTAAGCTTCAGGTAACTTCAAACTTTTTTTAATCCCTTATCATCATTCACTGACTGACAGACGCTTAGAAATCTCACTTCAGGTTGACACGAATCATTCAGAGATGGCCCTCTGAACTATCACCTAACCACACAAAGATACCAATATCCAAACCGTATTTCCAGATTTTGCCTTCATGAAGGACCTTGTCGGATGGTTCAATAAGGGCCAGATATATTACATCTACTCCTCTTTCCTTATCTGCCAGCCTAGCTACACTGTTCAAAGAAGGAAATGAGCTTAGCTTAATCGGCTTCATTTTTAGTGTACTCATGCTGGCTTGTAGAGACCGCTACTGTATGCCTATCATGTATCAGGATAAACTTCCACAGTAAAAATGTTAACAATTTGGAGTGGTGAAATATTGTTACAGTTAATAGAATATGCTGCTGAAAAAAGGTTAACTAAAAAAAGTTTGTACATTATCACATCTGTAAATATTCTCCTAAAATATACCAGCTCATATTCCTGCCTTCATCTTTCCTTAGTGAGTTACTGCCTGGGATCTTCATTCTCAGCATTGATTCTAATGAACAGTCCTGTAGATATAGGAAGAATAAAAATGGATGAAATCTGTACCAACCTAAGATATCCCTGTGTGTTTTTTAAAATTCCTGTTATAACCTACATTCGGATTATCTATCTCTTTTTCATGAAAAAAAACACAAAGAAAAATGGATGCAATAGTGTATGGCTTCCATTAATAGTATCAATTCTTTAAAGAACTGACCAATATCCCTTATTGTGTAAAACATTTTTGATCAAGACAATACAAAGACAAAAGTTTGGTAGATTTTTAAATCTATCATTCTGAGAAAAGCCTTTGAAACTTAACATACTTCCAAACAAATTTATATGAATATATTTTTACATTGAAAAGTGTAGTTCTGACATGGGCAGTGCATGGGCAATATATATAACCAAAGTGTTGTACCCCCATAATATTCTCAAATAAAAAAATAAATTAAAAAAAAAAAAAAAAGAAAAGTGATCCTGTCATAGTGTGGATAGTAGGAGTACAGAAAAAGAGTTTATCATGACTCCATCATCTAAAAAATAATTAACATCACTGTTTTTATATTTCTGTCTGATTTTTGAGATTAAGGATAATTGGATCAGAGGGTATAAATTTTTTATGACTCTTGGTAGATACTGCCAAAATCCTTTCCAAAAAGGCTACGTTAATTTCCAGTGCTACTAGCATACATGAAAGTACCAATTTCACTAAACTTTTGTGAACTTTAGATGGTATATCATTATTAATTCTTATTTGCCTTTTTATTAACACCAAGACTGAAGATGTTTCTACATGGTTGTTTACTCAATTCATTTCTTATCTCTTTCTTTCCTCTGCCAGGTCATTTATTGGGACATTAATAATTTTCTTATAATTTGTGCTAATTACTTTGTCTGCTAAATATTTTTATATATTATACATTTATTAATTTAATAAGGAGAGTCACTCTTTGCCTAACATATTTGCTGAAAATACTATTTCTTCAATTACTTTTTTAACTAAAAATAATTTTTATTTAGTCAAAGGTGTTTAAATTTTCCTCGGTGGCTTTTCTTACTGTGCCCAACTGAAAAAGCCAGAGTTGTGCCAAAAAAATCACAAAATAAATGCAAGTCAAGCACTGAAATCACTTGGCTACAGTTGGTTATAAATTTGTCACCCACGTGATTATCATCAAAATGAAAATATAATTTCAAAACTCTCATAGAGAACTCTTCAACTTCTCATACTCGCCCTGTAGTAAAATAACTTCTGATTAGTACTCATGTTATGTAAAGAGTTTTAAACTTGGTTTTCCTTTCTCCCCTGTTCATTTATCAGTTTACTTGGAGGAACTGATATTTTTCTTATTTTTATTAGTGCTTCTATTAATAATATGGCTTTTAATCCAAAAATTATCTCAATTATATTAATACTTTGTAACTAGAGCATAATAAAAAGCAACATTCCTTGCCCTTCATTAATATTATTATTTATATTTGATTAATTATGATGTATCTCTGTTTCTCTCTTGGCCCCTTACTCCCTAATCCCAGGCTCCACTTCTTGATATAATTTCTACTAGTTTCTAAAACTAGTTTCCCAAGCAACCTCCCTTCTTCCATTGCTAAAGTTGTAGAAAATATCCTCCATGCCTCTTTAGATTAAGTGTATTTCAGTAGAAATACAAACATTTAAGTTGGCATGTGTCAAAATGACTTTCAGTTGCCATCATGTATTAATCAGAAATTAGCTATTTCATTCTTACATTACACCATTTTTTAAAAATAATTTGATAAATTCACTCCATTGCACTGACTTTTGGAGTTATAAAGTCTGAAGTTATCCACATTTGGGTACCTTTGAAAATAATCTTCTAATGCTCTATCTTCCATATCTTTTCTTCTCTTTTAGGCTTTTCAGCTATTGGTTATTTTTACACTGTACATAAATTGTTTGAATTTATATTGTATTTCATTAACGCAAACTTATTATCCACTTAAAATGCTACAGAATATAATATAAATGTTCCATAATATTTATTCCATTCTATTGTTTCTTAGTACTCATAATGTTAATATTTTAATTATCTAAGTAATGCATGATACATGCTCATTCTGAAATTTTAAGTAAAAAATTTATTTACAGCACACAATGAAAGTCTCAATTCATCATAACCCTAACCCATAATTCCATGCCAACTCCATATACATGTATAATCACACAGAATTTTTTACTGAATTTACACATCTAACTATGATACAGACACATATGTTTTAATTTTACATAAATGGGATCATTATAATACAAAGCGTTCTAACGTGCATTATTCCCTTAACAATATGTCTTAGAAATCTACATACGTTGGAACCTACAGATTTATATCAATCTTTTTAATAAGTACATAATATTCTATAGTATAGATTTAGCATAATTTATTTAATCATTCACTTTATGATTTTTCATTACTTCAAACAATCCTCCACAAACATATGTGAACATATATCTTTTTGCACATGTGTAAATATTTCTATAGGACAAATTCCAAGAAATAAAATTTTTGGATTGAAGACTATATGAATTAAAATTTTAAAACAATAGAACATATATATTCTGTATAATACGTATATTAAAAGTACACATATTTATATGTGAATATGTGTATACATATATATACACACACGATTTTTTAAAATAAAATTGTAAAGATCTTATAATGAAAAGTAACAAGCCCTTGCCCCATTCCACTACTGTACTGATGATAACTCTTAATTTTTAACCATCTCTGTTTTCCTCTCTCTGGTGGTTACTTCCATACCTCTACTCATGATGCTATATAGCTCTTTCTTAATTTACTAAAGCTAGACATTGCTTATAAGTTTTCGGCTATGACAAATGGGAATTTAGCTCATTCACACTCCCTCACCTCCTCTCTTCCACTCTTCTCAGCATAGTTATGTCGCTCTTCTCAGTTCCCACAGTGGCCAAGCCTGTACCTTGAAAGAATATACTACAACCTCATGTCTTATTTCATTGCACGGGCAGCAACTAAATCCCTACTTCATAATCACAACACCTCAGTGCTCTCAGCCTTCCCCTCTTCCGCCCCCTTCTCCCACTTCCATACCTATGTCACCTCTACCCTCACTGTTACAACACCAAGGTTGGTAACATTTATGGTATGTTCTGTAACCATAAACTAGTTTTGAGAGTTGAATACAATAACATCATCTAATTATTGTGACTACATACATATTGTTCAATGAAGAATATCAATTCTGCTAAGACTACAGCAACTTCTTTGCTGGTCCAGTGTCATAACACCCATGCTGCTTGATGAAAAGTGCTTCTGGAATGCAGTTCCAGTGTTTTCTCCCCTTTTATATTTTCTAATTTTACAATCATAATAAGTGTAGTAAATTGTTTTATGCTCACCCCTGTTTGATGGTCTTCTCTGTGACACCCCTTCCTGCAGGAGGACTGCACTGGTGAGATCATGTTTGTTTTGGTCAATGAAATGTGAGTGGATGTACCAATGTATTTACTTCTAAGTAAACTTGAAGAGCCAGCATATGCTCAACATAAGTCCTTTTCCATTTCCCATGGCAATGTTCCAGATAGTTCATTCTGGAAATGGGACTCGAGATGACATGACATGGATCAGAGATGCAGTAAACCCTCAAAGGACATGTGGCATAAGTGAGAAATAAACTTTTGTTGTTGCAAGCCATTGAGATTTGGGATCATGTTTACCAAAGCAAAACCAAGCTATCCACATGTTAGGTATGCCATTTTCCTGGAGATTCACTCTCACCTCCAATTCCACATGCTCTGACTGCTCTGCAAGCCTCTGAACAGCTAACATCCTGTTCCTTCCCCACTGCTCTTCTCATTGCTAGATCCCAAATCCTCATTGTCCTCAGTTTACTCTCTTGTTTTTCTAAAGAATAACCCTAAGTAACTTCTTAAGAAAGGATGCATGGGAAATAAACTCTGTGAGTCCATGTCTAGAAGTGCCTTTAAGCTGCCTATATGATTAATGATTTAATCGGGTAAATCGCTGGACTACAGAATTTTGAAGGCATTCTCTTTGAGGATCCAGTTTTGCTGTTTAACAGTCTGAAATTAGTTTGACTCTTGTTCCTTTGTACATGGTCTGTTTTTCACTCTCCAAGTTTTAGAGGTATTTCAAACTCACCTGAGTTTGAACAGGCCTGCAACATAATCGGATGAAGCCTATGTCTATGAGATATACAGAGCGTAAAAAGGGTTATAGTGAATCAACAAGTACAGCCCTATACAATGGAAGTACTGCCTCTCAATTCCAGTTGATTGTTGTTATGGGAAAATGTGGGCCTACAGTTGTCAGATTTACTAAGGTTGCAAGACAAGCCTGAAATTTGTATATCGTGTATAATTATGTGTATTTTAAACTGTGACAACTTATTCAAAAATTGATTTCAGAAACCAAGGGCTGGCCAAACAAAAACAAGTTTGAAGGCTTAATCTCACCTGAAATCAGCCAGTTTGCCACCTCTATGTTTAGGATGTTCCCTTTATCCTCAGTGCTCCAAAATTCCACACATGTATTTATTGAGTCTCTTCTCCTTCAGCTATGTGAAAATCTCTTGTGTTATTTCCCTAATAATTTCCCTTCCTCTTATTTCTCTGTTCTCTCTCTCTTGGACTCCTAACTAGACAACAACGTTCATCTTCCCTGGCTAGATTCACTCAGCCTCTTAACTATTCTGTCTTTCTGCCTTTTGTCCTGTCTTCTGAGGATTTCATCAACTTTGTTTTTGATGAGGTTAAAAAGCAGTTTAACAGAGCAGTTATGAGCAGGGAACTTAGATTTATAAAGCTTGGGTTTGAATCATGGCTCTGCCACTAAGGATTGTGACCTTGAGCTAGGTACTCTCAGTGCCTCAGTTTCCTCAACTTTTAAATGAACAATAGTACCTACTTCTGGTTTGTTTTTTTTTTTGGTTTTCTAGTTCATTAATTTTTACTCTTACATTATTTTCTCCCTTCTGCTTGTTTTTGGTTTAACTTGCTTATCTTTTTATAGTTTCCTAAGGTAGAAGCTTATTAAATCATTGATTTGAGAACTTTCTCCTTTCCTAATATAAGCACACAATGCTATAAATTTCCCTGAAACAACTACTTTTTCTACATTCCATGAGTTTTGATGTTATGTTTTTATTTTCATTTGGTTCAAATATTTTCTTATTTCCTTTGTGGTATGTAACCTTCATACTTACTATATAATAAAGTAATTTTAAAGTAGTACCAAGCAAGAGTTATAAAAAGTGAATGTATCTTTTACATGTATAGTTGTTTTATTACTATTAAAAACCTTTTAATCAAAGTGTTTAAATCTTTCTGAAGATATCAGAGAAACATCATATAAACAGCTTGGAAAAGGGAAAAGAATAACAGATGAATCAGAAATTGAACTCTCCTTAAGACTCTAAACTATTTGGTTTATGATCTTGAGCAAGTAATTTCACCACCTAGGATTAATAATATACAACATACAAGAGCTAAGTTTACAAAATAATGAGATGATAAATGCTATAATTTTAGAGCAAGAAAAAATTGGTATGGGCTAAAAAGGTCATGCAACATTTGATGGAAGAGTTGGAACACGAGGTAAGTCTTAAGGATGGGTATGATTTGCCTAGATGGGATGGAACAAGACAGTCCAGATAATGAAAACAAAGAAGGACCAATTCACAAACTTTTTTCCTTATAACTATTTTGCCTTTATGCCATCCCTATGAAAGTACCTACACAAATATTTCTACCAACATTTTAAGATTAAAACAACAACACAACTACATCCCTAAGGACACATCAGATCAGACTTCCTTCTCACTAAATTCAAGTGGGTCACTAATCGTTATCAATTAGGGGAAGAAATAAAATTCAGTAATCACAAGGGATTACCAAGTTTTTTATTTAGTACCTGCTTAATAGGGGATTAAAAATATAATAATAAAAAAATTCAGGTTTCAGAATATACGAGGTTTAAATATTGTCTTTAGAAAAAAATTTCTTAACCTGAGTGACTAAACTAATTAATGTTTTCCTAAATGTTAAGAAAACAAGGCAAGCAAATTAGACAAATGAGTAAAAATTAATAGCCACCTTAAATATTCTGGGAATAAACAGGAATATATTCTTTTAAAAGAAGAAAATTAAACTCTTTCTTATTACTGAGTCAGAGGCAGAGCACTGAGGACGAAATCTAAACTTCTTACGTCCTAATCCTAACCTAGCTTCCACCTCATCGCCTACAGCTGGAACCTCTCTCCCTGTACTCTGGCTAACCTGGTCTTCACCATCATTTTTGTTCCTTAAACACTTCCCGCTTGCTCTCCTCTCAGGATCTTCAAACTTGCTATTCTCTCAGACTGGACTACTATTCCCCCAGAGCTCTCACAGCAGGCTCCTTCCTAGTTTTCAGGACTGTCAGTACAAATGCCAGGGTTTCCCTGACCACCTACCCAAGGTTGATAATCCCCTTCCCACCCCCAAAGGGCAAAGTCCATAAATGCACTCTCTTTTCTTCTTCATAAATCACTCTTCAGAATTACTTTATTTTAAAATTTTGCACTGACTGCCCACCAAAACGTCAGCTCCACAAGAGAAGGAACCTTGTTCTCCCCATCACTGTTCTCTCCAGGGTCAGTAACAGCACAGTAGGTACCCAACACTATTCTTAAACAAATGAATAAGTCAAACTGTGCTCTGACAAGAAAAGAAGAACTCAAGAATCACAATAAATGTTTCAATTAAACATTCAGATTAACAAACGGTTGAAACAGATTTCAGTGGAGTGTTAAAATTCTCCATTTCTGGATTTTATTGAAATAAATATTACCTTAAATATTTCAAATATATTGGGAGTGACATCTCTTAGTAATATTTTCATTATGCAGATACTTTGTGATATAAAGAGATGTTTAAAAGAGGGATTATATACATATTAAAAAATTAAATGACATCATCAAAATGAAAGACCAACCTCCTGTTCGTATCTCTGTTTGACGTCCTCTAGTTGCCATAAGAACTCCTTTGATTGTTTCTCACGAAGAGACTTAGATCTAGTTAGATCTGCTTCTACTTTTTCCATCTACAAAATTTAAAAATCAAATATTAAATTTTTAAACAAAAAATTCTGTTCCATGTTTTTGTAATTTGCCCATTCATTAAAAATGACAGATTTTAAACACCTCACCAATCATAATGATGAATTTAAAGGTGATAAAATAATGAAACATACATCAATTATTTTAATACATTTTAATAATTTAAGGAGAAAAATTAAAATTGGTATATAACTGACTAAATTCTAATATTGTACCAACAATGTGGTGGAAATATAATTTTGGACATTCAAATATTTATTCAACAAGATTTTACTAAGCTCTTGGTATATGCTAAATGGGAGAAAATTTTCCAGATCCTATCACTGATAAGAGACTTATATCTAAAATATATAAAGAATTCTTACAGCCGAATTATAAATGGGCAATTAAACTCAATTTTAAAATGGGCAAGAGATTGTGAATAGACATTTCTCCAAAAAAGTTATGCAAATGGCCAAGAAGCGTATGAAAATATGCTCAACATCACCATCATTAGGCAACTGCAAATTAAAACAAGAATGACATACTACTTCAAGCCCCCTAGGATAGCTATAATCAAAAAGATAGAAAATAATAAGTATTAGTGATGATGCTGAAAAATCAGAACCTTCAGCACCACTGGTGGGACTACAAAATAATGTAGACACCCTGGAAGACATTCTGGCAATTCCTCAATAGATTAAACACAGAGTTTCATGTAACCCAGGAATTCCACACAAAATGAAAACATACATCCACACAAAAACCTTATGCAAATGTTCATAGTAGCATTGTTCATAACAGCAAAAGTAGGAAACTATCCAAATGTCCATCAGTTGATGAATGGGTAAACAAAATGTGGTATTTTCACACAGTGGAATATTATCCACAAAAAAGAATGAAGTACTAATACATGTTAAAGCATAGGTGAACCATGAAAGCATTAAGCAAAGTGTCACAAAAGACCACCTATTGTATGGTTCCACTTATATAAATTTCCAGAATAGGCAAATCTACAGAAACAGAAAATAGATTAGCGGTTGCCCAGGGTGAGAATAGGATCAGGGAGGGTGACTGCTAAAAGGTATGGCATTTCTGTTGGGGGAGATGAAAATTTTTGAAAATTGACTGTGGTGATGTTTGTACAACTTTGTGAATACATTAAAAACCACTGAATTGTATACTTACAAGTGAATTGTTGGTATGTGAATTTTATCTCCACTACACTGTTATTTAAAAAAAAAAGTAAAAGTGAAAGACTCCACCACATCTATGAGGCCTCATATAATCCAATCCCAGTGACCTCTCTTAGCTCATCTCTACTACTCTATTCCACTACCACCATCACTGCAGCCCACCTGCCTCCTTGCTAGGCTTACAACATGCCAGAAATGCTCTCACCTAAGGGTCTAAAAGCATCTACCCAATATTCACATGGCTTCCTTCTCAAAGTTTTAAGGTTTTATTTAAATGCCACCTTTGTACTGAGACCTCCCAGACCACGATATTTTAAATTGCAGTCCCCACATTCCCAAGTCCACCTAGTCTCCCTTTCCCTGTTTTGCTGCTCTTTTGTTACATAGGACATATCACCTTCTGGTTCACTATATAATTCACATCTTCATAGGGCTGTTTTTAATGCTTGTCTTCTCCACTATAACATAATCCAGTGTTCACTGATGTCTCAGTGAAATGGTATCAACCATTTATCACAGTGTCTGGTACATAGGGGGACTAAATAAATACTAATCAAATTAAAAAAAGACACAGTGTACTCAACTTGGTTCAAAACTGCTGAATGTACATTTTCAACATTTAGTGCCAAATTCTTTAAAACACATGGAAAATAAATAAAATAGTGTTGGATCTAACTTTTTCTATCACTTTGTCTGTGCTCTTATCAGATGCTCTTTTATATGCACCAGGAAAGAGATATTCTTACAAACGATAATGAAAATACTCTCCATGTCAATAACATGAAAATAGCACCTTTTATTCAAAGTAGTATAGTAATTCATTTGTCTTTCTACCCCTGTACATTTGGGTATAATTTAGGAAAATATTTTTTTCTGAGGCAATTGTCAATTAATGTGACAACCATTCTATCACTGGCTACTTTATATTACTTATTATTCTGCTTCACTGGTATATTAAGCTACTTCTCCTTTTCAACTTGTATACAATGCTTTCTTTCAGGTTACCTTTTGGTAAGCACCAGTATTAATTGAAACATGAATATTAGAGGAAATTAACTATGGAGAATGCTTCCTTCAGTTTTTCATGTTATATTTTTAAAAATGGAGGTCTATAAAATCACTGACAAAGAAATCAGACTAATACTCCTAAAGAAGTTCAAGGAACTATAAGAAAATATGGATAGAAAATTACATCAAATTTTGGAAACAATACAATACACAAACCAAATGATAAGTTGACAAAGAAACAGAAATGATTAAAATAAAGACAAATCTTAGAAATAAAGAATATAATAACTGAACTGAAAAATTCAATAGAAAGCTTGAAAATCAGACTTGAACAAGCAGAAGAAAGAATGAGTGAGTTCAAAGACAGGACATTTGAAATTATTGAGTCAGAGATAAAAAAGAAACAAGAATGAAAAAGAATGAAGAAAGCCTATGGAAATTATGGGACAACATCAAGATACCAAACTTTCACTTAATAGGAGTTCCAAAGGAGAAGACAGAGAAAAATATCCAGAAAGCATATTTAAGGAAATAATAGCTAAAAACTTCCCAGATCTAGCAAAAGTGTTAACATCCGGGTACAGAAAATTCATAGGTTACAATCAAATTCAACCCAAACAGAAATTCACTAAGACATATCACAGTGAAACTATCAAAAATAAAAGACAAAGAAAGAATTGTTGGATACATATCACATACAAGGGAGTTTCAATATGGCTATCAGTGGATTTCTCAGCAGAAATCCTGCAGGCCATAAGACAGTGGGATGATATATTCAAAGCATTGAAGAAAAAATACTGCCAACCAAGAATACTTTACCTGGCAATGCTGTCCTTCAGAATGAAAGAGAAACAAAATCTTCCCCCAGAAAAACAAAAGGTAAGGGAGTCCATCACCTGCCTTACAGAAATTGCTAAAGGGAGTTTTTTAGGGTAAAACAAAAGGCCACTTTCATATGGGATGCAGCAAAGCAGTTCTATGAGGGTAATTAATAGCAGTAAACATCTGTATCAAAAAAAGAACAATATCAAACAAACAACCTAATGTTATGCCTCAAGGAAAAAAAAGAGGAAACCAAGCCCGAAATTAGTAGAAGGAAGAAAATCATAAAGATCAGAGCAGAAATAAATTAAATGGAGATTAGAAAAACAATAGAAAAGATCAATGAAATTAAGAGTTGGTTTTTTAAAAAGATAATTGACAAAACATTAGCTAGACTAAGAAAAAAGAGAGAAGACTCAAATAAATAAAATCAGAAATGAAAGAGAAGACATTAAAATGATACCACAGAAATACAAAGGATCTTAAGATACTATTATGAACAATTATACACCACCATATTAGATTGCCTAGAAGATATGAGTAAATTCTGAGCCACATAGAATCTACCAAGACTGAATCATAAAGAAATAGAAAATCTGAACAGAACAATAACAAGTAAGGAGATTGAATCATTCATAAGAAATCTCTCAAAGAAAAGCCCAGGACCTGATGTCTTCACTGCTGAATTCTACCAAACATTTAAAGAACACCAATCTTGCTCAAACTCTTCCAAAAAATGGAAGTGGAGGGAATACTTTCAAACTCATATTATGAGGCCAACATTACCTTGATACCAAATCCACATACGGACACAATAAAAAAAAATATTCCTCAATATCCCTGAAGAATACAGATGCAAAAATCCTCAACAAAATACTAGCAAATTGAATTCAACAACACATTAAAATGACCAGACACAATAATCAAGTGGGATTTATCCTTGGGATGCAAGGGTTTTTCAACATACGTAAATCAATAAATGTGATAGACCACATTAACAAAATTAAGGAGAAAAATTATATAATGATCTCAATAAACACAGGAAAAGCATTTGAGAAAATTCAACATGTTTTCATACTAAAAAACTCTTAATAGATTAGGTGTAGAAAAAAATGTACCTCAACACAATAAAGGCCATATGTGACAAGCCCACAGCTAAAATCATACTCAATGGTGAAAAGCTGAAAGCATTTTCTCTAAGATCAGAAACTAAACAAAGATACCCACTATCACCACTTCTTTTCAACATAGTAGTTGAAGTCCTAGTCAGAGAAATCCGGCAAGAGAAAGAAAAAAAGGTTTCCTAATAGGAAAGGAAGAAGTGCAATTGTCTCTGTTGATGACATAATCTATACAAAGAAAACCCTAAATATTTCACAAAAAATGCTTGGAACTGATAAATGAATTTGGTAAAGTTGTAGGATACAAAATCAACATTTAAAAATCAGTTGTGTTTCTACACAATAACATCAAACTATTCAAAGAAGAAATTAAGAAAAAGAACCCAGTTATGATAGCAACAAAAAATAAAATAATTAGGCATAAATTTATCCAAGGAAGTAAAAGATGTATATACTGAAAGCTATAAAACACTGATCAAAGAAACAGAGATAAACACAAATAATGGAAGGATATCCTGTGTTCTTGGATTGGAAGAATTAATATTGTTAAAATGTCCATGCTGCCCAAAGCAATCTATAGATTCAGTGCAATCCCTATCAAAATTCCAATGTCATTTTACATAGAAGTGGGAAAAAAATCCTAAAATTTGTATGGAACCATAAAAGACCCCAAATAGCTAAGGTAATCTTGAGCAAAAATAACAAAGCCGGAGGCATCACACTACCTGGCATCAAAATATACTAGAAAGCTTTAGTAAGCTGTTTTGCTTAATATAGCTTTCTAGTATATTGGCTCTTGTGCCAATACCACTATATTAGATATATTATATATAGTAATATATATTATATATTATAAACAACTCAATAGTAAGAAAACAAATCTATTGATGATTAAAAAATGGGCAAAGGACTTGAACAGATATTTCTCAATAGTGGTACTGGCACAAGAGCAGGCACATTGACCAATGGAACAGGACAGAGAGTCCAGAACTAAACCCATGCAACTGATTTTTGATAAAGGAGCCAAGATTACACAATGAGGAAAGGATAGTCTCTTCAACAAATGGTACTGGGAAAACTGACTATCCACAAACAAAAGAATGAAATTGAATTCTTGTATCATACCATATACAAAAATCAACTCAAAATGGATTAAAGACATAAATGTAAGACTTGAAACTGTAGAACTACTAGAATAAAACAGGGGAGAAGTTCTTGACATTGGTCTTGGTAAAGATTTCTTGGATATAACAATAAAAGCACAGGCAACAAAAGCAAAAATAGACAAATGGGATTACATCAAACCAAAAGTTTCTGCACAGAAAATGAAACAATCAACAGAGTGAAGAAACAACCTACAGAATAAAATATTTGCCAATATTTTTGCATACACCTAATAAAGGGTTAATATCCAAAATATATAAGGAATTCAAATAACTCAATAGTAAGAAAACAAATGTATTGATGATTTAAAAATGGGCAAAGGACTTGAACAGATATTTCTCAAAATAAGATATAAAAATGGCTAACAGGTTCACGGAAAAAAATGCTCAACATCACTAATCATAAAGGAAATGCAAGTTCAAACTTCAATGGGATATCAGCTCATATCTGCTAGAATAACTATTATCAAAAAGATGAAAGATAAAAAGTGTTAGTGAGGATGAGAGGAAAGGGAACCTTGTACACTGTTGGTGGAAATGTAAATTAGTATAGCCACTATAGAAAATGGTATGGAAGTTCCTCAAAAAACTAAAAATAGAACAACCTACCATTTGATCCAGCAATCCCACTACTGAGTGTATATCCAAAGGATCTGAAATCAAAATTTTGAAGAGATATCTGCACTCCCATAGTCACTGCAGCATTATTCATATGGAATCAACTTAAGTATCCTTTGAAGGATAAATGGATAAAGAAAATGTGGTATACATATACAATACACTATTATTCAGCCTTTAAAAAGGAAGAAATTCTGTCGTTTGCTAAAACATGGATAAACCTGGAAGACATTATGTTAAGTGAAATAAGACAGGCACAGAAAGACAAAACTGCATGATGTCATTTATGTATGTAATCCAAAAAGTCAAACTTAACGAAGTAGAGAGTACAGTGGTGATTACCAGAGGCTGGGGGAGGACAGAGAAAGGGAATGGGGAAATGCTATTCAAAGGGTGCAAAGTTTCAGTTAGACAAGAGGAGTAAGTTCTAGTGATCTATTGCACAGCCTGGTGTCTATAGTTAATATATATTTCAAAATTGGTAAGAGTGTAAATTTCAAATGTTCACCACTAAAAAAAAATGAGGTGATGGATATGTTAAGTAGCTTGTTTTAATCAAACACATTGTAAACATATATAAAATATCGCCTTGTATCCTATAAATATATATGATTATGATTTATCAATTTAAGAAAAAATAATATAATAATAAAAACAAAAATTATTTTGGGTCTAAAATATTCTTAAGGATGAATGGAAAGGTAAGCAAAAAGGGGAAAAAAAAAAGAGAAATTAAATCAAGGATGGAATACCTGGTCTATTTAGTATTTTTAAGACAGATCTAAATATGGTTCTTTTTACTTCAGTACAGTTGAAATATTAAGAATAAATAATAAATTTTTAAATATTTAAAGTATTAAATATTTAAAATAAAAATTAAGAGTTTTATGTACTCAAAGTTGGTAAAAATAGAATATCTTCTATCTAAAAATAAAGTTATCTTCTGTAATCAAAATACAAAATAATTTAATTTAAAACACATGAAAAGACTTTTTATACCTAAACATTAAGAAAAATTCTAAGTAAATAACAATTGATATCATAAGAAAATGAAATACATGTTATTTTAGATTATACTGACCGAAAACGCCAGGCCCCACTCCATTCTCTTTCCACAATTTAACAATAATTCAAAAAACAAGTCTTAAAATATGTAAAGTTTGTATAAATATACAGGGTTCTCAGTTGCCATAGACGCAAAAGATTCTGCTTCATCACACATCATTCCATATTCCATTCAAGTAAAAAAATAAAAATAAAAAGTAAACTCCTTTATTGTGGAACTCAGCCTTTAAGAGAACCTAAGAGTAAAATTTGGCGGGCAAATAAGGTGCAGAAAAGGGCTTGGGTGCATTTCTGTGATTGTTTAGTGTTTTAAGAAGCAAGAAAGGTAATAAAGGATGTTGTTAGACCGTCCTGATATGGTGCCTCAGGCATTACTTTTTGCTACATGTAAGAGAAAACCCAAGTATCCATAGCTTAAACAACACAGGTCCTTATTTTTTTCCCCATATGTAACAAAAAGTTCAGAAGTAGTCTGCTACATTGGCAGTTCAACAATATCAGGGTTAAGGTTGCTGCAATTCAACCTTCCCCTAATGGTTTTAAAATGGCTTCTGTAGCTCTGAACGTCTGGGAAGGGAAGGGTAAAGGGTGAAGGATAAAGGGATAAGGGCAAAGGGTATGGATAAGCTGAGTTGAGTCCCCTTTTCAGGAGCTTCCCTACAAGTTCCTGCCAATAGCAAATTAATTATCCTGTTTGCTTCTCATTCTCTAGAACTACATTAAATGTCCAACTCCATCTGCAAAATAAGAATCTATATTTTTAAAACTGTGTCTCATGTTGCCCTAAATAAAATCAAGGTTCTATTATTAAGAAAGCAGGGATGTACATTGTGTGAACATGTGGCAGTTTCCACTAAATATAGACATAATGAGTTATTGCTCTTCAGTGTTGTTATAGTCTAAGCAACTTGACACATACAATTCATATTATACAATTACACAATTGTATACAAGTAACAATTCAAAATATATTTTGTTGTATTAAATACATATTTAGATAAACTATAAGAAATAATCCTTAAAATATTTTCTGGTATATACAGATAATCAGATAGATATACACACACATACATAGAAATAGATAGGCAGGCGGCAGAGAGCTATAAATGGCAGAAAGACAGATAAACATTTATTTCTGTGTTTGGCTAAAGACCCAATAGGAACTAAAGTCCTCAAAAAGGAAAATCAATTAACATATTAATTGATTATATCTGTAATTCATTTGTGAGAGATAATCACTGATATAGGAAAGACAATATGTCTTATATACATGTTAGTGTGGTGAAAGATTGATATGAAATGGAAAAGATATGAAATGTAGAAATATTTCTAGAAATATAACTACATTATAATTTACTAACACCGTAAGAGAGTTTACCTAAATTAAACAAAAAATTATAGGCTTAACATATTCATTAATGAACTGCATATTCTTCCCAACTCAGGCCATTGCTCCATATTTCATTATTCCATTTGACAACTTTCAGGTTATT
This sequence comes from Daubentonia madagascariensis, assembly GCA_023783475.1. Lineage (NCBI taxonomy): Eukaryota > Metazoa > Chordata > Mammalia > Primates > Daubentoniidae > Daubentonia > Daubentonia madagascariensis. The sequence continues at coordinate 12,884,589 of JAKFHU010000487.1, forward strand.
TGACTTTCATATTTCTTTCTTAATATAGGAAAAGGAATGAAATTAAATGTATTATTAATAATGGTATTTTTACGAGTATCATTATTGCAGAATATCACCAATATTTTGGAACCACACTTAAAGAAACTAAAACATTTTCACATACATTAAAATGAACACGTATTTTTAACATTTTTAAAGACATTTTATTGACATACAATATAAACAAAAGTGAACATAGATGAATTTTCTCAAACTGAACACCTCCATGTAACTAGAACCAAGGTCAATAAATAGTATCTCAGAAGTCATTACCTCTCCACCTAAGAATAATTTGCATTGACTAATTTTTCTTGGTTTTGTTCCTAATATAAATGAAATGATATGATACGAACTCTTTGTGACCTATGTAGCTGGTTCTTTCAGCACCGCATCTGTGAGATTCAAACATGTTGTTAGGTAGAGTTGTAGAGTCTCCATTCTAATTGTTGTATAATATTCCATTGTGTGAATATATTACAACTTATCCATGTTACTGCTGATGGATTTGGGTAGTTTCCAGGTTTTTACTATTATAAATAATGCTGCTGCTAATATTCTAGTATATGTCTTTTTGTTAAGTATAAATGCATTTCTGTAGGGCATGTACTTAGGTGTGGAATAGCTGGGCATAGAGTATGCATATATCTAGTTTTAGTAGATACTGACAAATAGTTTTCCAAAATGCTTGCACCAATTTACATTCACGTTAGTAGTATACATGAGGTTCATTGTTCCACGTCCTTGCAAACACTTGTTATTCTGTCTTTTCATTTAAGCCATTCTCGTGGATGTGTTGTAGTAGCACTTCGTGGTTTTATTTTTGCATTTCCCTGATGACTAAAGAAACTAAGCACCTTTTTATATGTTAATTGGCCATTGTGAAATCAACTTTTGTGAAATATCTGTTCAAGTATAGTATTTTGTCCAGTTTCCTATTTGGAGTCTGCCCTTATTGATTTGGAGCTCTTTATCTATTCTGGATATGAGTCTTTTGTTCAATATCTGAATTGCAAATATCTTCTCCCACTCTGAAGTGCCTTTTCACCTTCATACTGGACTCTACTGATGAACAGAAGTTCTTAATTTTAATGAAGTGCAGTATTAAAATATTTTGGGTTTTATGCCTTTTTGTTTTCTATTTAGAAACTCTTTACCTATTCCCAATTATCAAAAATGTTCCTACATTTTCTTCTGAAATTTTTATTGTATTACCTTTCACTTGTATATCTACAATCTTTCTGGAATTAATTTTGTGAATGGGGTAAAATATGGAACAAGATTCTTTTTTTTTTTTTCGCCCTATATGATTATCTAGTTGATACAGCACCATTCATTGAAGTGACCACTCTTTCCCCACTGCACTGCTGTACCTCCTTTGACATGAATCAGACTCATCATGTATCTCTGATCTGCTTTTGTTCTCTTTCTTCTGTTTAACTGGTCATCTTGTGTGCCAAAACCATACTTTATTAATTACTACAGCTTAATAGTAGTCTCAATATCTAGTAGTATAAGTTCTCCAGTTGTATTCTTCTTCTAGATTGCCTTAGATATTTTTAGCACTTTGCATTTTATATACATTTGGTAATGAGGGGGACTTGTGAGTTCCCCTCATGTCCCCCCAAAAAAGCACTATTAAGATTTTGAATTTTAGAATTATACTGATTCTACAGATTACTCTGAGGAGAATTACCATTCTTATAACATTGAGACTTCAAATCCATACACATGATATATCCCTCAACTTACTTAGGTCTTCTTTAGTTTCTCTCAACAGCATTTACTAGTTTTCAGAATAGAGGCCTTGTGCATCTTTTGTTAGATTTATTCTTAGGTAAGTGATGATTTTTGATACTGTTATAAACGGCCTCATTTTCAAATTTTATTTTCTATTTGTGCTGGTAGATAGCAATGAAATTGATTTGCATATCTAACCTTATATTTAGTGAGAAATTCAGTCACACAAAGCTGGGCATAGGGTATGCATATATTTAGATGAATACATAATTCCTTGGGCTACCTTAGATGTCCCTCCTCTGTATTCTCTTAATGACCTATTTACTCCACTACTCACACCACCCATTATAATCACACACCTTATGCGTTGGTCTATCACACAAGCCACAAACATGTCTGTAAATCTCTGTATCCCCAGAATCACCAACAGTGGCTGGCATACAACAGGTATTCATAAACTTTTTTATAAATGAATGAAAGAAGAAATCAAGTCTGTTGAATCCTCTGACTGGCCAGTAAGTCAATAAAACAGCCAAAGTATTTTTTAAAATATTACAATTTTAACAAATTAGCCAAATGCGGAAAGAATGACATGTTTTCTGCCTGACATTCGCAGTAGCTTTTTTTTTCCTTATTTTACTTCTGCAAAAGAGATTAGTCATTTATGAATGTTATTAGGAAAATGCTTCACTGCTTTACTTACTATTCAATCAAACACTTAAAGATATAAGTTTTCTTTCAATTGTTTGTTTTGTTTGTTTTTTGTTTTTAAAAGCCAAATACTTAAACATATTCTTTGGATTTTGTAATTTAGAATTGATTAATTATCACAATAGCTTCTTTTTAAACATTTAAATATACTCTAAAATTTTACCTCTGCCACCTAATCTCATTTAAAGATAAAATTTAAAAGAGTAGATTTCTCCATATTCATCAAAAAGTAACTGAGAGAAAATGCTTCCATTTATACTGTGCCTTTTATTACCTTAAAAGTAGTCTAAAAAACTTATTTAAAATTACATGAGCCAGCATGGGCCTAAAGGGACAATAGGACAAAGGCATAAGTCATAATGAATGCTTTAATGATCGTTTTTGTTCTTTAAGACTATTCATTATCCAACACATGATGACACAAATATATCCAGATAGCATTCTTGCTTCCTTGTAAGCTGAGAATTTTTTTCATTAATCAAACAGCAATAACAGGATGATGGGCTAAACGTAAAATCTCTAAGAACGTAAAGAGCTGGCTAGCCAGTATCAATTGTGCTAGGAGCCAGAATCAACCCCGCTAGTCAACAGCAGTGGCTTTCAGAATTTCGTTTTCATGGCAAACCAGTGTGTTTGCCAGGTATAAAGTTGATATCATGTATCTAATGACTGTTAAAAAAAAAAAAAGGAATAGAATTTAAAACCAGATATTTAGCAGCAAATATCATTTAATGAAGATGTATTTTCAAGAGGAGAAAAATAAACTAGAAAATTCAAGTGGCTAGTGGAAGCCCCAGGAGGAACTAGTTAACCGACATTCACACAGTTGGTTTATAAGATTAAAAAGTTTCACTTTAGAACTGCTGCCAATACTTGTCTTTTTTAGTCATTTATTTGTTTCATAGAGAATAGGTAAATATAGAACAGTATTTCTTTTAACAATATGACTGTACACATACATAGAAATAACTCTAAAAGTAATGCATTTTCACATTAAAATATGTACATCTTACACAACTAATTGCTGACAGCTAACACTTATAACGGATTTCACCACTGGAGTATAGATTAGGTTATTATTTAAACAATATTAAATGAGATAAAATGTTCTTCAAAGTGAAAGAAACACTGTGAAGAACTTTTTTTATAAGTTTAAGTGTCTTCCACTTTGTCTCATGGGCCTCATTTTTGAAACAGCAATTCTCTTTCTAAAAAAACTCAAAGCTTTTATTTTTTAATTCAAAATCCCATTGTCTACTATCTGCAGCAGTTTCCAAATGGAAAAAGATGCCCTACAGCTCTGCTGGCTTTTACACAAAATATTTCTGTAAGAAGAGAAAAGCAGTTCAAAACAAGAACAAAAAAGGAAGACTGTTAAAAATATAGACTATGGAAAAATCTAAACACATTATGATTGTCCAAATAATGAATCTGCTGATTGATTTTCTTTCAGAATTTGAGCTATATCAGATTCACACTTTTTAATCAACTGATAATCTGGAACAGAAGACTTCTAATTTACCATGTTTTGACATATATGTTTTAATAGTTTGACATTTATTCAAATTTTCCATATAAGAATTACTTGACTGATTTGTGAATAAGCCCAGCTGTAAGGATTCCATTATGAATGGGGTCCCTTATTACTACACTCACACCAAGGGTGATTTCTTTATTTCAGAAACCCAATTGCACTTGGCAAAAGTATGTGTAACTGAAACCACTGATAAACATTTCTTCAACAGAAGACAATCAAAAGAATTTCCTGCTCATTGTTTGCCATCACTATTAGTTTTCAAGGAGTCTTATTCCAGCACCACTAGACAGATCAGGCCTGGTGAGGGGCTGCTCACAAAGACAGGACACAGGAACAGGGTATGTCAGGGAAGTAGAGGGATTCCAGAGGCATGCGCCAAATTGGTGCTTCACTGGATCATTTAACCAGTCAACAGAGCTGTAGTACCAAGAAGGTAGGGACACAGGAACTCTTAAGGTAAAGAAGAGGGAGAGTCAAATAGGCCTGGCAGAATTGGTGAAGAAAAATAGAAGACAGTCCATGAGCCAGGCAGAGAACAGAACAGAAATGATATGAGGAGTGCACCAACTGAAAGGATAGCTCCAGAACCAATTCCACAAACACTCTCTTTCATCCCTGACTGTCCTTATTAGGTGGCAGTCTCATGTTGTGGCTGGGTAGGTTTCTTAATATAACATAATTATTTCTGAGATTACATTATATCCAGGGCTTCTAGTTCAGCCACACAAACAGGAGATTCCTTTTTTAACTTAAAAAAATCAATCATTTCTAGATAATCTCCAATTTTATGATAAATATTTTCTAATTTTTCACTATTAATAAATAACATCACAATAAACATCCTTGAGCACACATCTTACACACTTTGTATTTCTGAAACACAAAGTCTAAGAACCAACTGGTAAGTGATAAACAAAGTGTTAAAACAATCCTCCAGAAAGGTTATACAGCGTTATACTCCCACCAGAAATGTATGTCAGTACCGGGAGTCTGAAAAAATGGCGGTCTGATAGGGTCCTCCCACCGCACCGCTCCCAGGGAAGGAGATGAAAAACGCCAGCGGCTACCTGCGAGCACAGACCGCTCACTCCGAAAACAGCATTGTGAATTACAGAGAAACAACGCGAACGCCCAGCCCAAGAAAACAGATACAAAATTTTCACAAAGATCGGAGAGCGCACGGAGCACAACAGAGCACAGAGCGCGGGAAGGACGCGCTCACCAGGTCGGCGCAGCGCGACCTGTCCCACAAGCGGTTACACACCTCCCCATCCACTCTGTCAGGGACAAGCCCAGAGTTGGGGCAAAGCGGTTGCACAAGGCGGCAGACCCTGTGGAGAGAAAGCAATTGCGAGAGTCAAACACAACTCTCAGCTGCAATATACAGAGACTGCTGAGGGCTGGGGAGGAATCGGGCAGGGACGGAGCGGAGATAGAGCTTCCCGGGACAGTACGCGGGAACCCGCGGGCCGGCACTGCGCCACTAGAAGTCAGCAGGACTGGGCCCAGGAGTTTAACGGAGAGCGGGACACGCCCTTAGAGGTTGCTAGCAACTGCTGGCGGAGAAAAGCTGCGCTCCCGGCGCGATCGGAGCCCTGCTGTGCGCCAGGCTGGCGGCGGCAGCCATCTTTAAAGCCCCCCGCCCGGAGCTGTGAGCCGCGTCTCTAGCTCTGCCCCATCCCGGCCCGGGGCTCGTCCGCTGGGGCGAGACAGGTTTTGCCTTTGGTGGCCAGGGACAGCTGTATCAATGGGTTCCAGGTGGGACGACATCCCGGAACTGTAGCGGCAGGACCTTTGTGTATTGGAAACAGCTTGCAGCTCGTCCATCTGGTCCTGCTACCCCGGCTCTGGCCTCCGACAAGTCCGCTACGTGCTGGTCCTAGTGCCCGCCCTTCAGGTCCCAGCCCTCCTGTACCCCAGAGATCGCTCATTTTGAAGGTTGCCGGCTATAGTGACTCATTTGGTATAACTGCCGGTTCCCATGACAACCAAATACCTCAAGAGCCATAGGCTGAACCAGAGCAGCTCCCCATAACCCTGCCCACTTCATTAGGGAATTTCGCACCATCCAAGAGCGCTTCCAGTGGCCACTATTCCCCCCTCCCCGTGGGAACATCCCCCCGGTGGAGACTGCTGGGGATAGAGACGGCCACCCGCATCGCCTTGGGGTCTAGTGGTGGAAAAGAGGTGCACGATTGGAGATCCCCCTATCAACCAGTATCACACGGAGACGCACATCAGAAGGGCAGACACACGTGGCTAGATAAGCAACCTCTGAGCTGTGTAGAATTTTCCCAATTCAGCTCTCACACTGCAGCCAAAAGAAATTGTGTTTCTACCTGCACCTCAGGAGGAGCAGGGTCAAAGTAACCCCTAGGAGCTACAAGGCCCATCCCAAAGCGCGGGGCTTTCACATACCCCAACTGGGGGATCAGAGTCTGCCACGGACATAACAGAATACCTAGCTAATAGGGAGCTGTGGACTCATATCCTCAAGTACAATTCACTAGCTTAGAGCCCAAGCTGGGAGGTCATTCTCACCACACTCCACCAGGAAGAGGAGAAGACAACAGGTCAGAGATAACTCAAGATCCACCAAACTTGCTAAAATACACCTAAGGCAAACAGGCCACTACTTCTCTCCCTGGCTCTGCCAAGGAACGAACCGCGAGGGCTTGGAGACAGGGCCATAAACTAGCCCTAACACCCCCAGCTCTCGACCAAGAGGCCAGATGAGAAAAAACCAGCAAAAGAACTCAGGGAACATGAAAAATCAGAGTGAAAAGTCACCCCCAAAAGAAACCATCAGTTCCTCAGCAATGGATACCAACCCAAATGAAATGGGTAGAATGACAGAAAAGGAATTTCGTTTATGGATTATAAGAAAGCTCAATGAAATTCAAGAGAAAATGGAATCCCAGCACAAAGAAACCACAAGAAAAATGCAAGAAATGAATGAAAAATTCTCCAAAGAAATAGAAATATTACGGAAAAATCAAATAGAAATCCTAGAAATGAAAGAAGCATTCAAGGATCTACAAAACACAGTGGAAAGCCTTAAGAATAGGCTGGATCATGAAGAGGAAAGAATTTCAGAGCTAGAAAACAACTCCTATGTGCTAAATAAATCAGTCGCAGAGAAAGAACACAAAAACAAGAGGCAGGAAAAAAGCATACAAGAAATGTGGGATTATGTAAAGAGGCCAAACATAAGGATCATAGGCATCCCTGAGGGAGAGGAAGAAAATTCACGTGGACTGGAAAATCTGTATGAAGGAATAATAGAGGAAAATTTCCATGGCTTAGCCAGAAATCTCGATATCCAAGTACAAGAAGCACACAGGACTCCTGGGAGACTCAACGTGAAAAGGCATTCACCATGCCACATAATTATTAGACTGACCAAAGTAAACACAAAAGAGGCACTCCTCAGAGCTATGAGATGAAAAGAGCAGGTAACCTATAAAGGGAAACCAATCAGATTAACTGCAGATTTCTCAGCTGAAACCTTACAAGCCAGAAGGGAAAGGGGAGCCATCATCAGTCTCCTAAAACAAAACAAAGGCCAACCCAGAATTCTGAATGCTGCCAAACTCAGCTTCTTATATGAGGGAGAAATAAAGACTTTTCCAGATAAGCAATCACTGATAGAATTTGCGAAATCCAGACCGGCCTTGCAAGAAGTGCTTAGACCTGCATTATACGCTAACCAGCGCAACAGACACCCACCTATGTAAAACTACGCAAAAGCTAAAACCCCAGAAACCAGATTCCACAATGACACAAGAGGTAAAACAAAAGACACCACCCAATAGAATAATCAGAAATTTACCCCAAATCTCAATTCTCTCAATAAATGTAAATGACTTGAACTGCCCATTGAAGAGACATAGGCTGGCTGAATGGATTAAAAAATACAAGCCAAGTATCTGTTGTCTTCAGGAAACACACCTTACACACAAAGACGCATTTGACTCAAGGTGAAAGGATGGAATACAATTTTCCAGGCCAATGGAAACCAAAAGAAATCCAGAGTAGCCATCCTTATTTCAGATGATATAAACTTTAAAGCAACAAAAGTAAAGAAGGACAAAAATGGACACTATATAGTGGTGAAAGGAAAAATCTTACAAGAGGATTTAACAATCCTAAACATTTATGCACCCAACACAGGAGTGCCCAGGTACATAAAGCAAATACTGCTAGATCTAGACAACATAATAAACAGCAATGTCATAACAGCAGGGGACTTCAACACCCCATTGACGGAACTGGACAGATCCTCCAAACAGAAAATAAGCAAAGAACCAAAGGACCTAAACAGGACTCTAGAACATTTGGGCCTAACAGATATCTACAGAACACTCCACCCAAATAACACTGAATATACATTCTTCTCATCAGCTCATGGAACTTTCTCTAAAATTGACCACATCCTAGGCCACAAAACAGATCTAAACAAATTCAAAAAAATAGAAATCATACCATGTGTCTTTTCAGACCACAGCGGAATAAAATTAGAAATCAATTCCAACAGAAACTCACATCTTCATCCAAAAACATGGAAATTAAACAATCTGTTGCCGAATGACTATTGGGTCAAGGAGGAGATTCAGATGAACATCAAAAGATTCTTCGAACTAAACGATAATGGGGACAACAAGTTATCAAAATCTGTGGGATACAGCAACAGCAGTCCTGAGAGGAAAACTTATCACCTTAAATGCCCACATCCAAAAGACAGAAAGGTCACAAATCAGTAAACTAATGAATCATCTTAAGGAAATGGAAAAGGAAGAGCAAAGCAATCCTAAAGCCAGCAGAAGAAAAGAAATAACCAAGATCAGAGCAGAATTAAATGAAATTGAGAACAAAAGAACAATACAGAAGATTAATAAAACAAAAAGTTGGTTCTTTGAAAAGATAAACAAAATAGACAGGCCACTTGCCAGGTTGACCAGAAGCAGAAAGGAAAGGACTCTAATAAGCTCAATTAGAAATGAAAAAGGAGAGGTCACACCTGATATCATGGAAATACAAAACATCATCTTCGAATACTACAAAAATCTATGCCCACAAACATGAAAACATGGAGGAAATAGACAAATTCTTAGAAACATACTACCTCCCTAGGCTCAACCAGGAAGAAACAGAATTTCTAAACAGACCAATATCAAGCACCAAAATCGAAGCAGTAATAAAAAATCTTCCCACAAAAAAAAGTCCTGGACCAGATGGGTTCACACCTGAATTCTACCAAGCCTACAAAGAGGAACTGGTGCCTATACTGCAGAAATTATTTGAAAATATCCAGAAGGATGGACTCCTCCCAAACTCATTCTACGAAGCCAATATCACCTTGATACCAAAGCCAGGAAAGGACACAACAAAAAAAGAAAACTACAGACCAATATCCCTTATGAATATACATGCAAAAATTCTCAATAAAATCCTTGCAAACCGAATTCAAATGTACATCAACAAAATAATTCATCACGATCAGGTGGGCTTTATTCCCGAGATGCAGGGATGGTTCAACATACGCAAATCTATAAATGTAATTCACCATATAAAAAAAGCAAGAACAAAGATTATATGATCCTTTCAATAGATGCAGAAAAGGCTTTTGACAAAATCCAGCATCCTTTTATGATAAGAACTCTTAACAATATAGGCATAGATGGCTCATACCTCGAAACTATTAAAGCCATACACGATAAACCCACAGCCAATATCATACTGAATGGGGAAAAATTCAAAGCATTCCCCCTTAAAACAGGAACTAGACAAGGGTGCCCAGTATCTCCACTTCTTTTCAACATAGTGCTGGAAGTCCTGGCCACAGCAATTAGACAAGACAGAGGAATCAGGGGCGTCCAATTGGGGGCAGAAGAGGTCAAACTTTCACTATTCACAGACGATATGATATTATACATAGAAAACCCCAAAGATTCAACCAAGAGATTACTGGAATTGATAAATGAATTCAGCAAAGTCTCAGGATACAAAATTAATACACACAAATCCATAGCCTTCATATATGCTAATAACAATCAAGCCAAGAAACAAATTAAAGATGCAATACCTTTCACAATAGCACCAAAGAAAATTAAATATTTAGGAACATATCTAACTAAGGAGGTCAAAGACCTATATAGAGAGAATTACAAAACACTGAGAAAAGAAATTGCAGAGGATGTAAATAGATGGAAAACCCTACCATGCTCTTGGATAGGCAGAGTCAACATAGTAAAAATGGCTTTGCTACCTAAAGTGATTTACAGAATCAATGCAGTCCCTATCAAAATACCAACATCATTTTTTGCCGATCTAGAAAAAATAATTCTATGCTTCATGTGGAACCAGAGAAGACCCCGTCTAGCCAAAGCAATCTTAAGCAAAAAGACCAAATTGGGAGGCATCTATCTACCAGACTTCAAACTATACTACAAGGCTATAGTAACCAAAACTGCATGGTATTGGCACAAGAACAGAGACATAGACCAATGGAACAGGACTGAGAACCCAAATATAAAACCAACTTCATACAGTCACCTGATCTTTGACAAATTCCAGAAAAACGTACACTGGGGAAAAGATTCCCTATTCAACAAATGGTGCTGGGAAAACTGGATGGCCATATGTAGAAGACTGAAACTGGACCCACACCTCTTACCTCTCACAAAAATCAACTCACAATGGATAAGAGATCTAAATCTAAGACATGAAACCATAAGAATTCTCAAAGAAAACGTTGGAAAAACTCTTATGGACATTGGCCTAGGCAAAGAATTTATGAAGAAGACCCCCAAAGCAATCACAGCAGCAACAAAAATAAATACATGGGACCTGATCAAATTAAAAAGCTTCCGCACAGCCAAGGAAACTATCACTAGAGTGAACAGACAAACTACAGAATGGGAGAAAATATTTGCATGCTACACCTCTGATAAAGGGCTGATAACCAGAATCTATACAGAACTTAGGAAAATCAACAAGAAAAAATCAAACAACCCTATTAAAAAATGGGCAAAGGACATGAACAAAAACTTTTCCAAAGAAGACAGAATAATGGCCAGCAAACATATAAAAATTTGCTCAACTTCTCTAAGCATCAGGGAAATGCAAATCAAAACCACAATGAGATATCACTTAACTCCAGTGAGATTGGCTCATGTCAAAAAATCCCCAAACAACAAATGTTGGCGGGGATGTGGACAGATAGGAAAACTCATACACTGCTGGTGGAACTGCAAATTAGTACAACCTCTAAGGAAAGTAATATGGAGATACCTCAAAGAATTAAAAGTAGAATTACCATTTGACCCAGCAATCCCACTACTGGGTATTTACCCAAAGGAAAAAAAGACATTTTATAATAAAGACATCTGCTCATGAATGTTTACAGCAGCACAATTCACAATTGCAAAGATGTGGAAACAACCCAGGTGCCCATCAATACACGAGTGGATTAATAAAATGTACTATATGTATACCATGGAGTATTACTCAGCAATAAAAAACAATGATGAATTAACACATCTGGTATTATCCTGGTTGGAGCTAGAACCCATTCTTCGAAGCGAAGTGTCACAGGAATGGAAAAACAAGCACCACTGGTACTCACCATCAAATTGGTACTAACTGATCAACACTTACATCACACAGGGCAATAATATTCATCAGGGAGCGGGCAGGCGGGAGGCGGGTGGAGGGGATGGGAAAAACTCTCACTAAATGGATGCGGGGAGCACAGTTTGGGGGATGACTACAATTGTAGCTCTGACACGGGCAGTGCATGGGCAATACATATAGCCAAAGTGTTGTACCCCCATAATATTCTGAAATTAAAAAAAAAAAAAGAAATGTATGTCACTACCTGTTTCCTCAGGCCTTCATAAATTGCTATCTATGTGTTAGTTGGAAAATAGCTCATTGCTATTTTAATTTAATTTTGTAAAAATTTACTAGCATAAATATTCATTTCTTACTGTCAATTTCCACAAAAAATTACGTTGGGATTTTGACAGAGATTACATTGAATTTATAGGTCAATTTGGGGAGAGTTGCCATTTTGACAATACTGAGTTTTCCAATCCATAAACAAAGACCAGCTCTCCACTTACTTAGATCTTTTAAAATTTCTCTCAGCAATATTTTATTGTTTTCAACCCAAGTCTTCAACTTACGTCACTATTTTAGTTGTAAATATTTTATTCTTTTTGATGCTATTGTGAATTAAATTGTTTTCTCAATTTCACTTTCAGATATTTCACTGCTAATATACAGAAGTGTGACTGATTTTTGTATATTGATCTTAGATCCTGTAAACTTGTTTAAACTTGTTTATTAATTCTAATATTACTTTTACAGATTTTATGGGATTTTTATCATACAGGATCATAATATCTGATGCATTTGTACTTCTTTCTTTCCAATCTGTGTACCTTATTATTATTATTATTATTATTATTATTTTTGCCTTGGTGCACTGGCTAAAACCTCCAATACAATGTTGGATAGAAGAGGCCAAAGTAGACATCTTTGCCTTGTTCTTAGGAGGAAAAGCATTATATCTTCCAACATTAATTTTATTAGCTGTGGGGTTTTCATAGATGTCCTTTATTTGGTTGAGCAAATTTATTTCTAGTCCTAACTTGCCAAGAAATTTTTATAAATCATAAATGGTGCTGGACTTTTTCAAATGCTTTTTCTGTCTTTATTGAGATGATCATGTGATTTTTGTCCTTTATTCTATTTAATATACTGTATAACATTCATTGATTTCCAAATGTTAAAACAACCTTGGATTCCTGAGATAAATCCCACTTGGTTGTAGTGTACAATCATTTTTATATGTTGTTGTATTCAGATTACCAAAATATCATTAAGGGTTTTTGTATCTATGTTCATGACAGACATTAATCTGTAGTTTTCTTGCAATATTTTTCTCTGGGCTTTGACATCAGAGTAATACTGGCCTCACAGAATGAACTGGGAGGTGTTCCTTCCTCCTCAATTTTCTGAAAAAGTTTTCAAAGAATTAAAATTATTTTTCTTTTAAATGTTTGATGTAATTCACCAGTGAAGCCATCTGGTCCTGGGCTTTTCTTTGTGGGAAAATTTTTAATTGGCAATTAAATTTCTTATTATAGTTCAATTCAGATTTTGTCTCTTCTTGAGATAGTTTTGGTAATTTGCATCTTTCTATGAATTTGTCCATTTCATTAAAGTTGTATAATTTGTTGGTATAAAGGTTTTAATAATATCATTTTATAGTCCTTTCATTTTCTATAGGATCAATAGTGGCGTCCTCTCCTCTTTCACTAACTTTATTAATTTGTGTCTCCTCACTTCTATGATGTGTTGGTTTGGTCAGTCAAGCTAAAGTTGTCAATTTTGTTGATTTTTTTTCAAAGAACCAAATTTGGGCTTCACTGATTTTCTCTATTTTTCTGTATTCAAACTTTTACCTTCTGCTCTAATCTTTATTATTGCCTTTCTTCTGCTTAGACAGAAGCTTGCTTTGCTTTTCTTTTTCTGTTTTCTTAAGGTGAAGTTTAGGTTACCAATTTGAGAACTTCCTTTTTGGATATAAGTGTTCAAAGCTATAAATTTTTCTCCAAGCACTGCATTAGCTGCATTCCATAAATTTTGACATGGCATATTTTTGTTTTAATCAGTTCAAAACATTTTCTAATTTCCCTTGTGATATCTTCTTTGAGTCATGAGTAATTTAAAAGTGTATTATTTAATCTCCAAATATGTGAGGATTTCCCAGATTTCCTTGTGTTGTTTATTTCTAATTTATTATTGTTGAGGCCAAAGAACATACTTTATATTTTAATCGTTTTAAATTTGAGACTTGTCTTGTGGCCAAGCATATGGTCTATCCTGGATAATGTTCCATCAGTGCCTGCAGTCATTGGGTGTGGTGATTTAAATCACCACCCAAGTCTCAGACTCACCCCTGAGTGGCACAAGTACAAACAGACCCAAAGCAGCATAGCAAAGACTTTGAAACTTAACTAAAACTGGAATCCACCCACAGAAGATGAGATAAGACTTTCTCTCTGAAACGAATTGGGTTGATAGTCTCCTAAAACAAAAAACTCAACATTATCTACAGAATTCTAACAGGACCCAGAGCTTACAAAACATTTAGTATATACTCTTTTGTGTTCATATTCTTTCATTTAACAGGATTTTGAGATTCATCCATGTTGTTGTGGGTGTCAACAGTTCATTCCTTTTCATTGCTAAGTAGTATTCCATTGTATATACCACATTTTGTTCATCCTTTCACCTTTTGAGGAATATTTTGGTTGCACAAGTTTTGAGCTTTTGTGAATAAGTCTGCTGTCAATATTTGTGCACAAGCCCTTGTCTGGACATGTTATTTCTCTTGATTAAATGCAAAGGAATTGAAGACTGACTTACGGTCATTGTATTAATATATTTAGCATCTTAAGAAAATTGAGAGCTTTGCAAGGTGGCTGTACTCTTTCATACCCACCAGCAGTGTATAAAAGAGTTCCAACTGCACCACATCTTTGCCAACACTTGGTATTGTCAATCAATCTTTATCATTTTAACCATTCTAATGAACATATGTGGCATCTCATTCTGGTTTTTAATTTGCATTTCCCTGATAAATGATGATGATGTTGAGCATCTTTTCATGTGCTTATTATTCATTTGTATATCTTCTTATGTGAAGTATCCAATCAAATCTTTTGCCTATTTTTAATTGGGATGTTTGTCTTATTATTATTGTGTTATAAGATTTATTTATATTTTAGATATAAGTTCTTTCAAAATATATGTATTATGAATCTTTTCTTTTCTCCCATTCTCTGGTTTGACTCATTTCCTTTTGTTGTTTTTTAATTGTGTCTTTCAAAGAACAAAAGTTTTTAATTTTGATGAAGTCAAATGTAGCAATTTTAATTGAAATTTAATTTCTAGTTTTACTGCATTGTGGTGAAAAATACGTGTTCTCTGATATGGTACGTTTTAGAAATATATTGAGAGTCTTTATGGTCTACTGAGTTACATAACTGTTTTAAGAGAGTGTTGCCTTTAAATGATAGAAAGTAGAAATATAGCTGCTATATAAACTTTTATTTAGACCTCCTGTTTGGTTTTTCCCCTCTAATCCATCAAAGATGGAGAAAAATATATTAAAGCCTCCCATGGCTACTTATGTCAATCTCTCCATGTAGTCCTAACATTTTTTTCATATTTGGATTGAGTACTCTTGCTTTTAGCATGCAAAAATATATCCCTCTGTCCAGTTTACTGACTTGTATTGATTCTCATTTGTATGACAGTGTTACATTCCTACTTTCTTTTTGTCTGACTATGTGACATACTTCCATCATCTTTAAAATATAATTTTTGTGTAACTTTATTTTATTTGTTTCTTTTATAAACAGCATATTCATGGATTTAAATCTGCTAATCAATACTTTCTTTTCCTAGAAAAATTTAATCTATTAATGTTTATTATTACAATGATAGACTCTATCTTATTTTGGGCATTTTGTTTTGTTTCTGCTTCTGTTCCTTTAGTAGTATCTCTTCTCAAGTTTTGTTTTTATCTTCTCAAGGTTTTTATAAGGATATATTTCTTGTTAATTTTATCAATGCTTATGTTTATATATTTCAAAATTATTTCAACCTACATTTCCCTAACTTTAAGAATCTCTTGAGTCTCATGTATTCATGACAAAGAGTTTTAGCATAATATGCTCCTCCAACCCTCTCACTATCCACCTACTTCTTGATCTTTGTTAATGTAATCTAGGGATTTGGATTCAAGTTGTTGTTAAATTTGTATTTTCTACTTTATAAACTTGTTTATCAGAAAACAATATTAGCATTCTATTTTATAACCAGATTTGCAACAAATTATTTAAATTTGTTTCTACTTTTTTGGGTTCCAGTGTTCTCTATTCATCCTTTTACATAACAGTTTCCTCATGTGTTGGAAATATTGTGCTTCATTTCTGGATTGGTTGATGTGTTCATATAATTTTTTCCAAAAAAGTAATAAGTGGCATATATTATGTGAGCTTTTACATTTAGGAAAATGTTTTTCTATTGATTTTGCAAGTGGAAACCTCCTTGGTTGTGTACAAAATTGAGTCACAATTTTTCCTTTTAAAACTGTAAAGCATTATTCCATCATTTTTCTAATTTCTTTGCCAGTGTCATCCTGCCTAGAAACTTGCAGGATAATCATTTTTATTCTCGAGGTTTAATTCTTTTCCCAGGATGTATTCAGGTTTCATTGCATTAGTTTTACTTGCTAGGTAGCCTATTATAAAGGTACTACTTTTCTGAAATTTTTTTTCTGAATTCTACAGTAGATCATTTTCAGAAGTATACTTTTATCTTGTGAGAGCAAAATGCAGAAGCCTTTTCCTTATTCTACCGAATGTTTTCAGAGGTCCCATGTTGTCTGCTTGCTTTTTCTCCTTACCCTTGAATTCTGTGATGTCTTTATATTACATCATCAGCCCGAACAAGTGCAGTTATTGAGCCAAAAGTGACTATCATAGTCAGCTATGGCCTTAGCACTTTCAAATGTCTAATTTTGAGCCTCAGATTCTTAACAGTATACCTGCAAATTCTTGCCTGGGGCTTTCTCCTTCAATATTTTCTCTATTCCTTTAATTTTAAGCCTATTAGACAGCTTCCTATGCAGCTCCATTGAATATTTGGACCAGCTATACATTTGAGGGCCTGGGCCCTGATCACAGCAGGGAGCTAGGAAGAGGTACACAGCCTTGTAGCAGGGATTGGAAGTCTCTGCTTTCCAGTGCAAACTCTCAGCAGGAATCCAGTGCTTGCCTCAGGCAGGGTGTGGCAAACAGAAAGAACAGAATCTCAGACCCCACTCTCAGGGCCCAAATTCACACAAATCAGTATGAGTGGAAATCAGAATTGAGAAAATAACAGCAAAAATAAACACAGTTCCAAACTATTAATATAAACCCTACAGGGTTCAGTCAGATTCCAACAGGAAACCTTCCTTGTGGATGTTTCTACCACCCAGTGTGTGCTTGGAACTCCTAAGGAAAATAACTACAGCTGAAAATAAAATCACAAACAAGTACTGCAATATTCTTTACAAACAGGAAAAACCGAAAGTAAATTCAATATACCTGAAGAGAGGAGCTGATAAATAAAACATGAAATATATTTAGCCTTAAAAGGATTACACTAAATCAACATGGTTAGAGCACAGATATGTAATATTAAATATAAAAGAGCAAACAAGAATAATACATAAAATCTGTTAGTTTTATCTAATTTTTAAAAAACAGAAAAACAATAATTATATATGCCTATAACATACAATATATATGCATATATAACACATGCATTTTAAATATGGACATTATATATGCATATAAAAATATAAAATAAACTGAATTAATACAGTTGTCCCTCAGGATCCATGGGGGATGTGTTCCAGGACCCCCCGTGGATACCAAACTCCACAAATGTTCAATTCCCTTATATCAACTGGCATATTCCCATATAACCTACGCACATCCTCCTGTATATATTAAATCGTCTCTAGATTGCTTCTAATACCTAATACAATGTCTACACATCACTTCATTCATGTGGATTCAACATAGCACGCTGCATGTGGAAAATTCAAGTCTTGCCTTTTGGAACTTTGTCAAATTTTGTTTTCTAAATATTTTCTAAAATATTGGTTAAATCCACAGATGCAGAACCTGCAAATATGGAACCCATGGATTTGGAGGACCAACTGTACACACTAAATTAATTATAGTGGTTTTCTCACACGTGGAGAGGAGAGAATATTGTGATTAGACATAAATAACAAAGTAAACTAAAACTTCACCTGTAATGTTTTCATTTTATATAACCATAGTGTTAACAATTATTGATTCTTCACAATGGGTACATAGGCGTTTGTATTAATATAATAATAATTCCCTTTATTCTTCTAAAAAATTTTAAATTTTCTTTCATAACCAAAAAAAATATCACTTATCCTGTATAAGAACTGGAGACAGCCTCTGTCCTCCTGAACTGCCAATTGAACATAGTTTGCTGTAACTGATCAATAAAACACTATTTATGGAAGACGAAGAAACACAGACATGGTTAACTTGAGCTACAGTGCTAAAGAAACTGATCAGTCATGGGATTTTTCTTGTAGGCTGATACATCCTCCCAAGGCAAGATACATTCCTGCCATTGCTACATTTGTAGAAGGGACTTTTAAACTATCCTTCTGGCATCGCTTTAAGGATGAATCAAGGGGTCATATCCCTTTCTCATTCTGAATCTCTGACCCAACTGTATGGCTAATTTTGATAAAGCTTTTTTAAAAAGTGAAATGTTTCTGTCATATTTAAGATGAGAATGTACCTTCCTATTGAGAGAGTGACTTTCAAAAAGGATGGTGTGGCTGCCTCCCTACCTGCTCTTTCATTTCAGCATAGACTTTCTCTGAGTTCAGTTCCACTTGCCGCTTAAACTCTTCCAGAGCAGCATCCGCCTGCTGGGCCTGCAACCTCTGAACTTCAGTCACACGAATTAGCTGCTCCTCTTTTTCCCTAGAGAAGTTCAGAAAAGCATCAGAGTTAAAATATAAAAGGACTAGGCTTGAATGAAAGAACAATATTTAACCCTCTCTAAAATAAAATTCATATTTCAATTTTTTTATCCAAATCCTATAAAACTTCCTTTTAAAAAGTTGACAATAAAATAATTTGTCTCAGAAGAAGAAGTATATAAACATGTAATACATATTCTGATGAAGGCAAAACTACTTTCACAGATTTCCCTAAAAACAAAACTATATAAAACCATGTATCTCCATCAACTAATGAATGGATAAACAAAATGTGGTATATCCATACAATGGAATATTATTCAGTCTTAGAAAGGAATGAAGTTCTGATAAATGCTACAACATGGATGAACTTTAAAAACATTAAGCTAAGTGAAAGAAGCCAGTCACAAAAGGTCACATATTGTATCATTCTATTTATGTTAAATATCCAGAATAGGTAAATCCATAGAGACAGAAAGTAGATTAGTTGTTGCTAGGGGTTGTGGAGGAACAGGGGAAGGGAGTGATTGCTAATGTATATGGAGTGACGAAAATATTCTGGAATTAGATAGTGGTGATGGTTGTGTATCATTGTGAACATACTAAAACCCATCAAATTATATACTTTCAAAAGGTGAATTTTATGGTCTGTGAATTTTATCTCAATTTTTTTTTAAAACCAATGTAACAACAGAAAGATGTATGTCTACCAGCAGTTGATCTTCAGGGTGGTTAATGCAATAGAGCAACAAGATGGCCTAAATTATTTTACTGCCCTCTAGTAGACTTGCCCAAAAGAACTGATAACCATCTCATTTCTTCATACGTTGAATTCAACTTATATAGTCAAAAGGGTCCAACAAAACAAGAGAAATCTTTGCATATTCATAGAAGAAAAAAATAAAGGTTTTAGTTTATAAATGTACACAAGTTAATAAAAACTAATTTTGAGTTCTGACTAGGTACAAGGCATTGTGCAAAAGATTTTTATGTGTCTCCTCTCATTTATTCTCACAGTAAACCTGTATAAGAGTATTATTGTATCCTTACTTTTATTGAATAGGAAACTGGGGCTTAGGGAGTATTTCTAAGGTGACACACCTAGAGTAGTAAGTCAAGCCCGGATTCCAGTCCTGGCAGTCTGTTTCTAGAGTTCCTGCTCTTGACTACTATGCTATGCTGCTTTCCTGATTTTCTAGATACCATAGGTAAGATTAACTTGGCTCACCTTCCCTAAATGGGAAAGTTTACACATATATAAAACATTATCTTATTACCAACTGTAACACTGAAGAATGCTGGGGATGGATGGTGTACTTTAACTCATCCAAATCAAATTTTAGAGAAATATCATAATGGGGGGGAAAGACTTATCTAAACTATGATGCCACTATCTTTTAAGAGATGGGCAAAAAGTAATTTGAGCTTTTTGAAGTTACTCAGATTGCAGTTTGAAAACCCTCTCAAACAAAATCATTCCTAGGCTTTCCAGTAAGAACATACATGTAATGTAAAGTATCAAAATAACAAACTTTCTCCCCACAAATGGAAAACCTTGCTCAAACCTTAAGTGGCCAAAAGACTGATAAGAAAAAGTATCACCTAATTTCCATTTCAGCAAGACTCTCCTATCCCTTTATGAGGTAATGTATATATAGATTAGCATTCCCTCCCCACTCCCAGCCCCCAACTGTACCCACGTGTTAGGGGATAGCATAACTGCAAATAAGCAGTTCTTTGTGTACAATCTGAGAGAACATACCCTGTATCTTTCCTTTATTTTTCATTTTAAGTACCACTTGTATCTATTTTTATCTCTTCACATCCACCCACATATCCATCTACCTGAAGATGACAATAATCACTGCACCCCCATGATAAAAAAACCATCTTTTCCACTGAAATCACTCTTCCTCTATGTGTCTGTTTTACAGACACATTTTTATGACCTACAGTGTTTAATACTGCCTAAGGTGTGTGATACCTCGCATGAGAGCTAAGCCATTCCAGATCATGATGCATGCCAGATGTGGCTCTCAGTTACTGCATTTTAAAGCAATGGGGTACAGGCTTCTGGAACTTTTTAAAAGCTTTTCTTTAAGTTGCCCACTTTAATGAACAGGAACCCGAATATCTTATCCACCATTTTTCTTACATGCTGTTAAAACAAAATGTCTTTAATGTTAACTGGTTGGCAAGTTCTAAGGCCATAATATTAGCAATGCTTTCTTTGCCACATAATGTTAATATCAGCTCATAGAGAATGGTGATTAATAACTGGATATCATACTGAATACTGATGCCAAGCACATCACTATATAAAAGACTGAGCACTCTGATGACTATAAAGAATTTTAATTTGGTCTGGTACATTTTCACCCTTCCTATATTATTCTGCCCAAGAACAGGAAGACTTGAGTTGTATGTAGGGTTTTCCTGGTACAACATTGAATAATTTGTTTGAATATTCATATATTTAAATATTAAAACAACATATGGGAACAACATAAAGTCATATAAATTGTATTTGGTACCCCATGGTCTAGACCTGGGTTGGCAAATAGATGTTCTCCGGTGTGAAGGTCCCAACTGACCAGAAGGGGTTGCCTGGAATGCTCTATTGAAAGGATTCTGAGAGCAGGCTTAGAGGGAAAGGCTGCTGTGGTTGGTGAATGGTGGCCTCATTGCAGGATGTTGGGATTAGGCAGGGCAAGAGCTGTTTCTTTGTCACTCAGAGATTACAGTGACTAGTTTATCCTATGTTACCCTTTAACTTTTGAGGCCCTTCACTAAAGGAACTTTGGAAGACTATATCACAATTAGGATTAAAATATATCAAAGGTTTACCTTTGTTTGGCCAGTTTGTCTATAAATAGAAAAGTATGTACCTTGGACAATATTTGAAAACTTTAAAAGTTTATACATCATATAATTTAAAACTATGTACCATTAATTAGCCAAAAGAAAATTAGGTAACATATTTTATAAAAATATATGACCTATAGCTGAAATATCAACTTTGTTCTATCCATGTTGAAAGTGAGTTGTTTTATATTTTTTGTGCAATAATTCACATGAGCTATTTAATGTAAACACTTTCAATTTCATAGGACAAATCTTTTCTCTATAACATGTCATTCTTACCTACTAAGTTTCATTCATTTACTTTATAACTAACTTATAACCACATAAATCAAAGTCTTAAACGTTAGTCATCACCAGGTACATATTAAAGACCCTTTTAAAATGTTAAACCTTACACAATAAGGCATATTGTTTTTAATTGATAATTTCCATCCTGATTTACAAATAGCAAATATTGTTTTATATTCAACTGAAAGCATGGGGAAATGTGTGAAATCCAGTTTCCAGTCCTGCCACACTGGCTAAGATAATCTAATAGTAAAGCTAAATATGGAACAAGGCCTCCTTCAAAGTAAATAAATGTCTTGTCTAGTAAAACCATGATGAATACATTGAGCTCCACTAATATTTAGGCATCTTCTGTCTTAATATAAATTAAATCTGTGTCTTAAATACAGAGGTGATAATCATTTTAAGGAGGGGTCCATTTTAATTTCTACAAGGTGATGAAGTAGAAGTGAAAGCCTTGAATCTTTGAAACAAAGGTCTGTTCCTCGCTATCATAAGAACAGTGCTCTTTTTACCATGATCCCAAATAGTGCGTCCTACCAGAAGAGGAAAATAAAGGGGACTTTGAAGATTTTTTTTTTCAGTGGAACTAGTTGTGGGGCCAAACATAAATGCATCGCTCAAATGCCTTAAAGCTGGGCCTCCATGAAGATAAAAAGGTGGGAAAAAAATTTGCTTTTTAGCTCTGATTATTTATAAAGTGCAGTAAATTTTCCTCATCTGAGTACATAAAGGATAAAGAAAAAAGAAGCTGCATTCTTAAACAACCACAAGCCAGCTCAGATTAAAGGATGTTCTGAAGTACATGATTATTCCAAAAAGGGCAATAAAATGTAGGGGACTAATGGACCACAGTTTAGTATTTCTTGAGCTTTACAAGCTAACATTTATATACACAGGCCAACCTTAATTTGAAAATCTTCCTTTTTCACATTTCTGTACCAGCACTTTTGATAATGATGGCTGCAATCCAACATATATTTATAAGGCTTCACATTACAGTATACTTCATTTGCTGCCAGCTTGGCATCTCCCTTGGAAACTCCAAGAAAAACAAAACAAAACAAAAAACTTCAAACAAGTCTAAAAAAACAGCTAGAAGAGTCTCCATTCCCTTTCCAGCTAGGCTGGAAAACAAGACGTTCAAGCAGCAATATCAACAATATTCATGGCTGCCAATTGGTATTTAAATTGATCAAACTGAATCAGTCAAAAACATTAAAAATAATACCTTTCACTAAGCATGAAAAATGAATAAACTGTTTTGGCCTCTTCACTTGACTTCTAAGACTACAAGTCTGCTAAATTCTTGTAAAAACAATAAACACTACGGACATCTAAACATTTGATACTTCAGGAGTCAGAAAGGAAGGCCCAGTAAAATGGACATTAGTATTGGTCTTAATATTGAAAGTATGGCAATACTCCCCCAATTGGTCCAGAGATTCTGCAGAATCAACGTATGCAGGGCCACAAGACAAGGAATGAGGACGGCCTCTAGAAGGTTAAAAAGGCAAGGAATGGATTCTTCCCTAGGGCCTCCTAAAAGGACCAGTCCTGACAACACCATGACTATCCCTAAGTTTCATTTTGAACTTCTAACCTTCAAAACTGTAAGATAATACATTTGAATCATTTTAAGACATAAAGTTTGTGGTAATTTGTCACAGCAGCTATAAGAAACTAATACAACTAACAATACTAGTATTTATTAAATATAACATATCAAGGGCTGTCAATGATACTTAATATATAATATTTATAACATCCTTAACAATGCTTTGAGGGAAAAAAATAGTAGTTGCAGATAGGACAAATTTAAAAGTTAAATTGGGCATAGGAAAAATCCATAGGAATTGTGTCACAGTCCTCAAGTATTTAAAGTTTATACGATTGTTCAGTTACTTAACTCCCACTAAGGAATATCACCAGGTTTAAAAGACAACCTAAAAACACAAATTCTCCCTCTAAAAGGGAATATTTACATTTAACAGAAGGAAGTTTGAATGAGATGAGGTCCAGAATGAAATTGCCCAAAAACTATTTAGTTAACTCCAGACATCCACCTTGACTACAGCGAATCTGCCCAAATAAGCAAACTAAATTTTGTTTGTTAGAGTCAGTATATTTATGAACCAACACTTCTGGAGATCAGTGACCACTAATACTTCCTGTGATCGAGGAAAATTTTGGTTTTCCAAGGTAAATTCATAAGATCAGAATCCAATATAGAAAAGAACTGTGCGATGGGGAGTGAAGTACTGTTAAAAACATCAGGAAGCCCCAGATATTATCAAATACGTCAAGAGAATGCCAGTTCACAAATAAGGTTACTATTTATGGGAAAGTTTTAAGGCCTTGTAAGGAAACAATGCTGCCAAACATTTTCTCATGGCTCATATCAGAGACATATTTCACAATATTTGACATATAATGAATCAGTGTTCATGGTGCCAGTCCAGTACAAAATACACAGAGACAATGTGCTATCCTGAGTCACAGAGTAGGCAGTATAGAAAATAATCATATAGCCACTCAAGCCTAAAAAGCCAAATAATTTATAAATACATCCTTAGTAATATATTAGAAGATAAAAAAGATTTCTAAGGATAAATAACATCATATTTAAATAACATATATTTTAAATAGCCATAGTAAACCTAAGAAGATTTTCTCCTTTCTTCTTCCTCCTAAGAGAACATAAGCTCTGTTGA
This sequence comes from Daubentonia madagascariensis, assembly GCA_023783475.1. Taxonomy (NCBI): domain Eukaryota; kingdom Metazoa; phylum Chordata; class Mammalia; order Primates; family Daubentoniidae; genus Daubentonia; species Daubentonia madagascariensis. The sequence goes on from JAKFHU010000487.1 coordinate 12,909,070, forward strand.
ACTTACAACAGTCACTCAGACTTTCACTGACTTATTCATCAAACATCAGTTAAGACCTACTACATGTTGACCACTAACTTTCGCTAAGGAGCAAAGCTATAAGAAACCTTTGTAAGAAGGTCACATCAAGTTAAGGAGAAAGATAAACACTAAGTATTATAACAGAGGTACGGACATAGGGCCTTGAAGAAACAGAGAGGGAGAGGATTCAGACAGATTTTATTCCCCTCCATTTAACGGAAGAGATGGGTGTGCAGGAAGCAGATCTCTACTGTAGGAATCTTCATCCTGCTACGGTGAATCAGAACAACTACTCACAAGCCTCTCAGGGGTGAGTGGACTTACACACTACAATGGCAGTATAGGTAGAGCAAAGAAAGCCAGCACAGTTCTCAGTGTCAGAAGCAGATGAAGCATAATGCTGGCTCAAATAGAGCAGCATTTATACGGCCACAGGTGGGCTCAATGAAACAATGATGATCCAAAACTAAATCACAGATTTTTCTCTTGCTACTAAGGAAAAAGCTCAAAAAAGGTATGGTAACAGCATAAAGAAGTCCTGTGGAACTCCCTCCTGACAAGGACCTTTTATTGTCAATGATTAGACTTACCCAGAGAGTTTTCCCCCAGGGTCAAACTCCAGTCTTAAAGAACCATGATTGTTGGCTGAGGCATGTTAGTTATAAATAGGAATGAGGAATCTTCTTCAACTATTCAAAAATCTCTTAAGAAGATACAGATTTCAGCTAGAAGATCCATAAACCTTTGAAGTCAACTAGATTTGAATCATGATTCAAAAGAACTAGTTCTGGCATCAAACTTCTACCTTTCATTCTCAGTAACTTAAGTTTTAAGAGCTGAGACAAAGGTACCGGCAGCAAGTTCTGAGATCCGCTTGGTCAAATACTACATAAAGTGTAAAAAAAAATGTAAGAAATCGTTCCTATCTTGGAGAAACTACAATCTAACTAGGGGAAAAGACAAAACTGCAAGAAAAAAAATCAAATATTATAATATTATATATATAAATTTTGTGGCAAATTTTAAGTGTTAAAGGAATACAAACAATGTAATGAGGCAGTGAGAGCCTATATAAGAAAACCAATCTCAGAAGATCAAATTTGTGTGTAGAGTAGAAAATAAAGCTATATAAGTAAATTTAATAAAAGGTTTAAGCAGTTTAAAGCTTTACATAACTTTTGTGCTAAACTAACTTGTGCCTATAACATAGGTCCATAAATAATTCAAACAAACTCTAAGCTCAGTAAATAGAAAATTAATATTTTTATGGTGAAATAACAAAACCTTGAGAAAATGATCATTAAAGATAAAAAAAAGCCATGGAGTATAGCGAAGAAAAATTCTTCTAAAATCTTTAAATTCTTTAAACTTCAAAATATATCCCAAATCTAATGTTGTTTCCTTTTATGTCTCCTATATTTAAGAAATTACTGATTAAAACTCCCATATATAAATTATACATCATATATGCAAAGCTTACATACATACCCATTAATATATTTTATTTTAGAGGCAGTATTATATCAGTAACTAATAAGGAAATACATGTTCTTTCTATAAAATGACAAAATCTAAATATTTTGGAATAGATGCAGGACCACTTCTTATTACCAGGGAGAGGAAGAAAGACAGTGTGAAGTCATTCAAGCAGAATGATAAGCAAACCAAAGCCAGATCAAAGGAATAAAGAAAAAAGGCTGAAATGTGAAGCTGAAATATTTATTTCCTTCAAAAATATCATCCATGCCTTGTCCCTGGGCAGTTCAATATTTCAAAGTAGCTGAAAAATATTCTTACTTATATTCATCACTAGGCACAAATGGATCAAATTTTAAGTAGGCAAATTTTCTCATTATTTATCAAATACAAATGTAATATTTATCATGTGAGAGAAGTTTTTCTGCTTATTACAGATTATTTCTTAGTGATATGAAATGAAAAGTCACAATAGATATTTGCCATTACTTTTAGTGAATAATATTGCTATAATCTGTAACATTTATAGTATAATCATAATTTTTAACTCTTTGTAAATGATGAAGTGAGTTCATTTATTGAGCGTCTACTACACTTACTACAGTTTAGGCAATTCACATATTATTTTATTTGATTCCTATGACTATAAAAGAAATTATTACTCTTTTTTAGATGAAAACAATGAAACTTAGAATAGTTAAGTGATTTGCCCAAGTTCACATAGTAAATGGCAGAACAAGAAATTAAACCAACCCATCTGACTTCAAAATCCACAGTAGTTTCACTACATTATGCTATTTCTTTAAATCTGTACATATATTTTTTTACTAAATTATTGTTTGATGCTGATTATTTGAATTTACAACTAAGTCCTTATTGTAATTTATCCTTATATAATGATGTTTGCATATCAAATTGCTTTTAGAACATCTGAAAGCTGAAATGGCTGTTAAGTATTACCTTACAACCATCATATGCCAGAATCTGTGCTTAGTACTAGAAATACAAAAATGATCAAGACATTGTTTCTGTTTTTAATATGGGAAAGAAGAAAGACAGTGTACTATTTTCAGTGTGATAAAACCTTCACAATGACACGAACACAGTGCTATTAGCAGACAAGGACCAGAGGAATTCATTGTGCCTAGAGTATAATAGCAAAGCTTCATAAAGGACTTATCATTTCAGTAAGATCATCATTGAAAACGTTTAAGAGGTTTAACATACATATATGTACACATACACATATGTATACATACATATATTACATACATATAATATATTAAAACTATATGTATTTGTGAAATATACATATTTGCAAAATACATATTATATTGATATTTATTAATATAAAATATCTTTTATTTTCTTTATCATCATCATACTTTCCATGAAAAAAAGCAAATCTCCATCAGAAACTTTACTTCAAGAGGAAGATGAATATAGCAAGGGCAAGAGATTTCTAAAGATAAGATTAAAGTTTTTGAGATATAATAAAATATGGTACCATTTTTACTGATTGTAAGAAGCATACACTGTATTAATACTTACATAAAAGTGTGTTACCTGGATTTATTTTCAGTGAAGATACAAATCTTTATAAATATATGTAATCTATGTTTCACTGGCCATTTCTTTCCACTTAATACTAGATTTTTCCAAAGACTCCAGTGATTATCTTATGTGTGCTTTATAGTAAGGTCAGTCATCTCTTAATCTGCTAGCATGTGGTATTCATGAATTCATTTGCCATTTGCATGTTGAGTATCCATCATGTGCCAGGCACCTTGCTTGATGTTGAGAAAACATGACTGAACTAGTCACACTCAGTTTCTGCACTAAGAGAGTTTCAGTCTAGCAGGGAAAAATGACATTGAATTAATACTAATAAGAACAATGAATATTAAATTCATTGAACAAAGGAGAAATGTAAGGCATTAAGAATTTGTATATCAGAGGGCAAAACCTCACACAGGAATTAGGAGATAAGAACGCAATGTTCAAGTTAGCAGAAGGATGAGTAGGATTGAGTAAAAGAAAATACAGGATAGGGGCAGTCTAGTTTAAAGGGTAACAAATGGAGAAGCTGTGAAAGCAAAAAAAAACTGGTTAATTCAAGGGAAAAAAACAAGGCCAGTATGAGTCAAGTCTAGAGAACAGAGAGAGCAGGGCTTGTGATTAAGGCTGAGAATTATCTTCCCATAATGAAATTCAAGAGATGAAAACTACGTGTGAGGTGAAAAATGCAACGAATGGAATTAAAGACAGATTACACATTGCTAAAGAAAAGATTAGTGAGCATGAAGACATAGTAATGGAAACTAACCAAAATAAATCACAGAAAGAAAAACAGAATTGTAAAAAAGAACAGAGCATCAGTGACAACTTTCAGAAACCTAATATATACATGTATACTTACAATTCATAAAGGAAAAGAGAGAGAGGAAGGGAAAAAAAATTTGAAGAAGTAATGGCAAAAAATGTTTTGCAAGTAATGAAAACTATAAACCTATAGATCCAAGAACTCAAAGAGCTCCAACCACGAGACACAGGCAGAAAACTACAATAAGGTACATCATAATCAAATTTCCCCAAACCAGTAATTAAAAAAATGAATGTTAAAAGTAGCCATTAAAAAAGACATGTTACAGAAGAACAAAAGTGAGGGTAACAAAAAACCTCTCAGTGGAAACAATGCAAGCAAAAAGACACTGAAGCAACAGCTTTAAAGTACTGAAAGAAAAAAATGTATTATATTTTACCCATGTAGTTATCATTTTTAGTGATCTCCATCCCTTTGGGTATATTCATATTTCTATCTGATTTCATTATTCTGAAGGACTTTCTTTTATGTTTTTTGTAGTGTGGGTTTTTTGGTGATGAATTCTTCCATTATTTGTATGTCTGAAAAGTCTTTATTTCACCTGGGTTTTTGAAAGATATTTTTGCTGGGTATAGAATTTCAAGATGATAGTTTGTTTTTTTTTTTCAGTACTTTAAAGTTTTCGTCCTTCCTTCTGTTGAAAGGATGGATCACAATGATTGATTTGCATATGTTGAATCATCCTTGCATCCCTGCAATGAATCTGACTTGATCGTGATTAATAATCTTTCTAATGTGTTGTTGAATTTGGTTTGCTAGTATTTTGTTGAAGATTTTTGCATCTACATTCATTAGAGATATCAGCCTATAGTTTTCTCTTTTGTTGTATTTCATTATGGGAAGGTAATAAGAGGAAAGTTTAGAGTAATATGTGCCTATATCAGAAAATAGAAAAGCTTTAAAACAACTTAACAATGCATCTCAAAGACCTAGAAAAACAAGAGCAAACCAAGCCCAAAATTAGTAGAAGAAAAAAATAATAAAGATAAGAGCAGAAGTAAATGAAATTGAAACCAAAAAAATACGAAAGATCAATGAAACAAAGTTGGTTTTTTTCAAAAGATGAACAAAATTGACACACCTTTAGCCAGACTAAGAAAAAAAGAAAGAAGACCTAAGTAAATAAAATCAGAGATGAAAAAGGAGACATTACAACTGATACTGCACAAATCCAAAGGATCATTGAAGACTACTATGAGGAATTATATGCCAATAAATAGGAAAATCTAGAAAAAATGGATAAATTTCTAGACACATGCAACCTACCAAGATTGTTCCAGGAAGAAATCCAAAACCTGAATAAACCAATAACAAATAACAAGATAGAAGCAGTAATAAAAAGTCCCCCATCAAAGAAAAGCCCAGGACCTGACAGCTTCACTGCTGAATTCTACCAAGTATTCAAAGAAGAACTAATACCAATCCTACTTAAATTATTCCAAAAAAGCAAGGAGGAAGGAATACTCCCAAACTCATTCTATGAGGCCTGTATCACCCTGATACCAAAACCAGACAAAGACACACCAAAATTTATATGGAACAACAAAGACCGAGAATATCCAAAACCATCAGGAGCAAAAAGAACAAAACTGGAGGAATCACATTACTTGACTTCAAATTATACTACAGAGCTACAGTAACCAAAACAGCATGGTACTGGCATAAAAACAGACACACAGACCAACAGAACAGAAAAAGAGAACCCAGAAATAAATCCACACATCTATAGTGAACTTATCTTTGACAAAGGTACCAAAAACATACAATGTGAAAGGACAGTCTCTTCAATAAATGGTGCTGGGAAAACTGGATATCCATATGCAGAACAATTAAACTAGACCCTTATCTCTCACCATATACAAAAATAAAATCAAATAAAGACTTAAATCTAAAACCTGAAACTATGAAACTACTAGAAGAAAACATTGGAGAAATGCTTCAGGACATTGGTCTGAGTAAGAACTTCTTGAGTAATACCCGAAAAGCACAGGCAACCAAAAAAAAAAAAAGTTGGACACATGGGATTACATCAAGCTAAAACTCTTCTGCACAGCAAAGAAAACAATCAACAAAGTGAAGAGATAACCTACATATGGGATAAAATATTTGCAAACTACCCATCTGACAAGGGATTAGTAACTAGAATATATAAGGAGCTCCAGCAACTCTATAGGAAAAAAATCAAATAAACCAATTAAAAATGGGCAAGGTATCTGAATAGAAATTTCTCAAAAGAAGACATACAAATAGCTAACAGATATATGATAAATGTTCAACATCATCTGTCATCAGAGAAATGCAAATTAAAACTACAAGGAGACATCATCTCACCCCAGTTAAAATGGCTTTTATCAAAATGACAGGCAATAATGAATGCTGATGAGGATGTGGAGAAAGGGGAACCTTTGTACACTGTTGGTGGGAATGTAAATTAGTACAACCACTATGGAGAATAGTATGGAGGTTCCTTAAAAAACTAAAAATAGAACTACCATATGACCCAGCAATCCCATTGCTGGGTGTATATCCAAACGAGGGTAATTCAGTATATTGAAAAGATATCTGCACTCCCATCTTTACTGCAGCACTATTCACAAGATTTGGAATCAACCTAATGTCTATAAGGAGATGAATGGATAAAGAAACTGTGGTACATATACACAATGGAATATTATATAGCCACAAAAAGAATGAAATCCTGCCATTTGCAACAACATGGATGGAACTGGAGGACATTATGTTAAGTGAAATAAGCCAAGCACAGAAAGACAAATCTCACATATTCTCACTCATATGTGGGAGCTAAATATTAAAAACAATTGATCTCACAGAGACTAAGAGTAGAATGATAGTTAACAGAGACTGAGAAAAGTAGCAGAAGTGGGGGCTAAAGTGAGGATGGTTAATGGGTGCAAAAATATAGTTAGAATGAACAATATTTGATAACACAACAAAATGAGTATAATCAACAATAAGTTAGGGTATAGTTTAAATAACTATAAGAGTAGAATTGGAATGTTCCTAACACAAAGAAATAATAAATGACTGAGGTGATGGATATCCCAATTACCCTGGTTTGATTAATTCACATTGTATTCCCATATCAAAACATCACATGTACCCTATAAAGACATACAACTATTATGTACCAATAATAATAATTAAAAATTTTTATTAATAAAAACTCTAAAAAAGCAAAAAAACACACAAAAAAACAAGAAGCAAAAACTTATAGAACATTGAGGATGAATAAGCATATGCACAATTACATTTAGGGGTTTTTAATATCCCTCTCTATCAACAATGGATAGGACAAGAAGACAGACAAGAATAAAGAGCAAGGATAAAAACAATTTGAATAACAGTATCAACCAACTTGACCTAATTGACACTTACGGAACATTCCATCCAATCACAGCAGAATACACATTCATTTCAAGAGTTCATGGAACACTTACCAAGATACATCATTCAGGAACATAAAATAAGTCTCAATAAATTTAAAAGGATTTAAGTCATGCAATGTATATTCTCTGACCATAATGAAATTAAATTAAAAATTAATAAAAGAAATATCTCTGGGAAATCTCCAAATAATTAGAAACCAAATAATACTCTTCTGTCTAACCCATGGGTCAAAGAAGAACTAAAATGAGAAATTAGGAAGTATTTTGAAATAATGACACTGAAAACAAAATATCAAAATTAGAGAGATGCTGCTAAAGCTGTACTTGAGAGAAATTTTATCAAATTAAACACATATTAGAAAATAATATACAGGTTTCAAATCAATGGCATCAGCTATCACTTTAATAAACTAGAAAAAAAAGAGCAAATTAAACACAAAATAAGTAGAAGAAAGGAAATAACAAAAACCAGAACAGAACCAGTAAGATAGTATTTTTATATATTTAGCTAAATAAAGAAATAAAGATAGATGCATATGTATGTGATATGTGCGTGATATAAAAATATACACAGGTAAATATGCAGACCCAGATATATACACATATACATACATATACACACACAGGGATATGTGTTTGTGTATATATACATTTTTTCATTTGTTTCATAGCTCTGCCTGCTTGAGAGGAGCTACAAGCAATTTCTTTGGAAAGGAAAAAAGACACTTTTAGATAACTACTCACTGTTTAATAAGAAATCATAACTGAATCACAGAGAATACACTACATATAAAAATTTGTGGGATATAAATTAAGCATTCTTTAAAACAATTTAAAACCTTAAATGCATAAATTAAAATAGGAAGAGCAATTTAAAATCTTTTTTGGAATATGCTAAAACAGCATAGTCATATAGTAGGAGTCCTAATTTGGCACTGATCTTAACAGCATTGAAAAGACACAGTAAAAGCACAAAATGTAGACAAGAAAGATGATTATCTCTGGAGAGGGAGACACAGAACACCCATATCTATATTACTTTTTTTCTTTAAACAAAAAGTATCTTAAGTAAATATTACAAGATGTTACCATTTGTTAAATGCATTCATGTGTGTTGGGTATGTTATGCAATCCTCCCACCTTCCCTAACTTGGCCCATAAAGTAAGCAAGTCAGCTCTTTCAACAAGAAAAGAATTTCTGCCCTTTTTTCACACATGCTAACAACCACCTCTGGGAGAAGCAAGTGTGAATGCACTGTTCAGCCCCTTTCCTCTCTCTCCCCAGATGGCCTGCTGTCAAAATGTCCTCCTCCTCTGCTTTGTATAGGCTCTTGGTGGGCAGCTCTAGCTGTGACCTGGTAAGTACACTTAATCTAGTGCAGAAAGGATTCCCAACCCTCATGCTAGCCATACACCTAAACCACAACTTCATCTATGTGATTCTTCTATTTCTTCAAATTAGTTCTAAGTTTGAGAGGGAAAGAGGGTGTTATTTATTGTCCTCTATTCTCTCCCAAATAAAAAATGTTACAAATATTTTAGGCTTTATATAAATTTACACTAACTAGTTTATAAATAGTTTATAGTTTATAGTGGTTATAACTACTGAAAAAAAAACTGTGTTCCTAATAAAGCAGCAATGTCCTTAATTTTGTTTTTATTAATAAACTTCCTTAAAATTCCCAAGGAATCTATAGAAGTATTCTATTCCTATACTAATTCAGACTTTGTTAGTAAGAATTTGTGATAATTTTGATGGGGGGATACTAAAGTTCACCTGTATTTGTTCTAAGAAAAAATGTCTTTTTTTAAAGAAATACATGTTATAATAACATTATATAGAGCACATTTAATCAAATGTTGGTGTGGATGCAGAGAGATAGGAACACTCATACACTGCTGGTGGGACTGCAAACTAGTACAACCTCTATGGAAAGTAGTATGGAGATATCTCAAAGAACTAAAAGTAGAACTACCATTTGATCCAGCAATCCCACTACTGGGTATTTACCCAAAGGAAAAAAAGACATTGTATAAAACAGACACCTGTACTCAAATGTTTATAGCAGCACAATTCACAATTGCAAAGATGTGGAAACAACCCAAGTGCCCATCAATACATGAGTGGATTAAGAAAATGTGGTATATGTATACCATGGAATACTACTCAACCATAAAAAAATGGTGAACTAATACCTCTTGTATTAACCAGGATGGAACTGGAGACCATTCTTCTAAGTGAAGTATCACAAGAATTGAAAAAGAAATACTACATGTACTCACCATTAAATTGGAACTAATCGATCAACACTTACGTGCACATATGGAAATAACATTCATCGGAAATCAAACAGGGGGGTGGGGAGGGGGGATGGGTAAATTCACACCTAATGAGTACAATGCACACTATCTGGGGGATGGGCACACTTATAACCTTGACAAAATCAACTTATGTAACCAAAACGTTTGTATCTCCATAATATTCTGAAATAAAAAAAGAAATAAAAAGAAATTATAATTAAAAAATAAAATTTTAAAAATTTAAAACATAAAAATAAACTTATAAATATTTAAATAAATTTTTAAAATACCTTTCAACTCACACTAACCAAATAAAACAGTTGTATATTAGAAAGATCTGAGATCTCAGTGAACTGTCTCTCTTGAGATGGAACTGGCATAGACAAAGCTCTCCTACACATAGCTGCATTTCTTACAACATCTCTGCTTCTTTCTGTCCATCTGCCCCATTTTCCTCTTGACATCAACATAACCAATCAAAACTTTAGCTTGCATATGGCCCATAGTGGCCGCCTAGTCAATCTTCATTATAGTAACTTCCCAAGTTTTCAGCTTCTGTATTGATTGAGTTAGTCTCTTGGTTTCCAGTTTCAAATTCCCCAGATCAGGGAAGAGGAGCAGTGCAGTATAGCACAGTGGTTAAGAATGGGGGCTTTAAAGTCAAACACACACAATTTCAAATCCCAGCACCTCTACCAGCTGTGTGACTTAAGCTCTTTGTACCTCAGAGTAAAATTAATTGGCTGCCTTGGGATCAGGGGTCCACTCTAGACCCAGTGAGCATGGGCAGAGAAGGGAAGGTGGTCCCATAGCAGAGTACATGGTAGGCAGTCGTCAGAGGTGTGGGCAATGGAGATTCCCTGATTTGGGGCTAAGTGAAGAATAAGTAATGACATATTTAGTACATGTTTCCATCTATGAAAGATTTGTATTAAGTCATTAAGAAAGCACAAAAAAAAACTAGCTTTGGTGATACAAAGGTAAAAGTCATCATCCTATCGGTAAAGAGCACTGAATTAGGACTCAGAAGACCCAGGTGTAAGGTCCAGTTGAACCACATATTGGCTAGGCAATATTGGTCAAATTGCCTAATCTCTATGAACTTTAGTTTCTTCCTTTTAAAATGCAGATAATAACAAACAACCACAATAAATTGTTTGGAGGATAAATTAAGAGAATATATATTAAAACCATTTTGTTAACTTTAAAACACCAAATGAAATATTGCAGTGTTTTATTAGCTTATTTTATTCCCCACCAGGATTATATTTATTTCACCACATTTCATTGCTAAAGTAAATTTTGATTGCAGTAAAACTTAAGCTGAACATATAAACAGCTAAAAAATGAGTTTTGAAAACTCAATTCCTAAAGAAAGCATCCAATAAACCTAAAAATCTCACGTTCCAAATTAAACCTATTGTGTGACATAGTGTCACAAATGTCTCTGTCACTAAGAGGACTCCTGACCATCATACCATACTGACACTCATTTAAAGCAGCGTGTTCTCATGAGAAGTGCCGAGTTCTACAAAGACATATCTACAAAGAAATACTTAATAGAATAGAAATTTCCTTCTCAACTAGAATCAAGGTCACCACATATTGCTCTCTTCTTTTCAAGCTTTACATTGTGCTTCTTAAAGGGAGGGTTAAGACAGCATGTTCACTGGAGCTAAGGAATGTTTACAATAAACTGGAAACTTCGCCTGCTCTGGATCTAAAATGGTTTCAGATGCTCAAGCAGAGTGGAGAAAAAGAGAACAGCTGCCCCCCCCCACCACCATTGATACTTAGGAAAGCTATTTTTAAGAAGAAAATTACATTCAGAGTTTTTTTTTTTGGCACTTTCTAAATTGTAGGGATAACTTTTCTCAAGAAACACAAATGCTTATATCAATACAAAACTGAATACTTTAAAACTGCCTACCAAAAAAGTTAAATTCTTGTTAATGCCTTCTAGTAATTTAGTCATAATTTCCAACTTATAATGGTTCTAGTTGCAATAAAAGCAAACCATTATAATCCCAGTAAATTACTTGGAAATTATTGAAATGAAACATCTTTAATATATAATATATATTCACATCTAGCTACAACCTGCAAAATGAATGAGTACACATTATGGATGTGATAAAACTTTCATGATGAATTGGAACATTCTCTAGTAAACACTGTGAATCTCCTTAGTAACAATTTTAAACACTACCACCATTCAAACCTACATGATTAATAATAATAGAGCGAGCTAAGAAACAATTAACTTCCCAAGTAAAGAACTTAAAATGTTTCTAATTATAATCACATAGCACCCCTTAAAAAAAAAAAGCCAAATCAAAGAATCAGACATCAAAAGGCCATTAGGTCTCTCGATATAGACCATTTCCAGACCTAGTTTACTCTACATAAAATCTCCTGTGGGGTGTTTTCATTTTTCAGTAAGATTAGAGATATATGGTTCAAATTACTGAATGTTTCTTCAAAGTTCCTCAACATTTGTGTATTCCACAGCTAAAATGAATAAATTTTATATCAAGTAATAAAACACTAGAGGATTAAGATTTTAACAGTCACCAATTTTAAAAGACCCTTTTTAAATTTCATGACATCAAACTTCAGGGACTATGGTTTAGAAAGGAATAAAGGAAATTCAGTGAGTAAATAAAAGCATGTTTTTCAAGAATGGAAATGTTTGACATTTATTTATCTATTGTTTATTACAAAATGACAAAATCTTTCTTCCAGAAAATCAAGTCTGTTTCCTATACTCCTAATCTCATGCTTGGACATTAACATGCCATCAGATTCATGTCCTTGGAACATTTTATTTATTCTAGTAGGAAAATTCTTTCTTCTCCAATGGTTTATTTTCTGTCCTTCCTTCAAAACTTAGCTTATTGCCAAGAAATATTCAAAAGTAAGGCTTTCTCCATTGTCACTTTGATCATATACAACTCTGCTACCAATTCTTCAACCATTCACCTTTTGGGGGAATTTAGGGCCTTCCTCAATGCGGACCACCAGTCCCCTGTACTTTCTGTTCCAGCTGGGCTTATCTTCTCAGGTTTCTTCACAAACACCCTGCATTCTCCATCTCTACATACTAGTTCATGCTCTTCTAACTTCCTAGGTGACACTTTATAAGAATAAATCTATTGAGTATATAAGCCACTATGTTCAGAATATAACTTGGGGACACCATCAGGAAGAGATCTATCAAAATTAATTATCAGATTAGCAGTTAACTTATGGAAACTTATTACTTACAAAACTTATTTTGAGTCTCTATGAAGAAACCAGAATATCTGATAGCTGATAGCCAACATATCTGTGAGAAGTCACCATCACTAAGGATGTTTCTCCAGTATTTCAGGTATATTATTTAATAGTACTCTCTTCCTTTACAATTTAACACACAGGCTTAAGTCAAATGTGAAACTGACTGAGGTTAAAGAAGTACTGCTTTCAGTATGGCCAATGATTTCTATCTTTTCTCAACTGTTTTGTTTGTAAAACTTGATTTCTTATCACCATAATTGGCACTATTTTCCTGATTTGCAAAAATACAAAAAAAATAGTTAAAATGACTAGACAAATGAGCTGCTACAGAAAAAGACGGCAATATAGACATAGAGCAACAATGGCCAGCAGGTATAATAACCTAAGAATTCTATTGTAACTCTCCAGGCATAAGGTGGTAATGTTTTTTATTCACTATTTTTTATGATGATGACTATATATGGATGGATATGGAAGGCAAAAATTTTTCAGAGTAATTTTAGCACTTATTATCAAAGAAAAATTTTGTTTGTGAAGCCTGGCATAAAAGATACAAGCAAACTATCCCCAAAGTAGAGAAGCGCAATTGCCCAACTTAACTGCTTACCCTAACTTGATAGAAAGACCAATTATTAATAAGAACACCTAGGTCTCTTAGTTATAATTATACAGTTATTAAACAACACATTAATCTAAGATTTGAATTCTTGCATAGACTAGAGCACTAGAAAAAATATTCTTATCAAATGCCTGTAAACCACTTATATAATTCTAAAGGATTATTCTCCTTTTGTGGGTTATAGCCACAGCTGCAACTAGGGTAAAAGGGAAATATGTGTGCCAACTGCCAGGTTATTATTTTGAAGACTAATAATAGAAGCTAAGTACAAGAACAGGTAGTTAGCTGCCCCAGCAATTCCATTTGCTGGGGAATATACCTATTCTTTATACATATCAATATACCAATTCTTTAGGTATATACCTAAAGAACTGAAAACAGGCACTCAAACAAATAATTATACACAAAAATTCATAGCAGCACTATTTACAATAGCTAAAAAATAGAAGTGACTCAAATGCCCATTAACAGTTGAATAGATAAACAAATTATGGTATATACACATGAAAGAATATTATTCAGCCATAAAAAGGAATGAAGTGATGACACTTGCAGCAATGTCGATAAACCTTGAAAACATTATGCCAAGTGAAATAAGCCAGACACAAAAGGTCACATATTGTATGATTCCATTTATATGAAATATCCAGGAAAGATAAATCCATAGGTACAGAAAGCAGATTGGTGGTTGGGAGCATCTGGGAGGGGATAAGGAATGGGAATTAACTGCTTAATAAGTACAGGGTTTTATTTCTGGTGATGAAAATGATCTGGAACTAGACAGAAGTAGTAGTTTAGCAACACTGTGAATATACTAAATGTCAATGAATTGTTCACTTTAAAATGGTTAATTTTATGTTACATAAATTTCACCTAAATTTAAAAAAAAAAAAAAAAGGACTGTAGCTATAACTGTGGAGCATGAATCCAAATTCAAATACCTGCAGGGGCCAGGTAGCAAAAATGAGAAGAGTGAGCCAAAGACTGCATGCCTTGCATGTAATTATGTTCCTGGGGTTTTTTTCCCTTTAACGTTTAATTTTTGCCTTTTAGTCTTTTATCTTCTTTTCTTGACCAGTCTAATAGAGATCTATCTAATTTATTCATTTCTTTTATTAGATTGGTTTTCGTGTTTCTCTACATTATGTTTCCAATATCACTGATTTCTGCTCTTAGTTTTATATCTTATTTTTTTCATATTTATTTTGTTGCTTTTTAATCTAGATTTTTAAAGGTTAAGGCTTAGCTCATTTCAGTCTAGATACCAATTTAGAGATATTCTACATTTGACGAGTAATACTTTCATTATCTTTCAGTTTTAAATATTTGGCAATTTTTATTGTGATTTCCTTTTTAATTCTAACTTACTTAAAAGTACAATTTTAAGTTTCCATTTAAAAAAAAACTGGCTGCTTATTACTGATTTCTAATTTAACTGCACAAAGAACAGAAAATGTGGTCTCTAAGACAATGATTCTTTGAAAGTGGTTGTGACTTCCTTTATGACCTCGTCCAAGCACTATCCAATCAGCTCCACTTGTTGCCTTGACAGAAGATGGCTCAGTGTTGCCAGATCTTACATGGTTCAAGAGAAACCAGGAATCCAAAATTTATGTGAAATCTCACAATTTTATAATATGACAACTAATTCAAAATTTTCAAAACATTGTGTAGGCCAAACTAAATATATGTACAGAACGACTCAACCTGCAACCCAGGAAATTTGTAACATCCACTGGGAAGCTTGAACTTAAACAGAAGACCACGAAAATGGACAATTAAAAAGCACAGAAGAAACAAAGATAAGAGTAATACATACGAGAAAATGACAAGGGGAAAAAATGGTTTATATGACATAATCCTGGAACTCTGCATAAAATAAATTAAAAGTGGAGTTTAAAAATTGGAAAAATAAATAAAGATATTAAAATATCATATAGCAATATGTGCCATAAAGAAAAGTAAGCAAATAGTCCACGGTTAAGATATACATTTGCAAATCATTGCCGTAAAGACAGTGTAGAATCATGATTACTGAAGCAACAGCCTTGAACGGAATTGGCTAAGGGGAGACTCTGGAGTGAAACAAGAGTAGGATGAATATGCAATGATGACTGGATGGAAGGAAGAAAAGCAAGAGAATGTGTGTCACAAAAAACAAAGGAGAAAATGTCATAAGGAAGGGAGACTGAACAAAATCCAGATTAGAGGGAGAAGTTTGGTAACATGAGGGAAGAAGTCAGACTGGACTGGGCTGAAGAGTGGAAGATGAGGAAACGGAGGCAACGAGTAAAATACCTCTTGAAAGAAACTGCAGTTGAAGGGGTTGAGGCGAGGGTGAGAAAAAGGTTTCTAAGGTGCATATTTACTCATGTCTAACTTATAAAAGGACCAATGTAGTTGAGAGATACCAAGGGGTCTTGAATCAGACTTCAAAATGGAGAAAGATGCAATAATCATAAGAGGAAGCAAAGAATTGGTAGAAAGATTAGTACAAGGAACACATCCTATAAATTAACAAAATACAAGAATGTGAGGGTTCAAAAGAAGGACATTAATGAAATCAGAAACAATATTTTGGCCTGGAGCCACAAGAATCAAAACAGTACCAACTCTACATGTAATTAGTGATGGATGACTGGAGAGGCAGAGCAGGACTGTTTGTCAGTCTAAAAGTGATGTCAAAGGCTTCACCATATACTCCATGAACTAATAATGCCAGCAATAATTTTTTTAAAAGAGATGAAAGCTAAGAAGGAGTTGTCTGTGGTCTACTATATTAATAAAGCATATATTCAAATGGCATGAAAAATCAAAGAACACTCATGGCAACAGAGAATATGATGATTTTTCTGGAATAAAAGAAAAAATTATTTGGGAGATCATGAGTCAGCTTTTGATTCACTTATTAATTTTGCAGAAAGCTAACCATGGTACACTGCTCAGGAGGTCATACAGCTCCACATGCCTCACTCTATCCTCTTGAAAAAGAGTCATAAGACCACAAAGCAAGCTGAGATCAAGGACATTTTGTTACTGTTTTGTTTTTAAGAAATTAAGTTTCAAAGTCATGGAAATGTCAGTATGTATTTAGATTTTAGTCCCACAAACCAATGTATAATTCAATCTACAGCAAATCACAATAATAGATTCCAAAGGTGATGATGCTGACTTATCATAAACTTTCTCATTACACAATTATAAAAAGGATGGAAATATATATATATATATATATATATATATATCAAATTTCAAAAAGAATTCTATCCAAAAAATCAGGGCAAGAATAGCTCTAGTCTTCATAGGTAAAATGAGTTCCGGCTAGCATCTCACCAATAGTCTCCCCAAGTGCTCACTAAAACATCTAGAAAGAGAAAGGGGAAAAAACAAAAATAAAACATCCCAATAACAATAAGAACAATAAGATAAACAGACAACCCAAAGAAAGAATCTGGGTGGAATCTCCAACAAAGACAAAGTAAATGGAAAAAATTTATAAAAATCTATACAGGTCTACCTGAAAAGAAATATAAATTAGCTTCAGGAAATAGAACCTGAGGAAAATGAGAGAGGAAGACAACTTCTACCTCCCTCAAGTCAAAGATTCTGTGTCTTAAAAAATACCTGGTAGCTGTGATTCTTCCACAATGATGTATTTTTCTTCCATGATGATACTTTTTTCTAACATCTATTGGTGTGTTATACACATCCATTCAGAGCTAGCAACTTTCATAAAAACATCTGGATGGAAGTAAAGGACAAATGATATTGATGTACTGTATGCAGGGAGCTGTAATCTCCCTAGTAAAGAAATACAAATGGATACAAAAATAAAAAGAAATCTGAGTTCAAAATATACTGAGAAATATAAAATTCACATGAATTCAGAAAATCAAAGACTCAGAATATAGGTTATGAAAAGGATACCATCAGTAAAGCAGAGTTTCTATAGGTGATACTTTCCTAGAAACATAGAACTTCACTGGCAGCTGACCAATGTTTTTACCCAGCTGTGGATCTTCAAGAGAATATGACCACTATATAAGTTGACGTGGAGCAGGGACAGAACAATCCATACCCCAAAGACATAGTACACTAATGTCAGACACTCTCTAGAAAAGTACACAGACAGTGAGAGCTCAATAAGTGTTTGTTAAATAAATAAAACATCAAGACTGGACAAAATCTACCTTTTTCATGACTGAGTAACAAGGAAGAAAATACCAATTATAGTCTGAAAGCTATTGTAGAACCAGGGAAAGAGAACAACATTAAAGATACACAGAATAAAAACCTGCGTCAAAATGATGTCATATAATATCCATAAGAAATTATCAAAATATGTAAAGCATCTGAGTGAAAGAAGACAGTCTCTATGAAATAGGGGGTAAAGTCTTAAGAATTAGCTAAGATAAAAAGAGAATAGAATAACATTTTAAAAGGGGGATGATTGAGATTAAAAAGGTATAGAAAAGAAGCAAAAATGAAGATCAGAAAAAAACATAATGGAAGTAGAAAAGAGCAGAAATGCAAGTCATTGATGTTATAAAGCATCGTATATACTCAGAGGACCAAAAAGTAGATGAAAATATGAGAAAGAAAATTAGAAATATGAAGGAATGATAAAAAAGACACAAAAATGGAATGGAAAGTTGATGCTAAGAAAAATGGAAAATAGATATTTGAAATAAACTTCTACTAAGCTTAAATTTTTATGGGAAAATTAAAAATTTTGCTGTCTTACTCCATCCCAGCATAAACATATAAAAAGAGAATTACATCTGATTCAGACTTCTGGCTCCAAAATGGTGGCACAGAAGCAAGCTGGCTTCACTCCCCCACATGCACAGAAAACCAAAAACGAATATACCGTGCCAAGATTATCACCAGCAGTATCCAAGAACTCAAATATGAGGATGAGACAGTTCCCAGGGTTACAGAGAAGTGAAAAAACTCTGAGCAGAGAGTAAGAGAATCACACTTCCATATTCGTGATACCTCTCCCCCCATTCTGCCCCCTGCACATGGAAAATTTTCCCCCAACTCACTGTTGCTACAGTGGGAAAGTGAGATCAAGGTGGGCAACCAGCTTCCCCACCATCTTGGGTTCCCTGTCAGGAGACCTGTCCCTGCTTTAACCCACAGGAATCATCACAAGTACCTGAAGGGAGAAATATCCCTGAGGATAGTTAGAGACAAACGAGGGGAGGTGGGACTACCATCCCCAGCTCTGGAAACAGAGTTCTGTAATTCATCCAAAGGAGATGCCAAATCAGAGTGAATATTCAGCAGCATCATGCTGTAGGAGGTTCAATCCACAGGTCCCCTGGGCATGAACCCCTAACCAGCCTTCCCACACTACCAGATATCCCCTTTGGGATCTCCCCCATTCAGGAAGGATGGCACTGTAATTGTTTACTATAAACACGGCAAACCTGGGATTAAGGCCCATCTAGTGCTAAAAAGGAGACAGTGATCTATTAGTAGAAAAAAAAACAAAAGAAAGAAATCAACAGGTAAATTACAAAGAATCCCTAAGGAAACATACCCAAGAAAAACCAAAACAAGCCAGACAGAGAAGACTGGAATAACTAATCCTTCAATCCAAAGACATAGATGTACATCCACAAGAAACAACAGCAAACAGGGAAACACAACCTCCTCAAACAAAGTAAGGAACAAGTGATTGACTCTAATGAGACGGTGATGTATGAACTCTCTGATCAAGAATTCAAAATATCAGTTTTAAGGAAACTCAGTGATCTCCATGATAACACGGAAAAGCAATTCAGAAATTTATCAGAAAAATTTAACTAGAAGAATGAAATAATTTTAAAAATCAAAAGAAATCTTAGAACTGAGAAATACATTTGCTGAACTAAAACATTCATTAGATGATCTCACCAGCAGAATGGATCAAGCAGAGAAAAAAATCAGCAAGCTTGAAGACATGTTATTTGAAAATACACAGTCAGAAGGGAAAAAAGAATGAAAAAAAATGAAGATCATCCATAAGCTATAGAAAATTACCTCAAAAGGCCAAATCTGAGAATTATTGGTATTTAAGAGGGAGCTGAGTGAGAGCAAGGTGTAGAAAGATTATTCAAAGAAATAATAACAGAAAAACTTCCAAAACTTGAGAAAGAGATAAATATCCAGGTACAAGAAGGTCAGAGAACACCAAATAGATTTGATCCAAATAAGATTACCCCAACACATACAATAATCAAACACTCAAAAGTCAAGGACAAAGAGAGGATCCTAAAAGCAGCAAGAGAAAAGAAGAAAATAACATATAAAGGATTCATCTGGCAATAGACTTCTCAGCAGAAACCACATAGACCAGGAGGTAGTGGAATAACATTTTCAAAGTGCTAAAAGAAAAATAATTGCCGTTTAAGAATACTGTATCCAGCAAAGCTATTCTTGAAATATGAAGGAGAGAGAAAGTCTTTCCCTGAGAAACAAAACTGAGAGAATTCACCAACACCAGACCCATCTTATGAAAAATGCTAAAAGAAGATCTTCAATCTAGAAATAAAAAACACTAATGTGCAAAAAGAAAACATTTGAAGGTATAAAACCTTCCCTGGTAAAATTAAGTACATGGACAAAGACAAAATACTCTAATACTGTGATGTGCAATCCACTCATAACTCTAGTATGAAGCCCAAAAGACAAAAACAACAATACTTACAGAAACCTGTTAAGAAAAAGGCAATATAAAAATATGTTAATTGAGACAATATAAAGTCAAACTGTGAGGGAGATAGAGTTAAAGTGTAGGGGTTTCTTTTATGTTTTCTTTGTTTTTGTTCTTTGCTTTTTGATCTAAAATAAGTTGTCATGTCTTTAAAGTAACTTGTTATATCTATAAGATGTTTTTTTAAGTGTCATGGTAACCACAATGCAAAAAAACTAAAATAGATTCACTAATAATAAAAAAGCAACTAATTAAAACATACTACCAGAGAAAATCACTTAACCACAAAGGAAAACAGTAAGAAAGGAACAAAGAAAGAAAAAAGTTCCAAAACAACCAGAAAACCAGCAACAATAGGGCAGTACTGAGTCCTTACTTTTCAATAATAACACTGAATGTAAGTGGACTCATTTCTCCAATTATAAGGCATAGAGTGGCTGAATGGATAAAGACACAAGACCCATGCACTGATGAGAAGGTATATTCTGCAGTTGTTATGAAAAATGTTCTCTAAATGTCTGTTAGGCTCATTTGTTGTAGAGTCCACTTTAAGTCCAGTGCTTCTTTGTTGATTTTTGGCCTCAATGATCTATCTTGTGCTGTCAGTGGGATGTTGAAGTACCCAACTATTATTGTATTGTTGTCTACGTCCTTTCTTAGGTCTAGTTGTATCTGTTTTATGAATCAGAGTGTTCCAATGTTGGGTGCATATATATTGAGGATTGTTATATCTTCTTGTTGAATTGATTCCTTTCTCATTATATGTAATGACCTTTCTTGTCTTTTTTTACTGTTGTTCATTCAAAGACAGTTTTATCTGATATAAGTATAGCTACTCCTGCTCGTTTTTAGTTTCCATTTTCATGGAATACCTTTTTCCACCCCTTTACCTTGAGTCTATAAAAATCTTTATCAGTTAAGTGAGCCTCTTGAAGGCAGCATATGTTTTGGTTCTGTTTTTTTATCTGTTCCACCAATCTATATCTTTTAAATGGTGCAGCTGAACATTTTTCAAGATAGAACATCTGTTAGGGCACAAAACAAGTCTCAATAAATTTTAAAAATCAAAATCATATCAAGTATCTTATTAGACCACAGTGGAGTAAAACTAGAAATCAATTCCAAGAGGAACTCCTGAAACTATAAAAATACATGGAAATCAAACAACCTGCTCCTGAACGATCTTTGAGTGGACCAGGAAATCAAGACAGAAATTTAAAAAAATTTTTTTGAAATGAACAAAACTAGTGACACAACTAATAAAAACCTCAGGGACACAGTCAAAGCAGTGCTAAGAGGAACATTTATAGCAATATACACCTACATCAAAAAGATTGAACGATCACAAATTAACAACCTAATGTTACACCCTCAAGGAACTAGATAAACAAGAACAAACCAAACTCAAAGCTAGCAAAAGAAAAGAAATAACAAAGATCAGAGCAGAACTAAACAAAATTGAGACCAAAAAACCATACAAAAGATCAACAAATAAAAAGTTTGTTCCTTAAAAAGATAAACAAAATTGATAGACCACTAGCTAGATTAACAAAGAAAAGAAGAGAAAAAAGTTCAAATAAGCTCAATCAGAAATGAAAAAGGAGACATCACAACTGATACTACAGAAATACAAAAGATCACTGAGACTACTATGAACAGCTCTACACCCATGAACTAGAAAACCTAGAGAAAATGGATAAATTCTCGGGAACACATAACCTCCCAAGCTTGAATAAGGAATAAGTAAGAATCCTAAACAGACCAGTAAGTAAGTAGCAGATTTAATCAGTAATAAAAAGTCTCCCAACCAAGAAATAAAAAACATGCAGGACCAGATGGATTCACAGTCAAATTCTATCAGATATACAAAGAAGAACTGGTACTAATCCTACTGACACTTTTCTAAGAGATCAAGAAGGAGGGAATCCTCCCTAATTCATTCATTCCACAAAGCCCATATCACCCTGATACCAAAGACAGGAAAGGACACAACAAGAAAAGAAAAATACAGACCAATATCCCTGATGAACATAGATGCAAAAACCCTCAAAAAAATACTAGCAAATCAAATCCAACAGCACGTAAAAAAGATAATTCACCACAATCAAGTGAAGTTTATCCCAGGGAGGTAAAGATGGTTTAACATACACAAGTCAGTAAATGTGATTCACCACACGAACAAAATTTAAAAAAAAAAACCACATGATCATCTTAATAGATTCAGAAAAAGCACCTGATAAAATCTAGCACCTCTTCATGATAAAAACCCTGAAGAAAATAGGCATATAGAAGGAATATACCCCAAAATAACAAAAACCATATATCACAAACCCACAGTCAACATCATACTGAATGGGGAAAAGATGAAAGCATTCCCCTTAAGAATTGGAACAAGAAAAGGATGCCCACGTTCACCACTTGTATTCAACATAATATATAGAAGTCCTAGCCAGAGCAATCAGGCAAGAGAAAGAAATAAAGGGCATCCAAATCAGAAAAGAGGAAATCAAGTTATCTGCTTGCTGATGATATGATCTTATATCTAGATAACCTCAAAGACTCCTCCTAAAGATTCCTAGATTTGATAAATGAATTCAGTAAAATCTCAGGTTACAAAATCAACATTCACAAATCAGTAGCACTGCTATACACCAATAACAACCAAGCTGAGAACCAAATCAAGAACTCAATCCCATTTCTAATAGCTGCAAAACAAGATAAAGTACCCAGGAATATATTTAACCAATGAGGAGAAAGATCTCTACAAGGACAACTGCAAAACAATGATGAAAGAAATCATAGCTAACACAAACAAATGGAAAAATATTCTATGCTCATGTATCAGAAGAATTAATATTGAAATGACAATTCTGTCCAGAGCAATTTATAGATTCTATGCAATCAAAATATCAATACCTATCAAAATACCAATGTCACTCTTCACAGAAATAGAAAAGACAATCCTAAAATTCACATGGAACCAAAAAAGAGTCTGAATAGCTAAAGCATTTCGGAGCAAAAAGAACAAAGCTAGAGGCGTCACACTTTCTGACTTCAAAATATACTACAAAGCTATAGTAACCAAATCAGCATAGTACTGGCATAAAAACAGACACATAGACCAATGGAATAGGATAGAGAACCCAGAAATAAATCCACACATCTATAGTGAACTTATCTTTAACAGAGGCACCATGAACATATAGTGGGGGAAAAACAGTCTCTTCAATAAGTGGTGCTGGGAAAACTGGATATCCATACACAGAACAATGAAACTAGATCCTTATCCCTCACCATATACAAAAATAAAATCAAAATGGATTAAAGATTTAAAATCTAAGACCTGAAACTATGAAACTACTAGAAGAAAACATTGGGGAACACTTCAGGACATTGGTCTGAGCAAGGACTTCTTGAGTAATACCCCCAAAGCACAGGCAACCAAAGCAAAATTCGACAAATGGGATCACATCAAGCTAAAAAGCTTCTGCACAGCAAAGGAAACAATCAAAAAAATGAAGAGACAATCCACAGAATGGGAGAAAATATTTTCAAACTACCCATCTGACAGGGGATTAATAATCAGAATACATATGAAGCTCAAACTCAATAGAAAAAAAATCCAATTAAAAATGGGCAAAATATCAGAACAAACATTTCTCAAAAGAAGACATACAAATGACCAATGAGTATATGAAAAAATGCTCAACTTCACTAATCATCAGAGAAATGCAAATCAAAACCACAATGAGATATCATCTCACCCCAGTTAAAATGACTTTTATCAAAAAGGGAATAATTCATGCTGGCAAGGACATACAGAAAGGGTAATCCTCACACACTGCTGTTGGTTGGAATGTAAATTAGTATGGCCACTATGGAGGACAGTATGGAGGTTCCTTAAAAAACTAAAATTAGAACGTCCATATGATCCAGCAATTTCACTATTGGGTATATATCCAAAAGACAGGAAATCAATATATCAAAGAGGTATCTGCAACTCCTATGTTTATTGCAACACTATTCACCATAGCCAAAATATGGAATCAACCTAAATGTCTATCAACAGATGAATGGATAAGGAAAATGTGATATATGTACAATGGAATATTATTCATTCATAAAATAGAATGAAATCCTGTCATTGGCAGCAACATGGATGGAACTGGAGGTCATTATGTTAAGTGAAATAAGCCAAACATAGAAAGACAAATATTGCATGTTCTCACGTATATATGAGAGCTAAAAAAAGTGGATCTCATGAAGATACAGAGTATATTGGTGGTTACCACAGGCCAGGAAGGGGAGGGGGAGGGGAAGATGAAGAGAGGTTCATTAATTGGTACAAACATACAGTTTGATAGAAGAAATAAGATTTAATGTTTGACAGCTCAGTAAGGCGACTATTGTTTACAATAATCTATTATGTATTTCAAAATAGTTAGAAAAGAACAATGTAAATGTTTCTAGCATAAAGAAAAGATAAATATTAAAGGTGATGGATATCCCAATTACACTGATTTGATTTTTACAAATTATATGAATGTACTAAATTATCACATGTACCCTGAAAAAAAAAGTATTCAATTAAAAAAAGAGATAGCTACATCTAGTATCATAATGATAAGAATTTTCAATTATAAGTTTAAAGAGAAAGTCCCTTAACATCTCAACAGAAAAAATTCCAAATGGAAGTCAAGATGGCACCATGCACTATACAAAAATTAACTCAACATAGATATTAGACCTAAGTGTAAAACCTAAACTATATAACTCCCAGAAGAAAACAAAAGAGAAAATTTTGTGATTTAGGGTTAGATCACAAAAGATTTCTTAGATATGACACTAAAATCATGCTTTATGAAATAAATTAGACTACATCAAAATTAAGAACCTTTGCTTTTGAAAGGTACTGTTAAGAAAATGAAAAGACAAGCCACAGATTGGGAGAAAATATCTGCAAATAACATATTTAATAAAGGACTTGTATCTAGAATATTTTTAAGACTCAAAATTCAATAAGAAATTAAAGAACACAGTAAAAGAAATATATTGAATAAAAGATTCTGGAATGCAATAGAGAGATCTGGGTCAGAGATAAAGATGTAAGATTTACTCAATACATGGTACTTGAGGCTAGGGGACTTACTGAGGTCACCCAACGAGTGGGTGTAAATAGAGGAGAAAAGATGGTCAAGGACTGAACCAGGGAACACTAAAAAATAGAATCCTGGTAGAAAAGGAAGACTCAGCAAAGCAGACTGAAACGGAGCAAACAGTCAGGTAGAAAACGATCAAATGCTCCTGGTACTATGAAAGCACAGAGAAGAACGCATTTTAGTAAGAAGAAAAGGAAGTCCAAATAATAAGCTAATCTGACATACAATCATAGGGGAAAAAATCCTAAATAAACTTTTAGCAAACTGGATCCAGCAATATATATAAAATTATATAATGTGACTAACTATAATTTATCCCAGGAATATATATAAAATTTGTTTAACATTTAAAAACATATCAGTGCATTTTATCATATTAAGAGGTTTAAAAAGTCATATGATAATTTCAATAGAGCAGAAAATTTTTTATAAGTTATCACATCCATTCACAATTCTTAAAAATATAAAGGACTTAGCAAACTAGGAGTGGAAGGTGACACCTCATACCTGATATAACCTTTACCCAAAAAGTGCACATCATGGTGAAAGTATTCCCAATAAGCAAGGATATCCACACTCACCATGATATTAAACATTTTACTGGGAGTCATGACCAATACAGAAAGGTGAGAGTAATAGAGAGAGAAAGCACAAAGATTGAAAAGGGAAGAAAAAATTATAATTACTTACTGATTATAGAATTGTCATTGTCTACAGAGCAAATCCAAGGTAACTTATATACAAACTTAAAAAACAAATTCAGCAAAGTTTCTAGATATAGGAGTTTAATATTTTAAAAAATGCCTTTCTGTTCCAATGGATATCTCAATTAGAAAAATTTTGAAAAAGGTAAAATATAAAATGGTAGCATAAACAATAAGGTCCTTAAGAATTAAATCCAACAAAAGACATGTAAAATATTTATGGAGAAAATGATAAATGTTTATTAAAAGATTAAAATAGACATAAATTAATGGCAAAATATACTATGTTTATGGAAGAGAGGAATCAATTATAGTAAAATTTTTAATTCTATTCAAATTAAAAAGCTATAAAAATATTGCAAATCCAATAAAAATCCCAACAGAGTTTTAGTAAAACCTAGTTCTAAAATTCAAATAGAAGAGGAACAACCAAGAATATATAAAAAATTTTGGAGGTAAAGAATAGCATGTGGGAAGGGGGATTCTCACTGTACAGGAACTCAAGACTTAACAAGTATTCAGAGAAATTAAAATGGTGTTAACAGTAGATAGCTCTATTTAATGTGATTATAACTTATATCAGTTTTCTTATTTGTAGTCTTGTAAGTTTCTGATTTTCTACTGCAAATATGTACTAGTTTTGTGACAAAAAATAAAGCTAAAAAATAAATACTTTGAAAAGTTTTCTCATTAGACAAATTTGGTATTCAGAGTTCACCTTCCAAGGACTCTGGATAGGTTCGTTTTATTATAGCCTTCTATTAGAATAGTACAAAAAAATTCTCTTTTGGATTAGCCTAGAACTTGAATGGCAGTGACAAACAATAAACATTTTAAATAATTTATAATATAATTTACCAATTTCTGGTTACATTTAATCCAACTTTGATATAATTCATCTAATTTTAGTTAAATGAAATCCAAATTGATTCCATAATGTCAAATATTTCCTTCTTGCTCCCCAATCTATAAAATATCTATGTTGTAAGAGGTAACATTACAGGTAGATATGAAAATGTGACATAGTTTGGTTAAATAATACATTGTAAATTGTATCTGTTCCTAATTTTAGTAATAATAGCAATAGAAAAAATATAGTAAAAATTTACAAACTTAATCAATTAGTCTTTAAATACATATGCATCCGTTAAAACCAGCACCACATCTTCTTTATTAAGTATTATAAGTTACAGGCTACTTTTATGTTGTGGTAGAACAGTATTTATAATTATTCTTTCAAGGAAATATTTTAAAAGTTCAAATTTGTTTTCTAAATAGAATAAAATTTCTTATCAAAGTGACCATGTAAAGATGTTTTCACTTATTTATTAGGTACACAAATCTTTGCATTTACTATTCAAGTTTGCAGGCTTCATTTTATCCTCTTTCTAGACAGCTTCTTAATTCAATTTCCTTCCTTTTTAAAGTAAATATTACTATTAATTCCTTAAGACATTTTTTTACCAACCCTACAGACAAAATGACCAAGCCACAGTTCCTCACTTTGGCAATATTAAAACTAAATTTAGAATGATACTATTCAGCTATACTTTACAATTCCTACATAAGACTTATTTAACCCTCGTTCCCCCTTTCTACTAAAATTCAAAATTCAAGGTCCTGGGTAAACTGGAAGGCTGTGCGCTTTAATGCAATTTCATCCAAATTTTTGCAGCAGGCAATGTTCCATTAAAAAACAAACCTCATCAAAATGAAGTTCACTCCCTCTTTGAACAATCACAAGATTTAGTATTCCATTTAAGTCTTTTATTTATTAAGATTAGTGTCTAGCAAATAAAAGTACAAAAACACTGTCATTATAACTTTGCAGTTTTAATATCTTCACTCTAAGGCATTCCTATTTGAAGATTAATCCCTGTTCCTACTAATATTATAAATGTTGATTTATAACAACAAACAAGCAACAAAAGACAACTGAAGAAGATTTAAAAGAACCTTATAGGAAAGCTTTTCCACTCATGTTTAAAAATATAACTTGTTTAACAATATAACTTTAGGGATAAATAATCTGTTTTTCCACCATAATCAGAGATTATAAATACTATGCATATTAAGCAAGAAAAGATGTTTTTTAAAAGCAATATGTCAGTCTGTTATAAAAATGACACCCCAAATCTATTCACAAATTTCCCATTTTAAACAAAACTATAGATAAAAGTAAGCAAAGAAGATGTGCTGATAATTTCTATATAAATAAACAAATTCATAGTATGACTTTCAATAAACCAGATGATGAACATTTGCTAAATACCACCAGCACTGAGAGTTGGCTTCAAAACAGGTCAAATAAAAATATAATTCAAGAACATTCTGAATTACTTTAAAAAATATAACGAAATTTTTTCTAATAACTCTATGTGCAAACAAAATTGTACTTGGAAAGGCAATAGTATATGAAAATATGACTACACATTTTTTTTAAAAATAGCTACCAATAACAGAAATCTTTACTAGATGGAAGAATGTAAAAAAAAAAAATCAAGGACTTGGTAAAATAAGCCCTTAAGAATTGCCTCACATTTTTTTTTACTTGTAACACTTGCTCAGTTAGCTTATCACCACCCATTTGTCAACTGGCAGGTCCATGAATCAGATCACTTATGTCTTAGATTCTCCTAAACAAATGAAGTTGATTATGATAACGGTGTTCTCCGAGCTAGAGGTTCAAAAGTACACCAGGGTGAAGTAAAAATGAAGAAAGTCCTCCAACAACTTCTTCCTTCCCTTTGGTCCCAAACCAACTGAGTCTCCACTCACTTCAACGGGTTCTTTGACAATGCCACTGAGTAATCTAAAATTCTGCTTGCTCCCAGGGACTGCATATAGGCCTATTCTCCCCACATATATTATATTTTTATATTTTATGTTAAATTTTTATATTTTGACACAATATAAAAATTTGATGAAGGTATATATCCAACAGAAATGTATATACGTATTTACCAAAAGAAACATATAAGAATATTCATAGCAGCACTATTAACAATATTCCCAAACTAGAAACAGCCTAAATGGATACTGGCAGTAGAAAGGCTAAATACATGGTAGCATATTCATTTTGAAATACTACTCAACAAATGAAAATGAATAAACTACAATGATATTCAACAATATAAATGAATCTCACAAACCTAAATGTTGAACAAAAGAATCCAGGCACAAAAAAGTACATTCTATATGATTCCATCTATATACAGTTCAAAAACAGATAAAAGCAATCAGGATAGTGGTTACTCTTGGGGGTGGGGTAGTGACCAGTTAGTGGCCTGGGAGGGAGGCTTCTGGAATGCTGGTAATATTTAGTTTCTTGATCTGGGAGCTGATTACATGGGTGTGTTCAGTTTGTGAACTTTTTGGTGTGTATATTACACTTCAATAGGAAGTTCTATGGGACTGCATGATGAGCACCCTCAATAACATTCTGTTCATAGAAAAAAACTAGATAGAGACAGAAAAGGGGTGTTAGAGGTCAATATCAGATACATTATGATCAGAAGACGTCTGCAGTTCGTGATCAACAGGGTTTATAGCAGAGCCTTTAGTAAGATTTAAGAGAGTACACTGACAGTTCTAAAAGCCATGATCTGAGGTGAAGAATCACAACTTGGGGATGACAGTAAGAATTCAACAGACAGCAGTAGAGCAATTCCAGAAATGTTACCATGTACTTTCTCCCTTGCTCAGTTACGTTTTCATTGAGTTGACCACATATGTGGTTTAACCCTCAATCTGTGGGATCCTAGAGCATAATTTGGCTTCTAATAGCAATGTTTTCCATTATGTACAGTGAAAATAGTTCTAAGAGAATAGGATGTGGGGGAAAATAGGAAGCATATGGAGAGTCAAACATGTTAAAAAGAACTCACTCATTGCACTCCCCCAGAGCATCCTTGGGAGGGAAAGAACATTCCAGTTTAGACACTCCCTTTCAAGGGACTGCAATAATAAGTGACTGTTTGGGGTAGGTCATTTGTAACCCTGCCTACTGTGGGGCCCCTTTCTGTTCTCTTTCCCTCTCTAGCACCATTGGCCTAACCACAATTGAGAATGTTGCCTCTAAGGGCTCTGCCATCAACTCTTCTGCTGAACATCTCTCATTTGCCCCTTCCAGATACACTCACCATCTTTCTCCACCCAGTTCTGTGTCCCAGATGTCAAATCTATATGATGTCCATTAACGGGCTCCCTTGCTTTCCAGTTTCCAGTTGAATTCAGCAAGGAGCCTGATAATCAGAGTCTCATCTTGTTAAGAACTAAAAGAAAATGGAAAAGCTAAAGAGTTCTTAGGAGGAGGACTAAGCTTTACTGCTACTACTTCTCCTGGAATGCTAACCTAGCCTTGATCTTTTTTGTTCTTCCTTCCGTGGGAGCAAGGAAGTGGATATATTTATCTTCAAAGATTAAAACTTAGCAAGATGATAGACAAAAGGAGAATGATATAAAGAAGTGATAATTCCAAGAAAAGGCAAAACTTGATTCTGTTCAAATAGACATCTTAGACATAGGTGGGGAAACAGAAGAGGGTACGCCTACATGTTCTACATATAGCAGCTCCCTTGGCTGAAGTTCAGGTATAGTTCAAAATCTACTGTTCCATCTCTAGTCCTTTATACATCACCTGTTAGGATACCAAAAAATCACCCAGCACCAGATCCACCCAGCATAGGTCAACCCAAGCACTTCCCTCAGCTTGCTTAATCAATCCTCTGGGCATTCTGGGCATTCATTAGGCAATATAATAAACAGAAGTAGCTGAAATAATTTATCTCTGAAATTTAATTGAAATTCCTCTTAAATAAAATGTCCACTTTTACCCTAACAACCAAAGTTAATAAACAAGAAAAAACTCAAATTCAATTTTAATTTTTTTACATTCCCAAATATTTTTTCATCATGGCATATTTATGACTTAAGTCCTAGAAGGTGCCATACTGTGGGAAAAATATATATATACATCTATCTCTCTCTATATATGTATATATGTATACATATATATATATAGGTCAACCCAAGCACTTCCCTCAGCTTGCTTAATCAATCCTCTGGGCATTCTGAGCATTCATTAGGCAATAATAATGCCTAATAATGTCAAATCTATATGATGTCCATTAACGGGCTCCCTTGCTTTCCAGTTTCCAGTTGAATTCAGCAAGGAGCCTGATAATCAGAGTCTCATCTTGTTAAGAACTAAAAGAAAATGGAAAAGCTAAATACACACAAATATATACACACAAATATACAGCTATATTATACAAACAATTTAAATTCCAATGTTCAAGAGCTTAAAATCCTTAAATTTGTATCTTCAGAAATCATAAGCAATATTTAAAAATTCAGTATTTATACTTCATGTTTCCATTTACTCAATCTATGTTATGGAAAAACATAAAGTAATAGTTTTTCAACAGCATATCTCTTGAAATTATTTGTGAAAGTTAATTCCGACTTTGATGAAAAACAGTTTTCAGATGAAACCGGACGGTTCCGGAGAAGCTCTCGTCCCAGAGAGTGTGATCCCCGGCGGCTGCACTCATCCCCTGCGTCACAGAGTCACCGCCGCCTCAGAGCCCGCGATCTCTCACACGGATCACTACCACAGCCTCATCTTCCTTCTTGTTCTGCTTCCACTTCCTCATTACTTAAACTTATAGTATTTTCACTCCTGCCAGAATAATCTCCCTTAAGTACAGTTCATTCATGAGACTTACCTACCCTGAAATGTTAGGAATCAAAATGTATGCTACCATCAGATTCAAGTTTACAAAGTAAGATCAATAAACTAAAAGTAGAAGATGATTCTATGCATTACACATGAATTCCCACAAGAAGGAAACTTGAAGTATGTCTAAAATGTACTATAATCTTCCATGGAGAATACATTTTATTTTTACCAAAAATATCCCAATTGTACACTTATTAGAAAGCTCTATTTCCTATTCTATATTCCATAGGCTTCCTAATAGCCTCTCTTAAAAAGCTGTGGCAGGGTGTCCTTCCATTCTAGGTGAGAAAAATTCTCACCTGTAAAAAGAAAAAGAAAAGAATGTGTCAACCCTGACACCTATCCATTTATTATATGAAATACACAGAAGGCTTTTTCTGTCAAAAACCCAAAATAGACTTCAGCTATTTCCAGAGACTGTCTGGGTTTAAACCCTGCTCCACCCCTTGCTGGGTAAGTGATTTGGGAAAAGTGGAAAGTGTTTCAGGACCCTGGGGAGTCCTCAGACACATTTATTTAAGAATATATGCAAAATGTACAGAAATTTTTAAAAATCTTGTATGTTTACCGACTAGGGTGAGCATACAACACTATTAACGTTCTATAATTCTTCCTTCTAAAACCCTTATTAGTTTCTTTTCTCTTTACTATTATCTGAAGCTACAAAAATAACATACAAATATTATTATTGGAAGAGATTAAAACTATATACAAAACATGAACATCATCCCTGCTTTCATTTCAAGCACTTTAGTAAATATATATTTTTTTCTAGGTTCCTTTCAATACATTTATACACAAGCACTACACACACACACACACACACACACACAGAATCTAATTTCTAAACTCATCCTTGTATCAAAGTTAAAACAACATAAAGTTAAATAACCAGGAAGCAACATATTAGGGCCATAATAGCTTAGGTCTCTCCAATATGTGAAAGCACAACATAATATTACGACTTCAGCTTTTATTGAGGGGTCAAAATAAAAAAGTCAGTTTGCGTTTTCTGCTAAACAATTATTGAAGATCTTGGTACCTTATTTGTTATTCTTTTTAATCAGAAAAAAAATCATCACTTTCTTCTAAAATTTGGTTCCATGAAAGATCTTTCTGGGGTGATAGAAATGTTCTAAAATTGAATTATGGTGATGGTTGCACAACTCTGTAAATTTACTAAAAATCACTGAACCGTGCACTTAAGTTAATTTTATGGTGTGATAATTATACCTCAATAAAGCTCTTTAAAAAAAATGGTACCAGGAAAAGATTACTACTTCTGAAAACCTATCTATATCCTTTTATAAGGTGATGAGAAATGAAATAATAAGGGCTAATGCATATATATAATATAGCCTTATAATAATAATACACACGAATAACATTGTCCTAAATGCTTTATATTAAGTCTTCTAAGCCACTCAACAATCTTAGGAGGAAGATCTTATTACTATCCTCATTTTACAGATGTAAAAACTGAATCACATGGAAGTTACTAAGGTCACAGTAATTTGAACTAGAATTTGGACCCATGACAGCTGGGTCCAGAGTCCATGCTCTTAACCCATACTAAACTCAAACCACCTGCAAGAGTTCATCCAGGTCAAAGCAAATTTAGAATTTAAATACAGAAATAGTTTTATTTCTGGTACAATAATATCTACCTTTCTCTACATGTTTGTTATATTTTAATTTTAATTACATGTTAATATGTGTTTATACTGCAAGTCATTTAAGTCTGTTTTAGAAATAAAGATATTTTACTCATCATTTCTTATAATAATTTCACTATATCAATACATTATAAATACAGGAACTATTTACGTGCTAAAATGCACTACAATAGTAATTACTAAATTATTTACTTTTCCTATATTCACCCATTATTTAAATAATATAATCCTGAAAGCATTTCAAACTCATAGAGCTGTCTGGAATCAGGACTACAAAAACTTAGTAGCACCCTAAAGAGTTTTGGATAGAAATTCCATGATGAAAACAAGACTTTGTGTTTAAATCCCTAAGATTTCTTTTCTCTGAAAGGAAAAGTTGGGTAGCTTTAGAGATATTCTATTAATCCTGCCTCCAGAAGAAAAAAATACTGATTTTCATTCTGTATATATGAACAGAGAAAAAATTACATGAAGGAAGAACATAACATGGTTTGAGCATATGGGCTGATAGTAAGCAGCCAACAGGACAGCAAGAGGACTAGGGAAGTACTCAAGCAACTAAGTTTTTACAAGATGTTATTGACATAGAAGATTAAGCCAACTGATTCTGGACTTACTATAAATTACTAACTCTAGCTCTTAAAACAGTGACTGAAGTACTTCATCTTATCTCTTCACTATAAAATTCCTACTTTTACAAACAATGCAGCAATCCCAATGATAGTTCAATAGAAGGCAAAATAACTATCCTATACTAATTAAATAAAGTCAAGAATATCTGATGTTATCAAATGAAGCAGGAAAAACACACCTAACTTTCAGAGAACATCACATAGTAAGTAGCTTTATAGTTGTGCAATATAAAACCTGTGCAGACATGTATAGTGGCCAGAGAAGAGATTTTGTCTGTTTTGCTCACTACTTTATACTCAGCACCCACAAAGTTCCTAGAACAACATATATGGTGGGATGAACAAGTAAATTAATCTGATTAAAATCACATAAACATTGAATGGCTACCGAAGTATAAACAAGTGATGCCCTCAAGAGTTTACATTATTCATGTAAAAGTACACAGGATGTCCACAAATATAGATTTTAAAATCCATATCTCAAATTCTGTATGAAACTCAAACCTAGAATGTACAACTCCCTACGTATTTTAATTTTCACATCACATACCCTAACAAGCAGTCAAAATACTAGCACATATGTTTAATACTATAAAAGAACCAACTTGTGATATTTAAGTATCATAAATTTATTATGAATTATATGTTTAAAAAAAGTATATAGCTGTAGAATGGCACAAAAGAAGACCAGAACAAATGGGAAGGCACATCATGTTCTGAAAAGATTCAACATTAAAAGATGTCAATTCTTCCTTGGTTGAAATATACATGTACAGAAACATTAATGACTAATCAGTTTTTTACCAAGACAATTCCAAAGTTCAAATGGAAAAATGTAAACGAGCAAAAAAAAAAAAAAAAAAAAGAAGATTCCGAAAAAGAACACCATGACTGGATAAGAAGTCCTACTAGACAATAAACATTATTTTTAAACTGCACTCATTTAAAGAATATGGCACTGGTGCAAGCATAAGCAGATCTCTGGAGCAGAATAGAAAGTCTTTAAATAAGACCAGTGATAAAAGTACTGTAACAGATACTCTAGTGAGTAAAAGGCTAGATTATTAAATAAATGATGGTGAGGTAATTTGGATAGCCATTTGACAAAAGCCAAAAAAAAAAAAAAGAAAACTGGATCCATACCTCACAACCTACACTGGATACATTCCAAATGGATCACAAATTTACATGTAAAAATCAAGCTATATATGTATAGAAGACAAATGAAAGAATTTTCATCACATGCTTTTCAATAGGAAGCTGGTTAAAAAAAAACTATAGTCTACCAAAGACATAAAATATAAAATAGAATGAGGAAACTCTGTATGTCCTTATATGAAACTATCTTCAAGATATATTAAGTGAAAAGAAAAAAGTAAGGACAGAATACATGTAGAGTATGAGGGGAAGAAGATGGTGGAAGAATATTTATGCTTGAAAATGAAAGAATACACAAGGGAACTGGTAACATTGCTTCTTCCAAGGAGAGAAAATGTGTAGCTAGAGGGCTTCTATGAAAGGAGGTCTTTTCATTGTATGTTCTTTTTAAAAATCTTTAAGATTTTAAACTATGGGACTCTATTGCCTAGCTTTAAAAAAAACATTTAAAAATTGTAAGGATAAAATTAGCCACTGTTTTACTTTTCCTTATAGTACACATGTTTACAGTGGTGAAATACAGTCAAGAACAAACCTTAATAGATATTTCTGAATATTTATGTAATTAAATATCTTACATATTGACTTTTTTTTTTTTGAGATGGGGTATCGTCATGTTGCCCATGCTGAACGGGAACTCCTAGATTCAAGCAATCCTGCCACCTCAGCCTCCCGAGTAGCTGGGACTACAGGAACGTGCCACTATGCCCAGCTTACATTTTATATATTATATAAATTTACAAAAAGTCAGCTAAACATATTATTTGTTTCAGGATTAGAAAGTAATTAAGAGAAAATTCAAGGTAATAATTAAAAAGGAAACTAATGGAATTTCCAGAATTCATAAGATGCTTGCATCATCTTAACAAAATGCATGATTAGTTTGTATTAGCAATGTCAAGAGGCCTCAGGCCAGAGGTTAAGGCCCACATGTGAATTTTCTTTATCTTTCTGCCTTTTAAAAAAAATTTAGTAAAAGTTTTATTTATGGTATATACATTCACTCACAGACACATATACATATAGATGTATATATAGCAACTATAACCAAAACACTATGTTTCAGTTAAATAAGGATTTGTTTCCTGTAGGGTCATTTATAACCATATCATCTAGAGACCAATATTATAATATGTTCTATTGAAATTACTACTACAGGACATATTTTTTCAATACTAACTGAAAAATAGAAAGTTTGTCTATAGACACTATTATAATAGTGTCAAGATTAAAAATAATGTTTACCATTTACCAATGCAAAAAAATGTTAAAATGAATCAGAATAAATCTATTTCAGGGCTTTTTTTTTCATATTTTGCTGCAAAAGTTATCAGTCAAAAGGACAGTTTTGGGCTGGGTACAGTAGTGGTGTGTGTCTGTAGTCCCAGCTATTCGGGGACTGAGGTAGGAGGATTGCTTGAGCCCAGGAGTTCAAGACCAGCCTGGGCAACAGAGCACGACCCCATCTCTAATCAAAAAAAAAAAAAATTAAAAATTAAAAAAGATGGTTTTGGAAGGTTTCACTGGATTTTAAAGTAGATAATTTATACAATATCTCAAAACAATGCTTTATTATTTCTATAGCACCAAAAACTTAGAAATCAAATTTGATAAATACAAGAATATTTGAAAAGCAATAAACCAAGATATAGATACTTATAGCATCTATATCTGTTGTTGATAGATCTTAACCGCCCCCAAAAAATACCCTTTTTCAGTGTTAGTCCTTCAAAGAGTTACACCAAATTATTTTGTTATATATAGTCATTTTCCATTCATTAGAGTCTAAGTTTCCCACATACTTTAATTACTTATCTTTGAAAAATGAAAAATGAACATAAAACTCATACCATTTAGAGTTAAGTTTCAGATAACTTTCAGTTTCTTGAGGTTATTAAAATTATTTTCCACAATAAAAATGAAATAGGAAGCAAAATGATTAGTACATATGTAGAATAAAACTTGAAACAGTAGTAAGGCAGCAACGTTAAACTAATTTCCTTTCTTAGAAACAATAGCAACAGGCAAATTAGCTTTAAGGAGTTTGCATTTAAAATGAAAAATCATGACTACAATCCAAAGTGTCCCCCTTAAATAACAATAGATACTGAAATATCAACTTGAGCTCTAAACCAAAGATTTGAGTTGGCAATATCAATTGCTTGGAGACAGTATAAATATCAATTACATCATCTTTCATAGAACAATTCCCAGCCTTTTTCAGTCGTTGACAACACTGTTATGTCAGCATAAAGTCACCCAATTATTCCATTCATATCTCAAACACATTATATATCATCCCCCTTCACAATACTACCCCTACACGGTTGCAAAATTATATGATCTGAGAGAATGAAAGAATTTGAGACTTGGAAGTCATTAGG
The DNA here is from genome assembly GCA_023783475.1 of Daubentonia madagascariensis. NCBI lineage: Eukaryota > Metazoa > Chordata > Mammalia > Primates > Daubentoniidae > Daubentonia > Daubentonia madagascariensis. The sequence goes on from JAKFHU010000487.1 coordinate 12,946,715, forward strand.
AGAAAAGGAAAGGTATTATATGTAAGAAGCATATCTGATAATGTAAGAAGGCAAAGGAGAACAAGGAGGCTAAGAAAGAGAGCTCAGAAATAGAAAAGAAAGGGAGAATACCAGGACAGGCTAGCATCTCTGGAGAGACAAAGAGGATAGTTTATCTTTTTTCCACTCTTCCTTTATAACTCAGTTAAAGACTTTTCCTGACTGGGCACAGTGGCTCATGACTGGAATCCCAGCACTTTGGGAGGCCAAAGCAGGAGGATAACTTGAGCCTAGGAGTTCGAGACCAGCCTGGGCAACATAGTAATGAGACCCATCTCTACAAGAAATAAGAAAAATTAGCTGGGCATGGTGGTGCATACTTGTAGTCCTAGCTACTCAGGAGACTGAGGTGGGAGGATTGCTTGAGCCTAGGAGTGCAAAACTGCAGTAAGCTATGATCATGCCATTGCACTCCAGCCTGGGCAACAGAGCAAGATCTTGTCTCTACAGGAAAAAAAAAAAAGACTTTTCCTTCTCTAAGATGCCTCTCATTACCAATCTATCTTACTGATGATCACCGTACTATATATATTTTTTGAAAAATCCTTTTCCTTATATTGCATTTATCATATATTCATATGTATATGAATTCATATATATATTCCTGTTTTTTCTGAAATCCTCTACTATACATTTCACATGCATAGAAGAAATAAATCATTATAAAATGAATAAAAGACTAACCACATGAATGAATAACACAACATTCTGAAACTGAGATTTTTCACCTTTGTGTGTATTTTTTAAGGAGAAAATTTTGCTAATAGTCCAGGCAAGTTTCTATATCATATAGCTCTCTTTTAGCAAAATGGAATTGTCTCTGTGCCAGCTAGGCCTAACACTATTCTTAAGATGCAAAAGCAGTAGCAGTTGCTCTCCAGAACATTCTCCTTTGGGAAAATAGCCAGCCTATGCAGTTTACTTTGAAACTCAGATCTCACAATAACTTACTCTGTCACTTTCAGACTACATTACTTCTGCTATACTGGGTGCTATATTATTAAGATCATCCAGACATTTAGCCAAAATGAAGATAACACCTACATAGAGAATGGGAGAAATAAATCTACAGAGGAATTTTATTAAAAATTCTAAAATAATGATAAAAACCTTCAACAAACTAGGCATAGAAGGAACATACCTCAAAATTATAAAAGCCATATATGACAAATGCACAGCCAACACCATACTGAATGGGGAAAGTTGAAAGCATTCCCCCTGAAAACTGGAACAAGACAAGGGTGCCCATTGTTACCACTTCTATTCAACATACTACTGGAAGTCCTAGCCAGAGCAATCAGGCAAGAGAAGGAAATAAAGGGCATCCAAATCAGGAAAGAGGAGCTCAAACTATCCTTGTTTGCCGACAATACTATCACATATCTAGAAAACCCTAAAGAGTCCACCAAAAGACTCCTAGAATTGATAAATAAATTCCACAAAGTCTCAGGTTACCTAATCAGTGTAAACAAATCAGTAGCATTTCTATGTACTAATAACAGTCAAGCTGAGAGTCAAATCAAGGACTCAATACCATTTATAACAGCTACAAAGGAAATAAAATACCTAGGAATATACTTAACCAAGGAAGTGAGAGATCTCTACAAGAAGAACTACAAAACGCTGATGAAAAAAATCATAGATGACACAAACAGATGGAAAAATATCCAATGCTCATGGATTGGTAGAATCAACATTGTCAAAATATCCATACTGCCCAAAGTGATTTACAGATGCAACACAATCCCCATCAAAATACCAATGTCATATTTCAGAGATCTAGAAAAAATAATTCTAAGCTTCATCTGGAACCAAAAAAGAGATCAAATAGCCAACGCAATCTTAAGCAAAAAGAACAAATCTGGAGGCATCACATTACCTGACTTCAAATTATACTACAAAGGCCATAGCAACCAAAACAGCATAGTACTGGTATACAAGTAGAGACATAGACCAATGGAACAGAATAGAGAACCCACAAATAAAATCATATAGCTATGACCAACTGATCGTCGACAAGGCAGACAACAACATACACTGGGAAAGGAAGCCCTACTCAATAAATGGTGCTAAGAAAATTAAATATCCACATGCAGAAGAATGAAATAGGATCCCTATCTCTCACTATATACAAAAATTAATTCAAGATGGATAAAAGACTTAAATGTAAGGCATGAAACCATAAAAATCCTTGAAGAAAACATAGGAAAAACTCTTATAGACTTCGGCCTAGGCAAAGAATTTATGAAGAAGAACCAAAGGCAAATACAGCAAAAACAAAAATAAATAAATGAGACTTAATTAAATTAAAAAGCTTCTGCACAGCAAAGGAAATAACCAACAGAGTAAGCAGACAGCCCACAGAATGGGAGCAAATGTTCACAAACTATACATCCAACATAGGGCTAATATCCAGAATCTACAAAGGACTCAAACAAATCAGCCAGAAAAAAACAAACAACTCCATCAAAAAGTGGTCAAAAGACATGAACAGAAGTTTTTCAAAAGAGTATAGACAAATGGCCAAAAAACATATGAAAAAATGCTCAACATTATTAATCATCAGGGAAATGCAAATTAAAACCACAAAGCAATACCATCTTTCCCCTGTCAAAATGGCCATTATTAAAAAGTCAAAAAACAATAGATGCTGGCATGGATGCAGAGAGAAAGGAACACTTATACACTGTTGGTAGGACTGCAAATTAGTATAACTTCTGTGGAAAACAGTATGGAGACTCCTCAAAGAAATAAATGTAGACTTATTTTGATCCAGCAATCCCCCTACTGGGTATCTATCCAAAGGAAAAGAAGTCATTTTACCAAAAAGACACCTGCACTCGAATGTTTATCACAGCAGAATTCACAATTGCAAAGATGTGGAATCAACCTAAGTGCCCATCAATTCATAAGTAGATAAAGAAAATGTCATATAAATATACTATGGAGTACTACTCAGCCATAAAAAGGAATGGAATAATGTCTTTTACAGCAACTTGGATGGAACTGGAGACCACTATCCTAAGTGAAGTATCTCAGGAATGGAAAAACAAACACCACATGTTCTTACTAATAAGTGGAAGCTAAACAGTGGGTATACATGGACACAAAGAGATGTAAAGGACATTGGAAACCAAGAAAGGGGGAGGGTGGGAGGAAAGTGAGGCATAACAACTTACCTATCAGATACAAGGAACACATTTCTGATGATGGGCACACTAAAAGCCCTCACTTAAGCATTATACAAGCTATCCATGTCACAAAAATATTTGTAACCCCTTAAAATTTTGAAATTAAAAAACAGATTTCAAACAAAAGTGTCTTCTCATTAACCCATAATCAGAAGCCCAATTAACCAGTATATTCTATTCCAAGATTTTACTGTTTTTAGACTTATTTATTTTTCTTTATAACCATGTCCAAATCACTGATCCAGATCCAGACATTCCGCATTTATACTACTAAAATCAATGGATTATTTCCCCCTCAAACAGTATGAAATGCTTGACCAAAACAATCACTTCAGAGACAGAAAATCACTTAAATAAGAAACAGACATGAGTGAGATAAGATTCTCAGTTTTTCCTGAAAACACTCCGATATATTCTATTGAGTATATGTGCAATTAAAATGCAAATATGAAATCAAATATCTATTTTAAAAACCCTAAAATAACTTCTTTTAACTCCAAGTGAAATTCGGTATTTTGGTGAAGATCTTTAAAGGCCCTAAAGAGTGTTACTTGGCTCAGAAAATGATTATGTTGTATACAGAAAACTGCAGAAGCTTCAGGGCTCTCTGACCAGGCACCAATAAAATATACTATATTGTTATACACATAAACTCCCAGTATCCCACTGAAAAAATTTTTCTGAATTCTAATTGCACTTATTGTCAATAACTTAATGCCTAGTTACTCTAAGTACTTCAAGAGCCTAACCTGGACTGTAAAATCATTAAGAACATCATTATATCTTGAGCTCTATCTTCTAAACCTTTTACTTCTTTTAGTATGATATTATAATATATAAACATTATAGGTACAAAGCAAATATTTGTTGATTCACTGTTATTTAAAGGGATTATCACTTCCCTTAGAGATATAAAATACAAATCAATAAACCAATAAAGAAAGTATAAAGAAATTTAAAAAGAACAGAGGCAAAGTAGAACAAAAGAGCAAAAGTGTGGTAAATTCAATAAAATTAATGAAGGAAGCTTCATGAACAAAGTTTTTCTCAATTATTTTAAGGTGAAAAAGTAGATTAATGAGGAATAAAGAGAGGGCATCCTATCCATTAAAAAAAAGCAAGAATGCCCTAGTTTTGTCATTTTTCAAGTTGGAGTAGAAAATACATTTATATGACTTAATGTTTAATGAATATTATTGTTCTCTTCTGATTGCATCTAATTCATACTGGTGATGTGAACAAATAAGCAATAAGTCCTTGCTCAGATAAAAAAAATTGATATCTTCTGATGCCATAGTACATAAATTATTTTAAGATGTTCTATTCAGTAACTGAATCAAGCAAAGCGAAGGAGAGGGAATGGTTATGCAATCTTCCCAGACAGAATTTGTTACTAAGTTTGTTTGATCCTGGGTGTTCTTTTTGACCTTTCTGTAAGTTATTCCTATTAGGAGGTTTAGGCAATCAAGAAAAATGAAATTAGCTGATTCTCTGGGAGTTTGCTGGGTATACTGACCTCAAGGAAGCTTCCCTTCTTAAATCACTTTCTTGGGTCAGGTACCCTATTGACCTTCCTCCAATTAAAGTTATTATCACTCTATACTGTAATTGTCAAATTTCTTAACTATCTTTCCAACTGGACTGTATGATCCTATGGGAAGGGACTACACATTGCCTGACACATGGTGGAAACTCAATATTTATTGGAAAAAAATCCATGTTTTCCAGCTAAAAACTGCAAGGTCAAAACTAATAATAAGTGGGGCCTAATAAACTAGGTAAATGAATGGAGAAGACAAATAAATCTAATACTTTGATGAACTTCTAACTATTATATCACAACACAAAACCTTTCCTAAACAATGCCTGTATAGTAATCTATTTTCAAATATAAAAACTGGAACATTTCATTACCCAAATTTTTCAATAAAATCTACAGTGGGATTTCTAAATGTTCTAAGGCCTAAATCTCATTTAAAAAAAAAATCTGTTTTCTTTAAGAGAGAGAAAGCATCTGAAACCACTAAGCTCTATTTTCTTACATTCCTATCACTTAGAAATAGCTGAAGTGATTTTTCTTGTTTAAAAAAGAATGCTGGCTAGTAATAAAATTCTGAAAACAGACATTTGTGATGGAAAACTGACACAAACTAATCCATAGTAAGCCTCTTATGAAAATACAATGTTTAGGTTCTAGTTACTTAATTTGGCTCACAGTTTAGTATAAGAGTATTTTGTAATTAAATATATTATAATTTTACTCACTTCAAAGCTTCCTCAAACTTATGAATTTTCTTTTGAGCATCTTCTTTTTCTTTATCACGTTCACTCTGTAAGTCATGAACCTACCATGAGAAGGACATGTAAAATTTATTGGAAGACAAGCAAAATTTACTCAAAAAAGAAATACAAATAATGAAACAGTAATCTCAAATCCATTTGTCATAAAAAATTTGACTTAGGCATGTCAAGATAGAACCTTGGTCAACCATAACCATAGAATGATTTTATATTATACTTCCATTACCAATTTTCTGTTCAAAGTTAATTGCTTGAACCTACCTGGCATGTGGATTCTTTTAAAATAAATTGTTATGTAAGAAAATGAAAAAGGGAGCAATCACTTTTGATTTTTTAAAATTACATTTTAGCCAAAGGAAAAGAATATCATGAGATTCAGAGAATACAATAAATGATGTGTCTATATTCCCCAAACACATAAGGATTATAATGAAATTCTTCTTTCCACTGCTAGGAATAATTTGTAGAACCATTTACTGAGTTTGGGAGGAAATCCCTACACCAGGTGGCATCCTTTGAGTAAATCAATAACAAGGGCTAAATGAAAATTTGTCTCCACAGAAAGCTCTTCATACGCAAATGCAGATAAGCATACCCAGTGTGGACATTATAAAGATCTTAAAATATGAAAAGGAAGCTTTGGCACAGCTGGATGAAAAGGAAGGAGTAAAACAGCAGCTTCAGTTCCACATAATGGCAATTGAGGATGCAGAGCCTTAGCCAGTAGGTAAGAAAGCTGGAGTTATTTAGTGGGGTGAGAATACCTGCTACAGACCTGCTAGCAACCAAGGTGAAGATGAAAGTGAAACTAAACTGGTGAACAGTGGAGATGAGAAAAGAATGACAAGAACAAGAACAAGAACAACAAAACAACAACAACATATACACACACTACGACAAACCATATCAAACACTCAAACAGTGCTAGTAAAAATACCTGTAGTTAGTTATTTATATCTGTTTGGATGGGAACCTACTTAACTCAAACCCTATGTTCTTTGATCTTTTCTTTTTATAATTCTCTTGTATTGTTTCCCTTGGTGTTTTAGTAAAATAAATACATTAATAAAATCAATGTCCACTTATAAACTAAAAGAAGTGAGGGTAGGGAGGAAATTTTCCATGATAATATCAAAAAGTTCCTATTGGCTGCTATGATGGTAACCTTTAAAGTGAGAAAAAAACAGAAGCAGAGAAGAAAATGCAGGAGAATTAGGAAACAGGAGCTCCTCTCCCCCATGTTTTAAATGGTATATTTAAAATATCTCATAAAGACTATTTTTCTTCTCAGGAAGAGAAAGAGCAACTTGCCTTGCAAATTTTTGCCACTGCATTTATTTTACTTTATATGGGAAAAAAAGAAAAGTCTGCTCAAAATTTTACCAGGTTCAAGACTTAAATTATTATCTTACATATCTTGGCTCCCTAACATGTATTACAGTGCTGGGCACTTAGTAAGCATGTTAAATTGGAATACAAACATAATTAAAGCAACAAAAGCACCATTCCAACACAAATCTAGCCTTTTTAACGTACAGAATCAAAGATTAAAACCCCAAAATAAAACTCAGATACGACCTAATGTAAAGACTCTGGAAACATGTTTTAATATCAGTAAAATCCTTTCTTGAAATAAAATCTTAAGTAAAAATCAAAATACCAATTTTTAAAAAAAACACACAGAGAAAAGTAAATCTTTTCAAGTAGAAGGGGGGGGTAGGACAGTTGGGAAGAAAGTTAAAGGGAGAAACTAATATCTCAAATGTTATTTTCCATTGTTGTTTACTCATACATATTTACCTATCCTTTTGCTTTAATCTTTCTTTAAGTCTCTTGCAAATATCACATAGTTGCATTTGGCTCAAATTTATACATTTTCTTCTTTTAATCAGGGAACTTATTGGATTTATTGCTATCACCAAAATATTCTTAGTATGCCATTTTTTCCTGCTTCCTGGTTCTTTATGTTACCTTTTATATATGGCTTTTCTTGTTCCAAACTTCTCCGTGTGCTGATAGATTAATAGTTAGACAGAAACAGAAATTGTTTTTTCCAGCTTTTTTGACATATAAATGTCGAATAAGAATTGTATATATTTAATGTGTACAACTTGGTATTTTTTAAATTTCATTTAATTGACAAATGACAAGCTATGTGTATATATATATGGCGTACAATGTGAAGTTTTGATACATGTATACATTATGGGAAGATTAAATCAAGCTAATTAACATATCTATCATATATATTTATCATTTTTGTGATGACAACATTTAAAGTCTACTTACTCTCTTAGCAATTTTCAAGTATACTGTACATTATTATTAATTATAATCACCATGCTGTACAATAAATCTCCAGAACTTATTCCTCCTGTCTAAACTAAAACTTTGTACCCTTTCACCAACATCTACCCATTCCGCACACCCCACCCTCTCAGCCCCTGGTAACCACTATTTTATTATCTACTTCTATGAGTTTGATTTTTTTCTTTTTAGATTCCACATATAACTGAGAGATCACACAGTATTTTGTCCTCCAGGTTCATCCACGTTATCACAAATGAAGAATCTGCTTCTTTTTTAAGGCTGAATAGTATTCTGCTGTGAATATATACCACATTTTTTTAATCCATTCATCCATACATGAACATTTAGGTTGATTCCATATCTTGGCTATTGTGTATAGTGCTACAATGAACATGGGAGTGCAGATATCTCTTTGACATATTGATTTCATTTCCTTTGGATATATATTCAGAGTGGGAATTGCTGGATCATATGGTGGTTCTATTTTTTAATTTTTTGAGGAACATCCATACCGTTTGCCATAATGACTGTACCAATTTACATTCCCACCAACAGAGTAGAAGAGTTCTCTTTTCTCTACAGCCTAGCCAACACTTGTCATCCTTTCAGTCTTTGTGTTTTGTTTTGTTTTTTATAAAAGCCATTCTAACAGGTGTAAGGTGATATTTCATTGTAGTTTTGATTTGCCTTTCCCTGATGATTAGTGATGTTGAGAATTTTTCATATACTTGTTGGCCATCTGTATGTCTTCTTTGGAGAAATGTCTATTCAGGTCCTTGGTTTATCGTTTAATCATCAGATTATTTGGTTTTTGCTATTGAGTTGTTTGAGTTCCTTATATATTTTGAATATTAACCCTTTATCAGATGTATGGTTTGGAAATATTTTCTCCCATTCTGTAGGATGCCTCTTTACTCTATTGATTGTTTAATTGGCTGTGCAAAAACTTTTTAGTTTAATGTAATCCCATTTGTCTATTTTTGCCTGTGCTTTATTGTTATATCCAAGAAATTTTTGCCAAAACCAATGTCAAGAAGCTTTTCCCCTGTGTTTTCTAGTAGTTTTATAGTTTCAGGTTTTAAATTTAAGTCATTAGTCCATTTTTAGTTGGTTTTTGTACTTGGCATAAACTAAGGGTTTAATTTCATTCTTCTGCATGTCGATAGCCAGTTTTCCCAACACCATTTATTGAAGAGACTATCCTTTCCCCATTATGTGATTTTGGCAACTTTGCTGAAGATGAATTGACCATACATGCCTGGATTTATTTCTTGACTCTTTATTCTGTTCCATTGGTCTATATGTCTGTTTTTATGTCAGTAACATACTGTTTTGATTACTTTAGCTGGGTAGTGTATTTTGAAAACAGAAAGTGTGAAGTCTCCAGCTTTGTTCTTCTTTCTCAAGACTTTTTGGGCTATTTGAGGTCTTTTGTGGTTCCATCAGAGTTTTAGGATAGTTTTATCAAATTCTGTGAAAAACGCCACATTGAATCCCTATCAAAATCGCTTTGGGTAGCATGAACATTTTAACAATATTAATTCTTCTAACCCATGAACTTGGGATATATCTTTCCATTCATTTGTATCTTCTTCAATTTCTTTCATAAATGTTATGTAGTTTTCAGTATACAGATCTTTCACCTCCTTGGTTAAATTTATTCCTAATTAATTTTTATGACATTGTAAATGGGATTTTTTCTTAAAAATAATTTCTTTTTTGGATAGTTCATTATTTGGGTATAGAAACACAACTGATTTCTGAATGATAATTTTGTACCCTGCAATTTTACTGAATTCATTTATTACTTCTAACAGTTTTTTTGGTGTAATCTTTAGGGTTTTCTACATATAAGATCATGTCATCTGAAAACAGAGACAAATTTACTTCTTCCTTCCCAATTTGGATGCCTTTTATTCCTTTCTCTTGTCTAATTTCTCTGGCTAGGACTTCCAGCATTGTGTTGACTAAATGTGGTGACAGCAGACATTCTTGTCTTGTTCCTGATCTTATAGGAAAAACTTTCAGTTTTTCTCTATTGAGTATGATGTTAGCTTTGGGTTTGTCATATATGGCCCTTATTACATAGAAGTACATTTATCTATATCTAATTTGTTTAGAGTTTTTGTCATAAAATGATGTTGAATTTTGTCAAATGCTTTTTCTGCATCTATTGAGATGATCATATGATTTTTATCCTCCATTCTGTTAATGTGGAGTATCATATTTATTGATTTGCCTATGTTGAGCAATCCTTGCATCCCAAGAATAAACCCACTTGGTCATGGTGTCTGATCCTTTTAATGTGCTACTGAATTTGGTTTTCTAGTATTCTGTTGAGGATTTTTGCACCTACGTCCATCAGGGATATTAGCCTGTATTTTTTTTTCTTGGATTTCTTCATGGATTTGTATCCCTACTCCTTCACAAGTCACTTAACATTCTGCACCTCAATTGGCTCCTCTGAAAAATGGGGATAATAACAGTGAGCATATCAAGACTGTGAAAAGTTAAATTACTGCACGTAAATCTCTTAGAACAACATTGGAAACATAATATATGCTCAGTAAATGTGAAAAAAACATTATTTTACCTTCTAGGATTGAACATTCTATATATGAACATTTTCTTGCTAACTCAAGGTTATGAACACCCAAAATCACAATGTGCCACAACACAGTAATTTCCCTAGACTGTTTGCCCTTTCAGAAAATGGCCCCTTAATTGCTAAGCATTCTGAGTTCTTGTAAGTGTTTTTTATCACTCACTATCCAATTTTAACCTCTGTCAAGTTTTCAGCTGCCACTTCTTGATGCTGGTCAGTGTGCTAACCCAAACACATTGACCTCATTTATTGCTTCTAAAACTATTAGAACCACTTTTAAAGGAGGAATGAACTGTCTGGGTGGGAGAAACAGGAACTTCCCTCTGAGGTAAGTGTGCATGTGTCAATGCACATACTTTTCAGATGGGGGCTCCTTAAAGCCAGAAGCTGTTTCTCATTTATTTTTTATTTATTCCTAGCACCCAGGAAATACCTTGCCCACACTACAATAGTCAATAGATGCTATTCTGGGTTTGTTTTTTCTTAATTGAATATATTTGCATTGTTTAAGAGCCTTTTTGGATTGCATATTTAGTTTTCACCTATACTCCAGATAGTTGTGGATGACACATAATTAAACACCAGATAAGTGAGATATCATTACATACTGTTCTCAAAAAAAAAAAAAAGACGAGATTAATACTCTTATTGGATTAAAAAAAACTTTTATTTTTACATAAAAGAACATTAAAGAACAAAAACTTAGAAAGAGATAATGCTATTGCCAATCTTACCTTTTTAATGTACTTATGGTAGTGAGAAATAAAGCTTGAAATAATTTGCTTGTAATCCTTTCCCCGCTATATATTGTTAATACTAAAAATTAATTTAGTTTAAAAGTGATAAATAATGAAAGCACAAACCAGATATATAAATATATATAATATATTTTCAAACATGAGAATTTGCTGTAAATAACTGATTTAAGTAGCTATAAGTACATTTATTGAACACTTACTAAATATTCTTTACTTCCTTGCATCCCAAGAATTTAAGTAATCAAGAAAGGAGTATTTGTATAAATAAGAAAGGGATTGTGCTATATATCAAGGACTAGATATATTGTGGCAGACATCATAGCATGGTAAAGAGCACAGAATTGGTGCTGACCCAAACGTTGACTAGCTGAATAACTCCACCATGTCTCTTAACTGCTCTAACCTCTGCTTCCCAATATGAAAAATATGGGGGATTAAGTTGTGTGACTTCTATAAATCTTTTCACTGCACAATTTCATGCTTTAAAACTTAAGTAAATGCACACATCCTCTTTAAAAAAATCACATTACTAAGAGTTGAAAAATACTATCCAATATATTATATGTAAAGCTGTGAACACTTAAAATTATCTTAAACATAATTAAAAGAATTGTACCTAAATGCTAAGCATTGGAATAACTATATTTTAATGGTTTTTGAACTCTGTTAGACTTTATATCTCATTTGTTAAATAGATACATAAGAATGATTTTAAGTAGATATTTCAACTCAGCACATTTTGGAATATACATGCTTAACATCTGTCCTATGAACTTCTCTAGGTAAACAGAACCATCTTTTACTCTCTGGTGCCTGTTTAGAAAACAAGCAATAGGTTATTTGTAGGAGACAGGTGTTTCCTTGCTAGTAAAATCATTTAGTCTAACCATTTCCTGATTTAACAGATTAGGACACTTCATCAAACAATGGCATTTAGTTTTACTACTTATTATTTGTTTGATGTTCAAAGATCTTAAGAGCAAGCAATAGCCACTAGAGAGCAATAAAGACCATTAGATAATATGTGTGTGCTTAAATTAGGGACAGCATCTGATGCTGTTTTTTTTTTCTTTACCTCAAAGACAAGTTAGAATGGTATGCTCCCATCTTGCTGCTTTCTTATAGGCATGAGAAAATAATGTCATTCAGATGGCATTTCCTCCTTCTAAACAGATATTCAGAGCTAAGTTTTATACCAAAAGTTATTGAATTGCACACCTGTAACACTGTCTTAACAAACAAAAGCCCTATACATCCCATTTAACTATCCAGTTACACAGTCCAGGGCTATGTAAGATTTATGTCAGCTCTTTGAGCAGTCAAAAAGGATATTCCCTAAGGGGGGTACAAGACATCAAATCTTCAAGGCTTGAGATCACAGCAGGTTTAATAAAGAAAGAAGAACAGATGTCAATTTAAAAGGGGGAGATTATGGAATTAATTGTAAAACAAAAAGTGACATGCTGAGCAACATTTTCCTCCAATATAAATAAAGTTAGACTATATGCACTATGAACAAATATGGTTATTTTTATTTTAAAGATTGCTATTATTTTAAATGAGGCTTATTCACATTGAAAACAATTAACACACTTTAACTATTTACTTTATTAAAAAGCTAGGCCAATTGATACTTCATGGAAAGGGAATAGCTGTAGTTATGATGCCTAATAAAAAGGATTTAGTTCTGCTTCCTGAAATGAAATATAATAGGAATGGTAAGAGGGTTACTGGGTAAAGATGAATTGAGCTCTAATATTCCCTTTCTTGTGTATGTTCATTGGGGAGAAGGGCTGACAGCAAAACCCTTAGTTAACTTAGTGGTTAAATACCCACAAAAGATAGTGGTAGGAGAAAGATTTTCTTTCTAGGTCTATCTCTATATCTAACACCCTCAGTTGGACTTAAAGAAGTTTGAGATAGGAATACATTCTTTTACAATTAGTAAGTATGTGCCCTTCTCCTTGTCACTAGCCCACCTGTCTCACAGGTAACACAGATACCATCTCTCAGGAAGAGAGCTGACCAGAGTGTAACAGAGCAGGAGGCCAAGAAGGTGTTCCTCAATGGGCAGGAAGCCAGTGAACTGCCCAAAGAATGAACAATGGACTAACAAGCACACCCAGAGGATCCATATGCCTTATACAGTGGGGAGCAAGGCTTATGATAATACATGTTCTTCTTTCGGTAAGTAAGATATTTATGAAGTTGTATTCTCAGCAGTAGACACTGAAAGTATATTCTTTATTTCAATAAAAATAGTATTTCCCTTTCCTGTTCAGATATTATTTTATAGACATGAAATATACTTAAGATCTTGCATTGAGCTGGATTAAAACTGTAGGAATAAGAAAATGTATTATAATTTTAAAGAGCACATATATAGGTCAATACATGTCAGTAGAAATACCCACTTTTCTAAATGACAGAAACATTCTTCTTCATATACATTAAGCCTTTGGAGAGCACAGTTTACATGTAATTCATCCTCAACCCCAGCTCAGTACCTAATATGATACCTTGCCCAATGTAAGCATTTAATGGATATCTGCTGAGTAACTACATGGATAGATAAGATGCGGTGTTACAAAATATTTTAAGAATTTTGTGATGTAAACCATGTTTAATTTTAATTTGTATGTATTTTAATTAGGTGAAAGGTTAACCTTTTTCTCATTTTCCATTATATGTGTATGTTACAAGTGGATTAATTTGGTAAATGTTAGAATAGCAAATAACTATAAAAGCAGCAACAACTTTGCTATTTCAAATAGTCTTTTACTTTCTCATAGCAAACAACAATTTCAAAACTGAAGTTTCATAGTCACAAATCTATAGAACTCTGCACTTTACTGCCTATGGTATTAAATGTGCCAATAACCCCCCAATTATTTCTGATAACAGGAATACCAATGTATGTCAGTAGAAATATTCAGTGTTATAAACAAGAAACAATTATTAACCATTTTTGAATAGTCCCCAATTTTTCATTGTTTCATGTTCTTTGGTTAAATATTTAAAGTTCTCATTGCACAAATGAGAAAAGAATACAAAATAACTCCCGCTGATTGTATCACAAACTGGTAGAAAGAAAATATAATTTCAAAGTGTTACTACAAGAGGTTAAGATCAAAATACAGTCATCCCACCATATCTGTGAGGGATTCGTCCCAGGACCCCTGAGGATACCAACATCTCAGGATGCTGAAGTCCCTGATATAAAATGGCACAGTAATTGCATGTAACACGCATCCTCCCATACTCCAAACCATCTCTAAATTACTTATAACACCTAATACAATGCTTGTACATCCCTTCATTCATATGGATTCAAAGTAGTACTCAAGTTTGAGTACTACTCAAACTTGGCAAATTCAAGTTTTGCTTTTTGGAACTTTGTAAAATTTTTCTTTTGAATCTTTTGGATCCACGGTTGAATGAATTCATGGATGCAGAACTCATGGATATGGAGGGCCGACTGTATTTTTCACTCATTAATACAACATGCAAGTAGTGTTTTAATGTTGATATAATTAATAATTGAACTGAAGAAGTTGTTTATAAACATGGGAAGTAAAGAAGCAAAATTTAATCACTGGTTAGCCCAAACTTAGAAACAAATTATTCTTTAAGGGTGAGAATGTATGGCCTTATAAAAATCAGCCCTCATTAATGCCTCACTGCTATTTTAAATGTTTTATAGCTTCCCACAAAACATATTACCTTTTTTTCATAGGTGCGTTTTAAATTACTTTTCTCCATTTGAAACTTATTTTCTTGATCCTGTGAATGATAAATATTTATTTTTATTATACTTAAAATTGCTACTGAAAATAAAATTAGTAATCTAATGAAATCAATGAATCCACTTGATGTCAAACTTTACTTCAAGAGTTTTGCATATCATTAAAGGAACCCTACCTGCCCAATTTTCCAAGCCACAATTAAAAATATGAGTAGCTTTATATTATAGGGCATAAAACCTTAGTTAAATAAAGATGTTACTATTCTCAAAAGTACCTACTTCACAGTGTAAGAAACACTTTCTGACCCTTTGGATTAGGATATTACTTTAAAAATGACCAAGTGAGTCAATATGGAGATGACAGATTTGAAGTTATACCAGTCCTTGGTAATTTTGTTACTTTTTGACCATGAGAGAAAAGGAAAGATCTAAAAGGCGAGAGAGAAAGAGAGAGAGAGATTATTTGCAGATAATTTAAAAAGAGGAAAATATTCTAAAATAATAATATATTTAAATAAGTTTATATTTTAAACTAATCTCAAAAAAGAGATCATTCAACTTAAAATTATTGTCCTTTATTCTCTACACCTTATTAGCATCTACCTTTGTTAAATTTTTTTAAAAAATGAAAACTTATACAATGCAATAACATAACCAGAAAAGGCTACTGCATTTCTGAGAGTTTTTTTAATTGACTCTCATTTATACATATAAATCAAGAAAAGGAAAGGTGTGTTTGGCCCTTGTTCTGTGTAGAAAATACAAGACTCACCTTTAGTTGTTGCTTTCTTTGAAGTTCTGATTCCTGTA
The DNA here is from genome assembly GCA_023783475.1 of Daubentonia madagascariensis. Classification (NCBI taxonomy): domain Eukaryota; kingdom Metazoa; phylum Chordata; class Mammalia; order Primates; family Daubentoniidae; genus Daubentonia; species Daubentonia madagascariensis. The sequence continues at coordinate 12,962,474 of JAKFHU010000487.1, forward strand.
ACTGCTGTTTTAATTGACAGATGTTCTGTTCTAATTCTTCAATCATACCAGATGCCTACAAGGATTTTCAGAAGAAGAATAAAAAGCAGAATATTGATTTTTGTACAATCTTATAACCTCTGGTTAAAAAAAACACCTTTTTTCCCCCGAAAGTTTAATCAGAATTAAAATTATCTATAAATCTGAGTGGAAAATGTTATTAAAAGACAGTATAAAAAGTAATCCTTTAAAGTAAAAATACAAATTAAATGCTACATAGTATTTAATGTTATGAAATGTAACACTGATACAAAAATAATAGGTTTGCAGAAGTCTTTTTAAATTTTAATTATAAGACTAAAGCAGAACCCAAAATTTCAAAATAATAATAATTATAATGTATATAGTTACTCTGAAAAATGTATTAACACAACTAAGCATTTCTTCTCAGGATTTATGTGTTTCCTTCTTTAAAAACTTTGGTACTTAAAAGGGTTAACTTATAGCAAAATTTAGTTTATTCAATATTTACGTTGTACTATATATTAGACATTTGGCATTTTCAACATTTTAAATGTCAATAAAAATTCTTGAAGTTTCTGTTATTTTAAGGATAAAGCAAAGAACAGACTAATTTCAAATGTCAAATAATCTCTATATGGCTATCCATGGCTACAGGCGAGTAAAGTAAGTAACTACTTTGGGTGGATGTATCTACCAACATATAATACCTTAGAAGCTGAAAGAGCATGTTCTTGTTTTAGAAGGTTTATATCAGCATCAAATTTGGTTTGTAATAATTTCATGTTTTGCTCATAATCATTTACAAGATGATCTTTCTCTTTATGTAGTGCATTACGCCTAAAAACAATAAGAGAATAAAATAGACTTTCAATATATTTAGAACCAATCTCTAAAATGGAATTTTTTAATCAACTAAATAGAAATACATTATCATTCAATATATCAAATAAGTATCAACATTTTTATCAGCTGCTTCTAAACATTATACTTATGTTACAAAGGGACTTTAAAAAAATAAACTAACAGTAGTATTTAGGTTAGAAACTTCACAAGGTTAAATGCACGAGATAATTTTGGCTGATAATTTATAGAGTTAATATCAGTACTTTATAGCTACACCTGATAGACATCTGATTTCAGACGTTACCTTGCCTTTACTTCTTGTAATTCACTACACGTTATCTGGTAACATCTTTCAAGTTCCGATTTTTCTTGAATTAATTTCTGCCTCTGTAAATTACTGTTCTCTGCTTCCCCAGTCAGCTGCTGCACACGGGCCTCCAGCTCTTTGACCATGTGGTTCTAAAAGAATAGGTCATTGTTAAGAAAGCCTCTAACTTTATTACACTTTTGCATCACTAACAAGCCTGAAGAAAATATATAGCCTATAAGAATAAAGAAAACAAATGTATCATGAACCATAGTAGTAAAAATTAAATCAACTTCTAAATTAACCAAGTCTTAAAAAAAAAAAAAGAATGCTTACTACCATAAAACTAAGAACATCATGGTTATCTTGTTTTATCCATTCATTCACTTAATGAATATTTACTGAGTCTGGTAATATTACAGGATGTAGGTACATAGCAGTAAATAAGACAGGTAAAGTCCCTGTCCTCAGAAAAGTTACATTCTCTTTATACCTCTTGATCAGTAGATTAATTAGGTGAGCACTTACCAAAGTTCTTTGCTCTTCATTTGCAGTTTTAGAAACTTTTTAAAATTATAAAAGCAATGTAATAATATTTTTAAAAAGGAAGTCATAACAACAAAATTTTAACACAGGGGTTATCAATTAAGTGATAAATATTTTATTTTATTTTATTATATAGTTGTAATTTTATTACATAGTTGCAGTGTCATGCACAAGTTTTTCATTCATTTCATTTTCTGATGTCTTTACATTTTATAAAAGGCACTTCTCCATTTTTCCACAGTATTCAAATTATCAATCAACTAAATCATTTCTCTATTATTTAAAATTTTTCACCTTTGTAGGACTGCAATTTTAAAAAAGGATAAAGGTATTTATGACCTTTTAGTACCTTATCTAAAATTAGGGTAAGGAAGTATCAGTTGAAGGGACAATTGATTTTTATTTTAAAAATTAAACATCTAGTAAGTATGAGTAATTAGGAAAGGTATAAAGTTCTGGTCAATTATCCTGTTACATGCCTTCTAAGACAAACATCACACTCCCACTGAGAACAACCGAAAAACCCAGAAAGATTAAAAAAAAAACAAAAACCCAGTAGAAAGGCTTTAGAGGACTTCCAAGGCAGCTTGGATGTAAGGAGGCCAGAGGAAGAAACCTCAGAGAGATGAATCAACATTCTACAAATTGCTTTTACCATAGAGGTATTTTCCATTATTGGAGGATGAGGATGGAAATCAAAACAGAGGGTGGCCAAGGCAGCCAGGACTTGAGGAACCAAGATCCCTGAGAAAAGGGATTCACAGAGAAATAGGCACATACCAGCAGTTTTATCCTCAAGGAATTTGTTAAATCTTAACATTCACAGAGCAGCAGGCCAAGAAACCAAGTGAAAAATCTCTGAAAAGCACACCAGAGTTTTCAGCAGTATCACTTAGGAGTAAAAACTTGTAGATTATCCAAAGAGAGAGGCCCCTAGTAACATCAAGGCTTTCAGCTGGGACTTGTGTTGACAGCTACCACTAGGAGTGGAGGTTAGTCAAAAGGAGACCAAAGATTACAAAGACTGCAGCCCAGCCTTCAGTCAATTTAGTCCCTGAATGGATCACATAATCTGTCACCATACTTGCTGCCTCTCAGAGGTTAGGGCAGAGGCAATCTGGAAGAAAGTAATGACATACAAAGCCCTTATTACTTTTCATACACCATGTCTGGCAATCAACCAGAAAATAACAGGCATACCAAGAAATAGAACAAAGACAAAACAGAAACATACATGCAGATGGCCCAGATACTGAAATTATAAGACATATGAGGCATATTTTATCCTGGCTCAAAATATATGAGAAGCCCTGCAAAATTAAATGAAGATCAAATATAAGAGCAGGAATAGTCCAGGAGAAGATGACTCTTAGCTGGAGATCTTAGAAAATATCATCAGAACACAGTTATCCAAAGTAAGTAGCATGCAAATAATCTCTTGTTTGGTTCAATGATAACAGATGCACAGGTTGTGATTATAGCTTCTTTCAACACAATCTGGTATGAAAAAGAAGCAGGAAAGACCACGCTGAATGAAAAATCACACAACCATTTTTGCAGAAACCAATCTGTGGATAAGATGGATTCAGGGAAAGAAAGAACATTATGACAAGCCTTGAAGTAGGCCACAGAGTAATAAATGCTAAATAATTCACTCTCATATACCTCTGTATAGTAAGAAACTCCTTCTACTATGAAACATGACCTTGGCCCTATATATCCGAAACAATCTTCAAGTAGCTGGCCAAGGAAGAATCGTGTATATTTAAAGATGAGAAATCATCAAAAACGGACCACCAGCATCTATACAAACAAATGGTAAGGAAATGAGAGGAAAGACAGAAAAAAAAAAGGCAAATGAAGAGCATTCACCAAGAAAAAGAAAATCACTTACATGTGACAGGTTAAAATCAACATTAAATGTATCCAATGTACTTTTTACAATTTGCAAAAAGATTATATACCCATAAAAAGTTAAACCTCACCTCTATAAAAAAAATAGGTCAATAAAAACCTGTAAGATCTCAGGTAAGCTATGTTGAGATACAAAAAAAATCAGTAAAACATGAACACACTGATCTCAGGTAAAAGGCAAAGGGTAAAAAAGCATCATGAAAAGGAAAGTTACAATGAAAATAGCTCCAAAAAGAATGTATAAGAAGGGACACAGTAATAAACATGAAGAAAAAGCCAGTGAGAAGCAAACAAAATTAAAACTGGAATAAGCAAAAATTTAAAGAGCAAGCAATCAATATAGAAAAGAGAAAAGAAAGATCCAACATTTACATAATTGGTGTACCTGACAAACAGAACTGGTAAAATAGGAAAATATATTAAAAGACATAATACAAGAAAACTTTACAAGAAAAGAATATACAAATAGAAAGCGTACACTATAAAAACGACACAGAATGAAGAATGCCAAGGTATATGATAAAGTTATTGAAGTTCAAGGAAATGATCCAGTTAAAGCATTAATCAAACATGTCACTCTCCTGCCGAAACTCTCCAATGGCTTCCCTTCTTACTCAGAGTAAGAAGTGATTACCGTGGCCTCTCCAATCTCATCTCCTACCACTCTCCCCTCTCATTTACTACACACACTCCAGCCATACTGGCCTTCCAGCTGTTTTTCAAAGTCATCAAGCTAGCCTCAAAGCCTTTGCATTGACTGTTCCTTCTGCCTATAGCACTCTTCTGCCAGGTGCCTGCACAGCTCAGTGTCTCATTTTTTTCAGTTCTCTGCCTAAATGTCATCCTGTGAAGAAATCCTTCCATGGCCACTCTAGCTAAATAACCAAATCTCTAACCCCCTTATTTCTCTGGTCTCTTACCCTTTCTTTTTCTTTTTTTCTTTTTCTTTTCTTTTCTTTTTTTTTTTTTTGGTTCTTTGTTTTCTGTTTTTCACAACAAAGTACAAGTTCAAGATAGCCAAGACATTGCTTTGTTTGTACTAGATCTCCTGTTTCTAGAGCACTGCTTGGCTTAGAGTAGGTACTCAATAAACATTTGTAGATTATTGACAAGGTTGATCCTTGAACAACATGGGTTTGAACTGCAGCAGTCCATTAATACATGGATTTTTTTCAAACAAACATGGATCAAAAATACAGTATTCACAAGATGCAAAACCTGCTTATACAGCAGGCAGGCTTTTCCTATACTTAGGTTCCACAAAGCTGACTACAGGACTTAAATATGCATGGATTTTGGTATACATGGGGGTCCTAGAACCAATTCTCTGCACACGCCCAGGGATGACTGTATTTTTAAAAAGTGAAAACAGGATAATTGCTAAAATTTCAAACTGTCAATTTCTGACCACAATTATTGAAAAATATTATTATCAGCATCTTTTATAAGTTTATGATAGGGTTACAATGAGGAAATAACAAACACCAATATAGAATACACCAAAACAGTTTTTTGTGTGTTATAAAAAGTAGAGCTAGCATACAAGAAATCCAAAGTAGGGATATTTCCCCCTAAAGTAAAAGAATTTTTGAAAATCTATTTCTTTTTTTCTTTGTCTTAATGCAAAAATAAATGTGCTCTTTATAATAGAAAATAACAAATTGCTAAAGAAATAAACCAAGGCAAAAGGGGCTAGATTTACACAGATAAATAAATCGACAGACTTTGCCTAAGGAAAAGGTTTTCTATCAGCCAGAAAAACCAGATAGCCCTCTTTCTATAATATGAATAAATAAATACAGTAGAGATGAGAAAATGCCCATATAAAAGCATAAAACTATTTTTTATGAAAGAAAGAAAAAAGGAAATGAGAGGGAAATGCATCCAACAGATCAGAGCAGAAAGTGGTAGACATTGAAACAATATTGTGACTTCAGCCATCTGTATATCATTGACCAGAGCAACAGTGGTAAAGTGAACTTGAAATTTTAACTCAGAAATTATTAAAATGATCAAAACTTTATGAGATCTAAAAGGAAGAGATGTGACTAAAATTGGTAACCCATGGATTATACCCCTTCAAAAGAAAAAGAACTACCAGGAGAAGTGGTTCCTTTTCATTATCCTATTAGATGTGTGGTTTGGACTGCTGGCCATTCTTCCTAAAGATATGTATGTATTATAAATGACAACAAGTAAGTACTTATGGTGATAGTGATACTTGTCCATCCTTATTTGTCTTCACCCATTGGCAAACCTTTTGGTTATAACAGAAAATAACAAGTATTGGTGGAGATGTGGAGAAATAAGTACCCTTGTGCACTGTTGGCGAAAGTGTAAAATGGTATAGCCATTGTGGAAAACAGTATGGAAGCTCCTCAAAAATTTTAAAATACAACTACCAAAGGATCCAGCAATCCCACTTCTGGGTATTTGTCAGTGCAGAATTATTTACAACAGCCAAGATGTAAAAAACAATGTAAATGTCCATGGATAGATGATTAGCTAAAGAAAGTGTAGTATATACATACAATGGAATACTATGCAGCTATAAAAAAGGAAATCCTGTCATATGTACCACTTAGATAAACCTTGAGGACATTATGCTAAGTGAAATAAGCCAGTCACAGAAGGATAAATGCTGCACGATTCCAGTTATATGAAGTATCTATAGTAGTCAAACCCACAGAAACAGAAAGTAGAGAATGGTGGATGCCAGGGGGTTGGGGAAGGAAAAATGAGGAGTTGCTGTTCAATGGATATAGAGTTTTATTCACGCAAGATGAAAAAGTTCTAGAGATTTGCTGTACCACAATGTGCCTATAGTTAACACTGCATTGTACACTTAAAAATTTGTTGACAGTGTAGATGTCACATTACGTGCTTTTTTACCTCAATAAAAACAAAAACAAAAAACAATGGATATAACTTAATACCACATTAAATGTGAATTCATGTAAAATTCTTCCCCAACTGAACACCCAAGGCTTCATGGACCACCAACATATTTTGATGAAGAAGAAGATAATGACAACAGCCACCACTGAGTGCTCATTGTAGGTATCAGGCACTGTGCCAAGTGTTTTTAAAGCTTAAAGCCATTTCATATTCCCCCCAAAACTAAGAGGTAGGTATAATTAACATCATTTTAAATATGAAAAAACTAAGACTTAGCAAAATTAATTAGCTTGGCCACACTTGCCCTACTGATAAACTGGTAAGCAATAGAGCAGAATTTGATCCAAGAACTCCCGGAACTAAAACCTGCTCCATTGTGTTTCATCTTCTCCAAGAATATGATATTCTGCTCATGGGATTAACAGAATATGAACTTGCAGAAATACCTCAGGAAGACATATCACTTCAAAACATAAGGCACACAAAGAAAAGCTAAAATGTAACACTGAAAAACTTGAAGTCCCTTTCTTAGCCTCTCAAATTATTGCTGCTGTTATTCCCAAAATAATATTTTTTTAAATTCTGTAATTTGAAGGCTGTAGTGTTTTCTACCTTGAATAATTTATGACTATAAAGGGCAGGCTAGTGAAGTTCTATTCATTTCTCAGCCCCTTTATTAGAATACCCGTTACAAGAGAAATGAGACTCACAAACATATTATATAATCTGCTAAGGGAACAGAGCAGTGGAAATAATCTATTACCACAAAATGTCTCCTAAATATCTATTGAAATAAAGATGTCTCATTACTCAATGATTTCTTAAACATATACTTTAGTTAGCTTAGAGTAATAAATTCAAAAGTCATCAGTTTTAAAATATGATAAAAATAATCTTTAAGAAATCAGTTTTAAAATATACCACTAGAATTCTCTAGTTGTATCTGTCCATCTCTCCCTCTCCCCACCACCCTTTTGCTTTCTCTCCCCCTCTGGTACTGGTAATGTCACTGGGCTATTATAGGATTATCTTTTGGCTCTTGCATTTCAAACTACATTGAATAACTCTAACTATAATGCTAACTAACAATTAAATCATCTTGTTCTACAAAATTTATGTATAGTCTTTCACCCATTTGAACAAACTAAACTGTCCATCCAGAATATGATGATTTCCATAGGACGATTTTTCTAAATCTACAAGATTATGCTTATCTTTTTATAACAACAACAATTCTTACTCTAGCACCATACAAGTATGAAAAGTACATTCTCAGTTACTTCATCAATAAGGGAAATAAAATGAATAGGCCCCAGAAGCATCCCTTCGGCACACTACTCAACATATTCCTTCAGGTTCACACTACTTTTCAAAATGAATTTTACATATGATATTCATGCTAACTGCAACATACCTAAGACCAAACTTTACCAGTTTGTCAAAGACTATTTCTTCTGAGACTCCTTTAGCAAGTAATTCAAAGAATTCATATGTATAATAAAGGGTTTATGGTATATACATACATATGATTGACCATTGTATATGAGGCCCACCAAATAGACAGACACAAGATTAGGAAGTCCTAGAGCTGTGCCAAATACATCAGTCACCAGAAGGAAAACAAAAATTGGAAGTCAAGAAAAGGATTCAGAAATAGGAAAACCAAAGCAGTCAATCATGCTGGGAGGACAAGGTAAAAGAGCAGTGAGAATCACAGCAGAAGAAAATGGGTAAGATATAAGCAGGTGAAACAAAGAAATGATTCTCATACTAATTCTTCAAACACTAAGCACCTGCCAAGACATAATTCTCGTTAGAAGTTGGCATGCTTTCTCATATGCAGATAATTATTATATGAAATGAAAAAGTAGCTTATGCATTAAGAGCTATATTTATTGAACAAATACTTTTGTATATACTGATACCAACTTTGTGATTGAAGAAGCAAAATATGTGATATCAGTTATTCATTTTATGATTTATTTTTAAAGCCTTTTTTGAATGCTCACTGCTTTACACACAATTCTAGGCACAAAGTAAATAAAAGAAATATAAGTATTACTCAGCAGTAAAAAACAACAGTGAATTAACACATCTGGTATTATCCTGGATGGAGCTAGAGCCCATTCTTCGAAGCGAAGTATCACAAGAATGGAAAAACAAGCACCACTGGTACTCACCATCAAATTGGTACTAACTGATCAATACTTATGTCACACATGGAAATAATATTCATCAGGGGGCGGGCAGGTGGGAGGTGGGTGGAGGGGATGGGAAAACTCTCACTGAATGGGTGCGGGGCGCACAGTTTGGGGTATGTCCACAATTGTAGCTCTGACATGGGAAGTGCATGGGCAATATATATAATCAAAGTATTGTATCCCCATAATATTCTGAAATGAAAGGAAAAAAAAAAAGAAAATAAATAAATAAAATAGTATCATTTAAACATGTAATCAATATTAAAATATAAAAAAAAAAGAAATTTAAAACTTATAATGTCAAGGGAAAGCCTACAGATGCATACAAAGTACCTAAGTACAACAACAATATTTGGCCAAAATAATAATTTTTAAACAGAATACAAAGATCTGAGGGGAAACCAAATAGTGGAGGCTTCAAAATGGGGTAAAAAAATTATTCAAGAAAAAAGATGCTGATTTTTTACAGGCTGTAACAGTGTAGAAGGGGAATTCAGTGGTATATAACAATAGGAACAGGGAAGAAATAAGTTACTGTACAGGAAATGATAAACAGATTACCTTGGGTGCACAGGATATCTTCCCATATTGGGAACTCAAAGGTAGCACTTGGAAGACTAGGTTGGACCTTTTGAAGCGACATGGCTTGTAAGCAGAAGTTATAATAGGCATTAGATTAGGAATTCAAGTTCTGGATCATTGGAAAATGGGAAAACTTGCATTTGTCAGATATGGAGCAAGAAGAGACAGGGAGAGCAAGTGGCAGGTTACTGGAAGAGTCCAGGAATGAGGCAACAATGGCCTGGACTCAATTGGTAGCTGTGGAAACAGAAGGGAAGAGAGCAGATCCAAGAAAATTTTCAGAGAAGTAAATTGAATGATTCAGTAAAATACTAAATGAGGGAGATGAGAAGTGGCAAAAATCATAAATCTTTCAGGTTTAAAATCTAATGACCCAAGAGTATGATGATGACAATGGGGAATTAAAAGAAAGTTTAGGAAAGAGTATTATTTGGTATGAAATATCAGACATGATTTTCAACAAGTTAAGTCTCAGGAAATCTAATATATCCTATGGGCTTTCAGTTATGCAACATCTGAAACAGTTATGCAACAACATGGGTAGTATAAGAAATCAGGACTGGACATATAAATGTTGGAGTTTTACATGCAAACTTAGGTTGAAACTCCGTAGGAGTCAAAAATTAAAAAGGGTTAGTATTAGGCAACTATTTAGAGTCCAAACTTCTCTTATGACAAATTCCTATGGCAAAAAGAGCAATAAAATTTATATTTCATAACCTTCTTATGGAAATATGACATATACACAAAAAGGTACACAAATCTTAAGTGTATATTTTGATAATTTTTTCACAAATTGAAAACACCCATGAACCACTAGAAGATGTCAACATTACCAGTTCCTCTGAAGCCTTATTAGTCATCTTCTACCCAAAGGTAACCACTATTCTAACTTCTACCACAACAAATAAATTTTTCTTTTTTTCAAACTTTGTATAAATTGAATTATAGAGTACATACTCTCTTGGGTCAGGCTTCTTCATGCATATTACATACCTGTGAGATTCATCCATGTTGTGGGGTGCAATAGTAGTTTAATCTTTTTCAATACTGAATACAGCATTCTATTGTGTCAATATATCTAAAATAATATATCCATTCTATTGATGGGTTGCTTTCAGTTTTTGATTATAAAAAATAATGTTGCTATGCTATGAACACTCTCATACATGTTTTACAGTGCATACATGCACAGATTTCTTTTGGTTATGCATCTCGCAATGAAATTGCTGAGTCATAAGATGCACCTATGTTAAGCTTTAGTAGTTACTAACAAAGAGTTTTTCAAACTGAATATAAAAATTTAAACTCCCTATAGCAGTGCATGAGACTTCTGACTATTCTGCATCTTTGCCAAAACTTGGTACTGTGATTTTGGTTTTTTTTGTTAAATTAACCCTTCTTGTAGGTGTATAGAGATATTGAATTGGTTTATTTACATTTCCCTTACAATTAATGACTTGAGCACCTTTTTCAAGTGTTCGTTAATCATTTGGATATTTTCTTTTGTGTGGTGCCCTTTGCTTTTTATTGTATTGTTTTTCTTTTTCTTGTTGATTTGTAGGAATCCTTTATATATTTAAAATGCAAGGACTTTATTAGATAAAGGAATTACAAATATCTTCTTCCACTCTCAATTGCCTTTTCCCTTTCTTAATGATATCATTTGGTGAACAAAAAGTATTAATTTTAGTATATTCTGGTTTATCAGTATTTTCCTTTATGGAAAACATTTTCATTTCCTTTTTAAGAAATCTTTGACTCATCTAGGCCAAGAAGATATTCTCCTAAGATTTCCTCTATAAAGTTTTATCTGCACATTTAAATCTTAAAATGTTCCTAAAATTGGTTTATTAAACAATGTGAAGGTTCAAGGTGCATTTTTCCATATGGATAGTCAATTGACCAATTTATTGAAAGGACCACTTTCCACATCGAATGGATTGGTTAAAAAATATAAACTAAATAATTGTAGTCAATTTTCCTTAAGACTATAATCTTATATTGACAGTCCCCAAAATTTAAAAGAGCAAAGAGAAAATGATTTTAGGATTATTATATAATGAATACACTTTGAGAAACAAAAAATAATATTGTCACCACCAAAATAAGTATTATATAGGAATTAAAATTTTTATCCAACAAGGAAAAATATAATGTATGACCTAAGTAGCAAGTGGAACAGAGTTTAAATATTAATTTATGAAAAAAACTTTAAGTGAAATCACATACAGCAAGTCCCAAATAAAATCATTTCCACAGTTAATGAGGGAAAAAAACTGGTTTCATTATATGCCACTCCACTTAAAGTTGCAGTTTCTAAGAACCTATCAATGACATTAAGTGAGGACTTACTATATACACAGGTTAGTATATATGAATATATTTCCTTGCTATGTCAGTTGAGAGGGCACAAAAGGAATGACACCCTGCAACAAGCACACCTAGCACACGTATCTTGGTTCCCAATACCATTCTCCATATAGTCCACATTGATGGGAGTATGTCAAGGGACCACAAGAGTCAAATGAAAGAGCTCCCAATGGCCAAATCCAGAACAATTTGAGCAATAAAATAAAGCAGTACTGGATTATAACCCAAAGTACAAAATAAATATCCATGTGTTCATACTAACATAAATAAATGATTGAATAAATTAGTAAATGAGAGAGAAGAGATAAATCTCCCATGCAGAAATATTCCAAATAATTTATATAGATACTTCACCCTCAAGGACAAGGAGTAAAATTCCCTACTTCTTAAATGTGGGCTGCATATAGTAACTTCCATCCAAGGAGTACAATATGGAAAGGTGGGAAGTACCTTTACAATGGAGAAACCTAACAAACACTACCTCCGCTAGGTGATCAAGATTAATATGGATAGTGATAAGTCATGTTAACAGAATGTACTCTTAATATGATATAATGAGAATAGCAATTTGTTTCTGTGATCTTCCTCCCTCAACCCATAACCCCAGTCGAATGACATAATGAGTACATGTAATGTGGTGTCCTAGATGAGATCCTGGTAATGAAAAAGGATATTAGGTAAAAACTATGGAATTCTGAATAAACTATGGACTTTCGCTGACAATAATGTACCAATATTGATTCATTTATTGTGAGAAGTATACCAAAATAATGTAAGATGTTAATAGGAGAAACTGAGTGTGGGGTATATGGGAACTCTCTGTACTAGCTTCTTAAATTTTCTGTAAATCTAAAACTGTTCTGAAAAATAAAGTCTATTTTTTAACTGGTCATTTTATTCAAAATGATGAATCAGTGCTATATTCGGGTTTCTTCCTTATAATCATTGCGACGTTGGAAGAAGAAATGCTGATAGAGATGACAAAATCACCAAATTCTAGCTATCTCAGTGAGTTGATAAGTTGCTTTATGAATTATTATATGTCACTGCTAACAACAGTTAAAACAAAATAATTCAGGCATCTAAGGCTTTTGATACTTCTTCCGGTAAAGGTTCTTAACTTACCTTAACCAACCATACAGATTCATGGATGGGATTCAGCGTGTCAGTGAATTTGAATGGGGGAAAAAAAAGAGTTCATTTTTATTTTTACTACTCTAACTGAAATTTAGCATTTCTCTTCAATTATAAATGTAGTTATCAAACCAAGGTAGTATTAGCAATACCTGTGACTAACAGAACTCACAGATATTTTTATAGTTCATTGCACTGTTAGGTCATCACTAAATTTTGTTTACCCTCATCATTATTCAAAAATTACTAACAGGCCCACTGCTAGATCTTAATATTTCCTGCATTAATTTAGAAGTATATATATTACTTTATCAGAATTTTGATTTATTAATATTTTTACAACTGAAACTCAATATAATTTTTCTTTGTAATCTTGTATATTTTATTAAATTTAAAAATATTATTCTCAGAAGGACTGCATAGACTTCACCAGATTGCCAGCAGCGTCCATGGTACAGAAAAATGTTAAGAACTCTAATAATAAAGCCTAGAATCTCAATAAAGCCACCCACAGACTTTCAGTGTGTCTAAATCCTGATATCAAGAGAGTTCTATCATTTTATAGCCTTCATCTCCCAAAGCATCTAATAATTTGGTTATTATTTTTATATTTCTAAGTTTTAATATTTGCCTTAAAAATCTAGTGTTTACATGTTTTAACTGAGTTTCACATAAGAAAATCTCTGCCAATACCAAAAAACATAAGTCGAATAATCTGTACGAGTATCTGCTTACAACAAATGGCAATAAAATAAAATAAGACTCGACAAAAAAGAAAAAAGCCTGAAAGAACAACAAAACAGAGAAAGTAATTCTCAGGGATAGTCTTGTCTTTCATCTTAAGCCATGCCTTGAACTCTACCTTGTTTAATTATTAAATCAGGAGCTGCTCAACAAGACCTGCCTAGTTTTGATGATTCTTAAATTCAATCCTGCTGACAGACTCTGTCCATATTTCTCTATATTTACTATTATTGCCTATGACAAGATCTGAATGCTAATTTTTAAATTCAACTTTCATTAAAAATAGAATGAAGTTGCTCTGACAGTTACCTCTTGGCCCAAAGTATTACTTTTCGTTCCATCCCAAACTTATAAAAATTAAAAGTTCTACTGTAAAATATATTTTCTCTTAATATTATTTAATTAATGAAATAAAACAATGCAGTAAACATTTTAAGCAATTAATATATTTTACAAATTTCAATTTTAAAATTATTTAATATATTTAATTCAATTATGTGAAAATTTAGGATGTTGAAATGACAGAAATGTACTTCAGATTTAAATATGGTTTTTGTCCATGGCTTTAAATACCAAAGAGATATTTGTACACCCACATTCATAGCAGCATTATTCACAATAGCCAAAAGGTGGAAGCACCCCAAGTATCCATCCACCAATGAAGAATACACAAAATGTGGTATATATACACAATGGAATATTATTCAGCCTTAAAAAAGAAATTTTGACACATGCTACAATATGGATGAACCATGAAGACATGCTAAGTGAAATAAGCCAGTTACTAAAGGACAAATACTGTTTAATTCTACATTATACAGTAATCACCATACTATATCTTATTATATAAGATTCCCAGAGTAGTCAAATTCATAGAAAGTAGAAGGGTGGCTACCAGGGGCTGGATGAAGGGGGCAAATGGAGAGTTATTGTTTAATAGGTACAGAGTTTCAGTGTGGAAAGATGAAAAAATCTGGAGATAGATGATGGTGATGGTTGTACAACAATGTAAATATACTTACTTAATGCCACTGAACTGTATACTTAAAATGGTTAAAATGGTAAATTTTATGTTATATATATTTTACCACAGTAAAAAAAGAATGATTAAAAAAATCCAACAATTGATTTGTGTCCTATTAGATATACAAAATACTCCTACAAATCAAGGAAAAATATAAATAACTGAATTTAAAAATGGACAAAGGGGATGATCAGGCAACTTAAAATAGCCAATAAACATACAAATTAGTCATTAGAGAAATGCAAATTAAAATATGACATTTTTTAAATGAGAAGAAATTTTAAAGTCTGATAATTCCAAGTGTCAGCAAGGATGTGGAAAGATGACACTCATACTCTGTTGAGTGGTGGCAGACATTGGGATAATCACTTTGAAAAGTGTACTATGTACACAGAGACTGCACTCTTAAATATATACTCCATAAAGCAGTGGTTTTCAATTTGGGGTCTCAACCCATGTAAAATCAAGTTGTAAATCACAACCAGCAATTTTTTTTCTTTTTTTTTTCTTTTCTTTTTTTATTTCAGAATATTATGGGAGTACAACACTTTGGCTATATATATTGCCCATGCATTGCCCGTGTCAGAGCTACAATCATGGACATGCCCCAAACTGTGCTCCCCACATCCATTCAGTGAGAGTTTTCCCATCCCCTCCACCCCCCTCCTACCTGCCCGCCCCCTGATGAATATTATTGCCATGTGTGATGTAAGGGTTGATCAGTTAGTACCAATTTGATGGTGAGTACCAGTGGTGCTTGTTTTTCCATTCTTGTGACACTTCGCTTCGAAGAATGGGCTCTAGCTCCATCCAGGATAATACCAGATGTGTTAATTCACCACTGTTTTTTATTGCTGAGTAATACTCCATGATATACATATACTACATTTTATTAATCCACTCGTGTATTGATGGGCACCTGGGTTGTTTCCACATCTTTGCAATTGTGAATTGTGCTGCTATAAACATTCGCGTGCAGATGTCTTTATTATAGAATGCCTTTTTTTCCTTTGGGTAAATACCCAGTAGTGGGATTGCTGGATCAAATGGTAGCTCTACTTTTAATTCTTTGAGGTATCTCCATATTACTTTCCATAGAGGTTGTACTAATTTGCAGTCCCACCAGCAGTGTATGAGTGTTCCTATCTGTCCGCATCCCCGCCAACATTTGTTGTTTTGGGATTTTTTGATATGAGCCAATCTCACTGGAGTTAAGTGATATCTCATTGTGATTTTGATTTGCATTTCCCTGATGCTTAGAGAAGTTGAGCAATTTTTTATATGTTTGTTGGCCATTATTCTGTCTTCTTTTGAAAGGTTTCTGTTCATGTCCTTTACCCAGTTTTTAATGGGGTTGTTTGACTTTTTTTTTTTTTTCCCTAAGTTCTGTGTAGATTCTGGTTATCAGCCCTTTATCAGATGCGTAGCATGCAAATTTTTTCTCCCATTCTGTAGGTTGTCTGTTCACTCTAGTGATAGTTTCCTTGGCTGTGCAGAAGCTTTTTCATTTGATCAGGTCCCATTTATTTATTTTTGTTGCTGCTGTGATTGCTTCGGGGGTCTTCTTCATAAATTCTTTGCCTAGGCCAATGTCTATAAGAGTTTTTCCAGCGTTTTCTTCGAGAATTCTTATGGTTTCACGTCTTAGGTTTAAATCTGTTATCCATCGTGAGTTGATTTTTGTGAGAGGTGAGAGGTGTGGGTCTAGTTTCAGTCTTCTACATATGGCCATCCAGTTTTCCCAGCACCATTTATTGAATAGGGAATCTTTTCCCCAGTGTATGTTTTTGTGGAATTTGTCAAAGATCAGATGACCATATGAGACAACCAGCAATTTTTTAATGAAATTAAACAAAATAAAAAGAACAGAATATGTCAGAGTAAATGGTCGGTAGTAAAAGTGAAACTTTTGTTTTAGTTATAAGTGGTGGCTCATACCTGTAATCCCAGCACCGAGGTGGGAAGATCACTTGAGGCCAGGAATTCAAGAGACTTATAAACATGCAGCAAGGTGTGCGCTTCTACATGTGCTTATGTACATGGGCACAATTTATCAAATTTATTTCTTACTGGGAGTCATGGTCAAAAATGTTTGAAAGCTAAACATTTAGAGAAGCAATTCTCAAAGTGTGGTCAAAAAACTTGTAAGGTTCCCCAAGAGTCTTTTAGTGGATCCACAAGGTCAAAATTATTTTTATAGTAATATTAAAATATTATTTGCCTTTTTCACTATCATTTTCTCACAAGTGTACAGTGGGGTTTTCCAGAGGCTACATGACATATGATTCACAATAGAATAAATGCAAAAACAAATATGAGGATCCGACTACCTATCTAAGCCAGAGGTTAAAAAGATTTGCAGAAATATAAATCAATGGTATACTTCTCACTCAATTTCTTTTCTTTTGTAAAATATAGTTAATTTATAATATATTTTATAGTACTATTTTATAGTTATTAAAATATTGTTATTTATGTTCACATGTAACAGCTTTATTAGTTTTATTTTAAGTGAATTCATAAATTAAAGGTTTTAAAAATGTAGCACTCCTCCAGGAAAAAGCACACACCATACTGGTGTGATTAACTGACAAAGATAGGTCCCACATTTGACTTTCAGCAACCTAATGGCAATAACAAAATTGAAAACATGACAGTTTAAAACATGATCTATCTAGCATGTGCATATTAAGCCTTTCTTCTTTTTAAATTCAATGATTTAATTTTAATATTTTCAATTTTAAAAGTGATAACATAATTAAAACAAAAATAAAACAATATTTTTTTACCTATTGTTGAAGCCCAACCCCCAGTACCTGTGAATGTAACCTAACCTTATTTGGATGGAAACAAATTTGCATATATAAGCAAGTTAAAATGAGGTCATACTGGATTAGGGTGAGCCCTAAATCCAATGACTGCTATCATAAGGAGGCCACATAAAGATACCAGGGCACAGAGATACACAAGAAAAACACTGAGTGATGACAGAGGCAGAGACTGGAGTGCTGTAGCTGCAAGCCAAGGAATGCCAAGGAGTGCCCAAAACCACCAGAAATTAGGTGGAAGTAATAAATGATTGTCCTCATCTAGGACCTTCAGAGAGAACAGGATCCTGGTGGCACCTTGATTTTGTACTTCTGGCCTTCAGTACTATGAAACAATAAATTTCTGTTGTTCTAAGCCACCTGGTTTGTGGTAATTTGTTATGGCAGCCCTAGGAAACCAACACATCTATCAACTTGACAAAGTTTTGGTTCTTTTTTTAATTAAAACACCCAGCATTGGATTGAAAATAGGCACTTATGTAACACTTTCAATAAGAGAGTAGTTTTATTATGTAGATATTAATTTTTTTCTTTTTTATCATATGTCTCTTCTAAATTTTCAATAGTGAGCATGTATATATTTTGCAATAAGAAAAAACTTAAGTTTTAAAACTATTGTCAGCATTATTTAACATTTTCTGTAAGTTTTAGTCTATGTACAATATATTATAATAAAATATTTGCTATATACACATAAAGGGTTAAAATCTATAAAACTTATACATTTATTCTTGAGTCTTTTATATAGCAAAAGTATAAAACTTTCATACAACAAAAGTTTGAGACTCAGGAATAAATATTACAAAAGATATTCTAAAGCCACCAGAGTTCTTGTTTTATTTATTAACTTAATAAGCTAATTCTAAATGTACAGTCATCCCTCAGTATTCATGGGAAATTCAGTTCCAGGATCCCCCACGGATATCAAAACCCATGGATGCTCAAGTCCCTTATATAAAATGGCATAGTATTTACATATAACCTATGCACAACCTCCCATATACTTGAAATTATCTCTAGATAATACTAATATAAATGCTATGTAAATAGTTGTTATACTGTATTGTTTTCATTTGTATTTTTTTTATTGTTTTCTAATTTTTTCAAATATTTTCGACCTGCACTTGGTTGAATCTGCATACGTGAAACCCACATTTTTGGAAGGCCAACTATATATGTAAAAGAAAAGGGCACAGAGTAGCTAAGACCCTTCTGATGGACAAGGAAGAAGGACTTTCCTATTAGACATCAAGAGTGATTATGAAGCTATAATAGTCATGACAGTATGATCTTCACAGAACTAGAGAAATTAGCCAACCTTCACATATATGGAAGTTTGACAGAGACCTTTATATATATGGAAGTTTGATATAGAATAGTGGGCATGACAGATCAATGAAGAAAGGAAGAACTACTCAAAAGTAAAGCTAGAAAAAAAAAGTCATCCTCAGAGAAAATAATGAAATTAGATCTCTGTCTTGTACTAGTCACAAAAAATAACTCCAGAGGGATTAAAGCCTCAATATTAAAAGCAAAATTTTAAAGCTTTTAGGAGAATATATAGGTAAACTTTCCTGCACTTACAATAGAGAAAAGATTTAACAAGACATAAAAAGCACTAATTATAAAAGATTGATAAATTTGATTAAGTTAAAATAAGAAGTTCCTTCATCAAAAAAATCACCTCTCCCTCCAAATCCTATCCGCTGATATATTACAAACTTGGGAGACAGTCTCTTTCCAAAGTTGTGTTTCTTTCCCTTAGGAGTAGCAAGGCTTTCCTATTGCAAATGGGAAGTTGTCAATGGGAGTTCAACAGTGGTCCTGTGCTTTTGTGGGGTGGGGGGTGGAGGGTCTCTCCCAGAGGCTCATTCCCTCCTTGCTACTTGAACAAGTTCTAACTGACCATTACAAGGACCGGATCTTCCGCCTTTTCCCCAATACACATAGGAGTAACTTATAAACCCAAGGGATATGATGAGCTCACAGTCCAAAATACCTAGATATCTGCAGAAAACTACTATGAAAGAAAGTCAGCAATACTTGTAAGTAATATATAAGTAATTAATATATATGTAATAAAATACGTATATTATAATTTATAACATATAATATTCTGAAGGTGAATTATATGAACAGATGGACCAAGAATTTTAAATAAGCCTAATAAATATACTTAAGAAGAAAAATAATATCAACAAGTGAAACAATAAGAAATTGGCTTTTTTAAAAAATCAAATGAAAATACTAGGTGTAAAAATACTTAAAAAGTGTAACAGACTCAATAAGCAGGAGTTAGTCTACTAAAGAATTCGTTGGTGAGAATGACATCAGAACGAGAAACTATCCTAGAAATAAAGGATAGAGAAAAAAACAAGGAGATAGAAAACATAAAATAAGACCTAAAAGGAAGGATAGATCTTTTCAAAGAAACAATGAATGCAGAAAAATGAAAAAAACTCAGATTTAAAGAGCTCAAAGTAATGCCAAAAAGCCCATAACTAGAGACATTATAATAGCATTTAATATACATAAAAATCAAGGATATTTGCTGATGTTCCAAACTGCTCATATCCTTTATACTTGAAACCCATTTGGGGGTCACATTTTTTTCTAATGTTTATCTTTTAGATGTAGCTCCACTGTCTCCTGGCACTGAATATTGAAATAAAAAAATATGAAGGCATCAATATTTTTTTCCCTTATAAATGACTTGATTTTTTGTTGTTTTTTCCTTGGGAGGGGGCAGCAGCACTTATAATCTGGCCATTCAAAAGATTCTAAAAATTCTCAAGGACTCCTGGGGATCTGTTCCCCACTCTTTTCAAACTGCCGTGGTAAAAATCTCAACTGTGTCTGATGTCTCCCAATCCACAGACTGCTTTATTCTCTCCAGAACATAGCCTAATGTCTTCTGCTGAGTTGGATGAGAGAAAGCCCCATGCTTCATGAAATAGAGGAAAGGATATAAACATTTGGCTGTTTTTTGTTGTTTATCATTTCAAAAAAGTTGTATTAGAAGAAATAGTATAGTAAAGTCGCTTGTACCTATCACCCAAATTCAACATCTAGCTGCTTCTTAAACAGACCTTCTAGCAAACCATGTGTTGAAGTGCCACTTACATACCCTCTTCCAGAGATGTCTGGAGGCTCTAGGGGTCTCATGATGTAATTCAGCTTGCTTCTCAGATTTCTTCACTGTTGATTTAGGATTGTGCTTTCTTGAATCTGCTAGGTCAGTTTCAACTCAGCCATTACCTCTCCAACTCCAAAAATTATATTGTTCTCCCATTCTCTTTCTCCATCTGGGTTTATAACTTTTTTTTTAATCCCTCTCCTATCATTTTAGTAGGAGGAAATGGAGGCCAAAACTGTGTTCAGCCCTCCACCTTCAAACAAATGTTGATTGATTTCTTAAACTCAGTCTTTCTTTTATCATTTGTATGTCTCTCTTGATTATTATTCTTTTCTTTTATCATTATATTCAAAAATGTATGTTACATTTTTGAACAAAATATTAGAAATTATCTATTGAGTTGCTTATTAATTTATGTATATTAATTTATTTAATATTTCTAACAACTTATATTACCTTGTACTGCTGTTTATTCTATCCCACAGATGAGGAAAATTAACATTTAAAGAGCTTATATGATACTCCACCTATTGAGGAGTTGGGATTTGAACCCAAGACTGTCTGACCCTAAAGTCCAGGTTCCAAACAATTGTGCATATGACTTCCCATTTCTTTTACCCTGTGAGATAGGCTTTAGTGCTAGTCTAAAGGTCTCAAGAAACAGATTCTAAGATATGTCTACAATATGCCTGGGTAACTGATTCTTGTTCAAATTCCACAGCTTTAAATTCAAGAAAGTACTTGGACCAAGCCAGGCTGGCAGGGTGAGGTTGTAAGTGGTAAATGAGGACTGGGTTCATGCCTGGGATACAGCACTTGACCATTCTATGAGTTCACATTATATACAGATACTCCTTGACTTATGATGGGACTATGTTCCAATAACCCACTGTGAGTTTTAAATATCACAAGTCGAAAATGGATTTAATACACCTAACCTACCAAGCATCATACTTAGCCTAGCCTACCTTATGTGTACTCAGAACACCTACATGTACCTAAAGTTGGGCAAAATCATCTAACACAAAGCCTATTTTATAATAAAGTGTTGAGTATCTCATGTAATTTGCTGTACTGAAAGTAAAAAACATAAAGGTTATACAAATGATCCCCA
This sequence comes from Daubentonia madagascariensis, assembly GCA_023783475.1. Classification (NCBI taxonomy): domain Eukaryota; kingdom Metazoa; phylum Chordata; class Mammalia; order Primates; family Daubentoniidae; genus Daubentonia; species Daubentonia madagascariensis. Next base: position 12,984,121 of record JAKFHU010000487.1, read on the forward strand.
ACTTAGGATGGTTAAACTTATAATTTTTCAACTTTAAAATGATACAAAAGTGATACATATTCAGAATACCAGATGCTCCTCGACTTATGATGAGGTTACATCCCAGAATGGTCCTATGGGTACTTGAAATATGGTTTCTGCTGAATGCTTTCACACCATCATAAAGCTGAAAAATTATAAGTCAAACCATCGTAAGTCAGGGACCATTTGTATTGGTAAGATTGCTGAGGTGCACTTGCGTTGGATGTGAGGAGCCCTGATCTACATGCAGATTAGCCTACCAACAGAACTGTCAGGCTTATAGATCTTAGGAAGTGAGATGAGCTTCTAAAAGGCTGAGACATTCACTCCCTCAGACTATACTCTACAACAATGTGCTCAATGAGGCTCTTTTGGGGGATCCTCCATCTTTCCTTGAACAATATCACTGGCCTCTCTGCTATGTATCCTGAATACAGTAACCTTCCTCTGCATCCTTTCAGGAAAGAACTTTTTGGGTTTACCCATGTGATGTCTATGTCTGGTTCCTCAGTCAAGATGATCTATTAAGAAATTGTGTCAGAGTGGTCATACTCCTCTTATCTCCCTATTTGATTTCCTTCACAGTGGCATCAAACATTTTCAAAAAACAATCAAGCATTCCTGCTTAAAACTGGAACCAGACAATGTTGCCCACTATCTCCACTTCTATTCAGCATAGTGCTAGAAGTCCTTGCCAGAGCAATCAGACAAGAGAGAGGAATCAGGGGTTTCCAAATGGGGGCAGAAGAGATCAAACTTTCACTGTTTGCTGACAATATGATATTATATCTAGAAAACCCCAAGGATTCAACCAAGAGATTACTGGAATTCATAAATGAATTTGGCAAAGTCTCAGGATATAAAATCAATGGACACAAATCAGTAGCCTTCATATACAGCAATAACAGTCGAGCCAAGAAACAAATCAAAGATGCAATACCTTTCACAATAGCACCAAAGAAAATTAAATATTTAGGAACATATTAACTAAGGAGGTGAGAGACCTACATAGAGAGAACTATGAAATACTGAGAAAAGAAACTGCAGAGAATGTAAACAGATGCAAAACCCTACCATCCTCTTGGATCAGTAGAATCAACATTGTTAAAATGTCTATACTACCTAAAGCGATTTACAGAATCAAGGTAGTCCCTATCAAAATACCAACATCATTTTTTGCCAATCTAGAAAAAATAATTCTATGCTTCGTGTGGAACCAGAGAAGACCCCATCTAGCCAAAGCAATCTTAAGCAAAAAGACCAAATTGGGAGGCATCAATCTACCAGACTTCAAACTATACTACAAGGCTATAGTAACCAAAACAGCATGGTACTGGCACAAGAACAGAGATGTAGACCAATGGAACAGGACTGAGAATCCAGAAATAAAACCATCCTCATACTGTCATCTGATCTTTGACAAAGTAGACAAGAACATACACTGGGAAAAAGAATCCCTACTCAATAAATGGTGCTGGGAAAATTGGATAGCCACATGGAGAAGACTGAAACTAGATCCACACCTCTCACCTCTCACAAAAATCAACTCATGATGGATAACAGACTTAAGCCTAAGACAAGAAACCATAAGAATTCTAGAAGAAAACGTCAGAAAAACTTTTATAGACATTGGCCTAGGCAAAGAATTTATGAAGAAGATTGCCAAAGCAATCACAGCAGCAACAAAAATAAATAAATGGGACCTGATCTAATTAAAAAGCTTCTACACAGCCAAGGAAACTATCACTAGAGTGAACAGACAACCTACAGAATGGGAGAAAAAATTAGCATGCTACACATCTGATAAAGGGTTGATAACCTGAATCTACACAGAACTTAGCAAAATCAACAAGAAAAAATCAAACAACCCCATTAAAAACTGGGCAAAGGACATGAACAGAAACTTTTCAAAAGAAGACAGAATAATGGCCAACAAACATATAAAAAATTGCTCAACTTCTCTAAGCATCAGGGAAATGCAAATCAAAATCACAATGAGATATCACTTAACTCCAGTGAGATTGGCTCATATCAAAAAATCCCAAAGCTACAAATATTGGCAGGAATGCAGAGAGGTAGGAACACGCATACACTGCTGGTGGGACTGCAAATTAGTACAACCTCTATGGAAAGTAATATGGAGATACCTCAAAGAATTAAAAGTAGAGCTACCATTTGATCCAGCAATCCCACTACTGGGTATTTACACATAGGAAAAAAAGACATTCTATAATAAAGACATCTGCTCTTGAATGTTTATAGCAGCACAATTCACAACTGCAAAGATGTGGAAACAACCCAAGTGCCCATCAGTACATGAGTGGATTAATAAAATGTGGTATATGTATACCATGGAGTATTACTCAGCCATAAAAATCAACAGTGAATTAACACATCTGGTATTATCCTGGATGGAGCTAGAGCCCATTCTTCAAAGTGAAGTATCACAAGAATGGAAAAACAAGCACCACTAGTACTCACCATCAAATTGGTACTAACTGATCAATACTTATGTCACACATGGAAATAACATTCATCAGGGGTCAGGCAGGTGGGAAGGCAGTGGAGGAGATGGGAAAACTCACACCTAATGGGTGCGGGGTGCACTGTCTGGGGGATGTTCACGATTGTAGCTCTGACTTGGGCAGTGCATAGGCAATATAAGTAACCAGAGGGTTTGTACCCCCATAATATTCTGAAATTTTAAAAAATAAAAAATAAGTCTTCAGTTAAAAAGAATGAAACAAAAAAAGAAAGAAATGAAATTATCTCTGAACAGAAAGTCAATTAAAAAAACCAACAAGAAAGATTTTTTTTAAAAAAAAGTGGCATCGAACAATACAGAGTCAAATCCCTCAGCAAACTTCAAGGGACTGTCCATTGACACATATAAGTTTGTATCACATAGGAAGGTAAAATTTTTTCTTTCAATTCTATAACATACTTATTTATACGCTGTGCACGTCAGGGAAGCATGAGGACATGGAAATTAAGAAGATAGTTTCTAAAAATGTCAAGAAAAGAAAACAAAAGACTTACTGTGGACTGTGTTTGTGCCATGTATTCACTCTCCATTTTATTCAGACGTACATTGGTATCCTCAAGCAATTCTTGAATGTTTTCAGTGTGTTGCTTTTGAAGATCAAACTTTTCCTTTTCCATTTCTGCTACAGCATTGTGGAGCTATGTAATGAAAGCAAGAAGTAACTCTTTCACTACTATGGAAGAGACTATTTTGCAAGTCAGAAAAAAATGTTTTCCTATATTTCTCTATTTATATATGTGGTGACCTGAACAACTAAAGATACAAAACTCACAAAAAAAATTCAAAGTACAAGTGTCATATAAAGAGCAGGATTAAGAAACACTTAATTTTTTCTTTGCTTTCCTGAATTGAAAAGTTTAATGGATGAACAAATATTAAAGGGAATTATCTGCCTCGGGTAGAAATAGTAAATATATCAGACAGGTAATACAATGCCTCAGCTAATCAACACTAGTATTAGTCTGAAATCAGAAAATAGAAACATTATAATATTGTTACTGATTAGGCATATTATTGTACTATCCATATTATTCATCTTATTTGCGTGAAATTTTGGACAATAGTGATGTTAAGAAATGCTTCCTCCCCTGCTCAAACTCCCAACAAGAAACTACTTTTAGCCATTCCCAAAAATGTGGACACATATACAAAAGCAGACACACAGATCACATTTTTAAGTCAAATAAAGTATGAGTAGGATGACTGAGGAGAACTATATACTATATGTATCATGTACATAGGTCTTTATTTGTAAAGATTATTATGTATACACTATTTAAATGGATGAAGCTTGAAAACAAAGGCAAATACCAGAGTTCCAGACAAGTTTCAGTGGACAGCCTCCAAAGGGGATTGAAACTCTGTGCCTATGGGTATTTCTTCACTTAACTTAGTGGTAGTGGAATTCTGAGTCTAATTCCTAGTCTCTGCATCCAATCTCAGGCCCACTCAATAGGTAGAGAGATCAGGAGTCCAAAATAGTCCAGATGATATACTTAATTCATTATCCATAAATAGGGGAGAGAGACAAGGACACAACACAGGCAGTATGGACACTTATTTGACTAGGAAGATATTAGAGGAACAGAGAAGACTCTGAGAGATGGGAACTAGAGGCAGAGCAGGCAATAATTATGGTAATAGTACTGGTAAGAGTTTCAAGAACTTTTCTTCTAGTTTCTAGTTGAACAGGAAGAGTGAGGATGGCTCAGTAATAGCCACACAGAAGACCTTTGGGTTTCTCAAATTTAATATATGTGGTTTTGATTATTTATAAGTGGTCCCCCAAATCCCTGATATGTTTAATTTGTATTTTTGCTGCAATAAGCATTTTAAACCAGCATTAGGTCTGTTATTTGAAAGTGAGTCAGTTAGCTGGAACAATAACATAGCCATGCCCATTGCACCTAAACCCCAGTGCTCCTTCATAGCTGTCAACTGACATGCATAGTAACTCCAATAAAGGGATCTAAAGGAGTAACTGGAATTTTGTGATTATACTTATGGGAACAATTATATGTTATATTGGTTTTCTCATGTTTATGGTTTCCCAAAGGCCCTAGAACATATGCCTGCTGAGTGTCAAAATATCTACTGTATTTAGTAGCCCATCAACACACAGTGGTTTCTCAGGTGTACCCCACAGTTGTTTCATAAAGGGACTGTGGCTGTTGGAGGGGTGTCTTTAAATCAGTCCAAGTCATTTAAAACTCATCCAAGGAATATATAGTTGAGACTACAAGGATAAAGATGGCACTGGCAAAAACAAGTATGCTATAACTTGGCTGATGTGTGTGGGATCAGACAGGTGTATCTGGTCTAATAATCTAACTAGAGATGATTAACATGTATTCAACCAACAAATTTTATTAATGCCTACTATGTACCAGGCACAACACATCAAAAAGAGCTTTCCCAAACCTAGCAATGAATTGGAGACCAGGTCACTCAGTCTGGGAGGTTTTAAAGGGTAAATATTCCCCTAAGGGATAAACTATTTTAGTAGCAAATATTATTAGGCATACTATAAAGTTCTGATAATGAGTTCATCCATATAAATTCCCAAGGAGATTTTTTGCCCAGAGTTTGGCAATGGGTATAGGAGATGCAAAAACCCTTCGCAGCATCCTACATGTTGGTCTTTGACCATGAGGTTGGCTCAAGCCAGAGGAGACCCAGAGGCACCAGGAATCTGTTCCAAACAAAGGGAAAAGTATTATAAAAGCCCATAGGTTAATGATTCAGCCACTTTGGAGAACAGTCTGGCAGTCCCTTGAAAACTTAAGCAGAGTTACCACACGACGCAGCAATTGCACTCCTAGGTATGCACCTAAGAGAATTTAAAACATATGTCCACACAAAAACATGTACACAAATGTTCACAGCAACATTATTCATGATATCTGAAAAGTAGAGTTAGCTCAAATGTCCATCAACTGACGAGTGAATAAACACAATGTTGTATATCCATAGATTAGAATATTATTTAGCCATATTCTGATTGAAGTATTGATCCATGCTATACTGTGGGTGAAACTTTAAAACATTATGGTAAGTGAAAGAAGCCAGTCACAAATGCCACATATTATATGATCCCATTCACATGAAATGTCCAGAATAGGCAAATCTATAAAGACAGAAAGTAGATTCGTGGTTGTAAGAGGCTGAGATAGGGGGAAATGGGAATTGACTGCTAATGGGTACAGGGTTTCTTTCTGGAAATGTTCTGGAAATTACATAGTGATGATAGCATACAACTTTGTGAATAGACTAAAAACTGCTAAATTGTACACTGTAAAAGGGTGAATTTTATGGCATGTGAATCATAATTCGATTTTTTTAAAGGGCCACTGATTAGAAACAGCATGGTACAGTCAAATAAATGGAAAAAGTTCTGTACAGCTAGTGCAAAAGTACAAGATGGGGAGTAGGATTGTGACAAAATATGAGACTTGAAAGATCACCAGAGTCTTAGTCATAAAAAGCCTAGTAAATCCTAAGGGCAACAAGACCCAATAGAGTGATTTAAACATGGTCATGAAGCCAATGATTTTTGAAAGACCAATTTGCCCATGTTGTGGGACATGTACTGCAGAGGTGCAGACTGGAGATAGAGTCCAGTTACCGGTTATCGGACAAGACAGTGGTTTCCTGAACTAGGGAACAGACCATGGTGAATACATTCAAAGACGTGGAATGAACAGAACTAGGCAAGTGATTAGATGTGTGAGGTGAGGTAAAAAAAAGGAGTCTTTGAATAGCTGGGTAGATGCCTATACCATAGAGAATAGGGGAAAAGGGAATAAATACCCTTAGGAAGAGATTGTTTTAGCCAAAATGGAAGAGGATGGAGTTTAGGGAAAATGAGAAATTTTAAATAGGTAGTTGAATAACTGGGACTTAAGGTGAGAGATGTAGGATGGATATTTCCATTAGGGAGTATACACACACACACACACACACACAATATCACATCACTTCACACCACATCACCTTGTCCATATAAAATATGTAATAATTTTTGAATGAATGACTGTATAAATCACAAAGTGAAACTATCAAGTGCTTATTAATTTTGGTACTTACCCTGCTTACACTAAGTTATCACCTCTGCCCAGATTTACATGGAATTGTACTTCACAAAAAACCCTTTCAACCAGGTTTGCAGAGTTTACACATTCACTATTTATTGTATAATGGTAAGAAAGATTAATCAAGCAGAAAGAAAAAGATGTACCCTTGTAAGTGGTAGAAGGCACAAGCCTCTTCTCTTCAAATACCTGACTATTTAAACTGCAAAATAAGAGACATGGGAATTCAGACAAATGGAAAAAGGGGGCCTGCTAGATATACAATGTACTTGTAACAAGCCCAAAAATATGTCAAATTTATAAAAAGATAAAAACAAAATGTGAGAAAGAAAAAACCACACAAATTAACAAAATAAAACTAGAAAAGAGCTAACTCTACCCTATATTAATATATTTGCAGTGCACTTCCCAGACTATTCCTAAAGCTGCCATCACCAGGACGTATTTCAGAGCAATGATCTCTGCCTGGGAAGGCACTTATAACTTTCAGTAAAATATTCTGAGCCCAGACTAACTGAGAGAATATCAGTATGAGTAAACTGAAGATCCTTATGATAGAATACTTCAAAAGAAGTAACACATTTAATTTATTTTAAATGTATACTGTAACTAGAGCAAAGGGTTCCTAAGTGAAAGTACTACATAACAATATGACTCATTCATAACGAGTATTTTCATTATACTATTCTTGACACTGCTAAGTTATATAAAAATATTTTTTCTTAATTAAATTAAATGCTCCTCTAAGAATAAGCCATCCACTACTGATTTTGTTTGCATCAAAAACAAGTTTACATGAACTGGGGAGAGTTGGAAGCTTCTCCCCTAAGAACTGGTATAAAGCAAGGATGTCCACTCTTGCCACTTCTATTCAACATAGTACTAGAAGTCCTCACCAGAACAATTAGTCAAGAGAAAGAAGTGAAAGGCATCCAAATTGGAAAGAAAGAAGGGAAAGTGTCCCTGTTTGCGGATGACATGATCTTATATATAGAAAACCCTGAAGATACCACCAAAAATCTCATGTATCTAATAAATTCAGCAAAGTAGCAGGATACAAAATCAACATACAAAAATCAGTAGTGTTTCTATACACTAAAAGTGAGCTTTCTCAAAAAGAAGTCAACAAAACAATCCCATTTACAATATATAATATACCTAGGAATTAATTTAACTAAGGAGGTAAAAGATCTCTACACACAAAACTATAAAACACTGATGAAAGAAATTGAAAAAGACACAAATAAATGGAAAGATACACCATGTTCATGGATTGGAACAATAAATATTGTTAAAATGTCCATACTATCCAAAACAGTCTACAGATTTAATGTAATTCCTACCAAAATAACAATGACATCTTTCACAGAAATAAAAAAAGTAATCCCACAATTTGTGTGGAACCACAAAAGACCCCAAATAGCCAAAGCAACCTTGAATAAAAGAACAAAGCTGTAGGTATCACGTTACCTAACATCACATTATACTACAAAGTTACAGTAACCAAAACAGCATAGTTTTGGCATAAAAACAGACACCTAGACCAATAAAACAGAGTAGAGAGCCCAGAAATAAATCCACGCATTTATACAGCCAACTGATTTTCGACAAAGATGCCAAGAACACTAAATGGGGAAAGAACAGCCTCTTCAATAAATGTTGGGAAAACTGGATATCCCCATGCATAAAAATGAAATTAGACCTTATTTCCCACCATATAATAAAAATAAACTCAAAATGAATTAAAGACTTAAATGTAAGATCCAAAACTATGAAACTAATAGAAGAAAACACAGGGGAAAATCTTCTTAACATTGGTCTAGGCAATGATTTTTTGGATAAGGCCTCAAAAGCACAGGCAACAAAAGCAAAAATAGATAAATGGTATTACATCAAACTAAAAAGCTTCTGCACAGCGAAAGAAACGGTAAACAGAATGAAGAGACAATCCACAGAATGAGAGAATATATTTGCAAATTATACATCTGACAAAGGGTTAATATCCAAAACATATAAGGAACTCAAACAACTCAATAGCAGAAGGACAAATAACCCAATTTAAAAATGGGCAAAGGACCTGAACAGACATTTCTGAAAAGAAGATATACAAATGGTCAACAGGTATATGAAAAAATGCTCAACATTACTAACCATCAGAGAAATGCAAAGCAAACCCAAAATGAGATATCACTTCACTCCAGTTAAAATGGCTATTATGAAAAAAGTCAAAAGATAAAAAGCGTTGGTGAGGATGTGAAGAAAAGAGAATGCTTATAGACTGTCGGTAGAAATGCAAATTAGCACAGCCATTGTAGAAAACAGCATGAAACTTCCTCAGAAAAGTTAAAATAGAGCTACCATATGATCCAGCAATCCCCCTACTGGATATAATAAATATATCCAAGGGAAAAAAATCAATATGTAGAAGAGATATCTGCACTCCCGTGTATATTGTGTCTTTATTCACAATAGCCAAGATCCAGAGTCAACCTAAGTGTTCATCCACAAATGAATAAATAAAGAAACTTTGGTATATATACACAATGGAATACTAGTCAGCCATAAAAAAGAACGAAATCCTGCCATTTGTGACAACATGGGTGAACCTAGAGGACATTATCTTAAGTAAAATAAGCTGGGAACAGAAAGATTAATACCACATGATCTCACTCATATGTAGAATCTAAAAAAGTTGAACTCATACAAATAGAAAGTAGAATAGAGGTTACCAGATGCTGGGAGGGGAGGGGAGGTGGTGGGATGGGGAGAAGTTGGACAATGGGCACAATGATACAGTTAGATAGGAGAAATAAGTTATGGTGTTCTAATGCACAGTAGAGTACTACAGTTAACAATAATGTATTGCATATTTCAAAAAAGCTAGAAGAGAGGAATTTGGATGTTCTCACCGCAAAGAACTGATACATGTTTGAGGTGATAGAAATGCTAATTACCCTAATTTGATCATTATACAATGTATCTATGTATCAAAACATCACACTATACCTCATAAATATGTACAATTATTATGTGTCATTAAAAATAAAATAAAATCATGAAGAAACAAATTTAAAGTATAAATTCTAGTCTGGATTATATTATGTTACTAAAATTTCAGGAAAGAAATGCTCCAATGGCCCAAATACAAAATTAAAATGGTTTAATTTCCAAAAATTGTTTTATAGCTATTTACCTATTAATTTTGGTTAACATCTATTAGTTATGCAAAAAATCCAGAACATTAATTAAATTCAAGAATTAGTAAAGAATGTTTTCTAAATGAAAACTATTTTATAGACCATAGAATTCTAAAAGAAAATATACCAAAACATGAACAGTAGCTATTTATAGACCGTCTAGAATTTTATTTTTTTTTTGTCATACTTTTCTGTATATTCTGTGAAATTATTATTTTTATAATTAAATATGTTACTTTGAAGAATGAACTTTTATATTTTCTATTACTATTTTATGTAGCTTACCTTTTTTTCCCAGTCATTATTCAGAGATTCTGTACTTTGCTCACATATCTTTTTTAGCTCTGCAATCTGGTTTTCTTTAGTCTCTCTGATAACTTGACAGTCACGTATAAGGGCCTGAACTGTCAAAAATGATGAAAACATTATAGGTACCACATAAGAGTTTGATGATATAAATATAGTGCACTAGTTAACAGATAATTCAATTTTTCACCAAGCCTCAATTATCTCTCTCAAATATCTCTTATTCCTTGCTCTTTTTCTGCATTTCTCCCACCACAGACTTGGTTGCATTTGTCATCACTCACTCCATAGACAATTTTAACAGAGTGCTAGCCTCAAGTATCATTCCCCTCCAATGGGTCCTCTATTGCTTTAAAGAGGCTTTTCAACCGTACAAATCCAGTAATGTTACTCCCAGGCTTAAAAATCACTCTACAGTTCTCCTTACCTAAAAGATAAAGACCAAAGCCTCTAACATGGAAAACACTCCTTATGATCTGACTATTCTCTGGCCATATCTCTTGTCACTTCCATATTTTAAACCTGTATTGTAAACACACCAACCTATCTGCAGGTTCTTGAGGATACATTCTTTGTTACATCACTGCCTAAATACAATCATCTATCTACTTAGAATGCCCTTCTCCTCCGCCCCCATTGAAAAACTTGGAATCTCAATTCAATATCACCTTCTTTATGAACAATTCACCAACCATACTCCTCCCTTTGTAAGGACAGAATGAAACTCCTCTTTATTCCCATGAAACCTTGCATATCTCTCAACTAAATCACTTATTACGTTACAAAGGTTCACTTGGCCTATTTCCTCTTTAATAAGACTATGTTCACTGAGGAGAAAGATATTTCAACTTGTTATCCACAGAGCATAACAGTGCCACACAGGCAAGTGCTCAAAAAGACGTGTACTGAATGAAAAAATATTGAACCCATCATTTCAATATCTTGTTGCTCCTAGATACTTTAAAATTGTTTTCAAGAGGCCAGGCACGGTGGCTCACACCTGTAATCCTAGCACTCTGGGAGGCCAAGGCAGGAGGACTGCTTGAGCTCAGGAGTTCAAGACCAGCCTGAACAAGAGCAAGACCCCATCTCTACAAAAAATAAAAAAATCAGCTGGGCATCATGGCACATGCCTGTAGTTCCAGCTACTCAGGAGGCTGGGGCAGGAGGATCACTTGAGCCCAGGAGTTTGAGGTTGCAGTGAGCCTCAATGACACCACTGTATTCTACACGGGGCGACTGAGCAAGACTCTGTCTCAGAAAAAAAAAAAATTGTTTTCAAGGTTTATGCTACTAAAATGAAATATGTTTTAAATTATATAAAATATTTTCCTTATAAATCATTTTTATTTCTATCACCTTTACTAAAATTATATAAACTGTCACTAACTTAAGTGAAAAATTTGTAATATATTCATGTCATCTGGATAATAAAATTAATTTAGCTGTATTTTTACCTGAATATCTTTTTTAGCTTACTAAATATGTTTTTATTCATTCACTTCAAGATAGCAAAATTTTTATAAACATTTCCCTAAAAATGTTTTTCACTCTTATATCTCAACTATGCAACAAACAGGGAGTGGAAAAGAACCCAAGTCAACCTAATATGAGTCTTAAGCATCTATAACATATTTTACTCTACAATTCCAAAATTAAACTAGGATCTGGTTGCCATTCAAAAAGCCTTGAGAAACATTATTTTTAAAACTTAGGCATTTTTAAACCTTAGGCATGTTTGAATTGCCTGGTTTGAATCAGAGTAAAAAAGAAAACCTGGAAATAAATTTAAAATATTTTTCTACCCACTGATAATATTTGGAGAAAAAAACCTAAACAAATTTCTAATTGCTTTCATCAACATTTAAGGCTGGAAATGAATCTAAAAATATCTATTTCATTCGTTAATTTATGTGTTTAGTTGCTATCCTAAACTGTCAAGGGCATTACCATTAATTCAGATACACTCAGGTTTGGAGATGTGGGGGACAGCCATATAGAGACTCCTAAATGAAAACCTGCCTTTCTCCTTTCCTCTTAATCATTGCCTATATCTTATCATTCACCAAATCACGATCCACTCTTCAGAATTTCTTCTTCAGTTCCATTCTCACTACTCCCACTGCCATCACTCAGATATTCTGGGTCCTTACCACCTTAACATGCAAAATTACAGAAGCACAGAAGCATAACATCTTTGAGTTGGAACGGACTTTATGTATTATTTATTCCTACCTCACCATTTTATAATGAGTTAACTAAGGCCCAGAGATTTCCTGATGTCATATACCCAAACATCAAATAACAATAACATTCGGAGAAAGAACCTGTTTTCTAAAAAGTGGAATGTTCTTGCCTTCACTACTATCTGCCTCTGACCATTATAACAGACCAGGAATTGGCCTCACCCAGGTTCAACACACCCACCACTATTACCAGGCTACTCACTCCTCCCAAAATATGTGTCCTGAAACTCACATCTCAAAAATCTTCTCTGGCTCCTCAGCATCTACAGGATAAAGATCAAACTTCTAAATCTGAAACTCAAGGTCATGCTTAATCTAGCCCCAAGTCAACTACCTTAATATTTTTAAATGTATCTCTTAATGCATAGGGTGAATACTAGCTAAATAGTTTTGCAGCATCTTTTCCACAACTTAACAATTTCAGCATTCCTATCTCAGTAACTGGAATTCTTCTCTCCAAATAATCAAATCTTTAAAAATTTGTTTAAATCTTACAAAATTCTTTTCTCCAAAATATATTTTCAACACTTTCTCTCATGACCACCTGTTGATTTAGATGTTTGACCCATAATTATAGTCAATTTAACACTTTATTACATGTTTTCTTTTACTTCTTAATGCAAGTGTAAATGGATAATACTTTTTTCTGTCAATCACAATACTAGTATATACTGTAAGGCATAAAGTAGATACTTAATGTAATAAATTTTACTAGATGAAGAAGAGTAATTTCCTTCAATTTCTCATGAAAGCCAGTAAGTCCTATGACTGCCTTCAACCTATCTATGGCAGCTCTACCCCAATGAGAACAGACAGAGTTAAAAAGAGGGAGTGACAGCAACATACTCTTCCAACTCTTTAACCAAACCAACCACCACTACCACCCTACCGCTGTCGCCACTACACACACACACACACACACACACACATGCACACACAGTTTTTCCCCAGTCATATGGAAGCCCACATAAATTTACCCATTGGTGGAAGCCCACATGAATAAACATTTCCACTTCATAATACAAAAGTTCAAAAATCAAATTTTATTCTCTACAATCACTAAAAGAAAAAGAAAATGTTATTAAAAGATTTATGTAACAACACAACATCACCTTTCTTTTCAAGCTTCCTAATAGTTTCTTCAGTTTCATTTTGTTTCTTTTTGTATAAAGTTTTTAGTTCTTCTATTTCATTATTCTTTCTTTCTAAAATCTGCAAATAAATTTAAAATGTTTCAGTATATTGTATTAAGTATTGAACACATGATTTTTTTAAATGAGCACAATCTTTTTTGCAAGTCGATCTCAGCTAATCTCATAAATGGTTTCCCAAAAAATTATAAAAATGTTATTATAGTGCATTGAGAAAATTATTAAATATACTAGAATAATTATCGGAAACAAATATGTTATCTCTTTGGGATTTTCACATATCAATTTTAAGGAGAGTATAAAAAATAAATTAGGTGATTCTCAAATATAATTCAGAAATTAAACTGTCATAAGATGGCAGAGAGAAGCCATCAGAAACTTGACATGTTGGGATAGTACAAGTCACCTCATTGCATTGGAATAGAACATCTTTCAGTCGAGCATATCCCTGAATCCTCCCACAGGTGCCCTTCTATCATTTTAGTGCACAATAACAAGAATTTCCCAATACATGGGAAGATGACATGTAATAGGCTGCTTTTACATCTAGGCTGTGCTACTGTAAATCAGAAAAATCAGCTCAAAATATGTCAAAAATTGCATGAAAATTTACATTGTTAATTTATACGTGTCAGAAGTTTCCGATTTAATCATTTAATAAAATTTAATCATGCTTTTATACTTCAAAATATATCTACACTCAAAAAATAAAAAACTACGGGAACAACCGACATGGAAAGTTAGCAAGCAGGAGAAAATGTGAATCAAGGGGGAAAAGAATAACGAATTGAGGCAGGATATATTTTAAGCTTTTAAGAAAGCTTGGATACATGATGCTGTAGCTTCAACTACCTACCTCTGTCTCTGTTACTTAGTTTTGGGAACAGAATCATAGGCTTATCTTTGAAACAATAAATACAAGGTTTCTATTTGAATCAACCTTCATATATTTAAAAAAACACATACATATGATTATCACCTAAATTTTTTAATCACTACTAAAATACAGTATCAACTCAAATTCCATGTATATTAACCATAAATTGATGATTTCTGCTATGCCAGCTGAGAAGAAAAATAAATTTTATTTTAAAATATACGTTGAAAGATCAGAAAGCATAAATCCCAATGAGCTGCTTAAAAAAGAGGCCTTTATTGTCAGTGCTAGCATTATAATGCAGGTAGTCTATACCAGACAGAACTAAGTCCAAGAGTTCCTTCTTAAGTTAAAAAGGAAATTTTAATTACTAGAAAACTGAAAGAATATTAGGACAAAACAAATTCTAATATTTACAGTTGATGTCTTATTTCAACTGTCATGAAAGATAATAATAGAATGCAGATAAAGGAAGGCCAGCTTTAAAGCAACAGTTGAAGAAGAAGTAAAATGGAATATAAATATAAGGTTTTACATAAACACATATGTTTAGCAAATCAAGTTTAAAGACCAATTTTTGCTGGGATATTACTTTAACAAATTCCAAAGTACATACTGTCATAAAGTACATAAATAAGTGGATAGAGGGAAGGGTAGATAGATGGGTAAACGTAAGGATCATCACAAGACCTAGAATATTTTACAAATTCAATGTAAATAAAAGAATAAGTGATATATATCCTACCTTCTGAACATCAGCATCATGTTTCTGCTGCAGTTTAAGCTTTTCTTCATGAAATTTAGCTTCCATCATTTTTGTTTTCATGTCCAACTTCAAGAAAAATATTTTAAAGGTGTTATTAATTTACTTTTACCTTTGGCAAAAAATACATAATTAAATTAAAATAACTCCCTATATAAAAAAGTATCATTTTCCACTTTTACCCTGTAGCCACAGGTTCTAGCAATCACATTACATATGCCAATATGCTGATTACATTCTTTCAGTGACTTTCAAACTAATTAAAAGTCTTTAAAATAAATTTCACTTGGAAGGTAAAACTGACAGTACTGAGTTTATCAGTTATCCTCTACCTCCCTCTACCTTCTCCCCCCAAAAAAGTCATTTCAAAGTAGTATTTTGCTTTTACATTTAAATCTACACAGTATTTTAGCCTTTGTTATTTTTCGTTTCAGTAAGTCTCTTCCAATCTTTTAATTTTTTTTCCTTTTTCACATCTACATGCTCACTTAATAATACTCTTATTAATCTACATATTTAAATATGACAATTTGAGAATGAATAGCCACAGAAATGGCAAGCCACTGATAAATGCACATCTCTCTCAACAGTTTTCCAGTTCTCTCTCCCGGAATCACAGACCTCAACATCTATCTTCCCCAAATTAATGCCACATGCAACAGTGTTCTGAGCAAAGCCAGCAAAAATGTAACTAATGCCTGTTAATAATAATGAGTGCATCCTAGAATTAAAAGAACAGTAGTGGCAAGTTTTAAGAAGAGCAATATCACACTGGTTATCTCAAATGTGAAAGTATTTGACCACCTGATTCCTTACAATTCGAGAGAATATGTACATTGAAGTCTAGCAGACTTCATTTCTAACTCTAATTCTAATCCCAGCACATACCAACTGTCTGACTAGGGCAAGTCACCACTTTGACACTCTATTTCCTCTTCTGCTAATTACGAAAATCATCCTTACCTCAATGGATTATAAAAATTATATTCAGTGAAATAATTTAAGTGACCATACTCAGTACAATATATAGCACAATTTAGCTATGCAAAAATATTAGTCTACAACCTTCAGGAAAAATTTCTTTTAAAATATTAGAAATGTACCATTAAAATATTTTCTTGAAAATTTTTGAAATACACTTTATATTTTCAATTACTATTTCAAATACAAAATAAATAATAAATACAAATTTAACAAGATAAACATGCATGATCAAATCACCACATCAAAATGAAATTTTAAAATTTTACGAACAAAAGTTAATACAGATTCATCACTTTTAAATTTTATAAATGGTGGAAGAGATAGTCAGCCATTTACTATGCAAAAGGAAAAAATTCTAAATGTTTCCATTCTCTTGCCTCTAAATCATATGATATCGCTTCCTTATTTATGCAGAAAGGGGGCTGAGTAATCTAAGTCCATATGAAGATCCTTAACAGAAGCATTTTTGGGGTCTATAAAAACGGAATTAAGCCCAAAAAGCAATATGACAAAGCTGGTCAGGTATAGAGGATATGATTTGTTGCCAGCTCTTTCCTCTCAGCTGCTGAGAGTCAACCCTAAATACCATGTAAGTCTGCTACCACACTCCAACCCACCACTTCTCACTTGCCCCACCTCAATCTTTATTGACAAAATTAGGAATAAACACAGGCTTAAGCAATCCACTAGGTAGCAAATAATCATTCAGATTCTCTCTCTTAAGAATCTGAGCTAAGACAGCAAGTTAGCTACTTTGGGGAACAAACCCAAATTCTAAAGTGCTGCAACCAAGAGAATGCAGATAAATCCAGTATATAGAAAAAAGCAAAGCAAATACACAAACATAGCAAAGATTAGAGACCACATTGCATCTGAAATACGAAGTAAGCAACCTCAGGCTCCAGTGATCTCGATGACAATAAGGTTACTTGAATTCAACGTCCCTTTTTATTTTAGGTAGCTTGATGGATCTCTGTTCTTGTAGCTGAAGAGAATTATAGTAATTCTATTTTTCTGGTTATAACTTTTTACTTTGGTATAACATTAAATTTTTTAAAAAGTTGCAATGATAGCTTAAGGAACTCCCATAAACCCTTTACCCAGATTCATCAATTGTTTACATTTTAACACATGCACTTTATCATTTTCTGTCTATGTCTACAAATATATACATATTTAAAGAGAAAGAGAGATATTATGCAGAGTACTTTTTTAATCATTTGTAAGTTAAAAACATCATGCCTCTTTATCCCCAAAAACTTCAGTGTATACTTCCTTAGAACAAGGACACTGTCTTTGATAACCACAGCACAGTTATCAAATTCAGGAAATGTAATATTAACACAATAATATTACCTCATGCACAGTTTATAGTCAATAATGCCATTTGTAGCTATTTTTTTCCCAGTCCAGGATCCAATCCAGAATCATGCATTGCCTTTAGTTGTTATATCAACTATATCTCCTTTATTCTGGAATAGCCTTTCTTTATGTTCTATGACCTTGACATTTTTGAAGAGTATAGCCAATCATTGAATTTGTCTGATGTTTCCTTGTGATTACATTTATGAGATTTTGGCAAAATGGCACTAAAGTGATAATATATCCTTTTTCATTACATCATATTAGAAGGAGATTGGTTTGTCCTAATATTTCCAATGTAAGGTTTAATAACTTGGTTAAAATAATTAACACCAAGTTATTATAAGGGTAATATTAAAAAGAAAGTTTCTCCACAGCCATCCTTGAAAAAAAAAAAAGTATCTCTTCTCTGGAAATTCTTACCTTGATGCCACAGAATAGCCCTATTCTTCAGCCCTGTACTCTAGGGCAGCGGTCCCCAACCTTTTTGGCACCAGGGACCTGTTTCATGGAAGACAATTTTTCCACAGACTGGGCGGGGGGGATGGTTTTGGATGATTCAAGCGCATTACATTTGTTGTGCAGTCAAACCTCTCTAATGATAATCTGTACTTGCAGCTGTTCCCCAGCGCTAGCATCACCACCTCAGCTCCACCACAGATCATCAGGCATCAGATTCTCGTAAGGAGCACATAACCTAGATCCCTCGCATGCACAATTTACAGTAGGGTTCACGCTCCTATGAGAATCTAATGCCCCTGCTGATCTGATAGGAGGCAGAGCTTATGTGGTGATGCCAGCAATGGCGAGTAGCTGTAAATACAGATGAAGCTTCCCTGCTCACTTGCCTGCCACTCACCTCTGTGTGGCCAATGTGTGGCCCAGTTCTTAACAGGCCAAGGACTGATACTGGTCCACAGCCTGGGGACTGGGGACCGCAGCTCTAGAGCATGACGTATGACAAATCATCAGGATTAGAATATAGAAACAATCTTACTAGTATAGTATATAAAAACAACACAAGGATGCAAGATTTAGATGTAGATGTACATATAAATATAGATGTGTACATATGTTGCATCTATATACACATATATGTCTATATAAAAGGCAGTAAACAACATTGCTTAATTTAGTTTAACACAAAAGTCTGAAATTGAAAGACTAAATATAACATTTCTAATTTGTTTGACCTCCAAGTAACCCTGACTCCAAACAACACTTAGGTTTCCTTTTCATGGGATCAGAATATACACTATCAATTTCAAATTTAAGAAGCCTGGAAATCTACTTTAGACTATAAAGAAGCAACTAGTACCAGACTAACCTCCCACTGTTAACAACCATGAAATGGGATAAAATATATGAGGTAACCACTTTAAGGTATTGGACAAAAGGCAGTGCGATCCTGTGATCCTCATAAATTGAGCCCCACAATAGCTCCAGCTCTCTGCCTGTGTATAACAACTGGAATCCAAGTACAGCACCATAGGCCTGCTGAGCTGAGAAGGCAAAGGTCAGAGTTCAGAACAGTTAAAGAAGCTGGAATCTTAAGCATAGCGCACTAGAGAGATATGAGCTGCCCAGCAGAATCCTCTGCCAGTCCTTAACCATGGGCTGATGGACTGGGATGCGCATGCATTTGTGAACAACAAAGCATGCCTGCTACAGGGTATAAAATATAACAGATACTACAGATTAAACAGTGCTGGGAGACACCAAAGACCCTGTCCAACCAGAGTGGAGACACCTTCCTAACAACTTGTGAACACCTGGGCTAAAACAACATAAAGGCTACACATCAAGCCTACTCTGAACCTGCCTAAGAAGGACTCAAAGCAAGTCTGAGAGAGACAGTTTGTAGGTTGGGTCCCACCATGTTGGAAGGGTTTGGTAATATCGTTGGCTTTCCACAGATCTGCCTTAACAGGATGTAAAACTATGTCTACACAACTTAAAGGTGACTGACTATAATTGAACAGCCTGTAAGAACAAAAAAAAAAAATCAATGTTCTATGGAGGAAAATAACCAATCCAAGTCTCTACTATGTATCATCCACAATGTCCTTTACACATAAATTAATAAACATGCACCAGAAAAAGAAAGAAAAGGAAAGAAAAAAGAATTTTGTCTATAGGCAAAATAAAAATAAATAAATAAAAGGAGTTAATAAGGTCCAAGATGACCCTATTCAGCACACAAGAGTTTAAAGCAGTTAATATAAATAGCTTCAAAGAACTAAATGAAAATACATTTTAAAATTAAAGGAAATATAATTTTAATGACAGAACAGATAGGGAATCTTAGCAGAGAATTGGAAATTATAAAAATGAAACAAATGAAAATTCCAGAACTGAAAATTACAATAATTGAAAGAAAAATTCACTAGATGAGCTTAACAGAAGATTCGAGACAGCACAAGAAAGTGTCTATAAATTTGATGACAGACCAATAGAAATTCTCCAATCCAAACACCTGAGATAAAAACAGAATGAAGAATTGAAAAAAAAATATACAGCAGGTTAGGAACCTGTGGGGCAAAATCAAAGGAGTCTAATATACATGTAGTTGGAGTATCTACTGACGAAAGTGAGAATAGGGAAGGAAAATTTTTAAAGAAATAATGGCCAAAAATTTCCCAAGTTTGAGAAAAAAAAAACTGACTTAGAGAATAAGATGTTCAGAGAACTCTATGCAGCATAAATACAGAGAAAATAACACCTGGGAATATCACAGTTAAACTGCTAAAAACCAAAGGTAAAGAAAAAATCTTAAAAGCAGCCAAAGAGAAAGAGCTATTATATTCAGGGGAACAGTAATAAGAATAACTGCTTGCTCACCATCAGAAACAATGGAGACCAGAGGACAAAGGAATAACATCCTAGAAGTGCTGAAAGAAAAAAAAGTTCAGATAAAAGAAAAGATGACATAATTTATCATCATTAGCACTGCACTAAAAGAAATACTAAAAGATATTCTTAAGGATGAAAGGAATTATACCAGATGAAAACTTGGAAGCAAAATAAATAAGAGTACCAGAAATAATAAATAAGTGGAAAAGCCTAAAAGGCCATTTCTATCTTTACATATTTTCCTCAAAAGACAACTGACTATTTAAATAAAAGACATAGTTTTACCGAGCATTGCTTTTGCACCATCAGTGCAAATGTCAACACAATAAAAAACTTAACATTTAAATATTACTACAAAAACAATTTTGACCTCATGAAAGAGTCTCAGGGAGCCCAGGATTCATGGACCACACTTTGTGAACCACTACCCTAGAGAAACTCTTGCATATGTGTATCAGGATATATATACAAGATTGGTCATAGAATTCTAGTTTGAAAAAGCCAAAAATTAGAATAGATTTATCAACAAAATGGCAAGAAGTTGTCGCAAATTAACAGAAAGCAATGCAAACAAACCTACTGTAACTACATGGCACAACATGGATGAATGTCTCCAACATACTACTGAGCAAAAGAAACAAAACACAAAAGAATTTATAAAGTTTAGTTCGGTTTATATAAAGTTCAAAATCTGGTAAAATAAAAATACTTTCATTTTTAAAGATGCTGATATTAGTGCTTAAATCAATTTAAAAGCAAATAGGTGGAAATTACCATCAGAAAAATCAGGATATTAGTTACTTTTAGGGAAGATGGAAGAGATTGCAAAGGGTCAGACAGCAGGCTTCTGGGATACTGGCAATGATCAAATCCTTGCCTGGGTGGTGGTCCCAGTGGTATTCCTTCATATAATTATTTATTAAATTTTGTGACATTGTGTGTATCTGAATGCTATATTTCATATGAAATGTTTAAAAATACCTGTTCTCCCATTTATTATGTCAATAACTGTGGATTTCTTTATCTTGGATTTAATTAAATTCTACATTTAACTAGCAGACTCACAGAAAAAAAAGTCTAATTGGCAACACATGTAAGAAGCAGCATCTCTTTTTATGCAATAGGTGGGAACATTCAATGTGGACAGAGGTAAAGTTCAAAGGAAATTTTCTATTTTATTTCACAAAAAGAGCAATTTCTACCATCTGTTCCCTGAAAATTGATGGTTGCTCTGAAAATTGATCTCTTCTTGTTGTGTTGCCTCTTCTTTCATTTTCAGTGAAAACAGTTTTCCAAATGTCTTAATCCATATCAGAAACATTTTTTCAGATTACTAAAAAAACAAACAAAAAACGCCACTGATTGATGACTCTCACTGTCACACAATTCTGTGATGTGGATATCGGAGAAAAGTGTTAGTAATTACAAAGGCAAACAAGTCTAAGTATGTTTGTGAATGATAGGCTAAAGTTAAAATAAAGGATCCTTGTCACTGAACACATATTTTCCCATAATGTCCAAAATAAATTGAAAAATTTTTTTAAATCCTAAAATATTTTATATATGTATTTATAGCCACCAAAACAAAACCACTATAATTCTTTAATTCTAATAAAATTAGATAGTAATATTACATTAGTAATATTAATCACTAAATTAGATTAAATAATTAGATTATTGAGCTAGTTATTAAATTGGATTAGTAATATTGCAAATATTACTCATTTAATATCTAAGGTATTTTCAACAAAATTATGAATATTTAATGGAAGTTGTGCTTTATAAAGTTTGATTTTTAAAGGCTAAATATTTTAAGACTCTAAAACTTCAACAAAATTCATGACACAGATGAACTCTGTAATCTATATAAAATTCATATCACTCAATTCTCTCCAGATTTACTGGATTATTTAACATAAGAATTTCAACCTCTTAAATTTTTTGTATATACCATTAAGAATTGACTAACTTAGATTACCATTAGTAATTACATCAAAAACCTCTGAAATGGATCAAGGTTTAAATATAAGTAATATAAGATTTTAAAACAGACCAAAAAAAAGTTAATTTTTTTTGTAATCGTGAAATGAGAAAGGCTTTTCTAAGCACAATACAAAAACCAGAAGCCATAGAGAAATGATTGATAGATCCAGCTATTTAAAAGAAAACTTCTCTACACTAAAAAATAACACAAACAAATCAAAAGATATATATAGAGAAAAATATTTGTAAGACATATGGCAAAGACCTGAAAACCTTAACATATAAATTGCTCTTAGAAATCATGATTAAAATGGCACATGCCTGTAGTCCCAGCTACTCAGGAGGCTTAGGTGAGAAGATCACTTGAGCCCAGGAGTTCGAGGTTGCAGTAAATTATGACTGCACCACTGCACTCCAGCCTGGGCCACAAAGCAAAACCCTGTCTCTAAAAAAAAAAACAAAAAAACAGAAATCATGATAAACACAAACACACACAAACAATTCAATGAAAACATGGAAAAGTATAAGAGAGCTCACAAAAGTAAAACCAAAAAAACAACAGACATACAAAAATATGTTACCATATAAAATAAACAGCAAAACAATAAAATACTATTTTTCATATCATAGTTAATAAAATGGTTGATAATTCAGTGTTACGACAAAATGGGAAAACAGACATTCTCATATACCATTGGTACAAGTATAGACATAACCTTTTTATAACAGCTTTATTGAGAAATATATAATTCACATACCATAAAATTCACTGATTTAAAGAATACAATCCAAAGGTTTTCAACATATTAGAGAGTTATGCAATCAAGACCACAATCTAATTTTAAAACATTTTCATCACCCCCCCCAAAAACTCCATACCCATTAGCCAACACTTCCCATTCTCTCCCATGCTTGCAGCCCTACACAGACATAACCTTATTTTCAGGACAGTTTGTCAATGTCAATCAAAAATTTAAATGTGCAACCCTGAGACTGAGCAATTCCATTTCAGAGAATTTATCCTGCAAGAAAAAACATAAAATACACAAAGATATGCACAGGGGTGTTTTTTAAATACCATTATAGCAAAATACTCTGAACAACCTATATCCAGCAATAGCAAACTACATTAATAAAATATGATATATCAGTGTGACTATGAAAAAGAATGGGGTCATATTTCTGATGGAAAAATCATCAGAATATATATTTCAGTCCAAAATCAATGAAACAGTATGTAGAGTATAGTCTATGCTCTAATTTTATAAAAAAATAAAATAAAATACTCTTAGAGAATTTTTAAAAGAATATACATTGAATTTTTAGCAATGACTACCTCTGAAGAATGAAGATCAGGAGTTGAAAAAGTGAAGATTAAATATTTAATTTCATAGTTAATATTTAATTTTAAAGTAAAGTTGACTCACTTGAAAAAAATGCTATTTATTGTTTTAAAAACATTACCTACCTAGCGACAACAAAAGCATTTTAGATGAGAACACGCACAAGACACCCCAGAGTTGTTTTATGTGGACATGTGAACTTCAAAACAGAAGAGTATTTACCCTCATGCCCACAATTTTTTAAAATAAATTTGACCTAGAAGTGAAACATTTCTACAAAAAAAAAGTTCTATATTAAAGACACCTTTGACTTTTTATTTTCATGTAATAAATTCCTTACTTGAACCATATGATAACATACAGTTTTCAATAAGTTTCCAAGTATTCATTTTTCTTCTGGAAATTAAATTATCACCTATAAAATCAATTATATCATATATAAAATCAATCAGTATAAAAATCTGTCATTCCAATTTTATCATATAAGGTATAATTCATTACCCAAAAGAAATATTTAGTGATATATATAAAGATAGAGATATAAGAATATTCTTCTGAGAATTATGTATATTAGTGAAAATTGTAAACAACCTCAATATCCAAAAATAGAGATAAGTAAAATTAACTAAGGATACTTCTATAATATGAAATACAATGCAGTCATTAAAAATAGATGCTTAAGGATAATATTTAATAGCATAAAAAATACTCAAGATATAAAAAACAATATATATATATCATCCCAATTTTCTAAGGAAAAATGTGTTTATAAGATACATAGAGAAAAGAATAAAAGAATACATAATATTTTACCAGTGTTTTTATTTCTAGGTGTTGATTTTATAGGTGATTTTATTTCCTTCTTTACATGTCTCTATTTTCCAAAAATTCTTCAATAAAAATGCACATAAATTATTTTAAAATCAGACATGCTACTTTAAAAGACAGATGAAACTAAGTTCTCACATTGGGACAACTCAGCACATACTTTTAAATATTTTATTATGGAGAAAAAATATGATCAAAAAATTTCATCAAGAGCCAGACATGGTGGCTCATGCCTATAATCTCAGCTTTCTGGGAGACTGAGGTGGGAGGATCACTTGAGCCCAGGAGCTCAAGGCCGCAGTGAGCTATGATCAGCCGCTACACTCCAGCCTGGGTAACAGAGTAAGACCCTGTGTCTAAAAAAAATTTTTAAAGTCATCAAAACAAGTCAGAAATGACTATGAAATTGCACAGTTATTTTTAGAAAAATGTACAGTGGATATATTTTAAGATGGAATAAGTTAATGTTTACATGTAAACTTCTCAATGATGCCACAAATATTTTTACAGTATGCCAAAAGAAAAACAAAAAATAAGCATGTGGAAAAAAATAAAGCCACACACATTTAAAAATGAATCTCTGATGCAATACATGATAGTTTTAAATGTTTTTTTCTTTCTTCTTTCCAAACATGCGGGTAGCATTGGGATGTTTACTCTTGCCCCAAGTTGTCATCATAAAAAGTAAAGATAATATTTCATGAAAGACCAAAAAAATTTTTTGAGCCACCACTTCCTTTCAATTCTTTTAATTATTTTATGGTAAGCAGCCTCAATAGGAAGAAGTAACACAAAATAAAATTTTTTAAAAATGGTTGGGAATGACTGAGAATGATTTTAAAAATAATTAATGACAATTATAAAAAAGAAAAGAAAGAAATTCAAAACAAGAGCTCAAAAGAAGGTGTGTTTGATTATAAGAATTATTACCCCCAATGGCCCAAAGGCATTTTAAAATGTAATTGTTTTTTATTTCAACAGTTTTTTAAACACCATGATTGCACAAGAAAGAAAATCCTGAGACTGATGTCAGCAAGATGGCAACTGGGATTTTCAAGCACTGTCTCCCTGCAGAAAAATCAATTTGAGCAACTATCCACATACAAAAATACCTTCACAAGAGCTAAGGAAACTAAGTGAAATATTACAGCACCTGGGTGTAGCACAGAAATTTTAAAAAGACACACCTAACAGGGTAGTTTTACATTACCCGCATCACCCCTCCCCCAACTCCAGGCAGCATGGACATGGAGAGAGTTACACTCCACTAGGGAAAGGTTAGAAAAATGAGCACTGAACTTTGCCTCAAACCCCATCACTGTGCCAGTCCCAGTAAAACCCAGCATCAGGCAGGCCCCCATGGCCCCAGACTCCAAGCCAGGACCCCAAGACTGAGCCTACAGGCCCACCCTTGGGCAAGGTAGAATCTCACAACCCCAGGCTGCAAGCTTGCCCAGCAGATTTAGCCCCCACGTACCACCCACAGCCACACCGATCCCAACAGCCCTAGGATCCAAACTGGCCCCGGTACTGAGCCAACCCCAGCAGCCTGAGCTTTGGGTCCAACCCAGAGCCAGGCCAACCCCCACAGACCTAGGCTCCAGACCAGGCTCTGCAACCCAGACTCCAGGCCAGTAAGCGTGAACTAGGCCTCTAGGTCTACCCTGGAACCAGGCCAGGTCCTGCAGCCCCAGGTTCTAGGTCAGCCCAGCAGACTCAGTCTCTGGACACACCATATTTCCAGGCCAGCCCTAGTAGCTCTGGGCTCCAGACCACCCTCAGCACCAGGCTGGCTCCCATAATCCCAGGCTTCAGGCCTGATCAGGCACCAGGCCAGCCCCCAAATCCCTAGTCGTCAGGCCAGAACCAGCAGACTGAGCTTCCAAGCTGGCGCATGTGGATACAGGCTCAGACCCACCCAGTGCCAGGCTAGCCGCTTTGGTCCCAAGCTCTAGGCATGTCCCAGGATTCAGAGCTAGGTCAGCCCAAACAGCCGCAGGCATCAAACCCACCCAAATTCCCTGTCAGCACCCTGGCCCCAGGTACCAGGCTGGTCCCTGGGGCCTCAACCTCAAGGCCAACCCCTATGGATGCCTCATACCCCAGCAGACACAGGGTTCAAGCCTGGCTAGCAGACCTAGGGGCCAGGCCCATCTCAGTAGACCCTGGTGCCAGGCCAGCCCCCATGGACCAAGATTCCAGGTCTATCCCTGCAGACCCATGATGCAGGCCTATCCCTGTGGACTTAGGCCCCAGTGGAACAAGGAACCAGGCCCACTGGAGTTCCAATAGGCTAGCAGTGGATGTCACAGTGGAAATCTTGCAGGCCAGTAGAGAGTGGGATGACATATTCAAAGTACTGAAAGAAAAAAACTGCCAACCAAGAATACTGTAAGCAGCAAACCTATCTTTTAGAAATGAAAAATAGATAAAGATTTTCCCATACAAACAAAAGCTGAGGGAGTTCATCACCACCAGACCTGTCTTACAAGCAATGCTAAAGGGAAACACTGAAACTGAAAGAAAAATACACTAATAAGTAACACAAAAACATATGAAAGGATAAAACTTGCTGGTAAAAGTAAATACACAGCCAAATTCAGAATACTCTAATACTATAATAGTACAGAAATCACTTATATCCATAGTTGGAAGATATTATATTATTTAAACATCATAATAGATACAATAATTTCTTAAGGGACATACAGCATAAAAAGATATAAATTATGACATCAAAAATGTAAAATTAGGGAAAGTAAAAGTATAAAGTTTTTATATGCAAAAAAGTTAAGTCATTATCAGCTTAAAGTAGCCTATTATAAGTAT
This sequence comes from Daubentonia madagascariensis, assembly GCA_023783475.1. Taxonomy (NCBI): domain Eukaryota; kingdom Metazoa; phylum Chordata; class Mammalia; order Primates; family Daubentoniidae; genus Daubentonia; species Daubentonia madagascariensis. The sequence continues at coordinate 13,011,500 of JAKFHU010000487.1, forward strand.
AAGATGTTTTATGTAAGCCTCATGGCAACCACAAAGCAAGAATCTATACTAGTTGCACAAAACATAAAAACAAAGTATTCAAAGCATACCACCACAGAAAATCATCAAATCACAAAGGAAGATAGCAAGAGAGGAAGAATGGAACAAAAGATCTACAAAACAACCAGAAAACAAATTCTAAAATGGCAGTAGCAAGTCCTTACCTATCAAAAATTACCTTGAATGTAAATGGATTAAATTATCCAATCAAAAGACATACAGTAACTGAATGGATGAAAAAATAAAACCTAACCATATGTTGCTTTTAAAAGACTCACTTCATGATTAAGGACACACATAGACTGAAAGTGAAGGGATGGAAAAGATACATCGTGTAAATGGAAATGAAAAGAAAGCAAGGGTAGATATATCAGATATATTTATATCAGATAAAATAGACTTCAAGTAAAAACTGTAAAACAAGACACAGGAAGTTATTATATATTGATAAAGGCCTTAATTCATCAAAAGCATATAATAATTATAAATATATATTCACCCAACATAAGAGCACCTAAATATATAAAGTGAACATTCATAGATATGAAATAAGAGAAAGACTGTAATATAATAATAGAAGGGGCCTGCAGTATCACACTTTCAGCAATGGAAAGATCATCCAGACAGAAAATCAATACGGAAACACCAGATTTAAACTATACAGGGTGTCCCAAAAGTCGCCATAAATAGGGAAAATGAGAAATTGTAGCTAAATGTATCTTTATTTACAAAATATTCATTATAAAATTTTACAAAATTTTTCCTTTGTATGGAGACTTTTGGGACACCCTGTACTTTAGGGTAAGTGGACCTAAAAGAACAAAGAATAAAACATACCATCCAACAACATCAGAATACACATTCTTCTCAAGCACATATGAAATATTCTCCAGCATAGATATGTTAGTGCACAAAATAAGTCTTCACAAATAGAAGACTGAAATTATATCAAGTATCTTTTCTGACCACAGGGTTGGAAACTAGAAATCAATAACAGGAAGAATCTCAGATAATTCAAAATTATACAGAAATTAAACAACATGCTCCTGACCAACCAATAGGTCAAGAAGAAATTTTAAAATATCTAGAGACAAACAAAAATAAAAACACAACATACCAAAACTTATGGGATACAACAAAAGTGGTTCTAAGAGAGAAGTTGGTAGCAATAACTGCCTATATCAAAAAAGAAGAAAGATCTCAAACAACTTAACATTACACCTCAAATAACAAGAAAAAACCAAACTAAGTCTAAAGTTCATAGAAGGAAGGAAATCATAAAGAACAGAGCAGAAAAAAATGAAAACAAAATTACAGGCCAATATTCCTGATGAAAATAGATTCAAAATTCCTCAAGAAAATACTAGCAAACTGAATTCAACAGCACATTCAGAAGATCATTCACCATGATCAAGTGATTCAAGGATGGTTCAACATATGCAAATATATAAATGAGACATGCCACATTAACAGAATGAAGGACAAAAACCACATAATCATCTCAATAGACACAGAAAAATCATTTAACAAAATTCAACATCCTTTCATGATAAAAACTTAACAAATTAGGTACAGAAGGAATGCACCTCAGCTGAGTAAAGGCCATATGTGGCAAACTCACTGATAACACTGTACTCAATGGTGAAAAATCGAAAGCTTTTCCTCTGAGATCAGGAATAAGACAAGGATACCTATTCTCGCCACTTCTATTCAACATGGTCCTGATGATCCTAGCCAGAGCAATTAGACAAGAGAAAGAAATAAAAGGCATCCAAATTGGAAAGGAGGAGGTGAAATTGCCTCTGCTTGCAGAAAACATGATCTTATATAGAGAAAATCCTAAAGACTCCACCGAAACTATTAAAACTAATAAATGAATTCAGTAAAGTTCAGTAAAGTTGCAGAATTTAAATCAACATACAAAAATCAGTACCCTTTCTACACACTGACAACAAACTATCCAAAAAAGAAATTGAGAAAGCAATCCCCTTCACAATAGGTACAAAAAATTAATAATAATAATAAAGTATTAGAAATAAATTTGATTGAGGGGTGAAAGACCTGTAAACCAAAAACTATAAAACACTGATAAAAGAAATTGAAGAAGATACAAATAAATGGAAAGATATTCTGTGTTCATGGGTTGGAAGAATTAATATTGTTAAAATGTCCATGCTACCCAAAGCAATCTGCAGATTTAATGCAATGCTATCAAAATTCCAATGGCATTTTTCACAGAAATAAAAAAAAATCCCCTGAAATTTGTATGAAACCACAAGAGACCCCAAATAACCAAAGTAATCTTGAAGAAAAAGAATAAAGCTGAAGGCAACATACTACCTGACTTTGAAATATACTACAAAGCTACAGTCATCAAAACACCACGGGACTGGCAAAAAAAAAAAAGACACAGACCAACCTAAGAGAATAGAGAGCCCAGAAATAAACCCAAACGTTTATGGTCAATTGGGTTTTGACAAAGATGCCAAGAATGCTCAATAGGGAAAGGACAGTCTCTTCAATAAATGGTGCTGGGAAAACTAGACATCAACATGCAGAAGAATGGAATTAGACTCTTATCTCATACCATATACAAAAATCAACTCAAAACAAATTGAAGACTTAAATGTAAGACTTGAAACTGTAAAATTAAAAGAGAACATAGAGGAAAAGCTCCATGACATTGGTCTGGGAAATGATTTAATAGATGTGAACCCAAAAGCACAGTCAACAAAAGCAAAAATAGACAAATGAGATTACTTCAAACTTGAAAGTTTCTGCATAGCAAAGGAAAGAATCAATAGAGTAAACAGACAACCTACAGAATGGGACAATATATTTGTAAACCATATATTTAATAAGGTGTTAATATCCATTATAAGGAACTCAAACAATTCAATATAAGTGAACAAATAACCCAATTAAAAATGTGCAAAGGATCTGAACAGACATTTCTCAAAAAGACACACAAATGAGCAACAGGTATATGAAAAAATGCTCACCATTACTAACAATCAGGGAAAATGCTAATTAAAACCATATTGGGATAACACTTTACACCTGTTAGTGTGTAACTATTACCGAAAAGACAAAAGATAACAAATGTTGGAGAGGATGTGGAGAAATGGGAACCCTTGCACACTGTTGGCAGTAATGTAAATTAGTACAGCCATTATGGAAAACACTATGAAAGTTCCTCAAAAAGTTTAAAAATAGAATTACCATGTGACCCAGCATTCTCACTACTGGGTATAGATCCAAAGGAAATAAAATCAGTATGTCAAAGAAATACTCCTATGTTCACTGCAGCATTATTCACAATAGCCAAAATATGGAATTAATCTAAGTGCCTATCAATGGATAAATGGATAAAGAAAATGTTATATATATATGTATATATATATTCACACACACATACACACACACACACAATGAAATACTATCCAGCCTTAAAAAAGAAAATAATCCTCTTATTTGGGACAACATGGATGAACCTAGAGGACATTATGTTAAGTGAAATAAGCCAGGCACAGAAAGACAAATACTACATGATCACACTCATATGTGTAATCTAAAAAAGTTGAACTCACAGGAGTAAAGAGTAGAATGGTAGTCACCAGAGGCCAAGGGACAGAGTGTGGGAGTGAGGAGATATAGGTAAAAGCATACAAAATTTAAGTAAAATAGGAGGAATAAGTTGTAGACATCTATTGTACAACGTGGTTACTTCAGTTAATAACAATGCATTGTATTCTAAAAGTCACTAAGAGACATTTTAAGTGTTCTCATCACAAAAAGTGGTATGGAGGTAAATCATATGTTAATTTAGTTCAATTTAGCCATTCCACAATGTATGCATATTTCAAAACATCATATTGTACATGATAAATATGTACAATTCTTATTTGTCAATTAAAAAAGGAAAACTCTGCATGCCTTCAATTGGAGCTATGAAGTGACACAGAATAGTACTGAGATCAGCAGCAATAATTCTACCAGATGGAAATTTAAAAGAAAAAATAGCCCTTCCTCCTTCATTATGAGCAAAAATAAATATATATGCTCAAAACATTCCTTGGAATATCTAAGAGAAAATATATAAATGCCTTTTGTGATTTTTTAAACAGAGTGGTAAGAAAATTCTATCACACTGGAAAGAATCACATTGAAACTGAACTTCACGAAATCATAGAAGCTTCCTCAGGAAAATGAAAGAAAAATCAAATAAAAGTGAAAAATATAATTATTTAAATAAATTTATTAGAGTTAGAGGACAAAGATACTAATTCTAAAAACTGCCATTTCCCCCACCCCTGAAAATTCAGCACTGAAGGAGAGAGTCCCTTGGCACACACTGTCTGGTAGGAGTGGAGCTGGGACACACAAGGTGAGAGATGAGCATTTAAAAAAGAGAAAAACAAACTCTGCCTATCCTGCATCATGACTTTATATTTGCTTCAAAGACAGTCTCTTCTTACCATGTATCATTATTATACTAACTAGACCCTGAAAACTCATATTATACAAAATATTAACACAATTAGGTACATCAGAAACATCTCAATCCTACCTCTTTCTCATGCATTCGAGTGAGGAAATGATCATCATGGAGACTGCTAGATTTTCTCAGGCTGAATTTGGGAGTCATCTGTTGAATGATTAAGAGTTATGTAATATTTTTTCAGATCTGGTTTATCCTTAATCCAAAAGTTAAGTTCTAAACTGCCTGAAGCCCACACCAAAATAATACTAACATCGGAGGAAAAAAGTGATTAATTCACTTTCAAGTGATAGGATTAAAAAATTATTATGCTTCACAATATAGATATATATTATTTACTGTAAATAAGTTAATGGTTACTTTATTTAAAAACGACTGTCCCTAGAAAAAGTCCAAAGGATATCTCACATACCAGAGAAACTGGGATAGGCTTCTGTCTCAGGTATCGAGGATTTTCTATCTGAAAATTTAAAAATAAAATACACATTTATTCATTTTGGAGTTTTAATTATTATTTGATAAAATACAGAATTAAACTGCCATATGAATACATTTTCTATATGTCTTAATATTTAGTTCATTTTTTAGAATAGGTATTATATAATACATTTTTAGTGACCCCCTAACAAATAAAATATAAAATACAAACTCCTTGGCATGCATAAATGTGTCCTTATGACCCTCTCACTTCCTACCTGCCCAGTCTCATCTTCTATTACTCCTCACCTCACATTTTATACTCCCAGAATCCCAAATGACTTATATTACTAGAACATGATAGGTCTTTTTGTGCCTCTGTGCATTTCTCTGCCCACCTCTCCAATCCCTGTAAGTACCCACTTATTCATTCTTCAAGTCTCAATTTAATCACTACACTCACAGATATATTTGGTATATGAATCCTTAAACATACCTCCACGGTAACAAAGAGAATACAAAATTCATTTGAGACTCTCCTTACATCTACCTTTTCAGGCTCATCTATCCCCCAATATACCCTACATTCCAAGGATACCAAACAACTTGTTTTACCTTGAAAGCACTATATTCTCTCCTATGTCTGAGTCTTTGCAACCTGTGAAATCATCCGTCCAACTTCTTCACATGGTTTACTTCTTCAAGACTCACAGTTTAGAAATCATCTCTCCCAGGAAACTTAGTTCCTACTCCTCCAGTAGTACCCTGGACACTTGTTCCCTTTTGTGATATAGCATCCTTCTTCTCCAAAGGACTGTGGACTTTGAAAACAGAGACTATGCCTGCCTTATTCACTACTTTATCCCTAGCATCCACCATAGTGCCCAAGAAAGATTCATCAGAAAGAAACGAACAAAGGAAGAAAGGGTGGAGCAAACTGTACCTGATTCTACCCTCTTATCAGCTCCCAAAGTATCCTGTGTCCACTCTCCCCTAACCCTTATAAAATACTTTTAAGTTTTTATGGCATGTTCCACATCTGTCTTTGATCAGAATGAGTACAAGGATGATGTCTTTTCAATTTTGTATCCCTGGCATCTAAGGGATAGTAGCCTTTCAGTGAAATATTTATTGAATGAATATACTATATGATAAAGTAGATACATTGATTGTTATCCCTACTATTTCATTCACAAATAAAGTGATAATTAAAAATCATTACCATAGAAGTCTAGTTTCTTCACATCATAGACTCACAATTTACTACATGGATAATTTCTCAATCTACAAGAATATTAACCATGACTTCAACCTACGGTAGTGGTTCTCACTCTGGAGTATACCATAAGGATCAAGTGATAAACTTTTTCAAGTATATATTATTGGGCTCCACTCCTCTAACATCCCATTGTGTTTTCAAAAAGCTCCCCAAAGGATTTATTATACTTAATAATCACTGAAGATTAACAATCTATACCTAATTTCATAATAAAGGTAAGGATGAAGAATCAGGTAATCAAAGAACATAGAGGAAATAAAATTAAAAATAGAACTTAAGTAAACTGCCAAATCAGCAGAATTAGATCCTGAGCCAAACCAGAGTGATAGCATGAAATAAAAGTGCCTCAGAGCTCTAGTAGTGGTAGAATATAAATATTACCAAATATTGACCTGTCAGCCAGGTGCAGTGGCTCATGCCTATAATCCCAGCACTTTGGGAGGCCAAGGTAGGAGGATTGTTTGAGGCCAGGAGTTTGAGACCAGCCTGGGCAACATAATGAGACCCTGTCTCTACAAAAAAATTTTTTTTAATTATCTGGGCATGATGGCGCCCATCTGTAGTCCTAGCTACTCAAGAGGCTGAGGTAAGAGGATCACTTGAGCTCAGGAGTTCAAGGCTGCAATGAGCTATGATCATGCCACTGCACTCCAGCCTGGGTGACAGAGTAACACCCCGTCTCAAAAAAAATAAAATAAAATACTGACCTGTCAAAGGAGAGTGGTCTACTTTAAGTGGGCCACACAAAAATCTGGACAGATCAGAGTGCTGGAGACAGGGGTACAAAAGGAGGGACCTGAAAAGTGTGAAGAACCAGAAAAGGCAATCTTAAGAAGGATCCACTTTTGGGACAGAGAGAGGCATCTTGAAAGGAAGGTTGCCCATGACGAAGGGAAAGAAAAAAGTAGTTGAAGATAAGGGCCCTACAGAAACAAGACAGAATCAAAGAATCAAAAGATGACAGGCTAAAATGACAATCACAAAAGGCACCATATATTAAAGAAACTAAACTGCAGTGTTGCAGAAGAGGAGCTTCCAGAACCAAGAAATAAAGTTAGCCATCCAAACTATCACTTCCTATGCAATTGTTACCTCCCAAACAGAGGGGTTTGTTTGCTTGTTGGGTATCAGGCCAATGGATACAGCCAAGTCAGTTATAGCAAGGGGGTTTTATTACTTGGCACAAGTAAAGAGCACATTGGAAATAGTTCCCAAAGTAGTGTGTCCCTGAACAAAGGAGTTGGGCTGGTTTATAGTCAGAGGGTACTGAGGCATGTTCTGATGCGATCTTGCCATGGAGTGATGCCAGGAAGTGTGCTCTGACTGGATCCTGCCATGTGGTGATGCCAGGGCTTGAGCTGATTGGATCGTGGATCCAGCCATGTGGTGTCGGCTTCTTAATTCATTCCCTGCTCCTGGGTCTGAGCACCTGGGTTCCACCTATGGGTATATGCTTGATTTATCTGGGCATGCTTGGGTTATATAACCTTCAACCTGGGAGTCCAAGGCAAATGAAAAACTACTCACAACTTCGATACATAAAAGTTGAACCAAATTAGTCTGGTGCTATTGCTTGTTCAGAAAAATCTAACAAATCATCGTGAACAGAAAAAAGAATCCAGTATCCATAAAAGCTCACCATAAAAAATAGAAAATCAAAATCTCTCATTATAAAATATATATAAACGAATAAAGGAACAAGAATAGCCAAGACATGCCTGATGAAAAAAATCAAGGTGTGGTGATTTACAAAGAAATAATGAAACTATATTAATGAACACAAACCAATAGAACCAACTAGAAAAACTCAGAAGGAAACTCAAGTATATACGAGAATGTGATTTGTGAAAGATACAGCATTACAAATTATTGACAAAATAAGGGTATGTTCAATAAATAGAAGAAAATAAAATCAGATGCTTCCTCACACCATATGTAATAAATTCCCAATGGATTAAACACTTGTCATTAAAAGCAGAACTACAAAAACTTTCAGAAGACAATTTAGGAGAATGACTTTATGGCCTCAGGGTAGAAAAGATTTCTTAAACAAGGAACAAAAGAAGCACAAGCAAGAAAGAAATTAATAAAATTGACCACTTTAAATCAGAACTTCTCTCCAAAAAAGATATCATAAAGAAAGTGAAAAGACAAGCCATAAACTGTGGGATGTTTGCACAAATGATTAGTCTCCAAAATATGTAAAGAAGGCCTTTAAAAATCAATGAAAAAAAGATGAACACCACACTAGAAAAAATGGGAAAAACTTGGGGCACCTTTCACTGATAAAGACTTATGAATGGTTAATAAACATATGAAAATATGCTCAATCTGTTTAGCAAATGAAAAATGTAAATTAATACAATGAGATGAGATGATATTTGATAATTTTATAGATTGACATACATTAAAAATTTAACAACAAAAATTTTCAAGATGTAAAGCACTACTAGTGAGTGTGTGAATTAGTATATTTACTTTGGGAAACAATTATTAAGTATAGATAATAATACAATGTCCTTAAATATTGTACCAGAGAAAGAGGCATATTCTTCAGTAAATGACACAGTACTATATATAACTGCTCTTTGAAAAATCAAGACAGCAAATTTCCAGCAGACAGCAAAGTACACTCAATTAAATATTTATTGTCTGAAGGTATATATATGAAAAATAAGTAATCATTCTCTATTTTTGGAATGCAGGAAAGCAGCATAGAAAGTAAGTTCTTCAAAGACAAACACGATTGTGCAAATACATAAAACTCTAATTCATGAAGCAGAATTAAATATAAGAGAAAAAATAAAAGAAGAGGAAACAGGAATTCAAAGATGCTCAAGTTCTAATTATGTTTAAAATTTAAAACCAAAAGCCAAGAAAACCATCTGTGACTTATTTTTACTCAGCTCTACATTTATAAGTAGGATACAAAATATTGGTTTAGCTAATTACAATGTAGCATTTAAACTACGCAGAAGTAATTCCTATTTCATCCTCTTCATCTTTAAAAGCCATTAAATAAAGAAGTTAAAGACTCATTCTAGTATCAGAAATTTCCTTTCTCAAGTTGACCAAAAGAAATAGAAAATGTCTATTCTAATTTTTAAAGGTAACAATGAGCACTGTAAACAAGTACCCAATATTCTTTGTTGTTATTCATTTATAATACATTGAGTTTGTCTCATAACCACTTTTAATATGCAATGGGAATTATTCATAGTAAAGCATGTTCCTGAGTCTATTTGGGGGAAACAAGCAATCTATTTTCTGATTTTGTAACAGCCGCCAGATGTGCTTTGAAGTTGAATGTTCCCACTTTGTAATCCACAAGTAACATGGACTTGAAGCAATCTGTAAACAGTCTTAACATTTATTTTTTTCATGTTCCTTTAGAAAACTTCTTGTTCTCTCATACTACCTCAAGAAAGAATACCACAATAAAGAATGTCTAAAACGGAAGAAAAAAAGGACTTATGTGAAACATTGAAGTCTAAGAAAATATTATATATAAAGCAAAGCCGAATATAATTAAGTTCCAATGGCATGAATAAATAATGCATCTGCACATTTCTTGTTTACGAAGCAAACAGAATCACAACAAAATATATAATAATTTAAGCTAGACATGAAAACAGATATCTGAATGCTTTCTAATGAAAACTGGCTTTTGACATTTTATTTTGTTTAATTTTTTATCAGGTTTGTTTGGTTGGTTGGTTGGTTACAAAGGGTTTTCTATCAGTTTGTTTTTTAAAATTATTCAGGATTTGGTCAAACTGACATAAGTAAATACCCCTTATAGACTAATGATCAACTAGAGAAGTTTTATGTTTCCATAAAAATTAAAAGGCACTTTATTTGATATATTAACTGTCTTAAAGGAAAGGGCATTATCAAGTAACAGATTACCAGCAACACAACTAAAGTAAATGTTTTCAAATCATAGCATCAGTCTGAAGAACTGCCAAAACTCTCTCTATAGTAAAAAATAAATTGAGTCTTCAATGCCAAATTGATTGTGTTCCAAAATTATGTTTTTAAGTCAGTATTTTAGAACTTTAAAAACATTTTTCAAGAGAAATAATACTACAAATCAATGCTCATTCATTAGTGTACCCAAAACATTTCAACAAACATCTAATGAGCATAAGTGAAAATACAGGTATAAAAACACAGTCCATTGGCACAAAGAAAAGCAAATGAGCCAAAGGAACAGAATAGAAATAGATGTACTGTCTCCTGATTTATGAGACAAATAACACTGCAGCATAGCAGGAAAAGAATGGTCTTTTCAATAAATGGTAGTGTCACTTGTATATATATAAGGACTCAAAACAAATCTTAACTTCCTATCTTACAACATACACAAAAATCACCTTCAGATTGTTTGTAGATCTAAATAGGAAAAGTAAAACAATAAAGCTTCTAGAAGAAAACATAAGAGAACATTTCAGGACCTTGACATAGTCAAAGATTTCTTAAACAGGACATAAAATGGCACTAACCATAAAGAGAAAAATTATAAAATGAACTGCATTAAAACTTAAAATTTCTGTTCATCAAGGACACTAGTAAGAGAATGAAGAAAAGCAACAAAGTGAAAGAAAATATTTATAATACTATATTCCAAAAAGACTCTTATCCAGAATAGATAAAAGCTTTTACTTACCAATGACAAAAAGGCAGACAACCCCACAGAAAAACTGACAAATCTTTTTTTTTTTTTTAATTTATTTTTTTAATTTCAGAATATCATGGGGGTACAACACTTTGGCCATACACATTGCCCCTGTTCTGCCCGTGTCAGAGCCACAATCATGGTCGTCTCCCAAACTGTGCTCCCCACATCCATTCAGTGAGAGTTTTTCCCATCCCTTCCACACCCCTCCCGCCCGCCCGCCCGCCCTCAGATGAATGTTATTGCCCTGTGTGATGTAAGTGTTCATCAGTTAGTACCAGTTTGATGGTGAGTACCAGTGGTGCTTGTTTTTCCAATCCTGTGACACTTCGCTTCAAAGAATGGGTTCTAGCTCCAACCAGGATAATACCAGATGTGTTAATTCACTATTGTTCCTTATTGCTGAGTAATACTCCATGGTATACATATACCACATTTTATTGATCCACTCGTGTATTGATGGGCACCTGGGTTGTTTCCACAACTTTGCAATTGTGAATTGTGCTGCTATGAACATTCGTGAGCAGATGTCTTTATTATAAAATGTCTTTTTTTCTTTTGGATAAATACCCAGTAGTGGGATTGCTGGGTCAAATGGTAATTCTACTTTTAATTCTTTGAGGTATCTCCATATTCTTTTCCATAGAGGTTGTACTAATTTGCAGTCCCACCAGCAGTGTATGAGTGTTCCTACCTGAAAACTGACAAATCTTTAAGTAGGCACATCACTCTGAGAGGCTATCCAAATTGGCAACAAACATATTAAAAGGTACCTAACTTTATTAGTCATCCAGAAAATACATATTAAAATCACACAATGCAATGTCACTAACCACTCTTGATAATGGCTAAATTTTTTAAATTAAAAAAAATTAACTGACAATACCAAGTATTGGAGAAGAAGTAGAGCAAGGAGAACTGGCACACTGCTAATGAGGATGGAAATTGGCACAACACTTTGGAAAACTGTTTGGCAGTATCTACTATATCAGTTAGCTTTTTGCTGCATAACAAATCACCCCAAAACTCTAAGGCTTGAAACTACAACCAATTTATTCAGCTCACAATTCTGTGCATTGGCAACTTGGGCAGCTCATCTACTGGGACATCTCAGCTGGACTTACTTGTGTGTCTGCTATACCAAAGTGACAACTGCCCCTGGGTGACTGATTAGAGCAGGTTTCAATAAGCCCTAAATGAAGGCCACACTGAGTAGAATAGCCAGCACTCCCACATTTCTTATAGGGAGAGCAGAGGAGTAAAAAAAATTTGACCCAGCACAGAATCTGGAAAAATTTGACCCAGTTTCAATACAAGGGAAAGGTGAATAATGAAAAATGTAGTTACCAAGTTTTCCTTGAAAGTTGCAATGTTCCTTACATACCAATTCATTTTATATACCAGCAGATCCAGTATTTACCTGTGATTGTTAGACCTCTCTATCTATTGTTATGATCTCTTTTCAACACTGAACATTGTTTTTTGTCCTCTCTCATTTCTAGATCACATCGAAGACAACATAGAGTTTTCTATTTTATTGTTCTTTGCAAAGATCCAGCTTCTGTTTCATCAATCAGTTCTAATGGTTTGGTGGCAATTTTGATTGTTTCTTTTTTATTTTTGTTTTGGCATGGTCTGGTTTTTTATTTTGTTAAATTAAATAAGGGATCTTTGATCCTCAGTATCACTTTGGACACATCACAGAATTTTTTAATCAAATTTTACCATTATTCATTAAAGTCTGCACTTGGTTTTAATTACCACTTTTACACACAGCTATTCAGGAGTATTTTTGTATTTTGTTTTTAATTTTCAGGTGAAAAGATGGAAAGGGAACTATTCTTTTGATGTTAATTTCTAGTTTTATTAAAATGAAGTCATTTAATTGGAATTTCTTTATGCACTAATTAAATCAGTTTTATAAATATCCCATGACCATGTGAAAAGACTAAATTTATACCCCATTCTTTTACTTGGTCTCTCTTCTGTAACCATACTTTTTTTTTAACTTTCAGAAAGTGCCATACCATTTTAAAAATAAAACATGAACCACAGCAATTTCTCCCATCTCAAAACATTTTTTTAGTTCTTTCAGAAAAGGTAACTCAAGGTGAATAGTGATTTAACAAAGGAAAAATTCTACATATAGAAACAGAAATGTTTAGTTGTTCTGATAGGCTTCAGCTCTTTTACTCATCTTTAGCTGCAGTTACAAATGGAAAATATACTTGCAGATTAGGAGGACAAATGATTTCTTTCATTCTCTTTAAAAAAATAAAACACAAGACAAGAAAGTAAATTGTTGCCTCACAGCTGACTTGTCATGGGAAACAGCAGAATGTATTCACTTTTTAAATTTTTAAATTAAAATTTTACTCTATTAACAGAAATCTTCTTCTTGCTAAAAAACAAAAAATAAAAATTTACTCTATAGTTCTGTGAGCTTTAACAAATGCATATAGTGGTGCAACCAGCAAAATACAAACAAACCAGTTCCACCAAACCTAAAAAAAAAAAAAAATTCCCTAGCGCTACTTACACCCTGTAGCCAAATTCTACCCCAACCCTTAACACCTAGAAACTACTAATCTGTTCTCCATCCTTATATTAATAGTTTTACCGTTTCCACAGTATCATACAAGTGCAATCAAAAACACATAGCCTTTTCAGTCTTCTTCTTTCATTCAGTATAATGTATTTGAAATTCATCCACTTTATTGTGTGAATTTGATAGTTTTATTACTGAAAAGTATTCCACTGCATGGATGTACATGCAATTTTTTTATCCATTCTCCAATTGAGAGGCAGCTGGGACTATTTGCAGTTTGGAACAATAACCCAGAAGGGTTGAGGAGGGGTGTTGCTGTTATACGTGCTTGCTACAGGTTTTGTGTGAACATAGACTTTCATCTCACTTGAGTGAACACCTAGGAGTGAGATCGCTGGGTCATGAGGCAAATGCAAGTTTCACTTTCTTAAAACACCTGCCGACTCAGTGCATGGGCAATATATATAGCCAAAGTGTTGTACCCCCATAATATTCTGAAATAAAAAAAAAAAAACCTGCCAACTGTTTTCCAAACTAATATTTTGCATTCCCTCCATCAAGAGGTGAGAGTTCCACTCGCTCCTCATCCTCACCAGCATTTGACATTGTCAGGTTTTTGTTTGTTTTAACTATACTAATAGACGTGTAGTGGTATCTCATTGCAGTATCTTTTGCCCCATCTCTTTATTAGGTCGTTTCCTTATTGTTAAGTTTTGAGAATTCTTATATATTCTGGATAGAAGTCTTTGTCTGCTATGTGATCTGCAAATATTTCCCCTAGTCCCTGGTTTTGGTATCAAGATAAAACTGGCCTCACAACATAAATTGGGAAGAGTTACCTCCGCTAAAAGAGATTATGCAGAATTGGTATTATTTCTCCCTTAATTGTTTGATTGAATTAATTGGTGAAACCATCTGGGCCTGAAGTTTTCTTTCTTGGAAGGTTTTTAACTACAAATTCAATTTATTCAATAGATACAGGACTTTTCAGGTTATCTCTTTCTTCTTGAGTGAATTTTGGTAGTTTGTGTTGCTCAAGGACTTTGTCCCTTTCATTTACATTGTCAAATTTATGCCCACAGAGTTCTTTACAGTAATCCCTTATACTTTGAGCATCTGTAGGGTCCATTGTGAAATCTCCTCTTTCATTCCTGATATTAGCAAATTCATTCTTCTTTTTATCCTTGGTCAGTCTGACTAAAAGTTCATTGATTTTACTCATCATTTAAAGATCCAGCTTTTGGTTTCATTGATTTTCTTTATTGCTTTTCTGTGTTCAATTTTACTGATCTCTATTTTAGTCTTTATTATTTCCTTTAACTACTTGCTTTGGGTTTAACTTGCTCTTCTTTTGCCAGTTTCTTTAGATGGGAGCTTAGATGAAGGATTTAGGATATTCTTCTTTTTTCTCTTGGTGCTTTCAAGATTTTCTCTTTATCTTTGTCTTTCAACATTTTTAGTACAATGTGTCTGGGTGTGAATATCTTTGTGTATATATGAACTTGAAACTCATTGAGCTTCTTGGATGTGTAGATTGATGTTTTGAAATTTTCAGCCATTATTTCTTCACATATGTTTTCTGCTCCTTTACCCCTCTGCTCCCATTCTGACACCCCCATTATACATATGTTGGTGCACTTAATGGTATTCCACATTTCTCTGAGGCAACGGTCACTTTTCTTCATTCGTTTCTCTCTATTCTTCAGCTTGCATAATCTCCATCAGTCTACTTTCAACTTCATTGATTGCTTCTTCTGCCAGTTCAAATCTACTGTTGAATTCCCATAGTGATTTTTTCACTTCAGTTATTATACTGTTTAATTCCAGAATTTTCCATCTGGTTCTTTTGTTTTGTTTTTTTAGAGATGAGGCCTTGCTAAGACGCCCGGGCTGGAGTGCAGTGGCTACTCATGATAATATTACATTACAGCCTCAAACTCCTGGACTCAAGAGATCCTCCCACATTAGCCTCCCAAGTAGCTGGGACTACAAGCATGCACCACCATGCCCAGCTCTGGTTCTTTTTTATAATTTCTATGTTTTTGTTGATATTCTCTATTTCATGAGACATGGTCATCATGGCTTCTTTTACTTCTTGGAACATGGTTTTCTTTAGTTCTTTGAACATATTTATAATGGTTTCTTTGAAGTCTTTCTTAAATCTGGCCTCCTGGCCCTCTCACAGGCAGTTTCTGTTGCCTGATTTTTTCCTGTGTATAAGTCATACTTCCTATTTCTTTGCACGTCTTATAATTTTTTTCTTGAAAACTGGACATTTTAGGCAATACATTGTAGTGACTATGAATATTGAGTCCCCTCTCCCCAGTCCAGGAATAATTGTAGTTGTTGTTTGTTTGCTTGTTTGTATGTTTAGTGGCTTGCCTAGACTGTTGCAGCAAAGTGTACCCCACAGTGTGAAGACTTTGCTGTCACCCCTCAGCGTGTGCTGCCTTGGGCATGCACATCCTCACCCTGGGATGAAAGTGGGTTTTAGCTGGGCTCCTTTGACTGCTTCTTTCCCTTATCTTCCTGTTAAATTATATATCTGATTCAATACCACACTCGGCTGTTAACATGCTACTAATTACTGGTTGATTGCTCTATTGTTTTCAAAAATGCCCTGGTTCATAAACTGTTCAGTAGTCTGGCCCGGTTAAATTCAGGCAGGGGTAGATGTTGAGGCAGTCTTTGAGGATTCTTCTGAGCCCAGGAGGACCCTTCTTAGCTGTTTATTTCCCTAGTTCCTTCTGGTGAACTTACTGGCCTATAGCTTGGCTTATTGCTACAAATTAAGAGCTATAGACTCCTCTTATTTGTTTACCACCAAAATCTCCATTGTTTTCTAGAGCATCCTTAAGCTTGAACTTCCCCACATTCTGTTTCCAATAGTCAGTTTCTTTGGGGTAGAGGTTCTGATCTCATTGTTCTTGATTGTCCCTCCCCTGTGAAAAATCTCTGAAACACTACTCTGG
This sequence comes from Daubentonia madagascariensis, assembly GCA_023783475.1. NCBI lineage: Eukaryota > Metazoa > Chordata > Mammalia > Primates > Daubentoniidae > Daubentonia > Daubentonia madagascariensis. The sequence continues at coordinate 13,027,934 of JAKFHU010000487.1, forward strand.
GCACTGTGCAGAGGCAGTAGACTCTTGTGCTCCTGGCTTGCCTCTCTTGGAGTGGAATCTCTGCCCCATGAACAAGTTGGGATAAGGACAATCAGAGCCACAGTATTCTTGACCTGCTGTGTCTGGGGTACAGCCTCTGCCCTAGGAGTGGGGGCTGAATGGGGGAAGGGAGCCCTTCCCTCAACCACTCAGCAGCACTCACCAGGAATTTAGCCTCTTCAATTCAGACATCAAGGGGATAAGAAATGCTGGCAGTATGTCCCTCCCAATGAGTTACTGTATCCCTTGACTGGGAGCTGAGGGGAGAAAGAGCCCCATCTTCTTGGCCATACCCACTGGGAATGGAACCTCCATGAAGCTGAGCTGGAGGGACAGGAGAAAGCTAAAAGCAAGTAATGGCTCAAGTGCCAAAAACTCTTGCTGTTCTTACCAAGTTGGACTTTCTTGAACAAATGTCTTCATTCGCTCTAAGCCCTTAGGATAATTTCCAGAGACTTTTAATTACCAATTATGCTTGTTTTGCTAGGGAATAAGTCTTTGGAGCTCCTCATGCTGCCATTCTAGAAATAGAACTCCCCTCTCTTCTTTTCTAACATAAGTATTTCATGCTATAAATTTCCCTGTAAGATCAACATTAGCTGCATCCCACAAATTTTGATATGTTGTGTTATCATTTTAATTCAGTTAAAAATATTTTCCAATTTCCCATAAGACTTCTTCTTTTACCCCTGGATTATTTGGAAGTATGTTGTTTAACTTCCAAATATATGTGAATATTCCAAATAATTTCTGTTACTATCTCTAGTTTAATACCCTCATGATCAGAAGAATTATGATCATAATCATTATAATTATGTTGTGAGGTTCTGAAAAATGTTGATGTTTGTTTATTTGTCTCAGCAGGCAATCAAGTGAGTTTAAATCAGTCTGCAAGTTCCATCTCTCCTTTTATGGACAAAAGAATTCTGTTCTTCACATTCTCCCAGTCTTCATTCCAAGCCTCTGGCCAAAAAGATAGGCTTCTCAGTGAGTTTTTGCTTTGCACACCCACCATACAATCCCTCAATTTGGCCCACCCTGGAGTCCAAGCTGGAAGGCAGTTAAAAGAAGGAAAACAAAAACACAAACAGGAAACCAGGAAACTCCCTGCCACTGTATCATTCATTCTTCATGTTTCAACTTCTCTCTCCAATCAGCCTATTATTATTTACTTTTCAAAGTCCCCAGGTGGTTGCTTTTTGTATTTTGTCCAGAATTTTTGGTTTGGGGAGAACCAGGCTGCAACAGACTTACTCCATTATGGCCAGAAATGGAAGTTTATATTCCCTTTTAAAAGAAATAAATGTCAACTTCTCAAATAAAATTCTGAATATAGTTTCGCTCCCCAAATGCAAGCTTTGAGAAAATGCTATAAATATTTTTTGGCTTTGTTTGGTTTTTATGATTAATAAATACTTAATATAAAAAATTAAAAACTTAAAATGTTAAGAAAATAAGCACTCATATTTTACCCCATAGAATTATGACATTTTGAGTAGATATTTCCAGACATTTTTATACTCTAGAGAAAGAAATAGGCTTTGTCTTATCAAAGTGGTAATTTTTTATGTAAACCACTTCTGTAACTTGTTTTCATTTAGGTAACTTTATCCTAATCACAAAATCTGACACATTTACTCATTTGCAGAAAACCATAGCATAAAGAGACGCCTAAAATATCAAAATGTTCAGCTCAGTTTCTCTCCAAGATTACTGCACAGTATGAAAATGGGCAAGTTTTTAACTTACATGAAAAAGCATTAAACTGCCTAAAATAAAACTGTATAAAACAGCTGATATTACACACTGATTTAATGAGAATTATCCCAATTAATCACACCTTAGGGCACTCTATTAATGAATGCAACATATTTCCCTTCTCAGTACCTTCAGTAAAATTACAATAAAGACATGTGAAGAAGAAGAGAAAGAAGAGAAAGGGGAAAGGATGAAAGAAATAGGAGAAAAGGGATAAGAAAAGAAAAGAGACTACAAAAATATGCATAATTAAGATGTCAAAGTAAATAGTATTAATTCAATTACAGCATAACAATAACAATTTTTTCAGGATAAAAGTTGGTCTTTCTATGTATAGTCATCTTTCTTTTAAACCATCAGTCAGTAATGACCATGATTTCTAGAGCTACAATTCAAAAGCTTCACGCAATGGAAGCTTTCAGTTGTGTCAGCAAACCTGTTTTTCTCATCCATTTCTATACCAACAAAATAGGAAGAGATTCAAATTCAAAGGAAAAGGGGATGCTTAATTTGTGTCACAGTTGTGATTTTCATCAAATATTAATGTTATATACCCCACTTCTAAAAGAAAATTCACAAACACATTCTAGAAACCAGAATGAAAGTACTTTTATGAAAATGTGGTATACATATACCATGGAGTACTACTCAGCCATAAAAAAGTGGTGAACTAATACCTTTTGTAACAACCTGGATGGAACTGGACACCGTCCTTTTAAGTGAAGTATCACAAGAATGGAAGAACAAAAACAATATATATACTACTAAATTGAAACTTACAGATCAACACTCATGTGCACGGATGGTAGTAAAATTCAACAGAAATCAAGCAGGTGGGAGGCGGAGGAGGGGGATAGGTAAATTCACATCTAATAGGTACAGTTGCACACTATATGGGTGACGGACAAAAAGCAATTCATGTAACCAAAACGTTTGTACCTCCATAATATTCTGAAATTTTTTAAAAAGTAAAAAAAGAAAAGTAAAGGAAGCTACAAATAGTAGCTTACCCCTAGTTAACATCAAAAACCTCCAATAGTCCCTACCTAGATCTTAAGATATTAAATTAATTATGAAATGAATAGAATCTCAAACTTGAAAATTCAAAGATATAAATTTTAAAGGATCTTTCAAGTGGGTGCACATAGAATGTGTCACAGTGATATGTGAGTCACTGGATAAAGGCAGAATATTCCAAAGCCTCCATCCATGTAATCACTCAAATTTAATTTACAAATAGTTAACATCCACAGCACTACAAATCCAGCCTGTGACTTAAAGAGTCATATGTGAAAATATAGTAAGAAAGCAAGACAGCATCACAAAAAACCAAAGGTTGAAAAAGTTAAAGATTAAGAAAAAAAAAGGGAAAAATTTTTCATTGCTAGTTTTTATATATAAATCTCTACTTGAGTTATGTATTCCTAGAAAAAATATTAACATACTCCTGGGAAAAGAAAGAATATATTTGGCAAAAAATGCATTTTTAAACAAAAACTGGAAAATTCAAATTCTAGAACATCTAAAGCATCAGAATGAAGGTGTTGACAGTAATGCCGGCAATATAAAAAATGTACCCTTAGTCTAGAGCACAAAAATTAACTCCAGCTATTAATTGATCATTCAGAGAAAGAAAGAAAAAAAAGCCAATCACATATTCTCATACAAAACTAAAATCAAAGCAAAATCTGAGCTTTCTAATAAAATTTAAATTATTCTACTGTGATCAAGAGATATAGTTCAACCTGATTAACGCATATATGCTATAAATATATAAAAATGAAAGACTTCTATATTTTACACTGTTAGTGTATTCTTTGAATAAAAATGTGAAACAAAACCCTATGCAGGTCTAGTTTTAAGGCACTGCCTCACAATATTTTAGATGTTTTATGTTAATTTTATTATATGAATGAAACATTTAATCCTCTAAACAGTTAAATAATCACGAAAAGTACTCTATGTGCTAAGAAATGTACATGAGAAGTTTCAAATGGCTAAAGTTAAAGGCAAGTTTAAAAGGACGGCCCCAGAATTTTATTTTTCACTTTGATGTTGCTGTCTGGCAAAAAGAATTTGTCTTTCTGAGAGATTTCCTGTGCTCTTCTCCCATACTTCCCTCCAATGGCAACTTCCCCCACACCTTCAAACACTAAAATATTTTTCCTGTGATTTATTATCCTCCTCTCATCAATTCTATTTCTCCCTTCTCTTTCACTAGCATACTCCCAAAATTAATAGGAGACCTACATTACTTTAATTTCCTACCTATTCCCCAACCTTCTAATTGGGCCCATTCCATGAGCCAGGCATCCTCTCTCTGTTCTCCTCCCAACCCTCCTTACTCCCTATACTCTAAAGACTAGAGCTGTTCTTGTCTCTGGGTGCAGTCACCACCTCTAGCTGTGTGACTCCAAAATATGCCTCCAGCCCTTGAACCTCGTGAAGCTGTAGGCCTTGAAGTCGCCAATTAATCTTACCCTCGCTTCAAACTCCATCAGTCTAAACTAAAACTTTTAAACCTTTAAAATGGATTCCTCCATCTGACAGTCAATTAACTGACAGAGAGCCAACGTTTCCATTTCTCAGTACCAAACCTTTATGTGCCCTTCAGTCCAGCCCTCTAATCAGTCACTAAGTATCTTTAACTTTCTTTCAAAGGTTTTTCCTGTCTACCCTTTCCATCTTCCCAACAACCACACTAACATGGAGTCCATTATAAACACCTAAAAGATAACTGGTCCCCTTTCTCCATTTCTACTCACATCCAGTATAACTTTCATAATGCCACCAAGTCAATTTTCCTAAAACACTGCTTTCATTAAGGCCCATTATTAGTAGGAAGGTTTTTAGGTTTCTTAAAATAATAATCCCTAATGTCACTGAGTAAGTGGAAAATGAACAACTGACATACTGCTGGTTGAAATTGGTACAAACCTTCTGGAAGGCAGAACTAAACACATAATATAACCTAATAAAGCTACCAAGTATGTATAAAAAGATTCTTATAAGGAATTTTATTACAGTATTACTTATATTAAACAAACTGGGAGCAACTCAGATGTTCAAAAATAGCAGAATAATTAAGTAAATTAGGAAATATCCATCTAAAAGCAAAATGAATGCTACCATTAATAGTCATGTTTATAAAATTCTTATAAACGTATATAAAATTTTAAATTGTACACAGGGTAGTATTTATACTCTGATCACAATTTTGACTAAATTTTGTTCATAAAAATACACAGAAAAAAGGAGGGAAAGATATACTGTATAACAAAATGTTAACACATCTCTCAGTGTTAAGATCTCGAAACATTTTATTCCTCTGATTTACCGTATTTTTCAAATTACAAATTATTTTTACAATAAAAAGTATTATAAAAATCACTTTAAACCCTTTGTCATTCCCTCAAAGCATTTAAATAGCATATATGTAAAGCGAAATGTGAAGGGGAAAAAACCTCCAGGGCTCACTATTGCCTAAAATTTAAAAGCTAAACTCAGTTTAGCATTCAAAGCTCCAATACAATGCAGCCTGACAATACTGCCCATGAATTCCACACCTAAAATCCAGTCATAACAATTCACTTACACCACCAAATCTTCTTCATGCCTATTGCTGCCTTCAATTCCTACCTCCCTTCCTCTCCACCTACCCAAATACTTTCATGCCCCTCAGCCTTTGTACATGAAAACTGTTGTCTGTGATGTCTCATCCATGAAGTCTCCCTGAGTGTTTTTAACCCAAATGACTTTGCTTCTCCAAGTTCTCCCTTCCCTCACCCCACCTCAGTATTCTACTTTCCATACACTTTGGTATTTTTTCATATCATAGCTTAGATTATTATTTAACTATTTTATGTGTATATTCTTATTTCACCAATAAGAAAGTTAGCTTGTCAAGGACAAAAACTATTTTATGCTTCTTTGGAATGTTATTTTTCTTTCCTGTACTTAAAGTCCTTCTCTGGGCCAACACAATAACAAATATCTAACATCCAATATTCACTGAATAGAATTAAATTAGTTCAGATGTTATCCATACACAATATAATTCTGACACATCTATATATATATATATAAAACAAGTACTTTTTTTACCCCAAGATTCCAACTATTAAGGCGAGCTTCAATGTCACTATCATCCAAAGAAACAGGAGATCTTTTCGAATGAACTTCCTGAAATACAAAAGAGAGAAGGGAAAAAGGGAGGAAGAAGAAGGAAAGAGGGAAGAAATAAAAGAGGAAAGGATGAAAGAAAGAAAGAAAGGACAAAAGAGGAAGGAAGGATGGAGAGGAAGAAAGCAAGGAAGGAAGGAGGGGCAGGGCAGGAGAAAACAGGGCAAAATATATGTCATTCAGAGTAATGAGAGTTTTGTGTGCTTGTTTGGTAATGCTATATTGTCCTCCCAGGAAAAGATTATGCTACAGCTGAGCTAGAGTTCTCAATTCTAAGTAATGACTGTTTATTATAGCTGCTTAGGGCTATGAGATGCCTTCACACAGTAACCAGATATTTTTGAAATCAAAAGAATGTTTAAAAAAATTAATCCAGACTCTTTAAGTTCTTTTACAAAAAGTTTTAATTGTGGTATACCACAGTAGCTTTAAAGTGTGTGTGGGGGGGGGGGACTTGAAAAGATGAATTATTTACTCTCGTTAAAATTAGTTAACAGGGAAGTTTTGTCTTGATGTCCAAGGAGCTCTTTGTTCTTAAATTAATTCTCACTCATACACTGAATATAAAGATAAATAATCTTTGGATTCACATCATGAAAATGCAATTATAGTGATTCTTTACTTTTTAAAAAATAAAAATCCCATGCTTTTTTCCTCCTGTATAATTTATTATATTACATTTATCAAACCAAATTAAAACTGTAATTAACTAACGACAACCTAAGATCTAAGCCCAAAATAGACAATGACCTGAAAGCTCTAAAAACTTAGAAAGGTAAATCTGTGTAAAATAATGACTATTTTACAGCCCAAAAAATTTATTTTGAAATTATATTTGTTAGTACAGCATTTTCATGCTTTTACAAGGCCTCATTGCTAACAAATAAACTTATTTACCTATGGTCATTTAAATTAATATAAAGTGATTTTTTTAAATGCACTAAAATGTTCCTCATATTTTACTGAGTCTCTAAATTTCTATCCAACAAAATGTTGAATTTCTATTATTTATATATTATATTAAAATTCATTATCACTTCTACTGATGGTCCCCTGCTTTCTGTATGCTTTTCTTTGTGAACAAGAACTTCTTAAATAAGAAAACGTACCTGCCTTGTTTATTTTGAGTAAATATAATGATTGATAGTTAATCATTATTAAAAATGTGCTGCCTTTTAGATTAAATTTTTTTAAGTTCCAAATTATCATTGGAGAAAATGCAATGAGTTACATTTAGAGCAATATGTGCTAGAATAGTCACGGGTTACACATGATCCCTTTTGTAACTAAAAGTCATATAACCTAAGACAGCAGAGTTAGACAATAAAGACTGTAGTAAGTAAGCACAGTTTCTCTCTTTACAAAACTAATTGGAATACTCATTAGCACCTTGTTCAAACCAAATCTGGGTTAAACAAATAGATGCAAGATAGGCATCTATTATATTTCAAGATATAAACAGTTCACCTTCATCAGAAAAGCACTGTTCCCTACTTCACTAATAGTTAATTCCAATTTCTTCTTAATTTTTAGATCACTGGGTATCTAATCATTTCCATACATATTCTGAGAAAAAGGCAAAAGAAAAAACAAAGGTTTTCAAAGTTATTCTTCAATGCACAGGAGAAACGACAGACTGATTAGCATGATACCTCAGAATCATTGAGAAAGCAGAAGGAATACTATGGAATATACCAAACACACCACTTTCTTTGACACCAAGATGTTCACACTTTATTCACTGTTTTTAAGTAACCATTGGAACTTTACCAATGTGAAATTAAAACTTTGTAGTTATTTTAAAACAACATGAAAAAATCAAAAGTAAAATCTAATCTTACACAAATCTTTGGGATAATATTTTGTCCATCTTCTCTGTAAGTTGGACTCACAGAATGTGATCTCACTCGGAGTGTCCCAGCATACTGTTCCCTACTAAGAGACCAAAATAGTAAAAATCAAAATTTGGAAAATTCAGAGGGCACAGAGTATTCAACTTGAGGATTACCAATTTTTATTCTTTTGGAAATTAGATGATAGTTTTTATTAATAATGATGTTCCAATAGCAAACAAAAAGGTATACAAATAATAACCATTTATATTTCTCATAATTTATTTCATTTATATTAAATTAAAAGTAAAATGTCACACAAACGCCACATAGTTGCTAACACAAATGCTATTTTTAAGTGAGACTATAATAAACCACCTGTATTTAAATCTTTTCTCCTCTTTTCCTCTTTTCCTAAGTGTAGGAAGAGAAAAAATGAAGCATATATTCTGAGAGAAGATTATTATTGTAAGAAGGTTAGCAAATTTTGTTGGATTTACGTTCCACATCGACAGAAGCCTTAAAATATATAAAATAACAAAACTTCCATGTAGCTTAAAGTTTCAATTAATTTGAAACCATGTCAGAAATCACAGATATATTTAAGTCTTTCATTAAAAAATACACCATGTTAATTCAGGTAAAATGTGCTGTGGACAGGGCAAATAGGAAACTAGTTTAAATGGATTTCAACAAAAAGACTCTTCTCTAATATAAAATATTATATAAAAATACCATCCTCCTTTAGCCTGGAGTCTCTCATATGTTTTTATTCAATGAAAGTTCCATAATTATGAATACCTATCCTCTGAACACACCTGCTTCAAGATATATGAAATGGAAAGTAATCATTATATAAATTAAAGTCACTAACTTTCAACCACAAACCATATTAGGATTTCCTTTGCAAATTGTGGACCATACTAATATTCCCAAAAGGGAGAATATTAATTCAAAAAGAAAATTTTTTTTGAGACAGCACCTTACTCTGTCACCCAGGCTGGAGTACAGTGGAACAATCATAGCTCAGTGCAGCCTCAAACTCCTGGGCTCAAGCAATCCTCCCACCTCAGCCTCCTGAGTAGCTAGGACAAGAGGTGCATGCCACTATGCCTGGCTAATTTTTTTTTTTTTGGCAGAGGCAATGTCTCAGTTATGCTGCCCAGGCTGGTCTCGAACTTCTAGACTCAAGCAGTTTTCCTGCCTCAGCCTTCCAAAGTGTTGGGATTACAGGTGTGAACCACCATCCCTGGCCCAAAAAGACAATGTTAAAACTAATGTATTTTTTGGTAGTAACACTGATAGAATAACATTCATTAGACTAGGTCAGGGGTGGGGAAACTGCGGCCTTAAGGCCACATGCAGCCTTCTCGGTCCTTAAGTGCAGCCTTTTGACCAAATCCAAATTTTACAGAACAAATCCTTTTATTTTTATTAATACATTTTTGTTCATCTTTTATATTTTATTTTATTTTTTAAATGAACATATTTTAACTATCAAAGAATAAAATAAGTTTCAACAAAATAATCTTCCCATATTGACCAGCACAATTATAACATTAGTAAGCCATAAGGGCTAAATTGATGGCTGCTACACTCATAATTTAATTCTAACTTCCCCCGTCTGACTGGTGCCACTACTGCACGAGGCTGGTTGGCGAGAGTTTATAGGGGTCGAGTATGCCAGTCTGTTTTCAGCTTTTGACAACAGTGCACTGTGTTTCTGTTTGAAGTGGAATTTGTGAACAGTTGCACAGCTCAACAGTATTTTTTAATTCTGTCTGCTTAACAGCCCATCATGTCAAAGAAGACCAAGAGAATGCTGAAGGAAGAAAACATATTTTTTAATGAGGACTGGGAATTGCAATATTATCTCGTTTCTGCTAAAGATAAGATGATTTGCTTGCTTTGTGATACTACAATATCAATATTAAAGAAATTCAATGCTCATCAGCATTATAACACTCATAAGGACCACAAATATTTTAAATTAGAGGAAGAGGCACAAAAGGTTGTATTGGAGAAATTAAAAGATGAAAAGCAAAACCAAAGACAATTCTTTCAAGCAGCAATAAGACTTGGAAATAATGCCCCTGAAGCAACTTATAAAGTAACTCATATACGCAGGGAAAAAAGGGAAGCCATTCAGTGGTGTAGAAATTGTGAAAGAATGCATTGTTGAAGTTATAGGATGCTTAGATCCCAATAACATTTCAAAATACAAACAACTGCCTCTTTCGAGAAGAACCATAACTAATCAGCAGCATGAATTAGCCTTCAACTTAACAGAACAACACAGATTAAAAAAAAGTATTAACAGATGCAGATGCTCTCATTTCTTTTCACTGTATCTTGCATCAGCAAAATCTCTGTGCTAAAGCTACTATTTTAACTGACACTTTGCAACAAGTTATAAGTATTGTTAACTATATTCATACAAATGCAACACAGCATCTTTAGTTTCATAACATGCTGAAGTTGAACCATGAGGTAGGTATTCAGTGTGGATTTGCCCTATCATTCTAAAGTGCATTGGCTGTTGCAGGGACAGGTATTAGCCAAAATTTTATGTCTGCAAGAAGAGATAGTTAAATTTTAAGAAGAACAGAATCAGCAATGCAAATTATTGAGAGAAGATTTCTATAGGAATGCAGCATTTCTGTGTGCTATCACGTCAAATCAAAACAACTTGAATATTTCTTTGTAAGGTAAAAACTAAGTCTATATATGACATATAGCAAAAAAAATCCAAGCATTTTGAAAAAAGGTAACTTTTTTCAAAACACTTCTTCTTCAAAAGGAAATTTTGGATGAACATTTTCCCCAGTTAGCAAAAATCATTGATGAGCAGGATGATATATGCAAATCATTTGAAGAATACACAGCTGTTACAGACCTATTAATTGGAGAATATAATGAAAGTTTCACTGACTTTGAGAATCATAACATCGCACTCAAATTAGCATTTCAGCCTCACCTAGTAGATATCACCAAGGCACCTACAGAACTACAGATGGAATTGATTGAGCTCTCAGTAGATGACATTTTAAGGTCATTGTTTGATGCTAAGAAAGATCCAACTGAAATGGAAAAATGCAGTAGAATACCCATGCCTTCAGCAACACGTCCGAAAAATGCTTTCTTGCTTTTCAACCACTTATTGCTGTGAATCTACATTCTCCTACCTAACCCAAATCAAGATGCCCTTAAGGTCACAAATGACTGATACCCATCCAGAGGATCAACTGAAATTGCAGACCTCCATGCTGCATCCAAATATTCAAATGCTTTCCAACAAAATACAGACAAAACAAAGTCATTAAAAGGTTAGTTAACTTTAAAATTAGTAAATAGTTTTTATTTTTTGAAATTATTAAGTACATAGTAGTAAGATTTTTACAAAACAATGTACATTTTTAAGTATATTTAATTGAAGTTTCTTGTGTGGCCTTATTTGATTACAGCTAAATTTATGCAGCCTTCCAACATGAAAATGTTCCCTACCCCTGGACTATTTATTAAGTAATGTAGAATGTCTAAAAAAGCTGTTTTAAAGAAAGCTATCGATTTTTTACCCCTATTCAGTATCCCAGAAGTCCAAATAGTTAAAAGCAAATGAGAAAAATAGTCAAAGTAGCATTTTGAGAATAATTTCATCAGTCAATGTGTATGAGCTGATATAAGCATTTTAAAACTCAACATGTGGGAAGAGGTAACTTGATATATCACACTAAGCAGTGTCTTACTCTTCTTTGAGAATAGATTAAACAATCATAAAAAGAGATATACTTAAAAATTGAAAAATGCTTAAATATTAAAAGTAATTCTTCTCATGGAAAATATTAATAAAAAAGAAGCCTGAAACATTTATCTATTTATTGCACAGAGTACATACATAAAACAACACACCCTTTTAATTCACTTGTAGCTGTCCTGTACCAATCAACCTCTTTCCCTTCACAATAAATTTTCAAAAAAGTTGTTGGATCCATGTCCTAACCTGCCATATATTTGTAAATCAACTACAATCTACAATCTGACTTCCACTCATTCTGAAGGTGCTCTAAGTAAGGTCATCAATGATCCCCTAGACATTCAAGAAAATGACTTATAATCTGTCCTTACCCTAATTGATCTCACTAAAATATGAGAGACAGTATTTTAAAGATGCTGCATTCATTGGCTCCGTAAAACTATTCTTCCCTGGTTCTCATGCTATCCTTCAGAAATCTCCCTCACAGTAACCTTCACTAGGTTTTCTTCCTCTGCCCACACCATGCATGCTATAGTCCCAGGGTCCTGTGTCTAAACCCATTTATTTTCATTTTACATGTTTTCACTGGATGAACCAATATACTATTAGTTTTTTAAATAATAAGAAGCTTTGCTTACTAAATCTACATCTATAGTCCAAATTGCTCTCTTGGCCTCCAAACCCATTACAAATACAAATTGAATAGCCCTACTTCCAATTCAACATGTCCAAAACTAAACTCGTTATCTTGTCCCTAAAACATGCTCCAGTGAAGGCCAGGTAATACAGAGGCATTGCAGAAGCCAGCTTCTTGATAAAGTATTTCAGCCTACTAACAGAAGAGGTTAGTATCATTGCTAAAATCTGGCTGGCACAAGAAACACAGGACATTATGCACAGAAGTTTCATTTCTTGCCATGAGACTGTTTCCAGCTAGAAACAAAAGCAACATAAATTCTAAATAAGAACAAAGATTGCCTCAAATTCAGAGTGACGCAGCTGGTGGTCAGGGTGAACAGTAAAACAGGAGGTGAGAGAAAAGCTCAACCCTAAAAGCCTCTTTAGGAATAACAAGTGCTCCCTGGCACAGAGAATAGCAAGACCTGGAGCCTATAAAGACAGCCTACAATTGGTACAGGGGACACGATCACAGTAAGCTCATGATACGGGATTTGCGCCAAGTAGAAAAGAAGGACTGTGGCTCAATTAATTTTGGGGTGCCAAAACTAACACAGAAAGAAAAAATTGAGTACATTAGGAAAATTCCTTGACATTACTACTGTTAAGCAATAAAACTAAGGGAATAAAAATTTTCCCTTTCACTTTTTTCTAATGTAAAAATATTTCAAAAAGAATTCGGAAACACTCTCGAAATATCTATATTTCTATATCTAGATATAAATATCTATATAGATATAAATATCTATATCTAGATATAAATATCTATATCCTGATTCCAAATACTAGAAAAATATAAACTTGGCCCTGTATAGATAAAGAGCTAAGGAATGAGATATATAACAAGATTTAAAGCCCAAAGGACGACCAATCAAATGTCCTCTTGCAAAAGAAACTTACTGCAAGTGGTGATGTCAGCAAGACAGTGAAACAGGAAGCCCAGACCCTCCTTCCCCCAGTGGACATACAAATTCAACAATACATGGACCAATTCCCTTTGTGAGACATCCAGAGACCAGATGAGAGGCTCCTGCACCCCAGGTGAGCATAAAAAACAACTGCATTGAAGCCAGTAGGAAAATTTATGGAATCTTTTTGCCATAATCCCTCCTCCCAACAGCATACCACAGGATCAGGAGAAAATCCACAGGTCCCAGCTTCCCCCTGGGAAAGGAAGTGAACCGTACATCCAAAGATCTAACTTTTCTGGGGGTTACCCAATGGATTGGTTTCTGTCTTGCCTGAATCTGAGCTCTGAGAGGAAAGAGTCCCCTAATGGAAACTGCTGAGAACAAAGGCTACAGTTTGGACTAGTATGCAATAACTGACCATAGCCCCTGCCATCAGCTCAGAAGAGAACTAGCAGATGCAAACCCCCAAATCCCAACTGCTCCCTGGGGAAAAAGAGAGTTGGAGTATCTGTCCAACATTCTGCCTTTTGGAGGGGGCTGCCCGAGGACTGGATTCCGTAAGTCATGAAAGGACTAGCATATTCTAGATGCCTGGGGGCCACTGAGAACAAAGGCAATGGTTTAGACTAGTATGCACTCATGGCCAGAGTGCCTCCCCCTGGCTCAGCATGACACAACTGGAAAAACTCATAGCCCACAGCTTCTCCCTGGGGAGGGAAAGAGAAAACTAAAGCATATGTCCAACATTCAGACTTTTGGGGTGTCTTCCCAAGGGACCTGTGTCTGTCTCACCTATCTTGAAGCACTAGTGGGACCCAGCATAGTCCAGACACCTAAGGGTTACTGAAAACAAAAAACAAAAACAAAAAAAGGGTTGAGCCACCATGCTACAGACAAAACAAAAAACAAAAACAAAAAAAGGGTTGAGCCACCATGCTACAGAGGGCCCATAGTACAAGAGATAGATGCTAGAAGGAGCAAGAGAATACAAGCTCCTGAAAACAGAAACCAGCAAATCCCCCTATTTAAGAATTTGCACACAAAAGTCCAGAGAAGACACATCCACAGAGAAAGTTTATGAGGGCTCCAGAATCTCTACTCAGGCTGATTCTTGAAGGTCTTCCCCTGTACAAAGCTACTCCATAAAGACAGAGAGAAGTGGCTTGACAAAGGATCAAGGAACATGAAATACAGCCCAAAGAAAGGAATAAAATAAATCTCCAGAAACCAACCCTAAAGAAATGAAGATATATGGATTACTTGACAAAGAATTCAAAATAACCATGATCAAAATATTCAATAAGCTTAGGAAAATTATGCATAAAGAAAATGAATATTTCAACAAATAAAAAATGTTAAAAATAAAGAGAAACAGAAATTTAACATTAAAGAATACAGTAACTGAACTGAAAACTTAACTAGAGGAGTTCAACAGCAGCCTTGATCAAGTACAAGGAAGAATTAGTAAACTCAAAGATAGGACATTTGAAATTATCCATTCAGAGGAGCAAAAATAAAAAAAGAATGGAAAAGAATGAAGAAAGCTTAAGAAACTTACAGGACACTGTCACGCAAACAAATATATGTATTATTGGAGTCAGTGAAAGAGGAGAGAGAGAGAGAGAAAAACACTAAGCTTATTTAAGGAAATAATCTGGGGAGGGAAAAGGTCATCCATATTTATAAAGCTCAAAGAATCCCAAATAGGTTGAATGTAAACAGATCTACACCAAGACACATCGAAATCAAATTGTCAAAAGTCAAAGAAAGAGAGAGAATTTTGAAATCGAAGAGACAAGCAACCAAGGGAGGCCAGAAATAAATCCATGTATGTATGGTCAACTGATCTTTGACAAAGATGTCAAGAATATACAACAGGTAGTGAATACTACTACACGGAGAGAAAAAGGGAATTCTAGACTTCATAGCTAAGCCCAGCCTACCAACCATCCCCACCACCAACGTGCCCAGTGTGTGACTGAGCTATCTTCAATGTTACAGCCCAGTCAAGCTCCCAAATGAGTGTAGGCAAAACCAAAACAAGAAGAGCTGCCCAGTTAAGTCTCGTCAACCCATAGTCATAACACATAATAAAAATCATTATCCTTTTAGTTACTAAGTTGGTTTGTTACACAGTAATAAATAAATAAAATACAAACTGGTTCTTCAAAGTACTGAACAACAAAAACCTAAAACGTATAATATCGGCTTTAAGAAGAGACAGATGGGAGAAGTGGAAGGGACCTCAAGGATACTATAAAGGACAGGAGGAAAATGTTATTTGAAGCTGGATAAAAAGGCAACCCATAATACGCAGAGATGGAAAGTTTGGCAACAGTGTCACTGTGGTAATGTGGAAAATACAATTTGTATAAAATTTGGCTAAAGGGAATCCCAGGTAAAATTTTGAAAATACCAAATGGTTTATTTTAGCTGTGTATGAAAAGATAGAAATAGAGAGAAATGAAATAAAGAAGGAAAGGTTCAGATTTCAAGCAAGAGCTAGAAGACACACTCATATTTCCATAGGATGTATAGGGTTGGAAAAATAATTTTTCATTCTCAGCTTCTTCAGCTAGCAAAAGACTAATAGCAAGAAATAACCTCAGGGCAAAAATCAAATCCAAGGTTTTGCCAGTAAAACATGGACTCAGGATCAAAATCTCAAGGATACATCTGTAAAACACTTTAAGACTTCAGAAAGATTTTGGGCAGTGCCTCAAAGACCCTCTCAGCAAAACAAGAAGGCTTCTAAACATTTCCTTGTTGCACCTCTTAGAACCTCTCTGATAGATAAGAAGGCTTCTAGGAATCATGAGGGTGTTGTACCACAGCATCCTGATTCTGAGACCAACACAGAGAAAGCCTTTCTCAAAGAAATTTGTGAATATGGCATTTGTAAAATGGAATGAATTATAATTTGAATCACAGAAAGCCACAAAATGTTTAAAGGAATTATAATAGCTTCATTTGAAAGAGACAGAGTTCAAAATGAAATGGGGCATTTGTCTCCCCAAATTCGTACAAACAGAAAGCAGGCTGAGAAAACTACTCAGCTTAAATCAAGTTATTTCTTATGGTAAAAGAAAGATAACTCATAGGGAAAAGCCAAGAGCTGGAAGGACAGAGCAAACAGCCATGAAGAACCACTCCCAGGAAGCAGCACTAAGCTCTATCAACAAATAAATGACTAGCTAGATTTCAGAATTGCTAGAGATTGCCATTGCTGTGTGCCTCCCATTTCCCCTGCTTTTTGAATGGGAAAGTTTATTGCAGTTCTCCAGGCCCTCTCTCATCACACTGTTTGTTGGCTGTGTAGGTGCGTGTGTGGGGAAAGATAACTTCTTCCTTTAGTTCACAGGTCTTCAGATTGAAAGAAGCCAAACCAAGGAAGCCTCAGCCATACCTGTTATTTTTTTAACTTATTTTTATTAAGTTTATTGAGGTACAGTTTATGTATAATAAAACAATATCCATTTAAAGTGTAGTTTGAGTTTTGACAAAAGTATACACCTGTGTAACCACCACAATAAATATAGAGATTATTTCCATCACACCCCAAAATTCTCTTAAACTCATTTCAAGTCGATTTATCTTCTCCCTTAATCCCAGGAAATCATTATTTTCTAGAGTCTCATATATATAAAATTAAACAATATGTATATTAATATTTTTATGTCTGGCTTCTCTATGTTTTTGAGATTTATCCATGTTGTTGCATGTATCAAAAGTTCTTTTTCATTGCTTAGTAGTATTCCATTATATAGATAAACCATAATTTGCTTTTCCATTCATGTGCTGACAGACATTTAAATTTTTTACACATTTTGGCTATTATGAATAAAGCTACTATGAACGTTCAAGTATTTATGTGGATATGTTTTCATTTCTCTTGACTAAATATCTAGGAATAGAATTGCTGGGTCATATGGTAAGTTAACTTAAAATTTATAAGAAATTGCCAAACTGTTTTCCAAAGTATTTGTGCCATATTACATTCCCATCAACAGTGTATGAGACTTCCAATTTCACCACATCATCACCATACTTGGTTTTCCCAGTCTTTATAAGTTTAGCCATTCTAGTGGGTGTGTAGTGATATCACATTGTGCTTTGTAATTTGCATTTTCCCAATAAAGAATGATGTTGGCCATGTGTATATATTAACCATTTATATATTTCCTTTGGTGAAATGTCTGTGAACTGTTTTGCACATTAATTGAATTGTTTCCTACCTTTTCTTGTGTTCCAAGAGTTCTTTACATATTGTAGGCACAAGTCCTTTGTCAGATATATGTAATGAGAATATTTTCTCCCACTCTGTACCAGGTAATTTTCCAAATGGTGCCACTACTGCCAGGTAGTTTTCCAAATGGTGTCTTTCAAAAAAAAGTTTTGATAGTCCAGTTCATAATTCTTCCTTCATTGTTCTTTGTTTTTTATATCTTATTTTAGAAATATTTGCCTACTCCAAGGTCACAATTTGCTGTTTTCTTCTAGAAACCATAGTTTCAGCATTTTCATTTACATCTATAACTCATTTTAGTTTTTTCCCATGTGGATATCCAGTTGTTACAACATAATTTAATGAAAAGACTTTCCTTCCCTCATTCAATTCCATTGCCATCTTTGAGGAAAATCAATTGGCCATATACATGGGGGCCCACTTTTGGAATTTCTATTATACTCTACCGATCTATCTATCTATCCTTTCACCAATACTGCTGTCTTCATTACTGCAGCTTTATTTTAAGCCTAAAAATCAAGAAGGTGAAGTCACCTAACTTTCTTTTCTTTTTTATAATTGCTTTAGGTTTTTATGGATAACAAATCATGCTGAAGAAGTACCCTTCTACTCCTAATTTGCTGAGAGTTTTTGTCATGGATGAGTCTTGCATTTTATTCTATGTTTTTTCTGCATCTGATGAGTTGATCACATAATATTTCTTACTTAAACTATTTATTTGATGAAATACATAAATTTTCAAATGTTAAACAACCTCAAATTCTGGGATAAACCCCCTCTATTCATGATATTATATCTTTTTCATATACTAATAGATACAATTTGATAGCCAAGAATTTTTAAGTCTATGTTCATAAGGGAATCCTGCTATGTAGGTTTCTGTTCTTGTAATGTCTTTGCGTTTGAAAACAGAGTAATACTGACCTAACAAAATGAGTTGGGAAGCATTCCTTCCTTCTCTATTCATGTAGGGAAAAAAAATCATGGAGGATTGATAAAATTTCCTCCATAAAAGCCTGATAGAATTCACCATTGATGTCATCCGGGCTTGGAGATTTGTGAGGTAGTTAATTACCACCTCGATTTCTTTGGTATATATAGGGCTACTCATGTTTCCTATTTCTTCTTAAGTCAGTATTCATATTTGTATCTTTCAAGGAATGTGTCTATTTCATCAATGATGTCACCAGTTGTTTGTAACATTCTCTTATCTTCTTAACATTTGTAAGATCTGTGTCAAGTCTCTTCTTTCATTCCTGATATTGTCTTCTCTGTTTAAATTTTTTTTTTATTTTTAATTGTGTAAAAGACACATAACATAAAATTTACAATCTTAACCATTTTTAAGTATACAGTTCAGCAGTATTAAGTGCATTTACATTGTTGTGCCATCATCTCCACCATCCATCTCTAGATTTCAACTCACAAAACTGAAATGCTACACCCGTTAAACGATAACTCCCTCTTCCCTGCTCCCCCCAGCCCGGATAACCATCATTCTACTTTCTGTTTCTATGAATTTGACAACTTTAGATACCTCATATAAGTGAAATCATACACTATTTGTCTTTTGTGACTGGTTTATTGATTTAGCATAATGTCTTCAAGATTTATCTATGTTTTCGCATGTGTCAGGATTTTCTTGCTTTTTAGGGCTTAATACTATCCATTGTCTAAATATACCACATTTTGTTTATCCATCCATCTGTAAACAGACATTTAGGTTGCTTCCACCTCTTGGCTATTGTGAATAATGCTGCTATGAATATGAACATACAAATAGCTCTTCGAGACCCTGCTTTCAATTCTTTTGGATTTAAAAAGAATTCCCAGAAGTGGTAATGTTGGATATGGTAATTCTACTTTTGAGGAACTACCATGCTATTTTTCACAGGGTCCCAATTTCTCCACATCCTTGCCAATGCTTATTTTCTTCTCCTTTTTTTTTATTTTTATTTTTTTGATAGCCATCCTGATGAGTGTGGGGTGATATCTTGTTGCAGTTTTGATTTGCATTTAACTGATGGTTAGCAATGTTGAGCAACTTTTCATGTGCATATTGTTACCGTCTTTGGAGATATGTCCAGTTTAAGTCCTTTGCCCAGTTTTTAAAATCAGGTTTTTGTCATTGAGTTGTATGAGTTCTTTATAAATTCTGAATTTTAACCCCTTTTTAAATATATGGTTTGCAAATATCTTCTCCCATTCCATGGGTTGCCTTTTCACTTTGTTGATTGTGTCCTTTGATGCACAGAAGCTTTTAATTTTGATATAGTTCAATTTATCTATTTCTTCTTTTGTTGGCTGTGTTTTTGGTGTCATATCCAACAAAGAAGTCATTGCCAAGACCAATGTCATGGGGTTTTTCCCTATGTTTCCCTCTAAGAGTTTTATAGGCATAGCTCTTATGTTTAGGTCTTTGATCCATTCTTGGCTAATTTAGATATGGTGTAAGGTAAGAATCCAACTTCATTCTATTGCATGTGGATGTCTATTTTTCCCAGCAACATTTGTTGAAATGACTGTCCTTTTCCCACTGAATGGTCTTGGCACCCTTGTGAAAAATCACTTGATCATATATATGGGAGGATTTATTTCTGGGCTTTCTCTTCTATTCCATTGGTCTATATATCTGTCTTTATGCCAGTACTACACTGTTTTGATAATAGTGGCTTTGCAGCAAGTTTCCAAATCAGGAAGTGTAAGACCTCCAACTTTGTTCTTTTTCAAAATTGTTTTAGCTATTCAATGTCCCAAGAGATTCCATATGAATTTTTTGACGGATTTTTCTGTTTCTGAAAAAAAAAATGCTGTTGGGATTTTGATAGGGATTGCATTGCACCTGTATATCATCTTGGGTAGTGTTAATATATTAAAAATATTAAGTCTTCCAATTCATGAACACTGGATTTTAAATTCTTTCATCAGGTTTTATAGGTTTCAGTGTACAAGTATTGCACCTCCTTCGTTAATTGCTAAGTAATTTATTCTTTTTGATGCTATTATGCTCTTAACTTTCAGATTGTTCACTGTTAGCATATAAAAATAAAACTAATTTTTGTGTGTTGATTTTGTATTCTGCAACTAAGCTAAATCCAATTATTAGTTCTAATAGTTTTTTGTGAAATCCTTATGGTTCTCTACATATAAAATCATGTTGTCTGTGAACAAAGATAATTTTACTTCTTCCTTTTCACTTTGGATGTCTTTCATTTATTTTTCTTGCCAAGTGATCTGGCTAGGATTTCCAGTGTTATGTTGAATACACATGACAAAAGAGAGCATCCTCGCCTTGTTCCTGATCTTAGAGAAAAAGCTTTCAGTCTTTTGCCATAAATATGTTAGCTACAGGCTTTTCATATATGGCCTTTATTATGTTGAGGTAGTTTCCTTCTCTTCCTAAGTTTCTTTTTATCAAAAAAAGGGGTTGTTTATCTAAAGCTTTTTCTGCACCAATTAAGATGATTGTGTACGGTTTTTTCCCATCATTCTGTTAATGTGGTATATCACATTTATAGATTTTCATATGTGAAATCATTCTTACATTCTAGGAATAAATCCCACTTGGTCATGATGTATGAGCCTTTAAGGAATTGTTGAATTCAGTTTGTAAGTATTTTCTTCAGGATTTTGCAGCAATATTCATCAGAATATTGGCCTCTAGTTTTCTTTTCTTATAGTGCCTTTGTCTGGCTTTACTATCAGGTTAATGCTGGCTTCATGCAATGAATTTAGAAGTGTTTCGACCTCTTCAATTTTTTGGAAAAGTCTGAGGAAGAATTGGCATTAACTTTTCTTTACATGTTTGGCAGAATTTACCAGGGAAGCCACCTGCTCCTGGGCTTCTCTTTGATGACAGGTCTTTTATTATTAATTCAATCTCCTTACTAGTTAAACATCTGTTCAGATTTTCTATTCTGTATATATGACTCAGTCTTGGTAAATTGTGTATTTTGAGAAATTTTTCCATGTCATCTAGGTTATGAAATTTGTTAACATATGATTGCTCATAGTACTTCCTTACAATCATTTTTATTTATGTAAAATTTACTGTAACGTCCTCTTCCATTTCTGATTTTAGTATTTGAGTATTCCCTTTTTTTTAGTCCACCTAGCTAAATGCTTATCAATTTTGTTGATCTTTTCAAAAAACCAACTCTTGGTTTCATTTATTTTCTATTTTCATTCTTCTATTCCCTATTTTGTTTGTCTCTGCTCCAATCTTTATCAGTTCCTTCATTCTGCTACTTTTAGGTTTAGTGTGTTCCTTTCTTTCTAGTTCCTTATGGCATAAATCTAGGTTATTGATATGAGATCTTTCTTCTTTTTTAAGATAAGCTCTTAGAGATATAAATTTCCCTCTTAGCTCTGTTTTCACTGCATTGCATACATTTTTGTATGATGTATTTTTGTTTTCATTTGGGTCAAGATATTTTCTCATTTTCCTTGTGATTTCTTCTTACACCCATTAGTTAAGAGTGTGTTGCTTAATTTCTACATATTTGTGGATTTTCCACTTTTCTTTTTGCTATTGATTTCTACTTTACCTCTATTGTAATCAGAAAAGATACTCTGTATGATTTCAATCTTCTTAAATGTTGGTTTTGTGGCCTAACATATGGTGAATTTTGGAGACTGTTCCATGTTCTGTTCTTGTTGGCTGGACTGTTTTTTATGTCTGTTAGGTCCAATTGGTCTGTAGTATGGTTCAAGTCCTCTAATTATTAATCTTCTGCATGGTTGTTCTATCCGTTTTTGAAAGTGGGTATTGACGTCCCCAAATATTATTGCAGATCTATTTCTTACTACAGTTCTATAATGTTTGCTTCATATATGTAGCAGTTCTGAGATTTGGTGCATATATGTTGATAATTGTTATATCATCTTACAGAATTGACCCTTTCATCACTATATAACATCCTTCTTTGTCTCTTGTTTTTTACTTAAAGTCCATTTTGTCTGGTATTAGTATAGCCACCCTGCTTTCTTTTGGTTACTATCTGCATAGCATACCACCTTCCACCTTTTCCCTTTCAACCATGCATGCCATTAGATATAAAGTGAGTGTCTTGTAGAAAGCATACAGTAGGAGCCTGGGTTGTTTTTTCTTAATCCATTCTATCAATCTATGTCTTTTGATTGAGTAGTTTAATCTATTTCCTTTTAATGTAATTACTGATAAGGAAGGATTTATTACTGCCATTTTGTTATTTTTTTCCTTTACATCTTATACCGTTATCTTCCCTTATTTCCTCTCTTACTGTCTTCCTTTCTGTTTAGTTGGTTTTTTGTATTGACATGTTTTGATTCCCTTCTCATTGCCTTTGTGTATATTCTATATTTTCTTTGTGGTTACCATGAAGATTAAAGAAAATATCCTTAAGTTACAACAATCTATTTTAAACTTCAATCACATGCAAAAATTTTACTCTTTTACAGCTCCATTCCCCCCAACTTTGTTATTTATATTGTGTACCCATTAACATATATTTATAATTATATTACTCATCTGTCTTTTTAATCCTATAAAATAAATAGTGCAGTTACGAGCCAGGCATGGTGGTTCACACCTGTAATCCCAGCAGTTTAGGAGGCCAAGATGGGAGAGTCACTTGAGGCCAGGAGTTTGAGATCAGCCTGTGCAACACAGTGAGACCCTGTCTCTACAAATAAAAAATAAAAAATTAGTAGGGCATGGTGGTGTACACCTGTATTCCCAGCTACTCAGGAGGCTGAGGCAAGAGGATCACTTGAGCCCAGGAGTTTAAGGCTGCAGTGAGCTATGATTATGCCACTACACTCTAGCCTGGGTGACAGAGCAAGACATTACCTCAAAAAAAAAAAAAAAAGTAAAGTCACGAGTCAAAATTACAATATTACAGGTTTTCATATTTGTCAATGTATTCCTCTTTTTTATCTTATCAGTCTAACTAGAACTTATCAATTTTATTTATCTCTTCAAAAAATCAATGTTGGGTTTCACTGATTTTTTCTCTATTATTTTCTGTTGCATTGCTTTCCACACCTATCTATTTTATTCCTTTCATTCTACTGATAGTAGGTCCAGGCAGCTCTTATTTTTCAAGCTTCCAAAAGTGGAAGCTTTGACCATTGGTTTTAGATCTTTCTTCTTTCCTAACATAAGCATTAAAAACTCTAAATTTCCCTGTAAGCACTGCTTTAGCTAGCTGCATCCCACAAACTTTGGTATGCTGTGTTTTATCATTTGATTTAAAATATTTTCTAAATTTCCCTATGATATCTTCCTTGACCCATGGGTTACTTAGAAGTGGATTTTCTTAACTTATAAACATTTGAGGGCTTTTCTGGATGTACTATTATTGTTGATTTCTTATTCAATTCCAGTGAGGTTGGAAAACATATTCTGTGTAATTTCAATCTTTTGAGACCATTGCAGATTTCTTTTATGGCCCAAATATGACCTATCTGGGTAAACATTGCATGTACACTTGAAGAATGTGTATTCTGCAGTTATTGTATGGGGCATTTTATAAATGTCAATCAGGCTGTGGTAGTTCAAAGTTGTCTTCAAATCAACATCCTGTTTGATTTTTTTGGTTGTTCAAGTTGTTCCATCAATTCCCAAGAAATAATAAATTCAATAATGTCTGTGCATTTGTCTATTTCTCCCTTTAGCTCTGTTGGGTTTTGCTTCATATATTTTTAAAGCTCTATTATTTGCTAAATACACATTTATAATCATTATATCATGCTTACAAATTGACTTTTTTACTATTAAAAATGACTTTGTCTTTTGTAATTCTCCTTGTCTTGAAGTCTATTTTATCTGATATTTAATATAGCCATTCCAGCTTTTTTGTGCTTGTTTCCATGGTACATCTCTTTGCCTACTTTTACTTTAAACCTATTTTTCTTTGTATTTTAAGTATGTCGCTTATAAATAATATAAAGGTTGTTCTTGCTTTTTTATCCAATCTAACAATCACTGTCTTTGGCTTCCAGTGTTGAGTTCATATATATTTAGTGAAATTATTGATATGGTTCTATTTAGTCTATCATTTTGCTATTGGTTTTGTCCCACCTCCTCTTTGCTCCTCTTTTCTTCTTTCCCTGCCTTCTTTTGTGTCCATTGAATATTTCATAGTATTCCATTCTAATCCTTCTAGCTATCTATCTTTACATTACATTTTGAGTATTTGCTCTAGGCATGTGCTAGGCACATCTAAGATGGCTCCCAATTTTCCCCAACTCCTGGTATTCACGCCCATGTGCCATGCCCTTTCCCTTGAGTGTAGACTGTACATAGTGACTTGCTTCTAATAAACGGAATCTAGCAAAAGTGATGAGCTATTACTTCCAATATTAGCTTTAAAAAAGACTGGCTTCCATCATGCTTATTCTCCCTTGCTCTCTTGATTGTTCACTTTGATGGAAGCCAGGTGCCATGTTGTGAGGTGTCCTTTGGAGAGGCCCAAATAGGAAAAAACTGAAGGAGGCTTCCGAATGACAGCTAGCAAAGACTGAGGCCCTCAGATCAATAACCCACAAAGAAATGAATTCTATTAACCATATGAGTGAGAATAGAAGTGGATTCTCCCACAGTCAAGCCTTCATTTGGGACCACAGCCCCAGTCAATATTTTGGTTGCAGCTTTATAAGAGAACCTAACCCAGAAGACCCAGCTAAGCCATGTCCATTGGAAAATAAATGTCTGCTGTTTCAAGCTGCTAAGATTCGGAGTAATTTGTAATGCAGCAATAACTAATATAGATTTTGGCACTTGAAAGTAAGGTGCAACCTAAAAATGTGGAAACATCTTTGGAACTGGATAGTGGGTACAGGCTATAAGGATTGTGAAAAGTGTGCTAAAGACACTAGTGTGCTAAAGCCATTAGTAGAAATCTGGAATTTGAGGATGTTGCCAGTAAGGGTTCAAAAGGAAGAAAGAAACATGTTACTGAAAACTGGAGGAAGGGGTATCCTAATTATATATCAGTAGAAAGCCACACCATCACCTTCAGTAACATGTAAATTAAAAAATATGCCAGATGAACTAGGTGGGTAATATAGCTAAGAAGATTTACAAACAAAGTATTTCCTATTGCTTACAAACGCAAGAGTAGAGTAATAAATTGAGTAAAGTATAGTTAAAGAAAATGGAACCAAGACATTATGGTTTTAAAAATTCTCAGCCTTTCCAGATAGCAAAGTATTCTAAATTAAGAAATGGCATCCAAGCAAAGTTTGGGCACTGCCTAGAGATACAGCCAAAGGCATATGTAAAACCTTTTGTTAACACATTAACTGCCATGTGAGTTGTATTTAACTCATGCTAGTTTTGAACCCAGGGCCTTGTGAAGCATATGTAACTCACTCATCTCTTCACCTTGGGAGTGGCGCACACTATTTTTCAAGTTGCATATTACTCACGCACAGAAAGCAATAAAAAATAGCAAATTTTTCATTAAATTAGAAAGGACCATTTTGTTTTCAAAGTTTTTATTTTATTTTCATAATAAAACACTGTGGCCTCAAGGAAAAAATTTTTTTTCTAGTGTGGCAGTCAATGTGTTATATCAAAAAGACAAAAGATAGTACATCAGAGTAATATGCATTTACAGATGGACCCCTTCAAAAAGATTAAGGATTTTCCTCACAGAGCCTCTCAGTCAAACAACAGGGCCTCTAGAAAGCTTAAGAATGTTGTCCCTCAATCTTCTCAGAAGCAGCCCAAGGTAAAAATGACTATCGCTCAAAGAGATTAGATGTGGCTTTTGTGTAATGTCATGAATCCAGATGGGATGCACAAAAGGTCTACAAAGCTTTTCAGAAAATTATATCAGCAACATCACTGCCACCTGAAACTTAGAGCGATGGAGACAGTATAAAATGAAAAGAGGCCACTGTATCTCAAAAATTCTTCTGGAAGGAAACAGGCTGTGAAAACTACTCAACTGAAAACACATGCTATCTTTCATGAAAAGGAAGGATTACTCAGAAAATGGGATCAAGAGCCCAGTGGGAGGAGCCAAGAGCCATGGGTAATTATTTCAGGTCTTCAGAGTTAATTAAGGAACTTCCAGTACTTGCCTATCTGGATTTCAGAATTGTTATGAACCAGTGACTCCTTTGTGCCTCCCCTTATCCTCCTTTTTAGAAACGTCTATAGAAGTTATCCTATGCTTGTCTCACCATTGTATGTTGTGTGCATGAGGAGCAAATAACTTTTAGAACATTTTTCTAAAGAAAATATACAAGTAGCCAATAAACACAATGAAAAGATGCTCAGTGTCATTAGTCATTAGAGAATGCAAATTAAAACCACAATGACATACCACTACGTACCAATTAAAATGGACAAAATCAAAACCACTGACAATACCAAGAATTGATGAAGATGTGAAGAAACTGGAATACTTACACATTGACAATAGGGATAGAAAATGGGACAGCAAATTTGGAAATCAGTTTAATAATTTGTTTTTGTTTTTGTCTTGAGACAGAGTCTCGCTCTGTCACCCCAGCTAGAGTGCAGTGGCATCATGACAGCTCACTGCAACCTCAAACTCCTGGGCTCAAGTGATCCTCCTGCCTCAGCCTCCCAAGTAGCTGGGACTACAGGCACAAGCCACCATGCTCAGCTAATTTTTTTACTTTTTGTAGAGACAGGGTCTCGTTCTTGCTCAGGCTGGTCTCCAACTGCTGACCTCAAAGGATCCTCTGGGCTCAGCCTCCCAGAATGCTAGGATTACAGGTGTGAGCCACCATGCCTGGCCTGTATTTTAAAAGTTAAAAAATACACTTACCACACAACCCACTCCTAGATACCTATCCCAGAAAAATAGAAAACGTATGTCCAAACAAAAACTTGCAATGAATGTCCATAGCAGGTCATAATAGCTAAAACTGAAAACAATACAAATATCCATTAACAACATATGGTATACTCATCAAAGAAACACTACTCAGGAACAAGAAGGAATGAATTAATGACATACAAAACAGTAAGAACTTCAAAAATAATATTTTAAGTGAAAGAACCAGACACACAGGACTACATATCTTATGATTCTACTCATGACATTTCTAGAAAAGGCAAAACTATAGAGACAAAAAGGAGATCATTGCTTGCCTGGAGCTCAGGTATAATTCCATATTATAGAGAGATCAATTCTTTCTCAAGTTGACTTTGGGAAGATTCAATGCATTTGTGATAAAAAATCTCAATAGGGGTGTGGGTGTAGGTGTGAGTATGGGTGTGTGTACATTTGTATGTAATTTAAAAACTAGTAAGCTAATTCTGAAATTTATATAGAAATGCAAAGTACCAAAAATAGCCAAGGCAATCCTGAGGAAAAAGAAGAAAGTTGGAGGGATTACACTACACTCCTAAAAACCAAGGTTTATTTTAAAGCTACAGTAATTAAGGCAGTGTGGTATTAGCACACAGACAAACAGACCAGTGGAAGAAACTAGAAACCAGAAAAAAACCCACACAAGTAAGACTTCCTGGTTTACAATAATGGTGCCAACTACAGCAGTAGGGAAATAATGGCTTTTAAAAAATAATGCTAGATCAAATGCATCCATTGTGGGGGGCAGAAGGAATTAGCCATGAGCCCTACCTCACTTCATACATAAAAATCAATTCCAGATGTACCATATTGCTAAACAAGAAAGGTAAAATAAGAAAGCTTCCAGAAAATAACATAAGTGAGTACTCTGTGATCTTGTAACAAGCCAAGGTAAGAAATTTCAAATGGGAAACAAACATACACACAAAAGAGACAATTAACAAATAAAACTATATGAAAATTAATAATGTTCAATAGAAGATACCAGTTGCTATGGTCTGAATGTCTCCTTCAAAACTCAATATTTAATTGCCATTATAACAGTATTAAGAGGTGGGAACTTTAAGCAATAATTAGGCCATAAGTGCTCTGCTGTCACGAATGGATTAATGCTGTGGGTTTCTAATAAAAGGGCTAGTTCGCCCCCCTTCTATCTATCTCTATGGCTCTCTCTCCCTCTCTTTCTCTCTCTCCTCCTGCCCCCTCTCCCTCCCACTTTAAGATGATGCAACAGGAAGGCCAACACCTTGATATTAGACTTCTCAGTCTCCAGAATTGTGATCCAAAAAATACTGTTCAGCAATCCCACTACTGGGTATTTATCCAAAAGAAAAAAAGACATTTTATAATAAAGACATCTGCTCTCGAATGTTCATAGCAGCACAATTCACAATTGCAAAGTTGTGGAAACAACCCAGGTGCCCATCAATACACGAGTGGATCAATAAAATGTGGTATATGTATACCATGGAGTATTACTCAGCAATAAGGAACAATAGTGAATTAACACATCTGGTATTATCCTGGTTGGAGCTAGAACCCATTCTTCGAAGCGAAGTGTCACAGGATTGGAAAAACAAGCACCACTGGTACTCACCATCAAACTGGTACTAACTGATGAACACTTACATCACACAGGGCAATAACATTCATCTGAGGGCGGGCGGGCGGGCGGGAGGGGTGTGGAAGGGATGGGAAAAACTCTCACTGAATGGATGTGGGGAGCACAGTTTGGGAGACGACCACGATTGTGGCTCTGACACAGGCAGAACAGGGGCAATGTGTATGGCCAAAGTGTTGTACCCCCATGATATTCTGAAATTAAAAAAATAAATTAAAAAAAAAAAAATACTGTTCATTATAAATTACCCAGTCTCAGGTACTCTGTTGTAGCAGCACAAAATGGACTAAGACAACATTGAAAGTGAAAATGCAAGCCACAGAGTAGGAAAAGGCATATGCAATTCAACACAGAATTGGTATCCAGAATATATAAAGACAAACCAATAGCAAAAACACAAACTATTTTTTATATCCTAAAAAAAAAAAAGGTCAAAGGCTCAAATGGGAACTTCACAAAGGAGAATATCCAAATGGTCAATAGCATAAAAAAAGATGCTCAATATCATTAGTCGTGAGGGAAAATGCAAATTAAAACTACACATCCACCATACCAGAATTGTTAAAATTAAAAGAAACTGACAAATCAAGTATTGCCAAGGATGGGAACTTTCAAATCTTGTTAGTGGAAACGTAAATTGGTACAGCCACTTTGGAAAACTCTTTGGCAGTGTCTACTGTAATTACACTTCTAAGTCAACACTCAAACAAAAAATGTGTACATATATGCACTAAGAGACATGTAAAAGAATATTCACAGAATTACTTGTAATGCCAAAAACTGGAAACAATCCAAAAGTCCAACAACAGTAGAATGGATATATAAATTTTGATATATTCATACAGTAATAAAAAAATCCATTGCTAAATGCAACAACATGGATCAATCTCACAACATAATATTGAGCAAAATAAGCTAGAAAGAAAAGTGAGCATACTTTATGATCAGAAACAGTTAAAACTAATCTATGGTGACATAACACAGAATAGTGGTTACCTTTTGGGGAAGGGGTGATAAATGACTGGAAGAGAGCAAGAGAAAGTTTCTGAAAAGCAGATTATATCCTCTATCTTGATCTGGAAGGTGATTTTATAGATGTGTTCATTTTGTAAAACTTCAAGTTTTACACTTTGATGTGTCTTGCTGTATATGTACATTACACTTTGATTTTAAAAGTGTACCAAAAGACAAACTAAGAGTGAACTACAGTTACATTTATCAACATGGATAAACCTGAAAAATACAGTGAGTGAATGAAGCAAATCTCAAAATAATAACACAGTATGATTTCACTTATATGAAGTTCAAAATAAAAAGAAGAGAGAGGCAAAGAAATGATTAACACAAAATATGGGACAACAGTTTCCTCCCAGGAGAAGGCAAGAAGAGACCACAGGGGAAGGGCACACAGGGGTCTTCCGGAGTACTGTAATATGCTATTTCTTGGCTGGATTGAAAGTATAGGAATGTTTATTTTCTAACTGTTCTTTAAACCGTACTTTATATTATATTTTACATGTATGCTGTTTCACAGTAGAATGTTTTAAGAGAAATACAACTACCAAATTATAAATGATCAGAAAAGTAAAATGAGAACATTAGATTTCATGTCTTTTCATTCATCTGAGCAGCAGGTAATATTGTTATGTACCATATGTAGATATGGGTATAATTGCTAAATAGCAACAATTAATAATAAAGTACTCAATAATGCTGAAAATTTAAAAATGAAAATAACTGCCCAATGATCCACAACATATTTATTTTAATTTTTCAAAGGGAACTTTATTAGAAATAAGTAGAAAAACAAAACTAAATGAAAAAAATGAGACGTTTAACAAAACTAAAAAGTGACCAGAGATCCATAAACATTTTAAGACTTCATATTTTCCATTGCCTACTTTAAAATAACACATTTGATTTAAAAACTCAAAAATAAAAACCACAGTTAAAAATCACACACTTAAATCAATGTTTATTAACATATCTCTGGTTTATAACACTCAATATTTTAATTTCCTTAAAATTAAATTTTACAATATACTTACAAGATTATTGTCATCCATTTTTGTTTATTAAAAGGACAATCAAAACTGTTCAATATTATCTGACAAAGAGATACTTGCTTGTGAAATAAAAAGATGTTATTACAAAGCCTCACTCATTAAAAAAAAAAGAAAAAGGAAATGTGACTAATCTGTCAAAAATCTGACTTAGTGGTGAGAGGGGTGAGAGAAAGCAAGCCTAGAAGAAATGCAGGGCCATGTTTTTCAAAGCTGTTTCATCTCAGTTATAAATTGTTGCCACTTGGCCTGGCCTTAATACCTAAGAATGATCTTTAATTAGCACATTAATGTTGAAAATTAATGAGTAGCTAAGTGGTTTTATGAGTATGTGAAATGTTACATTTTATTGAGTACCCTAAGAAGCAGTTTTCACTTCTTATCTATATAGCAGTCTTATTTCTAGAACACAAGATTAAGTATCTATCAGCAAGTGTCCATCGTATCAAAGATATCAAATTAAACATATTTTTTCCATAAGAGTTTTCACCCAAACAAATTGATGGAAAAGATTAACAGGTTTTTTTTGTTTGTTTGTTAAGGAGAACTCCTCTGAAACCTGAGACTGACCAACATAAGAGCAGTAAGACGTTGATCACGAGTGACTAGCATCAAAGAAGGGAGTTAGTTGCCCATGAAATGCAAGTAAGCACAGAAGAAAGGTCTCAGAGCCAGTTTACATACACGTACCCAAGCCCTAATCCCCATCCCCACCCTACTTCCCCAGCAGAAGACCCAGATCCAGAACTGCACTGTCCAGTACAGTAGCCACTAATCACATGTGGCTATTTAAATTAACTACAATTAGAAATTCAGTTTTTCAGTCACACCAGCCACATTTCAAGCACTCAACACTTACATGGTAGTAGTGGCTACTGTATTGAACAGCACAGCTGCAGAAGATTACCACCATCACAGAAAGTTCTATTGGACAGTGCTGCTGTAGAACATATCTTTGCCCCAACATCGGGGCTATTCGTAAATAAAATGAATGTACTTTTTGTGAGTAATATTTAAGAATATTTTACTATGTGTAATTTTAACCACATTTATGCCAATTGACATAAAGCTTCCCAAAGAAGGAAAGGTACTGATTGCTAAACTCATCCAACAATTTCAGGAGCAGGAGCTATTTATGTTAGTGTCATCTACATATAAAAATGGACTTTAACAAAATGAAAAAATTCTATTACAGCTTTTGTGAGTACATGGACTAAAAAATTAAATCAATATTTTTAAAGTGAAAAATGTTTTCTCATATAGATCAACATATTCAAACACATTAAGGTTTTTATTATATTTGATCACCATCTGCTGGCCATATTATTAAACTGCACAAGCAAATGAAATGCTAGCTATAGTGGGAGACATTTTTAAAGGACATGCAGAATCCCAGCTTTTTGCCATAATGCATTCCTGGAAAACCACATCATAAAGAGGATCACTGTAAAGCAAATCACATTTTCCATAAGGGCAGGACCATAATTAGAATCTTCATTCCAAACTAAAATTCAGCATCAAATAACCCATGGAAAAATCTCATTAAAGGAAAGATGCAAAAACTACACTCCTCTACAATCATTTAAAATTGGGTAATTATTCTCCAAGTCCTTTCTTATAGGTATGAACACATGTTTATTTAGATGATCCAACATAAGTTAAAAGATAAGATAATTTATGCTAAATTAGTCTAAATCTGATACGGTAAAAATAATAAGCAATTAATAATAATTCTTTACATATTCCTAGAATTTTTAAGCAAACTGGATGGTCACTCCTTATAAAACGGTATCTAAAGAAATCTAAATGAATGCTTTCTTTTTCATCAATAAATTCCTCTAAAATAAGCAGAAGCAATGAATTTCTTCCATGATGAAGCAGTATTTAAAGGTCAGGGTTGAGATCAACATTACTCTTCCTCACCCTATCCTAACTTCTAACTTTTAATGAAAGTTTCAAGTAAAAGTAGTAAGTGGTATTAAATCTTTTTTTTTTCATTTTCCCTATCTCAGAACCTAAGTGAACTTTAGTGATAAGCTATCAAACCACACATACTTCATTGAAAAGTCATAAAAATAATTATAAGACATTAAAAAGAAACTTCAAAATATTTTTCAGAGAATTGTAAGACAAGAATACAACCTATTACCTTTGTGTTCTGTCTTTGGGATAAAACACAAGAAGAATACAGAGATGACATGAACTGAAGTCTAAATATTACTTACTTAGGCAGCTTCAAATATATGGTGTGGCAAAATGTAAAAAATGGGATCCACCACTCTGTGTTCCTTCTACCCTGGAAAAAGGGACTTGCTAAGTTATTTAAACAAAGATTCCTACAAAGTCTCTTTTAAAATACTATCACCACTCTTTATTGTGATAGTATTCAGGATTCATACTTAAAATCAAAACCTTTCTGCATAGCCATAATTTAATTTATTTTTCTTGGAGGACACAAAATGACTTTTAGTAACTGAAAATAATTAATGACCAATGGATAGTAAGATAATGCCCTTTGAGAGGATTAGATAATTAGAGAAGCAAAAGAATGGTCAAACAATCTAATAAGCAAAGCCCTGTATGAACTACTACTGTAACAATCACCATACCAATGATGATGGCGGTAGCAGCAGCTAACATTTAATAGGCCCTGTGTCAAAGGCTCTACACGCATTATTTCACTACATCCTTACAACTCTGAGGCTAGCACTACTACTGTCTCCATTTCACAACTGATGAAACTGGGGTTTAGAGAAATTAAGTAACTTGCCTGAGGACAGATGGTTGCCAAGTGTCAGAAGTGGAATTTGAACAAAGGCAAACTGCTTCATTTCAGCTCAACCTAGAAATAACCAAGAACAAAGGCATAGCTGCCCAGGATTGCTGAAGCAGCACAAGTGGGAAAAACCAGATAAAAAATGAAATTTCCATATTTGCTGCACAAAGTACTTGTTATGCCTATATGGTATACTAGAAAGAACATGGGTATGAAATCATAAAGACTTGCATTCCAATACTGGACCCCTCACTAGAAAAATCACTCGACCTTCCTGAAGCTGTTATCTCATCTATAAATACAAAAGGGCAATGACGTCAACTTCACAGGACTATAGGGAGGATTAAATCAGATAACTTGGAAAGATTTCTAGAATAGTACCTAGCATACATTAGGAGCTCCATAAATGGTATGACTTGCCTCACTTGGTTTCTGCTTTAAGAAATTAGAAATACAAGTAGAATCCAAAAACATTTAAGGTATTTACTGGAAATTTTTCATTCTTATGTTTAAATCTGTATATATTTGTGATATAGTTAAGTTTATTAATTTTCACCACTAATGTGAACAATGTATACAACCAAACATTTTAACAAGATGATATTTTGGAAGGCAATTTGACAGTATCTATCAAAAAATAAGTGTGTGATTATTAAAAATAACATACACACATATTTAAAAAGAATGTTTTTAACTTCACAATCCAAACTAGTCCCACTCTCTAAAGCTAACCACCTTTAAAAGTTTCATATCTGGCACCCAGAAATATTCCATGCACATGTACACATATGTATCCACATAGCCTCTTTAAAACACACATACACAAACACAAATGGAAGCCTACTATACTTTTATGTACTCCTTTTAAACTTTATATACCTTAGAGATCTAGCCCATATAGATTTACCACTGCACAAGATGTTGAACGAACTAATAATCCTACCAACAGAGAGATTCCTTTTCTAGGAATCCATAATAGCCCAAAACACATGCAGGTATATAAAAATCATTCTTTATATTTTAATTGATAATTTGCCATCTTGAAATCATGGGTCAAACAGCCAGCCAAAGTTGTTTATATCTATACCATCCCCGTCTTTTTGCAGGCATGTGGAAATCATATTACAAACACTCCAACTACAAATCCCAACATCTGTGCTTCACTTTCTGCCCAGTAGGGGACATCCCCACCTACCAAGTTCCCGCCACTATAGTAAAAAAGTCTTGCCCATGTTTCCCCTCCCTCTTTCTGCCTCCTGACTAACCCTGGTGCTTCTCCATGTGGCCCTACATGGTGTAGCACAAGCCCCTCCTCTTGGAAACTGTGAGTAATAAACTCTTCTTTCAAAGGCAGTTGTCTCCATGTCTCTCATCTTACCATACCTGATTAAAACAAATCCCAGCACATTATAAAACAAGATGAATGGTGATGTATGTACTAGGATGTTAACTCAGGCATTCTTCATAACAATAAAAAATTGAAAGTGGCAAAGACAGGTTAAATTATAGTATATCCACACTATGGATTATCTGCAATTAAAAAGACTACATGACACAGGTTTAAGACATAGTTAGGTGAAAAAAGAGCAAGTCTTAGAACAGTACATATAGTATAAGCCAGTCTGTAATTTTTTAATTATATAGATGTGGGTATCTATTGCAGAATGTTAATAGTGATTACTTCTCATGAGGAAAGTGGGATAAAGAGGACACAGAGAGATGGACTTTGACTTTTTACTCTACATATTTCTACACTGAGGTTGTTATAATACAAGCATGTATTGTACATAGATTGCATAATTTTCTAAAATGAGGATAAAGACTGTATCAGTCATCTATTGCTGTACAACAAATTACTACAAACTTAACAGCTTTAAACAACATACATATATTTTCTCATAGTTTCTGTAGGTTAGAAGTCTAGGCGCAGCTGAACTGAGTACTCTGCTTAAGGCCACATATGGCTACAATAATGCTTGAACCCAGAGTTGGGTTCTCATCTGGAGGTTCAACCAAGGAAGGATCCACTTCCTCACTTGCATGGTTGTCAGCAGCATTCAGTTCCTTATGGCTATATGATTCATGGCAGCTACTTCTTCCAAAGCCAGCAAAAGGAATGACAGCAAGACACTAGAGCAAGTCTACTAGCAAGATGGAGTTTTATATAGCGTAATGCAACCGTAAGAGTCACATCCCATCACCATTGCCATATTCTGTTGGTTAGAAGCAAGTCACAGGTCCTGCCCACTCTCAAGGGAAGGGGATTATGTAAGTCTGTGAACACCAGAAGGAGGATCATCAGGGACACCTTAAAGTCTGTCTACCACAAAGACAGTTAAGGTCTTTACCAGATCTCAATGGTAAGCATCTGAAGGATGACCAGAAAGATATTGATACAGTTCATGATTATAGAACTAAATGAAATTAACCAAACTATATATGGATGAGATCTAAGCCTATGGTCTCCTTAGTAACATTTTATAAAGTCATGCTATGAACCCAAATATAACTAAAATATTTCACTGTCAAGAAAACAGGCAGATAT
Source organism: Daubentonia madagascariensis (assembly GCA_023783475.1). NCBI lineage: Eukaryota > Metazoa > Chordata > Mammalia > Primates > Daubentoniidae > Daubentonia > Daubentonia madagascariensis. The sequence continues at coordinate 13,064,175 of JAKFHU010000487.1, forward strand.
TTGACATAAAAAATGCAATAACAGATCAATAATAAAATAGCAATGCAATTTGGAACAGTGGCTTTTCTAAAAGAAAACTTGCGAAATAACATGACCTTCAACCACAGAATATGAAAAAGGAAAGCAAAGAACAGAACCAGGACAGAACTAGCTATGTGTTGAAACTGTTTGGTGTGAAATGCTGAGTATACTAGTATATAATGTATATTTGGTGGAAAAAAGAAAGCATGAGAATAAGCCAGATAGAATTATGACCTCATAATACCTCTAACAAGTTTGGAACGAGGCTACATACCACATTCTACAAGAAAAATAAAGGTAAAGTGCCATCTCTACTGAATAGGGAGTCCCAACAAAAAGGCTTCAAAAGGACTCTGCATCTTTAATAATATAAAAAGGCTAGGACACAAATAGCATAATCTAAAATGCCATTAGAAATACTGCACATATAAAAAGGTCTAAGTAAAGCAGGATTTTATAAAGTGATCAAAAAAGAAACACTAAGGGGGAAAATCTTTTAAGATTAAAGAGGTTTTTCAAAGGACAAGTTGAAGTGGTTGTAAAATTTATGAGGCAGCATTAAACTTCAGTTCTAAGTAACAATAAATTATTCACTATAAAAACATACATGTGTCAAATATTATAAGCCTCTTAAACTTTTTAAAACAATTTCTTACAGAACTGATTAGATGTATTAGGTCAACACTAGCAGACACTAACTTTTTTATTAGCATAGTATGACCACTCAGAGTAAAGGAGCAACTTTAGAAAAGAAATATGAAGACAGAACCTCAATAAACTATTCACCACCACATATGATCTGATATCACATATTATGTATTTGGCCTTAAAATCAATTTTGTTGGCTTTGGCTAAAGTAAATGTTAGTTTTATTTTTAAATGCCTTCATGTATGTAAAACTACAAATATCTGTTAACTAATGAATATGTTGATTAAACTTTTAAATCAAATTAAAATTTTAAAATAAATCAAATTAAAATTACTAACTTAAAAGAAATATAAGATACCCTGAGAAGTTTTGTTTTTGCAACCCTAACTGACCATTAGGCCTTAGTAATATTCTGACATTTAACTAAAAAGATATCTAAGTATGTCCTTTCTAGCTCCTTCACTGTCTCATATTCCTCATGGTGTGTGAAGGGAATCTCTATAACCTACATCCACGCTTCCTTCGACATTTCCTAAAATTTACCCTTCCCTCAACTTCTTCTGAAAGCTAAAAAGAAAAAAATACTTTGGGGCCATTCCCTCTGCCACAATACACCTGTCTCAAATGGTTTTTGTACAGATTAAACTAAATATGTGGCAATGCCTGACAATCCATTCCTTCATTCATGCATGTACTGTCAAATATAAATACTTAGGAGTTCCTAGCATGTTCCCAACCAGTGCTAGGACCTGGGATGTCAGGTATGGCTTTTTTGAAGTTGTGAGATCTGAAGGAGAGGTAAGACTGACCAGGGTCGCAAGACTGCCTGCCGTTCCCATTAATTACTAGTAATTATATAACTGACAACTAGTACTTCATATTCTTCTAGTAATTCTCTTGCATCAAAATGTCATTTAATTATAGGTGACCAACAAAGAGAATTAAGTTATTTGTTACAACTGTGGGGATTTAACTATGATTTCATTTGCCAAAAAAGTCACTGAGTAATAGCTGAAGGAAATTCTCACTGTATTTTCTCAAACTTTATCCTATGTTCCAAGGAAGAAAAAGTCCATTCACCTGGACTCCCTGAAAATCTCAAGTCTATTTCCCATCCTGAACCCTTCCCTTGTACACATCTCAATCTTTGCAAATACTTTCACATAACCACCACATTGAAACTATCACCTCTTTCCCCTGTTCATCTAAAACAAAGGTTATAAATCAAATGTCTTGTAGGGCTTAAACAGGTAATAAATGAGTGATTCTGCTGACAGATATAAGGATATTCTTCACTTCTACAAAGACATGGTGTCTCTACCCTTTTTTTTTTTTTTTAATTTTTAAAAATTTTTTTAGAGGTGGGATCTCACTTCATTGCTCAGGCTGGCCTCGGACTCCTGGGCTCAAGTGATCCTCCCACCTCAGCCTCCCGAGTAGCTGAAAGTACAGGAATAGCCACCACATATGATTCAAGAAGGCCCTCTCCCCTTCTTGAATCATATGATCCCTCTTTTTCTAGCTTTCTTTTTTCACTTTTAATAGAACATAAAAATAGAAAAACAACTACTTCATTTCCCTCTTAACCCTACTTAAAGAAAAAAAAAAGCTCAAGGTCAATAATAGATGTAACCTCAAATTTGGTGTCAGGAATCAGCAGGAAATAGTGAAGGCATACTACATTAAGAGGCTAACCAAATATCACTTAGCGCCAACCTATGGCTGTCTTCTGGAAAGACTGCTAGGTCTCCAGTTTTTAAGAGAAGCCAGAAAGTTAGGCTTTTATATGAAATTCCCCAATTGCTGACAACTCATTCAAAAAATTTTAAAGACATTGTTTAAGTCAAACAAAACAAATCTACCCACATAATTCATTCAGTCCAGGAAGATCACAAATTTTCAACCCCTGGTCTACGCTCCAAGATATAGGAAACTACTTTAGTTCACCTTTATACTATAAACTCCATATTCATTACACCTAGAAAGGAATCCAGAATTTAGCCAGACTCTTAACAAATTCTGGCAAACAACTGATGGATTTTTCAGCCAAACTAAGAATCGCACTTTTTTCTTAGTATACAGACCACAATCTCTTTACACCTCCATTTACCTGCCTATAAGGTTAACAAAAATTCTATAATTACACCTCTTCTAATTTTAATTCTCCTATGAATATAAAAAGAAGTATTTAATGCCACTTCCTATGGACTTATCTATTCATTTCTTTTTACTCTTCTGAACATGCCCTTAATTATTTCACCTCTTCCTTTTTTGCCTCTCCATTTTAATTTGTTTCTCCTTTCTAATGAAATAATTTCATATGGACTGGATCTCTTGCTTTTTGTTCATCTGTTCTTTTCCACCATAATATCTCAGGTCTGAAAAACATATAACCAGACTACATCAACATGGAGACATTTCAAATTACTGTATCAGTTCTATATCTGATTAAAGAATAAACCAAAAAAATTATAGTGGACAAGAAAGACTACATTGTTAACAGGAACAAATTCCTAAAATTAAAATTACCAAGAGAATGGTGAGGAGTGAAGTATAAAGTATAGTACATATCAATTGACACTGTCCAATATTTTAACATTTCAGGGAACAAGGCCAAAAGGAAAAATAAAAATTTGATGAAAGCCCAAATTTAAATCTATCCTTCCTAAAGGCCAAAAATTATACAACAATAATGGCCTTTTTGTATATTTTGAAAATTTAGAAATTTGTTTTTATTTGTACTAAGAATCCTATTGAATACTCTAGTAAGAAAGCACAGTTTAATGGGGTTTATGTTTTCATTCATTATTTTATTAAATGAAAACAAATATTGTTCAATGAGGTGAAAGGAGATAAATTGAAGATAAGTTTCAAGATGGATATGCAGGATGTTATATTTTGTTAAAGTCATTGATAATGTTCTCAATTCACACTTGTCATAAAGCAAAACACATAATTGTCTTATTTAAAGATTCTCAGGCACCACTTTCCAAGCAATGGAATATATATACGAAGTTAACAGATACCTCTAAAAGTGACTAAGAATGTAAAATAATCTTGAATATACAGTAAATGGAAAAGTAAAACTGTTATTTTACCTACTCAATGTCCATTCACAGCTCTCAACTTTAAGAAAAATATAAAGTAAACCAACTATTTACCATAAAAATAAAAAGGAAAAATAGAATGTATGAACCAGTTCTAAAGATAGGCTAAATGATGAAACACACTCAAAATCCCATTTTCTTGGCATACCTGTGGACATCAGTTGGTGACTGTACCAGAGTGTTATCTTCTCCTGAAGAAAGCTTCCATGATTCATTTAATTTGTGTTCACTCGTCCCCAGCTCACCCAACACCCAGTCTGGTAATCCCTCTGGGCTTGAACCTTTTGCTCGTGCTGGATTTGGCTCATCAAAATAGATGGACTGATTTTTAAAAATTAGAAAAATTATTTTTTCAAAATGTACTAAAATGAAACAAAGTTTCCATCAAGTTTCAAGTTTGATAACAGCCTTTCAAATACTTAAATTTAATTACATGCAACTATTAAAAAATCATTCAATGCACAATGAATGAAATATTAAAATACATAAAACGGATAACACATTTACATTTTAGCTGTGCTCTGCTGTATAAGAAATCTGATAAGCAACAAAATTCCATAACAGATAAATCTGATAATAATGACTTATATTACAAAAGGGGTGTCAGCTTTATGAAAAGTTAAATAGAAAGTTTCTTTTAAATCATGCGCAACCCTATTTCTTTCTGTGATCATTAACTATTTTGCACACACACAAAAAATCAGTGGGCAGAGAAACCACAATCAATGCAAATCAGAAATTAAAATTAGGAATCCCTCAATAAGGTGGGAACGACAGAGACCTTAGTTCTGCCATACTACTATAACTAGTTGGAAAACCCAAGACAGGTCTCTAGGCCTTCTCATTACTAATATTTGTAAAATAAAGCCCTTCCCTATTATTCTATGAAATTGAGTGTAAAATGGGAAAATATAACAAAATATACTCATATTTTAACATCTAAATATACTTCATAAAATGTTCTACCTTCATACATTTTGAAGAAAACTCTGCACTGACTAGACACCTCTGTGACAATCTTCCCAACCCTACATAGAAAATCCTCAAGAGGCTGTTCTCTATGGAGGGGTGACACGTAACCTTCTATCCCAAATCAGACATGCACAGAAATTTCTTTTTACATGAAACAGTCACTCCAACATTTAATCAACTATCAAGTGAAGTAACTACTATCCCAAATACTAGTGATCTTAACTTAAGCAAAATGTATCACCTTACTTTAACATATAATTGGTAATAGTATTAAAACTTTTGGCATTCTGCCATGGAAAACAGGAATTATCCTCTAGTGTGCAGCACGCCACTCGGTTAAAATTTGCTTTAAGTAAGCTGATAAAATACACAAAAATCTTAAAATACATTACACAAGAATTCTGTAGTTTATTTTAAAAAAAACCACACACATATATATTCTAACAGCAACTACCAATACCTAATACTCCAGTCATATCTCTCAAGTACAGGTATTCAAATATCACACAAACCAAGGTATATTTTATGGTTACAAGGACCAGGACAGTGACAATTCATCAACCAAGCATAATAATAACTGCCTTTGTAACAAAGCTGACTTTGTTAATGAGGTTAAATGAAGTACAAAAAAATCACTTCTAAACTCCAACTTACTATTGTCATTTTATTAGAGTAAAAAGGAGCTTTTAGAAGTCACTCAATCCAACCTCTCACGAATTTTAAAATAATGTATATGAAAGAGTTTAATAAACTATAATTTACTGAAATACATAAAATATTACTATTATAATCCAGTGAAAATTAGTAGAAAAAGCTCAATACAAAAAAACTCATTTTCAGTTTTTCAGAAATATTGTAGAACACTGAGGGATAAATAAATCAATAAGGATACTCCCCTTAGGCAAATACCCATTTTCTAGTAAAAGTAGAAAAAACTGAATCAGGAAGAAAAAAACTGGCACACACAACTTAATAGTATTACCATTCTTAAAAAGGATGAAAACTTGACACTCACTTTTAAAGATATGAAACTAATGTACCTTTTGGTCATTGATACCTACCATGTATGAAGGTAAAGTTTTTAGTGTCCCTGATTCAGGTCGGTGTGTAAAAGGGCCTTCGAGCACTCCTCGCTTAAGCATATGCAATAACAGTTTTGCATACAGGTTCCGATTCTTCCTCCCCATTATTCCTGAACCTGTTCCTGAAGGCTCACACAGTTTTTTAATCCAAAGAGCACACCTCTGCCGTTCTATAAATACATAAGAACTATTAGAAACTTGATTTTTCAGAAAATAAAACATTAGATTATAAAGTCTTATAATAGCATCTGCTTTAGTCTAGAACAGGGATCAGCAACCTTTTTCTGTGAAGAACCAGGTAGTAAATACTTCAGGCTTTGCAGGCCCTATGATCTCTGGAGCAACTACTCAACTCTGCCATTGCAGCGTGAAAGCACCCACAGACCACATGCAAACAAATGCATGGCTGTGTTCCAATAAAACTTTACAAAAAAGGTTGTGGGTGGTGGTTGGCCTATGGGCCATTGTCTGCTGACTCCTGGTCTAGAATTTAACTTGATTAGTTAACTGGCAATTGGGCAAGACATGCAAAGAAATATTTTCACAAAAATAAAATCTCTGGATTACTATCAAGTAAATTTCTGAGATAAAATCTTGCTATAATTTTGCATCTCCAGAGTAATTTTAGATATATTGAAAAATCTTTCTATAATTCTAGTTATACAAACCTAGAAAGAGATAAAATGCAATCTCTGACTTACCTAAACATTTTAAACTTACTCTAAAATTAAATCTCAAACATTTTATTTATTAAAGCCAATAATATCCAGGGATTTGTAGCTGATTTATTTAGAGTTTTCTTTTAACATCTCTAAAAATAATTGAGTGCTATTTACATGTAATTTTGTGAAATAATTATCCTTTTAAAAATCTACCTAAAAAATACAGCACAGTTTAATTCACATATAATGATCTGCTGACAGTATTATCTTGCCATGACACAGGATGGTTTTAGGTCTCATGAAAACTATTGTGATATTAAATTTTTATCAGCATAACTCAATTTGAGGATTATATATCTAATACAAATCATAAATCTGCTCTGCTCTGATCTCTTAGTTTATAAAGGTCATATTCTTTTTTTTTTTTTTAACCTACAAAAATCACTAAGGCTGGATTTACCACTTTGGAAATATCACTACAGGTTATGAGAGCTATGCCTCTAAAAATCTTTTGTATTTTTTGCTGTGAAAATTACATAATCACAAAACAAACTTCATGAAATATTGGGTGTACCTTGTACAAAAAGAAAATAAAAAGTAAAACTAATAAACTTAAGTAAATAGTTTTTCAAGCTATGTATTTTCCACAGGTACTATAGCAAAATGAAATCCATATAATATTCTAATGCCAAGGATTTAGTACAACAACTTGGTTAATGAAAGAATTCATTCCTCTGTTTAAACTGATAGGAAAAACCACTATCAAAAGTAGAATTTAGCTATAAAAAGATGTAAGTTATTATGAATTTCTAGTTCTTGACTGATATGTGAGTTCCCAATTGCTCATTATGAATTAATTAAATAAAAGAAACCCATGGATGTACCAATACTGACAATGTGTCATGAAGCAAATACTATAATTAATCAATTCTATGTACCTAAAATCTTTTTTAAAAAAAAGATAAAATATGAAGATTGTTTGATTTGAAATACACTTACTATGGGAAATTTTAATACAAATTTTTTCTAATAAGCAGATCTAAGACAAAAAGAGAAAAAGGTAATGAATATCAGAAGAGGATGCAGTATAAAAATATCATTATATATCCTTCAAATAATCATAAACGAGTCACGGGACATGAAATATTCATTTGAAGAATAGCAGAGGAAGAAAGAAGAGATTACGTCTGACAAGGTAAGAGAATAGGGCAGAGGAAGAGGCTCCAAGGGAAGACTATGCCAAGCCACCCTGGACTAGGAAAGGCTGCAGGACCTAGAACGATGGGTGACGACAGAATGCATAATTCACATATTATACTCCTTTCACCTAACATAGCTCCCTGGAATAAACATAGTAGTCCCCCCTTATCCACGGTTTCACCTTCCACTGTTTCACTTCTCTCGTTTCAGTTACCCGCAGTCAACCACAGTCCAAAAATAGGTTAGTACCGTACAATAAGATATTTTGAGAGAGACTACATTCACAAACCTTTTATTATAGTATGTTGTTATAATTGTTCTGTTTTATTATTAGCTATTGTTGTTAATCTCTTACTGTGCCTAGCATAAATTAAACTTTATCATATATATCTATGTATAGGAAAAAACAGAGTATACATAGGGTTCAGAATTATCCATGGTTTCAGGCATCCACTGGGTGTCTTGGAATATATTCCTCAAGGACAAAGGGGGACTGCTGTATCTAATACTGAGTCAGTTCCTCACTTTGAATATACAGTCCACTCAGACACCACTGGGAAATAGGGAACTTGGAAACAGAAAAAGCCATAGTTTCTCGGCCCTACTCCAAACCCTCCACACAAAAGCTACCAAATCAGATTTACCCTTACAGCCAACTTTATGCCTACTATAACTCAGAATCTCCCTAGTCCCCAAAATTATCCAATTGCTCTCTAATTCCTTAAGTTATTTGAAAATTCTCTAACTTGAGACAAAGAATCTCATTCCATAATTAGAAATAACAGGCTAGGAATTGGAGACAAAACAGCAACAAAAGCTCATTCATACTTAATTGTATTCAGTCAACCAATAAAATTGGTTGTATAAGCATAAAAGACGAATAGATTATTTTTTGCTTTGATAAACAGAAGGGTCAGAGAGGAGGTGGACAGTAGGCTCCTGAAAAAGAAAACATTTCCACAGAGGGAAGAAAAAGATATAGGAAAAAACAGTTGTAGCTAACTTCAGAGATCCATGTGCTATAAGCTCATGACATATGAAAGGTGGCATCATAATAAGATCTTTCCACAGTTTAGTAGGACATTGTCACTAAATTTCTATTTACCCTTGAACAACTCAAAGTAAACAATCCTACATTAACAGTGAAAATTGTTACTAGAGGAATTTAGCTTTCCTTCCATTTTGACAATTCATTCGTTGGGTTGACTAAATATTAAATAATATAAAGAAAAAATTTAATCTTAAGAATCTAATTTTCAAACACAATCTTACCTGACCTGTGGGGTAATTTTAGAACAAAGGGCTTCATATCTACCACAAAGTGATCAAATTCTGCATCCAACTTCTCCCATTTTTCTTCTTCGCTTCCCACTTCCATAATCCAATCTGTAAAAGATTTAAAATTAAAATATTAAGGATCTATATGCCAAAAACTCTGATGAAAGAGATCAAAGAAAACTCATGATATTTAACTCGTTAAATATCAATTCTCCCCAAATTGACCTACAGATTTAATGCAATTCCAATCAAAACCCAGCAGAATTCTTTATAGATCTAGACAAGCTAATTCTAAAAACGTATATGAAAACGTAAAGGAGCTAGAATAGCCGAAATAATTTTGAAAAAGAACAAAGTTGGAGGATTCACATTACCCTATTTTAAGGTGTACTATAAAGCTACCGCAGTCGAGACAATGTGGTATTTTTGGAAAGGATAGACACATAGGTCAATGGATCAAATTAGAGAGTCCAGAAATGGACCAACACAAACATAGACAACTGATTTTCCATAAAGGTACAATTCATGGAGAAATTATAGTTTTTACAACAAAGGATGCTACAACTGGACATTCATATGCAAAATAATTTTGTACCTCAACCTAAACCTCATGCTATATATAGAAATTAACTCGAAATAAATCATAGACCTAAGTGTAAAATGTAAAACTATAAAACCCTTAGAAGAAAACATAGGAGAAAATCTTTGTGACCTTGAATAAGGCAAAGATTTCTTATATACAACACTAAAAGCACTATCCATAAAAGAAAAAAACTGATATATTGGACCTCACTTAAAAAAAAAAAAAACACTTTTGCTCCACAAAAGTTTAAGGGATTGAGAAGATAATCCACAGACTGGGAGAAAATATTTGAAAATCATACATCTCCTAAAAGATTTATATCAATACTATTTAAAGAACTCTCAAAACTCAACCATAAGAAAACAAACAACTCAATAAAAATAATCAGAAAAAAAATTAGTCCCTTTACCAAAGAAGAAATACAGATGGCAAGTAAGAACATGAAAAGATGTTCAATATCATTAGTCATTACAGAAACGTCAATTAAAACCATAATGAGAAACCACTACAAATACATCAGGACAACTAAAATTAAAAATGCAAACAGTACCAAGTGCTGGTGAGGACAGAGAACAACAGGAACTCTCATGCACTGCTTGTAGAAATGCAAAAGGGTACAGCCACTCTGGAAAACAGTTTGGTACTTTATTACATACATTTATCATATGACCCAGAAATCCCACTCCCAGGTATTTACCTAAGTAAAATGAAAAATTTGTATTCACACAAAAATCCAAATATGATGTTTTTAGCAGCTTTTTATTTTTTTGCAGTCACCAAACACTGAAAACTGCCCAAATGTCCCTCAACCAGGGAATGCATAAACTGTGGTATATCCACGCCGTAACACAGTACTCAGCAACAGAAAGGAATGAGGTACTGATACACACATAACAACATGGATGAACTTCAAATGTATTATGCCAAGCGAAAGAAGCCCTTCTCAAAAGACTACATACTGGCTAATTCCATTCATATGACATCCTAGAAAAGGGAAAAAATACATGCATAGAGGTTCAGTGGGGAAGAGTCAGAATATAAAGGGAAGCATAAGGAAATATCTGGGGTGTTGGAATTGTTCTACACACACTGTTTGTGGAGGAGGTTACAAGAACCTATGCATGTATAAAAGCTCATAGAACTGTACACCAAAAAAGTGAATTTGCTATATGTAAACTTAAATGTTTAATTCCCATTAAAAATTTTAAATATTTTTCTTCATGTTTCTTCCTAATTAGCCAGAAAAACACTGAATATAAAGGGGGTAAGCCCCCAAAATTAGAAATGTACATTTTGACAAAATTTCTTAAGTTAAAAATATATCCAAACTCTACATGTTCATTTAAATTGCAAAACGCCTCGGTAGGGATGTGGACTGCCTTTACATTACACATAGTGCCCAAATTGTCATTTATTCAATTTGCAAATTACATATTTGGGAAAAAGTTCTGTTCTGTCTCATAAACTATCTTGTTCCACAGACTGCCCTCTCCCTGCTAAACCAGCTTCTAACCTTTACCACAGTGTCTGCCATTTTACTATCAACAACCTCTTCACAGAAAGTTCTCTCTACCCTCTCTGTACGTCAACTCTAGCTTTCACTGGCTGACTTTACTTCCCTCACGTCATTAGAAATGAACCAAGGTCATCTCGTTCATTCATATATTCTCTCTCTCCCTTTCTTTCTCATGCATTCTCTGAAGTCTTTCACTCTCTCCACCAAACCCTGCCCAGGAAATACCCAGACCCATCCTGCCACTTCCCAACTACTGCTCTTCTAACCTTAACCCCCCAATTCCCCTCTTATGAGGCTCTAACCATCTGACTCTACCACATACTCCCTATTCTTATCACTGTCATCTCACAAGGAAAGCCCTCTATCTGGTAACAGCCTCTTGTCCTCTTAAACTCTCTCTCCTTAGTCCACTAGATCTTTTCTTTATACTTGGCAAGACTGCAATCCCTTGATCCCTGGATGCCCTCCTTTGTTCTCTAAGGGGTTGCTGAAGTAAAATGGCACCACCTTGTAGTCAGATAGCTTCCAATGTAACCTGAATCCTCAAGAGGCTTTTGCTATTTCCTACTCCACAAAGCAGCTTCTAAAACTTTTCCCAGATATCTTAAAGCCCCTTAAAAACAACTCCTCCTCACTCTCAGTTTTATAAATCTCTTGCTTCATGGAAAAAATAATAGTCAGGTGGTAATACCCCAAAATGCCATCCTCAACTTACCTCTTACAGAACAAATTCTTACCTCCTCTGCTCCTGTATCTGAAGCAGCACTAACTCTCCTTCTCGCCAATGTCAATACCTCTACCTATCACCTATCAATTTACCTCTTCATTATTTCAAATTTTCCATCTCCACTGACTCCTGCCCATGGCCCAGCAGCCCTCATTCTAGCATTCCATTCACTGAGCCCACTCTTATTTTCTCCACTTCATCACTTCTACCCAGATCTCACCCCCTGTGAATTACCTCTTCCATCTCTATCACGCTACTGAAAATCTTTTTTCAAAGTTTGCCAATGATCCATTAATTGCCAAATCCATAAGGCTATCTTCAGTTTGCATCCTATTTGACATCTCCACGGCATCTTATACTTCTGACAACTCTCTACTCCTAGAAACTCTTATCCTTTGACTTCAGTGGTTCCATTCGCTCCTGGGTCCCCTACTGCCTCTCAGATCATTCCTTCTCAGTCTTTCAATGGCTCTTGCTTCTCTGCCCAACATCAAAATAGGATTCTCCAATGCTCTCTCCTTAATCTCCTTCTAATTTGACTTTTCATACTCTCCCTGGATGATCACATTCAGTTCCATAACTTCAAGTATTAACTTCATGCCATTCACTCTTAATTTTATGTTAAACTCCAGACTCTCTTTGCAACACCAGACCCATATATACAAAGCCTCCAGGACCTATTCACTAGTGTCCCATTTGTTACCTAGATTTACATGTGCAAAAGAAAATTCTCCATGTTTTTCCCCATAAACCTATTATACCATGTTATACTCTACTTGACAGCATGATCATCTACTTCATCTCCCAAGCTAGAAGTTTCAATATTCCCATTCTCTAAATGCCCATAAGCCAATACATCAACAAATACTCAGAAATATCTCCAAGTCTGCCTGCTTCTTTATTCTCACTGCCACTATCTCAGATAGAGACCTGCCCACCACTTACTTGAACTACTGCAGCAGCCTCATGACCTGTCTCCCTGCTGTCAGTTTTCTCTATTTTAGTCCATTTTCCTCACTGGCACCGGAATGAGTTTCCTAATGACAGCTAAATCTTTCATTCCCTGTTTAAAAATCTCTCAGGACTGCCTACAACAGCATACTATCCAAACCCAAAGTTAGGCATGTAAGTACCTCTGCATTTAGGCCTATCCCTCACCACACACACAAACACACACACACTTTGCCTAACTACACCAACCCACCAACGACCACTTCACTCTTGTCACAATGAACTCCCCACCATTCTTCAAACACACCAGGCCCTTATCTGATCCCACACCCTTTTCACAGACTATTCCCTCTGCCTGAAGTCAGGTAAATGCAACTCAAATGTCACTTTTGAGTGAAGCTGGCCCTGCTTACCTAGACTGGTTGTTGCTCCATTCTATGTAAACTGCTCACATCTGTGTAACAGCATTTATCATGCTGTTATTTTTTTTTTTACTTGTCTGTGTATTATTTACACATCTTCCACCATCTGTGAGATCCTCCTAGAAAGCAGAGACCATGACTTATACATTTTCGTAGGTATCTAGCATATTACCTGGTACATATTAAAAGCGGAGGAATTGATTGCTACTAAATGCTGAATAAACAGATTAATGTCCTACTTTTACATAACTGCTTGTTTGTTTAATGCTTCTGTCTGAATATGAAACAGGTCTTCCAGAATAGGAATACTGTAGGCCCCTAATTCCATTTACCAAAACTGGTCATCCTACCTTCTCCGTTACAGTAGAAGAAACATATTTTCAAATTCAAGACTTGGCTAAAACAAATTTATTTAAATGCATTTTCTGATTAGTTGGTTGGTTTGGGTTTTTGTTGTTGTTGTTGTTGTTGTTGTTGTTTTGTTTCGTTGGTTGGTTTTGTTTTACATCCCTGCAATATAGTCCATGTACTTGGTAACCTCTGCTTGATGTTAGATCATAAGGTTGAAAAGCCACTATTCAAATGGATGAACAAACCAATGGAAACTCATAAACCCAGATGAATTCCCAGGCTTAAACAGTGTATCCCACCCATGTACTCAAACATCTGCCTGAGAGCATCCACAGCTATGGCTAAACAAAAGGATTCCTCATAATCACTAATTCTCAATAAATCCTTTGACACTGGCAGTAAATGTTAGTGTTTAATGTTAGAGGAAACTAAAACTCAACAGTTAAATGACTCACTCAAAATCATGAAATTAAGCACAAAGCTCAGATTAAAATTCCAAAATCCCTAGCTCTCAGATCCATTATATCTAACCACTTGGCCATTTACATATAAGTCAGCAATATGTCCAACTAATAAAAAAGTATTTTGAAAAGTAGAAAGGCAATCTGAATCGCTACAATGACATGCAATACTAGAGTATACATTTTTTTAAAAACAAGATAAAGAGTCAAAGTGATATTTGGTAAAAGCTAAAAATCTGCTTCTCCTTATACCTTCGAGGAATTCTTGCTACGCAAATTGCACCTTATAAACAAATTATATCTACTTAGTTCCAGCTAGTCAAAAAGTTTTATACCATTTATCAGAATTGCAGACAAATTATTAGAACTGAAAAATAAGTAAAGCTACATCTTTGACTTAGGCTTAAAGAACTTACAGTGTACCTACTAGTTATATAAATTACTTCAAAAGTAAAAAAGAAGTAAATTGGGTGACTCTTGTTTATAGCTATAATCTATATTTGGATTATGTCTTTTATTAAACTCAATGGCACTGTCTTTTTACAAATCTGTTTCTTTGCAGACACCTACAAAATGGGCTAAGACCTTCTCAAGGTGCTTAGCTGCCATGTAAGTCAGCATAAGCAAGCCACGAATATTAGGAGCCACAACTGCTAAAGAAAGAATACTCTTCACACATATCATGCCCCTTGCCAAATACAACAAACATGCTCCTGAAAGTTGTGCAAAATCCATTTTGTTCAATCAAATCATACTTTGAATATACTGTGGGTCATTAAAGAAAACTTGAATTGTCAATATTAAAAAGGTTACAGGTGCACGTTTTATCTCGCGTACACATTTGGATGTTTTGACAGGAGCCTTCGCGACTGCGCCAGTAGCACACGGTGCACTTTAGAAACGTATCGCAGTGTAGTTCCACGGCCAGTTCACAGAGGAGGAAGCTGAGGCTTAGCAGCGTGAAGTAAGTGACCGCGGTTCCCACGGAAAGTGACAGCTGGGCCTGAACGCTGTGCGCAAATTACCACGCACTCCACTTGGCTGCGGCCTGACCACTGTGGAGAGTCTCACGGCATTTCATGTGCCTTTTCTATCTCATTTTTACTCATCTTTAAATATTTAAGACAAACGATTTAAAAAAAAAAACCAGCCGCGCAATGATCAGAATAAAAGCTGTTCACATTTACTTAGGTCATTCTCTTGAACACTTAAAAAAACAATAATCATCACCAACTCAGAAACACTGGGTGGCTTCCAACAAGCTGTGACGCCGGGACAGGGCCTTTCTAAGCGGACTGTCCATAACGATTGTTTCCACAAACCACCCCGCGCTCTGCTGCCGCCCTAAACGCAGCGGACGCGGTTCCGCTGTGGGAGGGATCTGAAAACTGCAGCGGCACCGCTGCGAGCCGTCACTTCCTCGGCCCGGTGGACACCGGAGGGGCGGCCTGCGCGGCCCGCCGAGGCCCAGGCCGCTCTCCGCCCCTGTCCGGGACTTAGATTTCTTTCCACAGCCGCAAACCCTTTGGTCAGACTTCTGGACCACGTCACGCTGACCAGCCTCACCGGCTCATCAAACTTTACTAAGAACTTTCCCAACCCGTCCCCGGACTGGATTTCACTCCGCAAGGGACACGGTAGCGGGCTGCGCCGGGACCACCGCCCCCCCGCGCGGGGCGCGCGCCCCCACAGGCCGGGAGAACGGGCCTGGCGCCTGGGGGCGACGCCCCTCCCCGAACGAGCCCGCACGGGCTGGACGGCCGCCACCCCGCGCAAAATTCCACAGGAGAACCTGGTGGGAGGGGGCGGGGAGGGGAAATTAGGAAAAAAACGAGAACCTGGCGCCCCTACACGCAAGCTCTCCGCTCGGCTGCTATCGCCGCCGCCGCCGCCTCAGCTGCCAAACGGTTTCAAATCCGTGCGGGCCGCTGGGTCGCCACCGCCCAGCAGCCCGGGGGCGGGCACTTCCGAGCTCGCATTTCCCCGCCCCCTGCCCCGCCCCTCCGGCCTCGGCTGGTGCGCGGCGCCGTTGCCGTGGCGACGCCCCAGGCTGCGGCTACCACAGCCTCCCGGGCCGAGGGCGGAGACTTCCGCGCTGCCATTTCACCGCCCTCCGGCGGCTGCGTGCGCAGGAGGCCGTTGCCATGGCGACGCCCCGGGCTGCGGTGCATCCTCCGCGCCTGCCTCGCGGGTTACCCAGACGGCTGGTGCTGTGGGTCGCCGGCGCTCGCCCAGGTAGCTTGAGAAAGACCGAGTAAAGGGCACAGAGAATGGGATGGCTGGAGGCTGTTGACGGTGAACGGGTGCGAGCTTACCAGGTGTTCCCGGTGGGTTGGAGAAAGCACTGTCAGTGATTGGGATATACGGAAGTAAAAGTTTATTTATGTCTCCGAGAAAAAGAGAGAATGAGTGGCCATGACACACAGAGAAAAAAAAGAAATGTCGGGCAATTGAGGAAAAGCGACTGGTGCTTTAGAGGGTTAAGATGGCTTTTTCTCTCTCTCTCTCTCTCCTTCCTTTCCTCTGCGAAGCCACCTTCACAAACAGCCGCGCAAGGATCTGAGTCCGTGAAATCTGTCCAGCAGGAGTCGAGGCAGAGAGTTGCAGCAGGGTGCTCGCACCCCTGTTATCTTCTTAGGGCTCTTCAAGGCTGAGAAAACAAAGTCTTAGAGATAAGGAGTTAGACCACAGGTGTTTTAATTAAACAAAACAAAGGGGTAGTTGTGTTGTGAGTTTTCTCTTCAAACTGGGCAATTATGTGCTGTGAATTTATTTCCCTTTCTGTTAGATAGGTTCTTAGGAAGGCCACCTTTCACACAAAAGAGGGGGTGCCCTTTATTTGGACAGACATCAGGGTTGAATGAGTCTAAAGAAGTGAAAACTGATTCCCTGATATCTCACAACCCGGAGGGGAATAAGGGTAGATTAAGCAGGGAATGAGCAATACTGTTTTGTTTTGTTTTTTCTTTTGTGTTCAGAACTATCTAAGGTCTGAAAAAACTAACCCCAAATTCTGAAGATCATGGAATAAAAAGGCTTTGTGTTTACCAATTCTGTGAAGAATAGCAACATACAAGTGGAAAATATATTCTTGCTTCTCCCAGGAAGTTTCATCCACCTCAGGGCACTCTCCACGTCTGCACTACTATGTTGTGGAGTTCTCTGGTCGTCTTCTACTCTTCTGGAGAACCTCTGAGCTATATAATTTTAAAAAGCATGCAGAAACAAAATTGAAATTGTAAAAACACTTAAATGAGATTCAGTTTACCACTGTTTTTCATCTAATTTCACAACAGGATTCCTTCTGCAGTATCTTTGCAATATGCTCAGTGTGGTGCCGAATCTAACATAAGCGCAGCTTGAAGCATCTATTCAATTTTTCATAAAGAAAACAGAAGATTCATTCATTACTTTCAAGCTTCCAAAGAGAAGTCAAATTCTTTTCAAGGATCTTTTTCAAACCCATCCCACTGGAAGTAAACACCAACAGTTCTTCATTGTTTCAGAGACAAAGCATGCTAAGGAAAAGAAAGGGTACAGAATGCTTTTAACAATGTTTAGTTTTCAAAAGCATATTTGAACATGCTTATAGCTAAGGAATGATATATAATGCAGATCATTTGCACCGAGAATCAAAGATGCAGAACCCAAGCATGCAATTGCAAGAATGTGACCAGTCATTGAAGACTTTCAAGGTATATAAACTTCCTCCCTAACCCCAGGTGGGGATATTGGTCAAAGGATACAAAATTTCAGTTAGAGGGAATAAGATCAAGAAATCTATTGTACAACATGGTGACTGCAGTTAATGACAACGTATTGTATTTTTTAAAAGTACTAAGACAGTAGATTTTAAGTGTTCTCATCACAAAATTGGTAAATATGTGAGGTAATGCATATGTTAATATATGTATATATGTATGTATATATGTTAATATATGTATATTAATATATGTGTATATATGAATGTGTATATGTAAAATATATATATATACATATTTTTATGCAAAGGAAAATATTAAGGTAATGCATATAGGATTTTTATTGCTATTTATGTTATACACGTGTAGCAGGGATGCCAGCTTAAACCTGAGCTGTGTTCACTTCAGAATTCAAGCCTATATGTCATATTTAGAGGACCAGTGGAAAATGTTCACTTGGAATCTCCTGACCTGTGAACCAAGGAACCTCCTAGAAAGTAAGTCATCCTAAAGAGATGGTAAACAGCTCTGGTTTGATGACAGTACGCCAACACCGAAGGGGAGGTGATGGTACATAATGGCCAAGCACGGTGCTGGCCATGGATTGTCCTCAAGTCTTCTTCCTCTTCTTGTAAGAAAGTGATCCTAATCTTATGGGGTGAAGAACTTCCTTTGAGAATCTTAAAATGTTATAATTCTTCCTCCATACCCCACCACCAACAAATACTGACATGCCCAAAAATGTGTGTGCAAATCAAAGGGTTCCCACAATTTCTGACATCCCACCAAGCCTATGTTAAGAACTCATGCCCCAGGGACTTTATATCCATTCAGACATTGAGAATTGAAGTCACAAGCAGCATTTGTGTCCATACTTTCTGGAGATGGCAAATCAATATTGACGTTATTGCCCTTATCACTGGGCTCTAGCAACCTCAAGGCAGACATTAGTGAAAAGTAGCAGCAGCAGGGATGCCTTCATCAAGCACCAGAGCAGGAAATGAGAAGAAATGTAATATCCTCACAGCTACACAGACTTGGAGAAAAATAAATCATGCACACTGTATGGTAATTCAACAGGATACAGAGCATCCATAAGACTCACCCTGGGGACCTCCAGAAATATTTAGGAAGAAATTGCTGGAATCAGAGTTCATTCATGTCTAGTCAATTCATAAAGGATAATAATTTGTCAACTCAATATACATTTGTTGAACACCTGCTATTTGCAGGTATGTTAAGGGAATGTTTCCTGTACTGGAAATGCTCTGACTCTTTGCTCTTCACCTCAGCTTAAATGTCACTTCCACAGAGAGTCCTTAAGTGATTCTCAAACCACCCCTTATTTTCTTTCAAAGCCCCCTGTTCTTTTTTTCTTCATTGTATTTATCAAAAATTGTCATCAAATATTAATTAACATAATCTTTTTAAATGTCTGTAGTTTCCAAAAGACTGGGGATCATACCTGTTGGGTTCACCATTGCATAGTCAGCACCTTGCAGAATATAACAGTAGAGGCAATCCATAAATGTTTATTGAATCAAAGAATAAATGTACATTAGTTTTTGTGCTTTTCTCTGCACATGAGGTAGAATATGGCCACCCCATAGCTCCCTGGTTTACAAAGCTTCCATTCAAGAGATCAAGAAGACTAACTTTTCTGAATTCAAATCTCTCGCTAGGAGAGTGAAGCTGATTAGTCTAATGTGAATCAGGTGAGCACAATTAGTCCAATCAGATATGGTCAGGAGATTGGACATCCCATTGTATAAACATGACTTCGTTAGCTCACTTTTGTGCTTAGGGGAGAGGGCTTGGGGTTACTTTCTCAGAGAAGAGAACTGATGAGTTGAGTTACCACAAATGGTTCCAACTACAACAAAGCTTCAGGAGCTGTGAGAACAGAGATAAGTCTCCACCCTCCAAAAGTTTATGACATAGTAGGAGGTAAAAAGACAAACGCCAAATAACCGTATTTGGAGTCAGAGTATGTCACCTGGCTCAAAAGGTATATAAATAATATCTTATCAGATAGAGAGGAAGTAAGGAAAACACTATACTGTGATTATAAAGTCAGTATAGGAAAATATATTTTTAAAAGGTAGTGAAATGGAAACATTATTTCCACTGAAAATATTACTTTCTAATAGCTACAGATGACTGAAAGTAGAAGGTTTGTTTCAAAAACAAACTTTAGAAAGATAATGATTATTTATACATAAATTGAACTAGACCTGCATTTTGTTATAAGTATTAAATCTGATGATCTGTATATTTTAAACTCTTGCTCTATAAAATTACAGTAACTATAGCAGAGACCTATAGATTACCATTTGCTTAAGCTACTGTAATCTGGATTTTCTGTTTTATAATCTCAAATGTAAACCTGATACAATAACTTACTTCTCTTAACCTTAAATTATATATATATAAAACTTATATATTTCCTAAAGATATTCTTTTAATGCCTTAATTGCCCTAAAGATCAATACCAAAACTATAAGCCTATACTATAATGCAGAAAGTGAATTACAAAATATTGTAGTTTATAAACCATAATATCATTTTACATACATACCATACACACATCAAAAGGGAAACAACTTACAAGCATATAAATAAAATGTGGACAGTGATTCTCTGTGTGGAGGAATTAAAGATAGTTTAGGTCCTGTCAATTTTACTTCCTTAATGTTCATCCTCAAATCTCTCCAAAAATAACTCTATTTTGGAAACTATTGACACAAAATGATGACATTCACCATATTTTTCTCCTATAAAACATTTTAGACTCAAGGTCTCAACAACTTCAATGTGGCTTTATCTGGTAATTTGAAGGATTGTGAGTAATAAACACATTAAAAAGTAAGTACAAGACACAAGGACAAATATTAGTGACTTTGGATCACTGTGGTAGATTATTAGACAACTATTTCCACTCATTATTAAAAAAAAATTAAGAGAAATGAAATTTTTGTTCCTAGACTAGAATTTTGAATTGCATGTTTTTTCAGATTATAAAAGTTTTTATGCTATTATAAGTAAATTGGAAAATACTGAAAGTTTTAACGAAGAAAATAAAAAGTATGTTTAATTCTACCATTAAGGAATAATCACTATTAACATTTTTATATATTTACTCAAATCTTTATCACCATTTTAAATGTCTACTTATCATTCCATCATTGGAATATAACATAATTCACTTAATTATTCTCCTGTGGTTACAAATTTTTTGCTCTTGTAAATAATGTTGCAATAAATGCCTTTGAATATATATATATGTGTGTATATATATATATATCTTGGTTGAAGTTTCAGCTATCTCTATAAAAGAGATTCCTATGGCATAAAAAAGCATTAAGGCTTTTGATCAGTGTTGACAAATTGCTTGCTAGAAGTATTTTGCAAATTTGCAATCCCACTCAGTGGTCTATGAGAGTAGCTGTCTCACATTAACAATTTTTTAGATCTGTGCTAATTGTATGTTTTTAAAAATCTCTTTTTAATTATATTTTCCACTATTAGAAAAGTTGAAATATTTAAATATCTCTATTAGACCTTTCTTTTATTCTTCTGCAAAGTATCTCTTTTGCCCTTTGTCCATTTTTGTGGAATTTGACATGATATATACATATATATATTAGATAGATAGATAGAGATATTTTCAATATTTTTAATTTATTGTTTCAAAAGTAGCAATGACTGTACATAGTACTTATAAGCTGATATTCTAAATAATCAAATTTCAATCAGTGATTCACAATTTTGCATTTAAATACTGTATATCATTAGAATGAAATAATTGAATGACTTTTAGCTATCAAGATGGAAAACAATTTGTAAATACCAAGAACTATTATTATTATTATGTAAACACATTAGAGATAAATATCCAAACAATCCTGTAACCAGTAAATTCCTTAAATTGGATGGGAAATAATTCAGAACTTTCTATTTACAGATCACAAAAGTCAGTTATACCACAAATAGATGCAATATAGAGTAGCAACCAAGGATTATGAGGCATATTTTCTTTTCTTCACTACTAAAAAAAGAGTCTCTACCCTTAGGATAGTGATTCTGGATTTCTTCTTTATACCAGAACTAAGCAATATTCACCATTTCATCCCTACTTCTGCTGTTTACTCCATCCTACTTTCTTGGGGCAATTCATGCTATAGGCTACTAACAGAGATAAACTGGCTATTCTTCCTCCCTTCCTTCAATAATATACATATTGCCATGTTGCCCTAGCAAGGAACTAGCAAGCTAGGGCACTTCCTAGCCTCACCTGTATAACAATCTTTCCTACCAACCTGTTGCAGTACCGAGCTGTAAAATTTCAACTTTAGAGTTCAAATATTTCTAGGAAGCCGGTGGGAAAAGTCATAGCTTAACTAGCAGTGTAAGAATGCTACAGAAGACTTAGTTTTGAAGTTTGGATATCTGGTTCTGTCACCCATTAATTTTGTCACGTGGGTAAACCAAGTTACATAACCTCCCTGAGCTTCAGTTTCTTTATCTTCCTTATGGGATGATTGGGAAGACTGAATTAACAGAGGTGAGATAGATGGAAAAATTTGCCCAGTGTCTGACACAGGAGACTTCAATACCAAGTCTTTTCTTTCCCGACTGTTTTTCCAGCACTTTGAAAAGCAATAGCTGCCACTAGGAGGCAGCAATAGCACACAAAGAACTCATTCTCTCTCTCTCACACACACATATACGCACACATTCACACATGCATGCATCTGAGTGTATACACAAAGCACACACATTCACACCACGTACACACTCACATACACATACATACCATGCACATCACATATATATTTGCACACTCACAAGGGACAAATATGCTCACACTTGCACACCAACCACATACACTTTCTCTCACACACACACATACTGACATACACATGCACACACCCCAAGCTGTTTTCTTTCCTTTTCTCTCTTTCTTTTGTCTTTTTAATCTTTTATTGAGGGATTAAAGCAGGGAATGATCTCCAGGCTAGCAGGTAGGATATGTCACTGATGAACAGTACTTACTATTAAGTTTGGGGGCTCAGGAATGAGATCCTATACATTGAAAGATTGGTCAATATCTTAGAAATGAGACAAATCATTTTCTCAACTATAAACTTGTTGCAGTTATATAAGAGAGAAGTTAAAACATTGATATTTTTGCATTTAGAAGGCCATCCTGCCATAATCCAAGAGAAAACAGCTGGCCATTGGAAAGCACTTTCAGGGACCTACTTGTCTTGGAAGAAGACGTCCTTAGCCATGTGCAGTTTATAGGGTTCATTTAGTCTGCAGTTGCTAGTTAAGTAATATTACTTTGGGAAGACCAAATTCAACTGTGCAAAAATAGAGGGTGAGAGCTAAAACCAGATCCTTGTGGTTGTAGTTCTTTCTTCACTGATAGTACTTCCTGGACTCTCAGCCATTGGGGAGATCACTGCACATTACGGCTAGGGAGGGTACAGCTGAACTTTGGCGATAGGCAACCCAGTGATCTAAGAATTCAGTAAGAAAAACGTTTGAAAAAGGGAATCTATATATTATGGGACTAAATGAACCAAATAATCACTAACTAGAGGGGCTGCAACTGGGCAGTTTCTGCTGATGGGCTCCTCTAATCCAAATTGCCTCTTCAGATTGCAAAAAATAGCACATTTTCATTTCTGTGAAAATATCATTAAATTAGAGGAATCAGTACTATGGTCTAAGCTCTGAAGCCTACTCTGATTATTTTTTCAGGGACCAAGCCTATCCAGCAGCCTGAGATGCCTTCCAGTGAATAAAATGGTGCAAACAGCCGTCCTCAACAATCTTGCCGTATTCCAGGAGCTTCTTAGTAGAATAGGCTGGAGAAGGGAGTGGTGTTGGACAGGTACTGTGGGTTTAAAATAGGAGTTCTGGTGTGTGAACTTTTGACACACTGAATATCTGATGCTACCAAAATACAGATTCTTTAATATTAAAGAAATATTAATTTCTTTCATCCATATTTTATAGTTTTCAGCATACAAGTCTTTCACCTCCTTTGCTAAATTTACTCCTATGTATTTTTTTGTAGCTATTATGAATGGGATTGTTTTCTTGATTTCTTTTTCAGATAGTTTGTTATTAGTGTATAGAACTGCTATACAGAATGATTTTTGTATGTTAATTTTATATTCCGAACTTTACTGAATTTGTTTATTAGTTCCAACACATATTTTCTAATTTAAAAACAATAAAAGTAATTATGAAAGCATTTGCAACAAAAAGGGGGAATAATAAAAAAAAAATTCTCCCCTTTTCCAGAGCAAATACAGTGATTGTGTGGGGCAGAGGAAGAGGCTCTAAAATTTTTACTGCTCTCTTTCCATTTCTAGAGCTCTTAGGTGGAATAAAGCAGAGGCCCATCTTAAAGTTAATATGTGACAAGTTAAAGAAAACAGTGGTTCTAAAGCTTTGTACTTTGCTGTGAGGAAACCCAAGGTGGATGGCTCTTTTGTTCAATAAAATCTCTAAATAGGGCATTGGGTTTAGAAAGGGGAAGCATCACAAACTCTCAAGCTCTACCTCTAATACACACATACACACACACAGAGTCTGGAAGGAAAGAGTTGAAGAAGAAAAGTAAAATTGTTTTTAAAGGTTAAGTAATGGGAATTTGAAGCTCATGAATGACAGCTTAGAAGGAACGGGGGCCACCCTGATTTCTGTAAAAGAAGGAGAAGTAGGGAAGTATCTTGGAGAAGAGATCTGGCCCCCACCACATGGAATTGGGTCAAGTTCTGAGGAAGGCACATGGGGGAGGACGTATCTATGGGGAACACAGATATTAAAAGCAGTGATGGGTAGTATATAGTGCAGATGACAAAGGTAAATAGCCGTCCAGGACTTTTCTGAAAACAGGGATGAAGACTTTGCGATGTGGCTGGAAGAGATGTGAGGGAACAGGAGGTTTTTAAATGGGTGCTATTACTGTACCTTTCTATGCTGATTGAAGTCCTCCAGTAGAAAGGAGGAAAATAAACATGGATGAGCATTAATTGGAGGAGCAAAATCCTTAAGTAGGAGAGAGAAGATGGGACCCAGTGCATAAAGGGAGGGCTTGCCCTTGAATGGGACCTTAGAGTTCCTCCATCATAACCAGACAGAAGGCAGGGCCCATGGTACAGATACTGGGAGGATGATGGATTTGGGATTGGAGAGATAAGGATCTTTCCTATTTTCTCAGTGAAATAAGAAGCAAGGCTGTCAGCTAAGAGTGAGGAGAAGGCAGGTGGCTTGAGGAAGGCTCAGAGGAGAAATAGCTGCTTTGGAGAAGAAGGGAGTAAACAAACTAGAGAAATATGGGGGGACTTCCTGGCAGAGCTCAAGGTCTACGTAAGGTTTGCGTTTATGAATTTAAAGTGGAACCTATTGGTTGTAAGCTCTTCTTTTTTTCCCCATCGACATTCAGCTGCTCCAGTGCAGGCATAGGGAAGTCTGGGATGAGTTTGGACAGCAAGTACTATAGAAGGAGAGAAGGGCGAGGGAGTTGAATAAATGCAAATGAGCAATGTCAATAATGGACCATGGATCCTACTGGATAAGGAAAGTTTTGTTGGCATTACATAAACCCAATATCAAGGATTCAAATCCAGTTCTATTGACCATGCTAATTTCTGTATGGCGATGCTTCTCAAACTTGAGGATGCACAAGAACTGTCTGAGAACTTTGTCATAAATGCATCTTGGCAATTCTAAGACAAAGCATTCTTCTCTGTAATAAATAGACAAGTAATGCTGATGTGGGGGTCTGTTGACCAGTCTATGAAAAATATTGTATTGCAGGGGTTTTAGGTAAAAGTGCTTGAGAGTAAGATTAGGCAGAGGGGAACTGGGTTTCCCAGATAATTGTTTATACTTTTCATTTCACAGCCATTGATGTGGCTGTTATCATGTTCCAAATATTTCTGGTTTTTAACCAGATAACATAACTAGAAGGAAGTAACCATAAGGAGTAAGGCTGCAATGGACGAGGCAATAAATTCAGTAACTTTATTTTTCCACTTCCATTAGGTTCCTTGAACAAACAAGACATTTAATTTTGAATCCAAAAACCATATTAGCATGGCTTTACATCTGATGCATCAGTTTTCCAGAAAGCGAAAGAACTGTGTTCTGTTGGGGGAGAAAAAGATAAGCATTCTAAGACAAATAATCATTTCTTTAATTTGTTAAATAGCTAAGCCAAATCAAATACATTTTACAAATGTATAGAATACATTTAATCACATGAATGAAACCATTTAGTGGGAGGTTTAAGTGATGGGAGAAAAGATAAGGGAAATGCGAAGGCACTTGTTTCCAAGAGAAAAAATAAAAGGTTCTGTATAAGTCTGACTGTTAAGATTAAAAGATTAAAAAGACCATATCAGCTCTTTGTTTATTCTCCAATGCACTAACAGTGCTGCATCTGTCTGAAGACCGTAAGGGAGAATAGCCTGAAGAAATACATCAACAAAGCTCTGAATTTTTAAAAAATTACCCTCTTCTAATATTTTTTCTACTGATTTGTACTAGGCTTATTGTACTTTTGTCAATTTTTATACGAAACGTCTCACCAGGGCTCTGTTATCTTTTGAACAGTAACAATTTATTCAGTGCGTTTCTAACTGTTTGTAGTTGAAATGATGTCATCACTGGTTCAGCATTTCATGTCATGCATATTTCTAACATTTCTAATAATCAAACCAACCCCATGAGGTGGTTGTTATTAATCAGTTATCTTTCCCTTCTCTTCTCTAACTGGACACTTCTCAGAACCCTCTTTTCTTAGCTCTATCTGCCCCCATATATCTTCTCCGAGCTGTTGATACAGGGTGTCAGCATTTTTGGAGCATTTCTAAACCTAAAGCCAACTACAGCTTCAGCCTCTGGCTAGTTCTTCCGTCCTAGCAACAAAGACATTTAAATCCTAAACCTGAAATCTTAAAAGGTTAGCAGCTCTAAATGTTGGCCATTATACATTTCTTTATTTCACACAAACATAGTATCACCTTCCTTAAA
The DNA here is from genome assembly GCA_023783475.1 of Daubentonia madagascariensis. NCBI lineage: Eukaryota > Metazoa > Chordata > Mammalia > Primates > Daubentoniidae > Daubentonia > Daubentonia madagascariensis. Next base: position 13,090,915 of record JAKFHU010000487.1, read on the forward strand.
ATATTTTGCTCTAATGAATACTTTGCTTTAATAGACACTTTTCAAACTCTAGGAATTGCTGAGGGAAAGGAAAAAATGTTAGATGATATGTAGACCAATTACCATTACCATGAGCTAGTCGCCTTGTGATTTGGGGTGAGTTCTTTATAGTTTGGGATAAAGAAGTAGTAAATATTTGTATTAGTCAATATTTGATTTAGTATTATTATTCAAGCTTAACTTGGAATTATGTAAGGTGGCATAATTCACCTCAGCATTCTTTGAGTGAAACCATAAGCCTGAGTTTTAAGGAGAAGAATTGGGAAGGAAAATGCAAGTGGAGACACTACATGCAGCTCACCGCTTCATCTGGTTTTTTCTATCACTACTCTTTTTAAAAATCCAATTGCCAAATTGATAGTGTTTCTGACCATCATCACATAATAGAAGTGCTGATTATGATGAGGGGCAGGTGGGAGTCCTGTCCTAGCTAACAGTTCCAATGTAGACTTACCCTTGAAGCATTTGGGGATTTCAATGGTGCCATCTATACACTGAGCATCCTCTGTATAGCTGCACTTCTTTTCCTTATTTTTGCAGAAGAAAGAAACTTTGTCACCATGCAGCATTCCATTCTTAAATTTTTCCTGGAGCTTTACTCTCTCTCCTTGGTATATCACAGTGGCCTTTTTAACAGGTAATTTACAAGATGCTGAAAGAGAAAATATTTGTAGTCAAGGTTTAAGAGTTAAGTAAATCTTTCTTAAAGAGAATATTGCATTTGAACCAGTAGATGAGTACACATATACAAATTGGTCAAGACAAGAAGAGTCCAGGAACATAGGTGAGTACTGTCAATATGATTGCTAATAGCAGTTCTCTATCAATAGAACCATTACTCATGGCTTCCAAGATGTTCTTTTCTTCCCCTGCAGTAGCCACATAAGAAGGTCAGAACAGAAGCATCAGATTCTCAGCTTTGGTGAAAAAGAACTCTTACCAGATATTGCCGTTCATGGCAGCCCGCACTGCCCCACTCAGATCCCATTTACTGAGGTGCTGTAGCCATCCATCAGCCAGTAACTGTGAGCTCACAAATGTTCCTTTCTCTGAAAAATTGCCTTCAGCCATAGGGGAGCCACCTCTCCCAGGAAGTTATAAAAACCACCCCCACCACCACCTCCAGGGTCAGGGAAGGGAGCAGCTCATAGCCAGTGACTGACTGATGAGGGGATATAAAAAGCCACTCCCCTTGCCTCTTGGTGGAATTAACTCCAGGGTAGAATTCATGCTCCAAAGCTCCCAGTGGGATCAAACAGAAGCTGGACTCTAGCCGAGACCACAACTTTGTTCAAAACATAGTCCCTGGATCAGCAGCAGCATCTCCTGGGAACTTAGCAGAAATGCAAATTCTCAGTCCCATCCCAGATCCACTGAATCAGAAACTCTGAGAGTGAAGCCCCAAAGTCTTGTGTTGAAACAAGCCCTCCAGGTGACACTGATGGAGAGTGAAGTTTGAGAACCAGGGCCCTACCCTATCCTACCTGTCTTACTCTCTTTCTCCTGAGACACTCAGTAAATGAGTTGTACTTGAATCCCTGTCTCAGGCTCTGCTTCTAGGACACTCCAACCTGAGATGACAGTCTTGCCTGCTATGCCAAATTTCCTCTTTCTACTTAAACTGCGTAGCCCATAACAACCTCAGCAGAGTTACAATGCTAGGGTGTTGTTCTTTGCATAAGCATGACACTTACTGATTAAGGGTAGACACCTAACTCAAAAAGAACTAGCGTCTCAGGGAAAAGATGCCAATTGGTGACGAATCCTTTAGCTGAGAAGTCCTGGTGTGGAGTCAAGCCATGTTCAAGCTGAGTAAACAGAGAGACACAGAGATGGGAGAGACCGTTGAGATATGGAAAGAGTAGCGATAGTTCCTGACTTTCAGTTCCAGTCCTCAGGAGTTGCATTTCATTTCCTTATCTCCAAGGCCCATGTGATTACCTGTTGCCTTTTCATAACAATTCCCCATTTGCTTGAACTAGCCTGAATGTGTGGTTGGTTTTTGCAAAAAGAAGAGCCTTGGCTAGACAGAGCAAAAACAGGATGCTCAAAGGCAGAGACTTAAAAGCAAATATAGAAAGCCCACATGATCGTCTATAATATTATCAATGCTTATGAAGGATCTGTTTATTTCATGTGGTTTAATATCAAGCAACCTTCCTAAGCATGAGGCTTCTCCATGCACATCTGAGTCCTAAAGTCTTTCCCATGCCAATAGCTATGAAGCATGTCTGAGCAACAAGTGGAAAGTGATTGGAACAAGAAAATGGCAAGTAGAGGTGATCTGCTGGATAAATTCAGAGGCCTTGCAGGACTTCATGCATGTTTCCATACCTTTACAACTCGGCTGTGCAGACCAGTTTCCCTGTTTGTTGCATTCTGCTTCTTCTGGGCCATCCAGGGCATATGTTTCATGGCAACCATATGTGGCTTTGTCCTTGTAATAAAGTGCTTGTTTTGCAGGATAGTTCACAAATCCATTGTCTGGTCTTGATGGAAATGGGCATTTTACTTCTAAAAAGTTTATTCAATAAGACATATTAGTCATAAATAGTAGTGCTGGCCAGTTGTTATCCATCGCACCATTGAATCACTGGGTGTTCCTGTGACTGAATGTAATTTCTGTATACCTTGTGCTTAATTCTGTCCCCCTTCTCTTATACTTATGTCACCCTGGATATTTACAAAGAACAACACTTGGAAAGTAAATTAATGGCACTCTACTAAGTTCTTTGGGCTGTCACATATAATCATAAGGTATTCTTTATCGATAATTTCATCTCCACACAGTCTGAGATGATGGGTTTGAAAGAAGAAAAATAAAGTCTGTCTCTTTCAGTCAAGAAACTGTGAAATTAAAACACACAGACTGTACCCCCTTGCACACTTAGTACACCATTATTTGGTTTTAAAATAATAAACCTAATTTTTGTTATTATTGTCTTCAGACTGTACAAGAATCCAGCATGAAATATGTCAGAGTGCTGCTTCCTGGACTCCTTAAGATCCTCATCAGTAGAGCCCCAAACCCATATCCTTATCTACCGCAGTTCAAGAAAGCAAGGCTACAGCCAGGAGCACAATGTTCTTAGGAAATACTTTGATGAGGTAGTTAAGAGCTCCAGAGTTGGACTTCTTGACTCAATTTTGGTTCTGCCACACACTGAATAAAAGAGAATCCATGCATCTACAATAATACTAAAAAAAAAAAAAATAGTGGATGGAGAGAAAGCTCTTCTGTATAGAGGAAAGCCAGTGAACAGATGCAAAAGAAAAGGTGGAAAGTCACTATTTTGCAATTACCAATGTCATAATTGATAGAGTCAATGGATTCTACAATGACTGCTAGAGAGTGGATATTCATATGGTTTCAAAGTACCACCCACAGGTTGTTTACTAATTCCAAAGAAAAAGGGGTACCTTTACCAAGAAGAGATATGTGCCTCCTGATGTGACAGAATGTATTCTTTTTTGGGGGGAGGGACAGGGTCTTGCTCTGTCCTCCTGGGTAGAGTGCAGTGGCATCATCATAGCTCACTGCAACTTCAAACTCCTGGCCTCAAGCAATCCTCCTGCGTCAGCCTCCCAAAGTGCTAGGATTACAAGCGTTAGCCACAACGCCCAGCCGTAGACTACATTCTTAACAAAAATATTTAACTGGAATCTAATGATGAGTAAATAATCAACCAAATTCAGATTATGGAACATTCTATAAAACAACTAGCCTGTATTCTTCAAAAATGTCAGTGAAAGACAACAAAAGAGGCAGGGGGTTATTCTTAATTAGAGAAGACTAAAGAGACATGACAACTAAATGAAAGTGATTCTTGATTAGATCCTACATAAAACAAAACACATGTATAAAGTATACTTCTGGGTCAATTGGAAAAATTTGCATCTGAAATAAATGTTGCATGATATTGTTAATTGGTTACACTATTATAATTGTTTAAATTATTATTAATAATTCAAAACACATTAAATGGCTTAGGTACAGTGATAATATAGAATATCCTTGTTCTTAGTACATTTATGCCGAAGTATTTGTGGCTCTCATGACATATACAACTTATCTTAGGAAGAGTCACCAAAAAAAAGGATCTATCTGTGGAGAAACAGAGAGGGAGAAAATGTCACAACATATCAACAATTGATACATCTAGGTGAAGGGTTGAAAAAAAGAATTTATGGCTTAGGATTTGGGAGAATTAAATCAGATGACACTTTGTAGCAGGAGACCAGTGCCTGGCCCATAGTTAAGTGCCCAAAAAGATGCTAGTTACTATTGTTATTGGTAGTTCCCCCAGGCTAAAAATCACTTATGTTTTGAATTATTCAATAGATACATGTAATATTTACCACTGGAGAAGTTAACAGTCCTTAGAATATCTTCTGTGTGCATGATAAACTCTATAATTTGTCTACTTGTTATGCAGCTGACAAATTCAAAGAATAATGACAAGTCAAGCTACAGGAGGGAGAATTTTTATAATTTTTTACAATCAAATATTTCTGTGATTCTTAAATTTAGGTAAAGGTCATAAGGACTTATAATAATTGGACTGCAATGCAGTTTTTACCTTCATCTCCTAGGACTCCCCAATTTAATCCAGGCTTCTCTTCACCAGCCTGACTGGAATATTCAGCTGTCCATGGATATATCCTGCCCTTTCATGCCTCCCTGACTTGGCACATGCTGTGACCCTGTGTGGTGTGTCTTCCCCTCATTCTCCACTCCTCCCCCAAGGCCCATTTCAAGGGTCACTGTCTCTGGGAAGCTTTGCTAGGCAGCTCCACGCAGATAATTGCATTATATATATAATTCCCTTGGGTCAGAGGCCAGGTCTCATTCATCTAGTATCCCCAGCACCTAGCACACTGCCTGGCACAAGGGAGATGATCAATAAACACTTGTTGCACAAGGTAATTGGAAACACTCCACAATAGTTGGAATTTTCAATACTTTTCAAAAACAAGATTCTACACCACCAAAATTACTTTGTCTTATCATTGCACTTACCCCTGCATTCTGGTAATTCAGTCCAGTTTCCGTATGCTGTGCAGGTAATTGTGTTATTTCCAAACATCGCATGATGTGGCAAGCATTCAAAGACTGCTGTGTCCCTATAGAGGGAGTTGTTTCCAGCTGATGATGGCTTATAAACACTAAGTGTTGCAAACTTAGGTACAGGTGGTGGAGGGCAGGTTATGGCTAGAAAAAGAAATAACTATCATTACTATGAAAACAGTTGAGGCTTTTACATATATTCTTTCCAGAAAGAAAAAGAAAAACCTAAAGATAAACTTGAGAAAATGCAAAATATGATCAAATGCCAGGGTAAAAACAGTCAATTGTGGATGCCAGATAAGAAAATATGATCCTCCAATCAGATGTTCAAACCAGTCAAAATACCAAAAAAATGAAGTAAATTTAAGTCTTTCCACAGCTAATTTGCCTTTTATAATGCAATGGTTAGGTTTCCATAAATTTTTGATCCAAATGCTACCTTGGAAGATGCTCTGGAAGGCAGAATTGGAGGAGGACATTGCTGAGGGACCATCCTGAGATAATGGCTGGTGACAGTTGTGACTCTGAGTTCCATTACAAGTTCAGTTTGTTTTTTCCTATTCAATACCTCCTGCTTTTGGACTCTGTATTTATGGAGCTTATACAAGTAGTTTTAAGGACCCAGAGACATGGTACTAGCTTGTCACCCTGACCGGAGTAATACAGAGTTTCAACAAGTTCACTAACAAGTTATACTAACATAATAGAAGATAATGCAGACCAAAATGGGATTTAACTTGAATTATCTAGATTCTTGCTGCTCTAAGTGTGGTTTATGGGCTAACAGGATGGGCATTGCCTGGGAGCTTGTTGGAAACGCAGAAGCTCAGACCCCACCCCAAATGTGTGAGTCGGAATCTACATTTTAACAAGATGCCCAGGTGATTCATGTGTATGTTAAAGTATGAGAAACGCTGGTTTATATTAGATTGAAACTAAAGTAGCCTTTCTGTTCATAACTAAAAAAAAGTGAATTTATATAACTGGTATGAATCTGCTTATAAAGAATAGTATAGGAACCATGGTGATTCCTACTGCTGAGTGAAAAACTCACCCCATAAAAAACTCACCCCATAAAAAACTTTTTTTGTGGTTGTTCAGTTTTTCTTAACCTAGTGTTTATTTGAAATTGCTTTACTTTCCACTTAATTTTGCTGGGACAGACCTCACTGAAACATTGAAGAACCGTAACTGCTATTGCAACGCCTGGGTCTCCTAATCAAAGATTATACTTACATAAATCACAAGTTAGGGAACATAAGAATGCCCCTCTCTGTATAAGTAAAGCCCAAAGATGACTCTAACTGCTTGGCTGAGGATCACCTGAAAAACCATCAGTGCCTTCTGGAGGAATCTCAACCAGCTCCTAGGATGCAAGGCCCTTCCGTGGGCTCTTACCCTACTGTAAAGGTTACATCACTAGACTTACTCCATGAGGGCCAAGCTGTCTCCTCTGGCCTTGTAGCCTCAGTGCTGAGAACAAGATCTGGCAGATATTAGATCCTCAATTTATATTTATTGAATATGTGAGTGAATGAATGAATGAATGAGTTCCAGAGTGGGACGAAAATGTTTTATCTCACTGTTTGCAGAAGTTCTCCTAGTCAAATGGTGACAATCCCCAACAGACCAATGCCACACATATCCAAGCCCCGCCAAAACACCATGAAAGCATTGGAGTCAACAAATGCAGAAATTACTGGCTTGGATAAAGTGATTACTACCAGATAGATGACACAAAATGCGTTCGTGAGTAAAACACTCCCCTTCTACCATTCCAAAGTGATTCCTTCAGAACAGGATGCCATCAGGATGAACATTCCCCGTAAGGGTGAACAACCATCTTGTTGATCCAGGACTGAGGGGCTTCTGGGACTGAGGAATTTCCAGGATATGGGACTTTCAGTGACAAAACCAGGAAAGTTCTGGGGAAACCAAATGGTCACCCTTCCCATAACCGGCACCCATAGACTCACGAGCACAGACAGGAAGCTCCTGACTCCATTTTCCTTCCTCAGTGCATGTAGCAGATTTAGTTCCATTCAGATAAAACCTACAAAAGGAAAATTTAATCTATCAAGCAGTAAAAGAATCCATCACTGGCATCTCAAATGTCTTCTCCATTGAGTATGCTTCATATTAATACTATTGGCTTCTTTTCCATCTTATAATGCTGTTTTCTTGAGGTTTTTTGGTTTGTTTGTTTGCTTGTTTTAGAGACAGGGTCTTGCTATGTTGCCCAGGCTGGTCTGAGACTCCTAGGCTCAAGTGATCCTCCTGCCTCAGCCTCCCAAGTAGCTGGGACTACTGACACACACCTCCACGCCCAGTTATTCCTGAAGATCTTAACACTCATCTAGGGCCCATGGAATCCCCCAGCCAAGCTGCAAGTGAATCACTAGAGGGTTCTGTAGGTGGTGAGTGTAGAAGCCATATCCCTAAATCCCTCATCGCCAAATAGTTGGCCAAGTTAACTGCATAAAACAAAGAACCATCTCTTCTTCAGGATGACAAAAGTGAATCAAAGGGAGTAATACCTACTATTCATTTTCTTAGAGCCTACTAACATGAATGTGTAAAAGCAATGCAATCTACTTCTGATGAAAATGTAACATTCTATCCTTGAAGCCAATTTTTTCAAGGTCATTTGTTACTAGACCCACCTGTAAATTGGCGTTTCAAATGAAAGGACTGTACTTCTCTTTCACACGCAGTATTTCTTAATCTCCAATCCCAAACAAGAATCCTCAGTAAAAATTTGCCCTGATGCATAGCCAATGTGCTATTGACAAAGTCACAGTGGTGCCTTTGCTCATAAGGCAGATTAGCCATAAGTGCTTTCTTCCCGGGGATGTCGTTTTGCATTATGTGAGGATTAAGTGAACTGTGCTGTACATCACCCCACTCCCAGCCTTCTCCATAGAATTCTCTTCTCGAGACTACCAGGCCGGCCAATCAAATTAGCTTCATAACTAAAGCCCAACTCTTATTTCTAAATAACCCTATGCCAAGATTTGGCCCAGAGATTATAAAGAATTATCATTTAGGTTCAATCATTTCAATCATGATTGATATCCCATTGGGATATCAATCCTCAGATAAGTAATTAATCAGGAGCAGAAAAATTAGATATCATGGTGACTTCATAAATCATTAGTTGTTATATTCTCCACTTCTTACTCCACCCTCAACACCACTGTAGTGTATATTAAAAGGAGGACTAAAATTGATTTGTATTCAGCAAGTCCAGCCTAAAGGCTAGAAACAAAATATGGACCCATCTTGACGTTTAGATTAAGGGCACAGAAAAATCATGGAAGTCCTTACCCGGTGTTACAAGCAAAACTGATTGTGTTGGGATATTCAAAAGTTGTATAGCGTACTGCTCCATTTTCTAAGATTCCAGCAAAAGGGCAGACTCTGGCTGTGATTTAAAGATAAAAAAGGTAAATTTCTATTTATGGAATTTTTAATTAAAATTAAAAAGTATAAACTCATTTCCATCCTTTGATCCAATAACTCTACTAGTAACAGTTCTAAGAAAGCAATTCAAAATAAGACAAATGATATATGCACCAAGGTGTTCATTACACTGTTACTGTTAATAATAAATTCTGGACAATCTAAGTGTTTACTATCAGAGGACTGTTTTAATTAACCATGGTAAATCAACAGTGAATTATTATGCAGCCAATAAAATATAAATTAGGAAGACTATGGAGGTATAGTCAATTTTTATGGTATGCTGATGAAAATAGAAAATACAAAATTATACATACTCTCTGCAATGATGCAAAAATATACACATGGAAAATAACAAAAAAAATAAAACTATTAGTGTTCCAGAGTTATATCTGATTTAAAGAAAAATTTTCCCTAATGATGTTATAATGTTTTTTTATTTAAAATTATGTTTAGTCTTTTTAGATTAAAAAAGTAAAATCAACTTGTATGAACATGTATAATTTTGACAAAGGTCACGTCTATATAACCAAAATAACCAGAGCTCAGATAGGTCCATATACCTACTTTTACTGCTTAACGTCTACATATAATTGCCAGAAATGCAATCTGGTTGATTCCTCAATATTTGACTGTAAAAAATAATGCTAGCATGATCTCATAGAATCATGTTCTAAGGAATAAATAAAAGCAACCATTTATAATAATGCCATAGTGACATATATATAATTTGCATTATATTATTAATATAATATATTTATATTTTATTTCAAATACAATTTATAACATATACATAATTTAGATGAAATTTATATTTGTTTCAGTAACTGTTGTCTGCTTTCATTTGAGGCAAAGTCCAAAGGTATGATTCCTCAAGTTTTGTTTTTCCAAGTGTCTCTTTGGCATCAGTTTATATTTCAGAATATCTCCACCACTCTTTTTAATTATTTTTACACAAAATTTTTTTTAATGTTTAGTTCTTATGGGTACATAATAGTTGTATATCTTTATAGTGTACATGTGATGTTTTGATACAGGCATACAATGTGAATTAATCAAATCAGGGTAATTGGGGTATCCATCACTTCAGGCACTTATCATTTTTTTGTATTAGGAACATTCCAATTCCACTGTTTTCATTATTTGAAAAATATACCCTAACTTATTGTTGATTATAGTCACTTTGTTGTGCTATCAAATATTGTTCATTCTATCTAACTAACTATATTTTTGCACTCATTAACCATCCCCACTTTGTTCCCCCCTACCCACTACCCTTCCCAGCCCCTGGGAACCATCATTGTACTGTCTGTTTCCATGAGATCAATTGTTTTTAATATTTAGCTCCCACATATGAGTGAGAACATGCGAGATTTGTCTTTCTGTGCTTGGCTTATTTCACTTAACATAATGTTCTCCTCCACCTCTCTTTTAACTTCTACAGTGTTTTGCTCTCCTTTTATCATACCAGGTCTCTTTTATTCAACCTCCCCTAATTCCAGGCTATGATCTTCTCCTCTTTTCTAAGTAGCTTCAATTGCCCTTACTCTCTTCACCCGTGGAGAAACCCCCAGTGCCTCTCATTTGTCCACAGCTCTCCACTCTACAGCCTCTCTGGCCCTCTACACTTTGGGCACAACGAGGGAGGTTATCTCCTCAAAACGTCCAGAATCAAAACGAGGGGAGAGAATGTGAGAGAAGGTGCTGACTTACGTGTACATTTCAGAGTGTTGACAGGCCACATCCCTGTGAGAGGGCAGGTAAACCGTCTCGTCCCACCCCAGGACACATAGCCTGGCTTGCAGGCGTACACTATCTGCTCCCCTGGCTCATAGTACGTTTTTAATGGAACAACTGTGGAAAACGGTAAATCATCTGGCTTGGGACAGGCTGAAAGAGAGTACAAAGCAGATGGTTAAGAAATCCCTATTTGCATTTTTAAGTTCAGCTAGAACACAAATGAAAATATGTAATGCTACCAACAATAAGTGTACCAAGTTCCACACCAATACTTCATATGCAATATCTCATCTAATCTCCTCAACAACTATTTGAAGTAGGTACTGTTATTATCCCCATTTTACAGGTCAGTACACTGAGGCTTCAATCAGCTACATGTCTTATGGAGGAGCTTTAAGCATGGTGATATTTAAAGAATAATCATCAAGCCAGTTTCTCCAGCATCCACTCAAAAGAGAATTTAAAGTTATCATTATAGATCCCTGACATGTACGAAGGGGTTGGATATATAAATTATTTTTTCAAAAGCAAAAAATACTCACTCCGTCCTGCGATAGCAATATGGCAGAGAAAACTCAAGAACAAGATGAGCACTGGAGAAATCATTGTGGATGATTCACACTGGCACTACCAAAGTGGTTTTCCTCTTCTAAAAAGAGAGACACAAACATAAAAGTGCTTAAACATTAACCATTTTTGGTGTACTTTTATCTTTGTAAATAAAAGATAAAGTATCATGATTTGAAAAGAACTCTGAGACCTACATTCTTTAATCATTTACTCTTTACTTTTGTGGGTCCATTGTGAAATTTTGGGGAGGTGGTTTCTGTCTTCATAACATTTTTGTTAATGGCACAAAACAGTTCATTATTGCCTCTGACAGAATCTTGGTGATTTCTGGATTGCCTAGACCTCTCATCTTTTGTTTTGTGTATGCTGTAGATGGAGCACCACAAGGTTGAAGTTCCTGTTTCAACCCAGTCTTGGCATATAAACTTAGAAAAATCACCTACTCTCTGTGTCTCAGTCTCCACATCTCTAAAATGATGTTTCCAGATGTATGATTCTAAAGAACATCTTCAAGGAGGCACCTACAAATTTAATGCCCTAAAGACTTAGCTCAGTGGGTGGGCACAGTGGCTCATGCCTATTAGTCTAGCACTTTGAGAGGCCAAGACTAGAGGATCGCTTGAGGCCAGGAGTTCAAGACCAGCCTGAGCAACACAGCCAGATGTTGTCTCCACAAAAAAAAAAATTTTAATTTAGCTGGGCACAGTGGCATGTGCCTGTAGTCCCAGCTACTTGGGAGGCTGAGGCAGGAGGATCACTTAAGCCCAGGAGTTTGAGGTTGCAGTGAGCTATGATGATGCCACTGCACTCCAGGCTGGGCAACAGAGCAAGACCTTGTCTCAAAAAAACAAAAAAACAAAACAAAACAAAACAAAAAACTTAGCTCAACATCTCCTCTCACAACATGACTATTTCTTCCTGATGCCCCTTTCTTCTGCAGTTATTAAAAAGATCCTCTGGCAGCTCCAGTTATGACCTTAGAGCTGTCCTTGAATTCTCTATGTTCTCTCATGTCCAATCAATGCAAAGTCCTGCTCATCCATTCTTAATACATCTTGGATCTGTCTAGACAGATTTCTATATCTGTTTCAGGAACTGGAAAGTTGATATGAAAGTACAGGTTGGGACTCCATGAAGAAAAGAAGTTGAGTAGGAAGAGAGAATGAGCCAACACTGATTATGTTGCTTGAGAGGGTTCAGAGGGGACCATCCTTGATCCCATACTTCTCTTATACATCATTTGCTCTAAGAGACTGAATATACAAATGGACAATGGCCAGGCCACATATGAAAATATAGAACTCTGACCCACAAATCTTGTAGCAACCAGTCTAGGAAGCCAAACCACAACGTCTGTAGCAATTGGTTTGACCAAGGACTAATCAGAGAAAGCCAAACATGTTTCTCCAACCAATCACGTGGATGCCCCACTTCTAGTTAGCCTCCCTCCATCTTCCCCATACCAAAAATAAATCAGGGCATACTTGAAGCCTTCTCTTTTTTTCTGTTATAAAGCCTTCCCACTCCTCTGCCTGATTTTGAGTTTCTGCCAAACACAAGTGATGATGGCTGACTCCTTCACTATAGCAGGCTCTGAATAAATATTCCTGTATTTATTTATATGCTTGTTCTCTGTTGGGTGGTCTTGGTTTACATCCACAGGTCTAAAGTTCCTGGAGACACATTGGCTCGAGATATCTTCATGTCAGGCAGTGATTCTTAAACTATGCTCCTAATGAACGTTGTGTCCCATGATAAAAAGAAAAGTGAACTGCCACTAATGTAAAATAACAGTGGTCCTTCTCCTTTGGTCCTTCTAAGGGGAAGGATTCTTGTTGGCTGGATAACTCCCCAATTCTGCTGTATCGTGGAGAATTCCCTTGATGGATGGAGAAGAAATAAAACTAATGACGTCGACAGGAGCCAAGTTCTTTGCAGAAGGCAGTTGTGAGGAAAAAAAATTTTTTTAAAAGGAGGGGCCAAGCTGTTCTGTATAATAAGATCTGAGGTAGTTGGGGAAGGAGAGAGAGAAACCAAATAGGTTGGGCATCAGGAAAAGAAAATTTGAGGGGAAAAAAAGGGTTAAAATTGAGGAGAGAGCATTTTGGGCAGCAGCTGCAAACCGAGTGATCACCATTGAAAGGAGAGGATAAGGAGAGGGGTTTTAATGATGCGTGCTGGAGGACGTACTCCCTCACATGAGGAAACTTCCAAGAGGGGCGGGAATATTTTATATTTTATTTTAGATGGTTGTTACTCAGGTACATGCAATTTTCAAAACTCATCAAACTAAACATGTAAGATGTGCCTGTATTTAATTATACCTCAACTGAAAAATAGTGCATTCCTTCCTTCCTTCCTTCCTACCTTTGTTCCTTCATAATTCAGTCCAAAAGTCACTGGGAAGACCTGAATGGAGCAGTCATGGTGATCTGCATGAGGCTGGCAGACTGGCAGTGTCCACAACATTAGCTACGTACAAGGGATTGAACAAACAAGCAAATATATTGAGGATAATGGGAGTCAGGTTTCTCACTGATGAAGAGATGTAACAATATAGAAAGAAGGAAAGTTCATATGAATGCTGTGGTATTGGATTGGAAATGGAGATAGTACAAATTTTGCATATATATAGACAGATACAGAAATATATATATAGATATAATGGTATGTGAATATATGTATATATGTATGCTTGTACATACAAATAATTCCTGACTCTGTCCACTAGGATGGCCTGAGAGCAACAATACACAGAGTAGCAATGGGCACACATAGTACCCAGATCTTGGTTTCTAATTGCAGCTCACCACTGAAAGGCATCAGGGCTCCTTGGAAAAGTGACTGATTCTTGGACTGGGGCAGGGAAAGTACAAGATAAGCCTGGAATATCATGTTGTGAAGAACAACTCTAGTAATGTCAGAGTATGATAGGGACATGTCAAAAGGACAGAAAAGCCATTTGAAGGGATTCTCATTGGTTAAATATGGAATAATTTGTGTCAAAATAAGTAATAACAGTAATGGGTTATAATCCATTGAATAAAATAGAAATCAATGAGTCCACATTGATAGCAATAAACGAATTAACAAATACATGGGGAGAAAGTTTTTCCTTACAATAGAATGCCAAGTAATTAATATAGGAGGAATACTTGAATTAGAAAATTGCAATTTGGAAGTCACCATAGAAATATTTAATTCTGGCAAGAAGCATCAATAGATGCTAAAACTAGGGGGTGCAAGTACGTTCATACAGCCTTGAATGAATTTATAGGGGAAGAACCTGGAAGACACCATCTTAATTAAGTAATCAAAATTAACATCACCATTAGGGGGACAAATTGGCAGGTGTCCCCCATAGGATGCAATGAGAAGAACACAGCATCCCTTCTGCGATATTCCTGCCCAAAACATAATCACCCGGGTTGTGTCATGAGAAAGCATTGTACACACCCACGTTGAAGGACATTATGCAAAATGACTTCCCTGGAATCTTCAAGGAGGCAGAAACCATGAAAGGCAGAGAAAGGCCGACGGAGCCTAGGGAGACATGAGAAGTGGGTACACAATGGGACCCTTTTGCTATAAGAGTCAGAAGGGACATTTGGTGAAACTTGAATAAGGGTTTCTGGGTAAAGAGTATAAGGAAGTGTTTTGTTCTATTCTTGCAACTTTTCTGTATGTTTGAAATTAAGATTATCTAAAGATATAACTAAAAAAAGAAAGGAAAAAGAATGTGTGCCCTTCTTGTGGCTTCCTTGAGAGTACTTTAAATGAGATACTATTCTTACACTGGACCACATGAGGCTTCAAATTTTACTTGCATTCCCCCTAAAAATCAATGCAATGGATAGACTTTTCTCAGTTTTCTTACTCTCCCTCGCATCGTTGGCACATCACTCCTATCTGCCAGCTACTGAACTTTGAAAACTGACACCAAATAATAGTAAGAGGAAAAGGAAGAAACAACTAAGTCAAACTTAGCTGTACAGCTTTTGTGGGTTTTGTGGGGAGTCCCATGTGCTTGTGTTTATAACTTTTATTTTTACTCTTCAGCCAGTAAAAATGTCCCTTGTTTGTACAATTAAACACAAAGATAATGGATGGTAATCTGCATAATTAATAAATTATGGCTATTATTAGTCCTGAGTGCTTTGCCACTTGAACATGTCTGAGAACTACAAGATGTTCCCAGAACTCTTCCAAAAACACACATGGGTCTAATGAAAAGCCTTTGGGGGAGATGAGATGCAATTGTACCATTCAACTATTTTCTGTTCCGTATAACTTTAGCACCATGTGGTTGATCTGTTGAATGATCTATCTTCCTCTCCACCTACTTCAATTCACACTCCCAAAACTAACCTGTGATAATAACCGAGGAGCTGGCTGGTAATCGATGTAAAACGACATTTTAAAGACACATTTAAACTTACCACTGAAGTTTCATTTGGCAGAGCAAATGGAAAAACTGTTAAGGAAAAAACCTAAGGAATTTTGGCAAATTCTGGCTGTTTTGTATTGCTGAGGGTTGTGCTCACCAGTAAAGATTTGGCAGCCCTTGGATTTAACGTCACACTTGGTATGTTACATTTTATCAATCATGGTCAGGAATACATAGACATACAGACATTTAGGTTAAAGAATACATAACAATATTTGTTTCAGAAGAAACATAGGACCTTGTATTTAAAATTCTTGATAACTTTATATCCTTTCTTACCCTAATCTGTAAATTAAACTAGAAAGACCTGGACTCAGAGTCCAAGGTTTTGTATTCCTGAAGCCACATTGCGTCACATGTTCAAAAACTTTCTTATTTACTTCACAAGCAAAGACTTTGACCATAACATTAAACATTTAGCAACAGTTCAGATTTTTTTAAAAAAACTACTTTCAGGTTGTCTCTTTCTGAGTTGGAATTCTAGCTAATATCCACCAACAAGCTTCTAGTGAAAAGATACAAGTGCCTTTGCTCCTATGATAACAAAATCGATCAGGAACTATGTACACATTTGCAAAGGGGGTATGGAAACATGTCACAGGGCTTAGTGGGCATGATTATGTGTCTAGAAATGTACAGTCAGCCTAAAGCAGCACTGAGACATCTTTGTGTGGATAAATGGAATCCTCTACATGTAAATAGTTTTTACCTTGAAAAAACAAACAGCTATATACTGCAATTTCTACCTTTATCTAGAGCAGTTATTCTTCACCTTGGCTGCATGTTAAAATCTCTCAACTGTTTTTTAAAAATACCAAAGCCTGGGCTCTAGTCTAGAAAAATTAAAACATAATTTCTGGGAGTAGGACCTTTTTAAAAAAGTATCTAGGAAACTATGATTGCAGTGAGGATTAAGAGCCATTGATCCAGCTTGTCAATGTTTACCTAAATCATGTTCAACTAATAGAGTTCTACCATGGACATTTTCCCTCTTGCCGTGGTGAGACTACTTTCCACATTCCTGTATTACACAACTCCTGATCTCTTGTGGATTTCCTCCTGGGTTCTGTTAATATCAATACATTCATTCTTTTATAAACACTTATTAAGCCCTTACTAAGTTGTACTTTGTGGTTGATAGTGTAATTTCAGAAACAAATGAGACTTGACTATTGTCTATAAGGAGTTCACAGTTTACCAAGACCGAGGTACAATGCTACAAATATAATAATAGAAAACAGTGGAAGGTGCTTGTGCGTCCCAGCATGTAAGAATGTAATGGCAAGGATGAGGATATACCAAGTAGTTGCCAGAGCAAGGAGACATAAAACTGCATGACATACCCCAACAGCTGCAAACAGTTGCTGGTGCGGATTATTTTAGGTGAGGAATAGTGGGAAACAAAGCTGGAGTCGCACCAGGAACTAGATGACAAAGGCTCTTGTAAGCCACGTTTAGGAGTTAGAACTCATCTTGAAGGCAGTGAAAGGGAAGAACAAGTCAGGTTTGTATCTTGGAAAGAATATTGGCAACAGTGTAGAAGACATATTGAGGTGACAGGGTAGGGCAGGGAGAGAGCGATTAGAAGAAGAAAACCGTAGTATATCGCCACCTAAACTCATCTTCCATTCTACTCTCCGCACCAACGCTGCTGTCTGTGGTGTTAGTGAATGGGAGACATTTCTATGAAATGAACAATATGAAATTGGCCACAGGTACACCTGACTACAATGAACCAGAACATGAGCTGCTCTCTTGAAGAGGGAAGGATTCTGCCCCACACCTCGCCCACCCCAAACCGTGGCCTAACAGAGTAGAGTCCTAGCAAAAAGCTAAGGACATTACTTAGAAATTGGAGGGAATTTTGCAGGGCATATTTGCCAACCCAGATGTTTAGGTGTCGGATTGGATTTGGAGAAAAGTTTCCAGATATAGTTTTGAGGTCGAGTGTGTGGAGGAGAATGTGAACCAAATAGAAAAAGGAGCATAATGTCTTGGTTCTTCATAGGATGATTCCATCAGAGAAGAAGGGCAAACCCACCACCATGGAGAGAGTGTGGTGTCATGTTAAAGACATAGGTCTTAATTAAGGTATACTTGAGTCGCAGCCCTGATTCTGCCTCTTAATAGCTGTGTCATCTTGGGCAAGTAACATTCTGTGGTCAAGTTTTCATGTCTAAAATGGGGGTAAAAATTAAAACCGCCTTCAAATGGTGTTGTCAGGATTAAATAAGAACACATGCAGAATACTTACAAAGTGCCTCACTTATAGTGAGTGCTTGATGAAATTTAGCTCTCGTTAACAATTCTTCTTATCATTAATATAAAGGCCTCAGATGTCTTACACCAAAGTACTTGAAATTCCTACACAAAATCACACAAAAGTAGGCATGTAGTCTATGGTGTTAAATGAGCATCCTGTAATGATATTGCTTATCCAGCTTTAGTTCCCATGGGCAACATAATTGTAGGTCTCCCCCACTCCAGGAACTCATCTTTACATAGAAAATAAAATGGATGCTTCCCCAAGATTCAGTAGGGTCATTTTGTCACCCAAGTAACAGCCAGTGATTATCAGAAATCCCAGCCAGTTCCTCCAGAGCCGGCCTCTCAGACGGCCAGACGTTCTCAGCCTTCTGTCTGGACTCCGTGCGTGGGGCTGGTGTTACCCTCCAACTCTCCCCCTTTCCTGCTTCACATGACTTCCCAAGTTAGGACAAGTTCGAGACAAAAAGGCCCTGATACTTTGGACTACAAGGAAGGGAACACTGAGACCTTTCACACAAGTGTCATGGAAATATTTAGAAACGCATATTGTGAGAAATCCAAAGAAAAGATTGATATGATCTCATCACTAGAGATTCTAAAAGGGAACGAGCTTTAACAGACAAGGGCCTGAGAATAAGATGCTGAAAATACATTCACTAACGATCTGATGTAGAAAAAAATGAGGAGGCAGCCAGAGAAACTAACACAACTCCCCCAAGAACTTTCTCCGATGAGCTCAGATTTAAAAAAAAAAGACCATGTTTTTTAAAAAAAAATTTGGAGGAAGGGAAATATTACGTGGAATGAATTGAAAGTACAGCATAAACCGAGTCCATGAAATGTCAGGAACTCAGCTGACTAAACTAAATTTAGGATGGGATAAAGATTGCAAACAATACAAAGACAACAAAGAGCAGAGGTCAGAACGGAGAGAGAAAGGAAGAGATATTGGACTTCATGAGGAAAATGGTTCATACATGTGGAATTATTTTTTTTTCATTATGAAAGTTACACCGTATCATTTAAATCAGTCTGGGAAATAAACATAGGAAACAAATTAAAATTGTATAATATTGTCTCCTAGTGTTATTTCTTTTCAGCATTTGTATATGTGAAAATCAAAATCAGGATCATACTCAGTATATAATTTTGTGTTTTATTTCCATATCAAAAGCACTTTCCCAGATCATTATTTGTGTTTTCAAAGCTTGCTTTTTTTTTTTAGTGACTGCATAATCTTCCACCATGTGGATGCTCTATATTTAAATCATTTCCCTACTTTTGGATATTTAGGTGTTATCTTTCATCATTATGAATAAAGGTAGAGTTAAGATCCTTTTACAAAATTTTTGAATAAATTATTTCTTTAGGATAGAGTACTAGATGTGGAACTACTTTGACAAAAGGTTAAACATGTTCAAGGTTCTTGATACATACTGCTTAGTTGCCTTCCCAAAAGGTTAGCCCAATTTATGTTCCTGCTTACTATGTACGAAGGTTCTAAACGTATTATAAGGTTAAAGCTGACAAAGAGAGACCTCAGTTTTGGTTTTCTTCTGGCTTATCTAGCAAGGAAAATTACGCTCACATTGAGAAAAGTAACATGGACATCATGAAGATGGAACTGAAGCCCAACTAGAAAATAATATAAACAACTAGCTGTCCGAAATGAATTTAGGGGCTTTAAACCCAGGAAAATATATCCCAAATTGCAAGAATTTATAATTGTGACCCCATGAACACCACTGTCAGAAAGGTCTGCCATATAGGAGGGTAAAGAAGACAATCTAATTACATGAAGATTTTATTTAAAAATATATGTACAACATTGTGATACTGTTAGGAATATATAGAGATTAATGTTGGAAGTTAATGCACCAAAATATTAAGAGTATTTGAGTTAGAAGGAGATTTTTTTTCTTTTCTTTTCTATCCCCAAATTTTATATAAAATATTCATAACATTTTAAAGTGGAAGGGAAAGAAAGGAATCTTAAAAAATGATAAACAGGAGAGATGCCTGAAGACACAGGAAGAAAAGCAATGGATTCTGACAACCAGGCCTCAGTGAGCTGGACATACGTGCACAGCCCAGTCGTATGAGTTGTTAAACAGATGGTTTATGAGCATTCACATGAATGGGGAATGATCGTTAAAAAACAACATGAGCTCTTTTCAAACATTTGAAAGTTATAACAAATTAAACCCAATTCTGTTTTTGATATAGTTATTAGGTTAGTGGATAAGGGGAAATACTTTAGCTATAATGTATGTCTCTCTTTTAGCAAAGGATCTGATAACTTCTCTACCTGTGTCTGTGGGAGAAAGGTACTGAACTGTGGAATTGGAACATACTACTATTAGTTGACTTGGCAGCTGCTTGTACAAACTGTATGTGAAAAGTTCTGCCCAATAGCTATAATGTGAAATGCCCAAACCCCACAGAGTTTTATTAGCTCTAATAGGTCTAGATTATATGGAAGTAAAAGGAAGGCGTGGAGAATGATTCACTATTTTTGAGAGAGCAGAGGCACACATGTCTCCCACAAATATTATCTCTTACTTTTTGTTTCAAATTTAAATCTTTAAATATAAAGTGAGCATGGACACCCAACAGTGTTGATTTATAATGGCCCCTCAAGAGGATCATGAACCTTAAGAAACATTCTTATAATATCTAGATACGTGAACACGCACAAATATGTCAAGGAGCTTTACAGATGACTGCCTTCGTCTCCCAGATCAAAATAAGTCCAACTTATTATTTAACCTGTCAAGAATATTTGTGATTTTTCCCTTTGTTTCTATATGTTCTCTCATTAATTTTCTTCAGCACAGCATGTCCTCTTCATCTATTTGCTCTATTCCAAAATCTTCGCGTTTATCTGCCAACATCCCAGAGCTGAGAACCCTCACATACACTCCTCTACCCACTCACTCCATTATTTTAAAAGGTGACGATTAAGCAAAACTTTCAAGAATGCAACCATAGAATTCTTTCCCCAGGCCTATTCTATTCAATATTTTCAACAAATTGGATAAAGAATAAGAACAAAACTTTACAAATTTTCAGATGTTGCACAACTGAGAGAATGCGGACAGAGTTGATCTCAAAGCTCGACACATCAGTCAGAAACCACAGGAAAAATTTCACAAGGTCATTGTAAATCTCAGCATGTAGGTTGATTAAGTAGGAAAGGAAGCAGTTCCAGTTTGAAGAAGTTCCAGATGTTTCCACTGACCACAAGTTTAGCTTGACCCACTAGTGTCACAGCTGAAATGTAATTGAATTAGGCTGTGTTCAAAGTCACAAACAACTCCAATCTTGGACACAATTGCTTCTCTGTACTGTGTTGGTCAGACCAAAGTTTGGCAGTTCTTTGGGTGTATATTGAAGAGCCAGACCTCTCTGAAAGACAATGAAGAGTTGTCTAAAAGTCATGTAATAGGACAATAAATCAAAGAATCATGGATGTCTTCCCTAGAGAAGAAAAGACTAAGAAAGCTGTCTCCAAATATTTCAAGAACCATGTGGAAGAAGTTTTAAATTTGTTTTGAGTTGTTTCCGAGTGCAGACTTTGGATTAATGGGTACCAATTATAGGGAAGGGCCCAATGTATGAAAGAAATGTTTAATAATTAAAGATTTTCAGCAATAAAATGGGCTTTATCAACCAGTGGTGAGCATCTTGTCAATGACAACATCAAGTTGTAGGCCCTTGAAGTTCAACTGAGTGATCATTGCAAAGAACAGATCAGGTCACTCTCCTGCTTAGACACTCCATGGCTCCCCATTAAAATCAGAACAAAATGCAAACTCCTCACCACGGTCTACAGGGTCCTCCATGAACTGGCCCCTGCTAACCTGTATCCACAGCTCTCTCCCCTTTCCCACTTTTCGTTCATTTATTCATTCATTTTATGGATATTCTTTGAGGCTGACTATGTGCCTGCACAGCTGTGAACAAAGCAGACAAAATCTCTGCCCTGGAGTCGCTGACATTGTAGTGGGAGAAGAAAGAGAAATAAATAAATAACTAAATAGTGAAGTGTCAAGGATAAGTGCTATGAAGAAAAATAATCAGGGTAAAAGGAATGGCCAGCAATAGAAGGAGGTACTATTTTAAATGGAGCAATCAGGGCCGGCCTCTCTGAGGAGGTGGCGTTTGAGCAGAGATCTTCAGGAAGAGGATGAGCCCTGTGGATTCCTGGGGAAGCATAAAGGACAAAGCTCCGGGTCTGGAGGAAGGTGGATGTATCCAAGGAAGAGGTCAGTGAGGCTGGAGGGGAGGGAAAAGGAGTGAGGTTGGAGTGGTGAGGGATGGGGAACAGATCTCGCAGGACCCCGTAGGCCATGGTCAGGATGTGAATTTTACTGAGTGGTATGAGAAGCCACCAGAAGGTTTAGAGAAGAGAAGTGACATAGTCTGTATGATGTCTTAAAGGGACCATGCTGGTGGCTATGTAGGGAATGTTCTATACATGAGGAGATCAGGGAGACCCAGAAGGTTGGGACTCCTGGAAGCAGTTGCTGAAGTAGAGTTTGGGGTGCAAGAGGTTTATTAGGGACCAACGCTTGTGAAGGGAAGGGGGAGGAAGCAAGATTGGGCAGAGGAAGACGTTGAACTGCAATGCAGGTCCAGCAAGCCTGGGCAACCCGGTGGGGAGCTCTGGAGCAAGTGGTGACTGTCAGAGTGTCCTGAAATGGCTGGGCCTTTCTGTCCTCTACTCGTTCAGTCATAGGATGCATGTTGCCCTGGGAAGGGCATGAACTCAAGCAAAGCATCTCTCTGCAGCAGAGGCAGACCCTGAAGGAGCTGACAGAGAGAGGCCATGTGGGGAGGCCATGAACACACTCCCCACAGGTGGGCAGCAAGTTCTTCCCTGAATGATGGTACATTTCTCTTACTGCCCAACTGGGTTCTATTGCCCACTGCACAAAAGGAAGCCAATACAATGAGACAGCAAGGGTTGCAGCAAAGAAAGAGTTTAATATCACAGGGCACTGAGCAGCAATGGGAGGAATTTCTCAAATCCATCTCCCTGAGAATTTGGAGACTAGGGTGTTTAAGGATAGTTTTGTGGGCAGGGAGCTAGGGACTTAGTATTGCTGAATCGTTGGGTTGGGGGTGAAATCATAGGGGCATAGAAATTGTCTTCTTGTGCTGAGGCAGTTCCTGGGTGGGGATCATAAGACCAGTTGAGTCAGTTCCTTGGTTTGGGCCACTGGTCTGCTCACTGGAATGCACGACCTGGAAAATATCTCAAAGACCAGCCTTAGGTTTCAAAATGGTGATGTTATCTATGGGAGCAATTAAGAAAGCTGTAAGCAATTATAGGAAAGCAAGCTGGGGCACAATGGCTGGTTATCTTTTAACTATTCCTGTACCTTTGCAGAGTTCAGGACCCTACCATAGTTCATACCTTGTGGCCCTTCATTAATTGTATAAAGGGTGGTTTCGTCTCTGTGACTTCCACAGAGGTGGATGCAGGGACTACTAGAGTTTCTCCCTCATTCGTTTTAGTCTACATTTCTCATACTCCCTTGCAGCTAGGTGTCACTACATTCTGATCAATGGGATGTGAGTGGAAGGGATATGGTCAACTTCAAGGTTGCGTCCTTAAAAAAGAAGACGCCCCTCCTTTGCACACACATTCCCATTCTTTCTCCCTCTCTTACTGTGGGCTAGAATACAGAAGGATGGTGGTAAGCCTGCTTCAACCATGAAGAAAAGGACAATACCTTACAGAATGCTGGGGACACAAGATAGAAAGAATCTGGTTCTCTGGATGACCTCACTGCATAGGCTCTCCTATCACTGGGCTACTGGGTAAAAGAAAAATAAGGGCTGGGTACAGTGGCTCACACCTATAATCCCAGCATTTTGGGAGGCTGAGGTGGGAGGATCACTCGAGCCCAGGAGTTGGAGGTTGCAGTGAGCTGTGATGACACCACTGCCCTCTAGCCCAGGCAACAGAGAGAGACTCTGTCTCCAAAAAAAAAAAAAAGAAAAAGCATATAAAAGAAATGATTCTATGGTCTCATGTCATCCTAACACAATTTTCCTAAATAAATAAATGAAAAATAAACAGCTATCCTATTTGAGCTACTGTATTTTCAATTCAGCATCTTCGCTAGAATGGTATTTTTTATTGATATGTAATAATTGCACGTATTTTGGAGGATGTGATATTTTGATACACACATACAATGTGTAACAATCAAATTAGGATAACTGGGGTATCCATCACCTCAAATGTTTATCTTTTCTTCATATTGGGAATATTCTCTTCTAGCTCTTCTCACTATTTTGAACGATACAATAAATTGTTGTTAACTATCGTCACCCTACTGTACTATTAAACACTAGATCTTATACTTTCTATCTAACTGTATTTTTGTACCCACTAACCAACCTCTCTTCATCCCCTACCTGTACTTCCCAGTCTCTGATAACCACCAATCAAGTCTCTACCTCCATGAGATCCATTTTTTTAGCTCCCACCTATGAGTGAGAATCTGCAATATTTGTCTTTCTCTGCTGGGCTTATTTCACTTACAGTGACCTCCAGTTCCATCCATGTTGCTGCAAATGACAGGATTTCATTCTTTTTTATGGCTGAACAATAGTCCATTTTGTGTATATATACCACATTTTCTTTATTCATAGAATGGTAATTTTTGTTACAGCATCTTAGCCAGCACCCTGACTACCATAGAGGCTATTGCAATGGTCCTTGTTTGCACCAAGATGGTAGCAGTGGAAACGGTGAGCAAGGACCAGATTCAACTTCATTTGGAAGAAATAGTCATTGTGGATGGTGATGGGTGTCATATGAGAGTCCAGAAAAAGTGAAAGTCAAGATTGACCTAAATTTCATGCTTTTGCAATTGGAGAAATAGCAGTGCCATTTGTTGAGATGGGGGGGAACCATGAAGGGGTTGCTTTTGAGGTTGGTGCATGGAACCAAAAGTTCAGTTTTTCACCTGCTAGATTTGGGATACCCATTAGAGCCAAGCTGGATATAAGAACCCGGAGCTCAAGAGAAAGATACAGGCTGGAGGGATGAATCTGGGAGTATACAGATGGTATTTAAGTCCACAGTCTTGTTTCTTTCCCTGAAACACGCCAGGGTCTTTGTGCTTGTCTGCACTTGTACTCATTCCCCGAATATTTCCATCACCCTCCATGTCATCACTTGGGTCTCGGTGGTGCTTTCCACTGTAGGGGGGTAGAGAATTTCCCTCCCTCTCTGAAGGTTTGATAACATAAGTCTATAAAACAAACTGACAATAGATTTGCAGGAAAAAAAGGCACAGAGGTGTATTAACGTGCTTAAACATGGGAGCCATACACAAAATATGAGACTCAAAGAAGGGGCCAGATGACTGAACTTTTCATACCATCCTGAGCTTACAGAAAGAATAGGGCCCTGGGGCTTCTGGGGATGGGGGAGGCGTCACAGGTGATGGGAGAATGCAGGTACGCAAACGCTGCCTTGTTACGCAGATGAAGCCCTACAGACAGCAACCCTCAAAAAGAAAGCCTGGGCTACAAGTTTCCCTGTCAACCCCTTGAAAGTGTTAGTTAGGCTTTTAGTCTGTTTTTCATGTGAGTTAATCTTTCCTACATCCGGGTAAGGGGGGCCTCAGAAAGCCCGTGTGCATCTGCCATTTACTTCACTAATGTCTATTTCCTCTACAAATGCAAATATCCCCCACAAAGGACAGCTTTTCAGGGCTATGCTTGTGTTTGCAGCCCCTCTGAATAGCCATCTCAAAATATGCCAAAGAAGTCTATTTTGGGGCGGCATTTTTTTGGTTTCCTTCACCACCAGCCTGGCTAAAGCACCCCCTGTCCCCCATTCATTCTGTACCACACTACCCTGATTTACCTCCTGTGTCACACTTATCAACACCTAAAATTATCTTTATTCACTTGTTTATGTATGTATTATCTGCCTTCCCACCTGGAGCACAGGCCCCTTCTTTCTTGGTTTCAGAAATAAAGAAGAAGTATTTAGGCCTGAGGTTTAAACTCTTTCTTTGAGATCTACCACTCTAGAGATTTACTCATTTCTGCATGGTTTCCTTCTGTGTGTACATGAGGTATACATGCTAATAAACTTCTGTTTGTGTTTCTCTTGTTAATCTGCCCAGGGAGTCCCAGTTAAGAACTACGAAGGGCAAACAGAAAATTATTTTTCCTACCCTACATGACCAAAGTTAATGCTATCATCTTAACACATCTCTTGAGGCCCTAGCAGTAGCTGTGTGTGAAGTTAAAAGATCAAGATTTCCATTACAAAGCATTTATTTCTTAACCTTTTTCAAACTCATTTTTTAAAATAAACCCATGCATTTTATTATCTAATGCTTGTCCTCAGCTAGTGGCAAAATAGAGCTTCATGTAGCTATGAGTGGGGGAAAAAATGACTGTACCTCTTAACCCTTCCTCTCTCCTACACATAGATGTTAGTCTTTGAGATGTATTTATCAAACTCAGCATTTTTTGATAAACACAAAAATCTTATGCCCTCATTTCATGTTATTTGAATGAAATATCATGACTAAAACTAGATCAGAGCAATAGTCATAGGAGGAAAAATATTTTGTCTTGAAAAATATTTTAGCCATATATTACCAACGTGAGCTTTGCACTAGCCTGCTTGCTACAAGGCTTTTAGTTCCTGCCTGTGTGAAACCAGGGACAGGACATGGTAGATTACCTTCAACGGAGCCACCTTGGGCAGCTTTCTTTTCAAATGACGTATACTGTGCTTCTATCTTAATGTAGACTCTCCTAGAACACAAATTCCCCAAACCTGACCAACTGCCTGTTAGCACATCACTGTGGAAGGACCTCAAAATTCTCCACAGCCTTAATTCAGGTTAGTACAGTCACTGATGGTTCAATCCAGCCTCCCTGGTTCAGTCCTATGTCTCCCAACCTCTCCCCATTCTCTCTCCTAGTTGGATGGACAGAAAAAAGGAGAAAAGAGCTAAAGAAAGAAGAAAAAGGGATTCGTATATGCATTGTCTCTCTTTTCCATTGTACATGTGAACTTTCACATAGTAGAAAGCTCTATTTGTGAAATTTCCAAATATACGAAGTTCAGATGTTCATATTAACTTTAAAAACCTGTTGCATAGTCATGATAGTTTAGAACTACAGCAGGACACTAGTGTTTAAAAATTATCTAACTTTGGGAGGCTTAGGAGGGAGGATCATTTGAGCCCAGGAGTTTGAGACCAACCTGGGCAATAGCGAGACCCCCATCTCTACATAAAATAAAAATATTAGCAAGGCGTGGTGGCATATACCTGTAGTTCCAGCTACGCAGGAGGCTGAGGCAGGAGAATCACTTGAGCCCAGGAGTTTGAGGCTACAGTGAGCTATGATCACACCACTGCACTCCAGCCGGGGTGACAGAGTAAGACTCTGTATCTAAAAAAAAAAAAAATTGAATAGATAATACGTACACATGTTAAAAAATATTACTACAGTACAAGATGTAAATAATGAAAAATAAGTAACTTTTTCATTGCTGAACAACCTAGTTCTAGTCCTCAAAGTCAATCACTGTTACCACTTTCTTGAGTATCCTTCTAGAGATATTCTATGCATACACTAATATTCTTATACCAATGTCAGCATATTATACACACTGTTCTATATCATGTTTATTTCATGTAACAACAGGTCTTAGTGATTACCTCACATCTGTAGATATGGATTTGCCTTATTTTTTAAACAACTGCATAATATACCTATTTTATGGATATATCACAATTTATTTAACCGGTACCCTATTGAAGAACATTGAGCTTGTTTCCAGTCTTCTGCTATGATAAATACTAATGCTGGGAATATCCTTATAATATATACATTTGTTTGTGCACACGTATAAGTATATCCATGAGATGAATTCATAAAAGTAAAATCACTGGGCAAGAGTACGTGCATTTTTCATTTTGATATACATTCTGAAATTGTGTTTTGTTGGAATTTGGCTGAGAGTCTGGAATTGCCTTTCATTGAGATTGTAACAATTTCACACCTACCACTAATGTATGAGAGAAACTATTGGCTA
The DNA here is from genome assembly GCA_023783475.1 of Daubentonia madagascariensis. Lineage (NCBI taxonomy): Eukaryota > Metazoa > Chordata > Mammalia > Primates > Daubentoniidae > Daubentonia > Daubentonia madagascariensis. The sequence continues at coordinate 13,118,602 of JAKFHU010000487.1, forward strand.
ACTCATAATGCCTCAGAGGACGTTTCCTTCAATGAACACCAGATGGCAGAACAGACCCTAATATGTATTCCTTGGGTGACTTGCCAATGAACTGAAAAGACTCGAAGCCTCATTTTCGTTACCTAGATCGAGTAGACGAAATTGGCAAACCAGTGGTACATGAACAAATCTCTATAGATAGAGATGTTTCAATTGTCAGTAATAGCATATGGTAGCCTGTATTTCCCCCCCTTTGCTTGAAAGACACTAAAAAGATTCTCATCTTTTGCTCCATAATTCTTTCCCATTACCCAAATGCTACCTTTTCTCCAGCTGAATGGAAAATGTGTGAATGGTATAGAAAACACAAGTTAGTGATAATAACACTTGGAGTTGCATTTATGTGTGAAAGTCACTTATTTAATTCATGTTGTTACAACAAGGAAATGTATGAACATATGTATATCACATGAGAATATTTCTTTAAGCAAATAGAAATGAATAATTAAAGTTGATGTATTTACTGTGATAAGGCTTCCATTTGGCAGAACACCAGCAAACCAATTGCACAGCAGAAAAACATAATTTTTTTCCTAGAGAGTATGTCATCTGAACAGAACAAATTCTATTAGAGTTATATCTGATTTGCAACTTATGAGCTTACTTTTATGAGTCTATGTAGCTGCCCCCAACTATATGGGGGCTATGGGCTGTGGCCCAAACCCACAGCCCATAGCCCACATATACCCAGTGGAGAAAGTACTCATTGGCTTGAATATACTCACCTGTAAAACCCTTTCTAGTCTGCTGGGAGGAATATTTTTTAATTAATCCATCATTTCCCGAAAAGGTAAACAAGTGGGAAGTTAATGAAATTGGTCTCCTAAGCTACCTGTGCAGGATCAAAATTTACTACCTAGTACGGAGTTTATTGTTGCTCTTCCTGAGTAAATGACAGATGTCTTATTTTAAAGGATCTAAGATGAGATATACATAATTCTAGGAGCAAAATCATCTAGTTGCTGTAGTTCCTTGGAGCATTAAAAGTCTTTAAGCTGAACAGGAAAACTCTGCCTCAAAGAAGGAAAAATTAAGATTTATGAAGACCTATTAAGTACTAGATCTTTTCCAACTGCCATATTATTTACTGTTTATTACAACTTTATGAGGCAGAAATTATTATGCCCATGTTTCAGGTGAGGAAACTGTGGCTCAGAGAAGTTAAAGGACTTGCCCAAACAGGTACAATGCACACTATCTGGGTGAGTTTTCCACATAACAGTGTGTGAAGTGCATTTCAGAAAGACTTGCACAAGAAATGGTTAAAGTGAGAAATATATTGGCTCTTGAGACACAAGCTATAGTTGCCCGTACAATTGGTCCATCCAGAATATTGCATTTGTCAGGGCTGCTGTTGCCTCAAACCAGCTTGGCCTTGAACTCCTGAATCTCCCAGCTATGGTTTGAATATTTATGTCCCTTCAAAATTCATGTCAAAACTTAATCCCCAATGCAACAGTATTAAGAGGAGGGGCTTTTTGAGGTGATTAGGGATGGGATTAGTGCCCTTATAAAAGGGCTTGAGGGTGAGAGTTTGGCCCTTTTTTGCCCTTCCACCATTTGAAGACACAGCAACGAGATTCCAGCTTGGAAGCAGAGACCAGCCCTCACCAGAGACCATATCTGCTAGTGCCTTGATCTTGGATTTCCCAGCCTCCAGAACTATGAGAAATAAATTCCTGTTGTTTATAAATTACTCAGTCTAAGATATTTCTGTTATAGCAGCAGGAACAGGCTAAGATACTTCCCTTTGTCCCCTTTTTGTTGTTAAAAGGACCTGTTGCATGCAGCCCTAGAGCTACCCTCCTGAACTCAGAGGTGGGAAACAGAGAGACCAAGGTCCTGACCCAGATACAATTACATGGGAAAGGTCTGAAGCATGAGTTGAAGTTATTAAGGCTCCTGAAATAACAGATAAGAATCCTGTGGAAGCTGACCCATCCCTTCATCCTTCTGATATAATAAAAGAGTCCCCAGGAGATGGCTCTAGAAGAGACTTCAAATACATTCTAAGCCATTGTTGCCACTGTGGGGGACTGGTCATTTATCAAGAGATTTTTTTTTTTTTTGGCAATATCCCTAACCAGGATTTTTTTGCTCACTGAATTATATCGGGCTTTGATAGTTACAAATAAAAGATGAGCTAGCTGACTATCTGAGTCTTGCGTGTCCAGGAGAAATAAGACTAAGAGTTATACAGACAATTCAGGAAACTGGTAAAAAAAAAAAAAAAGGACCAGTCAGTAGGCCTGCATGAGGGTCCTGCCCCACCAGCATCCTTTCACACATGAGGCAAGTGCCCAGCCAATAGTGAGCCAAAGCTGCTAACAAGATCCTGATAATTCAGAGCGCCTGCTAAGTCTTGCCTGGGTAGTCAATGAAGTCTCACCAGGGGAAGAAAAGAATGTTCCTCCCTGAATCGTTCATCAGGCTGGACTCATTACTGGCTTCTCTCTACTTGTACTGAAGCAACAGGATAGCAATTTAGGGATGGCTGATCTAACGCACATCAAGGCATGGTTGGTGAGCGGATGCAGCGGCAGCAAATTCAAGGGAACCCCATAAGTGGCTCCCCCCAGTAACGTGGGTTTCAGCGTTTATACAAGCACCATCCAAACAAGCCCCATAAAAGTGCAGATTGTAAAGCAGTAGCATTCCCCCCATGGGCTAACGTGGGCTGGTGGAGGAACAAAGCAGTAGAAGAGATGGCCACGCCCAGAGCCCAGCTCAGCTCCTGGTCCAGAAGTTACTCTCTGCCTCTCCTCCCAGCTCTGGCTCTACCAGCAACCCCTTTCTTCAATCTGCTCATTAATATTGGTGTACAGTTCTTACTATGTGCCAGGCACCATGCTAAGTGCTTTCCATACTTTATATAGGTCTCACAATTCTATGATATCAGTACTATTACTTTTCTCCTTTCTTAAATGCAGAAACAGAGGCTCTCAGAGGTTATGTATCTTGCCCAAGGTCACTCAGTTGTTATGAAGTAGACCTAGGATTCAGACTCAGGCATCCCATCTCCAGAATCTACCCTCTGAACCCCCTCACCTGTGCTATTCAAAAGTGTGGTCCACGAACAGGGATGCTGGCCGCAGCAGTAGGTTTCAGCCATCACCTGGGAGCTTATTAGAAACACAGAATCTGCAGTCCCACCACCACGCCCCACAATGAAGGAGAACCTGCATTTTAACCAGATCCCCAGGTGATTCCTGTGTTATTAAATCTAGAGAGGGACCACCTGCCCTATGCCTGCTGCCCACAGCTGTGCCTCTCCTCCCCTCTATGCCCAATCTGCATCCATACCCTGGCAACTAAGTGCTGAGGACAGGTAGGGACCAGGGAGTGCTGGAGGGAGGTTGAGGATGGGGCAGACATTCAGCTAGAGGGCGAGGCTGGTACATCACGAGCCATAGGGTCCAGAGGGGTGCTGAGCTGGGGCCCATTACTTCCACAGGCACAGAAATGAATTTTATTGCTACTTCTGGAGCCTGGCAATGTTTCAGGATGCTAATGGGCTTGAATGCTCACCATTCCTAATGTTTCTCTTCAACGCTTGAGGCATTACCAAGACACAACCACCTACCACTGACCTCTGCATCTCAGAGACTTTGAACAGTCATTAGAGCCCATTTCAGTGCAGACCTTGTCCCATTAATAAATGAGTTGGAACCTAAACTCTGGCTGGGAATAATTATCCAGCCCCAGAATCAAAGAAATCTGGTGTTGGGTTGGGGGTTAGCTACCATTTGGCCTGGTGGCTCCTAACCCTGGGGTACATCCAGGGCTCTTCCAAAATACACCCCCTGGGCCTGGGTCCTCTCCAGATTCAATGAATTAGACTCTGCAGGGGGACCCAGAAATCCTTTTTTGAAAACACTTTCCTGGTGATCCTGGCATAATCTCAGGAGTAGCGATTGGAAACAGTTATTTTTATTCCAACTCCTCCCTTCTCCCAGCCAAAATCCTGGTTGTCCAAACTGTGCTTGGTCACCTCCGGTGATAGGTAACTTACTCCCCAGGGAAACAGTCCCATTTCATTTTGGGTCCGTTCCAACGATGAGAAGTGTTCTCCAGTCTCTGAGGCTGGACCTTGCCTCTCGGAAAGCTCCACTGGTTATCTCGTTGTTATGCTCTGTGACCAAACAAAATTTGCTTAATTTCTCTCCCCTCCCAGCCATTTCAATATTTGGAGGTGAAATGGGAAGTGAAAAGAACATGGATTCGGGGATCTGTCAGAACAGAACTGGGTTCCAATCGCAGGTCTGCCCTGCAGATGCTACAACATGGACGAATCTTGACGACATTATGCTAAATGAAGTAAGCCAGACACAAAAGGACAAATATTGTATGAGTCCACTTAAATGAGGTACCTAGAATAGTCAAACCCATAGAGACAGAGAGGCAACAGTGGTTACTGTCAGAGGGAGTGGGGGGTGGGGAGTTAGTCTTTAATGGGTACAAAGTTTCTGTTCAGGATGTTGAAAAAATTCCGGAATTGGATAGTGGTGATGGATGTACAACATTGTGGATGTATTTAATGCCACTAAATTTTACACTTAAACATGGATATATTTTATGTCATGTACATTTTACCACAATAAAAAACTAAAAAATTTTAAAAATGCAGCTCTGTGATTTACTAGCTGTGTCATTTCTCTGAGCTACACTCTTCTCATCTGTAAAATGGGTACTGTATAACAATATCTACCATGCATGTTGTTGTGAGGGTCAAATAACTTTTAGTTAAATAAAGTTCCATATTTGCCTTTTCATGGAAATTTGGAGAATATAGATGTTAATATGTGACGAGTAATGGGAAGTCTAGATTTATCATAGCTGGTGGTATCACCACTGCCATCAAATCAAAATGAAATCAGAATGAGCTGTCAGTCACAGAGGGCAGAATTCACACTTTAAGACATCAGAATAAAAATGAGTTTGAAGATAAAACACTAGACTTCAAAGACATTTCAGCTTTTAGTGGGCAGTTGAATTATGGACCCAGGCTCTCCCTAGGGGCTCTCTGGCTGCTTCTCCTCTGTAGTTAGGAAGTGGGCAGTTAGAGAAGCTCGGGTCAAGATAATGGTTCCCAAACCCTGCTGTGCTTCAGAGCTGCCTGAGATGATTATTAAACTACAGAGGCCTGGTTCTGTCCCTGGAGCCTCTGATTTAGGCAGGCATCAGTTCAGGGTCTGGATGTATTTTTATGCTGATCCACGTGAATCTGATGCACTGCTAGGGTTGAGGACCACCATGCTGGGGAGTCTTCACTACCTCTGACTGCCAGAGTAGTTTAAATAGCTATGTGAGGAGTTTTGATCTGAGACCAGAAGATGGTCCTACGGTCCCAGAAGGCCCCCAGAGAGCTAAGAAAGAGAGGGCAGCCCTAACCGGGCAGTGGAAGTCAGTTGAAGAATTGCATTAGTCAGGGTTCTCCAGACAAACATAACAGTAGAGTCCTTTTATATACATGACTTATTATGAGCAATTGGTTCATGCAGTTATGGAGAAGTTCACTATCTACCACCTGCAAGCCGGAGACCCGGGAAAGCCAGTGGTGTAATTCAGTCCTAGTCGGAAGGCCTGAGAACCAGGGGTGCTGATGGTATAAAACCCAGTCTGAGAGCAGAAGAAAATGAGATGAGATGTCCCAGGTCAATCTGTGAGGCAGGAAAAAAAGGGGCAAATTCCTCCTTTTTCTGCCTTTTTCTGAGTCAGGCCCTCAATGGATTGGATGATGTCCAACCGCATTTGGGAGGGCAATTTACTTTACTGAGTCTACAGATTCAAATGCTAATCTCATCTGAGAACACCCTCACAGAGGCATCCAGAAATAATGTTTAATCTGGGCACTCCCTGGCCAGTCAAGATGGCACATAAAATAATCATCTCAAAAATCAAGGATGGAAAGTGGGTCCTGAGCAACCAGAAGGAGATGACAAGGAGAGAGCAGCACAGCTTTAGACTTGTATCAAGTTCAGATTGAGCTTCGTTTGATCAAAAACACGTAAAGTAGCTCCGCTGTGCAGAGTTTGCTTACAGAGGCTGCCTCTGCAATGGGGACAATTATGTGCCCTCACTGTACAGTAACTGACTACAGAGAAGGCTGGAAATTGAAAAGTGAAAAAGTTATGTGCTAAGTATAAATTCCGGTGCACCAAAGGTCCCATTACTTTATATCCCAAAGTCAAACTTAAATTGCTTTGGGTTCCTACTCAATGACTGGAAGAAAATTTAATCCCAAGAGATTCTCAAGGATCTAACTCCTCTTCCACTTGGTTATAAAATCCTCCAGCGTCTGTGGCCTTAGAAAAGTGGTGCAGGAGGCCGGGCGCGGTGGCTCACGCCTGTAATCCTAGCACTCTGGGAGGCCGAGGCAGGAGGATCACTTGAGCTCAGGAGTTCGAGACCAGCCTGAGAAAGAGTGAACCTGTCTCTAAAAAAAAAAAAAGAAAAGTGGTGCAGGCTGGGCTGAGGCCTTAGGCCACGATCTCCACCATCTTTCAAGTTGCTCCTGGGGCTCTAAGATGTTGTGGATAAATGCTGGTCCCTGCCAAGACAATGCCCCCCATAGAAGTCCTCTTCCTTGGCTAAAGGTCCCCCACATAAGAGTTATGCTCACACATGCTCAGAGGGGGCAGTCCCTTCCCCTCTGGTCAGTCTCTGCCTCCCACACCCCTTCTAGTTGCTCCCGTTTGGTTATTTCCACAGGTCCCCCTGCAATGAGCCTTGAACATGCCGTGCTGGCCTTTCCTTCTTGGGGATGGGAGAAAGGGGAAAATGGAGGGAATAACCCTAGTTGGCAAGCTTTTTATTTTTATTTTTTTCCTTAGTAAATCCCCCTGATCCTGCTGTGAAGCCCAGGGGTGGTTTTGGTGGGAGGATGGGGGGCTGAGATGGCTCCCTTCCCTTTTTGTTACCATCAGTATATTTGGGGAAAAGACAGATTTGCCAACCAATGACAGCTACAGTAGCCTTGCAGCCACGGTTGTGTTATACAGATGGCAAATGGAGAGGAGGAGGACCCTGCCCTACTCCCACCCCCACTTAGCATGGGCAACTCCACAGACCACGCTTTTCCTAAATCACCAGCTAGAACTGTTTACATTTGCTGTTAAGAAAAGCTGACTCCTGCCTTAAAACAGTCACATCCATAATATTGTCTGGCTCTAGGGTTTGTGTTAATAAATGGCTATAGTATAAAATAACCTGAAACTTCTGCTTTGCCAATTCTATTCTAGATGCATATGAGTCAGAGTCCTGGGCTGCAAGAAACAGCAAGTAACTGTCAAATGTGAGCACAAAAGGAATGTATTAGGAGAATATCAGGGAGCTTGTGGATTCTTTGGGAAGGCTGGAGAACTAGACTTGGAAAAGGCAGAATCAAGGGCGGCAAGACAGCAGGAAGCCCAGCGTGGTGCCACACACACAGCACAACTCCCAAACTCCCAACATGACCACCTGGAATAACCTCCCCCTCCTTTTTTTTAAAAATAGAGTTCTTTTATTTGTACAGTGAGCCACTGACTTTTTAAAAATCATCGTAACCATTTTTAAATTACAGATTAGTGGCATTAAATACGTTCACATTCTTGTACAACCATCACCACCATCCATCTATGGATTTTTTCAACTGTGCCCATTACACACTAATTCCCCATTTGCCTCTGCCCCCAGCACCTGGCAACCACTTTCAGTCTCTATGAATTTGACTATTTTAGGTACCTCATACAGGTGGAATCATGCAGTACTTGTCCTTAGTATAATGTGTTTAAGGCTCATGTTGTAGCATATGTCAAAATGTCCTCCCTTTTTAAGGCAGAATAATATTCCATTGTATGTATATAACACATTTTGTCTATCCATTCATCCATCAATGGACTTGGGTTGTTTCCACCTTTTGGCTATTGCAAATAATGCTGCTATGAACATGGGTGTGTAAATGTTTAAGTTCCTGCTTTCACTTATTTTTAGTATATACCCAGAAGTGGATTTGCTGGAGCAATATTGCGAGTAATCTCCCCTTTGTTGCTACATCGTTATTTTTCTCACTTAAGAGTCAATGTCTAGGGGAAAGTGCAGCCAACATTTTTGGTGCTCTTAGCCACTCTTTCTCAGCCCACCTCTCATTGTGCCGGCAGCTGGGTGGACAGGTCCCAGGCATGCTGACTCTCCCACCTAAAGCACCCACTGCTTCTGTGGCTGAACCCCAAGGAACTCAGTCCTCAGTCCACAGCCCAGAAGTTATGGGAGAGTTAACACCCTCAAGGGACTATCCTCAGCCAGTGCTGAGTTTACATATCATATAATTCACTCATTTAAAGTGTAAAATTCAATGATTTTTAGTATATTCACAGATACGTACAACCATCACCACAGTCAATTTTAGAACATGTTAATCATCCCCAAAAAACAAACCCTGTACCCTTTAGCTATCCCCTTCATGCTCCCCCAATCCTCTCATCCCTAGGCAGCCACTAATCTACTTCCTGTCTCTATAGATTTCTCTGTTCTGGACATTTCGAATGGATGGAATCATAAAATACGTGGTTTTATGTGTCTGACTTCTTTCAATTAGCATGTTGTTTTCAAGATTTATCCATGTTCTAGCATGTATCAGAACTTCATTACTTTTTACAGCTGAATAACATTCCATTGTGTGGATATACTACATTTTATTTATCCATTTATCAGTTGACAGACATTTGGGTTGTTTCCATCTTTTGAATAGTGCTGCTATAAATATTCATATACAAGTTTTTGTGTGGACATATATTTTCATTTCTCTCGGGCATATTACTAGGAGTGGACTTGCTCTAGCCTTCCATTTTTAAGAGACAACTATGAGATTCATTCTATACATGATCTTTGCCAAAGGCAGAGAAGCGACATATGAGATTCATTCTGTATTGTTCCTCAGATGGTCCCCAAGAGGGGTGAGCCCCAGTGCCCATACTGTAAGCAGCTCAGCAACACAGCCTTAATGGTTGCTTCTTCATTCTGCACCTCACTTCCCCCACTCCAATAGCCTTGCTCCCTGGGATCACTTCCAAAATAAACTCCTAACATACAAGTCCCTGTCTCTGGCTCTGGTTTCAGGAAACCCAAATTAAGATGTGAAAAGTCTATGATTGTTCAAGCCTGTTCACATACCTACTCTCCAGGTGTCAAGGAGAAGGAACGTGTGGCCGCTTCATCTTCTTTCTATAAGGGGAGATAGGGCCCACTGCCCAAGGTGTTCTGATGTAAGGTAAGAAAAACCAAATAACAACAACCACCAAAAAAAGACCAAAGTCCAAGGAAAGAAAGACAAAAGTCACAAGGTGATCCCAGTGGGTGGAGGAAGAGGACTAGTATGTTAGGTGCATATTATGCTACAGGGACCCTGCATGCATCATCCTATTTAATTTCCACAGCAGCTCAGAGAGGCAGGTCATTTGTCTGGGGTTGTCCAGGACATGGAAGAGCCCAGATCAGCAGGGAGGTTCCTATTGTTCCAGAGGCTCGAACCTCTCTCACCTCTGCCTGCCTGCCCTCCCTACAGTGCTCCTCGCAGCAAAATGGTAATTCCCTAATTGCACTGAAGTGAGAGTATCTTTTTGGCTGGAAATCCTACTGCAAATGAAGCCAGATGCTGTTTTTCAGTCCTGTGAACTTCCCATTCCTGGCAGGGGGATGGCTTTCCTTTTCCCTGGGTAGAATGTCATTTCCATTTGCTTTTCAGCAATCTTATTGAGTGAACACACTTATAAATTTTTTTTATCCTTGACCCATTGCCTCCAGTGTAGTCCCATAGGGCAGGAATCATCCTTGTTGGAGAGGAAAGTCCAACACAGAGCAGCATTTCTTGTGGAATGAGTTGCTTTAGCTTACTTCTTAGTTAAAATTGAGTATGCCTCAGTGACAAACAGTAAAATAATCACCCCCATCTACTTGAGGCTGCTCCTGGGGGCTGCCAGTGACAAAGTCACATAACTTACAGAATTTGCAATGAATCACTCACTTCATTAAAGGTCCTTAAGATGTATGATAATAGAAAAAAAATTCACCTGCCAATTAGGTTATAATAACAATTAAAAAAATAATGAGGGCAGTATTTGATGGAAAGAATACTGGCTTGGGGCAGAAAAACTTAGTCTGAGTCCAGGCTCTGTCACTCTCAAGCTGTGTGAGTTTGACCAAATCACTTGAACTATCTGAACCTAAATATCCTTATCTACAAAATGAGGTTTTGCTGAAGATCAAATGAAATTATATTTGTGAAAGTTTTACACAAATATTAGCTTTGTTACATTATCCTCACAAAAGCAGACCATGATATATATTGCTACATTTTTGCAAAGCAGGCTAATATCTTGAGTGATGGACCAATCGTTAATAGTATCTGTGCAAAGAAATTATTCAAAAGTCTAAACCTTGGGTTAGAGATGCCCAGTGCATAAACAGGAGAAGAAAGGAAACTCATTAAAACCATGTATGAGTGCCAGAAAGAGCCTAAATGCTTTAAAGCAGTGCTTCCCAAAGTGTGGGCCTAGAAATTGCAGTTGCAACATCACCTGAAAATTTGTTCAGATTTCAGATTCTCAGGCCCCACCCAGACCTACTGAATCAGAAACTTTGGAGGCAGGGCCCTCAAATCTGTATTTTAACAAGCTCTGCATGTGGCTGAAGTTTGAAAAACACTGCTATAAATACATAATCTCAGTTAGTCCTTACAACAAAGCTGATAGTTATGCTTTATTATTCCCATTTTATAGTCAAGGCTCAGAAGAGAAAAAGAGTTCACCCAAACTCTCAGCAATTCACCTGACTCCCATTTGTACCTCCCCACTACACTGCAGATTATTTTTCAGAGGTATTACATGTCTAAGACAGTTTTTCCAGCAGATGACTCAGTAAGCTGGCACAAACTTCCAGACTAGCCAGTAGAGTGACCATGATGGATCAGGAAGATGTGTCACTAAGAAAACAAAATGAGCACAGATTATGTGTTATGCCACAGTGACTCATGGAAGCCCAAGGTCCCCGACTCTAACTAGGAGTGTTCCCCACTGGCCTTCATACACCTTGTTGATCTTTTCCTACCTGGCTCTTCTACCCACTGCACAATCATCCCCGTGCTGCCCCACCCTAAAACGGTCCCACCCAGCCCCCTGATGGAGCCTGCTACCCATCCCTGGCTGAGGCGCCAGTTGACTAGTCTTCCAGGGGCTCTGCTGGGCTCTCTGCCTCCCAGCCCTCCTCTGACTCTCTGGGCACAAGCAAGACCCTGCATGTATCCATCCTGCTTGAGATAAGAGGTCCCCCTTCCAGCCTGGCTTCTGCCAATGCCTCAGATGGGGCTCCCCTGCTTCAGGTTCTCCCTTCCCCCCCTCCCCCAGCTCTGTGATCTCTGGATACATCATCCCACGTGCCAGAAAGGATAACCAAGAGTCATTCCCAACGTTTCACACAGAAACCCTCTTCTCCAAAACGAAATTTCCATTCTCCTTCTCAGAGACCCCCAAAGGTGTAGCTACAGCCTCCCAGGACATTTATTCTACAGGGGGTCATTTATACCACACCTGTATTGGGGAAAAGGGTGAGTTTCATTAGGACTGAATTCCTGTGAGTCCTAGGGCAACTTTTCCATAGTGATCTCAGGTCTCCAAAGCCCTGGCTGGGTGGAAAAGAAAGCTATAGTCAGGGTTCTGTTCAAGCCACCAGAAGACAGGGCTGACAAGCTTCTAGGCTGCCCTTCTCTGTACATAATCCTGCTTACATCTCACTGGCCACTTCCAGTGGCAAAGAAGGCCAGGAATGTAGTGTTTTAGACAGACACACATCTCTAGCAAGGAAGAAGGGGAAAATGGAATTTGGTAGGCAACTAATATTCTCAGAAGTTAGGGGCATAGCTCACTACAGGAATAGTGAGTTTCAAGGTCAGCCATGCCAACATCACATAGACCAAGATAAGGTCATATGATTTGGCAACCAAGAGGTCACTAGGGATGTTGGAAAATACAGTCTCAGTCTAGTGCTGGGTTGGGGGTGGGGTGAAGCAATGAGTGGGGTCTGAGAAAGGGGAGATGTGGGGTCCAGATTTCCTAATAGAGGTGTTTCAGTAAAGAGAAATGAGAGACACAGAGACAGAGACAGAGACGACAGAGAGCGAGAGAGATCGTGGAAATGTACACATAATTCCTAACCTTTATTGTGATTGCTTTTTTCTTCTCCCGACTCAATCATGATGAGAGTTACTAACAGCAAAATTGACTGACCTGCGCTTCAGCTTCTCTCTCTTCTTCTTCCCAGGGAAGGTGCTAATGAGGAAGGACATGGCCGAAGGCCGAACCGCAGGAGGGAGACCAGCTAGGCCCGGGACATGTGCCAGCTGAGCGTGGAGTGCCGAGGATTTTCTCCACCGCAAAAAAGCATTTGATATATCAAGTTCTTTTTTTTTATTCCTACTGGTCCTTGTTTTTTCCTTCCTGGTCTCATTCTTTTTGTTCTTCCTTTATGATCCTTTCTTCCATCCCCAATATACATGTCTTAGGCAGGGGACTTACGTTTATTGTGCACCCACGATGTGCCAGGTACCGGGCTTGGGGTCTCGGGTACCTTATCTCACGTAATTGTCCTAGCAGCTTTTGTGGGGATGTACATTATTACCCCCATTTTACAGAAGAGGACTTTGAGGCTCAGGAAGGCTAAATAATCTATCAAAGTCACACAGCTAAGTGGATTGGCACTGGGAATTACATCTAGATCTGTCTGACTCTAAAACCCTTATTCTTTTCTTTATTTTCCTGTGGATCCATGCAATGCTATCAGGGAGCTACGGAAATGTCAATTACTTACTTGAGTACAGATTCACAGAACACACATGGAATTCCTGATGTTTGTTTGTTTGTTTGTTTGATGAAGTCCAGATCTTTCTATCAGGTGCCACTGATTTGCCAGTAGAAATCCTCACAAGGAAGAGCTTGAGGAATCCAAATGTTTTCTGTGAGCCTGAGCAGGCAAGCAAGACTCCAGCTGCCCAGCCAGCCCACTCTGGGGCACTCAACCTGCGACAAGGTGATGGTGAGCAGGCGCCAGCAACCACAGGCTTCTGTTTATAGAATCTCTCGGACAATGGACAAAAGAGTAGCAACTTTCATAACAACTTGGCATTGATAGAGTTTGTAATATGCCTAGACATTTCCTACTGTTATTGCTCCAATATTCTTCATAAGAAGGAAAAGAGGGCTTTGGCCCTCACTTGGATGATCAACAGTAATAAAACATCTGGAATGAATCCCCCTGGAGCCTTTCCAAGAGTTAGTCTCGATCTCTCTGTCCCTTTCTTTAGGCTCCAGTTAAATTTCTGATCATTCGATTCAGGCTTTTTTTGGGGGGTGGAAAGCTACCTTAAAACCTATTTTATGTGGCAAAGGAGGCCAAAAGTCATGGCTGCATGCTTATGTATCATTTTCCCATGAAATGGCACCCTTAGTGAACCAAATACAACCTATTTGATCAACAAACATTTATTGATCACTTCTGAGGCAGAGTAAACATAAAAAGAAGTTCTTTGACATGGCTAGACAAAGATATCCTAAGCTATTAGGATATCTTAATTCTAAATGTCTGGCGGAACCAATTTGTTGATTTTTTTTTTAACAATAAGAGCTGGGGCATGGCAGTGATGGCCAGTAGTAAGCTATCTGAACCATTTTGTCTTTCACTTTGTAAAAACTTGGGTCAAGACACTGTGTTGTGTGATAGGAATATTTTCCTTTTAAAGGCAAGTCAATACAGAGATTACCTCTGTGGGATTAAAGGGGCAGAGGCACTAGAGTGAAAGACATTTCTCTAACATTTGTACTTTATTTTTATCTCATGCCCATCTGAGTCTTCTTTTAAAAATTAAAAACTAGTTCAAATGAAAAGAGAGCATCCCCTCCCCAAAAGAGGGGGGGAAAGAACAAGATGTTTTTGAGGGAACTCACCACCTCTGTATATATTCACTGGAAACATGCCATGGTCGTTTCTTTCAAGGTGACATGCCTGTTGTAAGATTGGCAAAGCATCTCCATCAATAAGATCACTGATGGAGAAACGAGGACAGGAGGCTTCCAGGTTTTGCTCCTATCCTCTGAGTAGCTCTGGTTGGTTCCCCATGTCACATGCACCCATGAAGGGTGAAGAGGAACTGAGAGGCAATGTTCCCGAAAATTCTAGGGAAAACATTCTTGGCTGTAATTACCTGGATGTTTCAGGCAAAATCACAAATACATTAGCTCTCCACTTTGCTTTGTATGAGAACATATGGCCCCAGCACCCCCATTTGCCAAGTGGAGATGTTTCCAGTTCAGAGACTCATTCATTCAGTCCCTGCCTGGTTCTGCATGGGTGACTAAGGGCTCCAGCACCTCGGATGGCCACATCTGGAATCCACACAGAATCCTTTCCAGTAGATAGGAACCCGTTTTATATATTCCTGCAGGCAATACGACTGCAGCACAAAGAAAGAACAAGAGATGGGTGGTCTGTCCATATCCTTCACATCCTCCTTAAAAATATACATTTATTGGTTTCTCATATGAAGCAACATGAGACAGACTGGTGATTGTTAAGTTATTTTACATTATCAAGGGTTCTTTTTAAAAAATGGTTGATGATTAACAGTTCAGTCTAATAATTCACCATTTTCTAGATACCGGAGTAGGTAGAAATGGATAAAGTTGTACTTATTTTAAGAGACTCTATATCTGAAAAATCAGTTGCATAAAAGGATAAATTAAAAGAGTTGTGAATGCTTTTTTGCTAAATCCTTTTTTTTCCTAATAGAGAATTTCTTCAGATAAGAGCTCTTCATGTCTACCTCAGTATTTGTTGAAAGATGAGCAACAGGTTGAAGGAGTTGGGAAATCAGAAGAACTGAAGACTAAATGTGAAAGGTCATTGTTATGAACGATCAGAAGTGGAGTCAGAGCACCTCCCAAAGATCATCAGTCATTGGACAAAAACATGTAGACCCTGAGCTCCTTGACAACAGGAACCTGGGATTTCACCTGTGATTCCTAGGACCCTGCAATATGTCAGGGTAAAACCAGGAGCCATGAGCTGTGGACTCTGCCCACCATGCCTGAGGCAATGTGGAACAAGGGCACCTGCCCAGGGGTAGCTGGGGGGCATTTGGGATTCCAGGGACCTGGAGTCCAGAGGCTGCAGAGTGGAAGAAGGCAGTGGGGGTTTAGAGAAAGGATTGTGCCAGGGTTAAGGGACAATGAAATGTTTAGGATTTTCATGAGAGGAAGGGCTGGTCCCAGAGTCTGGGAACAAAAAGGGAAAGATTGGGTGATACCCCTCAGAAACCAGGTACCCCGAGCACCAGCCTCCAGGCAGAGGCAGGGAAACAAGGGAGTGGACTGCTATAGACAATGATTGTATCCCCCCTAAATTCATATGCTGAAATCCTAACCCCCAACATGAGGGTTTTGGGAGGTGGGGCCTTTGGGATGTGATTAGGTCATGAGGGTGGAGCCCTGTGAAAGGGGTTAGCACCCTTATGAAAGAGACTCAGGGGAGCTTCCTATCCCTTTCACCCTATGAGGACACGGTGAGAAGGCACCGTCTATAAACTAGGAAGCAGGACCTCACCAGATACCGAATCTGCCAGCACCTTGATTCCTAGCCTCCAGAACTGTGAGAAATAAATGCTCATTGTTTACAAGACATCCAGTCTATGGTATTCTGTTACAGCAGTCCCAGCGGACTAAGATGGGGGGAAGAGACTGATTAACACTTCTGACAATCTCCCATTTCACAGGCACCAAAAGTGGGATTTACTCCCAAGGCCCTTATTAAATCTGGAATGACAAGGGGACAAGAGGTTCACCTGTCCTCCCAAGGCTTCCCCCACTTTCCTGCTGATGCAGGAGATTTCTCTAAAAAGCCAGAAAGACAACCATAGGTAGCTTCCCCTCCCCTCAATTTTTAAATGCAAATAAATCAACTGAGGGAGTTAATATGGTACAAATGGGTTTGGTCAAAGAATGGAGGGCTGGTATCAGATTCTATTTTGGGTTCTAATGGTTTCATTTAGCACAACCCACTGGAATGGATGCTCCATAAGAGCAAGGACTTTATTTTAGTAACCACTGTATCCCCAGTGTCTGGTGCATAGTAGGCACTCAAGGAATATTATTGGATGTAGAATGAATGGACCTGGCAAGTGCTAGATGTTGTACCATAAAGTGGGAGAGGTTCAAAGAAAGTGTTTTATGAAGCTTATAGTTGGTGAGACTAAATATAAAAAGATAATTTCCAGAGTGTGCTGGGATAGGCTTGGAGTGCTGTGGGAACAAAGAGAAAGAACACAGGAAGACAGGAACTACTTGATAGAAACAGGAGGTTCTATCACCACTGACTTGGGAAGGAGATACACTGAGCAAATGTGGCCATCCCTGGGTTATGCCCAAGGCCTTTTGGTTATCCTTATCTCCATGCAAACCCCAACAGAAACAGCTGGCAGAGGTATTTTTGTCTTGATGGTCAGACACTTAACTCCTTAGAAGGGACAACAGCAAATTTCACTTGCAACACTTTATTCACATTTATGGTATAAAACTGGGTGCATCTGGCCCAAGTCTGTCTACAGTCTCGTTTATACAGGTTGAGTATCCTTTATCAAAAATGCTTGGGACCAGAAGTGTTTTGGATTGCAGATTTTTTGGATTTGGGAATATTTGCATTATACTAATACTTACTGGTTGAGCATCCCTAATCTGAAAATCCGAAATTTGAAATACTCCAATGAGCATTTCCTTTGAGTGTCACGTTGGTGCTCAAAAAGTTTTGGATTTTGGAGCATTTTGGATTTTTGATTTTCGAATTTGGGATGTTCAACTTGTAGTACTTGAGATTCTAATTGTGAAGTTTAAGACAGCTTTATCCATTTTAGTGAATTTTTTAGTCTGTGTTTAAGAAACTGTGTAGGAAAAGCAATAAAAATCATAAAGCAAACTTGCCATTTGTTGCTGTCCAACCTTTGAAACAATGTAACATCACCTTTCCTTACCACATTCTATCCATAAATGATAGTATTGCAAATAAGAGAAGAATCCTGGGCGCATAATGGAGAGCACAGAACATGACAGAACACAGATAGTTCACAATCACAAAAGCATTTAATTTTCACCAGTTGTAAACTTGCACAGATGAAATTATTATTCAGTAATGATTCCTTGCTGTTTAGAGGCTCTCAGGTTAAAATGTATACAGTTGTGGAGTAACAAATTATCAAGTATTGGAGTTTGTGTTCATTTACACCATCTTTGCCTAGTCCAAGTGCTCTGATGTAAATTATACACTCTATCAAAGAAAGAAAAACCTAGCAAATAAGTATTAACTCAGATAGACGGTTGAAATATTTGTTTTGCTTGTTTGTTCCTACTTCAAGCTACATAAGAAAGCTCCATGTTCAATCACCAGAAGTCACTCTTGCACCACTAGATGGAAGACTTGGCTTCTCTCAACTCTTTCAATATTTACATACTGTCAGCAGCGGCTTTAGTTCCTCACCAAAAGATCTAAACTGGAAAAAAATAAAAAAATAAAAAATCCTACTCTATCCCAGAGAGGACCAACTTGGGAGAATTCTTCCTGTCAAGCTACAAGGGTTCTGAGTGAAAGATGGCTCTGCTGCCAGCCATGTATGGCAAACCATTTAGTGGATGGATTTAGAGCAGGGCTATGGGTTAGGCTGCTGGGTTCAAATCTCAGCTCTGCCAGTTACTGGGTATGTGACCTTGGATATGTTGTGTAACCTCCTTGTGCCTCAGTTTCCTCATAGGTTAAATGGGGAAAATATTAACATCCACCACATATGATATGAGGGTTGAATGAGTTAAAAGCTGCCTATAAAATGCTTAAAATAATTCCTGGAACATAGTTAAGCACTCAATAAATGTTAAATGTCCTTTAGTATGGTTTCTCTCCTATTAAACTTTATAAATAATTTAGTCAGTTTAGGTCAGCTATGGAGAACTAAATAATCTAGTGTCAACTAAAGGTATTTATTAATATTAAAGTCAATGTTTATACATTTAAAAATTATATTTCATTGGTCACAATGAGCAAGGAAATACCATTGTCTGACTTTGCCTCATCAAAACTTTGCTGGATATCATTGTTTCTGTGTGAGAACAAGTCTGATCAAATAGTATGTTTTCTGCATCCACTTAGTTTACTCTTTGGAAATGCCACTGGGATTTTTTCTAAGACTATGGAGCAAATTGGTAGGTCAGATTTTTTTTTTCAATGTTAAACCTTCATTTCTCCACATATTTTTTTTGAGCTCAAAACATTTTTTGATCACTGACACCCAAACTATTACAGAAACACCCAATTCCAAAGGTAATGAACCTGGATTAGATAATTTTTAGTCCAAGTTCATTCTGAATGTGTATTTGATACTTTTAGGAAAACAATTCAAGCACTTTGAGGAATTTATGTGCACATAGTACCATATCTATGAAACTTGAGCTTCCCACTGGTACCTAGACCCTCATTAAATGGCAGGAAAAATCTCTACATAAATGTGGGTATATGACCAAATGACACCCAAAACTGTCAATGGGAGTTTTTGTGTCCCTGAGGGTCACTTTTGTCATCCTTTTGTTTTGCTCAGAAAAACATTTAGAAAAATGTATTTTTAATTTTCATGTTTAATTTATTAAAGTTACAGATTTAAAAACATATTTCTTAAAATTTTAAGTTCAGCTAACAAATCTTCCCCTTCTATTTACAAATCATTTTGGATGTTTGAAGAAAACAATAAGAATAACAAACTGTCAATTGTCTGACAAAGATTTCTTCATTAAGTCTCAAAACTTAAAAAAATTTTACAAATCTAAGGAATGAAACTTATAAAACTGGTGAATATCTTAAAACTCTCTTAAGTGTTTTAATAATGTTTGCAAAGTCAGTAAGATTTCAACTTAAAATCTCAGTCTAAATTCATTACTCAGTTACACAATTTAAATTAGAATCACAAAGTTAATCTGTTAAAACCTCAAATATACTGAATTCTCTTGAACACAAGGATACACAGTTTGTTTCTAAACTTAACTCAAAAATACAAATACTGTAGGTTTAATTTAGTTTATCATCTGGACAGTTAATTCTAGATCTCCCTAAGGTTAAGAACACTTACTCACTGAATAGAAGATGTTTATACTGTATCTGCAATTTGAGGATGCCATCTCACCTAGCCGAGGCTGTTGCCAGACATTCCAGAAAAGAAAGCAGTCTGGGACTGTGACACCCAGGGTGACTTTTCTTATATCTGCCTGTGGGGTTGGGCCCTTTTTTATAGTTTCCCTGCCACAGCCTCCAAAATTTAGAATATGCCATTGCAGCAGAAAAATTATTTTGAGCTGAAGGCATTTGACAATCAACAGATGTGGGAAGAAGCTTTTTTTCTGAACTCCCCTGAAAGCAGAGCCTCTTAAAAGAACTCAACTGTCATAAATTCTTACCCCGGGAGTGTCAGAACCAGGGCAGATTGGCTCTTATCACTGGCATTAAGTCAGCACTGGGATTAAAAGATCACCCAGACAGACATTGACACAAAACTATCACATCTTCCATTTGGTCTTCTAAGGGCCCTTTTATCCATCCTAAAAGTCATTTGTTTCCCCATAATAGCTCTTTCTCCCCCTCTCTCCTATTAAGATGGAATATAAGCCCCAAATTCTACCCAACACTTTGAGTCACATTTTTCTGTGTGTTCCTAAATGCTTACATGAATAAAATTTGTCTTCTCACCTGTTATTTGTCTTTTGTCAGTTTAATTCACAGGCCCCCAATCACCAAACCCAAGTAGGTACAGGAAGAGTTTTTCCTCCTTAACAACTATAGACCATAATTAGTCAACATAACTATTTGACATCTCTATTTACTGCTTCTCTTCCTCTCTGGGGCCATTCTCATTTTCATACAAGCTTACTGTTATTTTCCCACAAAAATTTATTTTGATCTCATTGGATACCATCCTCCACTTTTTTTTTTTTTTTACTCCTGTTTGCAAAGGCATTCTGTAATCTCTGACTTCAGTTTCTCTCCTTCTCTTCTCTCTTAAACCTCCTTCAAACAAGCTTTGACACCTCCCCTTCCACTGAAACTGTTCTGTTCACTGTTCATCTTTAGCATCTATAACAGTGCCTGGGCATAAAATAGGTACTCTATTTGTATTTAGTAAATAAGTTGTGCTACTGAATATTTTTTACATTCTTCCCATTTGTTAGACTCACACTTGATATAGAAATTTGAATGACATTTTCATAGATTCCAAGGCTTTGGGAAGTGTCACCATCCCAGTTCCAAAGCTATGTCAACCACAGATATAATTGCAGATTATATATTTTGCCAAATAATATTACATGTGCATTTAAAAGAACCAGGCTGTCATCACCACATTGAATCTTGTGAAATAGCTCCAAGGGAAGGCTGTCATTCTATGTTACTTACTGATTTATCTATATTAACCTTGTTGAACATACCTTCTGAGCTGCTTCTCCAAGCTTTGCTGGAATCTTTGCCCTATGCCTATAGGAGGGAGTTGTACTGTATTTACTCCATTACAGTGTACAACATGAAGCATCCAAACTAAAACAGGATCAAAGTTTTGAAGGTAGTTATGCACGTGTATTAAATGATGATGATTATATAAATAAATATAAGGGGGCATATGTGATGAGTCACATTTTGCTAGGTGTCCACAAACTTCCCTCTCCCATGCCAATCAGCAGAGAGAATCTAAATTACCCAAAGGCAGGGACTTTGTCTGTTTCACTCACCACTGTATCAATATATAATACACACACATTATACTATTTAGTATTCCAAGACTTAGCATTCATTGATGAACGAATGAACAAGAATCTTGGTAACGTCAGCACTTTCTTTTTGCTCAGCTACCCTGATGCTCACTCCTACTCCAACCTACCCTGTTTAAAACCAATTCCCAGACTTGTTGAGATGCCAAATCATACAACGAGGACAGAAGGGAGAGGTAGAGGGAGTTTTTGTCAAAAATGATATATAATCAAGAGAACCAAAAAATAATAATGGAGAGGAGAGGATCAGTAAAAGCTGATCCTGCTTTTACTCCCTCTCCTTTTAGGGCAAGGAATCTCTTGTGGGAAGGGCGGGCAAGGGGACTTCCGAAAGGCTTCTGAGAGTGTGGGAGGTGGGGATGGATGTCAGAAGGAAGGAAGAAGACACAAAGGGGGATCGAAAGGTCTGGTTGGGGGGTTTAAATTGAATTTCGTTTGATGTCCTTCAAGGGATATGAGAAATGAATGACATTCTTTAAATTTTAATGTACTTGCTTTTGCCCATTGGATTGTGCTTCTTTAAATGAGACTCTACTCCAGGGCTAAACCTCTCTCTTTTTGGGCTATAGCAGAAAGACTTGAGCCCCCCAATGACAAGGAGTAAGTGTATCTTCTTCCTTCGTATTCCTGAGACTAGCAGATTGCCTGCCATAGAGTTGGAGCTTCATGTGTGTTTTTTGGAATAGAACGAAACTTGAGCATCACAACTATTGGATGGAATGGGCTTGTCTTAGCCCTCCAGGTAAAGTCAGCTGAATGCCATGTTGGAGGCCCAGCTGGTTCTTCTAGTCCTCTACTAATTTGTTTGTTTGTTTGTTTTAGCTATACTTACCTGTCTTTGACCTTTAACAAACTTAAGGTTTTATTGAGGTACAAATGATTTACAATAAAGTGCACATACTTAAAGTGTACAGTTTGATGAGTTTTGATATGTGAGTAATTGTGAAACCAACAAATAGTGAACATAGCTATCACCTCCAAAAGTTTCCTCATGGTGGTGAGGTTTTAATAGGTTTTGTTTTGTTTGAATGTATTATTATCTAGAGAATAAAGAGATAAGGAACAGGACAGATGAAATAGGATTCATCATGAGTTGATAAGTGTTGAAGCTGAGTGACAGGGATTCAATGGGATTCATTGTTTTAAACTCTATTTTTACATACATTTGAAAAAATTCATTAATAAAGTATTTTTAAAACTTCAATATGTTAATTCCCATTGAAGATAGAGACCATTGGCTCCTATAAAAGATTCAGGAAATGTGCATGCCCAGATACTTCTCCCCCCAAGGTTTGGGAAAGCATCATGAGAGAACTTACGTACCTACTCCCACATCAATTAAATCAGTAATGAATGAAAACCTATGGGAATTACTCAGGTCCTTTGGATCTGAAATTTTCATATAATCTGGGTATTACAACTTTTGCTAAAAAGCAATTTAAGGGTGTGTGGGGGGGGTGGTAAGCCATGTATGTTTAAAATGTGAACCCCAAGGTAAGTTTTTTATATTCCATCCACATGTTATCTCTTGCTTCCTAATCCACAGTCACTGGGAGTGGAGGGAAAATTTACCCATCATTTGGGAGGAGGAATGGGCTTAGAAGAAGTGAGATCTGAACTCACTTCCTCCAAAATGCAGACTCAGTAAGGCTGAGGCTCATCCCACCTTGTGTTTGTGAGACCTTGTGAGTGTTTATTAAACACTCATATATACATCATCTGGTTAAATTCTTAAGAAAATCCTAGGGTTTTTATGAATATCCTCATTTTTAGCTGAAGAAATAGAGACTTGAGGAAGGTCATTTATCCAGTTTACCTGAACCAGTAACTGCTGGAGCTAGTACTTGACCCCAGGCTTTCTGAGTTCCACACCCGCTCTATGCCATGGCTACTATAGGAAAACTGGAAGAAAGGTGAACAAAAAACCTTTTAAAGAAGAAATTGAAGTTCTAGACACCAAGAAACTCCCTGTGGGCAGTGCAGTTGATAATTCAACTCCCAGTTGTAAACTGGGGCTAAGGAGGAGGTGAGGGTGGATGATTTAAAACAGACCTCTCGACGTTTTACATTTAAATTGGTAAATACTCCCTACTCCATGCAACAAAAGAATTCTGGCAATAAAAATTTTTTGTGTTAAAAATGATAAATGCCTCCTTTTTGATTAAAGGAGAGCATTTAAAAAATCATGGCCTCTAATGCTCTATCAAAATGTGAGTCCTAGGCCAAGGCTTCTCTTCCTTTATAGAAAAGTATCTATAGTCCCTTCATTCAGAGACAGCCACTTACATGAACATTCTGGTCCATGTACCTTTATACGCACATGTGCCTGTGTGCATGCATCCACAGCTCATTTATATATTCATAGGGAGGTGGGTGTATATTCCAAACAAGATGGAATTTTATTTTTAATATTATTTTATGTTCTGCTTTTTTCACTTACTAGCATATTATGGACTGCTTTCAATATAACAAATCCAATAGAGATCCACAGTGTTTTGTATTGAGGTTTTCTAAAAATTATTTTTTTTCTTTAACTAGGAACAAATTTTCAAAGGTACAAAAGAGTTTAACATAGTGAAAGGTAAGCCTTCTTTTGTTACCTTCCCCCAACCACCCAGTTCTACTCCCTGGGCAACCACTGTTACTGATTTCTTGTGTATTTATTCAGATTTTTAAAATGTATATTTATATAGATATATTCTTTAAAAAAACATAAATGCTAGCATTCCATACACATTTCTGCATTTCGCTTTTTCACCATACATCTGGAAGATATTTCTATCACAGTACATATAATTAATCTCATTTCTTAAACAGCTGCAAATAATTCCAGCATATGAATGCATCATAATTGATCTAACTAGCCTCCTGTGAATAGACATTTAATAATTACTTGCTATTAGAATCAATGATGCCTTTATACATATGCCTTTATGTACATGTGCATGTATACATGTAGGATACATTTCTAGAAGTGGAATTGCTAGGTCAAAGGGTTTAACACATTTTAAATTCCAACACTTATTGCCAAAATGCTCTTTACTATGTCTGTGACAATTTACAGTCCCACCAATGATATATGAAACTGTTTGATTCCACATAACCTTCCTGAAACAGTGTGCTCCTCACACATCTTGTCTATGTTCAACTCTTAGGTCACAGTGGGATTTCAAAATGGTATTAATTTACATTTATCTTATTATGAGACAGGCTGAGGATCTTATCATATTTTAAGAACTATTTGCATTTCCTCTTCTGAGAAGTATCTGTTCTTGACATTTGCCTTCATTTTCCACTAGGTTTGTCATTCTTTTTCTTCTTGATTAAGCTCTGGTAGGATATTTATTCCTACATGTTTTTTTTTTTTTAACTTGGACTTTTGAATTAGCTTGTTTGCTTTTTAAAAAATCCTATATTTATTGGACTAAACCACATTCATGGTTTAAGGAAAATTGACATTTCTACGTTTCTTCCTATCCAAGAAGAGGGCATGTCTTTCCAATCATTCAAGACATAAAGTGGATTTACACAGGCACATTTAAAAAAGATGGCTACTCGTGGAGTCCAAACTGAGAAGGGCAAGAAAAAGCAGGATGACCAGAGAAGTGGTCCTGCAGAGGTCCCAGAAAGAGATGATGGAGCTTAGGCCAGAGTGAGGGACATGGACAGATTTGAGACCTGTCCTGGGTGTAGAGCCAACAGAACTTGCTCATGGATTGGATGTGGGTGTAAAACGAAGAGAAGAGCAGGGATGCTGCCTGGGTTCTCAACTTGAGCCATGAGTGGCTAGTGATGCTATGAGACAGAGGAGACAGAGAGAGGTCCTAGAACAAGGCTTGCTTAGAAGGCAAGTCCCCAAACCTCAAGCCCCAGGGAGGCTGCCCACAGGGGCTCTTTCAGTGGAGGCACAACCAACAATTATCAACTGTGATGCTAACCAGGGCCTCCACTAGCCCATATGGTACCTCTGTGTGAATTTTAAAATGGTGCCCCTTCTGGGAAGACAGAGGCCCAAAGGTGCACTTGGTGAGGGGTATGCAGGCTGGATTTTAGTCCCTACTCAGTCTCTTGACTGGGCATTCTTGTGCCATGAGCAACCTGCTCAACCATGCCTGGAAGCTTTGGTACTAATCTCTGACTGGGGCTTCCGACGCACCCACTCCTATAAAGTATTACTCTGCTCCCTAAGCTTACCCAACACTGGCCCCTGACTCTCATGTTCTTCCTCTCAGCTAGATCCTCATCTCTACCTATTTAGAGACCTACCAGTCACTGTGAATCTAACTGCTGCTTGATTAACTATGCATTCCACCAGTTGCCTTACCTCTCCTAAACCTCTAATATAGTGAACAGAATAAAACATGAGTCTTCAAGTCATCTTGGTTACTTTAAATCTCAGAATTAAGCTTTTTCTATATTTAAGCAATTCCTATTGCCCAATTTGAAAATGGTTTGGTTTATTCGAAAAAAGACCAGTTAGCTGCACACAGCAACAAGTTTTAAGCTGCATCTTGAAGACTATCGGCTTTAAGTAAGCCATTCTGGTTCTGAATCATCAGTTTAGTGCCCTGGCTTTGATCCAGCGGCCTCTAGCCTCAGGGTCACCCACTGGTCTAGGTGACACCTCTCCAAAGAGTCTTGAGCTTACTCCTCAAAGGCAAGGGAGACAGAGGAGGATTCTGAAAAAGTCTGTGTTCAGTCTACCACTCCCTGTTATTTTCCTGCCCCTTTGAGTCTGAAACAGCAGACTCAAAAATGATTACTAATGCCCACGACTGATTGGCTATCCCCACCCCAGGTGTTCTCCCTTCCTTAATCCCCTCCCACTTAGTTATATCATGGAGACTTCTCAGGTGGGCTGCAGGAGTAAATGCTGGTCTTTATTTCCAATAGTCCTTACTAGGGCCAGTGTTACACTGCTCTGTGTTTGGTAATTCCCCACTCCAGGTGCACCGCCCCCTTTCCCCCACCCCTAATCGAAGATGTAGGCAATTGATGAACTAGTGCCCAGTCCAACTGTCAATCAACTGACTTCCAGTTAATCATTTCTCCCTGTACCCACAAGGAACAACAATAATAACTGAAGCAAGAAAGTAAAGCCACAACCTGAAAGGAAAGAAACACATGGCCTCTGTCTGATCTACTGACAACTAAGAGCAGTCGCTGCACTGTGTACACAGGAGATGGCCAGATTGCTGCCAAGGCTCATTCGGTTCTTGCTCGTCATCCCTATGACTTTGCTCAGGGATTGTACTATCAGCAGCCCTGCCCTCCAACTCTCTCCATCCTTATATCAAACTCTCAGGGAAATAGAAAGATGTTTGTCTTTCTAAAGTGTTGGAGGACCTCTGTCTTAGATAAAGACGGCTGTGAGGAAACAACTGTTTCATTTTATTGTGTTCTATTTGATTTGCTATTATTAAGCAATAAACAACCATGGCTTGAGATGCTTATAGTGTTTCATGGAGAATTTGATAGATTTTCCCCAATGTGCCCTGGTGTTCATTACTCCTCTTGCCTCTTCCTTTTTTGCTTCCTTGGACTGGAGAGGCCTCTATGAGTGACAAAATTTCTAACCAGATATACTACCAAACAGGTGCAGTCTCTTGAAGCACCAACAACATTGGTTCAAGAGACTGTAAATAAGTCAGCCAAGCGCATGCTCCACTGATGGCCAGTCAATAGCTTACACTTGTTAAAATATAAAGGCCATTCCTATCATCAAGCATCCCAAGTAGGCAATCTCAAAAAATGGTTGCCCTACTCGGTCTATGTGATATGCTCTAAGGTGGTATATAACTTAGAAAAGTTTTCTCTTTTTAAAAAAATTTTTCTTGGGGAATTAAACAACATGTTCTCTTTCTTGGTGTCTTTAGCTCATGAAGTTCTTTTGTAAAACTTAGTGAATCTGGCGATAAAATAAAACAATGAAATGCTGGGAGATGTTTGTTTCCCTTATGTATTTTAGCATCCTCAAGGCAGACCTAATAAATATTCAGCGAGTGGTGAGTTGGTACATCCCCACGTGCGTCCTTTGCATAGCCATGCCAGCTACTCTTTCACAAGCAGTTTTACTTGGTAATTTACAAGTGTACTGGCTGCACTCTGCACCTGCCAGCACTGCAGTAATTAGCTTAGGATGCAAAATGATTTCTAAATTAAGCTTCCGGACTTGTAAAATCAAGAAAGCCTGATAATCAACACCGTAGTCCTGGTACTCAGTGAATAACGGGATAAATAACTAGGACAAGTCTTTTAACTATCCTACGTGGGGATAATGCCTGAGGAACAAATTAGATGTCTAATTTGCAGGTGAAATACAGTATAGGTCAACAATGGAAGGTAAGAGGGTCAATGCTCAATTATTTAAATTCAATACCTTTCTCCTGCTGTATACACACAGCTTGAAGGTCTAGGGGTTGGGCACTTTAGGGCATACACAATTAAGAGTGACACTTTACCCAGATAAAACCTCAAACTAGTACAGGCTGCTAAAATATATGGGCATCGTGCCCTAGAAACACCGGTGGGTCCTGGAAGATGGGGAAGGAGCAGAGCCCTACTCCGGACTTGGGTTCCTCGCGGCCAGGCACGGGCGGCGCAGAACTCCGAGCCCAAAGAGGGAGGAGGAAGATGGGGAGAGGCGGAGGAGGGAGAGAAGGAGGAGAGCAGGGCGCAGGAAGGGGAAGAAAAGGGAGGAAAAGA
This sequence comes from Daubentonia madagascariensis, assembly GCA_023783475.1. Classification (NCBI taxonomy): domain Eukaryota; kingdom Metazoa; phylum Chordata; class Mammalia; order Primates; family Daubentoniidae; genus Daubentonia; species Daubentonia madagascariensis. The sequence continues at coordinate 13,146,213 of JAKFHU010000487.1, forward strand.
AAAAGGCGGCGGAGAAGAACAGACCGCCCCTCCCGGCTTCCTCCTCCGCTCCCTAACTCGGGCCTGCCCTCCCCGAGCCGCCGCCACCGCCGCTGCCTGCCCTTTCCCGGCTGCTCCCAAAACGCGGAGGCGCCGACTGCCCCAGCCCCGCGTCTGCCCGCGCGGCGCAGCGCCACCGCCGCACCCCCGCGCGCGCCCGCCCCGCGCGCGCCGCCACTCTGGCACGCGCGCCCTCGCACTCGGGGCATGCGCGGTGGGCGGCACCGCTCCGGGCCGCCTCTGCCGCCGCGAGTAGGAAGCGCGAGCGCCCGGGCGCAGGGCTGTCAGTGAGCGTGGGGCCAGCCAGCGAGCGAGCGGCTCCGCTCCGTGCCGCGCCGGCCCGACTCTCCCCGGCCGCCGCCGCGCCTCCTCGCAGCGACCCCGGCCGCCGGCCCGCGCCCCCCACCGGGGTCGCCCGCGGCCCTGCCGCCCCTCCCCCGCCCACCCGGGCCCTCGCCGGCTGCTGCTCCCCGGCGGAGGCAAGAGGTGGCTGGGGGGACCATGGCTGACGTTTTCCCGGCCAACGACTCCACGGCGTCTCAGGACGTGGCCAACCGCTTCGCCCGCAAAGGGGCGCTGAGGCAGAAGAACGTGCACGAGGTGAAGAACCACAAATTCATCGCCCGCTTCTTCAAGCAGCCCACCTTCTGCAGCCACTGCACCGACTTCATCTGGTAGGTGCGCGCGGGGCCGGGCGCTCGGACGGGCACCCCCGGACCCCTCTCGCGGCGCCCGGGGCTGGGGACCAGTTCTTCCCCAGCCCGAGGTCCCGTCGCCCCGGCGATCCGCACTCGGGCCCCCCAAGTCCAGGCGTGTTCGCTCCAGGGCTGACTCACTCGGAGAACTTGGAGCCGGCGGGAGTCCGAACTCTCGCCCGGAATGACACGCGCGCGCCCGGCCGCCCGGGCCACTGACACACACGCGGGCAGGACTCCCAGGGAAGTCGCCGCCCCGCCACACACCCCTTGCCGCAGGAGGGAGGCCGGCCCGGCGCAGGAGTGATATGGGTGCCCTCCATGGGCCAGGGCCCCTCGCCGCCCCGGGCGCACCCACCCTCCTGTAGACCGCGGAGCAGCCGTTTGCCGGGGTGTGAGCAAAGGGGCAAGAGAAAAAGGAGAGTCCGGAGGGGCAGAGTTCCCCGGAGAAACACGCCCGGGAGTAACGGGGGAGCGGCGGCGGCTGCGCTGCGCTGCGCGCGGTCCAAGTTGTTGGGGAGCCAGGCTGGGCGCGTGCGGGGTTGTGTGTTTGTGCTTCCCCACCGGGCTGGGGCTCCGCTGGAACCTTGGGTCCCTGCCTACTGTAGCCTGAATCTACTGGGCACGGAGAGACTTTGACTTTTCTGGGTGAGGAGAGAGAGAGAGAGAAGGCAACAAACTGTTGAAAGCTTGCAGTGGGGGAGGAGGGATTAAGACAGGGCAGGCAAATGGCAGAAGGGCAGAGGGAGTCATTTAAAATAGACCCTGTCAACACGAGACGGGACCTGCAACTAGACCTGTAACCCTGTTGATGAGGACAGAGGCCTTATTTAAGAAAAATACTGTAATGGCTAAAGGTGTCAGAGTGCAGGTAATTTCCAATGAACGCAGGCATTCGTAACTGGGGTGGGGGTGTCTGGGGTTTGTGGGGAATTGATAGATGTAAGTGCTTCAGCGGTCTCTGAACCCTGCAAAACTAGGTGGAATTGTTTGTGCATTTTTTTTTTCCTGGTGAGAGAATTATAGCTTTCATCTGATTCTCAAAAGATTGGAGAACCACCCCTGCCACTGTCCTCCCCTCCAAAAAAAAAAAAAAAAAAGTTTAGAAAGCTGAAACTAAAGGCACTCCGGGTCCTCCTGTTTGAGTAGCAGCAGTTTTGTTTTTCTCTTAGGTTGCCAGACACCCTGACTCTTCTATCTAGTGTTTGTGGGTGTAGAAAGGTCCTTACAAGGCAGAGCTGTGGCTAGGGTTCCTCAGCTCCCTCCTCTCTTAGGCTGGGGAGCTGCACAGGGTGACAATGCCACACAGTGCACTCTGCCTCCAGCCAGCTATGTGGCACATGTATCTTGGGGCACTAGGGTAAACGTCCTATGGATGGCTCTGTCTGAGTCCATCACATCTGGGGAAAAACATCTCAAACAACACGAACAAGGTGCTAATGAGGTGTTTAATTTTTCCTTTCTTTTTTAGACATCCTCCCCAAAATACACTAATGAACAGCACAGCCACCTCTATGAATGATATCCACTGTAGTCAGCACTTGAAGCAGTTGTGCTCAAAGGAGTAGGTAATCTTAGATAAGGCTATTTAAAATAAGTTTTTGGAGCCTCAGGGCAAAGAGAGGATATTGCATTTGGTTAAGGGGAGGTCTTCAGCATCCATTATCAGCTGTAAGATTCCATTAAAAGGGAACAGACTGCTGATTACTTTTGCAGGAAGTAGGTGAGTTAGAAAAGGGACTTGCAGCACACCCAGGCTAATGTCTCTCCACTATCAGTTGCCCTGAAGGATCAGCCCCTGATGAGGCACTCAGGTCATCAGGGGTATTGTGAAGTGGAAAATAAAAGTCTCCTTCTCCCTGCTCCCTGAGTATCCCTGCAGCCGTTCTCCACTTAATTGTAAAGCAACCACTTGGAAGTCCCAGGAAAACATCCACCAGGATTGTCTTGCAGTAGCTTTAATTTTTCACTCTTCTTTCATTATTGCTTCCATGGGTCTTTGAGTTACAAATTTATGATATTAAAGCACTGATGTTTTAAAGCTAAATGTTTGGATTTAGGTATGGTTTTGGGAGGGAAATGACTCTAAGTTAATTATAAAGGTATGTAAAGTACTTTGTAAATTTAAAATGCTATGTAAAGCAAGAGATTATGACTCTCAACCTTCTGAGAAAATTTTAATGCAGTTCATTCTAGTGGAACAATATTTGCAATTGAATGTCCACGTCAGGGTTCTCTGCTTACAGAGTAAATTCTCTAAAGTCATTTACAAGAACAAAATAGCCTCTGTATGTGCTTTGAACTCTATTGGTTCTCAATAAAAATTAGATCATTATAATCTCAAATGCAAACAACAGGAATGATATTTTGTAAAATCTAGTTCCTTAAGCCCAGATTAAATGTTAAGAGTGGTGCTGTTTGGCAGTTTCTAGACACATAATATTTTAAACTCATAACAAATAAGCCACTTTTTTGTTTTCTTTAGGGAGAAAAGCAATCTTCAATTGGTCTTTAGGAACAAAATTAAGCCACTTCCTTTTTTATTTTTAACCATAAGCTCCTTTTTGTTACTTGAATATTGTAGCCAACAACTTTGAATATACAATCAAGTTCTTGTCTTGAAATTTAAGTATCCATAACATAGTGTAAAAAAAAAAAAATGGAAAGAAGCTTGATACATTGAAATAGTTAAGTGATTTTTTTAATAGGCAAATAGATTTTTTTCAAAGTCGAATTTACACTGTAATCTGACTAGATATTTAGGCATGTTTTCTCTATTAAATCATTGAGTTTCATGTACAAACCTTTAACTCTGTAGAATATTTTGTCACATAACTTGCTTAAAATATAATATCCAACACAAAATATGTTAAGATATTTTGTTCTTGTTTCTGTTTTTCAGGGGGTTTGGGAAACAAGGCTTCCAGTGCCAAGGTAAGCTGCTGCGTTGTATTTTATTTTCAAGTACAATATGAAATGAGCATTCCAAACAGGAAGAATATTTCCAGTCATCTTTTCTTTGTGATCCAAAAATGTTATTTAGATAATATTTTCAAAATATGAGGGCTGTAAATTTGGGCCTTTAAAAAAAATCGTATGGTATTACCTACTAATCTGCATATAGAACTGCCTTTTTCTCATTGAAAAAAAAAAAACTTCCTGTAATTTTATTTTTTGCCGAGAACATTCTTGTCAGAAACTGCTGTCTTTGTGTGGGTGTTGAGAAAAAAATGGAATCACTTTGTATTCATGTGGCTTTTCTTTCTTGTTCTTCCTTTGTCTTTGTTCATCTCTGTTACCTATGTATTGGGTTGGACTCATTGCAACTAATTTTAGGCCCTATTTCATTCTAGTAAGATTTTTTTGTTTTGGTTAGAGTACTGATTGTCATCCAGAACAAAGTTTGCACATTTTAAAGTTACGTCAATGATTTGATAATGGCTGATTGCTACAGTATGACAATGTGGCACACTTTTCCTTCAGCTTGGATATCTGACAACACATGGGATACTGGGCACTGCATCCAGAAAGAAATCCATTAGTTTCCCCCTCTGTCCTGTAGTTGCATTTCATACACATCAAATATCTAACTTTTCATACTCTCTATTCTATTTGTCTAACTTTTTTTTTTTTTGTGAACACTTTATAGCTTGTGAAGGCATCACAGGTTCATTAGCTCACTTTTCTTGCTCTCCTGCTCATCGTCTATATTGTGTTTATATAGTTCTGGTTACATTTCCCATCTGGGCATAGGTTTATTATTAGGGAAGCAGAAAGTACATTCTAGCTTGGAAAATATTATCCTAACACTGTTTAATATTAAGTGCATTAGAGAGAAAGACACTATGTGTACATTATTACAACTTTGAAATTATGCTAGTAAGTTGGTTACTTTTTTAAAAACTTCTTCAAATTTGTGAACTTGTTATCAACATTTTCTAAACATATTTCAGGTGGGGGTATTTTATGGTACGATTAGTCATTAATACTCTACCTTTTTTACTTCAAAATGTGCTTAAAACTCTTATTGAATAAATCATTTTGAGAATTACATTTGGAAATCAAGGGCTATTCCTTTTAAAAGGAGAATAAAGAGAAAGGCCTGTTGCACCAGTCTCTATAAAAGATGAAAGGAAGATGTAGTTCTTTCTAGTTCTTGAGGTTGTGGGCCTGAACTTTGTAGGTGAGATTTGGGTCTAGGCTTGAACATGATGTTAAGAAGTTTAAATATGTAAGATTCTGGGCCAACATGATTCACATCTACTGTTATTTTTGCTAATGTTTTTGGTTTGGGTGGGGACCTATGAAAACTTGTAAGAAAAATTATTTACTGTATTTTCTCAGTATTACTTGTCCAGGAGAAAATGAATATGTTATTTTAAAACTGTATCATTTTCTGCATAGAAATAATTCAGAATAGGGTTGGTCCCTCTTAGCCCTGCTCATCTGAGCAGGTTTTGTTGGGGTAATCGTAGAGTGGCCTATTATCAGGCTACAAGGGAGTTCTGCATGGTTTTCCCAGAGAGCCTCTCTTGGACTTTTAGTGGACTTGTAGATTAATAGTCTCATGTCAGTATAACTCCCTTTTACCTCAACTATTAATATAAAAGTGAAACTCATAAAAAAATTTAAAACTGTATAAAATAAAAAGTGAAATTGTATACCCTTTTCTCTTCCCACCCCCGTGGATGACTTCTGTTTAAGATATCCATTCGCTCACTCATGCATCCTTAGTTTTTAAAAAGAGATCAAAATTTTGTATCATTCTGCAACTTGGTTTTTTCCTCTTAGCAGTGTATGATAGGTATCCTTCCATGTTAAAACATCAGTTCTACCTTATTCTATTTAGTGACTGTATGTGTGGATGTATCCAATTTATTCACCCATTCCTCTATTGATGGGTATTTTAATTGTTACTAAGTTCTTACTAGTACAAATACCTCTGTTGCCAGCATCCTTGGGCTCTAGTGTAAGTATTTCTACAATAGATACCTAGAAGTGTGTGTGTGTGTCTACGTTTTAAATTTTAATGAGTACTGCTAAGTTGCTCTTCCAGAAGGGTTCCGATTCACATTTTCAGTATTAATATATGAAAGTTCCCTTTCCCTTCACTCTTACTAGTGAAGATATTGGATAATATAAATCTTTTATGTTTTTCACTAATCTGGTAGGTGAAAAAGGGCCTCTCTTTTCAATTTCCATCTCCTAGGTTATTGGTGAGGTTGAATATTTTTTCAAATGTGTTTTAGCCATTTGTATTTTTTCTGTGATTTGCCTTACTTTACCTAATATTTGAAATTCAGGATTTACAAACCAGACAAATGAGAGAAGTGACTATGTGCATTATACACAGTTCTTTGCTTTGGTGAAGAATTTAACCTCAGATCTCTTTAAATAATTACCGTAGTGCATTTACAAATTTTAATTCACAGAAACCTTTTTAAGTAGTATAAATTTTTTTTGTAACATGCTGTCTGCTTGTTACATTTTGTTTAGTATGTATCATCTGTATTTGACTTCTGGTAGGCAAATGCTAATGCATTATATCTTATTGTTTGTTGTAAATTAAGAAGGATATGTTAGCTTAGGACAATGCTTTTAATTCCACTTATATAGTTACCCAGTGTTTCCTATATTGGTTCTCTCCTGAAAATTTATCTTTCTCTTAACATCTGGCCATTTTAGAATATTTAAGTTTTCTTTTAATGTTCTCTAACTTTGTTTTTTCTCTTGGTTCTGTTTGATAGTGACATTCAGGAGAATAACTCATTCTCATCTGTGCCTTTGACAAAACACCCTTTGGAAATGGCAGCCGGAATTTGAAACTGCTTTTTGTATTCTTCATACCTCAGAGTTTTCTCACTTGATGAAGCAACGTTTTCTAGCTACTAGTATGTAGGGTGTTGCTTTGGTCAGTAGATAAAGAAAATATACTTGCTACAAATATTTTTTTTCTTTTCTCAAACTAGAGGTGCATATGCTCCAAATGAGAGTCACATAATTATGTATTAGTAATATAGGTTTAGATCTAAAATATTTGTTATTTTGTTTAGTGATAAGTAGGTATTAGAAGACTAAAGAAATAAGTGAGTTTTAATCCTTAATACTGGGTTTGTAATCTATGCCATTTAGAAAGCATTGTATTTTACAGACATATTAGACACTAAGCTTATTTCCCTCTTCTTTTCTTTCCTTTTCAAGATACAACATAAATGGTAGCAGGAAACTTCTCCAGAGAGATATTTATAGTGTTATTCCCATGTTCCCTTTGTGGACTCTATGCCATTCTTATTTATATTGCAGTATAGGTGTACAACCCTGAAAACTGATATTACCAGGGCATGTAATGCAGGAGGATCCTGTAGTGAGAATTTGCTGCCTGAAATGATGAAACCAAGGGCCTTAAGTGCTGGAGAGAAGAAAGAACAGAGTGTGGTAGATCTAGAAGCATGAAATATTTTTCTTAAGGTCCTTAGAGATAAAGACGAGCTTAACCCTTTGCAGCTCTGAAGTGATCCTTGATACATAACTTGGATTTGCCTTTTGGTTTTCTGTTTAATATTGTATTTTGCTTGGTATACTCAATGTTCATTTCATCTCTGTGAGACCTAGTCCTTGCCCACACTTTTTTTTTTTTTCCGGAGAAAGAAGAAAGGGAAGTAGATTTGTGTGGCCTGGACATTGAGGAAGTGGTTTCCAGTCTGGAAGGCCTGTTTCCAGTTGGTAGTTTCTGTCCTGCACTGGCTGCTTCCAAAAGCATCGTAGAACAGAGAGATCCACTGTACTTCTCAAATGTTCTCCTTCTCTGGGGCAGTGGAGCTGAAACAGTGTTATCTACTATTTTCACTACTGGAAAAGGGAATGAGCCAACTCGATTTTTTTTTTTCCTTTCCCTCCTTAGACTGAGCAACACTCTGCACTTCTCTAGTTACGGTGGTAGAAACAGCCTCTCAAAATGTGACCTGCTTATTTGAAATGCCTAACAGTTTGTTACATCTGGCTAACCTCTACTTGTTTTCCATGATTTTTTTTTCTATCTTTTTTGTTTAACATCACAAATTAAAATGTACTACTAACCCAGGCTATTTGATTAGGATACCCTAAAGACACAGCATGAGAATTAAGCCCTGCCAACAACCATGATCAACAGGAGTCTGTTGGCTTTAAATGATCATCACTGGGTTTTGAGGGATCTTCAGGGAATGAATTTACATTTCTGTGCTTTCAGTAATGCCACTGTGAAGAAGAGGCTTTGAATCTTAAGTCATTTCCCTGCTAAGAACATACCACATATTGTACTTCACCTATGACTCCAGCTGAAGCTGTGCATTTTTCAGTAGTTAGGGGTTAAAAAATCAGCTTCTCTTCCCCTCTGCTGATGACATTTCATTCTGAAGGCCTACTTCAGCATAGATATTTCCATCAGCTCGACTGAGCATGGTAGTGTTTTGCATTCCTTCTGTGAGAGTGAAAATTGGTGTTTGAGGGAAGAAGAAAAAAAGAATGAGTCTCCTCTTGGCTGTAAGAGCTGAGGGATTCCAGAAAACAAGACTGACTTAAGGGAGAGTGGCCTTTAAACAGAAAGGGGCAGCAGGGATGAGTTGGCAGCCTTTCAGAAAGGGGATGTGTGTTTGTCTCAGTTGTCTTCATCTGCCACAGGGCTCTGAGTGCCAAGTAGTATGTACACCAAGTGCCAGGAGATAGAAGAGGCTGAGGTCCAATTTGGCAAAATAATGAGGTTGGCCAACTTGAACGGAGTATTTGTCCTTCCTGGGCACTGGATTGGCCACCTCTTAAACCCTGTGATGTCTGGCTGCCCCCTGGTTTTCAAAGTTGGTGCCAGGGTTTTCCATCATCCTTGGTCTTCAAGATGGCTTAGCCTCTTGGTGCCCCATTTCTGATTGGTTACCTGTCCCACAATTGGGAGCTATGTTAACTATTGGTGAACTCTTGGGGTTATTTACAATCCCAAAAAGACAGAATCCATGGAAGAGTGAGTGTAATTTGAAACTCTAGAGGTTTTGCACTAATGCCTGGTCAAGGCATCATTTCAGTTTCAAAGATGAAATGGCAATAATACCTAAAATACATAGAAATGTATGGTGGACATGGGCAGTTAGAACTGTTTTTCTTCTCAACAGTTTTTTTTTTTTTCCCCTCCATAAAAATGCATTAGTACTTGTTAGAAGTAGAGATGCTTAAAACTAGTGTTGGGTATTCCTATTTGGTGCTGTATACTTGTTATGAAATTATTTCTGATTAATTATCTTGTCCTCTGGTCATTGTGAAAAGGTTGCAGTTTCTCAGAAAGTGTTTTCTTTCTTTAGTTCTTTCCTCAGTGCCTCTTGCCCAGAGGATACCTGTTTCACCTGTGAGTCTTAGTATAAGGTTAGGACCTCACACTGTATCATCTCTGTACTTCTGTCTCTTCTGCCAGCCTTGAGTGCGAGGACTGAGTCTTATTTCTTTTTGTGTCTTCAGTGTTTAACGCAGTGCCTGGAGCTCAGTAGATACTGTGTAAATATTTGTTGGGTGTGTAATTATGTAAATATTAGGAGAGATGTGATCTGAATGTCCATAACCGGAAAGATCACAGTGACTTCTGCATGACCACTATTTTTATTTTTTAAAGCTAGTTCGTCATCTGAAGTTATGTCAACTAGGATAGATCTTTAGATGATTTAAGAAAAAGTATTTTCTGAAGCTAAGCATACTTATTCAAAAGAGAGAACAGAAAAGTCTAATTTGTATCTATAATTTATGTGTAATGCTGAACCTAATAAATTAATACAGTAGAAATAAACTACTTAATGTGGGAAATGTCTTGGGTACAGGGTGAAAAATTAAAACCAGCTTTTAGTACGTGTTTGGCACAGTCATTTAAATGTCATTCTATTTTACTTTGAGATTGCTAACAGCTGAAACCAAATTGTCATGCTCCAGAGGGAGTAGTAGCTCAACTTCATTGATTCTGTTATTTTTAAATTTCTTGTACCTGAAAGGTTTTTGTGCCTTGATGTGCAGAGGAATGTATGGGAATGTCAGTAGCAGCACTGGGATAGAATGGTTGTGATTGAATTTCAGTTGCTTTCAAGGTTTTATTCAATTGAAAGGAAAGGAAAACTAATATGTAGTAAATGCTACACTATGCCAGACATTAAGGCGCTTTCATATTTTATATACTTTCATTCCAGAAGCACCCAATAAAGTACAGGATATTTATACCCATTATAGAGATACGGCTGAAGACTTAACCGGGCCGGTGGGGTGTAGTATGGCTTCAGATTCTTACAGTTCTGCAGAAAACATTCTTCAGAGCCAAGTGGAAACTATTTTTTTTGGTACTTACGAAGCCTGGATTCATATTAGGAGAGGAAAGAATGATGCCATTAAGGGAAACACTGAAACATTTCTTGGTACTGGGTAACATAGAATTATTGAGGTTTCACTGTCCTCATCTGTCTCTCAGAATTTCCATGACTGACTCTTTATTTCAGGTCTTATTTTCTACCAGTCTGTGAAACATCATGCTAGACTTTAACCTAAACATGAACATTTCAGTGTTGGCACAGTATCAACAATCAAATCTAGTTGAATTTGCTATAACTGCATGCAAAAAAACTCTTTATTAAATTATACAAAGGGGAAAATGGTTTCTGGAAATAGATTTCTATCAAGAATGAAATGAAGGGGAATGATTTGATTAATTGTCAGCACAAGATAAGAATTATTTAAGAGCAAGTCCACAGGGTAAGATTAGCATAAGGGCAGTTTATCTTAATGCCTTCACTTTCTTTCGCTCCCCCCCCCCCCAATATCTATACATTTCTATTTTTGGTTTTCTGAGAAATACAAGACCCATCTATCTTGTCCAGGGTGACTCCAATAGGTAATTAGGAAATAAATAAAGAGGGTATAAATACGAGACATGAAGATGTGTTATAAATCAGTTTAGATCTGACCTGGATAAACTTGTTCAAGTTTGAGGAATGGGTAGGAGCGAGTCCAGTTGATAGCTGAATTCTAGAGCAAAATTCTATTATAGAGATTATCTAACTCTTATAGCCATCAATTATCCTGTTAATAAAACCATGACTCTTATAGTGATATTATTGTAGCTCATGTATAGTCGTACACAAAGTCTACGATGTACAGATTTTCCTATACTTGAAACACTATGATTAATAAGAAACACCCATATAGTGCTTACTGTTAGACACTGTTCTAAGCACTTTTCATTATCTTATTTGATCCTCACAACAATTCTGAAGAGGTAAGCAGTGTTGTTGTTTCCATTTTACAGACGAGGAAACAGGCACTGAGGCATAGAGAGGTTTAGTAACCTGTCCACAGTCACATAGAAAATGGTGGAGATGTGATTCAAACCCAGGCAGTATGGGTCCAGAGGCCATGCTGTTAAGCCATGTGTTCTGCTTCCTCTCACAATTCTCTTACTGAAGTTTTGTTACACATGGATTACACCATTAACTCGATTGTAGAGGTACTGAAGGATGAAGAGTTGTCCAACTCAGTAACACTTACGTGCTTCCAACCTACAGTGGGCAATTATGCCAGATATGTGGACCTTCATTCTATCTGTATCATGCCAGACCCTGCAGGGTATGGGACAGAGAGCCTGGCATCAGGGAGCACCTGGAATCGAGCATAGAAGACATACATGAAAACAACTAACTGTAATATTAAGTCTATTGTGTACGATATATGACATCCTAGTCTGAATGAAATAGAAGTTGTTGCAGCATGTGGAGATTTTTTGTGGGCTTATTGGGAGGTGGCCTTTGCTTTGTAGGATGCATAGAATTTCCTTTGATTGGGAAGATGGATGATATTTTAAGGTAAGGAAATAGCATGAACAAAAGAAAGGGATGAAAGTGACTCATAAGTTCAGGGAGTGGTATAGACCAGGAGAGAGGCTGTCCTTTTTGAGATGTTGTTGCCAGCACTGTTCCCTAAATGGAAGAACAGATTGGAGAAATGTGTGTGGGGATCCTTCATGCTTTCCCACATATTGGTTCTTTTGCACTAAATACATTGTTCCCTCTTGTATCTTTTTGCTTTTATTGTTATGTGAGGTCCTGTTTTCAGAACAATATTGCAAGTATAGGAGATCAAAGCATTGTATGTACATGTGAAAGATACATTGTATTGAAGCTTGGGAAAATAACTTCTTTTAGAAAGTGTGCTACTTTGATAATGTTCCGAGTATCTCTCTACCTTGAGGAAGCTGGTGATACTGATCATGGCATCACGTTAAGAGTCCAGGGTCTTACCACATGGAAATTATGACTGCAGGTGAGACACTCACTTATATTAAACCTACTTATATACATTAATAAGGTAAAAAATAAAGGAGAATTAAAACATTTATATATTTTAAAGTCAGCAACACTTTCTGTTTTAGAAACTGCCTACTGATTTATTCCGTCAGAATTTCTGGTTCATCATGAGTAGTTATTCCTTCCTAACCTATGGGCTAAATTCAGGCTGATGCATTTTAGCCCTAATCAGAAACCTTTTTAAGGAAAGTAAGAGGGCACTGCGGGAGTGCTGGTACCCTAGATTGGAGTGTAAGATCAGGTTTCATCTGGGCTTCAGATTTGAGAAATAAAAGTTCACATGATACTGCTACTATGCTGATGTGAACGTATAATGTACCACCACTCCATGGGGAGCTCTGCAGGGAAGAGGCTGGAAAGAGAGAAGTAGCTTGCCTTAGGTCGTGTGGCTGGTGAGTGTTAGAGCTGTGATTTGAAACCAGGCAGAGTTAGTGAATGTCTGTGTTTTTATCGCAGTAGTTTTTTAGTTTCTGAAACTGTACAGATAAGTAGCCAATCCCTTTTACTTATCTCTTGTTTTTCCTTCTCTCAGATTTTCTAATAAAGTGTGATTTCTGGTGCTGTTTGTGGTAATTGGAATGAAACTCTCATGGATTCAAGAAAGCTTGGCTCACACTTAGGCTCCCATTAGCTTCCATTCAGATATGTCTTGAAGTTAAATGGCCGTAAATTAGATTAAATTATTTTCTTTCTTTTGTTGAATTAATGCACACAACTATACATCCTCAGTGAATGTGAAAATGGGAGATTACTCATTTTTAAAAATTTTGAATATTGCAACTTGGTTCTTAACTATGAACAATGCAGAGAATAGCTTAAAACATACTTGTTTTCTTTTGTTCTAAATATGTAGATTTTTTCTTAATGTGATCATGAAAAGTCATGCATGAATGATTTAAAATTTAATAGATGGATTACAAAATAAAATGATCGTATGAGTTATTTGCCCAACAATTCAGAAATTTTCTTTTGAGTAAATCTAATTTTTCCACATGATAAGTTTGTTTGATCACTAAAGTGATTTTTGTCACTTTAGTTTTACATGGTTTCGTCAACCTGAATGACTCATTAATATGGAAAACTTCTTTACCATTCTTCTGTCTTAATGTAAAAATGAAGCTTTATTTTTCTCTCTTTATACCACATATATGTGACTTTAAAAATCAAATGGTCATCAATTATAAACCAGTTTACAAGCATGCAGGAATGATTTTCATTTAATTTTAGGTCTTAATTCAAGTTTAGGGCCAAGGACTGAGAGGCGCATTATCCTTATTTCTTTTTTGTTTATTTTGCACAACCAGGCACCACAGTACCTGTTAGTATTGAGCTGAGTTGATGTCCACGTGATGCAAATTAACTTTCAAATTACATTTTATAAAGATGAATTATTGGGTTGGAGCAGGAATAGTTGGTGTGCTTAAGACTTGCCATGGTGGTCTAAAATAAGTCTAATGAAATGTGGAAGAATAATTTAGAGGCAGTGGGCTTTTTAGTTTAATTTTCCAGTTAATATGATAATTCAAGGTGTGATACTAATGTTTTTCTGGATGTTTTATTTTTCATTTAAAGTAAGCTCTGTACCTAATGGTTACAATGTACACTATTCAGGTGATAGATACACTAAAATCTTAGACTTCGCCACTATGCAATATATCTGTGTAACAGAACTGCACTTGTACCCCCTAAATCTATTGAAATAAAAAAGCATAAACTCTGGATAATGTAAAGCATTCGTGATATTAATTTTGATAGTATCTCTTGTGCACAAGATGCTTTTGGCTGACTTGCCCATTGGTGGAGAACTAAAGGCCCAAGTTTTATTTCAAAATCATGAAGTACATCATTAACTTTTGCTTTTATTGCATTTCCCATGTGTCCCTTTTATGTCAAGTTATATCTGATATTATGTATATTTTGTCCTAATAGCCTGAGCTGTATGCAGACTTTTTAAAAAAGAATTTAAAAAAATTATTTATTTTTTTGAACTGATAGAATATATTCATGTCAGATGGGTAAAGCTCTTGATCACTAAGAAGGAACTGGGTAGCTCTCATAAAACATTGGATTTTAATATTTCTTAAATTATGATATATTCTTAGGTGATGAAATCATACTTGTGTTTAAATGTAGGTTAATAATCCGATTCATATACATTTAAGTATTAACCTTGCTTGACCTCCTTGGTGACTCCTATTACCATGGGGTCAGGAAGAGCTGTGTTCTTAGAATTTTAGAGCAAGAAAAAACTGTAGAGACTGACTAGACCAGGTCCTTGAATTTACACCTGTGGAATCAGCCATGAGAGTTAAGTGACTTGTTGTAAACCCAACCACAAGAGAGTGACCACCTAAACCGCCAGCCTCCCATACAGTGATGCTGTGCCATGAACCTTTGTAGGTACTTGTACTCTGTCATCTTGAATCTGAGGCGCTATTGCAAGTGATTACAGGTGCCCATCCAACACTCTCTGTATTTAAAAAAAAAAAAAAAGAGGAATCTGCATACAAAGCTGGCACTGGATTCTTTTTATTTTCTTTAAAAAATGGCAGTGCCTTTAAGAGGCAAATATGCATCTTGCACTAAAGTCTAGGACTTTTACTGAGTAAGGATCATATGTTTACTTTTTATAATTTATAGATTAACAGTCTAGTAATAACCTGAAGACCTTGTTTAAAATATTATATTAAAATGCTTCAGACTCTTGAATTCGTATTGGATGAGAATTCATGGTCAAGGAACATGACTCTTCTTGAAATTATGTTTTTTCTTTGACCTTTGCCTCTCTAATTTTAACTCTTACCTCTTAATTTTAATTCCTTGGAAACAGGCTATACAGCCCTTGTGTTTCTTAGTCTACCATTAATCTAATATTGGTTTTATACCAGAGCTGATTTTGCATTTTATGTATTACCTAAAATATATACATACAAATAAATTACTGTTTAGTTAATCTACATATGTACATATTTTAAAAAATTTTTCTGCTTGCCGTGATCAGCCCATGTATGTATTTTTGGTAACTCCCTAAAGGATATTCAAAGAGTGACGAAATATAGAGTTTATTATTTGGTGGTTTTGCATTTTGTAGTAATTCCACCATTAGAATTTATATTATTTCTGGACAGTGCTACAAGTCAAATACAGACGTTAAACCTTTATTTTCTATAGTTTCAGTGTTGTTGATTTTTAGGTTCTGATCTTGGAAATAAAGATAAAGAATAAACACAAACAAAATGACAGATCTGATGATAACAGCTTAAACATGGACATTTATGTATGCTTTTTTCAATATTTTTTTTCTAGTTAAATCCAAGCACAACGTAAGTCTTGTAAATGTTCCTTGGAACATTTTCCTTTATATGCTAAGTTGCTTTAAAAATTAGCCCCAAATGATGGTTCCTTTTTTCTCCTTGATGAATTTTCCTGTAGTATTCTTGGACATTCTTTATTGCTCCAATAGTCTTTGAACCATGTTCAAAATTAGAAACTGAAGACAGTTCTGAAGATATTCTGAGGACAGTCAGAAATTATCACTGGTGATTTGATGTGTATGAATAATTTTGAAAGATTTTGATAGAACTTAAGTGCCAAGGACAGTTTCCATGGCACCTTCTTTATTGCTCCTTTGTGCCTGCTATACAGTACTTATTGCCTCCCTTGAATAATGGCCTTTCTTTTCAAATAATTTAGCTCACTTTTCTTGAAAAGATTTTTGATAGTTCCCAGGATGAGGGGTGGAGAAGGACTTGCAGTTGTTCCATGAACCCCCTTAACCCAGACTAATGCCAACCACTTCTCATCCTGAAGTGATCAAGCCATCCTTGGCTCTAACTGGAGTTCTTTCTCACCAACCTCCTCCTTGAACCTTTAGAAAAAATAGAGTTTTTCCTCCAAACTTTTTATTTTGAACTAACTTAGACACAAAAAAGTTGGGAAAAAAATGGTACAGAGAGTTTCCATATACCTCTCACCCACCTTCCCCCGATGTTACCATCTTATGCAGCCACAGCGCAGTTACCAAGAACAGGAATTTAATATCGGTACAATATTACTAACTGAACTACAAACCTCATTTGAATTTTCAATTTTTCCACAAATGTCCTTTTTCTGTTCCAGGATTTTATCCCACATTGCATTTAGTTATTTTGTCTTAGTCTTGGAGGTAATAGTTTTGTTTTGTTTTTTGGGTTTTTTGTTTTGTTTTGTTTTTTGGGAGACAGAGTCTTGCTTTTTCCTCCAGCTAGAGTGCAGTGGCATCATCATAGCTCACTGCAACCTCAAACTCCTGGGCTCAAGTGATCCTCCTGCCTCAGTCTCCCGAGTAGCTGGGACTATAGGTGCACACCACCATGCCCGGCTAATTTTTCTATTTTTTGTAGAGACGGGGTCTCGCTTTTGTCCAGGCTAGTCTCGAACTCCTGGCCTCAAGCAATCCTCCTGCCTTGACCTGCCAAAGTGCTGGGATTACAGGTGTGAGCCACCGTGCCTGGCCAGTAATAGTTTTTGATCAGAATTGTATAGGTATGTATGTATAGTATATCTTTATGGCATATATAGTATAATCTAATCATGCACCAGTACAATCAGATGTCTTCTTTGATCCCTTGATCACAAGTCAGACCACTCCCTTTTATCTTTTTTTTAAAATGTTTTTTACTGTTTTTTGTTTTTTTTGTTTTTTTTTTTTACTGTTGCATTGAAGTACTGTCAATGTGGATGAGGTCAGCCTTGTCAGTGTGGTTGTTGGGTGGTTGTCACTGTGAGTTTATATTGCTTCTCACTGGCGGGAATGTTGTTTACAAGCATTAATGGGAATGGAAGGCCAAGGGTCTTACTTATTTTCCTTGATCTCTTAGAGATGAGCTAGGAATTCATTGAGCTTCAGAGATCTGGAATGCTGGCTTTCTGTAGACTGGTACTGTGAAACAGAATTTTGTGCAATCATAGAAATGTTCTTTAATCTGCACTATCTAGTATGGTAGCCACTAGCACCATCTGGCTATTAAGCACTTGAAATGTGGAACTTTTAGTTTTATTTCATTTAAATTCATGGAAGTTTAAAGTTAAATGGCTACATGTGGCTAGTGGCTACTGTATTGAAGAGTTCAGCTGTAAAGTATCCTTAGGGAGTAAAATTGGATCACACTTTTAAAATTTTTCATTGTAAAATAAAACATAGATATGGAAAACCACAGAAAACAAATGCATGGTTTAATGAATTATCAAGAGGCCAACATTCCTAAAACTACTACCCCGGCCACGTAGTAGAACTTGGCCTGTCCTTCATGTATCTCATTCCAGCCAAAGTAATCACTATTGTGACTTTAAGGTTCATTTCTTCCTTACATTTCTTTTTAGTTTTATCACCCAAGTGGTTATCCCTAGACACTATGGTTTAATCTTGCACATTTAAAAATAATTGGAAACGTCCTTAAATCTCTTTTAATCAATAACTTCCACTTCCATCTCTCTTTTTTTTTTTCTTATAATTTATCTGGGGGTGGGGTACCTGAGTTTTTGGGTCCTGTAGAGTTTCCCACGGCAGGAATTTTGCCAATTGCACGCTCATAGTGTACTTCACATATTCTTATGTATTTTCTGCAAATTGGCAGCTTGATCCAGAGGTTTGATTGATCATACTCAGGTCAATCTGGGTCATACGTTTTTTAAGGTGCTTTTATAACTTCACATGCTTGTTAGTTGTGTGTCTGTTATTGATGTGGAAAGAACACCAATGTAGTGTTGTCCATCCAACAAAGTGTCCAAAATTGAGAGCAGTTGATATAATGAAATTGGTTTATGTTAAATTTTGCAGTATTCAATATGCAGCATGGAAACATCTATTGCATGCGACTTGTGGAAAGACAGATTTTCAGAGTTCTTTCTAAATATATTCAATATGTTTATCAGACTGCTATGTAAATTTTAGTTTTTACCAAGTACTTCTGTAGGCAAAAGATGTGTGTACGTGTGTGGGTATATGTCTGTTGGGGTGGTGGAAAGAATTGCTAATCAAATTGTTATATAGCCATTTATTTGTCTGTACTTCACCCACATGACTGTATGTACTGTCTTTTTTGAACCGGTCTTTTAATTTCCAACACAAGGGTAAAAAAAAAATTGGGCTTTAGAGTTATATTTGTGCACCAGAACATCTCAGGGCAAAGAGAATAAGCACGTGAGAGGTGAATTGGGTGTGTTCCTGTTGGAAGAAGCAGATGGTCAACAACTCTGGGAGCTGCTGTGTACAGAACCGTACACCAGCTACTGATATGGAGGAGTAGGGCTTTCTTAAGAATTAGAGGGCCGGTTCACTCTTATCAGGAGTTTAAAGTATAACTGGATAGGTATGACTTAGATACACAGAGCACTAAAGGATGCTTTTATAAGGAAACATGTCAACATGTAGAAGTTAATGTATCCAAAAATTGAGAGACTTTCCAATGTGATAAGTGAGCACTGGCCTGGAAATTAGGTAATCTTAGTTTGAATCCAGTTTAGACTTCTGTCCTCATCTGGGTAATGGGGGAGTTGGACTCTATTAGGGGTAGCAAATATATGACATTATTGCCAGCTCCTATGGCAGATGACACTAATTAGTCTTGGTGCTCATTCAATTTCAGAATCCTTCTCAGTTCAGGGATCCAAGTAGCCATTATGTATCAGTGGGTTGGGATTGACATGGGAAACACGATCCATTTGTCATTCCTGGCTGTATAGGTTCCAAGTCTGCTCTTAACCACTGATCTCCTCTGAGGATAAAGAAAATTCCTTGGAAGCTCTAAATTACCCTGCTACTCAGTGTTTATACAATGTATTTCTTCTACATCTTTTAAATCTTCCATAGAAGCACAACGTCTCAGGGGAAAAAAAATCTATGGTAGTGAAAATTTTTCCTAAAAATATTGTCATTGAAATATTGAAAGTTTCATCCAAAATAAAACCATTGGTTGCTGTGTGTTGGCCTTAAGCTGGAAATGAGTTGATTTAGGATGAAAATTTTAAAAAAACAAAACAAAACCCTGTTCATTCCTCAGTGTTATTTTTCTTTGTGAGTAGCATGTAAAATGTCAAGTTTTTCTAACTTTTGTTGGGCCCAAGCCAATGTTTATTACTATGCAATTTATGTGAACTTGTAGTTTAAATCTGCTATTTGAGTCACATACTGGTTTCTTGGTCTTTTCCAGAGCTCTGTGACCCAAGTAAAGCTCTGGAACCCTCCCTCTTTAAAAACTCTGATCAGGAAATAAATACTAGTAGACCTTTGTGTCTGATCTTGTAGGACCCATACTGAAGGGTGAAATAATGTTACCCTCACCCCAGTGACGCTTGATGGTGGTGGGAGTACAGATAGATGTATTCATAAATGAATAGGAGAGGAAGTCTGTGTTGGAAACAGCAAGTCAGGATGCAGATATTCCTAATACTGTATGAGGACAGTGCAGAGAAGGAGAAAAAAGCCCTAAGGGGTTGGTAGTTGTGATTTATTAAAAGCTCACTTAACAATCCTTTGAACTAGCTAGAGAGCCCAAGGATTACTTTGAGTTTATAGGACTGCATGCTTTTGCATGCACAAATCCTATTTGTGCAAATTTGACCTTTAAAATGATCTCCATTCCTGTCTTCCATCCATCTCCTCCTTTCCCCCCTTTACAGGTGGCCTTTTGTGTGAAATTTTAGGTTTTCTGGATGATGATAAGGCCATAAGACTTCCGTCTATGGCTGGCTACCATCCTTTCACACACCTAACAATTTATTGAGCACCTGTTATCTGCCAGGCACCATGCTAGTAATGGAATAATCATAGTACCTAACATTTATTGAGAACCTCCTTTGTGTATGGCCCAGTGTTAGGTACTTTATGTGGATATTTTTTCTCATTTGATCATCACAACCAAATGAGGATGGATTATTGGTGTGGTTCAGAGAGGTTAATCATTGCCTGTTCCACACAACTAACTGACTGGGTTAGTGTTTGAATGTACGTCTTGGTCATTGATTGATTTTGTTCTTCTCATCACATGGATTTTTGTGACATTTCATAAAAATAGGTTTTTGAAAGGTAATTTCTCAATGGATTTGTATGTTTTTGAAAGCAAATGCTGTCTTCCCTGCCCTCTGCCCCCAGTCACTCATAATAAAATATAGAAGATCTGTCTGTAAGAACATGGTCTTTAATTTCCTGGAGGTGTAAGATGATGTTATAAAACTAGTGCAGTCAAGCCTGGTAAGTATAAGATTGAGGAGATTTCAAAGATACATGGAACGGGTTTACATATAATAAAAGGTTAATTCAATTCTAACACTCTTTTCTCTGTCCCTAGGTAAGGTTGGGAGCTGCTAGGCACTCACAGAAACAACTTTGTAATTGTGTACTTGCTGTAAGTCTACTCTGTCTGTCCTCTTTGAGCTGCTAAGATAATTGAACATACCCAACCATCACAAACTCAGCTTGTCTTAGAATTGGTAGTGTGTCCACTGGATTCATATTTTGGAGTTTAGATAGTCCTCTTATTCATCAGTATTTGTAAATTCTTTATATTCTAAAGTTTGATACAAGGGAGGTTTGCAGAAAGTGATATCAAACAGTACCTTTGTCCTTTGTTTTGCTTTTAATAATCAACTCATTTAAAAATATTCCTGGATTTTTCTATCATCTTGTATTTCCATTATCTCCAGATATCTGAAATCAGCTCTGTAAACTTATGTTGCATGTCTCCTTCACCCATATGCATTACATTCTTTTTTAATTCATCCTTTCTGTTCTATCCTTATCTCTATTTCTCATCTCTCATCTTTTTGAAATGTGAAGTCATCAGATAGTTAGCTTTTCTTTGAATATTAATATGACATATTTGGAGGAGAATTATTTCACAGAATAAGTTCTAGAATTTTAGATGGCAATTTATTCAACAGATTTTTAATTAAAAAAAAAAAATTGCTATATCTGCCAGCCATTGGATCTGATGCTGGAGATACAAGTAAGCAAAGCTGAGACTCTCTGCTGTAATCCCTATGGTAATGGACCCAGCCACTAATCCAGTAATCATGTGGACAAATAACTAAAGACTGCTTATGGAGTTAGGAAAGAGCCCCTGGGCTCTAGCAGTGTGTTTATAACAAGGGGACCTAACTAAGTCTGAGGGTCAGAAAAATTTCACCTAAGGAAATAACATTTGAATGAGCTCTAAAGGATGAAATGGAGTTAAATAATTGAAGAAGAAAGGAAAAGCCTTCTGGGTAAAGCAGTCAGCATATGCAAAGGTCCTAAAAGAGGGAGCATTAAGTGTTCCGGGAACTAAAAGCAGCTGTCAGTTGCTGGAGTGTTTTGAATGAGGAGTATTTCAGGGTGAGAAAAGGCTGGAGATGGAGGAAGAGACTATCTTGCAGGTCTTAGACCATGTTAAAGGATTTCACTGCTTTAGCTCAAGAACCATGGAAATCTTTCAAAGGGCTTTAAGCAAGGATATGGTCTGATCAGAGTTTCCTTGGAAAGGACCATGCCTGCTTTTATTATATGGAGAACTAATTAGAAGTGGGCAAGAATGGACGGGGCATCCCGTTGGAAGAACTTTCCTCATTCTGGTGAGAGATTTGTTTCCTGAAACCAGAGTGGCAGTGGTGGGGAAATGCTTACAAAAATCCAGGATCTAGTTCGGAGGTGAAATCGGCTGGACATGGTGACTAATTTTATGTGGAAGGGAAGGGGCGGGTATCAAAGGTTAGAAGCATTGTGGTGCCATTCACTATTGCATGGCATGCTAGAGGAAGGCCAGGTTTCGGGAAAGACCATGTGGTTTTGAACCTGTTGAAGGAGAGGTACCTTAGAGGTCTCCAAAATGTGTGTGTATGGGGTGGTGGGGGGCAATGCCAGGAAGGCAGCAGGATTTACATGCCGCAGCTAAGAGGGGCAGCCAGGGCTGGAGTACACGTGTGAGAGGTATCTGCTTACAGGTTGAGTTGAATGAATGGCAAGGATTAGCATGCCTGTCAGAGGGCACCGACATGGTTTAGTTGGCTGTGTAGATGAGAAGGAGCCTGCAAAAGAGAGGGCAGGGGATGGCCAGCAAGGCAGGAACAAAACCAGGGGCTGTGGTATTAGGAAAGTGGGGAGAAGAGAGCATTTAAGCAGGAGGTACCTGTTGCCAAAGGTAGGGTGGGGTCCAGAGACGGGGGCTGTTCTGATGGCCTGTTAGGGTTGGAGCTTTATTGTAATGGGGCAAAGAGCAAAGGAAATGGTGACTGCAACCATCCAGACAGTAATTCCCTGCAGAGTTACCAAGGACTGTTCAGTTAAACACATGTTTTTTATCATGGTAGTTCTGTCTTTCCATGCATTGTCTTCAAGGTTGTGGCTCCCTAGAAACATTGCTGTATTTCAGCCAACTGGGTTGAAAATGGTGTTAACTCTGCTTTCTCTCTTTAGAAGAAAGGGTTACAATTGAGTTTTCTTTTTTCTTTATTTTCATGCATTCAACACCCAGTCCTCACTGGGCTGGTCTTACCCCCTTCTCTCTGTTTGCCTCTTGGGTATTAATACAGAAGCAAACAGCTGGAAAGGTAAGCTGTTTTCCTGGAGGTAATAAATTTGTGTGTGACTCAGGGAGGTATCAACCCCAACTGTTGCCCCTCTTTGTATACTCAGCCAGGACATTTGTATATATCAGTAAAAAGATTTTTTATTATTTTTTTAATTGTAGAGCTATAATATCTATTCATCCTATCAGAAGAGATAAAACGGATCAGTAGGCAAGCAAGCATTTGTTGGTGTTTGAGAGAGATTTTATTAAGCTAGAATAGTCTGTTAGAGACTCAGCTCCATTTTCAAGTATTTTGTTAAGAGGGTCTCAGGATGATTGTAGGAAAAAAGGGGTATTTAGAAGGTCATGTACTCTGACATTAACTAGATTATAGAATTTTATAAATTAGTTAAGATGGACTTTAAAATAGCAACAGGAAAAAATATTGGACTCATCCATCTGTGAGTGTGGATCAGTCTGGTAGCAATAGGATTTTTGGATTCCACTCTGTGGGCATCCTGGTAGGAATGAATGAAGCACACACCTGCTGGTGCTTTTGTTCTTTCTATTCTTGGATCTAGCATTTATTTCTGTTCTCTTTTAGTAAGAATTTTGCCTGGATTAGTAATTGCTCCATGCTTTTAATCTCTGGAGTAACTTCATAAATTAAGTATGGGTATGTCTGAGATGATGCTGCCAGCCCTGAAGATAAGTCTTATATAGTGCTTTTGGGGTGACATGTAGAGATGGCATGTCAGAAAGAATAATTTGGAATCTTAGCTCTCTGCTGCTTGTGCTCAGGTTATCAGGGCTGGGCGCTGAGGTGTGTGCCTGTCCAGCTGTGTCTTCTGCTGGCCTCGTCTTGGTAGTTTGGGTTGAAAGACCGTGTATCACATGTTTCTTGTCCTCTCACCCTCTCCCTTGGCCTCTTTTCTTTCTTCTGTGCTTAAGTGTTAATATAAACAGACCCCTTTTGCATCTCTCCTCTCTTGAACTTCTGAAGACACTGATGTGCATCTATTATGCTCTACCATGTGGTTGATGCTACTTTAGGTATTTAATGTCTGTACACTTTTGTTGTGTTGGGATGAGCAAATTATCTGCCATAGCAACACATAAAAAATCCCCAAATCTCAGTGGCTTCACACAACAGGTGTGCTTCTTCCTTGCTGTTCATATCCATTGTGAGTTGGTGTGGGGACTCTTCTCCACACAGACTTGAAGGATCTTAGCCTCTAAACCTTGAGGCCAAATCCTTCAGGAGCTAGGGAAGAGAGAGGCTGGAGGATCCCTCATGGGCTTTTCATTGTTTAACACGTCTGCTCACAGCTCACTGGCGAGAGCAAACCACATGACTAGAGGCGGGGCTAGATAGGGACAGATTAGAACATACTGGGAACAACGGGAATGCTTTGTGAGTGTTCTTGTCTCTGCCCAATGTGTATCACTTTGTGGGAAGGAAAATTCTAACAACCTCTTCATTGTTAAACGCATTGCTATAGCTTTTCCTTGATGGAAACTTTCTCAAAGACAATATAAACTATACATAATCTCTGTCTTGTTAAAGCACTTACTTTTATAGTTTATTTTTTCCTTTTATTGTTGAAGAGTTGATCAGTATTTTCCTTTTGAATCCAATGGTAGCAAACCAATTATTTTTTCTCAGAATATAGCAGGGCAAAAGAAAATAACTTTTGCCTCATTCATAACAGTATGTATAAATGTGTAATACCTCTTGGAATAGACAATGGGAATTTTGGTGACACCCAGGGCATCTGATTTGTTAAAGTAGTTTCAAAGCCTCTGCTGTAGGGTTTGGTGGGGGAGTTGGGCATAGGGGGAATTTAGCATCTGAAGATTCTGTTGACCATCATCCAAACTAGGTCCATTCTTCCATTTTCTATGAAGTCTAAAATAGGTCCCTGGTATTTTTAAGGGATCTGTTTGGGATTTAAGAGTCAGGTTATTTTACAGGAGGCTTAAGTCTTCTTTGTTTAGATAAAATGAAAACTTCAAATTTTCCTTCAGACCTATTAGACCAGTGACCTCTGTCTCATGTTCCATACATGTTTCCTCTCCAAGGGAAACCCATGACCCATGTTCCTTCTCCAAGGGAAACCAATGTGGAGACATGCAGTCTACATCAATGATGTCTACATTACAAATACTTTTAAAATATTAAAATATTAAGTAGAGGCTAGGTTTGCCTAATAGAGAATCTAACAAACTATAACAAATTAGAGTAATTTTTATTGGAAATGGATCCCTCTAAAGGCTGCAAAGTTTTGTATTCCTAAAAGCACTCAGTTTACTTAACCCGTATTCCTGGTAGAGCATGAATTATCTAGCTGTTTTCTGATGAATAGTTCAAGGATAAAGTGGTCTCATCTGAATAATGGGACTTTATTAGGGGGATCTACTTTAATGTGATTTGGGGTACATCTTTGTATGGTCATTCGGTTGTCTTTTATATAATTATATTCTGAGTTGTTGGTAGGTTTATTTCATTTGTACTAGTTTCTAAGTTCTATAGGAGGAGGGGAAACCTCTTATTGCCCTGTGCCCTATATTTGTTTGTGGGCTGAAGGGAAGGATCCCAGGCTGTGTAAATGGTGGGGATGAGAGAGAGTGAAGGGGAATAAGTCCTGGCCATTGCAAGTAATTACATCGTCAGCATCCTCCAGGAAGCAATGCCTGGCTCCTTGAGTACATCTGTTCTGGCCCTGACAGACAAGTAGAAGTAGGTGAGTCTGTCTTCCTACTGAAGAATAACTTCAGAGACATTTTAGGATGATACTCTTCATTGAAACCTTGGGGTTATGGTTTTTTTAAGTTTGTTTTAATATCCCCTTCCCCACTGATTATACTAGTCATATGTACCCTTTATAGACACATTACAAATAAAATGTAAAAAAGAAATTAAGTCTCATACAATCTTCCTTTCAAGAGGTAATCTTTATTAATCTTTTGTTAGACTCCATTTCTGTCTTTTTAAGTATGTGCTTATTTTTTCCTGTATGTCAAAACAAACAAACAAACAAAAAAACAGTTTTAGATCTTGATCTTGTGACTTAAGAATGTATTGTGACAGGCTGGGTGTGGTGGCTCATGCTTGTAATCCCAGCACTTTGGGAGGCCATGGTGGGAGGGTCGTTTGAGGACAAGAGTTCAATACCAGCCTGGGCAACATAGCAAGACCCCATTTCTACCAAGAAAGAAAAGAAAAATAGCATGGTGTGGTGGCACACACCTGCACCTATAGTCCCAGCTACTTGGGAGGCTGAGGCAGGAGCATCACTTGAGCCCAGGAGTTCGAGGCTGCAGAGAGCTATGATTGCACCATTCTAGTCCAACCTGGGCTACAGAGCAACACCCTGTCTTTGAAAAATATATATATTGTGACAAACAACCCTATTCAAAAATGAGTGAAGGACTTGAATAGACATTTCTCCAAATGGCCAATAAACACGTGAAAAGATGCTTAACATCACTAATCATTTGGGAAATGCAAATCAATACCATAGTGAGATACCACTTCACACCCATTAGAATGGCTGTTATGAAGAAAATAGAACATAACAAGTGTTGAGGATGTAGAGAAATTAGAACTCTTGTACATTGCTGGTGGGGAATGTAAAATGGTACAGCACTGTGGAAAAAGGTATGAGGGAGGGTTCCTCAAAATATTAAATTACTATATGATCCACCAATTCTGCTGCTGGATATGTACCTAAAAGAAATGAAAGCAGAAACTTGGACAGATATTTGTACACCCATGATCATAGCAGTTACGGTGAATAGCAGCTTGTCCACAGTAGCCAAAAGGTGGAAGCAAGCCAAGTATCCATTAATGGGTGAATGGATAAACAAAATATGGCAACACATGTAGTAGAATGTTATTGAGCCTTAAAAGGGAAGGAAATTCTGACAACATGTATGAACCTTAAAGACATCGTGCTAAGTGAAATAAGCCAGTCACAAAAAGACAAAAGGATAATTTCACTTATATGAAGTACTATCTAGATTCATCAGATTCATGGACGCGGAATGTAGAATGGTGGCAGCCAGAAGCTGGGGGGAGTAGGAAAATGGGGAGTTAGTGCTTTCGTGGGCAGTTTCAGTTTGGGAAGAAAACATTCTGAAGATGGATGATGATGATGGTCGCAGAACAATGTGAATGTACTTAATGCTACAGAACTGTATGCTTAAAAATGGTTAAAATGGTAAATTATTATGTATATGTTATTGCAATTTAAAAAAGAATATATTGTGATCAGTTCCCCATTTCAAATATTTTTTGAAAATAGGTATATAATATTTCATTATATAGAATATCTTTTACCATTTTTTTCATTGTTGGACATTGACATTGATCCAGTTTTTACTAATGTGAGCCATATGGTGATGAATGTCCTTCCCCCTCCCCCTTTTTTTGGAGATAGGGTCTCACTCTGTCCCCCCGGCTCGAGTGCAGTGAGGTCATCATAGCTCACTGCAGCCTCAAACTCTTGGGCTCAAGCAATCCTCCAGCCTCCCGAGGAGCTGGGACTACAGGTGTGAACCACCACACTGGGCTAATTTTTTCTATTTTTGGTAGAGACGGGGTTTCCCTCTTGCTCAGGTTGCTCTCAAACTCCTGACCTCAAGCAATCCTCCTGCCTTAGCCTCCCAGAGTGCTGGGATTACAGGCGTGAGCCACTGTGCCTGGCTGGATCGAAGTTTTAAATCTGATAGAGCTAATAACAAAACCTAACCTAATATACCTCAATACTTTTTTTTTTTTTTTTTAGGCGAAAATAACAGAAAACTTGGCATTGGCCTTTTGACTTTTCTTAAGTAATAAAAGAGCTTGATTCCATGGAATTCTTGAAGAAAGAATAAATGATGAATCTTTAGCCTGTGATGGTTAATCATTTTATTCCTTTCTATAAGTCCAAAAGCCAGTGTTTTTTCTTAACTCTTATTGCTAAAATTTGTAAACAGCATAGAGATTTATTTGGGGGATATATTTATTTGCTCTAGTATATCCCCAAATAAATCTCTGTGCTGCTTACAATGGATACGTGTGTGTGTGTGTGTGTGTGTGTATATATATATATATTTTTTTGTTTTGTTTTGTTTTGTTTTTTTAACCTGGGAATCTTTTTTTGTGTGTGCGCTTAAATGCCCAATTGAGTAGTGACTTATTGTTCTTGGAGAGGTAGTTTTAACCCTATAAATTCCTCTAGCAGGCTTTCTAGGTCTTCCTGAATGATTTCTTAAGGTTTTGAAAATTCTCTCAGGTATTTTTTTTTAAACCTGGCTTGACACTTCATCTTTCTTCTGTTCAGAGAGTGTTTGGGTTTGATGCCATCCCTGAGGCTGCCATGTCTCAATTTTGGTCGCCAAAAAACATTAGCTTTCTTTGGTCACTGACCAAGCTTGTCACTGTTCATTTCTGCCTGGCTCTAAACTGAAGACTTCAGTCCAGTTTTCAGAACTGCCTGTTTTGATTTACTGTGCAAAAAGCCCTCTTTGGCCATGAACCATGCTCTGAATATCGGCGTAAGCACCTATGCTGCTTTACTAAATTGTTGTTGTTGAGAGGAGGGGATGAGCAAAGGTTGGCACATGGAGCATCTGTTATGGCTGTATATTTTCATTGTATTAGTTTTTCTGACTTCCAGGATTACTTTTATTACGCAACTGCTCAGTAAAGCAATTTTGGTAGGCTAAGGACATAACATTTACGCCGCTCATTTTAAACATATGGGGTTTTTTGGTTGTTGTTCATAGCTGTCTTATTGACTAAATTTATAAAATATAAATGAACCAGGATTCTGCAGCTGTATCTGGGCTTTGGCAGTGTTCAGGGAAGCTGTAGTGGAAGAAGGGGAGTAAAGCACATTTGTGGAATGGTCTGTAACCAACAAGCTGTTTGTGCAATTTTAATTTGCTCTTCCTGGCAGAAGTTTCATAGAGCTATTTCTCAGAGACACAAAAAATATTTATGGTAAGCAATTTTTGTAGATAGCAATAAAATTCAACAGGCTATTGTATCACTCCATTTGGAAGGTATGTTTCCTGATCTTCAGGTGATAGAAGGAAATGACAAGAACATACTTGTGGCCACACATGCTTTAATCTATCTTGCTGGCATCCCTTAGACATTTACTGACGAGTCTGCAGGTATATATTGAGGAGAGGAACCACATAGGTTGCGGAGTGGATAATTTTGATTCCGAAAGCTCTTAGGCAAATCAGAAGGGATGTAGTAGACAGCACTTAAATGGTTACTGTTACAGTTTCGACTGAGAGAAGGGGATGGCTGGTTTTTGACCTGACTTGCAACACTGTTATATCTGGAGTTATAACCTTCCAGAGTGTTGTAAAGTTTCCAACACAGTATATACTTCTATATTACCACCTCAGTGAGCTAGCACTGTGGTTCTGCTGTTTATTTGCTCTAGTATTTAATCCATCTTTCTTTTAAAAAATTAGGCCTTCTGAAAACAGTAGCTGAAAAGGAAAATTAATTCTTTTCTAAAATTTCAAATTTCTTAAGCATCCACTTAGAATAAGATCCCTCTTATTAACTCAAAGATTTTTTTAACAGACCACTTTGAATCTAACTTAAGTTTAATTTTAGTATATGCTAAAAATTTTTCTTACGTGACTCCTACAGTTTTCCTAGAGTTATTGAAAAACTGTTCCTGTAAAAAATGTTTAGTTTCTATTCTGTTGTTCATTTTAGCCTCTTAATATTGTCTTGTCATTACTACTTGAAGGGAACTTAAAAAGATAGAAATATAACAGCTGTTTTGGAGTACATTTAGAGAAATGTAAACTCCAGAATCTGTTGTTTTTCCTTGACTACCTTCTCCTCCCTCCCCCAAGACCTTTAAATAGAAGCTGTTTCCTTTTGTTGCATTAACCCCAAACCCTATCTGATTTCTTCCAGTTGCTGAACAAAGAGTTGCAGCTTGCCTCTGAAGGCCACCAAAAAGGACCAAAATATTTTATGGAAATGGCAACAAAATAAACCAATATTAAGAGTCCCCCTTGAAATCTGCCAATTATATGTATGCGAGCTTAATCAGATTTTCAAATGCTTTTATAACATTATATAATAGAGGTGAAAGTGAAAGGTCTGCGTTGTAACTTTGATTACATGAGCTAAAAGTGTAAGCCTTACCATTTGATGTGCACTTTATTCTAGGCTTAACAGTAAGAACTGTTTTTCAGTAAAAATGGTGTGGATTAGTTCTGTGTTAAACATGTCTTCATCTCATTTGTGTATTGCATTAAACTCTTCAGGGAAACATGAAAAGGACATTTAAGCCTTACAAACAAGCTACATATCATAAAATGTTTGTTTCAGACAATCGCTCAGTCAAAAGCAGTGGACTTTTGCTTGAAGATAATCTCAATAATGGAAAACAATTACCACGGCCTCAGGGAGCTAGATTTTGGGTAAATGAATTAGCCCTTGGCAAGGGACTGGGGAATCCTGGTATCAGAACCGGCAGATGATTTTTAAATTTTTTTTGGTCAGAACACGGCTCCAGTTTGGTTTAGGTTTTGAATGTTCAGAAAGTTTTCATGGCAGACAGGGTCAGCAGGGATTTGGGCTTGGTGCTTCTGCTATGCAAACAGTGATGGATTTGGCATACATGTGATTGTGGCTGCTTAGTGTCTTTAAGATGGGAGAGCATTAGCTACAGTCAAAGGAAAAATTAGAGCATAAATACCAGAGTCTTTAAAATGTTTATTGGAGAGCAAAGAAAAATGTCATAATTGGGTGCTGTTGTATGTTCTAAGCAAGCAAAGCTTCTCTGAATTTGAATACCCCAAAAATCCATTATTTAGAAGTCATTCATATTCATCATTGGTATAGCAACTGTGAGCACTCTTAGCCAGAAGCAATAATTTTGCTAAAATTATTTGGCAATTAAGAAGGTAGGGTGGCTAATCAAAGTCCTGTAGGCCTAAGGAGGAACTTGGCAATGAGCTCTTGTTAAAAGGACAAGTGCCAGGAATCAGGGAAGCCCAGGGAGAGTTCCCGGGGAGTCAGAGGAGGGAAATTGAGACCTTATAGCTTTATTCCTGCAAGCATATAGATCTGAAAAATCAATTGCATGGATCTTATAATTCCTTTTTACTCTTTCTTTCTTTCTATTTTTTTGTTAAACTTAAAAAAAATCCAACAACCTCATGGTGCTCTGCTGGATCTTTATTTTTCTGATGGTCACAGACCTCTGTCTAGAGAGCTGCTAGTTTTCTACTCTTTAATGTAGAGATTTGGGGATATGACAAGCCTCACTATATCTTCACTATATGTACTACTGCTTCTTGGGCAGCAGACAGTAAATATTAAGTAAGGTCTTCAAATTCAGTTTTATTCCATCAAATCATGGTAATATTTTTTTCCCTGTGTTTAATCTCTAAGGTACAAATTTTGATGAGTATTAAGTAATTTAAAAATTTATCTAATATCTTTGTGTTTGCTATGAAGTATCCATTTGGAGGTACAAAATTAAGTGAGGCATATTGCTCTGAAATGTGTGCCTGTGATTCTTGCATGATAGGAGGATGTGTCTCGCGTTGCAGATGCTTATCAATTCTGAATATCTCACCTTGAAAGAAGTTTGCTGAATGAAGGACTTTATATATGAATGAATGAATTATAAATGAATGAATGAATGAAGCACTTTATAAAAAATCCTACAGTTTTGAGTAAGGAGTACTGTAGGTAAGGAACTGTTTTGGTGAGATGTTTCATAAATGGTAATCAGTCACAATAATGAACTAGGTACTTGACTGTGGTAGTATAATCCTATCACAGTGTGATAGCAAGTTAGAATCTGAAATTGAACTTGACCCTGGTTATCTTCAGAATGTTAGTTTCCCTTTCTTACGTGTACGTAAACATCTTTTTTTGCATGTTGACCTAAACATTTATATATCCTTTAAAAAAAAAAAATCACCTTGCAGGTTTTTGCAATTTACCAAGGAAAAGGATTGCACAGGAAGGCAGCTTTTAAATTGTGATAAAGATTTCTAGTGAGTTATTTTCTTACAGTTCTTATACAAGGAATTCAGGATTTTGGATTATTTTATATGGGCTGCAGATATACTATATGTGGTTGAAAGGTTACAAGCCATCCTGACGGTGTTTTGCAATTATAAATTCAGCCATACAGCAGATGTTTCTGGAACACCTACTATACACAGACACTACTAAGGATACAACAGTGACTAAATCAGTTGTGGTCTCTACTTTTAAGGGAGTGTTGAAATCTATCCAAATAAAAGCTAAATCAAAATGAGGAATTCAGAGACAGAGATACTTGGGAGGGAGGGTGAGTGTCTGAACCTATTTGAATGTAGACAGAACTAGTGCCAAACAGTTAAGGGTATTGTGGGAAGAGGACAGATATGAAAGTTACAAACCTAGATAGTATGAAAATAGTGTAACTGAATAAAAGCCTGGAGGCAGAGAGAGGAAAAATGAGAGGAAGTATTAGCATGCTGGTGTCTGTATCTTTCAAAGTAGAGTCAGTCGATTTTGCCTAAAACTGTAGCACATTGTTTAAAAAACATTCCTCCAGCTTCTTAATATTTTTCACCATTGCTTAATCTTAAATTTCGTGAATTTTATATAGTTAGATCAAGAAAATTTAAATTATATCAAAAATGAAAATAGCATGCAGAATATGACTCCATTTTCGTAAACTTCTGTCTTCCTCAGAATCCATCCATTCATCCACATTTGTAGAAAGATGCCTAGAATGGTTTTTGCCTAATGTTAATGATATTATTTCTGTGTGTTGGCATTTGAGTTGATTTATTTTTATATTTGTCTTTCTACTCTGCATTGAACAAATTCTTTAAATATTTTATTTTTTAAAAGCAAATATGCCAAGATGCTAAAAGTAGATAATTTTGGATGTTGGGAATGTGAATAATTATTATTTTATTGTACTTCTAATTTCCAACATTAGAGAGGGGGGAGGGAGAATATTGTTTGGTTTACTGTGGTGAACGTTGGTTGTATGTTAAACAGACCTGAGTTTCCTAAGTAACTGGGAATATACATAGGGGACGAGTGATAATTTCTGGTACTTAATCCTTCTCTTCTCCACCACGCTTAACATTTTCCACATCACTTTTTTCTCCCCTTGTCCATTCTGGGTCCATTTCACTCTTTGTTGTCCATCACCAAATGACATAACTTCCTTTCAACAAGAAAGTTTCCCTTGTTTGTTTGGTTTTCATGGAAAGCTGTTGAAGAGATATAAATGAGTATGGGATGGGGGGAAGATGGTTTTGCTGTGATGAGATTTAGAAGTTCATTTGGCCTGCTGTGCAGAGGCCAGATTGGAGGGAAACTGGAGTACCGCAAGGTACTTCTGAAGCAATCCTGCCAAAGGATGGTGGCAACTTGGACAGAGGAGGTGGAGGTGGGCATAAGAGGCCATGCTTGAAAAATGGACCAGACTTAGTGGAAGATTAGATATGGGGAGGTGATTGAAGGACAGGGAACATTCAGGGTGACTCCTAGGTTCTGAGCTTGCACAACAGGATGGTGGTGGTGCTATTTGCTGAGATAAAACTTGAGGGAAGAGGAACTTGGTATTTGTACATCTGAACCATGAGACTGAACCAGGTAACCTTGGGCTTCATTTCAAAATCGATAGCATTGATGCCTACCATTGTATGTTTTTAGCTAGGGCCCATGAATGGGCTTCTTGGACCCCATTCCTCCCTAATGTAAAGAAAAAAAATTGTCAGCAGCATTTTCTCGGGAGAGATTCCTTTCTTATCTTTCATTAGACTCTCAGGGAGGGCCATGACTCAAGAAAGGTTAAAAATCACTGACTATGTTTCATCATAGGGACCGTTCAATAAATACTTGCCATGGGCTCTTGAAGCACAAGAACATTAGCAATGCTTGGAAATTTCCCATGCAGCCTTATAAAAGGGAATTTGAAGCTGTAAGTGTCATTTTTCCAGGACATCTTCCCTGACCACTTAAGACTGAAGTGATCTCTCTGCCTCTTAATTCCTTTAGCAATTATTCATGTATTTCTTACCTTTATGTTTTTTGGGTATACTTCTTAGCCTTTTCAATAGAAACAGCTAGCAATCATTAGCATATTCCCATGCTAGGCAATTTATGTAATTATCCCTGTGAGATTAGTATTGATACTCACATTTTACAGATGAGGAAACTGAGGCTTAGAAAATGGCAGGTAGTAAGTGGCAGAACTGAATTTGAATCCAGTCTATTTGGCTCTAGAGTCACATTGCTTTCCACTCTACAGGTATTGACAAGTCCTGTTGGTTGGCAGAAGTCATGCCTGTTACTTGTATCTCTCGTTTTGTACTTGGATCTCTACTGAAAGAATGAATATGCATATTGTATGATCAAGCCTGTTTTATGTAATGTCCCTGCATATGCCTGGAATAAAAGATTACTCCTTTTATTTTTCTAATTTGTCTCCTGTCCCTTTTATAAACTAAATGTCTCCCCGTCACCCCCCACCCCCGCCCAAATCTATTGTTGGATTTTCTTGGGAACTCATACCTTATCTTGCTTTGGAAATAGCAAAATACACAGAATCACAGAATTATTATACCCAATTCACAGATGTGAGACTTATTTGCATGACCACTCTTACCTCCCACACCAATTTTCTTGCCATTTTTTGTTGTATGTGGTGCTGCTCTGTGTGTGTGTGTGTGTGTGTGTGTGTGTGTGTTTAAATCATGATTGAATTAGAAAACCTTGTTAGGAAGTTGAATTTATGAAACAGTCATTTATGTTCAGCCTGTGTAACTAATGGACAATTATCTTTCAGTTTCCTCTGGAATCTTGCTTTAATGACTTTCAGAGTAGTGTTTATGTATGCCATCACTTGCCTAATTAGTTTTATAAGGAAATCCGTGCTGTCCCAGGCCATCCTGCCAGTAGGTGCAGCTTCTACTTCCCTCAAGCCTCCTGAGGGACGCTCCCAGGTCTAATGCTGGAGGCTGGCTTTCCTAGTTAGTGCTCCTGGGTGATGGACCATTTCTTTCTTTTTTTAAATCATAGAAAAGAGGAGAAAGTGTTGAGAGGTGGCTGAGTGAACAATAGTCCTTCTGATGTAATATCTTTCTTATCATGAAACTTTAGTCATTTTTATTACAAAATTGTGGGCAGGAAAAATATATATAAGCAATATCCTTCACATTTAGGATGAAGAAATCTCCCTTCAAAGAAATTTGGAAATGAGCAAAAAATTTAAGAGCATTTGGAAATGGAATTCGTAGCCCTAATAAAAATGCAATTAAGTGCGTCAGCATTTTGATTCTGAGGAGGCCATGCACGGTGCCTGGCATATAGTGGATGGATAATTAATACTTTTGAATGAATGCATAAGCAGACGGGTGGATGAACGCCAGTGGAACATAAGGTCTGTGAGGGCAGAGTTGCTGTGCTTCTAGCGTCATCTAGAAGGTACTGAACAACTACATTGTGAAAGGATGGCTAAATGGATGCCAGCAATAGATAAGGTGTTGGGTTGGTTTTAGATTAAAACTGGAGACCCTAAGAGATGATCCCTGGATATAACAGCAAAGTATTTTAAAAAGCCAAATTTATTAGAAACATTACTTATGTCCTATGCTACCAGAAACCTCCTTTTATTTGGAAATATTAGATAGGTGGAGTTGATGTTTTGAATTTTTGAATATAAATTAAGGCACTGTTCCTCAGACTTTAGGTCTGAGGATGCCTTTATATACTAAAAAATTACTGGGGACTCCAAAGAGCTTTTGTTTATATGGAGTTTATCTACTGAAATTTATAATATTAGAAACTAAAAATGAAAAATTTTAAAGCCATTTATTAACTGATTTAAAATAGTAATAGTAATCCCTTTATTGTATGCTAACATAAACTATGTATTTTTATGAAAAAGGACTATATTTTCCCAAACAAAAAAAAATTTAGTGGGAAGAGTGGTGGTGTTTTACATCTTTCTTATGTTTGACTTAAATAAAACACAGTTGGACTCTCAGCTGCTTCTACTTTCAATCTGTTGTGATATGTTTTGGTTGAAGTATATATTGAACATAGACATGTAATTGGAGAGAGGAAGAGTATTTTAATAGCTTTTTTAGATAATCGGAGATATTCTTTGATAGTGGTAGTTGGCAAGTGATAGGTTCTTAAAGGTTAGTTGCAAGGTAGAAAATGAAACCATATCTGTGTCCATTGGTCTGTCCTACATGTTGAATAAGTTCTTTTACATGCTTGTGTAACCTCATTCCTTGGTGGTTTGGAAAACACTATTTCATTTAGTTCTGCAGGTCTTCTAAATGTTGACACATTTCATAATACAACATCAAAAAATCACAATTGTTAATATCACCACCAATCTCATCAAAAAGCCTTTAAGTATAAGGAAGCTGTCAAGCTGATGGCAGGTGCACGTTTCCTAAAATTTTATTTTTCACTTGAAAGCTTGAATTTATCATTGGCAATACAAACTGTCAGTTATTTTCAGTGAAATGACAGCCTTACTTCATTCATTTTCAAGAAAGTATCTGCCAGATACCCATGTCTGAATAACCATACTTTGTCTGGCAGTTGTTCTTTAAAGTAAAAATGGTGTTCCTTGGAGAGAGTGGCTCTTCAGCTCAAGACAGTCATCATACTTGGAGTGTGACCACATGCTTTATGTGTCACAGACTATTAATATAGAATTAATAATTTTTAATGCTTCATCAAGATCTTCTTAAATGAAACTGGCATTTAAAAAAACAACCTGGGAGTTCATGGTGGGAAGAATGTAATGGCTGTTAGTACAGTGCAGTGCAGTCACCTTGATTCTTGCTAAGGCTCCTGCTGGTCCAGGACCATTGTTCTTGTACCATCAGTGCAAATGTCAATACAGGGAAAAAGGCAAATATTGACTTAGTATTCTCATGAAAATAGTTTGATCATGAGGACTCTTAAGGGTCTGTGAATCATACTTTGAAGAATACTTTGATTTAAGAGGTTGGAAATACCACATTAAAATTCATACTAATAAAGCGAAATTGTGGTACCGACTGCCCAAAATAGTGCATAATCTAAAACTCATATTTGTCTTGGAGAAATTCACTCAAAGTGGTCAACATCACTACCTTACTTTGTTTCTGTGTATTAAAATTGGTTTTAATACCTTTAGCCTCTAACAGCAGGCAGTTGGAACATTATCCAGGAGCAAGTTGATTGAACAGGGAGGGAGTAGGGTGTGCAGCTGGAAGTTAGGATAATCGAACAAATCAGTCATCCACATGTGGATAATGGAGTTGTAAAATTACTCTCAGCTTTAGTCAGCAGCTTAGTTGAAAAGCAGCAAAACTATACAGTTAAGAATTACAGGTCTCCAAAATAGAGACTTCGTGAGAACTTTTAGTGTAGCATTTAACTGAGAATGTATGGAGGGTTTGGTTGTGGATTTTCCTAAAGTCTTTTTGTTCTGGAATGCAACTTTGTTGTTAAGAGCTTTGGTAACTTATGAACTGTTAAGAATGCACCAGACCCTGAACAAAATGTGCAAGTTGAGGCTGCTGCTTGAAGGAGCATCCATCAAATGGAGTATGGTTTTACCCTCTTTCTGACCATAATTTGAGAGTCCATCTAATGTCAAGTGGACAGTCATCTAATAAAAAGTTATCTCATACCTGTGGTGGCAGGTTTAGAGCAAATATTTTATTTTTACTTTCCATATAAAGTTAGGCAATAAACTTTTTGTCTTGAGACCTGTATTTTTAAAAAGGAGAAAAGTTGGCTGGGCACAGTGGCTCATGCCTGTAATCCCAGCACTTTGGGTGGCTGAGGTGGGAGGATCACTTGAGGCCAGGAGTTTGAGACCAGCCTGGGCAACATAGTGAGACTCCATCTCTACAAAAAAATTTTTTAAAAAATTAACGAGGCGTGGTGATGCACATCTGTAGTGAGACCCTGTCTGTACAAAAATTTTTTTTAAAAATTAACCAGGCGTGGTGATGCACGTCTGTAGTCCCAGCTACTGGGGAGGCTGAGGCAGGAGGATCGCTTGAGCCCAGGAGTTCAAGGATGCTGTGAGCTATGATTGGGCCACTGCACTCCAGCCTGGGTGACAGAGCAAGAACTTGCCTCAAAAAAGAAAAAAAAAAAAGGAAAAAAAAAAGAGAAAAGTTTCTGCTGCTCTCCAATGAGGTTGAATACACCCCTGCATTTGGCAAGGTTACACACTTCTTAGGAAGGGCTTGGAAAACCAGTAGCTAGCGCTAAACCAGACTCTGCTGCATAGACCTGTCTTGGTGAATGCAGAGCTGTTCTATGCAACAGAGATGTTTGCAAAGAAGTTGTCACACCCATTGTTTGCTCTCTCCTTCTGGCTTTGAATTTTTCTTGCCTGCTGGATGGAAGAAATCATCCTCTTTAAAAAGTTTGGGTGTACAGAGTTTGCCTGTGTGGTGGGCTCTGGCAGGGCAGAGAGGGTTTTCCTGGGCCTCCAGTTGTGCAGTTTCTGGATTCTTGCACCTACTCGGGGCTGCTGACTACACATGAACATGAAATTCATTCCTCCAATAGAAAAACATTTGGCCTGGCTCCCCAAAACTGCTAATGCTGTCCTCCCTTGCATGGCTTTGATTGAGTGTTAGGTATCTCTTTGGCTGCCTCCAGTGTCTCTTATTTTTAGGGCCTTCGTTAATGTCTTCTGTGTGTGAAACATGAAAATTGAGCCACGGCTGCTGGAATTGGAAACTTAGGGTTTTTAGGCCACCATTCCCTTATCACATGGCCCTATCAGGTTCTTTAGTTACAGAGGTTAAAAAAAAAGTCCACCCTAGGAACCCAGTAGGTGTAGGGGAAGGAGAGGGGGGCTGTTGAGCACCTGATGGGCAGTGAAAAAAGATATTGTAACTAAAGCTCTGGCCAATGTCCTCAGAGCTATGGCCTTTCAGGTGCTGGCAGGAGTCTGCTTACAGCTCAGCCCAGTTATAAATAAGGGGATAAGTTTGTGATAACAGCACTCTATCCCCCCTTTTTCCTTTGGGAACTGGCTTTTCACATATTGGGAAAAGAGCTTGGATGCTCAGTAGGTGACATGCATTTCTGATCTGAGATGCAACCAGTGAGCCATCTGGGTGGCCACTGGGGCGGTAGTGGTCAGTCCAGCCCTCAGGGCTCACCCAGGCAGGGAGGTAGGAGTTATAGAAGGAGGAGTTAATTATAGGAGTGACAGTTTCTTTCCCTTTTTCCTAAAAGAAACAAGAAAATGAAAACATTTAAAATTCTGTTATTTTCCATCTTTGGAAGGCTGAGCATTTGTACTTGATTCTTTGACGGCCACTAGCTTCCATAACAAGTTCATGGACAGTCCTGAGGCATGTTCATTCTGCTTCTCTCCCTTCCTGCCTCTCTCCCAGTGTATGGAACAGACAGCTTTCTTTCTCTGCAGCCCTACAATCTACTACACTTCTCTCCCCGCCTTATCATAGACGGCAGTACATTGTAATTGTGTATCGGTTTCCTCCCGTTAAAGTGTAAATGTCTGACGGAAGCAGCTCTGAGTGGACAGGGCCTGTTGTAATCACCCCTGGACTCCCCGCTATGTGGCACTGAGCCTGGTGTGTGTGGGGAGTGGGTACGCAGTGAGTATTGAACGGGTGGGTACTTCAATGAGTGCAGCCAGATTTCCTGGCCAGGACACCATGCAGTGCCAGCACTGTTCTGATTCCATTTCTCCCTTGAGGCCACGGATGCCTGCCGACTGACAGGGCAGAGGCCGCGATGGCTGGAGGCCGTGCACTTCCTCAACTGCAGCCCGGTTCCAGTATCCTCTGCTTCTGAGTCTTGAATGAGTTTTGTTACCGTTGTTTTAGCCTGTGAGACTCTTCCTACATGTGAAGATTTGAAAGGGAAATCTTTTACCCAAGGTATTTAGGTTTTACAGCTTATCACTTAGGCCAGGAAGAGTGACTCTATTAATACTTATGGAACTTACCCCCTTACGTGTGGCTGTACTTAGAAAGGGCTTTGGGGAATGCTGAATAAATTTTGAAATTCAAAACAGATATATTTTAGGACATGCTGCTAAAGAATTGTGTAATATTAGCTATTCTGGGGGTTATAAATCATTAGATATTAGCTTTTAAATGATTAAACATGTGACTATGTCTTATTGGTTACAAATAATAAATACCTACTCAAACCAGCTTAAGCCATAAAAGTAGGATTTATATAAGGATTCATGGGGCAGTTTATGAAGGCAAGGACAGGAAATGCTGCCAGGCTGTGAGGGGATCTGGAACCAGGACTTGGACAGCACCAGGAGCCAAGGCACTGCTCAGCCAGCCCAGGACCCCCAGGGCTCCGCTCTGCTTCTCTCCCTGTATCAGCATCATTCTTCCCTACGGCAGTGTTTGGGCTCTCTCCACTTACCTGCTCTTACGGTCTAAAATGTTGGCATCAGGTCCTGAGTATACCTGCCCCCAAATTCAAATGCTGTCAGACACAAGTCTCAGTTTAAATTCCTGAAAGAGAGAATTTGGCCCAGCCTGGTCAGGTGCCCACCCCGATCCAATGAACTGTGCCCATGGGAAGGGGTCTGGGGAATAAATGTGGCTCAGAGGTGTGAAGTGAGACCCCAGAGACTGGAAGCTGTTTGAGATTCTGTAAATACTCTACCAGGGCTTCAAAACTCAAAGCAAGCTTTAGGGTTCTGACAGCACCTTAATTCCTTTATTTCCAATTATTTTCCACTATTTCTTTTGGAAGAACTCCTCAGAGCCTTCCTGGGGCCTGGAAGCCCATCTGCAGGCAGGGCATGGGCTTTGCATATCACCCAGAAGTTCTCTGCTGCAGAGTTGTTTAAATAGTAATTCTACCAAAGTGGTAGAATTTCCGTGGACAGCTCTAGGGCAAATGAAAGGGAAAGAAATCAGCAAAGAAAAGAGCAACTTGAGTTTGTGTTGTTTTTTGACTTGTATTATTTTAGGGGTTTGGGGAAGAGGGAAGTGGTAGAGAATGGTGTATGAGGGGTGTTCTTGATTTTTCTCTCTGAGATTTAGTTTTATCCAGCCACTTATATTTCAAAAATATTTTTTTAGTAATCTTTTTTTAATATCCTGTTAGGCATTTTAGTCTGTCAAAAATTATTGTTCATTATCAACCAACTACGTGGTTGCAGAGAAGATAGTTTCATTTTTATGCCTGCTCTCTAGAGATCTATTAAACAGCTGGGTGGCTATGATTGCATTAAATTAATAAAGTCCCCTAGTTAAAGTGGTATATCCTAGATTTAACATTGGAAATCCTTTCCATTAAGTACAGTACAAGCAGATCTTTCTGCACATTTTGGTAAAGCTTAACCATTTTTGATGGCTCACTTTGATTGTAATCTTTATTTTAATTTTTCTGATTGCTTTTGGTAACCTATTTGGGCTGTCTGCCGAATTTTATGACAGGTATCCTTTCCTTTACACAACAGATATGATCGGGCCATATGATTCAGAAAAGGTATCCTTTCCTTTACACAACAGATATGATCGGGCCATATGATTCAGAAAAGGATTCAGAAAAAGATTTGCTTTCCCTTCTGACTTCTGTTATGAAAGCACTGAGGAACTCCCCAATAGAAACAGAGTGTGGAAAATATTTGGAAATGAAAGCATTAAGGTGATGTCAAGTTCCTGTGGCTTGCTCTGAGTTTTATAGCCCTGGTGGACTGTAAACAGATGCTGGGATCTCACTTCAGTCCTCTAAGCAGCCTCAGTTGCTGGGAACATTCTTACTGAACTGCCTTCATAGCTTCTAGAATTGCCTTTTCCTTGTCCTGAGTAGAATGTCTGTTAGAATGTCAGAGATAGGCCTCCTACTACTTTGCTAGTAAGAATCACCATCAAACATGTCACATAGTCCATCTTGGAAAATTTCTTATGTTTTGGACATCAGATTCCTTCAAATAAATTTATCTGTTTTGTCAAAAAGAGCTCTTGGCTGGGATCATAGACATAAGCACTGCCTCTTACTAAATTATGTCTTGAGTTTAGTGTACATCTCTGGAGTCCACAGTTTTCTTTTGCAGAAACGAAGGGGTCCACAGTGATCTCTAAGATAATTCCAACCGAACACACCAGGACTCAAGTTTGGGAAATTCACTTCTTTTTGTTATGTGAGTCAGGTACATGTAGGGCTCTTATTAGGAGCAGTAATTAATTATATCAGCTGTGCTCCCTGCAGGCAGGCTGTGGGTCCTCCATTGCTGCATACACAATGATTAATATGTTAGCTGCTTAATAAATATTGTTGGTTGTGTAAATGAGTGAATGGGTGAATGATGGCCCTTCTGAAACTGCTTTGTGGGATCTAAGCTGTGTTGTGAGCCAACCTCAGTCTGACCTCTGTCATTTTGAGTATATTTTGCAAATGGAAGATTAAAACTCTTCTTCATATAAGTTGCCATCTAAGGTCCTAGACTGACCTTGGTCACTCAGGTTCCCCCCCACCCCCAGTGGGATATTGGTTCACAGAAGACTGGGTGCCCCTTTTTCCTGAGTATTTGCCCTAGGACTCCTACTTGACTAATCAGTTTAAGCTCTTCCCTCTTAGGCCACTAATCCTATTTCTCCAGCTGAGAAGCAGCAGGATAATGGTAATGTGTCCTGTAGCTATTAAAAGATGATACTGCCTTACACATAAATAAGTAAAGTACTTATCTTTTTTCTCTGCAAAAGGATGATTAAGCAGAAATTTAATTTTCATTTATGCTTCTTGCCTTTTTGTGATATTTCTTTTATATCTTCTAGTGTAGTCAGGGGAGAAACATAATTTTTATTGTTATTGCTGATAGTGTTCTAATTCTCAGCATCATAATAACAGGATGCTTGCTTTCTTGTACGTGCTTACATTTTACCAACCCTTTATGAATCCTAGTTGCTAGAGGGGATAAAAACAATGAACATGGAAATGATCTTTGGTATTTTCTGAAAAACTGGTTAATTTGAAATAAGCACATTTCATGGTATTTGCTAACCACAATATTCTCCAAATTCCTACAGGTTGAGTTATCTCATTGAAAACTTTTTTCTTCAGTTTATATGTGCAGAGAAGGCTTCATTAAAACGGAGATCATTCTAATTCAGTCATAAGCAGGCAGCCAACCCAGATCCTTTTAAACCCTGCTGTATGTGCTAATGGAAACCTATGAAAGTGCTAATGACAAGGAGGCAGTGAGACTTCTCTTCTTTCCTGGAGATTTAACCAGTAAGTGTCTAGGCTTTTCAGAGTTAAATATTGCAACTGCTTGTACAGTGGTGTTGGAATTCCTGATGTACTTCTATTTTTGCTGCTGGGTCTTGAATTTCTGCCATTAAATTTCAGTTTAGTGGTGGGTGCATGGGTGTCTGTCATATCATTCTTTGAACCTTTTTGTATGTCTGAAATATTTTGTCGTCACCATGATTACAGCCATCATCATCCTTTTGACTTTTGGGAGTCAGTCTATATCCTCTGACCTAGCAGA
This sequence comes from Daubentonia madagascariensis, assembly GCA_023783475.1. Lineage (NCBI taxonomy): Eukaryota > Metazoa > Chordata > Mammalia > Primates > Daubentoniidae > Daubentonia > Daubentonia madagascariensis. The sequence goes on from JAKFHU010000487.1 coordinate 13,189,355, forward strand.
TCTGCTTAAATATGGAAGAAGATTTTTGTACAGTAAGTCTGCTCATTGCTAGTTTACTTATAATAGCAAAAAATTAGAAACCTCCTTTATGTCCAGCTTTAAGGGAAGTGATTTGGTGATGATTGATACTATATATTCAAGTAATAGACTATTAAACATTCTTTCAAATCACTGCTTAGGATGAATATGAAAAAATGCTCTTGAAAATGTACCTTACCACTTGCAAGAAATATAGTAAATTATATTCACAGTATGATTAAAATGATTTAAAAAAAAATCTATGGATAGTGAAAACCTGAACAGTGATGGTGATAAACAATGAGATGATGGAAACTTTTTTCTTTTCATCATTTTCTCTCATTTTCTGTATTGTCCAATTTTTTCTAAAGGCACCAGCATCGTTTGTATAACAAAACACCATATAGATGGATATCTTAAAGTGAATGAGACTTGCAAAGCTGCTAGAAATGGTTACCATGATAAAATTAAAATAAAAGTATCCTTAAAGTGAATTCTTCTGGGTCTAGATGTCTTGTCTTTTGTAAAGAGAGTTTCATGATGCAGGTTCGCTAAGAAATGAGTGTTCCCAGGCCACAGTTGTCCCAGGTGTGCTTCATAGCCCCTGAGTACCAGCTTCAAGTCAGGGGTACAGGAACTGGTAGAAGGAGAGAGGGAGGGTGCTGGAGCAGGGTAGGGGGAGGGCACCACAGGCAACTGTGGTCTAAGCTACACTTGGGTCTTAGACCGGACCCCCTGCTTCTAGCTTTCTGTTTTTATTACTATTATACCTTTTAATGCTATGTGCTGTAGATGCCAAGCCAGCCTTGAATTATTTAGAATAATAAGGTCTGTCCTGATAGTACAGGCAGCAGAGGAATAAACAAGCAAATCCCAACAAATACAACTTTAGATTTAGAATGCATTATGATGATCTTTATAGGAAACACATATTCCTAATTCTATTAAGAAAGGTGGAATAGCTATAGGGCTTTGAAATTAGAACAGGGTTGAATACCAGCCCTGCCACTTACTAGCTGTGAATTTTGGACAAGTCCTTTAACTTTTCCTAGCAGAGTTTTCTCATCTATAAAATAGAGATAATAATGCTGCCTTCCTCATAGAGGTTGTGCCTATTAAATGAGAGGTAATGTGCATAACAAGCTCTTAATAGAGTGTCTGGTTCATGGTGTGTACTTGGTAGATGATGATTATCATGAACTACTATTAAAGTAAATAGTTACTTAAAGACCCACTGAATGCCGTGTCATGGGGAACACAGTCTGTATTACGCTAGCTCAGAAAAGAAACTGGCCCAGATTCTAAATGGTACCTTGGGAGTGCAAGTGGACAACAGAGTGATTGGAGATGAGTGTCTTGGTAAGCCATTCTTTCTGGTGAACTTGGAAGCAGAGAAAAGGATAACAAAAATTATAGAATGCATTGATATTAACTAGAATTATATGATAATTATAATCTAATTATCTTTTGTTTTGCTCTCCATTTAATATTTTACAATTTTATAATCAGACCTCTTGAGCATTGAGAAGAAATTCAGTAAAAAGTACTTGTTTGTGGCATCTTCATCTAACTGTTTTCGTTGGGTAGAGACACATTTTTTTAAGGTCAAAAAGTTTCCTAAGTGTTGGGTTGTGATTTTCCCTGGACGAGGTAATTATATTGTTTGAGGGCTGAATTTAAACAGTTATTCCCAGGAGAGTAAAGGAACTCTTTGTTATACTTGAATAATCAATGCCATTCTTGGGTACCAGGTAGACTTAACTGATGCTTTGTTTTTATGACTGTGAAGTGTGTAAGTTCTTTGAGGTCAGAGATCAGATTTGTTCGTGTTTTGTCCTTGTAGTACCTAGAATATTCTTTCCAGATAGTAATGAACAAGTGTATGAATGAATAGATGATAATCTATTACAGTCTACTCAATTCCTTTCATAAAGATTCTCGAGCCTGAAGCTAAAATAAATATTGAGAAAAAGAAGAAACACAAACTACCACCTTGCTCTTTACAGTGCAGCAGCGACTTTAATAATCCGTGGAACTGCAGTGTTGTGCTTTATCATTTGTTCATTCATTCGGTGGTCAGCACGCAAAACATGTACCAGTACCTTTTTGCTTGTTCTTTTTAAATTTTATTTTTTTACCCCCAGAGTGATGTTGGCACATTTGCTATGCTCAAATAAATTCAAGATCTCTTCGTTGCTGATTCATTTAATGATTACAGTCCAAATGGCCCCACTCCCACAAAGAAGTGTCTCTCATTTTCACACTAACAAGCTTGTTCTTCTGCTTGATTTCCATAGCTATATATATTGTGTCAATCTGAAGAGTTGGAAAGAAACTTAACAGGATATTTGGATGAGAGCACCTTTAAAAAAAAAAAGTTCTGTTAACTTATTTCACCTTGGTGAATAATGAAACAAGCTTAAAATTTGCCATAAATTAACAATGACTTTTAACATAGTCTTTATCATCGTCACGTTTCATTGGCTGATTGCTTTTTCATCTTAGCTGAGTTCATCTTAAAACCAAAATAAAGTTGTTTGGAAATGTAGTGTAAAATTTTATTTTTCTATGAATGTGTCATTTCCAAAACGAATCTGGGAAGAGCCAAGTAAATTAAAAAGTGTGAATTGAGATGTTGTGAAATCTAAGATAACCCTTAACAAAACTCAGAAAATTATTGAATGGCACCAACTTTCATCACCAACAGCCCACAGACATGCCTCACTTTAATTCTTTGAAAACCTAAACTCATCAGAAATGATAAATTTATAAATGATTTTGGAATCTCCTGCTGGTTTCTTTATAAACAGTTATCACAGTTTCTTAGTTTATTCAGAACTAGATGTGATACACAGAAAACTGGCTTCCCTGCCTCCTTAGGAATATTTCACATCATGTAATGACATAAGCCTCTCAGTAGGTGTAGAATTGACCGGATGAAGGCCTCATTTCATTTATAGAAAAATCCCAGCCTGGCCATGTGAGCATGAAACTCTGGAGGGCTTTAACAGCTTCTTGAGCTCATTGTCGTTTAGAGAGACGATTCAGTGGTTTTATTTAGTAGAACACCTATGGTGTGTTGTGTGTGCAGATTATCCAAGGGGTAAATTGAAGGATGTTGACAGATAAATCAGTAAATTGTGTCCCAAATATTAATTACAATTAATTCTAGGCCAATACCAAAAATATTTCAGAGATTTTTTCGGTTTCTCTCAAGTAGTTGGGAACAGAAAAGGATTATAGAAATATTTATAGTAGGCATAAACTTGCACATAAACTCAAAGTACTTTAAGCAAGCTTGTTGCAATTATTCTTTTAGGGACTTGGAATAAGTAATTATTTCTTGTAGCCTCTGACTATTTAACTCCTACTAAACCATATCCATTGTTTAAATGTCTCTTATTTAGCTCTGTTTCTCACCCCTTAAATTTAATGTTCTCTAGGCCAAAATTATAGGAGTGATGGTCAGGACATGTTTGAAGACAATTAGATTATGAGAGGACAATTTATATGAAGAATTGGGAATATTCATATCACTGTGAAGTAGTACAAGAACTGTTCTTTCAAATACCTTTTCCATTCAAACACTGCTGGGCTGCATTGCCAAGGCCCTAACTGTATTTTACTTCTTTGCTATATTTCAAGTTGCAGAGAAAAGCTTCCACAGATGAAAAGTCTGGCTAACCAGGAGAACCTTTCCCACTGGCTGAGGGTGTGAGAGTGGGCATTAGGAGTGGTGTTGATCCAAACGAGGCTGCCCCTGATTGATTGGAACTTCCTTTCAATACTTGGCGATGGAGAAGGATGCCCATGTGAGTCAGAGCTGCTACACAACAAAAACGGCCACTGTTTTCCTGTGGGCATTGCCTCAGCGTTCTCTGTGTGTTTAGCAGGCATGGCTCTGGTCTGGGGAGGTCCCTTTTCCTCAGCCCTGCTTGGAAGTTGTGGGGATCCATGGATTGGAAGAAACCCTAAAGTGGGTGAGGGGCTCTTAAATGTTTGCTTGTGGCAGCTGGGAGCAGGGGGTTCAGGATTTAAGGGATAAATGGTGCTTATTTGTGGTATCTTTCCTGCACACATCTTTATGGAAAGTCTCAAAGCCCACGCTGAACTGGATAATGCAGCTTCTTGGCTCTTCCAGCACTGGGTTGAATCCAGGGCTCAAAAACAATTGCGCTGGTGGGTGGTAGGTTCCAAAGTGGCACTTAAGAGAGAAAGTCTCAGGGAAGTGAAAGGGAAATTTAGGGAATGAGTTTGGAGTTGTTTTCATTTCTCTCTCTGTCTTTCTTTCTTCTTCTTTTTCTTTGGTTGAAGGAATTACAGTATAGTCTTTTATTTGTTTTTATGTTTTGCTTTCCTTTTTGTGTGGGGTAGGTGATTAAAAATAGAAAGAAGAGAAGGAGACACAAAAGTTAGGCTTTAACAAGCTCTCAATGATCTGTGACCATATGGTTTCCATTGGAGATTATTTACAAGGTCATGGGGCCTTGAATGCTGCTTAGCTGGGTTCAGGGCAATGAATAGGGTGTTCCCAAAGGGGACTGAATCCCTGGGGGAACTTGTCCTCGTGTATGTTGGTAACAAATACCTACAAGCCGTTCGCCATGAAGCATTCTTTCTGGGTCGTGAAATTTCATGTACCAGAGCAGTTAATCTCTACCCTTCTTTTGTAAGTCTTTCTAGAGTGGCATACATAGGATTCCACCCCTGCCCAGCCCCACCTGCATGTACTCTACCCAGTTATCCTTGTTCTGATTTTCAAATAGTTATCTTTTATTGAAGGTGGTCACTGCTTCTTAAGTGCTTACAAATTTACTGTAGCTTTCCATTAAGAAATCAAGTAAATCAGATGTACTTGTCTTAATGTAGTCGTAAAGACAATAAAAGGGGTGGTGGCTAATATTTCCTGAACACGTTCTCTGTGTCAGGCATGGTTCTAAATGTTCAGAGGCTCAGTCCCCACAGCAGCCCGTGGAATCTGGTTCACAGAGAACAATGTGAGAGTGTTTCCTCACGACCTTGCTGTAGAGGCCATGGCTTCACCTCCTGCTCTAGTGAGAGCCACTGCATATTCTAGAATCGATTGAGCTCTCTCTCATGTCTTGCCTTTGACTGCTACTTCCTCCACATGTAATATCCCCCTCCTCTCCCCACACACACTTTTCAGCCTGGCTAATGCCTCTTAGCTCTTCAGGTTGGGTGTTTTCTTCTGTCCTCTGCCCACTTGTCCCATAATTTTCAGTGTTCCTGTTATAGATCTGTGTTATAATTGCCTGGTGTTTGTCTGATGCCTTCCCTGGAGCCTGAGCCTCCTTAAGGCAGAGATCAAGTCTTACCTGTGTGTCTCACAAGCCTGGTACAAAGGTGATGATAGGTAAAGTCTGTTGACTCATACCTGATAGGGAAATGTATTTTTTCTCTCTCCATCAACTAGTGTGGTGATTTGCAGGTTTTTAGGTGCCTCAAATGTGTCTTGTTGTTTTATCTTGATAACATCCTAGAGTTCTTAGAAATCCTAGAAATATTATATGTTGGAAAAAGTTTTAAAGTGCCTGACAATCTCAGCAATTGTATATTCTTTCACACTAAAACTCATCCTGTTTTGCTTTTGCAGATATATACGTTTTGATTAAAAGACACTGCAGAATTTAGCACCAGCTAGCCCAAGGTGTTCAGTAAACATTGTATGATTACTTTTATATATTTGTTTAGCCAGTCAACCCTGTATTATTTTATAATAATTTTCTTTACATAGGGTAATCTTTTCCTATTATGCTTGCATGGAATGAATCTTAGAAGAAACAATGACTGAGTAATAATAGTGTGAAACCAGAAAAATGAAGCAATGCCATGCCCCTTTTGGAATTGCTGTCCTCTATATTCAGTAAAACAAACTAGCCATCTGAATGTAAAGGCAGCTTCTTACTTTCCATAAGTAATAAGGCATGACTTCTTAATGAGGCAAATTGCCTATTATTTAGTGAATTCATAGAGTTTGTTATAACTGAACTCATTAAGAAGGATCACTGTTCCAATAAAGCCAGTTCAATTTCACGGACACTTAAGGGGCATCTTCCATTGTGATCTGCACTGTGCTAGCCACAGGGATGGATACAGAAATGGACAAGCTAGGGATGGGCTTTTTAAAGAAGGTTATGATTTCATGGAAGTAACAGATGAGGGACTAACCTGCAGTCAAAAAGGAAAAATCATGATAAATGCTACAAAAGGCACAAAACTAAAGTGGTATTGAGCCAAAGAATAAGAATTAAGAAGGTAAAATTTGAATTTGGTCATAAAGAAAGGATAAGCTTTAAACAAGTAATCCTATAAAGAGAAGGCATTGCAGGAGAGGGAACAATAACAAACAATGGAAACAAAGGCTAGAAGATGCCAGATCTACCAGAATAGGAAGATGTTGATGTAGTTGAAGGACAGGGAACGTGGGAACAGGGAGGGTTTGATGCCTGCCAGCTGACCGTGACATTTGATAAGGGGTGGTTTTCCTCTGGTTTGGGGGTTTCCAGTTTTCCACGACTGCTGATCACATGCACATATTAATGTATTTGTTTAGCCAATGATTTTTTGTTTTCTCCCTCATTTCTACTATTCCATCCCATTATGTCTTTCAAACCCCTTCTAATGTTAGACGGATTGATGTGATTTTTCTTCTGCATGACTGGCTCAGTGAAACCTTTTGAATATTATTCCACTTGACGACTATTTCAGAACCAAAGAATGTAAAATCTAATTGTACCAGGTATTTGAAAAGCAGTAGTTCCAAGTATGTTCAAAAACTCCCTGAAGGTCTATCTGTAAGACTCTTTTAAAAGAAACAAATGCATCCCAAACGTTAGGAGAAGAGGGAGACTTAACATTTTAAAAGCAGTATTTACCTTTGCATCTTGATGTTCTTAGAATAGACTCTTTCCTTTATAAGTGGAGTTTTCTTGAGGCTTTTGGGGAGAGGATCAACTAGGATTAGGAGGGCACATCTTCTGGAAAGTCCCCAAATTCAGTGTTATGTTGGATCTCTAGTATCTATTGAGCAAGACAATTGAGGTAATAAGCCTTGGCATTATGTCCTACAAAAGAGAGAAGAAGAAAGGGAGGAGAAAGGTTTATCAGTCTTGCTGGCTTCTTAAAGCCTAGTGCAGGAGGAGGAGAAAAAGGAGAGGGCGTGAGTAGATGACCTGACCCCTGGACTAAGCCCTTTACAGTACAGGCAGGCTCTCACTTAATCCCATTTCATCAGAGGAAACTGCATATCTTAGGTATATTTTACTCAAGCTTTGTGCTCTTAACCACTAAACAGCTTCTCTTTACTGTGGATTTTACCCTTCCCTTATCTTGTAGTTACTTTATAAACTATTAGATTTACTTCCTCCAATAGATTAACTCTTTGTGTATACTCTTTGGTACCTAGAATAAGTCCTGTGTAATCCTAAATGCTCAGTAAATATTTCTTTAAATGAAGATGATTCTCCTTGACAGAAATTGATTTTATTCAATGTATATCCACTGAGAAAACAGACTTATGAATGTTTAATACTCCCTGATTATCATATACTTATTTAAGCAGAAGTATAAAACGCATGCCAAAGCCTAACATAAATGATTTATTATGCACCAATTAATGTTATCTGAGCCATGTTTTTTCTTTGTTGTTGTGAATTCAGCATTGACAGTAATGCAACATTTATTCTTTTTGTTTCTATACAGAAAACATTTGAAATAGGTAACTTGCCTTTCCTGAGTAGTCAGAGAAATATGGAGACGTTTGTATTATGTGTCCATGTCATGACCATGATACATTGTACTTTTGAATTTTGCTTTATTCTTAAAATTGTAGTAACTATAAATCTGCTACTGAAACCATACCTACAGATTGTCTTAATCTTCCCAGCTGTAGAAAGCTCTGTTACTGCATTTTAAATTTGTATCTTTTAGAATAACTATCATGAAGATGACTTTTTAGGTCTCAACAGAGATGATCTTTTTATGTATTTTATTCATGATGCAGTTTATAGTACTTTAAGGAAAAAAATCCAAAATTTTTATAAAGTCTTCAATAAATACAAACACAGGTGGCTACTGGTAGAAAAGGTACTTTAGAGCAAAACTTACTCTGTTTTCTGAGTAACTTTCCAGTGAGGCTTTTCACAGCAATATGTATGTGACTAGATTATTAAAAATAAATCGCCTTTGTGTCTTATTTTCAGGGCCTGGTCCTGAAGTTTAGAAGCTGATTGGGCAGTTTTCTTTTCTACAGAGATAAAACAACATAGTGAACCTGGAAGACATCTTAATTGACCCATTAGCTGAATTGAACATATGAATGAGTTGTAGGAAGTTCATCGAAGTTAAATAACAGCTGAGTTTGACGGCTGGAAGGGAAGGATGATAAGTGACTCAGAGGCCAGGTATGCAACGGGGAGAATGAGCCGTAAGCAGCTGGGCTGCTCTGTTGGCTGATTTCCTCGGAAAGAGATAATGGGACAATCTTCCTCCAGTAAATCTTACGTGTATCTTTTGTGGATTAAAGCAATTATCATTGACTTGATGTGATGTAAGATTGAAACAACACTCACAAAATACCAAAATCGTTCTTTAAAAAAGCACTTGATAGTGAGCAAAATTTTCAATTAAATTATGATCTAAATTATGACATGATTTGAGAGGCACATGCAGGGTTTTTAATTCCACGTTGGCCTTTATGTAACAATTTTCACGTCAAAGTAATCTTTTCAGGTTGCCCTCTCCCCCCCCCTTTCTGTTTTCAGATAATTATGTTGTCAGGACAAAAGTAAAATCTTTTGAAAGTATTGCTTGCAGGGTGCCAAATGCAAAGCATTTATAACTGGCCTCAATCTGCAAACAATTTAGGAGTTTGATAAGTTTTTAACCGGACCATGTTGAGTCCACAAAATCTGATTTCTTTAAAGGAAACAAAAAGGGTCCCAGTGTTCTTTGTGGAAGTCAATGTTAGGAAATAGAAAGAAACCCTCTGTTCAGTCCTACAGCAGAAGTGCCCGGGCCATGGGCCAAGAATTCCCCAGCTTGGAACCTGAGCTAAGAAAAAGCCCCTGGTCACACTGTGGATAAAAGACTTAATGAAAGCTGGGAGGACAGGTGAAAAATTACGGTCTGGAAGCCAGAGACTGTTAAATAGAAACACAGAAGCGAGGGAGGGATCCAGTAAAAAGCCACTGTTATACTTAAAATGATAGTTTAAAATGAGTTTAAAATTTAAAGTTTTAGAAATTTGGGGCTTTGCCATTTCTGTACCTTTCCAAATTGTTTCCTCAGTCCTTCAAAGTCTGTTACACTGTTGCATTCTAAAAGACAGTCTTGATAGTAAATGAGGTGAAATGGTCTGGTGCGGTCTGTTATTCTCTCCTGGTTAAACGACTAATTAGGTTAAATAAAGGCAGTCCTGTTGCAGGCACAACTAGAAGTACCTGGTCTCATAAGACCAGGTTTGAATCTGAGGTATGTCCTTGCTTTCTTTATGGTACTGGGCAAGTTTTCTTCAATGTTTGACTTCATTATGTTGCCTCATTTGCTAAATGGGGACAATACCAATTTGCAAGACTGTACTCACAAACGCACAGTGATTAAATATGTGACTAAATGTGTGACAGGGCTTCGTGCAAAATAGGTGCTTAGTAAACTTTGCTGCATGCTAACCCTAAATGAGCATTTAAGAAATATCACAGTGAATTTCCTGTGTTTATAAATACCCTACAGGTGAAGTTCCCCTTCCTAGGGAGTAACATGAATGAGTAACATGAAATTATGATACTGGTGCTTGGCAAGTTGTCCAGATTGGTCGGTATTGTGAATTCAGGTATCCCAACTGTCCATCCAGGGCGGCATTTCTGCCAGAACATCTGTTTAAGATAATGAAGCTCATGTAATTTTGGTGATTCATACCTCATGCTGAATTCTGTGCATTTTGATTTAAATTACTGTAGCTGATTGGGCGTATTGAAAATCTAGGCTCAATTGTTGATGATTCTAGTGACTTTTGGCCTAGAGCAAATCTCTTAGCATGTATATTTCATGTTTCTCGTTCATAATATAAGGATAGAAAGGGTACTTCCTTATATATGGGAAGATACATGTGAATACAACTTCAAAAATTATTAAGTTTCATAAAAATGCAAAATATTGCAGTTCAAATCAAGCCTGTGGGTTTTAGAGTAAAGGGGTTAGGTAGAGGTCTGAGTCATGCTCCCTGGCTTGGCCCAAAAATCCCAGGAAAGGTCTCAACATCTCTAGGTGTTAGTTTACTAATCTGTGAATTGATGGGGCTTGACTCGCTGATTTCCTGAGTCCTTTCTTCTCAAACATTCCATTCTAATCTATACCATTGGTCCTTTTCTGGTGCTTTCTTCCCAAGTGGTTGTGACAAAGTGGTTCACAGGCATTAGGTCCAGCTGTGTTTAGCTGCAATTCAGCTTGTGTTGATTAATCAGACGTTTTACCCTCAGGCCAGGGTAAAACCTGTTTAGTGCTGGGGTTTCATCACAGGCTGATGATACTGCAGAGCATCTAAGGTTTTGCCTATTTTAACGAGCTTCAGTGACTACACCCTCCTGATGAGGTCTGAGATATCCCAGCACTTCTGTGGGAGGAGGATCAGGTGAGGATTTTTCTAAGGTTCCAAGATTCCCTCGTAAAACAGCAAGAGAGGTGTATTGGGGAGGGAGAGACCTATGAGAGTAAACAGCTATTCTCTTCCCATCCTCTTATTAAAATTAATTCCCTGAGGCTGACTTCAGCTGGATGTTGATCTGATTAAAGCAATTGATGCTGAAATGAATGATTAATAAGCTTGAAAAATTTTAATTTGGGGGCTTGAGGTATTCATTTAATCTCCAAGCATTTTCCATCTCTGCCCCAAATAGTCCAGTAAAATTTGTGGCATCATTATCAGTAAATAATCCACTGCGTGTTTTCACTGTTGGATATGTGGCTCTTTACACTCTTTTCTGGGAGAACAAAGGCGTTTGAGTTCACTGCATCCTGGCCCCAGGTGTCCTCCACCTCACCCTTGGGGCCCAGCTGAGCCCCCGCCTCCTCCAAGGACCCTTCCTGCTCCCCCACACAGAGGGAGCTCCTGATACCCTGAAGAACCCCAGCAGCCTGTTGGCATCACCTCTGTGGGACCTATTCAGTACTGCCAGGCATCTTATCACAAAGGTGAACATCTAATTTATCATGCAAACCAGGACACTTCTGAAAGTGAAGGGAGGAGAACCATTAAGCTGGGACAACAGGCATAAACCAGGATTGTCTGGGCAAACTTGGACATATGGTTGCCCTACTTGTCACCTGTACTTGATCGAAGCCTTCTTAATGGTAAGGACAGTCCTTATACACCTCCTCAACTTCCACAGTGGCACAGACATAATCAGTTTATTGAATGAAACAATGAATAAAACAGAATTGTTTTGATAAGCTTTAACTAAGGACAGGGATGGTAAATAATCAGTGGTTGCCAGTTACTGAGAATTTACCAGGTGCATTATGTGAGGTGGGCACTTCATAGGATTATTTAATCCTCACAATAACTCTGTAGATTAGGTACTATTATTTTCCCTATTTTTTAGAGGAGGCTATTGATACCCAGAGAAGTTAAGTAAATTGCCTGAATGCAAATGCTAAGCAGCTGAGCTGGGCTTCAGCCCCAGAGTTTAAGCTCATAGACACTCTATTACCCAGATAATGCAGATGCAGGAGGAACCTAGTAGTAATTAAGAGTGTGCTAATTGTATATTGCCTCCAGCATTTCTCAGTAGTGAATCTCAGATATTAACCAGTTTCTGTTTATTCCCAACAAAAGCGCAAATTTATGATCATGTGTGATTATAGAATGCACGTAGCAAGTAAAAGATAAGATGTATGCATTTATTTCTGTAGTTATTCTAAGTTCCCCCATCTTTAACAAAAACATCATATTTTAAAACCATGAAGAGTTAATCACTTAACATCAGCAATATAGCCAGAATTCTCTTTTTGTGATTCCAAACTGCCTGACCCCACCTGTAGTCACTAAGGAGGTTGAAGGGAGTGCAGAATGAGGAGAGAGTTGTGGACCACCCTGAAGTTCAGAGTCAGCTAAGACCATTTTGAAAGTGATCTTCCTCAGTGGAAACTGGGGGTGGGCTTCAAGCCATAGAGAGACAGTTCACTCTGGTGGTGCAGAGAACAGCTCTAGACCGAGAACCACCCAGATTCAAGCCCCAGCACTGCCACTTCTAACTTTGTGACCTTGGGCAAGTCATTTAACTCCCTTTTCCTCCCAGCTTCATTAACTGTAAGATGAAAAAAATAATAGCACTACCCACATTGGGATGGTCATAGGAATGAAATCAATAACTATATGTGAAGTTCTTAGAATAGGGTCTGGTATAAAGCACCACTATAATTGTTTTGTCTATAATATATATTCTGCCTTTTAAAGGTCACTAGATGGATTAGAACAAGAAAGGTACCGTTTAAGGGCCCAGCTCTTTGTGACATCTGGCAATACTGTCTAAAAATCAGATGGAAGATTTTCTCCTTCAAAGTGGTTCTTTGGGCACACAGCCAGTCTCCTGAAAATCCCCACCTGATGCCTGGCACATAATAGGCATCTAATACTTTTTGTTAAATTGTACGGTAAATTTTAAAGGGCTTCGTGTCTAAACAGCTATAGAAAAGTAAAAAGCTGTATCCAAGGCTGAAGTTGGAAAGATTTAAAATGCAGATTGAAGACTGTGGGGGTTGTGGGGTAGATATCAGTAATTATTTATCATATAAAGACAGTACCTGTTATGTCTTACTGTGCATAAGAATCTCCTGGGAACCTCATTTAAAAATGTATCTTCAGTCTCTGATGATTCTGATTCAGTAGATTTAGGTGGGATCCAGGAATCCACATTGACACAGGTGGTCTGTGGACCAGACTTGGAGAAATAAAGTTTTAGGTCCCACATCTTGGATGCATGTGCACTTACAGCTTCTTGGCAATTGCAAAATTAGAAACCTAATCGAAACCACCTAAAAGTTAAACGTTCATGTGTTACATATACAAATGTAGAGCCCCACCATCAGAGTCTGCTTATTAAGAGAACATTGCAGAGCTAAATTCCTGGATAATTGGGTGGCAGTGGTGAATCACTAATTCTTTAAAATGTAAGTAAGCAGTGATACATCTACACTTTCCTGAGAGGTGATAATCTTAGTTATAGAAAATTCAAGAAACTTTTACTCTTGGTTGAATCTTTGTGACTTTGTTTTGTTTTATGTTATATGTATTCTCTATTATGAAGATATCCTGACATCCTTCATTTTTGCTCGTTTTTAAAAAAGCCTAATCCCACATAACTATGTAAGTACATTCTGTCTCAGTGGTTTTCCCTGGGGAGTTTCCCTAAGAAATGAACTGAATGAGTGGGCCAAGACGGATGGCTCAGGGTGTTCATCACTGTTCCACCTCTCAGAGGGAAAAATCAGCAACAATCTAAAGGGGCAACAAAGGGAGGGAGATTAATTCATGGCCCACATTTATAATATATGTAACTATTAACCATGCAACGTAGAGGTATATTTGCTGTCATGAAAAGATGTTTGATGTTTGTGAAAATGAAGAAGCAGGTTAGAACATTATTGTAAATATATAATAATAAAGCCAATATTTACTGAATACTTACTGTGTGATTGGCACTTAGAATGTATTAGTATCTCATTTAATCCTCACACTAAACCTATGAGTTTGAAATATTATCTCTCTTTTCTGATGGAGGGACATATGGTCCAGAGAGGGTAAGTGACTTGCCCAAGGTCACACAGCCTATAAAGCACCAAGGCTTTGTACTTTTGCTGTCATACAATACTGGACCTGCATTAATAGCACAACACAATTTTTTTTTTAAAGGCCTGTAAAGATATACATGAAAATATCCATTATCTTCATTCGAAGTAGTAAGAGCTTGGTGATTTTATTTTTTTCTTTCTGCTTTTCTGAATTTTCTTTTTTCTCCTGTCAACAGAAAAGCAGCCAAACTCTGTAACATAATTTAAAGAGGTTTATTCTGAGCCAAATTTGAGGACCATGGCCCAGAGCTATGCCCAAGAAGCCTTGAGCAAGTGGACTCACTTTGGTTGGGTTACAGTTGGTTTTATACATTTCAGGGAGACAGGAATTACAGATAAAGCTGTAAATCAATACATGAAAGGCATACATTGGTTTGGCCCAAAAAGTTGAGACATGTCAAGGGGATGGGGGTGCTCACAGGTTATAGGTGGGTTTAAAGACTCTTTGATTTGTAATTGGTTAAAAAAATGAAGCTTTGTTTAAAAAACTTGGTATGTTTTAAGTGAAGATAAGGAAATCTGTTAATCAAGCCACTAGCCTTATACCCAGACACAAGTGGTTTGTTATGTAAATTGAGAGCCTGCAGGTGTGGTTTAAGCTTTGGCTTGCATAGCCCTAGGCCTGATTATACATCTCCAAGAAGGGAGGTTGGCATGATTGAGGCATATCTGACCTCCCTTCTCAAGGCCAACAACTCAGGTTTAGGGTATTTCTGGGGTCCCCTTGGCCGAGAGAGGGGGTCCATTCAGTCAGCTGGGAAGGCTTAATATTTTATTTTAGTTCACACTCCCAATGACCATTCACTACTTAAGCAACCAGCACATAATCCTAATGACTTCCTGAATGTAGAAAGTTGGTTAATTTTTGTATTACTTTTGCCATTCAGGGGTTTACAAGGAGACAATCACAGAGCAGCTGAACCAATTAACCCTTGTAGGAAAGCTGCCATTACAACCCTTCCTCCTGTTTGCATTATCAGTTTTCATCCTACCACACACAGGATAGATTACCTCTGGGTTTGTAACACCTGCGGTACCAGGGCTTGGATGGAGGTGAGAAGCCAGGTTACGTGGTCCTCAGGTTTTAGCATCTTCTCAGTTCACCTCAGGCTGTGAGCAGCCCCTCCAGTTAATGAGGAGACCAGTGTCACTGGTTGGCTGCTTCATTTCCAGAAGTGGCATGTGGGCAGCCCTCGCCTGGTTGGACGTCCTCCATCTCTTGGGGAGGGGTGACACTGCTGCCCTGGAAGGGGATGGGCCGGGGAGGGCTCTGCCCATTGCCTGCACACCAGGGCCTTTTCTTCTGCCTGGGGCTTTCCCACGTAATCCTTCCTGCGCCACCGCCTCAGCCAGCATGGCTGGACCTGGCTCCCTTACCTGCCTGTGCCCTCTTCACCTGGTCTTCTTGTGCAGGGTGCTGTGTGTGGCTCCTGCCCCCCGGTTGAGGAGTGCTGGGTGTTCCTCCTCTAAGAGGCTGTTGGTCCAGGGTCTGCTTATCTGCTCCTAGGCTTATCGCTATCAAGGTTGCACGGGTGTTGCCCCAGACTCCTCTGCTGCTCCCAGGGCCTCTTGCTGGCATTACCATGGCATCAGTCCAGCCTAGAGGAGACTCCATACTCTGATTTCCTCCCTCATCCTCCGGTCCCCTCTGCACCTCAGCCCCCCGAATTAATTAAGCCAGCAAGCAAACAAGTCTTGGTTGGTGTTGTGAAAGGGGAGTGGGCTTCCTGATCTGTGGGGAGCTGCAGGGGAGGGATGCGATGACTTAATTGCAACTGCCACTTTGCTGAGCATCTGCTAAGTGCAGCTCCTGTGATGTGCGTTCTGTATTCTGTTGAATTGTCATGCCTCTGCATGCATGGTGTGCAGCCTCGAGGGGGTAATAGTCTCATGGAAGAATGTGTAATCTTACCTGTATATTCTGCGGAGGATATCTGGTCAGCAAAAGTTCTGGGAGGACTAGGCATGGAGAGAATGAGCAGTTGGATTAGAGGTCGGTCCAGTTGCAGGTAATAAGCATATGAGGAAAAGGAAGTTCCTTAGTCTGGTTGATGAATATTTATTGCCTGTCACCTGGAAACACCCCAGTCTCCAAAGACCTGAGGGTGCCAGCTTTATACAACAGGCAGCTTTTGCATTGGACTTGCCAGCTGAAGCCAGATAAAGTCTCAGGAGCTGTGCAGTGATGGATGGTTTATGCTTCCTTGGTCTGCTTTTTTAGAAATGGAGCCTGTACTGCTCCTGCCTGGTCTCTGAATTCTGTCCTGTTAGCTGGTGACTGCTTGGTGAAGTCAGTTTAAGTCTTTGGAATAAGCATCCCATGCTTATTGTATTCCAAATGTTCTGTGTCAGCCACATGCTCCTTTAACAGGTTGTGTATTATTAAAGCTTTTGGGGCAGTTCCTGAGGGGTGGGGGTGTATGTGTGTCTTTTCTGCCATATTTAAAATAGTTGCATCCATTGGGCTTGTTTTACCCTTCAGGTTGTCTACCAGGGAGATGCTAAATTGGGGGAAAAGAGATGCAATGAAGAGATAAATATGTGAAGGTACTGAGGCTCAGAGAAGCTCTAGCTGTGAGCCTGGCATCTCAGGCCAGCCGTGCCTGTAGGAGCCATATGGACCTGGCACATTGCTTAATCCTTGAAAGCCTGGGGCTCCCAGACAGCTGTAAAGGGGGCTACTGCTACCTGCCTTGCTAATGTGTTGAGCTGTGAAGATCAACTGAGGTCACGGATAATGAAGTGCTGGGCACTTGTACAACATGATTTACGATCTCAGCAAGGATTCCATTGTTTATTCAATACATATTTACTGACTTCCTTCTGTATGCTGGGTTCAGAGCTGGATACCAGCTCTCCTCAGAGTGCAGTCCCTGGACAAGTGGCCTTGGCTTGATGGAAATACAATTTTGTAGGCCCCACTGGAACCTGCTGAATCACAGTCTCCAGGGCTGGGGCCCAGGAGTCCGTGTTTAACTGGCCTTCCCGTGACTCCGATGTGCACTCAAGTTTGAGATGCAGCCCTGGCACAGTAGGAGGGATATAGAACAAAGAAGCTAACCATCGTGGGTGAGGCTGGCATCAGCGATGGAAGGTGGTGGTAGAAGGGGAACAGAAGTCTGCTGGGTGAGGACCCCCACCCCACCTCCTGCTCCCTTGCCCAAGGGGTGGAGCACTGGACTTCGTGTACCAGTGCAAGATGTGCTGGACTGAGGAACCATCCCATGCATCAGGGAGAGGCGGTCTGGGGGACAGGGAGTTCCCTCATAAATCCTTACATTGGGTTCTGTGCCACCTATGTAGCACCTTACTGTGTGTGGAGAGAGCAGACTGGACCTGTGACACACAAGGTGAGTCAAGGCCTCCTCTCTGCTGGTTTCAAATAATGGAGAAGCCCTGCATGACAGAGACAGAAGATGCTGGAAGCTCCAGCACCAAGCCTGCTCAGAGCTTGAGTTCAACCCCTGCAGTCTCAGAGCCTCGGGATTTTAGAGTGTCATCAATCCTCTTACCTTCTTGGCAGCCTCGAAACACTGAGGCCGAGGAGTTTAATTGTCCCTGCTCCATGAGAAGTTGAGCTGGCATAGAACCCAGCAGTGCAGCTCCTCCTTCTGCTGATTGACGCGGCTCAGTGGAATGGATGAAAGGGGAGAGTTGAGAATTACTGATGGACACACTAAGTTGTACCCAACAAATTTTAATGTAAAGGTTCCTCTAATTTTTTTTTTTGCTTTGTCACATATGCCTTTTTTTAAATAACAGATTTACAGAAATATAATTCATGTATCATAAAATTCACCATTTTGAAGTGGCATTTTAGTGGTTTTTAATATATTCTTGGAATTGTACAACTATTCCAACCATCTAATTTTAGAACATTTTTGTCACTCTGTAAAGTAAACCTTGTACCCATTAGCAGTCACTTTCCAAACCCCCCTCCCTCTGGCCCCTGGCAACTGTGAATCTACTTTCTGTGTCTTTGAATTTGCCTATTCTGGACATGTAATATAAGGGTGCTTATACAATATATGGCCTTTTGTGTCTGGATTCCTTCACTTAGCATAACATTTTCAAGGTTGGTCCATACTGTAGCATGAATCAGTACTTCATCCCTTTTTATGGCTTAATAATATTCCCTTGAATGAATATATATATATACATATATGTATATATATACACACATATATGTATATATATACACACATATACACACACACTGTATTTATTCATCAGTTGGTGGACATTTGAGTTGTTTCTACTTTTTGACTATTATGGGTAATACTGCCTGTGAACGTTTATTCACGTATGAGTTTTTGTGTAGTCATTGTATTTTCATTGGCTGTATACCTAGGACTGAGCTTGTGGGTCATGTGTTAATTCTGCGTTTAACATTTTTAGGAGTTGCAAAGCTATTTTTCAAAGAAGCTGCCTCATCTTACAACCCTACCAGCACTATAGTGGACTTCAGGTTTCTCCAAATCCTCACCAACGCTCATTATTGTGTTTTTTGTTTTTTTTTTTTTAACTTATCCTGGTAGGTGTGAAGTGATGTCTCATTATGGTTTTGATTTGCATTTCCCCAGTGACTAATGATGTTGAACATCTTTTCATGTGCTTATTGGCCATATCCTTTTTTTTTTTCTTTTGAGAAATGTCTCTTCAGAATGTCTGCACATTTTTAAATTGGGTTATTTGTCTTTTTATTACTGAATTGGAGGAGGTCTTTATATATTCTAGATACAAGTCCCTTATCAGATATGGGATTTGCAAATATTTTCTCCCATTCTGCGAGTTGTCTTTTTCACTTTCCTAGTGATACCCTTTGAAGCACAGCCATTTTTAATTTCGATGAAGTCTAATTTGTCTTATTTATTTATTTATTTTTTTGTCACTTATGCTTTTAGTGTCATATCTAAGAAACCATTGCCAAATCTTAGGTCATAAAGACTTATTCCTGTGTTTTCTTCTAGGAATTTTATAATGCTGGCTATTATACTTAGGTCTGTGATCCATTTTGAGTTAACTTTTGAGGTCTAATTTTTATTATTAAAAGTAATCTTTAGTCAGTGTTATTGAAATATATAGCAGATAAAAAAAGCTTTGATTTTTCTAAAAAAGGATTATGATACTCAGCTCTGTCCTGTTGTTGAAATTACTAGTCACAGGATACCAAAATTATAGGTTTAGTTTTTTAAGGTAATGAATAAGTGCCTCGATCTCAAATTCATTTTATTTGGAAATTTAGCTGACTGCTAAAACAAGATCCAATTTAGGAAGTGTTTGACATTGCCCCCAGTGAGCATTTCAAGAAGCATGTATAGCAAAAACAGGAACATAAGCATTCACGTGGGCTGTTTCATAGGAAATTTTTTTTTTAAAAGAAGTGTCATTTAACATTATGAGAAACACTTGAAAGTATGTGACTTGGTTGTCTGCCCACACTTATATACATTCAAATATGTAAATAGAATTTATATAGTTTTAACCAGGGAGTAAGTAATACGTCTTCTCAGATTCTTCGTAATTCCTTTTTTAAAGTGAGGAAAATACAAGTACATACCTCCTGGGCTGCTTCTGAGGATTAGATGAGTTGATATATATTAAAAGGTTTAGAATAGAGTCTGGTGTTTAGTAAATGCTCATAAAGTGCTTATCATTATTAAATATTCCATGTATTTATCTTAATATTTCCAGTATATATTTTAGCCACCAGCATAATTGGTACTTCTCACTTGATGTTAAATACTGCTGTATTTTTGAATTATTGTGTAAATATATGGTAATTATGATTTTCGCCCACAGTAAAGGAATAATAAACAGTTCTTATGAATAACTTAATGAGATAAGTCTAATAATGTTTCTGTTGTTTTATAACTTGTTTTTCACTTGGTTGTAATAGCCTAGATTCAGGAAGTAATTGTAGAACTGGGTGGCAGAGTGGTTACTTGTCCTTAATCACAGCTGTTTAATGAAATGAAACAAAGCTGGGTCTTCCGTGAACAGCACCAATGGTAGTAAAAAGCAAACCAAATAGGCAAAAATTCAGCCCAGCATGGTATTTACCATGTCTTCCTCATGAAGAATCCTCAGGAAAGAATTCTCTGTTAAGTAAGATGTTCTGCTTTCTCTCCCAGACCAAACAGGAGAAAAGTTCTCAAACAGGAGTAGCTCAAGGGGCTTTTTGGAGATGGCTTTAGGCCAGTTATGAGTCAGCTTTTATAGCTTGGAGATCCCTCTCTGCCCTCAGGAGCTCCCAGTTTAGGGGAGCAGCGAGGGTGGGTGAACTGTGGCAGTGGTGAATTCACCTGGTGGACGGTGGAGTGTGATGAGCTGTGGGCGTCCAGGTAGAAATGACCAGCCTGAGAGGGAGGGTCATGAAGTTTAAATTTGAGAGGAGCAGAGGGATTGGACAATCAGATTGCAAAAGTAGCTTGAGGCCAGTTTGGATATTATTCCGCATCTCACTTTGTTCCACAAGCAATCAAAGGGATTTGCCAGTAATAGAGCAGCGAAATAGACATGGATTTGCTAATAATACATAAAGTTAAAATTGAATGCAGATTGTCCCTACTGTCTAACAGTTTGTAAATTTTAGTGCTCTGCTCATTGAATTCTAAGAAATTGTTTCACTTGCTTTGCTATCACTTTTTAGTTATTCTGTGATTTCTCTCCGACCTGTTGTTTCCAAAGCGACAGCATGTGGCCAGTCAAAATACTATTTCATTCTTGTTTGTGGAGCTCTGTAGTAATTAGGAAAGGATTCGAAGCTCTGTTTGAAACGCAGGCTGGTGACATGATTATGCATTTCATGTTTCCCAGCGGAGAATAAGGTGCTCCAAAAACATGGCAGCAAAACACCAAATGTTGTGAAAGAGACAGTGACGTCTTCCTCTGCCAGTCTCCATTATGGAAAACTCTCAGATGTGGATTAATTTTGCAGGAGGGGAGCAGTGCAAGGCAAGGGAGGGCTATGCTGGGGGAGCAGCTCCTGTGGAGAAAACCCGGTGTCTTGCCAAGCCTTGGCCGTCAGGGTGGCCAGAGGGATGGGCCACGTTGTGGGAGAGAGAGACCGACTAGTCTTGTGTCCTTGACTGGGGGGTGATACACTAAAGAGAAGGGCTTTCAGTGTCGAGTAAACAGTTAGCCATTAAATATTGGCTTCTTCTGTTGCCATTTATTTTTATTTTAAAAATAAATTATTTTAATATGTATAATAAAACAGAAAAAGTTAAAGTAGACAAAAAAGTAATATAAACCTAGTGGTTCTCAATCAGGGGTGATTCCCACCCCCCACTGACCCATGGGACATTTGACAGTGTCTGGAGACATTTCTGATTGTCATCCCCTGGGGCTAGGGGTGCTACTAGCATCTAGTGGGTAGAAGTTAGGGGTGCTGCTCAACATCCTACATGCACAAGACAGACCCCCACAGCAAAGAATGATCTAGCCCAAACTGCTGATAGTGGTGAGGTTGAGAAATCCTGCAGTAATCCCACCCTAACAATAATAATCGCACCCCTAACACACAATAATCCCGCCCCTAATTGTGTTATGTTGGTGTCTTTCCTGTCGTTATTTTATATGCATATTATACATCATTGTGTATATAGTTTTTTTATCTCTAGATCTCTTCATTAAGCATATCTTAATTAAAGGGGTAATTATATAATCTTCAAAATTTTACAACTCATGTTTCTTTCCTGTTTTTTATACACACGCACATATATATATATTCTAATTCTAATTTACTGCTATTGTGAATAACCTATAATGAACAACTTTGTGTATTTGGCTTTTTCTGAATTTCCAATTATTTCTTAAGGGTAAGATTTATGAGTGTTCATATTATGTTTTCTAAGGGGTGAATTTATTATGGTTCTCGGCGAATATTTCCAAGTTGTTTTCCAAAGCATGATACTAATTTCACAGTGTCATCAATGCATGGACTTCCTGTTTGCCTGTGTTTTTGCCAGCATAAAGCATCATGTTATGGGGGGAAAACACCTTTTTTTTTTTTTTTTTTTGCTAATTCAATAGGCAAAAAAGTGGTATGTCTTTGATTAGTAGTGCTTTTCTGTGGGAGAAACAAACATCGTCCTGATGATTGTCATCAGGACCCTCAGAAGTTGTTATAAAACCGTATCTTTGTATCTTTATTATGAGAATAATTCTAGATCAGTAGAACAATGCCTATACTTACTACAAAGAAATTTATTAAGAAGTTACAATAGTTTCAACTTTCTTGGAGAACTTTTAAAAGAACCAGAATCATTCAAAGCATCATGAAAAAATCCTGCCAAATTCTAAGAAAGAAAGTAAAACTGTTTTTGATGAAACCAGTAAGTTCTAGTTGAAATATATGTAGATATATATTAGAACTCCATTGTTCTTTCCTATTTTTGATGAGTTACTTGTGCATTTTGTGGGGCACTTACCACTCTTCAGCATTGCACATACATAGTATGTATTTGTTTGACGCATGGAATGGTTAATTGATAGAATTTATAGATAGAATTGATAGAATTTTAACTTCTCTAAAAAAGTTGATAGAAAATTAAAAAAATGGAAGGGCACAAAACGTTTTTTTTAAAGTTTCTTTTCCTATGCTGCAGGCACATTTTGCAGATGTAACCACTGTTGAGGCCTCTTGCGTATCCTTCTAGAACTGCTTTTGACATATCTCCGCCTCTGCCTTACTCTCCCTTTTTGTTTTTGTCCCACGTTGTACCGTATTATCCTACAGTTCTGAGACTTTTTTTGTTTTTTAAACTAACAATATCGATCTTGGACCTCTTTCCATATCAGCACACAGAAACATAACTTGTTTTGCAATCATTTTGTAGTGCTTCATTGTGTGGATGTAGCATAATTTATTTAAGCTGTTCTCTATTGTTGGGCATTTAAGTTGCATCCTGTGTTTTGCCTTTTTAAACAGAGCTACAGGGAATATCCTTGCCTGGGTTAGGATCCTGGCTCTACCAGTTGCTAGTTCTTTGAACAAATTGCTTTACCTCTCTTATCCACAGATTTCCCCTCTGTAAAATTGGAATAATAACAATACCTCCCTCGTAGGATGGGTATGCAGAATAAAATAGCTAATGCGTATGATACACTTAGAACAGTGCCTGCGACATAGTGAGTGTTCATTTATTGTTAGCTCTAGTTCTGGCTGCCTGTGTCTTTGCACACTTGAGTATGTCAGTCAAATAAATTCCTAAAAGCTGAATTGCTAGGTTGCTGGTTCAAAAAACGTGCAAATCAAATTTTGATGGGTACTCCCAGTTGCCCTACACAAATGTTGCACCAGGTTATTCTTCTACTAATAGTTAACCTTCTTATCTCTAAAAGGCATAATTTTTTTAAACGTAAGCCTTGAAGGCAAGGACATTCCCTCATTACTTCCTCTTCCTTATTTCTCTGCATTTGACTTTACTACATAATGACATATCTTATGAAATATTGGTGTGATAATAAGTGCATTGTGCAGCTCTCCCATGGAAGAATTGGTGAAAATGTAAAGATTCTTAATGGTCTTCAGACTTGTGATTGAAAGTTTCTCCCTCCTTGTTTCAATACAATGTGCCTGTCTAAGAAAGTAAAGGTTACTTCCTGGGCATTTAATGTTGCTTGACATTTGCATATGGGCAGGTGCTTCCTGCTTGATGAGCAGTGTTGGGAGCCATCGGGATGATTGACATCAACCTGCAGTAAAACAGGGAAGTGTCCCTAGATTAATTTTGCTTTTCGCTGGGTAGGGTTAAAGGGCAGCTGCAAGTGAAACGCTAGGCGACAGGTAGATGGGTTGTCTCGAGCTGATGAATAACAGCTTAGCAGCAGTGTGGGCAGAACGATTGTGGTTTCCGTGTGTAATACCTGTGAGGCAGGGTCTGTCACAGAGCATGTCTAATAGCTGCTGTCCCCACTGCAAAGGAAAACTAGAAGGAGAGGGAGAAGTCAATGAGAGGCAGTCAAGGGACTCTTGGCAAAGCTGGGAAAACCCTGCACTCTGGGAGAGCTCCTGTCTCCTGGAGATGGTAATACCCTCTCCCTTTTACAGAGACTTCTGACAGCTCAGTAAAAAGGTTCTTTCAACTTGCCCTTCCTACAGGACCAAGAGGGAGGGGTCATTGGGAAAGTGGCTTTTAGCAGAGAACAACAGAGGTTGTGGGCTGGGCTCTTGCTTGCTTTGCTGCTTCTTAGTTTGTCATTGTCCTCATCATGTCCCCAGAGATCCCCTGGTTCCCAAGGCCACAGGTTCTCTACCCCTAAGGGGCTCCCAGCTAAATTCCTGTCTGCTCCCCAAGGCGGCCCTGCAGCCATTACAGCAGCTTGTTAGGAGGAACCCCAGGGGTAGGGCGGAGGTGGACAGGAAGCTAGAGAAAGCCATGACACAGCAATTGAAGCATGGCCAGCCTGTCCTGTAGATTTCCAGATTGCTACCCACTTCACTGTGGTAGGAACATTTCCTCTCACAATGCTCAGGCTTAATTATGCTGCCTCTGGCTCCTTTCCCCAACTGTTCCTGTTCTAAGATGTAGATCTTTGTCCCCTTGTTGGCATCCTCCTTTCTTGGTGTGGAGGGTCTCATTTTGAAATGGGTTTTCTGCTCTGCTATCTTAAAGCTGAGATACGATGTCTGGGCTTGAGGAGGGGGCAGAGACCATGGAGCCAGGATCGGGTGCAAATTAAGCTGAGTTCCCTAGGGGCCTGGAAGTGTCATGACATAAGGAGGATAGGGTGGGGGAGAGGTGACATCTTTAGCTTTCCGTGGGATCATAGACATGCTTTCATTATTTTGTAGAATCAAAGAATCTGAGTCGGTCCATATTTTCCTCTTATTGACACAGTTTTCTTGGAGAATTTGGAGAAAGCCAAGACCCTCTCCCTAGAAAAATGTGCAGACAGTGTACTTACACACAAAAAATGTGCATGCCACTTAAAGGGGTTCATGAACCCCTGAGGTTGGTCTGTAGATCTGCCCTGTGGGGCAGCTGCATTGTCTTACACACAAAGACCTGGGGTTATGAAGGGAGGGGGACCTGATAGGGTCACACAGTTGGAGATGGTGCACCAGACATCATTGGTCTGCAGAGTCCCGTCTTGCCTTTTCTACTCCATCCTGTTACCCCAGTGGGGTGAGGGGGGTGACATCATTTTTTGTTTAATCTGGAGATCTGGGGCTGAAAAACTAAAGTCTGTTTTATTTGTAATGTCATCAAATTTATGACACCTCTGGGGGGAAAAACACTTATAGATGTGGAGGGAAAAAGAAAAAGGTGTGGGAAATAGTGAATTCATGGACACTGATGGTGAAAGACTCATTTAAACCATTGATGGAAACGTGATCTCATTTAAGAAATAGTGTTGTATGTTATAATCGTCTTAAGCAGTGTGAACTTTCCCATACAACCTGATCCATGAAGTTAACCAGAGATAAATGCCGTATTCGTTTTCCTCACATCTTCCCTGTGACATCCATTAGAAGACCCCACACCTAGAAGGTGCTTAGATAAATGTCTGTGGAGTTGAATTTCACTTATATAAAATTTCTGGCCTGATGGGGAGGGAAGACGGTAGTGTGGCTCAGCTTGGGCCCTTGCCTCCCTAGAGACAAGCCCGACAACCTCTCTTCCTGCAGCATGGTGTAGGTGAGGAATGCCGCTTGGGGTTCAGGTTGACCCTGGCTGGACTTTGGGGGGAATCTCTAGCTCTGGGACCTGAGTGCCTCTGTCTCAGTATCTTCCTCTGCAGAAGGACACCTTTGTGGGGCCATTGTAAGGAATGGAGAGAATGTATTGGAGAAAAGCTGGTATCATCTGGTTCCTACTGGGACTTCAGGAGCTGGGGCTCAGCCCCATCTTCATCATCATCTTTTATTGTTGTCATTGTTGATATCATCGTCGTCCTGAACCAGGGTGGTTGGCCGTGAGTGGGTCTGGCATATCCGTTGTGCTTCACGGTGGCCTGGTGCTGTTTGAAACACGTGACTGTTTCTTTGTAGATCCTGGCCAAGGAGAAGCATCACCTTTTGTGAACCAGACTGATTAGTTTGAAAGTGACCATCTATTGTTTGATATTGGTCGGGAAAATAATTGACCCTAAAAATTTCATTCTTACATGCAGTCTTAATGTTCTTTGTAGAAAGAGAAGGCCTTTACCTATGTAAAATGCACATGAATAATGGCTTATCCACTTGTAAATAATCCAAGTGAAAATAAGTTGCTTGAAACAATATAAAATCATGAAGAGTGGACCATTTTTCAAGATATATAGGTTTTCCTGTATTCTGTGATGTTTGTAATCGTGATGTAAACATTAGTGTCAATTGCTTTGCGTTCCTAGTCTCTTTGGGCTACAGTAGCCAAAATTGGTTATAGGAGATAATTTTCAAAAAGAAAAAGATATCCCTGAGCTAACAAAGAGCCAAATAGGAGGAAAGAGAGGAAGAGCGTGCAGTCGGCTCCCACTCAGCTTTTTGTTTTATAAGGAACACTGCATTTATCTTTAAAAAAAAAAAAAAAAAAAAAGAGGAGAGAGAGGGAGAGGGAGACGGAGAGGGAGAGGGAGAAAGAGAGAGGCCAAACTGTTTCCACAGATGTGTTTCTCTCTCCGAGTCATCAACGGCGCCTGCGGTGATTCAGTGGAGGCTGGAGAGGAAATGCTGTGAACTCTGATTTCAGAATTCCCCTGTGATTGTCAAATTGACGCGCTTGGTGGTGAATCCCACCACCGGTCCTGACAATTTCATACTTTAGCACATCTTGTTCAGGTGATCTTCATGGGGGTCCCCAAAAGGAGTTTCACAGGGGCTTCCTGGGCTTCTCCATTGTTTGAAATTTAAAGCACGACATGCAAAGCCTTCAGGAGCTTATTCTCTGTGGGGATGAGTAGCTGCAAGTCGCCAAGCAGGAGGAAGAGTGTGGGCAGCTGCACCACCACAGCCTTGGAAAGGGAAGGCCGGTGGCCTCTTCCCCAAGGATCACACAAACAAAACCAGGAGGCTGTCCTGGCCGTTAGCTCAGACCTTGATCGGCACTCGATGCTTACTGCATCCAACTGTCCAAACCATGCATCAGCATCTCTTTCCCTCCACCCTCACCCTCCAGCCCAGAGCTGTTACCCGGACACAGGATGCCTGGAGCGTGAACTCCAGGAGAGGGCAGGGTGGGGCTGGGGTGGGGCTTCAAGGAACACGAGGCCCGGGAGAGGATGGGGGTGGAGGGGCCCTCAGCCAGGAGCTCCCCTCACCTCTAGCCTGTCCTCTGCCTCCCTACCACTGCACAAACCCCTGGAAGAGGCAAGAAGAAGGGGGTCCCACAAGGCAGCTGGCTGCAAAGACAAATGGGGAGGAGGGGAACAGTGACCTGGAGCAGCAGGACAAAGGTGAGGAAGAGGAGGTTCAGCGAGCTTCGGAACTAAGTCTGTGTAGCAGAGGGAGCTGGCAACCCCGAGGCGCTGCAGGGAAGAATCAGGCTCTCCTGAGGACTTGCTGTGGAATCCACCCCTGGAGTGAGAAGGGATTTCCCATGTGGCAGACCAGATGGGCTCATCTGCAGCAAACCTCTTAGCAGGGAATTCAGAGCGGTAGCAGGGACCCCAGGTGTTCCCCACTCGCCACCCACCGCACTGGCTGTGAGCCTTGGGTGCTCACTGTTCTGGTTGGCCCCCGCAGGGGTGGAGTCCTGGAATGGGGCTTTGAGAGCAGTGGGAAGGAGGGGGAGGTGCTTGTCCCTCCTGTTTTTGCTTGTGCTGTTCTGCCCTGTCAGACTGCTCACCCTGTCCCCACACGTGGACGGATTCTCCTGCCTGCTTCAGGGCACCATTCATCTTTCACGTACTTCATTCATTCGCTCATCCTGCAAATATTTATTGGTTGTGATGTGTTCCTTGAATGCCCCTTGGTTCCTTCTTCCTCCTCCCTGCTTCCACAGCACCTCCCACCCTCCATCAGTGTGCCCATGGCATCCCTGGTGCTGATCATCTGCTTCTCCCCATGGGATCCCGAGGGTCAGGACAAAGGCTGGTTTGTTTCTCCAGCAGCTGCACCTGTCGCAGTGCCTGGCAGGGAGCTTGAATACTTTTGGGTGAAGAATTCCCATTGTCCTCTATTCAATCATTGATGTTCATTTAGTAACTTAAAAAAATACAGCAGTTCTTTACTTTATTGGTCAATCAATGATTGAGCCCCTACTGTGTGTTATTGCACTTTAGAATTTTTATTTTATTTTGAAAACTTTCAAACCGACAGAAAAGTTGACAGTACTGTATTCCTCTGTCTGGATCCAGCAACTGTTAACAACTTGGCGTACGCGCTCCACCCGTCTCTCTGCCTCTGCCCTGCACACACCCATCCTCTTTTGCTAAGTCATCTGGAAGTAGGCTCTCCTGAATATTTCCATCTTATGAAAGGAATAAGATATGCCATTAGAAAGTGTTGTCACAGAGGAACACAGTGCTTTGGGAGTACAGTGCAGGGGAAGTTACTTTTCAAAAAACTGGAACAATTAGGAATGGTTTCTTTGAGGAGGTAACATCTGCGCTGAGCCGTGTGCATAGACATAGTTTCCAGTCCATGCCTAAAATTTTAACAACAGGGAAAAGGTACGGTTTTTGAAAAGAGAGCTTACTATCAAAAAAGAGCTTACTAGCTTCTTGAAAAACTCATTCAACTTTACCATATTTGGAGCTCTTGCTTTTATGATTCCTCTGTGGTTTTGTAATAACCGCACTTATTATTTCCTTAGTCTCACAGGGGCTGTCATTGAAAAAGTGCCTTTAATTTTGCTTGCATTCACTAGTAGGTTTATTAAAGTGCAGAGGGGGCCGTGTAGGCCCATGAAGTGTTTAGTCAGCTGAGTTCTCCTTGCTGTGCGAAATGCTTGTGAAAGCTCTGACTTAGAGCAACGAACAAATCCAACTTTTGCATTTTAATAATAGCTGTGGCTTAATTTTGTAATTATGCTTAAGAATTCTATATAGCCACACATAAAAGGAAATGTAGGCCTTTCTAAGTAATCAGAAGTTCAGCTATTTCTACCATATAATGGAGGGTTTTGCTGTATTTAAAAATGTGTCCTTGAAGCTGAAAGGCTACCTCTGAAGCACTTTGGGGACAGCGTACACGCAAGCAAACAACACACACCATCGGCCAGCTAGAGAAAGGCACTTTCAGGCCTAGTAGGCATTTTGTTGGCTAAATAGAGGGGAAATGATGGAAGACAAAATTGAATATTGGTTTGGGGTGGAATAACAACAGCTTGTGTGAAAAGGAGGTGATTTCAAGCGCAAACCTGGGGGTTGCTAGAACACAGGGTGCTGGTGGAGGTGGTGGCGGTCAGCCTCAGCAGACCTGGGCATTGGGTTTTTGTATGGCACAGGCTTACAGAGTGCTTGGGGCCGTGGTACAGGTCCACTTCAGATTGGGTGGTCCTCTTTTTTAAAAAAGCCCTATTAACTGAGGACAAGGAACAGTTCCAACCACTGATCTATTTTGTGTTCTGTTTGCTGCTGAAGTGCTCATACATCAAGGTAAATTACTGTTATTTTAATCACTATTTCAGCTGATTAAAACAGCCGATTTTAATTTTTTTTTTAAGCATTTTTGCTGTGGGCACATTGAATGGGATTCTCCAAGGACAGGCAATAAGGAATCCCTCAATTTTATAGGAGGTGACAGTGGAGAGAGGTCATTGAAATCGTGAACGAAAGCTTTGGGGTTTCCAGGGGCCACGTTTTATCAGAGATGACATGTCATGTACAGGAAAGTTGGGGTTGTAGATTCCTTCTTTTCTACTCCTTTCCTTAATGATGGGAAGGAATCCCATCAACATTCATGTTTAACCTGAAAAGTCTCCCACTGGGAAAAATAATTGGCACAGGCCTCATGACTATTTTTAGCATTATTTCAATACAGGTTTAGACTTTTTAAAAAAAAAATTTGAATATTTTAAACTTAAGGATATGGTTACTAAGTTTAGTTCTTCTCCCACCTACTCTGAGTTTTTTGGGTGGGTAAAATAATTTCCATCTGAGTTTTTCAGGCTCAGCTGCAAATCAGGGAGTTGGTTTAGAGTCAATTTATGAAGGAGGTCCTGGAAAACAGAGAGAGTATTGCGTGTGTGTGTAAAAAATTAGAGTTGTGGGAAGGGGTGTGGTAGAAACAGCTAGCAAATACAAGGCAGACAATTTCTAAAAATCATCTTCCCTTCATGTGTAAAAGTAAAATATGTTCTTTGGAGCCAGTTTGAAAAAGAATAAATCATCCATAATTGCATGCTTTTTCAGGTTTTTCCCCTATACTCTTATCCACGTATTTTATAACCTAGTTTTTATGCAGTTTTGGCCTACTTTTTCATACTTAATATATCATGAGTATTTTCTCATGTTCTTAAATATTTTTCAAGAATATAATTTTAAATGGCTGTATAATATTCCACCTTATGAATATCATTCATTTAACTTTTAATCAACCCTCTTGTTATTTTCCACTTTTCATTATTATAAGTAATGCTGGTATGAATATCCTTCTACATAAATATTTATAGGCGTATCTAGTTATTGCAGTACACATTGGTAGAAGCAATTATTGGGTCAAACAATATAGACATTTTTGGGGGTTTTTGATATGTGCTGCCAGATTACCCATCAAAAATATAGCACAAGCTTACATTTTTACCCTTGATGTGCGAGTGCCTTTTTTCCCCCACAGTCTAGACTGTGCTGGGATTTATAATTTTAAGGGATTTGTTAATTTGATAGATGATGGGTGTGTCATTTCGGTGCAAGATTTCAAAATAAGGAAGAAAAGATAATACGTTAAAAAATTTTCTATTTTTCTTTGTAGCCTGTCTTTTGGAGTTCTTGTCCTTGACTGATGAAGAGCAAATGTCTTTCTGAGAGATGACTAGGGGATGCTGGTACATGGGTCACACTTGGTTTTTTATGGCTTTTTTCCTTTTCTTTCTTTTTTTTCAACTCAGCTAAGTTCAGCATTAGTTTTGTAACTTCTTATACTGGAGATGTGCATGCGTCCCAGGCACTCCAGAGATGTGTAGTCTGTACCATGTTGTAGGAGGAGTATGACCTGCTCAAGGGGGGCTATTTTTGATAGTACTGTTTTTAATGTTACAGTGCTGATGCCTGCATCCTGAAGACATCACTGTAGTCCAGCTCTCTACATTTGCAACACTTTTTAAGGCCTTTGCAGAATGTGGGAGCATCTCAGGATAAGGCTCTGTGACATTGTCTACACTGCAAAGAATTACAGCCATTGTATTTCCTTCACCAGGGAGCTGGTGCCTGCTGCCCCTGACATTTTTTGAGTCTTGCTCTATACCAGGGTGTAGACCTCAGCACTTTATTTCCATGATTAATCCTTACATCAACGTATATGGAGAGTGCTATTATTTTCTTCATTTTATTGAGGACACAATTGAAGCTCAGAGTGTATAGGCAGTTTCCTTGGAATCACACAGCTAGGACTGGGGAGAGTTGGGAGTTGAATTGGCTCCAGAGCCCGTGTTCACATGTCCAATATCCCTGAGACTTGGAAGGAAATGAAACAGACTAAAACCAGATTAATACTTAAAACCATTGAGATTTCAGTCCAGAGGTTTGATCTGCCACATGCAGACGGGATTTATGCCCACAGAGGGAAACTGAAGAAACAAGGTGGTGGACATACAGTGGTCTCAAAACCCAGCCACATTTTTTCAAGTACATAGTGGCTCATAATGGCTTTAAGATGCCTTAGGAGAAAAATCATGGTGGGTGTTGGGGTAATTTGGAAGATTAGCTGAAAAAGATAATTGGATAAGAAATAAGAGCTGGTTGGGGTGAGGAAGGCATTTGGGTGTGGCGACAGTAAGATGGGGAAGGAGAGTTCCCTGAGCAACTGTAGGACTAGAAGCTAGAAGTCATGTAATTTATGAGACAATTTGGAAGCAAGATGGAGAGGGAGTGCTCCCCATTTGGAGGGCATGTGCTAGTATTCAGGGTAACCAGAAATGGAGACTGAGAAGCAGATGTAATTAATGAACAGGGAAGCAGATGGATGATGGGAGGTGGGTGGCATCACGCTACTCATATGTTCTTTTAATAAGTAAAATTATAGCAAAATTTCATTCACTCATTGAAAACAAGGTTAGGCAATTAGGATCCTGCTGCTGTTAAAAGCTTCCAGAGATTTTAGTGCACTGGGCAGACAGAATTATGATGTTTACTTTAAAAATCAAACTTGTTCTCTTTCCAGAGACTTAATTTTGTTTAATGCTCAATTTTTGTCTTCACTGGTTCTGCGTTTTCTCGTGTAGATTAAGATCCAATTTAGAGATGAAATATATGGGCAGTCTGGCTGCAGAAAGCACAGAGGAATGATGCTATGGGCACCAAGGAAGCGCTTGTTAGAGGGCATTTTCACATGGTCATATGGAATTGTCTTATGGCTTTTATAAGAATACAGGTAATAGTTTTATCACAAACAAAAAAATCATAATTTGTTAAAAGCAGTAAATGAAATTTTGGATGGTTCCTTTAAACTTTTAAAAATTTTCAAATTTTCAATCTATAGTTTCTTTTTATTTTTTTAGTATTGTGGTAAAAGATACCTAACATGAAAATTACCATCTTAACCATTTTTAAGCATACAGTTCAGTAGTGTTAAGTATATTCACATTATCCTGAAACAGACCTCCAGAACTTTTTCATCTTATAAAAGTGAAACTCCATTCCCATTAAACAACGACTCCCCATTTCTCCCTCCTCCCAGCCCTTGGCAACCACTATTCTACTTTCTGTGTCTATGAATTTGACTGCTTTAGATATCACATATCAATGGGATTATATAATATTTGTCTTTTTGTGACTGGCTTATTTCACTTAGCATAACATCCTCCAGGTTCACCATGTTGTAGCATGTGACAGGATTCTTTTTGTTTTTAAGGCTGAATAATATTCCATTGTATGTATATATAGGTTGAGCATCCCTCATCCAAAATACTTGGGACCAGAAGTGTTTCAGATGACAAATTTTTTCGGATTTTGGAATTTTTGCATTTTTCTTACCAATTGGGCATTCCTAATTCAAAAATCTGAAATCCGAAATGCTCCAATGAGCGTTTCCTTTGAGCATCATGTTGGTGCTCAAAAAGTTTCATATTTTGGAGCATTTTGGATTTCGGATTTTTGTGTTAGGGATATTCACCTTGTACCTCATTTTATTTATTCATCTGTCAATGGGCATTTGGATTGCTTCTACCTCTTGACTATTGTAAGTAGTCTTGCTATGATCATGGGTGTGCAAATATCTCTTTAAGACCCTGCTTTCAATTCTTTTGGATATATACCCAGAAGTGGGATAGCTGAATCATACCGTGGTTCTGTTTAATTCTTTGAGGAGTCTCTATACTGTTTTCCATTGTGGTTACATCATTTTCCAATCCCACCAACAGTGCACAAGGGTTCCAATTTCTCTAAACCTTGCAAACATTTGTTTTGTTTTGTTTTGTTTAAAAAGTAACCAAACTAATGGGCATGAGGACAAACTAGTTTCTTACCTATTACATCAAATGTTTCCTCGTGCTTGCTTATAAACAAATATTAAAGGTATTATGATTTCAGATTTATCTACGTTTCCTGCTATACTTCCCAAAGGGAGGATAATTAAAATATACATATATTTATGTACTGTTTACATGAGAATATTCCAGAATGTTCCCCTTTATGTATTTAACTAAGTGAGGTTCTACTTTTTTTGCTTACCATGTAGTGCAAATATTCAGTTCAGTCAGTGTTAATTGAGTCCTCCTGTGTGGCGGTTGAGATCGTGAAGATGACCAGGAGCTGATGAGAAGCAGCCATATTTTGCAGGAAGGGGTAAATGAAGTGGCAAAGGGAGGTGGCCACGGGTCACCAGGTGAGGAGCCAGGTGAGAGATGGGGAAAGGGGGGCCTCGCCAGGTTGGTTTGTGAAGTGGGCTAAAGAAGGCTTCTTGCAGGTAAAGCCAGAGCTCACCTTGGAAAATAGTGGGAGTTCACCTGCTAACTTGGGGTGTGGGTGGAGTCCCTGCAGCTCGACCCACTTGAGCAAAGGTAAAGCCTCTACAGGAGGCCACAGGTGGCATGGTGCTGTGTGAACGTGGTGTTCAGGGAGGTGATAGGCACAAGGTGAGGTCAAAGAGGTTGGCTGGATGTATGGCAGAGAGCTTGAGTTTTGCTCAATCGTAGATGGATGTGGGCAGCTTTATATCCCATGCAGACGACTCTGAGGGCAACGTGGAGGTGAGGCAGAGATTAGGTAAGAGGTTTTTGTGAAATTTTGGGTGAGGTTTTAAGGGCTGAACCAGGACAGTGGAAGTAGGGATGAAGAGAAGGGAGGGGCCTGCGAAACATTTAGAAACATTAGCGGCCATTTGCTGATTGATTAAATGTGTGGGTGGTCAGGCAGAGGAAAACTTGAAGGTGACTCCCAGATTTCTGGTGGTGGTTCCCTGAGCTGAGATGAGAAATACAAGAGTGGAAGCTGAGGGCAGACATGATTGGGCCTTTTGAGTTTGTGTCCATAAAAGACACAAATGGTGATGTCCAAGTCGTCTTGGGTTTGTGTGTCAAACTTGGCAGAGAGATTGGAATGGAGATGGACTCTTGGGACTCATTAGATGTAGACAGCAGTTAAAGCTAAGAAAGCAGATTAGGTAGCTCCAAAAAATAGGATGTAGGGCAGAAAGAGCAGTGGGCCCCTGTGTAAACCCGAGGCATCCCCTATGTTGGGGGGGCGTGGAGAGAAAGGGGAGCCCACCAAGGAGCTGGAGAATGAGCAACTGGAGTTAGGATGGACCAAGAGAGAGGAGTGTCACAGGGGCTGAGAAAGTAGGAAGGTTCCAGAATAAGTACGTGGTCAGCAACTTCAGATGCAGCAAAAGAGGTTTGGAAATGTAAAGACCGAGTCGTTTGGCAGTGTCAAAATACAAGGACTAAATAAGTTGGCAGCGTGGAAATGCTACAAAGCAAGTGTGAAGATTGTTAAAACCTTTGCCATGGCAGTTTTAATGGCTTGGTGGTTGTGGGAAACTAATTTCAGGTAAATATTTAGTAAGGAAGTAGAGTGAGTGTATTCTTTCAAGAAGCTTAGATGGAAAGGTGAAAAAAAGGTTAAAGGAAGATTTTTTTTTTTTTTTTTAATTAAATAAGGGGAGAGACTTGAGCGTGTTATGGGGAAAGGGAAGAGGTTGGTAGTAATTCAAATAGCTAACATTATGGAGGGCTTGCTCCATGCGGCAGCTCTATATCAATGAACTCATTTCATCCTTACAACAGCTCTATGAGATGTAGAGACTATTACTATTCCCAGTGTGCAAATGAGAAAATGGTGGCACAAGGACACTAAGTTGCTCCAGGTGACATAGGCAATAAGAGAGCTCAGTTTCTTATAACCTGTATAGACCTCCCCATTGACCATAGCACTGAAAGATCTCTGGGTTTTGAGGGAGAAGTTGAAGATTTAGGGTAAAGATGGAATAATTAATTGAACCAGGTTCTAGAAGATACTAGAGGAGATGGACCAAAATCTTTGTGAAATTAGTAATTTTTTTTTAAAAAAAGTAAAAACGAAAAATTTAATCATCAGGGAAAAATAGAGAAAATGGACAAAATTGGATAGAGAAAACCTCCTAAATATAGGTGGACTTGATTCTAAAGAAGGATGCTTGAAGGATAATTTTTGCGATGGGTTCATTCATGACTTCACTTTTCATAATCAATGTTGTCCCTGGTCCCTTTGTTAACTTGAAACTGACTTTCTGCTTATTCTGGTTCTGCCTTCTGCAAGAACAGTGGTTTTGATTTCTCCTCCTGTACATAGTGGTCCTTTTAGTGATATTTATGGAATGGTCGATTTCTTTACTCTCAAGGTTTGAGCTGTCATTGAGTATGTGGCATTCAATTAACAGTGTTATCTCAAGAAGAACCTACTGTGTTTTTTGTTGTTTTTAACAGTCTAGTGACTTCATAGTATGCATTCCCTTTTTATTGGTGACTTGCACTGAGAGATCTTCTGCTGGGAACATATTGAAATTGTTGCATTGTGGCTTAATGTTACATGTTTTAAAAACTAAGAAGCTTGTCATACCCTCCAAAACATATCTGCATTCCAAGTTGCCTATGAAGGAGATCTTATTTCTGACCCTGATTTGGTGGGGGAGATAAGGAGATGCCTGTACTGGATGATTTGCTAAGCTACACACACTTGCACAGATCCACAATGTATAGGCAGGCTTCAATAATGGGCAAATAGAAATCTGCAACTCATTTTGCATTATAGCTTCCAAATAAGGTGCTAGCGTGGTTTATTTATGAATTTACCCTGAGAGCTCTAATTCAAATCCTTGGCCAATCAAATGGAAAAATGAATTACTGGGAGTAGTGTTTTACTTAGAATCCATTAAAGCAACTTAAGTGTGAGTTTTTTCAGGTATAAATACCCAGCTCTCTGTGGGAGGGCAAATGTAGATGTAGGAATATCTTTATTAATGCTCTTGGTGAGATTGAGGGAGAATGCATACAATACAGTCTTTTAGGGAACTCAGCAGTAGCCATAAATCCATTTATGAACAATTCAAGTAGTAGAGCTTTGCAGCATAGTGTTTCCTTTCAATAATGATTTTTTTTTTTTTTAAATCAGAGGTTTAAATGTAATGCATTGGGAAATGGGGCACAATAAAATTGAATATGTAAGCATTACTTTTCAGTGGATCCAGCAGATTCCCTTATTATTTTATTTATTGTTCAGGTTATTGAATTTCAATTATTCAAATAGAAAATGAGATATATTGTAGGGAAGAATCCTTTGCTTATGCTATATAGCTTAAGGCCTGCTGCAGTTTTTCTGGAGCTACATACACTCCATAATGTTGGAGGAATAGAAGAATTCAGAAGTCAACTGGCTGTTAGTTTTGTATCTTAAGGCTGTAGGCAAGCACTGAACGTGTTATTCTCTCTGAATCCCTAGCCTTAGCTCCCCGATCCCTGTTCCACACACTCACGTGCTGAGTGCCTGGAGGGAGAGTGATGAATATTATTATAATTTACTCAATGATAGTATCCTGCACAGGACCTTGCACTAAGAGATGCCCAGGAAGTATTTGTTAGTAGTTTTCACTTTGTCTTGCTAGAAAAGCCTCTGGAGGAAATCTCTGCTTCTAGGAATGTCAGCTTTCAAATAATCCTGGCAAGGTAGCTGCATTCTATTCTTGACTCCAGCAGGGGTGATTTCCTTTGATAATACATTGCTGCATTATACTGCCCAAAGTGCCAGGGGCAATTGTGTAATATTCTTAGTGTTTGTGTCTTAAGTTCTTGTTCATCTTTTACTTATTTATTTATTTTTGACAGGTCACTGTTTACAGCCCACAGGAAGTTGGTGGCAAGTTTGTCCCTAGTCCTTAGCAGCAATAACATTCAAGAATTGCTGGAACCTGTTCGTCTTGTTATCCCTACCCAAATATTACATAAGCTGGAAGGCCTTCTTGGTGGGATTGAAACACCTTCTTCCTGGGATTTCAGCCTGTCCCCTTCTCTCCGATCGGGAGGGAAGGTAGACGACAGCGGTTGTCCCTGTGATCATCCCCGTGGTGGTTTCTGTAGTTCCCTTCGCCAAGGTGGCATACAGTGTGCAAGCCCAGGGTTTGTGCCTGAGGCTAGTGTGGAAATGAAGGGCTGCCTGAAGGCCAGGGGGGATTCCATAGCTGGCACACCCACTGTCCCTAAGGTGTCATTACTTAAGCCCGGGGTTTTGCTGCTCACCTCACCTCTCATTTTCCTGAAATGGTGCATAGACATAGTGGCGTTGAGCTGCGGCTGTTACCCCACTTTCCTTGGATTTACCCGGGAGCCATCCACTCCGCTTGTGATGCTCTCTGGGTCAGGTCCAGCTGCCGCTTCACATGGAAAACATCTACCTATATTTAGTGTCACTGCTAGATCTTCCAGCATCAGTTTTCTGTTACTGCATATTCATTAATAATAGGGAGGAAAAAACCCCCCCAACCCTCTATGTAAATGCTATTTGAATTTCACAGAGTAGACATTTAAAGATTTAGTTGGCTTTAAAATGTAAATTTAGAAGTTCCTGGTAGGGGAAGCATATTTCTCTAAGAGTTTATAATCCAACAATTCAACCCCTGTTCCTTTGCATGTAAAATTAATCCTTCCCAACAGATACTAATGCCTGAATGGGGAAGAATGAAAGTTCTTGGCAGATGGCTATCTGTGCTCTTCATCGGTAATTTTTTTTTTTACTTGAAAGAGTCAAGCATTGTGGTAGGAGAATGTGCTTTGCTGGACTCTGCCAGGTTTCCTCTGGCTGTATTCCTATTAGTGCATTTCAGGGGCTTCCTGTGGACAATTATTGTGGTTGGTGTAGGGGAAGAATGGAATACATTATTCTTGCCTCGTCATAAAATATATATATATATATACATACACACACACATATATATATGTATGGCTTCCTTCCCTTCTCTCCAGCCAGCTGTCAGATGCGAATGCCTGCCCCAGTTTGCTCTGTCATACATTGAGTTAGTGGGTTGTGATGAGAGCTGGCAGCAGCCCATTAGAGTGATTGCCAATTGCCAAACACACCCAAAAGCTCTTGCTACAGATGTCTAAGAAAACGGGATAACAGATTTGCCTCTGAGTTTCAATACATTGATTTCTTGCTCATTTTGACTATAGGTCTCCCATTAAAAAAGGGGGAAGAAAAAGGCAGCTTTGAATTAAAAATGTGATTTGTTTATGGATTTAGTCTCTTTATTAAGATGTCTTGCTCTAAAAAGAAAGTTTCATTGGATACTCTCAAAGTTCTTTGTAAAAATATCCCTGTTGTACAGATGCTGACAATATTCCATGAATAAAAGACTTGTCTGTGTCACCTAAGGGTCTGGTTGGAATCCAAAATAAAACTGGTTCCAGGTGGCTAATTATCACTTTCTATATTATGCCTGGAAAATATACAGTTTCTCATGCCAGGAGTCTATGGCAGGGCAAAAAAAAACACTGCCCAGGCAGCTTAGTGAAGCACTGTAGCTTTTCCAGGTTTTTTAATGTCATAGGAAAGATATTGGTGGATATGAATCTGTTGTGCTGAAGTCAGATGACAGTTAGAACTTATAATTTAAAAAATGCCTTTGATCCTGTGTGCCGATTATTTTGGGTGGTTGGCGCCTGATATCAGGTAGGTCAGAATATAAAGGGCCATCTGCCTACCTTCTGTTCCACCTGTTTTTTAACACACCTAGAAAAAAGAGCTCATGTCTGCTTTTAATGGACTGTGAATTCTTGGCAACTTCTTCTTCTGTAGAGGACGCTTCCTTTCCAGGAAATCTAATTTCAAGAAAATTATTGCATTTCTGAAAGTCTTTCCCACGTGACCTCTAGACAGTCTTCGTCACTTTGAAAACGAAAGCCTGGGTTTTAATATTTTTACAGCATTGCATAGATTCAGTGTAACTAATTTTGTGCTTCTCCATTGGGCATCCTGTTGAAGTATGAGTTAAATTTATGAATTGTGATCTTTAGTTGTCTTTTCATTCATTTGTTTGTTTTATCCGTATATCCATCATTTATTTGGACTTAAACATATCCCAGGAATTGTGGTAGACTGAGAATGTAGTTTGAATTTTCACATTTGAAGTTTGTATGATTCTGCAACTCTGAAGAATGTTTTACATTTCTTGTTAAAAAAAAAAAAGGATTTTCTCTTCCTTACAGTTAAGTTTACATATTAGTAAAAAAGTGTTGCATTTTATGGTGCAGTGATAGAATTTTACAATCCTAATTTGCCAAGGATTATGGTGTTTATTCTTGAACATTGCAAGCACCATTCTCAGTGTGTCTTTAACATAGGTATACATTTTTACCTGTGTTTCTTAGAAATAAATAATGGATAAGCAGTTGAAAATCATTACTTTAAAAATTGAAATTCATCTTTTTGAAATAGGTTGGGTAAGGATTTGAGCATTTATGTAATTTGATATTAGAATCACCCATGTCTCCAAGAAGGTTACACTCAATTATGTATTATAAAAATTGACATTGACATTAATTCACTTTCTGTGCCTCTTTTGGGTAGATGGATGATATACAGCATAAGAAAGATTTACTGGAAAACATGCTCTAAACAAAATTAGACTGTCAAAGATAACTGTAGGTTGATGACATGTTATTTGCCGATAAACTGAAATTATGCAAAAATAAAAGTATTTGGAAGGAAAAGAATTTCAATCTAATCATCCAGTGTTTTAAAAGACCTTCCAGTGATGAGATTGCATTGACTATATTTCATTGACAATTAATTAGTACCTTTGTAAGGTACCTAGGCCTAATGTACCGAAGGGCGTAATTTTGCCCTTTGATACGTTAATGTATCAATAGAAGAGGATAAAGTATATACAAAATATTCTTTCTCAGAAAGAAGATACATTTTCATCAAACTGATCAAGTATACTTTGAGCCTTAAAGAGATTAGGTTTTAACTGTCTGGAAAACTTTCGTATTTTGTAATGATATAATTTATTTAAATCACTGCATTTTAGGGCATTATTTTAGTCTCAAGAATGTCAAACATTTTAATATTATAGCTTGAGCTTTGATAACTAGTTTGCAAAAATGAGGGAATACATTTAATCAGTGTCAAATAATCATTTGGATCCATGACTTAAAATCCAACTTGGGTGTTAAAGCACGTGTGTGTGTTGGGTGTGCTTGTCCAAGTGGGAGCGTCCAGGCCCACCATCTGTTACCTAATTTTGCATTTTTTGGTTTTTCTAGCTTTTATAGTCTTACTTCATCCATTTTTAGTGCAAATCTTCATTTCATTTTACCTTTGCCAGTGATTAGGGCAGAGGAAGAGAAGGTCAAGAACAAATCAGTTAATTTGCTGCTTGTTAGTTGGTATGATGTGTGGCAAGTGTAGCACCTTTGATTGAAATAGTGTTTGTCAGTTATCAGAAAACCTTAATTTTCTGGTAAGTGTTTGAGTTACCATTTGTAAGTGAAGGCTGGAGGGAGTTTAAAAAGCACTGTGATATCCACTCATGAAAGATGGAAGATACTAGGGGTGGGGTGGGATGGGGAGCAGGGAGCAGAAAAGGCTTAAGGGTCTGCCTTCCCTTCCTCCTCAAGTTCACTTGTTGAAAATCTTGGGTGCTTCCGTTAGGCCTTAAGGAGTGCCATGTGTATCTTGTTTCTTCTCTATTGCATACAAGGCAAGTAACCTGTTGCCTGCATTAATATACCCAGTAGCTCTGTACACTATATCCTGTAACTCCTTCAGATGGATTGGGAATACTAGAAATTATTGACATCTCAAAAAATTCAATATTTGAGAGTAGGTTTGTATTTAGATAGATATATGCTCTCCAGTCCATTTCAAATAGACAAAATCAGAAGTCCTTAGTATTTGGAGAGTTCCACGTAGAAATCAGACTCAGTTGGCAGGTCCTACTGGTCTGTCTACTGTCATCTGCTTTGTTCATTCATTTGTTTATTCACTCAGTCGTTTAGCCAGTGAGTGCCAGCTGGTGCCTTCTCATGTCCCGGTGCTGTGCCAGGCAGGAATGAGTGTGAGGACTGGTCAGTATTTCCCTAATCTCTTTCACAAAAGTTTATAGCAAATATATTAATGAATTTCTGCCTTCAGAATCTCTCTTTAATTTTATAGGAGATACCAAGAGGCATTTTTTTCGATTAATGAAAACCATTTGTATCTTCATTATATGGGGATGCTTTTTACTCTTTATGTGAGGAATATTTGTATGTCATGGTTATTGTGAGCATTGCAAAAGGATTTCCCAGTATAGTTTAACAACTCATGAATGAACTCACAGATGGAAACTCTGAAATGGCTAGTCTGTGTTGCTTGTCACTGAAAACTGTACTAAGTTATTCATTTTCCTGGTTTTGAGGGATAGTTTACAGTTGCTAAAATTGCTAAATAAATACCCTAATATAAGAAAACTGCACCATAGCCTTTTAAAAGAACATATTGTTATTCTTGGTTTCTGAGAGCAGTTGCATAAATCTTGTTCCAATTCATTGACATTGTTAAGCAGTTGAACTCTGGAACTTGACCAGCAAATGACTTTTTCAGATGTGTTTTCTACTCTGGACTGGGATTTTGCTGTGGCTTTGGCTGAGAGATGCTTCCACCCTCTTACAGAGCCGAAGTGAGCTGCTTTTTGTATAGAATTAGTATTTTCTATTTGATTATTGTTATTGTTTGAGAATTCTTAAATCCTGAACAAAGCAAACTTTGATCTTTTTAGACACACTTAAATGTTTTAAGATTATTTTGTGTAGTTAGAGTACTGTAAAAATAAAACAGTGAAAATCCATCCTGAAGTCACTTTAGTTTTCCTGCCCTCTGGTACAACAGTTCTCAAAGCATGGTCTGTGAACTCCTGGGAGTCTACAAGACCCTTTCAGAGGGCCTTTAGGGTCAAACCTATTTTCATGGCACTGCTTAGATGTTTTTTTTGCTGTTTTCACTGTGTTAACATTTGCCCTGGTAGTGCAAAGGCAGAGATGAGCAAAACTGCTCATGCCCTCTTGTGAGTCAA
Source organism: Daubentonia madagascariensis (assembly GCA_023783475.1). Taxonomy (NCBI): domain Eukaryota; kingdom Metazoa; phylum Chordata; class Mammalia; order Primates; family Daubentoniidae; genus Daubentonia; species Daubentonia madagascariensis. The sequence goes on from JAKFHU010000487.1 coordinate 13,231,848, forward strand.
GGCAGCAGCTCTATAGCCAGTAGTACTGGGTCCTGATCATCACCACCAATTGCTTGCAGTAATAGAGGGAAAGTCAGTTTCACTTAAGAATAGCCTTGTTGAAGCAGTAAAAATTAATTTTATTAAACCATCACTCTTGAGTTACATGTTTTTTGATATTCTTTGTAATAAAATGGGAAGTACGTGTGAAGTGCGTCTGCTGCATATGGAGGGAGTGTTGTTTTGGAAAAGAGACTTGTGTGATTTTTTTTGAGTAATGAGCTGAACTAGCCACTTTTCTCACGGAACATCACTTTTACTTAAAAGAGCAACTGAGAGAGAAATCACAGTTATTCAGATTTGGGCATTTGTCAGACATTTTCTTTAAAATGGATGAAGTTAGCATATCACTTCAAGGAAAATAACTGAAAATATTTGTCCTGAGCCCAAAGTTTGAGAACTGCTCCTCTAGGAAAATTGGAGAGTCCACACCTGGGAGCTGAAGGGACCTGTTTGCTCCATAAGCTTCTGTAGGGGTTCTTGTCAGAGAAGGGATTCTTGTTTGGTCTGCTTTCTGGTATCCTTACTTTGTGAATTTCCCATGCACTCCTCACTTATTTTAGTAGGTGGATGTGTTCTGTATTTGGGTTAAAATTTCATGAAACTATGTCACCCTTCCCCTTCCCCTTCCCCTGTCTGTAACAGATATAGGAAAAAACCAAAGTGTTTTCTCTATTCTCACTCTCAATGCAGAGCTTTCTCTCTGGTCACCAAAACAGGTGGGGATTACTCTACACTAACAACCGATCAATTCTCCAGCAGACAGTGACTCTTAGAGATAGGAAACACCGAAGTGTTTTTCCCACTTTCACACACCACTCAACACAACACTTTTTTTTTTTTTTGAGACAGGGTCTCGCTCTGTTGCCCGGGCTAGAGTGCAGTGGTGTCATCACAGCTCACTGCAGCCTCCAACTCCTGGGCTCAAGTGATCCTCCTGCCTCAGTCTCTGGAGTCACTGGGACTACAGGCGTGCGCCACTGTGCCCAGCTAAATCAACACAACACTTCTGACACCGGATATATGAGGGTTTTACCCACACACCAAGCAGTTTTCTAGCAGACACCAGCTGTGTGTCCTCTAACTCAATTCAATACTGACACTATCTGCCTGGAGATAGCATCAGGTCCCACAGATTAAGGGTTTGGTCCCACAAGACTGCCCACCCCCTTCAGATGCAAATCTCAATTCCCAGGTTGTGACCTGTGCTTCTGACTAACCAGCTCTGATTTGGGGTTCCCATGACCCCTGTTCTCGAGTTTGGTTAATTTTCTAGAGTGGCTCACAAAACGGGAAAACACTGACTTGTCTTTGCTGGTTGGTTTATTATAAGGGATATCACAAAGGGAACAGATGAGCAGCCAGATGGAAGAGAGGCACAGGGCAAGGTATTTGGGGGTGTGTGTGGAGCTTCCACGCCCTCTCCAGGTGTGCCACCCTCCTGGCACCTCAGCAACCAGGAAGCTCTTCATTATGTAGACATGATCGATGACATCATTGGCCTTTGGTGATCAACTCAACCTTCAGCTCTTCCCCTTTACCCAGAGGTCAGAGAGTGGGGCTGAAAGTTCCAACCCTCTAATCAGATGATTGATTCTCCTGGAAGTCAGCCACCCGCTCCCTCAGACGATCCAGGAGCCCACCAAGAATCACCTCATTAGAACAAAAGATACTCCTGTCACCTAAGAAATTCCAAGGGATTTAAGAACCTTGGGCTGGTTTAATGCATTATGGTCTCCCAGTATATGACATATGATGAAGCCACTAGAAATTATGTTTTTAAAGACTAGTTAATGACATTGTTAACGATAAGAAAAATGGCGGGATACAAATATCTATAGACAATGCTGGAAATATGTTTAAATATACCCAGAAAAAAGACTGGAAGGAAATGTACCAACATAATGACATTTATCTCTGAGTGCTGGTATAATGGGTAGTTTTTTTCTTTATACTATTCCACATTTTCCAAATTTTCTAAAATGGGCTTGGGTTACTTTTATAATCAGTAATTTAAATAAAGTTTTTTAAAGAACAAGTCATCTGTATTTCATAGTAGAGTCTGTATAATCTCTGCTGACTTTAATTTGAACACTATTATATATTTAACCATGATTGAAATAAAAGATGCTGTCATTGAATTTAAATTTTGTTCATTTATAAGATAACGAGTTAGAGTTAGAAGAACCCCTGTTGGATAGAACAGTCTATGTCAAATTAGCACGAGATTGATTCTGAGTTGGCTCACACTTAAAGTAAATGCCCTTTGTGATTTCACAGTGATCCACAAGAGATTAGAAGCTTGCTGCGTGAAGTGGCAGTGTACCTACACTTGCTCAGCTGTAAATTATTAACTTTTGGCCCAAAGGTAGCCCTGAAAATCCTGAGCTATTCATTCAGGAACACCAAAGGCAGAGACTAGAGGCTTTAAAACCAAACTGCCAGGTTTTTAAAGAGCATTCTTAAAGCGTTCTTGTTTGTTTCCCACCACTGTTACCTGCTCTTACTGAGGTGGATAAGGGACTGGGTGCTGTAGGTGACCATCATATGGGCAATATGGTCCTGGAACCCTGCAGAATGGGCAACCACTGTTCTGACCAGCTGAGCGTAGACCCCCAGGAAAAGGTGGGGCGTGGTCTGTGCAGAAAGGTGGAGCAGAATGCATTAGAGCAACTCCACGTGTGCACCTGATGGACTGGAATGGAGATGGGAAGGAGATACAGAGACAGTGGCGCGTGTGTACATCGGCAGAGGTGGCTGGGGGAGTGACATGCACAGCATGTCACTGTGTTATCCTCATTTTACAGATCAGGAAGCAGATAGCAAAAAAGTTGAACAAGCCACGTTATAGGGAAAAAAGGTGCTGGCACCTGATTCCCGGCAGCCTGACTCGCAAGCCTGCGTGGCCTCCTGCCTTTTCCTGTTGCTCGAGTATGCTTCTCCTGAGTGTCAACTGCCCATTCCTCGTGCCAGGAATTTCACTGTGGCTTGTCTGTTTGGGATCCACTCTGTCCACAGGTCACAGTACTGGAAGAGGTTCTGGAACTCTGGCCTTTTTTAAAAAATAAAGACAACAAAAAGATTAATTGAAAATCATTAAATCCATAGTGTAATTTACTGGAGTTTATTGTGTCATTAAATTTAAGTATGATTGCAGATACATGCTGCCCCAATACTACAAAACAGCCCAGCTAGAGTATGAACTTTGGTCTCTGAAGAACTGGTGAAATCCCTAGGCAGGTGCAGCAGAGGAATTTGGCTTTGCCTGGGTGATTACTTTGGTTGCTCGTGTCCTGGGTTGGCCGGCCATCTGATCCTAGGCTGCAAGGACTACTTCGGGCCATTCCTGCCTGTGGAGACTTATAGTCTCTTTCTACAATTGCTCTGAGCTTAGGTTTTAAGTTGAGCAAGCACTTATTACATGCACTTGCAGAGAGCTCCTGCTGTCTCTTTTCTTAATTGCCACCACAAAGGGTAAGGAGGGCCCCGCTGCTTCCAGTGGCACTGCAAAGCCACAGCTACCTATTACTGATTACCCAGGCACAAGTTCTGATCTTTTGCTTGGCCACCTCTGAGATAGCGCAGCACACGCTTCTGTGAACTTCTGATGAGCCTGAGTTTTATTGTCTTCTGTTGAGGCAATGTCTCCCATTTGAAAGGATGCACAGGAGTGAAGGAAGAACATGGCTTGTTGAAGAAGATGGGCATGGCTTGCATGTTTCTATGGGTTAAGGAGTTCTAAAGGCTCTGAGAAAATTGCCTACTTGCAAATGAGCCTAGTTTAGTAAAGTCTTGGAGACTGAAGTAGAAATCTTGGGAGATGATGGAGAAAGTCTTCATCGCATAGATCCATCTGTTTATTCCTTCACCCCTTCATGCACTTATTGACACCTTGAGCCCAGCAGTTGCTGAGCTACAGAGAGGCATAGTAAACATAACATGTCCTCAGTCAGTATTTGCTGAAGCAGTAAAGAGACTGTCCTTCTGTCTGGGGATATGTTCCTAAAAATGGTGAAGCATCAGTTTTGTCTAAGCTTTGGGGAGAGTTGGAACTAGTTATATATATGGTCCCTGAGTTAGTATGTTTCAACTTCTGATTTTTCAACTCTATGATAGTGCAAAAGTGATACTCATTCAGTACAAATCGTACTTCGGGTACCCATATGATCATTCTGTTTTTCACTTTCAGTACAGTATTCAGTAAATTACATGAGATATTCAACACTTTATTACAAAATAAGCTTTGTGTCAGATGATTTTTGCCAACTCTAGGCTATTGTAAGTGTTTCGTGCATGGTTAAGGTAGGCTAGGCTAAGCTATGATGTTCAGTAGGTTAAGTATATTAAATGCATTTTTGACTTAATGATATTTTCAGCTTATGATGGATTTATTGGGACATAACCCCATCTTCAGTGAAGGAGCATCTGTAGTAAGAGGGAAGAGATTTCATTTGGAGGACTTTTGACTGGCTATTTGGACAAAGGCTTTATCATTTTAATGACAGTTTTGGACCAAGAAGACACTGAACGAAGGGTCTCTTTTGGCCTGAAGACCTGGAATTCAATGATGTCATTGTGCCCTGCATTCTTCCCCTTTCTAGAGTTTCAAAATTCCCTTTAAGAGAGAAATTAACCCTGAACAAAGAAAGGGTTGGAATTTCTTCTAGCTTGTTGATAAATGCATTATTTTTATGCTGTAATGGGAAATGGAAACCCTCTTAGGTGCTAAATTAGTGGATGCCTGTCTGGTGGCACAGTCCAAACTTTTAAAAAGTGCTCGTTTGACTGCCTGTCCACCTAGTCCCACGCAAATGGCCTTCTGCTTTTACTCGGGAACGAGAGAAGTGAAACTGAAAGGTTTTGGTCGAGTAATTTATAGAAGGGGGGAAAAATAAAGAGAGACTTGGGCCTTTGCGAGGAATTTGTCACGGGAGTTCATGGGCTCTTCTAAGGGAAAGGAGAGCTGCGCTGGGGGCCAGTCTCAGGTTCTTATCTTTCTGGAAGGAAGGGACAGTCCCTTTCCCTTTCTCTGCCTACCCCTGTTGTCAATTTATATTACATAAATGTCAGAACTCAGCTGCGGTGATTTGGTGTTTTGTAGCTCTATTGAGTGGCTTTCAGCATTATTGGGAAAGATATTCCTAAAATTCCTTTTTCTTTCCCTTTACTTTTTTACCCATTGCATTAGTTTGCTAGGGCTGCTGTAACAAAGTACTACAGACTGGGTGGCTTAGACAACAGAAATCTATTTTCTCACAATTCTGGAGGCTAGGCAGGGTTGGTTTCCTTGGAAGCTTCTCTTCTTGGCTTGTGGATGGCCATCTTCTCCCTCTGTCCTCCCATGGCTTTCCCTCTGTGCCTGTCTGCGTCCTGATCACTGCTTATTAGGATACCAGTCGTACTGGATTAGGGTCCATCTTAATGATCTCATTTAACTTAATTACCTTTTTAAAGGGCTCTATCTCTAAATTAAGGTCACATTCTGAGGTACTAGGGGTTAGGACTTCAACATATGAATTTTGGTGGGGTGAGGACAAAATTTAGCCCAAAATATTCACTTCTTCATTGTGAATCTATAGTTCTGGGACTCCTGAAGTAGGATTCTATGTGTTTTCAAGAACTCAGAACAGCTTAGTTTATAATTATATGATGTATTGTGAATTAAAATGTAAAGTCTGTGAGGCAGGGATTTTGTTTTATTCATAAAACTATATCCCTGGCACCTAGAGCATAGAGTAAGCCCTCAATAAATATTTGTTGGATATTGTTGGATGAATGCATGTCAAATGTACAAGAAAGAGAATGCCATAAAGCCATGTTAGTTTTAAAATGTTGTAAATGCCCAGAAAGGCAGTGATAATTTTTGTTAGCTTTAGGGCTGTATGCAATAATCCTAAAGTAGAGAATCTTACTCTAAAGCCAGCCAGCAGGACAGACTTATCATAGCCAGTCCTACCTTTATAGCATCATCATGCAATATAGGACATGAGATTCCATGTCAAATCATTTTTATATAACACAACACTATATTTTTTAAATGGCAGTTGGATTATTTGTGGTTATTGTAAATTCAGCTAATAGACACAGGTAGACAGTGCTCTTACCCCACTGCAGTGTTATTGTAGAGAAGGAGGTACTATTAGAACTCCGGACTTTGTTAGCAAAAGTGTTGGGAATTTACAGTGGAAGTTCATTTTACTCATGATACTGAGATGTGGTGTCTGGTCAGAGAGCAGGGAGGACTTTCCCCCTGCTTTTGTCAAGCTAGTACTTTCCTTTTTGCTCAGATTCCTGCCTGATGCAACCTTTTATGAACTATAGTAAAAAGTTGTACTTAACATTTATGATCCCATATTTAGAAATCTTTGATTATTTGGAATTTACAGATTTGATAATTTTGATAATTCAGAGATGTTGGACTCAAATTAATTTTTATCTATAAACAAGGGATTTACTAATGAATTTAATAATGGAATCATATGACCAAGAAAGACTTAGATTACTTAAGAGATATCCTTAGCCTCATTTACATACAATAATTGTTAATCTGACTCAGAAGTAAATACCCTAGGGAAGTCACTTGCCCAATCCTGGTCACTGTTTGTACTTTAAAGTAGGCTGTTACTGAGACTTTTAATGCATACTGGTTTTCTTCCCAGGTAATCTGCAATAATAATTACGATTTAGTTGAGTGGCCTGCCCCCAGATGAGAAACACAATTATATTATGCAGTAAAAAATATTTAAAGCACACTTATAGTTCCAGAATCTTACATGGATAGCTCTAATTAGAACGGGAGCACTTATCTGGAGCTGAATGTGTTTAAGAATTCAATCTTTTAAGTGCGGGTGATGTCAATTTTTGAAATAGCAGCATGCTGCTCCATTCTACTGTGAATCCTTTGCTAGCTGCAGTGTACTTTAGCTAATAGAATCAAGTGCTCGTGTTCAAGTTTTTTAAGAGCATGAAAACCCTGTTTATTAAAACAATTCTCTTTGGCACTTTGTAGCATTATGATAATGCTGTTTTAGCAGAAGTAAAGAGCTGTGAACTCCTGTGGGGCAGCTCAAGAGAGGATCATTCTTTCCCATTGCGTGTCTTTGGAAGAATCTTCATTTCTTTTCTTAGTCAAGAGCTGTTTCTCAGCTTGTACTGCACACTTTGAGTATCTTTCTGGAGAGAAGGAACAACAAGCATTCTGGATATCAGGCATGATTTTGTTTGAGGTTTATGTAATATAAACTCTTATTCTTCTGGAAATTTACATATTTAAAAATATATTACTTGAAATAAGTTAGTGATGGGGAAAGAGGTTTTCCAAATCTATAGAATCAATTTATGAAAGATCCATAAATAATCTGAATTTGTCTTATTGTTTCTATAGACAATGTAAAGAATGTGGTGATATGTTTCTATGCTGTTTCTATATGGAAGAGTCTAGTAAAATGCGATTCGTTTGTGAACATTCAAGAAATGGTTGTTGGTCCTGTTGCTCACAGAAACTCTGCACAATTTTTGAGTTAAGGTAGCCAAAGCTTTTGGGATCACTGAATGCTGGTAGGTTCTTCCCTTTCCTGATTAATTCAGAAAAGTCACATCCCTGTGAGATCATTCTACACATGTATCTCATGACAAAGCCACTACCACTGAGCCGTTGTTGATGTTTATCTTAACGATGGGGTTTATTGTACTCGCTTTTGTTTTCTCTGTCCTGCCCACCCAGGCCAGACCTTCCTACTGTGCTGTGATGTGGAGTATTGTTATTTCTCAGTTATTGTGTGGAGAAAATTTGTCAATTCTTATTTGTATCAACCTGTTGTTTGAGGCCTTTTGTTTTCATTTTCAAATGTACCATGGTGGTTTCATGAAAAAAATCACAGTGGAAGATATATTCATGATCCCTTGTAGGAAGGGAAAAATAATGGTGTTCCTGTGGCCTCTTTACCTGACTCTGACACTGTAAATAGTGTTGCACAGAAAGCAATTGTAAGGAGCTTAGAAAAGAAGGTTTTGTATCACTTTTTAAAGCCAGTGATTCAATTAGCCAATTATTTGTTTACATGTAGCTTATCCTTTTGAAAGCTGTAAGGTATCTGCAATAACCTTAATGCAAACAAGATTACATTGTGGGAACAAGAAAGGTCTTAAAAGGATTCTTAGAGGTGGTACAGTTTAGGAGGAGGAAAGACATTGTTGTAAGCCAGGCATGGTGTTACTACACATATTTGGTCCTTGTAGTGATCCTGTGAAGTACCCAGGCTTTGTGGATGAGGACACTGGGTCCCAGTCTGGCCAAGTGACAATGCTGCAGCAAGTGGCTGAGCTGGGTGGGAATCAAACCCAGATCTCCCTGGTTTGCATTTGGTTGCTTGTTCTGTGTCTACCAGCATTAGAAAATGAGAAAGATGTCGTTACTTGGAGGAAAATAGGTGGTAGGGCATTGCAGGTTAGGAAAGCAACGGGAGTCAAGGTTTAGAATGGAGGTGAGCATGAGCCCAGGTATTCAGGAAAGGATGAAGGGGCCAGCTGGAGTAGAGGGTTGGTGTTGGGCGCGGGAAGGGAAGGTTGGCAGAAGGTCAGGCCCTTCTGCCAGGCCAAGTGCAGACCAAGGAGTTGGTTTTCATCATCTAGAGAAGCCTTTGTAGGTTTTTGAGGAGAGACACTAGTGAGTGACAACTTGCAAGTGGTGTTTTACCATAAAGATTAGTCAGCATATGTTGTGCAAAGTAAATATACAGGAGCCAGATTTCAGGTAGCATTAATGCACCAGTGAGGCCCAGACTGAGGACAGGCAGAGCAAACAGGTAGGACAGAGTGGGAGAAGAGGTGAGAGATTTGGGTGGTTACAAAGGGGAGGAGGTCTGGTTTGAGGAGGAAAATTATTGTAGACACCGTGTGTTGGCTGTTTACCCAATAGCCGTTCTTCTTTCTTCCGTGCTGCAGAGCCCCAGTTTAGTTCAGGGGTCCAACCCTCGCCTGTGCAACTCATGGGTAAATCCTAATTAGTCTAAGACAATCATGGGAATACCATTCAAGGGTGGGCATGTGATTCCTGTCAGTGAGGAGGTAGCTTCAACTGAAGGTTTCCTTACCCTAAAAAGGGGCACAAGGAAGAACTTCTGCTGGAAATTGCAATGTGTGCGTGTATCTCTTAGAGTTGTGGCAGCCGTCTTGTGACCGTGAGGAAAGCTAGCTTTGTCAGATGGCAAAGCGGAAGGCAGAGGGAAAGAGGACCTTAGTACATGGTTGACTGACTAAGTTAATCCACCCAAGGATTTTCCTGCCTTAGGACTTGTTTTGTGAGATAAATAATCTTTATTATTTAAGCTACTGTTTGGAAAACTCTAGTCCATGGGTCACCAGTCACCTGTTTTTTGTAAATAAAGTCTTATTGGAACACAGCAATGCTTATTTGTTTACATGTTGTCTATGGCTGCGTTTGCATCACAGTGGTATAGTTGAGTAATTGTGAAAGAGACCATATAGCTCACAAAAGCCTAGAATATTTATTATCTGGTCCTTCAGAGGAAAAGTTTGCTGACCCATGGTTTAAGCTATTTTGAGTTAGGTTTTCTATTTATTTGCAGCCAAAGCCTATTATAAAAAGATTCTGGCCTTGTTTAAGTGGAGATTGTTGTGTAGACAAGGGCTTTGTAGGTCAAACGTGCAGTCAGGACTGAAGATGTGCATTTGGAATTCAGTTGCGCATCTGACAAACCAAGTGAGAAAGAGTTTCTGAGAATGGGTAGTCAACAATGTCAAGTGTGCATTGGTTGCAATTTCAATATGGTGGTGAAGAGCCAGTTTGCAGGTGCTTAATAAGAGGGAATGAGTAGGAAGAAAAAATCAGGGGGTAGATCAGTTTATTGTCCTAATTAAAAAAAAAAGAATCAGATATTTCAGCTGTGAACATAAAGTGCATCTTAATGGTCCTGGATAGGAAAATTAATGTTTAATCTGACTTACTCCAGAGAAGAACAAGTTAAGCAAAATTACATCCTGTGCAATTTTTTTTTATAGCCTCTGATTCCTGCTCCTGACCTCTGACTCTGTGGGTCCTGGGCAAAGAGGTCTAGTGTAATGAGACCCTCAGTTTGTGACTGTTTGACCAATGACCCCCTTATTCATATGATCTTTCTCATCATAAATAAGTCCTTCCCCCCACAGTAATGGCCCGGTGCATATTATTGGCTTTAAGAGATTCCACTCTGTGTGGCTGATGCTGACTGTTGTGCTGTAGTCAACAGGGATAAAGAAACCTGATAGATTGATTTGATGGCAGGGATATGTGATTAGAAAAGGTGAATCCATAGGCCTTTGCATGAAGCAATGATTTCAGTAAAGACATTGAGCTGTCTGCAAGATACTAATGAACAGGTGACATGAGATGTCAAAGGATGACAACAAGAGCCAAGGATGATTTATTTGGTCACTTCAAGGGGGAGAAAAAAATGGTTGGCATCACATCAGGATTCAGGGGAAACTGTACAAGACATTTCAAAAAAGTTGAAAGGTATTCCAGAAAAGTTAAGCTGAAAACTTTAAACAGGAAGGCTGCTACTAGCAACAGGTATTTAATTTTGATGAAGTAGGCAGTAAAAGATCATTGAAGAAGTCACTGCAAATTTAGACTTTTATGTATGCATAGACCACCTGAAGACTTAAAAGCCATTCATGCACGTTGAATTAGTAGCTAAAGGTTGGAGATAAATTGTCTTATTTCTAAATGTGGGTTTGAAGGTCTTTGGGGATGACAGCACCTTTTTTGTTGTTGGGAGATTTCTTTTTGTGATAGTTTTTCTGGTTCTTCTACCAGATCCGAACTCTTTGAGAGTAGGGACTGTGTCTGATTTTGGTCAGCTAACATCTGGCATAGTGCTTGGCATCTAGTAGGTGCTTCATAAATATTAATTTAATAATTGTGTTTTACTCCAAATTTCACAGGACTTGTGTTTTAAGATGCTTCAGTCAGTCTAGCTCCATGTAGTAGAAAGATCCTTCACAATGAAAATCTACAACTTAGCTTTCATATTGTTTTGTTTCATGAACTTAATAAATGTGTGTGAATGCATATTTGGGGTTTTAGTTTTTTTCATCTTTTTTCATGGTCAGTTTTGGTATATTTAATGTATGAAATGGATTTTCAGAAACAGAACCCCAATTTATATCATTAAAGTTCTAGGAAACAAGTATTTTCCACTTTGGTTTGATTTGTGATTATCATTTAAAAACCAATTAGTGGTAAGTGAAGGGTTGCATGTACATTGTGTAGACTGTCAGGGATGGGAAGAGATTTAGTGATGGTTGCATCTGGTGCATTTATTTTCCAAATGAAGAAACTGAGGTGAACTTCCTCACTCAAGGTCTAAATGCTGATTATTTTTATAGAGGGAAGCTGCTATCTATCTGGGTTTTTCTCTCCTCACTGGAGGCATGTACCTATCTCCCCCACCCCCAACCCCACCCCCACCTGTACTTCCCTACAAAGTTTTTATTGGTGAAAATATAGTGGAGTCCATCTTTATAAGAATATACATTGGATAGCAGAATTAATGTGTGATGGGTGGAAAAGAGTTACTGTAGCGATGTGGGGGGATGGTGTATTTTGTTTTCTAGTTGCTTTAAGATCTTTTTCTAAAATGAAACCCTTATTTTTAATAGATTTGGAGTTGGTAGCTATAACTATATACTTATACTTGTGACCAGCATCTCTTTGGTCTGTGATAGGATGATGCTTTTCTCTGCATCCTTCAAGGACTCTTGAGCTTTATACTCATTATTTTACAGAAAGATAAAAATATAGACAGACCTATCTATGTGTTAGGTGGTTTTGGATGGAAGTTCCTTTTTCTTGTCTGCACAGCCCCTGATGAGTTCTTCCCTGCTCTGCTGGGAGCTAGCCTGCCCTCATCCCCCTTTTTCCATCAAGGTCCCTCTTCAGGCTTTGGGGGGATTCATGCAAAGGGAAAAGAAAAATCTCCTGTCTTTCCCCATTTCAAGATCCTAGAGCCTCTAGGTACCAGGGGCAATACCAAATACAGGGGCAGAGCATGGTAACCATCCAGCATCATGAGCTTTTGCAGCCTCAGCCCCCAGTTGACTATGTACAGACCCCCTGCCATGCCTCAGGTCCCAGGGCCATGGCCCTGGAAGAGCCAATGTCTTCCAGGTGTGGTCAGAACCTGTGCTTGGGCTCATGGTAATCTAACTGAGGCATCTTCCACGTCCCTATCCTGGTCTTCAAGAAATGGTCTTTCTCTGAGGGTCAAAGTCTAAATCTGGGTCAGAGGGGGTCTGCAGGTCCTTGGGGGGCCAGCCCTGTGGTGCACTGTGGTATACTGGAATGCCCTGAGGGGTTCCACATCTACCTCCAGTAGAGCTTGATTTTCATTCATGGTGTAGAGAACTTGCAGGACAAGTTTAATTTACACCTCTCTCCCATTACTCTTTTGCTTTGGTCTACATAGATGAGAATTGAGGCTGGACTTCAGAAGACTTTCTGGGGGCACAAGGGATTGGGTGAGTGAGTGGGCATAGAGTGGAAGATGGCTATTTTAGGCCAAGGCTCCCAGCACTGTCGCTTGATTACTGCCGATTGCCTTCAGTTCCTTCCACTAATCCTTTACCTTCCATGCAGAGAGGAAAAGTCCCACTTGCTGACTGGCAGAGGGCTTTCCAAGGAAATCATAGGACCCAAGGAGAAGTAGAATGTTAATTTGCTTCGTGGGGTGAAACTGCTTTCTGAAAGCATGGTTTGGGCCTCAGGTTTGTAATAAAATCACAGCCGGCCCTTATTGTTCACACTGGAAAATTTATTCTTGTTTGTGTACCACTAATGACTAGCTTTCGGAATGCTTAGTTTCTTCTCATAATTGTCCACTAATTTACTGTCCTTCTGATGGGAGGGAACAATAACAATGTATTTGAAGTCACCACTATTCCTTGCGCTACTGGGTTTATTGTTTTCAATACTTTTAGATATTTCAAACATGGATCTTTTATGTGCTTTATGTTGTGCAATATTCATATTTATTAGGGTCATTTAATAGCAATGGAAATGAGTTCAGTGCAGCTGTGCTGGACAATAGTCATGGAAATGAATTCATTTGGTTGCTTTTTTTCTTTTCTTTGATAGTTGAGATCTTTTCATATTTTTCTTGATGGAAAAGACAAGTTTCTTCGGGAAAGGTGCCCTCATATTTTCGTTTGTCTGCAGGGAAACAGTTTGAGTTCCTTGCTTCCTGTGTTTCCTGATCCAAGCTGGTCAGAATAAAATTGATCATATCAGAAATATTGCAGAAGTTTTATCTTAGCTATCCAGATGCCTGCAGAGAAAGTTTTGCTGTGGATGGCTGTGGCTATTTACATTCTCATTAATGACACACACACCCGTTCCCCTCCATCGTATTACCCTTAAAATTTTTCTGGTTTTTTTTGTTTTTTGCGGGGAGACATGTAGCCCAGGCTAGAGTGCAGTGGTGTCTTCATAACTCACTGAGCAGCTGGGACTAGAGGCACGCACCCCTGGAACTGAGAATTCGGCACTAAATTGATTCCTGAGCTGGATGAGTTTGAGTTTGTTAGTTTTTTTTCCCTGTATTGTTTGCAGCTTTTAATCTTCAGTGATCATTGAAAGCCAATAATTAAGTGCATTAGAACTATATCTGAAACAAGGTCAAATTGGCACTGGGTAAACCTGAGGACCTGTTCTATGGGAAACCAATAATAGTTTGCCCCCATACTCTAATTCTTTTTTTTGTTTCAATTCACCATTTCCAAAGCACTTTCAAGACCATTCCCTGTTTTCATCCTTAGGCTGAGATATTCTCTGAAAGGCAGGCGAGAACGTTTTTATGATACATGCTCAAGAAAGAGGCAATTGCTAAAAACTTGAAACAACAAGGTGAATTTATTACTCATGTAAGTGAGAGAGCTCTGCTTTGTAGACTGTTTTTCCCAGCAAGGCTGGGAGCTGAGCCTGAGCAGGACGTGGGGGAATCACGGAGCCCAGGGCTGGTCAGGCTCAGGGAGGTGGGGGTGAGTGGATGTCAGCATGGCCATCGGATGAGTGTGTTGTTGATTGGTCTGCTGACAACAACATCGGGATGTCACAGGCCTGTGTACTGGTTCTGAGCTGTCATTGGTCAGTTAAACCGGTGGATTCTTGTTACCGTGACTACATTTCAGTTCCAACCCCACCATGTACATACTCTCCCTCCCCATTTTGGTGCCTTTCTCAGACAAAGATTCAGGAGACACCCTCAGGGAGAGTCTTCCCTGAAGTTCATTCTGCTTCCTGACAATATTTCATTTCCAGGGGTCTGATTTTCATTTGCATTAGTTTGAGAAAACTAAGGCTTCAGGAGATCATGTGGCTTTTCTAGGCGCTGTACCTGGTCAGTATGAGAACCTAGGCCTTACAGCTTCTTGAGATCTTGGGCATCTTGATGCCAGGGACTGTGCCTTCTTCATGTGAGTCTGTTTAGTGATTCCCATGTAGTAGGTGTGCAGTCCACGTTTGTTGATTGAGTAAGTGAGGCCACTGGTGTTCTGAGTAGGTAAAATTTTGTTTCTTTCTGAGAGCACAGGAACCATCAGTACTGATGAAGCCCTCAAACCCCCACCTTTACAATCAGCCTGTTATGTACCTTTCAGTAGGTGAGAGGGCAGCTTGACAAGGCAGGCAGGTTGTAAGGTGTAGGCTACTGAAGGTGAAGCGTCCAAGGCAAGCAATGTGTGCCATTAGCGGGGGGAAGGAGGTAGCCCAGAAACCAGGAAAGTGGCAGACTAGAATTAAGAATTCCCACCTCCTAATTTGGATATATCATTACTGCCTTTTTTTTTTTTTTTTTTTTTTTTTTTTTAAAGCACAGAGAACTCCAGAGATTAAGTGTTCCAATAACTGGGATGCTTGCGGAAGGCTGTGTGTAAATCATGGTGCGTATTCCCAGTAGTATGTGCCCTGGAGGAAACCCCAGAGCCCAGAGCTTCCCCTCGGTCCTTGCCCTGGCCCTGAGGACGTCTTGTGATGAAATTACTTCCACTGAAGTTTCCTATAAACATAGTCAAGAGCATCCTCTCTCCCGGCTGAGTTATAGTGGACTCTCCCTCTTCTGTTCTCCTTTCTCTGAAACACCAATGAGGTGCTTGTTTGCTTGTTTTTAGCCCTGAGAAGCCAAAGGAGCAGGGATGGATCTTGAGGTTTGCCCGGGAAGTATTTCCAAAACATATTCTGACTCAAACCTCCTGTGGTGACGCCTGAGTGTGCGGCTGTGGTAGAGCTTCCCCGAGGATGCCCAGTACCCCTCACTAGTAGGCTCTGTCCTGGGCCAGCCCCCTTGGTTTGTGGGTGGAGCAGGTGGAGCACATGGAGGTAAATTTCCTGAGCCAGGAGCAGGGGAGCTGGGATGGACTCTGACATCCAGGCTCCCTTGGCCTGAGTCCTTTCTCTCCTGCCAAACTCTTCTTGGAGCCCTTGCAGCCATCTGGGCTTGCTGGGAGCCAGCAGGAGCTAGGGGGCAAATGGGCCATGTTTCTGCTTGAGACTTGAGGTTTGGAACAGCTTGACTGGCAGAGAAAACAGTGGGCTGATCCTTAGTCTGTACACTAGCTGTGCTCTACCCAGTAAGAAGTGGCTATGTTGTCCTGACTCCCCACCCCATGGTGGAGCTCTCAGTCCAGCCCAGAAAGGGGTGGCGTGGGCATGTGCACAGAACCCAACCCATCTTTCCTAGGCTTTGTAAAGTGGCTTATCAAATGCAGTTTGTGTAGGAAGTCATTAAGACTAAGACATGGAAGTCAATGGCTTTAAATGATGATTGGCTTGAGGTGGATAATGCACTGTTCTGAGCTTATAGGCCCTGTCCATGGGTGAACACACAGAGGTCAGAAGTGTGAGGGCACTTGATTTGTTCCTGCTGCTGCTGCTGCTGGAGTTGTTTTAGCAAAGCTCAGCATTTCTATAGTTGGCTCTGGCATTTTGATGATTTTCCCCCTTTGCTTTGGTGATCTGGAAGCACAGAGCCAGATTTATAGTTGCTGCTTTGCTCACTGGGATCTCCCCCCCACCCCAAAATGTGGCTTTGGAGTCAGATTACCCAGGTTTAAACTTTGCCTTGCAAGCTGTGTGGCCTGGATAACTTGCTTAACTTCTCTGTGCCTTGGTTAAAATTATAGCTCCCAATAATCATAGTATCAATTTCTCAGTTGTGGTAATACCGCCTATCTCATGGGGTTGTTGTGAGGATTAAGTGCAATCGTAATGTCAAGTGCTCAGAGCCTTCCTAGAACACAACAACTATTCAATTAATGTTCACAAAACTACCACCACCAATGAGGTCCTAGCTTGAATATCTACCTTATTCTTGTCTCCCAAACTTGACTCTTTGGTTTGATACACGTTTTCCCTAATGCTGATTTTCAAAGTTATTTGTACTTTGCTGTTTGTATTGTTGTGGGGAACCTTTGATTATGTGTGAATGAAATAAAAATAAATAAGTTCAAACACCAGGCTTTCACCATGGAGTCTGATGGGCTTGAATTCAGAACGAGATGGAGACTTTTGCTAAGCCTGTGGGCAAAGAGGGTCTGCGCTGCATCCGGGGTTTTCAGCCCGAGGACTGACTGCATCCCGACTTCTCAGGTCTGCCCCTTCCTTGTTCACACTCACTTATGATCCTAGTGCCATACCTCACCGGGCAGACTTCCTGGCGTAGGCTGAGACGTTTCTTACTCTGACTTGCCTTTTAAGTTCAGTTTTGTTGTGAGATACAAAGCTTATAATGTTGTGACAACAAGGCTGTGGTCCTCAGCAACCAGCATTTTGTCACCTTGGTGGGATGGTGCCTATGTGCTGTGTTGTTATTGACAATTTTGAGATGTGTTCACAGGCTGAGGACCAGGTGCCACCTACGAGAGGTAACTGTTCCGCTGACAGTAGTCAGCCTGTTTACTTAGCACTGGACTGGGCTCTGGGGGATGGGGTGGAGGGGTACAAAAGAAGAGCCACCTAAAACCTTGGTGGGGAGAAGAAGTGTTATGTAAAATTGGAACATACCATAAAGCGCTAGAAAAAAGAAATGTGAAAACGTGTTTAAAAGAATGTGCCTTACGCACAAAGCCCACAGGTGGCTCTAATGAGCAAGCGTGGAAGACTGTTTAGGGCTTGGTGATGTTAAGCTGGGTCTTAAAAGAAAAAAAAAAATTGAAGAGGGCTTTCAGATAGAGAGAATGGCATGATTATGTCAGTGCAGGAGTAGAGTTAAGATTGAAGAAGATGCGTGTTTGACATGACCACCGTGAGGACCCATGTACCGTTGAGCCCAGTCGTGAGGTTAGAATTCGAGAGGCTGAGTTGTGAGATAGGGAATGTAGCTTTGTCACATGGATGAGAGGACACTGCTGTAGCTTCTTGAGTAGATCTCTGGGGGTGTCATATACTGCAGACTTTCCGTCAGATGGGAGTGAGCAAGAGAACTGTAGCAGTGCAGGTGGGGACTGATGATGGCAGTGGAAAGAGGGGCTCCCATTTCCAGGCATTATGGAGAAAAGTCATCAGGATTTTTTCAAGAATTGAATGGTAAAGGGAGAAAGAGGGAAAGAAAATAATCTCAAGTCTCCAATGCTTGGGGCCGAGAGGATGGATGGCATTGATGCTGAGTGAAGATCATGTAGAAGCTGGAAATGAACAACTTAGCAGGGAGAGGTCATTAAATTTCTTCAGAAGACGAGAGGCAGTATATCCCTGAAGTTTGGGCTCTGGACTCCAATCACCCAGGTTCAAAGCCTGGTCTCCCAGTGATTAGGTGTGCAATCTTGACCAAATTAACCTCCCTCTGTCTTACTTTCCTCATTTATGAAATGGGGATGAGGCTGGGCAAGGTGGCTCACGCCTGTGATCCCGGCACTTTGGGAGGCCGAGGTGGGAGGATCACTTAAGCCCGGGAGTGAGCTATGATCACTCCACTGCACTCCAGCCTCAGCGGCAAAGCAAGACACTGTCTCTTAAAAAATAAAATAAAATAAAAGAGAGAGAGACTGATAATAGCGTGTACCTCGTAAGGTGGTTGCGAGGGTGAAATGAGACAGCACGCAGAACGCTTAGTGCCTGGCATGCAGCAAGTTCTCAGCAAGTGCCAGTGCTCGTATTACTATTAGTATTCGCTGTAATGAAAATCAGACAAGCAGGTATGGGACCAGATGTGGGGGTGAGGATGAGACGTCTAGATGTGGGGCTCAGTCTACGGGTGATGAAAGCCTGAGAATCAGGAATCTTCCCCGAGGAGTGAACGTGGGGCTTGGTAAATGGAGCATCGGCACAAAGGGAGACCCACACGGTGCCTTGGGGAATACCTCTGTGGATTGTGGGGAGGACAGTGAGGAAGCCAAGAAAGACAAGGAACAACTGGAGAATTAGGAGGCAAAGCAAGAGACTGTGTTGTCATGGAAACCTGGGATGGGGATTTTTTTTTTTTTTTAAAGATGTCGTCTTAAGTCAGATACATTGAGAGTTGAGTGAAAAATGAGGGTAAAAATGTACCACTGATTTGGCCTGGATATTATGAAACATGCCAGAGCCATTCAGTGAGAAACTAGTGTTTAAGGGATACCAGACCCATGGTGGGCAATGACAGGAGAAATCTGAGGTGGTTCTTAGAAGAGGCAGCAGAGCACACGAAACCGCTCACCTCCCCATGAGGGAGTTGAGAATTTTAAGAGACATATGAAAAGCAACTAATAGAGGGCAAGAAATTAGAAATACTCATGCAGGAGGGAATAAATGTGGGAGCCCAGGTAGGGAATTGGCAGCATGGTGAACACAGAAGAAGAAGGCCCTGCTGGGCAGGTAGAAAGGACCTTTTTTTCAGCAAGGAATGGGGTGGAGGGGGAGTACAGTCGTGGAAGTATCTGGATCGAGGGGAAGACACAGGCCTGTAAACAGGTTTTCTCTATCGGGGGAAAAAAAATCTGTTTGTGACTTGTATATATGTTGATGCTTCTCAAACCTTAAGAAACTTCTAGTTCTTACCTTTTTGCAAGTATTTAATAATAAGTTTCTTATTCATAATGCTTCTAAGCATTGGAAAACAAGTAACTTAGGGAGTTTTAAAAAGCTTTCATTTTAAAGAGGTTGTGTCTTCCAGGAGAGGTAAGTTTGGGAACAGTTCACAAGGAATTTGCTTTTCGCTAGAGCTGAGGCATGGGGCCAGAGGACCTGCCAGCTCGGCAGCCTCCCACCCCCAGCCCCAGCAGACACAGTTGAGGAATAGGAAGCCCTAGACTAGAACAACTTTGGTTGGGATGCTGTGATCCCAGAAGCAAATGGGCAGTTGTCTTAAGTTTTCTTTTTTTGGCTTTATAGGTGATTAGCCAGAATAAGTCGGATATTTCCTTAGACAATCCAAACCCACATAGGTGAACTCGTCTCCCTTCCTCCCTCCCTGTTTTTACTTAGTTTTCTGAAAATCCTTCATCTGTTCATTCTAAGAACTGACTCATGTCTATAAATATCTTTTAACAGGTTCTCTTCCTATTTGGACACCATGAGTAGTAAATAAGTGATTTTACAACTATAGTCCAGGATTCCGGATGAGGTGCTGCTGTGCTCTTCGTACAGGCAGGTGGGGGTGGGGGGGTGTGGGAAACAGAAGCTCCCACACCCTCAAACAGGACAGGGAGCAGCACCCTGAAAGAGCAGCGCTCAGACAGCAGAGGAGCTGAGGGGTCCCCGTTCTGAACCTGTTCCCTTCTCTCTGGCGTCCGTCTTGTGTGACAGAGGTTGAGGAAGGCCCACGGGACCAGGCCATCTGGTGACCTCAGGATCCCGTTCTTGCTTGGCAGTAAGAGTCCCCAGGAATTTTATTTTTCAGTTTCTTCATCAGCAAAGCAGCTCTGTAGGCAAAGGGCAAATTCCGGCAATTCGGTGTGTCCTGCCGCTGGTAGCTCCGGTATTTCCAGTTGATGTCTGGACACATCACATGTGACACATCAGATGTTCTCGTGAAAGGACTGAGTGGGATGAGCTCCTGAGCCCAAGTCTGTGAACACTGAACTGGGCTAGTTTCTGGCCATAAAAGGCTCAAGAGGGTGAGCACTTCAGAGAGGAAACAGGTCATCTGAAGGACTTTGTGGCGTTGACTTGGAGCAGCACGCATTGGAAGTCAATCTTTCAGAACCAGTTATTTCATTTAAACCAGACCAAGCAGAGAAGGTGATCAAGGGGGAACAGAGGATGAAACATCCCCTCTCCACGGTGGTAAGAATAATGGCTGTTGTTACTGTCAGCTGTAACTGACATTTCTTGAGGACCTCGGTGCATAAGGCAGTGTTCTGAGCACTTTATACTCGTGTCTTAATTTGCTTTCATTAAACCCTTCCAACAACCTGTACTGCATTGGATACTACTAGCACCCACATTTTATAGGTGAAAAAATGGTGTTGCTCCTACCATTTTGACAAATGGCACGGGCCGGACCCAGTGCCGTCATATTCCAAAATGCATCTCTCTTAAATAGATACTTAGTTCTTTTAGGGCCTCTCGTTATCCTTTTCTGTTTATGCTTTATGGTTCGAGAGCCTTCGGGTTTGAGATTTGTTGGAAAACAGGGCACCTGGGGTCTCTGCTTATCTACTTTTTGTGTGAGGATGCAACAGACTGTGGTGCACACAGTCTTCGTGTTGCTGATGTTCTTTTTGGCAACAAGCACCATTTTTCATCACTTGACAAGAAAACCTTTCATGCATTTGATCTTAAGGACCTGAATAGCATAGGCAGAAAAAGGGAATCAACATTGCCATGTTTTAAAAAGAAAAATAAGGGTTTTTTGGTCTTCCCGCCCACATGCCCTAGAAATCCCATAATTAGTACAACAGCCTTCTTCTGCTGATGGATTTCCTAAGTCACTCCCAGAAAGAACTTGAGTGGTATGTATTGTATGTTCATTCTAAATAAGGGTCTTGGGTTCCCCCCCTCCAAGAGGTATTAAGAATATCGCTTACTATAAGCTTTTTTTTTTCTATGAAATACCAGAAATACTGAGTCCTAAAATTCCAGATAGAAGTCATTGACTTCTAAGTGATTATGACCACATTGAATTGATAAACTCTAGTTACTGACAAGGTAAATAAAAATAGCTCAAAATGAGTCCAGGCCCCATGTTTTAAGAGCCCAACTTCCACTCTTCAAAGCTACAGGATGTAGGGGACTCCTGACCCTCTAGAGCTGAAGAGTGTGGTGACCGATAGCCAGTTGTCATTTCTTCTTCTTTTTGTATTTTACCATCTTATGATAAAATCAGTGAGTTTGAACTCATTTGGTTATTCAGGAAGTCCACACATGTTTCTCAAGCTCCCGTTTTCTTGAGACCTGTGATAGACTCTGAAGACAAGAAGCAGAGAGGCCCCTGCCCTCACGGCATTTAAAGATTAGCAGGGAGATGGTTATTCAGGCAGCACCCTAATGTTCAGAGAGTCCTGATGGCAGTGAGTGGCTTGAAGGACAAGGACGAGGTGCCGGAAATGCGCATGAGCGGGGTGTAGCCCAGTCTGGGGCTGGTGGCCAAGGGATGCTCTTCTGAGGCCTGGACGTTGAAGCCACACGCCGAGGGTGGGCTGATGAGAGCCAGGGCTGTCGGGGGTGAGGTGATGCTGTGGCGCGGCCTCATCACAGCTAGGACAGCAGCACTCAAAAGATAGGGGTGTTCTTACATTTGTAGCTCCAGCGACTCCTGTCCTGAGTGGAGGGAGGATGCCGATCCCTGAGGGTGGAACCTACCTCCCCTTTCATTTCAAAGTCTGCTTCTGTATCTAAAAATGAACCGAAGCCCCATCTGTTTGCTGATGTATTTGAAAACCCTTGAAAATGTTTGTTATTTTTATGCGGCTTCATGCGACTCTTCTCTCAGAGCTGCTTTCCCTGTTCTGGTGGTTTCGCGGTCACTCCGGGGACCTGTGTGCATCCTGTCCCCGGGAGGGGGAGGTCAGCGCCTGTAGTGGCTTCTGGGTGTTTCTTCAACATGTAGCCAGTTTTCATGTGGTCTTTGTTCTCAACATAATGAATTGTATGCAGGTGAAGACAGAGAGCACTCAGTGTACCTGAAATTATTTCTCCTCTGCTCCTTAGACCTGCTGACGATGACGTGTGTATATTCAAGCCATAATAGATGCTAATGGCATCATCTTGGGGTGACAGCTTTCTGAGAAGGAATCCTCACTGGATCGTAAGCTTCTTGAGGTGTTATGTATAGCACACCACCTCACGCTGCTGGAGAGCGGCGGATGGATGGATGGAGGGACAGAAATATCACACAGGACCATACCCAGGTTCCAGCCAGTTTGGCTTTCTGGCCCCGACTCTGTTAAGGGATGCTTTTTATACGACATCACGTTTTCATCAGGACGTTAGTCTTACTTCTGGGTCTCATCTCCTGGCCCCTTACCTGGTCTCCCTGCACCCGTTCCTGGCCCCTGCCCCGGCTCCAGCCTCTTTCCCACTTCACAGAGCGACCTTGGACATTCCCAGCCCCACCCCATGTGAGGGATCTAGGTTGTGTGCTCCTTATGAGAATCTCATGTCTGATGATCTGAGGTACAGCGGAGGCGGTGATGCTAGTGCTGGGGAGCGGCTGCAAATACAGATTATCATTAGCAGAGGTTTGACTGCACCATGAATGTAATGCACTTGAATCATCTGGAAACCACTCCCTCACCCCTCCACCCCCATCTGTGGAAAAATTGTCTTCCATGAAACTGGTCCCTGGTGCCAAAAAGGTTGGGGACCATTGACACAAAGTACTCTATAAGTATTTATCAAATCTTTCTTTTTAATATTAATATCGATTTTTGCTGCTTTTCTCTTTCTGTCTCTCTCTCTTGAGATAACTGTTCCAGAATCGGGTGGCTACGAGCAATTCCTGGGTCCCTGTTTGCCTAAGAGCCAGTAACTATTCTCACATTTTGGGAAACACAAACATTGCAATTGTTGATGTGGACACACAAACAACTCTGCCAGTAGCCCTACCCGCCTTCTCTTTGTGGCGGTCACCTCACCTTGTGTGTTCCTTTCCTGAGGCAGCTACACACACAGCATATTGTTGCATCTCATGGACTTTCCATTGGTTATTAGAAACCTTATTTTACAGACAAAGAGCTGAAGCTCAGAGGTGGTCAGGAACTTACCCCCTTGTTGCAAGTGGTAGACGAGGGTCTAGAAGGAAGATCTCTGGTTCTGGTCTGACGCTGGGACTGCCTCTTCTGAATCGTTTCCTTGCCTGTCCCTTAATCTTTACAATGATGAGCAGGCCAGTCTCTCATCAGCTGTGTTCTGACTGGAGACTAGAAAATAATGAATAAGAGGTAACTTAAGGGAAAACTGTGATGAGGTTGCTTGCATTCGTGACTCCTAGAAAGAAATCTGGCCTTGGAAACCAGAGGCTAAGAAATAAAGTTAGGCTCCTTAGATGTCATTGTGTATTAAACAGAAAGTTTGTTTGCTCTGGCTATAGAGAGTTCCCATGAGAGTTTGTGGAAGGAGGAACTTGACTCAGTAAGTAACCCGCTAAACACATTATACTCTTGTCTTCAGCTGCACGTAAACATCTGTTATGATGAGTGATGCACTGTGGCATGTTGGGATATGTGAAATGGAGCCCACCAAAGCCTCTGTGCCACCTCCCCGGGAACAGCAGTCCAGGGTTACCGACTTGCCGCTGAATGGTGGTCGGTGTCGTGACATGTGGCCACTGAACGAGAGGAATAAAGGCCACGGTGGATGGAGGAAGGGGCAGGGGGAGAGGTTAGCTAATATTAAACTCCTGACCACCCACACCTAGTGGAAAAGAATGTCCTCCCATTGCCAGAGGCGAGGGTTAGGCTGGTGAGGTACTGAGGGAGGAGAGCCAGTGCGTGTGGACAGATTCCCACTTCACCTGAAGACAGACTTATCCAAAGATGCAGGCAGGATGGGAAATCACAGACTTTGGACTCCAGTGGGCTTGAGTCAGGATTTGTGCCCTCCTTCTCGCCAGCCTCAGAAGGTTAGTTAGCCTTTCTGAGCCTCAGTTTCCTACTCTGTAAAAGGGGAATGATAAGGAAAAAACCTGGCAGGATAATTGTGAGGCTCGAATGCCCTAGGAGTATAAAGTTCCTAGCAGTGGTGTCAGCATGGAACTTAGTAAATATTCATTGATTCATAGGGACGAGGTGCCAGATCATAAAAGTCATCGTGGACGTGTTTGCTGAGGGCTTCCTGGGTGCTGACATTGCTCTACAGGTTCTGGATCGAGAGTTGAACAGGGTCTGGTTCCCGCAGTCAGGGAGCTCTGGGTAGGGAGAAACTGGCTCGCCACCCTCTCTCATTGCATCTCAGATGTGTGCGCTTTCACCTTTCGGTGTCCTGGAATCCAGAGCTGTCTCACATGATGGCATGTTGTAGTTAAATTGGCAGTGTTCTTTTATTTCTTAGAGGTGCATCTACGACAGATGGCGTCTTGGGTTCTCGGAGACCCATCGTCAGATGAGTCCTTGGAGCACTTCTCAGAGCTTGGCTGCCTAGTGCATGAGGGCGCGGGGCTCAGAGCCTTCCTTCTCACGACCTTCAGGGGAGCACCCCTTCTCCTGCAGTGTAACAGATCTGATGTTCTCAGGCTTGCTGTCTCAGTGAGTCCTTGGTTAAGGGCGGGAGGTGATATCACAAGGCTTATCTTTGAGGCTGCAGTTCAGTGGATTCATCTGGAATTTAGGGGAGAAGTTTTCCCTCATTGTCTGTCTATGTAGGAGTTTAATTTTAGCAGTTGGGATTGTGAATTATTTGTTGAAAAGTACTCTCACTGCTAAAGCCCTTGTTTGCACCTGGTGGAGACAATAAAGCTTTTAAGAGCAAAATATAATTTCCTTCCCTACTTATTTCTTTTCTTAGCGTTTTAGAAAATCCCACTCAGTTTCTTGAGTCCTTGAACACCTTTCCCTACTACTCAGAACACAACACGCAACGCACACACATACACGCTAACCCACCTAATGGGATCTTTGCTTTTCTGCACGCACAGGCACTGGAGCAATGAGTACCTTCCCCTGAACTGGCCACCCGGATGTCACCTCTTATCTCTGACATTGGCCTAGGGTGGGACTTCTGAGCACAGTCATGTCACTATCTGTCTGGCTCCCTTCAGAGGGAGCTCCCTGTGGATTAATCGAGTCTCCACTTGTCCGGGCACTTAGGAGTGCTTGCAGGCGTAGGTAGGGCCACAAGAAAATGGTAGTGAAAACTGAGCTCTGTTCCACCCAAAACAGCATCCAGTGTTGACATTTCAAGTCTGGCTGGGTAGATACAGGTTGTTGTTGACACTGGGGAGCCAAAGTATTTGAGGCCAGAGGCCATTCTCCGAGTAGAAGGCTTCCTGATGAGTGGTAAGGAGGAATCCCCGATTATTAGGGCACAGGCCTAATTGTAAACCATCCTGGGAGGAGAAGATCTCATTAAGTCTGACTCCTCAGAGGATTTGAATAGTTACATATGAAGAAATGCTAAATTTGTGGCCATACCCGCGTGGCTGGGGCACTCCATAAGATCAGTGCTACTACACCAGCCCTCACAGCCTCACCAGGCGAGCTGGGCAGTGGATGGTACAGAGGCGCCACGTCCGGTCCGTGTTCCCGTGATGCTGACAGAGGAAGTGGCAGGCGGAAGGCTGCTGTTTGTGTTGTTGTCGTCCTTGACCTCGTTGCTTTAATCTGTTTACACTAGGGTTGGGTTTGCCTTTAGAATTAGGAGTTAACGGGGACTTCTTGAGCCCTGGTCTTCTCTGTGATTCCAGAACCTTGGCTCTGTGGAAGGTGCTGCTTTCTAATTTCATGAGGTGATGTGGACTCTCCTCCCAACACACTCACATACACAGACATATTCACACATACTCTCTTACATACAAACACACGTTCACACCCCTCCAGGAGACCACAGGAACTGTGGTGGGGACAGTTGTCCTCAATGTGGCTGTCCTGGCCGTCAGAATATGGGCATCCAGGTAATACATCCAGATCCACCTCCAGGATGCAAATTATTTCCTTCCTTCCATCCTACTCAGCCTTGCTCAAGAAATGTGCCAGGTATTCTCAGTGTCTCCTGCCTGGGACCTGAAGGGTACCCAGCCTAATTCTGTTTAAAAAATAGATTGGGGTTTGCTTTTCAAAATCAGTTGTATTTTTGATGTGGCTAAATTTGGACAGACCCTCCTAGACCGTGGTGAAGGGCTATGAACACTGCCTCCCCTGAGCACCGTGAGGGTTTGTGCATTTCCATGACTCATTGCTGCTTGCAGTGCTGGCGGTGTGAGAGGGATCCTAAAGCAGAGGGGTCCACGTACATAAACCCCCCAGAGGAGGCAGTGCCTTGTCCAGTCTCTCCTGTGACTCATCCCTTGGAAGCCAAGGACCCAGGCCGCCTTCACAGCCGAGATGTGCTCCTGGGCTGCAGTGGAGGAGTATCTTAGGAGCCTGCTTGTCCCCCATATGTGCAAAACCAAGAGACAGCTTAGTGAGTGGAGTGTTTGGTCAGGGTGTGTGTGGAGGGGTATGTTCCTGCTCTGAATTCTGAGAATGAAAGCTTCTAGCTGGTTTTGCTTTTTTTCACTCAGCTATTTCTAAAGACAGTACATCGGTGTGTTCAAATCCTTTTTCACAGTTGAAAAAATTCACTCTTGGCTCCCTTTCCATTTAAGTAGCGGTTTAACATAGTCTTTTTAAAATTAAAAAAAATATATATATTTTTTGGAGACAGGGTCTTGCTCTGTCGCCCAGGCTGGAGTTCAGTGGCATGATCGTTGCTCACTGCAACCTCAAACTCCTGGGCTCAAGTGATCCTCCCACTTCAGCCTCCTAAGTAGCTGGGACTACAGGCACACACCACCACGCCTGGCTAATTTTTAAAAAATATTTTGTAGTGACAGGGGTCCTGTCATGTTGCCCAGGCCAGTCTTGAATTCCTGGCCTCAAGTGGTACTCCCACCTTGGCCTCCCAAAGTGCTGGGATTACAGGCTTGAGCCACCACACCCAGCCTAATGTAGTCTTAAGTTCCAGAAATGCTTCACTATCAAGCCATCAAAAGACAGGCTAATAAGTCATTTTGAGTATAAGTCCTGTATTTGGAGGGCAAGCTCCCTGAGAATGTTTTGGCAGGAACTTTAAAATGTCAGTAATGTGTAGACAGTGACGGAAGTGTCATGCCCTTGAGATGTATATGGCACAGTGACAGAGCTGAGAGAGGTGTTAGGGTGTTGAAAGAATAGAGTGATTATTGTATATCCTTTTCAGGTTCCGATTCATTATCGTCTGAGCAGCTCTTCCCTTAGCCTCCTGCATGCAACTTTGGCTGGCTGACCAGGCATGGCTGGCTGAATTCTGAGTGGGGGACTGAAGGTTTTTATCCCTTTGCTCAGGGAGTTCTCTCCTACAGCTGACATCTTCCGGAGACATCCTCCTTTTCTCCAAAGGAGCGGGGTCAGTGTGCTTTCTGAGTAACCTCCTGGGACCATTGGTTGGATAGCTTGAATAGTAAAATGTGGGAAGGCATTTTCTTGCTAAAGGACAGCTTAACTGGAAGAGTGAGTTGTTAAAAGGAGAGGTGGCATAGATGACATGTGTTTATAACGCACCGAATTCAGGAGACCTGGCCCAAGGTCAGACTCTGCCTGTGAACATGGACACCGTGACTCAAACTGCCAAATGTGACCATCTCCAAGCTCCCTTCAGCTTCCAGGATCCTGTCACAATCAAAGTTGGTTTCCAACAGCCTCCAGGGTAACCTTGGCCTTTTGTGCTCTAACCCTACCTCCTTTCTTTCCAGTCTTACCTGTAGCCCTGCAGCCTCCTCCTCACCTCTGGGCACCCTCTTTCTGGGATGCTGTTTCTGGTTTTGTTTACTGGAGGACTTTTTAAAGAACAGACTCAGATGCCCGTAAATCCTAGGCAGAACTAGGGACTTCTGTGCCTACTTTCCAAAGCATTGTGTGTATGCCCCTCGTGTTGTGTAGGTATTTGGTTATTTTTCTACCTCTGCTGGGCAGTGGGGCATCCGCAGGTAAAGCTGCCTTATTCACCTTTGTGCCTATAGGTTAGAGAAGGCACTTAGTGAAAGTGAATGGATCAAATCGAATTAAACCTTTGAATTACACTAGAAAGCTTAGGTTCTTCAGAATGAAATCTTGGTAAAAGATGGCCTTTGTGTTCTGTTTATTTTGTGCCCTTTTTTCTAACAAGTTGATATCATGCTGTTACTTTGTTTTGTTGGTATCATAGCACTTTGTACTTCTAAACTTTAGGATGATATGGATCATTAGTCATTTTTGTCATAAGTAAGTGTGGTATTGCAAAAAATGAGATCTGTTAAAGGGAATGGTGAATTTTGCTGCTTTGGAGGTTGGCAAAAGCTGAAAGTTAGTTTTGGAAATCAAGGTGCCCTTGGAAATCAGTGGTCATTTCGGCTGCACTATGATCTCTGAGCCCTACGAGGCTCACTGCCATTAAACTGCTATGTGTAGTGAGGGGGGTGGCAAGTTGGAAGAAACTCACAACCTGGTAAATGCTTTTAATCTTTAGAAAAACTCTGTGTGTGTATCTATGCCTACCCTATATTTTGAGAATTAGTCGCACAAAAATCCAAATTTAGTGATCAAATACATTAGGAGCACATTATTCAGCTTGTAAGAAAAGTCTGTATCTTCAAAAGAATTCACTGTGGGTTTCCCTGGCTCTTGACGTAGAATTTGATTTACACCAAACCAAACAAAAAAATTCAACAACATCACAAATCCCTTTAAGCAATCATTGAAAATATTCTTACAGTTTTACCCCCAAAAATGTGCTTTTGAAAAGTGAGGTGAATCTAATGTTATCATATAATGCCCCTATCTGGACAGGTAGAAGAGAGATTCTGGTTTAAAAAAAAAATCTAAAAGCTTTTTAAACTTAACTGAATCTGTCAGTTTTGTTCAACTTTTTCATATGGTCCATAGCATTTTGAAAAGCTCTAAACTTTAAAAAAGTACATTGTATGTGCTTTAAAGAGAATGGATAGGTGGAGAAATTGAGGTGTTTTTCTTGTAACTCCTTAGCCATATTGCCTTTTTTTTTTAAAAGCATGTATATAAAGTAGTAAATAAACCTATCACTGATCTTGTTCATGTTCTTTGAATTGAACCTCTTTGCCCAGCCAGCAACACGTCCTCAACCTTGTTTTTGTTTCCTCAATAGGTCACCTTCTATGTCCCCAGCATGGTGCTAAATGCATTATCCACTAGTTCCTTGTCCATTAGTCAAGTACAGTTTAGTCTGGAGAAAAGGCACCTGTGTCTGAAGCTGCTACTTCTGTAAGTTCTATAAGAACATCAAGTACCCAAGTCTGAGGGACTAAATAGACCAGGGCAAGGAACTTTCTTCTAGGTCTGGTATTGTTGCTGTTGTTGTTTTCAGTTGTGTACCTGCAGCATGCTGTGCACAAGAGGAGACAGTGAGGGTGGGGCAGGGGAAGAAGGAATGAAGTCTCCTCCCCCCATAGTTGAATGCTTAGGATTGCCCTCAGATGTAGGCAGTACGTTTTTTGTTGCAAGGATCTTCAGTTTGGAGGGGGCATGTATTGTACTCACTTATTGGTTACTTTTAAGGAGTGATTCCTCATTTAGTTTTGTTTTCATTTCCAAGGAAGTGTCCTTTGGGGAGCGAAGGTGTTTTTTGTTTTTGTTTTTTAACGTGTTGTTTATAACCCTGACAGAATTTCATTGGAAAGAGTGGAGGATTTGGAAATGACATCTTTATTCCCTATTAACTGGGTGACCTTCGACAAGGCATCAATCCATACATAATCACTTACTGAGTGGATCTCCTGTTGTATGCCAGGAATCGTGCTGGGTCCTAAAAGACCTCCTGTTCAGGAGAGGGAGATACTAGTGAAGGAACAGCTAAGTTAGGCTCATAGAACAGAGCAGGGACGCCCCACCCAATCTGCAAGGATTGGAGCAGCTTGTTGGAGGAAGCAAAATCCCTCTGAGTCACAATCTCCTTGCCTGAAAGTAAGAATAATAGTACCTCAGAGGGTTAGTGCTGAGTGTTAAATAAAACAAGACTGGTAAAAATGCCTTCACATAGAGTCTGCTTGAATGAATGCTGGTTCCCATCCTCTGTGCCTTAGGAAGGCCAGTGTATGACAGGTGTGTGGTAGGAGTGTGCTCAGTCTACAGGGAGGCCTCTGGCGAGGTGAGGTGGAGATGGACGGACAAACCCCAGAAAAAAGGAGGCACAGAAGGAAACGGAAAGCTTGCAGTTGGAAAAGTGTCCCAGAGCAGGTGGTATTTCTTTCTCATGAACTAGTTATTAACCAAGATGACTTTCATCTACAGGCTTAACACTCTCTTTGCATGGGAAGTTTTGGGGAAGGGTAGGCATCTACTTTCACGAAAGTAGTTGGTGCATAAGCTGGTCCTAGCTGATGATATTCTGGTATTTTGGTTACCCAGTAATGGGCTTCTGTACTGTAGTATATTTGTCTTAAATAATGCTGAATTATTTATTCAAACCGCTAACTGATGGAACTAGTAAAACATTTTGGTTTTTTCATTTTAACTTTTGATGAAAATAGCACTGTCTAGAACTGTGATGCAGGGGTTGCCTGCTGACTGAAGTTTTAAAACTTTGCAGAAAGTAGTGTGACCCACTCTGTCTCCCTGTTCTCTTGAAGTATTTAGCGACTGGAAGAAAAGGAAGAGTTGGTGTATTTCAGATGATCCAGAAGAAACCACAAAGTGAATATGTTCTGTGGATAACTCTTCTCCTTTCTTTGAGTCTTCAATTCATTAACCAAGCGATAGATTGATTTAAAATGGTGAAATTTAGAAAATTCAGCGTTGGTATTCATCTTTGGAAGGAAACAAAGCATATATGCTGGTGTGGCGAAGCCACATATGAAATCTTCTCAATACTTAAACTATGCCTATTGGATTTTTTTCAGATTTGATAGGTGGAGATTTTAATGATCCAATATAATAGAAGTTAATATTAAGGACTATTCTTTAATTTCAAAAAATTTTAAAATACAGAATTAGAAATACTTTTTACTTGAGACTAGTTCAGTGAAAGATACTTTTAAATCATTATTGTATTTTGGCTTTTGTTTGCTTCCATAACATGCAGGCCATATATGAGTGAAATTTTGTTATTTAATATTTCACAGAATGACATGAGCTTTAGTTTTTCCTAATTAGAATTAGTCCATATGAGTGGAGGGATTTTAATTTTTATGTTCTAACAGTGTCTGAGGGTCAAACGAGTATTTTGGACGAGTAGTTGTACTTTGATCATATTTGTATTTGCTTTTTCTTTCAAGAGCCTGGATAATGAAGCCTTCTGATGGGTCAGTAGGGCAGGGGGTGTGGGGCGAGGGATAGAGAGGTGCGGGCCGGAGCAAGGAAGGTCTGTCTTCCCACACACAGCACTGCCTGCAACCACAGCTTGTGAACCAAAGCACCAAAGCAAAGTCATATTATGAGCCTTGGGTTTCCTGTACAGTTTGGCTAACTCTCGGGTGATCTCTAATAAAGACAAAGTCCAGGGAACAGAAATAGCTTTCTTTTGCTCCTGGCACATACTATTTTGATTCTGTCTCAATCTAACTGTCCAGAAAATTGGATTGAAAGCAGGACATCGCCAGGAAGTAAATCAGATTAGGGCTTCCTCTGTCACAGCCGCCAGCAGATGTTTCATCTTGCAGCGCACTTCCCTCATTTATATGAAGTCGTTGAAGGCCCCTCTGTGGAGTGGGGCACTTCCAAACTGACAGAGCAAATGGAGGCATAGGGTGATCCTCCAGTCACGGGACCTGGATGATTTGATTTATTGAAAATACTACTGATGGCTTCATTTTGTCCAGAGAAGTGTCTGTACCCCTGTTGCCTTCTCTTTATTTGGGCGCCTGCAATGACCTCATTGAAGTCTTCATCTCTCCCTCACAGCTCATGCAGCACTTGCCAAAAGCCAGGCCTCAGATAGGACTGGAGTGGGAGTCCCAGAATCCAGGTGCAGCACAGGTGTTTCCGGAGCCTTCTATTTGGATGCTTCTGGAAGGGTAATCTGTTCTTGTAAGGTTTAACAGGAAGACAGAACTAGGGGAGAAGTATGGTGAGGCGGGGGAAGCACAGCTGTGTATAGCAGGAATAAGGAACTGCCCAAATTTAACTTGAGGTTTCTATTTCCTCTTGAAACATTTTGCATTCTAAGAACCTCGAGGAGTGTTTTTGACACTTGATATGAACCAGCCCCAATTTTTCCTGTTGTGTTGAAGCCTTCAGGAATGGGGCCTGTGCATCTCTGGTTAAAACAATGTACAAGAAACCCACAGATGGGCTCCAGAACTTCATTTCTGCAGTGACTGAGTCACAGACATAATTGTCCCTTAGAAATTATGAGGTTTGTAATGGCTGGGGTCTTAAACCACAAGGGCCTATTGGAACCCCCACAGTGCTTCTTTAGTATCAACTTGTGTGGCCTGTCATGTTTAACCATGTCTGTACGGTTAGAGGCATTTGGGAGTCCTGTCTGGAAGATCAAGAATATTTTTCCCTTATACTGGCCTAGGAAAAGGAACAGGAAGTCCTCCTTCCCCTCACTCCCCATTGACCAGGTGGTCATGGGCATGGAAATGCCCCAAGCTTGAAACCACTGAAGGTGGATCCCACATCTTGGGGCAGAGGCTCTGTCTGGGGTAAGGGAAGAATTGGGGGCTGGAAGGGATCCCAGGAAGGCCTTGGAACCAGGACCCATCTACCATCATGTGATTCTGCACAATCACCCTTTTTCGTTGTTCCTGTGATATCGAGAATTGGTCTGCTTGCTTCCTTGGCACTGCCATCATCTGCTTTGGATTGAAGTGGATTAAATGCAGGATGTCAGTGGGAAGCAGGTCAGAGTAGGGCTCCTGTGACACATCTGGGTTTTCTTCTGTTCTGACTAAAATTGGTCTCACCAGTTTCCCTCAACTTTTCTCTCCCTGATGTAGACATGTGTCTTTTTGAGGTTTTAAATGTGTGACTGAGTAGCTTACATAGGAGTCAAAATACCTTAGATTTTTTTCAGATCCAATAGCAGGGGCATCCAGGCTTTTTATATGATCTCTATGTATTTGGGCTAAATTATTCTATTTATCAATAACTTCAATCATTATCATGCTTAGCTTTCAGAATTGGATGTGAACCAGTGCTTATGGAGACTTTATTTATATCTGGTTTCTTTCTGAAAACAATTCGTCCTCATGCCCTAGTTTCACGTTGTGATTTTAGCAGAATTAATCTGAAATGACTCAAAATTATACAATTAATTGCATTCAGCTTCAATTACAGTTTGTATTAGCTGAGCCAGGCCCACCGTCCTCCCTGGGGAAGTCACTTGCACATGGCGGCTACAGTAGGTGCTAAGGCCCTGTAGACTCCCTGGGCAATGTGCCGGCTTCCAAGGGAAAGCAATTTGGGGTTGACAGTCTCAGGCAGGCAGTGCCTCAGCGGCAGCAAATGCAGGTTGAACATGGGGCTACCGACACACCAGGTGACAGGAAAGACCAAGTGTTGTGAACTTTGGGCGTAAATGTTCAGCATTCTTTTCTTTTTTAGAAGAAAACTCAGATTTGGGTATTTGGGGTTGGAGAAGGTAGGATATGGGTGGGTTTAAGGTTGTGAAGGCAGCCAAGCCCCAAGGCAGGGAGCTTGGGTGGGGGGTTCCTTTCCCTTTCTACTTCCCTGCTGTCCACTGTGCTGTCACTGACCCTGGGCTTAGCCAGGCAAGAGAGGTACCTGGCTACGGGAGGGAAGGGCCTGGGTGGTGGGCCTGGGCAGGAGTGGGATTTGTGGAGGAAAGATGGAAGTTGGGGGGCGGGTGGCAGGTGCAGAGGGCAGAGAAGTGCTGAGTGGTGTCTGGGGGAGGAGGGTTCTGCGGTTGACTCAGCCACAGGTCTGGGCTGATTTTTCCCAGATGAGGGATATCTTTAGATCAGCATAATTAAGTCAAGGACTGCCTGTGTTCAACTTCTCCTTTGGAATGTTCTTATTTTCCTCACAAACTGACTTCATTCACACTGTGTATTTGGCAATACATGACTGAATTTGGAGCCTAGTTCTTTTTGGCAAGAAAAGGTCATTAATTTTAGTCAGCTCCCCATACACTTCACAAATGTGCTTGAAAAAATAAAGTGCCTCTCATGGCCACACAGACACCATAAGATTGCCAGGAGTGCTGAGTTTTCAGATATACAGGACGACCGTTTATGTTGATGCTATGAGAAAAGGAGTCCCCCGGAAGCATTTTGAACAAAGAGCTGCCAGGAAAGTGATGTTAAATGCAGAAGTATTAGTGAGCCCATAGACTTTATTTATCATTTATCATTCCAGATTCCTAAAGATTGTCTTAATCTCTTTGATTCTGTAAACACTGATCAACTTTTAAAGGTGATGGAAGTCTGGCTGTGCCAAACCTTCTCATCCATCATCTTAATGGACTTAGAGAAAAAGCCACGCTGTGGCATTTTGATAAACTGGGATCTTACCTGCATGGTTTTCCTTCCACTTAGTATCTAAGAACTCAGGGATGGGAGGAAACTTCAGTGCATGCCTGCCTTCTGCTCTTTTCTTCATCTGTAAATGAAAGTCTGAGTAGAGAATGAGACATTCATAATAAACCTCTTATGCTGTAGGCCCAGCTACACTCATTTATTTGATCCCTTTTTTCTGATTTCTCCCTGTGTGGGGAAATATCGTCTCCCCAAAATTCATGTTCACGTGGAGCCTCAGAATGTGACCTTACTTGGAAATAGGGTCTTTGTAGGTGCAATTAATTAAGATGAGGTCATAATAGATTAGGGTAGGCCCTAAGTCTCTCCTGATTGTTGTCCCTGTAAGAAGGCCACATGGAGACACCAGCAGACACGCAGGAAGAAGCCAAGGGACAATGGAGGCAGAGATTGAAGTGATACACCTGCCAGACAGGGAACGCCAGGTACTGCCAGGAGCCACCAGGAACTGGGGGAGAGAGATGTGGAAGATTCTCCCTCAGAGCCTCCCAAAGGAACCAGCCCTACCAGAGCCTGGATTGCAGACTTTTGTCCTCCTGACTGTGAGAGAATAAATTCCTGTTGTTCTAAGCCACCCAGTTTGTGGTGCTTTTCTTGTTGTGGCAGCCTCGTTGTACTTCTGAGTCTTCTTTGCTCACTTTTTAAATCAATATGGGGTACACATGGCTGCTCATTCTAAATTTCCTCTTGTCCACCCCAAGTTTAAGAGCTACGAGTGCCCTATTCTAGTCTTCCTCCCTGTCCAAGGCTCTGTAGGAGGCCGTTGTCCCCAAACCAGAGTTTGGAACATGAGAGAGCCTGCTCAGGTGTGACGCCTTGCCTGGTTGTTCTCAGCAGAGGATTGAGGATGGGGCCCTGAAAGTCTTAGCATCTAGACTTTAAAATTGTCATCCACTGGGCCAGCTTCCAGACACAGGTTCTACGCTTGCTTCCAGCTCCCTTTTCTGTTGTTCAAGACAATTTGGGACTGATTAGAGGAAAGTGGATGGAAGAGGTGGCAGAAGAGAAGACAAAGGCCAGAAAATCCCCTCTATACCCCAGATTCCCAGACGCTGTCCAGGGCATGAAATGGCTTGAGCCAGATGGTACCGGGCCACACCAGACTTCTCTCCTATCTGTGGCTATTCCACTGAGGAGCACACACTAGCCTTGGAGGAAGAGCTTTCTATAACTATAAGGAAAGCAGAGTGGGGGAATCACAGCTGATGGGGAGTCATTCCAGTAGTTGAGGCGGACTTAGTGATTCCACATGTGCCTTGAGTACCAATGGCTTCCACCAGCATGGCTGTGGGAGGGTGCTTGGCTTGATTAGGATGGAAAAGTTATTTGCCTGGAGTGATCACAGCAGAGTGATCGAACATTTCAATAAGAATTTAAGGGGTAGAGTCATCTTGGAATCCTCTTCTTGGCCTGTATTCTTGCTGATATTTTCAGTATTTGTCCAAGAGAACAGGTGAGTTCTTAACCGAGTATTTAGGGCCCAGGTGGATCAGGAGAGTAGCACTTATTTGTGCCTCTACTGAAGGTAGGAACTACCTGACTGTTTGGAGTGAAGAGATGTGTGGGGGGTGGTTGTAGAGTCTAGGAGACCTGGATGGCTCCGTTCTTCCAATACGTTGAGCCTTGGTGTATCCCTCTCTGAAGTGGCAATAATAGTGCTGTTGACGACGTAACGTGCACATCACGTGCCAGCAGCACATCTGGCTCACTGTGAGCTCTGTAAAGGTTAGCCATTATCCTTACCTGGCCAAATGAGCTGCTGGGTCACCTACTGGACTCTTCCAGACCTCAGTCTTTGCAGAGTGAAGGAGCCAGGCCTGATGTCCTCATGGGCTCTTCTTGTGTATAAGAATCTCCATCACCTCTCACCTGTTGAGTTGGTTTGGAGCAAGCAGCCTGACATAACTCATAGAACCTTCACAACGTCATGTTGTGAAGGTAGCAATTTCTAAAACGAGACAGCCTACAAGCTCTAAACTACTGGGGAGGGGTATACAGATTTTACATTTTAAAAGTTGTGAGGTATTAAAACATGAAAGACTGTTTTGCAGAATCAGCCAGTGAGGCATCCCTTCTTTTGTCAGGATCTTGTGGTTGTTATGTGAGTGAATCCACTTTCTATGTAGGTCACTGGAATAAAGTTATATCTAAAACACTGATAAGGCGCAAAGAAGTCTACGACTTTCTGGAACACAGCCTAGGCTCGAGTTAAACAAAAACTGAGCACAAGAAACATCTGCCTTAGGACCCCTAATGGAATATTCTACACTGCTAGGGTTGCCTTTAAGACCCCTTCAGAATCTTTTGAGAATGATTTTATCATAATATTCCTTACACGTTCGGCTACAGAATTTCCCAGTACATCAGATTGGAGAAAACAAAGGGAAAAAGGGGGTAGGAGAGAAGTAACATTTGTTAAATTGCTGATTATGTACCAGCCACTTGACATGGTGCATGCTATCCCCAATTTACCGATGGGGAAGTAGAGGCTCGGGGAGGTAAGGTAACTTGCTTAAGTTTACCCTGCTACGAAGTAGTGGAGTTGGGATTTCAGCCTCGATTTGCTTGTCTTCGAAGCTCTCCCACTGCTCTGTGTGTACACGTACGTAATGAGGGGAGGCAAATGTGACTTTAACAGAAGCACCGAAGAGCACACTGAGACGTTGTAACCAAAAAACAGTGTAATAAATACTAACTGAAAGATCAAATTAGGTTCTGTACCTCCTTTTAAAGAAGGTGAAAAAGTATATCATACATACTCTAAAACTATTAATGGTTAGAATTATTTTAAAAGTTTTGGTAGGTGCAGAACACGTTTCTATTTTCTGGAAAATTCCTCTCTGAGGGAACACTTTGTTCTCCAGTGGTGCTGGATAAACAAGAATCTACTCAATTATAACGCTAACCTCTATGTCCGGTTCTTCCTTTTTGACATTAAGAGGCAAGGAGAGATGCATGGTTGTAGGGCTGGGAGGTTTTTCTGTTTATCTTTGCTGTATTTATTGATCTGACTCCACTGGGAGTACTTTTAAGCAAATAATTATTTGGAGTATTGTTGTTGTTTTTCTTTCAGGGGATAAATATCGCTCTTTACCTGTTTCCTGAGTTTTTTATTTTTTAGTACTTCCATGTGAGACAGCATGTGGCCTGCCGGGTGGTGTTTGTCAGTATTACATGTGCAGGAAGGGCCACATCAGCCTTGAGTAATCCATCCGCCGTCTCTAAGGATGAATCATTCATGAAAGCAGGTTTTCCATCCCGCTCACTGAATGCAAGCCTTTCTTGCAAAGTTGATTTTTTTTTTTTCAAATTAACCTTGGCTTTCTGCTCATTTCCCACACAATTTTTGAAATAGCAGGCCCACAAAGTTGTATTGGTTTTTTCTGAGTTAGGTCTAAAGGTGTGGGCTTTCTTAGGTTCAATTATCAAGTAAGGTAATGAATTCTATGTATGAAATCTATGAAGGTCATTGATTTGTAGGCTTAGAAATGCCTAGCAGAGTTGAATGTGGTGTGTGGGTTGTGTATGTGTGCATATATTTGTGATCCATATAACTGAAGTCATGGTTCTATCACTATATATTTATTTATTTATTTATTTTTAAAAAAGCTCCTTCAGATTTTATCCAGTTTTAATGCTCAAAGTATGTGAGAGGGTTTGTGTTTGAGAGAGAGGGGGTGGAAAATGTACTTAACATCCAGGGTTGGTAAGCTAAGGCATGCCACCCCTTCTAAGCCCAATCCATTCACCCCTTACTTACCCCCATCTTTCAAACTACTTTTTTGTGTTTTGTGTATTTTTATTCTTTTTGAATTGCAGCAAAGCAGATGGGGAGAGATACAAAAATCACTCTATAGCGGGCATCTGGTGCTCATTAAGATTTAGTGGGACAAAACCTTGTCTTGCCCTCCAAATGGTCCATTCTGGTAGGGCTTTGGAGAACCAGCTGAATTGCACCCTTGAATGTTGTTGGGTTTTGTGCCAACCTGCCAGCTGATGGGGGCACACCATCAGGCTCTAATATCTACTGTACTGTGAAAGCCGAACAACATCCCCAGGGTTTGACATGCAGGAGATTGTAAGATTAGCAAAGGAGTGGCTGAAGACCTCACAAGTCCCAGCTCTTACCTCGGAGGTTTGTCACAGACACAGGATTATAAAACAATATATTGAGCCTTCTCTGGAATTGTCTTAATATGTCTGTTTGTTCCTTAGAAAAGCATACCCAAAGGTCACGTGCCAAATTAAACACTCAACTTGCTAACATATTATCTGTATGGAAAAAAAATACTCTTCCAACTAGACTTCTTCCAGACTTGTTTTGATCAATCTCAGCTTAACCGGCATATGCTATCAGCACATTTAAGCATAGGTATGTAATCATTAGCAACTGTAAGATGTTCTACAGTGGCATGCCAGTGTCACGTGAGTTGTGGTGAACAATCTCAGATATTATGACCTCAAATTCCTGTGTTATAATAATTGCCCTCATTGCTTTTTATGCCTGTTTTGAGATGTAGTAATTGAAGTTCAGAGAGCTCACATGATAGGTAGGCCATGAGTAGCAAAACTGATATAAAATTTGGGGGGTAAATGTATCCAAAGATCAATTTGTAATAGAAAACAATATTCACTGGGCACTTAGGTTTATATTATAATGGTAGAGACTAAAGAACATTGACCTAAGAACCTTCTTGACATAGGTGGCTCATGAGTTAATTGGCAACTGGAGTGTTAAGTAACTGGCTCCTGGGATGACAGGTGTGCCATGAGGAGACTGGAATTCCTTACTGCTGCGGATGGTTCTGTGGGGTGTCACTGGGGTGTTTTTGTTTTCCATGAATAGTTTTTAGTTGTTTTTTCTTTTTTTAAGAATCTATATCTTCATTACTTCTAAAATGAGACCTTGGTTGTGGGCAGAGGGTGTATAATATATTCTCTAAACGTTGGGTCTGCTTCCCTCTGTTTGAACTCAAAATGGGCAGGTGAATTCCTTCAGTGGATGGAGGCTGGCTGGTGCTTTGCAGTTCTAAGATAAGCACATAAGGCGAAACCCAGTTTGTCAATAATAATTTCTTCCTCATTGTTTTATTTTCTTATGAAACAGCTTCTATCCAGAAGGACACAAAGGGGAAACGCGAGGCTAGAAAGCACCATAAAGGGGTCTTCTTTCCAACAAGCAGCCAACGGGACTGCTGGTTCAGCGATGGTTAGGCTTAATGAGGAAAGAGGAGAAGGCATCCAATAGCTAACGTTTGCCTTAACATAATAATTAGTTCCCGTGTAGCCATTCCATTTTCTAATACTTGAATATCTTGTTATATAGGAGAGCAAGGTATTTATGTATTTTTACAACCATACCTGTAGTTTCTGTAAACATTTTCATTATATCAATTTGTTTCTTTCTCAAAATAGATAAAAGACACCAACTGTCTTTTTTAATTTACTGAAGCACCTAAATAGTTCTCATGTCCATTTCAGGATACTTCTTTTATAAGCCACTATATAGGTCTTCCCCACCACTGATGGCAGCTTCTTTAGAGGCGATTTACAAAAACACAAACACTTCTACTTACCACCTACAGTTTTTGCTTTCTATAAAAATGTTGAGTATGTCATCACTTTAGAGGAATAAAATGTCTTCTTCCAGAAAAAAAGAATTTACTAAAAGTAGCCTAGAGGTTTATCGTTGGTACAGCCTGGAAAAAAATAATTGAAGGAAGAATTATACAGACACACACAAACCACACACACACATTTATGAGTCACTGACTGGCAAGCAGTGCTGGGTAGAGTTGTTTACCCTCGCCTGGACTCCCACCTCGGCCTTGGAGCTTTTTGGGTCCCTGTACCCTCATAGCTCTCCACCATCCTCTCTCCGTGACCAGGAGAGAGGCCTCGGGAGCCTCAGAAACTGCTGCCATGCCTTTCACCACCACCACCGCCCCCACCCCAATATGTCAGTTTTCTGACTTTTCTCTGAAACTGTCAGAGAAGATCCAGTGGCCGGATAAGTGCCTTGAACCATGTGAGTTAACTG
This sequence comes from Daubentonia madagascariensis, assembly GCA_023783475.1. NCBI lineage: Eukaryota > Metazoa > Chordata > Mammalia > Primates > Daubentoniidae > Daubentonia > Daubentonia madagascariensis. The sequence continues at coordinate 13,272,522 of JAKFHU010000487.1, forward strand.
AGCAAACCTGTGACCACTCAGGAATTTGATTTTGTATGGTTAAATCCTTAGCCTTAAGGTTTTGTGGTTTTTTTTTTTTTTTTTAAACAGACTTCATTTTAGAGCAGTTTTAGGTTCAAAGCAAAATTGAGCAGAAGGTACAGAGATTTCCTATATGTCTCCTTCCTCTGTGTACACACAGCCTCCCCTACTATCAACACCCCTCACCAGAGTGGTACGTTTATTGCAACTGATGAACCTATGTGGACATATATTATCATCCAAAGTCTATAGTTTACATTAGGGTTCTTGGTGTTGTATATTTTATGGGTTTTAACAAATGTATAATAACATGTTTCCACCATTATAGTATCATACAGAATATTTTTACTGCCCTAAAAATCCTCTGTACCTTAGCTATTCATCCTTCCTTCCCCCCAACCCCTGGCACTGATTCTTCTATTGTCTCCATAGTTTTGCCTTTTCAGACTTGCTTATTTTACTTAATAGTAATATGCACTTAAGTGGTTTGATAGATCATTTATTTTTAGTGCTAAATAATAATCCATTATCTCAACATACCACAGTTTATCCATTCACCTACTAAAGGGCATCGTGGTTGCTTGCAAGTTTGGGCAATGATGAGTAAAGCTGCTATAAACATCCATGTGCAGGTTTTCATGTGGACGTGAGTTTTCAACTCACTTGGATAAATACATGACCCAGTACAATTGTTGGGTCATATGGTAAGAATATGTTTAGTTTTGTAAGAAACTGCCAAACTGTCTTCCAAAGTGGTTGTACCATTTCGCATTCCTACCAGCAATGAAGGAGAGTTTCTGTTGCTCTACATCCATGCCAGCATTTGGTGGCATTAGTGTTTTGGATTTTGTCTGTTCTAGTATGTGTGTAGTGGTATCTCATTGTTTTAATTTGCAGTTCCCTCGTGACATAGGAGGTTGAGCATCTTTTCATATGCTTATTTGCCATCTGTTTATCTTCTTTGGTGACCTGTCTCTTTAGGTCTTTTGCCCCCTTTTTATTCAGGTTATTCATTTTCTTATTGTTGAGCTTTAAGGGTTCTTTGTATATTTTAGGTAAAAGTCCTTTATCAGATATATTTTTTGCAAATATTTTCTCCAAGTTTGTATTCTCATTGTCTTGACAGTGTCTTTTGTAGAGCAGAAGGTTTTAGTTGCAATAAAGTACAGCTTATCAATTATTTCTTTCATGGATTATGCCTTTGGTATTGTACCTAAAAAGTTAATTGCCAAACCCAAGGTCGTCTAGATTTTCTCCTACTTTATTATCTTCTAGAGTTTTATAGTTTTGTCTTTTGGTTTTTTTAATTAAGTAAAAAGAGGTTGCAGGTTTTTGTTTCTTTCTTAGCAGAAACATAGTTTGTTTCTTCATCAGTAACATAACCAATAACTTAAGTAAATAAAGGAATGAATGACTAGAAAACTCTTGGGGAGGCCTGCCCACAGCCTTAACAACAACAACTTATTATTTGCAGAATTTAGAGGACTAATACTTTGTGTTTTATGTCTGTCCAGAACTTTGGTCCTGTGAGCTGTTTTGTATACAAGATTTGTTCTGTTGGAAAGAGAACTTTATTTCAAGGCTGCCCTGAGAAAACATTATTATTGGGTAATTCTTAAGTTTGACTCATCCTAGTAGTATATCTGGAGGAAATTTGGCAACTGATATGTTGGAACTTTAGCAGTAGATCTGTATAGAGAGAAAAGTTGGTATTGGTTAGAAATAAAGGTAGCTTTGATTCTATGGCACAACTGTCTCCATTCCATGATTTCTCTTTCCACCAAAGCAAGGGAATTTGTTGAGCCCAGTAACATTTAAAACACTTTTTGGAGGTATTTGTTTCCACCCACTTTCTTTTTTATTATTGTATAAGACTTGACATTAAAAAACAAACAAAAAACCAAAGGCTTTTCTTCACACAGATTAACTCAGTTTATGTAACCTAATGTAATCTCAGCAGTAAGTCAAAAGTTTTTCTGCTGTAGGGCTATATAGTTCTCTGAAACAGGAAATCATTCTTAATTCTATTATGTGGAAAAGAAACCCAGAGAATCAAGTGTTTCACATCTAAGTGCACCAGCACCCATTTTATTGTGTAACTGCCGTGTGCAGGGCCATAGACTGAGAATTATGAGGAGTTACTGAAATATCTTGAAGCATAGGGATGGATCTGAATTTCCTTGCTCTGGAAGCCTGCACCTTTTTTCTCTAGTCAGTGAATGAAGTTTGGAAAGTGAACTGCACATGTGGAAAGAATGTGTGTGTGGGTGGAGGAGGCATCAGGGGAAGCTGAGCTGAGAGAAGTAGAGACTGGTTCCAGTGGCCCCAGCTGAAAGAGCTGGAAGGCCAGACCTGGGGAGCCCTGTGTTCGAGTCCACGTGCGCTGTTCACAAGCCATGGGCCTTGGGAAGTCCTCTTTGGGCTTCTGGGTCCTTGCTTATGGAGTTGAGGTGGGGTCTGAGTTATTTTGGAAAGTTTTCCTATTGAGCAACAAGTAGCTTTTTCTCCCTCCCGTGTTTTCTCCTGACCTCCATCAGGACCAGCTTTTTGGCAAAGTATCGTTTGCCATAATTTGGCCATACCAAACCATTAAAGATAATCAAAGATGGGAGTCTGTGCTATTGAGAATTGATAAGTATTCCACATACAATCTGGACACCGTTCTTTTCTTTATTAAATTTTTGGTGCAAAGCACAAGAATTTGGAACTTCAGCTTTTTTTTTTTCTTTTTCTTTTTTTTTTTTTTTGGAGACAGAATCTTGTTCTGTTGCCCCGGCTAGAGTGCAGTGGTGTCATCATGGCTCACTGCAACCTCAAACTCCTGGGCTCAAGCCATCCTCCTGCCTAAGCTTCCCTAGTAGCTAAGACTAGAGGTATACGCCACCACGCCCAGCTAATATTTCTATTTTTTGTAGAGACAGGGTCTTACTATGTTGCTTAGGCTGGTCTTGAACTCCTGGCCTCAAGGGATCCTCCTGCCTCGTCCTCTTGGAGTGCTAGGATTATAGGCATGAACCACTGCGTCTGGCCTGAAACTTCAGCTTTTAAATAAAGTAGACCTTATTTCCACTTCTCCTCAGGGTAAAGGATGCAAGTAGGATCTGGAGTGGTACAGACATTAGCAGTAAAAGCATTTGGCATGTGAATTCCTTCCCACTGGGGTCAAGGAAAGAAAGTCTGTGTGGAGATTTGAATTGTGACCTCTTCCTTCATAAAAAAAGACTTAACTTACTCATGCCCTCAGTTTAAGTTTGAGACTGGCATTTGATACTATGGAATGATTCATTTTTCATCATAGCAAGAAACTTTAAGAATGAAAGCAAAACTATGCTAACATTAAAACAGAACCTACAATATAGAGTTGTTTGCTGGCGGTTCCATTTCCCTGAAAACATGCTTGACAGAAGTGGCTGTCTGTTTAGCAACTTCTTAATTTCCTCTTTCTTTGAGCATCTTAAAAAGGGATGATCACACATCTTGCCCTGTTCGTAGGAGGTGATGTGGAAAGATCTTTTAGTTTGTATAGTGGCTTACAAACTTATTTAGGCCATAGCATGGTACGTCCTGTTATTGTGAGCAGTTAAATCTCAGGGATACCAGAGTGTTTGAACAGGGTAATGTCAAGAGTACTCTCATTTCATGTTACATAACCAGATTTCATGCAGCTAATCTAAGCAGTTATTAAACACAATGTGACATTGCTCATTGACTTAAGGTAAGCTGCCTCAGTTTCCTCATCTGTAAATGAGGACTTTTGACTAAATGATATCTTAGTTTTTATTGTGAGCAAAGTGCTTGAATAACATTTTACTTTAGCTGAGCAAACATGTTATTTTGCAGAAAAAGAACCCTATAACAAATAGTACCTGCTGTAGTGCTTTTTAAGATCAGAATGAAATTTTATTTGTACTTTAAAAAAAAAAACACAACTTTTCTTTGCTCTGAGCAGTTTTTATGTGACTAATATCTTTTCTGAGAGTTATCTCTCCTTGCTGATAGCTTCTTTTCCCTGAAAATGTGTTTGACAGAAATGGTTCTCCATTTAGTAACTCCTTACTTGCTTCCAGGAGCTGTGTAATATCACTTTGATGCTTCTTTTTTTCTTCTGTTCAGCTAAAATACAAAACGAAGATATGATGTCTCTGAAATGATAAAGTTACTTATGTCAAATAAGTACCTATTTTCCATTTGATATTTTGGCTTAAAGATAACTACAGAATGACTTTTTCCTTTATCAGGCCTATGCCATATAGTTACCTATTAAATAAAAAGATAATATAAGGGCAAAAAATTTTTTTTTACAATGAACTGGTAGAAAACAAACTACCTTTTATCTATGAATTGAGGCACATACTCTTGTGGCAACATCACAATGCCTTTCTGTAGCTGTGTCTACACACAGCTACACACACGTTTGTTATCTTGGTGCAGCAGTTTGCAGTCAGCTGACTGACTTCCTGCAGATGCATTTTTTCCTGGCAAATCATAATTCATGTTTTTCCTAAGGTCCAACACTTTTGCAAGTGACAGATCCTATCTGGCTGAGAAACAAGCATCTTCCTGTGCATGCTTCTTGCTTTCCAGCATATTAGTGTGTGTTTCTATAGGAAGCTGACCTGGAGTAAATGCCCAGGATTGTCCTGAGGTCTCCAAATGGAAGGTGTGGTCTGAAACCAAAATCACTACGGCATCATTAGGGCCAAAGCCCCAAAGTAAAGGATTTGTGAAGGAGGGTGGGAAAGTGGAAGCGGTGACAGCTGACAAAGAGAAATGGAAGTTGTGGCTGTTGGCAGGCAAGAGCAGCCTGGATTCCCCTTCCCCACTTCCTCTTACCTCCGTAAATTACCACTCCTCTCTGTTTTTGCAATTCTCTTCCTGAAGGTTCTGCTTTTAATCTTCTTTTCCTAGCACAAGTGTTGAGGGAGGTACCTCAGTTCTGTTCTCTTCTGGGCTATCACTTTCAACTGTAGACTTTCTAGTAGGAACCAAGAAGGCCACGCACTCTGAGGATGGCATTTTAAAGTCTCCACTGGGCCCCACTTAGTCTTCCTTCCCCTACAGATGCCTTTGTCCCCTCCAAACGCAAGTGGGTTCCCATGGCCACGTTTCCCCCCTCTTTCTCTGGGGGCCGCACTCCAGTTGCCCATGGTCTCACGCACGCTGCGGAACACCCCTGGTGGCCGGCATTTAGTTGTGATCCATAAATCTGCTACAGAGAAAGGTGCCCTGCTATCACTTTATAAAGACTCTCCTGGAACACATTCCTCCTGTTCCTTTTTGCTGCTCTGTAGCCAGGATGATGATTTGTTTAATGTAGTAGTAAATGTGATGGGCGCTGTAGTTTTAAAAAAGTTTTAAGTGAAACATGTTCATTGGAGGGAATAAGAAGATAGAAATAGATAGTATCAAAAACAAACACAATCCCTCTGTCAGGTGATAACCACAGTACAGTACCTTGGTGAAGGTAGTCTTAATTTTTTTTTTTAAAAGTCCGTCTTTCTAGCTATCTGCCAAGCAATTTATTACTATCAATCTGTGTAACTTTTATGGGTTCCTCCTAATCATATGATTTTGTAAATTGGAAAGTTACTAGGTTGTAAAACCTTTTAAGGGATATTTTACATTAAATTGTCCACCAAGCCAGCACCATTGCCTGCTTCTTTTGCTTGTGTTATTGAGGAAACATTTGGAAGTAGGACAAAAAGCTGTCTGCAGATACTTAAGCTTTGAGTTGAGTCACAGTGACTCTATTTCTGAAATGCAAATGCATACAATCAATTTAGTTAAATGTCTCAGGCCCTAAGTACAGGTATTATGGTTTTTAAGGAAAGAGAAAGACTTTGGAAGTGGGTCAGAAGTACTCAGGGCCAATGGCCAGTCTTAGAGGAGATACAAGGCACATCCATGTGAGTATCCACAAACTTAGAGGCACACAAAAGAAACTGTTGGTTTAGCTGTTTATTAGGAAGGTCAAAGGTGACTTGGAAAGTTAATACTTCTAGGCGGTCACCACAATATGTGTCCATTGTTACATGCTGTATGCATTCACATTTTTCTGAATGGGAAAATAATGATGTGGTTTGGCTGTGTGTCCCAGGAAAAGGCCACAGAAATAAAACCTCAGGATCACAAGCCACGAAGGAAATTCCCCTGACGTATTTCAGAGCTCATGCTTAATGGGTCTGAACCAGTTTGCATTTTTACAGAGCAGAGACAGAAGGGCAGCTGGAGCTACCTGGCCCCACCTGGCTTTAGGGACCTGATCTGTGCAGACGTGGTAATTCCCCGTGTGCCAGTGGAGTGCAGACTTAAAGGGCACTGTGAGCCCTTCATTTCAGTACCAAGAATTGCCCTTTTGAAAGGGTCTTGAAGGACTTGACATTCTAGGATTTAATTATTAGGGAGACAAGCAAAGGCAATGAGATGCAACTCTGAAACGAATGTTTAAACATTGGAGTAGAAGAGGAAACAGTGAATTAAAACTTGAAAGGCAATCTCCAAATCGGCTTCCCCATTGCGGGCTGGTTGGGCTACTAGCACCTCCAGCTCAGTGTGTGTTTAATTAGACAACCCTGTAGGTTATATTTCAAGTGAGAGAGGAAAAACGCCCTTTTCTAAACCTTCCCTCATGTTTGACCTGTATCTGGGACCTAAATTTTTTTTTTTTTTTAGTTTAGTTTAATGCATTTCTACAAAGTATCCTATAGCTCTAGAGCATGAGGATATGTTGTATTTATTTAGAACATATTCTCTCATTTCTGAAACTTCAGATTAATTTTGCATTTGCTGACCTAATATTTCATTTCCTCAAAATTTTGCTCCCATAAGTAGCATTCAACCAGAGCAAGGTTTATTTTGTGTTGGTGGCATTCAGTAAGCAATACATCACAGAGAAAGATTGGACATTCTGGAGTGTCAAATATACTTTGAACTGTGTTCTGAGGCAATGCCATAGATTGTAACTGCAACTGACAACTTGTACTTCTAAGAGAGCATTTATCATTGTTGGATGTGCGTTGTGTCTGTCTGCTAATTAGCTCGTGAGCGCCCTCGGGTTATTCCTGTTATACAGGGCCTGTGTCTGGCACAGAATAGATACCCTGGGATGGGATGTTAAGCGGAACTGAGTTGCAACAATGTGTTATAGACAGGATAGTCACAGGGAAACATTGTCATCCCTGAGCAGAACTGTACTTTTCAGCCCTCCTTGATCTTTGGGGAGAGCAAATATAAAACCCATTTTCAAACTGATGAGTCTGAACGAATTTGGAAAATTGAATGGACTATTTTCTAAATTTTCTGCATCTGGAATGTCAAACAACAGTGAAAGTTACTTTTTTAAAATGGGGTGGAGAGCTAGAAAGGAAATCTGATCTCTGAAACCCACAGAGGTATGCCTTTACTACCGTGTTGCTCCTCTCCATACATTCCTACCTGGTTTCGTGACTAGTTGTGGTCAAGTTGTGCTTGGCCGGTAAGAAGTGTCTTACCTTCAGGATCACTGTGAGGGGGGTGTGGGTGGGGTGAACACACATCTAACTACTCTAAAAGATTTAGAGGGGAGAGATGATGAAGCAGAAGAATCAAAATTTGATCAGTTTGACAGTTAAGTTTAAACTTTATTTATAACCAGTGAGGCAACCTCTATGGAGACCAGGGGTGGGAGTGGTGCCTTCTAGAAGTCCTGGGCTTTGTCTCTGGTTCCAGGGGCTTTGCTCACAGCAGAGGGGAAGTCACATCTGCTAACACCCTGACCAGCCCTGTGCAGGCGTCCCCGAGTTTGCTCGCTCATGGTAACAGGGTAGAAATAGTCTAAGTCATTACTTACAGCCCGTGAATCCTATTAGCATTTCTCCAATTTTCTCTGTTTTTGTCTAGGGAACAGAAATCCATTATGAGGTATTTCCACAAAATTGACCTCATATTTCCTTCCCGGGTTTAGTGCCAAAAAGAAGTGAAGAGTCAGCGGAGTTTATGTTAAGTCACTTGGAGCGAATGTCTTCAAATTAATGAGTCTCAGGATCTCTTTGGTGCCTTTAGCCCACAGATGCCCTGCTCCACTGAGCTGCCTTCTTGCAAAGGAGGTTTCTGGAAAGAAATCTTTTGGAATCCTGTGTGGATATCAAATGTAAAGTAACAGGAGAATCACAGGTTATGTGTGAAATGACTATACATCTTTTTAAAAATTTTTTGAGAAATTGGTGCCTTTGGAAGAGGCCGTGGCTTTTCCTGGCACCATCTGAACTGCTCAAATCCGGACTTGCCTGATTTGAGGGGTGAATGAGGCAAACCTTATTCTCTGCCAGGCTGGAGTCAGAGCCCTAAGCATGGCTTGTCCTCCTCTTTCTTACTGCAGAGGCTATTCATGGGCCAGAGCTGGGGGAACTGCCTGCCTCTCCTCCCCACCCCTCCGGTCTGTGCTGCTCTAGCTTCAGATATTTTTACCTGACGGTACAGATGGGCCGCCTCCCAGCCTGAGCCTTCTGCCTCTGCCCTGGGCCAGGATCACTCTCTAGGATTGGCCCCAACCTCTGTATTTCCCCATTACCTTTCCTGCTCCTTCACACCTGTATGGCTTGTGTGGGATTGTCCTGGCTCGCTCACGTGGAACACTCTGCTTCCCATCTGGTCCTCTTAGCTGGAGCTACTCCATCTTCATGCCTGGCTCCCATCCTGTTTCCTATAACAGCTTACCTTCAGAAAGGGGACACCCTGCAGCCTAGACCCCCAGGAACCAGGGTCCCTCTGTACAGCCTTTCCTATTCTACTGTTGTTCAAGTGTGATGGTAGAGAAAATCAGCGTCATAGTAACTGTAGCACCACCAAAAACAATAACCACAGTAGTCACTACTAACAGAGGAATTGCCCTGTGCCCAGCAGCTGGTGTCCTGGTCGAAGCTTGAGTCCTCAAGCCAGACTGGCAGGATTCATGCTCAGTCTCACCACGTGTTTACTGTGTGACATTGCAGTTTACTACTTTTCTCTGAGTCACTGTTTCCTCATGCTTAATAAATAAAATCACTTGTGAAGAGGCTTATTAATACTATCAGTATTATGAAGACTATTACTCTCATTATTGATCCTTATTTTCTCGTATACCCTATCAAGTTCAAGTGATTCAACATTATACCATTTAATTTAGAGATTCTTCAGCAGCATGCCCAGAATAAAATAACACCAATGGTGCTATTGACATTATCAAAAATCCCCAATGACATTGTCTCTCTTCTTGTATGTGCTTGGACACATGAGAGCTTTAAAAATTGATGGGGACCCTGGACTGCTGGCAGTGAGGCTGTCCTGCCTGATGCCCAGGAAGTGTTGCTTCTTATACATTTGTTCAGAAGAGGGGTCAGTCTGGAAGGCTATTGTTGGTATGCAAATTGGAAAAGTACACTATTAAGCTACACTTTTGAGAAATGGCTGAGGGTGGCAGTGTGCTTGGGGCTATAGTGTGAATTTAATGGTTGTAATGAATCAAGTGGAAAAGGACCAAGTTTGCAGCTTCAAGATCCACATTCTACCTTTAGCTATAAAATGTGCTGAAGGTATCACACTTACCTGAATGTAAAATGTTCTCTGTTCTTTTTTACTAAAGAAATCCTTTAGATGTGTTTTATTTTACCAGAAGCCCATTTCCTCAACTTAAAGTAATGATTAATATCAACTAAAACTTTTTCTAAATAGGATTATTGCAGTAGTTGCTCTGGTCGAATTTGGTTGTTTTAGGATTCCAGGGTGGATATACAAATCTTAATTTGTGTATGGAGTGTAATCTGGGTCATGTAGAGCTGTGGTCCCCAACCTCTTTGGCACCGGGGATGGGTTTCATGGAAGACAATTTTTCCACCGACGGGAGCTGAGGCGGTGATGCTCGGCCCTGTTTCCTAACGGGCCAAGGCCCAGGGGTTGGGGACGGCAGATGTAGAGTATCTGAATGCTTTCCCCAGCCTTCATGCAGAGCAGTTTCCCGGGTTCTGCCTCTGGTCACCTCTGGTGACCACTTAGTACTCCCTCCTTCCTTTTCAGACATACCTTACATCATCCTCTTACAGTGAGCTGAAATCTGATACCCTGTAACTTCCACCCTTTGTTCCTATCAGGTTTCCATCCTTTGGGGACAAACAGAACAAGCTTAATCCTTCCTGTAAATACCAGACCTTCAGGTATTTGCAGACGGCTAAATTGCAGGCTGAATCTTCCCTTCCAGATGGATCCTCCATTCCCCTCAGGATGTGGTTTTGCCTTTAGAAAACCTAAGCCAAAGAGAAGCTGCAACCACAACAACGAGGGGCTTTGGAGCCCTGAACCACGTCTCAGGAGAAGTAAATGAAGATTTGGTGTGTGGAACTCTCATGTCCTCCGTTCTAGATAATATACACCTGTTAGCGCAGCCTCTCCTAGTAGCTCTTGCGGCTGCCAGCATTGTTAATTGTATCAGTTAAAATGCGTCAGTCTTTTGTCTGTGCTGTTGTTGATCAGTCTCCTCCTCACTCTGCATTTCTGTAGTTTTGAAGTCAGGTACGGGAATTACTCTTATTCCTCGATGGAGTCTTGATAGTGATCAGCTTGATCTGGTTTTAGATTTTCCTTTTGGTTTCTAATTTAGTCATCCAGGACATACACTTTTTCCCAGTTTCCCATTTTCCATTTGGAAAATTTGCCTTATGTGGGTTCACCCAGATCTAGAAAATGAAGCCTGTTTCCTGTCATGAGCCAAGCTCCCTCTCAGCTCACATCAAAAACGGGTACATTTTATCTTGGGCACGTGTCCGAATGTCTCCTTTATATCTGCATCTGTGAAAGACACAGGTAATTGGACATGGTAGATATTGATCAATGCCCAAGAGATTTCGTGCCATTGCACATAATTGTGAAATGGGAGATTTTGAATATGGTCAATGAAGATTTGAAGGAATGCAGGTAGTTGAGGAAACTTCCTCTAATTGTGGGGGGTCCTTGTTTAATCTTACCTAGTTTTCTTCCACTCCTGGACTGGAAGAAGCTATGGTTTGTTGGCATTTGACCCTTCTGAGACTTACATGGTCACGCTTTCAGAGCCCTTGGCTGTTGGTGTTGAGGAGGGGCTGGCTGGCCTAAGCTCTGTGGGCCTGTCCCTCTGGGGCATGTACCTCTCTGCTCCGTGGCACCTCCTGTCCCCGCCAAACTGGGCTCCCTGTCATGCCTGATTTATGGGAGGACCTGGGCTTGGAGGGAGGCTGCGAGGGACCCTGAGAGAACATCTGCCAAGGCACCGCCTGGTCTTTGGGTGGAGTTGGGAGGGCCGGGGAAGGAGGTGGTGAGAGGCACCAGCTCTGGTCCTCTGTTGTTAACCTCTCAGCCTAGAAGTGGCCGTGGGGATTCCTTTGTATGTTTCTCTCTTTATAGGAAATAAAGAGGAAAAACTCCCCTCTCTTTGCCCTGCATAGGCTACAGTTGCCTGAGGCTCAGGCTTGCCCATTACTTCTTGTCATTGACTTTCTTGTCGGCTGAATTCTGTCTTATGTTTTCTTCATTTAAAAATATTCCATGTTTCTTTTCCCTCAGTCTTGTCACTAGTTCCAGATCATTTTGGATTCCTGTCAAATGACCTGTACTTTTCATAAGTTTGCCTTTTCCCCAATCTGGAGAAAGGGAAAAGGAATTATTTGTTGAGTGCCTATCATGTCTCAGGACTAGGCTGCAGCTTAATTTATACCATCCCATCTGGTCCTTAACAACCCTGCGTGATTGGTGGTGTTAATTTCCATTGAGATTGTGAGATTCCCAGGCCCAAGGTCACACAGCTGGTGAGTCAGCAGGGGAGTGAGGATGAGGGTACAGGGCACTGCTCCACCCATCCCGTCAGGGCCAGGGGCTTGGTGCTGAACTCTGGCACGTCAGAAACCATCTGGAGAACATAACTCGAAAACCCATGGACACAACCATTTCAAAGATCCATGCTTAGACCAGGAAATTTAGTGCCCCCCCCAAAAAAAATTGAAACCCACGGAAACCTCAAAAGGCATAAAAATATGTTAATGTCAAGATAAATTATTTAAAATTGGGAAGTAAGGCATAAAAGTGGGCAGCATGTCCTTTCAGTGTTATCCAGGGCTTTGCTTAACAAGTCCACCCAAGGATTATTGAATTATTTAGGGTGTCATACCTGGCTTTGTTTGTTTGTTTGTTTTTAGCTTTTAAAAAATAACAACTTTGTCTATAATTCACATAGTATGCAATTCACCCATTTAAAAGTGTACGCTTCAGTGGTTTCTAGTAACTTTAGAGTTGTGCAACCATTTGGAAAGTTCATTTGAGAACATTTTCTTCACCCCAAAAAGAAAACCATTAGCAGTTACTCCCCATTCTCTAGCTCAGCAAACTTTTTTCAGTATGCATTTCTTGGTGGGCTCTAATTCATGTTTGAACCAGCTTTTCCAACTTAGTGGTTCCCCATTAATGAGTTGAGTGATTTTCAATGTGTTTATTTTGTATTTGAGAGTCAGTTTTAACTTTCTGAAAATTATACTGTGACAATAATCTCACCCCACAAAGTACAGCTAATTACTGTTAACATTTTGGTGTATGCCCCTATGCATATGTTTTAAAATTATTTAATTAATTAATTTTTTAAAGATAGGGTCTCATTTTGTCACCCAGGCTGGAGCGCAGTGGCCAGATTATACCTCACCATAACCTTGAACTCTGGGGCTCAAGTGATCCTCCCACCTCAGCCTCCCAAGTAGCTGGGACTACAGGCGTGCACCACCGTGCCTGGCTAATTTTTTTATATTTTGTAGAGACGGGCTTTCTCTATGTTGTCCAGGCTGGTCTCCAACTCCTGGCCTCAGGCGATCCTCCTGCCTCAGCCTCCCAAAGTGCTGGGATTACAGGCATGTGCCACTGTGTCCCACATTTGTTTTAAAAATTGATACCATTCTTTTTTGTAGCTGGCTTTCTTTCCTTCTACTTAGTGTATATCTTAGATGTTTACCTCCTTCAGTAAATATTCTTTTGCAGCATAGTTTATATGGCTGCACAGTAGTATATCGGATGGACTTACGGTACCTTACCTTTCTGTTGTTGGGCCCTTAGCTTGTTTTCAATTTCTGGATATTATATATAATGCTGTTATAAACATCTTTGTGCCACATATGTTTGTGCACATCTCTGTTTATCTTCTTTGAATTAATTGCTAATTGTGGAATTACTGGTATGCAAAACCAAAAGTTTTTGAGCAGATGAAAATTAGATGTTATCATAGCTTTTTGTTTATTTTTGTTTTGGTTTTTTGGATGTTGTGCATGTCTCAGTTACTGCCCTGTCAAACATTTCCAAGTTATGTTTTCTAATTTCCATGTAGACCTTGTGGCTGAGTGCTCAGCAATATGAGTCGTGGAATTGTATTAGACAAATACCTGATAAATTTACAATGTTACAAAACAAATTTACTTCTAAATATGTGCTATACTCAATTATCCCTTCTTTGATGATGATTCATAAAACACTTTAGGATCTTTCAGTGCCATAGCATTGCTGTGAACATCATTTTTAAAGTTAGATTTTTACTTACTTAAGTAATAGATTAATGATTGAAAAAATTAGAAAATATAGATGAACAAAAAGAAATAAAAGTAAAAGTAAATCTTCCCAAACGCTATCCTATAGACAGTCTCTTTTACTCTTTGGTCTATGTCCTTGTAGACTCTTTCTCATGCTAAAACAACATGTACGTATTTTAAAATCAGTAAATAGCTCTACATCATGATTATTGTCAAATGTACATTTTTTGAAGCATTGCGTGTAAGTAGTAGATTAAAAACCATTTGGGTTTTAAAATTCTGAGTAACAATTTATCATATTTTTAAAAATTTATTTTGCCTTATATTTTCTGACATACAGTTTAGAAATATATTTGTTTAAGGTTTTTTTTTTTTTTAAATTTTCAGTTGCTTTTTTGCTGCTCTCTGTGCCTTCATGTCCTTATTTGTATGAAAACTTTACTGTTCCTTTGTCTTAAGTCTCTCCCCAGTTGCTCACCACTGTTACCCGTGGGCATTAGAATCCTTTGGACACCTTCGGATTTCCTTTTTGGAAGTTCCTGGCCTCATTCCTTTGTAATTATGTTGTGTTCCACATCCTCTATGCTTTATTAGTTCCCAACATACTTGATAAAAGAGAGGTAATTAGTGTATTATTGGCTTCTTTTTGAATTGTTCCATGAGATGAGCATAGGGAAATGCTACATGGGTAAAAATTTACATAATAATGTGAACAGACTTTGTCACAAAAGCTCAATGTAATCATGAGAACATGAAAGCATTTTATTTATGGAAAGCTTCTGCATGTATTTATCTCTAAGAATTAAAAATTACCAGTGCGCTACTGTGGCCTCTAATTCCAGAGGTAATGTTGTACCATGTTTACTTGTATTGTGCCCTGCTTTTTTTAACTAAACATGAACGAACATCCTTCTTTCAGTTCTGAGACCATTCCCACCCCCCTTCCGCCACTGATTGAAATCAAAGCCAAACCAGAACGTTAAATATGAAACACTTTTTCCTTAACTTACCCACAGGAGCTTTGTAATTTCGTGGCTAAACCAAAAACACAGAAAGCACTGGATTCTGAAATGCGAGCGTTTACTAAAATACTTGGAACAGCCTCATAATTTCCTCCTGCGAACCATGACCGAAAAAGACATTTTCTTTTTTTTAATTTCAGAATATTATGGGGGTACAACACTATGGCTATATATATTGCCCATGCACTGCCCGTGTCAGAGCTATAATTGTGATCATCCCCCAAACTGTGCTCCCCGCATCCATTCAGTGAGAGTTTTTCCCATCCCTTCCACCCCCCTCCCGCCTGTCCGCCCCCTGATGAATATTATTGCCCTGTGTGATGTAGGTGTTGATCAGTTAGTACCAATTTGATGGTGAGTACCAGTGGTGCTTGTTTTTCCATTCCTGTGACACTTCGCTTCGAAGAATGGGTTCTAGCTCCAACCAGAATAATACCAACAAGAAAAAAATCAAACAACCCTATTAAAAAATGGGCAAAGGACATGAACAGAAACTTTTCCAAAGAAGACAGAAAATTGGCCAGCAAACATATAAAAAATTGCTCAACTTCTCTAATTGTCAGGGAAATGCAAGTCAAAACCACAATGAGATATCACTTAACTCCAGTGAGATTGGCTCATATCAAAAGACATTTTCTTGGTTGGTGTGAACTGCATTCCTTTCCTCCAGAGCTCACTTTTCCTCTGACCTAGCTGCTGTCTCTGTAGTTTGCATGAGGCAGCTCCAGCCTCTTTTCATAATTTTGCATAGATGTTGCAGCAGAAGCTCTGCCAGGTGGCTGCCTGGTCTTGGTGTGGAAAAGTCCCTTGGCCTGTTGTCCGTTTTCATTCTCAGCACCAGCATCATTTCTGGCACACGTTTTCTCTGACCTTGGGTCTGCGACGAGCGCCCTTCCCTGAGCACTCAGAGCCTACACTGGAGAGACCTTTCTACACATACTGCGTGATCTTGAAATGATCTGTTTATGACTCTTTTCCAAACTAGACTTAAAGCTCTTGGAGGGCCCTGAGGCCTGCTGGTTCTTACAGTCCCCAGGGCCCAGCACCGTGTCTGGGGTGTAGCTATTGCTACATACATATTTGCTGACCAGAATTTAAGTAAAGCGAGTACCCCCCCATCCACAGCCTCTGATTCTTTCCTACCCTTCCTGCCAACCCCTATGTAGGTCAATGACTCCAGTCCCGGATCTAATGCACTTGCCTCAGTCAGGTTCTTCCTGACTTCTCGTAAGAGTGACGCCCTTGAAAGCTTCTTCCTCCTTGAAGTGCTCCCACCTTTTGGACTTCAGGGCTACTGGCTTTCTGCTTGCCTCTCTCCTAGGCCTATCCGTGCTCTTGGGCTGATTCTTCTTCTTACCACTCAAGCACTATGAGTGAGGAATTCCAGTTTCTCCCCGCACCATCTTTTTTGAAATAGCATTTGAGATTTCACCATCTCTTCTAAGCAGGTGCCCAGAAGGACAGCGCTTTAGGAAGTGCTGGAGTCCTCCCATGCCTGCTGTGCTCCCTGGCCTTCCACCGGAGCGTCACAGGTATCTGTGGAAGGAGCGGCCGAATGGACAAACATACACCTTTGTTTTGAAAGTGGATCTAGTATAAATTATGCAATTACAAATGCCACAAAGAGAGACATGGTTCTTGGCCTTGGCTTGCCCCCTGACCTTGAGCTTGCAACCAAGTGGCTTGTTTACTAAACACATATGTCCTGAGGAGGTCAACTCTTTAAGAGACTGCTAGGGCATCAAAATATTGACTTAAGAGTAAAATTGTAGCCTAGGACCAAGTGAGAGAAGAACAGAGGGAGGATCATGACCTTCCTCCTTATCCACTCAGTCCCCCCAAAAGGCTCCCGGGGAGCACACTTTCAAAACCATTCCAGTAGATTCTTTCTGAAGTCTCCTCTGATTCTGTTATTCTCAGACTCTCAGTGATGTTTACTGTCCTTTAAATTAGTAATATCCTTCACAAAAGTGAATGCTACAGGTTACTTCACTGGGTGCTTGGTCTTGAAGATTCTGCGTGTTAGTTTTCTGGGTGGCTGTTTATTTGTGTGGAAACCCACATTCTTATCTCACCACTAAAGACCAAGGAAGTGCATTCAACAGCTGGCAAGCATCACGCCTATGTGGTCATTGTATGATTATGATTGCAGATACCAGCTAGTATATTAAGCAGAACACACACCAAAAAAGCCAACGATTTTAAATTGAACTTTTGATTATTCTTCTATGTTGAACCCTTTAAGAGTTCTGACTTTATTAAACTCATTTATAATCATGAGCAAATGAGTCTATACAAATGCCCCAGATGTTTTTGAATTTCATAATTTCCATTTCCTATCAGTGATCTAGGTTTAAATAACTTTTTCACTTCTAGTCACCTATAATCTTTGTGGAAGAATTAACAGAACCCTAATTCATTAGTTCGGTAATCATTCATTGCTGCTTTGGATTTACAGGTATCCTCGGTATTCACTGGGGGTACAGGTAAATTTAATGGACACTAATGTGCTATCTCATGGACCTGTCAGGGAAGAATGTCTTGAATCTCTAACCACTTGCTCTTGTTCGTATCACTTACTTTTCGCTTATTGAATCATTTGCTTTCTGGAAACTGTCTCGGTATGTGTATTAGTTTGCTAGGGTTGCCATATCAAAGTGCCACAAACTGGGCAGTTCAAACTACAGAACTTTATTGTCTCTCAGTTCTGAGGGCTAGGTGTTAGCACAGTTGGTTCCTTCTGAGAGTTGTGAGAGAGAATCTATTCCGTGACTCGCCCCTACCTTCTTGTGGTTTACTGGCAATCTTCAGCGGTCCTTGGCTTGTAGAAGCATCACCCCAATCTCTGCCTCCATATTCACATGGCATTTTCCCTGTGCATGTGCGTCTGAGTCCACATTCCCCCTTCTCATGAGGACATGAGTCATACTGGATCGGAGGCCTTACCCTATGCCAGTATGACCCCATCTGAACTAATTATATCTGCAACAACGCTTTTTCCAAGTAAGGTCATATTCTGCAATACTGGAGGTTAGGACTTCAACACGTGAGTTTTTGGTGGGGGGGACACAGTTCAAGCCATGACAGTATGGCTAATGCCTGAAATGATCAGATGACAGATATTTTTGTCTGACAGTTCTGGCTAGGAAAGATGGGTAGAAATAATAATGAGCTCCATTGAGTGTGTGCTTCAGAGACTAGAGAGAAAGGAACTGTCCCAGGATCGTGCATTCTGTCATACGAAAGAACTGTGCAATTGTTCTTGACATACTTGCTGTAAAAGCAACTTATTTCTCAAGTTTCTGCTCTAGTTTTTTGACCAACTCTGTCAATTTTGAACTGATAATTTCCTAATGGCCTTCGACAAATGGAGAAAAAAAAGTTTGACTACATTTGTAAAATCTGATCTAATTTATTTCTTTATGTTTTAGCTTTTTACTATGTACATTTTCACGTATCTGTGGAGTAGGGAGAATAGTATAATATGATATAGACCATGTACCCGTTTCACAGCTTTAAGAATTGTCAGCTTTTACCAAAATCTTCTTTCCTCGATCTCCTTTCCACATTTTTTTCCTTGCTGGATTCTGTTAACAGGGATTGCCAACATTATATTATTTTGCTTGTGTAATTTTTTAAAGGTAGAGAAATATGTTATACTTTCTGACTATTGAAATTAAGGAGGAGAAAGGGAAAACTACTCACTGATAAATATTACAACTTACCCCTTGGTTTTTACATTGTGACTAGTTAAAGGAGAAAGAAAAGCGGAGATAAGGCAGGAACAGGAAAGAATAGTAAGAGAGTGGATGTGAAGATACCCACCCCTTTACGTGCTTTTCTCCCTAACTAAACTCCCCAAAGGCGGACGCTGTGTCTTGGCCACACAGTTACCTTCATGTCGTAGGGTGTTGGTGTACAGTAGGTGTTCACTCGATATCTGCTGAATGGTTGAACAAATAAAAGGATGGATGATGCTCTTCAAAAATCTCGAACAGAAAGATACATAGACGCACTCAGAAAAATACACATTTATCTCTAGAGACAAGAAAAAAGAAGAGACCCTCAATGTGACATTGTTTCTCATCCTCTCTGGACCATTTCCTCTGACATTTAAATCTCCGTGTAGCATTTCTACAACCCTACCAAGAAGTAGGTTTATTTCTACGCGCTGAGCGCTTGTGCCATTAGCTGGGTGGAATTCCGTTGAAAGCTTGAGGCTTCGTCCACGCCGTAAGAGTCCATTCTGCATTTGCATTAAGGGAGCATCGAAGCATGAGTCCTCAGTGTTTTGACTACCTTCCGTCGTCTCGGAATTCCAGAGCCACAGTTTCTTTTGCTCGCCAGTTGGGGGAAGATTTGGATTGCTGTTAAAGTGGCACACGTCTTGCTGAAGAAAGAGTGTGTGATTTCGGGTGTCCATACTGCAGGCAGACCTGTGTACTCTTAGAAGTGGGTCGCATCAGAGCAAAGGAAACAAGTACTGTTCCGCTAGACCAAGGTCTTAGACTGAAAGGGGAAGAGAGACAAGGCAAAGTGTGCAGTCCTAGAATCCTAGGAAGTTCAACCTCCTCAACTCCTCGCAACTCTCTTACAACCCCCAGTTTAAGTAATTCCAGACTGAAAAATAAAAGCCTTAAAAATATTGCAGAGAGAAGTCTGGTATTAAGGGCTTGATAACCCGCATGTATAGAACATGTTGCAGTATTTTTTTTTTTTAGGGTTAAAATGAAACCTGAAGTGCATCCTGGGTTGTGGGTGTTCAGATATGGACCTTGTATTGCAAAGTTACGCAGGCTTTATGCCCTTACAAAATTAAAAGGAAAGTTGGATTATTTAGATGATTCTGAAATCACAGAAACACTGTTTGATCTGAGTTTTAAAAAGCAAACCTTTGGATTTCTCTTTAAACATGCCTGCATGCTCTGTCATATACTTATCTTTAAGGGATTTTTTTTTGTTGTTCCATAGAGCAGATACCCTTTTATGTAATATTACAGCTGCTCAAGGTATTAAGAAGATTTTATTAATGTATACTTGTAGTTGATGTCAGAAAAGTCTGTTTCATTTCAGCTCTGAGTTGAAGATGGGAATAAGTTGAAATAGGTAAAAGAAGGGAGACTGTTTAGTGGTTATCTGTTGGTGGATGTGTTGTTATCATCTGCGTTCTTCCAAGCGTGTGGCTCCTGGGCCACGGAGGGCCAGTGATGACCGGATCCCACGGCCGTGCTCATCTTTTCTCCTTGGCTCTGGAGGGACCTTTTCTAGTGGGGGTTGCCTGACTGTTCTTGAGATTTTTCTTCACTCAGTCCTCTCCAGGTCTCATCTCCCTCCTGACTCTCCGCCCACTTGTCAGACAGCCCGGTCCTTTCCACCATCAGCCACAAAAATGTGGATGTTCCCGGGACCCTGTCTGCTCCTTGGAGTTCTCCTTCACCGTGGAGACACCTCCTGGAGCTTGGTCTACAGTCCCCAGCTGTTTTTTGGCCTCTAATCCTGAAGTTCCACCTGCTTGCTTGACATCTGTCTGGGTGGCCCAGCAGCACATTATACTCAATTTGTCTAAAACTGAAAGCCTTATTTATTTTTTTATTTTTAAATTATTATTTTTATTTATTTAATTTTTATTGCTATATATTGTACATATATACCAATTGCTGTACATATTTTTGGGGTATGTGTGATATTTTGATACCTGTATACAATGTATAATGATCAAATCAGGGTAACTGGGCTCAGCCTAAACATTTATCTTTGTGTTGGGAACATTACAAATCTTCTCTTTTAGCTATTTTGAAATATATAATAAATTCTTGTTGACTATAATTTCCCTACTGTACTATCAAATATTAGAACTTATTCCTTCTGTCTAACCGTATTTTTGTGCCCATTAACCTACTCCTCTTCATCCTCCCGCCCCTCTTCCCTTCCTGGCCTCTGGTAACCACCGTTCGACTGTCTCCGTCCATGAGAGCCACTTTTTTAGCTTCCACATTTGAGTGACAACATATGATAGTTATCTTTTTGTGACTGGCTTATTTCACTTAACGAAAGTTCTAGTTCGGTCTATGTTGCTGCAAATGACAGAATTTCATTCCTTTTTATAGCTGAATAATACTGCATTGTGTATACATACCATGTTTTCATTGTTGTCCATTTATCCGTTGATGGACACTTAGGTTTATTCCATATCTTGGCTATTGTGAACAGTGCTACAAGAAACATGAGAGTGCAGATGTCTCTTTGATGTACTGATTTCCCTCCTTTTGGATATATACATAGTAGTGGGATCACTGGATCATATGGTAGTTCTATTTTTAGTTTTTTGAGGAACCTCCATACTATTCTCCATAGTGGCTGTACTAACTTATATTCCCACCAACACTGTACAAGTGTTCACTTTCTCTGCATCTTCACTAGCGTCTATTATTTTTTGTCTTCTTGGTAATAGCCATTCTAACTGGGGTGAGATGATATTGTGGTTTTGATTTGCATTTCCCTGATGCTTAGTGATGAGAATTTTTTCATATACCTGTTGGCCATTTGTATGTCTTCTTTTGAGAAATGTCTATTTAAGTCTTGTGTACATTTTTAAAATCAGATCATGTATTCTTTTCCTATTGAGTTGTTTGAACTTCTTATATATTCTGGTTAATTTCTTGTCAGATAGGTAGTTTGCAAATATTTTTTCCCATTCTGTAGGTTGTCTCTTCACTTTGCTGATTGTTTCCTTGGCTGTGCAGAAGCTTTTAAGCTTGATGTAATTCCATTTTTGTATTTTTGCTTTTGTTGTCTATGCTTTTGAGGTCTTGCCCAAAAAATCTTTGCTTGGACCAAAGTCCTGGAGTATAAAGCCCCTGTTTAAACAACGCCACAAAGAGTAGCTTCTCCTCCTTCAGCCCATATAATACTCAGGTTGCAAGTCCCCAAGTCCATGTTAATTCTTACTTGCCCCTTGGTCTTCTCTATTGATTTTCCACAAAATCATTTAGGATTCCCACAAATGCATTTAGGATTCTTTCTTTTGCAAGTACATAAAACTCAATTGAGACTGGCATACACAGTGAAAGCATGTGTGATATGACTGTGTGTATTCAAGTATGTTAAATTATATGGTGTCTATGAAGGTTAGGTATATATGAAGAAAATGACATTTTTGAGGGGGATTTAATGGTTCATATGACTGAAAAGCCTGAAGGGAATGGCCATGCCGACACCGAGATCTGACTTCTTTGTCTCTTCCCTGAGACAAAGTGCTCAGGGAAGCTGTGAGTTTCATCATGAGGCTTCCCCCGTGGTTGCAAAGTGCTGACACCATTTGCTCTGTGGGTCTGGCCAGGAACCTAGGGGCCGTCTTCAACTCCCTTATCCCTCAGGCCCCACATTCAGTCTCAAAGCTCCTTCTTCAAAATATATCTCAGATCGAACCAGGATGATCTGGCAAAAAAGGAAGCGCAAAAGTACTTGATGAAATTAGAGAAAAAGAAGTTGAGGGAAGAGTTAAAGATGATTCTCCCTAAAGGAGGGGGGAAGGAGAGTGCCTGATCAGAATTGGGAATACTGGGATTTTTGACAGTTTATTGGGAGTGTGTGCACAGATGCTTAGAGGCAGAGTCAACGTGCTATCTGAAAAATGGCATTCTTTATAATATGTGATAGAGCACATTTATTTGATTTGTTTTCATACAACTTTAACATGTATCCCAAGAGAAGACTGTTTTCATTGTTCCAAATCTGAAACCAATAATTTTCTTTTAACATGCAAATATAATATAAGCTCAATTTTTCATTACTTTCCCTACAAAGCTGAAAGCGGTTGACTTGCCTTAGAGATTTTTATTTCATTGTATTCTGATGTGACGTTACCTTTCATTAATCCCTTCCAGCTAAGCAAAATTTAATTAAAACCATCTCACATGATGGCAACCATTTATGTATTTAAAAAAAGAACTCCAGGAAGCTCAACTACCAGTCTTCTGTTCTAAACAAAGCCTAACTGTTAAATTTAGTAGGTTCTTTCTTGAATGTAGAGTTTGTTACATAATGGCTTTTTTCCCCATTAATTTTGCATAATAGGGAATTTTTATGTCTGTGTTCCATTTTACATGACTGTGACCTGAATTTGAAATGATATGGACTTGAGGGTGAAAGGAAAAGAAAATTATTTTTTAAAGGGAAACGGAAAGTGATCAATAGCTCGTGCTCGCGCGCGCGCGCGTTCTCTCTCTCTCTCTCTCTCCATATTTATTTATTTCCCTCAATGAATGTGGCAATCTGTGTCAGGTATAAATAGGTATGATGCTATTTTACATATAGATCAGGTGACAAGGTGCCTCCGTGGTTTGGTAGGAGACAGTCTAAAGGTCCTTACTTCCATCATTATTGACATTTACTGTGTGCAAATGAGCAGGGAACATTGAAGGATCACATCTCTAATCCTCAAGATCGTGTGAGTCCTTTGCTCTGAAGTCTTAATTTTCCCTATGTCTCCACTCTACTCTGGCTCTGATTTTGTTTAGAACTTTATAGAATGGAAGCAAATATTCTTTCTTGGTTCCATAACTAACTCAGCTGTGAACACAAATAATCACAAAAAGTCTACATAAGCAGGACTCTTACTGCCTCTTCCTTTCTATCCCTTTTATTTATAATTTCATAAATATTGCTCTGGGTTGATTAATTACTTTAAAAATTTTTTATTGCAAGAAGGGAGGGGGGTGTGATAAAAAAAGAAAAAAATTTTTGTTGTAGTTATATATATATAACATAAAATTTACCATTTTGCCACTTTAAGTGTACAAGTCTGTGGCATTAAATACATTCACAATATTGTGCAACGATCACTATCATCCATTTCCAGAGCTTTTTTTTTTTAAATTATTTCAAACAGAAACACTGTACCCATTAAACACTAACTCCCTACTCCCCCCCGCCCCCAGCTCCTGGTAACCTCTATTCTACTTTCTGTCTCTATGAATTTGCCTATTCTTGGTATCTCATGTAATCATTCAATATTTGTCCTCTTGTGTTTACCTTATTTCACTTAGCATGATATTTCCAAGGTTCGTCCATGTTGTGGTATGTGTCAGAATTTCATTTTTTAAGGTTGAGTAATATTTCATTGTATGCGTGTAACACATTTTGTTTATCCATCCGTCTGTTGGACATTTGGGTGGTTTCCCTGTTTTGTCTATTGTACATAATGCTGCTATGAACACTGGTGTGTGAAAAATCTGTTTGAGTACTTGCTTTCATTTTTTTGGGGTCTGTACCTAGGACTGGAATTGCTGGGTCATATGGTAATTCTATGTTTAATTTTTTGGGGAAACCACCAAACTGTTTTCCACATTTTATATTCCCACCAGTACTGGACATACGTTCCAAATTCTCTGCATCCTTGCCAACACTTGTCATTACCTTTTCTTTTCTTTCTTTTTTAAATAATAGCCATCCTAATGGGTATGAGGTGGTGATTAATTACTTTTAACTAGAATTTTCCCTCAGGTCAGAATTGTTGCTGCACTGTCTGATGTCTGTATGATCAATGGTGGTGGTACTCCTAAGGAGGAATTTGCATTGATTGACTAGGAAGCACTTTGCTGCAGCTGATTCCTTTATCTGCAGCATCAGTGCACCATATTCTTTGTTTTGGCAAAACTCTAGCAGGAAGGGAGTCTGGAAAAAGTCTCTGGACTTGCTATTTGCTCAAGATCACTCTAGGAAACCTTGTCCAGTATCAGTAGCTCCAAGTCATTCATCTGCAGAGTGATAACTTTTGACACAGAAACAAAGCACTCTCACGTCCCCCTTTGTGTGTCTGATGGGCCAAGACTCGTTACGGCTAAATTAATTCATAGCAGATCCAGGAAGGGGGCAGTGTCAGAGGGAGTGTTGCTTCCCCACACAGAGTGTCTGGCTTTCAGCATGCCTTTTGCTGGCTTTGTTCTCTTTAAGCTAATGAGAGTGATTGAGAACCACTGTCAACATCAACATGGCAGTGTCACAACATACCTATATTTTTTTTTGAAATTTTTATGAATTCTGGAGCCAAACACGGATGACTGTTATTTGTTCTATTTCTGAAGTACACTTTGGACACGTGTAGAGAACTCTCCTTAATTTCCATTTAGTTGACTTACTTGCGTAAGCAAGATTAGTGAGCAGTGTGGCTCATTGGACTGTACATTCTCAATTTTAAAACCAGGTAATGTTAGGAATCGTTATTTGGCCAAGCCTGTGGTCGTTGTTATTTTTGTCCAACCACGTCATTTGCTTAGTGTGATTTGTGCATTTCATGTATCATCTATCACTGTCGGGGAGCTTGAGCATATCACATAGAGGATTAGAGGAAAGTGATTTTGTGCTCAGAAAATAATTGAATGAAGATTTACTTTGTGACTTTAAGCTGCAGGATAGCTTCCTGTTTTAAAGCTTCTCATTTGGTTATACAAGCAGAGGTGACCCAGAGTCTTTGGAAATGAGGCTCCATCTCAGGGTCTTGTTGGACAGCCCAGGCTTGCTTAAGCACAGACTCATTTATGGGCAGAGAGTCCAACCCCCACGACAAACCGTGAAGCAGGAGGGATCTGCCATGATATGTCTCCACTTCCCTCCAGCTGAGCGGCTGCTGCGTTTAAGATGTCCTCCTTCCTGCCGAGGTCAGGCAAATATTTGTTGAAGGTGTACTCTGTGACAGGTTCCACCTTATTCCTCTCCCCGCCCCCCAATTCCCCTTGTTTCACATCTGCTTTGGGAAAAACATTCTTCAAACCACGCTTTCTTCTAAACTCCACAACAATCAACACAGAAGAGGACTTCTGTGACCAAATGTGGGGTTTTCCCCCACACATCAAGCAGCAGACACCAGCTGGGTGTTTGCTAATTCAATTCCCACACTATCTACCCAGAGATAGTGTCAGGTTCCACAGGGTGAGGGCTCAGTCCCTTCAAGTTGGGGTTCCCACGCCCCCCCCCTTTTGGGTTTGATAATTTTCTGGAGCAGCTCACAGAACTCAGGGAAACACTTACTTACATTTACTGATTTATTATAACAGATATTACAAAGGATACAGATGAAGAGATGCATAGGGTGAGGTACAGGGGAAGGGGTGCAGAGCTTCCCTAACCTCCCTGAGCGCACCACCCTCCAGGGACTCCTCATGTTCAGCTATCCGGAAGCTCCCCGAACCCGGTCCTCTTGGGTTTTTATGGAGGCTTCATTACATAGGCATGATTGACAACTGTGTGGAAATGTGATTGGACAAAAAGTGCATGGTCTAAACCCAGCAAGGCCTGTCTGTTCAGATTCTTCCCTGTGTAATGTTCCTTCCTCCAGGGTATGGGGCAGGACCCGCTCTGGAATGAGGGTCTTTTGACCCACAATCAGATTAGAGTCCCACCTTGGGCAGGTGAAAGGAGGACGGGGGAAGGTCAGAGAGGGAGTTTCTATGTCCTGAGGCCTCAAGGGCCCCAGCATTGTAACAAGGACTGTGGGAGTAATGAAACTCCATGGGAACCAGGGGTAAAAGCCAGTATATGTACCATAACACCACAGGATAACATGGTGAGATAAATTCCTTTAGAATTCCAAATAAAAAAGATAATCAGTAGCTCGTGACTTTTAGCCAGAGGAAAGCCTGCGCTGTCTATCTCCAGGTAAACCTAATGTTTTCTCTTATTTTAGTGAGTCAGTCTCTTCTTCTTTCTTCAATGACACTAGCAAGACTTCTCAAATGTTTTCTTTATATCATCTTTAAAAATGTGCATTACCCAATTTAGTTGGGAATTTG
This sequence comes from Daubentonia madagascariensis, assembly GCA_023783475.1. Taxonomy (NCBI): domain Eukaryota; kingdom Metazoa; phylum Chordata; class Mammalia; order Primates; family Daubentoniidae; genus Daubentonia; species Daubentonia madagascariensis. The sequence continues at coordinate 13,298,898 of JAKFHU010000487.1, forward strand.
AACCCAAAGGTCAAGGCCAGCCGTCAGCGATTTTGGAATCTCTGGCCGTTGCTCAGTGTTCTGGGGCAGGCTTTCCCAGGCCAGTGCTTCATCCAGCCAGGGTCAGCCAACCTCCAAGCTCCTCCTTCCTGTTCCCCTCAGTGAGGGCGGGGGCGCAGGGGAGGGGGTACCCACGCTTTCTCTTCGTCACCCAGGCAGAGCACATTCTATTTCTTCTTGCTTTGGAGATCATCCATTCTGAATCCTGAATCTTTGAACGGGCTTACGAGGTCTTTATTCCTCAGATAACACATCTGTGTTGGAAACACATGGTCCTTCTTTCTGTCTCCTGTTAGGTGAATCCAGTCACTTAAAAGGGGAAGCTTTCAGGTAAGGTAGGAGGGGAGGCATTTGCTAGGGCAGGTTGGGAGAAAGTAATTTGGGGGTAGGTGGGGCTTTTTGCTGCCCCTGCAAATTATGCTGGACAATGAAGGCCTGGTTCTTCTTAGGATAAAATTTGATGTAAGAGATTTTTTGAGATGTACAATAGAAATACTTGCAGCTGGAGGTATATAATTGCATTGGCATGTAAATGCAGATAGAAAGGACAGATACAAAAAACAAACTATCCTTCCAAAGGGATTTGATAAATATTGGTTTTCTTAACTGTGTTCGTTTGAATGTGGAGATAGTTTTTAAAAAAAAGAAAGAAAAAAGATGAAATACCCAAACGTTTGAACGATTAAGTAGGGAATCAGAATGCTTATTTTTCCCTCAAAACAACATATCCATGATAAACTGTGATGAGGAAATAATGCTCCTGTAACCTTTTTCATTTAGTAATTTATCTTTCTAATTCCAGTGGATGAAAGATGACTTTGTGCCTGGGGAGAGCGAGCAGGGCAGATTAGTGTGTGCCGTCACAGCGCTGCTCTGTTATCCATCCTGGGAGAGTTTTCCAATCAAGATGCTTTTAGCAGAAACTCAGTGGAAAGACTCCTCCTTCTCTAGGGGCTCGTAGGAGCTAAGCACTGCCCTTTGAGTGTCTCAGCACTGCCTGGGCAGCCAGCGGCTCTTTCCTCTGCTTCACTCTCACCTTTTCCTGCCCCGACTGTGCGTGGCAGACAGGTGTGGCCAGTGTATGGTGGGCAGCCAACAGCAGCCCACGAGACCGAGACCCCTCACCCAGGGCATCTCCACCTCTAAAGGGATGCTCACTGTAAGAGACCTTCACTTGTCACCTTTTTGTGGATGTTTCCTGCTTACATGTCCAGCTCTTTGCTCAGTGCCGAGCATATGTTTTCTTTTATAAGTGTGTTTTTACAGTGACATTGCATTATGACCACCTTAAAAGAAAACTATTTAAAAAGAAAACAATTAATCATCTCTGATTCTATTTTCCTAACATACCCATGTCTTCATCCCTGGGTGTGTGTGTATTGTGTATGTGTGGATTATGTATATTTATATATGTGTTTGTGTATATATATTGTCATGTATTTCCCTAATACACTCATATCTTCATCCTCTGGGTATGTGTGTCTATAATATGTGTGTGTGTGTGTATATATATATATATATATAGACAACACACACAAATACATGTGTGTGTGTGTGTGTGTCTGTGTATATATAGATATATGTATATTTATGTGTGTATATATTGTCACATATTTCCCTAACATACCTATATTTTCATCCTCTGGGTGTATGTCTCTCTCTATATATACACACACATATCCATATATAATGTGTGTGTGTCCATGTGTGTGTAGATGTATGTGAATCTATATGCAAGTGTGTGTCTCTGTATATACCCACGTTGTCATTTACCCGTTTTCCTGTCACCCATGTGAAGAATCTTGGCATCAGCTCTAACATCCTTTCTGCTGCTGATCTCCTGTCGATGGGTATGACATGGTGGAAGGAAAGGGGGCTGTGGAGTCAGGCAAACCTTAATATGAATCCTGGCTCCATCACAGAGTAGGGGGGCGACTTTACACAAGACCCTCATTTGTCTGTTGGTCCATCCATCTGTCTTCCCTTCCTCTCTCCCATCCACATATCTTCACTGTGTGCTTACAGCTTGCTGGAAGCTGGGGATCTGTATGGTGTTTTCCCATCCACGAAATATGGATATTGAAGCATATTAAGTAGTGTTGTTATGAGGATTCCATTTGCTAATGCATGTGAAGGGGCCCAACACAACCACCACCCAGCACACAACATGATGCTTGGTAAATGGTATCCTTTGGTCAGTCAGCCTGTCTCATCAGTTCTTTTGTAATTTCTCTGACGGCTGTTGCTTCTATTTCTTAGCAGCCTGAATACTAATGGGCAATTACTTTCATGCCTAGACTATGCAAGAAGTTTCTAACTGGGCCTTATGGCCCTAAATCTATTTCATTAAATTCTTCCTATCACCACCATTTGCACTTCCACAGCATTGCTTTTGTCCCTGTTACTCTTTGTTCAGAATCTTTCAGTGACTCCCAAGGCTTGTCAAAAATATTCTGAGTTTCTCACTGGGCCCTCTAAGCCCTCTAAGGACTCTGTCAGCATGGGATCTCCTCTTGGGATTTCAGCTCTCAGCAAAGCTGCCCATCCTTTCCCACCTACTGAAATGACTTGCCCTCTTTGGTCTTCTTTATCTACTAACACGTGTGCACAGAGTTTCATTATCATTGGTGAGAGGAGAAAACAGCACATGAGCCCAGAATTTGGAAAGTTCTAGCCTTCCTCGTGCAGTGTCTTCGTCTATTTGTTCTGCTCTAACAGAATACCTGAGACTGGGTAATTTATAAAGAACAGAAATGTATTTTCTCACAGTTCTGGTAGAAGGACAAAGAGATGAAAGGGGGTCAGACTTGCCCTTTTATAGTGATATTAATTCTACTCCCAAAGGCAAAGCCCTCATGGCCCAGTCACCTCCCAAAGGTCCCACCTCCTGACACCACTACAATGGCAACCAAATCTCAATGTGGGTTTTGGAGGGGACGAATAGTAGAACCATAGCATGCAGTAAAGACTTATGACTTACCTAGTATTTCTGAGGGTATACTGTTTTTTAACATGTTGTTACTATTCAACAAGTAACAATAGAATAGTAAATGATGCCCTTTGGAGCTAAATTCCAAGCTTTCAAGGAAAGACTAGGTCACATTTTTTATTGTATCTTATACATTATACCATCCATAAAAACCTCTTAGGGAATGACTTATTAATTTTTATAATAATTAAATTACTTTATTGATCTTCAGGATTATTTATTAAAGCCATGTTGAGCTTAAAAAATATTTGCTGTATAGTGGATTTTGCTAGATTTGCAGGGACTCTCCTACCTGGTGACAGCATCTGTAAGCAAACAAGCAAATACAAGAAGGTGTTGGGGTGTTCCCCAAGTTTTTTTTTTTTCATTTCAAAGGGTTGTTTTCTGTAGAGTGGGTTTGTGTCTTAATGAGTGTCTTAAGTTCAGAATTCTGCTGAGGAAGTCCTGCTACCCACATTCAGGGATTCTCATATAATATTTATATTCAGTTATTCTCATTGCATTTATATTTTATTTCACCCACAGAGTACATTGTTTACATATATTTATATGCATGTGTGTGTGTTGGTATAGGACGGTGCGAAGTATTTTAAGTTTTGATTCCTGGGTTCTACTTTGGGAAACCGTCTTCCAATCTCTGGCTCTACTCTCCCTCAATTTGAGGGCGTAGGAACCACAGTTTAGATCCCCTTGGCCGCTGTCAGTGCTGGCATTTTGTTGACTCTGTTATCTGTGAGTCTGATCCATATCGAATGTTTCTGATTCTGGAGTGAAATGTCTTCTGATTGCTGTTTATGAGATTTTATCTGTAGTGAAATGAAATTGACTTATAACAGTGAGTAGCCCTGTTTGGAAAACAAAGCTTGTATATTAAATCACAAGTATTCTAATCTTAGTTTTCTTTTCTCTCTACCAGTTTGCTGTTTTGTGGTTCACAAGAGGTGCCATGAGTTTGTTACTTTTTCCTGCCCGGGTGCGGACAAGGGACCTGACACTGATGTGAGTAGTCTGGAAACCACTATTTGATGTGAATGTCGGTTTCTGAGCTTTAATTTTTTAAAATGCCTATACAACTGTTGTTTTGGCACAAACTCTTCACGGGAAGGCCCAATTAGTCTCATATAACTTTGGCTTGTACTAATGAACAGATTTATGGTCCTTTGGAGCCCTGGATTACTTCTCAGAGAAATTCTCAGAGGAGAACTTCTTGTTAGCCTATGCTCTTTCACTCTGGGCAGCCGCATTGACTAAATCCACCAGATTTATAGTAATAGCTTCCACAAACACAATGCAGTTGTTGACAAATTTTACAACGAACGTAAATCACCCTTTAGTTTATTTCTAAAACTTTATTAACAAACAGGGCCATCATTGCTTTCGGCCAGTGTAACAAACTGCTCCTAGTCTGTTTCACGAGATTCGTGCCGCCTTTTCATTATGTGTTATAAATGCTACTGTTGATTGAAATAATTTAGCATCTGTTTCACTGAACAGTGATCTCTGAAGCTGCCCATGGGTGGAACATGTAATTTTGTTTGTGTTCTAATTCTGCCTGTCTCTATCGAGCGTCTCTGTTTTGTCTCCTGTTTACTGAAAAACGAGAGCGGAAAAGGAGAGCAAGAGGAGGCATGGGAAATACCAGTATCTCCAATATCCTGGGTGGAAGAAACATGAGCTGTTACACAAAAAGTAATATTGTAACTGAAAAAAAATTTTTTTTGCAGAGTAGGCCTAGAAGAGTAGGTATTTCCGTTCCGAATTGCTTTTGCCAGAGCAGTTCGGTCACTCATCCTTAAGGCATGCGCTTCAAGCAGTTTCCACCTTCAGCACTTGTTCCCATCAGGAAACTTTGATTTCAAAGCGGCTTTCTCAGTGCAGGCTAAAGTCTTCCCTTCTCAGAAGATGGCATTTTCACAATCAGCTCTGAGGGATCAGATTTGTATTGTTGTAAAACATGCAACGAGGAAACTTACTATTTCATGCCCAGTGCACGGGAATACGCCACGGTGGGGTTAAGATGCTGGTGGAGGCGGCGTCCGGTGGGTGCCGTGGGCTCTGAACCACCCCGGATTCCACAAAGGCTCACAGAGCGTAGCAGCCAGAGGGAAGCTCAGATGTCATCTTGTTTTATGTCTTCACAGATGAGGACACACAAATCCGTGAATGTTGAGTGACTTGCTTACGTACAAACGAAGCTAGTTAGTGTCGTTCCTTCTCCACCCACGTCCACTTCCCGCGCTTCTCTTCTTTCTGGAATACTGTCTCCATTTGTGGCATTTTAGAGAGAAAAAAATAGACGGAACGTAGAGTACCAGATTTTCTCAAAAGCAGACATCCCAGGACTCCAGTTTGCAGTCGTACTGAAGTCTCATACGGTGGCCCCTTTACTTCTTCACCCCTAACTCCCATCTTCATCCTCCCACTTTGCCTTTCCTCATTTATGTCCTCTCCTGCTCCCCCAGCCCCGTTTCTGCCCCATAGAGAACGGGGAGGAAACACAGGCAGTTGCCCCTCCTCTTCCTTTGTTCCCTTCATGTTTCTTTATTCTTCCGGCTGAGTTTCTTTATTGAGAATCTACAATGGGCCAAACTCTGTGCTGGTCCCTGGGGTACAAACACTAAACAAGGGGTTGTGCTTCTTGCCCTCGTGGACATTCTGCTAGGGGAAGGTGGACATTAAAAAGTCACTAGTTAAAATGGGGTACAGGTGCATGACGAGGTTCACCTAAGGGGCCTGCTCTGGGTGGTCGGGGAAGGCTTCCTGAGGCAGTGGCATGTAAGCTAAGCTTTGAGACTGTCACGTACAAACCGTATGGTACCTATTTATGAGCAATATCAAAAACTTGCAGAGAATTCGTAACAAATTCATAGATACGATCAGAGAGTCGGCCTACAGCCCCCGTAGGAAGTCATTACATCCGCGTCACACTCTGGTGTTCCTCCTACTTCTCTGGCTGCTGCTCCTTGATGTCCTGGCTCCCTGATCCTCCTGTCTCATGCAACGTGCGGGAGCTCCTTAGAGTTTGCTCTTGGGACCTAATGCCTCCTTTCCTCACTCTGTGCACTCTCTCTGGCAAGAAGATTACACAGGTAAGTCCTGGTTTATGCCCGCTATGGGCCAGTTGATGCCTATTGGTTATTTTTGGTAACCCCTTCCGTGCTCAGAATTATTATCCTGTTGGGATGATCATTATGTGATCGCCCTACTCACAGAGCCCAGAGCTAGGTAAAAAGCTTCAGTGAAGATCTACTTGGCGTGGAAGATCACAGAGGCACACCTGTGATCTGATACTCAGCTAAATTCCTCTCCCACCTTCCTACTCATCTTTGTGTTGTGTTGATTTTCTGTAGACACTGAGTCTCACGTTTAATATCCTTCAAAGTGAAGATGATAAGAGGTGATTTTTTTTTTTTAATATGAGAAAGAAGTACATGAGATATTAAATCCAGTCGTGCTTGTCTGGTTCACAAAGGACCATACATCCAATTCTCTTCCGAGGAGAAAATTTGCCTTTTGGTCTTTGGAGCTAAGAGACCTATGATCAGGACTTTCTGCAGCCAGAGCTTGCAAACGTGTCATCTGGCCACGTGCAGGATGATTTTACTTATTGTACAAATCTGCAAAAAGTAAGTCTTGGGAAGGCACAAGACGGCCATGCTGACCTGTACCACGGAGGTAGCGGGAAAAGCATGAAGGCATCAGAAGACAGAGCTGAGCTGAGATGGTAGGATTTTCTTGTTTTATCCTTTTCTGAATAAGATTTTTTCTGAAAATCCCAGATCAGTCTGGGAGGGGCGTTAAGGGTTTATCTAGGTTAACCTTAATTTGTCAACGAGGAGATGGAGGCATATTGAAGAAAGGCACGGTCTGGGGCACCATCATATACTGTCTCCTGAGTATCCAATGGGCTCATGGTTGATTCCATCAGGAGAGTTGGCCGTGAAAGGAAAAAGAGTTCGGCAGCTCGGTTGGGTTGTGCTGTCTCTGGGGCGCCTTGGTAGCTATTACTTGGTGCATTTGAAAGTTCTGGTCAAATGTTTACAAAAGTGCTAAAGGACCTGAGAAAGACCAGTGAGAAGGAGAGAAGGTTCAGGAAAAATGAAATCAAATTTAAGAGAAAAAAAATGCCCCAAGCATTTTTTCCCCTGAAAAATTTAGAATTTTTAAATTAAGACTTTTTTCAGGCTGGGTGCAGTGGCTCACGCCTATAATCCTAGCACTCTGGGAGGCCGAGGCAGGAGGATCGCTTGAGGTCAGGAGTTCCAGACCAGCCTGAGCAAATGCGATACTCCCATCTCTATTAAAAATAGAAAAATTAGCCGGGCGTTGTGGCACGCATCTATAGTCCCAGCTACTCGGGAGGCTGAGGCAGGAGGATCGATTGAGCCCAGGAGTTTGAGGTTGCTGTGAGCTGGGCTGACGCCATGGCAATCTAACCCAGGCGACACAGTGAGACTCTGTCTCCAAAAAAAAAAAAAAAAAAAAAAAAAAAATTTTTTTCATACCATGGGGAATGGTTGAGATGTACTTTTCATGTGCTGCTTAATAATGCCTTCATTGAGCTCAGCAGATGCAAGGGCATTTGCAGATGGGGAAGAAGAAGTTACAAATGTTGTGAAATCCACAAATATTGTACCTGCTCTGCCATCTTCAAGATGAAAGGAAAGAAAAAGTACCAAAAAATAAAATAGCAACTCCCAGATTACAGTAGCCAGATGGGAAGACATTAAAAGTTATTTTGAATGGAGGCACTCTTCGAGACTCAAGGAGCAGTCAAAGTTGAGAGCATGCATTAGTGCCGGGAATCTTGAGAAGAAAGGGCTTCTGGGTTCAACAGGAGGACTCCCCCTAAAGATTCTCAGCCCTCCCTCTGCCCCCTCTGGATAAGTGGTGTTCTGTTGCCAGGCATTCTGTACCAGCAAGTCTCGATTAAAAAGCTAAGCATTTCCTGGACCTTAAGCACAACTCCATACACACTGAGTAGAGAAGAAAGGAAAATGGAAGACTTTTAAAGAACCTGACATTAGCAGGGAACTCATTCACTGATACTGCGTGTCTTTGGAGCCAGGACTTGAGCAGGACAACTTGGGACACTGTGGCATGTGGCTCACAGAACAACCAGCCTTCTTCCCACTGAGTATTGGAAAAGCACTTTGAGTAGGTGCAGAATTTGAGTTTCCAGGTGTGCAGCCTCAAGAATGCAGCCTGGGGCTCTGCCTGGTACCTCTCTCCTATGTCCAAGGTTTCATACGACAACAGCGTAACAAAGTAAGACAAAAGTGGTCCGTGTTTAGAAATGGCTTTTATCCCTTCTCTGCCAAATTAAGATGTGGTCAGAAGGGGAATATGCCTTGTTTGGCTTTGGGCAGTGGGGGCAGTGAGTGTGACTTTGCTGAAGAGCTGCAAGTGCTGATGTTTCTTCGGCTGCCTTTGGCCACCTGCCCTGCTGGTTTCTCTTCCCTCTCTGGCCACGATGAGGTGGGGCAGACTGGGGCAGTGCTAGTGGTGGGTTCTGCAGGGCTGGCTCTTCCCTAGACTGCTTCCTCTCACTTCTTAAGATTTCGTCTCACCGGGCTCTTTGTCAGTCAGTCCGGAGCTCCTCTCTGTTCTTAGAACAATCTCTATTCGGCTTAAATTGTCTGTTCACGAAGCCCCCCGTGCTACAGGGAAAACTGAGTAGTGGGGCTTTCCACTATGCATGTGTGCATGTATGTGTGTTTGCGTGTGTGTGTATATATACTAATATATATATTTATTTGCACATTAAATCCCTTATTTTTATGCTTCCTTTTTTCTTTTTGCCTGAAGTGAGAAAAAGCTTCAAAGCGGCACTTTCAGAGAACCATCCCGATCTCAGTCCTGCTCTTAAAGCCATAATATACAACTCCCCCCACCCAGCTTTTTAATTTGTAAAGTTGTGGGGAGACAAACCATTCTTATGTGATATGTATAAAATAACACAAATGCTAAACAACTGTTTACACATAATCTCTGGGACGTTTACTCCATGCATTGAACGTGTGGACATTTGAGAAGGTGAAGTCTGTTAACGGGCCCCAAGCACCCGGAGGTGATGAGGCTCAATTTCGTGTTTGTTGAGCCATTCTGTTTTCATTTGCCTTGTGCATTTTCACCAGTGACCCTGGTCTGTCTGGGGAGAAATTGTTCAGAGTATTTTGCATTTTTTATGTCTGAACGATACAGTTGAACAGAATTCAGGTGACTTCCTCGGTCGTTGCTATGCCTCACCTGGGAGACAGCCAACATGTATGCAGGTGGCATCACAAGTTTGCTGATGCCTGCCAGAATGTTTGGAAAGGGACCAAATGAAGAAATTAATTAACTTGTTCTAAGCTGTGGAGGCTTGCTTCAGATCTCGGTACATCTTCAAGTCCGTGAAGATTGTAAAACGGATCCATTTGAAGAAGCTGAGAGCATTGCCTGTAAATGCTTAGAACCAAAAATGGAAACCATTGCACAAATAGCTACAAAGCAAAAGTGAAATCACATGTGAAGTTGGACTCTGTGGGGGGCTATATGTCCGGAAACAAAAATTGCTTTCTTTTCTTTACTACAGTCTTGAGAATTCTCTTGTTTTCCATCCTTTTCAGTGTCTTAGAAACCGATCAAGTTAAAAAGGCTGCTAAATTGTTTAAAATTCAACATTTCAAAGATTCATTTATTACAAAACTTAAAGCATTGAAAATAAACATAGAAATTAATTTAATTAGTGAATCTTCTATTTTTTCTGTTTTTTCAAAGTACACTTTTAATATGGAAAAAGATGATTTTATGAGCAAAGCCAGTGATACCCCAAAACATTTTTATATTTTTGAACCAACAAAGAAAAGAGAGATTTGTATGAGATACAGGTATTTAAAAGTTGCATTTAAAATTCAGCAGAGTGTGGTAAGAAGAGACCTTGAGTTCTGCCTGGCCACATTACCAAAATGCTTTCTAGACCTTGGTTTTCTTATTTATAAGTATGGAGGTTGAGCTTAATGATCTTTAAAGTTGTTTTCAGCCCTAAATTTCATTCTGTTCTATTCTGTCATTAAGTATTTATTGAGGGCCTCATACTGTGAAGGATACAAAGGTAAAGAGTGTTCCTGCCTCCCAATGTAGGGATTATTCTCTAATCGCAAGGATAAACCAAGCATGTGTGTAGTGATACTGTAAGATTGCATAGGGTAGCTGCCATAAGTGGAAAGAAATAAAATGGCTGTTGAGTTTAGCAGAGAGAGAGAGTGAGCATCTAATGAGAGGTTGAAGGAAGGCTTCATGAAGATGGTGACATTTGAAGATGTATTTCAATAATTTTCAAAATTTTCTTTTAACAATAAGTAGACTAGTATTTTCACGTTTCTCCTGCTGGCCTATGGGAGTTACATCTCTTGCCTAATGCTGTTGATCCAGTGGCACCTAAACTCAGGTGACACATATTTGCAAGAGGACTTGTAATAAGAGACCAAGGAGAGAGACCTGCAGTGTTCTGCACGTCCTAGTGGGGTACTCCCTCCATAAGCCTCTTGAGGAAGCCTTTGCTCAGTTCCAAAACCACCCTCTGCACTTGCCTACAGGTACCCTTCCTCACTTTCTGTGATGCCACAGGAAACCTTAAAAAGAAGTTATTTCAGGGAAACAAACCCAACAAAAAAACACCAGTGCTAATTCTGCTCTTCAGTGGGTGGATTATTTTATGTACCAGATTCACAGTAACAGAAGTATTTCCTACAAGGCAAGGGACTCCTGCTGCATTTGCGCCAAATTAATTTAGCCGAGAATTAAAAATAGCCTCAAAGAATTATATCCTCATCTATAGTTCTGATGAGTGCAAGGAGGCAGTGGGGTGGTGGAATGTCCATTCTCTTGACCTACCAAGTTCTGGCCAAGGGATATGAGAGAGGTTGTTTATGACTTTGTGTTCTGTACTTGATTAGCTGAGAAGAAACGTGTGGTGTTAACTACAAAGAAAATGCTTAGATTTTAACCAGTTACCAGAAGTCATGTTTTCAAAGGAGTCACCCTTTTCAACTTAATCCACTGGTTTAGATTGCCACTGCTAGAACATCTTTGGAACTCCACTTCTGGACGGCTTACAAGGCCAGTAAGCACGTTCTTCTCAAAATCTTCACTCTTGGCAAGTTGTCAGCCTTTGAGAGTGCAGGGAAATTGTTTGGGGAGGCAGCCAAAAGTCCAGTGGAACCAGGTCAGAATAAGGGGCTCTTTTAGGTGGGTAGTACTGTTTGTGGTCAAAAAAGGAGGTAAGATGTTAAGTTAGAGTAATTTTGTTGTGAAACTTATAAACTATCTCTGGCATCAGGTCTGAAAGAGACTTGTGTGTGTTAATGTTAAACACAGAGTGTTTGAATCACGGTGTAGCTTCTCAGGGGCACCTTTAGTTAACATGCATATTTCTTTATTTTTTTAGAGATGAGTGCTTGCTATGTTTCCCAAGTTGGATTTGAATACCTGGGCTCATGCAATCCTCTTGCCTCAGCCTCAGCTGGGACTACAGGTGTGAGCCATTGCACCTGATGCATGTTTGTTTTTTAAGAAATAAGTTGTTGCATTACTTAATGATCACACTTACACAGTGAATTCTTCATGGGAAGACCCTACATGGGAGGGTCCTGTGTCTTTTCTCTTTGAAAACTGAGTGTGCAGTACCTGGCATAAGTTGGATGCTCAAAAAATATTTGTTGAACCAAATAGAATGAGTGAGTGAAGGTCTGATAACCTAATTTGATCATCAGTTATATTTATCTGTTCTTGAATTACGTGAATATTTTCAGCCATGCATGAAACTTTTAGTGAACTTCCCTAATACCTGGCAGTAGATGTTTCATCAGTATCATTATTATGTTACCTGGGGGCTAGGTGGAACACACACCTGATGGGCTTTCCTACTCTTCACAGTAGTTGGTTCAAACCATTGTCTTAACTATTTGGGCTTTAGTTTAAAAGATAGTGGACCCTAGGCAGTAGCTTTTGACTGGTTGGGATCAACAACTGATATGATGAATTCCTTGTTTATTTTTCCTGACCCATCCAAGTGACTCAGTAATATCAGACAATTCATGATGTACAAACAACCAAATTACCTGCATCTAAGAACTGTTGTTGGAAATGATGTCCAGGGAGCCCTGCTACAGGAGCTCAAATCACTGGGTACCCAGAGGTGGAAGATCCATTGTCCAAGTCATGGCACCTTTATATTACCTGATATTTAACATCTCTAATGGGTTTGGTGTTTTTCTTGCATTTATTCATTATATGTAACCTTTAAATGTTTCTTGAGCATTTATTATGTGCCAGGTGTTATGGGAGGCAAAGGTTAAAAAACATGGTCCCTGTCTTCAAACAGCTTGTCCTTAGTGGGAAGTCATCCTATGAATAAACATTATTATTCAAGTAATTGCTTCAGTGGACAACATACATAAATGCACTAGGCACATATTGTTATTCCCATTGTACAAATGTGAAAATTGAGGCTCAGGGGTGGTTAAGTGACTTTCTGGAGTCCAGTGGTAAGTGGAGACCTAAGCTTTGAACTGGGTTTCTCAGCTTCCAAACCTGTTGTTCTCTTTCCTTGGTACCACGTGAATGATCAGCAAAGCCAACTTAGGGGCAGATTTTCTGTCAGTGAAGGCTGTGTTTCTGTGGGTAGAGTCTGGAGTCATTGTGACTATGAGAAATCTTAAGATGGTAAGAGAAACTGGGACTGGTACAATCCTGAGATATTAGCAGTAAAAACATTCACAGGGGAGACCAGCAATGTGTGCTAGTGAAGACAGCGTGCAGGGCTGACGGGATGCTGTGGGAGCCCGGAGCCATGTGGGGACTTGGTTTGGGTTTTCCTGAAGAGGGTGTAGAGGGACTTTTCAGGACACTGGGTTTCTGGAAAGATTTGTTTCAAGTGTCTGCACCCTAAGCTGAAAGCCAGCCCAGGGACTTTTTGGCTCATGCCAGAGGCTTGTTCCTGGATTTTCACGAGTCACTTTATTTTAGAAGCTGAACTCAAAGTCCCATTCAGTTAGCTGGTACCTTCCTCACCTTGGCTCTGTTTTCTGTTTTTACTGCTTAATAATTTCCAGCAGGAGATTTAGGAAAGAGAAGTATGTTTCCTGGGAAAGGGAGGAGGGTTTACTGTGAATATGCTACACTCTGAATAACTATGGCATTTACTTATTTACAATGGAATCCGGGGCCAAAACCAACCATAACAATCAAATAAACCCACTTACGGGGAATTCTGTTTCAGCCTTCAATGGTGGCTGAGAGAGAAGCAGCACACACGAGAGCACCCTCTTTACAGTTTGTTTTTTGTTGTACCATGAGCTGGGATCAAACACCCTCAGACGTAGAGACCAGAACCAGCAAGAGTGGGGTGGACAGTGGGAAGGTCAATTGTTCCAATTATTTTGTTACTCATTCAACATATTCTATTTATTTTTATAACCCAACACATCCCAAAACATACCTTTGAGAATGATAAACCAAGGAAAAGCCAGTTTCTTAGAAGAATGTCATTGTCCCCATAACAACATTGCCATTGGGCGTCAGAGTAGTGCTGATTGTATAAAGGTTTCCCAGATGATATTCTTCATGTGGAAAGTGTGCTGTGTTCCTCGGGTTGAGGGTGTCATGCTGGATATGTGCATCACTGGGCTTATTTTCTTCACTCTTGCCTGTTCTCCATGCATCCTCTCCACTCTCCCGGCCAGTGCTTGCCCCCGTCAGCCTGGCCTGTACTGGTGTAACACCAGCTGTCCTCTCCACACCGGCTCCCAAGCCAGAAGCCTTAGGATTTTCTTGGCTCTCTTTTGTCTCCCACACCTGATAGGTCTCCACGTCCTGTGGTTTCCTCTCCAACTCTCTCTCTCCTCTCCGTCTTCGGAGCTGCCGTCTTGTTAAGGCCTCATCATGTCCTATGAGTTGGTCTTACTGACCCTGGGCTGTTGCTCCTCTGGGCCATCCTTTGTATTGCCACCCAGTGGTACTCTGGTTGTTTTTCTAAAAAAGTCTGATTTTGCACTCTCTTGCTTAACATTTTCCAGGGTCACACATCATGACCTCACTGGCAGTTAGCTGTGGCTGTTGTCCAGGGAGGTTTTGTTTCTGCTCCACATTGGCCTCTCCAGGAGGGAGGCACATGTTTCTTACATGGTAGTGGCAGTTCTCCAAGAAGCCGAGCCTCGGTGTACACACACTTAACGAGCTTCCACTGTCCCATTGGCCAGAGTCCAGAGTCACAGGGAAGGGTCATTAGTCAGGGTTCTCTGGAGAAACAGAACCAATAGAGGGGATGTTTGTATTTGTATAAAGAGACCTAATGTAAGGAGTTGAGTCAAGCAATCATGGAGGATGACAAGTTGCAAGATTTGCAGGGTGAGTTGGCAAGCTGGAGACCCAGGAAAGCCAAAGGCATGGTTCCAGCCTGATTCTGAAGGCCTGAGAACCAGAAAAGCTGACGATGGAAGTTCCAGTTGAAGTCCAAAGGTTGGCAAGCTCAAGACTCAGGAAGAGCTGATGTTTTCAGATTGAGTCCAAAAGCAGGAAAAAGCTGATGTCCAAATTTGAAGGCCTTCAGCCAGGAAGAATTCTTTCTTATGTGGGATTAGGGTCAGCCTTTGTGTTCTAATCAGGCCTTTAGCTGATTGGGTGAGGCCCACCCACAATGTGGAGGGCAACCTGCTTTACTCAGCCTACCAATCTGAATGTTATTATCATAAAAAAAACACCCTCATAAAAACACCCAGAATAATGTTTGACCAAACGTCTGGGTACCCTGTGGCCCAGTCAAGTTAATGCATAAAATGATCACAAAAGGGTGTGGATCCTGGGAGGGGTGAGTCACTGAGGCCATTAATGTAACAATTTACCACAGACTTGGTGATGTTATAATACTTTCTTTCCCCCAAATCTTACTCATCTCTGTATCCCCAATGCCTCGTATGATCTCTGACTCATAGTAAATGATCGTTAATGTTTGCAGAAATAGTGAATGAATGAAAAAATGAGTTATCTGATCCCAAAATTAAAACCAAAATAATTTCTTTGGTTTCGATAGAGTATCTGTAAAATATTTCAGGGGACTCTCAGAATCAATACCAGCTGTTTCCTGATTGGAAGTTACTATCTGTAGGAAGTCTTTTTTTTTTCCCCCCCATGTCAGGAGACTTTTCAGTGCTTGAAGTTTAAGCCTAACTAAATTATGCAAGATGCTCATTGAACTATGCTTGCTGTGCGACCAGAATTTTTTAACCTGGCAAGCATTTTTTGGTTAAATGCTGATAGGAAAAACAACCCATGGAAAGGCAATACTTATTTTGTCAATTACACATTTTAGATTGATCTTCCTTAAGGTGATTGCTAATTATATAGTTAATCTGGAGAGGTCTATAACAAATCCCAATTCAAACGGCAGTTATGATGCACAGAGTAAGAGCTAAGGAGTCAGGAGTCTTTGGTTTCTCTCTTGTTTGATCACTGCTTCTCTGGGTGCATGCCTATCGTGTGCCTACCTTTGCCAGGATATGTGATCTATGCAAAAGTCACAGAGGTTGGTACTTTCCTGCTCATGAGAAATTGTGATGGGATTGCTGTATGGGTGTATTTGCTGAAAGGATGTATTTTGAAACACAGATTATAACTGTTTTACAATGGGTGAGGTATTTTTCTTCATAAAACATACCTGAGACTACCTTTCAGAAAGCAATTTGCTTATTGCTTGCTATCTGCAGTTTCACATCCCAAGCCTGTCTCTCCCCATCTCTGTCTCAAGATGGGGAAGCTTTGTAGAATGAACATGGAGTAGAAATGTTTAAAACATGAGAATTTCATACTTGAAAATGATATTCTTTGTGGAGGAGGGTGATTTTGGGTTTCTAGATATTAAGCTGTATCATGACTCATTTGTTCTTAAACAGGTCATTCTCCAGTTACTAAGATTAATCACAAAAGACCAGGGAAGCTTGAAAAAGAAGGGGAGTTCATACAGCAGGTCTTAAAATTAGAAAGGCAGGGCTGCTTTCTTTTGCATTTGCTAAGTTTGAATGATGCACCAGGGTTAAGGTAATTCATTTTAATCATCTTTTTCCCCCATTAAGAATTGGTAACTTAGAATAACTTAATGTATAGAACTAGAAGTGGGGGAGAGTAATTGTAGGTTGTACATTTGCAAAGAGATTGCAAACGTTAAGTAAAACAGACCTTGTCTGCTGGTCCCTGTGCCCACTGTCGGTTTGGAGACGTATGCTTGGGTCACATCATGTTCTCACATAGTGAACTGCTGTTGATCCTGGAGCCAAACAATGGGAGGGTCCAACAAAATAGCCTCTGAGAAGTACACAGCTTGCCAAATAGCCTCCTAACTTGGCTCGTGGTTTCCATGCTTATCCCTGCAGTTTATCCTCCACAGCAGCCAGCGTGGTGTTTTGCATACATCAGGCAGATCAAATCATTGCGTGTCTCCATCTAAACTCTTCAGTTCTCTCCCCTCCCTAACCCCATGAGAATAAAATATATTCTTCTTACCCTGGTCGACAAGGACCATCATGATTGTGATCTGGCTCCTGCCTGCCTCACTGACCAGATCATGCCAAGCTCATTCGCACCTCAGGGCTGTTGCAGTGGTGGGTTCTTCTGCATGGAACTGGTCCCCAGATCTTCATGATGCTTATTTACATCATTTGGGACTCTGCTGAGATGACACCTCCTTAGAGAGGCCTTTTAGACCACACCCCCCCTCATTATTTTCTATTAGTTTGTCCTCATTTATGCACTGATAGCCTATATCACCATCTGAAACCATATTATTTATTTGTTACTTGATTACTGTCTACTGTTCCACCAGTATGAAGACACCATTAGTGCCAGGGACATTATCTTACTCTTCTATTTAACCTAAAACAGTGCCTGGCACATAGCAGATGCTCAGTAGATACTTGTTGGCTAGATGAATGAATGCATATTACTTTTACAAGAGAGATGAAAAATCTTATGCGGTTTGTTTGTTTGTTTACTTCTAACAGTAAAACTAAAAGGAAATGTCCTGGGATTAATAGAGATTTTTCCTGTTCTATGACTGTGAATGCCGTACCATGTAGTAATAAACTGGCCACGCCAGTGAAGCCTGAGACCTACTGTGTGGTTGGACATCTTCTAAATAAAAAATGTGTTCTTCATAATCTTAATATTTAGACCATGTGGTCTATAAAATTAACTTTAAAGTAAAATTTAGTCAATCAACCTTGTTTAGTGAGAATACTTAATTAGCCACCAGGTTCTGAACGGCACCTGTTCTGGATAAGTGAGGTAAGTGTTGAATTTAATACCTTGAGAATGTTTGTATCTCATAGGATCTTAACTTTGAAAATGATGAATGTATATTGGCTCAGGAGGAGTGTCCTCTTTCTTAGATTTCCTTCTGCAGCCATGAGTTTTCTTCTACTAATACTGTTGGTGAGTAGGAGGGAGTTGTTAAGAAAATTGTGATATATCAATTTGATAGAATATGTGTAGCCGTTAAGAATGAGGATTATAAAGATATAGAAAAATGCTTATATGATGCTAGGTGCAAAAACTTAGCATAAAGTTATTGCTAGGATTATAATATTGGCAGAATTTGGGAGAGAAGGGAACCTAGAATCAATTTGATAATTGATTTTTAAGATGATTTAACTTTCTTTTTGGATTTAATCTTGTTAGAATAGTACAATAAGATATTTTGAGAGAGAGAGAGACCACATTCATATAACTTTTATTACAATGTATTATTTAATTGTTTATTTTATTATTAGTTACTGTTAATCTTACTATGCCTTATTTATAAATTAAACTTTATAAATTAAAGTTTGTAAATTTATTTATAAGCTAAACTTTATCATAGGTATGTACATATTGGAAGAACATAATATAAGGTTTGGTACTTACGCACAGTTTCAGGCACCTGTTAAGGGTCCTGGAATGTATACCCCTGCAGATGAGGGGGGAATACTGTATTTGTACCTCTCTCTAGCCTCATCCATATAATTCTTTTGAAATATGGTAAAGTGCTGTCATCTCCCAGAATGCTGTCTGAATGGAGCATACCCACCCATCTGAGAATTCTTTGTCCAACAGTATGGTAATAAAGCTGTTTGTTGCAGGCATCTAGACTGCTACACACTAAGTGTATCAGTTTGGGATTGCCTTCAAACAGGAGTAATATAAAACTTGACGAAGCAGTGGCTTGAACTAAATGGGAGATTTGCTTTGCTCATTTAACAAAATGTCCAGAACTGGGCAGTCTGGGGCTGGCACGGCAGCACCACGATTCCATGAAGGACCCAGCTTCCTCCTGCCTTTCAGTTCAGCTGTCTTGTAGCTTTCATCCTCATCTTTGTCGCCTGGCGGGTGTAAGGTGGCTGCTCCGTTTGCGTCTGTCTGTGTACCAAGCAGCAGGAGAACCAAAGGTGAAGGTCAGATCACAGGTGCCTGTCGAGTTTGCTCCCTTTTGAAGGACTCCTCCAGAAGCCCAACCCAACAGTTTCCATTTACATCCCGTTGGCTGGAACCGTATCACATAGCCACTCTTACTTGGAAAATGTAAGGTTTTTGGTTTATTTGGGTCTTTTGGTTTGTTTTAGCTGGGCATATTTCCATCCAGAACACAATTAAGGTAGTTCAGTAATAAAGAACAGAATGAGCAGTGGATAGGCAACTGACAGTGAATTCTGTATTAAAGTTGGTGGGGAATTGTCTTTCCTAGATATGTGCTGCCTTCACCGTGTGTGTGTGTGTAAGTGTAAGTCCTTTTCTGTACTACTGTTGCTATGACTTCATCTCAGTAGTGCAGGAAGGATTCTGTCACTCACATGATGTCATGATGTGTTTTGAGATACAGTCGAATTAATGGAGTTTCTTGATCTGTTGACGATAGTAAAAGGAGACAGGGATGAGGAAGTCTTGGGATGAGTTTTTTTTTTAAACAAGCCTTTTCTATTTTCTTTAAGCATTTTATTGATTCTTTCTGTTAGGTGATTGTACTTCTAAGTTGTTTGTTTTGTGAGGAGCGTGTTGTTTTAATCATGAAATACTTTGAGATTCAATAATTGCGTTTATTCTAATATTCTTATTATATAATATTCTATTATATGATAGCTCCTGGTAGTAGATATAAGGGTTGATTGAAGCAAAGCAGGTACATTAATACTCTCACAGTTCATTAAAGCATCTCTGGTCACCCTTGGAGCCTCCCCAAGGCTGAGGGAGGCAGTGCTCCTTGTGGGTACCAGACTTCATCTGCAGTACAACGTGCAGTATGGGCAGCACATCTTAAGGAGGTATTGAGAAACTGGTATGACCGGGGGCACCTGGGAGGATGAAGGATCAGGTAAGCCATAGCACAGAAACCCAGAAAATGAGCCAGGAATGTTCTCGTGAAAAAAGGAATAAGTTATAGGAGTTCAGAGAGCCACTTTCCTAGGGGAAGGGTAGACTCGCCTTTGGAACTCCACAGGCAACCCAGACCCAGTGACTAGGTGTTGTGAGAAGGCAGAGCTTCACACAAACCCCAAGAAGAACCTCCAATGAGTAAATGTTTCTAACAATAGAAAAAGACTCCAGCACAGGGAGCCCAAAGAGGTATAACAAAGAATGCTAGTCCTGATCTACGCTAGTCCCGATCTATGCGAAAGGAGCAGCAATGGTTTCCCTACACTGAGGTTTGAGGTGAGGCCAGGAAGGATGTTGGGTTTTCTTTCTGGAATACCCTTCTGCCATGCCACCTGACTAATTCTTACTTTTCCTTCAAAAATTAGGTTTGGCATCTCTTCTCCTGACTACTTCTTGTCTTCCCCCCCCTCAATTCAGTGGCTCCTCTCCTTCCTCCCTGTGTCTACATACCCCTTTGAAGACTCTCATAACACTGTGCTGTAATTGTCTCTCCATCTCTGCCCATACTCTGTGGCCCATTGAGAGTAAAACTTCTCTTTCTTCTGCCTGTCCTCAGTGCATACACAGATTCTGGCATGTAGCTGGATCCCAATATTTATCGAATTAGCGAGTAAATGAATAGAGATCAGTGACATTCTGTGTGAATTAACTTTGACATTAGGCAGAATTTCTGTTTTAACTTTACTGACACCAATACCCTTCTAACAGGTTGTCTGAGCCAATCAGTTGTGGCCTCTTACATAATGGACGATTAATGAGAACAAAGAATAACACGTTCTTTGTGCAAGTGCCGTCCAGTTGAGATGTCCAACTTCCATGCTGGTGACAAAGCAGAAAATTACTCTTCAAGCTGCTTTGCGAAGCACTTTATGCATCCGAGTTTATGGGTGAAAGGTCCATTCTGTGTCTGTGTTGATGATCATAGTGTGGACCGTAGAACAGCTAGGATGCTCAGAGTGGGTGTGAGTGCAGTAGGCCTCCAGGTTCCCTTTTGTTATTGGAATAGAATAAACAGAGAAGAACAAGGCAAGTTTTAAAAATAACTTGGTACACATGTAGGTGAAATAACCTTACCTCCCAGTAGCTGAGAAAAAATAGGTCCCAATGCTGACTATTGTTCCAGGATGTTTTTAGTAAGAGGGCTCTTTCTTCTTTGATGGTCAAGGAAGGAAAAATCATAGTAGGAAAAAGTACAAGGGAAGGAGAAGGCTGCCCAAGTGGTTTGGCATTTCATTTTATTTCTATCTCATGTATGAGAGAAAAGCAAACATAAACAGAGACGAAGCGTGAGCACAGTAGAGAAGGAAAATGTGTTGTGTCCTCTCCTATTTGTTGATAATGTATGATTTGGTTATAATACATACTTCTGGGAGTTATTTTCAGTTTGTGGCCATGTAAATTATTTGAAGGGCCTCCTAAGAAACTGCTGTTTCCTATTTCCCATTTTAATTTTATGCAGGAAAAAATATGGTTTTTTGGAGTTTCTTAATAGTTTTTAGCTTTTAAATAAATACAGTTTATTTACCACAGCATTTGAACTATAAGCATTTTACTGTTAATGCTACCAGAAAGGTTTGTTCTATTTTTACATGAATCTTCTAAGGGAAATTGATGAACCTGGTAACCTAATTTTAGACCTCCTGAAATTTGGCAGATGGATGGTATTTATAGTGTTCTGAATCAGTTCCTATTAGACATTTAAAAATAGTCACATCATTAGGGAATACATTCAAAAAAAAAAAAAAAAAAGAAAAGAAAAAAATTTTAACCCCAAATCTCATGCCCAGAAAATTTTTAGTCTCCTAAACTGGGTGTGGGTTTTGGTAACGGTTTCTAAAAAGCCTTTTTGTACTCTCCTCATTCTCTTTCCTGTGCGATGCTGCTGTTGTCATGGAAACAGATCTTGGAGTTGCTTTGTTATACAGTGCAAGGGACTCCCTGATATGGAGAGTTCCTGCGGGTCATTATCATCAACACATAGCCTGTATTGCATGTTGTGCTGTGATGTGTATTGTACTGGAACTTTGTGTTTTTGGAGGTTACGCTAAAAACATACAAATTTGCCGATAAACACAACCCAAATGTCAGCGTCCTCAGTCATAGAAGCCTTGAAAAGCAGAAGCAATGGGTACATGCCATTTCTGTTGCAAGTGGTGAGTTACCTCCTGGGTTGGGGCAAGCCATTGCTGTGTGCTCTGTGAGGGTTGGCTTATTGAGAAAGGAGGGTTTTGGAAGATGATTGAGTGGGTATATGAAAGGAGCAGGCCAAAAGTTAAAGGAGATTTTGGAAATTTCCAACAACAGTTTAGAGATAGAAATTGGCTCCTGAGATGAAAAATGGTGCGTATTGTGTTTGAGTGCCTGGAGTCTCCAGTGAGAAAGTTTCATTAGGAAGTTTGCAAGTTGTAAGATAGCCCAGTCAGATATTAATACGAGGCATTTTATAACGTATGTGATTTTGTTGATTGGGGTCTAAGGTAGGGGTGAGGCAGTGGGAAGGTGTGGTGGACTCTTGGTGCCCTGGGATTATCTCTTGCTTTCTCATTTACCAGCAAATACCATAACCTCTCTGGACCTGAGGTTTCCTCACCTTTCAAATGGTGATTCTCCACCCTTTGTACTGAGGGTTAAATGGGAGGATGATGATGAAGGACCTTGTAGGGCCTGGTGCTTGGTGAGTGCTAATTTCCCCAGCCCCTAACTCCCTTCTGAATTCCCTAGGGCAGTGGTTCTCAAAGGGGCATCCCAGACCTGCAGCAGTATCACCTGGGAGCTTATTAGAAATGCAGATACTCCTGCACCTCAGATCTACTGAGGCAGCAAGTCAGGGGTGGGGCCCAGGAATCTGTGTTTGCCGAGCTAACCAGGTGATGCACTATGTTTAAGAACCACGACCCTAGGGCATGTTTCTGGGAAGGGGTTTACCTCGGAGGTGGTTGAGTAAAGTTCTTGTTGCTATGTAAGATTCCTGGTCATTCCCAGAGCTCACACACTGCACAGTTAAAAGAAGGTATTGGATAAGGTGGCTTTTAGAATTCCTGAGCTGTCAGAAGAACAGGATAACTTTGAGTGAGCAAGTCTATTTGTATTTATCTCGCTATCAAAAGGCAGGTTGAATTCAACTTATCAAAGTTAATGCAGTTAGCAACCATTTTTTCCCCTAAATGTCAAGTATCCAGATTTATTATTTATAATTGACTTATACGTCCTCCTTGGGCTGAAGAAACAATTGGCCACACTCTTTTCTACGTCTCATATCCTTCATTCTCATTCCAACGTGACTCGATTTTTGGGCTTTTAAAACCCAAAAGATTTGCCCCAAACTAACCAGGACAGTAGAGTGGCTCCAGTACCATTTGCAGCTGCTATTTTAGAGTCAATGAAATTCTTCTGGGTCTGTCATTTCTGATTTTGTTGCTTTTTAAAAGCCTGCTATAGAATAGTAAAAAAAACCAAACAAACAAAAAAAAACTGCAATAATTTAAAAGTCTCAAACCAGGGCATCACTGGTACATATTAGGAGGCAAGGGGCCTTCCTTTATGAGATGCTTCAGATATGGTGTGGCACTTGATAGAAACGAAATTGTATCTTCAACTAATTTTGATGTGGAAATGCCCCCTTAAAAAGAAGAGTACTAAAAATGTTTGACATTTACAGGATCTGCAGCAGTCTGCAGTTTCTCTTGCAAGTATATTCACAGACATTGAAAGAAAGTATTTGGCAATTGCTAACATGGAGTGTAGGAGTACAAAGATGGTCCTAATGGTGTATTATAGTGATGGGTAGCTAGAGTATAATGACTCAAAGTAAGGTTTCTCTTTCTATAGTTTTTAAACATGATTTTAGCATCCAGATGTAAACTCATGTATAAAGATAATGGAAATGCATGACCACAGAGATTTTTTTTCTTCCTTTAATTCTCAATTGCTTTTCACACTTATTTTTTTTAATAAGTACTATTTCTAGGATCCCAAAAGATGGTATAAATGACAAAATGAGGTTCAACTGTTTTCTAAGGAAGACTTAAATGTGATTCCCACCCCCCCTTTTGGGTAACTAGGACAACTAAAAGTAAACATGCAATTATGCAGTGATGAATCTAGTCTGGCTGGGTCTGTATATTCTTTAGAGTCCTAAGGTAGAAAAATGTATATTGAAAAGAAGACCCGTCTAAGACAAATTCAGATATCTTGTAGAGAATAAACTTCTCTTGGATTTATGGATTTCTACCATATGTGTAAGAAGAGAAAATAGGGTCAAGAATTGTTTTATTCCTTCACTCTTTGAAAGGCAAGAATGCTGGCTTAGGAAATAGGGACACTTGGTTTCTAGTTTTAGATAAGTCTTCAAAATACTGAATGTTCTTTGATATAACAAAATACTTGAGTGAAGGAAAGAACTGAGGAACTAACTTAAATTTAGCTCTGAAGAAAATCCTTCTGTCAATCCATGGCCCCCTTAGCTGCAGTTCAATCTCTCGTTCCCTTCTTAGCCATACTGTGGCTTCCATTCTGCACATGACTGCGGCAGGGGTCTTCCTCTTGGTCTGGACCAGAGAGCCCTCAAGATATCCAGTCAGGAGCTCCTGAGTGATGGGTCCTGCAGGTGAAGGTAGACTGGGAGCCAGGAGAGAGGACGACAGGCAACATTCCCTTGAGGAGGGCGGGTGGACATCCCTCATGATGGGTGGCCTGGGGCAAAGCCAGTGAACCTGACTATGGCAGGATGGGAACACCTATACTTTATAAAGCCCACTTTTTTTTTTTTTTAACATCCTGCAATTTCTGTGTTTATTTCCTTTTAGAATTTAGTAATGTCTTTAGGACTTTATCTCAGTTATCCCAGGCAGAAAGGAGGTCCTGTCTGTTAGCAGAGGCAAAAGGAGAGAATTGGCATTGGGGGAGGTCGGGGGGACAGTAATTGAAGCAGGAGATACCTGAGCAAGGTGAAACTTGGGGACAGAAGTGGAAGCTCATGGTTGTGACCTCTTGGAGAGTCTCAATCCAGTGCTAGGTATTGTGGTGTTGTATTATAAAGGAGCCTTACTCGTGGTTCATGCTAAACTCCAAGGAATCCTTTGTTGAGAGAGGGGGACCAGCTCTGCTCAAGGCAAACGAGAAGCATGCTTGGGGGTGGGGAGGTGAAGATGCATGATTTATGTGCATAGCAGTGAGAACTATTGTATCTATTCTGAACTTTGGGAAAATGATGTGAGACTGTCTAGCTGGGTCTGTCATTGGTGGATGTGTGGTATGTATGGGTGGCTCATTAAAAAAAAAAAAAAAAAGCCAGGCCCCAAAGCAAGAGGGCATTATTCATAGTGAGACCCCCACTATTAATGTAACAGGGCCTTGAAGTCTTCTCCCTTCCTGGGCTGTGCCGTCAGGACTTCCTTCTTCGTGAATTCTTTTACTGCTCCTCGAATAATCATGTGGTACCCTCTGGTTTCCAACAGTATCTAGAGATGGCCATTGAGGATTTGGTGGAAAGGATTGAGGTTTGTATACAGGAGAGAAGACAGCACTCTCTACATTGTGTGTGGCCTGAGTCCTTGGAAAGGTGAGCTTGGATCAGGTTCTGGTCACACCATCCTTCTGGTTTCTGAAAAACAGAAGCAAGATCAGTCAATCAGTGTAGGTTTTCCAGAGTGTGGGGTAGTGACCCCCAAACCTAGCTGCAAATCTGAATCACCTGGGATACTTTGCAAAATGCATTTCTGTCATTCCTACCCTAAATTCAGACAGGTCTTGGTTGGGAAAAACCAGGATTTACAAAGTACAAACTCTAGAGTCAAGTAAAACCTTGGGTTGAATCTCAGTACCAACACCGTTACTAGTTGTATGACCTTGAGCAGGTCACTTAACCTCTCCAAACCACAGTTTCTTTATTTGTAGGCAAAGAACAAGTAATCCTACCTATTTATAGGGGTTTGGGATGAATTAGATGAAATAATATATGTAAAATGCCCACCTCATTGCCCAGCACCTAGTAATCATTCAATAAATATTAGCTTATGCTTATCCAAAATGTGTGTATCAGATGCCTGCTCAGCACTGTGGGAATATGTAAAAAATTAGAAAAACCATGCTCCCTTCCCTGACAAATATGGCTGAGAAAAGCAAATGCACATGAGTATTTGGTAAGCTCTAGAAGAAGGGGTGGGTGGACATTGTGATGAACCTCAGATTGCTGGAAGGGTGCAGTCTGGACCTGAGGGTGTGCTGGTGGGCCCAGGGTGGTGCTGATGGAAATGAAGAAGGCAGCGGCTTGAGACATTTCAGAGCGAGTGTCAGAGGGGCTTGTAACGAACAGAATTGCCTTCTCATGATGTCAACATATCTAATACAAGACTCTGACTAATTGCTATTTATAGTTGCTTATATTCAAAAGCTTGTTTGTGCCGCAAGTAAGGCTGAAAACTGTCAGCTGGGTGTAGTGGAAAGAGCTCAGGGCTCAGAGTCTTAACTCCTGAATCCTTGCCCCATCTCTGCTCCTAACTAGCTGGGTGACATTAGCCAAGCCACTCCACACCAAGGCCTCAGCTTCCTCACTGTAAACAAGCTGTGTTGAGGGTGGGTGATGCGGAACCAGAAAACTGCTGGGGTCTTCTGGCTCCAGCATTCGACAGAAATGTTTCCTGCATGTCTTTTCCAAAACACCGTGCATCCATGGTTTTTATTTCCTGGTACTATGTAAGGTCTGTTGTTCAGTGGAAGACTCTGTGTTTTGCTAATTCCTTGCTTGCGATTCAGATTCCTGTTGAGGACACAAAGAGCATTTTTGTTCTCCTGGAATTATAGAGAAAGTATCCTTCATTATGCTTTCATTTGACTTCAAGTCACAAGAAGCTGTTACTGATGTTTTGGGAGACTAATGTGGGCATATCTTAGCACATCATTTCTCTGCTGTAATTTTAAGTACGGACAGCCCCTGACTTATAAACAATTGACTTCAGGTCATACTTACAGTTAGTATTATCTTGAATGTCAGGGTCCAGTTCTTCTTATCTTCCACTGCAGAATTATTCTGTCATTTTCAATTGGAACAGCTAGGAGAGAGCTATTCTTCTCATTTCAAGGATCTTCATTGCTTGTCTACTATGGGCCAAGCTGTCCTCTGTGCCCTGGGGATCTATTTTTTTTTTCTTTTTATCTTTTGCATTTAAATGTGTATGTATTTCCATTTGGTTCAAGTAAATTATGTCCTTTATAAACATACAGAGAAGTTTGAAATGTGCATAATTTATCTGAACAGTAGTTCATGTATATAATTTATACATTAATTAAATGAATAAGCCGGGCCAGGCACAGTGGCTCATGCCTGTAACCCTAGCACTCTGGGAGGCCAAAGTGGGAGGATCCCTTGAGCTCAGGAGTTCAAGACCAGCCTGAGCAGGAGCAAGAACCCATCTCTACTAAAAATGGAAAAATGAGCCAATGCTCTGGGGATCTAACAGTGACAAGTCTCTTTGCCTGCAGAGCTTAGATTCTGGTGCCGTTGGCCTGGAAGGGTACTACCCTATTGCCTCAGGTGAAAAGTAGCCTGTGACAGGTGTCTCAGTCTACCTTCCTTTATCCAAGATCACTTTACCCCCCTCACCCTCCACAACCTCCCTTTAAGGAGACCAAGTCGTAAAAAACTATAATGCCCTTTTATGTAGAAACAATAGAATATGTGACTATTGGGGTATACATGTTATATTGCAAAGAACAGCCGCAGATCCTCCCATCCTGGTGGCATGTTCTCTCATAAGATGTCTTTGCCACACCTTCAGTCAGGAGGTGGAGTCTATTTCTCTAGCCGTATGAATCTAGTCGCTTTGTGACTTCCTTTGACCAGAACAAGGCAGCACAAATGACATTGTGGGAGTTCTGAGCTGAGGCATTAAGAGGTGTCATAGCTCCCACTCCTGCCTGTTGTCTTGGAACTTCAGCTGCCTCAGAAAGAAGCCCTGACTAACCTCCTGGAGGATGAGAGGCCACGTGGAGCAGAAGTGAGTCTAGACCAAACTAGCACCGTTGAACGAGGCCATCAGAGACCATCTCACCCCGCTCAAGCTGCCAGATGCCTGTGGCTACATGAGTTTTCACCAGCTTAACGTCTCAAGATGTTGACCATCAGCATCAATGCAAATGGGTTTTTAAAAAATTAATAATTGAAAGTTGTAAATATTTTATTTATGAATGTATTAATATAGATAATATATTTCCCATCTGTTATGAATGAAATAGGCTTTGGAAGGTTGGCACAGGAAAATGCCTTTCACATTTTAAATCATCCACTTAGAGACAAATTTTTGGAATAGAACTACCTGAAATTTGGTGACTAGCTATATCTGTGTTTTGTGGGGAAAGAGATATTAGCACTGGCGAGTATGGCATGGTGTTCATTGAATGATAGAAGATTCCTAGGGCACACGGACTTGCTTTACGTGGACACAAATAATTGGAGTGTTCTTGGAAAGGCATGGGTCTAATATGACCCTGACTGGAATTTGGACAAGTATGGTTGCATTCTGGGGTCTGAGGCTTGTTTTACTTTTGCTAGAAGTATTGATGAAAGTCATGACTCATTAATATCAGAAGCACGGGACTGTGCTTGTAAGAGGAAACTTCCCCTTTGCCTGGAAAGGTTCACTGAAAGATCAACTCGCAATAAGGCAGATTAATAAGAGAAAGAGATTAATTCACCGTGCACACGGGGAGAATCACAGAGTGATTACCCAGTATCCCTGGGGTCCAGAAATATCTTAATATATACCCTCATTTTAGAGGGGAGGGGAAGATGAGGAATGTAGGTCATTCTGTGTAGGGGCAATAAATGGTTACTAGGGAGGATGAGTAGATACTTGGGAGAATGAATGGATGGAGGGAAACAGATTGACTTGTGAATTAATTATTCTCTTTGGAAATTGACCCGAGAGACAGGCATTATGTTCAAAATGATTGGGGCAGGTCTGGTTGCTTTCCTGATCTTCTTTCCTGCAATATATTGAGATAACAGGGAAGGGAAGAAGGGAAGTCATTTATTCTTTTTGATGGGCCTCGTTTTTTGTGAAGAAAGAAGGAAAGCCCCTTCCAGTGCCTGTCGATCTCTAAGGGCCTTTAATTCAAAATATTGTTTATACCAAGGAAGTCATAGTTTGGGGTGAAATTTCCTGAGCTCTTTCAGGACCAAAGCGGAAAATGGATACCGATCTCCATGAATTAAACAGAAGCATGACAGGGCCACTCCGTACTCTTTTCCCTCTCTTCCAAAATCTTTTTTTTTTTTTTTTAATTAAGAAAAAGGTCTGGGAATATTCTGTGCACATAATTGTTTCATAAACAATATTTTATTTAATGGCCTTGCCAATAATACTTTGTGTAAATAAACAATAAAAGTCAGCATGATTCCAGACTGCTTTTATAATGATGATAAACCATATGTTTTAGGAAATAGTCTGAAAGGGACACGCCACTGTGATTGAAAAATTTTGGAAATTGCGTATGTTAACTATATTGCTATACAGAGATCTGTTTTGATCAGTGGTTAGAAGCAGTTACACACACCTATGAGGAAATACTGAGAAAATTTGTTAGTAACTAAAGTTAGAATTAATAAAGCAAGTTTTAAAGTAAATACATAGCTGAAATATATATATATATTTCAGAGAATTATTAATATTTCACAGGAGATGATTTTCTGTGGAGATTGGGTGGCTTTGAAGTAGATGTGGTTTGCTTTATGATTGATGTATGTATCAATTTGCTGTGGTCACCTAACAGTCCATCCCAGAAGCTGGTGGCTTTAGAACAACAATCAAGTTATCACTTACATAATCTGAAGGTCCCATAAGGGCTGGCTGATTTCACGTGGGCTCAACTGAGCACCTGAACTTCTCATTGTAAGGCTATGGATCAACTCTGCTCCAGGTACCTCTCAACACCCCCTGACCAGGAAGCCACTAGCCCGGACATGCTCTTCCCAGGGCTGGCACAAGCCCAAGAAGACAGGTAGAAACACTGTCTGCTTCACTCTAGGTTTGGGACGGGCACATCGTCATTTCTGTCTCATTATGTTGGCCAAAGCAAATCACATGGCGAAGCCCAAAGTCAGGAGGTCAGGGAAATATACTCTACCTTTAGGCAAGGAATTCCAAAGTAATGTGAAAAAAGGGTGTGGATACTACTGCCAGGGGTGAAGAAGGGGGCCCAGTAATGGAATCTACCCATGTATCTGTGTGACTACTTAGAAGACTTGTTGAAGATGAGTGGAAGAGGTAAATTAGATTGGAGATGGTAGAAGAAGCAGTTTGGGGATACTTTGGTCTGCGTATGACATAAAGAAACCTGTCTTCCTTCCATACCAGGGGTTGCAAAACACAGCTCAATGGGCGACATCCCGCCCAAGGCATGTTTTTTTAAATAACGCTTCATTGGAGCACAGCTGCGCCCATTCATTTATGTATGTCTTGCGTATGGCTGCTTTTATGCTGCTGCAGGACAGTTGAATACTTGAGACAGAGACTGAATGGCCAGCAAAGCTGAAAATACTTACTATCGGGATCTTTAGAGATAAAGTTTGCTGACCCCCATTTTATATGATTCGACTGAATAGTTTATGAGAAGAACTTTCAGCTGTAATCTCCACATCTCTACCCACCCCCTGCCCCAGGTCCTTTTAGGGTTTTTCTAGTGTGGTTTGCGTTCTCATTCTTGGGTGTTTTTGTAAGATGGGAAAAATAAGGAGATAAGTAATCCTGGTGCTTGGCTTTTGGCACTGACAGCCTTTGCAATTTACATCCACAAGCTATAATCCTTAAAGTTTAGAAGTCAGACAAATTGCAGATTTGTAGAACATACAAATGAGGGAGCTAGTTGCTACTTTTGCCTTTACTATTAATGTATTGTGGCTCTGCAGGTCATTCATGATGTCAGACAATAGGGTGATTATTTCTGTTCTGCTGAAAGACAATCTGATTGTGTTTTGTGTAGAATGAAGCACTACTTTGCCCTGCCTGCTTCCCATGGGAAATGCTGCAGACCTTTGTCTGCCCAGACCTCCTCCTGTCAGCTTTGGTATTATGATGAGACGTAATTGCTCAGACCTCATGGGTCAGCATGTATTCATACTGCTTTTTATTTTCATTTCTACTTCTTTTAATTAATAAAATGACTTTCTTGTAAAATATTATAAATAAGTTTTAAAAGAAACTCCCTGTTGTATTATATTTATACTTACCCCACCCCATTAGCATATATTCCTAATGGTTTTATCAACAGGGTGGGACTTTATGTGGCTTAAAAACAATAATTGTGATGAGTGTATGGACATATGGAAGATATTTGATACAGTATTCCATAAAAAACAAAATTGCTGCAAGTATACTGTTTCAACCGTGGAATAAATATATACATACATGTGGTAGATAGAACGATGGCCCCCAAAAGGTAGTCACGTCCTAATATCAGAACCTGTGAATGTTACCTACATGGCAAAAAGTATAGTGCAGATTCGATTAAGTTAAGGATCTTGAGAGGGAGACACATCCCGGATTACTTGGGTGGGTCTGATGTAATCACAAGGATCCTTGTAAGAGTGAAGCAGGAGGTTGGAGTCACAAAAGGATACAGAAGCAGAGGTCGGAGGGCTGTGCTTTGAGTGGAGGACTACAGGTGGCCTCTTGACGCTGGGAAAGGCAGGGAAACAGGGGCCTCCAAAAGCCCTGCCAACACCTTGACTGTAGCCTTGGGGGACTCATTTTGGACCCCCGACTTCCAGAACTGTGAGATAATAAATTTGTGTTGCTCGAAGTCACTATGTCTGTGGTACTTTGTTACAGCAGCGATGAAAAACTAATACTCACATAAGACTGCAAGGGAAGATATTTTTAAATGATACTTGGAAGTTATAAAAACTGTATTTAGTTGGTTATTGTATTTTAGTTGGGTGGTTGTGAGTTTATTTTGGTTGATTAAAACTATGAGACAGCAGGTGACTTTTATATGTTGGAGGAGGGAAACATGGTAGAATTTGAAGTTCAGAATCAAGCACATGATGAATAAGCCCAGGAAAATGTCCTCTACTTTGGGTTTTGATGTGTCAGGGTGGCAAACAGTTCCAGCCTTAATAGGGAAGCCAATTTCTTTTCCCTTTTCTTTTTATTTTTTTAAGTCTCTCTCTTATTTTCAGTAGAGTTTCTTTGAGCTTAAATATCATCTTTGATTATTATTGGTGTCCTTGTAATTAAGGCCTTTGCAAATGCTTGAGTGCAAGTATTAAGCTAAAAACATGTTTACAAACTTTCATCAAATTCTATAAGGTGACAGTAGCATTCCATAACATAGACGTTATACCATATAGCAACTTTCTCTCCATCCCTATTTTGTCTTACTGTTTCCAAGTTATAAGAAGCTGTTATGAATAAGGGTAACTGCTCACTTCCACCAGCAGCTGACCTGGTCGGCTTTTGAGTTCAAAGTCATTTCTTAGTCTCGCCCCCACCGCTTCAGAGCCCGTGACCTCACAGAGCCTTGTTCTCACTGGGAAAGGGAGCCTCTGTGCTCATGCCGTGCCTCGTGGAGCTGTTGATAAGGGCCGCGGAGATCATGGGCCAGCAAACTCCCTGCCCATCACCTGGAGGTGGAATCGACATTACTTGGTGAGCTCTTCCTGGGGTCGCCTGGGAGCGAGTGGCCCATTGGTGGAATTCCAGAATCTCATAGTCAGTCTTTGCATTTTTCTCCATAGGAAAAATGAGATTTTTGAAAATTTTCATTTCTTTTTATTTGTCCCAAGTCTAGTTTTACATATTTTGAGTGACGAATGAAGATCATTATGAAAATGTCCTTATGGCTGTCTCTAGGGCTGTCACGCATTTTCGTGAGTCCTCATGTTAAGTCCCTGAGTACTGTGGTTCACAGCTTAGCTGGCTAAATCAGAGTCAAAATTCTCTTCTTGAGCCTCAGAAATAAGCTGCTGATTACACTGCCTGATGGGCAGGCTAATCAAATACACTTGATGTTTTGGCTGACTCACTCCAGATACGTTGCCTTGCTCCTTTGTTCTTTGTCTGTCATCCCAGATCTGCAACATGCAGTAAGGAAAACTGAGTCAGGGAGGAGGTAGAACTCCTTTTGTCACCACGAACCAAGTTATGAGTCATGCACTCTCAGCTTTGGATTGTCAATATAACGCACCCTTAATAGTTCGTGGAAAATAAATGATATTAACTTGGCTCCTGCTCCGGGTTCAGTTCCCTTTCATTGGCTGCTGTATGAATGTATCCTGGCTAGAATCCTTATTATCTTGAAGTCCATCAAAGATTTTGAACTGTCAGGGTAGAGATAAAAGCCAAGCACCTTTATTCCAACTGAGCAACAGAAAGAGGGATAAACACGGGAATATATATTTTAATTAAACCAAGAGACCCTGAAACACAAAGTCTTACTAACTTATGCAGATGTGGGTGGTAGAATAAACTTCACCCATCAGCGTACGCTCAGTTTTTAAGGCTCCCCCCAAAACAGGGAAACTGAAAAATACTTGGGCAGAAAGCAAATATCATCAAATAGCACCTATTTTTTTCAGATACAGAGATGGCTGGATATAAAAAGCACCACAGGAGCTTTGCAATTTGTTGCCTCTTTTGCAATGCTCAGTTTGACTCTCAGTTTCCACGAGGGGGAAAATGGATGTTTCCCGGCATCCTCTGATCTCTGTTCCAAAGAAGCGAGGGGGGCATTGGTTCCCAAACCTTTTGTATTTTTTGTTGTTGTTAGAGGGATCAACTGCATGTTTCTCAAGCACAAAGGGAAAAGGCTCCGTGACCTACTTATAGGCATTTTCTCAGTGTAAGCCTGGCCAGAGAATCCAGGGATTTCTTTTTCAGGTTTCTACTGCAATTCCTGTGCCACCACACTGCCTGAAATGCTAATATTCCTTCCCTGCCTTCAGAGGTGATCATATTGGGGCAAATGGCAGAGATCTAAAAAAATCATCTTTGTGTTCCTGTCTTGCCCTGAGTATGGAATAAACAGCCAGACCTCCCTTTCCCCCAACCCTGGGCCCTCTTGCTACAACACTTCCAGTTGCTTCATTGATTACCTAGCTTTTTGTTGATAATTAGAATCTTTTCCCATTCTTTGCCCGGTGGGACTCTTTGCTGGCTGCTGTTCACTCAGGAAGCACCTGAGCAGAGGGCTCCAAGAAAGCCTGTGATTAAATGGGCCAGGGACCCCCAGCACACACAAGTCGCGGCAGGGCCCTTGCATGTTCATTACTGCAGTAGGAGACCAGCTGGAAGGCAGGAGGAGCTGCATTAACATTAGGTTCCCCAGCCATGAAGCCATTTCTTCCAAGTACTCTTTAGAGGCGCGATTCTCAGCCCTGACTGAAACTTAGAAGCTCCCAAGGAGCTTTTTAATGAAGGGCAGGCTCTAGATCAATTCAGTCCACATCTCTGGGGTGGGAACTGGGGCTCCAGTATTTTTTTCAGAACTCCGCCAGTGCCTTCGACTCAGTCATCTGCACTTGCTGGCATGGGGAGGTCGATTCCTTTTGTGGCTGATATCAGAGTCAGTCCCATTTCTACGGTGTACCCTGTTTCAGGTGCAGGGACCTGACCTACATGTTACAAATCACCTTTCTGTGGCCACCTGTCATTACCATCTCTCCTTAGGGCTTAAGCTCTGTCCAGCAGGAACAGCGGCATTCCTTTTCACACCCACGCGGTTATCCACGGGTCTCGCCATTAGCCTATCAAATGGAAATGATGGATACCAGACCTTATGGATGTCTGCAAGTCCCTGTGTAGTAAGCGAGACTCAGAACGGGCTTTCTCCTCGAACTGATCTTCACACTGCTTTACTTCCCCGGACCTCACAGTCTGGAGCCCACGTTTGCAGTGGCAGAGTTTGATTTCCCCAGCGAGCAGCTGTGTTCTGAGGAGCTAAGCAACCATGCCTCTCCCTCCAGTGGGCGCAAACACCTCCCCAGCCTTCTGCAGCGGACTTGCTCCTTGGCCGCTGGAGCACGAGCACCGCGTTCAACTTCTAAACAGATCAGGGCCAGTTTCCAAGAGAGAAAACTGCAGATGACTTTGCCTCTGGGGATAGGTTTTCTTTCCCAAGTGACTCACTTCTGGTAAAAACCTTGAGTCCCCTGGGTCTCTCTCAATAACCTTTGCACAGAAGGAATTAAGGAGCCAAGTGAGGGCTTTTTTAAAGGTGGTATGATAATTCACTATCGTTTTGGTGGTGGTTTTTCACCAGACTCAGTTTTTTTTCCCCTAATACCGTTCGTTGATTTGTATTTTTTCATAAGCTTTTCTTCATCATTTTAATTTAATTGCAACCCCATCATCCTTCTCTCTTTGCATGGGGTAAGACCCCACTCTAAGAACTAGCTGGGACTCACGTTCTCACCCACATCTCTACCGATGATCCGGCTTTACTGTCAATTGCTGTGGCCGTGGACAAGGCCACCTTACTGGCTGTCCTGGAAATCGGTGGTGTACGACGTCTTCCCTGAGGGTGGTGTGAGGCTAGGTTTACTCCCAGCAGCTAAACTGCTGCTGTGGTGGAATTGGTTTGCACATGCAGCATCCCGAGGAGTGGAACAGTGCTTTCTTAGCACAAAACAGACACGTTTGCTTTCTTTCTTTCAGAGAAGGGGAATCTAAGGCTGGAAAATACTTCAACGCAATTATAACCTTAGGCAGTCAGCAACACTTCAGTCCTTAGGAAGTGAATTTTAAGGAATAAGAGACTTGAAAGGGCACAGCTTTTTGTGACGTATCTCCTAGATAACACCCTTTTGATTCCTACACCTCCTCTCCTCTTACCAAGTAATACTTAAAGGGATGCCCCAAAACTTGCAGAAAAGTCATAGGCTCTTTTTTAAAAATTTCATGAAATGAGCTATTTTTTTTTCCTTTCCCAATCTTTCTCTTAACTGATATAAGTAACTGCATTTGGTTCACCTAAAAGAAGAAACATTTCTTCTGCTTCCAGGATTGCTTTTCCTGTCCTCCAAAGGGAATCAGAGCCTTGCCCAAATCCCTTGTTTTACTGTATCCCTCTCTGGGGCTCAGTATTTGCCTGTCCTGATCCCCTCTGGTTTGCTTCAGGCTAATTATTAAGGCCATGTGTCTTGAAACAAATCACATCCAAGGCTGGGAGTCTGCATGTTAACCATTTGGTTTATAATTAATTCTTAATTTGTCTGGGCAGATGAAGAATGTGTTCAGGGGCAGCCTTCTGCCTCCACCTCTTGGTTATAGACCAGTCTTGCCCATCAGTTTTTCCCATCTAGGGCTTTAATTTGATACCAAGTGGGTTAGTTAGAGGCAACCAGGAAAGATCCAGAGGAGAGTCTTCGTGTTACCTGCCACCCTTGCCTGGCGGACCCTTTCCCTTTTACGAGTTTCCTACACAGCTGTTGTCGACTTGGGGGAGCTGCTTTGGGTTGCTCAGGTTTCTTTCTGCCACTGCAGAGGAATTTGTTCCCCTGCAGAGGCTGTTGGAAAGGGCACTGCAGACAAGCTGGCTTCTCAGGCATTTAAACAAGTTGTCCGAAGGTCGGTGGACTCCATGGAGCAAAGCCCATCCTTTCACTCTTTAATGCCACAAGTGTTTATTGAGCACTGCCTTTTGGAAGAGTGAGAAATAGAGCTTTCAACTTTCAGCCCATGTTTTTCTGTCATTTGGAGGCAATATGAAGATCATGACCTTTTCTGGACCACTTTCACCCCCTTCATTTGAAAATGATTAGTTTTGATTACTTTGACCATGACTATCTTTTTTCCTAGTGGAGCTGACCACGATTTTGCTGTGTCAGAGCCAAAATTTTGTATTTGCATACTCCCCTGGGAAGGGAACTGGGTCAGTGATTATTGTTGTTCTTCCTGGCTGGCAAAATTGGGGTCCCTGGTGCATAAGGGAGATTCCACTGTTTTCTGTGGATTCCGTCTTTGGCATTTCTGATGAAGGTCACTTCTTATTCCTAAAATGTCTGACTTTTTCTGGGGTTTTGTATTCTGAGTATTAAAAGTCACAGGTCATCTCTCTGAATTTGGAGGCCAAATGTGTTTGAACAGTAAAATTCCAGCATGAGGGAAATGGACAAGTAAACTCAAAGACTCATGATTTGACCCATTCCTGCGTTATTCCTTACTGTTTAGGCTTTCTAATGTCCTGTGCTGATTTCCTTGATCTAAAGAATTCTGATTTGAATATATTCCAATTTTAGTGGGACCAGAGTGCTTTACTACATTTACTTATACCAACACCACCATAAATAGTAATGGTAGTTAGCATTTACCCGGTGTGTGTTAAATAAATACCAGGTGCTGTTCTCTGTACTTTACGTTCCCCATCCCCAGCCTCTCAGGCAGATTGTGCTGTTACCATCTTTGCTTCTCAGCTAAAGAAACTTGGCTTAAAGAGGTTTAGTAACTCATACAAGGCTTACTAAGTGACAGGCAGGATTTGAACCTGCAGTCTGATTTGCCAATTCACACTTTTGACCCTTTTTCACTGCCCAACTATACTGCCTCTTACACGTCTCGTATTTTCCCACATGGAGAAAACTCACCAAGGATGAGGCTGACTTAAGATATTCTTGAGTATAAATAAGCCATCTGTTGTTTTGTTTGTCCATCAGGCCAGAGGCTCTTTCCTCAAGCCAACATATGGCAGAAAAAGAAATATATAAAAATATAGATGTCTCAAGGGATAGTTAATGAATCATACAAACAACCAGCACAGCTTCTTTAACCTGCCCCTTCTCGGACCCAAGTCCCCTCACCCCTGCTGCCAAACAGGCCTCTGCCTGTCGGCAGGTGTCCCCATCAGCTCTGTGCTGGCCCAGCCTCCTCGGGGTTGGCTCTCTCACCAGAGTAGGAGGCGACTTCACCCAGGTCTTGGGGGGTTCTGCAAACCTCCAGAGCCTCAGAGACCTTTTCTTGGTGGCTGGTGCTTGGCCACTGTTGCTCTGTCCCTCCCTTCTCGATTCTGGTGGCATCTTCTCATGGCGTGGTCACTGCCTTTGTTCTCTCAACAAAAGAAACAGAGTTATAGGAGCTCAGAGTGTTGTGAAATCACAAAGTTTTCTAGTTCATTCCTCTCCTTTTAAAGAGGAGCCCCACACAGCTGTGGAGTTGTATTGTCCAAGCCAGACCCCCAGTCTCCTGACTTTCTTTCCTTTACACTCAAATGCCTGCATTTGGAATAACAGTGTCACGCCTGGAACATATTGGGTGGTCAGCTTTTATTTTCTTTTCCTCCTCACCCTCTGGTTATAGTAATTATTTGCCTGGACCTTGGATAGCTCTTGGCTTCTGTCCCCTGGCATCTGTGCACTCATGATTTCTGTTTCTTACCTGGGTTTTGACTAATTGCTTTTTGTTGTTTTGTTTTGTTTTTTTTGGCATGTTCCCCACTTTTCGAATCCTGAAGTTTCTTGTAGTCCCCTCAGTCTGCGGCTGATCACAGCCCCACATGATAATACGGTGCTGTTGTGGGAATGAGAAGCTCTGCTAGGAAATTGATGTGTAAGAAACACGAGCAGTTTGGTGACTAGAACCTTCCCAGTGTGCCCTGTCCAATCCAGACCATCTGAATTCAGTCTTACGATGTCTGGATAGATCCTGTGCTGATCAAGTAGGGCTCATTCAGAGAAGAAGCCACAAAAAAACACACAAGACTGGAACAGAAAGGCTTTAATGAGATTACAGCATAGATTATGCAGTCTGGGAAGAGAAGGATACTGCAAATTAAAATATCTGAAATGTTATTAAAACAGTATAAACATAGTTAATTTCAGAGTTGAAAGACCTGGGCCGAATCTTGGCTTTTCTACTTCCTGGTTTTGTGACCTTGGGCTTCTTGCATAACCTGGCCATTGATTTTACCACCACCACCGATGTCAGCTATAGCAGCTATAAGGGGTTGTCACTGTTATCATTTTTATTAGTGGGCAGGGCTAGCAAGACAGGCTCCAACTGCTGTTCACCCTTGGGAATTACAGTGTCCTGCAGTGGAACATGTGGGAGATTCCTGTGGATGCCTGAGACAGAGTCAGGGAGAGAATGTGGTTGCACAGCCACCCGCCAGTTCCTCCATCCTCCTGTGCTCAGGAAATTGAGCGCCACTTGGGGCCAGGCCCTGAGATGAGTGCTAGATAGATTGAGGTGAATGGCCTGGGCCTGCCCTTAAGGAGTCTACCTCTAAAATCCCTCCACTGGATCCAATGCCTGGACCCAGGCGTTCTGTCTGCAGTTCACCCCAGTTAGTTATCAGAATCTCTGTTTTAGGGGTTTCAGTAATTCACCCTCTGGGCTTTAGCTCTTCCTTGTGAACTTTACTCTCAGGGAAGCCCCCCTGTTCTCCTCCATCGTTTTTATTCGTAATAATTTAGCATGCATCCAGGTATTGAGGACTCTTGCCTGCCCAAGATCAGAGGTGGCAGAAAGCTACAGTCTTCTAAAATTCTTTTTTTTTTTTTTCTTTTTGAGAATGGTAGTTAACCAAAGTCTCTTCAACCAAAGTAAGTTGTTACTGTAATTTATGGTGAAAATTATTTGGGGCCATAGACAGTATAATCTTGTGGGTAAGAGTCATTGAAAAAGTAAAAAAAATTTAAACAAACTCTAAACTTATGGGTCTGTTGCCCCAAGGATGGGTTTTAGGAAGTGGTGTTAAGAATCACAACTGAATTGTTAAATACTAAGTGCTCTTTGTGATTTGATTGGGTCTGTAGTTGGGATCGTATATGTGGGGCACGGCTTAATTATTAACATTCTTGGGAAGATTTTGTATGGACAGGTTTTCTCTGTGATCCAAATACCATTTGGTCTTCACAACATGTCATGGGAAAAGTCATGAGACCCAATTCTGATGGAACTTTCTTTAGTGTGTGTTTAAGACTTGTCATCTTCCCATCTCATCTTTGCTATAGAAAAATACTAAACTTTCCCTGAACAAAATAGAAGTATGCTCTACTTCCCCATTACTGAAGCTCTTAGACATTTCTATTTCTCTTGAGTAAGAGATTCCTTTTGTATCTAGGGGCCTCTGTGCTGTGTCGTCTTTTTTTTTTTTTCCCTTGACATTACTAAAGATTTTATTTTGGGAGTAGTGAGGGCCCAGAGCTGTTCCCTTCTGGAGATGTGTGACCAGGGCAAAGAACATGGCTTTGGAACACCAGCCCTGTCACTAAAAGCTGTACATCTTTCAGAATTACTTTTAAGGGCTCTGAGCCTTGGTTTCCTTTTCTGCAAAATGGGAGAATTAATAATACCCTGCAGTGGCCTTGTGAGGATAAATAATAAGTAGACCTAAAGCATCTGGTAGACTGTCCAGCAGATAGTAAGTGGTAGCTATTTTTATTTTTTAGTCTCATCCATTGTTGGCAATACTGTCCTGGTCCAATTATGGGCGTTAATGGCATTTGGGACTTAAGGATAACCTTCATAGGTTGGAATGGGTAGTACCATAGCAAAACCAAATTCTGCATTTAGCCAGAAACTATTCCACTTAGCAAATTACTTGACGGTGTGATATGCCCAAAGGACCCAGGAGGGGACGTCCCAGCGGCAACAGCATAGCCTTTTCTGCCCACGACATGCTCTCTCTTAGGCCCCTGTATCTGAGGCCCTTGTCACAAGTACAGGCATATCAGCAGTTATACTTCTAGACTTTGTCCTTTTGTCTCACCAACTGTCATGAAAAGGACAGCCCACTCCCTTCTG
This sequence comes from Daubentonia madagascariensis, assembly GCA_023783475.1. NCBI lineage: Eukaryota > Metazoa > Chordata > Mammalia > Primates > Daubentoniidae > Daubentonia > Daubentonia madagascariensis. The sequence goes on from JAKFHU010000487.1 coordinate 13,339,101, forward strand.
ACCTCCTCAACACTTACCTAAGTTCATCTATTCACAGGCAAATATGTACTAAAGTGATGATTATTGGAGACTGAGTTTCATGGTTAGACATCTTTGTGTTTCTGGGTACCATCTTCCGATCTTCACTGTTGGTTTTTTGTTTTCTTGTTTTTTCCCCTGACTGCCTTTAAAAAAAAAAACAAAAAACAAAACTCTTTTGTACTCTTAAAAGCATCAGGCTGGGTGGGGGGGTGTGTGTGTGTGTGAAAATAAATGCTTTAGATGGAGAATATCTTTCTGTTGTGTTATGATGAGCCGTCAACTGGTATAGCAAGAAAGAACAAATTTCTCATTTGTAGATTATTTTTACATTTCCCTTTTTCATGGCTGATTATTCCATTATTTAATTTAAGCTTTCAATCTTAATAAGAACGGTTAAGTTTTAGATGAGAATTTTACATCAGAAAACCACATTATACCCAGAGATGGTTCTTTTAGTTCAGATTTGAAAGCACGAGCTTCCTTGTACTAGATTAAACAGCTTGCTCAGACGCACCAAATGAATGTAATGTGCAATCTTAGGTGGCACCAATTAAAGAAGAGTGAAAAGCACAAAACAGTTTTAGAAAAGGTCACCCCACTTAGAAATAGAAATCCACCATCGCTCATGCAACCTGAGGGATTTGGAAATAATTTTTAAAAAATCAATTTAAACATGTAGGCCACCCGTCTTTTAGAGAAATTCAGTTTGTCTCTCTTGTTCAGATGGGGTATAATGAAGCTGTTGCATTTGTTGCCAGGAAAGTGAAGTTTTCCCCACTGGGAACCCCAGGCCAGCAAAGTTCTGGAAGTGTCTGTGGCAGCTTGAATGCTGCTATTTAAGAGCTGATGAAGAGGCAGCTTGGAGAAAACCTCAAAAATAAATACTCTGATTCATCATTGTTGTTCAGGCTTTCCAGCCATCAGAGCCAGCCCAGGGCTTCTGAGACAAAGGGTAACATTCAGCACAGAGCAGCACCGAGTCAGGAGCCCTGACTGTCGCTGAGGGGGCGGAGAGGAGGCAGCTGCCTGCAAACCCCAGAGTGGGGCTCTGCGACGTTGAAGGGACAGCGTGTGCTGGTTTTGCTCCTAGCAGGCGGGGGCTGGGTTGGGGGGGAGAATGAAGAATCCAAGGGAATAATCCAAGGAGGGACATCTTCCTAGAGCAATGATGGTCTCATAAATAGCCCAGAGCTGTCAGCTGGGTGGCTGGCCGCAGTGTGGGGACTGCAGTTAGAAGCAGCACCCGGAGTGGGACTTCCCAGGGGGTCCTGCTGCACTTGGCCTGTCCACTGTGGCACAGTGGAAGGCCAGCTGGGCTCTAAGGCAGGATGTCTGGATTTTGCAGACGGTTTCCAGACACGGATAGAACTTGGGCCGTGGAGTCTATTAGGCCTGTGTTAAATCCCCAATTCTGCCTCCGTCACTTCTTTGAGTCCCTCGCTTCTCTGCATGTCTATGTGAGAGAGGTGACTGACCTCCCTGTGAAGATTGGATGTGATGGTCAACGGCAGAGGCAGAGTCATGGTAGTTGTTAGTGTCACAGTTTGACCTCACGATCCGACACTTACTGTCTTACTGGTTGTATTACCTTGTATGTTTCACTCTTCACACTCCCCAGCCCCTATTTCCTGACCTGAGAAAATGGCAGTACCTGTGCCATCCCACGCTGTGGGGAGTGACCTGATAAGACAAGGTGTGTGCAAGTATTTGGTCAAACCCTGCAGAGGTAGGAGATGGCTGTTACTGGTTGTTCCCATTTGTGTCCTCTGGTCTTCTCAATGCTGGTCAGTGACTACTTTAGCTGCAGGGGAGGGCAAAAATTTAGGGTAGACTCTCAAACGAGTCCATCTTATTCTGTGTAAAGCTCTAGTAAAAAGATTTGATGAGGCCAAGTGCAGTGGCTCATGCCTGTAATCCCAGCACTTTGGGAGGCTGAGGCAAGAGGATCGCTGGAGGCCAGGAGTTGGAAACCAGCCTGGGCAACATAGCTAGATCCTGTCTCTACCAAAAATAAAAAAATTAACAGGGCGTGGTGGTGCTTGCCTGTGGTCCCAACTACTCAGGAGCCTGAGGCGGGAGCATCCCTTGAGCCCAGGAGTTCGAGGCTGCAGTGAGCTATGACGATGCTACTGCAGTCTAGCCTGGGTGACAGAGTGAGACCCTGTCTCAAAAAAAAAAAAAAAAAAAAAAAGAACAAGATGAACAAAGATGTGAATGTGAGGGGTTTTGTTTTGTTTTCAACTAGATTTTAGTCTTCTGTGGATGTTTTTCCATTGCAGAGAGAAGCTGAGAGTGAGCTGCAGATTATAGTTCAGTAAGAAGGTCTTGTGGACAGTGTTCCTGTGGCCCCCATCTTGTGCTACTGTCTCTGCTTTTCTTAAAAGGGACTGATAGGCCATTGCAGAGCCAAGGGAAACTGAAAGAGTTTGGAGCCTTAGCCCCTTTATTATTTTTTTTCCTCTGTGCCTTGTGTTGATTTCTACAGCAAAGAGCAGTTGACTAGATCCAAAGCTAGTTTACTCTGCTGGGCTTGGATGTGGAAGAAAAAATAATTCCCACTCTCCAAACAAGCAAATCCAGAGGCAGCAGGTGACAGCTGCGGTTCTGAACGTAGGAATTACATCTGCAAAGCAGCACTGACTTCCGATCCACGTCTCAGGGCACTCTGGAAGTGCATCTGACTCTGTGTGCCTGCCATATACAAAAAGCCATAAAGGCTTTTTGAAGCAACTAGTTACGCCAAAAATTAAGTAAAACTGTTACCACTTTATACCTACACTTACATATCTCTATTTTGGAGGTTGCAGAACAACAAATGGTCTGTAAAAATGTACAATTACATTGTTTAAAACTCTTGAAAGTCTGTTAAGATTTTCCATCATTGCTTGCCTCTCGGTTAACACCTAAATATCAAAGCCCTAAGATTGTATGAGCCCTTAAAATGTTTTTGGGTCCCACAACAAATTTTTATAGATAGTTTGACCACATTTGTTTTATGTGAAGCTGATAATAAGTCACCACGTGGAATCCCATGGTGGGAGTTTAGCATCAGGCATTTATTAACACAAAGGGCCTAAGCTTATGTTGCAAGTAATATGGTTCTGTAGAAAGCCACAGGGGAATAAGTCATTTCGTGCTTTTAAAACTTAGTAGTTAATGTTTAAGGAGTTGATACAGAGTGGACTAAGCCAAACATTTTTTCTCAACCTTAAAGTTGTTACAGAGAGGCCATAAGGAACTGTTCTATATCATACAGTATTAAAAATGTGATCTTTCTTTTTTTTTTTTAATGCCTGGGATTTCAGTGCTGTGGTTTGCAGTTAACTTGCTCAGGTTATGTTTAATAGCCTCGCTCATATGTGCAGAATCTTTGTGCTCGCTTCTGTGGATATACAGCGGGAGTACTTGGCTTAAAGTTCTTCCTGGGTGTGGATGGAAGCTGGGCAGTTAGTAAGCCATGGGCAAGTTGTAAGGAAACCCAGAGCATAGATGTCATATGAGGGTACCGTGTATGGAGTACCATGGAGGTAAGAGCAAGGAGAGATTATTTCTGGCCCAAGAAGTCTAATTGGAAAATAAAGCAGTTAGGAAGGACCTTGAAAGATGCTACAATAAGACTTGGTTGAGGAGACACTATGATGCCAAGCAGGGAGGGCAGAGCATTCTGGGGAGAGGCGTGGTGTTAGGAAGTGTGTGAGGACTCTTTAGAAGCTAATGGCTGGGAGGGCTTCCACTGAAGAGGCCTGTGGTAGGAAAGGAAGGCTGGAAGGGTGAGTGGGAGCGTGCTGGGGAGACTCAGTGATCACATGCCATTGTTATTAAGTGTTGTTTTTGTTTTACTTGAAAAATTATCATGATACTGTTAAATGATAAAGTACAGATTAATGCATATTTACTGTTTTACTGGATTGAAATTACATTATATTTGACACGTCATTTTATTCTAATGTATGCATGTAATTTTCTTACAATGATGGTAGCATTTTAAAGAGAGTTTGATGAGTCAGTGAAGTATTTTCAAATAAATTACTGTACATGCAAAATATTATAGTCAGAAAATATCTTGGAGTTACAGCTAAAGAACCAATTATTGTTTCATCTATAGGCATCCAATTAAAGTTGAATTATGCTGTTATTTTCACTCAATTTCCAAAGCTACACACTTGCATAATTTCTACTCTTGTTTATAGTCAGTGAAATGTTTAATACAATGTGCCTGATTTAGCACCTGACACATTATAAACTTTGCCTAGTAAATGGTCATCTGGTTGTTTCCTTTTTATGATGACAGATTTCTACACAGCAAATGGAGCTTAACATATTTATATAAAATATAATTTTGGGAGAGGTTCCTTATAACATAGTTCAAGTGTGTTAACTGAGTGTTCAGAAGTATGCCAGTGTTGCACGGCTTCCTGGCATTCTTTGAATACCATGTGGCTCTTCTCTCTTTCCCTTTTCACCAAACCCTACTCATTTTCTTATTTATATAATGAGAAACTGTAAGATGCTAAAACATAGACGTTACTGTGAGATAAGACTTTTGATGGTGTCAAGTACTCTTTGTTATTCTAGAGTAACTAAAGGAAATCAGTGAGTTCCAGCTTGTCTGCTAGTATTAATTTGAGGTTACATAGTGGTGTGCCAAAGACAGAGTGGGACAGTATCAGACACTTAGCAATCATAAGAGCTGGCATGAAGCCTATGCACCTAACACCATAGAAAAGGCCAGTGCCCAAAGTCCTGAAACAAGCCTGGTTTGCTGGCTTTCCTGTGTCAACTGTCAGAAGCAGAAAATGGGAGGCCATGAAACAGTAGACTCATTGAGAGCAGGACTGAATATCAGCAGGCCCGATAATTGTACAGAAACAAGATTGGCCAAGGCCACTTAGTTTAGGGACAAGAGCCCCATATAGTTCACAAGCCCATTGCTGTGGACCAGAATAGTATAAACACTGGTACTGTGATCATTGAGAAAATGTTAAAGTATATTGATTTATTCTTTTTCAGAAAATAAGGTACACTTATAATAAATTTTAGAAATATTTGTACACTCACCATCTTAAAAAAGAAACTAAAAACAAGCCTTAGTACATAAAAAGAAAATATTCAATTTTCTAGAAAATGTGGATGTTCCTTTACAACAAGAGTTACATGAAGCTTTGTGATAGTGCTTTTGGTCTTCTTTATTCAAAGAAATAATTTCCAATATCATTTTTTACTTTTTACTATTAAAAGTAAGTTGTTACAATTGTCCTAGACAGGTTACTATTATTTTCTCTGTTTTACAGATGAGGAAATTGTAAGTAACTGGCTCAAGATTTTATGATTTAAGTTAATCAAATGTTTATTGATTGCTAGGCTTTTTTTGAGGCTTAAGTAAATGTTCAGAAGATTTTTTTCTGTGAGCTTTCAAAAATGTTATTTCTACTTGTCAGTACTCTAAGAGTTAAATATAGAGAATTTATCTACATACTGTGTGTCTTTAAATTTAAGAAAAAATGTTTGCTTCCTTGTATTGAGACTGTTATTTTTTTAATCCTACATCATGTCATGCATTTCTTAGTGCAAGCTACCAGTGTTTTCATCTATGGTTAGATTACCAGAGCTGAAATATAAGAAGAATTAATGAGAAAAATAGGCTTAACCATCTGAAGCTCTGTCAACGTCAGTTTGCTGTTTGTTATTAGCTATGTTTACTTTTTTCAAATCAAGCAAAACTTTATAACCACAGATACAAAAGTGGAGAACATTTAAAAAATCTGATTCAAGGAATCACGCTCAGTTTGGAACGTGTCCTGCAGAATCCAAATATTCAACAAATGCTAGTGGAAGATAGGAAGTAACTAATGTATAATGTAATTGGAAAATAATTTAACATTCATTTTCACTTAAGGAAAAAATTATATTTTGATAACAACACCTTAGATATGTTAATTTTGCTCTGAAATTTAGTGTCTGATATTAATAAGGCCATTCTAGCTTTCTTTTAGATTAATGTTAACGTGATATATCATTTTTTTAATTCTTTTACTTTTCACACATCTGTGCCTTTAAATTTAAAATGGGTTTCATGTAGACAGCATATAGTTTGGTCCTTACCTTTTATCTAATGTGTCAGTCTTTTCCATTTAATTGGAGTCTTTATACTATTTGTATGTAATGGAATTATTATTAATTGACATGGGATTATAATTCACATTTAATGACCACTATCATCTTTCTGTTTGCATTCAGTTCTTTCTTTTATTCCCTTTTTCCTTCTTTTGGGATAATTGAGTATTTTTAAGTATTCCATTTTACCTTCATGATTGGCTTGTTAGCTATATTAGTTTCTAGGACTGCCATACAAATGATCACAGAGTGTCTTAAAACAACAGAAATTGATTCATACAGTTCTGAATGTTAGAAGTCCAAAATTAAGGTGTTAGGGTCATGCTCCCTTTAGAGGCTGTAGGCAAAAATCCTTCCTTGCCTCCTCCTACCTTCTCTTAGTTGCTAGCCATCCTTGGTGTTCCTTGGTTGTAGCTGTATCACTCCAATTTTGTCCTCTGTCTTCATGTGACCACCTTCTCTCTGTGTGTGCCTGTTGTCTCCAGATCTCCCTTTTGTTATGGAAACATCAGTCATTGGATTTAGAGGCCATTCTAATCCAGCATGACCGTATCTTACTTGATTACATCTGCAAAGACCCTATTTTCCAAATAAGGTAACAGTCACATAGACCTGGGGTCTATGGATTTTTACCTCTTTGGGTTTTTTATTAGTGGTTGCTCTAGGGTTTATAACATACATCTTTAACCAAATCACAGTCTACCTTCCTATGCTATTATACCACGTCATGTATAGTGTAAGAACCTTATAGCAGTTGACTTGCATTTCCCCTTGTTTCTTGCCAAGCATCAGGTGCTGTGGCTTTAAGTCCCTGAAGCATCTTGTATATCTGTCCCCTCCTCTGTTTTCCTACTGCTACTGGCTAAGGAAAGACCCTTATTATTTCTTGCCTCGTATCTTCAGTAGTCTAAAGATTCATCAGTTAACCGTGGCATTCAAGGCCACCTGTGATCTTTCCCCTACCTACCTCTCTACCTTCATTTCTCACTTAGGAACCATTGTCATGTCTACACATATGCCTGGAAGTGTCACATCTCTGTACTTGGACACCCTCCTGTCCATTTTATCTACCTCTCAAGCAGTTATTTCTTTTTCAAAACCTAGACAAATCCTGCCTTCTTTGAATTACCCAGTAGAGTCAGCTGTGGCCTCCACTGTGCCCTGCTGTGGATGACACCCCCATCCCAATCCTAGCTCCTGTTACTTTGCACTGGATAATTTGTGTATCCTCTTACTCCCAGGAGGGCATAGACCTTGTGAGGGTCATGTCTGTCTTCTAGCATCTAGGGCAACACCAGACTCGTAATCACTGCTCAATTAAATGTACACTGAATGAAGTCATCAGTGAATCAATGAGCTGAGTGCTAGTTTCACCAGTACTTACTGTTTACTGAGAATTTTTTATAAATGTTGAAATTTTCCCTTAGATGTTGTGATTAATTCTATCTACTCTGGGTGCTTTCCTTCTCTATTCAGTGTTAACTTCATAGAAAGTCACTTGAGAATCAAGAGTCATTTTGATAGCTTCAAATATTGAGAGACAAATGTGAACATATTTTCCAGATGCCTTAAAAAATATGATTTCCACATTGATGTAGGAAATATGAAACCCTTAATACCACCAATTTGACTCAAATATTTATGTTGGCAAATAATTATTTGCAAGCAAAGAAACCATTTTATGGCATTTTATTCTGACACATTAAAGCACTTAACATAAGAATACTATCCAAACATCTTTTAGATAATTTTGACTAGTAACACTGGAAGACATTAATTACATATCCTGGCTGCTTGAAAGTTTGTGAAACATGTTGCTACACACTTTTTTTCTTAGGCCTGTCCACAAATCCTGTCATCCTGTAAATGTGGAAATGTTCAAAAGGTTTTATTTTTCTGATTAGAGAAACCAAGTTAATTCTAACTATCGTAGTAGATCTATAGCCTGAGGGAACTTTCTGCTGACTCTTGTACAGGGAGGTTCCCTTGAAGTAGATAGTGGAAGAGTGTTATAAAGCAAAAACTATAGCTACTTACATTTCTCATTAGCTATGAAAATAAATACCAAAAAATGTTCTGAGATGAGGGAAATCACCACCAAACCTCACAGGGCTGATGCAGCTGGTGCAGATGAGGGCATTCCTTCTTAACACTTTCTTCTTGGCAGGAAAGGGAAGAGAGTCATCTCCTTTCTCTTCCTTCCTCCCAGAAAATGATTTATAATGGTTGAGGGATCTACTGTTAGCAAAATTCAACAACATACTAATGGCCAAGTATTCTAACAAATGAATATTTATCAAATTGCATACCATGCACCAGGCACCAAGCTTAGTGTACCACATGGGTATTTTCTCATTTAATCTTCACAACAGCCCATCAAGGTAGGTGCTGTAGTGTGCTGAAAAGTGGCCACCCAAAACATATTAATACCCTAATCCCTGGAACGTGTAAATGTTGCCTTATTTGCAAAATGGGTCCTTGCCAATGTCATTACATGAAGGAGCCTGAGGTGAGAGGAGTATCCCGGATTATCAGGGTGGGCCCTAAATGACATCGCAACAATTCTTTAAAAGAAGGCAGTGTGATCATGGAGGCAAAGATTTGGAATGACGCTGTCATGAGTCAAGGAAGCTGGGGGAGGCGAGGAGTAGATTCTCTTCTAGGCCTCCCAAGGGAACACAGTCCTGCTGACACTTGGTTTTGGCCCAGTGATACTAGTTTCAGACTTCCGGCTTCCAGAACTGTAGGAGAATAAATTTCGGTAGTTTTAAGCCACCAAGTTTGTGGTAATTTGTTACAACAACCACAGGAAATTCATACAGGTGCCATTATTACCTCATTTTATAGAGGTGGAAACTGAGGCTTAGAGAGATAGATTAAGATTAAGATGCCCAAGAAGCTGGGTGTAGGTGTAGGTGTAGCTGGGATTCATGCCCAGTCCTTTGTCCGGAGCCTGGGCTCTCAGCTGCTTCCTGGTGAGAAAATGCTAATTTGCATCTAAGGCTGATAAATAGCAGAGTGGACGGGAACCAGCCAGGGTCTGGCTTGGCTCAGTAGACTGCTCCCTTCTGCCTTGGAATAACAAGAATCTCTTGAGGCCCAGACCCCTCGTGAGAGATTGAAGCCTTACAGGACGATGGTACCTCTCCTGGCCACAGAACGGGAATGACAATGGATTTGACTGTGTTCTAGCCACCTGCTTTTTATCAGCAATATAAAGGGAGCAGAAACCATGAGTTTGATACAAATTGATAGTCAACAGTTGTGTGAATTCCATTTGAATCTCCTCTGGTGGTGTTTCTAACTCAAACTATTTAAAGTATTTGGTAGGAACACAAACCACTTGCTGATGAGAGAAAAAGAGAAAAAACAAGACATTGATTTTCCATTCTGGAAATTTTATTTCTTAGAGCAAGAAAGAAATCCTTCATTGCCTCCTATGTTGCTATTTTTATTCACCTCTTTTTATTAGGGGTGGGTGGGGTGTGCTTCTTAATAGTGATGGCACAGATCGAATTAATTTTGAGCCCAAACAAGAAGTGATAGGGATTATGAAATCCAAAAGGAATGAAGTTTATGGAAGCATAAACCACCTCTCCCCGCACACCACTGCTCTCCCCCTGCCAATTAAAAAATTCCTCTGTAATTTCCTACATGTTTCTTTTTAGAGAAACTCTTCATACCCCTGTGTACTTGAATCTCCATTTGGAGCAACTTGAAAACATCCCTGGCCCATTTTATTCCATATATTTCCCAGTGTCTCAGGCATAAACAGACATGTGTTTCTGACATGTGCTGGGTTTCACTTTTTTTCCTTGGGTAAAGAGCCATAGCCATGATGGGAAAGGAGATTCCGGGACTACAACCAGTGGTGTTAGACCTTCATCTGGTTCTGAGCCAACATTCTCTCACAGAGTCATCCCTTGGAGATGTCCCTGGTTGTAGGTCCTTAGGGAGAACATGCCAAGTTTCTGCACAAACTGTCCAATCTCTTGACAGTTGAAAGTTCCATCACAGGCTAAAGAAGGCTCTAGAAATAGAAGTGGGAATGATTTCTCCAATATGGGCAAAGGAAAAGCACAGCCCTCATTAGAGCTGCCTGCCAACATCAGACGCCCATTCGTTCACTGCCGCCTCCGTGGCGCAGGCACAAAGGGAAATGACACATTAGTTCTTCCCGCAAGGAGTTTGCAATGTTCTGTTCTTACGGATGTAAGAATTGGTGCTTGTGTGTGTGTGTGTTTTATGAAAATATCTTTTGTTACCAAGCATAGCTCTTGTAAACAGCCCCTTTTATTTAAAAACCTGTATTAACCTATGTATATTTAACCTATATTTAAAACCTATATTTTGTATTGGTGTGTAACAAATTACCCTAAAACTCAGTGGCTTAAAACAATTGATGTTTATTCTACAGCATTTTTGGGTCAGGAATCTGAACCCAGCTGAGTGGGGTTTCTGCCTCGGGGGCTCACACAAGGCTGCAGTCAGGGTTTCAGCTAGGGCTGTGGTCATCTCAAGACTTGACTGGGGGAGGACTCACTTCCAACCGTGCTGTTCGCAGGATTCAGTTCCTTGAGGGCTGTTGGACCGAGGGCCTCAGTTCTTCCCGTGCTGTTGGTGGAAGCCCCCTCGATGCCTTGTCACAGGGCAACTCACTGATGGCAGCTGGCTTCCATCAGAGTGAGCAAGAGAGGGCAAGCAAGAGTCTTCTCATCACCTGATCTGAGAAGGGCTGTCCCCTCACTTTTGCTATATTCCATACGTTTGAAGTGATTCACTAGGTCTAGCCCGTACTCGAGAGGAGGATGTTGCACAGACACGTGCCTGCCAGGACATGGTGGTCATTCAGGAGGGCAGCTGAGAGGCTGCCTACCATAGCAGAACATTAGGTTTTACTTTAGACAGACCTGTTTAATGAAAATCTTGATTTACATATGACACAGAATTATTTTCTCTTCTTTCCTTTATTGAAGTAAAATTCACACATTGTAAAATGCGTAGATCTTAAGTGTATAGTTCGAGTTCTGAAAAATATATAGGATCTTTTATCTTATAAAAGCCAGGACCATGAGATTTCTTTAAATGCCAAATACTATTGATTTATATACACTGTATGTATTTATGTACAATGTAAACAATAGATGTATTAGTAATCTACTGCACATAACAAACTTCCCCAACACTCAGTGGCTTAAAGCAACAGCATCTATTATCCCACAGTTTCTGTGGGTCGGAGATCCAAGCACAGCTTAGCTGGGTGCCTGTGACTCAGAGTTTCTCACAGGCTACAGCCCAGGAGTCTGGTTTCCTCAGTGCTCGACTGGGGAGGGATCTGCTTCTAAGCCTGCTGACATGGTTGTTGGCAGGATTCAGTTCCTCACTGTCATTAGACCGGACCCGTAGTTCCTTTCCGGCTGTTGGCTTAGGGACTGCCCTCAGTTCTCTGCCTCATGGACCTCTTGCTTGCTTCCTAAAACCACGCAAGCCAGGAATGCAATATCAAGAGAGAAATGCCCCCAAGATTGCAGTCACAATCATTTATACCCTAATCACAGAAGTGACAACCTAACACTTTTGCTATGTCCTGTTCGTTAGAAGCAAGTCACTAAGTCCAGCCCACACTCAACGAGAAGAGACCACACCAGGGTGTGAACACCAGCAGGTAGAGGCTCGTTGGGAGCCCTGTGAGAAGCTGCCTCCCCCAATGTGTAATAATATATACTGTAGACGTAACTATTTTAAGAGCCCATCAGTTTTATGTCCTGGGGATGCCTTGTCAGTGGAACATATAAATATATACAGCTACAGGAAAATACTAAATTCCGTAAAAGTCTGAAGAATGATTTTTAAATTGTGACGACTCTATCCTCAGATGAGGTTGGATCAAATAATTTTTCCCTAGCAAATAAATGAAATAATTACAAAGATTTAAAGATGATTAATAGGTAGCTTTCTTTCTCCCGAATGTTTCTTGGGCTTCCTTACTGAGGTTTTGAAATATTTTCACAAATTCTTTAATACTTCTCCCTTCAAGAGGTGGAGGTTAACTCTCCTCCCCTTAAGTGTGGACAGAACTTAGTGATTTGCTTCTAGTGAATAGAATATGGTGGCAGTGACAGGGTGTGACTTCTGACACTAGATGTAAAAGGCATCGTAGCTTCCTCTTTGTTCCCTTTCTTGTATCACTCACTCTGGGGAAGCCAGCAGCCATGCTGTGGGGACGCTCAAGCAGCCTCTAAGAGGGCTGTTGTGGGGAACTGAGATCCCTGCTGACATCCCTGTGCGTGAAGCATCTTGGAAGTGAATCCTTTCATTTATCGGTTACTGTGCCAGGGCCTGTGAGAAGATACCAAGAAGTAGAAGATATGGGCCCTCTTCTCAGGGAGCTTAAGAACTAGCTGAGGAGTATAGGAAAGCTTGTGCTATCTTACTGTTCAGAAGGTGAAGTGTGTGGCTGGGGTGTTCCAGAAGGTCGTCTTGGAGGTACAGGGGTAAGCCTTGAACCTTGGGATAGAATTTAGGCAGGCTGATGGACAGCTAAATTGGTGCAGAAGCTGGGGTGTAGCATGAGGTTATTAAAGTTATGCAGGTGAGAAGCACAAGGCCTGTAAGTAGAGGGCTCTGTACTGGATATTGGCATGGAGAGGAGAAAGAAGATGCTCACCCATGTTCAGGAGTGAAGGCCCACGAATGCCTGCCAGGGCAGAGTTAAGACTTTTCTCAAAAAACAGCCTTGGATTTGTTAAGATTTGGAAGAAGTATGAGCATGGAGCCTGCAAAAGACATCCTTGACCCAGAAGATTCTTAGGGCTTCCATTAGCAATCGTGCTATGACATGTTTCTGGTTCCTGTTGGGGTCTGTGTTTCAAACTTTGGAAGAGAACATTCCTCGGACTCTGTTGCTATCTAGAACCCTTCTCCCCAGTCTTGCTGTGCCTGTCTATACCTTCTGAAATCCTATCTGTTCTCCGGAGTTAAGAGGACCTTATATTTTCAAGGATTATTTATTTATTTATTTGCCACTAGCAAATAAAGTAAATCTGTGGATGTGTAGGTGGTTGGTTGTGACATCTGCTGCCCTGTCAGCAGCCTTTTCCTTCCTCTCAGCATCCCGAGCTGTGTATTCTGTTGAAGAGGAGGCATCTACCTGCCACAGGAATGGACCAGCCAGTTGGGATCATTTGTTGCCCCTGAACACTTTTAATACCATGTAGATACTGTCCCATAGTACTTACGATCCCACAGTTGTCTCCTTCAGTAGATTGTAAATTCTTTGGATGCAGGGATTGTGTCTTACTGAGCTGTCAGCATAGCATTTTAAACATAACAGGTGCTTAAGAAGGGCCGTTTTTCATTCTGGATTGGTTGGCGTGGTGGGTGGAGGAAGTGCCGTGCAATATGTGTGTCACCCTTTTTGTATAATGAGACTTCCTGGCTGCAGCACACGCATGTGGCTTCCTTTATGGAAGACACCATCTGCACATGCCTCACCACCGGTGACATGCTTTTCCACCATGTTGCAGAATCAGTGTGGAGGATGCATATTCTTCCGTAACTTCCTTTGTGCCACACACTCCCCAATTCACCTGGGCATCTTTGAACAGGGAAGCAAGGTTGCTGCTTCCTCACCAATGTTGTAGATGCTCTTTACAGATAGCTTATAAATGTCCCTCCTTGGAGGTATATCTTGTAGAAATCCTAGTTTCTAACTTCATCCAAGAAATTTCTAGGCAATGTGGTAACTGGTAGCCTAGTTTGTCCTTTATGAGCCATTTATGCTACTAGAAAGCTGCTCCACCCAGATCCTCATTTGAGTTACAGGAACAAGGAGTCTTTTGACTTTTTTTTTTTTATTAGTAGTACTGGCACTTCTATTATGAACTACCACAGTTGACAAACTGTTAGTTTCCACAGTAATTTTAGACTGTCCTTAGGTGAAGGGTTTCCCTTCCCGATGCTATTTAAGATTTAAAATGTGTGGAATCCAAGAAGTCATGAAATATTTCATTTGTCATACCTTGGCTATGAGTGCTACTAATTATTTTTTCTTCCTATCATTAAGTATAGAGCCTTCTCATTTATGTTGTCAAATGAATTTTCCCCTGCCACTTTTTCTCAAGGAAGGTGCTCTGTGAAAAGGAAGGCATCCATTCACGCAGCTTGGCTCTGAATGGGCGAGCCATCCAGGCAGCCTCCTCCCTGAGACTGGGGTTCTTTTTCACCGAACCACCTGCTTATGAGAACACTTTCGGGCATCGAATTTCTGTTTACCATCTGGAAGCTTTCCATTTTGAACACATTTGGGTCTTTCACTGAAAGGCACTTTAAAAATTCAAGGTTTTCGTGTTATCACCAGAAAACATCTATTAAAATGTGCATTTGCACCTGGAGCCATTTAAAACACATGAGTTAACCCCTTGTGCTCTGAGAATAATCTTTCTTTTCTTTTTGTTTTTTCTTTTCTTGGTCAAGACAATAGTCTTCATGGGCATTAGGTGACAAAAGCTATCTAATTCCATTTTAGCCCATAATACATTATTTAAAGAGATTATTGAAAGAGATGACTCCTGGAAGTAAAGAAATGGAACTATTTAACCAAAAGAAGAGGAAGTGTGACAACCTCAAAGCTTTCCTTAGACATTTGAAAGGCAACTGAGTATGGAAGGGGGCATCCTACCTGATGCTCCCAGGGAAGAGCCAGGGTAGGGGGTAAGGAAACCACTTGGGGTCAATGTGGGAACACACTCTAGTAGTTTGGAGCTGTTGACAGTTGGACGAGGTGGGTTCATGAAGTTGTGAGCCTCTGGTTTCCAAAGATATTCAGATATTGAATGACTACCTTCACCCTGTGCTGCAAGAGGGACTTCTTCGACTGGTAGGAAACAGAATAGGTAGGCTCTAGAACCTCCATCAAACTTGATAATTTATGTGATTTTCTTTTCATTTAAGATAGAAAATTATCTCAAATGTCTCTGATTTTTTTTTAGGGGATTTGGGGAAGGACATAATGAATTATTCAGAGACTCCTCTCTGTGAAGCAAGTTGCACAAAGACAGACAACTTGGTACAAATTACGATTCTAAAATTGTTAGTAATATATTTTATTCATGCACTCTACTTACAACAGAAGATTTCCTGCTTGACATTTCTTAGACAAATCACTCATGATCCCACAGTTACTCTTTGAATGGGTGCAAAATCCAACGCAAAAAAAAAATGATGTACACAGTCTAATGGATTATGCAAGTCTTAAAATTTTTCGGTAAAAAGATTACTCATTAGGATCTTCCAGTGAATATATTCAGTATAATCATTGAGATAATTGCTCTCTCATGTAACAAGTACCAAAATATGGTTTGTGTTTTATATGGGGGAGGGGACTTTTTGAACAATGTTAACAAAGGCAAATATCCCTTTTAGGGGGCTTTAGCACCTACAGAGATTTTCTTCGGCAGACACAGTGGCTTTTCTCTCCATACTTTCAAAATTTCGAAATTTTTTTTCTAGTGCTTTTCCCCTATTTTTTTCCAATGAGTGGTGAGACCCACCTGGGCAGATTTCCTGTGGGCCTGTGAGGGAGCGTTAGCTAGGGAGTTGTGTTTTGAGTTCACATACGGAATAGGTGCCACTGGATGGAGGTTTGGATCCCAGTATCCCCTTTCCCGGGCCCAAGTTCTGCATAGGCAGAATCCGTACAGTCCGGATACCTGGCAGCAAGCGCACTCCCTTGCTGACGTGTGGGGACCTTGTGATGGAAATACTTTCTCCAAATAAAGCCCCCTGCTCCCAAACTCTGAAGTATTTAATAACTTTATTGCCCTAGCCAGTCTGGGAACAGCTGTATGTTCAGGAATTCTCATGAAACACAGCCGGGCCCCACACTGCCAGACTTGAGGCCCAGGGTGATTGGTTTGGTTTGTGGTTCATTCATGCACTTGATATTTATTTGGCAGCTGTGTGCTGTGCACTGTGTAGACACTGAAGCATAAACAGACATTTCCCCTTCTGAGGCCTCTGGTTTCATTGAAGAGACTGACAGTAAACACATATGCAAACAATTACATTATTTATTTAAAGTCATGGTAGGTGCTACATAGGCACAAAACACGGTGAAATGATAGGGAACAGGAGAGAGGAGGGCTTTCTTCTTTTGGATCCTGGGGGATGGCCTTGCTAGCATGGGACCTTTACGCTGAGACTCACAGGGTGTAGGGGGTCAGTCTAGGTGAGAGTAGAGCGGAGCATTCCAGGGAGAAAGGAGCTCGGCAGCGGGTGTGGAGCACCGGGGGCACAGAGAGGCCAGCTGCAGACTGTGGCAGGCCAGGGCAGAGACAGACAGTGCCCAGCCACCTTGGCCACGGTGAGGGATTTGGTTCTACATCGAGCTGCAAAGGGAAGTGCTACAAGGTTTTAGGCTGGGAGTGATGATCAAGAAGGTGGCCCTGGCTAGTGCCTGGGGAGGAAAAGAAGCGTAAGTGGGTGAGAGGGAACAGTTGTTGGAGTCAAACATGGCGACGCCCACAACTGGGGTGGCGGCAGCGGAAGTGCTGGGAAGTGAAGGTCTGCAAGGCGGCTCAACTCTGGATCCGATGGGGTTGATCCTGCAGTGCAGCTCAGAACAACAGCCTTCGGACTGGGCATGCTCCTCAATTAATATCCGAGGCTATCTCACTGGAGGCAAAATGGATGAGTTTGACACAGCAAGGCAGACAACGTTGCTGGCAAGATCTGAGAGCACCTTTCGCGCTGGGGGTCTCTCCCTTGCTATCACTACGTGTTCGAACAGGCACGGTTTCCCTCTGGGCTCACATGGAACGGCATGGGGCTGCACACATTTAAATCTATGACAGCTCTTGCAGCAGACCAGGAACAGTTTGAGCAAAGGAGTCCTTGAATCGGAGACTGTTAGAGCAGGGACAAGCCTTAAAAGCCCTCCAGCACCCTTGTCTTAGAGTACAGGGAACTCAGGCTCAGAGAGGGGCAGGTTTTTCATACAAAGACACACAGCCAGTGAGTGACACAGGAGAGAAGCCATCCACTGAGGGAAACTTTCTTTTACTGAGAATTTTCAGTGATACTTTCGTAAGTCTTCATTAAATCCTTCTACGGTCTAACTTTTAAAAATCCTTTCTGAATTAATTTATTTAAGGATTAAGCCAGTCAAAACCCTGGGACTATTTTGAGTAAACAGCTTAAAAGTGGAATCCGAATGTTACCAAGATAACTTCCCTTGTATGTGAACAGCCATAATTGGGCTCCGGTCTCTCATGTGAAAAGCCAAACAGTTTCAGATCTAATGAGTTCTGGCCACTGGGGCAGATAGATTTTGGAATTCGCTATTTATAGTGTTTTCAAGTGTCACTTTCCCCCTTTCTTTTAATGAGCACTGAGCTGTGATGAGGCCCCCAGGAGTCCGGAGCATATAGATGAGTATGCTGGGGGCGTCACAGTGAGTGACTTCTGGTACAGGTTTGGAGCCAAGGGCTTAATTTGGGATGTTTGCTGTTCCTTATAAATGAGGATGTGCTCTCCCAAATAAACGGCAGGTCAGTCTCTTCCCGGACTGGAGCACTGAGAAGGTGGGTGCACTTGGCGGAGGCAGGCGCTCCCTCCAGAGTCTTGCACAGGGCAGTTGTGTTTCGTGTGCCTAGGAGGGCTGTGTTGTGGTTAAATCAGGAATATAAAAAATATAAAGATATTGTCAGGGAGGGCCTCAGTGGGGCCCAAAGGAAATCAAGTAAATTAGCAAAAGCAAATGAGATTTAAAATATAAAATACACATTGAAACGAAGCCATTCCTATGAAAAATTGGGAACGTTCTTTAAGTGTTGCTGGTGAGGCTCGGGAAAATACAAAAGATTTTGTGTTTCGAGCCCATCATCAGTGTATTATTTAGAGGGGAATTTCTGATTTTTTGCTGAGGAGGAGTTCATCTGAGTTGTGAAGTGGTATGATGGGGGAAGAACACCGGCCTAGGACTTGCAACCCTGAGTCGGCTGTGGGACTCCAGGCAAGTTGCCTGATCACTCGGAATCTCCATTTCCCCGTTTGTAAAGTGGGAATTATATCAGGCATCCGTCTGACCTCTCTGAATTGTTGAGAGGATCAGAGGAGATAATGTACAAAACGCAATGTGTGAGCCATATGACACCATTCACAGTCTATGTTTCCCCCCGGTTCTGTGTTTTTTAAAACCGGGCTGTACATTTGAATCACCTGAGGAGCTTAAGAAAATTGCCAGCCCCACCTCTAGCATTCTTCATTCCCTCGGTCTGAGTTGGCACCAGGCATCGGAGGTTTCCCAAAGCACTCAAA
Source organism: Daubentonia madagascariensis (assembly GCA_023783475.1). Taxonomy (NCBI): domain Eukaryota; kingdom Metazoa; phylum Chordata; class Mammalia; order Primates; family Daubentoniidae; genus Daubentonia; species Daubentonia madagascariensis. Next base: position 13,357,554 of record JAKFHU010000487.1, read on the forward strand.
GGTAGTTCTCCAGGGCAAGCCTGGTCGCAACCTCAGGCCTGACCATTAGGGGCGCTAAGGAGCCGGGGGGGGCCTGTCTGGCCACTGCCTTCTGGAGACCAGACAGCGGTCCTGGGAGGTTGTAGGCTGCCTTCCCCAGGCACACTGCCTCCCTGCCCGCAGCCTGTATCTCTCAGGTTTTCCCAGGGAGTTTTCCTGTTTAAATACTGACTCAAATGCAGCCTGCTGAGGTTTGAAGTACTAACGAGCCCCCTGCCTGAGGACGTGGGCCTGCAGGGAGCCAGAGTTACTGTTTTCCCTGAAACATATCATTTTTAAATGATTCTGAAGCCTGTTAAATTAGATTGATGAGATTAATCTGATAAAGTGGTAACAGGGTAGAAAAGCAGAAATGATTGTTTTCACGTGCTTTTTAATTCAGTCAAAATTAATGAAAGATCTTGTGTTTACCGACAGAACTGGAGTTTAAAATTTTGAGTACAGAATTCAATAGCCAGTTTTAATGTATGAGTCCCACTTCCTTGTCAGTATTTGGAACTGAACGACAGCGCAGCTGGAGGCTACTTTGAGTTGTAAAGATCGCAAGGGAACAGGCAGAGGGGAGCCACGTTTTACCCTTGAAGCTCGGTTAGCTCACACACTCATCACGCCACCGAGAATGGATGTTTTTAGTCGGAAGAGACTGAATCCTTTTGGGTTTCTGTTGTCATTCAGCATGTGTCATGTCCACACCCAGGGATGCCTCTCTTAAAAATAAGGCATATGATCCTGCAATTCCACTTCTGGATATAGACCCAAAAGAGGGTCCCAAAGAGATATTTGTACACCCATGTTCATAGCAGGAGCATTCACAATAGACAAAAAGTGGAAGCAACCCAGTGTCTTTAGATGTATGGATAAATGAAGTATGGTACGTACACACAATGGGTTATTATTCAGCCTTAAAAAGGAAGGAAAATCTGACACATGCTACAATATGTATGAACCTTCAAACATGTTATGTGAAAAACCCAGTCACAAAAGGACAAATACTGTATGATTCCACTTATATGAAGTGTTTAGAAGTAGTCAGAATCACAGAAAGTAGAATGGTGGTTGCAGGGGCTGCAGGGAAGGGGGAATGAGGAGTTGGTATTTAATGGGTACAGAGTTTCAGTTGGGGAAAATGAAAAAATTCTTGAGATGGGCAATGGTGATGGTTACAAAACAATGTGATGCCACAGAACTGTACCCTTAAAAATGGTTAAAATGGTAAATTTTATGTATATTCTACCACAATAAAAAAAAATTGTAAGTAAAACACTACAAAAAAAGAGAGGTGTCTGTAGGCCCTCTCTGCCCTAATTCAGATGAGTTCTACCCTGTAAACGTTGGTGAACTCTTCAGTCTTTTTGCCGGCATGGCAAATACACAGTACTGTCCTTCTTGCTTAGAGCTGTAGATGGGGAATAGCAGTCATGGAGGAATGTCTCAGGCAGCCTGGAGGAGACCTTGGGGAAACTCAGGTGTGACCACAAGGACTTTTGTTTAGGTTCCCTGAGTCTTCTGTGTGGTGCATCCTACCAGCTGGAGTTCTCTAAAATTCCAGTGTATGTGAACATAATAATAATAATAGCCAAGGTTTGTTTAAAACTCAGTGTGCCAAGTACTGTGAGAAATGTTTTAAATGGAACAACAACCTTAAAAGATTCTATTATTACCCCCACGGTAGAGATGGCCATAGAAAGGATGGAAAGGGTAGTTGCCCACAGCACACCGGGGCCACAGGCACCAGGGCTGGGATTTGAGCAGGCTGGCCCCCTCCCGCCTGGGCGTCACAGTGACTGGCACGTGCCCATTTTATACATACATTCTCCATGGGTAGGATGAGCATCCATAAATTAGCTTGGTAAATTTTTATGCAGACTGGTTTTGTTTTATTTGGAATGGAATGATGGCCCTTCCCAGTGATTTCTGGTTAAATCTCCCGTAACTATCGCAGCTATTTCATCCTGTAAGCTTTTTTTTACATTTAATTTTTGGAGTCATTGTTTTAGGTTTATAGGAAAATTAAGTGGAATGTACAGAATTCCTGTATACATATCCCTTCCCCCTAACACATAGTTTCCCCTATTATTAATATCTTGCATTAATTGGTATGGTACATTTGTTACAACGAATACAATATTATTAACAAAAGTCCATGGTTTATGTTAGAGTTTACTCTTGGTGCCATACATCCTATGGGTTTTGACAAATGTGTAATGACATGTAGCCACCATTGCAGTATCGTACAGAATGATTCCACTGCCCTGAAAGTTCCCTGTTCACCTTTCTTTCCTCCCACCTACCTAACCGCCGGCAACCACTGATCTTTTTACTGTCTCCATAGTTTGCCTCTTCCAGAACGCTGTATAGTTGGAACCATACGGCAGGTAGCCTTTTCAGATTGCCTTCGTTCACTGAGCTACATGCGTTTAAGTTTCCTCCATATCTTTTCATGGCTTGATAGCTTGTTTCTTTTTATCACGGAATAATATTCCACTGTTTGGATGTACCGCAGTTTGTTTATCCATTCATCTACTGAAGGACATCTTGATTGCTTCCAAGTCCTATAAGCTCTTTTAATATTGCAGTTTTGTACAAGTTTGACCCTTGATGTGATGAGATAGGAAGGGCTGTGAAAAATATCACTCTCTTTGTCCTATTGACTCAGGTTCTGAATAATCCACTCTAGGGCTGTCCTGTTCCATCCAGGAGCCTCGGGCCCTGGGAGGCTGTTGTGCAATTAAAATGTGGCTGGTCCAAATGGAGATGTATGTACATCTGTGAAGAATACACATTGAATTTCAAGGACTTGGCATAAACAAAAGTGTGAAATATCATTAATAATTTCTTACATTGATTATGTATGGAAATGAGAATATTTTAGATATATTGGATTAAATAAAACATATTATTAAAAATAATTTTACTGGTTTCTTTTTACTTTTTTAATGAGGGTACTAGAAATATTTTAATTACCTGTGTGGCTCACATCATGTTTCTATTGGGCAGAGCTGCTAGAGGAAAAGAATATGCTTGGCCTGTGTGTACCATGCGCCTTTAAACATGCTCTTCAGCTGATACTTATTGGGAACCTGCTAGTGCCAAGCACTGTTTAAGCACTTCAGATAAGTAAGTGATTGAAAGAAACAAAATCCCATGACCTCGTGGGTTTTTAGTACATGTTAGATTTAAATACCATCGAATTACCTTTTCTTTATTTGTTTGTTCTTTCCACAGTAGCACTACTCCTTTAAAAAGCCTGGTGCCCCAGGAAAGAGAAAGAAGGCTTTAGGATAGAAAGTCCCTGGTTCTAATAGTGGCCTCAACACTTACTAAGGTGTGACTTTTGGCAATTTCTTCCTCTTTAAGCCTGGGTTTCCTGTCTGTTAAATGGGAATAAGCAATTCCTTTCCTGTAGTGCTGCTTGTGCAATATCTGGTACGGGGTGGGTACTCAGTGAGTGACTCTGACTGAGCTTCCATCCCATAGTCCTGCCTCCAGCCCAGCTCTTAGATGTGCCCTGCAGCATCCTGCTTTTCTCCTCTTGCAGCCCAGAGGCCACCCTGAGCCCTGAGAGAGCTGCTCTGAAGTTCAGTTCCCATTGTATCTTCTCCATTTACATTTCTTGACCTTTCCCTTTCTCAGCCAGCAATCCCCAGGGAGGTCTGTTTTCTAAGGCACCCACCTGGCCTCTTCCTGAGTTTTAATCCATGCTCTAGCTGAAAGCCTTAAAACAAAACATGAATTATGACTCCTGCATTATAACGTGGGACTTCCTGTATAAAATGAAGTTGCTCAAGCAGAAAGCTGGGGCTGTAAATCGGTAGCAGTTTCAGGATTTGCAGCCTCATTTTGGCACCAGGAGGTCCCTCTTTCTGCCCAGGGGCGTCACGTCTTCCAACATCTTTGCATGTTGAAGACTGGAGAGAGACAGTGCTGAGAAATACATACTAAGGACGTGCACAGGCATTCGTTCTTGGGATTTCTGGTCTGGTTCCTATCGGCTCTCCTGTCTTGGTAGATGACATAGCAGGACATAGAAACACTTGGAGCCTGTTTACCATTTTTTATGAAGGCCTTACCCACAGCCCCTTGATCTACCCACTATGTGTATTCATTTTAATGCTCTTTTTGAGATCATAGACTACCCCGGGAAATCAAAGTGGACAGTCCCAGTTCTCAAATGTCTTGTATTCAATGAAGTTATCTGGCCATGTTAGAATAAGTGATAAGATGCAGGAGCTGAGGTCACACCTTCCCAGCTCTTTGTGAGGAACACTGGAGATGCTGGGGACTTAAATTTTAGATGGGTCATTGTAGCTACAGGGTAGAGGAAGGATGGGTGGGGTGGGGCATCCAGAGTCCTTGGATACCTTGTCTCCTGGGCCCTTTCTCACCACCCTTGGGCTAAGAGACACCCTTGAGCACATCTCCTATGTGGCTCCTTTGAGATCTATTGATAATCACTTGATTCCTTCTTTCAGAGAATGACCCGGCCAAGTCCCAGGGAAGGGGGGACGGGCCTGTTGCTGGTTTCAAGGTTCTCTCACTTTCTTCTCTTTTGAGGTTTGGCCAGTGCAGAAGTGGAAAGAGGGTAGACATCATCTGCTTTAGAAATATTTTATATGTTTTAGGGAGAAGGAAGCAAAGAATATATTTTTTAGATGAACACACTTTAAAATTTCAGTAAAACAGACCACTTATTGGAAGGAGGGCATTGTAAAGACGGGAAGATCTGGTTTTTAGAAACAGCTTTTCTCACTTTTGGGTAATAAGAACTTCTTCCTTCCTGAATGTTGTATTTGATGGGTCTTTGATCAATGGAGGACAAATTTTTTAAAAAAGAAAAGGTGACCTATGTAAATATAGTCATATCCTACCCATGTGAAATATGATCATTTATTAGACTAGAACTATTTGTTAATTCAGCTTTGTGTCCTGAATGAGAGTCACACTCAAATTTGAAGTACACAGAGATTCTTCAGTCTCTTCATTTTTGATGCCCAATTTTCTCTCCTGGTCTCATTCCAGGTGCCCTTGCTGTTCTGTATTTGGGACACTGCCTCAGAGTAGTCCAGTTTTCCAAGGAGCACTTAGGTTTCAAGAGCATCAGCCGTGAGCCTCTCACCAGCCTCCCAGGGACTCTGAGAAGGGATGTTTTGGGGGGAAGATGCTTCATGAGAGGATGTTTTGTAACTTAGAAAGAAAAAAGAAATTTACCAAATAGATAACTGAATCTTTGATGGGAATATTAGAAAATATATTTGTCACATCATATAATGTTTAGACACTTTCCACTGCTAGTGAGAGTGCATCCTGTACTCACTTTGTAAAATGTGGAAGAGGCAAACCTTTCTGCTATTATAAGAAAAAAATCAAGGGAAAAGAAGGCTGCATGTGTGAGACAATTTAACTTAGTTGTAATCATTTTATTAGCTTAGTATGAAAAGTAGCCACTGGAATATAAGGCAGTTGATTTCTCTAAGTATTAAAATGAAGTATTGAGGAGATAGGAAATGGGCGCTAATGTGACAAGATACGAAGACAAGCTGGGCGTTGTGCGGTGGCACCGGACAACTTCTGGAACATTCCAGAGCATGGCTGTGTAGCTGGTGAGGGCCTCCTGGCTCCTGTGTGGTGACTGAGACTGGCTCCTGCTGGTGGGTTGTTGCTAAACTGTGGCTGTTAATGAAGCAGGTCCCTGGAGCAGGAGATCCTGCCTGGACACGTGCATGTTTGTCCCTGAGGCCATGCCTCGCACCAACCCTGGATGCTGTTGCCAGAATTCCCAGTGGGAATAAAAATGGATCTGGTGGATTTTAGGTTTTTTGGTCTCAATTTCCACTATTTCTACCCTTTCCCACTCCAAGACTTCGCTGTTGGCTCTCTCCTCACTGCCCTCTGTTACCTCAAGGTTTCACGGAAATAAAAGGTGAACCCTCCTAACATCCCAAAGAGGTTGGAATTCCAGGTCCACCTCAGAGTTAGACACTTGAGAAATTTGATGCCAAGGTTACTCTGTGTTTGGGAAAACATCCATATGAGGTTCATTTAAGAAGTATTTGAAAAATTCATGTCTTATAAGTGAAAATCAGATGGGAAGAAGTCCAAAAAGCTGAGGTCATGCCACACCTGTGATACAACCAAAGTCTGGGTGAGCCAGTAGTGGATGGGGGAAAAAAGAAGAGATAATGTACAATATTTGTGTTTCCTGGGAAAAAAATTTTTAAACAGAACATAAAAAGTGCTAAGCATAAAGGAAAAGATTAATATACTGGACAACATTAAAGAATAGACCAGCAGAGTCATCATTTCTGTTAGAGGTTAGTGTTTTCCCTACTACGCTGTTCACCAGCTTGTTCTAGGAGCTGCTGTTGGACGCTGTGGGCGAAGGAATCCGTGGTTTGAGAAGCTTGAGAGTCCAGGTACTCAGTCATCCCCTCAGAAATGCTGCTTGTTCATCAGGGTGTCGAAGGCCGAGAAGGCCGGCCCTGCAGAAATCTGATTATCTTTAACTCAGCCAACAAGTGCTCTTTGGAATATCTGATGTGGAGCTAATGAAGTAGGGATGTTTTTAAAATGAAATTTAAAAAATGGGCTTTGAGAAGTACATAAGCAGTTCCTTGTGCTTTAAAATGACATTATAATCATTTCAATTTGAGATGATTTAAAAATCATTTCCTTGTGTTCTCTGTTGTCTACAGCTTAACAGACAGGAAAAAGCATAATTTTGTGTGACTTGATGAAGTGATGAAATTCACAACAAAGCCTTTCCTCTTTGGACTTACACTTTCCTATTCCTAATGGAACAATGCAAGGATGTTTAGGTGAATGAAAGACTGGAAATTTGGGGTCTTTGGGATTTTTTTTCTGGATATATTTTAAGGTTGCCTTTTTATGCTAAAGCTAAGCCTTCAACTGCTTTAGTGGGGGAGAGGAGGATCTTTTCAATAAATGAGGACGGGCAAGTAGGATGTCCATATAAAAAAACTCAACCCCAAGTAACACTCTACACAAAAACCAATTACAGATAGGTAATAGACCTAATTGTGATTTTAAAACAATAAATGTTTCAGAAAATGATGGAGGGAGAATACATTTATGAACTTGGGGTACAAAATAATTTCTTAAACATGATGTAAATAGCACTGATCCTAAAGGAAAAGATTAATATATTGGACTGTAATTAAAATTAATCATTTTTGTTAATTAAAAAATTAAGAATATGAAAGGTAGACTGGGTATGGGGGAATGTATTTGCTACACTTGTAATCATTAAAGGGCTTGTGTCCAGAGTTTTAAAAAAAAACAAAAAACTCCTACGGATCAATTTAAAAAAGAAAAGACAATCCAGTAGAAAGAAGGTCAGTAGATTTGCACACTTTGTAAAAGAGAGTATACAAATGGACAGTGAACATAAGAAAAAGTGTCCAACCTCAGTCATCAGAGGAGTGTAAATTAAAACTGCAATCAGATATCAGTGCCAGTCGTAAGAAAGAATAAAATGAAAAAGACCACAATAGTAAGTGTTGGCAAGGACATACCGGTAGGATGTAAACTGGTACAACCACTTTGGAAAACTGTCAGTATTGGTATTGGCTAAAGCTGAACATATACTCCCATGACACAGCGATTCTACTCCTAGGTATATGCCCAAAAGAAATGTGTGCATGTGGACACCAAAGGTCATGCCCAAAATGTTCCTAGCAGTATTATTCATAATTGCCGAAGCATGGAAACAACCCAAATGTTCCTCAAAGGTGGAATGGATTTTTTTGGTATAATCCTATCGTGGGATACTATGCAGCACTGAATGAGAAACATATTACATGCAATGAAAATGTGATTCTCTCAGATGTAATGTTGTGCTAAAGAAGCCAAGACCAAAGTTATGTGTTTTGTATTATTCCATGCATATAAAGATCAAAAAGAGGCAAAACTCATCTATAGGGCTAGGCATCAGGATAACCACAACAATTGCAGAGAATAGTGACTGGAAGAGGCTCAAGGGGGCTCCTGGGGCTCTGGTCCATTCTGACTAGGGACAAGGTTGTGGATACACCAGCACGTTTCTGTTGTGATAATGCATCAGGCTGTGCATTACGATCTGTGCATGTGAAAAATGTATGCTAAACCGAATAAAAAGTTTATTTTAGAAATGACTTCCATATGTACAACTATGATATATCAATAAAAAATTTTTAAAAATTTAAAAATTAGAAAAAAGAAATGCCTTCAAACACCCAGGCTACGGTGCAGTTTGTTGATAGTGTCTGCGTGGTACCTGTGAAGCATGGGTGAGAGGAGAAGATGCCAATGAGTAGAGAGTGAGATCGTGATATTCTAGATCACTTACTTGTGTGAAAAACTCTGCTCTGGCTCTTTTTTCAGGCTTTTCTGCTATTCCTTACTCGTTTTGGCAGTTTTCCTATTAAAATGATATGTGATGTCTTGATATAACTGTGCTTGTCTGGAACTGAGTGTTTAAATAGCTGTAAACTTCTCAACCTGAATCATGGGGATTAAATTGCCATTAGCAGACTGGCAGCACAATCCAGTGGGGTGGACCCTGGGCCAGAAGCCAAGAGCCCTGGGTTCTAGTTTCAGCTTCCACTCCTGACCTGGAACACACCATTTAGCCATGCCCTGTAAGTCCTACCCACCCATAAAATAATATTAAAGCTACATGGGGAAACCGTATCCACCCATCTCTAAGGTTGCCATGAAGATAAAGTGAGATATCTGTGAGCAATATTTACGAATTGTAACTGTACAGTAATAAACCTACCTGTTTGTAAGCCACATGTTCCAGCAAGGTTCTAATCACATTTACATATGCTTCTTAAATTTCTTACCAAATGTCTATAGACATGAAGGTGTGAAAACAAAAGCTCAGTGGAAAAAAAAAATCAACACAATGGAGGAATTTTGGAGAACTCTTAATGTGTAGTGATTTCTCATTCCTAGTCCCCCTCATTCTGTGGCATTCCTTGTACTCATTTCTGTGTTTTCATGTTATTAGTTGACCACATTGGATGGTTGAATACACAGGAGAGGAGCTGGTTCAGGAAATTATTGGTCTTTTACCCATGTTTCAAAAGTAATTTTTGTTAGTATATACAGATACCAACATTAAATTTAAATTTAAAATATAATATACTTAAATTTAAATTTGATTATTTCCCTGTTAACAAATCATAACATGCCAAATGAGGAATAAGTCTGACACTGCTTAATCATTTTAACTCTTATCATCACTAAAATTTGGAATGTTCTCCTTGATGGAAGAAAAAGCTAATTGGGAACCTTCAGTCAAATTAATTGGTCAGAAGAAATACTGTATATCTCAGAGGGAGAAAAAAACAAATCCATACTTTAATGAATTTCAATTTAATTGAACAACCTTCCTAAATGGATTCTTTAGAAATTGTTATTTTCAGAAAATAGACTATTGATCTAGGCAATAAAACTTTTTGTTTAGCAGCAGACATATATTTTTGCAAATGAAATTTTTCACTGAACTTGAATCCATAGGACAGATAAAAGAGAGACCACTTTGTGTGAAGTGGGGGCAGAGGGAGGGTGGAGAAATGGGCAGTGGATTTTACTACTGAGATGAGAAGACGGTTGGACACCATGGAAAGCTAAGTCACTATTATTCCACATGATGACATTCTATGTGTGTGGCTGTGATATGTTGAAACTCTAACCCAACCTGTCACTCCATATAACTGTTCAGTAAGGTGATAGAGATGGAATTCAGGGACTATGGTATCTGTGATGCTATGATCCTAGGCAAGTCCCAAATACCTCTAGATGCTGATAGATTAGGCTTTGATTGAATCTATAGTTTCCAGAATGAATGTTGTGTTTTGAGAGGCTGCGAAAAGTATTATCAATAACTCTGAGAAAATATCCAAGATGAACCCGCTTTCCAGAAATGTTCTAGTTAATCAAATTAATTGTCCAGGGAACCCACATTTAACCTGTTAACCACTGAGATCTTCCTGAGACTTTTTTGACTATAATATTTTTAAAAGGTATACATGTTTTTCACTAGTTTTTGCTAGAGCATGAGAGATGAATATATGTCCCCTTTTGAGTAAATTTCAATAAAAAATACAGAATTCAGTAATTTAGTAATAGGGGAATTGGGGGAGACCTTACTCCCAAATCTGAAGAGTAGCATCCCCCCTCCACTGGTTCTGAAAAGATTCCAAGAACTGCTGGCTCAGGAGCTTTTACATGTACACATTGGTTTTTGTGTGTTTGAAAGAGCTGCATTCTGTCTGCAGAGGAACTTTTTCATGAATCCCCCCTCATGACATTTTATATAGAAACAACTTGGTTCATGGGTTGAACCTATAAGATAACTCTGGAGAATAAGAAAACTGTAGGCAAACAAACCAAAAAGGACAGCAACTCCTCTCTCAAGGGAGTTCAGCAATTGTCAGTGGATGGAAGGACCTTGTCATCAGCAGTTAGGGTCATGCTCCCAAAATGCCCTTTCATTATAAGAACGAAAATGAAAGGTAAAGGAGTTTTTTTCTGAGTGATTTCACCTTGTCTAGGGCACTGTGAGCAATATGTAGATATAGGACAACTTTAAAATCTCTGAGACTATATTACACCCCAAGAACTCATGATCTGTTCTTATTCTGCCAAAATCAGGGATAGTTAGATCATTGATATGTATTGGAATAGAAAGAGAAAAGCAGTACCTAAATGCAACCATTTTTTTCCCCTCAGTTTGAAAAATGTCTATGTTTTTAAATTATAAAGTATGAAGAATAAATAAAGGATCACCTAAAATTCAGGGAATAGATTGTTATAAAAATGTTGACAAGCATTTATAACAAAACATAACATTATTGTTTGACTATATGCTTTGCTGTTGTTTTTAACAAGCTGTATCTGCCTTCCTAAGTGTGATTTTTCATTTTGAAGGGCCACATCCACCCACCAGAATATACACTTAGCTCATAGAAATATTCTGCCTTCTGAAAAGATGAAATACAACTTGTAGATAAATATCTACAAAAATGGCCTCAAGGGTATTAAAGAAAACAACATGAAACGAGATCCTGCTTATTAAATGAATGAAATCACAACACCCAGGTTTGGTAAGAGAGCAGAAAATGCCAATCTCACTTTCTGTCTGTGGCCTATAAATTGATGCAGTATTTTTGGAAATGAATTTGGCAATATGTATCTATAACTGTTTATAACTTTGACCTAGTGACTTCACTTTTATATTTGTTTGCCTAAAGCAAGACTCCATATTTATGAGGTATTTGTGTTGAAATGCTCACTCCAGGGGAGTAATGGTGCACAGAGGATGGGTTGTACCTCAGTTAAACGTGAATTCAGATGCCTGTCTACCAGCTCTGGGCCTTGGGCAAGTTACTTAACCTCTAAGCCTCAGTTTCCACATTTTTAAATAGAGATGACAATAATCCCTGCCTCAGAGTGTTTCTATGAAGATAAAATGAAAAATTTTAATACACAAAGCCCTTAGATCCCCGTTTGGCACACAGAAAACACTCAGTACAGGATTCCTCCCTTATCCTCAGGGGAGACATTCCAAGATCCCCCGTGGAAGCCTGAAACCTCGGACAGTGTCAAACCGTATATATGCAGGTTGAGCATCCTTAATCCAAAAATCCAAAATGTTCCAAAATATGAAACTTTTTGAGCACATTGGGGCGTTTCAGATTTTCAGATTAGGGATACTCAACTGGTAAGTATAATACAAATATTCCAAAATCCAAAAAAATCCCAAGTCCAAAACACTTCTGGTCCCAAGCATTTCGGGTAAGGGATGCTCAACTTGTATTGTGTTTTTGTCCTATACATACATACCTATGACAAAGTTTAATTTATCAATTAGGCACAGTAAGAGATCAATAACAACAATAATAAAATAGAACAAGTATAACACTATACTGTAATATTACTACAAGCTATGTGAATGTGGTCTGTCTCAAAATACCTTATTTTTTTATTCTTTTTTGTTGTATGTATTTATGGTGTACAGCGTGATGTTTTGGCATATGTATACATTGTGGAATGCCTAAATTCAAAATATCTTATTGTGCTGTAGATCTTAGCAACCTCAGCATACAAATTTTTTTCTTATTAAGTCAAGAACTTTCACCTTTTCACTGAAAGGAAACACTTTACAGCTTCACTTTGGCATTTCCAAATTGCCGACATCACTCCTCTTGCAGCTTGGGGCCATTATTAAGTAAAATAAGGGTTATTTGAACACAAGCACTGCGATACCAGGACAGTCAATGGGATTACCACAATGGCTACTAAATGACTAGTGGGCAGGTAGCATCTACATCTACAGCTGGATCCACTGGACAAAGGGATGATTCATGTTCTGGGTTGGATGGAGCTGGGACAGTGTGAGAGTTCATCTTGCTACTCAGAATGGTGCACGATTTAAAACTTACGACTTGTTTATTTCTGGAATTTTCCATTTAATATTTTTGGACTGAAGTTGGCCACGGGTAACTGAAACAGCAGAAAGCAAAACCGTGGATAAAGGGGACTACTGTAAATATTGCATATTATCACCTTAGGCATTGTTGTGAAGATTAAATGAAGTAACACTTAAGGGTGCTGTCTGGATAGAGTACGCTCCATGTTAGGTGTTGCTCTTAGTGTTACTATTAGTACATAAAACTTAGAAACACCTCATCATCCAATAACTGGAGGAAAAGCAAAATAAATTATAGCGATTTCAGATGGTGGCTATGAAGACTATGTCAGGACACGAGAGTCACTTACAGTGTTAAATATAAGGATACCACATTTTATGTGCACTATTTGTTATACCTGTATGAAAGGATATATGAACTAAAAGGAGCTTTATCTCACAGTTATAGTACCAGCTTCTATGGTGATGGACAAAGAATGAAGAAGCTTAGGTTTTGGCCTCATGAAATTAATTTAAAGTGTGAGAGAGGCTGAAGCCCATACTCTAGATACCATTACGATGAAGGAAGAGCTTGGATAATTCTGGACCAGTCTATAATTTGAAATAAATGTCTTTTGAAGTGCCAAAGCCCATGGCTCTTTACTTCAGCTTGTAATTTTCTTCCTATTGATTTTTTGTTTTTTTTGCAAGGTGCTCGAGGACTTTCTTAATGCTGAAATTTCGTTTCTGCTGTTCACAGGATAAGAGAAATTTGATACCCAATGTACAGCTTGACCGGGCTTGAAATTTCATTTTATTTGATGGCTCAGCTAGTCATATATAAATTAGCGGGTTCAGACCTCAGGGGGGCACGCGCGGGGCCAGCAGCCACACTCTGCTCCCGCCTCCTGAGGGCGCCACCCTCACGGCGCTCTTGTCTGTCACCAAGGGTGTGCGCAGGACCTCTGTGGGCGCCTGTGTGCTCTTCTTCTCATTTCCCTGTTCTCAAACCTGAAGTTGTTTTCTCCGTGGAAGGTGGTAATGAACTCTTGATCTCAATGGTTTTTAGTCAAAGGGGTAAATAGATGGTGGAATAAATTGGCCCTTGGGTTCGGGCACGTTTGGCAGGGGGAGTGGGTCTCCCGGGAGAGTTCTAGAGATGGGGGTCTCCACATCGCTTGCTCGTGGTCCAGGCCTTGCTGCTATGATACTTGTGAGTTCCACTCCTGGTTTTGGCCTGAGAAGTGCGAGCTCCCCGTCCAGAGTAGGATAAAAGCAGATGACGACTCGGAGGTCAAGAAGCCTCCCAGGCTGTGCGCCGTGTGTGGCCCGGACGAGGGAGTCCCTTGAGGTGAGTCCTCCGTGGCAGCCTGGTTGCCATCCTGACTTCACCCTCCCCTGGCTCAGGCCACTTTTAATCTCTGTCTCTGCGGGAGCTGAAACGGCCCACCTGTCGCCTGCTTCGGGCCCAGAGCCCAGCAGGCTTGCGCTTCAGCGCTGGCCACAGCTCCGGCTTCTGCTCCATCTCTAGCCCGGGGAGGTGTTTATTTTGTATGGAGGTGAACGACGTCTTTTCAGATTTTCTGGGTTTGGTTTTGTTTTGTTTTGGTATTGTGTCCATGTATTTGGAGCTAAGGACAGGTCCAAAGCATGAACTTACATTTGCATCTTAACCAGAAGTCCCCATCACGTTTATCCTAGGTCAGAAAGTGACGCTGGGGTGAGGGTGGGGCTGTTCCTAGCCTGTTCCCTGATGCCGTGTGAGCCCTCCTCTTCAGTCCTGTGCACTGGGCTCCCAATCCCCATCCCCCTGCCACTCCCTTGCACACCTGCTCTGCAGCACAAACCAGCCCAAGTGCAGGGTTTGTGCTGTGTCCCCTCCCACCCCCAGCAAGCTCGCTCTTTAACCTTTCACCAGCCACGTCCCCTCAGCTACCTTCAAAATGCCAGATTCAGAAACTGTTTTCCTGTTCATCTATGAAAGAGGAAGAGACTGAATTAAAAAACCAAATAACTGACACTCATTGTCTCCCTTTGATATTTGCCTTTCATCTTGTCCCAGAGTCGGGGCGCCCACCTGGGTCAGCACTCTGGAGAGACGCCCCACCTGCGGCAGGTAGAGCCCTGCAGGCCCTCAGAGGCTCCTGCATGTGGTCATGTCCACTCTGTTTGTCTTCAGAGAGCCTCCGGCTCAAGGGAGCTTCCAGTCCTTGGAGAATGATAAAGCGGAAGAGCAATTCTGAGTGAGAGAGCCTGTTTCTGTTTGTATTTATCATCTGAAAATGATGGCAGTTCAGGGAACGCACCTGCTGGATGAGGTGGTCTCAGTGAGCCTGAAAGCCATCTAGTCAAGAAGAACAAAATTTGTATGAGGCCACAAAGGTATCTAGGGTCAGTCTGGTTTGCACAAACTACCCAATCTTCTGAGTGGGTGTGTAAATAAGGAAGAACAAAGTAAAATCAATCCCTCTGCTGGTCATTTGGAAGAAGTAGCCCCATCCATGCATGGACAAGTCCCAGCCCTTCTACACCTTTTATCTCAAGTCAGGCCCCACCTCTGTGTTCTGGGACTGTGATCCATGTCCTCCCCATCCATATCTGTGACTGTTGTGATATGTCCTAACTGGCCACCTGTCTCCAGTTCTGTCCCTCCCTCCAACCTTCCCTGGCCCCTCCACACTGTGGATCACATCCTGCTATTGACACTTCTGTCTCAGACCCTCTGGTGGCTCCCCACACGGTTCACCAGGCAGGCCTTTGTGAACTAACTCTGTGCGTCCTCCCCAGCCCCTCTTGCTCTTCCCACCTCTGTGCTCTTGCCACCTCTGTGCACTCCTTGTGAGCGCCTTGGCCTTTCGGGGTGCTTTGCCTTTGCCTCGGCTGCTGCTTTTTGCCTGGAGTAGGTCCATGTGCACATTCCATAGTAAGTGCATAAGTCAACCCCCTCTGTGGTGCTGGCAGGCAGCACTGAATAAGATAAATGGCTTTGCCCCTCATGGCATGTACAGACTAGTAGGGAAGATAGACATTAAACTAGTCATCACAGCTATAATTACATAATTAAGCCTTGTGACAAGAGCTGTGATGGTGGCAGGAGAGAGGCAGACCAGGGTCAGGGATGGCCTTCCACGGTGGGATGTTTGAGCCTGAAATTTGGTTAGGAAATAGCTTGAGAAAGAGCCCAAAGAAGGATCTTTCCAGGACCAGGGACCACGATGTGTGAATGTCGGGAGGAAGAAAACGGTGATGACAGCAGTGGCAGGGGTCAGCGCTCACACTTACAGAGGGTTTACTCTGTGCTGGGCACAGACCTGTATTAACTCATCAAATCTTCGTAAAACCCTGCAAGGAAGGTGCTTTTACCATCCACACTGTACAGATGTGGAAATTGAGGCAAGAAAGGCTACTGGGAATGCCCAAGTTCAAGGGGCTGGTAGGGTGGCAGGAGTCAAACCCAGTTAGTCTGGGTCCCAAGCTTGTGCTGCAATCACTACACTATTTTGCATGGCCCATGCAAGGCCTTGCAAGAGAACTAAGACCAGGAAGGTGAGGCCAGGTAGGCAGTGTGTAGGGAGTGACATGATCTAATTGGTATTTTTAAGTGATCAGTCTACTTGCTGGGGAGGGCAGTGGATTGAAGGGGAGGAAAAGGGGAGGGAGCAAGGGGAGGAATTAGACACTTTAGGTAAAAAAAATTGGGGGTTGAGTTTCCCTCCTTCCTTCGCCTGGCCCTTCCTAGGTGTCACCTTCTTTCTTCTTTCTGTGATTTCTCTCTCCCTCGACAATGGAGATCGTTGAGATCAGGGGAGATGGCATCTTGGTGAGTCCAGCATCTCTCAGGGTTGCCCATGCACAGTGGGCACTCCATTAATAGGTTAAAGGGATAGAGGGAAACTTAATTTACAAAGCTAAGAAGTGAGATGTTTTATTGAGTAATTTGACTTTTCAAGTTACTCTTAAAAACTCTGATGTGACTTTCACACTGTAAGCTGCTGTGGCTTATATCTTAAATAAAACAAATTACTTGTGAGATGCCAGTGGTCTGTTATTAAAGCTAAAATTTCCATTTCCTTATTAGCACGACTGACCAGGAGTACTCCTCCAGCTCTACATTCTTACCAAGTCAAGAGGTCGCTTTCGGCAGGCCAGTCTGTGCACTGCCTGCTGGTGTCACAGCATTCCTACTCAGATCTCTGAGACCCTGGGACTTTGCAGCGCTCTAGAAGCTGGGAGGGTTGGCACTGAGGACCTGGCTGGGATGGGAACAGGCTGCCCCTCCTGAGAGCCTGAGAACCCACGTGGTCCAACATGAGACCACTGAGCAGTGTTTGGGCCCCGCCTCCAGCATTCCATGCACTCTTAGCATCTCACAGATCCAAGAACAAGCATGTCAGCTTCTGCATAGCCAAGTGTGGGAGAGATGCCCACGTTTTAATATAAACTTTTTACTGACGTTTAAACATGCATATTTTGTAAAAAGTGCAATATTGTTAGTGTGCATCTAAATGAGTTTTCACCAACTGAGCATTCTCGAGTAACCTGCACCCAGATCAAAAAACAGAATATCACACCAACCTGTATCCTCCTTGGGCAGGTAACCTCTGTCATTGCTTCTGACAGTGTGGGTTAGCATTGCCTGATTTTGAGCTTTATGGAACAATGGAATCATACACTGTATAGACAGGATATACATTTAAGATGAAAGGTGATTTTTTTTTGGGTGGGGGAGGGATTGTTTCCTAATCTTCAATTTATCAGATGTTCCTAGAAATAAGATGAGTAGAAAGATACTCTCATTAGAGGAAGGTTCTCCATCAAGGATCAAACCATGCTTGGCACAGAGCCATCTATTAGAATTTAGCAATTATAATGACCATTATTTGTCAATTGTTTTATAAGTACATTAGTGCCTTGTTTATTTTTTTATCATCAGAGAATGAGTAATTCTCCTAAGTAGATATTCTAGATCAACAACTAGCAAACTTTTTCTGCAAGGGGCCAGATAGTAAATATTTTTGGTTTTGCATGCCATATGGTCTTTGTCGCAACCTCTCAACTCTGCTGCTGTGATGCAAAAGCTGCCCTAGACGATACATGCGCAAACGATGGTGGCTGTGCTCCAAAAGAGGCTTGATTTATGGACACTGAAATGTGAAGTTCCTATAATTTTCAATTGTAACAAAATATTCTTCCAACTTTTTTTTTTTTTACTTTAACCATATTTGAGAGGGAATCTTTCTGAAGTTTTTAAACACGGATCTACATTCTCAGAGTGAGCTGAGAACATTTTCTTAGTAAATATGGGCAACATGGTATAACAAAACATAGAAACTCTGGCCCTGTCTTCTTTCTGTGTCTTTTTGGACAAGTTACTTAACTTCTCTGGGTCTGTTTTGTTCTCTAGGGAATGAAGATAATAGGAAGGATGTTTAGCAGATGGCCCCAGGATGGCTGTGCTAGTTATTTATGGGCAGAATCCAGTCTGATAAGTCGCAGAGTATCCTAATTGGTCAGTGTCCAGGCTGTGCCAAGTATTAAATATTGTGGATATCACCTTTGGTAATAATGTTTACAGAGGTCTTCTATGCACCATTCCCAACATTTGCCTAGAATATAGTAATTGTTCCTTCTTCTTCTCCCACAGAAATGGCTTTAGGCGTTCTTGGCTAAGAAGGATACTTTGCTTCTACATTAACTCCCCCCATCCTCAAGAACTTTTTTGTGTTACAGGTTGAGTATCCCTTGCTCAAAATGCTTGGGACCAGAAGCATTTCAAATTTTGGGTTTTTGGATTTGGGATGCTCAACCTGTAGTTTGTCTAAATTGGATGGTTTTCTATTCCCTTGGTGGTCACCAGTATGTGAGCTGTAACTTAGTGTGCTTTCAAGTCAACTTCTCCGTAGAGCCTACTTTGCTGTTTCTAATTAACAGGCTAATTAAAACTATCTAAAGTGAGAGGAGAGGAGCCCTGCGTTAGACTGGAAGCTGGGCTCTTTAGAACATGAGCTTTATGTGATATAGGAAGTCAGCAGCGTGGACTTTGGGGTCAGATGGCCTGGTGTAATTCTAGCTCTGCCATTTACAAGATATGCATCTTAGGACGTGTTATCCTCTCTGTTCCTCAGTTTCCTCATCTGTGAAATGGGGAGAAATGTTGTTATGAGGATTAAGTGAATTAGTATATTAGAACATTTCAAACAGTCCAGACACAGAATAAGCACTATGTAAATGTTTGCTTCATTATTTTTTGTTTTTACTGAATAAATATATTATTGCTTGATTCTGATGCTTGGTAAAGATAGTTGAGGTTCCCAGAAATACAACCTATAAATAAGAGAAGTTACATATTAAATGACAGATTTTTTTGGGGGGGGAAACATATCATAGGTATTATTTTATGGTTTGATGATTTTCTATCATATCTCATTGTTTTATTTTTAATAGCTCCAGACATCTAATTCTGAACTAGTCTTTTACCATTTGGAGACTCATAAAGATACTAAAATGCAGGGGTTAAGAATGGATGGTAAAGCCTTAAGTGCTTTACAAAATGAATTTATTCCTATGAGAATTAAAGTGACATCCTGAAGGAAGTCATAGTTAATGGTTAGTTTCCTTTAGGGAAACATTCTTAAAGAATTATAGTGCTAGTTTCCCATAGCTTTGATGGAAATCAAACAACTCCTGGGTTAATGTTTACTTAAGTGGACCAAAAAAAAAAGTATCACTTTGCTTAGTTAGGAGCAGATGAAAATTATTTTAATTGAGAGGTAATGTTTGAAAATGAGGAATAATTCTGTTAGAGAGGTGGGATTATGGATGATAAATTTTTTCTTTAAATTAAAGATGGATTTACCTTTCAAAAAGAGAATGAGGTAGGGGAAAGCCCAGAGCTATTATAGTCTCTTTCCAAAATAAATTCTCTTCGTTGCAACTTGAACATTGCAGAGGTATGTGTCACAAAATTAAGACCCAAAGCCTAAAGCCACTAATAGGTAGGATTATTCTAAGATGCCAGCAACACATATCTGCTGAGTGCTGGCATTTTGTGCTGCTAGTTTCTTTGATTGATTTTGGTTTGCATTCAAAGCAGAAGTCTGCTGGGTGGGCAGAAAGGAAAAAACATCACGTGTGGACACGTGCTCCGTGCCCCTCTTCTCTGCATTCTTCCTTCCCCCTCCTCGTCCTGGCTTGGCTTCAAGCAAATCTGTGAGGTGAAGGTTGGTGGCTTAGTTTTCTAGGGCTTCTGTAACAAATTAGCACAGTCTCGTAGTCTAAAACAACAGAAATTTATTTCTTGTAGTTCTAGAGGCCACAAGTCCAAATTCAGTGTGTTGGCAGGGCCTCGTCCCCTCCAGAGTCTCGAGAAGGTCCTTCCTTGCCTCTTCCGGCTGCTGCTGGCCCCTGTTGTTCCTTGGCTCATGGCAACATCACTCCAGTCTCTGCATCTGTCTTCACATGGTCCTGAGTGTCTGGCAAATCCCCCTCTTTTTTCTAAGGACACTAGTCATTGGACTTGGGACCTGCCCTAAATCCAGGATGATCTTGCCTGGAAGGTCCTTATTTAATTCCATCTGCAAAGAATTTATTTCCAAATAAGGTCACATTCCCAAGTACTAAGGGTTAGGACTTAGACTTTTCTTTTTGGAACCACTACTTTAATCCACTATCACTGGCTTCACAGATGTTTTAGCTGAACCCCAAGGGGGGCTTTCCACCCCAGGACACACGTTCCCATTCCCTGGGGCATTGGCAGTTTGCGTGGGGGGAGCCATAGAGCAGGGAGCTGGCAGCTTAAGTTTGAAACCCAGCCTGGGACCTGGGGGCATCATTAAATGTCTCCCAGCCTTGCCTCTTCTCTTGTGTAACATGGAGTTGATAGTGTCTACCCTTCTGGGTCACAAGAAGCTTATGGGAGAATATGTGGAAGCAGCTGGCAGGATGCACCGCTCATAGCAGGAACTCAATACATGTCATCAAGTCTGAACTTAGGTGCTCTCAGCCCTTAACATTAATTTCTTTCATCACCCTCAGGTGGGTGATGTTTGACAACTAACAAAGCTGTTGGGTGAATCCAGATAAATGGGGGAGTTGACCTTTCTGGATGACAGAGGTTGTTGACAGTAAATTCACATATTCAATAATTTAATGAGTTTTGGCACTGCCTGGTGTGGCAAATTGACATAAGTTTGTGGTTGTCATTGCTGTGGTTGCCATTGCTATTGCACCATAGCCCTGTTGATCTCAGCCCGTAGAGACAAAGTCTCATGGAGGCCACTGGCAATCACAACCAAGGAACCCTAAACCCAGCCCCAGGTACATAGTGAAAACGGCCACCCTCTTTGCCTTACCTAACTGGGCATCCTTTAGCCCAGGACTCAGTACCCAGTGGGCCCTCAAAAAAATAGGATTAACTAAAATAAAACTTATCCCAGGTGTTCAGGTAATGAGCAGAATTAGCATGACTTTCCCCCAATAATATCTTTAACCAATGTGATGAGAGTGGAGTTTAACCAGACACTGCAGAAGACGCAGAGCACACGAACTGTCTAAACTTTTATCAGAAAAAAGGGCCTCTCCATCCTTTTGACCTTGGACTAGTAATTAGTCCCTTTAGGAGTTAGGTTAAAAGAAGCCTTCGTGCCTTGGCCAGCGTGAAATTGGACCCTTAACGGGAGATGGGTGCCATATTGATGCCAAATAACAGAATACTGTTTTGAGCTCAAAAGGACCTTTTACTAAGCTCCTTCAGCTCTTGCTCCCCAGGTGATTCAATGTTTTGCCACTGTCTAAAGTTATACATAGTGAAGTTTGACTTTTGTCACGGTCATCGTCCATTCTCATCACTTAACATTGACAAAATATCCACAGTGTGCCAGGCTCAGTTAGGACACATAAAGGAGACATTGTCCCCACCCTGGCGTTGTGAGCATAAGGGCCATTAGAACCTTAGACTGATGCACAGACATAGGCCAGAGCGTGGCGAGGGGCAGAGTTAATGGTGAAGGACCTTTTTAACCTTGTTACTGCCACGTTGCTCCTATGTGCCATTACGAATGGTCAGCAGTTAGTGTCTACTCAGAAACTCGGAGATTTCCATCTTCCTGGGATAGAAAATGAACAGAATCCTGGGCTGGAATCATGAATGTTGAGCAAGAAAGTACATTTCCTAGCATCGCTAAGGTCTGATTATCTTTCTTTTTTTTTTTTTTTTTTTTTTAGTATGTATAAGAAGCCTTTCTGTGTGTGCTGAGTTTATCATGGCAACTCTAGCTGCTTCTTTATGAAGGATTAGGGATACACATCTTTAGCAGTGCACTGGAAGTATCTTTCTAATGCACTATTTTCTTGGGTCAAATTTAATTTTATTTTTTCCCATCATCCCTTATCCTTCCCTCTTCCTACCAGGCCAGCCAATATCCTGAATTTGGTGTGCATTGTTATCGTACACTTTTTGAACATGTATATGAATACTTAGCTTATTATCTAGCATCATTTTGTGGTGTTTTAAATTTTACATAAGTTGTATTACATTATACAAATTCTTTTGTAACTTATTTTTTTTCTTTGCAACGTTACAGATTTGAGATCCATATCGGTTCATGTTGATCTAGTTCATTCATTGTACTTGTTGTATAGTGACAATAATTTGTCCCTTCCCCTAATGGTGGACAGCTAGGTTGCTTTCACATTTATGCTCTTTTAAACAGAGTTGCAACATATATCCTTCCTTAGCTCTCCTTGTGCACGTACGTGAGAATGTCCCTGGGTCTGGGGCTTAGAAGGGGAACTGCCAGTTATAGGGTGGGCATATCTTTAACTTTACGGAGTCTGGCAACTTGCTTTCCAAAGTGGCTGAACCAATTTACGCATTTCCTCAAGTCCTTACCAGTGAATGCTTTTATCAGATTGACCAAAAAGTTTTGACGTGACTGGTGTGAAATAGCATGCCTTTGCCTCTGTGATTGCTGGGAAGGTTAAGCACCTTTTCATATGTTTATTAGCCATCAGTGTTACTTCTATGGATTGTTTGTTTATATCCTTGGGACATTTTTCCCCTTCCTTTTTTCGGGGCATGAGGAGGAGAGGTGGTTCTTTACTCACTGACTGGTAAAATTCTTTATATATTCTGGATATTAATTTTTTGTTGATATGAGTTGCAAATATCTCCTGGGATGTGACATTTTCATAAAATGTTTTTATGAAAGAAAAATGAGAAATAGAGCAGAGCATTCAACCTTTAAGAGAAGCATCTGTAAGAGTCTATTTATTCTGCTTCTGAGACTAGTTTGTGGTGTGTTAAACTAACAGATCATTACAGTTCCCATTTATTCAGATGTCATCAGAACAAGACTTTCATTTTTTTTTCCTTTCTGAGTTTTTATTTTGTTTTGCCTTTTTAAAGTATGGCCTAGAGACATGTCTTTGTTCTTGGTGGTTCTTCATGCATGCTTGTTTACTTGGGACTTTAGAAATGAGTTGCTGATACCATTACCCAAGTCACAGATGAACACGGAGCCTGGCCACTTCTAGCTCATAGTATCTTAAGTTCTTATGACCCATAAAAAACTTAGACTAGCCTCTCAACACCCACCAGCACACGATTCCCACCCAAAGCTGAAGCAATCCATTTTGTTACAAACACCACCAAAAATTCTGCCCACCAAGAGACAATGACTATTAACACCCTGACAGATATTCTGTTAAACTTTTGGAAATATGAATATATGAATATCATATAATAACCAAAGTGATCACAAAGTACTTATTTGTTTAGATTGTACCTTTTTAACCTAATAAATACCTTGGAAATCTTTCTAGGTTAATGGATATATTCCTATGGTGTCAGCTTGAATTGCTGCAATAGTATTCCTTTGTATCTTGAAGATTTTAAAACATGTCTTATTGTTGGATATGTTGGTGCTTTCCATTTTTTACTGAAAGAAGCAGCCTTGAAGTGAACATTCTTGTACATGGATGTTTGTGGATATCTTTAACTACTTCTGTGGCGGGGGGGAAATCCAAGACCTGGAACTGCTGGGTCAAAACGATGCTCATCTCTAAGACTTGTGGTGGATGCCGCACAGTTGTTCAGTATCACAGGGGAGGGACAGTGGTCTGGTTCACTCACTCGGAGGATACTTACTGAGCACCCTTCATGTGCCAGGCATTTTCTGTGAATCCGGGATACGGAGCTGATTAAGATGATCTCAGGGTCTCATGGTCTAGGGGGGCCACACAGAGGCAGTTGGGCAGGAAGGCAGCAGGCTCAGGATGTGAGGAAGCTGCCACGAGGAGGAAGGAGGTCGGTTGCCAGTTTAGGGAGGTGGATGACAACTGTCCGAAATTCTCATGGACTGATACCCACAGCTTCTCACACATCAGCTTTCTGTCTCATGATATAAAATGCTGACCTTGACTAAAAGTACAGCCCCACCTGTATCTGAGACGAGTCACATAACCTCTTGTACTTCAGTCTCCACCCATCAGTCGGGGGTAATAATGGCACCAGCCACATCTGCCTCACAGCCATGAGATTCAGGTCCCATAACAGATGGAGAAGTGGCTCGCCTGTCACGCTCTGCATACGTGTTGTGTATGCAGTGTCACTGCTGTTGTCCTGGGGCACGCACAGGGCGTCAGAGGAGTGACAGTCCTCGGGAAGTTAGAGAGGGTGTTGGTCCTAGAATGAGACCTCCCCTGCTGAACTGGCGTGTGAGCAGCCCGAGAACCCACCACCATGGCTTTAAATCATCCTCCTCAGCAGAGCACAGCAGGGGCAGCGTACGGGCTCTGCTCACACACGGCCCAGGTGCAGATCCCAGCTCTGCCACTGATAGCTCTGTGACCTCGGACAAGTGGTACAACCTCCTGGACTGTAGTTTCTACATCTGTGACAGCTGGTGATCATACAGTCCTTATGAGACTTAAAGGGAATAAAGTATATGAAGTGCTCAGACCAGGACTTGGTGTAGTAAATGTTCAATACATGTACACTTTTATTATTATTGTTATTATCTGCAGCTTGTCAGTCCTTGCAAGGAAGCTGTTAGAACAGAAAGGAATCATTCCCTTGGCCTTTTAAAGCACCCTAAAATCGAGTACTTGCTTTAAGATAGAGTTTTCATTCATCCTTCTGGAACTTCCTACATAGCTCCTTCCTAGTAAGGAGGTTTTATCATGGGCCATGAGGATTTGCTTTTCCTGGGCAAGTTTAGAGGAAAGAATTGGATTCCTGCTACAGAAAATGAGCTGAAGCTCTGTTGCCATCAACAGCCTTGCGGAGTTGCCCTGAAAAGCCTGAGTCCAGAGCTTTCTCCCAGATTGTCCTCGTGCTGCACCGTGGCAGCCTCCCCCGGGATAGGGTCCTTCAATATAAACCTGAACATAACCACGATGACAAGGGAGTGGTCATCGATGATGAACGTGTTTTTAAAATTGTCGCTGAAAAAGCAGTTACCTTTGCTCCAGGATTATCTTTGTGCACCCAGGACTCTTAGACTGTTAGGGTTCCAGGGTGTCTGGCCCTGGGTTTGGGGGTTTCATGGCCTAGGACACAATATTTTAGTGGATGCAATCAGCATTAGGGTGGTCAAATCTTAATTTTTCTAGGTAAAGACATTATTAAAAGTTACCATCACCTATACCACCATTTAACAAAGGCAAGTTCATTTTAACACTCCAGCCCCTCAAAAACAAAAACAAAAAAAGCAAGGACATGAGCACAGTACATTGCCAAAGATTGCATAATTTAATTTTGTGTAAAATTTCCTCCTTTGTCCTTATTTTTCTCCTGTGTGTCCAAGGGATCACAGACCTCATCCACGTGAAGGAAAGGAGATAATATGACTTTCCCCAAGTCGCACAGTAAGCCATACTCAGGCAAGACTGGAGCATGAATGGTTTTTCTGAAGATGCTTTCTAGGCTGCTAGGCAGCTAGTCGCTGAGTTATTTAAAGTGACCCCAATCCTTTTGTGGTATGGATGCAAACTGTGATGCAGTTGAGTTGTGTGATTTGTTTTCTAAATTATTCATAACCAAAGAACATCACTTCAATTCAATTAAATAAAAAAGCGTTTATTTAGTGTTTAAATGTCTGATCCTGAGATTTAGTCAGGGTAAAGGCTAACCTACCTACAATAAAGAAAAAGCAAATTACAGCAGCTAAGGTAAGAAAGAAGTTTATACCCTCTCATGTGACAGTCCCATGTTAGTGGGGCAGCTGTGCTCCACATGGTCATTCAGGGATCTGAACTGCTTCCATCCAGATGCTCTGTTACTTACCAGGGTGCTTTCCTTGTTGGCATGGTTGAAACTGGGTTGCTACTATGTCTGCATGGAATTGGGGAAGGAGGATGGGACACCAAAGTTCCGTGTCTTAATGCCAAGACCCAGAAGAGCCACAAAGCACTTCCACACACAGCCACTGGCCCAAACCCAGTAATGCAGCTACATTCAGCTGCAAGAGAGGCTGGCAAATGGATTCCCTCACTGGCAGCCAGATATCCAGCCAAAACTTGA
The DNA here is from genome assembly GCA_023783475.1 of Daubentonia madagascariensis. NCBI lineage: Eukaryota > Metazoa > Chordata > Mammalia > Primates > Daubentoniidae > Daubentonia > Daubentonia madagascariensis. Next base: position 13,383,530 of record JAKFHU010000487.1, read on the forward strand.
TGGTGGAGTGAGGAGGGTTCCTATCACTAAAAGAGGAGGGAAATGATGACTTGGGGACAAACAGCAAATGCTTTGTCAGACATAAAGATGTTTTTACTCTATTCTATTTTTCTCTCTAACAGAATGGAAAAAGGAAAGCCCTGCTTCTTGAGCTATTTCAATTTTCAGCCCATCTCACCAGACACTCCCTATATTTGGAGGACAAACATCCAGGCAGGCATGGTTCGTGTGAGAGTGAGTCTGTCCCACGTCCGTGATTTCTCCCAAGGGTCTGATGCAGTGGAGGATAACCAGCCTTTCTCCCTTTCCCCCAGCCATGACTCTCCCACTAGAGTATTTCACAGGGAGATCCAAGGACACAGTTTGAAGAAGACCTTGAGTCCCCCAAGCCCAAACCCGACCACGTCACCCAGCGTTAGTGATGACAGCTCACCCTGGCATGTGTTAAGTCGGGTGGAATGGCTAATGACTGCGGGAGGGAAGTTTTAGAGCCTAAATTTACCAACTCTTGGCCCCTTCTTGGTGATGCTTAAGAGACCGAACAAAGCTGTAGATTACTCTTTCAGATGGCCTCCTTATTTTTAGGTTGGTGAGTAATTTCTAGGATCTTTATTTCTTCATCATCGCGAAGGGCAAACTCAGGCACTCCGGGAAAGATACGTTACTTAGCATGTTATCACCTGACATTTTCCAGGAAATCACAGGAAAATTGTGTTCACATAGACTGTGTACTTTTTTCTTTGGCACATTGACACTCAAATTCCCCAAATCCAAAAAAATGATTTCCTAGTTCCTGGGGAAAATAATTAAGTTATGAATGGAAATGGAACCCAGCTCCTCGACTGCGAGAGCCCGGGACGTCTTGTCACCTTGTACTCTGCAGCCAAACTGCACGGATCAGGCAGGGCCGAGGAACTGCAGGTGCCTCACTCATCCACATTCCTCAGCTAAGCACCAAGATAAAAACCTTTGCGAATACTCTAAGGAATTTATATGTGTGTTGGTTTCCTAGGGCTGCCATAACAAATTACCACAACGGGGGGGCTGAAAACAGCAGAAATGTATTCTCTCTCAGTTCTGGAGGCCAGAAGTCCAAAATCAAAGTGTTGGCAGGGTTGGTTCCTTTCAATCCCTGACTCTCTCCTGGCTTCCACTGGTGGCCGGCAGTCTTTGGCATTCCTTGGTTTGAAGTTGCATTATTCCATTCTGCGCCCCTGTCTTCGCAGGCCTCTTCCCTGTGTCTCCGTGTCTCAAACCTCCCTCTCCGTTCTTTTATAAGGACGTCAGTCATTGGATTTAGGGCCCACCCTAAATTCTAGATGATCTCATTTCAAGATCCTCAACTTAATTCCATCGGCAAAGACTCTGTTTCAAAATAAGGTCACATTCACTGATACCAGCGATTAGGACTTGGGCATGTCTTTTCAAGGGACACAATGCCACCCACCATTATATCATAGCAAACATGCATTAAAGAGAAGGTTAAATCCATTACCACCAAGCCCCATGTTGTATTGACTGCAAAGACCTACAGCACAGAGCCTTGGAAATGCCGTAGGCCCATTTTTAACAGTTGGAAAATCAAAAGTGCCAGAAAGTGAGCTGGCTCATCCTATGGAGATGGATCGTGGATTGCCTCAGGCTGTGCTCCTGTTCATGGGCAACCCCATTTGCACAGCTGTGCGTGAACAAGCCAGCTTGCACATTGTCAGCAACGCTTCCTTGGCACATGCTTGCTTCCTCAGCCTCTGTAATTAGTTGGTGGGTACGGCGCCTATCGTTCATCTCCCAGGGCTTGATAAGTGTTATTATACTTCTTGATGGGCACCTTCTGGTATATTTTCCACTTTGTACCTTTGCTGTTTATTGTGGTTCCTTTGAGCCCAATAAAAGCAAGATAAAAAAAGCAAGTGAGAACAGGGCAGGAAAAGTCAGAACTGTAATTTAGTCGTGTAAGGTTCAATTGGATGTGTTTTTCCTTTGCCCTCCTGCCTTCACCGTGCGGCTTTTCAGAGCCGGGCTCTGCTTCACTTCATGCCCAGTGACATTAACTCTCACACCTTCCCGTCCTTTCTGGAGTAGTCAGTATCTTCCTAGTGTATGATGGAAAGGCGGAGATGTTAGTCTCCGTCAGATGTTCAGGATCTTTGTAGGAAATTGAATAAATATTAAACTTAAAACAATTCTCCTTTTTTTATTAGGAGGGGTGTTATAGTTTAGCTGCTACAGAATAAGAGAAATGATCACACAGATCTGAACATGAAGCAGGGGTAGAATGGCCAGGTTTTAAGGGTGGCCTTAGAGGTTCTGGCTCTGATGCTACCGTCTGGAGTCCCTCTACTTCCTGCCCAGGATTCTTCAGAACTAACTGGAAACTCTCTCCAGAAGGTGTTTTCTGTGACAGGTTAAATGGATCAGTGGAGGCCCAAGGCCAATGCTTTGTGTGACTCTTTGATGTACTTCCTTGGAATTGGGGGCCTCAGCCCTTTCCTGAATGTACCATCTCCTTGAGGGTACAAGGAACAAGAACACTGTGGTCCCAGGGGCCTCATGTGAATTGTTCCATATTTAAGACAAGGAATAGCAGGCAGCCTTAAAAATAAATCTCGTTTGTGTTTCTTTTCATTGTTGAGAAGAATTTTTGAAATGGGTCCTTTTATTAATATATACAAATTTAATATATTAACATATACAATTAATGTATACACATTTTATTAATATATACAAATACAAATATATGTTTGTTTAAATAGAGCACTCTCAAGATCTTAAAATGAACAGTAAAATGAGCACTTGGAGACACTTCTGCTGTGGGCCTCGGTGGGCAGGGAGAGAGGTGAAAGTCCATTCTATCCCTTCTTCTCTTTAAATAAAACTTTTTGTATTGTGATAAAATACACATAACATAAAATTTACCACTTTATTACACAGCTCAGTAGCATGGAGTACATTCACATTGTTGTGCAGCCATCAGCATCATCCGTCTCCAGAACTCCTTCATCCTCCCTGAATGCACCTCCTTACCTATTAAACACGAACTCCTCCTTTGACCCCTGCCCCCCAGCCCCTGGCAACAACCATTCTACTTTCTGTCTCTCTGAATTTGCTCTGGATACCTCATATAAGTAGAATCCTACAGTGTTAGTCTTTTTGTGACTGGCTTGTTGCACTTAGTTAATGTCCTTAAGGTTCATCCATGTTATAGCACGTGTCAGAATTTCCTTGTTAAGACTGAATGATATTCCATTGTATGGATATACCGCCTTTGGTTTATCCATTCATCCATCGATGGACGCTTGGGTTGTTTCCACCTTCCTCCTCCTGCTAAAGCTATTCTCTCGCTTTGCTTCCAGCTTTAGCTCACGGCCTCTCCTGAGTGGTATCAACTAGAACAGGATTTTGCTGTTACGAACCACCTCTGTGAACAGGATTTCCTAGGGTTTGTTAAAAGAAAAATAGAACAGATAATAGTTCAAAGAAAAACCTGCTTCAAGTAACATCTATGAAAAAAAGTGGCCTAGGAGACAGGGATGCTTCCTGGCCTGATAAATCATGTCTTAAACCTTTATGCAAATCCCAGATTAGTAGATAATTGTGGGAGTTGACTTCTAAAAGAAAATTTAATTTTTTTTTCTTTTCTTTTCTCACCTACTCTTGTTTCTCAGGTGAAAACTTAATTTTTGAAGGCCATGAACAATTATTTTGTTTTACCCCATGTGTCGTGTTTGTTTATGAGAGGAGAACGATAGAATAGGGAATGTTTGCAGTAGCCAAAGTTGTCTCCTGTCCCCTTGCTAGGGGGAAACCAAGTGCTGGGTGGAACTGTCTGTCTGGCTGCTGCATAAAGACATGGTTTGCTGGATTCATTTCAGTAGCATATGCTGAGGACAAAGTACAAGTCTGCTACCACCACACTACTTAATTAGGGTTCTCTTAAGATGTTCCAATAGCATTTGCTTCTCAAAAGTAATGTTGCAAAAAGATAAGTCTTGATTTTGATTATGACTTGAGTTAGCCAAATGCATAGGCCCACTTCTTTAAAAGAAAATAAAGTCCAAATTTATCTTCTGTGTACTCTAAGGGAGGGACTACCTAGAATCATCCTAAAACATAAAATTTGGAAAATAATATAAAATTATCACACTTTTGATTTCACTTTTAGGGTTTAGTAAACCTTTAACCACCGAGAGACTGAATTTGTGAATGTGCTGCCTGTAATAATATGCTAAGTTGTTTTGGCAGAAACATGGCAATTGTTAAAATGGAATAGTAAAGAGTGACTTTTTGTCTGGGTCAGCTACTCTGTGGAGTGATCCCTGACTCCCCTGGAAGACATGGGCATTCCTTCTTCTGTGCCCCGACGGTTCCTTGTGAATACCTCATTAGAGCACTTGTCACATTGTCTTGGGATTGTTCATGTACACACAGGATTTGCAAACTAGACCTCATATTCATAGAGGGCAGCAGATTCAGCATTGTTTTATCCCATGCACAGGGCCGATGTATTGCAATGACAATGGCAAACCATACATTAGATGCCTACTATATGCTAGGCACTGCCCTAGGAACTTTTGCAGCGAGAAAGGTATTATTATCACCATTTCATAGCTGAGGAATTGTTGCCCAGTAGTTTAGAATCCCCTCTGGACACTCAGCTGTTAAGTGGGGATGCAAGACCTGTAGTGCTCCAAAGCTGGCACCTTTTCCCATCAGAACGTGGCTTCCTTGTTGGTGGGAAGACACCACATGTCTCATGAAGGAATTAATGATCCAAACCACAATGAGATATCACTTCACACTCACTGGGATGGCTATGATCAAAGAGATAATAAGAAGTGTTGGTGAGGATGTGGAGAAATCGAAACTCTCATAACTTTTGGTGGGAATGTAAATTAGTACAGCTCCCTTGGGAAACTATCTTGTAGGTGTTAAAAAAGGTAAACATAATGTTGCCATATGACCCAACAGTTTCACTCCTAGGTATATACCCAAGAGAATGAAAACATATGTTCTTACAAAAACTAGTACAAGAACGGTCATAGCAGCATCATTCATAATAGCCAAAAAGTGGAAACAACCCAAATGTCCATCACCTGTTGAGTAGATAAATCAAATGTGGTATATCCACCCATGCAATAGAATATTACTTGGCAGCAAAAAAGAATGAAGTTCTGATACATACTACGACATGGATGGACCGTGGGGAATATCAGGCAAAGTAAAAGAAGCCAGACATAAAAGGTCACATGTTTTATGATTCCATTTATATGAAATCATTTTAATCATAAAATGATTAAGAATGGGTAAACCTATGTAGAAAGAAAGCAGGTTAGTGGTGGCCTGGGGGTCGGACACAGTTGAAGGGGAACCAGAAGTAACTGCTAATGACTTTAATTAGATTGTGGTGATGGTTGCACAACTCTGTACTAAGAACCATTGAACTATACGCTTTAAATGGATGAATCGTATGGTATGTGAATTGTATCTCAATAGAGCTGTACATAAAATAATTAATGAACATCCTTGCCTGCTGAGCATCTGCAGTCCTCATAATTACTATTAGTAATTAGTACATACCATTAGTATCGAGTTGACATTACATTGTGAAAACCTGGTCTAATGTGTCCATTCAGAACGTAGCTTTTGTGCTCTAATTTCGCTCTGGTGACTCATTGGGGTTCATCTACATGTGTTAATGTTTAACGGTGGGAAGGATGCATCACAGAAGAAGTGCTAATTATCGAAGTCTCATTGAACATGTTCCCTTTCAATTTGTCTTCATGTTCTCGAAGGCTCTGACGAATCCCCTCAGATGGACTGTTAAGGGGCCTTTTAGGGAGACCCAGCACCCTTCCTGGAGGTCAGGGAGCCACTGACCAGATATGGCCCCGTCACTCTAAGGCTTTGGGGACAGTGAGGGCTCTAAGCCATGAGTCACGCTGACTGATGGCTGCCACCATCCTGCTCACACTCAGTCTTTGCAGCAAGTCAGGGTCATGTACTCTCAGCCAACGTGGTGGAGGGAGAAACTCTTCTAATACCTTCCCTCCCCCCACACAAGCCCTTAAAAAAATCCATGTCCTATTTCACAATTTTGCTACCTCACCAGGAGCCTTTGTGTCATCTTTCTGTCCCCAGTGAACAGCTCCCTTTACTGATGTGGTATTGAAGTCCCTGGCCACTGGCCCTTGGTCACTCCCAAGTGCAGTGAGTGTTCCATCAGTGAACTTCTCTTTGCTGAGATGGTTATTAGCAGAGCCGCATGTCCCCAGGGGCCATTTGAGTAAATATGGATTTTTCAGAGAGGGCTTGGCAATGTAGTTAAATTGCATATTAAGAGAAGAACCTATAAAGGCTCAGTGTCTAGGCTCCATCAGCATCTTTCAGGAACTAATTAATTCATTTGACAGCTGCCCAGCACTGCTCTAGGGATCCTGTGTGGAGACACATGAGGCCATCAGAGAACAAAATTGCTGCACAGAAATAGTGAGAGCTGCAATGTCCATGGAAGGGATTCAGAGAAAGGGAGACATCATTGTGAAGTAGAGATGGTCAGAAAAGCTACCCGCACTGTGGCCTGTGCCCCCCTCTGCAGCCCAGTTACACTCAGTTGCTGCTTTTGGTCTCCTGGAACTCCTTGATTTCCCATACCACGTGCTGCTGTCTATTACACCGCATGTTTAGGGGTGGGGGTGGGGTCGCCATTAGAATGACAGTTTGACGAGAGTGGGGTTCTTGTTGGGCTTGTTTCTCATTGATTTACCTGTATTTACAACTGTACCTAGTGCATCGTAGACACTCAACAAATATCTGTTGAATCAACAAATATTAAAATGATATAGTCCCCCATAGTGAAAGAAAGAGAGGCAAAGGGGAATAGAAACATATTTAAAGTATTTAAGCTAAATGTCTAGGATAAATAACAAATGTGAATTAACACAGTGAAGACACTGAACCAGATTGCTATGTGTTTCTCCATCTCACCACCAGTGTATTTTAATTTCATTGATCAGATCCAAACTATAGCCTAGTTTTCCAGTGGTCAGACCTCTTGCCCAGCTCGTATTTGCTTTCAAAATATCTCCTTCTCTTTAATCTACATATATATTTACATACATGTATATATATGCATAGCCACAGATACGTACACACGTTTAAGTGCAGTCACCAGTTTGTGAGATAAATTCAGTGATGAAGTTCTGATTTCTTCTTTATATGCCACCCACATTTTTCCAAGTACATATTCACTTTAGTTGGAAAAACAAAACATGGTGCTGAATTTAATTTTTCTGCTTTAAATTTTAACTACTGCTTATCAATGGGAAGTGAAAAATTATTCACTAAATGATATTTGGAATCAACTTACCAATAATTTGGGAGAATAATAAGTGTAGGCACTCATTTCATACCATGCATGAAAATAAATTTTAGAAAGATGAAAGGGTTAAATATAACAAAGTTAAATTAAAGAAAAACCAGTAGACAATAGAATTAAAGAAATCTGGTAAAGACCTCATACAAATTTATAAGAATTCTCATAGATAAATTGGCAAAAGAACTCAAAGAGAGCTCACAATAGAGAGAATATATTAACACACAGACAAATAGAAAATATTCTGGTACTTTAACAAAGACTAAAATTAGAAAAATGAAGTACTATTTCTCACATATTTAATTAGCAAAAAGGGTTTTTTTAATGAATATCAGTTGATAAAGAGAATATATTAAAGCAATATTTTTCTATGTTTCAGCCTGTATGGTAAGTTGACATGACTCTTAGAAAGCACTGTGACAGTATAAATCAAAAGCTTTTAAAACATTTATGGCTATTTCTACTTCTAGAAATCTCTTCTAGAAAAGAATATAAAAGTATAGAAAGTAACATACCTGAATATGTCCATTGCAATGTTAACTTACAATTATGAAGGAATAATGATGAAAGTTATGACTCATTTATGCATTCATTTAGAAATTCTAAAGTCATGGCAACATAACAAAATTCATTTAATACTAAATGAAGAAATAAGACTTTAAAGTTACATTTACTATAATTTATAGTAAAAACAGGCTTGTTTAAAATTACCAAGAGGAAATGTATTAAAATGATCCCCTGATTGAGTTGTGGTGGGATTGTGGGAAATTTTTCTTCATTTTCTTACTTTGTAATGCAGTTACTTTTAAATTTGAAAACATTTTTATAATAGACTCTACATTTCTAAGAGTTATGTTCCCTAGAATATTTATTACTTTTTTGCAGATTATTTCAATTTATAAAAATCAAAAGATGCAGGCTTTCTTGACTGGCTTTCAAATTAAAATATTAATTAAGCAGTTATTAACTTAATGAAGAAAATGTGCTTAAGACACTACAGATTAATTCTACTTTTGCCAAACACTAGGGTTAAATGATTCTCTGGCCTTTCCAATTTACATAGTTTTTTGGAAAAAAATTCAGACATATAATCAGCTAAGTGCAGACTTATTGCAAGCAAGCTATGAATTACCTCTTAAAAGCTTATCCTTTTGGGGAGAAGGAGGCATAGTCTCTCCACATCAACCCCTCTGTTAAAAAAACATAAAAATCTGAGCCTTGCATATTTAAAGAAAAGCTTGATTTAATTTTTTTCAAAAGTTATTGTTAAGGTCCATTTTAGAAAACACACCACCTCATTTTCTCCTCCTATATATCTTGATATTGATTCCAAGGAACATACATCAAACTATAAAAGTTAATTTTTCTTGTAGCAACATCTGGTTCCTTAGCCAACTCAGTAGACTCCTAAGTGGATATGTTCAAAGCTTTTGCTGCTATTTCTGGATTCTACCTTCTGTTAGCTTCTCACATGCAGCCCAGTTTTTTGGGGGCACATGAAGTCTGATCCCAAAATACAGGGATGGTTTAAGATGCCCTTAAGATCAACCAGGTTTCACCTCTGGATTTATATTTAATTCAGTGTCATTTTGATGGCACATAACTCTCCAGTAAAAGGAAGTTAGTAATAAAGGCAGTTTTCGAAAATGAGAAGATTCATTGTCTGTTTGGGTAGCTACATGGTCTCTGACGTCCCTTCCATTTTGGGGACTTTAGGATTTTGTGATCTCAGGGCAAGACTGTACCATGAAGTCTTTCTTTTTAAGGCTATTTGTGTTGTAGTTAGGAAGCTGCACAATTGGTTTTTGAATGCAATCACCTGTAAGAATTAGATGATTCCTTCTGACCAAGACACTATTAGAAGGTTGGATTAATTTGAAAGTTCAGATGGTTATAGGGGATCATTTTTAAAGATAAAATTGTTGAAAAGGAAAATGTTTACTGCCTCATGAGTGGGCAAGATACATTAGAGTTTTGGTGGTACCAATTATTGCATCCACGAGTTGGCACTGACTTCTCTCAGCTGATTTCAGAATGCACTGAAGCATATCAACTGGCTTACTTTCAAAGTTTGGGTGTTGTGCAGTATTTCCCACTTACCTAATCATCACTTTTTTGTTGTGGATGGTGGGACTCCACTCTGTTTCCAAGCAAGTAGTTAGAATGTTCTGCATTTTGCGTTTCTAAATTCTGGAAACCTAGGGGTTTCTCCAAAGCCTGCATCGAGCAGAATTTTTCTTTCTTGAGGGTCCAGGCCTGTACTTAAATTTTAATAAGTAATATTATCTCCTCCATCAATGGCCTAATGCACTATAAGTTATATAGACTCCGCATAAAATACATTTTTATTTTTTCATAAACTTAACATTGTTGCTTTATACATCCTATGCTGATAGAAATGTGTTGCTGAAAGGAAATTCAGGGATCCTCTGGGCCAGTGGTTGCCAAACTTGACTCTTTAGGCAAAAATCAAAACAAAACAATCTTCCAGTTCCATTACAGACCTGATAAATGAGAGGCCCACAGAGTATGGCCCGAGAATTTGTTCTTGAAAATGTCTCTAGGAGGGTTGGGAAGGAGGAGGGAAGCCATAGGGCTATTCTTACTGAAAAGAAATAGGCCAGGAGTTGATTGTTATTCAAGCTGGTAGTGGGTACTTGGAGATTCATTGTTCCCTCTACTCTTTACACGTATTTGAAATTTTCCATAATGAAAAGACTTTTTTAAAAAAAAGGCTTCACAGGTGACTCTGCTAATCAGTCTGGTTAGGGAAGCAGAATTCACCCCTCTCTCTTAACAGGTGAGAACATGAAGGTGAAGGTGCCACCCACTTCATTTGTAGGATCTAGAACTCCTGTTTCTGCCTCACAGGCCTGCACTCTTGACTCCGTATTGCCACCCCGACTAATCATTTTGCTGACCTTCTTAGAATTTAAAAGGGCAATAAGAAATCTGATTTGTGTGACTCACCTGTTTCTTTTAAACAAAGAATTTTATGAGATGGGTTTCTTCCTTTGCAAGTTTTCCTGTTTAAGATGCGTTTAAAATCATTCTGTTGGTCTGCAAGAGAGTCATTGGCTTTTTAAACATAGATAGTGGTGCTTCTACTTCGCTGGTAGTTAAGCATGTGAGTCCAGTGATAAGAGAATGAATTAATGAGCAGTAAAGGTGCTGAAAAGTGCAGTACTTACCTATTTTAAGTAGTGCTGAGAGACCAGCAACATCCTGGAAAATTAAAACAGTGGTAATGTGACTTTGTTGCCAATTATTGATGAATCCTGCCAATCTGGCTTAACCTTTTAAAGCTCTTTAACGCAATGTACAGTTAAGTTGCACGTCATGTAAATATTAACACGTCTTAGTGATTTAGTCAGGCAGCTAGCCAGTTCAGTTAAGAATGTGTCACATTGTCTGAATGATTTGACCAGAAGCCCCAAGAGTCAAAGGGAAGAGGGAAGGGAGGAAAGGAGAATGGCACACACAACCTAACTGAGACGAGAGGAATTTTCATAGGCGCTACCATGAGTTTTGCTTTGGCAAAGTTTTTAAAAAATTGTCAATGAAAATAAGAATTTATATAGTAGGAAAAACAAACGAACAAACTGTTTTCTCCTGCTGTACTCTCAACACAAAGCACTTCTGGTCACCAAAATGTGGGGGGATTTTTCCCCATGCGCCAGGCAGTTCTCCACCAGACACCAACTGGGTGTCCTAGAATTCGATTCAATTCTGACACTGTCTACCTGGAGATAGGCTCAGGTCCCACAGATTAAGACTCAGTCCCACAAGACTGCTCCTCCCACCCCACTTCAGACGCCAAGTAGTAGGTTACCTACAACTTCTGTCTGACTTGACTACACATCAGAGGGTTCCCATGACCCCCTTTTTGGGTTCTGTTATTTGCTAGGACAGCCCACAGAACTCAGGAAAGCACTTTATTTACATTTACCAGTTTATTATGATGGATATTATAATAAACAAAGGATACAAACAAACAGCCAGGTGGTAGAGATGCATAGGGCAAGGAATGAGGGATGGGACCCAGATCATCCATGCCCTCGTTAGGCACACCATCTTCCCAGCTCCTCCGTTTGTTCAGCAGCCCAGAAGCTCTCTGAACCCTGTAGTCCGTGAATTTTTATGGAGGCTTTATCACATAGGCATGTTGCATTATTAACTCAGTCTTCAGCCCCGCCCCCCTTCCTGGAGGATGGCAGGTGGTAGGGCTGAAGGTTCCAAGCGTCTAACCATGGCTTGGTCTTTCTGGTGACCAGCCCCCATCCAGGAGTCCACAAAGAGTCACCTCATTAGAACAAAAGATGTTCCTCTCACCCAGGAAATCCCAAGGTATTGGCTCTGTGTCAGGAACTGGGGTCAAAGACCAAATATTAGAACAAAAGATTCTCCCAGCACCCCTGTTGCTCAGGAAATTATGAAGATTTTAGAAGCTCTGTGCCAGGAACTTGGGGAAATGACTGAGTAAATATTTCTTATTATATCACACTGTCAGAGTATGGCTGTATTTTTTTTTTTTACAGATTTATTGAGATATAATTCACATATAAATTTCACCCATTTAAAGAACACACTTCAGTGGTTTTCAGTGTATTCACAGAGTTGTGCAAACGTCACCATAATCTAATTTTAGAACATCTCCATTACCCCTAAAAGAAACTCCATACTTACTAGCATTCATTCCCCATGCCTCCATTCTCCCAACCCTTGGCAACCACTACTCTACTTTCTGTCTCTCTGGATTTGTCTATTCTGGACACTTTGTATACATGGAGCCATATAATAAGTGGCCTTTTGTAACTGGCTTCTTTCACTTAGTATGTAGTATGTTTTCAAGGTTCATTCATGTAGTATGTGTAGGTACTTCATTGTTTTAATGGCCAAATAATATTATAATATTCTAGAGTGTGGGTATACCACATTTTGGTTATCCATTCACCAGTCGATGGACATTTAGGTTGTGTCCACTTTTTGGCTATTGTGAATAATGCTGCTATGAACATTACAGGTTTTATGTGGGCACATGTTTTTAGTTTCTTGAGTCTATTCCTAGGAGTGGAATTGCTGGGTCATATGGTAATTCTATGTTTAGCTTTTGGAGGAACTATCAGTTTTCTGAAGTGGTTACACCATTTTACAGTCCCACCAGCAATGTATGAGAGTCTTCAGGTCCTTGCCAACAATTGTCGTTACAGATCTTCTTGACTCTAGCCATACTGGTGTGTGTGAAGCGGCTTCTCATTGCGGTTTTGATTTGTACTTCCTTATTTGCTAGCGATGGTGGGCATCTTTTCATGTGTTTGTTGGTCATTATATATCTTCTTTGGAGAGTGTCTGTTCAAATCCTTGGCTCATTTTATAATTGGGTTATTTATGTTATTACTGAGTTGGAAAAGTACTTGTTTTAAGCATATCTCTTGGTGTGAGTGGAAAAATGAATGCAAAAATAGCAAATATTTTAAGTGCCTAGGAGACATTATGAACAGTTTAATAGACCTATAGTTCCATGTAACCTAATTTCAGGGTTCATTCTGGTGGTGGGAGAAATCTGACATTAATAATATGTAAATATAGCAGACAAAGAGAATCCTGAATCCTTTTAAACCTGTTAGGTTAGGTGGTTGACCTACTGGGGGAGTACTGAGTTAGTGGAAATAACTGGTTTACATTAAGAGCATTTTGATATTTGTGAATTTCTCATGTTCTATAAATTCAAAATTCATATGTGCAATTGAGAATATTTCACTGATTCTGTTGGAGGTTTTTTGTCTTTAGCTAAGTTGTATGGAAACTCAAGAGATAAGTATCTCATTTGCGGTATTGTGAATATTTCCAGGGGAAGAAAACCTTTTTTTCTTGCAGACAGTTGAAGGAAATTATCTTTTCTGTTTTTAAATTATCATAATTGGGCTTCTCCATCACAGACTTGTAAAACTATAGAGTATGTATAAAGTCATGTTTATTCATTTGATATTCTGAACATAAGTATACTAAACTTGATTATGTTAATTTCAGAAGAATAGAACATTAAGTTTAGAATTAGGCAAATATACGCAAGTTGCAATTGTGTACAAGGATTGCTTATATTTCCAGGATAAAATCAAATCTTATCCCAAAATCTAATTAGAAGCTGTTTATTGGTATATTTGACATACAACAGCCAAGTTTTCTCACCTCAATAACTAGGACATCATCAACAGATGCAGTCAAGCCTTGACCGCTAATTAGAGTTCTCGGCCAGAATCCCAGAGCCTAATGGAGGCTCTTGAGAGTTGAGTCAGGGACAGCACAGCAGTGGTTTGGAGGAACAAAAACCAGAGGTCAAATGCATAACAATCTACATAAGAGAGATTGTTATTTTTCAGATGCACAGAAGTGGATCTTAGTATTATAAATACTTTCATTAGTCAATGCTCGTTGCTACTGTAAATCTGATTCTAAACTTTACTAGTTACCTAGGGCTTCTGTAGCATATTACCACACACTGGTAGCTTAAAACAACAGAAATGTATTCTCTCTCAGTTTTAAGGCTGAAAGTCCAAAATCAAGGTGTCTCTGGGACCATGCTCCCAGTGAGGTTCTAGGGAAGAATCCTCCCTTGCCTCTTCCAGCTTCTGGGGGCTCCAGCAATCTATGGTGCTCCTTGGCTTATGGCTGTATCACCCTAATCTCTGCGTCCTCACCTCTTCTTCTAAGGGCACCAGTCATTGGATTTAGGGCCCACCCTAATCTGCTAAGACCTCATCTTAATTTAACTAATTGCATCTGCAAAGACCCTATTCCCAAATAAGGTCACATTCTGAGATTTGGGAGGGACATGAATTTGGAGCGGGGCAGGGCACACTATTCAACCTAGGACACAGACCCAGCCACTTCACTTTTCAGGGACAACTATTTAAATGATTGTAGGTTTTCATGTATGTTCACCCAACATACATGTGTAATCTAACAACACACATCTTAAAAATTTTAGGGAGTATGTCTATATGTTTCAGGAAGGGCTTTTTAAAAATCCAGATGGAAATTGGTATTTTTGAAGTGCCTACCACATGTAGGCACTTTTGCACATATTACCTCCTTTGATTCTGTCAAGTTACTTTCTTTTTATTCTAGCGTCTCATATAATTGTAATTTACTAAATTTGTTGGTGAGTTCTTAAAAATGTTACCATTTCCTACCTATTACCAGTCTATGTCTATCTCATGCCAAATGTGTAAGTCTTCCTCAGCCACTTAACAACTAATTTGTGACAGGTTTTTAAACTACACAAACCTTAATTTCCTCTCCTGTAAAAGGGGGCCAATAATTCATAGTTACCTTACAACATTGTGGTGGCTAACAAATACTATGTCAAATACTAAGTGTTCACAAATGTCAATTCCTCTTACTATGCCTTTTTTTAAAGCTCTTTTGGGGGTGTGTGCATGTTCTTTTTATGTTTACTGCCAGAGAGGGCTTAGGGATAGATATATTATAAATACACTATTTTCCCATGGATACATTGTAATTCATGGGTATAATGTTAAGAATTGCATGCAGCTGTATACAATACAAAAATCCCAAATAACAGCAGCCTAAATAAGAATGTCTATTTCTCCCCCCTGCGAAAGGAGTATGGAGGGCATAGGCCAGGGCTCACAGAGCAGCTCCACAGTCACCAGAAAAAAGGCTTTTGTCTCTGTTGTACCATCTGAACCCATGGCTTCACGCAGTCACTTCCCATCCAAAATGGCTGCTGAAGCTCCAGCCCTCGTGTCTGTGTTGCATGCTACAGACGTGTAGAAGGGCAAGCGGGGCATACCTGTCCTAGCTGAGGGATATCCCTTGAGGCAGCTTATCAGGAATCTTCCATAAAATACTTCTACTTACATCCTTACATCTTATTTGTCCCACGACCACACATAGCTTCACGGAGGGGGGAATGAGAAAAAATGAATAATTTCCCTCTTCATTTTGCCCAGCTCCCACTGTAGCTGTTGGTCCTTCCAGGTTTGCACATGCACCAGGAGGGTGAAGCGTGTTTAAACAAACCCGGGCACCACAGCTGTTAAAACCAGGGCATCCCAGTGCAGTGATAAGGGCATTCCATTAGGAGCCATGACCCTGGGCCTATTCAAGGTTTCAGTGAAATTCCTTCCCTTACATTATCCTGGCTTCTCCCCACCCCTACTCCTGTGTGTCAGGGCAGGAGGTGGAGCTCCAGGGTCCCTTAAGCTGCTTGGATTCAAACATTTGGTGCTTTTCTTACAGACCCAGAACTAAGGAAAATTGCTCAACACCTTGCTCACCCATTTTGCTGAGTGAGGTTTTAGGCAGTGAGCCATCCATCACTACTTTGAAATCCTAGTTTCAGACGGCAAGAAAAATAGACATATCTTTTTATCATTCACAGCCCTTCCTGAGGGCCCAATCGGAAAGTCAGGCTGGACCCTAGCAAATCACTACTTGCTAAATGTCCATGAATGCCAGTTCTAGGAAGAATGAAGTGAAAAATAAAAATATGTAGAAATCTACATATTATGTGGAATTAGTTCAACACATCCAAGTGGCTATACGGGTCCTGGTCCCCCACTCCCATCCCAGTAATGGAGATAGAACGTCATACATTCAGTCGTAAGACTGGGATTCTAGTTCTGCCCTGACACCGGATAGCTGAGTGTCTTTGAGCAAGGCTTTCCTGACACGTCAAGTGAGTGAGGTGCAGTGGCAAAGGCCTTTATAGCACTGAGATTGACTCAAGGTTTGTTTATTTATCCTGTTCATATTTGCCGATGTCTGTTGAGCATCTGCTGTGCTGGGGCACCAAGCTAGGCACTGGGCCCACAAAGGGAAAAGGCAGGAGGGCTGGTTCCGTCCACCTCGGAGGATCACATGATGAAGACTGAGCTGGGAGCTGAACATGCGGTGGATTCGTCCCCATCTACCAAAGCCTGTTCCCAAGATGGTGGAAACCACTCGGCAGAGTCTACACTTTAATGAGACAGATTGCTCTGAGCCACTGCTGCACAATTAATTAATTATCTATGGTTGTGTTAAGTGCCATAAGTCTTTATTCCAGAGGGATCCAGAAGGTGGCTGGGATGTGGGGAAGGGGCTCGGCCAGGAAGAGGCTCTCCTGGGTGGGGGAAACTACCAGGGGGCTGCAAGGGTGGGGTCCTGGTCAGCTTTTTGGTGGGAGCAGGAACTCTAGCTTTCCTGTGGCTCAGTTGGAGGTTGAATAGGACAGGGGCACAGGGCTGAATAGCTCACAGTCTTAAAAATAAATAAATTCCTCATTTATAATTCTGATTAACATGGAACATTTATAAAATACAGCCTCTGGAAAAGTGACACCAAATGCATTATAACATGCCATTCTCAGTCTTTTACTAATGACAAACTCGAGGAGCCCAAGATCAAAGGAGGCAGATGTTCAGGGAGCTGTTTCATTTCAGGGCCTGATGGGGACGGGATGGTGCAGTGGGTTTTAAAAATGGAAGCCCTGGTCAGTTTCATGTCTTTTGACCTACCTAGGAATGGGCTGTTTTCTTCATGTTTGTAATCTGGTTTGGGGGCTTTTTCCCTTTCCTGGCTCACTGGCTGGTTTGAAGCCGAACTTTGTTCTTCAGAAGGGCCCTATCCTGTCTGCTACCAGCTGTTCTCCTGTGTCATCTGACATATACCAGCTTTGTCGCTATCAAACGGGGAGAATTACAGGCCCATTGAGATCAAAACAGAGAGCAAATTTGATGAGGAACCAGGGGAAACAGGCCAAGGTTTGTTCCTAATGGGCCTGTTCCATCCATTTGGGTGAATTATGCATGGGCTGGCTTCGAGCTGCCAGCACAAGCAGATCTGCCTCCAGCTACCAAAACCCATATCCAAATATGGAAGAAACCACACAAGGCAGCTTCCTGACTGGGGCCACAGATGGTCACAACGTTTACCTCACTTTTTAAAAAACATATTGAAATTGGGCCAGCACTTCATGGAACTGTTTGGTGACCACCAGGACTTCCTTTGTAAAGCTCTCCTAAAGAACATTAAGAACTTTTGGAAATAAAGCACTTTAATGACTATCTAGTAGAGTAGGAACTTCTTATGTTACAATGAGAGACACATTCTCATTGCTTTTGAACAGATGCTGAAATTTTTGTCAGGCCAAGTGGCAGCAGGCTAATTTCTGAAGACCCACCTGGTGCCAGAAACACATTGTGTCATGAAAGTTTAGTTGACCCAACCAACATGGTCCCCCATTTGAGCAAGATCAGAGGAAGCAGGTGCCACATTAATTTTTAAGTCAAGGGTAACTTCTTTCTTTTGGTGTGCTCTTGACAGAGTCATCCTAGAGGTGTTGAGATGGCCCCATTAAACTTAGTCATTCATTTGTTCATTCATTCATTGTCATTCATTTTTTTCCCTAAGTGCATATGTACATTCTTTGCTCTCTACCTATACTCTCTATGTACACAAATTATAAGTATTTCATTTGTTAGAAAAAAGATTAACTCTTTTTGGGTCCATTATTATGACCTTGTTTTTTTAAACTACAATTTTAAAATCATAGTTTTAAAAAATTTTAATACCAGGTACAGTTTTGAGAAAGCTCTGGGGCATTGAACAGCTCTGTGGTTCTCAAAGATAAGTAACAGACATCAAGTAACAAGGGATTACAGCATGTGAGACCTTACTCATGAATTTTAATAAAAGACACTGGGACTCAAGCAATTTCATACTCTGGAAAACGTTCGCGTTCTGTATTACACGCCTGCGTTCTGCAGGGTTAGGTTGGGGACGTAGACTCTTGCTGAATATCTAAGGAGGAGAGTTACAACGAGGGCAACCCTACCCCACTTCCTCAGGGATAAGTTATTCCTTCCTCCTGCTCTTCTCCCCCCCTCCTTCTGTCCACCCACCCATTAATTCATCTACCCGTTGATTATCATTGTGCTTTTTTATTAATTCCTAGAATCTTTACACTTTCCCTGGGAAGTAGGTAAGGAGTGGGAACCCACGTGAGTGAAGTTGGCCCCAATGAGCATAATTAGCTCCGGACACCACATAGCATTCCTTCAGGGGCTGAGAAAGTAAGCCTTATGGATTTAAAAAAATCTCACAGTCTTGGCAGTTTTCTCTGGCTAAGTCAGTTGGAAGAGCTAGGGTCAGGAAGATAGTTTTGTAAAATGACAGAAGTAGTGGTTCTTCACCGAGGTGGTTCAACTGGGACCCTCTCGTGAATCTGGTGTACGGAAGTCAGAGCAGGTTACAAAAGGAAGCAGATTAGAGTCTCTCTCGTCATCCTCTCTCCCATCATCTGGGTAAATGATTCCAAATTGGTTTAGGCAGGACTCTGGCATGTATAATATCAACCCCTCCACGTGACTGTGGGTTTGGGGCAGCCCTAAAGCCAAATGCGTAGACAAAAGCATTAAGGGTTTCTAACAGTGAGAGCAATAGCTGGTCTAAGTGTGGCTGTTGGGTTTTTCCCTTTTTTTTTTTTTTGTCCCTGGAAGGAAATGACAGTTGGATGCCTGGCACTTCCACGTGGCCTATTTTCCCCATGGGAAGTTTTAAAAAATATCCATTAAGGCTGGTTTGTATATGCAACAATGCAACAGAAGGGCATAATATGCCTCTCAAATGAATATCATTATCTCCGTCTATGAAATAAAAGCCTTTGAGGGATGGCAACACTGTGCAAATTCCTCACAGCCACAGGATTTGGCAAAGCTCAACGGTGTTGAAACCGATCCCTTCTCTCTCCCCACTCAGTGTCTCAAGGCAAAACCTCATTAAGCAGATATCTTAAGAAATTTATTATATTTCCTCTTAAACCTCTGAAGGGGAGGGAAGGAGAGAAGAAAGGTGGGAATGAAGCTGCCTGTAGAATGTCTAGAAGACTGTTCTTTTTTTTTAACCCTTTCTTTGCTTTCCTAACCCCATGATGAGGTTATAAAGTAACAGAGGAGACTGGATTCAGATGTTGGTAGTTGTTACTTAGGAACAGCCTAAAACATCTACGAAAACAGGCTTTTTTGGGTAATTAAAAAAATTTCAAGTCAGCCACACTAACTGTCACATGTTCCCTTACCTGGCCACAGTGGGGTTATCGACAGCATAGATCCGTAAACACATGTTCCATGCAGAATAGGTCATGCAGCTTTCAAAGAACAGCCCTTCCTCAGTGAACCATGTCAGCCTCTCAGTGAGCAGCCACAAGAGAAACCATCCATTCTGCTCCTTTCTAACTCGGTGAAAACTTTGTTCAATGGATAAAATCCACAAAGCTGCTCGGCCACTCATTGGATAGTCTCTATTAGCTGGTGCCTGTTTTCCTGAGATTATGAAAAATCCAGCTCCCTCTTTGGTAGGTGCCAAAAGGCTCCATTTCCATAGAGGAAATAGAACTGCCTCTGGTCAGAAAATGGTTATTTCACCTTCAGATGGGCAGAGGAAAAGGGGAAACCACAAGGGGGGAGAGAAGCACCTTTAACAGGGAAACACAGCTTTTCTAGAAGTGCCCAGCAAACGTGTGCTTAAATCTGATTGGCCAGAGCTATGTCACATGGCCACCTGTAGCTGCAAGAGAATCTGGAAAGTGTGTTTTGTTAGCTAGACATGTTGTCATTCCAACAAAAATCAGAAATCTGTTCATAAGGGAAAGAAAAAAGAATGGCTTTTGGTCAGAGACCTATCAATATCTGCTACTGGGAGGGAATTCAGGTCCAATAAATGAAACCTGAGTGAGGGTAAGAAGTCAAAGTGAGTGCATTTTCAATGGCCCATTGACACTGAATAGTTTGCATCCAATCCAGGCAGCTCCCCGTTGGTAGTCCACAGAAAGTGCACAAACATTTACTATACCTGAAGGGCCAAAATTTTGGCCAAACATCCATCTTGATTATTCTGTGCATGTTTTGTAAGCGGAAATAGATCTATCTTGTAGCTAACAAAATAGCCTTGAGGCTTGGAATACATTTTGTCATGGAGCATCTGAAAATAACTCAGCTCTGAAGTTCCATGATGAAGTTATCCTCTGGCAATTGGGTAAAAATAAGTCTTTATCCATTCATCAGCACAAGTTTAGCCAGGCTCTTTCAATGACTTAGTTCTAGCTTATGCATCTGCTCCTAACAAATATTAACCCCTAATAGTCTGTCTACAGAGGAACTAGAAGTTCCGTAGAGAAGATTCAGGCTGACCCTAATGTTCATCCAGAAAAGAAGTTCCCTTCTGTTTCTAAGATTTTGGATTAATTCAGCTGCCCCAGTCAATGGAATCTTGGGGTTTCAGGAACCTAACACAGCCAACCCAAGAGAATGGCTGAGTGTTTTGAGTTGCATTAAATGCATTAACTTGTTAATATGGTGAGATTTGGAATTCAAGTGTGTCTTTAAGTATTTCTATTAGAAGCTAGTCAAAATCATGATTTTTTCCATTGAGGCATTTAAAAATGTGATTATTTCTTCTCCGAGGACCTGCAAGCCCCATTTCTTCCTAGTCTTTGTGCTTAAAGACGTACTTTGCTCTAATTTTGCTGTTGTAAAACCTGTTATAATCAATTAAGTCATACCACGTGTTTTGACCAGCTAGCATTCAACCAGAGGATCATTTGCTCCATTTAGGAAGTAGGAATCTTCATGTCTTCATTAGAACTAGACTTCTTTACAAAGTCTATGGTTCTTGGAGTGGCAGTTAAGAGAAAACATTAAAAGTATATACGTCATTCAGGGAGTAGGATATACTTTTCGGGACAGGTACCTGAAGCTAATCTTTTTTTTTTTTTTTTTTAAATGTCACAGAAACTGCCAAGAACAGTTACTAGGCAAGAAATAGTCCCTCCTCTAGCTGCACAGAGGTTCCAGAGGTGATCAGGCAAATCTCATTTGAAGCGGTTGTGTTCAGGTGTGTCAGAATTCTGATCCTTAGATATGTTTGCTGTGTTAAACCTTAGCAGGGTTTTGCAGCTAAGTTCAGAGTCAACATGAAGAAAAGGGTCTTAAAAAATAAGTTGAATAAAGTCATAACAATATACTGGCAGCCTTCCTGCAGACTCCTCATAAATACTGAGTTGTTCATAGTTAATTGCGTGCAAACAATGGCCTTCTCTGTCTGTAACCTGAGAAATGAGATTAACAGTACCAGAGGAAAGCCGATTACAGATATGTTTACAACCAAAATTTTAGCCCAGCAGAGCAGATCGGAAGCCTTGGATGGCTTATTTCTTTTAATCTGTACTCAAGAACACAATAACTATATACCAAAAAATTTTAAAGTGAATTAAAATAAGACCTGACCTGTGGTGGTTACCTTTCCTTAGGACCGTGGTTTTTCATTTTAACGTGGGAAACCGACATCCCCCAGAAAATAAAATGACAGAGTAACACTTGTCAGTCAGGTGATTAGCTCGATAAACTCAAGGGCACTGACCTTTCCCAGGAAACTGTTGACTTGTGAGAAAGTTGAACACAAGCTCTGTTGTATTCTCGGTTTTTCTTCCCTGCCTTCTTCTGGTGGTAAAGCCTTGCCATACTCCATTTCTTTGGTAAAAGAAGTTGAAGTGTTCCCTCTTTGCACCAGAAAACCTATGTCATCACTTGTAGCAGTATAAATTTACAATGAAATCACATAAAAGGTCTAGAATTTTCCTAAAGGGGTAATAATATAACTATTACTTGATTATTCCATCCTTAAGTATTGACCTCAGCCAGATAATTTTTGCCCAAACTAGAGGTAGGCTTTTTAAAAGAGGCAGGTATACATCAATGGGTATTATAATAGGTCTGTTTAGAGGCTTTGGAAAGCTAATTTGCAAAGTAACTTCATGTAATGGTGTGTCACCTTCAAGACAATGGGCTGAAGGCAAAGGCTTGAGTTAAATCTCACTGTTGTTACAATCTTCAGCAAACATGTACTGAGCTCCCAGGAGGTATGAGATGTGGTATCCGATCTCCAAGAGTGTACTATCCATTGGGAGGGAGTGCAAGATTTGTTCATTTGGCAGATGTTCAGGAAGAGCCTACTGCTTGATGCAAAGGCCCCATTCTGGGTATTGGAGGCTTAATCTCTAACAAGGCAGACAAGGTCCCCTCTACTCGTGGAATTTACATTTTAAAGAAAACATGTAGAATTTAAACAAGTAAAAACTAAGAAAGAAAATAAGAAATAAAGATAATGGAGTACCAAGGCTCTGGAGGGCTCCTTTAGATGGGAGAGTCAAGGAAAACCTCCAGGGAGAGGGATATGACAGCTGAGTCTCAAATGGCAAGTGAGGCATCCTTGTGAAGAGTTGGGGTGCCTGGCAGAGGGACAGCAAGTACAAAGGCCCTGAGGCAGGGGCAGTTTAGATCCTCTGGTGAGAAGAGATGGAGACAGGGGATAAGGGCTTTCCCAATGGGGCTGGAGGGCGGTGGGTGGGCTGTGAACAAAGATGCTAAGGCAAGCTTGTAGGGTAACCAGCAGACAGGGAGTCCTGTGGTGGAAGAGGAGGTTGGACATTGGATCGGGCCAGAATATGGCCAGACTAAGTAGGCAACGGGGAGCTCTGCTAGACGTTTTTGAGCAAGGGAGTGATGTATGCCAGGCAGTGAATCATGAAGAGTAGCCTGACCAGGATAGACTGTGGAGTGGGGAAGGAAGCCACCAGTAGACTAGATATATGGCTGTAAGGCCTGGCTTAGGCTGGTAAAGTGGGGTTAGCATGAAAGGGCCAGTGCAGGAGATACCCAACCATATTAACAGTCCATCTTGGCCAGTTATTTCTAGAGTCTGAAACTCTCTCCCAGTCTGTCTCCACTATCATGGTCTCTTTTGGGGAGGAGTAGGAACAAATAAGGTGTTGCTAGGAAGGGAGATCTAAATTTGCATCGTCTTATACAGTAGCCACTAGCCACCTGTGACTATTTAAATTTAAATGAATTAAGAGTAATAGAAATTTAAATTCAGTTCCTCAGCAGAAGTCATGACATTTCAAGGACTCAATAGCCATAGGTAGCTAGCTAGTGGCTACTGTGTTGAACAGTGAAGTTGTTAAACATTTCCATCATTGCAGAAGGTTCTATTGGACAGCACTGAGATGGATCGTTAATTTTTCTGATGAACGAATCCTTCATCTTTCTGTAGATCATGAGAAAGTCTCCCATGGGGTTTTGTATTACAAACTACCTTGCTGTTGAAATATCTGTTTGTACAGAACATATCCACTTATGGATACCAATTAAGTTCTTTGTGATATTACATTGGTTTGTCTGTCAAATGCTGTGGGCTTGACAAAGAATAATAGAAAAATCATCTTCCAGAAAGAACAGAATGTTTGAATTGCGCGTTTCATAGCGGCTGAATAAAATTTCAGCCTGATTTAACTCCTTTGGAGTAGACTGTTGTAAAGGAGAGGGAGATGCACATCTAAAACACAAATTCATCAGAAACACAATGACAGCAGGGTTCCTCTCTACTCTGCTGGTGACAAACTTTAAAACTCTTTTGACTTGTATCCCTTGATGTCATTCTATTCCCCTCTAGTGGAATTAAAGTGTATCTGTCTTTCTACTCCAGCTTGGACATATGTGCAATAGTAGGAATGGAAATCTAGAGATATTATAGATGGAAGGGACCATTATCATTTATTTCCATATTGCGATAGGCTGCCTCTTTACATTTTGTCTTTTTTTCCTGTTCTCGGGGGAAATGGCCTTCTACTCTATGTCTGTTTGGGTTATTTGAAAAAAACAAAAGTTTAGGCATCTATACCATGTGTCACTATTTATCCTGATACCAGAATGTGCCTTATTGCAGAGGGGAGAAGTAAGCACTAAAGACTAGACATGTGTCATGGCAAACGGCACTGAATTTGTGCCTTGATTTTAACACAGTTGTTTGCAACATGTAGAAATATTAGCATATTTGCATATTCAAATGCACACAGTAGGTTTCTGCTACCCTAAGGGCAAACTTCAAATTTTTCTAAGAGCTGAGCCAATCATGCCAGTGAGTTAAGATGTGGGACTGGGGGCCTCTGATGCCATCCTGGGGGATGTCTCAACAAGTGCTATTTTTATCATTAGTCTTTAGGTTGAGTTCTGGGAGGCATTGCTTAGGATGCATTTAAAGTCACAGTTGGAGGAAAGTGCATTGGTGTTGCCTCCAATTGTTTGGAAAAAAGGAGAGAGAAAGGAATACATAAGTTTGATACTTTTGCATGCTCTGCGACCACCAGCACACAACCAGATGCAGAGATGCTGGGACACAAATGAGGCAGGAAAGTGCAAAGTTAGACACAGAAGAGGCAGATGCTATAGGACAGTACAATAGTGCTGTGACAGACAGTGCTTTTCACAGGCAGAGGCCAAGGTAGAGGGATCTTTTACTCAGTCACATCTATAACACAATCCGGTGGATCAGTGTTAAAGCTAAATGCCAAAGAAACTTGTAGCAGGCCAGAAGTGTGTGTGTGTGTGTGTGTGTGTGTGTGTTTGCTTCATGTGTAAGATGTTCTGCTGCTTTATGGCTTCTGACCAGCCATCCTTAGCTAACAAATGGTTGGAGATTCACTACTCAAAACTGTGATTGAACCTTCACTGTCTCTCAATTCCCAGTTTTAGAAAAGGATGGAAAGGGTATCAATTTAAAAAAAAAATCGAGGAGTGAGCAGCTTGCTGCAGTTGGAGAGAAGAAAATGTCGACCATCGATCTGAGGAGGCTTTGAGCAGATAGGGGAAGCTTAACTCACGGACAAATGCCCAAACCTAACAAAAATCAAGATAAACCAAGAGTTAACATATCACTTTTTAGCTGAGATATAAAACTGGTTACGTGCAAGCTCATCCAGAGGGCTCAGCAAGCTTCCAGCACAACCAGAGCGGTGTGATCAAAAACAGACCCCTGCCTTACAATGGATGGGTAGCTTTTAAATTGAGTGGTTTATGTTCATCTCCTTGGCTCAAGATTTCCACTTCTGGCTTTTATCCTAAGGAACTGATAAGACACACTTGCACAGTGTGTGGTTATAGATGCTTGTGGTAGTGTTGTTTATGACAGTGAAAAACTGGAAATAACCTAAATGTTTAGAAATTGGGGATTGGTTAAATCAATCATGGTACATCCATATGATGAAATATCATACAGTAAGATGTGATACTGCTATATATTTAATGACATTGAAAGATGTTTAAGATGAACTGTTAGGTTAAAAAAAAAAAAAGCTACAGACTAACCCTTCTCTCCTTCCCTTCTTCCCATCATTCCAGAATGAAATATACCAAAATGTTAAGGTATATATGTTTCTTTCTACTTAACTATATTTTATTACAAATTTTGTAATTTGTAAGAAAATTTCTAATTATTTTCCAATTTTGTTACAATGAATATTTTACCTATGTAAAAGAACCTGTGAATAAACTATTGAAAATTAATACAAGTGGCTAGAATAATATTTTACCATAAGATACACATTTTTTTTTAAAAAAGTGAGGTTATAATCAAGATCATTGAATATTAGGAAGTAAACTTCTCTTAACATGACTAGGAGGGAATTGCTGCTTGAGAAGTATCTTCTGGGAGTAAGGAGCAATCCGCATAAAGATCAGAGGTCCCTAAAGAAAGAATCCTGCCCATTTGGACTTTGCAGTCAAGAAAAAAAAACAGGGTTGTACCTTCTGCCTCCTGTATGTTTAATCAGATGAATGATTTCCAGCTGCTGGGGAATCTTCCAACATTATAGTGAGGCATAAAAATCAGCCTTCTTGCAAATAATGTTATACTTTTTCAAGTTCCTGACAAAACTAAATTCAGAATCTTAGGCATGTTATCTAGCAACGACCAAATATTAGGCTTCAAAATTTGTCCCACACCATACAGAATAGCAGACAGGGCACCTCACACAATAACCCGATGCCATCTTTACTAAATTAAACAAAGATGATGGGATCTTGGAGAGTCTTGAATAAATAGGTTTCCACTTATCTCTGATTCGTTCTCAGATAGTCATATAAACTTGGCCGTGAATTTTCATAGGAGACATAGAACTGTGTACAGGACTGGCAGGGGTTCACATAATTAAGATGCTTCTTATATCCCTAACAATTTTGTTTTGCTGTCAAACTATGGCTAAATCTGTATTTAGCATAAACATTTGGTGCTTAAAAATGCTATAAAACTTTAATAGAGGACGTATCAGTGCCTTGCCAGGGGTTAGGGATGGGGAGGGTATGATTATAATGGGAATAGCACATGGGTACTTCTTTGTGGAGATGGAAAAGTCCTGTGTCATGACTATAAACATGACAACATTTCATAGCACTATACACACACAGTGAGTGCACATAGTAATAGCTGGTGAGATCCATACAACATCTGCTAATAGCATTGTACCAACGTCCGTTTTTGGGTTTTGATCATGTACTATGGTTTGGTAAGGTGTTGTCATTGGAGGAAGCTGGGTGAAGAGTACATGGGAACTCTCTGCACTATATTACAACTTGTGAGTCTAAAACTATTTATTTAAAAATATTAATAACAACTTTTAAAAAGTAACATTTTTTAAAATGTGAGATCTTCCTGAAAAGATGATTACCAGTCTCAGGGTTATCATAAAGCTAGTTAAAGTAGTCATCACACCTAATTTAATGGGCAAAGAACTATAATATTTGAATGATTTTTCCCTCCTTCAAGAAGTCGATATGATAATAGGAAAAAGAATAATAATGATTTATCCTTGAAACACAAACTTCCATGTCTGTGGAAGATTGTGTCATTGTCCCCCACCATTTGTTCTCTCACCTATGAGAGGATTATAGATCCCACCCATTGCTATGTGACTCGTAGCCCCTCGCTGGAGGTGAAGCACCACCCATCTAGGCTCAGTCTTGGCCCGGGGGGTGAAGTATGCAACTTGCAAGAAGCCTTAACAGTGTGTTGTTCAGTTCTACCTCTTGGTTTTTTTTCACTCTGCCATGAGAATGATGTGTCCCAAATAGCAGTTGTCCCTTCATCCGTAGGTCCTGGAATGAGTAGGCAGGTGCTCCTACCCTGAAGCCACTGACATATAACATGAGGAAAAATAAACGTAAGCCCATGAGATTTTGAAGTTGTTTGGTGCCACTTTGCTGCTAAGCTAAAATTATATCAAAAGGTAGATGGTTTTATTTGGCATCACCAACTTAAAACTATTTTCAGGTGAGCTTAAGCCTACAACCTTTCAAAGTTTGAAGTTCTAAACCATTCTGTTCTTCTTTATCAAATAATATAAAATGATAATAGACACTAAACTTTCTGAGGGTCTTTGTAGGTTATATTATTGTTCAAAATATTTGTTGCCCCTTCCTGGGGAGGATATTACACCCTGCCTTGTTGACTTCCAGATTAGCCACGTGTCTTGCTTTGGCCAATGAAATGTGAGCAGAAATGATGGTGCCATTTCTGAGTAGGAGATTTAAGAGCCATCAAGTATCCCACCAACAAAATGAAGAAATTGATAGATAACTAGGAAACAACCTTGTTTTTTAATGAATAATGTTTAGGTCTTGTGATTTGAATATTTGCACATTTTAAACATCTTTGTTTAAAAAACATTTTTTTTCTGTATTTATTTTCTGTATTTATCTCTTGTCCACCCTGGAATACAGTGTGTATTCAAGGCATGATCATAGCACGCTATAGCCCCAAACTTTTGGCCTCAAGTGATCCTCCTGCCTTAGTCTCCTGAGTAGCTGGGACTACAAGCAGGGACACCCAGCTTATCTTATTTTAATAACAGAATTCCATATTAAACCATATAAAACCATAACATTTTTGGAATTTAAAATCTGTGATTGATGGGACAAAAACTTGACATAAATCAATGGCTTGAGATGGTGACAGCATATAAAATGTATTAATAAGAAAATGTTGGTCTTAATATAGCTTTTAATTAAGAGTTAAATTGTATCAATGGCTGGTATCTTCATGGTACTTTCGTATAGATACCTTTTCTTTGGCAGATTGCTCAAGAAACTGCAGACAAAGCCCATTTGTGATCAGATATATGGCAGTTGTGCCTCAGTTTCTCCATTATGCACAGGCTCTCACTCTAATGGCATGTCAGGAACCAGCTGAAATAGAACTAGTGTATTCAGTGAGGCATCATGGATATTTGGATTACATAGATAATGTATGAAGTCATTTTTCAATTTAAATCTCTTCCGATAATGTTAAAGGTCTCCTTTTACTTTCTTTTCTGAATTTATTCTGTCCCCACAGAGACATTTTACTTATCTATCTGGAGAAAAGCTATAATACTGTTTAGGGAGGAGTATTTTTGTTTCTGTTTTTTATATAAACATCATTACACTTTATGTTTCATTCTGTGACTTGCTGTTTTCATTGAACAGTATATCTCAGAGAGCTGTCCACGTTGTTGCAGAAAGATCTAGTTCATTTGACTTAACTGCATTGTAGTATTCTATAGTATAAATATTTGGTATATTACATTAAATATTGCCTTGCTGGCAGAGATTTATCTAGAATTTTTTTTTAAGAGTTTGATGCTTCACATTTAATGATTACAGCATTTCGCATAGCTGGGCGAAGGACTCATGAGAATCCTTTTAGCAAAGCCTGGTTTGACAAGTTAGTCCAACTGTAAGGATGAATGTTATTCATCAGAATAAACTGAGGTTGTATTACAGATCAAAAATTAATTACTGTCACCAGACATGGAAGTTCCTTCACTCTTTCTTAGAACAGGCAACATTCAACAAGACCAAAGGCAAAGTGCACAAGTGGGCCAGGCTGATCCGGCAGCCTGGGAAGGGCAGAGGAAGCCTTGCTTAGCACATGATACACAGTGTAATAATTACAGTGATACCCAAGTTACATAAAAATCACCCTGACCATATGACCTAGTTTTGGTAATTCTCTCATAGTAACCAAAAATTTAAAAATAGCTATTTTTTATATCAAGAGTTAAAAAATAAGTAAAACTGCTTCCCTAGAAATTTAAGATCACAGTAATGATGCTAGCTTTGCCCTTGGAGCAGTGTTTTTGGTGTTTCTCATATAGTCAGCATGTGGGTGACATTTAGACCCAAGCTTGGCTTGCAAGTATGAATCATGAGAACACATCAAATGCTGAGAGTGGAGAATTTTCCTTGGTATTTAGAGGGAGCATCTTGAGAGACCCACACTGCCCTGGGTGCTTGAGGAAGTCACACCCCAGAGCTTCACTCAGTTAAAAACAGTCTTTCCCAGAAACTCTTAAAGCCTGAACCTCAATGACAGATATTTTGGTCCTTCGAGAGAAACCTGTGGGGCACTTCAGAGGCATTCAAATATGGGTGGAAAATTCAAGCCAGGATGACCTCTAGCCAAAACCCTGCCGTTATTTTACTCATCACATTAAAAGGGCATGTGAAGTGATGTCTATTCAAATATAAACATCCTCATCAGAAAACATCAATGGTTGCCTGCCTCCTGGTGTGCAGGGAGCATTAACTCCTTTAGAGGTTTCCCTCTGCACATGGCTAGATAAGTCTCTATCCTTGAACACTGGTTGCAAACTTACCTAGAATATGCCTTCCAGATGGTGATAGATGATGCAACAAGAATGCGTCTAGGAAATTTAAAGCCCAGTCAGCATCAAAATTCTGTGCCATGTAGATCCATGGGTTTATTTTAACAAATTGCGAAATGATGGTGGTAACGATGATGATGATAAAGACAGACTTTGAAAAGTCTTGGTAGAAATGTTGAGAAGTGTTTCCAAGGAAGGCTAATTAAGCTGCTATATTATAAAACTAAGAAATGAGAAACAGGCTAGCAGATGCTTTCAATAGAACTTGAATTTTTCATTTGTTGTTTTTCCTAAGAGGTCTAGATTTAGATTTGTGGGTTAGACTTCATTTATGCCTATGAAAAGAGATTTACTCAAAACTTTCATTTCCCCCCTCCAACTACGTATAAGGCAGAAGTATCTGAGTTGTATGTTTCCCCCTTTCATTATAATGTAATGTCAGGCTTGTGACATATGACAGCAGGTTTCACTCTCCACTTAATGAGACGCTGCCAGTGCCTAGCGAAGTAAAAAGAAAGATTTACATGTATTTCACTAAAAGGAAAAACGTTATTAACTTGGTGATAGTGAAGACTTGGTGTGCACCAGCCATTTCTGTGTGGCACTAAGCGTGGCCAGACTTGCTATAACTTATGGGTGGGATAACTTTGTCCAGAAACCTCAGATGCACAGTGATAAAAATGTGCTTTGTTAAGGATTTGGTAGTTGCTTTCATATGCATTTATTGAAGGTCTACCATGTATGAGACAAAATGATTTCAGAGGATACAAAGACAGACTTCTGCATTCAGATAGCTTTGCAGTCCTAGAGGAACCTATTATCATCTCTTTCCCCTTTTTGCTTTGGTTTCCAGGAAGCTCAGAGATAAAGTTAATACTTAAAACTTAATGCTTTTCCTTGGGTCTGGCACAGTCACTAATTCAGCAACATCCTTGAAGGACCTCTCTTTCCTCTCTGTTAAACTGTCGTGTCAATTGTGTGTGTGCGTGTTAGATAAATGAAAGATGGTAGGGGAGGTGGGTAGACAGAACCGTAATTATCATAAATGGCAGAATGTGATAAGTGGCGTGTATTATAAAAGAAATAAAATGCTCCAGAAGGTCAGATGAAGGAGAAAAATTGTATCTGGTGCTGACATCTGGAGAGACTTCCTGGAGGAAGAAGGAGCCTTTAATATTGACTTGTTAGGTATTTCAGCAGGTGAAGTCTTGGCACGAGGTGGTTATGGCAGGTGGAGGGAACAGCCAAAATGAAGGCACAGACAAGAAACCCTGGGGTGCCGCCTGGGCTCACCCAAGTGAAGGACTGGATGTCAGAGTCTATAGATGTAGGAAAGAGTCCTGAGGCTTCTCAAACCTGGAGACCATGAGACTTGGACATGAGGACCCCTAAGATTCAGCTCCTCCTCCGTGGCCCAGCACCACTCCGTATACCCCCCTGGCCACACAAACCCGGGGAGTCATTGTTTGTGTGATTCATTTGGTAACTATTGTGAAACCTACTCTCGTGCCAGTGGGGGACAGTGCGTGCCTTGGTATTCTGTTGTTTGCCTTGTCTTTCCATCCAGGTTACAAACATCACCTGGAAGCCCCAGACCTTACCCACCTTTCAATCTCCCATGACCCAGGCTAGCGCCATACTTGAGATCAACCCTCAGTCAACCTGTTCCTCAAAATGATTTTGTTTTGAAAAACCAGTCAGAAAGGTTTGGAAACAGCCTATGTTTCCTTTACATTGAGAAAAGCATCCTAATTCTACTTTGCAGATAAATCTTTAGACTCATCCACCCACAACTCCTTAACATGAGATCCAGCAGGTTATATATTTAATAAAGAAATAACAGATGTTCCTTTGGTGCTGTTCTACTTGAGTTAGTGGTATTTAACGAGCAAATATTACTATATTCCCTGCTCGGTAAACAGTATATTTAACTTGTAAGTTGTACGATAAAAATATACTTGCACTGGAATCAGGCATGTAAAATCTGGTGAAACCCTAAAGCCTGTAGTTTAGTTGATGGTATTGTCGCAATGTCCACGTTCCGGTTCTGCAAATGTACCGTGGTTATGTAAGGTGTTATCACTGGGGAAGCTGCATGAAGAGTATGCAGGAACAGTCTGTACTATTTTTGTGAATTCTTGTGAGTCTTAAATTATTTCAAATTAAAAGGTTTTTTTTTAAGCAAAATGGAATCAAAGAGACGATCTAGTCCAGTTGTTTTCCGCTTTAATTTTAGCAGCAGTCTCCTCTTTTGCCTTCTCCTGCCCCCCTCCTCAGCAGCCCCAGGTACCTCCTGACAACCGCAGGGTTCTGTGAAACAGCATTTTAAAAATGCTGATCCAACCCAACACCTTCAGGTTCCAGATGAGGAAATCAGGGCCCAAAGAAGTAAAATGCATGGCTGTTTAGTGGCTATTGATAGATATCCAGAGAGCTTGGGGAGTTTTTAGGAGTTGCTCTCTGCAAATCATGAGTCACAGCTCCTTAGCCAACACTGTGGTTTCTTTTCAGACCAGGTGAGATTAATTAGACTGGAAACCAGTTTCCATGCTCCTGCACTCCATCTTCGTGATGCAGACAGTGCATGTGCTGGTTTGGGTTGACAGTTTCCCAAAACGCCACCTGTCTTGAAAGTCCAGCCCTGGAGTGTAGAGGATGGGAACACAGGACCCAAGAGGAAATCCCCTGCCTTCTGCCAGCTTGGTCTCCCCTCTGACCACCTGCAGGGCTGAAGTTGATTAGTGTCCTGTTCCTTCCCATTCAGGCTCAAGTCACTGAAGTATTTTGGGGAAACCTTGGGCACCTTGAACTTTACTTCCAAGGTTAATATAATAATAACAATCTCTTCTCTTTGTCTAGGGATTTGCAGGTTGCAAACCTTTCTCCTATGTTCCCTGAGTTGCACCTCACTCCCAGCCCATGACATAGGCAGGCTAGTTTTATTTCTGCCTTATAAATAAGTGACATGACTTTTCCAAGGTTGCAGAGTTTGTGTCAGGGCTGGGTCAGAATGCAGGTCTGGAAAGTGCTCTTTTTACAGGAAACTCTCTTGTTCTAAACAGAGATTTATTGTAAAGCATCTGCACACACTTGACAATAAACAAACAGGCAGGGGTGGTATTATTATTAGTATTGTCATTGTTTTTGTAATTCATAGGCAGGATCCTTGTCCACATATGTGACTTTGGGGTGTGAAGACTCCAAAACTTGGTGGCTCTCCAGACTTATACAGGAGGTGGGAGCGATGGTTTCCTCTTCCTACACCTCCAAACGGTTAGAGCCTGAAGATGCCATATGGCTGTTGGATGAATAAGACTTAGGTTTTCCTGAAAAGTGAAGCAAGTTGCCTGTGTGCCACGTCAATAGAGATCTATGTGACAACTGAAAACTGGCATGACAACCTCCCTGGGGCCACCTGGCACACGCATACTCCAGAGGGCTCTGTGCGAGTTGCCATTCTTTATTTATTTAGTGCCAGTTGTTGATGCCTCATTTCTGCAGGGAAAACTGGTTGTTTCCTTTCCCCTAGCATATTCTTTGCCCTCCACGTTGTAGGACACAATCTTTCCTGTCAGCGTGGGTACTTTTAATTGATGCTATCACTAGCCTGCTCCCTCAACATTCTGCCTAATGTACTGGGATATTGGGGAAATTGGTCGACTTCTTTAATAGTGGATGTCTAACTTCAGACCGTAGTCACAGCTACTACGTTCTACGAAAAACAATCTCTCAAGGATGATGTTGATTTTTCACACCCTGAGAGAGACATTTAGGACGTAAACAAGTGATCTGCCTCAAGAATATTGTTAAATTATCTACACGTGGATTCACCTAGCACCTATGAGGTGCTTACTAAACAGCTGTTGAATGACCTTCTAAAGCAGCGGTTCTCAATCTTTAGTGTACTGCCAGCATTAGAATGACCTTTGGGGCTGTGAGGTCCTGCAGCCCTGGGGCTTCTGATTCAGTTGGTCTGGGAAAGGGCTAAATAATTTGCATTTCCAGCAAGCTCTAGGTGATGTGATACTGTGCCGGGACCATACTTTTGGGATGAGAATCCAATGTTGGTCAAATCCCAGGTCTGACACCCGTCAGCCATGTGACTTTGGGAAGATCATTAACATCTCTGTAAAATGAGGATAATAATCGTACAGTGAAAAATAGGGAGAAATGCTCACTTTTTATCTAAATTGGGTGGTGCATATGTAAGTGTTTGGCTTACTATTCTTTATACTTTTCTACATGATTGAAAAATTTTGGAATTTTCAAATCTATGTCTTTAGAAAGTGATCACAATAACTCATTGCCATATATATGGCTTAGAGTTTAGTTTCCGAAGTCAATCAAAAGGGGAATTATCTTAAAGTCAAAACCACCTTTGGAATTCCTTTAAATCACCAGCACCTGGGCCCTTAGAAAGTCAGAAGCCAAGAATATCCTTCTTTGCGTCTCTCTGCATTTGCACTGGACCTCTAAAGGCTAGCTCAAGCTTAACATGTCTAACACATGGCTCTGGACCTCCTGCCCTTCCCCAAACCTGGCTCTTCTGTGGTCTTTCCTAATTCAGTTGATGGCAATTCTGTGTTGATAGTTGCTCAGGCCACAAAGACTGATTTGGGAGGAAGAGCTTCATACGGATGGGTCCTCATATGTACATGTTGAATATGAAATTGTTTTATAGTTCAGATAGAACATAAAGACCTTTTAGCTAGCCCTCTACCTGTACATATTAGAAAACGGAGGCCCCAGAAGCAAAGGAGCTTACCTGCTCTTTCTACACGGCACCTACCCTGCGTAAGGCATTCTCCTAAGCATTTTACAAAGATTCACTCGTTTTGTCCTCCTAACAACCACATAAGACAGGTGCTGTAAATGTCTCAGTTTACAGATGAGGCAGAAAGGATAAATAATTTGTCCAAGGTCATGCTTCTGGGAAGTAGCTATCTTCCTGTGACTCCAGAGTCTGTGCTCTTGAACCACTATGGTCTGCTGTATATAATTTTTACTTCTCTATCCATAACCTATCTGTGAATTGAGGAACAACAACTTTACCTTTAAAAAAAAAAAAAGTCATCCAGTTGCACCTTTGGTACTTGGTATGGTATGCTTGAGAAAGTAATGAAAATGCACTGGGGCTATGGGAAGCATAATTTCAGTGCCTTCCAATTTTCTTCCAACTGTGCTGGAGTTTCCCTGTGCAAATGCATATAATGCTTTGGAGATAGTGCAGAAGCAAGAAGATGTACCTGTCAGGTTGGGGGTATATCTGGTTTCACAGTGTATTGTTTTTCTGGAAACTTTGCTCAAGATGAGATATCTTGAATGATCCAGATTCAGGGTCATTCAGTTCAGCTTCACAAACACACCCTAATTTTTTGCCTACTCTGTGCCACAGCCTGCACTAGGCACTGGGGAGACAGTTGTTTAAAACACTGTACTTGCCCCTAAGGACTTTGATAACTATAGATCCAGAAGTGATAGCTTTGGTGGGAACCCTGCTATGTGTAAATTATACCCCATAAAAAGAGTAAACATGGGTGTTTGTTACATTAAGACATGATGTGGCAGAAAGTCACCTCCACCTGTTGTGTGACTCCAGCCAACAGTCAGTCTGGTGTTACTGAGCCTTGACATGGCGATGGGGGGGTGGCAGGGCCTGAGCTTGGCTCAGTTCAAAAACGTGGCCCTTTCTTGACTGGAATGAGCATTGTGCTTCTTCTCTTCCCAGGACCCCAGGAGCAAGCACAAGTTTAAAATCCACACTTATGGGAGCCCCACCTTCTGTGATCACTGTGGGTCACTGCTGTATGGACTTATCCATCAAGGGATGAAATGTGACAGTAAGTAAGTTTTCTTTTCCAGTTCACAGTGAGGCTCTGCACTTCACGCCCAGGGTTTACTGAGCGCTGAAGGTTCAGTAGCTTTTCAACACCAACTCATCAATAGAGAGAATTAGTTCAGATATATACCAGACTGAAAAAGTACAGAATCTTCCACTGTCGAAGTTCTGGTTTGTTAAACTACTTAATTGTCTAATCATGAACAACAACAACAAAAAAAACCAACTCAATTTATAAATGAAGTTGGTGGGTACTGTCACGTATTTTTTTTTTTAGTGGTAGAAATCTTCAGTCACTGTAAACTGCAGGCGGCTAGTCAAACCCCAGAGAAGACTTCCCACTTCCAGATTCCACATTTGGTTAGACTTCAAAATAAGCTGAGCAACCATAGTCATTATCTTCCTATGTCTCTAATTAGTGGGTGGACTGTGGAAAAATCCAGTAGGCTCTCCTTAAAACTAAAACCAAAATGAACATAAATAGCATCTACCTTCAATTCATTCACCCTGCATGTTTATGGACAGATCAAATTTATATCAGTCCAGTTTGAGGTGAAATCATTGAGGAACACTGGCAGGGAAGATACCAGGAGGAAAGAGAGAAAAAAACTATGAAAACTCTTTGCTTTGATAATTCTTAAATTATAAGATTCCCCAGGCTGTTTGTTTAAATAAAAGTTTATGCTTTTAGGACATGAAAAGGTAATTACTGAGCCTGTTTTTATAATAGACAGGGAAGCATTCAGAAACATTATGCATATTGTCATTCATGGATGACTACTATAATGGCCAAAAGCTTTGTATTTGTATTCTACATGGAGCATACACAGTGTATAAAAGTCAATGTATTTGAGCATTATAGAGTAGGTGGAGAGTTTCTCAGAACACAGGGATTCTTCACCTCACACAGCTGTACAGGTTAACAACTTAACGAAACCTTTGTCATCATCCAGGCCAGTGGCCTTCTGTGCTTTAAGAAACCCTAGGATTCCAAAGACAGGGTGTTCAGGGGTTCTGCAAGGGTTAATTCTAAGGGCATTGGTAAATATACTTTTGACTATTTGAAAACTTGGAACAAAAATGAACATTTGAATGTATTACATACTCAACATTGACAGAGTTAGGACATTGGAAAGCTTGTACTGCCAGCTTCACTCGTTGGGCAGAACTTGGAATCAAGTTTCTCTTGCCACATCTACTTAACTGAAGAGTCGTTTGGGATTGTGAAGCACGCTGGTAAACACTGTACCTGTTTGCATATACCCTTCTGTAGGAATCAGGATTTTTGAACGCTGAACAACTTTAACTAAATCCAGAAATACATGAGATGTGGAGGCTGGTCTGAGACGACTAGCGTCCCTGACAGCTGGGTTCAGAGTTTTGTTTGGATCAGAGGGCTTTATTGGTTATCCTTGAATGTCTTTATAATAAAAACATGGTATAAATTTGAATTTATTAACTAAGTTTATGCTAATAAAATAACACTCATCTGGTTTATATATTAGGATTCTGCTTTAGATGTTGTTTGAAAAACAGGTCCTATTACTAAAAAATTTTGAAAACAACTGATCTGGACCAGTGCTGTTTTGTTTTGTTTTAAATTCTTCCTTGGAGTCCTAGGGCTTCTGGGGCTGTCACCCCTGTTCCTTCCTGGAAGGAAGAGGAAAACTAGCAGATGGGCACCAGGACCCCAGCCCGTACCTTAACTTCCACGAAGAAGAATCCTCTTCCTGGGCCCTTACATGTTTACAATTGCAGTCCTATAGATCTGCGGTCCCCGACCCCCGGGCTGTGGACTGGTACCTTTCCGTGGCCTGTTAGGAACTGGGGCCACACAGCAAGAGGTGAGCAAGCAGCTGGGCAAGCAAGCGAAGCTTCATCTGTATTTACAGCCACTCCCCATCGCTTGCATCACTGCATAAGCTCTGCCTCCTGTCTGATCAGCTGCGGCATTAGATTCTCATAGGAGGGCAAACCCTACTGTAAACTGTACATGCGAGGGATCTGGATTGCACGCTCCTTATGAGAATCTAATGCCTGATGATCTGAGGTGGAGCTGAGGCAGTGATGCTAGCGCTGGGGAGCAACTGTAAATACATCATTAGCTGAGAGGTTTGACTGCACAATAAATGCAGTGTGCTTGAATCATACCGAAACCATCCATCCTCCCCACCCCCTGCCCTGTGTGTGGAAAAATTGTCTTCCATGAAACTGATCCCTGGGGCCAAAAAGATTGGGGACTGCTGCTATAGATAATTCTGCTTGGCAGTGGGGCAAGGGGTGTTAGCAACAACTTGTGTAGGCCAACCTCTTAGTCTGTAGAGCAGGAAATGGAATCAGAGAAGAGAGCAGATGAGCTTCCCGAGATATAAAAGCCAGCTGACAGTACAGCTGAGATAAGAACACAACCCAGTTAACTTTCATCTCCCACCCCACCCCGCCCCATTACCCATATACGTTCCAGAGGCTCTGACATTCTTTCCTTTAAATTGCAAAGTCTGTCCAGACCCATAAAGGTATGACCTGGTTAACATAAGTTATATTCATAACACAACTTTTCAGGAGCCTTCATATTGGCTAAATGAAGGTACAGGATTTTGAACAATTAAATTTGGAAATAGAAGCCCAACAGAATCCACATGTGTGAATCAGCTCATTGTTTCTTCCTTACTGTGTCCACTATCCTGCTTTCAGTGTTTAATCATAGCAAATATACTTTCTTCATGACGCTTTTTGCAATTTACTTCGCCATGTTAAAATTAAACATTCACAATGAAATGGGTAGGAAGGCTGCACCTGGAAGGTTGCAGAATAACCTTATTAGCCTCCCAGTGAGGATTTATGGGGATTCCAGCAGCCATCCCGCCTTCTGGAAGCCTAAAGGTAAAAGGATGATAGAGCTGGAACACATACACAGAGTCTTCTGTTTATATTCAGTGCACAGGATTCTTTTCAGGGTTTCCTTGGTTCGTTGCAATAAGACTGATCTTTTTTTATCCTCCCTGTCTCGCCTACGTAATGTCAGCTGTAAGGAATGGCTTATCATGCCGGGCGTGTATTTGTTTCACTTGGAATAATATTTAAATATTTGAAGACAGGTTTAAAATATCAAACACAAGCTCTTTG
The DNA here is from genome assembly GCA_023783475.1 of Daubentonia madagascariensis. Classification (NCBI taxonomy): domain Eukaryota; kingdom Metazoa; phylum Chordata; class Mammalia; order Primates; family Daubentoniidae; genus Daubentonia; species Daubentonia madagascariensis. The sequence continues at coordinate 13,422,407 of JAKFHU010000487.1, forward strand.
GGAAGGAAAAACAAAACAAAACAAAGGCAACGTACTTAAACCTTCTTGAAAATACATGGTTAGCTGAGGAAGGGAAAATTTTATGAATTTCCTATACTCGACCCATAGCCTCAGAAAGGCATAAGGAATTCTTTGGCAGAAAGTATCCTTCATTTAAAAATGTGCATATTATTTTCCTCTGTGTATAAAATATTAATCGGTCTGAACTTTGTACAGTTACCTGTATGAATTTTGTATACTGTTTTAATATTTGAAACAGTCACTGAAGGCCAAGCTGGGGTATTTTGCTTCGGTTAAGACTGAACAAATATGGTATGGGTATTTTAAGGATATTGTCACTCACATGAAGCCTGTGCTGTAGGGACATCTGCTAGCAGTTCTTTATGTCACCAAAAACATTATAACAAAGTATTGAATTAGGGGGTAACTCGTTTTCACTTCTGCTCGTACACCAAAACACCGAGGGAGTGACGGTTGGAGTCCATATGCTCATCCGCGCCCTTTGCTTTCTTGATTCACAGCCTGCGACATGAATGTTCACAAGCAGTGCGTAATCAATGTCCCCAGCCTCTGTGGAATGGATCACACGGAAAAGAGGGGGCGGATTTACCTGAAGGCTGAGGTCACTGATGAAAAGCTTCATGTCACGGGTAAGGCACACTTGTCCTGTAGCAGTAGTGTGGACAGGCATTGGGGTGAAGGTCCAGCTGAAGCTGAGGTGGGGGTGGGCTAGAGGTGGACTCATCACTGCCTCTGAGCCCTGCGGATGTGTGTTAAAGTATCTCCCAGGAGCCTGGCCTGTACACCTGAATTTCCAAATACTCAATGTCATACAAAGTCACAACCGCCCTGTGGATTGGACTATTTTGACAGCATGGCCAGTGTATTTTCCCCCCAGTGACAGGGGGGACAGGGAAGCCAGTTAATCAAAATGCTATTGGAAAGAACAGAACTGGGGCAAGGGGAGGCAGATGGATGGATGATCCAGGTGCTTAATGGCATCAGCTTTGACGGCCTGATAAATCCACTGCACCATAGCAACAGCCATCGAGTGCCTGTGCTTCCTCTGTGTTAGGTGTGGTGTCAGGAACTTCACATAGATCAATTGTTTAGTCCTCACAACTATTCTGGAAAATGAGGATTATTAGCCTAATTTTCCAGAAGAGGAGACTGAGGCACAGAGAGGTAACTTGCGGTGTTGCAGTTACTAAGTGAGGAGCGGGGATTGAAACCAAGGCATTTGACTCCAGATCCTGTGCTTGTAATCATCACACCTCCTACAAACAGCTGACCACGGGGCCAGAATTCCCTCCTCGGGTCTGTGTCTGGGTGGCTCTGCCATAGCATGGCTGTCCCACCAAATCTACCTTAGGTGCAGCAACGCAATCAAGTCATCCTGGAGTCTTGTCCCAGGCCCCATCCTGTGTCCTAAAGATGACTTGGCGTCTCTCTGCTGTGACCCGCTCCATGTTGATTTATGGTTTACTCTCAGACATCAGCCTTGAGCACTGAGACATTTCTCAGTACTCCTGGGGCTCCCTCGTGGACTGACCGTATACCAGACTCTTTCTTTGACAGGGGCATTTGTTTTCATCCATTTGTACTTAGGAATTTGAAGCTTTGATAAACATGGAGAGATTGACTCTCATGTCATTTATTTGTGGGTAACAGAAGATAGAAGAAAGGTTGCAAGGGTCTATTTAAGGAAAAAGGGGAGGGGAGAGTTTGAGAGACACTTACTTTTGGAAACATCCTCACATTTTTTTTTCCCTTGAAAAATAAGCAAATGTTCTACCCAAGGCTGTCCTCTCAGGTAAGAATTCAGAGAAATCCAAACAAAGGATTCTGAGGTATTGCTGGGAGAGGGCGATGCAGTTTGTCTCCAGATAACTTACGAAACAAACCAACTATAGCTGATGGTCAAGACAGAATTGGGAATGAAATCCATATCATAGATGAGAATCCCTTTTGACTTTTTGTGTTTTTAGAGTTCCTTTATTTTCCCAAGATCCTGATGGCTGCACCCTTGCATGTGGGGCTGTGGCTCTCTCCTGCGTTTCTCTTTAACAAGGCTTGTGTAGATGGAGTCCACTGTGCCCTTGTCTCTGCTGACAGCCAGGGCCACTCTGACCGGGCACCGATGCTCTCTGCCTGAAGGAAGTGGGGCTACTCAGGGGTCATGAACTTGGCCATGAGAACGTTTGCAACATGACACCCTCACTTTTGTTTCTCTCTCTTTTCTACTAAGGCTCCTGCATTGGTCAAAACCGTTTATTGGGAGTGGGGAGCATGGTTTAGGAGAAAATTACCATAAAACATAATTTCAGTAGGTGGTGAGGGACTGAGGAACATGAAGTGGAATGCCTGTTGGCTAAACATTTCTATGCTTTTTCTTACCTTTTCTTTTATTTCCAAAGCTACCATTGTTGGCAGTAGAATAGACATCACAGGTGAATAATCACAGTTTAATTATAAGGTTTACATATGGCACCTGATGGCTCACTGTAAGGCAAGAATGCCTGGTCAGAGTCATTAAATGTTTAGCTGGCATTCATTGTGTCCCAGTATAAAGCAAAACACACACTGTGCATGCTGGACTTGCCCCATGCCTTCCTCTGTAATAAAAGCAGCAACCATATGGTGCTGCCTAAGTCTTCCAGTCTCTTCTGTAAGCCCCTCAAGCCCTGCAGATGTAAAGTTGCACAGAGGGGCATAGATGCCCTAGCTAGAGTGGCACACGGTACACAGGCAGAAGAGAAAGGCCAGCTCCCATCATGCTAGAGCTCACATTGTGCTAATTGCTCCACTATTGCCAAGAGTTGAACTTGACTCACGATTGTAGAATCATCTTAAGGGACAATCCCTTTCATTGAGTTGGACAGGGACTTTTCACACTTGGAAACCAACCATTAAAACTTACAGCAACCATCTCAGTCAAGTCTCTTGAGAATTAGTTTTAAAATTTTTGTAGGGATAAAGCTTTACTCTAGGAATGTGAATTCAGCAATAGTTTAATAATGAAAGTGTCTTATTTCATTCAGGCTGCTGAATTTCAGCAGTCTAAGGTAACTGGGTAATTTATAAATAATAGGAGTTTATTTCTCATAGTTCTGGAGGCTGGGAGGTTCAGGATAAAGGCAGTAGCAGATTCAGTGTCCAGTGAAGGCTGGTCTCTGCTTCATAGATGTCTCCTTGACTGTGTCCTCACATGGCAGAAGGAACAAACATGCTTTCTGAAATCTCTCTGAGGGCAGAGCCCTCATCACTTAATCATTTCCCAAAGGCCCCATCTCTTAATACTATCACATCAGGGATTAAGTTTCAACTTATGAATTATGAAATGACACCAACGTTCAGATCATAGCAAATAATAGCAGCTAACAGTTATTGACTGCTTTGCACAAAAGGGCCCCTTTCTCAGTGCTTTACACAGCTAACTTATTTAAATCTGTGAGCATGTTTACTTTATCATGAAGAAAACGAGGCACAAAGAAGTGAAGTAACTCACCCAAAGTCACACAGATGGTAAATTTGATGGTTAAATATTTAAATGGTTGGAAGTAGAAGATATTTTAATGAAAGTATCAATAAGAATTGGAGTGTGTTTTTAAAATACAGTTATGTGTGTGAAGGGAATCCAATCCAAAGTATAGAAAGTCAAACTCAAGGAAATAATTTGTAATCATATCTTTAAAACTTTTAAAGTAATTTAAGATTTTCAGTAAAGTTGCAAGAGGAGTATAGAGTTCCCATACACACTTCACCCAGTGACCCCTATGTTAACATCCTTGCATAATCATAGTCTGAGAATCCAAGTAATCACATTTTTAAAGAGTACCTGACAGAGATTTGTGAAAAACAGGTACCTGTGTTAGTCACTAGGAATGGTTTTAAAGAGCCAAAGAGAAGACATCAGATTTATCTAATTCCAGTATAAAAGGACTACAGGTAATACTAAGCAAAGCCCCTTTGGGGCAGGACCTGCCAGTGACAGGTGGCATCCTCCCCACCCCCCATTACCTTCCTGCACCTCCTCCCAAATAATTCAGGCACGAGTTTGTTTTTGATAGCAATAGCTACCATTTATTGAGTGCTTACTGTTCATAGGACTGGGCTTTTTTTGTGCTGAGCTCTTTATACTTATTTGTTTCATTGACTCCCCAAACAATTCTATGAAGCAGATACTTGTATTGTCCTCATTGCTGAGAGAAGGGAAGGATTGCTCCGAGCCATGGGGTAGAAAGTGATGGAGTTGGTCTCCAACCCAGCTCTGGCTCCCACACCCTTGCCGTCAATACCCAGGCTGTGAATGTCCCACATCCCTTTTATTAACTAAAAGAGTCTCCTTTTGAGCAAACAGTAAACCCATAAATATTTGCTGCACCCACAATCGGCACTCCACGAGGTTCTTTGAAGTTACAGAAAGTCTAAATATGGGACTTAAAACCAGGGGAGCAAAGAGTAACATGTGAAGGGAATAAAGAACAATCCAAGTCCAAATATATCCAATTAAGTGCCAAATTGTGTGGTGGCTACATGGTACACTGTTGGGGCAAAGGGAAAACTTTTCCAAAATCGACTCACAATAAAGCAGATTAATAAGAGAAAAGCTATACAGATTTATTTTAACCTGTATACACAAGAACCCTCAGAATGAAGATTAAACCCCTCAATGAGCTAGAGAGGTTTTTAAAGAATGGGGGCTTGAAAGCAGAGAAACAGGTTTTGGGAGGGAGGACAAGGCTTGAGTAGCCAGCAAAGGTGATCTTGTTAGTAAACAAAACCTTACCTGCAGCAGACCTCAGAGTGAATAGATGGTGAATGTTTCTTCTCCGACCTCTGAAGGCCTCTCAGTTCTAGACCAGGAAAGGGTAGACCCGGCTGCGTTCTCTACAGATGCAGATCTCCCCCCCACAAAGGACAGCTGTGCAAGATTACTTCCGTCTGGGAGATTCGAGGGAGCCATCTCAAAATATGTCAAAGAAATACATTTTGGGGTAAAATATTTCTAATTTCTTTCAACACTATTGGGAGGTGCTTAGGGTGGGGACTGGAAACAGGAACAGGGAGGGAAGGACCCCATGGGGGTAAGCTGACTGAAGGGCTGTAGATACTTGAGAGGCAGAAGGAAGGGGGCTCCCATTGAGGGGAGGAGGTGGGATGTGGGAATTAGCCTGGCTTTAATGAGAACGCAAATATGAACAATAAGCCATAATGAGCAGAGTTTACGGTCCAAGTGCAAGCGATTTCTTGGAAAATGCACTTAAACCTTGAGCAGCTGTGTTAATTGCTAGATTAGCCCCATCTCTGTTTTACCTGTGTAGAATCGCTCAGGTTGAAAATAATTCCCAGAGTAACTTAGAAACTCCCAATGGGGAGTTCTGCTTTGGGTTGGAAATCACCCTTTTGAAATCAGAGATGAGTTTTCTTTCTAGACTGGTGGGGTATTTATGGGAAAGGCCTCCAGTGGTGTATTTTTATTTTTTGCCTTTGGGCAGTGGTACTGATGTTATCAGAATGGTGTCTTTTTTTTTTTTTTCCTTCCAATAGGAGATTTTAATAGGTTTTCTACAATCTTGTGTGCTTTTCTTTGTTTGGTTTCGAGGAGTGGTTAAAAAAAAAATCCTGCATGGGAATCAATTTTCAATTTTATCTTGTAAGTAAATGGAAAAAATATTGTGTGTTTTACAGCTGTTTGAGGAACACATCTCTTTCACAAATAGATTATTCTGAAGACGAGCCTAATTTTCTCAAGTACTTTGGGTTGTTAATTTGGCTCGGAGATTGAAGCTGTAAACCGAGTTTCCCTAGGGGAGGGGGAACTTCCTCCAAGGTCTGCGGCTCCTTGCAGCATACAGACCCCTCCTCTGTCTACCGTCCAGGGCCCCATGGGATTCGGTGTCTGTCTCACCACCCCAGATACTGAGACTTGCCATCATGCTATTGTGATTAAAACAATAATATTCCCTTTGTGTGTTCTTCCACCTTATCATGGTGTCTTTGCAACAGAATAAAGGTAATAAGACTCAGCTTTGTATAATAATCATTGATTCTTTGATTCACCCATTCATTATATATTTATTGAGCATGTCTCTGGCTCTTTGCCAGGCACCGAGGATGCTAAGATGATTAAGACATGGACCTTGTCATGCAATGTCTGGTCTTTGGGGGCAATTAAGACAAAAACAATTACAGGGCAGTGCACTAGGTCTCTTGAAGTGCAGTAGGATCTTGGGAAAAGGGTATCTCAACTACCCTGAGGAAGCTGCAGGTGACAGCCTCACATAGAACATGGTAGTGGACCCTGGAGGACAGGGAAGGAGAGGGCATTCCAGGCAAAGATGCGGGGCATGTTCAGGAAACTCAACACTGTCCAGGGTTTTGGGAATTTCGAGTGAGGGGTGAGGAGGGCTGGAGGGAAATTTGTTTCTTTCCATTTTCAAAGGATTAGGGCTACAGTCATCACAGTATACAGATTGAACGATCCTTAAGAGCCATGTAGTATAGGTGCCAAGATCATGACTTCTTTTTCAAACAGGTGGATTTTAAGGTCCAGGTGGCTACATTTTCAACAAGGGCACAGCATCAGTCTCCTCACCTGAATCCCAGTGGTTTTAGCATTCATTAATGAACCTTAATAAATTATTACATTGTGGTTGCAAAATGATCATTTCCCAATTCTGTAATTCCTTCTACATTCGTTAGCTGGCATTCTTCTGGAAGAAGAGCTTTTGCTTTACCTTCCCCTGCATTTTTAAAAAATGTATCAATTTGGGCTCACAAGTTATTTTTTACTGTCTTTTTTTTAATGCTCACATTGTGCCAAAGTTGGCCAGTGGGAGCCCCTTCAAACTGGCTCTTGTATCCTTTTGACATGACCCATGATTTCTGTTTTTTATTTTTGTTTTTAGCGTGTCCTTTTATTCTGGATCACAAAGGCTCACCTTGTACTTCAGTCATTTCTCCAAGGAACCTTGTTGGGTTTTCTTTAGTGGGAAGTGATACTTAGAATCCAAGATCTGGGTGCTAGAGATGCTCAGTGCTCCTGGCGTGTTACTGCTTCTAAGCACTTTCAGTAGACAGAGGTAGGAACTTTTTTTAAATGACTTCCCACAGATGCTTCCAGTTCTGATTCTTACCCTCCCTTTCCCCAGCCAATGTTTGTTCTCCCTTCTCCTTCAATAAGATCCCTGGTTCCTAACAACATCAATATGCTTACATGTTTGCTCTAGCACACATTACATGCAGGAGAGTTTCAGAACTATACCAATACCCCTACCAAGAACAAACCTGCTAAATAAAATTCAAGATTGTATTGCAATTAAAAAAAAAAATCTTTAGATCCCACTAAGGATATACAGTCAGAATACTGTTACTTGAACTAAATGTTTTCCTGTGTGGTTATTGTTATCAATTTGATGTATAGCACCTTAACCAAGTGATCACTCAGTGTAGCAGAATACTGTACACTGGATGGCCTAAACAACAAACATTTATTTCTCACAGTTTTGGAGGCTGGAAGTCCAAGATCAAGGTGCCAACAGACCTGTATCTGGTGAGGGCTCCTTCCTGGTTTGCAGGTGGCTGTCTTCTCATTGTACCTTTACACGGCAGAGGGCAAACAAACTCTGTTTTGTCCTGATAAGGGCACTAATTCTTTCATGAGGGCTCCATCCTCATGAAATAATTACCTACCAAAGGCTCCACCTACAAACACCATCACGTTGGGATTAGGGCTTCAACATATGAATTGGAGGCTGGGGGACACAAACATTCAGTCCATGGCACTCAGCGTCCCCAGTAATGCCATAAACTGAAAGGACAGCCCTCCTGATACGATGTCACAGAAAGTACACAGTATCACCTATCGTCTGTTCTGGCCAGAGTCTCATAACCTGAATCTAATCATGAAAGAGGGTGTAGGGACCACACCAGACAAATCCAGATGCTGAGATATTCTGCACAATAAGTGGCCTGGACTCTTAAAAAATGTCAGTCATGAAGAAAACATTCAAGGGGACTATCCTTGGTTAAGGCATGCTAAAGAGACGTGACACCCAAATGCAATCTATAACACTTGGTTGGATCTTGGATCCAAAAAACAAAAACAGCTATAAAGGACATTTGGGGACAGTGAGGGAATTCAAATCTGGACTGTATTTTAGATAATGTTTTTGTATCTGTGTGAAGTCTCTGGGTGATAATGGTAATGTAATTATGGAGGGGGATGCTAAAATATTTGAGGGGTCATTTTTCCTGATGTCTGTAACTTACTTCCCAGTGATTCAGCAAAAGCAAAAAAAAAAGAAAAAAAAAGAAAAAAAAAGGCTGGAAATACTGGGGGCCTGGGAAGAGGAGGAGAGGGAGAGAGTGCACGTGTGCAGGCAAGAGCAGCTGAGGCAGGATTTGATGATTAGTGAATCTCGATGAAGAGGTTATGGGTGTTCATTGTACTGCTCTTTCAACTTCATAGTTTGAAATTTTTTAAACCAACTACAAACTCCCAAAGAGTTGGCAATGATATGTATGTCTGGAGCTTTCTTCTAGCTAATCCAGTACTTAAACGAGCTCTGTAGGTGGTGTTCTCCGCTGGAGGCTGGAAGGAGGGCCCCAGGTGAAGCATCATCAGAGCGCCTCCCCCTTTCAGCTTCCCTGTCTGGATTCTCTTAACTCCAGTGACCCTCACATGCCTCTGTCCATGGCTACCAGGGCCCTTCTTTTTGGTGGACAGCAGACCAAAGGTGATATGATTATTCTGCCCCAAACTTCAATATTTCTTTGTGGCTCTGCACTGAGGCTGGGCCCTAAAGCCTGGTTCATGAAGAACACTCACCTGGCCCCTGGCCCCAGTTAAGCAGGTGAGTCACTAGCCATTTCCTTAGACCCACCTGGAGCTGGTTGCGTGGGACTTGCCACTACACACCCTGCCACACTGCCAGAGGCAAGTTTCTGGGACCTGTGCAACCACACGGATGGGCAGACACTGCCCAGGTTTCGGGAGCCACTAGTAGTCTTTGTCCCCAGGGAGCTTGTGCATTAAATTATACTCATTTTCCAAATGGCCCAGGCAGAAAAGAAAAGAAAAACCACCAGAATTAAACAGCTAAAGGAGTCATGTATAGGTATGTGTGCATACATATAAGAAGTGGTTGTGGGCACAATATTGGCGAAACTGTTACCCACAATATAAATAAACATCACGGAGTGCAAGCAGGCTGAGTGGGCCGTTTGTGTTCTGTGTCCGCCCTCCCCTTGGGTTCTACTCTCCCCTCCCCAGGAGTTCCTATGCCTGCTTCAAAGACACCAGCTTAGTGTTGATCTGTGTAAGCTTCTATTTCAAGCAAGCTTCTCTTAAAAAAATAACATTGACAAACTTTATGACCCTTGTATATAGGAGGAGTTACCTTTTTTAGTTTGGGCTTAAATACTGGTAGAGAAAGATCCTTAATATAAGGGGTAACTGCTATTCATGACAAAGTATACTTTATCCAGATGGCTTTGTTTGTAGAAGTTTCACGAATCCATTGACATCAGTTGATTCTGAGAGCAATAGGGTTTGTTCCATGACTTCTCCATGGAGAGATACATACATAGCAAACGCAGGTTCTCTCGTGTGGGTGAGGAAGTAAGAATGAGGGGAAGTTCCTGTCCACCTCATGTCCATGCAGAGGACTGGTGGTTTTGTTTAGCACAGGAAGGAGTTGTGGCATCTGGCCAGTGGCCCTCATCATCTGACAGTCTCTCTGTGGCTGGCCTCTTGCAAATGGGGTTGCTAATGGACAGCCAGTCAAATAGTAGCAGGTGCGGACCAAGGGGACCTTAAGGGCAAACCAGAGAAGCTGCTGGTATTTCCTGAGTGTGTAGATCATGTAAGAGAAGAAACCAACGTTGACTAAGCACCTTCCATGTACCAGGCCCTGAGTGGATGCTTTCCCAATTATTATTTTACCATAGCAACATTTTGAGAAAAATGCTATCATCATCATCTTGTAACTGAGGAAACTGAGGTTTGGAGAGCTCCAGTGGCTTGCCCAGGTCACACAGCTGCCTTCAGTGCCCAGGCATGCCCTTCCCACCCTCGTACGCAGTTGACCGCTGGCTCTGGCTGAGGAAAGATGATGTTCTTGCTTGCAACCGTTTCCCTTGAGTACTGACACGGCCCATGCCATTGCTGAAGTTTGCCATTTTATGCTTCTATCCTGCAATTAAATAGTCGAGGCCACTGTGCAATGGCTCTGCAGCTCCTGTGATGGCTGCAATGCTGATGGCACTGTAGTGGGCAAGGGTTTGTCATCATTTCCCCAGAGCCCCTGTTTTCCAGAGTTCAGATAATGGCTAGAAATAAGAATGGCAGCAGGGAATCTGGCTGAAGTCTTCCTGCCTGAATTGAAGAACACAAATGCGCAAGGAAGGATGGAAACAACCCCCCCTGCAGGATGTGTTTTGACAGAGCCTGAGTTGGATTAGGCCCGCAACTGGACCAGTCCTTTCTCAACATGCCATTGCTGGCTTTTTGTTACTGGCCCTTGTTCTTCCCCTTTGGAGACCCATCCTGCTCTCACATTGTCACAGTCTTTGGAGAAATCATCTCTAGTAGTCACCTGCCTTGAGTTCATCAGTGCTTGACATCCAGGCACATCATTTGCAAAAAAAAAACAGGAACCTCTAAATCTCTAGGCTAGAACATACAGCAGTGTGCTTGTACCAGAAGAACACTTGCATGCAGCCCCATTCAGATGCATGTGCTTCGATGTCATGACTGGCATGTTTTCAATGGATTTGCCCACTCTATCTTCTTCCTTGATTGGACATTCCTAAATATCAGTGTCTTATGTCTGCATGACCCCTTCAGCATTCGATACCCTGCCTGTCTCCCCAGTCTCATCCCTTGTGCCCCCCACCTTTACACACAGCATCCCAAGCTATGTGCAGCTTCCCCAATGCGGCAGGCAGTAGCCCACCAATATTTCCCTCCTTTTCACCTTCCCATATGCCATTTCCCCTGCTTCCTCAGGAACATCTTTTTAACAGTCAGCTCCTTACCTTTAGGAAGCTTCTCCAAACATTTTATGCCCTGCCTAAAATAGACCACTTTCTCTGTGTGCCCTTTGTAGCATTTATTATGTGATTTCACTTACGTATTTATTTATACGTTGGTCTCCTTCCACCATATCATAAACCCTTTGAGGTCAGAGACAGTGTTTTATCTCTTTTATCCAGCCCAGTGCCTCAAATTTGTGCCTAATGTATGTTTGTTGAGCAAATGATGATGATGATGATGGAAGTATACAAGGAGCACAGCATAAAAATTTGCTAAGTTTTATACTGTGTTCCTCACCCTAAATCCAAGCAACTCTTCTCATTTTAGCCCTGCATCTGGATCAAGTTAAAATTGTCTTGTTTTAGCCTAATTCATGTAGCCACATGACTTCTGGGATCCTTTTGAGAAACATAAATCAACCAAGAAAAAGACTGCATCTTTCAAAGAGACATGTCATTATTTACATCCTGACTGTGGTACTTCGTTCTGACTTATCTGTGGCACAGCTTAATGTCAAATGTGTACTAACTGGCGGCGTGCCCTCCTACGAATTGTTATTCATGCTTGGTTCTCTTTGCAGTGAGGCGAACATAGCCTTCCACACTGGGTGCTTAGTCACGGGATGTGTGTGGGAGGCAGCAAGGTTGGAGCAAAGGGTTGCCGGTGTCATTTCCTTCATGCAGTGTTTATCTTTGTTCAGAGCACCCTGGTGTCCATGCTGAAAGCGACGTGACTTCTCTTTGTCCTGCTCAAGATGATCCTAACCCCCCAGATTCTGTATGGGGGTGTCACATCCATCTCTTTTGACTCTGGTGACTCCTGCGAGGAAGAAGTGCTCTTAAAGATGGGCTTTGAATGCCTGCATCCCTGGAAGAGGAGAAGCAAATTATTTCTGGGGCCTCTTTCAAGATTACCCCACTAGCATACAGAGACATTGACATGGATTGAACAGGTCATCCTTGTGCAGGATTTTAATTGCTTCTAATTATAGGATTATCATTTAAGCACAAGATTAATTGCCATGAAATTATTGCAAGGAACTTGATCTTCTTCTACAAAATAAATGTATTAGCCAAGTGAGGACTCTCCTAGAAGCTTACAAATGATGTCTTTTCAATCACTTACATTGAAACATTCTTTTAACTCTTTGGTGGGGAGACCAGGAGAGATCTCAGGGGATCAGGATGGAAGAGGAAATAAATAGCAGACAAATGCCCCTTTTGGTTCTCCACCAAAAGGTTGGAAAACTTGAACAGTGTTTGGGAAGTGTTAGGTTCACCAATGGAAATGTCCCAAAATAAATGCAGAGATTTTTTCCCCCTCTCTTGATCCCTGTCATCTTCAACGGTGGATAAGAGTGGCTCAGCAGAAAGCTAGAGTAGGCAGGTGCTGTCGGATGGCCCTTTCCAGCACTAAGCTGCTCTGATATCCTACCAAAAAAATTTTTCAGATGTTTTGTAAACGAATTTCCTTTTAATGTATGTACACATGGTCTGATTATGGGCATCAAAATAATGCAGAGAAACATCAGACTGTGTTCATCTCAGCTTCTAGGCGTTTCCACTCGGGAAGATGCAGATTTCCTGAGAAAATTCGAGATAACTTAGCTCCTGAGTGGTTCTATAATATCCCAGCTTGAATAGAGTAGGCCACAGACCCCTGCTGGAAGCTCTGCACGAGAGCCCCTGAGATTTTCCTTTATAATTAATGCAAGGCTTGTGGTTAAAGACAGGGTCTCTTTTCAAATCAAGGCAGCCATTTTTTCCCAGAATAATGAAGGGAGACTAGCACCAAGGCCAACTTCCTACAAAAGTTTTAAAAATGGGGGTGCTGAATTTATGGAAGGTTACATGAGGGAAGACCCACTGGAGGCAGGGAATATAATCAGAAGAAATGTCTGCTCCATTGAACACCCAGCAGGGAGGTGGCCAGGGGAGGGCTCCAGTTCTGGGAGATGCCGGAGTCAGCTCTCTTTCCCTTTGTTAAGTCACTTTGCTGGGAGTGGGGGTGTAGCGTACAGGGACACATATTTCTCTAGTATATATTGTTGCTCTCATCTTACAGGCTGCATAGGTGAACTCTCCCAGGTAAACATATGCCCAGGAGGGACAGTGTGTGTGCAGTGTGTGTTATAAACAGCGCAGTCTGGCCTCATTACTTCTGACTCACACCCAGCTGCCCTGTGTGACCCTGAAGCCAGTTTCAATCCCTCACTCCAATATGGCAGGGACTCTGTTATCCTCAGAACTTCTGGCTTTTGAAGGAAGACAGTATATGCTTGAGAAAAACATATCCTCAGCATACTTTGAATGGCTAATATTCCATGAAGAAAGAATATAAGATAGTTTATAAGATAGACGTTATCTTGCATTTATAAGATAGAAGTGATCTGGTTTTAGATGGTACCACAGCATTGGCTTTGAAGTCAGATAGACTTGATTTGACCCCCAACTATACCACTAACTAATGCTGAATAAGTATTAGGGATCATTACTCTATTAATAGAGTTTTGTTCCCATCTCATTAGGGTAGAGTTCAATGATCTGAAGTGTATCACTTTATTGACACATTAACACTTTCCATCCTGACTTGTTCGTGATGTAGCTAATACCAGACTTCATTTGTTCCTTTTCTTTACCATGCCTCCCAAGCAGCACACAGGAACACACTGTGAAATCACTTCAAAACTGGAAGAGCTCCAGTGCTGTATGAGTAGAACCGTTGCACATTAAGCTGAGAACATTAACCTTAAAGGTTTTAACTAGCTGTGAACCATGGCCTCATCACTTAACCTTCCTTTGTTTCCCATTCCTCATCTGCAAATTCAAATTAAGGCACTTGAACTGCCTGAACCCCGAGTTCCCTTCAGCTCTAGTGGGTTTTTTTGTTGCTGTGAGAGTCATTGCAGAGAGGAAGAGATAATCATGGGTGCCAGTAAGTGTGCTCCCGCACGAGGATCTGCCAGCAGAGCTGGAGACTGCAGCAACTTTGCAACTGGGTGGGGTATGAGAGGCTTCTGGTCCAGTGATTTTCAAACAAGTTTGAACATCCAACACCTTCCAGCAACATCTTATTTGAAATGATATTCAAATGATATTTAACTGGAGTTACTCTGGTTAAAGGGGAGAGGATAGGGTGCTCACCTTCCTCCTCCTCCTCCTCCTCCTCCTCCTCCTCTGTGACCTGTGAGGAGAGTCTGTGGAGCAGAGTTTGAAAGTCACTGGTGTGGTCTAACCCCTTCATTTTACATGTGTAAGAACCAAGACTTAGGGAAAGTGGCCACTGTGTAGGGTGTTTGGGGGTATAAGGGATAAAACCAAACTCAGCCCACTCAGGTAGAAAGGGAGTTATCAAATGAAATCCAGGGTATCTTATGAAATTCAAAGGTAGGTATGCTGTGGGGCCATCAGAACATCTAGAACCAGAGACTAGCTTTCTGTTTCTCACCTCTTCTTTCTACATACTGCCATCATTGGGTTTTTTCCCATGGCAAGTTAGGTTTTCTTCACTTGCAGAAAACACTGCCCTAGAAAATTCTACAGCTTTGCCTCTTACAGCTTGATCTTTCCTACTGTGTCAGGCATAAATCAAAAAGCTCAGGGAAGGTTTTCATTGGCTCACTCTGGGTCATCTGCCACCTCTGGACCAATCAACTATGACTGGGGAGTGGGAGGGAGGAGACATTTCCCAGGAACAGGAAGTGGTGCCAAGCAGGTGAAACAATAGCTAACGCTGTACTGCCATAACACATTAGCCAGGGTTGTGCAGGAGGTTGGTTGGGAGTAGGAACTGGAGCCAGCCTCCTGCTTTCTATTTCCATGCCCTTTTCCTTCAACCGTGTTGCACATCCATGAAATTACTACAGAGGGGCAGTACCTGAGCTTATGTACCAAAGTTGGAAATGACTCCTAAGTTCCTTTCTAACAAATGGACGTGCTCCTGACCTGGCCAGTTTCCAGCTATGGATAAAGAAAAAATTTTGATTCAGTGACATTTGTACAATTCAGCCACCCAAGTATGTTAATTGCCCCTCTTATTTAGAAGCTATAAAATAGCACACCAGGTTCTAAGTGTAAATAGTGTTGCTGTGCAAGAGGTTCAGCGATGGAAGTACCCACAGGAAGCAGAGTCCTTTGAATGGGGCCGCAGCTGGAATGTGGAACAAGTGGCTTAGGAAGGTGGAGATTTTTGATTAGGGCCTAGGAACTGGACAAAGCCCTCCAGACTGCTTTTTTAGCCATTGGCCTTAAACAACTGACTCTCTCCTGTGGCAGCTTTGCAAGCTGTGTTGCTTGCTTGGCAGACCTGTGACTCTCACCTCCAGAGCTTTGCTTTCATGAGGAATTTCAACTGTGAGAACCAACTGAACTAGTTGGCAACAAGCTGACAATACCTCTGGGTTCTTAGGCTCTGTCCCAAGAAAAGCCAGGCTATCTGGCTTCTATTCATCAAGGGAAAAGAAAAGCAAGGTGTATTTTATCCCTGAATCATGGCCACAAGGCCCTCCCATGGTTAGGAAAATGATTTGTCTCCTGCTTGGTTTGTAAATTGTGGTGACAATGCTCAGAATGTCAGGTTCTCTCCATTCCATCCACCTTAGGGCACTTAGATCTCAAATGCCCACCTCGTAAGGCCTCTTGGGGGCTGGAATCTTCACTCTGTGCATAGTCCTTGACTTGTGGGTTCCTCAGCACTGGCTGTGTTCCTGTTTTATCTCTCTTTCTACTTTACAGTTTTGCCAATTCAGTGATTGCTTTGGTGCCATGGCTTGGTGGTACACAAGCAGCTTGGGAAATCGATGATTTGGGGGTCACCATCTTAAGTATTTCAGTACTGGGTTAAAAGTTTTATATCCAAGATATTCATCCCCCAATCATTTCTTTGCAGTATCAATTTAATCTCTCATTAGGTTTGATGCATGTGATTGCCTCGGTAGTCTAAGGTGTTGACAGATTGGCCCGGTCAGAGAGAGATCCCAAAGGTAATGAGAATGTCCAGGGTTTTTGTTTATGTTGTTGTTTGTTTGTTTTTGTTTTTGTTTTTTGACTGTGAGTGAGATGATAGGGGGCTTTGCCAGGTAAAAATCTCTTAGCCCTGACATCGTAAGTTTAATTAATGTTTATCTTCAGCTTTATATTCTCATATTAAAGACAGCAACGGTACAATAAAGGCCAAAAAATCAGTGTGCAGATGAGTGGATTAAAAAAAAAGAAAGAAAGACTGAAAAAAATGGTTTATTTGTATTTTGTCTCTGTCTCCAAGGACTATAGTGTTCTGGACACAGGTGCTAATAGCCTCTTGTGCTCATGCACTCCCAGTAGCCCCTCATGAGTATGTCCTCAGAGCATCAGCTCTGAGTCCATCCTGGGGGAACAAGAATGTCTGGGAAAGTCGTTGGTCCCGCAGGTGTTGGGAACAGCCCTGATGGGTGATCCCTTTTCTGCTGCCTGATGGAGGCGGTACACCCTTCCTGGGGGA
The DNA here is from genome assembly GCA_023783475.1 of Daubentonia madagascariensis. NCBI lineage: Eukaryota > Metazoa > Chordata > Mammalia > Primates > Daubentoniidae > Daubentonia > Daubentonia madagascariensis. Next base: position 13,438,926 of record JAKFHU010000487.1, read on the forward strand.
CCGGTTCCAGCTGCCCAGCAGTCGTGTGTGGTGCTCAGCCAGGGCATTCTTAGTGAGGAAGCCCAGCAGAGACACCCCCAGAAGATGGGGCTCCCTCCGGCAGGCTAGAAAGAACAGATTCCTGCTCGTCATCAGCCTCACAAGTTTATGCACCTTGTCCCTCCTATGAAGGTGGTGGAAAGAAGGTTGGTTTCATTGGTTTCTGTCTCTTAAGTGTTCAGCTACTTCAGAGAAGAAGTTGGGGGATCCAATAAACATTTTTCTCTTTGTCTGCCACACTGACATGAATGCTTATGATTTTATTAGCAACTGCCTGGGAGCCAGGCCTGATTTAATTTAATTTAATCTCCTGGGTTATTTCAGTTCGATTTAATCTATTTTAAGCACAGATGAAGAGGAAGTAATCAGACCGAGGGGGCGGACGAAGGAGGGGCCGGAGGGGCCTTCCGCTCCCCTCCCCAGTTACTCAAGCTTAACTTGTCTTGATGTAAAGGGGATGACTTCTTGGAGACGGGTCAGCCAGACAAAGTTCTAGTTCTCACTGTGTTTGTGTCTGGTATCATCACCTGTTCTCTGAGAAAAGAACCATTATATCAGCTTTGTGGGGGGAAGGAGGTTAGGGACTACTAATTATGCAGCTAGAAATACAAATGGAGCAATTCTTTCTGGTGCCAGGAGAGAACTGAAGAATGACACCTTCCCCCGCCCCTCCCTTTCTCCTTTTAGCAAACTATACTCATCACTGTGTTGTTGTAGCTCTTTCTGTCTGAAGTGTTTTGGTGCTCTGAGATTGGGAGTTTGGGAGGCAGGATGCCAGAGTGTCCCAGTTTCGTGGGTGTCTTCTGAGTGAATACATTGTTTAGAGCCTCCCTTGGTGAGACCTGGGACCAAAAGATCACCAAGTCTGTGGCCTAGAGCTGTCTGTCGTGCAGCCTTGAGCACAGGAGCAGCATCCCAAGGCCACCCCATCGTTTCCTGCTCCCAGGGGGTGTCCTGAGGCTATGCCTTTGGTTTGGAACGAAGAACAAGAGAGGTTCATGGGTTCAGTGAGAGAGAGCCCAGAGGTAATGAGACTGTCCAGATTTTTTTTTTTTTTAACTGTGGTTGAAATGATAAGAGGCTTTGCCAGGTAAAAAATTCTTAGCCCTGACATCGTAAAAGAAGAAAGATTCATCATCTCATCATGAAGAGAGATTTGTCCCAGCTTTATATGCCAGCTCTGGAGATGGAAAATTGTACCCCCATGGAAGTACGGGTTCCATGAGCCCAGGGCCTTTGGGGGCCTTATTTACTGCAGAGTCCCTGAGCTTAGGATGGCACCTGGCGCATAATAAGTGCTCGGTGCATGTCCATATGATGCTGGAGGTTTGGTCCTGGATGACACTGATAATAATAATAACAGCAGTTAAGAGTTATTAAGTACTTATTTTGTACCAGGCACTATGCCAAGGGTTCTACTTGCTTAATCTCATTTAATACTTACATTTCCTATTGGGCAAGACTCTTCTTATCTCCATTTTATAGATGAGAAAATGGAGGCTTGGAGGATTTCAGGAACTTACCAGGTAACAACGGAGAGCTAGAACTAGAATCTGGGTAGAACATTTATATTTTGTGTCCTGGGAGTTTCTGTGAGAACATGACTAAAAGGTTTTTCGGTACAGGTGGATGAGTCACCTGCGTGAGCGTTGGTTCAGAACTATTCTCCTGCCACCCTGCAGAGTGGAGATGCCCTGAGAGGAAGCATGATTTGGTTTGGGGCTGAGCGCAGGAATGGCAAAAGGAGGTCTCGGGGCTAAGTACCCTCCAGGACTCATTACAGGCAGTCAAGCAGAACCGCTAACCACTCACTCCTCCGTGCCAGGTTTCTCAAAGCTGCTGTTCCATATGCGGGTTGCTACTTCACACTAGGCATCCTGAATCTGATTCTCCAAGAACAAGAGCAGAACCTACATCTCTATGTTGTTAGTGAGTTCTCCAAGGTGATTCTGGTGCACCTAACATTTGAGAACTGCAGCTCTGGGTATTTCCTGTCCTAGCCTTGCAGTAGGTTAGATTTACTTAAAAACAAAAACAAAAAAAGTGTCTGTATGTTTGGGATGGTGTTGGAGGGAAGTTATTAATAGGATACACATTAGGAAAGGCAGTGGCATCTAAAGGCAGAGGTGGGGGGTGCAGCTCATGCTGGCCTTCTGTGTCAGGAACCCAACGTCTACTTTGGTACCATCCAGGGATGGCCAGGCCCCTCGAGGCCAATTCCAATACAATCCTGACTGTGCAATATGTCAGGGTGCCAGTTTATTAATTTACGGAGGGAAAGAAAATTGTCCGTGTGCCTGCTGACTTGATTAGAGCAGTCTCCCAGTGTAAGATACCAGAGAAGACAAGGCATAATGAACCCATTTTATTGATTTGCCAAGTAAAACACTGTCCCATGGACCAATACAGCAGGAATCCACTTGGGTAGTGCCATTCCTCCCTGTAGACAGACCTCAGGGGACTCGGAATGCTGCCCAGTGATCATGGTATTATAAAAATGGAATTAGATAAATGTTTGATGGCATCAGACTAAGATTTAGCACTTGTCTTGAGATAGGGTCAGCTTTGCTACTGGGGCCAGAAGCATTGAAGTCAAATGCTCAGATGCTTCTCCTCGGGCCAGTCTCACAGGCCAGCTGCTGTTTGCCTTGGAGCCTCTGCTTTCTTTCTGATTATTTGAATATATTCATGCTGGACACAGGCTGGTCTCACAAGCCTAGGAACCCTCAGAACCTACTGTCTCCCTCAGGGGACTTTGAGAAGCTCTGCTCTGGTCCAGTATTGATGGATCCAGTAATCTGTTCATTTCCAAAGAAGAATCTTGCTTTCCTCATTTCCTAGTACCTGAGTTTCCCTTTATCTTAATTCTTTGCAGAAATGCCTTCCCCCAAATACGATTGTCTGTCAGAGGACGGGTATGAAATAACTCGAAGTAGTAGAGGAGCAATATTTATCTTAGAGCAGGTTCTGAGCTTCAGATCCATGGATGCAACCCCAGCCCCACTCCAGCTCCAGGGCATCAGTGAAGCCTCGAAAATTATATGCAGAATTGTGTATCTACATTCTGGGAGAGAGATCGGCCACATCTTCTCCAAGGCATCTCTTGATTCCCTCACATACACACACAAATTTAGGAATTATTTCTGGGACAAAGGACTATATAAAGGATCTTTAACCGCCTAGTGCCCAGGCTGGAAGCATAGACGTTTGATGATACTGTGAAAACAAAGGCATAAACATATGCTCTAAAAATAGATAGCAGGCAGCTTATGTTCAAAGTAGAAAGAATCTTAGAGGTTTCCTTGTCCAGCCAGCTCCCTTACTTTCCAGACTGATTACATGACTCACTAAAGATAGCCCAAGAAAGTGAGTGGTGGGGCAGAGCAGTCTGAAGGTCCCCACCCAGGTTCCACTCACCCCACCCCTCCTCTGTTGCCTTTTAAGTCCTATCTGCAGTGTCTGAGTGTTTAATTCAGCTGGAGGTTAGGGATCTAGGGGGTGAATTGGCCACCAAGATGATGTAGAATCAAGTTAAACAGACACAGCCTTGGCCTTTAAAGGACAGACCACACTGGGGGGAGCACATTGAAAAACCACCCATACAGTGACAAGGTGACAGCATGAAAGTAAAGTTAGAGTGTTTTCCATGAGAAATGATGGTAAGCAGCTTGGATTCGAACTGAAAGTGGCCAAGAGCAATTTACTCCTCTTCTAATTAACCAGGCTTTCTAGGAACAGTGGAATTCCAAGAGCTACTTAAGAAATCCAGATATCCTTAGATTTCTGGATTGAATTAAGGTAACCCTCTTTCATGTCCCTCTGAAATGTTAAGAAGACCTAGAAAAGGATAGAAACCCATGATCAAGACTGGCAAACCACTTACTGCCATCTTGGGGAAATTTCCACTGGTCCTGCATTAAGAAATAATTATCAGTGGTCTGGCCCTACTGGGTATATGAAACAGGAAAGTCCTGTGTACCTGAAAGAAAGCAGGAAGATTCTTTATGCCTCTCCTTTTGCTCAGAGAAACAGGGTTTTCACCAGCCAAAAAACCTGGGGGGGGCATTCCTTTACTGCAAAGTTTCCCTTATTTCTATATTAACAGTGTGTGATTACCAAGCACCGTGAATTGGATATGATCCAACCTGGGCCCAACAAAAACACTTTGATAATTGGACTAAGAGCCATGGATATCAGTTGGAGTGCCAGATTAGTTCAGATGGAAGCAAGTTCACCAGTGTCCAAGTAGACCATGGAAAGAGCCAGTGGGGAATCCAAACACAGCATCCTTAGGCAGATACCAAGTCTGGATATATCTTCCCTTGTTTGAGGACAAGTAAAGAAAGAAAGCATACCCAAAATATATGGTCCATTTTTTTAAAAAAAGGGATAAATAGAAGGGAATAGCATCATGGAGAACATCTTTGAAAATGGATTACTAAAGGAAAAGGGATTACAGAAGAAGATTTGAGAAAATGCTATATAAATTTTAGTAGAATGCAAGAATGCATGATCTCTGAAAAAAAAATAAGACCATAAAGCCATTTGAGCAAACAGGTTGAGAGGAAAAGCAAACAGAATGAGTTTTTTTTTTTTTTTTTTTTAACGACAGAGGGCTATATAAAGAGACAAGGTGAAGGGAGATGGGCAAGTAAGAAATGCCCGTGTCCTGTAGGGAAACTTATAGTAATGCAATTAAATTCTTCATGCAGCAACAAAGAGCAGAATTGGCATTGCAAAAAATCAGACCGGTGCTATGAAAGAATCCTGAGAAGCTCTCCCAGAATGTAGGCAAAAGGACAAAATGATGGGTGATGAAAGAAGATAATGAAAATGGAGGACTGAGGACAGGATATAACTTGAGAATAATAGTTTTGTCCCAAGGATGAGAGAAGAAAAATTAAAACAGAAAGAAGCAGTAATTCAATATGATAAGAACAAATTTATGGAGCATTCAAATGAAAAGGAATGCACTCTACTCCTGCAAAATTAACGGAAAGAATCCTACATTTAGAAACATCCTGGAAAACTTTTAATTACAAAGGAGGAAAACAAATACCTTTCCTACAGAATATATAGGTGACCTACAGCAGAACAAAAACCAGATTGGCTTTAGACTTCTCATCGTATGAAGTACTAAATTTGAAGAGAGAAGAAAGTATCACTTACAGAGTTTGGAGAAACAAAGTATATTGCCCGCAAATTTCTCACCCAGCCAAGTTGCTATTCATGTGCTATATTCTCAGATATGCAAGGCCCCAGAATATACATCTCCCACCCTCCTTTCTTGGAAATTATTTAAAGGCAAGCCAAAGAGGACCGCAAGACTAAGTAAAAGTTCAGGAATGGGGAAGTCATAATACATAAGGATAAGCAGTAAGCGTTAAAATCAGTTGCACGTGCCAATGTGAAAAACAACTATTTAAAAATAGAAATCATGTAAAAATGATCACAGTAATCAGAGATCTCAAACTTCAGATGATTTTATAGTAACAAAAACAGGAAATGCAATGGGAGGCTGAGCGAGTTAGGCGAGAGTGTGCGGTTCTTCCTCACAGCCTGGGGGTGGAGGGGTCAGATGATAATTTCATTTGATAATCAGAGAAATGTTGGATTAAAAAAAATATTTTGGGGTGAACCTTTAAGATGGTCATCAGTAGAATTAACACAACATCTATACTTTCTAAATTTCCAGAAAAGATAAATGCAAAGAAAATACTCTATAGTAAAAGACTGAAAACAGAGCAAGTCACAAGGAGGCAGAAGAGTGGTAACCCAAGTGAAGCCACACACAGCAGAGGCAGTGAAGAGTTAAGAATATGCTGGAACTGGGCTGCCTGTGTTCCCGGCCCCTCCCCTCACAGCTGGGTGTCCTTGTCCTAGGTACTTCTGACTCTCTCCAAGCCTCAGTTTCCCCATCTATAAAATATGGATACCAGGTAGGGTTTTACGGAGATTATTTTGAAATGTCCAAAGTGCTGAGCACTTTACCAGGTACATACTTATGGTTATAAATATTGAAGATAAGGCAACAGATTAAACTATTTTCAGATGAGGTGTTTTACAAAAATTCAGCTATGTTATTAATGAGACTCACACCTAAAGTAAAATGACCCATAAATACTAACAATAAAGGAAAAGAAAAGTAATTGAAGGGGAATTGCCCTCGGTGAGGAAACTCTGTGCACCCGATGAAAAAGGCCGAGTGGGGAGTGGTACTGCTGTGTGTTAAAACAGGTTGGAAACCTAGAACAATTTAAAGTGCAGGCTTGTTGTGAGTGAGAATTCACAGACAGTTGAAGAAGATAAAATAGATGGCCCTGAAAACAGGGCATAACAGAAGCCACCCAGACCAGTGGAAAAGATACAGCTCATTCCACAGAGGTTGTTGGGAAAGTTGTCTAAACATTTGGAAGAAAAAATATATTAGGTCTTGCCTCATATTATGTACCAAAATAAATTTCAAATGAACTTAAAGGTTAAATATAAAAAAGAAACAAAATAATGAAAGAAAGTAGGTGGATATTAAACTAATCTCAGAAAGGGCAAGGTTTTTCTAAGCTTAAAAGAAATAGAAGAAATAAAAGGAAATGTTTGGCAGATTTAACTGCATAAAAAGTTAAGCTTCTGTGTTTCTAGAAGCATGGTGAGATCTGAATGCAGTTTGCAGCAAGTATGACAAAGCGTTATTATCATTTATATCTAAACAACTCTTCTGACCTGGTAAGAAAATTATTTATCACCCTGTAGGAAACTTGAACAAGGAGTAAGTCAAAGAAAAATAAATACAAATGGCCAAATAACCATATGGGGAAAAAATTTTTAAGCCTCCAAGATAATGAAGGAAGCCAAAATTACAATGTTATTTTTTACTTTTATCGCTCACCTTGGTATGATTTTGTTAGGACTTTGGTAAACTTGGGGGAACAATTTGGCAATATATGTCAAGAGTCTTGAATAATTTTGTACCCTTTAATCTTCTAAGAATATATCTTAAGAAAAAAATAGAAATTTGATTGAATATTTATGCATGAAGGTGAGCAGTTGTTATGTTATTTATAAAGGTGAAGAATTTTAAACTTTGTAGATGCCCCCAACCAGGGAATTGATTAAATAAATATTGATATAGCCATAAAATGGGATGTTAGGCATTAAAAATATTTTCAGATCATACTTTGTTGTATTATTAAGGCAGGATCTAAAACTGTATTCATAGGATGATATAAATTCTATAAAAACAAATATTTCAGTATATATAGATACAGAAGAGAGAGATTGATAGGAAATAAACCAATATGCCAACATTGGTTCTCACTTATGGTGGAAGTATAGGTGGTTTAAATTTTTTTCTTTATGCTTTTATGTATTTAAATTTTTATATGAGGAGTGTATCTATTACTCCTATAATAAGAAAAAAATATTTCTTAAATATCTTCCTATACTGTTCATACAGAATCATTTCAGTCATTCATAACCTGGGAAGTATTTCTCTCACAACTAGGTTCCATTTCCTTTTGGAACATAAGGGTTACAGAAAATTTAAATAGAAAATTTAACAGAAAATTTTGTTTTCCACTTATTTTAAGAGAAAAAGCAGTGAAATATTTATGATCGTTTTCTAAGAGCTAAAAGTTGCTCTTTCTCATCCTACACCATGCTCCTCTAAATTCTCTTTGGTAAGTTTTATTCCAGCAGGACTTTGGTTGTGGAGTTACCGACCCATGTTTTCTGGTATATAAATGGCCACTGGGTTTACTGGGAAAGAAATTCATTCTTATCACCAAGCAGCGAGCCTCATGGACAAAACAGAACATTCACTAAATAGGTTCTGAGCTGTGAGATTACTAACGTCCCTGAGTCCAGATGTGTGTATGGGTTACGTGTAGTGGAAGGGGGATGGCTGAGCAGGGGTGTTTTTAGTGTACCTCACTCTCGCTTTTGTCTCTGGCAATAAGGAAACAAATATCACAAAACTTATGGGTCATTATTTACAAACATGGAAGAGATCACATCAGAAATTCTGTGGCATTCGTCAACAAAGATGGTATCAGCAGACTTGATATAGCATCAGTAGAACAAATACAGGAAACAAGACTGCACCGAGACCCCTTTTGTACACAAATTCTCAGTCTATAATTACCCCGTCAAAAATTGTTCGTTGTTGTTGGTGACACCTTTGCATTTTATTTCCTGAAATCTAGAGTTCCATGTGATAATTATTTCCCAAGAGCAAATGGCCCTTTCTGATCCATTTTTCCTGAAGGCTGGACACATGCCGTATGTTCTTTGGTCTTTGTGGGCTCAGAGACTCTTGCTTCAAAGCATTTAACATTTTCAAAAAAGAGTGTGGAGTTCTTTTGGCCTGGCTTTATTCTCCCTTGAAAGGCCTGTTAGGTTTTTCCTTGTCCAAGAGTCCCTCCAAATGGACGCTTTTTGTACTGCAGCCGAAAGATGAGACGTTTTCAAGTTTTCCTGTCTGCTTTAGCATTTTAGTAGATCAGCAAGAATCTGTCATGCACTCACGGGTTTTGTCTTGCCCTATGTCGACCCAGGGGAGAGATGCCCAGGTAGGATGTGATGCAGCCCTGTCCTCAAGTCCTCAAATTGCTGACAGTGTGTAAAGATGAAGCTTCTGTGGGCTGGGCTGACAAGAGAGGGGAAGGGCAGAGAAGATGGGTCTTGTGCCAAGGTAAGAACTGGTGGCACTGAGATGAACGGAGGGGTGTGCTCCGTGGGGCATGTGCCAGCGATGGGGCAGCATGGACCCAGAACCACAGAGCAAAGGGCACATGGAGCTTTCTGTGTTTAGTAGTCACTGAGTACATTGCCAGGTGCTGTCCTAGGCAAGAGGGGTTCAAAATAATTAGTAGCAAAGAAATTGGCCTTGTTGGTGTGGAATGGGTCTTTAGGGTTATATAGGTACTAAATGTAATAAGTTGGATGCAGTTAAATATTTAAAATATTGGCCAGGCACAGTGGCTCACACCTGAAATCCCAGCACTTTGGGAGGCTGAGGCAAGAGGCCAGGAATAATTCAAGACCAGGCTGGGGAACATAGCAATTAGCCGGGTAGGGTGGCGCCTGCCTGTAGTCCCAGCTACTCAGGAGGCTGAGGCAAGAGGATCATTTGAGCCCAGGAGGTCGAGGCTGCAGTGAGCTGTGATCACACCACCGTGCCTGGCCAATGTGGGAAGGGCATTCAGCATGACCTTGGGGGTTAGGATTTCAAATATGAATTGGGGGGGGGGGACACAAACATTCAGATGATAGCACAGACCTCTTCCCATCCCCAGCCAAAGTAGGAACCCCTCTAGAGGAAGGCTGCTCTCCCTTTGCCTGCAAGTTCTGAACATGCATGGGGAAAGAAGAAAGATCGCTCAATCTTTGGAAAACCAGGCTCTTCAGGCACACAGCAGAGGTCCTCAACTCAGGGCCCATGAATGCCCTAAAAGGTCATAAAAATTGTAATATTGTATTAAAGGGGTTCATGGCTTAAAGAAAATGGAGAATGTCTGGCTCAAAGCATTTTAGGGTGTGCCTATTACCCAAGTTATAACCCAAGTGGAGCAGGAATGTAACTTGGAGCTACACCTCACTGTCCCCTCTCCCAGTACCAACTGGAGCCCACCTAGGCCCCTTCTTCTGTGGTGGCATTCTGTGCCCACCTGATGGTCTATAGCCTTGCTGGTCTTGTTCCTCCATGGGGTCCTGTGCCAATTTGCCTGCCACTACCTCTAATGTGTCCCACCCTTGCCAGGGCTGGTTATGTCTTCATGGTTTGAGAGGCTCCGAGTCAGAGCCCCTAATCCCAGAACCTTGCCGTATTGCCAGACAGCTTGACCACCCCCATCACATCACGTGGGAAAGGCATTTGGTAAATCCTGTTCCGGAAGCAATCTGTCACTCCACCAGTTTCCCAAAATCAACATTTGCTGAGGAGTTCTGGCTCCTGGTACAGAACTGACTTGCAGCGACGTGAGGGAACTGGCAGCTTCTTAGACACAATTTCTCCCTTGCAGCATCATCAGAAAAGGCCTAAAGTAAAGACGCAAACAAACCTCAAGAACAATGTGTTCTTCCCAGTAATGTGACCAGGAAAACGTGAGCTAGAGGAAACCTGAGAACTCTGTGGTGTGGCTGAGCCACGACCTTGTTCTGAGCTGGTGGGGTGAGGGTTTTTTCCCTTTTTCTGCCTGATCCAGCCCAGTGATGCTCCTGAGCTGAGATGCTCCTGAGCAGAGTGACTAGGCTGTTGGGAGGGTAAATTTCTCAGCAGGACAAGCCCTTAGCTCTGGAAAAACACAGCTAGACTACTGAGGACACAGAGGGGCCTTTTCCATGCCAGCTCTCCTGTTGCAGGTCAGCTTTTCTGTGTCCTGGGGCTACTGGATACTCCCTTCCTTTAAAACTCCCATTTTCAGAGCTGTGTTGCATAAGTAAAGAATGGCCCCCTTGTGCCTCCTGAAGCTCACTGCTTGCACTTGGTCCCCAGGAGGGGCTGAGGTGTGGAACAGGCTGGGGACGCCTGAATAAGGTGAGGCTGGCCAGTTGTAACAGGTCATGGCCAGATCAGATGCTCTAGGGAGGAGGCTGCTGATCAGGTTTGTCTAGGAGTGTAGACTACTGCACCAGAAAAGCCTAAAGCAGCTAGGAGAAAAGAAGCAAGCATGTGTACATGTGAGAGATGTTGGCTTCTGAAGGTTCTGCTAAGAAGGGAGAAGGTGGATTCTAGTTACTGTCAGGAGACACACCTTCTCTCCTGATCCCCAGCCCAAGACCCCTGCCAGGCTTTAGGACAGGATCAGAGTTAAGACACTCAGCTCAAAGCAGAAGGAACCCGAAGGAAGCAGAGAATCCTCTTCTGTGTCAGTTTCTCCTCAAACAACTCACTGTGTTTTTGGGGTGGTGTGTGGTGTTTGTTCTATGCTGGGAATCAGCAAACTATGGGCTGTAGGCCAAATCTGGTCCACAGCCTGTTTTTTAAAATAAAGTTTTGTTGGAATGCAGCTATGTTCATTTGTTTATATGTTGTCCATGGCTGCTTTTGCTCTACAATAGACTTGAGTAGTTGTGATAGAGACTTTGTGGCCTGCAAAGCCTAAGCTATTGATGATTTGGCTCTTGATAGAAAAAGTATGCTGCCTCGTGTTCCACACTAACAGGTGAGCCTGAATGTGGAGGCCACCTTGGAGGGCCAAGTGGAGGCTAATGCTCAGGCCCCAGAATGAGAACTCAAGTGTGCTGTTGTCTCCGTCCCTTACCAAATGCCCAGCCTTGAGCAAGATACTCAACGTCTCTGTGCCTCAGTTCCCTCATCTGGAAAACAGGCATCTGAATTGTTATTTCACAGGAGTATTGTGAGGACTAAGTAAGTGGGTGTAGCAAAGCATGTGGCAATTTGTCAGTAAATGCATCTATTCTTTTTTTGTTGAGATGTAACCCACATGTCATAAAATGCACCCTTTAAAGTGTCCATTTTAGTGGTTTTCACTATAGTGACAAGATTGCACAACCATCACTACGATCTAATTCCAGAATATTTTCACCACCCCAAAAAGAAATTCCTTAATAGTACCTATAGTAGGCTAAATAATAATCACCCAAAGATGTCAAATCCTAATTCCTGGGATCTGTAAATGTGACCTTAATTTGGAAAAAGGGTTCTTGCAGATGTGATCAAATTAAGGATCTTGAGTTGGGGAGATTATTCTGGGTCGTCTGGGTGGGCCCTGAATGCAATCACGTGTATCCTTATAAGAGAGGCACAGAGAGAAACCACACACATAGAAGAGAGGGTGGTGTAGACATGGAGCGGAGATTGGAGGGGGGTGGCCACAAGCCGGGCAATGCCATTGGCTGCCAGAAGCTGGAAGAGGCAAGGAACAGATTCTTCTCTAGAGCCTCAGGGGAGCCTGGCCTTGCCGACCCCTTGATTTTGGCCTAGCAGTACTGATGTTAGATTTATGAACTCCAGAACTGTGAGAGAATAAATTTCTGTTGTTTTAAGCCAGGAAGTTTGTGGTAATTTGTTACAGCAGCCACAGAAAACTAATATGGTACCTACTACTAAGATCATTATTTAAGCCATCCTGTCAGTGGAGGCCAGGCCAGAACCGGAGGGGCGTCCCAGTTTCCCAGCTGAGGCAGGATGCACTTGGGCGCTCCCCGCTGAGCGGTGGGGAAGCCGCCTCAGCCCGCAGGCGTGCTTTTGGCAGGGGCCAAACATCTTATGAACCCAGACCTTTTCCCCACACCGTTTATTATTTTTCTCCTGAGTAGGGCTGGATAATACTTGTTGACTGAAACAGATACAGCCCTGCCCACCCAACAGGCCTCTCGTGGTATGTGCACAATTGATGTTTTGAGCATTACTGCGGGGAAGTGAACATTGTTTTGAATACATTCATGCTATTTTGTGGAGTGTCATTTTCCCTGGTTTCAATATTTGTTTTGTGGCCTTAAAAAATCTCTGCATCAGGGAAAATTTAGCGGCTCACTTTTGTACCCACTGCAATTTTCCTTCTTTTCCCTCTATGCTTTCCATGTGCCATTTGTCCTAAAATTGTTCTCTGCAGGGTGGAGAGAGGAGAAGAGGAGGGGAGGGAGAGAGAGGGGACCTGCAAAGCACCATTCCTGGGCGTGAGCCTTGAGTGGGCAGAGCCTTCCCTTGTGGCCGCTCCAGTGTCACGGTCACTGGGTGCTCTTGGGCCCTGTGTCTCAGTGACATCATGGTCTTCCTTGATTCAGGTACTGGTCTGTTGGTTCTTAGGCAGATATCAGCACATTCCAGCCGTAGTGCCCAGAACACCCCAGTGTGCTAAGTGGTTTAGTAGTTTGAGAATTATACAACAGAAGCTACTACACCCAGACCTTTAAATCAGACACTGCATCCCCCTTCAGTAAGCTCAAGGCACCCAAGCAGAGAAGTACTTGTGTACACTTTGCCTGTCTTTCCCCCGCCCCTCTAGACACACCCAGGGCTCAGTCCAGCGCTGTGAGGTGTGCGGTCTCTTATCCCTCGTCCTCTGTGGCTACCCGTCCTTCCAGTGGAAGGGTGTTTGTCTCTTCCCTTCCTCCTCATTTTCCCGGACAAACTTTTCCTCCATTCCCTCCTAGCCTAAGGCCAACTCCACCACCTCTTCTTGGAGACATTGTGTCTTGTTCAAGTCATTTTTATACAAGAACAAGGGAAAGCTGGGTTTTATACCATCACAGGCTCACCCCGGCTTGGGTACTTTGTGTAGTGAACATGTTACTTTATCTCTCTCTACCTGAGGGCCCCCTCTGCACATGGGCTTGATAATAGCATCTTTTTATAAGAAATTAATTTATGGATCTGAAGTCCTTTCAGAGAACATTATGGATGTCTAATAATTATCAAAATAACGAATTCTCTGGGTGTGAAGTCACTTTTTGTTGCTTGAAGACGTGGCCCTCGGCTTTGGGAAGCCTCCATCACTGTGTTGCCTAAGGTTGGATGACACTAGGTTCTTTCCACCACAGATGGACACTAAACCCTGCTTGTTTTCTGCACTTGCCTGCGTCCCCCCAAACATTTTTGCATTCACATTTCTTTTGCTGTTGATGACTTCAAACAAAGAAGAGTTGTTTTTTTCCTGCAGCGTCAGAGAACATAATTTTTGCTTATGTGTGATGTGGAGCAGGATTACAGAATTTCGTTTACTCTTGCTTTTGCTGTTGGGCAGGGGTGGTGGTGGGAGGTGTCACTGGGTCAGCACACATGGAACAATCCTGACTTTTGCACTAAGTCCCTGTTTTGAGCCTTTGTCCTTATTGTTGGCTTTTAAGCAGAAGTCAGGAACAAGGGTGCACTAAGAGGAGGGAGAAAAAGCAATAAAAATGGAGAATTATTTTCTAAAGCAAAATGGATCATTTGAAGGACCATGCTGTCCTTAAAAAATTTGGAGCCACTTGACTTTTGTGCATCACCAAACAATGTCTCTGTATAAGTATGAACCCTTTGATGGGCGGGGGAGGGGGTTACTATGTGTCAGTGCTGACAAGGCCAGTCTGTAGGCAACAAGGATACAGCTGTGTTCTCAACAAAATCTTTGGCTCATGTGCCAGTGGATGAATCTTTCAGAACCTCCATGTGCCCTAACTTTGACCTGTGCCACACTGAAGTGCCCCCAGAGTGATGTTAAAGATCCATGGAAGGTAGGAGGGGTGATGGGGGGACATACCAAATAGGTTCAGCAGTGTTGCCGCTGATCTAGCTTTCACGTTAGGTGAGAGCCCACAGGTGTTTATTTTATCATTACACTTCATAATTTATGCTCATACATTCTCTGGATTAGGAAACCATCTGGCCCATTCTCTGAATGGCTCAAAGAATGCACTGAATTATTATTATTTTTTAATCCCAAACTATTTTGGAACAACTAAGAGCTGTTTTGGAACAACTACAGCCTAACCCTGAGGTCTGGAGATTCCAGAACTATATGAACTGTTCCTTTAATATATTTGGGGTTTGATTTTTTTTTTTTAAACTTGAGGAAACAGCCCTGCTTCTGGGGGCAGAGAAGAGAACTGAATGATGGTGTTGGTTTTGGTGGTAATAACAATGATGCTCAAGATGGCAAACACTTGCTTCACACCACCATTAGTAATGAGAGCAAATACTTAAATAAGGCTTCCCTTGTTTCAGGTTCTCTTATAAATGCTTTGTATATATTAACTCACTTAATTTTCACAGCTCTGTGGGATAGGCACTCTTATTGTCCCCGTTTTACAGATGAACAAACTGAGAAGTTGGGTAACTTATCCAAAGCCATGCAACTAAGAAGCAGCAGAGCAGAGATTTGACCCCAGCTGCCTACGCTCTTAGCCACTAAGTTATGCTACCCCTTGAGATGGTGCAGCCACCATCCGCAGTACCCATTCAAGCCAAGTGAGCCTGACTGTCCCCTGTACATCCTCAGATGCACATAAACCACTCACTTGACTGCAAGTCTTTGTGAGTATAACTTGCTTCTCCCAGAGAAAGCATGGCAGTCACTTTTGCCTGCCTGAGTCCACACCTCCACTTTTCCCCATCAAGCAGGCCCCGGGCAAAATCACTGGCTTTGCTGTTAAATCTGCACTATTCCATCTACCCTGGGGCACCTATAGCTTAGATTCCCCAGTCTGGCTAAGGCTGCCCAGTCCGCTGAGCTGATAAGACAGCCCATGTGCCTATACACCCACCTCATTCCTAAACATTTATTTAAAACTCACATGTCCTGGCACCTAGGCACCTGTATCAAGTATCTCTGGGTAGGTATTTCTCAATCTTCGTAATCTTATTTGAGTGGGTTTTATCCAGAAATGATAGCTTACATTATCAGGAAATTATATAACCTTCTAACCCAGGCTGGTTTTCTCAGTGCTGGGCTTGACAGCTGGTAATTTCAGAGCAGCCATCTCAAGCCAAAAAAATGGGAATATAATTAGTATTCTATATTTCTATTAAAGTTCTGGAATTACAGCACAGACTTTCTATTCTGAAATGGCCAATACCATGGCACAGATGTATTTCCTCAGCAGATGTCTCCTTCTCATAAAGGCTGCAGAACTGCTAATGAGATGTGATGGGAAAGCATTCGTGCTGCGTCCCACAGTGGGCTCTGGGCCCATTTGGGCAGACCCTGGGGAGCAGTCAGTGCTTCTGCAACTGAACGAGCAAGGGAAGTGTGTTGTTCCTATGTTTAGAGACTACCTATCTTTTTGGAACTTGATTTGGTAGGATAGATCTTAAAAAAAAAAAAATCTCGTTCATAAGGGTTTATTTATCAGAGTAACGTGATTTGTTTTTCTGTCTTAATTCTATGGGTCAGAACAATTTGGTTCTTGTAGAAAGGGAGAGACAAGAAATGAGCTACGGGACCTGTGCCGGGTCTGTTCTTCCTGGACCTAGTGCTGCTTTTAGGCTGTGGAATATTCAGCATCCTTAATAACCTTAGAAGTGGCATTCTTTCCAATTTGCTTCCCACATGGATATGACTTTTGGTAGCACTTGAGATGGTTTCTGAAGGTGCTGAACTGATATTAAAAAGCGTCAAATTACATGATGAGAAAGTTACTCTCTTTTAGGTTTTCTTTCAATCTTGGTTGTAGCCACAGAGACAGACTCTCTCTGGGACTAGAATATCCTTCACACTTGTTAGTTTCCCCTTTGTGGCTAAGAGAGAACAGGTTTCAGGCAACCCTATCCGACTAGAAATGAGTAACAGATTTTCATTGTGTTTACTTTTATGGTTACTTTCAATTTATGGCAAACATTGTTGGTTTTCCATTTATTATAAATGATACGTTTCCTTTTTAAATGTTGAATGTGAAAAAATGAGCCAATTTAAAGAAAAATGTGAATAATAATCAAAGTCTTCAAATGATGCCAGTGATGCCAATTGTGCAACCATACTTTGAGAAAACTATTGGGTGCATTGAACAGTACCCGACCCTGGCTTCACATAAGACTCATCTGGGGAGCTTAAAAGATCCAGATGTGTGGACCCCAACCCCGACCAAGTAAATCTGACTCTCTGAATGGGGCCCAGTGTGTGACTAAAACATCCCAGGTGTTTCCAGTGAGTAGCTGAGGTTGCAAACCACTGTCCACCTCTGCTGGGGCCACGTGCCCACCCTCTGACTCCACATCTTGATTGCATCTTTCCCTTGTTTTTCTCTCTTACCTCTAACCCATCTTCTCATTCCTTTTCCCACTTTAATTTTTCTCTTCTCTTTCCTAGCTTCCCCTCTTCCAGCTTTGTTAACAGCTATTCCTGTTAGCTATGCCCTCCAGCATTGCTTCTTAGCTTAAGACATTGTTGAAACCACCTAGTTGCAACTGTGCTAGGAAATTGCCACATTGTACTATTTTCCATGGCATTTGCTTGCCAGTTCATAAGCTGTTGGTGCAGTTTCTGAACATCTAAGCCTTTTTGGCTTTGTTCTCTGCCAGTGACTTGTATTGACAACAATGGTAATGATTGTTCTTGGGCTCTTACATGTACCTACCACTGTTCTAAGCACTTCACATGTATGAGCCTATACAATCCTGACATATGAAGGAGATGCCAATTTCCAGATGAGAAAACTAGGGCATGGGGAGATTAAATATCTTACCCACAACCATGAAGTGAAAGAGCCAGAATTCAAACTCAGGCAGCCTGGCCCCAGAGCCCACGTTCTGAGCAGATGGGACCCCAACTCGGTTGCTCATAATCCTGCTTCGGGTGTCTTGCGATGAGATGAGTCACACGTCAGGTAGGCTGTTCTCCACTGCAATAAGAAATTGAAATTTGGACCCACTGTCTGCTTCAGTGACATTTGGAATTGATAACTCTTTTTATTTTCAATTTAAGTGACAGTATCTTTAGTAGGAAGCCCACAGCTTTAAATTCCATCAAGATTTTAACTCATTACCATTCAGAAGAGATGAGCCTTAAATGATTTTGTGTGTGTGTTGGCTGTCAGGACTATAAATTGAAGATGTAAAAGCCAGCAACCAAGATAATTCTGCAACTAGCAGGAGGCAACTCAGGAACTCTTGGTGGCTTTGATAAGGTTCTTCGTTAGCTTATCTGGGGATGTGACCTTCTGCAGCCTCCCATGTTAGACATTCCAGGGTATTTTCTGCCTTTTGAAAAGCATCTGATTTTCATTCTAGTGTTTATTCGGAGCGAGACCCTTGGCTCCTTTCCATTCCTTGTGGGAGAGCTCCATTTTTATACTCAAATTTTTCATCTTTTGTGATACTTGGGGTGGATGTTTTAGGAGGTTAGACCTTCTGCATTGCATTAAAACCTTCCTAATGAGCTTCATGAATTCTCAGGTGTCCAAGTCCCCTGGGGACCTCTGACTTCATCAAAGATTTCGGAATGAGGACTCATGGACATGAGTCCAAAACATCATGCCTGGGACACAGTGAGCGTTCACATCAAGGATTCTTTTTCCCGCCATTTTCCAAGCCCCCAACAGTATAAGATATTTTATATACATTATTTTATTCAATTCTCCCAACAATCCTATTCTGCTGCCCCTGTTCATTTTTCTAGATGAAGAAACAAGGTTATATGGTGAAGGAGGCAGGATTTGAGAGTAGATCTGCTGAGCTGCAAAGCCCCCATGCATGTTTGCTTTATTTGTGTTCTGTCCACTCCCCAGCTGGATGAAGTTAGATATTGTCTTAAGGGAAGAAATACTTGGAAGGCAAACAAGGAGTATGAGGAACATGTGTTCTGCTTCTCGGTAGCTCACAGGCCTAAG
Organism: Daubentonia madagascariensis; assembly: GCA_023783475.1. Taxonomy (NCBI): domain Eukaryota; kingdom Metazoa; phylum Chordata; class Mammalia; order Primates; family Daubentoniidae; genus Daubentonia; species Daubentonia madagascariensis. The sequence goes on from JAKFHU010000487.1 coordinate 13,457,232, forward strand.
CCAGCCCACTCCCTCTCCCAGACCATTTGAATATGGTCCCATCTGTCACCGTCCTGTACTGTGGCTGCCAGGTAAGAAGGATTTAAGGCTATTGTCCCGCAGGAGTCAGCACACAGTGGGGCCACAGACTAGTAAGGGCAATGCTTGTCTTTGACTTCTGATCTTAGGGCTGCAACCCCCTCATTTGTGTCCAAAGACCCAACATCTTCAGCATTCTTCCATCCCCCCGCCCCCGCAACCCCTGCCCACTGCCAACTCCAGCACCTTCTTCTAAATTTCTTCTGTAATTCCTAATTTAACAATCAAACTACGCTGCTAATCTGTGCTAATGGGCTAGATCCCTGGTTCTCCAACCTTTATACACATCAGAATCACCTTGAGGCTTGGTGACCACAGCTCACTGGACCCCAACCCCCAGAGTTCTGATTCAGCAGGTGATGCCAGCACTGCTGGCACAGGGACCACACTGTGAGAGCCACTGGGCCAAAGAGCCTGGCCCTAGTTATATAGGCACTGATGCTGGCTGACCAATTAGGGACCCTGATAATGGGAAAGTTCAGCCTTATTGGGGAAAATGCCACTGGAAGATAGCAAGGAAGACATTTGGGGTAGTCAGGCTCAGCCTCTGTCCCAGCTCATCATAGTGTGACAGATAATGACCTGTTAGGTTGGTGTGCAGTGGCTCTAGACAGACGCTCCCGCTGTCACAGCCTCTGCCAGCTCCATCTCTGAGCATGCCTTCCTCTGCAGGTGAAATGACCTTTCCTTCTCATTATTTTTGATTTTTGTATCTGTGCTTCTCAAGATAGAATGTGCACTGCAATCATCTGGATGTCTTATTAAAGTGAAGATTCTGAGTTGTTAGTAATTTTGAAGTGGGGCCTGAGATTCTGCATGTCTGATGAGCTCCCAGGTAATGTAAATGCTGCTGGTCCACAGACCCACACATAGGTTAGCAATTCTGAACTCCACTGTATACACCAATGGCTCTTGCCCCTACTGCACAATGGAATCACCTGGGGAACTTTTAAAAACCAATACTCAAGCACATCCCTTGGATAGCCTAATTTAATTCTGGGCATTGGAATTTTTAACCCCTCCCCACCCCAAGTGATTCCAATATACAGCCAGGGTTATTGGCCACCAGCCTGTACAAAGAAAAGAGAGAACACCTTCTAGGAGCCCAGATGCATGTGTGTAGTGCCATGGACTGGGTCAGGCTGGTTGCTTAGATGCAGGGAGAGCGCACCATTTCTCCTGGAGAGCTGAAAGGCTGAGACTCTTATTAAAATTCGGATTCTGCCTCAGCAGGTTTAGGGTGGGCCCAGGTTTCTGCATTTCCAATAGATGCCTGAGTGTTGCCACTACTGCCTGTGCAGGCTGGTGCTAAGTCTCAAGGCTTGCCCACGAGGGCCTACATAATGCCCGCTATCTCTGTCAGTGATGGCGGTGGGTAGCTTTTCTCACACTGAGGGTCAGAGGCTTTTGGCTCTCACTTTCTCTCCCCTTAAACACCATCCTGATGTCTCTTTTATTCAGCTTGGTATTGACACAGGACGCTGGGCGACAGTGGTCAGTTCTCCTTTTATAATATTTTCTTCTTTCTCTCTTCACAGTACGAGATGCAAAAAATCTAATACCTATGGATCCAAATGGGCTTTCAGATCCTTATGTGAAGCTGAAACTTATTCCTGATCCCAAGAACGAAAGCAAACAAAAAACCAAAACCATCCGCTCCACGCTAAACCCCCAGTGGAATGAGTCCTTTACGTTGTAAGTGATCTCTTCTTGATCAAATGTTGTTCTATACACCATAGAATTGCCCACCTCATTATTAAAGTTAATGAGGTGGGTTCATTTTAAATGTCTTTAAACATGTCTTCATCCCTAAGATCTTCTCAGACTGTGTTAGGGAGGTATCTGTTATCACCTCTGTTTGATGGATAGTAACTCTGTTTACCAAGAATTGCATAATGCAGGCTCCAAATTATTATCATTACCTACTCTATACAAAAAGTTCTGTTTAAGGTATTAAAGACAATAGAAAAATGTATGAGATATGTCCACCTCTTGATGGATTTAGGTTCTTTTGAGTGTTAGGGGAGGGCATAAGGCAAGAATTTAAATAATTTTTAGAACACAGAACAAGTGAGTAATATAGAAGATCATTCTCACCTTCAAGCAAGGAGGACTTCCTGGAGGAGATGAAAGTGGGCCTTGAAAGGTTGTCAGGATTTCACAGGTAGAGATGGTAGAAGGGGGAAGAAGGCAGGAGGGAATGGGAAGAGGGAATAAATAAGTCAGGAGTAGAAAGCACTGACTGCGGCTGAGCAAAAGCAAGAGGTCTTCTCTGTAGACTGGTACGTGGGAAACAGCTTTTCTGCAGACAGAAAGGTATCTCTCTATTGTAGAGAGGCCAGCGAGCTTTGTTCTATAAAGGGCTAGACAGTATACATTTTAGACTTTGTGAGTCATACGGTCTCTGTTGCACCTACACGACTCATACGTTCTAGTGCCAAAGTAGCCATAGATAACATGTAAACAAATGGTCATGGCTATATTCTAAGAAAACTTCATAAAAACAGGCAGTGGGCTTGATTTGGCCTATGGGTCGTGTTTTGCCATCTCCTGGAGTAGAGCTTTGGTTGCCTGTGTAAGGGGTTGGTATTTTATTAGCATAGGAAGAGAATTGAATCTATTATCTCTCTGTCTCAGGCTCGGATCAGGCGCATGTGGTATCTCCCAAGAAACTGTGATCAGGATAACCTAGTGTTTGTGTGTGTGTGTTTTGTAGCAAATTAAAACCTTCAGACAAAGACCGACGACTGTCTGTAGAAATCTGGGACTGGGATCGAACAACAAGAAATGACTTTATGGGATCTCTTTCCTTTGGTGTTTCGGAGCTAATGAAGATGCCGGCCAGTGGATGGTAAGGAAGCCCCCGAGGCTGAGTGTGTCTCAAAACATTAGACGATTTAGAGATTTAAGTTTAAGTCTCTGAAATGTCAGTTGAGTGTCTAGTTATCTGGCTGTAGTCTCTCCATAGGATGCATTTCACAAAACAGCTTGACGAGGGGTTGAAGGAGAAGAGTTGTTGAACTTGCTGTGGTGCGAACACAGTCCCCTAACTCTCCTTCTCTCCCATGTCTAAGGTACAAATTGCTTAACCAAGAAGAAGGTGAGTACTACAATGTACCCATTCCAGAAGGGGACGAAGAAGGAAACGTGGAGCTCAGGCAGAAATTCGAGGTAAGGATACCAGCAAAATTACTGGAAACACCTTTTCTTTATAAGGCATAACTTTAGGAAGGACCAAATTTTTGTGGTCACGTCATTGAAAGGCAAAAAGTAATTTAAGTGTTAATAATCTTTTTTCTTTATTTCAAAGCATAAATGTTGTGTGATCACTTTCTTTTGCAAGCTGTTGGCATTCTATGTCTATCATCATTTAGAAAATGGAAATTGGAAATATCCCAGAAATGAAAGCATGGTTGGTTTCTGCATAAGAAATTGGTTTGCGCATCACTAGAGAGACAAGCAAGGTTCTGAGAGCAGGATCCTTCTTACAAAGAAGGGCTGGTGCCCTTTCGAAAAGGAGGGAGTCATTGTGGCCTTTTCTCAGGAATCCGTTTTACGTGTAGTTAGGCTATCGTGCCAGCATCTGAGATTTGTTTTTCTCCCTCACGGAAAGCACAACATTCCTAATTTTGTTCCAAGATACCAATTTAAACAAATATTCTTCTGTGTTTTAGATTCCTTTTTATTTTTGCTCCAGATGTTTAGAGAAGGCCACGTCCTGCTCTTCTTCCTGGTTGGCATTTGTGTGCGCCCCGTCCCGGGTTCACTGGTCTGCCTCCCCGCCTTGTCTTCTTCTCGCTCTGCTGCTTTCTTTTTCTTTTCCTTTCTGTCCCTTCTCCTCTTTACTCACCAGACAGCTCAGCTCTGAATGAACTTTCTTTTCTCTAAGCACCTGCCTTATGTTCCAAGTCACAACTTTTGATTTTTTTCTATTTCTGTAACACCCTGCATTTTGACTCTTTGGGGGGTTCCTATACTAGCCTCTTCATCCATGTAACAGGTTAATTCCTTTTTGAATTTTCCCTTCTTCACACTAATTAGAGTTCCCTAAAAATTCCCCATCCTAAAAAAATACACATGCACACACACACACGTGTGCATGGACACTGAACTATTACTGAAATGTTGACACTAATGGGATGCTGACGATCTTGTTTTTCTTCTTCTGTTGTTCCCAAAGAAACATATAGGTCAGATTCAGACAGAATGAATTCCAAAGGATGTGAAACATAAAACTGTTCAAATTATTTTGTTGTACTGCTGTTTGGTTAAAGTCGATGTTGGTGGCAAATACTTAATGGCAGGGGCTGTATGGTTGGATGCCCTTGGGAGCACAAACGAGTGAAATGAGCCACAGGTAATATAAATAAATGGCAGCTGACAGCAGGCCTCAAGGTGATGAGGCAATAGGGAGCAGTAGGGCCTGGGGTGAGCTGGTAAGCTTGAGCCCTGTCTGAAGGTGGCAGCTGCTGCTACTCAGTGCCAGTTGATTATTGCCCTGCGCAAATGCAGGCTCTTGCCAGATCTTCATTCTTCAAGAGAAGCCAAAAATCCAGGTTTTTACGTGACACATTCCGATTTCTCTTAATATTGGCAGAGTTCTAAGGTTAAAACTTAGAACCCTGTATAGTAAAAACACACATCTACTGTTGGGACACAAGTAGTATTCAACCAGTAAGAACCAGCTTGCAATCTCTGCTCTTAAAAAATATAGGAGTAAGCCAGGTGTGACGGCTCACGCCTGTAGTCCCAGCTGCTTGGGAGGCTGAGGCAGGAGGATCACTAGAGCCCAGGAATTCAAGGCCAGCCTGAGCAACATAGCAAGAATCCATCTTTTTAAAAGAAAAAAATATATATATATACATATATATAAACACACACACATATACATACACACACACAAGAAAAAAGGAAAAAAGTATTCATAATTATGTATTATCATGATATCTATCTATCTATCTATATTTACATTGAGAAGAAAGGTTCTTTCCAAAGATACCTTATCACATTTAGAAGAATTCAAGCACAAAGATGAAAGTCAGGGTTTTGGCTAGGTTCAAGTGTCTGTGCCAGGCATAGCTCTTTTTCTATGTGTTTTGTTTTCCTTCATTTGCCTCGTTATCTACTTCCACCCCACCCCACAGCTGAGGATACGGACCTGGAACACTGCATAGGAAGGCTTTCTTGAGGCCCGTCCCCAGTGTCCCATGGCCTCTGTTGGGGATGGATCCCTCTAGAGAGTTTCAGGACACTGAGCACCAGCATTACTCGGCTGTTTCAGGCAGGGGAGAAACCTGAGGGGCCAGAATGAACCTTGCTTACTGAATTCCATGCAGGTCGTTGGCAGTCAGTGGGTCAGGAGCTACAGGTACAGGGTGCATCTTGGGGAGGAGTGGTATAGGGCATCGTGACCGCGTCACTCACAGTAGTTTGAGGCTTAGCTTTGCTGATGGAGAGATATTGACCCACTTTTTGTGCTTCATTTCTATGGCTTCCTGGTGAGTAAACTTCCTGTTTTTCTGGGCAGTGAGTCCAGCTTTTTATAAAGGTCAGAGTTCTAAACTTTAAAAAGGGCTTGAGCAGAAGTGAAGCATTTCTCTTGGGAGGCTGGTTAGAGGGCATGCATGCATGTGCATGTTGCTAGTTACTGTTGTCCCACCTGGGAGAATGGTGGACTTTGTGGGGACACCAGCACAAGGCCATGCAGCCTCAGAGTGGAGAGGTGATGTCAGCACAGTTGTGTGGGGACAAGGCTTGGCTCTCCAGCCCACTGAGGTCCATGCTCGGAGCACCTACCTGAGCTATATTCCAGCGTTTTCTTTGAACATCTTTCAGCTTGTGTTTCCTAGATGTTACTCAGATTATATTAGTTCATTTACTTAGAGCATTTAAAAAACACAAATGCAGGAGACAGAGCAGAAAGCCACTAGAGGATGGTATCAAAAAGATGTTGAGAATTATATGACAACTGCCATGCTTCATCGTTAATGGAGTATTCAGATCTGATTTTAGGCAGGGGTTCAATCACATCAAGGTTTTTCTGTTGAGGTCTGTAAGTGTGAGAGTGACAATATTTCTCCAGTGCATCTTCTTTCCAGTGGAAAGAGATGTGCCAGGGCAAAAGGCTGGTGTCTGTGTCTGAGGAGTTCTGGGTGGCAACCAGCCTTTGCAAACAGGGTGTCTGTCCATTGGTGTCAGGTGCACTTTGGGGAACTTCCTTTCACCCTCCACCCCATTCCCTCCCTCTCAGTCCTGGGCCACAGTAGGATTGTTGCCAGCATCCATAGGTGCCCCTGTCTGGGTCCTTTCTTCCCATATAATTGCCATTCTGACTTGCTTTCTGTCACATCAGTCCTTTCTTCCCCACCTACTCTTCCGTAGGTACTTTCCCACCCTCTGGAAACAGTTTGATTCAACTGAGCAAGATTTTTTTCTGAAGTTCAGTGGTGAGTCATTATTGGATGAAACACAACATGATGGTTCACCCTTTTAGGAACAGGCATCACTCATTGGCATTGCACAGCATCTGGTCCATCACAGCGTTCTTTCCATGTCCAGCTCTGTTTTCTAGAAAGAGTTAACTAAATGTGGTTTTCGACTCCTTCCCCAGAAATCAAGTCACTCGGTCTGATGAAAGCAAAATCAGAACAAATGAGCATTTACAACTCTGCCACTGCATTGGCATTCGTCTGATAATTAGATGGAAAGTTTTGCAGATTTAAATTGTTAGTTCTAGAATCTTGGCAAACAGAATGATCAGTGAGTGAAGCTCTTAGGAGCCAAGGAAAATTCCAGGGTGGTTGGGAATGACATTACTCTCTAATATAGGTCTTCCTAGGTCAGTACCATCTTCCTAAAATACAAACAAACCAGAACCTTCATGGACAGTGTGTCTGTGGGCCTTTAATCTGTTCCATGTTTGTGTTCAAATAAATCACATGTGTTCCCTGATTCACAAACATAAAATTAAGGCCGGGCACAGTGGCTCATCCCTGTAATGCTAGCACTTTGGGAGGACAAGGCAGAGGACCACTTGAGTTCAGGAGTTTGAGACCAGCCTGAGCAAGAGTGAGACCCTGTCTCTACAGCTGGGCATGGTGGCGTGTGCCTGTAGTCCCAGCTACTCCGGAGGCTGAGGCAAGAGGATCACTTGAGCCCAGGAGTTTGAGGTTGCAGTGAGCTATGATGACACCACTGTACTCTGTCTCAAGAAGAAAAAAAAACCATAGAATTATACATTTTTTCCATTTGGTCAATGAGTAGGGTGCCAGCAGTGAACAAAGCAAGCTGTCCCTGCTTTTTGTGGAGCTTACGTTCTATACCTGGAGGCCCTGCTTCAGCTCTTCTTGGGAATGAAGCAGGGAGCTTATTGAGAAATGAACACGTCGTACCCCCTGTGCTGTTGAGTGTCTCCATGGGTCTCCCATTGCTATTGGGGAAGACTAGGATTCCTGTTCTTTCCTCTCCATTTCTGGTCTCTGCTGTCTTTGTTGAGGTTCATGGCCAGAGCTGGGAAAGGTCCGCCTTTCCCTTAGGTCTAGAGGATGGTTTAGCGCTGGTTCCGCAAACCTCTGTAAATAGTCAGATAGTAAATATTTTAGGCTTTACAGGCCGTGCAGTATCTGTTGTAATAACTCAACTCTGCCATTGCAGCACAAAGCAGCCACAGACAATGCATAAACAAATGAACATGGTGTGTTCCAATAAAATGTTATTTACAAAAACAGGTAGCAGACCAGATTTGGCCTGCGGGCCACAGTACGTGAACTTCTGGTTTAGCCCATGGGTTCTAGAATCAAATCCAGGTTTTCTCACTTATTGACCATGTGATCTTTCTGTGCCTTATTGTCCTTAACTGTAAATGGGAATAATAGCAGTATTTACTTAATATCATTGTTCTAAAGATTAAATTAAGTGGCCAGTAGAGAAGTCTAACTATATAAATGTTGGACTAACTATATAAACTTTAGCTCTTACAATCATCATCATCATTGTCAAAAATTTCATTGTGAAAACTGGCTTATAGAAGGCATTTTTTTTTTTTTTTTAATTCTGAAGTTTCTCAGAGAAAGAAAGAATTTTCATGCTGAAATCATGCTCCAAATAGTGGGCATGTTCTGTGTCCTGTAGTCCAGCCATATTATGAAATAGAGCCATATTGGTGAGTACCTGATCACCATTTATAACATTGTTTAATGGGAAAATATATCCTGATTTACATTCAGATGGGTTTCTGGAATACAGTGTTTCTGTAATTGTGGACTTTGTGTGTCTGGGAATATATCACATAACCTGTGAGCAAAACCAGCATTGTCAGTAAACATAATCCCACAGTGAGAATTTGAGTTGCACTGACAGTTTTCTATTCAATGGTTTGGTTTAGAGTCCCAATTTAAAACTCAAAAGTGAGCACATTGGGATGTTTGATGTAAGAATAAACACACCAAGAATAAACACAAGTATAATCATAATGATAGTAGGCGCTAATAATTCATTAGAGAAATTATTATGTTAATAACAGAGATATCACAGTTGATTTGTTACTGATTCCGTTCACATGAAAGCCCAGTACTTTTGTTGGTGTAATGTTGCCATTTTGATCTTATACAAAATCTGGGATCTGAATCATTCACATCTTGATCTATGCCTAGGGAGTTACATGCTACATTCAACTTTCCAGTTGGAGAGGGGAAAACAAGGTACCTTCTAACCACATCTTTCCCTCTTTTAAAACAGTTCCAGAGGTTCTTATCGTCATTTGTGGTTTCATTTCCATGGTTATTAGTGTACTTGAGCATTTTTATATTGTATTTATCAGGTAATTGATTCTTTCCTTGACCCCACTTGGGCCACATCTACCTCCAAGGTGGAGTTATCCTAGCATCGAAAAAATAGGAGGAGAGAAGGGGGGAAGGAGCAAAGGTGAGGTGAGGTGAGTCGGGCAGTCTCTCACCTTCCTTTGGAGCTAGCGCTTCCCTTCCCCAAAGTCCTAGTCCCTCCTCTGCCCACCCTGCTCTTCCTCCTGTGCAGAGCCTTTCTCCTGAGGCGGGGCCCCTCTTCCCTAGGGTGGTTTACCGCAGCCAAGACCTTCTTCCCCAATCCTGCTTCCTGGAGAGAAATCAAGCCAGGAGGGCACATCACCCTAGTCGTGGCCCTGGCTCCCTCATGCCGAAAGCACCTCAGGTGGTGCACCACCTCAGGTGGTGAAGACCACTTGTCCCTTCTCCACCTTTCGTGTTTCAGAATTTCACAAAATAAAACCTAAATTTTCTCATTTTGCTTTAGTGTCATAATGACTACTTCTAATTTGTAGTTTGATGGCTTTTGGCTGCAAATGAACTTTAAATGAGCTCCTTTCTACCTGTGAGTTTCTTATTGATTGACTCCACATGTTGCTAATGGTTAATCGAGATTCTAATATAAAAAAGTCCAGCAGTTTCCTGAAATGAGACTGCACCATTCTGTTCCGTCCAGTCATCCAGGTTTTTCATTTGTTTCCATCATTTAAAAAATAGAGGCCAGGCGCGGTGGCTGACATACTTTGGGAGGCTGAGGTGGGAAGATCGCTTAAGCCCGGGGATTCAGGACCAACCAGGGCAACATAGCAAGACCTTGCCTCTACAAAAAATTTTTAAAAAATTATCTGGCTGTGGTAGTACCTGCCTGTAGTCCCAGCTACTCGGGAGTCTGAGGCAGGAGGATGGCTTGAGCCCAGGAGTTTGAGGCTACAGTGAGCTACTATTGAGCCATTGCACTCCAGCCTGGGCAACACAATAAGACCCTGTCTCAAAAAAAAAAGGCAAAATAAGGAGCTAAGAGAACCTTAGCCTCTTTCTCTTCTTACTGTAACCTTGACTTTTGTTGCTCATCATTGCTCCACTCCAGAGTAAGTTAAAATCTAATATCAAGAAAAAAAATTTAATAGCCAAACAGACATATCCATAGCAGAAAGAAAAGAGCTAAGAGGCAGCACACTTTGGGGTTTGTCTGCCATGGGATATTTCTGTTGAGAATATAATGAAAAATGATATCTCATTAGAAAGTTGACAGGTAATATATCAGAAATAACTCTTTAGAGTATCAGGATCCAAGAAAACAAGATAAATGTATTCAAATTGCAGTATCACTTGAAACTTGTATGAGCTCTCTAAAAGGAACTACTTTTAAAGTTCTTATAAAGAGAGAAATTTACGATTAAGTGTGAAATACAGCAGCTGCTTTTGAAGTGCGGTTTTGAGTACCACCTCCCATCCTGCCCTTCCTGGGTAGCAAGAGTGTGAGGCTGACAAGGCAGTGATGAAAGCAGTGATGGGATGGCTAACGTCCATTGCGTGATGGAGACACAGCAGGCAGTTTCTGTGCCAAGCGTGACATATGACTTTCATTTGAGAAGTGGTGTTGCATAGTGATTAGAAGCCCCACCCCTGGAGCCAGATGGCTGGGGTCTGAATCCTGCCCTTCTAAGTCCCAGTTGGATGACCTGGGGCAAATTATTCGATGTTTCAGCGTGGTATTCTGGAAAGAATGTACAATTTTAAATAGCCATAGTTTCACATCGCTGCCTACCACTTCCTAGCTGATGACCCTTGGATAAGTTCCTTAAACTCTCTGACCTTTAGTTTCCTTGTTTATAGAATGGGGATAATAATAGTGCCTGCTGCATGGGAATCCTGTGAGGATTAAATCAGTTCATTTATATAAGTTGCTTAGATAAGTACCTGGCATAGAGAAAGTGCTCAATAAATGTTAGCTATGACTATTTTTTCACTTGTGTAGTAGTTAATTATATGAAATAGATGATATTTAAATTTAGTTTTGACTAAATTATGTAATTTATCAGTGAATGAGTTATGAATTATATGTTAATTATGAAAAGCTATTTATATGTGCAAATGAGGGGCCATGGAGAGGCAGGAGCATTCTCAGATCTCTGTTTTAAGCATTAGAAACTGTTATCAAGGAATCATTCCTGAGAATAGACCAGTGGATTGGTTGTCCCAACATGTATGTTTTTCTAGAGCCCAAAGCCTAACTCTAATTCTCCTATCTTGATGATATTTTCAGCAGACAGGCTTCCCGATCCATCTCTGCTTCGACCTACTTTTTCATGACACCTAGCACACAGAAGGCTGGTGAAGGTTGTTTGAACTTGAGAGCTTACCTGACTGGGGGGTTTGGCCTGTCTGAGGAAACTGCCTTCTCTACTTGCTCTCTGATTGCTAGTGCCACCTTGGGCTGACTCCTGGCCATAAGCATCTGTGCTCTGCCCCAGAACCTCAAGTCAGCCCCCTCATAATAAGTCTTATTTTCCCCAGTCATAGACTATCATCATCCTTTATAACTGACTTCACACCCAGCCTCTCTTCTCAGATAGTCAAGGAAGGCCAGAAATTTGCCTACCCCTTGGATAGATCAGCCCAGAGGAACCAAGTCTATGATTGGAGTACGTCATCAGCTAAACAATCACATAATCATCAATTCTAAAAAGTAAATTGCTGCATTTTCCCTTATCTTGAAAATCCTCTAGGGCTATGCTGTCCAATTCAGTAGACACTGGACACATGTAGTTCTTGAATACTTAAAATGTAGCCAGTCTAAACTGAGACATACTGCAAGCATAAAATATGAACCACATTTCAAAGACTCAGTAAGATGAAAAGAATGTAAAATATCTCATTAATCATCATTTTATAGTGATTGCATCTTGAATTATTTTGGATATATTGGGTTAAACATATTACATATTTACTGAATATATTTTTGTTATAGATTTCTATATACTATAGTAGTATATCAGTATTAAACATCATAATATGAAATTATTTTCACCTGTTCTTATATTTTTAATGAGGTTACTAGAAAATTTAAAATTATATATATGGCTCACATTGTATTTCTATTGGACAGAACTAATCTAGAACATTCCTCCCAATGAGGAAAAATAGGATGTTGTGGGGTGAGAACTGAAATGCACAACTCATGACATTTTAATGTATTATTCCTGAGCTTATAAATCATTTGTTTCTAAGAGACCTGGATTTCAGAAAGTGGATTCTCTCAAGATTCTGGGCCCATGACTGGACTCAGATAAGTATATTTTTGCACAGCCAAATAACTATATTAGAGATAAGGATGTAACAAAGCAGGAATAATATTTGAGTCTCCTAGTAATTTAATAATACACATTTCTAGTAATAGTCCAAGAAGTCATAATGAAATCTATTGAAATGTTTTGGTTAGTTGGTAAGTTGTAAAAAGAGGATCAGAGGTCTGTGGAAGTTTAGGCCCAGATTATTCATCTGGCCCTGCCTTGTACACACAAAGTAGTTTTACCTCTCAGAGTAAAGTGTCTCCCCTATGGGCTTATGGACCCATGAGCTACATTGATTTTAACATATTTTGGGAACAAATGACACTGAGCTTTCATAGCTAAAATATTTTATTTGAAAGACTTGTTTGAATAGATTCTACAGAATATCCATTGGTCAGAATCTAAAGCTAGATGTCAGCAAGGTGGCAGAACAGGAGCTTTCTGCCATCATTCCTCCATAGAAGCATTAACGTTGACAACTATCTATGGACAAGAGTATCTTTTTGGGAGTCTGGGAGTCCAGTGGAGAAGTTCCATCACACTGTTGGAGCAAAAAATCTAAGAATAAATACACCGAAGAGGTTAAGAATAATTTCACTTTACCTGTACCACTCCTCCTTCAAGGCAGCATAGCTCAAAGGTAAGAGAGACCCCCCCAGCCCTCTCCGCCATCAGCCTGCAATTCCTCTGGGGAAAGTGAGAGCATAGTGAGTGAGTACCCGGCTCCCCAGCCATGCAGAACACTGCCAAAGAGGCCCACTTCCTTCTCACCTCTCCCAGATTACTGAGATGATCAGCAAAGCTTAGAGGGTGGGAGTGGCTACAGACCCTACAACTGCTCCACAGACTCCATTAGGAAGCCCACCCATGAGATGCTTGGGATGCCCCACTTGCAGACCTCTCAACTAGCCTATGGGCACCCCAAATGCTCTGCATACCTCACCTCCCTCTCAGGCCAGCTCCCCTAGTGTGCCCCCATGGACAGCAAATGCAAGCATCTTGTGCAGACAGCCAGCTTGACTCCGTAGAATCAGAAGAAGACACACAAACTTGAGCATTTCAGGACACCATCCTAGGAAAAACAAACAGGAGGCTCTGAGCACCTGGACTGATTTACAGGATCAAAAAAAAAAAGTGTGCAATCTTAAAAATTACCTCTCAAAAGGCAACAAGAGGTGTGGAGCAGGTGCATCTTTAGAAAAGGTCTAAGAGAGCCCCAGAATCCCTAGACAGGCTGACTGGTGAAGGCATTTCTCTCCTGATACCAGTCAGTAAAGACTCTGGAGGAGGTGACTGCCTCTTCTTAAGATGCAAAGACAGTAGCACAAGACTTCAAGGAACATGAAAAATTAAAGAACCATGACCCCACACAATATTCCACAATATTGGAACACAATATTCTAGTAACTGGCCCCTAAAAAATGGAGATCTACAAATTGCCTGACATAGAGTTCAAAATAATTGTTTTAAGGAAGCTCAGAGCACTACAAGAGAACACAGATAGACAAATCAGAACAACAATACATGAACAAAACAAGAGTTCAATAAAGAGATTAAAATTCCCCCCAAAAAAGAACCAAACAAATTCTGGCGCTGAAGAATACAATGAATGAAATGAAAAATCCAATAGAGATTATCAACAGCAGACTTGATCAAGCAGAAGAAAGAATCTGTGAACTTGAAAAAAGGTCATTTGAAATTACCCAGTCAGGAGAAAACAGAAGAAAGAATGAAAAGGAATGAGGAAAGCCTGTAGGATTTATGGGCAGCATCAAGAGGGCTAACATTTGCATTATTGAAATTCTAGGAGAAAAGAGAAGAAAAGGGGTAGAAACCTTATACAAAGAAATAATAGCTGAAAACTTCCCAAACCTGGGGAGAGAGATAGAAGAACAGATCGACAAAACTGAGAGTTTGTTCTTGAAAATATAAACAAAATTGATAAACCTTTAGCTAGCCTGAAAAAAAAAGAAGACTCAAATAAATCAGAAGCAAAAGAGGAGATATTAGAACTGATACCACAGAAGTGCAAAGGATTGTAAGAGACTACTCTGAGCAGTTATACACAAACAAATTGGATAACCTAGAAGAAACAGATAAATTCCTAGAAACATACAACTTACCAAGACTGAATCATAAAGAAATACAAAGTCTGAATAGACCACTAATGAGAAAGGAGACTGAGTGAGTAATCAAAGATCTCCCAAGAAAGAAAAGCTCAGGACCTGATGGCTTCACTGGTAAATTCTACCAAACATTTAAAGAAGAATTAATACCAGTTCTCAGACTCTTCCAAAAAACTGAAAAGGAGGGAACACTTCCAAACTCATTTTATAAGGCCAGCATGGCCCTGATACGAAAGCCAGACAAGGACACTACAAGAAAAGAAAATTACAGGCCAATATCTCTGATAAACACAGATGCAAAAAATCTCAAAAAAATAAAATACTAGTGCACCAAATTCAACAGCACATTAAAAGGATTATATACCATGATCAAGTGGAATTTATCCCTGGGATGTAAGGATCGTTCAACATAAGCAAATCAATAAATGTGATACACAACATTGACAGAATGAAGGATAAAAATAATACGGTTATCTCAATGGATGCACAAAAAGCATTTGACAAAATTCAACATTCTTTCATAGTAAAAACTCTTAACAAATTAGGTATGGAAGGAAGGTACTTGAACCCAATAACAGCCATGTATGACAGGCCCACAGCTAACATCATACTCAAGCTGATAGTTCTTCCTCTAAGATCAGGAACAAGAAAAGGATGCCCACTCTCGCCACTTCTGTTCAACATAGTACTGGAAGTTCTACAAGAGCAACTAAGCAAGATGAGGAATGAAAGGCCAAATCAGAAAGGAAGAAGTAAAACTGTCTGCAGATGACATGATCTTGTATATAGAAAGCTCTAAAGACTCTACCAAAGAACTATTAGAACTAATCTGTGAATTCAGAAAGTTGCAGGAGACAAAAATCAAAATACAAAAATCAGTTGTGTTTCTGTATGCTAACAACAAACTATCCAAAAAAGAAATTAAGAAAACGATTCCATTTATAATAGCTTCAAAAAGAGTAAAATACTTAGGAATAAATTTAACCAGGGAAGTGAAAGTTCTGTACACTGAGAAGTATTAAACGTTGATGAAGGAAATTGACAAAGACATGAATAAATGGAAAGATATCCTCTGTTCATGGATTGGAAGAATTAATATCTTCAAAATGTTTATACTACCCACAGTGAGCTACAGATTAAATGCAATCCCCATCAAAATGCCAATGACATTTTTTTTTCAGAGAAAAAACAATCCTAAAATTCATATGGAACCACAAAAGACCCTGAACAGCTAAAGCAATTTTGAGCAAGAACGAAGATGGAGGCATCACGTTTAAACAGACCAATGGAACAGAGTAGAAAGCCCAGAAATAAACCACACATCCGTAGGCAACTATCTTCATCAAAGGCACCAAGAATACAGAATGGGGAAAGGATAGCCTCTTCGATAAATGGTGTTGGGAGAACTGGATGTCCACATACAAAAAAATAAAATTGGATCGCTATCTTACACCATACACAAAAATCAACTGAAAATGGATTAAAGACTTAAATGTAAGACTTGAAACCATAAAACTCCTAGAAGAAAACATAGGGGAAAAACTCCATGACATTGGTCTTGGCAATGATTTTTTTGGATATGACACCAAAAGCACAGGCAACAAAAGCAAAAATAAACAAGTAGGACTTCATCAAACTAAAAAGTTTCTGCGCAGCAAAGGAAACGAGCAACAAAATGAAAAGACAACCTATGGAACAGGAGGAAATATTTGCAAACCATGTATCTGGTAAGGGGTTAATATCCAAAATATACAAGGAAGTTATATAATCCTACTCAAATGCAAAAAAAAAACAAATCAACAAACAAAAATAACCTGATTTTAAAAGGGCAAAGGACCTGAATAGATGTTTCTCCAAAGAAGACATACGAATGGCCGACAAGTAAATGAAAAGGTGCCCAACATCATTAATCATCAGGGAAATGCAAATCAAAATTGTAATGAGGTATCACTTCAGACCTGTTAGGATGGCAATTATCAAAAAGTCAGAAGATAAGTGTTAGTGAGGCTGTAGAAGAAAGGGAACCCTTTATACACTGTTGGTGGGGATGTAAATTGGTATATCCATTATGGAAAACGGTATGGAGGTCACTCAAAAATAAAACTACCATGTGATCAGTAATCCCAATTCTAGGTATATATCCAGAGCAAATAAGATCACTCTCCCAGAAGAGATATCTGCACTCCTATGTTCATTGCAGCATTATTCACAATAACTAAGATAAGGAAACAACCAAAGTGCTCATTGATGTACGAATGGATAAAGAAAATGTTATATGTAATATTTGTATATTGTTTGTATACATAATACATTGTATGTATATATATACACACACACTCTCACACACACACAAATATCATTGAGTCTTTAAAAAAGAAGACAATCCTGCTATTTGCGACAAGATAGATGAACCTAGAAGACATTATGCTAAGTGAAATAAGCCAGGCACAGAAAGACAAACAGTGCATGATCTCACTTATATTTGGAATCTAAGAAAGTCAAACTCACAGAAACAGAGTAGAAGGGTGGTTACCAAGGGTTGGGGAGGGGGTTGAGGGGTGGGAGAAATGAGGAGATGTTGGTCAAAGAATACAAACTTTCAGTTTTAAGATAAATACATTCTAGAGAGCTAATGTACAGCTAGTAATAATATATTGTATCCTTGAAATTTGCTGAGAGAATAGATCTTAAGTATTCTCACCGCACATACCCACACAAAAGTAACTATGTGAGGTAATAGATATGTTAATTAGTTTGATACATCATTTCATAATGTATACGTATATCAAAACATCACATTGTACACCTTAAATAATTATTAATACCATTTGGTTATACAGTCATCCCCGTCTGTATACAGGGATACATTCTGAGAAATATGTCATTAGGAGGTTTATCATTCGATCATCATAGAATATACTTATACAAACCTAGGTGGTATAACCTACTAAGTACCTAGGCTATATGATGTAACCTATCGCTCCCAGGCTACAAACCTGTGCGGGCTGTTACTATGCTGAGTACTGTAGGCAATACTGTAGTACTGTGTTACAATACGGTAACACAATGGTAAGTATTTGTGTATCTAATATCTAAACATAGAAAAGGTACAGTAAAAATACAGTATAAAAGGTTAAAAATGGTATACTTATATAAGGCACTTGCCATGAATTAAGCTTTCAGGACTGGAAGTTGCTCTGGATGAGTCAGTGAGTGAGTGTTGAGTGAATGTGAAGGCCTAAAACATTACTGTACACCACTGTAGACTATAAACAGTGCACATTTAGGCTACACTAAATTTATTTAAAAATTTTTTCTCTCTCCAGCAATAAGTTAACCTTAGCTTATTGTAGCTATTTTACTTTTTAATTTTTAAAAACTTTTTGACTCTTATATGCAGTCTGTGGTTGACCCAAACATCATTGTGGGGTACGTGACTGTATAAAATCTTTATCTGCATTTATAGTCTTGGGAAAGTTAAAAAACAGGAAGAGATTAAGTTCAGAACTGGACTTGAATTCAAATTCCCTACTATTAATGCCACTGCTATTGATTTAGTTTAAACAACATCATCTGTCCTATAAATTAGTGTTCTTGTTTTGAAATGTGTCTATATTTTGTTTAAATTTAATTTGTTTCTTTATTATAGTCTTAGAGTTAAGTTGGTATATTGGTAAATTTATTAAGGCTTGCAGTTTTCTGTTCATACATATTCTACTCACTCTGTAATAAAACATGTTAACCCAGAGGGGGGAAAAATTTAAAGCTAGCTTAACAATGGTTTCTGTCAAAAGCAGACCCCCTGGTAATGTTTGGATTTCTTAAGTCTCATACAGAAAAATATGATATGTGTGCCTTCACAGTTTTTGTATTTGTGACCATTCATACCAGGGTCTAAACTAAAAGGAGTCAAAATAAAATTGAATGAATGAGTTGTTTTGTGGGAATTGTGATATAGGTTCAGACACTACAAGTACCACCCTGGATTATTCAGATGGCCTTAAGATGGCATGTATATCTGTTTTTATTTATTCAAGGGAAGTGTTTTGAGGTTATCCCTTTTATTGATTAACATTAATATGATCCAATTAAACTATAGTTAATGTACTTAAATCAGCATAGATGAGGCTCTGTTACTAGATTTTATGTGGAAAGAACAAGCAAGCATTTTTCTCTTTTCTTTACGATTGTTAAAATTGGATTTTCCCAAAGCCTCTATTGTTTTTGAAGACTTTATCTAATTCAGAATGTTCTTTTCCAGATGGGGGAAAAATAGTTCATTAGAGACCCTCAGATAAATTGTAGCTATTTGTTGATCTGAACAGCCTGCCACTGTTGCTGTGGAAACCAGAGTACTTTCAGATGACCTTTTAGACACAAAACAGAAAATCTGTGTGCCCCAGTATGGACTTTGCTTTTTTTTCCCCTAAATAGCTTACTTAATTACTTTCTGAACTATATGATGTTGCGGGGGGGAAATCTATAAAACACTTATCAGTTGAAAGAAATATATTTTAATGTTTGTACTTCAGCATTGTGTTAGAAGCAAAGTATTGAACTGGAATACGACAAAGTTTAGTAGTGGAAGTCATTTTCACACATTCATTAGATCATTGTCAGCGGAGGTTAACACTGCCACTCAAAAGAACAAATCCAAAGAACGTAAGAAAGCCTCTGAAGGCAATAGCACAGAATTTCTGCTTCATCTGTAAGGGAAGGTGGATGCTTTTATATTATAGCATTGGCAACATATTTTCAGTTTATTTTGGGGAAATGATTTTGTTGATAAACCAAAGAAAGATTGTACATTCTGGTTGTCTGTTTCATCCTAATGAATTCCTGACACGACATAAAAAGCCTTGTGTTTATAGTTATGGGGGTGGCCTTGTGGGTGGATCTTGCTGGTTGAAGAAATATTAATTAATATTAAGCAAGGCTAATATTAAATGTTAGAAGCAGCTGTTCATATGTACCCAGGCCCTGGTATCCCCATGGATTAGCAGATACCAAGGATCCTTCCTTCTATTTATAGGAATTGGAGGAAGGGAAGATGGAGCCAATGTCCGTTGGCGCTAACGTGAACACAGCTGTTAAGCATTGGCACAGGCCTTTATGGCTCTATCTTGGGCACCTAAAAGGAAGCTAAAACCCCCTAAAATTAAAAAAGTAAAACCTAGAGCCTGGACGTAGTGGCTCATGCCTGTAATCCTAGCACTTTGGGAGGCCAGGAGTTCAAGACCAGCCTGAGCAAGAGCGAGACCTCATCTCTATAAAACAAAAACAAAAAACAAAAAAATTAAAAATGCAGCATCTCAGAGCTCAGCCTACCCTTTGACTGAGTGAGAATCTGCGTTTTAACAAGATCCCCCAGTGATTACTGTGCCCATAAAAATTTGAGAAATGCTGGTCAAGTAGATGAAACTTACTAGTGAGTAAATAAATTCAGAATCTCCAGTGGTCGTGAACATAGTTGAGAACAGACTCCATCATCCCCAGTATCCATATTAAATAGTGCAAGGATCAGAGAATTATAACCCACACCCAACCACCCATTTTTGCATGAGCTAAGAGTGGTTTCAGTATTTTTAAATTGTTGAAAAAAATCAAAGGATAATATTTGTGAGCCATGAAAATTAGATGAAATTCAAACTTCAGTGTCCATAAATCATGTTATGAACACAGCCACATTCGTTCATTATGCATTGGCTGTGGCTGCTGCTACCATGGCAGAGGTGAGTCGCTGCAAAAGAGACTATGTGGCCTGCGAAGCCTTAAAATGTGTGCTGTCTGGTTCTTTATGGAAAAAGTTTACCGACCCCTGGATTAGTGGAATACTAAAGTATTAGAACTAGAAGGGATGTGTAAAGTTGTGTTTGCTGGTGGGAAAACAGAAGCACAAAGGGGATTTGCTCAAGGTAGCTGGTAGCAGGACCCAGCCCTCCTGAGTAGGATGGTGCCTCTCTCTTGTTTCCCGTCCCTTCCCCAGGCCTTTTTCTGACTCCCCTGCCTGCATCCACATCCCCCGTGCTCAGTCATGCATCTCAGTGCTTATGCTTCCTTGGAAAGACCTTCCCTTCGCCTGCTCAGTCCCAGGCTTTTCAAATCCTACCCATACCTTTATGTGATTCTCAAGCTTCCTTAAATTGATATGACTGTACAGACTAGACCCTGCTCACTTGCTGGACGCCTGTAAGATTAGTCACCTTTGTATTTGCAGAGTAAGAACCGTGGGCCCTCCTGTGAGTGCTTGGAAATCTAAACATCAGGCCTGTTAGGACTTCACCTTGCACCTGGGCTTCCTGGACAGCCCAGTGGAGGATGTCTGAGCCAGCATGTCGGCAGGGGTGGCTGGAGGTCTTCCTAGGAAAGGCCATTGTGGAGCCCAGAGGGTCTCCCTTCCCTCACTTTCCCAAATTCCAAATGAGCTGGTAAAACTTATAACATGTGTTGAATACCAGTCGCTCTTGGAGATGGACCAACTTCTTTCCCATACTTTTTGGGATTCCAGAAATCAGTAGTTCTGGAAATTTCCAGCTGGCAGATACATCATCTACTTTGTGTCAAGCACTGTTCCTGGGGATAGATAGAGACGGAACCTTGTTCTTTTTTTTAATTATTATTTCATAATTTTACGGGAGTACAAACGTTTAACTTACATATATTGCCTTTGCACCACCCGAGTCAGAGCTACAAGCGTGCCCCTCCCCCAGGCAGTGCGCACCATACCCATTAGGTTTGAATATACCCATCCCCTCCTTTCCTCCCCACCTGCCCAGCACCCGAGGAATGTTACTTCCATATGTGCACATAAGTGTTGATCAATCAGTACCAATTTTGTGGGGAGTATGTGTGGTGCTTGCTTTTCCATTCTTGTGATACTTCACTTAGAAGAATGAGAACCTTGTTCTTAAGGACATTGTGGAGTAGTGATAGGGGAGATGACACCTTTTTACCTTATCTCTTCTTTCTGGATACCATCCCTGACCCTCCCGGTGGAGGGGAAGTAGAACTTTCTTCTCTCTCCTAGACAGTAGCTAACCTAGATGAGCAGCTGTCTCATCAGTACGTCAGTACTCTATCCAGGTACCAGTGTCTCCAGCTCTTGAGACACTAATCAAGCCTCACTTCTGAGAAGATTATGGCACCCTGATGTGACATGCCATTAATGAGTGGACAGGACCACAGATGCCTTAAAGCGTCCAAAATGGGGTCCCAGAACCTGTGGCTGAGGTACTCATGGGTATTTTATTTTGGCTTTTGTTTGTCTTCATGGGTGAGGTCTCTCTGCCCTTTATGACCATTGCCTTGATGTACATGTGATGGTGTCACTTCCCAGCTCATCAGACCAACCAAGTGGGGCCATAGAGTGTCATCGCTCAGGAATCCAGTGAATTCAATGGTTGTCATGTCTCCAGCACTTAGCTGAAAATCAAGTGGTAAACATTTGGGCACCGATGCAGCTTCCTGACATTTGCCACCTTCGCTTTGAGCAGAGGTGTTTTGCTTCCTCATCTCCCACCCAGCATCCAGGCGTGCGGACCAGGATGTGTTCCCTCAGAGCTCTTGCAAATGTGCACAGGGAGAGGTGCCATGGGGGTCTGGGATGATTCACTTTGTAAGCGTTTCTTTTGATTTTTTTTTTTTTTTTTTTGCCCAAAAGGAGATTTGGTTTGGTTTGTCACGTGCAAGCATGAAACAGCCTTAGAGTTCTTTCTAGGTCCATTTTGAATATAAGAATAATTGACCCGGGGCTGCCGGAAGGCTGTGAAGCTGCACAGCAGTTGTATTGAGGTATCTCTGCTAAAGGGTTTTTGTCCCCCTGTAGAAGCAGGTGACCTATTGCAGATGGACATTGGAGGGAGGAACTCCTGAAGTCATGCCATGTACTTCTCAGGGCATCTCGAGTACTCAATACAGAGTACTCTGTACCTAGAGGTATTCAAGCAAAGATCCAGTAACCCTATGAGAAAGGTGAGGGAGAAATGCCAGATTACATTTCCTCTAAGGGTCTGTCAAACGCCAACATCCCAATAAGGATGTTTTTGTTGCTGCTGTTAGTTCCCTTAAATCTTGATGTGGATTAAGATATCTAGTCTAAAATAGAGCTTTTGGCATTGGAATAAAACGTCCTATTTTGAGAGCAATTATAAATAGATTTGTAATTACGGACTTAAAGGACCATAATGATAAGATGTAATAGAAGATAATCTATCCATACCTGTTAAAAGAGATGTAAAATTCATGATTTGACCAGTTCCCCTTCGAGTGGACAAAGACTTACAAGTACAGAGTATGATGTTTGCCTCTGATGTCCTGTGTTCAGGTTCAGGGCTGCAATGACCCATTCAGGCTGTGGAATTTTGGTTCAGAAACCTGGCCTCTCCCTCACATCCCCTCCCAAAAGCCATCTCACACTCTGTATGAACTTGTAGGATTACTCCCACAACACCTTGTAGAGAATTCTCTGTTAAGATGGTTTCAGCTTATTTTTCTCATGTGAGTATGTGAGAAAGAAAAGTTATCCAGTCAAGATGGGGTCTTCTTAGACAGAAGTTGAAAGGTAAAAAGAAGTATGCCCAAAAGCAAGCCCTGGTCACCTGGCATTCAATCAATCAGAAGCTGGTTCACCCACGGCTCCACCAGTTTATGTTTCACCAGTAATCAGGCACTTCAAGATACTGAATCATCAAAAAAAGTAAATTTTGTTACAGGTAGTTTTCATGGTAAGTGAGTTTGGTTTCATTCTAATGTATTGAAGAATGGCAGTCGGTATATAAAATTATTGAGTACCTGGCTGTGCACTCCCTCAAGCAAGTGGATTAACCAAGAGCCAAACATTCCAGGAGGGTAGTGGAGCTGTATAGACCGTGTCTAGTCACACACATACCATGAGAAAGAAGAGGGCAGGGTCTTGTCCCCATGAAGCTTGATTCTACCATTCAAACAACAAGGAGGAGTTGGTTCCTACCCCTCCAAGGGCCAGATCAGACCTGTAGCCAGGGAGTTCCGGGGCAGTGTGTACCCAGTTTGCCTCACCTTCCCTCCCTGCCCCCCGCACCGTGTCTCAGGGTGACCGTCTGTCCCTGCCCTTGTCTGTGTTGGAAGTGGAACCTGTGCTGTGTTGGACTCGATCTCTTTTTCTTTGCTGCTAATTGTTTTCCTGTATGTAGCATTTTCCCTGCTAACCTAGCAGTTTTTCTCCTTGCCTATCTTTTACAGGGATGTCATGTCCGCTTCTTAAAGGTAGTTCTTCCTGCCCTCCCTCTTTGTCTGCCCTTCCCTTCCCTCCCGAGTCCCAGCCTCCAGCCATGCTCTCCACCCTTGAGGATGCACTGTGTGGTGCTCACTTCAGCAGCACATATACTAAAATTGGAACAATACAGAGAAGATTAGCATGGCCCCTGCACAAGGATGACATGCAAATTCGTGAAGCGTTCCGTGAAAAAAAAAAGGATGCACTGTGTGTTCTGGCTGCCTGTCTCATGACTACTTATGTCTTAGCCTGTGTGCTCCTTTCCAGGCAGCCACAGCCCTCCAGTGAGGAAAAGTGCTGTGTATTAATCACCCAGAGAACACACCAGTCGTCTCCCCTCCTCTTCAGATTAGGTTAGTTTAAAATTTTTTCCAAGGAAATATTGAGACTTCCTATGAGTGATTAAAAAGAAGTTCACCTCTGTTTTAAAAGTGTCAAATGAACAGAAAGAATGCATCTTTAAATGGGCAACTCATTTTCCTTTCTCTCTGTTAATAGATATATTTTAATCACATATTAAGACTCATGTTCAATTTTATACAGGGATACATCTACATTAGCATGCAATCAATATGGTGCACTTACACTGCATGAGTGTGTTTATACGGAAGATGTAGTATAATATATCATGGGCTGAAATCATAAAATTGTTCTGATGTTCTTAATGCCTGGCTTAATGCTTCTCACATGTATTTCATGTTTTCTCATTTTTGATTTTTTTCCCAACTCACTTAATTGTTGCAACCTAATCAACCATTCTATCCCCAGACTATGCAGTGGAATTTTCCAACTTGCCTGTAAATTATTTCAAAAACCTGGTCTATTATTGTCATTTCTGATGGCACCACTCTCCTGGGGAGCTGGTAGGGCCCTGTACCAGCTGTGCTCTCCATGTATTGCCTATGTTAAAAATTAAAATCAGCCCTAGATTGTTGCAGTGCATTCATATTGGAACAAACTGGAAAATTTAAACACTCAAATACTCAGGAGAAGAATTTGCAAGGGAGAAAACCCCACTCCCCACCGCAAGATAGAATCAACGTATAACGCTCTCTTTTAAAAACACTGTCCTGAAGAAACCATCTCATAAATGTTTTTAGAGTTTCTCATCTCTGGAATTTGTATCTGACACTATGGATGTGTCTCCTGGAAATTAGTTACCCAGAGATGTTGGAAACGGGAAAGAAAAAAATATTCCTTGAGTTTTCACAAGTCTTGTAGCGTGTGGTAACTATTGGGTGAAAAACTTCCGCCTTTCAAGATGTCTGTTGTCGCTGCTCTCCTGTTATTTGTGTTTGGAAACCCTGTACCATGGTGGGATGCAGTGCGTTCAGATGTGGCTGAAAAGGGAACTAAAGAGAGGGAGAGAAAGAGGAAGAAACGATTAGGACGAGGCCTTCACCTCCCTGGGTCCCCTCCCGGCTACTCCCAGCCCCATCGAGGGCCTGCTGCATCTCTGTAAGGACTGTCCCTCTCCCCGCACCTGCTGGGCAGCTCGGCTCTCACCTTACCTTGTCCTTCCAAGGAGGCAGCACAGTGTGGTGGTGAAGTGCCAGACTGCCTGGGTTCAAATCCCAGCTCTACCACTTCCTAGCTGTGTTGCCTTGGGCCACTTAACTCATCTCTCTTGACTCAGTTTCTCCAGCTCTAAAATGGAAATGGTAAAAGTACCAACCTCCTAGGGATGTTGGGAAGATTAGATGAATAAATATAGAAGGCAGTAGAACAGTGCCTGGCTGGATATGTGTTTGCTGCTGTCATTATTCTCAGCCTTCTCCCTGCTTCCCACCCCCAGGAATTATGAAGCAGAGCGTCTTCCCTAATGGAGGTGCCGCTGTGCATCGCTGGTTTCTGAGAAGCTGTGCCCAAGTTAAAGTGAACTCTTTGTTGTGCTTTCTGAGCCACTCATGGCCCCCAGGTTGGGAGACCGTTTTCCATCAAATTCAAATAGCCCATCACGTAGGAATGTGCTCTCCCCCACACTCCCACTTGCAGCCGTGAAGTGAGGCCATTGTGGATTCAAGGAAGAGCAAGGTCGAGCGGTGTCAAGCCAACACAGCCTCTTTTCTAACATGCTTTGTGTTGGTGCACATTTTTGATGTTTTCTGTGCCTTTTGTTATGGATCTTAGGACAAGAAACACAGACTACCTGAGAAAGAAAATGTCGCCCGGATGCTGGAAATTCACCTGACCCAGGCGGTGACAATGAGTGCCGACACTCACACCTCTTTTCAGAGTGGCATCGCTGGCTTGGTCAGGAACTAAGCCTCACCCTGTGGCTTTTTCTGCAAATAGACTGTCAGTAATCAGGCCCAGGCTGGCCCCCAGGGACCATTTCTTTCTGTTGACGGGCTGGAAAGAAACACGCAGGAAGGACTGTCCAGGATTCCCCAACGGCTGTGGGTGGGCAGCCAAATTCGCACAGAACTGACGGTTTGGTTGGGGGCACACGCAGCCATGGTCTCATTTCTCACTAGGGGTGTTCCTTTTGTATCCCACATTTCCCCAGGCCCCTGCAGCCTGCGGAAACCCACGAGGTCACAGTAATTGTGTTTAGATTTTGCTGGCTCTTTCCTGGCCTGTTGACACAAGACCTTTGTCCACTTCCGAGGCCCCCCAGTCACATTTTGGAGACCCCAGGAATATCTCCTGCCCTGGTGAAGCAATCTGTTCTCACACCTTTCCTCTCCAACATGAGGTTCTGCCTTGGGGGTTCCTTGCATCTCAGCCACTTCCCTTTGCTGCTTCCTGCGGGGACGGTGCCACCTTGTGAGTCTACGCCTCAGCTTCCCACAGTGCCCCAAGGTCCCTGACCTCAGCAGCCCTCGTGCCCTCAGGCCTGTGCCTGCCAATGGAGACAGGCAGGAAACACCGACCCCACCCTGCCCTCAGGCACCCTCCCCTGAAGCTTCTCCTCAAAGGCCCCTCAGGCCCTGGAGACCAGCTCCTACAACCCAACACCTGTGGACGGCTCAGCCACACCCAAGTCCTTGAGCCCCACCTCTTTGTGAGAGCTCTCCTCCCTCTGCGCTCCCTTCCTTGGGGAGGAATCTGTCTTTTGATGCTGCCACCAGGCAGCAGGTGGTTGTGGCAAGACCACCCAGAATGGCAGCAATTACCAGCCTCTGAGCTCTTATTACACCCCCATCTCTGCAGGAAGGGAGGGCTCTCCAAGCATGCAGGTCGAGGTAGAGAGTGTTAGTCCATTTTACAGATGAAGAAACCGAGGCCTTGGAGAAGTCGACTATACCTTAACTGGTACTCCAGCCCACATCTGGTGGACTCCAATCCTATGCTCTTCACCCTCCTGGGTGCCCTCAAGCTTCCCTGTGAGCTGATTGCCCAGAGGGCCCGGAAAACAGCCCAGAACGATGTAGCTGCTGCCCACTTTGGAAGCAGGTGTCCCATTAGCCATAATTAGGTCCCTCATTTAAAAAAAACTGGTGTGGATTAAAAATGCTCAGTGAAGATAGGATGAAATCAACATTATGGGAGTTTGTGCTAAATTCATTGGCCGTTGGCCCTGCTTTCAAAATGCTTGCTTCTGTTAATTAGAGACATTTTATAAAAAAATTTAAATTAAGTAGTTGAGCAGTGTACCCAGCATTTTGGGGACAAGATCTTTTGTTTTTACCTCTCTGAGGATGCAGGCTTGAGCCTCCTCTGCTAGGTGCAGGTCGTCTTGCTCTCCTTTCCTGCAGCAGCTGTGCAGCCACAGAGGGGAGTGTCTGGAACCTTCTTCCCTGGGGATCTGGGCTTTATTGCTATTTATGGCTTGAGTGTGTTTTTTGTTGTTTTTGTTTTTGTTTTTGACTTTAGGAGCTGTTGTTCTTTGCTCATCTAGCTTCAGTTGAATTTTCCCCAGTAGTGACCTTTTCGTTGAATTCTGCCCTCGTGTGACTGTCATCATTTCTCACTACTTTCCAGATAGTTCTTTGTTTTTAAAATGAACACAGTGGGTCTCCAGGGCCCCTTGCAGCTCTCACTGCCTCCCTTCCCCCACCCTCCTTGGCTCTAGAACTTGCAGAGTCTGGGCCCAGTGGAGGGTTTAGGGAGATTTAGAAGACACAAAGAGGTCTAGAAATGTTTGGATTTTTATAGAAATAAAGCACTGAGAGACCCTAAAACCCATTTCTGGCATCAGTAGGCACTCTGTGGTTCCACTGGCTTCTTGTAAAGTCCCAGCACTCACATTAGTGATTCGGATCATCTTCTATAAAGGATACAATTTTTTAGCGTCTGGGAAGATAAAATTTTGTGTCTTGCTTGTGCCATCTTGCATCATTTACTGTGACTAAACCTCTGTGAACCGTCAGTGTATTTCTGCTAAAAGATCCCAGTCAAAATGCAATCACTCCGGAGACGAAATACCACAAGAGGGCAGTAAGGACTTGCAAATGAAAGACTTCACGAAACCTGCACACACCAGATAGCGATGAACGTCTGCCTGGATGTCTTTACTTTTTAAGGGACATGAAGATGAGACCCCCACTTTATGCTCCCCATTGCTTCTTGGTTTTAGGGAATCAGCAGGGTGCTGGAAAGTAAGAAGTCAAGGGTTTTCTCAAGGGCTAAAGGCTCCTTTGCTCTATTTTTGCTTGCACGGGGCCCCAGCCCATTTCTTGTCTGCTCTGTCTTTTTAGCATCAGTGAAGAATTCCCCACTTGTGAGCCATATCACCAACAGTCTGGAAGGCCATTTACCTTGATAGCATCTGTGAGTTCATGTGACTCTTGACCCTGCCACAGCCAAGTCATAGAGGCAGTGTGGTGTTAATCCCAAAGGGGAATTTTCCTAGCAGGAAAAGGAATAGGTTTCAAAAAAATAAATAAGTGCCCCAAATACTTGAACAATACTATGTCATGGCCGTATCTGCTCACATTAGGCCTTCCTCAAAAGTGGGCATCAGATGTGGATGTATCATCAGCTCCCTAGTGGGAGAAAAACCATATTTTTTGCAGACGGAAAAATTTAGAAAGGGTGAGTTCTGGGGGAGTTGTCAAAATGAGATTCTTGTGTAAGTTTAGGCTCTTAGCAACTGGGGAGAAGTAGGTGTGGGGGCAACAGCCTTCCCAGGACGTGTATAGCAGGTGAGAGAGTAGTGCTCCTTTGGGATTAGCCAGCCTAACCGACGTGTCAATAATCAATGCATGAATCTGGGAAACGGGAAAAAAGAAGTTGGCTGTAAAGAAAATACACCAGCATACTAGAGATGGATATTCCTTGGTGTGAAAAGAACTGAGTACTTTGCATTTTCCACATTGGGCAAAGTGCCAAGACATCATGGGTTCCACATTTCTCCTTGGAGTATGGCTTAGTTGCCATGACAACGGAGGCCTGCTAGCTTTCTGTGAATTCACTGTAACAGTGGCAACAGCCTGAGTGGGCGTGTCCATAAAAATATTTCTCATTAAGGAAACCACTTAATGTGTTGCCCTTAAATTTTTGCTCTGCTGAATAAGTACTTCACTTGCCACATTGGCTGTAAAACTTCTTTTTCCTGTACTAGTCAGCATATCAAGCATCGTGGAAGAGCCTAAATAGTAATTTAATTCAAGTGCACTTGAGGTTCTTCATTGTTGATGTTCTGATAGGTTAGTAAGGAGACATAGACATTTTGTTTAAATCTAACTGCAAATGAGGGTGAATGATTTGAGAGCTGCGTGACATAGGGCCGGGGCAAGCAAACTACGGCCCCCAGGCCAGATCTCATCTGCTGCCTGTTTTCATAATTAAGATTTTACTGGAACACAGCTACACTCCTTTACCCATTCATTTACGTGGCTTTTGTGCTACAGTGGCAGAGTTGGATATGACAGAGATAGTATTTGGCCTGCGAAGCCAAAAATATTTGTATCTGGACCTTTACAGAAAAAATTTGCTGACCCTTGTTGTAGGAGGAAGAGCACTAAATTCAAGGACCAGAGTTCTGGATTCAGAGCCCAAGAAGGAAAATTGATCTAGACACACCATTTTGCCCCGTGCCTCGCTCTTCTCATCCATAACATGGGCAGTGTTGATGAGCTATCTCCATGTTTCTTTCAAATTCTAAACCTCTGTCACTCTCCTGCTGTTACAAAAAGACTACATCCCAGATGGGGCAACCCTGAGCAGAGGGGAATGATCCTCTGCGGGATGGTCCAGGGTCCTGTTTCAGGGATTATGTAGAAGAAAATTGCATCCTCCCCTTCCTCCCCCAGGACTGCTGTGACCTGGCTCAGTGGCTATAGGTAGTGGAGTTAGCTCTCTGGACCTCAGCATCTCCATCTGCATCATAGGCAGGTTGGACCTCCCCGGGAAACCCTTCTATGTCTGACAGTCTGTGGTTGCCAGCAGGAGAAGGAGTGATTTGCTGCTCACCTGTGATTCCCGACTCTGGGAGAAAACTCCAGTCTTAGGTGTTGACACATTTGTGTGGGAAGAATCATCCAGACCCGTGTTCCCAGGTTGCAGTTGCAGATTGGATTGTGCAGCCAAAAACATGCAGTCAGAAAGAAGTGGGGTGACTTGGAGGATTTCCTTACCTAAAGATTGCCATTAAACTCTCCATATAAATGAACTGCCCTTGTGTCTTAGTCCATTCAAGTGGCTATTGCAGAGTACCATAAACTGGGTGGCTTACAAACAACATAAATTTATTTCTCACAGTTCTGGAGACAGGAAACTCCAAGATCCAGATTGGTGAGGTGTCTGGTGAGGGCCCACTTTCTCATTCATACATGACATCTTCTCGCTGTGTGTTCACGTGGTGGAAGGGGCAAGGGGTATCTCTCAGGCCTCTTTTATAAGGGCACTAATCCCACTCATAAGGGCTCCACCTTCATGACCTAATCATCCCCCAAAGGCTCCACCTCCTAATACTGTCACGTTGGGGCTGAGGATTTCAACATGTGAATTTGAGGGGGGCACAGTCAGACCATAGCAACTTCCAAGACTGCTCTCCATATTGCAGATGTGACGATGTGTTTTTGTTTTGACATCTGAATATAAAACATATATATAAAGCCAAATCTGAAAAAGAAGTACTGTTAGAAATTCCAACCATGAAATTAGACACATGACCTAGAAGAAACCAAGATACTGCCTTTGGAAATTAGGCTGCCTTGACTCTTTGGGCTTCCTCCTCTCTCTTTGACTTTTCCTGGTTGATTAAAATGTCTGTCCTTGTGCATTTGGGCAGTGGGTGTCCCCAGCCATGCAATATCCATACTGCTTGCCCTGGCAGTTCCACATCTAGGAATCTGTGCTGGGGAGTTCAGGATGTGCGTAGAGATTTAGAATTGTTAATCTGCATATGAAGGGGAAAATCAGGTTATAAACAATATAATTCTATCTATATCAAATAACAAAACAGGAAGAGAAAGGATTAGGAGAATATGCACCAGAATGTTAACAGTGATTATCCGTGGGTGATAAAATTATAGACGTTTTAGTATATATGCTGCTGAAGCAGGCATAAAATTATAGGTATTTTAAATTTTCTTCTTTTTTTCCTGACTTATCCATGCCTGTTAAATTTTCTAAAATGAACATGTGTTACTTTTATAACAAGAAGCAGCATTGCTGTCAAAATTATTTTAAAGCAGTAACTCTGCTCTTTTAAAAATGTTATACGAGAAGTCATTGCCTTCCCCATATACTCATTCATTTATTCTGTAAATACATTAGGACCACTGTGCCCCAGACACTGTCCTAGGCACTGAAGATGTGCCAGTGAACAAGACAGTTGAGGTCCCTGGGCTTATTCCAGTAGAGGGAGAAAGATAACAAACAAGTAGAGAAAAATAGAGTCGGTAATGAGAAGAGTGTGAGGGAACATAAACCACAGGAAGAGGGTGACACAGGGAGTGGGGAGGCCTTGGGGTTAAAGCGTCTTCTGAGCAGAGACAGAAGGGAAGGAGTCCTGTGCCTATATGGGTCAGAGGAAGCAGAAAGTGCAGAGGCCCTCAGGCGGCAGTGTGCTTGGCATGTTCCAGAAAATGAAAAATTATTTAGCCAGAGAACAGTGGGTGTTTTATTTACTCCAACTGTGCTACCCAGAAGGCTATGATGCCCATTAAGTAGCATCATTTTAACTGTTGCCCGGTTACTGAGTAGAAGGTAATAGATGTCGTGACTTGGGGCTTGTTAGAAATACACAGGCCATACTCAGTTAATGGTACATGAAAACTTCTTCCCAGCTCCTTTGTGGCTTTCTACTTCTGAAACACTCAATCTCTCTTAACTAACATTGCAGCAGGTGCAGGTAAATATGTTACCTTAGAGGTAGGATGCTATGCTGAGGTCCTTGGTTATATATAGTATAGCTATTTCTGTTAACCATGCCCTGGTTTTTGGAGTAGCGCTGAAACACCATCAGTCTTATTTTGCCAGGGTTGTTCAGATATTCCCTGAATACAGAACATTTTTATCATACCAAAAAAAAAATTGTAGGAGAAATCTACAACTACTCATTTGCACCTACAATTGGTCATTGCTGGCTTGTCTGTTCTCCGAATCTTAGAAATAGGAAGAACCTTCCATTGCTGTCAAGTTCATCTCTCTATACACTGCAACCGTCATTGATAAAGATGTTAATCAAAGCTGTATTTTCGATAATGCTAGGAGATACTGTATTTTTTAAGACATTCACAAAGTAGTGAGAATGAACACATTTAAAGTGGAATGTATTAATAGTTAGACATTAAGCCATACTTCAGAGCATGACCCTAAGTTTCCATGATTATAGGATGGACCCGCTGGGAGACTTGGAGTTACATTTCAGACTGATTCTTCACTGTAGGTGAATCTTTGGACTTGGATTCACACTGAACGTAAATCAGCACCTCTTGTAAGAATTTCTAGGCAGAAGACTGTTGTATTAGAGGCCAGCGATTTATGACAGTACACTTCCCCTGTGTCTTTATGGTCTGTTTTCCCACATAGCAAAGCTAGTGTATATTCATTATACAAAATTCAAACATAGCAGAATGTCTACGGTATTAAGGTAAACGCTTTAAAATTGCTGTTACCGTAGGTCAGATTGTCACAGCTCAGCAGTTGCAAACTTTTAACCTAATTAGAAACGAACATCTCCAGCCAGTTAAGCCCTCATAGATATGCAATGCAAGTAGTTCGTGGTAACCTTCTCTCAATTTTAATTTGGAAAAACCCCTAACAGGGAGCCAAGTGTGGAGAACCCCTCAGGTTACAGACAGAAAGCTCCTCAGACACAGATATTTTTATATATGTGGGTACCATACTCCAGCCCCAACCTGAGAGAATTAGGGTTTGCAGTGTTCAAATTCACTTGGTGTGGTTTGCTTTACTGAATGCCACCATAGGAGCCCTTTGAATTGTGTACACCTTTAATGATTGTAAATTGTTGTGACTTTTCAAGAATATATCTGCAGTATAAAGTAAATGTCGGTTATTCGTGAATTTTCTAATGGGGAAAGAACATTGCTTGGTCTCACAGCATGGTGGTCCAAGTGATTACAATGCCAGATTTGACCCAATGCTAATATGCCGTCTTTCGAGGAACCTAAAAATCCTGGATTCTGAGTCATTGAATCATAGCCAGTAAAGTATGATGTGCCCTAGTTTAATTTAAGAAAAAAAAAGAACATAGTAAAGCTTCAGCACTTAAGTCACTTTATTTTACAACATTATATATCATCGTTCCCATTTCTGTTTCCTTTTTCAGAAATTTCTGTGCCATTTTAATAAGCCAAAGTCTTTTCCTGCTTCAGTCTCAACCAGCCCCTTAGGGGGGGATTCAGCAGGTGCTTTGGAAATCAGTGTGAATGGCCGGAGACAAGACCATTTCCTCTCCTGCCTCCCAGGAGGGTATGGGAGCCCATGGAACATGCCTTGGCCTCCCAACAGGTCATGGGCTCCCACAGAGGCCATCTATAGCCTCACACCTCTCCACGGGTCATAGGGTTTCTGGTCTATGGGCCAGCCTGGCAGAACCCTGACCTGGGCAGCCTGCGGTTACTCAATGAATAACAGAGGTCTTCACTCCATGGCCACGGAGCAGGTGTGTGCCAGGAGCTAGAAGGAAAGTGCACAGTGTCTCCTTTCTGGGTCAGAGCAAAGGAGATCAGGGTGGAGGGAACAAGGTGAGGTGCTGCACAAGGGTCTTTCGCAAAGGGTGCCTCATCCTACCCTCAGCACAGCCCAGGGGGATATTCCAGCTTAGCCTAGGGACACAGTCTTCTTACCACTATATTACAGATATGGAGCCTGAGGCTCAGAGAGGCAGTGTCACTTGCCCAGAGTCACACAGTGAATATGGTTAAGGCCAAGATTTAATCCAAGCTCTTAGAAATCCAAGTTGAGGGCTCTTTCCCGAGTTGCCCATAGGTTTTATAGGATAATTGAAGATTGTTGAAGGTGGAAAGGACCTCAGGGACCAGTGAATCTGAGAGGGATGTTTCGACTTGAAGAAACGTCCCAACTGTCATAGACCAGCACTTCTCAAACTTAAATGTGCACAGGATCCACTCAAGGATCTTGTTTAAAGGGCATGTTTTGACTCAAGAGGTCTGAGCTGGGGCCCAAGAGTCTGCATTTCTCATAAGCCTCACGTGCTGCTGGTCTGAAGACCACACTTTGGGCAGCAGTGACAGAGACCACAGTACCTTTGCACTGCAAGTGCTTCAGAGGAGAGGCCACTTCTTATTGATCTTGGGTTCCCCAGCCCCTGGCACCATGTCAAGGGCATGTCAGACACATAGATATTTGTATTTGTGGAATAAATGCATAAATATCCTAAAGTCTCACCCAAAGACTTACGCGTTTAACAGGAAGTGTGTCCTGAGCAAGAGCTCTATCCCAGGGCTCCACTAGACCCTCTTGAGAAAGTAAAGGTAAACAGGAAAAAATAATCAGAGGCACCCAGCACTGAGCACTCTCTGGGTACCAGGCCCCACACCTAAATCCTCACCTGTACTCCCCCAGGAGCCCAGTGCAGAGAACACCATTAGAATCATCTCATCTTACAGGCAAAGGGCCAGAGGCACAGAGGGGTGAAGGGACTCATCTTCAGTCACATGGCCATGCGTGATGAAGTCAGGATGCACACCCTGCCGCTCTCTGTGCTCTGGTCTTTAAAGAACTCAGCAGAAGTCCTCAGAGTATGGAGGGAGTTCCGCCTGGTGCAGGGGTGGAGGATGCGGTACCGAGAGCAATGGGTCTCCACCCCCTTGACTGCTGCTCAGAGCCTGATGCTCCATCACTTTCTTTACGTAACTGGGAAACAGGTAGAACATGGGATCCGAGGCAGATCAGCAGGAGCATTACTAAGGGGCTAGTCTCTGCTTTCGATCAACATCCTGTCGATGCTCTTCTCTTGGTACCAATCTTCAGGAGACACCCTGGTTTTCAGCCTCTGCAGTTGGAATCCCCATTTGCTCACGCACCCCAGCAGGGCATCTGGCTGTGTTGGGCCATGTTGGCATTGCTGGAGTGAAGGATGTCAGTGTGCTTATTCTCATGCTTCCTCAGGTTTTCTGAAATCTTTGCAGTTAGGCTCTTGGCTTCAGCTTTTACACCTAGACATATATTGATTTTATTTGCACTCCTGGTGAAGTCTGAATTACATTCATGACAAGTAGAGTTATGTCAACAGTACGAGAGCCAGGAAGAGCAGGTCTCTTAATCCTGCTGGGAGACCAGTTGCCAAACAACACATTAAAAAGCTCACAGGAAGAAATGGTCAGCTCAGGGGCTCATTGTTGCTTTTCAGCCAGAGATCCCAACTGCATCCTGGGCAAGCAAGACTTCTCGGAGGAGGAGTCTCCCTTCAGAGAAACTCTTCAAGGGCTTGGTTTCTGCTTGCTGGCCTAGCTAATTAGTCCAGTGTGGGCTCTGGAGAGGGCCGTTGTGTGGCTGACCTCCCTAAACGCATGAATGACCTCACGGTGCTTCTCTGTGGCTGAGCCAGCGTGTCTGGTGATTGCTGGAAAGAAGGATTTCAGATTATAGATGAACATCTAAATGCACGCAGAGTCCAGGGGTGGTTGTCGGCAGTAGTTTGCCTAATAACATCAGCTGCTTTTCTATATTAAAGTTTGTCATCTGGCCAAATAGTGCTGGCTACAAGTTGGCCTCTGCAAATTCCATCACTTATTAAACACGTACGTGAGTGAGTGAGTGAGAGAAACAGATGACCCGGTGAGTCTAATTACGTGCCTGGTGTAAGACTTAGTCTAAAGGTACAAACTTGAGTAAGATTTGGTCCTTATCTCCTAGATGTCACAGTCTAGTGAGGAAGACAGATCGGTAAATCCAAGCAGGAGGAACATATGTTTGTTAGGGTTCCCCAGAAGCTGACTCAGTCACGGGGTTCTGAAAGCAAGTTCATTCGGGAAGGGATCCCCAGAGACCCGGGTGGGGAGTAGGGATGTGACCCAGGGAAGGAGAGGCAGCCAGCCCAGGTGTGTTCCTGAAGTGGTTACCAGCGTGGGCAGCTGGCGCACAGTCCTACCGGGAGCTGGGGGAAGACTCTGGAACATGCTTCCTGTCCACAGCTGGCAGAAGGTTGTGGTTGGTTGAAGGAAGAGGCAGTGACTCATGAAATAGAGCCCTCAGACAGCCTCAGATGTGCAGAGCTGGAAGCTCAGGGAACATGGGCAAGGCACAGACAGTGTTTGCCACAGGTTGGAAATTCCAGAAAGATGGAGAGGGGCACTTGAGCTAGACTTTGAGGCTGGACAGAACAGCAGGGAGCTTGCCCTTGGAGACTGGCAGTCAGGTGGTGATGAGTTCTTGGGGAGAAAACTAAAGGGGAGGGGGCAGAAA
This sequence comes from Daubentonia madagascariensis, assembly GCA_023783475.1. Lineage (NCBI taxonomy): Eukaryota > Metazoa > Chordata > Mammalia > Primates > Daubentoniidae > Daubentonia > Daubentonia madagascariensis. The sequence goes on from JAKFHU010000487.1 coordinate 13,493,566, forward strand.
GGAGCCAAGTAAGGGATGGAGTGTGTGGGGGGTGGGGAAGGCCACTCTGGAAGGTGACGGTAAGCAGAAGGTGTCTGGGAACTTGGGGAAGGCTGGCGTGGCTGGCACAGAGGCTGAGGGAGTGGGGAGGATTAAAACGGAGAGGTGGCAGGAGCGAAAGCCTCCTCCTCGTCCATTAGAGGACACGACCTCCTCCTTTCAGTCAGGGAAGCCAGTGAAACCAGGACAGGACACGACCCCACTTATGTCTTGGCAGGAGCCCTCCCGCGAGCAGACTGTGGGTGGGGGTGTGGAGGCAGAGGACCGGCCAGAGATGGTGTAATTTGAAGGTGGATCGGGTGTGACCTGCTGTTAGATTAGCAGTAGGGGGGTGATTGCAAGAGGCATTAAACAAACACACACACCGGTAAATAGATTACCAGTTGCTACTGTCCACAGGACCTGTTGAGGAAAAGCCTAGGGCGCTATGAGGGAGAGGAATAGGACATCTTTGGGGAGGGGGTTTGCTGAAGAAAGAGCAGTTAAGCTGGGACCCGAAGGAGGGGAGAAATGGGCCAGGCAGGCTGGGTCACTGGCAAAACAAAGGGGGCACTGACTGGGGACTGGAGGACAAGACCATCCATCCACAGCATCTGGTCCCCAGCCCTGGCCCACAGCCCACCCCGGAGTCCGGTGTGGGTCCTCTGCCTCCCCTGGCCTCAGACTCCCCACCTCCAGTGATGCAGCTGCTGGGGTGTCCACTGGCCTCCTCCTCCAACTCCAGAATTTATTAGACCCAGATTGAAAGTGGGACTTGCTCAAAGTCAGGCCCAGACCACTGAGGTTATAATATCGTGGGGTTTTCTACCGTAAAAGAGCTATTTTTAAAAACTTAGTGTTGGAGATGGTCTGTGGCCTTTGGCAGCAAGGCCTGCAGGTGGCAGCCTGGAAGTGACTCTGGAAAGGTGTTCTGCAGGGGAGCCAGGGGAAATGCTGCTCTTGGATGGGAGCAGCTACATGAAGATGCTGGGTCCACTCTGATCTCAGGGCTGGCTTAGGCTTGGGAGAAATCCATTCTCACCCTGCATTCTCAGCGGGCGAGGCCACTGAGAAGCCAGCCCTCTGACATGAGTGTGGTCAGTGAGGCCAGCCCGGCCTGCTCTGGACCCCACATGCTGCCCTGCCTCCTTTCCAACCAGCCATCTGCTCTACCAGCCAAAGAAACTCAGCTCTGCTTCTGGCTAAAAAGAATCTACTCAGGCAGGGCAGGAAGCTTGTGCCTTTCTCTATCCAGCTTCACCTCCTGGGAGCAGGCATCTTTGTAGAATGTTCCTTCCCAACCTTGTAGATTGATTTCAGACCAGAGTCCAAGATCGTCTTGCAATTGAGTTCAGAAGTACTTGAATGCAAAATAAATTTTGTCTTTACATCCGTCTAGCCTGACTGTGACAATATCTTGTCCTTATAACTACACTAAGGTCATAGCCCAAAACTCACAAAGCCATTGTTAGGTTATGCCCGCAACGGAGGCAGTAGACACAGTGTGTGTCCAAAGCCCCTGTATCCACCTGGGGTCCCATTGTTGGCATCAGCCCATGTCCCCTGTCTGTGGCACAAGAGTGTCAAAGAGAAAGGCTCACTGACTGTTTAGGAATGCCAAACGAGGTGGGAGTGGCCAGTTAGAACCACACGCGGCAGGTGGAAGCAGGGCGTTTGTTGGTGGTATGATAGCAACTTCACCCAGGTGAACATGCTTGTCAACTGTTTGAGGCATCTCAGATCAGTGAGTCAGTTGTGTTTGGGTCTTTTCAGAGTGAGATCCTGGCGGCTGCTCCAGAGCTCAGGGCCGCACTCGTCAGGTCTGCTGCACTGGGGAGGGAGGTGCACCCTCTCATTAAGAATGCGTCCAAAGCAAAGGTCTTTGCCCTTGGGCTCAGAGCTGTGGAGGCCCTGCCAGCCCCCAGGACCCTGGCCTTGCCAGCCGCTGATGGTCCTGCAGCCGGCTCCCTCCTCGTCAGGCAGATGTTCAACATGCAGAGTCTGGAGGGGGACTCTCCACCCACTCTAGCTCCTCCAGTTTCTCCAGGGGCTCCTTTGCTGACTGTGGAGACATTCCCGTGGGATCTCATTTGCCTTCCCTCCTCTACCGAGCCCTCTTACTTTTTGCCTTTGACATGGGACTCTGACTCCCTGGGGAGAGTCATGAGGACATGGTTCCCTCCAGGGCCTTTGTGTGGCACGAATCTCGTCTATAAAAACTCCTTTTGGTAGCTGACACATCACTGACCAGGTGTTCTTCAGGCTTAAAGGGCAGTGTGTGTTTTGTGTGAAACTAGATTCTCATGGTATCTCCATTTCTTTTGACTATAAAAAAAAAACAGAAGCTCTGTTCTTACTGTGCATTTGAAAATAGCAATACGTCATCCCCGCATCTTGCCGTTTAAGCATCTCCTCTCCAGAGGACATTCTTCTCCCTTTTTGTGTGGGTACAAATTTCCTTTATGCAGATTAATTTCAAGTTGGAAAATCTACAAATAAGAAAAAATCAGTACACAGTTTATTTCCTTTATTGCGTTACTGGTCCCAGTCTGAAGCACTGTTTTCCCCAAGAAGTAAACTTTTCCATCCCAGAATTAGAATCAACCTGCCCCTGGCCGACTCTCGTGATTCTCGGTTAACTGTAGAGAGAGTTGTTGCGATCCATTTTCCCGCCCCATCCCACCTCCAGGCGAGCACCAAGTTCAGATAGGCCGTGCTTTTTTCTGTCACTCTTTCCCCAGAAAAATGACCCATTATTTCACATTTGTGCTCGTTGTTTAGAAAGCCAAGCTTGGCCCTGCTGGGAACAAAGTAATCAGTCCTTCGGAAGACAGGAAACAACCTTCTAACAACCTTGACAGAGTGAAACTCACCGACTTCAATTTCCTCATGGTGCTGGGGAAGGGGAGTTTTGGAAAGGTAAGGCGACGGTTGTCTGGGAAGTGGAGGGGCTTTTGCAGAGATTGTTGGATCAGTTTTGTTCTCCCCAAGGTTTCCAGGACAGCCCTTTAGATTTCCCTGTGGTTTGTACACATTTCCGTGGGTGTTTCCTACTTCATCTCATTAAAAACAACTGCATCCAAAAAGCTACAGTGGGTTCGTTGTGTGTTACCCTTTCACAGTGTTCAGAGTAGAAGGGGGGCTCCAAAATGTTGTTTGAATGAATAATTTTCACAACTAAAAATCAGGTGTTGACTCGCAGTAAGCAAGTGTAATCATCAAGAGATTCTGAAGTGAGGTCTTCAGCAATCCACCTAGATACCTCCATTTGGCTTCTATGGCCCCAAATCTCACAATAAATCCAGGAACTGATTTCGAGCCTTTTTCTTTGTCTGAGTTCCTGATTTGTGAGATTGTAAAGGTCCGTCACATTTTACTCTAAGGATGCTCCTGAAACATGTACATAATTCCAGACTAATCTTGGTACAGAACATGGAGTATTCATTCCTTTTAGCAGCCAAAATAGCGCCATCATGTGTCAACAGCCTACACAGCGTACAAATCTTAACAGCTTAGAAGTTATGCAAATGCCAGAGGGATTTAATTTGTGGTGACGTGCAATGTGTCAAAATTTGCATATAAAGTTTATTAACACTTTTATATCACATTACAAATTTGCATGAACTATCACCTGGCCTAGTTCCCTCCCGCCACCGCCAGGAGCAGACGTATGCTGAAAAGTGTTCAAGTTGTTCTTGGTCTGTCGTCAGGTGATGCTTGCCGACAGGAAGGGAACAGAAGAACTGTACGCGATCAAAATCCTGAAGAAGGACGTGGTGATTCAGGATGACGATGTGGAGTGTACCATGGTGGAAAAGCGAGTCCTAGCCTTGCTCGACAAGCCCCCGTTCCTGACGCAGCTGCACTCCTGCTTCCAGACGGTGGTAAGTACCCGGAGGTGTGTTTGTGAGTCATAGCACCCAGCATGCACTCCGCGCTATGCCTCAACCAAAGCGTCTTAGTGTCCTTGTTCCTGTGGACAAGGCTGGAGAAAGGTGTGATGTGATGCCAACCAGAGACGACAGGGTCAGCCTCTCGTCCCTCTGCCTCTGTGACGTCCCCTGCTTAGAGGCTTGGCATTCATGCTGTTTAATTCAGCAGGCAGTTACGTGAAAGGTTCTCTTCATTCCAGATAATGTGCAAAGACTTGGGGATACAAAAACAATAAAATAACTCACAGCTTATTAAGACCACTGGCTCAGCTGCCAAGCATGGTGTTGGGACGTTAAGAGACTGGATGTTGTGAAAGAGTGTGTTCTTGTTCAATGCCACACAACAGGGGTGGCAAACTGTGTGTGGCCCGTGAGCTCTAAGAAAGGTGGCGAAAAAGAATCAAGAGAATAATATTTCATGACACTCGATGACATTCAAATTTCAGCATCCATAGTTTTTTGGGGACGCTGTGATGCTCGTTGGTTTGCCTATTGTCCATGGCTACAAAGGCAGAGTTGAGAAGTTGCAGGAGATACTCAAAGCCTAAAATATTTACTGTCTGGCTCTTTACAGAAAAAAAGTTTGCTGACTCCTGTCATGCAGCAAAACTAAACAGAGGACAAAAAAGAAAATTCCAAAGCGCTGATCAATCAGTTGTGGAGTTTGCAAGTGGCCTACAAGAAATGTAGACATTTAGTTGGCACCATAGTAAGGCATTGCCAAAGACAGGCTTTCCACTCCTCCAAGGCTGTCCCTTTTAAATATGACTCAATAATCAGTAGCTATAACTGCTACTGTTATGATTATTACTATTTTCAACTGCCTGTTAGTCAGAAATTGACTTTCATGTCTCTCTTTAAAAACTTTTGGGAGGCATCCCTCAGTGCTTTCGGAGTTTAGAATCTCAAAATGGTAGTGCAGCCTCGCAGAGTCTCAGGGTGTGCAGTGGAGGCCACGGAGGCAGGTGCCCGCCATGGCATGTCAGCGCGGTGGCAGCTCCCACGGACTCTGACTCCAGTCGCACCAGGGAGATGAGTGTCGCATGCTAGGAAAAGAGAACCACAGTGCCAAATCCCAGCCCAGAGCCTGTAACTCTCATTACCCTTACTAAGCTCTGGAAAGCCAAAAATACAAAGAAATGAAGATGAAATTAGAGTTCATAACAGGAAAGCCAAAGATTGATGCTCCCAGAGCTGTTTTCTGGCTATTAGCACCAGCTTTATCATTTTTTCTCTCCCTGTGCAACACTTTAATGTTTAATAACGTCTGTAAAATGGTGATGTTTTCTAGCAGAGAGCAGAGGTCAGCCTTTGCCTTGGTGTGCTGTGCTGTTAGTTATTTTGTTGTTAAAACCCTCAATATCCCCATCTGTCTCAGCATTATGTCCTCATACATATGCAGATCTCTTTGGGTCTATGATACATGCCCTTCATGGGGCTGACACTTAGCATACCAGTGACAGAGAAATTTAAAACATAATACTTGGGTGCATTATGGATGCAAAAGAACATCTGATTAGGCTCTGTGTTTGCAGTCCTCTCTCCCTCTTGCCCAGTAAATATCACTGAGCGTGTATAATTTGTAAGCCCGACCCAACCCAAGAGATGTGTTTTCAGGAGCATCCATTTAAACACGTTGCTACGTACATTTGGCATGCCTCCTAGACACTGCAAACCAGCCTGTAAACATGTGGGCCAAAGAGAGGCACTTGTTAAAATGAAATAATTGGCTAATGTGGATTCCTCACACTGTCCCTAGCTCAGGAATGTGTGTAGGAAAATAGGGAAGAATGTTCGAGGCCGTTACTATGTATAACCAGAAGGGGCAGACACGTTGACAGAGAGCCATTATTTCAGAGGCATGTAATGACTTTATACTTCCCAAGGCCCTCATGCAATAGGGTTTATTACTTGTTCTTTCCTTGGGAAAAAAATCTTGAAGAGCTCCAAATCAAGCAGATCTGCCAGTGCAGCCCACATTTTACTAATGAGAAGGCAAAACGTAGCCTGGAAAGAGTGAAGGCACTAGGCCAGGGAAGGAGCCCTACTGATGTGTTGAACCTTGGTCTGCAGGACCGGCTGTACTTCGTCATGGAATATGTCAATGGTGGGGACCTCATGTACCACATTCAGCAAGTAGGAAAATTTAAGGAGCCACAAGCAGTGTGAGTATTTTTTTTAAGTCCCTTAATTTAGGCAACCCAGTACTCCCAACTGGGAACTTCTACTGGGTGAAATGGGAAAATGGGACTCTGCCCAGTTTGGAGTTGGGTGCTGTGACCTCCCAAGGGGGCAGATATATTGGCAGGATCCATCTGGATGTTTCCCTAAGGAGTGGTTTATTTTATTTCCAATAAATCAGAGATGTTGGTGTATCCCCTTGTCGCCCGGTTCCAACCTCATTGATGGAGTCAATTTATCTATTGAACAAAAGATTACTGCACACCCTCTGTGCATCAGCCACTGGGGGCATGAAAGGAATGATCTGCTCCCTACACTGGGGGGAGCTCACGCTTTAACCTGGGTTGGAAGTCACCCAATAATTACAATGCCTTGCCATAATTTTAGAGGCATGCACAGGATACCATGCAAGCCCCCAGAAGTCAGGGAATGAGGGAAGCATATCCTCAGGCAATGCCCAACCCAGAGGTGGGGGAAGAGCCTTCCAAGAAGAGTTTGAAAAGATGCAAACCCAGGGAGTGACCTGCAGCTCAGCATGCGCAGGAGGTGGTACAAGATTATGGGTGGCCTGGGCAGGGACTCCGGGTGAAGAGCCTGGTGGATGAGCCTGGCTGAGGTAGAGGTCAGAGGGAAGGGGCTTTGGTGGGACTTGATGCCAGCAGATTAAGTTCTCACAGAGCCCTCTGGCCACGGGAAGAAGGAAGGAGGGATGGGAGCGCAGGGGCTGGTGAGAGCCTTTGTAGGGGAGAAGGAGTAGAGCTGGAGTTAGGGCTTGACCTTGGAGCCAGAGAGGAGTAAGTGTCCTTGAAAAACATCCTGGAGGACTTGGAGACTGGGGTGGGGGTGAGAAGAGAGAAATCTCTTCATGTGAGGCCCCATTTTAGGTTTGGCTGGGCACAGCCACCAAGAAGGGGGTAGTTTGAGGGGAGAACATGAGCTCAGTTTGGAGCATTTCACTGGAGCCGGGATGCGGCAGTCCCCAGCACAGGAGGGAGATGTGAACTCCAGGTGAAGGTGGAGAGTTCGTCCATGGTGGGTGGGGCTGGGGGGGCTTTGATGCCTGAAATGTCATCCCATTCTCAGGGGCCAGGAAGTCTCAGAAACTCGACGGAAGCAAGCCCATTTTATTTCCCTAAACGTGAGGATACATAGTGGGCATACACCCTGATGCATCAAGTTAGCAAATATTAATAAGATTCTGGCGATGTTCAGTCTCAAAGATAAATCAGAAGAATTTCTGGCCTGTGTGGAGATTATCTGCCCTAGGGAAGATTAACTAAGGGCAGAAAAGGGAATTCTTTGGTAGAACGCTTAAAAAATGTGCAGGGAGATTTTTCTGCTTTTATTTTTACTTTTTTAGTTTTGAAAAATACCTTCCCTATCTCCTCTATTATGTTGTAGTTAGAAGGCATTAAAATACTCAGCTTGGAAAATAAAGCGATCGCACAGAGCTGTGAAGAGCAAATAGCAAAATAGCCACCTTATGTTATGAAGTAACATAAAGATGTCTCATCCAATACCCTGTCATTATTTTTGTGTTGCAGAAAAGGTTTTTATTAAAAGAAATACAGAAAAGCATGAAAAATAATATATAACTCACCTATAATCCCATCTCTTTTCCCCCCACCCTGCATCCCATCCTCTCCCGCTACCTTCAGAGGTCACCTCCCGTTCAGAGTTTGGTCCTGATCATTCGAGGTTTTTCTTCTCTGCTCATGTAAACATGTGTGCTTATTTTAAGCCTCCTGGATGTGATATTTGCACAGGCACAGTCTTGTGGCTTCTCAGAATTCAAAGACTCCTAAATGCTATGTGAATTTTTAAATATCCTTCTGCATTTAATCTGAGTTTCAGATATTAACCTATTAAGAATTTTGAAGTGATGGTAGTAACTGCTTTTTATCATGAATTATTTAAAAGGGTAAACTCAGATATGAATAACGGTGTGTGTCTCAGTTATTCCAGCGCTTGGTAGGAATGAATGAACTAGCCAAAGAGTACATCACCCGCTATACTTTGTCTTCCAGGGAGTAATTGTATTTTCAAACACCAATGTATTTTGTCCGTGAATAGGAAAATGGAAATTTTCTCTACCATATTCCTGACATAGAATAGTCTAACAGGTATTCACTCTTTAAATGATTGTATTAGAAATGACTTTGTAGGCAGTAAATTACCTGTTCACCTTCCTCAGGCAAGAAAAATAAACCTGTCTCACTGGCTTTATTAGCTGTGTCACTCTTGGGTGAGTTGGAGTGATGAAGTTGCAGAGGGAAGGGCCAAGGGTTGGAATAACATGTGCAGGTTGGTGCTGACCTCTGAAAGCCTCTGGGTCTTATGTTCTTTTATCTCTTTGATGCCTGAACTTGAGGGTAAAAAGTATCCAGGAGTCCAAAGAAGCAAGCGAGAAACTTGAAGCACGTTTTCTTTTGCAGATTCTATGCGGCAGAGATTTCCATTGGATTGTTCTTTCTCCATAAAAGAGGAATCATTTATAGGTGGGTATCGAAGGTTTTCTACCCAGCAGCACAGCTGAAAGGTTTGCTGGACCCTTGTGGACATGTCATTCTGTGATGGCAACTTAAGACATGAGAGTTGGTAACACCCCCCCTGCCCCCCGGGTCACAGAGACCTGCTGGGACCTGCCTCTCTCTGTAGCCTCTAGGCAAATCAGAGCCACCTTCTGATGTCTGCATCTCAAAGATTCTGTATCTCATTTCTCCTTTCCACAAGAAAACATGTTTTCCTCTCCACTGACGGCTCCTTCCTCTGCCTTTTATTTGGAATGGAGGTCAGGGAGCAGTGGAAACTGAATTTCTGTTGCTCAGCAAGAGAAGAACACAGGGAACTGGGGGGAGGCAAGAGAAAAAACTATTGAATTAAATTCTTCCTATTGTCAGCTGCAGTGAAAATCTGTTGCCAAAGAAAGAAGAATGTCTTCCGGTGTTAATTGAGGAGTAATTAAAAGGACACGTAGCACAAGGCAGCATGGAAGGGACATGTGCGTGACCCGATGAGGTGGTTCTAAACCCGTGATTTTGCAAACCTCGTTGTGTGTCACACACCGCCCCCCATGTGGGATATTAATAAATCAGTGACTGAGATCTCCCCAAACCTGCTAAATTGGAGTCTCTGGGTTCACAGCACAGGCAAGATGGGGACCACTAGTTCAGCCATTTAGTCATTCATTCAGGGTGCCTCTAAGCACCTGCCATAACCCAGGCACAATATTAGGCTCTGGAGATACAAACAAAATAATTCCCGGTCCCTGCCCTCCAGGGATTTACAATTAACATGCCATTGAGATGGTAGCTGTTCAAATATCCTTCTATTTCACCAGCTCCAGAGCAAACCACATTGTATTGTTTGGAAGGACTCTGATGTTAACCTGCTTCCTTGCAGGGACTTGAAGTTAGATAATGTCATGTTGGATTCAGAAGGACATATCAAAATTGCTGACTTTGGGATGTGCAAGGAACACATGATGGATGGTGTCACAACCAGGACCTTCTGTGGGACTCCAGATTACATCGCCCCGGAGGTAGGGACCCCAGTTCTCCTTGTTTTCTAGACCAGGACTTTCGAACTGTAAACATAGCCCCCTCATTGGGGTATAGGGTCATTAATGAATCACAAAGTCCATGCATGGGTCATGTGCACTCAATGGACTAAACTAGATAAAATAGACTAAAATAGAAAAAGGAAATAGGAGAGCTCATTGCACATAGCAAGGTTATGTCTTGCTTCGTGGAACTGTTGTTTTTGTTATGTGTCCATGTGTGCCAGTTGCACTTGCATGGTAAAAATGTATTTCTTACATGGTTGTGGTCAAAATAATTTAAGAAACACTGTTGGGTGGAGGGAGTTGTTTATGAAAATATTCTGCCTGGGAAAGCTGGGTTAGAAGGTGGTTGCAGTGATGGCTTTTTAGCTAGGTCAGAATGATTACTGTTCTAGACTACATATTGTTTGTGATGTCTAATCTAGGAAGAATGTATCCATGGGGTTCTAAGCTAAATGGTTCCAAGATTTGTGTCTTTATAGCAGTGGCCATACTACGCTGTCTTTGTTATAACATTTACTGAGGAATTTTTGTCCTATTTTATGAAGCATCCTACATGGCAATGATAGAATGGGTTATAACCCCAGGTCATTGTATAGCCCACTTTCTATCCACACATAGCCCTGTGGATATGAGAGTCTTTTCCCAGCTGAACTCCAGCATGGTGGAAAGCAATGGATTCAAAGCTGGGCCAGCCTAAGCTCTTCCTAGAGCCCTTGTATTAGCTGCTGGCAGCTTATCCCACATTTATCCAACATGTTCCCATGCATTTATCTTGGAGGCAGTGGGTATAGTGGAAAAGACACAAGCGCAGAAGTCAGACCAATGTGAGCTCGGATCCTAACTCCCTTATTTATAGGCTGTGGGAACTCAGGCAAGTTCCTTAACCTCTCTGAACCCTCCATCTTCAGTGGCAAGTTAGGGGTAATAAGATCCTCCTTGTAGAGTCGCTGTGAGGACCAAAGTGCTTAAAACAACATCTTGCACCTAGTAGGCCCTCAGTAGTAGTCATTATTCCAAAAGCAAAGCTGATTTTTATTCCTTTGTTAAGGCCTTTTGCATTTGTTATATTCCTAGACAGCATGGAACCATAGACTTCACTTAGAAATTTAAATTCTGAATTACATGGCCAAAGGTGACATATTATCTTGATGCATAACTTATTGGGATTTTTTTCCCCAAAAGAACTCACTTGTTAGTACCTCCAGACATAACATGAACTTAGATAGTCCATATTTTTCAAACACAAAGAATAGAGAGACGGTATGGTAAAAAATATAAGCTCTTGGTGCAGTATTTATTCTGAAGCCTTTTACTGGCTGACAGGTATTAAGCAGGCTATAATTATGAGCCGTGCAGGCTTCGTTTGACAGCCCAGCAGATGCTGTAAAAGTTTAGTGACAGGCAGCATTTTTAGGAATAAAGGTGGTATTGAGCTTCAACTCCATTAAGACCAGGTCTCTGCTGATCCAACAAAGAGCTTCTTGTGTTCAGTAACACCTCTGCTATCTAGTAACACTAGGGACAACGGTTTCCGACAGAGATGAAATTTTCCATATAATTAAAGTTTGTCCATTTGTATGTCTTGCCTTTTTTGTTGTTGTTCACTATTACTCATGGTATGAGTTTCCTGTTGCTACTGTAACAAATGACCACAAATTTAGCAGCTTAAAATACTACAAACTTATTATCTTACAGTTCCAGAGGTCAGAAGTCCAAAATCAGTCTTACTGAGTTAAAGTCAAATAGTGGACAGAGTTGGTTCCTTCTGGAAGCTGTAGGGGAGAACGTGTTTCCTTCCCTTTTCCAACTTGTAGAGGCCACCTGCATTCCTTGCTCATGGTGCCACCTTCCGTCCTCTGTGCATCTTCCGATCTCCTCTGTCTTCTCCGACTACTACCCTCCAGCCTCCCTCTTCTCTCACAAGGATCTTTGGGATTATTTTGGGCCCACCAAGATATCTAGGATCATCTCCTCACCTCAAGATCCTTAACTTACTCACATCTGCATAGTCCTTTTTACTGCATAAAGGTAATGTATTTGCAGGTTCCAGGGATTAAGGTTGGCATCTAGGAAAGGCCTCACCAGAAACTAACATAATGGCACCTTGGTGTTCTAGGCTCCCAAACTGTGAGAAAATGAATTTCTGTTGTTTAAGCCACCCAGGCTATGTTATTCTGTTTCAACAGTCTGAGCAGAGTAATACAACCACCTAATATCCAGACTCTATTCAAGCTTTGCTAATTGTGATTATAGAAGATTTAGTTCAGAATCATGTAATGCATTTTTTAAAAGTTTTTACCTGGAATAATTTCTCAATTTTTCCTTGAATTTCAGGGCCTTGGCACTTGTGAGGGTTACTGTATGGATATTTTGTAGACTGTCCTTCAATTTGTGTTTGTCTAACATTCTTATGATTAAATTCAGGAGAAATGAAAAAAAAAATGGTTGGCATCTTTGGGAGAGAAGGAACTTATTCAGTCTATCGTACTCATAATGATGGCCTTCAATTTCGGATAATCCCCCCCTTCCTCCACCAGGTACACCTAAACATACTTCAAGCATATCCTGGTGACTTTGGGCCTCTTTATACACAGAGAATGACATGCTATCACTCTAAATACCTTCACTTCTGAAGCCTTCATTTCTTTCCTTATACCCACTGTATGAGCAGTCATAAGGGAACAAACACCATTGTTTGTCTGCTGTGTGCCAAACACCATATAAATTTTCCCTCATTTAATCCCCGTAACAAGCCCCGGAGGGGAGGTGACATCAGGCCCATGTTTCAGATGAGGTGACTTTGTCTGTGTCTGAGGCGACATTACTGAGAAGTGCCAGAATTAGGCTTCAGCCCCAAGTGCAGGTTATCCCCAGACCCTTGCGCTGCTCCCTACATTAAACTACTCAACACCTGAGCCATTCACGTGTCCAGACAGCATTCTGTGTGCTCACTGTGCTAAGCATGGTGCTGTCAGCAATACAAAACACATCAGACGGGGTCCCCGCCCTCCAAGTGCTTACAGTTCATAGGAAGTGACTTTCATACAAACAAGCAGGAACCAAAATCTGTGTTTAGATTCCAGTTGACTTTCATTGAAAATATAAGCTGCACTGCTTTGGGAAATCAATCAAAAAGCATTTTAGGTTGTTTCACCTTTTGCTAGCATTTTTCCTCATAAGTGTTCAGGAATTTAGCATATTTGGCCACAGGAATACTTGAAATGTAGAGAAAGACCAAACGGGTTCAAGGTTTCAGAATTTGCTCAAAGGTTAAAATAATCCTGTCCTCTGTGTAAATGTTCCTGTCAGGCAAAGGCAAAATAATTATCTTAGATGGCATTTTCCTTAATAGGCAAAACGAAGGCTTAAATATTTATGGGTATTTGTTCAAAAACCTTGAAATCGATTAATACTGTAGCATCTCCTTAACCTCCGAAGACAGGCTGAGGCGGAAAATGTCACTAACAGATGGGATTTGGGAGTTTGAGATGGATACCCGCAGAAGGGCCCTAATCAGAAAGTGATTCCTGAAGTTGACATGAAAGCTCCTTGCTTTGACGTAGAAAGAATTCTTTGGGGTCAGTGAGAGTCCTTGGGAAGGACAAACAAAAGCTTCATCTGGATTTAATCTCCCTCTGAGAGTTAGTTATTTTGGACGTGTGAGATCCACTCACAAGTCACGTATCTCCCAGGAGCCAAGAATCTGACTCCAGATACCAGCATTGCTTACTTTTTCCTGGAAGAAGGAGAAGCAGCAGGAAAAGTGTTTGCTTCTGGCATGTGTCCCTCTGGGTAGCCCCAACTGCAGTAGGAACAAAGCTTTTTTAAAACGTGCCATGTAAAATCTTCCTTGCAGCATTGCTACGGCAGGGGCTGTGTTAGACCACACACAAAAGACATCCCCACGATGTACTGTCTACTCTGTGCCAAACCCCCGAGCACTGATTTGTCACGTTTTATATATGAGCAGAGGTTCGGTGACTGGCCCAAGGTCACATAGGCAGAGGTAACAGGCAAAGGTGGGATTTGGGCCTGAGACATTCTGACCCTGGAGCCCATACATTGTTTTCACATGTTACACTGTCTCCAGAAAGACAGGAGAAAGAGCAGCACTCGGGTATAGGCCATCTCTTCTCGGACACCCACCCAGTTAACCTGGAATCAGACGCAGTCAGTGACTCAGAATCACATTCCAGCTGCTAACACTGGGCAAATCCCTTAGAAACCGAAGGTAAGCCAGCTACAGCAAGCGCCCGCGAACACGCAGTATCGCCAGTCAGCACGTTCAGAGGGCCTCCCACGTGTTCCCGGCCTAGAGGTGCTTGGCCAGAAAGGGGAGCCCAGAGGAGAGCTGCGGGGAGGGTCTTGGGGCTGGAGGCAGTTAGAAATAGGTGGGTTTAGAGGTGTGGACGCGACAGTATTCCTCTTGACAGTAACAGATGGCACCCCCAACACGGCTAAGGTCACCAGGGGAGAGATTTGCCGGCACGGCTGCCCGTCCTGCAGCCAGTTGCCTACAAGCAGATGGACGACTCCTGCAAGGTTGGAGACTGGCGGGGGGGAGGTTCAGAGAGCGGAAGAACTACCCTGGGACACGGCTTCTGCGTTCCAGCCCTACGGGAATGCCAGCCTCGCATCGCCCGTGATGGCAGCCGGATATCTGCATTTTTATGTAAAATTCGCCTAATTGTTCCAAGTTGGCTCCAATATATTAAAAGAAATGTATACAGGTGAGATTCAGCCAGTGGGCATCAACTGTGACTCTCTTCTGGAGGAGGTCACAGGTCCCATCTGGGGGAGCGTGTTAGGGATGGGAGAGAAGAAGACCAAGGGATGTCCGGACAGGGAGGAGGACAGCTAGAGAGCTGTGGTCTTGGACTCCAAGGACGGCAGGCGTGCGTGAGCTCAGAGGGGGCAGGGACCGTGGTGGCCCAGGAGATGGGGGTAGGGGTAGGGGAAGATCTGATCCCGAGACAGCAGTGTCGCAAAGATGGCATGGAGGGAGTGTGAGCACCAGCTGTCGGGCAGGAGCGCTCCCTTTGGGGAAATCTGTGGTAAATGGAAGGAAGGAAAGTCAACAGTTACTACCAGGGAAGGCGAGCTCAAGGAGGCATTATCTAAGATGCAGAAACTTGAACAGATTTCTAGGCCAAAGGGAAAATGCCCAGAGAGAGAGGGGGAGAGAATATACCTCCCCCATACAGGAATAGGAATGGGGTGCACAAGGAAAGGAGACCCTTCCTCCTCAGGGGCAGGAGGAAGCTGAGGAACACGTGAGACCTCGGGGTGGCAGGAAGGCGGCAATCCCCCCGCCCGGCTGATCTGCATCTTCAGAGGGTGATGCCAGGAAGGGCACACAGGCCCTGAGGAGCAGGATGATGGTTTGGGAGGAGGTGCCGCAGGAAACGCAGTGGAAGAGCAGAGATCCATCCGTGATCCAGGACAGCATGGGGTGGGGGACAGCCACGTTGGCAACTCCCCAGCAAAGCTCTCCGTAGTCTCAGTGCAGAAGGCAGAGGCAGCACTCAGGGCCGGGCCGTCCGGGTGAGGCAGATGCCGAAAAGAGCCTCCTGGCTGGGGCGCAGGGGCGCACACCTGTAGTCCAGGCTGCTCGGAAGGCTAAGGCGGGAGGATGCCATGAGCCCAGAAATTTGAGCTGCAGTGAGCTGTGCTGGTGCCACTGCAGTCTAGCCTGGGCAGCAGAGTGAGACCCCGTCTCTAAACAAACAAACAAACACAACACTCCCCTGCAAGTGACTGGCCAGGTAAAGGGAAGAGGTGAGTGAGGCAGGAGGGAGCTGAGTGTCTGTCACAGCAGCAGGATTGAGGCCCCAGGCCCCTCTGGGTACCCCAACTGCGGAGGTGAGAATGGGGGGTGGGGGAGAGTGGAGGCAGGGCAGGCTCTGAATTAGGCATCTGGGGGAAGCCAAAGTATCTTCAGGGCCCGGGACCCTTTGTGGCCCAGCTCCCCTGCTCCCTTCCTGCCCCCTGGCCTCACCCCACCTGGCTTTCCTGCCTTGCTGCATAGATTCCTTCTCCGCCCTCAGACTGCCAGACCCTCCATCCTCCTCAGGGCTGCTTCTCTGCCTGTCCACCCCACACAGTGTGTCCCACCCTCGGCTTTGGTGTGGCTCCCTCCCTAACCTCCTTCAGGCCTCAGCCCAGAGGTCACCTTGGAGAGGCCTCCTGTCCTGGCGGCCCTATTTAAACCTGCAAACCTCTGGCTCCTTTAGGCACCACCGACTCTGTCCGTTCCTGCACTCGTCCCCCTCTGAGGGACGAGGATGTGCTCCTGGATTGATTTCTGTCTGTCCCACTGAGCCCTACAAGGGCAGAATTCTGTCTTGTGTTTGCGGATGTGCCCCCACCCCAGGGTCTGGGTCGGTGCCCGGCACACAGTGTATGCTTGGTGTGGATGCCAGCGTGCCATGTTCCTAGGCGCGGCCGTGGCGGGGGAGACACAGAGGTAGGACAGAGAGGCAGCCTTTGGTGCCGAGAAGGTTGGGACTCTAGTTATTGGAGGGTGACTCCCAAGGCCGGCAAAGGTGTGGGGCTGGTGGCACAGGACACAGTGCAGAGGAGGGCTGCACGCCTCGCATCATCAACTAGAGAGCTGGCAGGCTACGGACCTGAGTCTCCGCAGGTGATGGGACATCAGCCCAGTTCCCCCAGACAGCACTAGCTGTCCCCGGAGACCTTTCCTGGCCCCTGGGGGAAGGATTGTCCAGAGGGACAGAAAATATAAGAAGATCTAGAAATCCAATGAGAAAATAGCTCATGTGGTATACACAGCCAGGCAGTGAGGCGGTAAATTAGGACTCGCTGAGCTGAGAAGAAAGGGGGACAATGAGACACGGAGAGAAAAGCTGATCAGCGCAGCCACGGCCTCTGAGAGCAGCCGTGTCTGAACCACAGGTGCAGGCGGGGCAGAGAAAAGCTCTTGATTGAAGAGAAAGAATGATAAACCCAAGGGCGGCTTTCTTTCTATCAAAGGGCAATTTCCCTCTATGTAGGGTCATGGTCCAATGGCTCCAGCATCGCAAGAGAAAATGAAGCAGCTGTGCTCCCTCAGAGAAATATTTAGAGCCAATGTTGGGCTTTCCTTTGCAGTCTTCCTTAAATTGTGTGATTCTCGGATCTTTTCTAAGAATTATGTTGGTTATATTGTCTCCTATATTTTATTGTCTGCCTGCAGCTCTTTAACTGGTCCCATAATTCTCCTGGCCTCAGAGTTTAATCAGTTTAGCCCTGTTCTCTGGAGCCCTGGGCACCCTCTGTGATGCTGTGGCCCGAGACGACGGTGGGCCCTTCCTGTCTCCCCACCCCCTCCTGCTCCTCCTCCGGAAATCACCAGTTCCTGGTGGGTTCACTGCCCCTTTGTGCATGCCTCATGCCTACTACATACTAGACCGGGGCTGAGCACCTCGTTTTCTTTCTTTTGTTTAATCATGAGTCAATTCTAATTTCTCAATGGTGAAACAGAGGCACAAAGAGATTCGTTCACTTTGCACATGGTCCCAACTCTAGGCAGACTTGGGCTTTGAACCCAGGGCCGAGCAGCTTCTCCCTGCAGTGGCTGCTGTCCCAGCTCAGATGCCACCCAGAGAATGCATCACTCTGTGAATGCAAATGAGCTGCTCTCACAGGCCCATTACTTGTTTTCAGAGCCCCAATACTGTTCTGATATAATTTTTACTCTTGATATTCTGTGGCCTGCATGAATTAGCCCTTCATTGAGGGATTTGTTTAAATCCTGTGAAAATGGTCAGAGATTTCTGAGCTTTATTTCACCTCTTACTTTGTACAATTGCCCAGGCAGTGGTGGGGAGGAGCTGGGGGTCTTGAGAGAGATTACTAACACGTGCTCATTTCTTACTCCGTACCCTGCACTTGGACCTGTTATCTCATTTAATTCTTACACTGGTCCTCTGAGGTAAGTGGTGTCATTCCTGCTTTGCAGACAAGGAAAAGGAGACTTGGAGAGGAGAGGTGACCTTCCCAGGGTTCATAGGTGGCCGGTGGCAGGGCCAGGATGCTGTCCTGCCGGCCTCTGAGCGCAGGCCTGTTGCCCTGATGCCGTCGGTGGCAGGTCACCTTCTTAGTGCATGGCTTGTTGCTCTGCTACCAAACACATCTGGAAAGACCCTCTAGACATTGAGACCTCCTCGTTCTGAAAAAATCTTTTATTCCAGCTAATAAAGCTCTTACAGACACAAAATTTATTCCTAACTCCCATTTCATTCCTTTACTGCACAAGTAGTTATTTTGCTCTGATGCACAATTAACATTTTAGTGCAGAGGAGGCCTGAGACAAGCGAGGTTCCACAAGGTTCCACAGACGCCTGCCCAGCTTTTCCCAAGCACCCGCCACCCCCAGAGAGGAGCCCCGTGACAAGGGTTGCTGGTGATGGAGTTTGAAAACCACTTGAAGAAAGGCTAGAAGGCCACCCAGAGAAGGCATGATGACAATGCATTTGATTCCAGATTAATTCAGTTCTGCTACATTTTAACCCCATGTGGTCTTAATAGCCACCCCTGAAGGGAAGACTTCCTGCTTGATTTCAGGTGACTATCATTCTGCTCTTTTAAGAGGTGGGAGTGACATCAGTAGGCATAATCATAAAGCCTTCCTCAAAGTATGACTTGGAAGAGTAAGCGGATTTTGCCTACAACAAGTTTAGCTTGCCTCAGAGGGAGCACTCTGAATATCTTTGTCCATTATTTGGCGTATGTTTCAATTATCTATGGCTGTGTAACCACCCGAAAACTTTATGGCTTAAAACCTCAATCGTGTTGACGCTGCTATTCTCCGAGTTAGGACTTTCATCAGGACTCAGCAGGCATGGCTCCTTGCTGCTGCAGGGATGTCAGCTTTGGTGGCTCTGCTGGTGGTGGAGCGTCCAAGGTGGCCTCTGGCTGTTGGCCATTGGCCACAGCCCCTTGGGTTCTCTTCTATCTGGCCCTTCTTTCCATGTGGTTACTTATCACTCAGCAGTTTATTCAGAATTTTACTAGTGGCTCCTTCAGAGTTTTAGTCCAGTGACGCCTCTTTGGTTACCAGCTCATCACACACGATCCGGATGTCCTGGGGTTTGCTATGAGTCACTTCACACTCCTGGTTCCCTGGCCCAGGCCCAGGAGATCTCCAAACCCCACTGCCTGACATCATTTGCCAGTGAGACACCACTGTGAGGTATTTTGAGGTATTTCTCTTTTCTTATGGCTTATTTTATTGGAGATTGTTTTCTCTAGCAAACACCTCTCCAATTTTTTATGTTTGCTGAACCACTCAGGGCTGTCTCATGCAGCCTTTAATTGTTTCAGGGTACCTTGCAAGCCAGTGTTACAATTCTTTTCTGCATAGAAAAAGTACAGACTGGTTTCCAGTCCAGCATATGAGGAGCTTCAAAGTTGTCACTGCATCCTAACAAGAAGTAAAATGCTGACAAACTGAAAAATCAACAACTCTTAGAGCCATCAGAAAGTGAGGCAACAGGCATACCACTGCCCCCAAAACTAGAGAGACAGATAGGCAGATACAGAAAATTACAACTTATCAGAACAGAAGCCTCCATGGGAACCAGTGCTGGAGTAGGAAAACCTGAACTGTAATTGGCAAATTGCTGGAGGCTTGGTATGGACAAGTTCAGGGAGATCCGGTCATGGGAGCCCCCACACTTTTGTGAGTTTTACCTCCAGAAGATCTACCAGGTCCTCACAGTGAGTATTGGAGAAAGAAAATCCCTTCGTGCTTCTGGTAGGGGAAGGAGAAAAGTAATAACCATGTTGACATATGCCAGAGCGTCCTGTTCTTCTTAGCAAGATCCACCACCCTCAGGAGAAACTAATGAGAGCCTAATCTGCAAGGGTTTTATCAGAACCTAACCTTCCTGGGGGAAGGGAAATACCCAACTCAAGCCCCCTCCCACCATCCTGTCCCACGTAAGGGGTGGGGGAGAGTTAGAAGCACTGGTGAAGTTCACAGCCCAGAGGCACAGGCTCACCAAAAGGCTGAGATCTAATCATAGGACTATAGAACACTTCCCTCTCCCCACATATTACCGCCACATTACTAAAGGTATATTTACCACAGTTTCTTTTACCTAGTACATCATGTCCCACTATAAAGAAAAAAAGTACAAGGCATACTAAAAGGCAAAAAGCCAAGTTAAAAGAGATGAACAAACATCAGAAAAAAACTCAGATGTGGCAGGTATGTTGGAATTATCAGACCAGGAATTTTTTAAAAACTATGACTAATATGCTAAGGGATTTAATGGAAAAAAGTAGACAACATGCAAGAACAGATGGGCAATGTAAGCAGAGAGATGGAAATTCTAAGAAAGAATCATAAAGAAATACTAGAGATCAAAAACACTAACAGAAATGAAGAATGCCTTTAATGGGCTCATTAGTAGACTGGACATAGCTGAGGAAAGCATCTCTAAGCTTGAGAATATGACAATAGAAACTTCCAAAACTGAAAAGCAAAGAGAAAAAAGACCAAGAAATGTGGAACAGAATATCCAAGAACTATGGGACAACTATAAAAGATATAACATACACAATCAGAATAGCAGAAGGAGAAGAAAGGTAAAGGAACAGAAGCAATAAAGGTAAAGGAACAGAAGCAATATTTGAAGCAATAATGACTGAGAATTTTCCCCAAAATTTATGTCAGACATCAATCACAGATGCAGGAGGCTCAAAGAACACAAAGCAGCGTAAATGCCAAAAACAAAAGCAAAACCACACACCTTGGCATATTATATTCAAACTGCAGAAATCAAGATAAGATTTAAGAACAGAAGGAAAAAACACTTACTATTAAAGAGCAGACTAGAAGAGCAAAGAGAGCAGAGTAAAATATTTAAGTGTGAAGGAAACCCCCCCAACTAGAATCTATACCTCACAATATCCTTCGATGAGAGAAATAAAGACTTCCGACACCAAAATTGAGGAATCTATTGTGTAGACGTGGCTGCATAATGTCAAAGTTTAGAGAGGAGGAAATGAGATGGTCAGAACTGGATTTACTAAAGGAAGAGAGAATAGTGAAGGTAAAAAAAACTTTGTTTTATGCTATGATCAACAATAATTTGTCAAAATAATAGCGACAACGTATTCTAATATATATGTGTGTGTATGTGTGTGTCTATACACACACCCCTATGTATAAGTGGAATGAATGACAGCAATGATAGAAGGGACAGGAAGGAGGAATTAGGGCTATTTTGTTATTATAAGGTATTGTACTACCTACGAAGTGGGATAGTATTATTTGAAAGTGGACTTGGATTAGTTGTAAATGTACATTGCAAATTCTAGGGCAACCACTAAGAAAAGGAAAAGAAGAAATACAACTGATATGCTAAGAAAGGAGAGAAAATGGAATTGTATAAAATGTTCAATTAAAATCACAAGAGGAAGAAAAAGGATGGGAGACAAAAATAGGAACAAAGAACAAGGGCAAAAAGATAGAATAACAGTAACAAATATGGTAGATATTAATCCAACAATATCACTGATCACTTTGAATGTCAGTGGTCTAAATGCAGCAATTAAAAGACAGAGTCAGAGCAGGTGAAAAAGCAAGACCCAACTATATGTTGTTTACAAGAACTGGACTTTAAATGTAAAGACTCATGTGGATTAGAAGTAAATGGATGGAGAAAGATATACCATCCTAACACTAATCAAAAGAAATCAGGAATAGCTGTATTAATTTCAGGCAGAGTCAACTTCACAGAAAAAAAAGTTATCAGAGATAAAGAGGGACCATAATGATAAAGGGGTCACTTCTCCAAGAAGACACAGCAGTCTTTAACATGTATGTACCTAATAGCAGAGCATCAAAATATACGAAGCAAAACCTGATAGAACTGCAAGAAGAAATAGATGAATCTACTATTTTATTTGGAGACTTCATTGCCCCTGTATCAGAAATGGACAGATCCAACAGGCAGAAAGTCAGTAAGGATATAGGTGAACTCAACAATACCATCAATCAACTGGATTCAATGGACATCTGTAGACTATTTCATCCAACAGCAGCAGAATATACATTCTTCTCAAGCTCATGTGGAACATTCACTAGTAGAGACCACGATCTGTGGCAGAAAACACACCTTAACAAATTTGAAAGAATAGAAATCATACATCTTCTCTCAGACCACAATGGAATTAAACTAAAAATCAATAACAGAAAGATAGCTAGAAAATCCCCAAATACTCGAAGATTAAATAACACATTTCTAAATAACACATGGGTCAAAGAAGAAATCTCAAGAGAAATTTAAAAATATTTTTAAATAAATTAAAATGTAAACAGTTTATCAAACGTTATAGGATTCAGTGAAAGCAGTGCTTAGAAGGAAATTTATAGCATTGAATGCATATATTAGAAAAGAATATCTAAAATCAGTCATTTAATCTTCCACCTTAGGAAACTAGAAGAAGAAGAGCAAATTAAATTCAAAGTAAGCGAAAGAAAAGAAAAAATAAAAATTGAGCATACGTCAATGAAATTGAAAACAGGAAATAGAGAAATCAACAAACCAGAAGCTGATTCTTTGAAAATATCAGTAAAATCGATAAGCCTCATGCCAGGCAAGGGAGAAAAAGAGAAAGGCCACAAATTAGCAATGTCGGAAATGAAAGAGGAGACATCACTACAGATCTCATGGACATTAAAAGGATAATAAATATGCCAGAGAGTAGAATACTACAGACTAATATGTCTCATAAACATAGATGCAGAAATCCTCAACAAAATATTAGGAAACCAAATCCAACGTGTATAAAAAGAATGAATTGCTATTTGAAGTTAGTGTTAATAATTGCAAACATTGCTTTGTACCATTTGATCCTCTTCTGACCTTTTGTGGGAGCAGTACTTAGGTTGTCCTGCTGTTTGCTTTCCATCTGTGTAGTATAAAATGAGTAACCAGGGAGGTAAAAAAGGTGGCTACTATGAATAGATTTTAAAGCACTTTTATTGGTTTTATTACCATTAGAGAAGTCACTTTCTGTTCTCTCCAATCCTACATAAAGCCACAATTTTTGTCTAAGTAAAATTATATAGTCTGTACTCCAGACCTTCCCTTTTCATCTTGTAGCAATTTTCTCTATTTTTATATTGTGATAATTTTGTCCAAAGATTTCAAATATTGCAAACATTTCTCACGTGATGTACTAAGGTCCTTGATCTTAGATACAGCATCTTAATGTATTTACCTGTTTTTGTGTCTGTCTCCCCAGTTAGATTTGTAAGCCCCAGTGCCTAGCAGGGTGCCCAGCCCATAGAAATGTGCAGTTGGCCATAAACGATGGGAGCAAAGAAAGGAGGCATCGGGAGGGTATTCTAATACCACAAGAAAGCAGAGAAGCCTGAAGTTTTGCTGCTCTTATAAAAATTAGTTTAATTGCATGAGGGAGGAATTTTTAAAAATCTGTTTAATTCACCTCTGTACCCCATGCCTAGAACCAGTGTCTGGCACATGGTAAGCTGATGTTTGCTGAAAGAATGAATGTAAGGTTTAGTGTTGATGGAGAATTTCCAGGTGCCAATAATCATTTTAGAATGTTTAATATGTTTTTGTAATATTACCTCTCATACCAAAATGTTTCCTCCCTCCTTCTGTCAGCCAAGTTTATTATATTGCCTTGAATAACTTTCACCCACCTGCCCTGCCTGAGGGCCAGTTCATATTTCTGATGTTAGGCAGTATGGAGTTATATATATTCAACTCACCTGCAATAAGCACATTTTTATGTACATAATGCCATTGAGTCCCCCGCCACGTACTTGCCAGGTGGATGCTGGAATTCCAAGATCACAGCTGAGGAAATAGAAGCTCAGAGAAGTTAAGCAACTTGCCCAAGGTCACACAGCTCCTGGTCTCCAGCAGCAGCATTCAGAGCTCTGTCACCAGAGTGTGCTTTCTGTTTGGTATTCTGAGCTTGGATGTGCCATCTGAAAGGAGTTTGATTGGGAAGCATCTTAGTTGAGAATTACAGGTTCCTCACCTTTACCCTGCTGTGGAGCTTCCTGTTTATCACACTCTGGTCTCAGGCCTGATGCTGAAGAAAGAGGACACAGTCCGGAGACCTGAGGCCTCTCTCTTCCTGACTGCCACTCACCAGCCCGGTGACCTCAAGCCACTTTGCCACTCTGAGCCTCACTCAGGTTCCTTGTCAGAATCCTGAAGACACTTTTCTCAAAATCATCTCGAAGGCCCAGTCCAGCAATCCTCAGAGCCTTTTGTTTTTACACTTAAGAGATAGGTGGTGTTTACGGAGTGGGCTTGGGTCAGATCCGCTTGTTTCTCGAACACAACCTTACCTAAGGGGTATCTGCCTTGTGGGGGGCCTTGGGATCCTGGTGCAGAGGTGGGTGGCCCAGCCCCAGCTGCGTAGGAGTCTGGGTTGAGTGGGGGCAGGTAAGTAGTCTCAGTAGAACGTGACAAAGGCTCCAGGAGCTGCGTGGCCCTGGAGTTGTGGGCCCCAGAGTAGCAAGCGGAAGAGATAGTTACCAAACTCCACGTCCCAGCTGTCGGAACAGAACGCCCACGCAGGCCCATCTTCTTTCTTCTCAAACACTACCATTTGGATGTGTCAGATGGTGTTTTTAACCCTGTAGATAAAGAGTGCCTCTTGTGTCCTATGTTCCATCCTTGAGAATTTATGATTTTTTTTCAAAACAACTAATTTTTCCATCAAAATAAAATGTTTTTATTTTTGAAAAAAGGAGAGAATATTGTTTGGTTCCCTGAGATAGTAAAAGGATTTGAGCAAGTTTTATGCATAAAGGCCACAGTTATTTTGTAATGACAGCCCGGGAAGTGTCTTTTGTGGTCAGGCCATTTATTTAAGAGTGGGTTTGGTGAGTAAGTACAGTGTGAAAGGAAGCATGGAGTCCAGTTCAAGTGCAGCCAAGAACAGGAGAGTGAGTCTCCATACACACATCTTACAGTCTCATGGGCCCTTCAAGAAAAAGCCTTCAGAGCCAGAGCTCCCGAATGAAGAGGCATCCTGGCTGTTTTGATCCTGTTAAGCATTTGAATTCCTTTTCAGCAAGCGTCACCTTAACTAGGCCAATGTCCACCACAACTGTCTAGGTGAACCACACTGGGTCAAGACCTTCAGGATAGAAAAATGGTCAAAAGTGTGGGTGCCAAAGCCAGATGACCAGGGTTCAAATCCCAGCTGCCCACTAGCTGTGTAACTCTGGGCAAGCTACTCAACCTCTCTGTGCCTCATTTCATCTCCGAAATGGGTCTTGTGAGGGCTAATTGAGCTAACACAGCTAGCGAGCCTGGCTCATACTGTGTGCCTGTGCTGGTGATGTTGGTTACCGTTGTTGTTACTATTGCCAGGAGCATCTAAAACCTGACCGTGCTGTCCCCAAGCTCTCTGAGCTGTCAGAAGATAGAAGGCTGCTGAAGCCCCATCCTCTCAGGGAGGCCTTTGAGTGTATAGCCTTGGTAGGGGTGGAAGGCTGGGTGGCCTTGGAGTGAAGTCCCTCCAGCTGCTGCAGGCCCCTTGCCTGGTGATAGATGAGAAGCTGCCCTCTGTTCCCTTTCATGCCCTGGTCCTGTGCCCAGGCTGGAAGAAAGCTCATTCATATCTCACTTTTACAATACGGGCAGCCATTTCTAACATCCTGACATTCCCCCAAGCAACTGGTGCATGTAAGTATAATAATAATGATCTTAATGACAAATAACAGTAAAACTAAATGACAGTGGCCCTGTTGGGGGGGTCTCTCTTTGAAGCCAAAGTTCAACCTTCCATGTGCTGCAGGAGAATCTGCCAACTCTAGCCCTCCTCACCAAGTCTGCCTCTCTCCTTTTGTGAGTTTCTCTGTCATGGGAAGCCAAATTGCCATCACAGCCCCTTGCCTGGGGCTTCAGGATGTCAGGCAGTCTGGGGCTTGGCAGCAAGCCCCCAGTGGCCCACAAGTGCCAGAGACACCTGCTCCTGTCCCTGCTGGGGACAGACCCAAAAGAGTCTCATCATCCTTTCTGTGGTCTCTGGGCCTGGTCCTTAGCCCCAAGCTGGCTCCCTAGGCCATGAGAACCAGAGACCCAGAGTGAGTCACAGGAGCCAGTTGAACTCTGAAGGTCTAGACCAGTGCTGTCCAATAGAAATAAACTGCAAGCCAAAACTGCATTTGGCAGCCATGTTTTTAAACAGTTGGAAAAGAACTAGAATAATAAAAAAATTTTAATGAGCTATCTTGCATTTTTTGTACTAAGTCACCAAAATCTGATGTGCATTTTACACCTAGAGCACATCTCAATTTGGACTAGCCACATTTCAAATGCTCAGAAACCACGTGTCCAGTGGCTCTACTGTATTGGACAGTGGCTCTAGAGAGCTCAGAAGGGACAATATAACCAACATCCTAAATCCTAAACCATGTGTGTATGAATGTTTAGCTTCAAGTGGGGTTCTCTAACACTGTTTCCCTTTTGCAGTGAGGCTTTGGTTAATTGAAGATATTTATTAATAGCAGCTAATCACTGGGGTTAAAGTATACTTGAATTTGCAATGGTGAGGTCGCACCCTATACGCTGTAGCTCAGATCTTTGGAACTTCCAATTTCTTCTAGTGCAAAGCCAAGGGTGACAGATTATAAGCTTCTCCAGGAAGAAATGCCCCAGCTAAATTCTGAATCCCATCCCATCCCATTGATTGTCACAATCGAAGGCAGGGCAGTGTTCAGAGTGACTTTGTAATCTCGGTCCAGTAACTGAGCAGACGGGCTCTTGAAGCTGATAAATGCTATGGCAAGAACAAGAGCCATTGTCACCTGGTGTTGTGCTTTTGGTAAGCCTTGCGGGAAGGAGAGGGTGTCATCAGAAGGAGTCAGGAGTTTAATGCTGTGGAAATAGAAAATAAAGAGCCAGTTGGAGCCAAATTGGTGTAGAATTAAAAACAAAAGCCTGCAGGTGGCCATGGTTTTTAGGATTTGTGAATCATTCTGACCCAGAAACAGGGCTCTCACACCCTCGCCTTTTGATGGCTTTCCAAATTCTGATGTTCCCCACCACCCAAGCAGAGGGGTCTTGTTGGTAAGACTGCTGAGATATTTGTAGAATGGAAGAGAGGAAACAGTGTCACCTCCCTTGTTCAGTCCCTACTGATCCTCCTTTTAACTCACACAGCAACACTGGAGCTTCAGCTCTGCCTCTGTTAGAAACAAACTTACTGAAACACCACGTAACATAAACAGATGTCCTTAATATATAATTACAAGAACAAATTTTATTCAAGGTTTTTTGAAATACAGCAGTTGAAACAATGACTTAAAATCTCTTTAAATTAATCCTCAACACCCTTCGATTAATATTTTATTAATCCCAACATGAGTATGTTTGAAAGCCATAAAACTGTATCTTTAAAAATGTCAATATTCAGAGCACCATTTTACTAATCGATTGATTGGCTTCAGGCAAATCTCTTAACTTCCTGAACCTCAGTCTTCTCACCTATAAAATGCAGTTTATCATTTGGTCAAAATTATAAGAGTTCTTTATGTTTGCGTAGTACCCTACAGTTTTCAAACAAAGTCCTTTTACATTCACTCACTTAACCTGGTCTTTCTGGATGAGCAGGGTTTCCCACGGGTGGAGTGTTTCCATTCTTGGGAGTGCTTTATGTTTCCACTCAGGTTTATACGTTTCTGGTTCGCACAGCTTCTGCCGTTTAAATGCAGGGAATAGAGAATGCCACTAGGGAAACAGATGGAAAGGTAGGAAACAGATCCAAGAATATATTAGTTCACTTGTTCCTTCATCCATTTATTCACTTATCCACTCATTTTTTATTCATAAACAAATAATTATTAAACACATACTATGGCAGTGTCTTCCATATGAGGTAATATATATAATGTTTAAAAGTAAAATACTGGTGTAGGAAAGCTTCCATTTAAACGCTTGTCCTGACACTCATAACTTTAAGTTTTCTCTAATTTTTTATCTAGGCAATTGGGAAATTATATAGTCATTCTGCATTTACATGGTGTAGTAGTGCTCTGTTTTCTATTCTAACTTTGAAAAAGCTAACAAAACAGAAATAGAACTGCCCAATGATTAGGGTTGGAGCCAGCCTAGATCAGCAGGCAGTCAGCTGACTCTAAGAGGTGAGTGAGCCCAGCCAAGACCAGCAGTGCCTCCTGGCTGACCACCTGCCTTACACAAAGACTCAATGGTAATCCTAAAATTAATATAGTACCTTCTCAGGTGAAGAAGATGCCAGTCCTAGAATGCAGGCTCACCACCTTCCCTTCAGCGGCTGTGCCTCTGGATGCTACACATCAGGGGGTATGTTCTAATCAGGCTTTCAGCTGTTCCAGCTGAACTGTCTAGAGCAGCCATAAAGAACAAATTCTGAAGCAGGAAATCCTCAATTCAAACTCTTGCTCTGTCACATATTAACTGGACAAACCTTGAACGGATTCCTCAATCTTCTTTAGCCTCAGTTTTTTCATCTGTAAAATAGGGATAATTGTAGTATCTACTTTATAGGGTTATTGGAAAATCAAAGGAGACAATGTCTATTAAGCATCCTTTTGATGCTTGGAATTTGGTAAATACTCAGTAATGTCGTCTGGAACCATGTTTATGTGTCAGGCATTTTTCTAGGTGCTAGGGCTTCAGTGATGAACATGGATCTTGCCTTTAGAGAATTTTCAATCTCTCAGGGTTGAGCCTTTAAACAAATAACTATTTAATTACAATTCTGGTAAGTGCTACAAAGGAGAGGACACAATCCTATGGGAAGTAAAACAGGGCAAACATCTTCATCTGTGGACTCAGGAAAGGCTTCCTCGGTAATAGGTGCCTCTGTAGAAGTATTGTTTAGGAAAAAAGAAGAGGTCTGAGCTGATTGTTTAGTATATATGATAAAAGTGGTTTTTCAAACAGGTTAAGAAGGGATGGATTATTCATTAAATTATGCTGGGATAAAAGGTTAGCATTTGGGAGAAAATTCTAAGTTAATTTTCCTATGTCATACTCCAAAATAATTTTTAAGTAAAGTGCTAGATGTATAAAGTAAAACTATAAAAGAACTAAAAGAAAATATATTAAATATTTTTACCCTTTTGGGAAAGGAATTTCTAAGTATTACTTCAGAAGCTGAATGCATACTATTAGTAGAAAAGTTTGTTGTATTTTTCTATTAAGAAGCTTATATTTCTGAACATCAAAAGATATTATTAAAAAACACAAATAAATGATGAATTGGGAAAACTATTTGTAAAATCTACAACAGAAAGTTGGTATCTTTAAGATATAAAGAGCTTTTGTTAATCAGTAAGGAAAAAAAGTGTCCATGTAATCTCTGTGAGGGTAGGGAGCTTGTCTGACCTTTGCTACATTGTACCCCTGGCATCCAGCATAGTCTCTGAAAGAATTAATGAATGGCCCAATCATGATAGAAAATTGGGCAAAGTACATAGGCAGTTTACTAAAAAAGAAACATGGCCAGGTGTGGTGACTCACACCTATAATCCCAGGACTTTGGAAGGCTGAGGCCGGAGAATCACTTGAGGCCAGGAGTTTGAGACCAGCCTGAGCAAGAGTGAGACCCCGTCTCTACAAAAAATACAAAAATTAGCTGGGTGTGGTGGTGCGTGCCTGTAGTCCCAGCTACAGGCGGCAGAGGCAGGAGGATCGCTTGAGCCCAGGAGTCTGAGGTTGCAGTGAGCTATGATGACAGCACTGCACTCTAGCCCAGGCAACAGACAGAGCGAGACACTGTCTCAAAAAAAGAAACACAAGTGGCTAATTCCCATGTGAAAAATGTGACATAAACAAAGTGCAAATGAAAGGACCATTGGAATATCACTTTCAGTCATCGATTTGGCACATTTCAGAAATAATGGTAATACCCAGTGTTGGTGAGGTTTCGGGGAAATGGGTATTCGTTTACTGCTGGTGAGAGTGTATGTGTGCTACTACTCTTGAGTAATCTGGAAATATGTCTTAAAAGTTTTACTTCTGAGTCAAAAACATTTAATTTGACCCAACTATTCTATTTATAGGGATTTATTCTGCAGAAATAATCAAAGATCTTACAGAGATGCTCGTGATATATTATTAAATAAATAAACTGACTACGAATAGCAGGTTAGCATAATCCCATTTTTAAAAAAGTATATGCACACATATACCATGCCTAGAAAAAAGATGGAAAGTTTTATGTGCAAATAACACTATTAATTTTTCTAGGTGGTAAGACTTTAAACAGTTTTACTGTCTTATTTGTTTAGCTTTTTTTTTCCCTTCTAATTTTCCTTCAGTGGGCATGTATGGCTTGTGGAATAAAAAGAAAACAAAAAAAGATTATTTTCTAAAAGAATGATTTTACATAGTGATGGAAAATATGATGAAACTGGCATCAGGTTGGGGCATAAATTCAGTCCAATCCTTTTGGGAGGGAAATTTGCCATTGTATCAAAGTTTATAAAAATATGCAGTATGGATCCAGTAATTTCCTGTCTGGGAACTGGAATGACATGTATCATCTCTGGGTAATAGATTGGAGACTCATTTTGTTGGGGTTTTTTGTTGTGTGTATTTTTGAAGTTTTCAGAAAAGAATAAAGGTAGTAAAAGAAATTAGGGACTTTTTGTGGGTTCCTCTGGTTATCATTTTCTTGTCAAGGAAATGAGCTACCAAGCTGCCAAATCCAAACATGTACCCCCTGGTTGCTGCCCACACTTAGGCAAACCATAGGACCTTATATTTCTCATTCTTCATGGAGAAATATGAGTGATACATTAAAGGAATAAACGTGGGCAGACAGGCAAAAGGTTTTCTTATGTCCCAAGACATTTAATTAGACATTTGGGCCATTAAAAAAAAAAATCCTAGAGCATGTCAAAGTCATATAGTAGAATGGTGGTTCTGAGTACCTGTTAGTATGTCTTCACCTCGAATCCAGGGGCATGATCCGTGGGTCTGGGAATTGTGTGCACTATGTACATAGCCTGTCTGAGAAGTAATGAAGCCAGTGTTTTAACAAGCCATGCCACACTTAGAAATTCAAATCCGCATGACTGCCTTCCACAAGGGAGGTTGCAGAATCATCCTGGTACTTCTGATAGCCACAAAGGTGGAAGGAAGAGTAGAGTGAGCTCCATACAGCCCGTGACCCAGCTTCCGCAGCTGCCTATGTCTTGCCAACTCATTTCATCTCTCCTTCCCCCACCTGTTTTACTTAAACTTTTTAAAATTTAAGATATCACGTCATTTCACACCTCAATACTTTATCTCATACATTTCACCCATAAATATACTCATCTCTAACTGAAAAGGACACTTTTTAACTAGTGACCATACCATTATGCCACCTAATGAAATAAATGATAATCCCTTCATATCATCCAATATTCACATTGTATCTTAATTTTTTGAATTGTTTCAAAATTTCTTCTTTACAGTTGTCTGGTTTGAATCAAGATTCAAATAAGGTCCAAATATTGCATTTGATTATTATATTTTACGCTTCTTTCAAAACATTTTAAAACTTTAGTCATTCAACAGACTGAATGTATATCACTGAACCTCTATGTGCAACACAAGAAAACTAGAACTTTTACTTTCGTTATTCTTCCTCCTACTCTTCATCATCATCATCATCCTTATTACTTTTAGTAAAACTCTGTTACGTAGTTTGGTCATCTTATGTGTCAGACTCTAGCTCTGAATGACCTCTGGCTTTTTCTAAAACTTAAATCTACTTCAGTGTCCAAATATATTCCATCATTAGGATAATTAAATCTACCTTCAAACAGTGCTGTGGTCTCTAGGTAGATTCAGAAGAGGAATCCCAAAGCAGGTTTTGGGCAGTGAATCGTGGGGTGACAGGTCTCAGTGTGTCTGGTTTGAAGGGCCCTCTTCCCTTGGTGTAGAAATCAAAGACAGATCGTAGCATCACCTCAGCTGCATGAACTGAGTATATAAATGCCTACCTGCTCGACTTAACCTGTTCTAACAGAGGCTATTTGATTTACCACTAAATGTAATTGATGTATTTGTTTTCACACAGATAATCGCTTATCAGCCGTATGGGAAATCCGTGGACTGGTGGGCCTATGGTGTCCTGTTGTATGAGATGCTAGCTGGGCAGGTAATGTTTCGCTACATTTTCATGTTTGTTTATTGCAGTATCATGTGAATACTTCAGTTCTGCTGCAGCATTGAGAGCAGGACCTGACGATGTAGTGTGGCTGATACTGGTCTGACTTTCTTGACCCAGGTGAAAGAGGAAGAAATTCTGTCTTGAAAAGTGTATTATATTCAGTGTGCACAAAAATTGAAAGCTACAACCTGGAGTGTAGACAATGCAGCTTTCATATTATAAACAAAAGCCCCTTGTACATTGCTGACAGCAATGGCCTCTGTAAGTTTTCAGAATCTCAAAACTGGGGTTAGGTTATAGTTCCCTGCAAGTTTGTCTACAAAGATCACCACAGCTGCTGCCCATGTGTGTAACTGGTATTATTACTTAAGGAAGAAGATGGCTGAATTTGAAGAAGTGTTTTAATAGCTTCTTCCCATTTCTTCCTCTCTCTCCCTTGGCAATTCATTGTAATTTTCACAGAAGTCCAGTGAGGCTGAACTAGTGGTTAAGAAAGGTAAACTAAGTTTCTCTTAGGGTACAACATATATCAGATAACCAGGTTATCTAATGGCCTAATATCTATATCGAGATAAGTCACACTAGCTGTGTTAACAAACAACCCCAGCACATATCACAGGTTTGTTTCACATTCTTGGTGCAGTGCCATGTGGGGGTGGGGCACTGACCCACGCAGTCATTCAGGGATCCAGATTTCGTCCATCTGTCGGCTCTGCCATCTTTTAGGGCCTCAGATCTCTCCACCGATTCCTCCTCATTTCAGCCAGCCAATGAAGAAAGAGCACAAGGACAGTCGCACAAAATGTTTTAGGGGCCAGGCCTACAGGTGGCATGTATCACTTCTGCCTACATTCCACTGGCAACTCAGTCTCACTTAGACATAAAGAGGGTAGGTTTATAGCATACCTGAGAGGTGAGCATGGGGAAGCAGGTTTGGTAAACATCCAGCAGATCTCTGCCATTTACTAAAAACGATTCTGTTGTGGGCAGCTTTTTATAATTCCCAGTACTCAAGTGCTAGTACCAAGGAGTTTGACTGTCCATAGCCAAAAGCCTTAGTAAGAGACCATGAGAAGAAATGCCCTTTGTTGTGCAGCAGAACTACCCCCAAAGAAGTCTTTGTTTCTGGAGAGAAAAGTCACCCTTTCTGACATGTTACATCCACTGACTCATTCATTTATTCCTTCAACACGTATTTATGGAGTGCTTACTGTAAGTGTGGCAATAAGACAGAACAAAACAGACAAAAATCCTTACTTTCGTGGAGCTTACAGTTTAGAGGAGGAGAGGTAGTAGATACGTTAGATAAGGAAAATATATAGTATGTCCAAGATAAGCTAAGATGAAAAATAATAAAGCAGGAAGAGAAGACAGTGTTGAGGGAGAGTTGAAATTTTAGCTTAGATGGCCAGAGAGGGCCTCACATAGAAGATAAAGTTGGGTGAAGATTAGAAGGAAGTGGGGGAATGTCTGTGTTCATATGTGGAGAAAGGATTCCAGGCAGAGGGAACAGCAAGTGCAAAGGCCCTGGGGTAGGAGTGGGAGGGGAAGCTGCCAGCATGGCTGGAGCAGAGTAGGCTAGAGAGTCAGAGAGTAGGACGCCTAACGTCAGACAAGAAGAGGCTCCGGGTTCTGTGAGCACAGAGGTCATCCCGAGACCAGTGGCTTTCACTGTGGCTGGGAAGCCATGGATGGTCTCTCCCTTATGTCTCTTTCATTATCCCTTGTATCTCTTAGATAGTAAAATAATCTTTTAGACAGTGAAAGATTTAAGATACTAGCTTGCATTTGATCACTATTTCTCAACGGCATTAAGACTTGATTGACATCAAAAGACTGGTTTGTTTATTTAGTATTTATTTAGGTTTGTTTCCCCTCCAATCCAAATGTTTTTCTTAGGCCAAATACCTCAGTGTGTGAACACAGAAAGGCAGGTTACACACAGCTGCTGTCAGTGAGACAACATCTGGGGAAACACTAGTTGCCTGGGCCTGAAGTTAATTTCCCCTCTTTAAAATTTTGACAATAAAATTTGACTCCAAATTGCCAGCCCCCGGGAACCATGCTGTTCATGAAGGCACAAAAAGCCAAGTTCCCGTCCTTGATCCCACTTGAATGTTCAACTCTTGAGTCCAGAAAACAAACCCTGCTTTCATTAAGGGTCACATTTGCATATGCCAACAAGTGAAATTGGTTGTATAGAAACATAGCAGGGATCCGTTTCCAAGGGCACTTTACAAGAGCTAACATGAGTTGACTCTTTACTGGCCAGCAGACTAGAATTTCAGAACACAGGCCTGGGGGAGAGTCGTCTGTCCCTCCCGATGCCTGGCTTCCCTCCTCTCCAAGCCTTCCTGGGGCTTCATTCCGTAGGGGAGAGCTCAGGGAATGCTCTGTTCTGGCAGGAAGGTCCCCTTTGGGGTACATTGTCAAATCCTGGCCGTGAGATGATCTCCAGGCCTTCCTTGAAGGTTTTCTAATCTTGCTCACGCCCCCACAGAGCCCTGGGTTCCTGCTCTCTGCACCCAGTGGTTCCGTAACATTCCAGCGTGTTTCCATCATTTCCCCTCCTGCTTCTCAGTGTCAATTAGCCTGCCTTGTTAAACATCCCTTGAAGTCTTCATAATCACTGTTGAAAGTGGTGCTATTCTTCAAAAATGACACTTGAAAGCCATCCCACATTCTGGTGCCATGGTAGGCACAGATAACAGCCTTTCTTTCTTTAAATCTTCACTTTGCCTGCTGCAAACACAGTATTTTCATTCAGAGCCTCCTCTTCATCTTCCTTTCTGACTCCTCAATGCAAATTTAAATGTATTCCTCGGCTGTGACTCAGCCCAGAGAGGATGATGAAGGCTCTGCAAGTGTTGCCCACAGCCCTGCACAGCTCCAGGAGTGTCAGAGACCCAGCAGAGGGAATGGATGCTGTTATTAGAAAGTAAGATTAAGTATCAAGTTGTTGATGGGCCTGTGGCCTAAATTGGTCCTCTTTAATCACAGAGGGCTGAAGATGAGCAGAAAAAAATAGTTTATTGCAATTTTCTTCTCATTTGCATTATTTATTGTCAGCAGCCAAGGGGACAGTTAAGCATAAACAGCCTGAGTCTTTATTCAGTTGCTGGATTGCTTGACAAATATGATCACTTTTGGGGCATAAATAGTATTTACCCAGCACTCTAATGAGCATGTTGCGGCTTGAAATGTTTGCAGTGTTCATCATAAAGGGACCAGCCCTCTCTTCTTTATGTCCCTTTCTGCCAGGGTTATTTATGCTTTGTCTTCATTGCTGATGAGTCAGTCATTGCCACTTTATCTGAGAACTTCAGCCTGAGTTGTCCATGGATGCTCTCCCACCCCCCACCCCAGGTTATCAGTGATTTGCAAATAAATGTGGCAGGGTGCCAGTGGCCACTTACTCTAGTAAGTAATGTAGGAATAATTTTGTACCCCAGGTACTTGGGAGGCTAAAGATTGCTTAAGCCCAGGAGTTCAAGGTTGCAGTGAGCTATGATCATGCCACTGCACTCCAGCCTGGGCGACAGAGCAAGGCCCCGTCTCTTTAAAAAAAAAAAGGAAAAAAAAGAATCATTTTGTAAAATGTGAACCATCACTCCTTGTTTGTTTGTTTAAAACTCACAAATTACATATGGTTAAAGTCAGGGGCGGGGGGAGGTTCAGGGGAATGTAACCTATCCAGAAAATGTTTACACTAACCCAAGACTTGTTAACAGGTGGCTTAGCTTGGAACATTTGAGTCCAGATTTGTAGAAATTAAAAAATAACCATGAGAATGGGTGAAAGGAGGGAGAGAAACCATCCAAAATGGTCGCGTACTAAGTACCTCGGCGACACAGTAGCCCCATTGTCCCCAGGCCAGGTGGCTGGCATTACTGGAAAGGAAAAGGAGTATAGTCATAATTTTCGCCATTGACTTGCCTTTAACACAAGGCCTGAGAGCAAGTGATTACCCATCAGAATGCTCCAGGGGCAGCCTGGAGGGACTTAACAAGAGCCATAAACATGTTCACATCCTTTGCTACGTGATGCCATCCCTGGGACATTATTCTTAGGAAGTAATTCAGAGAAGAAAAGCAAAGTTACGCATAGATGTTTATAGTTGCACTAGTTATTAGAATACAATGCTGGAAGCAATTGCAAATGTGCCCATGGACCAGGTCATGATGATGTTTCACCTCGGTGGCTGCAGAGAAAATGTGTTTGCAACAATCAGTGAAAAACAAGGAACTCCAAATTATGCATTGTAATTTGAAAATAATGTAAGAAAGCCTAAGAATCTACATAGAGAAATAAGAGCAGTTTTTGTGTTTAGGTAAAGGGAATGTGGATGCTTCTTTCGTGGATTTCACTTACCCTCAATATTGCATAATTTTAATTTAAAATAGGGCTCCAGGGAGCTTCTCTGAATGTGATGGTTGTTACTGCTGTTCAACAGGTATTTCTGATCTTGCTCCCTCCTGGCACGTGGTAGGATTGTGCTTCCTGGCTCACTTGTAAGTGCGTGGGGCACATGACCAGCGCTGCCCAATGAGTTGGGAGAGGAAGTGCTCCAGGGTGGGGCCCTGAATCGCAGGTGTGAGACAGCCCAGAGCGCCTGCTCCAGACCTGCCACGGCAAGACCAAGATGGTGGCCGCTCCGTCAGGGTGGGACCCTGGGTGACTGCAGTCAGCGGAGCCCTCTGCCAACCCCAGTGGACACGGAGCATAAGCAAGAGATAAAATATGTTGGCTTAAGCTTTGGAGATGTTCTTAGTTGTTTGTTGCCACCGCAGGACCCAGCCTACCCTTACTATAGATCCCTGAAGGCACAAATAGTTAAGATACAAATAGTCTACATCTTGAAGTAAGCCGGTCACAAGAGGACACATATTGTATGATCCCATTTATATGAGATGCCTAGAGTAGTCAAATTCATAGAGACAGAAAGTAGAATGGTGGTTGCCGGGGGCTGGAGGGACAGGATAATGGGGAGTTTGTGTTTAATGAGTGCAGAGTTTCAGTTGGGAAGATGAGAGCGTTCTGGAGGTGGTGGTGGTGATGGTTACATAACAATATGAGTGTGCTTAATGCCACAGTGCTGTGTGCTGAAAAGTGGTGACGATGGTCAATTTTGTTATGTATATTTTATCACAATAAAAAAAAAGAGCCTATATCTCTACAACATAGGAAACAGAGTAGGAAAAAGTATGTGTTTGATTTGATGGCATTCCAAAGCTGGGAGGAGGTGCTTAACTAAGCCTCTACCTTTTACCCAAGGACAGTCCTCTTCTACCTTTTTCAAGGTCATCGTCTACAGCCTGGTAGGTAGTTCCAGAAGCAGCATGAAGCTGCACAGGTCTGCAGCTGTGAGGGAGGCCGGCCCAATTCCCATTGGTCCATTAGGGCTGGGGAATCACACCAGGTCTCTAGCCTAGAGGCTGGTCCTCTTTACACGATGACTTAAAACATCTCAGGCCCCTGGGGCTGCCCCCTCTGAGTTTTCAGAACTCACCACTGCCTATCGTGCAGGATATAAATCAGCCTTCTGAAGTTTACCAAGACGCTCTTCCCCCACGTTAGAGCCCTCTTCTTTGTGTGCTGAGCAGACCAGCAGCCAAGCACCCCCCACTTGTCCCTATCTTGCCCCTACCAGGAGTGGCGCTGGGGTCATCTTTTGCTCGCTAACTATAGGGCAAGTGAGGGGAAGTGGCATTGCTCATAATGGCAAAGCCCAGGCTCTGAGGTCAGGATGCCTGGGTTAGTCCCTGCCTCCTAAGACCGTTCTGAGGATTGAGTGAGCCATGCCGACAAAGTGCTGCACATGGCGCCCGATGTGCAAAAAGCCTGAGCCGTGAGCATCACGTTGTCGCTGGCGCTGCTCTTCCCCTCATGCTCGTGGTCCCCCTCCTCGATCAGGCAATATAGACTCTTAGTGGGTGAAAAGTGTGGCAGGTAAAGACATGTCCCCTCCCTGGGATGTGGTGACAGGAGAAGCCCTAACCCTTGGGGCCATACCAGAGATGGAACTTGGGGTGAATCTTGAGGCTCTGTCATAGGAGAATTTGGTCTTATGGCTTTGGTTATAGCTTAGGGAATCTTATTGCAACAGACAAGCCTAAGAGGCCTCTGGGGGTCCTCCCAACCCCATACTAATCACTTACATGGGGGTAAACAGCTTTCTTTATTGCAGGACTTCTCAGGGCCTTTAAGATGGAAATGTTAATACAGATCTCCAGACAGGGGTATAGAACGCAAACTTTGACCCAGAAATATGCTGTAGGGTTAATGTTCTAAGGAAGACTCTTCGGGGTATGTCAGGATCCAGGTGTCCCACCCTCAGTGGGGCACAGAGAAGACTAGGTGGTGAAAATCCTCCCTTGATCCACAGAATCTAATCCCTGATACAGCTGTTTCCATTTTAGAAATTAGCATATGTGGGGACAGCTCACCTGGCAAAGCTAGTTCCCATGCCATGAGACAATGGAGCAGGTGTGGTAGGCCAGTACCCTGCACAGAATGTTCCCCCAAACAGTTCCTGGTCTTCCATATCTGCAGAGGGAAAGGAGAAGCAGCAGCTTCAAATGAGGAGGATCTTCCCACTGCCCCACTTGAGAAAGATTCCTGGGAAAGATTCACCTGCACTCCTTTGGAAAAAGTTTCTCTTAGGCCTTTGGTTTGGATTGTCCATGGCTCAGGCCCTGCAGCATTCCTGCTGCTAGTACTTGAGCGCTTCCAAAGAGGCTGGTTGAATCTCACTGGCACCTTTGTCACCACTCAGCAAAGGGCACCACGTTTGGCCAGCTTCGTGGGCATATGGCCCATGCAGTAGCACAGGGCCCGAGCTCAGAAAAGCCCTGCATGTTTGGTTTTGTTCTGATGGCGCCATCTTGAAACTCTTCATAGCTTCTTAATAAGGGGCCCCGCATTTTCATTTCACACTGAGATCTGCAAAGTGTGTAGCTGGTTCTGACCAGAGGCCCTCCTGGGCCACGTCATGAGGTGTCTATCAGTGGCCCAGAAGCAGAGCCTCTGCCCCGCTCACCTCCAGAGCACGTTCACGCTGTAGAGAGTATGCACACCACAAGTTCAGGTGCTTGGTGCCCCCGCAGGGGTGCAGGTCATAGCCCTGAATGGAAACCACGCCACGTTTGTTTTAGTTATGAAAATCTCCTCAGCCAAAAGTCGGCCACATTTATGGATCACTGATGAGGAAAAATGGGACATTTCGTGGGTGTCATACAATAGGTGTCCAGAAAAAGTGGGTTGTGCACTGTCAGGTAGGGAAGATGTGGTGGGGCGGCCCTGGAGCTGCCCTGCACCGTGGCTCTCGGCTAGGTATGCATCCCCCTGCTGACACAGGTGGCATCTGCAGCCTGCACTTGCCAGTGGGTGCTCCCCAGCAACCTGCCCTGAGGGCCTCCCAGGTACCGTGTCACTCCTGCCCGTGGAAATCACCATGTCAGGCTGCCCCTGCCCTGCTCTGAGTCACCCACAGGCAGGCTAATTTTACTTCTTCTCACCCACCTGCATGCTTCCACAAAATTAAACTTTCTTTACACCAGGCACTTACCACCAGAAAAGAGGCCTATTTATTTATATTTCAAGACCAAAAAAAAAAAAAGTTAAGTGGAACAGGCACCCTACCCTCGTTCTCCCTTACCTGGTCCCAAGGTGGGGTTCTTTATAGACTTGGCATCTTCCCCTCAGGGCACGTGGCTCCTGTGTACTGACCCCATGCCCAGCTCCTATCTGGGGCTGGGCAGAGGGCTGAGGTTAGGTCTCGCGGTGTCAGATGAACACTTGGGAAGATTTGTGGGAGGTGGTTTGAGGGGAGGGATCTACCTCAGTTGGTCTGTCTCACTCGGGGAGGGGGGGTGTCTGGTAAGAAGGGGCATCCTGCCAGCTGCACAGTTGTCTTTGATCCATGATGCAGTTTAAATTTAAGCCAAACACCATCACTATCTGAATCCTACCCATGCCAGCCAAAGTGACTGACTCCTCCATGAGAAAGGAACATCACAAGATTAGACATAGGAGGATGCTGTGCAAGGGCTGCCCCCTGGTCTGCCTTTCTTATGCTAAGCTCAAGGTTACCTGAGC
This sequence comes from Daubentonia madagascariensis, assembly GCA_023783475.1. Taxonomy (NCBI): domain Eukaryota; kingdom Metazoa; phylum Chordata; class Mammalia; order Primates; family Daubentoniidae; genus Daubentonia; species Daubentonia madagascariensis. The sequence goes on from JAKFHU010000487.1 coordinate 13,533,517, forward strand.
CAAAGGGGACCCCTTCCTCCTGTGTGCCATCTGGCCAGAGTGACAGGTAACTTGACAGATCCCCCAGGATTAAAGACATGCTGGAGGGAAAAGCTTGAAGGACGTCCTGAGTTCAGCCTTTCCTCCTGGAGGATTCTCGACACACCTCCCAAGAGAGCTCCTCTGCCCTAAATAACACTACCACCGAGTAGCCTTCATCGGGCACTTAACTGGGGTACAACACAAAACACCAGGCACTTTACGTACTCACCAGAAACCCCATTTTACAGATTAGAAAACTATGTTTTAAAGAGGTAAGTCACTTGCCTGTAGACCCCCAGCCAGGAAGCAGTAGAACTAGAATTCTGGTCCAGATCTGCCTGACTTTAAAGCCATGTGCTCCCACAGGGCCACCATACTACCTCCTCTCATCCTGGTGACTGTAAAGTGTAGAAGAGGACAAGGGAGAGGTCCAATGGAAGCTAAGCCCCCATTCCTGACACCATGCAGGTGGCAGGCCCCCACAGAGCAGCTCCTTGTCAGATCAGGGGACCCCAGTGTGAATTCCTGGGGACATGCTCTTTGCCTATGTTTCTGAAGTCCCCTTCACCCCAAGTGAAGGTGGTGTTATTCTCTACCCGCTGCCCCTACCTTCTGAGCACAAAGCCATCTGTAACCTAACTTGATCATAATTAGCACATAATTACAAGATTAATGGATTAATCATAATTTATTTGCAAATCATTAAAAGCATTACTCAAAAACATTTTCCCTAAAGATTGTTTGGGTTGCCCAGGGCAAGATAATTAAAGAGACAGAAGGGGAAAAAAATGAAAAACACACAACCATCAACCTCATTAAAGATAATCAAATAAACCCACAAGTTAATCGAGCTAACTCTGCTGTCTGTGGTGTGCCGAGAAACCAGGTCTGTTTCTTGGTGCTGAATTGGATCTTCAGGCATCATGTTAATGAATTACTCTGCCTAAATATTTTCCCATCTTTCATTTTTCTGGAATAGCCTCCATTTGATGGTGAAGACGAAGATGAACTCTTTCAGTCTATAATGGAGCACAACGTTTCCTATCCAAAATCCTTGTCCAAGGAGGCCGTTTCCATCTGCAAAGGAGTAAGTAGATTTGGATTCCTTTGGTGATCATGGATCAAGAGGTTCAGCGGGGAAATACCTTCCCCACACATCTAAGAGAGGTAGTGGAAATACCGCAAACTCATGCCCACTGCCTGTCAGCCCTGGAGGGCTAGGGCTTGGTGTCATGAAGGGCACAGTGGGAAAAGTGAAGGCCGGGAGAATGCATTGAAACCCCAATACTTCCTGGGACTCTGACCCAGTCACCTAATCGTACTGCATTTGTTTCCAGCCCTTTTCATAAAATGGCAGTGGAAATTATCACAAGTAATCACAGACCCTTGGAAAACGTTAGTTCTTGGTCTCATGCTTCACTTGTTATAAATTAGTTCTTTGTTAGTTTTTCTTCTTTTGAGATATACATACAAAAATGTGCACAAATCATCAGTGTACAGATAAATGAATTTTAACAAAATGAATAGGCCTGTGTAATTGCACCCAGGTCAAGAAACAGAACATTTCCAGCACCTGAGAAGCCCCCTCCTGCCCCGTCTACAGTCACTGCCCCAGCCCAAGACAACCAGGCTCCTGAATCCTAACTCATGGACTAGTCTTACCCATTTTGAACTTTGTACAAATGGAATCTCACAGTGTGTGCTCCTTGGCCTGGCTGCTTTCACTCAACATTGTGATTGTAGATTTTATCTGTGTTGCTATGTGGGGTTATAGTTCCTTCTTTCAATGCCATGTAGTGTTCTACTGTGTAAACATACGTAGTTTCTTTATCTATTCTGCTAGTGGATGTTTGGGTTGTTTCCACTTTGGTTTGAGGCTATTATAAATAGAACTGCTGTGAACCTTCTGGGTCATGTGTTTTGGTGCACATATGAACACATTTTTGTCAAGGGAATGCCTAGGAATAGAATTACTGGTTGTAACTGGCTGGTTTTTAATGGTCAAGTTTTAGGTCACAGAATTATTTTCAGACTTAGTAAAATGGAGTGTGACATACCCTTAACATTTTCTGGTGAGTTTGATCATTTGGGAAGCATTTATCATGTGTCTTCCAAGGGCAAGCACTTGGAAGAGATACTAAGGTCAGGAAGAACTGGCTTCTGCCTATGAAGAGCTCATAGTCAGTGTTTGCCTTTCCAGCCTTAAGTAGGCACGTTGAAATTAACTAATCACCTTCCTTACCATAGCATTTATTTTTCCAATCCATGAGTCTCTGATTGATAGTATTTTGGCCCAGGCAGTAAATAGGCATATGATGCTTATTACAGCATCCTATGTGATACTGGACTGTGATACTTTCAGGACACACAATTTTTGGTGATGGCATGCCTTTTCACCAGTTAAACATAGAATGGCAGCTCTAAAACAGATAATGTGTAAAGATGCCTGTTTAAATTCTTCTTTTTGCATTTGGCCATGGGTTCAGATTGCTCCCCTGTTTCCTTATCTTGAAAATCACTATAGAAAGGCCTATACTTGTCAGTGTCCTATTTTCAAGTTGGCTTCAATCTGTGTAAGCCCCTGACTTTCTTGATAAGCTTCCTGAGGTGCTGTCCAGGTGTTCCCGAAGTCAGCGCTGTAGGCAGAGCCGGGCGAGGGACAGGCACTGTCTCTGGGAATCCGTTGTCACTCAGTGTTCTTTTCCTCCATTTACTTTCTAGCTGATGACCAAACACCCAGCCAAGCGGCTGGGCTGCGGGCCCGAGGGAGAGAGGGATGTGAGAGAACACGCCTTCTTCCGGAGGATCGACTGGGGAAAACTGGAGAGCAGGGAGATCCAGCCACCGTTCAAGCCCAAAGTGGTGAGTCCAGAAACGCAGCCTGTTTCCTGAGCCCCACTTCCCCCAAGTCTGGGAGCGTCCCACCCCCGCTTTTTCTTGAAGAAAGGAGGCCAGTGACTCCTGGCCTTGCAGGATGAGGAAATTGGCCAAGTCCCAGCCTTGTCCTCAGTCCTGTGGCTGAGCAGCCAGGATTCCTGCTGACTTTGGAGACAAGGACAGGCAAGGGAGGGAGGGGGAACCTGTGCCCACCTGGCCCTCCAGTAGGGCAGTGCAGAGCACCCCCCAGACAATTAGACAGCGAGGGCAGGTCTGCTTTGGGGACTGGCCTTTGTGGACTCCCATACCCAGCAGAGCTGTATTCATAGCCCTGAGTCCTTGGCTGGACTTGGCTTCGTGTCTGTCTCCAGCTTTCCTGGATTTGCCTTGCACCGACGGGAGCCCTGAGGCATAACTCAGTCTTAGCCAGCTCATAGGCAGAGCCTGGGTGCAGCCTCATGTCGGCCACTGCCCCCCGCTTTAAGGAAAGTGTGTGTCAATCTCCAGTTCTGACATTTCCACCTTTATTTAGACACTTCCTATGTGATTCCTATTTTTTTTCCCATTTATTTAACAAACACTGTGTGCCAGGCCCTGTTCTCTGTGCTTTACAAATATTAATTCATGTCATCCTCCCAACAGCCCGTTAGATGGGTGCTATTGTCTTCCATTTACAGTGGAGAAAACTGAGGCACAGAGAGGCTGAGTAACTTACCAGAAGACACACAGCTGATAGGTGGTAGAAGCAGGACAGAGTCCGTGTCCTTACCCACTGCACCATTGCTCTATCTTGGTGACTACCCTGATCCTGGTTCTGCCGGTTCTGTTGATTGCAGCTAGTGCATGCCTTGCTTAGTGTTTGTATCTCCTGAGATAAACTGAGAGTCTCTAAGATGCCAGCCTCCTCACTCACACCACCTACCATTTTGCAGTGCCCCCAAGGGAGTCCCATCTCCAAGGACCAGGCAGATGGTGTCTTCCAGCCCTGTCGCCATCTTGGCCAGAATTGGGCAGCCACCTGTAGTGTCCCTCTCCTCCAAGACTGCAAAGAGAACTGCTTTATTCCACAGTCAGTTCCAGAAGCATCCACCGTGTTGGTTCAGCTCAAATATGTCTGCTTGGACAAGTGCCCCATGAGCAGACAGAGGACCCCTCGGGGTGGCAGAATTACTGACTGAGCAGCACCCAGCTTTATTCTTAGGGAAGCAGCTTCCTCACACTGTGTGCCTCTGTGTTCTCCACCCAGGAATAAAACTGCGGTTGGTGAGCCCACTCAATTTTATTTTTGTAAGATATTTTTAGCACTAAAATTAATCAGGTCAGTTGACGTTCTCCTGAATCATCATTTCAAATAGGGCCCTTAGGTATCTTCCACCCCCGCCTTCTCTTTAGCCGGCCCTGGACACTGATTTCAGGGGCTTCTCATGGGATCCTACCCCTCAATGTACAAAACCTGCTTTTTGAGGTTTGAGGGGAGGCAGAGTGATAAACGATGCTGCCAGTGGTCTCAGTAGAAAATTCTTTTAGGGAGTTTCTTTTTTCCCTTTTGCCTTTTATATTTATTTGTCTTCTTGAATTAAAATAGGAAGGGTATGTGATAACATCTTAAACATAGTTCAGTTCCTTTGCAGGAACGACATGGAGATGCACACTGACCCTGCTTTAAAGGTTGAGCAAAAGGCAATGACTTGTCAGTCACTTTCCAGAAAGAGCTGAGTTGCAGCAAAGCTCACCATAAAACCATCTTTTTCTGTTTATTTCCACCTTATGTCAGAAAGAGTGTTTATCTGCATGGTTTCCCACTTTCTGTGGCTCCTTGGCCCTAAATTTGGATGTGGGGAAGACAAGAGGGTGACTTGGTTCTGGCAGCCAAGAATGTAAGTGGTTCTCCATGGGCCGTGGAAATCACGGGGAGCAAAGTTGTGCCCGTGGGAGGCGGCTGTGTTAGGAGCAGTGTTTATTTATTTTTTATTCCTGGAGTACTGCTATTTGTCTGCCTGCTTTTTTTTTCTTTTTTGAACCGAGTGCTGGTTATAATAAAAAAGGAAGAATAAATTGCCTCTGGCTGTGAAGAAACAGCCCCTGAACTCACAAAACAGAGGCAGAAATCACGGACCAAGTCTCTGAAACTGAGGGTTTTGGGTGAAAGGCTGTACTTGGTGAGAGCTCGGGCCAGAAGGAAGGGAGAGACCATGTTTGCTCACAGAGATTCCTCATGTAGAAGCCCGTGTTCTGCTGGAGAACCTGTGCACAAAAGAGGAAGAAGCTAGAAAGAATACAGACGGACAGGAGATGGGGCCACAGGGGAAAGAAAACAACAGTGGAGGTCAGAAGCAGAGGGTCAAGGGCCAAGAAATAAACGGGGCAAGTTCTGGTCCCCAGGAGGGCAGAAAAGAGCCACTTGAGAGCTCTTTTTCCCCAAGTCCTCACACCGCGCCATGCTCGGGGCAGCAGTGAGGCTCTGAACCGCAGAGCAGGCGGCGTGTCTGAGACCAGAGGACCAGAAACACCAAGGACAATTCCAGCGGTTGAAGAGGACACTTAGAACAGAAGAAAGCAACCAGAGTCAAAGCTGCAGAATATGCTGTGGTTAACACGAGCAGCAGGGGAGAACTAGCTGCGTGTAAAATTTATCCCGTGATATGGTGTCCCAGCTTCCTCGGTGAAAAGTGTACTGTAATTCCCTGATCTGCAGCTAATTGAAAAGTCAAAGGAGCTTACAGATAAAATACAGAGCTGAAAATTCTCTGACAGGCGGTTTTGTTCTTTCAAAGAGAGATGCAGCAATGCAAGCCTGGCTAGCCTCGCTGAAGAGAACGAAACAACTAGGGAAATACCTTGCTGCCAGATAAGCTCACTTACTGTGTGCAGTGAGCCCATTTCTGAAAGGGTCTCGCCTCTGAGCAGTTTCATTAACCCTGACTGACCACCTTTGTCTGTCTTGGTGAAGTTTGCCTGGTCCTTTTTTAGCAAGTGCTGGTGAATCAACTTCCCTGAGACTTACAGGATTAAGAACGAGTAGCTGTTCTCACATGCAGAACCACTCCCGGCTCCCACAGGATTAAGCCTTTGCTTATTGTGAAATACCAGTAGCAGGACTTCAAGTACTCACAGTTATTTGCTGGGCGCTTCTGCAGACCAGGTTTGTGCTTGTAGGATCAGGAGTCTATCATCTTTGTTTTATTTTATTTGTTTAATTTTTTTGAACCTCCAATGAAAGATTATTCCAGAATCACTGACTTCCCTAAGGAGGGCAGAGATAATCTATTGCTGGACAGCCACAGAGCTTATCCAGAGGAATTGGCGTTCCCATAGCATGCTATCTTTTTGTCATCTTCCTGACTGCCAAAGTGACATTACTGAAGTTAACCTTTAGACCAAAGTACCATGCGAAATGTGAGATCACACCGCCAAAGACATTTCACAATGCTGTGATCCATCACGAGGCTCTGCACGGGACTTTGCATTTCACAGTGACATTAAAGGAGAGAGGAGAGTGACTGGCGTCAGGTGTCAGGAACTGTGGCCATGTCCCCTGACAATGACGAGACTGGAGGCTGGGAGGTGAGGGAAGAACCTGCCCTGTAGCAGCCAACAGTGGGAGAGTCCAGTCCTGGATGGAGCCATGTCTGTCCCCAGAAGGCCACCATGTGCCACTGTGAAGATGAAGATGATGATTTTCCAGAAGACAGAACAATCACTTGGTGTAAGGTAGAGCCTTTCTTGTACTGGTTTATTTTGTATAACAAAAGCAAAGACAACAACAGACATCTGTGCCATGCTCTCTTGGAGACGAGGCAGCCACATAACCATCTCTTCCTCCTGATAAGAAACGCACGGAGCAAGCTGGTTTTAGGAAACATAGCATAGAGGATCCTCTGCTCCACAGACAAAAATCGTCAGCTCAGCATTTGCCTGATGTTCTCAACAACAAATCCAAGTCATCATAAAGATGCCCATTAATGTTCAGAAGATTCCGTGTAAGAAGATACCTTTTATTTAAGTTTTAAAAAGATGTCACTTCTGAAAAGGTTAATCTCCAGTTACCAAGGGAGAAGCCAGCGTTCACCCTGCCTCCCGTGGTGTCATGTGGAGGAGGGTAGGTGCGGCCAGCATGCTTGGCCCAGCAACCAGACAGCTCAGCAAGGGAAGGAAAGCTCGTTCTTTCTGCTTTGCCTGAAAAACAAAAGCCCCAGTGTTCTGATCCAGTGTCACTTTGAATTTTGTAGGCTTTTATTTGGATTTATAATTCATGTGAATAAAATGGCCAAGAACAACCTTCAAATTTCCACTCATCCTGCCCGTGATGAGTGGCAGTTTATACAAATACCAGTAGTAAAAAGTTAGTTGATTTTTCTTTTTTAAATTTCTATCCATTGACACCAAGGAGCCAGAAACATTCACTGTACTTAAATGGTTATTAGAGAGAGAGAGAGAGAGAGAAATGAATCTATAAAGTTAACACAAGAAGTATATTCCAGAGTAGACAGGTAGGCAGAGCACTTTGGAAATAGGCCATTCACAGGTGGCCTTTCTTGGGAAATTACTGTAGTTATTTTATCAAAAAGAGAGAGGAAAAAATAGAATAACTTTCATCAGGACGTTGGCATCCTTGCAGTAAGAGCCAAAGAGAATAAGAACATTGAGGGCAAGTGTAGGCGTCACTGCAGTGAGAACGCACAATCAGGATTCCTTCCCCATCACCACGAAGTCCTTTATTTCCCGGTGCTGTTAGCTTGTTTAGAGAGCTTGAGGATGGTTTAATTATCGAAGTTGGTGCAGTGATCTTTTTTACTTTTAAAAAAATTTAATCTTGAAATAATTTCTAATTTCAGATTTGCAGAAGAGTCAGGAAAGTAATATAAAGAATTTCTGCATTCCCTTTACCCAGATTCCCTACATGCTAACATTTTACCATGTCTGCTTTATCATTCTGTTTCTCTGTCTCTATCCGTGTGTGTGGGTACAGACACACGCACATACATGTATTTTTCTCTGAACCATTTGTGAGTAAGTTGCAGACGTGATGCCTCTTTCCACGTAAATAATTCCGTGAGTATTTCCTAAAAATAAGGACATCATCACAGTGCTATGTTCTTTTAATAATTACTCTGGAAAGTTATTTATACAGAGCAGCAGCTTTCCAGGTGAAAGGAGAAGGGGGCCTGGCTTGATTTGTCTGACTGATATAATACCGTAGGCAGCCTGGGCCACATCTACTCAGTTCTCTTGGGTGGCGGGTAGCTTCATTCTCTTGGCCTTTCTGTCGAGTCAGTGGCAGTGATGCTAATTAAAAATCGAGATTCTCAAGACTTGGGGAGTTTGCCGACAACATACAAACACTAACTAGACTTTGGAGACTAGAATAAGTCACATCACGATGTATTTAGGTTGGATTTAAGCCTTTAAACCAGTCTAAGACAGCGTCTTTTACTTTATTAATTAGAGGCAAGCAGTTTTTCCTATTCTTTGATAATTACTCTCCCCAATACTTTTCTGCTTAGAAGAGAAATTGAAAGAAATGAGACATTTCAACTAATAGTCGAAATAAATAATCAGCACTCTTGCAAGCCTCAGGGAGCTTCAGTGGTCAGTGGCAGCATAAAGACAGACCCTGTGTGCTTCAAGTTGTGTGAGTTGACGTGTCCCTGTTGTTGGCAGTGAAGGTCCCCAACGATGATGGTCATTACAACTTCTCTTGGAAAAGGATTTAAGAATCCTCTAAATCTGGCCATTAATGTAAAGAAAGACCAAATGGAGTCCATGTTTTTATTCCATAGAATACAGCCCATGATATGCCAGAACCTTTGCCCTCACACATATGTCTCTCACACCTACAAGAATCAACTCATTTAGTGTGTGGCTTATAGCCTGTATCTATCAGCAAATTCATTAATAAAATTAGCCTTCCTTCAGAACAGAATGTTCCCTTTCTGAGATAATGCTCTAAAGCAATAGGTTAGACGAGTCCTGTTTAATTTTGTCAGAGTAACCAAAGACTATATGATGTTGGCAGGAGGTGAAGGAGAGCCCAATCCCTTCTTTAAAAATTATTGTTAAAATACTATCATTATATGGTAAAATAGACAGTTAAGTGGTAGAGAAGGGTATAAAATGAAAAGGTATCTCTGTAACTACTGATCCACTATCCGTTATCTTTTCTGAACCTTCCGGAAGGTTGTATGTATGTGTAAACATGTACACGACCGAGATTGAGTTGTGTTTTGCACCTCGCATCTTTCAGAATGTGATATATTCCAGAGGTTCTTTTTCCCATGTCAGCTCATGTGGGTTTGTGGCATTCTTTATGTGGCCATTCCCAATTCTTGAGTTCCAAGGCCAGGATCTGACTATTCTCCAAATCTTCTCCTTTGTCCATTCTTGTTCTCCAGACTATCTGTACCAAAATGCACTGGCTTCAGTGGGCATCCAGGTCTTCGGTGAGCACATTTCCAGAAGCTCGGGTGACTAAACGAGCAAACTAACCTCACTGTTTAACCTTTAACCGTGTACTCCTGCTTGTGTTGGTCATGCACGGAAGGCCATCCCTGGGCATGCTGGTCTTCCTAGAAAGGGCAGATCAGTGGCCAAACCCCCTCACTGGATGGTTCCGTAGTGTGGACGTTACCTCCCAGGAAGCCCAAGCGAGATGTACCAGCCCATCTCTGCTGTTGGTTGTTTAACTTAAGTGAAGACAGTGCACAGCCACAAGTCAGGGAGCTGTGCACAGACGGTGGCGATGTGCTCACTAATGCGCTCACTGGACCCCAGCGCTGGGATTTGAAATACAAATAAGGCTCCCCTAACACAAAGCACATCCTGCATTTGGTAATTGTAAGAGAGATCCCTACCTTTATGTTTTTCCTTTCTCCATAGTCTTGCAACATGCCTTTGCTCTTTATTTGCTCTGCACTCTTCCTCCTCTTCTGGGTTTTGTTTGGTTTTGCTTTTTTAATGGCAGTGTTTTTGAGCTACTCATATTCCCACATTCATAATTCCCGTAGCCATGACCGTGGGGTTGTGTTCTACATGACTGAGACCCCGAGGTACAGGGCAGGGTGGAGACCAACACATGTATTGCTCACGCCTGGTGGCCTCTCAGGTAAGAATCGCAGTGCAAAGCTGACTTCAGCAGTGCAGCCCAGTCTCCCCACATCCTGTCACAGGGGGCAAGGGGCTGGGAAGGGATCGTTTGCCACACAGGGTTTGATGGCAATGCATCACAATCCCAGATTCCACCCGCAGTCCACATTATTCTGTGCTTTGTAACATCTTTACCATGCCTGACTTCTCCTGGGTTCATTTTATTAATTGATAATTTGACCAAATGGATTAGGATGTCAAAAATGACAAAGGAGTCAATTCCTGAATCCAGAGATAAGAAAGGGGAGGTGGATTATTAATAGTTCATTCATCCCTCAAATATCAATCACATGCCTCTTATATGCGGCACTTGCTACGTGGGTGTACCTCATGTCTGTATCATGCCGCCTCACTTAGGAAGGGTCTCATGCTCTAGTTCCCTTCCTCCTCACGACAGCCCTGGAAGGTGGATGGTCACATCCCTGTCTTGCCTTCACAGAGAGATGCAGTGGGTTGCCCAAAGCATTAGTCACCTTGGGTTTTTGGTCTCTGCTCCTTCATGTCGCTGTGCCCCACTTTTCCTTCATGTCTCAGGGAGAACCAGAGGAACTCGCCCGGGGCACATGCCTCCCAGTCGGGTCTGGGCTGCCTCCTGCTTCCCTCTGCCCGTCCGTCTCTGTCCCGCACCAGTTGTGTGGTACGTCACGTCCCAGAGGGCAGAAGCCTCAGTTGGCAAAAGGTGTGGGTGGCCTTTGGAGGTGAAGATGGTCACACCCAGCCTGGGGTTTTGCTCACAAGATGTAGATGTTGCTTTTAGCTCCTGTGTGGTGTTGGGTGGCCCAGAGCTCTGAGGCCACGGACAGCCCAAACCTGCCGACTGTCACAGACTGCTGCAGAGGCTGCCCTTCAAATGGCTGTGGTGACAGCCTTCCTGCTTCCTCCCCGAGGAACGTTGGGAGGATATCTGCAGTCAGGCCAGCTTCCCTTTTCACCCTATCACTTGCTCATTCATGCATTCACAGGCACCAGGCACCCCTTAGCCCTTCAGTCCTGGGCCACCTCTTGTTCCCTGCTCAGATCTGAGCTGGCGCCCAAGGCTCGCTGCCCACCAAGTCCATGGTTATGAGTAAGGCCAGGTTGTAGGTAATAGGAAGAATGTCTTCTATGTTAGGGATACAATAAATTCTATTATCTGTCTTTTCCCCAAGGGTGTGGAGAGCTCTGATTTTCATGATGCTTTTCAGGAGGAGGAGGAGGTGGTGGTGGTGAAGATAGTCACAGCTCTCCATGTAGACATCTTGAAAACAAGTAGTTCAAGGTCTCCCATTTGACTTAAAGGAGACTGTTTCTGGGCCTAATTTTGCTACAAGCTGTGGAGGGCTCATTTTCAAAGCACGGAGAAACACTCCACAGTAGAAAAGTAAGCGACGTCTCTGGGTGCCGTGCCACCTGCCCCTTGGTAGGGGAAGGAGGCTCCTTGCTGGTTTGATCTCCCTCACAGTGAAAAGTCCTGAGTCTTGGCTCTCACCTGGTCCTTTCCCAATTCTCTTGCCTGTTGCTTGCTCAGGTGCGCTTAGGGCTCCTGTTTTCCCACTGCTGGTGGGTCTGGACCTTGGTGGCGCAGGTTTCACTCCCTGCCCTCGGCCCGGCCCCACCTCTGGCCTCTCCACCTAAGAGAATCAGTTTAAGAAAAGCTTTCAGTCGCTGCAGTGTGATTTCTCTCTCTTGGAGATCAGCGGAGATTCCAAAGACATTTAGAGTGAGCAAACAGAAGAAGGTGCTTCCAGCCATGAGCCGACTGGAGGCCACAGGCACATGTCGCCACCACTCAGTGTGGTTGCAGAGCCGCCATTGGGTGGATCTGGGCTCCACATCTTCCCCCTTAGCCCTGAAACCATCCTCACAGTCACAGCATGAGGCTTTAACCAGCGAGGTGTTTTTGTCGCATTTGTCACAGCCCTTGGCTTTATAAGTGGAAGCTCTTAGGAGTGACCCTTCCCTGGACCCCAGCCTTAGAATTTGATGTCCTCGAGCCTCCCTCCCCAGGGCTTCTCAGGTGCATGTTTCTGCATCCCCTTTTTAGATCTTGGGGACTTTTCTTTTAGTTTTCTTTTTATTTTCCTTTGGCAGTAAAGTCATGGCTTTTGGAAACTTCCATCAGAAGGTGATTTGTGAATACCGTAAAAGACGGTACTAAAAGGAAAAAGTCAGACCTGTGTACTCTTTTCATGGGACACATCAATAAATCTATTGCTAGACAGATAGATGTCCAGCCAGTGGAGAGAGAACATTTTGCCTTGCCTTGCTTTGCTCTGCCTTTTAGGGACTCCTTTTTTTATTGTTTTTTCCAGAAATTCCTTCTTTCTCATCTTTGCACAGTTAGAGTATCAAGAGAAGTATAAATGAGCTCTGGTTAAGGGAGAGTGCATCCCAGCCTCTGGGAGCCCCGACAGTAGACTCACTTGACTTTCCAGGCAAAGGACCATTTTCCCTGAAGCCAACTCCACGTACCTGTAACATACTTTTCTCCTTGAGCTTCTGCAAGGTCTCCATTCTCTGCCCTTGTGAACAGCTGCTCCTGCCTAATTTCCTTGTTTGGCCCCCATGTTTGCTCTCCCACTGAGCTTAGGACCTACTCAGCTGCACGTTATCGTCTTGGTATATCCAGAATTTCTCAGCAGCAGCACAGTTGACATTTTGAGCCAATAATCCTTTGTTGTATGTATGTATGAGGGAGGAGGGGCTGTCCTGTGCATTGTAAGATGTTCCGCAGCATCCCTGGCCTCTACCCCCCTTGCCCTACCCAAGTCATGACCACCAAAAATGGGTTCCCTAGGGGGCAAAACCATCCCTGGTTGAGGACCACTGGTGTATCCAAAGGAAGGCTATTTCTTTAGCTGTCACCATCACCACAGCAATATCTGAATGCGGTACCCCGGTGGAAGGGAGTTTCTGTTTGTTTGTTTAACGGATGAATCAAGTACACACGCGTGATTAATTCCTGTGAAGAAACAGCGTGCCTTTACTTATTTTTCGAACAGCCTTTGTCGATGTTTGTGAACGGCCTGTGCACGTGGGGTGATGTGAGTGGCAGACTCTGCCTCTACTGACCTTTGCTTTGAAGCGTGGAAACGGGTGGGAGAGCGGAAGCTTTGCTGTCCCTCGTGCGCGAGGCAGGGCCTGTGTGGGGAGCCTCAAGTCTGGATGGCTCCTCAGAGTGACCCGAAGGGCCTCTCATGCCCCGTCCTACACACACGTCCCCCGCCCGTGTACCCACCGGTCACTGCGGGGAGAAGTCTCCTTGGGTGAAGAGTGGGAGGTTCCTTTTTAAAATGAAAATAAGCCCAGAAAGGAAGGCCGTTTGTTACAAAGACCTTTCTTCGAGTTTAGGACATGCTTTCCTCCTCAAGGGGTACTTACGAACAGGTTTTCTTTGATGAAGAGAAGGTGGGAAAAGTATAACGAAACTAGATTCTCAAGCAAACCTTCTAGAAGATACAGAACGGATGAAAAATGGGGGTGAGGAAGCACAGCCTGTGAGACTAAACCGGCCCTACAAAGTCACCAGCACCATGCGGCGAGCCCTCGGCACGCGCCGGGCTGTGTGCGGCCTGCGTAGCAGCCCTGGAGGGAGCTGTGATTCTTCTCGCCATTTCGTAGAGGAGGAAACTGGGGGGACCCCACTTCACGGTTTACCTAGAGCTATTTATTGTTAAAGATCCAAGGGTGCCTGGTTAGTTTAAAACTTCTGCTAACTCAGAATTAATTCATGTTGCCCCTGTGCTACTACCAGCAAGGGAAAAGACAATGAATTGCAACATGTTGAAATTCATTCTTCATGTCCCCAGTGAAACGCCCAGTTCTCCCTGTTTCAGAGTCACCCTGGGATCCCCGGGACTTCAACATGAAGCTTCCTGGGTGGCTGGAAAAGCGAGGAGAACACCGCTTCCCCCCTCATTTGGATCAGGCTCCGAGCAGTGCTGCTTAAGCAGCTGTGCTTCCTGGAGACCCTAACAGGGCAGCTCTGCCTGCCATCCGCACGGAGCGCCCTGCCAGGCCCTGGAGGGGAGGATTGTCCAGGCAGACACAGGCTTCGCGCTGCTTCCCCAGGGCACCAGCGCAGACCTCCTCCAGCCTGAGACCACCCTGTAAATGAGCCCCATGTCATCCTACCTGCCAGTCAGCAGGCTCTGTCTAGGTGTGCAGAATTCCAGCTGGGCCCACACACGAGTCTCCCGACCTTGCCACCACACTTACCCCATGTAGCTTGAAGCTTAATTTAGGTGCTGGGGTTTTTAGCACTCACCAGTTGGAAGACAAAGATAACCCAGCTTTTACTTTAGTACAAATATTGTTGCAAAGAACCAGATGTGGGCAATAATCTCACCCTCTCAGTGCAGGGGTAACTGCCAGTAGTCCCAGCCAACATCCCGGTCTTCTCAGGGTGCAGCCGGGGCTGGCAGCCCACGTGCGCAGCATTTGTGCTCACGGCTCCGCTTGCTCCGCAAAGTGACATGAAGTGAGAGAGGCTGTCTCCTTGTTGCTGCCTTATTGCCACCATTCCGGGGCTATTTGAAGATTTGCAATAAGTAACTCACCCAATTTTTGTTTGCTGTGCCTGGCTTCTGAATCCAGTAGGCCTGCAAGTCCTCCGAGATTCCTCCCGCCTAACCAGCCCCGATTTCCACCCCCCGCCCCCCGCTGTGCTCCTCCCCAAAGAGGCTCTCAGAGAGCTGCTGCCTGTGCTTGGTGATATTTACTGACCCTTCCTTCCCTGTTTTTTTCTCCACAGTGTGGCAAAGGAGCAGAGAACTTTGACAAGTTCTTCACGCGAGGACAGCCCGTCTTAACGCCACCCGATCAGCTGGTCATCGCTAACATAGACCAGTCTGACTTTGAAGGGTTCTCGTACGTCAACCCCCAGTTTGTGCACCCCATCCTACAGAGTGCAGTATGAAACTCAACGGCGAGAGAAACCGCTCCCCCCCCAGCCCCCGGCCCCCCAGCAGTGGGAAATGATCCTTAAGCCTAAAATTTTAAGGCCATGGCCTTGTGTCTTGTCGCACTTGGAGGCCTGAAAATTATAGGGTTATTAGTCCAAATGTGATCAACTGTTCAGGGTCTCTCTGTCACAACCAAGAACATTATTTTAGTGGAAGATGACATAATGTACAGTGTCCAGTTTAGTTATGTAGAAGTCACATCTGGCTGTAGGTTAGAACCCTTCCTAGAAAGCAAACAGACTCTTGCCCATTTTTTGGTACAATTTGATATATTTTCCCTACCCTCCATCTGTGGATTTTCACCATCGGGATTCCCCAACCAGAGACGTTAAAGTGAACCTGCCCCAGCCCAGTGAGCTGGAAATATCTCCACCCAAGACGTCTTTGGAATGAAAGCATGGGGCACCCAGAGAGTGAGCAAGGAAGGATTGGGGGTAGGGGAGGTTTTGAAATACCCTCTGTGTCTGTCCTCTGCCTCGATGGAAACAGTCCCTAGAATCTGAGAGGCCAGGATGGACCTAATCACTGTCCCCAAACATTGACGTGGTCCAATGGTTACCAGTTTAAAAAAAAGAAAGAAAGAAAACCTCAGGTGAGTGTTGGGTGAATCTGTCATCTGGTGCCCTGCTTGGTTGATAACTGTCTTGATACTTGCATTCTTTTTAAGAGGCCAAATCGTCTAAGGACTTTGCTAAACGAGCATGGGAAACCATTTCAGATCAAGGATAAACCATTGTGTATGTATATTCCTTTCAATCTCTGGGAGATTATTCTTCAATCCAGGGTGCCATCAGTAATCATGCCACTACTCACAAGTGTCGTTAGCCAACCCCCCCAACAATATTTTGCTCCCTGTGTGTTACCCTCCCCGAGAAACTGAAGCGTGTGCTCCATCCCCTTTTGTACTTATTTATTTAATAGGCTGCGGTGTCGTTTATGGAAGTACGATGTACAGTAACTTAATCAGCGTGTCGACTCTAGCATTGGTCCCTACTGGTTGGTTTTCTTCCCCTCTCTAGCCCTTCATGTCCACTTAGGGATGAAAAACAATGAGGTTTTGGTTCCCATTCCCAGTTCTTGTTGAATGACACACCTGGAGCTGTAGAATCAGGAAACCTGGATGCCTAGTGGCTCAAAGATGTTTTATCACTAGAAGGATTTTAATACGTTTTGCAGATGCATCATGCAATGAATTTTGCATGTTTATAATAAACCTTAATAACAAGTGAATCTATATTATTGATATAATCGTATCAAGTATAAAGAGAGTATTACAATAATTTTATAAGACACAATTGTGCTATATTTGTGAAGGTTCTTCTTTCTAATCTGCTTTTATGATTAAGTTTTAGCTTAATTCTTTACTGCTGTGCTTTCTCCCTGCCCCCCCCACCCCTCCCTGCACTTGGGCACTGTATCAGATATATTAATTTTTTAATGTGGATCTAATTTCAACAATGAATGGCTACTTTACATGATCAATTAGGCTTTTACTATGTATGTGTGTGTATGTGTGTGTGTGTATATATATATATATATTTGATTCTACCTGCAGACAAAAGTTTCGTTTGGGGGGTTATTTTTGAGATGAGATTCTCTCTTAGCTTCTCGATGCCATCTTCCATTTGGGTTCCTCTGCCACTCTTCCTCTTGGGGACAATAGGAAGTGTCCGACTCCAGTATGCCTAGTATGTTCGTGTCCATGTGGCATTGTCACAGCACCCGGGCTGAACTTTGTGTGTTTGCGTGTGTTTGTTTTGCTCTTCCTTTCGGCCGTGTGATTGTGGGTGACTCTGGGGGCGGGAGGGATGGGAAGACTCCCTCCTTGCTGTGTGTCCCCGGACACACCAGAAGCATGCTGTCTGTCCTGCCGCCCCCGGAATGCCCCGCTGTTTGCTCCAGCACACACAGACCCCATGAGACCAACCACGTGTCCACCCCTGAGCACAGCCACGCCCTGCAGGTGCCAGCAGAGGCTTTTGAGAGGCTGCAGGTTTCCTTCCAGCCACTGCTAGAATTGGCCTTTCCAGTCTTGTGAGGAGCACTTCTTTGGCAAGACACCCCCTCAATGCAAGGTCCTCAGGGGAGCCAGGCTTCCACAACAAAGAGAAAAAGTCAGAATGCAAGTAGCTATTGGTCCTTGCAGAGAGCTGCTCTATTTCCTCCCAAAAGGATCTCCCTCTGGCTCTTTGCCTGAAGTTCACGTAACACACAACCACCGAAGGGTCTTTGAGGCGAGAGGCCTGGGCTGTTCTGGACACCCCCAAGTGGAGGAAGAGGGGAGCAGGGAATGAGCCCGACCAGAAAAGAACAATTTCTTCTGCCATCTTTTAGGGACCTTAGACATCCAAACTCAAAAGGGGCTCAGCTCTGTCCCTGCAGTCATATGGGTCACATTCCAGGGGCATGTCCTGACCCAGTGCACCTCATTTGGTCCAACGGGAAAGAGAGTGGTTTGTAAAAGAGCCTAGAAGATAAAAGGGCCAGTCCCTTGGCCCCAGACTGGAACAGGAGCAGGACTGATCCCCACTCACCCCGGGAGAGGAGGAAGCCCCACAAGGGGCTGCGTAGGGTTAGGGGCCATTCGTTCCAGTGCCCTAAGCTGCCTGCTGGTTTTAAGCAAGCAATTTCCCTCAAACAGCCAACACATGGTTCCAAATTCCTGTTTCTCGGGAAGGGGAAGTATTCACCGGCTCAGCTGGCTTGTGTTCTTTCAGATTGTGTGGCAAAGTTTTCAAAGACAGTGCCCTAACCATGGCTCCCAGCGTTCTGCCTGAGGGACAGCAGACTTGAAAACAAACCCGGGGCGGAAACAGTAAAAACCAGGACACAACGAAGTGTTACTGGGATGCGGCCCGTGATAGGCAAGCGTTGAGTGTAGGTAAAGGCTTAATGCTTTATAGATCTGAGCAGCCCAATTAGCTGGAAGACTAATCATGTGGATACCACGAACAACTGTCACCCACAGAGTCGACTTATAAAACTCTCTGGTGCTGTCCCCTCATGGACATCTTGTGAAATGAGACAGGGAAAAGGCCACTGTAGGAACTGCGGCAGCCGCATGGGAGGCCAGCAGAAAGAGGACTCCTTGAAGGGGCAAGTCCCTGGGGCTCTTTAGGAAGCCCCTTCCCCTGATCGCTGCCTATAGTGCCGGGGCCTGTGGAGGTCCAGGCCGCCCAGCAGAATCTAGCACAATCCAAGTCTCCGCAGGACCCACGGAGCCGTGACCATGAAGCCCATTGGAATTGCTTTGCATTATTCTCTCTTGGAAGGTGGTGGCTGCCCTGCGGCAGAACTTTCTGAGGCTGCGGGCCAGTGGGCTGGCAGCCTGTCTCCTGGCATCTCGTCTAAAGCCACCAGTTGCTGGGTTTGAAAGGAAGTTGCCGGAGTGTGCAGCACACAGGCTAATGGGCGAGAACTAATTCAAAAGGTGGATAGGAAACCCCAGGAGCCAAAATGGTCACTCCCCATGCTTGGACGTCTCTTTCTTCCCCGTGGCCTGGCATGGTTAATGCAGAACCACTGCCTGCCTGTTCTTATGAGATGTGTGAGGCTTTCTTATCAGGAATTTTGATAGAAAATCAGGAGGTTGAGAGCTCTTTGGAAATTTGGCCTGAGATGCTTAGTTGAAAGATTATGAAAGACCAAGATTAACGCACCCAGCAAAAGTTGTCAAGCATCTCTCCGAGCTACAGTCCTTAGGAGAGCATGGTGACTTGCTGGAATGGGGGTGCAGACCCTGAGAGAGCCATCCACTGATGTGCTGAGAAAGGAGAGGCCGGTGGGGGCTGAAGCCAGGAAGGACTTAGGGAGGAGCAGGTGTGAGTTCGTCCAGAAGGATGCTCGCGGGAGGAGGGAGGGGGGCTGTTGTCATTCTCCATGCCTTTCCGTCGGAGGTTGTTGGTGCAGATGGAAGGTACCGTCTGCTGGTTCTCGAGAGTGTGTTTTGCCAGGGACACAGTCTGTTCCTCTTCAGAAAACACCCCCCCAAATGCCAACAGCATCCACACCAGCTGCTAGAAGCCCCTTCCCCTCCCTACCTTGAAATAGCTCACAATTCTCCCAGCAGAGCCAGACGTAGAAACCGGTAAGTTCCTGCCCCTTTTCCTCTGTGGCTTCCTGCTGAGAATTGTGGCAGCTGAGGATGGATGGAGAAGTCACAAGAACAACTAACACTGCAGTTCCCACCTGGTTCCATTTAGCAGGAGAAATCTGAGTTGTTTTAGCTGGGATTTGTTTTCTCGTTACTGATGAGGGGGAAGTGAGAGTCTTATGTTTTTAAAAGCCTCAGAAAGGCAACACCATCTGGCATCATTTTCTCACTTTGGTCTTATGAAGTCACCTATTTCTTATGTGTATATATCACACTATTTCCTGTTTCTTTATAACTCAACAAGGGCAGGAGTGCCTGCTCCCTGCCAAGTATGCCAAACAACTGTCAGGAGCCCGAAAGCATGTGACCATGAGAGTTACAGGGAAAGCGGCAGGCGTGACAGTCATCAGGAAGGAAATGGGCACTGGGTTATTAGTGGCTACACACCAATTGGACAAGGAGTGTTGGGAAGTATTTTTAAAAATCATTTCCTAGGCTACACTTTGTGAAATATATCGGACAGTCATTCCTGTCATCTCCCGTTTTGGCTGACGCAGCAAATCTCCGGAATGCTGTATTTCTGCTGTTAGAAGATCCAGAAAATTGGGAAAGGTTACCCAAGTTATACATGGATGAAGGCAGTCATCTAGGAATGGTGTCAACCACAATTTTGTTAATTCCATGATGTCAGGGATTCTTTGGAAGGGTTAAAAGCGTGAACGATTGTGATCCCTGTGCCTCTCATTCATGTGATCAGGGGTCAGTTAATAACTGTATAGGTCACACTCAGCCATCAAACAGCCTTACAGTGACCCTACAAGCCCACAAATTCCAAAGACTTTTTTTTAACCTTACAGAAGATATTAATTTGTTAATTCCAATAGAACAACTGAATATACTGAGCTATTTGTACTTTTTTATAGAGAACTTTAATAATGCAATTCTTTAAAAAATGAGTTTTTAAAATGAAGCTACTGACAATTTCGTAAGATTCCAACCATATGGAGCCTGTGGGAGAACTCAGCCTGGGTCAGCTGGGCGCCCCGACCTGCATTCCCACTGCAATGTTTCCCGTGCCAGCGGGGCATGGAGTCCATGTTGGCATGACCACAAGTTCAGGTGCAACATTCTGGCAGACTGATGCTCTGTGTGTTTTTAGTAGACACTGGGGACAACTGCTTAAGGCCTAGAAACTTTCAAACCATAAAAAGGTGGCTTTTTCATCCCCCATCCAGATGCAGCCCCAGGGTAGCATTCCCAGGGGTCTCTGTGACCCCTTTCTTCCCTCTGTGAGGCTCTGTGACCACCCTTTGGCAGGAGGAGGGGGATGCTTGCTCAGCTCCATCCCCGGGTCTCTCACACTTGAGATGTGAAGATTCAGAGATGCCCTCTAAGGATTTTGCCCACTGGGCAATTCAGAAATTCTTCAATATCCCGAGAGATAAGAGGCAACGGCAGACGTGCCTGTTGGCCTCTGTGTCACAGTCGTCACTTACGTGTGTAGGCAGAACCCTACTTTTCAGAAAATAGGTATCACATCCACTTTATAAGAACCTTTTTTCTAAAATAAGACAAAAGATGGCTTTGCATTTTCTGGTTAAACAACTGTGTCTTTGTCTCTGCTTAACTTTAGGATATCCATTCCTGTGATTGTAGATTTTTGTTGATGTTCTTCCTGGAAGAATGTGATCCTGTTCTTGAAGGGTTGGCTTAGTGGAATATTCCAAATCATTCATGAAGGCAGTTACTACTTTGAGTCCAAGGTTTTCTAAAAATTAACCTCACATCCCTTCTAGTAGGATCTTTCAGAGTATCTTTTATAGGCAGAAACATTTGGAATCATTGCTGTCGCTACATGATTTTTTTGTGTGAAGGACATATCAGGTTTAAGTCAGTAATTGAAAAACATCATTTAAGACCCCAGAGTTGTATGGAGGAAGAGGTGGAGACTGAGGTTTTTCCTTCTGTATAAGCACCCATTGACAAAGTGTAGAGGCCATTCAACTGTCAAATAACATTGGTTTGTACAGCAGATGAGATGGATGTATAAATTACTGCATTGCTTTTCTCAATTTGTATAACCTCTGATCTTCGTTTGCATGATATGCTTTGTTAGATACATTAATTGTAGTTTGGAAGCCAGCGTGTGTGAATAAAGATAATGATCATTCCTGTGTGTACTTAGCCTCATTTGCATCCCTTTGCGGCACTGCATTATTTTTTCTCAAGCGTTCGTGTAGTAGCATTTGACTCTGGACACACTCTGCGGAACACTTTGTCTCTCCACCTGTTTCGCAGACATGGCTCTTCATTTAAAGTCACATTTATTTTTCTCTCAAAATACTTCATGCTTTGGATCAAAGCCCAGTGACTGGAATAAAGTAGTGGCAGGTCATTCATTCGTTCATTTATGCCTCAACCGTTCAGTGGGCACCTGTTTGCTTGGGGCCAGGAGTTGTGCCAGGCACGGGGGACACGGTGGAGAGGAAGACTGGCGTGGCCCCCGCCTGCACGGAGCTTACATTTCTCACACCCCCAAACTGCAGGGACACACAGCAACATATGAGGACATCGTCCAAGGATGGATGGTCCCCTTCCACTGGAATGAAAAATTCCAGACAGAATGTTATCCAAATCTTGAGACTTTTTCTCCCAAAATAGATTATTTTTCACACATCCTGTTGGCCACATGGTGGATTCAGCTTCAGGGCTCTCCCCACTTCTTGTGTCAGAATCCTCATTCTGCATTTGTTCATGGTTGAAAATTGTGGGCAATTTTTAAATGTGGAATATTCAAAAATACCCAGTGCTTAAAAACTCAATGCTGTGGAGGGAATTAGCTTCAAAAAGAATTAAAACAACAACAACAAAAACCCCACAACTTCTAAAAGCCAAGGGTCAGCCTTGGCCGGGTTTGTCTTGGCTCGCGTCCTGCCTCCTTCCTGGGGGAGGCTCTCCCCCCGTGCGCACGGCTCACCCCACTGCTGCCTCTCCCCTCCCCAGCCACAGACCCCCGTCCTGCAGCCGCCCCAGCTGGGGCTGGCCCTGAAGTTCACTCCGCGCTGGCTGACTTTACATTTGTCTGTGGCTGTGGCTGTCCCTCACGTCGCCCAGTAGAATGGCAGTGTGAACAGCGGCTTAGCACGCCCTCGGCTTCCGCCAGTGTGCTGGTTTATGTCATTCCATCTTCGCTGCAATGCAGAGTGGGGCAGAGTGGGTCACCCTGCACAGAAGCAGTGTCCTCAGAAGCAGCTGGTGGCGTGAGGGCCTGAGTGGGTCCACCTGAGTTTAGCCCTGCACGGCAGTCTCAGGCACAGCTGGGATCCAATATGGCTGGTCCTTCTGGTCCCAGAGGCCAAGGGGACAGCCTGAGCACCAGGCAGTGGACAGTTGTCCTTCCAGGGATATTGTGTGCCACCCAGAGTGGATGCTCAAAACCCAGCCCATCTGCCTGACAGTGGCCTCCCATCCCACACCCACCCCTGCCCACCACAGCCAGTCCACGAGCAGGTGCTATCACCTGCTCTGCATCATGGTTCTCAACTGGGGGCCGTTTTGCCACCCGGGGGCATTTGGCAATGTCTGAAGACATTTTGGTTCTCACTCTAGAGAGTTGTTCTACCGGCATCCGGTGGGTAGAGGCCAGGGGAGCTGCTAAACATCCTCCAAAGCACAGGATGCCCCGTACCCCCAGCAAGGCATCATCGCAGCCAAAATGTCAGTGATGCTGCTGTAGAAAACTCTTTTCAAAAACACACTCCAAGTCCTTCCACGTTGCTCCATCTCCCCATCCTCCTCCCTGGTCTCCCCGAGGTCACCCTCGATCCCTCATGGCCCTCTCTGCACAGAGCCCACGGGACCTTGTCAGAGCAGGTCCCTTCCCTGTTTATAGCCCTCCGACGGCTTCCCATCACCCACACCTCCTCATGGCCTGCCATCCTCACGTGCCCCAGCTCCTGGCACACTAGCTCAGTGGTTAGGAGAGTGAGCTTGGAGGAGAAAAGCTAATTATTGTTGTGTGTGTGTGTGTGTGTCCTTTCCTGTCAGCATATAAGCTCTCCTGGAGGGGCCAGCTTGCCTGTCCTGTTTACTGCTAGGTCCCAGCACCTAGGGCAGTGCTTGGCACATAGTAGGGGCTCAAAAGATGTTTGTTGAATGAGTAAATAAATGAATGGATCCCGCCTGCTCTGAGCCTAGCAGGGTGTTACGGAAACCCTTACCAGGCCATGGTCTTTGCCCTCGAAGCATTCACAAACTAAGGAGAAAAGGCGTACACACAAGAATTAATTAAAGATCATTTCTCAAAAACTTATGAGTTTATGCCTAAGAAACACGACTTCTCAATCTTTGTCCTTCAGCCCAGAATCTAGAGGCAACAGCTGCCTGCAGTTACATTTGAGTGACTATTTAATGCCCTGAGCTTTTCCCCCGGGCTATTGTATGCTCTGGGGGTGAAATTATGGTTCAGCTACAATGCACATGGGCCATGGCCAAGGCCATCGATGTGCACACTCTGTCCCCATCCTGAGAGCACACATCCCAGGGAGCAGGGCATTGCCTGCAGGGAGTGGGCGAGAAGTGCTTTTGGCTCCAAGAAAGCAGAACTGGATGTCTCCCCAAGATTCTTTTTTTAACAAAGCTAATTCAATAAATACATTGCAAAGAGGCCTATTCTAGGCATGAGAGGAGAAAGTAGAATATGGTTCTACAGAAATGAAAGAGCTAGCGGTGGGCTCAAGGACTCAACAGACAGGTGAAAACAGCAAAAACCAAAAGTATGAAGCAGATTATAAATGTGAGTGCGTGCACACACACATGCACACACACACGCACACACACGCACATGTGCTGAGTGACCAGGCATAATTCTAGTTACTTTAAAGCCCACAGTGACACCCCCCATACCATAGGTCCTATTTACTGTGCCCATTATGTAGAAGAGGAAAGGGAAGTCCACGGAGCTTAAATAACAATACCCAGCTGGGCATCGCCAGACAAGCAGAGCCGACTGGAAGAGCAGAGGTGTAAGTGTGTGCCAGGTGCCTTCCCGGGGAGGAGGCAGGAGGCTGCCATCTGGCGGAGAAGATGCTGGGAAGAGGCCACAAACTAGCAGAAACCTGAAAGTAAGCAGGAGGGGGAGGGCTGACATGCATCCAGCACCTATCATGTAATCTGAACACTGATCTCATTGAATCCTTGTGGCACCTCCATGGGACGGAGGTCATTGTTCACGTCTTACAGGTGGGGCAACTGAGACCCAAGGTAATTAACCAGCTTCTGGATACATAACTCCTAAGCAGCACAGCCAGGCTGGGCACGGGGCTCTCCGATCTTTCTGGCCTTGCCCTGCTAGTGGGCCAGAAGTGGCAGTGGGTGGTGGATGCAGAACTGGATCTCCCCGGGGGCCTTCTCCCCCCCATTATGGCTTGCTTCAAAGCCGATCTCCTCACCAAGGGGGAAGTATCCTTTCCTTGGCTGACTCTGATGCCTGTGAGACTGGACGCCCTTCTGTAACTGTCTCCGGAAGCCTCTCTCCCACCTTCGCCCTCCTTCTCCTGATTTTTTTTTTTCTTTTGAGCTGTCTGGGCGTGGGAGGAGAGAGAGAAATAGCACCACAGTTCTCAGAACCCAGCAGGTACTTTTGCAGCCGCCCTCACCTGGCTGACTCTTGCCTGGAGAGGCCCGGGAGGAAGGGGGAAGCTGGCAGGAACAGCTGGCACACCAGCTCACCCTCACGCCACAGGACAGCCCTGGCATTGAGACCCACACACCCCCCACCCCCTGCCCCAGGAGTCAAAAACAGTCCCAGGCAAGCATCATCTTGCGGGTAGGGAATTTGTCAGAATAAAATAACTGATTTCTTTGGCAATAGGCAGCCTAGGGAGGAAAGGATGGGCTTGGTTAGGGCAGAATTCTATAGGAATGCTTTTGCTTTTTTAGAAAATTTACAAAAATAACTCCCGATTATTGTAGCTAGTACATATAAGGAAAAGAAAATCCACGATACTTAACCTTTTTGTGACTGTACAGCCTTTTGATCAGGCTCCATTGTGCCTTGAAGCTGGTCATCTAAAGCAGGAATCACAGATATTGCTACACATCCTTTAAACATTTTATGGTAACTTAAAAGCCTATAAATGCATGACCATTCAGAAAGGACAAGTACTTCTCTCTGAGCAGTGAATCTCTCTCCTACATAAACTATACCCGTAACTCTTGACTTACAATTTCCAATTTGGGTTTATTTGAAGATAAGCAATATATTCACCAAGCAACCTGAATGCAAAGTCTAGCTAGATTTTAGCAATATTTCTTAGTGTTTTGTGGCTGTCTTGCCTATAAGTGTCTCTTTAAGCCATTTTTTAAAACGCCTCTTTATTCTGTCTTAAACACTCCATTTTGTGTTCATTGAAACAACTCTATCCTTTGCACTTGTATTTCATCAGTTTATGTGGCATTTGCTTAAATTACTTAACTACCAAGCAAGTATAGCAGGCATCAAAAGTTTGAGGAATAAATTGACATGTTCTTACTAAGTCTCCTATTGTCGGAATTATAGGTTTTTCCAGTTTTTAAATTATTTTGAACAACTCAGTGATGAACAACTTTCTTAAAATTTTGAATGCATTTTGGATCATATCCTCAGTTGGATTCCTGGAAATACAGCGACTGAACATTGTCAGACTCTTGGTACCTATTTCCATAGGTTTTCCATGGTGACATTTTCTTGCTCTCAGATCAACTAGTAACAAGTGTTTCTTTTCAATGTCCTGCTGTTCTTAGTTGGTTTGTTGTCAAGGGCCTTCATTCATTCATTCAACAAATATTTATGTGAGCTCTGCACTGTACATCAGGGATGTGATGACTACCAGAGTGCATAGTCAAGAGCATTTTGGGCTTTTGCCTCTTTCTGCAGGATTTGAAGTGGCTTGCAAGTAAAAGACTTCAAATGAATAATAAAAGTAGAAGGTCAAGACCAAGGACAATAAAAACAGCTTGCTCCAGTTTGGATATGGTCTGTTTGTCCCTACCAAAACTCATTGTGAAATTTGATCCCCAGGCTGAACTTGGTGGTTCACAACTATAATCTTACTGCTTTGGGAGGCCAAGGCAGGAGGATAGCTTGAGGCCAGGAGTTTGAGGTTCCAGTGAGTTGTGATGATGCCACTGCACACTCTAGCCTGAGTGGCAGAGCAACAACCTGTCTCAAGTTAAAAAAAAAAAAAAAAGAAATTTGATCCCCAATGTTGCGGTATTGGGAGGTGGATCCTAGTGGGAGGTGTCTGGGTCATGGGAGCTGATCCCTCATGAATGGTTTGGTGCTTTTCTCACAGTAGGGAGTGAATGGATTAGTTCTCTGAGAGTGGGTCATTATAAAGCCAGGATGCCTCTAGGGTTTTACCCCTTCACACATATCCACTTCCCTTCAGATTCTCGCCATGTGTGACATGGCACAAAAGCCCTCGCCAGAAGTCAGAACCATACCTTTGAACTTCTCAGCCTGCAGAATCATAAGGTAAATAAACCTCTTTTCTTTATAAATTACCCAGTCTCAGGTATTCTATTATAGCAACACTAAACAGACTAAGACACATCTCTTTTCCAGAGTCAATAAAATTGCTGTCATTGATCCTCAAACTTGGCTTTGCATTTCCTAGCAGCTGAAAAAAAATAAGAATCACAATCGGTTATAGGTTCTCACTACTGGAGAAGAGGACGCGTATGTGTTCCTCTGGGAAAGAAAGCCTTTTCCTAGCACTGAATTCCAAAAGAAGTTTCCCGAGTATGATGTTATTACACAGAAGCGACACTAGCAATATGAGAAATGATGTCCTCCACAGCATTTTGGGTTTTTAAAACAATAAATGCAGTAGCAAATTTCACACAGGCTTTCTGTAGTGATCTGCATCAATTTGGGGCATAATATTGAAATGCAATTTCATGAAGGTGACTGACAGAGAAGGTGAACCCAAGTCTCCAGGTTAGTAGCCAATTACATGGTCCAAGTTGGTCCAAGAAAAGAATTTAGAATTCCAGGAGGAAAAAGAACAATGAGATCCCATGTTTTATCTGTCAACTTGGCAAAAATTAAACTTTCTTTAAAGATTAAAATCCAATTCTGGCAAGAGTTGGGGAAGTCAGCCCTCTTATACCCCGCGGGTGGGAATATAAATTGGTGCCATCTTTTTGGAGGGCAATTTGGCACTAAGTAACAAGAGTCTTAAATATGTGCTTACACACAGCAATTCTGCTTTGTGTAATTTTATTTCTAAGGAAATAACCAAAAGTGAACACAAAGACTTAGGCGCTAGGTGTTTGTTTTCCTCAGGCTTTTTGGGTTGCAGCAAACACAGATGGGCTCCGCCAGGGGCTGACACTACAAATCCCCAGATCCGGAGCAGCTCAGGGGCTGGATTTTTTTCTCATAGAAGCTTCTCAGCTTCTCTTTGTCTTTTTAAAACTTTTTACTTTGAAATAACTTAAGACTCAAAAGAATTTACAAAAATAATACAGGGTTCTCTTATACCCATCACCTGGCTTCCCTGGTGATAACACCTTACATAACAACAGCACATTATCAGAGCCAGGAAACTGACATGGAACAACACCATTTACTGCACTACAGGCCTTATTTGGATTTCACCAGGTTTTACATACACTGTACGTGTGTGTGTGTGTGTGTGTGTTACTGTAAAGTCATATGTATAGCTTCATGTAGTCACCACCATAATCAGGATTTGAAACTCTGCTATCCAGAAAGGAACTCACTATGCCACCCCTTCCTCCTTACACCTACCCCCTACCGTAGCCCCTAGCAACCACAGATCTGTTCTCCATCACTATAATGGTGTCGTTTCAAGAGTGTTCTATAAATGGATGCACACAGGATATAACCTTCTCAGTATATTTCTTCTTCCCCAGCTTGCCTGTTTCCTCAAAAACCTCAACCGGCCATACCGTCTCCTGGCCCCTCTGCAGCCTCTGGGTCTGCTTTTAAGGTCAGCATCTATTGGCTAATGGGTCTCTCCTGGTACATTTCCCTGAGAAAGGGAATCTGGTAGCTTGGTGCACTTTTGGGTCTGGCCACATCACTGGTCACTGGCAAGCCTGTGGATTGTAGGGGTCAGGTTCCCACTTCTGGTCCATTCATCTGTGGCTGAGGGGAGTAGGTTTTTTGACACAGGACATGGCCACCTTAGCCCATCTTATCAGGAAAGAGATGAACAAAGTCATGTCCCCTCTGAGAAGGGGCTGGAGTGGACAGATGCTTTAACTGGTATATCTCCTTCAAAGCTCATTGGAAACAGCTCAATGTCCATGGCCTACCTGGTAGACATTCCTCTGTTCTTCTTTGCTAATAGAAACCCCAATTTGGGGCTGATTTTGGGCACCCATGTGCACCCTGGGTCCTCCAGGGCCCCCGGGGATGGACGTTCATTGGTGTAAGCCAATCATGGGAATTCCATTCTCCTTGCCAATGGCTCGTTCAGGTAAGAGCATGTGACACAAAGAGACTTGAGTGAGGACTCCTGTGACCCATTCTTGGCCTCTAAAAGTTCTGTGGGGATTAACTGGGCCAGGGGAAGGTCCAGGGGAGAACAGTTCAAAATCAAAGAGCTCCCAAGGGTTTGTCAAGTGTGAGAGAGAGAGCATCCTTCTGTGTGGTTTCTCCTTACCCAGGCATCATTGGCCTGAAATTCACTTGCTGCACCAACAGCAATTTATAGCAAAACAAAACAGAACAAAAAACAGTAACAGTGGAGAAAAGATTAAAGGCCAGAGAGGAGACACTGGGAAATTTTATTAGACTGAAAAAATGCAGAGTAATCATCTTGTGAGTTGGGCGGATGATTTGGTCCCAAAGGCCCTGTGTGATTCCTGTGTCTGGGAAGGTTCCCATCCCTTCCCCAGGCTCCCCTGATGCCCACCTGTCTCCAGGCTTTGCCAAGATTTGAAAGGAGCAGAACACTGTCCTCTCATCCAGGAGTTACCCCCGTAGGGAGTGGTTGTTGTTCACACCTAACAATCGGGTGACTGTATAACAAATTGTCCAAACCAGGACACATAAGAAAGTAAAAGAGAGAGCTATTAACTCTGCTGGGGCCATGGGCATAAACCAGGACCACCCAGAGCAGCCGTGGGGTCACCTGGCACTCTGCCACCTGGCCCACCTGCACCCCACCTCACCTTTTGGGAGATGTCCCTCCCCCACTCTAAGCTTGTGAATCTGATATTTTATCTATTTCAGGGGTTTGCACCCTTTGGCACAGTCGACACTTTGGGCTGCATTATTCTTTATTGTGGGGGACTGTTCTGTGCACTGTAGGGTGTTTAACAGGATCTCTGGCCTCTGCCCACTAGATGTCAGCCCTAATCCCCCCAAAATGTCTCTGGACATTTGCCCAATGTCCCCTGGGGAGCAAAGTCACTCTGATCTCATTCTTCAGGCCCGGGGTGTGCCTCTGGGTTAAAGCTTATCTGGACACTTAACAGGTTTCCTAATCTCAGTGTCTAAAGAACCTGAGTCACAGGACAGGGCAGGGGGCTGTCTATGGGGGTGGGCAAAGTGGGGCACATAGAGGACACCCCAGAAAGGAGCAGGAATATGTTCCTTCTTTTTCAAGGTTGTTTCACGACCCTCTGCTATGATGTGCAGGGACTGGCGTCTGGGCGGGAGAACGTCTCCATGCCTCCTGGGCACAGTGCACTGGCCAGAGACGTGTTGCTCCTGCAGAGGGGAACGTAGCTGGGTCACCCCACGCCACCAGGCCAGGCGTGCTGAATGAATGGATCCCAGTTTAATCTTAAACTTAACCAATTGAGCCTGTGTGAGTACATTTAATCCCCCTGATCTTTAATAAAGAAAAGATTGCCAGCCTGCCTTACAGGGATGCAGGATGCACTGAGATCCTCCCACTCTGGAGATCCAGAAGCATCTATCCGGGGGTGGCCATGGTGGCTACTGCAGGGAAAGCAAGGCCCGGAGGGAGCTGGTCGCTCCTTAGCACAGTAGTGACTAAGCGCCGTGCAGGGCGCCGCTTCCCGGGTCCCCATCTGCCAGCAGCCTTGTCCTTTCACCCCGGGGCCATCCATAACTGTCACTGTCTCAGAAAAGGGGTGGGAGCACAGCCTCCACTCAACTTTCTCCTACCAAAGGTCAGAAGCTCTGCCAGGAAATCCTGGGCATTTGCCAGTAGATGGTGGTGTCTGAGGACATGGGGGTCTTCTCTGTCCTCTTGCAGGGGCAGAATCTATGGTCTTACAAGGGACAGCTTAGGGATGTGTCATTCTTAATCAAGGTTTCCAAAACAGAGGCTCCCAGTTTGCCAGAGGCAGGCCCTTTTTCTGGGAGGCCTATTTGCCATGCCAGAGGGAGCCCCACCTCCCTGAGCCTGCAGCCTCCACTTGCTTGGAAAGGGCGCTGTGGCCTGCGGCAGGGCAGCATCACCAGGGTTCCAGCAAAGGCCTTCCCCGCCCCTCTCACCGCCACTAACGTCTCCTCAGACTCCTTGCACCCCAAAGTCACTGTCATATGCCCCACACCCACGAGGATGGCTATAATCTTCCCCACTCCCGGGAAAAAAGGAAAATATCAAGTGTGGGTAAGGATGTGAAGACATCGGAACCTTCACGTGTGGCTGATGCGAATGCAGGTGCCATGGAGAAGCGTGTCAGTTCCTCCAAAAGGTGAGCCTGGAATATGACCTGGCAAGTCCTCTCCAAGGTATGTTACCCAATAGGTGTAAAAACAGGTGTCCAAACAAATACATGTGCACCAATGTTCATAGTAGCACCATTCACAATATCCAAAAGGTGGAACAACTCAAATGTTCATCAATGATGAATGGATAAACAAATTGTGACATATATAAATACATATATAATGGAATATTACTCAGTCATAAAAAGGAATGAAGTACTAATTCATGCCATAATACAATGTGGATGAGCCTTAAAAACTTATGCTAAGTGTAAGGAGCCAGACACAACAGGTTATCTATTGTATAATTCCATTCATATGAAATATCCAGAATAGTTAACTCCATAGACACAGAAAGCAAATTGGTGGTTGCCAGGGGTTGGGGAAACAGGGAATGGGGAATAACTGCTTCGTGAGTATGGATTTCCTTTTGGGATAAAGTGTTTTGGAACTCACTTATAACTGAGTACCTGTGGTGTTTGTTTTTCTGTTTCTGAGACACTGCACTTAGGATAATGGCTTCCAGTTCTATCCAAGTTGCCATGAAAGCCGTTATTTTGTTCCTTTTTATGGCTGAGTAGTGCTCCATGTTGTACATATACCACATTTTCTTTATCCACTCGTGAATTGATGGGCACTTATGTTGATTCCACATCTTTGCAATTGTGAATTGTCCTGTGACAAACATATGAGTGCATGTGTCTTTTTGACATAATGACTTCTTTTCCTTTGGGTAAATACCCACTAGTGGGATTGCTGGATCGAATGGTAGGTCTACTTTTAGTTCTTTGAGGAATCGCCATACTGTTTTCCACAGAGGTTGTACTAATTTACATTCCCACCAACAGTGAATAAGTGTTCCCTTTTCACCACATCCATGCCAACATCTATTGTTTTTGACTTTCTAAAAATGGCCATTCTGACAGGGATAAGGTGGTATCTCATTGTGGTTTTAATTTGCATTTCCTAGATGATAAATGATGTTGAGTATTTTTTCATATATTTGCTGGCTGTTTGTATCTCTTCTTTTGAAAAATATCTGTTCATGTCTTTTGCCCACTTTTGAATGGGGTTATTTGTTTTTCTCTTGCTGATTTGTTCGAGTTCCCTATAGATTCTGGATATTAGTCCTTTGTTGGATATATAGTTTGTAAATATTTTCTCCCGTTCTATAGGTTGTCTATTTACTCTGTTGGTTATTTCTTTTGCTTGCTGTGCAGAAACTTTTTAGTTTAATTAAGTCCCATTTATTTATTTTGTTTTTGTTGTAATTGCTTTTGAGGTCTTAGTCATCAATTCTTTGCCCAGGCCAATGTCCAGAAGAGTTTTTCCTAAGTTTTCTTCTAGAATTGTTATGGTTTCAGGTCTTATATTTAAGTCT
Source organism: Daubentonia madagascariensis (assembly GCA_023783475.1). NCBI lineage: Eukaryota > Metazoa > Chordata > Mammalia > Primates > Daubentoniidae > Daubentonia > Daubentonia madagascariensis. The sequence continues at coordinate 13,565,676 of JAKFHU010000487.1, forward strand.
TTAATCCATCTTGAGTTAATTTGTGTAATATGAGACATAAGGATCTAATTTCATTCTTATGCATGTGGCTATCCAATTTTCCCAGCACCATTTGTTGACTAGGGTTTCCTTTCTCCAGTGTATGTTTTTGTCTGCTTTGTTGAAGATCAGTTGGTTGTAGATGTATGGTTTTATTTCTAGGTGCTCTATTCTGTTCCATTGATCTATGTGTCTACTTTTACACCAGTACCATGCTGTTTTGGTTCCTAGCCTGGTAGTATAATTCAAAGTCTGGTAATGTGATACCTCCAGATTTGTTCTTTTTGCTTAAAATTGCTTTGGCTATTTGGGCTTCTTCTTATTCTATACAAAATTTAGGAATTTTTTTCTAATTCTGTGAAAAATGATGTTGGTATTTTGATGGGAATTGCATTGAATCTATAAATCACTTTGGGCAGTATGGACATTTTAACAATGTTGATTCTTCTAATCCATGAGCATGGAATGTTTTTCCATTTGTGTCATCAACAATTTCTTTCATCAGTGTTTTGTAGTTCTCCTTGTAGAGATTTTTCACCTCCTTGGTTAAATATATTCCTAGGTGTTTCTTTTTTTTTTCTTTTTTCTTTTTGCAGCTATTGTAAATGGTATTGAGTTCCTGATTTGATTCTCAACTTGGCTGTTATTAGTGTATAGAAATGCCACTGATTTGTGTACATTAATTTTATAACCTGAGACTTTACTGAAATTATTTATCAATTCTAAGAGTCCTTTGGAGGAGGCTTTAGGGTTTTCTAGATACAAGATCATATCATCAGCAAATAGGAATAATTTGACCTCCTCTTTTCTGATTTGGATGCTCTTTATTTCTTTCTCTTGCCTAATTGCTCTGGCTAGGACTTCCAGTACTATGTTGAATAGCAGTGGTGAAAGTGGGCACCCTTGTCTTGTTCCAGTTTTTAGGGGGAATGCTTTCAACTTTACCCCATTCAGTATGATGTTGGCTGTGGGTTTGTCATATATGGCTTTTATTATTTTGAGATATGTTCTTCTAAGCCTAGTTTGTTACAGGTTTTTATCATGAAGGGGTGCTGGATTTTGTCGAATGCTTTTTATTTGCATCTATTGAGATGATCATATAGTTTTTCATTTTAAGTCTGTTTATGTGGTAAACACGTTTATTGATTTGTGTATGTTGAACCATCCTTGGCTCCCTGGAATGAAACCCACTTGATCATGGTGAATAAAAAGTCGATTTTTAATGGCCACATTATATTCTATCCCTAATGGTATATATTTAGGATTTTCCTATTCATTTCCATCATAAAATAAAGCCATGATGAATATTGCTGATAGATTCCTAGAAGAGGGACAGGAACAACTGCAATGCTTTTCATCCATGCTGCCAGATTGCTCCCCAGAAAGCTGTCCCCATAGAATCACCCTTTTCTCCAGCCTTAATCATGGCCTGGAGTTGGGGTTTGACGCAGCCTGGGATGGGAGCTGGTGGGTACCGTAAGCAGATGTGTGGCTGGAAGACATTGTCTTGGCAGTTGGGGGTAGGGCAGGACACTTTTGGCCCTGCCACTGCTGGCTGGCTCCCCCCCGCCCCGCCGATGGCACACATGCTTCCTTCCCAGATGCTGCCTGCCTAGAAAACCACTCTTTCAAAGCTTTTTCATTAACTTCAAAGCTAGGAAATGGCTATTTAAGATGTTATTTTCTGTCATGCGAGGAGCCAGGTAATTGGGAGGTGGCATGAGCCTAATCTTTCTTTTTTTGTTCTGAAATACATGGAAATGCTCTCACTTCCTGGCCTCCTTTTCTCCTCAGCCCCATCCCAACTCCCCCCTCCAGGGCACTAGGCTTTGTTTTGGGAGCCTTTCCCCAACCATGCCACCAGTCTGCCCTGTGCAGTTTGCCCTGTGGGAGGCAGCCAACCTACTTCACCACCTTTCCCTTGGAACCATCCACAAGCTTGCTGAGCTGGCAACCACTGCGGCCACCCTTCTCATGAGCAGAGCCTCCAGAAGTCCCCTGTTGAACAACTTAGCCCATGTAAATCCACACTGACGTTGGCATGGATCAGCTTATCAGATGAGACTGTTGTCTCCCTGAGGCCCAAGGGCATGAGTCACTGGAAAGGTTTTATGGAGTTCAGTAGAAAACAAGGAAAGTTCTGGGGCTTATAAGGCTACAATCACCTTTTGCAAAGATCCTCCCCCAACCTCCTGGTTCCTTAGCACTGCAGGAAGCTTTCCAGGTGCTGACCCATTTGAGGGCATCTGCCTGGGCTGCCTTCTCCCTGCCAGGGCTTCTTTCTTGCCTGCTCCTGATGTATTCTGCTCCATGCCAGGGCCTTTATTCCACGTCATTTCCTTTAACACCCTGTAACTTTCTCAGCCATCCATAATGGAGAGGAGTCTTCATTCTGTTGATGGGCTCCCTGGCCCTTGGAACTGTTTTATAAGCAATAATCTAGTTACCAAGGGGACAAACGATGAGAGCAGAGGCTGAACAGCTGGTCTTAGGGCGTCCGGGAGGGCAGCGTGGAGAACAGCTAGTGGTAATACAAGTGGCTGCTCGGCCACCCGGCAGGGACGTAGACGGCTGCACTCCCAGGTTTCACGCTGTGCTGCATCGAGAGTAGGGGAGAGCACACTCTCAATGAAGAAATGAAATCGCTTTCTAGCAGGCTCCATTTGCGGCCCTGACAAGGCACTTAGTGGGCTGTGGACAGGAGAGGGGTGTTAGCTGGAGGGAGCTGGGGAACAGCTCAGACTGAACGGAGAGGTGGTGGGAAACGGAGGGATGTGGTGAGGGCGGAATGAGCCAGGGAGGGATGAGGAAGAACCTGTGTTCCTGTTGACCCCACCCCTACCCACACCAGCAAAGTCAAGTCCAGGAGAAAAAGAGGGGAACGTACAGGACTGAGTCCATGGGTGTGGAAGAGCAGGTGGGTAAGCATCTCACCTGGAGGTTTACCACATGCAAATGCACAGCCCCATCTTCCAGGTACCCGTCAACAAGCTCAAACAGGAGGTGCCATTTGGTGACCCAGCCTCCTTCATGACGAAGAATGGAGAATCAGTCTCTCGCTTTCTGAAGCACAATATTCCTTGCACCTCCTGGCCACTGGCCCTGTCGCCTCCGCCTCCCTGTTTGCCCAGTCATCCGGACTATGTGGCTCTGAGACAGCTCCCAGGCCCCCCAGCGGAGATCAGCTCCTGCGTGCCTGGGCCCTGACAGTGGCCTAAATATTCTGGCTGTTGCGCCTACTCACAGCATGGGTGATGCTGACACAGACAGAGCCCAAACGTGCCATTCGCGTTTGAGCACTATAATTTGGCCATTTCTAGGGCAAATTACCTCTTTAAACCTCCATTTCCTCATCTGGAAATAGCGGCTAGTAATGTCCTAGCTCACAGGGTTGTTGTGAGAACCAAATGCCTTATTAACACATGGAAAGCACAGAGTGTATGGCATGTAATCAATATTAGTTGTGATAAGTATGAAAATTATTGTTAATCAACCCCCCCAGGGGCAACTGTACACAGAGCCCAGTTCCCTTTGCTCTGGCCTTGCCCAGTTCTGCCTGCGTACACCCTCTCAGCTTGATGGGGCCTTCTTCCCCCAGCCCCAACCTCCTGACACACACACACACACACACACCCTACACACCTGCAGGTCGTGCCCATTCCAAACTCGGCCTGGGTCTGCTGAGAGCTCTGATCTCCCCCATCTCCAGCACTATGGAAGGTGCCTACATCTGTTTAGTATTGATCGTCTGTCCCACATCAGTGACAATGAACACTTAGATTTGGACTTTGGGATTCCCCAGCCCATCCCTGGCTACACTGGGAGTGTTGCCTACTTGCTTCTAAATAGATGAGTCAGCGTGTACTAGAAGGTACACATAGCTCATGCTACGTGTATATCAGAGGTCAGCAAGGAGGTTCTACTTCTTGTCATCCCATGGGAATTCAGAGTAACAGAGCCTTGACACCTGTCTCCACAATCCCAAAGGCAGGGAGAATAGGGTGGCACAGCAGTCAGTGACTCTGAAAGCTTCCGCCTGGAAGTGACACATGTCACAGCCTGCACTTCCAAGGGGCCAGGAGGAGGCTGCCTGGCTGGAAGACCTTTCCTCCTCCCAGACATAACTGGGCATCTTCCTTGTCATGCACACAAGGCACATCCTGCAAAGCTGAATGCGCACATGTGTGTGTATGTTTCTAATTTAGACCTAATGCAGGAAGCCATCAGATTTGCTCAGGTTGGCCCAGGATTCAGAGAAAGCTGTGGTTTTATGAAACTCCTCAACCAATGGGGAATACATGAATTATTGAAAGGACAGGAAAAGAGATGCAGGGAGGAAGGGCTGCTCCATTATTCATCAGGCCTAGAGTCCCCAAGTCCCCAAGCACAGCTGTTGGCTTTTACACCTACAGCATTTCCCATTATGTCTACAGCAAACGTTTCAAACGCGCCGTATTGGCAGCCTCTGTGCGGGGCTCCCGCCCACGCCATCCACTGCCTGTCTCATTATCTGAACAGTCCGCAGGCAAGCCGTGAGTTAGGGATGCTGGTGCTCAGTGCCACCCACCTTCCCTACCCGGGGCTCCCTACTCACACATCCCCGGGCCTGAGGGCCAAACTCCTTAAAAGAACCAGGCCTTTCACACTCTGGCCCCAAGGGGCTGTGTCAGACCCTTGTGTAAACCTGAGCTCGTGGAGGTATCACAATAACCCAGTGAGGCTGCTGTTATCACCAGCACCAGTGACGTACTTTTGTGGGGTCCAGTGCAAAAATTAAAATGCAGCCCCTTGTTCAAAACTGGGTAAGAATTTCGGGATGGCAAAAGCAGATCATTAAACAGAGCCCTCCTAAGAGCAGGGCTGTGTGACTGCACAAGTCATACACCCATGAAGCCAGCCTTGGTTGTAAAGGAATAAAATAAAGCTCAGAGAGGTGAAGTAACTTGTCCAAGGTCACGCCGCTAGTCGGGGCAGAGCCAGGTGAACACCTCACTCCGTGGAACCCCAATGGCTTTACTCTCAGTCACCACGCCCTGAGGTCTCCTCCACTTGCCTTGGGCCGAAGACTGGGGAGGGGCTTCAGCGCCCCTGGAAACTAGTTTCCCTTTTAAAGGGTGTCCCTGCAGGCACTTGATCTGTTACTTCACCACAGGCATTGCAAGATGATCCAGAGAACAGGGTCACACAGATCAAAGAGGGGACCTATCTGGGAGCAAGTGGACATTCTCAGATCTCCCAATCAGCCCCGGAGGGAAGAAAACCCTCCCCCAGACACTCACACCCATCCCCAGGCAGGCTGCTCCCTTCCCCCCACCCAGCCCATACACACACTCTTCCGTTGCTGGAGAACATGGCTGCTGCCCAGCAGAGGTGACCCTGCAGGAGGACACGGATCCCAGGCCAGGCTCTCTGGCTTTGCTGGGAAAGTTAATTGCGGACCTTGGGAAAGGTGTCCTGGCTGCTGTGCCGATTTCCATCTTTTCATATCACTGATCCAGCTCCAGCCATGGTTTTGTTTGGTGGTTTTCTCCTTGACAGCTTTAGTCTTGGGGAAATATATCCAACTTACAGTCATGCACTCAGCAAATACTATCTGTGCACCTACCATGTGTCAGGCCTTCTGCCTTTAAGGAGCTCACTGCATAGTTGGGGAGACTGATGGTAAATTCATCATTCCCATACTGGTGAGAGCTGGACAAGAGGTTCCTCAGCCCAGAGGAGAGGAAGAAGTCAATTCTTGGGTTGGAGGGAGCAAACTGAATAAGATCTTGAAGGATGTATAGGAGTTTTCCAGATGTAGAAGAGGGCAAGCCATGCTGAAGGAATCAGCACATTTGGAAGAGTTTGGGGATGAAGGGGGTTGAAAATTTGAGATATGTGGGCACCCAATCTCAGAGATGTGGACATCCACCAATGGGGTGAGACCTCTCCATCAGGGAGTTCTGGGGGTCAAGGGGAGAAACAATCTTAGGGTAGGTGGGAAAAGGGAGAAAAAGCTGGGGATTTCATAGCTTTAAAATGCTGCGGATAGAAACATGGTGTATCCTTTCCAAACCCTTCAGTTGTCCCAATTCCACATGACCACATTCACATGTGGCAATGTCCCCCCATCAGAAGACCTCAGCAATACAGGGACTTCTATAAGGCTTCTGCCTACAGTTTTTAACAAATATGTTCACTGCCAATGTCTCATTATTTTGCAACCTACTTTTGCCCCAAAACATTTCTATACTCCATATCTTTGACCACTCCATGGTCTGTAGGGATTTTACAGGCCTTCTAGGGGAAGCTCCCCACAGCCTGGCAGGCCAAGCTTACATCCTGGTAGCTCATCCTTGCAGGGAGGCCCTTCTCTCTTACAGCAGAAGTAGGAGCTGCTGGTCAGTGAGCACGTTTCACAAATACGTTGGACAAGGATATGGGTCAGGCTGCCACTTCAGAGAAATGAAAATGGGCAAAGTAGTCAAGCCAGGAAGGGTTAACCCTTGGGTTCCACAATCTGGCTAAACAGGCCACCCTGGCTCCAGCTGCAGCTTTCAAATTAGCCACTGATTAACAAATATCTATTGAGCACCTATTGGGTGTCCAGGGACCAGAGAATACAGGACACAGAAGCTGCAGAAAGAAGAAATTGTAAAACATCGGTCGCTGCCATTTTTGTACATATATTTCCATTTTATAGTTTGGAAGGACAAGCGATTTGCTCAAGGCCCCCCAGGGAAAACAACGTAGTGGGGCTTTAACAGTACAGCTTCTGGAGCCAGACAGACCAGGTGCACTCCCGGCTGTGCTGTTCCCCACCTGTGTGTGCTTAGGCACATCACCTCATCTCTCTGGGCCTCTGTTTTCTCATCTGTAAAAGAATTTTTTGAGGGTTAAATGACTTAATACAGGCAACGCTGTGTGAGCAATGCCTAGCACGCCACGCCAGCAAGTGCTCGGTGAACACCAGCTGGCCGTGCCCCGTCGTCCTCCTCACCGTCGGTTACCGGAAAGCAGCAGCAGCGGCAGCTGGAATTTGGAGGTACGTGCCACTCGAGGCAGGTGATCTCAGCCAGAGCCTTCTAGGTGGCCTCTCCTCTCCCGCCCCAGCCCCCACCCGTCACCCACAACCCCCACGAGGGTTCTTCCTTCAGAGGCGCTCACCCCGCGGGCGAACCGCCGCATCCGCGCCGGCCCAACGCGCTCCCGCAGCCGGCCCCGCCCCCGCCCCGGCCCCGCCCACGGCCCCGCCCCGCCCGCCGGCCCCTCCCCCGCAGGGTCCCGGCGCGGGCGGCGGCGGCGGCGGCCGCGGTCACTGGCGCCCGGCGGCTCGGGCTCACCGGACGGGGCGGGCGCCGGGCAGCCTCGCGCGGTAGCTCCCGGCCCGCGCGCCCAGCCGGCCAGGGACGTTCGGCCCGGCTCGGGGGTCGCGGCCGCTCCGGCGAGGTAAGAGCCAGGGAGAGCGGGAGAGAGCGGCTCTCGCGTCCTGGAGGGCCGGTGGGGACGGTCTCCCGCCGGTGCCTCGGCCACGGCGCCGGGCTGCCCCCCGTTACCGCGTACCGGGAGCGGGGCCAGAGAGCCCCCCGCGTGCGCGCTGCCTGGAAGGGGCAGGGTGGCGGGTGTGTGTGTGTCTGTGTCTGTGTCTGTGTCCGTCTGTCTCAAGGATGTGCGGGGTGGGGGGGCGATGACGCCCCCTCTTTGCAGACGCTGCTAGGCTGCGTGCCCACTCCAAAGCTGAGGGCAGACTTCCCCACGACCGACTGGAATGGGGCTGGCAGAAATTATCCGGACAATGCAGGAAGGGAAGCCCACCACCACCTGTTGAACTGGGCTGTTGGGTCTACCCAGTCGAACACCCTGCTTATCACAGCCTGCGGGGTGGCCTCACTTCCCCCGGGGCGGGCGCGTAGGACCTGGCCGCGGGGACGGTGAGGATGCCCGAGCGGCTTGGTAGGAGGAATGTCTGTGCTGGAGCCACGCAGCAGAGATGGACACGCGGGGAAGACGGGGGTGGCCCGACGGGGACCCCGCAGCCGATACTGGGTATGAGGTATCAACCCCCAGGCACCCACCAGAACATTCCCCAATTACTCCAGAGCCCCCCACTTTAATTACTTGATCTGTCTCTTTGCTCTCATCCTAATTAGGCAATTGATGAAGATGCAGCTTGTTAAAAATTTTAAAGTGAAATGAAATTATCACTTCCTGTGACTGAAAGGGACTTGAGAGAGAGTTCCCAGGAACCTGGCCAGGGAGAAACGAGGCTCCTATTCCGACCAGCTGCTCCAGTCCTGACCGTTTGCTGGGGGCTCTCATGTGACCCCTGGTACCTGCCAGGCACGTCAGTGGCCCCTTTTATGGTTGAGGAAGCTCTTGTTCAGAGAAGGGAAGGGATTTGTCCACTTTGCACTGGATTATCAGTGACTGATAATCCAGCAGGACCCAGGACAGTGTCCCAAAGTGGGAGACTGTCTCTGACAGACTTCACACACAGGCTGTCACCAGCACTGGCTCTTGCTCCACATCCATTCCAGGGAGCACAAGATGGGGCTCCCCTCCCGGCCACCTCAGGCCCAGTCCCCTCATCTCCACAAACCCCGGGGCTTGATGAATTAATAGGCAGGGTTGCACTGCACATGAAAGTGGGGGGACTTTGCACTGGACCTGATATCCTGCTTTCAGGACATCTCAGGACCACAGGCGTCTTGGTGGAAGGTTGGTTACACCTCTTTGCTGACCCCAAAGCCAGCCCCTCGTGCCAGAGTCTCCTGCCTGCCTGAGAAGCCCTAGCTCTGCCTTTCTCTGCTGACATGTCGTCTGGAGGTAGCTGGGGGCATCCCATCTCGGGGCCCAGGTCCCCAAGGTGCCTAAACGGCTGAAATTTGTGTTTGTGCTGGAGACATCCCAACCCCAAACTTCCATCTCCCTCTTGTCGTTTGCAGGCAGTGGGTGTGCTGAGGGCCAGGTAGTTGAGGGCTACCCTGTCCACACTAGTCCAGTTCCACAGAAGATAGGGAAGTGGCCCTGCCATGCATGAGGCTGTTGGTGATGTGAGAACCCCAGTATCTGTGTTGGCCGCACCCCTGGCCCCACTAGCCAACAGCAGGCTGGTGAGAGCTCAGCCATTCTCAGGCTTGTAAGTTGGGGTTCTGTGACTTGGCGATGGGGAGGGGATATGGGGCAAGGGGACGGTGGCCAAGTTGTTCACACTTGGTTGGAAGAGACGGCCTTAGGTTGTTGTGGAACATGTGGGCTCCAAATCCAGCTGGGTCACCAACTATGTGACATTGGCCAAATTACAGAACCGCCTGGAGGCTCAGTTTCCTCATCTATAAAATGGGGCCAGCAGGGTGTTGTGAGAAGTAAAGGAAGGTCACAGATGACAGTGTCCAGTTCACTGAAGGTGTTCAGGGCTGGTGTTGTGGCTTTTGCTTTCTCCAACCCCCAGCCTGACTCTCAGACATTGGACTTGAGAGGGGTGGCAGTATAGCTAAGATCCCTCATGCTGTCCTTAGAGCTAGGGGAAGTGGTGTGAATTTTTGCAGCAGGGTAGCTCACAGATTGAGCTTGAATTCCCAGAAAGTGAGGATGGAGGAGTTGTAACCCAGTCCCCACCAAGCCCTGCCTCTGGGGGCAGCTGGCATGTCTGCCCTTAGTTTCTAGCCATTGGTGTCCTGAGCCTGCCCCACATGGCCTCCTGGCTCATTTCCAGGTGGTCACTTGGCATGTGCCTGCTCTGTCATTCCATCCTGGGTTTTGGGCCAGTCTTACTCCCTGGCAGAATTGGGGCCAAGTACATGTGACTGCAGGGGCACTAGGAGAGCCCCTGTCCCCCAAATATCATCCTGTTCACCCAGACCTAGCTGTCTGATGCCTAATATTCCACCCTTAGAGACTCATTCCTTTAGCTCATGGCCTTGTACCCACTTATGTCAGCTACTAAGCTTTAGCATCAATGACTAGTTTAGAAGCTTTCAGGACCTTGGAGAGGGGAGGGAGGGGGCAGAAGATCAGAGGCGAGGAAGGAGAAGCTGGGGGAGGGCAGGAGAGAGAAGATTGTACTTTGCCAGCCTCGCAGTTCTGCAGGGAAAGCTCCAACTGCTGAGCCCAAGAAGGCCCCAGGGAGAGAGGCTTGGGGAGCTGGGCAGGGGCAGGCAGCAGGCAGGGAAAGTTGTGAATCTCAAGTGGGAATTCTTGGTGGGAAGGTGGGCTGGGTGCTGGTGACGGGCCTATGGCTGGGGGCCTGTTCTGGAGGTAAGGTAGGCCCCAAAGCAAAAGCATCCTTCCCTTTCGTACTGCTCTACCCTCCCCTCGGAATACAGCCATGTGGCATTTCATGTGTCCCATAGGCGGTGTGCTGTGCCCTTGCAAGGGGGTGAGGATTGAGCCTGGGCTGCTTGCACTGGCTCTTTAAAATTGTCAGTGGTAGCCAGGTGTGGCAGCGCACGCCTGTAGTCCCAGCTACTGGGAAGCTGAAGCTGGAGGATCCCTTGAGCCCAGGAGTTCGAGGCTGACCTATGCTCACACCTATGTCTAGCCACTGGACTCCAGCCTGGGCAACATAGTGAGACCTCATCTCTTAAAAAAGAATGTCAGTTGTAATTTGTTAGGTCAGAAAAATAACAAAGGATCCCCTTCCTGGCTGTGCTGGGCAAGGGCAGGTTTCAACACCTGTGCCTCCCTGGATGTCCCCACACCCCTCTTCTGCCTTTTCCTGAAAGGAGCCAAAATAGCACAATTCATTCCACCCGCGAGTCTCCTGGGCTGAGAGAGGCTGGGGGTGCAGGGTTTTGCTGGGATCACCCTGAAAGGCCTGTGGAGGTGATTCCTTGCCCAGTTCAGCATGAGGTCCTGAGTTTTTCGGTGTGGGGGCAAGTGTTAGGGCTACAAGGGGGTGAGGACTGACGGTCCCTGCCAGGCAGTCCCTGGGCCAGGCTGGCATCCCTTGAGCTCTCAGGGGGCTTTACAACGTGGACTGGTCCTGCTCGTGATGGCCCAGCAGGGAGCAGTTTGCAGCCCATTCTGGGTGCTCCTGAGGGCACAGCCCCAACCAAAAGGAAGAAATTATAGGTCCCAGTATCTATTGGCCATGAGCTCTCACGTGGCAACCATTCTTAAGGATTATTCTTGACCATATCTGTTCTTAAATAATAATGATGATGACAGTGGTGATAGCAGCTCTTCATTCTTCCATAACAAGCGTTTATTGAGCACCTACTATGCATGTACTGGCAACCGTTCTAAGTAACAGAGATATAGCTATAGTACTATTGGCATTTGTGACTGGATTATTCTTTTGTTTGGTGGGGAGGGAGCTGTCCTGTGCATTGTAGGATGTTCAGCAGCATCCTAGGTCTCTACCCACTAGCTACCAGTAGCACCCCCCCACCATTGTGACAACCAAAAATGTCTCCAGACGTTGACAAATATATCCCCGGGTAGGGGACAAAATAGTCCTCTGCTGAGAATCACTGTGGATACAGCTATGTACAAAGCAGACAGAAGTCAATCTTGTTCCCTTAGGAGCAAGCATTCTAGAGAGAGAGAGGAACAATAAATATGCTAGAGAAGAAAAATCTATAGTAGGCTGCATGGTGAGATGCTAGAAGGACAAAGCAGGGTCAGGGTGTGGAGAGTGTGGGTGGGTGAGGTTGCCATTTTCAAAAGGGACACTCAGAAAGGGCCTCGGTGAGCAGGTGACGTTTGAGCAGAGGCCGGAAAGAGGGAGGGAGCGAGCTGCAGAGACCGGGAGAAGTGCCTCCGAGCAGCTGCGGGAAGAGAAGGTGAAGGAACAAGGACAGGTGGATGTGGCTGGGCTGCTGGGCAGGGTGTGGAGCAGCTGGCTGGGCTCCACTGGGCCCCCATCACCCAGGGCCATCAGTGAGCACTCACCACCTGCTAGGTGCAGACACCACCCCAAGTGCCTTTCCATGCACAGTAGTCCTATGAGGTAGGTATTATTCCTTTACTTGATTTTTCAGTTGAGAAAAGCGAGACCCAGAGGGTTAAAGAACTTGGATGGTGCCACTGGGGCATGAACTTGGGCAACCCACGCTCTACTGTCCACACTAAGATGTGGACTTTGGAGCCACGCAGAAGTGAGTTCAAACCCCAGCATGGCCCCTTACTAGCTATGTGTAGCCTTATACTAGTCACAAAATCTCTCTCAGCCTCAGTTTTCTCCAGGACGGTGGTCCCTACTTTACAGGGCTTTTGTCGGGAGTGGTGTCATTGTCCTCAGTGCACACATGCCAGCAAGGAGACAGAGGGCAGGCAGCTCCCTCCCGTTTCCCCAGCCACAGGCTCTTGTTCCGGACTTGTGCATCTATTCACTGAGCTGTAGCAACACCATCTGGTGAGGTCAAGGCCAATATCTCAGGAGGTCGAGGGGAGTTAAACGCTCCCTCTCCCAGCACTGAGGAGGGGGGGCCCCCCTTTCAGAGTCTGGGCTCCCGGGGACTGGAGCTGGCCTGGCTTCCCTGGGGAGCTAAGCGTGAACCGAAGTGAAGGATCCATGTGGCTGAGCAGGGGCAGCCAACACAAGCTTTGTTACCAGGACTCCGTAACCCCAGAACCCCCACACTGTGAGTCAGAGTCTCAATTAACCCATCTAACAGGTTCTCACTGTTCAGTGGCACATGTCAGAAGCAGGTTTCTCACCAGAAATGTGGATTTAAAAATACCCCAGAGTTGGAGAAAGAGAAGCAGCTGATGGCATCCGAGGTGACCCCCGAGATAACTCTCGCTGTTGAACTCCTCTGCTCCTCCCACATGGGTTGTCCTCTCTGGGGTGGACCACAGTGACAGGGATACCCCAGGAAGGAAGTTTCTGGGACTGTTTGGCACACAAGTGTGTCGGTGTGTGCTCTTGAGGTGTGAGGGCTCTCTCAGGAGGTGCGTGTGTCTGCCCCGAAGTGTGTGGCTGTGTCCTTGTGCATTTGCCCTGTTTCATTCCTGGGCAGGTGGCTATCAGAGCTGGCTGTGTCCCCCGTGGTCTGTGGTTTCTGAGGATGGTGGCACGTCCGAGCCATCTGCCTTTGCTGGGCATGCCCCCTCCAGGCGAGCACCCCAGACCTGAAAACAAAGCCCAAGGAGTGGACACCCCTTTCTGCACCTGCCCAGAGGAGTGTCCTGCCCTACTGTCTCCAAGCTGCCCTAGACGAGGAGAGCCAGGAAGAATAGCAGGAACACTTCCTGCCCGCGAATCTTCTCAGGGGCCTGCGCAGGAGGGGCCTGGCTTAGGGATGGGTGACAGGAAACTGGGGTTTAAGGCCCAGTTGCTCTCACTGTGTGAGCTCAGGCAAGTCCCACTAGTCTCTGGGCTTCTCCTTCCCGTCTGTAGAAGGGTAGGATGGGAGAGAGGGTTCCTTTTCCCCCCCGCACCTGTTTCTGGAACACCTGTTGTGTGCCAAGGGTCAGGAATGCTTTAGAGTGAAACAGCCCCTCCCTTAAGGAGCATCCTGTCCACAACTTCTGCAGGTCCTCCAGCTCTAGAGCTCGACGTCTGGACACAAGGCACCACTGACCAATGGAGCTGCGCAGTGATGCCAAGAAATCAGACTCTAGTCAATGACACGGAAGCAAAGGCCCTTCTGGGGCGCCACTTCCCGGGTATGACTTAGGGGGGCCTTCAACTCCCCCGTTCCTCCTCCTGCCACTTCACTGCCAGATGGGTTGAGCTGGTGGTCTGCAGAGGATGCCTGTAAAGCATAAAGATGATTCCAGGGTGGGGAGTGGCTTACCAGCAGACCACGGCAAGGTGAGGACAGGGTTATGTCCTGGACTCGGAGGGTTTTTATCTGGCCTGCACCACTCCCTGCCCAGGGACCTTGAGCAAGTTGTTGCTTTCCCTCAGCTTTCCTTGTTGGTAAAACAGAGATAATAATAGCGTTGTTGGGAGGGTTTGTTTTCATTGTTGCAGGTAAAGGAAACTTTACAACGAGAAGCCTGAGGCTCAGGGAGGCTGAGCCACTGCCCATCGTCACTCACTTAATAAGTAGCAGAGCTGAGATTTGAACCCAGCTCTCTTGGGGGCCAAAGCCTATAGGCTCCTTCTGCTCACAGTAGCTCAAGCAAAAAGGTGGAGTTGATCAGAGGCCTCAGGCATGTCCTGGAACCCAGAGATGGGCCTTGTAGTCCAACTGCATGAGAACCTGGACTCAGGAGCTGGACAGAGGCAGGACCCACAGTTTCTGCAGGCCAGGGGAGCTCCGCAGCTTGACCTTGGAAAGAGCCTGGGACACCCTAGGAGGAAGCATCTGATGGAGCCAGCCAGGCTAGGTGGTCACCTCTGGGCCAATTAGCTGAGACCAGGGGGATGTGCCTATAGGGACCACTCCCAGGGTAGAGGGGACCGTTCTTGGAGAAAGGGCAGATGCTGTGGGCAGGCAATGGGCCACAGGGCCTAATAGTCAGCAGAGTCATTTTCTAAAATACTGTCTTCAGTCCTGCATGCCAGAAAATGGAAAGAGACGGATGCATTGGGACATTTCCAAAAGATAGTGGCCAATAAAAACTTCCACCACTTGTGGAAGAGCATTTGGTTTGTACATATGGCACTATTTAATTAAATCCCCACAATAGTCTTAATAGCAGGCATTATTATTCCCATTTTACAGATGAGGAAACCGAGGCTCAGAGACATGCAGTAACTTGCCTAAAATCCCATGGTTGATAAGTAGCAAAGCCTGGATTTGAACCTAGGTCTTTCTGAGGCTGAAGGGGGCAAGCTTCCACTGTGCCGCTCTGAAGCCAGCACCTGAGGAAGTGAAGGAGGGGAAAGGCTTGGAAGGGAAAGGGAGACAGGACTGTTCAAAAGCTACAGTTTGGATGGAAGCTGCTTATGTTTTAATGACCCTCCTTGGTTTTGGTTTTTATTTTCTGGTTATTGAAGTAATTTCTCTTTTTGGCAGAATGTTTGAGAAATCAGACCCACCTGTGTCATTGCAGACAGTAAATCTGAAATGGTAGGAAAAAGAAGCTACCAGGAGGTAGACATTGCATAATCTTGGGCAAACTTCTGCTCGAATTGTGGCGTCGGCCGATAGGGAGTCCTCCCTTGCCCATGTTCAAGGCCAGGCTGCCTGGATCACAGCCCAGGGGGGATGTTGCGGGGGGGCAGTCTTGCTCCAGAACTCTGAACTTCATGAGCCCTTCACAGAGGGAGATGGCATGCCATCAACTTGGAGGCAGCTGGCACAGGGGGTGGAGGTCGGGTGGAGGGTGCTGCTCTTGTGTGGAAAGGAGCCAGCTGCCAGCCTAGCCCTGGGCGGAGGAGGCAGGAACCACTGGAATAAACCGATGTTGGAGTCACTCTCCCAATGGGTGCTCTCAAGCAAAAGAGTACCAGCTGTACCCAGAATTCGCCACTCTGCAGCTTGGCATGGGGGGCACAGCTGGGCAGGAAGGAGGACCCTGACTCGAGGGCGGGAGCCTGGCTTAAAGGGTTGCCTATACCCTCTGGGGTCCAGGGTGATGAGCCAGGCAGCAGACCTGTGCTGTCCCTTCCAGGGACAGACCCCCTCAGGAACACGGGTCCCTGTAGTTCTCCCGATAAGAGGAGGTATCGGGGTGATAGAGTAATGCTAGGAGCTAACATTCACTGGGTGCTTATCATGTGCAAAGTCTTTTGTAAGCTTCCAGGTGTCTGATCCTCATGACACACACCTTGTCACGTCCATTTTCAGATCTGGAATCTGGCTCTGCTGGTGGGCGTTAGCTTGGGAATTCCATCCCAGGCCATTCATCACTAGCCCCTGGCCCCCGCCCTGCTGTGCAGGGGTCACAGGGAAAGTGGAAGCTGGAGCTCGACCACCCTGTGTGACCTTGGGGGAGTAAGTTTACCTTGTCGAGCCTCAGTCTCCTTAGTTCTAAAATGAGGAGGAGAGCAGCCACTACATAGGGTTGGTATAGTGATAAAATTAAAGGGGAAACGACAGGCATCGTGCAGCAAGAGGTCTTCGATATGTTGACAGCCACTCACTTTGTCTTCCTGGCGCTGTGGGCACGGAGCCCGTCATACGTTCTCCATGGTGTCTAAATGAGGCTCAGCTGAAGTTTGTGGCTGGGAAAGAGTGAATTCCATGGGTCCTTATAGACCACTCTGTTGGTGACCCCAGCCCCAAAGCTGCCATCTGCAAGGGAGCAAAGACAGTGATGACAGTAGGTCCTATGCATATTTCCTACTCTGGGTCTCCTGACCTTCTCTAACTGTCAGGCATCATCAACATTTTACAGGTGAAGAAACTGAGGCACAGAGGGGTCTGGTAACTCTTCCAAAGTCACCCAGCTCATAAGTGGTAGGTCCAGGACTTGAACCCAAGGAGCCCTATGTGCTTGCTGAACACTTGGAATTTGTAAAAGGAAAATGTAACCAAAATGTCTAGCATAGGGTGTGACTCTTCCAAAATTCTCTTGTCTTCCCTTCATTTAAAACAAAAACTGTTCTCCAGGTGACGTAGTGGACTCAGCTCAGGTGCTACCTCCTCCAGGTAGCCTTCACAGATGTCCTCCAGTTAGGGGCCCTTGTCTGTGCTCCTGTAGCCTCCCCAGCACAGCTACATCAGCCAACTTGCCCCCAGCACTGCCTGCATCTGTGCCTTCCTGTCTATGCCACTGGACCAGGGGGGCTCACCAAAGGGGTGTTTACTACCTGCTTGTTGAGTAGCATTCACTCCCATGGTCACTGAAATCAACGCCCCATGTGGCCTTTGCCCTTTGTGGATCTGTTGTGGCCCAAGAAGCTTGTGTCACCCAGCGCTAATCACCTGCATGGAGGTCAGGCACCTCGGCCTTCAAGGCAAGTTCTGTCCCTGAGGTCTGATCTCCAGCTGCCCTGGGGGGCGGCGGGTCACCACAGTGTGCAGCTGCAAGACCTTAGAGACATGACCCGTCTGTCTCCCCGGCTCCGAGACCCTGTGACACGTGAAGGTGTGTGGCCAACAGGGGTGACGGGGCAGGGCGGGGGTCTAACGTGAACAGTGACTGGGGGACGCTCCGGCTCATTGGGCAGTTTGTGCCCCACTCTGTGCCCAGCGCTTCGCTTCCAGCCTCCTTAATCCCCCCGCAGCCCTCCCCTCCTCATAATTGCTTACACGCAGTCACATTTGGCATGCATTCCTCAAATTGTGCTGAATCATATTCTTTTATATAAATACATGCAGTCTTTAGGGGTTTTTATTGTGGTATAATATATATAACATAAAGTCTACCACTTTAACCGTCTTAAAGTGTACGATTCAGTGGCATTTAATACATTCAAATGCTGCATAGCCATCACCACTCTCTAGTTCCAGAACATTTTCAGCACCCCAAAAGGAAACCCACCCATTAAGCAGTCAGTCATTCCTCCTCTCTCCTTTCGCCAAGTCCCTGGCAACCACTAATCTGCTTTCTGTCCCCATGGTTTTGCCTTTTATGGACATGTCATATAAATGGAATCATAATCACACAATGTGTGGCCTCTTTTCCTTTGCATAGTGTTTGCAAGGTTCATCCACATTGCAGCATGTATCAGTACTTCGTTCTTCTTTATGTCTGGATAATATTCCACCATATGGATAAACCACGTTTTGTTTATCCACTCATCAGCTGATGGACATTTGGGTTGTTTCCACCTTTTTTAGAGATGGGGTCTTGCTATGTTGCCCAGGCTGGGGTGTGGTAGCTATTCACAGGCACGATCACAGCTCACTGCAGCCTTGACCTCCTGGGCTCAAGTGATCCTTCTGCCTCAGCCTCCCAAGTAGCTGGGACATAGGCATACCCAACCATGTGCTGCTCACCTTTTGACTATTATGAATAATGCTGCTGTGAACCTTTGTGCACAAGTATTTGTTTGAATACCTGCCTTCAATTCTCTTGGGCATATTCCTAGGAGTGGAATTGCTGGATCACATGGTAATGCTGTGTGTAACTTACTGAGGCACCCTCAAAATGGTTTCCACAGTGGCTGCACCATTTTACACTCCTACCTCAAAGTATGAGGGTTCCAGTTTCCCCACATGCTTGCCAAAACTTATTATTTTCCTGAAAATCTTTTGAAGTATGGTTACCCATGTTAAACAGGTGAGTACGTGGAAGCTCAGAGCAGTTAAGCATCTTGTCCAAGGCCTCACAGTGACTAGGTGGCAGAGCCAGAGTTTGGGCTCAGGGACTCTGCACGCTTAACCACCAAGCTATTCTCTTCCATGCCTCATGTGGGGCTAGGGTCGGAGGCTTAAGGCTTGAAGGAGCTTCATTCTCTTCTTGGCTCCTGACTCTATACCTGGCACTCCTCTGTCTCCCAGAGTGTCCCCTGGACACTCTGTACCTGGGCACAACTTGCCCTCTAGAGGCCCCACTCACGGGGTAGTGTTGGTGTGCCAGAAAGCAACACCTTCCCCGTGGGACAATATATCCAGACACGCCTCACCCACCCACTCCCAGCCAGAGCCCTAGGAGGCAGGAGACTTCTTGCGTACATCTCGCTTGGTCTCAAAATAGGTGGCTGTTCCCTGGTGAGTGTCCTTCCCTTGCCCTCTTCATGATGACTGGGCCAGCCTCACCTTGCTGTGCAGAGGAGCCTGCCAGGTGCCCTGGGGCGGGCAGGTGCGTGGCACCAAGGCCTGCCTCATCCTTCCAGGGCACGAGGCACAGCTCTGATGGAGCCTGGAGTCCTGGCCGGGGATGGCCGTGAGTGACGTGGTTAGGAGCGCTTCCACCCATCTCCTGCAGGGGTGTCGTTTCCTGGGGAAGGGTGGGATTTGTTCTGTGCATGGAAAATGTCATTTTTTTTTTCTTATCTTCTGTGTCAGGATAACACACTGTGTCGCTCTCCCCACCCATCCTCAACTCCAGAGCTCTGAGTGGGACCACCCATGGCAGGGGTCTTGACCTTATCCTAGATCTTAACCCAACAACCCAGGCCCCACAGCACGACCTCCCTGGACACGATTCCTGTGGTCCTCATGGTCTCAGAAGCCAGGCCAGAGCCCACACCCACCTCTCACTGTCTGTGTGACCTCAGGCCAGTTATGTCCTGAACTGTCCCTTTGACCTCAGATCTGTCAGAGCCTCGTTCCCGCACCTGTGAAATGGCGGATGTCAGGGTGGCGCTCGTGGAGTCATCATGAGGGTTGAGTGACACTGTGGTGTGAAAAACACCTGGAACGCTGCCTGGTCAAGGCAGGATTCTCAGACACTGGGTTCCTCCCTGGCTTCCCCCCCGTGGACCTTCTCCCCAGTCCCTGCCCCAGCGGGTGACCTGCGTTCAGACCCTGCTGAGCAGGCCCAGCGGGGAGCAGGGAGGAGCCGGGATGTCCGAGTCAGACAAATGGGCCACACGCGCCTGGATTGAAGCTCATTGTCAACCCAAGTGCCAGCAGGCGATGGCCGGCCATTAAGGGAGCACTGCTGGGTTCACTCAGCTTCAAAATCAATTAATATCATAACCGCCACCAACATTTTTTTTCCGTCCTGCCTCTGTGGAGGGAAATAAAGTAAGGGAGACACAATATAGAGACATCATTCTCCGTATTGATTTCCTCTGCTCCTTCTCTCTTCCCTCCGGACTGGAGCTCTGTCTCCCTCCTGATGGATGCGTCGCCGTGGGGAGGATGAGAAGCACTCGTCACCTGAGATGCCAGGGAAACCGCGCCGGGATGGGGGAGAGGCGAGCTGGCCGTATGGAGCCAGCCCCGGAGGGGAGGCAGACCCAGCGTGGGGGCGATGGCCGGGAGCCACTCAGCTCGGGTTGCCCCGACCCAGAATCTGGGGCCCATGTTTCCTGGCTGAGTGGCCATTTGGGCTCTGTTCTGGGGCCTGCCTGGGGAAGGCACCTGCCTTTGTGGGTGAATGGCGTGAACACAGGCAGAGCATCACACCCCAGCAGACACAGGTTCAGGTCCTGCCCTGGCCTCCCTGGGCAGGACACCTCTCCCAGCCTCTGTGTTCTCACTTGTGAGATACATCACGCCACCTGTAATGTCATCGTCCTGGGCTTGGTGGAAGGAGCCAAGGAGGCCACAAACCCGTGTGAAAGCGTTTGTAAAACACTGTTCATGCCGAAGGTCGAGGTCCACACCGTTGATGGTCAACACAGCTTCCTTGCTGTGTGGTTTCTCCTTCTGCCCAATGACTCGCCGTGTTGCTTTTCCAAGCTCCTGGGTGTGTGACCTTTGTGCCATCAGGTGGTCAAAAGATACAGTTAAGATCACCGTGAAAGTCCAGAGATTAAATAATTAAGAAAGATGATAAAGAAGAAGAATTAAACCCCCCACTCCTCCAGGAAGTGAGTCCCAGTACAGTTCCCAGCCAGTCTCGCCTGGAACTGAGTTCAGTGGATCCCACACGAGCCCCCAGAGGTGAAAAGACAAGTCTGTATCTGCCTCCAGCCCTATGAATGCCTCAGCTCCCAAGAGCAGGCTGCTCTTAAACTCTGCACGCAGTCTGCCTTCCTGCACCCCTTTCCTGGTGCTTGCCATTAGCCTCACCTCCTTCTGTGTCTCCCCTTGGCAGACATGTCCCATCCCTGCTCTCTCGGCCTTGGACTGAGATGGACTGGGGTGGGGGTAGGGGGCTGAGGACCGGTTAATGGCCTGTGGAACTCCATGTGACTCGGGCGTTTGCAGACTGAGGTCAGTTGCCCATTAAACTGTAAAACTGAGCATTCCAGTTAGCAGTGTATATGGGACACAGTTAAATAATGAAAACAAAAATAGAACATTGCAAAAGCCTGGGGCAGACTAGCTTATGCCCCAGGAAGAAGCAGAAAAAGCCATCCCGGGGAGAGGGTAGGAAATTCACTGTCAGGCTCCCTCTGCCATGAAGCTGCTCTGGTTTAAAGTATATTTTTTTCTTTATATATAGGTTATCTTTTGTTAATTTTTAACTTAAATTAAAAATTAAGAATAGTTACATAAAAATTTGTTCATTTTTAAATTGAAGTTCAAATACATATACACATACATGTACACACACACACTGCAATTAGACAAGTAATTTGTGCTCATTGCACATTGGGAAATGCAAAAGAGTACAAAGAGGCAGTCTGCCCCTCTCTCCTCCGTTCCATAATACTGGATGGGGGTGTTAGAACTCTTTGATACCACCCCTAGGAAAAAGAGAGTCTCTACTGAATTTGAGACTTCTAGTTTTGGCAATGGAATAAGCTCAGCTAACACACACCCATCCAACTGCTAGCACTTAAGAAGGTTTTAAAATACATAGTTGACCCGTAAGAAAGAAGGAAATCCAAAGGCAACTCAAATGCAGAGCCTTGAGCATGTGACCTAATACAGTGGAGGACCAGGGGATACTGGACCCAGATATGGGCCATAGTAGCTCAAGTCTGGAATTTTAATGCACACCCAGGGACTGGAAGATGTGACCTTAGGCCCTGGAAAGGCCAGAAGTTGGCACTGATACACCCTTCCATGAATGGGAGGCTAGAAACTTGCCAACTACCAGACCAAGAAAGCTACCAGGACATTTAGCTCTGTCCAGATTCTCAGGGTAGGGGGAGTCTTCTCCAACAAACAGTGGACAAAGACTGAGCTGCCCATAGTTACAGAGACTAAATTTATAACACTCCCAAGGAGGAGAAATCCTGAGCTGAGAATTTAATGTAAAAACAGGTCCTGAATTGATGGAACCCCTAGCTGACCCAGCTGAACCAAATTAAAAACCAATTTCCAGGGACTCTTCAGGACCCAAAGTACCTAGGATTCCCATGGGGGAAAAAGCCCTGATGAAGATGAGCTCGCAATAAAAATTACAAACCACATGAGGGCATGGTTTACCTTGAGGCAAGTTAGCACAGACAGCAAATGGGGAAATTAGTGCCTCAAAAACTTGATTGCAGAACAGTATGGAAAAGTCTATGAAAGAAATCCAATGTGTTTAAAATAATGAGATAAAAGAAGGACTAGAAACCATATTAAAATAACAGAGCAGATTTCTCATCAGCAATAATGAAATAAAGATGAACAACAAAATCCAGAGCTGGTTCTTTTTAAAAGTTAAATAAAATAGCCCAGACTGTGGCAATATTAGAAAGGAAAAAGGAGAGAGAAGTCACAAACAAGAATGAAAAAAAGGACAAAACTATACATGGGGTAGTAATTACTTAACACATAAGAGAATATCATGAAAGAGTTTATGCTGATATGGGTGACTTTCTAGAAAGTCACCCAAGAAGAAATAGAAGACCTCAATAGAATGTAGCCATTAAAGAAACTTGTAATGGTGAATTTTGAGTCCTAACTTGACTGGATTAAGGGATACCTGGATAGCTGGTAAAGCATTATTTCTGGGTGTGTCTGTAGGGGTATTTTCAGAGTAGATTGGCATATGAGTTGGTCGACCTAGTGGGGAAGATCCACCCTCAATTCGGGCAGGCACCATCCAATCAGCTGGGGGCACAGATAGAGCAATAAAGCAGAGTAAAGGTGAATTCACTTTCTCTCTCTCCTAGAGCTAGGACACCTTTCTTCCCCCCTTGGACATCAGAACTCCAGGCTCTCTGGCCTTTGGACTCTGGGACTTGCCCCAACAGCTCCCTAGATTCTCAGGCCTTTGGCCTCAGACTGAGAATTCCACCATAGTCTTCTCTGGTTCTGAGGCCTTATGACTTGGACTGAGCCATACTACCAGCATCCCTGGGTCTCCAGCTTGCAGATGGCCCACTATGGGACTTCCCAGCTTCCACAATCATGTGAGCCAATTCCCCTAATAAATCCCCTCTTTTTTTATATATATATATATATATATATGATATATGTGATATAAATTTATATATATAATTTATATAATATAAATTTATATATATAAACATATATATATGATACAAATTTTTATATATATATAGTCTTCTATTGGTTCTGTCCCTCTGGAGAACCCTAATACAAAATTGAAGCAGAATTAAAATATATCCACAAAAAGAAACAGGCCCACATGATTTTACTGACAAGTTTTACCAAACCTTTATGAAACAGCAATTTATGAAATTGCTGTCCTATACAAACTTCTTTAGGAAGCTAATACAACTTTTAAAAAAAGGTATAATTTGTATATAATAAAATTCACCAATTTTAGGTGCACAATTTGATAAATATATAATCATGGTATAGACCATTTCAATCACCTCAAAACATTCTCTTGTGCTTCTTTGCAGCCAATTCCCTGCCCTCTGCTTATCTGCTTTCTCTTCCTGTAGTTTCACCTTCTGTATAATTTCATATAAAGGGAATCATACAATATGTAGTCCTTTGTGTCTGGACTCTTTGATCTAGCATAATGCTTTTGAGATTTACCCATGTTGTGTGTATCAGTAGTTTTTACTCTTTATTGCTAAGTAGTATTCAATATACCACCATTTATTTACCTATTCTCCAGTTTTAGACATTTGTGTTGTTTCTAGTTTGCAACTATAATGGATAAAGCTGTATTCAAGTGTAAGTCTTTGTGCAACCATAAGTTTTCATTTCTCTTGGAGTCACACCTAGGAGTGAAATTACCAGGTTGTGTGGCAAGTGCATGTTTGACTTTATAAGAAGCTGCAAAACTGCTTTCCAAAACAGTTGTGCCATTTTTCATTCCCACTAACAATGTATGAGAGCTACAGTTGACCCAAACCTTCACCAACACTTAGTATTGCCAGACTTTTAATTTTGGCCACTCTAGTATGTGTGTGATGGTATCTCATGGTGGTTCAGCTATAACTTTGATGATGAAACTAAACAGAACAGTAGGAAAATTATATATCAACCTTACTTATAAATATAAATATAAATAGTTAACAAATTGTATTTAAGAATGTATATGTAAGATAGCAAAAGCAAGATATATCCCAGTAATGCAAGAGTGGTTTAACTCAGAAAGTCTATTAATATAATTTACATCATTGATAGATTTAAGGGGGAGAAAAATCCATGTTATTTCAATAAATACAGAAAAATTATAAAAATCAATATGGCTATAAAACAAAAAACAGAAACAAAACCTCTTAACAAACTAGCAATAGAAGAGAACTTTCTTACCCTGATAAGCTATATTTTCAACAAGTATTGTACATAGTGGTAAAATGTTAGAATCATTCTCTTTCAAATTAGACAACTATGCCCTAGAGTTCCTAGACAGTGCACCAAGATAAGAAAAAAAAAAGAGATATAAGAATTGGAATGAATAACTGCAAAGTTGTCAATATTCACAGACTCTATGATCATCCACATAGAAAATCCAAGAGAACCTTGTTCAGCAAAGTTGCTAGATACAAGATCAACATACAAAAATCAAGAATAGTACAATACGTTCAAATATATTTAAGAAACCTGAGAATTACCACTTAAAAAGTGAAAAGAAAAGCAGTGGACTGTGCAGAAAACATTTCAGCACATACATAGGACAAAATATTAATATCCAGAATACCTCAAGAACTCCTATAAATGAATAGGAAAAAAGATGAAGAGCCCAATAGAAAAAAATGAGAAAAAGACATGAACAGGTATTTCACATAAAAGGGAATAGAAATATGACTAGACATGAAAAGATACTCCGTATCACTAGTAATCATAGAAGTGCAAGTTAAGATGACAATGAGGGATCATTTCATTTTCACTCTGATTGATAAGAACTAAGAAATCTGACAATACCAAATGTTGGCGAGGATATGAAGCCATGAGAATTCTCACGGGTGGTGCAGCAACTTTGGAAAACAACCTAGTAAAATACAGCACATCTCCTAGGCCACTGTGCTCCTGTGCCATCTCATCTCTCAGTCACCCCCACGTATAGGGATTACATTATTGCCACCGTTTTATATCTTTACTGAATGAGGCTGAGAAAGCTTAGGTATCTTTCCAGAGCTCACATAAGCTATAATGTTTCAGATTCTTCTTTCTACTCTCTTAACAGGTAGCGATTCTCTGAGTGGTTTGGGGGCAGTAATGGGGACCCTAAATCTGCTGATAATTGACCCCAAGCCCATGGGCTCTGTCCCAGCTGTGCTGCACCACCAAGTTCATCCAGCAGGGAGCAAGTCAGCCACCTGCCTCTTCCCTGGTAGGGCATTGCCCCTTAGCTCCAGGAAGACAGCTAGTTAAAAAAAGAGAAATGATCATTATGTCATTTAAAGAAAAATGTTGTACATACTTATTAACCAAAATCAGGGAAAAGAAACAGTAAAGTAGAAAGAATAAATAAATTCATCCATAATCCTACTATCAAAGCAGCCACTATTAATATTTTTATATTCATATCCCACGTTTTAAAAGACTTTTTTTTTTACAAATTAGCAAACTATTGACACTTTGTATCCCACCTTATTTGTATAACACTATCTTACCAGCGTTTTCCATCAATGACTACATAATGGTCCCTTGAGTGGATAAACCATAGTTCTTACAACTCTTCCCTTTTTGGTGGTCTTGATTGTTGTGCCATTATAAACAACAGTGAGTAAACATTCTTGTGTATTTTGTACTTATATTTATATTTATTTCCTTAGCAGCAATTCCCAGAAGTAGAATTGTTGGAACCAAGAGAAATGAAAATACTTACAGCTCAACTAAAACTGCTTTCCAAAAGAGTCGCCCTACTTTCATCCATCCTCCAGCAGAGTATGAGTTATTGTTTCAGAGGTGAATTTTTTATAATTAAACCTTTTATTTTGAGATAATTGTAGATGTACATGCAGTTGTAAGGAATATGCAGAGAGATTCCATGTACTTCTTTACCCAGTGTCCCCCAATGGTAACATCTTGCAAAATTATAGTACAATCTCCCAGCCAGGACAGTGACATTGATACAGTCAAGGTACAGACATTTCCATCACCACAAGGACCCCTCATGTGGCCCTTTGATAGCCACACTGGCCTCTTCCCCTCTGTCCCTGACCCTAGCAACCACTAATCTGTTCTCCATTTCTTTATTCTTATCATTTCAAGAATGTTATATAAATAGAATCCTGAGGTGAAGTTTTAAAGAAAATTATTGTCAAAACTAGGTGAAACAAACTTACAAATAGAAGAACTATAGAGAACACGTTTTTTAATTGGCCAGTCTCTAAACCAGCACTGTCCAACAGAAATGTAATGCGAGCCGCATAATGTGATTTAAAATTTTCTATAGCCGCTCTAAAAAGGTATAAAGACACAGGTAAAAATTGTAATAATATATTTTATTTATCCCAATATGCCATTACAAAATGTAATCCATATTTATAAAAATTGTTAATGAGATCGTTTACATTATTTTTTCATACTAAGTCTTAGAAACCTGGTGTGCATTTCATACTTACTGCATGTCTCAATTTGGACTCACCACATTTCAAGTGCTCGAGAGCTACACGCGGCTAGTGGCTGCCGTATTGGACAGCTCAGCTCTAATCCAAACCGAACTGAAATCAGATCCTGAGTGCAGGGTCTGCACATCTCCGGGCTTGTGAGGGTCCCCACGTTGGCTGGTGGTTCTCGACCTTGGCTGCACATTGGAATCGCCTGGGAGTTTTTAAAAATACTGATGCCTGGTCCCACCCCCCATCCCCCAGAAGGTCAGATATAATTGGTCTCAGAAACAACCCAGCATTGGGATTTCTGTAAAACTCCCCAGGCAACACACATGGGCAGCAGGATTGAGGACCCCTGGTATAAGAGCTTGGGGCTGGGTCCTGTCTGATCCTGTCTGGCCGTGGCATCCTAGGAGAGGTCGTGGGCACGCTGTTCCTTTTTCTCCTCTCAGTTCCGTACCTGACTTCTTGGAAAGCAGACACTTTCCTCTCTAGCAATTTCTGGAGGTTTCTGGCATTCCTGGCCTTGGGAAGTCCTGAGCCTCCCATCCCACCCCAATCTCTGGCTTGTTCAGTTGGGAGCAGTTATCAAGGCTAGTTTTAGACTGAGATGCATTCAAGCTTCCTCACCCATCGCGCCCACCCCACGAATACAACCTTCTTATGCCCAGTATTTTTGGTACTGGGCTGGGCCAGCTCGATGGGCAACCTTGCTCCCTTTCTGGATCCAGGAATGGAGATGACCCTTTGCTGAGAGCCCATGGCCTGTATTACATCATGTCATTCTCACAGCAACTCTGTAAAGAAACTGTCATTCCTGTATTATTGATGAGACTCTGACAGGCTCCTCAACTGCCAGGAGCAGGAGCCAGATGGCCTAGCCCAGGTGCCTCCAGCACGTCCGCACCCACCTCCATGCAGCGGCCCTCGGTGTCACGAACTGAGCATCCAGCAGCAGTGGCAGAGCTGGCCGGGCTGAGGTTAATGCCCGTCCTGCCTTGTGCTGCTTTTTCCAGACCAGTGCTCTGCAATGCCCAGCGGCGTCACTGGCCGAGAAGCAGGAGGAGCAGCAGCCCCTGCCCTCCCCCACCTTGTCACCACCCGTCTCCGGGACCGTGTGAGGAGTGAAATCCCTCCAGCTTGGCAGTGCATTCCCTCCCCAGGCCGTCTGTTCTGCTGCCCAGTCAGGAGATATTAAGCTCTCCTTTAAAACACTGCAAACACCTGAGTTCATCAAAGTGTTGAGGCATCTGCCAGGGCCAGCGACAGGACCCTCCAAGGGCCACTGGTCCAGAACATGCTGTGGCCCCAGCCTCTGGGGGCCTCAGGTTTGCTCAGACAACATTTCATCTGAAGTCATGGGGGGCAGGGTTGGGGGGAGCGGAAAACGCCAAGTTGAGAAGTAACTCCTCAGAGAAACACATCATCCCTTTTAAAGCCTTTTCTCTCCTTGAGCATCAAGTTCAAGGCTTTCGCCCTGTAGTGACTGGTGCATCATTTTCCTTTTTGCACTAGTGTCTGGGGGGCTAGAACTTGCAGGTGTTTTTCCTGGATCCTCTGTTTGACCCAGGGCTGGAGACTCAGTGGGGCAGGGCTCGGCCTCAGCGGAGAGGGCAGAGAGAGAGGGTGTGGGGGAGAAGGGGCAGCTTGGGTGTGTGTCCTACATACCATTAGAATCCTGATTTACAATGAAATGTGCTGGAGGCAGGGGAAGGATGCTGGAGGAGGTATTTATAGATGCGCATGATGGTGCTTTGTAACCCGCCAGGGCCACATTTTGTTGTCTTGCAAGAGTTTCGGAGGAGGAGGGGGCAGGCGTGTCTTCTGCAGGACACTTAGTGCACTCCAGGGAGCTTTCCCTCCGCAGGCTCCCCCAACCCCTCCTTCCTCCCTTCTGCCCAGAAGGAAGAACCAGCAGAAAAAGAAAATTTCTCTTGAAACATAAATACTGACTTTAATCATGGAGGCAGCTGGGCATGATCAAGAATAACTCAGTGTCCAGCAAGAAACACTTGGTGGCTTCCCCCTCCTCCCCCTCCTCCCTCTTCCTCCTCCTCTCCCTCCTCCTCCTCTTCTTCTCTTACTCCTTCCCTCCTCCATAATCACTATTTTATAAAGAAAGTATCTAGTCGTGCCATCCACCTGAGTGACACAAAGGCCAAGGAGAAAAGGACTTGAATCTTCAGCTATCTTATCTAAGGCAAGAGTCTGATAATGTTGAGAAAAGTTAGGTCAAAGTTTCCATTTGTCGCCCAGTAATCTCTGTTTTTCAGAAGCAAGAGTCTCCAAGGGGGTGAGCTAAGCACTCTGTCCGAGCTCCCCTCTGCAGCCCCTTGAGAACCAGGCTGAGAGATGAGTGCAAGGCAGTGTAGCAGATACAGGGGCCAGACTGCTGGGTTCAACTCCCAGCTTCCCCGCTTTGTGGCTGGATGACCTTGGGCAAAAGGCTTTAGTACTCTGTGTCCCAAACCCTTCACCTATAAAGTGGGGATAACAACCATGGTGAAGAAACTATGCCACACCCAGACACATCATAGTTACATCAAAAGGCTAAGAAAAAATCTTAAAAGCAGGCTGGGCGCGGCGGCCCACGCCTGTAATCCTAGCACTCTGGGAGGCTGAGGCGGGAAGATTGCTTGAGCTCAGGAGTTCGAGACCAGCCTGAGCAAGAGCGAAACCCCGTCTCTACTAAAAATGGAAAAATTAGCCAGGCCTGGTGGCACGTGCCTGTAGTCCCAGCTACTCGGGAGGCTGAGGCAGGAGGATCACTCAAGCCCAGCAGTTCGAGGCTGTAGTGAGCTGTGATGATGCCACTGCCCTCTGGCCAAGGCTCTGTTTCAAAAAAAAAAATCTTGAAAGCAGCAAGAGAAACTTGATTCATCACAGACAAGGGAACTTATCTCCCAATAGGATTAAGAGCTGACTTCTCATCAGACACACTGGAGTCAGGAAGGCAGTGGGACCACCAATTTAAAGTGCTGAAATAAAAAACCAAACCCTACTGTCAACCAAGAATATCAAAGCCAATAAAACTACAAAAAACAAAGATGGAATAAAGACACCCCAGACAAACAAAAACTGAGGGAATTTGTTGCTGGTAGAGCCACCTAACGAGAAATGCTAAAAGGAGTTCTTCAGGCTAAAAGCAAGTGACACCAGATATTAATTTGAATTTCCACAAAAGACAAAGAGCACCAGTAAAGGTAATTGTGTAGGTAATTACAAAAAAGAGTATAATTGCCTATTTCTTCTCCTGACAGATATAAAAATACATTGCATAAAACAATATGTGTATAATTGTATTGCTGGGCTTATAACATACAGAATTGCAATATATTTGACAATAACAGTACCAAGGAGGTGGGGGGAGGAACAAAGCTGTACTGGAGTAAGGAAGTGACATCAAGCGGAACCCAAATGCACAGGAAGAAATGAGGAAAACCGGAAAAATTAATTAAAAGGTTAATATAACGAATTCTAAAAAAAGAAGAATTATGTGCACTTACCGTGTGCCAGGCTGGAGTCCCTATTTTAAGCTTGTTACGTTTGTTAGCTCATTTAATCCTCATAAGCCTTTGAGGAAGGTGCTATTATTATCCCCATTTTAATTATAATGCTTACTGTAAAAGGTTGTTGGGGGAATTAAGTGAATTAATATGTGTAAATTGCTTAGAACAGTGTCTGGCATGTGGCCCTGGTCCCACAAATGTTGTCCTGAGGGAATCGGGAGGCAGACATGCAGGAAGGCGAGGGAGGCTGAGGAAGGGTGGAAAGCCCTGGCCCAGCTTCTGCAGCCTGGTCTGATAGATGGCCGGTGTCACCAGAATTAGATCAAGTCTGAACATTTGTCCTGTCTACACATATTAAGACGCAGGGTACACGTTGTTTTCCATTTCTCACTGGTTTTTATTGCACCCAGTGGCTGCAGGGGCAGTGAGCGTTGGTTGCTCAGCCGGTGCTGCCGGAGGTGTGAGCGGGAGGTGGCAAGAGCAGGCTTCTAATTGCCAACAATTAAGACTTCATGTCACTGATTTATGTAGTTTGCAACCCCCGTTGCCAGTGTGTTTTAGTGGAATCTAAAGGAAGAAGGAAGTATGCAATCCTGCCTTTTCTAAAGGGTGTTTTAATTTCTGCAAATGCTGCAAAAATATTAATAAAAATCCATTTCTGGTGTGTTAGGAGTAGGGTGTTGTCTTCCTTCATGGTGGGACTAGTGTTTGAGCTTATGTGTCTCTCCTGATCCTGGGGTCCCTGATGTGTCCCATGGTCAAGTTGTGACACGGCAGGGCAGAGGGTAGGGTTGTGCCTGTGGGCCATGGCTGATGGAGTGGTCAGAAGGGCAGAAAGCTCCATGGTGCAGACATGTTTGCTCAAGAACTCACTTCTATGTTTTGAAAAGAAGGGGTGGAATTTTTTAAATTTATGGGTTAAATGGAAGAAAGGGCCGATCTCCATCTCTTCATAGGTAGAGGCATCGGGGGAGAAGTGAACAGAGCCTGGGCTTGGGGACCAGAGACATCTTTTGAATCCAGACTTACGAGTTGTCTTAGGGATAGACAGCTCTCTCTCTCTCTCTCTATATATATATATACACACACACACATAATATATAAAATACTTATGTAGTATGTGATGACATTTTTTTAACCAAGAATATCATATTATACACAATTTCCTAAATTTTTCATTTATCACTCAATAAATCTTGGAGAGCTATCTCCATTAAGCTTATAAAGCTTCCTCATATTTAATGGTTACAGAGTATTCTATTATATGGTTGAACCCTAATTTATTTAACCAGCCCTCTCCCCTCATTCATTGGTCACTTAAGTTACTTGCTGCTTCTTGTGGTTGCATATAGTGCAGCAGAGACAGCCTTCTACATGCATCTTGGCGTAGTTTTGACAATATATCCATGGAGTACATTCCCAGCCATGGAATGGCTAGATCATGGAATAATTGCATTTTTAATTTTGGTATATGTCAC
This sequence comes from Daubentonia madagascariensis, assembly GCA_023783475.1. Taxonomy (NCBI): domain Eukaryota; kingdom Metazoa; phylum Chordata; class Mammalia; order Primates; family Daubentoniidae; genus Daubentonia; species Daubentonia madagascariensis. Next base: position 13,596,926 of record JAKFHU010000487.1, read on the forward strand.
CAAATCTGTATATTCACCCTAACCAAGAGTATTCGAGAATGCCTGTACCTCACAACTTCACCAGTCCTCAATAATTTCTCTCTCTCTCTCTCTCTCTCTCTCTCTGTCTTGCAAGGGTTTTACCAATTCCACTGGTGGATTTTCTTTGTTGTATGTTTGTTTTCTTTTCATTAATTTCTGCTATCTTATAATTTCCTTTCTCCTACTTTGAGGGAGTTCATTTGCATCATGTACATTCTTTCCACCTTCTTGAGATGGGTAGTTAGATAATTTACTTTCAGGCCTTCTTTTTTTTCTAATATATGCTCTGAAGATTATAATTTTCCTTCTAAGCTATCTTTGCTTTACCCAACAAGTTTTGATAAGTTATGTGTTCATCATCATTCAGTTCAACGGACAAAGAGAACATCCTAAAATTAGTCATAGAAAAAAAGGCTTCAAAGTAATTCTACATGCATTTTAAACCCACCAGATAGTACTGTTATTCCCTATTACACTCACCACTCGTTTAGATTTACCCACATAATTGCCCTTTTCATTCTTCCTTCTTCTTTCCTGCATTTCTGTGCTTCAGTGCTGGATCATTCTGCCTGAAGAATCTGTCTACTATTTCTTTTGATGCAAGTCTGCTGATGACAAATTTCCTCTGTTGTGTCCCTGAAAATATTTCTATTTTGCCTTCAATATTGAGGGTTTTTTTTACTGGGTATGAAATTCTAAATTGGTGATTACTTTCTTTAAGCACATTAAAAGTGTCATTATACTATGTTCTGGCATTCATTATTCCCGTGTCTGATGTATCTTTTTTAGGCTTAGTCCTGCCTCTTGATCTGTCTGGTAACTTTTGATTGAATGCTAGACATTTGGATGGAAAATTGTCAAAGCTCTTGGTGTTGATATCTTCCCCAAGATAGTATTTACTTTTGCCTTTGGCAGTCTGTTAGATAGGACAAGATTGCCCAGATCCAGTCACGAATTGAACTGATTTGGAAATGCATTTCAATTTTTATGAAGGTTGATCTATTACTTGTTCACCTACAGATGAGTGTTACCAGGATCCAAGATTGAGCTACTCACCAGATCTGTCCTCCTCGGCAAGCTCTGAAATCGAATGTTGACTCCCCTGCATCATGAGACGGCTGTAAGGGCTGCACGGCCTTTCTTTCAGCCTCTCAGACTCATGCTCTGTATGAACTGGCACATACATCAAGTGGAAAAGTTGTACAAAATGTAAGGCTTATCTCAACGCATGGCCTTTATCTTCAATTCTTGACCTCTAAAATCTTGGTTTCCTTGATTGCTCAATGTCTGCAAACAGATTTTATCCCACTGTTTTAGTTATTTTCAGCAGGAGGGTTGGTCTAACACTATATAAGCTAGTTCATCATAGTCAGAAATAGAAGTCTGAAGTCTCTTTTTATTCCCATTGGTTATATATTTTTTTCATCAGCATCAAAATGTTTTAATTGTTGTAGCTGCATAATAAGCATAAATATTTGGTAGTTTCCACTCATTTATCTTCATCTTTAAAAGGATTTTCCTGGCTATTCTCAAATGTATCTTTCTTTAGACTAACTCTAGAATCATGTGTCATCTTCTAAAGAGAACTCATTGCATTGAATTCATAGATTAATTTACAGGAGAGTTGACATTTTTGTGACTTTTTTTCCTATCTAAACATGTGATATATTATTTTATTTATCAATCTTATGTTTTATGTTCAATAGTTCTAATTTTTTTATGTAGCACCAGCACAAAACTATTAAGTTTATCTCCAATAGTTACCATTTTGTTGCTACACAGATAGGATTTTTTTCATGCATTACATTTTTCAACTGACTACTGTTTGTTTATAGCTGCTGATTTTTTATATGTTATTTTTGTGTTTGGCCATTTATCTCAACACGTGTATTATTTCTAATGTTTTTTTTTTTTTAAAGCTGGTCTTAATCTGGGCATGCTTGTGTTTACAGTGATGATGATGCACCTGAAGAAGTTTCAAACCACTGATATAAGACATTTTGCTTTACATGGGAGGCCTTGATCTAGCAAATCATGTTGATGCAGCAAACATAGCAATCAATGCTGAGCAGAGCCCAGGCTCCAAATTCTCAGCAGAAGAGGAACTCTTCTGATGTGGGTAGTTTGAAATTCTCTGTGTCCATACAGCAGATATTTAGCTGTTAGTATGTTTATTTATTATTGTGTACAATAGGGAAAATTTGGAAACAACCTAGCTGTTTCACAGTAGGGAAATGGCTATATTAGTTTTGTATATGCAAATTAGAGACTATATATATTCTGCAGCTACTAAAAATAGTGTAGAAAATATTGATGCTATTAAGTAAAATAAAATTAGGCTATAGTACAGTATGTGCAGTATGGGCCTGTTTTTAATGCACAGAAAAATTCTGCAAAGAGAGTAATATTAATGATATAATTACTATTATCACTACTTGGTTAGTGCTACCTGATTAGGTGGCCCTCCCACTTGACTTGGTGCCTATAGCCATGCCTTTGGAGAAACATTGTAGATACTTTACGAGGCATCTTGTTGGACTGTCAATAAAGTCACAGTCAGCTCTCACTTCAGCTAGACTTCTTTTGATAAGGGCAGTGCCCTTGGTGGGTGCCCACAATGCCCCTGGCCCACCAGTTACCTCCTGCAAAACCAAGGATGAGACACTGACCTCTACTCCAGGAGGTTTGGGGACACCGTGTGGCAGGGTTGTGCCAGAGCTCTGTATACTCAGCTGTGTAGCCTGGACTCCGGACAGACAGACGGGCTGTGGCTTTGCTCTTAGTCTTGGGGCGGAGAGTGCTTGAAATGCAGAAAGCATACTACTCGGGTCTTGCTTTTGTCAAAGGACAGAGAATCCTTGCCCAGAAATGCTCAAACTCTCCAAAGTACATCAACAATGTGGCAGAGACAGCTTGCTGGGACCAGCAGGGAAAACAGGCCACTTATCAGGAACCGCCCCCCCCACCAGCCAGCAGCTTCATGACCACTTGGTGGGAGCAGTGCCTTTAACTAAGAGGATCCCAAGTTGGGAGAGCAGGATGGTAATGACACCATTACCATCAAGGTCTCCAGGCTTCGGGTGACACACCCCTTTCTGATGCTGGGCCCCTGCTGTGCTTGACATTTACTTAGTAAGCACTTGACCTGTGTTTGCCAACACTATGGTATGTGTGTCTACAGAGATGCCACTGTACCCACCATGAAGACACCCTTTACACCATTATATAGAGCATTTTAGCTTCGCACATGAGAAAAACCTAAAATCTCTCCAATTAGTTGATATGGAGATGAAAGAGGAGACAGAAGGGCTGGAATTTGCCAGGGGTGGAACTGCCATCATGGGAGAGAGGTCGGAAAGCTGGATGAGGAAGTCTGGGTCATTTTGCCCCTTTTCGGGGGCAAATTTACCTTATTACATCTGCCTTGTTTACTGCTCTTTGGGTGTCAGATTGTGTTACTTTCTGATTGCAGCATTGTACTGAGATGGCATGAGGTAGCTCGGATTGTTTGATTACACTTTCATAAATCCTCACAATAACTCTTATGAAGTTATCCCTGTTTTGAGATGAAGAAACTAAGGTTCAGAGTGGTGATGTGACTTGCCAAGGATGGTGTGTGGTATAGCTGGCATTACAACTCAGATTTGCCTAATCCCATGTACCATTCACTCCCCCATGCACCGTAAATTTTAGGGATTAAACTATTAATATGATACTCAGGTCCTCTATCACTAAATTACATTCATGACAAGGCCACGGCTGGAATTTATGTCATATATTGGCAGTGAGAAGAAGATGCTAATTAAGTAAGAAAGCTATATTGGTAACTTCTGCTGTGTATCAAATTACCTCGAAACATAATGATATAAAATAACACTTTTATTTTGCTCATGATTTTATGGGTCTGGAATTTGGAAAGTGCTCAACTGGGCAGTTCTTGCTTGGGGTTTCTCATGCAACTGCAATCAGATGTTGGCTGGGGCTGCAGTCATCTGAAGGCTCAACTGGGCTGGACGTTCATCCAGGACACCTCAGTCCCACGGCTGGCAGCTGATGCTGGCTGTCAGCTGGAAGCTCAGTTGAGCTGTCAACCAGAGCACCTGCACATAGCCTCTAAAGCAGTGGTTCTCAACCAGGAGTGATTTTTGCCCTTGAAGGGACATTTTTGCCTATCACAACTGGGTGCTATTAACAGCTGGTGGACAGAGGCTAGGGATGCTGCTAGACATCCTGAAATGCACATGACAGTCCCCACAACAAAGAATTAACCACCCCAAATGTCAATAGGGCTGATGTTGAGAAGCCCTGTTCTAAAGCATGGTGGTCCCAGGGTAGTCACATTTCTTACCTGGGGGCTGGCTTCCCCTGAGTGAGTTCCCAAGAGAACCAGGTGGAACCTGTATCTCCTTTTATGACCCAGCCTCAGAAGTCACATAGTATCACTTCTGTGTACTTTATTTGTCAAAGCAGTCACAAACCTGCTTAGACTCAAGGGGAGGGGACATGGACTCCACTTCTCAATGGGAGGAGTGTCAAAGAATTTGTGGTCATTTTTTCACCACCATAGACGGTGATGGGGAACAGCATTATGGGAAGCAGAAAGGGCCATAGGACCACTGGGGCTTGTCCTCTGGTCACCAGCTCATCCTACTAGGTGCTGGCCAAACTGATGCTGAGTCACTGGACCAGCTCACAGGAGCAGCTGCTGTAACTGGCTCCAAAGCCTTGTCAAAAATCCCTATACCCCACACCATTCATCACAGCACTACTGGGGTTTCTCTGGACTAGTAGGAAACTGAGATCAGGGTGTCTGCATTTGAGTGTCTTTCTATTCTCTTTCTCCTTCTATCCAGTTAAACCCCACCCATCCTCCCCAGCAGTTTGATAGCTGGGCTCTCACTTGCACATGTAACCTCGCCTACTTCTGGGCACCTAAGCACTTCATTGCAAGCTTTTATTATTGGCTTGGGCAGGGGAATCTTCCAATAGTGATTTAATCTCCACAAGACATTTCTCCTTAATAGCTAGTCATGGATGATAATTAGCAACTGACCATTATTCCTGATAATTAACAAGGTGATACTTAGAGGTAAAGGCACACAGGTAATCATCTTAAAAAGCTCAAAGCTGCCATGCTTCTGGGTCCCAGTCTCCAAAGGGACATGTTGACATTGCATGCTGGCATCCCTAACCTAGCAGTTAGCTGGAGCCCTGCATTTTTGTTTACAAGGTCACTGATTAGAGAATTGATTAATCTTTAATTTAGTTTTATTCCTTGGTTATAGAAACAATACTGTACATAAAGGGCTCTGCACAGTGCCTGGTAGCTGATTGGTACTCAGTCAATAATATTACTTATTTATAAATAAGTATCATTACATAATAGAAGCATAAATATAATTTTGTAATGATTAAGATTATTTTTCACCCCATGTAGCATTCTATAAATTTACTGCGTACCCTAGAAAGGGATAAGACTTTCTAGTTTTCCTAAGTACACTCTGTACTTTAGGGTCTGCCGTTGTAAAGTTTGGCAGGCAAGGTCACCTTCAGCCTTTTATTTCTTGCTTTTGTAGATTCAGATCCAATCTCCTGTCCCCTTTCATCTTTGCAAATCTCCAAGACTCGAATCTTTTTCATCTTTCTGCCAAACTTAACATTAAAATTGGCTGCTCAGCTGTGGCCAGGCAGCAGCCATTGTATTTCAGAAGCTCTGATCCATCGTCTCTGCAAGAAGCAGGGGCTTAGTCCATTGTTGCTTAATAATACTAATACCTTATGCCAGGATCATACATTAGGTTTTTTCAAAGCACAGTCATATCTGCTATTGTGTCTAATCACCTCAGCAATTTTTGTGGAGTGAGCAGAGTAGGGCTTGTTATTCTTCATGGGGGGCAGCAGGGCTCCCAAAGTGGGTTCCACAGAACTTGATGTCATTTTGTGGTCAAATAAGTTTGGAAACTACTGGAATAGCAAAGCTAAACAGGCTTTTCCAGCCTTTAACATAATGTGCAATGTGGTTCTTTAAGAGCTAGATGCAGTCCTGCCCAAGCTGTTTTTCACCAGAGGTCCTTTTATCTAGAATATTGCGTGGAGCTGTTGCTCCATGGAACCCACTTTGGACACTCTTCATGGGGGTGGTCTGAGAAAGGGCTTGGGAGTGAGGCAAGGTGAGGTTCAAGTGCAGGAACCACCACTTGCTCACTGAGTGATCTTGTGCACATTTCTTAACCTCTCTTATCCTTGGCTTGCTTACCTGTAAAATGGGGATGGTAATAGAATTATAAGGATTAAAATAGAGAGTAAAGTGCTTAGCAGGAGCCTGACAATGACAAACATTTGCTTCAATGTACTTTAGCTTTTATTATTATTCTCTTCCTCTGTGTTATCTGGGAGAAAAATGGGCCTCAGAGAGTATCTTAGTCCATTTTGTGTTGCTATAAAAGAATCCCTAAGACTGGGTAATTTATAAAAAGGTTTATTTAGCTCACGGTTCTGCAGGCTGAGAAGTTCAAGGGTGCTGCCCTGGCTTCTTCTGGCAAGGGCTTTCATGCAGCATCACAACATGGCAGAGAAGATCAAAAAGGAACCAAGGAAACATGAGGGACGTCCTGGCTTTATAACAACTCATTCTCACGGGAACTAATTCATTCCTTTGAACCAATCCAGTCTCCAGGAAGTGAGAACTCACTCACTACCGCCAGAGCAGCACAACCCAACACCTCCCAACACTGCCACACTGGGGGGGGGGTGCAAATTTCAACACGAGCTTTCGTGGGGACAAACCAACCATATCCAAACCATAGCAGAGAGACTAATTTTCCAACATTACACAGATATGCAGTGGCACAGCTGAGTATAAAATCCAGTTTTCCTGGTGCCCAGTTCAAGGCGCTTTGCATCATACAGGGCTGTTGTTCTCTGCTTCCCTGATCACTGCTAACCATCCTTGAGGTTCCAATCCCATCTCCTCTAGCAGATGTTGGGGTTTTGTGAGCCTCAAGCGTAAGTGAAAGTGCTTCGCTGTTATGAAAATCTTAATTATCATTACAACATCACTACCGCTTCCCACCAACCTGCAGCAGCCTTTCCCTGTGGCTCCGCATGGGACCCAGCTGCTCCAGGCAGCCTGCCCTGCCACCCCCTCCCCGGACCAGGTTCTGCCTGTTGTGATGCCGCCCCACCTCGCACATCTTCCCAGCTTGTGAACTCTGCAAGCGGCAGTGGCCCTGAATCCTTGCCTCTTCCACAGCAGCAAGCACAGGGCTTGTGGGTGCTTTATTAGATATTTGTATTAGATACAAGCTGCCCTGCCCCACCACCCACCCTACTGCGTGGAGAATGATTTGGCTGGGTGGGGAGGGCTGGTTGTTTTACATTTCATTTCTCCCTTCTTTGTCAACAAGAAGGATTGTCGTGGCTTAAACCCCTCTCCAGCCTTGCAAACAAGGTGAACACATACTGTCACATGTCTCCAGGAAGTTAGCGTGTGGCTCACTCTGCAGATCAATCAGTTCTCCCACAGTCAGCTGCCAGGGCAGGGCCAGTGCTGTGGAACCAGAGCCAAGATGGCCACAACTCCTTCTCACAGAAGCATTGATCTTCTCCACCTCCCCGCGCCCACCAACCCTGGCCACCACCCCAGAGCAAGCTCAGACTCTGCAGATGAATCTGGCTTCTGTCCCTTTTCAGCTGTCTCAATATCCACGAGTGCCTGGGAGCTCAGCTGGGACATGACACCCTCCCTTGGGTAGGGCTACAGGACAACTCCGAGGCCTTGAGCTTGGGGGAATCCCACCAAGGCACTGCTGCACCTCTTTCCTGAACATTATTAACATCCTGTTTCAAAATTTCTGACTTGCTATGTTGCAAGGGACCAGAAAGATGCTGACAGCATAGCCACCTTGCGACCATGATGGCTTGGGTGAGATACCCTGTTTGAGTTGCCCCAGGCCCCACGCTCTTCTAGAGATGGCTCTGCCTGCCCCTCCACCCCCGCTGGGTGACCCCTTCTGGGTTCTCATGATAGCAGTTGCTACACTGTGATGCCGTCACCTGTTTCATTGGCACGGTGCTTCTCAGGTATTAGCAGGCAGACAACTCACTGGTGTTAGGTTGGAGCCCAGAGGAAGACACGCAAGCCTGGGGACATGGTAAAATGCTGTTTATTTTGAGCACCTGGGTGCAGGTGCATGGAGGCCGAAAAAGGTGTCCACCCAGAGGAGGGGAAGGCTGGTGAGTTTTATAGAAAGTTTGGGGAGGGGGAGTTCCGCCAGTTTCTGCCGGCTCCATCCCAGCCTTTGTAATTCAGAGTTACCTTTACAACCTCCCAGACTCCTCTGGAGCCTGCAGCCTTCAGGAATCCTTATCTGACTTCATCTAGGGCATGCATTCCAGGGCAGACCCAGCAACCCGTATCCTGTTAAGATGCAGATTCTGATTTAGAAAGTGAGAGGGGCAGAGTGTCTACTGTTCTTATAATCTCCTGTGATGCTGATGCTGCTGGTCCATGGACCACACTTTGAGTAGCCAAGATCAATTGTTCTCAGTAGAATCACCTAGGAGCATTTAAAAATACCATTGTCCAGACCCCACTTGAATCCAGTTGTATCAGAGTCTCTTGGAGTGGCACCCAGGAATCAGGGATGTTTAGATGCTCCCTAGGTGTCTCTAGATTTCAGCCAGAGCAGCCCCACAGAGGCATTGGGCCTGGCCATGGCTCCATGGAAGCTGGCCTCCATCTGCCTTGCCCCCCACTGTGGCCCAGCCCCAAGCCCAGTGCCTGGCCCTGGCGGGTGTCAGTGGGTGTGACATAGTGGCATGGACTCAGCTTCTCTCTGGCTCATCCAGAGCTGGCTCCTGCCAACATGTTGTGCTACACAGGCAAGGGTCGGGCCATTTCAGATTAGATGGATTTAGGAGGCCATTGCACTGGGACTGTGGTGTGGCTTCTTGTGTTGACCCAGTCCTACAACTGATTAGAGTCACATGAGGAAGACAACTGCCCCCAAGAAGCCCTCCCTGCCCCTGTCCCTCTTCCCAGGGTTGCTGCTACCTCCCCTTCTGGGGCCCACTGCTTTCAGGCTGTGTTTGAGCCTCAGAATCCTTCTCAATGCAAAGAAGCCACCCAGCACAGTTCTCTCTCCAGTTTTCCTCTCTGCTTCCTGGGCAGGCCTCAACCACAGCCCTCCCTGCGCTGCATCTGGGGTCACCTCTGTTCTTCTAGATGGGGAACTCTTCAAGGGCAAGGACAGTGTCGTGTTCATTTTTGTATCTCCCACGTCTGGCACAATGGATTGCTGAATGAATGAATGAATAAATGGTAGTACCAAGCAAGGGGGACTTCCAGGGAGGACAAGGGGATCCTTGCGGTGGCATGCCAAGAAAGCTGTGAGTTCCCGGGGTGGGAGCAAGAGGATGGCACCTGTGTCGTGGTGGCCTGGCATCCAAGGAGTTGCCTGGTGGTCTTTATCCATGCGTTGAGCCAGGCAGGGTTGACTTTAGTTACTGGTTCCTCATCTTGGTCTTCTCAGAGCTGTGGCCACTGCCACCTGCTCACCCTCTCTCCCTGCCCCCAGAGTCCCCCCCGTGCTGGTGGGAGCACGGCTGCTGGCCACCTAGCATCCATCCGGGAAGATGAGTGCCTGCGGGAGGAAGGCCCTGACTCTGCTGAGCAGCGTCTTTGCTGTCTGTGGCCTGGGCCTCCTGGGCATAGCGGTCAGCACCGACTACTGGCTGTACCTGGAGGAGGGCGTGATCCTGCCTCAGAACCAGAGCACAGAGATCAAGATGTCCCTGCACTCAGGCCTCTGGCGGGTCTGCTTCCTTGCAGGTAAGGGTGTCCAGGGTTGGGGACACCCACCCCCAACCCAGGGTCACCTGCCCCAAGAGATCCCTCCCTGGGAAGAGATGGCCAAGGAGCCAGTTCAGCAGGGATGATCCCCATAAACTCTGGGCATTGCTCCCTACAGCAACCAGGACCCTGTTGCAAACTTCAGCCCTGATTCACCATGTCCATTTGAGCAAGTCCTTTCACCTCCCAGGTCTTCCCTCCTGCAAGATGAATGTCACTATGTCTTCCCCACGCTCTGCTCCCACAGAATGAGAATGAGAGAATGACATTGCACAGGTCTCAAGTGCTCTTGCACACCTTAGCTCATTCAACTATTAATCCCATATAATCTTCCAAACAACACTGCAAGACAGGACTTGTTACTATTTCCACTTCACAGATGAGGAAATGAAGATTTGAGGATGTTAAGTAAGTCTCCTCAACTCCACTTCCTTGCATCCACTAATTTGGAGGGTGGGAAATACTTAGCAGTTTCTCTGTTCCTCTGTCCATGAAACAGCACAGAGAAGACACAAATGCAGGTCCCTCCAGCTCTGCGGCAGGGTGCAGCTTTTGATCCCACCTATCTGGGCCTCCCTTCTGCTTGCTAGAGCATCTCTGGAACCCTTGGAGTTCTCACTCCAAGAGCTCTGTCCCTTATGCCTTTGTCATGGCCCAGGACCAGTCTGCACAAGAAAAGCATCTCCAAGTCATGCAAGACTAGCCACAAGCCTAGGTTGGCCAGGATTGCCACAGTGTGGTCACTGGGCTTTTCTTGGTAGGGACCTGTAACCTTCCTGTGCATTGCAAAGAGATGCAATTTGCTCCTCCCAGATTTTTTTCCTCCAGCTTGAATGGTAGAGCTTTGGGGGATCGGGTGGTGGTTGGTTCCCAGCAGTATTTAGCAAGGGAGGACATCTAGGGGCCTGGCCTCACTTGTTGAGTGAGGAATGGCATCCAATTCTGACCTCTTTTCCCACTGCCACAAACTGTGTGACATCAGTCCCTGCTTAAATCTGAAGCAGAGTTTGAAGTCACTAGGATCTGGTTTCCAAAGTGGTTGACAAAACTTTTGGAGTTCTGCTCCATGACACCCACACTGGTGAATCTAAGTCAGCCATGTGCCATCATCAGCCCCATCTGTCCAAAAGCAAAGCAACAGCACCAGGTGTTCAGTCAGCATGGGGACTTTGCAGTGCTGACCTCTTTCCATGTGACTTCCGGTGGTTGGGTCCATTCTCACAGAGGTGCTTCTCCAGAGAGGATTTGATGTCAGGACGTGTTTCCACCCCTGCTGTGGGCCACCAGCCAGGGGCAGGACCTCCCTAGGGTTTAGATCCAGCCCAGATGCAAAGACACAGTTGGTCAAAGATCCTAGGTGCATTTGGAAATACCATTTGAATGGACTAACTTCAAATCCATGTTCAAGAAGGACCTGGAAAAGTAAATGATTCTTATCTCCACAGGTGAGGAGCGGGGACGCTGCTTCACAATAGAATATGTGATGCCCATGAACTCCCAGCTGACATCTGAGTCCACAGTCAACGTTCTAAGTAGGTGCCTTGAACTTTGCACCTGGGCCACTGGCTGCACAGAGAGGATCAGGGAAGAGGGAAGAGTCAGGGTGGCCAGCGAACTTCTCAGGAGCTAATGCCCTTAGGCCCAGCTGGTTGTGCTAGCCTGGCTTCACTAGCTTGCTTTGCACATTAATTCTGGTGGAGACAGGTTGCTGCGGTGACCCAGGCAAGCAAGAGGGCTTCTGTACCCAGGGAACTGAATTCTCTGGACCCCAGTGAGACTGACTGCTTGGACTTGGCCTCACCAGAGTTGGCTCTGCCCCAGAGTGAGCTTGCAATACTGCAATGCAATTCTGATACTAATCACCTGCAGTTAACACAGATTCCACAGGTTTAAGGTATCAGTCCTCAACAAGACTGCCTTCACTTCAGATACCAACTTCAAGTTCAGACGTCCCTGGGACACCTGCACTTCTAACCAATTAGCTACAAATGTGGAAGTTCCCATGACTCCCTCATGTTCAATAATTTGCTAGAAAGATCCACAGAACTCAGGAAAGCATTGTACTTACCATTACTGTTTTATTATAAAGCATGCAAATCAGGACCCACCAAATGAAGAGACACATAGGGCAAGGTCTGGGAGGGTCCCAAATGCAGAGCTTTAGTGTCCTTTCCCTATAGAATCAGGATGTGCCACATCCTAACACATTTATGTGTTCATCAACCAGGAGGCTCAACTGAGCTTTGGTGTCCAGAGTTTTTATTGGGTTTCATTATGCAGGCATGATTGATTGAACTCAATCTCCAGCCCCTTCTGTTCCCCAGAGGTCGGGCTCATAGAACCTGGCTCAAGACCCCAATCCTCTAGTCACATAGTTGGTCTCCCCAGCCCCCATTCTGAGTCGCCTCATTAGCATAAACTCAGGCATGGTTGAGGGGCTCACCATGAATAATAAAGACACTCCTATCATTTGGGAATTATAATTTAGAGGTTATCTCTCAGGGATCAGGGACCAGATAAATTCTTTATTATACAGCATAACTGCTCCCTGAGTAATCATAAGTTGAAGAAGACAGAGGTCAGTGACTGTCCCCTGTGCCACTCAGAGCAGCACCTTGCCCAGGGAAATGGTGAATGTCCCTGGGAGAGGAAGGAAGATGGAGTGACCAGGCCCTTTCACAGCTGCCATACTGGCGGGCAGCGTGGACTCCCAGGAGGGAAGTAGCTTATGCCTGGGGGAAATGACAGAGGCCCTGAATATGTTGGCACTTGAAGACAGGCCTTCCAGCCACACCTAAGGGACAAAGGCCCTGCCACTGCTGGGAGGTCCCCAGACCACCCAATGGGGGATGGAGCCCTGGGAGCTGGTGCAGGGGTGGGGCTCTGAGGACCCAGTGGTAGATGCTACCAGGAACACTGGACTCAGGATGATGAGAAGGAAGTAGGGCCACTGCAGGCTGACAGGCCATCCTTTTGTCCCCTTAATTAGAGATGATTCGCTCAGCCACACCGTTCCCTCTGGTCAGCCTCTTCTTCATGTTCATTGGCTTTATCCTGAGCAACATTGGACACATCCGCCCCCACAGGACAATACTGGCCTTTGTCTCTGGCATCTTCTTTATCCTCTCAGGTAAGTTGTGTTGTTTTCTTTTCATGGACTTTTGACATTTAGCTCCTAAACAGCTCTGCTCTGGGAAGTCCTGGTCACGGCCAGGGGTCAGCCCCTGGCCCTGGAAACAGGACAAGCTGAGTCAGTGACCCGGACAGAACTGACTCAGAGCTGGAGGAGATGTCTGATGACCCTGGACACATCTGTCACCTTCTGGAAGAGCAACAGAGGCTTCAGGGGAGGAGCAGCTCGATAGGCTCACCCAGGGCAGAGCAGGACTGGAGCCAGCCTTCTTTCCAACTGCACACATCACCACCTGTATATCTTAGTTCCTACCAATAATGAGTATTCCTATGTCAAAGGGGCTATGTCTTCATATTTTTGCATGAGCAATAAATACAATCAATCTTTGCAATGGTGGCCCCTTCACCCACCATCCCCATCCCTCAGCTGTCCTCAGGAGACTCCAACTGTCCCCTCCACTCTCCAGTCATATACATGCCACACCCTGGGCCCTCCCAGGCCCCTTCAACATGGACCTATCTTCCTGGACTGACGCCACATTGTACTTCATTCATTCTTCCTTCCATTCATTCATTCGTGATATCTACCAGGCCTTATTCTGGGTGCTGGCATCACCACCCACAAAGAGGCAAGTGCAGTGGGAGATACAAACAAGAGGACAGGAAATAGGAGCCCAGTGTGGCAAGGTCTGTGATGGTCGTCAGTAGCCTGCAGTGGGGCAGGAGCAGTGGCTGAAACTCAGACCAAGGGCTGTGCAGGGAAGACCACCAGGAGGCAGCGAGCTAAAGGAGGAGTGGGAATTAGGCAGAGAATTGAGGCTGGGGGTGGGGCTGGAAGGGCCCTGGAGGGAAGAGGGAGGGTGAGACACTGGGGGGACCAAGCAGGCTCACCACTCGTCATGGAGGGCGTGAGGAGAGCCCAGGGAAGGCATCCGAGGTCATCTTACAGATAGAAGACTGTGAGCCAGGGAATGACATGACCAGATCTGGATTTTAGGAGGACCCCTCTGGGGAACGGAGCAGGGGAGGGAAGCAAGACAGGAGGCAGAGAGACTAGGCAAGAGGTGACTCCAGTACAGGAGAGAGGTGATGGTGGCCCAAACGGGGTTATGACAGTGGAGAGAGAAATGGGAGGGCTCGAGTGACATTTGGGAGGTAAACTCCACAGGACTAGGACTAGGCTTCCAGGGAAGAGCCAAGGTGAGGGCCAATTTCTTGCTTGGGCACTAGGTGGGAGGCACATCATGTCATTAATCGAGGGATCACAGGAGAAGGAGCAGGTTTAGGGCGAAGATCTTGAGTTTAGTGTGAGAAATGCTGAGTTTGAGGTGTCCATGTGACATCTGGGAGGAGGTGTCCAGGAGGCTGCTAGAGGTCAGGGTCTGGGGCTCGTGGGAGTGGCTGGGATCAGACAGAGATTTGGGAGCCATCAGCCTAGGGAGTAGGAGAGAGTCCACAGACATGCATGAGATTTCCCACACGGAGTGTGGCGTGAGAAGGGGCGGGAACGTGGTAAACAAAGGTAGGCTCTTTCTCCCCTTCACAGCCACCTGCGCATTCTCATGGAGACCTTCTCTTTTGGAGATAATGACTCAGGCCAAAGGACTGACTCCTAGGGCATGTATTTTAGTGCCTTGGACTGGTTGATTGGGGAGGGGATTCTGGGGAGGAGATGCTTGAATAACTGATGGATAGATGAATGGGTGGGTGGGTGGATGGATAGGACAGGAAAAACAGCCATTGGGCACCAGGCATTCTGATTGCCACCTGATTCCTAAGTCACTTTAGGGTCCTTTTCCCAACATTTTCTTGTTAACATACCCTGGGAGTCAGGTGGCAGAATGCCTGACGCCCAAGAGCTGTTCTTTCTTTCTCCTTCCTTCCTTCCATCCGCCCATCCATCCACACACCTACCCATTCTTCCTTCCATCCATCTGTCCATCCATTTTCAATCTACCACTGACCCATCTTCCGTCCACTCTTCCATCTCCTACTCCATCCTTCCACCCTTCCATCCATCAAACCAACACATATCTGTGAAGCACCAGCAATGGCATTAGCCCAACCTTTGCGTGGTGGTGTTTTCACCTAGTCCAGGAGGCACAGACCCAGGGTTAAGCTCTTTTTCCTACCGTGAACTTCACAACAGCCAAGGCTATCTAGCAGCTTTGAGACAGCTGAGGTTGTTTGGCAGTGGGCTACAGGATCACAAATGTACCATTGAGCTGGGCCACATGAAGTTGTTTTAATGATAATAAAGAGGGTTCATTTGGGGCAGCAGTGATTCTAACAGGAGTTAAGTACCAAGGAAGGTTTCAAACACACCTATTTTCCTTTAACATTCATCATTCAAGATGCCCCAGTTTCAAAAAATAATGCAGATGGAATTAAACCTGAACAGCTCAAAACAGAGTAATTAATTATGTCTTGATTTAATTACAGTTACTAGTTGATGGGCCTGAGGCAGTCATTTGCACAATGGCAGTGGGAGGTTGGGCCCCTCTGGCCTCCTGATGGGAGGCTTGTCAGCATCTGCACAAACTCTCTTTCTCTCCCCTGCCTAAAGATCTCAGGCCACATCCTGTGGTCAGGTGGGCCGTACAGCCCATGGGCCATACTGGCAGACTCCACAATGATGTGCACAGCTGGAGACAGGGGTTGGGGGCCTTGGCTACCCCTGCTGAGGGGGTCTATTTTACTCCTCAGTGTAGTAAAAGCCACTTGCCCGCTCAGTGGTTCACACTTCTGGTTCACATTAGTGTCACCTGGGCAGCTTCTAAGAAAATACAGTGCCAGGGCCCCAGCGCAGGCAGAGTGAATCTGCATGTCCAGGGAGTTTCTGCTTGACGGGCATAGTCAGCCCGGTGAGAACCACTGGGCGTAGCCCGTGACTCAGGAGGGAAGTTGGACAGGGAGCTTCCTTACCTGCAATGATCTGCTATCTGGAAGGTCCTGGTCCAAGCAGCGTCCTCGGGAGGAAACTCCTGCTCTCCCTCGAACTCCAAAATGAGTGCATTGCCCCCCCAAGGCGAGCAGCTTTGTTCTGACCCGTGAGGGGAGGTGGTGCCACATGGGCAAACGCCCGGGGCTTCCGTGCTGAGCATCCCCTTCGCTCCCCTGCCCCACCCAGGCCTCGCTCTCGTGGTGGGCCTGGTGCTGTACATCTCCAGCATCAACGACGAGGTACTCAACAGGACGAAGGACCCAGAGACCTATTTCAACTACAGATACGGATGGTCGTTCGCCTTCGCTGCCATCTCTTTCCTTTTAACAGAGGTAAACCCCGCCCCGCTGAGCAGGGACGGGCCGGGGGGTGGGGCGCTGGGCCTGGAGGAGGAATGTCCCGCAGCACCCACTCTACTTCCCCTCTTCATCCCAGAAGGTGTCGCCCTCTTACCTTCCCCGGTCTCCTGCATCCGGGACATCCCCAGGGCCCCACTCCTGTCCCCATGTCCATGTCCCACCCACCCCACACGAGCCCCCGCGTCCCCCCGCCGCAGACCCCAGCCGGGGCAGTTAAGGCAAGCCCCCAGCGGTGAGCTCTGCGCTGCCTCCTTCTCACTGTAGAGTGCCGGCGTGATGTCTGTGTACCTGTTCATGAAGAGGTACACCGCCGAGGACATGTACAGGCCCCACCCTGGCTTCTACCGCCCTCGGCTGAGCAACTGCTCCGACTACTCGGGCCAGTTCCTCCACCCGGACGCCTGGGTCCGGGGCCGCAGCCCCTCCGACATCTCCAGCGACGCCTCCCTGCAGATGAACAGCAACTACCCGGCCTTGCTCAAGTGCCCCGACTACGACCAGATGTCGTCTTCGCCCTGCTGAGCCTCGGCCGCCTCCCGCCCGGGACCGTGGACGGCCACACGGCCCTCCCCGTTCTCCCCGGCCGGCCCGAGCCCCGCGCCTGTGGCTGACAGCCCGGTGCAGCTCAGGTGCAGCCTGAACTTGTCACCCGCCCCGCGTGCTCTCCCGGCCTCTCCCGCGCGCGGGTCTGGCTGCCTGCGGGGGCGTGGGAGCCTGGGCGGGCGGGCAAGCTGATTGGCTGAGAGCGCGGGTGAAGCCCCACCCCTTGAGTGCCAATCACGGCAGCGGCTCTAGGAAGCCAGCAGCTGTCCCGAGCCCCCGTGACCTGCTGTATATTGTTCCTGCGCTCCCAACCTCACGGCCCCAGGCCAAGGCCAGCTCTGAGATGCCAGGTTCCTTACACGGACGCAGCTGGACTCGTGCACTCGCCAACTGGCCTGGCCCTCACGTTCGTGATCTGCACCATCGGTCCAAAAGGTGACTCTGATGTGGAGGTCTGGCTGGCTCAAAAACGTCAAACAGTGTTCCTTCTGGAATCCTTTATCCTTTTTTTGTCACCCACGTCCCTTTGTACAACACACCCGCCTGTGCTTGCACCCTCCCCCGCACAGGCTGTGAACCCTTCCTCCTCTCCTCCCTCCAGAACCCAACTGCTCTGTGTCCCAGGCCCTAAGGGGCTAAGGGTGGATCTGAGGCCATACTGATAAAGTCACAAAGAGGCGTTAATGGCTGAAGATGTCTTAATAAGCATAGGCCTTTGATAACATATTTAATAGGGGCCTTAATGCCTTAACCCAAAGAAGTGATTCTGACAATGAGAATTTTAGAATTGGGCTGGTCTGAGGTCATTTTACCCAGCACTGTTTCTGGCCCCAGGGACACTGTCCCTGCTTACAATAGAGATATTTCCAGACCAAGGCCCTACCTAAAATCTAATCACGTAGGCAGATGTCTATACCACCTAAGTAGAAAGCAGCTTTCAAAGAGGCTGCCTGGGATTTGGAGCTGGGTTTGGTGACGCTTCGTACATTTCTAGTCTAAACAAGGCAGACTTGGAGTGATTCAGCTGCTCTCCTGAGGATGCCTGTGACCATTTGGGAGTTGCCAATTTAATAATAATATAGGGAGCGTCTGCTCCCTGGGTATAGGATCTATGCAGGCAAATCAGATGCCTCCGAAAGACCAGGCAGTGTGACGCCTGTTTCCCTGGTGGGACACGTGAGCTGGGGAGGTCTGAATCAGCTTCTGTGACATCCACAGGAGGACAACGGTGGGGGAGCCACAGCAAACCGTGACAGTGACCCCACTGGTTCTCCGGGTATCAGCTCAACTTGTACATTTTTGATTTTGAGATGTTGAGTAGCAGAACAATGCTGTGCTCTCTTTGCTGTGTGTTTTTGCTGTGCCAGCTTTTCTCTTGCTCTCTTTAAGATACCATTAGGTTCATCGCTTCTCAGCCTTTCAGCTAAGATTAAATGTAAGAGACCATTAGGTTCTGAGTAGGCAACACACAGGCTCTGGCATGTAGTACAGAAAGCTGCACATCTGGTGTGTGTGGCCTTCGGAAAAGGGGTGTATTAGTCAGATTGGGTACCGTAATAAACTACCACAGAATGGGTGGCTAAAACAGCTGAAATTAATTTTCTGATAGTTCTGAGGACCAACCTCCAAGATCAAGGTGTTGGCAGGATTGGTTTCTTCTGAGGCCACTGTCCTTGGCTTGCAGATGGCTGACTTCTTGCTATGTCCTCACATACTCTCTATGCCCCTGCACCCTGATGTCTCTCAGTGTGTCCAAATTCTCTCTTCTAATAAGGATACCAGTTAAATTGGCCTGGGGCCCACCCGATTAATTAGATGATTAATTTTAATTTAATCACTCTTTAAAGGCTCTATCTCCAAATCCACTCACAGTCTGAGGTACTAGAGGCTAGGGCTTCAACAGATGAATTTGGGAGAGGACACAATTCAGCCCATAACAGGCAGGCTGTTTTGTAGCTGCGCTATTCCACTTGTTTCACAGTGTGGTAGAGGGGAAAGAGAAGAGAACCCAATTCCGGTCCCAGTTCAGCCACCAACTCACCGTGGATCCTTGGTCAACCCCCTTTGAGGGGCTTGGCCTGAATTATTTCCGGGCCCGCTCCCCACATACCCACAACTCTGCTGATTCTGTCTCACGTAGAAAGCTCCATACTGTGTTTGTATGTTACTTTTCACCCCTTGCCTATAAACTGATAGCAACTGCAGAGTCCCAACTTCCCACTCCCTTGGAACCCTTTGGTTGTACTCTTTGGTTACTGTTCACAGAATAATACCGAAACCATGTTCTGCCCCAAAGCAAAGGAATCGGTTAGCATGCTTGGAGACAATTAGGTAGCATTTCCAAACCGGACAATTGTTTAGATGTGCTCTACTCCAATTTTTGTCAATGTAATTAACTCCTAAGATGCACTTTTCTCTCTCTAAAACACTCTTGCTCTGTCACTGCACCAGGCTTGTTTTTGTGCACATGGAAAAAATAGAATCCATTCATAAATACAAGCTGATTGTTGACTGTGACATCATTAGGATTGGCCTTTACCGGCCGGATGCTGAGCTGCTAATGAAGGAGCTCTTACCCTGGGAACATGCCTTTCACGTGTCTTAGGAACAGGTGCTGGGCTATTTTCTCCCCTCATGGGGGTGGGTGAATGTGTCAATCATCGTGCCACCATCACCATTTCCTTTCTGTCTGTCAGTTAATCTCAGAGTGGGGGCCTATTTGCAGCCTTGCCTCAATCAAAAGATTTATATCCAATATCAAAGTGTATAATTTCAACTCAGAAGTCATAAATTAGGGTCTCTTCCTTAATACACTTTCTGATCTTTTGTTTCCTCAAGCACTGTGAAAAAATACTTTGGGGGCTCCCATTTTTTCACCCTCAAGAAATGGGGGGTAGACTAATAAACCGAAGTGTCATGAATTATGGAATAAAATGACTCGGGGTTATCAGCCTTTACAAGGGAACAATTCTGGCCACGCCCAGTGGCTCACACCCACAATCCCAGCACTTCGGGAGGCTGAGGCAGGAGGAACACTTGAGTTCAAGACCAGCCTGGGCAACATAGCAAGACTCGGTCTCTACAAAGAAAAAAAAAAATTAAGAAAGAAAAGAGGAAACAATTCTGACATTGGTTCCCTCCCATCTGGAATTCTCCCCCCTCCTTATTGCCCTGTGGGTGGGTCAGTGACTTCCCCAGCACCACTAGATGACCTTCAAAGGAATAGTTTGTTATCAGGGCTACATATAGAGCTGAGGGGAGGGGTTGGGGGCAAATCCACGTGTGTCACAGGCTTATCAGTGGTGTCCCCAGAGGACCACATGGGGGGAGCCCCTCCTTAATGTTTGGGCAACTCTCTCTTCTCCCTAGATAAAAGTGGTCTATTAGGTTTCTCCAGAGAAACAGAACCGACACGATATATTTATACAGAGAGATTTATTTTAAGGAATTAGCTCCAGCAATGGTGGCCTTGGTGACTCCAATCAAAGTCTGATGGGGGAGGCCAGCATCCTTCATGCTCAGGGGACGTCAGTCTTGGGTCCATTCAGGCCTTCACCGTATTAGGTGAGGCCCACCCACATTATGGAGGACAATCTGTTTTTACTCAAGGTCCATCAATTTAAATGTTAGTCTCATCCAAAGAACACCTTCACAGAAACAGCCAGAAAAATGTTTAACCAAATATCTGGGCACTGTGGTCCAGCCAAGTTGACACATAAAACTAAACATCATAAGATGATAGAGGGAGGGGTCTGGGGAAACAGCATTCCATCTAAGGCCTGAGCATATCAGTACCTGGGCTCTGTTCCTTGCTAGTGGTCCCGACTGGTGCAGACCATCTGCCTAATGGGCACAAGTGCCTGTTGACAGTTCCCCCGAGTCTTGACTTTTACCCCATGCTCAGTGAGCTACCCTCATATGCTAATGTGACACTGGGAAGTCAATTAGCCTTGGGAACACAACACTCCACGTAGTGAGTGGGTGCAGAAGTGGATGAACGGGTGGATTCCGCTAAATGTGCTTATGCTGTGGTGAGAATAGGCCAGACCTGGGACCCAGCCAGTGCCTCGAGTGTGGGCTTAGCTGTGATGGCAGTGGCTGCTCCATGTGGCATTGGACAGATGAGGCTCTGTGGCCACCACCACAGGGGTAGAGGTGGTAAGTTGGAGCCAGGCCAGAGCCCCCACCAGGCCCCCTGGGGCTGTGCAGCCTGAGAGGTGGCTGCCTTTGCTGTCTGGGTTCCAGGTACACAGATGTGCTGATAGGAAGCGAGTAGTTACCCCTCCAGGATCCACATCTCCCAGGACAGGTGCTGGGGGCCTCAGGTCCTTGGTTCCAGCAGAGCTAAGGTCTCTGGATTTTCACATCCCTTTGCTGGGATCCTAGACCTCTGTTCTGGGACTTTGGACAGGTCACACCTTCCTGGGTCTGCCTCAGCTTTCTGGTGTGTGAAGCCAGGACTCCCTGTCCACTAGCTCTGGGGCTAAGATTTTCTGCCTGGGTGGCTCTGTTCTTGGGGATTTGCATGCCGTGGGCCCTCTGTCCTGCTGTTCAGAGGCCTGAGTCCCCACCAGGGCACTACTGTACCCTCTGTGCATTACCAGCAGCCCTGAGGACTTGTTTTTTCATTTTTATAATGGGGGGGTAGATAAAATCATCTCCAGGCTCTGTCCCCAGACTCTTTCCCCAACTCTAAAGGCTGAAAGTTTTACAGGTAAAACCCAACTAAGCTCAAGTGGTGGACCTGCAGCCCCTGCCTCCAGCCAGGGGCACCCAGAGAGCACCCCAAAGAATGTGGAATTTAGCTAAGAGATCAGATAGTTGGGGGACCCCAAGGAAGAACAAGGTTTGTGCATAATAGAGTGCAAATGTCAGGCAGTAGCAGGAGGGAAAGAGGAGAGAGGGAGGAAGGCAGAATTCTACTTCCTTTGTCCTTGGGTTGGTAGCAAGATGGCGACAGCAATTCCAAGTATCATATCTGTTAGGTCGGAGCCGAGAGGAAGACACGCAAGCCTGGGGTCATGGTAAAATGCTGTTTATTTTAAGCACCTGGGTGCAGGTGGGTGGAGGCCAAAAAAGGTGTCCACCCAGAGGAGGGAAAGGGTGGTGAGTTTTATAGAAAGTTTGGGGAGGGGGAGTTCCACCAGTTTCTGCCAGCTCCATCCCAGCCTTTGTAATTCAGAGTTATCTTTACAACCTCCGGAGATTCCTCTGGAGCCTGCAGCGGGAGTCCTTATCTGACTTCATCTACTGCATGCATTCTGGGGCAGACCCAACAATATCAAGATGCAACAGCATCAGAAGGAAGAGAAGGACTTCTCTTCCTCTATGTCTTTCTTAGGAACAAAGACAACTTTCCCAGAAGCAACCCCAGCATACTTTACCTCATGTCTCATTGGCCAAAACTGGGTCACATGCTCATCCCAAAACTACCATCTAGCAAGGGAACAGGGTGTGACCATGTGCTCCAGTTATCTATTGACATATAACTACACCAAAACTTAGTAGCTTAAGACAATGACAATCATATCATGATTATTTCTGACAGTTTGGGGGTTGGCTGGGCTCAGCAGGGTGGTTCTCACTCAGGATCTCCCAGGCAGTTGGAGTCAGACAGTGGCTGTCATTTCAAAGACCTCCTTGCTCACTTGTCTGGCAATTGCTGTCCACTGGGACTCCAGCTAAGGTTGTCACTAGAAGATTTATGCACAGATTCTTCATAGCATGACAGCTGGGTTCTAAGAGTGAGTGTCTTAAGAGACAGGCAGAAACTTCACTGCCTTTTTTGAAGTAGCCTTCAGAATTACCCAATGTCATTTCCATCATAATCACCAGACCACCCAGATTTAAGGGGAGGGAACACAGATCCAACTATCTAAGATGTGAGGAAGGCACAAGGGACCGGATCTATTGTAGCAACCACTTTTGGAAAATACAATCTGCCCCAACATGATTGCCTTTGAGCCACTGTGCTCCCAGCCCAGAGATTCTGATGTTGTTCTGGGGTGGGGCCTGAGGGTCTGTTTCTCTAACAAGCTTCCAGGCAATGTCAAAGCCATGACATGCTCTAGGCTCTAGGGATTAGGTTCTAGACATCTAAATTTTTTTTTAAGCTCCCTAGATGGTTCTAATGTGAAGCCAGGGTTGAGAACCACTGGCTTAGACTTACTGGGATTTATCATCAGAGCTGGGGATAAGACCACCTTCTCTTGAATCTGGTCGGGAAGTAGTGGCTTCCCAAACACAATGCAGGAAATGGTGCTGGGCAGGCACCTGAGGAGACTGAGGCCCCCAGCATTATCCTTGCTCCCTCCCAGCCCACACAAGCCCTGCCTCCTTAGACAAGGCTGTGTCCTGGGCGAGGTGCCACCTCCATGGGCTCACGCCCAGCCTCTCCTTTTCCCGATGAGCTGGCATCACTGGGATGCAGCAAGAGCCTGACCTTGAGAAAGAGGGTGGTAGCACTCAGCATTCTGGACCCAACGTGCTCTCCACCCCACTGTCAGGGCCAAGGATGGACTTCCTGCCCTGAGCAGGGTGGATGGATCCTCAGAGATGAACTTGCAGGCTCAGGGTTGCGACTGTAGCGTTTAGGACAACCTTCACCACCGGTCTTTGAATAATTCATTTTGCACTCAGCAATTGTAAAAAGAATAAGGGTTGAAGGCTTTGATCAGGCAATAAAGAGACCACGTATCATGATGTTTCCAGTGGACTGAATTTGGGTCCATTTTTATTTTAAATCCACCCACACTCATACCCCTCCTACTCTATTTCAGATACAATACAATGTGTGAAAACACTATGAAGTCTATTTTTAAAAATCTAAACACTATGTAAACTGTAAAGTCCTCCTTGGATTAAGTTATTTTTATTAACAAAATGGTGGTGAGACTACATTAAACAAACTGCAGAAGAGGCTCCAGGTGAGTATCATCTATTAAATACACAGCAATTCTCCATGTCCTAAACGATCCAGGTTGGATGGTGTCTACAAGGTCGGTTCATGGCCTTGGGATTCACCCAAGAATGGGTTCACCATCTTGAATGCAGACATGCTTTTGTGTGAATGTTGGCTTAGGGGTGGGGAACCCGCAGCCTTGGGGCCACATGTAGCCTTCCGTATCCTTGAGTGCCGCCTTTTGACTGAATCCATATTTTACAGGAAAATCCTTGTAATAAAGCACCAGGGGTAGTGTTTGGCACAGAGTAGATGTTTTGCAAGCATTAGCTCACATAACTCTTGCCCTGTGTACAGAGAAGGATACTGAGTCCCACAGAGGTTTAGGGACTTGCTCGTGACCACACAGCTAGTAACATTTGCAGTGTTCTATGACTCCTGTTTCAAGAGCACCCCCAAGAGCTTGGCACCTACAGTTCAAAACGCCCAACACAGCAAATACACCCACTTCTGTAATCAGAGAAATAGTCCAGCTTCCTGTCCAAAGAGAGATGGGGGAAGGAACGGTCTCACTAAGTGCAAAACACGGGGATGCATCGTTCCCTGAAAACCTCTGCATGTTAATCCCAACTCTTTGTCTCCTGCCTCTACACATGATGCCAACCGATGTTGGAAATGGCTGCAGAACAATTCCGGATTTTCCTGACTGAGGTTGGCCGGTGGTGGAACCTCGTTGCGCGCTCATTCTCTAGCAACTGGAGAAAGACTCCACAAGTTTGAGGTGACTGTCGAGTGTGTGACTAGGGGTCAGCTGGCCATCCCAACACACTGGCTCCAAGCAGAGTGCTGAATCAGACTCAGACCCTGGAGACGAGTCTATGTCAGACTCTGGCCTCCAGACTCCGTTTTTCTGGCTGAATCCCAGGGCACCGTGAAAAAAATGGCCAGTGGGTGAGCCGTGGGCGGTGAGACCCCCAATCTGAAGCCCAACAGCTGCAGAGGAGGAAGGAATAGTTCCATTTATTCAACCAAACAGCTCCTGAAGCACCATACGTGTGAGCTGCTGTGTTGGTGGCTGCGTGGGGTGCAAAGAAAAAAAGTGTAGTGAGAATGAATCTTACTCCACCACACTTAGATGTGAGAAGTGTCACCTTGTTTTTCTAAATCAAATTAAATCTGGGCTTGAGCCCCCACTCGCCTGGGTGGTGGGAAATTCAGCGTTCCCAAGGGTTGCACAGGAATCCAATGGAGACAAGATGGCAGGGGCTGCCAGGTGCCTGGAAATCCACAGTCTAGCAGTGTAGGTGCCAGGGTCCTTGCA
Source organism: Daubentonia madagascariensis (assembly GCA_023783475.1). Lineage (NCBI taxonomy): Eukaryota > Metazoa > Chordata > Mammalia > Primates > Daubentoniidae > Daubentonia > Daubentonia madagascariensis. The sequence continues at coordinate 13,622,000 of JAKFHU010000487.1, forward strand.
GAAGCAGGACCTCGACACCTGGTATCCAGCATCCTCAGAAATGCCACCTTGCCATACCGCTCAGGCCCTGCCGGGGACCCTGATCTCTGCTCTTCTAGGAACGCACTAATTTTACCTCTTGCTCGTTTCCTTCCCAGGCGTGGGGACTGTCCCCATGGGTTGCCTGCTCCCCCCGTCCTCCAAGGACTCCCTCCAACCTGCCCCTGGGAAAATACTCCGTATCCTCCCTCCGTGGGTCCCTAGATACTCTTCCCCTAACCCAGGAAACAGAGTGGGAAAAGTGCCCTGAAGTGTTCATAACAATTTACCCTGTTATCCTATTACTGCTAGTTAAATTAGTACTAATGTATTATTTTGATTATTGCTACCATTCATTATTTAGCACCTACTGTATGCCAGCCTCTATCCTGGGCTGTTTATCCCATGTGATTTCATGGTATTTATTTGTTCAGAATCCAGTGCAGAATGTGAGCGAGTCAGACCCCGCGGCGCTCCAGTTCACGGTGCGCAGCTGTCACGGGTCCGCACGAGGCCCAGCTCTGGGGTTTTCCATTCATTCATTCATTGATGTTTCCCTCCCCCCTTCCACCCTGTGAGCAACATTCAAACGTATTTAATATGCATCTTTTTGTTTATATGTACTCCCTACAATGTGTACTGTGTTTTGGCATGTATATTTTAATTTAAATAAATGGTACTACATTATATGTGGTTCTCTTTCCTGCTCTTTCACCCAGCACTGCTTCTGTGATGTTCTGCTTTGCTCCATGAACATATAGTGCACTGCTTCTAACTGCTGCCAAGTACTCCACAGTGGACATTCGCTGCTTTTTGCCTAAATCCCAGTGAAAACGTCAGCAATAAACATTAGAAACGTGGGATCTAGGGGCCAGAGTCTGACATGAACTCATCTCTAGGATCCAATCCCAATTCCTCCAGCACTTTGCTTAGGTCAGGTTGCCCCCAGCTCCCCACAACCCACAGAGAACACCGCTGAAAACAGCCATCTGCTTCCCCGTGTAGACGTGGCAACCGTCTCTTTGGGGTATACCAAGGGGTGGATTGAATGCACCACAGGCCACGTGTGCACTTAATTTAACCAAACACTTTCTCATCACTCCAGCATGGAGGCTGTACCTCATCCACCTACATGCAGGGCCCGAACATCCCTGTGTAACCTTCTCCGCTACAACAACCCAGAATTCCCCAACCTCAACACTATTGACATTTGGGGCAGGAGAAGTCTTTGTTGTGGGCGCTGTCCTGTGTACTCCAGGACGTTCAGCAGCATCCTTGGCCTCTACCTGCTAGATGTCAGGAGCATCCCCATCTTCCACTTGTGGCAACCAAAATCCCCAGTTATTGCCAAATGTCCTCTGGTGTGTGTGGGGGGGTTGTCTCCAGCTGTAAGCCACTTAGGCTCCCCTGCCTGTCCCTGCTTTGTCAGTCTGATACGTTCCATCCTACCCTCCCAGAAATCCTATGAAGAGAGTATTATTATAGCTATCTTTCAGCAAAGGAAACTCAGAGAAATTAAGCGATTTGCCTTAACTTCAGAAAAGTAATGGAAATCTCCAGAACTCACAGTTTAGTGTGGAAGACGTGTCATCCAATCTGAAAGTTTGAGGTGATGGGTGTAACAACCATGTGATTTGGCAGCATGAAGGAAGGAGGGTTATTCCTGGCAGGAGCAGCAGGGAGAGGAGGGCATGGAGAGTGTGAAGTGGAGGCGTCCTCAAGCTGGTCCTCAGGGCATGAGAACGGGAGGCCGGATTGGTATGACACCAAACCTGAGGTCCCCATCACTGTGCTATGAGGTCACCCTCTGCATGTTCATCTTAGAAAGTTCAGGAAATAAAGACAATGGCGAGAAGGGAAACCACTCAAACACATCCACTGTTTTTAAAAATACTGTTTATTATGAAAAATTCCAACCTTATTCAAAAGTAAATAACACTTTTACTGGTAGAGTCTTTGGTCATACCACTCTCAGTGCACCCGATCTTGTCTGATCTCAGAAGCTAAGTAGGGTTGGGCCTGGTTAGTGCTTAGATGGGAGAATAGAGTTCATTGAACTCCCCTGTGCCCATCACCCAGCTTCCACAAGGGCCAACCCCTGTCCCCCCCCAAAGCAAATGCCAAACATCATATCATTTCTTCTGTCACGATTCCACTGTATATCTGCCAAAAAATCACAGTGCTGATTATACACTCAAAATATTAACAATGATTCCCTAATTTCATCAAATATCCAGTTCAATGTTCAGATTTTCCCAATCATCACCTAAAATATGCATATGTGTCTCTACTTGGCAGTTTATCAAGATCCATATCATGTCTTTACATCGCGATTGCTTTTGGGTCTCTTACATTTCTTTTTACCTATGGGTCCTTCTTACCCTGCATCAGTTGGCCCATAGAGTATCCTGTAGCCTGGATTTTTCTAACTGTATCCCCATGGCTTTGATGAACATGTTCTGTTCCTTCTATTTCCTGTGAATTGGTGGGTGGATCTAGAGGCCGATTGGATGCAGGTCTGATCTGTTGGCAATAATACTCCGCCAGGAGGCATGCGACACCTGGCTGTCTCTCCTCTGTGAAGTTAGTGGCCATTGATAGCCATGGCCCGGGTTCAATATTTCATCAGCGGTTGCAAAATGGTGATGTTCTAATACCACCCTTTCTTATGAGCTGGAATACTGCTGTCCAGAGTAACCTCCCCTCACCCACTCTCTGGTTTCTGTACATCGGACCTCATTCCATCCTGTAGCTGCACACGCCCTGCCGTAGGGGTGCACCCAGTCCCCAGTGGATGGACATGTGGATCGTTTACAGCAGCAACATCCAGTAGCAACCTTCTGCCAGCCTTCCTTCAGAAGCCACTCTTTCATCTTCATTTTCAACACAAATCTCTGAGTAGCGAATATTTGTGTCATTGTTCTTTCTGAACCCGGTGATTTCCCTCTGCTCCAAGGGCATGAAACAACCACTTCACAAGCTCTCCTCTAAGAAGTCTGCCCTGTTTAAACGGCTTAGGAATGGCCACTTCTTTGCCAGGTTTTGGTGAGGCCCAGAGCAAGGCTAGAGGCCATTCCCAGAGAGGCCAGGCAGGTTTCAAGTTTGCCCCAGCACGGGGAGATATTGCCAGGAACTAATCAGCACAGGGCGACACTGCCAGAAGCTAACACCCCCACCTCTGCCTTCCCTACTCAGAGAGGGGCCTTTCCTAGAGGCCTCCCCCAGCTGTGAGTCACCAGCTCCCCAGCCCCAAACCCTGCAGAAAAAATGCAAATGGATTCTGGTGAATAGAGAACTAAAGCCACCTCCGTGTGGGAGAGGATGTTATAATATCAGGCTGTCGCCAAATTAACGTTATTAAACAAATGCACAAAAATAGCAGCCATAATTATTCCCTTACAGTAGCTCAATCTGGAGCTTTCAGTGCATTTTTGTTCTCCCCTAAACACAGGGCTGTTGCCGCTCTTGCTTCTGTGGTCCTTCCTCCTTCCTTCTCTCCAAGATGTTGCAGAGGAAAGAGGCCCCAAGCAAACTCCCAGAACCTCTTTGTTTCCTCGGGAAAGAATAAAATGATGGGAGCTAAGATTTTTTCAACACCTACTAAGTACCAGGCCCTTTACAGGTGGAATTCGACTTGATCCTTACAACAACCTAAGGAAGAAGTGCTGCTATTCCCATTGCACAGATTAGCAAACTGAGTCCAAGAAAGGTCATATAACTTAACTTGCCTATGGTCACTGGGCTTGGAGATGTGGGCCTGGGTTTGACCAATCTGTGACCTTTGCCCTTTGCTCTTTGCCTTGCTGCTCCAAATGTTCCTCTGACCAACATCTCCCCGACCTCTTCCCCCACCACTCCAGGGACACCTCAAATCACAGCACCCACCCGCCGTACCATGGCTTGTGAAGTCGGCTCTGTCCCAGCAAGCTATGTCTCCCTGATTGTCGTGGCCTGTCCCCAGGGCCAGGCTTGGTTCAGGATCTCTTGCAGGAGCACAGGGCAGGTGGGGTGGCAGAGGGATGGGGTGTAAGCAGGGCTGGCTGCCTGGCAAGTTGGCTTGAGGATGTGAGGTCATGGCAGGGAGGTGAGAGGCCTAGGAAGGGGGTGACGCAAGCACGGATCTGATCATCACGCCCACTAGGTTGGCCAGGCTGGCCATACGATGGTGGAGCCCATCCCGGGAGCAGCGGCCTGCTTCACTCTTTGACGGCAGATCAGTCCATCTCCCTGGGCTTCTGTCTCCTTGTGACACCTGCTCCATGCCAAAGGTTATAAACTAACACATTTGCAAAGGACGCAAATAACAGGTACCATTCGTCCCCCAGGCATATAGCCATCGAGGGCCTTCCTCTCCTCTGGGTCGGAGCTGGGCACAGAGACTGCGGTGGCCAAGCCCAGATCTTGCCCGTTTGTCCTCAAGAAGCTCACAGTGGAGCACAGAAGTTGTGGTGATGACGTCAGCGACTCCTATTATCACCATGTGGGGGATGCCGTCAGTGAAGGTCTTGGTGCCCTGGCTGCTGGGAGGCATGTGGGCAGACACCCCTCAGCCTCTGCCCCTTCCTCTGGGCATTGCCTCCGCTGCAGAGAGCCACCTCGCCCCCGTCATGCACTTCCCTGGCAGCCCACATCCAGTGACTGATCATCTGGGAACATAAAGGCCTGGTGACCTCAGGCCGACTCTGGGTGACTCTGAAGGGCTGGTCTGCCTCCAGCACCCCTGGGGGTTGAGCCTGTGCTGCAGCTGGGCTGCTCCCTGTACCTGTCCCCACTTCCCGACTTCCAGGTACCCAGATCCAGGACAGCCCCAACTCCCGCAGCATGCCAGCTCCTTCTCAGCGTCTGCTTCCTGAGGAACCCAGCCTGCAGCCTGTCATCACTCTAATGATATAATTGCTGAAGAAGTCTCCCAGGGTTGCTTGCAGGTGGGCCTGGGTCCACAGGAATTGCAGGCGGCCGCAGGAACGTGCCACAGAGAACAGCTTTAGTTTTCGCCGGCCCAGCGGCCCCTCTCCCTTTCTTCTGGCCAAGGAGCAGGCAAAGGACTCACACTGGGCTGATTATAGCGCCCAGTGATGGGCGCACTGTGCCAGGCGCTGGGTCAGGCCCTTTGTGAACATCATTGCACCCAACCACACAAATTATGATTCCCGTCTCACAGAAGGTTTACAAAGTGACTTGTCCAAGGTCACACAGCTAACAAGTGGTGAGACCGGGATTCGACGTTTCTCACCTGGGGCTCTGAGGGGCCCTGGGACATCCATGGGGTGAGGAGGAGGTGAAGGAAAGGCTGAGTGGGTGACGCTCCCTTCCCGCCACCCCACTTCAATGGCGGTGGCTCGACCTGCACTGATTTCACATGCCAGGCGCATGCCATCCTGGGCCAGCATCTCAGGCAGCCTGTGCTTCCCATCCCCAATGTCATGTTGACTTTTCCACGCAGAGGTGGCTCTGGAGTCACACAGCTCCAAGTAGCTGACCTTTCCTGCACAATTCCATCTGCCCGAGTCACTTCAATCTGCTGCTCTGCCCTTAGGAACCACACCAAAGGAACCCTGCATCACAGCTTTGCATCTGAGAGTGGTTTCTGGTCCTCACTGACTGGCCACCTTTTCTCCAGGCCAACCAAGTCCCCTCCTCTTCCCATTTCGGTAGGCGCTACGATTCTGGGACATTTTGTCATCCTAGGTCACTGCCCTCTGTGGAACCTCTAGATTGCAATGTCTCTTTTAAATGCGATTTCCAGAATTGATTCAAAACTCCAGCCCCAAATGCTGGAGACCATTACGTTCTTCGACGTGGGCATTGTGCATTTGTTCATTTTGTTTGTTAATAAAATGACAAAAACCTATAATCTCAGATGCACAGGTGCTCTGCAGCTAAGCAGACCTCAAGCTCTCTACACCAGTGTGTACCTGGAAAATTGGTTTGGGGAGTCCAAAGTCAATACTTTGCATTTACTTCTTTGTCAATTACCAATTTACCTTGTATTGACCAATTTGTCCATTCAGTATAGAACTGGCACCTTCGAAGAATTATCTTTTTTTTTCCTCCAAAATCCAAATGCTTTCCAATTTTATAAGGAAAAAAGCTGACAACTCTGCCCTCTTATGGCCAATTTATTGTTCTTCTGTAATATATTTCCTCCGAATAGAAGGAAACAAGCTGATCCCCTCCGTCGTCCCACATCGTGCTGTGCTCATTTTCTTTGTGTAACTCCCGTCTGCTCGTGGAAACGCAGAAGAACCTGTTCCAAGGTGGCTGGCGAGGGAGTTTCAGGAGCCTGGCTCCTCAACCCCACCATCCACCCGCAATGCTTGGCAGTTGTGGCTGCCTAGAAAGCAGGACAAACTCCTGTCCCCAAAGTACCTCCAAAAGGACTGTGAGCCAACCTCTACGCTTCATATTTTATTTTGAAACAATCTGAAACTTATAGAAAAGTTGCAAGCCCAGAACAAAGAACTTTTTTCTAAACCAGAGGCTTCCAAGCTTTTATGGTAAATGCCACCCTCATGGCCCCAGTAATTTTTTCACAGCACTCCTAGGCCAAAAGAAATACATAACAGTTCTATTTATCAAGTACAGACAGTCCTCGACTTATGATTGTTCAATTTAACAATTTTTCAACTTTTCGATGGTGCTAGGAAAGCCATACACATTCAGTAGAAACCATACTTTGAATTTTGAATTTTGATCTTTTCCCAGGCTAGTAATATGCAGTACGATACTCTTACATGAGATATTCAACATTTAATTATAAAATAGGCTTTGTATTAATATTTAGATGATTTTGCCCAACTGTAAGCTGATGTAATTGTTCTGAGCACGTTTAAGGTAGGCTGGGCTAAGCTATGATGATCAGTAGGTTAGGTGTATTACATGTATTTTTGACTTATGATATTTTCAATTTATGATATTTTATTCAATTTATGACTTATGATATTTTCAGTTTATCAGGATGTAACCCCATTGCAACTCAAGGAGCATCTGTAGTTAGGTTTCTGTACCTTGGTCCAAAGGCATGAAACAACCACTTCACAAGTTTTCCTCTAAGAGTTCTGCCCTGTATAAATGGCTCAAGAATGGCCACTTCTTTACCAGGTTTTGGAGCAGCCCAGAGCAAGGCTAGAGGCCATTCCCAGGGAGGCTTGATGGTGGTAGTCTGAGAGATGTTGCTGTGTTTCCCCCAAACATTGAAAGTATTCTATGGCACCTCTGAGAGTTTACTGTGGCACTCTGGAGCATATTGGAACACAGTTGGAGAACCATGGTCCTAGGCTAGTAAGGTGCTGCTTCAATGTTGCATCATCTTTGAGTTCTTTAGTATGTATTTCCTGCAAGGGAGGGCATTCTCCTACACAGCCCAACACACTACTCACCATCAGAATCCACAATGATGTGTCACTACCATCCAAATGCCACAGTGGAGGTCAGTATAAAGGCCCACAGTGGACCAAGAGAGGGAGTGACCAGCAAGACTAATGGGACTCTTTGTAAAGGTGAAGGACCAGTGGGAGCTTCCCTGGTAGAAGGGTACCATCTATGCCATGCGTAGGTTTAGGGAGGATTGGGGTATTTGGGAATGCCATGTTCTCTGACACCAGAGCCCAGAGACTGGAGACATACGATGGGGCCAGAGACAAAAGGCCCTTGAACTCCAGATTTAGGATTTCGGACCTCATTTCAGAGGCTATGGGAGCCAAAAGAGGTTTCAGGCAGAAGTAAGACATGTCTGACACCAGTCTCCCAGGCAGCAGCATCGCTGGTGACAGGAGCAGGGAGGGAGGCTGGGCTGGGAGCAGAGCTGGGGCTACTCCCTTGTCCGGATGGGGCCCATGTGACACCTGTGTGGGACCATGGGGCTGGAGGGTGGCCCAACAAGAGCCAGGCCCAAAGCAGCCCCATCCAAACACGGATTTGAGAAACTGACCAAAGCCACATGGAGGCGGTCAGCTCTCAGGAGGCAGCGTGCCATCCCAATTAATTCCGGAAGCCCCAAAGTCAGAGGGCTGGATGTGTTTCCAGGTGCCACTATATGGCAGCTCTGGGGCCTTGGGCACTTACCTGACCTCTCCCTTCCTCACCTAACAAAAAGATAACAAGAACTACTTTATGACTTGTCATGACGATTAAATGAAGACACCCTTGTAAGGTTCTTAGCCATGGCCAGCACAGAGTAAAATAAATGTTAGCTAATACTGTCCCACTTCTCGGGAGACTTGTGTCCCAACAAAGGAGTTTCTTTCATCCTAGACCAAGCCAAGGACCAACAGTTTGTGCAATCAGTTAATGCTTAAGGAGCAGGATGCTGGTGGGGCTGGGGGCTCTGGGAACCTGGGATGGAGATGGGGATGGACATGGAGGAGGGTGGGCTCCCGGGCTGCAGAATGGGATGCTAAGGAGGAAAGAAGCTTCTAGAAGGGTAGCAGGTGTGGAGAGTCCAGCAGTGTGGTCAACAGATGCTTTGACTCAAGGGGCTGGGCAAGAGGCAGAGGCTAAGGAGAGGCCACAGGGTGGACCAGGGAGCACCAGACAGGATGGATGGTGTCGGGGGAGCTGGGAGGTTCTGGAGCTGGTGGGGCAGGGAGCAGGAGGAAGAGGAGACAGCGTGGAGCAGAGTCACGTGCCACGCATTCACTCTGAGCACAGGAGACCCCTCCTGCTCCTCCTTAGTGTCCTTGAACGGCAGAGGAAGCAACGGGAAGGGTCTGTGGCCTGGGGTCTGGGCTCTGGGGCCACACCCTGGGCAGTGTGGGGAGAGGAGGACACTCTCGGGGAGGGCTGTGGGTCTGCTGGCATGGACCCACACACGAAAGAAGCCTTGACAGAAAGGGGAGCTGTTCCTACGCCGTGTCTCAGTTGCAGTCATTGGCACACACTCTATGAGAGAAGGGCATTTCCTTTGGGATAACAGCCCTGCAATGGACTGCATGTTTGCGTCCCTCCAAATTCATGTGCTGAAATCCTGACCCCCAATGGGACAAAAGATGATTAAAATTAAATAGATTTTTAAAAGAAGAAGCACCAAAAACGCACTGTAGTTCAAACACATTTACCTGAACAGACAAAATTTTTAGCAAAAAAAAAAAAAAGATATCTGCAAAAACTGCAAAACACACCCCCCTCCCTCCAACAAATGCCAAGCTTCCAAATGCAGAGCAGGTGTGTCCCAGGGGGAGCATGCTGCAATCAGGAGGCTCCGGCTGATAATTAAGCTACAAACGTACAAAGGCACTTCTTTGGCCAGAGAACATTGTAGATTGTTCTGAAATTCCACCATCTCTAGCCAAGGAGAAGAAAAATGTGGAGAATCTAGCAATTACCTCCAGGAGATTTCACTGCCAATAGACCCTAAGAATGAAGGAGACAGGGAAGGGTGGTGACAGAGGGAAAGGCTGGAAGAGGGCAGGCCCCAGGCACAGGGTGAGAGGGGAGGAGAGGCTGGGAGCAGGGTGAGGCTGGGAGCAGGGGCGAGGCTGGGAGCAGGGTGAGGCTGGGAGCAGGGGCGAGGCTGGGAGCAGGGGTGAGTGCTGTAAGCTTTCCCAGTTTTTGGCTCTCATCCCTGGATCTGGGAGTGTGCTCACTTCCTGTGGTCTTTCTCTCTTCGACAAATGAATTTCTAAATAGCAAAGATCTGCTCTATGAATTCACAAGCCATGACATCAAAACAAGTCTCCTGACTTACTAAACGTACATCTTACAGATGTGGGGGGGCCACGTCGACTTGGGGGGCCATTTAGGAAAGCAAGTGCCCCTCAGCAGACCCAGCTGGTTGGCATGGAAACGCCCAGTGCACAGAGGCAGGTTCTGGCAGTTCTGGAAAGTTCCGGGGCAGAGCAAACTTCCCTGCTGTTCTGATACAGCCATCTTGGTGCTGAGGAGACTGACTGTGGCTAAGAGCCAAACTACTGCAACCTTAAGATATTGTCCACTGGCAAATTATCAGTCAACAAATAATGGGCAAGCTAGACACTGAGTAAATACAAATTTGAACAGGAGACCTAAGGGAGCGGCTGACCCACTGGGGCCTGTGATCTGGGAAGGCTTCCCTGAGGAAGTGACATTTAAGCCCAGCCCTGAGAGATGAGTAAGAGCTCCCCAGGGAAAGGCCTCGGACAGTGGCTTTTGGCGACAGCATGGGAAAGGCTCTGAGGTAGGCCTGAGAACCTAAAAGATGCGCAGGAGAGCAAGCAGGAGTGTGGAGAGACTTAAGGGACAGAGGCCAGGGTGGGGGGAAGATTCAGAAGACGACCATTGCGCACATTTCTTAGTTTTTTTGAAAAAAAGGGGGGGAGGGTTGAGAACCATTTTTCATAAAAATGATCAAGTCAAAACTTCTTCCCAAGCCAGACAGACCAGTTCACAAGGGCCTGTGTCTGTCCTTCTCTCCCAGGTGTTCTCAGCTAATGAGCTGCTTCTGAACACCTGGCAGAGCACCCAGAGAGAAGAATATTGAGTTTTTAGTGTGAATTTTGTTTCTTCTGCACTGTTCCCCAGAAAAGGGTGGGGGAACCACTCACGTTTGTTGAGTGCCAACTATGTGTCAGGTGCTGCACCAGCCACTGGACCTAAGTTGCCTCACAGCTCCCCTTCAGAACAGCCCAATGAAGAACTGTTGACTATTTCCCCACTGCTTATGCGAGAAAACAGAGTCTTGGAGAAGCCAAAGCACTTGCCCGGAAGCACCTGGCTTGCAAGTGGAGAAGCCTGAAGTTTGGAATCAGATTTTTCTGACCTAACCCCTGCCCTCCTTGCACAATTGCCTGCTGCCTTCAACCAGCAAAGGGTCACTCACTCAGCCATTGAATGATATTTATTGAGTGCCTACTGTATGCCACAGGCTGTTCTTAGGCAGAGCACTGGCCCTTGAGGAACTTATCTTCCAGTGTGGGGGCGAGTGGGACGGAACGGGATGGCCACATTAACACACACCTGAGATAGGTTTAGGTGTAACAATGCGGATACAGTTAGGATCAGGTGGAAGAGAGGGAGGAGGGGAGGCCTCTCTGAGGAGGTGACATTTGGGCTGAGACCTGAATGGTAGGGAACACTTGTGGAATCTAGTAGCAATAAAGGTTTTGATTAAGTTCAGAAAATGGTGGTCTAACTCTTGCAAGAACGTGCAACGTGGCAGGGAGCCATTGCCGCGGCGGCCTTCTCAGACACAAAGGGAGAAGCCCCATCTGGTGGCCAGATCCAGCAACTGCATGGATTGAGCCCACAGAAACTCAGAATTAGGCGTATTCAACATCCACAGATAGAAGAAAAACAATGCCTTGTAAACCCCTGTGCAATTCAGAGGCAATATGATGGGTATTCTTAAGCTATAAATAAATAAATATCTCCTAAATAAATAAACAAAAACTTCCAAACTTCATGTATATCTGTGTATGTGTGCCCATGCCATATTTTTTGCAACATCTAGGTACCACTTACCATATTAACATTTTTTCTATGAACGAAGTTGTTTATTAAAATACATTTCAGTGGAAATAAAAATCTTTTGTTGCCTCCTACAGTAAATGGAAATCCAATATTGGGCACAAAAAAAGTAGAAGACAGCCAGCAGGATGAATCCATGGAACACCAAATCACATTGTTTGACTTCTTCTGGACCCCAGGCCTGCCTCTGTCTTTGTTACAAGCAGGAGTTCGGCAAGCAAGGCTGGGATGTTAGAGACAGAGAAACAGGACTGAGGGAGGCTTGCCTTAACTAAAAGGAACAAAGCACATCGATGGGAGGATAATTTTCTCATAGGGAGATTGGATATTATTTAAGGTCACAACCCTGCCCCCCTAAAGTTCTGGGGTGTGATGCCCTGGGGACTCCAAAAACACATGACTATGCATGTTTGTTTGTCCAGGCATGAAATCAACAAGAAACACTGGAAATGTCCCTGGTGACCATCAATCAATCAACTGCCACCTCCCACCCCCCAGGCCAAAAGAGGTTAATCGATACTTGCAAGATCGCACAAAGTATGGTGACCTGGAACAGAAATGAGGTCTCCTGATTTGCTCGCCAGTGCTCCTTCTCTGCCCCTGGGGAGGCCAGTGCCATCCATGAAGTGTGACAAAATCCTCCTTTAACACAACTGTTTCATCCATTGAAAGCTGCTTCACAACAAATCTGAATTATAGGCATGATTCTTTGAGTACTTTTGGCTAAATTTGTGCGTTATGTTTAGTAGACAAGGGGAAAATAAAGGAGAAATGATTATCCAAATATAATTTTCTAAAGTAGAATTTTCAGAGAAGTTACCACGTGCAGTTGTTCTCTAAAATTCATTTCACAACCTAATTCCTGAGCAGTCAGTAGAAATAGGTATTTTTCTGATTTACTTGGGGACTTGGGACAGGATTTCTATGGGAGGCTGCCCAGAGAGTGGCCTGGATTAGGATGGAGTTTTCACAGCAGGCAGCTGTAACTCACTGACACCCTGCCCACGCCGGACGCCTCTAATCAGACGCTGGCCAGTTGCCATTCTTGGCCCAGATAGTACATTTCTAAAACCAAAGGATCTGCTTATAAAATCTGATTGGGAACAAGAGCAGGAAGAACAGACATAACATAAGAAATTGGGAAGCTCAAGCTGGGATTCCCAAGACTGAAGAAAGCCAGTTTGTACGTACACCAAAAGGTTGCTTTTCTGAGTATGGGGACACTGTCCAAAACAAAAGCGGCTCTTTCCCACCTTCCTTGGGGCCTCTTCACGGGAGGGCAGTGGAACTCAGCATGTTGGCAGCTTGGATAATGAGATTTCCACATCTCCCTGACTCCATCTGCTCTCCTGTCTGCCAGAGCTCTCAGCTGGAAACACAGAACCTAAAGGGACAGTGACTTCTTGGTGGGGAGGAGGGCAGGACAGGCCTGGTAAGAGTGCTTTGCTACACCGTCTGGGCCAGAGATTTCTAGACTTGAAAGGTACAGATCTTCTCACAAAGCCCACATCCTAGAGATTGTATGTTTAGAACATGCTGATTGAGAACTCGTAAAACCAAGTAAAATTTACTATGAATTTCATAGTGCTACAGGATAAATTTGTAGTTTATTCATCACAACAGCATCTGCACAACTTTGAAAACCAGTAATCTGTGTATGTTTAACATGCAACACGTACTCTGTGCTAGAGCTGCTCTTGCACATGGACTTTGAGACCCTGACAATTGGTCACTGTCCCCTTGGAGTCTGTGGCCCTCCACCTGGAAGCGTCTGCTTTAGCCCAGTCATGAAACTAGCACCTACCTTCCAGAGGCACCTGGGAACAGGGATCCACACACCACCTTCAGCAGTTGTTTATTTTTTAGTTTAATAGATAGTCTCTTTTTTAAACTCAGGGTTTACGGCTCCAGAATTTTCGATTAAGCAATTGCTTTGGATTTGTGGGCCCCAAAGATCTTCCCTCCACCACCTCTGCCCCAATTGAGTGGCTAATTGAGGTGAATGGGCCTAAGGTGTAGCCAGGGACAGAGAAATGGTGAGTCTGCCCAGACATGAGAGAACTATGCCTTGTAAAAATACAAGGGAATTGTCTGATTTGAGAATTTAAGTGGATTCCAACTCTTTGTCCTTCTATCAAAAATACTTGCAACTCTTATTTTGCATAATACTGTTTAATCATGTACTACACACTACAGCATACTGAGCATGCACGTCAGGGCAGAGATTTGCATGCACAGACAGGAATTTTGCATTTATTAGATACATTCAATTATTTTCAAGGGTAAATCTGATTAAACTACTTTCTCCTTAGGTGTTGACTTTTAGATCCTGACATCTAAGAAAGGGTTAACTTTGAGGTATGAGAGAGAAGGGGAGCGAGGGACTTCTATCATAGCATTGGAGGTGACAAAAATGAAAGACACAATCATTGTTGGGACTTTTAGTGACACTGTGAGACAGCTATAAGCTATATAACGACACTGGGGATTACATTGTAAATATAGCTCACTTATTTAGTGTGATATAGACAAATTTTTAATTTCTTCAAGTGGAGATTTAATATTAAATTGCCCAAAATTTAATATTCGAAACTGCTACAGATACAAAAGACTGAAAACCACTAGAGTAAATGGAAACTTTAAGGCCAGAAATCAGTTCATTCATTATTCATTCAACAAATACTGATTACACTATTGCATGACCACTGTGCCTCAGGCCATTTGTTGGAGCTGGGACAGCCCACACCATCCCCTTGCTAAGCAACAAGGCCTCAGAAATCTAGATGCTTGCACAGGGCTCTCACAAGCCAGAGGGCACAGAGGACATTCAAACCACCCTATGTACTTCACGCCCATTGTGGGTGAAGGGTAGGTTTTATTGTCATGAGACAGCTTCACATGGTCTCCTGAAAAGATCTCAGGTCTGGGGCCCCAGAGGTCCATTTTCTCACCCCGGCTCTGCCACAAACACTGGGCCTCCCTTGATCCTTGTGCAGTTTCGCTTCTGTGGTCCATGCCTGAACTACCCCCACCCCTGTGCCTGGGCCCTGCCACCTCGCCCACCTCCCAGGGCACCACACTCCCCAGGCAGAACGCAGCCCTGCTGACTCTAACGCACCTCGTGTCCTAACCGGGGCCTCTGATGGGTCCTCGGTGCTGCCAGCGATCAGACTCTGTTTCCCAAGTCTGTTCAGTGTCCACCCACCGGGACGACTAGCCTAGACTTTCTAGACTTTTCTCTTCTGGTCTCAAGTCCCCAACACCTTCCCCATCCTCACTCCCAGCAGATTGCTGCAGATCACCTCCCTGCTGACGTCTGTGCCACATATTCCACCATCCCTCCTGGCAGTAAGGACAGCCGGTCCGTGTTCCCCTCTGGTGCCCTGAGTCCCAGCCCCCTACGAAAAGCCACAGCTCCGACCTCTTTCCCTTCTCTCCTGCAGCGCCTGTTTTCCCTCTCTGCTAGACTCTTCCTTGCATGGTATGTCACCCATTTTAAAAAAGGAGCAGAACAAAACAAGCTTTTCCTGGCCCCTTGGCCCCCTCCAGCCGCTGTCCAGTTGCACATTCTTCCCCTCGCATCCTCTCTTTAACCCGCCACCGCTAGACTTTTGCCGCAAACACTGCACCGACACTGCTCTCCTCTGGGTCACCAATGGGCCCCACATTGCTGAATTCAATGCCAACCCCCAGAAGGGTCTTTTCTGTCCTATCTACCATCAGAGAAGTTGATTCATGCCTCCTCCCTGCAGTACGACCTTTATTTGTCCTCCAGGACACACCCTTTCCCAAACACTCCATCGCCAGCCTTTCCGGACTCCTCATCTCTTGAGCTCTGAAAACTAAGGTGTCCTGGGGCTCAGTGCTTAGCCCTTTTCTCTCCTCTGCACTTGCTCCTTGGGAGGTCCATCCAAAGTCACCGATTTAGATGCCAGATAGGTGTCTACACTGACACCTCCAGAATGTGTATCTCCACCAAGACCCTCCCCTGAGCTCCAAACCCCAACTGGCTGGTTGACATCTCCCCAGGGAGAGCTAACAGCTCATTTGACTTCTGGAACTCATTTGGCTCCTGACTCCCCCAAAGCCCGCCCTCCTATGTCTTCCCAGCTCTGTTAACGCCTGTGCCATCCTCTGTTGCTCAACCAAGCGCCTTAGAGTCATTTTCAGCTCTGCGCTTTCTCTCTACCTTCTCCCAACTCAATCCTCCCGGCTCTTCAAAATACGTGCAGAATCTGTACCCACTGACAGATGAACGGATAAACAAAATGTGGTCTATCCATGTCACGGAATACTGTTCAGCCTTAAAAGGGATGGCAATTCTGACACCTGCTGCAACATGGATGAACCTTGAAAACACGTGCTAAGTGAAATAGCCGGTCACGAAAGGGCAAATACTGTGTGAGTCCACTTAGATGAAGTACATGGAATAGTTACATTCATACAGACAAAAAGTAGAATGGTGGTTGCCAGGGGCTGGGGGAATGGAGAACAGGGAATTAGTGTTTAATGGGGACAGAGTGTCAGTTTTGCAAGATTAAGAGTTCTGTGGCTAAATGGTGGTGGTTGCACAACAATGCGAATGTACCTAATACCCCTGAACTGTACGCTTAAACATGGTTAAGATGGTAGATCTTACGTCATGTGTATTATACCACAGCTAAAATACATTTTTTTAAAAAACCCTGGAGTCTGATCACTTCTTACCCACTTTATTACTACTACCAGATTTAAGGCAATGTCATCTCTTTACTGGAATTATTCCCGCGGCCTCCCATGTCACCAGCAGCCAGAGGGATCTCAGGAAGCCCAAGTTCAAGCACACTCTACCTCTGCTGCGAGCCCTCCATGGCTCCCACCACACCCCCTGGGTTTTGGTGGCCTTACGACATCAGTGGGCTCGGCTCCCCAGCTGTGTCCAAGCACACAAGGCCAAGGTCTGGAGGGGACACAGAGGCAAAGTCCTCAGTCTGCACTGGCACCCCCATGATCTCCCAGAGCTCATCTCCTACTTCTTCCCCTCCATCTACTTCCCCAAGCACCTGTCCTCAACACTCCTGCCCCAGGGCCTTTGTTCCAGCTGCTTCCTCTCCCTGACACTCTCTTCTGACCCACATCTGCCTGGCTGACTTCTCGCCTCCTTCGGTCTTGTCTCACCTCTTTGGCCAGGCCTTCCATCACTGGCCAATAGAAAACTGCAACCCCGGTCAGGCACTCCCTGCCTCTCCCTCCTGCCCTATCCCCCCCACCTTCTCACACGCTACACACTGTGCACTCTGATTTTCTATGTTGTGTGTCTCCCCTCACTGGAATATAACTCACGAGGCCAGAGGTTTTGTCTATTGCATCCCCAGTGCCTAGACCAGGGCCTGGCACATATCAGGCACCCAACAAATCTGTGGTGAGTGAACAAGTGAGTGAAAGCACGGGCTAGTGTTCTCACCCCACGGTGCTTCAGTCAAACTGTCTAGAACAGGGCTTTGCAGACCTTAGCATGTGTCAGGGTCACCCAGGAAGCTGGCGGAACACACTGCTGGTCCCCACCCGAGATTCTGATTCGGGGGTCTGGGGAGGAGGTGACATTCGTCATTGCTAAGAAGCTCCCAGGTGTGGGTGGTGCAGCTTGCTGGTCCAATATTTCACTACATCTCAGGGGTGGATGAGACCCCGGGGCAGGGAGAGGGCAGTAGGAGCTGACTGGGGCGGGGGGAAGGGGTTAGAGCCTCCCTGTCCCAGCAGAGCCCCCACTGGCTTTGCCGGTCCGGGAAAGGGCGCCTCTGCCTGCTGGAAGCTCTGCAGAAGCAGGAGGTGGCAGGGAGGGTGGCAGGGCCCTGGAGCGTCACACAGCCCTCTTTCAAACCCACCCTTTGTCCAGCCGAGACTCTGCTCACTGGCCAGGAAACAGAGCAGAAGTGCCCTGTGCACCAACAGCAGGACAAGAGTAACAGGACACACGCATTTACCTCTGAAGTAGACATCGCCCACCATCCTCAGCCCCTGAAACACCACCTGCGCACACCGTAGGAAAGCTCGTGTGGATCCCACACAGACCCCGGGTCACACCCGGATCACACGGGCCCTGGCCTCACCTGCACTGTCTTCTCCTTTCTAGCCTCTCCTCCTCCCCCTCCGTCCCCTCCACCCCCACGACCGTCCTTCCTAATCCCCCCACACAAGGCAAACATACCTCGTCCCTCCCATAGAAGTACACACGCAAGCACAAACCCTCACATCTGACACACTGATGCCCCCCCACCTCCTGCAAGCGTGTGCACATGCGTGTCTGCAGCTCACAGACACAGAACCGCCTGCTGGGTCTCTGCCAAGCCCCCCACCCACAGACCCCCCGAACATACCCCTGTGCAGAAAGACACACATGCAGGCACATACCCACACCCATATCCACCCCCCCAGCACACACACACGCCACCTCTCTCCCAAGTCTTCTCTAGGAGTTTCTGGTCCTAGATTTGCTCTGCCATTTTGAAGACGCGCCCTATAGGGCAGATGCCCTGGCACCAGTAACCATGGTCTGCCATCCCCACTCCAAAAGCCTGTTACGAACCCTGCTCTGCCCACCTGGGCCTCTTCCCTTCTTCCCACCCCAGGAGTAGCATCCTCTCTCACCTTCAGGCCCAACACTGAGAGTGAAGGTGCATCCTCAGGGCACACCCAGGAGCAGCTACCATCCGGCCAGCCTGCAAAAGCACCTGCGGTCTGCCAGCCACTGTGCTGGCCCCTGCACAGTCAGAAATAAGAAGCTGCAGGTCCTACCTCTAATGAGCTCACGGTCCAGGGGCAGCTCT
Organism: Daubentonia madagascariensis; assembly: GCA_023783475.1. NCBI lineage: Eukaryota > Metazoa > Chordata > Mammalia > Primates > Daubentoniidae > Daubentonia > Daubentonia madagascariensis. Next base: position 13,640,266 of record JAKFHU010000487.1, read on the forward strand.
GGGTGGCAGGTGCCATTACACAGTTACTGGGTACCCTGGGGACCCACAGGGGGTTGTCAGATCTACATGGATGAGCCACAGAGGAAGGGACACTTGGGCTGGGCCTTCAAGAGTGAGCAGGCATTTGGCCAGACAGGCAAGGAGCTAAGACGCTCCAGGCAGCAGAGAAAGGATGGACCTAGGGTAGCATGGCAGCCTTGGGGAGCTGGCAATTGTTTTGTGTGATCAGAGCCAAGCAGGGAGGTGGAGGGTAAGTGGAGGATGTGAAGCTGGACGGGTAAGGGGACCTCATCACTAAGAAGCTGGTGCCAGCCCATGGTGCCTGGGCAGCCTCACCCACAGGTGATGGACAGCCCCTGGAAGCGTTAGATGTGTGTCTCAGGGTTATCATGCTGGTGGAGGCAGGAGCAAATGGGATATGGCTAGAGACAGAGAAGCCCAGAGGTACCCATGGATATCGCATAGTATTAGATTTGGCTGCAAGAAATAAATAAACCAAAAAATCCCAAATAATGGTAGCTTAACAAGGTAGAATTTTTAATTCCCTCTCACATTCAAGAAGTCTGGCACTATGGCTTGTGTGGCTGTCGTGGTGGCAAGGACCCAGGCTCCTTCTACCTTGCTGCTACACCATAAGGGGCTTCCATTCCCATAATCGCCTGTGGTCCAAAATGGCTGCTGAAACTCCAGGCATCACATCTACATTCCAGTTCAGAGGAAGGAAATGGAGAAAGGAAACAATGCCATCCGTCCTGAAAGTTACACATGCCTCTTCTGTTTACATCCGCTTGGGTGGGACCTGGTCATATGGGTCACCTTGCTGCAAAGAGAGGCTAGGAAATGCAGTCTTTATTCAAGATGACAAAGGTCCAGCCAACCGTGAAGGGTTCTGTGACTATGGAAGAAGAGAAGAATGACAGACCAGCTGCCCTGGGTGGTGGAGTAGTGAGCCTGGCATTAGCTGGGAGGTGACTATACTTCATGACCTTGAGCAAAGGCAGCCACCTACACACACTGGCCTTCTTCTCCCAGACAACAGTCTCTCTGCACAGTTCTCCATGACGTGCTGGGTGCCGCAGGGAACGTGAGAGAGACGGGAGGCCATCTGCAAAGGCTGTGGCTTTCTTAGGGAACCCAAAAGGGCACAAAATAAACAACTGCAGGGTAGAAACCAGCAAGAAATAAGCACCCCCTGACATGGAATATAATCAGTGTGAAATAGTGGGCTCCAGGGTTGGGCACCCAGAGCTGACCCCAAAGAGGGGAGCTCAGTGGGGACCCCCTCATCAGGGACGTTCAAGGAGGAGATGGGACCTGAGAAGATCTAGGTCCCAACATAAAGAAAGTGACTTCCCCCTCTCTCTTTGCTGTTTATTTTTATTATTATTACGACATCAGATAGTAAGGCAGAGAGAGCAAAAGGCTCAGGGTAGCATGGAAAGAAGTTGTGAGTCAGAACAAGGGCTAACTTTGAGACTGGCCATTCTTAAACTGTGGACAGAATTTCTTCAGAGTCTTTGCTGAATTGGGAGCATGTTCAGAGGCCTCCGCAGTGGGCAGAATCGAGCGATCCTGCAATGGGCCTTTCTGAACCACCTTGGACCCTTCCCTACCGGCCACTCTGTCCCCATGGCAAGGCTGCAGGCACCTTCTACGAGGGACCTCGATCCCTGCTGAGCTTCCCTGGCTCTGCCGTGGCCCCTCCTGCCCCTGCCATTCTCCCTCTGGTTAGGATCCTTGGCCTTTGACCTCTCTTTGGCCTTCTTGCCCCTCAGCCCCATCCTCACATCTGGGGCACTGGTTTTATTGCTGTTGTTGCTGTGTGTTTGCTTTTAAGCTATCCCTTTATTCCAAGCCCCAAAGGCTTGTCATAGCTCCAGCTCCTTGAACCCCGGGCCAACCCAGAGCCCAGGTCTAGCTGGGGAGGGGAATTTGGGCCTTCTCATTCTCCTTCCTCCCCGCTAGGGCATTAGCATTTGCCCTAAATAGCCAGTGATTGCATGGTAGCCCAGGGGCTAACTGGTAAGGGTTGGAGCCATACCTTTCTGGGGGGACAGGGCTCCCACATTTCCAAATGTCTGCCCCAGTAGCCGCCAAAGCTCTTGCTCAGTCTTGCTGGAGGCCTGGCTGGGTGTGTGGGCTGGGGAGGGGAACACAAGATTGGAAAAGCAGAGCCTGGGCTCTGGGAGGACTTCTGGGGCAGGATGGGGATGGTAAAAGGGATGCTGTGAAGTGCCTGTTGGGCTGGCACAGAGCAATTTGCCCAGGAGCCCAGCAGGTGCTTGGAATGGAGAAGTCACAACCAATGGGGCAGGTCCCAGGCCGTGCTTGTACTTGCCTCTAACAACCAGCAAGAAAACCCTCTCCTCAGGCCTCCCATGCGTGGACTGGCTGACACTGAGGGAGGAAGCCACCAGCAGGGAGCAGCAACGTGCAGGGATGCACACAGTCCTGATGGCATTTGGGTCTTTGGGTCTAGCTCTCCCTGGGGTTCCAGCTACATCCCTGCACTTCCCCCGGTTAGTTCTTCAACTCATCCAACTAACTGAATCAATCCCTTTGGGCTTAAGCTTGATTAAGGGCATCTGTCATTTGCAACCCAAAGGATTCTGACTGAAATCCACTCACCTGCAGGAAGCACTGCCCTGGGCATCTCCAGGTCATATCCCTTCGAGGAAAGCACGTTGGAATGCCAATGAGTGAGTGCGCAGCTATGCGGGGAGAACCTTAAATCCTCTCTAACTCGTAAAATAGTCACAATCTCTGGTTCTTTGCTAATAACAAACAGAACCACAATAGCTGGCATTGACTTTGTGTGTGTTACAGACTCAGAAACCAAGGAACAGGATGAGTAGCTTGCCCAAGCCACAGGACTGGTAGAAAGAGAATTTGGCACAGATCTGTCTCTCTCCAGACTCTGACCTCTTAACATATGTTATTTGCAGTATGCTGCCTAACCGGAGCGTGTCTACACTTTGTGATTAAAAATTGTGCTCCCCGGTACCAATGACCTGTATGTCTTATTTGGGCATCAACATGATTTATTTCAAGAAATAAACTGGTTGCCCATCCGTGGTCTTGGCTTGGAGAAAGACACTTTAATTTCTCCTCCCGGCCTGCTAGCCTACCATGACAATGAAGAGAGCGCTTAGCGCAGATGGCCTGCCTGGGCTCAGCCCCGGGGACGAGGGCTCTCACACTATCCCCTAACTGGTCAGAGGGGAGTGAAGACAAAAGATCAGGCCTGGTGTGGTCACGGAGAAAGAGGAAGCCATGAGGATGGCCCTGGAGCCTTGGACCTAACAGATGACAGATGGCCAGGGAACCAGGTGACCCTCCATACTTGGGTTTCAAGTAATAATGGTTCCTTAATTGGGACAAAACTAGAAACTTGTTAGATTACTAAAAAGGAAAATCATATGACCCAGTTGGTCCTCATACCCTTTACTTGTGGCTTCTTGATTGGGTATGTGTGCATCTCGGGAATGGGTACTGAGAAAAGCGCAGCCACAACCCCAGGGGAATGGATTTTCTGTTCTAATCCCTCGTTCGAGATGTTGCGTGTTGGCGTCCTCATGAAAGGGCACCGGGACTAGGACTATTGGACGTCCTTTGGTATCTTGGTGATTGCTGGCACAGAATGTGAACTGTGTTTCCAAGGGGTACTTGGCCGATCTGCCTGGGGCGGAGATCCAATTTTATTCACTGTCCAAGAAGCCAGGGAGGAACCAGCAAATGTCTGAATTTCAAGTACTGCTCTCACCAAGCAGAGATGGTGGTGTGGAGGGGGAATCCACTCCTCAGCCTGTCCCAGCGCTGCCCTTAGGAGAGGAGGGGCTACCTCTGACTAGGGAAGCCCCAGGATCAGCCATTTGGGGTGGGGGGGAGCCAGGGGATGCTTTAGGTGGAGAGAACAAAGCCAAAGAAGAGCAGAAGCGTGGTGGTGGGAGCAAGGACCATGCGTGTAAAGGTGGCGGGGCGGTGGGGACCAAGTGAGCAGAAATGACCAAGGAACTGTTTAGAATGTCAAAGCCAACTTCAAGTTGTGAAATTTTTGCAGTACTGCGATGTGCCATCCCTTTGCCATACCCTCAAAACACAGAAGTCTATGTCAGAGGGGGGGCTCTGAGAGCGGAACTTTGTGGGGACTATTCCCCACAAAGGTGCAATATTCCACATTGAGGTCGATGTCAGGTGGCACTAGAGAGAATTCCATGAGATAGTAAGTGGAGACCAGGAGCTGTAAGGACCTGGCAAAGCCTTGGGCTGGTGGGATGGAGATTCAAGCAGACCTCACCTTGATTTGAAGGGACAGAGTGAGCCCATTTGATATCTGGTGGTCAGTGAACTGAATGTCTCCTAGGAAGACAGATGCTCCAGTTGTTTCTCCAGAAATAGGATGAGGTGAGCTGGGATGAGCCAGGCTGGATGAGACAGCTGGGACTAGACAAGGCAGGTATGCTTGGGATGGGCTAAGCCACTAGGGCTTATCCATCTGGGCCCCCTTGGGACTGGCCATCCAAGTGTGGAAAGATGATACTTTGGATTAGAGGTACTCCCTATGGCTTTGGGGAAGAGGGAAGTTATCTGGGCCATTGGAGCCATGAACCCATGACCTCGACCTGATATATGTGCCTAACTCTGCGTATAGACAGCCCCTGCTTTCCAACAGATTGTGATGCAAGGATTCATTGGCAAGTTCAGAGCTTAGAAAACATCTTCTAGTAGAAATGGCCCCATACAAGATTCTTAGGGTCCCTGTTCAGCCCACAAAACTGGGGTTAACCTTCAATGTGTCTGGACCAACTATGAGACTAATACTACTCTAGATCCTAACTACCACTGAAAATATTTTTCCATAAAGAAAAACATAGTGCTAGTTGTAATTTTAAAACAAAATAAACAAACAAAGAACATTGTTTCTCCAAGCCCATGATCAGGGTGGACATCTCCAGGCCCTCCCTTCCAGCTTACATGGGAGGCACAGACGTGGGGAGAGGAGAAGGGCACTCTCACATAGGGGATAATTTCTGGGGTTGAAGACTCAGATGGGGACAGGGGAAGGGCAAGTTACATACATGAATCAGTTATGAGACAGTGATCTAAACACTAAGCATTATTTACCTAGTTATGGATCCAGAGAATTGCAAAGATGGGAAGGTTGCACCTATTCACCTACCGTCTTGAATCTCCTGTACACATTCTTGCCAACTAGTCACTCAACCTCTGCTTGAATACCCCCAGGGATGGGGCACTCACTACCACCCAGGGGAGTAAATTTCTGCTCTGGAGAGCTCTGCATTGCTAAAAGGTGACATAGGATATACCACCTTTTCCAGTCTTATTCTGCCCTTGGGGTTGGACTCCTCCAGCCTCTGGGGATAGGGGTGGCATCAGAGGGAGGTGAGCATGTCTAGGGTGGAGAGCCCAAAGGGGGTTCTTGAAGACTTAGATGTTGATGTCCCTTTCTACACCCTAACACATACCAATGTCCTGTGGCTACTGCTGATTGAGCAATTATTATATGCCAAACACTTTACCTGTATTATCATATAGCAACCTCACAAAAACCCTATGAAATAGGCACAAATGTTATCCCCATTTTACAAATGAGCAAACATAGGCTGGCAAGGTTTAGTAACTTGCCCAAAGTTTACCCAGTTAGTATAGTGGTAGAGCTGTCAGAGTCCAAAGTCATGCTCTGAACCATTACACACAATCCTGCCTACAGCACTTCACTGGCCCAGAGGAGGATAAAGCCTATATCCTCCATAATTCCTGACCAGGCTTTTCCTCTTTGCCTTGCAAGAAACCCAATGTGTTCTGCATTCACTGGCCACCAAAGCACCAGGACGAGACAGGGTCATCCCTGACATGTCTCTTTTGTATTTCATGAGATGCTGTGAGCTGTTCAGAGGGCGGGAGAGTCTGGATGGCACAGATGTCTCGAGGAAGGAGCGGCTGCCTCTAAAGGTGCAGGGCAGGGAGACAGACTCGGACGGCAGATTCTGCTCCAAGCACCTTCTCCCTAGAGGAAGAAGGCTCCCAGGACTAAGTCATTAATTTTTTTTTAATAAATAAAAAACCTAAAGTAAACCAACACCCTCACAGGCATTCTGTGTTCTGTTCTCAGAGATGACAAAATTTAAAGCGTGCTCTCTCTCTCTCTCTTGCTCTTTGTCCCTCCTGCTTCATCCCTCCCTCCCTCCTTCTCTCTCTCTCTCCATCAGTCCATCCCTCCCTCCTTCTCTCTCTCTCTTTTTCTCTCTCCCCTTCCTTGGCCTCCTCTCTCTGAAGCTCGTTTGTGAATCTCAGCCTAGCAAGACTGTCTTCAGGAGCATCTAGACTTGGTATCAGTGGCAACATCAAAGAAATGTATTCTTTTCATATGCTTGTCTGCTTGCATCTAAACCCAGAATAATGATTTTCTCCTAAATGAATAGCTCTTCGCTTTTTTTCCTCTCCCATATAAAGTGGAGTAGCAAGCAGTTGCTTGTACTGGATCAGACTGCACCCCATGACAACTCAGCATATTGTTTGCTCATCTCAGAAGAAACCTTTTTTTGCTTTCATGTGAATTTGCTACTGAATGATTTGCTCATGCCATGTGGCATATCATGACGGGGGAATAATAACAAAGCTTATTAGTGGGGTTGGTAGGAGGAAGGTGGGGTTGTGCGTGCTCTATCTCTGCTTCCACAAATATTCCCTGAGCATCTACTATATGCTTGGCACTCTGGATGCATGAAATTGTATTCTAGTGAGATGTATGTCCCTCAGTATTATTATATGGCAGATTTTTTAAAGCACCATAATACTTTGCAGCTCTCTTCATCAAGAGGTGACGTCATTGATTTCACCACCCCTTGAATCTGGGCTGGCTTTGCCTTGTTTTAGCCAATGGAATACAATTCAAGTGACATGTGATTTCCGAGCGTAAACTTCAAGAGGCCCTGCACCTTCCACTCTTACTGCTCTTGGAACCCTGAGCCACCATGTGAAGGAGTCCAGACCATCCTGCTGGATGCGGAGAGACACACGTTACCCCCAGAACCCCAGCCAACAGCCAGCTGACTTCCAGAGGCAGCACCACCTCACTAATTGGCAGCTGAGTACAGACACATGAGTAAGCCCAGCCAAGATCAGCTGCGTCAAACTCAGACCAGAAGAACCATTGAGATGAGCCCAGTCCAAAATGCCAACTCACAAAATTGTGGGCTGAAGAAATCATTGTTTTTTAATCTTTAATAATGTTTTTGCCCAGTTTTTCAATTAATAAAGTAATATATATTTTATAGAATACTTTGAAAATACGTAATACTACTGTTAACATTCTGTATTCTTTGTTTTATGCATCTGTAGATCTGTACCATATGTAGATTCTGATAGACAAATATGCTGTTTTTCCCTTTCTATTCTGAGATATTGGAAAAACAGAAATGTTTTTCCTACTCTCTACTCAGCACAACACTTCTGACACCAGATGTGTGGGGGTTGTTTCCCCACATACCAAGCAATTCTCCAGCAGACACTAGCTGAGTATCTTCTAATTCAATTCAATTCCAACACAGTCTACCTGGACATAGTGTCAGATCCCACACGTTGAGGGCTCAGTCTCACAAGACTGCCCCCCACTTCAGATGTCAGCCACAAGCAGTTGGTTGTCACCTATACTTCTGACCAAACTGCTATAACCTTCTGACCAACCTGCTATAACCCCAACCTGTTGGGGTTCCCATGACCCCCTGCTCGGGTTCAATTAATTTGCTACAGTGGCTCACAGAACTCAGGAAAACACTTTACTTACATTACCCATTTATTTTAAAGGACGTTACAAAGGACACAGACGAACAGCCAGATGGAAGAGATGCGCAGGGGAGGTGTGGGGAGGAAGAGCGTGGAGCTTTCACACCCTCTCTGGGAGTGCCACCTTCCAGGAACCTCCTCGTGTTCAGCTACCCAGAAGCTCCCCAAACCCTGTCCTTTTGGGTTTTTATGGATGCTTCATTACATAGGCAAGATTGATTATATCATTGGTCATTGGTGATCAACTTAATCTTGACTCCCCTCCCCTCCTAGGAGGTTAGGGGCTTGGGCTGGAAGTCCTCACCCTCTCTAATCCTGCCTTGGTTTTCCCTCTGGTGACCAGCCCCCATCCTGAAGCTGTCCAGAGAACGCCAGCCACCAGTCCTCTCCTTACCATGCAAAAGTGCCCTATCACTCCAGGGAGTCCAAGGGCTTTAGGAGTTTTATGCCAGGGAACAGGGGTGAGGACCAAATGCCTTTCATGGTATCACACAGATATTCATATGACCAAAAGACAGATAAACAAGAGAAAAAAACAGAAGTTTATTAACATGTTTATTTCATTTATACATGGGAGACACCCAGAAAACAAGTAGTTCTCATAGAGGAGGCTTTGAATTGTAGCTTATACAGCACCTGCAACAAAGAACAGTAAATTTCTAGAGAAATGACCAGGCAAAGGAAAAGAACCTTGAGTCTCTACGGGCAGCAACCTGGCAGGGCAAGGGGTGCAAATGGATGGCAGATAAATGCTCGTTGGTAAAGCTTGTTAATATAAATTTCTCTGGCATCATCTCCAGGCCAATGAGTGTCTAAAAGCTGTCTTCAGTGATTAGCCTTTGTTCTTTCTGGTAGAGAAGGAGACAGGATACCTGTTGTCTCTATAAATCTATGTCCTGCTTTTAGGCAAATAGAGGGAGAGCAGAGAGCTCTTCTGTATTCGTTTCTTCTTAATTGTCTTCAGCTCAACAATCTTTCATATTCCGGGGAGGCACATTCTAGTCTCCCACATTCATTAAGTTAAAAAATCGAATAGGATCACACACTATACACTAAATTGTATTCTATTTTTTTAACGTAATGAATTGTGAACATTTTTTGTTATGCTAAAATACTATTTTGTGATGTTGTTTTTTATTAGCCATATGTTGTCATTTATTGAAACAATTCCCTATGCATGGACATTGACACGGTTCTTATATTTGCTGTCTTAAATAATATTGGGATGAATATACTTAGAAAAATATCTTGAGCTCCCTTTCTGATTATTTCCTTAGGACAAATTATCTGTAAATGGAAATGCTGGATTTTAAAAAAGCTCCATTTTCAAGGCTTTGGATCGTATTGTCACATTGCTCTACAAAAGCAGTTCTCAAACATTTTGGTCTCAGAGCCCTTTTATATTCTTAAAAATTATTGAGGACCCCAAAAAGCTTTTGTTTCTATTGGTTATTTCTACCAACACACTATATTATTTTAAAAATTAAAGCATAGAGACTTCAAAATATTATTTCATTTAAAAATAATGACAATAAACTCATTGAATGCTAACATAATATATTTTATGAAAAATAACTATTTAACAAATAAAAAAATTTAGTGAGGAGAATGACATTATTTCACATTTTTGTAAATCTTATTAACATCTAGCTTAAGTAAAGATGTTGGATTTTCACCTCTGCTTCTGCATCAATGTGTTGTCGTATTACACATGATGGAGCCTGTAGAAAACTCCTCGTACACTAGTGAGGGAATGAGGGTGAAAAAAAGCAAATAACATCTTAGTATTATTACGAAAACAGTTTAATCACCCAGAAATCTTCAAAGGGCCTCAGGGAGCCCTAGATCTCTAGGGAACATTATCTTTAAGAACAAAAAAAAACAACCAAAAAAAACCCTGTGCTAATTTGTTAAGCAAAAGGTGAGATCTCTTTGTTTCTGTGTTTTTTTAAAAAACATCTTTTTGAGATATAAATTACGGTAAAGTTCACCCATTTGAAGTGAATAAATCATTATTGCTTTAAGCTACTAAGTTTTGGGGTTGTTTGTTACGCAGCCAGGGCTAACTGATGTAAATTATATAGTAATATTGCTACTGAAAGAGAAGCAGTGATAAATAGCATGAAAAAGCATGAAATAAATAGCTTCTGTACAGTTAAGACAGTTAAATCAATACGTGGCATTATCACTGTTATTGTTACTATTTGTAACAGTCAAATATTTATTGAGTTCCTGGTATAAACATTTATTATTCTCTATCCCATTCAGATTGCTCCACAACCACCCTGTGAAAGAGGTTTTATTAGCTCAGTTTCTGTCCCCACGAATTTTTAAGAAATTATTATTGCCCACCACAGGTGTGCTATGGTAAACACAAAAGAGTTAGATGACACCATCCCTGCTCTCAAGAGTGGGTGAGATGTACAAACGCGTCTCCAACTCCTGAGCTCAAGCGATCCTCCCACCTCAGCCTCCCGGAGTGCTAGCGTTGCAGGTGTGAGCCACCGTACCTGGCCATGAGGTGTACAAATGTGAAACATCAATAGAACACTATCCATTCTTTCTTTCTTTACTTTATAGACTTCCATTGAGTATCCAAATTGCACTAGGCTCTGTGCTATATTCTGGGGGAGACAGAGACCAAGGATGGTGCCCCCAGCCTATTCCCACCTTCAGGATCTGGGGATGGTCTTGAGATACATCTTGGATTATTGTATAAATGCTGAATCACACATCACTACACAGAGAGATTCCAAGATGAGTGAGGTCAGGGGTGACTGTAAACAATTGCACATAGGACATAGGAGCAGTGCAGCTAGGCTAGGGGGAGAGGTTATATTTTTAGGGAGCACAGAGAAGCAAAGGCAATGAGTGTGGGTGCCGGGCAGAAGCAGCCAGGGACTGAAGGCTAATGTTAGGGCAGAGGGAGATCAGACTGCCAGGAAAAGTAGAGCCGATTGGATAAGCCAGGATCTAAACATTTCAGTGGAATAGTCCAGAGACCTGCTGCTACGTCTTTGTCCTGAATGGCAGACATCATTAATCAACCACCTCCTGCCAAGCCTGGGTCTTTTTCAACCCGGTGCTCCAGGCATCCACCACAAAGCAATCAGAGTTTGCATACGTGATGAACCCTATTTGCCACTGCTGGAATAGTTATTCTCTCTCCTGAGGACAAAAGACAAAAATATTCAGCCGGCTCCAGATAAGGTGAATCATAGAGTGAAATAGAGAACTGACTCTGGAGCCAGGCTTCCTGAGGTTGGATTGTGGTTTCTCCATGTACCAATTGTAGGATCTTGTGCAAGATATTTGATCTCTCTGTTCCTCAGTTTCCATGTCTGAAAAATAGAAATAATAGGCTTAAATGAGATAATACATTCAAAACACTTACAGCAGTGCCCCATCGTAACAGGGCACTATTTCATCCCAGCGCTCCTACTCTTGCTTTCTTAATTTTCCCCCATTGCAGCAGCCAACCAATTTCCAAGTGAATCAAGATGAGAAAATAGACTTAGCATAGGTGGGTAAAGCATGTGACTGTAACAGCTTTGCTGTATAGACAAGGACAGAACTCCAAATGGCCTCTGGGGAGAAAAGTCTTTAGAAACCATGTTAACCCCTGGAAGAGTGTCCCTAAGGACATGCCCAGCAGAGAGTTGGGGTGTTTAAGCTCTACATTTGGGGGGTGGCACATTGAAGTGCTTCTTTCCTCCATGATTTGTAGAAACGCTCATGATTACTCAATTCCACTGGCTATTTTATCTGCTTGGTTAGCTTGATGTCCTAACATCAGGAAGACAACATGGGTAAGGAAACACATGGGGACAGAAAACCAATCTCAAGACTACAGACTCCATGATTCCAGATTTCCTAATAGACAGTCAGAGAGGATCAAAAGGCAGGAGTGCAAATTCCCCATTGTACACAGAACTCCTTCCTATTAGTAAGAAAATAGTCTACAAGCCAATAGAAAAGTAGTCAAAGGCATGACCAGGGAGTTCGCTGGAAAAAAGAATACTAATAGATTTGAGATAAATGAAAAGATGTTCAACTTCTCTCATAATATGACAAAAACTACTTTGGGATACCATATTTCACCTATAAGATGGGCAAATAAATTAAAGTTTGGTAATACTCAGTGTTGGAGCATGTGAGAGGAGACAGGTTTTCTCCTACATTGAAGATGGAGGCATTAAATGGTAGAACCTCGTGTAGATTGATGTGACAGTATCTATCAAAATGACAAATGCATTTGCCCTTCACCAGCAATGCAAGAATCATACACGTGTGAAATGACATATACATGAGATTATTATCATGGCTTTACTTGTGTTATCTAAGGACTGGAAACAATCAATCAATAGGGACTCGTTAAAAAAAATTATAATACATCTACATAATGGGAAAATATGCAGCCACAAAAAGAAAATAAGATCTTATATACAGAAATAGAATCATCCCCTATATATTGATAAGTTGTTTTAAAAGCAAGATATAGAATATCATTTATAGTATGCTGTTATTTTTGCAGAAAAAAAAAGAGGAAGAGAAAAAATATATTTGCTCGTTTTTAGAGACTCACTCTGAAAAGACACATACAAACTGAGCAATTCTGGCAACGGAAGTGACCTGTAGAACTTCAAGTTCCAAGAGTTGCCTTCACAGCCTCGAGTTTCACTCTCTTGTTGCCTAGAGCTGCCGGTAGAGTCTAGGCGGACACCATGGCAAGAGAGAGGACCGAGGCTCGAAGATCAAGAGCAGAGAGAGGAAGGAGACAGCAGACCCAGCCAGCCCCCAGCTGTACCAGCCGTCTCAGCTGAAGAGCCAGACATGTGAGTGAGGCCCTCTTGGGTCCAGCATCAGCCGCCACCGCATGGAGCAGAACTGAGCTGTCCCAGCCGAGCCCCGTCCAGTTGCTGAATCATGAGCAAGTAAGTGACTGCTGTTTTAAGCTACTAAGTTCTGGAGTGACTTTTATACATGAATAAAAAATGGATTCAGGAGAAGATGTCATAAATGATATCATACCAGTCTGGGCAACATCGAGAGACCCTGTCTCCAAGAAAAATAAGAAAAATTAGCCAGGCATAGTGGTCCCTGTAGTCCCAGCTACTTGGGAGGCTGAGGCAGGAGGATCCCTTGAGCCCAGGAGTTCAAGGCTGCACTGAGCTATGATCGTGCCACTGCGCTCCAGCTTGGGTGACAGAGTGAGATCCTGTCTCTTAAAAAAAAAAGTTATCTTGCCACCCAAACATTATTTCATTTAATCCTCACGACAACCACCAAAGTAGGCATTATTGTCCTGATTTCACAGATTAGGAAACTGAGACTCAGGGAGCTTAAGTTATGTGATCAGGGCCACACAGCTTGTGAGTGTCCAAGCTGGGATTTGAACTCAGGGTTGTCAAACTCCCAAGACTTTGCTTTTGGCCCCACTGTCCAGCACTACAGCTTTGGGGCCTGCACATATAAAGAGGCAACATTTCCGAGAGACACAATGCATGTTTGCCTTTGGTCCTATGTGACGCTGAACCCACCTGGCAGGAAACTAAATAGCAGTGGCCCAGGCCCTTAGTGAGATATGAAGGTAGACACTGTGGCCTGAGACATTTTCTCCAGATTCGTGATTTGCAGTGGTGAGATCTCCCAAAAACAGCTTCCCAAGCTTTGGAAAATGACCAGGAAACACGCGCTAACTAGTAATGAGAGTAGGATAACAGACCCGCAAATCAGTACCGTGGAGAAGCCACTCTGTATCTCCATTTAAAAACCTAGTCTTAGACCACTAGGTCCCATTTGGAGTGATGGAATCTTCAAGTTGGAACGTGTGTCTGTCACCATTCTTAGGTGCAAGCACTGGGACCCACTCTAACTGGTCTTGGCTGAAATGGAATTTTTTAAGGGCTACTGTGCAAATCACAGATTGTGCAGGAGGTCAGGGAATCAGGCGTGGCGGAGGCAGCACGTTCCACCAGTGGCTCCCGGTAGAGAGGCTCCTGCCACCAACACAGGGACCTCCGCTCCCACCGCAGGTGCGCCCTGCGTGGGTGTTACCACCAGGACTCCACCACTGCTGCCCCTGAAAGCTCGACCCCTCTCCAGATAACCCGCAAGCAGTGTCTCTCTGTCACTTAACACAGCCCCTGCCATTGGAAGGCTCGTGCTGGTGCACCTGACTGGTGGAGTCCAGGTCACATGATAGTACCATAGCTGCAAGGGAGGCTGGGAAAGTGAATTCTGGTTTCTACCTGGGGATGGGGGGAGGAGGACTCCTAGTGTGGGAAGCTCTCCAAACATAGGAAGGGCAATCTCCAACACGACAAACAGAAGGAATCCTGGAGCTCACACTGCACGTGGCACTTCCAATTAACAGATGAGGAGTTGAGGCCCAGAGAGGGGAAGGCCCAGCATCACACAGAGAGTGAAAGGCTATGACCAGAATCTTCGCTGTGGCCAACTTCTGGGCCAGTGTCTTTTGGTTACATCACAATGTCTTCATTCATTCTTCCAGCAAGTATTTCACGAATGTCCATTCTAGGCCAGACACAGTGCCAAGACCAGGACATGGTGTCAAATGTGACTTCACTCCTATCTTCAGTAAGCTTACAGTGTAGTAGGGAAGACCCCAGGTATGTGCTAAGGGGCATTCTCCCTGCCACTTGGGCATATCTTAAAATCACTGGCACTTAGCTCAATGCCCCCTCGTCCAGGAAGCCTTCCCTCACTAGCTCAGCATGCAGCCACTGCACTGTACCAGCTGTCCCTTCTTCAACCAACATTTACCAAGCACTCAGGATGATCAGTCATGAGACAAGCCTAGAAACCACTGAGATGCTTAATATATTTACAGGTGTTATGGTGGCCCATAAAGGGACTAAGGGGGCATTGGCGGGAGGGCTGCCTGCTACCCATGAGGGCCCAAAGACTCTCCCAGAGGAGATGCTGCTTGAGCTGGCACCTGGGAGGTGGGTAGGAGTTTTCTAGGCAGACAAGGGGAGGGAGAGTGTTCCAGGTAGTGGGACCAGCACAAACAAGGGCATGGAGGTGAGGAATGGCCTTTAATTCCACCACAGTCACATGACCCTTAAACAGACCCCCATCCTGGGCTGTGGGCGTCTTTGTCCAGGCCACTGGAGTTCAAGAACCTGATCTTACTCTTGCTCATCTTTCTGAGGCGTTCATATGGAAATAATGCCAGAGGATTTTTCGCTTGTTCCATGGCCTCCGCCTGGCCTTGGGCCTCCCAGATTCCTGTTCATCATCCATGTGGGAGATGATTTAAACCTTGCAGGGGGAGGCATTTTCCTTTTCTTTCCTTTTCATGTAAAACATGTCACCACATTTCAGTAACCCCAATTGCTCTCTGGTGAAAATAAATAGATAAATAAATAATTTTTCACACAATTAATTAGCAGGCAGGAAGATGCTAATGCATTTTGCCAACTGTATCCTTCCCCAGCTTGCTCCCAGAGGCCTGGGGCTGGGGAGGAGCTGCTGCAGTTTGGAGCTGGCGCCTTCAGAGATGGCAGGCAGTTCTGAGCATTGTGGCACAGGGACTTCTCTCCACCTGCTGGCCAACTGTCCACCTGCTGGCCAAGTGGACTCCATTTTCATGATGAACAAATGCTTGTGTTGTTGAGAAGGTCTGTGGTGGGACAGAGCCGAGTTGGGTTGGATTTCTGCAGCTGCTGTTTACTAGCCGTGGGATTTTCTGAGCCTCGGTTTTCTCATCTGCAAAATGAAGTTTGTTGAAGATTCCAGTCTCCCGGCGTAGTTTCAAAAATTCAATGAGATGGTTTGTGGAAATCTCTGGGGCCAGGTGGTATGATCTCCATCTTACAGATAAGGACCCTGAGGCTCACAGAAGTAGGTAAAGTGACCTGCCCAAGGTCATACTGTTGGTGAGCCAGGACAGGTCACCAGGTGTGCCCAGTCTAGTACTCAGGGTCTCACACTGTGCCATCCTTCTGCTTGGCAGAGACCAGAATGTCCCCTAAAACAACCCTGGGTCCCAGGTCCTATGACAGCAGGCAGCAGAGGAAAAGCCAATGTCCTCCCTCCAGGGAAGACTTGGATGTCCTGTGCTGAGAGAGCTTCAAAAGCACTGACCTTATTTTCCAACCAACAGAGGGAGAATGAGACCTACCTTTGAAATCACGAGGCTCCTGGGAAACCCTTGGCAAAGGGCAACCTTGGCAGTGTAGTTGGGGAAGATTCTTCCCCACCCATTGGTGTTTTATTACTTGGCTGGGTGAGAGGCTTCCAGCATGGTGGAGCAAGTTTTTAAAGGTTTCCTTTGAAAATCGGCAGGTCTGTCACTTCAGTACCTGCTATGGAAACCGAGGCAGGAAAGGCCTGACATCCTGTTTACACTGACAGCAATAGATGCATGTCAGTGCTGGCCACCAACCCTCATTATCTCAGCAACCCCAGGAGGGAGGTCCTGCAGCAGTTCCCAAGTTCAGCTGAGGAAAGGGAAGCCCAGCGAGATGAAGGACTTTGCCTAGGGGCACACGGCTAGTGGGTAGAAGCACCAGGATTCAAATCCAGGTCAATCCGAGGGCAAGGTAAGATGCTTCTGCAGCAGCAGCAGGCAGCCTGCTGGAGGATCACCCCTAATCATGACATGAGCGAGCAAAAGACCAAAAGTGTGATCTCACCCTTCTGGGAAGGTAAAACATGGCATCTGTGCAAGGTCATCCATTGCAGGGCTGTTTGGAACAGCAAAGTAATCTAGACGTCCATCCAAAGGGGGCTAGTTAAATCAATTCCAGAGCATGGAATTATACGCACATTTTAAAATAACCAGGAAGCTCTCTGTGTATTGAATGGAAGGATTTCTAGGATTTATTAAGTGAAAAAGCAAAGGGCAGCAGAGTGTATTAATATACTATGTTTGTATAAAAATTAGAGGAAGATGATCATCTCTATTTGCATTGACTTGTATATGCAAAAATAAATTTTGGACAGATAAACGGGAAACTGAAGTGTTTTCCGGGAATGATGATGGGGCAGGGATGAGCCAGAGGGTAGGACGGGGAGGCAGGGGAGATTATCACTCTTTGCCTTTCTGTGGTTTTTCTCCCTTTTCCTAACCTTTTTATTTTGAAATAAAGACTCACAAGAAGTTGCAAAAATAGTACAGAGAGGTCCTATTACCCTTTATCCAGCTTCCCCAAATGGTAAAATCTTACCTGATGGTGGCACGTTATCACCACCAGGAGAGTGCACTTTCGTGTCCTCCCACGATCTTTTTGTACACTTGGGTTTTTTTTAATTGTGGTAAAATACACATAATGTAAAGTTTACCATTTTAACCATTGTTAGATGTACAGTTCTGTGGCATTAAGTACATTCACATTGTTGTACAACCATCAATCACTACCATCCATCTCGGAACTCTGTCTTGAAAAACTGAAACTCTGTACCCTAAACAGTAGCTCCCCAATCTCTCCTCCCCCCAGTCCCTGGCAACTACCCTTCTACTTTCTGTCTCTGAATTTGACTATTCTAAGTATCATAAAAGTGGAATCATAGAATAGTTATCCTTTTGTGGCTGGTTTATTTCACTTAGCATAACGTCCTCAAGGCTCACATCCATGATAAAGCATGTGTCAGAATTTCATGCCTTTTTAAAGCAGAATACGTTCCATTGTACACGTATACCACAGTGTATTTACCCATTCATCCGTCAGTGGACACTTGGGCTGTGTCCACCTTTGTGCTGTTGTGAATAATGCTGCTATGAACATGGCTCTACAAATATCTGTTTGAGTCCCTGCTTTGAATTCCCTGGGGTATATACCAAGAAGTGGAATTTCTGGATCATACGGTACTTGTACGTTTAATTTTTTGAGGAACTGCCACACTGTTTTCCACAGGGGATGTACCATTGCATTCCCACCAACAGTGCTCAAAGCTTCCAATTTCTCCACATCTGCCCCAACACGATACTTTCTGTTGTTGCTTTTTTATAGTAGCCACGCTCACGGGTGCAAGGTGGTATCTCACTGTGATGTCTGTGGTTTTTTTACAGACAAGTCATTCCTGTTGCATTAGTGAGTTGCTGCCAGGGAAAGCACAGGACCAGGGACATCCATGAGAGACATCAGACTCAGCTGCCAGCTGTGGCCTTGTGCTCACAGGTCCCTGAGAGGCTCAGCTTCTGGAAAGGACACTGGGGGTGGTGTGAGGAACCCAGGGTGCTGCTGTCCTCAGCTACTGCTCCCTTTCATTAGGAAGGGTCATTCTTGCCTCATTCAGACTGACCAGGGGCTCCTGGCACCAAGGCAACGATGGGCCTAGCAGAGGCAACTTTTTATTTAAAACTTCTCCTTCTTCCCTTGCCACTTATTGATTATACTTCTAAATACCTTATGAATCCACCTGTTTCTCTCCATTTTCTTGCCTCTGCCTTAGTCCAAAACATCTCCGTTGTCTCATCTGCAATAATGACAATAGCCTCCTGGTAGAGCCTCCCTGCCTCCAGCTTGCCCCTGACGACACAGAAGGATCCCCCTAACCTGGCCAGCCTTGGCTCCTTCCCCCCCCACCTAGAACACAGCAGATGTCCAATTAACTGTTGAATCAACCCTTCTCCCCTTGAACTCCAGTTTTAGCCATTCTGATCTCTGTTGACTTCATCAGGTGACCCCTGCTCTGCCTGGATTGTTCTCTCTCTGCCCCGCCTACCGGGACCTGCTAAACAACATTGATCGCCTCAGATGTCAGCTTCAAAGTTCCCTCCCCAGGGAAGCTTTCCTGGGCTTCTGGATGCTCCCAGCTGCCTGCTCTGCAAACAAGGATGTTCACTGCTCCTACCTGTCACTGCCTGTTTAATGCCTGTCTGCCCTGCTCAGCGCTAGCGGAGGTGAGACCTGCCTTGTGCATTATCACGCACCCTGTCATCTCTCCCTAAATATCAGTGGGGTGGAGGAGCGTGTGGGAAGGGGGACCCTTAGAGCATGAGCCTCTTGGCTCTCCCCCTCTGTCTTGGAAGGCACCAAACAAGCCATGTACAGACCCACAATGGCGCTTAGAAAACAGTGAAATGCCCCATGATATGAAATCCTGGCGTTCATGTCTCACCAGGCAGGATCGACGCCCTGCTGATGGGGGGCACATCCTCTCCCCGTGCAGGCTGCGCTGCTGTCCCTGGGAAAGGTTATGGCTGCTCTGGGTCAAAGCCAGGGAGGCTCAGCTCTCAGGGCTGGTGAGACAGACCAGGACTGGGAGCCCCATGTGAGGCCTTGCCCCTCCCTCACCTTCTAGAAATGCCAACAAGGAAGAGAGAACAATTCCTCTTGGTGTTTCGGTGAGGCCTGCCAAGCTGGAGTTTTTGGGGAACAGAAAGGGAGAGAGCGAGGAGGGCAGGGTTCCCCCATGGGGCGGGAGAGAGGGTCTTCCTGGAGGGAAAAGGAGAGAAGAGGGGGAGAGAGGGCAGGACCCTGCAAAGGCCTCCGTGGCTGGGGAAAGGCCCCCTCTCATGTGGGACGTGGTTAGGCCAAGTGGTCAGTAAATCTTGGCTGCTGAGCCTCCTCCGTGGACCTGCTCAGTGAGACCTCCCCAGTGGCACTCCCTGAAGTCAGGAGCATGTCGTGGGGGGAGCACGAATGGGGGGCCCAGGTGCCCCAGAGGGGAGCGTCCGGGCCATTGCTTCGGCCAAGGCTACCTAATCATCCTGAGAGGCCTCTGTGAGGCTCGGTCCTCTGTGCTCCCAGGCCTGGGTCTCCCTGGTCATAGGCAAGGAACAGCTTCAAAACAGAAAAGTAGGGGACCCTGCCAGACCCACAGAGAAAAGGAAGGAAGGGCAGGAGGGAGGGAAGAAACACAGGCGGGTCTGGCACGAACCTGCTGGCTGCAGACTCGATGGACAGCTGGCCCAGACCCTGTGCAGGACCTGGGAGCCCGGATTCCAGTCTTCTCACCTATGTCTGCCCCAGCTTAGCCACAGGACGAAGAAGACCCCTCCCCCCAGGGGACAGCCCGGGCTTTGGAACCAGAGTGCCTATGCTCAGACACTGGCTCTGCCACTTGGAACCTGTGTGTCTGAGAAAGTTGCTTAGCGCTTCTGTGCTCTGGTCTCCTGTCTCTCAGGCAGGACTGCTCCCCCCAACCCCCATCCGCCAACCCTCCCATCAGACTGCTGAGTTGTGGGGAGGCTTTGTAGAATAGCTGACGCACACAAAGCTCTCAGCCGCTGCCTGCCACAACGTCCACTCTCCCAACTTCAATTTACTCTTGGGCCTCAATTTGTTCAGCTACAGGATAAAAGTGTTGCATCAAATGGTCCTTAAGTTGCCCTCCAGCTCTGGAATTAGTAAGCCTGTGCACATCAGTTAGGTTATTTTGGTTGCACGCAGCAGACTTGCAACTCTGGCTCTGCTGCATGGGAAGAGATTTATAGGATGGAAGTGGGCAGAGGGGAACTCACAGAACTGGAGGGGATGGGACAGAACCAGAGAGGGGTCCCAGATCAGAGCAGCAGGCACTGCTGGACACCTTCTCAGGGAACCAGCACCAGGAGGGATCCACAGCGTCACGTCAACCTCCAGGGCCCCCACTCCTGGGTCAGCAGAGGGAAGCGCACTTGGTCAACAGGCCCGACAGGCAATGCCCAGGGGACAGGAGGTCCTCGAGGAGGTGACCAGGTGCTGCTGCCGGCAGACAGGGGAACAGACACCATAGGGCAAAGCCAGCGGAAACCCACTGCCTGGGGAGATGTGAACGGAAGTCCAGAAATGCTGACTCTAATCCTACCAATATGATGAACACACCTAAGAGAACGACACCTGGCTGCTACTGAGAGCTTTGAGGTGCTGGCTTTCCCACTGGCACTGCCCGTGGTGTTGGGTTTTCCCCCATCTCCAAAAAAAAGCTCTGTCTTGAAGGATTCCACTTAATTGTGAGTTCCTTGAGGGTTGAGGCCAGCACCAAACACAGTGTCCAGCACACAGTAGGTCCTATATATGCCAACAGTGGTCAAGTAATTCCCCTGTGGTGACATTTCCAGAAAAGTAATGGGGAGTGTGACCCTGTGTGTGCTGAGGTCAGTCCCCTCTGACCCAGGTTGGCACAGATGCTCTCTTACAGGGAATGGGATGGACCCACTATACAACTCAAGCATGTGCAGGGGATGTGGGGGATCAGGACACCCACCTTCCTTCAGCTCACGGAAGGAGCGTGTGCCAACACTGTTGGGGGAAGTGCACAGCAAGCACCAGGAAAGCCACTGCTCCCACCTCCCAAGGGCGGCAAGGTGTGCCCCGGGCAGACTAACACAGGGGTGCAGAAGCATCTTGCCACAGGGAAGAGAAGCATAGGCAGGGGAGAGGGTGAGCAGCTTGGAGCCGAGCTCCAGGGGATCCAATGCCGATGTCTGGGTCAAGGCATTCAGCTCTGGGCAATTGACTTAACTCTTCTGAACCTCAGCCTCTTCATCGGTGAAATGGAGACAATTACAATACCAGCTTCATCAGGGTTGTTGTGAGGTTTGATGAGTTAATAATTCATTTCAAAATTATTTATTGAGCACATAATATGGGGTGGTCACTATTCTGGGAGCTTGAGTGATGTCACTGATCACAATAGACAGAGACACCTGTCTTCCTGGAGCTTACATCACAGTGAACACATGCAGAGCTGCTACCACAACATAAGTGCTCTAGTTGTTACTCAGGTGTGAGTGACTTTCCTCTACAAGCAGCGGCAGCAGCGTGGACGGCTAGCAGCTCCAGATCACTCCTGTCTGGGTGCATTCATTGGATCTGTTCACAAAGATTCCATTTCTCCTCTTTCCGGGAAATGAAATTAGGGGTGAACATGTGTCTTGGTTTGGCCAATGCAACACGAGCAGAAATGACAGGTGTCCTGGGTGGAAGCATTATGAGCCAGAGCACAGCTTACCACGTTCCCTCCCCACAGCTGCAGTACTCAGGGACACATGTGACCAGATAGGTCCCTGCATGATGGAAAGGTGCAGACTCCCCATGTGGGCCTACCATGGACATGTGTCCTGAGTGAGAAATGGACTTTCATGGCATTCAACCCCTGAGATTTGGGGGTTGCCTGTTATTGCAGCGCAACTGAGCATCTCCCGATGGATAAAATTGACCTCCCTCACTTGAGCCTTGTCAGAGCTTTCCATTGTCCAGTCCTTGTGGTTATATCTTAACAAATCACCAGAAGCAAAAATGTAGGTTACCAAGCAGAAAATGCAAAAGTAGCAGCCCTGCCCTGTTTCTTCACTCTATGCATCGAGTGCACTGGATAATTTCCACATCTTGACTTTACTCTGTGTGTAAACAGTGGCTGCCACTCCACACCCACCTGCTGCAGGAATCAAAGGGCTGCAGGTTCCAGCCCAGCCTGGAGGTAGCCAGGCCTGTGTCTAGCACCCCTCTTCCCTCCAGCCTGCCGAAGTTTCCAGGTATGGATCCCTTCCAGCCAGGGTGACTCTCATCCCTGTCACCCTCAGGAACCAGTAAGCAGCCTTCCTTGCCCCTCTTCTGCTTTCGGCTCCTGTCCTCTGACTCAACATCCATCTGCTGCCTTCTCTGTCTCTGTTTATTAGGGCCTCCTGTGACCATTATTTCAGGAAACAAACTCCCTTAAACCCCCTCAGCCTCTTCAAAGACAGTTGTATACATTGGGGTCCAGCCAGAAAAACTCAGAAATACCCTTCTGAGTATTTGAAACAGGGAGAATTTAATCTAGGGGACTGGTTACGCACGCGGGGAAGAGCTGAGCAGTAGAACTGCGGTAGTAAGGCAACCAGGCACCAGCAACTGTAGGAAGCCCCCAGTGTTCCTTGTCTGGAGGGAGAGAGGGAGGAGGGCCTGGGGCCAGCCAGGGGAAGCTGGAACCACAGCAGGCTGGAGCTGGAGCCTGCAAGGAGATGCAGCCACTGAAGACAGACAGGGAGGGGGAGAAATACTTGGACTTCTCCCTTCCTGCAGCCCTCTGCCTCCTTCCAATGCCTCCCACTGGCTGAATGATCTGGGAGCCCTACGGAGCAAGGGCCGGGCCAGGAGCAGATCTGAGGGCAGCAGGCCCAGGCTTGGCACACCAGGCTCCTGCCATCCCTCACCTGCTTCTCTATAACCCTCCCACATTCCACTTACCCCAGGGCACAGAGCTATGCTGGCTTTTCCTCTTATCTTTCCCATCTTGGTTGGAGATGTTGCTGACTCAAGACCTATCCCCAATCCCTTTCTTCCTTACTTGCCTCTGCTACGGGTGCTAGAAAAATTAAAAAGTTGACAACTCACTTTCCCAGTCTCCCTGTGGCTAGGGATGGCCAAAGTTTGTGTTTTCTTGATGAAAAGTAGCAGACATGGCTGTGGCCACCTCTTTCCCTTTCTTCTTGCCTTGAATGCCATGAAAATGTCTGGCACTGCAGCAGCCACCTTGTAACCATGAGGTTAAAAGCCAGTACATTAAGGATGGTAGAAGAGCAGAAAGAAAGACACTGCTGAGATGTTAAGCCAGCCCTAGAAGTTTCACCTCCAGGCTTCTCAATGTGTGAAATAATTAAATGCCCTTATTGCTTAAATCTCTGTTGCGTTTCTATTATATCTTGGATAGCTGAGAGCATTCCTAAAACAAAATCACCTATCCAGCTCCCCAAGCCAGGATCCCAGGAGTAAAATTTACTACCTGCTTCTCCCTCACCCTCCATGTCTCATAAGTCACGAAGTCCTGGCGATTTTCATCTCCTTGGTTTCTCCCCTCCTCCCCCCTCCATAACGACTGCCCACATCAGAGGTCAGGCTCTCACACACCCCTAATCAATCTCGCCCTTCAAAGTCCCTCCCCAGTGCAGCCATAGGAATCCCTCTAAAATGCATACATTGCACATTGGATAGTGTTTCTTTTTGGCTTAAAAACTTGTGCTGGCTCCCCACTGCCTTCAGAATGAAACCTAAACTGCTTAGCGAGGCAGGCAGGCACAGCCCTTGTGACTGGGCTCACCAAAGCTCAGCCATTCCTCTTAAACTGCCCACTCCAGCCACACAGGCTGCTAAGAGTTCCCCCAAGTCACCTTCTGGTTTCACACCACAAGCCTGTGCATCCTGCCCCCCCGCCAGGTGCTCTGAGGGCTCCCAGCTCTGAGCCCTCCAGACCCCAGCTCACCCTGCCCTCCTCTGTGGGTGGCCCTTTCCTCGCTTGTACCGCTCTCTGCTGCTCTTTTACTTGCTTGCTTTTTCCCTGCTTCCTTACCAGCAAGTCAGCTCCTTGACAATGGGGCCACGAGTGTTATTCATCTCTATATCCCCAGCTCCTGACACACGGCAGGGACTTGATAAATGCGTGTGGAGTAAGAGAGCGAACGAGTGAGTGAATGAACGAGGCTGTGCATTCAGGAACCTGTGAAGTCAGCTGCAGGGAGGAGCTGACTTTCTGTGTTTTGCAGGGAGGAGAGAACAGCAATGACCTAAGTCTTTGAAAACCTGCCTAATAACCTGGCTTTCTGGAACTTTGCCCAGCCAGCTTCAGGGAGGAGAACATCCTGCCCACATGTAGATGTAGCTGGGTCCCTTCTCCTTAAATAAATTTTGTCTCAGGCCACCTGCCACTGGGGAACCATCTTGAAGAAGCGCGATTTTCCCAGAAATGTTCCATTTGTCTTGGAATGCCCGAGGAAAGGTGCCTATGATTTCGGATTCATCTCTGAAATTCCTTGGAGGCCTCCTGTTTCCTTCTTTCTTCTCAGAGGGGAAGGTGGGTTTGCCCGCAGCTCTGAGACTCGCACACCTGTCTCCTACGGGAAAACAAGGGTGACGGGTGAGAGCCATGCAGCCTCTTAATGACACAAGGCACATTTGTCCTGCTGGTGAATAAATGATTATCGTGTGGATTACACAGCCCTCCTGTTACACAGCAACTCGGCGCGCCAAAGCCTCCCAAGTCGTAAAGGAAGGCATAATAAAGAATTATGGGACCTGGTAAAATGAAAATTGGAATCAATTAGCTCCCTTCAGACGAGAGCTGCTCATAGAACATTCATTGTCTTCGCGCTGCGTGGTGGGGGGTGGGGTGGGGGTGGAGAGGAAACCTGTCTTCTTACAAGTGTCGGTTGTCGCTCTCTAAAGAGCCCCCAGCACAGCTCATTGCTTTCCCCTGTGTCCAAGCCTCCCCCCGGGGAGAGGGACAGAAGACGCCAGATCACAGGCGCAGTTAGCAATACCAGTGCCAGTCCCTGCGACCCCAGGGCCACCTTCGTTTGTGCATTTGGACTGTTGGAGTGAAGTCCTTCTCAGCTGCAGCTGTAGAGTCAATGCAATTTTAGGTTTCATTCGGGAAACAGCAGTTCCTTAGCTGATGTATTAAATCAATTAGACACCAGCGGCTGCAGAGGCCACGCCAGCCTCGCAGGCAAGCGCCGGGCACAGGGACCATGAATCACACAAGTGTCAGGAAGGTGTTGCTCGTTCAACGGCAAGCAACGTGTCCATGAAAGCTCAAAAATGGCCATGGACATGCACAGGGCCATCACATCCGGAGAGCCAGGGGGATCGGGAAGGGGTCTGGAATATAAATGGCTCTTTCCCACCTCTGTTTCCTTTTTAGTTTAGTTTTCATGGAAACTTCTGTCTGAGAAAAACTGCCAAAGCCACCTTCAAATGAGTGCAAATCTCTCCCCATCTCTCCCTCCCGCTGCCCCTGCCCATGCCCAGGCCAGCGCCTGCTCTTGCCCACACACACCCACAGCCTCCCCCGGAGCCCTCTGATCTGTGCTCCCTGCAACTCTGGCTTCATCTTTCTGAAAGGAGGTTTGCTCATCTTGCTCAGTCCCCTGCTTTGAAATTCCATCAATGACTTTCCAGAAAAGATGCCACCTCCTTTGCGACCCGGCTCTTGGCTCTCCTCCAGCCTTGGCTGTTGGCCCCCACGGAGCCATCCAGGGCTCCCCAAATGCTCCTTGCATCCCCTCCCCACCCCAAGCAGGTGGCTGCACGTGCTCCTGGCCCCAGAGTGCTCTTCTATGCACTTCTCATCATTTTGGGAGTTTGGGTAAATGTCCCCTCCTCCAAGAAGTGTCCCCTGCCTCTCCAGACTGGGGAAAGAACCCCTTCTCTGGGATCCCTCAGCCCCTGCACATTTGTCACATAGAATAGTCACCTGTTTGCTCGGAGCTTCCGGGAGGCAGATTTGTTCAGGCCTTTGACTCTATATCTTTAGCTCAGCGCCCAGGAAATGGCAAATGCTTAATCGATGTTTGTGCCAGGAACAAATGAAGGAACGGGGCTTCTGGTGAAGCAACATTTCTGTTTTCTGGGCCTGCTGTTAGAGGATACAGGTGAGAGATGTACGTGCCAGGTGGAGATAGGAGGGAAGGAGGGGCTTCAGGAGCCAGGGAAGAGCCAGCCCTTCCATCTGCATTTTGCTGTTCAGTTTGGCAATCATGCAACCAGGCATGCAGCGGATCTGGTGCAGAGACGATCCAGCTCTGAAAGCAGCCAGGAAACACTGCTTCTGAAGGCGGCCACACCAAACCAGAAATCTTCCCTTTCAGTTCAAGCAACCCCACCCCAGGTCTTGTCTAGTGAGGACCGTGGGGTACCATGGCCAGTGGCACAAGGGAGAGATTGTCTTGACAGGCCCAAGACCTGGATTTGAATCCTGACGCTGCCACTAACTATGGGGTGGTGGGGAAACGGCTTCAGTTCTTGAGCCTCTGGCTTTCCATCTGTGAAACGGGAACAAAGTGTGGTTGTCAAGGGGATTGAATGAGACAATGTTTACAGAGCAGGTACTACAGGTGGGGCATGGTGGGTTTTAAATAAAATGTCATTGTTGTTGTGATCACCCAGGAACCCAGACAAACTGGAAAAGGAGTGGCAAGGCAGGACCCAGCTACCAGAGCTGGAGAGGACAGTGTGGGCTTGCTCTCGAGGACTAGGGCAGAGGTGGGGATCCCTGAGCTCAGCCACAGGAGGAATAAACTTGGGCTCCTCCTCAAAGCCCACCAGCCCTAGTCTGCCTTGGCCACAAAGCCAAGTACATGTGTGTTTATTGGAGAGGGTCCCTTGGCTTGGGCTGTGGACAGGAGACTTAGCTAAGTGTCTGGACTTGACCTCAACCTTCCAAAGCCCAGATTCTGGTCCTCCACTGACCTCCCACCTGCCCTACCCGCCGTCATGCAAGTCCAGACGTGAAGCCAGAACCATGCTGAGAGCCCAGCTAAGCCCCCAGGTAGTGCCAGGGCATCTGACCTGCTGTTCCTGACACACCCCTGCCCTGCAGGTAGCCCAGGCCTCAGGCCCTTGGGGAAAGGCTCCCTGCCCAGGGTGGACCCCCGCTTGGGGGCTGTGTGCTATGCAAAGCTGGCTGCAGTCTGGCATGGCCCAAGGCAGCCCCTAATTCCATAGGGATGGCTTTTTCAGCTAACTCGTGAAATTAATTAAACGCCTCTCTTCATTCTGGCTCCATAATCCATCACAGCATTTGTTCCTCCTTTTTTATGTTAGAAAATAATGGAAATTATTCCTCAAATAATCAATTTTTACAGTTTACATTTAATTTATGAAAGGATGACAGGCCCAGTGCTCCGCCTGTGACCACGACTTGGTTTTCCATCTGCCTTTTTTCCTTGGTACCCTTGCACGTGGCGGCAAGGGGAGTGGGGCCAGGCTGCATGCTCTGCCGATTTCTTTGAAGCAGGTCAAGCAATACCCAAGGGATCCAGACTGGGAGAGAGGCAGGGCTGCGGGGAAGGTGGAGCCCTCTTGAGAACAGTGGGGGGGTCCTCCTGCCTTGCTGTCTTCCAGGCGGGTTGGCCCCTCTCAGCCCAGTGCCCCAGTAAGCCTGTATTTTGATCCACGTGGCTCTATTTCTGACATGCTCTGCTTCTGGCTGATTTCTGCAGTCAGGGTGATCAAAACATGTCAGTCCCCTGCTCAAAACCCTCCGGAGGCTCCCCTGGAGCTCTCAGGGTGAGAGTCAAGCTGCTGAGCTGAGCTCACGGCCAGCCACAGCACAGATGCCTTTCCAGCCCCTCTACCCGCCACACTGGCTTCATACCAAGGTCCTGGCACGTCTGTCCCCTCTATTTCGGATGGCTTTTCCCAGGCCCTCCTTCTCTCTCTAACCCCTCAAGTCCACTCTTCAAAAGTTGGCTCTGGGAAGCCTTTAAAACACAGCCCTCCGCCACTGCCACAGCCACCCAGAGCACCCCACACCTGCTTCCCCACGCCTCAGCTGCCAATTTCCACCTGCCCCCCCTCTGGACTGTGAACCTGCTGAGGGTAGGACCCACACCTCACTTGACTGCGTCCCCCGGACCTAGTACAGGGCCCAAAATTCAGAGGGTGAATCAGTGTCCAGGGGCTGCTGCAGCAAATTGCCACAGAGGCAGAGGATCACAACACCACAGATTCGTTATCTAACAGTTGTATAATTCAGGAGGCCAGGTCTCACTGGGCTGAAATCAAATGTTGGCAGGGCTGCCTTCTTTTCTGGAGGCTCTCAGGAGATCGTTTCCTTGCCCTTTCCAGCTTCTGGAGGCCCCTGGCATTCCCTGGCTCGGGGCTCCTGCCTCCATTTCAAAGCCAGCGAGAGTGGGTCACTTCTCATCACCCCGACCGCCACTTCTGCCTCCCTCTTCCTCTTTTAAAGGCCCCTTGTGATTACATTTAGGCCAAACCAGAGTAACCTCCTTATCTTAAAGTCAGCTGATCAGCAACCTGACTTCCATGTGCAAGCTTAATTCCTCTTTCTCAGGTAACACAACATATCACAGGATCCGGGGTTAGGATGTGGGCATCCTTGGGGACCATAATTCTGCCTACCACAAAAAGGACACAATAGGTGAATGTTGAACAAAGATGAATGAGTGAGATGAACCTATAAACTTCACCAACCACCAGTTTTTTTTGCATCTTTTTGCCACTATCAAAAGTGGTGATTGCATCCCTTAGAGGTGCTCCTTTAGAATCACATGCTCAAGAGATGATCTGCTCCGAGAAAACCAGCTGAGGCTGGTCTGCTCGCGTACCAGGGCCACCGCATTTCACCAAAAACCCAGACAGTTTGCAGTGTCTGCACGCACCCCACCCCAGCCCGCACCTGGCACCCCAGGGCTGGCCCCCTCCCACATAAGTGGGTTGCCATTCCTCACGAACCCCAGATGTACCATCAAGTGTCACCTCTGGGAGCTCACGCCCCACTCTGATACCTTCAGTGAACTCTCCTAGCACAAGTGGGTGGCTTCCACTCTCAAAAACCATATATAGATAAAAATGCCAATTGACAAGGAGGGTCTGTTAGAAGTTGATTACTCATTACAGAACGACCCACCACAGGGTCTCTCTAAAGAGCAGGTTTCCTTCTGGGAGCCCTTTAATGTAGGATCTGGTATACAACTTTGAGAGTGACAGGAGGCATTGTCTGGCAGGCGTCACACACTCCACCGCCCACAAGAGCCAGCCAGGAAGGCAACGGAAACGGTGAATCAGGCCTGGTAAGAGAGTCCATTGCCCAAACTGAGGCAAGCATGCAAAACGTCATTTTATGCTGGTAATGTGAGATATTTCACAATGTCTCCCCTAATTGTATTTGGACAGCTCCTCTTAAGCCTAGACCCCCCCCCCTTTTATGTTTTTCTTCTGGGGGAGAACTAGGACTGGTTGCTACAGCAACCAAATTTATTTCTGCAAGTGCATTTTAACTTCCTTCAGATGTTCTGTTTGATAGGAACTTCTCCCTTTTTGGGGGTCTGACTTAAGCAGCACTCTCTCATTAAGCCTGCAAAACCTTCCTCTTCTGCTGCCTAAGGGTTAATATACACATTTACTCAACAGGGGGAAAAAATAAACCTTAAAAACAAGGCTTTTTGAGGAGAGAGAAAAAAGAAGTAATTACATTTCCAAGCCTGCTGTCATGAGATATTAAACTTGCAGGATCACAGGAGCTGAGAAGCTTACCATACAAGTGTTGGTTCTTCTTTACTCCTCTCCTCCCCCATATGGCTCAGGAAATATATTCATTTATTTTCTCACTCAACAAATATTTACTGAGCATCTCTATATGCCCGGCCTTATGCATTAGGTGGTGGAGAGTCAGAATGGAACAAAACAGACATGGCTGCCGCCTTCTTGGAGTTTATGAGAAAGATAGGCATTAAACACATCAACATTCAAATCTGACATTAATTATGGGACAAGAGCTACCAAGAAAGGTACATAAGAAAGCAAAAAGGGGCACTTCATCCAGACTGGTGGTCTGAAATGGCCTCTCTGGGAAGGTGACATTTCAGTTGAGACCAAGAGATTGAAGTTGAAACCAAGAGTGGAGACCCAAGAGTAGAAGGCAGAACTTGAGAGAGAGAGAGAGAGAGCAAGAACCATGTTGTGACTGCTCTGAGCTGGAAAAGAGGTTGGGGGGGGGTCAGAGGAAGGGCAGGTGGCCAGCGCGGCCAGCTTCTTAGGGAGGAGGGAAGCTGAGCGTGATGTGCCGTGGCAGACAGGGGCCAGACAGGGCCTAGGCCAGAGGTGCGGGGGTTCGTGTTGGATTCCCAGAGCATGGGAGGAAGCGCTGACGTTTTCAACAGAGGAGTGACATTTGCACAGATCCCTCTGGCTGCTGAGGGGAGCACGCATTGGAGAGGATGTAGGTGGCAATCGTGAACAAAGAGGGTAAGGGAGGTGGAGGAGGGTTTTCCCCTCATCCAGAGGAGGGACGATGGTGGCCTGTGCAGCAGGAGGAAGAAAGACGGGGAGACATGGACAGGTTCAAAATGTACCCTGGACGTGAGACTGGCAGAATTTGGTAGTGGGTTGGCCATGGAGGTGGGTGTGAAAGTGCCTGGTGGGTTTGTGGCCTGAGCCACAGGCCAATGGTGGTGCCACATTGAGATGGAGAAGCCAGAGAAGGAGTAGGTTTGGAAGGAAGAAACAGGCTCTGTGGTGCCTGCCTCCTCCTTAGAACCCTCTGGATGGGAAGTTCCATGAGGGCTGGGGTCACATCTACTCAGGTCACTGTTGCATCCTCAGTGGTGACCCCAGGGCCTGGCACGTGAGGACTCTAAAGTGTCTGCTGTATGAATTTCCTAGGGTTGCCACAACAAATTACTGGGTGGCTTAAAACAACCACAGAATTTATTTCCTCACAGTTCTGGAGGTCAAAGGTCTGAAGTCAGGGTGTAGACAGGGTTGGCTCCTTCTGGAAACTCTGAGGGAGAATCCATTCTGTGCCTCTCTTCTAGTTTTGGTGGCTGCCGGCAGCCCTTGGTGTTCCTGGGCTTGTAGCCGCTTTGCTCTGATCTCTGCCGCTGCCGTCACACGGCCTTCTTTCTGTGTGTCTTCTCTCTTTCCCTTGTCCTTGGACCTAGGACCTACCCTAATTCGGGATGATCTCATCTCACGATCCTTAACTTGATTACATCTGCAAAAACCCTTTTTCCAAATAAAGCCACATTTGCAGGTTCTGGGCATTAGGACACGGAAATGTCTTTTGGGGTCCACAGCTCAACCTGCTACATCCACCAACTGAGAAAATGAATGAGCACTGACGATTACCGATTGACTAAGTGACAGCCAAGTGTAACTCAAACGCTGTGTCAGAAAGCAAACCCTTGGCTTTTTAACCAGCCTTCTTTCGGGGCTGTTTGTGTTCACCATCAGTTTCTGTAAGTTGGTCATTTAGAAGTGTGTCCAGAACACAGCATTGCAGGTAGAGGTGACTCACAGTTGATAAGCTGGACAGAACGTGAGTCATAGTTAAAAGCAGACTTAACATTCCAAAGGTGGACATCAATCCAGCCTCATGGCTGAAGCACTCTGGTGCCTCTTCCTGCCAAGATGGAGACACAGGAATAAATGCCACAGCTGAGCCCAGGCTGCTCAGCACAGCCCCCAGGCGTCACCTCTCTCAGACCTCCTGCCTGGCTGTCCCTAACTCCTTCCAGAAGCAATGAATATTTGTAGTATTGAAGAGGCAGGTCAACACATGCTGCTAGAAATGTCTTGGTTAAGGTCGCTGTGACTTCCCATCCCCCTGTGCTTGGGGACAGACATCCCAACACACACACCGTCTCTCCACACTGCCAACCTGTGCTGGAGGCCCTTCCGGGCACTAGAGAGGATCAGCTACCAAAGAGTGCGAGGTTTATCTGTGTGCCCTCCTCTGGGAGGGGATCTTCTGGGGGTACATGGGGCCCTTGGAAGGACTCAGAACAAGCCTGCCTTTCCAAGTTAACCATAGGCACTGTCACTTAGGAACCCAAATTCTCCCTGCCCAAGGAAGCCCTCCTGGGGGGTTCTGTCTTCTAGAAACCCTGCCCCAGCCCAGGCCCTGACCTACTAGCCACTCCCCCTCCAGTGTGAAGAGTCCCTCTGGCCTGATCCAAGACGGGCAGGGACCAGGCCCCAGAGGGAGGCAAGTGACATAGCAGGGGCCCAGGCAGGAAGGCACTCAAGGAGCCCAGAGGCCAGGCACTCCTGGCACTGGGAGCAGTGGCTCCGATCCAGGGATGCACAGGGATGGCATGGCGGGAACTGAGGCTGTCGTGGGCAAGGCCAAAGCTCTCCCCCTGGGTGGTGAGTCTTTCTGATAACCAGAACTGAAAGGGGCCCTTTTCAACAGCGGACCCAGGACCCCTGACTCTGCTGCCCCCACCTTGAAGTACCTTGGCCGAGCTCCCCAGGAAGTGGATGCTGCACCCCCTGGGACTTCCAGCTAAGGCTTTCCTCTTATTGTGTGGGCACCAGCACTATCCTCTTAGGGCCTCAGCCCCCTGGGGCTCTTTACTCGTCTCCCTGGGGCTCCCCTAAAAGCCGCTTTGGCCTGTGCTGCACTTGTAATAAGGTCCCAAGGCAGCTGAGTTTAAAGACACAATTATGCATTATGGATAAAGGGCAGGTTGCCCTCCCCTGCCGGCCAGCTTGGCATCTGCGCGTGTTCCACGCCTCACATCAGCGGGCCCTGGCAGGCCTGTCCTCTCCCCTGGGCACACAGGGCAGGCCACAGCACCCCTCAATGCCAGAGCCCCAGGAACCGAGCACCAGGCTGGTGCTGCAGCCGCAGAAAGGCGCCCTTGCTGCCATCCCACTGCAAATTGATGAACGTTAATGACCTGCTTCCTCCATCTGTTAGCAGCAATCACTAAGATGCTCCCAAATGCTGGGAGTTCGGGGTTCGTTCTTTTTTTTCTTTTCCTTTTTGCCTTTTTTCAAATATTTATGAAGAGATTTTCCATTTATCCTGACACGTCTTCTCCACCGTGGGTGTCAGCTGGGAGGGCTCAGACAACAAACTCCAGAAGGTATTTTCCCCAAAGCAGCATCTGGCTCCATTGGCAAGTGCAGCGGGTGGTTTGCTGGGAATTGGCCGAGGCAGAGGGAGGAGGAGCCACGGGCTGGCAGCCCCCAGCCCGGGCTCCCTGGCTCTGGGGTGCCCCCGTGGATGGGGTGAGGGTATCCCGAAAGAGTGGGCTACATCTGCTGCTTGACAAAGCCCAGCCCCAAGGCCTGTGTAAGCCAGGACACAGGACCCTCACAAACACCCCAACCTGCCTCTCACCCTTCAAGGCCTCTGGTCTGATGCCAGAACTCCCCCCCCACCATTAGACCCCCCTGGGCAGTGACCAGTTTGCCACAGCAGGCCCTAAGAGTCTTCTTTGTTGACAATTCCCAGGGGCAGATGGGTGCAGGAAAAGGTGCTGGCTTGGTTCCTGGGTCCCCAAGGTTTCCCATCCCAGGAAGCCTTCCGGAGGCAAAGCCAGACCCTCCCTTATTCTCCCAGGTGGGCATTTCCTGCCTGCAGGGTGGGAAGGCAGAAAAAGGGCAGCACAGCACGACCCACACCAGGGTCAGAGGGAGTGGGCCGGGCGGCGGGACCAGAGGTGGCAACGGGAACCTTTCGGAATCTCCCAGGTCACCCCAGCTCAACAGCTGCCTTCCCCACTTGCCTGGAGCACAGCCAGCCAAGCCAATGCCAGGAGCGCCCAGCCCTCCATTCCTTGCTAGTAACCACAGAGGCTAAGCCAGCCCATATCTCCCGATGATAAATTCTGGTGAAAACCAAACACTTCCCAGGAGAACTTGGGTCCAAAGCATTATGGCCTTGTGCCTGGGTTCTTGCCTGGGCTGCCAATTAGGAATTGGGAGCTTTAAAAAATACTGATGCCCAGGCCCCACTCCAGAGCATCAGAATATCTGGGAGTGGGGCATGTATTTCCAAAATCTCCCCATTCATTGTCAAAGGCATCCAGGGTTGAAAACTATTGAGCTATGGAAAGAATAGGTCCCTTGGAGACAGTCTTGGACTGGAATCCTAGCTCTTTTCTTTACTAGCTGTGACCTGGAGTAAGTTACTTGCCTTCTTGAAGCTCAGTTGCATCACCTATAAAATGGGGATAACAAAATTTAATTTTGTTATAAGGTGCCCAGCACCTGTAACTGTTCAACAAATTAGAGCTGCTATTAATCATATTCCATCACAAACCCATCTCCTGGGACAACAGAGTATTGATTTGGGGTATGCAGGCGAGCCCAAGGAAGCTGGTCAGGCAGCTGGTTGAAGGAATGCACAGACCTGTTACCTCCCTCACCTACAGAACAGCCTCAGGGCCTCATGTCTGGTACAGTGGCTGCTTAGTCACGGGACAGTCCCAGCCCCCAGGTGACAGCACTCCCTACAGATAGAGCACCAGTCAAAGAATATTTCTCCTTGAATTTTTAAAGGATCTAGAGTATTTAATATATCTCCTCTATGAAGCCAATTTATTTCCCATCCCCTGTTTATCTGGAAATGGTGTGTTATCAGATTCATCTGAGAGCCGAGCCAGACGCAAGCGTCTGAAAATTCTCTCTGCTTGGTGCTGCCTTGGGCCAAGGCAGAATGGATAAGGCCTGGAGGTGCACCACAGCCATGCCAGGGAGCAGGTGCTCCTGGGCAGACACCCCAGTGATGTTGCAGACTGCTGGCAGAGGCCCCAAACGCCCTGAGGGCATCGCTCATTCATACAATAAATATTATTTATTTCATATCATGTGCATGTACTGGAGACATCTGCTGATGTCAGACCACCTTGGCCTGGGTCAGCCAGGCACCGACATCACCTTCAAACCTCACAACAGCTCTCCGAGGGCAGGTGCCACCATGCCACTGTAAAGCTGGGGAAAGTGGGCCTCCAAGAGTTGAGTAACTTGCCCCGGTTCCTCTCCTGAACCACACATTGCCACAGCTCTCTGGACAGGAGAAGAAATCAAAGACAGCAGTTTTGGCAACTGACAGCAATGATTTTAATCATGTCTTCGTCACCCAGAAGATCTGCATTCATAGGTTTCCAGGGGACAACATGAACCAATCTAGAAGGCCCTGCCAGGGAAAAACCAGTATCTCTGGATTGGATAAATTAGTGGGTTTATAATACAAAGGGTGCTTGAGTCAGGTGACATCAGTGGTTGTTGGCAGATGAGGATAACAAGTAACTCAAACTTAATTGTCAGGGAGCAAGATAATAAAAGCTACTGTTTACTTAGTATGTATTTAAATAGAAATTATAAGTGTGGTTATTGATTTACCTTCTCCAGGCCTTTGTTATCTCTTTGGTAAACTGAGTTCAATAATAGCACCTACCTCAAAGAGTTTTGGGAAAAATCAACGGAGTTAACATAGGGCAAAGCATTTAGAATGGAGGTTGGAGACATCTGAAGTGCTCAGTAAATATAAGCTATTGGCATTTTTGTGTTAATATTTTCCCTGGGCTTCTTGAATCTGCACAATGATCCCATGAGGCAAGTGTTTGGTTCCCCATTTTACCAGGGCAGAGAGAGGTTCAGCCACTAGTCCAAGGCCACACAGCTGCAGATGGCAAAGCAGGACTGGAAACCCAGGTCAGCCTGCATCTGATGACCTTTCCTTTCCACCTCATCAAAAGGCCTTCGAGAGAAAAGCAACAAAGACCCAGCAGCTCTTCAATGACAAAAAAGTGAGCAGGAATATAGCGGACAGAGGAGGCAGAGCACAGAGTCAATGGATAGGTGTGATCCGGAAAGACATCTGCAGTATTAAGCCAGCCCTCCCAGCCAGCAGCAGGCAAAGCTCCCAGAGGGCCAAGAGCAACCCACCCCCGCTCCCCCAGAAGACAGGTGAGAGCAGAGGGAGGCAGGAGTTGAAAGGGAAGGTGTGGTTCTGCAGGCGACAGTCCCAGGACCTTCCCTGAACCACACCTTTCATTCAGCAACCAGGCACCTAGCCGCAAAGTTGCACCTAAAACGTTTCCTCTTCTTCCAGCCCCTGCACACGGCTGTTATATTTTAGGAATTAAAAGCTCGGCTTTGGTAACAGCACAAATGACACACGTTCGTTGAAGACTGAGCTGTCATTGACCATCTTCCCTACCCGCCTCCCACACCCCCATTTCCAAATGCTTCAGCCTCTGAGCGCAGACGATCTCTTCCTTGGAGTTCTTCTCAACCTTTTGACAGTCGGCTCAGTTTCAGAGGCTGGCTGTGGACAAAGGAATCTCTCGGCCTGTTTGTCCTGTAGAGTGTTTTGAAAAGAATGTTCTCAGAATAACCAGCTAACTCTCAAGCGTGCTGGGCCGGAAGCTTTGGCCAAGCCAGGCTGTTCATATCAATATGCTCATCAACGTGGCTGGTTCTGGAACACATTCTAGTGGGGGAGACTGCCGCCCAGCAGAGCCACCTGGCACAATCCCTGGTGGGATCCACACAAGCCCTGATAAGCCCACACAGACTTCACTCACATTTCACTGGGTTGTTCGCTGTTTGACAGACAGCACAGCGCTGGGTTCTTCCCACCGACAGGAAATGGAAAATGCCCAGGATAGGGCAGCAGCCAGAGCCCAGAGGTGTCTTGGAGGGGCCACAGGGCACCTGGGCTCAGGGTTGGCCTTCTGCCGTCTGCTCTGGGCCAGCACCAATGCGGGTACAGGGTGTTGGAGCCAGGAAGGAGGGGGTGGAGGGTGGGCTCCTGAGACCGGTGGCTTCCAGCACCTGCCATGAGCCCAGCTCACTCCTACCTGCCCGGGAAATGGGGAGTCTGCTCCACCCCCACCCAGCTTGCAAGGTGCAGCTCTTTCCTAAACTTTCCACTCCCATATGACTTTCACAGTCATTTGAACTTGATTTCATCTGGATAAATATGGAGAGAAGGTAGAGGTGGGCCGAGTGGCCTCTGCACCCTTCGGGGAGTGGGGTGCAGTGTAGCAGTAGACAGAGCCTGGCTGTGCTCCAGGCAGAGCTGGGTTCAAGTCCTGGCTCACACACTTGCCCTGTGTTTAGCTGCGTGTTTAGCTGCAAGTTCATCATATACAGAATGGGGGCAAAGGTGTCCACCTTATACAGTGGTTGTTATGATGAACTGAAATGAGGCATATGAAGTGACTGGCACCCAGAGGGCACTTGCTAAATGCTGCATCCCTGCCTCTGCACTTCCAGTGGCTGCTCTGGTATGAAGACAGTGAGCGTGCCACCGTTTTATTGTGGCCGAGCTGGGAAAAGAATGCTGTATCCAGCTTCCATCGCCTTGAACGAATGGGCTATCCGTGATAAGCAAGGGAAATGAAAGAAACTTGAATACATAAAGCCAAGTAGCATTTTCTGATCTGCACTCTCCCTCAAAGGAACCTACTGGAATACCAAAGGAAAAAAAAGAAAGTCATTCTTGCAGTGTGCATAATCTGACGGAGAGGAGGCTGTCAGTACCCGGATCTCCAGGCATTACTTCTCAGATGCTGAGCAGCCTGGATGGCTTGCAGATAAGCCTCCACACAGGGCCAAGCCCCAGAACCTTCTGAGACGCAACCCCAACCCTTAGCTATAGAAACTCGAAATCGCTCTTTATGTCTATTAGCCAGCGATATCACCCAGGCTGCCCGAATCGCCTCACTAAGCCTTCTGAAATCACCACAACCATCTGCTTTGGGCACAGAAATGAGATATTACAGAAGTTGTCACACAAAGGTCATGATTTCCAGAGGACAAAGGGGGAAAACAAAGCTTTTTAATAAAGGCTTTCGGAGCCGTGGCAGAGAGCGACTGCGTTCCCCGAGCTGGTGGAGGGCCTCTCCCTTCTCCCCCTGACAGCAGAGGCAGCCTGCCCGGCCACTTTGCCCGCATGTTATGCAGCGTGAGCAGCCTAATACTGTCTTCCTCTCCCACAGCTGCTGCCCGGCTGCTGCACCCTGGAGTTGGGATTGTCGAGGGTTCTGAGCTAATTAAGTCTCTGTCTTCACAGCCAAAGTCAAGTGAGGAATTGAGGCAATTACCCAAATGATCCGGTGAGGAGGGAAGAAACCACCTATGTGGAATAAGACGGTTTGGGAGGACTAGTCCAAGTGACTGGCAAATACTCTCAGCTGTCCAGAGAGGTAATAATACGTGTGATCACTTGTCCCCTCCCTGAAAAGTAACATTTATACTGGGTGGCTCCCTGGGAAAAGATGCCAAATGTCCAGTTTCTCCAGAACCAGTCCAGAGCCTCCTCCTAAGCAAGGGAAGGACACAGCCCTCCCTCAAATCTGGAAGCATCACACAGGAGTAACTCCAGGGTCCTCAGGCAGCAGTTAAATACTGTCATTTAGAGTTCTCTAATCCGGCTGAGCAGAAATTTCCAGATTTAAATTGTGCTCACCCAGGCATGATGAATGGTCGCAGACAGTTTTGGGTTTGTTCCAGCTCCCTTTGCCGGTGGTCAAGTCCTTATTTGACTCCACAGTCTACACCTTAACAACCTCAAGGCCAAGCATGGCTGCCAGCTGGGTGTCCACAAACAGACAGGCAAACTGCCAAGCCCCCACTGGGGTCCCCCCGAATTAACAAGTAATTAACAACAACACCGCCAAGCAATACTTGACAATGGCCGAGAGGCTCTTTAGCATCGTTTAAAAACTCTGGCCTTGAAGTCACCCAGACCTGAGCTAAGATCTGACCCCACCCCCCTCGAGGTGTGAAATCTTGAGCAAGTTACTCAACTTCTCTGCACCTCATATTCCCCAGGTGTCAGGGGGTAAGAGTGAGAATTAACAGTGAATGTAGCTGGGCACAGTGGCTCATGCCTGTAATCCCAGAGACTCGGGAGGCTGAGGTAGGAGGATCACTTGAGCCCAGGAGTTCCAGGACAGCCTGGGCAACATAGGGAGACCCCATCTCTACAAAAATAAAAAATCTGGCTGGGCATGGTGGCATATGCCTGTAGTCCTAGATACTGGGGGTGCTGAGGCAGGAAGATCACCTGAGCCTAGGAGTTCAAAGCACTGAGCTATGATCACACCACTGCACTCCAGCCTGGGCAACAGAGTGAAACATCATCTCTAAAACAAACAAACAAACAAACAAAAAGCAGAGCAATAAAAAAAATCTTAAAACATACAAACAGCGAATGTAATATATGTCCCCTAGACAGTGTCAGGCTGTTTCCAAAAAAGGTAGAAAAGGCAGCATTTACTGCTCATTCCACAAATGGCTGCTAAGTGTACGCAATGTGCAAGACTTTCTTGACCCTCAAAACAACTCTGAAAGGTGGACTACAGAGGTGTCTTTCTTCCTGGTGGTTGTGGCTTGTCCAGATCACCCTGCCAATTCGTCCTACAGCCAGCACCAGATGGTGACTGTCTGGGCTCCTGGTCCAGTGCTCTCTCAACTCTCCCACACACTCTTCTGAGAGTGCAGGGGTGAGAGCTGGACTGTTACGGCTCTGATGAATGAAGATTTCTGTTTTGTCTCCCGTGGAATTAACATGAGGATTGCTTGCTTGGAAGAGGGTCCCACCACCTACGTGATATCTCCTCTACCTAATTGGAGACTGGGAAAGCTCCTGCTCTCCACTCCCTGAACATCAGATTCATGTATTTCGCTTCCATTTCTTTCTGCCAAAGTCCTCGAGGAAGGCTGCAAGCAGGACGGGGTGGGGGATGTTCCTGAGCGACCAGCAGCTGGCTCAGGACGTCAGTTTTCACACCATGTTTCGTGGAACCGGAGGTCCACAGACGTGCTTTGTGGGTTGCAGGGGGTGGCGCGCGTGGTTGGGTAGCAGTACTCTGGGTCCTTGATTCGACCAGAGCAGTGCAGCTCTTACCTACAGGGCCAACTGGTAGGAGACCTGGTTTATTTATGTCGGGCTCCCATTTATGATTTAATTTGAAACAAGAATTTGATCCTAAAAAAGAAAAGAAAAGAAAAGCTTACGATTCATCTTTCTGGCAGCTTCTGAGAACAGAACCTAGACTTAATACTTGTGAATTTTAGGGACAGAGGTGGGCAGCCCTGTTCTGAGCCAGAGCAAGCCATCTCACAACTTCTGATCCACTCAGACACACATTGGGCACCTGCTGTGTGCAGAACCCCAGACTAGGTGGCAAGTGGGTAAAAGTCCTTTGAGACTTGAAAAGCAGAATAGATACCCCAAAGGCAGAAGGGGCCAACAAACGCTAATTGATGCAGCCAGTCTGGTCCTCAGGCTATATTACCTTGTGATGTTTTTTCCCTTTTATTTATATGATCTATTCCTCCCAATCAGACTATAATTTTCCAAGGGGCAAGAAACACCTCTCACTCGGCAAACATTTGTTAAGCCTGTACCATAAATGCCAGACACAGGAAAGGCTCACAATCCAGTGGGAGAGAGAACAGTGACTCTCTGGAGATCAGGGGCAAGAGAAGGTGCCATAAAGGAGGTGTGAAATTGAGGACCGCAGGACCTCCTGCTGTTGGTCTGAGAGCCTCCTGGAGGGAAGGGTTTGGAGCTGGGTCTTGGAGGAGGAGCCTGGACTGCCTCCCAGAAGAGAGCGTGTCCAGGTTGGGATCACGCCAGCAGCACAGGCAATTAAGTGAAGCCAGCAGGGCTTGGGGCAGAGGCTGGCAATAAAGGGGAGGAGGTGAAGGAAAGCTGGTTAACCTCCAGTAGAGCAAAAGGCAAAACGAAGTCAGGGTCTCACTGATGGAGGAGGAAAACACCTGGGGACTGGAATATTTGAATCTGATACAACTGGGGTGTTCCTGGACTCTAGCAGCAGTGTACCACCAGAAATGTGATCACAGAGGAGAGCCCCATCTTCAATGCCAACCAACCTCACCGCCCCCCTAGAAAGCAGGGATTCTATGTTCTCCCCCAAAGACCTCTTGCTGAAAGCTCCCTTCTCCCTCACCCCAAAGTCAGGGGCCTCCCAGCCCTGCGAGGGGATGTAGAGGATCTGGCCCAGGCAGGAGTCACCTGGGTTGGGAGGGGGATGGCCGGGGCCTGGCGTGGCTTGCAATGTCTCCCAGCTGTGACCCACATCTGGGGCTTCTGGAAATCTGACCAGAACACTTACTCCCATACTCACACCTATACCTTTATCGCCAGGTAAAGGCACAGACCCGTACAAGGGGAAAGGAGGGACATCCCTCCACCCCCCCACACACCCCACTGCACACATTAGAGAGTCCCCAGGGCTGTCTAAGGGAAGGCTGGGTGTCCTGGGTTGGGTAAGAGAAGTGGCTGGAGACGCGGTGCCCTTGGGTCCTCCTGGGGAACCCTTCCCTCGGCTTCCTTCGCTCTAATAACGTGAATGAACCCTGGGGGAGGAAGAGAGCGCGCGCGAGCGGGGGCGGGGGAGAAATCGGGGCCGGGGACGAGGGGAGTGCGGGGAGCGCGAGGCCGGGCGGGGGCCCAGGCGCGAGGGGCGGCGCCGAGAGGAGCGGGGCGCGGGCCCGGAGCGCGGCGGCGGCGGCGGCGGCGGCGGCGGCGGGGGAGGCGCGGAGGGCGCGGGGCGGAGGCGCGGGCCGAGCGGGGAGGGCGGGCCGAGAGGGAGGAGCCCCCGCCCGCCGCCGCCAGCCCACCGGCGGCCCGCGCAGCCCGCACTCGCCGCCGCGCCTCGGAGTTTGAGCCCCGGCACGGCCCGAGCGCGGGGTCGGAGCGCGCAGCGCGGCGCCGCCCCCCCGCCCAAGGCCCCCAGCCCCGGCGCCCCGGGAGCGGCGCGCGGAGGGAGGAGGGCGGGCGGGCGCGGCGGGCCGGGCCGGCGGGCGGCGGACTATGAGGCGCCCACCATGGTGCGATGCGACCGCGGGCTGCAGATGCTGCTGACCACGGCCGGAGCCTTCGCCGCCTTCTCGCTCATGGCCATCGCCATCGGCACCGACTACTGGCTCTACTCCAGCGCGCACATCTGCAACGGCACCAACCTGACCATGGACGACGGGCCCCCGCCCCGGCGCGCCCGCGGCGACCTCACCCACTCGGGGCTGTGGCGGGTGTGCTGCATCGAAGGTACGGCCGGCCCCGACCCCTCCCCCCAGCACACACACACAGCCCGGGGCGCGGGCCGGGGAGGGGGTGGGCGCGGCGCCCGCTCCGCGCGAGA
The DNA here is from genome assembly GCA_023783475.1 of Daubentonia madagascariensis. Classification (NCBI taxonomy): domain Eukaryota; kingdom Metazoa; phylum Chordata; class Mammalia; order Primates; family Daubentoniidae; genus Daubentonia; species Daubentonia madagascariensis. The sequence continues at coordinate 13,682,384 of JAKFHU010000487.1, forward strand.
CACAAAGAGCCGGAGCGGGCGGGCGGGTCCCCTCGCAGCCAGCTGTGCACCAGCTCGCGTCCCTCCGGTTGGGGACCCCCCCAACACACAGATCCCACAAACTCTCCACTCGCACACGCACACCCCCTCGCCCACAGACACAATGAAACACACCGAAACTCACGCGCGCGCGCGTAGCCCGGGACCCGAGCGATCCCCAGGGGCCGCGTCGGCGCCCCCGGGGGAGGTGGAGGCTGGCGAGCGGGCGGGAGGAGGCCCGGGTTCGGGGGGAGCGGACCCGAGAGGAGGGAAGGGAGGAGGGGGAGGGGTTGCTTGGCAACCGGTGTCTGTGCGATTGCTATGGGAACTGGCCATCCTGGGGCGGGGCCGGTCGGGGGCGGGGCGCGCCGGGGCCGCTCCGGGTGCTCGCGCCCGGCCGGGGGGGGGGGGGGGGGGGGGGGGGGGCTCGGCTGGAGCGGGCTCGGAGGAGCTGGGTCGCCCCAGCCCGACGCCCGCCTCTTCTTCCACGGGGCCACCGGCCCTCTCCTCCCGGCGCAGTGCGGGGCGGGTGAGGGGAGCGACCCCGAGTCTCCCCCAGCCGAGACAGCGAGACCTCGGTCGCGGCCCCTGGGCAGGGAAGCTGCGGAGACCTCAGCAGGAAACTGGGGTGCCAGGGGCGAGCTGAGTGCGAGGAACGGCCTGGGAGGGGCGTGGTCGCCCGTCGGGGCGGGGCGCTGCGACCCCCAGATGCGCCCTGAGGCCGAGTAGTAGGTGCGGTGAGGTTGGGTTGCCGCTGCCGCCTGCGTTGGGTCCCCCACTGTCGGCTCCCTCCGGGGGAGGGGCCCGAACGCCTCCAACGCGGAGATGCGCTCGGCTTCGGCGCCTTTCGGGCGCCCTCCCGCCCAGCTGCGGAACTTGAACTAACAGGTGGCTGTAGAGGGGCCGTCTGGTCCCAGCTAGGTCGTGCACAGATCTGCGGCTTGGTCTTGGCTCTCCGATTGGGGACCGCGTGGTGGGAGTTGGAGGAGCGATCCTTTGATTTTTCAAAAATCCTTAGACAGATTTTCCTCTTTTTCTGTAACCTTTTCCCGTGTGTTAACTCCGCCCCTCAGTTCTTTGGGAAGTTCTTTCTTATACCTAGCCTGCCTTACTGCAGTTACAGCCCCTGCAGATAGTTCAGCGTGGTTGGATCTTGGTGGAGGTTGTAGGGAGCTCTTTAAACGACAGCTCTTTTCTGGCCGCATTTGGAGTCATCTGAAAAGAGGCTTTGTGAAGCTGGGTCTGTTTAGTGAAGTCCAACATCCCCCCCCCCTCCAGACCACACTCGTTCTCATGGGGAACCTTGCTCACCTCTGTCTCCCACACCCACTCCCAAATGAGGCTGCTTTGCCCTTTGCAACTTGGAGCTTAATGCCAGGGCTAAGTGGAGTCTTCAGGTAACAGAAATGTGCAATCAGTAGTTCGGGAAACACAGCCACACAAAGGAACCAGTGGGCCCACGATCACACCCTCCTCTTTTCTTTTGAAAAACATCATTTTTGGTGTGCAATTGCTCAGATCACGAACACCTACTCCTCTTTGCTGGAGAATGTACCCATGTCACTACCTGCCACAGTACCTGAGTTGGATATAGAGCAGGGGCTGCAATGCCCCCGTGTTCTACCTTACAAGCTCCACAGGGTGCCATCTGCCGGGTGCAGTAAGTCACGCCACGGTGCCACCTGAAGGCACACGTGGACCCAGGGCCTTCCAGTTTCCCAGGGGAAATTGGAACTAACTCCTCTACTCCGGCAAGCCTGGCCTCTTTATTAATTCCTCATCCTAATTAGGATTAATGCTGCACTTAGCATCTTGCCAGCTGCCTCGAGCCGTTTGCACTCCAGTGTTCATCAAGAGAGCCCCGAGCTGATCTGGGCAGCTGGATCCGCTGGCAGAGGGAGCCATCTGGGGAACTTCACAGAGAGAACTGGGCTGCCTCTGTCATTTCCCAAAGCTCAGGGGTTCTGAGGGCCAAACCAGGCCACATCTGAGGGCCAGAACATCCTCGTAGGACCCAGGGCTAGGACAGCTGGTTCAAGATTCCTTGTTATGGTTGGAATCATCATGATAGTCCCTCGGCCTGGGTGGGAACTGCCCGTTTATCTTATAAAAGCACATCCGGAGAGCAACAGCTCTCAGATGTCTGCCACCACCTACCGTGCTTCCACCCGTCAGCAAGTGGCCAGGGCTGACACCTGGACAATACTTTAACCCCAGTTCCTTCCTGGGGGCACAGAGGGAGGGTTACCTCCATGTTGACTTCTGTGTGTAAAATGCATTATTTTCATCTGTTCTCTTACACGGTACCCCAAATCATTATGTCCAAACCAAAATGGAAAAAAATTAAAAAGAAAAAGAGCTGAAACTGAGCAAATACTGCAGCAGGCAGCTGATAAACTCTGGATGCAACAGCAGAACCCTGAAGGTTTGCTGGCAACTCGAAAACAGCGGATTCAGTGTCCTGGTTGTTTCCCATAAACGATGTTGGGCCAGGAGAGCCCAGCCCTCGGTGCACTTGAGGCGCCATGCGCTGGCAGGGCTGTGTGAAGACTGCCGCTCCCGGCTTCTCCAGGGCTGACCCTGTCTCAGCCTCTTTCTAGCCCCCAAAGCCGTCTCCCCTTCTACCCACCCCGCACTTGGAAAGTGTCAAAATACTCAAGTGCGCAGAGCCTTGTGCATGTTACCACGTGGCATGCCCACGACAGCCCTGTGAGGGCGCTGACTTCACCCCCATCTGCAGATGCGGGAACAAGGTGCAGAGAGGTTCAGGGACGTGCCCAGGGGCACCTAGGTAGGGGGCAGCCGGGCCAGATTTGAGCTTTTGTCTCACTACAAAGCTCTTCCCACCATATCATCCTGCCTTTTACCAAACAGCTTCTGGGTTGCCATTAAAAATAGAACCAAGTACTTGACTACCCAGTGGAGCCCAGCTCTGAGGTCGGGCTGGCGGCGGCATGAAGGCATTTAGAAGTGAAAATGCACAACTGATACACAAATTGCATAACACACGCTTCTCTTCTCTCTTCTCTCTTTCTGTCTTTGTCTATGTCTCTCCCTCTCTCAATCTCTGTCTCTCGATCTCTGTGTGTCTGTCTGCCTGTTTGTCTCTTTTTTTCTCTCCTTCTGCTGTGTTCTGCACTGGCTTGTCCCTGCTACAAGTCATCTGCCCCCGTCTCCCTGAGACCCTCACATCATTCTTTGTATCTTTGGTGACACCCAGCCAAGGTTGGGGGCATAGGAAAGGGATGATAAATCTTTTTTCAACCAAAGGCATCATCAACCAACATTTATTCAATGTCCAATGCATTTTGGAATTAGGCAGGTATAGCATGTAAACAAACATCATAGTGTGTGCACTGTGTGCCAGGGACAGAAGACCCTGTGTAGACATGGGGAGGAGGAGGAGACAGCCCAAAGGGCAGCAGCTTATGACCACCTTCCGAGGCCCCAACACCCACCGCTAACTCTGGAGCACTCGCTGGGACTGCCCGGTCACTGTGCTGCCGTTGGGAGGGCTCTGGGCCCCTCCAAACTAGCCTCAGCAGTGCCCCCCCCACCTCCCCCAATCACCTATGGATGGAGCCACCTCTGGCACGCTCAGAGCTCTGCCAGAGCATTAAGATGGCATCCTTGATGCCAGGGGTGGCCCCTGTGCCTACCCTGTGCCAGCTCTGTGCTGGGCACTGCAGGGGAAGGTACAGAGAAGGTTCTGGAACCTGAGAATGAGAGAGTCCTTTGCCCCAATCATGTTCACCTTCCTCAGCTGGGCAGCACCCTGCACACCAGTGTACCCAACCTTTATTCACACCGTGTCACGCAGAGAAAAAGAAAATCTTAGCATCATACCCTGGGGGAGTGGGAGGAGAGAACAGCATGGATCTCCCCCCGAGGGGCACCAGCTGCCCCAGGCCCTGCCCAGGTGCTCACAGGTGGAGGGTCACTCTTCCAGCACACCTGGAACTCTCAGGGTAGGGCAGTTGGGAAGCTCTGCCTTAAACCACACTCCTGACATGGGACCATTCGGGGAGGTTGGATCCAAATACTGGCCTTTCTCCACCCACTCCAGGCCTGCGCTGGGCTGGACACCTGTCCTATCTGCATTTATTTACATTTTCTCTTGCAGTGACCCATAGCCAGCCTGATCATTCAGGCCCAGGTGGGTGACAGCCACCAGAACAGGCACTCTGTCTCTGCTGTGCTGAGGGCCACCAGCTAGTAACTTCCCCCTCAGGCCCTCCTTTGCCCCTTGGTGTTAATATTAAGAGCCATCACTTATTGAAGACCTTCATGCAAGACTCACATTAGTTCATGTAATTGCCAACAACACTTCAAGGTAAATACTAATTATCTGCCTTTTGTAGCTGTAGAAAATGAGGACTAAGACGTCCTCAGGTCCTGAGTACTGCCTGCCACTGTCCGGGTCACAGCTGAGGTTGACTGTATGAGCTCTTCTTTCCACTGCTCGGGGAACATTCTTTATTTCAGTCTTTTTTTTCATGTGAATTTGGGAAGGGGCAGGTAAGGGGGGTTGTTATAGTCAGCACAGGCTGACATAATAAAATATGATAGACTGGGTGGCTTAAACCTCACGGTTCTGGAGGCTGGAAGTCCCAGGTCAAGGTGTGGCTGATTCAGTTCCTGGTGAGGGCTCTCTTCCTGGCTTGCAGATGGCTACCTTCCTGCTGTGTCCTCATGCTGTAGAGAGAGGGAGCTGGCCCTTTGGTCTCTTCTTATAAGGACACTAATCCCATCCTGAGGACCCTACTACCCTCACGACCTCATCTAAACCTAATTACCTGCAAAGTTCTCTCTCCAAATACCATTGTTCACATTGAGGATTAGGTGTTCAACATATGAATTTTGGGGGGATACAAACATGTAGTCCTTAGTAGGGGTGTTTTCCCTTCCTGTCCCTGCTCCATAACTAATGCTCACTCTCCGATGGGTCTGGAAGGGGCCCTGGAGGTCCCTTCTCAGATCTGCTGTCCATCTCTTCTCTACCCTCCTCTGTTCTTTATTCCTTTCTCTCTTCTGATAAGGAAACACCAGCTCCTTTTAACTGGAGCTAGCTGACTTAGTGAGGAGAAGCTGGGGGTCTAGGTGGACCGCAGCCTGTGGACTGACAATGGTGCCACCACTGAGCCAGCTTTGGAGGAGCCCCATGTCAGCGGCTTCAGAAAGGCTCAGTAGGAAAATCAGCAGGTCTTCAAAACAAATCCCCTGTGTCAATCTCCACAGACGCCCAGACTCTGAGAATTTCCAGGACAAAGTCACAGAAGTACATAGTAGAAAGGGGCCTCTGTCACCTGATCCAGGATCCCAGAGGGAAGGAGGCAAAGAACAGCACAGCCAGACTGGAGCAGCAATGTGCTCGGAAGATAGCCTGGCGGGCCTCTGTCTGGTTATTTGAAAATGGGGCCTGGCAGACTTGGAACATTCCTCCCATCTTTGACTTTGTGCCACACAAGCCCCAGAGAGACCCACCCATAGCTTCCAGGTTGAATCTGGTTCTATTTGGCCTTACTGAAGGCTCACGCAGGAGGAGAGGGTTTTCTCTGTCTGGAAGAGCCTTTGAGATTACTGAGTTCCGTGGTTTTCAGACTTTTCTCTGCTGAGACACACATGTGGCCTGTAAGTCACCTGCCTGCCGGGCATGCTTCTATTCATTCATTCGCTCAACACATGCTCACCGAGCACCTGGTCCATGTCAGACGCGCAAGGCTCTGGTCACAGCTGTGAACAGGACAGACCGGTCCCTGCTCTCCTGGGACCGACATTCTCACGGGGTAGTTGGCATTTCCGGCTGCTGATTGTGTCGTGATGAAAACAGAGCAGGGGTGTGTGTGGGGAGGGGCTGGGGAGGGCCACTGCCGGGCAGTCGAGGGGACAGGAAGAGCTGTCAGAGAAGGTCATGTTTAAGCCCAAACCTGAACCACAAAAAAGAACTGAAGGAAAACTTTCCAGAAAGAGGAGGCGCAAGCGGACGCCTTGGGAAAGAGCCTGGTGAGGACAGGGGAGAAGGTGAGGGGCTGGGCCAGGGAGGCTCAGTGGTCAGGGCCGGGGCCTGCACCATTTTACACGAGATCTCTGCTGTGGGGGGCTTGGGGCAGGAGCAAAAGTGGTCTGAGTTATGTTTTCAAAAGACCCTCCAGCTGCACGTGGGGAGTGGAGATTCCAGCAGGCAGGGGGCCGTGAGGAGATACATCTGGACATGGCCACAGGTGACCAGACTGCCGACTGGGGCTGAACAGCAGCAGCAGACATTGGAGAAGTGGAGAGCGGGCCGGGAGGGGGGCAAGGAATGAAGGGTGACCACCCAGATTTGGGGGCTACACCAGGTGGTGGCACCACATCCAAGGGGGTAAGGCAGAAGGAGTAGTTGGGGGAAAGGAAATCAAGGGTGTGCCCGGAGGCATTCCCAGATTTTGATACTATTGCCTGACACCCCACAGCCAAAAGTCATGCCAGAAAATTCCATGGGGCGTAACTCAGGAGCACCACAGTCACTCGAGGTAGCCCCAAGGGTTATGGGTCCATCATCAGCTGCCTCACGCTGGGCAGGTTTCCCACCCTCGGCTCTGCTGAGCTTTGGGGTGGGATCATCCTTTGCTGGAGGGGCTGGCCGGTGTGACATAGGAACCAGTGACACTCATCCCTCTCCAGTCTTGATGACCAAAAATGTCTTCAGACATTGCCCCATGTCCCTAGGGGGGCACAGTTGTCCCCTGTGGAGAAACACGTGTCTAGGGGATGTGTCACTTAGGTCGGCAGGGGGCACGGAGGCAGGCCCAATTCCTGGAAGCTGGTAGGACTCCACTTGTTTCTACCCTTCGAGAAAGCACTTGGAACACAAGTAAGGGGCAGGATCCTATTATGGGGATGACCTGGTGTCTGCTTCAGGTGCTGGCTCCGGTCCTTTATTAATAGTCATGCTCGCCCGGCCTGCGACACCCAGCACCGTCCACACGGGCGCTGAGAACCGCGGACGCGGCCAGTCCTCACTCTGCAAGCCGGGGAAACTCGGGACAGAGTGACTTAGCCAAGGTGGCGTGGCCCGTTAGCAGAAGTGGGCGTGGGCTGCCCCATTCCCCACACAGCCTCCCCTCAGGCCGGTACCTGGGCCAAGGTTGGGCACCAAGCAGCCGCCATAGCATGGGGCAGCGGCCACAAGTGCAGAACGACGATGGGAACTTGCTCCTGCCGGGTCCCCATGAGCCATGCTCATCACCCCCGTCACGGTTATGCTGCGCACACTCTCAGGCGAGCAGCCCTGCCCTCCACGCGGCCTCGCCCTCAGCAGGGACATTCTCCCTCGCCCGTGTGCACAGGCCCGCTCTCTCTCCTGGGGACAGCCGCAAAAAGGGAGCAAACTGGTTCCAACCCCCAGGGAGAGGTTGGGGGGCCTGCCTGGATGCCCAGATGGGGCCCCAAGCACCCCCTGATCTTCACATCCCTGGTGGCACTCCGGGAAGTGCCACATGAGACCCTCTTTTCTGAGCGGCAAGTCAGGTCATGGTAGCAGACGAAGGACCTTTTTTCTAGCATATCAATTTCTTTATATGAAAAACTTTTTCAAAGCTGCGAAAATTACATCTCATGATTTTACTCTGTCTGTTCAGTTCTTCCTGCTCCAACCAAAGAAGGAAAAAAGGAAGAAAGGGACAAGACAAATAATAAAAGAGGTGAGGGGCCAGGGTGGGGGAAAAATAAAAGTAGGAAAATAAGCTGATGGTGGGGTCCTATTAGTGTGCACAATACCTGCTGCAAAGGCTGGGGGTGTGGCCAGAGGTCGGCCACAGATCTGTCTCTGAGCTTCCCAGGGGCCAGGACAAAGAAAAGAGCATGACCAGACAGAAGGTTCACAAAGTGCATATAACTAAAAGGGAAATATTTCATAAGAGAAGCCCAGCCCCTTCTGATGCAGAGGCCTGGAAGAAATGATGTCCCTTATAGAAGGGACATCAAAGGACATTCTATCACAGTAAAATGGACTCTGTGGAAAAGGCAGCATGGGGCAGGGGAAAGAGGCCATGTTTGGGGATCAGATGCCTTGAGTTCAAATCCCCGTTTTGCCAGGAAGCTGTGTAGCTTTGGGCAGCTTAGTTAACCTCTCTGAGCTGTTGTTCATGTGTCTAGAAAATGGGGTGATGAGGCAGTGAAGGGGAAAGAACCCAGCACACACCTACAGAGTGTTTGTGAGGATACCTCTGGGGTGAATGGGCACTGTCCCTGACACCTTCACTCCGGGGTGAGCCGTATGCATCTGGCGAGGTGGAGCCAGAGAAGGGACTTAGCTGCCAACCTCCAGCACTCATGGGGGACCCTTCTGGTGAAGCTCCCAGGTCTTTACACAGTAGCCAGTACCACCCCCACAGACCCTGGGCCCTCTGCGGGCTCCAGGACGGCACAGAGGGTGACCTCATGCTAGCCGTGCCGGCCTTGGCACCAGGTCCCCAACTGCCCCCCCAAACTTCCCTAGAGCAATGCTGGGGTCCGAGAGACAGAGAGGTACTTGGGTCCAAACAGTCCTTGGAGTGTTTCTGCCTCCCTAAAACATCAGGACCGCTCGTCCTGCTGTCCACCCCCTCCCCAGACTTCTCTCCATCCTTCAAGCCAACATCCTCCATGAAGCCAGCCCCGGCTCCTTTCTTGGGCCTTTCAAGTGTGTCTGTCCCCAGCCACAGACGGCTTCACTGCGCATGGGCTGGGGAGGGCTCTGGATTCTACCTGGAGCTGCTCTTCTCCTACCCCAACACCTGCCCCCAGGACTGCAGACTGGAGCAAGGTCTCCGGTCACCACATCCAGCCCGCAGAGGCGGAGGTGCTCGGCAGTGCTGCTCAGCTGTCCTCCTCCGTCCCCATCATTGCCCCGTTTCTGAGAGAGAATGTGGAAGGCCAAGGCCAAGGGGAGTTTCTTGACTCAAGCCCCAGACAGAGCCTGGGAAAAACCAAATGACTAAAAATCATCAGTCTCCTTGGCTCACCTGCCACCAGCCTCTGTCACCTCCTGGCCCCAGGGACACAGGCAGGGGCTGGATGCTTGTCCCAGCTCACTGTTTCCACCCCCCGTTAGTCCACATGGAAGCAGGAGCATCAGATGGCCAGCACTGAAGTCACACGGACCTGGGTTTGAGTCTAGGCTGTGCCACTTGTCAGCTGTGTGTCTTCAGAAAAATTTCCTAACCTCTCTGAACTCCAGTTCCTTATTGTAAAATAGGGGCATCCTAGAATCACCCCCTGTGTTGTTGTGAAAGTTATATGAGAAGACATGCAAAATTCCCCTCCTCGTGCCTGGCACCTTGCAGATGTTCAAAACATATCATCACTTTCTCCTTATTTCTGTTTTTCCTGAAACTTTGGAAGTTTTCCCACAGAAATAAGTTGCCCAAACATTGCAGCCAACCTGAGCAAAGCCCCAGGTCAGCTCACTGGCCTCCAGGGGCCAGGAAAGGAGGAAGCGGAGCCTCTCCCCCAGTGGGAACCCTGGTGCTGTTTCATCACTTCTGAGGGGCGGGACTGCTCTGAATGGCTCCTGGGCCGAGGCTCTCAATCAGGAGCTGAGACAGGGGCCACACCACGCAGTGCCGGGGTGGCATGTGTGCCCGACATAACAATCTCTGCCCTGGCGAGCTTGCCAAGTGCCCCAGCGTGGCGCCAAGGAGGCCAAAAGGAACTAGGGGACTTCCAGGAGCCTCAGGGGTGGGAGCTGTGCACCCACATTGCTGCCCAGAGACGGAGAGGGCGCTGGGGGGCGGTTGTAGCCCAGTCCACGCATCACCTCAACACTTACCGACGCCTGCCCGGGGCTCGCGCTGCGTCAGGCACGAGGCTGCAGCTGTGAGCTCCCCGTGTGGCGGAATAAGGGGTAGGAGGACAGTGCTGGAGTGTGGGAACCATCAGAATTGGAGTCGGGAGACCTGTGGCCTGGTCCCCATTCTGCCACTAGCCATCTGGACAGCCTTTGGCTTGTCCCTTATCCTTCTGGAACCTCTGTTTGCTCTGCTGTCACATTGGCAAATAATACCTGTCCTTCCCTCCCTCCTCCTTGCATCCCTCCTCCCTCCCTCCCTCATCCTCCCTCCTCCCTCCATCTTCCCTCCTCCCTCCATCCTCCCTCCATCCCTCCATCCTCCTCCCTCCCTCCTCTCTTCCTCTCCCCTCCCTCCCCCCCTCCTCCACTTCATTCCTTCCTCTTATCTCCTTTCTCCTCCCCCATCCTCCCTCCTCCCTTCCTCTGTCCTCCCTCTATCCCTTCATCCTCCCTGCTCCACGCCCCCCAGGGTTGTGTGAATTTCCAAGGAGACTTTGGAGTGCTTGGCACACAGTGGCCGTGTCCCACACAGGCACTCAGAGGAGACGGTGACTTCAGGCTGGTTTTCTTGGAAACGCCGTTGGCTTTGGCCTCTTTTCCCCCTGACACCTTGGCAAGGACGAGCTTGCTGGTGGGAGCCCGGCCAAGGGCCATGCTGCTGGCTGGTGTGGCCTCATGGGGAGAGCATCCCCGCCCCACCACCCTGTCGGTCACTAGTCCACCCACCCAGCAAAAAAGAGCCTGCCGGCGCCCACACGGTGCTGGCCACTGCAGAGACGAGGGGAAAGTTTCCTTCCTGCCACAGCCCCTGGGGGTTCCTTACACCCTCCCCTGTGCTGGGCTCCGCCTCCGGCACCCGCGCCTCCCCTCCGCTTCTCTCCATCTCGCCCCTTCCCACCCTGCCATCTCCCCCCAGTGCCCGCAGCGGTGTCCTCACTGGTCTCTCCCTGCTCTCTCCACACACAGCCAGAAAGATTGTGTAAAATATAAACCAGAGCACGTCATCCCCCAGCTAGACACCCTTCAACAAGACTCATTCCCTAATATCCGAAGCCCCAAGCATCTAGCCCCACCCCGCTCTGCTCTCTGACATCTCTCCCTGGAGCCCCGCTGTGCAGAAGGGAGTTGGAAGGTGGCATCTGCACCAAGTCTGTGTGATAGCTAATAGGACAGGGGATGGGTGGGTCCCAGAGTCCTGCATTTGAATCCGGCTGCACCCTGTGCTAGCTCTGTGACCTTGGGCAAATTCCTCAGTTTTCTCATCCGCAAAATGGGGATATAATGAGAGACACCTCTCCACCTCCTTGGAACGTCACAAAGATGAAGTGAGTGTGCACGGAAAGCCCTGAGGGTGGTCCTGGAGCGATGGGTGGCTGTCACTTGGAGCTGCTGTAGACAATGCTGGGGAGAGGAGCTGGCCCAGGCCACAAAGGACCTTCCCTTCCCAGCTCAAGAGATGACTCGATCCTAAACGGAGTGGGCAGCATTGAGAGGGTTTTGTGCTGAGACTCCTCCCATGGGGCAGACGGGTTGGAGCCTGGAGACCTTCCAGGAGGTGACTGTGGTTGTCACTGGAGTGATATGATAAGGGTTTGAGCTGAGGCGGTGGTGTTGGGGAGGCTGCGGGTGTTGGGCGTCCAAGAAGAACAAGTGGATTCCAAAGACTTCAGGAGGCCCACCCAGGCCACTGGCGGGGGCGGGGCGGGGGCAGGCGAGAGAAGTAGGAGGCCAGGAAGATGCCCCCAGCCCAGCCTGCAAAACTGGGCAGTGGAGCCATTTCCCAAGACACAGAACCCAAGAGGGGAGCGTGGCTTCAGATGGACAGGTGCACAGGGCACCCCACGTCTACGGGGTGGGGGCGGGCCTGGCTGGGGGCTCGACGTAGGAGTCACCTGCTGGATGGGTGAAAACCATTCCCTGTGATGATGCATCAGGCTGTAAATGTTGAGTGCTTTGGGTTCCCTCATGGGACAAATGGCACAGTGGCAGCCGTATTTTCTGAACCAAATCTCTGAATAAGAGACCAGGCAACAGGTTTTTTGTCGTTGTTGTAGGTACAAGAGGCAATCCAGGAGGTATTAAAATCCAGGTTCCCGAAATGTTGGCATTCATAGTTTTGGGGGGGAAGGGAGGTCCAGAAAATTTGAAAACAGGATTGCCCTAGAAACACCCAGACCCTGGTAGTAGGTCGTGTGCAAAGGATGTAAAATGACTGGTGTCATCAGGGCTAGGACTCGTGCAGCCACACAGGGCCCTGTACTCAGAAGGGCCCTCCCCCTCGTTTCTTGCTCTGCTATCACCATCTCAAAATACTTAATCATTTTTTAACAAGAGGACCTGCATTTTCATTTTGTACCAGACCAGCAAATTATGTAGTTGGTCCTGGCGCCCTGTTCTGCCCTGACAAGACTGATCAGAGGAACAGTGGCACGGGGAAGCTGGTACTGGAGGGAAGGGGCCGTCACAGGAAAGGCCGCTGGGGGGGAGCAGAAGGAGTGCTGAAGCCAGACCTCGACTCCCTCTTGTTTTTCCCAAGAGCTGCCACCAACACAGGGGCCCGCAGGACCAGGAGCTGCCATACAGCCCAGAGTTACTTAAAACTCTGTCATTGTCAGGCATTATGGGGCACCTGCTGAGTGCCTGGCTTTGAGCTAGGCATTGTGGGTACAGAAAGGCCCCAGGCACTTACTCTCTGGTTCTGGAGGCCCCAGGGCCCCAGCAGTGGGAAAGACAAAGTACGGTGTGGGGTGTGAGGAGAGCATCAGAACCCACCCTGGATGTTAGGGGCTCCTCCAGGGGCTCTAACAAGACCTTCACGTTGCATTGTTAGGAGAATCAAATGGAAAATACACGTGGGGCTCCACGCACATCTGTCTCATCACAGGCTTGAAGTAAACAGCAGCTCTTATGATTGGCATCTTGGAGAGGAGGCAGGAGACGGTGGTGGAGGCTCCCAGAGCCCAGAGTGAGTCAGGGTTTGAATCCAGGCTGTGCCTCCTACTGGCCATGGGACCCTAAGCCAGTCATCACACCTTTGAGTCTCAGTTGCTCTCTCTGCACCTGGGTTGTTCGCACTACTACTGTGCAGATTTGCTGGCAGTAAAATATGTAAGTGCTTGGCTTGGGGCTGGAATAAAAAGTGTTCAGTGCATGGTGGTTATTCTCATCTGCCAACCCAAAGAATGTGCTGCACTTAGGGACAGGGAAGGGACCGGAGTGAGGCTGTGTCTCTGAGGGCTCTTCCCCGGGTCCTCCTGCCCACTTCACCCCAGCCCACACGCCAGACCACACGCAGGAAAAAGAACACGGGTCCCCAAACACTCCCTGAGGACATTTCGGGACACCCAGGCTCCCTTCCAGGGTCCGGACAGTCCGGCCAAGGCCGTGTCACCAGCTCATCATTAACATGCGGCGGGGGGAGGACACCCCACACTCGCTTCCGGCCCTCAGCTCTGAAAAGCCCCGATAACAAGTGCACATTGACGGCCCAGGTTCCCCAGGGCGAGCACGCTGTCCCCGGCTCGCATCTGAGCCCTCGTCCGAGACATTTTCTCGCTTCAGCAGTTTGGCATGTCATACAAAGGGGCTCTGATTTTTCCTGATGTCCAACTCCTCTTGCATGAAAAATGGCTTTGGTTGTCTTTCTGCCCACGGATTGCTGAGAGTGAGTCAAGGCCAGATGCCTGGTGGGCGAAGAGGCCCCATTTGCTTAACCGTTTGGAGGGTCTCCCTTGGTCTAGCTGAGCGCCCACCTGTGGCCTGTGCCTTTGGCCCCAAGGTCAGTCTATCAGGAGTTGCCTGCTGGCCTCAGGCCGTCCTCACCCTCATACTGGGCAGCTCTTCTTCCCCTGCAGTGGCTGTTTCTGATGTGTCCCAGGGGTCCCTCTGGGGATGGCTGCCACTCCTACTGTCCCCCTCACCACACACCTGGCCAACCCAAGAGTCCCTTTTTCACAAGCGTCCTCTGCAACCCAAAGCAGCCTTCTTCCCTCCTGTCTTTCCCCTTCCTCTCCTTTCTTTCTTTCTTTCTTATATTTCTAATTATTTCTTCCCCTTTTCCCTTCAAGTCTGCCATATTTAAGCCATGCAAGCCCTCTCCTGCCTCCTGTTCAAAGCAGTCTTTTGAAAATTCTTGAGGCATTTCCTAGAGAAAAATGTATTATTTTAACTCTGCAATTATTAGGAGGGTTATTAAACATGAGGAGAATTCTATTAAATAGCAAATTGAGTGAGTCAAAAACCCACAGATGTGGAACTTTTAAAGATCATCTGGTACAAAATAGATGTGACTATGGCAATGGCCATTTTATTAAGCTGGAAAAAAATATTGGAAGGAAAGTCACCAAAATGTTAAACAGGTGGTCATGGGAACCAGGTGTGATTTATTTGATCTTCTGTCTTTTTCAAATGTTCTGTGATGTTGAGGGGGAAAAAATATAAACCTGATATTTAAATGAAAAGAATTCCAGGCCCAGTCTCCAGACAGGTGAATGGATGTGTCTGTCCATTCAGCAGTGACACTATCTGTACTCTCTATTCCTAAATGCATCCAGGAACACACTCCCAGGCACCACGCCCAGTGACTTCTTGCCAGCATCTTATTACAGGCTACCTCTGAGTTATAACCAAATTGATTCCTGGATCAAAGCCTTTGAGAGCTGTCCGCAGTTGAATCTTTATTTCCTGTAAGCACAGTTTACACATTGGGTTTCCATCCCCAGAAATCCATCTCATGCAATAAAAGTGCCAAAACTGACCACAAAAGTAAGTGAAAAGAAAATAAAACCCAGATATATACTCTTATAAACTTTTATCACATATGTAAAACTAAGTACTTAATAGGAAGGCTGTGTTGTGAAAGGTCCCCTAGGGAGAATTTTTCTGCCTGAGCCAGACTGGCCAAGATTTCTTAAAATATGAATCCAGTGAAGTTTGAACAGAAGACGCTTTCTTTTTTTTTTTTTTCCTGAGAGATCTCCCCATGGCAAGTTTAAGCATGCTTCATTGCACCAAAAATCCTCAAACTCTTTAAAATAAAGGATTCTTCTGTCTCAAAAATTTTCCATTGCCAATTCCATTTGTGTAAATTCTTTAGAAAAGTCTTTGGGTAGTGAATACCGTAGAAAAAACAGTTTCTACTGTGACTTGTACCTCCCCTGAAACGATCCCTTGCTCTTAGTGGCAGTGAGTCAGTTAACCCTTCAAATGCCCATCGATGCAGAGGTATCAGCTTCCCCTTGGGTCCTTGTTGCCAGGTGCTCAAAATGCCACCTTTAGTTGTAGCGGGAGTCTTAGTTAAGGTAAAAGTGCAAGTGAACACATATGGAGGGGGACAGGTCACAAGTCCAGCACCCTACAGCTAAGATTCCCAGTACTTGGACTAGAACATTATTCCTCAGATTTAATCAGACTCACTCCAATGGTAACGTCTGTTCCTTTCTGCTTGTTCAATCTTTCCTGGAGCTGAAAACAAAGCACTCATCTTCAGCCCTTAAAGACCCTTCATATTTTCAGAAGCGGTTTTTATGTCCTTCTCTAGTCTTCCCATCTCTGGAGGAAAGGGAAGGAAATTTACCTGGGTTTTTTGGGGTTTTGGGTTTTTTTTAAACCTGGTTGCTTTCTCCAGATTGTTTCTGGGTTGAAATGCACAAGCCTTTGTGCCAAGCACTGGAAGGTGCCGGGGCCCAGAGACCCGAAGGAGACCCTCTTCGCTTCCCAGGGGTGGGCTGCTGAGTTGCCCTCGAGCTAGCCCTGCACCTTCCCCACCACCCTTGGCGGTTTATCCACCCACACTCCTGCTCACTTCTCTGTTTCGGATCCATAATTACAAGTAGTTTAAAAAATAAGAGCAAATGTCTCCTGAGCACTCACTGCCACCCAAGTGCAGTATGTACTATCTCAAGAACTTTCTATACGTGGTCCCATTTTATCCTGGTAACAGTTAGGATTTCATACTATTGAATTATTTAATACATCATGATCTAATCAGGTACGTAATTACAGAAAGAGAGTTAACACTTGCTATGGTTCTTACTATGTGCCAGGGACCGCCCTGAGCACTTTATATGTATGAACTTGCTTAATCCTCAGCCATCCGGTAAGGCCGGTGCTGTCACTACTTCCATTGTATAGATGGGGAAACTGATGTCCAGAGAGGTTAAGGAACTTGCCCGAGGCCCCAGAGCTAACAAGTGGTGAAGTCAGGATTTAAACCCAGGCCCTCTGGCTTCAGATTCCATTCTCTTCGCTTGGCCGTACCACCTCCCAGTTGACAACAGTGGTAGCTGTGACATACTGAAAATCTGTTATGTGCAGGGCTTCAGAATTCACATCATCCTTGCAACACAGCATGGACGACACATCCCTAGTGGGAGACTAACCAGCCTGTGACACCCACCAGCATCTGCATCCAGGTCTCTGGCTCCAAAACCCACCCTGAGCTCTATTCTCCAGCTCCGTGCAAAAAACAGGAGAGGGCGTGGGGTGGAGTCCAGGACCACAGTGCCAGGGGAGGAGGCTGGATGTGAAGGGCAGGACCCACACTGCAGGTGCATCCCAGTGGTCTCCAGGTGCTGGCTGTGGGCTGGGCTGGCACAACAGCCTTCTCAGAGGAGGTGGGCACAGCGTCGTGACCAGAAGAGCGCACGATGCTGGGCCCCAGGTCTGACTCATGCAGCCTGGAGAGGAAGGATTCTGCAGTCAGACTGAGGGCAGCTCTTAAGATGGGGTGCTCTCAGCAAAGAAGGCGAAAATCATTCTGTTCAAGACAGCTCCTTTAAGAAGACATTAACTGTGCACTTCAAAGCCCCGGAACCTGTGTTTTGCAGGGGATGCCACCTGTCAGCACACTTTCACACCCAGATTCTGATTGTTGGCGTGCATGTGGTGACTCCCAGCTCGCACAAAGCAGATAGAAAACAGAATCTGATCACACTGTGTGCTTCCACTCATCCCCGTTCAAATGCGGGCAGAGCTAATGGAAGGCGAGGAAGTCAGCAAAGTGGCTGTCTTCGTGGGATGTTGACTGAGAGGGCACAAGAGGGAGCCTCCAGGGATGAGGACATGTTCTACATCTTGATCTGGGTGGTCATTATGCCAATGTAAACACATGTTCCTTGAGCTGCACTCTTGGGATTACTCTCTATGTATTATCCTCAGTAAAAATTAAAAACAAACAAACATAGGTCTGAGGAGGTAAGGACTCCCAGGTGGCCCGCCACCAGCTCACACCCGCTCCCTCCACCCCGCCAGCTGCTGGCCCGTGTTTTCTTCAATCCTAGTCAATAAAGCAGGTGCTCACTGGCAATGTGTGCACCTAGTCCTGTGCTGAGCGCTGGGTGCTCCAGCCTCCCAGGAACGTTGTCTGACTCCTGGAGGAAGAAGGTATTGCTGTATCTGCGGATTCTGTGACTCGGAGCTGTTCGGAACGATACAACCTCCCTCTTGCTCCTGCCTCACTGATCTGCAGCCTCTCGTGGAACCCTCACAACCCCACAGGAAGGGGATTCTGGCGGCCCCAGAAGGCAAAGCAGCAGAGGCAGAGTCTGACTTGAACTCACCTTAAGCCTGAACGCACACCAGGGCATCCTTGGCTCCTAGGCCGGGAGTCTGTGCTGGCAATGGGCCAAGTGAGTTCAGACTTCTGGGCACCCAAAGATTCATTCATTCATTCACCCAGAAAATGTGTATTGAGTGCCTACTACTAGCATTCGAAACGATAGGAAAGTTGTTTTCACAGCAGTGGATGAAACGGACAGCAACCCGCGTAATGACTATATTGTCCAGGGGAGACCAAAAAGAAGTGAGAAAAAGGACCACCAGGGTGAGGCTTGTGATGTTAGAGTGGCGCTTGTCACTCTAGGTGCTGTCCATTCCTGACAGACCTGGCCTCTGTCAGCCAGGGGAAGTCAGAGAGGGCTTCCCAGAGGAGGTGGCATTTGGTCTGTGTCTTGCAGAATGTGTAAGAGTTCCCCAGGCAGGGAAGTTGAACATGCAGAGGCACATGTCTTCATTCATTCACAGGTGCATGCGCTCACCTCTGCCTTCTTTCTTCATTCAGCAGACAGTTTATGGAGCACCCAGATGAAAAATAGAATCCTGTCCTATTTCTCAAAGAAACCAGTGTCCAGTAGGGAGAGGGGAGACAGACAAACAGCCAACTGTTACAGTTCTACATAGACATGTGATAAATGCACATCCAGGGAGCTGTAGCGGCACAGAGCAGGGAGAAGAAGGCCTCTGAGGCCTGGGGTGTGGTCACGGAAGTTTTCCTATGTGGCAGGTCTCCTGAGCCAGTCGAGAAGGATGAACACGAGTCTGGTAAGAGAACAAGAAGGAGGAGAGCGTTGCAGACAGAGCGCGGGCAAAGGCAAGGAAGCACCGTGTGTGCCCTCAGGCCTGCTGTATTTACCCAGCACCGACCGCGTCTCTCAGCGAGCCACTGGGAGGCGCGGAACACAGGGTATCTTCCAGAAGGCCTAAGAACTTTGGTTCTGTGGAAGCAGAAAGCCCAATACGAGAGGATGCACAGGAGCTGGGGACGGGGAGGAAGGCAGGGCCAGAAGCTAAAGGGCCCATCCGTCCTCCATGCTGTGCCGAGGACCCTGCCTCTGGCCCTCCTGGCCAGCGTCTCTGGTTGAGGGTCTTACCACGAGGGCGTCCAGAGGTGACTGTCCTGAGAGCTCACTGTGGCTCTCCAACGCGGGATGGAGTGGGGGAGCAGGGCTAGAGGCAGGAGACCTGGTAGGCAGACACTGAAAAAGCCCAGACCGGGCTGATGAGCCCTGAATCAGGACAGTGAGTGGAGGAGAGGGCAGATTTGAGATCTGTCACGTGGGGGGAGCAGAAGACTTAGAGCGAGGCTGGACGCTCAGCTCCAGGATGAGTGCGCAGGCCGGGGCGGGGCCTGACTGCTGCTGGGCTGCTTGGAGCAGATCGTTCAAGGCTCTTGGGTCCTAACCAATTTCTTCACTATTTAACTATCCTCAATTTATGGATGAGGAAACCGAGGCACAGCATGTTACAGTAAGTCCCTCAAGTGTCAGGCTTGGGGGTCTGACACACTGAGCGGCTCCTCTGCTCAGGTCTCCCAAGGATGCAGTCACAGTTTCGGTCACACTGCTTTCCTTTCCGGAGCTTGGGGTCCTCCCGCAAGCCCACTGGTGGTTAGCAGAACTCAGCTGGTTGTGGTCACAACACTGAGGTGCCATTCTCTTGCTTGGTATCAGCCAGGGGCCTCTCGGTCCTAGGGGCCACCCATAGTCCTTGCCACGTGGCCCCATTGGCAGTTCACAACATGGCTATTTACTTTCTTCCAGGCCAGCAGGAACGTCTCTCTGGCTTCTCCCCCTCCAATCTGCCACAATGGAGTCTTATTAATATATTACATAATCTAATCATCATATTCCCAGGTTCCACCCACACTCGAGGGGTGGGCATTATACAGGGTGCACAGCAGGGGGTGGGTGTCTTGGGGTCTATCTTAGGATTCTGCCTAAGCAGAAGGGGCTTTGGTGCAAAGGGTGATTTCAGGTCAGATGAACTTGACTTTGAGTTCTGGCTCTGTCCCTCGTGGTGGGGGATTTCTTAGGGAATTTTCTTTTGCACTCTTTAAATCTGAGTCTCCTTATTTTTACAAGGGGGACAATAATAGCAGACTCAAAGGGCTGGTATGAGGATGAGATTAGTTAAACCACAATGCACTGGCAGTTGCTGGGAGCTCGGCGATGGCAGCTCCCTCTGTCCCTTTGTGGTCCAGTTGGAAGGCAACTGGGCCTGGAGCCAGAAGACCTGCCCAGGCTCCAGCCTGACCTCAGCGGGGCCTACCCGTCTCACCGTTTCCACCACCCCCTCACCTGCTCCCAAATAGTAAGAATCACAGCAGCTTTGCCTGGTGAAAGGTGAAGATGAATTGAGATCCCCAAAGAAAAAAGCCACTTTGGAAAGTCCTCTCCTTCCCGTCCTAAGTGAGGCATGGTCCTCCTCTTTCCAGAAGCCGGATCCCACAAGAGGAGGGACCCCCTCCCCTCCTGGAGCTGAGCCAAGCAGAGGGGGCAGGGGTGGGGTGTGCAGGTCAGTGGCAGACGTCTTTGCTCCTGTGTGGTCACTGCATGGGTCCATTTAGCAGCTTTAGTGTGTTCTCTTGGTTGTGACCCTTGGAAGAGTCTTCAGTAGCCGAGCAGTGCCTCCCTGGTCACATGGGTAAGGACACCAGCCTGCAAGGGTATGATTTGTTTGTTTTGTCCCGTCCTGATGGGGTCCGTCCAGACCGGGGAATGGACCTACCTATTCAGCCCCCAGGTGTTCACCCTGGATGTGACCTGACAGCTCCCAACCACATATATGTGAACAACCAAGAAGGCGTCTGCAGATAGAGGCAAGAAACCTTGTGTGTTTCAGGGCATAATCTGGCCCTGACATTGAAGTGCACAGAAATCCGAGTTAGGAAGGCAGGGATGTGCAGGCTGCACTTTCTCCAGTACTTCAAAGGAGAGTTCCAGCTTGGAATTCCACTGTCTGGTCTACATTTCCTGCCTCACCTACCACCACGCCCACTGGAGTGGCATGGGACCCTCCCCAGGGAGAGCCGCCTGCCCACCCAACTCTGTTCATCCCTCGACTCACCTTGAAAGCCACCTTCCCCACAGAGCCTTGCCCATCTCCAGTGGGAGGCGATACCTCCCTTCTCTGGGCTCCTAGAGCACCGGGTTTGTGCCCGGACTGTGGCTCAATGTGTTATGCCATGTCACGAGGTACCTGGCTGCCCCATCAAGCTCCCAGAGGGTAGGGACAGTGTGGACTCCTCTCGGGCCCTTGGAGCACTCAAGTCAGTGCTCTCAGAAAACATTTGCTGCATGAATGCGTAGGCCCAATGAATTGGGAATGAAGCAAGAATGGGGACCCCACATTGGGTCAATCCAAGAATCTCTGTGTGGGAAATTGTGAGAAATTGAGATAACAAGAGCTTATCTGGGTCCTCTACCCCCACCTGCCGTTCGTTCATTCGGCCGCTCAGCCTAGCACTGGTTCTGCCAGGTGCGGGGGATGTGTCGATAGGAAAGTTCTCCCAACCACACAAGATGGGCCTGGCCCTGCCCACTGCCACATCCACCTTTCTCAGAGGAGACTGTGTCTAAAAGACAACTCCAAAGCAGCCCAGCCATGGTTGGATGGGGAGTCAGTGGGAACTGCCTATGTGGGCCCCTTCAAGGCATCCCAGGGCTCCCTGGAGCCTGATTCAGAGCCCCCCATCTGATGGAGGCTCCCTGGCAGAGTGGGAGGGGGTGTAGCGTTTGCACAGGTTTCTCAGTCCCGGGACCCAGGAGCCCTGGCCGAGTTAGCCCAAAGGTGCCTTGCCAGATGCTAAGGCATCACAGGCCCTTCCCAGGCCCTGAGTCTAATTTTGTATTTGCCATTGTGTATTATTTCTCTTTAAGAGGGTCTGTCTAATTACAAAAACTTCAGGGCACAACAGAATCTGGATCCACCCATGTTTGGGCCATAAATAAAAACCTCACCCAAGTAGGCTTCCTGAGAAGCCCTCTCTCCATGGGGCCCCGAGTGCACACCCATGGGGGGAGCCCACCTTTCTCCAGCAGGTCTCCCCTGAGGCAAGGGTGTGAGCACAGAGACAGTGGGCTTCCGGGACTTGAGCAGGGCCAGTCCACAAGGATGGAATCAGGGTTCCCTCCTGGAGGAAGCCAGCCCACTGTCACCAGGCCAGATCAGGGTCCCACAGTACGGATTGTGAGCGTGTTTCCTTTCCTTTCCATGTTGTCCAGCTCCCTAGACTGTTGGAAAACATGCTAATCAGCCTGACCTTGTGGACTCCAGCAGTCCTAATCCCCATCAGCAGCCGCAGAATCCTCTGAACCTGGCTGCTGCTGAGTTTCCCAGAGGGACAGCCCGGAGGGAGCACCCACGCCTGCATCCAACACCCCCCATGTCGGCAGCCAGCCTGCTTGTCTGCCAGTTGGGCCTCAGGGTGGCACCTGTGGCCCTCGGCTGGCACCCACTGGGCTCACCAACCCTGATCCCCCATCCGGGGCCTCCTGGCTCCTGTCCATGTGGGCCTGAGGCCCATGGTGGGCTAGGTGTTTACCGGAGGCTCTCCGTCATTATTAGTGAGCATTGGCAGCAGCCCTGTGAATTAGTGGCTGGGCAGGCAGGTCTGCTGGCTTGCAGGGCTGTGTCATCCTTGGTGCTGGAAGAGGCTTTGTGTCATTCCTGCTGCCGCGGCAGCTGCAGCCGGAAAGGGCTTCATCTTCCCGAAGCAGAGATCATGGCCTGGGGGCAAAAGGGCACTTCCCCCCACGCTGGGGCCAGGCTGTGGCCAGGAGCCCATGATTGGCCGTCCACCTCCTCCCCATCCTGTGTCATCGTGCACCCACATGCCTGTCCATGCACAGGCAAGCTGGCTCGTCCTGTCATTCAAGGACAAAAGTGTTTAAAAAGTAACTATGTGAGATGATAGATGTGTTAACCTTCAAGATAGTAATGATTGCACTATCTATATGTATCCCTTAACATCATGTTGTAAACCTCAAATATGCACGATTACATTTATTTAAAAAGAAAAAGGACAAAAGCATTTTAGTGACCCGGGCTGAGATTTTCAAAGTGCCCCTGAGCTGCCATGCCAGGGGACACCTATGAAGCACAGAGGGGAAGAGCAACTGCCAAGTGCAAACAGCCCATAATGGTCTCAGCCAGACTGCCAAATTGGCCCCCAGGTGGCCCAGTCCGGGCAGCCACTGAGCACATGAGCTGACTGTTGTGTAAGTAAAAAGCATGCCCTTTGGAACCAGATATTAATAATTAAGTTCAAATCCTGGCTTTCTCCACTTGCTCTTCATACCACTTCCCAGAGCCTCAGTTTCCCCCTCTGTGAAATGAGAACAGCAGTACCCATCTCCTGGATTTTGGGGAGGACTCACTGATATGACAGCAGCATGTCATGTGCACATGCAAAGTCTGCACTCGGCTTCTCCTCCGTACCTACTTGGAAGCTGTTGGTGGGTCGAGGGTGAGCGGGTGAGTGGGTGATCCTTCCAGGACGGGGCGGAGTGAGGAATGGGGGGTCGTGGCATTGACATGAGGAGGGCAGGAGCCTTTCGCCCCCTGGATTATCCAGAAATCCAAGGCCTTGGGATGTAGGTGGAGAAGCCACCTTGCAAAGGACTTTAGACTCCACCTAACATCTTTCTTTTTCTTTAACAAATTCCTCCCGGGACCAATTTCAAGTCAAGTTTAATCTGGTATCTGAAAGTATAAAGCCCAGAACTCAGAATCATCAGATGGAGAATATTCAGGCCTCCGAGGACCGGCCCTGGCTCCCTCACACGCTGCCCCGGGTCATGGCACCCTGACAAGCTTCATTTTCCGGCTGTTACTTGCACCGCTGGAAATGGGTGTCTCTGGCTTCTGTCCGCTGGCAGGGAGTTTCTGCTGGAGAACTGAAGGATGTGCTGTTCATACGTCTGGATCCGGATTTCAACTGGGAGGAAAAATGGCTTAATGAATAATGAAAGCTTTGCGATCACACAGCGGCTTCTCACAGAGCCCGAGGAACCTCAGGCTTTTCAGCCCCGGCTAAGCGAAGGGGAGGTGTTGGCAGGGCGGGGGGAGCCTCGGGGGCCGGGGTCTCGTGAGTTCCCAGCAGTTTGCCGGCGTCTTCTCGGTGTGGGTCAGCTTTTCTTCAGAAATATCAGGACTGTAGGAATTTATGACAGTAGGTGCTATGTTGAAAATGGGATCTATACAGACCTCTGGCCTTTACTCTCTTTTCCTTGTTGCCATCAGTTCAACCTATTTATAAGGTGGGGATTTTTCCTTTGGTTTTAGAATTGGTTGAAATAGAACTTATGTGACATCTGGGCACATTGGATCCCCGACTGTACTTTTCAGAGCATGGCCCATGGATTCACCTCTGGAACATTCATATTTATCATGTTACATTCAAGCCACGCTTCCAGGAGTGACTCGCTGGCTTAGGAGGTTGATGACAAGCAGTTCCTTCATTCCACGGGCATCCTGTGGGCAGCGACATTGCAGCCCTGCCAGTGCGCCTCTGCTTCGTGGCAGGCCACTCTGGTGGCATTTCTGGGGCATCTCACCCACTGGTGGGGAGGAAGGAAGGTGCAGAGTAGATTGTTTTCTGCCGTTGCATGTGGGCACAGAACCAGGGAGCCAGGAGAGAGCAGTGTCCCCTCGATGTCCCCAGCCCCACAGAAGCCCTCATTGGAGAAAGAGCATCAGTACAATTCAACCGACACGAATCGAGCAGAGACTAAATAGGAGCTTGAGGTTCAAAGATAAATAAGTCTCTGACCCTCTGGCTCAGAGGAGAGACACAATTAAAATGTAACGAAGGAGTCGCAATGACAGGGGTGTGCACAGAGTATGGAAGGGGCGGCACCTGCCCCAATGACTTCTGGGAGTTCGTGTGGTTTGGAACAACATGAGTAAGGAACCCTGCAAGGCTCAGTGTTGTTGGAGAGCAGGGCCAGCGATGAGACCCTGAGGGTCAGCAGGAACCAGCCGTGATGGCTGGCACACTCCTACTCCCCTGCAGGAGCTGGAACATCATTGATGGTGCTGTGGCCAAAGTCCTGGGCACCAGTTCACCCTGGCAGGTGATTTTGCAAAAGGCAGCAACAGGGATACCAGTAAAAAGAAGGGTCGCACAAATCCAAACTAGGGCAGGGTGGTGTGGACAGGGAAGAGGGATGGCTCTGGGCATTTTTAGGAGGTGGAACTGCAAGACTGGCTGAGGGATGACATACAGGCAGGGAACAGAGGGAGGACTCAAGACGTCCCTAGTGAGGACAGCGAGAGAGGTGCAGGGTCACCAGGGGTGGGTGACAGTTTAGCTTGAGCCTTGCTGAGTCTGCGTCCCTGCTGGGCATGGAGGCAGAGATGTCTCTGGGGGGTTGGGTGCCTGGGTCTGAGAGGAAGCTGTGCACTGGGAATCACAGGGCAGAGAGAATGGTTAGAACCACGCCCGTGCCGAGGTCACCAGCAGGAGCCCCGGGATGGGGAACGAGGACAGAGGAGAAACTGCACACCCCGTGCCCCTGAGGAAAGGACCTGTCAGGGAAGGAGAGAGGAGGAGAGCGTGGGATGGAAAGGCCACGGTGCCAGGAAAGTGACCGCGTGTGAGAAGAATTGCAAAGGTCGAGGATGTTGTTTCCCCTGCCATGTCAGGGTTCAGGACACTTCAGGGCTGTTCTCGACAGAGTGGCATTGGGAGAAGACTCCATCTTGGCCACAAATTTGGAGGCCCTGTGAGCTGAGACAGAGCTCCCCCGGCAAGGTCTCGGAAGTCCTGCGCACCACCGGGGCACTCCCTTAACTGGAGCCTCAGGTGGAAAACCGCTGGCCAACAGCGCTGGCCTGAAGCCAAGTTCCCATCCTTCAGGAGGCGCACCTGCTACCCCAAGTGTCCCCCCACACTTGAGCACGGCTGAGCTCACGCAGGGCCAGGCCTCGGGCTTCAGTCACCCTGCAGCTGTCCCCAGCCCACTCCCTGCCCCTTGCTGGGTGTCCAGGTCCGTTTCATCTGCAAACAATCCGCACATCCCACTTCCCCACCCCGGCTCTGCCTTCCCTAATGAGCCCTTCAGTGCATGTTTCCAAGGAGACACGTCGATCTTGGGTGCCCAGCATGGTACAGAAGCTGGCAAAGGGGAGGCTGCTGCTGAGATGGTCTGGGGAGCTCACAGAAGATTCCGTCGGCCCTTGAATTGCCAGCTGGTCCTGTATGTAGTAAATATTTATTTATGTATAGTTCAAGGGCTGGTAGAGCAGAGGGGTGTAAACATTCAGGCTCCGAAGGATGACTGCTTGGGCTATAGTCCCACATCTGCACTCACCATCCGGACAGCCCCAGGCAAGCACCTGAATCCCTCAGCGCCTCAGTTTCTTCATCTGTAAAAGGAGCAGATGACAATGGTGGCACCCATATAAGACGGTTATAGCGAAGGCTAAATGAGTTAAGACGTAAAGTGCATAGAACAGCAGTGACCTCAGTAAGCGTTAGCTGCTGCCACTGTTGTAATTGTTAGCAGCAGTGGTAGTTGTGGTGCTGGTAGCTAATGACGCTAGTAAACATGGGGGCAGTTGCTCCACCCCGGAGGGCCACCCCACAGACTTCAGTCCTGTGTCCCTTGCTCATCTCTGAAGATGGGCAAGAAACCAGGGCAACTGCTGGAAATGTTAGGATGGACGAGGCTCCACGTTGGGCTATCTGACTGGGTGGCCTCCAGAGGGACGAGCTTCATTTAGATAGATTGGAGAGAGCCGACGCCTCCCTCCCTCAACTCGTCCCTGGCAAGGGGACGGTGGGTAATAGATGGAGAGAATTTAGATGAAATTAGTGATGCCCAAACCTTGATCACTTTCCTAATCAGGTGATGGATGTGGCTCCCGCCACCTGGTTCCACCCGGCTCCCGCCCCGCCTTCCCCGGCTCTCTCTGCCCGCACAATCACAGGACTCTCCACTCTTTCTTTGTGTCATTGACCAGCATTTCTCTTGCTTAATGGTGGGGAGCTGGAGTATAGCTTCCCATTAACTTTTATCCTCACCATAAACAGCCTGCTTAACTCGTGACGGCAACTGTTCCGCTCTGTTCCAGAGGGTTCTCCGACGTCTCGCTCCTGGCCAGTCTGTTCCTGCATGTGCCAGCCCACCAAGCCCCACGTGTGGGCCCTGCTGGGCCTGTGGAGGGAGGGAAGCTGGCTTCTTCATTGTATTTACTTTTTTCTTTTTCATGCAAGCGAAAGCTCCGGGCCTTGGCTGCAAACCTCCAGGAGGAAGCTGAGCTGAGTGAACTGTGTCCAGGAGCGCCCGGAGCCAGGGGAAGGACCCAGGGCACAGGCACCTGCTGCGGCACCTCGAGCCTGGGGTGTGGGCATGGCCTCTGGGACAGACTGGGCAAGGGAGGGACATGGGAGGACAAGTGAGGGCCAGTGGCCGAGGCCCCCAGGCCTGGAGTGAAGTGGCCCAGGGAAAGCCACTGTGGGAGGCAGGTAGTGTCCTTAAGCTAAGACTGCTTCCAGGGGCGGGGGTGGAGGGATGGTTAGTTTGAAGATGGATGTGGTGGCAGGGACAAACTGGCCTTGGAGAATCCTCCCTCTTTGCCTGAAGTCAGCAGGTGACCTTGAGTGAGACCTTTGTCCCAGAGCCTGGGTTCTGACTGGCCTCCCAGCCTCCACTCTATCCTCCACCCAGGAGGGGGACAGACCTTCTAAAAAGCAAGTCTGATCCTGTCAGGTTGCTGGCCTCACACCCTTGCATGGCTCCCTCCAGCTCCCAGACCCTGAGCCTGCCACCTCTGTCCCCTCCCCAGCTCTAACCCCATCCCCAGGGGCCGTGATTTGGTGGCTCCTCACCAAGTGACCTAGAAGCACCAGGGTTCCAGCAAGTGATGGAGAATTTTAACCTGGTGCCTTGGACTGCAGGTGTGGGAGGTAGTGAGGAGGTAGCCCTAGAAGAGCTGTTCCCAGCCCCTGGGGGACTCAGGGAGTGGTCGTGTGCTCCCTCAGCCCTGCCGGGCTGCCAGAAAGCACTGGTGACCTGGCAATGTGAATCCTCCCAGACGTGCCCTCTCTACCTCCATCTTCCCCCTCTTCTCCTGCTCTCACGTGGAATAAGGAGGCAGGGCAGCAGCACAGTGGTGACAGCTCTGGTTCTCAGTTAGAAGCAGGTGAGAATCCTGGCTCTGCTACCTTGGGCAAGTTACTTGCCCTCTCTGAACCTTGGCTTTCTCATCTGTAAAATGGGTTTATAGGAGCTCCTACTTCATAAGTTATTTTTGAGGCTTAGATGAGAAAATGGAAAGAGCTTAGCACGGAGCTTTGCAGGTAGCTTAGTCCATCAGTAATGGGGCTAAGGGGAAAATAGGGTCACTTTGCTGGGCCTTCTAAGAGTAAGGGAAACTTTGCTCATTTGGGAAGCTGCAATATCACGGGTGTGTGAGAACAAGGAAGAGTCTGTGTCAGTCCTGATAGGGGGACAAATCAGGCCTGCTCCCTTCTGACAGTAAGACCAGCTGCCTCTTTGTCACTAGAGCAGGGCTGATTATAATAACAGCTTACATATTTTAAGCACTTACTAGGCATGGTGACATTTGAGGACTGCATCAACTCGTTTAATCCCCACACTGCCCTCCCTGGTGACTTCCAGTTAGGACTCCCATTTCACAGAGGGGAAAAACAGAGCAGAGAGAGGTTAATTAGGACCCCAAATCACATAGCTGATAGGTGATAGCTGAGCCAGGATGCAAACCCAAGCAGAATGATTTCTAACCCTACCATTGCTATGCTGTCCGGCCAAGGGATGACCAGTAGGGGTCATCTTGGCTAGTCACCCCTGAGTGGAGCACTGTGCTGAGAAGAATTTAGTCTGTGATCAGGGGAGAAAAGTCCTGTGAGGGATTAGCAATGTCTGCCATGGGCTTGGGAAGGGAGGATTCAGCTCTCTGCAGGCCATTTATTCATCTTCAGCCACCCACAGCACTATCAACATTTGGGGTTAAATTATTCTTTGTTGAGGCAGGTGGGGGCTGTCCTGTGCACTGTGGGAGGTTTAGCAGCATCCCTGGCCTCTGCCCATGAGACGCCAGTAGCATCTTGCCCTGCCCCACCCCAAGCTGTGGCAATCAAAACCGTCTCCAGGCGTTGCCAAATGTCTCCTGGGAGGCAAAGTCACCCTAGTTGGGAAGCTTGCACTAGAACTAGCGAAGGGTGGGGGTGGGGTGGGCAAAAGAGCTCTGAACTTGGAGTCAAGAGACCAGCATTCTAGGTGTGGCTGTGCCACCAACCAGCCTGTCACCGGGGAAGTGGCACTTCACCTCTCCAGGTGTCAGTTTCTTAATGTGTCCCATGAACAGAATGACATAGATGGTCCCAAGGGTTCCTTCTAGAAGTTTATGTGATTCTCCACTATGATTCCCCCCGCCCAGCCTTTTCAATTAAAACTCTCAGGTTATTGGAGCATAACTTCCCAGAGATCTGCAGAGGCAAACCAGCGGAGAAGCCCGGAATCTGCAGAGAGCTATTCGCCCTTACAGCTTCATATTTGCTCCTCATTAGAAGGAAGGAAGAAAGAAGCAAAGAAAACAGAAACCCCGACCCTTGGTACCGAGGCTTCATGCAAGCAGCAGTTGTCAAGTAGATGCAAGCAGAAACATCACGGAGGCAATAACTGAACACCCATTTCCCTGTGTTAGAGGAGAAAACGAACTATTGGTTGGGGAAATCTCCTGGGCTCCGTGCAATTATGAATCTCGGCAGGAAGCCTGGAAAGTTGAGGCTGCTCTGGAGCAAAGCGGTGGGTCCTTGGGGAACTCGCTGAGCTAGGTGAGGCTGGCAAGAGAGCGAGGGGCAGGGTAGGTGGCCCCAGAGCCGCCTCCAGGGCCTTTTGTGAAATGGCAGCTCTGAGGCAGGAGGAGCCTTCCAAGGGCTTGGTTCATTGACTGCCAGCAAGTAGGAAGACTTTTTTTTTATCAGGATGGAAAAGAAACTACCATTTCTGGGGACTCTTCTCCCTGCTGGCCACACAGGGTGCCATTCTTTCCTGTGGCAACTGCGTGAGGTCTATGGATATATAGACACAGAAACAGAGATGCTGTGAGATTGGCCGACTGGCCCAGCGAGTGGCTTCCCAGTACACCCGTCAGCCCCCAGCTCGCTGAGACCTCAAGACACGGGTCACACAGCTCTCACGTGGTGGCATGGAGCTGGCGCTCAGCATTTCTATCCTCTGATACAACGTCCTGCCTCTCCCCCAAGCTCTGTGGCCTCTCTCTGGGAAAGCTGTGCTCATTTGCATGTCTTGTAGAGAGTTGCAGACCTGCCCTGAGGAACAAGGTAGAGCCTGGACTTCTCCACCAACAGGAAGCGGGTTGGAATCTCCTTCTCCCGGTGAAGGTGTAGCTGGTTGGGGGTTAGGGTTCTTCCAGTTGCAAGCACAGAAACTGACTTCTCCGGCTTGATCCCCAAAGAGGATTTTATTGGAAGGATGTGGAGGGGTCCCGAAGGGTGGAAGGAGAGTTTAACAGCCAAGACCGAGGAAGGGACAAGCCAGCAGCCTCTGTAGCTGGCACCATGGACCACTCAGGAACACTCTATTTGTGAACTCCCCAAGGTCCCTTGGCCCCTGGGTCTCTGTCTCTGATCCAAAATCCAAACTCCCAAGGGAGTATCTGATTGGTCCGGCTTGGGCCAGAGGTGTGCCCAGGGTCCTGGCTGGGGGCAGGCCATGAAATGTGGCACTGGGGGAGGTTACGTGTGAGAGACTCATCCCCAGAGAAGGGAGCTCCCTCCAGGCATGCCCTAGAGGAGCACCAGGCCCCAGGATGGACTGAGAGCCTGGCAGACAGCCCACACCCTCTCCCCCACCTTCTGCCCAGCTGCCCACAGCACAAGATGCTTAGAGCCCAGGACCTAGAGAGATGCCTCAGTTTACCAGACTAACTCTGATCTCCAGGCTCCAGGTTTGTAGGGAGAGTTTGGGAGCAGAAATTGATTCCCTCCAAGAATCCCACTTCCTGAGGGAAGATGCTTGAACCAGAATGGGTCCCCTAGCTGACTGTGTGCCAGAGCCCAGCCCCATCGAAACAGGTGCCATCTTCCTTCCACTGCTACAGACAAAGGTGACTTCTCTCTCAAATCCTCCCGGGCCCCACTCCAGCCTGCCCTGTTGTGGGGAAACACCCTCTCAGACCTGTGACTCATCTGGACTGCCAGAGGTGAGGGGGGCCCTGGAGGTGAAGCTGCTGCCCCGCTGCCCACTTCTACAGGCGCGCCAAGGGCCAGGTCGCTGTGGGACCCGTTCTTTTCTACTGGGTCTGAAACAAGGCAACTCAGGCCCAGCGCTCCTCAAGCCGGCTTTCTCCTGTGACGGGGAAGCGAGGGGTGAGGCAGGCCGAGTCCGAGGAGGCTGACACCATCCCAGCAACG
Source organism: Daubentonia madagascariensis (assembly GCA_023783475.1). Lineage (NCBI taxonomy): Eukaryota > Metazoa > Chordata > Mammalia > Primates > Daubentoniidae > Daubentonia > Daubentonia madagascariensis. Next base: position 13,713,175 of record JAKFHU010000487.1, read on the forward strand.
CCAGCAATGCCCTTCCCAGGCCCTTGCCCTCACGACATGGTGGGGGAGGATACGAGGAGGGAGCCTGGCGATCCTGGGCTCCAGGCAGCTGCTCCAGAGGGGCCCTCAAGCCCTAGCAGCCCAAATGACACCCCACCTGCTGGGAATAGAATCCCAGGCATCTAGAGCCTCAAGGGTCTAAAGCTCCCGTGTGAGTCATGAGTCACAAGGAGACTTTTCCAGCTTCAGGAAAGCTAACGGGGGCACCTTGGCCTGCCGATGGCATGATAATCAGTCCCCTCACTGGGCAATGCCAGACCCCTGCGGGACTGCAGCCCCACCTACTTTCTCAGCCTCACCACCCCCTCCCTGCCACATTCTCTTGCTGCTGCCCCCTCCCCAGATGTGCCTCTGGGCGTTCCCTCTGCCTGAGCTGCCCTGTGTCAAATACTCTCCAGCACTCCAGGCTGCACCATGCGCCCATCGCGCACTTACCCTCATTCTTTAAAACCCACGAACCTGCTCCTTCCCTCCTAGCACCAGGCAGTGGCTCCTGAGCTAGGTCAGGGCTCTCCCAGCCACATCCACAGGGCCTGACATCAATAAATAAGTGCTGAATTCAAAGAGAGAACAGGCAAAGAGTGGAATGGAGGAACCATGTTTAAGTCAAAAAAGAAAAAAAACAAAAACTCAAACAGAGTCTGGAGGGACCCGGACCCAGAGGCACCTTGATGACTCTAAGCTATGGCTATCAAAAGAGGAAACAGGCGCGTGTGAAAAAACTTGCAGCAGGCACTAGTGATAGGCAGCACCACTTGCCCGAAGAGACTTCCCAGGCTCTACGGCCCGAGCATTTGGCCACGCAGAGGACGCAGAGGGCCCCTCTCCTAACTCCAGTCGGGAAACAATCTGGTCTGAGGGCATCTCCAAGAGATGAGGAGTTGAAAACTACATATTCACCCTCACGACATCTCAAGGTGCTTTGACAAACATGGGTCTCAGGGGGGTCTCACTTCAGCTCTGAAAGGTTGTAAAAATATTTCCCCCATTTTCCGGATGAGGAGCAGCTTTCCTGACCCCTACTCTGCAGCCCAGGCCAGGTTCCTCAGTGATGTGTGGTCTGAAACTCTGGACTCCCCCTTCAGAGCCTTTGCTCGGTTGTCGCTGAATGCCTATGTAGCCAGAAAACTCCAGAGAGACAGAGGCCATGTCTGTCTTCTCCTCTTGGATTACGGATTATTGCTATAGCAGAAACACACCAAAATGTATAATGCCTGAAACTTAATTGGACTTGATTTGCTGCTCACATAATAGCCTAAAGCATGTGGCCCTCTTAATGGACAGCTGCCCTCCACAGTGTGATTCAGGGACCCAGGCCCCTCCCATCTCATGGCTCCGCCATCCCTGTGGCAGGTGGGGACAGGAAGTGGAGATGCAGGGGCACCTCCACTGCTCTCGAGCCTTGACCCAGGAACGGCTCACATGCCATTGGACAGCTCAGTCACATGGCACATCTAGCTGCAAGGGAAGCCGGGAAATACAACGTAGCCGTGTGCCCGGTAAGAAGAGGGAATACATTCCAGTGGGCAGATACTCCACTACGGCTCTGAATCCCCAGCATCTGGCACATAGCAAGTCTCAATAACAGAAATTGGATGGAGGAACTGAAGGTCATAGTGGCTTAACGGGATCTTGCAGAGAGTCACTAACAGGCCAGGAAGCTAGGGTGCCCCCTAGAACATCCAGCCCAGCCTGCATTGCCTCTTCATGCCGGGGATTCTTGGAAAAGCAGCAGCATCAGGGCAGTGAGGGGAGAGCTGGACAAGGATTCAGGAAGCTGGGTTCTGGGGGCCACCAGTCTGCCAGGTGCACACCAGGTGTCCCTGAGCCTCACTTTCCTCTTCTGTCAAATGGGGCCAAAAAGATTTTATTTCCCAGCATAGTGTGGAATGTCTAATTGTTCTGCAGAGACACTTGTGGAAGTGGGTCTTTTGGCATCCCTAAGCCTCTTCCCTCCACCTTCACAGGAGCCTTAGTGTAGAGATGAAATGGGCCGATGCATGGAATGTGCCCAGCACATTAGCTGTCATCTTAGCCTGCCCAGGGCATGTGTGCATTTGGTGTATCCAGGGTGGCCAGGAATGGGGCCTGTGTCCTAGGGAACCAGCATGGGGGAGGGGAAGCCAGTGCAGGGGATGTCCTGAGTTGAGTTGACCATCACCTGGCTTGGTCCTGACGGCACCCACCCCTTCAGAAACAGTGGAGAATGGACTTCAGAATGGCTCACCCAAGGGACAGAGTTTGGAAACATTTATCCACCAGCTCCCTTCCCATCCTCCACTGTTCATAGGTTGCCCCAGGGGCTGTTAATCCCTCAAACTTCCAGATGCACGTGCATAGGTGCAGAGCACTTCCCACGGGCACCCTACTCAGTGCCGGGGGCAGAGGGCAAGAAATAATTGGTACAGCTGAATTGAGGTGTCAGCAGCTTCCACCCGCATGGAGGTGGTTGGTGCAGCTGTGGGTGGCTGGGGTAAAAGGTGGGCTAAGAGATACCGGGGGACACTCTCAATAGGTGCCCATGGCTGTGTTAATGTTTATGGTGATCAAATGAAGTAACACTTATGCAAATGCAAATCATGCAGGATTACATGCATGAGTGCCATTATGAAGTCTCCCTCTGATAGTCTTTCCTCCAGGAGTCACTTAATTACAACAGGCCCCTGAGGTGGCCCATTATGGAGGTTTCAGTCAGATGCCAGCACCCCCAAAATGGCTTAGAGGGTGACCAGCTCACCCCGGTTTTCCCAGAACTCTCCTGATTTTAGTGCTGGAAGCCCTACGTGCTAGCCTGAGCCCAGGGCTTGAGTGCAGGTGGTATGTCTTGGCCTCCCTCCAAGTCCAGGGGTTGGTTACCCGGCTGTACTTGGGTACTTAACCCCAGGGCATGACAGAGGCCATGGAGGGAGAGGAGACTGGGGGACTCACCCACAAGAGGCTAACATGCCATGGGACCCTCGAGCAGGAGCGGCTCCCTTTGGCCCAATTCTGGGGCTTTACAGATGAAGGAGTAACTTGCCTGAAGTCGTGTCATTAACAAAGTCTCGCACGGGTGGTTTCCTGACCCTCTGGAAGGCGAAGGCCAGGAGTCTCTGGGAGCACAGGCCAGGGACCCCCCCCGCCCCCGAGTGTCTCAGTATCCCTGCCCTACAACCACTTGGGATCTCAAAATTAACCACCCTAAATATCACTTAATAGATAACACAGCAAACGTCCAGGCTGTGGAGAGAGAACACGTGCGAAGTGGTTGGAAATGGTGCTTTCTCTCTTACTTCTCGCATCAGCCATTAATTTTCTCCCTATTAAACGTCTTAGGCCAACACTAACAAAATTAAATTTGACAGGGATGAATGTAATGTCCTTACAGCTAAACACTCCACTCCACAAAAATAGATTGCGGGGAAGGCGAGGTAACGCTGTGAGAGAGTCCTAGGAGACTGAGTCCATGGTGAAACCGGGTCCCATCAACAGGAGCATGGGCGCCAGAGATGAGGAGGGCAGCGCCCACGTGCTTTGGGCTGTGCAGACCAGGCTGTGCGTCGGGTTTGGTGGTACAAGCTGTGCTTCGGGCACCGAAAGTTGGGAGCAGACCCAGAGGAGGAAGCCAGAGTAAGAAAGGCTCTTGGAGCCATCAGTGAAGACATGGCTGAAGGTGTTTGATCTTTTAGGGGAAATATCCCAAATTCTTTGCTCTAGAGGCAGAGAACGATCTCGTTCACTCTCCATGAGGCCAAAGACAACTCATGCCCTTCTCCCCTTCAGGCTTCTTAGTAATGGCTGGAAACAACAGGTGTCCTCCAATGGGCAAATGATTAAACAAACAATGGCACACTCGTGCTGTGGAATACTGCGCAGCTATAAAGTGGGACAAACTAACCATGCACACAACAGCTTGGATGAATCTCGAGAGAGTTATGCCGAGTGAAAACAGCCAATCCCCAAAGGTTACATGCTCTATGAGTCCATTGGTAGCACCTTCTTGAAATGACAAAACTGCTTAAATGGAGAACATCTTTGCAGCTGCCTTGAGTCAAGGAGGGAATGAGGCGGGAGGTAGGTGGGCATGGCTATGACAGGGTGCAGGAGGGACGTGGGTGGGGACATGACCGTGCTGGCTTGACTGTGTCGATGTCAGTGTCCTGGTGGGGCTATCGGACTAGAGTTTGGCAAGGTGTTTCCATTGGGGGAAACTGGGTATAAAGGGTGCTTGGATGGTTCCAGTATTATTTCTTACAACTGCATGTGGATCTACAGGCATCTCAGGAAAAGTGTAATTTTTTTAAAGATGGGGGGACCTCACACGCGCGTGTGTGTGTGTGTGTGTGTGTGTGTACAGGTGTACACACAAAGGAAGATGTGGGAAGATACACAGCAAACTTGGTGGTCTTCTGCTGGAGAACAAATCTGAAAAGAGAGATTATTTACTTTTTCTTTTTCATCCTCTTATTGTGTGACTTGTCCCAACAAGCACATGTGACATAGTCGTTTTGTTTAGACCCATGAAGTAGCCAAAAAAAACCCAAAGGTGTGTGGGGGAGGGGAAGGAGTGGCAGAGAGACACCCAACCCTCCCCATTGGGAAAAATGCTCATTCTGGGTCCACGGACGTCTGTGGTGTGGGAGCCAGGAGTGAGGGAGCTGTGGCTGGCCCACGCTGGCCTCTGTGCTCGCAGCCCCTCGTGGTTCTCCCCCAATGCAGCTGCTCATGACAGAGCAGAAGATGGGTGATTCCTGGGTCTAATAGCAGCAAAACTCCCCTGAGCCACCACCATGGGCCAATAATCATCCGAAGTGACTTTCAAGTTTTACCTCGTATAATTTTCCCAAGACCCCAGGAGATAAGGGCTGCCGTGATGCCCATTCTGCAGATGGGGAGACTGAGGAGTTAACCGTGTTGCTCACTCTGGATCCCTCACAGAGGACGCCATCAAAGCATGTCCCACTCAAGGCATCCCCTCTGAGCCCCTCGCTCTGTCTCCTCACCGTCCCTGACCAGGCCCAGCCCACCCCTGCTGGCCCAGGAAGCAGGGTCGCTACTGAGCACCCCAGCACTTTGGAGGCAGCAGCTGAGGGAGCCCAATGGAGGGGAGCACTTGGGAACGGCCATCTGGTAACCAGCAACTTGGTGACCGGGTGGCAGAGCATCCTGCTCCCAGCTCACCGGGGACCTGTCCCGGTAGGAAGCATGGAGAGACGGACGTGCGTCTGGCACAGACCTCGCTGCCAAGATTGTGCTCCTGACTGACTGAGGCCGGGCGGTGCCTGGCACCTGCCACAAGAGAAGAACTGGCCCCAGTTGGAAACAATCCCAGCACAGGCCACGCAGGACGGGATGCTGGCCAGGCCACGAGGGGCTTGGCTGGCACAGACAGCGTGTGACAGTGACACCCTGTGACCCCCCTTCCACTGGCGTCCAGTTCTGTGCTGGGCACTCCCAGACTGCAGGGGAGCAGAGGACTGGGAGGGCTGATGGAAGATTCTGGAGTTACTAAACTACCCAGAGGGCCCCGCCTCCCACTCTGTGGGGGCCACTTCTCAGAGTAGAGGAGAAGACCAGCCAGGAGATGGTCGCAGCCCTTCTGGAAGTTTCTCTGACTCCATGTTCTCTTCCTTCAATCGTATTGAGTTGAGGGGCCTGCGATCTGCACCAGCTGTGGACCTTAGGAGGGAGTCACCGTAACTTTGGTCTGAGAGAAAGACTCAGACAGACAGACTCCACCCCCACCCTGCCTTTGCAGGCCTCAGTCCTCTGCCTAGAAGGCCCCCTGCGCCCCACTCCCAGCGGGCAAATTCTTTGTTGTTTTTCACCAGCGGCTGAGAGTCCCCTTGGTAGGGGGATCCTACGTCCTGCTTGCTCAGGGCAGTTCTGCTTCGCGCCTCTTGCCCCGGCATAGTTACCCATGGTGTGACCCTCTACTCTCCTGGGTGTTCAGGCTTGGACCGTAAGTGATATGGTCACCTCTGGGGGACTTCTGCCCCTGTGTGCTCGTTCTCTGCTTCTCTCTCCCGTGCCCCCACCAGACCAGGGACACTGGAGCCGGCCTTTCTTCTCTCTCTGTCCCCAGGGCCTGCACAGAGCCTCACAGGGACAAATGGACCAGAGACCCCGTAGAACATTTACAATGTTCTTTTCCTCTTGTTCCCTGCAGGGATCTATAAAGGGCACTGCTTCCGGATCAATCACTTCCCTGAGGACAATGATTATGACCACGACAGCTCGGAATATCTCCTCCGTGAGTGTCAGAAAGCCTCGGCTTCCTTTCCGCATGTGTGGGGGGAAGGGTGGCGGGTAGGCAGCTGGAGGAAAGATGTACCTTTTGGGCGTGGAGAGGACGCCTTTCTCAGGGTGCTGTGGTCACTCCTGGATTCAGACGTGGCGAGTTCAGAGAATGGAAGAATGGAGTTTTGTTCAACACTGCGTGGCACACTGGGTATCCCAGTGGGGTTACTTGACTGAGGAGTCGGTGCTCTGGGGAGACTGAGGCCTGACCAGAGAGGATGCTGGGTGTGGCTTCCCCTCTCCTGGGGCTGCTGGGCGTGGCTAGCTTCGGAGTTGCTGATTGGCTGGAGCTGGGGTACAGGCATCCCTGAGGGGTGTGGCACCCCCAACACACTGCCCTGCCAGGGCTGGGCCTGCCCACCCCTCCCCTGCACATTCCCGAGTCTTGAAAAATCAGATAAAGTCACACGCCAAGAGGCCTCTGGGGAGCTGGGCTGCCCAAGGGAGCAGTGGAGGAGGGGGCGGGGCAGCCTCTGCTATTTGGGCCTTCAGTCAGTCGTGAGCCCCTGCCCCTGCCTGGGTCCCGTGGCTGGCTGGGGCCCCCAGACTGGAGCCTGGAAGTCACAGTACATGCTGGACCCTAAAGGACAAACCCAGCCCCACACCCTAAATCCAAATCTCATCCCTGGGAAGGAGGAGGGGGCTGCAGCAGAGGAGGCGGGAAAGGGGAGAAACTGCACCGTTTCAAGGTCATTCTCCCCTTTCACGTTAGCCAAGACACACAGAGAGCGGCTCACGGCAGCACCTCTGGGGCTCGGGCCCAGCCTCGTTTATGGAGAATCGATCCCAGCGCCCCCAGAGGAAACACAGTTCACGCTGCACCTGCTTATGGATCGTTTTTTCTAAGAGAAAGGATTTTGATTCTGAGTCATCTGGTGAAACAGAACAGTGTGTGGTTCCCATGGAGCCTGGGGCAGTGTCAGACTGCTCCAGCCAGGCCCAGAACCTGAAATAATTTGACCAGAGCTCTGCCTCCCATCCCTCCCCACCTCGCCTTCTCCTCCTCCTCCTGCCTGTCCTCTGGTTCTGTTTACTGTGGGCCCACAGTTAACCAAACAAATGAGATTCCTACAGGGCCGCCACGGATAGTTGTGCAGGTTGCACACTGCAAAACTGGAGGGCTGTCACTTGGGTAGATTAAGGTATCAATGATGTCCTTCAGGTTGTGCAGTGCATGGCCTGCACAGCCATCTACAGTGGCCTTTGGTGCTCAGCCCAGCTGGGGATTGACTCCGATGGAAATCAGCCCTAATTCAGAATCTGCCCTTCTTTGCCCGACCCAACCCTGGGACTCTGAGGAAGGAGGCACTGGAGACATAAACCACTTCCTCTCCATCTCCCACTGGAACTCCCCTGAGGTTATGGGCATAGGCCCTCGGTGTTCTTCTTTACTTGTCTGTCCCACTCATGGCCCCAGAGCTCTGGGATCTCTCTCTGGATTGGCCTCAAGACACATCAGCCCAGATGTCAGCCCATTTGCTTCCGGAGGTCCCGGCAGGAAGCAGATGTGCTCAGACAGGGCAAGTGAAGGGTGTTCACAGGACCATTTAGAAAGATGTGGGCGAGGTTAAGGGAAACCGCATGGGCTGGTGAGCCTCCCGCCGGCAGAGCCAGGAGCCCTTACACCCCTCGGCCTGCACAGGTGAGGGAGGCAGGTGTGGGAACTTGGAGAAGGGGACGTGAGGACAGGGCCACCTGGCAGGAGCTGTGGCTGTTGTGAAGGAATGCCGCCTCTCATCCACGGCCCAGCAGGAACCACGCCAGGGGAAGACTCTCTCACCGACACCCGAGGATTCGGGCCACACGCCCAGCCTCCCGGGACCCAGAGCAGGACAGAGGAGGGTGTGGCGAGGGTTCGGAAGGACAAAGAAGGAATGAGACACTGCAGGTCCTCGGGGAGGGCGCAAGGCTGGGAGGGCTGCAAAGTGATTTTCCCAAATGGAATGATGGTGACAGCACAACAGCAATGAAAGCTCATTTGGGAAGGACATGTTCCCCTGAAGTGTACACTGTGGGGACAGCAGCCAGGTTCCTTAACAAGTCCAGAGATACTCACGGAAGGGACGAATTGACAGCTTTCCGGCCTGTGGTCTCCAGCTACTGGCAGAACTGGGGACTGCAGGGGTGGAGCTGACTTGCAGGAGGTAGGTGCGTTTCCACTGAGTGGCTGCAGAAACCAAGCTCTGCGTGTGTCTTTGATCATCTTTGACCTCCAGAGTGCAGGTGCCCATGACCTTGGAGACAAGGGGGGAACAATTTTTGGAGAAAAGCCAAGATCATAGTCACCATGGGCACCCAGCCTGTGTTTCCCAGGCCACCCGGATTCTCAGTGTCCCATCTTCTGATCTCTGTCTGTCCAGACTGTGGATCCCAAAAATATGTAGAAACACAGGAGAGGGGTCTCTGGGGCTGGTGTGCAAGAGGTGAGCGTTCATGAGAATTCATTTACTCACTCATTTCGTAAGTTACTGTGGGCCTGCTACGTGTCAGGCACTGTAGTAGACACGTGGGATACAGCAGCAAACAAAACAGAGCTCTGCCTTCATGGTGCTGACATTCTGGTGGAGAACAGGTGTTCTAGAGAAGGTAACAGAAGGTTCCATGCATGGTGGGGCTGCTCACGGGACAGCCTGTTTCGGTGGTGGCTCAGCTGTGCAGGTGTGGAGCACCAGCCCGGGCAGGTCCAAGGCTATGCTGCTCACACCCAGCCTTTGACAATTCAAGAAGGACGTCAACTGCCAGCTGCACATTCTGAAGCCTTCCAGAGAAGCCAGGCTTGCGTTCCCTGTCACAGGTCTTCCTGAAGGCCTCCAAGCTCTTGTGATGCTCCTGCTGGTCTGCAGATTCACAGCACAGGATTTGAGGGTGTCACCACACCACATCCTGCCTGCCGTCTCTTCCACCGGCCCTGCTGGCCTGAGGGGTTCCCGCCCATCTTGCCCTGGCACCCCTTTCCAGGTTCTACATTTCCAGTTAGGTGAATAATTTCTGTGCTAAACCACAAACTGCTGGTGTCAGGGCTGCTGGGAGTCCACAGTGTGCCTGAGGGTGAGTTAGGAGGAAGTGTCCAGTCGCCAAGTGGACCAGGGCTTGATGCGGCCAGCTGGGCATAGGCTGGACTTCAGCCTCACTCATCCCTCAACCACCTGCTCTGTGCCCAACCTGGACCACTGTTCATGGCACCCCCAGCTGGCCTTTGCACATCCAGAGCTCAGGAATAAGTCCATGTGGCAAGGGACAGGTGCTTACCTGACTTACCTGGGCAGATGGATGGCTCTGAGGAACTGGTCTCCTTTCTCTATGGCCCCTCTGACCTGTCTGCAGAATGAGGGCACTGTGGGGGTGGGGAGACTGATCCCGACTTCTCTGGCCAGCACAGCTCAGAAGCATGTTTCAGCAGCACACAGGAAACCTCCTCCCAGAGCCTGCTGCTGCCAGAGGCAAACAGGACTTGGGGAGGAGGAGGTGCCAGAGAAAAGAACTTCATTTAATGCCCCCAGACAATCTGCTCTCTGTGAAGCAGGCACACGTGGGTGGGTTCACAGAGAAGGAGACAAGTCCTGCCTTCAGAGGCTGAAGGGCCTGAAACCCACTCAGCTGGCTCAGGAGGGTGGTGCCTGCCAGTCCTCCCTGGCTTACTGTCCCCTGCCAGGCCCACCAATGGTCCAGGCAGCCGGGATTGCCACTGGGCTGGGGGACAGCAGGTGTAGGGGGAGGCTGGGCACGGGGCTCATCCTCGTGCCCCCTTCCCTGCCTGACCTTCCCCCACACCAGACACTAAGGGTGGGGGAGCTGGAGCACCCACTGTGTGCTTCGTGTTTCCTCACAGTAAGCCTCTGAGGGGTGTGTTCATTTCCCAGCACTGCCATGAGCAATGACCACAACCTGGGTGGCTTAAAACAACAGTGCGGAGGTCAGAAGTCCAAAGTCACAGTGTTAATGGGACCCTTTCCCTCTGAAGCTCTAGGGAGGACCTTTCCTGTCTCTTCCAGCTCTGGTGGCTGCCGGCTCTCCCGGGCTTACAGCAGCATCACTCCAGTCTCTGCCTCTGTCTTCACATGACTTCTGCCCTCTGGGTCTCCCCTGCTGCCTGTGTCTTCTCTTCTTATAAGGACACTTGCTATTGGATTCAGGGCCCACCTGATCCACCCAGGACAAGCTCATCTTGAGATTCTTGACATAATCACATCTGCCAAGACCCTTTTTCCAAATAAGATCTCCTTCACAGGTCTAGGGATTAGAACATGGACATATTTTGGGGGAGCCACAATTCAGTCCCCTACAGGTAGGTATTACTAGTGTCCCCAGGTTATAAAAGAGAGGACTGAGGTGGTCACTGAAGTCAGCTGTCCCCGGTCAGCTAGCTAGCCAGTGGCAGAACAAGGATATGAAGGTAGTTCTGTTGGACATCATGGTCCACAAGCACCCATTCCACCTAGCCACCTCCTTCCCCACAACCTCAGGCAAGTTGTGAGCTTCCACGTCCTCATCTGTCACCTGGGGGTGATGATGACGATGAAGATAAAATGTCACTTAGGAAGTGCATACTATGGTCGGACCCTGTACTGAGCACCTTATACAAACAAAGCCAATGGCAGGACATTGATGCTATGATGAACTTCATTCCACAGGTGAGAAACTGAATTTTAGAGCAGGAAGGGACTTGACCAAGGCCACATAGCCAGTATGTCACAGAGCAGGGCCCACACCTAGACCCACCCTTGGCCAAAGCCTGTGCCCTCAACCACTGAGACCACTGAGGGCCGCCTCCTATCCAAAGGATTCACAGAGACTATGTCCGTGAAAGGGCTCACTGGGCTGTGAGGTATCTTGGAAATGCCAAGTAGCCCGATGTTTTCATGGCTGTTATCGTGGCCCTCTGGTGCCCACACCCAGGGAGAGGTTCAGTGAGACGTGGACAGATGTGACTCTGGGCCACTTGGCGTCAGGAGGGTAAGCAGCAGACCTGCAGCCACCACTTGCACCTGGCCCAGCCGCCCCCGCACCCAGTCCTGGCCCACGGGGGAACCTCAGATCCTGGGGAAAGGGCCTCGAGCTGCAGGGCTCCTGGGCGACGTCTGCCCAGGAGGGCAGCTGGTCTCACTGCCTTCTCTGCTTTGTCCCCTCCCGGCCCAGGCATCGTGCGAGCCTCCAGCGTCTTCCCCATCCTCAGCACCATCCTGCTCCTGCTTGGAGGGCTCTGCATCGGCGCCGGCAGGATCTACAGCCGCAAGAACAACATCGTCCTCAGTGCCGGCATCCTCTTTGTGGCTGCAGGTGAGCCACCTGCCCCGGCTGCCCAGCTGGTGCCAGTGCTGGGGCAGGAGCTGGGGACACGGTGGTCCCCACTGCCAGGGGGAGTGATCCTGGGGGAGGGCAGGCCATACCATCATGTGAAGCCAAGACCTGAAGGAGTTGGCCAGGTAAGGACAGGGCAAGGGCCCAGAATGGACATGAGTGATCGCCGTGCAGAGGAAGCAGAAAAGCCCGGCATGCCAGGCAGCCCCTGCTGTCCTGACTGCCCCGACCCTCCTGGCTAAGAGAAGGGGTGCAGCACCTCAGAGCCACGCCCATTGCCCCGGAAAGTGTGACCGAGGAAAATCCCCAGAGGTACAGGCGACAGTGACAGCCACCTGCCCAGCAGGTCCATCCGCTCCTCTGAGCCTTGGTAGAGAAACCTGAGTGCATGCCTTGCCGCTGCACACATGGAGAAGTAGAGGCCGGGTCTCACAGGCGGTTAGTAGCTCACAGCCAGTCCCGCGGAGGACCTGGGTTTTCCGAGTCTCTAGGGAGTGTGGAGGGCGTCTGTACACAGAGCTCTCTCCTAACTCCTGGAGGGTGAGCAGCACCTGGGGAGGTCAGAGGAAGGTGCAGCAGGGTCCCTAAGAGGAGAGACAGGAGCTGCTGACTTCTCAGGCCTCCTTCCAGAAACTAAGTGTGAGAAATGTATAGGAGCTCATGCTACTTTCCCAAATTCTTAGCTCTTTGCACTGTCCCAACAGTGTTTTCACTTTCAGAGCATCTTTATCTTACACCAGACTCTCCAGCCCGGGAGTGTCATCCCCTGGGCCTGGTCTCTGCATCCTAAAAGGTCCATTTGTGCCCACGGTGGCGATCATGGTCAGACCAGTGGTGCCTGGCCCTCCTCTGCCTGGCCCAGGGCCGACCCACGTGGGTCCTCAGGGACACCCTTACCCCCACCTCGTGTTCCCCTCGAGTTTGTCCTGGGGAGGGCGAGGACGCCCTTCTGTTTACTTCTGAAAGAGTTGCAGGGGTCAGGTTCTGGCCACGTCCCAGTCTTCTTGGTTCCGGGGGGAGGAATCATTGGTTCCAGGTGTTGTTAGAGGTCAAAGCTTATTCTATTGCCCATGCCTTGGCTACATGACTTGCGGCTTTTGGCTCTGTTATACCTACAAGGTAACTTGACATTTTGTCATCAACAGAGTAAGCCTATTTATGGCTGGTCCCGTGATTACATCTGGACTTTCTTTGCAACCTTTGGGTAAATCAAAAATTATTCCAAAATAAAAGTGTATTTTAGGTTTTTCGATGCACATACCCCATCACCCAGCAGTTTCACTTCAAGAACTGCATCCCACAGTTGTATTCATGAGCATGTGCAATGCGAGAGACACAAGGATGTCCAAGGCAATGTCACGGCAGAGGGTGGGAAGCCAACTGAACGTCCCCCAGCAGAGGCCTGGTTAGATGTCCATATGGGGGTGCCCCATGCAGTGAGAAAGGCAGGGCAGCTCTTCATATCCTGATATGGAATCATCTCACTGATGCACAGTGAAGTGAAAAACCCAAGAATATTGTGCAAAGGCGAGCATGGGTACGTGCGTGTGTATTAGGGAGAGATTCTCTTGGAAAGGATATAAGAACGGTAACAGTAGCTGCCTTCAGGAGGGGACCGGGCTGGTTAAGGGTCTGTGTTGTATGATATGCCTCATTTAAACTTTGTACCATTCAAAATTAATTACTTAAAAGAAAAATTGGCAAACAGAAGAGGGGAATGGCTGCCTGTTCCCTGCCCTGCCAGTCCAGCTTGGGTCTAACCTCTGCCTCTCTCCCTCCCTGGCCCCACTCCCTGCTTCCCCTTCAGGTCTCAGTAACATCATAGGAATCATTGTCTACATTTCCAGCAACACGGGCGACCCAAGTGACAAGCGAGATGAGGACAAGAAGAACCATTACAACTACGGCTGGTCCTTCTACTTTGGAGCCCTGTCTTTCATCGTGGCCGAGACCGTGGGCGTCCTGGCTGTAAACATTTACATTGAGAAAAATAAAGAGTTGAGGTTTAAGACCAAACGGGAGTTCCTTAAGGCTTCTTCCTCTTCTCCTTACGCCAGGATGCCGAGCTACAGGTACCGGCGACGGCGCTCGAGGTCCAGCTCGAGGTCCACCGAGGCCTCCCCGTCCAGGGATGCGTCTCCCGTGGGCCTGAAGATCACCGGGGCCATCCCCATGGGGGAGCTGTCCATGTACACACTGTCCAGGGAGCCCCTGAAGGTGACCACCGCCGCCAGCTATAGCCCCGACCAGGAGGCCAGCTTCCTGCAGGTGCACGACTTCTTCCAGCAGGACCTGAAGGAAGGCTTCCACGTCAGCATGCTGAACCGGCGGACGACCCCCGTGTGAGGCCCACCCCTGCTTGCAGCTCCGGCCTCTCCCCAGAACGGCTCTTTGTGTCACACAGGAGGGCATGTGATCCTTAAGATGGACGGACAATGAACTCAGGCCAAACGCGGCCCTCCCTGGTCTCCGGAAGGTGTCGTGGGCTGGCTTGGAGCGAAGGAAGCGCCAGGAGACTCGGGGCTGCGGCAGAAGCTGGAGGCTGACTTTATCCCAAAAGGGGGGGTTTGATGCCCCAGGGTTTCCGAAATCTCCCAGGAGGCCCAAGAGCCTTCCTGAGGCTGTATGGCCTTGACCACCTCGGGAAAACAAAATCGAGCCATTATCTCCTCTTGGAAACAAATTTTGCCAGAAGAGCGGGATTTCAGGGCTTTCCCGCCCTGCCTGGGCGCTGGGCCACCGGAAGGCTTCGCCAGGCACAAGGGGCCTCTGGACTCTTGTCAGCTGCTTTTGAACCTGACGTTCCTGTGTCTTTGAGCCAGAAATGAGGACACCGAAGCTCACCCGCCTCCGCTCCATCCCTCCCTGTCTCTGGTACTCTGGCAGTGGCCTGTTGTTGAAAACAATCCTCCTGAAGAGCAAGTTCTGCAGCCAACTGGTGCTTCGGCCTCTGCGCTGTCCTGGGGCTGCGGACTTTGGAGTCGTCCAGGATAAAGGCTGGGGGCTGTTGCTGGCTTTCCTCTCTGCTTCTGGAAGTTTCCGCCTTACTCAGCATGGGCAGGACAGACACACTGACTGGACTTGAGAGTCAGAGGAAAGGCGGCCGCGTGGCCTCTTGCTGTGTCCGTCCCCACTGGCCTGAGGAGCAGCCCTGTCCCCTGAGTGGTGGGGGTCCCAGGGCAGAGGTGGGGCAGACCCCTGACGAGCGTTTGGCCACCGTGCAAGAGAGGGAGACCCAAGGGTGAACGGCAACCAAAAAAAAAAAAAAATCAGAGAACAAACATCCATTTCCTAGGTGATTATGATTCGGGATTTATTGCAAGTCAACGCCAGGCGAGCAAGGTACATTCATTTCCTCATCTTAAAAAGTTGAGCAGCAACACATCCCCCAACTCCTATTATTGTAATTTATTCTGCCACCACCTAACAGGACGCAGCGGAGGAAGTTTGGCTAAAAGGGCCGAGCTGGGCTTTTCTTCCTCCCAAAAGAGGGAAATCTCACCACGTTGTTCAGAACTGAGGAAGTGGGTTCTGTGTTTTACAGTTTTTCCAACCTTTTTTTTCCCCCCTTCCTGAAAGAGCGTGGAAGTGTGTCCGGGTTTGGAAGAAAAACTCTCTGGAACATGGAACTTACCCTCTTTTATATAAAATATGCTTTCTAAAGATAAATCATTTCTTACTTTTTGAGACTTCTTGATGAGATCGTGGACAGCCATCTGTGATCCCGGTAGCTGTCGTACTTAAGAAGTGACGAGCAAATTCTTACCTCAGCCACCTGCTCACGGAGCCCACGGGTGGACTCGGCCCCTAGGAGTTCAGACGGGGTCCATGTGGCCTGGTAATGACGTCATCGTCCTTCCCACCCTCCTTCGCCCCCAGGAGAGGACACGTCCACATGTGGCGGCCCAGCTGAGCGCCCCTGTGTGCCGGTGAGCTGGGACGAGGCTCGCCAGGGCCCCTGCGTGCCTGCTCGAGACCCTCTGCTCCCGCCGCGGGTGGCTTTGTGCGGTGGCATGTCTGAGCATGCCAGCGGTGATCGCCGCAGCGTCAGGGCTCGTGGCCTGCCCCTGCCATCGGCCGACCCCGTCCCCCACCACCACCTCCACGCCATGACACAGTCTTACCAGGCTGAGGGAAGGGAGAGCCACCCGCAGACCCGTGGCCCGCGGGGCCCTGAGACGCTTCTCCTGTCTTCCCCCGGCGAGGCAGCCTCGCTGCCTTGTTTCTCCTCCACACCCACCTCCCCTCCCACTGCCCCGGAACTTTCTGTAATTCCGTAGAGAAAGCTGTGTTCAGTGAATCCTACCTCTTGCCCAGTCCCAGGCAGAGGACGCAGGGCCCACGGTAGGGACCAAGGAAGAGGAGGAAGACGAGGAAGAGCAGGGAGCAAAACCACCTCAGAGGCTCGGGCCTTCGCAGCCTCCGCCCTCGCCGGCCTGTCTCAGGGGCCCTGGGCTCCGGGTCGCCCCTTCCTCCCGCCGCACCTCAGACCTGGCACACCGCCCCCCACCCCGGGAGTGGTGGCCTGTGCCCGCCTCCCCAGCCCCTCCCGCCCCTGTGTGTTTCGCAGTTAAGCACCTGTGACTCCCGTACCTACTACTGGTTTTGGGTTGTTAGTTCTGTCTTTTTTTTAATTAAATAAAAACATTTTTAAAATGTTCTCTTCTTGAACAGGGGAAGGGGAGGCAGGGGAAGAACTCCCCTCAAGTGTTTGTGGGCGTTTAGGGTAAACAGTGTCCCTGGGTCTGGGGACACTGTGGACCCCCCAAGAGAAGAGGGAGGCTGGGGGTAGGGGGAGGCAGGCTCTGTCTGGTCAGGGCCGGGTATTCTGGCATTATTCTGGGCCACTGGGCACCTCCCCAGTACCACCGGCTGGTTTTAGGCTTCTGGGCGGTGCCCTCGAGGTGCCTTTTCACCAGCAAGCTGGGAGACGGCAGGCTCCCCAGGTGTGGCATGGCGCCTGGGCAGCTGCGCGAGCCAGGAGTGTCCTTAGAACCCTCAGGTGGAGGCCGGCCGGACAGAACCACAGCCTCGAGGCCCTAAGTTGCCCCATGGTGTTTCAAAGAAGCCCACTCACCAGCCTCCTTCCCCCTCCAGATTCTGGAATGATTAGGAAATACAGGAGCCCAAGCACCAAAATGTGAGCTTCATGGCTGGTAAAGCCAGACGAGAGGATGTGGCTCAGGCCAGGGGCCAAATGGGCTTCCTCCTGCTGTCACTGGCAGGGCAGCCAGCCACCACTGGCCCCAGCCACAGGGAGGAGCGAGGTAAGGGACCAGAGTGGCCCCTCTGACACTGCACAGGCCCAGCCGACACCCACTGGAAACTGCCAGGCTCACCCTCACTGGTGGACACAGGCTGGACACCAACCTTCCCCTCCCTGGAGGCTTGAGGAGGGTGATGATCGCTGACCTCCCCTAGTTGTGCCCAAGCTGCAGCCCAGGGGACCTTTGCTTCCAATTATGTGTTGCCTTTTCTTTCAGGGCTATGACCTTGACTTTTCTTCCCAAGAGCCACAGGCTTCGCTGCTCCTCCTGGAACCAGAAAGCACCAAACTGTTGAGTCTTCTTCAAGAGAACCTTGGTATCATGAAGGCTTTTCCCACCCTGGTCCCAGCAAAGGGCACTGAGCCGGGGATCTGAGGCCCAGCGTCCCTGTGTCCCTGGGTCCCTGTCCTCATGGCTGCAGGAGCCACTCCCACCTTTTCTGAACTCTCTGCCCTGACCTTTAACCTTCTTTCTTCCTACATGAGACAGGCACCTGGGGAAACTGTTGTTCCCAGATGTGCTGAGCCACCAGGTCCTGGGGTCAGGGGAGTGCAGGCTTTTGCCAGCCCCAACAATTGACCCCCTGCCAAGCTTTCCACCAGCCTGGAGCCAGCACTGCTCAGAGTTGGCACCTTATGCCAGAACTTCTGTGTCTCCTGTTTATTCTTAGCCCTGAGGAAAGTCTGGCTCAGTGCAAGCTTTGCAGCCATCCTGGGTGGACTCCCGTGGCAGTCTACATTTAGTGACTTGGTACCACCTCTGATAGTCACGTGGTCATATGTTTAGTTCAGCTAAAAACTCTTGCCTCCAGGCACACCCGGCCCCTAGGAGTTCAGGCCCCGGTCCATGCAGCTGGGTGATGATGTCACCATCCTTCCCTCCCTCTTTTGGCCCTAGGACAGGGCACGTCCACATGTGGCGGCCCCAGTGCCACAGCCCTGACTACCCCTGTGTGCCTTCTGTGAGGGTGGAAGGATGGGTGAGAGGAAGGAAGTGATTTTTGGAGAATTTTCCTAACAACCATGAAAGGGAGGTATCACTAGCCCAGTGGTTTTCTAGTGGAGTCAATTTTGTACCCCAGGGGACATTTACCAATGTCTGGAGACGATTTTGGTGTTGTAATTGGAAAGGGACTGCTACTGGCCTCTACTGGGTGGAGGCTGAGGACGCCGCTAAGTATCCTCCCATGCACCAAACGGCCTCCCTCCACTGCCCCCCAAGGAGCGATCTGTTCCAAGCGCCAATAACGCTGAGGCTGAGCAACCCTGCACTAGTCCGATCCGACAGTGAGGGAAACTGAGGCATAGAAAGCGTGAGGCCACTGGTGCAAGATCACACAGCATGTTTTTGGTACTTACATCCAGGCTGTGGGCGTGTTAGGAAAACTCATTCATTTATCCCCAGCGTTTCCTTTCCCTGCAACACATTTAGATTTCAGCCTTTTTCCTCTTCACTTTTGAACTGACACTCTCAGAAGCAGAAGTATGGGGACCAAGGAAGGAGATGGGACAACAGCCCCTGTCCTGGGGGGGGCGGGGGGAGTTCCCGGAAGCCTGTGTCCCGTGTTTGGGAACAGAATGATGACGGAATTCAACCGGACAGGCAGCAGGAGACCAAGCGCAGAGCCTGGCCCCGGCTCGACACAGGGACTCTCTGCTGCCTGGAGTCCTCCTCCACCCACACCCCAGCAGCTGCCGTGAGCTGGGGCAGGGCCAGAAATATCAAGATCAAAACCCAGCTCAGCCTCTGCTCCCAGAGGGGCAGCGCTGGACACATCACCCATCCTCTCTCAGGGCCCCGTTCCCTCCTCAGTCAAGCGAGGAAGGTGACAGCTCCCACCAGGGCTGTTGGGAGAATGAACTAAACTTTAAATTGAACAAGGAAGCATTCACGAATACCCCAGCTCAGCGACTGGCATTAGAGTGAGTGTCCAAGAATGCTTGTTGACAACAATCAAGGAGTTTCCCAAAATGGATTGTTCTAGAACAGCCCGTGGAGGCAGTGCTCTGAGAGCCAGGCTCATGGGGTGCCTGTGCCCACTGCACTTTGCTTTGGTAGAAACCTGTCATCCGACCATGTGGCTTCCACCCATGAGAGGCCCCCGGCTGCCAGCGCCCAACATTGCTGGGGATCATTCATTCCTACCCGCAGTGCCCCCAGGCTGTCAAGAGGTGGTGGGCAGGCCCTGGCAATTCCCAGTTCCATGAAGGTGGTGCAGGCTGCAAGAGTCCAGTCCTGACCAGCTCCTGGGAGGCCTGGGAGCCAGCTGCCCCAGGAGGGGTCCTTTTCTGGTTCTCTAATGTAGAACCACAGGCGCTGGCGCCAGGGAGATGCCTGGGAGAAGAAGGGGGCACAGGGACTGGGGGTGGGAGCAGGGCAGGCCACCCTGCAGGGAGCTCAGAACCAGCCACGTGCCTCCGGCTGCCTGCATTGGTACCCAATATAGCACCCCTGGCTGCCTAGCCCTAGAGATGAGGGGCGGGGGCGGGTGGGAGGGGAAGAAAGGTTGTTCAGAAACCTTCCAATCCAGAGGGGAAGGTGGGGCAGATACCTGATGCAGATATTTTTAAACTTGCAGCTTTCAACAAAACTGCTGGTGCAACCTCAGGAATAGAAGTCTGCAATCAAAGAGGGCTACCAAGCCACATCCTTGTTCTTAGAGCTGCACGAGATGGGGCTTGGAGGGACCTCCATCCTGACCTTCGTCCCCTGATAAGTATTCTGGGGACACATGAACCTCTATGGCACACCAAGGACCCACAAATTGAATGGCAATAGCCAGGTCCATTAAAAAAAATAATACCTATACTTTCTTTCCTAATTCTAAGATTAATAAATTTTACCTAAAAAAAAGAAAACCCTGAAATTTACAGAAAAGTAAAAGAAGAAAACGGTGTCAGACAAAATGCCACTACCCAAGAGATCAGCACGGCTAACATCTCAGTGCCCCCAAATATGTGTGGGGTGTGGCTTAATACCTTGCCTCTACCACTGTGCTTCCATCATGGGGATCTTCCCACATCTCTAAATATTCCTCAAAACCATAATTTTTAATGGCTGCAGAAAAGAGATATCATCGTTTATCTAAACAGTGTTCTATTGCTGGAGACGGCTTATTTGTTCCCCTCAGATCTTAAGTGGCGTCTGAATGGGGCCAAAGTGCCAGGGGGCTTGAGATGCTTTTGGTAAAGATCGGGTGATTTCTCACTAGGAACTGCTGGCCTGGCTTCATCCTAGGGGCTGATGAAAAGATCAGGCCTCAGCTGGGTGAGGTGGCTCACACCTGTAACCCTGGCACTCTGGGAGGCTGAGGCAGGAGGGTCACTTGATGTCAGGAGTTCAAGACCAGCCTGAGCAAGAGTGAGACCCCCCCCCTACAAAAAATAGAACAATTAGCCAGGTGTGGTGTCTCACGCCTGTCATCCCAGCTACTTGGGAGGCTGGGGCAGGAGGATCACTTGAGCCCAGGAGTTTGAGGTTGCAGTGGGCTACGATGATGCCACTGCACTCTACCCAACACAACAGAGCGAGACTCTGTCTCCAAAAAAATTAATTAATTAAAATAAAAAAAGGAAAAATCAGGCCTCCTTGTCTGTCTCCAAACCCAGCTAGGAGCTAGTCCACACGCACACCGAGTGTCTGGGCTGTGGGGATGGCAGCCTCCATCTCCTCCCCAGTGCTGTGCCCAGTGAGTTCCTCTCAGGAAGGCTGAGGCTGCTTCATGCCACCAGACCCCACATTTAGCCTTCCTCAGGCCCAAAATGGAATTCCCTCAAGTCACCTAGTGTATCATTAGCAGGTCCATGTAACAAATTACCCCAAAACCTAGTGGCACTTAAACAACCATCAAATATATGCAAGGATTGACTCTGCTTGACAGAGACAGGGCCAGGATGGTTTTTCTTTGCTGCATGGTCTGGGGCCTCAGCTGGAAGCCTCCATGGCTGGGGGCTGGAATCATCTGGAGGTTCATTAACTCACATGTCTGACGGTTGATGCTGGCTCTTGGCAAAGACCTTAGCTGCAGTTTTCAGCCTGAATGACTACACGTGGGCTCTCTGTGTGGCCTGAGCTTCCTCACAGCATGGTGGCTGGGCCCACGGGCAAGTGTCTCGACAGCAAGACAGAAAGGTGGAGGTCTCAGAAGTCACGTAGCATCACTTTCACTGTACTATAATGGTTAGAATAGTTAAAAGCCCACTTGGGTTCAAGGGGAGAGGAAACAGCCTCCACCCATGGTGGGGAGTACCAAGGTTCTAGAAGAACGTGTGGGAGCAGAAACACTGCTGTGTCGTTTTTTACAATCTGCCCCTCATCTCTCTGGTACTAGAGCCTGGCTCTGGGCTCTTCTCTACCCTCCAGCATCCCTCCCATCCCCCATCTCCACCGTGCCCTCCAGAATGCCCCACACCTCCAAATCTCTCCACCGAGGTCTCCCTCCCGCTCCTGGCATTAAAGAGACCACACCTCACCCAAAGACACTGCTTCCCCCAGGTCCTCCCTGGAGAAAGCTGCCCGTTCCTGTGCAGAGGTTCCCTGCCCAAGTTCCAGTGTAGACTCCCGGCGGCTAGTCCCACACTCAGCCCCAAGAGGCACAGGGGTAGAGAGGGAGAAAGGACCCTGGAATCCAGGCAAAGGCTGGGGCAGACATACCTGAGACAGACATTTTTTAACTCGCAGCTTCCAACAAAACTGCTGGTGCAATCTCAGGAACAGACGTCAGTAGTAAGAGCTGGTTATGAATTCATGTCCTTGGACTTGGGAAGGGGATGCTGACACCTCCAACCCGTTACTCCTCCCCGTCCTGGGCAAAGCTTTCTTCTCCAAGGGCCTGGGTGGACCACCCTGGACCCTTACTGATCACTGTCATCTCCCAACTCCTTCCTGGCCACTCCCTCACGCTCGCCAAAGACGTCGCCTCTGCCTAAAGCCTGGCTCCGCACCCCTAGGACTGCCGCCATCACCCTGAGCCACACCAGCGTCCACGGGCCTCACAGCTCTCTGGCCTCCTCACCTCCATCGGCCTTTACCTCCAACCTGGACCTGGTTGCCACCCCCACCGCACCCCTGTAATCTCCAGGGCCGTCGTCCTCTCCGACCACAGCCCACCGTGCTGCCAGCTCCGCCTCACACCCTCCCTCTTCCTCCCAACACGCCAGCCTTGCCGGCCACAGGGCCGTCCTCACCGCCTAGGCCGTGGCGGGTCACCACTTCACTCACCTGGGCCGGCACCCCCAGTCCCCTTGGCCCCTTTTCCTTCTCCGTTTTCCTCCCAGAAGGGCCCCAGTCCTCTTGCAGTGTCACCTTTCATGTTCTCCATCCCTGCAAACTCTCTGCACGGTGATGCCACAGAAAACCGAGCGGTCTGTAGATCAGTGCCTGTGGGAGGCAGAGTAATGACCCCGAGACGCCCACGCCCTCATCCCTGGAACCTGGGAATATGTTACCTTACATGGCAAGAGGGGCGTTGAGGGCGTGATTGAATTAAGAATCTCGAGACGCGGCGGGTGTCCTGGGTTATCTGGGCGGCCCAATGTCATAACGAGGGTCCTTCTAAGGGGAAGGGGGGCAGGAGCACAGGAGGAGGAGCCGTGATGGCGCCGCAGAGGCCGGAGGGAAGAGGGCCACGTGCCTGGGATGCGGGCCGCCTGTGCACGGTGGGAAACGCCAGCAGCGGATGCTCCCCTGGAGCTTCCGGAAGGAACACAGCTCTGCCGACGCTGTGACGTCAGCTCAGTGGGACTTCTGACCTCCAGAGCAGTAAGATAATAAATTTGTATTGTTTAAGCCGCTAAGTTTGTGGTAAGCAACTCGGCTTGTGTTGTTCCAACAGCACTAGCCACCGAATGCAGTGCCCGGGCATAGGCACCAGGCGGGGGCTGCTGGCTACCACCCTCGGTGGCATCCCTGTCCCCCCCATAGGCTGTTTCAGAGCTGACTGCCTCCTCGGCCCCTCCCCTGTCACCTCCATCTCCTACTCTGGGCCCCCAGCCCTACCTCCCAGGTCACCAAGAAACAGAAGCCTTTGAGGCTGAGCCCTCAACACCTCGCCCCTCTGACGCCACAGGCACGCTCGCTCCTGGCTCATCTCTTGCCTGGTCCTCCCCATCCTGTCCAGGGCCGACCCTTCCAGCTGAGCTCTGGTGGTTCCCTTCCCCTCCCCTAGAATCCTGCTCAAGCATAGAAGCACGTTTGAGTCATTTCTATCTTAAACAGCCAATAAAAACCTCCCTCCCCCCTTCCTCCTTCTCCTTCCCGTCTAAGCTAAGCACGTGGCCACAGTGGTCTGCACCTGCTGCCTGCCCTTCCCCACCTCCCACGTCCCTCCCAGCTCACCGCAGTCTGCCTTCCGAATTACCTGCCGGTTGTTCAAACCAAGGGACACTTTTCAGTCTTGACCTCTGTAGCGCCTGAACCTCAGCCTGCCAAAGTGCTGGGATTACGGGCATGAGACAATGTGCCCAGCCAACCTTTTTCTTTAAATTGATGCTTTTTATTTTGGTCTTGCCCTAAAGAAATATTAATGGAAGCATGGTTTTGATACTTCTGATCCACATTAAAAGAAATACAAAAGTCTTAAAATAAAAAACACTCGTCTCCATGCTGCGTGTTCTCCTCCCCCAGAGGTGAATGGCACACTCTGAGAACCCTGCCGCGGGCACAGCCCTCCCGAGGGGCTCCGTAGAGGCAGATGCAGCACGTGGACATCACCCACCCTGCACTGGGGCCCGTGTCCTGCCTGGAGCTTCACTCCACGCCCCCACTCAGTGTGAGCTCTGTCCCAGGAGGCCCTGCAGCCCCTCCCAGGACAGCCTTGGCCACCTCAATAGTCTGTAGACTCCTCAAAGGCAGGGAGTGCGTCTTCTCCTGCTCTGTGGGGCAGGGTCCCCGGTGCGGGCCAGCCATGCCCCGACTTAGCCATGACTGGGGCCCTGGCTGGCCTGCGTGTACCGGGGCCTTCAGGAGGGTCCTGGATAAACAGGGAGGGAGAGGCCCCCTGTGGTCAGGGCAGTCAGAAAAAGCTTCCAGGGAACATGGAAGCTGGGAGAGTGGAGTTCCTGAACCAGAGGGGACTGGGCAGCATGAACAGGACAGAGAACATCTCAGGGTGCGAGTGAGCCTCACACCTGGGGAACAGAGCCGCAGGGAGCCCTCCCCCAGTTCCCCACAGCACTGTGGCTTCACACCATGGCCTACTTCGCTGAATGACTTCTGTGCTCTGTGCTTTATTAAACACACGAGGGCAGCTCTCTGGTCTGTCATCATAAGGACACTAATCCCACCATAAGGGCCCCACCCTCATGACCTCATCTAAGCCTAATTATCTCCCAAAGGCCCCGCCTCCAAATGCCATCACACTGGGGGTTAGTGCTTCAACATACGAATTTGGGGGGGACACAGTTCAGCCCATAGCACCTACCCCAGGCTAAGCTGATGAAATGCATTGTCTCCAATCCTGCACCAGCTCCCAGCCAGGCCCATTGCCCTCATTTGACAGGGGAGGACAGGGCAGCTTAGAGGGGCTAATGACTTGCTGGAAGCTGCACAGCTGGAAGCCAGCAGAGCAGGGATTTGCTCCTGGGGCTGGCTGGCTCCCTCCCCAACAAGCTTGTTCCCTCTCAAATCAGCCTTCCTCCTTCCTGAGGCCCTGGTGAGGGTGTGATCTGTGGGAAGGATATGGCTGTCACCTCGCCCTGACTCCCAGCAAATGCCCGTGGCCGCTCAGCCCCCTTCCTGGCCCTGCAAGGCCCTTGGGGAGCCAGGCAGGCAGCAGGCAGTGGCCTCTGTGGCAGAAAAGTTTTGTTTGAAGGCACTTTTGGTAAACAGGGAAAAGAAAGTAGGTTTGCCAGCAGTCCCTGGAGTTGCCAGGCCGAGTGGTGCAATTTACACAAAGACAGCTTCAAAAGGAAAAGGCCATCAATCTTTAATGCTTTCGCTGTGCTGGGTTGGAGGACTGGGGACCCCTGCATGGGGCACAGACCTGCCCCTCACCGAGGGAAGGCGCAGAAGCACTTGCTTAGTTGCTGCCCCCTCCAAGGCCTGGCATCTTTGATGGGCCCACAATGTCATCAGGGCTGGCACTGAGTGCACCATTCAGGGCACTTTCCAATTCTGTCAGAAGCTCTTAGCACTAGAGAGCTTAGGGTGCCCACCACACCACACCAGGCAATTCAAAATACATTTTTATTTCTTCAAATGATACCACATTTACTTGTAATGCTAAAATTAAATAGCTTCTTTCTAGATATTCTGTCTTAAAACACGAGCACATTCTTTTGGCTCCCAAGCTGCTGCTTTGCTGGTGTGCCTGGCACACAGGAGGTCTGCCCCAGGCTGGCCAGCGCCCACTGAGAACCCCAGGTGCCTGGCTCCTGAAGCTGGGCCCACACAGGCGGCATGATGCGGCCCAGAAGCTGTGGCCATGTCCCAGCTTCTGGGAGTTCTCCACAGAAAGGGCCCTCCTGCTTGGAGACAGTCACTGTCTGAGCTGAAGCAGGGGCAGTGGCAGGTGCCCACTGGGAACACAGAGGTGGGGGGCAGAGATGAGGAAGGTGGAGAGTGCAGCTCTCAGGAGATTATAATCTGGTTGGGAGGCTGGTTTTGTAAAACTGAAAGTTCAGATGAAACTGCAATGACCACAAGCCTGTGGCTGGAGACGCGAGGCTTCAGCTCAGCTCTGGTGCTGTTCACTGGGTGATCCTGGTTTGTCACATCTCTCTGGGCTGCAGATTCCTTGTCTGTCACAGTAGATTTTGAAGATTCCTCCCAGCTCCAACTATCGGTTAAGGGCTTGGGCTCTGGGTTCTGAAACCTGGCTTCACCATTTACCTGCTGTGTGACCTTCAACAAGTTACTTTGTGTCTCTGAGCCTCCATGTCTTTATTTGTAAAATGGGAGTAATAGTTGTATTCACCTCATGGATGGTGTGAAGATTAACTGCGATGACATGTAAAGGCTGAGCCGAGTCCTGGTAGATAGTAAGCACTCACTGAAAATGAGTTATTATTACTATTATTGACATTCTGTGATTCCAAGGCTGGTCACCTGAATGTTTCTCCGCTCATGGGTAGAGTCTTTCTGTAAACTGTGTCAACCTGAGGCCAGGATTTTAAAGCTCAAGGCCCTGCCCAGCTCAGGGATCTATTCCTGGTCAGGCATCAGCCTCTTGGATCCACACAAAAAGGGCCACCTGGTGAGCAAAGAAAGAAGAGGTGGCAGAACCCAGGAAGGATGCAGGAGCCGGAGCCTCGGGTACCAGCCCAGGGGCAGGCGGGCGGGCAGGACCCTCGGAGAACGGTCCCAAACTTCCACAGGTTCTCTGCTGTATCTGCACACCCATGAGCCTCCTAATCGTCACCTGTAAATCAACCTACTTGTTCTTTTTTACTTACACACTTAGTTTGTGGATGACAACGTACCTGGAGAATCGTTATCACCTGCCTTTAACGCAAGGCAGAACTCGAAACAGCACGATGAAAACAGAGCTACTGTCAAGCCCAGCTGGGTTCTCCATCCTCTTCGAGCTGTTCTGTCTTCGTTCCAAGGGGCGGTTTGTGAGCCTTGAAGACTTACTTACCAGCCCCCGGTGGAGCTTTTCTTCCGGACCCAGTTGCAGGCCTGGAAAGAGAATTGGAGAGGAAGTCACGTTCTCCAGGTGGGCTCAGAATTGGTTAAGGCCAGGGCTGGGAAGCACCTGAAATATTCCTACAGTTTCGGGGTGGGGCTGTGGCTTGCCTGAGAGGTGGCTCCAGAGGCCCTGGGCAGGGTCTCTGGGATGTGCCTAGGCAGGATCCCGGGTCCCCTAGACCTCCAGGATGAGAACCCACTCACCCTCGCCCTGGTGACCAGCCTGCCCTGCATGAAACAGGAAGGCCGGGCATGTGGCTTGTGTTTCCTGGAGTCCCCTGCCTGGCCAGGCAGTGCCCTTCCTCCTTCATCCTGGAGCAACAGATTCCCACACACCTGGTGTCCCTGTTGTCACCCTCACCCCCTCCCAACTCAGGAATCCAGAGCTGTCACCATCTAGGGCCTTCTTGCCTTGCCCCACCCTGGAGTATTTCTGGCTCCAAGAGGGGAAGAAAGCCCTGAAACCAGAGCAGAAGGTGTCCTCAGTGACATGCCTTGAGGCGAGCATTAATAGAAGCCTCCCTCAGGCCCCTGACACGTCTGGGCAGCTGCTCAGCCCGCCCAGCGTCCCTCGCCCCAAGGCCAGCCCACTCTGGCTCAGCCGGGCACACTAAACTTAGCTTCCACTCCTGGCCCGATAACCACTGTCACCACCCCCGCTGGGCTGCCACCTGCACTAGGAGACGTTGCCACCGGACCCTGCCCAGAGCACCCACTCCTCGGCGACCACCATGTCCCAGACCAAAACACTGAAGGTCCGCGTGACCCTCTTCTGCATCCTGGTAGGCATCGTGCTGGCCATGGCGGCTGTGGTGACTGACCACTGGGCTGTGCTGAGCCCCCACATGGAGCACCACAACACCACCTGCGAGGCGGCCCACTTCGGGCTCTGGAGGATTTGCACCAAGTGCATTCCCATGGACGACAGCAAGACCTGCGGACCCATCACCCTGCCCGGGGGTAAGGTCCCCACCCCCTGCCCCCTCCCCACCTCCTGCCCTTCCCAGCCCCCCTGGAAAAGTTGCCCGTGAGAGGGAAGACAGGTTTCTCTGCCTCAGAACAGAGCAGCCACCCAGCGCTTCCTGCCCAGGGAAGAATGTCTGAATTGCACGTGGCCAGAGCCGGCTCACGAGAGGAGGGAATTTGTCCCCAGCTATCTCTCTCTTGCTGACACTTGGGGCTTTCACCCAGAGCAGGGAGCCGGGCAGGTGCGACAAGAAGCTCAACAAAAGAACCGCGGGTCCACCAGGCCAGGCATGTCTGCAGGGACGGGCTGGGTGGCTCTGTGTCCTCAGGCTGAAGGGACCCACAGGGCTGGCAGGTACGTTCCCCAGCAATCAGGCGGGAGGGTGGACAGGACTGGCTACAGAATTTGCAGGCCCCCAAGAAATGAACATGCAAAGTTCCTTGTTCCAAATCACTGAGAATTTCAAGACAGCGATGGCATAGAACGAATGCCAGCGTGGACCCCTGCGGGCCCGGGGCCTGCAGCAGCTGCATGGGCCACGTGTCTGTGAAGCAGGAGGTGCCCGCAGCTGAGCCATCTGCCCTTTTGTCAGGACCGTCAGTCCTCTGTGCGTCTTAGCTCAGACCCCTTCGGAGTTACAAACCCTCTTCTCACACTGTCATTTAAGCGGAATCCCCCATTCCCACCGTGTGACTGGAGCACACATTGCAGGTAAGCTCCTCGTCACGGGTACCTGGCATTAGTGTGAGCAAGGCTCTATTCTGCACATAGGGAGCCCTCCGGATTCACACTGAACAGGGCACGTGTTAGAGGAAAGAGCGCTACGTGGAGTGGGGGAGGCCTGGGCTCTAGTCACCTGTTGCCCACCATCCCCCTAAATGACCATTCACAGATGTCCCCCCAAGATGGCAGTGGACCAGGGTGTGTGTGATGTCCCACCTTATTTTCAGTATTGTCCCCTCTTTTATCAGACCAGGGGTTCCTTGAGACCTGCCCTTCAAAGACGCCAGTGTTGCGTCCCCAAAGTTCCTGCAGTCCGCATGCAGGGCAGCAAGCCCGAACCCCGCCCTCCCGTTTCTCTGCTTCCTCTCTCTTCCCCTGCTTGCTCCAGGGAGCCCCAGCCTTGCTCACTGCCACTGGGCACCCTGAAGACTCGTAAATAACCAGCTGTCTGAGAAACACCAAGTCCCGGCAGGGAGGGCTTTGACAGGCGTGGCCATGTGCTTGCAGGGTGTCATATAGCCCAGATGCTCACGCCCCTCAGCCACTGCTGAGCACACCCGTAAACAGATGCATCATCTAGCCGACTCCCCTGGGCAGGGCAGGGCAGGGCAGGGCAGCTTCTCTCAGGACCATGTGTGGGGACACACTGTTATAGTCCTGCCCACCCGTCCTTGGAACCATCTGCCTTTTAAAGTCAGAGTAGATGAGCAAGCAGTGAGCAGAGGCCACACAAAGAAGAGACAGGCTGGCAAGAGGTGACTGGGCCAGCCACAGGGGACCAGCAGGGATCACCTGGCCTTGAGCCTGACCAGAATCTCTCTCTTTGCCTTCTCATCCTAGGCCAGCTGTGAATCACACCTCCCACACTTGTGACACTGAGCACTACCTTTCCCCCAATAATCTTCCAAAGCATGTTCCTGCCTTTTTTCATCTCTTTTCTCTGCAAATGGATGTCTTTTTCCTTCCCCACCCGCCCTGCTTGTGCTCCCTGGGACCACTCTTTTCTGGAGGAAGGAAGAGCGTTTGTGCACATTTGCTCATTTAGCACTAGCGACAATGATAATGGCACGCAAATGTAGCGCTATGTGGCAGATATTGTTGTAAGGGCTTTACATATATTAACTTTTGATGACATCAGGAAAAAATGACAGAGTAAGAACCTCCAAAACTCTTCTTCCCCATGAAAGCAATGGGAATGTTGGCAAAAATTATCAGAATCAACATTTTCAGAACCCTGGAAATTGCAGCAATCCAGCAAGAGCTTATTCAAGAAAAATGGGCAAATCTTAGGAGGACTAGTGAGCTTTGTGGTATTTTAACTTGCCCTATTCTCACTCCCCCCTCTGCAGCTCTGTGGTAGCCTTGAAAACCAACATCCCACAGTCACATGAAAACCAGCAGCCTGGTAGCCACTGGAGGGGACAGAACAGGGTTGTATCTCTTTCAAAGCCCCATTCCCAGAGAAGTATCATTATGTGACCTGTCTGGTGATTCCCTAGAAGTCCTCCATGCAAGGCTGTCTTTATTTGACCTGACTCAAGCTCTTCCGGGGCAAATATTTTTTCTCCTGGTGGGGGGGGGGGGGGCGGGGAGGTGTAGGATTTGTTGAAAACAATTAGAGACAACTGCTTGACATTATGGCTGCCTGAGGCAGGACAAAACTGTTGGGGCAAACAATAGGCTAAACAAAAAGCTGGAGAATGAGATGTCCAGAGGTCACTTTGAAAAGCTCCAACATATTTCTGGAAATCTAGGAGGACATGTGCATGCACAATGCTGTGCACATGCTCAGGAAGGATCTGAGAAGGCCCTAAGCTGTCACCTCTGCCTTATCTTGAGGCTGTGTAAGCATAAAGTGAAGGCTAAGGCAGAGATGTAGACAGCTTAGCTGAGCTTTAAAGTCATGCTCCAACATGTGCATAAAGCCCTGCAGAGATATTGGTTCTGAGCATTTTGGGAAATCTTTTTTAACTGGCCACTAAGCTAAGTGAACAGAGATTTCAGTGGTCACACATGGCAAAGAAGACAGACTTTACAAAATTAGTTCAGAAAAGTCACTAAACAAACAATAAGAGGAACAAACCCTCAAGAAGGAGGAGAATCTGATTTCCAGAGTTGCCACATTATATTGTTTAAAAAATACAAAGCATGCAAAAAACTAAAATGGTATGTCTCATATATAGGGTGAAAAAGAAGTCAATAGACCCCCAAGGAAGCCCAGATATTGAACTTACTAAAGAAATACTTTAAATCAGCTAATTTAAATATGTCTGAAGAACTAAAAGAAACCATATATAAAGAACTAAAGATGAAAATGATGGCTCATGAAATAGAGAATATCAAGAAAGAGATAGAAATTATTTTTAAAGGACCAAATAGAAATTCTGGAGTTGAAAAGTACAATAACTGAAATGAAAAACTCACTAGAGGGACTCAGTAGCATATATAAGCAGGCAAAAGAAAGAATCAGTGGACTTGAAGATAGGCCAATTGAGATTAGCCAGCCTGAGGACAGACAGAAAAAGAGAATGAAGATGGTTGGGCATGGTGGCTCACGCCTATAATCCCGGCACTCTGGGAGGCCAAGGTGGGAGGATTGCTTGAGTCCAACAGTTCAAGGCTAGCCTGGGCAACATTGTGAGACCCCCATGTCTAAAAAAAAAATTAACCAGGCATGGTGGCACACACCTGTAGTCCCAGCTACTTGGGGGGCTGAGGTGGAAGGATCACTTGAGCCCAGGAGTTTGAGGTTGCAGTGAGCTATGATCACACCACTTCACTCAAGCCTGGGCAAAAGAGCAAGACCCTGTCTCAAAGAAAAAAAAGAGAGAGAGAATAAAGAAAAATGAACAGAACCTCAGAGGCTTATGGGACACCATCAAGTGTACCAACATACGCATAATAGGAGTCCCAAAAGGAGATGGAGAGAGAGAAAGGAGTAAAAAAGATATGTGAAAAGTAGTGGCAAAAGCTTCCCAAATCGTATGAAAAATTTAATCTATGAATTCATGAAGCTCAGTGAATTCCTGATAGAATAAACTCGAAGAGGTCCACACCTAAACACATCATAATAAAACTACTGAAAGATAAAGACAGAGAATCTTGAAAACAGAAAGAAAGAAGCAACTCATCACACACAAGGGTATCTTAATAAGATAAACAGCTGATTCTTCCCAAAAGCTATGGAGGCCAGAAGGCAGTGGGATGAAATACATATGTAGCTCAACTAATTCTCACAAAAACCTCCATGAAATCTATACTGTTATCATCATTCAAGCTTACAGATAAAGAAAATGAATCACAGAAAGGTTGAGTCATTTGACCAAGGTCATACATTTAATGAGCAGAACAGCCAGGAATCACACCCAGGCATTTGCCCCTAACATTCACCTTTTTAGTCACTACATTATACTACTTTACAACAACCCAGTGAGTAGGTTCTCATTCTACAGGTAGGAACACTGATGCTGAGCTTGGTCTTTCCCAGGCTAACCATTTAACAAGTAAAGGTTCATCACCCAAGTCTCAAATCCAGGGCATCCTTGTTTTCCAATTCCTTCCCACACCCTGCACTGTGCATACAAACACAGTTCCTAAAAGCTCTGGCCCAAGTTAACACAGAGTCCAGCTTTTGACATGGCATGGTTTGGGGACAGCTGGGCCAGGAGCTCATGCAATGAAGGAGACTTCTCAAGGTCCCATTCAGCCATAGATAGAATGCTGGAGGCTCTGAGGATAGGAGTTGTCCAATCTGATTTTTCCACTGCCCCCTAAAGAGTCTTAGAAGAACTTCCATGTACAAGATCAACATCTGAAGTCAATTCCAATGCTTCTGGAATGAGAGTAGGGGCTTCCCCAGAAGACTATGTGTCTGAAAGCCCAAGTGAATCCCCAGAGAGGTCATCCCGCCCTTAGGCTGGTTGAGGTGTTGCTTCTTTCAGGCTCTGCCTTTTTTTTTTTTTTTTTTTAGAGAGCTAGGGTCTCACTCAGGCTGAACCGTAGTGATGCAATCATAGCTCACTGTAACCTCAAACTCTTGGGCTCAAACCTCTCGAAGTGCTGGGATTACAGGCATCAGACACTGTTCCCAGCCCAGGCCCTGACTCTTTAGGGCAAGACAGCAGCCTGCCCCAGTGTCCCCTTATTCCCTAACAGTCCCCCTTCTCTCCCAGTCTTGGTGCAGGGAATGGGGCTGTATGAAAGAGCCTGATGCTCCTGACCCCAAGAATTTCAGGGGCTCCCTTCCCCACCCATGTGAGTCCATGCTGGAGGCCCAGGCCCTGACTGACTTCTCCCCATATATGAGCAGTGCCCTGAAGCTCTGGGTTGGATCCTGGGGAGTTCTCCAGCCCATTTTATAAAATTCTGCAATCAGTGGGTGGGGGTAGACACAGCCCACAAAAACCACTGTTGGGAGCTGATAAAACTTCTTTTATCAAAAAGCTGAAGACAACCCTGGTATCAATGCAAATAAGAAGGTTTTTCTCATCCCTAAAGCACCAATTCCCTTGGTTTTGCACAAATTAACAGATTATCTTTTAATATATTAAAGTCTCCATCCACCGCTGCTCAGTACACGGACACAATCTCAGTGGTAACCCACAGGCACCCCTAATCCTATGAGCTGATCCAGCTACCAAAGAAAGATCCCTGTTAACTCAAGTTCAGCTTGGAGTCAGATGTGGCTTCTGTTCCAGGTCTTTGAAATTGGCCCACTAGATGTGGTTCTGATGAGCTGGTAACTTCCTCCACTAGAACATTTTGTTAGCCAGCCTACTCCATCCAGTCAAGCCTGAGAGCTGAGTTCACCATATTTTTTAAGGGATAACCCACTTAACATTTTTAGATCACTGAGTCTTATAGAAACAGGAATATTTAAATCACCATAAGCCATTTACAGAGACAAAGGAGACCGGAGGAACCTCAGAGTTCCTCTCAGCCAGATTGTCATCCTGGCATTGTTCAAAGCACTTGCTTCTTCCACCCAGTGAAGGGGCTAGAGCCCATGGAGGCAAAGCTGCAGGCCCCAAGCTTTATGCAAGTGTGACGGAAACTGGGGGGTGGGGGTAAGGGGACATCAGAGAGGCAGAGGCAGGCAGGCTCCAACTCTGCACAGGACTGTCACTGTCCCTGTCCTCCAAACCCCCCGCAGGGCCCATCTTGGATGTCTTTCCTTTTTAAGTTGTCCTTGATGCTCAGTTCCCCAAATACAACCCTCCTGGTCCAAGGGACAGGGGCAGGGAGGGAAGGAGCTCACAGTGGGGCCTGCCCATCTGAACGGGACCCTGCGCCCTTCTTGAGTGATGCTGGCAGATGCCTGGCTGGATTTGTCCTGAATGAGACCAGGGTCTGATGCACCCCCTTCCCTACGGAGGCCACCAGGGACCATGAAGGGGCTTGTGGTGTCCATGTGGCCCTGAAGTAGATGTTTCTCCCAGGTTCAGGGCAGAAGACAATAGCCTTCCTCATGTGCTGAATCCGAGAGAGGCGACACAGTTGCCCATCCTTCCTCAGGCCCCAGTTCAGCCATGCCAGAGTGAAGCTGAGGCTTCCCGATGCCCTGAGAACGAATCCCACCCACTGAGTGCCCTCCCCATCCCCTCTCCCCCATCTGGGGGCATTTGATAAAGGAGAAAGGGGTGGGGGAGCATTGTACCTGGACCACCAAAGGAAAAACATCACCCTAAAAGTGCACGGCCTGGCTCCCGCAGACACGTGCCCACCCCTGTGTGTCTGAGCTAAGACAGATTTTATCCAAGCAGCTGGCAGCAATGGCAGTCTGTCCAGACAGAGCCTGGTGTCCATGTGGTATGGAGTTGACAACCCAGATGCTACCTGCGCAACCGTCATCCCAGGCAACCCAGAAGGGCCAAATAGCTGCGTCCCAGCAAGGCCCCCAGTGGCCCTTATCCTACGGGCCTCTACCAGGAGAGATTTTAGCTCACAGATTGCAAGTAGGCAGGGAGGCGGCTGACCGTGAAATATACTTGAATTCAGTCAATTCTGACAAGTGAAATTGGCCCTTGAAGAATGAAACAGCAATGTTCCTTTGTCCAGAGGGAGACACATGGAGACTTATGACATAGCACGGGCCATTTTGAAGCAGTGACTCAAGGGAATCTACAGCTAATAATCTAACAAATAGAAGAGGTTTGCATTATGCTTTAAAATAGTACCAGATACTGTGAGAGAGAAAGAGCTGCGTCAATTCTGACATCACCACCAGCAGTCAGACACCCCAGGTAACTTGGTTCAAAAGGAAAGTGATTTAAATATAGAAGCTCTCAGAGAAGGCTGTTTACTGCAAGGAACATTCACTGCTGCTAAACCAGACCCCATCTCCAGGGGGTCATTTCCTTCCTCGGCCTCAAGAGAGGCAGCCACCCTGACTCTGGGGGAGGCGGAGAGCGTAGGAGACCACAGGATTAACAGGCCAGTAGATGATTTAGGTCAGATCGAAGGAAGCCTTCATCCCAACAAAAGTGATGACTCTGGCACCTCTGATGCTTTTCCAGAAGAAATTAGGCATCAACTGCTTTGTGATCATCCAAAGGTAGCCTGGAGGTGAAGAAATGAATGCACAAACTAGACACCATCTGAACCAGAGGAAGAGACCCACTGGAAAAAGAATTCAATGAAGGGCCTCAACAAGTGAAAAGCAACCTAATTTAGTTTTTTTAAGAAACATAAAATAATATAAAGTAACCCATTCATCTACTTCCTAAATCAGGAATAAAGAATATTAAACTGTATTCAATAAGCAATAAGACCAAGCTTTGATTTTATAGTATGTCTGGTTATGAGAGAGACTAAGGAGAAAATGGAAGTGAAATCATATTTGAAATCAGTGTGAATTTATTTGTGCTGAGCCCTTCCCCTGCCCCCATCAAATGCAGGTTTTTGGTCCGACTATCCGCAGACCTTCCGTGGCTGTTATGACCATGGAGGGCTGGGGCCAAGCAGCTTTCCAGGGAGGTCTTGTCTGGCCACCTCCACAACCACAGATACCGAGGGCCCGAGGAAAGGATGAGATGGGCACATCCAGCCTTCACGTGGAGGTCCTACCTGCGCCCCAGCCCATCCAGACAGCCACTCCGAAAAGCCCTCTGCAGGGCACTTTTAGGGGCCTGCAGCAGGGGTTCCCAGCCTGCCTGACCTTCAGAATCTCCCAGAAAGCTTTGGGAAAATGCTGCTTCCCGGATCCCACCAGTGAATCTGAGTGGGCCTGGATTCTGATAGACACAGCCCCAGATTTTGGTTTGATCCAGGGTTTCTCAACCTAGGCACTCTTGACATTTTGGGCTAGTTAATTCCATGTCGTGGGGGCCTGTCCTCTGTGTTGTAGGATGTTTAGCAGCATCCCTGGCCCCCACCTACTGGATGCCAGGAGCATACCTCTCACTACCACAATGTCTCCAGGCATCGTCCAACGTACCCCAGGGGCAGAATTGGCCCCACCGAGAGACACCATTTGGCCCTTTGTCAATCACGTATCCTGCACAGCCTGACAAATGACTAGAGCCTGGGCCTCAGTTATGAGGCTCAGAACCCTGTTGGTTCGTCCAGCCTCAGATCCCTGAAGATCTCCCAGCCTCTTAGGCAACTCCATTACCCCACTGAAATGTTGTCCTAAGGGTCAGAGAAAGACATTTCAGCCCAGAATCAGGATTTGGGGAGCAAAGAGCCAGCCTGCGCCCCTGTGTGCCCAGTGGTATGGCACCCGCACCCTCCCCACCGAGCCTCTGTCCCTGCCAAGCTTCTGTCCCAGCTACAGGCCCCCTCTCTCAACTCACAGGCTGTCTCCTCCTTTGCAGAGAAGAACTGTTCCTACTTCAGACATTTCAACCCAGGCGAGAGCTCAGAGATCTTCGAATTCACCACTCAGAAGGGTGAGCTGGGATGGAAAGGGGGGCGTGGGGAAAAAGGGGGTTGTGTTACGTGCCACTGAGCCGGAAAGCCATTCGGCAGAAAGCGCTGACTTCCCACGTCCGGGGAGAAGCAGCTGGTCCTGGGTGCATTTGAGCGGCAGCCCTGTCACCTCCCGCTCCAGAGGCCCCAAGACAGCAGCCCTCCATCTCCAGGCGCCAGAGCCTCCACTCCTCAACACCGGGAGAGTTGGGCAAAGCAACACTTCCTGGTAGGCGCCATACAGACCCAGTGAGCCCAAGGGCAGCTGCTGTGACAGGAGCTAAGGAAGTGGAACAAGAGCTCAGGATCCTGTGAAGGCCGCGGGGCTGCTGGGTCAGAGTCTGCGGGGACAGTCTGAGCTCCTCCATTGCCTAGAAATCCCTCCAGAGAACCTGGAGGGCACAGTGTACTCCAGGGGCCACCGTGGGGAGGAAAGACCCTGTCCATGCTTGCTCGGATGGCTGCAAGCACTGTGCATGGGTGTGCACACACAGACACACACTGACTCACACACTAACACACTAACACATACACACACTGACACCCAGACACACACACACACACACACACACGCACTAACACACACTAACACATACTCACACGTATACACTGACACACACACACAGACACACGCACTAACGCACACTCTGACAGATCTTCACACGTGGGGCCACAGGCTCCCTGCCAATCCCGGGGCGGACCACCCACAGCCCGAGGGCCTCCTCCTGCCCTGTCACCGGGAGGAAGGTCCCTGCTCTGAAAGGTCTCGGCCTCGGCCACGCGCCTCCGCCCGGGTGGGGACCCGCCAGGGCGCCGGGAAGGCCGCCCGCGCCAACCCGAGGGCCGAGCAAGCGCCGGGTCTCTCGGAGCCGGCCTCCTCGCGTGCGAAGCGGGCGGTGCCGCGCGTGGGGCTGTCCCGAGCCCGGCTGCGGCGGGCTCTGAGGTGCCCGTGTCCGCAGAGTACAGCATCTCGGCGGCCGCCATCGCCATCTTCAGCCTCGGCTTCGTCATCATGGGCGGCATCTGTGTCCTGCTGTCCTTCGGGAAGACGCGGGACTACCTGCTGCGGCCGGCGGCCATGTTCTACGCCTTCGCAGGTAGGCAGGGCCCGCCTCGGGGCCCGGGGGCGGGGGACACTGCCCGGCAGGCCCAGCGACGCGGTCAGGGAGCGGGGACACGGGTGCGGAGGGCGGGGGACAGCAGCGCTGGGAGTCCCGCCCTGTCCCCAGGCCTCTGCATCTTCGTCTCGGTGGAGGTCATGCGGCAGTCGGTGAAGCGCATGATCGACAGCGAGGACACCGTGTGGATCGAGTACTACTACTCCTGGTCCTTCGCCTGCGCCTGCGCCGCCTTCGTCCTCCTCTTCCTCGGCGGCCTGGCCCTGCTGCTCTTCTCCCTGCCTCGGATGCCCCGGAACCCCTGGGAGTCCTGCATGGACGCGGAGCCCGAGCACTAGCCCCGCGGGGGCCCGGCGGCCCTCGGCCCAGAACCTTCCGGAGAGGCGGCCGGACTTCGGCCCTGTCCCCGCCCGCCGTCCCCGCCACAGTCCAGGCTGCTTTCCCTCCCTGAACTATTCCCGGGGCCGTGACAGGCTCCTCTGCGAAGAGAGCGAGCGGACCGAGTCCAGACCTGCCCAGGCCGGAGGGAGGCAGGGCCGGCGGGTGGACGGGCTGGGAGAGCCCCAGCCTCCCGCGGAAGCTCCAGGTGTCCCCACTGCGCCTCTTGTCTCTGCTAAGCTGGCTCCAGATGTCCATTCTAAACCTCCCGGGGACGACCTGTGCTCATTTGCCAGCTCTGAGTGCTCTCCTGGGTAAATAGCCAGCCCCTCTCTCCTGGGTGACGAGATACACCTTCTCCAGTGAGCCCTGAGAAGCATTTTTAACTGGGTAGAATCTCACTGTGGCTTGAAATAAAAGCTCTCAGAAAAGTTACTTTTTCCTTGTGCCTTGCATAGAAATTGCTCAGATTCTTGGCCACACAGACCAGGGGCCCCTGACCCTAATGAGAAAGGAAAATGTGTTGCCCGGGTATGTTGAGGACTTTTGTGGGGACAGGGAACCCACGTGGCTTAGGGATTCTGAATTCCAACTTGTATCTCTGGGTCCTGGAATTGTTTGGGGGAGAAACTAGAAACCCTCTGATTAAGCAAGGGTGTTAAAAATAGGAGGGGTTATTTCTAGAGTCCGCCGCATGCAGTTGCCAATGCAGCCAGACACAGGTGTCTGATTTCTGATGCTGGATTTTGGTTGCAAAGAACATCAGGAAGCAGAGCTTAGCGGTCAGACATTTAGGGCCACACGGAGTGCCATAGTTTGCACTCTTCTGCCTTCCAAAACCCCGCAGTGTTTAGCTAGCCTTCAGAAATGGTAGTTAGATGTGGTTGGCAGATAGGATCTTTGTATTCCCTGCCTTGAACGCCAGAGGTCCCATAAGGAGTTTAGTCTTCTAGGGTAGGGTTGGCAAACCACAGCCCATGCGCCAAACCTGGCCCACCCCCTCTTGTTGTGTGGCCCACAAGCTAAGAGTGGTTTTTACAGTCTTAATGGTTTTTTAAAAATCAAAAGAAGAATAATATCTCATGACACATGAAAATTATATGAAACTCAAACCTCAGTGTCCGTAAATAAAGTTTTATTGGATCCCAGCCATGCCCATTCTGTGGCTGATTTCGTCACAGCAGCAGCATTGAGTAGTTGTCACAGAGATCTTCCTGCCTGCAAAGCCAAAAATATTTACCCTCTGGCCCTTTATGGAAAATATTTGCTGACCCCTGTTCTGGAGTGAAACCGTACACTCGTCAGCCCGCTTATGAATCCCAAACTGTTCCCATCTGGAGAGTATGGGGAAGATACTTGTTCATTTCTCAACCGGCCTAAAGAAAAAAGCGTGAGTCTGGAGAAGTTGGGCAGTGGCCATGGTTGGGTTCGCGAAGACTCTTCTCTGTTATCTTGGGGGCCTGGGCTGGACTTGGAGGGGTGGCAGAGGGGACTGTCCCAAAGATGCAAAGATCGAGTCTGGGAGCAAACTCGTTCCAAGTAAAAGAGAATAGGAAAATGGAAATAGGAAAAGAATAGGCAAATGGAGGTCCCAGGCAGCTGGGGAGTTGGGCCACAGTTTGTGAGCGAGAAGGAAGACAGATGACTTCCTCCCATAAATAGCCATTTTGGAGGTCAATATTATTGTTTCATTATTATTTTTACTTTTACCAGAATCAGGCTGGTGTGCACTTTATGCTTCCCCATGGGTGTCTACGTGTCTGGCCCCTGAGACACTTCTGAATGGAATATCCACTGGACGGAGCACATTTGGCTCCCCAGAGTTTAAGGCTTTTGATAGAGACTCGCGGAACCTTGGTGAAGAGCGGAGAGTTGGAGGTCGGCTGCCGACAGCCACACACCCTGGCTCCTGCCCCAGCATGGGAGGAGAGAATGACGACACAGCGAAGCTAAATACAGCCCGATGCCAACAAACAAGTCAAACAAACCGATGAGGGAAACATCTTTTTCCCACATCCCACCAGACGCTGCTTGCCGGGAAGGATGTCCAGAGTGGGCATTGGCCGGCCTTGCTCCAGCTGGGTCTGGCTAAGGCCTGGAGGCTGATCCAGTCGTGGAGGCCCACTGCGAAGTCCATGCAGCCTCCACCCTCCATGGCAGCTGCGGGCCCGACCGCAGAACGACGGTGCGGTTTGCTCTAAAGCCCGAGGCTGGCCGCACAAACCCACGGATCCTCACCCCCTGCTTGAACGTGTGTGAATTTAACAATCACCAAAACCTCGTGTTCCATAACACTTCCACTGTCTCAGCGTTTTTATATCCATCATCCTCCCTGAGGTAAGAAAAGTAGGAGACACAGGGCCAGCAACTAGGACATCAAGATAAATATTTCAGTGTGATGTTTTTCAAAAATCGTGATAAAATACACGTAACATAAAATTACCACCTTAACCATTTTCAAGTGTACAGTTTAGTAGTGTTAAGTACACTCTCATTACTGTGCAACTATCCATCTCCAGAACTCTTTTTGTCATCCCAAACTGAAGCTCTGTACCCATGAGATACTCAGTCCCCATTTTCCCCTCCCCCAGCCACCACTCCACTTTCTGCCTCTATGAATTTGACTACTCTAGGTACCCCGTACAAGTGGAATCACACAGCATTTGTCTTTTTGTGACTGGCTTCTTTCAGTTAGCATCGTGTCCTCAAGGTTCATTCACGCTGTAGCGTGTGTCAGAACCACCTTCCCTTTCACAGCTGAATAATGTCCCGTCGTGTGTACACACCACGTTTTATTTATCCATTCTTCCCCTGATGGACACTTGGGTTGTTTCCACCTTTTGGCTGCTGTGAATAGTGCTGCTATGATGTGGGTTCATGCTCTGAGTCTCTGCTTTCAGTGCTTTTGGATATATTCTAAGTACAATATTTTTTAAAATCAAAATTAATGCAAAATATCCACAATGAACATAATATCAAAATTTTAAATAGAGACAGGATCCATATTACTGATTTTTTTCCTTTTGTGTCACACTCCTATGGCTGGGTATGGCACTGGCAGGTAGCCATGATTATCCCCATTGTACAGAGGAGAAAACTGAGGGTCAGAGAAGGGCTTGCTTGCCTGGTTAACTGGCGCCGGAGCAGAAATCAGAACCAAGGCTGATGGTTTCCCGCCTGTCTGGCCAGGCCTCTTATCTCCTCATTTGGCCTCTGCCCAGGTTACAGGGGGCGTGACCACGAGATGTCTCACTCTCCTTATGGCTAACACATGGTAGGGCCTGCCCAAGTGGTTTGGCTCTTAATCCCTCCTCAAAACTGAACATTTCAAGGGTCTCTTTGTACCTCTATTTTTTGGTGGCTGCCCTAGAGAAGGGGGGTTTAATCACATCCTACTGCAGTATTTCCCCTGCCAGGGACTTGCCCCTTTTTGACCAAATATTTTATTTACAAATCCATTTCTAATTGATACCCTGCCCACTTTGAGAAAAGATTGGAAGTGGAGACAGGGTATTAATAAGCCCGTGACGTGGAATGTACCTATCAAACCGAGGGTCGGTGTTCAGGCTAGAACGCAGCTGCCATGGCCTCCCGAAGCTTCGCTTCACAGTCTCCGCCAAACGCAGCCACTGCGGCCGTAAATTAATCCCCATGCAAGGCACTGATCCTGCACGGCGAAGACAGTTAATTAAGGTCATCGCCATCACAAGGAGTGACACTTTCTGTTCTTTCGACTTTGCTCCTGACAAGAATTTTTGCTTGAATGTGAAAGCCCTGACTTCTTGGAAATTTTCATCATTTAGGGTTTAGACTTGCCTCTCTCGGCCCACAGAGCGGTCCTGGTAACCCCCCAAGAAATGGGGGATGGAGAATTTGTCTGCAAAATCACAGCCTGAGAGTTCTTGGTTCCGAGTATGAGGAGCTCACAAATCATATGTCCAAGGCACTGACTTAAACAGTCAACCCACTTCCCACCC
The DNA here is from genome assembly GCA_023783475.1 of Daubentonia madagascariensis. NCBI lineage: Eukaryota > Metazoa > Chordata > Mammalia > Primates > Daubentoniidae > Daubentonia > Daubentonia madagascariensis. Next base: position 13,754,756 of record JAKFHU010000487.1, read on the forward strand.
CACCCAGCCAGACAGATGCGGATCAGAAGCAAATCAATGCTACATTTCAGAGGGTCTCAGAGCGACCAAGCACGTGGTCAAAGCACTGATGAGGTCCATAAAAACAGGGACACAGTTTACCTAGAAGCATCGAGAGGCAGAGAGGTGACAATGTGTAATCTCCATCTAGTGGGGAGGAAAACAAGGAAAAAGAAACAAAACAGCCAAGGCCTGTGTGGCCTCAGCAAGTGGCAGTCAGCAAACCCAGGACAAAGGAGACAGCAGACAAGGCCAGAGTGATTCAGTAGAGGCGTGCATACCGTTCGGTTATTCATATCTTTGAGCCCCTACCATGTACTGGGGCTTCAGGGGAGAGGCCTGGAGGTAGAGTAGACAGAGTTCTAGATGAAGGCTGTGAAACTTCTCTGGGCCTCAGTTTCCTCATCTGTAAACATTAGACCAGCTCACGTTAGACTACAGCACATGTTAGACTGGCTCATTGTTCAGGTTCCCCCAGCTCTACTGTTCTCTGGATCTATTAATACAAAGAAATGGCCCCATGGTTTGGGAAACACGACTTACACATTCTTGAAATAAAGTTAATGGTGGCATTTAACCTGTACCAGGCCCTGGGCTGCACACTTGATGTCTGTTTTCTCTCTTAAGCCTCATGGCAACCCTGTGTGTCAGCTGCTATTATTATTCCAACTTTATAGCTGAAGAAACTAAGACTCGGAAAGGTTGTGTATCTAACCCAAGGTCACACACTAGTAAGTGGCAGAGCAAAGAATCAGAACCATGTTTTTTTCTGCTTCCAGAGCTGAGCTGTTAGTCCTTTTGCTGTGTAATGTGAGTTCAGCCTCACTGGGTCCCAATTTTCCAGAGAGACTAAGGGTTCCCAAAGGTCCCTCATGAGCTGTGCAGAGATTAGACTTCAATTTATTCCAACTGGTATGAAAACCAACATGCACTTATATATGTTACACATCATTTTGGTACATTAGAGCCCTCCAAAGAGTTAAAACCTATGCTGTAATTTTCTTCCAAGGAGACTTTAAAACAAGTTTTTTCAGCCCTTTCTCTGCATACATTTCAACTTCTTGTATGTGGTTCAGAGATTAGAATTTTTTTTCTGTACTGATCTTTGTAAAATTCAGGCCTACGCATGTCTTCTCAGATAAAATGGTACAAGCAAGTATATTACTGTTTATTTTTATGAATCACAATGTTTGCTTGTATTGTCCAACCAAAACCAAATAATATCTGATTCAGATATTAGAATGTATCTGTCTTCCATAAATTCCAATTTCAAATATTTATGTTCTTCAGAATATCATAATAGCTCTAATGAATTGCTTTTACAGGAAGCTGTTATAAATTTGTATTTCCTAAGTAAATGTATAAAAGTAAACTGCCAATCTGCCTTATATATTTAGGTTCTAACAAGACTTTGTTAGAGAAAAAGGATCCCGTTGCCTAAAATTTTTGGAAACCATTGACAATCGTCTGATCATTAGATGATCTCTAAGATTCCTTCTAGCTATGTTCAGTGAAGCAAGTCATGCAATCAAAACCTACAAGAGTTCAAGAAAGAAATATCTCCTTACAATCAAGTTCACATTGTTTATCTTAGGGATGGCCATGGAAGGTTTCTGAGGAAGGAAGTCGCATCTATGAGAGATGTCTGAAGGGGCAGAGATTACAGGCAGAGAGGGGCAGAGAGCAGCAAGAAAGTGTTGGGACGGTAAGTGTCCCTTCTAAACCTGCCACCTCACCTTTTGTCTTCCATCTACCGACAAGTGTCTGGAAGTAATTCTCCACATCTCTTGTCACCACTGATTTACTCTGCATTCGGTTCTCAAGCCACGCAGTCTGTCTTCCACCCCACCATGCCACTGAAACTGCCCTTCTGATGGTCACCAATGACCTCACAATTGCCAGCTATATCCTACTCAAACTTTCTGTGGCAGTTTGTACTTTTGACCTCTGTTTCCTTTTTTAAATTCTTCAAAATGTCCCCTGCACTTTCCATTGTGTGATGTTTGTGCTCCTAACACCTGCCCCTTCAACTTTGGTGTTTTCTTCAAGGTCTCCTCTCACACCACAATTTCCAAGGCATCCCGTTCATTTGCAGGGCTTCGGCTCCTATGACCGTGGTTCCCTGCCCACCTCTCTTGGCAGCTGTTAGGTCCAGCGTGTTGCCTTGCCTTTTGCAGGAATCTTGCTCCCCAGAGGTTCCAAGGCCACCCCCAGTGCCAAAGTCCAAACCCAACCCATGACTGTTCTTAACCAAACCTTCTCTGTTCCCTCATTTTGATGGCACCTTATATACTTACTCACCTAAGCCAAAAGTTGCTGTAAATTCTCTGACTCCTGTCTTGCTTGCTGAGCCAAGCCTTACAGATTCTACTTCTGAAATGACTTCCACATCCATCCCCTCATCTTCGTCCCCCTTGCCACTGCCTAGGGGCTCTCTTAACCTTTCTCTGCCACTTGTGAGCTTGGGCTGCCCTGGAGAACACTGTCTCTAAAACACACCAAGCCAGTATGCATCTCTCACACACAGGATATCCATGCTTATTGAGTTTGTTCATTTCCTATTCATGCTGTAACAAATAACACAAATGTAGTGGGTTAAAATAACACAAATTTATTCTCTTACACTTCTGGAGGTCAGAAGTCTGAAATGAGTCTTATGAGGCGAAAATGAAGGTGTAAGCAGGAATGGTTCCTTTTGGAGGCTTCAGGCGAGAATCAATTTCCTTGCCTTTCCCAGTTTCTAGAGACTGCCAGCTTTCCTTGGTCTGTGGCTGCATCACTCCAATCTCTGCTTCTGTAATGACATCTCTACTTCTGTGACTCTGACCCCACTGCCTACCTCTTATAAGGATTACCCTGGGCCCACCTAGATAATCCAGGATAATCTCCTCAATATCCTTCTCTTAATCATACCTGCAAAGTCCATTTTTCTAAATAAAGTAACAGGTCCCAAGATTAGGATATGGACATATATTCACAGGTTCTGAGGATTAGGGTGGGACATTTTGGGAGGACCATTATTCTGTCTACCACATTACCAACAATGCATGCTAGGCTAGGCACTGTGCCAAACTAGGAGATAAAGAGGAATAAATTATGGTCTGTCCTTCAGGAACTTGGACTTCAACGGCAGATGATTTTCAAGTAAAGTGCTCTGAGATTTGAGAGGGTTCCTTGGAAGCACAGAGGGGCGTGTGGCCTGCCCCTCTAACCTACTGAAGTCCTACTTATTCTGCAGGGCCCAGCTCAGACTTCATGAGGTGACATGTCCTCCAACCCCTCCGTGCAAAATTCATGCTTCTTTCCTTCTTGTGCCCTTGACACTTTGTTCATATTCCTAGTACTTACCTCATTCTGGTACAGCTCATTGGGCCTGTGTGCCTTGCTGATGATTATAAGCTCTCTGAAGGCAAGGCCCGTGTTTTCTTCAGCATCATCCTAGCAGCTAGAACCTCCTCTACCCCCCAATCCTTCTTCTAATTCTTCTGCACAGTGCCCAGGGCACAGTGCCCTCAGGACATGCTGGTGCACTGAACAAGTGCACGAAGGAGAATGCTGCCAGGAGCCCGAATGGGCAGGAGAAAGGCATGCAAAGATGCTACAAGGAAGAATCAGAAAGCACAGTACAAAGGCCTCTAGAAGCAAGAAAGGAGCAGGAAAGAGCCCATTCGTGATCCAGCTCCCTGGCCTCAGGTGTCTGTAGTGAGAGTGGCTTGAGTCGGATTAATGAGACTGAACCAGCTGTATTCAGCACAGCAGAGCCCACGGCTGCATCTCTCTGAGATGATATAATTTTCTGAGCTAGAACACATCGGCTGACAGCCTTTGAGAAGAGAGAGATTTCCAGAGATACTTTACCTGAAGGTAAAAGACCATCTTTAATTGCACTAGATTACAATTTTTCCCCCAAAAACAGCGGATTGTCTACTCTGTTAGCGGAACCAGCCCAGCAGGATAAAGCCTATTCACTTACCCACCTCCCAATAATCCCCGTTACTTTTGCCCCAGGTTATACAACTTGCCTTAAACCTGGTTCCAAAGCTAGGAGGATTGAATCTGCAGAACTTTCTCTAGGAGTCTCAGCCTAGAGCGCCCACTTCTGTTTACCTTCACAAAAACAGGCACGTACCTGAATTCTAAACTGAGGAAAGACTTAACCAGTAGGCGGAGTTGAGAACTACCCAAAAAGACAAGGCCATCTACTCTTGTGACTTCAAGCCTTTACCTTTAGGCTCCCCTGTATCTTTTGCATATGAAGGAAACAAAACTCAGTGGACTAATTGGAATATTTCCAAGTTTTCCTTTGCAAGGTCTCTGCTCCTACATCCAGACAGCGTGTCTGTTCAATTAAGGAGCAAACAACAAAACCACATTCTCCTGTGGCTCCCTTTGCAGAGGGGCACTTCAAGGAAACCAAGTGGCCAGCTGGCCATCCCCATCTTCTAGAGCCCTTCTCGGGTTCCTCTGCATCATCTAACCAGCACCACTTTGTTCTCGGGGATTAGCTGCACAATTTCCTGAAACAAAGGTTCAAACCAATTTGCACAGCAGCAGTTTTAATGAACTAAGAGTGGGATAATACCATAGGTTTTGCAAGCTGCAGCTTCTATTCAATTTAATTACCTTCCTCTGTGGATTTAAAATCAAGCAGAGAGCTTCAGACAAAGGGGAATTTCATCACATTCCCAGAACTCTGCATGTTCGGTATATGCCTACAGACCAGGATATGCTAAAGTAGACAGCATCCATCAAAATCGACATAACCATGGTGAAGCTGTCAAATGAAGGGTTTTAACGGCGATACCTGGTAAAACACAAAATACTTGTGAATGCTAATGCTTTGTCACTGCTCAGAGAGCTGTGTGGAGTGGGCGGGGACACGTCACTGCACAGGACAGCTTATTCCTCCTTCACCCCAGGCCATCACTCCTGTCAAATGTTGTCATCTGGCCACACTATGTTGGCAAAGGATGTCAGTAGGGAAGGGAGAGAGTCTTTAAGACCTCTCAATCAAACCCTGGGTCCAGTTCAGCAAGTGTTCATCGAAGGCCCCCCATGTGAAAGGTACAGGGCTGGCACTGGCAGTTTAGAGGTCTGAGGACATGATCTCTGCCACCCAGTAGCTCACGAACACCCAACTATCACACAAAAACTGTGAAAAGGGAGGTATAAGGCTTAACTGCAGGCACAGAGACAAAGGGGCTAATTTCAACTGAGAAGTATGGGAAGTAGAATTTACAGAGTCTTAATATATATTAAGTAGAGCTCTGCAAAGTATCCCTGGGGGCTGGAGGTTTGAGGGCTGAAGGGCATGCTCCAAAGGAAATAGAGAGGCAAGAAGATCAGGCTTGTTCAGGAGGTCATGGTGAGTGGTCTGCTATAGTCTGGTGTGTGCAATGCTCAGAACAAGCCTTAGGGTGCCTCAACGTCCAACTAAGAAATTTAGGATATGGTGGAGAACCACTGATGAATTTTCAGAAAGAGATTGGCATAATCTGATATTTCAGAAAGGTAACTGGCTGCAGTCAGGAGGATGAATTGGAAGTGAGTCAATGCGATCAACATGGGGCTCTCCAAATCTTAAGAGGATTTCCATTCATTAGGAAACTGAATTGTTAGGGCAATACTGTGTAACTCAAGCAGCAGGGTCAACTTTAGAGTAAGGGCTCTTTGGCTGCTTAAAGCCAACCACAGGGGTATCTGGATGTTCCAGTTTAACCAAGTCAAGTGCAAACAACACTCCATTCCAGCACCGCTTCTGTTAACCTGTCTTTCCACCTCCATGCTTGACATGCACTCCACACAGAATTTTCCACCTTGCAGTTCTGATGAAAGGCAGTGATTGTTTTATGAATTACATTTTCACACTAACTTTCACACTAATACCATTCTCAGAAAATACTTCAAAGGGCACCAACACGGCACAGGAATTAACACCTGAGAGAGTCAGATTTGCATTTTCCCACTGACTCTGGGGCCTTGGGTTACTTCATCTAGAGCAGAGAGCAGCTCAAGGAGTCCTCCAAATCCATTTGATTTATATGTAAGGAAGTGTTTTTCTTTCCAAAATCCAGAGAAGATTTATGTCATAGCATATCAATTCAACTCAAAGAAAGCAAGATACCTAGCTTAAAATGGATTCACTGCAATGAATATGAATTATAAATTGTCGTCATGAAAAGCTGACCATCCTATCTACTTCCATTTACAAATTTTAAGCACAGTATATTCAAGCTTGATTTATGGTGCCACATTAAAAGGATGTTAAAAATAAAATAGCCAGGGCACACAAAGCCTTCTGTGACCTCCTAATGCTTCTCAAAATCACATCATAGCAGATGCAAAGAATTATTTCCCTAAAAAAACCAAGACCCAGACTCAGAGCAATTTTCTACACAGCCAACTTTTTTTTCTTTTTTTTGAGAGTTAATTTTTGTCATACATTATGTGAAGTGCATGATTCTTTATACCTACATAATATATTGATAAAAGCTAGGTTTATGAGTTCTCAAATTCTGGGCTGCACAAGCCCAGTATTAACAACAAAGTGATTTGTTAAGAGTAATTCATGACAATTTTTTAAAATTCATAAGATCCAAGTTGAACGACAATTTAAAAAGGGCTCATTTTCTCACTGACCACTGGTGATCTTTTAAACTTTCAGGTAACACTTTAAGCCTTTAAGGACTACGCTACTGCTGAAATTTGGGGATTTAAGTAAAATCACAAATTTCCGGAAATTAGAGTTACAACCTTACAATTAACATTGAGTTCTTAGTCACATTAGTTTTACCATTTAATATTATGAATAAAATTAAAGTGCTATGCTTAACTTCTGTCAGATCTTTGATCTTAAAAGTGAAAGGAAGCAGAAAATTACAGTTCACACATAATAAACAAATCTCCAAATTATTAAAAAGGCATTTTATTATAAATACATTTTAGTTGTAGCAGTAAAATACATTTTGTGTTACCATGAATCTTTTGAAACAAAAGAACTTCACTGAGACAATGATCACACTGTAGGAACTGTAGACCCCCAAAGTTGAAAATGTGTTCTATGGAACCAAAGTAGCTAAAGTAATTCCAAAACTAAGTTAGAAAAGAAAAGACAAAGAAAGAAGAAAATAAAAACCCTAGAGAGTGGCTTTGGGGGTATTTTATGATACAAAGTCATTTTTATTTTTAAGGATAAACTCTTAAGGTATTAGAGCCTCTTAGATGAGGTATCATTTACTGCAAAGAAAAAAATAATTTTGTTATAACTTTGCCATAAATTATGTTTAATTAGATGGCTGTACAACTGGTACTTTGAAGAGATGAAAACTGACCACCTCAGTTTTATATAGCCTCCCTTAGGAAGACTTTCCAAAATAAGACCCAGTATGAATTTGATAAGTAACTGATCCTATGAAGTTAGCTGAACAAGTTTAGATAAGAACTATATTTATGAAGCATTAAAAAAAAAATCCTGTGTCACTAATAACAGGACCCTTTAATAAAATGCAAAATCCATTACCTTTATAATTTAGAGGAGACATATTTTAATCACTGTATTTACCTAGGATACAACTACTAAGTATAACCAGTACCTTCATGGGTTTTAAAGAGTCAGGTCAGATGACTGGCACAGAATCAGATACAGTACAATGTCATACACATGGATTTATAGGAAGCAGGCATGGTCTGGATATATGAAAATCCAGGTCCCTTCCTCTGTATGGGGGGGAGGCTGAGAAACATTCTCAGGTGTAACTGACACTTAAGGACTTTAACCCGGACAAAAAAGCCCTCTGACCTACTGAAAGATATAGAGAGGTCTTCACATACAAGGTTTCGTGCAAAGCAAAGTGTAAATAAACCAAAGCTCCTAGTAAGTCGGGACTGCATAAAGGAACCTGTGCTGAACTTATAAACAATCCTCACCAAAGATCAGCAAGCCTTTTAAGTAGGAAGTACTGTTTTAAGAATTCCAAAGCTGTGCACTCTGTGATGGTCATCATGTGTACTTCTACACCTAAGTCATTCTATATTCTATTACCTTAAAAATAGGTTTTTTTCTTTCTAGTATCTCAGTAAATTCAAAGCCAAACTAAAAACCAGAAGCAGGGCCCAAAAAACAGAAACAGAGCCCAACACCCCCCAAGGTGCAGTCCAGGGTGAATATTAAAACAACAACACACAAATTAAAAAATATCCAAAGACCTGCCCAGTTTATTATATTATAGGCAGTTTCTTTCTCAAAAATAACTTGCTCATACATGTGCACCTATGATTTATGAATAATTCATGCTGTGTAGATGGTAGATCCCCCTAGACTGTTTTGCAAACATATATAGATTTTTTTTAAAGGTAGCAAAGTAATCAGTGACAATTATTTATTTTCTGCCGTATACACTTCAGGCTCTCCCTAATACCTGCTGTCATGGCAGAGAAGCTAAAACAACTTTGTTAACCTGAGAAACACATAATTTGAAAAGCAAATCCTTTGCCCTCACCCCCCCCAAAAAAAAACCATAAAAACTAAAGAATACATTATTTGGGGATTATCTATTGTTTTCGATGTTCCATGTCACTGCCATCTTAGGACAGTACTTTAGTGCCTCGATAAATGCAAAGTGCATTCTCGTGACATTCTGATGGCTTCTTTCCACAATTCCCGTTTCCATCAAGATTGACTCTAAACACACCAAACAAATGCACAGCTTCCAGGCCAAAGCCGAGGCAGCAGTGCACACAAAACCAAACTCACCCTAGAAATGAAAGAGCTCCTTCACCCACTGTGGAAGAGCAGCACAGACCCCAGCAGGGGTGAGGAAGAGGAGGGGTGGCAGCCAATCCAAAGGGCTTGTCACTCCATAAAGATCTTTCTCCATGAATGTTCCACTCATGGCATCAGAATTATAAAAATGTCTCAAGAGCTCAGTTTTTTACACTGAGTAAATAAATGTATGGTTGAAAAGACTTTCAGACTTTGAAGGTCTCTAAGACCTTCAGACTGTGAGAATCGGATCAGTGATTCTCAAAGTGTGGTTCCTGGACCGACAACATCAGCATTACCTGGGAACTTCTTGGAAATGCAAATTATCAAGCTCCAGCCTAGAATCAGAAACTCTGGGGATGGGGTCCAGCAATCTGTATTTTAACAAGACCTTGAGGTAATTCTGATGCTGGCTAAAGTTTGAGAACCATTGCTCTATCCTGTTCACAATTCTAAAATCTTAAAACAGGACATCTATTTGTAAATAGATACTACTATGTGACTTCTACTCTGTGTTGAAACCTATGCAATTTGCCACATTTCCCCCTTACTTCTCAAACATTAAAGAAGAGTTAATGGAAACAATTATTTCATAAAATCAAAAATTTCTTAAAAGGTAATATTGATTTCCCCTCCTATACATAGTTCTAAGGCAGGCAATCACATGCTAGTATGCAAAATAAAATATAGAAGAGACCTCATATATGAGGTAGAAATAGCTAAGACTTCCCAAGAACATAATGAAAATTTCATAATATTGTTTAATGAACTCATAGTATATAAAACTTACTATGCTTTATGCTTAATATTTGTATCAAAATAAAATCTCTCTGTTGAACAAATTGCAAATAAAGTCTGGTCTAATACTCTGATTACTGAAACTATATGAAAGTCTCTGGGTTTTCTTCACACTCCAGTTTTAGAAGCTTTAGACTACCACTGTATAACTGGGTTTGGAATTTAACCACAGTTCACATTTCTAAGTCTAGATTCTTCTATTAGGTACCTCCCTTCAAGAAAATTTCAGAAACTCTGGCGACTGTTTCTTTAAAGTTCACTCCAAAGTAGATATTTTCAATCAGTTCAAAAATTTTAAATTTCATATTAAAATTGTTTTTAATCTGTTTAATCTCATATTCTACTTTAAAATAATAATATAATGCCCTTTTCTGAATGTGTTTTGTAAGAATGTTAAACATTAGTCAGATTCACTCCTCATAACAACAGTCTTGAAATTGCTAATTAAACAGGTATGAGAGTAGTAAGTGTGAATTTAGCAGCTTTACAGTAAAGTCTCAGCAAATCAATGTCCATCCTCCAGCAGATGGGAAACACAAGAAGCCTATCACAATGCGCACTTTGCAGACAAACATGCCACTCACTCTTTCAAGATACCTTTATAATATGTGACAGACACCACTAAGTGATATTTTGAACAAGAAATCATAGAACATTACCCATTCTTTATAATTTCTAGAAAGTTTGAATGTGGATCAGATAGCAAAGAGGAGAGAGACAAATCAGATCTATTAAGACATTTACCTTGAGATTCAGGAAGACATAGTGTGGTGTTAGAAATGAAGGATTTTCATATGTTAAGGGGATGGTTAGCAAGAAATAATGTCTGGTAAATCATAAAAGACAAATTACTACCCTTGAGGAGCTGGAAGAAAACAAAAAAGGATGGCTAACTAAATAACATTTTAAAGCAGCAATTTGTATCTTTCAATATATTTAAAGTTTTAACCTTGTATTTTTATAGACTTTTTCTGGGATTCCCTTTTTTAAAACAACTCCACTATAAGACAATGTTATAACAGGTGTCTCTTTTTAAACGATTACTTCAGTAAGTCTAATTTTCTTAATAACAATAGTCAAAATACTAAAATTCATCTTGAAATTGTTTTTCACACCCTGACTCTTAGCCAAGGTGGATCTCTCTAGCCACCTTTTTTTATGTTTATAGCTTTGCTCTTGAGATGAAAAATATTAAACACATAAAATCAACTACACTAGAGCAACATATTACTATATATTAATTATCTCAAAGTTAGGAAATTCAGTTAGTTTTCTCAACAACTTCAACGCCTCCATAAACAAGGAAAATATTTTCATAAATAGATCTTGGAGATTGCTATGTTTAATTAGGTAATGCTTATTCAACGGGAATTCTGCTTATTTTACTCTTGTTCTGCAATTCTTTGAAATGAAAAGACCAGTTGATGTTTACACCAAACCTGAACTTATTCTAGAATCTCTGAGGAAAACACACACACACACACACACACACACACACACACACAAAGCAGTTTGTTATTTCACATATACAAAATGACCTGGATAGAAAGCACATCTGTGTAAGAAAAGGAAAATTAAGGTCATGTTAGTTTAAATGGTCAATGATTAACTATTGATTAATCAAAAACAAAGCTCTGCTATAACAATTTGGCACAGCATATGCCAAAATGACAACCAAAACCCCTTTTAAAACACACCAGAAAATATCCATGTTACATGGAATGAGGCCCTTTAAATCTTAACAAAAATTCATTTTTAGATCAGGAAAAAAAATTTAGCATGAATACTCTATAAACTCTTTATAAGGTTAAAAAAGAAAAAAAAACCTCTCAAGAAGCACTGAAATTAAAAAGTGAAATGAATAAAAAATAATTCTGGCCAAAAAAAAAAAGGAAACTTCAGAGTGATACAAAGAACAGAGAGATAAAAAAGACATCATATGAACAATTAACCTCACTTAGGAGAAATACGTACTGAAGAACAGGAAGTTGGTAATACTTGGTATTATCCAAGAGTTATCAAGTTTTCCAGAAAAAAAAATTATATATATATATGTATATATATAAATAAAAGGGTTCTATCTGGGCTCTAAGCTTGAACCTAGTATATAAAATAAGTTATGTTTTACAAACCTGATTTATGGGTACTTGCTAATAGTACTCAAATAATACCCAAAGAACACCACTGTACTCATAAGCCATGCCTCACTTCAAGGGAAACTTGCAATGTTTCTTAAAGAAAACGTGCTTAAAACCGTCCCAAGATACCATGCATAAATAACAGATTCTTTAAAGCACAGTTGGTAAGATGGCATTAAGTAATGCTGAGACAGAGTAAGCTTGTTAGAGGTCAAAATAAGCATTCCACCCAGACTCTAAAAAGAGTATTACATGGAAACAACACTCGAATCCGTGACTTGCTGTAGAACATTAAGGAAATGAGGAACACTCAAGACACTTACAGCAGAGCAGGAGACTAATAAGTAGCTATTGTTTTTAGTTTTTTTGAAATAACTGCTTAGAATGAGGATGTCACAACTTAACAGCTTCCTTATTCAAAGCATCCATCATCAATACATTTATACAAGGTGGTGGGGTGTGCACATGACTCTTAACTAAATATAAATATAAATAATTTTAAAACTGATTTTATTTAAAGATTCAAGTATGGAAAACAGAAAAATTAGGCCATAAACCTCATGACAAGGGGTTAACTGAAAGTCCTGACTTTACAATTCTATCTTCATATTATAAAAATGCTTTTGAACATTCATCTAGCTTGTGTTGTAGTCCTACTTATTTGGGGGTGAGAGAACGTGAGGATCATCACTGATGAGAAAATTATTTTTCAGAGACATCCTCACATCAGGGAGACCGAATCTTCATTTGGGCAATGTCTTGAGTTTTGTCATAGAGTTGGAAATACACAGCTGTATGGCAAAACTTTTTCTTCTTTTCTTCCAACTAAAGTATGCTGAGCAAAATTTGACATTGCTAAATGTGGTAATCTGACATCGCAGAGAGAAAGTGTGGTGCTGTAACTTGCTGGCTCAGTTTTCCAACTGTGATTTATACTAACCATGAACACGTCTGCAGTCTACAGGTCTACATCTGCCACCTTACACAGAGACCCACAGCCTGTAATACGAAGCCACACACAAATGAACTGCACTCTGAGCAGAAAGGTAGAACTGAATAAAAGAGGCACACTTCATTTGTCCTGTAGCTTGCTAACCATTAACCAAAGGCACTCTTTTTATCCCAAACTGTCTGAGAATTATAGGGGTTATAGATTATTATTGTAGCTGGCCAACTTAAACTAAACTCCAATCATGTAAGAGACGTAAGTAAGCTTTCCTTACTCTTCCCACTTTCAACCCGGTTTTTAAAACGTACTTTGAATATAGGATGGCCTATCAAAAGTAATCTTCCAAAAAACTATTTTTGAATGGATCATCATGAAGGTTGGGTTCATTTGAAATGTTCCCCAGTCTCATTTTTTAAAAAAGTTTATATTGTAGTTTCAAGATATCTCTGAAATATAAAAGTAGTACTACTAGATCAGGAAAATGGTGAGGACATGCATTGCTTTGAATGTGTGACAAGACCACAAGTTTTAAGAGGGTAAACATTTTCCTTTGGATTTTACCAAAGTTCGTTCAAAACAATTTTTAGACTGTAGAATATTTAAAATTGCTATTTAAATTTTATATTTTTGTACAAGTTCAATAGGGGTATTTTTAGAAGAATCAAAAGACATGAAAAACAAGGGTAGTTTTCTGCCCCAGATTTTGATGAATTTTGATACATTTTTGACAAACGTATTTCTTCTTTAATGATGTTCCTCAAACAAAACAGCTAGCAAAATATTTGAATTGCTATGTATAATGTCACATTTTAATGTAAACATCAAATAAGGTACCAAAATTTTTACTGGAAGGAAAAAAAACCCAAACCTTAAAGCGGCACAATTCTTTATACCACTAGAGAAGGGGGAAAGCCAGGTTACAAACATTTACACATGCATAGTGAGAAAAAAGATTTTACTAAATTCACGCATTTTTAAAATAGTTATCAAGTCTACTAAGCACCAACAATCCTAAAAATTTTTCAGCTTCATGATTTGTTAAAAAAAAAAAACAAAAAAACACTATCAAATTAACATTAAAACCAAGCTTGAAGTGTAGCTTGTCCAAAAAATAACTAAGTATGCCAATGCTTTTTCACATTTCAAAAAACAGTGGCATACAAAATACACCTGCAAAGAATGCCTTTAACTCTATCCTACGGTGGATGGAGATTACAACAGCACATCATACATAGTCTAAAACTATAAAAGTTTTAGAATGCAGCATCATGTCACCAAAAAAAAAAAGCTGATAAAACTTAAAGTATTTAGAAGATGCTGCCCCTTTATTTTAAAAAATTTTAAATGAATTTAAGCAAAAATAACATACATTTGTACATCAACTGGCCATTTCTGGTACAGAAACCCAGCATATGGTAATATTATTGAATAAATGTAAATGCTACTTACAATTTTTGTTCTTTTTAAATACATTTTAGACAATTTTTTTCTTTTTTTATAGTTGCACAATTAACCTCTTAGCTGCTAGCTTGATGCGAACATATGTAACAATACACAAATTTAAAAATATTTTTTATTCTACATAAAAGCTGTCAAAATTCTGACTCACATCAAAAATGCAAAATAATGGAATATACTTTTAAAAAATTAGTTGCAAGTCTAGCAGCAAAGCAATTAAGTGAGAACATATTTAATATTAAAACAAAGGGAACTGTGCATCTATAGATGAAGTCCAACTACCTTAATTCTACTGATACAAACAGAAATTAAAACATTCTCCCTTGAGGGAAAAAAAGTGATTATTTAAAATAGGAGTAAAAGCCATTGCTGCCCGATGAGCTCCCCAGGCTAAGTTCCTGGAACAGAGACAGAGGGTCACTACTCTTCTTGGACTGCTCAGGAGGGGGCCTGGGCTTGGGAGGGGCCCTCAGAGCACTGGCATAAGACATAGCAGGCTTGCCCCCACCAGAGCTCTGGGGGCTACTGCTGTTGGCCGACTCCGCGATCTGCTTGTTGGGCATGAGGGGTGGGAACTGGCCGAGATGCTGCAGCACATTGTAGTTGAAAGAACTGGACACCTCGAGGTTTTCCGACTTCAGCTGATCCTCAGGGGGTTTGACAGTCTTGGGTGGAGCTAAAAACAGAGAAGAGTAACACTGATTTTAGGGCAAGCCCAGCAATGTTCACGTATCTCATTCATTCAGTGTCATAACTGACTCTCATCTCCAGGAACTCAGGGACATTACAGCCACTAGGACAGACAACTTCTGCCACAGAATGCTGAAATCACAACACATCCAACCAAACTTCTCTATCTTATAAACACACAAAATGACCATGTGAACTGGAATAGCTGACATATAAAAACTAAAGTTCAAATTTCAAGGCTTACTGAGAATATTGTACACTTCTATATTTATTACAGTAACTGTTCATAGTTTGTAAATAGGCACATTTTTCCTTAAATAAAGGTGAGCTGTATATTCAGACTTCTGGTCAAAAAGCTTTTATTATTAACCTAAGTAATAGTACCATAAAATTCCATTTGTTTAAAATGCTCCCCTTTTTTGTAACACACGTTGAGTAACACGGGATGGGGGGGCGGGGAGAACAGCCGTAAACTACTTCCCATTTCCTATAATCTGCCTGTCAAGAGCCTTTAAAATCTGATTCTATCCTTCCTAACCAATTTTATTGCTCACTAAACCATAGCTTGTTTTCAACTATTGCTTTAGTTCTCATTCTTTTAAAAATTTAACATTGCATTGGATTATAAACATAATACATATTCATTGAAGATAATTTGGAAATTACAGAAAAGTCCAAAGAAAAAAATAAGTAAATTATATTTCCAAATACCAAAGATAAGCCTTAACTTGTTGGTGGATTTTTTTCCAAGGACTTCAATTAATACTGAATATTTCACAACTTATTTAAGTAATCTCTCATTTTTAGAAATTTTCATTATAGCCAAGTTTTCACTTTTATAGACTGTGATAAATCTTATAATTTTTTTTTTTTTTAAGAGACAAAGTCTTGCTCTGTCACCCAGGCTGGAGTGCAGTAGCCCAATCACTGTAACTCCGAACTCCTGGACTCAAGTGATCCTCCTGCCTCAGCCTCCCAAGTAGCTGGAACTACAGGCACACACCACAATGCCTGGCTAATTTTTCTATTTTTTGTAGAGACAGGGTCTTGATATGTTGCCCAGGCTGATCTCAAACTCCCGGCCTCAAGCAATCCTTCTGCCTCAGCCTCATAAAGCACTGGGATTACAGGCATGAGCCACCATGCCCAGACAAATATTTCTAAATATTCATGACTATTTCCTTAGGATAAATTCCTGGAGAATAATGGCTGGGTCATATGGTATATACACAATTAAAGCTTTTGATAACTATATCCAAACTGCCCTGCAGGAAGATACTGCCCATTTATACTCAGCTAACGTTTGCCCATTTCCCTATCTAATCATAACACTGGTGGTATTTTTTTTTAATCTTAGTAAGTAAATAATTTTCTTTTTGTAGTTATAATGTGCATTTCTTTTGACTTTGTGAAGCAAAGCTACTCAGATAGCCTAGATCAGCCAGCGAAAAATAAAATTTGTATCTTATTTAAGCCACTATATTTTGGGGTCTCTCTGTGACAATGGCTTAGCCTTTACCCTAACTGATATAGGTAGAAAAACTAAAAAGGTAAAGACACCAAAACAAGAATAGGAAGCATTATTTCAGAAGTCTACTCTGAACAAAGCAGCAGATTAGTGTTAGACAACAGAGGGGGTTAACATTAGTGAGGTGAGTTAGATTCCCTTGTACAAAGCTTTCTCCTAACCATTCCAGCATCTTTAAGGGTACAGTGTCTACACTGCACATTTAGCACTTGATTTTATGTCACTTAATACTGATTATTATTGATGACCCAATAGTTAGTGGGCTACACAGATTGTCAAAGATTGTTTCTTCCCTCCTTGTATATGTCTTAAAGTGTTCCACTCACAACATTGGAATATACTTGATCTAAACTGGGCCAAGATTGCAAAGATTGCTTCTCCCAGAAATTTGTGTGTATATGACAGAGAAAGACATAAAGGCAAACTATTTCGACACTGTATTGTTACATGTGATGACAAATGGATTCTTTTTGACAATCGCAAGTATTCGGCACAATGGTTAGATAAAGATGAAGTGCTGAAACACAGTCCAAAACCGAATGTTCATCGAAAAAAGCTAATGGTGTCTGGTCGGTGGTCCAACGCTGGTATTATCCACTCCAGCTTCATGAAACCTGGTCAATCGATTACAGAGGATGTCTACTGCAGCCAATTGGATGAAATGATGAGGATGCTTGTGATTAAGCAGCCGAGACTGCTCAACAGAGACAGGCCAATCCTCTTGCAAGACAACACTCAACCACATGTCGCACAAACAACACTGCTCAAACTACAGAGGCTGGACTTGGAAACTCTCTGTCATCCCTGTATTCACCAGACCTTGCATCAACTGACTACCACTTCTTCCAGGTTTTGGACCACTTCAAAATAATTCAAAAAATATTCAATT
The DNA here is from genome assembly GCA_023783475.1 of Daubentonia madagascariensis. Classification (NCBI taxonomy): domain Eukaryota; kingdom Metazoa; phylum Chordata; class Mammalia; order Primates; family Daubentoniidae; genus Daubentonia; species Daubentonia madagascariensis. Next base: position 13,771,985 of record JAKFHU010000487.1, read on the forward strand.
CTCAACAAGCTGTGGAAAACACCTTTGGCAATTTCATCGCCACTCACTCTCTCCAGGCTTCTTCGCTGCTGGCATAAACAAGCTATCCTTAAGATCACAAAACTGTCAATAGTTCATGTGTATACTTTGATTAATTGTACTGCTTTTTGTCTGAGATATGATAAACTACACTTTTGATTCGAAACTTGACATTTCATATTTAATGACCTAGTATGATCATCACATCTAGTAGTTGAGTATTGAATATGGGGCCAGGCACTTTGTGCTATGCACCTTACGCAGATTATATATAGATACCAGAAAACTACCCAGTTCCCCTCATGAATCCAACTGGCCTTCCTGTGCCTTATTTCCTGTGAAACTCTTTTTACTTGAGCTAGTTTGAGTTGGTTTCTGATTCTTGCAATCAGCTGTAGCTTAAGATAATCACCAAATAGAGGGAACTCAGACACAGTATTTCCCTCCTTAGATTTTCAGATATTTAGCCAAGTTGCTCTACCCTTGAGTTCAAAATAAGTAAAAAATAGAAGCCATAAGAAATCCTACTAATATTTCTTTTTGAAATGGTTCATTGCCTCTAAAACACACTGGTGATGCTTAATGGAAACTACTTCACATCCAATATGACAAAGTTTTAAAAGCATTTTAACATCAGCAACACACTTGTTCAATATAACATAAAACTAGAATTCAGGGGTTAAAGTGAAAATATTTCATTTTTTAGTCTTATTAGCTCATTTATTCAATGTGCTGATTTTACAGTACTATTTTAGAACTTTAAAAATTCATAAAATTGTTCAAAATTATTTTAAAGCATTTAACATCTTTCTAGAACACTCACCACTTTTCCCTGTAAATGTCACTGATTTTGTGAAAAAAACAATTGCTTTTAAGAATATCAGTTTAACAAATATTTCAATATAAAAGTGGCCTGCACTGTCTAAAATAATATATAAAATAAAAATGGTTTTGGTTGTTTAAGAACTTACTATTTTTATATAATTTATTAAGTTTTATTTAACCATGTTCTCATTCTCATAAGAGTTTAAAATGTCTTCAAGTAAATACTTAGAAAACAATATTTTAGCGGTAGTTTAACCTAATGCCTGCATTCTTATCTAACCATGAATGTAAGATCTCTATTAATTTGATTTATCATGAACACTCTAAAAGAATCCATTCTCTAAAGCCATGAATTTTACTAATCTTACAACTGATAATATTTTACATAATACACATCTCTATCTAATCTTAGTGCAACTGGATCACCCCCTTGATTGCACAGAATCTAATTTCATTATCTCCTTACTCAGCAAGAATTTACCAAGAGCCTGACAAAATGGGAAATTCAAAGTTCAAAAAGGTCAAAGATATGGTCTCTGCTTTCAAGCTTACAATTTAATTGCAGAGAAAGCACATCCATATCAAACACAATGATCTCTTTTAAATTTCAAACCAATATAATTAATATAAAATGTTTTCTTCAAGCTGAAGATATAAATCTCAAACTTCAGTAAGAAGTCTCTTATGTGATGATTATACTCTGTCTGATGCACTCCTACTACATTTCTCTAAAAAAATACTAAGAAGTTGTGCTTCAGGACATTAGTGATTTTGAATTAACTGTTTAATACTTACCTATTACTTTCAACTAAAAAATATTATAATTTGTCTAAGCAATGAAGAAAATAATCATTTTATATTTGCAGAAAAGACACCATAAATGACATGAGCTTTGGGCATTTGTTCAAGAACTTTCTACTTTATCAGCTCAGGTCAGATTTTTACTGATTTTGGCCAAAAGCTATCCTAAAACTTAGGTTAACAGAAAAAAAGACGAGAAATGATGTTATCTTAAAAAGAAATTATAATAAACAAAACAACCAAAAAAGGAACAAATTATTATCACTAATTTATAATTTAGATGTTTCTCAGGAAATTCAAATATGCTAACTTGAGTGTACTCATGTCAGACCTTAAAAATGACAAAGCAGCCCCAGGCAAAATAGAGTAGCTTACACACAGTAGGTACTAAAGAATGTTTAAAGATTAAAATGACAATGTCTCTTACCAGGAAACAAAAGCAAAATCTTTTAAATGTTTTTTTTTGCCTTACCATGTCTATTGTTCTAAAAATATGCTTATACGGCACATACTCAAAAATGGGTCAGTTACAGAAACAATAGATTCATATTCTAAAGATGAACAAAATTAATTTCTATAAAGGTTGATGCTGCCAGGCAGAAATTCACCACACAAAGATCTTAGACTTGTTCTCAAAGATCAATGTCTAGCCTACAAAGAGAAGGAATTAGAGAACTCAAATAGTATAATTAATTTCTTCACATTCAATATAAAAAAGACAGAGACTAAAAGAAAGATAAAAGTGCATTCATGTTCAAAGATTTAGACTTTCTAACATACAGTACAAGTTTAGAGAGCCTTGTCCATTCTTGTCCCCTATGCTTTTTGTGTTCTTTAGCCACGGAGTTCTCGGTTTATCAGAATATAAGGAATAAACAAAGGATTTCTAAATGCCAAAATGTTACACTCTACTGATCTCTCTCATAGCTATACCCTATTAAATAGCAAACTGTCAACACATTATTGATAACAAATCCTTGAAAACTGATACTGACCTAACCAACTCCCTGAAGAAAAAAACAAAACACAGAAAACAAACTTTTCCCAAGCAAAGGTATTCCTATCTATTTAGAAATACATTTTAAATTCCATTTCTACTTTCATTCACTCACAGGTCAAAATGGTCAGTTTCCAAATATACATACATCTACTAACATTCCAGACCATAAGTATGGAATCAATATAGTCCTGACTTAGTAAGTATGCCTGAGGCACACTTATGAGCTATGAGCATTAAATATTGTTCAAAGATAATAATGCAAATGGGGCAGTGGTAGAAGAAAACTTCCATAAATATCCAGGAGCTGAGGAGTAAAAATTACAGAGTTTGGACAACCCACCAACTCTGTCTTACCTATCAACTCTCTGGGCTGAGCCGTCCTGCTGGATCCATTGCACGGAATGTTCTGATAGGGAGTAGATGAGGTGGTGTTTACCCAGGACTCCGGGGATGAGAAATTGAAAGAAGGTTGGCTACTGTGGTCCTGACGCTCTTTGCACTGAGCCAGGCTCTCTTGAGCACTTGCTTCTTCAGAACAAGGCTGAACTGAGCTAGATGAGATTCTTCTTTGGTACAAGGGCCGACCAGGTCCTCTGGGCTCATACTACACAAAGAAAAAACACATTTCATAAATCCGTGCATCCTATTCACAGCCTTCTCCCTTTTAGCTCCATAGCAATCTCATTATATTATGTAGAAATTTTCAAGAATATTCTCTTCTGTGACTGTGAAGCCCTCCTTCCCTTATCCCACTGCCACCAAAAAATAAAAATAAAAAAAGGCAGGCTTGGCTCTGGACATGGTATCAGGAGACCTAGGTTCAGAACTCAGTTCTGTCCCTTACTACATAGTTCTATGAAACATGCATCTGATTTCTGATTCTGTTTTCTTGTCAGTGAAATATGGGAGTTGAATTAGTTGACTTCAGTTCTAAAATTCTATTGGCATTTTAGATAACAGTAGATTAAGAATAAGTATGAAGGAACAGATCCACTCAAAATTACACAGGCAAAGTATAGTCCCAAGTTAATTGAATCACAGCGACCTTGAACACAGTCATCCATTCTAGACTTATCTCTTGGGCCCTGTCCTTCACAACCTCTCAAGTTATTTTTCCTGAAACTGACAGCAAGATATGACTCCTCCTGTACAACATCAGTACTCCTGACTGGACCAGACTGCATTTCTTTTGGTCAATCTTCAATTAACACAGAACACTCATTAATTTCTTCAAAAAATCTCTTCTATGTTTAAAACCCAATTAACTTACTCCTTATATTTTCTTCTCCCTCAACTCCCTAAATTTGCACAGTCCAACTTGCTTTCACCCTCCCGACAAGATCTGGCAGCCATTTCCAGATCTTTCAATTGTTACCTCAGTGCTCTTCAATCTGCTCTTGTCAGACTCTTGCGATGCACATTAAGTGTCAGTTCTAATGTCAGGGCAGTGTAGAGTAGTGGTTAGGTATCAGCCTCCATCTAGAGCCAGACTACCTAGGTTAGACTTCAGGCTCTGCCTTTTACCAGCAGAGTCACCTTGGACACCTTGACTTAACCTCTTGGGAGCTTCATCTGTAAAATGAATTACCCATAGTCCCCACCTCTTGGGATTGTTGGGAGAATTAAATGAGTTAAGTATGCATAGCATTTAGAACCATTCCTGGCACATAGGAAGGGTTCATTATTATATCATTGTTTTAATGTAACATATAAAGATAAGATTCCATGTTCAGTCTCAAATGACAGAAAGGAACAAGATTGGCTTTTTTTTTTTTTTAACCTTTTCTGGTTTCCCCCAATAATAATAAATTTGCTATTTTGTTTGTGGTCAGTTATGATACTGGGCAATCTTTCTTTTACCATTGTTATTAGCAATAATTGGAAATCAGGAACTGGAGTCTGGATTAAAGAGAAAAGGGAGAAATGAGCTGGCACAGTAATAGGATGTTTTCTTTGAAATATTACATAAAAGAACACAAGTGGACATTATCAGATCAATTACATGGGGGCAATTGTGGGTATAAACATTGAGAATATATGGTCCAAACAGATGAAACCACTAGGATATAAACCAGGGAAGGGAATGGAGCTGGACTGGCTGCCCTTGTGTAGAGAAGCAGGAAAGGGTAGGAGGAGCTATGAGTGTCCAGGCTGTCACTATTAGCTGTGAGTGTCCAGGCTATTTCTGCATTTCCAAAGTCTTAGCTACTGGATGAGGAAGGCAAGAGGTGATACTGCCATCTAGTTAATTCCTTTTCTCATATATTTTTGTAGTTCTTCTGTCTCTAAGTATAATATCTAAATTCATCTTTAATTTTACTCTGCTTTAAAGGCAATAGTTTTCAATGGTCAAATCATTCTGAATTTGATTCTGGTTTTCTAGAATATTAACTATCCCTAATTAATTTAGTATCAATTAGGAATTTAATTAGCACATTTGAAATTTCCTTGCCTAGGTCATTAAATTAAGGTATTGAGTACAATAACCAACCTTTCTAAACTGCTTTATTATGTTCTCTATGCCAAGACAACCCCTGAATGATTGATTGATCACAGTGGCTTGTGCAGTGTGTCTTTTTTATCAGGGTTTGTAATGAAGACAATTAGTTCTTAAAATCAAAATGAAGTTATTTCTTTTTTACTACCATCCCCTGAGTGTTTAGCCAGTCACAATCTATGGGGGATCACATTCTGAAGTCTTTATATGTGACCACTAAAGCACAAAACTAACGTCGGTTATAGCCTCGGAAAGAGTAGGTTATAACAATCTAGTCTCCTGGTGACAAAGAACACTAAATATACTCATATGAATTTCAGGCATAACTTTATAAGACCTTTTTCATTAAATAATAAACCAGTAGCACAAACAAATACCTTTCTGCAATGAACAGATATATGAACCACAAAGCTTAAATGAGGAAAGCTAAAAATCAGGAAGAAATAGAAAGCTGATATAAGAGGGGACAATATTCAATTAAACTTTATAGGAAATGTGTATCATTTGTATCTTCCAAACTGAAATAAAAAAAAATCACTCAGCTGACATGCACAGCAGGATCTGGGGAAGTATTGTATAACATACCTGTTAACAGTTTCTAAGCAACTATTGACAGAGATGACTCACATTATGAATATGATCCATCCTTTATGTTAGAAAAAGAGAATCAAAACTTGAAATTGTTCTAATGTTTTTAAAATTAGATAGATGTATTGAATACAACATATATAAAAAAAGGTCTACTGGCACATCTATTTCATACAACATAGATGAAGATAAATGCATGAAAAAATGATTTGCTACTTTGGAACCTGTCCTCAAATGTAATTTGAAACCCTGATAGCAAATGAATAAAATGGTGTATATACCAAATAAATTACATTTTAGCAGTTTTGTAGTTTCCAGCATACAGATCCTGTACACAGGTTTTTATTAGATTTACCCCTAAGTATTTTTCATTTTTCTTTGTGCTATTATTATAAAAATGGTATTGGCTTTTATATTTTGGTTTCCAATTGTACATTGCTAGTATATAGAAATGTGATTGATTTTTGTGTGTTGACCTTATATCCTGTGACCTTGCTAAATTCACATTAGTTATAGGATTTTTGTTGTTTGTTTTTTGGGAGATTCCTTGCTTTTTTTCCTATATTGACAATCATGTCATCTGCGAATGAGGAACAGTTTTATTTCTTCCTTCCCAATTCCTATCCCTTTTATTTCCTTGTCTTATTGCACTGGCTAAGACTTCCAGCACCATGTTGAATGGGAGTGTTGAAAGTGAACATCTTGCCTCGTTCCTAATCTTAACAGCGTTCACTCTCTCACCATGAAGTCAGATGGTAGTTGCAGGATTTTTATAGATGCCCTTTAACAGGCTGAGGAAATTCCCTTCTATTTCTACTTTGCCAAGAGCTTTAATCATGAGTAGATACTGCATTTTGTCAAATGTGTGTGGGATTTTTTTCTGTATCCATTGATATGATCGTGTGATTTTTCTCTTTAGACTGTTAGTATGGTGGATTACATCGATTTATTTTCAAATACCACACCAGCCTTGCATTCTATGGATAAGCCCCACATGGTCATGGTATATTATTCTTTTCATATGTTCCTGAATTTAATCGGTTAATGTTTTCTTGAGGATATTTACATTGATGTTCATGGAAATTAGTCTGTGGTTTTCTCTTTTTTATACTGTCTTTATCTAGTTTTAGTATCAGTGAGTGCCTGCTGTTGGAAAAATGGCGCCAATAAACTTGTCTGATGCAGGGTTGCCACAAACCTTCAATTTGTAAAAAAAAAAAACAAAAAAAAACCAAAGCACTATCTGTGAAACACAATAAAGCAAAGTGCAATAAAAACAAGGCATATCTGTGCACCAAAATGAGTGTGACTTTGTGGCAAAGTTCATTAAAATCAATTTAGGTCTAAATAAAGAAAAATACCATTTGAAGCATCTCACAGGCAAAGGCACTTATAATTTACAAATAGTATTTTCCCACAAAGCAATATTTTCCTATATCCAAACACAAGGTAATAGAGGAGACACTAAAATGAATGCAAGATAATACCTAAAAGAAAAATGTCAGACTCACTTCTGTGACATTTGGAGCTACCTTGAATCTATCTGGCTCTTGTTTACTCTTCTTGAATATGAAACAGTCAAGCCAATAATAGAGCATGACACCTCTTACAATGAGAAAATGTCAGTTTGGGTAGGAAATAAAATAGTTCACTGTAAAAGTTTACTCTTCAACTCATAACTATTTGCATTATCTCTGAAGAATCATAATTATTAAAATTAAATAAATTTTATAGCTTTTGAAAAAAATGTAATGCCAGAGAATTTTTGTTTTATTCTTAAAGAATATTGAGAAAGTAAGTATATTGCTGGTAGTTAATTTTCTGATATTTGAGATCTCTAAATTAATCATTTCAGCAGTTGAAAATTTAGCAGCTAGAACTAGATAGATTTCCAAAATCAAGAGTTCTAAAGTGAACCATCTCCCTATCTCCCCACCACCCAGGAAAAAAGGGACATTTTATACAACTGAAGATTCAACCTTTTGTTCCCAGGAATGTAGTCTTGCTTCCCCTACATCTAGTTCTGTGTAACTGCAATCGTTTCTCAATTTCCAGGAATTAACCGTGTTCAGGGTATAAAGATCTGAAGAGCAGGATGAGGCTCCAGAAATAGCCTGGGACTGAAGTCAGGAGTCTCTGCTCCACTTTAATTAACAACCGCTTCAGCTGCAAGTCCTTCCACATCTTTGTGCCTCAGTTTCCTTTTCAAAAAGGGGAGTTAAATGATCTTTAAGGCCCCTACTAGTTCCAAAGTTTCAAGATTTATTTTAAAGTCTTAAATAAATCAATGTCTTTGTCAATGAGAATATATTTTAACTTTTTATTATTAAAATGTTCAAACATAATCTATCAACTTTAATAACCATCAACAATTTGATATATTTGCTAAAATATTACAAGTATGATGACAAATCGAAGCCTATTTAAGTGATTTAAATTCAGAAAACTAGAGCATGTTAACTGACTGCAATGAAATGCATTCTGGGCAACAAGTTTAAAATTTCCGATTCCCCACTCTCCCAGAGGAAACTTTCTATGCAGTAAATTGAAAGACAAGGACTCCTAGACAAAACTTTTAGAAAAAGATCCCTAGCCTGCAAAAGAAAAATATTTCTGAGAAAGCACATTATATTTCCATCAACACTTCAGTCTTGGGGGCCCCTAGGCTTGCTTAAATAAATTAAGTAAGGTATAAACTATACTTTTCTTCTCTTCTTTTCTTATTTCTTGACTTTTTTTTGTTTCCTGTTGCTTTTGCCCTGTTCTCAGTTTTTCATGAAGAGACTACTCCTACTTACATCTCTGGCCAATCAGATACTTTTCGATGGCAACCTTATCAATGACGGACACTCAGGTTTAATTTTAGAGTCTTCAGGTCTTAAATAATTTCATTATTACTGCTTAAAGCCTCATTCTACTCTGTCAGACTCTGTCAGAGATTCTTATGGGGATTCTGGGTTTGGTATCAATTCCATACATGTTTGTCTGTTTATAAATACTCTTCATGTTGAACTGTAAAATCATTATGGTACTAAACATACCGTTATTTTCAAATTCTACTGCTAATATTTCAAAATACCAAAACGTAATGCTAACATTTCAAAAGCAATTCAATATATGAAATCTAAATAAGCAGGAAAAAACTAAATTACTAAATTCTTGTATAAATTTTTACTGTTAAAGATAGTTGTCAGTTTAGGTAAGAATTCCTAATTTGCTTACCACTGCCTGATAAGATATATCTCTAATATATGAGGGTAGCAAGCCATTTCACATGTGTATAAATAAATAACTGGGGAAAGGTCAGCAACTTAATTAATTAAGGCTCTGTTTATAATTACGCTATCAAAGCTAATCACCCAGGAAGAGCTAAATACTCTAGTGGAAATTCCAAGTCTCATTAACTATGGTGCCAGAAACTTTAATTAGAATAGAACATCCCATTTAAATGATTAGCTTTGATAACTTAAGCATGAATAGAGGTCTAATTTATTAATTTGCTGATCACTATCTCTGTTGCATGCATTAGATGGTTTATTCGATACCATACATTAACAATCTCTCTGGGAAGATACGTCAGAGGAGACAGCAATGTTTCTACCTGGTTAAACAAACAAGTCATAAACCATCATAATCCACTTGTAAAGTGAGAATAGGCAGAATATATCAATAATCAATGAAGGTTATCATCTTCAAGCTACATTTGCACAATACTTTGCTCCATAAAAGGGAACTTAAGGGGAGGAGGTGGAGATGATTAGACAACCGTATTGAAATCAAAACTATCAACTAACTTCAAAACTAGAGTTGTTTGAAGGAAAGAATGAAAATGAATAGATGGTTCAAAAGTGTCTTTGTTCAAAAGCCAACACATAGAATAAGAAATATTTCAAACCAGACATATCAAAGAAGCATACATGTCATCTGCAAGATGGTGAAAGTAAATGCTGATTTATTCAAAGCTGACCAAAATGAGTGACTCACAAGCATTCCACTTTTCTTAGAAAGCCACTGCAATGATATCACCACTGCAACACAAAAATGTGCAGCTTCATAAACTAATTCTGAGACTTTTACAGAGATGCTTTCAAAAAGAATTTTCCATTTATTACTCGTGAACACTTTTAATCAAACTATTCCATTGTGAAGCACATTCTAAATGGCAAAAGCTTTGCTTTATACCAGCATCAGCATCACTGATTCTATGCTAAATAAAAGTTTTTTAACTTGGCAAAAGTATGCCCACTTAAAGAAATGAGGATTTGTCTCTCAAAATAAAATGACTGAAATGTATAATGGGAAAAAAAGGTCCCATTCATAACAAAAAACAAAACAAGAAAAACATCATCCTAAGAGTATCAGAAATACTGGAGACTTAAATGGAGACACTACAGAATTTTGAAGAAGAACATTCAAAAAACAAAGAAGCAGGGGAAGGAAGGTAGAGGAGAGAGTGAGAGAGGAAATAAATTAATTAAAACATTGAAGATCGTGCCATTTCCTAAATGAGAAGTTTAAAGTGTTTGTAAAGACAAAATTTTCCTCAATTTAAACTATATATTTAATGTAATTCAAATAAAAACCTAAGAAGCATTTGTAGAGGTGGGGGAAGAGGAGGAAAGAGTTCATAAAAGTATTTTAAACTTCTTTAAGTAGAAAACCTATAGAATGACCCTCCTTCCTTGCCCACCCCTCCCCCCCATGTAGAAACTGGAAGAAAAAGAAAAGTAATTAGGGAGAATTTACACTATTGGGTTAGAATACTATAAAACCTCAAAATTTAAAAGTGTAATTCTGGTACAGAAGCATATAGATAGACGAAAAGAAACAAATATAAAGTCCAGAAACAGATCTCTGTATATATTGAAGAACTGCATCTTACTCAGAGGTTAGATTATAAAAGTTATCCTAATACACTGAAAATATCAAAAATCTGCAAAGTGAAAAATCTCATACAGATAAAAATTACCTTTGAAAAATCCTTAATCATGTCAAAATTACTAGAAACTGAACTCTTGGAAGTTCAGAAGCCAAGAATTAACTTGTATTATTTCTCTCTGCATTTCATCTTTCACTACCACCCCCTCCAATAGCACTTAGTTGAAATGCAAGTATGACACAGTGCTATTGTAAAGAATTCGGTATTTGATGTGAAAGCTATTTCTATTTAGTGAGAATGCAATAAATTAATAAAGGCATGAAGAAAGCTGGCTAAATATTTGAAGAAAAATTAAATCATAACCCCAAACTTACACTGGCATTTGAAGTCAAATTGGAATAATTATCAATCTATTGCCAATCAGGAATGGTCTGTGGCCTGGCCCAGGAGAGGACAGCACTTTTGTCCTTATCCTCCTCATCCCACCACACCTGTAAAGAACTAGAAGCGGGAGAGGATGCAGGCACGACTGCCAGACCACAGTGCCCCAGCCTCATCCAAGCAGCCTAGGGCCATGGCTTTCACTGCATTTGAGGTAAGGGAAGAAAACCCATGGAGTTAAGCCTCAATTATCTAAAAGAGAATACTCTAACAACTGAAAGTAGCAAAAAATGTTACAGAATAAAACCAAGACCCCATTCAGGGTGCCCCATGCCTCAACCCAGTGGAAAGAAAGGTTTGATGGGGTGATATAGGTGGGCACAGCAATTAGGGGAAAACTTGTTTCAAGTTTCCCCAACAAGTAATTCCCCTTCATTAACTGATCATAACGTTCATATCTATAAATGCTAGGAAAGGGTAAATGTTACAGTAGCTATCTTTGTACAGTGAAATTTTAAATCATTTCTCTAAGTTCTACATTTTCCATGTTGACCATGTATTTCACTTGTCAAAAGAATATCAAAACTACTATAAAAAGAAAAAAACTAGTGAAATACAATATGAAAAACCATCTCCATTCAAGTTAACTGTTAAACTACCAGATATCATCCCATGAGATTAATCTATCAAGGTTTCTGGCAATAAAAGAATCCACAGTAGGGAGGGAAATAAGACATTTTCCTGTGTTGTTAATGTTAAAGAAATTATTTTAAAAGGCTGGAAATAAACAGCAAGCACATAAACCATTCATTCTGTGAGATGATTCATGCAAAATCATTTGGAACATAGAAAAGTTATCCTAATACACCGAAAATGTCAAAATCTTCAATGTGTTACAATTCTCCCTGTCAAAGAATTTTTCAGTGTTGCAAGTTAGTCATCATTTGTGAATCTCATGCATCAAATTAAAGGTGACCAATGTTTTTGCAAAAGTAATTTCACTCTAAGAACCCAATGACAATTGAAGGTACTTATTCACACTCTCATAGCTAAACAGAAATGTCAAATATTAAGAGCACTATGGTACAAAGAACTTAAATTCCAAAATTAAAGACCATTTAAAAAGATCAATGATTAAAGTAGATTATTTAGTATGAAGTATTATTTAGTAAAGTATAAAACTGTATACAAATTTTGGCACAGTTTTCCCCACATATTATGAACTCATTTGGCAGGTTTAATCAAAACGTCATGAGTATGATGTCAGCAAAAATGGCAAAGTAAGAAACTCCAAAGTTCATCCCTCCATAAAAGCAATGAAAAAACTGGCAAAAGCTGTCATAATCAACTTTTTGGAAACCTAGGAAAACAAAAGTTTGTAGCAACCAGGAGAACACTTAATCAAGAATTAGGCAAGGTGAGAGAAATAACTGCAAATCATATATGAGAGTAAGAGTCTAGTATACAGAATACATAAAAAAACTCTTACAACTCAGTAACAAAAAGACAACCATTTTTAAAAATGGCTGAAGCATGTGACTAGACAATTTTCCGAAGAAGATATACAAATGGCCAATAAGCACATGAAAATATGCTCAACATCATTAGTAATTAGGGAAGTGCAAATCAAACCCACAATGAGGTATGACTTCACATCCACTAGGATAGCTACAATTTAAAAAAAAAAAAGGCGAGTATGTGGGAAACTGGAATCCTCATACATTGCTGGTGGGAATATAAAATGGTACAGGGAACTGTGGAAAACAGTTTGGCAGTTCCTCAAAAAGTTAAACACAGAGTTACCATATGACCCAGGAATTCTACTGCTAGACACACACCCAAGAGAACTGAAAATATACTTTCACACAAAAACTTGTTCCAGAATGGTCCCAGCAACGTTATTCATAATAGACAAATGGAAACAACCCAATGTCCACCAACTGATGACGAGATAAACAAATTGTGGCATATCTATATAATGGAATATTATTCCACCACAAAAAGGAATGAAATGTTGATAAATGCCACCATAGGGATGCATTTAAATGCCAGATACAAACGTCCACATAATTTATGATTCCATTTTTATGAAATGTCTCCAAAGACACAGAAGGTAGATTAGTAGTTGCTCAGGACTAAAAGTGGGGCTATTGGGGAGTAACTGCTTAATGGTTACGGAGTTTCTTTTAAGGGTGATAAAACATTCTGGAAATAGACAGTGATGATGGCTGTACAATATTGTGAATATACTAAAATCCACTAAATTGTAAACTTTAAAATGGCTAAAATGGTGAATTTTATCATAAATAGGTAGTAGATAAAACACCACAACTGAAAATTACATTACTGCTCAGTTGTAATTTGAAATAATGTCAGATGTGTGTCAAATCTTCATAAAGTATGGTTCTAAAATTCTAGATCCTCATAATACATATATACAGACACCAATTCATCTTTATTATGCTTACAACTTACTTAGGATCCTAAAATAGCAATTAAGTTGTTTTAATGACAGTTATTGTACAGAATGAGCCAATTAATGAATATTGGAACAATTTGAACAAATTACCTTTAAAACCCTACGAATAAGATAAAGCTTTCCCTATGAAGCCTGACTTTTAATTAGCATCTATAGCAGAGAATTTGTAAAACCTTAATCAATTATTTCTGAGGGCCTTTAGAAATCATCTAGAAGCTGCCAAAATGAATCCAACATCAAAAAAACTTTTCATATATCAAAATTAGAAATGTTTACCTTGTTTTAAGAAGATATGTGTGATTAATAATGACCACAGCCAGCTTCACACATTCTTACCTTTAATCACTGCAAACTTAATGGGATCAGCTAGGCACTTTTTATTGTCTACATCAAATGGTATAGTTTTGGAAGTTTTATAACCTGGAATTACTAAGTTTTTCATATCAATAAAGGTCCAAAAAGATGCTTTATGGAAATATCTAATAATTTTAAGATAGAAATTCAGTTTACCTTTAAAGGCTTAGATTAGTAGAGTCAATTTTATGTTAAACACCTACAGATTCTGACATTTGGGAATCAGAATCTCATTTTATATCAACTGCCTCAATTTAACACAATGCTGGGACAAGCAACAGGTGAAAGAGCCCAGCACTTGGAACTGGCCACTGGCTGGAAAAGCCAACATCTCCGGAAAGCTCTAGTTAACAAATTTGTAATTAACACATGTAACTTAAGTAAAAAGATAAATCACTAACAACCACTTCCTCAGATTAGAAAAGACAAAGCTGCTTGAATAAATAGAGTCCTCAGATGTTCAATGTTCCAAACAGCAATAAAAGACTCTCAAGGGGCTTCATGTTTCAGTGATAGTGACCGTTCTACAAAATCTGAAATACCACAATAAGAGGGTAGACATTAAAATAATCTCCAAGAAATGATTATCTTTAAAAGACTACTATATTCAATAAGCTCTGTCTATTCCTATTATCAAATCAATAAATATTAATATTTTCCACAATCAACTAATCCCAAAATGAAAAAAAGGAAAATAAGAAGAAAGACATTTACCTCTTCTAAGCTAGGGAGCGAAGAAGATGATATTGTTCGAGATGACAATGGGTGAAATGGCTCTTGACCAATAGCATGTTGATGATTCTGTATTTGTACAAAAGGGTTTTGTGGTGGCCTGTGAGGCAATGGAGGTAGGCCATAGGGAAAGCCAGGCCCCATTAGGTGATTCTGCTGCAAGTTAGCAAAAGTCCAAGCTCCATCAGGTGCCAAGTATTTCAGGGGTGGGGGGGCAAGGTGTTCGGATGGCAACGAGAAAGGAGAGCTGAATATCTGGGGTGGGAGGCGCTGTGGAAATGCTGGGTTGTTGGCTACTTCAATGTCTCTGCTGTTGTCATTAAAATTAGAAAAGTGGCCACTGTGGTCTGTACCGGATGGGGGAGACGGGACTGCTGGTGGGCTCCTAGACTGCACTTGTCTGTATTGCAAAAGTCTTGACTGAGGTGGTGGCATTTCAGCTAACTCCCGTGTTTCACTTTGATCACGATGAGACAGTTCTCTGATTAAGTCTTGAAACCTACATGAGAATGATGAAATATGAGGAAAAAACAAAAGAAAGGCTCCATCACATTAAGTAGAGCTTGCCCAACTACACGTGTAATTTCTACAAACAAAATCATAATACTAATAAGAACTAGCATTAATTAATCTCAGATGTAAGCATTAACACTCAATAGATGCTGAACTGAAGACACTAAATATGCTAAATTACCTGATTTCTTCTTTTTTCCTTTGTATTAAAAACACCTGTCTTTGTCTCTGCACTCCTTTGAAAACTGGAAGTTATAGAAGGTCACCATGATGGTGGGCCTTATTCAGAAAGGATTAGGAAACATTTCATGGTATTCACATGACACTGGCCATAAAAACAAGCTTAGAGTTAGGACCAAACACTCATACGTAGCTGTAAGTATAAGAAGGTATAATTCCATGCAACTAGAAAAAAATTAATGATAAATTCATAATTTTTAACTTTTAATCATTAGCTTTTGTCCTTATTCATTCTTTATAAGTATTATTACTACATATGAATAAAACACCCATAGT
The DNA here is from genome assembly GCA_023783475.1 of Daubentonia madagascariensis. Taxonomy (NCBI): domain Eukaryota; kingdom Metazoa; phylum Chordata; class Mammalia; order Primates; family Daubentoniidae; genus Daubentonia; species Daubentonia madagascariensis. Next base: position 13,787,568 of record JAKFHU010000487.1, read on the forward strand.
GAGGCTATAATTCTCTTGCAGAAGAGACCACAAAGCAAGGGGCCAAGTTAATTTACAAACCAAAGTAGATCATCTGTGCCTAGATTTGACAAGAGTTACTTCTAAACGAATTTTCTGTATTTTAGAGTAAATCAAGGAAACTTTGTAGCATGGGCCTGGAAGGCCTGCATCCAATTTCTTTAAGGCAACATTCCAACTTGAAGCTAAAAGGACTACATTCAAGAAAAAAATAGTGGGGGGTCATGTTCTAGAGGCTATTTTCAGTCTGCTGGAATACCTTGAATATGTTGTTTCTGCTTCATCTTCAGCATTGCTGGTGAGCTTCCAGTCTGCCCTCACTGGCGGCTGATGTAACCCAAGAGGTGGCTGAGGAAGATGTTGGAGGTGGGGGTGGGGGTGGTGATGGTGTGGGTATGGAATACTGCCCTGACTGAGATAGGCATGATGCTCGTTCCACTGCTGTAACCGTGCTTGCTGCTGCCTTAATGATTCCAGAGCTACACTCCCATGTATACGATCTGCAAAAATATTTGTGAAAAATTTAAGTTTTTATGCATTGGGGTTTTAAGTTAATTTTTCCGAGAGTTTTTACAAACAGATTTTCTCCACAAAGACAAAGAAATAGCTACAATTTGGTTTTGGTAGACAGCAAATGTTTTCTAAATTTGCCAAAAACCATAGTTGTGATAATGATGATTCTTCCTTATGTACATAATCATGAAACTGACATCAACCAAATACTTACTATTATACAGCATATGGAACTGGAATCTGATTATTACACTAAATGGTTAATTTTTGCTGGCATTATTTGAAGAAATGAATCAATTCTGACCCAAATTAATATTGTGTAATACATGTCATCTTAAGTAAATAATCTGAATTTTTCACATCTAGCAGTACTAGGAAAACTTACCTAAAGCCTCCCCTATAGGTAATCCCGGTGGGTTCTCATCAATGAAGTTATTCAGATGTGAAGGAAGAATGGGGCCGGGCTGTGCAATGGCTCTCAGAGGGCTGTGGCCTTCTTGCAGCATGGGAGGGGGCTGCTGCTCAGGAATCACAGCCTCTGCAGGAGGAGACTGTGGTCGATGAGAAACTGCATTATTAAAAAAAGCACTGTTGGGTCCTGCCTGATACGCAGGAGAAAGCTGAGGCGGTGGCTGCTGAGGCTGCTGACTCAGCTGATTCTGCTGCTGGACTACCTGATTTGGTTGAGGTGGCATTTGATTTGGTTGTTCAGACAAATTATTCTGCTGCTGATTTAACAAGGTGTGCTGCTGCGGAATTGGGAATGGTGGTCTTGTTAGCTGGGGAAGAGGATGGAAATGGCGATTAGGGATTGCATACTGCGCATGGGGAGCAGGAAGTGGAAGATTTATGTGCCTTGGGTTGAGATTATCTTTGCGAGGAAATTTGGTATTGGGATAAATAACACCAGGACGTGATTCAGGACTTCTGTTCTGTGGACTTGGTTCCAAATCAACCTAGAAAAAAATAAGGCTTTTTTAACTGCAGAAAATCCGAGTTCAGTGGTTCTCCACCTTTTCCCAACCCTAACACATCTAAAGGATAGGATACGTTCTCATCAGTAATAGCAGGAATGCTGGGTGTCCACTCGTTCACTTTCTCTCAATCAAATAAGGGAATATTTTTTAAATTAAAAAAGATGACACAGAAAAAACCAGCATATTAAATTTCAGTCATTATTAAATTTGAGTGGATTATTACCACATCCACTTTAATTCCTTTAAGAACATTATTTTTAATTTCACACTTTCTTCCTTAGAAAGATGGCCATTTATTTCCTTCTGACATAAATCAATAAAATGTATTCTTTCCTTCTCATTTTATTGTTTTTATACATCTAAACTATATTCTCAAACTTATCTATATAAATAACAAGATGTGCCTCAATTAAAACAACTTTGAAATGAGCAAATAAGTACTATATCACCTTTGTATAACCAGTTTGGTTGTCAATTTTTGCCATTACATATTGACATTCTTTCCTTTAACAAACATTTACTGTGATGCTGCCAAGGACATTGTGCCTGGTGCTAACAATCAAAAAAGCAATAAGACGACTTGGCCTGTACCATCAAAAGCCTAGAGAAGTGGTCTGTAAACTACGCCCCCCCCCATACCATTTCCAACCCATGAGATAAAAAATAAAATTTTTAAGAATAAAATAAAGTTTTCTCAGAACACAGCCACACTCACTCGTTTACGTATTGTCTGTGGCTGCTTTGCACTACTATGACAGAGTTGAATAGTTGTGACAGAGACCACATGGTCCACAAATCCTAAGATTTACTACCTGGCTCAGAAAAAACTTGATAACCCCTGGCTTCGAGTCCAGTAGGAGATATCAACATGTAAACATATAATTAGAGGTACTGTAAGAGGATGTGATCGCAGTGCCTGAGAAAATTAAAGAAGGCTTCACAAAGGCTATGGCATTTGAGTTGAATCTTACAAAAAGAGCTGGAATATTCCACGGAGGGAAGGACATTCCAGGTAAATGTACACAGTTTATGCAAAGGTTGAGCGAGGGGCAAAGTATGGCAGATTTGGGGAGCATGAGAAGTTTTGTGTACACAGAGCTATAACTTCACTTGTTTATATCTTAGTTTTCCCTTCTTGACATCAGATGAAACTACAAGAGCCCAATTACACAAGACCCTGAATGATTATAATACTGAGTTGTTTTTTAATTCCGTAAATGGTGGTAAACTACCAAAGGTTTTTAAGCTAGGGAGTGTTGTCATCCTTCTGAAATGTAAGTTTGATCTTAAGAGACGCCAATATGAAAAATGAAATATAAGGTAGAAAGAAGCAATTTTTCTTTTCCAGCTCTGTCAAAACACTCAGTGAGCTGCTTTGGCATCACAATCTCCTCACCGATTTCAATGTTGAAATAATCCCTGAGGATTGCAGAGTACTTGCCTCACCCAAGGCTCTCAAGTTAGTCATGGAACTGACCACTCCCAAGAAAACAGAACAAGTAGCTTGTTCCTAAATTGCAGCTGGGGTACATTTGGTGACCAAGCTGTTGCAACAAATGGCTGTGATGCCAATCGTACCCCAAGTGCATCTTCATCTCTAATCACCTAGCTCAAATGGATTGCCATTACATTTGACCAATTTTAGGTGTTTAAGGTTACTGGGTGTATATAAATTATCCAAGAAAAGAAGGAAAAAGGATGACAACTGTATCCAAGTTTTCCCAAGCAGCTGCAATGCCTGCTCTTCAGATACCTCAGAACCTCATGAAGGTTCTTTATAAACATTTTCCCCCATAAATCTCTATCTTTTTGATGACTGAAGTTACATTCATCTGGGATATACTTTTTTCCAGAAGACAATGTCAATATGCATACTCTGATCACATGAGAAACACCATGATTAGATGTCAATCAAGGTTGTTTGTGCAGGGACTCAAAAAAAAATAAAAATAAAAAAAATTAAAACCCAAAATATATGCAAAGAAACCTAGCTTCCATCCCTGTCCCTTCCATCTTATTCCCTCCCTCCCCCATAAATAATTTTAAAACATTTTATGGTTTATCTACTTAAAAATATAAACAAATATTGTATGTATACATAGGTCATTTTGAGATAAACAGTAGAATACAATAAAAAAAAAAAAGGTTGTTTGTGAATAAGCTGCCATCTTAACTGTCTCCATCATTTCTGACTGTGACATAGGAAGCTAGGTCTGTGTCTTAGAAATTTAGATCAGGACTATGCTTACTCTATGATACTACAATGTGCTCCCTACGCAGGACAGAGGACTGTAAGGTCTGAAGAAGCCTGTGTCTACTACTATCAGAATTCGGTCAGAATTAGATTCTGTTCTATCACTTTTCTCTTAATACTGAGTCAAAGAGAGCTAGGAGTTCTTCATTTTTTCCTGGGCCTCAAGAAAAAGCATCAGGGTGGGAAAGAAATGAAACATGCTTATCAGGTTGCCAAGTCCTCTAACAGAGAAGAATCATAACAGAAATTTAAAAACAAGGACATGAGAGACACTTAGCTATCTTGGCTTCAGTTGGTCTGATAGCACCTAAGACTCTTGTGATTGGTTTTGTCCCAAGCTGCCTCTGACTGCATTTGCTGCTGGTGCTAGAGCACCATCCTGACATGCCATAAGTTCTCTCTCTGCACTCCTTCCCAAATACTCACCACTCCTACTTTCACTGCAGGCCCTGTCTTATCTATCAAGAGGTTGCCTCGTTCATATTGTAGCTCCTCCAGCAGGTACTGAATCTTTCCAGATGTAGAAACTATGAGTCAGAGATGCTTATGGACATAAGTAACTGCATATAGAGAATAACAGTTGCTTAAAGCTAGGCTGAGGTTGGAGATACAGATTTGAAAGTCATTATCATGAAGTAGGTAGTTAAAATCATGGATTGGGCTTCCTTATAGTAAGAAACCATAGAATGCAAAAAGAAGTAGGACAATGACAAAACTCTGGGAAATCCCAACTGAAGGACTAAGGACAGATGAGGAAGGGTGGACAGGAATTTATAAAAGAGACAGAAGGTCATGTTAGAGAGAGTTGTGAAAAGTAGAAATGTGTCAAAGAAAACAAAAGAAACAAGATGGTCAAAGACAGAAACAGAAAATAGTGCCAAATACCAAGAAAAGTCAAGTAAGACAACATTTGAAGTGTGTTCATAAGATGTGGTCATTTGAGGCTCAATAGTTTCAGTGAAATGTTGAGGCCTATTACTAGACTATGTGTGTCAAGGAACAAACAAGAGACGAGGTAGAAAGGAGATACTAGGCAGTAGCTATAAAGGAGATGAAGGTGAAAGAAAGCCTCTTTTTCAAAAAGTCTATGAATCAATTTGTTTACTTTAGGATAGAAGAGATACAAATATCTTACAGGCTGAGGAGGAAGAACCAGTAGCTGGAAAGAATCTAAAGGCAAATGAGGAGAAGGGGCAAGGTTTATGAGGTGACCAGAAGAGAGAAATTAGTCTTCACAGGAACTCTTCCTCAGAGACTGGTGATAAGGAAGTAAGGATGATCAAAGCTATAGAAAAAGTGATAAGCTTACGGTTATAAATGAACAGGATGAAATCCTGATGATGTAAGTCTAAGGCAAAGTCACCTCCTGATATTAAGAATAATCAAAGGTGGAAGGTAATCAGCTTGAGAAAAGCCACTGAAAATATTGGGCAAAAGGAGCTGGTACATGTGAAAGAAATGCAGGGAAGCCCCATGGGTTCCACTGAGCTCAGAAAACATAGATTTCCAGTGGCACTAATTCAACCAATGACTTGATTTTCTCTAACTGGTTCACAAGCACATAGGCAGAGAAAGTGGGTGAACGGACAGATAATGAGTTAAGGATCTATATAGTGGGTGTGATGAGAGAACAATGTGATGGCCTTGAGGAAGTTAAGCCTTCCTTCTTCACTATAACAGCTCTTCCCATGCTGAGGTAATTTTCAATGACACATTTGTAGCTCATTTACTACCTTATCATGGAAAGTCTCTAAATTCAAGTCTATCATTGAATAATGGAATTTGAGAAAGGTATACCGATAAATGCAATAACACAGCCAAAGAAAAGGTGAGGGAGAGAGGGCAACATGACCCACTAGATCCCTGTGAAACAATAAACATAAAATATAAAAGTAAAACGGGAGATACTTTCCTTTAAAACATCAAGATTCCAAGATGACCAACCTGACTCAATCCATTAGAACAATGCATTCACTAAATGTAAGCAGCGTACCTGTTTTGGTTCTGTAGGCTTTTTCTCTGGTGTTCGAATCTTATTAATTTCAGGTCCAGGATTACTCGTATCACTTTTACCTAAGAAAATATTTTAAAATCCTTATAAGTTTTCTCCAGTGGATGTGACATTTCCAATGACTATTCAATAATAGACAAAGAAGCAGAATACTTTAAACATTTTTCACCCATTATTATTGATTTATATCAGTACTTGGGTTTTGTTCTTAAATTTTCAGAGTTGCAGTTTCTCTGCAAGTAAGAAAATTTATAAATGAAGCAAACCTCATTGACAAGGCAAAAGCGTAATAAGGGAATAACCTTAAAACATCAAATAATCCCAAAGGAAACTGCCCAATCTCCAGGAATTTACAGCTTCAATTTCTTAAACTGGACATATTAAAGGCCTTGGCATTCTTGCCTATTTATGAAGGCTCAATTCATTGGTCATTTACAAATGCAATTAAACAAAAATCCAAATAATGTGTCAGTCTAATTTAGTAAAGGAATCTAAATATAATAAAGATATTTGGAAAGCAATGTAGTTATACTGTTTTAAAATAATAGATATCAAACTAAATATAAGTAGGTGATAAATAGCAGAGGAAGCAAAATTAAGGTTTAAAAAAAAGCACAGTTATAATAGACAAATAATTTCACACAGTGAAAGGCTTATAATCTACATGAATTAACTACTGGATAGTTTAAATTCCTTGAAGGAATCCTTAATTTGGGTTCTTGTTCAAAAACCTTCTTTTAGGAACACCACTGGAACTTTGTAAAATGAATTATCATGCCAGAACAGCCTTACTAATAAACTTTAAGAAATGAAAACTACAATGTCTAAAATGAAAAATACACCAGATGAAAGAAGTAGCAGAATACACATTGCAGAAGAAAAACCTGGCAAACTAGGAAGGCACAGCAATAGAGATTATCCAAAATGAAATATATAGAGAAAACAAATAATTTTTTAAAAATGAACAAGCATCCACAAACTGGCTGGGCATGGCAACTCACATCTGTAATCCTAGCACTTTGGGAGGCCAAGGTGGGAGGATTGCTTGAGGCCAGGAGTTTGAGATTAGCCTGAGAAACATAGCGAGACCCCACCTCTACAAAAAATTTAAAAATTAGCGGGGCATGGTGGCATACACCTGTAGTCCCAACTTGAGAGGGTGAGGCAGGAGGATCGCTTGCTTGAGCCCAGGAGTTTGAGGTTGCAGTGAGCTATGATGATGCCACTGGACTCTAACCCAGGCAACAGAGTGAAACCCTATCTCAAAAAAAAAAAAAAAAAAACCATCCAAAAACTCTGGGAAACCTTTAAACATCCTAATAGATGAGTAATTAGAATCTCTGAAGAAGAGGGGAAGGGTTGAGACCAAAAAAAATCTGAAAAGATATAAAGGTTGAAAATTTCCAAGCTTGATGAAAACTATAAACCCAAAGATTTGAGAAGCACAACAAACCCCAAACACAAGAAACATGAAGAAAACTACACCAAGGCATATGATAATCAAGTTGCTAAAACCCATACAGAAAGAAAATTTTGGCCAAGTACAGTGGCTCATGTCTGTACTCCTAGCACTTTGGGAGGCCAAGGTGCGAGGATCACTTGAGGCCAGGAATTCAAGACCATCCTGAGCACAAGTGAGACCCCATCTCTACAAAAAATAGAAAAATTAGCTGGGCATGGTGGCATGTGCCTGTAGTCCCAGCTGCTCAGGAGGCTGAGACAGGAGGATTGCTGGAGCTCAGGAGTTTGAGGTTGCAGTGAGCTATAATGATGCCACTGCACTCTAGCCCAGATGACAGAGTGAGACTCTGTCTTAAAAAAAAAAAAAATAGAAAGAAAGAAAGAAAAAGAAAATCGTCAAAGCAGCCAGAGGAAAAAATACATGTTACACATAGAAAAACAAGGATAAGGATGACATCAGATTTCTCATTGGAAACAAAGCAAGTGAGAAAATAGTAGTTCAACATCAGTAAAGTACTAAATAATAATAAACTGCCAACTGAAAATTCCATGCCCTGCAAAAATATCTTTCAAAAATAAAAGTGAAATAAAGATATTTTCAGGCACACAAAAGCTGAAAGAATTCATCACCAGCAGACCTGCACTATGAGGAATGTTAACAGAAGCCCTTCAGGCAGAAGGAAAATTATATCAGATTGAAACATAGATATACAGAAAGAAAGAAAGATTTTAGAAATGGGAACTACATGATAAATACATAAGATTATTTTTCTTATGATTTACAACTCTTTTACTTGGCTGTTTAAACAAAAATAACAACACTGTTTTGGGGATTTATAACATACATAAAAGTAAAATGTATGATAACTATAGCATACAGGAGAGAAAAAACCGAAATATTATAAGGTTCTTTTACTGTACATGAAGTTGTACAATATAAATTGGAAAGTAGACTGCAATAACTTAAAGATATATACTATAAACCCTAAGCAACTACTAAAATAATAAAACAAAGAATTATAGCTAATAAGCCAACAAATGAGATAAAATGGAATCATACAAAATATTCATCTAAAAGAAGGCAAAATAAAAGGAGAAAGGGAAAAACTCAATTGGATAAACTGAAAACAAATAGCAAGATGACAGAATCAAATCTAACTATATCAATAATCACATTAAATATAAGTGGTCTAAACACTCCAATTAAAAGGCAGAGATTGTCACATTGGATTTAAAAAAATCAAGAGCCAACTATATGCTATCTAAAAGAAGCATACTTTAAATATAAAGACACAAATAGATTACAAGTAAAAGGTCAAAAAAAAGATACACTACGCTATCACTAGTCAAAAGAAAGCTGAAGTGGCTACAAAGATATTAAGCAAAGTAGATTTCAGAGCAAAGAATAACTACCAGGTTGGGCATATATAAGGTGCTATGTAAAAAATATTTTTTTTTTAAAGAAAGAAAGAATATTACCAGGGACAAAGAAGGTTACTCCATAATAATATACAAGTTAATTAATCAAGAGCATAATCCTGAACTTTTAACATCTAACAACAGAACTTCAAAAATTCATCAAGAACTAACAGAACTTACAGGAAAAATAGACAAATACCAATTATATTTGGAGATTTTAACTGATAGAAAAAGTAGATAGAAAACCAGAAAACATACAGCAGATTTGAACAACACTATCAACCAACTTGATCTGATTAACATTTATAGAGCATTCCATTCTTCTCAAATGCACACAAAACATTTACAAAGATAGGCCATATTCTGGGCTGTTTAATAAATCTCAATAAATTCAAAAGGATTCAAGTCACATAAAATATGTTCTCTTACCACAATGGAATTAAAGTAGAAATCAGCAACAGAAAAATTCTTAGAAAATCCCCAATAATGGCAACTAAAACTCACCTTTCTAAATAATCCATAGGTCTAATTTCAAGAGAAAGTAGAAAGTATACTGAACTAAATGAAAATGAAAATACAACATATTGGAACTTGTGAAAGGTCCTACTGAAGAAGAAAATTATAAACTAAATACCTATATTAATCTAAGCTTTCACCTTAACAAAATACATCAAAGACTATAGACTGAAAACTTTTTTTAAGTGCTGAAAAAAATTAAAGATCTAAGAGAAAAAGAGAGATATATACTCTGTTTATAGATCAGAAGACTCAATATAATTAAGATGTCAATTCTCCCCAAATTGACCTAAAGATTCAACACAATTCAAATCAAAATCCCAGCAGGTTTTTTTAATAGAAACTAACAAGCTGATTCCAAAATGTATAGATATGGAAATGAAAAAGACCTGGAATAGACAATTTTTAAAAAGAAGAAGAGTTGGAGGACTTATACTACCTGATTTCAAGACTTTTAGAAAGCTATAGTAATCAAGCCAGTATATTTGGTATAAATGTAAACATATGCCTCACTAGAAGAGCATAGAGTCCACATTTATGGTCAAGTGATTGTCAACAAAGGTGCCAAGGCAGTTCAATGAGGAAAGGACAGAGCATTCAACTAGTGGTGCTGAAACAACTGAACATATGTTAAGAAAATGAGGTCAGGCACAGTGGCTCACACCTGTAATCCCAATACTTTAGGAGGCTAAGGCAGGAGTTACTTGGACCAGGAGTTCAAGACCAGCCTGGGCAACATTTTGAGATCCTGTCTCTACAAAAAATAAGCAAAAAATGAGGCCCAGTGCAGTGGCTCACGCCTGTGGGAGGCTGAGGCAGGAGGATCACTTCAACCCAGGATTTTGAGGTGGCAGTGACCTATGATGTGCCACTGCACTCCAGCCTGGGTGAAAGAGCAAGACCCTGTCTCTTTAAAAAAAAAAAAAAGTGAAAGGCAAGCCATATTTTCTGGGAGAAAATATTTTCAAAACATGTATCTAATTAAAGATTTGTATCCAGAATGTATAAAGAACTCTTATGACTTAATAAGACAAACAAACCAATAAGAAGGCGTTTACCCAAGAGAAATGAAGTCACATGTTCATAGGTGTGTTATTCAAAAAAGCCAAAAATTAGATATAACCAATGTGGGTATGAATTGATAGATGGATAAAAACATGGTGATGTGTCCATATAATGGAATACTAATCAACAGTAAAAAGGAACAAACAACAGACACATACAACCTAAAGGAATATCAAAAGCATTAAGCTAAGTGAATAAAGCCAGTCACAAAAAACTATATACTATAGGATTCCATTTCTATGACATAACAGAGTAAAGACAAAAGTATAGGGACAAAAGTCAGATTAGTGATTGCCCAGGGTGGAGGGCTGGAGGATGGGACTGACTGCAGAGGGGCAGAAGGGAACTTTTTGAGTTGATATAATAAATATCCTGTATTTTGATTTTGGTGGTGGTTAACAACTCTGAATATTTGTTAAGACTCATCAAATGTACATTTTTAAAGGGTGAATTTTACTGCATATAAATTACACTTCAATAAACTTGACTAAAAAATACAGCAGGTAATTTTCTCTTATTTATAATTCTAGCAGACTTGTGTAAGAAATAAGCTTTATATCAATTGTCCCACAATAACATTAATGTTTAGTATACTACAAAAGTATTTTGGATAAACAAAAATGTTTAACAGGAGAGGATCTTCCTTAACAATTTTAAATGACTACCATTTAAAACACTCTAAATATTAAAATTTAATACTTTTTCAGGAAATCAGTGATATCAATCACAAATGCTAGGGTTTAACCTAAATGACACTCTTAAATTACACGTAAATTTTCTATCTATGCACATATTTGTATCTTCTGGAGAAAGGATCCATAGTTTTCATATCAGATTCTCTCTCACTGATCTTATAATCCATGAAAGAGTTAACAATCACACTGTTAAAGGAACTTTCTATGTGGCTAAAACTTTACATGCCGTCAGTTTAGGAACGGGAGACTCACTGTTTCGATTTTGCTCATGTTGATCCTTCTCCTGATGTGGGTTTTGTGGCTGCCCTATACTGACAGGTGGATGATGTCCAAGGCCATAAGGTATAGGAGATCCCCGTCCATGTGTCTGCAGTAGGTTCATATTATAGGCCATCGCTGCCTGATGTGTAATAATTCGAGGATCAACTGCAAACCTACCCTGGTATCCTGTCCATGGTACCTAGATTATAACAAGAAGTAAAATAATTGCATTAGGTATGTTTGGAAGGCAAACTGCTATAGTGCTGTTGATTAGGAAAAAGCAAACATGCACACAAAGATGTTAATTTTATCAAAATGAGTAACTACAAAATTGATGCTAATAGTACAAATGGCAGAATTATTGCTATATCTAATTGGCCAAAAAAATGGCTCCCTGAATCTTTAGTATGTAAGGGAAAATGGATCATTTTTCAGGTTAGGAAGAAACAGAGAGCTTAACTATTCCTTGAGGCATTAAATCATTTTGTAGACTTTAATCATTTCCCCTCAATATGGTTGTATACACATCACAGATTACCATAAAAATTTATCTTCATATCTGCATAGTTACTTACACAGTTTAACAGACTGAATAAAAGAACAGGGTGAAAAGTTAAGAAAGAATTTAGCCTCAAAAACTCAAAAAATGGTATTCCAACTTAATATGAATAAGCAAATCATTTAATGTTCACTTATTATAAATAAAATTCAAACATGTCATTACTTGAATTAGTGCTTTAGATGAATTCAACTCTACCTTAAAACACAGAAACAGAAAACTTGTATAAGTGTGTCTAGATATATAATCTCTGCATATTAACATAAAAGGAATAAACAAAATGACATCTGAGCTACTGACACTATTATTTTATCATAATATAACTATTAAACTTGGACTCTTAGAAATCTTATAAAATAAAAGCCCCTTTGACCCAGTAAAGAGAAATATAAATAACCTAAGGAACCTACTATTTAAAGCAGATGATGTATAATGTTGCCAGGCTGTCTGGGAAGAAATAACTCAGCTAAAATCTATGGTCTAAAGTCTATGGGGAACGAGGATGAATGACATATTTCTTACTGACAGTCATTCCCCTTGGCTGCCATGACTGTGAACTATCATGACCAACATGGCTGAGAAATGTTTGCAGCTAAGCTTTTTTCCATTTTGAGGGGTGGGCAGGGGTGCCAAAGATCTGTGGCAATGATCACTTCTGCCTAAAATTATAGTACTTGCCTTAAATGAATGAAATTATTTCCTAGGATAAAACTCCTGGATTGGAAATATTCATATATCAGCAAATTAACAAAATATTCAAAAATCTTAAAGGAAATAAATACGAGTTTACATACAAGATGGAAGCCTTCTAAAAATCTATAGTCTTAGAAAGGATTCAGCAATGTTTTTAAGTAGCAGTAAGACTTCTTAAGACATGAAATTTCTCTGATAAATTTAGATCCCAGAGAACGAGACTAATCCAAGCCTCTTTGCCTCCTCCAATCAACTGTATTTCTTGGGAAGAGTTTGTGACTTATGCAAAAATAAAAAGTAAAAGATAAAATAAAAACATCACTTTACAAAACAAGAGACCAATTAACTAGCTCTGTTAACTATTAGCCTAATTGTCCTCAGTAAAATATTTTAGAATACAAAAGGCTGGGCAGGGGTGGCTCATTCTTGTAATCCTAGCACTTTGGGAGGCCAAAGCGAAGGATTGCTTGAGGTCAGAAGATCAAGACCAGCCTGAGCAAGAGTGAGACCCCATCTCTACAAAAAATAGAAAATCTAGCCAGGCACAGTGGCAGGCACCCGTAGTCCCAGCTACTCGGGAGGCTGAAACAGGAGGATCACTTGAGCCCAGGAGTTTGAGGTTGCAGTGAGCTATGATGACGCCACTGCACTCTAGCCAGGGTGACAGAGTGAGGAGACGCTGTCTCTGTCTCAAAAAAAAAAAAAAGAAGAAGAAGAAGAATACAAAGGCTTCTAAATCTCCAATTTATAGCTTTCTTCATAGTTACTGATAATCTAGTAACAAATTGTAAGCAACAATTCACACTTCTTTGGTCATTTCAAACTTGAAGCTTAAAGATAAGAGTTGCTTTCAAAGAAGCTTATGGGCATTGAAAAGTTAAAAAGAAAAAGAGAGAGAGAGGTTGGTAGAATACTATTGGAGATTGTCATCAATTTAGTGAAGGCTATTTTACTTTATTTAATAGAAAGTATTTCAAATGTCCACTTACAGGTAAAGGCACCGACATAACTACATTCCCTCCATAGACAGCAGGTACATAAAGAATACTTGTCCCAGTGTGAGGATCTATTCTTTGAACCGGGCTTGGAGATTTTCCCAAATTTGGGTGAGGTCCAAGAGGGGGTGGAGGAGTATATGCTCTAATAGGATTGCCAATAAGTACGGAAGGATTGGGCTGAACTGAAAAATAAACAGAAAAAGGACGCACTCAGTAGCTGTACATATTCATCTAGACAACAGTAATTTAAATCATCCTGCAGCAAAATATATTTCCCAGGTTTGCCATAAGATATCTTATAATCAAAGAATTATCAGTGTGGAAGAGTAAAGCATATTAAAAAAACATAACTGTTTTACAATGTCCCCTAAAATTAACTTGAGCTATACAAAGTATTGCTTTTATAAACAAGCATAATTGTAAAATGTCTTCTGAAGAGCTGGAAATGTGTCTTTCAATGGAGAAAACCATGCACACAATCTCAGTAAGAAGTCTTTTAAGACTAAGAAAACATATACAATGCTTCAGGATAAAGCTTTGATCTGCAATTGTAACACAGGCACTACAAAATGAAGGTTAAGCAATCATTATTTTAAAAGCATAATTCTGCAACATCTAAAATCATTTAAATAAACTTAATCTTGAAACTTGTATGACCCAACATTTGTAGGATATAAATGTTTTCTGAAAACTTATGTTGCATAAAAGGTTTAAATGTTTTTCCTCAAAACCTCAGGATATGTACGTTGATACCTACAAAATCATCCCTTTTCAGAAATGACATATCAATGCATTGACAAGATCACATGTGTTGAATAAAAGAATTAATTGAGGTTCCAAAGTGACTGCTTCTGTGTGTGAAAAAGAGAGAGAGAGAGACCATTATCTCCCTATCCTCCTCTTTCTCATGGTGAAATTTGGGGTAAATCCTTTACATCACAAAAGCAAGTTTTGATAGGGTTAATTTTTCCACTTACCAACTCCATCACTCTGAAAATGATCGTTCTGGGTATGATGGAGGCTTTTCCCCTTTAAAAGAAAAATACAAACGTTAAACAATTTAAACATGTTTAATATAGAGAACAATAACCAGTTTCCTAATCATATGCAAATTATATGTACACATCAACAATTGAAATTTAAAAACTGAGTCTGTAATTAACAACTGTTAGACTGCATTGAGCCAACTTTCTTTTTAAACACCAGGCCATCTCAAATAATATTGCTGAGCCTCAAGTTTTCTCAGTTTCAAACTAAGGGTATCTGAAATTCTTTTTTTTTAATGAATTTTTTCATAAAAAGAAATATGCAATCAACATGGCTGAAATTTAAATTCTATTCCTTTGCAGCTTCTCTACAAATTTTCTAAGAATTAAATGACAAAATAAAAAAGTTGTTTTTCAAAGGAAAAATGTCACTCTTTAATTCTTGAGGATGAGAACCTTTTAAACATGGTTTGGGATTTATGATATTTTGAATAGGATTTGTGATATATTAACATATAAAATTTACTAAAAAACAACACTGTCGTAATTCACGTGAGAGAGAATCTAGCCAATTGCTAGATAGCAATACGGCGATATATATCAAGAACATCAAAAATGTACATACTTTAAGCCAGTGATTGCACTTCTAGGAATTTATCCAAATGTAGTAATCATGGATTTGTGCACAGGTGTTCATCACAGCATGGTTTATATGAGCAATAAATGTTAACAATCTAGATGTCCATGAATGGAGGATTTATTAAATGAGCAATGATGAATTCATATAATGGTATTAGTCTACCATTCAAAATGATGACATTTGGGCAGAAGCAATACTTGAAGATACAATGGTTCTGAATTTCTGGACTTTAGAAAAAATTCTTTCTCTTCCCTTTGACTAAATGTAACATATATCAAGCCAACTGAGTAAGTTGCATAATTGCAACTTACACACATACAAATTGTGCACACATACAAATTGTGCACACACATACAAATGTGCAACTACACACATACAAATTTGTTATTTGTACATTATATCTGAAAACTAAAGAGGAGGTTATGTCTATAGTAGGAAGAAAAATTCAATCTTGACCAAAGCAAAAATACAATGATGTTTCACTTACCTACTTTTTTAACTATCAGAAACATCAAATATTCAGATCAGCAGTAGACACTGAAGGTTTACTGGTTATGAGTAGGGAAGGGCGCTAGGATCTAACTCTTAAAGTCAGAAAAAGTAACCAAAAAAGAATCACAGTTGGTCCATTAACCAAAA
This sequence comes from Daubentonia madagascariensis, assembly GCA_023783475.1. NCBI lineage: Eukaryota > Metazoa > Chordata > Mammalia > Primates > Daubentoniidae > Daubentonia > Daubentonia madagascariensis. The sequence continues at coordinate 13,803,273 of JAKFHU010000487.1, forward strand.
GAGAAAACATGTTCACAGTGATTGGTACCAGCTACAAAAGACAAACTTCTGAGGATTAGAGAAGTGATAAGAAAACCAGGCAGAAAAAAGGAGAAAAATGAAAAGCAGAAAATGGCAAACATCCAGGCAGAAGTAGGGGGAAGATCAGAAGCATAAGCAATTAGAAGTGACAACAAGAGCAGCCAATGGCATACACACTGACAGAAGAAAGGAGAGTCAGTGACATGAACAAAAGACAAGATAGTTCCAAGTGGGTGACAAACCATTCAGATTTCTTAGCTTCCAAACCTATCTTTGTAACTTGCTAACGACCCATCCACCAGGGAAAATTGTAGATCATGTGGAGAAAACACAGCAATTTAGTCAGAGTGTGGTGTAGAATGGCCCTCCGAAAGACGTCCATGCCCCAATCCCCGGATCCTATGAATATGTCCTGTTATGTGGCAAAAGGGACTCTGCAAATATAATTAAATTTATGAAGTTAAAATAGAGAGATTATCCTGGATTATCTGGGTGAGCCCAGCCTAATCACATGAGCCCTAAAAGCAGAGAAATTTCTCTGGCTGGAGTCAGAGAGATGCAGCAGAAGAGGAAATAAGAGAGATTCTGAGGAAGAGAAGGATTCAGTGCACCACTGCTGGCTTTGAGATGTTGGGAACACATTCAAGAACTGGTGAGAAGCCTCTAGAAGCTAAGAATGACTCCCTGTTGACAGCCAGCAAGGAAACAAGGACATCAGTCCTACAACCACAGAGAACTAGTTTCTGCCAACAACCTGCATGAGCTTGGAAGCAGATTCTTCCCAGAGCCTCCAGATCAGAGCCCAGTCAGTCAGCACCTGATGCAGCCTTGTGAAATCCAGAGCAGAGAAACCAACCAGGGCAACCCAGACATCTTACCTACAGAACTGTGAGATAATAAATTTGTGTTGTTTTAAGTCTCTACATTTGTGCCAATTTGTTATAGCAGTAATAAGAAACAAATACAAAGAGTAACCATAGTCTAGGGTAACCCTATGATGTAAAACTGGAAGCATGCTAGACAATATACATTAGCACGGTAGGTGCTGTGTGGCATTCTAAATGGAAAAAAGCAAACCGGGGCCTATCATGTAAAAAGATAGTAGCATGTCTCCAAGTATTACTCAGCACTCTACATGGTTCAATTACAGGATACAATCCTTTAGCACGTTGTATTTTGACTTATCAAGTAACTATAGAACAGTCAATTTACTTGGTTTATATAAAATATATAGTGTTTGGTAGCTTATAAACAAAATAATAATGTAGCAGTAAGCTAGAGCTAACTATATATAAAAGTCATTCCATAATATTAATAATAATTCCAAACTAATTTCATTCTGCTAATAAATCTCAGAAAGTAGTATACCTTTGGTAGAATGCTAACTAATGCCAGGATTTTTATAAGCAAATGTAGTTCATATCATCTACCATTTATTCATTCAAATATTTACTTTTTCATTCACTCATTCATTTTTTTCCATTTATTCATTCAACAAATATTTACCATGGTTCTACCATATGTCTGCTCTGGTTGGGCACTGAAGCTACTGAGGTAAACAAGACCGACACATTTTCTGATGACCAGACAGTGAGACACAACATTAGCAGCTGGATATATAAATGGAGAAAAACAACTAACAAACTAAATCTATAAAATAATGCTACAGTGTTCACAGGATCCATTTTGAATATTATGTATCCTCTAAGTAGTTTTTATAGCGTGTGCAAATGAAACTGGTCCATTTTAGTAAAGTTTCCAAACATTGCTCCCAGCAAATGCCGTAGGAGTAGGAAGAATGAGACAGGCAAATTGTTTTTCTACGTGCTACTTCTGCAGGCTCGCGTGAAATATACCCTTCGCTATAAATGATGCCTGGAGAGAGTGAGGCAATCAGGTCAGCTAGGACTACTGGCTCCTGGATCCCCTAATATTTTGTACCTTGGAGAAACCTCATCATAGGACTGAAGTCTCACTGAGGACAATGAAGTTCTCTGATTGCTGGGGGTATGTTTTGTTGCCAGATACAGCCTTGAAAAAGCAGGTGTCAGAGTATTTTTAACCATCAGTCAGCCTTCTGATGATTTTATCCACATGAACTCTCACTGGGATTTTAAATCTTATTCTAACATTAAGGATACCAATTTTTATTATTTCTTATATACAGAACTATGTTAAAATTAAGGAAACTTGAAAAAAATTGCATGGCTTAGTATCACATTTTTAGGAACATAATAATCCTTCTCTACTAATAAAATAAATTCCCCTTCATCAAAAGATGCTAGCGCATGAAAATAACTGAAATTTGTTTCAAAATTCTCCAGTGTGTCTATGTGGTTGTGGTGGGGTGGGGTAAGCGGGATATAAACGAAACAAGTTAATCTTAATGAAGCTGGATGACAGGAATTGATTCATTAAACTATTCCCTCTACTTATATACATTTTTGAAATTTTCTAAAATAGGAAGTTAAATTTAAAAAGACTCCAGTACAAATTCAAACCTCACAAAACAATTTAATGGAAGTAAAATAAAATGCTGGGGGAGGAGGGAGATACGGTAACAAAGATAACCTACGGCTCACTATACCTCAGTTATGTAAAATTACTGATTATGTATATCATGTGTATAAATAATCAATAATTTTAAATTACCAGGTGCACAGACAATTTGGTGAACCACTGTGTTAGGGACGTAGAAAATAACAGAGAACATCTATAGGATCAGTGAAGAAAATTTTCTTAAAAGTTTAAAAAAAATTCTTTGGGAGATGGCTGCTATGGCCTTTAATTATACAATCTTCTCATTGGAAGGAAAAAAGCCACATTACACTATACTGGATGCACCACAACCATTATTCACTTATGAGATACTTACTGAGCACCCACTATATGCAAAAAGTGGGGCTAGCCACTAGGGGTCATAAAAAGTATATAGAATAGGATTTTTGTCCTCAGAGAGTTTATGGTTTTGGAAAAGCGAGTCAACATATATTCTTCACCTTTAAAACAAAAACAAAAAGCAAATTGTAGGATCTTCCTTAGGGTCAGTACACATTTGGTATCATGGCTTGAATCTAGCTTCATCTATAGTACACTAATTGATGCTTATATTGCTCAATTAAGTAGAAGAGCTTACTCTACTGTAATTCCTGTATCTTATTTAAGAATGTGTAAAAGGGTATGATTTTGCAACATTTTAAATAAAGAGCAACAAAATTTTAAAGTTTCTGCCTAGGTTCCCTAGTCCTCACATACCCTAACCTACTTGCTGTGTCCTACAGATATGTGCCCTATAGATATGTCCCCTATTCTCTCAACCTCTCACCTTTTGGAAAAGCTCTTTCTCAAACTTCACGCATTCATTTAAAAAAATACTTCTAAGCACCTATTATGAGCCAGATATTGCTCTAGGCACAGAGGTGAGAGCAGTGAATAATACAGGCAAAAATCTCTGCCCTAATTGTGCTTATCTGTTAGTTTTAACATGTTTCCCCAATCTCCCACTACCTCCATCCACTCAATAATCCCCTGAACAAGATCTTCCAATTCAAGGCAGAAATTGCCTTGAATCTACCTTCTTCCTCTGACCATCATCCCTCTAATCCCTCCAATACTGCTACAGAGGGACTCAGGGGCTAATTTGCTTATCTATGCTTCTTTAGCACCCACCATAACATCGGGCACATAGAAGAAACTTAGTTGTTTGATAAATAAATTATTAATTAATTAATAGCTTAAGCTTTAGAAACCTAGAAGATTCATTTATGCAGAATGCATAATTCCCTAAAAATGCCAAATTGCTAAAGCATTATTGCACATTAGGTACATTTTTATTAAACTAAGAATACACAACAGTATATTAACACAGAGAGTAGTTCTCTTCTCAGCTTAATACCTATTTAGCTAAAAGATTTTCAAAATATTAAACCATTAACTACTGCTTATATATTAGGTTTTACATTTTTTAAATGAAGCTCAAAACTAATATACTCTTTTAATTCATGTCAGTAAGTTTAACTCCATGCTGATGACTATAAATACACAAGAAAAACTGGAACAAGTACTAAACATGCCATCCTCAGAATTTTTTTCCTAGATGATAACGGCAAGCATTTTTGGGGGGCACTCTAAGCAAATAAGCCAGCTGTTTCTGTCCATAATAACTATGGTTCAAAAGTGGAAATGGCCATGACTCCCTCTGACTGGACTCCTCTATACAACAAATATAGGTCAAAATCAATTTAAAGAACCTTCAAGAAGTCAGCCAAACTTTCTCACTGTGTCAAATACCACTTCAAGTGAATTAGTACTAAATAATGGATTAGAATTATTTCCTTTATACAAATATTATTATAACATTATTCCTTATAAAGAATATGTTATAAAGACATATTTTTAATAAGTGTGATAATCTGTTCAACTGCTTTGTTTTATTCACATCTCAATAAAACAAGTCGGTCAGTAGAGAGGACTGGGAGGTTATATTATATAAAGGATACCAGAAGTTATCAAGTACTTAAAAATTTTTGAGAATGAGTGTGACATTAAGCATGGCTAAACACCACATTGTATTTTCACTTGCATGTCCAAATCTAACAAGTTCCTTGCAGAAACTGCTTGCCACCAAATGTAACCTTCAATTCCAATACTTAAAGAAACTTCCTGCCCAATAAACCTCTGGCATTTCTGTGCTGTTCTCTCCCTTTAACCTCTTCAATTTCATTAACAGAGGCTTTACCTTTGGTGGTGATTGCTGCTGTTTGTTGGTACTTCCTGAATGCTGCAGTCTTAGAGCCCGAGGGATAAATTCAGGTGCCAGTGGATTCAACACATATGTCTTCTTTAGTTCTAAAGCCTCTAACTGGGCCTTGATCTGTTCAAAAGTGATTCCATGTAGGCTATTGTTTTCATGACACAGGGCAATAAACCGCTCCCAAAATTTCCTACAAAAAAGATTTAGAAGATGAGTTTACAAGTCAGTGGATGAAATCACAGAACATAAATAACTAACGATAATTCAAATTCTTCACCCCCTCCCCAAATCCTTAAATCCAATAGTCATCTGACTATGATTTAGGTGTAATTTTCTACCAGATCTCAAGACTTCAGAAATTTGATTCTGAAACTATAGTCATGCCTAGTATTACGGTACATACAAAACAGGCTCTCAATTAATTTTGGCTCATCGATGCAAGTAACATAGTCAATGCTCAACTATCCATGCTAATCCAGAATGATGTTTTTTGTTATCCACATAAAGAGTGAAGATTTCAAAACTGATGGTAACTCATTTTACACAAAATTTGTACTTCTAGGCATACTCATATATACATTCATATATATATACACACACACATACTATATATATAATGTATATACTTCAATATAATGTATATAGTTCAAAATTATATAATTCAAATTTATATATACATATGCATACATATATACATATACACATATATCTATATATTTGAATTATAAGGCCAAAGTAGCCTAATGCTAGATAAGTAAGAAAAGCCAACTCAGAACATAACTTTGAGTCATAAAGTAGATAATCCTCACAGGATTCTTAAGAAATAATTACCTACTCCTATATTTTTCTCTTATTTAACATATGCTTATCACAAGCATAGCTCATAACATTAATTTACTAAGTTATAAGGGTTAAATGAATTATGGAAAATATAGGAAGTTGGAATACAAATTTTAATGTTGATTATTCATTTCCTAATCAAATTAATAAATACTAAAGGAGAAAAATACATTCAAAATTTGTTGCATTTGTATACCGTTGTTCCTAAAGGTTTGAAAATTGATTGCTAAATACTAAAGTTATTAAATACATATTAAAAAATATACAAGAAGTTCTTAAATTTTAAATGACTATTGTAAATATGCATACCTATGTTTAATATGAGGCTCAAATAATGTTTTATTATGCTATAAAAGATATGTGATATGGTTTCTTCCCAAGTTGGTATCCTTGTGTCCAAGTGGACAGCAGGTAATCAATATGGCTTCAAGAAGCATAAATAAAAAGGTTTATATTATAAAAGTTAGTATAGGAATGGCAATTGGGTTATTAATATATTCATAAAACTTTACAGAGTTTAATTTCAAACTGTTTCTCTTACATATGCCTTCTAACATCTTTACTGATTCTTGATTGATTGATTGATTGATTGAGACAGAGTCTCACTCTGTCGCCTGGGCTAGTGCAGTGGCGTCATCGCAGCTCACCGCAACCGCAAACTCCTGGGCTCAAGCAATCCTCATGCCTCAGCCTCCCAAGTAGCTGGTACTACAGGTGCATGCCATGACACCCAGCTAATCTTTCTATTTTAGTAAAGACGGGGTCTCGCTCTTGCTCAGGCTGGTCTCAAACTCCTGAGCTCAAGCGATCCTCCCACCTCGGCCTCCCAGAGTGCTAGGATTACAGGCGTGAGCCACTGTGTCCCGCCTTTTTCTGAGTTTTTTAAAGACGAGTTTTAGAAATGGGTCCACAAAAAATTTTAGACCTACATATAAACAATAGGAAAGTAAAAATGCTACAAAATATTAATATGTATTTCTGGCCATAAGATTAAGGCTAAGAAGATAGTCATTCAGTTACAGGAAGTGTGTGTTGCCAATAAATGCAAGGACTGAAAAGCTGTCCTTTATTTTTATTCTTAAGAACGCTTCTGAAGGAATTAATTTTTTTTCTCATAGTAACATGAGAAACTATAAGGAAGGATTATCTTAAATAGTACTCAGGATCTAAAATCCATCAACTTTCCCACCCTTTTGATAAGAATAGCCACAATATTCAACTGCAAAAATATTTATCAATACAATTCCACTACATACTGTATTCATAAGAAAATCCTTTTAGTCTAATAATAAAGTATCAGTTTCATAGAGTGGTATTTTCTGTTTGTGTTGGACTTCAAGACAAAGCAAAACAACGAGGAAAACACAATGGACTGGCTTTTACTCTACCTAGCTCAGTTTTTAATATCAATTCCTTATTACATATTTTCATTTCCAGCTTACATAGCCAAATGCTAGAATTTGCTTTATTTTTAAGCTACCTTTTAAAACTTCATACCCTGTTCCTATATTGCCCTCACTGGCCTCAAGCGCATTAAACAGAATTTGAAGTAACACTGAGCCAAGCAGAACCTTCAAACAACCTCATACTTCCCAAGAATCAGGTAGCTCAGTAACAGTCTTTGTATACAAGATCTCAGGGATCTCAAAGAAATAGCCTTTGAGCTAAAGGACACCATTTTAGAAGTAACATTAAACACTTACTGTAAGTTAATCAAGCTAAACTACTTCCAAAAGTAACCGGAAATTTGCATGTTAGAGTTGACATCTTGTTATTGCTCCATTGATATATTAATAGCAAAATGGTCAAGAGCATAGATTCTAAAAGTAGACTGAAACCTGGCTCTGTCACTCAGTAGCTGTGTAACCTCATGCAAATTACCTAAGCTCTCTTTATACCTCAGTTTCCTCATGTGTAAAATGGGGCACTAGCAGTATTATTATTATTATTCCTTATTATGGAAAAGACTTTTATCACTTCTAAACTTTCAGAGAAATGGTTTTTTTCCTTTAAAAATTCTTAGTTTTAAAGCTAAAAACTTTCCTTTTTTCTCTCACTGCAGGCTCTTTCAAAGACTATTCACATCGCCCTTGAACTCCCCATACTTACTACACATGACATTATAAGGCATTTCTGAATACACATAATTGGAAGATCACCTGAGAATTTCAACTACACCCAGAAGGAGGATAAGAATTCACCACTAGGGTTATTTTAAGGCTTCATCAATTCTCAGCCTCCTCCCTAAAATGTTAACATATTATTATGTTAACCATTTTTTTCTAGTACTATTGGTTAGAAAACCCAAGTGTACTTCTATATTATAATATAATTTTAGGTATTTCAAAGGACAAAACCCTTCTTTTACTCACTGCGTGAACACAAAGTTTGGTTTTGTTTTTATGTTAACCTTGCCTCTAGGATCACTGATAAAACATTGAAAAATCACTTGGTGTCTTTAGGTCCACATGTATGTGTTCATACACATATACACACATCTCTACACATACATGAAGTATGTCAGTATTTCACTGAGTAAATGAAATGTGCTAATGAAGAAATTATTCAGCTACAGAGAAAACCTTCTCCAAACATGTTGGTTTGGAAAAATGTTATCACTCTCCTCTTGGCCTCCCCCCATTCAGTGCAGGTTTATCTGTGTATATCTGTCACTTCCTGGGAAAGATGGCATAACCCAGAAAGAAGAGCATGGGTTTTGAAGTCAATCTGACATCTGTTTGAGTGAACCACATAATAGCTATGTGACCCTGGGCAGTTATTTAAACTCTCTGAACCAGGCTGCCCATAATACACAAATAAAATACCCACATTGCAGGGTTGTTGGGGTGACTGAATGAGGCAATGTGTGTAAAGTACATAAACCAGCACCTGGTACAGAGAAAGCTGTCAATAAACAGCAGCCACTATATTAGTATTTATCAGTTTGGCAAGGGAGGGAGGGAAGAGTTTACTACATTCGTTTGGGGTTTATAGAAAAGTTCTGTTTAAAAATACCTTACAACAAAAAAGAATACCTAACTGATTGACTCCTAAACTGGTATAATATACACCGTAATTACCTCCTGAAAACTTGATTGATATTTGGGAATATCACATTAGTTTTTTGTAAACATCAAATGAAAAAAGTGTGGGAAAAGTCCTAAAGAAGTCGAACTACAAAGAATTCATTCTTCTGTTCTTACAGGACCCAAAAATCATATTAAGTACTCCAGGTTTACTTGTATTGTAAGATCAAGTTAATTTCTAATGAAATTAGTGAAATTAAAGTTTAAATATCCATATGCCACACTATCAACTCTTGGACTAGAGCCATGATTAAACTGTCCAAATAGGCTGGATGTGGTGGCTCACACCTGAAATTCCAGCATTTTGGGAAGGCCAGGGTAGGAGGATGGCTTAAGGCCAGGAGTTCAAGACCAGCCTGGGCAAAACAGCAAGACCCTGTTTCCACAAAAAATTTTTTTAAATAAATAAAAATAAACTGTCCAAATAAAACAGATAATCAGCACTCCTATCTATGTATGATTTTTTTCCTCAACATAACATTTACTTTGTGGAAAATATTTTACTTAGCCTATAAATTAATGTGCAGTCCTTGACACACCCCAGTCAAGTAATAAGAAATAAGCAATCATTAGACTCAGCTTCAAGTTAAAAATTAGCCTGGATAATTCTGACAGCATGGTCTCAGGAAGACTTATTCACCTATTTGCTCTGAGAAAGTAATGATTTATGTCAGAGAAAGGGTGAAAAATGCTGATCGCATGCAATTCATAGTATAATATGACTATGTAGAAAGGGTAATGGTTTCTTTAAAAATATTCAGGTTGGTAAATATTTGGAGTTATTTATAAGGAGAGCCCAAAACTAATGTGGCTCAACACTATTCCTATACCTATTTATTTCCCCAACAGTTTCTAGTTGTTTTTAACACATGTTGTCCCATTTTATACATGTTTTAATACATTCAATTCTAATCAAACGGTATCTGCTATCACTTACCAAATGATAAATATAAACAAAAATGGTAAAATACCACAGCAACATTCTAACCAAATACACTTTAAATGAAGAGTAAAGTAACTAAAGTAAAATTCTCAGGATGTAAGCCAAATTAGTAGACTCCTAAATATATATTTAGTTCTATTCATTTGTAATATAGAATTAATATATTCCTTTTCCCAATTTTCTGTCACTACTGACTACAAATGAATGGCAATCTATTTTTAAAATATGAAATTAAAGACATGTTACAACAGAATTATTTATAGATAAGTCATAGGCCATTCAAGCTTTGTTTTTTAAAAAAAGAAAAGGTTATTTTTCATAATCTAACCATAAATTAAAACTCTACTTAATTCCTTTGTTAACAGCTTTCCCCTATAAAGGATATTAACTTTGTTTGGGGTCTTAAACTCTAACACATGAAACTTATTCTAAAGGTCCCAGTCTCCCTTCCCATATAATTTTTCTTCCTGCTAGAACATGAAAACAGATAATAAAATGCTGCCAAATCTATATTGCAGCAGAAAATTTGGTTTAAAGAGTACCATGCCCTAATAGCTTTAATTCTAACATATCAAAAAGAAATAATTAGCTGAGGCAGATTCAAGACTGTCTACATTTCCTTCTACTATTCTGAACTGACTGTGACAGGTACTAGCTAGCATACTTATAAAATTTTAAGTAATCCCTAGCATATTTCTTTCTTTTTCACAACAGAACATTATAAATTTCTGTTCAACTGCGTCTCTTTTTTTAATGCTAACACAGTTTTTCAATACTCGAAAGGCCCAAGTTTCTATTACTGGCTTCATACAGTTAAAATTCCTATTAACTGGTATAAGTCACAAGTGTATAAAGAGAAATTTTTTGTTTAGGTTAATATTTAACCTTATTTTAGTAGAAACTGTTCCTTATAACTAAAGTCTAATGAATACTAACGATGCTATCCAAAGATACGTGATGACCATTTCTAACCCCCTTAATTTTAAGATCCTCTGGATTAACCAGATACAGAGAATCATTTCCATTGAGAAGCCCTGAGAGAACATGACTACAGAAGAAAATTCATCAAAAATCAGAACAATGAAGGGAAAAAAATGAGGTACCACGTGATATATTAATAAAATTTAATATCCATCAAAGATACACACGTTACACAAAACCTCAGAACCCTTGCACTATTTGTTCCCTCTTCCTGGGGCACTTTTACCCCAGATATCTGCAAAGTTTACTACCTTACTTCCAAAGTTGGTTTCTCAGTGAGGCCTACTCTGACCAGGATACTTACAATCACAAACCAGTCTGCCCCACCCCACCACTCCTAATTCCCCTCAATTATCTCCTTTCCAATCAATTTACCATGTAAGATACTATATAATATTCTCATTTAGTTTATTGTAGTCTTCTCTCCTCACCAATAAAATGTGCGCCCCCCCGCCAATAAAATATAAGCCCCACAAGGGCAGAGATTTTTGTCTATTTTGTTCATTGATGTATCCTCAGTGACTTAGGAGAGAGCTTAGAACACAGAAGGTACTCAGGAAATATCTGTTGAATAATGGCTGAATGAATGCACACACAATTATGTATATAATATACAAAGTAATATACTTTCATGTTCCCATTGGATATCAGGCAATAATAAACCTGATTGTAATTAGCCAAAAGGGCATATAAATAAATGTACACATAGGGATACAAATTACTTCACATTTCCCCCCTTAATGTCTCAATCAGTAACACATAATTACCTGCATCTTCCGACAGAGCACAGAGCAATGGGGTCACCCACCACAGCAACCAGGGACTGTGCTCTTGTGATGGCAGTATTGAGAAGCTTGTAGTTAGACAAAAAACCATAATCTAAGTCCTCTGTGGAATCTTCCAGAAGTTGCTCTTTCTTTTTAATTGGTGTCTGTTTATGTTTACAAGTATGCCTTGTACGTACTGTGCTAAGAAACAAAACTCTGAATTGCTTTCCTACAAAAAAGATTTTTAAAAAAATAAGATTGTCATTCTGAACTACTAATATAATAAAAGCATTGCATTTTAAAAATGTAATTGATAAATAACAGACGTTGGTGAGTATGTGCAGAAACTGAAACCCCTGTGCACTGTTACTGGGAATGTAAAATGGTACAGCTGCTGTGGAAAACAGTGTGGCAGTTCCTCAAAAAATTAAACATAGAATTACCACATGACCCAGTAATTCCACTCAGGTATATACCCAAAAGAATTGAAAGCAGGACTCAAACAGATATTTGTACACCCACGTTCATAGCATCATTATTCACAATAGCCTAAAGGTGGAAGCAGCCCAAGTGTCTATAGACAGATGAATGGATACACAAAATGTGATGTATACATACAATGGATTCTTCAGCTTTAAGAAGGCATGAAATTCTGACACATGCCACAACATGGATAAACCTTGAAGATACTATGCTAATGAAACAAGCCAGTCACAAAAGGACAAATACCATACAATTCCACTTATATGAGGTACCTAGAATAGTCAAACTCAGATACAGAATATAGAAGGATGATTGCCAAGAGGGAAGGAAGAATGGGGAATTATTGTCTAATGGGTATGGAGTTTCAGTTTGGGAAGATGAAAAAAGTTCTGAAAATGGATGGTGGTGATGGTTGCACAATAATGTCAATGTACTTAATGCCAAAGAACTGCACGCATAAAAATGGTTAAAATTGTAAATTTTATGTTATATGTATTTTACCACAATAAAAAAATTTTTAATGATATTGCTGGAAACAACCTTAGAGATTATCTAGTACCAGGTCCCACCCAATACAAGGAGCCTTCCTTGAAGCAGAGTCATCTAGCCTCTGGCCAACCAGGGTAAACACAACTGATTCCATAAGGAAGCCTTATAGAGAGTCTAGTTTGTACATTTTTTCTTATGCTCTTCTTATAGTAACATATCTATTCCCTCATTCTATAACAAGTCTCCAAATATTTGAATACAATTTTAATGTCAGTCCTTAGTCTCTTCTCTAGGCCAAACAATCCTAGTTCTTTCAACCATTTCTGACTTTCATATGGTAGTTTCTAGAAACTATTAACTATCCTAGGTCTCCTCTGGGTGCTTTCTAGTTTACTACTAATGTTCCTTCTAAAATGCTCACCCAAATTCTGCATGATCTGGACAACACATGGTACAATGGAGCTATTTCTTCCCCATGATCTGAACACTGTATTACTCTTACTATTGTATATTACCATGAAACTTAACATTGTACTGAGCTTTTTTTAGTGTTCACATCATAGTGTTGCTCTGGTTATTTAAAAGCACAAATTTTATAGCAATTAATTACATGAAGACAATTTAAGAGTTCCCAGTAACTATTCACTTAGGAAAGTCTATAGATAGAATCTTTATGAAGAAATTAGTCCTTAGATACAATATAACAACAGCATGTGTTGTATGCCATTGTGATTGTAACTCATAGCATACAGATATTATATGGCATTTATTCAATTATGGTCAAAGAAAAAGTCCATTTGTTAATACTTCTTTTATTTGGACTATAAAAATTTAATAAACATGTAAATGAGCTCAACCTCTAATTGCCAAATTTGGCATTAAAGAACTTGGTATGAAATGAGTACATAATTGCTTGTTCAGAAAAGAGATCTTGAGCATTAAAAATCAAATGTGAACACACTTTAAGATTTAAGCATTTGAATGACTTAATTCATTTCAATTAATACTTACCTTGAACATTTAGCACCCTTTCTACATTAACATCAGATAATCGCTTTTTTCGAAGTTCAGCACGTATCCTAAACACTTGATCAGCATATGGAGTCACCACACCAATACTGCCATCATCTAACTTCCCCCATGCTACTGGCCACTTCCTTCTTAACTCTTCTACACGTTCCACCACTTCAAATACCTTTAAACAAACACACATATACACATTAAAGTTATCACCAATGTTTGGGGAAAGGAATATGGTAACTGACATAGATTTATAACGGATCTCATTTTAGCATATGCCATTTAAAAACTACCTCTAAATGGGAATAACACTTTGCTAATGTGAGCAGAGTAAGAATTAAAAATTTTAATCTACATTTTAAACATTAAAATTCTACAATAATGCAACCAGTGAAAACATGAAAATCAGAGACAATGCAATTGGCCCCTATCCTTCACCAGTCCCCCATCCTTAAATAGGGACAGGCTCAAATTCCTGTGTAGGGAGAAAGACAGGGAAAGGGCCATGACACTACGGAAAGCAGGGAAAGCAAGTTCCACATCCCCAGGATTTCTCAGTCCACTCTCTCTAGATCAGGCCAATGAAACTAACCAACCAACTAGAAGATTCCTGTAATCAGTGCCACTAAGTCCCAGCAGTAAAGGGTCTAAGCATTGCCCCCACCCCCACTGATATAACTAAGCAGACCAGCCAGCAGCCAGCAGCTGACACCAAACCACAGCTGGGACTAGGCCAAATTTAGATCAGAGACACAGACAGTCAGAATTCACTGCCTTCGAGTGGTACAAGTTCCACCAAACCATTTTATTAACCTTGCAATAAAGTAACACCACATTTTATGCAATTGAATTTTGTGGATCCCATTTATTGGATTATGATAGGGTTCAGGGTAGTTTGATCTACTGTAATTCAATAAATTTATCCAACAGTTCCAATGTTTGGCACAGTAGGGGTTACAAAGATTGATAAAACACGTTCCTTGCCTGCTAAGACATTACTGTCTATTTAGAAAAGACAGTCATAATAAAATATATACATAAGGCAAGCACAATAGAGGGTCAGTCAAGAGTGTAGAGGCATATACAAGGAAAAATTTATAAAGATGTCTTTTAAGTACATTATTTTTTATTAATAATATCTATTTAAATTTACAACATTAAATATGCTTAACACAATTTGACAATTTTTACCTTTTAACTTGAAGATCATTGCCTAGGAAGCAATTCCCATTTCCAGATATAAATTCAATGAAAGATAGAGGTAAAGACTACAGTTGTCTATTGTTATAATGATACAACAGCAAGTGGATCAAATATTCAGACTGCCTAGGGAATCTGAAGAGCAAACTGGACTAAAGACATGGAGTTCTCACTATCAGGAAACAGAAAGTAAACTTATTCAGTCTACTGCAGAAAGGAATAAGAAAAAATCGTCTTTACCCATGTGATTAAATATGGGAGTAGATGAAAGTTGGGAGACACCTCTGCTGCACACACCCACCCCCCAAACACACACAGAGTTCCTATCACTAAGCAATGCATAACCATTTCTCCACTTTATCTCCTCATTGTGTAGTCAAAATACACACACTTGGAATGGTGACATGAGAAGCTTCGGGAAACCTCTTTCCCAGACAGACATCTTTTAAGCTAGTCAAAATTAGCAAAGACAATCATTCAAAGTCTCTAAAGATTGACCAAAGAGCTTACAAGAAATTGAGAAGCATCTATTCAACAAAATCTACAGAAACTCAGTAAAACAGTAGGAGGTTGGGGCATACAAGCTAGGGACTGCCCCCATTCCCTCACAGCTCTGCCTTATAGAACTGTTTCAACAGCCAAGGGGCAATTCCCATCCCCCCCAACCCCCTGGGGTGAAAAAGCTATTCTAGGTGGTTTGGGCAGGTGGTAAACATTGGCAGAATACGTTTTTCACAGCTCCGTGCTGCAGAAGGCCTATACTGAGCAGTTGGCAGTAGCTGGGCAGTGCCTGCTCCCCTACCCCATCTCCTGTTACACAAGGAGTGGGACAGTGGGTAAAGACTGCAGTTCCCACTTTCCTGCATAGCTCTGTATTGCAGGACAGCTGATTCAATGGGCTTGGAAACCCACTGACATTTCCCTTCTTCCCCAGCTTCCTAGGAGAGAAGACTTATCCTGGGTAGATTCAGCAGCCAGTGAACAGTAGCCAATCCCAACCTCCCCTGGTCTGGGTTGCAAAAGACCTACGCTTGGCAGTGGCAGCAGCTGGATGGTAGCACCAGGATGACAGCATAGATTACACATAAACACACAGCACACACAGAGCTCCTGCTCCATAGAATGGTTGCAGGTTGGGAAAAGCAGTGAAGAGCAAGTTCCATGTTCTCCCCCAGCAACTGTGCCATAAGTTCTGCCCAGGAAAGGTAAGAGGAAGCCTCACAAACTGGCAACACTCCGCCTCTGCCGGGGGACCCAATGTCAGCTGGATTACACTGTGGAGCAATTTACATCCCAGGGGGTTGAAAAGTAAAATAACTGAAATCAAAAATTTACCAACAGGATTCAATAGATTTGAGGGGACAAAAGAATGAATCAGAAAGGGTGAAGACAGATGGAGAGTATGTAAGCTGAAGAACTGAGAGAAAAAGTAAGAAAAAACAGCAAAGCCTTAGAGAAATGTGTAACACCATTAAGCTCATCAACATGCATATAATGAAAGAAATAGAAGGAGAGCAGAGACAGAAAGGAACAGAAAAAATGTTCAAAGAAATAATGGCTAAAAATTTTCCATATTTAATGGAAAATATTGATCTATACATCCTAGCTCAATGAACTTCAAGGAGGAAAAATGCAAGGAGATCCATACCCAGACACATCATAGTTGAAATGCTGAAAGTCAAAGACAAAAACAAAATCTTGAAAACAGCAAGAGAAAAAAACCAACTCATTATTTAAAAAGGAATTCCAGTAAGTTTAACAGATTTCTCATAAGAAACAATGGAGGCAAGAAAGCGGTGGGAAACACATTTCAATGTGCTGAAAGAAAAAACTAAACCAATAATCTTATATACTGCAAATCTACCTCTCAAAAATGAGGACAAAATAAAGGCATTTCCAGGTAAACAAAAACTGAAAGATTCCTTATTAGCAGACTCTCCTTATAAGAAATAATAAGGAAGTCCTTCAGGCTAAAAGCAAGTGACACCAGACAGTGATTCAAATCCACACAAAGAGTGCTGCTAAAGGTAATTATGTGGGTAATTATAAAAGTATAACAGCGTACTTCTTCTTTCTTCTCTTAACTGATTTAAAGAGCAAATGCATAAAACCATATGTACATAATTGTATTGTTAGGCTACAGCATACAGATATATAATATGTTTGACAATAACAGCGCAAAGGAAGTTGGTGGAAAATGACACCAGATGGTAACACAAATCCACAGAGGGAAGTGAAAAGAATGAGAAATAGTAAATAAGAAGGTTAATACAGCATACTCTATAAATATGTACTTGTCCCTTCTTCTTTCAGAATTTTTTAAAGACATAAAATTATATAATATAAAGTAATAGTTATAACATGTATTGTTGAGTTTGTAATATATATAAATACATATAGGTTATATATATTCATTAATAACAATAATAGCACAAAAAGGGAGCAAGGGAATCAAACTATGTAGGAGTAAAGTTTCTATATCTCACTGGAATTAAGTTAGTATAAATTTGAAGTATATTTTGATAAGTTAAGATGTATATTGTAAGCCCTAGAGAAACCACTAAGAAAACAACTCAAATATATTGTTAAAAAAATAATTAAAGGAATTAAAATGTGACACTAGAAAATATGCACTTAATACATAAGGTCAAAGAATACATGAAATAGAAAAAAAAGGCAGAGGTAAATCCAACCATGTCAATAATAACATTAAATGGGAATGGATTAAACAATCCAATCAAAAGGCAGAGATTTTCAGACTCGATTAAAAAAAAAGATCCAATGACACACTGTCTACAGGAGATGCACTTTAGATTCAAAGGTGTAAAGAGGATGAAAAATACATATGCAAACAGCAACCATAAACGAGGTGGAATGGTTATACCAACAGCTGATGAACTGACTTCAAACCAAAAAGCTGTTACTAGAGAGAGATAAAGAGGGACATTTTGAAACAATAAAAAGGTCAATCCAATATAAAGATACAACAATTATAAACATATATACAATTAACTACAGATTCTCAAAATATATAAGGCAAAAACCATGTTTTCCTCCATGCCTCAGGCCTCACCAAACCTAATGGATTCTTTTTTTTATATCTGTACAACTCTGTCTACCTCTCATATCATATTATCTTATGGTTATTTGTTTCCATAGCTCCTCCCTTCGGACTGAATTTCTCAAGGTTAAGAATCGTATCTTGCTGCTTAGTATTTAAATTGTGCTTTTTAAGCCTGGCGCAGTGGCTCACACCTGTAATCGTAGCACTCTGGGAGGCAGAGGTGGGAGAATTGCTTGAGGTCAGGAGCTCAAGACCAGCCTGAGCAAAAGCAAGACCCTGTCTCTACTAAAAATAGAAAAATTAGCTCAGTATCGTGGCGCGCGCCCGTAGTCCCAGCTACTTGGGAGGCTGAGGCAAGAGGATCGTTTGAGCCCAGGAGTTTGAGGTTGCAGTGAGCTACGATGGTGCCACTGTAGTCTACACAGGGCGACAGAGCAAGACTCTGTCTCAAAAAAAAGACTATAAGCATTTTAAAATGAAAAAATAAGTAAGTTATGCTTTTTTTTTCAACTTGGCATTAAATTAAAACCACTATTGTGAGATATGAATACAGAATCGAATAAAAAAGAATGATCTTTCTCAGTCTCCTGCCATTTTAAGCATGTGAAAAAAGACACAAGTTCAAATGATGTACAAAGCACATGATATACAATTAAAAAAACATGTTCTCCAAACAAGGAAGAATTATACACAGCAAAAATGCTATGAGTATTCCTTCAACTTCAGGTTCTTTAATTTCATTTTTAATTCCAACCTTTGTTTTAAGTTGATTTGGATTTTAACGCCGTGTAAGACTATCTTATGTTCATAATAATGGAATTTAAACTATTCTCAAATGCCCTCATAAATTTTAGTCACACCCTTTACAAAAAAAGAGATCTCATTTTCCCCCGTCAATGTAGCTGGTGCCACCTGCTCCGCTAGCTCTATAACACCAAATAGAGAAAATAGAGTTTCACCTTTAAATTATACACCATCAAGAAAAGTCCAAGGAGTCCAAAAACGTTTTACTGTCCAAGTATGCCTACACTGGTATTCAGCTGAGGTGAACAAAGATCAGTTTTTGCCCTTATAGAAAGAACCCCTGGGGCAATGTGTCTCAAAATTGTTGACTGCAGTAACTCACGGGGCTGAAGAGATTGAATGAACAACTATGCTCTGATGAACTTCGAAGTGGCTTGAAATTTCTCTAAAGTTGTATGTTTAATATTTAAAGGTCATACGAATGTCGCCTCTATGTTCTTTTAATATGAAAACTATATTTTTCCAAAGAATTTTTGAGTAAAATTCACAGGCCAGGAAGATGCACCTTATTTATCCTATAGCTTATAGGTTTCTTAGGAAACATACCATGTAACTGTGAAGGAACAGCCTCTGGCAAACATCAACCCTGACTAAGGACCAAGGATTAAGGCTCAGCTCTGATCCCTGATGTCACAGCAGGATCACCAAGCCTTCTGGATTTCAGGCCCTGCTTGTCGCTCCCTGTTGGCCCTCCCCCAACTACCATGGCTGGTTTCTAGGCCAGTGGTTTCCAACCTGAGTGCAAAAACAGTAAAGGGGACCTCTAGAGTTATTTCCGATATTTCAAATATTTTTTAAAAGTTTACCTTTTCCTAAAATTAAATGGCACAGACTAACTAAAATGTCAAGTTTCTTTGCTTCGAGCTATGATTTTATCAAGTAAGTACTGATGATTTTCTTGTACTAACTTCTAACTACAGGCCTCTGATCAATTTTTTAAAGGAAAAATGAATTCCTATTACATAATAAAAGCCATTTCTTTGCAAATAAGATGGGTAAAGCATGGGATTTAAGGGCAGTGGACATCAAAGATGGAGAACCACTCCCCTCACGATCAACCATGCATTCCTCCCTCCTCCAGGTTTCCTGAAGTCCAGAACTCCATACCCTTGTGACAGCCAGAACCTTAACCCCTGGATTTCTGGCCTGCTAGCCCCTAAAGACTTTGCCATTTTTTTTGTCTGTTGCCTGATTTGACCATCCGTACTAGCCACATTCTCTCTGAACTTAAAAAACTAGAAACTATAAGAGAACTATATAAGTTGGAGCACATAATGTGAGAGCAACGTCGTTATCTGGGTCTGTGTGATCTCTCTGGAGCAAAGGATTCTGCAATTCAAATCTTACTCATTTAAAATGATACCTGATTTGTGTATGCACTATAAAATTTAATCAGAACCTATTTTAGATACCTAACAATAATGATCTGAGAACAATGTTGGCTTTTCTTGTAAATGAAATCATGTATTTTGTGTTTTATCATAAGACAAAAAGTAAATCAAAGTTTTTGTTTTCCATAGGAGATTCATCTTAACAAATCAATGTTATACATGAAAGAATAAATTTTACATACTATTTTCATGTAAATGAAGTCAACACACAGTAAAATGTCAACCTAAACTTTTAAATAAATGCTCAAAACCAGACTATGTGACTGAGAAAATGTTAACAATTTGCAAAAAGAACTAAGGTACCTCTGCATTATTATAAAAAGCTGTGCTATTTTTTTCTTGTACATCTTCCCCTCGTGCTGTAAAGAAAGTTAGTGGGTAGAAATCCTTGTGTGCTGGTTGCTTTCCACTGGCCATCAGTTTGCCCTCATAGAAAAGCTCAGAGGTGTAACTGCAGAAAAAGACAAAAGAAAAAAAAAATAGTAATCTATCATCAAAATTAATTTCACCTATAAGAAAAAAAAGTCAATTCTAATAATATTGTTTTATGTCCATGATTAATTTTAGTACAAATATCTGATACTTAGGATGCCAAGAATTTCTCCAAAAATAGCCACAGCAATAACCACACAGTAGGCTCCTGGTATAACGTTGTTAAATAGATTGGTTTTGTTAAGGTATGAAGCCAGAACATAGAAAGAAAAGAAAGAAATGATGACAGTTCAATACTGGATGAGACCTTTGCTCTATGAGGAAATTTCCCAACCAGTAAATTTTCTTGGTTAATACATATTTTTATTTATGTGGATCTTATATAGTCATACACCACATGATGTTTTGGTCAATAACAGAACATACATACAAAGGTGGTCCCATAAGATTATAACACCATATTTTTATTGTACCTTTCCTATGTTTAGATATGTTCAGATAAACAAATACTTACCATTGTGTTACAATTGCCTACAGTATTCAATACAGTAACATGCTGTACAGGTTTGTAGCCTAGGAGCAATAGGCTATACCATATAGCCAATGTGTATAGTAGGCCATGCCATCCAGGTTAATGTAAGTAAGTATGCTCCATGATATGATCTTCATACAACAAAAATCGCCTAATGACACATTTCTCAGAACGTATCTGTCAACAAGTGACTTATTACTGTACTCAGACATGCAAACACAGATATAGAGATACTGACACAATGCACACAACTGCAGAACAGTGAACTTTTCAACTGAAAAATGAATCCACTTTATTGATGAAGATACCATCTAGTACTTGACTTATCACTGACTGCAGCAAATGATTGCCAACAATAAAAGAGGAGTCACATTTTGAGACATTGATAAAAATTGTATCTATCCAATTGCTTTCAGAGAAAACTAAAAATGGTTTTCACATGACTGACATAATTAATATTATTAAATTATACTAAATTTTTAAAAAGTATAAGTACAGTGGGGGTAGTGACTAGAAATAAGCAGAAAGGGGCTTTCCAGAGTACTGGGAATGTTCTGTTTCTTGATCTGGATGCTGGTTACATGGAGTGTCCAGGTTGTGACTATTCACTGAGCTGTCATTTGTAATATGTTCATTTTATAGATGTATACTATATTTACTAGAAATCTTCTAAAAACCTATTAATAAGTTTCATGGTTTTGCTCCCTTTCTTCTTCCCTTTCTTACTTTCTTTTAAAACACATTCCTTATACTTGTATAACACAGACAAAGACATATAAGCAAACCATTACATTTTTTGTCAATATATTTATTACAGCATGTCGTTTTTCATACAGATTATATATTTAGTCACAGGAAGATATATGACACAGCTAATGGAACCTATATTGTGAAAAATTACAACTCTGACTTTCGAAGTGGTCTTTTTTCTTTTTTTTTTTGAGACAGGGTCTCACTCTGCTGCTCAGGGTAGAGTGCAGTGACACAATCACAGCTCACTGCCTCAGCCTCCCGAGTAGCTGGGACTATGGGTGCACACCACCATGCCTGGCTAATTTTTCTATTCTTTTTTTTTTTGTAGAGACAAGGTCTCACTATTGCCCAGTCTGGTCTCAAACTCCTGGGCTCAAGTGATCCTCCCGCCTCAGCCTCCCAGAGTGCTAGGATTATGAGCATGAGCCACTGCACCCAGCCTGAAGTGGTCTTTTTAAGACATAAAATTAAGTATATCAAATTAATGGTCTCCAGAAAATAATTAATTAATTAATTAAGCATAACTTGCAACACGAGGGACATCTTATAACTCTGTTGGGAATAATCTGTCCCCAGTAACAGTGCTATTTTGAGTTCCCTCCCACCAGACCACAGGAAGTGTGACACAGAGGGAGCAGTTCACACCTACTTGATGATAGCTTCATGGGAGCGGTAGTTCTCACATAAGAGGATCCTACATGGAAACTCAGCAGGGTAATGCTCATAGAGCCTATCAAGTAATGAAACATGAAGGTTTCTCTCCCTGGCAAACTCGCTGTAAACAAAAGGACTGAGCTGTAACAGACAAACATATAGAGAAAATTTAACTAAATATACAGATAATATTTTTTAACCTACTTATTAAAAAAATTCACTATGCGAGAATTTCTGATATACTAAACCTCAACATGCTAAATGCTAGAGCGAGCAAAATCAATAATGTTTTCTAGGAACAATTTTACTACTATTAAGAATTAAGCTAAAATGTGTAACTTTTCATTGCAGTATACCAACATAAACTCAGAGTTTCTACATGTAGGTTAATAAAGGGCTCCTCCTAACATCATAATAAATAGCTACTACTTCAGTAATTTCAGGGATGCGACAAATTGCATCATTGGGGAAGTCACAACAGTTATTTCACTAAATTTGATCAATTATTTAAAATGATGAGCTGGTAAGACGTCCACAAAGCCTATGACTAAAAGAATTATTTTTAATAATTAACAAAACAACCCTCTTGATCTCAAAGTATAAGAAGCCATTCTTGGTTATGCCTTTTACTGCTAAAGAACAAAATTAAATTTCTTTAGGCAAAGAAACAAAAACAGAATTTGTTCCTCTACATTCAATTCTTTCCTGGATATCTTGACAGCTATAATACTCAATCAACTGTGGCAGAAGAGAAAGAACCAAAAGTTGCAACTTTGTAAAACAGATATCTTAATAGTAAAATCCTATTTCTCTTTTTTATATAAAGGTATTCAAATACAAAAAATCAGACATATTCTTTGAGATTTTGACTATAATTTTTAATTAAGCCCTCTATTTTCTATGATATCAAAAATTAACATGTCAGGAAAATAAATATTAGAGACAGGAAATTCTAGAAAGAATCATTTAAATTTTATTTTATAAAGAAAAGAATCAGATATTCATACTATAGAGAACTGAGCTTCAAATTAATAAACATGAAAATTATAATACTAATAGACTCTCAATCATTCCAAACTGTCTATCCAAAGAAGAAAAAAGAGTAGTGGGATAGTCATTTTTCTTCAGAATACTAATAGTTTTTGCTATTAGTACAGAACTATTTAAATAAAATTAAATACATGGCACAATTTCACAGGGTGTTTTAGAAAATAGAATATTAAACATCAAAATGTAATTAAAAGTTACTTTCAATACAATGACTCAGAGGGCACTTACCTGCATGTGATCACCAGCCAAGACAATCCGAGTGTTTTTAGTTGCTAACGCTAGAGGCATAATGGTTTCACACTCCATGGCCTGGGCAGCTTCATCTAATAGAATGTGGGTAAAAAACCCTAGAAAGTACAATGTAAACACAGTAAAGGATATTACAACAGCAATAAAAGTACTAAGAAGTACTGTAGTTATTTTCTTTTCTGCTAAGGAAAGAGTTTAGTTTGCTAATCTGAGTTATGAGTACTTTCAACGCCTATCCTCAACTTAGACAACTGTTAATTTAAATCATCCTTTTAAAAACAGAGGTTAAAAAGAATCATTATTTTACCCAATAGATATGTAAGTGCATCTGGAGCTAAGAGCCCAAAGACTAACAGTTGAATCAGTATATACAGAAAAGATTTTAAAAGTACCAGATAGAGTAGCTTTTGACCAAAAGAAGGGCAACTAAACACTGACAGCCTCAAAGACCTTTTGCTGTTTATTTGGTAAAACATCAAATATAAATCAATGGTAATTCATAAATAACTTTACCCTAAACATACACATTGGACATTAAAATAAAGAAAATCATACCCAAAATCTAATAATATAAAGGAGAAAGTTATAATCAAACTTGGACCAAAGACAAAGGGTATCTTATTAGCAAATTCACTAATTTGATTGTTCAGTTTTATTTTACATATATACTATAAGTGTATATATAATATATATATTTATATACTATAAAAAAATTATATATATAATTTCTTAGTCTAAGACTCTACCCTGATGTAAAAAGAAATCACTCTTCTGCAAAAATAGCGAATAACAAATGTCAAAAATGTACATTATCAAATGTTCCCCAGATGCAAACACCTGCAGTAGGAGGCATCCCATGTCTTGGTTGCCTCTGCCACTCACACTAGGGCATAGGGTTCTGTGTGCAGGAAGGAGGAAAAAGTCCTTTGCCACTAAGAGTGGGAAAAGGGGAAAAAATCTCCTTGGTGTCTCAATTTAGAGAAGGAAAAAGGCCCCCCCTACTGCCAACTCACCAGGGTAGGAAGAAGGGGCTCTTTTCTTATTAGCATAGCAAAAGATACAAAGTAGTTTCTCAACAGAATGGAAAGTTACAAAACTCTCTAGAATTCAGTGACATTATGGATTAATCAGCCTCTTGTGAGTTGGCTCAGGAACCAAACCTCTATTTCTATCCCTGTCTCTATGAACATCAACAAGTTCCAAACAATCTGTTTATACAATTTTCTAATACAGCCTGTTTGCAGGTTGGGAACTTCCTAAATCTAACTGACTGGCTGTAATAACCACCAGCATCATCCATTCAAACAAATGGCTATGGCTGGAAGTACCAGTAACTGGTGTCTATATACCAACAGTGGCCCAAACATGATATAGACACACGCATTTTTTTCCCTGTTGATGAGAATTTGTGCTTTTGTTCTACAAGACTAATTAAAGAAAATGACTACATAAATATAGGATCAAACTGGAAAAACTAAGACTTTGGAAAAAAATGTGTTTTCATAAGATAATGTTTTAATTAAATAGAGCTAGGTTTGCATCAAGAACTGGATAAATCATGAAATTGTTATGACTATTGCTTAAGCTAGAAAAGGTAACTTGAATTAATCAAACTGACTTAGCCTGAGCATCTGTAAAATAAACTTCCATAGGGTTGATATGAGAATTAATGAAATAAAAAACAACATCCAGAACAAAGGACCTCTTTGACTTCTAATAAGTATCATTCTACCCTCTAGCTCTTCAAAACCATTCTTTATTCTTTCTCACAAAACTATACTATTGAGAAGGCTTTGGTTTCTAATCTACGTGGCAAATATGCAGAGTATAATCATAAAGTAATGAGACTGATTGTTAAATAAACATACCAAAATTTACATTTCAAATAAGTGTTGTTCCATTCAAAGAAGTCACTTGGGACGAAATATAACTCATTCCAATGATGCTGCCACTGTTCAAAAACATGTTTGAAACTCTGCTTTTGTAACTGCCCTCACCAGCCAGCTATGAGCTGCATGCACAAGAAAATAAGTCTCATTACATGAGAGGCACGTCTCCTTTTTTTTTTAAACTCCCAATGGTGTTGCTCAGTTTGATCACCTACCTGATTCATCAGACATGTCTCAGAAAGATTGTGGAGCCTTTCTAAAATTAAATCTACTCTCAATTAAAAAAAAAAAGTTTGGCCACCATTCCTTCATTTAAGACAAACAGAAGTTTATCAAGGGCCTCCAGGTGTCTAGACCCTGGGCCAGGTGCCAGGAATACGAGGTGAAGAGAACAGTCTCTACCTTCCAGGGACTCAGATGTTCAAAAGAATTTGTCATTGGCTCCGAAAGCAATTCCAAAAAGAGACAGCAAGAAAGTGTTGAGCAATGGCAATAATTATAATTTGGCAGTAACAGATGAATGTTCTTCCAATGTATCTACTTTAAAGCGATACAACTTTTTGATGGTTAGGTTCTGCCATATTTATCAGAACAACTTGTCATCTCACATCTGTACTTCATAAAACATTGGTTTGATTTTACATAGTTCCTGTATTTACATATAATATCTTAATAGTATGTCATAAAAAATCCTATCATGATTACTGTCTCTACCACATATGATGCAAAAGCATCTTATGACAAAAACTTGAGAAAATTATAAAAAAACACCAACACTGTCCAAATTTGAATTCGTCACACAATCATAAATACCACCTGATTGATTAAAGAACAAATGGAATAGCAGTCATTAAAATGTCTAAACTAGGGGTTGGCAAATTTTCTTCAGTAAAGGGCCAAACCGTATATATGTATGTATTTGTGGGCCATACAATCAATCTCTGCTGCAATAACTCAACTCAGCTATTGTAGCACTGAAGTATCTACAGACAATAAATAGGTAAATAAATGGGCATGGCTGTGTTCCATCCAATTAAAACTTTATTTACAAAAGCAGGCAGCAAACCAGATATGGCCTATAAGCTATAGTTTGCCCACCCCTAGTCTAAACTGAATTTATGAGCTCTAAACTTGGGAGACACCACCATATCTGTGTCTTGAGTCAGCATACCAGGTTCAAGGTCCAATTGACAGAGGTACTGGGAAGTATTCAATGTAACAACAACCACTCGATGTTTAAGAATATCTTCTTTCTGTGGCATCTGAAAGGTGGAATGTGCACTTGAGATCAAACAGTACTGATGCACAACTGGGTGGACAGTCTTTACCCAGCGATTTCTGAAATATACCCTATAAAAGAAGACAATATATATTTCTGATTTACATTTGCTAATATCTTAACAGTATGTGATTATTAAAATACTGACATTGTTATTTTAAGACTAAAATATCTGGAAATTAGCAAATAAATCTGATAACTGCTAACACTCTACTGAATTAGAATTTAACATACAACTATCACTATATCCACTGTGACTTCCCCTCCCCACAAAAAAAAAATTTTAACACAAAAAGTATATGCACTACCACAAAATAAATATCTAATTATTTTTAAGTATTTATATTTATCTTGCAACAGAATGACACATAAACATAAGTTTTATAAGCATTACAGTTTTTTAAGTTCAAAACATTCCCATTCTGGAATTGCACTTTTCTAGACTATTCTTACAAAAATAAACTGAATACATATTTTAATTATTTGTACTAATAAAAAATAGTGAATTGCATACTTATACAGAAATTCAAAAGTTATTTACATTTTACTTTAGAATATATTCTTATACCTATATTTAAATAGTCTGAGGTTCTGGAAATTTAAATTTTGAACATAGGAAATTCTTAAAAGTACATCTCTTCCATTAATTGAAAAAGAAAAATACTAATAGGCTTCAGGCAAAAGATTACTAAGATAGTACAGAAATGACTTGTCCATCCATCCACCTACCCACCCATCTCTAATCTACCCCAATAACTAAGATTTATTGGGTAGCTACTACGCTCCAGTACAGAAGCAGATCACATTGGGCTTGTGAGAAATCATAAAGCCTTTGGATTTACTCTGAGTTTAACGAAAAGCCAACAGAGAGTTCCAACAGGGCAGTCACATGATACGACTTATGCTGTTCAAGAACTAATCTGTTTTTCTGAGTGGAATATTTTGGAGGACAGGAGTGGACAGTGGCGTGCTGGCAAATGTTTAACAACTGCTTCAGGGGCAGGGGACAGTTGCGGTTGATTTGTAGTGTTTGCTAATTTCTATGGTGTAAAAACTACTATAATGGCTGATTTCAAGCTACCAGCATGATGTCACTGAACATGAACTTGGGAAGACATGCACATGATCAGCTAGCTCTCACAAGCCAGTACAAGTTGGTTCCAACACACCACTGAGGGGGATGAAGGTTGGAGCAGAGGGTAGAAGCAAAGAGACCAGTTAGGGGGTTATTGTAAGGGTCTGGGCAAGAGAAGATGGCAGCTGGGACTAGGGTGATATTAACAGAGATGTGGAGAAAGGTCAGATTCACTAGACATTTTGAGTGTAATGCTGACAGAATTAATGATGAACTAGATGTGGAATTCTGAAACTGGATGATTGATGGTAGTGTTTACAAAAGGTGTTGAAAGAGAGGAACAGATTGGGGGTGGGAATTGAGAGTTCAGTTTGGAGATATTCAGTAGACATTCAAGTGGAATATGTAAGTTCGGAGTTCAGGAGAATGCCTGGGGCAAGAGATTTACAATTGGGATAATACTAAACCTTGAGACTTGATGAGATTATCTGGAGAATAAGAGTAGATAAAAAAGATACTAGTGGAAGGAAGAAAGACTGATGGACCACCCCAACATTTAGATGCTGAGGAAAGAAGAAGGATCCAGTAAAGGAAACTGGGAAGGAGCAGTCAATGAAATAGGACAGAACTCAGGAGTGTGTGGGGTATTGGAAGTAAAATGAAGAAAGTGTTTCATAGAGAAATAAGACAAACTGTGTCCAAGGCTGCTAAGAGGCTGAGTAAAATGAGAATTGACCACAGGACTTAGCAACAAAAAAACCATCATGATGTCCTCAATATGACAGTTTTAGAGTAAAAGTAGAGATGGAAATCTGATTAGCTTGAGCTCAAGAGAAAAAGAGAAGAGAGGAAATAGAGGCAGGGAGTACATATAAACAACCACTTAGAAAAATTTTGCTTAAAAGAAATGCAGATGAGGTCAAGGTGAGTCTTTGTTTTTTAAAATAGCAGACATAGTATATTTGTATGCTGCAGAGAGAAAAAAGGATGCAGGAGAGAAGAAGTTGAATAGAGGGAAGGAGGAGAGCTCATTCACAAGCAGAGATGTGGGCCTTAGAAAGGAGCATGAACAGTTTAGAATGGAGGGGAAAGTAGTTATTTGGAAGGTACAAGTCAGATAGATCTGTCAAAGGGAACTTGTGAGTAATCCTAGCACTTTGATAGGCCAAGGCAGGAGGATCGCTTGAGGCCAAGAGTTTGAGACCAGCTTGGGCAACAGAGCAAGAGCCCATCTCTACAAAAAATATAAATTAAAAAAATTAGCTGGGCATAGTGGTACACATCTGTGGTCCCAGCTACTCAAGAGGCTGAAGCAGGAGGATGGCTTGAGGAGTGTGAGGTTGCAGAGGTTGCAGTGAGCTATGTTGATGCTACTGCACTATAGTCCAGATGACAGAGTGAGACTCCGTCTCAGGAAAAAAAAAAAAAAGGGTGCGGGGGGAATTGTGGACATTCTTTTCTGATTGCTTCTACTCCTTCTGTGAGATTACAGAGATTATCAGCTGATTGTTATTTTCATCACTATTATTCCTCTTTTATGGTGAAGAAAATTGAAGCCCAGAGGCTTACAGCCAGGATTCAAACCTGTGTTCTCCCCTTCTCTAAGCCTCATTCCGTATTTCCACAGTGGATACGATACAGCCTGCAAGGGATCTGAGGAAATCAAAGGAGACAACACATGCAATATGCAGCACAGTGCCCGGCACCAACAAACCAAGCTCTCTACCTCCCTTCAGCCACAGCAAAGCTAAAGCTAAAACCACGGCTTCTCACCCACACTGCCTGCCTGGGTGCGGCAACAGCCCCTCTGGTCCCAGGCCCAAGGTACCACTTTGAGAGTTTAACGCTGGACTGCACAGCGCCCTCAAGCTGAGTTTGGGCTGACACAGCCGCAGCCCCCACCCAGTTGAAGAGGGACAGGTAAACCAGGTTCTCTGACACACACATCTAGAAGAATATCCACCATCCTGCAACAGGCTGCTGTGAGACTGAGTTTCAAGAGAACTGCATTCCCCACAGCTTCCTGCCAACACGGCCTGCCTGAGAAAGACTGCACCCTCTCTGGTCACAGGCCCCAAGCACCATTTTGGGAGTTTAAAGCTGAGGTGGGCTCTGCCCATGAGCTGAGTTTAGGCTGAGGCAGCTGCAGCCCCACCCAGCTGAGGAAGGATGGGGAGCAAAAGCTGTCCTACAGACAGCTAAGACAGTCCCCACCCATCTGCTATGGGCTGCTATGAGACTGAGATGTAAGCGGACCTCACTCCACAGTTTCTAGCCCATGCCCATTGCCTGAAAGGGGCTCTCATGCTCTTTAACTGCAAGCCCACAGCCAAGCCATTCTGAGAGTTTAAATGCTAGGCTGTGCCCCACCCTCAGGCCAAGTTCACAGTGACCTGGCTGCAGCTGCCACCCAGCCAGGAAGGGACAGGGGAAACAAAGCTCTTGTCAGCACACTTAGGACAACACCTACTACCCTGCTAAGGGCAGCTGTGGGACTAGGGACTAGCCTGCCCAATCCATTGTAGCTACCAGCATCACCAACATGAATCTCTTGGGTCCAAGTAGGTGACTACACTACTGCTATCGCTACTTCCCACACTGCACCAGCTGCTCAGGGGCCTGAGAACCTGCCCACATATCCAGCCCTCTGCTCCAACTACTAGCTTCTAAGCAAGCCACCTGAAGGCCCAAGAATTAGCCTCCCAACACACTAACACTGCTGCCAGCATAAGCTGCTCTGAGGCCTAAAATCAGGCACACTCAGCCCAATGCTGCCACTACTGGGGCACAAAGACTGGCTCAGCTGGTGTCCAAGTCCCCAGCAAAAGTTTACCACAACCTCAACTAATAATGGTACCCTTAGCCACCAAGGAAATCACAGATACCACTGCCACTATGTACTGCCTAACAAATAATACAAAGATCACACTACCACAGGCACCCAAAATCAAAGCCAAAATGTCCTATTCAACCAACAATATATATACATCTTCGGGAAAAAATTCTTCTTTTCTAAAGCAATTTCAAAAAATTGGAATAAGCAACTGCCATATCAGATGCACAGATGTCAGCAGAAGGACACAGGAAACAAGAAAAAGCAAGGAAATATGATACCACCAAAGGACCACAACAATGTCCAGCAATGGGCCCCAATCAAAAAGAATTCCTCATAATGCCAGATAAAGAATTCCAAATACTAATCCTAAAAAGAAGCTCAATGAAATGCAAGAAAAATCTAAAAACCAATATAAAGAAACCAGATATAAAGAAATATAAAAAAAATATAAAAAACCAATATAAAGAAATCAGAGAATCAATTCAGGATATGAATGAGAAATTTACCAAGGAGATAGATATCTTAGGAAAAAAAAATACAGAAATTCTACAGCTGAAAAATTCATTGAATGAGATACAAAATACATTTGAAAACTTTGATTATAGACTAGACCAAGCAGAAGAAAGAATTTCAGAACTTGAAGACAGGTCTTTTGAAATAATCCAGTCAGACAAAACTAAGGAAAAAAGAATGAAGAAGAACAGCAAAGCCTTTGAGATGTCTGGGACTACATAAAGCAACCACACTGACAAATTACCAGTATTCCCAAGAGGGAAAAAAGATCAAAAAGTTTAGAAAACCTATTCAAGGAAATAATTGATGAAAACTTCCCAGGACTAGTAAGAGAGTTAGACATTCAGATACAGGAATCCCAGTGATCCCCAGGCAAATGATTTGCAAAAAGGACTCCATCACGGCATAGTATAATCGGAATTACTAAAGTTGAAGTGAAAGAATTTTAAAATTAGCCAGAGAAAAATGTCTAGACATCTATAAAGGAAACCCCATCAGACTAGCAATGGACTTCTCAGCAGAAACCTTACAGGCCAGAAAAGAATGGGATAGCATTTCCAAAGTGCTAAAAGAAAAAAAACAAAAAACAGAAAACTGTCAGCCAAGAATTTTATATCCTCCCATAATAAGCTTCATAAATGAAGGAGAAATAAAGTCTTTCCCAGACAAGCAGACACAGAGAGGATTCATCACTATGAGATCAGCCCTGGAAATGCTCAACAGTGTCTTAAACATGGAAACGAAAGGTCAATAGTCACCATCATGAAAATGCACAAAAACATAAAACTCAAAGGTCTAATAAATCAATCACACAAAGGAAAAAGAGAAAGGAATTAAATGGCAACACAACAGAAGTTCAGCAAACCACAAAGACAAAAAGACAGAAAAAAAGGAAGAATTTATAAAACAACTAGAAAACAATTAACAATATGACAAGAACAAAGCCTCACATATCAATATTAACCTTGAATGTAAATGAATTAAATGTTTCACTTAAAAGATATAGATTGGGAGAATGGACTTAAAAAGTATGATCCAACTATACGCTACTTACAAAAAGCTCACCTTACCCATAAAGACACATATAGACTGAAAGTAAAGGAGTGGAAAAAGCTATTCCACGCAAACAAAAACCAAAAGTGATCAGGAGTAGCCATACTTTTATCAGACAAAACAGACTTTAAATCAAAAACAGTGAACAAGGACAAAGAAGGTCATTATATAATGATAAATGGATCAATTCAACAAGGGGATATAAAAATCAGAAATATATATGCACCCAACACTGGAGCACCCAGATTCACAAAATAAATATTACTAGACCTAAAGAAAGAGACAGACAGCAACACAATAGTAGTGGGGAATTTCAACACCCCACTCACAGCACTAGACAGATCACTGAGACAGAAAATCAACAAAGAAACACTGGACTTACATTGGACGTTAGACCAAATGGACTTAATAGATATTCACAGAACATTCTACCCAACAACTACAGACTATACATTCTTTTCACTAGCACATGGAACATTCTCCAAGATAGACTACACATTAGGCCACAAAACAAGTCTTAACAAAATCAAAACCATATCAAGCATCTTCTCAGACCACAGTGGAATAAAGCTAGAAATCAATACAAAGAGGAACTTCAGAAACTATACAAATACATGAAAATTAAATAACATGCTCCTGAGCAAGCACTAGGTCAATGAAGAAATAAAAAGAGAAATTTACAAATTTTTCAAAATGAATGAAAATGAAAATACAACAT
The DNA here is from genome assembly GCA_023783475.1 of Daubentonia madagascariensis. Classification (NCBI taxonomy): domain Eukaryota; kingdom Metazoa; phylum Chordata; class Mammalia; order Primates; family Daubentoniidae; genus Daubentonia; species Daubentonia madagascariensis. The sequence continues at coordinate 13,836,148 of JAKFHU010000487.1, forward strand.
ACCAAAACCCGTGTGATACAGAAAAAGCAATACTAAGAGAGAATTTTATAGCATTAATTGCCTACATCAAAAAAGTAGAAAGGGCCAGGCACAGTGTCTCACAACTGTAATATTAGCACTTCGGGAGGCCGAGGTGAGAGGGTTGTTTGAGGCCAGGAGTTTGAGACCAGCCTGGGCAACATAGTGAGATCTTGTCTCTACAAAAATTAGGCAGGCGTGGTGGCATGCACAAGTAATCCTAGCTACTTGGGAGGCTGAGCCAGGAGGATCGCTTGAGCCCAGGAGTTTAAGGTTGCAGTGAGCTATGATGATGCCACTGCACTCCAGCCCAGGCAACAGAGGGAGATCTTGTCTCAAAAAAAAAAAAAAAAGAAACAAAAACACAAAAGTAGAAATGTCACAAATTAACCTAATATTGTACCTCAAGGAACTAGAAAATTAAGAACAAACCAAACCCAAAGTGAGCAAAAGAAAAGAGATAACAAAGATCAGAGCAGAACTAAATGAAATAGAGACAAAAAAAAAATACATAGGATCAATGAAATGAAAAGTTAGTTCTTCAAAAAGATAAACAAAATTGATAAACCACTAGCTAGACTAACCAAGAAGAGAGAAGATCCAAATAGAATCAGAAATGAAAAAGGAGACATTACAACTGATACCACAGAAATACAAAAGATCATCAGAGACTATTATGAACAACCATACACTTACAAACTAGAAAACCTATAGGAAATGGATGAATTCTTGAAAACACACAACCTCCCAAGATTGAACCAGGAAGAAATATTAATAGAACTCCAGAAGAGACCAATAATGAGTAGCTAGATTGAATCAGTAATTTAAAAAATCTCCCAACAAAACAAAGCCCAGGACCAGATGGATTCACAGTTGAATTCTACCAGACATACAAAGAACTGGTGCCAATCCTACTGAAACTCTTCCAAAAGATCAAGAAGGGAATCCTCTCTAACTCATTCTACGAAGTTAGCATCACCCTGATACCAAAGCCAGAAAAGGATGCAACAAAAAAGAAAATTACAGACCAATATCTCTGATGAACACAGATGCAAAAATCCTCAATAAAATACTAGCAAACTGAATCCAACAGCACTTCAAAAGGATAATTCACCACAATCAAGTGGGTTTCATCCCATGGATGCAAGGATAGCTCAACATACTCACGTCAATAAATGTGATTCACCACAAAAACAGAATTAAAAACAAAAACCATAAGATCATCTCAATAGATGCAGAAAAAGCATTTGCTAAAATCCAGCATCCCTTCATGATAAAAATGTTCAAAAAAACTCAGCATACAAGGAACATAGCTGAAAATAACAAAAGCCATATTATGAACCCACAACCAACATCATACTGAATAGGGAAAAGTTGAAAATATTTCCCCTAAGAAATGGAACAAGACACTTTCACCACTTCTATTCTACATACTACTGGAAGTCCTACAGAGCAATCAGGCAAGAGAAAGAAGTAAAGGGCACCCTTTTTTCCAAATTGGAAAAAAGGAAGTCAAATTATCTCTGCTTGCTGAGGTATGATCTTATACCTAGAAAATCCTAAGGACCCCTCCAAAAGACTCCCAGATTTGATAAATAAATTCAGCAAAGTCTTAGGTTATAATATCAATATAGAAAAATCAAGGGTTTCTATATATTAATACCAGTAACAACCAAGCGAAGAACCAAATCAAGATCTCAATCCCATTTACAATAGCTGCAAATAAATAAAATACCTAGGAATAAATTTAAACAAGGAGAACTGCAAATCACTGACGAAAGAAATTGTAGATGACATAAATGGAAATATTAATACATCCCATGCTCATGGTTCAAAAGAATCAATATTGTTAAAATGTCCGTGCTGGCCAAAGCAATCCACAGGTTTAATGCAATTCCTATCAAAATACCAACATCATTTTTCACAGAATTAGAAAAACAACTCTAAAATTCATATCAAACCAAAAAAGAGCCCGAATAGCCAAAGCAATCCTAAGCACAAAGAACAAAACTGGAGGCATGACATTACCTGACTTCAAAAAATACTGCAAGCCTATAGTAACCAAAATAGCATGGTACTGGCATAAAAGTAGACCCATAGATCAATGGAACGGAATAGAGAACCCAGAAATAAAACCATATACCCATAACCAACTGATCCTTGACAAAGCAAATAAAAACATACATTGGGGAAAGGACACATTATTCAATAAATGGTGCTGGGAAAATTGGAGCGCCATATACAGAAGAATGAAACTGGATCCTTATCTCTCACCATGTATGAAAATTAACTCAAGATGGATTAAAGACTTAAATGGAAGACTTGCAACCATAAAAATCCTAGAAGAAAACCCAGGAAAAACTCTTCTGGACATTGGCTTAGGCTAAGAATTTATGACTAAGACCCCAAAAGCAAATGCAACAAAACCAAAAATAGACAAATGGGACTTTATTAAACTAAAAAGCTTCTGCATAGCAAAAGAAATAAACAAAAGAGTAAACAGACAACCTACAGAGTGGGAAAAATTATTTATAAACTATATATCTGACAAACCTGTAATATTCAGAATTTACAAGCAACACAACCAACTCAGCAAGAAAAAAAACAATCCCTTTAAAAAGTGGGCAAATGACATGGACGGGCATTTTTCAAAAGAAGATATAAAAATGGCCAAGAAATGTGAAAAAATGCTCAACATCACTAATCATCAGAGAAATGCAAATTAAAACCACAATGTGATACCATCTTCTTCCAATTAGAACGGCCGTTATTAAAAAGTCAAAAAACAATGGATCTTGGCTCAGATGTGGTGAAAAGGGAACACTTACACACTGTTGGTGGGAATGTAAATTAGTACAAACGTCTATGGAGATCAGTATGGAGATTTCTCAAAGAACTAAAAGTAGATCAACCATTCAATCCTATAATCTACCCAAAGGAAAATAAACCATTATATCAAAAAGATACCTAAACTTATATATTATCGCAGCACAATTCACAATTGCAAAGACATGGTATCACTAAGAGCCCATCAACCACTGAGTGGATTTTAAAAATGTGGTGTGTATCTATATACCATGGAGTACTACTCAGCTATAAGAATGAATGAAATAATGTGTTTTGCAGCAACTTGGATGGAGATGATGGCCATTATCCTAAGTGAAGTTACTCAGGGAACAGAAAAATGCCACTTGTTCTCATTTGTAAGTGGAAGGTAAACTATGGCCACACAAGGACACACAGAGTGGTATAATGGACATTGGAGATTCAAAAGGGCAGAGGTTGGGAGAGGGTAAGGGATGAAAAATTACCTATGGGATACAATGTACGCTATACGGGTAATAGGTACAAAGCCCAGACTTCACCACTATACAATATATACATGTACCGGAATTCAGCTTGTACTCCCTAATTCTATTAAAATAAAAAAAAAAGACTTACATATATTCTCTGTACTTTCATTTTTGTTGTAAGTGTCTAACATTTAAGTTAGACATTGTCTACAAAATTATTTAAAACACATCTAACATTTTTCAAAATCGGAGAATTGATAGTGACAAAAGACACCTTTAAGCTCATAGTATAAAATATAAGTAACATTAAGTAATTTACAGATTTTCTAGAAACAAACGAATCCACATATCCCACATGAATTATAATGATTCTTAAAATAGGAGATAGTCTGATAATACATAATTTTAATTCACTAAAATTTTATTATTCGTGTTTTGAAATCATATGCAATAAATAAACCCCCCAAAATATTACTTAAGATACTTAAATATTACTTAAGATGAATCAGAAAGACCTGATACCAGAAAAAAAATTTGTTTTTTTGAAGATCAATTTAAAATAACAACTACCTTCAATTTGCCCAGAAAGTACTAACTACGCACCTTCTCCATAGATGACCTCTCTCTACTAAGTCATAACTTTGCCGGAACCCAATACTGATCTTCAGAACCATATACAAAAAGAAACTGTGTTTTCCCTTCTATTCCACTTTAAAATCTTCTAATTCTGATAAAGAAGTAAAAACTGAAACCACACATGATCTAAAATGGTTTCTAAAACCATCTAAAACGGTTTCTAAACCCCAAATATTTTAAGCTCAGCTCAACTCCTGTCACCTATTAGAATTTTATGAATTTTAATCATAAGTATGTGTATTTAAACAAATTCACTCCTTAATGTTTATGACTGTTTTCACACTATAGCATTTTCCAGGGCCTGGTCTAGACTATACTGTGAAGACAGGAAAGTCTTCATTAGCCTTACTCCCTAGAGACGCCCATCTTCATGGTCATGTGCAAACACTTAGTGCCCTCTGCTGTTCTTTCCCCAGCATCCTGGAACAATTCAAATAAAGCTAATCTGCCCAGAGTACTGAGTCATTCTCTCTGTTTCATCTCCCATACTGCTCATGTTTGTTGTCCATTAGGAAAATTATAAATTAATCTGAGTTAATGTAATAATAGATGGTGCTAATAAATCCTAACAACTCAATGTATTAATCCTCCTAGGAAATATATTAGCAAGTTAACACCTTTCCCAAAGAGAAAAACTATGGTGAAAATGTAGGACTTCACAAAGAAAATATTAATATTTGGGGAAATCAGGATTTTTCTTAGTTTATTCCATTTACTAAATGAAATAACATGAAACTTGTATTTGAATATATTTAAATATTTTTCTATCTTGGACTGAACCACTCTTGAGACTTATAGAGAGGTGAGGTTTTTTGCCAGAGGGCAAGTTTCTCTATTTGGGCCACTACAATATAGAGTTATCCTATTGGAACATAACTCCTTGTTTTAAATATTTAGATGCACTACATGTATTATAATCTCCAAAAAATAATTTTACATGGAAAACGCTAAGTATAACCTAACCAAATGATGGATTTTAATGATCATCAACTAGCTCTACAGGCCCAAATGTCAAATGACCTACACTAAGTTGACCAAGATTTGAGGGGGCTTACTTCATTGTTTCCAAGCCAAGCACACCACGATAATTGAGACTTGTCATGTTTCCTACGTAAAACACACACAAACACACACACACACACACACACACGTGCTCTACTAATAATAAAGGCAAACAAAACCTACAACTTATCTCCATTAAAGTAAGAACGCTCACAGCAAAAATGGTAGCTACTCAACTTTCACTTATGAGCTAAAAAAGATTAAAATCTGAAGCAAACTAGTTATTGATGAATTTATCCTCCAATAAATACCATATTTTTATTTATAGTGATTATATACATGTGATATTTTCTTATAAACTATAACTGGATTCTACTTCAAATAATTATTTCTGCTTTGTCTTCCAGAGTAAAAACAAAACATGGCATAAAAACCTGTGTTAACAGGCCACACCACTTTTTTCCCTCTTTTGTTTTTTTAAAATGTAATTCTAAAATCATTCAAATGGGTTTGATTATGGCTATTGAAGAATAGCATAATTTCATTTTTCCATGCCTGGGCTCAAGTAGAAATAAAAAGTTAGTGAGTTATGAATTCAAAAGTGTGGTTAAAAATTAATTTATAAACAATAATTGTATTCGAACAACCTAGGGCATGACATATTAGTTTGTAAAATGGCAAAACTAAACATTAATTCATATAACAATGAGAGCAAATGGTATAATAAACAACCATTTAATGATTCTTTATTGTTTTCTGAAGAAAAGGATTTTTATTCCGCCACAATCCTGCATTTAAGTACATTTCATGTCCATATATACTCAGAGGAGATTTCTACATCAACCTAAAATTTTCTTTGACATTTTGTCTTTTAAATGGTAGCAAAAAGTTGTTAAATACCAGTCAATTACACTTTGATGCAAAAATCATTTCACTATTCCATGTTTCTCTAACGTGTTATTACCTGCATGATCACAGTCAAAATTTTATTTCCATAAAGAACTGTCACTGCATGACTACTCTGCCATGCAAAATATGCTAGAGTTTAAATTAAATTAAACGTGATTTAAATTAATCGTATTTACATTATTTCATCATGCTAGCTTTTAGAGGTACATATCAAAATCTACCCAGGTTGAAACAACGTTTTTATACACAATACTTAAAAAAGGATGTCTTTCTCTTTACTTAATGTTTAAGAAATGAATGGTCAAAGAGTTTTACATTTTTCTTTAATTTAAATGGTTTCTTCAAAAGACAACCTCCAAATTGCCAAATGCCAATACCAAGATTTTGGTATTTCCAAAATTACTAAAATCTTTATAGACACCTTTTCTTAAGAATAATAAAGTATGATACAGATACATAATAAGCCTTAAAAAAATACCTGAGAGGTCTTGCCTGGGGATTGCCTGCTTCTACATAGGGATGTAAATAATCCTTTATGTAGAGATCAGCAGCACTATTAGAATGGGTGCAAATGAGAATCCTGCTGAAATAAATGGTGCAAATAAAAAGAATGATAAAACACAAAACTATTCAAGCAGTATAATACCAAAAAAAAAGCAGTGGCCATCTTAATATTATACATTTCCCTCAGCCTTCTCAGTAATCCCTAACATTATTCAATGATGCCTTTAGGAAATTATATTACTCTTTAAGCTAAAAAGGAAGTTTTCCAAAATTATTTTTAAATCTATCATATAAAATATATATTTTTTAAACCCAACTCTTCTGGCTCTAACAGATATCACTATTCCTTAGCAGACTTGAAGTTTTCATGGCTATTTAAAAACTATCATTGTCTACATTGCCAATTTTAAAAAAAAAACAAAACAGTATGTTCTCAGAAAATTCAAATTTTAGTGTTTTAGGGTTTGGGTTCGGGTTTTTCCTTTTTTTCTTTTGTTTTTAATGTTAAAGAGCTGGATGAAAATTGTCTTGCTGGCCCTCGTTTTATATTTAAAACAAGAACAGAGGTAGTGCCCTACTAGTGAAATATGAGCACGCATCCTACCCTCTCACCTAGTCTCCTGTTGCTGCAGAATATGCTTGACAGCCTGAGCTAGCGTGAACGTTTTGCCTGTCCCATAGGGTCCGATGATAAGTACAGGCGGCAGCTGTATTGAGAGTGGAGTGGTTATGGCCAGAACAGCCTCTTTTTGTTTTGCATTTAGTCGAGGATCCAACTGTTCATCCCATTGTCTATGGAAAATAAAAATTTAAGTTATTTTAAACACATGCATATTATTAACGAACAGAACACAACACACAAGTATCCTGAATTTCACTGAACCATTCAAACTACCGAAATAACATAGTATCTATAAAAGCTAATGCCTATTCTGAAACTACTTTTCAGAAAATTACACAACAGAGTCAGTGTAGGGTGGTCTACCATGTAAATCAAAACTAACTTTATCTTGTCCTATCTATTCCAAGTATAAAAAGATTTTGGTAACTAATCTAAGGAAATCACACACTTCTAATCTAGTTGCTGCCAAGTCTGTAAGTAGTAATGGCAATGTTTCAGAAACGTAATTTCCCTCTGTTACATAAAAGCATCAGAAAACTTTGCTCTGATAATAATGTAGTAGTGGTTTCTTTGCATAGCAAATAAAACGCAAAAGGGAAACTAACTGAAGTTCAAAATCTAATCTATTGAAAGTTCTCTTAGTAAGGTTTGAAACAAGAGGAAAAGAGAAAAGCCTGTACATTCCTGGTTAAGAGATATTAAATTTTTACAGATCTTAATTTAGAAAGTAGTTTTTTAAAAAAGGTATCAAAGCTACACAAAATGAAATGTTTTCTAATATTTTCACATACACATGCGCAAACACACATACGCACACAAATAATACACATATATCATACTTTTCGGAGTACAGAACAACTGTCACAGTAGCACAGATGGCTGCTGTAATGAGATCTATCTTACTAGTGTCCCTTCTATGACTTGGCTAAGTTTCGAAGATTTAAATGGACAGCAGATGCTGAAACAGATCAAACCAAGCAGAGAATCAACAGCATTCTTTTTCACAACTACAATTAAAATACTAAATATCACAACAACTATGGTAAAGATAGGGATGTGAACCAAAATAGGAGGGGTGTGTAAAGAAACTCTTAGAAAATTTGCAATCAAAGTGCCTACAAATTAACCCCAAAATAGGATAAAGTTTAGACAGGAAAATTCTCTCTCTGTGAGGCTATACTCTAGTTAAATCACAAGCTAGTTATTTATGGAAAATCTTAACAATTTTAAAAAATTTTAACTGATGTTATATTACGACGGATAATCTCAAGCCAACAAAGTTCTCTTTAAAAAATGTTAAAACCTTAGAAAACAAACGTTGACCATATAAACATGCCATTACTTATTTTTCTGGAATTTAAAAGTTTTTAAGTTAAAAATTTAAAAAAGAACTCTGAGCAATGGCACTAGATTTCCTGCAAGCTGTTCACTAATCTCCAGCATTTTACCTCAAAGAGTCTCTCAACATTAACCAGCTAATTTACTCATAATTCTGCTAGTACCTACCAATGTTCCATCGTCTATAAATGAAAAAACTGCTTTAGGTGATCTCTAAGTCCAGACCTAAGGTATATGGCAGACACTGTGGAATGGTTGCCCCCAACCATTCGCAGCACCCTCCTCCTCTGCCTCCCTCTGCTGTGGAGCCCAGGCAAGTACAATGCTCCATTCCCAGCCTCCTGTGCTAGAGACCCAATACTGGTCAATTAGATGCAGGAAAAAGTCCCTCAGAAGGGCTTTTACACCTAATACAACAAAAACGAAGCTTCACTTGTTATAGTTTTTTTTTAAACTAAAGAAAGCCCTTCTTGCTCCTTTAGCTGACTAGAAAAAACTTATAGTAAATAAAACTACAGCAGTCATCTTACAACCATGAGGCAACATGCATCAAGAAGAAAACCAACATGCTCTACAAGGCAGAGAGGACAGGGAGACACCTGTCCTTGATGGCACTGCTGAGCCCCTGTACAGCCCTGGACCACCTACCTCTCGGCTTATAACTCTACTTTTTAAAGCCACAGTTACTAGAATCCGTACCTGCCCACTATGATTCTGTGATACCTGACCCCAATGGTCCCTTTATCTGTACATGGAAGTAATGATACTTGCATCAGATGGTTATTTTAAAGATCAAATGAGATAGTACATGCAAAGCTGTTTAGAAAAATAATTGAGTAATAAAAGCAAAATTAAGGTAGCATCCATTACTATAATATTTTCTGAGGATTTCAGAAAAATTAGATATTACTTGACTAGTACACACTTTTAAAAACAAAAAGTTTTAAAAACACCCTCTAATCTTTCAAATCTGGGGACTTTAATGAACTTAAGAATGAGACAGACATAAGATTATATGCATAAGTATAAATCTAAAGAGATTACAACAGATTTACCATGTGTAATTCTGAAATATATCAATATCTCTTTATTTTTTTATATAGCCCAGGGGTAGGGAACCTGCGGCCTCGAGGCCACATGTGGCCTTCTAAATCCTTAAGTGCAGCCTTTTAACTGAACCCAAATTTCACAGAATAAATCCTTTTAATAAGGTTCCCCACCCCTGATAACAGCCCATTCTGCTTATCAATTGTTTCAGTGTAATAAATGGTTCAGAGCAAATCAGAAACTTTATCAATGTCGGTTGTCTCAGTAATTTCTGGCCATGAATGATGAACATTTATAGAAAGTCAATGAATAAAACAAATTGTGTTTATTTATTGTACCACCTACTTAATAAGGGAAAGATTTACAATATACTGCTAAGAGTCATCTCTGATTTTCACAATTTAAAACAATATAAAGTCTCTTCAAGTTTATTCAGAATAAAATAAAATTTCTTTTATTCCCTGAACCAAATTAATTCAAAGTACTTTCTTCTCCTGGTCTAATGCATTGTTATAATTAATTTATAGATTGTATGCTCAAGAACAATTTTTCAACTTTATTTATCTATCTATATTCCACATTATTTCAGAAAAGATGTTAAATGACCAATGGTTTCTCAGTATGTTCTTAGACCCGGATACCTTTTAATTACTATTTAAATTACAGTGGCATGAAGTCTTTTCCTGCTTGAAAGTTTTCTGCTACTTGACATTTTCTCATTTACTTTTGCAGTTAACACTTACAGTCAGTAATATTTGAATATACTATGTTATATACACTATAATCCTCAGAAGTGAGCATATCAAATAAAAATGCCTAAAAGTTTACTGGTACAGCAACACATTTGAAACCCTAATTTTCTTTAAACTTGAAATTCTTATTAACTTTAACGTGTCAAATATGAATAATGTGCAAGACCCTGCTGGTGTTCAAAGATAAATAAGACATGGTCTCTTCCTTTACAAAGCTCAGAGTTGAGCAAGAAAAGTAGAAATGTACACAACTGACAAAAATTAATTCGAGAGAAATTATGCTTGAAAGCACAAAACTAACTTAACCTAGCACATGGCAGGCACTCAATAAACATTTGTTGCAATAATGAAATGGAGGGGTCAGGTTCATCTACTTGCAGGAGACAGCACTTGAGCTGGACTAACTTAAAGGACAGGGAGATCTTCAATAGACAGGGCTAGGGAAAGGGGAAAATAGGGAGTTGTTTAACGGACATATAATTTCAGTTTTACAAGATGAAAAAGTTGATTGGACAACAATGGGAATATATTTAACACTATTGAACTGTACACTTAAAATGATTAAGATGGTAAATTTTATGTTATGTGGATTTTACCATAATTAAAAATATTTTTAAATAACAAAAAGATAACAAAGCAAATAAATATAGGCAAAATTACACAAACTTCAAGGTAATTCAATATGGCTAAAACATGGTGATTTAGAGGGAAGGAGGGAGTCTCAAGTAGAAAACAGTAAAAGCAATCTGAAAAGACAGTTCTGAAAAGCACAGTTATCGAGACCATATCCTAGAGCTTTGGATTAGACTGCTCAAACTTTATCTATATATCAAGGAGAAGCCTTTAGAGATTTGTGAGCAGTGAAATGACATGATTATTTTAGAAAACTAACTCTGGGAGAAATATGTAGACTGGTCCAGAGCACAGGGCCACAGGCGGCAGGACGGAAGACCAACTAGAAAGCTACTGAAGTCATCCGGGTCGAAACTAGGCATGGGCCGTAGGAATGAAAAGAAAGGGAAAATCAGACGAGAACTGAGGAGATGTTGCTGGATTTTTACAAGTATTAGATCACTGATCACTTTCAGGAGAGCGAGCAAGTGAAAAACAGAGGTTACAGAGTGAATAAGTAAGAATACTGGGAACATGCAAACTATTCCCTCTCGAGAATTTTGGCAATAAAGAGAAGAGAAGGACAGGGCAGAGAGGGTAAGCAAAAGCCTGGAGAAATGATTCAGGGTTTGTGGTGTCAGGCATATTTGTTTTGCTCTGTTTTTAGGGCCAGAAGAAATGGAATGTGAGAGGAAGTAACATACGCCCTTTTTAGGCCTTGCCCATTTCCCACATGATTCTCTGGGTTCATTCATCCCCTGTCTGCCAACGGAATGTCAACACCAAGGGTGACCTTAGAAACCACTTATTGAAGATCCCAGAGCCTCCACTAGTCATGGAAAGGGCCCCACTACCATGATTGAATTGACACAAGTGATAAATAACCTTCTATTGTATAGAGCCACTGAGATTTGAAAAAGGGCTGTGGGGAGTGGCACGAGCTGAGCATGGCAGGGGCCAAGGGGATAAAACCCATGAAAAGATGAACAGACAGACACAGGCATGAAGCTATCACTACTGTCTATGCCTGAAACAAAAGGGAATTCAATTACATGTAAAGACGTGCCAAACAGCATTTAAGCAGAACAGTATTTACACAACCACTACAACTGGAGAGCAGTTTCTGAAGTAGTATCTTCTATCATACGTTCTCTGTTTTGCTAAATCTCAAAAATGTCTTCTATATTCAAAAATTACTTTAAGTTAACTATTTGAACCACTTTAGAAAGGCCCTAATTTTCCCATTCAACTTCTAGTCAGAAATATTCCTAAATTGCTTGGCATCCTATCAAATTAAGGCTGCAGAGAAAAGCAATAGAACTCATATAGACTCTGAGGAAAGTGAAGAAAATAGATGATGAATCTCAAATGTTTCATTCTAAGTGTTATTTTACTCTCCTTTCTTAACTAATAAAACGTCTCCTGAAGAACACAGGCAAACTTTCTGATAAAAGTATGCTTGAGTCATTTGACACAGATAATCAATTTCATATTAACATAACTTCCTTTAATAAGAGATCTCCTTTTTGTACCTGTTGGGACTCCAAGGTATGGTAGGAGTCATACTGATGTCTGGAAACAAAACCCCATTGTCCTTGATCCTGTCTAGCGCATAATGCATTTCACAGAGGGGTAATCGATTTAATTGAAACTGAAGTTCAACCTGAAACACACAAAATGAATTTTTTTAAAAAAAAGCATTAAAGTAAATATCAATGCTGGCAGTTCACTAGAGTATTTCATGGAAGCAACCATTTGGGGGAACAAGTTTAGAAATTCTTTTAAAGTGTTATATTAATTATTACGAATATTTGCTTTGTTTATCACTATATCAAGCACTTTACATGGATTTTCTCATTTAATAGTACCAATGATGTATATACTATCATTAACCTCACTTTACATATTAAGAAACTGAGGCACTTGTAAATTGCTTAATCTCTAAATAAAGGTTATCTGATTCCACCATTCCTATGAAGAATGTATTTGATAAAATTGAAACATCTGTGAAATAACACGTCTTGAGTGATAACCAGCCCTGTGAAACTGTATTGATTTACTATAAATAAATAATATTCGCCAAGTTTTGTGTTTAAAAAGAAAAAGACTAGCCTTCCTAGCAGACTGAAGACACAATTCACCTAAAAACTCATAAAGAGAAAGAGAACAGGAGCAGATACAACTGCAGATGAAAGATGTCCCAAAACGTAGCTTAAGTAGTTTATTTTCATCTGTTCTTCCATTGATAATTTAAAACTAATCAGAAAGCTCGATCTTAAAACTGGAACATTTAAGATGTTACTTAAATTAAATAGGATCAATTTTCTCTGGAAGTTACTAGAGGTCCAATTCTCAACCCACCAGTTGAGACTTCACAGTCAGCTACACTTTTGTTTATAGTAGAAGGAAAACCAAACCAGAGGAAGGATATCAGCTGGAAACAATACTAGAGACCACATGGTTAAATTGTCACCTTCAAGTATACCTGTGTGTCACAATCAGGTCGAAGATTAAGTTCTTCACAGCATTCCCTGGATATTCTTAAAAATATATATTCTTTTGTTTTTTCTTCAATAGTAGCTTCGTAAACCTTCTCTTTGGTTCCCTGGGTCTGTACTAACTTCTCTTTAGGGACTGGTAATAAATAAACAGCATTGACTTTGGTCATCACCAGTCGTCCAGCCAAAGTATCTTCAGAAAGTGTTTCAGTAAGCTTAAAGCGACCAAAAAGTTGTCCATTCTGAGCATACTTTGCACCTCCAGAAACTCCAGTGAGCATGAAGCTTGCTAGAATCTGCAATTGCACTTTAAGGTTGAACCTAAATCAAAAGTAGAAAACTAGTTTGAATATTTTACATCAAAAACATAAAAACCAGAAGAGTAAAAAATAAATAAATCAAATATAAACATACAAAAAATTAAAACTTCATATCAATTCCACTTTGTTGAGCTAAAAACTTTATACTATCTTTCTGCCTTTAACCCAAGGTGGAGACAACAAAATTTTTCTTAAAGTGAATAAACTCCCATGCAAGCTACATAAAGATACATATTTAGTTGTGTTGAAGAATAGCACATTCAAAAAAAGCCAGAGTATTTTAAATGAAACTAAACATGATTTTTTAATAAAATGAAATATTATGTATTAATTACATAATACACACCATTTGAACACACCATTGGGACAATTAAGACCTTAAAATCATTTGGATCCCAAAGAAAACACATCACATTAAAACTACAAAGGACTTTAAACAGATTGCTTTCCAAGTAGATTTTACCAAAAGATTCTCGCCATAAAATTTCTCTTTCAACAATGTTAATGAATAACATCTAGAATAAATTTTCGTTCATAGCTACACAGAGAAGGTCTCATGCAAGAATTATGGAAGGAGAAGTTAAAGCCTATCATATTAGACAATGGCTGGTACACTCACTCACACTTCCATGTGTACACATAAGTATGAGAGAGAATATGTGTGAAAGAGGCACAGAGAATCAGGATTAATTTACATAGTCAAGAATTATGAGGTGAAAGAATGATTTAAACTAATTGACAATTCTTCTCCTTTGCCATTCTGAAATGGTACTGTAAGAGGTAAGACAATGCAGTAAGGAGTAATGGGAACATTTTCTACTTTTTCTTAGAAGGTTTGTCTTGGTCCATTTTGTATTGCTATAACAGAATACCTGAGACTGGGTCATTTATAAAAAACAGATTTATTTCTTACAGTTCTGGAGACTAGGAAGTCCAAGATCAAGGGGCTGGCACCTGGTGAAGGCCTTTATGCTACATCATCCCATGGTGAAAGGCAGAAGGGCAAGAGAATACCTAACCCAAATCAAGATGCCCTTACAGTCACAAATGACCGATACCCATCTAGAGGATCAACTGAAACTGCAGACCTCCATGCTGCAACCAAATATTCAATTGCTTTCCAACAAAAAGCAGACACAACAAAGTCGTTAAAAGGTTAGTTAACTTTAAAATTAACAAATAGTTTTCATTTTTTGAAATTATTAAGTACACAGTAGTTAGATTTTTACAAAATAATGTACATTTTTAAGTATATCTAATTGAAGTTTCCTGATTGCAGCCTTATTTGATTACAGCTAAATTAATGTGGCCTTCCAACATGAAAATGTTCCCCACCCCTGGGATAGACATTTCTGTCCCAAAAGGGAAAAATAGTCAAGAAGAAGGGACAACTGGTCCCAAGTAAGTTCAAAACTCAAAAGGAAAAACAGCATTAAGTCTTTAATCTGAAGAATAATGTCCTTTGACTCCTTGTCCCACATCCTGGGCACACTGAGACAGCGGGTAGCCCCCCAGGCCTCACGCAGTCCTGCCCTTACGGCTAGGCCCAGTCCACCCAGCAGCTCTCCAACAGCTTGGAGTCTTGAGCCTGCAGGTTTCCCAGGCTCTGGAGTTATATGCTGGTGGCCCTACAGTTTTGGGGTCTTGGGGGCTGGTCCATTCCCATGGCTTCACTAGGCACTGTGCTAGTGGGGGCTCTGCCCCAGCGACAAGTCCCTGCCTGGGCCCCTAGAGTAATACATCCTTTGAAGTCTAGGTGGAAGTTGCCATGGCCCCAGAGCTCATGCACTGTGCATGTCTGCAGAATCAGCACCACGTAGCCACCACCAAGGCTTACCTCTTGCACCCTCCAGACACCTGGGTCCTCTTGAGCCATGGCTGGGGTAGCTAAGGAACACTACCAGGGAGGGCTGCACAGGGATGAAGGGAACAGAGTCCCAAAGTAGCAATGGACAGGGAATGCTGAGGTCCTCTCTGGAAACCTTGCCCTCAGGGTCCTAGCTTGCCTCAAAGATCTCTGAAATGGCTTTGGGTTATTCTCCCATCTTCTTGATAAATAGAACCTGGCTTCCTTCTACCCATATTAATCTCTTAGCGAAGGCTGGTTTGACCACACCTTTAGTATCCTCTCCCAAATACACTTTTTTATTCTTTACATGGCCAGGCTAAGAATTTTCCAAATTTTTCCATTCTGCTTCTCTTTTAATTATAAATTCCATCTTTCAATACTTCCTCTCTTCTCTCATTTTACTGTAAGTGGCCAAAAGAATCCATGCACCACCTTGAATGCTTTGCTGCATAGGTATTTCTTCTGCCAATATCCTAGTTCATCGCTCTTAAATTCCACCTTCCATAAAGTCCTAGGGCATGGACACAACTCAGCCAAGTTCTCTGCCACTTTATAACACAGATGGCCTTTACTCCAGTTTCTAATAAGATATTCCTCTTCTCCATTTGAGACCTCATTAGAATGGTCTTTACCGTTCAAAGTTCTCCCAACATTCTGATCATGATCACGTAAGTAATCTCTAAGAAGTTGCAGACTTTCCCTGTAGATTTCCTCTTCTTCTGAGCTCTCACCAGAATCACCCTTAATGTTCCATCTATGGCAATCTAGGCTTTTTCTAGCCTGCTCCTCCAAATTCTTCCAGCCTCTACCCATTCCTCAGTTCCAAAGCTGCTTCCACATATTCAGGTGTTTGTGATACCAACAGCCTCACTTCTCAGTACCAATTTTCTGTCTTATTCCTCCTTGTGTAGCTATAACAAAATACCCAAGACTGGGTAATTTATGAATGACAGAGATTTATTTCTTACAATTCTGGAGGTTGGGGAGTCCAAGATCACAGGGCCAGCATCTGGTGAGGGTCTTTATGCTGCATGATCCTATGAGGGAAGGCAGGAGGGCAAGAGAGCAAGAAAGGGACAAACTTGCTCTTATAACAACCCACTCTCACAATAATGAATCTACTCTCTTGATAACCACATTAATCCATTTATGAAGGCAGAGCCTCACGGCCTCATCACTTCTTAATGGTCCCACTTCTTTTTTTTTTTTTTTTTTAAGACAAAGTCTCACTCTGTCATCCAGGCTAGAATGCAATGGCATCATCACAGCTCACTGCAACCTCAAACTCCTGGGCTCGAGCAATTCTCCTGCCTCAGCCTCCTGAGTAGCTGGGACTACAGGCACCTGCCACCACATCCAGCTATATTTTCTATTTGTTGTAGAGATGGGGTCTTGCTCTTGCTCACTCAGGCTGGTCTCGAACTCCTGGCCTCAAGCAATCCTCCTGCCTCAGCCTCCCAAAGTGCTAGGATTACAGGCGTGAGCCACCACACCCGGCCGGTCCCACATCTTAATACCATCCCAATTAAATTCAACAATTAATTAAATTTCAACAAGCAATTAAATTTCAACAAGAGTTTTGGAAAGGACAGTCAAACCATAGCAAGGTTTAGAAAATTTGAATGTGGCCAGGTGTGGTGGCTCACCCCTGTAATCTTAGCACTTTGGGAGGCCAAGGCGGGAAGATCACTTGAGCCCAGTAGTTCAAGACCAGCCTAAGCAACATACTGAGACCCTGTCTCTACAAAAAATAGGAAAAATTAGCCGGGCATGGTGGCATGCACCTGTAGTCCCAGCTACTCGGCAGGCTGAAACAGAAAGATCTCTTGAGCCCAGAAGTTTGAGGTTGCAGTGAGCTATGATCACACCACTGTACTCCAGCCTGGGCAACAGAGCAAGACCCTGTCTCAAAAAAAAAAAAAAAAAATTGGATGTAAAAATTAAATTGTTTTAAAATCTATATATCCATTTGTAGGAAAGGCTACTTTTTAATGATATTTCTAAATTGTTTTCTTTTTCAGATCTTCTTTTGTATACATGATGTCTAGAATGTCTTACAAATCCTCAAGGGAAAGAGAAAATTTTTTTTTAATTTTCTTTTTAAAAATATTATAAATTTCTTTAATTATAATGTTACTGCTTGCAATATATATATTGGAAAACTACTCTAATTAAAATACTACATTAAAACTTTAAACATACATTTATATTTTTAAAATTATAAAATTACAAAAATATTTCTATAAATATAGAAATATTTTTATAGAAATAAGAAAATATTTAATGAAACTAACACATCTGAATAGGTATTTATGCTTGTAATAAGTTATAACAGTTTACATGCTCCATTAGTAATTTAAAAATATATTTACAACAAAATACTTAAGGCTCTACAAGATATATAAATACATACTGAAGTTAGTATTTAACAGTGTGGCTTTATATGAGATTCAAATGAATTCCAGCAATATTTGTTTAATATCTAAATGTCATATGTGGAATTTCTAAAAATCACATATTTCTCTCATTCTCACATTTCACGAGATCCAGACTAGCACAGTAGGTTAAAGAAATACAGATTAAATGTTATCTAGTTATGTTTGATATGTGGAAAGTGTACTATGGATTCATATAAAAATATCTTTAAATGAAAATGACACAAAACACTCCCCAATTTACATGTAATCTGTGTTCACCTGTTCTTTAAATAAAATACGCTCTTAAAAATAACAGGAAACCTTACGTTATTTATGCTTCCTCAAATGAAGTTAAAATTTTACTTTTCTTTTACTATCCATATAATATGTGAGATTTGCAGTCATTAAAACTTTCTCAGGGGGAAGAAATTACTTACAGTGTAAGAAATTCTTGATTCACAAAGGACCTTTTTGTTGCTAAAAGCAACGTACAGTGTTCATACCTTTTTTTCACTATGCAACCACTCTCCCCTTTCTTTGAGCACCCTCTTCCACTGACTTCTGTACAATAATACTCTCCTAGTTGTCTTCCTCCTACCTCTCTAGCTGCTTGTCCACCTCCCATCTAAGCATCAACCACCTTCTATTTAATAAAAGCTCCACTCTGCCGTCTTCGACTTTCTAAGACCTCACGAGGTGAGGTCACCCTCTCCCAGATATCTCAGCTCAGGGCTGTAAATCCAACTGTCAAATGAACACCTTTGTTTATATGCCCTTCAAACTTATTATATTCAAAATTGAATTATCATCTGACCTCCTTAGTGTGACCCCCAAACCAATCCTCCCACGTATTGTACAACATAGGGAATGGCACTATCACCCACCTAGGAGTCCAAGCCGGAAACCAAAGTCCTTGACCTTGCCTCTCTCATCAACCCTCATTCCTTCATCATAGAATCACCAAGCCCCGTTAGTTTCTAATGGTCCTGGCTAGTTCCTCCTCCTCCTCCTAACTCATCTGCATTTGATGCATTTTAAATTTGGATTACTGTAACAAACGTCTAACACGACTGTCTCAAATCTGTTCTCTACACTGCCCTCAAAGGACCTTTGTAAAATGCCAAATCTCATGATAAGCAGCTTCCTATAGCTCTGAGGACAAGGCTTCCACAGCCTTCTCTCTCCCCTACGCTGCTCCACCACACAAGTGCCCTCCATACCAACTATAATGATCACCTTGCAGCTTTCCCCAAAACTCTATGCTCTTATTCTCATATCCTATTTCCTAAATACTTCTGTCCTACTTCTTAACCTGACAAATCTTACCTGCTTTTCAAAATTCAGCCTAAATACCATCTGCTCCCGAAAGCAGACTTGATTCCCTCGTTGACTTGAGTACCGTTGTCCTCCTCACTACTGTGGGGAAGGTGTCTCTCTCATAGGGCCCTTATGCATTCTCTATCACAGTGCAATCACATTTTATTACAACCCTATATTTTTGGGTCTGTCTCGCCTATTGGATTACACACTTTTGAGGGACAAGGAAACATACCTTGTTTGCCTTAGAATCAGCAGTGACTAGCCTAGAACCTAACACTATGAATACTCTACTAAACTTTGTTCATTAAATTAATTTTAGATTTGGGTAATAATCTGATTTTTTCCAGGCACCATATTCCCATTTCAACCACTTTATTCCCTAACAAATTCTTGACATCCTGTAATATATTTCTCAACTATCTTAAGTGATACATTAAAGTTTCACTCTTTCATCTATTTCAGAATTCACCATCCCAAAACACTTGCTCACAATTTAGCAAGCATGAAAAATTAATCTCACACTTTTAGAGCAACAGGAAAATCCTCTTATGACATTTGGTTGTGCCTTGCAACAAAACTCTTGAGGTAGAGGCACTAGAAAATAAAATCCCTAAGAAATTTAGCTTTTCCCACAGAAGATTCATCACATATTCAAGATGCAGATATTATAGACTTTGTAGTAGAAGTTATAGCTACTAATATTTAATTTTTCTGAAAGCTTAACAGGCTAAAACTAAAATCACATTAGTAATCTTTCTTAAATATTAAAATAATATGCATTTTTTGGGATTTAATAACTCAGAAATACTTAAAATACAAAATATATCCTATACTTAACAAAGATCTTTCTTAACAAGAAGAAAACCCATCTTTCCATTGTTGCATGCCACATGTTAAAATCAACCTTACGGCTTACATAATTCCTAACCTTTTGTGGAATGGCAGAATAATAGCCAACCGAATTTTCAATGAACTTAAAACCATACTTCTAAGCTAATGAGAAATATGTCTCTATCAACTTTAGCAAAAATTACAATATATCTCTTGAGTGTAACTGTAAAAAAATTTCAAAGCTATATAGTGAATTTCACTTCTTCTGATTTCTGGCTGTATGAACAACAAAAATCAACCAAAGTAATAAGACAATCCCTGGGTTTACTAAAACAGAGCAACAGAACTGAAATATAACCAATGGAAGCAACACTCATCTTGATGAAATGTGCACCCCATAACTAGGCCTGTCATGCCAGCTGTCAACATTGAGAAGCCAGGCACAATGACCTGTTTAGGCACGCCACTGCACAGTTTAATGGACACAATAGTTCAGCTGAAGTCAATTTCTTTTGAAAACGTATCTCTTAGAATCAAACAGATTTCACTTCAAGGTTGAATCACTGTTGAACCCCTATCAACATGTGGCTAAGGATAAGAAAAGTAAAACAAACAAAAAAATCTCGAAAGAACTCGAAAACATTTTCTAAAACTTAAATGAAATGAAATACAGCATTATCCTTACCACTTACACACATCTCACACTAAAACTTAACATAAGAAGAAATCATCATTTCTGGACTGCTTTGAAAAATCACCTTTTAAAAAAAAAAAAAAAGACAAACTAGATTATTAAATCCAGCCTCAAGCCAAAATATATTTTAACTAATCTTGAGAGCCTTCATTCAACTTTCAAGGAAGGAATGCTAAGATGACCATGTAACAGGTACAGCCCAATCTTTATCATCAAAATGTAAGAAATCAGTATGAATTCCCTTGATACTACTTTAATGATTAGTAATATTCTGTTTAAATTGTCAAAGTTCACAAACAACCAGTACCTTCTGTGGACTTTGGGAAATATCCTACCAATCACGTGGCAGATCTGACTGATCTGACTACAGTGTCACAAAGAGGCATATTTCAGTGCATACAGAACACACTTATTACTGTCAGTACACATCCAAGTCATTTAGAGAGATGAGTCCATTTAGCTGCACCATTGTTTTCTATCTCTAACACATTGACTATCACACTAGAAAAAAAAATTTTTCCTTGGGGCCACAGCGTTTCATTACAAAAATAGAATAAAAACTTGGAAAATAAAACAATGCTTTCTAATTTAATGAAAATTTTCTTATTTTTTATTGTTTTCTGTGCATGAGTTATATGCAACTTGAAAAATAGTTCTCGCAGCTCCCAAGGTGAAGAGACGTGTGAGTTACATATGCTTCAAGAGGCCCCAGGCTCAAAACTAGCGTGAATTAAATACAACTCACATGGCAGTTAATGTGTTAAACTGGGTCTCAAACCACAATAAAACATTCTTCACAATTCTAATGGTTACTTGGGTTTGCTCTGATGACTGGTATTGATTAACAGACAAGCAAAATGACCCAATCAGAAAAACTAGTGCATGGCTCAAGGGCCAAAGTCAACCTTCAGGCTGTTTTTGTATAGCCCTTGACTAAGAGCAGATTTTACAAAGAAACAAAACAAAGAAGATATGCAACAGAGACTGTATAGGGTCCACAAACCTGAAATATTTACTATCTAGCCCTTTACAGCAGAAGTTTACTGAGCCCTACACTAGATCACAGTTCAGTAGCTGCATATAGACCTCCCAAAATCCATTTTTGAAAATATATCTATTTGTACTTAAAAAATTAAAAATCAAATGTGAATTAAATTCAAGGCAACATTAAAATGCATATAAATATTAAGTTTAAAGGATGAAGAAGGAAAAAACAAAATCTTTTTAAAACAACATAACTTTGTCTTTGACAAAGTCTTTACAATCTATTCTGTTATTTGTCCTTTGTCTACCTGCTAACAGTGCCCTCTGAGAACTCTAGCTAATTACCAATATCCTAACAGGATTTGTATGTGTACCAATTCTGTACTGCACTTCACTAAATTTTACAAGCACGACAAATTCAGAAGTGTAATTTACCAGCCTTCATATCCAGGGTTACCTTTGGGTGAGACTATCACTGGAAATCTTCCAGAATTCTCTGGTACAATAACTACTTGTCACATGTTAAACATGTAGCAATAGATTCTCATTTCTACCTTTAAGATCCTTCAAACCTCTTGTGTAGTTAGTATATATAACACATCAAAAGTGATTCTTCTGATTTATATTCAGTTTATAAATATCCCTATTTGAGTCAATAACTATAATCTAATTTTAAAGATTAAAAAATAGAGAAAACTCAGATGTTCCTATAAAAAGACTATACACTACCTTACCACTGCCTTACCACAATTTCTTCTTTTCATACCTGGGGGTATTTTCATACCATGAGCATCAAGTGTTGCCACTGATGATGTGCCAGTTTCCCTTATATTTCTTTGTTTGCATGTTTTTATAAGAGTTATATGTGGTCATTGTAGAACATTTCAAAAGTAGGAAAAAAGTATTACAACATAAAAATCACCTATAATTCCACCAACAGAACACTGCTTTAACTCTTTCTGACATTTTTATATACAAATATATTTTTGTGTACATTATCATATATATACAAAATTAGAATGGCAGTGTGTAAGGTTTTATAACTAGCATATTTTCCCCCCAATGTCAGGTAGATACCATGAGCATCTTCACTGTATTAAAAATTCTTCAAGAACATAACTTCAATAGTTATATAACATTCAGTCATATCGCTATATCATAACTGATTTAACTTATTCTTCACTACTCTTTGAAAGACATTTGTGTACAGACATCTTTATCTTCACCTCTGATTATTTTCTTCAGGATGATTCCCCATAAGCAGAACTGCCAAACAAAAAGATTCAAACTTTCTAAAGGTCCTTAATACAAACTGTCAAATAGCTCTCCAGAAATACCATACCAACTTAGTTTGCCACCAGGGGCTCATTTCATACAGCTGATATTTTCAATATCCTCTGATATTGGCTTCGAAAGCCCTTACAAGGTGCTCTTAGAATGAACTTTCAATCACTTAGTTTCTTGATCAGTATCTGACCTCTGGCATTTTGTAGGGTTTCTCCTCTTTTCCATTAAGACAAATTTCCATTTTTAAAGATTATTTTTAATATAACAATCCATAAGCTTTTTGGTCTTATAAGTTCTAAGGCAATGGAATGACTTATAAACTTTCATAAAATATTAAACAAAGTTAATAAATAATTTTTTCTGAATTCCTAACATGATACTCAAAAATAGTCTCCAAGGTTCTGGTAAGCTTTTAAATTCTATTTCATCCCAATATTTATGATTTATCACAGTGTTCTTTCCTAAGGAAAAGGAATCCTGATGATGTAAATAATACACATGCATATTAATAACATGAATAAGATATATGATACAAGCCACTGTCCTTGTTATTTAATAACTAATGATTTCATTAGCACAGTCTACAGATGCAACTGATAAAAGCATTTTAAGAAACCATCAATGGGCCATGACTTAGTCTTAGAGTAATGAAAAATATACTCTGACTTTGTAAATTTGACATGTATTTAATTTGAAATTAGGTACTTTCAAAAGTTAGATCACATTTAATCTAGAAACAGAGTAACACAAGGTATCTATAAGTTTTCACTTACTTGTACTTTTCTGAATATACCCTTAATGAGTGTTCAGTATCTACTAATAATACTAATGACAAGGTACCAATAAGGCAGCTTGGAGAAGAAAAATATGTTGGTTAGGCTGTATTTTAAAAGGAAAACTATTTATAAAAATGTACTCATGTCTCATAATTCTTTTTAAATTCTTTTTTTTTTTTTTTTTTCCTGGGAGACAGAGTCCCACTCTGTTGCCTGGGCTAGAGTGCAGTGGCATCACCACAGTGTTATTCAATTTTTAAGGCTTGTCTCCATACTTTATAGTAACTATCTAAAAAGAAGAAAGCTACTACCAAAAACAACTATTTCATTAACATCTTCCTTCACGCCAACTTTCTTTTCTGAGATTATTTTTCCCAAAATGATTCAAATAAGCTTTTGATTTAAGCACTTGGTCTTAACCTGTGGCATAAGAATAAATGTAAAATATGTTAAGGCATTTATAAACTGCTATGAAGCTATTTTATTATTATCAAACAGTTTTCCTGAAGATCTAGATCATATCATTCTTAAAATAACTTTTCAAAATATGTGGTCTCTCGCAATTTTTGTATTATACATTTATTCAACAAATATTCATTTAACGCTTGCTATGACTACCATTGACTGAAAGCTCCTTAAGAGCAGGGACCACAGATTTATATTCCCAACATGTGGCAAAGAGCTTATCCCCTAGTGGATGCTTAGTAAGGTCTCGTAGAAATTAACTATGCACTAAACAGTAGGGATACCAACATAAGCGCAACACAGTTCCTGCCTTAAGAAGCTCATATTTCATTTAAAGATAGAATACCGCTATTGAATAACAATCATTTACTACCTGCCTTCACGTAGGCACACTTGCATTTTAAAAATTAAAAATACTGTCCAAAGGGGAGATTTTTTTAAAAAAGTGTTTCTAAAGTAACTTACTTGCTGACTTCTTTATACTGAGCTATCTCCTCAATATAGAGAAGGTCATGCAACCGTGACTGATAGTTGGTCTTGGTCAATGATTTGTCTAAAACGGACTGGGTAAATAGCTGGTCAGCAGAGAGAGGAATTTGGTATCTGATAAGAAGGCTCTTCTCCAAATCAGTAGTTTCATTAGGTTCAAAATCTATAATAGTCTTAGAAGAAGAATCCCAACGCTTAGCTGTGGTTACTAGCTGTTGTTTTGCATGCATCAGGTATTCGAGATCTAAATGGAAACAAAAAACACATTTATAAAGAAACACAACATTAAAATTCTCAAATAATACATTACACATTTTGTTAAGAGACTTTTATATGCTAGAGGTAAAATTCTTCAAAACAAAACAATACAAAAACCCATTGACAGAGTATTTTCCCCATATCAGAAATATTTTTTGTCTATTTTAACGAAAACAACATTAATAGGAATCCATGTTTTTAAAAAAAAAATTTTTTTTAATATATCAGGCCAGGACAGGCCAAAAACAGTTATTATCATTTTAAAAATACAGATTGACATTTAGAACTTAACTCTTCAGTCAAGAGAAATCTGATCTGCAGGAAGAAGATATGATAAATTCTTCATAAGTTTTTATCAGGTGATAATCATTTTTCTCCTCCTACCACCAATACCCATCCCATTATAGAAAGAGAAGATCAAAAAACTGTGAAAGGTTAAATCATTTCTTATGTGGTAAAGTACAATGAAACTACATATATAAAAGTCAACTTACTACAAAGAAAAATCTTTTAGAAAAATTCATGTAAAACACTGCTAATTCCTCATTAAAATGTGATACAATGTCATTCAAATATCATTTCTGAAAAATCCAGTTTAGCCTCAGTTAAATTATACTGTAAGTAGGGCGCAATGTCAAAATGAATTACTATTCAAGTTCTGACATCTCTGGAAAAAAATGCAGCATAGTATCAGCACAGGGTGAAATCCACAGTAACAAACTCTAAACACTGAATCAGCTCACTCTACATGCAGTGCATATTACTTTTCTATTGGGTGAAACATGCATATACCCATAAAAATGAAACTTAAAAGCGAAAAAAATGTTGCTTGACTGATTCATTACGCCAAGATTCAGTTGTAATACAACATAATTGGAAAGATGGCTTCACAACTCAGGTTAAAATTTTACAAAGAAATAATAAAAAGTTTAGACAAAGATCATTTAGTCTCCAAAGCACAAAGACAAGTTATCCTAAACTATCTTTGAAATGAGAACATAATGCAAAATTGCCATGTCTTGCTTAGTGAGAGACTTTACATTTAAATGTTACACATAGATTACAAACATATAAGTATAGTCATCCACCAAGAGAATTTCTCAATAGTAGCAAATAGCTTGTTCTAATATCGTAATAAAAATAAAAACCAAAAATATGAAGGCCCTAATTTCTAACCTTTGCTCCTTGAAAAGGCATTTTTACATGCCAGTTTCATTATTTCTCAAGCGGCAACATAAATACAACTATAATCATCAAAATGTAAAGATGGTCTGCTTATTAAAAACTTGCACTTTTAAAATACTCTGGATTGACGGTCTGTTTTTGCAATAGCCTCACAAGCAGAAGTTTTTTAAAGTACACTAACCACATTTTCTTCCTAAATCACTCTAAATTGAGCCCTGCCTATTTATTTCTTAGATCATAGCTACAGAAGTATTTAAATTTTACAAATGCCAACACTCCTGAAACAGATTATACCATCACTAAAGATCAGATGCTAATATTATCAAAACAGCAAGGATGTACATGATTTTTGTCCTTAATTCAAAAGTCAAAAAGAGACATAGCAATGTTACAGTGACAAACCAAATAACCAGCTCTTTAAAAATAAATAAAAACTAAATTCTACATAATAGTGAAGAATCCATTTATTAATAGTATGCAGTTTTAAAAGGATATCTAACTACTCTTTTGGGGTGGGAAAATTATATTTAATAATTTTTTTAATCTTAATTTATTTTAATTAAATTTAGACTATGCCTAGATCAATGTTATATTCATACACTTTAAAAAGTCACTAGTTATTCCTAACTGATGTTTAAGTAGCTGAGACAATAACAAACCTAAAATGATGGAGTTTTCCTTTGAAAAAGCTTTCTGAATCACCTATTTAATATGCAAACCAAATTATACAGAAAGTCTTTCTACTCTAAAAGTATTCAGGCTTTTTGGGGAAAGTGGAATGAGCAATAGTATCTGTTTTTCTCATTTTACCTATATAGTACCCTGATTCCCACCCTGACTTTACGAAACTCTTACAACTTATATGCTTGTACCAAAATATCACATGTACTCCATAAATATATACAATTATTATGTATCCATAAAAATTAAAAATAAAAAAAATTTTAAGTGTCAGGTAGGACAACAATTCCAAAACAATTTTCAAACAATGTTAAATAGTATTCAATTTTTTTTAAATGACTATAAACAGTGCAGGAGAGCGAAAGCTGGGGGAGCAGAAAGAATCTTGAAAAAAATCCATGTGTGCCAGCATCAAAAAGTCTCCAAACTACTGATCTAAGTCATTAACTCAAATGTCAACTATAAACTGTGGCCAGTGACTACTACTAAGGATATATTTTACAAAAGCCACTTCTCTTCCCCTATTCCACCTGAACTTGAATCAAACTTCTGGTCCCATTCCTCTCGCTTGTAAGAAGAAACTTATTAAACCTGTTTAATGACCCACCTAACTTATAGTGCTTAAAGGTCGTTAGGTCTTGAGAGTGCCTCTTTAAATAGAGGGAAGTGAGGTCATTTGCCCCCACTGGACAAATAATTACTACTTGGGCTCTCTGTCATCCCCCAGCCTGCAGCACATGTGTATCTGCTTTCATCTAAACAGGCACATGCACTACTCAGGGCAGCCTAAATCAGTTCATCCTTGGTATGCACTTTTCTTCAACCTAAAAAAGATTAAGGTGAAAAACACACAGGGAAGATGAAAAGTGAACAGCTTAGGGTCAATATTCATAAAACCATTGACAGAGAGTTTAACACTGACTTATTAACCTGCTCCTATAATAATATATCTCAAAGCTAACCTTACAGAAGTTATAGACCTATGGAACTTATTACCCTGAGATGCGGTAGGCAGAAACTATAAATACATTTTAAGAGAAGTCCATAAGAAAAAGTTAAAAATAATTAGAATATACATAAACCTAATCTTTTGAAGATAACATAAGGGAAGGTCTGCCACTGTCAAAAATAGAATTCAAGGTTAAAATAACTAGTCTGCCACAGGATACACTTCCCAACTCCCCTTGCCCTTCTGATACTGAGAATAGCAGTGCTCTCATTTTAACCACATATTTACTACTCTAATAAAGCATCCAAGGAGCGGGTTTGTTTTGTCTCAAAGTATGTAGTACAGTAGGCTTGAAAATATCTTTAACAGGACCTGGAGAGTAGTTAAGAAGAAAGTAAGGGAAAAAAGAATCCAGCCTAAGTACCTAGCACAAAGAAAGAATATTGAAAAAAAATCCACGTGTGCCAGCATCAAAAAGTCTGACATAAGAGGAGTTTAAATATAGAGTTTATTAAAAACAGCTATATTTATCTAGGACTTAGAGAATAAGATGAAACGCTTCCTAATTCCAAAATCAGATACCATACTCTTCCTTAGAAAATATTTTGGTCTAGACTTATAAAGCTACAGTTAACAATAAAATAAAATCCCAAAGTAATCCAAACTACCACTTCAGCTATCCATTTCAATATCCTTCCTTTCACCAAAACTTCTACATAGAAGATGAATATCTCCTGGTTTGCCCATGTTGTCTGTCCCTATTTTCTCTCTCTTAAAGAGGCTAACAACAGTTAAAACAGCAGGGTAAGAAATACCTCATACTTTTTACATGCTTCTACTCAGTTATATTTATCTTTTATTAATAAACTATTTAATCTATTTTTCTATTACTTTTCTGATCCCATATTACATAGATATAGATATATACTATCATCTTAATTTAGCAAACAATTTGGCCACTGAGAATAATTTTTAAGTCACACTAAATTTTTTTTTATTTTTCATTTGCTCTTTCCTGACCAGAAGGTCATACTAAATTTTAATGCTAATGCTAACATACACTGCTAGACTCAACTAGAGAAATGTATAATGTCAAGTTTGCAGATTTAAACATAACACTTAATTTTCAACATGATGCTTCCAAATATTCAAAACAGAATTCCAAATCAATTTTGCCAAATAAAAGTTTTCCATTAATCAAAGTTGTAATAGAAAGCATATAATGCAGTTTGTTTTCCCAACAAGGAGAAAACTCACTAACTTCCTCCCTCTGTTGATGCCTTCTGCCACACATTTTTGAGAAGTATATCTTTAGTCCAACAAAAATTTGGACATAGTGTCTTTTTCTGAACCTAAATCTCACCAACGAGAGAAAAAACTAGAAAAAGCAAAGTTAAAGTTACACATGTTTCCTGATTACAGGATTGCCATAGAATAACTACAGAAAAAAAAATTCATTCGTGGCCTATAAATAGAAAAGGTCTGGGTGCTTTAGATATGACAATAATGAAATAAAAAACTATGGTTTCCCCCCCGTTCAAATTTGAATTAACTAAAGTAAGTAGGATTTTTAGTTCAACACCAAACAGTGAATTACAGAAATATAAATGTTTGCTATATAACTTGATTTGAAGTTTCAATGAATAGTACACTAATGTAACTAAGTCCCATGATCAAATCAGCCTGACAGACACTGAGAGCCTTTAATCATGTGAGGTACACTGTGACTCTTTGAGAGGGAAATAAAGCATGCAGCATTTCTAAACTTCTTTATACATGGAACCCTATCATACTATTACTTTCAGTGGGACACAGTTTAGGAAACATTGAGCTAATAGATGGCCAGCTGGAAATCAAATTAGCCAGGCTCTCACATTGTTAACAACTTAACAAAATAGTTATCTTGCTCTCAATGTCTCTGAATGTTGTCCACACAAGTGTTCCAGGAAAGGATACAACATAGGACTGCCATTTTACATTTTTCTTGTCTCAGAATATTTTATAAAGTGTGATTTCACATAAACAAATTTTGTGCCCTAAAATTTTTTGCTGACAGGAACTCTGCTGTGATAATCAAAAACACTAACTAGTACTAAGAGAGAAGCAGGAAATAAATATTATACAATTTAAATATTGCTTTCATTTCTTCAGAATTCTGTTAGGATTCCCACACAGTCACACTGAAACAAATGTAATCATACGATAAAAATGATAAGAACAGAAATAGTAAGATATTCAATGACATCAATTTTAAAGTGGGGAGTTACACAAAACTAAAAATTAGCAAAAGTCAGCTGATTTGAGTAATGATCAAAAAAAGCCAAATGTCATCTAGCTTGCCTAACATATATTTTTTTCTTTTCACAATGTTCAAAATCTTATATCAGAAAATACATTGTGTAGATTTTATATTGTTCTCTTCTAATATTTATTTTTCCTTTGTCTTTGAAAAACAAATTTCTCTGTGAAATTGCTTTAATGTTTCCAAATTAGTTCAAGAAAATGCTTAATTTTTTCAATCACTTTCCATACCATAACTACTTAAAGGTAAAACCCTATTTAAGGGAAAAAAGCCAAAGATATCAATCTACAAAAAAAAGGTCACTAAAAAAAAAGGATATAGTATTATAAAAAAGGAGGATATCCTTATCTGTATTAATTCCCTCTACACTAGCTGAATGAAATATAAAATTTATTATATTCTCAAAGTGATATATTGGAAACAGCAGAAAGAAGACTCTTTATTCCTCCCAGTGACCAGGCCCAAAACATCAGTCATCCTGGATAACTTCTCCTTCAACGCCTGTATTATATTCCCTTGCCAAGCTCTGCAGGTGCTACTGCTTGGGTCTTTAATCTCCGCTTTTTAGCCCCTCTGCTAGCACCCCAGTCCCAGTCCTCATTTAAAAAAAAACAAAAACAAAAACAAAAACAAAAAACTCCCTCTCTTTTCCTACTTTCTTCATTCTATGTACAAGCCCAAAATTATCCTAATCATGACTAATGATAAAAATAATAGCTACTATTGACTAAGTGCTTACTATGAGCCAGATGTTGTGCAAGGCTTATTTCAAGCTCTCACAATCCTCTGACAGATAATAGTAGCCCCATTTTAGAGATGTTTCCCCATGAAGCTCAGAGATGTTAAGTACACTGCCCAGGGTCACACAGGTAATAAGCAGAAAATCAGTATTTGAATCCAATTCTATTTGACTATGACTTTCGTCGACTGCTCTTCTTTCCCAACTAGAAAAGTAAAACGTATCTCAGGCAAAAGTAGTCAAAGTACCTTCACTCTTCTCAAGCCCATGAAAGTGCCCTGAAATCCACTTCATCACCACCTTCTCTGATTATCATCTATTTTAATAAATAGTATCACTTTCTTTTACTTTTTATTGCAGACATTTAACATTTTATATTATTAATTAAATCCTTTAAAACTAGTAAGGATTCTTCACAATACTTACAAGCTTATTTCTACGGAAAAACAAGTCATGAGTTATAAGCCACCAATCTAAAAGCAAACTTTTAAAAAACAACCCACATGTAAGCCAAGAACATTGTTTGAGTTATATTTGAGAGCAGGGGATGCATGTTGATCTCTCTGTATTATTTAAATCTCTTTATGATTTAAAAAAGGTGCTTCCTAGTAGTTCTTAAGTTCTGGTCTCTAAAAGGAGCTTACTAGTACAGCAAACTATAGCATGAAAGCCAAATCCAGCCATTGGTTTTGAAAATAAAGTTTTATTGGAACACAGTCACACCCATTAGTTAACGTATCGCCTATGGCTGCTTTCTCACTGCAATGCAGAGCTGAGTAGCTGCAACAGAGACCATCTGCCCTGAAACACCTAAAATATTTACTATCTAGCCCTTTGCAGAAAGAATTTGCCAAATCCTATGCTAGTAGATATAAACCAAATACTTTATTTTTATTTTGTCAACTATCATATCTATTTGGCTATGGAATTTAACTTATTCTGATTCCAAAGAGTACTAAGGAGATGACAAAAATAAATGCTATAGAATAAAAACAAGTAAAAGAGATCAGAGTAAATGGGAAATAAGGGTAAAATAAAGTCTGGATAACATACAAGAAGATATCACCTAATTGTTACATTGGACACAAATGTTGCTTTAACCTCCCTAGCAACTAAAGAGGTAGACAGACCAATTTCACCTGTTCACTATGTCCAAAAAATAAAATCCTAGCATTTGCTCATGAGAAACAAGTTCTTCTAGGTTCTCATGAATGGGACTCTATGGTACATAGTGCAAAACATCCTCCGCAGTATATTATAGTTAGCTATAGTCAATACAACAGCAAGACTCACACAGCTCTGCTATGTGAAGGGTTTGTTAAATATTTAGTCTTTATTGAATAAAACAAAACACCTATAAATCCAACCAAGAGCCAAAGAAATGTGGGATAACATGCCCTTTCCTTGTCTTGTTGTCTTGGCATAAAATTTAGGTATAGGCAGTAATGTGACAACATACAAAGTAATTCATCATGCTCTGCTTACATGCTGAAACCAGGGACAACTTCTCAAAAACATAGTGCAGATCCTATTAAAATCATCTTGGTCTTCTTAACACTAGTGAATGTACAAACTGACTTATGAAGGCTTATATTTAGGACTTTTCATTCAGAGATAATGTACTAACATTAGCAAAGTTAATTGGATGGTCAGTGGGACATGAAAATAAACACTGTAGGTATATACACAATTACCACTAAAACGATATTCTACCCAGACTAATATTGAAAGAGTCTACCCTGCTAAAATCATCTAACTTTAAAATGAAATTGGTAGACCAAAACAGACCTGATCATCTACTCATACAAGTTTGGGGAACCTCAAAACTCAAGCTTTGCCTGATGACTGGATGAAGAGAACAGGGCACAATGTGAACCATTTTAAGCCTATTACACAGTAAATGAGTCAATTAACTTGGGATTTTTTCCTTATTATTCCCTCCCTATCCATGGAATATTTAGGGGCCAATACATATCTTTTAATGTTGCCTTTTATTTAATACATCGTATCAGGGGAAAAAAGTCTAAATATTACCTTCTGTAGAAGCTGCATCAATCATTACTCTTTGCATGAGTACTGGTTCCAATCCAAAGTCGAAAACTATGGTTTGGCGAAAAGTTCCAAATATTTCTGTGTTAAATGCTATCCCGACTTTATACACGTAATGATCTAATCCATTTTGGGCCATCTTTCCTCCTATCCATTCTTGACAGTTTTCTGGGACTTCTTGTGATACCTGGGTAGTACTATCTCCGGCAGATATTGCAATGATACTAAAATGAGGACGATGAGCATCATAAAGCAATGCTACACGATACAGCATTCTTGCAGGCTACAAGGAAGTTAAAATAATTCATTGAGTACAAGGGGGTAAAAAATCCAATTGTAATTGGGCTCTTCAGTGAAAATATTTCCATAAGGGACTCTTAACTTTCCCATGTTTCTAAGATATTATGTTAAAAATACAAATTGTGCTCATAAGCCATTTAAGAAAAAAATCAGATTGGTATTTTAAAAATCAGTTGTCAAAATTATATTTATGCTACATATAGCACAAATTATATTTATGCTATATAGTTATGCTACATCACTAACTTCCCTGCTCTTTCTGTGATATGTTCATCTTTCATTGTGGCAAAAGCTATCACCCTGCATAACCATCGACCTCCAACTTTCTATACTCTTTGCCTAAAAAAGTTTTATGTACCCTCAAGTAGGAAGCCTTCATAAGAGGGCAATTACCTCTGAAAGCACTGGATTGGGTTCAAGGCTGAAACTAAATGTTCTTGAATTTTTCATCTCAAGATACAGATGGTACAGTGGAAGAAATGTCACCAAAAAGTACATAAAACTTTTCCATTGAGCATATTCACAGAAATTTTTTACTCTGCTTCAATCTTAAAACTTTGACTTTATAATTTTAAGATGGCAATCACTGCAGAAAATATCCCATATTAAAAACCCACTATTAAAGAATTTGTGATTTCATCAAATCAAATATAAAAACAAATTGTCATTGTTTAAAAATCTTAGAAATGCCAGATTAAAGAATCGATTTTTAAATAGTTAATTGTAAGCCATGAACCCCATCCTATGTTCCCAGTTTAGAAGACAATATGTCAAAGATCTCTTTACCAAATATATAAATAAGAAAGCATCCTAAACATCTACAAAGATCTTACCTCAAAGTTTAAAAAAAATTGTACTTTTAATGATCGAAATACACTTTAGCACAATATAGAACTATGTACTTAGATTAAAACATTTTCCATGCTCTTTTAACACAGAGATTTAAAGGTCAAAAAAAGGTTTGAGAAAATTGAGCAAAATTTATATTCTTTAATTAGTACAAAATTCATACCTTACAAGTGAGAGCAAAGGTCCATGTCTGGTGAGATTTTTTGGTGTTGACAGTAACCGACAGGTCAGGATTATGTTCTACCTTTACTCCTTCTATACATTCACTAAGCTAAAAATAGAGAGCAGTTTATGTTATGTTTTTACTGCTGAAAGCACAAACAAAAACTTTCAGCATGGTAAATAAATATCAACAGTAAAGATGACAGAACTGTTTGTCAAGCAAGGTATTTTTATTTTATACATTCATTTTCAGTTATTTTGATAAGAACAAAATATAATAAAGCTAAAATAAGAGACAGAAGAAAATTAACCACCACCACAAAATGGTAGGCAAAAACTGCCTGAATGAAGACAATTAATATAGCACAAGCAAATCTCCAAACAAATGGTTTAGTTCTGCTCTTTATCTTAACAAATGGGGCTACTTTTGCTACTAAAAACATCATTCTAGCAGAATCAAGTTCTTCATATAAAAGATAAGGAAATAAACCAAAATATAGCACATAATAAAGTCAAGACAAATAAGTTCATTGTTTAACACATTGACTGCCACACTAGAAAAAAAAATTTTTTCCTTGAGGCCAGTGTTTTATTACGAAAACAGAATAAAAACTTCAAAAACAAAATGATCCTTTCTAATTTAATGAAAATTTTGTTATTTTTTATTGTTTTCTGTGCGTGAGTCATATGCAACTTGAAAAAAAATTCCCATGGCTCCCAAGGTGAAGAGATGTGAGTTACATACGCTTCATGATGCCCCAGGCTCAAAACTAGTGTGAGTTAAATATAACTCACATGGCAGTCAATGCGTTAAGACAAACAAACAAAAAATGTAGTTTATTTTCCTCACCACTTTCTCAGGAGATAATGAATTCATCCATTTTTCTATCAAGGTTTCCATGTAACTGCCTGAGAGCTGTTTATTCTCATTTTGTTGTTTCAATTTTATCAGTCGTGAAGCATATCTTTTCTGCCATTCTGCTAGTTCTTCCTGGGAATGTGCTGAAGTACACTGGGCACCATACCTACAGATTCCTTGCTCTAAAAATCTAAGTAAAATAGGAAAGACTGTTTTATCACACACTTTGTTAAACCATTTAAAAAATAAACTTCCAGCATTTGCCCTCTAACTTCTTCAGTAACAAAAACAAAACATCTCCTGAAAGGCCATGTTTATCACACTGTCTTGTACAAAGGAGGGAGAAGAGATTTAGACAACATTAACAACAGTTAATCAAAACATCAACTCCCCATATTCACTAACTTTCTTTGGAATAAGGGGATCCTAAAGCGTAAAGTATTCATGACTACCCCCAAAAAAAGGCATTGAAAAGTGGCTTCCTTTGTGATACAAGAACTCTATTAGACAATTCTTCTTAGAGTAGATTTTTTTAAAAGCAACACTGACATCAAGTGGATTAGCTGCTCACACACAGATATGCCCTGCTTCCCAAAATGATAAGACCTAAAGAAAATTTTCCACATATGGAAATTTCATTCTGAAAACAAATTAATATATTACTAAAAATGCCATTTTAAGGCTTCTACTTTTTACCTTCAAATGTAGTGCTTTTTCTCTATTCCATATAACTATTACCTATGTTTCATTAAAAATATTGGACTATATTAATTTGCTTGAAGTTTTAAATAAATTTGAAATAAAAGCTTTATATTACAGAGTCATAAATTTATTCAGCAATCATATTAAATTCTTCAAGGGGGTAAATTCATAAATGTTCATTTTAAAGGACACAGAGGTTAATGATTTCTCGACATTTACGACTCAGACAATTCAGTGGTCAAAAACAGATAAAAATAAAAGACTTTGGTCATTAATTATTTTAAAAAGTCTTAAATACCCTGCAAAATTATGGGCAAAGACAGTTTTTAAATGAAAATATTAAAAACTTGGGAAAAGATCTTCTGAGAGAAAAAAATGAAAATTTAATTACAATAGCAAAACAAAGACAAGAGAGATGTTATAAACAATTCCTGACCTCGAAAAAATAGGGGCCGTAAGAAATACAAAATGAACCACAGCACAACATAAATTATCAAATGGCTCACCATATTTGAAATGGTGAGCGTATTTAAAGCTTTTCCTGATGGTACAACAAAGTAGTTGAATTTAAAATTATACTATTTATTAAATTATCTTATACTTCAGAAGACACACTTAAAATCGTGTATCTATGTTTCTTCTAAGTATGTCTTAATGAACTTTTGTCTTTCTATTGCTTTGCTTTAAATTATTTCACTAAAAAATGAAGGTTTTATATTCTTATCTGGACTATAAATCTTTCATTTTTCTTTCTCATAGGATTGTGTTCTACCACTTCTACAACATGACGCCACTAGGATTTTCAATATTCACAACATTTCTTATTTCTACTACAAAATCAAATCTGGTGTCTTCACTATTCAATCACCAACACTGCATACCAAATTTCCTTCAATATCAAAAACAATCTACTGTAGTGAGAATTTATATCTAAACTCCCATTGGTTAATCGTTCTTACAAAAAGAACTGGAGTTCATCTTTTTAAATGTGACTTTAATAATTCCTTCCACATTAATACATAATTATTAAACTTTGAAAGGTTAGCCCTTCAATATAAATTACTCATAAATTCTATATAAGGATTCCATGAAGATAACATATTCTTCAGAAAAGTTATTAAAATAATTTAATATTTCTTTATCTATTTCATGCTCTACTTCAATTACATAAAGTAATGTCAACTTCACTCACCATTCCCTAGGTAAATTTCACACTAACAAGAGACTAGCAATTAAGTTCAGCCATAACAATATAATTGGTATTATAAAAGACTTCTGAACAAAGTTTCAACAACTTGCATTTAGATCATTGTTGTTTGTATTCAAAGAAGGCTCACAGATATGGTTTTGACTTTTATTATTTAATGACAGTGACTTTTATGGCTTCTGTTTCAAATAGAAAATAAACCATTTTACCCAACCATTATACTTTTCCTTCCTTCATATATTATCTTCTTTAAATTTGAATTACTACTAAAGTAAAGGAAAAGTATCCTTTCAACAAAGACATGTCATTGGTTTAAAGAAAAAAATTCACATTACCTTTTACACAAAGTATATTCCTCGCTGCTTGTGATTCCCCTAGGTGGTGGGCGGAAATGCCAACCATTACAAGACCCTAGGGAGTAATCAGGATATAGTCTTATCATTTGAGAATAGCTAGTAATTCTGATATCTTAATGTGTAAGAAATACTACACGCACATCATCCGAGATGATGTAAAAAAGGACACGACATACTTGCCTCTACCAAAAAGTAATCTACCTATCAACTAAGTTAAATCAATCAACTATATGAAACATAAAAATCACTGAGGAGGTAGCTGTCCAGCAGTTAAATCAAGCCGGTGATCCTGCCTCTGTCCTAGCAACTGGTGGACATATTTCTAGTGCAATCACTTCCCTAACAACTCAGGAGAAGAGGTTGGCATGCTTATCATTTCTCATGCATGGGATGTATGTCTATTAGGAATTCCTTCAGGAATGAAAAAATTATTGTATCCTGGAAGGAAATCTTAATAACAAATTCTACTACTGCATATTGAGTGAGAAACTACACATTATCATCCATGTTCCTTAGGATTCATCTGACACATGTTACCACATAATGCAATCCTTTTTCATAATTTAAATAAAGTTCAAAAAGTTGAATTTGGATATAGGAGGTAAAAAATAACACTTGTTTAATTCTAAATACAATGAGCTTTGATTTGTGTAGATAAGAGGTTCCAAATAAGCCAAGGAAAATATAAGCATTAAGAGAAAAAAGGCTAGAACTCTAGAGGCTGAGCAGCAATAAGTTTTCAAGGACCTTATAACCATTTTCTATTTTTTCACATGTCAATGGGCCCAAAAAAAAAGGAAAAAAAAATATTCAGCCAGGTTGAGTTTAAAGCTGTACTTCATCCCTTACAAGTTGTGTGATTTTGGGGAAACTACTAAACCTTAATAAATACCAGTTTCATCACCTATCAAAAAGATGAAGGACTCTAATAAGTCAGTACATGTTTTGTGAAAACCACTGCCAGAGTAGCATTTAGCAGGCACTCAATGAATGATGGTCTCTCTTCCCTTTCCTCTGGCAAGAGGAGAGGAGAAGAGATCATGGACTTTAATCAGGGCAGGAACAACTCAGGTTATGGATCAGAATTCCCAAAAAGTAATTAATTGTACTAGCCTAGGATAGACAGAGAAGAAAAGTCCTCCCTCTACAGATTACTAAGAATGGTCTTTAAATTTAGTCCTACATGGAGGCAAGAAGATGAACTAGATGACCTCTGGAGTTACCTCCTACCTCCTTTCCACCATTATTCTATGAAAAGGTGCCAGGGAAAAAATTGCTTTGATCCACATCTACTTCTTAAAATTCAATTTTTGTATTGTTTCCTACATCTCCACTTACATGTACTGTTACTCAGTAAATTTTCTCCCAGTAATCAATAAAAAAGCAAAGCCCAGACTCACAGCTACCAGAAGTGACACAGAGTTTGGCACTTACCCTCATCTAAGTCTTCCACATGATATCCAGAGAGGACATTACAAGTTGCTGTCTGCAATTTTCCAAATGAAAGACATTTTTTTAAAATAAGAAATAACCAGTTGATGTTGAATTAAATTAGGACATTTTCAACATTTAAAAAAAAGATAGAGTTTGAATACTTAGGAATTTTTAATAATATTAATGTGTTGCAAATGAGATTTTTTGCTCCTTGTTCTATGTTAAACTGTAATATAGAAAAGAAGTACTTATGAGGCCCTCATTAAGGAGGCTGATAGAGACCCTCTACGTAAAAATTAGCTGGGAGCAGAAGAGACATCTAAGTCCCCAGTCCTGAGCCCCATGGTGCAGCACCTTCCATCCATTTATTCATTCCACTCTCTTCGTCATGACACCTAGAAAATGACCCTTTACAGAGGTGCCTTTTTTTCCTGCAGCTAATGGCACACTTCCACTTTGGGTCCTGGGAGTACTTTCTGCCAAGTCCCTCCTGCCCCCCACTCTGAGATGAGCCCTTCTCCCACAGTGGAGTCCAAGGCTGGGGATCCATTCACTCTAACACGCTCCAATAAAGCCCCAATCTGTGCTTTTGGCTCTAACTTTACCCTAATCTCTACATACCCAATTTCAACGGAACGTCAACCATAGCACTTTTTCTTCACTGTTCTGTAACATTTTACACGCTGGATCACTGTCAGCTATGTACAGACCTGTTGTCAACAAGCTGCAACTGCCTTTTTACATTCCCATACCTCCCAGAGAACCTGGCACATAAAAATGGGTGCTCAGTAAATGCTGGATGGATGATCACCTAAGCACTTTAAGCACAATATGCACAAAACAGAATTCATCAACTTTACCCCAAACCTAATCCTCCTTCTGTGTTCCTTATCTCAAGTTAATGGATTCTTCTTCCCCAAAGAAAGTCAGACTGAAATTTTGAAAGCCATCTTGAACTCTTTCATCCCGCTCTAAGTATTTTCCAAATCTTGCCCAAGAAGGTCTAGAATATCTCTCATATCTGTCTCATACTCTCTACCCCCACTGCCACTGTCCTAGGTAAGGTCCTTATTACCACTTGTCTCACGTATCCCTGAACCAACTGACTATTTGCCAATCCTGTCCTGTGCCAAGTCACCTCAAGGTCTTTACTTAGCTGCCCCCATCCTCTAAACTCAGTTCCCACACCCCTGTCTCAGAATTTCCCTGCAGAGTATCCTCCTCTCCTTGCCTGTATTTCGTTATAGCACTTACTGACCACGGGCTGCCCGGTGTACACGTTAGCTATGCGCATCTCCAACTGACCCACCAGATTGCTTTTCATAGATATCTAAGC
Source organism: Daubentonia madagascariensis (assembly GCA_023783475.1). Classification (NCBI taxonomy): domain Eukaryota; kingdom Metazoa; phylum Chordata; class Mammalia; order Primates; family Daubentoniidae; genus Daubentonia; species Daubentonia madagascariensis. The sequence continues at coordinate 13,876,179 of JAKFHU010000487.1, forward strand.
TTTCCAGAGAGCTGAACAGCACAGGTGCTCAGTAAATACTAAACTGAATCAGAATGAGGAAACAGTATCCCAAGCTGAAATTTGGACTGTCTTGTACCATAGAAAGAATGTTATAAATGCTAACTGGGTAGAACTGAAACAACACTATGACTACAATTTATATGTGGCTGATTAAATTGGACTTTTTAAGTTGGGCTTGAACTAAAAAATATAATACTATTTCTAAAGGAAAATGTCTTTTGATTCTCAGTCAAGAACTTACTAATAAATTGTCAAAACATAACCCATTCTTTTTGTAAAATAAGTCAAGAACTTACTAACAAATTGTCAAAAGATAACCCATTCTTTTTGTAAAATGAGGGACTGAATATAAAAATACATAGACAAATAAATCAGGAGTAATTATTCATATTATAAGCATTCTATGCTTCACAAAAAAGGTTAAAAGATCTCCTTAAATTCTACAAGCAAGGTCTATGTCCCAAACTAGCCCTTAAAATATTATTCCATTCACATAGCATATATAAATAGAAAAGTTACAAATTCACTGCAAGTATGAAAATTTTAAAGTATCTCCTCTTTAAAACTTATCAAAATTAATTTGCCAAATTTATTTTTTGATGGCAAGAAAAAGAATGGAAATACAATGTTTTGGTTATAAAATAAAACCTAAAACACTTAATTATTGGAAGAGAAAAACGCATGGTGCATTTCACCAGTCAACATCTGAGACAATCAGCAAACAGAGTGTGCCTGTGCTGACACTGCAGTTCTCAGTCTAGTGGGGACTGGGGAATAGCACATCCTCATCAAAAGGGCTAGTAAAGTAAGGAGCTCAGCCTGGCTGAGTATTTGGCCATCCTGGCTTTTAGGTCCCAAGGGGCTGTGTTTGTTTTTTTAGCAATCTTTTTATGTGCTCATACCCCAAGACAGAAGGCCAGTATCAATTAGTTTACAATCATCAGTCTTTACTGACACCTTCAGGGAAAACACCCAAAGATTACACTGCTAGAATGCCTATACATTCACAATCAAATCTATTGATTAGATACATTTTAAATTTCACTAAAGAATATTTATTGTTTTTGTTTCCATGAATCAGCTTTTAGTTCCAAGTCTTTATTCTCATCCACTAGTACTTACAAGTTAAATTTCAGCTCAGCCCAATCTTTAAATAACAAATTGTTGCTATTTTTAAATGTGACATGTACAATAATAAATAAGGGTAGCATTGTTTGTTAGCTTTTTCTAGATGGATATCTTTTAATAGTATCAGTTCAGGAACCAAAAAGAATACTACTCTAGTTACATAAAAAAGAAATTACAAACAAATTTAAGTCACTTCTTCCAAAGCTATAGTCACAAAATAAGAGTCAAGCAATATTTGTGGGCTTAAATGTAACAAGATTATAAACTTTAAAAATAAATTTTTTTAACATTTGCATGTGATTATCAGATGTAAAGCTGGTAATTCAAGTATGGCAATAAAAGAGAAGACCAAAGCCAAGAATCTTAATAAAATGAAAGGTTGTTTTATATTCTCATTTTAAAAGTCTATAACATTTATAATTGCCTTCTATTACTTCTTAGAAATTAAAAAGACTACATATATACCACCTATATACATACATGGCTTTGAAGTTTATGAGAGTTTACTGATTCTCAGTTAATTCACAGTAAGCTAACATAAGACAAAGAAAATGACATGAGGAAAAAAAAAGGCTTAAGAGGCCTAACTTTTGCTCAAACAAAGTTTCTTTATCCAGCTTGTGTAATCCATGATGACTGCCTTCTTTGCTGTTTGTTGGTATGAACTGGAATATGTTGTTAGAGTTGGAACGGGAAAAGAATGCACAGGAGGTCAAAGGTGATGCCTGTGTCTGCATATCCCCCCTGCCTGTCTGGAGTGCCCCCCATCTCGCTCTCCTTGAGACCAGCACCTTCTCAACTCTCAGCTCTTGGCTTAACTATCTCAGTCCCTGACCACCCAATCCAGTGATTTTTTTCCAGAGGAAAAGTTTATTCTTTTCCCTCATACTACCTACCTCAAAGTAAATTACATGTATGTGTCTAATTAACGTATTTGTTATCTATCTCCCCCCCAAGACTTTAACCTTCAAGAAGATAAGAACCATAGATATCTTGTTCAGTGCTGTATCCCCAGTACTGAGCATAATACCTAGCACACAGTAGGTGCTCAATTCTTGACTAAATAAGCCAATCAATCAATCAATTTACAGGGCTTCCACTTATGATAAAAGCTGACAAAATGGCTATTTTTAAAAATAGGACATCTAAGTAAAAATATTTTTATATGCCTATATGAAGAATAGAAATTTGAGACTTACAAAGCTCTGGGCCTTTTACATGCCACTGTTGTCCCTGGCCTTCCATGTGTCCTGCAAGTCCTTCACTAGAGCACACTCTTGCTCATCATTTACCCTTATATACATTATTTCCATCTCCTAAACCCATTCCCTAAAAATAGTCCTTAAGTCACAGACTTCCTTCAGTTACTTAAAAAAATACAAAAGGCTTGAGGAGCATCCTGTTTTTAATGATAACATTTTCTAACAGCCAGAAGTAGTTAGAAACTAAAATTTCCCAATCATCTTTCCATTTGTTGTCCAGAAACAGCGAATAAGAACTAGGAACAGAACAGAAGACCTGGGATGCAGAGGACACATGAGAAGAAGCAAAGTTCTGAGGATGGCACTGGTTACAAGGCAAGGTCAGAAGGTCCCACTGCGGCACCTTTAATAGGCTGATGCCTTCTTGGCTGATGCCACAAGGATTTTCCAAATGTTAATACAGAACCCTTACTAGCCAGATTGAGTTAAACTCTTCCAAAGAGATCCACTGAAATAGTCTTACCTCAGTTTCTGTGAGAAGTGCTTTTAGTCTTGTCAAATCTTTTGTTACCATACCATTCTGAAAGGGTGAATAAAAAAAGAAAAACTAATTTGTATATTAGTTCTTTACTACGGCAATTTAGCTCAATTCCTCTGTTGTTTCTGAAATTTATCTGTAAAAAAACAATGTTATCCTCATCCCTCATCCCCACTACCATTAGCAGTAATAATAAAGCCACATATCAACAAGGAAAGCTACAAAGGTTATCAAGAAAAACCATACAGTGTGACTCTTCCCATAAGTAGAAACACTGTATTCACCTTACATGAGAGTTTAAAATTAATTCAATAAAATATTAACAACAGACATCACTGTATAGCAAGATAGGATAAGTGAAGAGAAAAATAAACCTAAAACTTTTTTTAACTTTTTTCCCCTAAGACTAATGAGCTTTTTTTATGTGCAAAGTAGTGAACTCAGTTATCCAAGACTCAGAGAGATTCAAATAAAATAATCATACTACTTTAAAGATGGCTCATTAATAAAGTCATTGAAGGAAAATATTCACTTTTCTGAAATTCAAATTTCATTTGAGATTTAAAAGCAAATTACCTTTTACTAGTTTTACATTTATTATTTTTTATATTTTTTAAAAGGGGGAGTGAGGAGGGGGCTTCAATTTGAGATAGAGTCTCTGTCGCCCTGGGTAGAGTGCAGTGGCGTCATGGTAGCTTGCTGCAACCTCACACTCCTGGGCTCAAGGGATCCTCCTGCCTCAGTCTCCCAAGTAGCTGGGACTACAGGTGCATACTATGACGCCCAGCTAATTTTTCTATTTTTAGTAGAGATGGGGTCTCACTCTTGCTCAGGCTTGCCTGGAACTCCTGAACTCAAGCAATCCTCCTGCCTCAGCCTCCCAGAGTGCTAGGATTACAGGTGTGAGCCACCATACCTGGCCTAGTTTTACACCTAAAAACCCAACAGGTAAAACTGCAATACGCTTAACTTAAACAGAAAAGTCCTTTAAGGACAGAATTTTCTTAATAATAAAGAAGAGATATATTTTTTATCATCTATTCAGAACTAAACAGCTATGTAATTTTGCTATGTTAATAACATATTTCAGCTTTTAAGTTCATTTGTGAATTTGGTGAAACCAAAAGACACTGCTGAACTAATTAAACAATTCACTGCACAATAATTCCTTAGAAAATGACTAAATTATCCCTTGAGATGGGCCAACTCAACAATATACCAAACACTTTCCTAATCTTTTTTTTTTTTTTACCAAATATATTTATTTGCAGTGAAAACACAACCGTGCTCCAGATTTGCACAATCTATATCAATTCAGAAGAATAAGTAAGATACAGGGAATTCACACTGCACAGCAAAGTATACAAATATTTTTCTTGCTTTCACTGTTTTTCATTATGATTCCTGAAAAATATCAGCAAATTTTGTAACAGTTTACCAACTGGTGAAAAAAGGTTTTATCTCTTTTCTTCCAATTTCTGTAGATTATCTACTCTAAAGTTTCAAAAAGTAGTCTTTCAATTATCTCAGTCAAAAAAAAATCTAAAAAATTAAATGCAGAGTCAGGAACAGTGGCATAAACCTGCAGTCCTAACTACTTGGGAGGCTGAAATAGGAGGACCACTTGAGCCCAGGAGTTCAAGGCCATAGTGCGCTATGATCGCACCTGTGAACAGCCACTGCACTCCAGCCTGGGCAATGTAGCAATACTCCATCTCTTAAAAAAAAAAAATTAAGTTCTATATAAAAAAAAACTTATCCTAAAGTCTGAATAGAATTAGATAACTCCATCAGAGTGGTTACAGATATTAACTTACACACATATCATCTTTAGAAATGAATGTAATTATTACTTAGATAGATTTAAACATTTTATGAAATAAATTATTGAATTTAAGAACCCTATAAGATCATATAACCAGGCTCTGTTAAATTGCATCTTTAAAGAAAATCATTTAGTTATCTTATACTTTCAAATTATTTACAAGTACCTGCAATTCCTATATAAATTATCACAAACAACAAGAAAGCAATGATTAAACATCAGTTTGTTCACGAAAAATGAGTACCATACCTCAAGATACTCATGATCTTTGATTTCTTACAGGAATAACTAAGAGAAAAAATACACACCAGTTTTTCCCACAATATATCTAGGGAGTCAAATAAAAGTTTGTTTTCAAGCGTTCATAATTAGAGCTCATCAACATACCAGAGACTCTCCTGTCAGTGACTTGGCAAGAATGGTAGATACAGGTTGGAGCTTTCCTTTCAGCTGCATGCAGTAAAGCACCGTCCGAAAGGCATCATCTCCCTTGGCCAGTCCTTCTCCCAGCACTGCCATGAAAGAACAGCCATCATGAAATACATGACATACCATACACGTTTTTCTTGATAAACACACTATCACAAGCATGGCTTCTTATCTGCTAAAAGAATAGTTTCAAATACTAGAGGAAAGCAGTGGCTTTTCAGTTCTGTCCAAGACATGCACATAAGGACAAGAAAAAACACGTCGCAAGGAACCTATCAAACCTACTACAGCCAACAGCCAGTCGGGATCACACCAAAATCACAGGGAGAATCAATCTTAAAGCTCTCCAGGCAGAAATACTGTTCAACCCATGATTTCTGGGTAAACAAGGACTTTTAAACTGCAGAGTTATTAGCTGAATAAAGTTCTCACATTCTTGACAGGGACACAAGACCCTATGCCACTAAAATGCACAAAAATAGAAACTGCAAATCTCAACATTAGATATTCCTTAGCAATTAAGAATTAGCCTTTATCAAAACCAGCAAGATTAACTAAGAATCCAATTGTCCAATGGCCATAGAAAATGCTACTCAAATTGTTTGTAAACACTTGCAGATTTTATCTAATATAATCATAAGGCCCACATTTCTAACAATACAGAATATACTCATTTCTACGCCATGTCATTTGAGATGATTTCTCACAGCAACTGCTGTTAAACCAGTAAAGCCACATGTATCCTTCTCTGTACTGCTAAGTCCAAGATTCTATTATTAGTCTGTATACACTTTAGCTTGCTTTGCAAGAAAATAACTTGCTAAAAGAAAATATTTTGGAAGTTATATTTTTTCTGTTTCCAAAGAAATGTTTAAGTATCAGTATAATATACCATATATACAAAGTGCATTGGATCTGTTCATAATACATTTATTTTTGTTGTTCTGAATATATCCTGTTGTATTAATTTTTTATTACACAAATAACATTATAACAACACTAATAAAATCCTACATAACCTCACCACTCATCTAAACAGTTTTCACTTACTCATGTTCTCCTCGAATTTTTATCAATATTTACGTAATTTTTCCATGATTGCAACTGATGCAAATATGACAGTTTGTATTCTGCTTTTTCCCCTCAGCATATTCAATATTCTCCATGTTATTAGAGTGTTTATATTTACCATATTATTGGCTAATGTTCCATCAATTTATTTAACCATTCCCTTACTCCAGAATGATTCCAATTTTTAACTGTTAAAAATAACACTACAGCCCAGGTAGGATGGCTCATGCCTACAATCCCAGCACTTTGGGAGGCCAAGGCAAGAGGATCGCTTGAAGCTAGGAGTTCGAGACCAGCCTGGGCAACACAGTGAAATCTCATCTCTACAAAAAAATTTTTAAATTAGCCTGGTGTGGTGGCACACACCTGTAGTCCTAGCTACTGGGGAGGCTGAGGTGGGAGGATCGCTTGAGCCCAGGAGTTCAGGGTTACAGTGAGCTATGATTGGGCCACTGCACTCTAGCCTGAGTGACAGAGCAAGACCCTGTCTCTATAAAAAATAATAATAATAATAATAAGTAACACTATAATAAACATCTTTATGTATATACCCTTTATTGAATCAGATTACTAAATTGAAAGTTGCAGTCTCTCTGTATGTAAGGTTTTATTCAAATTCTTTTAGTTTGGTCCAACCTATTGTCTCACTCCATCCATGTTACAGATCACTCATTTACTCAATGGTCATTGGATAATTACAATAAGTGAATAACTGCAATAAAGTATCATTAAGAATGTCTTGAGCATCTTATAAAATTCCAAGGTAAGCCCATGTCTCCCACAGATCTTACTATTTCTAAAATTATTCAAATATGATCTTGGGCAAGTCAGTTTATTTCTCTGGACCTCAGTAAGGCCATCTGTAAAATAGAAATATGTTAATATGTAAGTTTGCCGTAAGGATCAAATGAAATAATGCAAGTAAAATGCTTTGAAGAAAAGCAATACTCCTACTAAGGTCTGAATTAGTTACATTTGCTAAACCTGTTCCCTCCTCTGTAAAATGGAGGTGACAGCAGCTATCTCAGAAGGTTGTGGTAAAGATTAATTGTGCTAATTATATAAAGTATCTAGCACAGTTTCTTGGATAAGTAAGAGTTCTCTACATATTACCTTTCCCTTCTAGAAATATTAAAGCAGTATTGAGAACTGATGAGGAAATATCCTAGTTCCTTTTTAGTAATTGATATTAAGAAACTAGTTGTCAAGAGCCAAAAAATGTTTTAAATTAGCCTGGTGTGGTGGCTAATTTCTAAGTTCTTAGAAAAAAATCTAAGAACATTTCAACTTTAGATGATTAAGTCATGTTTAAAGAGTATTAAATCACGTAACAGTTTATAAACACCTTTTGCAGTTCTTTGGTCATGTACAAGGTATTTGCCGGATTTTATTTTGCAAAGGTTATTCCATTACATTGGTGTTTAAATGTCTTAATATTTGTCAAAATTATATTTCCCTTTTCTCTCTCTCTCTCCTTTAGACAAGAAGGAGTACTGATGTACTTTCTTCCTACTGTTTCCTCTAAATGCAATTCAGTTTATGTCTTGGTGGATCCCACATGAAGAACTATGGCAAAGAAATAGTCAATAATTACAGATAAAAAGCTCTCCTGCTATTGTATCATATAATACAATTAAATTACAATGCTGCCATCCTTTAGTATCTTGAAAAACCTTGGGGAAAAAACATGAAAAACCTTGAAAAAAAAACAAAGTATGGCCTAGTGCATTATTTAACTTGTCTCAGCTATAATAATTGAACTTGCCAAAAGAGATGACATTAAAAATATAATCTAATCTGGAACAGTTGTTAAAAAGTTACAATTCTTTGCAGATAAATTCTCTTCCCACCAACTATCTGTGAGATTCTATTGTGTACACACACTTCTCAAAATGAATTGCTCCTTTCTGTTTGTTAGGAGTTACAAAGGAAGAAGTCTGTACACCTCAGCTGTGTGGCTGCGTTCAAGTCCCTAACCCTTTTCATGCTTAAGTTTTTATAATATTTTCTAACACTGGAAATATATCTTAGAAAACGTTTTAGACTAGAAACTGAGTAATATTAAAGAAGTATTCATTCAACTGTTTCAGCAAAAAGGCCTTTGTTAGAGTTTGAGAGCCTCTAGCTACTGCAAGAAAAGAATTAACAATTAAAAGGCAATTCCCATTAAAAAAAAAAATAAAAAATAAAAGGTAATTCTCCTTGCTTGTAAAGAATTATCCACAATAACAAAGGTAATCTTAAAACAAGCTTAAAGTACAGCAAATGTTGACTATTATTCTCTATTTTCTTCAGTAATATGACCATATTAGGTTATTTCTTTTATCAAATCCTTAGTTATTTCTGAAGCGTTTTATTGAAGAGCTTAGCCGAATCAAGGTATTTTTCCAAAAATTTTCAAAATAAATTTTTTCATTACCATATAAACTAAATCCTTTAGTCATTAATGAAGTAAAATCATTCACTGCTCAGATATAATCATACTCTTAGAACTAACGCTTCAGGAACTAAATCAAAAAATGAAAATAAATTCCCTTCCAAATTATCAGCCATTTAATTTTTGACAATAAAATCACTTGCCACACACACATACACACACGTACATACATATATACACACACATACACACACACATTTTGGGCAGGAGGGGTAAAAGTATATAAATAGTCTCCAAACAGTGGAAGGACTAAATTATTAACTGAGGTTAAAATGACCATTTGTTGCAAGTATCAAAAAGTATAACATAAACCAAACTAAGAACACAGTGGAAAATATCTCATGGTGTCCTTTTGCCAATTTTTCCCCCACTATTCTTCTCCTCCACCTCAATGTTTCCCCTTGCCCTCTTCTTTCTTTTAACTGTAATAAATAAACGCTTTTGGACAAGTGAGCTGCAGCTTTTGTGGCATTTTGTTTCCTTCCTACCAACGTTTTTTGCAAATAAAATGTTTCCTTTATAAAATGACGATGAAAAATAAAACCCCTAATGTTATTCAAAATTAGGTATCACCTAGACCTCTTCTGAATATTTCATCTCCAGCTTTAAATGCTATAATATACTTTTTAAAAAATCCCTCCTACCTTCCTTCTTTCAATATGTGGTCTTTAATCTAGTTACAAAAATCTTTAGGATAACTCTTACAGCTTCCTCGGGTGTACAATGAGCTTGAAAGTTAAAATCTTATTGTTTACTTTTGGAAGTATCTTTTCCATCAACTACAGTTCATTGTAAAGACTTATGGACTTGTTCCTGCTGAATGTTTTCATACTACAGAAATACAGGTCATTTCTCCTGGTTTATTTTCAGTGTTCCAGTTTAAATGTTAGAACTAATTCTTTTAATGTCCCTCAACTTCCTCATTACTATACAAATATAAAATAATTACATACAGTAAAAAGCTGACAACACAATTAAGCATAAAAACAAACCTGAAATCTGGTTCCCTAGAACACCATAAAAAGTTTTTATTTCATCTACATGCTTGAATAAACTTTTTACTTAAGGCACAGTTAAAATGATATTTGCAAAAGTAGCCTCTGTGTATGTGAAAAGAAAGAATTTAGAGAAAGAAAAAGAAAAACAGAATTTGCTGCTTATAGCGCCTTCAACTTCCCCTTTATAAAGGATCCTAATTGCAGAGGTGTATTTGCTGTATAGTTATAGCAAAGTTAACCTCTGTTAACTGTTCAACAACTGGATTAAGATGCTTTTTCTATAGAAAAAGATCTGTTTAACTGTATTTTTCATCTTAAAACTCCTCCATTGCTACTGTCTCAACTTCAGAAGTCAATATCTTGTCATCTATGTTGTAAACACTCAAAGGAAATCCTGACTGTGGAAAAATCAAGACGTTTTCAAATCCTCTGCTAAGGCACTCCCTTCCTTCATTGTTTCCATGGTTAATTTGCTTGCTTTTTTCCTTCTTTTTTGTTTTTTTTTTAACTAATTTGCTTACTGAGAAAGCTCATTTTGCTACTCTTCTGTTTTCTTTGCCTTATGGGAGAGAGCTCTGTTTTCAGGTGTTCACAATAATCTTTAATTTCAGTTCCCCTTTTGGTACAATATTTGCTGAGATTTTATAAGGCAAAGAACCATTCACTTAAAATCTCCTTTTATGTATAAATACAATTTCAGTTAATACAAAATTAACACTAACAAATATTCCATGAGTCAAAACCAACATGAAATACATAAAAAATATCATGACTATAGCTGACACTCTGCATAAATCAGAAAATGCCTGGAGCAGATAGTCAGTCATACAACGATTATGAGACTCTTGCAATTTAGTTTACATAAGTTCAAAGACTATTAAACATCTATTCATACAAAAAAAATGGTTTGCATATTTAGAGGCTAACAGTCCTCAAACTTAAAAAACTTTCACTTCTCTGATATATATTGTCCCAAAATAAGTATTCCTATAATTTAACTTTTTATTCCTATCAATTTAAACATAAGACCTTTATGTAAAAATAGTTAATAGGCATTATGGAGAAATTAAGAGTGAAAATCAAGACACCATCCCATAAAGCCTTAAATTCCTGTTGGAGAACAAAACTGTGGTATAGCCATGCTACTCAGCAATAAAAAGAATTGATACACACAATGGCTTGGATGGATCTCAAAGGCATCATGGTAAGTGAAGAGAGCCATCTCAAAATGTCACATACTCTATTATTCCATTTATATAGGATTCTCAAAATGAGAAAAGTATAGAGATGAAGAACAGATTAGTGGTTTCCAAGGGTTAGGAATGGTGGTGAGGAATGGTGCTAGGTGTGACTATAAATAGATAGCATCTTCATAATAGGACAGTTCTCTATCTTTGTTGGTAGTTACATCAGTCTACACATGATAAAATGATACAGGATATACACACTTGCACTAATGTTAATTTCCTGATTTTGAGACTGTCCTATAGTTATGTGAGATGTAACCATTGGGGGAAAGCGGGTGAAGGGTAAGTGGGACCTCTCTGTACTATCTTTGCAACTTCCCATGAATCTATAATTATTTCAAAATAAAAAGTTAAAAATAAATAAGGAAATAAAGCTTGTATACATGACATTTTAAAAATCAGTTAATGTAATGAATCTAAAGAACAATGAATTAAGAAATGTTAGTAGACTGCATCCCTATTTTAAAAGTGTGGGAAATTGAAAAAACACTGAATGGACTTGAAGACACAATTTTTGTCTCCACTTATAGTGATCCTGAGCCTCAGCTTTTTCATTTCTAGAATAAGGCCAGGCAAGTTTGGTTCACACCTGTAATCCTAACACTCTGGGAGGCTGAGGCAGGAGGATGGCTTGAGGTCAGAAGTTCAAGACCAGCCTGAGCAAGAGTGAGACCCCTGTCTCTATAAAAAAACAGAAAAATGAGCCAGGCGTGGAGGCCTAGAGTCCCAGCTACTCGGGAGGCTGAGGCAGGAGGATCGCTTAAGCCCAGGAGTTTGAGGTTGCAGTGAGCTACGAAGATGCCACTGCACTCTAGCCCAGGCGACAGAGTGACACCTTGTCTCTAAAAAAAAAAAAGAAATAGAATAAGATAGCCCTTTTTTGCCTTTTTTCCAAGTTTGTTATGCCAAATGGAATAATGTCTGCAAACCCTGAAATATACACAAGTAGTAGTTGAGGATAAAGAGAAGAAAGACCTTTCAGATCAGAAAGACCTCACTTCAAAACCACAGTTCCACTCTGGACTGGCTCCGTGCTCTTAAGCAAGTTACTTAATCTCACCAAAGCCTGTTTCCTCGTCTGTAAAACTGGAATGATAATACGTGATTAAATAAAATAACATATTTCAGAGGGCCTGACCCTGAGATAATTCTGAATAAATACTGTTACCCCACTAACTAAATATTTTCGCTAAAAAATTTTTTTCATTACCATAAAAACTATTTAATCAAAAGTCTTACGAGAAGAACAGTGGTTACAGATGCCACTTTTCCCCCCAGTGTGAGTGTAGAAGGTTCGATCACCTATCAATTTGCCCTTTTTAATACAGCCAGCCTCTATTTAACATGGGGTGCTGGTTACTGAATCATTTATTTCACAGGCCAAGTATCACCACAATAAACGTTAATAGATGACCCAAACTCCCTTGTTTGTAATGATGATTTCTTAAATTAAGGAAACTCTGAGCTAGGATTTAAAAATCTTACAGCCTGGCCAGGTGCAGTGACTCACACCTGTAATCCCAGAAGGCTGAGGCCAAAGGATCACTTGAGGCCAGGAGTTTGAGACCAGCCTGAGCAACATAGCGAGACCCTATGTCTATGAAAAATAGAAAAATTAGCCAGGTGTGCTGGCACACATCTGTCATCCCAGCTACTTGGGAGGCTGAGACAGGAGGATCATTTGAGCCCAGGAGTTTGAGGTTGCAGTGAGCTGTGATGACGCCACTGCACTCTAGCGTGGGCAACAGAGTGAGACCTCATCTCAAAAAATAACAACAAAATAAAATAAAAATCTTACAGCCTTATAAAAAAATTTTCATTGACGTTTATAACAATAAAGTTTCACCTACATATTACATGTAGCACAATACTCTTTTAGTTGATAAAAATATTTCTTTTGATTTCACTTTCTCCATTTACCTCATTCATTCTTTAATGTTAAAAAAAAGTAAGTTTTCTATATAATGAATATTTCAAAGGCAGAAAAATAATCAATATCTCATAGAAGTTTTCCTGTTATGCCAAATACAATTTACATTCCGATAATGAAAAACTAACTTAACCACCTCACTTATCCAGTAGTCACTGGCTTGGCAACCTTCACTAAACAGAACACAACACTGAACTAGGAATTAAAATCCATGAACTTAAAGCCTATGTACTTTATTTCCAAGATGCCCTGGAGTCTTCCCTCAGAGTCTATTTACTCTTATTGAAGTAGAATTCCAACTTTAAAATTTTTTAACCTTTGATTAGTTCCTAGTCTAAACAAGTCAGCCATAAAATACATTTGGGGATGACCAGGTAAATCTGATTATGGATTGGGTTTTAGATATTATTAGGGAATTACTGTCAATTTTATTAGGTTAATAACAATACTGTAGTTTACAGAATGATCTTATTTTTTAGAGATGCACATTGATGTATTCAGGGGTAAATGTCATGATGTCTGTAATTATTTTAAAATTATTTCAGAAAAAAATGAATAAAGTAAATATGGCAAAACATTAATTGTTCAAACATATTTTTAGAAAATATGAATGTTTATTATAATATTTCCTCTACCTTCCTGTATGTTTTAAATTTTCCGTAATAAAAAAATTTTTAAGGTTTTTTAATTCCATGACAAAGACTGCTGGTCTGATTTCCTAACCCACAGTAGGTCAGAAGCAGCAAACAGAGAAGAGGGGGAGGGTAGTTGCAATGAGGCATGTTGAGAGCTGCAAGGACTGCAAACTGATAGCCTGACAGTAAGAGAACAGACATCAAGACTACACTGTACATAAACTACAAACATAAGAAGTCAGCGGTCTGGGGTGCTAAAGATAGGAGCTATCTACAGCTATCCTTGGAAGCGTCTCAACATTACAGTAATGCACTAAAATAATCAACAAAGACCAAGGTTCTCATCATGCTTTTTATTAGTAACTGACTGCCTACCCATAGTATTTTACCTTACACGAAAGTAATGTTACTAAAAGTTGAAAAGAAAAGAAACCACATATAATAACAGAACTCTATAACCACCAATATACATATATAATCTTGGCCAATATTCCCAAATGTCTTTTTCAAATGAACAACTTGGTATACACTGCTTTTGCATTTAATAAAAAAAATGACTATTTTCCAAGTTCTTACTTATCACATAAAGAGGAACAAGAAATGTACAGAATGTAATTAATGAACTCCTTCCTTATTATAAGCTAACCGATTTTTCACTTTCACATGCATCACAGCAATGAACACCACTCTGCATACAATTCTTTTCCTCTTTGGGATTATTTACTCGGGATACTATCCCAGAAATGAGATTAGTGGGTCAAAGGGTATGAACATATTACCAAGCTGCATTCCACTTCATACTCCACCAAAACCACAGGAGTATGCTCATCACAACTTTATCTTAGACATTGGTTAAACTTTTATTATGGTAATACAAAAGCTGTAAAATAGTACCTAGTTTTAAAATGCTAAGTAAAACAATAGAAAAATGTAACATTTTTTCCACATGCTCCTTCACCAAGAGCATTTACATTTCTGTGACTTTTCATAAGTCATTTAACCTTCCAGGGCTTTTGTTTGTACATCTCCAAAATAAGAAGACTGCTTCAACCTCACTAGTCCTCAGGGAAGTGATAATTAAAGAAAGAGGGACTATTTTTCAGACATGAGATTGGCAAAATTTCAAGACTGACAGGTTTCAGTGATAGTGAAATTACAAGGAGCATTATTATATATTGCTATGGGTGTGTACATCTGAAACTAATCTGACAGTATCTATTAAAATTGTAAGTATACACACTCCTTAACCCAGAAATCCATCTTTTAAGACTATCCTACAGAAACAAGGGCAAAAGTAATAAACATTAGATGTTTAATACAGGATGGCTTATAATAACAAACTAGAAAACTAGAACCACCTGAATGCCCATTAACATGGGAATGCTTGAATAAATTACAGCACATCCACACTATGGAATATTAAGTAGGAATTGGAACTAGTGTATTAATTTAGAAAGATATTCATGATCTATTGGTACAAAAAAAAAGCAAGGTGCTTTGTGATGATCACATAATTCTTTTTTAATTTTTAAAGGAAAAACTCTATGTATTATAAGCATTCGTATTTATCACTATAGAAAAAGGTGCAAAAGACCTTTCTCATACAGCAAACTAATAACAATGATTTCTTCAGATAAAGGAAGAAGGAAAAATTATTCCCTTCTTCATGTTCCTCTATATTGTTTGACTTATTACTACTTGCTTACTAGGAATTTTTAAATGTCCATAGATAGCAGGGATTTTTTTCAAAGGAATATTGTACTAGATATCTCTCAAATTCTAATTAACTCCCAAAGCACATAATTGTATGAAGTGAGGTTCATCAAAAGGTCACTGAATCTTTAATGAATGGTTGAATTATGTGCAATACACCCCAGGAGTATATAATATAGTTTTGTAAGGTTTATAACAAAAATAGGTAATACTTTTCAAAGTTTTGACACAAAAGAGTAAGTAGGGAAAAAATTAACTCATGTTAAACACCTCAGCACCACCACTCCCAAATTCTGGATAAATGAAACATTATATTATTCAAATCACTGAGCTGTGCAAAAAAATTCCACCAAGTATGTGTGAGAATGTACACTGAACTCTTTCCTAGATTCAGTCTAGTGAAATAACAATCATGAAAAAAAGAATTCTTATACTATGAGTACTCAAAGAGCAAGAATCTTATTAATCTGAATTTCCTGCCCAAAAGAAAACAGGAAAAAGCACAGCAGAGCATTCTACACAGTCTCTTCTAAGAAAAATCTCCTGATCAAGGGGGAAAAACATGTTAGGAGAGATAGTCCCATCCTTTTCAATGTATCCAAGTTTAACATTTTAATCAATGTGTGTTACATTTCTTAAACACTGGCTTTTATTTACTGAAACTACTCAAACATACTTTAAAAGGACACATTATCAATGTTCCCAGGGGAGTGACAAGAACCCCCAACATTCATGAATAGAAGCAATGTTCACATGTACTCCTATCCTAGCAGGAAACTTATCATCCAAATCAGTTACTAACCACCACAGTAAGATGTTTTTTTTTTAAATATTATAATCACTTTTGAAATTAGAAAAAATAAAATCAAACTTTAAACACTGCTCAATTAAATAATTTGAAATTTTCAAATCAGAAAAGAGTCTCATTTTTAAACATACCATGCCTACAATCTTCATCAGCTTGCCCATAGTTTTTCTGCAAAATAAAAGACACAAGATAAAATTAAGTACCTCAAGGGCTGCTTTTAACAGAGATGCTATCAAAGAGAAGCTCAGCTTTGTTTCAAAGTTTAATGAGGTGGGAGGACTGCTTGAGCTCAGAAGTTCAAGACCAGCCTGAGCAAGAGCGAAACCCCGTCTCTATTAAAAATAGAAAAATTAGCCAGGCGCACTGGCGCACGCCTATAGTCCCAGCTACTCGGAAGGTTGAGGCAGGAGGATCACTTGAGCCCAGGAGTTTGGGGTTGCAGTGAGCTATGATGATGCCACTGCACTCTAGCTGGGACAACAGAGCAGGACTTTGTCTCCAAAAAAAAAAAGTTTAATCATTAATGTTGTGAATTTAATATTCACAGAGCAAAGCTAACTCATGTGCTCTCTGAGGATTACACAGGACTCTGCAAATAAGCATCATAGTATACTTTCCTAGTCCACTGACTTTACTCCTACTTCTCACTTTCTCTAACCTCAACTCACCTGCACCTCCTTCTCAGCCAATGGTTTCACTGAGAAAACCAAAGCCTCCAGAAGAGAATGTCCACCATCGTCACCACCACATCTACCTGCTCCCAGCACACACTCTCTGTCTTCCTTCCACCTGTTAACCAAATAAACTCTCCATGCTCCTTTCTAAAGTCAACTCTACCACTTGTGCAGATCCGCTCCACCACCTACGCAAGAACAGCACTCCAGCAAGCCTCCTCTATTTTTCCTTACACCATTAATGTTTTGCTTTTGATTGGTTCATTCCTATACACAAATATGCTGTTATTTCTCATATCTAAAAAATCCTTCTCTTGACTTCACCTCTCCCACTAGCTACCATTCCTTTTACTCTCCATTCTTTTTTTTTTGGTACCTCTTTGTGGCAAAACTCCTCAGGAGTTGTCTACTTTAATGTATTTCAATTCCTTCCCTCTGATTCTCTCTTAAGCCCTCTTGAATCAGTCTTTCACCCACCACTCCAAGCAAACTGCTGTCATCGAGGTCACCACGGACGTCCACTGTATCCAGCTGGATACAGAGTCTGCATTCACATGTACCCATTTAGATACATTGCCACATCTCTTCCCAGCCACTGACACTACTGAACATTCCCTCCCCTTGATATACTTTCTTCCGGTGGCTAGCAGGACCACCTCCTCTTTTTTTCCTTTACCTAGGTTTCCTCTCGTGTGGTCCTCCTCTCCCCACCTCTTATTTTTCCTCACGTAACACCCTTAACCTGTTCCACATAACCTGGTCCTTCCTTGGTTTTTACCACAGCTCAAGACCCATGTGCATTACCCAGCCCAAGACTCCATATCTCCCTCTTCCCAAACTCCACCCTCCCAAACTCCACACTTGCACATGCAACTGCTTACTCAACATCTCCAGCTGGATATCTGAAATGACATCCCAAACCCAATTATGTCCAAAACTGAACTCCCAACCTCGCCCACAAAATCTGGTCCCCAGCTATAGCCTTCTGACCTAAGCCGAAGGAAACTCCATTCCTCCAATTGCTCAAACAAAAAAACATTGAGGTAAGTAATCATGACTGCTCTCTCTCATTCCCTGCATTCAATACACTAGGAAGCCTTATTACTTCTACCTTCAACTTATAAACCAGAACCTAGTCACTTCTCACTATCTCCACTGCTACCTCTTTTGTCGGAGCCACTCTGGCCTGGATAATTCCAGTAGTCTCCAAACTAGTCTCCTTGCATCTGTTCTCATCCTTTTATAATCTATTCTCAACACAAAAGTCAAACAATTCCTGTTAAATTAGATCGTGCCACTTCTCTGCTCAAGGCCCTGCAATACCTCCCCACCTCACACAGAACAAACACCAAAGTCCTTACAATGATCTAGAAGGCCCCACAGGCTCTGACCCTCTCGCCTCTCCCCCTCATGCAGTCTACTCCAGCCATGCTGGCCTCCTACCTGTTACTTCAAACACAGCAGGCATGCTTCTACCTCAGGGTCTTTGCACTGACTGTTCCCTTTTCCTGTAATGCTGTTCTTCCAGATTTCCACATGGCTCACCCCCTTACCTCCTTCTTACCACCTTCTCAATGAGGTGACCTTGACCTACCTTGACCGCCCTATTTAAAATTGCAACCCCACCTCTAACCCCAGTAATCCCAATTTCCCTTGCCCTGTTCTCCTTTTTTCATGCAGTTACTACCTTTCAACAATCTATAGTGTTTATTGTTTACATTGTCTATGCCCTACTAGAAAAAGACCCATGAAGAAGGATCTTTCTCTTTCTTTTTCATCTATATACCAAGTACCTAGAACACTGTACAGAACATAGTATATACTCAATAAATATTTGTTGAATTAGTGAATAATCCAAAATGCTATACAATAGTATAATATTCAAGGTTCAAAAACATAGTTGCTTGTCAAAGATATTCAGCAATTACCAACCATCTCATTCACATCTCTTCAGCCCAGAATTAGCTGATTTGTATAGTCCCCACTCAGTGGAAAAGAACATTTTACAGAGTTCAGCACTGGCTTATCAACAGTGTTTACTTACCAGTTGCAAGAATGAGGCAATTCTGTAAAGAAGACTCTCAATTTTGATGTGTTCTACCTCCAATGGACAAGGCCCCGTGAAGTCTGCCATGGAGTACTGGCCGAGAGAAAGAAGGGCCTCTGTACAGTGCTTGAGGGCCATTTCATAGTCCTGCCTCTTAAGTGATTCACATGCTTGTTCACATGACTTTTCAGCTCTTCTGTCTTCCATGACTCAGGGACAAAAATCCTAAAGACAGGGAAAAAGAACAAGAGAAGGTTTTAAAAACTTATTAATTATAAATTCTAGCCCCATTCCTATCTCAGCTGGCTTAATTATCTATCTGATAGTTACTCTCAGCTAGCCTTTTGATCAAGGTCACAGCTAAGCAGCAGCTATTGATGCTACAAAATCTATACTTCTCTTTGATATTTTATGAAGTCTTTACTAAGATAGATCCAAGCAAAATGTCAACCATAAGCCAGGATCATGCCAACAATACATCAAATATATAAATGAGGCAAATTTGTAAATGAAATATGACTGTGACTATTACAAAGTATACAACAAACCATAAAAGATTCCCTTTCTTTAACCAAAGGTGCAAAAATGTTTCCTATCCAAACCTCTAAATTTCAGTTTCCCATTTTCAGTCTCACAATTTGATAACTTTGACTGCAGAAAATCAAAATCTATACAGTGCAGGATTTTTTCCCACCGATTAAGAAAATGGCTGAAACTGTTCGAACTGCCCGTTAATTCAATTCAGCAAACATTTTCTGAGGGCCAGGCCCTGTGCTAGCAGCAATAAATGCAAAGATGGGGCATGTCATCACCACTTTCAAGAAACTCAGATTCTAGCAAGAGACGTAAAGTGCAAGTGAACAATTACAAAAAGAGACTTATTCCATCTGCCTAAAGGCATGAGCTAATCTCAAAAGGTGAATAGGAGTTCATCACATACACGACAGGGAGAGTAAATTCGAGCTTTTCAGAGAGAAGAGTTCAAGCAAAATCACCAAGGGAAGAAAATCCACAGATTAAACTCAAGGTGCATCAGAGGAGGAGAAGGAGCTATGAATGACCTCAAATGCCACAACAAGAGGTGAGGACTTTACTCCAGACAATGGAGCAAATGGAAAGTTTTTAAATAAAGAAGGAACTTATCAAATATAAGTCCTATGAAGAATTGGTTAGAAGGGGAAGAAACATTAAGGGCATTGCCATTAATGACACCACTAAAATAGTTCAAATAAGAGACAGAGTTCACTCATGGCTTCTCCCTAGATATATCATTCATATACCAAGAGCAGAAAACCTGGACAGAAAAAAGGACCTAAAATCCTTTGACCTGACATTTGCCATATTGCTTCAAAAGGTCATTCTTGCTTACCCCTTATCACCATGTCTGTCAAACTTGCAGACTGCTTTTCTTGCCTGCACCCACCTTATTCACTCTCCTGCTCTTCCCTACCTTCTACCTTACCAACTGGCCTCAGGGTAGTCATTTGTCCCTTCCTCCTCTCTCCAACCTACATATATGCTCTGTGCCAGCCTTCCCAGCTTTGATAATGACACACTGGCTCTGCCCTCTCCTATCTGTTCTGTAGCCATCTGCTGCCTGTACACTGCCATGCAAGATGAAGGGAGAAAGTCATTGATGGGCAGCCAACAGACAACAGCAGTGAGGCAAGATGGCAGATGTCAGAAGAGGTCTAAGCCCCTTCAGCCTTTCAGATCCTTAGTCTATCAAAAAATGTAGAAATAGCTAAGGCACAGGATGAGGAAGAGTGCAAAAAGATTTCAACAGTATTTGTTAGCATTTGTTTTTTTCAATATGGGTGTTATATACATGGGGTAAAAAATAATATTCTCTACTTGTCTCAGTTTGGAATTTTTAATTAAAAAAACACAAAACATGGTTTAAAAATTATAGCATATTTTAAAGGTTTACATTTAACAAATTAACACTTTTAATATAAAAAAATTAAATCTGGCTGGGCACAGTGGCTCACGCCTGTAATGCTAGCACTCTGGGAGGCCAAGGCAGGAGGACTGCTTGAGGTCAGAAGTTTGAGACCAGCCTGAGCAAGAGCAAGACCCTGTCTCTACCAAAAATAGAAACATTAGCCAGGTGTGGTGGCACGTGCCTGTAGTCCCAGCTACTCGGGGGGCTGAAGCAGGAGGATCACTTGAGCCCAGGAGTTTGAGGTTGCACTGAGCTATGGTGACACCAATGTACTCTACCCCAGGGCAACAGAGTGAGACTCTGTCTTTTAGGAAAAAAAAAAAAGAAAAAAAAAATCTAATTATGTTATTAACAAGATAACCCAACAAATATTTAGAGTACTGTATCTTGGTCTTTACATGGCCTCCCTTTAAACTTCCTCAGCTCTCTTTCAGTAGGCTATAATTCCTAGTTTGACTTAAGGGGATTTAAATATTTAAGTCATCGTTGGTACTTATGCCCCTTATACAAACATATTGATATGGGTGAAATGGATTATCAAACAAAAATCAAAAATAATGATTTCTGTATTATTATAGTGACTTTGGCCATTAGACATAAGAATGACATTATGAAATAATTACTAACTTATGATATGGACCAGATACAAAATATCAACAGTATTGACATTTTGGGCTAGATAATTTTTTGTTGTGGGGGGTTGTTCTGTGCATTGTAGAATGTTTAGCAGTATCCCTGGTCTCTACTCATTAGATGCCAGTAACACATCCCCTGACTTCTGACAACCAAAAATATTTCTAGACCTCAGTAAATGTCCCTGGGGTGGGGATGGGGGAGGTCTGCCCTAGTTGAGAACTACTGATATATACAAGCATACAGTGTTTGCTTGCCAGATAACAGCAATACGAGATGTAAAAATCCATGGATGCCAAAGGCTCTAGGATTAGCAAATCTTCCATATAAAACTCCCAACCCACATCTGAACAAGTATTACAAAAAGAAGTAGTAAGAAAAGCAAAGCTAATAATGCACAAGCTAAAATCTTTCCTTGAGAAAGAGTGTATGTAGCACAGTGACCCAGAGCACAGGCAAGGAGTCAGAGGACCTGTGTTCAGAATTCACCAGCCACATCACTCGCCAGCTGCATGGCCCAGGGCAAGTGATTTAACATGGAGTATCTCAACTTGCTCACCTCTAAATTGATAAGAAGATAACTAATACCTACCTCCTAGGGTTATTTTAAGGATTAAGTGAAATAATACATGTAAAGCACTTAAAAAAAAAATGCCTGGCACATAATAAGTGCTTAATAAGTGTTAGCTATTATTTCTCTAAAATTTCAGTTTTTCAATTTATACAAAGTTGAAACTACTTTATTGATCTAAACATACAATACTGTATAGAAAATAAAATAGCATTCTATGTAACTACCTACTTGACAGAGGAATTATTTTCACCTATTTTCTCCAAATCAATAAACTGGTAATGATTATGCAATAGCCACTGGAGAAATAAGTACATCTGTATGTCCTGCTGCCTGGACATAACAGTCAGATCCCAGGGCAGACAATGACTAAGCTGGGTCTCTAAGAATCTCTCCCATGGGGACAGAGAGGTCCAGGGCATGGAAGTCATTGGAGCTGAGTCACACCAATGTAGGAATATAGGAAGAAAGACAACATTCAACCACTGCTGAGGTCCACCCCCATCTGCCTTGATTCTTTCTCTTCCTATTAAAAATTATCCAAACTTTCACCAAAAGAATATAAAACACTATATCATTTCCTGCAAACTCCTATCCCTGTGGGGAACATTTACTTCGAGGATGTAACTTCACAGGCAAGAAAGCTGAAATCAGAAACCAACACTCTAATCCAAATCCATTAACTCCTCTGATCTGCTGCTGACCTATAAAAAGAGACTAATACCATGCAATGGACATTAGTTGTTTTGCCACCCAGTACCCACTCCCTTTCCTGGTAATAAAAGCCCAAATTTTCCCTTTGAGAATTCACCTCTCCCCAACTCTTAGTCCATGTGGTTCCTGAAGAGCTAACTCCACCAGCCTCCAGGGTTGGCATGTAACACGAACTGGCCAATCAGAGCCTCACAGCCCCCAACATGGGATTGGCTCAGGGTAGGACATATGATCCCATAAGAGCCAATGAGACACCAAGAGACTTTACTAAGGCTTCTGGGAAAAAGACATGCTCTTTCCTGCTGAATCTAAATTCTCAGAAGCTATAGGGGTTGAATATACTGTGGCCATGTTTCTAACACAGAGTGTCAGCCATAGAAGTCTATACAGGAAAAGGCAGAGTTGATTCATGGGGAGAGACTGAGTCCTGCTGACATCACTTAAGCCCTGAATCCAGCTAGCTATGCCTGGACTTTGCAGTAAGGTGAGCCAAGAAATTTTTTTCTAGCTTAAGCCAGTTTAGGTTGATATTTTAGGCAGTTGGAACCAAGAGAGTCCTAATTGAGATAGATGTATTTATCTATATATAGATAAACTCTGATCAGTACCAAATGAGGTGATAATTGTTTTGTAAAACAGCATATATACATAATTATTAATAACACTGGTCATAAGCTATTGATTCCTAATAAAACAAGTATAAAGAGAAAAAAAAAGTGGGCATGAGAGACAAATGGCTTCATGTGACATTTGGTTATTCTACATCTTAAAAATATAATCCCAAAGCATTTGTTTTAAAAACTTTATTATAGAGTTACTTCAGTAGTAATAACAACAAGCTTTTACTGAATGCTCATTGTGTGACAGATGCTGTTGAAAAGACTATATTTATGTAATCTACTTTAATCCTCACAATGACCCTATAAAGTGTATATAAGAATTGTTATTATTCCCATTCACAGATGAGGAAACTGAAGCACCAAGTTAAGCTACTTTCCCACAGTTACACTGTAAATGACAGAGGCAAGATTCAAATCCAGTGTGACATAGCTCTTGCTTTTAGCCATGACACTGATTCTGAGTCCACAAGCCATCAAGGTCCTAATGCTATTCCAATGGAATAAAAACTCAAACTCAAGCACTCTCAAAAGCACCAAATGTGACTGTAAAATATCACCCTTTTAATTCTGGAACAAGGGTTAAAGACTAATTTCCTACATAGTTCTGCATTATAAAAGTACACCTGTGTTAATAACCACGATGTTAGTGACTATCATTTTTAAAAGTATAAAAAAACACACAAACCTAAGCCAATTATCTCCTTGGTTAAGCTAAAGTCCTGTGTGCCCTCAAGACTAAGGAGTATACTAATTAGCACCATCTTTCCATAAAATAACATTTGCACCCTTCCACGAAAGTCAACTTTACGAAAACATTCCCATCCGTAAGTTACTTTACAACTTTTATGGAATAGAAACTTGTTTTACATCGATCTACCTTAGCACAATCCAACAAAAGAACAAAATTGATAAATTGGACTTTACCAAAATTAAACATTTTTGTACTATGAAAGACACTATTAAAAGAATGAAAAGACAAGCTAAAGACTGGGGGGAAATATTTGCAAATCACATATCTGAAAAAGGACTTGGATCTGAATATATAAAGAACTCTCTCCCACATGGTCTAGAGGTTAAAAGGAATAAAATGTTGAGAAGAATATTTTAAAATTAAAAAATTAATAAAAAAAGAACTCTCAAATCTCAACAATAAGAGAATAATCCAATTAAAAACTGGGTGAAAGATTTCAACAGACACCCCACAAAGAGGATATAATAATGGCAAATAAGCACATGAAAAGATGTTCAATGTCATTAGCCATCAGGGAAATGCAAATTAAAGCCATGATTAGATACCACTAAATACCTATTAGAATGGCTAAATTAAAAATAACGATAACATCAAGTAATATAGAGTAACTACAACTCACATACATAGCTAGGAGGAATAGAAAATGGTACAGCCACTCTGGAAAAAGAATTTACAGTTTTTTATAAAGTCAAATATGCACTACACTCTATGACCCAACAATCCCTTTCACCCCTCAGCTACCTACCATATAGAAATGAAAACTATATTCACATAAAAATCTGTACACAAATGTTTAAATAGCTCTATTCATAATTGCTAAAAACTGAAAAAACTCAAATGTCTTTTAATGAGTGAAGGGATAAACCATGGTACCTCTCTCTATATGATGGAAAAATACTCAGCAATAAAAAAGGAACAAGCTTTCAATACATGCAATAACTTGGATAAATCTCAAAAACATGCTGAGTAAAAGAACCCAGTCTCAAAAGCTTACGTACTGTATGATTACATTTATATGACATTCTCAAAAAGATAAAACTATAGAAATGAAGAACAGATCAGTGGTTGCCAAGGCTTATTAGTTGGGGAGCGGTAACTGTAAAAGGATAGCATTAGGGAAGTTTTTGCGGTGATGATACTATTCTGTATCCTGATTGTGGTGATGGCTGCACAAACTATACTTGCATTAAATTAATAAAACTGTAAACCAAAAGAAAGTCAATTTGACTATATGTTAATTTTTAAAACAAAATTTTAGAAATTACTTTTAAAATATTAATCTGAACATTACAATTGACATGGTTTTTAAAAACTGAAAAGAAGTAGATACAGAAGGCTAAGTATGTTGTTAATAAATGGAAAACCCATGCATTTTCCTTCTTGCATACGTAGGTTTTAGAGGCAAGAATGGAGCCTCGGAAAAAACGTCTCCAAATGGAACAATCATTGAGTTTACTTGGAACAAAATGCAGGATACTTTTGAAGAATTCCATCATAGCTAGATAGTTGGTCCAGGACCAAAAGTAAATGTTGGAAGAAAAATGAAATCAATAGTGTACCACAGTGGCGGCCAACAGAATGGCCTGGACTAAGACATTTTCAGTAACAGATAAGAAGACATTTTCAGTAACAGATAAAAGGTATCATTCTCTTCCCACTCTGAACCTCTGTCTGTGAGAGTATGTGAGCAACCACCAGACCACTGTGAAATCAAGTCATGAAATGTCCTTTTATTAAAATATCAGTTATATTCCTTAAATTAACTTCTCTTATTAATGTAGTCATGATCTTCTTTGACCTCAGAAGACCTCAATCCTTTTTCTGATTATAGACAGACTTTAAAGAGCAAAAATAAAATTGTGATCAATAGCAGGAGCCCATAATAGTAACTAAAATTTCTTCAATCTAAATTCAAGATGATTTCTGCATCTCTGTCTTATACATTTGTCTCTATTAGGAAAAAAATTATCTACCTTATAATTAACTTAGGTGCAATGAATCAGACTGCATTTGTAAAGGTTTTAGAAGACTGAAGAGTTATGTTAAACATTACCACTATCTCCTTTGACAGAAATTACTAACATCCATCTTTTTTTTTCTTTTTTTTTTGAAGGGGGGGATTTATGAGGAGGGTCGTCTAGTTGCATTGTTTTTTTTTTTGTGGAGACAGAGTCCTCGCTCTGTCCCCCTGGGTAGAGTACAGTGGTGTCATTGCAGCTCACCGCAACCTCCAACTCCTGGGCTCAAGTGATCCTCTTGCCTCAGCCTCCCGAGTAGCTGGGACTATAGGCACACGCCACGACACCTGGCTGATTTTTTTTACCTTGAGAGGAGGTCTCACTCTTGCTCAGGCTGGTCTCAAACCCCTGAGCTCAAGCAATCCACCCGCCTCGGCCTCCCAGAGAAGCTAGGATTACAGGCATGAGCCACTGCACCCAGCCCATAATTGGTTCTTGATCAGACTCTCAAGATATCGTTATTTATTAGACTATTTAAACAATAAAACTTAAAAGACAAATCTAATAAAATACCTAAGTCTCTTTATATAGCAAAACAAAAATTTAAGACTTGCTAGAAAAAATTGGAGATCCACATTTTTTTAAAAGCTAGTAATTTGCCTTTAATCTAATACGTTATTATTTTCTCTGAGGAAACTCAATTATTATCCTGAAATAAGACTATACTAGAAAGTAAATGTATCGTGACAAAAGAAAGAAAATCCAGATTGATACATTATTAAAATAACCCACATGGGTGTGGCACTTTGGGAGGCGGAGGTGGGAGGACTGCTTGAGGCCAGGAGTTGGAGACCAGCCTCAGCAACATAGAGAGACCCTATCTCTACAAAATATTTAAAAATTAGCCAGGCATGGTAGTATGCACCTGTAGTCCCACCTACTTGGGAGGCTGAGGCAGAAAGATCGCTTGAGCCCAGGAGTGCCAGGTTACAGTGAACTATGATCATGCCACTGCACTCCAGCCTGGGCAACACTGAGCGAGACCCCGTCTCTTTAAAAAAAAAAAAGAAAAAGAAAATTAAAATTAAAATTAAAAAATAACCCACATGATCTACCCCAGTGGAACAAAGAAAGTATATCAGAACATGCCTCTTCCTACTCACTGAGCAGCAGGGCCCTGGTAAGATGGTGTGGCTAAGTATGTCATGCTTCCTTGGGGAGGAAAAAAGTGAAGAAACATTACTTTAGAGATGGCACAATGGCTCTGAAATGCCTATAAAATAATGTCGAACCTCATTACCAGGTATCCAGACCACCTACAATCTGGCTACACCTTAACTTTCCCACCACCCCCAACATAGGCCCCAAGTACAGAGTCAGACTCTGACAACACTGTTCCCTCCTTCCAGAACATCCTTTCCTCTCTGGGCCTAGATCTTAGTCAGCTTTTAATGAACACTTTAAGACCTACCTCTCTAAGATGGTATCCTACAAAGCCACCATAACTTCCTATAGAATTATTTGACCTCTTAATCATCTATTATCTTGGATTAACTATATCATGTAAGATGCCTTATCTGCCCAACACAACTATCTTATTTTTTTAAAAGAGTCCATTTTACACCATCTTTATCCCCATAACAACCATTCAATTCACTAATACCATTCAATAAACACTTTAATTAAATTTCCCAAAGAGATGACCTAAAATAACCTAAATGCCAAGCATTCCAAGAACTGTCCTGTACCAAATTCAGTTCTCAATAGCATGCCAAGTCATAAAGAGGAATGTTGTATTACCTTTAAATTCACCTGCTTTTATCCAAAACTGGAATTTGTGATAGCTGTATGGGATATACAGGCAAAATATTCTGGAAAGTAGTTTTATTTATTGTACTATACTTAATATGCAGCTATACTTGCACTCCCTCTAAAACATAAAATCACTGACTATGCAACAGCCATGAGAAGAGAAACTAAGCCTAATGAGAAGAAAACTAGAAACTAAGATCATCAACCACATTCTATTTTGAATAATCACTTTCATAAAGAGGTAAATTCTCCTAAATTCCAGAATAAATGGAACTCAATATAGCAAAGTAAATGTTTCAAATACATAAAAGAAATATCCAGATGGACCTTCTACCATCTGTTTTAGTGACAAAAATAATAAAAACAAGAAAAACTAAATTTTTAAAAAATTATATCAACAGCTAAAATTGAGACCTTTTTTTCGTCTACTACTTTGATTTTTCCTGACCCATTTTTCAGAATTGCCAGCAATTCTGGAACTAGCCTTCTTAGTTTCAATAATTCCAAATTATTTCTTCAAAAGTTTGAACCTCTTCCCAAATCATTTAACATGCTTATTAATCAATAAAGATATGAAAAAACAAAAAACCCATACTTAACAAGTAAGCAAATTATACTAAAAGACTGACTTCTAGAAAAGGTTACTGCTTGCCAAGAAAATGTTACTATTACAAAACATCGTCTCTTCTTTGTATTTCTTCATTTTTCCTTCCAGATTACCTGTGTAGACATATAATCACATCATAATCCAAAACAACTGAGCTTTTTAAATAAGACACAAACCAATATAAAAGAGCCAACTGCATAATTAAAACAAAAGCATACTATCACCACCACCATCACCCCCCCCTTAAAGGCTGTCTTCAATTTCCCAACAGATTATATTCTCAAACTATATTTTCAAATCAGATTTTGAAACTCAGAACAGAGCTTTCTACAGAAACAATGTTAAGAATAGGGGTTACTGGGAAGGTATGAAGTGACAAAAGCAACTTACAAAATAATATATATAATATAATCCTATTTTGTAAGTAAAAACAAGCAGATTATTAAATAATATAGTTTATAATCTCATTTTTGTAAAATATATAAGGTATTGAATATTTTGCATTAAAAAACATATGAAGGATAAGAAACAAAAACAGTCTAATCATGAGGAAAACATCAGACAAACCCAAATTGAGGGCCATTTTATTAAATACCTAACTAGTACTCCTTAAAATTATCATAAAAACAAAGTCTAAGAAACTATCACAGCCCACAAAAGACTAAGAAGACACTGACAACTCCATTCAATGTGGGATCCTGGATACATTCTGGAACAGAAAAAGGACATTAGTGGAAAAATTGGTGAAATCCAAACAAAGACTGAAAATTAATTAACAGTAATGTAACAATGATGGTTTCTTAGATTGGACAAATGTGCTATGGAAATGTAAGATGTTAACAATGGAGGAAACTGGATAAAGATTATATGAGAACTCTGACCTACATTTGCAACTTTTTTGTATATCTAAAATTATTCCGAAATTAAAAGTTTATTACAAAAATAAAAGTGGAAATCTCTGGATGGCCGGATTAGTTTTTTTATTCATCTGTATAATTTTCAACAAGCAACAAGTTTCATTGTCATGGAAGACAAAAAGATTTAGTCTCAAAAGACTTAAGTTAATTTGCTCAAAGACACAAAGTTGAGGCAGCACAGGAATTCGGGAGTTAATTCTATTTCTCTTCATTCTGGACCCCATGCAGAGACCTAGGAACACACCCCACTAAACCATTCAACTCTCCTTACTTGAAAATACACAAAGTTTAAAATCACCAAATTACTTTTGCTTCACCATTTGCTTCAATGTAATTGATGTGGAGGGAGGAAACAGATGAAACAACATTGATAGCTGTTGAAGTTAGACAATGGGTACATGGGGATTGATTACACTCTTCTTTCTACTTTTGTATGACTGAAAATTTCCATAATAAAACATTTTTAATTAAAAAATGAAGTCCTCGATCCCTAACACAAACTATGCCACTTCCAGCTCTCTACTGAGCACTGCTACCTGGGTGAGGAAACACCACAGCGAAGAACCTTCAGCATTTCTCAGTGTGAGGGAGAGAAGAAAAGTCCTAGACTAGGAATCTAGAAGCTTTCATCTTGGCTGTGCTTTTAATTAACTGTGAGACCTCACTGATTTCTCTAACTCCTCAGGGCCCCAAACTTCCTTAGTTGTTGCCCCAATAAATCTCTAAATTCATTCTAGGATTAAAATTCTGACTTCAACTTTCTATGAGCTCCTTAAACACAACAAAATAAAAACCAAGTTCACCTTTATTCTAAACTCCTAAGACTCGTTCCTCCTGACTTCCCTATTCTTGGTGTCACATTCTTCCAGCCACCCAACAATAAAAACCACAACCTTATCCCTGAGTTGAGATATAGAACTAACTGTTTCCCTCCTCCACCCCAACCCACCTAATCAGTCACCACATCTTACCATTCAACCTCCAAAATCTCTCTTGAATCCATCACCTCCTTTCCAAGGTCACCAATTCAACTCAAGCCCTCATCACCCCTCACTTAGACTGTTACCATGAACCCAACTAAAGTCCCTGTCTCTAAATTCTCCTCCCTACAATCCATCACACTCATCCTTAGTCTGACATTTAATACCCTCCAAAACCCAGTCCTGACCTACTGGCAGCCTCACCTTCCATTATGTTCCTTTATTTATCCTAGGACCCACGTAATTTGGATATGCAGTTTCCTAACATCCACCACGATTCTGACACAGCCCCCAGACTTCCCTCTGGAATGGCCTCTTCTTTCCATTGCTTCTCATCTTCACGGTGGTGTGATCTAAATGCCACCTCTGCAGCTGAAGTGTTCCCTGAGGGGCAGTATCACTCCCTCCACTTAATCCCCAAGCATCTGTATGGACCCCTTTTATAGCACCTATCAAATTCCTATCAATCCTTTCATTTTTTGGTGCCCCTATTCTTCCTGCTAGATGATTAGTTCCTTGTCAACAGGAGCAATATTTCACCCATCTTTGTAGCCCTCAGAACACAGCTTCTTAAATAGTGTGCCCTGGCACACTGGTATGCCATGAGTGAGTTAAAGATGTACTAAACAGGAGAGGTCTTCTCAGCCCTCCAATCAGCCACAAAGAGACAACAGAAGCCAGAACCTTCCATTGGTCAAGGCTCAAGCAATCTCAACCAGTCTCCTGCTTGAACCCAGTACACAACACAACATCTTGATAACTTGAGAACCACTCAGAGGACACAGTGGTACACAGTGGATGCCCAATAAATACTTGCTGAATTGAATCTTGGAATAATCCATCTGTTCCCCTTCAACCACTATCCTCAAGATCACTTACCATTTAAACCACACTCTTTTATGAACATTTTTACTGAACATGCTCTGGTTATCTTTTTAGCAATTATCTATATATTAGCTGGTTATATTTGCCTTACCATCCAAAGCCCACAATATTTAATTGCATAACACAGCAAAAGATATGAATAAACAATTCACCATGAAGAGACTCAAATAGTTAAATTCAACATTACCTAACAAAGAAATGCAAGTGCCATTTTACACTACTAAATTCACAAAAAACTTGAGGAAAAAATGAATTTCTGTCCAGCTTATGGTGAAACAGGTACATACATATATCTGTTAGGAGTACAAACTAGTATAACACCCTTGAAAACAGTATGACAATACACATCAAGAGCCATACAAACATTAACATAATAATGCACTCTAAAATTTATCATAGAGATATAATTAGTCAGGAAAAAAATACATTTTTTTTTGGTTTCTACTTGAAGCGGAAAAAATATAACAATATCTACAATAATTTAGATTTAAGTGTAACTGAAAACCAACCAGCAACATAAATATCTGACATGAAAAGATTAGGTAAATTAAGGGAGCATGACTTGATGAAATTATTTTTGCAAACTTTCAACATATGAATTAAAATTGTGAAATCTAGGCCAGGCACAGTGGCTCACACCTATAATCCTAGCACTTTGGGAGGCCAAGGAGGGAGGATTGTTTGAGGCCAGGAGTTTGAGACCAGCCTGGGCAACACAGACTGATCCCACCTCTACAAAAAATTTTAAAAATTAGCCAGGCATGGCAGTGCGTGCCTGTAGTCCCAGCTACTTGGGAGGCTGAGGCAGGTAGATTGGCTGAGCCCAGGAGTTTGAGGCTACAGTGAGGTATGATCCTGTCACTGCACTCCAGCTTGGGTGACAGAGTCAGACCCTGTCTCTATGAATGCCTCCAGCCTCTAGAAGTCCAATGTGCTATCCATTGCACCACGGAGCCACCTCAGACCCTATCTCTTAAAAAAATAAAATTTTTTTTTAATTTTTTTAAAAATTTTTTAAAAATCGTGGAATCTATAACATGGAAATGTTTCATTATCTAATAAGTTAAAAATCAAATTATGTACCATAATTTAAAATGAATAAAATACACATATTTTGAAATGGAATGCCAAAAGGAAAATCAACTGTTTTAGAGTAATAACCCAACATTTCACAATTTATTTAATATCAATTTATTCAACATTAAGAAAGTAAGTTCCACTATACACAGGAAACAGAGGGGTTCCAGGACACAAGCCTGATATAGTCTCAAGTGGAGAACCAACTCTCCCTTCTACTGCTCACTTTGTTCTTGACTGAGAGTTTTCCTGCTCTCCTTGGTCATGATGACTTGTGACTACCCCTGACCCCAGTTTTTCAAAGACCAGCAAACCACCTCAGTTGGTCTTCTGATCATCCCCATGAACCTATGGGGAATAAATCATGCAAAACAAGCATATACTCAAGAAACAAAGAACCTCTACAACCATGTATAACCGTAACAATCAGCAAGTAGCCAAGCCCAAGTTTCACTGTAAACCCTAAAAGTATATAGTATTTCAACATTAAAGTCTCTGGGATGCTCAAAGCTAATTTGCTGACTGTATGAGTTAAAATGCAGTTATGCACTCACGGACAAATCAAAGAACTAAGGGCCAGGAGACCTGAGTATAGTCAAAAGCAAAAGAGCAAAAACAAAAAAACAGAGAAAGAGAGTTGGTTGGGCTTTTTTTTTAAACTACAAAGAACATAAAGCTAAAAACTCTAGCTTAAACCAGACAAGTAAAAAGTAGCTAGTGATGTTCTTGTAAATCTTACCCAGCCAGAGTTCAAAAAGCTCTTAATAAAATGATGGCAAGTCATTTTATTAAGAGCTGAAACTTTCTGTAGATGAGGATGTCTAACAAAAGACTAGTACTGAAAATATATCAAAAAATAATTTTAGCACTGATGCCCCACAAGGGCAATATTAAAAGTCTTCCAATTTTTTGTCTGTAGTATTACCATTTTCTAAGTTTAATAATGAAAGACTAAGATACCATAATGGACCAAGAAAATTAATTACTGTGAAATAATAAATACTTGAGACTAAATTATCTTTAATTAGCAGGCAATTCAGCAAAAGATAAATAATCTGAAGGAAATAGTACAGATGGAAGTAGTATAACCATTAGGGAAAAAGTTCAACCTTTTGTTTCTATTGATATGTTTAGATCCTCAAAAATACAGATATATACAGTCATTCATGATACTACATAAATGACTGATAACAGGAAAAACAATTCAACACTTAACCAAGTTCATCAGAGCACAGGGTGATTATCACTCAAGAACGTTGACACAAAAACTGAAGGACCTCTCAAATTCCAATCACATGTTAGACAAGTTGAGCCCCTATGTATTAATAGTTACTCATTCTGAACAGAAGTGGAAGATTAACCTACCCTCACTTCTCTTCAAACAAACTTGTCTGACAAAGCAGCAGGCAGAGTCTCTTCAGAGTCTGTTCATCATCCAGTCTGTTCCAAAAGTAGCCAATTCAGTTAGGACCTGCGCCTTCAGGTTACCACTGTTTCACAACAGCCCTGCATCACTCCTCCCTGTCCCACCTCATCCTTTCTGGACAGACATTCTTGTCTAGATTAAGTCTCTCTTATCTCTTTTTCAGGCATTACCAAGTTCTTGTTTTCTAAGTAAGATCTCCTAAACCTTACTCACCTGCAGTTCACTGCACTGGGTATCACCCAAATAGCCCATCAGAGCTCTTTATAATTTCTGAAAGAGAGAGAAGGAAGTTTTTAAATACATAGTAGAAAACACCATTCACTGATGTATCAGTTCTGAAACATTCATGTCCAATATTCACAGCATATGGTCTTTTGGTCCATAGCAGTTCAATAAAATGTAGCACAACCAGCACCGGACCAAGAGTCCCGAGATAAGCTCCCAGAGATAAAAAGCTTGGTTAATGTTGCTACTACTGAGCTGTGTGACCTTGGATAGGTCACTTAATTTCTCCAGGCCTAAATTTCTTCATCTGGAAAATAAGTCATTTAGACTAGCTAGAAATAGCAGAACACAGGCTCTCCAGAAAGAACACCAGCTCCATTATTTTAGTGGTCTTGTGATACTACATTAGGTAGTTCACATTTAAATTTCCTCCTTTGCAAAACGGAAATAACAACTATCCTGTGAGTTGTTATGAAAATTAAAGGAGATAATGAGTTATAAAAAGCCTATAGTAAATATACTGTGCAGTTTATCATAAAATTCAACAGATGGTAACTTATTACCACCATTATCCACCCCCAGCCCTAAGATTATATGAATTCAATTCACAAATATTTCCTTAAAAGATCAACAAATCAAAACTTTACCAACAAGAGAATTAACTGTTTCAGTGTTTAACTCATAATTCGATTAAAGTTATCTTACACTGATAGCAGTTTAAGATTATCACTATTATTTAACATCACAGGAAATAAGAACAGAATAGTCCCTGTACAACTTCCAAACTCTGGTTCAGTGGCCATGCCTTTCCTGACGTCTCACTCTACTTTCATTACTGCCAGAATGTCTCAAGAATAGAGAAGTCTTCCAAAAGCTAAATAACACCCAGCTGTTTACCACAGTCAGTTCAGGGGAGCAAGACTAAAGATGGAAGAAGAAGAAAAAAAGCTTTTTGGTTACCTTTTTTACTTTATATACTTAAGTATTGCTCAAACTTGTTTACTATAAGCATGCATGAGTTTTGCATAAAAGTAAATAATTTTTTAAACTTAATTAGTTAAACATATTGCCTACTGACAGGAAGATTATGTTACAGGAATATTTTCACCACCACAAGGAGAATTTTCAAGCAAAAAGGCAAATTCAGCTGTGCCAAAAACACCTAAAAGAAGGCACATAAATAATAAAAATCACAAACATTCACACTTGAGAATGGTTTGGTCAAAAATATGCCATGTACTCTTTGAAGAATCACCTTATGATGAATTAGGTTCTTTTTTGTTCAAAAGCAAGATGAACGTATAAGCTCTGACTTTACAACTTCCTGCACTCACTTGGAGAAACTGACCCAGTACAATTTACAAGAGTAAACAAGTTGTTATGACTGTTGGTAGTAAGTTAAGAAACTTTCAATTTCTTTTAGATAATTGAAAGCTTAACAAAATAATTATTATGCTACATATTTCAATACAAATTCTTCATACTCTATCTATAATAATCTTTTTTAAAAGACAAATATTAACTCTATTAGATTCAGGATTACTCAAAAGTATTATCCCAGCCACCCCCAAAGTGCTTCTACTCAGTGCTATAGATAATCCTGACTACACCCATCAACTGAAATGAACTATAAACTGGTTGTGGCCACAATCTCTACACATATCATACCTCTCTTCTAGAAAACATTTCAAAATATTACTTAAAAATCCAATTACATTTGCATGTACATTTACCTAAGTTTATGAAAATAAACTCTAATACTTTGCTTTAAATTTTTAAAAGAGTTCCTCTCCTTGTCTTAGATAACTACTGTTGATAAACTTGGCCCACAATCTTTGATATATTGGAATGACAGGCAAAGGGCCTTATTTCTTGTTCTGGGCCTGTATTTGGATCTTAAATAGAGTCTGACAGACAATTATAGATTAATCTGCATTTAATATTAATGCCAAAGCCTACTGTTTAAACAGAAACACAGACACATTTATAAGATCTGGTCTACTTACTTGTAGGTCTCTCTGCACTATTCTTAGCCTTTCATGAATATGCTGAAGATTTTTAAATTACACAAGGCCCTTTACAATAGGAATTATTTCTCCTGTTGTTTTGGCATCACTGCCCTCTCAGTGAAACCTGGACAGTCCATAAATATATACAGACTTTAAGACAATGTATCAGAATATTTATGGTATTAGAAAATAAAAAGTCTTCCTAACAATTGCAAAAATCAAGTTTACCAGCTGATAGAGGTAGTTACTGACTCCCAAAAACTACAGCCTTACCTAAAAATAGTGTCCTAGCTTTCCAGCCAAAAGGACAGACTAAAAAAGCTATGTCTTTATTCAGCTCAAAGACACAGACTTCTACTTCACCAAACCTCCAATACTATGGTATTTCCCATTTTAGAATACTTTGTGTAACAAGTTGTTTGGTGGCCAACCACTAACTTCACTTTGAAATGAATACTAATACTTCACATGGTCTACATGTGTGAAAACTGTGGAAAATGTCTTAACACAATTCAGGCCAAACAACACTAGTCATACAAGATTACCTACTTCTAAATATTCAATTTTAGACTACAAGTGGGTATCTCCATCAGCAAAAATCAGATCACTGGTTCCTTTCCACAAAGTTATCTTTCAAAACAACAAGATAAAAAGTTCAAATTAGGAGGTCTAAGGCATGAATATGCCTCCATCTGCAACCTGAAAATAAATTTTAAAATCCACATTTGCTCTGCCAAAAACAAAAATAACAATTATATGTAACACACATAAGCACTGCTGAGTTTCAAACACAAGCAAATGTGGTATGTGCACTTACAAAAGAATTTTGGTTTATGTCCACCTTCCTTTCCCAAGTTTTTGTTTTTTGTTTTTAAGGCAAAATGTCAATTATATGCCTCAATCTAGAAAAAAAATAAAGTATAGCTCATTCTTCTTAAACAGATGTTGTGATAGATATGAAAAGTTTGTGAGAAGATTTCAAAATCCAGGGACCCAGATGCATTAAGGGAAAAAAAACTGTAATTACCAATTAATCGACCATAACTACTTACATTTTACATACAAAGAAATCATAGTAAAATATATTTAAAGTTGAGAGAACTGCTTGTGAAAAATGGAAAATTAGCCAACTTCCCTCCCTCTCCCTAGCACAGAATACTAACTGTTCACAAACATTATATCAAGAATATCCTTTAAACCCAAAGCATTACAAGTTAGAATAAAACACTTTGAATTCACACACCATGTGTGATCAGAAAAAAACAACAAAGTAGTCTCATCCCTAATAAGCTAAACAGAACTCAACACCCTTATTTTTATTTCAAAATAATTATTAGAGAGATAATTACTACTCCATTTTTCAGAAAATAAAAGCAGGAGTGATTGACTTGCCTAAAATAATTCTTTCCAATAGAAAGGGTGTACTTTACAAGAGCCCCACAAACCATGGACACACAAAATCCATATACACAATTACTAATACTAAATGTAGGGTAAGTGATAGGCACCAAAACACAGATAAAATTAAGACATCCAATTAAAGTAACACAAGGAAATTTGAATAGGAAAACTATAATTACTCCTGGTGAAGATACTGATCAAGGATAGCTGCAAATAACATTTGGCTCCGGATAAGTGCCACTATTTTTGAGTATGTTGGAGCCACTAAAAAGATTGGTACATTGGACATATTTTTCCTTTCTAAATCCAGCCCTGCCCATACACCCATTTGACTGAATGATATATTTGGAAAATAAAGATGGCCCCATCAAATTAGTTTCATCCTTACCCTCAAGAGTTGATTAAAATAAAGAAGGAAAAAAGGGAAATCATGTTTAACTGCATTCTCACCTTACACATCTCACCAGCACTGTAGTTCATTAGTGATCAATTACTTCATCCAATTCCTGAGGCAAATAGAAAAGTAAGATGTGTCTACACAATACCAGTAATAGACTTTATCAGTAGCAAAGACTTTATCAGCCTGAAGTGAAAGGACATCTAAATTTCAAATGGAAAAAGTTACAAAAATGGTACAGTATGCAGCTTTGCAAATGTCTCTGTTTCCTTTGCCTTAAAATGAAAATTTTCTTTCAGTGAGACAAAAGAATAGATAATAAAATGCTCTTAAGATCAAAACCACAATAAATTCATCTTTTTCAGCATTGACTGACCTTACTTTCAAAAAAAGAAAGAAATGAAGGAGAAGAAACCTCATTAACGTGAGATTAAGAGAGGACAAAATTAAGAACAAACTAGGCAAGGCAACTCCTCCCTCCTTCCCCCGCTCCAGGAATCCACTGTCTCTAGAGTTATACTTTTTATCATATTAATGATTTGCCTGAAAAGTGTAAGTTGTGAGGGAGAAGGAATGACAATTTTTGAGTTGCAAACAAAATCTGAGGATCCCAATCCGAGAAGAATCAGAAGACCCTGGCTTCCAACCCTGTCTGAAGGATCCTCAGCAAAGGTGAGGGTGCAGGGCTCAAATAATTTGGAGGAGAGGAATCAAAATTCCCTAGGCAAGAATACAGTCTCTGAGCCCTTCAAAAGGGGATCCTAAAGGAATCTCCAGGTAGACATAGCCTGTATTTTTGTTGATGTGCTCGTGGGCCAAAGAGCATTTCCCGAGGAGTGGGGTTAGGAAAGGGGGGAAGAAAGTGAATCTTAGGCAGAGAGCCCTCAGCGGGGGAGGGAGGGGGCGCACCCCAGACCGACTTTTCCCGACGCCCACCCTCCGGCCCCCGCCCCACGCGGTGGAAGCCGGAGTCCCGAGAGGGGAATCGAGCGGGGCGTGGGAGGCCCGCACGCTCCCCACCCCCAGCCGCGACCCGGAGGAGGGGAACGTGCAAGGAGGCTCGACTTCCCCTCCTAGAGCGCCCCGGGCTGGAGAAACCTCCCGCAGGCTCCCGGCCCGGGCGTGCAAGGCCCCCTTCTCGGCCTGGGCCCAGGGCGCTGCGGCCCCCTGCGGAGGGGAAGGGGACCGAGGAGGGGAAGAAGCTGTAAACAGCCCCAGCGTCCGGGCCTCGCCTCGAAGAGCCCCGCTTCCCAGGCCCCGCCGCGGGCCGCCTGGGGCCCCAGCCCGCCCCGGGGCCGCCCCGCCCGGGGCCCGAGACACCGGAGGGGAGTTGGGTCTCCTCCCCAGAGGGCTCCGACAGCTCGTGGAGCGGCCCCAGCAGCAGAGGAGGGGGAAGTCGGGACTTACCTGTCATTACTTTCTACGCCATCTTGGATCCACTTGTCAACGTCCCCACAAAGCATTATGGGTAAGAAAGAGCCTTTAAAGTGACTCCCCCTCGGCCCCCGACTCCCGCCTCCCGCCGCCGGCGCCGCCCCCTCCGGCCGCGCCTCCCGCCCGGAAAGTTGCCCCGGGTGGCGGGCAGGCCCCGGCGCCCGCGGCCCGGCCCCCTCCCCTCCTCCCGGCTGTTGGCATTTAAAACTCAACCCCGTTTTGAAAATGTGGCCTTGGGTTTTTCTCTTTTTCTCTTGGCCCTGGCCTCCCTTCCCCCCACCGCCGGCCTCCACGCCCGTTCCTTTTGCCCCGCTGCCCTCCTGCCCTGGCCAGCACCCCATGTCTGCATTTAATCAGCCCGAGGGTTCCCTGCCGCTGGCAGCGGAGAGCTGCTCATTGATTTATTTATGCGCATGGATGTAAGCGTCGTTGCTCCGGGTCCCGGTGCACGGCGACGGGCTCCCGTGGCCACGCTTCCCGCGCCGGAGCAGCCCGGGGTCGCAGTCAGGGCCCGGCGCGGGGCACAGCGAGCCCGCCCGCCCTGCACGCCACTGCCGCACCCGGGGGCAGAAAGGTGCCTCTGCCCAGGCACAGCGCTCCGGGGCCTTCGGGCCCCGGGAACTGGGCGGACGCCGTGTCCCCGAGTCAACCAGCGTCGAAGCACGATTTAAAAAATTAAGAAAGAAAGAAAGAAAAAGAATAAGCCAAATGCAACTTTTTACCCCTTGTTTACTCGGCCTCCCGCTGCCTCCTCCTCTAGCGCGGTAACTTGATCCGCGACCCTCTAGGTGGGGACCCCTCCCCTAGGAATGCGGGCTCCGCCGGATCCACCCCGTTAGAGTCCGGGCTGCGGACTGTGACTTCCCGGGGCAGGTAACTTGGGGGTGCCAGCTACGGGCTCGGGGCGGGGCGCGGAGGCGCACCAGGGCTCGGGGGAGGGTCCCCGGGAGGGTCCGGTGCAGGGGGAAGAGTGCGCCCGCCCCGGTCCACCTGCCGGGTCCCAACTGAGCGGTGATCCCAGGCGGCAGGGCCAGGGGAGCACCGCGGGAGCCGCTCCGGTCTGGGGGGCTAGGGGGACTCGTGGAGTCGCCCGGCTGCGACCCGGGGCGCTGGAAGTATGAGGCACAGAGGCGCCAGCCCGCGTCCCAGTGACCCGAGCCAGCACCCCGCAGCCCACCGCCCACTCTGCTGCCCGGGCATCTGCTCGGCCCGCGGGCTCTGTAGGGGGAGCCGAGCTCACTCCCCGCGCGCTTTCGGTTGCGGGCGGCGAGCAGATCACCGACCCAGCGCCCTCGCACAGTGGTCCGCTTGCCCCCTGGAGCCCCGGCGTCCAGCTGCTCAGGTCTCCCCAGAAATGGAGGGGTTCTGCTCTCTCTGTCTCCCCAGAGCCTCTGGTCTCTGTTTTGCTGACTTTGGAGGCCTGCTCTGGTTGCTTTTTTTTCTTTTTTAAAACAAGTTTTTACAACAAGGAGGTATCCAAAAAAAATCCTCCAAGACATCAATGCTTGCGAAACTGTATTCCGTACAAAATGCTGTTGAGTGGCTCTGCAATTAGAAGAACACACAGGCATGGGCATTAAATCTCCCTTTCGGTGCACGGGGAAGGCCTGGGGCCTTGGGTCTAACCTAGGGTTTTATGCTCCTCTGGACACTACCTGCTTCTCAAGGAACCTGGATGGTAGCATACAGGAGCCCTGCCCCCAGGGAGCCAAAAACTCCACCAGGCAATTGTCCCAGGCAGATGAGAAGAGTGAGGTGTAGACTCATTAAGGGATTGGCCCCGGGGTCACTTGTGAGGGAGGGAACAAGGTACTGAGTCACTCTGGGCACAGAACACAGCGTGCTGGGGAGGAACCTCCCCTGAGTCACCCGCTTCTCGCCTCCCAGTGAGCTGGGAAAATGGAGCCTGGAGCCAGGTTCTTAGACGTTCCAGTTGAGATAGCCACTGGGAGCTCTGAGCTAGGGTGAGGGAGCCCCTTCCAGACCCTCTGCCTCCTGCGGGAAAGTGGAATGCCTCTCCTATCTAAAAAAGGCTCCAAAGTCCTCTCTTCCCAAGGTACACCAGTTTCCCCTTTTCCAGTCCCCTTTTGCACTTATTTAGCCCTTGTATGCACTGATTTCATGATTGCTTTGTTTACCTGGCACCTTTAGCTGTGTGGTCTGAGTTTCCCATAAGAAAACACTAAATAAGCTTAGGGCAAGGACTGTGCTTCCCAAATACGTTTGTTTGATAGGTAGCCTTTCTTTGCCTTGTGTAGGCCTTGACCCAAAGAAGTGCCCAAATTACGTGACTGCCAGACCTATTCTCTGCCTCCAGTGTGCATCCTAGTTCATGTGGTTCTAAGACACTACCTGTTGCCTGAGCTAGAATAGCCTCTTCTCCCTGCCTTCACTCTGCCCCCTACAGTCCATTGTCCGTCTGACCAACCCAGTGACATTTATGAAATGTAAATCAGATCAAGTGACTCCTGCTTAAACCTACCAAAGGCTTCCCCATCACACTTGGAATGAAACCCAAATTCCTAACCATGCCTACAGGCTCCTATGTGAGGGGGCCCCACCTTCCCTCCCAGGCTGGCCCTTGCCCTTCCCCTTCAGCACTCCAAGCTGCCTTCCAGCAAGAACCCTGTTCCCCCAGATCTTCTGATCATCTTGTCATCATTCAGGTCTCAGCTCAAATGCCACCTCCTCAAAGAGGACTTCGGTGATCCCCTTGGCCAAAGGAGGTCACTCTTACCACTTAACCTGTGTTAGAAATTGCCTTGTTTATCTATTTGTTGGTTGTTTATTATCTGACCCACCCCCATTAGAGTACAAGCTCCATCGGGCATAGGCCTTGTCTGGCTTATTCCCCCCAGTACTAGACCAGGGCCTGGCACATATACAAATGCTCAGCAGGTACTTGTGAGTGACCAAACTTCTAGCAGGGCAAGGGGGTATTGATGAAAGCAAGTACTGAGGGCCCTGCCCTGCTCAGACCACTC
The DNA here is from genome assembly GCA_023783475.1 of Daubentonia madagascariensis. Taxonomy (NCBI): domain Eukaryota; kingdom Metazoa; phylum Chordata; class Mammalia; order Primates; family Daubentoniidae; genus Daubentonia; species Daubentonia madagascariensis. The sequence continues at coordinate 13,918,228 of JAKFHU010000487.1, forward strand.
TGAGCACGCATAGCTAGAAGCAGGCAGATAGGAACAGTGTTGGGGGAAAGCAGGCCCCTTGGTCACCACTGCCTTTGCTGAATTCTGATACTGATCTGATGAACATGCACAGCCCCATTTAATCCCCCCATCACATCCCCCTTCCTTCCCTCATTTTCTTCTCTCTCCTCCATTCCCCACTGGCCATGCCTTCTTAATTTTCTGCTGCTTGAAGAGTCCCAGGGCTCAGTTCTGAGGTCTTTCTTCTTCAGCTACACTCCCTGATCATCTCTTTCACTCTCAAGGCTTTAAATACCATCTTTACCCTGAGCAAGGACTTCCAGACCTAGAGCTCCAGTGGAGAGCTTTCCCTTGAGCTTCAGACTCATCCAACAACTTCTTGGCATCTCCACTTGGATCACTCTGAGACATCTCAAACTCAGCATGTCCAGAACAGAATTCTTGAGCTCCCCCCACCAATGTGCTCCACCATGGTCTTCCCGGCTCCATCACTGGCAACTTCATCCTGAAAATTGCTCAGGCAAAATCCCTCCTGTCTTTCTTTCAGACCCCACTTTCAATCCACCTGTAAACCCTGCTTTGCCTTCAAAATGTATCCAGATCTGATTGCTTCTCTTCACCTCCGTCATTGTCACTCTAGTCCAACCCACTGTCATCTCCTCCCTTTGTCCCCATCCAGGCTGTTCTCAAGGTAGCTGCCATAGTGGTCCTTTTAAAATGCAAAGCAGTCCAGGCCCAGTGGCTCATGCCTGTAATCCCAGAACTCTGGGACACTGAGTCTGAAGGATTGCTTGAGACCAGGAGTTAGAGACCAGCCTTGGCAACATAGTGAGACCCCATCTTTACAAAAAATTTTAAAAAACAGCAGGGCGTGATGGCACACACTTGTAGTCCCAGCTACTCAGGAGACTGAGGAAGGAGCATCCACTTGAGCCCACGAGTTGGAGGCTGCAGTGAGCTGTGATCGTGCCACTGCACTCCAGCCTGGGCAACAGAGTGAGACCCTGTCTCAAAAAAAAAAAAAAAAAAAAATGCAAAGCAAGTCTTATCACAACTCTAAACACAAGCTTCTGGTTTCTACTCACCTCATTCAGAGGAGAAACTAGAGTCCTACACAGTCCATCTCCTCTCAACTCCTTGAGCTCATCTCCTGCCTCTCTCCCCCTTGCTCAGCTTCGGCCATAATGGGCCCCTTTGTGAGGATCCACCTGCTCACCCCAGCGAGTCTCTCTCTCACCATTCTATTTAAATTTACAATATTCCTTGTCTTAGCCCATTTGTATGGCTATAAAGGAATACCCGAGGCTGGGTAACTTAATAAGAAAAGAGGTTTATTTGGGTCACAGGTCTACAGGCTATACAAGAAACAAGTTGCCAGCATCTGCTTCTGGTGAGGGCTTCAGGCTGCTTCCACTCATGGCAGAAGGGGAAGGGCAGCTGGTGTGTGCAGATCACGTGGCAAGAGGGAAAGCTAGAGAGAGAGAGGGAGAGAAAGAGAGAAGGTGCCAGGCTCTTTAATAACCAGTTCTCATGGGAACTAATAGAGCGAGAACTCACTCATGACACCCAAGACAGCACCAAGCCATTCATGAGGGATCCACCCCCATAACCCAAACACCTCCCATGAGGCCCCCACCTCCAACATTGGGGATCAAATTTCAGCCATAAGGTTTGAGGGGACAAACATCCAAACTATACCATTCCTCTACACACACACACATACACACACACACACACACACACACCTCTCTCTCTCTCTCTCTCTCCGTATTTCTTTCCCTGCTTTATTTTTCTCCCAAAGCATTTATTGCCTTCTAACATAATCAGTGATTTGTTTATTTATTCGGTTTTTTACCTATGTGACAGAGTCAGCTTGCTAATCACCAAAGACTCATGTCTGTGGCTGGGAACTACATTTCCCAGATACGCCCTTGCATTTAGCTGGAACCCAGTGATTATTTCTTGCCAATGGACTTGGAGCAAAAGTGTGACTCTGAATGAACACTCAGAAATTCACGTGGCCAAAAACACCTGCGCTGGACTCTAAGCTGAACAGACAATAGACCTTTCTTGTTAACCCACTGAGAATGCATGATCTATTTGTTATAACATCTAGCGCCTTAATTACTACACCTTGGTTACTGTAGCCTACTGGAATGGAAGCTCATTGAAGCTTCATGAGCTTCATTATGTAAGTTTTGTTCATTAATGTGCATGTTTAGTTTATGTATGTTTTGTTCATTAATGTGTCTATCCTCAGTGCCCAGAACAGAGCTTGGCATTTAGTAGGAATATTTAATAAATATTTGTTGAGTGGGTGGGTGAATGAATGAATTCCCTTTTCTACCACAAATCATGAAAATAAGTGAAAAGACCATAAAAATGGTCTTTAAGGAAAAGACCATAAAAATGATTTGTTTTTAAAATTGTTATTGGGAGGGTTTGGCTAAAGAAGTGGAAACTAGGTTTCTAGAGAATTATTGGCTACAAGGCTTTGGTAAAACTAACAAGAGTTTGCTTCTTTAAGTTTTGTTCTGCCCTGGTTCCACCTTTTTCTTTTCCTTTTCTTCCTCCTACTTTTCCGCCTCCTCCATCTCTATTCCACCCAAGTTCTCCTTTGGTCTCCCCTTCTCCTTTTCTCTCTTTCCTTTTTCCAATGGATTATCTTATTTTTGTCCTCCCACTTAATCTAACAATAATTCACGGCCAATTAATTTGAGCTTCTCTGAATGCTTAGCCAAGTATCTGCTCCAAGTCATTTAAAATATAGTAGAAGGAGATAACATGGGTTTTAAAATATGACGAAATATTAAATCCTTGGACTCTTGCATTCCTCTTCTACTCTTAGGTCCACTTAATTTCCACTTGAGATATAGAAAAGAACTGATGGTGCTCCAGAAAATTCAGGCTAATCCTTCATTGAGAACAACTAAAACAAAGTTGACAATATATATTTTTAAAAACATTTGCTTGAACACATCTGGATAACAAGAGTGAAAAACTACCAATAGTAGACAGAAAAGGGAGATGATCCTGACATCTGGTGTTTGCTTTTGACAGCTCCTTGAGTCTAGAGCAAGTATCAGCAAATATTTTATATAAAGGGCCAGATAATAAATATTTTAAGCCTTGAGAGCCACATGTAGTCTCTATTGCATACTATTCTTCTTCTTTTTTTTTTTTTTGGTTTTTTACAACCCTTTAAAAATGTAAAAACTTTTTGGAAATTGATAGTGATGAGGATTTCACAACATCATTAATATAATTAATACCACTGAATTGCACACTTTAAAATGGTTAAAATGGCAAATTTTATGTTTAGGTATCTTTTACCACAATAAAAAAGATTTCCCCCAAAATATAAAAACAATTCTTTATACTATAGCCCTACAAAAACAATTCTTTATACTATAGCCCTACAAAAACAAGGTGAGAGCAGAATTTGGTCCATAGGCTGTAGTTTGCCAACCCTTGGTCTCTGGGACAGATACTGGAATCCAGTGATCCACTAAGGGAGGTAGTGGGAATGGTCAGGCCCAGCAGGGAGAAATATTTTATCATTTATGGTTAGAAATACTGAAGTATGGGCATAATAAAAAGTGAACCAACTTTTACTTATTTTCATTGTTGTTTGTAATTTCTTTACAGACAGTGTGCTCCTTATGCCTGCCTTCAAGGCAGGCACTTCCACCTTACCCTTATCCTTGCTAAGTCCCTGACCCTAGAAGTAAGAAATAACCAGAAGTATTAGGACCTCACAAAGATTCTTAAAGTCCTTTCAATTTCTAAAATAGGATTGTGATGACTGCTTTTAGTGCTCCCTGAAGCCTAACAGAAGTAAATATAAATCACCTGTGGAGGAAGTAACCTCATGGTAGGCCTTGCACTGTTTCTATGAACAAGTTTGCAAATACGAGACCCGGCACAAAATGCCAATTACAAACACATGAGTACACAAGACAACATGCAAAAAACAGGTAGGAATAACAGACAGCAGGAACAGATACCACGAGAGTATCAGATGTTATAATTATCAGACAGGCTTGAAAATAACTATACTTATTTAATACAATGTCCAAGGAGATAAGATACAAGATTAGAAATTTCAGCAAAGAATAAAAGATGTCATTAAAAAAAAACACAAATTCTGAAACTAAAAAATACAATAAACAAAACAAAGAATGAAATTATATGATAAATTTAACAGCAGTCTAGACCCAGCTGGAGAGAAAATTAGTGAGTGGAAAGTTATGTCAAAAGAAAATACCCAGAATAAACTATAGAGAGATAAAAGAAGACAAGTGGCATAAAGGATACATAAGAAGGTCTAACATATATGTAATTGGAGTCATAGAAGGAAAGGAGAGAAAGAGTAGGGGAAAGGCTAAATTCAAATAAATAATAACTGTGAATTTTTAAAAACTAATAAAAGACATCAACCACAACCCTTTGAGGGCCAATAAAAGATTCAATCTAGACTGATGCAGCAAAACTGTTGAAAACAAAAACCAAAAGAGGAAGACAAATCTTCAAAGCAGCCAGAGTGCCTTCAAAGGCACAACAACTAGAAAGACAACTTTTCTACAAAACAATGGACATTAGGACGATTGAATGACACTTTTTAATTTTCAAAAATTCAGCCAACTTAAAATTCTAAATTCAGCAAAAGTATTCTTCAAGAATGAAGTTAAACTCAAGACATTTCTGGACACGCAAAAGTAAGAAAATTTGTCACCAGCAAATTCGTGCTAAAGAAAATACTAACAGGTGTTCTTCAGGCACAAGGAAAATTATCCCAATGGAAAGAATGAGGAGAAATGAAAACGGTAAATATATGGGGAAATGTAAATGTATATTGGCTATCAGGAAACAATTACAATGCCTTGAGAAATAAAAAATACATGTAGAATTAAAATATTTGATAATAATGAACATAATTCAGGGAGGGGTGGCAGTTAGTGGAGTTAAAGTGTTTCAAGGTTTTTGCATTATCCAGCAATAAGATTAAAGTACCAATTACTATTAGACATTGCTAAAAGCAAGGATGCATGTTGTAATATCTAAGATAATCAGCAGAAGAATTGTAAGAGTGAATAATGTCCAAGCTAATAGAGGAGGGAGACTGAATAAAAATTTTCAATCCAAAAGAAGGTAAAAGGTGAAAAAAAGACCATAAAGTAAATGGGATTTAAAAACAAATTATATCAGCAGTTACTTTAAATGTATTAATAAATAAGCTAAGTACTCTAATTATAAGATAAAACTAATTATGTGCTATTATCAATAAATAAAGCTAACACATATGGATAAAATAACTAAAAGTAATAGTATAGGCCGGGCACAGTGGCTCACACCTGTAATCCCAGCACTTTGGGAGGCCAAGGACTGCTTGAGGCCAGGAGTTTGAGACCAGCCTGGGCAACATAGCAAGACCCCATCTCTACAAAAAAAAATTTTTTAACTTAGCCAGGCATGGTAGTGCATGCCTGTAGTCCTACCTACTCAGGAGGCTGAGGCAGGAGGGTGGCTTAAGCCCAGGAGTTTGAGGTATATTGAGCTATGATTATGCCACTGCACTCCAGCCTCTATGGAAAACAGTATGTCAGTTCCATGAAAATTTAAACATAGAATTACTTTATGATCTAGCAGTTCCATTTCTGGGTTTATGGCCAAAAGAATTGAAAGCAGGAACTCATACAAATATTTGTATGCCCATGTTCATAGCAGCATTATTCATAATAGCCAAAAGGTGGAAGCAACCCAAGTGTCCCTCAATGGGCGGATGAACAAAATGTGGTGTATACACATAGTGGAATATCATCAGATCAAAAAGGAAGGAAATTCTGACACATGCTATAATATGGATGAACCATAAGGACATTATGTTAGTGAAATAAACCAGACACAAAAGGACAAATATTGTATGATTCTACTTATGTGAGGTACCTAGAATAGTCAAACTGATAGAGTAGAAGGGTGGTTGACAGGGGATAGAGGGAGGAGAGAATAGGGAGTTACTGTTTGATGGATGTAATTAGTTTTGCAAGATGAAAATAGTCGTGGAGATCAGTTGCAAAACAATGTGAAAGTACTTAACACTACTGACCTATAACTTAAAAATGGTTAAGATGGTAAATTTTATGTTATGTGTAGTTTACCACAATTTAAAAAAAACTTTTTTAAGACAAACCATACAAAAACTGACCAAAAGAAAATAGGCTTTAGGGCAGAAAACATTACTAGAGATGAAGAAGAGCCCTGTACAACGATAATATGCTCAATTTACCGAGAAGATATAACAATTCTAAATCTGTGTGTGCCTAATACACATAGCCTCAAAATATATAAAGCAAAAAATGGACAGAATTGCAAGGAGATATGAACAAATCTGCAATTACAGTGGAAGTTATATATATATCTGTAACTGTTAGAACAAGCAGATGCAAAATTAGTAAGAAATAGATCTGAACAACTGGGTAAGCAAACTTTAACCGAATGGACATATATAGAATAGTGCACCCACAACTGCAGATCACAAATTCTTTTCAAGTGTACATGGAATGTTTGTGAAACGCTAGGCAATATAGCAAGTTCCAACAAATTTCAAATGATCTACATCATACAGAGTACATTCTCAGACAGTGATGCAATTAAGCTAGAAAATAAGAATTTAAAAATTCAAGTAGAAAATATCTACATGTTCGAAAACTATATATATGTACTCCTAAATACTAAATAACTCACAGGGTTTTTTTTAAATCCCAGTGGGAATTAGAAAATATTTTAACTGAAAGTTAATGAAAATATTACATTTCAAAATTGAGATGCAGCTAGAGCTATGCTTAAATGGAAAGTTATTTTTTTAAATGCCTATATTAGAAAATAAGAGAGACTGAAATAAGAATAGGCAAAGTGTTTTTGTTGAGGAATTAGGAGAAGAACAGCTGATCAAGTACAAAGAAAGTGCAAAGAAACAGCCAAAAGTTAATTCTTTGAAAAGCCCAATAAAACTAATAAACCCCTGGTAAGACTAATTTTTAAAAGCATAAATAATCAATATCAAAAAATGAAAAAGGAAACATTTCTGCAGATTTTTCAATCATTAAAAAAATGAGACAAAGGGCTGGGCACAATGGCTCACACCTGTAATCCCAGCACTCTGGGAGGCTGAGGCAGGAGGATCACTTGAGGCCAGGAGTTCAAGACCAGCCTGAGCAATATAGTGAGACCACATCTCTACAAAAAAATAGAAAAATTATCCAGGCATGGTGGTGCACACCTGTAGTCCCAGCTACTCAGGAGGCTAAGGCAGGAGATCGCTTGAGCCCAGGAGTTGGAGGCTGCAGTGGGCTGTGATGAGGCCACTGCACTCTAGCATGGGTGACAGAGTGAGACCCTGTCTCAAATAAATAAATAAATAAGAAATAGCACAAATCTTAGACAAACTCCTTCACAAATAGAAAAAGGAAATCATTTCTGCCTCATTTTATGAAGTAAACATAACCCTGATACTAAAACCTGACAAGGACATTACAAGAAAAGGAAAGTAACAGGCTAATCTTACCCATAAACTTTGACACAAAACTCTTAACCAAATGATCAGCAAACTGAATCCAGGAATATATAAAAAAGATAATACATCACAATCAAAGTGGGCCTATTCTTAGAATGCTAGGTTGGTTTAACATTCAAAAATCAGTCAATGTGATTCACCATATTACTGGAATAATAGAGAAGAATCATATGATCATCCTAATAGATGGAGAAAAAACATTGAATAAAAATTGACATCATTCGTGGTTTTAAATATATATACATATTTATGCACACACACACTAGCAAAGTAGGAATAGAAAAGAATTTTCTTAACTTAATAAAGGGCATCTACAAAAACCTACAACAAACATCATACCAAATAGTGAAATATTGAGAGGTTTTCCTTTGAATTAGCAACAAGAATGCCTGCTTTGACCACTTCTATTCAACATTATAAGGGAGGTCCAAGCCAGTGCAGTAAGTAGTGCAAGAAATAAAAAAGGATATAAATTTGAAAAGGAAGGAATATTGCTTACAAGATGACGTGATTATATATGTAGAAAATCAAAAATAATCCACAGATATATAACAAGAATTAATAAATGAGTTTATACAACTATTATATACCCATAATAATTAAAAATAATTTTTTTTCTAAAATAAAAAAAATAAGTGAGTTTAGTAAGGTTGCTAATATGAATTTTAAAATGTATTTCTAGCTGTGTGCCATGGATCTCACCTGTAATCCCAGCACTTTGGGAGGCCAAGGCAGGAAGATCTCTTGAGGCCAGGAGTTCAAGACTAGCCTGAGAAAAATGGTGGGACTCCACCTCTACAAAAAATTTCAAAAAATTATCCAAGCATGGTGGTGTGAGCCTATAGTCCCAGCTACTCAGGAGGGTGAAGCGGGAGCATCATTTGAGCCCGGGAGTTTGAGCTGCAGTGAGCTATGCCCCTGCAGTCCAGCCTGGGTGACATAACAAGACCATGTAGCAGAAAAAAGAAAAGAAAGCTTTCTGCTCCGCTGTGCAGATGTAGTCAGCAGGCAGCCTCCAGCTGCCAGCTCCTTCAGGATCAACCTCTGTTGCAAAGAGCTGCCTTGCCATGGGTCCCTGAGCAGCATCCACCCAGTGACTGAGGGAGAAGGGGACATAAAAGACTGGCCATTTCCACCTAATTCAGGACACTCCCCAGACTGAAGGTACCTCCCTGGTGCGGTGCCAAGCATGGCTGGGCCACCATCCATCCTCTGCTGATCTTGCTCCCTCCCCTTCCTTTCACAAGTGTAGACCCCCAATAAACACCTTGCACCTCAAACTCCGTCTCTGTGTCTCCTTCTGGATAATCTAACTCTGATGGCTGTTGATACTGGTGTGGCCTGAGAAAGCAGGTGACAAGATGGGATTTGGCACTGGCTGAGATGAGGTCCCCATCACTAGTGGTAGGTAGATAGATCTCAGACAGTCCTTGACACAAGGTGGTGATTCAATTGTTCAGATTTTACTGTTGGTAAATGAGGAGGGTGTCCGGTGGAAGCCAGTGCACTAGCAGGTGTAGTGTATCAGGCACTTGAGATTTTGGAGGAAAGAGTAGATACAGAGGTAACAGATTTGCGTGGCTATAGATAAGCATTGTTAATGCTCTACAGGAGGATGAGAAACTGCTGCAGTAATAGGCAAGGGAAAGCCAGGTGTGATAACCCAAGGCCTCTTTGGCTGCATACAATGAAGCTGTCATCTCTTATACTGGCAGGGCAGAGAAAGCTAAGGACCCAGCCCAGTACCTAATAGTCTAAGTAGCTGGATTTCAAAGAAGATTAAACACCCAACAAAGGCAGGTCTCTTATGCCACGTTCAGGGCCCTGGATGGGAAATGTGGGTCCCTAACATATGGAATAGGGACATATGGGTGATGGCCCCAGAGACTCATGTGAAGCTTCTGAGCCTGCAGAAAGTTGTGCCTCAGCCATTACCTCCCAGGAAGAGCTCGCATTCCCCCTTGCTGGGAGACAATACAGAAGCCTCCCCTGAGAATGCAGGTTCCTCTCAGAACTCCCCCTCCTTGGCCACAGTGCTGATAACTAGTTTAAGTTGCAGCACAGCCAGCCAGGGACATGGTAGGCCTAATAAGGGAGGAAAGGGACTGTCCTCCACAAAAGAGCTGCAAGCCCTAGCCAGTGCTCTAGCGGGGGCCAGGGATGGATTCCAAGGGTGCTCGATCAAGGAAGCCAAAATATAAAATTGGGTAAGAAAGAGTCTGTTGACTTGGGAGTGCTCTCTTGAGATAAAGGATTTCACATCCTGGCAAGGACCCCAGGTGCAAACTCACTACTAGGAGCATGGAAGGTCCATGCTGAGCAAAGTTGAAATTCCAGAATTGCCATGGTAGAAAGTGGAGGAAGGAACTAACAGGTTTAGGGTTGCAGGGACGCTGAGCTGCCAGAACACTCAGCAGATATGTTCCATAGAAAGGCTCAAAAGAGTCACCATTTATTTACCAGGCCGTAAGGAACGTGCTGGGGAGAAGGGCATTGGCTCCACTGAGAAGTTCAGTGGTGACTCTCCTATGCAGGCCAGGGCTGACGACAGTGCTCGTTGGTAGCAATGGGGGTGACAGGATCCTGAAACAACAGAGGCCAGGGGTTCCCAGGTACTGTAAATACAGGCAAGGTCAGAGTGGCAACCAAATATTGATTCTTATGGAATGTGACAAGCCAATTTTAAAGTTCATTAGGAAATGGAAAGGGCCAAGAATTGTCAAGACCACTCTTGAAGAAACACGAGGTAGGAGGACTTGCTCTATCCAATGTCAAAACTTATTACAAAACTACAGAAATTAAGCCAATGTGGTTTGGTTGCAAAGATATAAAAAGAAGAAAAGAGAGAGGACAGAAACAAACACATCCTGTTTGGACACGTGATTTACATCAAAGGTGGCACTGCAGAACAGTGAAGGAAGGACAGTCTTTTTCATTAAATGGCCTTGGGACAATTGGATATCCACATGGGGAAAAATGAAACCTGACCTCCACCCCACACCATAAACAAAAATTAATTCCAGGTGGATTGTAGATCTAAATGTGTAAGAAAAAACAATAAAGCTTCTAGAACAGTACAGACCAAGAGAAAAATGGAAACATTCTATGATCTGTGCTATTTAATACAGGCAACTGAATAACTGGATTTTTAAAAATTTTATTTCGTTTTAATTCATTTCTGTTTAAGTAGCCACAGATGGCTGCCATGTTGAACAGCACAAAACTAGAAGGTAATGTTAAAGAATATCTTCATGACATGAGGGGAGGAAAGAATTCTTAAACAGGATATAAAAAGCACTAACTAAAAAGAAAAAATATTAATAAATCTGACTACACTAAAATTAAGAATTTCTATACGTTAAAAGATACCATTAAAAGAGTGCCATGGCAAGTCATAAGTAGAAAGAGATATTTGCAGCACATATAACAAAGGGCTTATATCCAGAATATATAAAGGACTCCTACAGATAAATAAGAAAGGAAAACAATGCAGAAGAAAAATGGGTAAAATACTTTAACAGGCAATTCGCCAGAAAAGATACCCAAATGACCAATAAACATGTTTAAAAGGGTCAACCTCACCAATAATCAAAGAAATACAAATTAAAATCATAATGAGATATCACAGAATATCCAGCAGCAGGCTAAAATTTAAAAGGCTGAAAATACAGAGTGGTGGTGGGGATATAGAACAATGAAATCTCTCAAATACAGCTGGGTGGGTGTTTAAATTTTATAACTACTTTGGAAAACTGTTTGGCAATATCTTCTGAAGTTGAACATACTCTATAACCCAGCAATTTCACTTTGAATATGCTCAACAGAAATGTGTAAATTTGTGCCTCAAAAGACATGTACAAAAGCTGGGTGCAGTGGCATGTGCCTGTTGTCCCAGCTACTTGGGAGGCCAAGGCAGGAGGATCGCTTGAGCCCAGGAGTTCAAGACTTCAAGACTGTAGTGCACTAAATCAGGCCTGTGAATAGCCACCGCACTCCAGCCTGGGCAATATAGTGAGGCCCTGTTTCTTAAACAAAACAAAACAAAACCACCACAACATGTACGTGGGTATTTATAGCAGTATTATTTGTAATAGCCAAAAGTTGAGGGAAACCCAGAGATACATCAGCAGTAGAATAAGTAAACTTCGATATTCATATGATGGAATACCACATAGCAATGAGCAAAAATGAACTACTGTTACATTCAACAACATGAATGAATCTCGCTTACTATGCTCTGAGCCAAACACACCAATTACATGAGTCCACACTGTGCAAGTCCATTTATATAAAGTTCAAAAAGCAAGCAAATGTAAACTACAGCACTGATGCTTAGCAGAAAGACAATTGCCATAAAATTTAGGATTGTGGTTGCCTCCAAAGAGTGGTCAGAGGCCTGGGTGAAGTTTCCAAGTTGCTTGCAATGGTGTATTTCTTGACCTGATGTTTTGTGACATGGCTCTTTGCTGTATGATAAAACAATGAGTTATCTCTGTTTCATACACTTTTCTGTAAATGTGTTATATTTCACAATAAGAAAAGGCTAAAAGAAAACAGAAAAGAAGGTTGTAAAATATTGGACTGAGTATGTACAAACCCATATTTGTTTTTCTGGCTTTTGTTTTTTAACATGTTCTCTTCTCTCTCTTTTTTTTTTTTTAAACCTGAAGGATACTCTATGGAGCATCCTAACTCTTACCTACTAGTACCTGCCCAGATTGTTCATTGTTGGGGGAAATGATCTGAGGACAAGATGTGCAGATTGCAGCAAGAGACTGTGTGAGCAGGCACAGAATTTCAGTCTGGCCTGGAGAGAAGCAGTATCTTTGCAACATGACCACCACTGGCCACGGGTGTTTACCCTGCTAGCCCCAAGTGGGGGCAGAAGGGGAGAGGCAGACCTTTTAAAAGTCTCTACTGTTGCCAGGGGCTGGGGCCAGGGGAGAATGGGGGAGCACTGCTTAATGGGTATGGGGTTTTCTTTTAGGGTGATGAAAATGTTTTGGAACCAGACAGAAGTGGCGGTTTTGCCACATGGTGAATACATACTAAATGCCACTGAGTTGTGCACTTTAAAATGGCTAATGAATTTCACCTCAATTTTAAAATAAATAAATAAAAATTTAAAACTCAGTGGATATATTTAACAAACAAACAAAAGAAGCTCTATATTTTTCTCCTTGCTAATGAAGGCAGAAACCTTTCTAAAAGGAAATAAGTAGAACTTCAACGAATTTCTGGTGTCCCCAAGCCCATCCAGTTGCAGTTTCTTGCTTTTCAGTTCACTCTTGTATCCAACACCTTTCCTTCTCTCTCCTAGTCAGATATGTTCAGTGTGTGTGTGCACACACGTATGTGAATAAGTGTGTGCATATGTGTGTGCACATGTGCGTGCACATATGTGCATGTGTGTATGTGAGTGTGTGTGCATGTGCATATGTGAGTATTGCAGGTGTGTGTGCATACGTGTGTGCTCATATGTGAGTGTGCATGTGCATACGTATGCATGCATGTGTGTGTGCGTGCATGTGTGCACAGATGTGAGTGTGTGCATATGTGTGCATGTGTATATGTGAGTGTGGGTGTGCAGGCATGTGAGTTTGTGCGTGTGTGTGTACATGCATATGTGTGTGCATTTGCATAGGTGCATGTGTGCGCATGCGCATGCATAGGCACTCGTGTGGGTGTGTGTTTACCCCCGGCTCTCTGGCCCTTTGCAGTCTCCTCCTTGCTGAGCGCCACTCTGCTGAGTCGGCACTGCTGCAGGCGGTCCTCACACTGCCCTGACAGGAAGCCAAGCTTCCTGGGGTCCTGAGTCAGCAGAACAGGAAGGAAATAAAGGCCACAGAACTGTCAGAGAGGAAGAAGCCAACTTGAAGACAGAACCCATACCTCTAAGGACAGGTCTAGAGAATTACCTACGTGGTGCCTAGAGTCCCGTCACCTGGGAATGGAAGCGCAAACTCTGGATCACGCTATTTCATCTGACCTATGTGACCCTCGGCAGCTTCCTTTGCCTCTCTCTGCTGTAGTTTCCTTACCTGTAAAATGAGGATAATAAAATAGCCTTCCTGCTGATTGTTGTGGGATTACAGGCATCTCAAACCATGGCTTAGATAAAGTAAGTCTGCAACAAGGTTAGCTCTTATTACTTTAAAGTTTTCAAACCAGGGAATTAAAAATACCACATTTGCCAGGTGCAGTGGCTCATGCCCGTAATCTCAGAACTTTGGGAGGCTGAGGCGGGAGGATCACTTGAGGCCAGGAGTTCGAGACCAGCCTGGGCAACATAGCAAGACTGTGTTTCGACAAAAAATAAGAAAGTTAGCTAAGCATGGTGGCACACACCTATAGTTGCAGCTACTCAGGAGGCTGAGACAGGAGGGTTGCTTGAGCCCAGGAGTTCAAGACTGCAGTCAGCTGTGATTATGCCACTGCACTCTAGCCTGGGCAACAGGATAAACCTCATCTCTAAAAAAAAAAAAAAAAAAAAATACCCATTTATTTTCTTCCTGCCTTCCATCTTCTATGTCCCAATTGATAACTAATATCAAACAAGCAAACAAACAAATCAGAAACACACTGTTAGCCAATTTTTGGCATTTGTGATTGAAGCAAGATTACTTCTACAGAAAATCAGCACTAAAATAGGATAATGTGTCTGAGGAAATTTTCATCCTAGATACTATTGCAACTGGAAATGGCATTTAGGGCTCAAAAGACCAACTTGCATATTTCTAGTTAGTTGAAGGTTCAGAGTGGAGTTTTTCATTCAGCAAAGATGGCAAGAAGCATGCAGTCCAGTGAGGAGTCCTCACGTGGTAAGCCTGGTCTCTGGAAGTGTTAGGATGTAGTAGGAAAGCACTAGACTTGGAGATGGGTGACTTAGACCTTGGTCCACCATGAGACCTTGAGCTAAGTACTTAATCTCTCTGGCCTACTTATCCATCAAATGGGGGCGTTGGACTAAATGGTCTTTTTTTTTCCTCCACAGTTAACTCCTAATGCAGACTAAACGGTCTGTAAAGTTTCTTCACCTCAGTGAGTAAGAATTCTACTCTTCTAATATCACAAAGAAAGAAAGAGAGAGGGAGAGAGGGAGGGAGGGAAGGAAGAAAAAAGTAAGGGAGGGAGGGAGGGATGAGGATTTTGGCTAAGAACCAGCTAGAAAAAAAAGAAATAGGCCCCTAAGGTCCTTCTTCTTAAAAAACAAAGTGTGTTTTAATTATAAGTCAAATTTCACTTTGAGGGAAGAAAATAGCCCTTAGGCATTTTCTGTTCTATTTAGTTTAATTCTTGTCTTCCGAAGGTAACTATTCAGAAGAAAGTTTCAGTAACACTTTTTACCTATAGGCCAGTCACATACAGAAGAGGACACCCTGAAAACTGATTTGTCATTTTTACGAAAGGCCACTGCAAAGAGAGTTCCCAGTTCAAGTGACCTGAGTATGTAATTCTTTTGTGCCGTTTCTGACGCTATAGGGTTAATCCAGTATGAAGAAAGAGACAAAGTGCAGGATTTTTTTTTTATGGATTCCACATTCATAACCAAGTACTTGGCAACCTGCCCTCTCATATGTTGCGAAACAAAAATGTGTTGCCTTCAGTGTGTTTTTAATAGGCCGAGCAGTTTGTTTGATCACAATGCTTGGGTCTAGACTCAGAGACACCAGGGCATTCTCGTGGTGTTTTCACTGCTTTGGTTAATATCTTGGTCTCTGTCTGTCCTCGTTCTAAAGAACAGTTTGAGGACTCAGGGGAGTCATTTCCTGGGAGTGACTACAGACCCTGAACCACAGCCCCCACTGTCTCAGCCTAAAGCATTAAAAGGGATTCAGATCCAGATTTGCAAAATATTTTGCAAAACTTGCAAAAACCCCACCAGTTTTAGATTTTGAAATTATTGGCACAGGCAAGTGTCTACAATCGTGAAATTCTCATGAGTGGGGTGGAACAGATTTCTATAAACAAAGCAAACTCCAATCTCTCCAGCCCTCTGTGGAAATATTTATACCCAAAGAAGGGGGTCCCTTCTAGCTCTAGGATGCTATAATGTAAACTTTTTTTTTTAACTGTAAATGAAGCGCTTTGTGAGTAAACGTCAAAACCATCAAGTACGTATTTTACCCAAACACGTCTTTTTGCCCCGTGGTCTTGACTAAAGGGTACATATCTCTTATGATTCTTCTGACAAGAAAGGAGGCACGTGTTTATTGGATGTAAGGCAGTTTTTTTTAAGAAACGTAAGAAAACGAAGAAATCTACTGACTCAAAAGCCTTGTGACCAACCCTCACAGTACTCACCAGACCTCGTCAGAGCTGCGACAATAGACCTTCCAATAATAGCCAACCTCGGTGTCCCAGAAGCCAGCAGCAAAGCCATGGGTTGATTTATCAGTAGGTATTACAATTCCCACTTGCACACAGTTGGATTTCTTTTAAATGTAGCCTAATTTTTTTTCTGGCCCTTGTAGCATGTTTTGCTCGCCTGATTTAGTTATATAAAGGCTTTATGTGACATCAGAAGAGTTTCTAACACTACACATGACAGTTGGAAGTGGATGATGGTTCCTTACCAGAACTTTCCTCACAGATGAGTAAGAGGCCACAGCCCCCGGGACTAAAGAGCCAATATCAAGCGGACCACAACAGTGCTGAAACTTGTCCCTCCTGTTACTCCTGGTCTAGCCCTCACTGGGCCCCTCTTTCTTTCTTCCTTGTCTCTTACTTTTCCTTGTTTTCCTTCTCTGTTCTTTCTCCCTATCCAGCTGTAGTCTATTCCTTACTAAGCGACAGCTCTTACCCAGAGCTCTTATCTGTCTTTCATTCCTACCTTCCAGAGCATCCTTAGGGTTGTTCCCATTTTCTTCTCCTCTTTGAAAACTTCTCCTGTCTCTATTTACACATCCTAGGACACCCAGCCCCAAATCTAATATCCTTTGTGACACCAGGTGGTCTTAACAGTGTCACTTTGGTCATGATTGCAAGATTTTTCTTATTACTTTTATCTTGCATTGGAACATGTGTTTCTTGTACTCCCCAATATCCATTCTCTTCCTCCTTGGTTTTCAGATGGAACATGGCTGCCCAGATTGCAATTCACAGCCTCTCTTGCAGCTATAAATTGTCCTGTAACAAAGAGTCATTACCAAAATGTTGTGAGCATTGTCCAGAAATTGTTCTTAAAAGGGGGTGTGGGTGCCTTTTTTTGCTCCTTCGTATTTCCCATTGGCTAGAATATGGATGTGCTGTCTGGAGCTTGAGCAACCAGCTTGGTTGCTCCATGCTAAGCACATCAGAGCAGTAAGACTGGAGGCATCTTGGCTCTCTGATGATTAGGGGGCCCCATACCAGCCCTGGACTGACCATCCAAATTCTGTTATTTGAGAGAGAAATTAAACTTCTATCACATTCAAGCCACTATTATTTTTGAAGTATATGTAGCCAGACATGCATTCTAACATATGGAATTTATAAAGTCATATTGCATATAAATCAAATTTACCTAGACCCATGCAAAAGTCATTAGGCCCAGGATGGGCCTCGCAGGGAAAACAGATAGAAAGGTAGGAAATTCTACTGACTCAAAATCCTTTTGACCAGTTTTCACATGCTTACCAGACTCCCTCAGTGCCACAAAAGACATCCAGTAATAGCTTTAGGATCCAAAGGCAGAAGATATAATATTTTGTAACTTTTTTTTTTCCATGATTGCAACTTACCAAGAAGTTGCAAAAATAATACAGGGTGTTCCCATACAACATTCACCCACATTCCCCAAATGTTAACATTTTATTACATTTGCTTTATCTCTCTGTATCTATATTTTTTCCTGAATCATTTGAGAGTAAATTGCAGACACACTGCTCCTTTACCTCTAAACACTTTTAAGTGTGTATTTCCTACAAACAAGGATTTATGTGGCAACATAACCACAGTTAAGATGATCAAAATCGGAAAATTGACCCTCATACAATGCTATTAGGTAACCTATAGACTTTGTTCAGATTTTGCCAATTGCCCCAATAATATCCTTTATGACCAAAGGAAACCTCAAATCACATGTTGCATTCTGTTGCCATGTCTTTTTAGTCCTCTTCAATCTAGAAAAATTTCTCAGTTGGGCCCTGCCTATCACAGCCTTGACATTTTTGAGGAGTCAGTTATTTTGTAGAATGTTCCTTGGTTTGGGACATTCTGATGCTTTTCTCACGATTAGATTCAGTCTATACATTTGGGGCAGGAATACACCGGAAGCGATGCTGTGCTGTTTTCAGTGCCTTTAGCAAGAGGCTATGATGGCGATCTGTCCTGTTACTAGTGATGTTAACTTTGATCATCAGTTAAAATGATGTCTGCCAGCTGTCTCCACTGCAAAGTTACCATTTTCTCTTTGTAAAATGAATAAGTATCTTGTGGGAGGCACTTTGAGACTGCGTAAATATCCCAGTAATCCTCCAACTTTCACGCCCTAATTTTAGCAGCCATTGACAATTCTTGCATGAATCAACTACCCCTGTGATGACTGGCCAACAGTGATAGTATAACACTTTTCTTTTCTTTTCTTTTCTTTTCCAAGGAGGATTGAAATTTAGAATGATATGAAAGCAAAAACCCAGGTTCATGGTGCTTATCTCCAGGAACACCATGAACAAAAATCATTTACCTATTAAGAAATCTCTTTTTGAGCACAGAGCATGTGTGTGGAACTGTGCTGGGACTTAGGATTCAAAAGCAAATGAGCCTACGGCCATACCACCCTGAATGCGCTGGATCTCTACTGATCTTGGAAGTGAAGCAGAGTCCTGCCTTGTCAGGAGAGACCACCTGGGAATACTGGGTGCTGTAGGCTTTAAAAAAAAGTCAATGAAATATCTCAGTCCTCCGGGAGCACACTCATTTAACGGGGGGAACGTGTGGAAATACTCTACAACATGGTAAGGGCTATTTCCTGAACCAGGTGCCTTGTATGGCTGGGGCTTGGGCACACTTTCTCCGTCATATAACTATTTGAAGGACAAGTTGCTTTCAGGGAGGCGAAAACTTGAACCTTATCATTAATATATTTGAGGAACTTGAGTGCCCAGACAGGGGCAAGATTGCAGGAAAGGACTATAGAAACCTTAAGAAAAATCTCACTTTAAGGAAAGAAAGAATTGGCTTGGTGAGGCAGCCAGCCTGGCCTGAGACCCTCATATCATAATCCTAGCGCTCGATTTGCCAAGGTCTCACCCGACATGATGTCAGACATGAAATGTACCCACATCCCGTGTTACATCAATTTATATGCATTTATATTAGTTTTATATGAGCTGAGTTTTCATCAATTAGTTGACACAGTATTATAATTTGTCAGCATTTGGTTAAATTTTGACTTTTAAGATTTTGTAGTTTAAAACAAATACATTTTTTTAGGTCTCAAACCTAAAACCTTTTTGTAGGCTCTTGCAAAGCTCATAGGCCCTACCAACCGTGCCTGACATGCCTAATAAGTTTTCTTTAAGTTGAAAGAAGTTTTATTTACTTTATCTCAAAGACAAATGTCCCTGAGCTAATCAAACTTCATTCTTTTTTTTAAACAGCTTTTTATTGAGACATAATTTACATACCATAAAATTCACCTATTTAAAGTGCACAATTCTGTGATCTTCAGTATATTTAAAAAGTTGTGCAACCATCACCACTATCTCATTTTAGAACATTTCCTCACTTCAAAAAGAAACCTTGCACACATTTAAAGTCACCCCCTATCCTTCCTTCAGTGCTTGACAACCACTAATCTACTTTCTGTCTCTATAGATTTTCTTTTATGGAAATTTCAATCTAAATGGAATCATACAATATATGGTCTTTTATGACTGCCTCCTTTCAACTTAGCCTAACGTTTTTGTGGTTCATCCGTGTTGTAGCATGTATCCATATTCATTTTTATTGCCAAATAGTATTCCATTGTGTAGATATACCACATTTTGTTTATCCACTCACCAGTTGGTGGGCAATTAATTGGGTTGTTACCACTTTTTGGCTACTGTAGTATGGGTCATGCTGATTTGAACATTCTGTGCAAGTCTTTGTGTGGACATATAATTTCATTTATCTAGCTGTGGCATTGCTGGGTCATGTAGGAACTCTATGTTGAACATTTTGAGAAACTGGCAAAATGTTTGCCACAGTGACTGTACCATTTTACGTTCCCACCAATAGTGAATGAAGGTTCTACTCTCTCTATATCCCCACCGACACTTGTAATTGTTCATCTTTTATTATAGCCATCCTAGTGGGTGTGAAGTAGTATCTCATTGTGGTTTTGATTTGCATTTCCCTAATGAGTAATAATGTTGAGCATCTTTTCATGTGCTTATTGGTCATTTGTATATCTTCTTTGAGAAATGTGTATTTAAATTTTCGGCCCATTTTTAATTGGGTTATTTGTCCTCTAATTGAGTTATAAGAGTTCTTTATATATTCTGGATACAAATCCCTTATCAGAAATATAATATGCTAATATTTTTTTCCATTTTGTGGTTTTCTTTTCACTTTCTTGATAATGTCATTTGAAGTGCAAAAGTTTTTAATTTTTCTGACATCCAGTTTATAAATTTTCTTTTATTATTTATGCTTTTGTTATAACTAAGAAATCATTGCCTAACCCAAGATCATGAAGATTTACTCCCATGTTTTGTTCTAAGATTATAATTTTACCTCTCATATTTAGGTTTGTGATCCATTTTGAGTTGATTTTTTGTATATAGTGTGAGGTAGGGGTCCAACTTCATTCTTTTACATGTGGATATTCAATTGTCCTAGTACTATTTGTTGAGAAGAATATTCTTTTCCCATTGACTTGTCATGACACCTGAGTTTTACAAAGGTACTGAAAGTTAGATCCAGTGAAAGGGTCTGAGAATTAGGGAAAAGTGGTATTTCCAGGTATGATCTGACTGCTGATACTTGAATCTGTCCTGCAGATCTCTCAGGTGGTAAGCCTGCACCTTGCAAGAAGAGTAGTAGCCTCTGCTTCCCAAGGAAGACAACAAGGATTCCTGGTCTTTTTAGGGCACCAGTGGTATTCTAGTTTTATTGTCATTGTACATGGTGAGTTTCCAGTTCCTTTCAGGCCTAGATGGTAGTGACAGCAATGGAATAATCTAAGTTTTCCCACAGAGCAACATTGTGTATAACCATCACAAACAGAAACTATCAGGTCCAAGTTCAGCAGACCACAATGGCAACAACAACCAGCATTGGTGTATGACTGTCTATGTCTAATTACTCTGGCATTTCTTGAACCTATTTTGTGAAAGTAGGAGAGGCTGCTGTAAAAGACTGAAAAGGTGATAACTCAAAGCAACTCAGATTTGGGCGTTTGTTTAAATGAGGCACCATCTGTATTTACCGACTGGTAAAGTCTGAGACGGTAATGTACCTGTGCAAGATACAGTGGGAGCCTCATGCATGCTTCCTGGTGATGCCATTTGACAGAACCTAGCAAGGGCCTAGGGGTGAGGGAGGAAATCAGCTGGGGACACCAAGGCCGGGAATTTGGAGCTGGAACTTGAGGCCAAAGTCAAAACTAGGGCTGAAAAAGGGAAATATGTCAGGAGCTGAATGTCAGAATCCAGGAGAGCAGTATACTAAAACCAGGAGCACAGTAAAACCGAGACACTAGAGACGAACACCAAAGAGAATATCGTAACTGGGAGCCCAGTTAATTTTGTAGTTAGATTTAGAGGCAAATGGAGTGATTTTTCCACTGACCAAAGTCTTAGAGGCTCCAGGCACACTCCCCCAAGGCACTAATTTCTGCTTCCCAGAGAGGTGAGTTCATGACCTGGTTGATCTCAAAATTGGTGTTTGTAACAGCTCCTGACACAGGGCACTCCTGTAAATCAACAGTCAAGCATTTGTTGAATGCCTACTATGTGTCTCACGTGTCAACATGTATACTTGGAGGCAGAGGCTACCATCATCAGAGTGTAAGACAAATTTCACTCTCAGGAAACTGATACAACAGCTGGCTTAGACACTGGCTCAGAACATTTCCGGGTTTGACACAGGTCCAGGGGCTGTGAAGTCTCCACTCAACTTAACCACAATGCAATCAACAGCCAGCCCCAATCCATAGACACCTGTCCAGGTCAGCTAACAAATGGAAGAGCCAGACTTAAAATTCAAGTTTCCTTACTGAAATCTGGGACTTTTTCTTCTGTACCATGGAAGACTCACAGGCATAGTGAAAGGGAGAATAAAGAGGACTGAAACTTGATTATTTCTGTAGGGAAGAAAGAGCAAGGAAGGGGCACTGGGGGGGAAGGGGTTAAAGGAAGAGGAGTACAAGCAGAGCAAGAGGAGGGAGGAGTTAAGGAACAAAGAAGTACCAACCTGTCACTCTCCAGAGGGTCCCAAAGACCCAAGGGATTGGCCTTGCTCCTTGCTGGGGAGCTTCATAGGTACACTAGGGATTCTCCAAGGGGGCTTTTGAAATCTGTAGGGACATTTTGGTTTTCATAATCAATGGGGAATGCTACCGTTACATGGTCAGAAACCGGGGGTGCTAGTCATCTTACCATATGCACGGTAGCATAGGACTTTTGTATGCCCCACTGGATATTCATGGAGGCAAAAATTTGATCATGTAGGTGTTTATAAGTGTCTCAGTTGTCATGGTTAATTTTATGCATCAACTGGACTGTCTTGAGGGATGCCCAGATAGCTGGTAAAACATTATTTCTAAGTGTGTCTGGGAGGGTGTCTCTGGAAGAGATTAACGTTTGAATTAGTAGACTGAGTAAAGAAAGTCCAACCTCAATGAATGTGGGCGGACATCATCCAATATGTTGAGGGCCTGAATAGAACAAAAAGGCCAAGGAAGTGTGAATTCTCTCTTCTTGGCCTGGGACATCCATCCTCTCCTACTCTTGGATATCCACCATAGCTCCTGGTCCCTGGTTCTTAGGCCTTCAGCCTCAGACTGGGAGTTATACCATCAGATCCCTCAGTTCTCAGGACTTTGGACTAGAATTCAATTACACCACCAGCTTTCTTGGTTCTCCATCTTGCAGATGGAATATCAAGTGAGCCAGTTCCCATAATAAATCTCGTATATATCTATATATAGGTAGCCTATTGGTTCTATTTCTCTGGAGAACTCTGACTAATACATCAGTCTAGAACATAACTCCACTTTACACATAAGCACAGAGTATTTTAGCACATTTACATTAAACATGAAAGTTTTTAGGGATCCAAGTATCACATAAATTCACAGATGATTGTGCTTCCTTTTATGCAGGACTATCCCCCAAAATATTTACTTTTTTGGAAAGGATGTCACTAATGGCCATGGCACTGATGGTATTTAAGTCTGCCTTTGTAGCGTCCTAGTCGTGGTGACTCTTTCTATATCTAGGTACAAGCATCTGGTTACTTCCTTACGTCTTCTAGTGTAGTCATGCCCAAGCATTTACATATTGAAAACTTCTATTTTATTTATATTATTTTATTATAAATTACTTTCCATTTATTTCTCCTTTATATTAGGACATTGTATTGTGGGGTTTGGTTTTGTTTTTTGAATTTCGAGTGAAGGTAGGTTATTTTATATATGAATTTCCTTTCAGGAAAACAGAGAGGGTATTACAAAATGTTTGGTTGAAAGGAGGGTAACAGGCCTGATCCAGATGAAAATGACTGAGCCAGACAAGGATATGGCTCCAACCACCCTCCTCTTCCCACTCAGTGTGGCCTTGGATCAGTTCTTAAACTCTTTAAGAAAGAGCGGCTTACACACTAATTAGCATTCAGTCTGTATTTGGTTTAGGGAAAGGCCAGCAAAACATTATCTAGAGCAGGCAGAGAGTAGCTCCTTTGTCCAAGATCCCCTTCAGGCATCAGCAACCCCTTCCTCATGAGTCATTAGCAGCAAAGAGAACCCACCCGTGGGTGCGCACCCAGCCAAGGAAATCTGCCCAGTTATCCTCCCCACGGAGAACAGCTGCAGACACCAAATGCAACTGAGAAAGACAAGGCCTGCCTGGGAGCAGGGGTCCCTGCATACAAATAAACATTGCCCCCCCCGCTTCCCTGGGAAGTGTCTCAGAAGATTCACCCACTGTCTTTGGCAGCCATTATGGTTTTCCAAGGGCCACAGCAGGTCCTACTTTCCACGGTCCTCGTGGTGATGAGGACTTCTTGACAGTTCCATCAGTTTCATGCCATCAAAGTTCTTGCCTATGTAGATTTCCCTCTGGGCATCCTTGTGAACTCATTCTCCCAGCCTCATCTCCTTGCCAACTCCGGACTACCCACTTACCCTTTCACATGCTGGCTTTGGACTCAACATTTCCAAGCTTCCCTTGCATTGTGGTTTGCCCTTCTGGAGATTCAATACCAGTTCCCTTTTGCACTGTGACCCAGAGCACAGGCCAGACCCACCCTCACTCGGGACCCAATTTCACTCTCCTTCCATTGCCTCATAACTGCTGACCAACCATACCCTCTCGCAAGCCCGGACCTGACTCCCAGGCTCCTGGCCTGGGCTAGAATCCAAGGTCCTGTGTGCCAGGGAGAGAAGGTTGGCCACTTTCCCTAGCTGCTGTCTTTGCTGAAACCAGAGCCTCCTGCCCTAACCTCATCTGTCCCGGAGTTGGCACTACTGGTCTCTCCAAGGTGGGTGAGGGCTCACTCACAGCCAATGTAACAGCCTTTTTTTTTTTACCTTTGAAAAAGAAATTAAGAGCAGCCAGTGCCCAGTGTCTCCACCCAAAAGGAGCAGCTCTGCTGAAAAAGACTAAATTAGCCATTTGAGCAGGTTCAACTATTCATCCTGCAAAGTCCTCTTCACCATTTCTTTTAGGGCATTTCTTGGGTTTGTACTGAACCAAGTATTTCAATGCTTGCCAGAGGAGCCAAAGATCATATGCAAGAAAAATTCAGATTATCACTCCCTCCTTACACCTCCAATCCCAAGCCACAAACACCCAGCTGTTTGCTACATGTAAAATCTACAAAATTCATTAAAATTCTGAATATAATTCCATTTTTTTCTTTTGATAATTTAGAAAGTGTCTAGAGTATTTGTAATGGGGTGGATTTTCTTGCAAATCACTCCCTTCTCTCTCTCCAGGCAGCCCTTGCTTGCCCTTAAGCCCCCTCGCCCCAACCCCTAAGACTCTTCCCCTGGGACCCCTCCCCCTCTTTCTTCCCCATCCACCTCCTTCGCCTACAGAAATGATCAAGCTCCAATCCCATCATTCTCCCTCTCTGTGTCTTGCAAATTTCACAAGCCTCTGGTGTCAAAAGCATGCTGATGGCTTTTCTCCTCCGCACAGTCACTGCTGCTCCTACAGAGGGGCGACAGGATCCTGGAGGGCAATACTTCCTGGCTTTCCAGGGAGATGAGAAGGGCGAGCTCTGGTTTCAATGATGGGAAGGCTGTAGGGGGTAGGACAGTTGAGGGGGTGTCTTAGGGCAGGAGAAGTTTCTACTTGGAGCTGCAGCTAGTTTGTCCTAGAATATTTAAAATCAAACATATCTTGCCTCAATTACTTTTCTTCCAAAACCCTCTCCTGTCCAGACTACATGAGAGATTTATACTCCTTCTATTAACACAGCTTTGACCCTGTTTCTTGTAAACTAATCTGTTATGCCCTGTGCTTAACATGTGAGCATGCACATTTTCCTTGCCCACAGTTGCATGACAAAGCATCCTATCACAACTGACAATGATTGCTGTCAGGTCCAAATAGCTGGAAGGTTTCTGGCGCCTTGGGGGTGGGGGCAGGACAAAAATTCAGTTCACCCAGCCTCATTACGATTACGATTATTACTCATGCCTTGGTGCCCCACCCGCCAGGCCGGGAGAGCCCGAGGAAGCGATGTTTGCTAATTCTTAAAATATTGAGTCAGCAGTGTATGACCTAAATAGTAAATATCTATTAAATAGAACTTCAGTTACAAAACAACAGGAATAACAACAACAACACATCTGTATTTCCGGTCTAGATGTTATTGTCTAGCTTAAGTCAGATAGCAAATTTACTGTACTGACTTTATTGTACTGCTTTTGGAATACACACGCACCATAAATGGGAAATGACTGTCCCATTTCCAGGTCATCGTGTTCAAATTGAAATCTGAGAACTCCTGTCATGAAAGCCCATGACTGGCCTTTTGAGGATTTTTGTAAAACTAAGCAAAACACATCCTAACAGAGATATTTAGGTACAGGGCTACAGGCCATTTCCACTAACAGAAATCATATGAAACTATATTTCAAAAACAAATTTTTTAAGGCCATGAAATTTTGTCATTTGGTGACTTCTTTGGCTTCTGATGACACTTGATCAATTCCATTTTTGTGTCAGATGTCAATTAACCAGTGTCCAGCCCTACCCCTAGATTTAGAAGATAATAAACATTCAATCGATCATTTGAAAGAAAATTTAAATCATTTTTTAAAAAGAGATCATTTAAAAAAAAAACATTCAAGGGAAATGATAATACAAGGAGCGAGCAAAATTGTGATCCATCTGGCCTGGGTTCATTGTGTTTTTTTCCAGAGTCCAATCCCAATCAAAGTGTACAAACAGCACTTAGGACTGTGTCACCTGCACTCCTGCCATTTGCCTAGAAAAGGAGCTGCAGAAGTCCAAGAGCCAAGGAACTGCCTACCAGCCCAGATTTTCCAGATAAAAAGTGAATAGGTGGAGCACAGGATTTTTAGGACAGTGACTCTGTATAGTATTATAATGATGGATACGGGCATGTCATTATGCACTTGTCCAAGCCCATGGAGCAAACAACACCACGATTGAAGCTTAGTGTGAACTATGGACTTTGGATGATAGTGATGGATGATGTAGCTTCATTGATAGTAAGAAACGTACCACTCTGGGGTGGGCTGTTGACAATGGGGCAGGCTGTCATGTATTTGGGGGCAAGAGGTTTTTGGGAAATCTCTGTACCTTCCCCTCAATTTTGCTTTGAACTTAAAATTGTTCTAAAAAATAGTCTATTGGATAAAAAAAAAGCAAGGTGCTAGTACTTGTGCCTTAATTATTAAATGCTTTACCCACGCTTCCCATAGCCCATAGTACTCTCCCTCCATCGACAACTATCAGATAACCTTCTATTTAAAAGGGTGGTGAACAGCTGGGTGCAGTGGCTCACACCTATAATCCTAGCACTCTGGGTGGCTGAGGCGGGAGGATCGCTTGAGGTCAGGAGTTTGAGGTTGCGGTGAGCTATGAAGACGCCACTGTACTCTATCCTGGGCAACAGAGCTGGACTCTGTCTCAAAATAAAATAAAAATAAGAATATAAAAGGGTGGTGAAGAAATTAAAATACAACACACAAAAAGCCAAATGTTTAACTTGCTGAGTTTGTGAGTTTTAAGGAAATTTGGATAATAGATTCCAAATTTGTATTGAGTTTCCATCCAGGAAAATATAGTGAGACCTCATTCTTGCTATTGACTGAACTTTGTCTAAAAGTACCCAGAGCTCAGGTCATTCCACACTGGCCTGCTTGCTGCTTCTTCAGCAGACTAAGCTGGTTTCCCCGCAGGGGGCAGTCCCGCCTCTGCCCCCCACAGCTTTTTCTGCTGCATAAACCCCTTTCCCTGGAGGCTGAAAATGCCAAGACTGGCCTCTCTGCCCCCTTACAGCTGGAGGATGGGTATGTGGCCTGAACCTGGCCAATGGGACCTGTGGGGGAGATTTTGGGAAAGATTTTCCCCTAATGCAAAGAGACTCATGGGAGGAAATGCCTTTCTTGGCTAGATGTGTGCATATCTGCGTTGCCTGGAACTGCTCAACTTTCTTTTGACCATGAGGAGGGATGCTGCTGACAAGCCGTGCGTGGCCGAATGGAAAGATGGAAAGTCGGAAAGTTGGAAAGCACCCCGGGTCTTCAATGTCATGACTGAACCACTGCATCTATCCCGGAACCCACCACTCTGCCTTGGAACCTCTGATTATGTGAAGCAATAAATATCCTTATTGGCTAAGCTGGTGGCTTTCAAACGTCTGGTCTCAGGGCCTCTTTAAGCTCTTAAAAATTGTTGAAGACCCCAAGAAGCTTTTGTTTATGGGTGCTGTCTACATGTTAATTATAAACAACATGTTGTTAGGAAAAATTGTTTATATTTTCCAAAAGAAAAAAATTAGTAAGAAGAGGGGTCACTTTACCTTTTTGCAAATCTCTTTAATGTCTGGAATTAATAGGAAGCAGCTGGAGTCTCATATTTGCTTCTGCATGTGATCCCACACATCACACAGCTACTGGAACACACCAGTTTACACTTGTACAGAAGGAGGAGATCTTGGGATTATTATGAAATTACTTTAACCTCTTGGAAAAGGTCTTGGGGATCCCTAGGGGTTCCCCAGATCATACTCTGAGAACTCATGGCCTAAGCTACTCTTGATTGGGTATTCTACTACCTGGAGCAAAAGTCCTCCAACCTGACACACCACCTCAGGCTCTGGCCATTGGTGCGCCTGTTCCCCCCTCTAGGAACGCTCTTCCCTCAGATTTTTGCATAACTCCCTCCCACTCCATTAAAAATGTTACTTCCTCAGGGAAACCATCTTGGACCACTGGGTAACTGTGTCCTTACACTGCACTTATTGCCACCCTACACTAGATTATATATTTGTTTCCAAGTCTATTGTTTAAGAACATAAGTTTCACATGGGCAGGTGCTTTGCTCTATTCATCGTGTGGGCACTCAATAAATGTTTGTTGAATGAATAAATGAACGTGAGTGATGATATAAAGATAACCCAGAATACACTCTCATTTATATTAAAAATAAGTTATGTGCCAGAAAAGCCGGACGCGGTGGCACGCGCCTGTAGTCCCAGCTACTCGGGAGGCTGAGGCAGGAGGATCGCTTGAGTCCAGGAGTTCTGGGCTGTAGTGCACTATGCCGATCGGGTGTCTGCACTAAGTTCGGCATCAATATGGTGACCTCCCGGGAGCGGGGGACCACCAGGTTGCCTAAGGAGGGGTGAACCGGCCCAGGTCGGAAACAGAGCAGGTCAAAACTCCCGTGCTGATCAGTAGTGGGATCGAGCCTGTGAATAGCCCCTGCACTCCAGCCTGGGCAACATAGAGAGACCCCGTCTCTAAAAAAAAAAAAAGAAAAGAAAAAGAAAAAAAATTAAAAAAAGAAAACGAAAAAAAGAATTAAAGAATAAAAAAAAAGTTATTTGCCAGAAAGTAGCACAGCGGTTGACAGGGGCTGGGAGGTGGGGGGAATAGGGTTTAACAGGTACAGAGTTTCAGGTGGGGAAGATGAAAAAAGTTCTGAGATGGATGGTGGTGATGGTTGCACAACAATGTGAATGTACTTAATGCCACACAACTGTACACTAAAAAATGGTTAAAATACGGGCATAATGGCACATGCCTGTAGTCACAGCTACTCAGGAGGCTGAGGTGGGAAGGTCGCTTGAGACCAGGAGTTCAGCACCAGCCTGGGCAACATAGCGAGGCCCTGTCTCTTAAAAAAATGATTAAAATAGTAAATTTTATGTTATGTATGTTTTATCACAATAAAAAATAAGTCAATAAGTCATTTGCAAATCTTAGTATTTTAATCATTACAAGTAACAGATTACCTGTGATACAGCTCACAACTAGGAGGCTATACATCTATTAAGAAACTACATTATTTTCAAAATCAACAAAGCTCTGGTCCAGCTGATGGTCAGATTCATTTGCAAAAATTTTCATTCACAATCACTTATTCTTCTTTACAAGTGAGTCAGCTAGGGAGAGATAGATCATGTATTTGCATGGAAGCAAGAGGGAAAACAGTGCAACTCCCATGCACTGAGCTGTTTCATACTATCACAAATAAAACTGCAGGTCTAGCCTCACTTCACACACACACACACACACACACATGCAGAGTATCAGGAAACAGCCTGTCCATTTTGGCTACAGAGGCAGGGATTTTGGTTTCCTTGGCTTCTGAGCTGTTCTTGGAGCGGGGCCATCTAGGGAAACTGAGCAAGTACATGAGTCCATCGAACTTGGGCTGGATCCATCAAGGACACAAAAAACAGACTATCCAGCCCTCTCCCCAAGTGGAGCAGACAAAAGTGCCGTTGATGTTGAAGCTGTGGAAAGCTTCGGAAGGTCCCGTGGGAGGAAGCTTGGCATGAGCAAGCAAACAGCTCTGACTGACCCTGGAAGGGAACACCAGGCTGGGGGAGGATCCAAGCCTCTGCTCACACTCTGACTGCTACACCCCCCCCCCGCCCCCCACCCCCTCCCCCCTTCTCAGTGTGCGAAGGAGTGAAAGGCCCGCCTGGTAGGTTTCCCCAGTGTCTGAGAAATTCTCTCAAAAAGATGCCACCCATGGAAAAACTGCTCATGATATAATGTTAAGTGGGAAAGTCAAGATAAAAAACATAGATATTTATCTATCTAATCTCACCTATGTTAAAAAAAATTTTAAGCATGCATTGAAAAGCAAGACCAGAAGGAAATACATTTCATATGCTATTATCAGCGATGATCTCTGGGTGGTTGGATAACAGGTAATTTTTTATTTCTTCTTTACTTTTTTTTTTTTGGTGTTTTTAAATTTTTCTACAGCTAGAATGTGTTATTTGATCATCACAAACTCATTTTATAATAATGACACCACCCCAAACTCCAGCAACCCAGCAGCCCCTCAGCATGGGGGAAGGTGCAGGCCATGGAAAAATGGGTGGGGAATGCTCTTCAGAAATATTTGGCAGTTGCATGTGCTCACTGCCGAGGGGGAACGTCTGGAAGGCCAGAGCCAGAGTGCAGCCCCTGCCTTTTTGCCTTTTTCCCTCCAAGTTACTCTGGTTTCCCTGATTATTGGCCTATTTAGCAAGAAACACAGTAGCAGATGTTATTTTTCCCAGGAAAATGTAGTCCAAACTCCCAGAGCAAAATCAGTTTCTCGCCTCTGCTCCCTGCCCCACATCCCACACCTGATATTCAGAAAGACTTTTGTGTTTACTTTCCACAAAGGGCTTCCCAGTTACACAGATCTCGTCTCTTGACACTTCTGGGAGTGTGGCCCACGTTCCTGGGGGCTGGTTGCTTTCTGGCCTCACACTGCTTCTGCTACCCCCAAACCCTCCCTCCTACCTCCTCAGCCATGTTGGGACCACGTTGCCAACACCAGCCACGCTGCAGATAATGACATAGCCAGAGTTTGTCCTTCGGAAACATTTGGCATGTTCCCTGGAAGGAAAAACTTAGCTCATCCCAAGAAAGAGAAGAGAGTTAAGGGTAGTGCAGTAATGTCTGATTGCACAGGACTCTATTTCTTGGACTTTTTTTTTTTTTTTAACTATCATTAGATTTTTGTGGCCCCTAATTTTCCAAAGAATGAATTTTCTTTGCATAAACACTATGGTGAAGCTGTATCACTGGCACTTCAGAAGAGCAAAATCATGCCCTTTTTGTGGGTTGTTTTCAAGTTGCTTTCTCAGAATTCCCATCTTGTATTTGGGGAGGCCGCGGGGAGCCTTAGCATGCAGCCCTGAGAATGATCCGGTCGCTTTGGGAGATGGAGTACTGCTTGAGAATAGAGTTGATCCAGGTGAGCCTGAGGCTGAGGGGGTGCTGGAAAGTGGCCCCGGCTGGAGAGAAGGATGAGGCAGGAGAACTAGAAAGTCTGCGGCTGCGGCTATCTCTGGCTGCCTCCAGGTACCACGCAGGCACCGGGCCAGCCTGTGTCACCGTGTCCCCTCCCTCTCGGGTGGGCAGGGGGCTGTCGGTTGAGGCGAGGGGAAGCTCCCTCCTGTCCAGGAGTTCACGGCAGTGATGAAACCTCCCCCCCAGTCCCTGCTTGGAAGGAGGGGACAAGGGGTCCACCCCAGCCCTGTCTTGGAGGTGACCCCAGCCTTGTGGGAGCCAACGTCCCTCCCTCCACCTCTTCCACTCCTCCTTCTCCCACTGGGCTCCTTCTGCGATTCTAGCCCTCGAGTCACAGAGGAAAGTTCCCGGGGGCTCAGCCCCTCATTCTGCGCAGGCCCGCACCCCCTCCCCACTCCCGGGGCTGACTCTCGGGGAACCCGGGCCGCGGGCGCCACAGAGAGGCGACAGCGGCTGTTGCCTGCTGCTCTGGGAGGTCGGGGAGCGCGCCCAGCTCAGGCCGCGCCTTTCCCCGGAGCACAGGAGCGGGGGGTGCGCCAGGGCCCCGCGGCCTCCGGCCTAGGGCGCCCCGGTCCCGGCGCATCCGGACCCCCGCGCAGGCAGCGGCCGGGGCCGCGGACAGGCCGCCCCCTAGTGGCCGCGAGGGGCCACGCCGGCCTCTGCGGGGAGCCGGGGCCTGTTAGAGCGAGCGTTTCTCAAACAACAAAACCCAACGAAAACTTTTCCTAAGAACACGGAGTGTTAGTAGGAGTGCTTGGTCCCCTCCTTTCGTTCTTTCCTGTACTTCCGAGGAAGAGAGGAAGGAGGCAGGAGAGGGGAGAAAGAAGCAGGACGGGAGGCGGTGCAGGGGGACGGGGACGTTTAACCTTCCCGGTCAAGTGAGGCAGTAAGACGTTGCCCTCTAGCAACCCTGAGACCATTCGCTTTTCCACCTGAAGCCTCTTTTAGCAAACTAGCTAGGAACCCAGCCCGGTAACTGTGCCAAATATTTTACCGGCTAGATAAATGTATTTAATCCTTACACAAACCCTAGGCAGGGTTATTATTATTATCATCCCCACCTTACAAATGGGAAAACTGGAGTGCAGGGGGGTTAAGTGACTTACCCAGGGGCCGTAGAGCTATTAAATAGGGAACCAGGGTCTGGCTGTGGACCCACATGCTACCTCCCTACGCGGAGCCAGCCAGCTCCGAGGTTAAGGGTTCTTGGGATATCCCCTTTGCTGAACTCACCCCACATTTAATCCTTTATGTCTCAGGTCCCTCCTGAGTCACTGTCACCACCACCTCCACCCAGCGTGGCTTCTGGTTTGTCCATGGGACCTCGGACAAGTCCCTTTGCCTCCCTGGACCCCATGTCGCTCTCGTCCATAAAATGAGGAGATTGCACAAGGTGAGATGGTCATGGGCTTGGACACTCTCCAAGTCCAGGAGACGCAGAGGGGAGACACGGGATGACTTTTGTTTCTCACTGTTCAATAAGCTCTTTGGTGACCCTGACTCTTTGGGGAAAAGAATAAAAATGGTACGCATAATGAAAGAAAGGCCAGAGGAATGTATCTCTTAATGAGCAGGAGAGCTGGTTATTTCCAAAGATTGCAAACCAACCTCTGATCTCCTTTGTCGCAAGTCATTTAAAACAGACTGGCAAAGGGAAACAACCTGCCTGGAATTCCACCACACACCATTCATCAACCCAACCAATATGTACTGCGTTTCATATTCAACAAATGTGAGCTCCTATTGTGTTCCAGGCACTGTTCTGAACTCCAGGGCTATGGCAGGGAATGGGACAAAATTCCACCCTCCTGGGTCAGGGAGTTCAAAAGGAGACAGTCAAATTTTATCCAAAGGAATAAAGAAGTAGGAAAATACGTAATGGAATCATTTTAGACTGTGCTAAGCGACACGGCTGAAATAAAGCCAGGAGATGAGAGGATCTTGGGCCAGAGACCGCCTTAGCCAGGGAGGTTAGGAAGAAGCGACACCGGAGCTGAGACCCAGGGGATAACAAAGCGCCCCAGAAGAGCCGCCCCGTCAGGATCTGGGGAAAGAGTATTTCAGGAAGAGAAAGATTAGCATGGGGGACAAACATGCTGATGCAGGAACAAACTTGATGTGTTGAATTGTGCAGCGGTCCCCAAACTTTTTGGCACCAGGGACCGTTTTCATGGAAGACAATTTTTCCACTGACCAGATGGTTTTGGGATGATTCAAGAGCATTACATTTATTGTACACTTTATTTCTATTATCATTACATTGTGATATATAATGAATAATTATACAACTCACCAGAGGTTGGGGACCCCCGTGAGCATCAGGAAGAAGAGGGAGGGGAGGAGGGCTGGACAAGAGGGGCTCGGGGCCAGCAGGGGACAGACTGTGGCAGAGTATGTGGGACTCAGTAAGGAGTTTGGATTTTATTTTCCTTGCAAGGGATGCTGTTGGAAGATTTTTAAGCAGCGATGAGGCATAATCGGACATAAGTTTTATGAAAAAAAAAATCACTCTGGCTGCATCTGGAGGACCCAAGAGGTTCAGAGAGGCCAGTTAGGAGGTTCTTACAATCAGGGAAAGGTATGACAGTGGCTTGAGCTGGGGTGGTAGCAGTGGGGGTGTGCACGGTGGTGGGATTTGGGATGACTTGTGGAGCATGGAACATGGAGGTTACATGGCAGGGCTGCTAATGGAGAGGATGAGGGGACAAGAAAATGGAAGAGTCAAGGGTGTCATCTGCTTTTTTGACACGAGCAACTGAGTGGTAGAGTCATTGCCTGAAGTGTGGACGAGTGGGGAGAAGCAGGTGGACGGGGAAATCAAGGGTTCTGCTTTGGACAGGTTATGTTTGACTCGCCCCTTAGACGTTAAAGTAGAAATAAGTTGCGAGCTACAGTCTGAGGCTCAAGAGAAAGGCAAGGGGAGAAGGTAGTGACGTGGAGGTCACCGGCCTAGGGCTGTGTCTAAAGCCGTGGGCCAGGATGAGATGACTTGGGGAGAGGGTCCGGATGGAAAAGAGAAGAGGCTGAGGAGGGACCCTGGCACCCTGGCTAAAGGTCTGGCAGCGTTGGAGGTGGAGCAGCCATTGAGATAGGGCATGGTGGCAACTCTGGCGCAGAAGCCTCCAGAAGAAAGTGTTTTAATGAGACAGCGGCTAACTGAGCCAAATGCTGCTGAGAGACAAGGAAGATGGGACTAGGACACCTGACCACCGCATGTGACATGATGGAGGGCATCGGTCTCCTTGAAAGAGTCACGTCAGAAGACCGGTGGGGACGAAAGCCACGTTGCAGTGCGCCAAGGAGAGAAGGCGGGTGCGCCTGTAGGAAATGTCTGTGGCAAGGTCTCTGCCACTTCTTGGACTCCTTTATACTCTGTACTCCTTTTATCCAGAGGAGTAGGGAGCAGGTCTGTGTTTGCTGTATACCATATTTCACAATCCCAAGATCTCAGTATTTAATTGATCACTCGGAAGATTTACAGGTGGCTTTATTTAAAGTCAGTATAATCATGTGGAAAATACCAACTGTCTTACCCTGGATTCTCCAGGAAGCGCAGCCCAAGGCAAAGGCTTACGTGCTACTAATTTATTAGGGAGTGTGATTTCAGGGAGCAGGAGCTGGGGACCAAGGGAGAGAGGCCGCAAAGGAGGGAGAGTGACTACTAGGAGGAAGATGCATTATTAACCCAGCCACTGCTAAATGTGGCTGACTGCTCAATCCTGGGGGACTGTCCTCTAAGAAGTCATAGAAGCTGCATGGTAGGACAGTCAGTCTGGTGGGGAGAAATGGGAAAGAAGCAGTCTCCCCAATCCCTTCTAAGATTGGCCAAGGACTCTCCTGATGGGATGTTAACTCCCCCCTCCCCTCGCCCCTGCGGTAGCACAGACTGGTGTGTGTGCCAAGCTGGGGTCCTGCTCTGACCTGTGTCAATAAGGAAGCCCTAGGGCAGGAGGGAAGTGGCAGCAAACCCAGAGCAAGACATGGTGCAGCCGTGCCAGCTTGAAGTCATATGGAGTCCACGCAGGAATGATCACTGCATTGGTGGTTGGGAAAGTGACAGATGAGCCTGAGAAGACCTGAAAGTGGTGCATAAGAGGAATCTGATGTGTTACCTGAATAATAATCAGAACTGTCATTCCAAAGAATGAAAAAGCCAGAAATGTCAGCAAGACCTCAGGTCTTTAAGAAAACAACTGAACCACAATATGCATTCAAGACTGTTTACAGCAGCACTGTTTGTAATAGGAAAAAACAAAACAAAACCAAGAACAATGGGAAAAATCATTCAAACAATGGGGACTGGTTAATAAGTGATGGTATTTAATACAATAAAGAATCTAAGTCTTCATTAGAAAGAAGGATGGTAGATGGTAGGGAAGAACAGGAAGAAAGGGTTACAAAGAGACACGAGGAAAGTTTTGGGGGTGACAGACATGTTCTCTATTGCTATTTCATGGATTTATATATATGTGAAAACTTATCAAAGTGTACACTTTAAATATGTGAAGTTTATTGTATGTTAATCACACCTCAATAAAGCTGTTAAAATAATAAAAATAATTGGCCAGGCACAGTGGCTCACACCTGTAATCCCAGCACTTTGGGAGGCCAAGGCGGGAGGATCGCTTGAGGCCAGGAATTCAAGACCAGACAGAACAACATAGCAAGACCCTGTCTCTACAAAAAATTAAAAAATTAGCCAGGCATGGTGGTGCACGCCTATAGTCTCAGCTACTTGGGAGGCGGAGGCAGGAGGATCGCTTGAGCCCAGGAGTTGGAGGCTGCAGTGAGCTGTGATCGCACCACTGCGCTCTAGCCTGGGCAAGAGCGAGACACTGTCTCTTAAAAAAAAAAGTGTGGGCAAACATGTATATGTTGTGTGTTGTCAGGATACAAACAAGGCATATGACAGTCCTTACCCTCAGCAAATGAAGAGTCCAAAGGGAAGAACAAGACTTAATGCCAACAGACAGTGGAGAGGCTGGCAGACGTTGGAAGGATAATAGGAGCAAGTTGGAATTATGAAGAATCAAAAAATGAGGGTGAGATGGGAAAATAGAGACTGAAAAGATGTGTGGAATAGCAGGGCGGGGAGGCAGTGTGGTGAGTACGTAGCAGCCTCCTGGGAGCTGACGCAGACATTGAGAGGGGACTGTGTGGCCAGGAGAGGTGAGGAGCTTCATTCCAGGCTCCCATGCCCACGTTCCCCTGCAGTCTGCTTCCCACGAGCCCTGCCTTCCTTACCAGCCTGCCAGCATGCTTCATGCCGCCTCTCCCCTTGTTTCAAAGAGTTAGAGACAGTCTGTTCCTTACAAGAAACTAAATAAAACACCAGCCAAGCTCATTGAGATAGTGTAGTAGGTTGAACACTGGTCCCCCCAAAACTCATGTCCACCCAGAACCTGAAAATGTGATCTTATTTAAGGTCAGACTGGATGAGGATGGGCCCTAAATCCAATGACCTGTGTCCTTAAAAGAAGAGGCGAGGGTGCACAGAGACACAGGGAGAAGGCCATGTGCAGATGGAGGCAGAGGTTGGAGTGATGCTGCCACAATCCAAGGAGTGCCGGGAGCCACCAGAGGCTGGACGAGGCAAGGCGGATCCTTCCCTAGAGCCTTCAGAGGGAGCCTGGCCCTGCCAACACCTTGATTTTGGACTTCTGGCCTCCAGAACTGTGAGAGGATAAACTTCTCTTGTTTTAAGCCACCAAGTTTGTGGTAATTTGTTACCGCAGCCCTAGGAAACAAATTCAGGCTGATTGCTCTAAAACTGGAATGTGGTCCTCTTTTCAGTGGGGCCTTCTGGCCACAAAAGCACACTTTATTGGGGTTTGAAGCCCTGGTCAAAAGGGTCTGAATGTAAATGAGGGGTGGCATGGCAGGTTTTTAAGTTTGAAAGAAACACTTCTTCTCATGACTCAGAAACTCTGGTTAAAAAAAAAAATTCAAGAATCATCAATAATTTGGTAAATTGTTCAGAGAGTTCTAGACCTTAGAGCTTCTTGGGGTCCGTTTGAAGCAGGTGGCCCCAGTCACTCTATGCCAAGCCTGGTCTGCTGCTTCTGAGGGGTACACATGCACCCCACCCTATCTGTAGTTTTGCTACTGCCTCTCCTAGCCTGGGGGCTGTGTTAGGGCAACAGAGATCCCCAATGATATGCAGAATGTGCCAACACGAAGTCCTTCTCCAGGCTTGGGGAAGTGAACAGCCCTCTCCTCCCCCATGGAGTTCTGCCTCTTTTCCCTCCAGCCCCCTACAGTATCTGCGTCCCTTAGTAAACTGCTCACTCCTCCAACAAATCCAGGGGTAGAAGAGAGAGTGTCCCCATCCCTTCTCTGCCCACATCTTATAGCCCTTTAAGAAAGGGAGATGAGGCACAGAGACACAAAGTGTTCTTGTATTGAAAGAGGGAAAAATATGTGTCTTGTTTGTTTGTTTTTGAGCCTCCAACGACAGTGGAACACCAAACAATCAGCTCAATAAATCATATTAGTCCATGGAAGAGAAAGTCTGAGAGTCCTGGTTCCCCAGTCAGGTTCTTTCCTGGATAGGTTGATACGCAACCTGCCTGTGTAGGGCGTCAAATGTTTTCTTGCTCAAAGTGACTGGAAATACCGTTAAATTTTGAAAATGACATAGTGGCTCGGTGCTTTCAGGTGCATCTGAAAGAAGGAAACGGAGACAGCTCCCAGCAGTTCTCTTCATTTAAATTCACTTCCAGTAGTAGAGCTGGATAATGTTGTTCCAAACCCCAGGATTCCAAGTAAATAGCTTTGACAGTCAGTTCATCGTTTACAGGTGAAACAGGTAATTCGTAAACATAACACATTTCAGCATGATACCGTCTCAAAATATATAGCATGTAGTGCACCCCTACCAAGCGGTGGTCTAACTACTATAACCAATGAAGAGTTTTAATTCGTATTGGAAATGCTTTTCACAGAAGGAGCAGTTGACTGTAACACTGGCCAGTGTTTTCCTCAACATAAAACACTTGCCATAAACATTCACAAATAATCAGGGAATTTAAAACCCAGGAAGGAAATGAGTGATAGTTATCTCACGGGGGAAGGAACATAACTTCCTTACAAAGACACAAATGTTCTATATTCACTTGTATCCCATCCAACTTCTGCCTGGCAATTGAGTTTACTTAGAATGACGTCAAGCAGTGAATAATTTGCCTGAATGTATCATCAAACATTCAATAGTAATTGGAGTTCAGTGAACTTCTTTCGGCAGTAAAATATATCTCAAAAACTGGAGAAGTACATAAATGATTAAACATTTAAGTTCAAGATCTGAAAAAAATGGTCCAGGCCAAAAATGAAGTTAAGTTCAAAATAAGAAAAGGGCTTTCTTCTCTCTTAAAGACATATACAATGCTGAAGGAGTGTCTTTGACCAAGACGAGGCCAAAAAGCTGTCTGTCCACAAGGACTTTGAGCCAGGTGCAATAGCACACGCCTGTAGTCCCAAGTACTCAGGAGGTTGAGATGAGAGGATCAATTGAGCCCAGGAGCTCGAGTCCAGTCCAGGCAACATAGCAAGACCCCATCTCTGAGAAAAAAAGAAGAAAGACTTTACCAGATTACATTTGTTACCTCAGTGAATTTTCTACAGACAAGCTCTGACTTCTGGCCCTATAGTCACAGAAACCCACGGCTTCCAGCTCGTGAAGAGCGGATCCATCCATCAGAAAGGGATATACGTCATCCATCCATTGCAACACTGGTGTGTAAAACCAGAATGACCATTTACCCGCCACTAACGAGAAATTTAACTGTCATCTAGGAAATCGCATGATCAGCCCACCCTGTCGTGGTAGGCAGACATATTATGATGTCAGAAAAAGTATCAAAAACTTGGAAATAGTAAAAGATGTTATTGGGTTTTCTTTCAGTATAGTGCTGGGCTTGATTTTCTATTGTCTGGGCTATTTTAAAATTCTGTAGGAGCAGAGATTCATTTGTAGATCTTTGCCCACTAGAGATGCAAATAATTCCTATATGACAAAACAGATAACCCTAAGACATTATAGTATATGATCCTGTTGGACATTAACCAATTGTGTATCTAACTAGCCATCTTATCCTCATATAGATATCCTAGCTTCTCAAATACTCTCTGAACTGGTTTTAACATCTTACTGATTTCTTTATCAATTAATAAGTTGAATACAATTTTTGATATGTATTCATTTTATATTTGCATGAGAGTCATGATTTTACCTTTTTTAAAAAATTAAGGTGAAATGCCTATAATATAAAATTAACCATTTTAAAGCAAACAATTCAATGGAATTTTAGCATATTCACAATGTTGTACAACCACCACTTCTATCTAGTTCCAAAACATTTTTATTACCTCAAAATAAAATACCTTTCTATTATGCAGTTACTTTCATTTCCTCCTCCCCCCAGCCTCAGGCAACTGCCAATCTACTTTCTGACTCTATTAATTTATCTATTCCGGATATTTCATATGAATGGAATCATACTGTAGGCGACCTTTTGTGTCTGACTCTTTTCACTTAGCATAATTTTTTGGGGGGGTTTGTTCTTGTTTTTGTTTTTGTTATATAGAGACAGGGTCTCACTCTGTTACCCAGGCTAGAACTCCTGAGCTCAAGTGGTCCTCCTGTCTCAGCCTCCTGAGTAGCTGGGATTATAGGTGTGAGCCACCGTACATGGCCATAGCATATTAAGTTTCATCCTCACTATAACATATATAGGTGTTGCTGAGTAATATTCTAGGGCATGAATAAACCACAGTTTATTTATTCATTCATCCTTTGATGGACATTTGGGTTGTTTCCACCTCTTGGCTATTTTGGATAGTGCTGCTGTGAACATTCACATACAAGTATTTGAGTACAGTTTTCAATTCTCTTAGGTATATACACAGAAGTGAATTGCTGGGCCATAGAGAAATTCTATGTTTAACTATTTGAGGATCCATCAACCTGTTTTTCACCGTGGCTGAATCATTTTACATTCAATTTTTCCTTTTTGAAAATAATACTTATTAAGTTATCATTAATTTAG
This sequence comes from Daubentonia madagascariensis, assembly GCA_023783475.1. Taxonomy (NCBI): domain Eukaryota; kingdom Metazoa; phylum Chordata; class Mammalia; order Primates; family Daubentoniidae; genus Daubentonia; species Daubentonia madagascariensis. Next base: position 13,958,501 of record JAKFHU010000487.1, read on the forward strand.
TGGTATGTTAATTCATCAAAAGTTTGCTTGTTGAGCATGCAGTTAGATCAAGATGAGCTCATTATATAATTTTAGGCTATTTTTACATGCTGCCCCAGTTTCATGATAGAAATTTCCAACAAGATTTCCAATAAGGGGATCATGGGTTTGGGGCAGTAATTCCTATATCCATTTCCATGGTTACCATGGCCTTGCTAAAAGGTCCATCCAGGTGAATTCAGTTAGCTAAGAGTCTTTCCCACACACATCAGTGTGTGCTTCTATAACTCACATTTTTCCAGCTTCCATGGCTAACTCCTTGGTTGTCACATTCTTTTCTTAGTTATATATCTCAAAGCTAGTCAAGTTAAAGTTATCTGGTTATTCCTCAAAGTCCATACATTTTATAACTATGTGCCAGGGACTATTCTAGAGTCTGGCAATCTAATTGTCAACTAATTGTAAAAGTTGCCATCTAGAAGCTTACCTTCTTGTATTCAGATTTTTGGCAGCCAGTGAGCCATTATGTAGCTGCCTATTTGCTCTGCTACAGAATATGCTGCTGCATAATCTAAATTTTAGAGGAAGAATTTATTTCCCAACTCTTACTGTAATCCCTAAGTACTGACAGCAGAAGAAAATCACATTATCCTTCCCTTACAAGATTTGCATTCTAACAGGTGAAGGAGATGTGGTCTTATATAGCGGTTCCATTAAGTGGAAACACTTCAAATAAAATATCTGCACTGCATTCTGCATACAATGGAAATCAATAGAGAGGCATCAGGAAACCAGCTGTTTAGTATTCTGCAGTGAGGTGTCGTATTGTGCATTCAGCAGTAGCAGACATGATGTGCATTTTAAGAAACATCTTATATCTTCCCAGCATTATCTTTGCTCTTTCTTAAAAGTGAGTTAGCTCTTTTAAAGTTACCTAATTCTTCAAATCCTCAAAAATTTTAAATGAATATAATGCTAAAGCCTTGATTTCTTTAACCTTTTTAGTTTCTGCACTGACAAATGACATTTAAGCATAAAAAAAAAAAAAGCAAAAAACATTATGAAACCAGTAAGTTTTCTTTCACAGTTCAAGGAAAATGTTCAAAGTTCAGGTTATGGTAGAAAATTGAACAGGGTACTAAATTTAGAAATATTAGATTTCCTAAAGACAAAGATGATTTTTACTGTGGAGTTGGTACTTATTACATATTAAATAATGATAAGGTTGTATATATGGCAATACAAAAATATTAAGAAAAAGTGCTTCTGTGACACCTTCCTTATTCCTCGTAGACAAAGCTGCCGCCATCAAGAACGTTATTTGTATGCCTTAAATAAAGCTTCTAAAACTTGGCCCAGATGTGTTTTTGTGACTATTCAAATAATGTGTGTTTATTTAGCTATTTTTGTTATTCATACTGAATAATCCTCTTTTTATTTGTCCCCAGTGATGCCAAAATGTGCTTTGGATTTTTTTGGCTCTAAAATCATAAAAATTCCTTAATGAGTTTCAGACACAAGACCACCCATTGAGAAGACAATGGGTGTCTTTAATGATAATTGCTCTACTGTGGTTTATGCACAAGATACGCACCCAACCTGGCTGATCACAAGTAATCCCTACCCCATTGTCTCTAGTCCTCCTTGACAGTAGGTACAAGGGAACAGGAGTTCTAGTAGAATTGTCCTTGTGGTTAGTGAGATAAGACTTTAAATAGTAACAGCTTTGCCGGGAATTGGTACCTCCCTGGTCTACCACATCGCTCCTTTGGTTTAAAAAGCCAATACACAAACTGAGTGAAGGGGACACAGAAGCTCTGTGCATTATCTTTGCAATTTCCCCTGACTCTATAATTATTTCAAAAAAAAAAAAGAAGAAGAAAAAGCCAATATGCAGATATGCCCCAAATAATTGAAAACAGGACCTCAAACAGATACTTATACACCCATGTTCAACATGGGTTAACCTTGAAAACATTATACTAAATGAAATAAGACAGACATAAAAGGTCACATATTGTATGATTCCACTTACATAAAATATCTAGAATAGGCAAATTCATAGAGACAGAAAGTAGAAATGAGGTTGCCAGGTGCTGGCAGGGAGGGCAGAATGGGGACTTATTGCTTAATGGTTACAGAGTTTCTGTTTGGGGTGATGAAAAAGTTTTGAAAATATATCCCAGGTGAAATAAAATTAAGATTCTCTTATATAGGATCATATCCAGCCAATAACCTGCCTCTCCCCACTTGGTGTATCTCTAACTATTGAGGTTTTGTTTTGTTTTTGTTTTTTTGGTGTGGTAAAATATACATAAAACTTGCCATTTTAGTCACTTATAAGTGTGCAGTTCTGTAGCATTAAGTAAATTCACATCGTTGTGCAACCATCACCACCATCCATCTCCAGAACTTTTTCTTCTTCCCCAACTGAAACTCTGTCCCTATGAACACTAACTACCCATTCCCTCCCACCCCCATCCCAGCCACTGGCAACCGCCATTCTTCCTGTCTCTATGGATTTAACTACTCTAGGTACCTCAGATAAGTGGAATCATACAATATTTGCCTTTTTGTGACTGGCTTATTTCACTCAGCATAATGTCTTCACAACTCATTCATGTTGTAGCATGTGTCAGAATTGCCTTCCTTTTGAAGGCTGAATAATATTCCATTGCAACTCCCACAATTGAGTTTGAAGTTTAGCTTTATCTTATATCACTATGTCACACTTACATCATACGTACTCTCGTACGAGAAAAGAAATTCCATAATTTACAGAGTATTTCTACCATGTTAGCCCAAATTTAGACTCATCTGATCCTGATTAATTAAATTTAAATTGGGAATGGAGGGATTACTTTTTAAAAGATTCAACAGTGTTTAATTCTCAAAAGGCAGGCAGCTTGTAAGGAGAGTTTAAAACATTAATTCAGTTGTTAATTTACACAGGATGATGCTGTCATCAAAGAAATCATAATATGTTTTTAAAAGCATTTTATTTCAAGATTTCCTATCCCAAATTTAATATCTAAAACCATTGAATGGGTGGTGTGGGAGGGCAAGAAGCAGTTCATTATAGCTCAGATTACCAAGTTCTTTAATTCTAACTTCTTTTTTTGGCTAATTTTTAAAAGTTTTTGTAGAGATGGGGTCTTATTATGTTGCCCAGGCTGGTCTCAAACTCCTGGCCTCAAGCAATCCTCCTGCCTTGGCCTCCCAAAGTGCTGGGATTCCAGGTGTGAGCCACCACACCCCACCAGATCCTAACTTCTTAATATCCCCGATGTCTATCCCTGTTTCTCCAAACTAAGAGCCACTGCCTTTGTCCAGCCTATTATGGCTTATTTATTTTAAGTTTATTGACATACAATTCACATACAGTAACATTAAGTGTACAGTTTCATGAGTTTTGACAAATGTAAAGAGTCACAAAATCAATTTTTTAAAAATCTGTATTTGTTATCAGGGTAACTTTGCAGAGTCTTTTGCTGGGGCATATGGGTCAGCACGGTATTCTCAAGTGTGGAACATACTATCACCAGAACTGAAGAGGCCCTCCTGCCAGGCATTGTGCTTCCTTTTTAGTGGGGAAGTTGTGAGAAACAGTATTTTGATCTTTTACCTTGTAGGGAATGTCCCAGCATGCTTCAGACCAGCCCTCTAAAAACTTCACTGATCAGACAGGCCCTGCATCTTCATAGAGTTTATCTCTGACTCTTTGGAGCACATGTCTTACCAAGTCCTTCGATATACTTGTCGCTTGTTCATTTTGTCTGATTAATGTGCTGTCATCAATATTGTGGCCCAGTGGGATGCTCTGCAGGATGCCCAGATGGTCCAGCTGCCTTCAGGCTATATTCTGACCCAGGGGGAAGAGTTAAGATAGCCCTGGGGAGAGACTGTAATTGCGAACTATTATACATCCCAAGTGAATGTGAGCCATATACCTGAGACCATGTGAGGCTCCTTTAGCAGAGACACCACAGGTGGCATCACAGCTGCAATTGGAGCTACCACCTGGTGTGTGCTGGGTAGTCCACTGTCACTCTCTAGCATCTGTCTGGTTTTTGTAAGGGCTTGACTGGAAAATTGAAAGGATTTAGGATGGGGACCACCCCCGCCTGCCGCCACATCCATTATGTCCTTGAGGGTGCCACATACCTGTGCTCTTCCTTCCAGGAAGTAATGTTTTTTATTTTCTATTTTGGTCAGTAAGGAGTAAGAAGAGGGTCAGAGGCTTCTATTTAGCCTTCTCCACTCTGACAGCTATGTCACAGGTCAAGGGAGTAATGTGGGGGTTTGCTTATTCCAAGTAGGTCCATCTAAATGATATATTTGGGGATTGTGAAATGACCATGGAACCACGGACACTGTGAGCTGTTCATGACCCAAGACTTCATTTATTTCCTGGCCTTTATATACTAACGTCCTCTAATGGGGAGGACGGTGTGATGATGACGATTTGGGTCCCGGGATATCAATGTCAACTCAGACACTGTGTCCAATAGTCCTTGGAATGCTGGGGTATAACCCTTTGCCTGATATGTGCTCTCCCCAGTAAATGGCCATCGTCCCTTTGGGGGAAGGAGTGGGGGATCATCACCACATACACTGGCTGTGGTGTTGCAGTTTCCTTCCTCCTGGGGCCCAGTTTCTCCTCCAATCAAGGTGTGAAAACTGACTCAGGTCCAGACACCAGGCAAGGAATCATGACTATTTATTGGGGTGCTTTAATTTCTTCTGATTGTGTAGATTCACACCTGAATGGCTGCCCATTTATCTTGCTTCTAAAGAAGCCATATTTTATTAACCATTTCCATAGTTTTCTGTGCAGCAGGCCCCCTTTGCTACCACTTTGACCTTGCCATTCATTATGATTTTTGTGCCCGTCTTGTTTCTGATGGTCAGGTCCCCTGGCCTCTATTCTACTGGGATCCTATCATCCCCCTTACTACCATGGAGCCAAGTTCTATAATTGCATCTACAAACCCTGGCCTTCAGAGGATAGCCACCACTGAACTTCTGAGTGATGCAAGTGCATTTCTCCCCAGAGCTTTTCTTATTACTTTGATAAATGGAGTATCCTCAGAGCCCTCCTGCAGAACAGTCATTTGATGAGTTTTCTGACCTTATGTAGTATATCCACTCTAGCATGCCCACTTCTATGAATCTTTTAATCCTTCTTCCACTCTTTGTCTCAGTAGGTCTAGCATTTCTACTTCACTTAGTATGGGTTGATGCTTCCTCCAGACTTCTAAAAGCCATCCTAGTAGTATATTAGCAACATGTGTCAGGGTCCTTGCTATCCTTGCTAGGGTATTAAATCCTGTATATCAGGAGAGTGCTTCCATATTGATATGTTCTTACTTCTCCAACTTTATGTTTCTATCCCTGATGTGGTTTGAATGTGTCCCCCAAAATTCATATGTTGGAAACTTAATTGCCATTGTTAACAGTATTAAGAGATGGGGCATTTAAGAGGCAATTATGTCATGAGGGTTCTACCCTCATGAATGGACTAATGCTGTTATTGCAGGAGGGGGTCAGTTATCTTGGGAATGGGCTCCTAATACAGGATGAGTTTGCCCAATTTTCTCTTTCACACATGCTCCCTTGCCCTTCTGCTTTTCCACCATGTCATGATGCAGCATGAAAGCCCTTGCCAGAAGCTGCAGTCATGCCCTTGGACTTTCCAGTCTCCAGAACTGTGAGCCAGACAAACTTCTCTTTATAAATTACCCAGTCTGTGCTATTCTGTTAAAGCAAGATAAAACAGGCTAAAGTGACCCCTGATCCAGCTCCCTCAGGATCCCATCCCATATGTGTTCTCCTGGTTCTTGCTGGCTAGGTCCTGTAGTTCCCTTAGAGTCTAGTCTCTTTCCTAAGTGAACTTCCCTGGTCAGTTATTTTATAACTTAATCCTAGTTATTGGTTGGGTGGTTAGGAGAGGAGGTGGAGGTAGCTACCAAGAGGGTGCTTATGTTGCCTCATGAGGCAGAAACCTCTGCAGCATCATCTTCAAGCAAGGGTAAGGGTATCTTTTAAATGGAGTGGGCCACTTTTATAAGGTGACAGGTTTGAGGGGAATCTAGGACTTCAAGATTCTTGAATACATGAACCCAGAAGTCTCTATCCCTTATCTGAGGGTCCCCCTCTTTCCCAATTGAATTAGGGACCTGACATTAGCATAACAGACCAGTTGAGGTGAGCTATTCAACCTCCTCTGAAGCTTTGTTACTCTGACAATTCCTGGGCCTGATCCTTAAAACTATTTATACAACATAGAAGAGTCTCTTTATAAGCTCCCAAGGGAGGCCCTCTGGTTTTCACACTTAACCTCCAATTGGTGATTAATCACTCTGAGACTTTGTCTTTCTTCTAATTATTGACTGCCCCAAGAAATAACCATTCAATTCCATCATCCTTTGACTATTTCCACAGTATTTCTTAAAGGCCTGTGCATCCTAGCTCACCCCCAGTTAGTTTTAACAACTGTGTCCCTACTGCATGCCAGGGGCTGTCCATGCTCCACTTACTACCAGTGAAAAGCCTCTCTCGCCGCCAGCTGGCCAGCGGGTGATCTGGCAACAAGACCCTATTGTTGAGTCAGCTTTCTCAGACTGCACCAACTGTCCTAGGTCCTGTTCCCCCAGAAGCAGACTCTGAGATGGATATTTGCACAAAGGGAACTTTTGGGGGCTTGTTTGGGAGATCAACACCTGTAAGCAAGTGAAGACAGGAGGACTGGGAAGAGGGAGAAGTTGAACCACAGCGTGGATGAACAAAGGCCTCAGTCAATCTTACGGGGAATTCGCCAGAGCTGGAATGGCCCTTCAGAGTTGTCCCAAATTGCAGCAAGAGGACCAGGACTTTATATTCTTTCATCAATGAGTCATTGGAGGGGAGGCCACTCTCTTTAGCTGAAAGCAGTCATGGGGGTTGGGAGGGGTAGGGGGGACAAACTCAGCTGAGGGTTCTTAACACTGACAGGAATAAGCATTTCAGTCTCAAAGGAGGCTATCTGGGTGGTGCACCAGTGTCCACTAAATAAAACCAAAGAAATAAGGGAAAGTGGTAGAGTATTTCCTTCTAGTGAAGTTAGAAGTGCCTGAGGGGTGGAGAGTGGAGGAACTGTAAAGGGAAGCTGAGTCCCTGTCTGTTTCTTACAAATAGAGCATTTCAGACTGTTGTTGAAACTGTTCTTCACATGGAAAAACTTGAAGAAACTAATGAAATCCGGGAAGCTATGACTTGGGAGATGTTTTAGAAACTTCCAATGTTTACTTTTTAGGGTGGGGATAGTCTTAGAAAAAAAGAAACTCTTCAGGGTAATATAAAGTTGGAAGTGAAGATCAAAACAAATTTCCAGCAGGGTATGATAATGAAGGGTTAAAAAAGAACAAGGGGTTAAGAAACAAGTTAATTCAACAAGGATTTAAGTTTCTACTACGTAACGAATGATGGATACAACGATAAACACGGTCCACAATCTTAGAGAGGAGAGAAATAGCGAGGCAATGAAACTCACAATCCTCAAATAAATGTTATTCAGTTCTTTCCACATATTAAATATTAAGCTCCAAGTTAGGGACATTGTTTTATATCCACTCAAAAAGCAAGAACATGTCTCCACATCTCGGGAGGCAGCATAAAAGCAGACTTTCAATAAGTCACTAAACTCCAAAACAATTTGCACTGGGGGAGTGTCACATTGTAGCTTTACTCTCACATCTACCTTTACTGATGTCTATGTCCAGTTTTCATAAAAGTCTCTTTTAAAAAATCAACATAGTTCAGTTCCTTTCTAGTGCTTATTACAAATGTTATCAAGAGGAGTGGTTCTCAAAGTGTGGTCCGTGGACCAGCAGTCCAGAGTCCTGTAAGAACTTGGTAGAAATGAAAGCTCTTGGGCCCCACCCCAGATTTACTGTGTCAGAAACTGTGGGCGTGGAGCCCAGCAATGTGTGTTGTAACAAGCCCCACAGGTATTCTAAGGTGCAGTAAATTGGAGAAACACTGGTGTGGAGTCCAGTAAGGCATGGCCTAAGTTACCAACCCCAAATCAGAAAGAGTTTGTGGGGAGGGAGAAGTCAGTCAGCTGGCTTTGACACAAACATGCAAAATGTTTTCTCACTGCTTAAAAATCTAAAATAGTTTTAGATTTTTCCAATTTGAAAACTATGTCCACACAAAAATCTGCACGCAGATGTTTACAGCAGCTTTATTTGTAATTGCTGAAATTTGTAAGCAAGCAAGATGGCCTTTAGTAGGTGAATGGATAAACTATGGTACATCCAGACAATGGAATATTATTCAGTGCTAAAAAGAAATAAGCTATAAAGCCATGAAAAGACATGGAGGAAACTTAAATGCATATTACTAAGTGAAAGAAGCCAATCTGAAAAGGCTACATACTGTATGAACCCACATATATGAAATTCTGGAAAAGGCAAAACTATAGAGACAGTAAAAAGATCAATGGTTGTCAAGGGTTTGCAGGAGGGAGGTATAAACAGGTAGAGAACAGAGGATTTTGGAGGTAGTGAAAATACTGTCATGATACTATAATGATGGCTATTATACATTTGTCCAAATTCACAGAATGTACAAGAATGAACCCTAATGTAAATTATGGAGTTTGGGTGACAATGATGTGTCAATGTAGGTTCCTTAATTGTAATAAATGCACCACTCTGGTGGGTGATGTTGATAATGGGGGAGGTTGTGCATGTGTGGAGGCGAAGGTGTATATGGGAAATCTCAGTACCTCCCACTCAATTTTGCTGCGAACCTAAAACTGCTCTGGAAAAAAAAATAAAGTCTTAAAAGACAAAATAAAACAAAAATACAGGGAGAGAGACAGAGAGAATTTTGGGTAGACAAAAACAAGAATTATGTATGGCTTTTTGTCTTAAACACTAAGAACTGAAAAGAGAAGTGACCTTTTAAAGTATGAGTTTACTCTCCCAGTTTTCGTAAATACCCACAAACTAGTGCTTTTATTGCTGCTACATCCAGGAGCTGAAAACAATGTAAAATATGTACTTTTATCATACATTTAACACTTACATAGAACTGTATGAATTTTAAAGAGCTTTTCAGATTCAATAAGAATATGGAAATTGAGGATAATTATAGCAACAGCTATTGAACTCTAAAATAAAACCAAATTTTAAAAAATGGCTCATCATGTCCCCTGCTGGTTAATACACTAATGAAAATGATAACGAATCAAGTATTATCTCCTCCATATTTAACACGAAGGCTTCTATTCTTTTCATGAATGTCAGCTTTCAGTCTGAAATGTAAAACAGGATTAATTTAGGTTCTGAACATCTCAAATATTTTACCACCTTATACTAATGGATTTTTTTTTTTTTTTTGGTAACACTAAGAAAAGAAATTGGTAAATAACTCCTAAGTTTGCTTGATTAATGTTTGACAGGAAAAAACAAGAAACAGATGAGCAGCTAATCAAGCCAAGGGAGACTGGGTCACTGGGCCAGTTAGAAACAGCACCAAATCACAATACACAAAGAGCCTAGCTTGAGGGTGAGTGTGTTAAAGACCACAGGAGGAGTCTTTGAGATCTCTACAGCAACATACTTGGCCAAACAGTCCAGGTTTGGCAAGCTCAAAGATAATGAGTCCCTAGAAGGAGGCAGTTAATGAGAGGCTAGATTCAAATTAGCTCCAACTTTATTTACAAATTAACAATGCAAAATTTTATTTTCTATCCTTTTCATACAAAAGAAAATTAAAACCATATCCTTATTGCTAGTGTGAACTTCTAATGTTTCTGAACTTGCCATATTTTTGGTTTTTTAAAGATAAGTGATAGCAGATGTTGATGTTACTAATGTGACCAAAGCCTTAAATTTCCAAAGAATAAAATTAGATTAATATGTCATAATTCACAATGACTCAGAACATAAATATTACAGAAGTCCCATAATTGTCCTCAGCCCTGGGATCATGAAATAGGACAGTTTAGTGACAATGTTGCATTAAATGGAAAATTAATTACAAAATGCTATTTCTAAAACGCTTATTTTTTCTCTTCATTGGGATTTTTTTAAAAAGTAGACCTCAAGGCCAGGCGAGGTGGCTCATGCCTGTAACCCTAGCACTCTGGGAGGCCGAGGCAGGAGGACTGCTTGAGGTCAGGAGTTCGAGACCAGCCTGAGCAAAGTGAGACCCTGTCTCTACACAAAATAGAAAAATTAGACAGGCATGGTGGTGCATGCCTGTAATTGTAGCTACCCAGGAGGCTGAGGCACAGGGATCGATCACTTGAGTCCAGGAGTTTGAGGTTGCAGTGAGCTGTGATGATGCCACTGCACTCTAGCCCGGGTGACAGAGCAAGACTCTGTCTCAAAAAAAAAAAAAAAAAAAGTAGACCTCACACTTTTTTCATTTAAAATAACCTCCTAATGTTGTTTCATTTTTCTATTTTCTCTGAAAAAAACCCCAAACTTCCAAAATTTGCTCATACCAATTGATCTCAGATGTTTCTTTTGAAAGTAAAACTACTTTTGTTTTAATTCTGTGAAAACACTTTAATACTATACTATCTACTATGAGGGTGGTCTGAAGTCTTCCTTTTTGTCATTTTTTAAGCATTTAAAAAAATTAAGTTATCCAATGTTCATATAATGAAACTTTGGAACATCAATGATATAATTAGACCTATAAGTTAAAGCCACAAAAAAGCCTTATAAAAACAACTTTGTGTATTAAATTCAAACCCATACAAAGAAGGGGGGGAACAGCCCCCCCAAAGCCACTACCCCTATAGAGAGGATTTAACACCCAACAGCCTGTGTCAACATGACATCATCGCTTGATTTTGTTAAACAACTGACCAAGTCAGAGGGTAAAAGTAATCAAGCTACTGTGATTGAAACCAGTTTGACTAAAAAAACAATTAAGTCTATAGCCTACCAGATTGTTCCATACATGCTCAGTCTAAAGACGTTCTGCCACAATAGCAAAATACAAATTCTTCACAGATCACAACTCTATCCCAAATGTTCTTGTATGTTCTATGTTGCTTTTTTATTCTACTAATGACTGATAGCTTTACAACAGAATTTATTTTATTTAAAAAACACTTGTCAAATCAGTACCCCACGAAGTGTTTAGAAACAGAGGTAACTATAGAAAGTAAACGTGCATATACTGCTTTTATTATTAATATTATGTTTGTTAGTTGAATGAAAACAAATAGTAGCTAAAAAGGTCTCAAATGATAGAAAAACATATTTGGGTAAATTATGACACAATTTTTTGTGTATTCAGACAATAAAAATGTATTATATTTTTGCACCAATTGCAAATGCAAAGTTAACAATGAAATCAGGGAACTGAAAGGTTAAAAGAGGCCTCAAATATATTCACTATTTTAAAATTTTAGACAAAGGAGCTGAGATTAGAAAAAAAAAAACCAACATATACACCATAACAGTCTTTTTTTTTTCTTTTTAATGACTTCCAATTTTAATTCTTTTCTAAAAGCATTAAGACCCTATTGTAGATTATGTATCATCTCCTCTTTGGCTATGAGGTGTGTAGTTTTGTTAACCAGAGACATCAATGAGTTCAGTTTCTGAGACCAGTCATTTAATAAATTATTTGGATCCTTGGGTCTCTGGAAGTTGATAATTCCTGCCAATCTGTCTACTTTAGCAAAGATGGTCTTGTTAACTACTAGATTTGAGAGAAAAGCTTCTGACTCCTACAAGAGAGAAAGACAAATTGGATTTAGACAGATAATTACAGACAATAAACAAAACTTAAGGAAACCATTTTCTAAACTCTTCATCCAAGAAATATGCAGGTCTAAAAACTCATAAACAGTTGGCAATTGCTGACTTTCTGTAATAATGCACTTATTTTACTGATAGTCTAGGGAATGAATAGATTCTAAGTTGACTCAGAGTCAGGGCTGAGTTTGAATCTGCCTACCTGCAAACTGAATACTACTGGTATTGGGGAATTAAGAGCCCACACCAACTGGCAAGTTGGTCTACTCCCTTTTCTACAATGTTTCCCCTTAAAAGGCAGTATGGTATAGTTAATTTGTTTCCAGAAATGCTGGGTTAGAATACATGCTCTGTTACTTGGCAACTATGTAGCCACAAACAGGACAATTGACTTCTAAGGACCCTGGGGTACACTGGCTCACAAATGAGAAGAGCTGAAGAATTAACCAAGGAGCAAATCCTCCAACTCTAACATTCCATGACTCTTCTTTATCAGCTAAATCATCACAACTCCTTCCGGTGACAGAAATGGTTTTTCAGGCCATTACTAAACACTTCAGATAATTCCTTTCTCTTTGTGTGCTGTACATTTTGTCAACGTGAAATGCAGACCTGAATACAACACTGATATAACAAGTCCTGGGACCTTTTCAGGTGAATTGCAGTCAACCTTTCCTCACACGTTTTATTTACGCAGTTCATTTTTGTGGAAACCTAAACATATTATATGTGTACTTTGGACTTCAAATTAATCAATGTAAAATTAACATGTTTAAGTGAAGATTTTAACTAGCATAAATAATATTAATGTAACTATTATATAAACTTGCTATTTAGGCTCAAGATAGCTTGGGAAACATTCTACTACCTAAACATAAAATTAAATAATAAAACAAAATGGATTTCTCAATTTTTACAAATTGATTGATATTCAAAATGAATGGCTATAAATAACTCAAACAACGATGCTTACTACTTACATCAACAGATAGATCCAGAAGTTGTGCCATCCTTTTCATTGTTATCCGAGTATAATATTTGGCCATTATTCTAATATTCTGGGGAAAGGCGTAAGGGCAGGGAGAACACATAACATTTGTCAGTAAGGGTAAAAGTCCATTTATTTTTATATTCAAGTAACTTTATTTAAAATGTCAGACTCAGAGCCTTTATTTTTCTATAGCTTACCACTGGAACAAAGCTAGTTCTAAACTTCAATAACAAGACTAAATACTTAGATATTTTGATTTCTGTAGTTATCTGTGAATTATGAGTACTCTATACAACTCTTTAAATATACAGTCAATATATGCTTGCGTTAACTAAATTAGTAGTTAAAATTGTAACTGTACTAAAATAATTTTGCTAAATGCAAGAATCTAAAGTTAAGCTTTTCTAATTATGACACAAACATTTTAAAGGCTAAAATTAAAAAATGATTAGAGATCATCTCAAAACACTAATCACTTTACTATCATTCCAACTACTTAAAGGTAACTTCAAATTAAATTTCCTAGTTTTCAATGGAAGTGGTGTGCTGAAGTTAGACATAGAGACTCCCCTTTTTTGAGACGAGGTCTCGCTATATTGCCCCGGCTGATCTTGAATTCCTGGGCTCAAGTGATCCTCTCAACTCATCCTCCCAAGGAGCTGGAATTACCCTTTACTATTCTCAGCGTTAACATTTTTAAGAAAACAACAGCACTCACAAGGAAAAATGGGGAACAGTGGGGAGTAAAATGAACTCATCTTTGAAGAAGCTGCGCCTCCTCCTGTCTTTCAGGGCTGATGGCAGCACCAACCTATCACAAAGCCTGAGAAGCATTCTACTCTCTTTTCTTTCATCCCTTAACCCTAATCTTTACCTTCATCTTTTCAGTCTAATCAATGACTGCATTCTATTGGTTTCCTTCCTTAAAACAACTCCATTCCATGTACTTCTTCAATCCCTTGGCTACTGCCTTAATCCAAGCCCACACAGCCACTCACTTAATTAGTCTTCTCATCTCTAGTCATAATTATTATTTATCTCTCCAAATCCATTCTCCACACTCACTCCCACAGGGGGCTTTGCATTAATAAAATACAAGCTGGACATTATCCACTTAGTTAAAAGTCTTCACTACTGGGATGTACAAAATTTGTTATGACCAGATCCTTTCTACATCTCTAACTTTTCTTGGAGTTCTCTAAGTTCCCCAATGGCCTGTGCTTCCATGCCCTTGCTCAGACTGCCTTCCCTTGTCATACTCCCCTTACAGATCTCTCACCTCACTCATCAATTGCTACATATCTCGCCTGACCATTCCTCCAAGGTAGAACCGATCAACTCTCTCCTTATACCTCACCCTACTCTCCATACACTGTACCATAATAATATCTCTAGTACTTTTTATTTATAAACACATCTTTGCTATGGTATTTAAGCTTCCTGAAGGTAGGGATCATGTCTTATTCGCTCACGTGCCCTGGCACTTTGTACAGTGTCTGGCACACAGAAGGCTCACAATAAACGTTTGTTATGTAAATGAATGAATGTTGACATAATTCAGTTTATAGTGATACTAAGAAGATCAAAATTCAGGTTTAAGACATGACCTGCTTCCAAGACTAGCAAGTGAGTATCAGACAGAAATAACCCCCTGTCCCCATTCTTAGAAAATTCCTTTTGCTTTATATGCTACAAGATTTTGGATTCTTGAGAGGTCCTCTCAAAATGAAGCATGTTAAAATATAATTATGTTTTCTGAAAAGCCAAAAATAGGAAAATAAAGACAAGATGGATGAGATAAATTCTGATATGCTTTAGGAAATTTAGAGTAAACATTTGAACACCAAATTTATATCACTACTGCATTGAGCATAAAAAAGAAATCCTAACGTGAAGAATTAAAGACATAACATCTAAAAGAAACATCTGATTATCAAACTTGAAAAATAAAATAGTTCATGCTCAAATTTATTAAAGTTTAATTCTAAGATAATTCTAAAAAGTAAATCCACTAGTTAAAGGTTAAAATAAAAATTGTCATCTCTATCATGCCAGATTCTTACATGTTCAACAACTCTGTTCTTCAAGTCTTTCCACCTTTTTTCACCTTCCTCTGTAGAACCAAAAACATCAGTTGCAGGACTCTCAAGGGAACCTTTTCTTAATTCCATTCCATAGTCCTCAACAAGTGTGGACCAACGCATCAACTCCATTGTGGTAAAAAGCTTTAAAAGATCCCTGTAAATTGTATATGACTTAATATTCCAAATCTATAAAAATTAAGTATTAACTAATATAACAGCAAATTTTTAAAAAAAGTTTTAACTACTTTTATTTAGAATGAGACACAATTTGATTATTTATTTTATCAACTTTACTACCATTTTTTCTATATTAATTCTTTTTTTTTTGAGACAGTCTTGCTCTGTTGCCCCGGCTAGAACGCAGTGGCATCATCATAGCTCACTGCAGCCTCAAACTTCTGGACGAGTGATCCTCCTGCCTCAACCTCCTGAGAAGCTGAGACTAAGGGTGCGCCACCATGCCCGGCTAATTTTTCTATTTTTGGTAGAGACAGAGTTCTCCTCTTGCTCAGGCTGGTCTTGAACTCCTGGCCTCCCAAAGCACTAGGATTATAGGAGTGAGCCACCAAGGCTGGATTCACACTGATCCTGAATAGAGCATTTCCCTACTTAACATCTGCTGTCTCCTATATTGCATTTGTCAATTTTTGAAATAACTGACTGTAAACATACTAATGAAACAAATTTAAAAAAAAAGTACTTTAAAATAAAAGCCAATTGGGCTTACGATGAAGCAAGTCTGTTTTATATAACAGATTTTCAGAAGTATGTATTTCCAAAATCACAGAGCCCCAAACTACTAGTGATAAAACTTTATGAAATGGTTAATTAATCAAAAGCTGCTAACGTAGCCTTGATATAAAACTTCTACTCAATAAGTAGTTTAGAATAAAGCATGTTACAATCTCATTACATTAGTTCATGATGCAATGCTAACAAACATTTCACCACTTTATTATCTCCAGTTTTATTCTCTAATACAATCTATCAGCAACCAATTAAGAAGTGTACACTTAGGTTAATCAATTTTCTTTCAAAATGGTGTTTCTACTGAGATGTACTATGCTAATTACAAAAGTACTTACTTGTATTTGGGAATTTCTTCTAGCTTCTTGTCACCACTTATTCGGTGAACCAAATCTGACTGTTCATTGTCAAAAGGAGCCAGGATAACATAGAGCACAACACTCTTCAGAGCCTTAAAAAGTTGCATAACGCAATAGGTTACATGCAAGAACTAGAAACATGATGGAAATTTTGGCAAGAACTGAAAAGTCGTGGAATAACTGTATATATTCATTTTAAATTTTGTACTCAAAAAGTCTTATGGGGGAAAAATATCTTACCAGGCTGCCTTCTCATTGTGTCTTTCTGTAACACGTAGTTTTCATTAAACTATTACAATAAATCTTCACTAATTTGAATCATTACCTCAGCTGACATTTTTTTGACAAATGTGTAAAGAAAAAGTTCTTATAACAAGTTAGCAGCATAAATGTGGAATATACATATAAGTACTTTGAAAGTTTTTGTAAGATAATTTTCCAAGGTAATACTCGGTCTTTATCTGCAAGCTTTGTTAGCAGGTGACCTGCTGTACGTGTTTTAACACATTAACTGCCATGTGAGTTGTACTTAACTCATGCTAGTTTTGTGCCCAGGGCCTCATAAAGCATATGTAACTCACACGTCTCTTCACCTTGGGAGCCATGAGAACTATCTTTCAAGTTGCATATAACTCACACACAGAAAACAATAAAAAAAAATTTTTTTTTCATTAAATTAGAAAGGATCATTTTGTTTTCCAACTTTTTATTCTATTTTTGTAATAAAACACCACGGCCCCAAGGAAAAAAATTTTTCTTTCTAGTGTGGCAGTCAATGTGTTAAAGAGTAAGCCTACATTACTTCAAAAGTGGAACATAATCTAAACTACTGCCCCAATTAGTATGAATCAGTAAGGACACACTGGACATCAACGCTAATAGAAAGCAGCATCATACAATCTCCTCTAATTACTGCAGTTAAAATGGTTAGAAAATAAATTAAAAATGCATATTCTTCTTCCTAGTATCAGTGTGAACAATAAGAATCCATTCTTACCTGTTGCCACTTTTCACTTTCTGCCTGCATACAAGGAGTATCATATATTGCCCTGTAGTGCTTGCAAATAGACAGATAGGATCCCTCATGTTGATCCAACTGAATCATTAAATTATAGTATTTCAACTTTAATTTCTGCAAAAAGGTTAACAAAATAAATTGGGGTTTATGGTTCTTACTCAAATGCTTTTAAAGTAAACATATAGTCAGAGATATGCTCACCTCTGTGTTTTCTTCCTGGAAAAATTTGGTGTTAATTTTCTTGCTGATGATTTGTGTCCGAATATAATCTTTCACAGCTAGGCAGAGCCTCATTTGCTCCAAAATAAACTCCACCCGCTCTTTCTTCTCCATTGACCCATAGGTTTCCACCTAGCAGAGTAAGTTTATAATAGTTTATAATAGTAATTTTTGTGAATTGTAACAAAATTAAATAGATATTAAAATATTCACTCTTGTTAAATAATAAGAACATTCATGCATGTAAGGGAAAGTGATGACAATTATATTAAAAGTTAGTTACCTCTAGGAAATTACAATTGCAAATTTTTTCCTTTTGGTGTGAAGTTCTATGAATTTTAACACATGTATTGATTTGTGTAACTATCACAATGAAGATATAGTTCTATCACCCCCAAAAACTCCCTCATGCTACCCTTTTATAGTCACACACTTCCTCCACTCATAAGCCCTCATAAAGGCAACAATGATCTGTTCTCCATCACTACAGATTTGTCTTTTCAAGAATGCCAAATATAGTATGTAATCTTTTGAGACTGTCTTTATTCACTCTACATAACACCCTAAATAAGATTCATACGAAGTTGTACAAAGAAATAGTTCATTCCTTTTTTTTTTTTGGAGATAGAATCTCACTCTGTCACCCCGGGTAGAGTGCAGTGGTGTCACTATAGCTCACTACAACCTCAAACTCCCAGGCTCAAGAGATTCTCCTGCCTCAGCCTCCAAAGTAGCTGGGACCACAGGCCTGTCCCACTACACCCAGCTAATTTTTCTAGCTGATGTAGAGATGGGGTCTTGCTCTTGCTCAGGCTGGTCTCGAACTACTGTCCTCAAGCAATCCTCCCACTTCAGCCTCCCAGAATGCTAGGATTACAGGCATGAGCCGCCATGCCCGGCCAGTTCATTCCTTTTTATTGCTTAGTAGTATTTCATTGTATGGACATATCGCTTTATCCACTCACCTGTTGATGCGCAACTGTGCCGATTCCGTCTTTTGGCTATCACAAATATAACCATAAGTTTTTCTTTCTCATGGGTAACACTCAGGAGTGGGACTGTTGGGTCATATGGTAAGTGTGTATTTAACTTTATAAGAAATCGCCAAGCTATTTTCCAGAGTGGCTGCACCATTTTGCATTCCTACTAGCAATGTATGGGAGTTCCAGTTGCTTTGCATCCCCACCAGCTCTGGGTACTGTATTTTTTAAATTTCAGCCATCCTAATAGGTATATAGTCGTATCTCATTGTGGTTTTAATTTGCATTTTCCTAAAGGCTACTGCATAAATTACAATTTCAAGTATGAAAAAAGATGCCATTCACAGGCTTTCATCCAAAATCCAAAACACTTCTTGTCCCAAGCACTTTGAAAAAGAGATACTCAAACCTATATTTCCACAAGAAAATATTGCTGACTAAACATACAGTTTTACAAACTTCAAAATGCAACACCTTACCTGTAACTCTTGTAATATGGAGGCTGCCTCTTTCACGTCACCATTTTGCTCTTTTATAGTTGCTAATGTTTTAGTCAGTCGAGCACGCTCAATTTCAACATAAATCTACAAACAAGAGAAATTTACATTATCAAAATTTCTGTAGAAATGTGTTAAAATTTAAAAGGTAGAAGTGAACTATTCTTCAAACCAGGTATAAGAGTATTTATCTTGAAGCTATTGTGCATTTTACCCTCTATGTACAAATAGAACTGAGATATTTTATATTTCACAAATATAGCTATAATTTTTAGGAAAATGTCTCTGTAAAACCTTACCCATATTTTGTAACTTTGCTTTGAGAATCTAAATATGAAATTACTGTGTTTAACAAATAATAAGACAAGCTACATAAATGACAAAGAAAATGGAAAGTGCCTTTTGATTATCTGAAAAATAACACACTTTACAAAGAGTATATGCAGCCCAATATGTACAATTCAACCCATACTCTAATTCCGACATATCTTAAATATAAGACTACTTTCTTTAAAAATATCTGATCTTGCTAAGTATTAAAGTGGCTAGCATTCTTTTGTAGCTATAAGTAATGTTAGCGGATTTGTAATGTTCAAAAAATTAAACATTAAAAATATAACTACAGTATAATCTAATGAGTCTAGAGAATGATGTTCATGCTTAGGCTGCTCGCCCCTCAGCCTTTGCTCTGCAGCAACCCCTTGCCCATCCTACCCCTCAAAACATTAATTTCCAATAATATCAAACTACTTATAGTTTCCAAAATACACCATGTGTTTCTTATTTTGGTATCTTTGTATATAATTTCCCCTATGTCTAAAATGGCCTCTCCACACCCCTGGTCCTATAGAATTTTTATTCGTTCTTAAAAGGCCACATATAAATTTGGGATAAGATCACTAATTCCTAGAAAAATCTGGATATACCAAGATCGTCACTATTTAAATATATTCATTTGCATATGGGAAGATACTAGATGTACAAAGATAATATTGGCTGAATTAAAGTGATGACATTTTGTGTATTTCTTAAAAAAATAAACACACCATACATACTCATATAAAATGTCTAAATACACAAGTATCTCTGAATACAGAAAAGACAGTACTTACCACTGTGAGTTATGTCAACAGAAAACTCACCTTTCCTTCTGTAACCATTCGTAGAGTATCAATTAATCGAAGCTTGATTGGAAGGTCTGTGATTTCCTCGACGTAAGTACAGCACTGTTGAACCATTTTTGCAACAGCCTAAAATATTAAAAACTGTTCATAAGTAAAATTAATTCCTCACACAGGAAAAAAATGTATTTTATTGATGGAAGAGCTATGGTCAAAGTTGGTCCTCCCAAGCAACTCTACTGAAATGCCCATGAAGATCAAAGAACATCAAAATCTCCCTGTTGGCTAAGAAGTACTGAATACACAGTAACAAATAAATAAAGCTTAGGAAATCCTCAGATACAAAGATGTAGACAAGCAGAAAAACATGGAAGAAATGGCAGCAGACTAAAAAGGAAAAAAGATAAGAGAAAGCAGAGTTCCACAGTGGTTGGAAGCCGGGACCAGCAGATCCTGTGATCCGGGAGAAAAGAGGCAGCGGCAAAGGCAACGGGCACAAGCTCCCTCATCTGGGTGGGAGGAGCAGCCACAGTTACCCACTGACACCTCAATAGAACATGACACCACATCTCTCTCCTCAGTTTCCTCATAGGTAATGTAAGGGGTTGGACTACCTTCTCTCCAGTTCAACATTCTGTGACCTAGGTCATGGGTCAGCGAACATTTTCTGTAAATTTTTGCAAATATTTACAAAGTAAATATTTTAGATTTCGTGGGCCATATAGTCTCTGTGGCAACTGTTCAACTCTGTCTTTGTAACTCGAAGGCTGTCAGACAATATATAAACAAATGGGTGTGGCTGTGTTCCAATTAACTTTACAAAAATAGGTGGCAGGTGAGATTTGATCTGTGGCCCATCATTTGCCAACCCCAAATCTGGATTTTTAAATAGAAGACCATAATCATTGATAATAATAATTAGGACCCTGAGCCATCAAGAAAATGTTGAATTACATTAAGTATATTTTGATTAAGATGGCAGAAAAGTAAACAGCCTATCTTGGAATAATTTCCATGAAAAACATTTAATGTTTAAGTAGCTCAGGTGAAACTTTTAACTACCTGAAAAATGGCTGTTGAGAGACCCAGGGGTTCCAGAAAGCTAAGGTTTTATTGCAAAATATAACTCATTCAATAAGTGCAAAGCTCTAGAACATCTAGTATCTCACAAAATACATGATCCTTCTAAAATTAATTATAATGATTTCTAGGAGCGCACACAACTTGGTAATTCTCAAAGCTGTGCAAAAAAGACATTAACGGAAATCAGAGAGGGGGGAAAAAAACCCAAAACAACTACAGTAGTCCCCTCATATTGTAGTTTCACTTTCTGTGGTTTCAGTTACCTGAGGTCAACTACAGTCTGAAAATGATATAATAATCTGTAAGTCTTAAATTGCATGCCATCCTGAGTAAGGATGAAATCATACTGTCCAACCATCCCTTGGTCCAGCATCTCCATGCTGGCTATGCTACCAGCCCTAGTCACTGAGTATCCATCTTGGTTATCAGATTAACCGTCTTGGTATCACAGTGTTTATGTTCAAGTCACCCTTATTTTACTTCATAATGGCCCCAAAGCACAATATTAGTAATGTTGGCAATTTGGATATGCCAAAGAGAAGCCAAAAAGTGCTTCCTCTAGTGAAAAGGTGAAAGAGTTCTTGACTTAGTGAGGAAAAAACATAGTGTATATACAGTTCGGTACCATCCAGGGTTTCAGGTCTCCACTGGGGGTTTTGGGATGTATCCCCTGCAGATAAGAGAGGACTACTGCATATCAATATTCTAATGAGAAGTGAACATCCTGCTGCTTTCTGAAAAAAATGTAGGTAAGTCATTAGGGAAGCTATGGTTGGAGTGACCCCCTGGGTTCAAGTGACAGACAGTGAACAGAAACCATTAATTTAAAGCAATCTAGAACAGGTTATATTTTTAAAAAAATTACTAAGTCTACTTAAGCAAAAAAGAAAATAATCATGGGAAAACGATAGAAACTTTTGAGTCCCTAAGCACATTCCATAGCTATGAAGAAATAATACATTATAGGGAAAAGAGCAACCCTGGTTCCAGCTCTGGTTGTCACTAGCCAGCTGTGAATCAGACTCAAAACCTCTTTCTCTAAGAAGCCTTCCCTAATAAACCTAATCACTTTCTCTCCCTCCTTTCACATTTCTTAGCATATTTCACTACTCTGTCACTTATTATACACTGCCTAATACATGTAATTTTTTAAATGAATCTTAAGGATACTTGATAAAGATGTGCTATGATTACTTGTGATTTATATTCTTTATGAAACTATAGGGTATTTGAGGGCAAGAGCTACAGGTTGCATGTTTCTTCACATTCCAAGAGCCTTACATACAAATCTCAATTTCTTCATCTGAAAAGTAAAAGTTAAACAGTCCCCACTACTAGCTCTGAAATTTTATGACACTATGAAACTATTTATTTACTTATTTAGAGACAGGGTCTTGCTATGTTGCCCAAGCTGCAGTGCAACGGCTATTCACAGGCACAATCCTAGTGCACCAAAGCCTTGAACTCCTGGGCTCAAGCGATCGTCCTGCTTTAGCCTTCTGAGTAGCTAGGACTACAGGTACGCACCACCACGCCTGGCTGATTTTCAAATTTTTTGTAGAGATGGAGTCTTGCTATGTTGCTTAGGCTGGTCTCAAATTCCCGACCTGAAGTGATCCTCCTGCCTCAGCCTCCCAAAGCACCAGGATTATAGGCATGAGCCACTATGCCCAGCCTGCCCCAAGACTTATAATTGTCCCATAGAGCTGCAGTCCCCAACCCCCAGACTGTGGACCAGCACCGGTCCATGGCCTGTTAGAAACTGGGCCACATAGTAGGAGGTGAGTGGTGGGGCAACTGAGATTCATCTGTATTTACAGCTGCTCCCCGTCGTGTATATCACCACCTGAGCTCCGAGTCCTGTCAGATCAGCGGGGCCATTAGCTTCTCATAGGAGTGCAAACCCTACTGTAAACTGCGCATGCGAGGGATCTAGGTGGTGTGCTCCTTATGAGAATCTAAGGCCTAATGATATGAGGTGGAGCTGAGGCAGTGATGCTAGCGCTGGGGAGCAGCTGCAAATACAGACGATCATCAGCAGAGAGGTTTGACTGCACAATAAACATAATGTGCTTGAATCATTCCGAAACCACCCCCCTACCCTAGTCTGTGGAAAAAGTGTCTTCCATGAAATCACTCTCTGGTCCCTGGTGCCAAAAAGGCTGGGGACCACTGCAATAGAGAGCAAGTCACTTAGAAAATCAGAGGAAGATGATGATTTACCTAATAATTATCTCTCAAACTAAACAAATGAGCACCAAAAGGCATATTTAAGTGATTCCACATGTATTAGGATTGCCTAATTAAGTCCATGCTAATTCTTAACAATGCATTTTATATTTTATATGCATGTAAACATACCTAAATAGAAACAAAAACAAAACCAATTACAGTAACTTTGATGTTTGCAAAAAATAATTTAACCCACTTTAATACTGTACTCATCCTAGCAGCAGTCTAATTAATAAAACAAGAGATTTGGTCAAGAACCCTATACGTCTATTTCTGGTTCCACTACTACTTTTTTTACAATGTCGTTACCTTTATTATTTATGTTTTTTTTTGTTTTTCTGAGACAGGGTCCCACTCTGTCACCCAGGCTAGGGTGCAGTGACATCAACACAACTCAATGCAACCTCAAACTCCCAGGCTCAAGCAATCCTCCTGCCTCAATCTCCTGAGTAGCTGGGACTACAGGCACAAACCACCACGCCTGGCTAATTTTTTTTTTCTATTTTTTGTAGAAATGGGGTCTTGTTATGTTGTTTAGGCTGGTCGTGAACTCCTGGCCTCAAGTGATGCTCCTGCCTCAGCCTCCCAAAATGCTGGGACCACAGGCGTGAGCCACTGTGCCCAGTATATCTTTATTATTTAAAGCAGAAAATAAGAACCCAGAAGCTACTCAGGGAAAAGCATTTTAAAGATGAGATATAAATGTGAAAAATGGAATCTACTTCTACAGAGGAGCATTAAATATACCTCAAGCAGAAGGATATCTTAAGCAGAATAAGCAAACAGTAAAGAAAATCCAGCTTCACAAAAAGACTAAAACTTCTATAATCTTTAAACAAAATGAGTAAAGTAATCTGCCTAAAAATGGACTCAAAAATAAGTTAAAGATTAAGTGTTTAATAAAAGAGATATGATTAAGTAAATTAGATTATCAACTCGATGGATCATAACACAACCATTTAAAATAATAAAAAGGAAGATAAAGAACAACATGGAAATAGAACAAAGCTGCATCGACACTCTAAGTACAATTTTGTAAAAAATATGCAAATATATAAAGACTAGAAGAAAAAACAGAAGTACAAACAGTTGTGTCATTATGAGAACGTGGGCAGAATTGTAAAACACCCTCCAGGATGCTGCAATGTTGATTTAACACATTTTAAACAGATGCATAGAATAGTTTTCTAAAAGTCCTATGTAAACGAGAATGTATTTGTTTTTTGAGGCATTAAGAACTCACCTGTTTTAACTGACTCCGCCTTTTTGACAAAAGCATAATATTTTCATTAAGTAAATCCCATTCTTTAGCCTCATAGCACATCTTCACTACTGCAACTAAGATACGGGATGTAGACACCATATCGGAAGCCTGTAAAAATGAAAATATATTGAAAGTTAATGGAACAATGTTAAATGAAATTAATGGTAATTGAGGTTTTCAGTATAAAGTACTCACAGTTCGCGTCTGTTTTTCCAAAGAGAGAAGGGTTTCAATAACTTCCTGAAGTCTTCCTTCCTAAAACAAAAGATAAAACTGAACAATGAAAACACCACCAACACAAACCAAATAACTCGTCTAAAACGAGATGTTCCTAATACAGAAAAGGAAAAATCAACACAGCCTACTCCAGAGCAAAAGGACCACCCTATAACTACTTTTGTTTTGTTTCTCTCCTTTTCATGATAGTGCCTGCTTCTCCAGTTGATTCCATAAGTCAGTGGTTCCCTACTTGGGGCCCACAAGTTATTTTTAACATTTTAAAATGCCTAAGAGAAACTCAACATATAACAATGATATAACACCTAAGAAAAACATCAAGTCTTTGTTTTGGATTCTAATTTATCAACTCAGTGTGGTAATACCTGTTTATCTTGTTCTACTCAGAGCGTCTAGCTGGTAGTCACACGTGTCTTTGAAGAATAAAAATGGGAAAATGAATAATTTCTTTATAAAGTTATTATAACAAATATTTTAAAACACAGAGTCTCGAGAAGAAATGAAAAGAATATTTGGTGCTAAAAAGGATAGGAAACCCTTGTTTAAGTTTTCAATGACTTTAAAAATAAATTAGTAATCATGTTTACAGGAAATGAGGACCACCTAGAATACCCCTGCATGCTATACTGAAAGTCATACTCTTAAGCAGATATTGATCCAACCAAAATACACCCCATTCTGTCAACTGATAATAACCTCTCCATACCTCTACCTCATGTGCAAAAACAAAACATTCTCCCTGGGACATACATTAAGAAATGGGAATAATAAAATTCAAATAATATAAACCTAAATGATAATATACCAGGACTACAATAAGTCATCCTGTTAGGAACTACACATTTTGATAAAAACAAAACCAACTTACAGGAAAAAAAACTACATTTAAGATACTGATATTAATAACTATCGGGTACATAACTCTGACAATAAATTGGAAGTGATGAGAAGGGTTTTATTCAAAATTTGTTTTTCTAACCATAAATGAAAATGTTTTAATCTTAATGACATTCATGGATGGTACATGAGTACTATCATTTTCTACTGATGAAAGAAACTAATTAAACAGCTTTTGAATTAAGGGCACAAATAATTTTTGAACTTTTCAGAATACTGCTGCCAGGATAACTTTTTTCTTTTAAAGAGACAGGATCTCGCTATGTTGTCCAGACTGGACTGGAATCTTGGCCTTAATCGACCCTCCCACCTCAGCCTCCTGAGTAGCTAGGACTACAGGTGCATACCACCATGCCCTGCTGTAAGATAACTTTGAAACTATGAATTTTCTATGCAGGGCAGAATATGTACTATATAACCACTATCTGAACTTATTTTAATTAAATCTGAAACATACGATTATTAACATATCTTAACAATGTTTCCTATGCAAAGGAGAGCACCAGTTCTGAAAGTTCTATAGATTCATGTATACAATAAATGTTGGCTAAATGTTCATCAGAGGAAAAGAACAATGAACAAATCTATAAATTCTCCAAAGTTGAAGGCTAATAAATCATAAAAAAAAATCAAAGAATCTTAGAACTAGAAAGACTGCTAGAGTTTAATTCAATCACCTCATTACAGATTAAAATGATGGACCTAACAGCTTAAAAGACTTGCTCAGCCATAAAAAGAGTCAGCAGAACCAGGTCTCTGGGCTCTTGCCTCAAGGTCCAAAGCTCCCTCCACGGCAGTGCTTCCCTTACCATACTGGTCTAAGTCACACCTTTTGTTTTGATCAAAATAATCTCCATATGGAAATAGTTACTATCTGGCAACAAAAGGAAGTGCAAAAATAGTTAAATGGTAAAATACTGTTTACTGACAGTCATCTCCTGCCACATTTGCAATTACTACTATGTCACTCATGTGACTGTGGTCAACAGAGTGTAGTTTAATATATGGCATTCTAATTCAGAAACATGGGTACTAAAGAACCACATGCTACATGTGAGGGAATCACACATTGATCTAGAGCCACGGTCTGCAGTATCAACAAGACATTAAATGTCACCTTCTCAGAAGAACATTCTTGGACAATTGCTCTCTAACCTCAGTAGTCACTTAGCATCTCCTTTAACACTCAACCCTACAAACTCTGCTCTGCAATCAACACAAACTATATTCTATTTTGATGTTTATTGTCTTTCTAATCTCACCAGAATGGAAACTGTAAGAGTACAGACCATGTCTACATTGTTCACCATTGCAAGCACATGATGTTGCTTCTGTGGATATTATGGTACATCCTTTAATACCTTGTATCAGTTATTAATGTACATCTTACCTCCTAAGTAGTCTGTAAGTTCCCTTAGGACTAGATCCTTCTTGCTTCCCTTTGTACCAACCTGCTCATAGTATGTATGAATGGAATGACATTGACCTGAACTATTCGGTCAACCTTAATGGCTTACAATTCATGATTTGTACTGTCACAATAAGTAGGATATGACAAATTATATGGCTGACAATTTAGTGCTATGTGAAGGACACTATCATCAAGTTCCCTAAGTACAATTTCCAATTCTAAAATCATCCCACTATTTTCTCCCAATCTTCCATGTTCAATCCCACGGCTAAACATCTTCCTTCTTCCTTTTCCTGTGTATTCACACAGTTCCTGAAATTCTACCTCCTTGATGCTGTCTCTCCACTAAGGAGGAGCAAGATGGCTAGAACTATCCAAAATCAACCTGTCAGAACATGTGGCTTCGGTGACTCATGTTTCTCATTACAATAACCCTTGTAAACAAGGTAAATGACTGAGTTTGTTCAACATCAATACATGTTAGGAATCTATAAATTCTGTATGTTTGCCTCCTTTAAATCCTAAATATATCCAATCTTCTAATGATGTGTTAAACAACCTAAACAAGTAAGAAAAAGACCAATAACAAGTTAGCACAAATAGTAGAAATTTAAAGCCAACCCAATACTTTTAAATGACCTATTTCTTAAAGGGGTCTTTTCAAGCTGCTAACAATCAGTAACCTGTTTCACATTTCATTTCCTCTTTATTTTTAATATTAATCTTAAGAAGAGGCTGCAGGTGACCAAAAGAAATGAAAAGACAGGCCAGGCGTGGTGGCTCATACCTGTAATCCTAGCACTTTGGGAGGCTGAGGTGGGAGGATCGCTTGAGGACAGTTCAAGACCAGCCTGACCAACAAAGTGAGATCCTATCTCTACAAAAAATAAACTAGCCAGGCGTGGTGGCACGCACCTGTAGCCCCAGCTACTTGGGAGGCTGAGGCAGGAGGATCACTTGAGCCTAGGAGTTTGAGGTTGCAGTGAGCTATGATGATGTCACTGCACTCTAGCCCAGGTGACAGAGCAAGACCCTGTCTCACAAAAAAAAAAGAGAAATGAAAAGACATTAAGAGGAAGGAGAACCAAAAGATATGTCCAATTTTTTTTTTTTTTTAAAGAGATGGGGATCTTGCTATGTTGCCCAAGGTGGCCTAGAACTCCTGGCCTCGAGCAATCCTACCACCTCAGTCTTCCCAGTAGGAGACATTCAATTTAAGAATGTAGGTAGTTCCCAAATAACCATGGGCCCCTCTGTGTATCAAGAACTGCTAAATACCGTATCTTTACAGTTCAGAAAAGGCCCTCTTTAGATTAATTTTTGACTCCTTAATACAAGGTGAAGAGATAACCATCATCAAGAACTAGTATCACTTTCATTATCTCATCAACCTGATGCAAGGTCCTCACATACCAATCACAGAGGTGGTAGAATGGTTAAAAATACAGGCTCTGCAGCCATACTGCTCGGGTCTAAATCCCAGCTCTACTACCATATTACTCAGGCAAGACACAAGCTCTCTGACTCTCAATTTTTCTCTTCAGTGAAGTGAGCATAACAACAGGATTAAATCAATATCTATAAAGTTATGCCTGGAACGTAGCATGTACTACATCATCATCATCATAGTGGTTAACATTTTAACAGAATTTATACAGCAATAAATATTAGTTATTACTGTTATTTGCTAGGTGGGTGTTAGGACACAGACATAGAGTTGTACTAGGTCACGACTACAGGAGGTTCAAAAGACCTAGATTTGGCAATTTTACTACCCACGTCTAGACTTCAGTCTGCCTTTTTAAGGCTTCTGCTATATGTGGTTTTCTCACCTGATCCACTCTTATTAAGTCTTCATACACGTAATTTTTATCTCCAAGTCTGTTTCACATTAAAAATAAAAAATGTCTCAAGGAAATTAAGGACAGAATTGATAATCCCTTAAAGAGGTAGTAGGACATAGCAAAAAGAACACTATTCCTGTTGCCAAGAGACCTGAGCTTGCTTTACCTTGGATAAACCACTCAAGCTGCCCGAACCTTAAGTTTTCTCACAAGTAAAAATAACAAAACTTTCTTCAGTTTTATTGATGGGCTCAAAAGAATGTATGCTAACTAAAATGTTCCATATATTCCAACATAGAAATGCAATATTAATGTTTTTATGTTTGGCAGAATGGTTCAAAAATAATATAAAATGAACAATAAAAAGCAAAACAGAAAAATGTTTAAAAAAAATAAACCAGGACTGTAGGACAACCATCTAATCTAAAAGTTGAAGTGGGTCTGTGTGCATCCAAAAAAAAATTTTTTTATACCCTCCCACCTCCCAGCCCTCTCCCTGAACCACCCCCACTAAAAGTATCCACACATACCCCTTGTTTTGTTCAGCTGGCACAATGGCCTAAAACAAAAAAATTATAATCTAAATGGCTTTAATTTTATCTAGTTTAACAGGCCCCAAAAGTCTTTGTTTTAAATTCTCCTGTTACCCACTGGACACGTAAGAAAGCATCTGGCATTTGAGTTTGCATGTTTTTTCAACTTTCTTGAACATAACAACAATGTCCTAAATAAATGCTCCACATACAATCACTAGAACAATTGTAGCAGTGAAGTCTTTTTTTTTCTTACTGGTCTATAAGCTATTTGAGGGCAAGAGCTTTATCTAATAATTTTTATACTCCCCACAGAGTCTAGCACTAAGTCTTACACACAGTGAGCTGTTATCAGAAGGAAATGGTAAACGGAAGATTTAGTGGTACTTCTCTAAGACAAATGATTTGTTTCTTCCTTACCAATAGTATTATTCTATAAATGCCAATGTGGAGGTTCAGAGGCTGACTTTGGCCTATGGGTATGTTTTGTTTGATCTGTATAGCATAGGCTCAAACAGTATTTTAAAGCAGATTTGTGTCCAGTTTTTAAATATTAAGGTATTTCATATAGAATCCTTATTTCTTGTTTCTTCCTCAAATTAGCAGCACCGACAAAGCTCGGCCTTCATCCCCAATTGTCAAAGATGAACTGGAGATGAAGAGTTGTTGCCTCCCTTTCCTGGGTAGGTGCTCAGAAGTTCAGGGTTTCATCACACTTGGCTCAGTAGGCAGGACAGCATGGTGGGTAAGAGTGCAAGCTCTAAAATCGGTCTGCCTGGGTTTGCATCCTGGCTCCACCACTTTACTAGCTGTATGATCTTGGGGCATGTGACTCAACTTTTTCTAGCCTCACTTTACTTGTCTGTAAAATAAGAATAGTAATACCTATTGCACAGGGCTGAGGTGAAGATCATGAGTTAGTGCATGTAAGCAGAGTGCCTGGCACACTGTAGGAAGAATTCAATAAGTGTCAGCTATTATTATCTGCCTGGCACCGTAGGCTTTTGAGTTTTCCCACCCTTATGTAATGATAATGATAATGTTTCTTTACAGTGGCTCCTAGAAAGCTCAGAGATGAATTTATGGCTCCCCCTCAGCAAACATACTGAACCTAAGAAATATGTTATCTATCAACTTTATCATCTTTCTCCATCCTTGTTTTTTGGAAAGCTGCACTAAAATCTTTCTTTTTTTTAACTACTAAAAAGGTTTTCTTCTAAAAACTAATTGAGATGCATTACTTGACACTCTTCTTGTCCCTGAATTTACTACACTGTAATGTACTTACAAATGGTACGTATTTGTCATTACTTCTGTAATTCCCTCTCCAAGAATGACTCCACCTCATTCCAAGCTTACTAATTCTTCAAGTCTCAATACAAACGTCAGCTTCTCTCTAAAACCTTCTCTTATCTCACCATTAAGAGCGCACAGCTTCCTCCTCTGTGTTCCAATAACACTTTACACTTGTATGGCACTCACCACCATGCATAACTTGACTAATTCGTCATGTACGTGAATTCCTGGAGGACAGGGGTTCTTTGTTAAACATCTTTGCACTATCACTTTCCTGCCCCTTCTCCAGGCCAAAGACTAGGCACATCTCCGTCATTCATAAACGATTTAACGACATAAATTGATTCGGCAACAGCAATAGAACTAAACTCTGATCTAGCCTGAATACAGAAGCGGCCTTAAGCCCCGGGAAAATACTAAGGTAAACGTCACTTAAAACAGCATCCAGGAAAACCGGGGCCCAAGCCTACGGGGACGAAGTGACCACCTGTCTTGGGGAGGGTCTGGGAAGCTACATGCACGAGCGTACTCCGTAGCCCTAGCTGGACAGAAGCGGCGGCTCCACTCATGCAGACCCAACCGAGGCTGGACAGGCAATGGGGGGGATGTACGCTCCAGCTCACACGCTCCCTGAGGCCTAACCCGGCTCTGCGCCGTGACTCAGCCCCTGGCGCCCGCCAACAGCCAGCCTCCGGCCTCCCCTCACCTTGGCCAGCTTCTCGCACTCGGGCAGGCGCTGATCCACTGTAGCGCTGTAGTCTACCTCCATCTTGACGATGCGCCCGTCAGCCCGCTCCGAGCCGCCGTCCGCCATGGTCCCTGCTTCAGCGTCCCTGGCTGTCCCCCCGCTTTGGCCACCACTCGTCACCCACACCGGAAGCCGCCTGCGCACCCGCTCAGGCAGTGCGTCGGGAGCCCGCGCGAAGGACCCCTCGAGGCCCCCGGTGCTGGCCGCCAGTCAGGCACTGCCGCGGACAGCCTGTGGGCGGGGCGCCGGCGCGGGGCTCGCCCCTCGCCCCTTCAGCCTGCGCCGGGTTTTGTCCTTGGTGACGCCAGGCTTTCCATCTAAAATTTGCGGTGAGAAAAGCGAGCGTCATATAATAGGCCATCCCATAGATTCTTACACCTGTGCTTCGAAAAATGATTTTTCAGAACCGTAGACAAGTCTTTAACTTTTCTTGCATCTCGGTTTTCTCATCTCCCCATGAGGAGGCTGCAATAAACCTTAAAGAATAAAGCGCTAAGGTTTTATCTGATTGAGAATCTTGGTGGCTTAACCTGTGGGATCTCTGAAAGCTCGTAAGAGAAGATGTGGCAGCGGCTCAGTAACTTAACAAGCAAAGTGTTTTTTGTTTCGTTTTTAGTATAATCCACTGCCTTGGTAAGAAGAATCGTTAGAAAGACGTTTTATTTATTATCCCTGTAGGACTCTCGTGAGCATCAGACAAGATCCCATGTGTGAGACAGTTTCAATGCTTGACTGTACAAATTTTAGTTATCATCATCCGTACCAGCTGAGTTTCTATAAAATAGTTTAAGATCCTTGAAAATGGGGATGAGGTGTGTGGTGTGTGCATAGGGTGAACAATAGCAAGGAGAGCAAGAGGGAAATCTGGAATGGTCTGTCATGTTAGTGGTTCTCAATTTAATTAGTGCCAATATCCCTTATATATCCTGAATAGACCTGTTATTTAAGAAACTGTTCTGCAATGAAAATCATGGAAAATATAACCCATCTACAAACAAAACAAGACCATATCCTAGCTGTAATGTAAAGGAGAAGCAATTTTTTTAAAAAAGCAAAACATATATTTCTAGGCCATTCGCGGTGGCTTGCGCCTGTAATCCTAGCAATTTGGGAGGCCGAGGCGGGAGGATCACTTTAGCTCAGGAGTTGGAGACCAGCCTGAGCAAGAGAAAGACCCCATCTCTACCAAAAACAGGAAAATCAGCCGGGTGTTGTGGTGCGTTGCCTGTAGTCCCAGCTAGTTGGGAAGCTGAAGCAGGAGGATGGCTTGAGCCCTGGAGTTTGAGGTTGCAGTGAGCTATGATGACCTCACTGCACTCTAGCCCTGGCAACAGAGTGAGACCCTGTCTGGGGGTGGTGGTGGAAATATATATGTATCTCTAAATATAAAGGCTAAGACCTAAGACGTAGTCATTTGCTTGCACCTATACACAATAAATGTAAATGTGAAAGCTGCAACTGCAACAGGTGTGTTCTCTTGGTGCCTCAAGCATCATAGGGGCTTACTGTTAGTGATGTGATTTTTCTAAAATGGTGAACAACTTCTTGGTAAAGTTCTGCCTATATCAAATATAATTTTCCATTGTTTTTCACATAGAAGAATTCCTAGAAATTTTAGTTCATGTTAAAACTGCAAAAAAAAAAAAGCTGTCATATGTAAAATTGAGTTAGGGTCTAGGCCTTGGATATATAAGTAGGTATCTGGCAGGACATCCAAAAGTCTGATGGAATGTGGGACAATATTTTATTGTGTAGACTTGTTGCATGGCAGGCTGTCTAGCATTTCAATTACATGCTAGTATCTCCCTCTTTCCCTAGTGATTGTGACAACTCAAAATTCCCCTACGAATTTCTAAAACACACTCTCACTATACGGGGGCCCGTATAGTTGAGATGCACTAGGCTAAGATGCTTTTTGACTCTATATTCTGTGTGAAATTGGTTTGACTAGAGTAGACCAAAGGATCAGGGTGGCTAAATATTGTGTGAAGAGTTTGAGAAGACAAAAAGTAACAATGGTGTGATGGAATAGACAGATTTATGGTTTCTAGAACTCAAAAAATAAGAGTGGGAGCTGGTCTAAGAAAGAGGCAAATAGGAAGTGGAGAAAACTGGTTGGCTTTCAGACCAAACTGAAGCCCTTCCTTGCCAGGCTTAGAGGTAGAAGAAAATGAAAGCAAATTGAAAGCTAAGGAAACAAGAAATTAAAGTTAAGTAAATAAAGAAGGAACTCATAAGAAGTCTGAATAATGATCAGATAAAGTAAGTACAGTATTATAAACAGATGCTTCATGAATTCTTTATATAGGTGAGTCTGAGATTAAATTTGTGGCTTTGTGAGAAAGAAGTTGGTTTCAGAAGAGAAAAATTGGCAGTGGAGGAATAAGGTATTTTAAAAGCGAGGGAGAAATGCTGATTGGAAAAAGGAGTTTATTCAGAAAGAACAGTGGTAATGAATGTTGTGATACTAATTATTGAAAATAATGTGTCCATATATTAATCACTATGTTTGGTATATTTGTTCATATTTGGCATTTATGGCACATTCAGCTTATTGGCTGTGCACATATCTGACCCAAAGTTCCTGCCTTTGGGAAGTGAACATTCTGAAGGGGAAAAGACAGAAAATAAACATGTAAATATGTGCAGCGGGGGTAGTGGTAAGTATTTGGGAAGCAGTCAAAGAAGGAATCCCTAGTGTGCCAAGACCTGAAGCAAGTAAGGGAACAAGTCTTGCAAATATGGGGATGAGGATTCCAGGCAGAGGCTGCAGCAGGTGCAGGAACCCTGAGGTGAGAGTGATCAGATCTGGCCTGTTTGAAGAACAAGGAGGTCAGAGTGACCAGGCCAGAATGAGTGAGGGCAAGAGTTGTCAGAGATGAGGTTTAGGGCAATTTGGTTATTATAAGGACTTGGTTTTTAATCTGAATGAAATGGGAAGCCACTGGGGGTCTTGGGCAAGGGAGTGGCAAGAGCTGATTTACATATTAAAAGAATCACTCTGGCTGCTGTGTGGTGCCTAGATTGGGGAGAAGTTGGGAGATTAGTTGGGAGGTTATTGCAATAATCCAGGAGGAAAATGATGGTGATTTGGATGAGGGTAGAGGCAGTGGAGGTGGTAAGAAGTGGCTGGATTCTGGGTATCTTATGAAGACAGAGCCAAGATAGGATTTGCTGACAGATGTGAGAGGAGAGGGCTCAAACATATCTGCAAGGCCAGGTGCAGTGGATCATGCCTATAGTTGTAGCACTTTGGGAGCCCAAGGCAGGAGGATTGCTTAAGGCCAGGAGTTCAAGACCAGCCTGAGCAAGAGCGAGACCCTATCTCCACAAATAATTTTTTAAAAAATTAGCCGAGTATGGTGGCATGTCTGTAGTCCCAGCTACCCAGGAGGCTGAGGCAGGAGGATCACTTGAGCCTAGGAGTTTGAGGTTGCAATAAGCTATGATGACGCTACTGCACTCTAGCTTGGGTGACAGGGCAAGACCCTGTCTCAAAACAAAACAAAGCAGCAAGATTTTTGGCCTTAGCATCTGGAAAGATGGAGTTGCCATTGACCAAGATGGAGCAGATCAGGGAGAAGCAAGTTAAGGGGAAAAGAGAAGGAGCTGAGTTTTGGATGTGTTAAGTCTGAAGTGCCTATTGGAGAGTCAAGTGACAATGTTAAGAAGACAAGTGGATATACATGATGTCTCTGTGGCACTACATAGCTAACAGGAGTCATCTGGGCTAGAGATTTGAATTTGGGAGTTGTTAATATATTTATGGTATCTAAAGCAATGAGTCTTATAGAAATGTTTCTAAAATGTGGTGTGTAAAATATTTTTTTTTGTAAATTGCCTGTTTTAAAGGCAATTAGAGGAATTGCTATTTTCCAGCCTGTTATGAATCATTTTGTAGAGAAAATTACACTGTATTTTATCATTTGAGTAAAATCTCTTGGTTCTGTGTTGGAAATACTTCATGCCAAATACAGTTATATCAGATAAGTCAACATAAATCATTGCATTTGTTTCCTCTTGCTGTGGTAACAAATTACCACAAGCTTAGCACAACAGAAACTTATCCTCTCACAGTCTGTAGTCAGCAAGTCCAGAATCAGTATCACTGAGCTAAAGCAAGCTATGGCAGGAGCTTGCTCCCTCAGGAGGCTCTAGCGGACAATCCATTCCTTGCTTCTTCCAGAGTCTGGTGGCTGCCAGCATTCCTTGGCTTGTGGCTGCATCACTCTACTCTCTGCCTTCATGGTCACATTGGCTTCTCCTCTTCTTTGTGTGTGTCAAATCTCCTTCCTGCCTCTCTCTTATACAGACACTTGTGATTATAGTTAGGGCCCAAGCAGATAATTCAGGATAATCACCTCATCTCAAAATCCTTAATTTAATCACATCTGCAAAGACCCTTCTCCCATATGAGGCAACATTTTCAGGTTCTAGGGATTAGGACCTGATATCTTTGGAAACCATGATTCAGCCTACTATAGTCATCTAAATATGTTTTAAACTGGGGTTTTGATATAAATTATTATATACTATTAATAGCAAATATGATTTCTTTTTCTCATAGGAAACATTTAAGATGCTCCATAAAAAGTGAAATTAAATGATGTCTCTATGGCACTACATAGCTAAGGAATACTATTTCCAGATCTGTGCTGATATCAATTGATGATATTAGGTCAAATATGCTTTTACATTAAAGAACCATAAGTTATGGATCCACAGATGCCTCCTCTTAAAGGACATTCAGGATCAAGGACAATGTCTTCTTTCATCACTAAAATTTCTCTCTAGTCACTACAGGTTGCATATTGTCTCATAGTATGAACAAAATACTAAATTGGAGTTTTCCTCCCAAAAGAATGTCACAATGGTAGACTTTGAGATCTCATGCCTGAAATGAAGAACCAATAACTATAATATAATGGTCTTAATACTGTATTTTCTCCTAGGTCATTCTGCAGGTAATTTGAAGACTTAGTAAGAAAATTTAGGCCTTTCATTTCATCTTGGAATATTCCAATGTTTTGCCAATTTCTGAAAAACAGGTAATGCAATAAAAAGTAAAACTTTGATTAATTTATTACTAGCTTATTTGTTAAAAAAAGAAGCCATACTTTTGGCCATAGAACCTCCAGTCTTTTTTATGTGAAGCAATTTGTACCTGAAAATTCACTTTTATTTTATGGGCATTTACTGCACAGCTTTGAGCAATTCCACATCAAAGACGTTCTCAGTATTTAATGGAGTCCTGATAAATGGGTCTACATATAAGAATTGCCTTGGGACTTCCTTGGGGTCATTTTATTAAGAAAGAATTTAACATTTACTTAGTAATCAAATGAGATCAAACATACAGATATTTAAGCACACACACTTAGACTTTGTTGGAATTAAGCAATTAATATATTATACAATAAAAATTAATTGCCAAGAATACTATTTGATTTTCAAAACCCATCCTTTAAAAAGGGGGACCATGTCAAAAGGACATAGGAGCCCACCTGAAAGAGCTTCCCAATGGCCATAGCTGGAACTGTTTGAGCAATAGGATAAATAATGTAATATTGATTATAACTCAAAGTATAAAATATATATGCATAAATCCATACTGATATATATATAAATAATTGAATAATTAAATAATTGAGGGAGGGGGGCAAATCTTGCAGAATTCCACATTATATATTCATATATGTAGATATCCTCCCCTCAATGAGATGGGGCTTAATTGCACTCACTTGAGTGTGGGCTGCACTGAATGACTTGCTTGCACGGAACAGAGTGTGGAAAGGGAAAAATAGTAACTTTACAATGGAAAAACCTGGCAGGTATTACCTTAACCAAGTCATCAAGGATAGGGTTAAAACAAACAAAAAAAGGTCTTTATCAAGGGCTACTTTGGGAATATAATGCTGAATATGGGAATGAGAGGTGGACATCTTTATGTCACTGTGATGTAACAATTTTGTTTTATTCCTTCTTTCCTTAGCCTTCGTTTTGACAAGCTAAACATCAGTCTCTCCACAAGCTTCTTGGAGTAGCCAAACATGCAGGTAAGATTAATGAGGGCTGGGCACGGTGGCTCATGCCTGTAATCCCAACACTTTGGGAGGCCGAGGTGGGAGAACACTTGAGGCCAGGAGTTCAAGACCAGCCTGGGCAAATAGCAAGACCCCACCTCTACCAAAAAAAAAAAAAAAAGATTAATGAATCTTACACTAATCATCCATTACCACACCAACCTCAAATTTGGCAGTGTGTGTATGGGGGGAGCGGGGGGGGGGTGGTGGTGGTGATTGGGGATGTTGCTGCTGACATCTAGTGGGTAAGGTCAGGGATGCCACTAGACATCCTACAATGGCCCCCACAACAAAGAATTATCTGGCCCAACATGTCAATAGTGCTGATGTTGAGAACCCTGCACTAATATATGCATACATCTAATAGATGTCTATTGGTTACCTACAATATCCCTCACCATGCTTCATTTTCCAGATGATGCAGATAAGACATGATCTGTCTTCTCAGGAAGCTTACCATCATGTCAGGGAGTTGGAGAACAGGGGAAACACTTAGAGTACTGTATGTAATGTTATATATAAAGGCCACACTTGCATACAAACAAGAACCAAAATGAATAGTCCAGATAAGTGTTTTGGGTTATCTAGAAAGGTAAAGAGTTTCCTAGAATGGCTCTGTGTGGGAGACAGGGTGTGCAATGGGCGTTGATGAACCCACAGACCTTAGATATTGTGGGTAGAAGAGAGGAAGGTGGGGAGAACCATAATATTTTGCTTTAGGAGTACCAGGGATGTTCTAGGAACAAAA
The DNA here is from genome assembly GCA_023783475.1 of Daubentonia madagascariensis. Lineage (NCBI taxonomy): Eukaryota > Metazoa > Chordata > Mammalia > Primates > Daubentoniidae > Daubentonia > Daubentonia madagascariensis. Next base: position 13,996,640 of record JAKFHU010000487.1, read on the forward strand.
CATGATTTGAATAGAGTCACAAAGTCTGTTGCTACACTCTCCTTTTAGAGGCTATTTACAGAGGTGGGTCAAGACCTTACAGCTTTGTCACACAAACTGAGAGAGGTTTCAAGGAGGGAGGACAGCATCAGGGTGCCCACGAAGAGAATCGGTTGAAAAAGCTCCTTAGATGGTTTGGTTGTGCAGCTCCCCTCTTCCCGTGTTTGGAGAACCCCTGCCTTCAGAGGTTGTCACTTATCTGAGAATATATGCTGTCACAAACATGCGAAGCCTACTATTCTTTTCCTCCTGGTCTTGTCATTCCTCTCTGGTAACTTTACTCTTTGTTCCTCTTTTTGCCTTCTGTGCACCACCCCTATTGTAAAAATATGTGATGATCCGCAACCGCAGATTGTACATTGCTAATGGGACATCATGATTATCCATAATGATGACAGCAAATCTTCAAGGCTCTTTGTAAGTAAATATTGCGACTTCATTGGTTGAAAAGAAACAAAGATGCAATTCTTCTTGCCAGACACTTGCCGACATGGCTTAAAGCATTTTTAAGCAATCTGTGCTTGACCAGTAGATGGCGCCCTCCTCCCTTAGCGCGAATGACTTATGAATGAACAAGCTCGCCCTATGCCCTCCCCGCCGCAAGCGCGGTTGTAGTGAATACCAGTCCGTCCCCAGTTCCAAATCTTTGGAATTCATCCTCTAGTCTAGTTCAGAGCCTCTCTGTCTCTTGTACTATTATAATAATATAATAACCTCCTGACTCTGGTATCCTTTTATCCAGCACACTGCTATCAGAATCACCTTCCAAAAGTGATTGGAAAGCCACAGCTGTAAAATGGTGTCATGGGGGATGAGCTGGGGAGAGGGATTCTCTGTGAAGGGAATGGGACAAGCAGAAGGGTCAAGGTAGAAAAATGGAGGCCTTCTCCAGCCAGGGGATTTGTCTCACTTGGCTGGAGGAGGGCTGGGAAGGGTAGTGGACTGCTGTGGGAAAGGTAGATTCAGAGCCTTGAACCTCCTGCCAAGGAATTTTGACTTGCTCAGTAGGCCACAGGGAATCACTAAAAGGTTTTGAAGGTGGCAGGGTTAGAGCTGTGCTTGCACAAGATTAATGTGACCAGGCATGCGATGGACTGAATGAAAAGAAAAAGAATCCAATGGAGAAGTCCTCTGACAACATGAGGTTTGGGGGAAGAAGCATATACATGACAATTTACAGTTTGAGAAATTTAGAGAAGTAGTTCCTCAACCATGATACCCATCAATAGAATACTTCATTCCAGAATCAACGTCAGGAAATGTCTAGGAAGCCAGGAATAGAGTCCACATACCCTGATGTCCTATGAGCATGCATATGTGGGGCTAGCCAATACATTCCAAGCTGCCTCTGGTAAGATAATTAGGTGCCCAGAGTGAAGCCACTACACTGGTTTTCAAGTAAGAAGTAGAAAAAAGAAAAACAGCTTGAGTTTCTTTCCGTATCACAGACTTTCAATGTGTTATTATTCAACACTACGGTGTCAGATTTAGATTTTCCACCTCGAGGAATTTGGTTTAGCTTTAATTAGTTGCTGTGAATATTTCTGAGCCAACTCTGAAAAGCATTTATCTAGAAAATAGTTTTCACTAAAATATAAGCTGGATATAGGGTGTCATTTACCCAGCAGGCTTTGTATCATGTTCACACAGTTATACATTCTCTTTAGCCGTATGGATGACTTTTACCACAAGCCTATCATCGTTATATTGGCTAAATACTTGTTAATTAATCATAATTCAAAATATAATATCTTAATATCGAGACCATGTGTATCACCATCCAAGCTCTGTGAGTAGCTGCAGAACTTTAGAGCATGCATATTTTTCAGAGCAAAGATTATGCTTACAGGTTATTCTTGTACAGGCAACTGATGCATTTTCATCCAGCAACTTTTCAGAAAAACAAGCTTAAAAATACCAGACAAATGAAAAACAGACTTCAGCAGTTAGTTAGTGCTGCTTCCTGAGTAACTGAAGAATGTGCTTCTTGTGGTTAAATGAGGGATCTGTTTAATATGGATGAAATACCAACACTGCAGGCATTTGCATTGACATTTCACTGTGACTTTTTGAACTTAGGAGTGCTTATTCGAAAACCTACTCTTTCTGCTCTGCAAACCGTGCAGATTGCAGAGCCGGGCCAGGAGAGGTAACAGGCTAGGTCGGGTTCCTGCTCTCCCTTGTTCCCTCTTTCTGTTTGTACTTCATTTCCATTCACATTGCTGTTCCCCCCAGTTTTCCAAGATTCCTTTTCTGAAACCAGTTAGGAAACCAGGCAAGGGTTTGTTCTCCTGCTCTCAAATCCCATCGCCTCTCCAGCACTGGATTTGCTTACTGGACCAAAGTGAAAACGTTCGTGGTGGGCATTTGTATAGACTTTTTCCTAAGGTCAAGAGACCAGAAGCTTCCCAGACTGGCTGGAAGGAGCACTGCGGCGCCCAGGGCACATTTGAGAGCAGCTTCGAAGGGCAGAGGAGCGGAGGGAAGCCCCTTCTCCCGATGCGCCCAGCGCTGGCCACGCTTGGCTCGGGGCAGCCCCACCGTCTGGCAGCAGCCCGGGAGAGACATGCTGTTTTGTTTAAATCCTCCACATTCTTTGCCATTTCCCCATTGGCCGGATGGGGCTACCCTCCCCGCCGCGGCCGCTGCTGATGTCAGCCTCGCTCGCGCTCGCTCCTCCCGCACCCACCTCCCCGGCCCCAGGCACACTGCAGCTCCGCGAGGACTCTCCGGCCCCGGCGAGGTGGCTGCAAACTCGCGGGCACGCACGGCGCCCGGGGAGCCGAGGGACTCGGGGGAGGGGACGTGCGCGGAAGGCGCCAGCTTCCTCTTGCCGCCCCTGGCAGCCGCGGGCAGAGGTGGGAGGCACCCGGGGCCCCAGCCGGGCAGCGCCGAGGGCGGCGGCGGCGGCTTCCCTTTTCTCCCCCTGCGAAGCCCTGGAACGGCTCGGGGCCCTAAAAAGAGCAGGAAATCTTGTTTACCGCCCAGGGAGAGGAGCCGATCGAGCCTTTGTCTGGAAAGTCAGCATCTCCGGCTCCGGCTGCAATGTGTTCCTGGTGACATTACACTGGGCAGATCGGCCGGAGGAGGGGAGTCGCCAGGTTCAGGTCTGCTTTTCGGAGGCGGATCGAGCGGGTGACTTTTGTGCATTCGTTTTAATTTTTGGGAATCTCTTTTTTCCTCCCTCGCCCGCTGCTGGGCATGTCCTGATCTGGCGGCCGCTCCTACCACCCCGAGCTGCCGATCAGAGCCGTCTCCAGCGGGTCTCCCTCCCTCCCTGACTTTGCAACACCGCGTTCTGGGAGGACCGACCTCGGCGAGGAAGGAGGCGGGGAGCTGCGAGTACCGGGACTCAAACCTTGACATGCTCTCGGGCGGGGAGGAGGAAGCCAGGAGCTGAGCGCACCGCCGGGGCTGCTTCGCCGGCCGGCTCCGAGCACCGGGCTCCGGGCGCCCTGCCCTGCGCCTGGGCGGCAGCCTTGTTGGTCCGGGGGGCACCCCCTGCTTCCCGCCCCGGGGGTCCGCGGCCGGCAGGACCATGCTGCTGAAGGAGTACCGGATCTGCATGCCGCTCACCGTAGACGAGGTAAGCACCGCGCCCGGCCCGGCCTCGCCCGCTCCGAGGCCCCTGCCCCGGGGCGCTGGGTCCCCCACCGCCGCCTCCCGGCCGGTGGGTCCACTGCGGGCGGCGGGGAAACAAACCCAGGTGGACCTTGCCTCCCAAACCATAAGCCTGGAAGGGGAGGAGGAAGGAGATTTGCTGTTTCCACTTGTCACCCCAGTGGGGGAGGGCGGCGTTGGGTGGGGCGGTGGGCTCCAGGTGGGCTCTTTGGGGGCGCCCAGAATCCTGATTGCTGAGGATCACAATGAGCCAAAGGGAGTTGCTGCGCCCCCTCCCTCCAATTAAGAAAATGAATAAAGCCAACCCAAGAGCCCCAAGCGCGCCCTGTAGCTGGGGTGTAGGGGGCACCCTGTCCTGACAGTGGGCCCAGCCTCATCTCCCTCCACTGTACGGTCGGGGTGCAGGGAGAAGCCCTGCGCTCTCGGGATCTAGAGGTCCCGAGTCCCGCGGGAAGGCACCTCGAGCCCTTGGCGGGGGGGTCCATGTGGACCCCGACTTCTCGCGGTCGCTGTGGACCCGGGCGCCGCTCCCTGCACGCCCGTCCTTCGAGGCTCCCAGACCCGGCTCGGTCCTTTAGCAAACCGCCTGGCTCGGAAACTTTCTGCGTCTCTTGTTTCTTCCGCCGCGGGGAGCGTGGTCCGCCGGCGAGCGGGGAGCGGCCACAGGGGGGCGCTCCAGCATGTGGGTGCCGAGTCGGCCCCCATCCCGGGGCCGCCGCTGCCGGGCGTGCGGCTGGGGGCTGGGGCTCGTCCTTCAGGCGCTGCTCGGGTTCCATTCTCCCGATCCCCCGAAGCAGGGAGCTCCATCATCCAGGAAGTGGTGACTCAGTGAGGATCATTCCGGCCCTGGCTTCCCTTTCTTCCCCTCTTCCTCCCCACCTTTTCGGTGATTTCACAACTGCTTAGCGTCTGTCCAGGGACAGCGAGGGAGCGTGAAGCCAGGCTCAAGGCAATTTGAAACTCACTAGTGTATGGTTTGGTGTGGCAACACAAATGAAATCATTGACCCAAACCGTCTTTATATTTAAATACAGTGCTTTTAATCTATCAGATATGTTACTGAGCCACTACTTTGTGAAAGGGACCATGTGCTTTGGGAGAGAAAAGATGTGTAACTAAGAACGAGGCTGTGCTCACACGGGCTACCTTCACTTGTCATCTGGAACAAGTGTTAAGGCCAGACCGGAGTACAATCCAAGACAAGATCACAGTAGCTCCGAGTTTACAAAACGTTATCACGGGGACACTGGCTGCCAAGAAGGGAGAGATCAGCTCCTCCCAGAATGATCAACTGAGTTTTGGAGTTTGTTGGCATTTGAAGAGTTAGCATTTGAGCAGGGTCTGGAAGGGTGGATGCCATGTGGGTAGGCAGAGTTTTAGGATCTGTCTGGTTTTGTAAGTGGAGAAGCAGCAGAGCTTTGTGGAGAATGAGGAAGGCAAATGAATGGAACTGGTTAACAGGAGTATTTCCAGCAAAGGTTGAGATCTTCGCACCTGGTGGGCGGCTGAGCTGGAGCACTCAGCTGGGAGGTGTGCGTGCCTCTACTCCATCTCCTAATGACCTTATTTCTTGATGGGAGTTTGGAATCTAGGAGCAATGTTGGGACTGCATGAAATAAAAAAAAAAATTGCAGATAATAGTCAAGAAAAGAACCTGTTCTAGAATGTTCTCTACTACGTATAAAATCTCTTTATCCTGCTCAGTTTCCTTTTCAGGATTTCTGAAACACTCAGGCAGAGCTCTTTCCCCACCTTTTTTTTTTGGCACTGAAATACCCACAAGTACACAGTGAAGTAATTACGTTTGAGTGGTATAAGTGGAGGCCCTTACTTTCTTAATTGGCCAACAAAATCAGACTCCACCTGTAATATAATGTATAATTATAAATTATTTAATGTATAATTCATTTGGACTAAAATAAGCATGATTCCGTTTCTGTAAAGTCCGAAATCATCTTCTGCTTTGCTAGAGAAACAGGGGCAATTTAGATTGACAGAGTTTCCAACTGGAAGAATTCAGATGAACTAAATGTAACTATGGATGAGGAAACTAGGTCTAGCTTGCCAGATGCCAGACCCCCTGGAGTCTGAACTGATAGTAAACCCAACTATCTCCACCATCCTCCTTTGCACTGTCCCACTGACTTCAACATTGAAAACTGGGAAGCAACTTAAGTTTCTTCAAAGAAAACATTTACTGTCAATTTAGGTATACTTTGGAAGCCTAACTTTAGCTTCAACTCCTGATTGGCTTTGGACTTGATTCAACCTACATGGGACTTCTAGAACTTATTTCTGTTTAACCACCACGGTTAATTAGTAGTGGGGTCCGTACTTTGAAAATGAAGCAAATGCCTGTGTTTTGGAGAGTTAGTGAGAAGACCAACACTGTGTGTCTGTCCCTTGTCCCTGGCCTTATTCTCCTATTTCCCCATTTAACCCCCTGGTGGTTGGGGGGAGCATTGGGAGCGCCCATGTATTATTATCCACATTTTGCAGACAAATAAACTGAGATTCAGAAATGTTAAGTAATATGCTCCAGGCCACACAACTAGTTAATAGCCAAGCCAGAAGGAGAGCCTGGTAAAACCCACTATTTGTTTTTCCTTAGTCTGCTTTTTGCCTGTCGCTAGTATTTAATCCACCAAAATGAAAAATATTTCTTGAAAACAGATAAAGTCAGCGCTATCAACTAAATGAAAAATCAGAGGCCTTTTGAATTGTTATAGATAGTACTGGCTTCTACTATTTCTTTAGCCTTATTTTAACACATAAGATGTTCCCTAGTTCTAGGAAAAAAGAACAGCTCTGGAATAAAAATAAAGCTGAACGAAAGTCTAGATCAGAGTGTTGGTGGGGTTTTTTGGTGTGTGTTTTTTAGACATTAATTTTAGAGTAGGAAACTGTAAGAAGTAACATTCCATGGATTAATTTTAATTTAAAAACTTCATTGGAATAGTCTCCCTATTTGTGTTAAATGTAGTAGCCTTGGAACTAAATATAAGCCTGTTGGAAAGTTATGAACAGGAAAAGTCCCTGGGGGCTGATAGTTGCTATAAAGAGAAAGTTGTCATTGTCTTCATTTGAAACATTTGGTGATGTAGATTCTAGAATTCTAGACTTGGAAGGGCTATTCGAGATGATTTATAGTTGAGCTATTTCGTTTTATGGAGGAGAAGGCTAGACCTGTAGAAGGCTCAGTTAGTTGCCACTCCATAGCGTCTAGGCTAGAACCCAGGTCTTCTGATTTCTGGATCAAAGCTCTTTTACTCTACACAATTCTCCCTCCTCTGGGATTCCGTGTTGGAAAAAAATATCACCCCTAAGCCCCATGTGTAAAACAGATATGGGGGTAGTGTCTAGTTGAAGGTGGGTTGGGGACTCAGGGAGCATGTAGAGCGTTCCTACTGGAACCTATTGGAAGGGTGGCCAGGGTACTCTATTGGAAGATGATTTCGTATAACAAACTCACTGGTTTTCCTTAGATTGCATGTTGGTTGGGATGGCTTTTGGTTGTGTGGTTTGATGAGAGGTGATGGGGGGTTTAAGATCTCCTCTTCCCCTGCCACCCACCTCTAAGTCATTCCTTAGTGCTACCACTGGTCCGAGCATGTTGCTCACCATCCTCAAGACTCCTTAGATCACCCCTCCACCTGCCCTAGAGGTACTTGTTAGCAAGATGAGCGTCTCCCAAGAGCTAAGCACATCCTAATATTATCTAAGGCAGACATTCTTTAGTGTTCATTGCTTTCCTTACTGTTTAACAGTTCCTGTTCTGACTGCATTAACATTAATGTGTGTACTTTTAGGGATTGATTTGTGGTCTTTAGGGATTTGGTGCACAACGAAGAAAAATAGAAACACTCCCCTCCCCTCCAAGAAAAGAGGAAAGAGAAAGAAAAAAAAAAGAAAAGAAAAACAACTTTTCATACAGAATATTATTTTGTTCTTTGCTCTAGCAGGGAGTCAGTGCACTTTATTCAGCCTCCCCTGGTCCCCAGAGAATTTTCTTGCCTACATTTCTGAGAATAGATTTGGGATGGGGTGGTGGCACCTAAGGAATGACATGAATGGAGACGCCAAAGTGCCTAGCAGTGCTTCCTGTTCTCCGCTTCAAACAATTTTCATGAAATGAATCCACAAACATATCAGGGCAGAAATTCTTGAAGGAAAGAGATTTTAAGTGTGATGTTGGCAGCAACTTTATTTCTCGTACAATGTGATACCCCTGAATATAAAGGATAGAAGCTCCTTTGATTAATCTCATAGAACTTCCCCAAGGTTTCTCATAAACATAATTTGGAAAATGTTTTTTTAAAGAATGAGCACTGTTTTAACTTTTCTTTTTTTGCCCGTGACTGTTAGTTGAGAAGGACCAAGGCCAGGTTCATGAGTTTGATTTCTGGGTGATTCAGGTTGTTTCCTTTGCTTGTTCCACAGCCAGGGACAGTGGAGGTTTGCCCAGCTATCTTGCAAAGCTCCGTTCTTTGTCGTGGGGGGATCCAGGGGAAAGGAAGGCCAGTTAATGGATGAGTGCAAACCTTTCACCACTAATGGAACAGACAAGGAGCAGATGCTGTCCTCCTGGCTGGTCAGTGAAATTGACTTTGTGCATGGAGGAGGCTGCATTTTCCCTGTGATTTGAGTGTGAATGCCTGTCACGGGAAACAGATTCTGGGCCTTGGGGGAAAAAAGCAAACTATTGTTAACAAAACCCTAGTTAAGAGTAGGTAGTAATTAACTTTTGCTTTTCATTACAAAGACATGGAACAAGTTCCTAAGGCTCTTAAAAGTCAACTTAGAAGCCTTATGTCTGATTGAATGAATGTGATAGATATCCAAAGAAAAGCGGGTAATCTTCCTTTCAGAAAGGTTATCATTTGAGGTAAATGGAGAATACTGTTTATTGTAGGCAGTTTTTAAGAAATTAATATACTTTAAACCCTCACCCTCACCCCAGAGTGTCAATTAGGGAAGTGTGTATGTATGGGGGGAGGGGGAATCACAACGTTTCGAGTTTTTAAAAAATATAAAAATGTGTGCACAGTGACAGGCAGTAAACGTATTTTTTAGGAGCAGTAATTCCTGGAAAAGTACGTCTAGGTTCATTGCTTTAGCTGCTTGAGTGAGGTCGCTGCACCCTGGCTGGCCTGTGTGGGCTTTGGCCTGTTTTCTGTTGCTTGGAGTTCTGTATGCTTGGAGGCAACTCTGCAAACTTTTTGTGAAAACTGGGTAATACTTCTGCCCCTGTTCAGAGAAAAAAAGAGTTCTAGAAATCAGCTGATTTGTAGTGAGAAATCAGGAAGGTTTTATGTATCTTTAGCAAATTCAGCCCACTGGGAGAGGAAAAGAATTTCAGATTGCAGACTGCCAACTGCCCACCCTCTCTGACTCATACTAGAAATCAGGAATTTTGTGGTATTCTTGAGTGAAGATATTTTTTGTAGGTTACAAGGCAGAAGAGGCCCAAGTGTATTATAAATATTAGAACTAAAAATACAATCATATCTGGAAAATGTAAAGTTGTTCGAAAAAATTATATTGGAAGCTTTACTTTTTGTGCTATACAACCTATAATTTACAAAAATGTACAATTCATACAAACCAACAGGGTCGCAGTGTGCACACCGCCAGGGGGCGCCCTTTACATGGAACCCAATGGGAATGGAGTAAGCGATGGCCTGCAACCGACCAACCGCCTTTGTCAGCCTTTTCAGGCCTCCAGCCCCTGCCACTGTCCTGTTAAAACTTGAATGTTTAGGCAAACTCACCGGTTTATAAGTGGACACATCTTTCCTGACCACAGCTGTCTACAATAGCTGTGCCCTGTCATGCTCTACCTCTGTCTCCATGCCTGTTTATTTCCTTCCTAGCATTTATCCTAATCAGTACTTTATTGATTTGTTTACTTGTTATCCATCTCCATCATTATCTTTTCAACATGTAATCCACATAAGAAAATACTGATATGACCTTTTCACTTATTTTTCTTTCACACTAAGTCTTTGAAATCTGGTGTGTAATTTCCACTTACAGCATATCTCAGTTCTCACCGGCCTCTTTGCAGTGCTGAAGGACCACGTGTGGCTTGTGGTTGCCCTACTGGACTGTGCAGCTCTGTTCTTTTTTTGAGGCAGGGTCTCGCTCTGTCGCCCCGGGTAGAGGGCAGTGGCGTCATCATAGCTCACTGGAGCCTCCAACTCCTGGGCTCAAGCGATCCTCCTGCCTCAGCCTCACAAGTAGCTGGGACTACATGCATGTGCCACCACGCCCGGCTAATTTTTCTATTTTTAGTGTGTGTGGGGGGGTGTCTCGCTCTTGCCCAGGCTGGTCTCGAACTCCTGAGCTCAAGCGATCCTCCTGCCTCGGCCTCCCAGCTCTGTTCTTAAACCTAGGGTCTGGCACATAGTAAATACTTGCTGAATGAATGGATGGGAAGAAGCTAAGAAAAACAGAAACTTTTTAAGGAAAGCTGACCCTATATGTCTTCCTTTACATTGTTTAAATTTTTTTCACTTAAGTTTCATACTGCCTGAAATTTTGCCAATTAGAGATTCTTTTATATTTAAAACATCCTCATTTTAAAATTCCTTAGCCCTGAGAGGTTTGAGGTCAGCCATTCCTAGGAGTTAATGTAATCAGACTGCTTTCCTCCTGATTCCCAGAGGAGTACATATATTTGTTTTCTATTGCTGTGTAACACATCATCGCAAACTCAGTGGTTTAAAATAATACCCATTTATTAGATTGCAGTTTCGGTAAGTCAGAAGTCCAGGCATGGCATGGCTGCTCAGGGTTTCACAAGGCTGAAATCAAGGTGTCAGCCAGGCTGCCTTTCTTTCTGGAACTGGGAGTCGTTGTTCAAGCTCAAACGGTTGTTGGAAGAATTCAGTTCCTTGCAGTCATAGGCCTAAGGGCCCCACTTTCTTGCTGGACGTCAGTTCAAGGTGGGCTCCTAGAAGCCACCTGCCATTTCCTGCCACATGACTTTCTCCACAACATGGCAGTTTGCTCTTTCAAGGCCAACAGGAGAGCCTCTTCTGTAACTTCAAATCTCTCTGACTTGCTGTCTCGGACTTCTAGACTCTTGTCCAAAAGGACACACCTGATTAGCTCAGGCCCACCTACATTCAAGGGAAGGGGATTATGCATATACAGAGTGTGTACACCAGGCAGTGGGAATCTTGGGGGCCATTCTGACTACCATAGGGAAATTGGCTGAATTCACAGTTTCCACTGGAGGAGAGAAGTAGTTATTCCTTGAATTCAGAAAACTTAGGGATATGGAACTTCCTGGTTGGCACTTGGGACACCAGGAAAGGATTCATGTCACCAATATTTTATTGACCTCCTGCTGTGTGCCAGGTGCTAGGGATGGAGCAGCAAACAAGACAGACAAAACCCTTCTGGAGCTCCCAGGCCAGAGGACACTGAAGAAGTTTTATTGCCATTTTAAAATAGATTATGGCAATGGTTGCTCAACTCTGTAAATATGTTAAAAAACCATTGAATCTATGTGTAAAATACATCTCAATAAAGCTTTTTTTTTTTTAAATAGAGCTGCTTACCAATTTGTTTCAGCAGAATAGACACGTATGTTCAGAGAGAGAGACAGCCCTTGAGGAGATGGCTCTGGTTGTCTTGAATTTAGACAGCTTTCCAAAGGAGGTTGTTCTCTTCCGCAGCAGTGTGGGAAAAAAATCTGCCAGATTTGGACCAGAATGATTGCAATTAAGGTCAGAACATTATACTTAGGGGGAAAAAAATAATCACAGCTTGAATAGCTGCCCTAAGGCCAATTGCAGGGCTGCATGGTCCTGAGGGTACCGGGGAGCCTTTCTGGACTGAACTCACTATTCTTAGGAGCCCCCATAAGGGAATGGAGGCTGGTGGCCGTTATGAGTGGAAAAAACACACCTCAGGATCTTTCTGGCTGTGGCTCCAGGTGCATGTCTCTACTTTCTATGAGCATTGAATGGTAAATAACGTGTTAGCAGAACGAATTCTAGAATACACATTCAGGAGGAGATGGCTCTATATGGGAAGTAAATGCTTTGCCTTATTGATGTCTGGCAGATATCCTTAAGACAACCTACCATGGGTTTATTCTAAGGGTGGCTAACTGGCTATTTAAACTTCATCTCAACAGTCTCTGTCTAGGATGGCAAAATCACACCAGGTTAGCCTGGGCCAATCTCCCAGATGGCAAATGGCTAGAGGGGAGCCCGACTGCAGAGGACATACGTGGCCACTGGCTTTGCAAACCATGATAGAGGAAGGAGTCTGGGGTCACCAACCACTTCCTGGCTGACTGCTTAGCTGTTTGTTGACTTAGAAACACTGAAGCCAGAGCTTACCAAGATTTTGACATCGAGCATTAAAGTGACTCATTCTTTCATTTCCCAGCACTTTGATAAAAGGAGCCTGCTCCTAAAACTTTTTGGACGTTAGTGAAAGTCAACTCATATATGTACACCTGTAGCCGACATAAGTTCTTGATCTAATTTATGTAATGACTCTCTCTTTCTTTTATTTTTATTTTTTCTCTTTTTAAGTTTGAGTGTAGCACGACCTTCTAGAATTCCTATTGTTCCCAAGCAAAGAAAAAAACATGATCATCCTTTAATTCCTTTGGCTTTATATCTAACCATCTTTAGGGTGTTGTTTCTTTCCCAGACTGAATCACCCGGAGAAGCTTGAGATTGGCCAAACAAATGTAATTTGATGACAACCTATACAAACAATAACAATGTTGTTTAAGCACATAATCTAAGCAGCTAATCTCCAAAGACTGCTTCCCCACCCCATGTCATCTACACCACCCCCCACACCCCGTTCAGGTTTGATGATATTTGCTATATTAAAGCCAGATGCAGGTGTTTCTGTGCACTAGTTTGTGTATTTTTTATGCCAAAAATAACTAATCTGTATATTTATTTAGAAGAAAATTTTGAGTGTGGAATGAGAAGTCACGATTAACTTGGGTGCTACTATAATTAAGTTGTTTAGACCTTCAAAAGCAATGGGTTTCATTTTCTGAATTCTTTATATTTCCCAACAGCTGTCCAATATTTTCCAGTTTTAACTATTGTGGCAGGGTTTATTTCTTTATTCTTAAAATGGCAAAGTTTCACTTATCTCTTGTCTCTAGCTAAGATCTTTACAACTTGTGATAGGACCTGTTAATGAGTGCTGTACCCAAACTTCCTGAAAAGTCTTGGGTAGGACTGAATAGTGCCTAGAAAGCTGAGTGTTGCATGGCTCATTCTGCTTGTCTGAACCATCCCCACCTTCATGTCTTACATAAATTGTGAAAGTTTCTTGCCCTGGCTCTTTTGATCACAGCAGGAAGGAACTAGATAGTTATCCTATGTCACAAGGTCTTGGTTGAGTGTGGCCTTGCAGTAATTTTTGCCTTTATGTCCATAATAAAATAGTCAGCACTGTGTGCCTCAGCAATGCATCCCATGAAACATTCAGTTTGGAAAGTATGGGTTTTAAAATTTGGTTTCTATCATATATGCATGGACCAATAGCAGTTGTGTTTTGCATGCAAAGGAGGGCAAGAGGGAAATTACATTTGTTCAATGCCTTCTTGTTTCCCTTCGTCCTCATAACAGTCCTATGAGTTAGATATCATCCCCATTTTATAGATGTGGAACATGGGTGCATGCATGGCTAGTCAATGGTGGACCTACATTCACACCTAGGCTGGTCAAACTCCGTAGCCAAACCCCATAGACTCTTTGCTGTACCCAGTTCTGCCTTCCCTAGAATCCTAAAGAATGGAGGTTATCTCATTTTATCACAATCAAAATTCCAATTTTGTAGAGATTAAATAACCTGTTCAGGATTATCAAAGGGAATAATTAGGGAAAGGTAGTTCTGTTCCTATAAAGAAGAGAATGGTCTATAAGTTTTATCTCCCATCAAACGATGAATTTTACCCGAGTATTAAACCAAGTGACATTCCTCAGTTTAACTTTGATAAATGAATCATATTCCCCTTTGAAAATAACTTTTGTAGTTCATGCTCTAAAAAGAGAACCACCCCTACACTCTTGGAAATTATTCCTTTTAATGGCAGTAAAAACCTTTGGCTTTCATAGGCATCATCAGCAGAGATGTTAGTTCATGAGCACCTGTGAGTTTCTCAAAATTAGTATCTGAAAATAATCATGGGAACAGAAAAGCGGCCCTGTGTCTTTGGCACATTTAGTTGAAAACTTAAAACTCTTCATGTGGAGGTAAGCACGTTGGAAGGTATTAAAAATGATCAAGACGTACTATTCAAAGTTATATATTTACCCTTCTAGCTGAGACAACTGCTCCTTGTAAACTTCTGGTTCACCTTAAATGGTGTTGCCTCCAGAGTCAGTTTACAAACCACACAGGCAAATTAATATTGTTCTTTTATAGTCATACTGTGTGTGGACTAAAATAATTCTTTTTAACATGATATGATTATGATTTTGAAAATGGAACTCTAAAAGACTTTTTTCAAAATTCAAAGTGGGCTGAGTGTGGTGGTTCACACCTGTAATCCCAGCACTTTGGGAGGCAGAGGCAGGAGGATTACTTGAGGCCAGGAGTTTGAGACCAGCCTGGGCAACATAGTGAGACTCTGCCTCTAAAAAAATAAAAATAAAAAATTCAAAATGATCCTCAAAAGACATTTAGCATTATCAAAAGTGTTAAAAACAATGGGGAAAAAAACCCAAAAAACCCCCAAAACTTGCCCCTAGATTCCACAGGGGAGATTCAGAGATGTTTTGCTCTGTATCAACACTATTGAAATAAACATGTTGTCAACCTAAAAATGAACTATTTGAAGGGGACCACACTTAATTGGGTATGTATATCCTGGTCAGTTTTTTAAAATTAATTTTTATTATTTTAAAAAATTATGGTAAAATATACATAACATAAAATTTACCATCTTAACCATTTTTAAGTATGCAGTTTAGGTAGCATGAAATACATTCACATTGTTGTGCAACCATCACCACCATTCATCTTCAGAACAGTTTTCATCTTGCAAAATTGAAACCCTGTACCCATTAAACACTAACTCCCCATTTCTTCCTAACCCCTAACCCCTGGCAACCACCATTCTACTTTCTGTCTCTATGAATTTGACTACTCTGTGTATCTGGTCAGTTTTTGGGTTTTTTTAAACATCGGTTGTATTACTTTATCATTAAACTCGTTCATCATTTCTTGAAACAAACCCAATAAACTTAGATTAATGGAATCTAACTAGAATTTTTTCTGAATTCTGCCTTCTTTCAAAGGAAGAAAATGACACGATGTGCCCATATCTGTATTTTGGGTGGCATTAATGACTCAATTAGTGACCTACCTACACCTTTGCAGCAACAGCTAAAGTGCTTGACAATTTTAATTTAGGAGTACTACTATATTGTCATTTATCAGAAAAACTGCATTTTGTCCAGGATACTTAGTAAGGCAGGAAAAGTACCAATGCATTTTAGAAGCACTTCAAACAAGCAGGCTTGACACCAAGTGTTCTATTAAAGTAGAAGACAGAATATTTGATTAAAGACAATGCTTTATTCCTGTATCGGGTGGAAACAGACATTTAATTGGACCCTTTTTCTGAGTAAGAAAGTACAGTCAAAATGTTAGCTTGTTTTTTTAGGATTTTATAAAAGTTTAACTCAGGAGAAAAAATAACTTAAGGCTTATTAATAAATTAACTTTGTAGCATTTTTATTCTTGTCAGTTCTTTTAGTGATATCTACAAATAAAGCTTTCAATTCCCTAGCCAATGACCTGGAGTTTATTAGATTTTATAGTACAATGGTCCTGCCCCTCTCAAGGAGCAGTTTGTTATGTACACTATCCAAGAAGTTATCTAGAAAAATGGTGGTCTTCAGAATTTCAATCCAGTCTGAGAAGAATTTTCCAGTGTACCTGGGACAACAGGTGTCTATTTAAACCTTAATGTTGCTAAACATCTGCAATACAGAAGTTACAGAAAACAACACTCTAATTAAACTGGTAATTAGCAATTAAAGTAGAAAAACAACATTGGGTAGAAGTTTGAGAAAAGGGACCTGTAATTACCTGCTTATGTGGATGGGTAGTTTTGAAGACAGGGGTTATCACTAGAGCAGTCTGTGCTTGAGCTCATGGGCATATCTTCTGAAATGTGGAAATTCGCTATGGTTTGTGTCCTGGTGACGTGGCCCTCCATCAGGACCATTTTGCTGAATTTGCCCTGACTTGAAATAATAGTGGTGATGCTGATGCATCTCAATACTTAAAAAAGCTGTGAAAATGAGACAGGTTTAAAGATATGAAATGTGGTTATTTAATTCCCGCCTTCCCCCCACTCCCCCCACCCAAGTGCCAGGAGTTTGGTAACTAGAACTGCACTTAGTTGTGGGGTGCAGATTGTACTTTGCAAGCAGAAGACTGAAACCCTGGAATATTGAAGGCCATGACAAATGCTCATTTTTTTTAATATGTTTTTGCTGCTCATAAAGAGGCATCATGTCCAAAATGAAAGAATCTTTAGATTCAGGATTTAATAGTTCACCTCTTTTGGATCGTGTTTGATGGAAACTTGGACACAGCTGAGTGTAATGGTGTTTTTGAGCAGCATGATTTATAGTGCAGATACAGGTGTACTTAGAGATGTTTCCTTGCCAAGATCTGGCTAAAAAGGAGCTTGGTCATCATTGTTGTTGTTGTTTTAAAAAAGTAGTAATTAGGCTATTAGTTGTGCAAATAGAATAATCCCCTTAAGCCTTTTCAAGAAAAAACACTTCTGAAGGGTCAAGTATGTTAAAATTAGCCATTATTTACATAGGTGCTCAACCTTTCTTAAGCCCACGTTCTTAAGGAGTTGTTTCTTTTTCTAAAAAAAAAATGTTGGTTATGTCTGTCAGAAACCGTCTTATTTTTTAAAGAGGGAGTTCAGTACTGGTTCTTCTAGCAAAAGCAGCCAAATCTCTGGCATCAGAGAAGCCTCATCATAGATTTATCTGTTTTTCATTTTAGAATGGCTGTGCTCAGTGTTGTCCTGGCCTACAATCTCTTCTGTAGACCTGGAGAAGGACCTGTCCCCAGGACCTTCCAGACCTCTCTTTTGGAGAAAAGTTCAGAACAAAAGTAACAAGTGCAGTGGCAAAGTGGCAGCGGAGCTAACAGACTGCGGTTTCAGGGCTGGAGGCCAGGCCTGTGTGGCTGTCCTCTGAGCTCCGGATCTGCCCCCGGTGGCTTCCAAAATCACAGGCTGGGGTAGAACCTGCCCACCCTGTCTCAGACAAGAGGGCTTTGCTGCCACTCCAAGACACACCTTTGGGTGTGTCTCACCTTGGAGCTGGATGTTCAGCTTGCTTTCTGCTTTTGTTGGATCTTTTTGAATTGCAAATTGGCCACACCTTACAAAATGTTCACACTTTAAGTCCTGGTCGTTGCCCCTCTCCCACAGGAAGGATCACCCCTGAAAAGAGGCATAAGCACTTTCAAACATGATTTATCTTTTCATTTCTCTCTACCCTTTTGTTTAATTAAGTGCCTTGGCATCTTGTCTTCCTGAACCAAAGTACCTATAGGTTGCCCTGAGTTGGGGTTTCCAGTTTAGGTTGGTGCAATATTGTGGTGTGGACATGAAGTGAGAAGACCTAGCTGAGTCCTTGCTGTGTGATAGCCATGATTTGATTGAAAACTCATTTTCCTGTGCCTCGACTGTCGAATGCCCTTCTTTTTGCCTATATCAGGGCTGAACACATGAGATATGGAGCCTACTCAGAAGGGGTGATCATTGTCCGTTTGTGGGGCCTGTATAGACAGCTGATAATCATGCTGTGTTGTGCAGGAAATGATATTGTCTCACACTTTCAAATACATTTATTTTAGCAGGACCACCTATTATAATAGGTGTTTTGGAATCTCTACTTTCCAAATGGCCTGTGGGAAACCCCAAGGCATCCATGGTATCTGAATTTGCCCAGTGGGAATGTTGTGTCATAGTAGTAAATGCTTAAAGATTAGTTTATTTCCAGCCCTGCAGGGGCTATAAATTGCTACTTTAAATTTTATTTTCCAGTACCCTGATGTTTATGTTGCTATGGTGGTGTGTCTCTTGCTTGGGTGTCAAGATTGCCATTGAAAATAGATAGGCCAAAATAACAGCGTAACAGGTGGCTGTGCTTTGTCAAGTCGTTCATAAAACTATTTTGTGGAGAAGTCCAGAGCAAGTAAATCACATGACTGTGCCTTTAACTGTGTTTTATAGTTTAGCACTTTTTAAAAACACATTCCTCCCCCTTTCCATTTTATATATAGACTTTTTTCCTCTTTCAAGCAGTGCCTTGCCGATTTCCTGTAGTAACACGCGAGGAAAGATTTCAGCTCATTTTATATAGCAGTGGATGTCCTTTCCTTATTTTGTGTAACTGGAGCCCTTCTCCTAAAAATAACACTTCTTTTCCTAATGTGATTCTTATTATAGCTGATGTACTCTTTATTTAAATGAAAGACCTCTTTTTAACATGCCCATTTTAATTGATATATATTTATTACACATAAATATATATAATATAATAAAGTACATATATAAAAATATATAATATATAATAAAAATATATTTCCCTGTAGGGTCTAATCCTTAGTGAATGTGGTAGTAGAAATTGCTCATTATGTTTTCACCTGCCAATTATGATCATTTTCTTTCTTTTGAGATAAAAATCATAGAAAGAACCTGAGCGTCAAACCGGTTCAACTTCCTGCCCACTGTAAGAGTCCTTTCTGTAATAATCGTGGATGGTGATCATCTTGTCTTTTGGCTTGAATATCAGCCACGGCAGGGTGCTGGCTCCTTTGTGGTATGACCTCTAAGATTGTCAGCTTTGATTCTTTGGAAGATGCTTTCTTAGGTTTAGTTGATATCTGACTCCCCGGAACTTTCAAGATTGTTTCCCTCACTACAGTGACACAAACACAAGCCCCTTCCACATGCTGACTCTTTAAATATTTAGAGAAATCTATAATCTTGTCCTTTGGTGTTCTTTTCTGTGGCTGAATACGCTCAATACTTTCAGCGATTCAATTTATGAAATGGTTTCAAGTCTCCCTCACCATTCCTCTGGTTGTTCTTTGTTATTGCCCTTTAACAAATATTGAACACCATGCTGTAGACTAGAACAGGGGTCAGCCAACTTTTTCTGTAAAGGGCCAGATAGAAATATTTTAGACTTGCAGGCCATGAGGTCTCTGTTGCAACTACTCAACTCCGACCTTGTAATATGAAAGCTGGCACAGACAATACATGAATGAATACGCATGGCTGTCTTCCAATAACATTTTCTTTTTTTTTGAGACAGGGTCTTACTCTGTCACCCTGTCTAGAGTGCAGTGGTGTCATCATAGCTCCCTGCAACATCAGACTCCTGGGCTCAAGTGATCCTCCTGCCTCAGCCTCTTCTTAGCTGGGACTACAGGTGTGCGCCACGATGCCCAGCTAATTTTTTCTGTTTTTAGTAGAGACAGATCTCTCTCTTGCTAAGGCTGGTCTTGAACTCCTGAGCTCAAGCAATCCTCCCACCACAGCCTCCCAGAATGCTAGGATTACAGTCATGAGCCACCTCGCCCGGCCTCCAATAACATTTTATTTATGGACACTGGAATTTGAATTTCATATAATTTTGACATGCCACAAAATATTCTTCTTCTTTTGATTTTTTTCTAGCTGTTTAAAAATGCAAAACCCACTTGTAGGTTTGGGGCTGTACAAAAGCAGGTAGTGGTCTGGGTTTGACCCATGGGCTGTTGTTTGCTGACCTCTGCTCTAGAGTTGAGATCAGAGGATCAGTGCTGAAATCACTGGAATTTCAGCCATTTTTGCTTTCTTGATGCTTTAGCACTAGCATTGTCATTTTCAGAAGCCGTATCAAACTGCTGACTGCTTTTGACAAGGCGGTCAACCACCCTTGGCCTTCTCCACATGGCAAAGCTAAGTCTCTCCAACCTGTGTGTATGAGATCTACCAAAACAAGCACCATACCATAAGGACAGCAGCCATAACCACAGGACTCTGAAACGTGAATGGGACGAATGGCATCTGCTGGTGTCAAGTTCAGCCAACTGTTTTTATTCCTGCTTCTGTTATGTACTGTATGGGCCAGTCCTCCTAGCTTTGTGGCAGATGTGATAAGCATGCTTTTCTGTCTTTCTCCAAGCCACTGACTTTTCAGTAACATCTAAATCATATTAATAAAATATAGGTCATGACTGCTTTCCTTTGTTGCAGAAACCAGTAGGTATTTGGGTGCAGAAATGAAACCCTCAATTATATTAACAAGCTTAAGAATGGATTATTCCCTACTTCGTCATTAGTTTTTTTTTTTTTTTGAGATGGAGTCTCGTTCTGTTGCCCAGGCTAAGAGTGCAGCATCGTCAGCCTAGCTCACAGCAACCTCAAACTCCTGGGCTCATGCTCCTGAGTAGCTAGGACTACGGGCATGCACTACGACGCACAGCTAATTTTTTCTATTTTTAGTAGAGGTGGGGTCTCACTGTTGCTCAGGCTGGTCTCGAGCTCCTGACCTCAAGCGATCCTCCCGACTCAGCCTCCCGGAGTGCTAGTATTACAAGCATGGTCGCACCCGGCCTTCCTCATTAGTTTTAATTTTTAAAATAAGTTTCTCATTAGATATTTTGTGAAACAGTTTAACTAAGATTATAATTTAGCATGCAGAGGAGAAAATTTAGAAAATGATAAAGCCAATTTTTTTTTTTTAGTGTATAAATATTTAATTGAAATTATATATTTGTGTCTGTGGACATTTACTTAGCAAGGCTTTGCTTTCAGTGGAGGGGAAGACACAGAGGGCCGACATTTGTGGAACTTTCTGGAGTACCAGACCCAAAGTGTTAATCATCATCTCGTTTCATCTTTGCAGCTGTCTTCCAAATGGACCCTGTTATCTCCATTTTACTAATGTGGAAATTGAGGCTCATAGGATTTGCCAGAGTCACCCAGACAGTTAATGGCAGAGCTGAGTTCGAAACCAGAGCTCTTTGGCTACAAATTCCATTTGCTTTTTCTAACACCACCATTGTTTTCCACAGCCAAAGAGAAGTTGACATTAATTCATTATCAAGTTGATTGTATCAATATACTTAGTATCCTAAAATGGGTATATATTCCTGAATTATTTACTGGAATGATACATTTCTGGAGCATATATGCCAGAAACTGTGATGTAAATTAAGAATATTGACCTCCTTAGTGGAAAAGGGACTGTTAACTTAAAACTATTTGTATTTGCCGTTCTTTGGTAAAACTAGAAACATAGATACAATTTTAGGTTACCTTCGAGCTATTATAAATCTTGAGGGAAACCTTGATTGTTTTTAGAAAGCTTCTGTGTCTGTCTAGACTGTATATTGCAAACAGGCACTTCAAGATGTCATTATATGAATATTCAGAAACTAAGATGTAATAGAGCCTAGATGAGAATGTGTGATAATCTAAAGATATCATTTAAGTCCGTGCTTTAAAAATACATGACTTGCAGTAAAAAAGGAAGCCTAGTAAACAAGTTCTTTACAATTCACCAAGCGTGCTCTAATCCCACATGTATCCCGAGTCCTTAAAAGCAGATTTATAAAAGGGAGATGAAATAGATTTTCAATATGTATTTTTGAAGCTCAAAGTAAAATATATTTAATGTTTTAATTGCTTAATTGTATGAAATGGGTTGCTTAAAATAATAGCTGGTGCTGGGAATGATGAAACCTTTGCTAAGATTATTCTATGAGGAAGCTGGTTTATGGCTTTCTGGAGCTGGTGGACACTCGTGGTTTAGATTTTGTGATTGTTGCTTTTTTTTTTTTTTGAACTCCCTGTAGCGGCTTTTACAGTGCTTTGCATGTGGTGGTTGCTTAGTTGAGGTTGACTACCAGCTTATGGTCATTTAAATTCAGATTTAATTTTGTGTTGATTGTGGCTTGAAAAACAGGAAAAAATGTATGGCTCTTTTTAAATTTTTGTTTTTTACTGAATATTGAATAGGCATGAAGCAATACATCCATAAACCCATTGTCTGGCTTAATAAGTAGAATGTTATGAGTTCATTTGACATTCTCTACGTTTCTCCCTGATCTCAGACCCTCTATACATCTGGCATCATGGGGGATGAAGTCTTCAATAGCCTGCTATTTTTTCCTATTAAAATTTTAAATTGAGATATAATTCACATACCACAAAATTTACTCTTTTACATCGGTGTACCTGTCAGTGGTTTTTAGTATATTCCCAAGGTTGTGCAGTCATCACCACTATTCAGTTCCAGAACATTTCCTTTTTTTTTTTTTTTTTCCCTAGAAACAGGGTCTTGCTCTTGCTATGTTGTCCCAGGCTGGAGTGCAGTGGCTATTCACAGGTGCAATCATAGCACACTGCAGCCTCGAACTCCTGGGCTCAAGCGATCCTTCCACTTCAGCCTCCTGAGTAGCTGGGACTATAGGTGCACACCACCACACCTGGCCAATTCTAGAATATTTTCATTACCCTGTACCCATTGGCAGTCAGTCCTCATTTCCCTCTTTCCCCAACCACTAATCTACTTTCTGTCCCTATGGATTTGCCTGTTCTGGACATTTCATATAAACAAAATCATACAATATGTGCCCTTTTGTGTTTGGCTTCTTTTGCTTAGCATAGTGTTTTTAAGGTCCTTGCTGCAGCATGAAGCAGTACTTCATTCCTTTTTATGGCTTAAAAATATTTCATTGTATGGATATAGGACATTTTGTCTATCCATTCATTAGTTGATAGACCTTTGGATTGTTTTTACTTTTTGGTTATTATGAACAATGCTGCTATGAACATTCATGCACAACTTTTGTTTAAACACCTGTTTTCAATTCT
The DNA here is from genome assembly GCA_023783475.1 of Daubentonia madagascariensis. Lineage (NCBI taxonomy): Eukaryota > Metazoa > Chordata > Mammalia > Primates > Daubentoniidae > Daubentonia > Daubentonia madagascariensis. The sequence continues at coordinate 14,019,207 of JAKFHU010000487.1, forward strand.
TTTGGATATATATCTAGGGGTGGAATTGCTGGGTTGTATGGTAATTCTATGTTTAGCTTTTTGAGGAACTACCATACTGTTTTCCACAGTGACTGCAGCATTTTACATTTCTACCTACAGTGTATGAGGGTTCCAATTTCTCAACATCCTTGCCAACACTTTATTTTCTCACCATCCTAATGGGCATGAAGTGGTATCTCATTGTGGTTTTGATTTGCATTTCCCTAATGTCTAATAATGTTGAGTATCTTTTCATGTGCTTCTTGGTGATCTGTATATCTTCTTTGAAGAAATGTCTATTCAAATCCTTTGTCCAGTTTTTAGTTGGGTTACGTGTCTTTTATCATTGAGTTGTAAGAGCCCTTTATTTATTCTGAATGCTAGACCCTTATCAGATATTTGATTTGCAAAAATTTTATCCAGTTCTGTGGGTTGTCTTTTCACATTTTTTTTTTGTAGTGACCTTTGAAGCACAAAAGTTTTAAATTTTTAAACAATTTTTAAAATTTATTTTTATTAATATATTTTACATCAGACAGATAACGTGTTAATGTCATAACAAGGTTTGAGAGAAGCACATCTCACACCTGAGTGTGAAAACCTAATCACTATGCTTATGAACCACAAAAGGATCAAATGTTTTAAATTTTGATGAAGTCTGGTGTATCTTTTTTTCCATTGGTTCCTTGTGCTTTGGTTTAACATCTAAGAAACCATTCCCTAATCCAAGGTCACAAAGTTTTACACCTGTTTTCTTCTAAAAGTTTTATAATTTTCACTTTTACATTTAGGTCTTTGGTCCATTTTGAGTTAATTTTTGTATGTGGAGTGAGGTAGGGATACAAATTTGCTCTTTTGCACATGCATATCCATTTGTCCCAGCACCATTTGTTGAAAAGACTATTTTTTCCTCATTGTATTGTCTGAAGCTTGCTCTTTTTCACTCAACATTTTAATACTGAGGTTGATGCATATAACTACAAATCATCCATTTCTTTAATGGCTGTATAGTATCCTTTATAGGAATCTGCCATAACGTGTTTATCCATTCTTTGTTCCATACACATTGGGTTGTTTCAGAGGTTGCTATTATTAACACTGTTGCTCTGAACATACTTGAGCATGTCTCTTACTATGCATGTGTAAGAGTTTCTCTCCAGGATTTATACCTAGGAGTGTAGAGTATGTACATGTTTTCCAAAGTGATTATAATAGTTATGCTGCTATTGGCAATGTATAAGAATTACATTTGGGAAAACTTAGTTTTAAGCGTGCTGTTTGTTTTGTGTCTCTTTGAAAAAAGCCATTACTAAAAAGAAAGAACTGGTATTTGCAAGTGAAATTTGCCTTTTAGGCCTCTGATATTTTATTAGTAAGAATTATTTTAACCAAACAAAAGGCCAATAGCTAGAAAACTTAGTAGGCAGTTAGTATCTCATTACATTTTAAAATATTAGTGTGTAGCTTAAACAGATCTTTGGCTGGTTGAGGTGGTAAAGGTTTTTGCTAGTAGTAGATGAGCCTTTGTGTTAATTAAAGCAATATCACACCAGCCTACTGTTGCTCTCTCATGTAGGGTCTGGAGCAAGTACAATACAGCAGTTGGCAGAATCAGGGTATGGAGAGATGGGTGAGGGATGCTTCCCTTTCTTTCTTGGTACCTGTCTATTAGCACATAATGGTTATGCTAAAATAAAATCGTGCCCATATGATGAGACACCTGTCCTATCTCATTATCTCATGGTATAGTATCATGTGAAACAGTTGAGGGATGATAAACTTTGGTGCGTGGTGCTCAGAGCCTTGAAGGAGTTAGAAATGCTCTCTGGGGTAGGGCAAATCTACTGCTTATAAGGAAAGCCAGTCGTACCTGGAAAGCACAACAGGCCTGTGCCAGACCACCAGTCAGCAGGGATGGCTAGGGGAGGGGAAGAAAGAGCTCTGGGAGGCAGGTGGGGGCGGGGCAGCCTGCCTGGCAGCATCGGAGAAGCATGTGGGGAAGTGCTGCAGCTCAGAGCTGGGACTCATGGATAGGATGCCCCTTCCCAGGTAGGAGTGACGGCAGGAGAAAGGAGATTGACAAGATGCCCCAACCCTAGGGGCGCTTGTGTCCTGAGTAGGTCACCAGGCCTTGTATTAAAGAAATGGGAACTTGAATACAAGGAGGGAACTTGGTCTCAGGAACAAGGCTATGACTAGTTGTTATAAGTGGTGCACAAGATCAGAGGTAGGTGAACTTGACTTTTATTCCTCTCACAGAAAGTTACAGTGGCTGTCATTTTTTTTGGTCCTTAATATAGGCTAAGCATGTATGTATATTAATTTGTTTAATTGACACAATAATCTTAGGAGGTAGATTCTATTATTATCCCTATGTTACAAATGGGAAACTGAGGCACAGAGAGGTGAGTAGCAGAACCAGGATTTGAACCCAGACACTCTGGCTCCAGAGTGTGAGCTCCCTCACCATAGTACTTCTCCTAGAAAAACCGTGGTTTGGGGAGTCAAACAGGCTTGTTTCTAATCCTTACTTCAACCTCAGGGAAGGTTTTCATATCTCCCCAGCCATACTTCATCCCTCTACCTTTCTTTATGACCTTAGGCAAGTCATCTAAATTGTCTCTGACCCACAGTTCCCTTGTTTATGAAATGAGAAGCATGGTTTGCAGATCCTATATGGTCATGCCTCACCCCTTGCCTGGCCTCTCAGTAGGGACTCAGTAAATATGCATTAATACTACACCTGCCAATAAACCTTTGCAAACCAAGCACAGGACTTGGCCCGGAGCCCAGGGCAGGTTCTAGTGTGTGCTGAGGATCCGGTAGTTTATCTGGAGGAGATGAGAGACAGGGGATCAGAATTCCCGCCAGGCACTGATAAACTAGGTGCTCATGGCACAAGCTCCGGGATGCTTGGAATTAACCGAGTTTTCCAACACAGCTAGAGACTAGATTAAAATCTCGATGACTTCATCCCTCATCCCTGTAATTAGGCTCCTGATCTCCTGTGACCTTCCTTTAAATAGGCCCTGATTGAACCTGAAAGAGAAGAAGCTGGAAGATTACAAGGTCTGCTATTTCATTTTCTTACATATTTCTCTTTATACTTAAATTCCTTTTTCTTTTCCTTATATTGTTTCCCATTTGCAAATTTCTTTCTAGTTCCTATCAATACTCTCCTCATTACAGTTGTCCTCTGTAATGTGTTGGTTACTGGATATAATGTCAGTTTATCCGAGAATTTGAGAATGATGAAGGAGAAATGGAAAGGTAGGACTAGAAAGAGATGACCTTAGGAGAATTAAATTTCTTGTTCTTCTTTTTCTGATATAAAACCAAAACCGCAGGTTAGATCATCCAGAAAGAGAATTCGGTGTTTTTCAAACTGCCTGCTCGTGCAAATGACTTGGAACGGTGGGTCCTGACTCAGTAGGTCTGAGGAGAGGACAAAGAGTTCGTATTTCTAACATTCTCCATGACTATAATATTATATGGGAATCAAACTTAAACATTCTTTAATTAAAGCCCCCAAGTTTGACCCATTAGCTCAGCTATAGAGTTACTGAGTATTCTTAGTATTGACAGAAAATGCACTTTATAATGTGCTTAAATATTTTTTTTTATGGATAAGTATAAAGCTATATAAAAAATAGCAAGAATGGTGTAATGGACCCCCAGGTACCCTCACCCAGCCTCATCAACTTTCAACCCATGGCCAAGTATGAGGTGCTTTTGAAAGAGAACATAAGAGGGGCAAAAATCAAAAGTGACTGTGCTTGTTTTGTTTCTCTACCCCGAAGCTGGAAATAACCCAGATGTCTATCAATAGGTGAATGCATCAACACATTGTAGTATATCCTTTCCGTGGAATACTATTCAGCAATAAAAAGGAATGAACTATTTATACACACAACAACAGGGAAGAAGTTCAAAATAATTATGCTGAATGAAAAAAGTCAGGCCAAAAAAAGTTACATACTGTATGAGCTACTTATATAAAATTCTGGAAAATTCTACTTATATAAAATTCTAGGGGTCTGCAAACTACATTTTGAGGGCCAATTCCAGCCTGCCACCTATTCTTGTAAATAAAGTTTTATTGGAACACAGCCACATTCATTCATTTTATGTATTATTTATGGCTGCTTTTATGCTACAATGGCAGAGTTTAGTAGTTGTCATAGAGACCATATGGTCTGCAAAGCCAGAAATATTTACTATCTGATTCTTTCTTTCTTTCTTTGTAATTTTTTTTTAGCGGCAGGGTGTCACTCTGTCACCCAGGCTGGAGTGCAATGGCCTGATCATAGCTTACTGCAGCCTTGAATTCCTGGGCTCAAGTGATCCTCCTGCCTCAGCCTCCCAGTAGCTGGGACTACAGGTGCACACCACAATGCTTGACTAACTTAAAAAAATTTTTTTTGTAGAGACAGGGTCTCACTATATTGCCCAGGCTGGTACTATCTGATTCTTTAAAAAAAGTTTGTTAACCCCTGATCAGATAGTAAACAACAAAAAATAAGCACAACCAGGTAGGAATAGTGACAAATCATGATTAGGGATATGTCTGTTGAGAATAACTGGGGCAAAGGGGAATCTATTTGAGCAGGGTGCTTCGTGTGCATCTAAATCTGCCGTTGAATTGGAACACTCACCATTTTCCAAGTATGTTGTTTTTCTACTGCCACGTCTTTGCACATTCTCTTGATCTATTATGCTCTTTGTTGCCATCCACTCCTGTCAAAATTCTACCTACCCTCCAGGGCCCAGCTGAAATGCTACATTCCCAGGGGAGGTTTTCTCATCTCCCCGGCCATACTTCATTTCTCTCGTCTTTCTTCAGCTCATCAGACTCTCTGGGTGTCACTCCCATGTGTAAGTTTCCTAATAACAAGACCCATGTCCCATTCTCTGAATTCCTTGGGTCAGCATAGCCTCTTTGACAATCTGAGTCTAAGCTCCTTTGTGTGACGTGTAAAGTCCTCCTCTACTGACTTTGCCCGGCCTCCTCCTCTGCGCTTCCCTCGTATCCTGAGCTCCAGCCATATCAAACTATAGTTCCTCAAATGTACTATGTAGTTGACTGTTAATATATCTTCTTTTTATTGCCTTGGTTCCCTTAAAAATCAGAGCTAATGAAATGTTGGCTATTACAATTATGTGGAAGTGATTATATAATGGCCTTATGATGCCCTTAATAAATGAAATCTAAAATATTACATTCTCTTGAACCCAGAAACTCATTCTGACTTTATTCTGTCTGAAGCTTTATAACATTTTCTGAAGATCATGTTGTACTCTTCTTTCATCTGGATGTTTTGCAAGGAACTTTGGTCAAAAGCAATAAGGTCTCAATTTAGACATGATAAATATGCGATAGTCATGTCTTTCAGGTGAAAACATTGACTTTTAAAAATCATGCTCGCCTGAAAAACAAACCTGAATATATTTTACATTTATTATATGTGAAAAAATGTAGTGCCATTCTTCACTCTTCTTTGCTTGTTATGTTGAAGAACAATTGTGAAACACAAGGCACGGTGATATCCGTGTTATGAATGGATGAATGCAGAAGATAGCACACTGAGCGTGGCTATGACTGGAGTCTTAAGAACCCAGGTACCAACTTTGAAAAATTCACTTAATTTTCCAAATAAGACTTTGTCCTTTCTTTGTACATAAATGTACCTACCTCTTATTGTTCTCATGAGTTGCCATTTTATTTGCAGTGGAGTTTTATGTAATTTCATCTGCTGTAAGATTAAATTAAGATCTTATATTTTTTGCTAAGGATGCATACACCTAGGAGAAACAAGGTGTTCACGGAGAGCTTGGGCAGATACAGTGTATTTCTACCTACATTCCTTGGCTCCCAGCCTCTTGTCCTGGTTCTCTTGTCCTGGTGCAGGGATGCTGATGCACCTAGAGAGGGTCTCCTGTATTCGAGAAGTTCAATTTTTGCTACGCCACATTCCTCTCTTATTCAACGTGGCACCTACATCACCATTCAAGAACAACTTATGTCAATGATCTATGCCTTTGAAAGGAAACAGTCACAATACTCAGCACCTTCTTGGTTCTTGAGCTGCCCGTGGTGTCGGCAGGGAAAGCAGTGGCAGAGCTAACTTAACCTACATATAATTTCTTGGTTGCCAGCCTTCCTGGGTTTTCTAAAGCCCATTGTCCTACAAACCTGTGGTATTTAAAGACCTGATTTGAATCTCTTGTATTTTCTATAAAATTCTGAGTATCCTCTTTTTTGGGTCATATTTGTATTTGCACTTTTTTTTTTTTTTGAGACAGGGTCTCACTCTGTTGCCCTGGCTAGAGTGCAGTGGCATCATCATAGCTCACTGCAACCTCCAACTCCTGGTCTCAAGCAATCCTCCTGCCTCAGCCTCCCAAGTAGCCGGAACTACAGGCACGTGCTACCACACCTGGCTAATTTTTCTATTTTTAGTAGAGATGGGGTCTCCCTCTTGCTCAGGTTGGTCTTGAACTCCTGAGCTCAAGCACTCCTCCTACCTAGGCCTCCCAGAGTGCTAGGATTATGGGCATGAGCCACTGTGCAACTGTGCCTGGCCTGTATTTGCACACTTTTTAAAAAGTTACTTCTCAATCAGCTGTCTCCCTGATAGCACACCTTTGCAGTTGAGACTATCAAAAAGGTTTCCCTCAGACATGGGAGCTCTGACTGCTTAAAGTCAATGGAATGAGACAACATACTAGGATATCCTTTCTTTGGGAAGTATGTGTCATAAATCTTCTTACTGACAGATGATTTGGATCTTAAGCCTCCCAGGCGCATGACCTTATTATCAGGAGATGATTAGGCAGTAGATTAAGATCTGCTTATTGCCTTGTTGACTATATAAAGCCCCCAATGCCTATTGGAGACTAAATTTCTAACTTGTTCCATTGGTCTATTTATGGCAGTGCAGCTCTGCCAGTCATGGGAGAAGACAGTTTTACATTTAAATGGAATATTCTAACTTTGCTTAATGAGTAAGTTGTGACCCAAAAATTATAATGCAGGAAAGTGGAATTTCAGTTTTTCATGCAGAAAGTTTCTATCACAAGAGAATCACATTTTTTATTCTTTGGGTAGGTAGGCAGATTTCTGCATGTTCTGTGAAACTGTGTTACCACAGGGAAGGAAGCAAAAAAAGAAAGTAGCCACCGAGGATGGTGGCATTTTAGGAATTTTGCTTAATAAAATCATGGTGAAGGTGAATGCCCTTGACCAGAGAAAATGGAGCTGGTGATGCCTTGGGTTGTGTTCAGAGATTTCTCAGCCTATGAGAACTTGGCGTTGCAAAGGTGCAGCTACTGGCACTACAAAGCTGCTACTAGCTACTTTTATGCAAGTTTACCAGGTAAGGGGCAGAGGACAGCAGCCTCTTGGTCCAGATTAACATTGGATTGGTAATTCAGTGATATTAAGCAGACACTGTGGCTCTCAATTATAAGTAAAAGCATGCTTAGGGGAGAAGGAGAAAGGAAGGAAAAAAATGAGAAAGCAAAAAGGTGGCAGCAGGCGTTGTCAAAGAGAGGCAGGAGCAGGGAGTGAGAGGGAAAATAGGTCCATGTGGTGGAAAAGTGGAAGCTCTCCCAGTTGTTCCATCAGCTCCATCTCACTGGCACAGATTCTAGAAGTTTCCTATTTCTGGAGTAGAGCACAGACGATGCATTTCCCACTAAGACAGATTTATATCCAGGAAACATCATCTCAAGTTGCTGTGCCAGGCTTGTGGATTCTTCTCTGTGTCATTGCTTCAGAGAACGGTGTGGGTTCAGCACATACTTTAGACACAGGAGTTAGTCAGTCTTTCATGCCTACTTGGGCCACTTTCTAGTTTTGACCTTACATATGGTGTCAGGAAAATTCTGAGAAAGGGAAGATGCTCATTGTTCTGAATGAGTAAATTGACTCATTAGGGAAAAAACCCATGTTTGTTCTAGAACCATCCACATCTGGCTGTCTATCCATAAGGCACAAAGTTATAAGAGACAAGTCATGTTCTCATTTTGCTTTGTGCTCTTTGGGCCTGACATGATCCGTCTGTCTTGGATCCCCAAGGTGTGGCAGAAACAAGGAATGCTTTTCAGAGTGGAGCTAAAAAAGGCACTCCATGGAAAGGAATATATTTTATTGATCAATAATCAGTGAGTTTTCTTATAATATGTTTTGTATTAATTATGATGTTTTGTGTTAATACTCCAATGGAAGATTCTCAGGAATTACTAAGTCACAGCCTGTCAGCATGCCCTAAATGTAGCCAGAAGCATCAGAGCAAAAAATCTCAATGCATGACCAAATTTCTAAATTCTTGTCGGGGGTGTGGGGAGGGTGTTGCACAGAAATTAGCCACTTCAGTCTTCTGCTTGTGCTTTTATTTCCATTGCATTTCCTGGCTTGTGATATATTTTCTTCTCATAGAACCACTTAGTGTCTTGGAACTCAGACTTATTTTCCAGTGTTTCTTCTGATCAAATCAATAACCTTCTACGTATACAGTCTGTATGTGGTGGAAAGAAAATCACAAATATCTAATGTAGGGGCCTAATTTATTATTAAGCTGCTGAGAATTTCACCAGCCATGAATGATGCATTATCTGTGATGTTAACTAGAATATACCGGGCTCCAATCTCTTTTGGGGGTTCTATAGGGTCCTTCTGGGTACAGAGGGGAAGATGACATTTCAGGAAATCTCTGCACACCTCTCCCTGGCTTCCTCTCTTCCAGGTAGGCTGAGAGGAGGCTTTCTTCTCTATGGTGCCTCCAAGTGAGAACTTGGCAGGGGGAGCAAGAACTGTTAGTTTTTCACCCCCTGTTGGATTCATTCACACATACATCCCATTTATAGGATGGATGTCTTTTCCTTTGGTGCCAAAGACTTGGGAACAGAGAATGGTAACTTTTGAAACCCATTTTTGTTGTTACAAACTTTGCACAGTGTGGTGTTGGGAAAGAACCAGGTTGCTCTACCAGACGGGCACCCCTTGCCCAGGTTATGGCTGTTCCTAAATCACATTCTATGAAACCCCACTCTTGCACTACTCTTGCATTATCTACTCCTTGGTCTTAGGGAAGTTACCTTAGTGTTCCCATGCCTTAGTTTCCTGACCTCCTTGCAATGTGGCAAAAAAGCAGCTTCCATTCATCTAGCACATATTTATCAAGTTCTGGGAAAACAGTGTGAATGAGCCAGCAAATCCTTCCTTGATGGGGCTCACAGTCTAATAGGGCCAAGGCAATTAGAGGCCTTCCAGGAATAATATTGAGAGGCAAATTCCACATGGAGGTGACACATGAGGCCATGAGGAAATGACCTCTGATTGAAGTTCAGGAATCTGTGAACCCTTAGAACCCAGGCAAGGTGAGCTGGTGTAACTGGCAGGAAGTGTGACTCAATTGTGTCTGTAACCAAAAAGGCTTAAACCAAATCATCTGAAGGAAAGGATGTGCCAACATATGCTTCCAAAAAATAAAAGGACAGGCAGAGAGAAAAACAAAGCAGTGCATTCCCAGGCCATGCCAGGAAGAGGGAGGCCACAGACTTTGATATTATCTAATTACCAGTGCATTGAGTTGGGGTGGGGTGTGTGAAAACTGGGATTTGGAGACAGACTGAGTTTGAATTCCAATTTCGCCACTTATTATGCCTTGGACAAGTCACTTCAACTCTCTGAGCTTCAGTTTGCTCATCTTTAAAAGTGGATTAAAAAATTTCTACCTTGCAGGGTGGTTGTGTGTGCCTGCCCAATGCCGTAACATGCACTTAGTAAATAAATATTAGCTTTGCTGTAAGGGACTGACAGATTTGAATCCAGCTATGTCTTGGTTCTGTAATTCCCAAGACTTCAGCATGCTAGCATTTTTTTTTTTCAAATACAAGGAAGAATTGGGTAAGGAAGAGCTGTGTTTTAATTGTATTACCGTTCAACTGCTAACTGTTTTGATATGTTGAACAAAGTCCATTGATTCCTCGAGGAGGAGTGCTTGCCGGTAAGTGTGAGTCAGCACATCTGCGTTATTAACTTGTTCAGAAGCTTTTTGTGGCAGATTGATTTTAAAAGCCCCCAACACAACAGAGGATTTTATTTAATAGAAATATTGTCAGAATGACATTGAGATTTGGGTTTGGCTTTCAAATCATTCAATACAAGTTGAATAAGGTCTTTTCTCTGGCAGATATAAGAATCATGATGTGGGTGGGGGCATGGTGGCTCACACCTGTAATCCTAGTACTCTGGGAGGCCGAGGCAGGAGGATCGCTTGAGCTCAGGAGTTCGAGACCAGCCTGAGCACAAGCGAGAACCCTGTCTCTACAAAAAGTAGAAAAATTAGCTGCGTGTGGTGGTGCACACCTGTAGTCCCAGCTACTCGGGAAGCTGAGGCAGGAGGATCACTTAAGCCCAGGAGTTCGAGGTTGCAGTGAGCCATGAAGACGCCACTGCACTCTAGCCCAGGCGACAGAGCAAGACTCTCTCTTAAAAAAAAAAAAAAGGAATCATGATGTATTGAGGAAATATTCTCCATCACCTGGTGGCAGCCTTGCCTGGGGGAGGTGATACTTTCCTCGAGCACCCTGGTAACTCACCCAGCAGGCCTGACTCTCTTATCTAAAGGTAAAGACTTGGGCGTGGTATACAGAGGTAGTGAAATCTGGTTCCTGGAATTTTCAACCTGCAGGGTCTACCTGCGTTTGAATGGGCTGGATGTACACACAGGTGTGTCTTTGTGGGTTTCCATCCTATGGTTCTGGGGCAGGGAACAAATACAAGAAAGTTGCTAAAGAAAAGAGGAGAGTTTCTGTGGCTTCTTCAAAAGCAGTTCCAGATTTCTGTCCTCAAAACAGGAGGGAATATGTGGCCCAAGTCCCACATGCAGAGAGTTGCAGTGTCCTTCTTGCGTGTCTTCATCCTCATTCAGACTCAGGGCTGAAACATCTGGATCAGTTTCACAGAGGAGGTTTTGAGTAGATTTCTTGCAGCCCTGAAAGTCACACTTCTCTGAATTGGTTTAACACCAATCCAAAACCTATTGGTGTTCCTGTTACATTTTGCAACTATTCACATGCCCCTTAAGAAATGACCTCTCTAGAGAAAGGAGAATCACCAGTTCATGGTACATGAAGATGAGGCCCTCAGAAATGGTCACAGCTTATTCAGGGTATGCCACTGGTTCTCATTGCCGCATTAGAGATCCTTGCTATAGGCTAAGGGTCGGCAAACTTTTTCTTAAAGGGCCAGAAAGTATCATAAATATTTTTGGCTTTTCCAATCATAAGGTCTATGTCGCAACCACTCAACTCTGCTGTTGTATCAATAGCTATAAAGCAACCATAGAAAATAGGGTAAAGGACTGAGTGTGACTATGTTTCGGTGAAACTTTAGTTAACAAATAGGCCTCCATCCCGCAGTTCCTAATTTGCTGACCCCTGCGTAGACCATCATAAACTTTCTCTGCCCTTTTGAGTTTGAAAATCATACTTTAGAGTAAGAAATTCATTTGAATATAAATTACATATGTTTAGAGAAAGGAAGCTTCTATATTTATGTATCATAATGTTTTCTTAAAACTTATTTAATTTGTATATAAATGTTCCACATTTATTTCCTGCAAAATGGATTCCCCATAAATGCTTGGTAAGGGTACTTATGTTTGATGTAAAACAAATTAACTGATGATGTTTGAATTCCTATTCACTCTGAAGTTCCTTTTCATATACCAGTGAGTTCAGAACACCATGCCTACATGCATCTTTCCTTTGTAGCAAATGCCAACTTATGAGGTCCCTATAAGTGTTTAACTGTGCAGAAGTGCTGTCCTAGGTGACCCTCTCCTAGTCCTGAGTGAGTCTCTGTGATTTGCCCTGGAGGAGTTCTCCTGGTTGTCTGGGAGGAGCCCACAGTAATACGTAGGGCTCTGGGCACTGTGAGACCCTGGCTACTCTATTTCTTCCCCACAATGTATACTTTCTCACTACTAAAACCTCCTCTGCCTCCTCACATGAGTGAGTGAGTTGGCTTTGCTGTATTTTCAAAGTCATCCTTCATTACACATGAACATTGGCTACACCCCGAGCTTGGCTGTGAACTGATTATTCTCACTCACTGGTAACACAAATTCCCTCACTCCCACAGCTAAAAATAAACCATATTTAACACTTAGAAGCAAAATTCCAGGCAAATATATATCTGATTTGATTGACTCGTTGTGGAAAGTATTTATGGTGGGATCAAATGCTTACCTTTAGGTTGGAAGGTTGCATTCCTTCATGCGAGCAAGGTGGATTGAATTCAATGCCACCTCCAACTGAGTCATGAGACAGATAGATGGATGCCTGAGTGTCTGAAATGACACTAGTTCATCTCATTTTAGGGCATTCCCTCCCCATTTGTGGCACACTATCCCTGAGTATAAGTCTTCTATTTAAATCATCCTGCTACATTGGAGGATTTAGGAATACGTAGTGTTTACAGCTAGTGTCTGCATAATATGAAAACATAATATGCCTAGAAAGCATAAATATTAATAATAGTCACTGTGAATGATGAACACATAGATGATTTTATAATTCTTTTCTTCTTTATAATTTTCTGTGTTTTACAAATGGTCAATGAAGGATATGTATTACTCTAAGAAAAACAGTACAAAGGCTTTCAAAGTTTTTTGATGGTGACTTATAGGAAGTACATTTTACATCCTGACCTAGTATAAACATGCATTTGTGTATTTATATAACTAAAACAAGACTTTCATGAAACATTAGTTCATCTTTTTTTCCTACCTGTCCTTACCTCCTGATGTTTTCTATTTTTCTATTCTGTTTTATTGGAGAAAAAAGAAAGAAAGAAAAAAAGAATGAAGAGCATTAAAGTAAAATGATTTCATGAACCACTGACAGGGAAGTTGAAAAATATTGATTATAGTGCAGTGGTTGCCAGTCCTGTATTTCATGGATCAGTAAAATTTCAAAAGAAATTTTGGGAATTGATACGAGATCACCCATTTTTCATGTTGTGAATTAAGGATATTTTAAAACATTCAAAGTAATAATTTCTCCCACCATTATTCTTTTATTCATTTATCATGTTAAAATTTTGTTTTTATAAATTTTATAATTTGGGAGAATTTTCATGTCAAAATATCCTTTCTTTTATGAAAGAATATTTTAGCATGAAACATGAGAAGGAATACAGTTTCAGGATTTAAATAATGAATAAATGTAGCTTTTGAAAACAGACTACAGTAGCTTTGTTTTTTCCATTTGGCAATGGACCTGTGCACTAGCATTTAGAACTCATCGGTGTAGCAGAAAGAGCCTTGCCTTGGAACAACACAATTTCACTTCTGGTTCTGAGCCCAAGCTACTTGGGGCAAATCATTCAACTTTTCTGAACCTCATTTTACCCATCTGCAAAAGGGGTACCTCAGAGGTGTAGAGATAAGGTTTATGAAGGATTTAAGACAGTTCTGGATGCATAGGAGTTTATAAATGTTAACATCTTTTCTCTGGATCATTAACTCTCTCTGCTGCTTTGTGATTTAAAAACTTGGAATGTTGAAAGAAGTTTATTGTGTTTCCATTTTTGATAAACTATTCGTTTCATGATTTTTTTTTTTCTGAGTTTCTTGTCTTATCTGACCTCAAACTTTACCCCTCTTTCTGTGTTTTCTCCCATCCTTTACTCTCTAGTCAGCCTCTGTATACCATTGTTCATGACAGGAACTCAGCTTGTCTGGCAATTAGGTTTTAGGGTACAATTAGAAAATATTCCTTGATAGTACAGTGAGTTTGCAGTTTTTAAGTTGTGGTTTTGGCCAGAGATATTAATAAGGACTTGGACGTTGAGTGGAATACTAAGAATAAGAAAAGGATGTGCTTAAAATAGATCCCATGCGCCTTCTGTTTAATTACATGGCAATTTGTAAAACAGACTGGTTTCTGTGGTCTTGAATACTAACATAGATTTGTCCCTCACCACAGCTTATCTTCAAATCATAAACACAGAGGCATGCATAGTTCACACATCTCCAGGCATTTTCTATCTCTAAGGAAGATGTAATCTCTCTGAAAAACTGAAAGATGAGTCACTCAGAAAAAACTTTTCTCCCTTTGTCTTACAGTCATGACTTTCTTTACAATCAACTGTATGTTTATTTCAACAACGGACTTTTTTTTTTTTTTTTTAATAGTGACAGGGTCTCGCTTTGTTGGCCAGGCTGGAGCGCAGTGGCTATTCCCAGGCACAATCATAGCTCACTGCAGCCTGGAATTCCTGGGCTCAAGCAATCCTCCTGCCTCAGCCTCCTGAGTAGCTGGGACGACAGGCAAGCGCGCCACTAGGCCCAGCTAACAACACCATTCTTTAAAGTCTCTTTTATCTGGCTCAGTCAGATATTTTCAGTTTCAGCCAGCACAGACCACACCCACGATACCTCCTATTTTCCCAGTTGATTAGCTCTCCAGGAAAACTTCAGCTCTGACACTCTCAGGAAACAAGCTGGGTGTTCTGATAAGGAAGGTTTACTAGAAGCATGTAAAGAAAGATGTTTTCTATAATAATAGCTAACATTTTGGGCTTGCTATGTCCTAGAGACTCTGTTACAGGCTTTATGAATATTGTCTCATTTAATCCTAAAAAAACAAAAAAAAAACCCAACTTTCCCTGTCTTGATCTTTGTAAATATCAGCAGTTATAGCATGCTCTCTGGTATGGATTTCATTTTGTAATCATTTCAGCTTAGCACTGTTTATTGAGTGATTATTATGTGCCAGACACTGCTCTGGACACAGGGATACACAGCAGTGACCAAAACAAACTCCTGCCCTCCGGGTGCTAATATTCTGGAGGTGTGGGGAGGATCCTGACAGTAGCATGGAAACATGCAAAACATACAAATATAACATTATGTCAGGTAGAGATAAACATAGCAAGATAAAGGGACAGGGAGTGAAGGTGGGGAGAGTGATGAGGAAAGAGCCTTGATGAGGTGACATTTGAGCAGAGACCTGAAAGAATCGTTGGAGCAAGGCTCTCGGATATTTGTCACCAGAGCCATTTGCTTCTGCACTAAATTGTTCTCCTTCTTTTGCTTTTAAGAGTTTTCCTGTCTCCTCCTTGCTGTCAGTGTCAGAAAGGAGCTTAGTTGGGCCAGGCCCAGGGAAGCCAGGACTAGAAAGGAGATGGAGCTATAAGTGTGGAGCAGAGATGGCAAAGGTCTTAGCTGCAGGCTGCGGGGCAAGTCTACACATGTGGGCAAAGTCTGGTGGCTGCGTACAAACATGGCCTCGCTTACAGTAGGCAGATGCATCTGAGAGCTGGCCAGCCCTGCGAAATGGGAGCACCCAGCTCCCCAGAGAAGAAGATAACATCAAAGAGGAATCTGGGCATGGGGATTCGCCTGTAGTCCCACCTACTCAGGAAGCTGAGGCAGGAGGATCACTTGATCCCAGGAGTTTGAGGCTGCAGTGAGCTATGATCATGCCACTGCACTCCAGCCTGGGCAATATAGCAGAACCCCATCTCTCAAAAAAACAATGCTAATTAAAAATAAATAAATAAAGGAGTCTGGCACTGGTGTAAGTAGAGGCAGAGGCTGGATGGGAGGGTGGTCAACAGGCGTGGGGGGTGCGGGGGTGGGGGCTGAGACCCAGACGGTACTGCTCCTGGAGCTTAGACAGGACTTGGCCCTCCAGGGAGATCAAGTACATCAAGGCCAGAGCCCAGCAGCAGAGACTGTGGTTTGATAGAGAGGCTGGATGACAGATGTTAAGAAGGTACAAGCCCAGTGCTTAGAATCAGGCTGTAGACAGGGAACGAGACTCGCAGCACCAGGACGTAATGCTGACTCCTCAGCTGTGGAGTCAAAGTCCTGTGTTACTTCTCCCTGTGCCTGCACGGGAGTCCCATCTGCACGTGTTCATTGCCTCCTCTGCCTGGGAACTGAGTAGCAGGAGAAATCGCCCCGCCCTTGCCCCCCCCCAGCATTTCCTCTTCTGGCTCCCCCAGGCCTGTTACATAACCTTCACTGCACCCTCTGCACAGTGTTGTGATCTTTGTTAGGGAAGTAGGCAGTGGTTTAGAAGCCCAGAGCTCTAGATCTCACCTCAGAGCACCTGGTTTGAACCCTGGCTCCCCTTGGGTAAGTCACTCCACCTCAATTACTTCATCTGTAAAATGGAAATTATAATCCTACCTCCCTCTGTAGGATTCATGTGAAGATAAAAGCCACAGAGCAGCATCTGGCCCCAGAAGTGTTATTGCTCTTTGTATTTCTGTATCCCTCATGGAGCTGTGAAGCCCTCCAGTGCTGTTGTAGGCATTTTTTGTATACCCAGTGCTGGCACATCAGTTCATGAACTCACTCAACAGGTATTTATTGAATGCCTTCGTCTAGGCCCTGGGATGCCAGGATGCAGCCACTAATGAGACAGGAAAGTCCCTGCCTTCATGGGACAGACATTCTGCTGGTGGAGACAGACTGTAAGCAAGCGAACACAAACATAAATAATACAATTTCAGGTAGTGGTAAGTGGTATAAAGAAGGAATAAATTGGGATCATGGAATCGAGTGACCTAAGATGTGTAAGTATGTGTGGGAGTTGCTATTTTAAACAGAATGGACAGAGAAGGCTTCTGCGAGGGTTTGACATTTGTACAATGGTCTGATCCAAGTGGCAATCTGGGGCATAGCCATCCAGACAGAGGGACCAGCAAGTGCTGGCATGATGTCGGTGTGTTTGGCAAGGAGAGGAATAAAGATAAAGCTGACAGGGCCGGAAGGGGAGCAGAAAGAGGTAAGGCCGAGGGTGGGTGGGGAAAGGAGGGATGATGGGGAGTGAACGCACAGGGTGGATGGTGCAGAGCTCTGGGGGCCTGGCCAGAAGCTTGGAATGTGTCCTTCTTGCCATGGGAGCCACTGAGAATGATGTAATCTGATTCATGTTTTTTTGCTGTATGCAGAGCTTTGTAAGAGTGGACGCAGAGATAAATGCCCAGGGGACCAGGGAGGGCCAGGGGGTCTTGGACTTGTGGAGATGCCTGAGGCGAGGGGGTTCATTCTGTGGCTTTTTCAGGGAAGGTGGGTAATCCATTACGTTTTAACGATCACTTTATGTAGTGGGTTGAATAGTGTCCCCTCAAAATTCATGTCTGCCAGAAACCTCAGAATCTGACCTTATTTGGAAATAGGGTCTTTACAGATGTAATTAGTTAAGGACCTCAAGATGAAATCATCTTGGATTTAGGGTGGGTCCTATATCCAATGACTGATATCCGTATAGGAAGAAGAGATGACACAGAGAGACATGGGGAGAAGATGGCCATGTGCAGATGGAGGCAGAGGTTGGAGATGTGCAGATGGAGGCAGAGGTTGGAGTTATGCAGCCTTAACCCAAGGAACACTGGGGCCATTAGATGCTGTACGAGGCAAGGAAGGAGTCTTCCCTCAGGCCTTTGGAGGGAGCGTGGCCCTGCCTGTTACCTTGATCTTGGACTCCTACCCTCCAGAACTGTGAGAGGATAAATTTCTGTTGCTTTAAGCACCCAGTTTGTGGTACTTTGTTACTGCAGCCTTAGGAAACTAATATACCTCCTAAGGGTCATTGTTCTCTTAGGAAGACTTGCACTGGGGTGGGGCACGGAGAGATGTCTGGTCAGGAGCATTGGCTGCTCTGTAGACCTCCCTTGAGCCCTGGAGGGCTGGTCTCACCAGGAACCCAAAGGAGCCTGATGAACCTGGCCAATGAATGAATGAATGGGCCTAAGTCTGGGTTGTACCTGGCCTTCAAGTCATTAAATAGCCCCAGCCATGATCATTGTAATTGGCCACCTACAGCATGTGGACCCTAGTCAGCGCAGTCACCACTCCTTCTGATGTGTACCCTCTAAGCTGCTCTGGGTTGGCAGACCAGATTAAGATCTTTGTTAGAATTTGGATAAAGAGGACAGAGTTCCTGAGTGAGAGCCTAATGACTTTCTAATGCATAGAATGTATGAATTTTAGAATATGGACTTTTTACCATTGATTTTTCTGGGCTCAGAACTAATTTTTTTCCTTCCTCCCTTTTGAATGTTCATTAGGTAAAATTAGAAGAACCAGAGAAGCAGCCCAGATGCATAATCCTTTGCCCCAGCAACAAAAAGCAGTCCTGCTGCTGGCTTACTGCTACTCTTCTGAGTTGAAAGTGCTAAAAAGAAAACACCAGGCCACAAAAATTTAATTTTATTGTAATCCTGCCAGAGGTCCACCCAACTCTGCTCCTACACGTTTCTCTTGGCTTGTCCTGTAGAAAGTGTACAGGGGCTGGCACTGTTTTCTAATTAAATTAATGACTGCACCTTCCACAAAACACTGGTCCAAATGGCAATGCCTTTTTGGGCATCAGTCTCCCAGGAAACCTGGCCCTTTATCTTGGTGATACCTGACGCCATAATATCACCAAGCTCCTGGTTGCGTTTGGACACACAGTAGGTGCTGAATAAATGTTTCTTTAATTCAGTTAGGAAACATCTGATTTGCTTAGGAAATCGATTAGGTGTGTGTTCCCTGGATGATGTCATTTTCTATGTCAGAGTTTCTTTCCATGTAATTGATGAACCTTGTAATGTTGATTTTTTTTTTTATTAAACACTGTATTTAGTTAATTAAAAAATACAGAATAGAATTCAAAACAGCTGTGTTTGCTGTCGGCGTGGCCGCTACTCTCTTAATACCCGGGCATGTCATAACAGACCACATTTGCAGAAACAAAAATTCAGAAATAAAAGGATGACTTTTGTCCCTCCAGCTACCAGTGACAACCCACAGTCTCAGCTCATAGTATTTGCTTAATTTTGTATCTGGTGATAGGGCTTTCAGACAATTCTGTGAAGCAGATGTCTGAAGATCTGATAATTATGGAAGAAAATTTCTTATAGAAATAAGTTTGTTCTCCAGCCTTGGGCAGGGGGCATGACATTACTCTTAGACATTTTGTTCCTTCCTTCATTCATTCATTTGTTGACAAATGAAAAATGGTATGTATTTATGGTGTACAACGTGATTATTTTGATTCATATATACATTATGGAATGTATATTAAGTCAAGCTAATTAACACATCTGTCACCACACATACTTATCATTTTTTTTTTGCTGGGCTGGACATTTTCTTTTTTAAGTGTGCTTGAATGTATTCATGAATTGTGTGGAATTTTTTGCATCTTGTTTTCTGATTTATTACCATTTGCCACATTTGCTTATATAGTATGTGACCCAGCCAGTGATGAGTAAAGATAGAGGATAAGGAAAACAACAAAACAAACAAAAAAGAAGCAAACAAACAAGTTAAAAACAACACAAAACAACATTCTTTCCCAGTAGGCAGTAATTTGGGATGTAAAATTTATGAGGCAGGCAGGAGGAAATGAGAAGCGAGCTGTCTGTTGGTTTAATTCAGGTGATCACATGTTGTCGATAGCCTTGAGCAGAGCCTGGAGGGGTGTGAGGCTAGTAAAACACGCCCCTTGGGACCAAAATTTAAGGGGACACCAAAAACCTCAATAATCAAGATAAATGAAATTTAATGCCATATTTTTTTAAAAATCAAAATTAATGTAAAACACTCCATGATGAACAAAATATCAAAGTGTTCAAGACAGGATCTGATGCTGTGCTGGCAAACTCAACCTCGCTCGCCTCCTTCTAATCCCAGCCTTGACCTTGTCACCAAAAGTAAGGTCATCAAGACCTCAAAAGGAAAAATTGCTAGTTCCTCTAAGCCTGATTTTGCTCTGGGTTTGAATTCGAGCTCCATTATGACCAGCTCTGTGAAATCAGGCAAATATGACTTAACCTCTCTGAATCTCCTTTTGTAAAATGGAGATAATGTTTCCCCTTACAGGGCTTTTGAGGGGGTTTAAAAATTATGCCTCTGAAGCACTGGGCACATAGTGACACCCAGTAAACACCCAATTACAACAGCTTTAAATAATTCACAATTATTCACAGAGAATTAAGATCTCCAGGAGATGGAACCAGGTACTACTTAAGCACACCAGTCTGTTATGCATTTGTCAGGGTTAATCTGGCTTTGTTTTAACTTTATAGCACATATCAGAGTATAGCTCTTGTGCCTGTGCTTTGAACACTCATACATCCGTTGCACTGCTAAGTAACCGATTTCCTGTTTAGTCATAGCTCCTTGCCTGGGGCTGGCCACCGGCAACAAGTTGCCTTCTCTGTACCTCAGTCTTAAAGCAACTCAGCCTCCTGAAGACAGACATCTAGAAGTTAGGGCTTGTAGGCTTTTCTTTATTAAGGCCTCCCCAGTTATTTTGAGTCTCTCAAATGCATTTCCCACACCTGATGATTCATCTCGATGATGCTTCACCCTTATTGTCATTTACACTGTCCACAACCTGGAACTCAGCCTCCGATTTGCTCAGCAGAGGTGGGGCTATGTTCGTATCTTACAAGCCTGCAGCTAACACAAGCAGAGTGGAAATCACGGAAGGGGAGTGAAGTGCGGATCCAGTTAATATTTGATACAGAACACTGGAAAGCAGCTCATTTATGCTCCGATTGTACAAGGCGGATGGAAACAACAGTTTTCTCAGCTTTTCTTCTAATCTGATCACAGCTGTAGAGACCATAACACCGAGCCCTGACTTCAATTATTCTTTTCTCTAGTCCTAAGAATGCAAAATTAGGAAGGAAAAATGACAGAAGTGTGTCATGAAAATAACTTACTAGACTTTGGGGATCTTAGTCATCATTAATGGTTGTTACTTTTTGAATATGCATCAGTGCGCCCTGCTGTTCAGCGACAGAGGTTGTACGAAATAGGAACTATACATGTCTGGCTTCGGTTGTGTGTGCCTCGGATTTAAGCTCTTCTTTTTCACTTAATTAGTTAACAGGAACTTATTGAGCTGGCGCAAAATGATAGAGAAGCATAGGCAAATGGGAATTTGCTCCTGAAGCGTTTATGATTTAGTTGGGTAGAATAAATTCTGCTGAGTGCAAGCTGAGCCGTAGCTTTACGCTCCTGCTGTATTTTCCATGTTCTTTCATTTCTGCCCTAGAAATGTTGCTTGATTCTGGCTTCTCCTCTTTAACCCTCTGAATTTTTACTGTTGCATTAGGACTGTCCCTCCTCATTTGTTGCTTTGTCTATTACCGTGCCCTGCCAAGCCATGATGGAACCTGAGGCAGGGGAAAATTGTGTACCCCCAATATACGCTTATCAAAATATCCTCCCATATTGTGAACAAAATGGAAAAGCTAATAAAGCGCTACAATTTTAAAAAATGACTATGTAAAGCCTCATGTTGTCCCATCTGTTCTTACATCATTGCCAACGGTCATAAACCCACCCAGTGGGTTGGGGGATGGGAAACAGGGAGGTGGGGTGGGCGTTCCGAAGTCAGTGGCATAATAAGTTGGGTTGTAAAACAAACAAAAGGCTGTTTTTATTTACCATTTGGATTTTTTCATTGTGGATTTTTTGCATTCATTTTGATTTTTAAAAATATTGCATTAAAATAATATTTGTCTGGGTTGCTGAGGTTTTGGGTATGCCTTTAAATTTTGCAACAGGGCGAGTACCTCCATCTCTTACCCTAATCCTGGTGCTGGTCTATTACAAAAGCCCACTCCGGGCTCTCATCTACATAGCTGCCATTTACCTTCCTAGTAGACCAACAGTTGTCCTGCCACTTCCTTGTTTGCTCTAGATTGCCTGAGAATGAAGATCCAGCCCCCTTTCTTGGTGCTCAAGCCCCTTTCACATTCTGTCTCCCGCTTAACTCATCAGGGTATCTGCCCTACCTGGCCCTGTCCCTTCCTCTGTTTCCTCTCCAAGACTCCACCTTTGCCCATGCTGTACCTTCTGCCTGAATTGTGCTCCTGTCCCCAAGTCCCTGCACCTAAATTATCCCTGTTTAGCTCTTGAGTTTGACCTCGGAAGCCTCCTCCTGGCTGAGTGGCCCTCTTGAGCTCCCCCAAGTAGGTGTAATTGCTCTGTTCTCCCATAGAAAACTGTTTGTTTCCACTCAATTCATGTCTTGGTTGTTGCACTCACGACTTGACTGTGATTTATCTGTTTACCTGTGTCCCCAGGTCCACTGCCCGCTCCTTGAGGCGAGCAACCAGGGCTTTTCATGTCAAATGAATAAATGAATACAATTTGATACAGTGAAAAAAGCGGTAACAGCAACTATAAAGTAAACCATGAAAAGCAGTAGCATGGCAGAGAGAACACTGGTGTTAAAGTCAGGAGATCTTGGATCTGAATCGTGGTCTTGTCATTAGCCAGCTTTGTGACCTTGTAATTATTTTCAGATTTTTACTATGGAAACTTTCAAACATAAGCAAAAGTAGAGAGAACAGTATGATGAACCCACATGTACCCATCACCCAACTGTAATAATCAACTCATGACCAATCCAGTTTCTTAAAATCCTGCCCCCTTCTGCTGCTCCCATCCCTGGATTATTTTGAGGCAAATCCCAGACAGCATATCACTTCATACATAATTGTTAAAGGAAGAACTTGAGCATTTTAATTGATTGCAAACTCAATATGAACCACAATATGTAACTCAATATGTAAAGAAGAGATCACAATGGGCTGGAACCATGGGGAAGCTCTTGGAAGCAAGTCATGAAGAACGAATATGGATTTTGGCAAAGAAGATTTGTAAGTGGGAAACTGTAAATCATGTGTGCAGCACGTGGTCAGCAGATTGTTTTAGCTGGAACGAGGACAGGATGGGGTGGGGAGCAGTAAATGGGAGGGAAAACCAAGACCTGCAACAGAGAGGCAGCCTTTTGGGTGAGGGGACAGGCTGGGGAAACTTTTAGTTTTATGTAAGGTAGGGGCCGAGGGAAAACTTCCCCTTAGCTCTCTGAAGGTTTGCTGAAAAATCAACGGATAAAGGGCAGGTTAATAGGAGAAAAGGCATACAAATTTATTAGCATGCATGGGGGGGCAGGAATCACAGAGAGTGATTACTCAGTATCCCAATGGGGTACAGATGGGTTATATGCTCTTCTTAGGGGAAAGGGAGATGGGGAAGTGAGGGTGGTTTTAGGGGGCTAGTAAGTGATTTTCAGAATTCAGTGGGTTTGAAGAACACACAATGGCCTGGGACAAACTCTGTTGGGTCTTCAGAGCTGACTGGTTTGTGACAAAAGTCTGTCCAGTGTGTTGACAGACTTCAGTCTTGTCTTCTTTCTCCTGCGATTTGAGTTGAGTTAATGAAAACTCCAGGAAGGGCCCAGAGGTCATTGTTTTCTTTTCTTCTTTGACAGGTCCAGACTTTAGGCAGATTGGGGAACTTCAGAGAACAACTTCTTCCTGTGCTTTGGGAGAGACAGAGACATGGGGGGGTGGGACGATCTCAACAGAGAGACCTTGAGGCTTCTTCCTTAGGTCGGCATGTCAAAGCGCCTTATTATGGGATACCAGTTTCTGAGCCCCAACAGTAACTATGTGTTATTTTGAAGGATTGCATTCACACTTGTGACAGGGGGCTGAGAACAGGAGTAATATTAATATTTATGTAATGCCCTTCAGCTCTGTCTCTCAAAGCACTTTCCTTATTAACTAATTTCTTCTTTAACAGAGAAAAGAAATTGTGACAGGCGCATTTAAGGAAACTGGTTCCTCTACCAACCGCCAGGCTTTAGTCAGTGGGGGAGAAACGAGAACCCAAGTTTTCCATACTCAGCCCTACCCCAAGATGACCTGGCAACTGTGCGTTTTATCCCACTGGGTTTAATCCTTATTATGAATAACAGAGCGAAGCTTTGTTATTCATGGGAGTGGATTTCTGGTGCTGGGAGAATTAGCTGCAATCTTATTCTGGAAGGTGGCTTCTGATGCAATGAGGTCTTTTGAACAGTGCATAAATAGAGGCCATTGTTTAGGCATTTGGAGCATAAGGCTTAAATTGCTCCGAAAGTTCCAATCGGACTCCAGGTAGCTTTGTTTGGCTGATGGTTTTTTTCCTGTGGCCACAAGTGGTAGTTGGCTCCTTATTGCTTTTTGACCTGCCTCTTCAGCACTTCCTAAAACTAGGGCACAACCAACCTTTTTTTCCAGAGTCTTTTCTGCCTAGAGAAGGAAGAAATTTTTCTGTGTCCAAAGAAATGGAGTGGAAAATAAAAGTATGTGCAGGCTTAACCAGGATATCCCATGGAAATAGAGGCTTTAGGAATATGGTAAAGAAACAATTTTGTTTCTGCCTAAGATTTAAAAAAAAATTTAAGCTAAGAGAAATAAAAGAACAATACAGAATGAGCCTATAAATTTCTTGCCATCCTGGAATTTTTTAGGAGGACAAGGCGACATACTTTAGTATCTCTAAAGGGAGAGTTGATTACTTGTGCAGGTTTCAAAACTTGCACACTAGGAGTCCCCAGCACAACAAGCCTTTCTGGGTCCTTTGGATGGTGGATGTATAACCTGCTTTGTCATCTTCAAAAACACAAAGAGACAACTCCCCTCCCCTGCTTCTTTGAAGGTGTTTATTTTCTGAATTTTTTACCTGGGAGCCCAGCTAACACATTACTTCTCTGTAAGGGCTTACCTCAGATGATTTTGGGGGCTTCAGTCAGGAATTTTCTTTTGCTTTTGGTCACCTGAGTCTGCATGTGTCGCTGAGTGTATGGAGGTCTGTGGATCTTCTACCCAGAGGAAGGTGATTTTTATCATCTGGAACCAGATGCTCTCAGAACAGGGGCAGCTTCCCTGACTTACAGGAGAGGATGCAAGACTTCTCCACTGGGATGCCGCTGTAGCCTAGGAAGCTGCTCAGTGGTCCTTGTTCATGAACCTCCTTTGGAGGTGCTTCATGCTTTATTCTGGTCTCCACCCTCACTAATCTTGCCTCCAATACTCCCCCCACGGGGTCTACCTAGAACCACTGGCCCATTCTCTCCTCTCTTTCATGGCCCTGTGCTTTTAGTCCTTCCTGTGGGATATTATTTACCTTCTGGTGCAAAGTTCTCTCTCACCTTCCACAGTCAAGATCACCATTAGTCCATATTTACTAAGCTGTAGAGGCAGGTACATTGATTTTCAAAGTATTTATTGCTCTGCTCCTAATTAAGCGCTAAAATATTTATCTCTCTGCTTTTCCTCCCTGTCACCTGAGCATTGTCACCCAAGCAATTAAAACCATTTTGTTGTACTTACTTAATTTTCGCTGACTTTTTAACCCTAAGGGGTGACATAGCAAATGTTGACATAGCAAAGTCCTTTATCTTGCATTTTCTCCTCTTCCATGCTCTAGTTAGGGAAGGCTCAGAGTTTGGAAGAAGTTTAAAGTGACCCACAGAATTGCTTTTGATGATGTGGACACATACATCTTTTGCAGGCTTAGATTGGGTACTGTCAATTTGATTTGGAGTCTGTCAGCTTGTTGTATTCTAATCATCCATTTTGAAGCCTTGCTGAGGACCTGAGATTATTTGTTAAGCTGCCAGTGGAATAAGCATCATACTTTTCTTTCTTTTCTTCAAAAGAAAAAATTTAAAAATAAGCATACCCCTATATTTTCTTGACAGATAGCAAAGAAAAAAAATCTTCCTGTCTCTACCCTGACAAGACATCTAGCATTGCTGGCAGGTTTTGCTTGCATGAGAACTTCAGCATTATAATCTAGACATCTCAGAACTGAAACTCAACTTTCCCTGCTTTGGGGTGGGGAAAAGGGACCATAAAATAGTAATATATAGCTAGTTGCCAAAACAGCCAAATATGAAAGCTAATTCATCTCCTCTTAAAAGGTTAATCCTTTGATACATGTATCATAGTGTTAAAATGAAAGTGTTAGAAACATGAACTTTTTTCTCTGTTAGCTCAGAGAAATTCAGGTTTTGGATATTTTAATTACTTAACTGTTTGTCTTTCTGGTGATGAGATTAGTGCAGTAGCCAGTGATTACCAACAGTTAAACAAAAGAACCAGTCACGTACAACAACACTTACACTTCCCATAAACCCAATTAATACCACACTTCATGTTTGCTTTCATGATTTAGAAGTAAATTTAGAATCAGTTTCATGATTCCTGTGGTATTTTCCAAATTAAGGACTTCAGACATTTGGACAATGAGCTGTGTGAATCTTTGGTGTCAATTAGATAGTTTTTTTTTTTTTTAAGAGATGGGGTCTCACACTGTCACCCAGGCTAGAGTGCAGTGGTGTGATCACAGCTCACTGCAGCCTCGAACTCCTGGGCTCAAGCGATCCTCCTGCTTCAGCCTCCCGAGTAGCTGGGACTACAGCTGCTCACCACTGCACCTAGCCTAATTAGATAGTTAAGAACTCAACTTATGAAGAAATAACCACTTAAAAGTGAGCCAAGGGCAAGTCCCAGTGCCTTCTTCCTCATCTTGTAGACTGCATGGAAAACTTTTTTTTAAAAATTGTGGTAAAATATACACAACATAAAAATTTACCATTTTAACCATTTTTAAGTGTACAATTTAGTGGCATTAAGTACATTCACAATGCTGTGCAACCACTTCACTCTCCATTTCCAGAACTTCCTCATCATCCCAAACAGAAACTGTACCGATCAAAAGATAACTCCACACTGACTCCTCCCCCCCCCTCTGGCAACCTCTCTTCTACTTTCTGTCTCTATGAATTTGCCTGTTCAGGGTACCTTATAAAAGGAGAATCACACAAATGTGTCCTTTTGTGTCTGGCTTATGTCACTTAGCCTAATGTTTGCAAGGTTCATCCATGTTGTGGCATGTGTCAGAATTGCATTTCCTTTCTTTTTAGGCTGAATAATGTTCCATTGTATGTATAGACCACGCTTTGTTTATCCATTCGTCTGTTCATGGATGCACAGGAGACTTAAAAATTTATTTTTAAGATGCCCCATGTAAAAATCTTTCCACTTTCTAATTTCCTGCTATTCTTTCACTCGGGAGTCACTTATTGAGCCCCTACATGGCACCAGGTGCTAGGAATAGACCCTGGCATGCTGGGTGGCCACCCATGTGGAAGGCAGAGGGGAGGGTGGTGATTCGCTGTTGGAGAAGGACGATATTCACTGTAGGTGGGCAGGAGAGCCTGAGAAATGAGGGTCCTAGGTCACATTCTAAGTTCTCTTACCTAAAAGTCTAGAAAAAAGGTGTGAGTAGAATTAGAAGGTTATGTACAAAAGGGGAATCTGAGTTATACTGCAATTCCTCCACACTAAGGCAGGGTTCCTTGTAAATTATTCTCAAGGTTTACCATTGAAGACTCTTCTCTCCCTGGAAACAATAGAGCTCAACTTTATTAACTCATTTGGTCCCTAAATATACAGGCACTTGTGTGTGATGTGGCTAGCTTTCAAGCAATATTCTTATACATTGTACAACACTTACATTTTTACAATCTGTGCATTATATTCCCATTTGTACATACAGAGATATGGGCGAATATAATGAACTTGTCCATGGTGGAAGAAAAGAGTTCAGGATCTGGATCTCCTGGCATTTAGCCTACTGCTCTTTTGTCCACATTTCTTAATACCCTGTATATAATATTGTATGAAATTTTTTGGCCTCTCCATGTGTCAGCCATTTGGGGGCATTGGGATGGTCCAGATGGCAGGGTACCAATTTGTATAGTGTTTTATTGACAGGAGTGGTCATGAACTGATGTGCATTTGGATGGTTGTGGGTGAGCTGAAGGCAATATATGGAATCTGACCCATCTACCCTTGACTTGAAGGAGCAGACTAATGTCCAAATGAGCAATATGAGAGTTTCAAAGGCAGCTAAATCATCATGCACCTTGCTTTCTAGATACCAAATTCTGTATACTCCAAATAGTCTAAATTGCCTCTGTTATGTTCTGCTATTGTACATTAAATATTTGTCCCTAGTTAGAGCATCATCTTTCACATGTTTGTTTTGTAATCTCTAACTCTTCGTAAAATCTGTTGGCAATCTGCTTCGAACAAACCAGCAAGAACAGCAACAGGAGACAAGGCATCTTCTTGATGTCTTTGCAGGCATGACAAGGCAAGTGGATTCTTCATTACCTTTTTCATCTTGAGTGCTAACTTCTCACAGTTTATAAGAGTCCATAGGAATCTTAACTCACTTTAGTAGTTTGAGTGACCATCTTTTTGCTAATGATGCCCCAAATCATAGCTTCGACCCCACACTCTTTCCAATTTTGCAACTGTGCACTGGATATTCGCACCTGAATATCCTCAGGGCACCTCAAAATCACCCTAAAAGAGAATTTATTGTTATTTCCCCCTCAACTACTTCTGTGCCCATGGCCCCTTACCTCTTGTAATGACACCACTAGCTTCTCAGTTGCTAAGACCAGATGCCCAGGAGCTGTTTCCTCCTCTCTCCTACCACCTGATTAGAAACTAGATACAGTAAGTAGTTGGTTCTACCTTCCAAATATCTCTTTGGTCAGACCTCCGCCCATTTTGCCTACAGCTCTGTTTTCATTTATATCTTTTACCTGGGTATAGTCTCTTGCTTTTTTCCTTTGTTTCTAAGTCATCTTCTTTTTGTGTTGCTGTCAGAGTTAGCTTTGTAAAACTCAAATTTGATTGTCACTCACTTTCTTGAAATTCTTTAATGACTTCCCATCCCTTACCAACTTCTTAGCAGGCCCTCCGGCTCTCCCAGGTATCCCCCCATCTAGGTGCCTGTCTCACCCTTCACCTCCCTCCCCAAATGCCACCTGAGTTGCCTTCGTGCCTTTGCTCACTGTTAAATCCCTGCCTCCACTAAACATCCCGGATATTATTGCAATATCAGCTCAAAATTTCTCTTTCTTCTGAAGCCTTCCCTTCCCTTTCCTCTATCCCAGGCAGTTAGCTGCCTTTTTGCTCCTGTGGTTTTGTTCTAAACAGCTTTATTAAGGTTCAATTTGCATATCATAAACTCACCCATTGTAAGCATACTGATGAGTTTTAGTAAATCCATACATATGTGCAACCATCACCACAATCCAGTTTTAGAGCTTTCCATCTCCCCCTAAAGTTCGATCCTACTTGTTTGTAGTCAGTCCTTGCTCTTACCCTAACCCCAGGCAAATAGTGACCTGCTTTATGTCTCTGCAGTTTTGTCTTTTCTAGTAATTTCATATAAAATCGTACAATATGTAGTTCTTTGAGATTGACTTCTTTCACTCAGCATAATGTTTTTGAGTTCACCCATGTTGAAGGCATCAGCAGTTGGTTCTTTTTTTATTGTTGAGTAGTATTCTGTTGTACGGATGTACCACATTTTGTTTACCCAGTCCCCAGTTGATGGGTATTTGGGTTTTTTTCAATTTGGAGCTATTATGAATAATGCTGCTGTGATCATTTGTATACTAGTCCTAGGGTGGACACATGTTTTCATTCCTTTTGGGTAGATCCTTAGGAGTAGAATTGCTGGGTCTTATAGTAAATATATGTTTAACTTTTAAAGAAATTGCCAGACTGTTTTCCAAAGTAACTGATGTATTTTTTTGTTCCAACCAGCAATGTATGAGGGTTTTGACTTTTCCTTGCTGGCACTTGGTATTATCTGTCTTTTTGTTTATAGCTATTCTAATGGGTGTGTGGTGTGTTACACTGTGGTTTTAATTTGCCTTTCCTGTACTCTTTTAAAACTGCTTTCAATTACAGAGTGTGTTGCATTGTACTGTTTTACGTATATATAGATCTAGATCTACATCTAGATCTAGATATCTTCTACTAATCTGTGGGCTGCTCTGTCTAGCTTGTTGATCCACTGGGCAGAGTACATACGTAGGGTTTGTTGAATGAATGAGCAAACTGATACTTAGTATGAGGGGCCAATTCTCAATTATTTTAGGTGACAGAAAACACTAATAAATCAATTCTAGAGATGATATTAATATAAAAGTCAAATCTCCACTGGGCATGGTGGCTCACACTTGCAATTCCAGCACTTTGGGAGGCCAAGGTGGGAGGATTGCTTGAGGCCAGGAGTTTGAGACCAGCCTGGGCAACATAGTGAGACCCCCATCTACAAAAATTAAAAAATTAGCCAAGCCTGGCAGTGGGACCACTTAGTCCTATAATAGCTTCTTGGGAGGTTGAGGCAAGAGGATCACTTGAGCCCAGGGGTTCGAGACTGCAGTGAGCTATGATTGCACCACTGTTTTCCAGCCTGGGCAACACAGCAAGACCTGGTCTCTTAAAAAAAAATAGTCAAATCTCTTCCCCTGAACAAATTTTTTGCCAGAGTTTCTAAGTAGTGATAAACTTGACTGAATTAAGTTTTACTTTTTTTTTCTTTGCTTCGCTCACCCCTTAGTGAGAGATAAATGGATAAAATATAGACAGAACAGGAAAGAAACTGAGTCTCTGAATGACTAAGAGCTTGTGGAATAGCTTGGGAGAAGCCATTTGGGTTATTGGCTGCTCTCTGGTCCCAGGTGGGGGAATTTCCATCAATAAATACTATGATTGGTTCCTGCTCCTCTCTACCCTCTTTCTCTGTGTCAATTAGAGCAGGGGTCTGCAAACATTTTCTGTAAAGGTCCAGATAGTAAATATGTTAGGTTTTGTGAGCCAAGAGACAACATCGAGGACATTATATAGGTACTTATATAATGAAACACAAAACAAGTTTCCATGAATTTTTATTGATGAAATTCAAAACATAATAACGGGGTACTATTTTCTGTACTACAAGTCTACTAATGAGAAGAATGGAATTCTTTTGGGGAAGATAACATTTTGCTTAATTGGAAGTTCAAAGTTAGTGTTTCCTATCATCATGGTAGAAACGTGGCCTCATTCTACTACAAACCTTTCTCTGAAATGCAGTGGTCTTTCCTCCTGAGAACTCACCAGAATGTACCAGCTGGATTTGCCCTCATAATGTTGGAGATCTTCTCACATGAGGAATGCAGGTTAAGAGCACAGGCTCTAGGTAAGACTCTTTGAGTCTGAATTCTAGCTCAAAGACTTATTAACTATGAGATGTTTGACTACTTACATAATCCATCTAGAAACTTCTGTTTCCTCATCTATAAAATGAGTAATGGTACCTACTTTATGGAGTTGTTGTAAAGATTAGACACAAAGATTTAGAATGACATGTTGTAAATTTTATTCTTCTTTTGATATTTTTTCAACCATTTAAAAATGTAAAACCATTCTTAACTCATGGGAAGTATAAAAATGGGTGGCAGGCTGGATTTGGCCTGCAGGATATAGTTTGTTGACCCTGCATTAGAATATAAACTGGAATTATTGCCATTTACTTTAGGAACAATGATTGCTTCTTTCCTAATTGCAAAGCACCATATGCTCACTGCAAAAAACTTGGTAAACACAGAAAAGCACAATAAAACAAAAGTCCTTCAGAATTTCCACCATCTAGAGACGCTTCACTATTAGCATGTTGTTCTACATCCTTCCAAGCAATTGTCTGTGTATGTAATACACGTTTTTAAAAATAAAACCTAAGCCCATGCTATGCATACTGCTTTGTATCTTTTTCACTTTTGATATAGAATATTTGTCATTAATATTCCTCTATAACCTGAATTTTAATGACTGCATACTATTCTGTTATACAAATGCATTAAAATGTACTAAAGCAATTTCCAACAACATTAAATTGTTTTGAATTTTTTACCATTAGAATTAACTCAGCTATAAATGGTACATAGATGTTTGTACACATCTCTGATGAATTCTTTGGGATAAATTGCAAAATTGAATCGCTAGGTTAAAGGGGGTCTACATTTTTAAAGCTTTGGCATATCTTGCAAAATCATCTTCTAGGAAAGTTGTATAGTTTTCCCACTCCCAAATGGTATATGAGAGCGTTGTTGTTTACTGCAGTTTTATATTTTTACTTGGTTATTGGGTTTGTGAATTTAAAAAATTTTTAAAAATTTTTAAAACAATCCAAATATATAAAAATGTACAGACAGTAATGAAACTCATATTTATGTACCCACCAGAAAGATTAAATAGTGTTAATGTTTTGCTGTATTTGCTTTTGTTATTAAAAAAAAAGATTATAGATTCAAACACAAGTCCATTATTATCATTCCATTTTACAGATGAGGTAACTGGCTCCAAAAGGTTAAGTAACTTGTCTAACTAGTAAGAACCAGTAAATGGCCTATAAAGAACCAGTAAATCCTAATGATGCTTTTGCTTTAGACTTTTGATGATATTAATATTCCAGCCTTTTTGGTCAATTTTGTCTGGTTTATATTTTCCACTGTCATTACTTTTATAATAACTTTTCTCTGTTGTATTTTAGATGTGCCTCTTGTAAACAACATATAGCTAAATTAAGAAAAAAAAAAATCACGAGTCTGAGTTTTTTAAACCAGCTATTAATAGTCTGTTTTTAACCAGCTATTTCAGTCTGTTTGCATTTATAGTACTTGTTGATAGTTTTTGAATTATTTCTCTTATTTCATGCTTCCTACTTTTGCTTTACTTTCTTTTTTTCCTTTCCTGTTTCCTACTGAATTGAGTTTTATCAATTCCTCCCTTGCTTCCCTCTACTAGCTTTGTTACCCTCAAATATTTAATGTGTAGACTTAAACAGCAGTCTGGAATTAACTTCAATCACCTCCCTGGGTTTACTTTCTTTTTATTTAGTATTTTAATTTCTCTCCCTTTTTTGGTATTTTATTGTATTTTGTATTTTATTCACTATTATTTTTGTTATTTTGTACAACCCAAACTATGTATGTTATTGACCAGCATCTTTGCTCATCATTGCTTCTAACTACTCTTCTATGAACAAATTTTATTTTCTAGAAATACATCTTTCAGTGCATTTTCCAGCAAGAGCCTGTGAATGGTAAACATTCTCAGTTCTTGTTTGAAAACATCTTTTTTCTTTGCCCTTATTTTTCAATGACTTTCTTTCAGCTAGGTCTAGAATCTTTCCTCGACCCTGGGAAAGTAGTATTTCGTATGTCTTCTCGGCTCTCTGTCTCGCTCTCTCTATTTTTTTTAAGAGGCAGGGTCTCACTATGTTGCCCAGGCTGGAGGGCAGTGGTTATTCACAGGTACGATCCCACTGCTGTTCAGCATGTGAGTTTTGACCTGCTCCATTTCTGACCTGGGCTGGTCCACCCTTCCTTAGACGACCTGGTGGTCCCCTGTTCCTGGGAGGTGACCATATTGATGCTGAACTTAGTACAGACACGAGATAGGCATAGTGCACTACAGCTCAGAACTCCTGGGCTCAAGTGATCCTCCTGCCTCAGCCTCCCGAGTAGCTGGACTACTGGCCTGCACCACCATGCCTTGCTCAGCTCTCTTTTTGTTGTTCCTTTGTAGATAACCTGTCTTGTTCCTCGGGCTGTTCTTTAAAAGGTTTTCTCTTTGTCTTTGATATTCTGTAGTCTCAGTACTCTGTGTGTGTGTATGGATTTATTTTTATTTATTCTGCTCAGAACTTGGTGTTCTTTACATGGAGGATTCATGGCTTTCACAATTCTGGAAAATCCTTAACTATTACCATTTAAAATATTGCTTCTCCTTCATTATGGCAGCCATAAAACCATGCTTCTCAGATCTTTTTGGGGGGTGGGAAGGAGCACAGTTGACTAAGCCCCAGATGCCACATCTCAGGATTCACTCAGAAGCTGCACTTCTGGGCTGCTCCAGGCTGATGGCTGAATACAACAGGGGTACCAATGCTGGCCCATTGTTGCAGGATGCAGGATCCTTTCACGGGTGACTTTGGCTCAAGGACTCCCCATTAGCATGACTAAAACTCCTTTACAACTATGTTTCACCCTGAGTCTCTTCCTACCCAGTACTCCTTCCTTTTCTCTCTCCATCAACCTCCATCATGGTCTGAAGGTTCTTCCTGCCTACTCCAGCTTCCTCCTCTTTGTCCTTCATAGGTGTTTCCCCCTACAACCTCTCTTGGTGTCTGCTTCTTGGAGGATCCAAACTAACATAGTATCTCTATTTTCATAATCTGGATCTTGTATTAAATGCATATGGACTTTCTCATTGTACTCTCTATGCCCTTAGCTATTCTTTCATGCCCTTTTCTCTCTGATGCCCTTTGGGTATTTTCCTCAGATGTGTCTTCCAGTTTACTTAATTCTCTCTTCATTTGTGTCTAATCCACTATTTAACCTATCTATTGCCTTTTTAATTTCAGTGATTATAATGTTTATTTCTAAAAGTACTATTTCATTTATTTTCACATCTGACTGTTACTTTTTTCATAGTATATTTTTCTCAGGGTTTTAGTTCCTCCTTTTTCTGTCTGTAAGAGTTATAAACATACTTATTTTGTATTCTCTTTTTCAAAATGTAATTTTGTTATTCCAAGTTCCCTGGAGCTCTAATAGTCTTGTTTGTTGTGTTTGCTGTTTTCTGCTTATGGTGTATTCTAATTTTTAATTTTCTTCTAAACTGACCTTTAGTGGGATTATTTTTTTTCTGTGGGAATCTCATGTGGCCTGATAGTGGGGCCCTTGCAGAACAGTTTGCATTGCTGCCTCTAGTGATCCCAGGGGTATCAATGGCTTGTGGCCAATATTTCTGCTGATTTCTTAGTTTGGAACTTCCTAGATCACCCTGTTTAAGGCTCAGATTTGGGATATCCATTTTTCAGGGGATATTTTTTTCACTTAGAGCCCAAGGACAACAAAATTGTTTTCTTAGACCTCTGTTCCAGGGGATGATTTTTCCCCCAGTCTTTTTTTTTTTTTTTTTCCCCCACTGAGGAAGCATCCCGTTGAAGATCCTGACTCCTTTTAGACTTTTAGTTACAACTCTCTGCCTCATGGTGGCTCCTTTGACCTCTTGGGTTTTAAAATGCAAGTTCTGTTCTGTAAGTTGCTAGAACAGTTCCAGAATCAGCTCACATGTTGTCGCTCTGTTTTTTCCCTTTATTTCTGGGATATATTTTGTCCAGTATTCCTAGGCTTTTGTAGTAGAAGGTTTGTTTGTTTTTTTCCACATTATCTAAGTTTGCCACCATATTGCTGAACAAGAAATCCCATTTACCACCCTGAGTTCTGGACTTCAAGGTTCTCAGGGAACCAGGTTCTAAGCAGTGCCATTAGTGAAGCCCATAAACTCACCCATTATTAGAAAAGCAAAGTGTTTGAGATCTTGTTGAGACAATAGATATATAGTATGTATTTTCCACCCATGGTAACTTCATTAGTAAATTCAGACAGCTCTGTAAGATTTTACAAATGGAACTGGAAGCTTAGAAAACAAAAAATAATAATTGTTTTACCATTATTATTATTTCTTCTACTGTACAGGCCTAGTAGCAGAGCTCTTCTGTCTTTCTCCCTGCTTTCTTCCAACTTTCCCACCATCCTTCTCAATTTGTCCTTTGTGAACAGGGCAGAAAAGAGGTTGAAGTGATGTATGGGTATAATTCACTGTGCACTGCTAAAAAGATAAACTTAAATGAAGTGATTTATTACCTGTGGCAGGTATTCTGCACCCGGAATTGTCTGTCAAAGTGAATGCTCATTGATTTTCCATACCTTCCCTGTTAGCCTCTGCATTGCCATTGTTGGTTAGAGTTGGCTAAGCAGTTTAAGGTGGCAGAGGGTTCTCCTGGACTGGCACTGTGCTGCAGGGGTTAGCCTTTATTTGTGTTCTAGGGCTCAGAACACTTGCTGCCTTCTGCATTAAACTTTGTGTATGAAAAGAGCAAATTCCACTGGTACTTCAAATTTCTCAAATGAGAAGTAAAACATATTCTCTAAGTTGTGAAAATGCTTCTAGAAAATGCTTCTGGAATCTTCCTACTTGAATCAAATAGTAATAGGTTCTAATAGGACAGCACAGGATAATATAATAGTAGAGCTTTGGGGGCAGTGCCTGAGTAAGTCTGGTGTGTGGTGAGAGATACGGAGCCTCCTGTGGGAACTAATGAAGTAGGGAGTCTCCGTCACTTCAGGGGATGTCACACATATCACACAGGATGTGTCTTTCCTGTTTTTCTCCAAACCCGTCCCGTTGTGTTGGGGAGTGATGAAGCAAAAATTTTCCAGCAACCACAGTGCAGCCTTGGGAAGCAGGATCAGTGTCATTGAGTGTGAGCAACACCCAGATGTTGAAGAGATTGTCTTAAAAATCTTAGAATTTTGGGTCTTAGATCATTTAATCGAATGTTCTGCCTTTATAGACGAGGAATCTGAAGGCTGGAAGTATTAGATAACTTGCTCAGGGCCACAGAGCTAGTGGTCTCTGGGCTCCTGCTCCTCTCCGTCTCTGCAAGTGCTCCTGTTCCATTCCTGTCCGGGTGATGTCTCAGTTGCCTTCACAACATACCTCTTGAATTTAAAGAAAACTGTGCTGTTGGTGGCTCTCTTAGATGCAGTTCATTTGCTTGGTCCTTGACCAGGAAAGGAGTTCTATTTATTATGGGTTGGGGGGAGTGGACTTGGCTACAATTTTTTTTTCTTTTTTTTGAGACAGGGTCTTACTCTGTCGCCCAGACTGGAGTGCAGTGGCATCATCATAGCTCACTGCAACATCCAACTCCTGGCCTCAAGCAATCCTCCAGCTTCAGCCTCCCAAGCAGCTGGGACTACAGGCGTGCACCACCACGCCTGGCTAATTTTTCTATTTTTTGTAGAGATGGGGTCTTGCTATGTTGCCCAGGTTGGTCTCAAATCCTGGGCTCAAGAGATCCTCCCACTTTGGCCTCCCAAAGTGCTGGGATTACAGGCATGAGCCATGGTGCCTGGCCTTTCTTTCTGTTTTTTCTATCATATGCTTAAGTCATGGTGATCTAGACAAGAATACCACATAGTAGGCACTTTCCCAATACCTATTGTGCTTGAAAAAAAGACTACTTTCATGCAAATGAGGTGGAGGTAGGGAAAGTATTTACATGAAGTAATGATATTTCATAATTGGTAATTTAAAAAAATGTTAGCTTGATCACTAAATAATTATAAATATATAAGTTGTATTTATATATACTATGTACATATATAATATACTGATGATATTTATATTTAGCATTTGTTTTTTAAAACCATAAACATCCCATAGTAACTCAGACTTATAAATACTTATGCACAGCAAGTAACAATTTATAAATAGCTAAAGAGGAATGAATACTGATAGTATTTCTCTCTTTGTACCTCTGATTTTTGGGTAGGGGGAAGTGAAAGCTTGATTTTGGTCAGTTTTTTAAAAAAATACTAATTTGCCGTATTGATTAATCACTTAATTGAATTTGTGGGATATATTTCTATAATATACATTTGTGGCAACATTGATTCAGCTTTCCCTGAGCCCAAACTACCAGTTCTTACAAGTGGAGTAGGATGTTGTCTTCATGCTGTAATCATTTTATATTCCATGTAGTATGTTGGAGGTCTGAGGAAGCAAATTTAGCTTCCAGAAGTCCTTAACTTAGGGTTAAGAAGCTTCACTAATCTCAGGAGAAGCTGCCTGAATGTGAGTATGGTGGTAAAAATGAAAGGATATTTTATGCGTTCATATAAGCAGAGAAAAATATATAGACCTGTGTTATATTCGTTTGCTTCCCAATATTCTTTGCTGGCCTGATTATTCATCTAACTGAGATGTAAGATCTTTTGAGCTTCTAACATAATAGTTATTCATAAAGGCATTTAGGCTGATGGCTTTCTCAGAACGTCCTGCTGTTCATGATGGACTTCATCTATATTTCAATGAATTTCTAAATGGGGGAAACAGAACATTTTTCCTTTGATTAATTCATTGGTTTTTCAGTCCTCAAGGACCCATAGTCTGGTGAACTCCAAGAGGAAGTCACAAAAGGAAGAATGGTAAATTGGAATTGGAACCGTGGAACTAGCCCCATAAAAGTCTTTGAATACTGTCCTAAATTCAACATCTGAAATATGGTGGACAGGGCAACGATTTATGAAAGCTAATTTTAAATTGCACAAAAGAAGCACAATGTTGTGAGTTTTATAAAATTCTTAGGCTGTTTTGGGTCACTGTTTTACAACTGTCTGGATTTTAATCTATTTTGCCTAAGAATCAAGCACTTTGACTAGCAAGTAACTGCTAGTTAGATCACTGAGGTACGCTTTGCATTCTGGGTCTATTTACTGTGAAACTATGATTTTTAAGAATTTATGTTATTGAATGTATGCCCCGGAGGCCAGCCCTAAGGTGAGGATTTGGGGAGGTGGTCTTCTGAAGCCCCAGGAGGTGTGCAGGGAAGTGGGAGGGGGAGGAAGGAGGAGGTACGGTGTATGTGTTAGCAGAGAGTTTTCTTCTGAGCTAGGGTCAAGGACAGTCTTGGAAAGCACCAAGGAAACATAGTCTGTGCCATGATGGTAGCACCACTGTGACATCCCATAAACACCTGGTTGAAAAAGACTTGGTGGCTGACATTACTCTTTTTGCCTTATAAGTGATTGGGGAGATTTGACTTGCCAATGTTGAGTTGTTCCCAACTTGGTGACAGGGTGCCCAGAAACTGGCAAAATCAGCCTTTTGTTGTAGGATCTTTATAGGAGCCAGGGACTGTCACCTAGGTATGGCAGAGCCCCTCCTTTGGCTGTTCTTTCTCTGAACAAGCCTCATCTCTGGTGTTTGGGGCATCAGCTGGGCTGTCTGTGTCCTTTCTCCCTAGTTTCCCTCAAGGGAGCATTGGAGACCTTGAACTGGAAATTCTCTTCCAAGGATCAACCGAATACTCCCAAAATTTCATGGAAGCTTAACTCCCAGTACCTTGGGTCAAGTTCCCTAGAAGTCAAGGGATTCTCTGGATACGATGTATGGGGTGGGGTTAGAGGGCGGGAGCGGGGCAGGGCAGGGGGAAATCTGAGCTTCAGGCATGGGGCTTGGGAGCAGGACTTGCATCACAGAGCTGGTTTCCCCCCATCGGGCAAGGACAGCCTTTTGTACCCCTCTCAGGGTCGGCCACTGATTGGTTGCGGGCCACCCGCAGGCAGAGTGGCTCCCATTGGCTGAAAGCAATTTTACAAACAAGGGGGGCAGGTGGGACTCATTAGCAGCTGAAACTCACAGGACCAGTGCCTGGGAAAGGGGTCCAGGCAGGGCACCCTGGCACTGCCCAAAACAGCAAAGAGAAAGGGCCAGGTGTTGGCCTTTTTCTAACTCTTCCCCTTTAACACAGTTCACCAGTCCTCCAGGGGACCCTCCTCAAAGTGCCTCTCTTGCCCTTCAAATTCAGTGTCCTTGGCCCCCTCCCTTGAAACACCCCACTCTTGGACACAGGGGAAGGGAGGGTCTGTGTCTGTGCTGCTGCGTCTGTGGCTTGAGCAGGACCCACTGGGGGAGGCAGGAGGAGTGGTGGGCCCTGGGACTTGGCAGGAGGGGACAAGGGAGATGAGGGATGCTTTAATCCTGGTCTGTCTTTCAACCACTTTCTTCAAGAGTCACCTGAAGGCAAATAGGCCTCAGCAGTGAGTATTAATTTCCTGCCCCCCCCCCAATCCAGCAACCAATCTGGTTTCATAAAAGTGTGTTCCTCCTGTTAACAGGGCTTTGACTCTACTTTTTTGCACAATAATAGCTGGGCATTCTTCTGCTAAGGACCATTTGCTTCCTTCTTGAGCTGGCATTTGTTACCATTTTAGCTGAAAAAGGCCCTGAGCCACCTAGGAGATTTTTTTCTGACCTAAAATTTCTTTTGGGGAGAAAGGTTTGGGGAGGAAGGTGTGGACTGGTAAGAGAGGTTTCAGTTGTACCTTTTTCTTCTTTATTTTGACCCAGAGTGATTGGGGTATTAACTTAATGTATGTTGTCACAGGCTTTTGATGTGGCCCTCCTTGGTGATTGAGCGGCTGTTGCAAAATCCTGAATTTTGGAACCAGGTATTGCTTTCTTGCTATACTGACATGTCCCTTTAGGAGTCTAATGAGATCTGCTTTTCCTGTGCCCAAAACAGATTTGCTCTACAAGTTATTGTCACTCAGGGCAAACACCAAGCTCTGTATGTAAAAAGCAAAGCCACCTGCCAACCACAACCAGGTGCATGTTGCATTTGGATATTGTGTAGACATATCTTCATGATCTAAGAATAAAACCCCAATCTGATCTTCTAGAAAATTGTTCCTAGGAAAATAATTAAATATCAGTAAACAAGGTCATTTTAGACTACTGAGATGGTCCTTTATGTGTGTGCTTAGAGACTCCTGGTGTGTCAGAATTGAGCTGGGAACATATAATATAATTGCACGGCTTGTATTATGTGCCAGGTCCTGGGCTTGGTGCTGGGGCAGAGTGGGAAGCAGACCAGAAGGCAGAGAGGGCCCGTGCCCTTTTATTGTCCTGTGAGGGAGATGGACATTGACAAATAATGCTATCCATAATTACTTGCAGTTGGGATAACCATTATAAAAAAGACTAGAGAGTATAAGAGGAGAATATCTTGGTTGGTCTGGGTTGTCAAGTAATGATATGGAAGAGTTATGTAGTGTTGTAGGAATTGTCCAGTACGATGACCAGCTGATGAGGAGAGTACAGGAGAAAGCAGGTTTGTTTCGGACATGGTGAGTTTTAGGGTCAGTAAAAGAGCTGAGAAGTCTGCCAGCTGTTAGCAACACCGGAAAGCAGCCTCAGAGCCAGATTTGAGAGCCCCTCAAAGAGACGATGGTGAAGCCACAGGAGTGAGCAGGTGGCTTCCTCGAGAGAATATGAGGATGACAAAGAGGGTGGAATCTGGGAGAATTCCTGGACCAAACTTGACACAGGGCCTGTCATCTGTAGGCAGTAAAGACCATAATAATTATAAGAAGAGCATTGTTTGTAGTTTGCTCCACCACTGGTGTGGTTGCCCTGGTCCCTGCAGCAGCCCTGGGGCAGCTCAGGAACTTACCTGGCTCCTGCTTTAGTCCCTGTGAGAACTCCCTTCCCAAGTGTAGCCTGGCACTGCCCAACTGCCACGGCCTGTGCTAGCCTCCTCCCCCTCTGCACACGTTGTACGTCCCAGCGGGCTCCGTTTTGGGCTGAAAGTGTGGGACTCCAACCATCGGCATCATATCAGCTGGGAGCTTGTTGGAAATGCAGAATCTGCAGCCCCCACCCAGCCTGCTGAATCAGGCTCTATGTTTTAACAAGATCTCCGGGATCCATCTGCCTGTGGAAGGGTGAGAAGCATTGGTCTACTTTCCCACCTGGCCGGGGGTCCAGCGCACTCAGGCAGCCACCCCAGGCTCTGGTGACAGCAGGTGCCACACCTGTAGGAGTTCAGGTCCGGATCAGCGCCTGTCATGGGCAGCCGGGCCCTGCTGGCCTCTCCACCTCTCTGGGTGCTTCAGTTTAGAGATCGTCCTGGTCTGGTTCCCTCTCTGCACCCTTGTTTAGGGACCTAGAGAAGGAATCAGAAAATAAAACAGAACAAAAGCCACCAAGAGGAAGGGAGACATTCAGGTGCCAAAGCTATAAAGAGGCTCTGGAGGATGAAAACAAAGCAACAGCAGGACTGAGAGATTTTTTTAAAAATCAGCTGTATTGTGATATTATTTACATAGAATAGAACTCACTCATTTTAAGTGTACAACTTGAGTTTTAAAAAGTGTATATACTGTAGTCATGTAACCAGCCCCACCACCAAGATATAGAACATTTCATCACCCCAATATGTTCCCTTATGACTTTTTGCCATCAATTGCCTCTCTGTACTCCCCATCCCTGCTCCAAGTGACCACTGATCTGCTTTTGTCACTAAAGTTTTGCCTTTCCTTGAGTTTCCTTTAAATGGAATCATATAGATGTAGTCTTGTGTCTGCCTTCTTTTGCTCAGCATAATGTTTTTGAAATTCATTCACACTGTTGCACATATCAATAGTTTGTTCCTTTTTATTGCTTAGTCATATTTCCCTGAATGGATATACCACAGCCTATTTATTCATTTACCAGTTGATGGACATTTGGGTTATTTCCAGTTTTTGATAATTATGAATAAAGTTGCTAGGAACGTTCATGCACAAGTCTTTGTGTGGACATGTTTTCCATTTGAGAGATTTTTTTTTTCCTTTTAAACTTTTTTATTTTAAAATAACTTTAGGCTGGGCATAGTGGCTCACGCCTGCAATCCCAGCACTCTGGGAGGCTGAGGCAGGAAGATTGCTTGAGGCCAGGAATTTGAGACCAGCATAGACAACATAGCAAGACCCCATCTCTACAAAAAATAAAAAAAATTAGCCAGGCAGGGTGGTACGTGCTAGTGGTCCTGGCTACTT
This sequence comes from Daubentonia madagascariensis, assembly GCA_023783475.1. Lineage (NCBI taxonomy): Eukaryota > Metazoa > Chordata > Mammalia > Primates > Daubentoniidae > Daubentonia > Daubentonia madagascariensis. Next base: position 14,061,390 of record JAKFHU010000487.1, read on the forward strand.
GGGAAGCTGAGGGAGGAGGACTGCTTGAGGCTGGGAGTTCAAGGTTGCAGTGAATTGTGTTCACGCCACTGCACTGCAGCCTGGTGACAAAGTGAGACCCTATCTCTAAAAAATAAAATAAAATAAATAGCCAGACGTTGTGGCTCACACCTGTAATCCTAGCACTCTGGGAAGCTGAGGTGGGAGGATTGCTTGAGGTCAGGAGTTTGAGACCAGCCTGAGCAAGAGTGAGACCCTGTCTCCACCAAAAATAGAAAAAATTAGCCCCACATGGTGACATGCACCTGTAGTCCCAGCTACTCAGGAGGCTGAGGCAGGAGGATTGCTTGAGCCCAGGAGTTCGAGGTTGCAGTGAGCTATGATGACGCCACCACACTCTAGCCAGGCGACAGAGCGAGACAATGTCTCAAAAACAAAAACAAAACAGCTTTAGATTTACAGAAGAGTTGCAAAGATAATACAGAGAGCTCCCATGTACTCTTTATTCAGCATCCCCAATGTTAATATCATACTAATTATGATACATTTATCAAAACTCCAAAATTAACATTGGTACAATACTATTAACTAAACTCCAGACTTTATTCAGATTTCACCAATTTTTCCACTAATGTTCTTTTCTGTTCCAGGATCCAATCAGGATACAATATTGCATTTAATTACATCTCCATAGTTGCCTCCAAACTGTGACAGTTTTTCTGTCTTTCCTTGTTTTTCATGACTTTGACACTTTTGAAGTGTGCTGGTCAAGTATTTTGTAGAATGTCCCTGAGTTTGGGTTTGTCTGATGTTTTCTGATCCTTAGACTGGAGTTTGGGTTTAGGGGAAGAGCATCCCATAGGTGAAATGCCCTCTGAGCACATCATATCAAGCGTACGTACGTGACATCAGTCTGACTTATCACTGGTGAAATTAACCCCGATCACTTGGTTAAGGTGCTGCTTGCCAGAGTTATCCACTGTAAAGTTACTAATTTCCCTTTCTAAACTCTATTCATTAGAAGTGAGTCACTAAATCCAGCCCACATTCAAGGAGAGGGAGATTAATCTCCACCTCTTAGAGAGAGGAGTATTAAAGAATTTGTGGACATATGCTAAAACCATTATTGTAATCATTAAATGTATATTATTATAATTTTAAAATTATTTACTTATTTATTATTTTCTGAGGAAATGGGGTCTCTCTTTGTTGCCCAGGCTGGTCTCAAACTCCTGGCCTCAAGTGTTCCTCCTGCCTTGGCCTCCCAAAGAAAAAACAGCCTCTTTTAAATCAGCCTACCTCTGAGTCAGGTGGAGGGAGGTGGTGAGGAAGAGCACAGATGCTGGGAACAGTGGATGGTGGATGGAGCAAAGTTCCTGCGAAGGTCAGTGAGTGTGAGATCCAGGAGGGGCGCTTGGCAAAAAAACGAGGGACACTCTGTTCTCAAAAACAGCAGGAAGAAAGCTTAGGAGGGTCAGTTTCAACATCAGGATGGAGAACTTGAAGGAATTCCCATTAATTAGCTTTTGTCTTCTCAGTCAAGAAGTGTTCTGTGACGACAATGGGATATTGACTTTTGGAATTTTAATTTTCTTGGCCAAAATTCCTGGCCTCTACAGCAGCATTTCTCAACCTCAGCACTATCAACATTTGGACCAGGTAATTAATTGTGGGGGCTGTCTTGTGCAGTGTAGGATGTTTAGCATTATCCCTGGCCTCTACCCTGTATATACAGTAGCATCTGCTCCCATTCCCCCAGCAGTGACCACCAAAATGTCTCCAGGCATTGTCACATGTCCCCTGGGGAGCAGAATCACCCTATGCTGAGTACCAATGATCTAAAATAACATACTCAATTCCGGCAATCCGCAGGATTCTAGAGCATTACTTTTGAAAAGACAATGTCATTGTCCTATTAATTTTCTTCAGAAAGAATTAAGCTGTTTGAGTGTGAACACTCAAGGTTGTAGCAATGGGTAAGGAAGGGTCCTGCTGTCTGGGGTTGGTCCTTTTGGCAGCCCCATGAATCAAGAGGAAATGGAGTTCTGGTTCTCAGAGGGTCTTTGGTTCTGAGAAGACTTGCTGTGGTTCTAGCCTTCCTCATGGTGGAGGGCTGTTTTGCTTTCTCTGTGGTTTCTGTGTGGGCCGTGAGAAGCAACTTGGTTGTTATGACAGTTGGAGACACAGAAGTTTCTCACAGGTTAGTTTCTGAAAGCCCATTTGTTCTAAATCCAACGTGACGCGTACTGAGCTGAGTACGCATTTGTTGCTGGTGAGGTCGTTTCATAAGCCAGCTGTGGATGGCGAGGACCCTCCCTCCCTTACAACTCTCATTTTACTGTCCAGAGACGCTTGCATTTTGGCCTAATTTACTTTCACCTTCAAGAAGTGTTTAACAAGACACTGCCATCTCAAACATAGCGAAGGTGACAGCGATTAAGGAACAAGGCCAAGGCTGGGTTGAAACGACCTTGCACAGCCGCTGATGCCATCTGTTGGCGGCTGGCAGAACTGATGCCCTTTGCTAGGGTGAAGCTTTGTTTATTGCACACAAAGTTGAGACTTGGCAGCAGAGAACCTTCTTTCCACCTGGGAACATAGGATTGGCAGGCTTAGGGAGGAGTGGAAGGGGAGGGAAGGTTTGCTCTGTAGATCCTGCGTCAGTAATCAGATGGTGCCAGGAATCCATAGTAGAAATAATTTTAGGAGGATTTTTCAAGGGACTGGCTGGGATGCCATGGGGACCTAAAATCCATTTACGAGTCAATTGGCAGTTAAGGAATTGGCCTTTGGGGGTTGACAGAGTGAGCAGCAGAGAGGTCTCTAAACTGAAAAAGCAGTGTCTTCCATAGAGCTAGTACACAGCCATTATTTGTGGAATTTGATTATTAAGGGACATTGTTAACTCTTCACTCCAATCGAAGAAACTGAGACAAGATCATGCAAAATAACGATTACATTCTATCTTCTTTCAAAGTGCTTTCAAATACTGTACATTTATTTCTATACCAGTCCATTTAGGCCAGTGTGTCCCTACGTTTCTGATGACAAAACAGATGCCTAGAGATTAAGTTTCTTAGGTCCACATATCTAGTTGATAATGAGAGCTGGAATTAGTCCCTCCAGTGCGTTCCCAACCCTGGTTGCACACAATAATCGCCTGGGAAACTTAAAAAATCTTAGTGGTTGGCCTCACTATACTGATTTAATTGGGCTGGGCCAAGCCTGGGTAATGGGTTTCCTTTTCGGAATTCACGCTATTCTAACACACTGCCTGCGTTGAGGGGCTGCTACTCAAAGTGTAGTCCATGGACCAGCAGCATCTGGGAGCTTGTTAGAAATGCAGAATCTCAGGCCCCACCCCAGACCTTCTGAATCAGAATCTGCATTGAAACAAGATTCTCACCACAGTGGAGTTCGGAAACACTTGAGCGTTGCCCCAGAGGCAGGACCTACAGAGTGGCCCATTGGTGTCGCTGTTGAGGACGTGTGTTTTTGTTTAATTTCACCGTTCAAACAGCACTCAAGGCCTGGTTTGCATGGCCTCCATCGAGGGCCCTGGGCTTCCCTCTGTCCTGTGGGTCCCACATGCCTCCCAGATCGAAGCCACGAGAGAACCCAGGAGCTCCCCTGCCACCCCGAAAGTCTTGCTCACCACTAGCAGAGCATTTCACAGCCTCCAATTTCTGCGTCATAGTGTAGTCACCAAACCAGGACCGTGGGCTGCCTCCACGTTCTTCCTGTGGCGAGTGAGGCACATCACCGCTGGCTTAACCGATGATGAAAGGTTCAATTTGTTTTGTTCGGCTCGTTTGGCTCCTAAAAGACTCTCTAGCTCTGAAGACTAGAGACTGCTCGAATTGGAAAATTGCAAGGCGGTGCGTTTTTTTTCCTTTTTCTTTTCTAAATGGAAGGTACTCAGTAAATGTTTGTTTTTGAATATTTGAATGAAACTAAGGCTGTGCGGGCACCTGGGAGGCGTTTGGCGTTATCAACAGGCGTCATCCACGTTGGACTTGAGTTTCAGTCAAGGGGCCTCTTAGCTGGGTGGTGCTCTTACCCAGTGAAGTCCATCCGTCGTTTCTAAAAGAGATCCTTTTTAGTCCATTTTTTAAAATCTGAAGCTCTGCGAGAGCCAGTCTGATCTTTTCTAAATCTGTACTTTCATTTTGGGTAGTGCCTAAAAGAGACACAGCAGTCCCTGTTCAACCTCTTTTCGGGAACCCGAGAGCCTTGGATGCTTTCCTTCCCCTTCTCTGCTGTTTTCAACAACAAACACCCTTTGATGAAGGACCATTCTGAGACAGGCAGAGCTGTTTCTCCTTTTATTTCTTCTCTTTTTCAAACTCTCCTCTGCCACCTCCTGTACCTCTTCCAACCTTCCTCCCCAAAGGAAAACAACAACAAACCAAACTTTGAGAAACAAAGGAGGCTTGTCCCCATTTGTGAAACCCCTTGAAAGGATGTCACTGAGAAAGGGTCTCTGTGGTGCTGTTTTTCTGGAAGCCTTGGGAGGTCTCTGTGGATCCGACCTGGAGAGACTGGGGTGCTAATTATATGCACAGAAGCCACCATTCATTAGTCACCACCAGCAAGAAGACCTCGTCGCCAGGACTTGTCATTCCTCTGAATTCAGAGGTTCTGAAAGGACCCCAAACTGGGCCTGTGGCTTTCTTCAATCTTGTTTTTTTTTTTTTTATATTTCTTTCTCCTCTGGCCTCTCTGTTCTCCTCTTCCATCCCCAGTGTTTTCCTCTGTTGCCCACAGCAACCCCAGCAGTTGGTACGCGGAGTGGAGAGAACAGGCCAGGTTACCTCGGTGTCAGGCAGCCGCTACTGAGCAATTCACTAGGGCCACACAAAGAAGTAGGTTTCTCTGAAAATCTCCCAGTTCAAACCACCCTCAACATTTAGCCAGCAGCTCCTCACCTCCCCTGTCCTAACTGGCCCGTTTCCTCTAGTGCCCAAGCAACCAGGTACTGAGACACTGCCCAGCCCCACCTTCCGGAGGCATTTGTTTACCAACAGTGCTTTGTAAACTCTTGACCACATTTCCTTTATGTCTACACTTTCCCTCCACACACACGTATTCAGTAGTCCTCTTCCACAGTGGAGGGCGTTACTGAACACCATACACTTTAGCTGAGCTAATAGCCAGACAAGGGGAGGAATTAAATGATTAGCCAACAGCCACCCATGTGGAATAGGCGGGTCAGGCTGTAAGGTTTTTCTCTTTTGCTCTTTACCACAAGACAGCGCTTTGTCAAAAGGAAGTGCCAAAGTTGTCATGGAAATAAATCGTTTGCTAGATTGAGCCATCCTTAATTTAGGGGTGGGAATCTTCCATTAATATTTCTAAATCTCAGTTTACAAATGAGCACATGACAATTTGATTCCAGACACTTACTCTTGTGATTCTTTTGAACCTCAAGTAATAAGACTTTCTTTCTCTTTGAGTACCATAACACGTCTCAGAACCAAGGACCAGCGGTAGAACACTGAAATAGACCAAATCAAAGATTATGATTTTTTTCTAAAGGAAAGAAAAAGATAAATTTAGAAACATAAAATAATGCTTATCATTATATCCTGCCTTCTGATTTCTAAATGTACAGTTCATTTAGATTTCAAGGACTGGCATGTTCTTTGAGATATTCGTCAATGACACGTGAAATGTGCTCTGAGTAAAGGCATTCTCTTCTGCAATGTTCATTTCTATTTCAATGGCTTGCCTCAGTACTTTTCTTTAATTAATACTGTTTATGCTCACTGATGAATAATTCAGAGTCATACAAGCAACAGATGTCAGAGGATTCAAAATGACTTTCCCTGAATTATTTATTATTTCCAAAAAAGTAACAGGTTTGTTGAACAAGTAATTGGCAACACAGATGTAGATCAAGGTTTGTCAGTAGGCAACAAGTTCCACTCCTGCCTCCCCTTTTGTGCATGTTAATAACCAGGACTGCATTGTATAAGGGGAATTTGCATGATACCACTGCTTAGGGAGTCATTTATTCATCCTGTTGCTGACTGGAGAGCTGGAACCTTGTTTGGTTTCCAGGGTGTCAATGGATGATGAAACATGAATGGGAACTCATCCAAAAATATAGTTAATGAATATAACCTTGCAAGTAACTTTCAGACATAATGACTTAATACAGGTACACAGAAAGAGGGACCACCTTTGTTTGCAAGGATATGTTAAGAATAGAGACCTAGAATAATAATAATTTGACAGACGTGTAAAGGTTTATGTACAAGAATGATCACTGCAGTGTTATTTGCATTTTTTTATTTTTTTGTTCCTCAAATTACCACTTGGTAGCTGCAGTGTTTTTATGACAGAATTTTAAAAAGGAAAAAACCCAAATGTCCAACAATGAAAGATTTGCTAAATAAATTCTGGTATATCCAAGGAAGGGAATATTACATAGCCATTAAAATGATATATATGTATTTTCAATTTGGAAAAATATCAACATATTAAACAAAAGATGATATTAAGTGAGAGAGTCTATAAACCAATATGGTTTCAATTCTGTGGAAAAATATGTGTGTGTGATTATTTGCAGGCACAGTGAAAAGTCTAGGAGGAACTACCCCAAAATATTAATAGTGGTTATTTAGGGGCAAGAGGACCCAGCATGACTTTTCTTTTGCTTCATATATCTTTTCATTGTTTCCACTATAAATATGCATGTATTAGTCATAGCAAAAAGCCAAGCTGCTGTAACAAGAGATCCAACAATATTGTGACTCAAAGAAATGAGTCTGTCATTTAACAGTATGATGTAGGTGTTCCAGATATGCTGGTGTCTTTGTTCCATTTAGATATTTATGGACTTGGGTTCCTTCCTTTCTGTTATCCTTCCATTCCCCAGGGACTTGCCATCTTTTAAATAACCAAGGCTGGGTGCTGTCATGGGGTGGAAATGTGAACATGGAAGAGGTACCCTTGCTGTCTTAAGGCCCTGGTCCAGAAGTAGCCTGTATCACTCCTGTTCCTAACCCTAAGTGGAGACATAGTCACATGGCTGTACTCCACTGCCACCTGTGAGGCAGGCTGGCAACAAAATCCTTTAGGCATTTATGTGACCAGCTACAGCCCTCTGCTATGGAAGAAGGAGAAAATGAATTTTGCTGGCCAGCTTTCAGTCTCTGAGAAATGTATTACCTGTATAATAAAAAATAATAAAAAATTTAAAAAGGAAGCTGAGTTTTAGATTAGATGTCTTCAGAGAGCATTTCCTTTGGGAATTAAGCACTTAGAAGAGGTATAAAATTTGGACACTGCCTTCCAGGAATTTATATAGTCTGATTGAGAAACCAGACCAATAACAATTCAAAGTAGTATACGCAAAGGGCCAGAAGAGTGTTCAGATAAGCACAGAGGAGGAAAAATCGGCTAGGGTCATGGAATAAGGCTTAGGTGAATTGAAAAGCTTGCAATGCTTCTTCATCGAGCTACCAGGATTACTTGTACTTTTGGGAGAAGTAAAACTATTTGTGTTCTGTGACATTTTAAGGTAGCATGACCTTCCTTTATACCATAGAAGAACTAAATCATGTTTTCCTACTGTCCTAACAATAATTTAAGACTCTAATTGATCTTCAGTTAGCTGTCATTTATTGTAATTCTTTGTTAAATATGTGTGATCTTTAACATAAGATAGCTTAGAAGAGCTACAATTTAAAGGAAGCTATTGACTTAATAATGTAAAATTATCTTTTAAATAAACTTTTCAAAATGTGGTTTTAAAGCTTTTTAATATGGTTATCTTGAGTAGGGTATTCTTAGACTTATCTGGAAGGCAAACCAAAAGCAAATTAGATAAAGGGGTTTTTTCTTCCCTTGGATAGAAAGTTTTCTATCTTTGATAGATTTTTAATAATCATACAATACATTACCTCCTTAACAATGACATCAAATTTTGCATATCTTTTGCCTCACATCAGATTTTTCAACTCTGTGGAGTTTAGGCTAGTAAAACTAAAAAGTATTCTGGTTTTATGCACAAAGCCTCCCAAAGCCAAATGGCAGATTTTGGTCTCTTCTTTAATCTACCCCGCATGTGGTTTCTTTATACACAGCAGAATCCACATGCCTATGATTTGGTATTTCTCTGATATTCCATGAGATGCAACAAAATGTTTGAAGAGAGACAGTAAGAACCATTTGGTGCTTTGGGGGTCTTTTCAGGAAAATCCAGTTTCAGAAGCCCCATAAGGCAAGAATTATTGCCAGTGAGGTCCAAACTTGAACATTGCTGTTTTGCAGATTGTGCTTATTCTAGCAATAAAGATTTCTACAGATCTTTTAAAAACTGGGTGATTAGTTGCCTCCTTTTACAGATAAGAAACTGAGATGCAAAGAGCTCAAGTCAGTTGCTAGGGTCACACAGCTCATTTGTGGCAAAATTAAGACCCATGTCTCTGACTCTTAGTCCTCCAACCCCCCGGCCCTACACTACATCAGGCTTCTCTTTATATTATGTCCCTGGTGGTTGCCCAACTTGCTTTCCACCATCGAAGGGAACCTTGGGTAACCTTTCGTAGCTCCCAATCCGTAGGAGTGATGGATTTGCACTGGGGTGGGTTGGGATTAGGAGAGTTGTCTTTACAGCCCAGCTCCTTTCTGGACGCTTTACTTGCAGAACATCTGCAAAGATGATGAGGGACATTTCTTGATTCATATTAATAGTAATAATAAACCATTTGGGGCAGAAATTGGATGTGCAGCCAATTTTGTAAGGAAGTTTCACAGCCAAATCATCTCTAGATAAAGAGTTGCAAACTTGTTTTTTTTTCAACTGTTCTTCAGAGTACTGAGAGTTGAGATTTCAGTGACACCAAAAATAAAATATTTCCTTCTTATTATAAAGTGGTCAACGAGCTGAAAAGCAATACCATCTTTTAAAATAAATTTCTTATCCTTTTTTGATCAACATTAAGATGAATTGCCTCCTTGGGGATGTGATTCTGGTTTAACTGTTATAAATTTTTGAATAATGTTTTATGACCTATAGGTTTATTGACTTCAAAGACTATAAATCCATCTGCCCATCTATCCATCATTCACCGACCTATCTGAGAGCAGAATGGGAAGTTTCCACTGAAGTAGCAACAGCTTGGATTGGTGGCTTTCCAGTACTGTGGGGACTTGGTACTCACACTGTGGTTTTTCTACTAGAAAAGCATATAGATTTTAAGTTTCAAAATGTAGCTTTGTTTATAACTGAACAGTGGGAAGTTTTATAATGTAGCTGGCACACTGGTTGTCATGCAATAACCATTTTCCCGTCATCCTTGTTAACCCTTTTCTTCATTAGTTTTCTTGCCTGTGAGATGAACATAATACCCAACTCAGAGAGTTGTTGTGGTTCCTACTCTCTAACTTTGCCTAATTAGATTTCCATTAAGCTTGAGATCGCTTATAGCCAACTTTTTCCAGTTTAAATCATAAGCCTCTGTTGAAATGTTTTGTTACTCTAAATTGGGACCATCTTGCCTTTACATCAAATCATTCCTCTTTCGTTCAGTTACCACATAAACTGGTATAATTCTCTCCGGGCTGCTTTTGTTGTTAATTTACATCTGACCTTGTTCTCAAAAATATTTAAGGCAGTGGGCCTCTAATTTAGAACTTACTGGCTCTTTGCCGATTAGTCTGGACCTGTGAAAATATTTGTCCAGTCCTCTAAGAAATCAGACTAAAGATTTTAGTAAAAACTTCAAATACCACCCTTAAATACTATGGTTTCTTTTGACTCTTGGTCATTGTGCCAAGAAAGTTGGTTATGACTAGTATTCCCATCTTACAAATAGGGAAATAGAGAACTCAGGGAGACCAAGTGCTTTACCTGAGCTTGGGAAGGAGTGGTAGAGCCAGGATTTGAACCCAGGCAGTGTAGCCAAAGGGTCCTCACTCCTCACCACTTGGCTGTATTGTCTTTGTATGTATACACATGTGTAAGTTTCTTGGCGGTCACACCGCTGGGAGCATTTGTCATAAGCACAGTGGGAAATGTGTGGAGCATGCTGGAAAGCGTGGATGCTTACATTTTCATCTGGATTTGTGGATTTTGTAATAGGTACCTGCCAGGCCAGGAGCTAGAATTGTCTGCCTGGTACTCATCAGTAGCTGGGTGTTTCTGTGAGTGAAGAGCTGACCTGCCACGTCAGTCTGCAGCATCAGGAGTGTTGAGGGACATTGGAACTACAGAAAAACATTATTAAAGATGACTCTTAAGATGTCAAGAGGAAAAAAAATGACTTCTTAGGTCAAAAAAAGCGGAAGCTATCATACTGTGTGAGCCACGAGCTGAAGGATGGCTTCTTGGGGTCGGCTTAAATACATTAGATTAGTCTGCAATGTGGATTAAGGGACTGTGGGATTTAATAACTTGTGTATTAAAGAATGGCCCTGCAAACGTTACTCTAACATAAAAATGTAACCACTGTAATTGAATTTAGAAGCAATATTAAAATTATTCTTTTGGTGATGCTAGATGCATTAAATAAAATATCAAAAGTCGCAATTGATTGAAACTTTAGCATGTGAGAGTTATTAAGCACTAAATTCTGTTGCTAGAAGTTTTTGTTTTATTTTTTCTGAAATGTATTCAGAAAATTCTCCCTTTACATAATTTATGGTCATTCTACTGTTTAAATGTGCCAAAAAATGTTCTCAGAGCCTTGGCAGTGTTTTGGAATAGAGTACATTATCTTAGTCTTGGGCTATATATATAATGAACACTAAATATATATTGGTGGTGGTATTTCATGAGCTGAAATCTCTCTTATGGGCAAAGAAAGGAATAGGCTGTTACATCACATGTGATACTTAGCATGCCTTTAATGAGTAATGGTAGAAAAATATACCTTGCCTTCCTCCTGTGGCAAGTCTGTGTGTAGTTTTGCTAAGCTTGTGTCTGCCCACAAAGTCCTAATGAGAAGATGACATTGATCTGAGATGGTACCAGCAGCTGGGATACTGCTGTCCCCATATTCCGTGAACCTCCTCATGGTTCCAGAGTTCCATGGACTACAGAGAGCCTTGTGCAGCTCACAAAGCATGAGTGGTAGTTAGGAGCAAGGTGGTCTTTTCCTTTCCATCCAAGGACAAGCAGAGGTGGCAAACAGGAGGTTGGGGGAGATTACATTTTCAATCCAGACACAAAATGAGGAATATAGTTAACTGACAAGTGTCTGTGCATTTGGAGCATCTGGGAAACCTCCTACCCTCTTGCCCTTCGGCCCCTCTCCTGGAGTCCTAAGAGCGGCATGTTCTGTGTTAAAGAGTATTATTGGGAGGCCTGGTGAGGTGGCTCACGCCTATAATCATAGCACTTTGGGAGGCCAAGGGAGAAGGATTGCTTGAGGCCAGGAGTTCAAGACCAGCCTGGGCAACATAACAAGACCCCATCTCTACAAAAATAAAAATAAAAATATTAGCTGGATGTGGTGGTCATTGCCTGTTGTTCCAGCTACTCGGGAGCCTGAGGCAGGAAGATTGTTTGAGCCTAGAAATTTGAGGTTGCAGTGAGCTATGATGATGCCACTGCACTCTAGCCCAGGCAACAGAGTGAAACTTTGTCTCAAAAGAAAAGAAAAGAGTATGTGGAGGCCGGGTGCAGTGGTGTGCACCACCTGTAGTCTTGGGAGGCTGAGGCAGGAGGATCACTTGAGCCCCGGAGTCCAAGGCTGTAGTGTGCGATGATTGCACCTATGAATAGCCACTGCACCCCAGCCTGGGCAAGATAGTGAGACCCTGTATCAAAAAACAAAAAAAGAAAGTAGAGAAAGAAAACCAACAACATAAAATATGAGTACTGGTTAGAAGTTGATCGCAAAGTCACACCGTGAAAGTTAGATCCACTACCCCCCACCATGGACAAAGAACCACTCCCCTTTTTTGTTATTGCTCAGATTTACAGAAATTTCTTTTGTTTTGCAAAACTTTATGTCAAAGAAACAAATGAGTATTTCTGTGTGTCCATCTGTGCTCAGTAGGATGCCCAAAGTGAGAGGTACTTAATCCAACTCTTGTTGAATGATTGACTTCTTGGGGAACTGTTAATTTGCAAACTCTAAAAAAGGGGAAGGTTTAAATTTTTCCAGCTGCCAGACTTTGGGCTTCATGGTGAATCACCGGGACGGACTTTCTAGGCCAAGTGTAAGCACCACTCAGGGGCCGCTGGGCTGAGGGTGGGGGAATGGGACAAGTTTATTTAGGTGCCTGGCCAGAGTTCAGATACCCAGGCTTGGCGTGCAGCCTCCAAGACCTAATGGTTCCCCCCAGGAAACGTCTTCAGGTCTCATCCCCTGTACAGGATCATCTCGGACTGCTGATTGAAGAGAAGGGCTAGGACCACGGATCAGAGAGAAGCCGCAATTTTTTCTTTTCTGTCTGTCACAGAGGTGTCAGCAAAGGAGAAAGCTCAGTCACTGGAAAGGTTTGGATTACTGAGCAGCCCAAAAGAGCCGTTGCTGGTGGGATTTTCTCCTTGCCAAAGTTTTCCTTTGCCCCTAGAATACTAAGCCAAAAGGAAGGAAAAGATGAAAGGTAAGCCCCGCTTTAGAAATAATGTTTGGGATGACCCACCAAAGAGAAAACTAGAGATTTCTCAACGAACAAATAAGTGGCGTTCCTGCATTTCAGAATTAGAAACAGGCTCCACGATAAAGTTATTTGGGAATTAATCATCACTTGGCTCATCCCAGGCATGGAGCGCATTGGAATTCACCTCATGCTGTTGGGAAGCTGGCGGCCTGGCTGTTATATAACACGAAGGGACCGAGAGGCCTGCCAGACGGCCCTTGGAGTGCCCTGGGGGAGTAGCAGGGCTCTATAACTCTTTCTTGAAACAACCCATCCTGCCAGATAGATTCCAGTGGCTTGGGGCATGTTGGGCAGGGACCTCAGGCTTCACGATTTTACAGATGACACATCTACCCATGGGACTTTGTCCTGAGTAACCTTTACCAACACCTGAGGGAAGTAAGTAAGGGCTCTACATAATGGGCTCCTTTTTTTGTTTAATTTTTGAAACTGAGGTAAATACACATAACAAAATTTCCTATCTTAGCCATTTTTAAGTGTACAGTTCAGCGTCATTAAGTACATTTGTGTTGTCGCACTACCATCACCACCATCCGCCTGCAGAACTCTTTTCATCTTCCAAACTGAAACTCTGTGCCTAATAAACAGTAACTGCCTGTCCCCTCCCACCTCCAGCCCCTGGCAGTCACCCTTCTACTTTCTGTCTCTGAATTTGACTGTTCTAGGTATTTCACATAAGTGGGGTTATATAATATTTGTCCTTTTGTATCTGGCTTATTTCACTTAGTGTGATATCCTCATCCATGTGGTAGCATGTGTCAGAATTTCCCTCCTTTTTAAGAGTGAATAATATTCCTTTGTATGGATATACTGCATTTTGTTTATCTGTTCGTCCATTGATGGACACCTGGATTGCTTCTACTTTTTGGCTATTGTGAATAATGCTGCATATTGAACACGGCTATACAAATATCTGTTTGAGTCCCTGCTTTCAGTAATTTGGGTTATATTCCCAGAAATGGAATTGCTGGATCATATGGTAATGGGCTCCTTTTTAAAAAAAGAAGAGTATCTTGAGAACCTGGGACTACCCTAAGAGTACGGGACCAGGTTACTCACTCTGTCTCCTTTTCCCTCCAGATGTAGCCCACAGGCCTCTGTTGTCACAGGTGTGAGGGGGAAAGGCAGCCCTGTCCCAGGCAGAGATCACCAGTGCAGACCTTCTCAGTCTGATCCTGTATCTGATTAACCCCCAAAGCACAGAGAGGCTAACAAAGTTAGCCGAAGATCATGTCCTATAAACGACCCCTCCCCCTCCTTTTGTCTTTTCTTGCCCTTTTGTTGTTTGAAGACTTCGGTTTTGGTCACTACACAGCCCTGGTAGCATAAAGTCCAGTAAATCAATGATGTGTCACGTTGGCTGCCTGAGGGATTCACCTTGTGGCTTACTGATGTCCAGACCTCACCTCTAGAGAGTCTGGCTTAATTGTTTTGAGTCCTGGCCTGGGCGTGGGGACTTTTGAAAGCCTCCAGGTGAGTCTCACATGCACCCGGGGCTCCGTAGCACCCAGGTAAATGACTGAACCTGAGTCGTTTTTCTCCATTGGTTTCTTTATGTCTTCTTTTTGGTTATTTCGCTAGAGCATGTCTGCCAATTTGTAAATCTCATCCTAAGTTTTACAGACTTAGAAATAGGCTTTTCTATGTGTGTGGTTTTTTTTTTTTAATTAATGAGGCTGTATGATGTCATTTTGGAACCAAGAATGAGAAGATCTGGGTCATGTTCTCGTGTATGTTATTATCTAACCAGAGATGATGAATTACTTAACTTGTCAGGATCTCAGTTTTTTGGTGTGTGTTTTTTCTTTTTTAATCTTGGCTTTAAAATAAGGACTTGGATCAGCAAACCAATTAGAAAAATGAAATTGATGATTTTTTTTTGAGACAGGGTCTCGCTCTGTCACCCAGGCTGGAGTGCAGTGGCATCATTGTAGCTCACTGCAACCTCAAACTCCTGGGCTCAAGGGATCCTCCTGCCTCAGCCTCCTGAGTAGCTGGGACTACAGGGATGTGCCACTATGCCTAGCTAATTAAAAAACATTTTTTTTTAGAGACAGGGTCTTGCTGTGTTGGCCAGGCTGGTCTCAAACTCCTGTCCTTAAGCAATCTTCCTGCCTCCACCTCCCAAAGTGCTAGGATTACAGGCGTGAACCACCACGCCCGGTAGAAATTGATGAGTTTTAAAAAATGTCCCCTCTAACAAGCTATGACTCTGTGAATGAACAGGTGGAGTTGATGGGGAGTGAAGGGGCTTGGAGAGAGAGTCCATGGGTGTGAAGAGCATCATCGTTTTCTAGCAATAATGAGCGTGTGGATAAAGGACCTCCCCACAGGGCGCTGCACGGGGTTTCTGGAGCCCCAGGAGCAGCCTTCAGGGCAACTCTGATCAGTAAATAAAAGGACATAAAATAAAGATCTCAAAGGATCTGTAGTTAATAAGAAAGCAGGACTGTCATGCCAGGGAGATTGTTAGAGAGTGTTGGGGACTCTTTAAGTGATGGGGACAGCGTAGCAGGACTCTGGTTCCAACCGAACAGAGCCTCAGAGCCTCTATCCCCAAGAAAATTGAAACGTCCCCACCACTGTCCACCTCATGCTGCGAGCTTTTTTAAATCAACATTTTTTCTTGGGATCCTTTCAGACTTTATACTTACTTCTCTCCTTCTCTGATCCTATTCCAGGAATGTGAATGGCTCAGGTTTTTGTGTTTGTTTTTTCCCTGTCCAGATTAACACAGCTAATGAGGTTGGCTTAGCCAGGGGCTATTAGTGTAGAAAGCAGAGAATGCAGTCCTGCCCTGGGCACAAGATTTTACTTCCGTGGTGACTTCTTAGGCCCATGGGAAAGTGAGAGGGAGGTGACCGCCTCCCAGCCGGCTCAGCCTCTGGACCTGGGAGCCGGAGCTGGCCCCATAGCGTGTGGCCGTCATGATGACGCAGAGAGGCGTGTGGATGCAGCCAGCCGCTGCAGCTGGTGCACTTGACTCTGGCCAGCACGTTCCCAGGAACCCGCAGAACTCTGAGGACCGTGAGTGATATAACCCAGATCTGCCAGATGTGAGAGCCAGTATGAGTCACGGCACCGGGCAATTCATTAAGAAATGTTTTTTGTGTCATCTGGCCACAGAGCACTACTCCTTCCCTGCCATCTGGGGTTGGAGGCACCAAGTCCGCACACCAGGAATCCCCAAGTTCACTAGCATCTGTCCAAAATTACAGCCTGGTTCTCTGAGCTGACGAAGTGCAGAGCCCAGGCGCTCTGATGGTCACTGGCTTGCAATTTGTTCAAGGATTTTGCCACTTTGGGTAGTGGTAGGGGAATCAGATAATAAAAACATATGTGTAAGTTGCTGTGAGGTTTCTGCACATTCTAGTAAGATCAGAAATGGGGAAGGATGTTGAGAGAAGCCAAAAACTCTGCTGGCATTGTGTCAATGGAATGCCAGGAATCGTGTGTGGTCATTTTTTTTAGATGTATGCAAGATGCCTCATGGTGAATAACAAATGTACTTCTGAGAAGTTGTAAGCTGACTCTTAAAAAACTCCCTACAGATCTATGACATACAGTCAGAAAAGTGCATGCATGCCCCCACTGGGTAAAATTTCACACCCAGGTAACTGTAGTGGGTTGAACGGTGGACCCCCAAAAGAGATGTCCCCTGGCGCCTGTGAATATGATCTTATTTGGAAAGAGGTCTTTGCAGATATAATTCTATCATGGATCTTGAGATGAGATCATTCTGTATTACCTAAGTGGACCTTAAATCCAATGACAAGTGTCCTTAAAAAAGACAGACGAGGAGAAGACACAAACGCACAGAGGAGAGGGTCATCTGAAGAACGGGGCAGGAAGTGGAGTGATGCCACCGCAGGAATATCTGGAGCCACCAGGAACCAGAAGAAGCAAGGAATGAATTGTCCCCTAGAACCTTTGGGGGGAGCGTGGCCCTGCTGACACCTTGATTTCTGACTTCTGGCTTCCAGAACTGTGAGAGAATAAAATTCTGTTGTGTGAAGCCACGTATGGAAACTAATACAATAATCAAGAAGCAGAATGTTACCAAACCCCAGGAACCTGCCCAAGCCTCACTCCTGTCTTCACACCACCCCAGGATAACCACAATCCTGACTCCTAACACCGTGCGTAGCCTTCATGCCCTTCGAACATAATGAAATGGAATCCTATACCTTTCACTCCGTGCTTTGTGAGATGTATCCGTACTGTTGTGGGTTTGATCATTCTCATTGCTGTCTAGTTATAGTGTTCCATTGTTTGAATATGCCACAATTTATTTATTCTTCTCCTATTGGGGGGCATGGGTAGCTTCCTGTTTGGGCTACTATAAACAGTGCTGTTATGAATTCTGTTATGTGTCTTTTGGTGAACATACATGTGCATTTTTGTTGGTTATATTCTCAGGAGTTGAATTGTTGGATCATAGGCTAATCTGTATGTTCAGCCTTAGTGGATATTGCCAGTTTTCCAATTAATTTTTAAAACATTCCATCATATTTGGAATCCTTTTGTGAAATGGGGAATCCAATGGTGGATTCAGTAACTGTTCTTTTTTTTTTTTTTTTTTTGAGACGGAATCTCACTCTGTCGCCTGGGCTAGAGTGCAGTGGCATCTTCGTAGCTCACTGCAACCTCAAACTCCTGGGCTCAAGCGATCCTCCTGCCTCAGCCTCCCGAGTAGCTGGGACTACAGGCGTGTGCCACCACGCCCAGCTGATTTTTCTATTTTTTGTAGATACGGAGTCTCCCTCTTGCTCAGGCTGGTCTTGAACTCCTGGCCTCAAGTGATCCTCCTGCCTCGGCCTCCCGGAGTGCTAGAATTACAGGCGTAAGGCACCATGCCCGGCCAGTAATTATTCTTTAATGTGGCTATTTTATAACGTTCAAGTTTTTGAACATAGGGTTTTCTTGGAGCAAGTCCCCTTACCTTAGATAGGAACTCTGCATTCACAATCAGGAATATTCTGTCTCAGAAGAGCCCATTACAGGGCTGGGCAGGCATTAAAGCACACCAGTTTCTGGGAACCAGAGAGGCTGAGCTACTGACTGTGAATTTCAAATATTCTTAACCCATCAGTGGAATGATGAATGGCACAGCTGTTGTATCCTCCATCTCAAGTTTCAGAAATAAATTTGCAATCTTTTAGGAGCTCTAGTTTTAATTCTCCTTTCCAGCTTTTAAGTTCTATGCTCTATAACTTAGGATGCAACCAAATGATATGCAGCATTTCTAAATATTCTGCTTTGATAAGTGTGTGGAAATAGTGCTGGTGCAGCAGAGAAGACTAGATTAAAATCCAGGGTCCAGCTGTCTAAAAAGGGGGTGCTGCTTCTGATTTCCCTGATGCCCTGAGATCTTTATGGAGATGGGGGAGGGTGGCTCTGACCTTGAAGTACTGGAAAGGGGAGGAGGGTGTGGTAATGGCACCTCAGAGAGCTGTTTTCCCTACAGACCTGAGATGGGGGTGGGGATAGCAACCCAGCTCTCATTGTGTAAGATGTCTTTGTTTTCCTAATACCAAAGCAACTTGTCTTCCTTGCAGAACGAGAAAAATACAGGTTCACCAGAAAATACCCACAAACCTGACACCCTCAGTTAACTACTGTTGAATATAATTGCACATACAAACCTTTCTCCCTATGCAAACATTTTATTTCAGCAGTCAACAAATACTTATTGAGCCGGATGTGGTGGCGTGCACCTGTAGTCCCAGCTACTTGGGAGTCTGAGGCAGGAGGATCGTTTGAGTCCAGGAGTTCTGGGCTATAGTGTGCTATGACGATCGGGTGTCTGCACTAAGTTCAGCATCAATATGGTGACCTCCCGGGAGCAGGGGACCACCAGGTTGCCTAAGGATGGGTGAACCCGCCCAGGTTGGAAATGGAGCAGGCCAAAACTCCCATGCTGATCAGTAGTGGGATCGAGCCTGTGAATAGCCCCTGCACTCCAACCTGGGCAACGTAGCAAGACCCTGTCTCTTTAAAAAAAAAAAAAGGGGGTCAAACAATACAAAACAAAACAAATACTTATTGAAAGCCTGCCATGTGCCAGTCTCTGGGGATATAGTGTGACTAAAACAGTCAAACTGCCCCCTGTCCTCGTGGAGTTGACCTTCCGGTGGCAGGTTATATATACAATACATGTGGTACTAAAATGAGATCTTATGGCACATGTTTATTATCAACAGCTTTTTTCCACTAAACAATATGTGTAATCTCTTTCCATGGCAACAGATATTCTGTTAAAATGTATAGATTTATCAATGAACTAAATCCCTGGTGGTTTGGGTTGCTGATAGTGACCAGCAAATTCTGAAATGGTGACTGCTCTGTCAGCCTGGGACCCTGAGGGCTGAGGAAGATCAGAGAGCATTCTTGTGGTTTTTAAGAGACAGGCTCTTACTATGTTGCCCAGGCTAGACTTGAACTCCTGGGCTCAAGTGATCCTCCCACCTCAGCTTCCCAAGTAGCTGGGACTACAGGCACACCCCACCACTCCTGGCAAGAGTGCCCCTGTTGACTTGCATGAGAAAGAAGTAAACTTTGGCTGCTTTGATCCATGGTGATCATGGGGTTCTTTGTTACCAAGCATAACTGGCTAATCCTGACTGAGACAGCTACAGGCATAACATGTAAAGCATCTTAAGGGAAGAGAATATTTAGCTAACACCATTATGTTGTCATGCTGACATTAACAGAAAGGGGTCTTTTTGGTTTGTTTTTTTAAACTGAAGACATTAATCAGCATTTAAAAGGTACCATAGAAATGTCTTTGGGTATGGGACAGTTTCTCTGTATTTGATCATCTTTTATTTGATTATTTTCTACTCCTTATGCTTACAATTTTGGAAATTCTGAAATACAGATGATTTTTTGGTGTTGCTGGGAATTGAATTCTGAGAAGAAAATGTTGCCGGAGTTATAGAATGCTTTTGGAATACTGCCAAGCATAGTACTTGTCCTCAGAGGAAAAAATGCTAGGGAGCATTTTTGCCCCCAACTTGAGATGGGAAAAAAGAACAAATTTTGGAAATATCACCCCTCTAACAAACACTTTCATGAGGGAGACATTCCCTCCTCCTTGATATTTTTCTTCTCCATTTCCTCCTATTATTTACTTTAACTACAGATTCTTGCATGCAGTAATTTCCCCATGTAAATTAAATGAAAAATGTTTTTAGTTCTCTAACTGCATTACCAAATATGCAGCTTTTAAAGTAGTTCCAAGTAGCATTTAGGTCCCATGCACGGCTCTCTTTGCGTTGAGTCGTGTGAAGGTTATTGCATGTCTTGGTAAAAACCTCTTTGTGTTGGGTGCATGTGTGACCAGTATTACCCCAATCTTGATTCCCAGCCTCCCCTGTTTGCTATGGAATGATCACAATTCCACTCCTTTGAGAAGCGTGTAGCACTCTCCCTGGTCACTCTAGTTGAGCCTTTCTGAGAACAGGAGGTGTGATTTGTCCTAGAACGAATGGGTTCTCATCCGTGGTGATTGAAAGGGGTTAGTGTGATCACAGAAGGTTAGGAGAATTATTTCTATTTAGAATAGAGATGAGAAGGTTGAGGGTGATAATTTCAGAAATAGAAAAGTGGATTTGTAAAAATTCAAATGTAAGGCAGGAGGATCACTTGAGCCCAGGAGTTTGAGGCTGCTGTGAGCTAAGCTGACACCACAACATTCTAGCCCAGACGACAGAGCGAGACTCTGTCTCAAAAATAAATAAATAAAATAAAATAAAAATTCAAATGTAATACATAAGAACTCCAAATATACTTAGAGTCAGAAGTCCTCTTTCAGGCTTCCCAATTCTGCCCTTCTCTGCAGAGCTTACCACAGTTAAAAATGTGCTATTCATGTTTTCAGTTCTTATTCTGTACTTTTATAAACATGATGTGTACCTGTAGCCTCAGCTACTTGGGAGGCTGAGGCAGAAAGATCATTTGAGCCCAGCGATTTCAGGCTGTAGTGTGTGATGGTTGTGCCTGTGAATAGCCTCTGCATTCCAGCCTAGGCACCATGGCAAGACCCCATCTCTAAAAAAATAAACATGAGAATAAGACTTATCTAGGGTTTGGGGGTTTTTTTGACATGAATGGTCACACAAAACATGTTATTATAAACTTACTTTTTAAAACAATTCATAATGGGAGTCTTCCTGTGCAGGTGCATTTATATCTACCACATTCTTGTTAGCAGTAGCTCATTAAATAGATGAATAAACCTTTATTCCCTTTTTTGTTTACGGAGCTGAATAAAAAGAGAAATAAAAACTTTATTCCCTTAATGAGGAACATTTAGGAAGTTTCCATTTTTTTGCTATTACAAATAAGAAAAATCTCTGTCTCCATGAACTCGTTGGTTGGTTTCATTATGTCCTTGTGCATTTGTGTGAGTATTTTCCCACATTGGAGTCCTAAAAAGTGGGATTGCTGGTCCAAAATAGGCACATTCTTAATTCTGAGACGTTCCAGAAGCCGTACCACTTTATAGTCCTGCCAGCGGTACCTGCACCAATACTGACATTTTATCTCTTTTTTATTTTTGTTAATCTGTTGGCTAAAAATCTCAGGATTGATTGAATTTGCATTTCCCTGGTTCCCTAGTGAGCTTGGGCACCTTATCTTATGTTTATTTTCCGTGTGTATATCATCTTCAGAAACTGCTTCCTCATATCTCTCGCTCATTGTTTCCTTTGGGGTTATCTTTTTCATTGATTTTAGGAACTCTTTATATATTTTTATATCAGCAATATTAAACTTTGGTATTATGTTACAAATATTTTCTCCCAGACTGCTGTTATTACTGGTGTGAGTGCATGTGTTCAAGTTTTGTTTGTAATGTTTTTTTTTATTGTAGAGGAATTTAAAAATGTTTCCTAGTCAATCTGTCATTCTTTGCTTTTGTGGTTCCTGAATTTCATGTCTTGCTTCGAAATGCCTTCCACATCCTAAGATTATAAAAATAGTCTCCTCTGTTTTCTCACATAGTGACTTTAGAATCTGACCCTACATAAGATATAATTCCTCTCTAAATTTCTCCAGTTATCCCAGGTCTTTATTTTTAATGTCTTTCAGTGAAATTTTATTCCTCTCTTCGTATAGGCCTTGTACATTTTTTGTTGTTGTTGTTAAATACATTCCTAGGCGTTTTATGGTTTCGGTTGCTACTGTTAATGGGATCTTTTCCAGAAAAGTTTGATGATTTGCCCAGATTCACTCAGCAAACAAGTGGACTATATATTTTTTGCTGGTGTTTTGCCTTCATACCAACTTAACCAGGATGGTAGCCGCACCCTCCATGTGTTTTGGTTGGGAGCAGGTTGTGGATTGGGGGGATGGTTAGTGACAGTGGTGAGTGGAGGAGTAGAACCTTGGCTGACCTGAGTCTTATCCATGGCTCCTCGACTTGGTTTAACGGCAGATGTTTCCAGCAGGGCACAGGGTTCCTCAGTAAAGGTAACACTGTGACCTTAGTCACAATGACCTTAGGAATGTTTGGTGGTTTTATCTCCCAATTTGAATGGTCTGGTTTTTTTTCAGTTACTTCTATTTTCTTCTCTTCCGCCATATTTATTGGATATTCGTCGAGTTGTTAGATAAAATATAGGATGCCCAGTTAAATCTGAATTTAAGGTGTCCCATTTGGGACATACTTGTACTAAAAAATTTTTCATTGTGTATCTGAAACTTGGATTTAACTGGGTGTCCTATATTTTTATTTGTTAAATCTGGCAACTTGAGCTTAGGCTTACTACTAGAGACAAGACCCTTACCCTCAAAGAACTTACCTTCTAGGGAAGGAGAAAGATTGTTGGGAAGCAATCTCTGTTTTCCTTACTGCTGCTAGAGGGATCTTTCTAACAAGATCACAGCTGTCCTTGAAAAGGGGAACCTTCTCTTGCGTGTCTTGATCCCCTGCTGGGTTCTAGATGAATTTCCTTCCACTAGCAGCCACGCCCTCTTCTGCCCTTTTATCCTCCCCACTCCCACGCTCCTTTTTGTATTATGTTTTCTTGTCTTTTTTTTATCGTGGTCAAAAACACATTGTTGTTAACTATGTGTCCATTGTTGTACAACAGGTATCTAGAACTTTTTCATCCTGCATGACTGAAACTCTATACTCCTTGAACAACAACTCTGTTTCCCCCTCTCCCCAATCCCTGGCAACCACCACCACCATTCTACTTTCTGTTTGATTACTTTAGGTATTTTATACAAGTGAAATTATGCCGTATTTGCCTTTGTGGGATTGGTTTGTTTACTTATGCCATTACTTAGCCTAATGTCCTCAAGGTTCATCCATGTTGCAGCATGTGACGGGATTGCCTTCTTTTTAAAGGCGAATAATGTTCTATTGTATGGATACACCACATTTTCTTCATGCATTCATCCATCTGTGGATATTTAAGTTGCTTCTACTTCTTGGCTCTCGTGAATAATGCTGCCATGAACAGGGGTGTGCAAATATCTCTTTGAGATCCTGCCTTCAGTTCTTTTGGATATTTAAACCAGAAGTGGTATTACTGGATCATACAGTAGTTCTATTTTTAATTTTTTGAGGAACCTCCATACTGTTTTCCAGCTGCACCATTTTACAATCCCATCAATGGTGTGAAAAGGTTCCAATTTTTCCACATCCTTGCCAACACTTACTATTTTCTCTTACTTTGATAGTGGCCTCCTAACAGGTGTGAGATGATAGCTCCTTGTGGTATTGATTTACATTTCCCTGATGATTAGTGATGTTGAGCATTTTTCATGTGCTCCGTTTGTATATTCAAGTCCTTTACCCATTTTTTAATTGGTAAATTTTTTATTTGTTTTTTTGTTATTGAGTTGTAGGAGTTCTGTATATATTCTGGATCCTAACCCCTTATCTGATATATGGTTTGCAGATATTTTCTCCCATTCCTTAGGTTGTCTTTTGTGCTGATGGTTGTTTCCTTTTCTTCACAGAAGTTTTTAAGTTTGAGAAGGAGGCCCATTTGTCTGTTGGCTTTTGCTGTTTTTGCTTTTGTTGTCATATCCAACAAATCATTGCCCATTCCAGTGTCATGAAGTTTTCCCCCTATGTTTTCTTCTAGGAGCATTTTAGTTTCAGGTCTTACATTTAGGTTTTTCATTCATTTTGAGTTAATTTTTGTATATTTTAAATTCGGGGGGGACTAGTAAATAGTTCTTTATTTTCATCAAAGCAATAAGTGCTCACTATAAGGAAAACATTAAATAAAGACCTTGGCCTGAATAGCTGGTCTGCCACCTCCCCCTTCCTAGTGCCCAGAGGCAATTATAGTCATGCATCACCATGTAGGGAAATTTCAGTTAACAACAGACCACATTAGTTATGGTGGTTTCATAAGACTGTAATACTATATTTTTACTATACCTTTTCTATGTTTAGATATGTTCAGATACACAAATACTTACTATTATGTTACAGTTGCCTACAGTAGTGGTTCCCAACCTTTTTGGCACGAGGGACCGGTTTCATGGAAGGCAGTTTTTCCATGGACACGGCGTGGGGGTAGTGATGTTGGGGTAGTGGGGAGTGTGGGGGGTAGGGGTGACATGGAGCTCAGGCGGTGATTCGGTGATTTGATGGGGAGCTGGGGAGTGGCTGTAAATACAGGTGAAGCTTTGCTCACTCGCTCTGCCACCTCCTGTTACCTCCTCCTGGTTTCCTAAGTTTCATGGAAGACAATTTTTCCATGAAAAGTTTTACCGGTCTGCGGCCTGGGGGTTGGGGACTGCAGGCCTACAGTATTCAGAATGGTAGCATGCTGTACAGGTTTGTAGCCTAGGAGCAACAGGCTATACCATATAGCCTAGGTGTGTAGTAGGCTATCCCAATGTTTGCACAACTATGGAATCACCAAATGATGCATTTCTTAGAATGTATCCCCATCGTTAAGTGACACATGACTATACGTCTGCTTTTAGTTCTTACATTGGTGAGCCTCCATAGTTTTAAATAAATGCTTCTACTGTATGCTGTTTCTCAACTTATCAATTTTAGAGTTATCCATTTTCTCCCCACTAGTGTATAAGCCATCTGCAGAGGATTTCATTGGCTTGCACTCCCTCTCAGCTGTCCAGCCTCTCCTAATGGTTAACTATTTTAAACAATTAGTTGTAGTTCTCTTGGACACCTTTGTTACTTTAGGTAATACATTTCTGCCTCTATTTCTTGTTTTATCACTTTTAGGCAATATTCTCTTTCTCTTCTAAATAAAATATTAGGGCCTTACGCTTTCTTCCATTTTCCTCTCTCCTTCACTTTTACATTGTCAAGATTCTGGAGTAGTGAATCTGGGACATCCACACAATGGGATATTATTTGGCAATAAAAAGAATGAAGTTCTGACACATGCTACACCCTGGATGGACCTTGGAAACCTCATACTGAGTGAAAGAAGCCAGACACAGCAGGCTACATATTGTATGATTCCATTTATATGAAATGTCCAGAATATTAGTGGTTGTCAAGGGGCTGGGGTGATGAGAATTAACTGCTTGGGGGTACTGGGTTTCTTTTTAGGGTGATGAAAATGTTCTGAAATGGGATAGGGGTAATGGCTGCACAACCTTGTGAATATACTAAAAACCACTGTAATTTATACTTTATACTTTAAAAGGGTAAATTTTATGGTTTGTGAATTACATCTCAGTTCATCTGAAGATTCTTAACAGTTACATTCCATTTTCTAATCCTAATGTCTTTAAGTTATTTCTGAAAGTTTGACCCAGTAGACAACACTTACTGTTGCTGTGTAAACATTGCTCCCTGCAGGTCTAGGCACTAGGATTGTATTACCTTCTCTACAGGATCAACGTCACAATCCACAGATCACCTAAAGGACAATATTTCATGCATCAGGGTTCAAATGAATTCTATTTTCTTGTGGGCCATCAACTACAGCTTTTTTGTTTTCCTAGAATTCCTACTTATCTTTTTTTCATGCAGATTAAGAAAACACACTTTGATTGTCTAGTACTATGAGTACACTCTTGGTTACATGACATCTCCTTACTTCTTCTCAAATCTGGTTCCAGTCTACAAGCCCTATCCTGCCTCCTTTACTGCCTTTACTCAACGTTTTATTGAATCTCATTCTTCCTCTTTTTTGTCCTATTCCCTTATTTTGCAACCTTTTGAATGGGTATACCCTCTTACAAGTTCTACATAAGAAAAAGTATGGGGGAAGTAAGCTTTCTGAATCCTAGTGTGCCTGAAATTGTCTTCATTTTGGTCTTCTATTTTGTCAGGTCCTCAGTTTCCTCATCTGTACAATGGGGGTGATCTTAATTGCACCTACCTATTAGAGTTGGTAATGAGGATTAAATGAGTTATTATGTGAAGAGCTCTTAAACAATTTTTGGTACATCATAAATTTGTTTGGGAAGCATTAGCCATTAATGTTATTGTAGTTGAAGCACATTAGATATACCATAGTATTGTGCACTCTGAAAACATCATATGGACTAACAGCAAAGTAATAAGATGAAAGCTTATGTGATTAAGTAAACAATCCTATAACCATAGTTGCACCATAAGCTTATGAATTATTCCTTAGTGCTTTTCTTCTCTGCTTTCATAAAATTATAATCAGTGTTTTAGGATTTACTTGTACTTCTTTTTAGGTCACTAGGCTGTTCTCAGCTCTCCAGATTTTTAGTAAAGCAGAGTCATTTCCAGGAAATGGATTTAAATTGTAATGCAAATTTTGGTTTAGATGTATGAAAGCAGTTTTGGAGAGTAACAATGCAAGCTACTTAAGGAGGTTGGAAAATTTAGGCTATTGAAGATTTAAGGAATAGGTTGGCCCAAGTACAAAAGCAGAAAAACAAAACCATCAGCTCTATCAATCTACAGTAGCTGGTTGGAGCACCGTGTTGAAGAAGGTTCCGGGTGGCATTTGGGCTGTTGTCAATAAGTGTTGTCTGCCATGGGGTAGCAGTGTTTCATTCCTGGCCTCACCTTGAGCCTTTCTCATGAATAACAAGGTGTTGTTGAGAGGATCTGACAGGGAGACTTGGTCTGGTCTTGGCTACTCAGGGAAGGTGTCTGGGAAGTTAGAGTGAGCTGTGTAGTATGGTAGTTAGGCAAAGGGAAGGGGCTTGAGAGACCAGTCATTGCAAAGGTCCTGAGGAAGAAGGAACCAGGAACAGGCCAGGAGCAGGTTCGTGTGTCTGAGAGAGGGGAGAGCCCTTATGGGAGCTGGAGGGGAAAGCCGGGGCCCGATCAGACAGGGTGTCCATGCTAAAGCCTACAACTTTATTCCAAGAGCAATTGAAGAGATTTGTGTAGGGAAGCACCAAAATCAGATTTACTGTGAGGAGAAGGGAACAGAGAGGGACAAGAATGGATTTGGCCATTCCTCTTTGGAAGCCATGACAGTAGATGGTCTTGAGGGAGGTGGTTGTAGCTTACACCAGGGCAGCCGTGGGATAGACGGAAGCCAGTGGAAGGCAGAGTTGTCAAGAAATAAATCTACAGGATGTGCTGGGGTGGGCAGGGGAGGCTCCGAGGGTGATGACTCCTGGGTTTTCTACTGGTAGGACTGGGGAAGAGGCGGTGAGGACTGGGGGACTGCTTCATCTCACAAATGAGTTGGCTAATGCTTAGCAAAGGTAAGGTGACAAACTCTGGGTCACAGAGCTGACATTAGGATCTGGATGGCCTGGTTCTGTCTCGAAGAGGAAAGGGAGCTTTGTTGTCCAGTTACCATGTCACACTCTAGGTAACTACTTTGCAGCCCTGGTATTTTCTCCTTGAGGGCCAAGGGAAAACTTCCCCTTCACCTGCTGAAGGCTCACTGGAAAATCAACGGGCATGAGATGGATGAATAGGAGAAAAGGCATACAAATTTATTAGCAGGCATGGAGAGAAAATCACAAAGTGATTACCCCACCACGCAATGAGGTACAGATGGTTATATACCCTTCTTCTTAGGGGAAAGGGAGATGGGGAAGTGTGGATGATTTTGGTGGGTAGTAAATGATTTTTAGGGGAATTCAATGGGTTTGAAGAACACACAATGGCCTGGGACAAAGTCTGTTGGGCCTGCAGAGCAGACAGTGGTTTGTGACAAAAGTCTGTCCAGGTATGTTGACAGACTTCAGTGTTTTCTCCTGCAATATGAGTTAAACTCAGAGAAGGGACCAGAGGTAATTGTTTTCTTCTTTGGCAGGTCCAGACTTTAGGCAGATAAGGGACGTTTCGAGAACAACTTCCTCCTGTGTTTTGGGAGAGACAGAGACATGAGGAGGTGAGGGAGGGAAGATCGGAGAGAACTTGAGGCTTTTTCCTCAGGTCTAACACGTCAAAGTGCCATATTTTGTGGCCCCAACATCTCCAACCTTCTAGGAATCTGTGGAACACCCTTCCTCAAAGGAATAGAGCCACTTACCCACTCTATTGAACCTAAGTTGCTTTTTTCCTTTTGTTTTATATCTGCCTTGAGGTCTAGAGCAAATGAAAACACAATAATACCACATGAACAAAACACAAGAAAAGCTGCTCTGATCTTCCTGTTTTCTCAGATCGGTGCTGGACAGCAGCTGAAAAGGCATAGAGGCAGCATTTGCTTTGCTCCAAGAACTGGTAGCCACATGTATACACCTATTGAAGAACAAGTTTTCACTTTCTGCTGAAAAGCTATACAGAAATGGTGAAAGTCTTTCTAGAACCCATTCCTCCCTGGAGCAAAGAGAAGACCTGGGAAACATTTTATCAAAGCAATAATGCTTATGATATTTGTAATTTGAATCTTCTCTCTTTTTCGCTTGGCCCGTCTGGCTAAAGTTTTGTCAATTTTGTTGATCTTTTCAAAGAACCAACTTTTGGTTTTGTTGATTTTCTCTATTGTTTTTCTATTCTCTGGTTCATTAGTTCATTAATTTCCACTCTAATCTTTATTATTTCCTTTTTCCAGCTTGCTTTAGGATTAATTTGATCTTGTTTCATGGACTTTGGGGAAAATTAGGCTATTGATTTGAGATCTTTTTCTTTTCTAATATGGGCATTTACAGCTCTGCATTTCTCTTTAGGTAGGCCCTGCTTTAGCTGCATCACTTAAGTTTTGGTAAGTTGTGTCTTCATTTTTACTCATCTCAAAGTATTTTCTACTTTCCTTTGTGATTTCTTCTTTGACCCATGGGTTACTTAAGAGTTTGTTGTTTAATTTCCCACATATATATAAATTTCCCAAATTTTTTATTTCATTCCATTGTTGTTGGAGAACATGCTTGGTATAGGTTCAGTCTTTTTAAATTTATTGAGGTTTGTTTTATGATCTAGCATGTGGTCTACCTGGAGACTTCCGTGTGTGCTGAAAAGAGTGTGTATTCTGCTGCATCGAGTGGTGTGTTCTATAGATATGTTAGAGCTAGTTGGCTTATAATGTTGCTCAAGTCTTCTGCTTTCTTGTTGATCTTTTCCCTAGTTGTTCTATCCATTATTGAAAATGGGGTAATGAAGTCTCCAACTATTTTTATTTTTATTATTTTTTTTTAGGGACAGGGTCTTGCGCTGTTGCCCAGGCCGGAGTGCAGTGGCCCAATCATAGTTCGCTGCAGCCTAGAATTCCTGGGCTCAAGAGATCCTCCCACCTTGGCCTCCCAAAGTGCTGGGATTACAGTGTGAGCCACCATGCCTGGCTAATTTTATATTTCTCTTATCCATGCTGTCAGTTTTTGCTTTATGTATTTTTGGGCTCTATTAAGTGCATACATGTTTATAATTGTATCTTCCTGAAGGAATGACCCTTTTATAATTACAAAATGTCCCTCTTCATCTCTGGTAACATTTTTGTTTGTCTGATATTAGTGTAGCCACTCTAGCTTTCTTATGGTTACTGTTTGCAGGATATTTTTTCTATCCTTTTAATTTCAATCTATTGATAACTTTGGATCTAAAATGTCTCCTGTAGATAGCATATGGTGGGGGCTTGTTGGTTTTTTTTTTTTAAATTGAGTCTGATAATCTCTTTATGATTCGACTACTTAATCAACTCACATTCAATGTTAGCAGTTGGATTTATATCTGCCATTTTGCTTTTTGCTTTCTACATGTGTTGTGTCTTCTTTGTCCCTCTATTGTCCTCTTACTGCTTTCTTTTGCATTAAGAGAATATTTTCTAGTGTAGAAATTAATAAACCATTAATTTTTTAATGTTTTTTTTCCACTTTTTAAAAAGTTGTTTGTAGTTGTTTATAGTAAGCTCTAGGGCTTACCATATACATCATAACTTATCAGACTCTAGTTAAGAGTTATACTAACTTAATTCCAGTGAGATATAGAAACGTTAGCTCTATATAGATTTATTTCCTCTGCCCTGTTTTTGTACTTTTGTTGTTATATATTATATCTGTGTATGTTACAGATCCAACAAAACATTGTTATAAATATTACTTTGTATAATTTTAAGTCCTTTAAAGAAGCTGAGAGAAGAAAGGAGAGAGAGCGTATGTTTATGAAGTTTGTTGTATTGACCTTCTTATTTACTGGTCTGGCTCTCTTCATCTGTTCCTGTGGGTATGAGTTCCCATCTGCTACCATTTCTTTACTGTAATACAGCTTTGGTTCCACACTTCCTTTGTGCTGTCATTGTCAACTGTATTACATTTCTATATGTCATGGGCCCAATAATAAAATTATATACATATTATTTTACACTATTGCTTTTTAAATCATTTAAGACAAGACAAGAAAGAAGAAATATGCTTATCTACTGTCTTTCACAATTACATAATTACCTTTACTGGCACTTTCTGTTCTTTCATGTGAATTCAAATTGCTGTCTGGGGTTACTTATGATATTCAAAGTGTTATTTATATTATCGCCTACCTGTTTGTTTTAAAAAACAAAAAACCAAAATAACATACAACAACAAAAATGGAACTGCTCTTCAGTTCATCTGTTATTTCCCCGTCAACTCTGTCACAGGAATGCTGTTATATGAAGCTAATGTTGAGATTAAAACATAGTAGCAGTCACCATGCCGTCTGTAGTTGCACACCTGTCCGAATGCTTGATTTCCCCTAAAAAGAGGAACAATGACGGTTATATGTTATCAGTCAGGACACAGCATGCCTAACCTCCAGGCCCAAGGGCATAGGACAGAACTGTGCTGGAACACGGTAAAAACAGGCTGGTAATAATCATCACCAGCCTAGAGCTTGAAAGTCAAAGCAAGGGAGAGAATTTTAATTGCCTTGATCATTTTGTCAAGGTGGTGTTTTGTTTTGTTTTGTTTCCTAACCTATTATGACTGTAAATTATGTTTTGTTGTGCTTTTGTTTAATCTTATTCTGATTATAAAAGTGCTACATACTCATGGAGGCTATTTAGGAAATTCAGAAGAAAATAGAAATTTCAAAACCCAGGGATAACCACTCGATATTTGGGGGAGCCCTCTCTTTCTCTCTGAAGCATATATGTTTATATGTATATATAATATTCAAATGGCATCCAAATTTGAATTTAGGGTTTCCTGAAGCCTAAGAGTTATATAATAGTCAATTTCACTTTTTGAAAAGTTATTTTCTTAGTAGCTGCTCCGGGGCTTATACATCATCATAACATCAGAATCTAGTTCAGATTTATACCAATTTATTAATTCTAGTGAGATATAGAAATGCCAGTCCTACACAGGTCTATCTCCTCTGCCCTCTCTTTGCACTACTGTTGTTACGTATGATAGCTGTGTATGTTACAAACCCGATAATTCATTGTTATAAATATACTCTTCTACAGTATTTGTTTTGCCTGTGATTGCAACTTTGCCTACATCACCTAAGATTTAATATGGGTTGTTCCTAGTGTCGTTATTTTCTATTTTTTGATGTTTGTGAGTGTAGTTTTCATAACTGTTTTGCTGATTGTAATGCACATTACTAGATCTTTTATACTTGGATTCACCCTCTCTTGAGCTCTTAATGTTGATACACTTCTTAGATATCAAGAGTAGATCTTCAAGTCGTTGTTAGGAGATGTTTTCCAGTCCTTGTATGTGTTATCCTTGTACACAAATGACAGCTTGGCCATTTGCAAGATTTTGGAGTGACTCTCTTTTCCTTTCAAAATTCTTTTAATGGTGTTTCTTTGTATTCTGGTTAAGTAACATGAGCTTCCATTCCTTTACCTAAATTGCACTGTAGCCTGCTGTCACGCCGTGTTGGATACACTCTTGTGCAGTTGTTGACCCTCTGCTGAGGCCCCTCTCCCCTCTGGGCACCAGGCAAGTCTCTGCCCTGCTCCCTTTTCTCTCCTTCCTCCCTCACGTCCTCAGGCTTGGGAAGTAGAACAGTGTGTGCCGGGTAGGTATTCATTAGTGATACTGAAAAGTTACTTTATATGGGCAAGTATATAAATTAAATTTATAACTGACTTTTACTTACTGAAAAAAATTCAATATATTTTAACGTGAAGAGAAAGTGCTGGAAAAAAAGGACCACCTAGAAAAGGTGAAATAAGATTTTACATACATTTTCAGATGAGCTGATACTAGTTTTTCTGACTGTACAATCTCCCTATAGATTTAAAATGTTGTTCTTAGTTTAGTTTTGTTTTGTTTTTCAAATCACTGCCCTAATCATGAATTGCAGTCTTTGGAAGAAGGCGTGGCCCTCCTAGGCTGGGGAAAACAGTAGTTTCTTCAGATTTAATTGATTTTTAATCGACAAAAGTTTACAAATTCTGCAAATATATATCACATAAGCTGAAGACAATTTTTTTCTATTTAAATAATTTATTTTCAATCTGAATAGTAAAGTAAATTCAGGACAGGAATTGCCTATTGTTATCTTATTATATTCATAATAAAAATTCTACTCAGCAAACATTTTTTGAATACTTACTATGTGCAATGTACCGGAGGCAAACAAAATAATTTTTAAAATTCTCATTCAGTACTTGGGAATTAATTAAATTACATCTATACAATGGGATATTTTATGCAGCCATTGATAATTTTTGAAGAATATTTAGGGATATTCTTTAAAATACTGATAATATATTCAGTTAGAAAAAACACATTACAAAGTGATATATTCAGTATAATTTTCATCTTATCTAAAAAAAATAAAAAATAGGACTCAAAACTAGAAAGAATGTGTACCTAAATGTTAATATTGTTTATTTCTGGATTAGTAAAAAACAAAACAAAAGAAGTTTCCATATTCTAATCTTTGTGTAATGAAAGCAAATCGACTTTATAATGAGATGATAGTATGGTGGTGGTTGTGGTTGTTTATTAAGGACTTAGCTCTACTCTTTAGGATTCTAAGGAATGGGCACATTCATCCCCACTTCAGGAATTTATTGTGACCCCTTGAAAAGGTGGGATGGAAGCTGGACCCTGAAGGGAGAGTAAAATATTAATAGATGAATACGCAGACAGATTGACCAGCCCACTGTGCAGAGGTGCCACGTTGAGAACACATGCAGGCCTGAGCAGGAGCACAGCTAATAACCTGGGTGGCTGCACCAGGTGATGCTGGCACTGGGGTGAGGGGAGAGCTGCAGAAACTTTGGTAAGGAGTTCATGTTTTGCTGTGTTCATTGGGGAAAGTCACTAAAGGTTTTAGACTGGGGTGAGAGAATCCTATGGAGAGCAGATCTGTTGATTCTGGAAGGAGTGATGAGAACGAATCGAAGGCCGGGAGGCCAGAGGCAGGGAAGCATCTAGGTGTGCGTCTGGTGTCTTCAGTGGCCTTTCTGGGTTTTTCTTCCTTCCTCTATCCCATCATTGTTGGGTTCTCCTGGGGCCAGTCACCTCTCTCCTCCCCGCAGGGCTCCACCAACCATATGAGCATGGAGGTCTTCCATCCAGAGCTTCAGCCCCGATCTCTATGGGGCTCCAAACCTGGACGTGTTTAATTATGTCCAGACCACCTTCTCCTGGTTGTTCCTTGACTTCTTAACCTCACGGAATGTTCTGTCTTTCTTCCAAAGTCTGCTTCTCCTCCTTCTGTAGCCAGTCCCTGTGCACAGTCACCGTTCTCCCGTCCTACCAATTACCTAAACCAGAGACTTGAATGTCCTCACAAAAGATGCCAAAGAACAAATACTGTATGATTCCACTTAGATGAGGTGCCTTCACTGGGCAAATTCACTGAGACAGAAAGTAGAAGGGTGGTTGCCAGGGGCTGGGGGAGTGGGGAATGGGGAGTTGTTGTTTAAAGAATATAGAGTTTCAGTTTGTGGTGATGGAAAGTTCTAATGATGGTTGTACAACATCATGAATGTATCTAAAGCCATTGAATTGTACCCTTAAAAATGGTTAACATGGTAAATTTCATGTTATGTGTATTTTACCACAATGTGAAAATAAATAGTAATAATAATAAATAAAACCTATTCAATTTGGCTTGACTCAGTTTCTCCCAGATTTATTTGATGATGGAACCCTCTGGTCAAAAGAAAAAAATGCTTTATGACATATGTTTACATCCTTTCAATGTTAGAGAAACACACTTGGGGAAACATTTCCCACATACTTAGGGGCAGGGAGGAGGAATCAAGTTCTTCAATGTATTAACTTACAGAAACATTATTAGAAAGGGTGGTTGGGTCTTTATTTAGGGGAATTATGGGTCAGTTAGTCCCTGGGCTGACTTAATCATGGTATTTCTACAGGAGAATGCACTTGATGCTTTGAAACATGTCAGTCTGAAAAGGAACTTCTAGAACACAATCCACTCAAATTGGAGACTGATTTGCTTCAACATGTCCAAGTACACAATCTGCTCACTTTATGCAGAGGTTTGCAAATTATTTTGGAAAGATGGGAGGTTCCAACTATTGGGTAACTTTCAGGCTTCCAGTCACAATGGCAGATCTGTGAGTGTTGAAACACTTAAGGCTGAGCACAGGGAACTGGGTGAGCAAAGAGGAAGTGAAATGGGCAGCCTTGGGCCATGCATTTGTCCCCCCTTCCTCTGCCATGGGTCCCAGACTAATCTGGGTCTGAGGTGCTGAAGAGGCTCAGCCCACATGGCAGCTTTAATGTCTTTCACCCTGTCTGCAGACCTGGGAATCAGAGCCCCCCTCAGGCTTCTTTGCCTTGTCACTAATCCTTGCATCCAGAGTTGATGTGCACACGCCTTCCCTTCTCTCCAAAACCCCCTCTTCTGACAGCACTCCTGCCCCTGTTTTGACCCCTGGGCTTTTGCTTTTGTTTGCTTTTCTGAGTTCTTGCTTCAGGAGCCTGTGTAATGCCTCAAGCCCTGAACAACTCAAGAGGGTACCCCTTGTGCACTGCACAACCTGTGCATCCACCCATATCAATAAATAATCCCAGGTCCCTCCCTCATTCTGTCTGCCTTCCTCCCTAGGAATTGGAATCCTGCCCTGAAATTTCAGCATAGGGTCACCTTTTCCATGTCAGTTTGTTATTTCTTCTGTTTGAAAAGTACATGCTCCTTAGAAAAACTTCAAACCTTATAAAAGTATATTTCCCGTGATCCTCTCTTACGTAATTGCCATTAACAATGGACTATATTTTTTTAGGTTTTTCTTTTCCTATTCATATACTAGTACACATGTTTGCACTTTAACAAAACTCCTGCTATACCTACTGTTTTGCAGCCTGTTTTTTTTCACTGAATTATACCTCTGGGGCATCTTTCCATTTTGGCAAGTAGAGATCTATTTCATGATTTAATGGCTGTATTATATTTCATTATTTGGATGTGCCATGATTTGTCTAACTGGTCCCATTGATGGACAATTGGAGTTTTTCCAATTTTTTGCTATTGCTTATAATGTAGACATGAATAATCTTAAGCATACAAATCTTTGCACAATTGCAAAAGGATTTCTCTAGGACAAATTCCTAGGTAGAGTAGCTAGGTCAAATGGTATAAACATCTTAAATTTTTAGTAGACATTGCCAAATCATCTTCCAAAGGGCTTAACCATTTTGCTCTCTTAGTACAGCGTGGAGCTAGGTCTGCTCCCTCCGCCTCATCAATACTGGCTAGCTTTAAAAATCTCTACTAATCTGATGAAAAAATGTTTCAGTTTGCATTAAAAAAATTTTTTTGCAGGTCCTCCTATTGCAAAACTCTGGGGTGATACTGTTTACTTGAGGTTGAACATTTTTCATATGTTAATCGGCCGATTATATTTCTTCTTTAAATTTCTGCCTGGGTTTCTACTGGTGGTGCACTTGAATTCCCCATTGCTCTTCTCGGTCTGAAGGGAGTCCTCCCTGCCTCGAGCCTGGAGAGTGATGTCCAGCGCAGGACTTGTGGTGGGAAAGACCCAGGTTGACTCCCAGCTGCTCCACACACTGTGCAACCTTGGACAATCAACTTCACCTTTCTAGGTCCCAGTTTCTCATTTGAAAACTGCACTTGAAGGAAGCTGGGAAAGTCAGTACTGTTAGCTCTATCCCATGTTGTCAGGCATTCCGAGCTTCCTTTTAGAGTATTTATGTTTTATTATCATTTTTTGTTTATATGTCAATTTCCCTTACTAGAATCTCAGCTCCTTGATTACAGGGACTGTACTTTATCCATTTTCATATCTTTGGTGCCCAGGACATGATTGGTGTTCAATAAATATTTTCTACTGCATTTAATTTTTAAGAATTGTATTGACTCTTTTACCGTAAAAGCTGTTTTCTAGGTGCTATGGGAATACAAAAAAAATTTTAAATTGTAGTTCATATTCTGAAGGAGTTTGTTACCCAGTTGGGGAGATAAGCTCAATCATTCATTCATTTGTTCACTCAGTTATTCAACATATGCTAAGTATCCGAGTTCTGGTCAGTGTGGCACTGAGATAGGAAGATAAATAATAAAATCAAAGTGTACACCCCACTCTCAAGTGGTTTCCAGTCTAGTATGGGAGACAGATATAAAATGAGTACAACATAATAGGATAAGTGCAATGATATAATTTCTAACAATCATTAAAAATATATAGTAAAAGATAAATAGCTCAAAACAGTAACAGAACTATCACAAAGCAGTGCATGACTTGGTAGCTGCCGAGTAGAAGTAAAGTTCAGCTTGCCCGTGTGTCCTAGGGGTCATTCAGGGGACACTAAGAAGGGTCTACTAAAAAAGGGTCTTCATAGTGAAATCAGTTAGTGATTCATGTTACAGATCAGGACAGCAAAGACTCTAAGAAGGCCCACTTTGAAAACCTGTTCAACTCTGTTTGACCTAATGTCACCCACAATTATTTGACTGTGGTGCTCTTTTCTCCCACTACTTAGCATCTTCTGGAACCATCATTCCTTAAAGTCATTATGGGAAATGCTAGTATAGATACCATTTGTAATTAGATAGTTGGTGGCTCTTAACCTTTTTTGGGGCCATGAACCTTTTGAGAAATGGATGATCGGGGAGGATTGTGCACAATTCGTGTACTCCTTGAAGCCCACTCAAGAACCCCCTCCACGGTCAGGGAAAGAAAAGAAGGGAGAAAATCCTAGGTAGGGAGGGATTTGTGTGGGCCGAGACAAAAGATGCTGGAAGAGATGGATCTTGTCCAGTGCCAGTCAACTTGACTGTGAGAGAGAGATTGTGTGTGGGGTGGGGGGAGGGGGACCAGGGTAGAGTTGGGGGATACCACCTGGGGAAGGCCCTAAATGCTTGGTGTAGAAGTAGCAGTTTTTAATAACTGATTGACTATGAAAGTCAAGGGAGCTGCCAGGGCTGAAGATGACTCTACCAACAGACACTGGAGTCATTGCAGGATTATTTACAGAAGCAGGAAAGGCACGAAGGTAAGACTTCAACACATCCAAACCTGTGTTATGGTCATGTTGAAATGCCCCAACTTGCCTTTATTAACTAGTGCTGAGTCTCCCAACTGAACATTCATTTTCAGAATTGAATTTGCCATCTAACTGGGCATCTTACCTTGAACAGTTAAAAATCAGATTTGTCTGACTTCTAATTTTAGAAGGAACCAGGCTGACCTTCATTCCGCTGTTGCTAACTGGAGCCCCGTTACCTGGGTGACTAGATTTACAGTATGTCAGTATGCAAATACCATCTGCCCAAGAAGAGAAAGCAAGCAAGGCCTTCCTCCTCTAGGCTTGTCAGCACTTCTGGAAATGTCTTCCTCTGGGACAAGGGCTTGCTGAGGAGAAGGAAAACTAGAGAAGGAGCTGTGAGGTTTTATTTCTAGAGCCCTTTCCTCGTTGTCTTCCTACACAGGAGTTGTGGTCAGCCTTACGGACAGTCCTTAATGTATTTCATTTGGGTATAGGTAGCAGCTTAGATTTTACATTTCTTCTGGTAGAGTGAGCAAAAGGGAGACGGTATATATCGCTTCTGTGGATCACAGAACACTTAGATTCAGGTAATTGGAATAGCTTAACAAAGACTTTGACTTTGGGGTTCCTGCCTCCCAAAATGCCATTAGGAATCTAATTTCCAAATGATAAGAGAGGGGGTGAGCTAGGTGTGGAGTCGGCTGCCTTTACTGGGTGAGCTCTGAGGAAGGGTGAACGGCGGTGGACATTCCGTCTCATTTTCCTACACTTCAGGTTGGCTGATAAACTGAAGGGATTTTTCTCCCACAGAATATGTATATTCAGTTCTTGTCCTGCATATTGTTTCAGGCTGGGGTTTGCAATCACATTTGGAAACATTCAAATCCGAAGGCAGAGATGTTCTGCTGTTCCTTTTCATGAAATAACTGTCACATCAGCTGTCAGCTGCAGGAATCTCTCCCACCCACGCATTTTGTGAGTCCAAATTCAGTGGACTCATTAATTTTAATTTTTGCTTTCAAATCTCAAGGACTTCAACGGGTGGGTGTGCTTCCTTTCATGGCTGTGTGTAGGAATTTGTGTAGGAGGAAGACTTTCCAGGAGCAGTACCAAGGACCTCAGGCTCTTGGCTTCTAATTTTGTCCTCCCTGGAGACTTCCCCTGTGACCTCTTCTCCCTTTGCTCTCCTTGGGTCTGCTCTCTCCCACCTCTTTAAAAACAAAACTCTTCCTAGCATCAACCTGCAACTGCCAGCAGCATGCAGGAGTGAGGAAAGTAACTTTACTTACTGTGACACTTTCACCCACCTGGCCTTTTATCTGGATGTCAAGCAAGTGGCCAAGGAGATTAATGCCTGAGTGCATCCTGGAGCTAGACTGCCTGGGTTCAAATCCCAGCTCTCCTACTTACTGGCTGAGTGACCTTGGGCAAGTTACCTAACCTCTCTGTGCATCAGTTTCCTCATTTATCAAACAGGGATTAAAAACACCTCAATAAAAACACCTGTAATCCTAGCACTTTCCAAGGCAGGAGGATCACTTGAGCCCAGGAGTTCAAGACCAGCCTGAGCAAGAGCAAGACCCCCATCTCTACAAAAATTAGAAAAATTAGCCAGGCATGGTGCATGTGCCTGTAGTCCCAGCTACTTGGGAGGCTTAGTCAGGAGGATTGCTTGAGCCCAGGAGTTTGAGGCTGCAGTGAGCTATGATGATGCCACTGCACTCTAGCCTAGGTGACAGAGTGAGACTCTGTCTCAAAAAAAAAAAAAAAAGAAAGAAAAAGAAAAAAAACACCTCATTGGGTTGTTGCGAGGATTAAATAAGTATAAATATTTTAGAACTGTGCTGAGCCATCACTCTATGATAGAGAAGCCATCACTCTGTGTGGCAGCTTTTATGATTACCTCTCTTGTGCATCTGCCAGGGTTCCTGGCAAGGTAAGTTTTGCTGTGAGCAAGTGAATGTCCAGGGTTTGCTTGCAGGCTATGACCTCCCCCTTTCTTCTTGCCAAACTAATTCCTATCCCTGCACAAATCAAGCCTCATTTTCCATGCCATGTCCCAACTGTACCCTATAGTATGCCACTGTGTTCCTAACCCCTTGTGCACTTTCTGTTGATGTGGCATCACTAGCACTTTTGAACGTGCTGTCTTAACACATCACGCTAATTGTCTGTAGTATGAAGTTTACTTTCCTTGTTGTCCCTGCAGAGTAATGAAAAGATGTCATGTGGCTGGAGAGCCAGCTGTGATCATTGTTCAATGGCTGTTGTGTCCAAGTGTATAAGTCAGTGACATGGGCCACCAAGGCCACACTTGTCCCATAGCTTACTCTTGGCTTTTGAAGTCACTTGTTTGGCTTTCTTGTTTCTATGGGTAACTTTAAACTATCAAAAGTAAGTATGAGACATAGCAGGTAGGAATGTAAAATGGTGCAGCTGCTGTGGAAAAAAATCTGAGTTCCTCAAAGGGTTAAACATTTTGCTACCATGTAATCTGGTATTTCCACTCCCAAGAGAAATGAAAACATATGTCCATGCAAAGACTCATACACAAATGCTCATAGCAGCATTATCATGTGGCAGCATGAATATACTAGCCACAAGGTGGAAATAACCCAAGTGTTCATCACCTGATAAGCGGATAAACAAAATGTGGTATAGCCATACAATGGAATATTACTCGGTAATAAAAAGCAAGTAATGATACATGCTAAACATAGATGAATCTTTTACGTTAAATGAAGGACGTCATTCACAAAAGGTGTTGTATGATTCCATTTGTATGAAATGTCCAGAATAGGCACAGCCATGGGGACAGAGAGTAGGTTAGTGGTTGCCAGGGGCTGGGGAGAGGGGAGAATGGGGAGTGATTGCTAGTGGGTATGGGGTTTCTTTTGGGGGTGTGGAAAACGTTCTGGAATTAGATAGTAGTGATGGTTGTACAACCTTGTGAATATACTAAAAGCCACTGAATACTTTTTAAAAAGTATGAGAAACATCTCTATAGTCTACTACAGAATTTAAAGTCATTTCTAAGATTACTTTTTCAAGAATAGCTGTCACCTAAAATAGAATAAAAAATGACTTAAACCGTAAGAAAAACATGAAAAATGTAAATTATCAAGAATGCCTTTTTCACCCCAAATCTTTGAATATAAATTATATACATAAGATTCACAAGTAAATTCTGTAGGACTCTGCTGCCGTCTGTGATTCTATAATTTACTACATTCCTGGCTGGGCCATCAAAATAATACTGAAAGCAGCTTCTGTAACAGAAATAGAAGTGGCTTTTCAGGTCGTGCCTACCACCAACCACCCCGGGTTCCCCAAGGTAATAATTCATAGCTGCCTCTTTGTGGTCCTTTTACAAAAAGCAACTTAACTGCAAACATGTTTGGGCCTTTTTGACATGAAAGGGATTTACCCTGCTCCTAGGTCGTGGTTTCACATGTTTGCAACTAGAACATTTCCAGGGGAAATAAAATAACCATCTCATTTTATCAGTGTTTCATCAGGAGTCTACTGATCGACCCTTCTGGGTTAAATAAATAATAGGGCTGAAATCTCTCCCAGGGCTGTCTCAGTACTTATTTGGAAGAGGGTTTGCAATGCGCAACCACCACCTAAAATGGGCTTTACAAGAATAAGAGATCCAAGAAAGAACCCAGAGTTGACCTTAAAATATCCTGTTATCCCTTCACACCCGTTAGGATGGTTATTATCCAAAAAATGGAAAATAAGTGTTGGTGAGGATGTGCAGAAATCGGAACCCTTGTACATTACTGGTGGGAATATAAAATGGTGCCACCACTGTGGAAAACAGTTTGGGGGGTCCACAAAAAGTTAAACATAGAATTACCATATGATTGAGCAATTCCACTTCTAGGTCTATACTGAAAATAATTAAAAGCAGGGACTTAAACAGATACTTGTATACTAATACTCATAGCAGCATTATTCACAATAGCCAAAAGGTGGAAGCAACCCAAATGTAGACAAATGGATAAACAAAATGTGGTCTGTCCTCATGATGGAATATTATTCAGCCTCAAACAGTAGTACAATTCTGACACATGCTACAATATGGATGAATCTTGAACACATTATGCTACACAGTGAAATAAACCAGACACAAAAGGACAAATACTGTATGATTCCACTTATATGAGGTATCTGGAGTAGACAAATTCACAGAGACAGAAAATAGGTTAGAGGTTACTGAGGAGTGGGGAGAAAAGGGAGTAGTTTAATGGGTACAGAGTTTCTGTTTGAAGTGATGTCAAAGTTCTGGAATTGATAGTGGTATTGGTTGTACAACATTTTGAGTGTACTTAATGCC
The DNA here is from genome assembly GCA_023783475.1 of Daubentonia madagascariensis. NCBI lineage: Eukaryota > Metazoa > Chordata > Mammalia > Primates > Daubentoniidae > Daubentonia > Daubentonia madagascariensis. The sequence goes on from JAKFHU010000487.1 coordinate 14,103,091, forward strand.
ACTGAATTGTACACTCAAAAATGGTTAAACTGGTAAATTTCATGCTATGTATATTTTACCACAGTAAAAAAAGAAAGAAAAAAAGCCTGCAAAGAACAACCCTTCCTTATATTGTCCGCTGTATTCTTTTTTCTCCCACCTCTTTGAAAACATGGTAAATTTTATTTCATCCTGGCGTTGCCTGGGGGACTTGTATGGGTCCTCCCTTAGGAGGATGTGCAGATACTGAAGGACCCCCAGCTATCCATGCAGGGAAGGGCAGGACCACGACTCGGCCTTAGAGAGTCCAGTTGATAGACTATCTCTCCAGGCCATTAGAATAAGTCCAAGGTGCAGAAGGAGATCAGAAGATAGTTTTGTTTTTTGTTTTTTGTTTTTTTGAGACAGGCTCTTGCTCTGTCACCCAGGCTGGAGTGCAGTGGCACGATCATAGCTCACTGCAGCCTTGAACTCCTGGGCTCAAAGATAAATTTTTAAATGTAGCAATTCCTGGAAATGTACCAAATTTACTCTGTTTTGCCTGTCTTCATTAACTATCTCAGGAGAGCAGAAGTTGACACCCATTTGCTTTCCTCAATCGGTTATCTGCTTCTTTTGACCAAGGAAAGAACACTCTTAGGCTGCTATTGCTTAAGAAAATGGTGCCTTCCTGCAACCAGCCACACACCCTCTCTGGCTACGAGTAACTCGCCTGTGGAACCTGAGGCTTCTCCAGAGTGGGATGAGGAAACTTTCCAAGCTTTGAGCTACAGATATAACTTAGTTATAACTCCCAGTGTTGCTAGATAGTTACCAGAACCCCAAAACCACTTGCTGTGCCAACTAGCACTTAAGCAAGCAAAGGAGTCCAGTGACCTTCAAATATTACTGAGATCTTGTTTTCCTAGGCATGAAGTGGCTTGAGTAACTCTTCCAAAACATTAAGAACTGCCATTGTTCAATTGCACAAGAACCAGTAAGTGCTTCTCTATGCAGTCTGTTTACCCTTCTGTTCTCAGAAGGTCTCAAAGATGCTGAAACCAATTGCTGTCATTCCTGAAAACAGATTTCTGCTTTTAACCAGTACTACAGCTTCCCTTGATGACACCAGCCATTTTCATAAAGGATTTCATGAAGGGTTGAGAGATGCAATAGGCTTCACAAATGGGGGCTCCTTTCATTCTGGGTAAGACCCCAGTAGCCTGATAGTAGATGGACCTCTACTGGGCACACTTCTGATTAGGAGGCCAAGGTCATGGAGATGACAAAGGGGTCGCAAGTATATGGCTCAGGATACGTGTCCCAGGAAAGCTCTATCTCAATTTTCCCTCTTTTTGGTCTTGTGATTGGTTGCGGGTTTATGTTCTGTAGTAAACACAAGAGCCTTGATTGCTTGCTAAAGGTCACACCTGTCAGCAAACCTCTCCATTTACTTGAGTTGCAGTCGGTTTCACATTTCCCAGCAAATTGTCTGAGACCTTTGATGAATGCATCAAGTTCCTTTAGTATTCTGTCTTCAAGGTGGAAACCCTCAAGAAACACACCTCTTCACCAGACACCAGGTCTGTGTGGTTCACAGCTCTGCCTCTAGTGTCTACAGGGCCTGGCACGCATGAACTGCTTGTTGAACGAATGAACCAGAATGCACAGGACACGTACGAAGCAAGATTGTCCCCACAACCAATGTATAAAGAAATCCCACTAGGGCCAACTACCCTTGTGGTTTTGAGTTGAGTTGTAGCAGTTCCTGTCTGCTCTCTTAATGGCTATTCACGGCTCCCACTAATGGCTAATTTTCTCTGCTTCTCATTTATAAATATAAGGGCTTGACACCTACTGCCATAGCAAATGTTTAGAAAGTAGCCTGTAAGTGCTGCATGTTGTCATTTTGGCTTTTCAATTTGTGAGTCAAGTGAATTCTCAGGGCTAGAATACCACCCCTTGAAGGTGAGTCAGTGTTGGAAGAAGCAGCAAAACGTGCACTGTTACTTTTCATATACCATATTGAATGTCGTTATTCTCCTGTACTCAGTCGAGTAGATTATTCTCCTAGATGGTCAAATGCACTTGATTTGCAGTCTTGTAGCAACCCCAGGGATACAGTTTTGCTGGCACCAGCACAAAGCACATCCTGAGCCCTTCCCTTGGAGTGAAGTTGCTATATTTCTATTCAGTTTGGTCCAAAACTTAGGATGGGTTAAGTATCAGTGGACAATGCTGTTTTATATTAGTTTGTCACTAAAGGGGGATTTTTTGAATTAAATGTTGATAACCCAGCTCCTTCTTAAATCTTTTTATCAGTTTTTTCATTCCCGCACCCTGGCATAATGACACAGGTATTACGTAAACAAGGCACCTCAGAGGGCTGCTTATAAAAACTCGGGAGAAAAGATAAATATGTGATGATGTGCTGATATCCTGAAATATGAGCTGCAGGTTTGTATTTTCTTTGTGGGATCGGATATTGGTTTTCGTGGTTTATTGACCTGGCAGAGAGACATCTGACGAAAGACCCAAGAACTTTACACCTTTTTTTTTTTTTTTAACTTTCCTGTCTTCACGGAGAAATCTGCACATTGAATCACAGAGCCACAGAGACCGAGGGATTAGCCAGTCATGTTCTTACCCTGGGTGGAACCCAGATCAGATCCAGCCATGGGAGGTAAAAATACACTTTGCCAAAGGAAGAAGGAATTGGGATCGGTCTTGCTGTAGAGCCACTCTCAGGCAGAACCCTAGGCTGAAGAGCAACTTGAAAGGGTAGACTGTGACCTGTGACGGTCATGTTCAGTAAGGAATGTGTTCTCATTGACGTGGGATCAGAATGCGTCTTCGTTCAGTTAATTACTCTTTCCTTTCTGCCAGGGTCTTTGTCTGCAACATGTCACAGTCAGCACCGTGTTGCTTGGAAGCATCAGCAACATGAATCCTCCAGAATATTCCTATTAAAAATAGCTAAGTTTAAGGCACAGCGAGCAAACAACTCCTCTGGCATGGCAGGAATCAGGGAGTCTCACGTAATCTTGTCTCTCAAGGAAGTCATTTTATATTTCTCCTGCTTTCTAGGCTCAATGCCTTCAAGTAAGCTTCTAAACGAAAGATCCACCAAATAGAAAGCTCCTCACTCTTTAAAATTTTTTTCATAATCATAAAAAAAATCACTGTTAGATGGTTACCTTGAGGTATGAGCCACATTCACTGAAAAATGACATGTTTCCAGGCTTTTCAAAAAAAAAATTGTGATAAAATATACATAAAATTTACCACTTTAACCATTGTTAAGTGTATAGTTCAGTGACATTAAGTACATTCACCTTGTTGCGTACCCATCACCACCATCCATGTCCAGAACCTTCTTAAAATCCCAAACTGAAACTCTGTACCCATTAAACAACCCCGTTCCTCTCTCTCCCCAGCCCCTGGCAGTTGCCATTCAATTTTCTGTCTCTATGAATCTGACAATTCTAGTTACCGCATATAAGTGGAAGTTCTCAAGCTTTTTATAATACTTTTGGGAAGTATTCAATCTGACTACCATCTAATGAAATTTCTACAGAAGGAAAAGATGGTTTCGAGCAGATGGCCAAGTTTCCTTTGGTTTTGGCATTGTACACGCACATGACAGATGCCTCATTCTCTTATACTTAACAGAACTCTAGCATCACAGGGACATGAAAGAAGCGGATCTGCAAGTCCTGGTCAGACATGTTGCCAGCTAGAAGGAGGACTAGCTAGGGCACTTGGTGTCTAGTCTTACAATTACAAAGCATTTTAATTTATAAGTTTTTTTCTCACTTGATTCTCACCATGTCCTGGGAGGTATTTTGTTAGTTCCATTTTAATGATAACAAACTGTGGCTCAGATAAGTAAATTGTCTGAGGTTACAAAGCTAGTCAAAGGCAGAATCAGGACGTCGGTTCCACATTTTCATTTTTAAAACCCCAGTGCTTTCTGCCATAGCACACTGTGAACAATTATCACCTCTCTGGAGGGCCAGGTAATAGCCAGTCTCCAGGAAGGGAGGGTTTCTCCAAACGCATCCCTAATTACCATGCTCTTCTTCACTAGCTTGAAAACACATGGAAACTCTTGGCCTGGCTCCGGCACCTGACCATCCAGCCTCCAGAGCCTTGGTGAAATTTGGCATGGCACAATGGCCCCACCCTGAATCCCAGTTGGTCTAGATTAAGATCTAGCCCATACTGTCCAGTAGAAATACGTTTGAGCCCAAAATGAGAGCCACATATGTAATTTTAACACATTGACTGCCATTTGAGTTGTATTTAACTCAGGCTAGTTTTGAGCCTGGGGCCGAGTGGAGCAAAACCCTGCAGTTGGTTCATGAAAATCTTACTTGTTGATGTTCTTATTGTTACAATAAATATTGATAATTTAATTCCCAAAACATGGATTGCATTGCATATAACTCATGCAGAGAAAACTATAAAAAAAAACAAATTGGAAAGGATCATTTTGTTTTAATAAAACATCATGACCCCAGGGAAAATTTTTTTTTTCTAGTATGGCAATCAACGTGTTAAATTTTCTAATAGCCACATTAAAAAATAAATAAAAAGGAACAAGTGAAGTTAATTTTGAGAATATATTTTCGTTAACCCAGTGTATCCAAAACACTATGATTTCAATCAATATAAAAATTATTAATGAGCTATTTTGCTTTTTATGGGGTAGTAAGTCTTCAAAATCCAGTGTGCATTTTACACTTACAGCAATAATCCCAAATCAGATGCTAAATTTTTGAATTTATTAGATTCAGAAATTTTAATCTTCATTTAGATTTTATAAAATCCCCAGTTGAAAAAGTAGGTTCACATACCCAAGGTGTTTCAAACATACATAAAGGTGTTCTAATAACTGAATCAAGCATCAGTCTTTAAATTTAAATTAAAATGAAAGAAAATTTAAATTTCAGTCCCTCCATTGCACAGGCCACATTTCAAATGCTCACTAGCCACATATAGCAAGTGGCTGCCATGCTGGGCAGCACAGGGCTAGGTGGACAGCTGAGGCTGGCCCAAACTGGACCCAGCAGTGGAATAGACCACGGCCAGCAAATTTTTTCTGTAAAGGGCCAGATAGTAAATATTTTCAACTTTGGGCACCATACAGTCTCTGTTGAAACTACTCAACTCTGCCCTTGTAGCGTGACAGCAGCCACAGAGTGAATGAGCACAACTGTGTTCCAATAAAACTTTATGTAAAAAACAAGCACCAGCCCACATAGTTTGCCAAGACCAGAACATCTGTTCCAGTGCCTTCTCTGTGCTGTGGGATTACAGAAGACAGACAGCTGTAGCCTCTAGCTTTCTGAGATGAGGATGTCAAAATCTGGACTCATTGTATCTCCTTCTCTGTGTGTAATTACAAATCTGATGCCACTTGGCGTGAAGCCAGCAGTGGGCCTGAAGCCTGCATGGTTTATCTTCCAGACGCTCTCTTCAGTGGATTGCTTGGGCATCATGAAGCAATTGCCTCACTGTGCTTTGAGGTCCATGTATTGACAGTGGAGAAGGCTGGAAGAAAGGTTTCAATAAAAGCACCACAAGTGATTTGAATAATGTGGGAAACTCCCCAAAATGCCAAATTATATCACCCTCTGCTTTTTTCTCTGTCCACACAGCCAGATTAAGACAGGCAGGAAGCAGATGGAGAAATACGTGACTTCACATCAAGACAGAAGGACAGGTGTTTTTCTCTGTGCTTGGTAGGTTGAGTGGCATCCTTCCATTTTGGTGGTAAAGGCCAAAGTAAATATAAATTATGATTCCTGACCTGGGACCTTGAGGTCCCTAGGAATACCAGGGAAAGTTGGTGATCTTGACTGCAAAATGGTGGTTCCTACTTTTCACGTTATGATGTTGGGAAATGGCGTTGGGACTAACACAGGAAGAGAGAGAGTATGGGAAGGGAGGGCACAGGGATTGGTTGGAAGGAAGATGACACCCAGTTGGTTCTTTAGGGTGGGGGTACATGGGAGGCTGGCCTTGCACGAGCTCTGAAGCTTGGCAGTTGGGGAAGGGTTAAGTGAAAATCAATCATAGCTTGGAGTTTTGTTGAGCCTAAAACTTTGGGTCCAGTATGTCTTCAGGCAAGGATGATGTTAAAGGTATTGTTGGTGCTCATTTAATAATCCCTTACCACACTCAAAAGTTTTGGCTTGGGGTTGCCTTTTTTGAAATCAAGATTCAGGCTGAACTGTGTAAAGTCACCTGATGTGGCCTAGTGTGAGAGCTTGCAAAAGAATAAAAGGATGAAACTGCTCAGCATCTCCAGGCACATTATGCAATTCTGCCTGGCCTCAAATTTTGCAGCTCTATCAGACATACAGCACTGTGTGTGGGAAAGATCTGCATCCCATGATGTTTTTTTGACTACAGAGATAATTATTTGGGGTAGCTGTTCTGATGATAGCTCACACGGAGGTTCAGCCTGCAGCGCGGAGCTGTCTCTAATCGTGATTGCCTATAATGATGATTACCCAAACTCTAGAATTATAACAATAGATTTTACCAAGTTAGAGCATAATTGTTCCACCTTTCCTTATGTGAGCACAGATTAAACAACTTTGATCTTTCAATCAGATTTTTGTTACTCATCTTCTGAAATAGCAAAATTCAGAGGCAGTAGCTTTCTGCTACCTCCATCTCCCTCCTTTTTTAATCATAGTGAGGTCTAGATTTGTTAAAGCAGTTCAGCTGGTAAAGAAATAAGGTCTCGAGTTGGGTGGAGTACAAAGACTACAGACCTGTGGTGTTCAAATCCCGACTCTGGGCTGGGTGCAGTGGCTCATGCCTGTAATCCTAGCACTCTGGGAGGCCGAGGGCGGAGGATTGCTTGAGCTCAGGAGTTCGAGACCAGCCTGAGCAAGACTGAGACCCCCATCTCAAAAAAAAAAAGAAAAAAAAATCCCAACTCTGCCATCTAGAAGCTACTTGGCATAAGAAAGTCTTTAACCTCTCTGAGACTCAGCATCCTCATCTGTAAATCCCCACCTGGCTGAATCTTTGTGAAATTAGAAATGAATATAAAGCACCTAATCGGTTCCTTGCACTAACGGGCAGTCAATAAAGCAATGCTATATCATCATCATCCTCATCAATTCCATGGTCAATTCTCAGGCTTTGAAAGTTTCAGAACCCTTCTGTGTCTTTGCATTTTGCTGCCTTCATTCAATATGCAAGTTTGTTGGAGTTAGTGGTCAGGGATATGCTATTGTCACTAAATTAGGGACGGAGTTTGCAAGAAATGAGCAAGTATGTAAAAGGGGAGAAAAACAGGCTACCTAAAGATGGAACACTTAGTACTGAGCAAGTACTGACAAATGCCTTTGCCATGCTCTCCTCCAGGGGTTCACAGCATTTAGCGTGCATTTGAGTAAGATTCCCACTTTCCTCTCCCGAGAGTCTGAATGTAGAAGGTCTGGAAATACCTGGAATTCAGCATTTTTAGGAGGATCACTGGTGATTTTGAAACATGTAGTTCAAGGGCTGTCTCTACCTGCTCCCCTAACTGAGAAACCATTGGCTGCTTGTGTCTGCAAGTGAATTTGAGATTTAAAAACAACAACAAAACCACTGCCTCTGGACAGCCCAGCTCCCACAGCCACAGCCAGCAGAGCAGACCTGATTTTCTTGGGAGGGAAAGAAGTGACAGCCGCAGAGCCCTGAGCCATGCCGGTGTCTGGGCTTGAGTGTCCCACCACCCCCAGCATCTGTGGGTCACCCCCAGACTGGCGCTGTCATGGTGAGCTAATGCTGGTGTCTGCCCTGCACTGGCTCATTCAGGAGCCTCTGGAATGATCAATGAGGCCTGGCGGCCGGGCCCTCCACTGGCCACCAGTGAATCAGCTGCCTGGGCTGTTCTCATCCCCACAGAGCAGGAAGCACTCGAGCTGCGCACAGCCGGGGCTGACTCGCGTCTGGCTAATGGCTTTTCTGTGTGACGCGTCGACCTTGATCCCATACATTTTTCATATGTGAGTGGGTTGAAGCGCCTGAAGACGGTCCAGTGGTGGAAATAGCTCTTCTGTCAAACCCCCTACCGAAGCCCTTTTTACAGGACTTTGGTTTAGGAGTATCTGCTTCCCAAGCAGAATCAACACTTAAAAAAAAGATTGAGGTGAAATTCACATAGCATAAAATCAACCATTTTGAAGGGAACAATTCAGTGGCATCTAGGACATTCACAATGTTGTACAGCCAACCTCTATCCAAAACACCTCTATCCAAAACACTTTCATCACCCCAAAAGGAAATCCCGCAGCTATCGTATTAGTTTTCCAGGGCTGCTGTAACAACAAACTAGGCGGCTTAAACAACTCAAGTTTATTGCCTCACAGTTCTGGAGGCCAGAAGTTAGAAGTCCAGGTGTCAGCAGGGTTGGTTCTTTCTGAAGGCCATGAGGGCCGGGTCTGTTCTAGGCCTCAGTCCTTGGGGTTGAGATGGGAGTCTGCTCCTCACATCAGCTTCTCTATGCCTGTCTGTGCCTGTGTCCAAATCTCTCTTTTTTATAAGGACACCAGTCATATTGCATAAGGGCCCATCCCAATGACCTCATTTTAACATAATTACCTCTGTAAAGACCCTATCACCAAATAGGGTCACATTTCGGGATACTGGGGGTTAGGACTTCATCATATGAATTTTGAGGGATATAGTTCAGCTCTTAACATCCACTAAGGAGTTTCAGTGTCAGTACTTCATTCTTTTTTATGGCTGAATAATACTCCATTTTATGTAAACGTTTATTTTTTGAACACCAAGTACAAAGCAACTGTCAGTGAAGTCCCCACCCACTGGGCAGGTGGGTGCCCCCGTGACAGGCTCGTGTGCCGTCTGCGTAAGGCGGAGCGTTGCTGCTCTCACAGGCATGGCACACCAGTCTCCAATCTGTAAGCTTTTTCATACTGTCATCTTCCTTGAAAGAGTGTTTAGTCTTTATGAGCAAAAGTCAAAGCAGTTCTGGACCAGATCAAGATCCTTCTGATCCTAAAATTAATTTTAAAAATTGATTTTATCTTTCAGTTTCCTCTTTCCTCTTTTTGCTATTATCTCCAGCGCTCCCCCCACCAAGAGCAAGCGCGTGCACACACACACACACACACACACACACTCTCTCTCTCTCACATTAGAAGCGTTTTAAACACAGACCATTCTGGAGAGGGGCGTGGCACAGACGGGAAGCGCAGCCCTTCAAGAAGACCCAGCCAGCTCGCTTCCATTGTCATGGTTACAGGGCCAGTCCCTAGGGCTGGCTGCAGAGCAGAGCCTGTCAGAGCTTCTTCACACTCCCCTCCCTGCACCTGCCTTAGAAGGAAAGAGACACCTTGGGCACATGTGTCCTCTCAGCTGTGGAACTGACTGCACTGTTGACTTGCACATTTCACCTGCCCCCTTAATTTAAAATGTTTCTCTCTCCCTTACACATGCAGAATGGGGCCCTGCGTCCCTGCTGGCCTGGGTTCTTTGGGGACAAACCCAGAGTCGTCATTAGCTTGCTGCAGACTCAGGCCCCTGTCTCCCATCCCAGAGGCCTCGGTGGTAACGACTCTGTGTCTGTGTTGGTTCACACTGAATCTGCAGGAGGGACCACAGCAGGATCACATCGTCCTTCGTCCTGACTCTGAGCAGCATTGTCCCTCATGCAAAAGTTGTTTTACCACCACCCACCCCCCATCAAATTAGTTTTGCAACTTTGAAAGTCCACTGGGGGAAGAAATGCCTGCTGGCCCTGGGGTTTTCAGAGGCAGGAAGGAGAATGGAATGGCTCAAAAATGAAGAAAGGACAGAAAATGTTCGTATTGTATCATGCTCCTTATTATCATGTTAATGTAAGACATGTGGCTTCTGGGACCTCAGGCTGGAAGGCTCCACTGTTCATAGAACTGGATGAAAAGGAGTTAAAGATGCTGTAGACAGTCCTTGGTGTGGATCAGGCTTCTGGAACACAGGCTCTTAGCCTTGGCTCTACTTGTGGTAGAACCTGGACATCTGGAGCTTTTAGAGGCTTTTAGGTGATTCTAATGTCCAGCCACCTTTGAGAACCACTGTTCTAGGGACAGAGGCCTCCAGGAGAGTTGAGCCCTTTGAGAGAGGGAATAGAAGAAACAGGTGATATCTAATCCTCTGTGCCCAGCAATGCTGTTAATTAGGCAGAAAGCAGGGACAGAAATAACACACCCTAGGCTGTCTTTGGCCAAGCCAAACAGGGCTTTAGCTCCATTTAACCCTGTTGGGCTAGAATGGAAAAGGAGACTCCAATGCCCCCTTTCCCAAGACTTGGTCGGTTGCCAAACCTTAGCGCCCGCCAGCCACCCCTGTGAGCATTTGCCAAGGTGATGCAGAATGTTCACAGGAACATGCCGTTTCTACATTCAACTCACAACTAGTTCTCTCCCTAGCTCCCGAGAAAAAGTAACATTAGGCCCATGTGGCCACTTTCTCTTCTCAGCAGAAGGTGCTGTTGTTATTAGTTGCTCACCACGCCATGGTGGTTGGTGGGAATGTGGGGGGGTGTCAAGGGCAAGCTGTGGCGCTGACCTCTGTGTCTCTCTGTCTCTGTGTGTTGTGTAGTACAAAATCGGGCAGCTGTACATGATCAGCAAACACAGCCACGAGCAGAGTGACCGGGGAGAAGGGGTGGAGGTCGTGCAGAATGAGCCCTTTGAAGACCCTCACCATGGCAACGGGCAGTTCACCGAGAAGCGGGTGTATCTCAACAGGTGAGTTGTGGCAGCTGCGTTCCACACAGGACCCCCCCGCCACCAGACCTCACGGCTCAACCCAGGTGGACGCAGTGAGCGTCTGGGATAAAAAGGTCACTTGCAAAGTCGCCACATCCACCCTCTACAACCACCAACCTCATTGCTTCTGAAACCGCAGTACCCGCCTCCTCCGTTTGCAGAATAGTCTTCAACTGCGTCTTCACGAGGAGGAGCTTTCCTCTTACCTTTCCCACGTCTTTGGTGACCTGTTAAGATGAAATCTAATCTTAAGAATTAAAGGATTTTTGCCTTCTCCCTTTGTTCAGTGTATAGGCTCTGCCTATACATTGTAGAGAATTGTTGAAGGTGGCAGCGTGCCTTTGGGTTTTGGCTTAGTAAGATTTCCATTTGCTACTGGGTGGCCACTCAGGTATCCAAAAAGGGAAGTGACAAAATGGACAGTCACCTGTGACCAAAGTGATATGTGGTGACGCAGGTGGCTCCCAGTTCTCAAGTGGAGCCATCCCTCCCAAGGTAGCGGTTGTCACTCTTCTTTTAGAGGGGACACATCAAGGATTACAGAGCAGTACTAGTCAACACTGCTCTTTCTGCTGTGCAAAATATGTTCTTTAATCTATTGCTATATTCTTATCACTAATGGCATAATTGATTATTAGGGCTTATCCGATCTTCTCCCCACCCCATACCCCCATCCAGCCCGTCTTCTTCCGTTCAGTCCTTTTCTGGGCCAGAATACTTGTAGTTAAGTGCCACATGAAATACATTTTATTGAAATTAACTGTCTGCTCCAGGAAATGAGTCTTATGTCAGCCTTTCCATGAATATTGTCACCCCTGCCTGTGGCCTCTCCGGGTGGCCCATGTGTGATTATCCAGAAAGTATTTCCAACACCCTAGCTGGTCAGCGTCTCCAGTTTATTCAGGCCCCTGTGACTACTTCGTCCATTCTCAGTGCCTTGGACGTGGTCAGACGTCTCTCAGAGGAGCCATATTTGGATCGCACCGTTCTCACACCAGCTCCTCACTTCTGGCAGAAGTGGACTGTTCCTTCTTGATGGGAGACTTTGGGTCCTGTCATTAGGGTGGACGGAAGTCTCCCAGGCCAGTGTACTGACGGTGAAGTACTTGGGCTGATTAAACCGATGCATTTTAATCTGGCCAGACATGCAGTACCAGGGAATTCCTGAGTCACGATGCAATGCAAATGCGATCGATCCCATTCATCTGTTAGTAGCTGTGAATTCCCAGGATTTGGAACCAGTTCAGCCTCCAGCCAGCTGTTGATTTGCAGGAGTAACTGAGCTGCGGATCTGGCCTGGGCATGGCTTTCTTCCAATATGCTGCTTTGGCATTCTTAGTATAGAGGGTGTAAATCAAATATTGAGCAGGTTTCTCCTCCGGGATCACCTTTGTAGAGCAAAGAGAAGTGAGGGGGATGCAGGAAAATAGAAACCTATGGAAAATTTCATTTCTTGGCAAACAATTGCATTCTCCAAGTCATTGCCTGGGGAATGTTCCCTATGTACTAAAATCAAGAAAAATGTTAGAAACTATAACTTTTACTAAAAGAGAACAGCAGGTGTCCAGCTGTCCCTGTCATGTCTGTTTTATCACATCATATTTCTATGATATTTATTTTAAAGGAGAGTAATAAACATTAGTAAGAGGGAAATTTGTTGTAAATAGAAGATGTGGACTTCCAGTAAGAGTAACTAAAAAGATTAATGGAGACCCTCCCCCACTTCCCATGACAAACACAGGATGAAATATAACTATATAAAGCTGAGCTCAAAACAAGAAAACAAAATCCTCAGGGGCTAGAAATAAAGAGGTGAATGCAAAGCAGAGTGGAAAGCAGACCCACCAGTGCTAAGGAAGTGGGGGGACATCAGAGACACATAGGCCCTGACATCTAGGGGCTGGGCATGCCATACCCAAAGGGGACAGGAAGTATGGCCCCAGGCCCACATAAATGGGGAGTTGGAACTGAGAATCAGGCATAAAAATAGTTTTTAACAATCAAGGGCTAAGAGAAGTTACTACTCAGAGACCCACATTGAAAAACTACTAAAGGATATACTTTAAGAAAGAGGAAACTGAGCCCAGGAAGGAGGAGGGGGTATCTAGAACTACTAATAAACAAAGAAATTGGTAAATATCTGGGCAAATCTGAATGAGCATAGAATGTTTTAAAGACACTAATGACTAATTGGGAGTGTTTTCATGGAATCTAAGCAATGGGTGACAATAACACGTCAGATGGGAAGGTGGTGAGCACAGTAAAAATCACTCGAAGGGGCTAATATTATTTGGGAATTGGAGAGAGATGTTGATTAAGTTTAGATTTTTTAGGGCAAGTGTGCATATTTAAAATGTAAAGTTGACCTCCGAAGGAGTAATAAGACATTATATAACTTCCAAGAGAAGACTTGGTCAATCCATAGAAGGCAAAGGAATGACAAAGAGAAGCCTACAAAAAGCATGATAAAGACAGAACGTAGATTTGGATGGTAAAATAAATCAAAATGTCAGATACTCACGTTCCCAGCCACCCTTGCAATCAGGGATGGCCATGTGACCTCTGGCCAGTGAGACGTAGGATTTTCCTCCCTGATAAAAACAGACATATGTTCAAGGGAGCAAGATCTGCTTTTAAGAAAGTGGGAGGGAATGGGGGGTGACTGCTGAGAAGGAAGCAAAGAGGGCCTAACTCATGAGCCTGGTAACAAAGCCAGCAATACCAGCACAGAAAGGAAACTTAGAGACCAACCTCAGTTAAGAGCATAGACATGAAAATCCTATATAAAAATTTGCAAATCAAATACTTCAAAGTATGATAATAATAATAATATATAATTACCTAGTCAAATTTATCCCTGAAACTTATTAAATTAACATTTAATAAATCTTTCTGTGTACTTGTTCACAGTAAAGTCAGGAACAAAATAAGGATACTTGTTATCACCACTTTTTTTCTTTTTTTGAGACAGAGTCTTGCTCTGTCACCCTGGGTACAGTGCAGTGGTGTCATCATAGCTCACTGCAACCTCAAACTCCCGGGCTCAGGCGATCCTCCCACCTCAGCCTCCCAGAGTGCTAGGATTACAGGCATGAGCCACAGTGCCCAGCCTATCACTGCTTCTGTCTAACATTGTGTGAAGATCCTAGCCAATGGAATAAAACAAGAGAGAAAGAAAGGGAAAGGAAGGAACAGAATGATCATTTGCAAATAATGTGATTGTCTAATAGAAATTTCAGACATTCCAGATAGCTATTAACATCAATATGAGAATTCAGCAAGATTGCTGGGTATAAATCCATATACAAAAAATCAACAGCATTATTATACAGCAGGAGCAATAATCGGGAAAATATAAACTTTAAAAATTCCATTTACAATAGAAAAATAAATGTAAAGTTACCCAGTAATAAATCTATAAGATGTACAAAATCTTTCTGGAGAAAATATAAAACATTTGTTGAGGACGTTTTAAAAATCCTCGACAAATGGTGAAATATACCATATTCATGGATGGGAAGTGTTATAAAGTTGGCATCAATTCTCAAATCAATCTATAAATTTGATTCAAATCTAATCAATATGCCAGCCATGTTTTTGTAAAAAATAGAACTGGAGAAGGTAATCCTAAAATTTATATGAACAATTTTGAAAAGTTGAGAAGTAGGAGGGACTTGTCTTACCAGATACCATGGCTTTTTATGAAGCTATAGTGATTAGGGCAGTGGAGTACTAGAGCAGAGTTAAACAAACTCATGGAAGAAAATAGCCCCCAAATAGATCCAAGGTATTATTAGTGCTTGGTATTTAACAGAGTGGAGAAAAGATGAACTCTTCAGTATATGATGTTGGAATGATTGCGTTTCCAATTAGAAAAACAACTAGATCCCTATTTCATACCATACACAAAAATAAATTTCAGATTGACTTAAAACTTAAATGTGAAAAAAATTATTTAAAAAATAAGTAAATATCTTTGTTATTTGGAGAGTAGGATAGTACTAATTCAACAAGACATAAAGAAAAGGACTGATTAATATTACTTCTTTAAAATTAAGAGCCTCTGCATAGCAAAAGACATGCACATAAAAAAATAAACCTTTGCATAGCAGAAAATACCAAAATTAACAGAACCGTCCCTTCCTGGAAGAAAATATTTGCAATATTCATATAGACCAAGGACTGGTATTCAAATATGTTTTAAAAATTACTCTTATAGATCAATTTTTTAATTTAAAAAAAAAAAGACACGATAATCCAGTCAAAAGATGGGCAAGGGATTGAACACGAGATTCAGAGAAGAGGAAATGTGAACGGCCTATGTATATATAAAAAATGCCCACCTTGTTAGAAGGCAGGAAAACACAAATTGAAACAGCGATAGCATCCCCTTTCACACACAGCAGATCGGCAAAAGTCAGAAAGTCTGATAACACCAGGGGTAGACAAGGATATGGTAAAACAACTCACTTCCAATGTTGGTAAGGGGTGTAAACTGATACCACCTCTTTAGAGAACAACTGACAATGATTAAAAAAGTTGAAAATAGGTGTACATTCCACTTACCGATTCTATTTCTAAATAGAGCCCTAGAGCAAGTCTCGTACTGTACACAAGGAGACGCGTATCGGGAGATTAATTCTAACACTGTATGCAATGGAAACGATTCAAATATCTGTCAATGGGAATACCTTACGGTATACTCACATAGTGGAAAATTCCACAGTAGTTCAACTTAATGAACGAGGTACCAGATATACTTTGATAAATTTTTAAGGCATAGCACAATGTACAATAGATAAGCTGCAAAAAACAGACAAAAATATATGTATACATATATATATAGTATTGTGCTTTTTATATCAATTTCTAAAATATACATAAAATTACTACAGTTATATATATTGTTTACAGATAACTACATGTATAGTAAAAGCATCAAAACATGGACAAGCCACCCTCAGGCTAGTGGTTACTTTTGAGGAGGGAGCGGAATGAGTTGGCATGGGAGGAAACCTTACTTTACCTGTATCTATAACATCTTATTTCTATATTTTTAATAAAAAGGAGAGCCAGGTACAGTGGCACGCGCCTGTAGTCCCAGCTACTCGGGAGGCTGAGGCAGGAGGATCGCTTGAGCCCAGGAGTATGTGACGATTGTGCCTGAGAATAGCCACTGCACTCAGGCCTGGGCAACAAAAAAACAAAAAGGAGGGAAAGATCATCACAAACATAGAAAAATACTAATTTGTTAAATCTGGGTGGTAATGTTGAAATTGATGGAACTGTATACCAAAAATGGTCAATTTTGCTGTAATTTAAAAATAAAATTAAAATCATAAATTCTAGGTAGTACATACATAAGTATCTGTTATCATTCTCTCAATTTTTTATATATTTGAAATTCTCCACAATTAGACATAATCTTTTTAAAGTAAATTGGGTGGAGAAATATAGCCTGGTTGCTGTCAAAATTGGGTGAATTAGTGACTGATTGAATAACCTAAAAGGCACAGATGATGTATAGTGTCAACCAAGACAGAAAATTCTATGTGTGACTAAGAAATAATGTAACTTATAAGTTTGAACTCAGCTCTGTTGGATTTTTTTAACCAATATCTGGCTAAACATCTAGGTATCTTTTCCAAAGTCTTGGGAAACCCATAGCTGGGAAGGATGGTAAATTTAAAAGACTAAATGAGGATCCAGGAAAACTTTAGTAGTTCAGAATTATGAGTCATTTTCTATCAAGATGAAATTAAATAGGGGCAGGTGTATGGTTCTATCTTTGAATCCAAAAATACCAATTGTATAAGTACGAGATAAAGGATTTATAACTTCGCAATGGCATATTTGAAAGAAATACAGTGATTTTGGTTGACAGTTCAACATGAAGCAATTATATATATACACACACAATAATAATATATATTTGTATGTGTATATACATGTACATGTAATAGATATAGAGCTGCAAACATTATTCTTCAACTATATCAATGAAAGTAAAGTAAAATATCTAAAACCATTTACTTGATAATCTTGCCCAATTTTTCCACTAGTCAGAACGTACCTGGGATACTTTTGTCTGTTCCTATATGGCACACTTTTGAATGGATATAGACAAAGTATATCTAGAGACAAGGACGAGAAACTCGTGATAGGAAACTTGTGATAGGAAGAATGACTGGAGAGACAAAGCACTTTCAACCTGGAAAAGCTAGACTCTGGGGGTATCATGGTGCCATTACATGGAGAAGAATCAGACCTGTGTATGCTGTAAGACCTTAGCAGGACCAAGGGGACCAAGATTAATGGGTGGGAAAGCCAGGAGAAAGATTTAGGTGCAAGTTAAGGAGAAATTTCCAAGTGTGCAAGCCATCTGAGAATGCAATAGGATGCCTTACAGTAGATTTTGCTGTTGCTGGAGATGGTCCAGCGTGAGTGGGACCCCACTCATCAGGGTGTCCTCGGGCAGATTCAAACATCAAATAGGTGGTTGAACATACTGGATGGCTGGGTAAGGTGGGCAACCTGGAAGATCCTTTTAACCCTAATTTTCTGTGCTCAAACTATGTATCAGACATGATCCTGATGCTCCTCCAGCATATGTGAGTAACCAATGAGGCACAGAAAAAAGAGGCGCTTTTATGCAAGTTTAAACTAGGTCCATCATTTCCTAATTTAAGAGGCTCTTGGCATATTTGGTAGAGTATGGACACATTTTAGAACCAAGATGATTATGATTTAGCAAGAGAGAAAGAAAAAATTGGCATGACATAACTATGAATTAATAAGATGAATTCTCATAATCAAAAAGAAAACCAAACCCATTACTTAGTAGTCGCAACCTAGAGCCACCAACGAGTCTTGTGACTGCCATGTTGGTGAGGCTGCTTCATAACTGTAATTCATAAAATGAGTATTTATGGAAACCTACAATGTGCAACAAATTGTGCAGGTACTGGAGAGAGTCCCTGAACAACTAAGACGTGGCCACAGTCCTTGCCTTCTGATCAAGGTAGGGTCCAAGGCCAGTTGGTTCCAGCGTTTATGAGTCCATCTGCCCATCTTGTGAGTGTCCACAGGGGAGGGGTTCCTGAGAGATGGACAGGCAGTAGCTAAGGTGTTCCCAGTGCCCATTTAATACTTTACACAGAGTAATATCATTGACCTGTGGAACTGAATTCATGAGCTGGCAGAGTGAGTGGATTCTCTCCCTTATATCAATCTATATAGGAAGCTAAATCACATTCAGAAACTGCCTCATTGATTTATGACCCAAAGTAATTATTAGAGGCACTGGAAATATTCAGAGCCTGTGTAATCAGGGCCTACTCTCCAGTTAATGTGGAAATCAGAAAATTGTTCAAAGGGGAGTCAGATTCAACAATAATTATTATCACCAAGCAAAGAGAAACGTCCGTCTGTCAACGGTAGGTCGCTTTGGCTGGTGTGTGAGTTGTCTATCGGGGCTGATCGGGAGACCAGCCCAAAAGGAGTTTTGAGGCTGTCTCAGTCAAGGGTCTTGGCTGCCGGCAGAAGAAAATGAGTCTGCCTCAAGTAGAAAGGACACTTCCTGGAAAGATGTCAGCGGCCCACAGAATTATCTGGAGGCTTAAGAATGGGCAGGAATCAAGGCAGCTGCAGAGGGCAAGGACCCAGTGATTACCAACATCTTTAAATGGACCAAATGGCTTCATTCTGCCCTCACTGCCCCCAGTCATCCACACCTCAGCTGCCCTGGGTGCATCTGAATTGTCCCTTTTTCTTTCCACCACTTGTTCCAAAATCCCAAACCTAAGTGTCCCATTGGGTTCCCAGACCAAGCCCTGGGCTACCAGTGAGTGGGGAGAGGCACTGCCACACTGTTTTCCAAAGTGGCTGCACTATGTTACATTCCCACCAACAACACATGAGGGTTCTAATTTCTCTGCATAATTACCGACACTTACTATCATCTGTCTTTTTGATTATAGCCATCCTACTGGGTGTGAAGTGGTATCTCGATTTGCATTTCTCTAATGACTAATGATGTTAAGCATCTCTTCACGTGTTCATTGGCCATTTGTATTTCTTCTTTGGAGAAATGTCTATTCCTTTGCCAATTTTTAAATTGGGTTTATTATCCTTTTAAAATGCCATTCATCCTTTTGGTAGTTGCCTCTCATTTCCAGAGATCGTGGAGTTGCTCCATCCTGTGGCTTTTCCTACAGTACCTGACACACTGTTGGGTGCACAGTACGTTTTGGTGGTTGCCTAACACATTTGTTATATTAGTAGTAATGCATCAGTACATTTACATTAGAACTAATGGAATAGTACATTCGGTGGTTGTGTTTGGGACTTTGATCCAGTTCAGTTAACCAAATAAGTGGTATTTCTTGGCTTGTCTTCAAAAATCCTCATTTCAACTGGCATCCAAGGACAGGAGGCAAGATACTAATCAAACTCTGGAATAGTGATTCTAAATAAAACCTGTCATCCAGAAACATGGGAAGGTGGGCTTTTCTTTTGTCACCTTTTATTTTTGCTCTCCAATTCCTTCCCACTGAAGCCCAGGAGGGGAGGGAATGGGGTGGGGGCAGGAGGGGCCTTAGAGAAAAGATGGAGGCTATTTTTAGGCTTGTTTTTCAGCCACGAAGTGTCGTGTTCTTCACCACCCCGGCTGCTGGATTAATTAGGCTGTGCTGGCAGCTGCCAGTCAGGGAGGATTGCCAGCTTCTAACGGTGACTCCGCTAATGCCTGCATCGATTTGCACAGAGAGAACATTTTCCCTGCTAGGTGGCCCTTGCCTTCCACGGCAATCTCTCCTGGCCTCTGGTGGCTTTGGGTAGGAGAGGGTGAAGCTTCTGTAAGTCATGAGCCCTTTTCACCTGGGCATGCAAAGCCACCAGCTGGTCCCTTTACCTAATAGCTCGTTGGTGGGACCTTGCTGCCATGGCGTGGCTCTCTCTTTCCCATTTCGTCTTCCCGTCCTCCCAGGTCTCCCAGATCTGCTGGGCAAATGAGCCCCATTTCCCAGATCTTCCCCAGTTCTCAGTGCCTGGAACTCAAGTGGCTTTGGGAGAGTCCACCACCCAGACAACAGGTGACAGAGAAGGTGTCAGAGCCATAGATTCTCACCTAATAGCTTATTTCCATGCTATTTTCAAAAAATCTTCATGGTCATTATTGACTTCTGGATATATAGAGACAATCTTCATTCATTTCAAAAATATCTATTGAGCACCTGCTATATGCCAGGCACTATTCCAGGTGCTAGGGATGCAACAGTGAACAGAACAAAGATCCCCACCCTGGCAGGACTTGCATCCCAGGTGGGAGTGACGGACAATGCACAATCGCCATAATAGACAAAAACGTTATGTATTTTAGAATATAAAATTTTACATATGCTATATAATTATTTATCGTATATGTTACATTATTTATATATAGGGAGAATAACATATATATTTTAAAAGGTGGTAAGTGCTATGGAAGATAATAGAGCATGTGAGGCACTTCCTCCTGACACACCTCTCAGTCTGTGCTATTCCCTTCTGTCCCCATCTCAATGTGCAAGAACATGCCAGGGGCTCTGGTACTATCAGGCCCCCCTCCCATCTGCTTCCTAAACTACTCCCATAGGAAATCATAGAAATGGAACGTTTAGGCTTTAGGCATGTTTGGGATCTTAGAGAGCATCCAGCTGAATGGTTTTCCACCTTGGTCCTGCCTCACTGCTGAGGGATGATGTGGACACATGTGACCGCCTCCCCAAGGGCTTCCCAGCACTATGGCCACATTACCCTGCTGCTATCCAAGCAGAGCCTTCCAAGAACCTGCACGAGCCAGGCCTCTTTTCCCAGAATCCTGACGCAAACTGTCTTTTTAAGTAGGGAGGGTGATGGTGGCATCCATGTGTCCGAGTTCAAGGAACGCGGTTTCTGGACAGTCTCTGTGGGTGAGGCCCTGGCGACGCTGCCTCCCACTGGTGACAGCTCTGGTCCAGATACTGCTCACCTCTTTACTGCCATATAAACAATTACATTAAGAGCACAACTAAAAGACCAGCCAGAACAACCATTTAGAAGAGTAAGTAAATGAATCAGAGTAGCTAGAGAAGAAATTTAAAGACTTCAGAAATCTCTGTACATAGAACTGGACAGGAGCAATTGATTATTATCAAACAATTGTCAGGTGCCAGGTTTCAGCACAAAGACTAAACAAAAGGTCAGAATATTCTTCGTGGGCTATTTTGTGGGAAATGAGGATATGAAGGTAGCAGAGTCCTATTTAAAATGAGCTGCAGTTATTTGAGCATAATCTCAGTGCAGAAAGTGGCGGGTTGAAGGTACGCTGTTTAGGAAGAAATCCTAGGACTGCCTTTCTGCTGGTGAAGGTTAAAGTCCAAAATTTCCAATTAAGACCATCATAATTCTGACCCCTGTTGAGAAAATGAAATTAGACTCCATTTAGACCACATTTGGCCTAATGATATTCAAAACCTCCTGGAGCAAATCCCAAATGAGCATAAATTACAATGTGAGATTAGATACCAGGGGAAATTTTGTGATAATCTGGATTATAAAGTGCCAGAACCTTCTAATGGAGGGACAGTTTAGACTTCAGTTCTAGAAGCTCTTTATGAAGTCAATAAACACCCTAACCTAAGACCAGTTCAGATTTTGCCTGCTCCTGGGGACTTCTTATCATCAGGTCAGCTGTGATTTAGGGAACACTGGGGGAACATAGGAGATGAGAGATGATCAGGTTCCCAAACCTTGTTACAGTGGACATTTTGGGTTGGATAATTATTTAGTGTTGGGGGCTGTCCTGCACATTGCAGGAGCTTCAGCAGCATCCCTGGCCTCTACCCACTAGATGCCAGCAGTGTCCCCCCCCACCATATTGTGACAATGAGAAATGTCTCCAGACATTGCCAAATGTCTCATGGGGGCAAAATCTCCCTCTAGTGAGAACCACTGCTCTAGGGTGACCAATTTTCCCAGTTGGCCAAGGATTTGAGGGATTTCCTGGCATGTGAGACTTTCAGTGCTAAAACCAGAGAAGTCCCAGGCAAACCAAAGTTTAAAAGTAAGAAGTCAAACCTTTTGAAAAGTCTGTCTTTGGTAGGCATTGACAAAGGCATGTGGGGGAATGTGATGTGACTGTGGTATCATTCCATGACAGCAAGTTTCTAGATTCCATAAAGGCTTTAGAGTTCTGTCCCTCTTCTTCCTCGTTCCTCTAAAGCCCAAGCCTTGACAAGATGGGCTGTCAGGAGGTTTGATTCTGGCCCAAGAAGACTTGATTCAAACTTGCTGCTCTTGTTTGACACCTGGTAGTGAGTTTGAGTGACAGACTTCTTAGAATGGTAGGCTGTGTGACAGTATACATCATGAAAGTGACAGCCACAGCGGGGACTAATTTAATTCCACTTTCTTTGTAGGCCCCGATAAATCATTGCTGCAGGGAAAAATAAATTTTACTTTCTCAGACAAATGATTGAAATAATGATGTGCTCTGGGGAAATTGGGGGCTGAGAGAAGGTCTGTTAGCGAGCTTAAAAATATTTAAATAGCATATCATGGAACTTGTTGCAAACGCCTCCTGCGCCTGGCCTGGTAAATACCAGCAGGGGCCTCCTTTCCAGACTAATTAGAAGAGTCACATAAAATCATATCAGCCTTGGCTAAATGACTGTGTTTTTAGACCATCTTACTGGAAAAGGTATAATAATTGATTATAGAGCTGTATATCCTGCATAAGTTGGTGGATGAAACAGCTAAAATAAAGATTCTAGAATCTGGAGTCTTGACGGACCATTTATGAATGGAAAATTGCCAGTGTTTTTCATCTCCCTTCCAGAATATGATTGTTGCTTAGGAATGTGATTCTTTCACTGGGAGGCTTTTAAAATGTCCTAGGGAATGAGGAGAGGGGAGAGGAGGTACTTGGGCCCCAGAGTGCTACACACGAGGAGCCTAGTGAATTTGAGGTGTGCAGTGTAGATGGAACCCCTGCCCACGAGAACAGTGGGGTGTGGGCTCTAATGCTGTAGGGAGAGGCAGGCACTTTGTCTAAGCTAAACAATGCCTTGTTCACTTTGAGGAGATTTTCCAGCCCTGTTTCAGTCCATTAAAAGCACAAGAAAACCACTTGCCTGTGACTAAAATCCACGTCTTCCAACACTACCCATTGGCATATTGCCCTGGGGTCTCGGGGCCATCAGGAAAGAACCTGGGGGACATTTTGCTTATGGCCGTTTCCCACAAGCAAGCCAATGCAATTTTCTCTCTCTCTCTCTTTTTTTTTTTTTTTTTTTGGAGATAGGGTCTCTCTTTGTTGCCTGGGCATGAGGGCAGTGGCATGACTATAGCTCACTGCAACCTCAAACTCCCAGACTCCTCAGCTCAAGCAATCCTCCTGCCTTACCCTCCCTGTTAGCAGGGACTACAGGTGTGTTCCACTATGCCCGGCTAATTTTTCTATGTTTTGTAGAGATGGGGTCTCGCTATGCTGCCCAAGCTGGTCTCAAATTCCTGACCTCAAGCAATCCTCCCACCTTAGCCTCCCAAAGTGCTGGGATTACAGGCGTGAGCCACCGCGCCCAGCCTAATTTTCTAACTCTTGATGTCAACCTGAGTTGCACTTCAACTTCGGTGACTGATAGAATAATAGATCATCGGCAAAAGCTATAAAAACCCCTGTCAGGGAGCAGCCTCGTCCTTTTGAACAGTGTGAACGGAAGGTAAATGAGCAGTTACTGCAGAGATGATTTTATAGGAGTGAAAAATTCTGCATTAGAGCAGCAAGAAGAATTGTCATGTGAACTACAAAACTGCTTCGGCTCATGACTCACTGCCCACCTGAGAGCAATGGCCCTCGTCTGCCACTCACCCAACTTTGGGGAAGCTTTGCTTTCCATTTGTTTTAACTCTAATGAACAGCCGAGAGCCTTGGGGTTAGGTCCGGCCAGTCGTTGCGAATACATGTTTGTCTTTTCAAAAGCCAGGCCTGGATACTGTCAGAAAGAAGAGAAACAATTTGAGAAGACACACAAGGTACACAGTATTTTACCGGCTCTGATTATCACGTAGAGTCCACGTCCAAGAGGGGCTTGGGATCTGGGATTCTATTAGCTCGATGTCCCCACTTTTCCTACTTATATCAGCTTGGAATTCATAACTGCTTCTTGATATTCTTTATTACCAACATGCAGCCCTAAGGAGCTGAGCATCTATGCCAGTTCCCTGGGTCTGATGTACTGCTATACATTAGCACCCTGGATGCTTAGCAGTAGGCACCAGAATAGGAAAGAAGCAAACAGTGGCCTCTAGAAAGACAGAAACGCTTGGTTATAGTGCTGGGGGAAAATACAATCATGTGGATATATTTTAAGGAATAGATAATATCATATATTTAAATATAATATTTAAGGAATTCTCTGGGGCTGCATTATTCTAAAGGGTTTGCCTCTGAAGAAAAACAAAACAAAACTTCATTAGTATTTGGTATACAAAAGAGCCTGGGACTTGTGCCTTCGGAGAATTTGTTTTCTGCAAATGGCTGCCCAGGCCCTCGATCCAGAGGATTGGTGCTGTTATTTTATTAGTTTCCTAATAAACCACAACAAATTGCCACAACCTGGGTGGCTTAGAACCACACAAATTTATCTTTTTGCAGTTCTGAGGACTCTGAGGAAGAGTCTGCTCCATGCCTCTCTCCTATCATCTGGTGTTCCTGGGCTTGCAGCTGCATCACTCCCATCTCTGTCCCTGTCTTGACGTGGCCTCCTTCCCCTGTGTGCCCCTGAGTCTCAAATCTCTCTCTCCTTTCTCTTATGAGGATGCCAGTCATTGGACTTAGGGTTTACCCTATATCCAGGATGACTTCATCTTGTGATCCTTAACTTAATTACATCTGCAAAGACCCTGTTTTCAAATAAGGTCATATTCACAGGTTCTGAAGGTTAAAACATGGACCTAACTTTTGGGGAGACACATTCAATCCACTACACTCATCAAGGAGCTGTATTTTGTTCCTCTTCGTATCTCTAAGTTGCTACTCTCTGTTGCTTTTGTCCATTTTTAAAAGGTCACTCATGTGGGTTGCTAGGCTTAAGCCTATCTCTAACATTTGCCTCTGTCCCCCCCATATTTAGCCTTAAACATCATTTTGTATCACTTCCGCCATACCCCTTCTAGGAGACAAAGGCTAGGCTGGCCAAACCCTCCAAACATGGTACCTCCCAGGCCCCGAATTCTCATGTCCTTGCAAATCCAATCAAAGAGGACAGGCTCACAGAACTATGGAGTCCCTGTCTGCCTTTACGTGTTCTGAGAGCACATGAATATGCACAAGAAACAACTAACAACAGTAAAGGCCAGAGAGATGGGGAATGGGTGGCTGTGGAGAAGACAGAGGCTTCAGAACTCCTCTGGTTTCTCCAGCAATTTATCCAGAAAGATGTGGTAGCACAGTGAGGCTCTCAACAGATTCTAATTGTTTTTGTGTTTTTTTCTTTCTTTCTTTCGTCTTAGCAAACTGCCTAGTTGGGCCAGAGCTGTTGTCCCCAAAATATTTTATGTTACAGAGAAGGCTTGGAACTACTATCCCTACACAATTACAGGTAAGTTCTTAGTACAACCAGTATGCCACATGTAGCAAAGGCCAGGACATAGCAGTAGCTGGATTTCACTGATTTAGGGCTGATTATCCAAGCAGGGCCTTGTGAGAGCCCTGTAATATCTCCCTCATCTTCTGCTCTCTTACTTCTAGGGTACCAGTGCTCTTCCTAACACTGAGACACAGAGATGGCAGGGAATGGAGGAGTTAAGCTAAGACATTCCATCTTCCTTCTTAGAGTGATTGTAATAAATAGCTATGGAGAAGGAAGGTGAAGATCTTTTTAGTGACATTTCTAGAGGTTTTATGGTCCTTGTTTTCCCCTGTTTCCTCAATAATTCCCAGGTAATTTGGGTATGATTTGTCTGTGAACTTTCGATTTGTTTATTTTACAGCCCCCTCCCGCCCCAAATTTGACTATAATTTGTGTAAAAGATTCTGTTGGGTCTCTCTGCCCCAAACTGCTTCCTTTGCTATTAGATAATGTGAAAATCTTTAAGATCACTTTCCCTCTCACATGTAATGCAATGATGATAAACTCTCTATACTGAATGCTACACTAAAAAGTGTGGCCAGAAAAATTTAGGTTTGGTTTGTGCCACTGAACACACTAAAATTCAAGATCCCACTTCAACATCATCATAACAAGCTCTTAGTGGTTATAAAAGCTGCTTTTCCACTCAAAAGATTTCCTTTGTGGTTAATGAAATGCTCTACTGGAATTATTAGTCTTTAATCCTGCTTTTATAATGCCAACTCTTTGGTTTTTAATTAGCCACAAACCTATAAGCTAATTGAATCTTGTCTTACTGTCTTTATCTACCCAACCACAGTAGTATCATATAAAAAGATTTCAGTGCAAACATGGAGACATTTAGTATTTATGAAAGTTTAATTTTGGGAAGGTTTCTTTAGCATATTTTAAGTAATGATAATTCATCAGTATTTGTTAATTCTGTGGCTTTATATTGCATATAAGCATGGTCTAAATCATCATTTTGTCTCCCTTTCTTCTCTCCCCCCTTCTTCAAATGAACATGTGGAATCAGAATACACAGTAAGTTTTATTTAATTATTTTAAAATATTCTATCTATGATCAGTGGAGTAATTGGAACTTCTCTTGTATTACTTGTCTTATCAATGTAATAATTTTTAAAAAGAAGAATAATTCAGAATCAGAAATATTTAAATGTAGGCTATTACACATTATATATAATGCAGTAATTTGAATGTTCTCATTTGTTCAAGAATATGAATGCTAATTTCAAGTGCTTTGATAGTCACTTTACATAATTAACTTTTGCTTGTAATTTTTAAAGAGTTTGACTGCTTTATTGGTGATAGTTCACTGTAATAGAAGAACAGTTTCTAGCAACATGATATTGAAGAGATGATGGCAGTTATCAATGGAAGGTAGGGCTCATACTCACAGGCTGCGTCCTGATCCCTTAGGGGAGCTTTGAAACTGGAAAGATACATGTGCAAACTATTTTACTCAGAGATCTGCATTGCACAATCTCTGTGGCTTGATGAAATAATTTAATTTCTTCCTACCCAAAGAGCCTCTAGAGTTATTACTAAAAAAAAAAAAAGAGAGAATCTATAATATCATTGTGTTGTGGTATTTTCCTATGGATTGTTTCCCCAATGGCCAACAGGTCAAGCTATCATAACAAAAAAATGATTAACTGAGCTGTGATAAGAGTTGAGTTTGTGGTTTCAATCTAAACAGCCAAAGGAGGCCGGGTGCAGTGGCTCACACCTATAATCCTAGCACTCTGGGAGGCCGAGGCGGGAGGATCTCTTGAGCTCAGGAATTCAAGACCAGCCTGAGCAAGAGCAAGACCCCATCTCTACAAAAAATAGAAAAAATTAGCCAGGCGTGGAGGCACATGCCTGTAGTCCCAGCTACTTGGGAGGCTGAGGCAGGAAGATCAATTGAGCCCAGGAGTTTGAGGTTGCTATGAGCCAGACTGATGCCGCTGCACTCTAGCCCAGGTGACAGAGCGAGACTGTGTCTCAAAAAAAAAAAGGAAAAAAAACAAGGAAAGAGAGAAATGGAAGAAAATGATTTATCAGGCCCTTGGCAGGAGCATGGTACCTGGCATACCTTAGGTGCTTAATAAATAGCTATTGAATGACAGAATGAATTTATGAATAATAGATAGCCCCAACACAGGCTTTGGAGACAGAAGGCCTGGGTGTCCTCTGGCTCTGCTGCTTACTGACTGGAGTTCCTAAGCAAGTGGCCCCTAACTGCTAGTACTTGAACTCATGCTGACCCATGACTACATGCTTACATATCCTCTGCAATAGAAACACAAATAAGAATAGTATTCAAAGTTTTTCATAAAATTAAATTTATTTCATCTAAAGGATTGTTGGTAATTGTATCCCCTCATACTTGGGTATTAAAATATCTTTTCTTTTATAAGATTATAGGAATACATAGAGCATTTTCTCCCCAATGTCTCTAACTTTGAAAAAAGAGGCAACTCTATGGCAAAATGCAAATTTAAAATTTTTGAAACTAGGGAACCACTGCTGTAGAATAAGCATCTTAACTTTTCTGAACCTAAGTGTCCTCTTTTCTAAAATTGGGGTAATCCTTCCTTCCTTGAGCTATCAGCAGAATGAGTCAACGATGTAACATAGGTGTTGGAAAACATTTTCAGTAGAGGGTCATATTATAAATATCTTCTGCTTTGTGGATCATACAGTCTTTTATCTCTGCAAAAGCAGCCATAGATGGTGTGTATGCCAAATTGGCATGGTCATATTCACCCAGGCAGCAGGCCAAATTTGGCCCCCAGGCTTGTTTGCCAACCCCAAAGTTAATGCACAGAAAGCTATCAGCACATTGCCTGTAGACAGCAGGTGATTAAATGGTTCCCTACCACCACCCCCACTCCCTAGTTGCATTGCTTCTAGCAGTTGCA
Source organism: Daubentonia madagascariensis (assembly GCA_023783475.1). Classification (NCBI taxonomy): domain Eukaryota; kingdom Metazoa; phylum Chordata; class Mammalia; order Primates; family Daubentoniidae; genus Daubentonia; species Daubentonia madagascariensis. The sequence continues at coordinate 14,131,390 of JAKFHU010000487.1, forward strand.
TAATCATCGAGAGTTGGGCTTTGGAATCGGTTGAATCTTGCTTTCAATACCCATTAGCAAACCCGTTAAGCCTCCATTTCCTCCTCTGTAAGTGGGGAAAATGTAATAACTATCTCATAAAGGTGATGTGAAGATTATATTAAATAATCCATGTAAAAATCTTAGCTGATTGCTTGGTGCTCGGTAAATACTCAATACACGTTCATTGTCATATATTGTGCAATGCTAGAAGCTACCATCTTTAAAATGGAAGTTCTAGTGGGGAATAAATGAGAATATATCTTAGGGCCCTTCAATGCAGACTGGGTTCCAGTGATCAGACTGGAAGGTACCAATTGGCTGGGATATTATTTTATTTTAGTGATATCTGATGCTACCCCACTTCCCACTTCCCTGAAAACTTATGCTTGGACTTTTCATTTGAAAAATAATCAATAATTATGTGAAAAAGAGAATTCTTGTCCATATAACTTCTCCAAGGAAGTTATTTGTCCGGTGAGCTTTAGAATTAGGTCACCTTGATTGGACCCCAAACCGATGGTACTTATTCTTCATAAGCTCGTGACAGAACCATGAAATGTGGCAGTTGTAGGTAATATTAACAGAGAAATGAAGTCAGAAAAATGTATAATGATATTGTGTTCATTTTGTAAGAGTATGTATTAAAGTGCTTAGGTTCTGAAAACAGAATGCAACAGAATGGAAACCATGGTTCTTGACCAAGACATCCCCATGGGGCCTTGAGTTTCAGGGACAAGGCTATAGTCCCCAAGGTGGGAGACAGGAAGAACAGGACACAGCACTCTTAGGCAGGTTACTCAATGATGTGGTGCTGGGGAGATAAGGTTGTCAGCTTTAGTAAGTAAAAATACAGGATATCCAGTTAAATTTGAATTTTCAGATAAACAGTAGATAATTTTTAACACACGGATACCTCAAATATTGCACAGGACATAGTTATGCTAAAAGATTGTTGTTTATCTGGCAACCAGGTAGGGGAGAGGTAGCTATGTGGCAAAACTGGTCTCAGGGACTCAAGTACAAAACTCAGGTTATGAGAACAGGGGCACACCGGTGGGCCAAGGGAAGGGAAGGGATGGGACGTGTATATCTCAGGAACCTGTCCTGCAGTTGACATGCCACAGTAATTCTAAGGCCAGCCAGATGCCCTGTTGGAACAACTGCAAGGTCCTTCCTGCCTCAGTTAGGATTGGCTAAGGAAGTGACATGGATAGAGCAGGGCAAAGTTGGGGAAAAGTAAATGGGAGCAGATGAATATAAAACTGTCAGTGTTTCCTGGAAGGCCTGTGTTATATGTAAGTGTTACAGTTGAAGTGCAAACAGAGGGTTGTAGGAGGGAGATGTTCTATGAGAAGATTTCCTTGAGAAGGTGGCATTGGAGCTGGACTTGAAAGGAAGTAGAACTCCCCTGCAGATGCCTGCTCTGCCTGCATCAGCTCAGGCTGCTATAACAAAATGCCACGGACTGAGGGCCTTAAACAACAGACATTTATTCCTCACGTCGGGGAGGCTGGAAGTCCAAGATCAGATTGCTAGCAGATTCAGCTTCTGGTGAGGGGCTCTCTTCCTGGTGGGCAGATGGCCGTCATCTTGCTTTGTCCTTACATGGCAAGGAGAGAGAGCAGGTTCTCTGGTCTCTTCTTATAAGGGTACTAATCATATCATGAGGACCCCACCCCCATTACCTCATCTAAACCTGATTGTCTCTCAAAGGCCCTACCTCCAAATACCATTACATTGGGGCGTAGGGCTGCACCGTATGCATTTTGGAAGGACATGATTCAGTCCATAGTGTGCTCGTTCCTGGCCCAGTAGGCAAGTGAGGTAGGTGGATCCTGGCAGCCTGGAGGGCAGGTTGTGGTGCTTTTAATGTCAGATCAGGGTCTAGATTTAATTCCCTGTGGGGAAGTCATGTTGTTCCTAGCTAGTTCGCTTTTATTTTCCATCCCAAATATAGGACAACTTCTCTTTCTGTCTCCCCGGTGACTGGGGGATCCGGATTTTTCTCTCTCTGGCCCCAGTGCACTCCCCCAGGCCTGCAGTGTACATTTGGAAGCTGCCACCTCTTGACGCGGACTCAGCCGTGTTCTCACGCTCTCTGTCCACAACAGCCCCGGGGGACGAGCCCACCCTTCACTCTGACTGCAGGGTCTGCACCCAGGATTTATGCCAGATGCTTTCAATTGCCGCCGCCTTCTTTCCTGTTTCAAATGCTTTTTAATTGGGCTCTTTGTCCCCTGATCCTTTAATCCTAAATACCTCTTCTTGATGTCTTTCCCAAGCTACGTATTTCCTGTTCTATGCCCAAAAGCAAAACTTCCCCAATGTCAGACTCCCAAGTAGGATGACTGCACCCTACCCTTCCTCGGAGAGGCAGTCTCCAGGGCTCTGAAACCTCCAGACCAATGTCTCTTCTCAGAAAGCATTAGCCCAGAGTGTGCCTGTACCTAGGATCTCCTAGGTCTCACATCTGACTGTCCAGACTATTTCTTAGACCTCATGCTGTCCTCATTTGTGACAAAACCCAGGCGAGAGAATTTTCTATTTAGGGCCATCTAAGGCTTCAGCATTATCACAGTTATCAAGACATAAAAGCTTTTTCCTCACTGTGAGCGACTGTGTGTGTTTAGAATTATGTGAAAATGTCATTTGCCCAGGAAGTGGAAAAATATCTTTAGCTTGGTTATGGGAAAAATCTTAATTATACAGTAAACAAAGAACAACACAACAACAATTTTCCAGAGGACAGACCATTCTAGCAGCTCTTCAAAACCGGCAGGTTCTTCTGAAGTTTGTAGAGTCGCAAAGGAAGGTGCCCGAGGAGACTGGCTGCCTTCCAAAGTAGTTGATTTTGTTTTGCCAGAGCTACAAAAAAAAATCTGCACTTGAAGATGAACATAAGTAGGCAGTGTCAATTCAGCCTCGATAGTAGTGAAGGAAAAAGGATTTTCTTGTCGTTTGTAGGAATTTGAAAACTTAAGTTATGGGAAGCTGATAACAGTGACCTAGAATATACAGTTGGTATATATATATATATATTTTGCTGCCATGACTACCCTACTCCACCAAAGACCTCATTGAATAAGAATCCGAAGAGGCGATGACAAACAGGATGCATCTTTCTGTCAGTTAGAATGGCAAGGATGAGGGCAGCGGTCAGTTGTCCAGTCTTACCCAGCATTTTAATTATTTAGACCAAAGAGGTAGAAAAAGAAAATGGCAACAGACTGGGGAGAAGGAAAGGGCTCTTTAATGACAACCTCAAATAGTATTGAGCACAGGGAGAGACTGGGTTGTTCAGGGTTTGTTTAGCCCAGGAGCAGAGTCAAGGCTGCTCACGGTTGAGCTCTGCCCTCAGTCACCCAGGATGAACTCAGGTGATCTGAAAGCAGTTAAACTGTCTTGGATGGGAATGTCACTCAATCTGGGCCTTACCAAGCTTCCCCAGTAATCCAAAGAGCCAGTGGGTGCTCGGTGATAACCTCCATTCCTCACCAGCCTCCCCTTCCCCTCCTTCCACAGAGTCCCAGCCAAGGGGTGGTAGGAGCCACCAAATTACATAACTGGGAGAGTCAGGACAAGTCCCAGGAAGAACGCATTTATTATACCAGACCTCTAGGATTGTTTGGAAGGAAATAGAGAACAATACGGCTGTTTCATCTAACATGTAAGCTAAGAGAATGAAGGTCCTTAAGTGTCCCTTCTTTGAGGTCATAGAGTCAGGGGTTAGCTGGTTAGGAAATGACTTTATCTATACATCACAATTAACCCTGGATATCTAAGGGAAGTATCCCTTGTTTAGGGACTAGGACAAAGAAACAGTCCTCTCTCCAGCTGGGGGCACTGATGAGCGAGGCAGCACTCAGGCACAGGCCTGGACAGGACTCTCACAGCGAAGATGGTGGAGACACCAGCCCTGGCATGCGACTGGTGCCATGGTAGTCAGAGCCGGAACAACCAAGTTCAAAAATCTTCAGGGTTCCAGAGAATTTAGATGGAAGCAGTCTAGAACCATCTATAACTACCATTTAAGATGGTGCACAGCCAATTAAGTAAGAGAAGGGATACAAAGAGTTAAACAGATGTTATAATTGCAGGACTTCTCAGAGACTTAACTAGTCTAATGTGTTATACATTGTGACTCTCCAAAGGGAGCTGTAGTCTGCAACACTTCCCACGCTTGTTTGTCCATGGGACCTTGGATTTTGTACGGCCAATCTTCTAAAATTTAGGGGAGTTCCAGAAACTTCTCTCAGGGTCAGGGCCATTGTGTGTCTGCTAAATATGCCAGTGGATCAATTCTATTTCAGTAAATGTTATTTTCTTTTAAATTTCAGTGGGCTAATAGGCTGTCTGAAGATTACTACTACTCAAATACCAAAGTTTTTTGAAGAATGCCCAAGAGTAATGAAAATGTTTTGTTTTTAGAATCAGGTGACACGGAACCCGTAAGTTCCTTTTCAAGCAAAGCCCATTCTGTTAAACCACACAGCAAAGGCAGCAGTACGTTGGGTTGGCAGTGAGTTTGTGCATTTGAATTTTTTCCATTTAGGACATGAACTGGTTGTATGGGTCAGCCAATTTCAAACCAGCTTATTCACAGATGCGCCATGGCCCTTGTGTGGGACCAGAACTTGTCTCCACATCTCAGCAACTTAATCAATTAGTGCCTGGTGAAGCAGGAGCCTTGGAGCCGCCAGTTTTGTTTGTTCAGATTATCCCATTTCTATTTGCTGTAGCTGCTCCCAAGCTCTTCTTTGTGCTTCAGAGAAAATTAATTCAGCCATTTTGAGGGGAGAAAACAGAAGATAAAACCTGCTCCTCTACCATAACACAGCATAACATTTTTAAATTGTTTGCATTTTTTAACACCACTCAAAATGACTTTGCAGAGGGCAATCAGCAGAGAAAAATAGCTGTTTAAAGGAATGTGCAATAGGAGATTTTACTAGGAAATTCTCCTTTTCTTCTTTGTTGTTTATTTTCCATTTGGTGGTACTAAAAAATTTGATTTCTCTCCTGCAATTGACTAATGCCTGTGGAGTTGTGTTCTGTTCAAGTTGGCGAGATCAGAATAATACAACTGGAAAGATTTTGTGGGGCAGATTTTTTTCTGAAAAAATAAAATCCATATGACTATGGGCATACTGAAATGGTCCATTTCAGTGATTAAATAAAGTAAATGCAAAGTTGCTCTGATGCCTTTTGACCTTTCTGATCACTAAGATACTGTGAACTACCCAGTAGTATGTATCTTTACTATCCAGACAAGTGTTGCTACAAGAGTATAACCATCTTTTCAGTTCAGAATTTTAACACTGCTAGTATTTTTTTAAAGAGAAATTTGCCCAGTTGGTGAAGAGGGGTGATCCTTACAGTTCTTAACTGTGAAAGCTTGCCATCTGAAAGTTCCCTACCTGGCCATATGCCTGCCTGTATTTGGGGAAGTCGCTCTGATTCATTCCTAGCTCTGTTATTTACATGCAATTCTTTTGATTTGCTGTGGTCTGCCTGTCTCTTTAAATTCTTGTCTTGCCTGTATTGTGTGTAGCTATCAGTATTCATGAGCATCCTCTGCTTATTTCTGCCTTGACAAGTCCAGCCCTAGATTGTATGAGCCTGACTTTAGTTTCCCTGCTCAATTTTCTTAGAAGCACCAGTAGCAAACCGTGCCCCATTCAGAAAACATGCTTCCATTCATGTATTTGGCCGTCTCCCTCCTGGCCTTCCTTCTCCAGCAAGTTGCTGTTACTCAGCGTGTCAGAGGACAAGAAGAGGCTCTGTCCGTGAATGAACTAGTGAATGCACAGAGGCCTCTGTGCAGAGCGCAGGCTGTGCGGAGCAGCAGAGAGGCCTGCGTGCGTTTCCTTGCCGTGGCTGGAATACACGCAGCTGTTTTCCAGCTGCATTTCGAGGCTCTGCCTTCCACACACTCCCTTCCTCTCAGCCTCCACTTCTCTTTCAGATCCCACCATCCCGTGCCGCGCGGCCACACTCTTCTTCCTATGCGGCATATATCTGGGAAGCCGCTCTCTGATTCATCCTCATCTCTGTTACGTACATGCAGTTCCTTTTCCCTCTCCTCTCTTTCCTCTAAAATTCTTCCACTTTTTTCTCCGCTTGAGTTCCTCTTCCCACTTTTCTGGAACTATCTTCTTTGCAAGTTTTTCCCAAACACCCTGTCACTATGACCACTGACCTTATCTATGTATAAAGTCATACATGGCCTTAAGAACCCGGAACGGCCAAGAGAGCCCAAAAATCTCCCCTTATTTCTTTTGCATCTTTGCCTGCGTGATGACTGCGCTTCTGAGAAGAGGACAGACAGACATACACCTTTTTGAAATTGGTGTGTGTATTAAAGACCTTCTGTGCACAAAAGAGAAATTTATATTTTGCGTTCCAAGTACGGGGCAAAATTTCTGTTGAAAGGGAAGGAGAAAACTTTCCTGATGAAGACTGAAGAACGCTGAAAGGTACGTTAAGATCTCGGTGTCTACCACCTGTCTGTGCATGAACATTCACCCTCCTCAGTCTTCTCTTTTACAAGCAACACGGGCTTTTCTCACCTACTTTCCAGTAGCTCCAGCCCCAGAGTCCTGGAGGATAATAAACCTGGAAATTCTGTGCCTGCTCTCACTAGCACTGTGGAACATTCTGGATGTGAGTCTCCCGCTGGTGAAAGGTGGAAACATTTGCAAATCCAATTTTATTAATGATCCTATCTCAAGTTGACATTCCCAGTGTGGCCTTGGAGTACAGTTAATATGATAATATAGAATATAGCACCAGAGAATCGATGTCATCTCAGGGGACCTCCATGAGAGAGAAAGTCGAGTCTAGACTTTCTGGCTCATGGATAGCAGGGAACACACGTTGCTGCTGTCAGAACAAGAAGGCAAGAGAGGAACGCATTGAGTTCCAGATAAAGGCTAGAAAGAAATGATCTCTTAAAAGCCTATAAATACTTCATCAGTCCCAAGCCAGCTTCTCAACGTTTCCATTGAATGCTCTTGATTCCAAGCCCCCTTGTAAAGTGCTGCTCTCAGACAGAGAGGGATTTGGTGACCAGGAATACATGCTGAGTTGCTGGGCTGAGGGGTCTTCTCACGGAGTGGTTTTCAAACTACCCTCCTCTTGGTCTGGGAGATTCCACAGACATGCCTCAGTGGCCATCATGTCCCTGCATTATGTTTTATTTGAAGAAAGAACTCTGATGCCAGTTAAAAGGGGTTTGAAAACTATAAAACTGTTACCACCTCTCAGATCCTGCCCTGTTCTAGAGACCATGAGTAAGTGTGATATGTGTGAAACAGGAACCACATGAAGTAGCAACTCCCAAACTTACCGGATTTGCAACTCCTCCATTCACTTCATGGAGCTTGTATTTGTCAGGGCTCACCAGAGAGACAGACCGATAAGGATATAGATAGACAGATACATGACGGATAGACAGACAGATGAAAGGGGATTTCCTAGGGGGATTGGCTCATGTGATTATGGAGGCCGAGAAGTCCCATGACAGGCCATCTGCAAGCTGAGACCCTGGGATGCTGTGGTGTGGCTCAGTCCAAGTCGTAAGGCCTCAGAACCAGAGAAGCCGATGGTGTGACTCTCAGCCCGAGGCTGGAGGTCCGAGAATCCCAGAGGCTGCTGGTGTAAGTCCTGGAGTCCAAAGGCTGGGGAGTCTGGAGTTGTTGTCCAAGGACAGGAGAGGAAGAATGTGTCTGAACTCCAGCAAATAGTTCAATGTGTTCACCTTTTCTCTGTTTTTGTTCTCTCCGGGACCCCAGCAAATTGGATGGTGCCCACCCACACTGAGCAGGGATCTTCCCCACCTAGTCCACTCAGACTCACGTGCTAACCTCCTCTGGAAACACCCTCCTAGACACACCCAAAATAATGCTTTACCAGGGTTCTAAGTACTCCTTAATCCAAGCAAGTTGGCACCTAAAAGTAACTACCACCATGCTCTCTATAATATATTCCTCTTTAAGTTAAAGTGGACTAAAATTATGAGAATTTTGGAAAATCTTGTGACTTCCTTTAGAGATAATATAATTACTTTGGGATATCATTGAAATATTCATTTACTTTTTTCTTGGATTTGAAGTTTTTCTGCTTACTGAAGAAGTAGATGTTTATTGTTAAATCCATGCATTATAAAAATGTTTGTCCCAGAAAATAAAGGACCCCATAATTCCCACTACTGTCCTCCATGAGAACATTTTGTTGTCTATTTCTCCATGTTTTTCTGGGCATATACTAGTCTACTTCTTTTTTCTTTTTATGAAAATGGGGTCATCCTGTTTTACACCTTGCTTTTTTAATGACTTTAGAGTCCACCATAAAATACTTAGCAACCTTCTACTGGTGGACTTTGGGTTGTTTCCAAGTTTTTATAGGACCAACAATGTGGTTAGCAAATATTTTTTCACACCTGATAATTCATGCCCTTCCCTGGAGTTCTGGGCAGGGTTTTAAAAACACTTGCATAGTAAGAATTAACCTAAGCCATCATATTTAAATTCAATTTTTGAAAATTGCTGTATTTTAAAGGTACTGGGATATTTTGGCATTTAAAGGGATACCACTCTGAGTTTCCTAAATGAACAATTATTTCCCCAATACATCTTTCTTATAACTCCTGTTTTTCCTTCTTTGGGTTTGCTTGAAGCAAGGCACGTCTATCATTCGACAGAAGCACACAAACGCATTTTCTCTGATGTTAGTGGCCATAGCACATACTGAAGCAAAGCCTGTGCTTTTAACCTCTGCTCTCCTAGAAACACTTGTGTGCTTTCCTGATATTCAGGAAACACCATGAGATGGAGTCACAAGCATGAACTTCAGCGCCAGACAACCTGGGCTGGATCCCAGCTCCTTCATGTATTGGTTGTGTGACTGTGAGCAAACTGCTGGACTTTTATGTGCCTTTGTTTCTTCATCTGTAAAATAGGGATATTGATAGTATACCTTCATGTAGTCGTATGAGGGCTAATGAGTTAATAGATGAATCAATATATATCCAATACTTGGACCAGTGCCCATTGATAGTAAGTACAGTATGAACACTATTGTCATTACTCCTCAGTTTTGGGTCATGTCTGTCTGTCCCTGACTGGACCTGTGGAACATCGACTGTGTTTCCCTTGGATCCTCATTCAGGTATCCCAGAACCTTCCAGGATTAAGAAATACCTGGGCAATAACAAGTGTTGTCAAGTATGTAGAGAAATTGGAATCCTCATACATTGCTGGTGGAAATGTACAAGGGTGCACCTGCTTTGGACTGGTGTACCCACCTGGCAGTTCCTCAGAAGGTTAAACATAGAGTAACCATGTGATCCAGCCATTCCACTCTAGATACAGACCCAAGAGAAATGAAGATGTATGTCCAGACAAAAACTTATACAAGGATGCCCATGGCAGTATTATTCATAATAGCCAAAAAGTAGAAACAAATGTCCATCAACTGATGAATGGATAAATCATTTGTGGTGTATCCATACAATGGAATATTATTCTGTCAGAAAAAGGAATGAAGTGCTGACACATGCCATAGCATGGATGAACTTTGAAAACATTACGCTAAGTGAAAGAAGCCAAACACAGAGGGCCACATATTATATGATTCTATTTATATGAAATATCTAGACTAGATAAATGGTAGAGACAGAAAGTAGATTAATGGTTGCTTACAATGTGGTATTTTGGGGAGGTGGGAACAGGGAAGTGACTGTTAATGGATATGGGGCTTCTTTTTGGGGTAATGAAGATGTTCTAAAATTAGATTGTGGGAATGGCTGCACGACTCTGTGAATACACTAAGAACCATCAACTTGTATACTTGAAATGGGTGAATTATATGCTATGTGAATAAAGCTATTTTTTTAAAAAAAGGAAAAAATCATCTCCTTAGTTTGAAGATGGTGGTGGGGGAGGTCTCCCGGATTCCACCAACTTTTCGAAAGCAAACCATCAGGAGAGAGGCCTGGAATCTCTTTTTAACAAGCTCAGCAAATGAGGCATCATTAAGTAGGTTTTAGAAATGCACTGTTATAGAGAAAATTATTTTGATTTTACATTGTAAACTGGTAGGGTAGGATTAATATCCTCTAGCTTACAGGTTTTGCTGCAGGCTAGGTGCTGTGGGAGTACAGCATCCTTTGATGAAAATAATGACAGTCTTCAAAGTGAACGGTGCACATTCTTCCAGAAGTTTTGCCACTCCATGCTCCTGAAGTGCAGAGCCCTAGAGAACCTCAGACTCGTCCCCACGGTCCTCATTCTCTGCAGCCACCATCCCCTCTCTTTCTGTGCAGGTGCAGAGATAGCAGCAAGGGCTTCCAGCACCACCCAGAAACTGCCTGTGAAATTCCCAATGTGTTTGACCCTTTCTCTTTAAGACTTTGGTTTGCTTACATTTCTTGTAAGTGTTTCTTATTACCATAGCAACCCTAATCAATCACTGGGCCAAAAATAGCTCTTTCATTTTTTCCAAAGCATGTCTGTAGTAAATTGGAAATTCAGCTCTGTCGTGCATTTTGCATATGCTGCTTCCATTTTCCAACACTGAACCTGGGAGGGCTTGTGTCTGGAAATTATTCTTGCAGAGGCCCAGGCACCTCACTTGTCTTCCCTGGTATTCTTCTTCCCGACTTCAGATCCCCCCCATCACTTCCAAAAGCTACAAAGTAGATGCATTTAAATGTTCAAGCATTGCTTTTCTGCACATTCAGTTTTAGGTGCTGGAGATTTTGCAGGTACCAGATAATCACTTTCCAGTAAGAGGTTCATCCTGGTGGATTCCACTGGATTTGGAAGGTCAATGAAAGATGCCCAAATACTAGATACATAGGAAGCTGGTCATGGTGGGCGGCAGATGGCAGCAAGACCAGGAAGATTCTTCTGGCTTGGGAGGATCTAAGCTAGAAAATCAAAGATGAGATGATGGGAGAGCTTTAGCCTTGTGTCCCTGATTTCTTCCTGACACTGCCACTGTTTTTAGGGGGTGGGGGCAAAACAAACCCTTGATACAATCAAGTGATTTTTTTTTATGTTTCTCTTGCAGAAATGACTCGCTGATGTCCCTCGGGCTCCAGGACAGGCATGCGTTATTGCCTCTCCTTCTGCCTATAGGCAGAGTCATCTCATGTGGCTCCCAGGGGCCCCCACTTGTGTTTTATGATGCTATTTCTTACCTTCCTTGAGCCTCGGTTTTTGTAATTTGGCTGAGTGAACAAAGTGGGCATAAAGCCTCTAGATCTAGGAAAGAAAAAAGTTCACAGAGATCCTGGTAGTGTTCTTGTTTCCCTGTGTGAAGTCCACAGGGGAAAGCAAGAGGAAAGAGGAGCTGCCCAGGACAGAGCCTGAGATTCATGGTGACATTTCCTCAGCAGCAGAGCAGGTCGGAGGGCCAGAGTGAGGCTGGAGGAGCCCCGATCTGCTCTGTGGCTTGGCGACCTCCCATACCCTGGGAAGGACCAATCAGGTCCTGCCTGTTGCCCCTCTAGAAGCTACCACCTCCAGTGCACCCTTGCACATTCATAGCGGAGGGTCTCCCCACTGCCCCCAGCTCTGTTTTCTCATGCACATTGCCTATGGGAGTTTTATGATGAGAGCCACAGCGGAGCAGGCCAACATTTCTCCAGTGCTTGTTCTGCCAGACACTGCCTGGCCCTGGAAACTCGATAGTTCATTTAATCCTCACCCCACAGCTATGAGGTTGGGATTGTCTCCATTTTATAGATAAGGAAACTGAAGCGCAGAGGAATTAAGGAATTTGCCCAAAGTCACACAGTTTGTTGGAAAAGAAGCTGGGGTTTGAACTAAAGTCCGTTTCACTCCAAAACTTGTATTTTTTCTACCGACTCATCATCATTCCTCTGTGTGGGATAGGTGCATGCCGCTGCATCTGGACAAGCTTCCTGGCATCAGTTATTAGTAAATATCGCCCTTGGCAGTAAGCAGTGGCCATTGGTTGACAAAGCAGATAGGTGGAACTGCTAAGTCAGAAAGAGCACCAATTCCACATTCCCTTGCACATGTTCAAACCTCAGTGAGTGATGCTTTTCTCAGATGACAGCCAGATGGGTGATTTGGGAGGGAAGCAGCAGACAGGTTGGGTGTTGTATTGGTTTTCTATTGCAGTGTAACAAATTTCCCACAAACTTAGCAACTTAAAACAACACAAATTTATTACCATGCAGTTTTTTTGGGTCAGGAGTGGGGGCCCAGGTTAGCTGGGCCCTTGGCTCAGGGACTCACCAGGTTGACCTCAAGGTGTCAGCCAAGGTTCCAATCTCATCTGAGGCTCAGGGTCCTCTTCCAAGCTCACTGGTTGTTGGCAGGATTCATTCCTTGTGGTTGTAGGACTGAAGTCCCATGTTCTAGTTAGCTGTCCTCCAGGAGTCACTCTCAGCTCCCAGAGACCTCCCTCGGGTCCTAGCCATGTGGCCGTCTCACAACTTCAAAGCCAACAAAAGAGTCTCTGCTTTTTCTAAACTGACGCTTATATACTGTAACAGAATCTCAGGGAGGACTATCTTGTCACCTTGGTATAGGTCAAAGATTGTGCTCCCTCTGAAGGCTCTGGGAGTAACCAGGGGAGGGATTACACAGGACTCGTTCACCAGGGGCTGGGACTCTAGAATTCTGTCTCCTATGGGGATTTCAGTCTTTCCTTCATGTGTTTGGGCCAAATGGGACTTAAAGCATTCAGTGTTCCCAAATGACCGTGCCTTAGAGAGCACAGGAGTCTTCTGAATCCCTTAAACGTCTTCCAGTTTGAGCCCATGGCTGACACTCCTAATGTCTCTCTTCTTGGAGCGGGTTCAAGTGCGGTTATATCAGGGTTCCCAACTTTTTCCCACTCCCACACTCCTGACAGGTCCCTCTGTGACGTGGAATCCCTCATCCAAGGAAATGTGTCCGAATCTTTAGGGAACAGTGCATATTTTGAGAAAGCCCAGGGTTGGATGGTGAGGGGTTACCTTCTCCCCACTGGATATTTGAGAATGACTAGGTTAGATGGTATATTCCTAGTGGAAGCAAAATCCTTAGTCACAGAAAGCATTATTTGAGCAAGCTTAAAATATAGGAGGTGCTTGGACATCTGAATAACAGGGGTGACTCTGAGTGTGCCATTCCTAGTGGCTGTGGGGTTAGGGAAGGGTCCTTCTGTTGAAATGTGAGTGCAGCAGTCCTGGAGCTTACTACCTGGTGGGTGGGCCAGGTACCTAGACAGCGAATAGTAGTGATGGCAAAGGAAATACGTGCTGTGATGAAGGGACAAACAGGACACTGCCTGCACACATGAGATAATCGTTTGGAAATGGTGCTTGAGATGGTCTGTGAGTAAAATTTAGGAAGGAAATTTTGGGCTGAGAGAACTGTGGACAAAAAAGCCTGGTAGCTAGAAGTGTTGGAGGGAAGGGGAAGTGGACCTAGATTTAGGGTGGGCCTAAATCCAATGACGATGTCCTTATAAGAAGAGAAGAGAGAACAGAGACAAACAGAAGAGGTGATGTGAAGACGGCAGTGGAGGTCGGAGTGATGCAGCCACAAGCCAAGAAATACCGGGGGCCACCAGGAGCTGGAAGAGGCAAGGAATGATTCTTCCAGCATGGCCCTGCGACACCTTGATTTCAGACTTCAAGCCTCCAGAACTGTGAGAGAATAAATTGATGTCATTTTAAGCCACCAAGTTATGGAATTTATTATGATAAATGGACCATTCAAATTTGGCGTACCTGTAGGACCCTTGTTGGGGATGGCCAGTGGGCAGCTGGAAATGTGAGAGGAGAAGTTGGAACTAGAGGTGTCAATTTGGGAGGCTTCTGCAAAAAATGGTCATGAAAAAGTCAAAAGCAGATGAGGTCACCAGGGGAGAGGGTTTGGATCAAGAAGAGAAGAGGCTGGCGCAGAGGACCTGAGGGACGCCTGCGTGGAGGGGTGGGAAGGGAAGAGAGGCGAGAAGGCACTGCTGTTCAGGACAGAGGAGTGGCTCCGTCTTATCCAACAGTGTAGTGAGGTCTCCAGGGTGCTGGTGGAAAAGGGATGCTGGTTTGGAAATTCTTTAATTATCAGTCATCTCCATACCAAATTGCGCTGGTTAAGAAGTGGGAGGCGAAAAAGTAGAAACAGCAAGCATTGACTACTGTCTAATAAGTTTGATTGTGAAGACAAAGTGAGAAATAGGATTGGTTGTACTGGAGGAAAAAACATAATCAAAGGAATTTATGCTTATTTGATTTTTAAGGATATGACATTTTTCACTATAGTTTTAAGCCGTGGGAAGGAAGCAGGGAGAAGATGCAAATAATCAATGAAACAAAGTTCCAGAAAACAGCTAATAAATATATATATTTTTTTACTGTGCATCTACTATGTGCCAGGCACTGTGCTGGGGTTTCCCTGTAGGATCTCACTGATCTTCTGAACACTCCTACAGAGTAGAGAAGAATCATCCCTGTGCTATAAACAAGGAAACTGAGGCTGGGAATAGTAAAATAATTTGCCCAAGTCAATACATCTCGGATTTGAGCCCAAGTCAGATGACTCTCATGTCTCAGTTCTTTTCATTATATTATTTTTCAATTGGAAAAAAGAAGGCAATGTCTTTGTCTGATTCACAAAGACTGAGAAGCATAAAGAAAATAAGCACATTTGCAATGGAGGAAAGGGAAGTTGTACGTGTTTCTATCACATGGTCCATGTCCACATTCAACTACAAATCAAAATATTCAGCTTGAGGGAGGAAGGGTGATGCCAAGCAGGGTGCCTTGAGAGGGGAAAGGATTTAAGACGACCTCAGTAGGGGGGATACTACAGGGAGCCAACCAGGGAGAAATAAAAGACCTTGCTTAACAGTTAAAGCTCTGAGGGGATTAGTGGGCTGGATTTTCAGAGAAGCTAACCCACACAGGGGAGGCAGAAGTTTATCTTAAGATGGACATCTCACCAGGAAGATTTAATGATAGCTCTGAAAAAGCCTGGAGCCACAGATATTTCTCATTTTTGCTTGAGACACCTGCACACTCCAGGGCTCTGAGAACCAGCCATCAGACATCCCCAGGGGATTACCAGCCCCAGACCACCTGCTGAAGGAGAAAACGCTGACCAGCCCAGAGTTGGCCTGTCTGGTCCCGGTTCTCCTTCTGCCTTGCTGAACTCAGGTGCACTCCCAGCCTCATGGTAGGGTTGCCATTCTGATATGAAAATAACCTAAGTCCTTGACTCAAAAATAACAACATCTGCTAATTTGCATGGGAGTTTTGCATTTCATATATGGGTTTAATACCTAAATGCTAAAATTCATTTGTTGGGCTAGTTAAGTTGTTCAGAGGTTCAACTGACAAAAACTCCTTGTGGAGTTCCACTCTGGTGCACGCCCGCCCCGCATGGCTTTGTTGTCTTGCCACTCATTGAATTGACTCTTATGCAAAGTATGGGGTCAAAAGTACAAAACCGATTTACCGAAAGGCTTGTTATTTTTAAGAAGGTCTCTTGGCAAGGGCATCTCCCCACGTTCCCATGTCAGTCGGAGCTCTGAAGTGGGGCTCTGAGTCCTCCAGGGTCTTGATTCAAGACGAGCAGCCGCTCCCTGGTGCTCCCTGGACCCGGGTGTGAGGGCAGCGGTTATGGAGCGAGAGGTTTGAGAGGAGACAGCAGAGAAGGTGTTAATGAATAATCGCAGGGCCTCGTTCTCCATAAAGGCAATTACCGGGATTGATTGTTTCCGTGTTTCCTTAGTCACGGTTCAGATTGCGTGTTTCACTCAGATTAAGACAGATGAATGCCGAGCGCGCACAGGCATGTGATGTCAGGAGAGTTATGATGGCATGTCCAAGGCCTCTGCCTTCTCGTGCACATGCCACCGGGAGTCCCAGCTGGGCTGGAAGGGGAGCGTGGTCCTTGTGCGGATGAAGCACGTGTGGTGAGCATGGGCATTTGTGGACTTTGGGATTTTAGCTGATGCACTCTGTTTCCTTCCTATGCATGGTATAGTGAGGTGAATTTTCAACTCAAGCGTGCACAGCATACCCTGGAAGGCTTGGTAAACACAGATTGCTGGACCCCACCTCCAGAGTTTCTGATTCAGTTGGTCTGGGGTAGGGCTTGAGAATTTGCATTTCTAACAAGTTCTAGGGTGATGCTGCCACAGCTGGTCCAGGGAACCCCACTTTGAGAATCACTGGGTAGTGGCCAAGAGCATGGACACTGGGACCAAGGCACCTGGCTTCAGTCCTGACTCTATGACTCACTAGCTGTGTGATCGTGAGCCATTTACCTAACCTCTCTGAGCCTCCATCTCCTCATCTTTAAAGCAGGGATGACAATAATAGTACCTCCCCCGTGGGGTAGTTGCAAGGAATAAGTGAGTTAGAACTTCAGCGTATTTATAGCAGTGCCTGGCTCAGAGAGTATACACTCTGTGAGTGTTGGATCCATAAATACAGGACGCAGCCTCTTGGGACTGTGATTTTAACAGGCCAAGTCTCATTTCCCTGTCACCTGCAACTCGCAGTGGGGTTGCTGGGTCGTTTTACCTATTAGCCTTCAATACCATCTCTGGTGGCTGAGAAAGTTAATGTGCGGCTCAGTGCCAGTCAGAGGGTAGTTATACCAGTATCTGTCAAAATCCTCTTCTCAAGCTACCTTAACCCTTCACATCGACTGAATGTGTAGAACGTGACTCACCGAGACTACGGCACTAGGGTGGTTTTGCGTTTGGGGTTTCTCTCCCTCATGTGGGCAAAGAGAGGGGCTGCCTTTTCTGGTCAAGTTCATACTGATCACTGCTGTTTGATAAATGTTTTCCGGTGCTTGGCACTACATTTTTACGTACATGATTTTATTTAATCCTCACAATGTCACTCTTAGGTAATAATTATTATTCCTGTTTTATACTGCTGGGGTTCAGAGAAGTTAAATGACTTATTCAAATCACCTATTAAAAACCAGGTCTGTCTGACTTCAATAACCTATGATCTTAAAGTTCTCCTTTACCACCTCCCTGACTTTATATGTGTATTTATATAAAAATTAAGGTGGGGTCCCCAGGAATCCAGCAGTGGCTGCTGCTCCCCAAAGGTAAGCTCCCCAGAATTGGCATTGGTCTATTTCAGGGGTTTGCTTTTCTAAAGCTTATTAGGTAGGACCCACAGAACATTTTCCTTTTGGAAATGTCCTCTTCAGTGCCTTGCTGCTGTGGCTGGCTATTCTCTCTGGCCTGACTTCTGGATGAAATTGTGTTCATGCTCCCAAAGGCAGCTTTTCTTGTCTGAATTTGGATATTGACTTAGTATCTTAACATTTCTCCAGAACAGCACTCCCAACCAGATGGCCACGAAAGCATCCAGAGGCTACACTGAAGATGGGAAGAGAGAAAAAATGTTGTGCTGATGAAAGTTTGGTTTTTTCCCACAGTGTTCCTTTCTGCCGAAATTCTCCATTCATATAGAAACCAAGTATGAGGACAACAAAGGAAGCAACGACAGTGTGAGTACCCCCCACCCCCACTTGTTACACACTGTGCTTGCCTCTTGGGCTCTGAAAGTCACGCTACTTCTCAAGGCCCCTTGTGCGACCAGGGACCACAGCAAGACCTGTGCCTGGGACCTCAGAGATGTTCTGGCCTTTGGCGTCTGAGGGTTATTTCCCTGGGACTTCTCCCTGTAATTACTTTGTTGTCTAGCTTTTCTTTCTTCTCATTCTTATGTACTTTCCATGGGCCTCTGTGCAGAAATCTCTGTGACCTGGGGTGATTGTCCCTGGAAGTGGAGAGAATGATGGGGCACTTAGGACTCTGGGGTTTGGTTTCTGATCATGGGATGTAGCACACAGCTTCTCAGTAACTATTAATATTTACTTAGAAAAGTGAATACAGTCAGATATATGTGTGCATATTGTATGTATTATCAGGACTATGCTTATGTTCACATATGCAGTATACATGTGCACACTTTGTATATCCAACCTAAAAATCAAGGGGTGCCCCTGCAAAATATTTACCTCATGAGGCATTTGGACTTTTACTAAATTTCAGCCAAGTACTTTGTTTTTTAGTGTTGGTTAAAATCCATCTTCTGACCTGGCTTTTACACCCAGACTCTTTCTATTGGGGCAATACATTTCTAATTCCCCTTCTCTTTGGGAGTTAATGTTTTGCCTAACAAAAGCCTCACCTGAGTTGGGCTGTGGATTCCCTCAGGACCTGTTGAGGGGAAGAACCTGAATCTAGAAGCAGCAGGACTTCTTCAGAGTACCTGGAACTTTCCAGGGTAGAGAAGAATACAGTTGGCAGAGGTACTGACCTATCACGAAATTCAGGAACCCCATAATTAGCATCCCTTTGAAGTGGTGACCCAAAGGGAAACGTTTAGGACCATCCTCTTGTCAGCAGCCTGAAATCAGAGGCACTTTGCTGGCCAACTTCCTCAAAACCGCAATGTCTAAAACAGTGTCATACAGTGTTTAAACTTGAACCTTATACAATATGACTTTTTTTCAGATTGGAAAATTCACACATGATTATTAAAATTTGCAAAATGCAAAAACAAAAATATCAAAAAAGAAAAAAACCAGTAGCAATTCCACAATTCAGAGATGACTGCTGTTAGCAAAGGTTCACGTTGCAAATTATTAATGAGTTTATTTTTTAACCAGTTCCTCTAAAATTGAATTGTACAGTATGCTATTTTTAACATGTTGTGAAGTATCCTTCCCAATATGATGTTTACTGGCTGCACTGCGTTCCATAATTCAGTGTCCTTCTTTAAACAAGTGCTGGTCACTGGATATTGAAATGGGTTTGACCATATTAATGTAGTTGTGGACTCTCAGGAAAAGGGTCAGGTGCCTGAATTGCTTTTTCTGGCACAATCTGAAAATATAAGGGGAAAATTTTTTTAAATATCTTTTAGTTGTTCCAAACCAATTCCTTTGCTTTCTCTTTTTCTCCATGCCTGTGTCCCCATGAGTTAATTCAAAACAGCTCTCCCTCTGGGGACCTGCAGAGAGGACATGTGGCCTTACAGTGATCCTTATAGTGTGGTGAGACCACAGAAATCTTCTCCGGTTTATCATGCTCAGTTCAAATAGTCCCCAGAATTCACATGGTTATTATGTATTATCTTGTCTCCTGTTTTGGCAGGTGCTAAATTCCTTTCACTACTCTCCTAGAAATTTAGCCTTTCACTGCTCTTCTAGGAGTTTAAAATGTCAGGTTATCCACCTTACAGTCAGGATCCATGCGGGTGCCAAGGGCCAGGCCCCTTTGATACTTAGGCGGGCCTGCAGGAGAAACCGCTGAGCCCCTGGGCACCCTGTGTAGCCCTTGTGCACACAGCCTGCTTCCTCTGGGAGCAATGCCAGCTGTGGTAGCCGTACCACCTCCTCCCCAGCATGCTGACTCGGGGACTGCCCATGGGGCCTGTTCCTTGCCTCTCTGTCCTGGCACCCAACTTGCCCGAGCCCACGTCACACCATCTTGTTACACTGAAGAGGCCCTACGTGTGTTTTTGCCCCAGATCCTCACCCCCCAGCCTCTGCCCAGCTCTGCTCTGTAGATCCCTGGGTCTTGCTCCTGAGGCCATTGGATCAGACAGCCTCGCCCCAGCTTAACCAGCCTTCTGTGCCTATTCAGTCTCCTCTGACTTCCACTTTCAGCAGCAGCAGTTGCTTATGAATCTGGCTTTCAAGGTGGGTCCCAGGCAGGCAGAAAAGGAGGGTGGTGTCGGTTTTCATTCACGACGCTTGTTAATGCTTCAAAAATCTGAACATGAGAAACACGTATTTATCAAATAATTCTTTAATTATGAAAAGACAGCTTTGTCCAGCCAGGGGTTCAAAACTAGAGCATTAGCCAAGGCATGTACTGGTGTGTGCTCTTTTTCTGTCCCGGGTTGAGTATGGAGTTTTTGGTGGGAGGCAGTTCCTAAAGAAACTGTGCAGTCATGGATATTTCTCTTGTCTCACTGCACTTCCAAATTATTTAATAAGCTCAGTTCATTTCTTTGCATTTTCTGGGTGTAGAGTCTTATCATTCAGCTACCATCCTTCATACTGCTATCTGCACCGTTTCCTCCCTACCTGCCAAAAATTTAATGAAATTGATGACGATAAGAAGCAATAATTAAACTGAAAGATGCTAGTGATAATCACATTGATTAGTGGTTGAATCGAGTACATGTTGTTATCTTATTATCAATTACTATATAAGTAATTTTTTTTACATGACCTAATATTTAGTAAAAACCAGAATAGTGGCAGGATGACTAGATATAAATATCTTCTGCTCCTTGTTAAAAATACAACCAGTACATTTATGATCATGAAAACCTGCAAACTGTGATTACATTAACCAGGACACAATGGGGAAGTTGTCTTAAATTGAGGCCCATTTACTTTATGCACATACTTATGAGAATTATTTGGGCCTTAATTAGTGCTAGGGAGGATGACACCATGCCAAGGTCAGGTCCTGTTGTTTGTCCAGGGCCATAAATCTAGATCTGGGGGAGTCCATGCTTAGCACTGCCTGGTTCAGCTGAAGTAGAGGCTATGCGTGTGATGGCTGCTGCCAGGTTACTGGTGTGCTGTGGGGTTAATGGGGGCAGCCTTGTTACTTTACTTCCTCTTACAAACAAAGCAGGCACCACTTAAAGCAGTGGTTCTCAGCCTTGGCTGCACATTGGGCTCACCTGAAGTTTTAACACTGGGCCCCACCCCCTGGGATTTTGATGTAATTGGTCCTGGGTGCAGACTGAGCTAAGCAGCCAACGCACATGAAGGACATAACGCTCCCTTCCAAATGCTGAACTCTCCAGGTGAGGGGGTGCGTGGTTTTAGAGAGTCATCCCTCAGGGTGAACCTGATATGTTCCCTTAGGGGACATGGGATATGCCACCCCCACCCCACGTGAGGTTCCAGACCAGGGGTGCTCAATCGTGGCTGTGTATTAAATTCACCTGGGAAGCTTTGGCCATCACTAATGCCACCTCCCGCCCCCAAGGATTTGGATTTCATTCGTCTGAGGTGGGGTTCAAGCATTGGGGTTTTCAAAGCTCCCCCAGGTGAATCTAAGGGCTGACAAGGCTGAGAACTATAGATTTAAGGAAATACTAAGTACTATTTAAAATGAACTGTAAACACTTAAGAAAACAGGTTCTCCAAATGTCTTCACTTCTTCATACCCCTGGAACTAGAACAGTTTACAAAAAGCACGTTTATAAGCCCTGGCCCATACCCACTCACTCAAAAAAAGGGCCTCAGGGTACCATATATGATCTCATTAGCCACATTATCACCAAGAACATTATTCCTTGGCAAAGAAACTCCTCTGATGAGATGGAAAGAACGTCCAGTTTAGTTCCTGGAAACACGACGCTCTCCTTAGAAGTTGCCTAAAAGAATTTGGAATGTATTTAGTTTCTAGTTCATCTGCGTGGTAATGAGAGAACAGAGTTGTCCTTTGTGAAACAAAAAGATCAGTATTGAAGTTCCAGCTCTATGACCTTAAGCAATTCTCTTAACCAATCGGAGTCTTGGTTTCTTTATTTAATAAAATAGAATAAATAATGCTTGCATCAGCATATGGAGGAATCCTAGAGGTTGGTTTACATGGAAGCACTTCATAAACTGTAAAGTGCTATAAAAAGATTAGATATTGTGATTGCGATGGTCATACTTTGGGATTGACTGTGTTAATGATGATTTCCTAATGAGACTCTGATTTTGTCCAAATTGTCAATAAACCAATAAAGCTGTTCAACAAGTTGTGAGCACCTACTATGGGCCAGGCGTTATGAGAGGCATTGAGGATACAGCAATGAGTAAGACAGATCAGTCCTCCACCACTCAGGGAGAGAGGGGAAGCAGGTAACAAGCAAGTCAACAAACCACAACAATTACAGCAGTCGTAAGTGCTGAGAAGGCAATACCAGGATAGAGGGCACTCGGCCTGAAGCTGTGTGGTCAGGAAAGGCCTCTCGGAAGAGATGACAAGGCCATGTGAGACTTGAGAATGGGAAAGAGCCAGCATCTGAAGGGCCTTCCAGGCGAGGGGGCTGTTAAGGGCAGAGATGTGTCCCCTCCCCCAAATTCATATGTTGAAGCCTTCAGAGTGTGACTGTTTTTGGAGATAGGGCCTTTAAAGAGGTGATTAAGTTAAAATGAGGCCATCAGGGTGGGCTCTAATCCAATCTGACTGGTGTCCTTATAAGAAGAGAAAACTTGGACATGTAATGAGACACTAAGGGTGACCACATGAAGACCCAGTGAGAAGGAGCCATCTGCAAGCAATAGAGAGAAGCCTCAGAAGAAACCAGCCCTGCTGACACCTCGATGTGGACGTCCAGCCTCTATAGCCGGGAGACAATTGCGTTCTGTTGTTTGTGTCACCCAGTCTGTAGTATTCTGTTATGACAGACCCAGCAAACTCATAGAGAAGGCAAAACCTGAGATATTCCAGAACTGTTAGGAAACCACTGGCCAGAGCACTAGGAGCAGGAGGAAGTAGACTGGTAGGAAATGAGGTTGAAGAAGCCGAGGGAGCCAGACCACGTAGGCCTGTGCGGCCTCAGCAGAGAGTTTGGATTTTAGTGCAATGGGAACTTATTCAGGGACTTCAAACAAAGGAGTGACATGACATTGTTCATGGAGCTTTCCAATAAACTTTTTACTTTGGAATAATCTTAAATTGACACTAAAGTTGCAAAGACAGTGCAGAGCGTTCCCATATACCCTCTACCCAGCTTCCCCTAATGTTAACATCTTGCCTAACCAGGATACATTTGTCAACTATAGGCTTTATTCAGCTTTCACCAGTTTTCCCACTAATGTCCTTTTTTTTCAGTTCCAGAATCCAGATTAGGACACCCCATTACATTGGGTGATTTGTGTTCTTCAGTGCTTGCTCTGGCCGTTCTGTGGAGAGTGAGTGGAAGAGTGGAAGCAGGCAGCTGTTACAGGGAGGTAGACAGGATGAGTGTTGGGCTGGGAAGATGGCAGGGAGCAAAGAGGGGAGAGATGGATCTTTTTTGGAAACAGACTGACTTTCTGTTGATGTGGGGCATGAGATGGGGGCAAAATAAGGATGACCCTGGGCTTTCTAGTTTTATCTGTTGGCCCTCCCCAGTGGAGGACAAGCAGGTTCCGAGGGGAAATTGAAGAGCGCCATTGTAGACATGATCTGTTTGAGGTACCGATGAGCCTTCCAAGTAGAAATGGCAGGTAAGAAGTTATGTTTACAAACCTGGGTTCAGAGAGAGGTGCGGGTCACGATTCGGAGATGAAAATGGATGAGATTATCTAGGGAGAGGAGTGATAGAAAAGAGAAGGTTCCAGATGGTCCAGGATGGAGAGCACCCAGGTCCTGAGAAGGACCCCCATGGCTTTCAAGTTATTATTATCTTTACTCCTTGGTAAAGAGTCATTTTTAATCACTGAGTTGTGCTTGGTTTTAGGAAATAGACCATCTCATTTGGTTAACTACAAAGGTTGACCAGAGAAATTTATTATAGTTCCTTCCCCTGGGTACCTCCTTTGGGTGAATTGCGTAAACATCTCAATGCTTTGACTGGGCTCAACTTGCATTGCCTCAGAGAGACGTCAGAGAAGTTCTCTTCCTGACCACAGTAGCTTCGCCTGGAAGTTACCAGCTGACAAAGAAGGAATTTCATCATTTAAGGGGAGCTATATTTATTGAGGATTTGTTATTACAATCATCAGCACAAAGTTTGTTTCATAATTAATATAGCAGTGCCCCCTGAACTGCGGTTTTGCTTTCTGTGGTTTCAGTTACTGGCAGTCAACTGCAGTTCAAAAATATTAAATGGAAAATTCCAGAAATAAACAATCCATAAGTTTTAAATTACATGCCCTTATGAGTAGCGTGATGAAATTTCTCGCTGTCCCACCCCATCCCTCCGGGGAAATGAATCATCCCGTTGTCCAGTACATGGACACTGTACATGCCACTCGCCCGTTAGTCACTTAGCCATCTCAGTGATCAGGTAGAAAAAACATAGTATATATAGGGTTCGGTACTATCTGAGGTTTCAGGCATCCACTGGGGTTTTTGGAACATATCCTCCACAGATAAGAGGGGGGGGACTACTTTATTTGTGTTTGTAACATCATGAGGACAACATGGATAGATATAGGGTAAAATAATTTATTAACACATTTCAAAATGTACTAAAATTAAACTGGAAAGCAGGAGTGACAGTGAGAACTGTAGAATCCATATTTACAGGTCTCTGGAGCTGATTATCTTTTCCTTAAATGGCTTCTAATTGAGGATTACAGAAAGAAAAAAAAGCCTTTGCTTTATTTTTAGACATGATCTCTGATGCCTTCAACTTTTATGGTTCTGTTTTTAACCTTAGATTATTATAACCAGCCACCTACAAAATCTGCAATTTTCTCTAATAAGCCAGTACCTGTTAAAAAGAAGGCTGCACAAAGCACCCCCATTTGCAGTTTGGAAGGATTATCATCCACTTTGGTCTATGAAGTGGAAAGTCAATGTCCTTGCTCGATCTGTGTCTAATGGTGCCATTTTGAGGACAACAGAAAACAGATCATGTTTGATTCCATAAGATGTGGCCTTTGCTACTTGTGGTACAATTTGTGATCTGAGAGCTGGATTTTAAAAACACATGAGCAAAAAGGATTTCTGTCTAGCATGAGGGCTAGCCTTATGATTCTCAGGGGTATAGTCACAATGCAGTTTACCCCTGCATTCAAAAAAGCTAGAACTTGCTGCTAGTAATCATTTTTATTAATAAAGACAGCTTAAAGTAGTGTCTGCTTTCTGTCTAGGCCTGGTTCACTGGTGCTGGGAAAAATCCAGAAAGACCTGCCTGTGCTGATGTGTTAGTACCAAGGGTTAGGAAGACAGTTAACTAAACTGATCAAAAGCAGCATAAGCAAAGACAGCGCTGAATCATGGTTGGGAAACTGGAAGTTGGAGCTAGAAAAGAAGTACCAAGTATCAAGATCTGTATGACCATTGTGCAACCACTGTAGTAATAATTGACTCAAAGGAGTCCATCAGTAGGTGCAAAAGCCATTGAGTGGAACCAGTATTGGGGAGCAGGATATTCACACTGTTTCAGTGTATCACTGCAGAGATTGTGTATTAATTACAAACATGGAGAAATCTAGCAGATACAGTCAAATAAGCAAATTTTGCATCACTAATAATGAGACACACAGACATAATATACCTCCCTTTGTGGCACAGGGACAAGGATGCGGCATCAGCGAGGTATCCCCTTGCCACAATGTTTAACCTGGATTCAATCATGTGGAAACAGACAAGTCCAAGTTGAGGGACACTCTAGGAAACAACTGGCCAAAATTCTTCAAGAATAAACATGTCATTAAAGACCAAAACCAAAAGCAAACCCAAAACTGGGGAACAGTTCTTGATTAAAAGACAATGAAGGAATTTGACAACTAAATGTAATGCCTGCTCCTTGATTAGAAGATCCTAAATTGGGAGGAGGGCATGTAGGGAGCAAGAAAAGATACAGGGACAATTGGGGAAATTTGAATATTAGACTATATATAAGATAACAGTATGGTATAGTGTTGAATCAATATTAAATTTCTTGCCTGTGATCATTGCATTGTGGATATGTGGGATAATGTTCTTGTTCTTAGGAAATACATGTTGACATACTTAAGAATGAAGTATCATGTAACATACTCTTACTCTCGTATGTTTCAACTAAAACAATTTTTATTTATACATTTTTCTCTTAAAAAAAGTCATAAGAAAAAGTCTTATAAAAATTGAAGAACTATTCACATGTTGCAATGAGATGTCATATAACTTACTCAAGGTCACACAATGAATCTTTCACTTTTCATGTTGGTGGCCATGAAGCAGAAGTTTTCCATCTTCTTTCTTTTTTCAGTGATGTTTTGATTTCTTTAATGGAACAGAAAAAGAGTTAGCCTAATCATAACCGTCACCAGTGTCAACATTGATTCTATTCACCCAAAAGGTATTTAAGAAGAGAAGGGTTTTTTGAATTGCAGAAACCCTAGGTTCTCTCTGAGTAATTTCACAGTCTGGGTTGTGTTCTGAAATTTTGAAAAGGCAGATGGAGATGATTCAGACTAGACTTCTCAGTGTACAGTTCTCCTAAGGGTTAGCGCTCTGGCTATGTACTCGCCTACACCACCCTGTATGTGCCCCGCCTCCCCCCAACCACAGCGCTTATCATGCTGTAGTGTAATTGCTCATTGAACTGTCTCTCCAACTAGTTTAAAGCTCTTTGAAGGTAGACACCAAGTCTTTCTTATTTAAGGTTATACCCAGAATACCTGGCATGTGGGAGACGCTCGTAAAACTTTGCGTTGAAACATTAAACATTAAACCGAGTCAGGAATAAGACAAGGATGCCTGCTATACCTCTACTATCCAACATTTTAGAGAGAAACTAGACAATACAATAAGAAAAGAAAAAGAATACTTACTTTGGCAGCACATATTCTAAAACTGCAATGATACAGAGACCACGAGCAGGTCCCTGTGTGATGATGGCGTGCAAATTTGTGAATCTTTCCATGGTTTTCCTCCTTTGTGAAAGAGAGGAAAGAGGAAAGTATACATCTCTCTGCTTGTTTTGTGAAAATAAATACAGAAAGGACAAACCAGAAATTAATGAGATTGGGTACCTACAGGGGGTGAGTAGGGGCAGGGTGGAGAGATGGAGAGAGAGACATTCCTTCTGGGAGTGTACCTGTTTGAATAGTTCAGCTTGTGAAATCATGTTAATGTTTTCCGCACTCAAAAATAATAAAACCAAATTAACAGGGATTAGGTGGAGGATGGGAGATACTAAAATGGAATGTAAACAGAAATAAATGAACCTAAATGTATTTTAAATGAATAAAATAGCCACACTAAAAAGGAGGCAAAAAATGCCCACCCCAAGTAATTCTCAATTACACAGTACTTTGACTGTAAACCCTCTATCTAAAGACAATAAGAATTATAAACAAATATTGAATTCCAAATCATAAGTTTGTTTCTTACCATAGTATGGGCTAACAATACTGGAATTATTTTCTATGCAATATAAGTTTGAGCAAATGAGCCAATGTAGAAGGAATAATGGGAGATGTATTAATAGCAGAAAGTCACCCTTTGCAACCACCGTAATAGTAACTGATTTAAGTGGTAAGCGTCACTGAATGCTGAAACTAGTGTGTGAGAAGTTTGGTGAGGAACAGGATATTTACATGGACTCAGTATTTCTCTGCAAATTACTTATTAATGGAAAGGGGAAATAGAAATAATTTTATAATAGAAAAACCTGGTGTATACTATCTTAACCAAATGTCAGAAACGTTATCAATCCTGGGGCAAACCAGTGTCAGGAATGATATGATGTACTAAAAATTACACGCTGTGATCTCTGTGGTATTCCTGCCCAAAAAATGCATAACCTAAATCTAATCATAAGGAAACTTCACACAAACTCAAACTGATGGGATTCTATAAAACTATGGCCTGTACTCTCCAAAATTGTCAGGGTCACAAAAGACAAATAAAGGCTGAGGAATTGTTTTAGATTAAAGAAGACTAAAGAGACAAGACAACTAAATGCAATATGTGATCCAGGACTGGAATCCGAACTGGAGAAAAATAGCCCAAAGGATATTACTGGGTAACTGGCAAAATTTGAATATGGACTGAAGATTAGATAATAGTATTATATCAGTGTTAAACTTCCTGATTTTGATCATTGTACTGTAGTTATGTAAAAGAATGTCCTTGTTCTTAGGAAATTCACCCTGAAATATCTAGGGGTCAAGGGACATGATATCTGCAATGTACTTTTTTTTAAAATTAACTTATTTATTTTTTATTTTTTGTAGAGACAGTGTCTCACTATGTTGCCCAGGCTGGTCTCAAATTCCTGGGGTCAGGTGATCCTCCTGCCTCAGCCTTCCAGAGTGCTAGTGTTACAGGCATGAGCCACTGAGCCACTGCACCTGGCCAGCAGTGTCCTCTTAAATATGAATGACAAAGCAAAAGAGCAAATGTTAACAGTTGGAGAATCTGGGTAAAGGGTGCTCAGGAATTTTTTTGACTATTCTTGCAATTTTTTGATATGTTTGAAATTATATCGAGATTTAAAATTATAATGATTTTTTAAAATAAAATTCAAATTGAAACAGGAAAGAATGGTTTAAGGAATGTTACCAAAGATAGAACATTTTTGTAATTTGCAGATGGTGTGTCTAAATTGAACATCTAAGAGAATTTACAAATTCTCTGAAATAGATAAAATATTCAATAGTTAAAACGACTGAGTTCAGCAAGGTTCCTGGGTATTAGATCAACATATAAATGTCAATAATATTTCATATATCAGTAATAACCAATAAGAAAATATTAAGTCCATCATCAATACCAACACAACTTTAAGGTACCTAAGTACAAATCTAACTTTTCTAGACAAAATTACTATAAAGGAAGGACATAACAAAGGCCTGAATAAATGATAAATACTCCATGTTCATGATGGGAAGACTATGAAAAAGTAAATGACTTCCTAAATTAATCTCCAAATTAAATGTAATTCCAGTCAAAATCTTAACAGGATTGTCATAAATTGATTATAAAATCAAATGGAAGAATAAAAGTTCAAAAATAAGTCAAATGTTGAACAAAGAACAAGAGGGGGAGAGTCATCATATTTGGTAACAAAACCATATAGAAGAGTATGGTACTGACATAAAGGTAGAAATAGTCCAAAGCTGATGATGTGAGTCTGATGCAAGGTGACTCCAGTCAACAGGGAAGAAAGATAAATTTCTCATCAAATGACATTGGGTCAATCAACATTTCCTGTGGAAAAATAAAGTAATAGATTCCTACTTCACTCCATATTCAAAACTAGACTCTCAAAGGAGTTTACAAACCTAAGTGTGGAAACCACTAAAATCATTTAAGAATATATTGTTTATGGATACATTCACATACTGTATAAAATATAAAGTTTTTTTTAAAACATGGGCCAGGTTCACAACAAATGTATAATAGCTGTCAGCCAGGCACAGAAGAGGGAAGAATTTCAACTTCAAGTGTGAAACTTTCTGTCTCTCTTTTTTTTAAGTAGAGGCAGAATCAGAATCAAATATGGCAAAATGTTTACATATGTTCATTTTGAGTGGTGAGTAGTGACGTTTTTAATATTATCCTTGGTATTTTTCTAGATGATGGTCTTTTAAGTTTTGAAAAGGAAAATATTCATCCGAGTTTTCTGTTCCATGAGACTCAGGCCTCTCTGATAGTTTGTGATCTATTGTCAGCTTCAGTCACTGGCTTTGCATTTGTTTCCCAAATGTTTGGCTTTTTTTCCCCCTCTCTCATAATTACTGTGGGAATACAGTGAACTTCACTTCAAAAAAAATAAGCCACAGCTTTCCTGTTTATTTACCTAGAGCTTTCTGTTTATGTTTGTTGAGCCCAGTTGTTGGTACCTCAGTGGATGTATTGCTCATGACAGATGATGGCCAACAATCTTTGGGTCTTGAAGCTTTCGAGCGGAGGACACTTTAGGAAATCTGCCAAAAGCTAGCAGCTGACCAGGCCAATTTAAAATGCAGGATGATGTACTAGACTCAGAGAAATCACCAGCCTTGGACCAGATGGGGTCCAAAGCAGGGCT
This sequence comes from Daubentonia madagascariensis, assembly GCA_023783475.1. Lineage (NCBI taxonomy): Eukaryota > Metazoa > Chordata > Mammalia > Primates > Daubentoniidae > Daubentonia > Daubentonia madagascariensis. The sequence goes on from JAKFHU010000487.1 coordinate 14,161,115, forward strand.
CTGTAGCCAAGATGATAATAGGACTTCATTGTTCTGAACTTCCCCAACTGTGAAAAGGGGGAAACAATGCCCACTTCAGAGGATTATTGTGAGGATTCGGTGAGATGGTGCATGTCACATGCTCCATGGTTGGTGGTTTCTTTCTTCTCTTTGACTTCAGTTATGCTTCATGGGAACCACTTCAGAGTTAGACTCTTGGAGCTCCACAAGTGGAGAAATTACTGTAATTTGAGGGAATTCTTTTGGAGGGAAGGTGCTAGATGCTTACATTTCCAAAGTCTGCATTCCCCGTTCCTTTTTCACCATCCAGGGTCATCCTTCGACGTGAGTTGATGAGTCACATGTCCCTGGGGGCTTTTGAGTTCACTTCTCCAAAGTGGAGAAAGGGAGGGGTCACTGGCCCAAGCCCCTGACCCTCTCTGCCTAGTGGCCTGCTGCCTGGAGGTTGGGAGTTCTGGTTTCAGAGACAACCCTTCCTTGAGTTTCACTCACCTATAGGGGATCCTGCTTGGCACAGCTCTGTTCCGAGGGGTGGGAGCCACCTGTCCTGTTGTTCCAAGTTGGTAATTAACAAGATGGAGGCAGGATGGTGAAGGGATGAAGGCTGCAGGTGCTGGAGTCAGGCCAGTGGGGTTTGGTTCCCACGTCAACCCCTTAGCAGCTAGTTAAGGCATGTTATTTCACCTTCTTGTGCCCCTGTCAAATGGGTAACATGGTAGTTCCTCCTCCTTGGGTACTTGCGAGGATTAAATGTGTTAATCATGAAAAATACTCAGAACAGTGCTTGGTACACATAATAGACATTCAACATGTTTTAACTGGCCATTGTTTTTCATGTTTTAACAACCCTAAAAATGATTTCGTATTAGAGTTGATGGCATCTTATAATTATAAGTAGCAGCATTTTTTCTTTTCTGGTGGTAGAATTGGTGGCGTCTTAGATTCAGTAAATTACTTCAACATGACACCTTTACCTGCACAGGAGGACATTGACATGTCCGTCGTGAGTGCATTTAAACACTGAATAGTGTTTGCATATAAAATGAACTGGATTCTGCCAAAGTCAAGTCATTGAATAATAAGCTGTTCCTCAGGCCTGGAAGATTGTTTGTTAACTTTTTCAAGGGCACTGATCAGCTTCCTGGTAATTTGAATAACTTGGTAGCTCTCTGGAAAGGGAACAGTTGAATCTTCTTCCACTTCTAGGTTCAGAGCCATCATCTTTGTAAAATGGATTTCTCACAAAAATCCCCGGATGCCTTCTCTCTGATAAATACCTTCAAGGACAAAGTCTCAGCTAGTATTTTAGTCTTTAAAAAAATGTGGGGCAAGGGGATGATAGGAGCTGAGATTATGGAAAAGAAGTTAATGATTTCCAGTGGACATGGTTTCAAAGCAATTTTTGCCTTTTGATGCACTGAAAGCGTGGCTTGTGTCTGCTCCCTGCTTGTGCGCAGCCTCTGCCTTTTAACCTTGTGCATTGTGTCAGCTGTTGCCCACCAAATTCTGTACTTGATCTTCTGAGACTGATAGTGATTCTGTCTGAACAATATTAAGCTGTTCAATCATACTTAAATTATATTTCCCCACTAATACCTATTGAGGGTCTATTTATATTCCATCAGCTTTTACAGCCATTTCATACGTAAACTTGTTAAATATAAACTTCATGGAGCTGCATCTGAAAGTGTTTCATCTTGTTCCCAGCCCTTTAAAGAGATGGTCATAAATACCTTCGGAATATGCAGACCATTATCTGGAGTAATTTTAATTATCTCTAGCTATGCCAATCAGGTGATTAATAAATAGATGTTGAAAAGCATCAGCTAAATGCCATCATGGAATAGACACTCAGGGGTGAAACCAAATTGACCATCAGGTGCTGCAATGTCTTATTATCACTCATACCAAGGTTCAGAAATCTGTCATGAGGTTGGGTTTGTTATTAACTGAACATCACCTTGGTTGGCATGTCAAAACTAGAGTGAAATATTGAAATGAAATATGAAACATATTAAGGAAGATACTTGGGAATGAAGGACACAGGAAAGATTGATTTTTCTAGTAACTTAATTTTTTTTTTTTTTTTTTTTGAGAGAGAGTCTCCCTCTATTGCCCCGGCTAGAGTGCAGTGGTGTTATCATAGCTCACTGCAACCTCAAACTCCTGGGCTCAAGCAATCCTCCCACCTCAGCCTCCTGAGTATCTAGGACTACAGGTTCACGCCACCAAGCTAATTTTTTCTATTTTTAGTAGAGACGGGGTCTCGCTCTTGCTCAGGCTGGTCTCGAACTCGTGACCTCAAGTGATCCTCCCGCCTCAGCCTCCTATAATGCTAGGATTATAGGCGTGAACCACCACACCCAGCCTATATTGATCTGTGGATGAAGCCTTGTTTTTAGCACCCAGCTGAATTTGCTGAGAACCATCTGAATCTCTTGGAATAGATGACGTTAAACCAGATATACCAGTTGCACACATGGTATGCCTTTGTTGGGGCTTTTTGTAACAGTTTGAAATAGAAAACAGTGTTGCTTTTTTTTTTAAAAAAAAGGTAGTAATGTGGTACTCAGGGGACAATTTTCTGCTTCGGCTAAGAGTTCATATCACTGCATATTGCTTCCTATTTCTAATATTTGCTCTTACTATTTGAAAAAAAAACTTACTATTAGAAAAAAAACTCATATAATTAAAGATAAAAAATTAATTAGTGACGCCCTCTGGGTATGGATTTTTGAGAGTTATGGTTTTTGCCAGATTTCTTCTCTAACTGCCCTGAAGACTGTGGCTTCTGGTACCCACTTTGTAAGTTTGCACCATGGGGTGTTGAGGAACAGAATATACGTTGGGTAAAAATTATTGTTACACACTTGTGCAAATAGGAATGTCCAATGTAAAGGACTTTCCAACTCTGTATGCTTTATCTTGTACCAAACAAGTGCCCCTGCAGATAACAGGTGTTTAGTTACACTGGACAAAGTCAAGAAGTGGTTTTATTGGGCAAAACTTTCAGAGACTTTAACAGGTTTCCCTTGCTGCAAAGTTGGGGTAATATACTTGAAGAGTCCTACAGTGTCTCAGGGGCATTCAGCACCTGCCTGGAGAGATGGGGGAATCAGACCTGTTTTCAACAGACCTAGATTTCCTCATGTTTTTCCCAACTATTATTCTGAACTGACAAGAATGTAAAGCCTTCTGGTTTGAAGGCTATTCCCTTGAGTGTTCTTTATTCCCTAGAGGCCTAGTAAAATCTTATGGTTTAAAATCTCTTCCCCTTCAATTTTATTTACTCCCTTGGGTCAGTTTCTTAAATGATAAGGAATGTTCTGAGCCAAATAACTGATATAAGCCACTTAGCCACTTGTCATCATTCCTGACAGATCATGGATGTTTAGTAAATATCAATTATCTGCCTTGATCCCTTATCTCAACTTCCCAGGGGAAATCTGAGAAGACCTTTATTTTGTATTAAAAAGATAGGATTATCTCAATGGTGCATTAATTCATTGTGCAGGAAACATTTGTTGAGCATCTATTCGGCACCAGGAGCTGTCAGGCTGATGGGGAAGCAGGTACTGCCCTTGCAGGCTAATGTGGAAGCTTCTGTATAGAACACGGGATAGAGGATGGGCATGGGAAGACAGGCAGGTTTGTGATGCAGGGAGAGACTAGCCGAGAGCACAGGAGGCTTTTGCAATATATCAGATGGGAAAGAATGCAGCCTGAGCTTTAAAGCAGTGACAGTAGACATGGGAGAGTATGAATTAGGAAGAAAGACATTGGTGCCTAGTTGGGGTAGGGCAGTTGGCTCAGGGGTCTGGGATAATTCCGTTTTTGTCATGGATGCGTGGTAGTGCCGCCAACTAAGATGAGGAATTTTTTAAAAGTGCTTTAGGACAGGGGTCCCCAACCTATGGTGAGTTGTATAATTTTTTCATTATATATTACAATGTAATAATAATAGAAATAAAGTGCACAATAAATGTGATGCACTTGAATCATCCCAAAACTATCCCCCCCCACCTCATCCATGGAAAAATTGTCTTCCATGAAAACGGTCCCTGGTGCCAAAGATGTTGGGGACACTGGTTAGGAGATGCTATAGTCTGAATGTTTGTGCCCCCCCCCCATTCCTATGTTGAAATCCTAACCCCCCCCAAGGTGATGGTGTTAGGAGATAGGGCTTTTGGGAGATGCTTATTTATTAAGGGCCCCAGAGAAACCCCCCTTCTACCATGTGAGGACACAGCAAGAAGATGCCGTCTATGATCCAGGATGTGGGCCTCCACCAGACACCAAATCTGCCTTGATCTTGGATGTCTCAGCATCCAGAACTGTGAGAGATAAATTTCTGTTGTTCAAAAGCACCCAGTTTATGGTACTTTGTTATGGTAGCCCAAACAGACTAAGGTGGGAGGGGCTGATGAGTTCAGTTTTTGCCACGTTGAGTTTGAAATGCTCACACAAAATTTAGGGAAAATAACCAGTAGGAAATTGGGTATATAAATCCAAACCTGAGACCTAGAGATACAGATTTGGAAGTCATAAAGTAATAGTTTTGAAGCTATAAGAATGGAGGATGTTACCCAAAGGACACATGAAGGGTAAAGAGAAAAGAGGGGCAAGGATGGAACCTGTGGGAATATTGATGTTTAATGGCAGAGAAATGGAAGAGTATTCCATAAAGATGGATGAGAAGCAAAGCTCTGAGAAGTACAAGGAGAATTGGGATGTTTGGCGGGGGAGATCACAGAGGCCCAGGAAACTGAGAATACCAAGGAAGAAATTGTCACCAATGATGACAGCAACAGAGTTCAATGAACACAGAATTTTTTTTTCTTAGAGACAGGGTCTGTTACCCAGGCTGGAGTGCCATGGCACAATCATAGCTCACTGTAGCCTCCAACTCCTGGGCTCAAGTGATCCTCCTGCCTCAGCCTCCTAAGTAGCTGGGACTCCAGGCATGTGCCACCACGCCCAGCTGATTTTTCTATTTTTTTTAGAGACGGGGTCTTGCTATGTTGCCCAGGCTGGTCCCGAACTCCTGGCCTCAATCAGTCCTTTCACTTTGTACTCCCTCGGCCTCCCAAAGTGCTAGGATTACAGGTGTGAGCCACGGCGCTCTACAATGAACATAGAATTTAAAAGGTCCTGTGGGACTGAGCAATAAGAAGGTCATTGGTGACCTTTATGAAAACAAGCGAGATGGAGGCAGAAGCCAGCTTGCAGTGACACTTTGATGCTTAACTGAGAAAGGCAGGAAAAGAATTGGACCAGAAGGGGACTCAGAGTGGACGGGCAGAGCCTTTGCAAGATTTCCCATCTCAGTGGAAAACAAGCTCCCGTTCTGATGTATCTTCTCTGTTCCAAACACACAGCAGTGACAGATAAAATACGAAAAGAGAAAGCCAGATTGATAGAGCTGGCGTCATGGGTCAGAAACTCGGAGCATGGGGTGCACGGAGTGGCCGGACTGTACATGCGGGGCGGGCAGTGGCAGGTGTTGCTGTGGGTCTTCAAGGGCAGTGGGGCTGGAAGTGCTGCGTGCAGAGTGAGGGCCCGGATCCAGGCTCAGTGTCTGAAGAAAGAATCCCCGTGACCACTGCGGGGCCATGGCTTAGAGTCGTGGTTTTGCTCTTGGACGACAACTGTAAAACCTAGCGATTGGCGCAAGGGGTGGGAGAGTAGAGGGGGAGAAAGAGAGCAGCAGCAACAACAGTGAAGCATCCCCCTCGAAACGACCCTGCAAATGTAATGTTGATAAAGACAATCAACAGTCAGAACATGAGTTTACTGCAAAAGAAAATAATTTTGTAGATACTTCTGATTAAAATGATACGTTTGGGCTGCTCAAAGGGGCAAATAAAGAAACGATCTCCATTTTAAAAGAATGAGGAGTTAGGAAACAGGAAAGAAACAAGAGCTGAGGATTTGAAAAAGAACCAGTTCAGAATTTGGGGAGTGAGTCCTTGAAATGAAAGACTCAGTAGGTAAGATAAACTGTAAGGTAGACACAACTGAAGAGATAATTAGTGAATTGGAAGATAGTATTGAGGAAAACAACCCATTTGCATAGCACAGAAATACAAAGAAATTTTTTAAAATAAGTAGTTAAATGAGGTAGAAAGAATGAGAGTTGCCATATGGTTATCTCATAGGAGCAAAAAAAAAAAATACAATGGAGGAAATAGCAGAAAAGCAACATTTGAAGCAAATGCTGAGAATTTTTTAGAATTGAAGAGAGACACAAATCCTTAGATCACAGTACACTTTGAGTATAACAATAATGGCTAACACTTATTTAGCACTTACATTCTAAGCACTATTCTATGTGCTTTCCGTGTATTAACTCATTAATCCTCTAATAACCCTGGGGTAAAAGCAATTTACATGTGAGTAAACTGGAAAAGAGAGAATGTGTGTAACTCGCCCGAGGTTACACAGCCACACAGCTGGGAGGTGGGATTTGACCCCAAGCAGCCTGGCTACCCTCTAATACCTCTCTAAATCCTAAGGAGATTAACAAAAATACATCCATACCTCAATACATTGTAATGAAACTGCAGAGTATCAAGGACTTTTTTCAAAGCTGCTCAAGAGGAAAGGCAGGTCAGATACAAAGGGACAATCATAATCCTGATGGTGGACTTCTCATTAGCAACGACAGATGCAAGAAGTCAATGAAAGGATAGATTTTAAGACCCAGGGGAAGAGACACAAGAAACAAATGTGGCCCCATCAATTGATAAAATGTTGTACATCAACTCCTGACCGTGGAACACTGGGAGGAAGGAGTCAGTAGGCCTCCGACTTCCTCCTTCAGGGGAAGGAGAGTTTGGAGTTAAAAGAGCCAGAGCCTGCTCCTGCTCCTGGAAGCCAGAGAGTGAATGGTCTTCAGGAACCTCCCAGGTAGGAGGAAAGGCCAGAGGACAGGGCAGGTGAGGAGGGGAAGAAGTGGCAGAAAGTCACTGCGTGGCCCCCAGTTTCCAGTAACGTGGGCAGAAGGGTCATTTACTGAAAAGGAAGGAGTGAGGAAAGAGCTCAGGAGGGCGACTGAGGTCACAGATAACCTGTGTGGGAAATGGACGAGAAGAGTTGAAAGGATCGCTTGAGAGTCTTGGCAGCAGGGTGATTTGGGAAATTTTGAATGAGTAGTGCCACCAGCCTGAATAATCCTGTCATTTTCCCAGCTGTGCTTTGCAGCCTGCGTGTAGGAGCACAGGAAATGGTTGAATTGATTCAGGATTTGTTTTCGGGGTGGGTTCGGCAGAGTATGGAAAAATTGAGTAAGTGAAGGTCAAAGTGAGGCTTGGAGCCTGGCAGAGGCGCTCAGGGACTGGAGAGTTCGATGAAGTCAAGGAGAGAAGGTGTCCTGGGAGTGACAGGAAGGGAATTCAGGTTGGGGTTGGAGACAAAGTGACCAGAGTTTGCAGATTTCAGACACGGAATAATTCCAGGAGATTCAAGACCACTGTGGAGCTCGGGGGGAAGTGGTTGGCCAGAGTGGAGTGGAGGTGAAGGAAGGTCACTGGAGGGGAAGGAAAGGAAAAGGAGTCGGGAGGCTGGGCCTGTAGCATTGATGGGCTGTCCACGTGGACCCTGAAACCACACAGATGTGGTTAGGGTAAAGCAGAACCCCGAGCATGGCCCACAGCGCTCAGTGGACCCAGGGGCAGGGATAAGGTGGCCATCATCAACGAGGCCGTGTGGCTAGAAAGCTCAAGTCTGGAACAAGGGCCCCAAAAAAGTGCCAATCATTCTACCAGCGACCGCTGACCCCTAGGAATTTTAATGTGATTTTTAAGTTTTCTCCCAAAAAGTCTTTATAATCATTTTCCAGAAATGGGTTAGTGATTGCAAATATGCTGCCTCTTCAGTATTGAGCTCCATATTCTAGGGAAGAAGTACATTTCCTCTCCTCCATACTTGAGACCCGGCTTATCGCTCAGGTGTGCCCAACCACGAGGGCTGTGGAGTTTGCTGTGTCATTATGCAGGGCTTTTGGCGACCCTGGGCCAATGGGTTCGTTTGATCAGTCTGAGCAGTAACCACAGAATTCAATATTCCTCTCACACCTTTTCCCCAGGTTTCAAAGTCCAGAGTCAGAGCCACTTGCTGGCTTGGGTGATGATGACAGGGCCCCATCTAATGGCCCTTTTGCAAAGTACAGCGGGAGTGGGCAGGCTCTCTATGCCCCTTCACCAAGGAAAGGAGGGAAAAGAGGGACAGAAAAGACCAGCAGGCCCCAGCTAGGAAGTCCCTTCTTCAAGAGTGAAGAATAATTATGAGGACAGTGGTGAGGACATTGGCTATTGGCAGGAATGTCCACCGAGGGTGAGCCCGGTATCCCGCTAACCGTCTGTAGCCACAATCTCATTAAATCCTCACAACTATTAATGTCCCCATTTTACAGCTGACTCTGAGGCTTGGCAAGAGCCGGTGGTGTGCACAAGATCAGAGCTAGCAAGCGTCAGACCTGGGACTCGATTGCAGGTTAGTGTAGCCTCGGAGTACGAGCTCTCATGTAACTAATACGCTGTCTCTGGCTCTAAAAAGGAAATGATAAAACTGTACGTGGAATCTCCTACTTGAGTTTTTAAAATCTGATTGAATGTGTACGTTTTCATCACGAGGAAAGGGAAAGAAACCCCCTCCCATCTTACAGGAATAATGTCCCCCAAATGTTTTTCTCCTTCCAAGTTTTGCAGGGCAGCAAATATTCCTGAAAAGAATTGTAGTGGTGATAATATTCCTTATCTTGTTTTTTTTTTTTTCAAAAACGCTTTATTAAGAATTTTTTCAGAGGTTTTGTGCCTCATAAGGGGTGTTTACCAACTGGGATAGTGAGGAGAATGGCTTTCCAGCAATGTCTCCAGTTTTTATAAATCTTCTAACTTGGATGGAGGACAGAGCTGGGTCACCTGGAGTCTGGCTCACATCCGAGTCCCCAGGATTAGAAGGTCAGGGTGGCAGGCGAGTAGTGGGATGCTGCTGACACATGAAGGAGAGATGTTTCTCATGAAAACGAGCAGACTCTGAGAGAAAGAGAATCTGGGTGTAACACCATGATAGGAAAGAGAGATTGGCCCCACAGACCCAAAGGCAGAGGAAATAGTTAAAAATAAAAGGAGGTTAATAATAAACTTAGGGGGCTCCTTGGCAGGAGCAAAGTTGAACCAAGAACTCTATTCCTAGAGCCCGATGTCCAAACAATTTATTTTTCCTCTTAGTCCCCACATGCCTTCCTCGGCTGAGATCAAGTGCCAAAGGACATCTCAAAATACCCACAGCCAGAACTACTCAGCACATCTCCCCACGTGGCGAGAAAGACATTTCTGCAAGTCTTTGTCCTGCACCGTTTATGGATTTTCCATAGTCCGTGCAAGACCTTGGACACGTGCTGCCTGCCAGTTGGCAGCCGCTGGCCAGCCCGGGAACAGATCTTGCTCCTGACTCTGGACAGTCCTCACTGGGTTTATTATGAATTTCACCGATTTTGCATCTTCATCCTGAAAAATTCCCGACCTTTTCTTAATGAAGATCTTAGCTATAGGGGAAATCGTATTGGCGGCTCATGTATTTCTGTCAACCCTCTAAATTATGTTAGTTGTAAGTAAAGACAGTACAGCAAGTCCTTGTATTTGTTGTGGGCTGTTCCTGGGAACCATAATGGACAATAACATAGTAAGTAATGGGCAGGAAGACAGCTCTTAAAACCAGGTCAGAAAACTCCAGTGCCAGATAGAAAAAAGCCACCTGCGCAGTTATCAGGAAATCAAGTGAATTCAGTGCACACTCACAGAGCTCCTCTTAAGCACCAGCACCAAAAAATAATACCTAGTACTTACAGTTAAGAGAGCGTTGTACTATTTATTGTTCATCACAATACATAAGGTGGATGCTCAGTTTGCAGATGAGGGCACTACTGTTGAGAGATTTTTAAATAAATTGCCTGAGGCCACACAATTAATAACTAACAAAACCGAGGTCCCTGGTCTTTCGATTTCGTGTCCTTTGCTCTTTCCATTCTCCACCTCAGCTGCCCAGAAGCAGATCCTGTGGCCAGAGTGGACCTCAGTGGGAAGCCTCAGAGATGGAAGCTTTCTGCCCTAAACCAGCTGACTGAATTAATGGAACAATGGGCAATAGGTGATGAATGAGGGAATTATTCAGTAGTTTGGTTGGAAAAGTCTTCAATATGTAAACAAGTCTTACATAAGTTCATGAAAAATGGGGTTGAGAGAAACAAGAGAGGAAGGGAAAAGACAGAAATATTTTCTTTATCAAGCCTTGGGGAAAGCATCCTTTCCTCAAATACCCAACGTGGCATTTATCTTTTTTGTTGTTGTTAAGGCAAGTGACCCTTTTTTACCCAGAGCCAAATTCAACTGCCTTCAAAGAGATGGGACAATGTTTAGAAAATGAAGCATCCCATTGAAAACCAGCTTTTCCGAAGGAGCACGTTTAAATTCAGCTAAGTAGGAGAGGTTTGCAAAGGCAGGCTGGAGGCCTCTGGCCCACACTTGGATGACCAGGCGCGGACCGAGGACCCTTAAAGCCTGGAAGATTGTGTCTCCATCTCAGAAACATTTTTAAAGCTGAACTTTCTAATGGAAACGTGGCCGCAACCTGCTATCAGCAACCATGATATTAAACAGGCACAGAGCCAATAGCAATGGCGTGGAGCCAGCGAGAAGAGATTAGCATCACAAGTATGAGATTTTAGGCTCAGGGCCAGGAGAGTTTCTTTTTTTTTTCTTTTCTTTTCTTTTCATTAAAAAAGTAATAATAATAAGGGAGAGAGAAAGAAAGGGGAAAAGGAGGAAAGGCGCAGAAGAATTCCTGTTCAGCAGCCTTCATTCAGGTTGTTCTCCTTAGATGCCCGGATAAGCGCAGAGACAAACCATTGCCTGTCTGAAAACTTGGCAGTCGCTTGACCTTAACATGGTCTCTGCAATAACCCTTCCAACCTGCCCCGCGCTGCTGTCCTTGTTGGCCCACGTGCAGAGTGGCATGTGTGACCTCCAGCACGGGGAAAAACAGTAATCAACAAGGCCCATTTTTCCACTTGGAGTTAGAGGAAACACCACTTGAGCAAAATTTCAGGTTGCTACCTTCTTGTCTCGTTCTGCTCCGAGAAAGAAACGTGCAGTGGCCAGAAGTCTGTGGCACCTACTCCCTGGTGGTGGAGCATCATTGCAGCCCCCAGTGGGACCTGGTGCAAGACAGCACTTTTCTAACTACCTGTTCCCTTAAGGAATCCCTCTGAGATTTCAGGAGAGAGAACCAGCCACAGAACTTGTATGATTCAGCAGAGTGAAGGTAGCATTTTCCAGAGGAGCCTTGGGACCACCCCCTTAAGGTCCCCTCCTCCCCCTTTCAGGCCATGCAGGGCCGACTGCCAACAGCCTGACCACTGCAGATGGGCAGGGGGTAATCTGTTGCAGGCAACTCTCAGGAGACTGGAGGATGTGCCCAGTGTTCCTGCTTTCTCCAAACCAGTGCAAGATTTGTTGTGACCTTCTTTTAAATTTTTTATTTGCAAAAATTTCAGGCCTACAGAAAAGTTTGCAAGAATAGTACAGTGATTCTGGATTTAACAATTGTTAACATTTTTCTCCACTTGCTTTGTCTCTTTGTCTCCATAAATATTTACACATTATTTTTTTCCCAGAACCCTTTGTAAGTTGCAGACATCATGACCCTTCACCCTTGAATACTTCAGAGTGCATGTCCCAAGAACAAGGACTTTCCCTTACGTAACCATAGTGCAATGCTTAAATTCTGGAAGCTTAACATTGATACAATACTGTTATCTGATATAGAGGCATAGTCATGTCTTGCCAATTATCCCAATGTCTTTTATAGCAAACAACAATAAAAACTTTCATGATTCGTCCAGCTACTTGGGAAGCTGAGGTGGGAGGATCACTTAAGCCCAGGAGTTTGAGTCCAGCCTGGGCAACATAGTGAGACTGTCTCTAAAAAAAATAATGAAGTTAAAGAAATTTTAAAAATAAGGACTGAGCGTGGTGGCTCACGCCTGTAATCCTAGCACTCTGGGAGGCTGAGGCCAGGAGTTCAAGACCAGCCTGAGCAAGAGCAAGATCCCATCTCTACTAAAAATAGAAAAAATTAGCCAGGCATGGTGGTGCACACCTGTAGTCCCAGCTACTTGGGAGGCTGAGGCAGGAGAATCACTTGAGCCCAGGAGTTGGAGGTTGCTGTGAGCTAGGCTGACTCCACGGCTCTCCAGCCCGGGCGATAGAGCAAGACTGTCTCAAAAAATAAAATAAAAATAAAAACCTTCACGATTCACGTTCCAGTACAGGCTCACACGTTGCATTTAGTTGTCACTTTCTTTAGTCTCCTTTAGTCTGGAGCAGTTTCTCAGCTGTTCTTTGTCTTCCGTGACACTGACATTTTGAAAAGCACTGGCTAGTTTTGTGGACGTCCCTCATTGTTGAGTTTTCCTCATTGTGTTCTCATGATTAGATTCAGATAGTGCATCTTTGGCAGGAATTCTATATTAGCAATATCGGGTCTTTGTGGACTTTCGAAATGTCTGACATGTGTGGCTTCCCTGCATTTTATTTTCTGGCCTTTGAGAAGACTTTGTCCTCCTTTGGTTTTCCAAGCTGTGTTCATCACAGAGCTGGTGTCAGAGGCCAGTATGAGGGGTCAGCGTCAGCCAAGGCTCAGGCTGACATGTTCTTCTAAGCACTGGACAAGGAAAGATGACTGCCTGTGCTGAAAAGTCACCCCAAGAGAGAGCAGGAAGAATCCTGGAGCAGGGGCAACAGTGGACTCCTTCTGTCCTGGCCTTTAGCTTCCTGCAAACTGCTGATGGAATCTTCATGGGGTCATTCACAGCAGAAGTGGATCTGATTGGATTAGCAAAAAGAGGCCAAATCCCTGGCTCCAAGTTTGCCTTTTTTGTACCCAAGCTTGGGCATTCCCTTTGAATGGTTTTACCTCTTAAATATGACATCCATCCTACTTCTCCCTTCCAACTACCATTGCCCTAGTTAAGGCCCTTATCTCTTTTCTAGAACAATCTCTCACTAAGCCCATCTCCCACAGAGGTACCTGGTGGGAGGGGCCCATTTAGACCCCAAATCTGACCATTTTCACAGTAGGTGGCCCACAAGACCTTCTGGTCACCTTGCCACTACTCTGTAGTTTCTCTGTTCCACGTTCCTTGCCTCAAACTTATATCCCCAAAATATCAGATGTTTCTAGAGTCTTCAGCGTCAGCATTATCTGGGTGCTTGTTAGATTCTCAGGCCCCTCCCCAGACCTACTGAATCAGAACCTCCATTTAAGCAGGCAGGACTCCCCAGGTGATTTGTGTGCACATTAAAGCACAAGAAGCACTATTTAGAACATTCTGGAAGAGCATGTTCAGCACAGGGAACTTAAATTGCCCCTCAGGCTCTGCAATCCTGGGCAATAAGTCATGATTCTTAAACTATTCTCTGATTTAAGGGATTCTGCTTCTAAAATTAAATTTGACATTGTTTTTCCTAATTTGCATAAATACACTTAGTGGATGGGCTTTATCTGAATTTTACTTTTTTATCTTGCAAATTGTTTTCTAAACTTTGACATCTGCCACTGCTTGTTGGCTAATAAGATGTCATCTGCTGGCAGGAAACAAAATGAATAAACTACCAGCAAACAAGTGCTAACGTTAAAACTGAAGGAACATAACGTTTAGTCTAACAGTTCAGTTCAACAACAGCAAAAATTTTTTAAAAAATTAAACATTAAGCTCCTTTTTACATATTAGATACTAAAAGAATGTCTGAGGGATGCACAGATGAATGTGATGCATGAGTTGTATAACACGTTCCCTGACTCCAAGGCCACATGTTGCAGTTGTAGTACTAGGGCACTTAATGGGACTTCAGCAAAGACCATCCTCTCACTAGAATCCTTGGACTGCTTCTAGTCTAGACTTGCAGAATTCAACAAAATGAAAGACTTTTACTATTACCTGTCAAGTTTATTTCATCTTCCGTGTCCAGACAGCTATCCAAACCAGTATAACCAGGACATTTACTTTAGATTCCTGGATTCCTCAGTTTGATAGATGAATGGTTTTTAAGACCAAAAATCACAATGGGCCTGTTGCCACTTACTGGCTTTGCCTGTAGGCGGTGGGACTTCAAGAGCTTGGAGTTGAAGGATAATTGTTCAACCTTTCCTGGAGCGTTAATGATTTATGACCCCCTGATTTAACAGAAGTAGCAACAGCTGAGACAAATCACTTATTAGAGGTTAGTGTTCCCTGGCAATTCCATTAGCAAGATACAGATTAGGGCCTATGGGAGCCCGAGCAGTAAACCATAACCAAGTGTTACCCAAAATCTGAATTCATTATACATATTGTTGCTTTACTAAAATGCTTTACTAAAGGTGATCAAGAAAGGTGTGGCAAGGCCACATCTTGAAAGATGAGTTGGTGTGTGCCAGGCAGCTAGGGTGGGGAAGAGCCTCCAGGGCAGAGGAGGAGCAAGGGCGAGGGACAGCCTGGAAGGTTGAGGCAGTGAGCAGGGCGTGTTCAGGAAGCTTCAGGCTCCAAGGGGCCAGTGGGGCAGACCTGGAGCAAGGAAGAGAGAAAGGAGGACATTCCAGGCAGGCAAGTTGATGAGTGGAGACAGGCATACTAAGTCCATACATTTGTGCAACATTTGGGAGTTTGCAAAACACCTTCATACCCATTATTTCACTGAGTCCTGACAGCTCAGTGAGGGACACCTAGAGTGCTCACTTCTGGATGACAAAATGAAGGCCTGGAGGAGTTTCACGACTCCTGAGTGGTAGATCCAGGATTAGAACCAGATGCTTTGACTTGGGCTCTGCTCTTTCCACCATAAACTGATAGGTTTCAGGAGCCTTGAAGAAAGTGTCCTAGTATATTAGAAGAAAACTCATGGGTGAGGTGTGGATGGATGGATGGATGAATGGATGGATGGATGGGTGGATGATGTGGAGATCAGAGCCTCGAGAGAAAGGAAGTTCAGAGCCGTGCGGTTGTCCAGGTGAGATGGAGATGTCAAGGTCCGTCAGGGAGGTGGGTTGGTAAGATGCAGGGCACTGGAATGACCAGGACTCCCTGCCTGGCCCGGTGTGAGAATGAGAAAGGAGGGAGAGAATAGGGTGACACTCAAGCTCCTACCTTGGATGATTAAACGACCACACAGAGAAACAGGCTGAAACCTTGTAGCCAAAAGGGGATGATGAATGTAGTTTTGAATATGTTAATTTTGAGTAAAACCAGAGATCGGTGTGCCATTGTCAGTGGCCATCAATAGGTCTGGAGTTCAGGAAACATGTCTGAGATATCCAGGAGATTTGTCAGGTCATTAGCAATCAAAGATTAACGTTTTATTATAGGTGTTCACTGCATTATTATAAATAACATGAAAAAGAGAAAAGACCGAAAAAAGGAAAGGTTTTAAACATTGAACAGTAGGAAAATTAACTCATTTGTGTTACAGCCATATATTGAAATGCAATTCAGACCTGAAAAATGGGTGCTGGGCTCATGGGTACTTCCCTCCCCTTCCCCCTTAATGACACTGACGTCTAACCCTGACAGCACCCTTCCCATGCCAGGTCAAAATAAAGTGGCTTCACCTGCTTTATGTCACTGAATCCTTTCTTCTGCCCAATGACGGAGGCACCGATACTGCTCTCACTTTACAGATGAGATTCCATACTAAAGATTCTTTATTCTTTCCATAATGAAGTATTATGATTATGATAAGGAAAGAAGAGAAAAGAAAAGGTTGTTATTTAAAAATGACACCACAGACAGCCCAAAGTCGATTCACAAGAGCGTATGTGAGAGCTGGTCCATTGAGGCAGGGCCGAGGTGACAGGTTCCTCCCCGCTGGGGAAAAATAGAAATGACAAGCCCTTCCGGGGGCCTGGGACCTAATTATAGCACAACCTTGGGAAGAGCTCTGGAAGCCAACCCCCTCCTCATCTGCTGGCCCAAGTCTGTCTTACCCGTGCCTGGAGAGCTCCTTCTGGAGCCTTCCGGACAGCTGCCTTGGTTGGGTTGCGGGTGGAGGAGTCTGTGGAGCTCAGACAGGAAGCCTTGCGTAGTTCCCCGACTTTACAACCAATCCACGTAGAAGGGAAAACCAAACAAAACACGACCTACCAGGAAAATGTAACAATTTGTTCCTTTATTTTGCTTTTCCTGACAGTAGATGCAATCTATCATGATTCTTAAGTGGTTTTGGGCTGGTGCCCATTCCATTGTCTTTGCCCAGAGAGGCTCGCCAGGAATGAGCTGGAAGGAGACATAAACCCTAAAGACCTCTCAGGACGCTTGTTTGGTGAACAAGAGAAGGAAACTCTCCGGCCTCTAGAGAGCAAGGCTGCTGGCCTCGTCGTCTTTCGACTGCCCCGTGTGGCGGCCCCGCCACGCTGGCCTTGGCAAGCCATCTGTCTCCGTATTTTATTCTCTTCCCTCAAGGCTGCGTTAGTGGCTTCTCAGGGGAAAGCAAGTGCCTGTCATTTTTCTGTGTCAGGAACTCTGCCTCTTTGTGCAAAGGATTCATTGTTTAGGCACCAAAAAAAAAAAGTTTAGGGAAGGGTGGGGATCAAAGTCACCTCAATGTGGCAAACACCAAACACAGAGGCTATTACAGGCTGGCCTGGCGCGAGTCTGTGAGTGTTTCCAGGTTCAATATCGATTTGTCAACTTTAGAGAAAACCAGCAGTTCTAGTTCCCAGAGACCACCCTGTGAATTGAAATAAGAAAGAACTGGGAGAAATTGAAACTATTTTGAGCTCGGCTTCTGAGACTTATTTTAGGAAGCATTATTGATCATACTGCAGGGAAACCGTACACCATCTCTGGTGCCAGTATCCACACGTGTGCATGTGAATTGTTGGCCTTGTCTCATGAGACAGTCTGTGTGTCCAAAGGAGGTGGCAGCCTAGAGGAAGAACTTGGATTGAGGCTACTCTGCACCAAAATTAGACCAAGCTTATGAAAAGAGCCTTGTTGCAGCTGCCCTGGGAACTGTAGCTTAGAAGCAATTTTGTGCCCTTAAAGCCTTTTTAGTAAATGAATTGAGTCACAGCATTTGTGACTCTCTGCATTGCTTTAATGTACTTTTCTGTCCTCTTAATTAGTTACCATGACCTAGAGCACCTGATTAGAACATTGTTTTTCCAAACTGTTTTCTCATCAGTCACCAACCATGTCACTTTGATTACTGTCTCTTGAACCTTCTTCCTTACCTTTTATGTCACCCACATGAGCCAGGGTTTACCATATGTGGGACTTCCGGTCATGGCACAAAATGGTTCTCAACCCCCTGCTGGTTTGCTGGAGCTCTTTCTAGACACAAGCCCGGAATAGAAGTGTCCTTTCCCTCAAAGGGGTCGTGCTGTGCGTTCATATCCACTTTGTTATCCTTTTACCCTAAAATCGCCACCTCACCGCTTTCCCAGGCAGCCTTCGCTCTTTCATCTGCCTGTTCCCGTTTTCCCCGGCTGCATTTATCCGCAGCTTTTTATGTTGAACTTCACCGATGAGCCATGCCCTGAGGTATTCCTGTCCTCTGTCTCTCGGATGTATTGTCATCGTCAGGTTTCTGTCTCTTGTTTTGAATTTTCTGTGACCTTTGGGGTGGGTAGAGAATGGAAAAGGACAAATGTCCACCATTGGCCGGTCTGTACTCCACATTTAATGTGTTCTTTTTGAGTTTTCTAACCTTTTATTCTGCCTGCACACATTTAATAATAGAGAACAAAAGAAAAAGGTCTGGTTGCCTTTATTCGTGAATGTTCAGGCCAGTAAGTCCTCTGGGAAGGGCAGTTTTTCTGACTCCAGAGACTGGAGAGTTTCATCTTGATCTGGAGAATGGAAGAAAGGGATCCTTAAAAAAAGGGAGAATTGTATTAGTTTCCTGGGGCTGCCGTAACAAATTACCACGCTGGGTGGCTTGAGACAACAGAAATTTATTCTCTTTCAGTTCTGGAGGCTAGAAATCTGAAATCAAGGTGTTGGCAGGACTACGTTCCCTCCAAAGGCTCTAAGGGATAATTCTTCCTGCCTCTCCAGCTTCTGGGGGCTCCAGGCGTTCCTTGGCTTGTGGCTGCATCACTCCAATCTCTGTGTCTGTCTTTATGTCACCTTCTTCTTCCTATATGAACTGTTCTACATCTTAATTGTGTCCGTGTCCTCTCCTCTTCTTATAAGTCATCAGATTTAGGGGCCACCCTAAATCCAGGATGATTTCATCTCAAGATCCTTGACTAATTACATCTACAAAGACCCTATTTCTAAATAAGGTCACATGTTGAGGTTCCTGGTGGACATGAATTTTGGGGGGATATTATTCAACCTATTGTAGGAGTATTGATACCTCAGCTTATAAAGAAGAATCAACACACACCATACAACCCAGCAATCCTACTCTTGAATATCACCCCTAGAGAAATGAAATCTGGCGGTCACGCAAAAACCTATCCACAAATGCTTTTAGCAGTTCTTTTGTAATTGCCCCAAACTAGAAACAGAGGAATGGATAAACAAGCTGTTGTACATCCACAATGGAATACTAGCTAGCACCAAAAAGGGACGAACTTTGATATGCACAACAGGATGGATCTCAAAGGCATTATACCGAGAAGAAGCCAGTCTCAAAAAGTTATATTCTATGTGATTCCATTTGTATGATATTCTTGAAAAGACCAACCCATAGGGATGGAGAACAGATCAATGGTTGCTAGGGGTGGGGTGGGGGGAAGGTGTGACTATAAATGAGTTTCTTGGGGTGATGGAACTCTTCTCTAACTTAATTTTTTGTAGTGGTGGTTACAAAAATCCATACATGTGTTAAAATTCATAGACCTGCACACCCAAAAAATATCAATGAAAAAAAGATTGTTTCTGAGGCAGGGAGTCTAAAATAAAAAACAAGGATCAACATATCTTATTAAAGGTGTAGAGTTGTCATTTGTATTCTGTGAATGACAAGATGGTACAAGATTTTGTATAAAGTTGATTTTTAAAATTATCTGTCCCATACCAGAAGGATTGGAGGATTAAGATGCACATAACATTTATGGGTGGTTGCTAATTTCTTCCCTATACTTGACTGTATTTTTCAAACTAAAAAGGTCTAGTTCCTGAGAAACTTTTTTTAAAAAAGAAGAAAAAACACCTAGTGGGTGTGCATTCTGTGCAGTCAGGGGCCAGAGTGAGCAATTTGAGAGTCCACCACTTGTTTCTTTGTGCTTAAACTGGGAATGACCACAACATCAAATTTCCCCAAACTACTGTCAAATCTCCCCAAACTACTATCTTGCAAGCATTCTCGTCATAGAGTTCCATTTTGGAGTTTAATTAGTTTAAACTAATATAGAGAAACGTTATTTAGTGACTAGTAAAAGAATCAAGCAAGGCTCCTTTCCTGACACCATGAATACTGAATTTTTTGAATCAACGTGCCTCAAGATGTGGGGGTTCTTTTCTATTCGTGCTTCTTGGTCCCCCCAAGACCCCCAACGGCATCCTCACTCCACTGCCAGTTGCTTAACTGGGGGCTCAAGATCCTTCTTGGGAGCCCTGGCCATCCCCAAGAGTGTACCAGCCTCCTGTGCTCACTGTCCGGAGACCTGAGGACAATGTGCACAAGGCCCTCGAATGGTCCTGAGGCACTGCCTTACTCCACCCCGCCTTCATCTCTGATCGAGGCCTACCCACCACCAGGCACTCCTCCCCTTCCCAGCTCAACACCCCCCACCCCATGCCATCTAATACACTGCAGCTTGTGTGCTCCTGTCAGTATTCCACCCAGCTTGTCAACAGCGGTGCTCCTTCTCACCCCTCAGAGGTGTCCTCACATCACCAGCTCACGCCCCAGAAAGCTTTGTCCCATCCTCACGTACTCAGCCACCTCCTTCCAGGATCTGGTAACTAGACCAGCCTGGAAGTGTGACCTAGGCCCAAAGACAGTCTTCTGAAGAGAGGACTCCTTCTAAGTCCCTTCCTCCCAGTGTCTATTTAGAGCCCTTTAAAAGTCAGACCCAATCCAGTAGAAGGTAATTGAGCCATCAGTGAAAGGACACAGGGCAATATAAGGAAGACAGAAGAGCACAGCAATCAGGTCCCAGCGACATCCACAGGGCATCCTCCAGGCTCCCCTGCCCACCCCACCCTACCCCTCCTCACCCCTCCAGCAGCACCACCACCTCACTGGGGACAGGATTTTCTCAGACACTCCCAGCATGGAAATCTTTGCCTTCAGTTTGCTTTGTGACTCCCTGCTGGCTTCAGAAAAACAGTTTTCCCCCCTGCACCAAAGGCTTAATGACATTGTCCACCAGAGAGCATTCTCCAGAGAAGCACTGAGGTTTACCCAGCAGCTGAGACAATCCAGCCTAACCCCGATAGATGAGTTTCCTTTACTCGGCCTTAATACCCCTAAATCCTGTGGCAAGTGGAGCATTTGATGAGGATTAAATAAAAGCAGTGCACCTCCCACCATATTACCAGATGGGGCTCCAATTCTGTTCCGAGAGCAAGGTCAGCTCAGGAGTGAATCTGGGACCATCACTCACCGCAGGGCCCCCAGCACCCGCAGGCAGTTCTCTGGGCACCCCAGATGAAAACCTCGGCAGTCTTAAATCATACCCTGGCGCTGGCACATCTGGACCACGCTGTGGGGGCATATCGTGGGACTGAATTCTCCTTTTCCCACAACCAAACGGCCAGTCTTTTGAATAACTCCTGCTGGCCCAGTAATAATCCTGGGCCCAGACCACTATGGATACATGTTGACTTCCCTCCTTGCTGAATCTGAACAAGAGTATTCGTGTCTGCAGCACACCTTTTAATACTTAGTACTTTAATATATACAGATTATATGTCTGTGGTGTCAGTTAAACCTTGCATTAAATCTAGTCTCTACAAAATCATAAGCACCCTTGAGAGTGGACCTTATCTTACATGTTAAGAGTCACGGTGTTGAACACATAGTAGGTGCTTAATAAATATTTACTTGTTCGTGGGTTGCTGCGCACCCGGCCTCTCCCTCTTTACAGCACTGTCCTTAAGTACGGTAATTCTATCTTCAGAACAAGTAACCATTACTCTTTATTCTGGAAAATGGAAAAAGAATAAAGGCAGAAAATGTTTTTGACAAGACCAGTGAAGACTGTCCTTTTTAGTCCTGTCCTGTGGCCATGTGGAAGACAAGTCGAAATGTTCTTGGGTTGGATCCTAGAGTGTACGTATTTATGAAACAGTCACCATTGAATTGTGTAGCTGTGAAAATGTTCTTGGGGAGAATACCAGTAGAGACGGGGTAATGAGGTGATGGTTTTTGTCATTGATAACCTGGACTATTTTTTTTCACAACTGTAAGTGCTTTTCAGGCTCTCCACAGCTGGATATGCTGCTGTTAAATAATAATCAATAACCCATGAACCATCTCTAGCTCCATATGCCTAAAAGTATTAACCAGTGACCAGCATCCCCTTCCCTCCACCAAACCAATGGCCACTTTGCAAATCCAGAGCAATAGAATGAAAGCATCGTTAAAACAGTAATTCTGCTTCTGGAGCCAGTGTTCTTGCTTGCGGAGCCTGTATTTTCGTGGTATGTCTTAGTCAATTGCTTCCCTCAAAAGCTCCCAAATGCAAGGGGGGGGATGTTATAGTAGGGAAGAACAGAGGCTTAGCCAGGCTTCTTTGTCCCTTTAATCATATCTGACGCATAAAACAAGATGAGTGGTAGATTCTTCTCAAAATCCTTACTGATCAGCCACTTTTACCCTGCATCCTCCGTCGCCTGCACTGATGGCAGAGAGAGAAAAATCCACATGGCTACTAGACCTACACCTTTTCTTTCCCCTCAATTTTTGGAAAATAATAGACTATTTTTTAGAGCAGTTTTAGGTTTACAGAAAAATTGTGCAGGAAGTACAGAGAGTTCTCATCTGAGCTTGGGTCTTAAACCATGAAAGTTACTATTGTAGAGAAAGGGGCTGCAGAGTCCATGATTCCCGAGACCGTGGATTCACGAAGAGCCACCCCACATCATGCTCTCGATAGACTGTAGTAAGAGAAATCACAAAATCTAGAAACAAATCTAGAAATGAACCAAGGGAGATTATAAAATCTAGAAAGACACCGCTGTTCAAGGACAAATCTAGAGTGTTGTGAGGTCACATTCCCTGTTTAATCAACGTGCCCCTCCCTTCTTAGTTATGGACACAGTGGCACATAAGGGTTCAGCAAGTGGTTTTATCGTGATTTCCTGACCGTTCTCCCACAGGGGCAGTTAAGCTGTTTTCTTCCCTTCTCTGTCTTTTTTTTTTTCTTGCTGTTACAATAATGTTGCAATGAAAATCTTTGTGCATAAAACTTTTCCTTTATTTAAGGTTCTTTCCTTAAGATAAATTCGCTAAGCATAAGCTTACTAGGTCAAAGTATATGAAGATTTTGAAGATGCTTGATACTTATTGTTCATAATGCTTTACAAAAAAGGGAAAATTACTCCCTTTTTATTTTGGGATCTGTGAGATATTTATTCAGGAGGTTTGCCTTCTCCTTATAGTATTGCTCAGTTCATATTAAAGGAGTCTGTGCCTGTAATCACAGATACTTAGGAGGCCAAGGCAGGAGGATTGCTTAAGCTCAGGAGTGCAAAACCAGCCTGGGCAACATAGCAAGACCCTGTCTCAAAAAAAAATTGAGTTTGTCCTATTCAGTGTTCATTCCCTGGTGGTGGGGGAAGTCTCTGGTTGACTCCCCTGACCTCCCCACAAATCCACTGCAGATGATCCACAGATAGATTATAGAAGGGGAAGAGGATAAACACATTTCCCCCACCATGTCTCTGATAAATACCCAAAGCCAGGAATGATATTACAGGTGACATAGGAAGAGTACCTCAATTAACTCCCAAACCCAAGTCCCATCTCAGAAGGAGACAAATTCTGCCCAAGAAGCAAACAAGACCGTGAAGGGGCATAGCTCCCCAGTACCAGGTGCAATCCCATGAAGCTTCAGCTTGGTGCATCAACAAGATGCACCTCATCCTACAGCTATCCCAGCAGATCTCTTACTCCACCTCAAAGAGCCAGTAGTTGGACCAGAGCTCTGGCAGCTGCTGCTGCTGCCGCTGGGAAAGCCCAAATGAATAGTTACTCTTGCTGAGTGTTTTCCTTTGGGGCCTGGCTAAGCCTCCATTTGTTTGTAACAGTGTTGGCTTAATTCTAGAGCCTGCCCTGAGCTGAGCATGAAGATGAGACGATTTCACCCTGGCTGTGCCCTCCGAGTACACTATATCATGCCCACTACCACTTCTTGGTTCCCTGCCACAGCCCCTCTGTCCACCACCCAAGTTAGCTAGATGTGGGGTGAAAGGACAGAGAAGGAACAAGTCAAGGAGCAAGACGAAGGAGACTAACGTGACCCAGAGGTCACTCTTAACGTCACAGACTTTTTAACTGGAAGGAATTTTAGTGGTCATCTGGATCACTTGATCCCAACCTCACTAGGGTTACAGATCTCTTTGATGATCAGATGAAAGTAGTTGAACTGTCTCTCTAGAGAAATATACCTCCCCAAATTCCAGGATGTTTCATACTCCCTGAAGTCCATCCACCTAGACTAAGCTTTTCATTTCACAGACAAGGACACGGAGGCCCAAAGAAGCTTCAGGGACTTGCCCACGGTTACACAGAGAAGGTAACTGAATTCAAACTCAGCTCTCCTGACTGCCAGTGTAGGTCCATCAGCCCATACTAAGAGGTTTCCACTGTATGTTGAGCCCTATATTGGGAATTATGGGAAATTAGGGCGCTTATAACCAAGGAAATAGAATTCAGACTCATGAAAGGAAACTAAGATCAATTAGCAAGCAATATCTCTTCCATAGACTCCTCTTTGGAAGGTAGAAGCTAATGCTGTCTGTTAGTTCAGCAGGCACTCATTGAGCACCTATGAGCATCTCCTGAATTCTCTAATCACTGGATATTATTTATTAGAAATTAAGACTCATTGTCATCTCAGGCCTGAAGAGGATAGTGAGGTCCTCAAAGTGATGTTTTGTGACTTTGTTCAGGTGATGGGTACCCCACCCTGAAATGTTTATTGAGAAGTTCAAGTCAGGCAACTTTCCTGTGCTTTCTATTTCATGGACTTTGGCACAAGAGTTAAGCATCATATTAATGAAGGAGATAAGAGGTTGGACTGCAGGACACCTAAGTAGACCCTACAGCCTGAGCTATTCAACAAAGGAGCAGAAGTGTCATTGGGGAGTTCTCAGTGATGGCTACTCAGGACATACATTTTATAAGTAGCTAGAGAAGAACCAGATTCTAAATTTATCTTTCTAGAAAGAAGCAGGAAATGCTTTTGACTGATATTTATCCTTCTCGGTTGGGTGCTAAGAGGCAGCCTTTTGTCACAGGAGAAGCTGATTGTGGAGCCTGGAGACTTGCCCTTGAATCCAAGCTTCTCTACTGACTGGCTGGGTGACTTGGGTCAAGGCTCTTTACTTCTTTGAGCCCTGATTTTCTCATCTGAAAACTGGGAATAATATTACTATCCTCATAAATGTTGTTGAGTCAATGTTAATGGCTCCTCTCCCTAGCTTTATAGCCTATTATTTCTTTTCCTTTGTAGCACATACTTTATTCTGCCTTGTATTTTTGGTAATAGCTTCCCAATCTGTCTCTCTCACTAGATGGTAACTTCTTAAGGGCAGGAACTCAGCCCTCCTTATCTTTAGGAACTCAGTCCCCAAAGCTCAGAGCAGCACTTTGTATGCAATGGGTATATCAGTCAGGGCCCAATCAGGAGACAGAAACCACACAATCTCTTAAACAGGAGGAATGTAATATAAGGAATTATTAATCTTTGATAGAAGCAACTATAAAGATGTAAAGAGAACTCTACAGGGTACCCTAAAGCTGAGAGAGAATGCCCAAGGAAGGAAAACTTGGAAGGGTCCCCCCTCCAGGGCTGAGGTTCAGACGTCATTGAAGAAGATGTGGTTGTAGCCCACAGGATAGAGGAGAAGTTTGCTGGGTTGCCTGAGCCAGAGCTGATTCATAGTGACGGGCAGCAGAAAGCCCTCTGGGGCACAGGCAAGATGAGGTCAGTGGATAGGTGGGTGGAGGGAGTCAGGGCACACTACCAATGCAAGGCCTGGAGCACATGGTGCCTGCATGGGATGGAGGGGAGTCAGTAAAGTGGTTACTGGGACCAGGCCAGGGCTGCAAGGTCACTGAGCCGCCATGCACTCTAAGCATGCAGCTGAGGCTGAGCACCACTGAAAGTCCCCACAGACAGACTCTGCAGCCAGCAGGATCCAAACCTGGAAGAGAAATGCCCTTCTTCCTGCTGTGTCCCTCCAATGCCCTCTGCTGACGATGCTTAGCAATGCAGTGCTCACTGTACAGGAGAAATGCTTACAGGGTCCAGTCCATTATCACAGAGACAAAAGGGTGAATTGGGGGCTGAGGCAATATTGCCTAACTGGTACAGTGGTACAATGGGTACTCAATAATGTCACGCACCTATCAATGGCCTCCTTAAGCCCTGCTTATTTCCCTCTCTTTGAATCCCATGCATTTTCCCAGCAATCAATGTCAAACCTCTTTAACTTCTTTTGTAATTTACTCTCTGGAAGCTCATTTTCCTCTGGGGTATTCTGTTTGTCTTCTTAATGAGGCACGTGTCTCTCTTCTCCTGGCCCACACTTAAAAGAGATTCATGCAAAAAGAAGGGGAGGGAGAAGACAATCTGAGACCCAGGACTTCATTTCACAACTTATTTCTCCACTCAAACTTGAACTTGTTTCTCCACCATCTATTTCATTTAGAGGCGATCCACTTGTCCCTCCCAAACATTTTAGGAGTGTCCCAAAGCACTTGACTTTAAGCGGCAGTGGAAGGAATCAGAACTGATCCAAGAACCAATCTCTCTCTGCCTTTAAGGAAAATGCAGTGGCCACCTCAGGTCAGACCGGGGAGTTAATCTCCTTGGATGAATCTGAAGAGTCCAGTCTCCAAATATTTTAGAACAAAATAGGCAATTGAGCAAACAGCAGACTTGGAAGATAGTTACAAGCACAAATATTATTCAGAAAGCATTTGGAAAGGACTAATAGTTTCAACTTGAGAAACCAAGACGAGTACATGGCACATAAACAGCCCTGCAGATGCTCTCTTGTGGGAGATCATGTTATTAATAGGCACCAAATTTGAGTCAAGACAATGTTCTTAGGCATCAACTACCCTGTTCTTCCAAAATATTTCATTCTCTTCGGAAGAGTCAAATGTAATGACTGTTAACTGATGATTCCCTGCGGGAACTAGCTAAACAGTGAGATGGGGGTACGGTTAAGACTTCCTCTAAGAATGAGGTGATTTTCCAAACGTAATCTGTTTGCCATCCTTCAGACAGATCATCATCCCTTTACACCAGAAAAATGGCAGTGGGAAAAACTAGGGGAACTTAACCTTTCCACCGAAATTTGTACCTATATACTGTGGCTGTCTTACATATCTTTTTTGCGAGGATAGACATTCTGGACCGGTGTAACCTAGAGCAGACAGGAAGCCATCTCAGTATCTCGTTACTCCTATGTGTACCAAGGAAATTGTGCTCTTAAATGATCGAGAAAAATACATGTGTTTTTCCCTGTATAATGGGGTTGTGGCTTATTTTTCTTTTGGCTTACCTGTATTTTCTGCAATGAGAGTGTATTATTTGTGAAGTTAAATATATATACAAATTTTAATGAAAACACACACATTTTGAGCTATATCATCGCTTCTTGTTTCAAATCTAGCCAGACCCTTTCCAGCCTCTTCATTCCTCTGTTCTGATTAACTGCCAAAAATCAGAAGACCTCGGTTTTGGAAGAGATTTTTTGGACGAGATTAATTTCCTCACTCTTGAACTTCTAAAAACAGCTGTTTCTTCTACCCCTCACCAAGCAGTGATTGATGCTACACCTGCCTCCGATGTGACAAAACCTAAGTGATGAATAAAAAGCCTTTTATGATTCTTGCACATTCTGAGGCAGCCAAAGCACTAGCCAGGGGCACTGAGCCATGTGGAGATGCTCTGTGGGGTGTCATTCTGCCTCGGGCACGGTTGTGCCGCCCCACAGGCACTTTGGAGGCTATCACCTGGTATGACTAACCTTTGATATGTTGCTCTCCTTTTTCAGATTTTTGACAATGAAGCCAAAGACCTGGAGAGAGAAGTTTGCTTTATTGATATTGCCTGCGATGAAATTCCAGAGCGCTACTACAAAGAATCTGAGGTAAGCAATAGGTGGGGTGACATGTGGAAGAGATTCATTCATTCATTCAACAAATATTTATTAAGCACCTCCTAACCTGGGAGACTTCCAGCTGTCTTTGTGCTGCTTCCGTTTGCTTTCATATCTTGCTGGGTTCTTTAATATGGTTCTCAAAATTAATACTCCCTACTCTTCAGGGCTCATTATTAGCCCCAGTTGTGACTCAATTTTGATTTAGTTTCCTGTCTCCTAAAACTGCCATCTTTCTGGGCGACATCAATATGCACAAGGCTGAGCCATTGAACACACCCACCTCTCTGAAAAACAGCAGCCTGTCTCCCACCTGCATGCTCTGTGAGGGCAGGGACTGTGTTTTATTTGTATCTTTGGAGTCTAACACACAAAAAAACCTCAGTCTATCCTCAAAACTTTGACGGCTCATCCCAGCACAAATCCTTTCTCTCAATGTAGCAAGCGCCTTCATGAGGGTTTCTTATTTGTTCTTTTTGGCTGAGAAATATCAGAGAGTTTCTTTCTCTATGGTTTTCACCCTACCAGAATCCCTCCTTTGCCTTAGTTCTACCTTCTTATTTTATGGTCAGTGCAAGTCACCGTTTATATCCGTTTAGTATTTTATTAATGACTGCTGACGGAACTTGGGTGACCCGCTTGTAAATAACATCCCAGCCCTATGATGACAACAGATGCAGGGCTATTTTTGTTGTTCAGCAACACGCCGCCAATCCCAATATGTTTGGAATCAAGGCCCCAGTCTCGTCCTTGAGCCGTAACACATGGACCTTGAAACTCCTCTCTCAGATTCATTAAGGCTGACGGAAGACGTAATAAATAAACCCATTCAAAATGGATGCCAGCGTTACACAAGCAAACTGGGCTACCAAGTGGTTCAGGGTTTTTTGCCTCCACATTTGGTGATTTGTTTGCTTATAAAAGTCTTACCTGATCTCAGCAAATGCTTAGCTGTTTAACTGCAGGCTCGTGCTTCTCAGCTGCCTTCCCTGAAAGGGCCAGGGCAGGCCGATGTGGGTCACTGTGTCTCTCACATCCCCCCAAAGTCTGAGCATTTTAACATCTTCAACTGTCATTACACCCTGCAGCCAACCACACCTGTGCACTTTAAAATCAACAAAGTTAAATGCTGTCTGCATAACTGTGGACCTGCTGAAGAGACAGGTAAATAGGGCTCCATGACTGTTCTGTGGTTTCAGTACTTAACAGGGCTTTGATGATGTGCAGAGCATTGTGCAAAGCCTTGGGTGAAGCTGTGGCTCTTTGGACCCAATGGGCTGCTGTCCTACCTGGCCGTCCTGGCCTCTTTGGGAGCTCTGGGCCTTGCAGAAAGGCATCATTGCCAGAAAACTGTAAACTAACTTCAGCTTTTCTTCTCAGAGTGCTTTGGTGTGGTCCTGCCTGGTCCTCAGGGAGTTCCCTCCTGGTTCGGTAGAAAGCATTGAGACAAATATAGAATATTAATGAAGAAATCAACACATCTTATTTCTAGTCAATGGGTGGCTGACTCGTTTTCCTGTCCTTTATGCTCCCAAGAACCACCACTAAAAAGCTGCTTTTTATCTACACAGACATTTAAGGAGCTTTTTTCTTAATGCTTCACAGAGTCATTCATGCACATGTCCATACCTCTTTCCCTGGGTCATAAAGTATTCTTTCCTGGGTGCAGTTTGACCAAGGAAATGAGGGGTCAATAGTCATTCACCCAATAAATATTTACTGAGTGCTCACTGAGTGTTACATACAGTGTTAAGACAGGGACATGGCAACAAGCAAAAGAGACACTAAGGGTCCCTCCCCGCAGGACACTCTGAATCTAGCAGGGGAGTCCAACAATAAGGAAATAATCACATAGATATATATGGAGTCAAAAGTCACAAGTGCAAGAAGGAAGGTACAGGGAGAGACTGATAAGGAAACTGGATTTAACAGTATGGGATCAGGAGAGATGTTCTGGAAGAAATGGCAGTTATACTGAGACATGCCGGAGGAGAAGAGCTGGGGACAGCGTGCCAGATGGAGGCAGAAGCATGTGCAAGAGCCCCCAGGTGACGCATGTGAGGAGTGGGCAGAGGCCAACGTGGTGGCAGCAGCACCCACGAGAGGAAGAAGCGCATGAAGGGAGGTTGGAAGGAGGCAGGGGCTGTGCTGGGATACTTGGGTTTTATTCAAGTGCAATAGAACGCCTTTGAATGAATTGAAGCTGGGGCATCATAGGATCTGATTTATGCTTTTAAAAGATTTCTCTGGATGGATAATGGACTGGGAGGGGCAGAATGGAAGTCAGGAGACCACTGAGGTCATTGTCATGATGTATATTATTAGTTACTTTGGTTACATGGTGGCTTGCACTGGAGAGCTGGCAGCAGAGAAAGAGGAGCGGATGGTTGGAGGTATATTTTGAAGGTAGAGGTGACAGGGATTGGTCATGGCCAGATGTGGGGAAGAGAGAGAAGGAGGAGTTGGGGTGACTCAAGGACTCTGGGTTGGGCAACAGGCCGGCGGGGGTGCCACTTACTGAAATGGGCAGATGAGAAGGGAAGTGGACTTTGGGAAAAGAGAGCTGGATTTTGTGCTGCCAGTGAGACATCCAGGACAAATACAAGGGAGGCTTGAGCTTAGCTGACAGATCTGGGCTGGAGACAAATTTGGGAGTATTTAGCAAACAGGAGATTTTAAAATCCTGGAGACGGATGAGAGGAAGAAAGTACAAAATGTAAACAGGAAAGTGGCTGAGGTCTGAGCCTTAAAGGTTGGCGGCGTTTGGAGACCAGGCAGAGGGCGGGAAGGTGCCAGGAGTCCACAAGGAATTGGTAAGAGAGGAGGAAGACAAGGAGAATACACCAAGGAATCCAAGTTTCAAGAGGAAGAGAGTGATCAGTTGTGCTAAATGCTACTGAGATATCAAATAAGAAAAGAATGGGAAACTGTCCTCTAGAACAGTTCTCAACGGGGGGCGATTTTGCCTCCCAAGGATGCTTGGCAATATCTGGAGACATTTCTGGTTGTCACAACATGGGGGAAGTGCTACTGGTATCTAGTGGGTAGAGGCCAGGGATGCCGTTAAACATCCTGTAAAACACAGGACAGCCCCTCACAACAAAGAATGATCTGGCCCAACATGTCACTAGTGCTGAGGCTGGGAAACCTCATTCTAGAGGAAGAGGTTATTGAAGATGAATGGCACTCTGGATTCAGCTCTCACACTCAGAGCCACCCCTTGCCTGTCCTGGAGTCTTAGGGTTACTTAATGGATGTGGAAGAAAGGGCCCCATCAGCCCTGCACACTCTTTGTCAAGTATGGCCTCCCTGGGGCTCTGCTATTCTGTGTTACAGGCAGAATTCTTTCTCCATAGACCTGGCAGTTAGACCACAAAGGGCTACAGCCATCATAAGGAGCCTGCAGTAATATCTTAGGCAAACTATGCCCCGGGGAGGACTCCCTTGCGGCCCCACCCCACCACCATTCCACACCCAGAATCCAGACTATAGTCGGAACCCACCCAAAGGGAGGGGGGTGACTTTCCTGGGCTGTTTTGGTTGTGTCTACCATGAACATGCCAGGGACTGAGAATAAGAGAAGCAACCAATTCAGAAGACAAGCCATTTTCAGACAGATTTCTACTCAGCACACTGTAAATAATTAACACTCTCCTCCCCACCACAAGAGTTGCCAACTAAAATGAAACCTGACCTTGTTGTTCTCTGCTTAAAACCCTTCACCGGCCCTCCTTTTGGAATTCAGCTCACACATGACTTCCCTGTGCGAGCTTTCCTGGGCACACTACTCCTCCACACAGTGGTGGTCTGGAGGCAGCCAAGTTCATGCTAGATCATGCTAGCTCATAGCTATGTCATGAGCTCCACGAAGACAAGAGCTGTGTCTTTTCCAGCCGCTGCTACAGCACCAGCACTTAGCAGGTGCTCACTCAACAGTAGCTGAATGAATGAGCTAGGAGCTTTGTTTTCTCCTTCCAGCAGTGACAATTTCAGAGCCAGTGCTATCAAAGAAAATGAATCTGTTGCCATTAAGCTAGCAGTTGTGAATCAGAGTTTCTTTTTTTTTTAATCTGAAACATACAGCTTTGTGGGCCTTTTCTTCCAATCCATCTTTGTAAGTTGCCTATGTCAGCACCATAAATGG
The DNA here is from genome assembly GCA_023783475.1 of Daubentonia madagascariensis. Lineage (NCBI taxonomy): Eukaryota > Metazoa > Chordata > Mammalia > Primates > Daubentoniidae > Daubentonia > Daubentonia madagascariensis. Next base: position 14,192,593 of record JAKFHU010000487.1, read on the forward strand.
GAACGCTCTTTCTGTGGGGAGAGCCAGAGTGCTGATGGGCGGAATCTGTTCTGAGATTTTTTGATGCTGATGAATCCAGACCGGGGTTATCTGGGTCATTCCTCTCTACCCAGCTACTGTCACACACACTGCCATCCTGGTCGAAGGAGGGAATTGAAGCACTTAGTTTTCTTTTTCCGTTTCTCCCTGGAAACCTCCAAGCCACACAATCAAGACTGCCTCTCTCATGAAGGTGACCAGGGCTAGGAATTTTCCACTGGGTGCCCTCTGCCTGGCGGCCCTCGTGCCACAGCTAAGCAGGGATTCAGAAGTTTGCTTCAGAGATTCAGGATCAGCTGATAGCCCAGCCCAGCGCTCTCCTTATTCACATTTTTGCAGTGCTGCTATTTCCTATCCAAATCAAGGGCCTGAGCTTCAGTTGTCAAAAGCCTCTTAGCCTCAAGTTTTGTTCTCATATTCATTGGCAGACTCTGCAGGGCAGTGCTGTATTGCAAAAAAAAAAAAAATCAGTGTGATTTCTTAGGCAGAGAGAATGCTTCCATTAGTCAACATAGACCACTAAGACCCTGCCCCCTTGAAATTCATAAAGCTGTTCGCACCGAGTCACACAGACAGCAACCATCAGCACCACGAAAGCAGCAAAGAGGGTAAAGCCAAAATCTGAGCAGGTTGTACGTGTTATGTGGTTGATACGTGGCTTCTTGCTTCTGCCAAGATTTTCATCCTGACTCTTTGATGCTCCGCCAAGATTTCAAGGTGAAGATCCACAGTGGAGGAATGAGGAACTCCATACGATAAGTCGTAGCATGCTTGCAGAGGCCACGGGCAGCAAGGCCACACCCACAAAGCTGAGTTGACAGTTTTGGGGGTTCAAGAACACATCTCAACATCCAGCCTGCAGGACTAGTTCAGCCTGGAGAATCTCCGAGAGTGTTGGCTGATTGTCAAGTCCAGTATTGTTACTCCCTGATTTGCTGTAGTTGTTCATGAAGTTTGGTTTCCATTATAAGACAGGAAGTGGCCAGAGAAAAATGGCATCTTTATTGGCCTCCCAGGGGCTGCCACCTGCAGCTCTCTGAGAGACATAAATGAGTAGGGTATGTGCAGCTTCTAAATCTTTGGTACAAAGGGGGAAAAGAAAAAAGAAATGTGTTCTTTAGTGGAGGAAGTTTAGAAGTACAGGATTTTTTTTGTGCTTTGGTTTTTTAATCTTCATTGATTTATATAAATGAAAAGCAAAGGAGTCTCTAGACCCGTGGTTCTCGACTGGGGGCAAGTTTGTCCCAGTGGGACATCTGGCAACATCTGGAGACATTTTTGGTTGTCAGAACTGAGAGTGGGGGTGTGATATGGCATCTAGTGGGTAGAGGTCAGGGATGCTGCTAAACATCCTCCCGTGCATCACAACAGAGAATTATCCAGCCCAAAATGTCAAGTGACGAGATCAAGAAACCCACATGTAGACTAATCCAAGGAAAGGAAATTTAGTAAAAACCCACTAGTAGCAAGATTTATTAATGAATTTCTTCAGTTAGCATTTATTAAGTGCCTACTGTGTGCCAGGCTCTGTGTGAGGCCTTGAGGGTACAAAAATAAGATCATGTCAGCCCTCAAAGGGCTTACCCTCTACTGCCTTTTGAACTTGATCTTCTTGTCACAGATAAAGGAAATTTCTCTCCTCCTTCATTTTGGAGGACATAAAGGAGTCACCATCTTACCAGGGACTAATAGAGCATAGTAATTTCAATGGGGAAATTTGCAATGTTTTCAACTCATACCAACAAAGAAGAAAGAGTAACATGAGTCTGTCCTAGAAGCATGGACCCCTGACATGGTACTATTGAATGTTGATGGTGCAGAGAGAATTTTTAGACAGAATTTGATCTAGAACTTTCCCCTCAAGTTAGGTGACTAAGCCTCCAGTTCTCTGGATTATAGTCTTCTTGGATTAAGAAATCCTTGGCAGGCAGTTCACTGGTCACCACACTCTAAATATCTGTTGAATTTTCTATTAAAAGGAGAGAGAACGGAACAAAGAGAGATACGTCTAGCTTTTCCAATAATTGTCAACGGTGAGAGATTAAATGCTGTTTGCTAAGTATGATGGGCCCCTAGAAAGGGAACAGAGAGACCAAACGAGTAAATATTGTCCTACTTAGCTGTACCCTTCAGTACAAAGAGCTTCATCCAAACCACTCAGCTCCCTCAAATTAAAAATGCTTTCATTTTGGTCTATATCTTGGTGGTTGACGGTGGTAAAGATTTTCAATTATCTCCAAATGGCCAGAGTTAACACAGCAGCCTCATGCTGGGGTACGTTGTTAAGTTCAGCTTGTTGTTGTGTTGTTATTGTCATTTTTTCCCCTTTCCCTCAGTCCATCTGTTTCTGAGAGTAGCGCAGCTGTTTGGTGATGGGTTCCAACTTACTGGGGCCTGGATGCTTCTTGGGAAATGGCAGGACCGACTACAACAGGGCGAGGAGAGAACAGAATAAATCTCCATTGCCACAGTGGTCCCGGGGGAGCCTCTAAAATGGGGAGTGGAAAACCTGCGCCTTCTCCCTTCGCAGGGTCTGCATGACATTAGCGCTGTTAGAAATCGAAAGGGAAGTGCTGGGTCGTCACCTGCTGACCTGGGACAGAGCCATAGATCAGAGGGAAACCATGGGAGAAAGAGAACATTTGTCAGTGCAGGTTCTCTCACCTGCTTCCTTGGGAACCAGAGCAACGACCCAGATGTCATTTCCCAAGGGCCTCCTCTCTGGGGGCTCCAGGGCAAAGCAGCGTGGTGCCTGCAGCCAGCATCCTCACAAACACCCTCCTGTGAGTACGGGAGGGTCTGAGCAGTCTCCTGGGAAACTGGCTTTCTTTTCCTTTCTCCCCTTCCTCCGCCCCCTTTGCAAGCTGGATGTGGTCCAACTTGTAAATCTCTCCACAGCAATGAAAGGCAATGGGTCTTAGACCCAGTGGGAGGCTTAGGAGATGTTTGAGTGGCTTCCTCTGTTTGGGAGCAGAGAGCTAGTCAGCCTGGCCAGGAAGGCATTACCCTGGGAAAGCTGCAGGAAAATCTCTGCCATTCCTCCACTCTTCAAGAACATATCCTTTGTGAGGACTCAGTGCAAGGCATGGGGTGGGAGCCTGTGGGGGTAAAACGAAAAGCAAGACACTGCTCACCTTTCAGAAGCTCACGGTCTGGTTGGGGGGATACGGTATAATAACGCAAAAGGCTAAATGATATACAGGCGAAATGCATTCGTGCAGCCATCTCCTCTCCTAAAACTTGTCCACACAACCATCACTAGAGGATTCTGAGGAGGGGACAGCTGTGTAGACAGGAGTGGTCAGGGCAGCCTTTATAGAGGACGTGGAATCTGAGCTGGGCCTTTATTTTTTAAAAAAAGGTTTATCTTTTTATTTGCTCACAAATTAACATGTGATCCTTGTAAAAAAAATTCCAACATGATAAACAAATACAAAACATAGAAAGAGCAAGACTCCTATGATCCCTCATCATGGAAATAGCTGCTGTTAAAGTTGGTGTTTATACTTACACATAATGCATAAACAGAATTATTTTATAAAACTGAACTCACACTATGCACACCACTTTGCAACATGCATTATTTCACTAGCAATATAAGCTTGCCATCTTTCTGTGGCAGCACACACCACTCTGGCAGGTTTTAAATGGCTATATAATGTGCCAGAGTGCAGTGATGCCATATGTTTACCATTCTCTGTTTGGTAAGCATTTAGAGTGTTTTCATTCTTTTGGGTATTGTTCTAATGTTTCTGTAAAATAAATTCTTTTTTAAAAAAGTTTTTTTTGAAGACAGGGTCTTGCTCTGTCACCCAGGCTAGAGTGTAGTGGCGTGATCATAGCTCGCTGCAGCCTTGAACTCCTGGGCTCAAGGGATCCTCATGCCCCAGCCTCCCAAATAGTTGGGACTGTAGGTGCGTGCCACCACACCCGGCTTGTTTCCATTGAATAAATTCTAAAAGTGAAATTGTTGTTTCAATGGGTGCGTGGGTTTAAATCTTTCTAGATAGAGGTTTAAGGCCCTCCAAATCCATCAACCTACTCCTCTCCCTCTTCTGCTACGGCCTTTCATGAACAAATTGCCCTCGGCCATCTTGCGGACAATAATATTTTGTTAATGAACAGAAATATCTGGAAATAAAAGGGCATTAAACAGTAGTCCCAACCTCAGTAACCCTGGCTGCATTGTTTTTACACCAATTATTGGCAGCTCACTTCCCAAGAAACGATTAGGTGTTCTTTTTCTGACCTTATTCCTTCCAAATCCAAGAAAGCTGGGACACCAAGTCTTGCTGAAGTACTATGCCTAGTGCTGATTTTAAAAACCACTGCTGTTCTCTTGGCCTAATAATATGGAGCTGCCTCAGTGTTTTGAGCAAAGCCAATTTTAACTAGGAGTACTACAAAAGTGGTAGTGCCCAACTCCATCCTAGAGGAAGGGTTTTCACTTTTTAATTTTTCAAGGGAAAAAACAAAGCAAAACTATTTAAACAGCTGCAGTAATTCACATGAATGAGGTCCCTGAGAACCCACGGCATCCAGAGCAGCAGTTGCAAGTCTTACCAATTGGATTTGGTAGTGAAATACCAAACCAAGTAGGTCCAACAAAATCAAGGCATACAAAATTCCTAAATGCCGATCAAAACCAGAGACTCTAGGTCTCTGCCAGGAATGGAGGTGCTGATTGTCATTAGGTCATTGAATCAATAGAAAGAACCCTTAGGGAAATGGCACCATGCCCCAAAGGACCAGACCAGGAAGGGAAGAATTCATCCAAGCAAAATATTCATGAAAGGGAGAAGCAAGTGGGCTTGTCCTAGAGGGATCTGTGTAAAAGGTAACCTCTAGAACCTATGAGGTGGGCTTCCTGGCCTGTGCTTTCCATGTCTGGGTGTCTCAGCCCTAATGTGATGAGGCCCCTGGCTCTGGGAGGCCTCCCAGGCAATCACAGCCACTGCACCTCATCACCTTCAACTCTGTATCTGAATCCCTTCCTCCCTTCACAAGAATGGGTGGACAGAGAGATGAGATGATATGACATGACGTCAGGGAAAGGCCAAGGCAAGGCCTGGAAAATGACAAGCACTGTCCCTGGCACATAGTAAGCATTTTATCAATGTGCCCCTCTCCCTGCTTTGACTCTGGCATTGAGCTCTGCAAATGAGTTGCAGGAACAGTGGCTCAGTGAAAACCATGTGTCTTTGAAGGTGGCCATGAGTGGTGTCATGGGAGTTTGTTTGCGTGTTGTTTTTCACCTGTTGGCACGAGCGGAGCAGAGGTATGATTCCGATAGCTCCAGCTCTCAGGATCACAGAATCCTCCCTAGGCTCGGCAAGAGCCTTCAGAAACTAAAGCCATTTGTACTGCTGAGACTCTTCCAAAAAATGTGTTATTACTTCTGTTACTGTATAACCTGAATTCCAAATGGCATGTGTCCTTCTGATACCTCTAAGAAATATTAGAAGTTATATTCTCAGTTTTGTGTCAAGTTTGGGCAACCTATGGCACTGGAATCCCAGAATAGTACCCCAGGCAGCTTTGGCATTCTATCACTGTGTGCCATGAGCCTTCTTACCAGGTGTATTTTAGAAAAATAACATTGAAGACTTTCAAAGAAGAAAGCAGGAGCCCAGGGGCCCAAGGTTCTCAGCCAGGAGTGAACAGATACGACCAAGCTCTTCTTCAGTTCTATCCCACTGAGAACCTCCCTCTGCACTTCCAAGAAGACAGGCAATGAGTCCACAAGTTGCTCAGGACTTGAGCCAGCTGCATCAGCCCCTACTATTTTTAGTCTTATGAAAATAAAATACCAGAATTTCTTGGCCCTTAGAACAGAGTTCCCAAGTCAGGTAAGAATCACCCAGGGAGCTTTAAAAACATGGAGCTACCTGGACCCCACCTTAGACCAACTCAACCAGACTCACTAGGATGGGACCCAGGAATCCGTGTATAAATGCACCAGGTTTGCAGAAACGGCCTCAGAGCAGAGCTTCCCAACATTGTTCATGCCATGACATGTAGAAAATGATCAGGTTTTTTTGTTTGTTTGTTTTTCTTTTTGAGACGGGTTCTCGCTCTGTCTCCCAGGCTGGAGTTCAGTGGTCTGATTACTGCAGCCTCGAATTCCTGGGCCCAAGCGATCCTTCTGACTCAGCCTCCGGAGTAGCTAAGACTATATTCACATGCCACCACACCCAGTTAATTTTTCTTATTTTTTGTAGAGATGGGGTCTCGCTATGTTGCTCAGGCTGGTCTCAAACTCCTGGCCTCAAGCGATCCTCCTGCCTTGGCCTCCCAAAGTGCTAGGATTTCAGGCGTGAGCCACCACACCCAGCCTGAAAATGATCAGTTTTGATTAGCAAACCAAGGAAGAGATCCTGGTCAAGATAACCAACTCCTGGGGTCAGGAGGCCCAGTGTGGCAAGGGCCAACAGAACAATATTTTGTCACATCTTTTATCCATTCAGGGTAGGGACACTTTGCTGAAAAGGGCTCCACTTACTGTGTTCAAGTTTTTAAACCACTTCATTGTTACTTAATTTTTTGGGAGGGAAAGGACATAAGTAATGTAAGCCTGGAGGACTGCCCATTCCCCTGCTGAGGGAGGGGTCAATGCCTTTGAATTTCATTCCGTATATTGGGAATCTGATACCATCTGTGGAGTCAGGTCCAACATCTTCCTTGCCAGCTACTAGCATTAATTATAAGAGACATTTATGCAATTTTTCTCCTAGGTTGCTTCTGAGTTGGAGGTGGCTTCAAATTGACCCTCATCTAAGTTTATTTCCTCCAAAGACTCTAATAGGTGTCCACCAGGTCCTCTGGCTAAGTCTTGTCCAAGCCCTTTCTTTATCTAGCCCTGTAAGAATCTACAGCTATGAATCTGTGATGTTGGAAGTGGTGTTTTTCCCCTTGAGAAATAAGACCTGACTGAGTCTCTTCTCTACTTCTATTTATTCAGACTCCAAGTACAACCGTTCAGCTCCTGCACCAAAAATATCCAGGAAAGAATAGGTGTTATTAAGTTCTTGTCTTCATCTTTTATTGTTAAGGGGCCCAGAGAAAGACATACAATTACTAGCTGGTTAACTTGGGCCTCAGAATTTTCAACAAATTTCTCACAGAATTGCTAAACCTGGCTTTAGAGGGTCAGGAATTAACTTTTGAGAAAAATAAATACCATCATTAACTTGTTTTATTTAGCTACATCATTTAATCCTAACAATCCGCTAGAACAGATATTGTCTCCATTTTATAAATAAGGAAACTGAGGCTCAGAGAGTCTCTAAGTAACTTGCTGGAAGTTTCAGGAAGCCTGGATTCAAACCCCAAACATTGTGCTTCCCCCACACTAAGCTGGCTCCTTCAGGTAAAGCTGGAGGTACAAACAACTGTTGTCTTTGAAACCCACTCTAAGAGATAGTTCCCTCCTGAAATGTATCTCGCCAACCCCAGGTCTCACTGACTGGAGGAATGGAGGATCCTGGGCAAAGCCAGGGTAAACAGGAGGAATGGCCTTTCCAGTGCCTTGGTGACCTGAGCTGATAGAACTCCACTCCCCATCTTTTGGGGAAGATGTCCTCTTCACAAACATTCCAGAAAATAGTGGATTGGCCAAAGCTAGCTTGGGTCTATAAAAAACAAAAGCTAAAAACTAACCGTTCTACAATACAAGAACCCGTTTTTAAAAAGAAAAAAAAAGTCATAGTCCCCAAAGAACACATCCACCACCCACAGACCCTAATTTGGGAAATATTCCTTTTCTCATTTTATCTTCTCCACAATAGTCTTGGAGTTAAAGAACTTGCCCATATTCGCACAGTAGTTGCTGGAGCAGAAATTCAAACCCAGAGGTGTCTATTTCATTCCAAAGCCTTTTGCACAGAACTTAGGACCCCACCGAGGTGCTCCTAGGCATGGTAAACAAGAAATATATTATGTTGAACAATGAAGGCTGAAGCAGCCTGAGGAATCCACTCATGGCTTTTACCTGCTTGATATAGTGGGGATTCCAAGTCATAGCACATTTGGAAAAACAAAATGAGTTCTAAAGCTCAAATAAACTTGAAATCTAACCAAGCTGTAAGAATGGAAATCCTTTCGTGCCTTCAAATGACAGAGTGATTGGCTTATTGAACATCTCTATCCCAGTTTCTGCTCAACAAGTGGGAGGGCCAAGTTTCCCAAAATAATACAGTAGATGAGGAGCAAGCTAGATTTAGGAACAGTAAATCCAGTGCTGATCACTGTTGCCATGTTGCAATTCATCAAGAATATTTGTCAGTCTATTATCAGCTTTTGATTTAATAAACTTAAGCAATCTATGGGCCAAACTATAATATATATCCTCAGTAGGAATCCAGGCTATTAATGCTTCTTCATGGCCTGTGTCGAAAGAGCACTGCTAAAATCGGAGTGGGTAGGAACAGCCACACAAAAGGCAATCCCAGTTCAAAGGCTGCAAACCGAGCCAGATTCTAATAAGCTTCCTTTATGGGAGGAGCTTGGCGCACAGGCTGTTTGGAGAGCTGGGTTCCCAGCCTGTCACTGTCACGTGTGGTAAGGTGGGGTCCTCTCCAGTGTGCCCTTGAATGCCCTTATTGGTTTTCATTAGAGGTGATCTTGAAATATAGTTGTAGTGCCAAAAGGAACAGGTTAGCATTATGTAACAGGATGTCAGGGAGCCATCTCTTGTTGCTCTGGAATTGGGAACCAGGCCCAAAGCTGGGGACAAAGAGGAGTTAGGACTCCACATTCTACAGACAGCTGCTGATCACTGAGGCCAAGTGCTCCCCTAGCAGGAGGTGGCCCAGATGGCTCTCTCACTGCAGCTCTGGTCACCCACCTCTTCCCCCTTCCTAGGCCGTATATGGAGATGGAGGAGGGGAGTTCTCACAGCCATTGGGGATACACTTCTTGCTCAACCTCAAAGCCATGTGACAGGAGTATTCTGAGAGAATCAACTGCAGAAACTGGGGCATCTGCAAAAAAGCTGACTATTTACCGAGCTGGGAACATGTGGACCCACCCTCAGCACTGCCGTCCTACAAGACCAGAGTGAGACTAATAAGTGTCCCCAGAGGCTTATAGAGGAACACAGAGATTGTGCCTGCTGCCCATCCTTTCTGAAGGAGGTGGCTTTAGAAGGAGCCCATGGCTGGGCCGAGATGAAATCATGAGAGTGTGAGCCAGGGAGTAGGATGCAACACCCCTTGGGCGTTGTACAAAGTGAAGATTGTAGCATCCTACTTTATGGCTTTGCTGTAAGGAGAATTCTGGGGTGTTTTCTAGGACACCAACCAGTTCTCCAATTCTCCAACACCACCTATGTGTCCAACAACTCAATTCAATCGTGACACTATCTACCTGGAATTAGCATCAGATCCCAGAATTTGACCGGCTCAGTTCCACCAGACTGCCCCCCGCTTCTGACTGACCAGCTGTAAATCAGGGGTTCCCACAACTCCTTCCTTGGGCTCAATGATTTGCTAGAAAGGCCCACAGAACTCAGGAAAACATTTACTTACATTTACCAGTTTATTATAAAGGATATGACTCAGGACTAGGCAAATGGAAAAGAGGCATAAGGCAAGGTTTTGGGGGGTGGGGGCCTTCCATGCCCTCCCTGGGTGTGCCGCCCTCCCCACAGCTCCCCATCCCTTCCCGGAGGTCCGCGGGTCAGGCTGAAATTTCCAATCATTTGGCCCTTCTGGTAACCAGCCCCATCTTGAGGCTATCTAGGGGCCCCATGTATGTTATGAAGCACAAAAGACACTCCTGTCACTCAGGAAATTCCAAGGGTTTTAGGGGCCCTGTGTCTGGAAGCAGGGACAAATACCCAATATATTTCTTATTATACCACAAGGATTAAATGAGAGGATGTATCTAACGCATTTGACACAGGCAAGCACTTAATGAACATTAGCTCATGTGATGGTTTTTCCCTCCTTCCATCCTTGACGTTCTCTGACCACCTCTCTTGGGGTTCTTTTGCCTTATTCTTCTTCCCAGCCCCTAAAAGGCATCAACAGTGGTCATCGTCAGGGCTAGAAACCACGGACTATTAAATGATTTTGTGGTGTGTGCTCAAACTTCCCAATTTTGTGCTCCCTCTTTTAAAATAGTGAGTTTTGAGCATTTCTGGCACAAATTATAACTGAGAAGGGTGCAAAACACACACACCGAAACACTCCCCTCACCACAACCACCTTTTTCTCGGCCTTTCTACACGTCACATGTGCCTTATGAGTCAAGCTTCCTTAACAGAGTCACTTTGCAGAGGAATAGCACAAACCGCTCGGTGTTTGTGGTACACTCTAGTGCCAAGAGCAAATGCTTTAAAAATAGCACTTTAGGTACTAACTGCTAACAAAGCAAGAATTGGCTGTTTCTGGCCATGATTTGCATTTAAGCCTTTTTTTTAAGCGGATGCTTAGTGGTTGACCTTTTAAGTAAAGTTTTAGGTCAGTTCTCCAGCACACTCTGAAAGCTCCTTAGTTTTGTTGTTTTTTTTTAAAAATAACTTTACTGAGATATAGATCACATACCATAAAATTCACCCATTCTGAGTGTACAATTCAATGGATTTTAGCATATTCACACATATGTGCAACCATGACCACAATCAAATTTAAAACATTTCATCACAGGCTTTAGCTATCACCTCCCTACCCTCTTACCCTGACCCCTACACCCCAACCCTAGGCAACCACTAATCAATCTACTTTTTGTCTCCATACATTTCCCTGTTCTGGACATTCCATATGAATGGAATCACTTAATATGTGGTCTTTTGGGACTAGCTTCTTTGAAAGCGCCCTAGTTTTTACAGGTATCCCTCTTAGGATTCAAGCTCAAGAAATCCTACACTAGGCTGGGCACAGTGGCTCACGCCTGTAATCCTAACACTCTGGGAGGCCGAGGGAGGAGGACTGCTTGAGCTCAGGAGTTCAAGACCAGCCTGAGTGAGAACAAAACTCCATCTCTACTAAAAATAGAAAAATTAGCTGGGTGTTGTGGCACATGCCTATAGTCCCAGCTACTCAGGAGGCTGAGGCAGGAGGATCGCTTGAGCCCAGGAGTTTGAGGTTGCAGTGAGCTATGACAATGCCACTGCACTCTACCCAGGGTGACAGAGTGAGATTCTGTCTCAAAAAAAAGAAAGAAAGCCTACACTAAATTCAGGGCTAAATTTTACCTGGTTGAAATTGTCGTTCATTGGAGGGGAATGAGAATAATATCTGCAACACCTTGGAATCTTCAGAAGAAGTTCCAGAATGCAGGAAAAAATCTGCCCTGTGATATGTGTTGTTCGTTCATCCCTATTTTCGGGCTAAGCATTAGAGTTACATAATGTAGCAATTCCTGGCTAGGGTTCCTGCTTAGCCTTTTTTCATTTAGCATTTATCAAAAACTTCTCATTTCAATTAACAGGGCAAGCCCCTGCTGGTTATTGTCCTTTGTGTTTCAAATTAAAAGCATAATTAATCATGGAGACTTTATATCTCAGTGAACATCAGCTAAAATTATTGCCTCTGAGATGCAAGCTCTGCTCCAGCTGGACCAAGATCCCCTGTGGGCTTCTTCTTGCACCTTCCAGGTGGGAGACTGATTCTATCCGAAACAGAGACCCAGTTTCACATGGGCTGCACTAATGAAGAAGCCTTTGGTATCACTTTTGTTCTGTCTTCTCCAAGTGCAAGATGCATGAGACCTGCAGGTATGCTGACCCTCTGGAAGGGAAGCCTTCTAAAGATGGGCTGAAGGGAAGGGTGGCCAGCTGAGTCCATCTGGCCCTAGGGGAACAGCCCTGGCCCCAGATCAGCCCCCTCCAAACAGATGGGCTTTAACTACAAGGGTCCAATTTGCCATCTGCCAAGCCTGGGGAATATGAGCGGCAGCGGGAGCCAGAGACCTCATGGTGGATGAATTTATAAACCCCCAGCCAGAAGAACTTCAGCCCCACACGTTCCCACCAGCCAGCTGCTGGGCTAGAGCCTTGGAGGCAAGAGCATTGCTTTCAGAGAACTTCCACGTCACTCAGTGGACCCAGCTGCAACTACTAGAGTTCAGGGCTCTGTGACGAAGTGAGTGAGTAGTGGAAGACTAACCAGGGAATCTGGAAGAGTTGCCTTGTGAAAACGTCTCTGACTTGTGTTATGGGTTTAACTGTGCCCCCCCCAAAAAAAAGATATGTGGAAGTCCTAACCCCCAGTACCTCAGAGTGTGAACATACTTGGAACAGGGTCTTTACAAAGATAAGCAAGTTAAAATGAGGTCATTAGGGTGGGCCCTAACCCAACATGACAGGCATCCTTATAAGAAGGGGAAATTTGGACAAAGAGACGGACAAGCACAGAGGGAAGACAAGGTGAAGACACACGGCGAGAATGCCATGCAGTCACTCCAGAGTGATGCATCTACAAGCCAAGGAACGCCAGGGATTGCCAGCAAACCCCAGAAGCTGGGAAAGAGACATGGAACAGATTCTTCCTCATAGCCCTCAGAAGGAACCAACCCTGCCAACACCTTGATTTTGGACTTCTAGCCTCCAGAACTGTGAGACAATAAATTTCTGTTGTTTAAGCCACCCAGTCTGTGGGACTTTGTTACAGCAGTCCTAGGAAACGAATAAGCTCAGGTTCCCCGTTAGGGGAAAGAGCCCCACCCTCACTTGGAAGATTATTGGAAGGAAAGCATAGCATATGTCTGTGTGTGGTTCTCAACTCTTCAAAAGGAAAGCTTGTAGGTCACCTTTAAGATCCTCGAAGCCTTTCTGACTTTGAGACTGACCATCCTGCCGGTGTGCTAGGGAAGCTCCCTGCTTGGCTGGTACCATGCGGTTCCAGAGACCCCCAGGTGAAATTCCTTAAGGGAGCAGCCTGCATTCAGGGCACTCTGCTTTGCTGTCTGATTTTGTCAACTTGGAACAGGGTGTTCCTGCCTCTGAAACATAAGAGAAAGAGTGCTGAGCACTGAAGGCTATCGCCTGTCCCAGGCCCAGAACATGGCCATAGTGTCCAACAAACAAGAACCCTTGTTTTGAAATTTCTTCAACCACCATATTTATGGACACTGGCAGGTAACAGCTTCCAGAAAATGGAAATGCCCACCAGCACCCAGCCTTTCATTCACACAAGGAAACCTGCATGCTGTTGCTTAGTCATATTTTTATTTGAGATTATCAGCATTTTTCTGTACACTTGACTACAGGATAACAATCAATTTATAATAATCCCACAGCTGCTGGGATATTCCTGCTGCCTTTCTTCTGAGGATCTTAATAAGATTTGAAGAAACTGCATTACAATATCTCAAAGGGTTTTTGTATCATGCTGATCACTTTGGGCTGTCTCCTGTGCAGCATGCACCTTCTATCTGCCAGGCTGGGCCTACATTATCCAATTTAAGCCTTCCACAATCCTGCAGGGAATTATTAACATCATTCTACAGATGGGGATACTGAAGCTCTCCTCTGACAGATTGTGCCGGAATTCCAGATGAGAATGTCCTATCCACATGGTATAGGGGTTGTGTCTTAGTCCGTTCAGGCTGCTATAACAGAATACCGGGTGGGTAATACCATAGACCGGGTGGCTTATAAACAATGTACATTGATCTTTCACAGTTCTGGAAGCTGGAAAGTCCAAGATCAAAGCATTGACAGATTCTGTGCCTGGCGAGGGCCTGTTTCCTGATTCATAGATGGCGCCTTCTCGCTGTGTCCTCACATGGCAGAAGGGATGAAGGAGCTCTCTGGAGTCTCTTTTATAAGGGCGCTCATCACCTCCCAAAGGCCCCACCTCCTAATACCAGCACATTGGTGACTAAGTTTCAACATGAATTGGGGGAGGGGGGAACACAAATATTCAGATCACAGCGGGTTGGGAGCCCTGGTCTGGGAGGACTGTGGAGAAGTTGCTGATCATTTCTGATTCTTCTTCTAGAATATGGAGATAATATTTGTACTTTACAGCAGTGGTTGAACCTTGGCTGTATATTCAGATCACCTGGGGAGCTTTTGAACCGCTGGATGTCCAGACCCCACCCAAGGTCAATTAGATCAGAGCACTGGGGGTTTGCTGCTCACCCCCACAAGTTTCTCTCACAGTTCTGGAGGTCAGAGTCTGAAATCAAGGTGAGGCTCTAGGGAACAATCCTTCCATCTTCCAGCTTCTGGTGGCTCCAGGATTCCTTGGTTTGTGGCTATATCACTCCAGTCTCTGCCTCTGTCCTCACGTGACCCTCTCCTCTGTGTGTCTTCTCTTCTATCTCTTGTAAGAACACTTGTCATTGAATTTAGGGCCTTCCCACTTAATCCAGGGTGATCTCTTCTCGAGATCCTTAATTTAATTACATCTGCAAAGACCTTTTTTCCCAAATAAGATCACATTCTTAGATAGAGGGGGTGAGGACTTGGACATATCTTTTTGGGGGTCACTCTTTAACCCACTCCAGAAAACTTTCACCGTATTTTCTGATTGCTCTGGGTCGGGATCCAGCAGGAGTTTCAAGACACGTAAACTCTCGGTCACACTAAAGTCAAGCTTTATGACATTTTATAATAGGCCAAACCTTGAAAAACAACATGTAGAAAGGCCCAGGGGATTTGTAACATTGGGGATGAAGGTCGAGGTTTATAAACCTCATTTTGAAATAAGAAAACCTGGAAATGAAAGTTTAAAACATAAAACAATGCCTTTTTTAATAAAGAATGATGTAAGTGCTATAGCAGAGTTTGAATCGGGGCCAAACTACTACAAAAGCTGTAGAAACACAAACTGGAAATACATCTATTTTTTTTAAAGGTTGTAAGAAAGGTCAACTGATGTGTGAATGGGGCAATTTAGATGCTTATGTTCGCAAACCCGAGTGAGAAAGTAAGAGTTGAAGAGAATGACTGCAAGAGGAATGGGTATCTTGAGCGAGGGGATAGCCTGCAAAAAGAGAAGTTTGCAGTGACCAGAGTATTTCCGATGAGACCTGGTGGTTTTATTTTCACCCCCCTCCTTTTCTGGGCCCATGTTCATTCAAAAGCATTCAGCTGGATGTTCATTTCTGATCTTGAGTTTTGATTAAAGGAGTCCTCTGGTAAATCCTTCTCCCATACCTCCCTCCAGCTCTTTGAAAGTGAATCCCTAATTATAGGGCATGTTTGATATTGACTAGATGAAATCAACAGCTGTAGATATGATACCAGGCTGCAAAAAATCGACACACTGTTGCCATAAAAAGCCCAATTGTTAATTGCTTCTTTGGCATCTGGCTATAACAAAAAACACCCTTTTGCTGTTTAATATTAAAAGCAAATGTAGTGGAAAGAACATTGGGCTAGAATTAGGGGAGGCTGAGATTCTAGTCCCAGCCCTGTTACCGAGGGCCTGTGATTAGGGGGCAAAATATTTCACTTCTCTCAGGCCTCGGTGTCCTTATCTATAAAATTGAGGACATAAAACCAAGTTATCACTTTCAGCTTAAAAATTCCATGATGAATTTTGAAAATGCAGCGTACTTCTCATTCCCATCTAGCCTTTTCCCAAAACTTTCGCAGCAGCCTAATATAACTTTATAATTTCGTGGTGCGATCGAGAACCACACATTGATTTAAGCATCTGCATGGTTTTTGCTGTGCAAGCAGCACTTTTCCCGTCTTACTCTGAACTGAAGTTTGCTGCAAGGCCCCACAATTCTCAGTGGCTTTGGAAATGCGATCCACCAGTGCTCCATTTTTAATATTGCAGAGTCTTGTTTTACTCTTGAGGAGTGTGGACCTGGCATGTACATGAAGATTCTGGAACAGGTACCATCTCAAACTTGGTGGTCGTCGGCTGAAGAAACAAGCCATGAGTCGGGGAGGACAGCGTGGGGCATGGCCATCTGCAGGCCTCCTGCTCAGGCCCACCGTACAGGAGCTGAGGGGCATGGCCCTGGTTGTCTATTTTATCCCCCTAACTCCGGAGCCTGCCCACCTTGCTCTGTTCACCGGGTTCTTTGTTTCTTAGTACTCTGGGTTTCCGGGAGCTTTGGCCTCCTGCTTTCCTCTGCTTGCTGACTCTTTATCCTTTATTTACCTAGTTGCTGCCCCAAGTAGGACAACCTTCACTCAGGTTCGAGAGGGTTTGCCTGTCCCTATTCTGTTCAACCACAGGATGGAAGCCATGTCTTCTAAGCCACATGATAGTTGTTCACATGCAGTTAATAATACCCACCATTTGCCTTTCTTGTGGGAAAGTCAAAAGGCAGATGGGGAAAGAAACCAGCTTTCCCTGTTTAACTCCAGTTTCTGTGTTTTAACTCATAGGAGCTACTTGGCAGGGATAAATTTCCGTATTTATAGTTTTCAGGCTCGTGGCTGATTGTATGAACTTTTGGCGTGTTCCGTGGAAGAACAAAGCAGCGTTCATTCTCTTCATCTTTTGTGATCCACTTGATGCATCTGTTTTGTTACCTCTTGCTGAGTAACAATCCACCCCAGAATTTAGTGGCTTAAAACAAGGGTGCATTATTTCTCACGATTCTGCAATCTTGATTGGACTTGCTGGGCATATCTTCTGCTCTTCATGGTGTATGCTTGGACTGAGATATCTAAGGTGGCCTTTCACTCACATGCCTCAGCTGGATGGCTGGAGCATCTAACCTCTGGTTGAGGGTCTCTCCACGAGCCCTCACCACCTGGCTGTCTTGGGCTTCCTCACAGCATGGTGGTCTAAGGTAATCAGATTAGTCCTTTTACATTGTGGCAGGCTTCCAGTTTCTGGTTTCCAGCTTCTCTTAAAAGTCTAAATCGGCAATGTTTCTTCTGCATTCTATTGGTCAAAACAAATCATAAACCAGTCTAGATTCAAGAGGAGGGGAAATAGACTCTGCCTCCTGATGAAATGTACAGCATGCCATGCAGCGAGGGAAGGAATTGATGGTGGCCATCTTTGGAGATACCACAGCCTCCCTGGTGACATTAATACATCTTTTGATTTATTGGTCTTCTCTTTTTATTCTTTTTTTTCAAATTCAACATTCTTTTAAATTTTTATTATATACAAAAAGCTGTACATAATTAATATATACTACAGCTTGATGATTTTGGAGATAAGGATACACCCATGTAACCATCACCATAATCTATGCCATAAACCTATCCATCACCTCCAAAAGTTTCCTCCTGCTATCTATCTATTATTACTTTTATTATCTTTTTATTCTTAATGCCATTATATGGTGTAGGAGCACAGGGCAGGCGGGAATTAGTCCCACAGCCTCAAGCATCAAATCTTTTCCCAGCACTTCCAGGATGCTTTGGAAAAGCATGCTGCCTCTGTCCTAGACTACAGGATTGGACACATTACTTAAAGGCTCCTTTGACTGCATTGGGAAGTGTAATAATGGCTAACATCAATTGAGTACTTGCTATGTTATACCTTTTTTGTGTATCATGTTAGTAAATTATCATAATATTTCCAGACCTATGTGATATGTTTTCAGTGATAGTTTCTAGGTTGGTTCAAAAAATGGAAACATAGCATGGCAAAGTTGGCACCAAAGATTCAGAAATGCTACCTACACTTAAGGTCACAGCCCCTCCCTTCACAGAAGCACTTATGCCCTTTGGATACTTAATATTCATTCACTTTTCCTTCCCCATTCCCAGAATCCCTTTTGTCAATACTGTTCTATTCCATTAGCAAAAGAAACTTTGTATTCTATTAATTAGGATATTTGTCCCACCTGGGTCCTATTCTCCCACCTACCCCAGGCCCACTGTCTTCCTACAACAGATGCAAACAAAGAGGGACCCTAAAGGAAGGTCAGGTCCTGGAACACAGATCACCCATGTGGAGTTGAGTCTGTTCTCTGAGCGAAGGGAGAACACACACAGACCACAGGTACAGCTGGCACCCTCCTACACCCCTCAGGGCAAAGAAATGAGGTCAAGGTAGAGTGGAATATAATACCTGGTTCCGTACCATGCCCACAGAGCACACTCTGTAAACGTAGCTTAGGGTAATGACTATGATAATATTATCCTATGTAGAAAAATCAGCAAACCCAGAGCCAGCGAATGCCCTAAAAGTCCTACTGAGGTAGCACATAGCATTTTTTATTGTATTTTTATATTTTTAAAGGTTCATTAATATGTAATTTACATACCATAAAGTTCACCCATTGAAAACGTACAATTCAATGGTTTTTACTATATTTAGGGAGTTGTGAGCCATCACCTTAATTTAATTTTGGAACATTTTAATCACCCCAAAAGAAAACTTTGTTCCCATTAAGTCACTCTCATACCACTCCCTTCCCTCAGCCTTAGGCAACCACTGATCTACTTTCTTTCTCCATAGATTTGCCTATTCTGGACATTTCATATAAATGGAATTATACAATGTGGCCTTTGGTAGCTGGCTTCTTTTACTTAGTGTCATGTTTTTTGAAGTTCATCTATGCTGGAGCATGTATCCATAGTTCATTTCTCTTTATGGCTGAATATTGTTTCCATATTTTTGGCTATTACGAATTTGAACATCCGTGTACACTTTTTTTTTTATTGAGAAAGGGTCTTGCTCTGTCACCTGGGCTAGAGTGCAGTGGCATCATCATAGCTCACTGCAACCTGAAGCGATCCTCCTGCTTCAGCCTCCCAAGTAGCTGGGACTACAGGCATTCGCCAGCACGCCTGGCTAATTTTTCTATTTTTTGTAGAGATGAGGTCTCACTCTTGCTCAGGCTGGTCTCAAACTCCTGGCCTCAAGCGATGCTCCCACCTTGGCCTCCCAGAGTGCTAGGATGACAGGCATGAGCTACCACACCCGGCTCCATGTGCACATTTTTGTCTGGATGTATGTTTTCAAGTATCTCAGGTAGATATCTAGGATGGAATTGCTAGGTTAAATGGTGACTCTATGTTCAATCATTTGAGGAACTACAAAAATGTTTTTCAAAGTGGCCACACCATTGACATTCCCATCACAGTGTATGAGGGTTCCGATTTCTCCACATCCTCACTGACACTTGTTATTGTGCACATAGAATTTTAACTGGTCTTTCACTTAAGTATTTACCCAATTTTGGCTGACATTCTGATGCCCCAGCCATGTGTGTATGATGGGTCCAAATTAGGTTGAGGCATTCACTCAACAGGCATTTATTCAACATCTATTATGTGCTAGGACCGTGGCAATAAGGACCCACTGCGCTCAAGGAGAACACAGTCTAGGAGAGGTAGATGAAGAAATGATTACTGTCTTGCCCGCCTGTCGGGCTCATGACCGAGGAGGCTTTGGAAGCATGAAGGAGGAGCCCTTGTTCTGAACGACACAGGAAAGGGTCCTTGAAGGAGGTAATACTTGAGTTAAGTCTTGAAGCAAGGGAAGGAGAGTCAGGCAGAGTGGAGGGGTTGGCTGGGGAGAAGGAACTGCAGGAAGAGGGACCTGTGCCTGCCTAGGAGATTGAAGAGTCCTAAGGCTTTGGAGAATGGGCTGCCAGGAGCTGCCCGAGGCTGAAGGGAGAGGTGTGACATCGGGATAGTGGTCCAGGAAAGATATCAAAAGGTAAACAACAACATAACGGCCTTGTATTTCATTCCAGAGTGTATTAATTTTATCCTAAACTCATGGTGCCATGGACAGATTTTGAGGCGGGGAGTGATGGACCAGGTTTCCATCCGGGAGGTCACCCTCGCAGCATAGTGGGGAGTGGTGGGTACAGGGATTGAGAAGGGGCAGGAGGGTACAGGCTCTGCCCCGGCTTTGATGAAGGCCTGGCATCAGCCTAGTGTGGAAATGGGTCCTGAGGGTGTACTGTATTTCCTGGGGGAACAATAGTTTTAAAAGGGGTCACCATAGCAAAAAGGTCCTAACAGAGGAGGCCAGGAAGAGATAGGCAGCCTGAAAGCCCTCTGCAGAGGCTAGCGCCAGACGGCCTTGCAGGGCCTTGGCTAGACCCCAGTCAATAAACCTGTCTGCTTTCACCTCCCAAGCCCATCCCGAGGCACAGTCTGGTCTGAGTTCAAAGAGCTGGGGCTGTCCCAGCCAATTTGGCTTCTCATCTCATCCTATCTACTTTTCTACACAGGACCCCCCAGGTCTCTCCTGGAAGGGGAGACATTCATTTCCTGCTTCATCCTGTGCACCCTGCATGCCTGTGAGGCTCTTTCCCTTCCTGGGGTCCTACAGCTCCATGAACAGGATGGGGATTCTGGTAGAGCAGCCCCAGACCCAGGACCGGGCAGCAGGACCCGGAGCAGCTGAGGGTCTTCTCTACAATAATGCAAATTATCTTATACGGATATGTTTCAACATAATTACTGGCTTTTTTGTACTTCCTGAGTTTATGCATTCCTTCTGAGGTATCTCAGAAAAAAATAATCCTCTAATGAAATAATCAGTAGCTGACTTCCATATGGCAATCATTGAGCAGATATTAAATGATTAAACATTTTTCTAATAAAAAACCTTTTTTACCTTTCCTATTTCATTCTTGAAATGGAAGTAGAACGCACATCTTAAGTGTAAAACTCAGTGACTTTTTACATATTACATCCAGATCGACACAGAATCATCCCAGAAGTTTTCCTTGTGTCCCTTCACGCTAATCTCCCCTCCCCAAGAGGTTACTGCTCTTCTCACTTTTGACACCATAAATAAGTTTTGCTTGTTCTTGAACTTCAGTTTGAATCATACAATATGTATGCAATTGTATCTGGCTGCTTTTGCTCAATGTGGTGTCTGTGAGAGTCATACATGTTCTTGCATGCATCAGTCGTCTGTCCTTTTTTATTGCCATGTAGTATTCCATTGTGTGGATAAACCACAATTTATTTTTCTAGTTTCCTGCTAATGAACATTTGGGCTGTTTCCAGTTTTTGCCTACTACGTTTAAAGCTGTTGTGAATATTCTAGTGTAGTCTTTTGGTGGCCGTATGCACTCATTTCACCCAGAAATGGAAGTGCAAGGTCATAGGTAGGTAGGCATATGCTTAACTTTGTAGATATTTGTAGATCCTGCTGAGCAGTCGTCCAAAGTTGTTGAAGCAATTTATAGTCCCATTAACGGATTGGACTTTGTTTTTGTTTTGTTTTGTTTTGTTTTTGGTAAAGTTTATTGCCCCTAAAATCAAGGAAAAAATGGAATAGGATTTTATAAATCTAGCTATAAATCACTTTTTTTGACATTTAAATAGATAAGCTACCTTTTCACCACTTATGTATATTATAATTCCCCTTTTTAAAAATTGGGGCACCATATAATTCACCCTTTTAAGTAAGTGTACTATTAAATGGTTTTTATTATATTCACAATGTTGTTCAACCATCACCACTATCCAATGCCAGAACATTTTCATCCCCCCAACAGGAAACGTTGTAGCCATTAGTAGTCACTCCACGTCCCTCCCTTACCCCAATCCCTGGCAACCACTAATCTACTTTCTGTCGCTATGGATTTGCTTATTCTGGGCATTTCATATAAATGGTTGAACTTTTTAAATTTTTTTAAGTGACAAATAATATTTGTACATACTCATGGGGTACATAGTGATGTTTCCATACCTATAATGTGTAGTGATCAGATCAGGGTAATTAGCATATCCATCATCTCCAAAATTTATTTCTTTGTGTTGGGAACATTTAATAGCCTCCTTTTAGCTATTTGAAACTATATATTATTGTTAACTATAGTCATCCTACGATGCTGTAGAACACTAGAATTTATTTTTAATATATCAATTTCTTTAATATATTTTTTCCAGGATCCTAAACACTTCAAGTCAGAGAAGACAGGTCGGGGACAATTAAGAGAAGGCTGGAGAGATAGTCATCAGCCCATCATGTGCTCCTACAAGCTGGTGACTGTGAAGTTTGAGGTGTGGGGGCTTCAGACCAGAGTGGAACAATTTGTACACAAGGTAAGTGATCCAACAGCAGTTCCTGGGCATTGGACAAGGTAACTGTCTTTATCGTCAAGTTGGAGTGCATGATACACAACAAATTTACCAGTGCTAAGCCAACATCAGGTAACCGCATTCAAAAAACACTTTTTGGATGAAAATGCATTTTATGTACGGGTTTAATTTTCTTCCACTAATAGATGTTTTACACTTCATCTCTCATTATGTGACCTCCATGTCTATTGGGTAAGTATATTTGGGAAGTGCAGCTTTGGAAACGTAACTGTAACTTTGGCATCGAGCTAATCTGCTTCCAGGCAGAGGAACTTCAGAAGAGGCAAGAGGGCTTATCTGTGTGCACAGCCCCTAAGGATAATAATTCTCACTCAAAAGATCTGCAAATGTGGGTACCTAAAGTAGAAGATGCCCCAAGAGACAGAACAAGAAATCCCAATAGTTCCATTAGACAGTGTACCTCAGCATTTCTGCTCACTTAATAATTCTGTTACCAAAGAATTATTAACAACCTCAGAATGCAGATTTCAATTGTATACCCACTTTGGCTAAATATGTTAATTTTGTAGCAGGAATCCACTTGGTGATGATTTATGTTTTCTCAGGGTTTCTGACATGACTCTTTTATATCCTCATGGGGGAAAAAATAGGAAATGTAATGTTGTCCATTGCCCTTTGTAGCTGCTCCCATTTTCATAAAAATAAATACTACTCAGATTGTCTCTACATTCCAGATAGGCTGGCTATCTGTTTATTTTTCCACTTAAAAACTGATAAAGAATAGCTTTCCGAAATTCTTTTGGAATTTAACTGGAATTTAACCTTAATGCATTGAGTTTTTTGTTACTTAGATGGATTTGTCTACTGAAATTGGGGGGCCAGTTGACAATAAAAAGTTTAATTTTTGAATTTAGGTCCAAGGAATAGATTGCAAGTCTCTTGAACCCTCATAACTTCGACTCGTGATAATAGCAGACTCTGGGACAAATTTGAGAGCCTTGGTGTTTTCTTGAACAGAGATCTATGTTGATCCTCAGCGGAGCTCCAGAACCCATTCTGCCAGCGGGGAGTAAATGGAGTAAAACACATAGAAATCAAGTTCTAGGACCTCCTGTTTTTCTTGTGTCCTTGTTATTAAGCAGGAAGACAGTCACAGTTCCAAATATAATAAAGTGTTATCAACACCCCCAAAACACACCTGCTCTGGCACGTGAGTTGCTGAGGCTATCATTTGCATGGATTTAAGGTGCCAGGGATGCCTTTCTCTGAACACCTTTGTTTTTTTAAGAATCTATTCACAGTTAAGGGGGAAAAAAATGTTCGAAAGCAAGCCATTAGCATATTATTGAGTTCTTGTTTCCAGCCGACAGCTGTGTTGTGCTTTATGTAATAGGGTATATTTACTGATGCCTGGATGCTGTTCTTTGATTTCCATGAATTTGACACACTCAGCACTCAAGTGTGTATGGCTGCATGTTTTTTCCTATATTCATTTTATGTCTCCTACTTCCAAGTCATAAAAGCCTCACTAGATATCCAGAGGCCTGGAGTAATAAACACTTCATTATAAATGCTTTCCTTGTTTCTGAAAGTTCACCAAATTAAAATCCTTCGTTTATTGAAACGTGCTTGAACCTTCCATGAGAGGTTTTTGACAGTCACTGGATTTGTTTGGCAGGAAGAAAGGAATGTTGGAGGGAGATTGTGAGTATCCAAGCAGTATAAAAGGCCATATTTATACAGGACAAAAAAGGATACTGTGAAATAAATGCACATGAGCGGTATAACACACACACACACAGTGTATATTATTTTCCTTAGCCTTTTATTGCCATGATATGTCAACCACAAGAAACAATTTCATTGCTTTTGTCCCTAGTCAAGCTTATTATTCCCATTATGTTCTGTTCTAGTTCAGGTCTCTTTTTTCATCTCTTTCAATACTAGTTGACCAAACTTCCTTTCTTTCCTTCTTCTATTACGTCAAAGTCAAGACTAAAAGGATATTTACCCATCTTGTATCCCATACCTTCATTTATTTTTTTTAATTGAATCAATATTTAGGCTATTTCATCAGAGAAAAGGGAATGTTAAGTGCTCTTTGCTTAGAAGTAACTTGCTGCCCAGAAAAGTGTTCTAGATTTCCCATATTTATGACATCCTGGCACCAGTGACACTCACACCCTCCCACAAATGAAAAGTAGACACTGTTAAAGATAAATGAAGAGAAAAACTTCAAAATGATAAGCCCAGAGATTCATTTGTATCACTGCTGTGTGATTACCAAGTAGCTGTCATTAGTTTATACACACCCTGAGCCCTACTCTCAAATAATCCAAAGAGATTAATTCACCGCAAGTATATGCACGCTGGGGAAAGGGCTGGGGAGGTGGGGGAACACAACATCTGTGTATATCAGCCTAGAATTATCATCACATACGGACAGAGGGATTGAGAACTCTGTAATCACCAAGATTCTCAGCATTGGGAACAACCTATTTTCCAGATAGTTTTAATCAAACATAGTATTATTTCAACCTCCTTCTTTTACTTTTTAGGTGGTCCGAGACATTCTGCTGATTGGACATAGACAGGCTTTTGCATGGGTTGATGAGTGGTATGGTAAGTCAATTTCTCTGAAATAACTTGTAGAACAACTTCATAACATGTTGACTTGGGCTTTCAGTCCATCTGGCTTCAACTGCTACCTAGAAGGACAACAAAGGCAAGGCGACTGCTTCCTGTGTTGGAAATAGCACTGTCCACTGAGCATAATGAAGATATAATTATAGAAGCCTGGTCTAAAATAACCACAGAATTATTGACTAAGTCGGACCTCAGTATGTTTGATGCTTGCATAGTTGATACGCAGGGCTCCATCATTCTCTGCTGGATGGGTTTCAAACCCATCCTATTTTATCCCAAACTTCAATTCAAGATCAAAGCTGTCTGAAGCATCATATCAAGTAAAAGCAGTCCTTTGATTCAGAGAACACTTGAAACAATCCCTCTCCAAATACATACAGGTTCTGCAACAATTCAAGGGCATACAGAGGCATATGTGCCCCGTTGATCCTCAATGAAACTATTGTTCTGTTTTTTTCATTTTTTATGATATGGAAAGAGTTAAACAAATTCCGCACATTTCCAGCAAATGAAAACAAGGTTAGCTTCATCGCATGATGGACGAACCATCCTTCCCAGATCATCGGCACTATTGTTTTGTCCACATGAATCCTCTGCATTCCCAGAATCAGTCATCAGATGGCCAGTGTCCTTGGCTATAAATAGAAATGAACACGCCCAGTGGGTGACTTAGGTTAGATCTGATTTCCAGGTCGATTGTCTAATGAAATGCCCTCCTCCTTGGCCTTTTCCTAAGTCACATTAAATTTGTTCTGAGTGTAACCTAGATTGCATTTTGGCCCTTTTCTGTCATTGTTTCACCAATTCTCTCCCTTTTCTTAGCAGAAGGCATCAAATTTAAAGTAAGAGGATACATTGGATGGAATGGGCAAAGACAGTGATTATTGTTAATGTTGCTGTCTATTTCTGAGCCACATTTAAAAGGCATGATTCTGTAGGCTATGGCTTTTTTTTTGCAATTTTCCCAGATCTGCACCTTCTGAAGAGCAAATGCATCTTCCTGGGTTTGTCCAAATGCAGATCGTCATTTAGTCTCTCTTATCACACACCCGCAGGTTGCGGCTCTCATGCAGCAAGTGCACTGGCTTGCCACGTTGTCATGAAGTCTCCCAAAGACCTGTCTGTTTGTGGTTGTCTTCCATGAGGCAGGACGAAGGAGCAGCTCCTCTGATTACTTCCTCTGATCCTTAAATCTTTCTGGTTGTTTTTTCTGGGTAACTTTTTCTCAAATTCTCAGAGGGAGTAGAGACTCTAAAAAAGGATAAGAACTTCTGGTCTCTCCTGATTTGTGCCCCTCAGAGCTCACGGTTTCCTTGCTACCAACACCACGGGAATCAAAAGGTTATTCAGAGAATAATAGCTTCAAACTAATTAGAAGTTTGGCAAGAAAACAGGCACCTGAAGGGCCAGAAATTTGCTACTTTGAAAACCAAGAGACAGGGCGCCTGGACATGTTTCTCTCTAGCGCCAGAATGCCAAAGAGGACTTTTCACAAAAGGCAACATCAAAAATGGTAGCCGGGCCATGATCAAGAGGACAAAATGTTACAAGGCTGTTAGTCAGAAAAGAGGGTTTGGTTAGAGGCAGGACAGGAAGAAAGAAAAAAATGTGGGTGGGTCTCTAGCAAGTAAAAGGCTGATAGAGGATGAAGACTGACTCTTTTCTATCTCAGCTGATCCTGGGGCTACAATGAGACTGAAGGACATTTAATTAAAAAAAAAATTTTAAAGGAACCCTTAGGTTATTACAGGGAGCCCACAACTAGAATAATGCATCAAAGGAAGTGGAAGATCTCCAGTCCAGAGACCTTTAAAAAGAGAACACTTACCAATTCACTTAGGATGGGTTAGGTGGAAGCAGGTAACAACTCAAGGAGTCTATTGACCAAAAAGCCCTCTCCATATCTGAGTGCAAAAAACCAGTGCCGGCTTTAGTGAGCGGATGTAGATCACCAGGGCACCTCACCCTCCCCAGACTGTCTCCACCCACTGTACACACAGTCAAATCCCCAACCCAAACAAGCAGCCTTTTCACTCAGCACGGGTCTGAGAACCACACCATTAATTTCATATAAACTACTGCAGGCATCAGCACCACCAGCTGAGCTGCTAGCCCAGAAAACAGTGGCTCCTTCATTACACAGATGCATGGAAATGGCCCCTGCCCACAGAGTGCCTCCAAGGTAATGCTGGCAACTGTGGGCTTTTCAGGTAAATGGGTTCAAGTAAATGGGTATGTCACTGTTACAGAGGCCAAGCGCCCATCAGGATAACTCTTCAGTTTTGGGTACCTGAAGTTGCTAATTTTTCTTTGGTCCATACAGGCTCAGTGAGGCTCTTGTTAGTAAACATGGAAAAGGTCCAAAGTAAAGAAACCCTTGCCTATAACTATAGCTTATAGCCCAGTGCTCAAAGGTCCCTGGACCTGCAACATCAGTATCCCCTGGGTACTTGTTAGAAATGCATAATCTCAGGCCCCACTCCACACCTACTGTTCAGAAACTCTGAGGGTCTAGCCCAGCAATCAGTGTTTTAACAAGCATTCCAGATGATTCTGATGCTGGCTAAAGTTTAAGAACTACTGGCTTATAACACGGGTTGTAAACCAGATTGGGTTGTGAGGTCAGTTTGATTCAGTCCAAATAGGTTAGACTAGAGAATTGTAGATGTCATCAGGGCCAACTGCTAAACTTTGATGCCTTGTAAGAATTAGAACAAAAGCACCTCTTTAAACAGATGAATTAGGAAAAAGCGCCCCTTCCTGACAGACTCAGCAGATGCCATGGGCTTGGGGCTGAATTTTAGCCCTATTGGTCTCCTCCGCTGTGTGTTCATACAGTGTACAAACTACACCCTTCTGCAGTGGCAGCCCTAGATGTTTTTCTCTAATTAGACTCACCACCTCCAGTGCTTAATTAAGAGTCAATAAAAAGGACATTCTGGAGGGTGGTGATCTTTTGTCACCCAAGGATTAATTTTGTATCTCTTCTGAGTTTCAGTATTTGCCCGTCACGAGACTGTTTCCCTAGACAGATTTTATTCTCCTCATGTTCATTGTAAAGTGTAACCATTTCTATCTTGGAGGAGTTGAGTATGTCTTTCAAAGCCCTGATTGGCCTTAATCCGTGAGCCTTGGGTCTCTCTGCATGACTAGAACGCTAATCAGAGAAGCAACAACACATTTCAGAAATGGGGTGAGAGGGAAGGTGGATAAAAATAGGCAGAACCAGCTTCATAAAAGCATGGTTTTGCTTTATAAATCTGACAGTATTTTGAGAAAGGAACACAGAACATTGCCAGAGGGAGCCTGTGATTGAGTTGAACCTCAAGAATGTCTTTGAAAACCTGACTCTTCCCGAAAAGTATGAGGGAGAGGGAGTTCTGGCTGGTATAGATGAAACTACCTCATGAAAGCGACTTAGAAATCAGCCTGGAGTCCTTAGAGCAGGTCTAACGATGAGTGAAATGAGGTCAAGGCAGAGAAAGAAACTTGCTAGGGGTTGCATTGGCTGGTTGAGTTTACCAAGCCAGCATTTTCCATTGCAACATTTTATGTCTGCATGGTTATGTTCATTTTTCTGGAGAAAGAACCCATAGTTTTCCATAGATTTTCAAAGGAATCTGTGAACCCCTCCCCTGCCTACTCCCCGCTCCCAGTTAAGAATCACAGAAAAAATCACAGCTGTCGATTGCAGTTCTAGATCATAGTGGTCTGAATTACATGAAAGGGTATGCACCAAGCCTTGAGGATTGGCTACATTCACTACAACAAAGTGCAGTCACCCTAAGCTTTTTGTAACAAGCATGTATTGAATTTATAATCATTTTAAAGGGTTAAAAAATGTCACTTCCAAAGGATGGCTACCATTTTGCTGGAGCCAAAGGAGTATCCAACCTAACTCACAATTTCTGGAGTCTCCCCGACCCAGCTACTTGTTCAAGACTTTGATTTTGACTTAGACTGATTTTAAAAATGACTTCTGTTTTGGCTGAGGAGCCTGGAAGTGGAGAGAAAATATTTGTAGAAGGAAATGAAAGTATAGTGTGCCATTGCACATGTTGTTGAATTAAAGTCTCCTTTTTAAAATTTTTGCTACTGCAATACAATGAAGGACAATTCAGGCTGCAGATGCTTTGTTCCAGCGCGTTTGTAGTTTTCCTGTGTGCTCACCTGACTTCTATCCTAAAGGCCTTTCACATACATGATCTTGCCTTTCACTTCCTGTGAAATCAACCTCCCTTCTTTAAAAATAAAATGATTGAAAGAAAATTGCTACCATAAACAAAGTTAAAAGACTAGGAGAAAATATTTGCAACATACAAGGCCAGCAGAGGATTAATATCTATAATACATAAAGAGGTCCTGTACATCAAAAATTTAACCACTCAATAGAAAAATGGCAAAGAACAGGAATAGAAAACTCATAGAAGAAGAAATGCAAATGGCCAATAAACTTACAACTAATCACAAGAAATGTCATGGAAACAAGAAGAAGGTATGGCATTTGCCCATCTGATAGCAAAAATTAAGAGAGTGATAATATCCAGTTTTGGATATAAAATGATATCCAGTTTGATAAAATATACTATAAAAATAAGTACAAATAACCTATTTCCCAACCATTCCATTTCTAGAAATTTAATCTTAAGAAATACACGTGTTAGCTGGGCGTGGTGGTGGCACCTGTAGTCCCAGCTACTGGGGAGGCTGAGGCAGGAGGATGGCTTGAGCCCAGGAGTTTTGAGGCTGCAGTGAGCTGTGATGACGCCACTGCACTCTAGCCAGGGTGACAGAGCAAGACTCTGTCTCAAAAAAAAAAAAGAAAGAAAAAGAAAAAAGAAATACACATGTGCTCATCAATATATGTACAAATCTATTCTGTGTGGTGGTGTTTATAAAAGCTAAAAATTAGTGTCAGTGTAAATGTTTATTAACAGGACTGTCAATTAACAAATCCCCTGGGACCTTCTTTGCCCAAAGCTGGGCTGGTGGCAGAGGAGATTCTGGTCTCATCCTAGTCATCTGGCAGAGGAGAAGGTTCTACTGAGGCCCTGTGTGGTGTGACCTCACATCCTGGGGTACAAGACTGGGATCTGCTCTCTCCTCACCAGAAGGGGGACAAGAAAGAGAAGGAAAGAAATGATCTCTCAAGAGGGCAAGGAAAGGAAATTTTGTCCCACTGAAGTGCAATGAACAGAGCGTTTGTATCCCCAGAATACTGCCCAGTGCTGATTATCCAAAGATACTAAGATGCACTTTCCTCATCAGAAGAAATACTGTACCAGTTCCAATATTCCTTAAATCAGGCAATTAGCCCTGGTGTTATTTGTTTAAAAAGTCTTTACCTAAGAAACCTTATTTAAGAAGAGTAAATTATGACCTTTCAAAATCTATAAGTTAAGGGGTGATTACTTACCAATTTATTTGCAAAATAATTGACATACAGTTCCTTTAATTAAGAGTTTTTCTAATACACTAAGAATTTGTTTTCTGGAAGCAAGGAAGTCTGAACCTAAATTGTTAGAAGTCACTCTGATCATTGAAAATCAATCAGTAATGAAGATGAGTCATCTTCAAAAGTATAATCTGTCATTGGGTACACGTAATTGAATTTACTAAAAAATCAATTCATATATAGATTTTAAGGTGATTTATGTTGCAAAAGGTAGAGGCAATTCGTTTTACCAGATAACCTGAAGAGGACCACATTCACTTGGTTAGGATTTCCATAAGTTACTGAGGAATATTGAAAATGTTTACATCATTTTCATACATATTTATGGTCTGTGGGGATATTTCAGGATTTAGACAAATATATTTTCCTTCAACACAGCAGGGACCAAATTATCATTATCTTTTAGAAAACTACTGTACTAGAAATGTTCATTCCTATGTGATCTAATTGGGAAATATTTTTTCTTTTAGATAGAATTTTCTGAAATTTTGTTTCTTAATCCTTTGTTTTAAAAAGGGGGGGATTATATTTCTAGAGTGAGCAGAAATTCTAGAAAAGTATGTCTTCTCTTTACCAATTCTAAATTGATGGTATTCATCTTCTAATGATCGAAAATAATAGATTTTTAAATAATGTTCTTTTTTCTTTCTTACACAAGTAATGCATATTTGATGTAGAAAATTTAGAAAATATAGAAAAGCAAAAAGAAGGAAATGAAAATTACCTGTAATTACAACTCCTTAAAATAATCACTGTTAACATTTTGAAATGTATCCTTTCAGTGTTTCTAAATGTAGATAATGCTTTTCTGACTAAAGTGATATCATATAATATGTACAATTTTTTACCTGCTATTTATATATCAAGGGTATCTTTCTACAGTATTAAATATTATTCTACCTCATTTTTAATGATTGCACAGTGCTATCAGCCCCCTGGACTGTTTTCAATTTTTCATTATTATGAACAAGGCAGTAATGAACATCTTTGTTGTTAAACTCTTTTTCACATCCACAAAATTGATATATCTCTAAAAGCCTGTAATCACACAGTTTAAGGCCCTATCTTAACATTGAGCTAATTAAAAATACAGAATAATTTCTGTTGGGATTCACTAGAATCAAAAAAAAACCAAACTATAACTCCTTTACTTTTGTTTTCCAGATTACTGTCAAGCCACTTGGGGTGGGGGTGGGGGTACTGTCTAATGACGTGTGTATGGAGAAACTTCTTTAAATTTTAAACTTTTAGCTAAAAATGACCTCTTAGTATTTATTCTAGTGTATTCATGTTTAAGAAATTTTGATAACTAGCCATTGAAGTGAAAATGATTGTATTGAAAGAATGTGTTGTTATTGTTAATTAAGATGCATTTGTTCTAATCATAAAACAGCATGTTTATTGCCCTTTGATTACCTCAGTTTCCTAAAAGAAAAGCATGCTCTTTGCTTGGCCAGACTTCTGCTTAGCATTCTTGATACTTACATTGCTTATGAACAACATTTTTGATTGATGATTTCAGGGTGTACTGGGAGATCATCAGCTAAATAAAATAGCCCAGGTCTGGATTTAGAGCCACACACCATCTTGGTCCCAGACCACAGTGAATTCAGTCGTAAACTTTTGGCAAGTCTGCCCTTTGGAAATGAAGAGAATCTCACATGACACACGGATTGATATAAAATGACACCAAACCACATGATACAGAAAATACTTAAGGAAAAATTCCAGCTGTGAATACCCGCTCTAAATCCCCACCAAGCCAGTTAGTGATCAGGGTGGTAGATTAAGCAATTGTTCAGCATACCTTCCTTTGTAAAGAGGCAAGAAGTTAATTCTGCCAAGAGAGTAACAGAGGAATACCTACCTGAGAAAATTGCTGATAAAATGTAAAATAACCCAAAGAGTGGAGTGGAGGTGGGGATAAAATAACAGAAGTATTCAAAGTGAGACATTATCATTTTTATGTATTTCACATACTGAAGATGGATGGGTTCTTTAAATTTTTTAACAGTTGGATTAAGACAGGGTTTCTCAATCTTGGCACTATTGACATTTTGGACCAGATAATTTGGGGGTGGGGGTTTGGGGGTCCTATGCTTTGTAGGATGTTCCGTAGCATACCTGGCCTCTACACACTAGATACCAGTAGCACTCCTTCCCCAGTTGTAACAACCAAAAATGTCGCAAAGTCATCCCCTGTTGGGAACCACCAGATTAAGAGATCGTTATCCTGAAATACTGAAAAACTACAGACTTGGGCCAAAAATCATGTCATGTGCCATTTTATTTATAGATCAACATGGGTAGAGATAGTGCCAGCCATCTTCAAGCTGTTAGGCTAGACTTGAAGTTCAGTGTAGACCTGCTGCACTTTGATGACATGTATTCTGTGCAAAATTACATCTCTGTGTGCGATTGCACCAAATCTCACTTGTACCAGTGAACACCATTGCTCTGCCTTTTACATCCTGCCTCCTATAATAGCAATGAAAGTGTCCTTTCTGTTGTCGAATGCATTGATTTAAAGAATCTCTAAATCTATTTCGAAAGGTATATGGAAGGTAAGTATTAAACCAAGCAAAACTGACCCTCTGTCCCCAAAGGGATCTTCTAATGATGCTTTAGGAGATCTCAGGCTATGGCACTGCCACGTGCTAATACTTTCTACCCACCTAGCTCACTTTACAAGAATCACCTCTAAACAATTTCCACTCTTCTCTGTTCTAAGACTATTTTGACTTAACTTCCTTGCCCTTACTCCCCCTTTGGCTGGTTTAGCTAACTTTATGATTTACTCTTCATAAAGTTAGACAATTCCCTGCTTTTTTAAACCTCTTTAGCTACTGCTAAGCTACCACCTTTCCCTAAAGTCTCCCCACTGAAAGTTTGCATTTAATAATGGAAGTTACCAACGTCTTGACCTCTTTCAGATATGACAATGGATGATGTTCGGGAATACGAGAAAAACATGCATGAACAAACCAACATAAAAGTTTGCAATCAGCATTCCTCCCCTGTGGATGACATAGAGAGTCATGCCCAAACAAGTGTACGTAGAATTTTTAAAACATGTTGCCCACCCTTTACCAAACACACACGTAAACTGATCTTGGAAATACTGCAAATGCTCAGTCCCCAACCTTCTGCAGAAACGTACCATTCGCCCAGAGGCTGTTGGTGAAGAAACTGAGCTGGGTCTAAATTGGGCAATGTCACCTCTCTCTTCCAGACATTTCGATTCTTTAAAGCTGCTTGACTTGGGGGTTATTTTGGTCATAAAACCAAGAACATGGAGAGTGGAAACATTTCGTGGTACTAGTAAAATGGCCTGAACCATAAAAGAGCAAGAAGTGAAAATGGATGTCATATACAAACTAGAACAACATGTCAGTAACTTTTAAAAACATAGTTAACACTCACTTATTCATTCAAGGGAGGGCTTCCTGCTCATCTGCTATTTTAGGTTTCTTTACATTTGCTTTGAACTGCTTTCTGTGCCTCTTTCTAGCTGTTTTATCCAATCAGTTCCTTTTTACTTAGGGTAATCTCAAGATGGGGCTGCAGTCTGTGCATACACACAGGCTGAGCTGTGAAGGGGTGGTGAGCTGGGGATGTGCTGAGCTGGATCTAGCCCGGGACTTAGGATAAGCCTCAGAGAGCCTCCGGTTATTAAGTTGCACTCTGGAATTGAGAACTGCCTGTATGTTGCATGCTAGCATTTTAAATATTGTTATCGCTCAATCATTCATGCTATGAAGAGGAGATAGAGATAGCAAAGAAAAGTATAATCACCAAATCATTTATACGTATCTTCAGCCAGAGCTGTGATCTGTTTCTGTCATCTAATGAAGCTTGAGCCCTCATGTTCGTTAGCCCAGTCCCTGGAATAATACATATTAGATTTTTTTTTAAATCAATAATGTAGTTGTAGGAAATTGAGAGGTGGCTGTTGTTGTAAATGGATGCTTTATAATTGTGAAGACCTTCTGGTTGCACTTTGGAAATTTTTAGTTAAGTTTTTAGAGCATGTCTTTGGAATGTGCCCTGCAAGGCTCATGTGCTGCTCTTGGATGCATGTGACTGCCCTTCCAGGGGCACTAACTCTTCCTCTCCATTTTGCATGCAGTGATTGGATTTGCAGAAAACTGTTGGGGCAAGGCTTACCTGAGGGGTTTCCTCTCTGTGCACAGATCAATTTCGATAGGACTTCCCCGCCCCCCTTCCTGTCTCCCTGTTCTAAAGTTAGAAATGCTCTTTAAGGAAACTATGCTTGAATTTCCATCACTTTCAATTACCTTTTCTTTTAGGAATGTTAGACACCAGTTCCCCCTCAACCACTCTGAAAGCTGTTCACTATAAATACGACCAGACAAAGGAAGCCACAGGAAAGGGAGAGATACCAGATGTCTAAAGGATACTAAGCTCAGTGCTTTTCTCATTCTGAGTCCTTAGGGCTTACAACTTAAGCCTCTTTGCTTGGCTTTCTTTCAGTTTTACTATGATTATTACTTTGTAATTAAAGTCAGTTTACTATGTAGAAGATGTAACATAGAATGGTTAACCCCATGGGAAAGCTCGTGTATCCTCTGGCAACAACTCACTATTGTTCTCATCACCTCAGGGTAAAAGATGCCTACCTCCTAAGACATTATACAAAATGCTGATTTTCAATGCTTGTAACGTTTCCCTTATTCTTTGGAATTCCAAGAAATTTGGGATTATTTATTTATTTATTTATTGAGACAGGGTCTCACTCCGTCACCTGTCCATAGCCTTTCTCCTCTATCATAATGAAAAACAGTTAAAATCAAGCAGCTGCTGTCCATCACAAACGGAAACTGCGTGGGTGCTAAATGAAATTTAAATCATCGACCTAAACAGGGACAGATTCGATTGAAATTATGCAAAATTAACATCCATGAACACAGCAGTAATGACATAGCAGTCCCCTTTATGGTTGAGCAGTTTCAAAGCCTTCAAGGAGGGGAAGTTCTTTTTTATTTTTTATTTTTATTTTTATTTTTTCAATTATGAACGAAACCCAGGTGATTTAGGAAGGGAACTTCTCAGGGACTCTGGAAGGGAATGGAAAATCAAAATTCTGTGCTTTGGATGATTTCTGCCCCCTGCTGGATGTGTGTAGTAGAGCGATGTATTTAGCTACTTGCTTAGAAAAATCTAATTTTTTTCAAAGATGATATCCATTTATTATAGCAAAAATATACCATACCCTGATCCAATAAAATTGTTCTGAGTCTCAACTTTGTTTTGAAGTAAATTCCTCTTTTCAAACCTTAATCTCATTTCTCAACTTGTTTAATAGTATTTTTTTTAAAGTGGTAAGTTTATAGGTACAATTTTTCTTGATATATTCTGAATTTTATATTATATCATCACATAATTTTTTTATTTCCTTTATAAAACCTTTTCCCTTCCAGAAAATTTTAATAATTGTTTCCAGAAAATCCTCTAAGGATTTCATTTTATGAAAAATTCTTCTGGTTTGCTCAGATGTTATAAGACCTAATGATTAATACTGTGTTATGAATATTCATTCCATACTTAATATCTCCAAAGTGGCTATATTGTTTCATGCTAGTTTATTCATTCAGTATCACCAGATGAAGTTTCAGCTACTAAGTACATGGCAGAGAACAAGAAAGAATGAACAATGGGTCTCTGAGAAGACAAAATAGATGTAGAAAATCCATGCAGATTTCACATTTTGCTTAAGGATGGGCCTTGGGCCTTGACTTGGTGCTTATTTTAATAAGCCCAGTTACCTGTTTTCCCTGTTCCCAGCAAATAAGAATGGCAAAAGGTACCAGAGATAGCTAGACTAACAATAATGAATAATAACAATAGCAACAGAGTTTCTGAGAAAAAGAGAAGAGATAGCAAGCTATGAAGAGCAAATAGACCCTGAGAAGGAAATAACCCCTATATTGCTACACAGTGATACCTTCTCAATATATTATGTCTCAAAGGTAGTAAGTATATATAATACATTAAATACATTAGAGAAAGATTTACATTTTTTTAAATGTTGCTTTTACTTTCTCATTTAATAACATTTCAGGTATTTGGAAAATCTATATCATCTGACAACGCCTGTTAGAGGAGGCATCACTGACTTATTTGTTGAATTCCAGATAATGCTTTTTTCCTTTTAAATAAAATCCTCACTCATTAAATGATCCTCTCTTTCATTCCCTGTTCTTTTTCTTTTAAGTTTCCTCGAGAAATAGTTTTATTTTCTTGCCTCTGGAATAATTAACAGAGTTTGGTGTTGTCATCTTAAGTGATTTTTAAGCTGAACTTATGAAAACACAGATCTGAACAATCTCAGGATGAATACAGAGTCAGGAAACCAGTAACCACACATCTTTGTGCCCCCTCAGAATGCAAAAAGTACATTTATAGAAGAAGAAGATAGCATGTTGAGAAATTTTGATGATTTACCTGTTTACCCTATAAAGGTATACTTATTCTTTTGTAATCTAAAGTTAACAATAATATGTGTCATTGCAGGCCCATTGATTGTTTTAATACCTTCTCTTTATGGAAGAGATGACCAGGTCTAATAATAGTTCCTTATACCCCACACCATACCCACAATACACACACACACACACACACACACACACACGCTCACAGACACACACATTTCCCCACTCTAGTTCTGTACTCTCCTGTTAAGTTCTTATTCAGAATACCTAAAATACTCACTTAAAAGTGCTTTGGAAAATATTGGATGTATATTCATAAGGGAATATTGTTTTCAGGGGTGTGCCTCAGTCAAAAGAAAACCTTAGGGGTTTAGTATTTCAGTGATCATTTGGGTTTGTCATCTGGAGAGACCCCTTCAGGATATGTTCCTATAGTTCCTTTAAAAACAGGCGTAATGAGGAATCCATTAGTATCTCCTGTAAATAACTGCTCATTTTCCTTTCTGTTTTTCTCTTTGAAGACATGACAATGGATGAAGTCCGAGAATTTGAACGAGCCACTCAGGAAGCCACCAACAAGAAAATTGGCGCTTTCCCACCTGCGATTTCTATCTCGAGTGTCCCCCTGCTGCCGTCTTCTGTCCGCAGCGCCCCTTCCAGCGCTCCGTCCACCCCTCTCTCCACAGACGCACCAGAATTCCTGTCAGTTCCCAAAGATCGGCCCCGGAAAAAATCTGCCCCAGAAACTCTCACGCTTCCAGACCCTGAGACAAAAACCACCCTGAATTTACCTGGCATGCACTCTTCAGATAAGCCATGTCAGCCCAAATCAGAGTAACTTCATACGAATATCTCATGGGGTTTTATATTTTCGTTTTGGGGTTTGTTTGTTTTTTAAAGAAACTTCTGATATAGGAAAAGACTGCTTTGTCGCCCAAATATGTTCCTTCGACCTGAGTGTGCATGTGATTAAGTAACTTCACATATAATATGATCCCCTAAGTACGCCACACAGCATCATATCAGATGTGAGATGTCAGACTTGCAAAGGACAGAAAGAATCTTTTGTAGCCACAGCTATAAGTCAGGGAGGAAGCCTTGTTATTGGCCTTTTGATGAGGTTGGCATGGACTTCAAGGGTAAATAAGTTGAAAACTTTGCAGCACTTTGTTACAAGGTGTGGTAAAATAGTGAAGTCAAATTTCCTCCCATCAGACCTGAAATTTTCCAAAATACTCTCAGGCATAACATACCTAATTGTTAAATTTTGAACTGCTGATCACCAATACTTGAATACCAGTAGTTACTGAGGTTCCTATTTTGGTTAGTCTGACTCAGGATTTGGGGCCTAATTAACTCCTTAAATTTTTGAAAATTTTAATTACCAACCTATAGAGGCTCCAAGTACAATTAATGATAACTTATTTATACCTTCCACAGAATTTAATAAAGACTCCATTTGTTTCTGCCTTTTAATAACTGTGCCCCTGTGGCCTCAGCAATCTTTAAGAATTGTGTGGATGAATGTGACCATGACTGACTGATTCCGGAATGGTTTAGTTTAGGAACCAAGAGGCCCAGGTGAGGCAACATTTTTTATCTCTACAGGTACCAACAAACCTTGACTTGTCAGCTTCCATTATTCATTAAGATTCTCAGAATTTGCAATTAATTGAACAGAATTCATACAAAGAAGTTCAAGGGTAGAGTAAGCTAACTGGGCTTCAACACTGTCAAGTCAGAATGTCTGGTGCATGAACCATGAAAAAGAGAATTGTCTCCCGTCCCCCTTCTTGTTTTACTCTTGGTGACATCTAGACTTCCCTGGAATGGATTGCCAACCACCAGACCTTAGAAAAGACTACCATTCTTTTGCTTCTTACTTGAAATCCAAACATTGGGAATATCACAGAAATTGATTAAACACCCTCAAGTGGGAGGAGAGAATGAGCGGACTTGCTGACTCGTATTTGTAGAGTGAAAAGGAGGAGTAATAATAGACGCCCCTCTGTCTAGCTTTCTTTCCTGCGAGTAGTCGTAATGCAAGATCATTTATCAAAGTGGCAGAAACGGAATTCTCCTTTGGTCTAAAGAGAGAAATTTGTCACCTTTGCACCTCACTGCCTTTAAACACAGAAGGGAGGGCAAGCAGAATCTCAGCACTGACTTTTATCCTCCAAGAGAGAAGGAGAACAAAGTAATTCGGCAACTCCGAGGCCTGGGCCCCAGCTAGCCTTCCTGACCGTAACCTCCAATCTCAGGAAAGGGACCTTCCCAAAAACACAGACTCCAAAGGAAACAAAATAGACCAAGGAGCATATTCTCCTTCACTCACAGAGCCTCTCAGCCAGTGGACCCTGTCCGCTTCCCTCTCAGTGCTCAGCACTCTGGGTGGTGTCTTTTAGGTTGATCCACTCTGCCAAGGTGCAGGTGCTGGCCCCAAGAGCCCAGCACCAAAGTGTCCTAAGTCATAGGTCAGACTGTGAAGATCATTTCTTTATGTGTAGGTTGACATTTAGCTTAAAAAAAAAAAGAGAGAAAGAATAAACTCAACTCAAAGGAAACCCATTGCTAATAGCTTAGATCAACAGTGCATCTCTTCCCTGAGAATGATAGTATCATAGTAAGACACCTTCTGTGCATGGTATAGAAGCATGATTTTTGCTTGTGGGAAAACTTTAACTTTTATCAAACCCCTTGAACTTCAAAACGGCTCCCTCTCCACACAGTAGTACTTAATGAGAATGTTTGGCTTTAGAAAGCAAAATTCTGCTTCCAGAAGACACTGAGATAGTATATGTATTTGCTTACCATTGCAAGCTGAAATCAGGGTGGGGGTGGGATCATTATTTTCACGTAGGACAAATTTATTTTGTGCAGGTTGTTAACACATCTGGCACCTAGTTTTTCCATTAATACCATTGCTATTTTCCCATTTTATAAAGTAGTTTCTGCTGTCAAGGTCAACAATTCTATATGCTTTAGAAAGCTAATTTCTGATTTCCTTTTGTGAGTTTTATTTCTTTGATAGCCAGTATAATAGCACAGACACCATTTGCAAAGCTACCCATGACAGTGTGATTCTTAGCCAACAAATGTGTGTGCTCTCAAAGTATGTTCAGTTTTTCTGTCTACGTGTGGAATGTGTGCATTAAAAAGGGGGTGGGGGAGTGCAGATATTCGTTTAGCTGCTTTGAACATTTAATCCAGTCATCACAAGGCATAAATGACTTCAATGTTTTACAAATCTTGGTTTGCAAGTGTCATTTCACATTCTCCATCCATGAATCTGTTATTGTGGGATACAAGCCTGTGATGAATGTGTATATAGAACATTATTAATTCTTACAAGGATGGGAATCAAATGGCTGCATGATGGAAATTTAGAAGAAAAAAAAACCCAGAAACTTGAATTTGCTAAGCATGTCTGGGGGAAAACAGAATCCTTAACTCAGTGCCTCTGTCTGCGATATGGAAACCTTCAACTTCGTTCACCAAAATTGTATTATATCTGTATATATATATAAATATAGTATAGTGAATCAGACACCACCAGTTTTAAGTCTCTGATAGCCAAATTTAAATAAATAATCCATAGAATAACACATACATTCACCCCATCTTCATCTCTGATGTTAGTGGAGACCGTCAAAGTGACCGTAAATTTCATTACTTTGGGAGGATTTCAAATATGAAATACCCCTGTGCTTTTCGTTGACTATAGAACAGCATTCTTGCCTCAGCTGTGCTTTCCTGAGATGAGGAGATCGTGGTGTTTTTATTGCATAAACTTTGTTAAAAATCACCTCTGAGGATCATTTCATTTTCCCACTTTTGGCTGTGGTAAGACAAAGCAAAGGAAAAGGATAACAATGAAGGAGACTGTGCCATTGTTGGCTACCACCGTTATAACAGAAACAATATGGGTTTGTTGGTAAACTAAATTTATAAACCCTTCCATTATTGTTTTGCATCTGTGTGTGGGGAAAATGACTTTAATTTATTTGGAGGTATTTATTGGCCATGTTTTTGTTTGTGAAAATAAATCCCTAAGTAGCACAGTTGGGGATGTATTATGCAGACACTTGAAAAACACAATACCCCCAAAAGCAATTGTGTGGTTTTCTTTTAAGATATTGTAATAAACAGTGAACTAAAAGAATTGACTCTGACACTTCTTGATAAATCATTTTTCTGTGAAAGTTTCAGGGCAAATGTATTTGTGTGTATTTTAAAATTCTACTTCCTTTAGCATCTCTCTTCATGGCTCAGAGACAACAAAGTAATAGGTCACTGGCTGGCTTAGATCAACAGGAATTTTACTTTTGAGAAGGGCGGCGGGGGGATCGGGGGCGGGTAACTGACTCTACATATGATGTGTAATCAGATAATCCAATAGCGAGGAATCGTCTAAATAGTTTTAGTACTTTTCCAATCATCTGACTCAGTAGGCTAGGAGACAGCCTGTCATCTGAGCCGTAGTTCTTGAAATTTAAAAAAATCTGTCCAGTGACTGCAATTTGATCATAAATAAACTATTGGAAACTATTCATTCTTGCTGAAACTGAAGTGTTACACAATAGCACAGCGCTGGCATGCTAAGGCAAAACATTGGGTTCTTCTGTGTTCTACCTTCAAAACAATTTGTTTGCGTTTGAAATGTAAGTGTTTAAGCTTTTTAGGAGTTAGTGCAATAAGAGAATGTGAATATGTCAGGAACTTTTCAGATACCATTGTTAATTGTAATTTTGTTGTTAAATTAACATGCTTTAGGATAAGCCTCTAGATGTTTTTGCTTTAAATTGAAAACAAGTCTCCCTTCAGTTTCTGTGTATCGCCAAGAGATTCTTTGAGTTGATGTTGTACCTGTACCACTTATATGTAGCTTCAAGTGTAATTATTAGTGTTTACATTGGAGCTGGGATCTTGATTGGTTATATTAGTCAATATACCACTGCCACTGCTGAAGGACCAAGTGTTGGAATGCATAGTGTTACAGACTACAAGCAAAGCAAACAAAAGTTGATCCTCACTTATGCCATCCTTCTGTGTCACTTTATGGCTGTTCTGTGTTTTTCCCCCCAGTTATTTATTATTGTTAATAACTTACTTTTTCTTACATTCTGTTGTAAATAAAATACAAAGCAATCTTCTTTCCAAGTGTAGCTTCCTCTTTCTCTCTCTCTCTCTCTCTGTGTGT
Source organism: Daubentonia madagascariensis (assembly GCA_023783475.1). Lineage (NCBI taxonomy): Eukaryota > Metazoa > Chordata > Mammalia > Primates > Daubentoniidae > Daubentonia > Daubentonia madagascariensis. Next base: position 14,234,280 of record JAKFHU010000487.1, read on the forward strand.
GTGTGTGTGTGTGTGTGTGTGTGTAGCTATTCTCAAGGGAATACTGGCAAGTGTTAACTCGTGGGTTGATGGAAAGAAGCCATAGAGGAAGAAGTAACAAGCCGGTGGTCACTCCTTAGACACAGTTCTAGGTGACTTGTACGACTTGTGTGCAAGGAAGCCTTGCCTCCTAGTAGGCACATGGTACCTTCAGGGCCAGGGCCCTTGGTAGGAAAAGTCTGGTTGTCTGCTCTAATTATCCAGCCAAAAAATACCCAAGGTGAATCTATAACCCAGTGGGATACACACATAGATTCATCCATCCATCTGCCAGGTGCTTGGTTCGCCCTCATCAAATGTGAGCCCACACACACACGCCCCAAGGGAATCTATAGGAACACCACGCCAGGGGCACACCGGATTCTATCTGTTGCAGGTTGGGCCAGTTTTTAAGGTGTTGTGATTTCTCCATCTCAAGTAACTCCTGTTGTTCACAAAAGGGTCCTCTGGGGATGGGTAATGTGAGGACAGAAATATTTTATTGCCCTTTGCTTATTAGTCTCCTCAGAGCTTAACCAGCAAACACGCCTCTCCCTCTGTTCTCTCCCCTTGAGTCATGAAACTGATGTCAATGTTACCGGCCTCCAAGTGGAGGTTTTTCCAAGTTCTTGATGATCCTTGAGAAAAGTGAGAAAAGCATTTCAGAACATACGACGTAAACCAAGAAAGTGACAGGTTTTTATTGAAAACGAATGTATGCTGTCAGGAGAGAGAGCGGGCAGGCTGGAAAGAGAGCACATGCACTGGGAGGAAGTGGTTTTAGATCTTTTCTAGTTTTACAACTTGAGGGGAGGAATATTCAAGACCGAGGGGTTGGCTTTTACTAAGAATTTAGGTAGTAATTTCTAGAATTGAGTTCCTTCCCATTTTCATACTTTGTATGGTTGTCTCGGAACTGTCATGGTGATTTCAAGGGTGGAGAAAAGTTAGAACTACAATGTAAATGATATTGTAATTAGCCAAAATTCACGTAAGGTGACAGAGATAGCTGATAAGCCAGCTGAAGCTGGTTCCTGCCTGTGGTTATCAGCCCCTCCAGTTAGCTTCTGCTTGAGGGTTGTTTACTTTGACACCTGCACCCAATCTTCAAGCCTCTGCATCTAGTCTCAGCCCTGTCTCCTAGTCTCCTACTCTTGACGTCAACATCCACATCGTATGTTCTAACATCTGATTGGATTGGGCACACAACTTCATATAACTGCACCATCAGTAGGTTTTCTGTTTTTCTTTTTTAATGATCAGCAGTTGAACATGGAATCAGTAGGTTTTTTACACTGAAAATTTTCCCAAAATCATGTAACATCAATCCAATTAACAAAACCATGCTTTTGTAGTTCCAACTTCACCATAACCACCACCACCCTGCCTTTGAATTCTCTTTTCAAAACACACAAACTTCCCACACATAGTTGTTGGCTGACTTCCAGCCAGCAAACTTGGGTACATCCAGGCTGGATATATTCCTGGGGCCAAAGTATATGGGTTGTTAAATATTTGGATGCCTAATATTAAATACCTAGATGTTTGTAACACCCCCAATTTCCTCGTATAACTTTCAATCATTTAAACCTCACACTTAGGCTTCTAAACACCCACATTCTTTTCTAAAATTTCCTTATTTCCTTCATTAAATTCCACTTGGGGTTTCTTGCCTCTGACCTCCAGCTACACCTTGGCCTGTCAAGTTCAGGATAAGTCACATGTCCCTTCTCCAAGCATGTTCTGAAATATCCCTATATGAAAATGTCACCCTCAGATCTGAAGCTTTGATGGCTCTGTAACAACAATCAACCTGTGTGTGTACATACATTCAGGTATGTATATGTTTAACTCAGTGTGGTTCGTCCAGACCCTGTTTTCAGGCTTGCACATTGACTTTCTCTGCTTAATTTGTTGGCCCTCTGATATTCCATGCTCCCATAAATTCTCCCTGTTCCACAAAGTTCAACCTAGTAGGATATCCCATTCAAATCCAAATATTTAACTACTTCCCTGCTCCTGGGAAAGTTGCAAACATGCTTTTGCTGTTCCCAACATTAAGGAATTGAGCTAATCTGTAGCTAAACAAACTGGACATGACCTCAGGACCTGATGAATCTGGCCATTCAGTATACCAACATTAATGGGTTGAATTAAGCACCTGGAATTTACGGGGTAATTATATTTAACTATAAGTACCAACTTTCTCACTGAAGGCAGACACAAAAGATGAGACCATCACTTCCCATCCTTTCACTTACAGAAGGGATTTTTGACCACTCTGTCATTGGAGGGTATTTGAGGGTTGTCAAATCAGGACTTTTGTGATTTTTTAAAAATTTATTCCAAAATAACTTTCTTGCTCCCAAGGGATTCTACATGCAAGATGCTGGCAGTTCATTAGCAACCCTTGAGAATCATTTTGTGCTCTTAAGCATACAAGTGATTATATTCAGAGCATTCCAAAGACAGCTCTCTGCTCTCTATGTGCATGCAGTGTGCAGTTAAAGTCAGTCACCAGTACTAAATGTGTATTTTGCCTCAGAACACAACTTGAATATTCAGAAAAATTTATACCAGTTTGAATTTTCCCACTGTCCTCTTAGAGTTATTCTATTTCTTTGCATTTTGTTAAAATCTATTATATAACCCCAAGGACGTGACTCTTCTTTTCAATTTCATTAAGTACTTTAGAATTTGCTCTTTCTTCTGCAGAGTATAATTTATAAATGTATATCTTTCTACAAAATGCTCTGAGCATTCTGAATTGTTTTATAAACACCTCTACATTTGATACATAACAAGTTTATCATTTTTCACACCCATATAATATTCCATTGGGTTGAAAATCCATAATTTACTTAAACATTCCTTTATTATTTAGCATTTAGGTTATTTTCTGGATTTTGTTATTATATAGAGTGCTGTTAGTAACATCTTTGTAACATAGTTTATGTCTTCTTTTTAATTATTTGTTTTGGATAAATTCCCAGAAATTGAATTACTGGGTCAAAGGATGTGAATATTTTCATGACTTTGAGTACTTACTGCCAACATCCCCTCCAAAGAAAATTATACCACTTTACAATTCCACTGACAATATGTGAGTGAGAACATGTGTCTTTTTAGACAAGTATTTGCAGTTTTAAAAGCTCACTATTCTGAACTTGGTAAGTAATCACCAAGATCAAATTCCATATAAGTCCTTTGTTGTTGAAATGTATTAATAGGCCAAATACCCTTATTTTAGATAGTTATGTGATGAAGGGAGAGCCCAAATACAAAGAAGCTCTCTGATTTATTTAAATGTTCAGTGCCTTCTCCAGCTTACCAAGCTACAGAAAACATTTGACTAGCTACCACAGAAACAAAAGCCTAACTTGAGCAGAAGGAACTGCATTTAATTGAATAAACAAACATCAATCCTAAGTCATTTTGTTTGCACACTTACAGTGATAACAAACACTGAATTCATCTTTATTTGAGGATTTCCTGAAAACCACTAAGTGCCAAGTTTTTTCGAGGTTTTTTTATTTTGTTTTAATCAAGAGAAAATCAGAGTAAAACAAACAAACAAACAAACAAACCACCTCACTGTTATTTTAGAATCAGTGATTTCCTGATTCTGGCAGAACCTTGGTAAGGACAAAGCAGATTCCTTCCTAAGTCTTTCATTTAACTTCTTGGAAAGAATCTGATGATAGATTTCATATGTTCTCCAAAAAAGGAAAAAAATGGTTTGTGCATCATACTCTCTTGAGCCATGTGAGAGCCATTCCTGAGAAACAGAATTCCCCACAGGGAGAGCACTGTGGTCATTTCTCACATAACAAGGACGAGGTATAAAATTTACCCTCAAGTTAGTTTGGAATCTGACTATAGTCTTTGCTTTTATTACCAGTGTTGTATATTTGTTTTAATTTTTTTTTTATTTTTTAGACAGGATCTCACTCTGTTGCCCAGGCTGGAGTGCAGAGGCATTGTCATAGCTCACTGCAGCCTCCAACTCCTGGGCTCAAGCAATCCTCCTGCCTCAGCCTCTCTAGTAGCTGGGACTACAGGCGCATGCCACCATGCTTGGATAATTTTTTTTATTTTTTGTAGAGACAGGGTCTTGCTATATTGCCCAGGCTGCTCTCAAACTCCTGGCCTCAAGCGATCCTCCTGCCTCAGCCTCCCAAAGTGCTGGGATTACAGGCATGAGCCACTGTGCCTGGCCAGATTTCATTACTTTTACATTTACTCATTTGTGAGAGAGTGTGTGTGTGTGTATGTGTGCACGCGCGTGTGTATGTGTAGTTCCATGCAATTTACTCACCAATATAGCCTCATATAACTACCACCACATTCAAGATACAGAACTATTCCATCACTACAGGACTCTCTCATACTGCCCCTTTATAGCCACACCCATCCCTTTGCCCCAACTCCCTGAAACCTTTACTTTTGAAAAACAAAGAAAATATTTCACTGAGGCAAATAGCCATCTCGGTTTTTTTTCTGCTACTGTCTGACATATTCATCACAAATCTCAAACATTTTTTGATGATTTTAATTTTAAAATTACATTACATTTTAATTAAATAGTTTTAATTGTGGTAAAATACACATAACATAAAATTTGCCATATTAACCATTTTTAAGTGTATAATTCAGTGGCATTAAGTATATTCACAATGTTGTGCAAAAATCACCATTATCCATTTCTAGAAGTTTTTCATTATCCCAAACAGAAACTCTGTACCCATTAAATAATAACTTCTCATCCCTCCCTTTTCCCAGCCCCTGGTAACCTCTATTCTACTTTCTGTCTCTGTGAATTTGCCTATTCTAGGTATCTCATACAAGTGGAATTATACCGTATTTGTCCTTTTGTGTCTTGCTTTCACTCAGCATAATGTTTTCAAGATTCGTCCATGTTATAACATGTATCAAACATTTTAAAGTCTTATGGGGAAAAAAATCGGATAAGCCAATAAACAGTTACCCCACTGTGTGCTGCATTAATAAACAGACATTTTCTAGTTATTAAACAGCAGTTTTCTAACGCTGTGTGATGTGAGGCAAGTCACTTCATCTTTCTGAGCCTTTGTTTCGTCAAATGTAACAACGCAACCAGTAATAACAGGTAGTATATATTAAATCTGCATGGCAAATGCATAAAAAAATTAAGATTGCCAGTTGGTGATGGAAGCTGCTGCTGAAGAATCATGAGAAAAACAGAGTGCACAGGCCAATTGAAACAGAAGCGCCATGAGAAAGAGCACGTGGTTCATGAGGAAGACAGAGAGGACAACGCTCCTGGAGCACCATCAGCATGTGAAGCTCCTTTCATTTGGCATTTGAGTGGATGTCTGTTCTTTTCAACCACAGGAACTAAATGAAAATAGTTGGGAAGTTTGATAAAATCTCCTTCCTGGAAACAAGTTTGCCAAAGGAAACAAATGCAAGAAATGCAAATTTTGAGTCCTTTTCTAGGATTCTAACAAACCTTGACTACATCCCAAGTAGAAAGAATAAGAATGATGTTTCAAGAATAAGGTGAGGCTGGGTGTGGTGTCTTGGGCCTGGAGTTGAGGTCGGGAGGATCCCTTGAGCACAGGAGTTCAAGACTAGCCTGGGCAAGGTAACAAGACCCCTTCTCTAAAAAAGAAATTAAAAAATAAGAATAAGGTTAAATATGTTTCTGCTTGAACAGAACTGTATGATGAAGTCAGACCTGCAAAACCTGCTTCATTTTCATGCACGCAAGTTTTGAATTATGTTTTACTCCTGTAAAGGAGAATTAAAGGAGGGTGCTTGGATCATTTTTTTAAAAACCACATAAACACAATTGGCTAATTTCAGATTATCTGGTGGGTCAATAGTGTGTTATATTCAGATTCTTTTGAGCAACATGACCTGTTATTGTCAGAACATAAAAACGTCAAAGGCTTCTCTTTTTTCTGATATGCTAGGTCTAATTTGCATCCAGATGAAAAAGCTTTTTAGCATGAACCACCCTCTGGAACCTGATGAATGACTTTGAGACAGAAGTGGTTAGTACACAAGTCTAACTTAAAAGGTCAACATTTTGTTAATTGGATTGGCTAAGCAATACCTACCAGTGCCTCAGCTGAAAGTCTTCAATAATTCCTTTTACATAAAATTAAACTCACTGGGCGAGGTGGCTCACACCTGTAATCCTAGCACTTTGGGAAGCCGAGGTGGGAGGATTGCTTGAACCCAGGAATTTGAGGCTGTAGTTGCAGTGAGCCATGATCGCACCACTGCACTCCAGCCTCAGCGACAGAGCGAGACCCTGCCTCTAAAAAAAAAAATTATTTATTTATCTTGTTTAATTAAAACAAATGCACCCAGAGGAGCATACATATCTTAAAAACGAGCCTCTTCAAACCTGGATCCAAATATGAATCAATCATTTTAAGTGTTTTTGGTGAGTTCGTCTCCTTCTCCTCACCATTGCACCTTTCTTGATGTTTCAAATGAAAACCAAGGAAAGATGGTTTAAAAAGTAGACTACCTCAAAGTCTCCAGAGGTGACACTCTGAGTGAGAGCTCTCTTCCCGGAGGGAGCTGGGATCCATAAAGGGGACCTCTAAGATTTCACATGGTATTCTCTTCTTTTCTCCCAAGTTTAGTCTTTGTTTTTGTTTTTGTTTTTAATTTCCTCTAATAGATGGTCTCCAACTCACTCCTCTGAGTTATCAATGACCCGTACGCACAATGGCTCCTTAACCCTGATCGCAGCTGCCATAATGCCCGTCACTGGGTCTCCAACAGCTACCCTCAAACTCACCTCTCCATCCCTGGCTTTCTGATGGCATCCTTGCCTCCACTGAGACAATGGGAGCCACCTCTCTTTTTCTAGTTTCCAGCAGATAAAGATGTTTTCCTGACACCCCAAGTTGGAACTCTAAAAACGTTTTCCTGTTGGACCATAGCCACTGGGGTTTCGAATGCCAATGTGAAGATGATATTGATCATCCTTTGGCTGCACCGGGTGGACCAGGTGAGAATCTAGTTTCCCTGTTCAGCACTGCTACTGTGAGCAAATACCGAGTTCAAAACAACCAACTCTCAAACCACCTTTGGGAACACAGCTCTTTTATAACTTGGGGACTGCTCGTGTGTGTGTGTGTATGTTTTTAATAACACTGATAACTACTAATTGGCTGTAGTTCAGGGAAGAAGTCATTTTTTTCTTGGAGACAATTAAATTAATTTTACTGCAGTTGAATCTAATGTAATTCCAGGAAAAATAATTTCTTGATATGAAAACACTATGTAAACTACAAAGTTTTATAAACATAAGTTGCCATTCTCTTTATTTCCAAATATTAAAATTTGGATTTTAAAAAATATAGATATAGCTAACATTTGCCTCGAGGACAGCACCACCTCCGAAAAATATTTTTAGCAGAGAAATGGAAATGTTTGTGTCAATGGCACCAAATGTCTTGCTTCTTTCCCACTCACTTGATTACTAAGACAAAACTTAAGCAACTTATAAATCTATATTTATACCAAAAAAAAGTAATCAACTAGACATTTAGGTTAAGAATAGGATCAACTTATTTGCGGGGCTGGTTAAGAAGGAGAAGCTTAGGAGCACTGGTTGTCTAATCCACACACGCACCCTCATACTTGCTAATGCTGGGCTTACAAACTGAGGACCTGGGGACATGGAGGTGGAGGATTCCCACTTAGTCCAACAGGGAGCCTAGCCCAGACCCACTTGAGCTTCCCCTCAGGCAGCAGTTCCACAAACAGACTCACCAGTACCCATCCTCACCCTGCCCCCTTTGTCACAACTAACAGGGTTTAGGGGTAGAAGGTATTTAGGCAGCCTCAGACCTCTTCATCAGCCCCACCCCCAACCTATTGGGACAAAATATTCATTTACTCTCCTCCTAGGCTGGATTCTTCACGCTCAGCCTTCATTCCTTCCCTGCCCTCCCTGTGAATTGACTTGTTACTCAGCAATCAGTGGACTTGCTGGCCAATGTGCATAGGAGCCGACACCATGGCACCAGCCTTTGAGAAAAGAAAAGCTTTATTGCAAATCAACTTGCAAGGAGACAGGAGGAAATGCTCAAATCCCTGAGCTGGGGGCTGGTTCCGGCTTTATAAACATAGGGTAATGAGGCATGATCTGATTGGATATTGCAATGAGGTGATGCTGGGAGGAATCATCTGATTGGATCTTACAGTGGGGTGACACCTGGGCTCAATCTGATTGGATCCTGGATCCTGCCATGCAGTGTCCTCTTCTTAATTCAGTCCCCACTCCTTGGTGCAGGCACTTAGGTTCCACTTACGGTTGCACACCTGGTTCATCTGGGCATGCTCATGTTACTGGACCTTCAACCTGGGGGTCCACGGCAAGTGGAAAACAACACACACCTTTCTAACATCAAAGTAGAGCCAGATTGATCTGGTGCAGCTACAGGTTTACGGGGCCAATTTCTGCTGAGTCCTCATTCCTCATTCTGGTCCTGATGTAGTTTATCCTATAATCTAGTACATTCTTTCATGTTTCTGTCTTTGTTTCTTTTTTCCCTTCCCTCCTCCCTTCCTTCCACGTGCCTACTATGTACCAGACCCCAGGGGAGGCATAGGGGGTACAAAAGTGAGCAAAAATAAATCTGGTCTCTGACTTTGAGGTTTAGTGGGAAGGATAGGTGATAATTACACAGTCACACAAATAAATGTGTCATTGCAACTTGATACGGGGTCAGTGAAGGAAGATTTCATCATGTTAGGAGACCATACAGCCCAAGGAAAGAGGGCCACTCAGCAGAGACAGATCTGAAAGGTGAGTGGCTGTTAGATAAATCAGGAGGCACTGAAAGCATTCCTAGCAAAGGAAATGCACGTGCACAGGCCCTGAGATGGGAGAGGGCGTAGCCGATGCCAGGTTCTGAAGAACATGGCTTGAGTCGGAGGACAGGGATGTCTGATGAGAGATGTAGCCCCTTGCAAAGCCCTCGTGATTTAGCAAATAAAAATACAAGATGCCAGGTGGAATTTAATTTCAGATAAACAAGGAATAACAGCATGGGACATAAAAAATTATTCATTATCTGAAATTCAAATTGCCTGGGCACCCTGTATTCTCTTTGGCAACCCTACTTGTAGGTCAAGGTAAGGATTTGATTTTGTTCATCCTGAGAACAAGGTATTAAAGTGTTTTAAGCAGGGAGTGGCATAATCTGATTAGAATCTTGAATAGATCATACTGGCTACAGATTGGAAAGGGAGGAAAAAAACCAGGAAGACCAGGAAATAATTAACATAGTCCAAGTAAGAGAAGGGGCTTGGAATAGGGGGTGGCAGTGGAGAAGGAGAGAGGTGGGCATGTTGAGCTATGTTCAGAAGATAAAATCAACAGTACTTGGCAATCTACTCCAGTCCTACTGCTTCAGGTTCCTTTCATGTGACTATGATGCCCCGATCTGTATCACCCACCTGGGCTCTATCAGAAACTCCAAGATCATATGGGGTATAGCTCATTTGGCTTCCCAAACTTAACACAGCCAAAATAGAAGTCTGGGTCTGGCCTCCCCAAACCACCCCTTGCAAATCTCCCCCTCCCCTGCCCAGACTTCCCCATTTCAGTAAAGAACACCCGATCCACCTGGTCACTCAAGGTCAACATGTGGAACTTCCCCTTGATTCCTCTCAATCCATCCCCATCCTGTTGTCTCTACCTTCAAATTGCGTCCTGAAGTGGTCCACTCTTTCCTAGCTCCACTATTATCACCCACCACAAGCCACCAGCTCTTGCATCCAGATGAACGCTCGAAATTCATCTTTCTGTTTCTGCTTTCATCCCCTGTGAGCCATTCTCCACACAGGAGCCAGAGTGATCTTTTCAAGACAGAAATCAGATCTTAGCTTAAAACCCTTCAGTGACTTTTGACTGCATTTAGAATAAAACGCCATCTCCGCACCTGTCGCCTCCAGCTCTCCCCCCACCTGCCTCCTCCTTGGCCCTCAAATCTCAGAGTGACTTTGCCTGCGCAGATTGCCTCCCCACACTCAGAGAGAGCCCTCTGGGAACGGGAACCTCGTCTGTCTCATTCTCTGCTGAATTCACGGCTCCTAGGCACTCGTCAGTATCCGTGACATGACATGTCAACTGTAACTCCCCCACCCCACCCCTACCCCAAAAAAGGAATTATATCTAACCCAGATGTATCACTTGAAACTTTTTAGAAATAAAATAATCAGGGAAGTTCTGAGAGAAAGGTGTTTGGTTTTTCTTTTTTTCTTTTCTTTTCTTTTTTTTTTTTTTTTTTTTGCTCGGGCTAAAGTGCAGTGGTGTTGTCACAGCTCGCTGCAGCCTCCAGCTCCTGGGCTCAAGCGATCCTCCTGCCTCAGCCTCCCGAGTAGCTGGGACTACAGGCGTGTGCCACCATGCCCAGCTAATTTTTTTACTTTTTGTAAAGATGAGGTCTCACTGTGTTACTCAGGTTGGGGTGTTTTTTTTGGGGGGGGGGTTTAATGCCCTAGAACTGAGCAGAAACTCAGGTTGGTCTTGCACTCCTGACCTCAAGCAATCCTCCTGGCCTGGCCTCTCAAAGTGCTGGCATTATAGGTATGAGCCACCCCACCCAGCTGGGTGTTTAGCTTTTTGGTTTTTCCTTGAGGATTGGAGTAAATACTTCCCCCAAAATTATCAGCACAAAACAGAGTATCGATTTTTAACTCTGATGTTTCTATTGGAGTTTAATGCTAAATAAATGACTATAATGAGGGAAATACATTACTAATAAAATTCCCTGTATTCTAGAAACATCCTATTTTAATTTTTTTACCTAAATCTTTTTGTGCTTTCTGTGTAAAGAAAAAAAATGTACTGAGTTACAATGCATTTAATAACACTATGTACATGTTAGCTGCTTTGTGTTCTGAATGATCAAAATTGCTTTGTATGTTAAAGTGATCTTTGTGAATTTGTGAAATATTGTCCCAAAATACTTTTTCTTATTGTAATCTTTGTGGTATCAACTGTCATAATGCTCTTTTTACAGAAACATTTATGCGCCATCACATATGCATGGTTTTGAAAAATGTATCTGTGAAATGAATGAGTTCGTGGGTACAGTTTGGACCTGGGAGATGAGGGAGAAGTGTCAGCGGTTTATGGCCAGGTTGGAAGCCTTGTCCTGCTTTTGCTTCACCTTGGCCCTCAGCCCCTGTGACCAGAAATGACCTCCAGGGGCCAGACCTCTCTTGGGCTGTGCATTCACCTGCCAGCACTCACTTTTCCAGAGCACTGGTCACTGCTCAGGGCTCCTCTAACTTCAGCCTGGAGCCCTAATGATGACAAGTAGCCCACACTGTTCCTGAAGATGGTTGTGTATTCTCCAACACTGTGTTCTGCACATCGACTGACATAAAACTCTTCAGCCCAGGTCTGTCTTCCCACTTCCCTGTCCTGGCACAGTGAAATCACAAGGGCTTGCTTGACCTCAAATTCCAAATAGACACACCCTTTAGGATGGCTATTATTAAACAAACAAACAAACGCTGAGACAGAAAATAACAAGTATTGGTGAGGATGTGGAGAAATTGGAACCTTTGTGTACTTCTGGTGGAAATGTAAAATTGTGCAGCTGCTGTGCAAAATAATATGGTGGTTCCTCAAATACTGAAAATAGAATTATCATATGATCCATCCAAGTGGGGTGGCACGAGCCTATAGTTCCAGCTACTCAGGAGGCTGAGGTGGGAGGATCACTTGAGCCCAGGAGTTTGAGACCAGCCTGGGCAACATAGTGAGACCCCATCTCTTAAAAAAAAAGAAAAGTTACTAAAATGGTTTAAATGCTAGTTTTTATTTTATGTCTATTTTAGCACAATAAAAAATTTAAATACACCCATTGGTTTTGACACAATTGGCATTAGGTTGAAATGTATGCCCCAAAGTATGACAAAGGATCTTAGATTCTTCCTCCTTCTCCAATTTTTGCTATGGAGAAACCATCTTCAGAGGAGTCTGCCTGAATCCCAATAATATTGTTCAATTCTTTGTTGCAGTCTGAACATTTACCTCAAAGGTGTTTTGAGATTCTAAAACTGGAAAACATCTCAGAGCATCTTAGATCTTATTTAAGAACCATTACAACTTTCATATAATATAGAGATTTTGTAGCATACACATCTCTACCATCCACCTTCTTTGCAAAATGGTCCTTCTACTAATATTCCTTTGACAAAGCACTTACTATACCCCACTCATGCAATTCGTACATCACCAACTGTCAACTTTCCATGACAAATTCATAATGGGTAACATCCTCACTTTTGAATATGGGCAGGCATCCCTTCCTACCCGTTACATAATTAGACTTGTTCATTGTATATTTATACATCTGATTCCATTCTAGGAATTGAATGTGAGAGGCGATATCTTCCCCCAGTCTTCACAGCTACGAAGCCAAGCAGCATAAACATGACAAACAATCCAGATGGAACATCCACAGCACACAGTAAAATGTACAGGGTCAAAGCTGCCTTTGAAGACCAGCTCTTAAATGTCTCTAACGAGTGATGGATAACCAGGCCCTGTTCTTGTTCATTGACCTCGATGGACACATATTGGAAGTGGAACGCTTCAACCTGTTCCTAGTTTAGGCTAGGTTGCAGAAGTTTCCTGGTTCCCTAATTACAGCTGGTGTCCTTTCCAGAAAGGAGTACAATCTCCTTTAATAGCTTACCAAACTGAAGTCAAATTTGCAGATGAATATGCAAGTGCAGTTCCAGTTTTCCAAACCATTATGTTTTATTTTACCCTAACAGATCAAGTCCATATTCTATTTATTTCCACAGCTTGCAATATAAGTGTAATTTATTCAACAAACATGTATTAAATTCCTTACCTGGATCAGTCACTAGTGCTGGTGCTATGAATATGAAAATGTGAAGTCATTCATTCAATCAAACAGCACATTTTTGCTAAGTGCCTACTAAGTGCTAGGAAGGGGATGCATAGGTGAATATGACAGGAGTCCCCAACCCCAAAGAAACTTATGACATAGTGGAGGAGACTACGTAGGTAAGCAAACAAATAAATAAAATAATTACAAACTATGATAAAAAGAAAACAAATAGGTTCCTAAATTAAAAGAATGATGGACAAGACTTGTTTTAGCCAAGGTAGAAAGGAAGGCCTCTTTAATGGTGGTGTCCTCATCATCTCTCACCTGGACAACTATAATAGCTTTCTGAGGAATATCTCTGTTTGGGCCCCAGGGCATTTGCACTTGCTGCTGAGAATGCTCTTGTCCAACCTAAACACATGATTAGCTCCCTTACCTCCCTCATGTCATTACTCAAAAGACACCCTCTCAAGGAGGCTTTCTATAAGTAAAATACCACCCCTTCCTCCCCCACACATCCACACTTCACTTCCCCTTCTGAGCTTCATTTTTTTGCTTCTTACCACTTTTCACGATGTGAGTTATGAAGCATAATAATAAACTACGTCTTCCTGAACCCACTGCCCAACCTAATAAATAGAATATTATCAATATTATTAATATCTAATCTGCATATTTCGTCAAATCCCCAAACTATCAAAAATCTATTCCCTATTATGCAAGAGTGAAAAATAACAAGAAAGCTCTTTACGTACTGATCAGGTAATTATATCATTCACGTCCTTAACAGTACATAAAGGGAAAAAAACAAGGGCACAGCGGTGGATATACTATGCTGTCATCTGTGCAAAGGGCAGAGGGGCAGAGAAAACATAGGCACAAACATATGACTTGTATGTGCAGAAAATCTATTTGAAATAATCCTCTCTGGGAAGGAGAACAGGGTGGCTGGAGATACGGGTGGCAGGATGTTTACACTGTGTACCCTTTTTTACATTTGGAATTTTGTGAATGTGTAACCTATTGTAGTAGTTTGCTCAGGCTGTCAAAACAAAGAACCACAGACTGGGTTGCTTAAACAACAGCAATTTATCTTCTCACAGTTCTGAAGGCTAAAATTCCGAGATCAAGGTGTTGTCAGGGTTGGTTTTTTTGGAGGCCTCTCTCCTTGGTTTGTAGATGGCATCTTCTCCCAGCGTCTTCACATGATCTCCTTAATGCACGTCCGTGTCCTAATCACCTCTTACCGTAACAAAACCAGTCATACTGCATTAGTGCCTACCCTAATGATCTCATTTTACCTTAGTTAACTCTTTAAAGATGCTGTCTCCAAATACAGTCACATTCTAAGGTACTGGGCATTAGGATTTCAACATATAAATTTGTGGGAGTGGGGTATACAATTCACCACATAACACCTATCCAAGAAAGAAAGAAAGAGAGGAAAGGAGGAAAGAAAATTTTAAAATTTAGCTCCAGTCCCATAATCTCTTCTAGGGCTAAAAATAAGAGTCAGAAGTTGTTCTAATTCTTAGCATCCTTAAGAAGTTCCGTTGCGGTCTTTGGGCAGCTGTTCTTTTTCTTGTCCTAAGGTCTCCTGGTCTTCAGGAGGGTGGGACTCAGCCTTTACTTCTTGGCTGGGAGTCCTCCCGTTTTTTCTTCCCACTGGGACTCCCTCAAGGGCCTCCCACCTACCCAGGCTGCAGGACTCAGGAAAGGTCACTCTATGCCTCTTTTCCAAACCATGGGCTTTGGTCCCTCCTTTCCCAGGCAAGTAAACTTGATCCCTGTACTTGCTCTTCAACTGCAAGTAATTGTATAGCAGTTCTTAAAGTGTTGTCCAGGAACCCCTGAGAGTCCTGAGAGCCTTTCAGAGAGTCCAAGAAGACAAATTATTCACTTTTTTTTTTTAAGTTAGAGATGGGGTCTCACTATGTTGCCCAGGCTGATCTCAAATGCCTGAGTTCAAGTGACCCTCCCACCTCAGCCTCCTGAGTAATTGGGATTACAGGCATTAGCCACCATGCCTGGTTCAACACAAACTACTTCCATAATAATACAAGATGTTATTTACCTTTTTTAGTGCACCATGGATCTGTCCAGAAGCTACATGATTTGATACCACAATGAATTGAATGCACAAGCAAATAGGAGAATCTAGTTATCTTTAATTAAGATATTAAAGAGATTTGCAAAAATGTAAAACAATGCCACCCTTTTCACTAAATTATTTTTAAAATTATTTTTGATTAAAAATGCTATTTATGTTATCAAAACAAAAAATTACAACAAATTTAGTTATAGTTCTAATTGGCTTTTATTCACAATTCATGAATCAGGGCAGCCTCAATTCTACGAAACAGAATAAGAGTTCCCATTGGGCAATGGCAGAACAATGGGATTTGTAAAGTGGGAATAAGGAAATAGAATAGACAAAAAGCTGATTGGTTAACGTCAGGATAATTCTTTTATAAGGGTTAAACCCAAAGGGACTTCCTTATTTTGCTCACTCAGGTAGACTGGAATCTCCCATTTTCAAGAAAAACTAGTCTGTTTTGAGTTTATCTGATCGTTAAAATTTCAGTTTGATTATGTGGCATTTAGCATGAGTGACTCTATTTTGGTTTGGTCTGGTTTGTTGGGGCCTAGTACAAGAGCTCAGTCCAAAACAACGGCCTCCCATAATTTTTGTTAAACAATGTTAATATGAAATTAGTTTATTATGTAAAAATGAATAAGGATATACTTTTTAACTTATCAGTTTTAATATCTAATACAGCCAATATCTAGAGATATAACCCATATAAACAAAAGTTCTTTGCGGGCCTCAATGATTTTTCTTTTTTTTTAGAGACAGGTTTCGCTCAACACCCAGGCTGGAGTGCAGTGGCACGATCCTTACTCACAGCAGCCTTGGGGCTCAAGTGATCCTCCCACTTCCACCTCCGGAGTAGCAGGGACTATAAGGCACATACCACCATGCCCAGCTCTGGACCTCAATAATTTTTAAGAATATAAAGGAGTCCTGAAACCATAAAGTTTGAGAACCCCTCTTTTAGTGTCTTCAAGCTAAAGAAGATGAAAAGTACAAATTCAATATTATGACTAAGTTTTCACTGTTTATTCATTAGTCCCACAAATATTTATAGGACAGGCACTATGCCAGACACTAATGATAAAACCAGAGTTCCTTCAAAGAAATATAATGAGATATAGGAATAACTGGGCTGTCTCAGCGCTGGATGACACATGTTACAATAGCACTCGTACCCGGAAGTCAGATATTTAATTGTCTCAGGGAGTCAAGGAAGACTTCCTGGAAGAGAAGAAGTCTAGGATAAGATCGAAATATGGGAAGTATGTACCAAACAAGGTTCAGTAGAGGGGCTGATTTGCAGGAAGGAAAAGGAAGGTTTCACAGAGGCAGAGATGTATGGGCTGAATTTCAATACAGACAGTATTATTTTTCCTGCTAAAACTGGGGCCACAAATTTCAAAGTCAAATTCTTTGGAACCTTTGAAAAATAAAAGGCCTGTTGGCCTTGTAAGAATTTACTGTAGGCCCTTTGGAGACCCAGACGAGGATCGCTTGAGCCCAGGAGTTCAAGGCTGCAGTGAGCTATGATACTGCACTCAAGCCTGGTTGACAGATGGAGACCTTGTCTCTCAAAAAAAAAAAAAAAAAAAGAATTTATTCTATTTGAATCCTTAATCCTTGAATCCTTAAATAGTCTCCTTTTTCCAGTGCTGTAATGTGGCAGTGAAGAACAAGACACGTAGCTATCTGGTGGATGCTTAATCTAAACTGAGGGATTTTGTAACATATGGTACGTTTGTTTAGTTAATTGCCTATTGGATGGTTTCTCCGTAAGAACATACACAATTAATCTTTTTTACTTTGAATTTTTTACATTATCTATTGAATCAGCCACGCTTATCTTAGAATCACAAATTTCTCCCGGAAATGAAGCCTTGCCAAAAACTGCCTCACCTTCATCAAGCTGTTCGCTAGTTTGAAACTCCGGTAAACTGGGGAGAGACTTCCCCGCCGGGGCTAAGAGAGCACGGGAGACAGACACGACCCGGAGGTCTGTGAGGCTGCAGAGACTGGAGCTCCCTGGCGGGTTCTGAGAAGCAGGAGGGGACTAAGCACTTCATTTTCAGACAGCACGTTAATGACAGCATGTCTAAAGAGGGAAATATTTTTTCTTTGGCACATTGGTCCACGGGGCCGTAGTAGGAATTCCTCTGGCGTTTCCTTAAAGTAAAAAAGAATCTGGTTTATTTACATTCGCCCACTTCCCAAGCCTATCCTTCCGTCTCTCAAGTCCATACTCCCTACAGCGCGCAACAGACAGGCTACCAGACAGGCACCGTTTCCGGGTCTAACCCTTCCCATCCACGCCAGAAGCACATCCGGGACTCGGGGGAGGCGTGGCCTTGGGAGGCGAAGTCTAGGCGCAAACTCTGGGCCCCGCCCACCCGACGGCGCTCACAGCTCCGCGGGCTCCTTCGCCCCGCCAGAGGTCGCAGGCTGTGAGAGCGGGTTTCTGCTTTGGCTAGTGCCCGCCCCCTCTCGTGTTCATTCTCGCGAGAGAAAGCGCGAGGCTTGCCGGGAGCGATGCGCGGCCTTCCCTAGATTTGCCCAAGATGGCAGCCTTGGAGGAAGAATTCACGTTGTCTTCTGTAGTCCTGGGCGCCGGGCCTGATGGACTCCTCGGCGTGGAGCACAGCGACAAAACAGACCAGTTTCTAGTGACCGACAGCGGCAGGACCGTCATTCTCTATAAGGTGAGAGCAATTGGATCGGAGCACCCGGGCTCCAATCTCTCCTCTTTCTGAGCGCGGAGCCCGAGCTCGGGATTCTTACAGCTCCAGAAAGATATCGTGGAGCGAGCTTAGCAGAGCCGGCTTGGCCTGTCTGGTATGCTGAGTGGTGTCTAGAATCTGGCTTGATTGTTTTGCTGTAGAGGCATATTTCCGAGTTGCTGGCGACAGAGCGTCTAAGTGCACGTGGGCTAGATACGGAAAGGAAAGAGAACCCGTGCTTTTGCTTCGGAACTTGCGGACGTGGCCTTGCTAAGATCCCCTCCTGGGGTCTTTGTCATCCTAGCTGCACGCAGAAGGGTGGAACGGAGATTGGTTGGGCAGGAGAGGATGACATTGACAGGGTAGGAATAGTGGTTTAGTTCTGTGTCTATACACTTCATCCTCCTATCCTTGGGAGAAACCATTTTGAGGGGAAAGGGGCGGCTTTCTTGGTAGCTTGGTAAGAGTCTCGATTCTGAGTAACTTGTCTGTTGGCAACTCTGGTTCACGCTGTGAATCCTGGAGTGGAGACCAAGGAAATCTGCACGCCCCGCCCCCTTTTCAGCGTAAGGCCGGACTCGACACACTTTCTGTCTAACCTTGCTTTTGGTGGTCATATGGAAGGCAATTATAATATTTTTATCTGAGCTGCTGGACATAGTTTTCCGTGTCTTTAAGAAGTTAGCTATCAGCTTTGAAGTTTTGGGAACTGGTTGCCAACAGCTTCCTGTATTGTTTGTTTTGGCTCTGCTTACTCTGTTGGTCGTCACCCGGGCTGTCAGGTGGACTTCCAGTTTTGCAGTTCCTACGTAAGAATACAGTAGCTGATTGGAATTGAATAGACATGATCCCAGCTATCCCTACTTAATTTCCCATGCCCCTGTTCAGAGGCATAATGGAATCAATTTTTAAAATGTACTGTCGTTTATTAACAAAGGTTTGTTAATCTACATATTTTTTCATTTTAGGAACTTAGTTATTAAATATATTTATACTTTTATTTTAACTACTGTTCAGAAGTTTTTAAATTTTAATTGTGGTCAAATACACATACAATTTACCATCTTGACCATTTTTAAGTTTACATACAGTTCAGTGGTACCAAGGACATTCACATTGTTCTGCAGTCATCACCACCATCCATCTGCAGGACTCTTTTCATCTTGCCAAACTAAAATTCTGTACACGTTAAACAATAACTCCCCATTGCCCCCAGCCTCTGACAACCACTATTCTTTCTGTCTCTATCAATTTGACTACAGTAGGTACTTCATATAAGTGGAATCTTTAGTATTTGTCTGTTGTGACTACTTATTTTTTTTAACTGAGGAAGTTTGTTAAGTGCTGTCATTTTAACGGTTTCTTTTATTTTCATTGTAAATGTAATTGCTTTTAATGTCTGAAATTGACTTCTTTAATATTGTATTTATTTTAATTTCATTAGGTTTCTGATCAGAAACCCTTGGGGAGCTGGTCAGTGAAACAAGGTCAAATTATAACATGTCCTGCTGTGTGCAACTTTCAAACTGGAGAGTATATTGTTGTACATGATAATAAGGTGAGTTTTAAAACTTTTATATAATAGTATGTAGAATACAAATCAAATGTTGATTTATTAACTATTTGTGTTTATTATATGTAAATAGAGAATGGCATACATTTTAACTTGTATGTTTTGATTTAAGGTTTTGAGAATATGGAATAGTGAAGATGTAAACCTGGATAAAGTATTTAAAGCTACAGTAAGTCTTTAGATTTTCCAACATACTTATTTAGCTTATTGATGAAATGGAATCATTTATAATAGAGTATGTGTTATTTATCTTAATGCCTCTGGAAAAGTGAGCATAAAGTTACAATCAGTTTTTCATTATAGTTAGTGAACTTCCTGTGCCCTTTCTCAGAATAGACCCTGCAAGTTTTGTGTATTGTACGTTTTAAGAGTGGTGCATAATACAGTAAAAAAAGAAATATGACTACCTGTGCCTTTCCTACTAATGACATAAAGTGTGTTAATTAACTTTTTCTTACTTATGAAATGAGGATCTCAAACTAGGTTAATCTCAAAAGTTCCTTCTAGTTCTAAATGTCTGACTCTAAATATAATTGGCACATTTTAGAAGTGGCTCACAATAGGGCTAATTCAGATATAATGCAGTTGTCACCTGGATCCTTGAAACTTCTAGGTAGCTAGCTGTGCTGTCCCCTGGCTCCAGTCTTTTCATTTATCATGGAGTAGCACAATCCTGAATTTTACACAGTGGAGGTTGGTTTTTTTGTTTGTTTGTTTGTTTGACCTCACATGTTGTTAACTTCTTTTCTTGGCATTGCAGGCTGTAGTTATACTTGTGGCATTTAGTCCTTATCTAACACCAGGATTGCATGTACATCTGCATTAGTGGCTTTATGTGTACCTTCTCCACCCTCAGTCTTGGGAGACCCAGGTTTTAGCCTAACCTCCAGTATTCGAAATGGATTAATCAAAAATGAATAAAAAGGGTTACTTATGAAGGAGAGGTGGGGACAGGGTAGAGAGGGTAAGAGCAGAAGTTAGACTTCGGAGTGTATTTTTTGTTGTACCTTTGATTTTGGAGCCATACATAGTTATAAAGCAATATTAAATCAAAATGAAAACAAATCAGTCCCTTAAAAATAAGCCTTCTGAGCTGGGCGCAGTGGCTCACGCCTATAATCCTAGCACTATGGGAGGCTGAGGCAGGAGGATCACTTGATATCAGGAGTTTGAGACCAGCCTGAGCAATATTGAGACCCTGTCTCTACCAAACAGAAAAAATTAGCTGGGCATGGTGGCAGGCACCTGTAGTCCTAGCTGCTTGGGAGGCTGAGGCAGGAGGATCGCTTGAGCCCAAGAGTTTGAGGTTGCAGTGAGCTATGATGATGCCACTGCATTCTAGCCGGGGCGACAGAGCGGGACTCTTGTCTCAATAAAACCCAAAAAACAAAAAAAAGCCTTCTATAAATGTCCTTATTACATTAGGTATAAATTGTTTAAGAATAAAAATTGAAATATTCTTACATTTTTCCAGTTGTCAGCTGAGGTATATAGAATACATTCAATACAAGGAACAGAACCCTTGGTGCTATTCAAGGAAGGGGCTGTTCGTGGTTTAGAGGCCTTGCTTGCAGAGCCCCAGCAGAAAATTGAAGCTGTTATCTCTGACGAAGAAGTGATTAAGTAAGTTCCAGTACTTGCAAGTGAATTTATGAAAATGAAAATGTACTGCACATTTTTTCATTACATTTCTTGCCGTGTTCGAAAGTATTTTTGGTTATAAACATTATAAAAGTAACCTAATTAAAAAACTTTTATAAGACATTGACCAAAATAACATCCCAAAAAGCCTCTGGGGTGATAGATGATTCAGGAAACCATAGTCTTATGAGTCTTCTTCTAATGACAGAGAACGGATAGTCAGTTATTTGAAGATGAAATGCGTTATCCCAAAAGACCAAAATCTTTTTGTTTCTGTCATATTGCCCTGACTGCCAAGCTTGTGACTTTTTCCCCTGGCGAAAAGTACAACTTGTTGTCAGTGAAATCATGATGGTGCTTTAAGACCTCTGCTTTCCCAGATTCTGGAATAAAACTGGGAAAATGACCCACCCAAATGATAGAAGGATGTTTCATAATTTCACTTCTCTCTAATCATTATTTAACCACATTTCCTGTCCATATGACTTGCTGCTTCTCCAGGTCCACCTGGTGGAAACTAAATTTCTAAAAGTCAAAACAAAGACTTGTACTTAGTAAGTGAACAATGTGGACAGTGACCAGTTATATCTTAGAGTGACCTGATGAACGCCTCTAAGGTATGAGCCACTGTGTCTGGGAGAACTCTTTAGAGGACTTGTTTCTAATTGCCACTTTGCCATAAACTGGCTGCACAACCCTTCAATGTCCCTGTGCCTCAGTTCCCTCTGTCAATTGAACAAGCAGATGAGATCTTAACGTTTTCCTCAGAACACGAGTCCCAAAAGTAACTCTGAAAAAAGGAGTGTGGGGGAGTCAATTTAAATTTGGGAAACACTGCGTACCCTTCTCAGAACTTTACAATTTACATTATCATCTGGGAAGTTTAACAACCTGCATTTAATCCAGAGATGCATTTAACAGACGCATATTCCCTCCGGTATATACTTTGAAACACCGAATTAGGTGTTCTCTGATGTCTTTCTGGTTTTAAAAAATATTTGATAAAAGATTTGATTAAATTTTAATTGATACTATGTTTCAACTGATGATTTGTGAGTCATGTAATTTTTCTTTTTTTTTTTTTTAGGTGGACGAAGCTTTTCATGGTATTTAGGCATCCTGTTTTAATTTTCATTACTGAAAAAGTAAGTGATATCTTCAGTTCCTGGCCCATTTTGTGAAATTTCAAAATCACTCATATTATTTTCTAAACTAAAGTGGGACTTTAGCATTTCTCTTAGAAGATTTTTAAATGTTTTTATCTTTTTTAAATATTAAAAAGTCATTAGTCACTAATTATAACATTT
This sequence comes from Daubentonia madagascariensis, assembly GCA_023783475.1. Classification (NCBI taxonomy): domain Eukaryota; kingdom Metazoa; phylum Chordata; class Mammalia; order Primates; family Daubentoniidae; genus Daubentonia; species Daubentonia madagascariensis. Next base: position 14,256,518 of record JAKFHU010000487.1, read on the forward strand.
TACATTTAATTGGACAAGAGGCTGTTAAGTACTCATTGATGTAATTACAATGGGACAATGTCTGGTTTTAACATATTTAAATACAGGTGGTTGAAATGGCAATATTTATAAAATAACCTTTTTTTGCAGCATGGAAATTACTTTGCTTACGTACAAATGTTTAACTCACGTGTCTTAAGCAAATACACACTCTTACTTGGACAAGAAGAAAAAACTGTTATACAAAGTTTTACTGCATCTGTGGATCGGAAATTCATCTCTTTGATGTCACTGAGTAAGTTTTTTTCTTTAAACTTTCAGAGATTGTGAATAGAGTGAGACTGTAGGCTAGTGTATATTTTTGAATCTTAGGCTTTTTGCAGCCTTCTGTTGTAGGCTTTCCCCTTCGATGCTCCCTTGCAGCGTTTATGCCTTCACTTTTTGTACTTTGCATATCTGGTCATGCATTAGATCAGTGGTGCTGTGTTTTGAGGGGCTATTGAAGTACTTTAGGTAGAGCACGGTTTTTTCTGTAACTTTTATGTCTTAATATTTACCATAAGCAATAAATAACAATATAATACTAATAAAAAAGAAAAATCAGCTTTTAGGTGATAAGGCCCAGTTCTTTGACCTGGAGACTAACAGGGCAGCTTTCACCTATGCCACCTGCTTTGTACAGATTTTTAATGCCTTGGAGTCTACCTCTATATAACGTCTAAAGTATTATAACACCAGGTTTAGACCTCTATAACCCCACTGGAGGGCAAAAAAAAAAAAGCCTTTGTGGTGCCCTCTCCCATTCTCCTTCATGGCTTCTTTTGAAGTTGTTTTGAGAAGATTAAGGGGGAATAAACAAGAGCAATATTTAGGAAACATTTCCATATTATCACAATTAAAATTCTTTGTGAAGTTTTTCAATGTGCAGATGTTTGCAGTAGCTATTAAGAAAAAGGCTCTTACCATGTGTCTTATCTTGAAGGTCATTGGAATGCACTTAATGCTTTAGGTTAATGAACATTGAAGTAAGGAAGTCATATAAATCTTTATGTAACATACCTGTAACCACATGAAATTGCCAAAATTTGATTGACCTGTAAGAAACAGCAATTTCATACGGTTTTCAGGGTGATTGGGTAAGAAGAAATGTAATGTATAGACCAGATGCTAATTACTTTCTAATAAGGGATGTATCCTTTTAGGGACTAGATTATCTGTTTTCCTGGCAGTACCCTCTCAATATTTTAAGTTATTATAGGTATTTACAGTTTGTATTTCTTGGCTATTATGATATTTCTTACTGGGATTTTTATTAATAATACTCTTCCCCCCAGTTTAAGTCTATAGTATACTCTTTCAGGGAAAGCATACAGCAATGTTTATTTTTCTGGTTAGATTCTTTACCAAATTGGTAAAATCTTATAAATAACCTAGTAAATTTAACTATAATATAGAAGTGTCCTTTACCCAATAACGAACAACAAATACTTGTTTCCAACAGGCTCTGACGGATGTATATATGAAACTTTGGTACCAATACGCCCAACTGACCCAGAAAAAAATCAGAGGGTAGTTAGATCACTGTTACTCAAGGCTGTTGCGTCTGGTAATGCTCAAAATGGTGTCGCTCTCACTGTCCTGGATCAAGATCATGTAGCAGTCCTAGGAAGCCCACTACCAGCTTCTAAGGGTAACTGAAATCCAATTAATTAAGGCTTTTGCGTCATTCCTTCAGTGTGCCGTTTAGTCCTCCTTTTCTTTTTCATTTCTTTATTACCACCCTAATTCATTTTCTTGGTCATTATAGTTATTTGTTTTTGTAGCTTCCTAATTCTTCTTAAAAAGGTTTTTCATTTCATTTTATGTTGATTAATCTTTCTAAAACACTTCTTTGAATCACTACCCTGCTCATGACTATAATGTCATAAAGAAATAAAAATGGTGAATATCCATGTCAGTCTGTAGGCATTTAAAACATTGGTAAGCCTTGCCCTGCCCCTGACCCCTGGCAACCCCCAGTCTGCATTCTGCCTTTATGGATTTACCTATTCTGGATATTTCATGTAAATGAAATCCGACAATACCTTTTGTGTCTGGCTGCTTTTACTTAGCATAATGTTTTCGAGGTTCACTCACATTGTTGGATATATCAGTACTTGTTCCTTTTTGTGGCAAAGTAACATTCTATTGTACATATATACCACAATTTGTTTATTCATTCAGTGATGGACATTTCAACTATTTCCATCTTTTGGTTATTGTGAACAATGTGTAAACATTTGTGTACGTGTATTTGTTTGAGTACCAGTTTTTAGTTCTTTTGGATATATACCTAGCAGTGGAATTGCTGGGCCATGTGTTAATTCTGTTTAACTTTCTGAAGAACTGCCAAACTTGACAGTGGCTGAACCATTTTATATTCCCACTAACTAGCATTGTACAAGAGTTCCAGTTTCTCTACATCCTCACTAACCCTTGTCTATTTACCATTTTTTGGATTATAGCCATCCTAGTGGGTATGAAGTAGTACTCATTATGGTTTTGATTTGTATTTCCCTAGTGACTAATGATGTTGAATACTTTATCATATGTTTGTTGGCCATTTATATATCTTCTTTGGAGAAATTTCTATTCAAGTACTTTGCTTATTTTTAAATTAGGTTGTTTGTCTTTTTGTTGTTGAATTTTAAGAGTTCTTTATGTATTCTGGATACTAGACCCTTCTCAGACATACAATTTCCAAATATTTTCTCCCATTCCATAGGTTGTCTTTTTATAATACTTTCTTGATAATGTTCCTTGATGCACAAAAGTTTTTAATTTTCATGAAGTCCAATTTGTATATTTTTTCTTTTGTTGCTTGTGCTTTTGGTACCATGTCTAAGAATCCATTGCCAAATCCAAGGTCATGAAGTTTTACCCCCATGTTTTCTTCTAAGAGTTTTTTTTTAACTCTTACACTTAGTTTGTTGATTCATTTTGAGTTAATTTTTGTGTATGGGGTAAAGTAAGGGTCTAACTTTATTCCTTTGCATGTGGCTCTCCAGTTGTCCCAGCATCATTTGAATGGTCTTGGCACCCTTGTTGAGAGCCATGGATGACTCTCGGTTCTCATCCATTGGGCCAGTACCACACTGTTTTGATTACTGTAACTTTATAGTAAGTTTGAAAATCAGGAAGTGTGAGTCCTCCAACTTTGCTCTTCTTTTTCAAGTGTGTTTTGGCTATTTGGGCCCTTGAAACCATATGAGTTTTAGGATTGGCTTTTTCATTTCTGGGGGAAAAAAGGCCATTGGAATTTTGATAGGGTGGGCCTTGAATCGGTAGATTGCTTTGTGTGGTACTGCCATCTCAACAATATTAAGTCTTCGAATTCATGAACACAGGATGTCTCCATTTGTTCATGTCTTCTTTAATTTCTTTCAGCAATGTTTTGTAATTTTCAGCGTACAGACTTTCACCTCCTTAGTTAAATTTATTCCTAGGTATTTTGTTCTTTTGGATGCTAATATAAATTGTTTTCTTTCAGACTTTTCATTTCTAGTGTATAGAAACTCAACTGATTTTTGTGTGTTGATCTTGTACCCTGCAGCTTTACTGAATTTGTTTATTAATGATAGTCTTTTGTTGTGGATTCTTTGGGATTTTCTCTATACAGGATCATGTCATCTGTGAATAGAATTAGCTTTATTTTTAAATTTATATGCCTTTTGTTTTTCTGTTTCTTGCCTGATTACTGTGGCTAGAACTTGAATAGCAGCGGTGAAAGTAGGCCTCCTTGTCTTGTTCCTCATCTTAGGGAGAAAGCTTTCAGTCTTTAACCATTGAATGTGATGACAGTTGTGGGTTTTTCATATATGCCCTTTATCATGTTGAGGAAGTTCCTTTCTATTCCTAGTTTTCTGAGTTTTTTTAATCCTGAAAGGGTGTTGGATTTTGTCAAATGCTTTGTTTGTGTCAACTGAGATGATCATGTGGCTTTTTTCCTTTGTTCTATTAATATGGTGTATGACACTGATTGATTTTCTTATGTTGAACCACCCTCGCATCTCTGGAATAAATCCCACTTGGTCATGGATCTTAATATGCTGTTGGATTCAGTTTGTTAGTATTTTGATGAAGATTATTTGCATCTATACTCATAAGGTATATTGGTCTGTAGTTTTTTTGTGGTATCTTTATCTGGCTTTGGTATCAGGCTAATATGATCCTCATTAAACAAATTAGGAAGTATTCCCTCCTCTTTCATATTTTGAAAGAGTTTAAGGTTTGGTGTTAATTCTTTAAATGTTTGCTGGAATTCACTAGTGAAGCCATCTGGTTCTAGGTTTTTCTTTGTTGGGTGCTTTTTATTATTATTACTGACTCATAACCAACTGTTAAAGACCTCCTTTCCTTAGGGCTCACCTTTCCAAAAGTCCACTTCTCGTGATGACCTCTTTGATGACCTCAAAGAGGCTCGTGATGAATTCCTTTGAAATCCTGTGGCAATAACAGTTTTCATAACTCATTTTTATACTAAATAAAGCAAAATTTGTGTATTTAACTATAACTCCCCTCCCACCCCAAAATATCATATATTTATACTTGGGACTTTTTCTAAATTTATATGTCTTATTTCATAGAATGCCTCTCCATATGGAACATAAAATTTCAGACACTACAGACTTCAAAAGAGTTACCACAAGGGACCAGTGGTCAAGTAAGTTTTTTCACTTGAGGACTTTTTCAAGTTTAATTATTTTGTGTGTGATAAATAACACTATTAGAGAGCCGGTCTCTTTGGGTCTAAGTATTTTGGCAGTTTTTTGAGCTGGGCACAGTGGTTCGTGCCTGTAGTCCCAGCTACTTAGGAGGCTAAGGCAGAAAGATTGCTTGAGTTCAGGAGTTCAAGGCTGTAGTGTGCTGTGATCATGCCTGTGAATAACCACCACACTCCAGCCTGGACAACATAGCAAGACTGTGTCTTCTAAAAAAAATAAATATTTTGGTGGGTTTTTTTGTGTGTGGGGGGGTTTGCTTTTTGTTTTTAAAAATTTGCTGAACAGAATTATTTTGGTAGTTTTTAATTAAAATAAATTACGAATTTTTTTTTTTAACCTGAAAGATTATATTATTAGCCAGGTGCAGTGGCTCAACACCTGTAGTCCCAGCTACTAGGGAGGCTGAGGCAGAAGGATCACTTGAACCCAGGAGTTTGAGGCTGCAGTGAGCTCTGATTGCACCACTATACTCCAGCCTGGGCAACAGAATGAGACCCTGTCTCAAAACAAAACAAAACAAAAAGATTATATTTAATTTGGTTATTGTTTTCATAGTTACCTTATATCTTTACTTCCAAAAGACTAAATCATAGCCAGTTTTCTCTGTTCTCAAGGGAGAACAGTTAGGTAATAAAACAACTTTTGTTTTTAGCTGCTCTTTGGTTTGATCTTTTTACTTATGTGTTTTGAACTACACCCCAAAGGTATTACTTTTCCTAATAAATTAGTCTCTTAGGTTATACATCAAATATTACTGTGGAATTACATAAAAATACTTAAAGAATTAAAATTTAAGCTGACCAGACTATAAACTTCCTGTAACAGGGGTCCTTGTATGTTTTGTTCTCCATTGTATTTTCTTTTCTTTCTTTCTTTTTCTTTTTTAATAGAGACAGGGTCTCACTGTGTTGCCCAGGCTGGAGTGCAGTGGTGCAGTCATAGCTCACTGCAGCCTCCAACTCTTGGCCTGAAGCCATCTTCCCGCCTGGGCCTCTCTCTCTCCATTGTATTCTCAGTGCCTAGCAAAGGTACTCAATCAGTATTGGTTGTTTAGTGGATGAATATTCATATACAAATAAAATGGAAATCAAGGCAATAGAATGTTATTGATAATTTTAATTAGAGGATAAAGAGACTAGGTTTCTCAGCATACAATTTAATTTATTTTTAAAACAAGTAATTTTAACAAAATTAACCACTCATAATTCCACCATTCTAACAAACTTATTTTTTATTTCTGTGTTTCTTTAAGCTTTTAGTTGATATAACTGTCTTATTTTTACAGTCTTATAATTAGAATCATAAGATATAAACAGTGTTAAATTCTGGGTTTTGTTTTTTGTTGTTTTTTTGTGTGTGTGTGGGGATAGGGTTCTCGCTCTGTTGCCCGGGCTAGAGTGCAGTGGCATCATGATAGCTCGCTGCAACCTCAAACTCCTGGGCTCAAGTGATCCTCCTGCCTCAGCCTCCTAAGTAGCTGGGACTACAGGTGCATACCACCACACCCAGCTGGTTTTTCTATTTTTTGTAGAGATGAGGTCTTGCTCTTGCTCAGGCTGGTTTTGAACTCCTGGCCTCAAGTGATCCTCCCGCCTTGGCCTCCCAAAGTCCTAGGATTACAGGTGTGCGGCACTGCGCCTGGCACTGATTTTTTTAATTTAATGCATCATAACAGTTTGCCAGTGTTACAATAGGCTTGATAATTATCATGTTGATAGACATATAATAGTAATGGTATTAATTTTAAATAGTTCAATTATTTTAAATGTATATGTTGATTAGATTTTTCTGAGTCAAAAAGATCCTGTAAGTTATGCTTCATTCAGACTTGGGCAAAAATAAGAGCCCAAGAGCCCAATGAATAAATTGTGCATATGAGATCTGGAAAGGTACTCAACTTTGTCTTGTTCTTTTTTGTTATACTAAGATAGCTTATACAATAAGTTATTGTTGTAAGGCTTTGTTGAGTCAGAACTTGTAAGCAAATGTTCTGTTTTTGATAACTTTTTTTGTAGCTCTGGTATTACGGGGAAAATTTGTTTATGCTGCATGGAAAATTTCTGACTGTGATTCCATACAAGTGTGAAGTGTCATCATTAGCAGGTGCTCTTGGAAAACTCAAGCATAGTCAAGATCCAGGTAGAAACTTATGTGTTTCTTTAATTAATACAAACCATTTTATTAGCTCCCAGTTTCATATGTAGATTCCCATACCCTTATGTTTACAGAGCCTGTTCTTAATTTTGAAATTTGCCACTGTTCATTGAAACTTATGAACATTCCATATTGCAGGGACTGCTGCATGCTGAAGAGCTATATTGTGTTCTTCTGACTTCAGGGGCAATGGGAGAATCCCCAAGCAAAATCGGTTACACCTCTACCCTCCCTTGTTTACCGATAGCCTCATCTGTTGGCTTAATGTTGCTGGACATGTAATTTTTTATTGTATTATGATTTACTGATCTGAGGTTATCAGTAGAATTACTGATTACTGGCCTTTAAAGCCTCTTTTGAATTGTACATGAGTGGTTGTTTTTTATTGTTCTTTGTTTAGTTGGGTAAATACCAATAGGTCAAAACATTCCAGAAATTGTATATTTTATGTTTTCTTAGGCACTCATGTTGTGCCCCATTTTGCAAACTGGGAAACGTCTCAGGGATGTGGATTTGGATGCCAGAACTCAGAACAGTCTAGAAGAATTGTAAGTTTAGTAATCGAAATAGAAATGTAAGTGCAAACGTTGAAAAACGGAGAAAGGCTGAATTATTTTGATTCATATCCTTACAACTCTTATAGCTTTCGTCTTGATGACAGGTCAGTTTGAGGCTTGAACCCAGTAACCTCACAGCCTTTACCCAAAAATGACACATGTAGTCTATTGGTAATTTTTTATGGGCATTTGTGTATAGTATTAAGGCCCAGGCATGAAAATGGACCAGTTTGCAAGTAGCAATAAAACTTTCCTGAGCACAGAGATTTTATTTTGTGTTTAAATAAGAAAAACCTTAAAAATCTTAACATACTTAATTTCAAAGCTGAAATAAAATCACTTTTCCCTATAACAAAATTTATTTTTAGAAATTTTTGATTACACCAAAATTGTGCTAGTCTCTTTGGAGTGTTTTATATTCTTCTAGATGTATATTGGATCTCTTGTATTGTTTTATGATCCTAATCAATTTACTTTATTCTAGTTAAGGAGACGAAAAATTGAAGTGAATTTACAGCCAGAGGTTCCACCATCCAAACAACTTTTATTAACCGTAAAGGTAAATTTAAAATATTGGAAATACGAAAAATCAGCTTGAGTAGTCAAAAGAAATTCCGTGTACTTTTCATTTCATCTTATTTTTATGATCATTTTTATAGCTATAGCTAACATTTGTGTAGTGTCTTAAGGGTGTCAGACTTGATCTGGTATTTTGGCTTATTTGGCTCTGTCATATTATGCGAGTGATGTTATGGTGTTGGCCTCAGCAGTTTCTCATTCAGCTTGGCATCAGATATATTTGCAATTTAGCCTTCTAAGGATTTTGGTTTCTAAACCCTTGATATTTTTTTTCTTTGCATTTTATTTGTGTAGCAAATTGTAGTATCAGCTCTAGTTGCACAGGAGTGCGTGAATACTGTTAGTGATTTGAGAAAATGTTGTGCTAGGAAATTTTTTGTTCAGAGTGACGTTTATTAATGTGCCAGATTGAATTCTTTAATTCTGCCTTTTCAGAAAGATTCAGAAAAACACATTGAAGTGGAACTACGTAAATTTTTGGCTATAAAGCAGACACCTGACTTTCACGCTATAATTGGGGACATAGTAACAGGACTTCTGGGAAGATGTAAAGCAGAACCATCATTTTATCCCCGGAACTGTCTGATGCAGCTTATCCAAACACAAGTGCTTTCTTACAGGTAGATGTTTATGTGCACCAAACTTTACATGCATAACTCTTTTGACCTTGCTTTTTTTACAGGTCTAATTTTCTGAAACTCTGGAAAAGCTTATAAATTATCTGCAGTTGAGATTTTTCTCAATATATAATAATGATTCCGATTTTTTTATTTGTCTTAGCTTGTGCCCTGGCTTAATGGAGGTTGCCTTACAAAAGACAGATGTACAGTTGTTACAACTCTGTCTGCAGCAGTTCCCTGACATACCTGAATCAGTCACCTGCACATGCTTAAAACTTTTTTTGAGGTAAGTTAGAATCCAGTGGTCTTTTTCTTTCACTACATTTATAATCTCTTAAATTATTTGATTTCTAAAACTGAATGCTTAGAAAATGAAATTTTTTCCAAAAGATCAATTACTGATAAGAATTAACCTCTTGCTTTCAATTGACATCATAGTATTGGTGATGACTGTCTTAAAGAAACAGATATCAATATGGAGTCAGTTTTTGACTACAGTGGTGCTGTGCAAGATGAGAAAATGGAAGAGCGAACTAAAATTCTTCAGAATGGCTTTAATCTTGAGGAGGGTAATTGCAATAACTGTGACCAAGAAGTAAATGAAAATCAGGACACAGCAGAGGAGACCACTTCCTGTCCCGTGATACCAAAAAGAGCAGCTCTGCTGTATCCTTTGAAATAGAGAGTGTGTCCCTCTGTTTCTCTTTCCAGGGATATAGTCACATGCCAAGCCACAACTAAGAAGTAATTATTAATAGATACTATAAAGGTTTTCTTTCTTTTTCAATTTTTTTTTGGTTTCTGCTTGAAAATGGATTATGTTCAATGCTACATGCAAACAACTTACTTAAACCTGTTTTCTTAATTAAGAAGCTATACTAAGGTAGAAGCTCTACCAACTCTAAAGATCAGTATTCTGAATAAATACCAATTATTTATACTAGTGATATTCCAGATAATCTCTAATGATTAGGAGAGTGTTGGGTGATAGAGATCTTTTAGAGATGTAAAACTTTTGTATAAATTTAGAAAACTATCATTGGGGAATGAAATTACTCATAATTTCAATGGAATAGAAATTATTCATAATTTCAGTAGAATAGCCTTTATTTATTGAAATAAGATTTTCCTTTAGTCCTAAGTAGAAATGCAATTCTTCATTCAGCATATAGTGAAACATTTCTTCTGCCTCACTTGAAAGATATCCCAGCACAACATATCACTGTAAGTGTTCTTACAAGTCCTATAGAATTTTATTTCTGGTTTAAGTTTTGCTGTTTAACCAGCTGTTAGGGCATTCTTAAGGTTACCCAGTTCTTTCATGTGAATAAGAGGTTGCCCAGCTCTCTTGGTGAAAAATTGTGCCAAGGAGACCAGAGTGGTTATTGGATGACAGACTGTGGCATTTTCCTCCTGCCAAGCTTGAAGACCAAGTTAAGCCACCTAAGTTGTAAATGAACAGACAGTAAAAAGGATTGCTGAGCGGATTCACCTGTGTCTACCTGTTATTTACAGGCAATAAGCTCGTCACCTACCCGCCTCCCCAAACCAGATGAGCTCCTCAGTGATGGCAGTCACTGTGTTTTATTCATTTTTGTGTCCCCAGATGTCTGGCATATTTTTTTGATGTATAGTTAAATTAAACGTCCTCTTAAAATTCTTTCTAGTCGTTTAGTTAAGTTTATAGAGAAAATTTTTTTATCAAAGTGATAAATTGTCCTTTTTTCCCCCCCACTTAGTTGTTTCTCCAGTATTTGTATTTCCTTTATCTGAAGTGTAGCGAAAATGCTTCTATGACTCTTCCTGGAATAAACCCTCCAACCCTTAACCAGGTGAGATAATTTTTTTTACTTTGGTTTGGTGCTGGGAGAAATCTGTAAAAAAGGTTGTATAAAGTGTCAGCACCTGGAATTCAGTAACAGATTTCTCCTTGTCTCCTGCTTCATATCAGGCTCCCCCTTTATTCATATAACCAAACCACTGGAGTTGGAAGGTGGGGAGAATCTCTCAATTTAGTAAATTTCTAGATCCATAATTCTGCACTATAGAATTTAAATTCATCTTAATTTCCTGATTCTTCCTTATGACCCTTTCCAAGAATTTCCTTAGCATTATTGAGAGGACAGGGAGGGGCTGATAACAAGTTGCCCCCTTAATCATCTCTTAAGAGTAAGAGAATGAAGGTTAATGAAAAAATGTTCTCAAAGAATCTCATGGGATACCCTCTTTGAAAACAGTAATTTTTATACTTGAAAGTTTCAACAATAGTACCAAAGGGTATGAAGAAAAAAGTCAACTTTGTGTCTTCATTACCCTAATCTCTCTTAGAGATAGCCAGTATTAAGAGTTTCTTTTATGTCTAGCAATGTTCTTTCTATATATGAACTTATCTTTCTCTCATTTTGTCTTCCTAACACAAATAAGATCATAGTCTGTGTGCTATTCTGCAAATTTTTTTTCATTCATTATGTTTTAGACATTTCCTGGCCCAGTACACATACATCTGCCTCATTCCTTTTAACCAATGCATACTATTTCATTTTACAGATATATCTTAATTTATGATAGGCATGTAAGTTATTTACAGTTTTTTGCTATTGTAAACCTTCAGGGAGTATCTTTTTATACATATCCTTGTATATTTATGAGAGAATGCCTGTTAGATAAATTCGCACAAGTGGAATTACTAGATGAAAGGTCGCATGCATTTTTAGTTTTCAGAATGCCAGATTACCTTTCTGAAGAGTTGTGACAATGACCACCACTACTGCCACCAAGGTCTGAGGCCTTATTTTTCACATTCTTACTGACACTAGTTTTGTCAAACTTTTGACTCTTTGCCAATCAGGTAGCGAATGTTACCTTATTTAATTTGCATTTCTTTGCTAATGAGAGAGGTGAACCCTCTTACCCATTGATATTTCTTTTTGTGAACCTGCCTGGTCAGGTTCTTTGTCCATATTTTTATTACATTTCCTATGTTTTTCTTTTTGGCTTATAAGTACTTCTTTCCTGTCATTTGTGTTTTTACTCAATTTAGTATAATTTTTGATATAGATAAGTTTTTCATATTTATACTATTAAAATTTATTAAGCTTTTCCTTTATGGCTTAAGTCATGCTTAAGGCCCTTCTCACTCTTAAGATTATTGAAAAAGTCACCTTGTTTTCCCCTAGTACATCAATGGTTTCGTTTTGTGTGTTTAACTCTTTAGTATGTATAAAATTTATGTTGGTGTAAGGGGTTCCATAGGGATCAGCTCCCCCTCCACAAATGGATAACCAGTTTCCTTAATGCTTTTTCATGACAGTGATATTTGCATGTTAACTACACCATTTGAAGATGTAGAACTACGTAGGAAACTTTAATAAATGTATAGTAATAATTTTTAGTTTATGGTAGCTTGTCTATAATACGTAATACTCTATCCTTGGGGTACAAAGTATCTTTCAGAATAGAAGATGAGTGGGTTCTTTTTTTGTAAGTACAAATAATTATCAAAACAACATTTTTAAAAGACAAGTACTAACTCTCCCTTGGATTAAATATCACTTTGGCTTTACTATGACTGATTAATACCATGAAAAAGATCCGATTATGCTTGTAAAATAACAAGTATAAAAGCAAGAAAAGAGCCTTTTTATATTTCTTAGAAATTCTTCCATCTCTAAACTACAATGTTCAGATTATTATGAAGACATTTTTCTTGTAACTGATATAATTATGGACTTTGTAAAATGAATTAAACTAAAATTAAATATAAAATCTTAACTTTCCTTTCCATATTTATCTTCAGATTATGGATTGGATATGCCTACTTCTAGATGCTAATTTTACTGTTGTGGTAATGATACCCGAAGCAAAAAGGCTACTGATAAATCTTTACAAGTTTGTCAAATCTCAGGTTTGTGATTATTTGATATATATTCATTTTATTTGTACTCAAGTATATCACCTGAATTAAAGTTTATTCTTATACTTTATGAATAATTTGGATTATTTGGAGGATTTGTTTATATGTTGAATTATGGTGAAAGTTACTCTGAAACTTTTTTCTTTAGATAAGTGTTTATTCTGAACTCAACAAGATTGAAGTAAGTTTTCGGGAGCTACAAAAATTAAATCAAGAAAAGAATAATAGAGGATTATATTCAATTGAAGTGCTGGAACTCTTCTGATATTACCAGTTCTCCTTCATAGACGTTTTATGAAGCTCTTTTATGTGAACTCTTCCTATTCATCCAGACAAGAAAGATGTTTTGTTTGTGACCATCTCAATTTCAAGGAAAAAGTGTCAGTGAGTACCTGGACCATTGCTTGTTGATGCTTCATGTGGGACTGCAGGCTTCACATGAACCTATTCTAGATTATGGACATTGATGAGGAAAGGTTCAGAAATTTTTAAAAAATAAGAACTGAGTTGATTTTAAGTAAACTTACTTGTGTATTGATAAAAGTCTAATTTCTTATGTATTTTGAATTGTTTTTCTTTTAATAAAAAATGACCATTGAAGCAGTGATTCTAGGAAGAATAACAGTTTTATCAGAGTCATAAACTGCCCCAGCACATCTGTGCTTGTGACAGAAGTCAGTGCCACAAGCAGGGCAGAGAGGGGTCCTTGTACAGGCACGCGCTTGTCTCCTGTCATTTCCCCCATCATTTACCTACTTGCACTCACCTGCTTACATACTCAGAGGTTGAAAAATACCTCCTCCTGTATATTATCTCTCAGATTACCTCCATGAAGAGTTTATAAAAAACAATTGCAGGCCGGGTGCGGTGGCTCGTGCCTATAATCCTAGCACTATGGGAGGCCAAGGCAGGAGGATCACTTGAGGTCGAGACTTCAAGACCAGCCTGAGCAAGAGCGAGACCCCATCTCTACTAAAATAGAAAAAATTAGCCAGGCGTGGTGGTGCGCACCTGTAGTCCCAGGTACTCGCAGGCTGAGGCAGGAGGATGGCTTGAGCCCTTGAGTTTGAGGTTGCAGTGAGCTGTAATGACGTCACTGCACCCTACCCAGGGCAACAGAGTGAGACTCTGTCTCAAGGAAAAAAAAAACAAAAAAACAATTGCGGTTATAAAAATGTATTACCAAATAGTGAAAAAGGTTCTTCTGAAAATAGTTCTATAGGTTGATTGACCATAGACTTCCTGGTTTTAAATGTTTGGATTTAGAACAAATGAAGATTCTATAGCCCAGATTTACAGAATCTTGATGGCTGAATTTACCTTGCAGTAGAGAAAGGCTGCATTTCAGGTCAGGCGCTCTGTGAAACTTTAGTCACAGCTATGGCCGCTGGCAAACAAGTTCTCCTCTGTCATTTTTTCAATATTGTTTTTATTGATGTATCACAGTTGTACATATTTTTAAGGTACATGTGATATTTTGATACATGTGTACAATGTGTAATGATCAAATCAGGGTAATTGGGATATCCATCATTTCAAACATTTATCTTTTCTTTGTGTTGGGAACATTATAATTCTTCATTATGAAATATACGATAAATTATTAACTATGATTTCCTTACTTTACTATCAAATACTAGAACTTATTCCTTCTGTCTGACTGTATTTTGTACTCTCCTCCGTCATTCTTATTCTCTCTATATATCTGAAAGAAAAATACCAATTTGACAGCGTACGGTATATAGTAACCATCATGTTCTCTATATATAACAGGACCTTTTGCTTAGCCAATTTTAACAAAGGTGATAACATTTCTCAGAAAAAAATGAAAAAATGTGGGTCTCCACAGTGCTTATCTTCTTATCTTTTTTTGCTGAACCATTTAAGAATTATTTGCAGACATCCAGACATCATAAAATTGTCTAAGCTTCTTCATCATACTAATTTTGAGCTTTAGCATAGTGGATCCTTTATGATTTATTAAATAGAAATCCATTTCGTAAGGGTTAGGATTATTCAGGATTTTCACACTTTTTTGATTTTTTTATTATTTTATTTATAAAAACCCATAATTAAGAGACCAGTCTCATTGATTTGTGAATTGCTTCAGCCACAGAAATCAAGATAATCAGTGGCCGTCAGTTCATAGATTGACATTTTGATCTTTGTGTCTTCTGATTTACTTGTACTTGAAGATTGACTTCTGCAGTGAAAAATTACTTACCTGTAAGGAATCAAACAAGTAGAGGCCTTTGAGGGGAAAGAGGCAAGAGGGAGATACCCTGTGCCCTCAACTTTTGCCTATTTGAACAGAGCTTCTGCATAGGGGCCTTATTTTATATAGGGGCCTTTATTGAAAAGTTTAATAATTTGGGTTATAAATACTATACAAGCAAATTCCTGAAGCTTAAGATTTTTACAGTGATTTCAGATACTTGACAAAATGGAACTGCCATTGACAAGAATATAAACTGTATTATGGCTTACAGAATGAATGCCATTTTAATTAAGTAGAAAATTATAATTGCCTTTAAATACTAGTTGCAAGTTATTTCTAGGTTGCCTGCAATCTAAGTTACTGAAATTAAACAAGGATTTTGTAAGGATATACAGAGACTCTGATAGGCTGAATTCTTCAAGGCAAGGACCTAGCACAGGACCACTGGTACATAATAGGCATTCAGTAAATTGTTATTGAATAAAGTTTTTGAATAATAGATCTTATCTAGCTGTAGAGTTATATAATTCTGAGGGTTTGCAATAGTTTCCTTTTCATCTATGTTCACCATATATAGGCAGTGTGTCTTCTGCCTCTAGGCTTACTTTTTATAATACTAGATGATATCTCAGATTCAGTTTTGATTATATATACCACATCTATGCAGTAATAAAAGAGTTCTTTAAACTGAAGTTCTCCATCTATTAAATGATTTCCCTTTGTGAACTTTATTTGTTTTCTGAAGGAAATGTGGGCCAACAGGGTATTATTACTACTTAAGATTAGGCATCTATTTGCTTTTTGCCTCCTCAGCCTTCTTTGTAAATGTTTGGGGACTGTAACTATAGTGGAGTCCATTGTGGATCATGTACCAAACTGTAATACACGGGTGGGCTTTTTGCTCCAGCTCTTTGTTGAACAGTTTAATCCTTAAAAAGTTGCAAGAAAAAGCAATAAACACCAATATACCCTTCACCTAAATTTACCTATTGGTAACACTTTACCATGTTTGCTTTACCACTCTCTGTGTATTTTTTCTTTATTTCCTGAACCATTTGAGAGTTATTTGCAGATATCTGGACACTTCTCCTTAATCCCATAAATACTTCAGCTTAATCCTCTAAAACAAAGGCATTCTTCTATATGACTGCAATGCAATGATCAAATTCAGGAAATTAATTTTTTTTAATTGTTATTTTTTTAGAGACAGGGTCTCACTCTGTTGCCCAGGCTGGAGTACAATGGGGCTATCATAGCAACCTCGAACTCCTGAGCTCAAGCAGTCCTCCCACCTCAGCCTTCCAACTAGCAAGGAGTACAGGCATGTGCCATCACACCCAGCTAGTTTTTTTATTTTTTGTAGAGACAGGTCTCGCTATGTTTCCCAAGCTGGTCTCAAACTCCTGGCCTCAAGCGATTCTCACACCTCAGCCTCCCAAAGCCCTTGGATTACAGGCGTGAGCCACCACGCATGGCCCAGAAAATTAATACAGTACTATTATCTAGAGTGATTACAGTTACTAAGATTTCCACAATTGTCCCAGTAATTTCTTTTATAGCTGGACTTTTCCCCCCTAAGATCCATTCAAAGATCATGCATAGCATTTCATTTTTATGTTTCTATAATCTAGAACAGTTCCCTAGACATTGCGTTTTTGAAGAATCTAGGCCAGCTGTTTTGCAGAATGTCCCACAACTTGGATTTGTCTAGTTGTCACCACATGATTAGATTCAGATGAAACTTTTGTGACAAGAAGGCTACAGAGAAAGGCATAGCCTATCAGGAAGAATGTGATGTGAGTTGTCCTATCGATGATATAAAATTAGATCACTTAGTTAAGGCAAGGGTTACCAAATTGCTCCACTATAAAGGTACCTTTTCCCTTTGTACTTCATAAATAACCTGTGTATATCTTTGAGACTGTGAATATCCTGTTCTGGGATATTCTTCTCCAATGGTGGTTTTATTTTTTTTTTTTTTTTTTTTTTTTTTTTTATTTTTTGGAATGCTTCACGAATTTGCGTGTCATCCTTGTGCAGGGGCCATGTTAATCTTCTCTGTATCATTCCAATGTTAGTATATGTGCTGCCAAAGTGAGTACTCCAATGGTGGTTTTAGATCATTGAATTCTTGCCAGAATCGGTTATTACATTGGTGATTATGGTTGCAAAGTGTAAAATTGTTTTTGGCGTAAAATTGTTTTCAGCACTTTAAAATGGAATGCCATGCTTACCATTCTCATCTCTTCGGTCTGCTTTCTAATTTATTGATGGATGACCAGATAGATGAATGGAGCTATTTCACTGATCTAAATAGTTGTAATCACGTTGCACATTCAATGTATGGTCTACCTTTTTTGCTTAATATTTTTGTAAAAATATGTTTTTACGTAGTTGACATGTTTAAAATCTTCAAGTTTCAGACTCAGAAAATTAGAGTCATAAAGGTCTTAACAATCATTCATTGTTATCAGAGATGTTAAGCATCTTACCGAGTTCCTACAGCTTTGTACTAGTAAAGCTGAAATGTAACTACAGATTATACTATTCCACTTCCTTTAATCATCATCATCATTTTGGGACACTTTTGAAAGCATAACTTAAATCAGTGGAATATTTGGATGCTTCTGTTTGCTAAGGACAAATTTCTTGAGGAAAAAACTATTCAAAATTCTGGACAACTTTTTGAAAAGACTAGCATCATTTTAAATAATGTTTCCCAGAGCCTTTTCATCTCTTAAGAAAGCAGTGAACAGTTGTTTAAGGGGTTTTAAATAAATGTTAAGGTTACCCTATTTTAGCTCCCACACTAAGACCATTACCCAGATTAGCATAGCCAGTAATTAGATACAACTGTGCTTTTGTGTATTAGAGTTTAATCTGCAGATCCCAGTCCCTATAATATTCTATGCCCACTTTTAGACTTAAAATATAAAATAGCTTTGTTTTCAAAAATTATATTTTAACTAGTAAAACAGGTGATCTGGTACATTTGTAGACTTATTATTTAAGCTTATATGTATTATATATAAACAAATATATAATATATTAGATTATGTAATACTGTGTACCAGGCATAGTCCTAAATACTAGCCTTACAAATGTCAATTGATTTAATACTCTTAACTTCAATTAACAACCCGTGAAGTAGGTCTTGCCGTTAAGGAAATTGAGGCACAGAGCAGTAAGGTAAAACTTTCTAAATTCACACAGCTAGAAAGTGTCATGGTTTGAACTCAGGCTGTCTAGCTTTGGAGTTAGTACTCTTAACCCCTACACTATGCTGCCTCTTAATCACTGCTATTCTTATGTTACATGTTTGGTCATATCCATAATTTCATGTTCTATTTTAGGAATATAATCCCTAATTACCATTTAGGTTATGTGGGAAAATACCTACTTCACAGTAGTTCTCCTTGGTATGAGTTTATCCTTGTGACAATAAGCGGATTCTGTCTATATAATTCTTAAAAGATTATCTAATAGAGTCTAAATATCTATGAAATGAGTACGCAAATTAGCAGAAAGTGTTATTATTCCATGACCTAGCAGACACTATCGTGAAACATGGAATGCCTTGGGTGGTAGCCATACAAGGCATGCAGTCTATATTGGGATAGTTTTGTTTAAAAGATATGGACAGTGGTCCAAAGTCTAAGATAAATTAAAGTGAATTAGTCTAAGTTTTAGGACAAAAGAATGACTTGAATTAGAGAAAAAATTTGAGTTATGTTTATGCAGATCAGGTTAGAGATTATGGACAGTTTGTTGAGTGAGAAACCATAAAAGCATACACCCTGGAGTGGAAGAGGAGGGATCTTTCTGGGAGGTGCACACTGTTGCCTAAATAAAATTCTTTTTTTCTTTTTTTTGGAATTATCTGTCCTCTCTTTAATTCCATACTTGCCAAGCAACTGGCACTGATTTACTTTCTCAGCAACACAAATACCAGGATGGCGAGGCCTGTTATGAGAAGTGATACAGTTTCCTAAACTGACATAATATTTATAAATTAACAAATTGAAATTCTTGTCTAAAATTTTAATTTCATGTGAAACTAATTATCCTTGGCTACTTTTCATTTCTGGACGAATTTGTATGCTTTGGATTTTCAGTGCCAAATTTATTATGCCTTGTTCAGACCACAGGGCTGACAGCATCTATTTCTTCTGGCTTGTTTGGTTGTATATCAGATAAGGTAAAGTTAGTATACAGATGTTTTATTTTACTTTAGAATGAACTTGGAGTACAATATACTTGAAGAAAAGTTTCTTGGATTTGTACAGAGCATATGTACTGTCTCTATTTCATTACTAGGTTGGACAATAGCATATAACATGCAATAGTGAACTCTACAGAATGAAATTTGCATCATTTTCAATGGTTTGATTCCCTTAAGAAAATCAGGAAGTTTAAGGTTTCTATAAGCTTTGGTATAAGACTTTTTATTTTATTTATATATACGTTGCCTCTTTCACAAAGAGACATGTACAATAAAATAATAGAATAGAAATAGAAAATTAGGCCCAGAAAAGGTGGATACAAATATTCCAACTGCAAAAGTCAACAAAACTTTTAATTTAAGCTCACAAAGACTCTACCTCATTACGTATTTTAAACATTTACTTTATAGGTTCCTCCCTTCTTTTTTTTTTTTTCTTTTTACTATGGACAATTCCAAATGTACAAAAATAGAAGAGAATAGCGAACACCGTAGATATCACCCAGCTTCGACAGTTATCTGTATTTTTCCAATCCTGTTTCATCTACACCCACACTTACTTCCGCCTCACATATTACACTAGAGATCACGTAATTTCATCTTTGAATATTTCAGTTATTTATTTTTACAAGTTATTCGAATCAGGACATCCAAAGTCTACACATTGCAGTGATTGGTTGATAAGTCTCAAGACTTTATAGATTTCCTACCCATCTCCTGTTTTTATTTACTTTTTTTTTCCCTTGCATTTACTTGTTGAAGAAATTAGGTCATTTGTCTTGTAGACTTTCTACAGTCTGGATTATGCTGATTGTTTCCCCAGAGTATCATTGTTCATGTTCTTCTGAATTCATATTTCCTCTAAGTTGGTATTTGGACCTAGAGGCCAAATACCAACTTAGAAACCAGAAGATTCTGGTTTCTTTGGAATGCAGTGTACAATTTTTAAATAAGCTACCTAAACATTTCATGATATCATAAGTAAAAATTAATAGCAATTTATTTCTATTATGGGTAAGTGTTTAAATTGATTGTGTTTCAAAAATTGTATGTTAATTCCCTGGGATTCAAAGAAAGTTCTGTCTATACCTACACCTTTAATAGGTAGTACTGTTTTCTGTTATGTACTTTCTTTTTGTTAAAGGCAGGATCTTGCTCTGTCGCCCCAGCTAGAGTGCAGTGGTGTCATCGTAGCTCATTGCAACCTCAAATTCCTGGGCTCAAGTGATCCTCCTGCCTCAGCCTCCAGAGTAGCTGGGACTACAGGCACATGTCACCACACCCAGCTAATTGTTTTCTTTAATATACTTCTATTGTCAATGCTTGATTGCATTTGCTATAGGGTGGTATGGCTCTGAAAATGTTTAAGAGGGCCAATTTTCTTACCTGATCTCTGTTACAGATTTTATGGTCAGTTTTGCTTCAAATCTCTGCTCCTTTTTTTTTTTTAATTCCTTAATTCTGCCATAGTTTTCCTATATATAGAATGGCAGAGAAGGCCAGAGGGAACTTTTTAGATCATCAGTGCTTGAGCTTTTTGACTAAAGAGATATTTTAATGAAAGAGACTATATAACTATAAAGGTAGTCTGTCTCTTTATAGCAAGGCTGAAAATGTTTGTATATGGTGCTAGAAGTGCCTTACTGTTAAGAGTTCAGCTCCCCTACAGAGAGAGTAGCTCAGAGATTTTGCTTGCTATTCAGTGGCAGTGGTGTTTGGCAGTTGTTTGTTTGTCACACTCAAGTTTTGTGGGGCAAATATTCTAAGTTTTTGAGGAAAACATCAATTAGGACAATAGTTGTTTGATTTAAGGGCTCAGCCCCTCCTTGCTGAGCCCCTGTGTCAGGGATTATGGTTCAGGAAAAGGCCGAGGGGTCCAGGAGATGAGGCATAAAGAGATGAAATAGGAGATGAAATATGAATGTGGCACAGAGGACATGCTCATTAAATAATTACCAAATGATCGGAGAAGGCAGCTTGGGTGGGAAACAAATACGAGATGGAGGAAAAGTTTCCACCAACAAGAAACTAAGTGAGGAACCAAGTGATTGGTTCGGCACAGAAGCAGAAAGTCAGGAGGGGAAAAGAGAAGGACTTTTACTTAGCAGAGGAGATTCTTCTCCACCTGACCCTGGTGAACTTCCAAGAACTTCCAGTTGCTCGGCCCATCTACTTCCCCCACAGGCATCATTAGCAAGTGGGCTGTATTGCAAACCCACAAACTCATAAGACTGTTTGGAGAGTTACAAAACATAAAAAATAAGATTAGGAAAGGCAATGCGGGCCGGGCACTGTGGTTCATTGCCTGTAACCCTAGCACTCTTGGGAGGCCAAGGCAGAAGGATTGCTTGGGTCAGGAGTTTGAGCCTGAGCAACATAGCAAGACCCCATCTCTACAAAAATAGAAAAATTATCTGGGCATGGTGGTATGCGCCTGTAGTCCCAGCTACTCGGGAGGCTGAGGCAGGAGGATCACTTGAGCCCAGGAGTTTGAGGTTGCAGTGAGCTATGACGATCCCACTGCACGCTACCCAGGGTGACTGAGCAAGACTCTGTCTCAAAAAAAAAAAAAAAGGCAATGCAAAAAGTGAGAGAAAAATTTCTGCCTTTTATGTGCTTGCTGTCTATAAGGGATCACAAAGCAAAATCAAATCGCCGTGCAAGTTCACCTTTGTATGCCAAATGAGTTTTACTGACATTCAGTGCTTCCAGAATTCTATAGGAGAGATCTTACAACAGCATTTCTCAAACTTGGATTTCATGAATCAGTAAAATTTCCAAAAGATTTTGAGATCTGACATGATGTCACCAAGGTTTGGTTTTGCTAATTAATCTTTAAGTAGAGCTTTTTATGTTGCCCTAATTATTCTCAATGCACCTCATCCCCTGGCTAACAGTCACAGCACATCAGCCAGTAGACTTCCATTGAGAGCCACCGGACTGGAGTGTTGTTGGAGAACAAGAAGAATTAGAGCTAGGCTTTGGGTAAGATTTGTATGGGCAAAGGTAAGTATTAAAAACATTCAAAACTTCTGACACGGGCAGAACAGGGGCAATGTGTATGGCCAAAGTGTTGTACCCCCATGATATTCTGAAATTAAAAAAATAAATTAAAAAAATAAATAATGCTACTAATAAAAGTTATATACTGGGATAATTATATTTAATCTATTAAAAAAAATATTCAAAACTACAGTGTCAGTAAAATTGAAATTAGCGTCCTTAATTTGATGTGTTGGATCATAGTTGTCTGAAGTTAATTTGCTACTTACAGGGGGAATATGGTACTGACCGCAGTGGCCCAGGTTTCCTTTGGATTTGATGTGATGTGTGCTACTGGAAGGTATGTGATGACTCGTTTGCTACCGTTTCTCTCTTTGAACTATTACAAACTTTTCATTTATACAGGAAGCCACAACATTTTCCTTTCACTTTGCATAAATGCTTTTCCATTAACATATAAAAGTTATAAATGTTCAGTTATAAAGATGGTTATCTGGTTCAGAGGTCAGCAAATTTCAGTGTCTATCAAAAAAGTTTCATTGAAGCACAGCCATGCTCACTTGTTTGTATTTTGTCTGTGGCTACTTTCACACTACAGTGCAGAACTGAGTGGTGATGTGTAGCCACCCTGATGGCTGGGAGGTGATATCTCATTGTGGTTTTTATTTGGAAAGCTTTGCTCTTTTAGTTCTAACTCTTGGTGGCAGCTCCACCACTACCACTGGCCCAAGCCATAATTCTCTCTCAGTTGTATTACTGCAGAAGCCTCCTAAACTGTCTTTCTGCTCCCCTCCTTGCTTCTTACAGCCCCTTCTCAACACAGCAGCTGGGGCGATTCTGTCAAAAAAATACACAACACAAATCATAGCAATCTTCTCATTGAAACCTAAAGGCCTGGTGTATTTTTCCTCACTGCACTCCATCACCAGTCTCATGTCGTGCAATTGAATGTTAGTCTTTCTTCGTGGATGGCTTCTTCCCTCAACTTCTTGGGATGTGTGCTGAAATGTCACCTCAGTGAAGCCTTCCCTGAACTCCCCTTCTCCTCCCACTGTGGTGCTCCCTGACGCCTTCCCTCATTGATTTCCCTCCAGAGAACTTTACTATCTGGCATGCCCTGTATTTTCCTTCTTAAGCTATTTTTGTCTGTCCATTTCAGCTCCATGGGGACAGGGGTTTTTTTCAGTCTTGCTCCCTGCTGGGTCCCCAGCACCAGGTCAGCACCTGGCACTTATGTGGCAGGCATTCATTTGTTGGATGAGTGAGATGAACAGCGAGGGCGCCGAAATGAAGAAAAAAGCCCTTCACCCTGAAGCTGCTGACAGTGAACCACCCCGGGCAGCTGCAGTGCCAGTGATCTAACTTAAAAGCATCTGCGAGTGGGTGCCCCTTGCTGGCTAAAGGATCATTTCAGGGAGGGAGAGGTGTTCCTCTTGATGTGAAGGTTCAAGCACATTTCCTTCCTCCTGAGCCTCTGTCACGCTTCATCTGCCTGAGTTCCCGCACCTGTGTTTTACAGCAATTGAAATAAACAGATGTGAGCAGAAAGGACGAACAATCATTAGAATCTGGGTCTTCCCTCCCTTCCCACTGCGGCGCCACCCAAAGGTGGAGGCAGGGGTCCAGTTGCTGCTATTAGAGCAAAAGTGGACCCTCTTGGTCTGGTGTTTGGTTTGGTTACAAGACTCTTCCCAGAGAATTTCTTGTTAGCAATTGGGATGAACACCCACATAGGAGTATGGATGGTCCAGGGGATTTAAATCGCTTGAAAGCATCACAATGCAGAGACATCAAAGGAAATAAAATCAGTATGTTGAAGAGATACCTGCACTCCCATGTTCATTGCAGCACTATTCACAATAGCCAAGATATGGAAACAACCTAAGTATCCATCAACAGATGAATGGATACAGAAATTTAGTATATATACACAATAGAATATAATTCAGCCTTTAAAAAGGAGGAAATCCTGTTATTTGCAACAACATAGATGAACCTGGAGGATATTACGCTTGGTGAAATAAGCCAGGCACAGAAAGACAGATACTGCATGGTCTCATAGGTGGAATCTCAAAAAGTCTAACTCACAGAAGCAGAAAGTAGAATGGTGATGACCAGAGGCTGGGGGATGGGAGGTGTTAACCTAAAATGAACAACAGAGAGACAAACTCTCCAAAGAGTTTATCTGGGAATAGCAGGGAGTTGTAGTCCAGGACACTTGTGCTATGGCAGACTAGAGGTGCATCCAAGTGGGTAGGGGCAAAAGAGAAGCTTTTAAAGACAAAAAAGAGAAGTCCGTATAAGCTGTTTTGAAACAAAGACCACTGGTTACAGGGGTCTGTTGCAGGAGTTGCTGTTAGCTCATTGGTGGAGACAGCCATTGTTAGGCAAGTGTCCTTGAGCAAGTGGCTTATCTGGAATACTATGGTTTGAAGAATTCCTTGTACAGTTCCTGTCATAGGCATATGTGCATATATGAAGGCCCCTCCTTCATGGCCTCCTGGCTCCATTTTTTTAGGGTTTGACATTAGTGACTACATTTTGATATTAATGACTTTCGCAATCACTTCTTGGCCTTCTGGCTAAGATCAAGTGTAATAAATTTCACAGAGTTGCAGAGATGTTGGTCAAAGGACACGAAATTTTGGTTACACAGGAGGAATAAGTTCAGGAGATCTAGCATACATCATGGTGACTATAGTTAGGAACAATATACTGATACTTGAAAATTGCTAAGAGAATAGATTTTAAGTGTTCAACCACAAAAAAAAATGATAAGTATATGAGGTATCCTTATATTAATTAGCTTGATTTAGCATTCCACAATGTGTACCTATATCAAAATGTCATGTTGTATACCAAAAAAAGTAAAAATAAAAATTTCTTAAAATGCAGAAACACATGAATGTGTTTCCCTTCCATTAAAGCAAAAGTTAAAAAAGAATTTGATTTCTTCAATGTAAGTGACCTCAATGAACAGAGCATTCATTTTTAACCCGAGATAAGACCTTAACCCCACTTTGTTAGTTTTCTTGTTGAAAGGCAAAAATCCTTTTCCTTACACCCTCAATGAGTGCTAACCGGTTGTTGGGCTGAGAGTTGCAGCAATAGAAATGCAAAGAGGTGTGCGAAGTGGGGTTAAGGACTCTGAATACAGCCTTCCAAGGATGTCTTTGTAAATGCTGAGTACTCATTCAAATGCAGAATATTTTGCTTTTTGCTAGGAGCTGAGAAGTAATAGATTTATAGAGCTCTTATTCCTGGTCACCCTAGAGGGTGGAAATCGCTTTATTATAATGCATATAATTCAATACATATTCTCCTGGATTTAGACTCAATCTTCTGGCTGGTGATCCTTAAATTTCTATCTCTAGTTCTGACTTCCTGGCTAATTCCTAAATTTGAATTTCCGCTGTCTGGTTAACATTTTCAATTAGCTACCTCAAGCTTACTGTACCCAAAATGCAATGGCTGATTTCCTCCCACTTCCATTCCCCTCCCCACCCCTGCCTGCCCTGGACTTGCAGGGTACTTGGCACCGCACTTGCCTCACCCCATATGCATCAGCAAGTCCTGTCTGCCACCGCCCTCCTCCCCCCAGCAGAATACTCTCTCTGTTTCCACTGCAGCCACCTTCCCAGGTCTCCAGCATCTCTCACCCTCCCCACCGAGACAGCCCCCACTTTCCCTCTGGCTTCTCTCCTATCTAGATATTCTTTCCACAGCAGTGAAAGTGATTCTAAAACGTAAATCAGATTTGTTCACACATGCCCTTTAAAAAGTTTCCATGTACTGATAGATGCTACAACATGGATGAATCTAGAAAACATGATGCTAGGTGAAAGAAGCCAGTCACAAAAGGCCATGTATTATATGGCTCTATTTATATGAAATGCCCAGAAGAGGCAAATTCATACAGACAGAAAGCTGATTAGTGGTTGCCAGAGGCTGGGGCGGGGGAATAGGGAGTGACTGTTTAAAGGGTGTGGGGTTTCCTTTTGGGGTTGATGAAAATGTTCTGGAACTGAATAATGATGAGGATGACTCATAACATTGTGAATATACTAAATATCACTGAATTGTACATGCTAAAGTGGTGAATTTTACATTTTGTGAATTTTAACACATTTTTTTAAAAAGGACTTTAATGGCCTCTTGTTATAGTATGAAAATAGAATCCAAATTCCTCACTATGGCCCACATTACATGGCATGATCTGGCCCCTGCCTCCCTCTCCTTCTTACGCTCTGAGCCTTGCCCTACCTTCTAGAAGCTGTTGGGGTTCAGAAAGTGATACCCCAAAGTATGGCGCTTTGGCACACTGAGTACCTTGAACTAAAGGAGACTGGAAGCCACCTCAGCACCAAGGTCTCTGTGCCCTTCTCCTGCTCTCCTGTCTCTCACCCGTCACTGTCCCCCAAATACAAGGAGGGGCTCTCCCTCTTCTGCCTAAAGACAGACCCTCCAGAAGGAATACAATTGTTATGAGTCGCCTCCCCGAGTCTCATCAACTAGGGAAGATTAACTATCTCAGAAGAGACGGAGGTGGACACCACACCTACACAGAATTTGTCACAGACTATCGCCAGTTCTTCTGAGGGCTGCTCAGAGACAACTTTTCTTACCTGAGAAACCTTTTATCTGCATAACAAGACAACCTTGTTTGCCTCGTGTTTGCTCCCCTCACCCTCCCATAACTTGTGTTGCCACCAGCCCCTATAACCCCCAGGTCCCTGTTCCTTTCTGTAGCTCAGGATGCTGTGTAAGTTTCAGTCATCTGACCCGTTTTCAAGTCTCATATTTTGTGGGACTCCTGTGCATGTGTACATAATTAAAATGGTTTTTCTCCTGTTAATCTCTCTAATGTCAGTTTATTTCATAGACTCAATCATGGAATCTTCAGCGGATAGAGAAAAAGTTTTCTCTCCCCTACAAGGCAAATCTGCTGACCCTACCTCCAGTCCTTTGTTCAAGCTGTTCCCTCTGCTGGGCGTTCTGTCTCCAGCCCACCACAGGGCTGGCTCCTTCTTAGCCTTTTGGTTTCCACCTCAGAGAGGTCTTCCCAGAACATCCTATCTCTGCATCAGCTTTTTGCTTCCTTCCTCTTACTGATCACAACTTTACTGACTTGTTTGCTTGGGTTTTCTATTGCCCCTGCTAAAGTGTGATCTCCTTAGGGCAGGACCGAGTCTGTTCTGTATTCCCAGAATCTAGACCACACCTGGTACTGTGGACAAGCTCAAGATTTGCAGAATGAATTTTAAAAATAAATATTTATGTATGTAGAATAAATGAATGAAGCTTTAAAAGTTAAGAATATGGGACATTCTTTGCACTTTGTAGTGGGCAAATAAATACACATACGCTACCTATGTAAGGGATCTTAAATCTACAAGGTATTTTCTGTATTTGGCCAGGAAGTGGAGAAAGTGTGTGCTTGTCAAACCAGGTGTTGGGCAGGAGATTAACTTGTGCTCAAAACTTGGTTTAGAGGCCTGGCACAGTGGCTCATGCCTGTAATCTCAGCACTTAGCAAAACCAAGGCAGAAGGAGCATTTGAGGCCAGGAGATCAAGACCATCCTGGGCAACATAGCAAGACCCCATCTCTACAAAAAAATTTTTTAAAAATAAACCAGGCGTGGTGGCATGCGCCTGTAGTCCCAGCTACTCAGTAGGCTAAAGCAGGAGGATCGCTTGAGCCTAGGAGTTCAAGGCTGCTGCAAGCCATGATAGTGCCACTGCACTCCAGCCTAAGTGACAGAGCAAGACCCTGTCTCTTAAAAAAAACAAAAAGACTTGGGTTCAAGCTCCTGGTAATACAAAATGTAAAACTTGACCTGTGTCTGAGGAACATACAGCCTCTTCAGTAGCAAGCCTTTTAGCATGAGGGCTAATTCAAGAAAAATACAAATGTTTACCAGCCTCATTTTTTATTCCTCAGTCAAGATGACATGACCTTTATTGCGTCCTATGAAAAGAGACAGTTATGCTTACAATGAGATGACCTACTTTCTTGACTAGAAGAATTTCATCAAAGGAATCATTACTCCTTGTTACCAGGAAAGCATCTGTGTCTGTCCCAAGCAAGCAGAATTCAAACCTTATTTTTGGATAGTGCTTTAGTTTACCAAGTGACTGTCCATACTTTAGCTCATCTTTTCTTTGAATTAACTTCTCCAGGTAGGTATTACTATTATTTTCAGGGGGAGAAACTGAGGCTCAGAGAGACCATATGACTTGCCTGGAGTCACAGAGCAAATTAGCTGCAGCACTAGGTCCAAATGTGTTCATACTCCACTTAACTTTGAGCAAGTTACCCGGCTTCACAAAGCCTCCCTTTCGCTGCTTCCTTCCAATCCTTACACACCTGCCTGGGGAGCTGCAGTGCAAACTAAATTAAATAATGTGTGGAAAGTGCCTGGCTGTGGTCATAGGCCTTTAATCTAGAATTGCTATTGTGATTTTTCCATTTAATGTAAAACTGACATAACCCTTCCAAGGTGGCTGTGATAGGCTACAAGGGGACTGAGGGCCCCTTCTCTCTGCTCAGCAACCAACTTTCCTGAAAGGCCAGAACGCTGAGAGCTGGGATCACAGGGCCAGAAAATCCATAAACATGGGTCCTCCCAGTTTTTTCCCTGTGTGCTTTTCATACCACACACGTGCTCACACACACAGATGCTCGTGCAATGGAATTTCCAACTTGCACAGGGGGAAAGGAATGTATATTGAGGCCCATGATAGCCAGAAAAATAATCCAGCCTGGCCCCATTCCCAGGGCCAGGCGTCCCTGTGTCATCCGGACTACAGTCCACACCCAGTTAACCTCTGACCGGCTGCTCGCCCAGCTGCTCTGCTGCTCTCCCGGAACCACCCTCTCTCGGGACAGGGTGTACATTGGCAACACTCAAAGGGAAGGGGGTGAGAGGGCCCAGAGGAGAGAGGAAGGAAAGGAGGCCCTCTCCCTTCCACCCAGCAGGCTAATCCCCTAGACCACAGCGCTTCAGCCAAGGCCATTCCAGAGGCAGAAGCTCTGCTCACCGCACCCCTGCAATGGATAGTGGGAAATTAAAGATATAGAGATAAAGCAGCTCCCAAACTCTTCTTGACGTTGTAGGCAAACAAGGATTGTCTCTGTTCTCTACTTTGCCTATATAGCCATAGCAACCAGGTATCTTTAAACTTTCATGTTTCTGGAGGCTTTGAGCCCCTTAATAAGGAGCAGCTGATCTTTATGCACTTTCATGTTCTTATCCATGCAGAACACTCTCTGCCCTGTGCCCTGTTTCCCTTTGCAGTAGCTGTAGACCCTTCCCTTTCTCCTAAGATGAGCTCAGCGATTTTAATTTTCCTTTAGAAACCATCACTGAGCAAAGTAACTCTCTAGTTTATGTGGTTTATAAAATTAAAATGCTGTCTTAAACAGGCATACCTGTGCACCTTAATGTTACAATGCAATATTATCTTTATGTTGATTACTCTCATGAATGATCAGCGTTTCACTACAAAAGGGAGCTGGACAATATGCATGGCTGACCTCTCCTAATTGGTACTGTTTTGCTTTAAGACCAACATATGATCTCAAAATAATTTTAATTTAGGGCTTTAAAAAAAATAATTGAGGTTTTCTACTACAAGAAAATCACAAGGGTGTAATAGAGACAGGAAAGGATAACCTGTACATTAAAAGAAACTTAAAAGACATATCAACCGATTATGATATGGGGACTTCATTTGAATCCCAATTTAAACAACCTAAGAAAATGTCTGACATGTATGAAACAAACCAAGTTGATTTCTGATTAGATAGGTGATAATATAAGGAATTATTTGTGTTTTGTTTTAGGTGTTTTTATCATTTTAAAAAGGGAGTTCTTTTGGAGTTATACACTAAAATATTTAAACAAGAAATTGTATGATTTCTGGTTTTTGTTTCAAGATAATATGTGAAGAGGGAGGTGGGGGGTTTAGATAAAACATATCAAAAGACAAAATTACAACAAATTGATAATTAAATTTGATCTAACTGGCTTTTATTCGAGATACATGAACTGGGGCAGCCTCCGTTCTATAAAATAGAATGAGTGTTTCCACTGGGCAATGGCAGAATGGTGGGTTTTGTAAGATGAGAACAAGGAAACAACAATAGAACAAAACCTAATTTGTTAACATCTGCTTACTTCAGGTTACTTTTTTGTAAGGGTTAAAGCAGAGGGGACTTCCATATTATACTGATTCAGGTAGATTAGAATCTCCTTTTTTCTCAGGAAAAACTAGTATATTTTGGGATCTGCTTCCTTAAAGTTTCAGTTTGATTATGTGGCATTTAGCATGAGTGACTTCATTTTGGTTTGGTCCGGTCTGTTGGGGCCTAGTACAAGGGCTCAGTCCAAAACAATGGCCTCCCATAATTTTGTTTAACATGTGTTTGGCCATAGAAACACATCTCCCTCTCATTTCCAACAATTTTTTCCTTCTTACTCTCTCTGGGTTAGGAAAAGCTGGAAACTGGGCCAGGGGAGGGGACCTACAGGCATTTGTTGATGAAGCTAAGGATTTATGGAAGGTCCAGGATAGATGCTGACAGACACCCAAGGCAAGGGAGCTGTAGAGGAGAAAAAGTAGTATTTTTTCCTCACCTGTCACAAGGTTCCCAGCTGAGACTCCTATAACAAAAGGCAGATTAACAAGAGCAAAGCATACAAATTTATTTAATAAAAATTTTACGTGACACAAGAGCCTTTAGAAATGAAGACATAAAGAAACAGGGAAATCTGTATATTTTTATGGACAGTCATGCATAAGTATGATTGGAAGACAAAAGAGTATGATCTAGTGGTAATAAACTGGGGAAACTTAGCAAGGCCTGTTTGTCCAGATTCTTCTGGCATTGTCTGTATCTTCATTCCTTTTCTCTGGGTATAGGGCGTATGAGAGTCTCATATCTGTTCAGGGGAAGGTCAGCTAGGTTTTACCACCTGTTCCACGGGAGAAGGGCAGGGAAAGGTGAGTGTGACCTTCCTGCTTCCGCTGTTTTATCATATGCCAAGGTGCCATATTTTGGGGTAGCTTGTCTTGAACTCTACCAGAGCTGAGCTGCGCCAGGCACTGGACAAAGGGCTAGAACAAGAATGGTGTCAAGACCATTGAAGCTCCATGAAGAAGATAACAGTTTAGTGTTCAGGGAGCTGTGGTTGAAAACCAGGGAAGTTGGCCTAAGTATAGTGAGCAAGACCAATGTGGAGTCAGACCCAAGAAAGAAGGAACCTTGGGAGGTGATTTGTGTCTAAGAACAAACGGATCCAGGATTCTTCCCCACCTTCACTCGGGGACCATCTCTCTGGGGCCTTACCATTGTCTTCTATTCAGATGGTTAAGTCATTCAAGTGTTTGTTGATTGGCATCTGTTCATACACCAGTTTTCATTTTATGGATTTGTTTGATTTGGCAGTTCTCTAATTCCTTAATGTTCAAAGTGTGGTCAGGAGATCAACAACATCATCATCCCCAGGAGGTTAGAAATGCAAAATTGCTGTCCCCACTCTAGACCTATTGAATCAGAATCTGCATTTTTAGCAAGATTCCCAGAGTATAAGGGACAGATTTCTTCAGGGAGGTCATATGTAACTTAGTGTTTGCATGTTCATAGGCTGTTGTTGTACAGTCTTTCCGAAGGACAACATATCAATATACATGAAAAACCTTAAAATGTGCATATCCTTTAATCCAACAATTGCATTTCTAGGAATTTATCAGACATGTGTACAAAGATGTCTGTGACAAGGATGTTCATCATAGTGTTACTTATAGTAGCAAAAAGTGTAAGCAAGCTAAATAGCCAATCATAGAGGAGTTATTAAGTAATTTATAAAAAGAAATTCTATGTGATCTTTAAAAATCATGTTGTGTAAGAATGTTTATTAGCATAGTAAAACGTACATGATATATTTAGTGGAAAAAACAGGCTTTAAAACAGTTTATGGAGTGTGATACTATTTACACAATGATACTATTTATACGTGGAAAAATACTTCAAATAATGATTATCTTTGATAGGTAGAATTATAGGTGGTTCTCTTTGTATTTTCTGTTCTCTAAATGTTATACAATAAGTAGTTATTTCCTATTGTAATTAAGAAAACAACAATTCTCTCTCTTTTTTTTTTAAATAAAAGGTGAAGGGAAGGAGCAGCAAGAAAAACTATTCCTTAACATGGGAAACAAAAGAAAATGCGAAAATGTTCACTTTGGATAATTTGTCAATTTCCTCCCATTATTTAGAAATTATACCATTGTTGTGGGTTGAATTGTATCCCCAGAAAGATTTGGTGAAGTCCTAACCTCCAGGACCTATGAATGTGACCTTATTTGGAATAAGGATCTTTGAAGATGTGATCAAGATGAGGTCATACCGGATTTAAGTGGGAGCCAATGTGACGTGTATGCAAGGTACATAGGAGCATGGCACCAGTTACAGGGAGCCAGCGGGTCATAGTGCTTTGGTGTATGGATGGGAGCTTGTGTCAGGAGATCCAAAGCAAACAGGGGAAGGAGTTGGGTAGCAAATATACAATGGGGCCATTAAAGTTTGGAGCATGGAGAGATTGCCACTGGCCAGTAAGGGGAGTGCCACTCTAGTAAGGAAGTAGAAATGAGAGACAAGGCTTGAAGAGGCAGAGGTCAACGTATACTGGTCTGGGTAACAGTGGCAGAATGTCAGGCCCAGAGGAACTGGTTCATGAGAGCCAACCTCAGGTACAGGGTTGTGCATCTACAGGTCAGCATCCAGGCAGAGGAACTCAGTGGTGGAGATCAAGCCCCAGGCACAGAATGACTACTCAGCACAAATAATAACCGCCATTTGT
The DNA here is from genome assembly GCA_023783475.1 of Daubentonia madagascariensis. NCBI lineage: Eukaryota > Metazoa > Chordata > Mammalia > Primates > Daubentoniidae > Daubentonia > Daubentonia madagascariensis. The sequence continues at coordinate 14,289,392 of JAKFHU010000487.1, forward strand.
GAGCAGCCTCTACAATGTGAGCTATGCTGTACATTGTCTGTGCAGCGTCTTATGTATTGACAACAGCCTTGTGAAAAGAGGAAATCAGAGGTTCCGAGATGTTAGGCAATTTGCTTATGGTCACCTTGCCTTGTGGCCCAGCCTGGTTTTGAACCCAGGACTTGTGGCTCCAATACAATGGAAAAGGTCAGCAGAGACGGGGAGGGAGGGGGAGTGAGGCCGCTGAGGGAAGAAGAAACTAGCGAAATGGGGCTTGGTCCTACCACCCTTCTGAAAGTAGGTCCTGGAGGGGAACCCTTGTTCACACACAGGCAGGACAGAGCCCTGCAGGCGGGGACCCCGCAGAGCCAGATGGTGCCTGACACAGGAACCACTTAGAACAAGTCTCAACTTGGACGATCATTTTGGCACCCTGGCAGCCTCGCCTAGGACGTTAGCTGCAGGGAAAACCTGGAAAGTGCCAGTAAGGCTGGAATTTCTATAAGCAAAGGCTATTTTGAAAGATAAGTAGGTAACAACATGGGAAAATGCTTAGGACATGTTAGGAAAGAAGCAGGAGATACGATGACTATTCTGTACAAAAGTACATAGAAAAATATATAGGAAAGGTAACAGGGTTGTTAGGTGCTGGGATAGGATTTTTTCCAATTATTTTCCAAATTTTTTATGAGGTGCTATTTTTAAAATTATAATCATGAAGACTGTGTAAAAACAGGAATAATGCTTTGTTTGTTTGGGTTTTTTTTAGAAACTGATGTTTATTTTCCATCAGCTTTATTCCTATTTCCTGTGTAGGAGCCTGTGAAAGAGCAGCTTAGGAGCACTGATGGTGTCTCCTACCCACCCACGGGTAGCCTGAGGGCTGGGAGCTGCCGGGCAGGCTTCAGCATCAGGGACCTGCTGATAGGCACAGAAGGCACCTGCATGACTCCAGAGCAGTCTGCAGCCTCAGGCTGAGTAGCAGTGAACTCAGGAGCTGGAGCAGTCCATTCACCCTGAAGTTCCTCCTTGGTCACCACCTTGGTCACAGTGGTCTGCTCTTCCTTTTCAATCTCTTCAGGATCCCTGTAGAAGTAGATATAGGGCATGACCTCCCATGGGGGGTCTGGGGGAATGGTGCTTGCATATGCAGAACTTCCCTGACAGCATCCAACACACATCCCTGAGTGAGCTCCCTTGTTGTTGCATGGGATGGCAATGTCCACACAGCACAGAGGAGAATCTGTGTGACACAGAGCAATGGTAGGCAAGTAACATAAGACACCTCCATGGGAGGCTGCTGGTCAGCCCTGGGATCAGTAACCACCAGAAGACGTGGCTCCCAGAAGGCTGCTTGGATCTGGTTCATGAAGGTTCCAGGAGTGAAGTAACCAGCCGTAGAAGAGGCTCCAGTGGCAGCAGCAAACTTCACCACAGTCCGCTGGCCAGTATTCCCAGAGGATATGACACCGACGTCAGCCAGGTTTTCAATAGCAGCAATGGCATGAGCTGCCAGCAGAAGCTTCTCCCAGGTCCTCTTCAGATTTATAAGGTAGATGTATCACGTTTCCTTTTGTAGGTGGACTGTTCCATTTGGAAGTCGGGGTTCCTGCTACAAGGAATTTGAGGACATTCTCCTTCATTTGCAGGACATCAAGGATGAGAACCCAGGACAATGCTGTTTGGACCCTTCTCAGGTAGCATGGAAAGCCACAAAATGTTTATGGGTCAGTTATGAGTCAGATCTTCTAAGCAGAGTATGTAATAGAGCATGAATGATTGTAATTAAGAGCACAGTGCACAGTGATGTGTGTACCATGACTGGTACATGGTTGGTGCTCAATGAATGCTTGAATAAAGAAGTAATAAGAGTGACTCTGTGACCATGGAAATAGTGCTAGGATGGTAGGGTTAGGATGTAGTGTTTTATTTGTTCAAAATTTGCTTTAATGTTACATTGGCTTCCAAAACCATCAAGAAACCACAAGGCCTTACTAAAGGCCAATTTGCTAAGATTCTTTATACATTAGACTGTGAAACAAGATTCTTAGCAGAAAATAAGCCAGTGTAGGGTAAACACACTTTCTTTGTACGCTAAGATGATGCTCTAGCTCAACTGTTCAGAGGCACAGGCATCCGTGCGGAGAGATACTCTTGGGCTCCATTTTCTCTCAGATGCACTATATCTCCGAGCAGAAGCTCCTGTGACATGCTGGGTCAGAACGAGAGTCTAGAGCTATAATCTTTCTTCTTTTTTTTTTTTTTTTTGAGATAGGGTCTTGCTCTGTTGCCCAGTCTAGAGTGCAGTGGTGTTATCATAACTCACAGCAACCTCAAACTCCTGGGTTCAAGGGATCCCCCTGCCTCAGCCTCCTGAGTAGCAGGGACTACAGGCACGCACCTCCATGCTTGGCTGATTTTTAAAATTTTTTGTAGAGACAGGGTCTCACTCTGTTGCCCAGGCTGGTCTCAAACTCCTGGCCTCAAGCAATCATCCCACCTTGGTCTCCCAAAGTGCTGGGGTTGCAGGCATGAGCCACTACACTCAACCTTATAATCTTTCTTCTGAGCAGAGCTAATGGGGTATCTGGGGACCGAGACCAGGGTCCTGGCCTCATTAGCTTAGACACTTTAGAGTCTGTTTTAGAGGAGACCAATCTTGTGCAGGAATGTCCCAGTGGCCCTTGACAGAGAGTAGACATTAGCTGGGCTGTGTGGCCCACATGGGGTCCCCAGCCAGGGATGGGGAGCCTAGGGCCTTGGGGCCGCATGTAGCCTTCTGGATCCTTGAGTGTGGCCTTTTGACTGAATCCAAATTTTATAGAACACAATCCTTTTAATAAAGGTGCCCTGGGGCACCTGGAACCTGGCTCCAGGAAAGCTGAGGGGCAGGATGGTGTCAGACAAGCTGGGGTCATGGTGGGGGGCATGGCAGAACAGTTGTCACCAGAGGGCAAGGCAAGTGTTCGGTTCCCATCCAGGACGGGCCGTGTCTGGCAGACAAGAGGAGCCTTGGAGGCGCTGTTCATGGCTCTGAGCAGTGGCGGTGCCAGGAAGTGGCTTAGGGGGTTTGAATCCCTGACATAATCTCCATTATTCCCTCCACCCCTGCAAAGCCACCTCAAGTAAATGCATCATCTTTGCCAGGTAGCTTTGAAGACAAGCTAGGCCCCCAGCTCCCCCAAACCCATCTGCTGCTACCAAATCCCTGCTAAATGGAAATTTCAGAGCATCACTGGCCCCAGGGAAAGCTCTGGGAGAGAAAAGTTTCTGTTGTTCTATAAACCTTACATTTGGGAAAGGTTACCCATTCTCTCTGAGCCTCAATTTTCCCTTTGGTAAATGAAGATAATATTACCTCTGATTCTTAGGGTTACTGAGAGAACCAAGACAAAGAAGTATATATTTCATTGATTCTAAGACACTCGTTTTTTTTCACGTTATCTCTGAAATTGGGATGTGCCTTACAATCAGTGGCCTCTTGTATTCAGTGTATATATACAAAACCAACACTTTTCTGTGACTTTGCCAACTGCCCACCTCTAGCAGGGCCAGTAGCACCCCCTGCTGCCCCCACCGGCGCACTCCATCCTGCCCGGTGCCAGAACCCAGCTGACCAGGAGGCAGAAATAGGGGCTGCCTCTTGGGCTATGGTGGTGCCTCCAACCCCCAACCCTCCGTCAGGTTCTAACGCTCATCTCGCTTGAATCCACCTGACAGAGGGAGATAACCCCAGCAATGCCAGGGAAGATGGTGCAGTCAAGAATGGCTGGTGTCCTGTCCCAGACCATGATGACATCCATCCATGCTGGTCCCAAGTGAAACTAAAGTGCACTGGTTAACCTGGATTTAACCTTGGAGTTCTGGACTCTGATCTGCCTCCCCCATGAACCCATGTGCTCACCCTGCTTGCAGATGTTCTTGATATGCATCTGCTAGCCTGATTTTGGACTTCAAATGTCTGGTTTACTAAACCCATGGATCTTTTCCCTGCTAGTTCAGTGTGTATCTGTCCCAGCTCCTTATCTCTGACCAGGCTTCTCCGTAAATTGTGGCCCTTGCCCAGCTGCCTATGCAGCTATACGCATCCCGAGGATCTTACCCATAGGCACAACCAGCTTTCTTCCAGATGCCCCCACCTGGTTGAGCCCATCCTGCCTTGAGCCCTCTCTTGACTCTGGCAATAGAACTCCAGGGCTTTCAACAGGTGGCTCTCAGCGTTTTGGACAAGGGACTTCATTCTTTAGGACTCTTCCTTAGGGTTGCAAAACATTTAGCATTCCTGGCCTCAGCCCACAAAATGCCATTGTACCCCCAGTCACTAAGACAACCAAAGAAAGAAACCACCCCCTCACATACCCATTGCCCCCTAAGGGAACATTACTGCCCCTGCTTGAGATTGCCAGAACAAAGAGAAACTATAAATATAATGTAACATTAAAAAATACCCTTCCAAAGGGAGGAACGATCTGCTCGGGTTTGGTGTTCCAATGTAACTTGTCTCTTCCAGAGGATTCTGCAGCATTCCCCACCCTGCTATCTGCTTAGAGGCCAACGTACATGGACAACGTAAAGGGGCTCCTCTGTCCCCAGTTTCTGATTGGAGGGAATGCAGGTAAGACGTGAAGGGGGAAAAAAGAGTAAGATTGGGGCCATTTATTCCCCCAGGTCCCTCCCTAAGAGGTCACCTTGGTCTGGCTGTCCCTCCACTGACGTGTCCTCACAGGGCAGCCTTCTCTACACAGCTCTCTCTCTCTGCTTCCGGGTTCTGGGACCCCCTTCCCTCCTCTTGTCCCTTCAGTCCACGGGAAGTAACAGCTCTACTGTGACCAGCCGCAGGGGTACTGGGCTATGCCTTGTAGCAGATACGCCACCGTTTATCAAACCCTCTTTCTTGCATTATTCTAATTTGAGTGTGCCATCTGTTTCCTGTTGGAACCCAAGCACCGTGTTGTTCTGTGACACACCATTCTGGAGCTACAAATGGGGTCACGTGAAGATTAACTGTAATGTTTGGGTTCCCACTTACACCTGCTGATGAGGAAGCATCTCCAGCCCCCTCACAGTCTGATCATCCCCAGAGGGTGGTGCACACATCTTCACCAACAAGCTCTGACTTCTCCCTGGAGAAGTCTGCCGTTTCTCCCCCGCTGGCTGCCTTCAGTGATACTTGCTGCCTGTGAAGATGTAAGGTCACATCTTGCCATCTGTCTGATGCCCACAGTTGGGACACTGTCATACAGTCACTGCCATTTCCCCAAAACACCCCACCACTGCCTCCATTGGATTCTGCCACCTCCATGGTATATAGGTCAGGGTTCTTCCAGAGAGACAAATGTGTTGTGAGGAATTGGCTTACGGGATGTGGGGACCAGCAAGTCTGAGATCTGTAGGGCAGGGCAGGCCAGGCTGGAAACTCTTGGGCAGGAACTGATGCTACAATCCACTGACAAATTTCTCCTTCTTCAGGGAAACCTCAGTTCTGTTCTTAAAGCTTTTCAACTGATTGGATGAGGCCCACCCATATTATCGAGGATAATCTCCTTTCCTTAAACTCTATTGTAGGTGTTAATCACATCTATAAAATACCTTCACAGCAACACTTAGATTAGGTTTGATTAAATAATGAGATACTACAGCCTAGCCAAGCTAACACATAGAACTAACCACCTCAGATGGGTACCTCCCATGTTGATGAACAGGAAGCCAAAGCTGCACTGTGTTCTCTGGCAAACCCTGCAGGCTGATGTGCTGTCTTCCACGGTATGTCCACATAGAAGTGGGGTGCAAGGCCACTCTCCCAACTTTACCAACATATTTTGTCACATGAACAAAGTGAAAGGGAACAACATTGCTTCTGGGACTATGTCTCATAGAGCATGTCCTGAAAACAGCTCTTCCAGATTTTGTTCATATTTAGCCTAGGACTGAGACAGCTCAAGCCAGGGACACTGGGTCCTAAATGACTGGCTCAAGGACCACACCTACACTCTGTCACCTGAGGCTTATTCTTGTGCCAAGTTTGTCTGCCTGAAGCTGTCTTCCCTCAGGATGCATTCTCTCCTGGGGACAACTTGTCCTGAAGGCAACTAGATGCCAGGTAGGCCCAGCTGCCCTGCATTCCAGGACTGCAGGGGTGCGGGCACCCATTGGAACCCTGGTACACCAACCACAAAGGGAAGGGGAAGCTGAAAAGGAACTCTAAATCAAAGTACCTCAAATAAAGCAAGACTTGTGAAAAAGCATGAACCGATGAGTATTTTTAATCAGAAAAGAAATAATAATGCTGGCAAGAGGGGATATGCAACAATCTATAAAGAATTTTGTGACAAAGTGGCAAAAGCTAAAAAGGACCCAAAACTATCATAGCAGGCTGGAAAGAAAGAGCAGAATTTGTGCAAAATAGCAATGAATCAATGGTGTTGACCTATTCAAAATGTCCTCCTGGCCAGCTCTCCAGCAAGGATTTTCTTGGGAGCCTGTGTGTATCTTCTCTCTCCCAGTGAATGCGTTTCTTCCCCTCTGCTTCATGGCTTAAGGATTTAAGGAGTGGCCCCACCCTTGGCTTGCCCAGGGTCTTATTTCTCAAGGCTTGCTATTAGAACCAAAATGTCTTCCTTCCTCACCTCCTAGAAAGGCAGCCTACCCCACAAAACAACCCCTTCACCTGGAATCCTCACTTAACAGAGAAGCATTAGAACCACTACACTTAAAAACAGGTATAAAAAGATGTATAATTAAGAGTTTGTGAATCATATATCTCACATATATAATTATTTGTTTTTCTGGAAGGAAGCCCAAGGGACTATTTGCCTTTAGGAAAAGGGAAAGGTGGTAGGACAAAAGATTTTACTTTTCACTTAGCTTTTATCTGTAACCTTTGATTTTCAAACCTGTATATAAATTGAATTATTTATTTATTTATTTATTTATTTATTTTTAGAGATGGGATCTTGCTCTGTCGCCCATGCTGGAGTGCAGTGGCACCATCTTTGCTCACTACAGCCTCAAACTCCTGGGTTCAAGCAATCCTCCCACCTCAGCCTCCCAAAGTGTTGGGATTACAGGTGTGAGCCCACCTGGCCTACACAGAATTTCTTAAAGTGTAAAACCAAAATGCCCTAACATAATTTAATATAGTTTGAATAATTTTATTTAATTCACTTACTTTAATTTAGTACTTGCTGTATTAGAAATGCTTGTGATAATTCTCTAAGAAGGAAAAGTAAGATACACAAGAACTGGGAAGAAAGAAGTACACATATCATTTTGGCAGTCAAAATGTTTATATTCTGGAAAATCAACCTAAAAACTACTCGAGTTCAACCGTGGGTTCAGCAAGATTTCAGGTTATAAGAGTCAGTTGAACTAATATGTACTAGTGAAAGACAACAGGAAAATCCAGTGAGGAGGGAAAGGTTTCATGGACAATAGTAAATAAAAATCAACCAGGAAACATTTAGGAACTTCACTTTGGACACTGTAACGGGAACTACACAGTCGAGGTTGTTGCCTAGGAATCAGAAGTAAAACACCGCACCCACATAACCTAAGCCTGCGGCCAGAGATAAGAACTTAGAGGCATCTTACATCACAGACTGGGCTTCCCGCCTTCCCTCCACTTCCTTTAAATGACCTGTTTAGGCATTTGCCCACAAACTTAAAGTGACCTGCATCCTGTTCCCTTACATACACTGCTAGTTGCCATTCTCTCTCTCTCTGCCTGACTCTTCACTCCCACTTCGCATGACCTGGGGACAGAGGACTGCCCTCCTGACTCATGGCACTCTCTCTGCTCAGGATCTGTAATTAATCTTTGCGCTGATTTCCTACTGTGGTGGTGTATTGAATTCGTGCCTTTCATCTGAAGAACCAGGGGCTACCCCAGGGCAGGTTTCCCTTGGGACACAGGGAAGAACCCAAGTCTGGGCTTCCAGTGCCAGAGCAAGGGTCAGGCACGCATAAATTGGACATAGGTCAGACAAGAACCACAGTGTGTCTGCCAGTATAAATGCATTTCTCCTGTCAAGGACCCTGGTCACAGGTTGGACAGTTAGGCATTATGCTTTCCACGGGGTGAAAGGAGTATCCCATGAAAGGCGCACTGTAAATACCCACATCCAGCTCCCCTTCACTTCCTGTTGGGGCAGGGTTGCTAGGAGCTCTGGTACTGGAACCCCAATTTAGCTGGGGCATCTCAAAACAGACACATATGAGCCATTCAATAAAAATGAATATTTTCTCAAAGGAGAAACAATTTAGCCATTACAAACCAATACTGATTGGAAGATTAGGCATGTGACTGGGGCCTTAATTCTTGAAATAATATAGAGCCACATTGTTTTAATCATTCTAGATTCATTAACTCATTTTATGCTTGTTTTAAAACTCTTGCGGTAGATACGAGGGATCTTCAAAAAGTTCATGGAAAATGCATATTATGACAAAACTATGCATGGATTTCAGACTTTTTTTGCACCAAAATAAACTCACACTAACTTATTATGACCTGTCTAAACAAGATCTAATTTGAGGCACTAAGAAGGATAAGACATCAGTTTGAAAAAAGCCCCTGTCAGAGCAACATGAATTCTGCTAAAATTGAAGCAAGAACAAACATCAGATTTATGGTGAAGCTTGGGCAGAAGAATGGTGAAGTCATTGATGCTTTACAAAATTTATGGGGACATCGCCCCAAAGAAATCAGCAGTTTACAAATTGATAACTTGTTTTAAGAAGGGACGAGACAATGTTGAAGATGAAGCTCACGGCAGACCATCTACATCCATTTGTGAGGAAAATATTAATTCTTATTTGTGCTCTAATTGAAAAGGACCAACTATTAATAGCAGAAATAATAGCCAGCACCGTAGACATCTTAATTTGTTCAGCCTACACAATTCTGACTAAAAAATTAAAGTTGAGCAAATTTTCTACTCAGTGGTACCTGGATCAGCTGCAGACTTCTTTTTATTTCCTAATCTTAAAAAAAATCTTTAAAGGACACTCATTTTTCTTCAGTTAATAATATAGAAAAGACTGCATTGACCTGGTTAAATTCCCAGGACCCTCAGTTCTTTGGGGATGGACTAAAATGGCTGGTATCATTGCTGACAAAGGTGTCTTGACCTTGATGGAGCTTATGTTGATAAGTAAAGTTTATAGTTTTTATCTTTTAATTCCATTTTCCACAAACTTTTTGAAGTCCTCTCATATTATCTGCATTTCTGAGATGAGAAATAGGTGGTTAATGATGTTGTTCAAGGTTACATGGCTGCTAATATGTAGACCAGATTTTAGACCCAGGAAGTCTGGCTTCAGGGCCTCTGTTCTCAACCTGTATGCTCTACTAACCCTCATGGTAAGAAGTAAGTATCTGTTGAGAAAATAAAGACATTGCTGCTACAACCAACCATCAACACAGCCTTTGTGCACATTTTTATGTGATGAATGTAACCGATAACAGCTTACCCTTCCAAATATATAAAGAATGGGAACAAACTCATAAAACTGCTTTTATCTAGACTTACAAAGTCAATATCCTTAACATATGGTTAGAAGAGATGAACCCAAGGAAAACAGAATGTAAACTGTCAATTGAAAAAGGGCTCAGTTCTTCTAGCAATAAAACACTTAAATACTGCAATGTTAAGGTATCATGCTTAAAAATATAAATTATAAAAACAAAACCCGGGAAAACAAGTTGCCTTACAAAATGGCTAAGTTATTTTAGACAGCAGCTTAAAAATATGTTCCATGAAATGTTATGTCTTTTTATCTCTTGACCCATATATTAGTCAGGAATCCTTTGGTTACAGGTGACAGAAATCTAACACAGACTGCCTCAAGCAAAAAAAAGAAAGCATCCAGAGGAATTGATCCTGGATCTGGGAGCTCAGAGCATGTGCCCAGGGATCTGAGCTGCTTTGCTCTCCCTCCCTCTGCTGGGGACGAAGCTCCCCCACCCCCCACTCCCCAGCTTCATGCCAACAAGAGCTGCACAGCTCTAGTCCTTAGAAGGACTCCCAGAGTCCACAGCATTCCCCCCAAAAGACTGATAGATCTGCCTAGGTCATATGCCCATTCCTGAGCCACCTCATGTCCAGGGATGGGGTACTCTAACTGGCAAAGACAATGCTAGGTATTGACCAGACGGTTTCATTTCTCCCTGGGCTCGGGAGAAGACTACATTTCCCAGGCACTCTCACGTCTGGTGGAAGCATGTGATCAGTCCTGCCCACTGAATGTGGCTGAGGAGAGGTGTAGGTAGACAACTTATAAGGTGGATCCTAACATGCATCTCCCTGCCCCCACCTTCCACACTCGCTCACTTTGCTCATGGTAGACGCACGCTCCGGTCTCATGAAGGGTTCCAAAGAAGCCCTAAAGAACACTGAAGGCAATAAAAGGAAGCAGCCTGGATCTCTGAATTTCTGCTTAGAGGAGAGCCTCCCCGTGTCCTCCCCACCCCCTAGGAAAAGAACCCTCACTGAGCTGTGATGTAACCAAGAAATAAACTATTACTGTGTGAACCACTGAGATTTGTGCTTCTGTTGTTACCAATCTACCATGAACAGATTGGCTCAAATACCCATACCTGGGACAGTAGAGGTGGGGACTTTGCTTTAAAAGAAAGCACACCAGAACCATGAAGTGGAGGATGGGCTGTTCCCAATGGAGAGGGATATGGATTAGACAAAAAAGGAGCAGATGAACACCTCTATCCGATTATCTTAAGTTTGGGAATCAGTCCAAAGGCAATAATCCAAAAGGAAACCAAATTATTTTAAATCAAGGTGTTCATTGCAGAGCTATTTATAATAGCAATAGATTGGAAATGTCCCAAAAGCTCAGAACTTGGACGCAACAAAGCAAAGTATGGTCTCTCGTTAGGATGGACCCCACTGATACATGGGACTGTGTATAGGAGACAGTGCTAAATGACAAATGTCAAGCACAGAATGATTTTCTCCTCTCCTTACCCTTCACAAAGGTGCTGGGAGTTGGGCCTCCCCTGGCAGCTGAATTGAGAAGTGGAACCCTCATGACTGAGTCAGGGAGTTCTCACTAGATCTGGGGGAGGAGGCTGGGCCAAAACTGTGCAGGAGCCCTGGGATTCACATTCATGACAAGAGACTCAGGAGGGGACATGGGATCAAGGATCAGAACCAGGGAAAGAAGAGAAAAGTTTGAGCAGGTGAGGATCAAGTTGGGAGGAAGGGAGGCCAAGTATTGGGAGGGTGTCAGAGGGCACCTGAGCCATCAATGTTTAGGGCTGGCTTTGGGGGTAGCAGGGATGGCCGAGTAAACACCAGAACTGGGGCAGGCACCAAACCCCTGGGCAGGGCGGGGCATCCTTTCACTCACCAGTGGAATGTCTTAACCTCTTCAGAGAAGTTCTTGATGGGGAGCTTGGGGCCAGTAATCCATCGCCCACTCATACTTCAGTGGCACCAAAACTTGGGGCTGGTCCTGAGGCCAGTGGGGGTTCAGTTCTTCCTATAACCTGTGTAACACTCGCTCCCTCTTTGTCCCGGCTGGTTGTGGGGGTGTGGAGGGTGGTCTGGGGGTCATAGAGAGGAGTGGAATAGGGGGCAGATCCACATGAATGGAGAGCAATGCCACAGGTATGCAAGAATCAGTGTTTCCATTGTTACCAAAGCTGGGTGAAGTGTGCATGTCACTTGGGGAGCCACGCACAGTGGGGAGAGCCCCTGGGAAGCAGAATAATGGCTCCCCAAAGAGGTCCACGCCCTGTGAATATGTTGATACATAGCAAGGGGAAATGAAGGTTGCTAATGGAATTAAGGTTGTGTGGTACCATATGATATATACTTGGTCTTTGTCCCTGGTTTCTGACACAGAGCTTTTAAAACTCTTGGAATTTCCTGCCAGGAGTGAATTTTGTTATTCATAAGGAGCCCCTTTTGATTACCTCTGAGTTTATGCTAATGAGGCTACCTAGGGCCCCTAGATAGCCTCAGGTTGGGGCTGGTCCAAAGAAAGACCAAGGCTGGCTTAGACATCTAGAACTTTCAGCCTTATCCTCCCAACTTCTGGGGAGGGGAGAGAAACTGGAGTTGAAGGTAATGATCGATCATGCCCGTGTCATGAAACTTACATAGAAGCCCCCAAATGACAAGGTTTGGAGAGCTTCCAGGTTGGTAAAAACACCCATGTTCTGGGAGGTTGGGGAGGTTGCAACCCAACCCCATGGGAGAGAAGCGCCTGTGCTCAGGACCCCTTAGGAGCTTGCCTTGTGTACTTCTTCATCTGGCTATTCATTTGTATCCTGTATAATATCCTTTAAAATAAACTGGCAAATGTAAGTGAAGTGCTTTCTTGAGTTCTCTCAGACGTTCTAACAGATTATCAAACCCAAGAAGGAGGTCGTGGGAATCCCCAATGTAAAACTGGTCAGTATAAAGTATGGGAGGTCCAGGATTTACAACATCTGAGTGGGGGCAGTTTTGTGGGAATGAGCCCTTAACTTGTGGGATCTGATGGTAACTTCAGGTAGTTAGTGTCAGAATTGAATTAAACAGCAGGACACCCAGCTGGTGTCCAGAGAGTTGGAGAATTGATTGTTAGTGTGAGGAAAAACCCTACACATTGGTGTCAAAAGTATTCTATGGGTAGAAACAGATCATAGCAAGTTGCTGATCAGATGGCCTTACGTGGAGATTATACTGGGTTATTTGGGTGGGCCCAGTGGAATCACAAGCGGCCTTTAAATGTGGAAGAGGGGGCAGAGTCAGTGAGAGATTCGAAGATATTGTACTGCTGGCTTTGAAGATGGAGGAAGCGGCCTCAAGCCTAGGAATGCAGGCGGCCTTTAGAAGCTGGAAAAGGCAAGGAAATGGACTCTGCTCTAGGGTTTCCAGAAGAAATGCAGCCCTGCTGACACCTTGATTTTAACTCAGTGACACTTATTTCCAACTTCTGACTTCCGGGACTATAAGCTAATAAATTTGTATTGTTTTAACCCATTAAGTTTATGGTGCTTTGTTATAGCAGCAATAGGAAACTAACCTATGCCCCTTCAGGAGAAGTGTTGGTGTAGCTCCTCTGCATGCTGACAGGGCATGGGGACAATTGAACTCTCGTAGCCCAACAGTTCCCCACCGGGGGTGGGTGTCAATCACTGGGTAGGTTTTATTTACTTATTATGGAATATTTCAATAACGAAAATACAAAAAACCACAAATATCTATATATGTTTACCACTTAAGAAACAAAAATTGCCAATTCTGTATGGTGTTCCTGTCACCTCAAAACAATTGAAAAAATTTTGCAGTAATTACCAATATATCCACCGTAAGACCATAAGATATCTTTTTTTTTTTTTTTTTTTAAATAGCTCTATCACCCAGCTTGGAGTGCAGTGGCCTGATCATAACTCACTGCAGCCTCCAACTCCTGGGCTCAAGTGATCCTCCTACCTTATATTTTACTCTTTGTTTTATCACATGTCTATCCATTTCTCTGGCCATCTATTCATCCATCAGCCCATCTTACTTTAATGCATTTCAAAGTAAGTTACAAACATCAGTATATATACTGCACCATCTGTATTATTACCTTGTTCAGTGTTTGTTTATGGGTTTTCAATTTTTTTAGGTCAAATGTATATACAACAAAATGCACAGATATTAAATATACTATCTGATGAGTTTAATAAATACATGCTCCCATGTAACCCAAAGCCCTGTTGAAATATGGAACATCACATCATCCCATGCTATTTTCCAGTCAATCCCTCCCCTATCTCCCCAGGGGTGATCACTGTCCTGATTTTTTTCCATCATAGATTTACCTGTTCTAGAGCTTCACATGAATGGAGTCAAATAGTATGTATTCTTTTGTATCTGGCTTCCTTCACTCAGCACAATGTTTCTGGGATTCATTCACGTTGTTGCATGTATCAGTAGTTGTCTGTTGCAATTGCTGAGTAGTACTCCATTGCATGAAATGCCAGTTTGTTTAGCCATTCTCCTGTTGATGGGCACCTGGACTATTTCCAATTTTTGGCTATTACAAATAAAGTTTCTGTAAACATTTTTGTAAAATTTTTTTGGTGTATGGTCTCATGTTTTCATTTCTCTTGGGTAAATACATAGGAGTAGATTTGATGAATCATAAAGTAAGGTATGTGTTTAATCTTATGAAGAACTGTCAGACATTTTCCCAAATTTGTTGTGCTATTTTAAAGTCCCGCCAAAAATGTACAAGAGCTCTGGTTACTCTACCTCCTTGTCAACATTTGGTGTTTTCAGTCTTTAATTTTAGCCATTTTGGTGGGAGTGTAGAAGTATCTCATTGTGATTTTAGTTTGCGTTTCCCTGATGACTCAATGATGTGGAACACTTTTTCATGTGTTTATTGGACATTCATGTATCTTCATTTGTGAAGTGTCTTTTCAAATTCTTTGCCTGTTTTTAAAATTGGATTATTTTTCTATTTATTATTGAGTTTTAAGAGTTCTTTATATTCTGGATACCTCTCCTTTGTCAGATACATATATATATATATTTTCTTTTTCCTAACCACTAGACAACCAGGGATGTCAGATGCATATTTTGAGAGTACTTCCACTCAGTCTGTGGCCTACCTATTTATAGTCTTTTATAAAAATTTTAAAAATGTTTAAATTATTATGAGCACGTAATAGTTGTATGTATTTATAGGGTACATGTGATGTTTTGATACAGGCATACAACGTGGATTAATCAAATCAGGGTAATTGGGGTATCCATCACCTGAGGCATTTATCATTTCTTTGTATTAGGAATATTCTAGTTCCACTCTTTTCATTATTTTAAAGTATACCCTAATTTATTGTTTGATTATAGTCACTTTGCTATGTTATCAAATATTGTTCATTCTATCTAACTATATTTTTGCACCCAGTAACCATCCCCACTTTATCATCCCACCTCCCCCTACCCTTTCCAGCCCCTGGCAACCATGATTCTACTGTCTGTCTCTATGAGATCAATTGTTTTTAATATGAAGCACCCACATATGAGTGAGAACATGCGAGATTTGTCTTTCTATGGTTGGCTTATCACACTTAACATAACGTTCTCCAGTTCCATTCATATTGTTGCAAATGGCAGGATTTCATTCTTTCTTACAGCTATATAATATTCCACTGTATATATGTACCACAATCTCTTTATCCATTCATCCATTGATGGACACTTAGGTTGATTCCAAATCTTGGCTACTGTGAATAGTGTTGGAATAAACATGAGAATGCAGATATCTTTTCCATATACTGAATTCCCTTCTTTTAGATATATATCTAGCAGTGGGATTGCTGGGTCATATGGTAGTTCTTTTTTTTTGAGACAGGGTCTCTGTCGCTCTGGCTAGAGTGCAGTGGCATCATCATAGCTCACTGCAGCCTCAAACTCCTGGGCTTAAGTGTTCCTCCTGCCTCTGCCTCCTGAGTAGCTGGGACTGCAGGTGTGTACCACCACACCCAACTAGTTTTTCTATTTTTGTAGAGACGGGGTCTCGCTCTTGCTCAGGCTTGCCTCCAACTCCTGGCCTCAAGCGATCCTCTCACCTCGGCCTCCCAAAGTGCTAGGATGTAGGATTACAGGTGTGAGCCACCACGCCGCTTAGGACCATTGCTGTCTATCCTCAGCCAGAGCACCTGGGACTCAAGAACTGATGGACTTGGGGGAGCATCTTCAGATTGCAAGGCCACCAAAAATCCCCTTGGACCACATTCAGGGTTTTGAATGATCCACAGTGGCATGCTGAGTAGTGTCCTGTCCAGTCCCAGCACTGATGTGCAGGTTCCTACTGCCAGGACACTGATGGCTGTTCTGGTGGAGGAGGATCCCATGCATTCTTCAGCTTTGGGTGGGCTTAGATCTCAGCCAACTAGAGGACAGCCTTGCAGCAACAAAGCTGGCATGCCTGCCAAGTTCTCAGGCCATGGCGCTTTGGGCACGGGGCTTTCCTGCCATCCCCCACCATTCTGACAGGATCTCTGCTGGACAGTTGTGGCTGCTCAGCTCACACATGTGGGAAGCAAACTCTTTGAAGACTGTGAGGACACATGATCTGAGCCGTGTGTGCTCCAGGCACTTCTGGCTGTCAGGTGATGGGGGACCCTCCTCCTTGAAGGCCACTTTGATCTCGAGCAATTCTGTCTTCATCGCAAGGTCACTGACGTGAGTCATCCCAGGTTTCTTGATGTGGAGTCGCAGAAGAGGACATCACTTAAGCTGGGGACTTCTTGAGACTGGAAGGGTTGGCCTTGAGAATGTAAGGCTAGGCTGATTTGGGGGAGACCACGGACAAGTTAGAAATAAAGAGTCGTTAATCCCTGAAACAAAACACACAGTGAAGCTGGTAGCAGGGAAATCACATCTCTTTTCTGAGGCCACTTGGGCTGAACATGGTGGAAAAGTAGAAGATGGACCACCCAGATTCTTGAGCCCCAAGAAACCCTAGATTCTAGAATTGCTTGGAGCCCAGACTTTTTGCCCTGTGTCTTGAGGATGAACTGCCAGAAAAGACAGCCCATGTCATTCCGGCTCACAAACCTACACTTCTGGGGATTGGCCTGGAGGTGGCGCCCCTGCTGTTGGTCTGGAAATGCTGGACCAAAGCTCAGGGCAGTCTGGCAAATGAATAAGGATGTCACCTGGAGAAAGAGGATGCCACAGCTCAGAAGTCTGGCCTGGACCCTTTCATCAACCCCTGGAAGAGAGCAGGGGCATTTCCTAAGCCTAACAGCACTGCCATGTCCTCAAACTGCTCAAGACTTTATCTAGAAATCTGTTTTTAACATCCATCCCCGGGTCCAGAGTGATCTGGGTTTTAAATACTACACCCGATTTCTTCATAAAACATTCCAAATCCAACCTTCTTCCAAAATCCTTCCATGACACAGCTTAAAAACCCTTCTGATTAAAATGTACTCTGAGTGTTTATAGGGCAAAGATACATATAACATCTTTAATAAAATGATTACAATCAGGGCTAGGTTGAGAAGCTGGCAGTGCTTCCATCACCCCATGTCCTGTAGCCTGGCCAGCCCCCTCCTCAGTTATGTTGAGCTTGCCTGAGAGGAGGGGTCAGGTAGATGGCAGGGCTGCAGGTGGTCTGAGGGATTCTATTCATTCATTTCTGGGCCACTGCTCGGGCCAAGGGATTTGATCCATGCAAACAGGCTGAGGCATGTCTGCAAGACTGCCTTGTGTTCCTTGCCTCTGTGATCCAGGGCTGGTTTTCTGGACGTGACAGAAGTTGGAGAATCCACCAAGCAAGGTACAGTCCTGGGCAGGGATTGCTTTAAGACTACAATAGCCCTGGCTGAGGGCAGAGCCTATGAAATTAGGTCCAGCCTAGCCATGCCTGTTCTTGAGGGCAATCTACTGTGTGTATGTATGTGTGTGTTTTCCCAGGACAGGGCAAAGATGATCCATTTCTTCCAGTCTCACTCTGCATTAGTCAGGGTTTTCCAGAGAGACAGAACCAATAGGTGATGGATAGATAGATAGAAGGATGACAGGGGATTTATTCGGGGGATTGGCTCATGTGATTATGGAGGCTGACAAGTCCCATGACAGGCCGTCGCAAACTGGAGACTCTGGGATACTGGTAGCATGGCTCATTTCAAGTCCGAATGCTTCAGAAACAGGAAAGCTGATGGTGTAACTCTCAGCCCTAGGCCAAAGGCCTGAGAACATGCGGGCTACTGGAGAAGTCCTAGAGGTTAAAGAATGAGGAGCCTGGAATTATTGTCCAAGGACAGGAGAAAAAGAATGTGTCCCAGCTACAACAGACAGCTTAACATATTTGCTTTTTCTCTGTTTGTTTGTTTGTTTTTTTAAAGTGGCTACGATTGCACCACTGCCCAGGCTGGAGTGCAGTGGCACGATCATAGCTCACTGCAGCCTCAGACTCCTGAGCTTGAGTGATCCTCCTCCCTCAGCCTCCCAAGTAGCTAGAACAACAGGTGGGTGCCACCATGCCTGGCTAATTTTTAAATTTTTTGTAGAGACAGGGTATCACTATGTTGTCCTGGCTGGTCTCAAACTTCTGGGCTCAAGCAATCCTCCTTCCTGGGCCTCCCACAGTGCTAGGATTACAGGTGTGGGCCATCATGCCCGGGCTTCTCTGGTTTTTTTTCTCTCTAGGTCCCCAGCAGAGTGGATGGTGCCTGCCCACAATGAGGGTGGCTCTTCCCCATCTGGTCCACTCAGACTCACGTGCTAACCTCCTTTGGAAACACCCTCCCAGGCACACCCCAAAATAATGCTTTACCAGGTTTCTAGGTATTTCCTAATCAAGTCGACACCTAAAATTAATCACCACACAATCCATGGATACACGATCCCAGCCAAGCTGTGAGAAGTTTTCCCCCCAGCCTCTTATTTACTTTAGGAAAAAGAAAATCTTATACACCTTCAGCATCTGCTGGCAAATGCATTGTATGTTTTATTTACCGCCTTCCCTTCCCCTTTATAAAAAAGGTCATTATTTTAAGATCAAGCTAACATACGTTCACTTTTGAGTAAGGCAAATAAATGTTTAATAAAATTCTGAATCTCCTCAGACGTTAGCTTTATAGCTTCCTGGCTGAGAAAGTGGCACTTGTGAGGGGGAGAAGATAATGAAATGGCTGAAATTACTTGAGGTAGCTTTAGTCGATCAGGAGATAAAAATATTCTGTCCCTCTATTGCTCAGCAAGAATGACCCATTAGGAAGACTAAGTGGGGCTTTGAAAAATCTTCCCTTGCTTCACTTTCTATCAGCCAGGTCTTTTCGGGGAACGGCCAGGGCTAAAAGGAGTTTGATGGAAACCCAGTTCAGAAAAAAAGATTAGGTGTAACTTCTCCCTGGAAACTAAATTTGTTTTCCATCGCCAGGCCAGCAGGGCTGCAAATTCTTGAATGGGATGTCTGTAATGGGGAGGATCGGAGGCGGCTCTGTTCGAGTGACTGTCCTGACAAGCTGAGATAGAATGACATTTGGTGTGGTTTAAGGCTGGCAGCTGCTTTTAGGTGGGTGTTTCCAGGAATTCAGAGGACTCAAGAATGAAGGAATAAAAATCACTGTGAATATTTGAAGGCATGAAGACTTTATTTTCAGGCAAAGCCACACCAGCTTGAAATGTATGTCTCTTCCCAGTTTGTTTTATTCTTACCATTTCCATTATGATGATTTTTTTAATCCTTTCGTTCTCTTCCCTCAGAATGAGGTAAGTAATTGATTTCCTTATCAAGATGCCAGGCGGTATGTTTTTTACGGCTTCCAGGGTGCACAGCAAATCTGAAACCACTGTCTGGCTGATTCAGCTTTTAGCTGAAAAATTCACCCTTTTAAATAAGTGTACAATTCAGTGGGTTTTAGTATAGTATTCACAAGTTTCTATCATTGGGTAAACCTGCTGGCATCTGTTTTTAAAATTTTATTGTTAAGTGTTGTCTTTTACTGGTTAAATAAATGCTAATATTCTTTACTTTGTGATTGTGTTATCCAAAAAAAAAAAAAGGCTTTTTAACAGTGATAAAAATAAAACTTGTTAGATCATTTTTAATGGTAATAAATTGGCTCCTGAAGATTTGATTAAGGAGAAAACTAGGTCAATCTACGCAGAGTCCAAATGAGGTAGAAAGTCCATGGGGGAGCGGGAAAAAAGGCAGCTGTGGAACCACACAGTAAAAGAAAAAATTTAAGTGTAAAAATCAAAAAGAAAAATCACTAAACCAACTTTCATATTTTTCCTGGAGAGATATAGATATAGATACAGATATGGATACATATACATGTCTGTATATATGCAGACATAGATAGACCTTAGAAAAAGGACGAGAAACCTTACCAATTGATAATAGTATCAATCAGGAGTAACTTGGGTGCTGAAAGGGCAAGGGGAACTGATTAAAGAAGACTTAGGTATATCTATAATTTTTCCTCATTCCTAATACAATTTTTTTTTTTTGAGACAGGGTCTTGCTCTGCTGCCCAGGCTGGAGTGCAGTGGCATCATCATAGATAGCTCACTGCAGCCTGCAGCCTCGAACTCCCGGGCTCACACGATCCCTCTGGCTCAGCGTTCTGAGTAGCTAGGATTACAGGCATGTGCCACCATGCCTGGCCCATAGCTTATTTATTAATTTGTATTGAGATATAATTCATACCCTGAAAAATTCACCCTTTTAAATAAGTGTACAATTCAGTGGGTTTTAGTACAGTATTCACAAGTTTGTACAACCATTACCATGATCTAATTCCAGAACATTTTCATCGCCCCAGAAAGAGGTCCCAGAATCATTGGCAGTCACTCCCCATTTCCTCTCTCCCATCTCCTGGCAACCATTTATCTGCTTTCTGTCTCTGTGAACTTGCCTATTCTGGACATCTCATATAAATCATAATACGTGATTCCACAGAAGAGGCCGTTTGTATCTGGCTTCTTTCACTAGTATATATATATTTTAAATTGTCATAAAATACACATAACATAAAATTTACCATCTTAACTATTTTTAAGTGTACAATTCAGTAGTGTTACGTATATTCACATTGTTGTACAATCAATCTCCAGAACTTTTTCTTCTTCCCAAAGTGAAACTCTATATCCACTAAATACTAACTCCTCATTCTCCCCTTCCCCAGCCCACGGCAACCACCATTCTACTCTCTGTCTCTATGAATTTGACCACTCTAAGTAGCTCATATGAGTGGATCATACAGTATTTGTCCTTTTGTGACTGGCTTATTTCACTTAGCATCATGTCCTCAAGGTTCATCCATGTTGTAGCAAAATTTCCTTCCTTTTAATGCTGAGTAACATTCCATCGTATGGATAGGCCACATTTTGGTTACCCATTTATCAGTTTATGCACATTTGGATCGTTTCTACCTTTTGGGTATTGTGAATAATGCTGCTATGAACATATGTGTACAAGTTTTTGCATGAACATGTTTTTAATTCTCTTGGTTATATATGCAGGAGTAGAATTGCTGGGTCATATGGTAACCCTAGGTTTAGCTTTTTGAGGAACTGCCGAAGTGTTTTCCATAGTGCTACACCATTGTACATTCTCACCAACAATGTATAAGGATTCCAACTTTCCCACACCCTTGCCAATGCTCGTTATTTTAAATTTTTAAAGAATTATAGCCATCTTAGTGGATGTGAAATGGCATCTCATTGTGGTTTTGATTTTAATTTTATAATGCTTTAATTTTTAAAATCAGGAGAAAATACCAATTCTTTTCTTGTATAATTAATAAAATTATCTTACAAAAGAAGTGCATTACTAACACATGCTTGCATGTAAAGCACAAAACACATCTAAAGTTATTTGGATGTAAATAGGAGAATTATTCACATAGCTAACAGAATGTTAACAGGTAAGTCCAAAACGGGCTCTGGGTTGACATGAACTGATAGTATTCTTCCTAGGAGGATAATGGGATGGTGGAGATTTAGAACCTCCACAAGCTTAAAAGACAATTAAAAGATAAAATTTTTGAGAGCTTCCCATGTTACCAGGGCCCTGTGTTTTTGTTTGTTTGTTTGTTTTGAGACAGAGTCTCGCTCTATTGCCCTGGGTGGAGTGCAGTGGTGTCATCGTAGCTCACTGCAACCTCAAACTCCTGGGCTCAAGCTATCAGTCCTGCCTCAGCCTCCCAGGCAGCTGGGAATACAGTGTGTGTCATCACGTCTGGCTAAGTTTTCTATTTTGTTTTTTTGTAGAGACAGGGTCTCACTCTTGCTCAGGCTAGTCTTGAACTCCTGACCTCAAGCAATCCTCCCATCTTGGCCTCCCAAAGTGCTAGGATTATAGGCGTAAACCACCGTGCCTGGCCCCGAGGGCCCTGTGTTAAATAATCTGATGTGTTATTTAATTTAATCCTTAAAACAATCCTATGTAGTAAGTTCTATTTTCATCTTCATTTCACAGGTGAAAAAACTGAGGCTCAGAGAGGTAAAGAATTATGCAAATTATGCTATTATGCAGTATCCCCGGGACTGAATCCAAACCTGATTCCAGAGTATTTATATTGGAATATACCATGCTACCGCCCATGAATTTCTCAGTGTTCTAGTAATAAAATAATAAATAATAATAAAATCATAATAATTATTATTGCCACCAACCTTTATTAAGTGTTTACTAGGTTTCAAGCACCATGCTGAGCTCTTTATGTGAATTAATTCATTTAATCCTCATTTCATTAAGCCCTATGAGGTGGGTAATATAATCAGTCCCATTTTACAGATGAGAAGACCAAAGTCAAGAAATCTGCCCAGGATGAGAGTTGCCCCCAACGCATTCAGTGTTCTATTGTTTCCCAAGCATACTGGGTGTACTCTGTTCAGAATGTTCTTCCCCAGCTCTTCGTGCAGACTGCTTCTTGAATGATCAAGTTTGAGCTCAAATGTTACCTCCTTACAAAAGCCTTCCCTCTCCACTTCATCCAAAGTAGCATTGTGCGCCTGCCAGAATGCAACAGGCCCTCAATGAGTATTTGTTGAGTAAGTGAGGACAGCCCACTGATATTCCCACCCTCCAAACTTGCTTCCCCTATTCCCAAAGTCCAGAATGGCTCACCTGCCTGGCTCAAGTCTTCCCTAACTCCTGAGTGTGCCACCTTCTTTGAGTAACTCTAATACTGTCAGCCCTCACCCATCCGGCAGTTCCAATCTCCTTAATCCTGAAGTAATCCTTTCCCTCACTCTCAACCAATTGAGTTCTCCTTTTGTACATTCAAAAAACAAATTTCTCTTGAGTCTCTATTTATCATGCTAGATGTGCTGGAAGGAGATGAACAAGATGCAGTTCTACCCTTCACTTGTAGGTGGAATGGATGTGTAAACAAGCAATTTCAACACAGTGGGAGAGGTGCAAAAGAGAGATATACGTGGTCACTTGGACAGCACACGTAACCCAAAATAAAGAGATACATACAAGAGGCTCAGCGGAGGCTCAGTAGAGCAAAACCAGGCAAAAGATGATGTGGCCATGAACAAATCAAAATTCACCATCAACATATTTTGAAAGGTATGCAGTGGTACTGACTTCAAATCCTGGCTCCATCAGGCACTAGGTATGTGACTTTGGGAAAATTACATAACCTCTGAGCTCCAGTTTCTACCTAGGGAAAATAATACCTACCCCAGAGCATTATTGTGAGAATTAAATGAAATAATGTCTATAGATTACTTGGCACTGTGAGTCTGGCACATACTATACACAAATGGTACTTTCACATTACTGTTGAAAAAAAAATCTTGAATACAGAAAAAACCTTTTAGCACAAAGATGTATTTATAGTAGGAAAATTTCTGAAACACACTAAAAGTGCTCTTGATGGAATGTTATGCAGCTGTTAAATTGTGAAAATGTTTGGCAGAGTCATAGATACAAAAGCACTAGATAAAATTGTATATCTGGTGTGATCTTGGCTATGTAAATATATCCCCAAAGTCCCTGGGCCTCTCCAGCCTGTGGGTTTAAGTGAAGTCACATTAGCCTTATACCCAAATTTCACTGCCTCATTGCCCCCACCTGCTATTACAGACCTCAGGAAAGGCCCAGCAGGCCCTAGGGAATAGTTAGACCATATGTCCCACCCCCTCAAGTATTCATAAAATGTCTGTGTTTGATGGGCACAGCCACCCTTTTGCCAAGCCTTTGCCCTTCCCATGCCCCATAAAGGACACCTCCCTGTGGGGTGACCAACCACCTGGCCCACCTGGGACTGAGGGGTTTCCTGGGATGCAGGACTTTCAGTACTAAAACTGGGAAAATCCTTGGCAAACAGGGATACGTTGGTCACCCTATCTCACAGTACAAGGTATGGCCAAAGCTGCAAAAGTTTTAGATCCCCAAATGGGGTTTGTTTTCTCAGCTGGAACCAAGCTATATTACTCCCAGTACAGGGACTGGTGGGCTTCCCAGAGGACTGGGTGACCAGAATATTTATGTTTGAATGCAGGGGACTTTTATCCAGGCAACCAGGGAAGTCAGAACACTAGTCAAAAGGTTGCTTGAGAGCACAGGTCTAGATAAGAAGAGATACTGGTTTGGAAAACGTGAGCACATTGGGTGGCAACTAGAGGCATCATGAGAGTAGACCAGATGGTCCAGGAGACCTGCAAATAGGATAGAAGCCTCAGGAGAATGACATTTGAGCCATAGGTAGAGGTAAATGAGTCCACAAAAGAAACTGAGGGGAGTCCAGGCCGCAGTACAAGGTGCTTTGCCAATTGGTCCTCATGGCCCAGTGTATCCAATGGTGCTATATGTATGGCCACATACTGGGATGCTTTACAGAGCCCGTGACAAGCCAAAAAAAGTATCACTATGGTTGTGCTTAGGGTTTTGGAACACAGCCTTGCTCTCTTTGGCTAATAACTATTCTTTTTGGAAACTGCTCTCACTTTGCTCCTGAGCCCTGGCAAAGACTGAAAGCCAGGTGACCACATACCTGTGTGGCTTATCATTAATTATCTGCTCATTAGCCATAAAGTGCCCAGTAGCACTCCCTTCCCTGAGAGGACATGGCATATATAAGAGCAGGCCTGAGCAGGTGCAGGAAAAGCACAGGAGTGTGACTCCAAGTGTGTTTACTCCCATTCTGCTGCCACCCTTCCCTCAATTCACAACCATGGCCTTGTGAACTCCCATGGCCAGGTGACTAAGGAAGACAACATTTGAGCTTGGTTCACAGATGGTAAAAGCTGGAAGTGGACTGCTAAGGTATGATGGTTGCACTTTAAAGTGGTATTAAAGGACAGTGGCAAAAAGAAATTATCCCACAGGACTGAGTTTGAGTTGTCCTCTCTTGGTTCTCTTTGCCATGAGAAAGACTCTGTATCATCTCACGTGCCAGGTGGTCATGGACTCGGATTGGTGATAAGGAGGTTTGGGAGAGAGGATGTAGATGAACCTCTCAGAATAGGCCTAGAAAGTGAGAGTATTTGTGTCCCATATGAATACTTACCAAAATGTTCTCACTGCTAAGGAAGCTTTAATAAGCAAGTGGACAAGAAGAGCCACTTCTTGGATGTGGGTCAAGCTCCTTCCCTAGTCAAGCCAGTGCCTCCCTATTGAGGCCATGAACAAACTGGCCATGGGTCTGGGACTTAGGTTATGAGGGCTTCATCCTGGGCTTCCCCTCACAAGGTGATTGCTACTGCTAAGTTCCCATGTTAAAAGAAGCCACTATAATGGATTCTTTTTACCATGGTGGGGACAGTGAGTCAACCTTATTGGGAAGAGGTTTATATTGAATTTGATTCTGCTTTTCCCACCAGCAATGCTTTTACTATTTTCACCCTAACATGGGTTTACTGAATACCTAACTCACCATCATGGTATCTTACACATCATGGCACCTGAATAAGGAACTAACCTTACAATGAAAGAAGGACTGACCTTCCCATAAGATTCACCAGCCTTGCTGTACACCCTGACAACCAGAAGCAGCTGGCTTAATGGAAGAGAGGAATGGCCTATGGCTGCGGTCCCCAACCTCCAGGCCACAGACTAGTACTGCAGACCGGGCTGCAGAGAACATTGTCTTCCATGAAACCAGTCCCTGGTGCCAAAAAAGGTTGGGGACCACTGGCCTATGGAACACATGGCTACTGAGCCAGATAGAAGGCAACAGCCTGAGAGCTTGGATTGCATTTATACTCGGAACCAGCAATTCTGGAGGTGTCCATGTCCTTCTCATGAGTTCCTTTTCTGGTTAAATGAGCCAGAGTCAGTTTTTCTGTTGCTTGCAACTAAAAATTCTAAGTTATACAAAAATACCTCTCATTGTGCCATCTATTGTAATTTTTTTGGTAAATGTTTCCTCCACTATTTGATCATAAACTTTGAAAGTTGTCCCCACTTCTAATATTTTTGTGTTCCCTATAGTACATAGCATTGTACTTTACATAGTGTAGGATATAGGTTGCAAATTTGTAGACTCTGGGCCATATCTAGATTGTATATATTTTGATCAATCTGTAGTGTTTTTTTCTTTTCTTTTGTCTTTTTTGAGACAGGGTCTCACTCTGTCACCCTGGCTAGAGTGCAGTGGCATCATCACACCTCACTGCAACCTCAAACTCCTGGTCTCCCAGGATCTCCCGCCTCAGCCTCCCTAGTAGTGGGGACTATAGGCATGGGCCA
This sequence comes from Daubentonia madagascariensis, assembly GCA_023783475.1. NCBI lineage: Eukaryota > Metazoa > Chordata > Mammalia > Primates > Daubentoniidae > Daubentonia > Daubentonia madagascariensis. The sequence continues at coordinate 14,315,543 of JAKFHU010000487.1, forward strand.
CCATGCCTGGCTAATTTTTCTATTTTATTTTTGGTAGAGAGGGGGTCTCAATCTGGCTCAGGCTGGTCTCCAACTCCTGACCTCAAGCAATCTTCCAGCCTCAGCCTCCCAAAGTGTTAGGATCACAGGTGTGAGCCGCCATGCCCAGCCCAATCTGTAGTGTTTTTAAAAAATTGACTTAGTTGCCAACATTTAAAAATCAAAAGATTTCATATGAAATTCACATTTCCACCTTCTCTTGAAAATTTTGAAGTTTTGGTAATTTTACGCCTGCATTCCCATAGCTGCCCTCTTTAAACAAAACATGGGCACCTCCATTTGCCAAAGTCCTCACCTTGCCCACTTTATTTACTGTCATTACTTACGTGGTCACTGTAGACATAGATAAATTTGCCATTCTTGGTGCTCAACCAAATTGTATTGAATGAATTAATAGGCCAATTAGTGCTTGAATTTTAATTTTCATTTCACATATGTATTCTACTTCCCTAACTAGATTGTAATAAGCCATTTGGCAGACAGAATCCTGTTAACTGTTTTTCTTTAAATTATTTTTGGTTGTCACACATTTCAATAAACGTTCATATATGTTTATAAAACCTTTCTCTTATCCGCAGAGCTGACCCTGACCACCCTGGGTTGAGTCCCTCTGATTTGGTCTGTGGGTGCTTGAAATTTCATCATCATGATTCGTTCTTTGGGCTGAGACCTGGTGATTTGTCAGGTAAAGAAATTAAGATTATTTCCCCGATAATACAAACATGCAACAGTGTGAAGCAGGTTTCAGGCGGGATGCCATCTTTTCTACTGCAAAGGAGAGAGAGGCAAGTTCTTGCCAAAGTGGTCGAGTTCCTAGCCGGGACTTTGGGAAAGGTGATGGGAGATTTAGAATGTACAATGGTCGCGTTGCGGAATTTATCCGAGGCTTTCTGGGTGGGGATTCTACGCAATAAGCCTCAGAATGACCCTCCCTCCGGGTCTGGCAGCCCAGGGCGTGGTTCCCGGCACAATCTCCCAGCAGTTGTCATTGGGGTCAATTTCAGGACTCTAGAACGAAGCTTCGGAGTTTCCTAATTCTGGGGGCTCGTCTCCCGGCCCCGCAGTTTATTTCCCTCCGTCGCTGGGGCTGCCCAGTGCCCTCGGTCGCCCCCATCCGCAACACTCTCTCGGGCTCTTTCAGCCTCAGTTTCCCTAAGGGGGCAAGAAGGGGATGATATCTGGGGGCTCCCCTGTCCTCCCCAAGCCGGAGCAGGGGAGACGCCGGGAGGACGTCCGGCCAAGTTCGGGCTGCAACCGGGGCTCCGCGGAGGCTTTGGTCTCCGGCGGCCCTTGACGCGGGGCATCTCGCCAGCGGCGCGCCCCTCTGCCTGGCGTCGCCAGCGCCCGCGGTGCAGCCCCGCTGCGCGGCGCCGAGCCCCGGCGCCCCGGGCTCCCCGCCCCCGACCCGGCGCTCCCGCGCGCCCCCTAGCGGCCGCCTCGCCGCCTCGCTCCGTCCCAGGCTCGTCGGCGGCGCAGCTCACGTGACCGCGCTCCGGGCCTGCGGCCGCTGTCGGTTCCCCCAGTCACCGAGCGAGAGGGAAGAAACAAGATGGCGGCTGAAGGCGATCCGGAGTGGGGCCCCAGCAATTCGGCTTGAGCCTTCTCCCTCCACCCGCTTCCGCCGGCCGGGCCCCTCCCGCCCGGCCCCGCGGGCCTCCCCACCCGGCCCCGGCGCCCCCCACCGCCCCCTGCGCCCGCCCCTCCCCCCTCCGCTTTCCCTTCTCCCCCCGCCTCGGCTCCAACATGAGGGGCCGGCGGGGCAGGCCGCCCAAGCAGCCCGCAGCTCCCGCTGCGGAGCGCTGCGCCCCGGCCCCGCCACCGCCGCCGCCGCCGCCGCCCACGTCCGGACCCATCGGGGGGCTGCGCTCGCGGCACCGCGGCAGCAGCCGGGGCAGGTGGGCCGCCGCCCAGGCTGAGGTGGCGCCCAAGACGCGGCTGAGCTCGCCCAGGGGGGGCAGCAGTAGCCGGAGGAAGCCGCCGCCGCCGCCGCCGGCCCCCCCCAGCACCAGCGCCCCGGGCCGGGGGGGGCGAGGAGGCGGGGGCGGCAGGACGGGGGGCGGGGGCGGCGGCGGCCACCTGGCCCGGACCACCCCGGCCCGCAGGGCCGTCAACAAAGTGGTGTACGATGACCACGAGAGCGAGGAGGAGGAGGAAGAGGAGGACATGGTCTCCGAGGAGGAGGAGGAGGAGGACGACGGCGACGCCGAGGAGACCCAGGATTCTGAGGACGACGAGGAAGATGAGATGGAGGAGGACGACGATGATTCCGATTATCCGGAGGAGATGGAAGACGACGACGACGACGCCAGTTACTGCACGGAAAGCAGCTTCAGGAGCCATAGCACCTACAGCAGCACTCCAGGTACCCACCCAGCCCAGTTGCTGCAGACTCCTTCCCCACCTCCGCTACCCTCCCCCCTTGCTCACTCCCTCTGGAGTACTGTGCATCCCGCTCCGATCTCCCCCCAACCCCGCCTCCCCCCCAAACACAGGGGAAATGCGACGGCACATCAAGTGGCAAAAAACTAGATTTACAAGAGGAAAGAGGCGCATTGTTCAAAATGGAGATTGCATTGTTGCAGTTTGCAGGCCACACACTCGCTCTCTTTCTTCCCCCCCCCCAACCCCCTCTTTTTCCTCTTCAAAACGTGTGCTAGTGCAGTGTCTCTACCGGGCAGGATTGAAACTTTGGCACACACATATCCATTGCATTCATTTTTCTCCCCTTGTTTTGGTGTGGTTTTTTGGAATGAAAGAAGCCTCTTGTTTTGCAAACCTCTTTGCATTTCTAATGTGGTTTCTTTTGGATTTTTGTTATCTGTCTCTTATTTAAAAGGGAATTAAAGATTTAGACAGACTGTGGCACACAAACACACATAAAATATGCTTCTCTTCACACCCCTAGCTGTGTGGTTTAAAAATTGTGTTAAGGAAATGGATCAGTTGAGTTAGTAGGGTAGCCTTATCTGGTCCTGTGTTTTTGTTTTTATTCTTCCAGTGCTAATGGGCTCGTGCAACAGTTGCTGGTAAATGGCTGATTAAAAAGCAAAGCAGAACACCAGACAAAACAAAACCAAATTTGGTAATTCATCCGATTCAAAATCTTTTTGGTTAAATCCAAAATAAAAATACAAAACCGCAGGAGCGTGCGTGTTAACTAATTTGATCCCTTTGCTTTGCTTTGGAAATGCAGTTTCGTGTCACCTGTTGCGGAAGATGTGTAGTTGATCATCCAGACATAATTGTGTGAAGATGAACTTTTGGACCAACTTCTAAGTCACACAGCAGAAATATCAGATTTGTTACAAAATGACTTTTTCTTTTCATTCTATTTCTGAGGAAAAAGGCCTTCCTGAATCTGTAATGAATTTCTCCATGGTAACTCCTCTCCTGTTTTCTCACAGAAAGTTCCTCTAGGCTGGTGCTGAGATGAAATGCATTTTGTTAAAAACACCCCCCTCCCCCCAGTTGCTGCTTTGTATTAAATACGTAGTTGCAGTTTACTAAATTGTGAAAATAACATAACTGTAGCAACAACCTAGAAGACTTTTCCTTTATATTTTTGTAAATCTGGATTAACTAAATTAGAATCTGGTTTTAAAAGCATTTACAAAGTAACGTTTATGAGGAAATATTTATGAGGACATATTACTTTTTTTTCCTTGAAAAAGTAAGATGTCATGTCATTTTTAGAGAGACTAGGGTAGTAGAAGTAGTTAAATATAAAAGTTTCTATTTTTAAATAAATGCTTAAATACTTACTGGGGAAGTAGTGTAGGTATTAAACCAGATATAAACCCACTTAGATTGTCCTTACATCAAGTGAAAAGAGGTGATTTCTTTTACCTGACAGTAAAATTAGTTGTGTGTCTTGTCGGTAGAAGGCTGTCAGGAGAATGAAGGGAATAAATCAAGTGTCAAGTATTTACATTTTGTATGTGGAAGGGACCACACATAAGTTCTTGCCAATTTAATTTTAGTACATCTTTTATAGTAATAGTTTTTACCTTTGGAAATCACATGTTGATCTTCCCTCTGCAGCTCCTAACATAATAGTGTTTTGCACATAGCAGGTGCTCATCAAAGATTGGTTGGATAAATTATTGTTAGTAGGTGAGAACTTGTAATAAATGAAGTTTTGGTAATTCTACAGTGGGTGCTATAACTTCTAAATATTTTGGATTTAGGAAACTAAAAATTGATCTAATTAGGTTTTGATATACATTTTGACCAGTGAATGTTTTTAATAGCAGAGTTACTGTTTTGAGCTGCTATTTCATACTGCTTGCCAGGCATTTTCCTTTCTCTAGTGGCTATGGTGTTAACTTGGGTGTTTTACCTTTTGAGAGATATTATTTCTTAAGATTGTAGTAAAATGGATGCGATATTTTGTGTTCTGAACTTCTAGAATATGTCTGCTTGCCTAGAATGAGTAACAATGCATGACAATGAGTTGTTCAGGCTAAGTATTAGTTTAATTAGTTTTATTGTCTGTACTTCCTGGGAGGAAGGCTGTCAGGTGAATGTGTGTATATGTGTATGCTTTGGAAGAAAAAAGGCTTTAGGACTTGGTTTAAGATATCCCAAGAACACATAAAGAAATATGATTGGTGGATTTGAATCCTGTTGTGCTGTCAAGGCAAAAAGAGGAATTTACTTTATTGGTAATTTAGAATAATTTGATTGATTTTTGTAGTTTATTTTTTTTCTTTAAGAACAAAGACAAGAATTTTCGTAGTTTAGAATGTTTGCTTAAGTACTGACATGTTAAATTTCTAGTGTAAGAAAGAACTCATTCATCTATTCATCCATTAAGTATATTTGTAGGTAATATAGCTGTTGATGATGCAAAGACATTGGTTGACATTATGAAAGTCATAGATTTTTAAAAGTTTATTCATTAGAGATTCAGTGTTTTCTTTTTATGGAGAAAAATTTTAAATGGGTACCTAAGGTGGTTACATGATAAAAACTGTAGGGAATGACAACTTATTAATATAAAATTGAAATCATCTAGTTTTGCTTTAGCTGGAGGTATTTGGCTAAATAAAGCTTTCATTAATTAATTTTATTTTTTAAATTTAGGATTATTTCAGCCTGTAGGTTTTATGACACCTCCAATGCATTGAGGATTGTATAGAAAATCTGTTTTGAATAAGCATTTGGTAAAGTTCTGACAGCACTTTGAAATTATTCATTTGCTAATTTAAAAAAATTAAATTATACTTGAAACAGAATGGTTGTTATATTTCAGTCTCAGCCTTGTGTGAGACTTCTGAGAATACTTACCTGAAATTTTGAAATTTGAAACCTCTGATGACTTTAAAAAGCAAAAACTCTAGTGTTATCCTGGGAGAGTTAGTGATTTATGTCCTCTGAGGATTATGACAGTGAAGATCAGTGGCAGAGATGCCATGAATGAACTATAGATTTACCTGAAACAGAATTTGTTACTGGTTTGGCAATATTTATTCCCAACAGTGTCAACCAAATATCTATTCAGTATATATGTAATTTCTGATTGCTACAAGTGAGGTACAAAGTGCAGTAGAGATTTAAAGGAGGCAAGATCATACTGTACCCTCTTTAGGGGGATTGGTGTGGGCATAAGCTTCCTGGGTAGGCATGTGGAGAGTGAGGACAGACAGATTGAGGGAGGGAGAGGGAGGGAGAGGAAGGGAGCAGCAGCGACTGATAGTAAAGTGTGGGCAGTCTCAACACAGTTTAGCAAGAGCCTGAGCATGTGAAGGAAATAAACTAAACTCCATTGTATGCTGTGTTTGGCAGTACCTAGAGAACCAGGTGATGGCAATTGTACCTTCCTGTCCTCATCTGTAGAATAAGAATTGGGCTAGATCAGTGATCCCCAGGCATTTTTCACTCCTGGAACACCCAGAGGGATATGCTGTATTCCCACCAGCACCATGAATAAGCGTGAAACAAAACCAAATCAAATTCAGAGATACTGTTAAGCCACTGGAGTAACTCTTTCCCCCAAATGGAGAGAATTATGGGAGAGATGGTCTGAAGCCCTCTCTCTCAAATCTATTTCAGATCTGTTTAATTTTGGGTATTGGGGATCAATCAGAAGATCTGCAAAGGTAGGATATGATTTCAGTGGGATGCTCGGATCTTTAGCATAGCTTCTGTTCTGTAGGATGGATTGGAAGAGGATGAGATAGCTGGTGGGATCTGGATGGGTTTTGTAGCCCTGGATGGAAGATCAAATATAGGAGGGACTTTAGAGTCCTCTAGGCCTTGACATATCAGATGTGTAGACTGAAAGAGGAATGAATCAAATATGCCTTTGTAAGAATGGTTTACAGTAGCAATAGGGAAGTCAAGATTATAAGGGAAATTAATGAGATCTCTTTTCAGGTATCAGTACCTGAAGAGGTTAAGCATGAGAATTAGAAGAAAGAAAATGAGGGCCAAAAGAGTTATTAAAAAGCTGGACAGGGCCGGGCTTGGTGGCTCATACGTGTAATCCCAGCACTTTGGGAGACCGAGGTGGGAGGATGGCTTAAGGCCAGGAGTTCCAGACCAGCCTGGACAACATGGTGAGACCCTGTCTCTACAAAAAAAAAATAGCTGGGTCTGGTGGCGCATGCCTACAGTCCTAGCTACTTGGGAGGCTGAAGTTCGAGGATCACTTGAGCTCAGTAGTTCAAGGCTTCAGTGAGCTATGATCATGCAGAGTCTCTAAAAAAAAAAAAAATTGGGGCAACATGATTTGTGAGTAGTAGAGAGGTGTGTCCTAGGTATGCAGTGATAAATAGTCTTGCATATAGTTCACGTTCGTTTACTTTTCTGGTGCTCACCTATAGGTGTGTTTGGAAGTAGAGCTGTGTACTGAAATGTGCATGAGCAGCAGGATTGGGGATGTTAAGGCCAGGAGCTCTGGTCTCTTCTGTTAGGTCCTCCTTTCCTCACTCCTCAGGACCCCGTGTCTTCCCTGTGACTGCAGACCCTTAGAGGTGGGGATGTGGAGGCTGAGAGGGTGGTGGTAGTGTGGGCCAACAGTAATCTGGGTGACACAGACAGGAGGAAATCCTTGCTGCTGCCCTCTTCCCTCCCTGTTCCTTAGCCTGGATCAAATACCCCTTCCTGGGAGATCTTCCTCTAGTCCTGTGTACCTTGGTCTCTCTTCTCTTTGATGGCCAGCTTTCAGTGGTTGTGGTCTCAGCTTCATAATTCAGGAGTAGCTTTGCACTGACCCTCATTGTTCTGATTTTTTTCCTTCTTTTGATTCTTTAAAATGATAACCCTCAAGAGGCAGAATATTTCTTAACTAAAAAAAACCAGCTGGGCGCATTGGCTCCTGCCAGTAACCTATCACTTTGGGAAGCCAGGAGTTCAAGACCAGTCTATGCAATAGCGGGACCCTGTCTCTACAAAAATAAAAATAAAAAAATTAGCCGGGCGTGGTGGCATGGGCTGGAATTCCCAGCTACTTGGGAGGCTGAGGCAGGAGGATTGCCTGAGCCCGGGAGTTTGAGGATCACGCCACTGCACTCCAGCCTGGGCAACAGAGTGAGACCCTGTCTCAAAACAAACAAACAAAACTTATACATGTAAAATACACTTTAAAAGATTGAAAGTAAAACCATATAGAAATAATTAAAATGCATATAATTAAATATAATGTTTTAATTGTTTTGTCTGCTGCTATATATCTAAAATTATTTTTATCTTTTTCTAAATAATTTATATTATTTATATATTTTTTATTGCCATATGATTTTTTAAATAGTAACAGTAATAGCTAACATTTGTTGGATATCTTTTAAATTGCTGAATGATTTTCAAGCAATTATTTATAAAAATTCAAATTTTAAAATAACAGCTTTATGGAGATATAATTTACATACTATAAAATTTACCCTTGTAAAGTGTATAATTCAGTTGTTTTAGTATGTTCACAGAGTTGTACAACCATTAACCACTACTTAATTCCAGAACATTTTTATCTCCCCCAAAAGAAAACCCCTGTTTGTGGCAGGGACTCCTCATTCTTCCCCTCCCTCTCCCTCATCCCCTGGCAACCACTAATCTACTTTCATTCTCTGTTGATTTACCACTCCTGGACATTTCTTATAAATGGAATCATATAATGTATTAATAATATGTGACTTCTTTCGTTTAGCATAATGTTTTCAAGGTTCATGCATATGTTAGCATGTGTCAGTACTATATTTGAATAACATTCCATTGTATGGATATACCAAAATTTTTTTTTAAAGGGACTGGGTCTCACTATGTTGCCCAGACTAGCCTGGCACTCCTGGGCTCAAGTGATCCTCCTGCTTCAGCCTCCTGAGTAGCTGGGACTACAGCGTGTGCCACTGTGCCTGGAGACCAAATTTCGCTTATTTGTTTCATCAGTTCGTGGACATTTGAATTGTTTCCACTTTTTGGCTATTATGAGTAATGCTGCTGTGGACATTTATGTACAGGTTTTTTGTCTGGACATATGTTTTCATTTCTCTCGGGTATATACCTAGGAGTAGAATTGCTGGATCATTGCAAATTCAATTTTAATAGAATTATTTTAACCAGACTTGTTTTGTTTGTTACAGTAGTTTTTAAAAAGAATTCTTTGAGAACAGTAGAGAGCTGGGTTGTGAGTCTTCCAAAAGATTTATGATTTTTGGATTGCCTTAGGTCAGCTTGGAGAATTTATTCCAGAAGGAATTTGCCAGATAAGGACCAGTATAAGTGGAATTATACAATTGATTTCCACGCTGGCAGTGAAGACTTGTGGTAGGCATTGGAAGCATCTGTATATATGAGCCCACCACAGAAGTTTAGTCTGTCATGATGTATGAGAATTTGAGGATTCTAGAGGAATCTTTTTATGATTGTTAGGGATCTAGAGAGGTGGCACGTAGCAGAGAGGTTTAAAGAATGCAGAATCTGGAATTGAACTTCATGGGTTTGAATCTGAGCTTTGTGATGATGGGCAGTGTGCTCAATTTTCTGTGCCTTACTTTCCTCATTGGTAAAATGGAGATATCATAGCACTTAATTCAAGTTGCCTTGAGGACTAAATGGGTTAATATGTGAAATGCCTACAACAGTGCCTGGAACATGGTAAAGATTTAATACATTTTAGCTATTATTATCTGTTGATTTTTTCTTCCTGAACTGAAGATGGTGATTCTGTAGTGATGTAGAGACCTTACTTACTGTGCAGTGGGTTAATATTTTATTCTATCCAAAGCTCTCCACTGATTCACAAGGTATAAAAATATTTTGAGGACTGTATTTAAGTAAAAATGCTGATTAAAATAGAGCTTTATTTCTCCCCCTTTAATAGAAATATTAAATGTTAATTTACCCATTTAAAAAATTTAGTTCACCTAACATTAGATTTATTCCTGAACTGTAAGTAATAAGTTTACTTCAGTTATTTACGATGGCCAGTTTAAGTAGAGAAAGCGCTCTTGGTATTTCTAGCTCTTTGACAGTTCCTGCGTGGGGTCTTTCTCTGCCTTCTCCTTAAATACCTTTTTTCCGGGATTTCCAGCTAACCCGTGGCCCTCTCACTACTCCCTCCTTCCCCGGAGTCTCATCTATTCTCAAGCTTTTAAAAATTGCAATGAAATATTATAAAAATAGTGCACATTTACTCTTTTTGGAAAATACACATAGTGCAAAAATGAAAGTGAAAATCATCTATAATTTCACCAACCAAAGATAACCACTGGAAATGTTTTTGTATATAGATTTTTATTCCATTTTCTATAACATGTTTTTATCTACATATTTTTAAAAAGCTGTAACTGGGATCATATTAAACTGCTTGTTTTTACTTGATATACAGCAAAGTTTTCTCCATATCATTGTGTCTTTGTCAAAGTAATAGTACATGAACTTAGGTGAAATAAATTAAAACAGTATTAAAAGCTGATAGTGAACAAAAGCTGTTGTCTTCTGTATCTCTTCCCACCCCAAGCTCTCTCCAGAGGCAATGGCTTTCAACTTTCATAGCTGTTTTTTTCCCCTGGTATTTACCACAGTATTTTATTTCATTTTATTTCATTTTTTAGGGACAGGGTCTTGCTCTTTTGCCCAGGCTGGAGTGCAGTGGTGTTATCATAGCTCCCTGCAACCACGAACTCCTGGGCCTCGGATGGTGTTCCTGCCTCAGCCTCCAGAGTAGCTGGGACTACAGGTGAACACTACCACGCCCAGCTAATTTTTAAATTTTTACTTTTGTAATGTTGCCCAGGTGTACCACAGTATTTTAAAATAAGGTGCTTATATTTGATTTATCAATTTTAGACATTTATTTGTTGACTTTGTTATGATAGATGACGATTAAGCCCTATTATAATCCCCTTACCCTCTCCTTCTCCTCCCATTGTAGACAGAACATGATTTTTGGATAAATCATGAGGGATTGATTACACTGTTATGACTAGAAATATCATTCACCGTTAAGTAATATGCTATGGTTATAGGGTGGGTTTTTTTTTGGTAACTATTAATATTTTCCTGGAGTTATTGTCTATTTTTTCATTTGCTTTAGTGTTCTCTGTTAGCCCAGATCACTATCAAGTCTGTAAAATATCTTGTTTATTATTTTCCAAACTCTAAAATGTAACAATTCCATTTTTTTCCTTGTTGATCTTCCTTCTGCAGCCTTCGGCATTTCTGCTCTTGCCTGAACTGGTTGCTCTTTTTTTGAACATCACACTGGAACTTTTTTTTTTTGCTGCTTTTTCATGTTGATCCCATTTTTTGGGTCCTGTGTCTTTGGTTTACTTCTCTTTTTCAGCACAACCTTTATTTGCTTCCTAAAAATGGGTGTGTTTTTCAACCCTAATATTGGATGGATGGTTTGGCTGGGTTAGGATCCTAAATTAAATCAGTTTCACTTGAAGGATTTGCTTTATTGTTCCAGCATTTAGTATTGCTGTTGGGAAATCTGGTGCCATCTGATGACTTCCTTCATGTCTTACCTGGTTTTTTTTTTCCCTTTTCTAAAGCTTTTAGGCTCTTTCGTGGTAGTTTCGCGGTGATATATCCCTTAGTGTGGCTCTTTTTTTTTTTTCCCCTTAAGAAACAGGTTTTCACTATGTTGCCCAGGCTGGACTCGAACTCCTGGGCTCAAGCGATCCTCCTGCCTCAGCCTCTCTAGTAGCTGAGACTATAGGCGGGTGCCGCTGTGCCTGGCTAGATTTGTGTTTTTATTGAGAATGAATTGGAGTGGGGTAAGAATGGAGTGGAGTGGGATGAAGGGAGTTAGGCAGTTGAAGTAGACCAGATGACTGATTTTGTGCTAGGTTGGTGTCAGTGGGAGTGGAGAAAAATAATTCAGGAGTTATTATAGAGTGAATCCTTACTGATAGATTGGTTAGGCTGGGGTGTGGTGAGGGGGAGAAAAGGGAGTCAAGGATGAACTGACTTCTGAATCTCCCTTATTTATCTTCACCTTAAATTTGATCTTCTAGTAATACTGAATTCTTTGTAGTTCTCACACACCTTATAGTTATGCACTGATGTGATGAGTAACTCCTACTCACCCATCTGTCTCCTTCTCCAGCCTGCTTTCTCTGATCATCAATTCCATTTGCCCCCAGGTGCGGCTAAGTTCCTTTACACCCTACCCCTTTAACTTCCAGGACCTTGTATGTTTATGGTTTAGTTTCCGAATATTTAGAGATTTTCTAGGCATCTTTCTGTTACTGATTTCTAATTTAATTCCATTATGTTCAGAGAGCATACTTTGTATAACTTCAATTTTGTAATACCTTTTTTGAGGTTGGTTTTGCACCCTGAAATATTGTCAGTCTAAGTGAATATTCTATATGTACTTGAAAAGAAGGTGTATTCTTCTATTGTGTGGAGTATTCCATAAATGTCAACTAGGTCAAGTTTGTTGATAGTTTTAAGATCTTCTATATCTTGCTGACTGTCTACTTGTGATATTGATTACTGAGAGAGGATTGTTGAAGTCTACGACTATTGTTAAGGATTTATCTGTTTTTCCTTGGAGTTCTATCAGTTTTCCTGTATGTTGAGGCTCTGTTATTAAGTTCATCAAACTTTAGGAAGGATTGTTTTATCCTCATGGTTATGTGACCCCTTATCATTATATTATATTGTTATTTTTTTTTTTTTTAGACAGAATCTCACTCTGTCGCCCAGGCTACAGTGCAGTAATGACATCACTGCTCACTGAAACCTCGAACTCCTGGGGCTCATGCGATCCTCCTGCCTCACCCTCCCGAGTAGTTAGGACTACAGGCATGTGCCACCACGCCCTGCTAATTTTTTATTTTAATTTTTTGTAGAGATGGGGTCTCACTATGTTGCCCAGGCTGGTCTTGAACTCCTGGTCTCAAGGGATCCTCCTGCCTCAGCCTCCCAAAGTGCTGAGATTACAGGTGTGATCACCTCACAGGCTATGATTGTATCTTTATCTATTAAGACATGCTACTGAAATGGCTGTTAATTATCTGGCCCCTTCTTCATTAGAACCTTAGGGCAAAGAGGGTCTCATTCAGTCTTTCTCTTTAGTGCTTAATTCAATCTCTAGTATGCAGTAGGTAGCACAAGGTAATTGTTGAACTGAACATACCAGTCAAAGAAAGCCCTGGATTCTTTTCACCCTCTACTTCTGCACTGTCCAATATGGTAGCCACTAGCCCCATGGCTATTTCAATTTAAATTAATTAAAATTTAAGTAAAATTAAAACTTAGTCTCCCAATGGCACTAGCTACATTTCAAGTGCTTGGTAGCCACATGTATTGCATCACAAAAATGTAGAGTGTTTGGGTCATTTCATATCATTGCAGAAAGCTCTTTTGGTCTGATTGTAGTCAGCTAGTCTCTGTTACACCAGTGAGAATTCATCTAACATCTCTTTTTCTCTGGCCTTTTCCTTTGCTGAGAATTCTGCACAGCTTGGGTAGCCCCAGTAGTCTGGCTGTGGTCCTCCTTTGTTGAGACGGTTGGCCCAGCGTTATTTGTGTATATATTATGGCATTGCATTTCTGCAGTAAGACTTGGGGTCATGTTTGAGATGATGGTACATTATTTGTTGTTCTTGGTGGTAGGGGGAAGAGGCAGTCAGCTAACACTTAATGTTAGAAAATCTGCCACATTCCTGGTAAAATTAACAGTCATATATAGGACAGGAGGGAAGGAAAGATTAAAATTTAGAGGCTTTTGGTTGAAAAATTTAATTTGATAACTCAGAGAATTCCTATGTTGTAAAAATTTAAAAGTTGGTGTGTAAACTGAATTGTGAGATACTAGTGTGTCCCAGTGTGTCTGGGTTCTCCTGTATAAAACCTTCTTCTCAAGAGTCACTTACCAAATTATTTAACTAATAGTTTTCAAGGAAAGGATGTCTCCTTTTTTGAGTGGAACTCTTTTGTTACTTATGAGATGTTAAATTGCAGCTATGGAACCTCTTGAGATTTGCTAAGAAAGTTAATGCTTGGACTCTTCTCTACTTGTGGATATGTTCTGTAATACACACACTTGGGAGACTGTACGGCCAGGTGATTCAGTGACATTGTTCAGTAGGTGCAGTTTCTATATTTTACTAGAAATATGGCTTCCTTGTTTTCAGTATGTTCACATTGCCTCTTTTGAGGTCTGTGTATAGTAGAATCTATTTATGGAAATTAAAAAGTATTTCAGAAATGCACATATGAATCTGTGTGGAATTTCTCTTCTTGTCCTTTTTCCTTTCTAATTCTTGCATAGCTATATCAAGACTTGTCTGAGGAAATAGTCCAACATTTAAAATAGCTAATAAAATTATCAATGCAGTTTTCCCTGTTCTTGCAGACATTGAAATTATTTCACATACTTGAAATCTTATTCAGTAAATTACTTTTTCTCCAATTTATGACTGTACTGTGCTTTCAAAGTATTATGAAAATAATAAAAATTTAAAAAGTGGCTTTACTGTAATTTCAGATACATATTTGAACTTTTGAGTCTGAATTATCTAAGTGAGATGCCTTGGATTTCTGATGCTCTATGAAAGAAAATTGCCTTCTTCCATGTATATCATCCTTAATTGCCTTAATAGCTTGAGTTGTGAATCTTCTCTGTGTCTCAGAAGAAACCTAACAATGGAGATTATTATGGCAGGGGTCACAAACTCACATGCTCACAGGGTCCTAACATGTAAGGCAAAGACATTAAGTACTCCTTTTTTTCTTTATAATACATACCTGCATTTGCTGTTAATATTTATTTGCCTTTTGAGCTTTCGGGCCCTTTTTGCTTTGTGCTGTTCTAATGTGCTAGAGCTGTTATCTTTGATCACTTAATGCTGGTGTTTCTGTAGGGTAGATTACTAGGAGTGGGACTGGATTATTGGGTTGCAGTGTGTGCCATTTAAAAGGCTGAACCAGGTTGTACTCCCATCACCTGTTTACTTTTAAACCTTCCCCTATCTGTGCTTATGTGATTTTTTTAAAGGTTTACTCAGACCTTTAGCAGGTGTTCTTAGATACTGATTAGGCTGAAATTCCTCTCCTCATCAATTTATTGGCAAATACACTCACTTGTGATGTGATGTGAGCACCTGAGGTTTACCTTCCAAATGGGGGTGAGGCAGATGTCTGTTTTGAGAGCTCCCTGGCTAGGTGGAAAGCACCATGGATGGAAATGGAGTTCTTCATAGCTTCTTAAGTCTGGACCTTAGAGAAAGTCATTCTTTTGTGGACCTCAGTTTACTCACCTGTAGGCTGGACTAGATGATCTAATGGCCAGGGGGTTTGCAAACTTTTTCTTCAAGCACCGGGTAGTAGTAAATATTTTAGGTTTTGCAGGCCAACTCATAGTGGCTCTGTCGCAGCTACTCAGCTCTGCCCTTGTAGCATGAAAGCAGCCGTAGACAGTAAGTAAACAAATGAACGTGACTGTGTTCTAATAAAACTTTATTTACAGAAACAGGCTGTGACTGGCCATACTTCGACCCCCTTTTGGGTGCTTGACATGAATATGTGATTTAGATAATTAGGTTAGGAAAAAAGCTTTGACTTTTTAAAATAATGCTTCTGGAAATCTAGTAAAAACTTTGGATTTTATTTTTGCTTTTTCACTTTATCAGGAAAGAAATACAGAAAATTTAGAAAACTCAGAACATTTTGGTTCCTTTCCTTTGGTGACCATCTTTGTGTGAATGTGTGTACATAACATACTTTTTATAAAATTGGATAATGCATAATTGGTTTTGTAAATCTTTTCACTTACATCATGAAATCTTATTTTAGCTTTAAATAATTTGTCTACAAAAATATCTGCTCTCACAGGGCTTCTAGTTGAAAGTTCATAGATTTTTTTTTTTTTTTTTTTTTTTGAGGTAGAGTCTCAACTCTTTTGACCCAGGTAGAGTGCAGTGGCATCATCATATTTCACTGCAACCTCAGACTCCTGGACCCAAGTGATCCTCCTGCTTCAGCCTCCCAAGTAGCTGGGACTACAGGCCTGTGCCACAATGCCTGGCTAATTTTTCTATTTTTAGTAGAAATGGGGTCTTGTTCTTGCTCAGACTGGTCTCGAACTCATAAGCTCAAGCGATCCTCCCTCCTCGCCCTCCCAGAGTGCTAGTATTATAGGCGTGAGCCACTGTGCCTGGCCAGAAAGCTCATAGATTTTAAAAATTAATTTTGTATTTAGCCACCTATTCTTTTTTTCTAATTGTTTCTAATAGCTTTTGCATTGATTGGGTTGGGTTTTCTAGGAATAAAGTTGTATCATCTGCAAACATGAATCATAGGCATACATCTGATTTTCTTGTGTCTCCTTGTTTTTTCCTTTTCAAATTGCATTGCCTACCGCCTCCAAAACAATGTTACATGTTAGTTATAATTACAGGCATCTTGGTGTGCTTTCCAAATGTAATGGGACTGATGCTATTATTTCACTGTTAATTTTTAGGCTGGCTGTTGGTTTCAGACCTTTAAATTGTTGAGTATATTCACCTATTTCTGTTAGTTTTTTTTTCTGTTTGAGTTTTTAAAAATTAGATACGGCTGTTTTGTCAAATGTCTTAATCATACAGTTTTTCTCTTATGTGCTACGTTTTATAGTACTGTATAGTAACAGAATTATTAGATCTCATAATATTGCACCATCCTTAGATTCCTGCGGTGAACGTCTCTTGATCATGATAATATTTTTTCATATACTGCTTGACTTTTTAAAAGGTATTTGAAGTTTTCAATAGTTTATACCTGCACAATGCATAATATAGTTGATATTCATCTATATTGTATCAATAGTTTATTTCTTTTTATTGCTGAGTAGCAGTCCATTATATGAATGTACCACAGTTCATTTATCTGTTCAACAGTGGGCATTTCAGTTATTTCTAGTTTTTGGCAATTATAAATAAAGCTGCCATAAGCATTTTCATAATTTTTTGTAGAAATGCAAGTTTTCATTTCTTTTGGGTAAATAAATACCTAGGAGTACGATTTCTGGGTTGTAGTTTATAAAAAACTGCCGAAGCTGTTTTTCAAAGTGGCTATGCCCTTTTTATCCTCATCTGCAAATGTGTGAGAGTTCTAGTCCACCCCATATCCTCCCTAGCACTTGTTATTATCAGTTTTTAAAAAATTTTATAACAACTATGTATAGTGATCTCACTGTGGTTTTAATTTGCTTGTCCCTAATGACTAATGGTGCTGATCATCTTTTCATGTGAATCTTTTTATTTGTCATCTGTATATTGTCTGATGGAAAGATACTGAAATCTTACTGAAGACATTTTAATTGGGTTGCTTGCTCTCTTATTATTGAGTAGTAAGAGTTCTTTATGTACTTTGGATATAAGTGCTTTGTTAGGCTATGCAGTGTGCATGTATTTTCTCCCCATCTGTGGCTTGTGTTTCGTTCTCTTAACAGTGTCTTTCCCAGAGCAGAAGTTTCAAATTTTGGTGAAGTCTGATTCATCATTTTTTTCTTTAATGGTTCTGGTGTTCATCTAAGAACTCTTTGTGTAATCCAGGGCTTGACAGACTTTTTCTGTAGAGGGTCAGATAGTAAATATTTTAGGCTTGTGGTCCCTGTTGCAACTCTGCCACTGTAGCAATGAAATAGACAATGCATAAATAAACGAGAATAGCTGTTCCAGTAAAACTTTATGGACCCTGCAGTTTGAATTTCACCTAATTTTCAAATCATCAAATATTGTTATTCTTTTTATTATTTTTCCACCCATTTAGCTCTCACGGGCCAAACAAAAACAGGTGGTGGGCTGGCCATAGTTTGCTGATGCCTGGCCTAAGTAACCCAGGGTCACAAAGATTCCCTTCTTTGATTTCTTTTTTTTTTTTTTTTTTTGGTTCCACACCTTCTTTCACTGTCTCTTTTCACAAGGTAGATTGTACATGTAATATTTTGAAATGTGCATATAATATGTAATGATCAAATCTGGTTAATTAGGATATCTATCACCTCAAATGTTTTAACATTTCCTTGTGTTGGGAACATTCCAAATCTTCTCCTCTAGCTATTTTGAAATATGCAATAAATTATTGTTGACTGTAGTCACCCTACTATGCTATCAAACAGTAGAACTTATTCCTTCTAACTGTATTTTAGTATCCATTAACCAACCTCTCTTCATTCCCCCCTTCCCAGCCTCTGATAACCATCATTCTGTTCTTTATTTCCAGGAAGTCAACTTTTTCACCTCTCACGTTTAAGTGAGAATGTGTAATATTTGTTTTTCTGTGCCTGGCTTATTTCACTTGATGTCTTCCAGTATTTCATGATTTTTGGTGCTATTATAATTGGTACTTTTTAAAATTTGGATCTCCAGTTATTTACTGTTAATAATAGAAATACAATTGATTTTTGTATATTGAACTTTGTGACCTTACTAAACTCAGGTGTTTGTAGGTTTGTGTTTTTTCTTTTTTCTTTTTTGATAGAGTTCTTGGGTTTTTCTATATAGGTAATCATGTTGCCTGGCAAATAAGATGGTTTTAATTCTTCCTTTCCAATCTAGGATTTTTTTCCCCCTTATTGCACTGGTTGAATAAGAGTGGTGAGAGTGGACATCTTTCTTTTATATCTCATCTTTGTGTTAAAGTGTTCAGTCTTTCACCGTTAAGTATCATTTAGCTGTTGGTTTTTCAGATTGGAGAAGTTCCCTTCTATTTCTAGATTACTGAGAGTTTTTTTCAGTAATGGGTGTTGAATTTTGTTAAATGTGTTTTCTGCAGCTATTGAGATGTTCATATAGCTTTTCTTCTTTAATCTGTTGATATGGTGAATTATGTTGATTTATTTTCAATGTTGGACCAGCCTTGCATTCTAGGAGTTAAATTCCACTTGGTTGTGATGTATTAGCCTTTTTATATATTGCTGAATTCTCATACGTGGTATTTTTTTGAGGATTTTTGTGTCTGCATGTGAAATGTATTGGTCTGTAGTTTTCTTGTGATGTCTTCATCTGATTTTGGTATCAGAGTAATGCTGGCATCAAAATGAGTTGGAAAGTGTTGCCTCTTTTTCTGTTTTCTGCAAGAGATTGTGTAGATTTGGAATTATTTCTTCCTTAAAAGTTCGGTAGAATATGTCAGTGAAGGCATCTGGGCTTGTAGTTTTCTTTGTTGGAACATTATTAGCTATGAATTCAGTTTCTTTAATAGGCTATTTCAGTTAGAAATTCTTTCTGAATGTGCTTTGATTGTGTCTTTCAAAGAGTAGGTTCCTTTAGATAAAAGGAGTTCTCCAATTTATGAACATAAAGTTATTCATAAGATTCCCTTATAATCCTTTTAATATCTGTAGAATCTATAGTAATGTCACCTCTCTTATTCTCAAAATTGAAATTTGTGTCTTTTCTCTTTTTTCTTGGTCAGTCTGTCCAGAGGTTTATCAATTTAGTTGATCTATTGAAAGAAGCAGCTTTTGAGTTCATTGATTTTTGTTTATAGTTTTTCTCTTTTCTGTTTCATTGATTTCTGCTCTCATCTGTATTATTTCCCTCTTGTTTATTTTGGGATTAGTTTGCTCTTTTTATTCTGGTTTCTGAAGGTAGAAGCTTAGATCATTGTCTTGAGACATTCCTTTTTTAATTTAAGCATTTATTGCTGCTATAAATGTCCCTCTATGCACTTGTTAAACTGTATCTCACAATTTTTGATATGTTGTATTTTCATTTTCATTCAATTCACAATATTTTAAATTTCTATTGTGAGTTACTCTTTGACCCATGGCTTGTTTTGAAGTGTATTGTTTAATTTTCAAACAGTTGGGGATTTTCCAGATATCCTTGTTACAGGTTTCTAATTTAATTCCATTATGGTCAGAGAACACACTTGGTATGACTAATTTTTAAAAAAATTTGAGATTTATTGCCTGAAACATTGTCTGTTTAGGTTCCATTTGCAATTGGAAAAAAAGTGTATTCTTCTGCTGTTAGGTAGAGTGTTTCATAAATACCAGTTAAGGTCGAGTTGGTGGGTAGTGTGTTGTTAAGGTTTATATCCTTGTTGATTCATTGTCTACTTGTTCTTTTGAGTATGGAGAGGAGTGTTGAGATCTACAACTATTGTTAGAGATTTGTTCTCATTGAAATTCTGTTTATGTATTTTGAGGCTATGTTATTTGGTGCATGAACATTTATGGTTTTGTTCTCTTGATTATTTGACAAATGAAGTCATTTATGAAATGACCTTTATCTCTGGTAATATTCATTGCATTAAAAAACACTGTTTTGTCTGGGCACTGTGAGAGGTGGAAGGATTGCCTGAGGCCATAAGTTTGAGACCAGTCTGGGCAACATAGCAAGACCCCTGTCTTCACAAAAAAATAAAATAGCTGGGCATGGTTGCATGCACCTGTAGTCCTAGCTACCTGGGAGGCTGAGGCAGGAGGATTGCTTGAGCCCAGGAGTTTGATCGCAGCACTGCACTCCAGACTGAGTGACAGAGCCAGACCCTGTCTCCCAAAAAAAACAACTCACTGTTTAATAGTAATATAGCTATTCCAACTTTTTTTTTTACTAGAGTTAGAATGGCGTATGTTTTTCTACCCTTTTACTTTAAGTCCATCTATATCATTATATTTAGAAAGGGTTTCTTGTTTTGTTTTTTAAAAATTTAACCTGACAGCCTCTTTTAATTAGTGTGTTTTGGACCTTTTACATTTAATATAATTGATATGGTTGGATTTAGGTTTATTATTTTGTTTGTTTTCCGTTTATCTCCTCTTTTTGGAGAGGGGTTCCTCTGTTTCTCTTTTCTGCCTACCCTTGGATTAATTGAATATTTTTTAGTGTTCTATTTTAATTTATTGGCTTTTGGTTATATCTGTCCTGTTTTTAGTGGTTGCTGTAGGAATTACAAAATATATACCTAACCTGTCTACTTGGAGTTAGCATTTTACCTCTTTAAATAAAATGTAAAAGCATCGCAACCACATAGGTTCCTTTATTCTAGCCCCCTCCCTTATGTTATAATTGTCATATATATCTACATACATTGAAAGTCTTACTGACATTGTTAATTTTTGCTTTCAACCATTAATATGTATTTTAAAGAGCTTAAGAGGAGAAACAGTCATTTTGTGTTTTTTGATTTTCCCAGATACCATTTCTGTTGCTGTTAATTCATTCCTCTAGTTCTAATATTCACTCTGGTATCGTTTCTCTTTGGCCTAAAGACCTTCTTTTACCATTTGTTTTGGAGCAGGACTTCTGGCAGCAAATTCTCTTAGTTTTTCTTCATCTGAGATGTCTTTATTTTCTCTTAATTTTTGAAGGGTATTTTGCTGGATATAGAATTCTGGGTTGACATTTCTCTTAGTACTTTAAAGATGTTCTGAAGTTATTTGAATCATGGAAAGGCTTAAAGTTGGGAACTGGCACCATCACATTTATGTTTTATAGAAAGACTTGTTACTTTTATATCTTCATTGTGGACTATATCTTTTATCATTACAAAATCTTTGTTCCATTTAGGGGTTTTTAACTTTTGCTTTGAACTGAACTTTTATAACTCCTTTCTTTTTATTTCCTACAATATGAAGTTTATCTGGGACAGGATAGGCAGTTGGAAATCTGTATCTGGAGTTCTGAAGAGAGTTCTGGGTAGAAAAATGCATAAGAAGTCATTGATATTTTGGCGGTAATTGGGTCAACTGATAATTAGGAGAAAGTGTAGGACACTAAATGCTGAGGACTATCACATGTGAGAGAGATGTTTGGTGGAGAAATAACTGGCCAAGGAAATTGAGTCATGAGTGGCAGAGGGAAATTTAAGAAGGATGTAGTGGCCAAAGGTGTCAGATTCAAAGAGAGGGTAGGTAAAATAGGTAGTATGTTACAGTAATTTCTATTCTAAGTATCCTTTGACGTTTTCAAGTTTTGTCAGTTTTGTAGTTAATAGAGTATTCTTTATTTAATCTTACGCTGTATTCACACTATAACATAATACTTCCTGTTAGCTATATATATTGAAAAAATTAAAACAAGTAATATTCACTATGATGCCAAGGGTAGCAAAAAAAAAAGTAATGAAATAATTAAAAACAAGGAACTTTAGAACAATTTTTTTGAAATTTTTATTTTTACTCTGTACAATTTCAAATATAGAGAAAAGCTGAAAGAGTAGTACAACAAACACCTAGTATGTCCTTCTCTTGGATTCACCAATTTTTGGCTTTTTACCAGTTTGCAGGTGCACACGTTCTCTCTCTTCTCTAGATTTTTAAATATTCTTTTTGCTGACTGATTTAATAGTAAATTGCAGCATCATAATACTTCACCTCTAAATAATTCAGTCTACTTAGGACATTTAATTTAACATTTATACAATGTTCTAGTTCAGATTTCCCCAATTGCCTTTGATTGTGGTTTTTTCTCCCCATCCAGGTTTCAGTCAAGGATTATATTTCTTTTAGTTGACGTCTCTTTAGCTCCTTTAATCTAAAGCAGTTCTGTCAACTTTTTGGGGGGGCTGGAGCAGTCTTTTGTGATAATGACAATTTTTTCCTAGTCAAGTGCAGTAGTAAGAAGGGGATAATGACATTTTTTAATTGTCCAGGCCAGTTGTCTTACAGAGTGTCTAACTGTCTGGATTTATCTGATTGTTTTCCACATGCATAGATTCAGCTTATATATTTTTGGCAGGAATACTCTATAAGTATTGTGTCCTCCTCAGCACATCTCATCAGAAGGCACACCATCAATTTGTTCCACTATTGATAATGTTAAGTTTAATTACTGGTAAAGGTGGCGTCTGCCAGAATTCTCCCTTTAAAGGTTCCTTTCTGAGGCTGAGGCAGGCGGATCATTTGAGGCCAGGAGTTCGAGACCTGCCTGAGCAACATAGTGAGACCTTGTCTCTACAAAATATTTTTTAAAAATTAGCTGGGTGAGGTGGCATGCACTTGTAGTCCCAGCTACTCAGGAGGCTGAGGAAGGAGGATCACTTGAGCCTATTACCCACATTTAGTACATGTTGACATTTTACCATATTTGCTCCAGATCTCTCTCTCTTAATATAAAGACAATGTTACAGATTTAGTTAACATCACCTGTCTTTTTTTCTCTCTTTGCAATTCCAGAGGTAACAGTTTTTGTGAGGTTGGTACATATCATCCCCATCCATATTTTTATACTTGTAGTATATATATTTATATCCAGGTATTGTTTTATGATTTAAAAATTTGCATAGATGGTCTCTTGGTGTTAACTTGCTTTTTTCACTTTTAAAAAAATTCTTGTTTATCCATGTTGGTAGACCTAGTTCATGTATTTTTAAAGCTGTATGGTATTCCATACATTTATTCATTTCCAATTATTGAATAATTCTTGTGTATATATATATATAGATTTCTTTATTTGATGCTGACATCTTTATTTCAATTTTGATGGAACTCTTACTTTGTAGGAAATTCATTGATAATGTTATTTACTATTTTTATCATTGTTTTAAAGAGAGAGGGTACTAAATGTATTTTAGCTTTGTGTTGATAACCCAGTGGGTTAATTTGAACTTCAGTTATTGTGCAGTAGTCCCTAGATATATCTCTAGACCAGGACTGTCCAATAGAACTTTTTGTGATTATGGAAATGTCCTATACATGTACTGTCCAGTATGGGAGCCACTAGCCACGTGTGTCCATTAAGCACTTGAAATGATGGCTCTTGGAATTTTTGTTCAGGTTGCATACTTTTAACCTAATCACGGATCTATCTCCTTTAATTGCTATTTCTCCCACCTGCACAAAAGGTACTTGTTATTTCTCAAATGCCTTTCAATGAGAGGTCAACTCAGGTGGAGTTTGTTTTTTTTAAACAATATGAGCGGAAGTCTAATGTAGTAGTAAGAGCACAAATTTAGGAGACAAGGTCTCACTTTGTCACCCAGGCTGGAGTACAGTGGCACAATCCTGTAGCCCCGAACTCTTGGACTCAAGCAATCCTCCCACCTTGGCCTCCCAAAGCACTGGGATTACAGGTGTGAGCCACCGTGCCTGGCCTCAGTTTCATAATGTTTAAAAGATTATTATTAAATGCATCACATATTACTTTTGTTATGCCATTCATTGTTTATGTATGTGTAACAGTAGATTAAAGACTTAGATTTTATTAGATCTAGAGTATTAACTTCTGCTGAAAATGGACTTCCCTCATCACTATACCAATACTGAGTTGTCCGTCTTTTTCTCAGATACCAATTAGAAATAGGGGGGACAATATTACATTTTTTCCCTCTAGAAACACATTATATGTAGAGTCGTCTTTTGAGGTCTAGAAGTCTGAAAACACTCTGTAAATATTCCTTTTAGAAGTCATACAAAAAAAATGTATGTGTCAACTCTGAAAAAGGTTTTACTCTGGGCTTTAATCTTGTCATGACTTTTGCAAGATGTTTTGTTCATGGGTATCATTAGTTGAACAAATATTTTTTAGTTACTGCAATAACTAAGACATTATCTGTGCTCCAAAGGAGTTAACAAATGAGCCAGAGGCACATGAGTAATTGCTTGTAATATAAATGTGCTCACGCTATAATGGAGAGCTGTGTAAAGTGTTAGAGAAGCACAGTGCCAGGAGTCACAGGAAAGGACAGTGGAGATGACATTTGAGCAGGGTCTTGAAAAATATCTAGTATTTCTCAAAACTTCAGCAAAGTAAGGCACTATCTCTTGAAAATGTATAGGCAAGGTTTTTTTTTTTAATTAAAAAAATGAGAAATTAAAGAACAGATTGCAACCACAGTGCATATTGAAAAAACCAACACATGTAGAAAAGGGTCCTAAGCAGCAGTTAACACCTGATGAGTACTGTTGACCAGTTCAGAGAAGAGAACATCTCTGTAGACCCCTTCTTCTATTATGGAATACAAAAGAGCAGAAAGTTTTGCCTCAACAGCTGCCAGATCGTCTTAATTAATGTATCTGTAGATAGTAATATAATTCTTCCATTAAGGTAATAACCTGTCAGGTGGTCCAGACTCTTTGTCATTCATTCAAGAAATTCACTCCCTTAACCTAGTCTTTACTGGAAATTCAATGACAAATTTGTTGCTCTTTGTTTCTCTTTTTTTTCTTCAGAATTCGTGCAGACCACTTTCCTTCCTTAGCATTTTCTTTTTGTAGGCTTATTAATGTCTTTGATTAAGCTTCAGCTTCCTTTTACATCATTCCTATTCTAATCATGACTGTCAAGGCAACTTTTTGCTTCCCTTGCTTGAGTTTCCATGAAAGCCCTAGTTTCTTCTTGGTAGAGGGAATATCCAATTTCTTTAAAGCAGTAGTTTTCAAACTTGCCTGCACATAGGAATTATCTGGGGAGGATGAAAAATACAGATTACTGAGCTTCTCCTGGGGTTCTGTAAATGTGGGTTGCATTTGAGACTACTTTTAACAATTGACCAGATGATTGTTGCTGCACCTCCACTCCGGTTTTAGGAAGGAATGTTTTAAGGCAGTTTTGCAAACTTTAAAGACCATGTGAATCACCTGAAGGTTTTGAGAAACTGCAGATCCTAATTTAGTAGGCTTGGGGTAGGACCTGAAATTCTGAATTTCTCTCAAACATCATTGATGATACCAATCACATTTTGGGTAGCAAGGTATTTTTTGGTTTTGGTTTTTCTTTTAAAGAGATGGGGTCTCCCTCTGTTGCCCAGGCTGGAGTTCAGTGGGAAGATCATAGCTCACTGCAACCTCAAACTCCTGGGCTCAAGCCATCCTCCTGCCTCAGCCTCCCTAGTAGCTAGTACTACAGGCATGTGCCACCACCCCGGCTAGTTAAAAAAAATTTTTTTTTTGTAGAGACAGGATCTTGCTACATTGCCAAGAGTCTTGAACTCCTGGGCTCAAGAGATCCTCCAGCCTTGGCTTTGATTAGTAAGATTTGAAGGTAACTTGTAGAATTTCATCTAATGTATATTTTCACTCATTTGGATCTTAGGGGGAGTAACCTTTCTAAGTTAAAGGGAGGTGGTTCCAGTGTGGTCTCCCAAAAGAGCACAAATAGTATCACCTGTGAATTGTTAGAAATGCAAATTCTCAGACTCTGTTCTAGACATATTGAATCAGAAACTGTCTTAATCAGAATCAACCCTGCAGGTGATTCTGATGCACTCTGAAGTGTGAGGACCATTGTTCTAGGGCTTCTCTTTATAGTCCTTTATTTACTTACAGAGTGAGAAGTCAAACACATTTCTAATGTCTGCAAACAATGTAAAGATGTAATTTTCTTGCATAAATGCATGGATTGGCACTTCAAAACTAATTATTCTTTCAATAAATGTTCATTGGGTAATGTATTATGTGCTAGTCACTACTTAAAGACAAACAACCTAAACAAAACTCCTTGCCCTTAAGGAGATTATACTGTAGTGTTGATGTTAACTGCTAGTTAATATATGTATTCATTCATAAGCATATATGTATTCATTCATAAAACTGCTTTGCATGGTTTTTAAAATTAATTTTTTTGCATCATGGATTTTTTTGCATCATGGTGTTTTGTTTTTAAGATTGATCTTTGTTGACATATGTAACCCTAAATTACTGTACTGATCTATAGAATCCTATTAAATGAATGTTCCATAATTTAACCATTTCCCTGTTGATGGACATTTTGGTTGTTTCCAGCTCTGTTGATTGTTTCCTTGGTCTTACGAACAATATTGAATGTTCTGCATATGCATAAGGAGGGTATCTCTAGAGAAGAGAAGGCAGTAACAGAATATTGTCTAATTTAATTTAATGTCTAATTTAAAAGTATCGGCCTTCATACATTTTTTTCAAACTGTGAACTGCAATCAGCGTGTTTTAAAAGTAGAAAGAAAATAGAAGATATTGCTAGAATAAGAGAGAAGAAGAAAGTTTTAGTGTAAGGCATGTAGTTAGAGTAGTATTTTGTAGAACTTTTGTTTTCAGGGATGTGTGTGCTGGATTAAGATGTAAAATGTATTTCTTACTTTGGTCATGGGCAAACAGGTTTGCAGGTTGTTCTTTTAGGGTTCTGTGTACAACCTTAAACCTGATTACCTATTACTGAATTTCTCTCCTAAGTTGTAGTACCACTTCACAGGGCAGAAGTGAAGTAGCCACAGACAGCTTCTGGCCACCTTCATGGAAAGAGCGAGCTTCAGAGCACCTCTCACTTAGCATCTGAATATAAAATCCCAGGAAAAGATTCTCATTGGCCTGCCTTGGACCATGTGTACTCCAGTAATTAGGCGATGGAATACTCTGATTGGGACCCCTATCAGAATCACATGGAGTTTGGAAGGGAGATTCTCCAAAGGGAGTGATGCTGGGCAGAGCCTTACAGTAAAAGAAATATGCCAAATCTGTGTCAAGGAGGAGTTGAGTGTTCAGTTGGGTAGATGGGGTAGATACCATGAAAAGGTAGATTATAATATATTGTGGGTTAACATGTGGTTCAAAGAAGGCTACAGGAATTCAGAGGAGCCTGGGGAATTAGAATAATCTTTTGGAGGAAATTATACTACCAGAGTTAAACTTCAAGGAAAGAGTTGAAGATGTGAACATTTTTGGTTTTATTGTTATATTCCATGCCAGTTGATATCTTTCCTCATAAGGTCACTTTTATCCATTCTTTTTCTATTCTCATAGCTGGACTCTGAATCCAGGTCTTTATCCCCTGGGTGATTGCAGTAGATGCCCTGACTCTGATCTCTTCCCCCTGTCCTATTCATTCTGTACACTGATGTCAGAGAAGTCTTTCTGAAACACTCATGTCACTGCCTTGCTCAGAAAACCATTAATAACCCTCATTACTGCCAAAATACTATACAAACTCCTTAACCTTTAAGAACCACTATGTTCTGGTGCTAGAACTGGTTTTCCAGCTTTTCCTTCCATAATCCTTTACCTGGACTCTATTTGACAGACATTTGGCATAAACAACTGAGAGGAACACAGAGAATTGTTCTATAAGCAGTTTTGTCTCATTTGCTGACTTGTTTCTCTCCTGCTCTTATTTGCGGCTATTTGTTTAGGTTCATTCGTCCCTTTTACGCTTTCTCTCAATTGTGTTTGTGCATGTAAGTCCCAAATAATTTTCATAAGACAGTGAAATGGGCTGGATTGCCCATGATGATGCTTACTAGAATGATGATTCTGTGATTTAATGGAATCTATGACAAATGCATCTCTATAGCTGTTGTCACTTTTGCTAAATTTGCTAAGATGGAGGAGGTTTGTTTCTCACCAGCAACGCCTGACCCAGAGGGACCCCTTGGACTTTTTTCTACAGAAAGTAATGAGTGTATTCTTATTTGGAAAATGTGCTTTCCAGTGAATGAGTGTTGGGGTTGCTTTTAAAGATCTCGATCTTATATATTCTTTAGCATGCTTTTTTCTCCTGGTATCATGCACCACTTTAATTTGTAGATAATGAGAGAGAGAGAGGTGAGGATGGGGGGGCAGTTAGGTTACCAAGCAACACAAAATCATGGTTAATAAAACTTAATTGTACAAAAATGAATTTAATGTTAATTGATCTCATTAAAACTACTTTTGAAAACTACAAATACATTTACCATTTTATAGACATGATCAGAAAGAATAATAACAATAACACAGTTTTTGGAAAAACTGTCACTTTCAGCAAGTTTTCTTATTTATAAAGTAGGGCTGATATCTCATAGACTTGTTCAGAGGATTAAATGAGATAGTATGCTTGTTACAAACTAAACTCTCAAATGTTATATATATGGATACATTTATATACTTACATATGTATGCTTGGAGATCACATTTCATGAATTGGGGAACAGGTGTCTAAAAGTTGCTTAACTGACTGTTAAAAAATATAGTCTGTTGTCTCTTTCCTAGGTGAGCCACTTTTTTTTTCTCCCAGTATTGAAACTCCTCTTCTTTCCTGCTTTCTACTTTCCTTTCTGTCTTCACTCTGAGCCTGTGCGTCACTGTGGAACTCCTCACAGGAAATGCTCCTGGCAGAGGAAAGAGGGTCTACTCTGGCAACTTCTGTCTGGTTGTTGAGAGTCATTTCTGTATTGCACCTGACACAGTGTGAGATCTGTTGCCCCCCACCTTATGGTGGTTATCTTATATGCAGATGTTTCTTCTCATTTATATTCTTGTCAAGTCATTCACAAATGCACTGTTATTTTTTAATCATGGTTATCTATAAACCAGTTAATCCCTCTGGGTAGCTGAGAGCTGATTATAATTTAAATTTTTTTACTTCTGGTTTGGAATCTAATGGGAAAACTTTGAATTTAGATTTTTCTATAGACAAAAATGAGAGCTAATCATTGCTTCTTGGTATTATTTTAACTTGACAATTATTAAAGAAGTGTGCTTATCTATTTTTTGAGGTATGTGTTCAAATAGGAAAAACTGGAGAACCCTTGGTTTGTAGAAATGATGTATGGATTTGTAATGATACCATTTCTTTATTTACAGGTAGGCGAAAACCGAGAGTACATCGGCCTCGTTCTCCAATATTGGAAGAAAAAGACATCCCACCCCTTGAATTTCCCAAGTCCTCTGAGGATTTAATGGTGCCTAATGAGCATATAATGAATGTTATTGCCATTTATGAGGTACTGCGGAACTTTGGCACGGTTTTAAGATTATCTCCTTTTCGCTTTGAGGACTTTTGTGCAGCTTTGGTTAGCCAAGAGCAGTGCACACTCATGGCAGAGATGCACGTTGTGCTTTTGAAAGCAGTTCTGCGTGAAGAAGACACTTCCAATACTACCTTTGGACCTGCTGATTTGAAAGATAGCGTTAATTCCACGCTGTATTTCATAGATGGGATGACGTGGCCAGAGGTGCTCCGGGTGTACTGTGAGAGTGATAAGGAATACCATCACGTTCTTCCTTACCAAGAAGCAGAGGACTATCCATATGGACCAGTAGAGAACAAGATCAAAGTTCTGCAGTTTTTAGTTGATCAGTTTCTTACAACAAATATTGCTCGTGAGGAATTGATGTCCGAAGGGGTGATACAGTATGACGACCACTGTAGGGTTTGTCACAAACTTGGGGATTTGCTGTGCTGTGAAACGTGTTCAGCGGTATACCATTTAGAATGTGTGAAGCCACCTCTTGAGGAGGTGCCAGAGGACGAATGGCAGTGTGAAGTCTGTGTAGCACACAAGGTGCCTGGTGTGACTGACTGTGTTGCTGAAATCCAAAAAAATAAACCATATATTCGACATGAACCTATTGGATATGACAGAAGTCGGAGGAAATACTGGTTCTTAAATCGAAGACTCATAATGTAAGTAAATCCAGTCTTGATTTTTGTATGAATTTAAAATTAAACCGGTTACCTTCATGGTTGATATAGCAGAGCCAAGCTGCTGATGTGGTATAAACCTTTATAATTTAATAATGAGTGGTACAGTTAAATAATTTCTAACTTGAAGGAATATGTGCATTAAAACAGTTTTTAAAATTGTAGAGAAGAGTGTGTGAAAGAAGCAAAATACACACCATTGTTTTCGGTGCCTAGGATAGGAAATATTATTGAACGTTGCTAGGTGAAATGCCACTGTGGGCCCATCCCTGGTTGTATTTCCCTACAGCCTACCTCAGTTAATCCACCCCTAACTTTGCTGTTAGGATTTTTTTGCTTCTCTTTTTCAGTTTTATCATGTCTGTATGTAAAATGGAGCCACAAGGACATACATAGTTGTCAAAGGAAAGGTCAGTTCTGCCATTATTGGTTGCAGTCCCCCAGAGAGAAGATAATCGTAGCAGACTCAGGGTCACAGTCTGGCCTCAGTGTTCCTAGGGGTTTTTGAGAATCTCTTTTGGGTAAGTCAGTGGGCAAGGTCATGAGGCAGTCTGGAAAACAGGAAAACGCAGGGTTTACCTCAGTCAGGGCAGTGGGCAGGGTTGTAGTTTGGACTGAGTGTGTATTGGACATCCTGTAGAAATATGGTCAGAGAGAATGGGCTACTTTGTATCTTCAGCTTCTGAAGGCTTCCAGTTCTGTCAGAGCAGGGCTTGGAGGGGAAAGCAGAAACTTTATCAGTGTGCTCTTGAGAAATTTGATTCCATTCTGATTCTTGATTCTTTGTATATGACTGGTTTGGACTTAGCTGGAAGCTTGTAGATTCTTTGCTGTCTGCAGCATTCTGCAGTTTTACAGTGGTGTGCCCTTGTGTGGGTCTGTTTTCATCCCGTGGGTATTTGGTGGGCACTTTCAATCTGGCAGTTGTGTTTTTTGGTAATGAGGACTTCGCTTGACAACTTCCTCCTCTCCTTTTCCCTGTTGTATTTATCTTGAGCTATTATTTTATTGAACGTTGGACTTCCTATTTTGGTCTTCTGATTTTATCTTTTCTCTCCGGTTTTCCTCTTTTTGCCTCTTTGGGGTGTGTGTGGGTGGCTCAATTTTTCTAGGAGATTTCCTTATCTTTGTTGTCCAGCCCTACTATCTAGTTTTTCTTTTCTGCTACCATATTTTTATTTTCTAAGAGCTCTTTTGTTTATTTTTAGAATCTTCCTTTTTTTAAAAAAAAAATCTTGTTTTTGTTTCATGGATATAGTATTTTCTCTTACCTTTCTGAGGATACTAATTGTAGGTTTTTTTCTTCCCTCTGTGCATAGTCTGTTTCTTCTAAGTTGCTTCTTCCAGTTGCTTGTTTTGGTTTCTCTCTTCCATCCTCAGATGTCTACTAATCTTTAATTTTCTGCTTCTGATTAACATTATGGAACTATGTAGCTAATTGAAAGCTCTGAGCGAATAGGTGGGCCTTATCAATTTCAAGTTTAACTGTCGGGTGATTTTCATAGTCTGTTTTATTGGAGAATCTTTGATGTCCACCTCTTTAGCTTTTTCCTCTAGAGTTGGTTAGATGGCCCAGAGAGGCCTTTTGCAGTGTTCTACTTGGAGCACGAAGGTTTAGCTGGTGGTATTCTGGTGGCCTAGTGGTGGAAGCAGCTGCGTTTAGGGTGCATAGAGCATTTACTATGTGTTGTCACTTAAAGCTTCAGTTTCCTGCACAGTACCTTTGTTCACAACTGAGACTGATGTCTCCCAGTCCAGAGAACCTCAGTTTTACTTCTAAACTTTTAGTGAGTAGAAGGGGAGAGATGGTCTAGGGATTTGTTCTGTAAACAGCTCTCAGCCAGTTCTCTGTTGTACATACTCCCCTCCTCATTTTCAGTGCCTTTTGAGAACTGTGAGTGTAAATT
Organism: Daubentonia madagascariensis; assembly: GCA_023783475.1. NCBI lineage: Eukaryota > Metazoa > Chordata > Mammalia > Primates > Daubentoniidae > Daubentonia > Daubentonia madagascariensis. Next base: position 14,347,245 of record JAKFHU010000487.1, read on the forward strand.
GAGTTTGTTCTCAATCTCAAACCTTTTGATGTTGGGATTGAACTTCCTTGGCTCTACTGAGGCAGTAATCACTTGTTCATCTGCTTTCCTGCTTTCAAAATTATTTTGTTGTCTATCCTATTTTCCCTATCTTTGTGAGTTTCTGTCTTTAAAAATATTTCTTTAACATATTTTTAAAAGGGTTTTCAGGAGAGAGCAAAATTAGATGTCACCTTAATGCAGAAACTGCTGGGAGAAATAGTATATAAAGTTTTAAGTGTATATTTTGTGTCTTTCCATTTGGATTAATTATTTTTAAAAATATGTTTAATTTTTTTTCTTGCTCACTTACCTCCCAGATATCTGATCATAGTGTTTCTTTGTGCCATTTTTTTGACATTTTGCTATCGAGGTGGTAGCGTGGAAACCTTCGTCGGCAAGGTCGTTATAAATGGTGAGGTAACTGTAACCACATTTTGGTTTGAGAGTTAATGCTGTATTGTCATTGTAAGTGAAAATTCAGTTACACTGCCTAGGGAGCCTAGTGCTTGTACTTTGTATAGACATTCAGCAGTTAACAGGCCATGTTCACTCAGTCTCAAACGCCCTCCTGAAAGGAGCTCACAGTCATCAGGATTGCTGGGAACGAATGAGGAAGTAAGTGAAATTTAGTCCATGCTCCAGTTCTCCCATTCCTGTGCTTTCCTTGCCTGTCCTGCCTGTCCTCACCTTGTTGGATGTTCATTCTCACTGCCTCTTTCTCTGTGCTGTCCTTTTTGGCCGGATAGAGACTAAAGAAGCTTTGTGTATAGAAAAGCCTTGACACCTTTAAGGCTTATTACACGGTAATCAGTGGTCTAGGCCTTAGTTTTAGAGTCCTGTAAGTAGAACTATTTGGTGATGGTTTAGGAGTAATAATAGCCAAGAGCAACATTTATTGAGCACTTAATGTGTGCCTCACAGTGTCCTAAGCATTTTATGTATATTTTTTCATAATTCTCTCAACAACCCAGTAATGAAGGTACTATTTTTGTCTGCATTTTATAGATGAAGAGACTAAAGCTCAGAGAGGTTAAGTAACTTGACCTTGGACTTGCCCAAGACCCTATGGCTGTTAGGAGGTGGAAGCTGGAATTTTTTTTCAGAACCTGTTTTACAATATTTTCAATACCTAATTTTATACTGCAGTCTAGTTTTCAAACCATCATGTTGAGAAAGCTGTAACTGGTATTACTTTAGCTGTTAAAACCAATGCTTATAACTTGGGGAGAAAGATACTGTAGTGGTTTTTGTTATATTTGCACTGGATATTTCTGAGATCTTTTAAAATGTGAAATAAAGGCATTTTTAGAAAATACAAACTAAATTAAGTGGCATTTCAGAAAAGTTCTACTTCCTGATATAACAGTATGTAAAACAACACTCGGGGAGCAAAGTATATATTACTTTGTAGTTAAATAAATGCAAACCTTTCAAATCACATGACTCAAAGGACTTTTTTAGCACCTGTGGGTGAGATTTTTTGCCTTTTTTTTTTTTTTTTTGAGACAGGGTCTCACTCTGTCCTTTGGGCTAGAGTGCAGTGGTGTCATCATAGCTTACTGCAGCCTCCAACTCCTGGACTCAAGCAGTCCTCCCACCTCAGCCTCCTTAGTAGCTGGGACAACACGCGTGCACCACCACGCCCAGATAATTTTTCTTTTCTTTTCTTTTCTTTTCTTTTCTTTTTTTTTTTTTTAAGAGACAGGGTCTTGCTGTGTTGCCCAGGCTGGTCTTGAACTCCTGGCCTCAAGTGATCCTCCCGCCTCAGCCTCCCAAAGTCCTAGGATTACAGGCGTGAGCCAGCGTGACTGGCCGTGAATTTTTGATATGTTATTGATGAAATCAAATATTCTGCTTTTCTTAGTTGAACAGTAAAATTCTTTATGTTTGGCAATAAAAGTATTCATTTAAATGTATTTGCTTTAAAAGCTGTAGTTGTAGTCCCTCAAATTGTCTTATTGATGCATAATAAAGTACAGAAAATTTAATGATGATTTCAGGCAAATAGGATGTATTTTTTCATGCTATGATATTTTGAGTATTTTCTGTGTAAAATCAGATGGGAAACTCTAAACAGTCATAATTAAGTGTTCTGTGTCAACAATTCTAGTAAATTTGAAAGATTTTACATCTTTTATGAAAATGAGACTGAAACAGTTTCATTTTGTGTCCCCTTGTGGTAGATGATATGTGAACTCCTGGTGAATGTTTTAAAGCCATGTAAAATTTTCAGGCAGTTTACAGTATGTGGAGGTTGAGTATATGCTTTCCCTGGAAACAGAAACTTAAAATGATGAGTCTCAGTGGCCCTGTTGCCCAAAGGTGGGGGGGAAGGCCTGCCCAAAACAAGGTCTGTGTCAGTAAATAGCTTTTTAATTATAATTTAGCAGTTTATACAAATTAACTTTTTCTATTATTGCTTTTGTTTAATAAGTGCTTAAAAATATATGATTTGTGTAGGTTAGTGAAGCATATAATAAAATAAAAGTTCTTATACATGAATTTATAGTCTACCCAAGGATCCAAGATAGATATTCAGCAAACAACTTAGAGGTCAGTTTTAATACAATATGTAAACTGGTCAGTCCTTCGTAAATATTGCTTTCATCCTGTCAATCTTTTGCTCTGAAATGGGGACTTTTAGTATAATAGAAATTGCCAGATTAAATTAGCACCTTTTTCATCACTGTCCATTCTGAATAAAATTACCTTGAATGTGGCGTTTTTAAAATTTATTTTTTAAATTTGAGACAGGCCCTCACTCTGTCATCCAGACTAGAGTGTAGTGGTGTCATCATAGCTCACTGCAGCCTCGAACTCCTGGGCTCAAGTAATCCTCCTCCCTCAGCCTCCTGAGTAGCTGGGACTACAGGCATGCACCACCACACCTGGCTAATTTTAAAAAATTTTTTCTGTAGAGGCAGGGTTTCACTATGTTGCCCGGGCTGGTCTCAAACTCCTGGCCTCAAGCAATCCTCCTGCCTTGGCCTCCTGAAGTGCTGGGATTACAGTCATAAGCCACTGCACATGGCCAGACACCACACTTTAAAACTCTTTTCCAGATTAACTAAATTATACTTTTTAACCTATACAGCTTTCTATCCCTACTGCCCCATTGTAGCTGTAAGCCACCTATTAACTTACTGGCTTTAGTTGCCTCAGACCTATGTCTGAATTACTTCTGTCCACATCCAGTTCTGTGTATATCCAGCAGCCTCCTGGACATATCCACATAGCTGGTACCTCAAACATAACATGTCTAAAACTGAACTCATCATTTCCCCCCATTACCTACTTTTCATCCAGTGTTCTCATCTTAGTAAACGGGGTCACTATCCCACCAGCTGCTCGAGCTGGACACCCTGGGAATAAACTTTCGCCCTTTATGGTTTGTTATACCTTTTAAATGTCTCTTAAATACTGAATCAGTTTCTCTCCATTCTTACTTTCCCTACCATGATGCAAACCAGTATCATCTCGATTAGGGTAGTTTAGTAGACTCCAAACTTTTCTATATGTAACCTCCCTATCCCTGCACTCCAATTCTGTTCTCTGTTCCATAGCTGCATGATTTTTAAAACAGCAGTTTTGATCAAGTCTCCTTTCCCTCAAGTTGCAAAACCTTTCAGTTATATCCATTTGCTCTTAACAGAAGGTTCAAACTCTTTAGCACGGGTCCCAAACTTTATACCTTTAATTCTTTTGCTTCCCACCACCCAAAACAAAATAAATAAGCAAAGTATTAAACACCTAAAAATCTCTTGGCTAACTCATTCTTCAAGTCTCAGCCTATTTTATGCCATTTCCTAGGGCTTTCTTTCCCTGAACCTCTTTCTTTCCCTGAACCCTTCTCCCTCTTGCATCCTGAAATGCTTCCACTTTTTAAAACACCCATTCTACCTATAATTATTTGTTTTAAGGTAGATACCACATACTTCATAAGGTGAGGACAGTAATGGCAACTATGTATATCGCACCCATTAGGTGCTGGCACTATTCTAAGCACTTTACATATTTCAATTCATTTAATCCTAACAGCATCTTGCTACAAGTACAGTCACCCATTTTTCAGATGGAGAAGTTGAGACAGAGAGAGGTTAAGTAATTTATCCAAGGTCACACAACTAGTAAGTGGCAAAATCAGGATTCAAACCCAGGCATTCTGGCTCCAGAATGTGTGCTCCAAACCACCACTTGGGCTGCTTGACCTAGCTGTTGTCTTTGATTGCCGAATTGCTAGTTGTATTAGTTTCCTGGGGCTGCTGTAACAAAGTATCACAAAACTGGGTGGCTTAAAACAGCAGAAATTTATTCTCTAACAGTTCTGGAGGCTGGAAGTCCAAACTCAAGGTGTCATCAGTGCCACGCTCCCTCTGCAGGCTCTAGGAAAGAATCCTTTCTTGCCTTTTCCAGCTTCTAGTGCCCCAAGTGTTTCTTGGTTTATTGGCAGCATAATTCAAATCTGCCTACCTCTGTCTTCGAGGCAATCTAAACTTTTTCTATCAAGTGCCTAAAAATTCTTCTAAGCCTCTTCCCATTTCTTAGTTCCAAAGCCACTTCCTCATTTTTAGGTATGTGTTGCAGCAGCACTCCACTTCCTGGTAGCAAAAGTTGGGAGTTTCGTAGCACTGCCATAACAAAGTACCACAAACTGAGTGTCTTAAAATAATAGAAACTTACTGTCTCACAGTCCTGGAAGCCAGAAGTCTGAAATCACTAATCAGCAGGGTTGGTTCTTTCTGGAGGCTCCCAGGGAGAATCTGTTCCATGCCTCTCTCCTAGCTTTTGGCATTCCCTGACGTTTCTTTATTTTATTGATTGATTGATTGATTGAAGAGGCCATGCTAATCTTCTCTGTATTATTCCAATTTTAGTATATGAGTTGCAGAAGCACATAGACAGACACATCACTCCAGTCTCTGCCTCCATCTTCACACTACCTTCTTCCCTATGTGTCACTCTGTGTCCTTTCCTCTTGTAAGGATACCAGTCACTGGGGCTGGGTGTGGCAGCTCACGCCTGTAATCCCAGCACAAGGGGAGGCCGAGGTGGGAGGATCACTTGAGACCAGGAGTTTGAGACCAGCCTGGGCAACATAGTGAGACCCCTGTCTCTACAAAAAAAAAATAAAAATTAACTGGCTGTGGTAGCACATGCCTGTAGTCCCAGTTACTTGGCAGGCAGAGGCAGGAGGATTGCTTGAGCCTAGGAGTTTGAGGCTGCAGTGAGCTGTGATTGTGCTGTTGCACTCCAGCCTGGGTGACAAAGTGAAACCCTGTCTCAGGGGGAAAAAAAAAAAAAAAGATACCAGTCATTGGATTTTAGGGCTTACCCTATATCCAGGATAATTTCATCTCAAGATCCTTAACTAATTATATTTGCAAAGACCTTGTTTCCAAATAAGGTCATACTCTGAGGTTTCAGGTGGACATGAATTTTAGGGGACACTGTTCAGTCCATTACACTAGTATTCTTTGCTCTTAATTTCTATGGGTTTGTTTAGAAACTTGAAACACTGTTAGTCATTAACCTTCTACTTGTCTAGCCTGGGTTAAAGCTGAAGAAACTTTAAAATGTAGACATATAATATATATGTTTGCTCTTAATTATATTTTTGGCAAACCTTTTCTTTCCAACCTGTCCTATCCCTGCCACCCTCTGAGCGCCTTGAGAACATGTGCTAATTAGTATCATTAGGAAAGCCAGGCCAGTTTGGGTGAGCCTAACGCCTACATGGTAGGCCATGTAGGAATAGAGCTTCTATGGAAACCAAATTGTAACTCCAAAACCAAATACACATACAAGTCAATGTATATTGATACAGGAAAGCTGTTGTCACTTTTACAATGAGGACAAATAATCTTGATTATATAAGCTGTATAAATAAGCCCAAGTGCATAAGTAGTTAAAAAACAATTTTTCTTTGAAAATACATTGTTCACTGTTTTGCTAGTTCATGCTTGTAATGAATTTGTCCTTCTATAGCTTCAAGAAGAAAAATGTTAAGTTAGTGCGAATACTGTATAGGTTGAGTATCTATCCCTCATCTGAACTGCTTGGCACCAGAGGGTTTCAGATTTCATATTTTTTCGGATTTTTGAATATTTGTGTTATACTTACCAGTTGAGCATCCCTAATCCAAAAATCTGAAATGCTTCAATGAGCATTTCCTTTGAGCATCATGTTGGTGCTCAAAAACTTCAGATTTTGGAGTACTTTGGATTTCAGATTTTCAGGTTAAGGATGTTCAACCTGTATCCTTTCATTTATCTATGCTTGAATATATCCCTTTTTTCAGAATTACTGAATGACTCATTCTTGGATTTCTGTTAAATTTTGATTTACTACTTTAGTAATAATATTTAATATTGATCAGGAATGATGTGCCCAGGCACTATGATAGATGCTTTATCATAATACCTTTAGGTCTTCCAGCAGCCCTGAGGCAGGTACTACTATATCCCCATTTTACAAGTGGGGTAAATAAGATGGCCCAGAGACTCAGAGAGTGTTTCTTGTCCATCCCCACGTATCTTGTAAGCAACAGAGCCAATTTAAAGCCAGATCTTTCCGAAAGCCCAGTTCTTTCACTTCCATCAGTTTGCTATTGATTAAACAGGAAAATCAGTCCGGGCGAGGTGGCTCACGCCTGTAATGCTAGCACTCTGGGAGGCCGAGGCGGGAGGATCGCTTGAGGGTCCAGAGTCTGAGGCCAACCTGAGCAAAAGCGAGACCCTGTCTCTACTTAAAATAAAAAAAATTAGCCGGGTATGGTGGTCTGCCCCTGTAATCCCAGCTACTTGGGAGGCTGAGGCAGGAGGATCGCTTGAGCCCCAGGAGTTTGAGGTTGCTATGAGCTAGGCTGGTGCCACAGTACTCTAGCCTGGGTGACAGAGTGAGACTGTGTCTCAAAAAAAAAAAAAAACCAGGAAAATCACACTCACTGTCATGGTGTACCTCACGCATACTCCTGAATTCCTTTTGAGTGGGAGAAGAAATACCATTACATGTGTTCCTCTAAGTCTTGTCCTAGACATTAATTTGCCATGTTTTTTAAAGTTAGTGACCATCTCTGTTGAAGTCTTCAACTCCATTAAAAGTGAATGGAACATAAGGAGAGTTTTAGGCAGGAAAGGAAGCTGCTTCTCTTTACTCCAGTTTGAGCTTTGATTGTCCATAAGAAAAGAAGAGGGATGAGGGATAAGACATTATTGCTCAGTTGAGATCACTCCTTCAAGGACCAGAACTTAGCAAAGCGTCTACACCGTATTGATGGAAATATTTCTAAACTATATTATAATGTGAACATACTGTCTACCTGCCATGTACTGAATCGTAGTTTAAACATTTCTGGTGGGCACAGGGGTTAAAATTTTGTTACTTTGTCATATTGTTACATTGAAGATCTTAAAGTTGATTGAGATGAACTGAGACTGTCCTCCACCAAGTACTCAACATGGCTCTGAGTTTTGAGGTCATTTTTCTGTGTGTCCTGTTTTTTAGATGTCCTTTTTTTTGCTGCTATACTAATCTTCTCTTTCTGCTACTCCCAAATTTTTTATCCTAAGCTTCTGTGAGCTAGGAAATCAAAATAATTAGAGGTTGCTCAAATAAAATAAGAGTAAATCAAGACAGAATATGCAGTGAGGGGATTGCTTGTGAGCACATGTGTTGAGCTTTAGTGCATAAACTTTGTGTTACATATTTTAGCTTTTCACTGGGTGGATGAAATTGTCAGATAAGTGGCATTATGTTTAACATATAAAGTGTTTTTTCCTTTTTTTAAACAGAGAAGAAGATACAGAAAATGAAAATGAAAAGAAAATTTGGTACTACAGCACAAAGGTCCAGCTTGCAGAGTTAATCGACTGTCTAGACAAAGATTATTGGGAAGCAGAACTTTGCAAAACTCTAGAAGAAATGCGTGAAGAAATCCACCGGCATATGGACATAACTGAAGACCTGACCAATAAGGCTCGGGGCAGTAACAAATCCTTTCTGGCGGCAGTTAATGGTGAGAGGGACATTTTCTGATTTTATTTTTGTTAAATCTGAGATAAACTCTTGGTATGAAATCACTACAAAATTTGAAAATTTATTAAAATTTCCAGGTACAGTCATACATTGCTTAACGACAGGGATACATTCTGAAAAATGTGTCTTTAAGTGATTTTGTCATTGTACGAACATCATAGAATGTACTTACACAACCCTAGATGGTATAGCCTACTATACACCTAGGATATATGGTACAAACAAGGCTACAAACCTGTACAGTGTGTTGTTACTCTATTGAATCTTATAGGCGGTTGTAACACAATGACAAGTATTTGTGTATCTAAACATAAAAAAGTACAGTGAAAATACTATATTATATTGAATGCCTAAAACAGAGGCCAAAAGAAAAGAAAAGAAAAAAATACTATATTATGTATTATATTATGGGACCACCGTTGTGAATGTGGTCCATCGTTTACTAAAAATGTTGTTGTACAGTGTGTGACTGTATGTGTATTTTACTTTAATTTTCTGTATGTCATTTTCCCAAGAGAACTTTGTTCGTTTCAACATAAATAAGGGATGCTGTGCATTTTAGTGTTTTCTTTCTTGCCTTAGTCATTACTGATATTCCCCAAATTGTTTGTTTCTTTAATTCAAATATCTTATTAAACCTTTTTGGCAGTCCTGTTTTTAATTATAAGAAATAATATTCTTTTTGAACTTTTTGCTTTTTTAAAAATAAAACTTTTAATTTTAGAATAGTTTTAGATTTGTATAAAGTTGCAACGATAGTACAGAGGGTTCGCATATATCCTGTACTTGGTTGCCCCTATTATTAAGATCTTACTTTAGTGTGGTACATTTCTCACAACTAATGAACCAATATTGATACTCTGTTATGAACTCAAGTCCATACTTTATTCAGATATCCTTAGTTTTAACCTAACGTCCTTTTTCTGTCTTATGATCCCATCCAGGGTATATGATGTTTAGTCATTGTGTCTTCCTCTAGGCTGTCAGTTTCTCAGACTTCCCTTGTTTTTGATGACCTTGACAGTTTTGAGGAGTATTGATCAGGTATTTTGTAGAATGCCCTCATTATGGGTTTTTCTCCTGTTCTTCTTGTGGTTAGTCTGGGTTTATGGATTTTGGGGAGGAAGACCACAGAGGTGAAGTGCAGTTCTCATCATATCAAGGGTATGTGCTATCACCATGACTTATTACTGATGATGTTAACCTTGATCACCTGGTTGAGGTAGTGTTTGTCAGGTCTCTCCACTGTAAAGTTATTTCCCACTCCAGCCCCTTTAATACTGTGCTTTTTGTAAGCAAGTCACTATACACTTAGGGAGTGGGGAGTTATGCTGTCCACCCTTGTAGGGGCAGTAGCTATATAAATTATTTTGGAATTTTTCTGCACAGGAGATTTGTCTATTCTCCATTTTTTTTTTCAGTCATTTATTTCTATCAGTCTATACTGATGGATACTTAATTTATACTTTATACTTATTTTGTTGCTCAACTCTTTGCTTTTTTTTTTTTTAAGGCATAAATGTGTATGATACTTCTTAAAAGTTTAAATAGTACAAAAGAGTATACGGTAAAAGTCAATCTCTCTCATTCACAATTCCCAGTCTCGCCTTCCTTTTTCCAGAGATAATCATGATTGCTGTTGTTTTTTCATCCTGCCATGTATACTCTGTGCATGTTTAATAAATGTCAGCTGTGTTTTCTAATACAGTCATCCCTTGGTATCCTTGGATTGATTCCAGGACCCTCTGAGGATACCAAAATCCATGGATGCTCAAGTCCTGCAGCCCTATAGAACCTACTGATAGGAAAAGTCGGCCCTCTGTATCTGCAGGTTCTGCATCCCGCGAATACTGTATTTTGTATTTTCTTTCCAAGGTTGGTTGAATCCATGGATGCAGAACCCTGTACACAGAGGGCCGACTGCCATACCATACTTATAATGATATTAATTTTCCCCACTCTCCATTTTCTTAAAAACAGAATGTTTATATTTAATAAATATATTCAGTTCAGCTATATCCAAGCTTGTTTGCACATACTCTTCATCTGTATTCTTTTGCATTCAAGCATATTTTTGAAGAATGATAGTCATGTTGTCACACAAAAATACTGTTGGCCACAAATAAACTTTGTCTTCAGGAACAAGCAGACATAGTTACCATGAATTATATTTATTCATATCTGGTATTTGGAAGTATTTCTCTATTAGATCTGTTTAGAAAAATGTGTAATTCTTTCATCAGAAAAGTTTTAGTCTTTAGAATTCTTTGGGGAGGTCAATAATTATAGTAATACAATCCCCTTCTTACTCTCTCCCCTTCATACTATAGGTCAAATCATAGGAAATTTTACTAATTTCAGCCAGGTTACTTCCCCTCTTAAATTCCTATTATGACTCATGGCATTAAAATTTACAAATCCCTTTTTGCTCTCCTGTGTCTTCAGCTTTTAGTACAATAATAGAGAACCATCTCCAGTCTCCTAAAAAGCAAAGTGAAATGTGATTTTATCAAGTATGTTGAATTAGAAATATTTTCCAGAGGGAGCTTGTCTGTGTACAAAATTGTATATATGGTATAATCATAATTAAATAAAGAACGAAATCAAAACAGGAATGGATAATCAAAAATGTTGAGTGGTCTGATTTGGAAGAATGGTAAAAAACTAAAAATGTCCAATATAGGGTAATTAATAAATTTAGTTATGGATTATCATGTGATAGAACACTGTATTTTGGAGAATTAAATAATGTACCATGCAAAAATAGTGCCTGGGTCATTGAGGTACTTAAATTCTCTTCCTCTAAAAAACCAACTGGGATTTTTATCAATAAAAAATAACCAGTTAACGTAGTAGAGTTACGGTTGGTTTCCTTTTTATATTTCTTTAATTTTCTACAATGAGCATGTTATAATTCAGTGTAATTCAGCATGTAATATACTTTTAAAAGTTAGTTAAATCTTTTGTAATAATCAAGAACAACAGAGAGAGCTTTGAGATTTAGGCCACAGTGTGTTCTTAGAAAGTTAGATGGCCAAAACTTGTGTGCCATGAGACTGTCTTATAACCTGAGTTACCCTCTAATACTGTATGGAGTCCATTTAAATGAGGCGAACTGCACCTTGGATTTAATGGTGAAATCTGGACCCAAAAATGATACAAACTTTTTTCTTTCTTTTTTTTTCCCCCTTTTTTTTGGTTGAGGTTCAACGCCAACCTGGTACTAGAGGAGAGGGATTCACAAGAATTGAGAATTGATAGGAAAGAGAAGGGAAAACTAACATTTTTGAGTGCCTGCTGTGGGCCAGGTGCTCAACTAAGTGTTTTATAAGTCTTTAATCCTCTCAACAACTTTGTAAGGAATGTATTGGCGATGAATTGAACATTTAGATAGAATTCCCTATTAAAACACCAGTCCACCACCACTACCTTTATTTACTCTCTCTGGTAACCAAAATCTTGGTGATGATAGTCAGTTTAGGACCACCCAAATCCAGATTAATACCCAAAATAATAGTTAATGGTGTTCTTTAACTTGGGATTTTATGAGATGAAAACAACAGAAACTACTGTGGTTCTGATAATAGCCAGGAATAATTTGCAGCATGATAACAGAAATTTGATAATCAGCCTATCGTAATGACTTTGACTTGACATTAACCTCTCAAATAACATAAATCCTTTCAAATTTATGGCCCTCTGGTTTTTATATACATGTATGTCCACTTCAGGGGAGTTTAATTCTGTTTTTGGTAGTTGAATTTTTCTTTTCCATTTTCCCCCCAATATTTTATGAAAATTCAAATATGCAGAAAGATTGAGTGAATTATGTGATAAACACCCAATATCCATTGTCTAGATTTTATAATTTACTATATATTTATAACTTTAAATACACAATTTACTATATTTGCTTTATCATATGCCTTTATGATAATTGTTTTATAGTGTTTATTTGAAGGAAGTTTATTTTTAGAATAAATTTTTCTAAGTAGAGATGGTTTCTAAAACCTAGTAGGTTAATTCTTTCTGTTTAGTTTTGAAATATTCATGCAAAGTATAGAATATATATGTTTATAGAATATGCATATTTACTATAGATCAGATACAACCTAAATTCATTATTTTTTCTTTCACCCTTTGATGTATTTCTCTTCCCTCAACTTTTTTGATCTGTTTTTCTTACGGCTATAGTTACAATAGTTTTTTTTAACCTAAAACCAGTACATATAGATTGATAAATGTATATGTACTTGATAGAGTGGGTAACAAGATTGAATATTTGAAATTAGAACCTTCATAGAAAATCGAGAACTATGGTCATCCTTCCTGTGCTTTTCATCTAATTTAAATGGTCTAAACTTAGAAGGCTGTTTTAAAATTGTTTTTGTTTGATTCTCATTAAATGGCACTAGGAAAGTAGGGAGTGGTTTGGTTAAGAAAAGCTGACAGTTGAAAATCAGGATGTAGCTATGTTTGAAAGTTGAGAAATAGTGTGCCTCTAAGAAAAACAGCTGATTGGTATCTAGGTTTTCTTTTCCCAAAATAAAAAGTTATTTAAAAAATAGTGATTACGATACTCCCATTGGTAAGTTTAGTGTACTTAGCAAGAGTAAATGAAGCTAGGGTAAATCAGAACACAGACAGTATATATAGATAGGTAAAAGGATGCAAGGAAATTGTGTACAAAGGGATTCTGGGATGACTTGGATGATAAAGAGGACAAAGTATGCCAGTTGCAATTCTTTCACTTTGAAATTGTTGTCGTGTAGCTGTCTTAGATGTTCATGTAATCATTGGCTCTGAATTCTTGTAAGAATTAGGAGTAGGAAAGGAAAAAGAGAGAGTGGGAATTAACTCCAACTAGTGCAAACATAATCACTTTACCATAAAGATCAGTGTTTTCGGGTAATGACTTCACAAGGTTTTTCTAATCCTGGGCAACAGGCTAGATACCTACAATTTAAGAAATACTTACCAAAATAAAGGAAGAGGGAAGAGAACATTTAAACAAAGGAAACGTAAATAAGGAACTCCAAAAAGGAGTACCACGGGTGTGCATGGTATTAAAAATGTTTCTTCTTATTCCCAAACATTGTACTCTAGTTGGTAAATTTACTTCTTACTGGGGTATAGGTTAGCAATTCTGAAACTATTTTACCATGTGTCCTAGGGTTGAACAAATAACTAGATATATTGTAGATAATGAGAGCCAGTTTTCTCACTTTCAGAGAAAAGTTACAGATAAGCAAGGGAGTAATGCTAGAATAAGCCTGCACAGACATACACACATATAATACATACCCCCACACACAGATACAGAAATAATATAGATGTGTGTATTTATGGGTTAGTTCTTTTGGCTGAGAGAGCCTAGGTGCAGCAACACCCCAGTAGTAATAAGCACACCTAGCACCCAGGTTGTGACTTCTAAACATTATTCCCCCCACTCCCAGCCCCCAAAAAAGAACCAAGGCTCCTTGGAGAGATGGTAGATTCTAGGTAGGCCTAGGTTGAGGAAAATATAAGGTGAGCCTAGAGCATTTTGTAATACTGGAATGGAAGGCAGTGCTGAGTGAACGTATGGATGAATAGATGTGTCAAAAGGACACAGGACTCTGAAAAAGTCCCCAAAGGCCAAAGCTGAAACAATTTGTACAAAAAAATTTAAAATGATAGTATTGGATTATAACCCAAAGAATATAATTAATATCCATGAATTCATACAGATATACCTTGTGTTCTGAACCCTGTGGTCCTTTCTGTACCTGTGGTCTGAACCATGCCATAATATCACTTTGTCCAAGTTGAAAGAGGGTTAGCACCCTTAGGGACTTAGTGACTTTCAGAGCAGTTGTGGGACTTCAGAGAGAAAAGTTTTTTCCACACAGGCCTCTGTTTTCTCATTTCACAGTTGAGGAAATGGAGTCCTACAGAAATTAGGTAGCTTGCCCACAGCTAGTCACACAGCTAATTCAAACCAGACCTACACTCTAGATTTTGATCACTGCACCATGCTGCCTAGACCGTGAGTCTGTGTCAGCTTGCAGTTTTTGTCACATGGCAAGGTACTCAAATTGGTTGAGTTCTCTAAGCAAAATTTTGTTAATAATCTTGATTCTTATTTCGTAGTTCTAATGCTTTAAAAATATTTAATTTTTCTCTTTAACAACTTGTATTGAAACTTGTAAGTGGCATTTGTAGTACTTCTATATTTGGTTATATATAGGAATAACATTTTTTGTTTTTATTACAGAAGAAATTTTGGAATCCGTAAGAGCCAAAAAGGGAGACGTTGATACTGTTAAAAGCCCAGAAGAAATAGAAAAAGAAAAGAATGAGACTGAGAATAATGACTCTAAAGATGCTGAGAAAAGCAGAGAGGAGTTTGAAGACCAGTCCCTTGAAAAAGACAATGATGACAAAACGCCAGATGATGATCCTGAGCAAGGAAAATCTGAGGGTAAAAAAATTACTTGGTTAAAAAGAAATATTTCATCAGTGTTATTTATGAAACCTCCAGTCTTACTTGCAAATGAAAATGAAATTTTTTATTGCAAACAACTACTTAATTTTACATTTCTAAAGAGGTTAGGATACCCTCTCCCCTTGTAACATGCATAATAATTGTAATGAGTTTTATGTATTAGTGGATTTGCTATAATGTTATACTCATATCTCTTTTTATACTTCCTAATAAGTTGCCATTTCCCTATGAGATTTGTTGGTGAAAATTACTATTTTTATACCAGAATATACACTCTGTATGTGATAAAATATGTTCATTTTTATATTAATTACTTAAACATTCTTAAAATATTAAATATTCTTAATACTCTTTGGATAACCTGTTGCAGAAATATCCCAGAAACTAATTGCTTTAAAATGGCCATCAAACACAGAAGCAGGTTTTTTGGTGATTGATCATTTTTAGTAGTTGACTGAATATGGCCATTTGATCTAAAGCAATTTTGAAGAATATCTTTAAAGTTTTGTTGTGCATTTTACTATAGAGCCAACAGAAGTTGGGGATAAAGGTAACTCTGTGTCAGCAAATCTTGGCGACAACACAACAAATGCTTCTTCAGAAGAGACTAGTCCCTCTGAAGGGAGGAGCCCCGTGGGGTGTCTCTCAGAAACCCATGATAGCAGCAACATGGCAGAGAAGAAGGTGGCATCTGAGCTCCCCCAGGATGTGCCAGGTACAGAGGGCAGTGTATCAATGCCTCTGTAATGGGGGGAATCCTTCCATTTTGTAGTAAAAGCCAAATGTCACCTAAAACTTTAAAGTATGTCTTCATTCATGCTGTTTGCTTACAGTGCCATGCCTGATTGCTAAATTGTCACCTAACATTTGGAGTTTGATAAATGTCCTTGAAGTTAGTGCTTGAAACTCATCATAATTTTCATGCTGCTTAAACTTCATTTAGCCGTTTTTGTTTAATAGATTTATATGTATATTTTATCACCAGACCATAGTGGCAGATACATTGGTTTTACTTACATACTAATGGCTCAATGTTGAATGAATTGACCCTTCCAGTTCTGTATATACTAACAAATTAATTTTATGTTTGCATGTGCTCATGTAGTTTTTATGTTTTTACATTTCAAACCATGAGTGTTATGATATAAAATCATCATCACAAAACGTTTGTACAAGGTGTATTTTGACATAAAAATATAAGCTAACCACTAATTTGGATTTTAAGTCTTTTAAGGTTAAAATTCTACTCAGAGTAAGTTATATCAACCAAGAATGTCATCATGCCTTTCTTTTTTGCCTTTTTTAAAAATGGAAAAGAATTTTATTATAGCAGTTATGTCTATTTTTTTGAAAAATTCAGATAAGCAAAATAAGGCAGTGAATACTGGTAATCCCACCAAAAACCAAGAGTTAGTTAATACCTTGATGGAAATCCTTAAAGATTCTTGGTTTTGTTTCTTTTTTTTTGAGACAGGGTCTCGCTCTGTTGCCCAGGCTAGAGTGCAGTGGTGTCATCATAGTTTGGCAACTATGATAAGCTCAAGCAATCCTCCTGCCTCAGCCTCCTGAGTAGCTGGGACTATAGGCATGAGCCACCATGCCTGGCTAACTTTTGCATTTTTGTAGAGACAGGGTCTCACTGTGTTGCCCAGGCAGTCCTCCCGCCTTGGCCTCCCAAAGTGCTGGGATTACAGACGTGAGCCATCTCTCCTGGCCCTTAAAGATTCTTTCTGTGTATATAAGAATATCACCTATTTTCAAACTTTCGGTGGTTTCATTGCTATGTTTTGTACTGGGATGTGATTCTGATGTGTTAGGATGAAGACATTGCTGGTATTTGGAAGACATGCGTTCTAGGTCCTTTTCTGCCATTGAGTTGATGTCATTTGATCTTTCAAGACTTCAGTGTTCCTGTTTTGTAATGTGAAGGATCTTGACAAGGTACCGCTGTTCTTGTAGGGACTACTTCCAGTCGAGTACTTGTCAACAGTGAATGAACTGTGTTGCTGAAAACACCATTGTAACATTAGGCCACGTGTAGGGATGTAAATGTTGTAAGCTTCAGAAGAATAACAGCAATCAGTCCACCATATTTTATACTGATGAGAGACTGGTCACTGGGATGGAGAAAAGTCTGGAAACTGTGCTATCTGGGGAAATGAATAAAGAAACAAATTTTTTTTAGCCTAGAAAAGAATAGGCTTGGCATTGAGGTATAGGAGTGGAAATAATGTAATTATCCTCAAATACTTGAGGGGCTGTTGGGGGAGGGGGTATGAGACTTGTTCTTTGAAATGTAGGGTGTTAAGTAATATAAATAGAAATTATAGTGAAGAGTATTTTGATTAAATATTAACAACTTCTTAAAATTAGAGCTGTTTAGAAAATAGAAGTAATAAATTCCCTTTTCACTAGAGGTATTCAATAAATGCCTATCGGAGGTAATGTCAGTAGGAGTCCTTCATTGAATGGACTAGAGAAACTCAGTGATCTATAATTAAATTCTATAATTTTATTGTTAGATCTCTAGGTCCTATCCAGTTAAAAACATTACGTTATTCTGACTTTCACATATTCAGGGTTAAAAGTTTGAAAGTAGATTGCTACCCCCAAAATAATGTGGAAAAAATTTCATTTTTATTGGAATCATGATTACATTCTTAGTAAATACTTTTTAAAATATTTTGTGTTTAGATTGATCAATACTTAATGTAAACCTCAGTCTTACTAGTGGGTTTACATATGGTTTAGTTGTTTTGTTTTTAAACCAAACTCATTTGAGTAACAACTATGCTTAGATTTTATCAGACATTTGCTTTGTAAGCTATTTATTGCCAGTTTATTCATTTCTCTGAGATACATGCTCTTTTGTTATTAGAATGGTTAAGGAGAAAATATTATCCTAGTATCTGACTTACATTTTTAAAGAATTCTAAATGGATAATACATACAAAGCACTTAGAATTGTGCCTGACACATATTAACTGCTCGATGAATGTTGGGTATCATTATTACTGCTGTGTACAGTCAGCTCTTTTAAAGAATGAGGAAGCCTGGCAAGAAAAGAATAACAAAGTGAGTGAATTGAATTATACATTTACTGATTCAGTAGTTATTAATCAACGTAATTCTTATAAGTGAGATCCCGTTCAGTTAAACTTTGCAGTTCAAGTAGCATTTTCACGTATAAGTCGTGAAAAATGTATTTATATGAGAACCTAAACAAGAAATTTTAAGGAAACTAGAATGGGAGCAAATGGCAATTGTCAATAGCTGGCATCAGAATGGGTTTGGTGTCATTACCAGGATGAAAGTGCTATACAGCTGAAGATGCTGTCCCTGTATAAAAATACAAACAATACAATAAATTCAAAACCTGACCGTATAATAACTCATCGTTCTCCCCGTGACTACACTAAAAAAACAAAAAACCTAGAAAGCTGATATTCTCATATTGATTCCCAAAACATGAAAAACATTTTTAAAGACTTATATTAAATATATCACACCAGATTTTAAAAAGGAATTTGATACATTTATAAAGTAAATAAACATTTTAATAGGTTCCTGACTTAAGATTATAGTGGGGATACATCAGTGACCAAAATTCATGAAGTCTGGGCTCTTGATGACTTTACCTTCTAGTGAGCAGTAGACCTAACAATAGAGTTCTGACCTTCAGAGAAGATTCTGTGCTTCCTTATGTTTCTTTCACTCCCTGTGCACTCATTTTTTCAACAGACATTTATTAAGTGCCTGTAATGTGCCTGGCAGTGTACTAGGTCCTTTGTGAAATCCGTGGGCCAGTCTCTGTTACCACTGTTTACCATCTGTGGTCCGTGGGTGAGCTGTGTTGTCAGAAGAGGTCAGGGGGAAAATTATTCCAGGCAGATTAGAAACAACAGCCGTGATAGGACACGTCTCATTTGGTTTTCTTTTCTAAACTTTCAGGATGTATTTAGATACCTACTTTGATTAAAACTTATCAATAAAAGATACTGTCAGATTGGGAAGTTTTTTGGATGGAGAAATATTTTTTGGTGAACTTTTAAATTGAAGTTTAACATACAGTAAAGTGCACAGATAGTAAGTGAACAGCTTGTGGTTTTGCCTTTTAAAAAAAATAAGTGGAATCATACTGTATGTACTCTTTGATGTCTGATTTTTTTTTTCCTCAACAGTGTATAATTGAGTGCCGTCCAGTTGTTGCTTATAGTAGCAGTTCATTCTTTTTTATTGTAGTATGATATTCCATTATATAGATATGTCATAATTAATTTATCCTTGTTCTATGTTGATGGTCATTTGAATGGTTTCCATTTTGGGACCATTACAAATAATGCTACCATGAATATTCTTTTACATGTTTTTTTGTGCACATATATATGCATTTCTAGAGGTATAAACTTAATTGTGGATTTTCTGGGTCATTTGAGGAAAGATTGGTAAACATCACTTTAAAAAGTTAATCTCTCAGTACCTATTCCTTACATTTTCCCCCTCTGAGTTCCAGACATTTCACTTTAGTTCATGTGAATGATAATGTTGCCCATATAGCGAGTATGCTGTTCAGCATTCAATATAACTTCTTTGTGGTTAACAAAAGGCTCAATTTCAGAACTACATTTTTGTCCTGGATTTTACGTTAGAAACTTTTTGTACCAGAGTCTTCAATTTTTAAATTTTTAAGGGAGGAGAGGGGCATATGTCTTTCTAGCATCTTGAACTCAAAGCCACTATGTAGATTTATATTCAGACATACAATGCAAAGAGGATTTGGTTTATTTACATAAGGCCTCTAGATTTAAAATGCCTGAGATCAGGCATTTTAGGAAATTCATTAGGAAAGTATCATTAGCAGATAAAACTCGCTTCATTTCCATAACTCTTTGTACTTGCTCTGACAATATTTCCTTGGACACTTTGAAACTCTGTAACTATAAAGTTGAACTATAAGAACACGTTGATTTAACCTATATCTTGTTGGGATAATGCCATCTTAAAAGATAGTACTTTGCTTTGGTTGTGAATTTTATTACAAGGGAAATTCAGTGGATGTGAGGGTTTCTTAAAAATACTGGATGATAAAGTGAAATATTACCTCAGTGAGTTGATCATTATTGGCTTTTAGAGGTGCTGCGGTTAAATACTCTTTTGTTTCTTATTCTCTTAAGTGTTTTCGTTTTTACTTTCTAATTGTACAATACATTCTGGTTATTTTATTTCATTTTTTTCCCTTTTTAAAAAATATCCCTTTTATAAACTTAAGGTAGAGAAGTTACTTTATTCTTTTTGTAGATTTTTGCTTAAAAATTTGGTTTTTTGGCAGAGACTTGACGTTTTAGATAGAATAGGCTTTGGTGTTTGTGTTCATTAGTTGAAGATCAGGGTCTACATATAATTTTGGTTTCAGAGTTAACTACAGAAATTTCCCTATTAGAAGAAAACTGTTGTGTCTGTCATGTCCAGCGGAAATAGTTTTGTAAATACCAAAACCTGTGATATTTGCTATAGGGCTAGAACGTTTGGACTATGAGGATTAAAATGTACATGTTAGTAGGTGTTACTTTCTTTATGGTGTTTTGAAGCAAATGCTTGAGATTTCCTTAATTCCATAGCCTAATGAATAGGTGAAAAGATCTAGAATGATAATTTTCCAAAAGCAGTGGCTCACACCTGTAATCCCAGCACTTTGGAAGGCTGAGGCGGGAGGATCGCTTGAGGACAGGAGTTTGAGACCAGCCTAGGCAACAGAGTGAGATGCCGCCTCTACAAAAAATACACAAAAATTAGTTGGGCATGGTGGTGCATGCCTATATTCCTAGCTACTCAGGAGACTGAGGCAGGATCTGTTGAGCCCAGGAGTTTGAGGTTGCAGTGAGCTGTGATTATGCCACTGCATTCCAGCCTGGGTGATGGAGTGAGACCCTGTCTCAAAAAAAGAAGAAAAAAGCAAATTTAGTATTCTAAACTGAAATAGAGTTTGCAGTAGTTCTCAGCTCATTAACACCTTGAAAGTTTTGATGGATGGAATCTGAACTCAGTTTGTTTTCAGTAGATTAACAGTTTTTTAGATCATAATACCTGGTTGCCTGTTCTTTTATGACGTACCATTATTTCCCTAATAGCATATAGGACTTTATGCAAAGTATTTTAAAATGTGTATGGTTAGGACTTGTTTTTTTTTTTGTTTTTTTTTTTTAGTGAGAATATTCTGAAGTTAGAACTTCTTAACTTCCTACCCCAGAATTTTTTTCTTAGTTAAAACCATTCTTGGGCTATATTATGGGCTAAAAAATGTTTTTGTGGACTGATTCAGGACTTAATCACTTTTTCTTTTATTTACACGAGAGGATGTATTCTGAAATTTGAACAGCTCCTGAATGAGGGGCTATCTTTCTATACAATTTCATTATTTCAGAAGATGATTTTTAGACAATTAGGAATTAGGAATACTGCACTTTACAAGTCTAGATCTGTTACAGCTGTAAAAGGAATGATGAGTGAGGAATTTGATGTTATTTGTGTGAGACATCTGTTTTCTTCCAAATTTATGCATTTTTCCAATATGAGTAAGTTGATCGTATTACTGTTGTGTAGCTGTCAGATTTTAAATTTGTCATTTCTATCTGCCATGTAAAATGTTTATCTTTAATAATGAAGTAAACACCTAGGAACCTATCACAAAACAAAAAGCTAGCACTGACTTTTAGACTAACCTATATCTACCCATCTCCCCAGTCCCGTCCCTTACCTTCCTCTCCCCTACCTGAAGTAACTGTCATCCTGAATCCTATGTTCATTAATATATCCTTTCGTTTTTTTAATAACGGAAACTCAGTAGAATCGAGGCTGTTAATACTGGAGGTCAAAGTGATGTGTAACCCTCATACTCTTGCCTCAATGAGTTGATCTGTATGATTTGCTAAAAA
Source organism: Daubentonia madagascariensis (assembly GCA_023783475.1). Classification (NCBI taxonomy): domain Eukaryota; kingdom Metazoa; phylum Chordata; class Mammalia; order Primates; family Daubentoniidae; genus Daubentonia; species Daubentonia madagascariensis. Next base: position 14,368,719 of record JAKFHU010000487.1, read on the forward strand.
TTATAAATTTCTGTTCCAGTTTTTTTTTACACTGTATAGCAAAGGTATTATGTTAAATGTAACTTTTTATAACTTAATTTTTCACTTTATTATATTACTAATGTGTATGTTGCTGGAGTTCTTTTGTACTCATTCTGTTACTATATTCCTCTGTGTGACTACCACAGTTTATCCCCTTTGCTATTGATGTGAATTTGGATTGTTTCCTACTGAGATATTTTAAACAAATCCCAGATATCATATCAAACCTACATATGCCTCTGAAGAATTAAAGGAATATGGACATTTTCTTACATGATTACAGTGCCATCATCATTTTAATAAAATTTACAATTCCTTCATATCTTCTAATATCCAGACCATATTCAAATTTCCTTACTTTCAAATGTCTTTTTTAAGAAAACATTTGGTGTGTTTGAAATAACTACAGATAAGATCTACACATGTCATGACATGCGGTTTTGTATCTTTTGAGTGTCTTAGTCTAGAGCACTCTCCCCTTCCCAGACTTTTTTTCCCCCATACATTGTTGACTTGTTGAAGAATCCTAGTTTGTCTTCCTGTGGAATGTTCCACATTCAGAATTTGTTTAGTTTCTTCCTTATGGTGTTGTTTAATTTGTTCTGAAGGCTTGATTAGATTCAGTTTTAACTGTTTCTGGCAAGAATACTTCATAAGCTATGTGCTGGGTAATTCATACCGTATCACATCAGAAGTGTCACATCTGGTGGTTCTACCTTTAGAAATGCTGAGATTGGTCAGTGAGTTCAGGTGGTGAGATTGTAAGGTTCTCTGTTAACCTCTCGTTCATTGATGATCTTTCCAGAATCAGTTATGTATTTGGGGGCTATAATATGGAGATTCTACCATTTATTTTTCTGTATTGTTTTAACTGGAATTCTTCTGTAAAGAATTTTCACTCATTAACTGAGGTGATTTGAATACCCTGAAATATAGTTAGAGCAGGGTGGTAGAAGAAATGCCTGATTATTTCTCTTAAGTTCTAATTTTTAGGATCAGTTGGTGGCCTAGTTGTCTTCAGTGATGACTTATGAGTTACAGACTTTTGGAGGAGAGTGTGGCTTTCTCTCTTCAAGTATCAATTTGAGCTCAGCAGTCTTTATATATCCAGTTTGTTTCAGTCAGTTGCGGTTATCATTTATTTTGCTTCTCTTGACCCATGGGAGCCCCTTCCTGTTGGCTGTCAAGTCCTTTTGCCGTGACCCTAGTAGTCTGTCAAAGACTCTTGCTTTTTGGCATAATAAGACATCTGAGGTTTATGTTACACATTTTCTACCCCCGATTTGGAATCATTCTTTCCTCTAAGAAATCCTGGTTCCTTTTAGAGGGGAATGATATTTAGAGACCACAGTCTGGGCTCTGGGATATTTATTTCTATTGGGCTCTCTCTGTCTCTAGGCTTTTTTGGTGGGTAGTGTTAAGAAATACATATTTTTGAAAAGAAGATCAGTTTGTATTGGTATTTCAAATTCAGATTGAGGATTGTTTACTTAGTTTCTTTGTTTTTACATTTGTATCTCTTTTCCCTTACACTGAAAGCCTTAGTTCCTAACAACATAACTCAGTTATGTATTTGCTTTATCTTGGTAGAGGATATTCATATCCTAATGTGCATTAATAGCAAATGGTTTTATATATAGTAATATTTTCATAATACCAATATTACTGCTGACAGTAGGACTACTGAATGGCATTTAAGGTTTTTTTGCAGTTCTTTATTTGTCCTTATATTTCCAGTAAGGATCTACAGTCAAAATACTGTATTCCAAAGTCACTTGAAATAATTCTTTACTCTCTGTGGTTATGTACAACTTGATATACAGTTATTCATTTGTTTCAGTTGTTTTCAAGTTTAGGGATTGCATTTCTAACTTTAACTTTTTGAAAGTATAGAACATCTACCTTACTAGGAAGCCAAAACTATGTACAGAGATATTCAGAGAATTTTCACTTCCATTCCTTCCCTTTCTAAGTAACCATGTCTTTCTCTTCCCTTATAGGCAGCTATTTTTATTAGTTTTTGGTTATTCTTCCAGTGTTGTGTTGTTTTGTTTTTTATAAATACAAGCAAAATATATCCATAAATTCGTATTTTCCTCCCCATCTCACATGAAAGTTAGCATTACAAGTATTGTTCTGAACCTTTCTTTTTACATTTAATCTTGGAGGTCATTTCATATGTGAACATAGTGATTATCCTCAGTCCTTGCTATGGTGCATGATACTTCATTGTATGTACCATCTTTCATTCAACCAGTGCCTTATTGATGGACATTTTGTTTGTTTCTGGTCTTTTACCATTATTAATAATGTTTCGATGATTAGCTCTGTAGATAAGTAATTCAGTATTTTGGGATAGATTTCTAGACATGGGATTGTTACATTAAATAAATGCACATGTGATTTTTCTAGATACTGTCAGTTCCCTTTTATCTACCTTTTTACCATTTTTGCATTCCCACAGCATTGTGTGTGAGTGCCTGTTACCCTCTGCCTCTCCACCTTAGTTTATTGTGAGACTTGGGTTTTTGCCAATCTGATGCTGAGTAGTACTTTCTCCATATAGTTTTACTTTGCATTTCCCTTAGTTTGAATTGAGCATATTTCCATTTCCATATGCTTAAAGGCCATTTTCATTTCTTTGTGACTATTCATATATTTTCCCCTATGTCTATCAGGTTGTTGGGTTTTTTCCTCAAATGCAACATGATACGTTAGAAATTAGTCATTGTGTGATAGACTGTCAACCACTTTTTCTTTAGATGATTTCAAGAATATCTTCTTAGTGGTAAAAATGATTGGAGAGGGAGACTTAATTTCTGAACTACCATGAAAGACTTAGGCTTTCCTTTCATGGTAGTGTTAATTTTTATATACCTTTAGGAACTATACTCTTAGTGATGCTATTAAATTTTCCTTAAAAGTTAACGATCATATTTAGACGTTACCTTCCAGTTAATTTTGGGGCATAGAATTCAGGCAGAAAACCTTAGAGATAAATAATCCTGCTTAATTTTGTTTCTGATACTGTTTGAGTACTTTTGAAAAGTAAGAATATAAACTTCAGATTTTGAGATATTATCTTAGCAAAACCACTTCTGCAATATCTGGTGGCACCGTAAGTTTTGTGAGATAGCTGTATCACTTGTTACTCTTCAGCTCTGGGGTAGCTGAGAGATTGTCTGCTTTGTACTGTAGACCGAGATGGTAACAGTCAGTGAGTATATAGCCTGTGAGACTTGATAAATAACTTGTAGGATGTTGCTTACCAATATTTTTTCATATATTGCATTATTCATACATGAGCAGCTTTTCTTTTAAAATATAGCTTTGTAATGAAATCCTAAAACAATTTAATGTCTTTTCTGACAATTAGTTATTTTTTATGTGATTTCCAATTTAAAAATCAGATAATTCTATTTTTCTAGAAGAACCTAACAAGACATGTGACAACAGTAACACTAGTGCTACCACTACCTCTATCCAGCCTAATCTGGAAAACAGTAACAGCAGCAGTGAACTAAATTCTTCTCAGAGTGAATCTGCTAAGGCAGCTGATGATCCTGAAAATGGAGAAAGAGAATCCCATACACCTGTCTCTATTCAAGAAGAGATAGGTAAGAATACACTTCATCCATTAAAGGGAGCTTCCTTTTTTATTTGTTTGTTTTTGTTTTTAGTTTTTAATTTTTTTTTTAAATAAAAGTTTGGTGGGGTGGGAAGCTTTGGATTTTCTGTTTTGTTTTTTTTTTTTAACACAAGTAGCACTTGCACTCACTGTTTTTGTTGAAAAAAATACAAATGCACAGAGAAGAAAAAAATAGGTCCTTTTCATACCCCCTCCCCAAAAGTAACCACCATCAACGGTTTGATGTGTAACATTCAGATCTTTCTCTCTGTAGTTTATTCGAGTATGGATGTTTACAAAGGTTTCAAAGGTTTTTGGTTTTTTGGGTTTTTTTTTCTTTTTTACATAAATGGGATCATTCTGCATGTATTGTTCTCCATCTTGTTTTTTTTCACTCAGTAATACATGTAGAGAATCTTTTTATGTTATGAACTGAATTCATTCTTTTTAACTGCTGCGTGGTACTCCACAATATGGATGAACCATAATTCATTTACTGTTTCTCTGTTAATGGATATTTTAGGCTGTTAACAGTTTTTTCATTATTACAAATAGTGTTGTTTTTTGACATCCTCAGCATATATCTGTGTGTACTTATGCAAGTATTTCTGGCAGTATAGAAACAGTAAGTGGATTTGCTGGTCAAATGGTAGGTACATTTAAAACATAGTAATGGTTACTGCTTAATTGTACATCAAAAGGGATTTATGCCAATAATTTGTGTACCTATTTCCCCATTCTCTCACCTAAATTCAACATCATCAGTTTTCTTACATTTTTGCCAATGGTAAAAAGTATTTCATTTAAAAATTTGTATATCCCTGTTAACTGATATGGTTGAGTTTCTTTCGTGTGTTTGTTGAACTTTTTGTGAATTGGTTATTCATATCTTTGTTCACTTTTTCCTATTGAGTTTTGTTATTTTTTCTTAATGAGTTTTAGGAATGCTTTGTTTATTATGGTTATTAATCTTTGATTTTGCATATATATTTACATAATAATAGCTTGTTTTTAACTCTCTGTTGTCTTGTCACACGGAAATTTTTACTTTTTTATATAGTTAAATTTATCAATCTTTCTTCTTAGGGTTTCTCTGGATTTTTCTGTCTTATTAAGCACGACTATCCCTATCCCAAGAATATACATATGTTTTATAGTAATTTCTCATACTATTCCTATAACTTTGTTTTTACTCTATCTAAAGTATAGTTTTTAAATGGTATAAGGTAGAGATATGTTTTAATTAGGACTTTTAAAATTGGAAGTGACAAAACCAACTTAAACTAGCTTATGTGAAGAGGGAATTTAGTTAGCTCATATAATTGACAAGCCTAGGCCTCATCAGACATAATTGGACCCACAGGTATCAAAACTCTTTCTGTCATCCTTTCTCCCTCTCTTTGCGATCTACATATGTTTGTGTTTTAACGTCATTCTCTTCTAATACAGACAGGCCTTTTCCGAGTGGCAGGCAAGATGGCACCAGCAATTTGTATTCCTGTCTTTCCAAGGTCTCTGACCCAAAGGCAAGGCCCCTACTCCTGTTCCAAATCAAAAGTCCTTGAGGAAGGAATTTGAGTGGTCTATCTTGGATCATATTGTTTCCACCCCTGTGGCCAGGGCAGGCAAGGTATTATGATTGATGGCTCCAGCAAAAGTGTATGATTAGAGTGGGGTAGGAATGGTTTCCCAAAGAAAGAGGGTGCTGCAAAGGTAAGAACACAGTTAACATCCACAGTTCCACCCTTTGTTAGCCCAGCATATGCGTGTATACTCACACTTTTCCCCATATGTACAATTCAGAAATGCCTCTGCCTAACATAATGCAAAGATCTTACCCACAAGTGAAAACTTTTTCAAGAATCTCTTTCCCACAATTACATCTGGTAATTTTAATTGTATCTAGACCCAAATCTAGGATTTCTGTGTGTTGTACATTAATTTTGACATGTCTGGATGTGGCTTATCTTGATCTCACAATCCATGAGCCAAATTATGAATTTAACTGCCTGTAAGTAGCACTCTTCATCCTGATAGTGAAGGGTGTTCTTTGATAAGTCTAGATGCCATTGGTTTGCCAGGAGGATGGCCATGGGTGAGAGGTGAGAAGCATATGAGAAGACTCCCCTTTTAGAGGCCACTGTGTTTTAGCAGCCTGGTTCCTGCTGGCTGTTATTGGTGGTGGGTTGCTGGGGACTGCTGGAGGATTAAACAGTCATACATCCCAATTTAGCAGGTTTGGCATCTTTTCTGACAGCAGCACTCCATTGCAGCTTCCTAGGTACCCAGCTAGTACCTAATGTTCAGTAACTTGCATCAGGCTCCCTGAAGGTGAACCCCTCTAGTTTCCCAGTTTGTCTGCTTATTAGACCAGTAGCTCTAACTCTCATGTGAAGAGTTTGTCTAGCCTTCTGCCTCCTGGCATCGTTAAACAATGAGCTGCAGAGGCTGGGGCAGATTTGTACTCTGCCACCAGGCTGCATCACAGTAATTCACTCCTTTTTAAGAGGAGGAATATGGCCTTTGGGCAGAAGAGTGTTCAGGAAGGACCTCTACTCTCAACCTGGTTCTCTTTCTCTGCTTCTTAAGGTCTTGTCCCTTGGGATGAATTTTCTTTTCCTTTCCCTAATTTGCTCTAAATTTAGCAAGTGACAGAGGATTGACTCTGAGCAATATTGGATAGTTGGCTCTGAACTGAGGGGCTTCTTTAAAAAGCACTGTGCCCTTCTCTTTGTTCTCAGGAAATCCAGCCTCAACCAAACAATGTCTATAAAGTCTTTATTATAGGACTTTATGGATGGTCTTAAGAAGTAGCCACCGTAGTTCAACATCGTAGCATAAAACTTCATGATCTGAGACCCAAAAGAAAATTGAGAGACTGAATAACTGCTTTGCTACCACACATCAAAGATGACTAGCTTTCCAGCTTGGGGTAGCAAAATATTCAGTACTCCAGTTCCATCAGTGCCATATATTGGACTCAAAATCTTAAAATACTCTATTGGATTATTTAGAACTTACTGGTTTTGATAGAAGTCCATCAAGCTTGCTTAGAACAAAAAGGGAATTTTACTGGCTCATACAATTGGGAAGTTCAGAGTTGGTGACAGCCTCAAGTGCATTATGGGATCCAGGGAGCCAAATGAGGTTATCATGGTCTCAGTTTTTTCCCTGTCATATTTTTCTCTTATATTCCTCTGTGATGGGCTTATTGTTTCCTGTTATTGGTAGTTTTCTCTGTGTTGTGGGAATAAAAGTAGCCAACTCTTAATTTACACCCTTCCTGCTCACTAATACAAAAAGCAAAGACCCTTTCTCTATCTTCAGATTAAAAAAACTGGAATACGATGCTGAGAGGATTGGGCTGCATAGCCAGTGCTAGGACTGTCACTGTGGCCAGCTAGTGGTGTGCTTTGTCTGGACAAGCTGAGTCCTGTTGCTTACCCCGAAGGGGATTAAGATACTTGATTTATAGCCCTGGCAGAATCATATGATTGAAATGTAGCGGAAAAGCATCTCCCCAAAGGAGAGAAGGGGAACAGAACAGATAAAATTAGCAAATGTTTATAAAATTGTCTTAGCTTTTTTTTCTCCCAAAATGCATAGCCAGTTTTCCCAATGCTGTTTTTTTCCTCTTACTTAAAAATGCCATCATTATTATATAATAATACAGTAAATTATCCTTTTTTTTTGACAATGCCACAGTATCTTAATGTTTTTATACTTTAAATTAAAAAAAGAAAAATGATGTCTTATTTAACTGGTCGTTGAAAATTGAACAGCGATGCAATGTATAGAAATTTTTGGAATGTATAGAAATTTTCAGCCAAAGTGAGATTTGGAATATAAAGCAGAAATTGCTCCTAGGCAGTTCAGTCTGTCACTTTAAAAAATTAAGTTACTAAAATGTTAAGGGGTCTTTATTATGTTTTAAAAAACCTAATTTATTGATTTTTACATTAATAAGCATACACAGATAATTATCTAGATTCCTTAAGGGAAAATTCACTTGGCATTTATGTTTATAAGCTCAAAACTATTAGGCATTTAAACAGAATTTCAGTGGAAATCTTCCTAAAATTAATGACATCCTTTCTATACAGAAATCCATACTGAATATATATGGCAACATTTTGTTAGTGTGCATTTTGAGTTATTATGTTTGTTACTTGTAAATTTGTAGCAGCCCTTCCTATTTTCTAATAGATGACCTTTGAAACAGATAATGGAGCGTGTTTAAATTTTTGGTGAAATAATAAATGACTCACAGTAAAGTTCTGACATTTTCTTTTAAGTAAAAGACTTAAGAATTAATGACATTTGCTTTGCTATTCAAGGACGTCGTTTGTTTACTTTCTGGATCTTAGGTACACACCAGATACGGTTTTGAAGAAATATGGTGTTGTTATTATAATTACTTACTTACTGTCATCAATTACTTTTTGGCTTTCTCATTTGATAATAGGTGATTTCAAATCAGAGAAGTCTAATGGCGAGATGAGTGAGTCTCCTGGAGCTGGAAGAGGAGCATCTGGCTCAACTCGCATTATCACCAGATTGCGGAACCCAGATAGCAAACTTAGTCAGCTCAAGAGCCAGCAGGTGGCAGCTGCAGCCCATGAAGCAAATAAATTATTTAAAGAGGGCAAAGAGGTGTGTTCTTTCTGTTGAAAACAAAAATCTCTGGAATGTGAAATAATTTTAATTACCATACCTTAAAAATAAGGGCTGGAAGTTTGCAGACTCTGTCGCTTTGTCGCCCTGGGTAGAGAGCAGTGGCATCGTCGTAGCTCTCAGCAACCTCAAACTCCTGGGCTCAAGTGATCCTCCTGCCTCAGCTTCCCGAGTAGCTGGGACTACAGGCACATGCCACTATGCCCAGCTAATTTTCCTATATTTAGTAGAAATGGGGTCTCGCTCTTGCTCAGGCTGGTTCGAACTCCTGAGCTCAAGCGATCCTCCTGCCTCGGCCTCCCAGAGTGCTAGGTTTACAGGTGTGAGCCACTGAGCCCAGCCCTCATACTTCCTTTTGACTCTCACCCTCAGTAAGATATACATTTTTTCATAGCAACCCAGTACACACATTCAAAAGCTTCCTGAAATAGCATTTTACCTTACTATGTAGGAAGCATTCTGATATTTTCTCTTCTAGTCTAGTGTATTGTATTACCTTTCATTTTTTAAAAAGCTGAATAAGACCCACTGTTTATTTCATAGTTCACTAAAGAGTTGGGATCAAGTGTTTGAAAACACTATTTTAAAGTATCCAGGGGCCCTTACGCTAAAGCTGGAATGATAAAAGGAGCAGAAGAGAAGGTATTTTTAGGAATATATTTTGGAGCATTAGTACATGTGATGCCTTCTTTTGTCCCTGAAGTATATGTTATAAACTTGAAATAATGATAGGTGAATGATTTATACACAGAGTTTCATGTGTATATTTGAGATACATGAAAGTATTCAATAGTATCTGACATATAATAGGTACTTAATGTTTTCTTTTTACAGGCATACCTTGGATGTTTAATTGTAAACAATTAGTTTTAGCTTTTAACTTAGCTTTTAAACTTCAAAAGTTCCATCATAAGATGTATCTTAATTTATTTGGAATGATTAATTACAATTACTGAAAGACAGTTGTCAGGCAAAATCTATATCTTTGACATAAATAATGGAGTCCATTTATTCTCTTGGTCAGGTACTGGTAGTTAACTCTCAAGGAGAAATTTCACGGTTGAGCACGAAAAAGGAAGTGGTCATGAAAGGAAATATCAACAATTACTTTAAATTGGGTCAAGAAGGGAAGTATCGCGTCTACCACAATCAATACTCCACCAATTCATTTGCTTTGAATAAGCACCAGCACAGAGAAGATCATGATAAGAGAAGGCATCTTGCACATAAATTCTGTTTGACTCCAGCAGGAGAGTTCAAATGGAATGGTTCTGTCCATGGGTCCAAAGTTCTTACCATATCCACTCTGAGACTGACTATCACCCAGCTAGAAAACAACATCCCTTCATCCTTCCTTCATCCCAATTGGGCTTCACACAGGTAAAGAAAACTAAGGTTAACTTATTGCTGTAAACATACTAAATATTTATAAAATGATTACTGTAGTTGTATACTTTAAAACATCATTACCAATGAATTGAATGAAGTCAGTTTGATCAGCAGACAGTGAGGAAGTTAGAAGCGTGAGTGTACTTCTCAGTTACTGAACCAATACTGCCGGTTCCAGAACTTTATAGAAAGTTTAAGGAGTTGAAGGACTAAATAACCTCTGGAATTCCTTTCAGTGTTTAAAATCTATGATTTTATGAGGTAGAAACTTACAGTAGCAGTATATTTGTATTTATACATGCTTAGCCTAGAAACATATGCATTATAACATGGAGTCATCATAAACGACAATAATTATGCTTTTAATTTAAGATCAACCAAGTGAAATAATTTCTTTCCTTTCTTTTGAAATATAGGGCAAATTGGATCAAGGCAGTTCAGATGTGTAGCAAACCCAGAGAATTTGCATTGGCTTTAGCTATTTTGGAGTGTGCAGTAAAACCAGTTGTGATGCTACCAATATGGCGGGAATCTTTAGGGCATACCAGGTAAGTGAATTCTGAGCCTTGTGAATGATGAAGGTTGGACTTCCTTTAGAAATACTAGTCTATTAATGATGAAAACTAATGCATTTAAGAGGCCATATTAAAGACTTCACTTTTGCCCTCATTTTCTTCCTCTATAAGATGTAAATGTGAATGAACATTAGTTCTTATTTGTGACACAGGATTGTGATGAAGATCAAAAGATCAGGTAAAAAATGTAAAATGTTTTGTAAAGTAAATAGCATTTTTATTGAATAGAAAAAACCTTTACATTTTTTGAGTATTTATTTTAGAATGTTCTAGGTCCTGTGCTAAGGATCTGATTTACATCCTTTTTTAGAGTTGGGTGTCTGGCCGAAGATCATGCAGCTCCCATATAGACCCAGAGTTGTGCGACTTGAACAGATAATTAAAATAAATAAATAAGTTTTGTGACTTGAAACTACTTTTTAGCCCTTGATGGATTTGCTTTTTAACTTTAATTAGTCTTTAATAAGTTACTATTAAAAATGAATATAGCTTATGATAAAAAATGCAAATATTATTCAAGGGTATAAAGCAAAAAGTAAGATTCATTCTACCTTCCTCACTACCTTACACCCATAGGGCCCACTCCAGAGGTAGAACCCTGTTATTTTTAAAATACAAATATATTTTACATTACTTTCTACATCTGTGTATTATTTTATAGTAAAATGTTTTTAAGAAAAGTAAATTTATGCCTACTAAACCTTTTCATCTGCTAAAAGTTGCTCCCAGTTTTCTTTGGTGTTTCCCCCATGTAAATCTTATTGATTCTTTTTTCCTTCCCATTTTGAATATAATTGCTGCTATCAACAGAGGCTTCCGCAAATGGCGTGGACTTAATTCTTCCTACAATTGAAAAAAAAAAAACAGAGTTAAGGTGCACAAGGCTGTGCACCACTGGCGAAGAGAGCTAAATGGGTGCACCCCTTCATTCTGTTTGTCATTGCTCTCTTTTACCAAGGTAGAACAAGGGGAGAGTCGGAGGCAGTTGTGAAGCAATATTCTGTGTATCTCTTCTTCCTTCTTACATTTACCTCCACACTTGCCCAAAACTGTCTGTCCCAACATTATCCTATTCAGGGATCATCCTGAAATGTGTGTTGGTAGACCAAGCAGCTATGCTTCTGCCAACAAGAGGCAAAGCTAAGCTAACTGTTGCTGAATAAAACTCTCGTAATTAAATGCAACTTAAAATTACTAAATCATGCCTTTTATAGATCTGTTTTTAAGTAATAAACATTCTAGTGGAAGATAGAATTCAAATTTTTTAAATCCAGGTATTGTTTTTCTTCCTGATTTGTTCTTGTGATTAGTCTGCTAACTAGCTTTTTTAGATTTATAAAATTATTTCATGAATTATATTAGTATCATCCACTGGTAATATATACAAAAGAACTCCTTTTTAATATGATGAAGAGATGATATAAAATGGAACATTCTGAATTTTAAAAAAATTAGGGACCATGATTCAGGAAAATTAGAAGTTAACACTTCCACTTCTGGCAGTATTATGGTCAACTAGATAGGTAACAAACTTCTAAGACTTGATCCTAAGGAAATACCTAGAAATTCAAACAAATATTTTATTCATAAAGATTTTTTTTATTGTGATAGTCAATAATAAAGCTTTGAGAGTGATCTAAAAATAACTAACAGTAGCAGAATACTTTAAAATAATGGTAAATTATCTCTTTAGAGAAAATTATAAAGTTTTTTTGAAAAACATTAAAGAATGCTTAAAAAATGGAAATATATCTCATATTCATGTATAAGAAGACTCAGTGTCTTGACAGTGTCAGTTTTTCTCCTGTTAATATATAAATTAATTTCAATAGCAGTAAAATTTTTAGTTGGGGTTTCTATAGAATTTGACAAGATGATTCAAAAATTTATACGGAGAGGGCCAATAATAGGAAAGGTAAATTTGAAGCACCAGGTAGGGACTTGCCCTGCCAGATAGCAAGATTTTTTTAAAGCTATAATAATACTGTGATACAGATACAAAGATAAACAAATAGAACATTGGTATAGAATAAAGAGTCCAGAAAGAGACGAGCCCGTATGTGGAAATATAATATATGATACAAGTAGCATTACAAAGGACAAAGTGTGTGTTTGTTTGTTTATTTATTTATTTTTTGAGACAGGGTCTTGCTCTGTTGCCCAGGCTGGAGTGCAGTGGCACAGTCATAGCTCATTGCAACCTCAAACTCCTGGGTTCAAGCCATCCTCCCATCTCAGCCTCCCAAGAAATTGAGATTACAGGCACACGCCACCATGTCCGGCTAATTTTTAAATTTTTTATGGAGATGGGGTCTTCCTATTGTCTAGGCTGGTCTTGAACTCCTGGCCTCAAGTGATCCTCCCACCTTGGCCCCCCAAAGTACTGGGATTACAGGTGTAAGCCACCATGCCCAGCCCAGAACGAAGTATTTAATAAAAGGTGATGGGGCAATTAGTTATCCATACTGGTGGAAAATCGTATTCCCTTCTTTATTCCAAACACAAAAGTCAATTCCAGGTACAGTAAATCCTAAATGTGAAAAGCAGAACTTTAAAACTCCAAGTAGAAAATATAGGAGATTATCTTTTATGACCCTGGAGTGAAGAAAGTTCCTTCCTTCCCTCCCTCGCTATCCGCTTCTTTCTCCAGTTCCTTCTTTTCCCCTTCCTTCCCCTTTCCCTTCTAGTCTTGTCTTTCTTTTCTTATACCTTTTCTTTCCTTCCATACTTCCTTCCTTTTCTCTTTCTCCTGATTGTTTTTCCTTCTTCCTGATTCATTCAGTATCTCCTGAGACATATGTAGGGGAGATACTATATCTGTCAGATGGGGATGAGTGTGCATATGTGTGTTTGTGTGTCTACACATACTACAGATGGCTTTCCTTTTTTAATGTTTAATAAGTGATATATGTAAAAGATTGTAACATATAAGCTATAATAACATGAATACCTGTGAATTTACCACCTAACTTAAAAATAACATCTGCTTTTCACTCACATTACCTTGCCTCTCCTGAGAGATAACCACGATCTTTAAGTTTGTGTTTTATTATGCCCTTTTCTTACTATGTAGTTTTATCACATATGTATATATCAATAAACAGTGGATTGTTTTCTGTTGTTTTTGAGCTTTATAATAATGTCTCATCCTAGAAGACTGAGTAATGGACCAGTTGAAGATGTTTTTATTGTTTTATTGTACTATAATCAAAAAAGGTTAGTATCCACAATATATTCAAGAACTGCAGTGTAATAAGAAAAAAAACCATTTGGTAGCAAAAAGGCCAAAGATGTAACCATATATGGTTAAAAAACCATCTTTAACTGTGACACAAATAATAAAAAAGATGAAAAGATGCTTAACCTCCCTGGTAAATCGGGAAATGCACATTAAAACCAGAGGCTATTGTTTCACATCCATCAGATTGTCAAAAATTTAAAGAATATTGACAAAGAAATGATATAGTAGGGAGACAATTGTGATACATTTCTGATAAGAGAGAGTAATTAGCGTCATGGTTGCTATAACCATTTTAGAGAACAGTTTGGTAAAAACAGTGAAAACTGCAGTTTGGCCGGGCGCAATGGCTCATGCCTGTAATCCTAGCACTCTGGGGGGCTGAAGCGGGAAGATCACTTGAGGCCAGGAGTTCGAGAATAGCCAGAACAAGAGGAGACCTGGTCTCTGGAAAAATAGAAAAAATTAGCCAGGCATGGTGGCACGCGCCTGTAGTTCCAGCTACTTGGGAGGCTGAGGCAGGAGGATTGCTTGAGTTCCCCGGAGTTTGAAGTTGCAGTGAGCTATGATGACGCCAGTGCACTCTAGCTAGGGCGACACAGTGTGAGACTGTGTCTCAAAAAAAAAAAAAGGCAGTTCGGTTCCTACCTAGTACCGTAGGGAAACATTTTACCATGTGTGCATGAAAAGACATGTAGAAGAATGTTCCTTATAATGTGCCATAAAAACATGTATCCTAATACAATGTTACAAAATTGTTTAGGGATATAGACATTTGTGGTTAACGTTTAAAGAAATTCAAGGGCTGTATGCTTGAAACTTAAGAAGTAAATAACAAAGGTCAAAGAAAAATCCTAATAGAAACTGGAAAACATTTTGATCTGAATGTTCATGAAAGTATGACATACATTCACATTTGTGGGATGCAGTTAAAGAGGTCCTAGGGGAAATTGGTAGCCTTTGATGCTTATGTTAGAAAAGGAAAAGTTGCAAATTAATTAGCAGTGTACATCTCAGGGAGTCAACCCAAAGGAGGGAAATATTAAAGCTAGGAGCAGATTTGATGAAATAGAAAACAAACATACCTTAGCTACCATTATAATTTACAAACTTCTGATAAGATTATCAAGGGGAAAAAAAGGAAGAAGGCACAAATAACCAGTATCAAGAATAAAAAAAGGGGCATACTAACCAGTATTTCTGATTCTTATTAGCAGTGGGGATTTTAAAGCCTTCGTAGCATCCGCTCACATAGTGCTTTCTATATCCACAGAGAAAGGGGCCCTCCAAGCTCCTTGTGGGTGGGGGGAAAGGTTAGGAAGGAGAGACCACACTGACCTCAGTCATTAGGGCATAGGCCACACTCTTAGGAAAAGGATTTCTGGTTCTATTTATCACTATACCTGTCAGTAAGGTGATGGGTAGAACCATATGATTTCAGAAGTTCTTCCTCAAATTTCAGGAACCAGATAATTCTATTTAAACTCTTCCACCAGAATAGAAAAAGAAACAAATCTTGTGGATTATTATTTCTTTTAGAGTAAAACTGTTATAAAACTTGATAAGTAGAAATAGACAAATAGAAAATTATGGTGCTGTCTCCCTTATCAATATTTATCATTGATTAATAATTAATAGCAAATAGATGCATATACAAGAAATTAAAATATTGGCAGATATATTCAGGAGTAAATTAAAAGAATAATAAACCATGGCTCAATTGGCTTCACTCTAGGCATGGAAGACTTGTCCAATATTAGGAGATTATTAATACCATGTTATTTTAAGAAGTCAAAGAAAGGAAACTTTGATCATCTCATTAGATGCCAAGAAGGTATTTGTCTTAAATTCATTATTAATTCTTGGTTTTCGAAAAATTCTTAGTTAAATAGGAATATATTAAGTCTTTTTTTTTTTTTTTTGGTAAAGATGTATTTCAAACCAGGTCTTCGTGCTTTTTGGTGAAACCCTTGAAGCATTCCAGTTAACATTCAGGTGGAACAAAACAAAGATGCCCACTATCACCACTGTATTTTAACTTTTCCTAAAAGTTCTGGCCAATGCAATTTGCCAAGAGAAATAAAACATATAAATATTGGCAAGATGTATGCACAGTTATTGTATTATATGCAGTCATTCTAATCATGTACTTAGGAAACCCAAGAAAATTGACTGGAAGACTATCAGAAACAACATTAAAAATAAGGTGGGCAGCTTACTGAACAATAGCTTTCATGTATACAAACAGTAACCCTGTAGAAAATACAGTGGGAGGTCTGAGTTGAAACAGCAAATTAAGTAAACACATTTAATTTTGTTCCCTGTTCTCCACTAAAACTATGGCAAAGGGATTTTTTTTAAAAGTTGTACAGCCATAGGAACAGGGAGAACAGCAGAGAATACAGCACCAGTAAAATTGTGGAAGCAGCAATGCAGGTGGACAAATGGTAACCCACCCAAGAAGGCCAAATCCCAAGTCAGTTGGGAGAAAAGAATTTTCGCAGGTTGCACCATATAGCCTTCAGAAAGAACACAAGCAAGAAGTACAGAGCAGTATGCTTTGGGTCATAGTGCTATAGCATGCCTGTCCTATACTGCAGTCCTGCCAGGCCCCCCGCTTATGGTGAGCCCTGTATCTTCCAGGCCTTGCTCGTGACCTCACTCACTGATCTCACCAAAAGAGGTCTAGTAAACTTTCCTGAAAGCTACAGCCAGACTGTGACCCAGAGACAAGCTTATTATTTTCTTTAATAAGTGGCAATATTGCTCTTGCTCGTGCGGCTGGTTTTGTACTTGCTGCTGAGTTTCCAAAAGCCAAACTTTATGCTATTTGGGATATATGCATAGGTGATAAAACTATAAGGAAAAGTAAGAGAAAAGTTTAACACAAAAGTCAGGGTAATGATTACTCTGTATGGGACACACAAACTTCTGAGGTGTTGATTATTGATAAAGTTTTATTTCTTAACCTGTTTACATTTTACATATTTTTAAAAATTATAATGAAAGAAAAGATTTTAGCAACAACAACAAAAAAAGCCTCAAACACCTAGGAATAAATTTAACAAGAAATATTCCAGGCCTGTGTAAAGCAGTCTTTAAAAGGATATTTTGTGAACAGGATTTTTCATCCTGAAGGAAGGGGAGGCTTGACTAAAATGGTACTAATACTTCAACCAGAAGAATTAATGTGCAAGAATAGCCAAAAAAAGAAACAGGTATTAGAAAAAAAGGGAATAGATATTAGAGCATATTTTGAAGCTACAGTAATAAAAATAATTTGTCCTATAGAAGAAGCAAAGCAGTGGGACAAAATAGAGAATCCAGAAATAGACCTAAACACGTGGGAATTTAGCTATGGTAGCATTTCACATCAGAAAGGAAAAGAGGGCATGTTTGGGGAAAATATCACTTAGGTCCCTGCCTTAACAAAAACGCTCAGATTGATAAAGATTTAAAAAGGAAAAAAACCCTTAGAAGAAAGAAAACTTCAATATGAAAGCATGAATTAATTTATGTTTTTGTTGTGATACTTTCTTTTTAAACAGATAAAAAACTCAGATGCCATAGAGGAAAAAAGTGGATACATGTATTTAAAATTCTGAGTGGCAAAATATTATAATCAAACTCAAAAGACAGATAATAAACTGAGGAAAAATATTTATAACACAAATGGAAAATTTCCTTAATTGACCAAAACCTTTTATAAATGAAAAGGATTAATAGTTCAGTACAAACAAGACAAAGGATTTAAACAGGCATTTTGCAGAAAAATAAATATGAAAGGCCAGTAACCATAAAAAATGATTACTTCTCTAATAATTAAAGAACGTTGAGACGGTATTTTTTACCTCTCAGTTGGTCTAGCAGCTTACAAGTTTGATACTCAGCATGAGTGAAGGTGTGGGAAAGCTGGGTGGCTTTATAATTGGTGATAGCGTGAAGTGCGCAATTCTGAAGAGCAGTTTGGCACTGTATCTGTCAGCATTTTAAGTACAAGAACTTTTTGGACTCAGCCATCCCATCTCTGGGGAACATAGAGAGATACTCCCCAGGCTTACCAAGAAAGACGTAAAACGTTGTTTATTGTAGCTTTGAGTGGAATAGCAAAACAGACACAACAAAACTCTGAGGCCGGGCATGGTGGTGCGCACCTGTAGTCCTAGCTACTTGGGAAGCTGAGGTGGGAGGATCGCTTGAGCCCAGGAGTTCCAGGTTGCAGTGAGCTATGGATTGTGCCACTGCACTTCAGCCTGGGCAACAGGAAGATACCCTGTTTCTTAAAAAAAACAAAAACAAACAAACAAACAAAACTCCCGAGCACTACCTGGAGATCTGGAGTGGAGTTGAAACTCAGTCTGTTTGCCTGGCCAAGCTCTTAGTTGACAGTAGAGACATGAAAGGAAAACCTGCCATCCATACGCCTATCAGGTGTGTATGGAGTGGCTGCTGGAGGCTGCAAAGTACCAGCCTGGTGGGGCTTCCTTCCGGGGGCCTCCAGGCTACCAGCAGTAGCAAAGGTTTGTGTCCAACAAACAGGACTGAACTCCTACTGATCTTAACCTGTGTCACTGTCTCTCCCATTATTATCTTGGTGGTAGTGAGAACAATAGAAATTTTACCCTAGGATAGCTAGCATTACAGATTAGCCAACTGGTCTGGCATCCTCCACAAAGTGAAGACTTTGTATTTGGTAATGATAAAAGACCTGTTTGCCTTGAGAACACCAAGAACACGAACTGCGCACCCTGCCTAGCTGTGAGCTCCCAGGTGGTCACTTTGCTAGTGTTCTCCACGCAGTGCTCCATTCCTGGCCACTGTCGGCATAGATGGCTCAGTTGCTCAGCTGGACCTGGCCTTTCAGAGGTATGTAGAAGCCAAGTCCACAAAAACTCTGAAAAATACTACGTGGTCCTGCCACAGTCACTCCCTCCTTATGCCTATGGGTTGAGACTGTCAGGTCATCCACCGTGCTGTGCCTACAGAGTTTGCCCCACTCCCAGAGTGTTGGCAGATGGATGGTATTTGAATCAGCAAGTTAGTTCCCAGTGAAAATCCACTCTCTTTCCCCTCCTCCCATCAGTTTATGAGAGACTTACAGAGAATGTTTGCTATACTAGTTTTGTGCAATTAATAGGCATGAGCTCTCAGCCTGGGGGAGGCTGTATCCTAGAGTCCCACAATCACAGGGACACAAAGCCTTCTGAAAGTGGGGAGGGAGGGAAGAAGGTGGGGGGTAGAGAGAGAGGGATTTTTTGGTGGGGGGATAGAGATAAAAAGAATCCTCCCACATCTTTCCAGCACCACTACCCCAAGTGGACAAAAGTTCTCTCTTCTTTCCACATAGCTGTGCATGAGAAATTGGCTGCATCTGGTTAGGATGTGATAAAGCAGTTCTTTTGCCACTAGGGCTCTTGGAGAGAGGAGCTTCTGTCCTTAATAGGTTTTGGTTCATGTCTCTGTTTATGAGAAATATTCTCATTCATGGAAATCTGATCACCTAAATACAGAGCCTCACCACAGGCCTGCCTGTTTCTGGAGGTGCAGTCGTAACTCCTTTCCTGCCTGAGAATGAGTGTGGCCTGTGCTTTATGTCTCATGACTGAAACCCTTCCTCTCACCCAAAAGTGGGAGCCCCGTGGGCCACTTTCTCTGTGGATGTAGGAAGCCTGATCTCTATGCTAGTGGACCCTGTGAAGGCTTTAAAATCCCCAGTGCTAGTGAGCATCAGAAATATTGGTTGATAAAATAAGTGTTTTTGGATTTGTTGCGGGGTTTTTGTGGAAGGAAAAAACTCTGGAAATAAAATATCTTTTGGTAAGGAACTGGTTTAATAAATTATAGTACTTCCATGCAGTGGTATATTTTTAAATTGTTTTTAAAAGATGTATATATTCTGATATGGAAAGATCTTCTAGTATAATTATCCATTGGTTAAAAACTGTAGTTGTGCGTGTGTACTATCAATACCTTTTGTGTAAACACGTAATGGACTATGTGAAGATACACGGAAATGTTGGTATATTTGTGAAATTTTTTAGGAATAACTCATAAGTATTTCTTATGGAGAGGCATATGGAAAGGGTAGCACTTTCTGGTTTTGCCTTTTTGTGCTCTTTTGATTTTTCCTATTATGGAATTGTACATCTAATTTTTGTCAGTTGGGGTGTCTGGGTCACTAGTAGGGTTATAACTAACGGTCTTTGATTTTGTCTTCCTAATTTTCAGTAGTATATTTTTATCTTTTTTGTTTATTTTTCAAAGTATTTTTCCAAGTTAAATATAACTGTATTCTTAGGTTACACAGGATGACATCAATTGAAAGAGAAGAAAAGGAGAAAGTAAAAAAAAAAGAGAAAAAACAGGAAGAAGAAGAAACAATGCAGCAAGCCACATGGGTAAAATACACATTTCCAGTTAAACATCAGGTAATTTTTGTTTTAAAAATAAAATAGTGTTAGCCATTTCTGAGACTTTTATTCTGCAACTTTTGAATACTTAATTTTGTTTTACTTTTGACAGAGTCTTTGAATTAATGTTGGATGAAGTATATCTTTTTGGCAATTTGCATGGGTTTATCTTAGTAGAATGTGGGAGGGTTATGAGACCAATTTGTTGAAATTGTTTTAAAACTGTAAAATTGTGTTAAATTTTGCATATCAAAAAAGACTTTTAAGTTCTTTCATAAATCTTTAATTACCAGTAAAAATTAAATTGATTGCTAAATTAGATTAATTTGGCTGACTTTTGATCTTGTTTGGTAAAAATGTGTAAAACCATATGTGCTTTGTAAGCATTGTCACTCTTATTTAATCAAAATGTTTTTATTCATACCAGGTTTGGAAACAAAAAGGAGAAGAGTACAGAGTGACAGGATACGGTGGTTGGAGTTGGATTAGTAAAACTCATGTTTATAGGTTTGTTCCTAAATTGCCAGGCAATACCAATGTGAATTACAGAAAGTCATTAGAAGGAAGTAAGTAATTAAAGTTTCTTTTCCTACATAATTGTTTCTGATTTGTATTTCTTATAAATTTGTATTATATTGACCATATTTTAGATAAAAGCATTTTTCTGAAATATTTAATAGTATGTATAAAATTATCAATGTAGTTTAATAATTATAAACTCTGAAGTTTTAAAAATTACTTTTATTCACAGAATTTTGTTATCTTGGATTTCTGCTAAAGAAAGAGAATAGAGCTTGTTTTTTTAATAAAAGTTCTCAGCCACCTAATTATGGCTTTTCAAAATCTTAAATTCGGTACTAGTTGACTTCTGGAGGAGTCATGTGTCTGGTAACCTCAGCATTATTGCACATAACAAAACTAGAAGAGAAATGACAGAGGCTTCCGTAACACTGTCACATAAATGAGCTATTATTTACTACTGGCTAACAGACTTTAGTATTTAGAATCACAGAACTCTAGAGGGGAACTGCTCTTTTAAGAAACCACATATTTTTAAACTTGTGTTAAATGAGCAAATTATTTCATGGCCATGCTAAGTGACACACTGAAGTTAACACAGATAGGGAGTAATAGAACCCTGGCAGAACCCATGTCTCCTGGCTTTCATTGCCGTTTTTGCTCTCTCCCCTGCGGTCTCTCCGTTGTTATCTAAGCAATTTTCAAAAGCAGTTCTGTTAGCTGTGCGATATAATTTGCTAATTGATACTGTGATCTGTTTCCTCCTATGAAACCTATATAAGGAGATTATGTAATGCACAATAAGTAGTGTTGTACTTACCTAGCTAACTGATTTGGTTTCTTTGTGAATGGTTCTTGTGAAACCTGAACTGGTAGATTTATGAAACTGTTAACATATGAAAGTTATCATTGGTTTGTCTTTTACAAGAAAAAAATATATTTTATAAGGCTCACTGGAAATTATTTTATAGGGTCTAGGAGCATCTTGGACATAGTAGATGTTCAAGAAATATTTCTAATTACTAAATAGGAAATATTTTTATTTACTAAATAGAAATATTCAATACTTGATTCTATTACCTAATTATATTTACATTGAGTATCCATTATAATAATTTCCAAAAGATCATTACAATTTCTTTTATTACCATTTTGTTGCTCCAATTACCCATGTAACACTTAGAATTATAGAGAACTTTTTGTCTAATTGTATTTGGCCTGGTTTGTCCTATGTAATAAAATCCAAATGATCAACATACAGAATATTTAGGCTTTTGCAGACTTATTTTATATCTACTTTCTTTAGCATAAGATTTTCCATTGTTCAAATTCTGGACTTTTATCTAGTTGGGAGCCAGATTGGTCTTTCTTGAGCCTTTCCTCCCAGGTAGGAGCAGGCAAGAAAGCAGCAATGCATGTTGTTTAGTGCTCTGGGCTTAGCTTAATTGCAGAATAGGAATTACAGTGACAGCAACAGTAACCACCAGTTAATAATGTTAGAACTATTGGTACCTGTAATAATGGCTGATCTAGTAAGATCATGTGATGGTGGCACAGATGTATTGGAAAACAAAGAAATGCAGTTTAGGGAACCTTGACTTGGTGTGAGAAGACCACAGTGTTAGACTTGTTTGGCTGCTGACTATGTGTCCCTTATCTCTAACCTCTAGTGCAGCTCTAAGGCTATGCATCTGTGTTGCACATTAATTTTTAGGCTTCAATGAAGAATATGTATGGGATATTCTTTAAGTCAAGAAGACCTTCAAAGGGGGGAAAATGCAAACATTTCATAGTTGTCTATTTTAAATATCAGGATTCTTACAGCTTATGGAGGGGCTACCATTGGCATATAAAGCTCTTTTTGAGCAGCTTGAAAACTGAAAAAATATCACCCAGTTGTTTTTAAATAACTAACGAAGCATTAAATAAGGAAATGTCAGTTTTGTTTTTTATCCTTTTATTACCCATGGGGTCCAGATACAGCCTGTTACCCTTTTCCATGATTCTTTTCTTCTCTTACCAGTACCCTGTTGGTACTGTTTTTTTGCACTCTTTCCTTCCCTCAGCGAAACCTTTCTGGAAGAAATAATTTACATAAAGAAACAGATACACCATGCTAAGTCCTTGGGATATTTAGGTTCAAGTGAAGAAGAAAGTAAAAGGTAGAAAAATGCCTCTTAAGACTAAGAAGATTCATCTAGACAGTAATTCTGGTTTTTAGAGTTTGATTTTTTTTTTATTATTGAAAATTTGAAACTGTACAAGTGTAAAGAGAATAGAATAAGAACTCCTATGTAACCATCATTCAGCTTCAACAGTAATCAAATTCTATCACTCTTGTTTCAATTGTTGCTGCCCACATTTTTTTATCCTGCAATATTTTAAAGCAGATCTCAGAAATCATATTATCTCACCAATAGGAGTTCAGTATGCATCTCCAAGTGAAATGGACATTTTTCCCCATAACCATCATGCCAGTATCACATTCAACAAATTAACTATGATTAACAAATGAATCATCTGAGATTCTCAGTCCATATTCCAGTTGCCCTTGTTGTCTTAGAGATATCTTTTTACTGTTGGGAGTAAATCAGGTCCAAACAAGGCCACATATTACATTTGGTTATTTCTCTTATGTCTTTTATTCTGTGATATAAACTTAAGTGTTCTTAATCTGGAGTCCATGGGGCAGACTCTAAGGGGTCCAAGAATCCATTGAAATAGATTACAAAAGTTTGTACACATACTTTTTTCCTGAATAGTGGATCATAGCGTTTATCTAATTCTAATAGGTTTCTGTGACACAAAGTAAATTAGGAACCAGTGATGCACACTTTCTGGAATCATTGAACAGATTGAGATAATTTTTCATACACAGAGATTTCTGAAACACATGTAAAATTCAGTGGTTCCTTTTGTGCTTTAGGTCAGCCAGACTTATAGGAAAGTATATGGTACCTTCGACTTTTGTCTTGTTCTGTTTTAGAAAATAATGAAATATAACTTGCTGGAAAATACTAATTTCCACTAAACTAGATATATTAAAGTAAATTGTTAATGTTGGAAATATCTTTAATTACCATATACACGGTTCTTTTTAGCCAAAAATAATATGGATGAAAATATGGATGAATCAGATAAAAGAAAAAGTCCACAAAGTCCAAAAAAAATAAAAACAGAGCCTGATTCTGAGAGAGAGGAGGTAAAAGATTCAGATGCTACAAAAGGGGCAGACCAAAGTGAAATGGATATCTCAAAGATTACTGAGAAGAAGGACCCAGGTAAGGAGAATTGGGTGTGGAGGGCAGCCTGGGGGAGATAAGAATACACTGGATCAGGTTCCCACAGAAGGAAAGGTACTGCATTTTTTGATAATAGCTTTATTGAAACATAGTTCATATACCATACAATTCACCCAATTAAAGTGTAAATTCAGTGGTTCTATTCACAGAGTTCAGCCATTACCACAGTCAATTTTAGAACATTTTCATAATCCCAAAAAGAAGCCTCATACCCAGTAGCAGTTACTTCCCAATCCCTCCCCAGATGCCCCCAGCCCACCAACCTACTCCTGTTTATGGATTTGCCTATTTTGGACAGTCCATATAAGTGGAACCAGACAATATGTGGTCCTTTGTGGCTGGCTGGCTTTCATTTAGCATGTTTTCAAGGTTTATCCAGGTTGTAGCACATATCAGTACTTTATTCCTTTTTATTTCCGAATAACATTCCATTGTGTGGATATGCCACATTTTATTTAGTCATCAGTTGGTGGACATTTGGGCTGTTTTAACTGTTTGGTTATTGTGAATAATGCTGTTATGAACATTCATGCATATTTTTTTTTGTGGACATATGTTTTCACTTCTTTTGGAGATGTACCTAGGAGTGGAATTACTGGATCATATGGTAACTCTATGTTTAACCTTTTGAGGAACTTACATTGTCTTTTGTAAAAAGTAGTTTTTTAAAAACTAGATGAGCTGGATAATTTATGTGCCAAAAGATGTTTTATAACTGTAAAAGATTGTACATAATAGTACATGAAGGTATTGGGGTATATGATAGCCTGTCACAAACTAAATAATTTTCATTATGGCATTCCATAATTTTTAGACAATAAGAATCAGAATATTTAAATATTTGGAATATGTGTATTTTTTAACCTTTTATAAAGTTTAGCCCTGTCCACTGACCAATTTTAGTCTATATCAGAAACTTTGATATATATATATAGATATTTATATTTAAGCTCTACAGTGAAAATGAGAAAAATAGGTATTTTGAAATAAAAACAGTCTCATGAATTCCTCATTTCAGAGTAAAAATTACATTTATATAAATGTCTTTTTTTCACAGATGTAAAAGAACTTTTAGATTCTGACAATGATAAATCTTTTAAGGAAGAACCAATGGAAATAGATGATGATGTGAAAACAGAGTCACATATAAATTGTCAGGAAAGTTCTCAAGTAGATGTGGTCAATGTCAGTGAGGGTTTTCACCTAAGGACTAGTTATAAAAAGAAAACAAAATCATCCAAACTAGATGGACTTCTTGAAAGGAGAATTAAACAGTTTACACTGGAAGAAAAACAGCGCCTTGAAAAAATGAAGTTGGAGGGTGGAATTAAGGGCATAGGAAAGACTTCTGCAGGTTCTTTGAAAAGTCTCTCTGAGTCATCAATAGTAACAAAAGCAAAAGAAGGGTGTCAAAGTGACTTGCTTAGACAAGAACAAAGCCCTAATGCAAGTAATGATAAATCTGAGGACTCGATTCAGGGATTTTCACAAAGTGATTCCTCAGTTCTTGGAATCAGTGGTCCTAGTTATACCACAAACGAACTTTATCCAAAAGATCAAGTGTTAGATGATGTCTCCATTCAAAGCCCAGAGACAAATTGTCAGAAACAAAATTCTGTTGAAAATGACATAGAAGAGAATCTCTCTGAACCTGCCAGTAAAGGCCAGGAACCCAGTACAATTAAAACAAAAGGAAATGATTTTTTTATTGATGACTCTAAACTAACCAGTGCAGATGATATTGGTACTTTGATCTATAGGAACAAAAAACCACTTATACAGGAGGATAATGATACCATTCTTTCTTCTTCTAAGAGTACTTTACTTTCATCAGTACCTAAAAGTACCAGTGACAGAGATGCCCCATCTCTTTCGAAAGCAATGGACTTTGAAGGAAAACTGGGATGTGACTCTGAATATAATAGCACTTTGGAAAATAGTTCTGATACTATGTCTATTCAAGATAGCAGTGAAGAAGATATGATTGTTCAGAATAGCAATGAAAGTATTTCTGAAAAGTTCATAACTCAAGAACAAGGTATTGAAGGCTTGGAGCCATTGAAATGTGAGTTTGTTTCTACTAAGTCCACTGGAAACTGTGGTGACAGGCTGCAGGGTAAGGTAACTGAAGCCAATGGTAAAAAACCAAGTCAGCAGCAGAAGTTAGAAGACAGACCAATTAATAAATGTGTTGATCAAATAAATCTTAAAAATATCACTGACAAAAAGAATAATGAAAATCGGGAGTCTGAAAAGAAAGGACAGAAAACAAGTACATTTCAAATAAATGGAAAAGATAATAAACCTAAAGTATATTTGAAAGGTGAATGCTTGAAGGAAATCTCTGAGAATAAAATAGTAAGTGGTCATGTTGAACCAAAGGTTAATAATATAAATAAAATAATCCCTGAAAATGATGTTAAGTCATTGACGGTTAAAGAATCTGCTGTAAAGCCATTCATTAATGGTGATGTCATCATGGAAGATTTTAATGAAAAAAACAACTTGGAAACAAAATCATGTTTACTGAGTTCTTCAGATGCTGAAGGTGACCACCAAGATAGCCTTGAGACCCTGCCGTCAACCAGAGAGTCCGACAGGACACAGACTACCACGCCTCTGCCATCTTGTCCAAAACGCAGTTCAGTCAACCAGGTAGAAGAGATGGAAATTGAAACCTCAGAAGTTAAGAAAGTTACTCCATCACCTGTTACTTCTGGAGAGGAATCCAATCTCAGTAGTGATTTTATTGATGAAAATGGTCTGCCCACCAACAAAGATGAAAATGTCAATGGAGAATCTAAAAGAAAAACAGTCATCACAGAAGTCACCATGATGACATCCACAGTGGCCACGGAATCAAAAACTGTGATCAAGGTAGAAAAAGGTGATAAGCAAACTGTGGTCTCTTCCACAGAAAATTGTGCCAAATCCACTGTCACAACCACCACCACAACGGTAACAAAACTTTCCACACCCTCCACAGGCAGCAGTGTGGACGTCATCTCTGTAAAGGAGCAGAGCAAAACTGTGGTCACCACGACAGTGACAGACTCCCTGACCACCACAGGAGGCACACTGGTAACATCTATGACTGTGAGCAAAGAGTATTCCACAAGAGACAAAGTAAAACTGATGAAATTTTCAAGACCAAAGAAGACTCGTTCAGGTACAGCTCTGCCATCCTATAGAAAGTTTATTACCAAGAGCAGCAAGAAGAGCATATTTGTTTTGCCTAATGATGACTTAAAAAAGTTGGCCAGAAAAGGAGGAATACGAGAAGTCCCATATTTTAATTACAATGCAAAACCTGCTTTGGATATATGGCCATATCCTTCTCCTAGACCAACCTTTGGTATCACTTGGAGGTATGTACTTTAAAATGTATTTGGGGGAGGGAGAAAGTTTTTAAATAATTATCTCATAAGAGTATCTCATTTTTTTAAAAAAATGAGATAATAGAGATGCAACAGGGAAGTATCTATTTAATGGCTAGAGTTAGTAATGGAATTAAGATACAGGAAGCCTCAAACTTGGCCACCTGGTAGGTACTAAAGTTTACTTAGGGAAAAATGTTTAAAGACTTTACATTTAAGGGAATCCTTTAAAATGAAATTCAGTTGTAATTTTCATAAGACAAAAAAGGAACATGTTGGCTGGGTGCAGTGGCTCACCCCTGTAATCCTAGCACTCTGGGATGCCAAGGTGGGAGGATCGCTTGAGCTCAGGAATTTGAGACCAGCCTGAGCAAGAGCGAGACCCCATCTGTACTAAAAATATAAAAATTAGCCAGGTGTCATGGCATGCACCTGTAGTTCCAGCTACTCGGGAGGCTGAGGCAGGAGGATCGCTGGAGCCCAGGAGTTTGAGGTTGCAGTGAGCTGTGATGATGCCACTGCATTCTAGCCAGGGCAACAGAGTCTCATTTCTCCAAAAAAAAAAAAAAACAGGAACATGTCAAATGTGATTGTTTTTGTGGTCTCACTTTCCAAGTTATTGCCATATATTTGCCCTGGGAACAAGATAATCACAGAATTGGATAATCACCAACTTTCTGAAATGTTTGTATTTTATTTCTGTTAGGTAATTCATAAAAACATAAGGAAACATGCCTGTAAATTTCGTGAAGCTCATCATAATGTGGAAATATTCCTAATGTGATTTATTTGCATGATAAACATTTGTTTTGGAGTTCTCTGTTATTTATGTATGAACGGATAGTATCTAGATTCCTTAGGAATTTTTTAAAACCCAGAAATAGTCCTAATTTAAAATTTTCTGGGCACTTTAGGTTTGGGGGATAAGTTATAAGTATGTAGCATTGGCAGTTGTGAAATCATATACTTTTATATTGTGAAGGGATCTTAGAAATTCTTATCTTTTGTAGATGTGCAATTATTTTCCTCCAGCTACAGAGAGACAGTTAGGAATTGTGCCCAGTTTTTGTAAATCCCAGTCTGGTACTTTATCTGCTATATCACATTTCACATATTTGTCCTTGCTTTTACCTTTTTCATGTCCTTGTCTTTATCTTTTCACCCTTATAATTGAGAAGGATGGAACATAAACATTGAAAACAAAGAGTTCTGGAAATATCCTTAGAAATCAGTATTGACCTTAGTTGCAGTTAGATTTTGCTAGGATTCTGAAATTATTTCAGCAGGTTACTGAGCAAACTTCATTTCTTTTTAGGCTTCATTTCTGTGTGTCTTTTAATATGTTTCCAATTTCTTTAAGTTAAAAATCACACTTTTTTTGTTTCCTTCATATGACAATCAGCTAGTATTAGAACAAAAAAGAATGTAAATAAGTGCTGCCTATAAAGGAATTCTTTATTAATATGACCATAGCTTGTTTAACCAAGTTTTTTATAACTCATCTTTTGATTTGAAATAAAATATCATCACTCCATTACACATTCAATAGAGACAGCTGAAAAGTACAATTTCTCTGCAGGGCCTGCAATGAAGGATTTGCAGAATCCTGCAGGGAATCAAGGAACTCTTCATTACAATTCATGGATTTATAGGATTACTCTGCACTTTTCTGCTTTCTTCATTGAGAGCGGTCCCAAAATGTATCCTTGACTGTCCTGCAGGTAACTTCTTTCCCACTGGAAAAGTTACTATGTACAAATACTTTAATTAAAATGACCTGGCAGTTGTGGAGGCCAACCTTTCTGCTCTTTTGTATTATGAAATGGAGGGTAGGCTCACCTGGGAAGCACTCTCCTTTGAACTCTCCAGGAGGACTAGGCCCCAGTCCTGACCAAGTGCTGCTCAGGGCCCTGTTCTGCATGGCTGAGTTTCAGGAACCTTGAATTACCGTGTTTTAATATGCACTGTGGCACAATTTGTATTATTTAATTTCTCATTTTTTTAATGGAAGGAAATGCCTTCCTGTACATTTTAAACAGATATTGCCTTCAAATATATGCTAACATCTTAATTTGCTGAAACAAACTTTAGAGAAGCATAATCTCTTCTGTCTAATGGAGGCATGGGTAAATATATAAATTGTTCTTGACTTTAGAATGCATTTTTAAAAAACATATCACTATTAAAAAAACCATGCATGTGAAATATATTTTTATACTAACACTTGAGTAAAATATGTCTGGTGATTAGAGTAGGGGCTAAAAATGCCAAAGGCGCATGTATGATCTTTATTAATCTAATCTTAAGGCTGAGGAATATTGAAAAACTTACAGGCTCGTTGGGGCCTCCTTTCCTCCACACTGTCTGTTCCCGTGTACCTGTTTCCCCAGGCCCTGATTCTGTGCTTCATTATCTCTTTCGACTGGCAGTTGTCCTCTCCAGTGGCCACGGGGTCCTCCTAAAGTGCAGATCGACCCTGTGAATATTCTGAATGAGCTAAGGGACTTGCTGGCTACTGCAGGGAGGGGAGGGAAGGGAAGGGGAAAGCATTCCTCACCTGTAGATCACGCCCATGACAAGTACTTCCCTTTACAACCCATCCAATACTGAGTAAATCTCAGAGGCCTTAATATACATAGCTTTTAGTGCTCTTCTATAATCCTTCAATTTAGTGCAGGACATTCTGGCTTCTGCCTTCCTCTCTCGTGCCAGCTTCATCTCTTTCTGCACCACCACAACCCTTCCCTCCAGCCATAACACACAGGATATGGTTTCTGGTAAGAAGTGTGTGCCATTGCACACTTTCCTCTTTAGCATATGTGTGCCCCTCGCTTTCGGTCAGCCATCCTCACACCCTTAATTTGTCCTTTGAGACTCCAGCAAAACTCTGATCCCCATCCCTGAGCCAAATCAGATGTCCCTCCCTTATACTTTTCTCTCTTACAGCTCCTTGAGAACAGAGAGACAGATCTAGCTCACTTCTGTGTCCCCAACTCTTTTAACATACACTCAAATAATTTTTGAATGAATGATTGAACGAGCAGGCCAATATAATGCATGAGGTGTGTTCCTCCCCCAGTGTTATTTCCATTTTAAAATAGGGATGATTTAAAGTTATTATTTGACCATAGAGAGTGATTAGGGGGCAGAAGAGAGAGAGTAAGGATGAATTTTTCTTTCCAAATAAATGTTCATTTGCTTTGTCTCGTGAGACTAAAGTTCCCTAGGAATTTCTATGGGTGATCTGAAAGCAGCAGACTCTTTCCCCATCTTGGGACATCCCTGCATTAGTTAACATTTCCTCTCTAATTTAGGAGTTCTGTCCAGGTCAGATGATTTATAGCGTAATAGCACAACAAAGAAAATAGTGTCACAGGAGGAGATGGGTAGTTAAGAAGCTGCAGCAACTTTTTGGCTAGAGCTTTCCCTTCCTCACATTGTCCATTTTTCCCACGGAAAGCTAATAATAGAAAGCATTACCTTTCAAATACAAAGTTGCCTAAGATTTACCTTCTACATCTGTAAGAGGAGGAAATTATTTTCATTTTATAGGCTTTATCTACCCTGCAATCAACATCTAGTCATTTAAGTAGTGTAAAAACGTTAACAAACTATTTTAATTACACAAAGACTCTAATGGAGAATTGACAGCCTGGGGCTGCTTTAGAGTGTTTTAGAGTGAATTCCATTGTAGGGCATGATAGCCATTGTAGTTGAGTAAATTCATTTGGAAATGTGTTTTTAGTATTATTTTTTAAAAGAATGTCTAAAATACTTAATAACTTTACACACAATGCTTAGAAAAAACACAAACATGGATGGGCATTACAAAAGCAAAACAAAACAAAAAAACCCCACAAACAGAGAGATTTCTTTGTCTCCTGATTAGTAACTAATATAGTAGTATTCTTTCTCTAATAATATTTTATTATTCATTGTGGGATTCTAAAACTACACTGATGTTAAAGTTTTATTAGTATTAGGAGTATTCATCATCCAGTAGTTCATGTTTTGAAGAACCACCATTTGGATACAAAATTTTCTGTCCCTTTGGAAAAGACTTATTAGATTTTCAAGGTGTTTTTGTTTTGCTTTTTTAGAAAATTTAACATTTCCAGGTTTTTCATTTTAACAAAAATTAATCAGTTATGATTTTCCTTTTTGAAAGTTCCTTTATCACATTTAGTAACAATTATTTATTTCTCTGTGTTTTCTCTTCTTCATAATTTTTATAACATTTTAGAATTAGGTTAAATTTATAAAATTCTCACAAGTTATTGCCGTATCAACTTTACTATGGAACACACTCACTTTATGTATTTATATGGCATTTAAAGTGAATATAGACCCTTAAGTGTTAGATGCATGTTATGCCTATGAACAAAAAAGTTGTTTTTTTAAGGGACATGTATCAAAGTCTTACAAAACCATGTTATAAATACTGTAGTCATAATAAGGACAAGAAACACAATCCTTCAGTTTAGTAGAAAGTGTGTGTGTGTGTATAAATATATATATGGATTTCTTGGGTTTTTCTTTCAGGTATAGACTTCAGACTGTGAAGTCCTTGGCTGGAGTGAGCCTGATGTTACGGTTACTGTGGGCAAGTTTGAGATGGGATGACATGGCAGCCAAGGCTCCTCCAGGAGCAGGGACAACACGGACAGGTAATGGGGAGTTACTTTCTAATTTAAGTTTAAAAGATAAAATCACTTAACCATTCACGTAATTTTAAGCATCTTTGTTATTTATTAAAATAAAATGCTTGTATTTTAAAAATATAGCTTTGCTAAAGTATGACACATGCTATAAAATCTGGGGGGCAAGGGGGAGTGTCACATTATCAGCTGAGTCACTTATTCATGAACCAGTCTCCATTTTTTTTAATACAGTTTATTATTGTAGAGTATAAGTCATAAACTAAGACTTCTAGAACCCTTTGTGTGCTGCTTCTATCCTAGGCTTTTTATTATTTTGACTGAGTATTGCCACCAGGAGCTGAGCTGCACCCAGCAGCATTTTGTTCAGTTTAGAAATTTTCAGGGAAGAAGCAGCCTCAGTATTGTTGCACTCTAGCAGTGATCCTGTAGTCATTAATTAATCAAATGTTTCCAAAAGTGTTTTCCATGTGTGTTTCTTTTTTAAAACAACAGATGTTGTACCTTTTTAGTCTCTGAGTATTTTAGATGGTTATTAATACTTTGTGAATTAAATCACCATAGAAACATCTGAAACTGAAATCACAACAACTGAAATAATTAAGAGGCGAGATGTCGGTCCTTATGGCATTCGATCTGAATATTGTATCAGGAAAATCATTTGCCCCATTGGAGTTCCAGAAGCACCAAAAGGTAAGGAATGGAAAGAATTCTATTCTTCCATTATTGACCTGTCAGCCATATCTTTTATGAATTGAATTTGATTATAATTGTTTCCTTAACTCTATTCAACTTATGAAAAACATTTTTCACAACTACTATATTTTTTAAGTGATATTTAAGTAATAAATAAATATCAAGATTCTGTTAGGCACATGTTGGTGCCTACAGATGTTATGCCAAGCATGGGCCATAATAATACTTCTTGTAATTAAAATGTGAGGCATTGATTGACACCACACCATCAGCTCCAAGAGGGCAGCCACCTAATCTGTGTGATTTGTTGTAATCCTGGCTCCTAGTGCAGAGTCTGACATGTAAGTGGTCAATAAAAGTTTATTGACTCAAGAATTAAAGCTACTGTGAAAAACTTCAGTGCTCAAGTAGAAATAATAATAATAAAGAGTTATCAGGAAACATTTATAGACCACATACATAATGGGCATTGAGTAGCAAATATACAGAAGAATGAGATTTGGCCCCTATTCTCAAGGAAGCAAAGAAAAGGTTACAGTATTGTAATAGCAAGTGTCGTGTTGCAATAAGATAAGAAAGAGTAATAAATGGTAAATGTCAGAAAAGAAGCAAGATTAACACTATTTTGCAGGTAAATATGAATGCCTAGAAAATTCGTGAGAACCAAAAGTATTAACGCTAAAAGGGGTTCATTGTGGTGTCCAAACTGAAAATATATAAATAAACGAAAGTTGATGATTTTATATAAGCAATAAAAATATTTAGGAAAAAATCTAATTAAGAAATATATAGCTACTTGGGAGGCTGAGGCAGGAGGATCACTGGAGTCCAGGAGAAGTGAGCTATGATCACACCTCTGTGCTCCAGCCTGGGTGACAGAGTGAGACCCCGTCTCTTAAAAAAAAAAAGAAAAGAAAGAAAAAGAAATGTGTAAAAAGACAATCATATCCTTAGATAGAATAGATAGAGATATACTGTTTTATAAAAGCTAGTTCTCTCAAATGTATACACTTAGTTTTTGAAACTTGATTAAATTAACGTGGAAGTTATTAGAGAATAAATGTCACTGAGAAAGGCCTTTCTGAAAAGAACACCAATAAGGCAACACCTGTCCTAGTAGGTGTTAAATGTTAGCTTAATTAAAGCAACATTGTTCTGGCATAGAACCGGTCATCTCTGTTGATGGGCAGAGATAGAGGTGGGAGAAGACGATCCTGACAGGTCTTCAATCTCCTTGACCCCACAGCCTTTGATGCAAACCAGTGCAGTCTCCTTGAATCACTTTTCTTTGGCTTGTGTCACTTTGTACCATCTAAGTCCTACAGCCATTTCAGTTTCCTTTTGCTGCTTCCCTGTGATTGTACTGCTTCTCTGTACCCTGAACATATGAGACGGTTCAGTGCTTGTCCCTCCCTGATATTTTAAAAAATCTTATCATTAGGAGATTTTATCTCTTCTTAATAGTTTCAGATCTCCCTTTATATTAGTAACTCTCAAATACCCCCTGTCCATGCTGTGATGGGGAAATACATATTGCCATAATTGTACATGGCAAGGACACCAACCCAACTGTGAGAGGGGCATGCTAGGCTTTTGAAGGAAGTTGTATCTGTGTTGGGGTCTGAAGAGTTAAATGAGGGGCCATGGGGCTAGGAATAGTGTTCCAGGCAGAGGGAACAGGTTATATAAAGACTCATGCCTCTTATATCAATGAGGTCAGCAAACCATGGCCCGTGAGCCTTGGCCTACTGCCTGCTTTTGTATTATAAGTAAAGTTTGATGGGAACACAACTGCATTTACGCACTTAAGTATTATCTTTGGCTCCTTTTCATGGTACAAA
The DNA here is from genome assembly GCA_023783475.1 of Daubentonia madagascariensis. NCBI lineage: Eukaryota > Metazoa > Chordata > Mammalia > Primates > Daubentoniidae > Daubentonia > Daubentonia madagascariensis. The sequence continues at coordinate 14,403,047 of JAKFHU010000487.1, forward strand.
GGCAGAGTTGAGTAGTTGAAACAGAGACCATCTGGCCTGCATAGTCTTTATACCATCTGTCCCTTTAAGAAGAAAAAGTTTGCCAACCACTGCTTTTTATGATAGAAGATGCCAGAAGTACTCTGATTTTTTAAGCAATATTGCTTTTAAAATACTTTGATTTCTTTTCCAAAGAAACACCTACACCTCAGAGGAAAGGCCTTCGATCAAGTGCATTGAGGCCAAAGAGACCAGAAACACCCAAGCAAACTGGCCCTGTTATTATTGAAACCTGGGTAGCAGAAGAAGAGCTGGAATTATGGGAGATCAGGGCGTTTGCTGAGAGGTAAGGAAATGGTTAACATCTGGTTAGATACTTGAAGATTTTGTCACTTCAGAACTAAAGAATTATCACTTTAATGGTTTATTCAATACATCCTAGTTAATTTTACTCTACCTTTTGATTTTGACTGCTAGCTGTATATAGTTTATTAAGGTCCTGTTTCTGATTTTTGATGTGTTATTATCCATTTGTCAATTTCTAATTATCTTAACTTAAATACTTTTAAATTGAAATAATTTCATACCTTTGTATGATGTGAAAGTCAGCCAGATTTCACTTATACTAGATGCCGGATGCTTAACAGGGTAGTTTCTGATAAGTTCCTCCTTTTTTTCCTGCAGAGTGGAGAAAGAAAAGGCACAAGCAGTTGAGCAACAGGCTAAGGTTAGTGAACAGAAGAAGGGGTGGGACTTCAAGGCCCAAATGAGGAGTCCCCTAAAACAGTAGCAATTGGCTGTCCAGCAGGTTGGGGGAGTTGGTACTGGTTCTACCTGACAACAAATTTACATTGTTAGCCCAATTCCTGCACACCAAAAGCACAGTAATTATATATTCATTGGGTTTTAAAAAATGTATCTCACATATACCTGATTTTTATTAATTGAAAATAATTCTGTGGATACGCCAAGCTGTGGTTTTGCAAAAAGTGTACGTATTTGGAGGAAATTTGAAATAAGATTTCTATTATTTATTATCTTTATAACTTCATGGGTAATTTCTGGAAATAATTTTTCCGTGTAAAATTCCAATCTGGAAAATCTCTGTAGTCTATGAAAAAGCAGATTGTACTAAAACTCTTATGTAAGAGTTTGTTGTCATTGATGATGTTAAAGCTGCTGATGATTTCTTAGCGTTTTCATACTACAAATAATGTACCATATGTGCCTGAGTATTTGAGACTCAGATAAAAGATGATTACCCCTTATTTCTATTGAGAAGATACTGTAAAAGTTCTTAGCCAACTTGAATATATAAACTTTGAATACATTGGTAAAATAGACTATTTAAAAATCACATGTAAACCAAATTATTTGTCTCAAACTACTCTTTTCCTCTAACATTTTATAAAACATTTTCCCAAATCCTTATGTATCTTTTAGTTTACTATAGGCCCTTATCTTCACTTACATCGAAATTGGAGATAACAGCACTTTTGGATTCTATGTATAATGCTGTCACAGGAAATTTATCCCCAAGCACACGCATCTATTCATGTAACAACTGCCTAGTTGTTTTATTAATATCTTTCATTTATGAGTGTGTTTTGTCATCTCTGCAATGTAACCTAATGTATTACTTCTTAAAATTTCTTTAAAATGCTTACTTCCAAAGATAACTAGCACTTCAATTTTGAAGGCGCATCCCCCAGTAAATAACTACCAAATATGTGTTTGGTTACTTTGCCTCCTTTTTAACTGATTCAATCAGTGACATCTCTAAGTATTCAAAACTAAATTTCTTTTCTTCTGGGGAATGAGAAATTACATAAAGTACTTCACATCATATTCAGGTATATAGGGTGTATCAAAAGTAGTCCTAAAAAAAAAATGGGTGTGATGTCGTAGGTAACCAGTTTGCAACAACAGGAGATAGTGCCGCATTGGAATTTGATCTTAGTAAACATCCCACCTCCACCATTAACTAGCTCTGTGGCCTTGGACCAATTACACAACCTCTCTGAGCCTCAGTTTCCTCATCTTAAAGCATCTGCCACCAGGTTTGCAGTAAATCTCACCTGTTGTTTTTACATGTATAAGTTTATACTGTTACTCCTCAGACCACTGTTGATAAGCTGTTAGAAAATTTTAGCAATCTGTAATAAAAGGTATACAGATTATCTTTAATAACCCTATAGTTTAAAGATCAACATTATACATTCTGTATAAAATAATCTGAAGTATTTTTCTGTAAAAATGTTTGAATGAATAATATAAGAAGTCTAGAAAATTGTTTTGTAATTTTCAGCTTGCTTGATTACGGGTTTGCCAACTTGACTAGTGATATTTACTATTGACATGCTCTTTAAGATTGGATAAATTAACATTACAGTAAATAGAAAACTTTTACAGCTCCCTTCATTTGGTCTCTGCTTTGAATCTCACCACTGAGCAGCATGGTGTTCCTGTCTCCAGTAAGATTACCTACATCTATTTTATTTTCAGTCTGAAAGCTTGGATATTTGCACAAGCCAGAAAAGCTTGATTAATTTTAATTTTCTGTTATGAACAACTGAGTACATTTAATGAAATACGTGTGGTATAGACACATGAAAACATTGCCTTCGTTAAGAAATTTAATTCAGGGGTAAATTTATATGGGTGTATTTTATTTTCAGAAGTAAATTGTCTTAGAAATTTAGTGTAGCTTCTTAGGGTTAGAGAAATTGTGGCTGAACTTCTTGCAGAATGGTATTGTTTTTATCTGGAACTATTTTGGTTCATGTTTTCTCTCTGTGACTTTTTTAGAAACGATTGGAGCAGCAGAAGCCTACAGTGATTGCAACTTCCACTACTTCCCCAACAAATAGTACAACCAGTACCATCTCTCCAACACAGAAAGTTATGGTGGCCCCCATAAGTGGCTCAGTTACAACTGGAACCAAAATGGTACTAACTACTAAAGTTGGATCTCCAGCTACAGTAACATTCCAGCAAAACAAGAACTTCCATCAAACCTTTGCTACATGGGTTAAGCAAGGCCAGTCAAATTCAGGTATACAACTGTGATTAAACAGAAGATTGCTTTCATCCAGGCAAAAGAATTTTCAATCCTTTACCTACTGAAATGAAACATCTCTTTAGAAAATTGTTTTTCTTTTGCAGCTGATGATTCAGCAAATAAGCTGTAACAATTGGTTTGTTACAGATAATGTGCATAATATTACATTAGCAAACTCCTCTCTTACATTATTTCACTTTCAACATTTACATAGTTCACTTTGAGTGGAGAGGAATGTTTTTTATTAAAAATACAAAATGAGCCACATTTCATGCATTGGTGCCCTTCCTAGAAGTCACTACGTTGCTGGTTATTTTAAATGTAAAGCTTATTAAATGTCTTATACCCCATTAGCCACCAGCACAGCTGCCACATCTGCTACAACCATTGCCAGCACAGGTCAGACGTTCCAAATTACAGGCAATCCAGTCACTATGGCAGGAAAAGTAATTACCAAACTGCCACTTCCTGCAAACAGCAAGATTGTCGCTGTAAATGTGCCAGCAACACAAGGAGGTAAGGGAAATGTGAAGAGTTTTAATTCACATTTGCCAGATCATACTGTTGCCATTATTTTTCATTTCCTTTTCACTGGTTTCAGTCCTCGGATCTCACATTCTATGTAGCCCACTATAAAACCCTGCCACACGTAGTTTCTCCTCAGAAACCAAGCAACACTTAATGCTTTTCCTTAAAGGGACAGTTTTTAATCATTTCTTCATCTTTTTTTAAGGCGTTGTTCAAGTACAGCAGAAAGTCCTGGGTATCATTCCATCAAGTACAGGTACAAGTCAGCAAACCTTTACTTCATTCCAGCCCAGGACAGCAACAGTCACAATTAGGCCCAATACCTCAGGCTCTGGAGGAACCACAAGCACTTCACAAGTAAGAATTCTTAACAGACGTTTTTTGTTTTGAAGTGTTGAGCACATCAGGTAGAAGGTTTTAGGATGGCCTCTTCCAAGATTAATCCAGCTAATTTTGCTTGCCTTTTACTTAATCTGTGACAAAGTACTGATTTGGAAAAAAATCTATGTGTTATATACGTAAATCTATTTCTTATCTAAGTAAAAATGATACATGAAGTATTGATTTTTAACATTTAGTTAATAGCACATTAGTATAGTTTATAAGTAATGATAATTGCTTTCTAGGATTTTATAAAGAAAATTCCTTTTCATGAAAGAATGGACAACACTGGACCATCAAGGAAGCTTGCTGTGCAGCCTGGTTAAGAAATAGATTGAAAAATATAATCTACAGCACTAGAACCATTTAATAGTTTGCTACTAGCTGTTATGTGCACATATTAAATACATCATTTCTTTGGTGCTTATATTATGGAAAAGGTTTAAAGTTTGCAAACTTGAGAATGTTCTGAACATAACTATAAAACTGAAAATAAGATGCTCTCTAGTCTCCCCCTTAAAACTATGACAGAACATTTGATTTCTGATCTGTTGTATTCTCTGGGTTATAGGTATAAATTAGAGCTTAGAGAAAGTAGGACTCAACATTTTTCTGTGACAACTAGTTAAAGAGCAGAGCCTCGCTGGGTCTTGTTCATCCCTTTTATTCTGTAGGCTGTTCTTGGTATCGATGACAGGAATTTTATATGATAGCATTTGAATTAAATTAAATTTCTCTTCTCAAAATTCCATCTTTATTCTGATGCTTAATATAATTTAAAATGTAATATCCAAGAGCCTCTGTCATTCTGTAGACATTTCTATCAATATAAAATGTTTAAAGATCTTGTGTTAAAGTCCATCATGCTTTAGTCTTTTAAAAACATTTTAATTCATTGTCCTTTATGTCATTTATAGGTAATCACAGGGCCTCAGATCCGCCCTGGTATGACGGTGATTAGAACACCACTCCAACAGTCAACACTAGGAAAGGCAATTATTCGAACACCTGTGATGGTACAGCCAGGTATTCATCCATCCAGCATTATCATTTTACATCTAAATAACCAGTCTAGGAAATCTGTAATACTCTGTATTTGGCACTCTACATACTATAAAATACCAATTTGAATTAATACTTGAAACCATGCTAAACTCTTAATCCATTGTGAAATGCATCCAAATATATTACTTCATTTTTGGCATTGCCAATAAGAGAAAAATAGGTTCAAGTATGCTTATGAAACATGTAAAAGAAGCAGTTAATAAATGGAATATATAGGTTCAAATAATTAAAGTAAAGAAAGTGGGCAAAGAAAATAGTCTGTATGGCAAAAGACATGGAGAAAATCAAGGAAATGGCAAAGAAACGTAATTTTTACAAAAGCAATGCCAGACCTTCTTTTATCACAATTAATATGAATAGGTTAAAATTTCCATGTTAAAAGTGGAAGACTAAAGATTGGGGAGGAAAAAAACCCTGTGCATGTGTGAGAACCGTATCTAAATCCAAATTACCACAAAAGCTACAAAAGGTAAAAAAAAATTAAAAGATGAGCAAAGACACATGAAATAAAGGCCAAAGAAGAAAGGACAAGGGTAGCCCTACTAATACTGGACAGAATAGAATTCATTATTTTATTTATTTTTTAAATTTTTTTGGCCAGCAATACTGTGTTGAGGAAGAACTCAGTATTTTTAAAAAGCAGAAAATAATTAAGACAAAGAGTTTCATTTTATATTGGCTTAAAGATAAAGATTGAATGAAGATGTAATCTTCAATCTTTATAAATTAAATAAGATGTCATTAAAGTATATGAAGCAAAACTATTTGAAATCAAGGAGGAATCAACAGGAGCATAGACTACAATTAAACTGTGTAACAACTTTTGTACTTTCAGAAATACACATTCATTTTAAATATTTATGGTCTATTTGATGGAAAAATGATCCTTGAGGCATAGATAAAACCTTGATAAATTCCAGGAAGTAGAACGTATATAGGCTACATTCTTTATAATAAAGCTAGAAATTAATATTAAGATATTACACTCATAACCTTTACTTAGGAATTTTAAAAAATGTGTGTTCGAAGTAACTTTTTTTGGGATAACTTTTAGGTTAAAGAAACATCAAATATGTGATTACAAACAAATTATCGAATAGCAATGTTAAGCCATGATGCCAAAGCTGAACTCAGGCAGATTCAATTCATTCAACAGATATTTGAGCACCTACTCTTAACAATTGAAATACATTAGTGAATAAAACAGACTTAAAAAACCCATATTCTTAGGCCAGGCATAGTGGTCAAGCCTGCAATCTTAGCACTCTGGGAGGCTGAGGCGGGAGGATCGCTTGAGGCCAGGAGTTTGCCATGGCATTCTAGCCTGGGCAACAGAGTGAGACTCTGTCGCCAAAAAAAAAAAAAAAAACACCCCATATTTTAAAATCCTACTCATAAATTAGAAAAATATATAAAAACAAGTCTTAAAACAAGGAGGAAGAAGTAAAAGCACAAGTAATAATTATTGGAAAACAGAAAAGGCAAAAATATTAAAATAAACTATTCTTTGGTAAATCTAATCTGGAGAAAAGTGTGGAAAATGCCAGTTCACAGAATTAGAAATGAGAAAGTGCAATAAAAATAGAATGAGCTTTTTTAAATCAAAAGATAATTTTGTGTAGGTATCCTTGCGGTGAGACTTTCAGAATTCTCACTATCTGTACTTAGGAACTAATTCTATTTGACTAGCAAGGCATAATTAAATACTGTGTTTATAAATTGAAAGTCTCAATGACTCATATCAAAGGAAGAAATTTGGAAAGTTGTTATAATGTTACCTACAAAAAGGAATTCCAGACTTCATGAATTTATGGGTAAAAAATTCTTTGAAATCGGAAACAAGAAATTTCCTTATTGTAAGACATAGTTCAGGGCATGGGGGAAGGATAGAAAAAACCATAACTATTCATCTTACAAATTTAGCACAATTCTAATATGAAACATAGCAAAGCTTTTTTTTTTTTCTAAAGGCAGTCTTCTGTACCTAAGCAGTGTTTAACCCAGAAAAGAAAGGAAGATTGATTATTTCAGTTAATACTGCAGAGATAGTTGATAAAATTCAATATCTTTTCCTGTTTAAAACTTACACCTATCAGACAGGTAACTAAAAGGAAGGATAAAAATAATGTAAAGGAAAAAATTTATAGGCGATAAATGGTAGCATACCTAGAAAACTGAAAAATTTGGTAAATTGCCAGATAAACTATAATACTAGTGCTACTGTAGTTATACAGAGATTTTGTGGAGTAATATCTTATGTAGCTGTAATTAATTATATGTTTGTCTGATATCCATGTGTGAATCTATAGCTTCTAAACCTCCCCCACCACTAGGGTTTTGCCACTTTTCTTACCTGAAGTCTTGAATACCCAGTGAGAATGGGGTTTGTGCACTGAACTGCCCAACCCTGCCACCTGGCTATGTAGTGCTTATTTAATGTAATTTAGCCAAAGTCTGCCTTTAAATAATGGATTCTTAATAACAGTGATAAAGTAACAGCTCTAATATATTGGTCATTTACTCTGTGCCAGGATGTATGCACTTTGTATGTTGCTTTCACATAATCTTCTTCTAAAGTAGGTACTAATATTATCCCCATTTTACCAATGAAGATTTTTTTTTTTGCTAATTGAAACTCAGAACAGTGAGTAATTTCTCAAGCCATTGCTCTGGGGCTCAAACTAGATTTGTCTGATTCCCAAGTCCAGATATTCATTTATTCATTCAACGGATACTCAGTACTACTTATGTACCAGACACTGTTCCAGGCCCAGATGACTATAGTTATGAACTAATCAGACAAAGGAACTGCCCTCATAAATCGCATAGGCTAGTGGAAAAGGAAGACAATAACCAGATGAGTTAATTGTATATATATTTAGATATATATTGCTATATTACATACAATAGTGTATGAATTTTACATATATATGCCATGTTAAATAATGATAACTACTTAGAAAAAATGTTGAAGAATTGGAGTTTGAGAATGATTTGCAAGGAGGGTTGACATTTTAGAAAGGATGGCCAGAGAAGGACTCCCTAAGAAGGTGAAATTTGAATAAAGACCTTAAGGAAATGAGAGAGCTGTGCAGATACTGGGGCAAAGAGTTTTTATGAAGAAGGAACAGCAAATACAAAGGCCCTGAGGTGGGAGTGGGCCTGGTATGTTGAAGGAAAAGCAAGGTAGCCAGTGGGTCAGGGGTGACCTGGGGAGGAGGAGGAAGGTGAGAGAGTCAGAGGTGGGATGTGGGGTGTTTCCATATGTGCGCAGATCAGATTGGAACTAAACCCTCTTCCTATCACCACACTAGCCTTTCTTAAGATGGGGTCCACAGACTCCCAGGATATAGTCAGAAATTATTAAATTTTTGAATTTGCATTTTGATCTAAAAATAAATTAACATGTACATATTGGGGATCATCTTGATGACCATCACAAAATCAGTCAGTACCAATCCTTTTATCTGTGTTTATGATGGCAATATATCAATACCAAATGATCACCTTTAAGTGATAACTTTTTATGTATTGTTTCTCGAACTGCGGTACAAGGACATAGTGTTGGCATACAGGAATTCTCAAATTAAAGCACTTGACCACACTGTGCTGTATAGTCTATCAATTAATGTTGAATAAATGGATGAGAGTAACCAAGAAAAGTTTCGCAGGAGGAGTAATAATGGAAAACTGGCACTGTCAAGTGCTTATAATATGTTAAAGCATATTATAAAGCCACCAAAATTAAGAGCATGATATCAAAGGAAGAAACACAGATGCAATCAAAGAGGCATTATACATGAGAATTAGCTGTATGACAGAGGTGTCATTTTGAATTAGTAAGTGATACTAGAATAACTGGTTTATAATTTGGGGCGGGGGGGTGCCAAATAGACTTCCGACTTACACTTGGCCCAGATACTCCAGATTCTTTATTTTGTTTAATATTCATAAGAATTAATTATATATTAAACTATCTTATTTTCAATATTTATTCCTAACAAAAGGCAGCCTTATAAATGGCATATTTTACATATTGTCTTTTGTCTTTCTGATTGTCATTTTGGCTTTACATTTATAGGAAGAATATTTATTGTTTTTTCGTTCTACTACAGAAAGCAGGGGCTGAATAATGGTTTTCAGTGAGCTGAATGGAAAACAGGCTCACTGCCAACCAGGTGGTTCTTTTGGGTGTGAGCTTATGTCTGAATGTATCCTTGAGCTGTTGGCATCCCAGTGTCTTTTTGAGAATTGAAAAGAATGCTTCGTTTGAAGTGTTGAATTATTTCAGTTCAGAATAATGCTAAGGGCATGTAAGATTTCATAATGTTTTGCTGTTTGTGTAGGTACTCCGCAGCAAGTGGTGACTCAGATCATCAGAGGGCAGCCCGTTTCCACTGCAATTTCTGCCCCTAACACAGTTTCCTCAACACCTGGGCAGAAAAGCATAACTTCAGCAACATCCACTGCAAATCTACAGTCATCAACCTCACAATCCCCCCGCCCTCAACAAGGACAGGTGAAGCTTACCATGGCTCAGCTCACTCAGTTAACACAAGGCCATGTAAGTAATGTAACTTTATTTTAATGTATTTTAATGTAACTTTAGAGGCAGTCTTACTTATTCTTACTGTAAGTTTAAAAGTGTACCAATTTTAAGAAATAACTGCTTCTTGGACTCAAACAAAAATACTTCTTAAAGGCAGGATATGAAAAACCCCAACTATTTAGAGTCCTTAGTGAGCTATACCAACGAGATGGATAACCCTTTTAACCACCAAAATTTTATTAATTGGCCAATTTCCATGGGAAAAATAAAATTTAAGTACATTAAGCTGCTTCCTTGCAAGAATAAATACTATTATCAAGTCTTCCAATATTGAGCAATACATTGAATGCAGCTCCCATCAAAATTCCAAGAGATTTTTTTTGTGTGTGGAACTTCACAAGCTGATTTTTACAATTTGTATGGAAGTACAAAGGATCAAGAATATCTGTGATATTTTTGAAGAACAGGAGGATTTTCCCTGTGTGATAACCTGATATCAAAACGTATAGTGCTTCACTAATTAATACAGTGAAGTACAGATGGAAGAATACTTAGATAGACCAACAGAAGAGAGTGCAGAATGTGAACCCTGCATATGTGGACACTTGTTATAAGACAGAGGTGGCATTGCAGATCATTGAGGAAAAGATAGACTTTTTAGTAAATGGTCCCGGGACAACTGAATATATGTAGGAAACTGTGAAATTGGACCACTGCCTTACTTTGTGTATAAACTCAACTTTAGCACATACAAACATACACCATAGGTAATTTAGTACATATTGAAAAAAACACAAAATTTGGGATACCTGGGTTCCTCATTTTATCTCACCTTTAACTTGGGCAAGGGACTTGACCTTTCTAACCTGAGTTTCTTAATTGGGAATAGGATTATAGTAATATTTTCTCTGCCTACTCCATGAAATCACAAGTCCGTTGTGAGACTCAAATGAGGCAATATATATAAAGATGCTTTAAAAATTGTAAAATATGAATATAAGATGGTTTAAAATCAGAATTTTGTGGAGACTGTAGTCTTTCACTTCAGTGCCCTTGTTTTATAGAAACTGGAGGAATGATGGAGTGATGTTGCTTGTAGGTAGATACCTGGCTGTCCACTGGGAGAGCTCGAACTAGAACTCTGGATTGTTCATGTTTTTTCCACTAAGTGACATAAATATTCTTATTTTACCTTATCTAAATTCCTGCTGGTGCCATTCCATAACATACTCAAATATACATTTTCATTATATTGAAGTATCTTTATAGCATAAAAATGATTTAATAAAAATGCTACACAAGCTGGGTGTGGTAGCACACACCTGTAGTCCCAGCTACTCTGAAGGCTGAAGCAGGAGGATTGCTTGAAGCCAGGCATTTGAGGCTGCAGAGCACTATGATCATGCCTGTGAATGGCCTCTGCACTTCCACCTTGTGCAACACAGCAAGATCCTATCTCTATAAAAAAATTAAAATGTTATACATACAGGTTGATGTTTTGTGTCATGTAACTGTTTGCATGTTGTGTGTTTTTTCCACAGGGTGGAAATCAAGGTTTGACAGTAGTAATTCAAGGACAAGGTCAAACTACAGGACAGTTGCAATTGATACCTCAAGGGGTGACTATACTCCCAGGCCCAGGACAGCAGCTAATGCAAGCCGCAATGCCAAATGGTACCGTTCAGCGATTCCTCTTTACTCCATTGGCAACAACAGCCACAACAGCCAGTACCACCACCACCACTGTTTCCACTACAGCAGCAGGTAGAGCTTTGGATTTATCTGAAATACTGGGGATTATTACTGCACGTTGTTGGCCTAACAGAGGGGTTAAAAGAACCAATGCTTCCAGCCTGAGCGAGAGCGAGACCCCATCTCTACAAAAAATAGAAAAATTAGCTGGGTGTCGTGGTGCTCGCCTGTGGTCCCAGCTACTCAGGAGGCTGAGGCAGGAGAATCACTTGAGCCCAGGAGTTTGAGGTTGCAGTGAGCTATGATGATGCCACGGCACTCTAGCCTGGGCGACAGAGCCAAGACCCTGTCTCAAAAAAAAAAAAAGAAAGAAAAGAAAAAGAATGAATATTTACCTTCAGGAGGATATACCTCAAGCCAGTGAGGTAACAGTTGACATAGCCTCCCAACATCTTGATGCTTTCATGCCTTATTCTTACAGACTCCTTGTTACCACCACCCCTCTAACCACCCCCATTAAAAAAAGATACAGAAAGGGGGCAAAAACAATGGATATCATGGTAACTGTGTCCACATTTACTCCTTGCCAAGCCTTGTAGGTGCTAATTGAGTTGTGGAGGTGATCTGAGGGCGGGCAGATATATCCAGCTTATAACCTACGATTGAGAGCTGCAGGTCCGGAACCACTTTGTTAGCCTCCTCCTGCAAGGTGTTGTCACTAATTGCCACCACACCATAGGAGAAGAGTGAGGCTTGGCAATTAGTCTGGGCCAGAAGACCTGGCTGGTTTCCAGGGGCTGCACCTTGCTTTGGAAGACAGCCCTCTGGAGAGTTAGCAGACTGTACGGAGGACAGCCAAGAAGCAGGGCCCAGGCTCCCCAGTTTAGGAGAGTTTTAATCCGAGCATGTCTAAATGGAGCATTTAGAAGGCGTAAATCTTCTATACTGAAATAAAGAATTCTGAACTCTAGAAAATCCCCTTCAAATTCTTCTTTAACCTTATGTTCTAGAGTAATAGAAATGGTTTGTCTTTCCTTTTCACAGGTACGGGTGAACAAAAACAGAGTAAATTATCACCCCAGACACAGGTGCAACAAGCCAAAACGCTGCCACCAGCTCAGTCATCAAGTGTGAGTCCTCCAGAAGCCCAGCCACAGACCACTCAGCCTCCAGCTCAGCCCCCGCCCCAAACCCAGCCCCATTCCCCAACTCAGCCTGAAGTTCAGACTCAGCCTGAAGTTCAGACCCAAACAACTGTTTCATCCCATGTCCCTTCTGAAGCACAACCCACCCAAGCACAGTCATCCAAACCCCAAGTTGCAGCACAGTGTCAGCCTCAAAGTAATGTCCAAGGACAGTCTCCTGTTCGTGTCCAAAGTCCACCACAGACTCGAATACGTCCATCAACTCCATCCCAAGTGTCTCCTGGACAACAATCCCAGGTTCAGACTACAACCTCACAACCGATTCCAATTCAACCACATACATCTCTTCAGATACCTTCCCAAGGCCAGCCACAATCACAACCCCAGGTACAGTCTTCAACTCAAACTCTTTCATCAGGACAAACGTTAAATCAAGTTACTGTTTCATCCCCATCCCGTCCTCAGCTACAAATACAGCAGCCACAGCCCCAAGTCATTGCTGTGCCTCAGCTGCAACAACAAGTCCAGGTTCTCTCTCAGATCCAGTCACAGGTTGTGGCTCAGATACAGGCCCAGCAAGGTGGTGTGCCCCAGCAGATCAAACTCCAGTTACCTATTCAAATTCAGCAAAGCAGTGCTGTGCAGACTCACCAGATTCAGAATGTGGTTACAGTGCAGGCAGCCAGTGTGCAAGAGCAGTTGCAAAGGGTTCAGCAACTCAGGGATCAGCAGCAAAAGAAGAAACAGCAACAGATAGAAATTAAGCGTGAACACACCCTCCAAGCTTCTAATCAAAGTGAAATCATTCAGAAACAGGTAAAGTTATTAAGTAAAAGCAGCATGTTCAGTAGCTTGAATGATTGTGCTGTGCATTAGGCTTAGTGTTTGGTTGTGTTAGGTTTCCTAAATGAGACAAAGTCATTGATGTTTAAATTTAGAAGAAGCACTGGATGGACCAGAAAATATTGAGTGATTACTATGGTTTGGAACTCTTCATTGGACATATATATATAGTCAGTGCTTATTAGAAACTACCTGTATTTTGGGAGGACTAAGATGGGAAGCATGGAGTTACGAGTTTTAAGTATCATTAATTCAGAACTTGAAGGTTTAACTAAGTTTTGAAGCCACCTCGGCATCATACCGATTCGTGTGAAGTTATTTGCAGTCATCATTTCTTAGTTTGCATGTGGACTATGCAAATTATAGGCAAATTAGAGTCATTTGCACTTCTAGTCATGCCTTGGTAAAAAAGTTTTCAATACATACTCCATAGCCTAAATAAAAAGTGGCATCATGCAGTGGCATCTCGCATTGACATTTTTAGTGAAGTAAGGTAATTTAGATGAGTTAGAATTATTCTACTAAAATGAAGTCACATATATAATACCCTATAGCATTACTGGAGAAAACTTTCTTTTCATTTACAGCATGCTCCACTCAGCACTAGGCAGGAGTTTGAGTGTGGATTTCCAAGTCACGAGACCTTCATTCGGTTCCTATGTCTTCATTCATAGTCCATGAAACTCACTTATCTCCCCTGAGCTATATCCTCATTAAAACCCCTTTCTTTCCAGCCATACAAGATTATTGTAATGATTAAATGAGGTCATATATGTAGAAGCACTTTTTAAACAGCAAAATGGTTTTAAAGATGTAATATTCCTGTAAAATTGGTGTCATATGTAGTATGTTTAAATGCATTGTTACCCAGCTTTCAGTACTGTATAATCTATCAATTGAGAATTATTACAGTACCTATCTATCCCCTAGTCTTTGTGTAAGGGGGAATGAAGGGCAGCTTTTTAAAATTAATGCCTGGGAGGAGAATATAATGTTAAAAACATGGCCTTTGGAGAATGACAGCCAAGTTAAAATTCTAGCATATTACTTACTATTTAATTTCAAACAAGTTGGTTAATTTTTTTATGTTTTAGTATCTCATTTATAAAATCATCTCTGGTTCAGTGTCATTTTGCGGAATAAATGAGGTAATGTCAAGTGATTAGCTTAGCACAGTACCCAGCACGTGGTAAGCACCCAGGCCATCTTGTAGCTGCTCATTTTATTTATATTATGATATAAAATTCTTACAGGCTTTTTGAAAAACACATATATGTGCTCAGATTTCTACTGTTGTTATCTATGTACTAACTTGTGATCATTGTAAAATATGTGCTTTTGGATTTGTTCTGTCCTGAAGGTGGTGATGAAGCATAATGCTGTAATAGAACATTTAAAACAGAAAAAGAGCATGACTCCAGCTGAAAGAGAAGAAAATCAAAGGTAGGGGAGATGGGGAGATACAGGGTCTCATTGTCTATTCATCCCTTTTCTTGCACAGAGTTCTGAGTTTATACTTCCTTGATTGAAGTTCATTAAATGAGACCACTTGGCACTAATAGTTGCTCATAACTGGTTTGAATCACTCTTGGAAGCTTTCCAGTCACAGAAAGTTTGTGTCTCATCTGTAGAGGTATAGAAGAGTCATGTTTTAAGCCTTTCAGAAAGAAACGCCCAGCATTACATAGGTTGTGTGTTTTTCTCTAGAATGATTGTCTGTAACCAGGTGATGAAGTATATTTTGGATAAGATAGATAAAGAAGAAAAACAGGCAGCAAAAAAACGGAAGCGTGAAGAGAGCGTGGAGCAGAAGCGTAGCAAGCAGAACGCCACCAAGCTCTCAGCTCTGCTCTTCAAGCACAAAGAGCAACTCAGAGCCGAGATCCTGAAGAAGAGGGCACTCCTGGACAAGGATCTGCAAATTGAAGTGCAGGTAAGAGGGCACTTCCTTTCCTTGTATGTCCAGTGTTCAGCATCTAAGGTTCTTCTTTCCCTTGACTTTTTGGTTAAACTTAAAATTTCAGCTTGTTTTCTGGAATTTCCACTTGTGTATATAGAGTACATGGAATAAAAAACAGTGGGACACAGGTCATGAAACAAGACAGAGCTTTTATATCTAAATGTATAGTTATAATGTATTCTCCCAACTAGCCACTCTGAGAGGTATTGATTAAATTGTTGTAGAACTCTGTTGGAAATGGCTTTTATTGTCTATGACATAGTCTTGCCAAAAGTTATTAGGAGCCAAGTTTCATGAGAAAGGTAGATGGAGAGACTTCAAAATAATGTTAAAGAACGAAAAAGTGTGCCCATTAAATAAGACAAATTTCTTCCTTGACTTGTAACTGATTCTGTAGGTATTACTAATCTGCTTTCTTGGGGGAATTTATTGAAAAATGAAAAGACATTTATTCGTACATATTTACACAGCTTTTTAAGAGAGAGCTATGCTATCTAAAACATCCCATGAAGTGTCTTAAACAGTTTAAGAAGGTGAGAAATATTAAGAAAATATTAATCGGGCCAGTAATCAACATTGCATAACTCTGAAACATCAGAGATCGTCCTACTAAAGTCAGAAACCAGATAACAATGCCAACAATCACCTTTGTTATTTAGTATCTCCTGAAGTTCTAGCTAATGTGTTATGCCAAGAAAAAGAAACAAGAGACAAAAATTGGAGGAAAGAAGACAAAATTATTATTATGTATGATCTGATTATTACATCAGATCCCAAGAAAAAAGTTACTAAAATTTATGAGAGAATTCAATAAGGTAGGCAGTTACAAGGTAAACATTAAGACTACAACCATTGTCAAAGTGTAATGAACAAAAGAGTCAATTCACAGTAGCAACAGGAAATATATAAAATATTACCTTCTACCTTAAATTAAGATACATTTCAGATAGATCAAAAATTTAAATATAAAAAAAGAAACTAGGCTGGGCTCAGTGGGTCACTCCTATAATCCTAGCACATTGGGAGGCCGAGACAGGAGGATTGCTTGAGGTCAGGAGTTTGAGACCTGCCTGAGCAAGAGTGAGACCCCGTCTCTACTAAAAATAGGAAAAAAAAATTAGCCAGGCATAGTGGTGGGTGCCTCTAGTCCCAAGTACTCAGGAGGCTAAGGCAGGAGGATCGCTTGAGCCCGGGAGTTTGAGGTTGCTGTGAGCTAGGCTGACTCCACGGCACTCTAGCCTGGGCGACAGAGCAAGACTCTATCTCAAAAAAACCAAATAATAATAATAATAATGATAATTTAAAAAGAAAAAAAGAAAGAAAAGAAACCAGCTGGGCAAGGTGCCTCACGCCTATAATCCTAGCACTCTGGGAGGCCGAGGCAGGCAGATCGCTTGAGCTCAGGAGTTGGAGACCAGCCTGAGAAAGAGCTAGACCCGTCTCTACTAAAAATAGAAAAAATTAGTCAGGCGAGGTGGCGTGCGTTCTTAGTCCCAGCTACTCGGGAGGCTGAGGCAGGAGGATCGCTTGAGCCCTGGAGTTTGAGGCTACAATGAGCTATGATGATGCCATTGCACTCTAGCCAGGGTGACAGAGTGAGACTCTGTCTCAAAAACAAACAAACAAACAAAAAAACCCCACAAAAACACTAAAAGAAAACTTGATTGTCATTTTTGTAATCTTGGAGTGGGGAAAACCATTCCTAAGCATTACAAAATTCAAGTGCCACAAAGGGGAAAGATAGATTTGACGTCGTAAAATAATAATTTGTATAGGAAGAAAAAAACCATAAAACAATATTGAAAAACAGATAATAAACAGGAAAAAAGTTTTTGTGACATTTGTGGCAGAATTAGAAGTTCTAAAATTCAGAGTCCTTAAGTCAATTAGAAAAAGATGAACACTCTAGTAAGAAAAATGTATAAGACACATAAGCAGTTTTCACATTTAAAAATGCCAGTTCCCAATAAACATGTAAAAAGATATTTAACCTAATTACTAATGAAAGAGATGAAAATGCCATTATTTAGAGACAATACCTTTTCTCCAGAAACTACCATTTTTTCTATAGAACATTTCATTAATATGTATAAAAAGACTGTAAAATGTGGATACTGTTTGATCCATTAATTTCACTTGTAGAAATTCATCTAAAACAATTAGGCAAAATATATGAACAAGGACATTTATTAAAGTGTTAATAATAACAGAAATTTGGAATCGGCCTCAAGTCCTCTGATGATATAGGAAAAACCAAACCCTGTTTCTCCTATATATACTCTCACAACACAGGTCACTTCTGATACCAGATGTGTGGGATTTTTTCCACTGTCTACCTGGAGATAGTGTCACGTCCCACAAGTTGAGGGCTCAGTTGCTCAAGACTGCCTGCCCCCACTTCGGACCCCATTTGCAAGCCCCGTGTGGTTTTACCTGTGCTTCTGACCAACTGGCTACAAATCAGGGTTCCTATAACCCCTCCTTGTGGTTTGACTAATTTGCTGGAGCAGCTCCCAGAACTCAGGGAAACACTCACTCACTTAACATTTACTGGCTTATTACGAAGGTTACCAACACCAGATGGAAGAGATGCACAGGGCAACGTATGTAGGAAGGGGCACCCCATCCTCCGGTAACGTCCGAGTGTTCAGCTATGTCTGGAAGCTCTCCGAACCCTGTCCTTTTGGGTTTTTATGGAAGCTTTATTACACAGCCATGATTAGTTTCATTTGGAGTGAATTCAGGTTCAGTCATTGTGTTGGTTGTCTTTCTTCACATGACATGTTTTCATTTTTTGGCATTTGAGTTTTGCAAGCTTATTCTGAGTGAGAGGAGTTTGTTTGTTTCCTCTCTCTAAGCCCAGTGTACCTTAGTCAGCCTTTAACTTCAAGCAAGGAGCCTGCCCTTGCCACCCACCTCACACAAAGCATTTTTGGTCCCCTCTACCCTGCAGAAACCATTGCTGTATTTTGGCTACCACTTCTTAGTTCTGAATCTGGAGCCCAGCAGGCCTGCAGCGTTAGCCCTGTTCACAGTTTTGTGTCTCCGTTCCATTAAAATATTTATATCTTATTCAAGCATGACTATGTCTTTTCAGTTTTCTCTTTTTTATATTTTATTATTATTGGTATATTCTTGAAGGGAGAGGGAGGATCTTAGCCATCTTGGTTTTCCTAAAATCCATCTCGTGATGTTATAAACACATCATATAAATTAGGAAAATGAAACTCAAGATTTACTTTTTTCCCTAGAAAGTTCATTCTCTTTTTTTAAAATAGAGAAGAGCTGTTGAATAATTAGTCACACTACTTATCTTCTTACAAGACTATCTAGACTCTAAACAGAGAAAATAGACTCGTTAAATCAGGGCCATTCAGGTTTATTTGGCAAAATTTTTGTGATGTAGTGTTTAAAGGCTTCCTTAGGTACTAATATAATGATTGGTACTAATGTACCATTGGTGCATGGGGGTAGGGGGTGCTTGCTACACAGAGGATTCAGGGCAAACTGTCAGATACAGATGGACCTTATTTTAGGCAAATCCTTAACATTGTTTTGGGGTTTTTTTCTGTTGGTTTTGTTTTGTTTTGTTTTTGTAGACATCTACATCAAATCTCTGCTTTTAGGATCTATAAAATTCCTGTAGGTCCAAGAATTCATTTATGTTATCATTTACAGCAGCTACTGTCATTTTGCTACTAGGAAGCTACTCTGTGTCTCTGTATCTGTTTCTGTGTCTAGAATTTAAGTGAAACTACTATAATAGCAAAAATGGGGTCAGAAGAAGTAGTGAACAGCATACAGGCTACTTTTTAAGATTTAATGTTTTGTTTGTTTTCTACTTTTGTCTACTGTTCCATCATATGATTAAGATACTCAAGAGTCTCTCTCTCTCTCTCTCTCTCTCTCTCTCTCAACCTTTAATACCTGGAATGCCTTCATATGTTTAGCAGTTTTTAAAAGAATGATTCCAACTCTGAACATTGCTCTAAGATCAATGAGATAATTTTCTTTTTTTTTTAAAAGAAGGGGGGAAAAAAATCAATTCAGTCCGCCATAGAAGACTCTTGAAGGAAATGTGGGCTATCTAAATTATTGTCCTGAGAGACTATAAAATTTAGGAAGGAAAATAATTATTATGAAGAAGATACTGTGTTTTTTTTTTTTCTTTTGAGACAGGTCTCACTCTGTTCCCTGGGCTAGAGTGCAGTGGCGTCATCATAGCTCACTGCAACCTCAGATTTCTGGCTCAAGCAATCTCCTGCCTCAGCCTTCCAAGGAGCTGGAACTACAAGCTCATACCACCCGGCTAATTTTTGTATTTTTTTGTAGAGACGGGGTCTCACTACAGTGCTCAGGCTGGTCTAGAACTCCTGGCCTTGAGCAGTCCTCCCGCCTCAGCCTCCCAAAGTGCTATGTTACGGGCATGAGCTACCACACCTGGCCTGGTATTTTAAATTATTGTAGAAATTTATAAATGTCTCAGATTTTGAGAAGTATTCTTGGTCATAGCTATGATTTATTTATACAAAGTTTGTTCATGGATGCCAATTACAGTGGTTTTTCCCTGGGGTAATACAATTTGCTTTGATCATCATTCCCAAAAATGAGTTGTAATACTGGATAGCAGAATTTGTGTCTAAAAAGTATTTCCCATGAAAATAACTAAGAATTTTAATTTATGGCAAAATCCATATATTGAGAAAATAGTGTGTTGTGTTGCCTAGCTCTCCCATTCTTTTTTTTTTTTTTCTTTTTTTATCCCCTATAGTAGAAGCAATCCCTGCATTCTTAAATTCTAGACATAGGAGCACAAGGCAAATCTGCCTCTCATTCTGCTTTGTGCTGGTCAGTCCACATATTGAGTCTCACGTTTAGTTCATTAGCAGTTGTTCACTGTGAGGACTCAGAGCAAGAGCAACCAGAAGAAAGCAGCGACTTGAAGTCACCTCCTGAGCAACCACTGAAAGAAACAAGACAGGTCCAGGGCAAGCCAGGAGGGACGTTCTTTCTAGACACTTGTTTATCTTCCTGTCAGGTCTCCTTTGTGTAATCTTTCTAGTTGTTGTGTGATCTTCATTTTCTATTTCTAATTGTTTTAATTGGGTTTAAGATATAGTAAGAAAACTGTTGTTCAGAATTACTAAAACTTTCTCACGTTAGGCTGAACTGTGGAGCTCCTCCGACAAGGGAGGGGGGTAACATAATGTCTTCTGGCCAGATCAGTGATAGTCTTGTATTGTCTTCAATTGACAACAGGAAGAGCTGAAGAGAGACCTGAAAATTAAGAAAGAAAAAGACCTGGTGCAGGTGGCCCAGGCCACGGCAGCAGCAGCACCCTCCCCGCCAGTGACAGCAGCTCCTCCAGCCCCTCCACCCTCACCTCCCCCTCCACCTGCTGTGCAGCACACAGGCCTCCTGTCCACGCCCACCTTACCTGGGGCTTCCCAGAAGAGGAAGCGGGAAGAGGAAAAAGACTCAAGCTCAAAGTCCAAGAAGAAGAAAATGATCTCTACTACCTCAAAGGAAACTAAGAAGGACACAAAGCTTTACTGTATCTGTAAAACGCCTTATGATGAATCTAAGTGAGTAGATCTTTTTGAGCTCTAGTTTGTTTTCTTAAAAGTTTAGCTGTTAAATTGACAGCGTTGAATAAAATGAGTATATTGGTAGCAATATAAATGAAAATAGTTAAGGGTAATGTTTGATCTGTGGTCTTGCGTCTGATATTCTTAACCTTGACACTAGCAAAGTAAGATTTGCTGTTTCACATGTTCGTGATTCTTGTTTGTCCTTTGTTATATTCTTTTCTGTCAAAAACAAGCTTTCTGTTGCTCCTTTGCTTTCTCTTCTCTCTGGATTAACTCCAACTCGATCAGTAATGCTGTCTGGAGAAGGAGGTATATTATTGTTGCCCAAAATTGAGACCACCCTTTCTGGGATCTGTTCAAAGCCCTGTGATTATATCAAATCCTGGAAACTATCTGAATGAATGTGAATGGTGCAAGGGGTTTCGCATTTGAATGGTTCCCTTTTTTTATTGTTTTATTTTAAGCAGTTCTGTGTTTCCTATTGAAATATTTCAACTTAACGTTTTTTGTCAAAGTCCCCACCTTTTCATCAGGGACAAAATCCAGAAAAATACAAAAAATGTTCCTTTTACCCATTCCTCAAGTATGACACTCAAAATTTGGCACATGGAAGCTGTTTTTGACAGTTGTGACTTGTATTTGGTGATAGAAACAAGATTTTAGAGACACTAAACCATGAATGTAGTTTCACTTTTTTTGGTCATTACTATCATTTAACTAAATATTTAACTTCTATTTTGAACATTAAAAGGTAGGCGAGCTTTTTAAAGCCACAATTAACCATAATATTTTTTTACAGTACCAAAAAGTTTGTTTGATTGTACTTAAAAATATGATCATTTAGAATTAGGAATTAGGAATGCTTAATGCCTGCCTTAAGTGGATGCCTAATCAGTTCATGAAATAAAACTGTAGTCTTTTTAATGTTCAGGTTGCAACATTGAAGCTGCTCTGGTGGCGCTTTCTAAATTATCTGTTTGCAAGCGCCAGATGAAGAATTTTTTTGGTAAACTTAGTTGTATGTTAAATTAAACGCCGATCAGTTTAGGCATCTTCACTTTTCATTGTCTTATCTCATTGAAAATTAGACATAATATAGAAAGTGGAACCCTATTTACTGTTTTTCCCTTAGTTTAATACAAGTGTGCCTCACTTTAAGCAAAATACACTAAATGATTTCTGAAACAAAGCAACATGAGTTTGCTTTTTCTTTTTCAGTTAAAAAATCTGTTTATGGAATTTCTCCAAATAACAAGGATTCTTGGCCTATTTAGAGTATTCAGATCCCAGAAATTCATTTCACACACAACTTTTTTGGAATATCTAAGTTGCATAAAATGAGGTACACATGTACGTGTGCTCATTCTGTTGAGATTGCTTCATTATTTTGTGGATATTTCATATTTTTCAGTTTGTCATTATTAACATTTCAGCATACCAGGTTCATTCATTCTTTGTTTTAGTTGGGATGACTTAGTGTTTTTTTAAATGAGTATTTCATAGTCTCTCAACCCAAACTAGGCTTGTTGGGAATCTAGTGAGAGTGACTAAAAATTGAAATTCAAGTCCTGAACTTACTTCCAGAAAACAAAGCTTACCACCCTGTGGAGGCAACATACAAAAATACCTTGGAAGACCCCCACCTGTGGCAGTGAAAATCATGTGAGAGTCATAGTTAAAAAGAAAAAAGTTAGTGATAATAGGATAAACCACATGTTGTGTATTATTCCTTCATATTCATGAAGTAGGTTAGTTTGAAACTTGAGGTTTCAAATTTACCAATCAAATCTTCAAATCTACCAAGAAATGCTTTGATAGAACTAAGAGTGCCAATGTTATCAGCAAGGCCAGTCTGGTTCCCTGTGATTCCTGCCAGTTCTCACTATGACTTTGACATGGTGTTCCTACACTGCACCTGTCAACACTTTCAGATACATTAATACTATATAGGTGTTTGTTATAGAGTTACTTTTTATTTTGTCATTAGGGGTCTTATATTATTAATACAAAGGCCTTGAGGGTTAACTGTATGTAGTTACCCACAATTATACACTCATCCAGCCCCACCTTGCCAAATACTGTAGATGCTCACACGGTTTTGGATAACTATCCTTATATTGTTCTCTGTGCCCTGTGTCCCTGCTTTTGAATTGAAGCAGCTCCTTCTGAGTTCTTTACCAGTCAATTAACCAAGCCACTCTACATTATCACAAACACTATATTAACTAAAAAACCAACCCATGTCATAATCCATTATAAGGGGTGATTTTTAATTAGATTAAATTCCAGTGTTTATTTGGGAAACTTGGTAGAAATTGAATCACTACATGTACCTTTCTTAGTTTTCTTCTTCATATCATATGAAGACCATTTGACCATTTATCTTCTACACCTGGCTGACCTGCATGTTCCTTGTAGTGTAACTTCTACTTGGTGTTTGCGCTTTGCTTTGTTTTCAAATTTAAATTGTGAGATACATTTTCAAACCTATCTAAGAAATAGCCTTGATATTGAAATGGCTTCTGTGGAATAGGTTTGACAGATGTAAGTCTTTGATTCTTTGGCTTTGGTTTTGTGCCTGTTACAGTTTTGCACACATTCCGTAAGAGGAAGACATTACCATCAGTGTGTTGTTTATTTTTTCAAATTCCAGTATGTTTTTAAAGACCCATATTTCACTAAACAGTGTATTTGTTGAAATTGATGTGAGTGACTTTATGTTTCCACATTTGATATAGTGTCAGATACTGTAGTTTGCCAGGGGTAGAATGGTTGGATTCAGGATGTTTAGCTGACTCATTGCAGAAAGTTATCCTGTAAGAAAGTGAATCAGGGCAGGAAAGACAGATTTAAGTACCATGCAGCTCAAAATGACAATTACATTGTCATTTTCATTGTGAATACTTTTAGGTTCTATATTGGCTGTGATCTTTGTACTAACTGGTATCATGGAGAATGTGTTGGCATCACAGAAAAGGAGGCTAAGAAAATGGATGTGTACATCTGTAATGATTGTAAACGGGCACAAGAGGGCAGCAGTGAGGAATTGTACTGTATCTGCAGAACACCTTATGATGAGTCACAGTGAGTTCTGATAAGAGCATCATATTTAATAATTTAGGAAGCCAAATTGCTCTGACTGGTTACTTATTTATTTTAAAATAAAAAGCAAGATTTTTTCTACATTTATTATACACTTACATTACAAATTCCTTTTCAATTTTTTTTCTCTTCTTCCCTCTTTTTACCTCCCCTTCAAAATTTCTGTTGCTTCTTAGTGAATGTTTGAGACACATTGGGGAAAATGTGGTTTAATGGTAGATTTGATTAATGAGATTAAAATAGCCTGACTTGTTTGGACTTTATCAGTGTTTGAAATGGTGCTTTATTGTAGGTTAGAAAAACACTAATTTGGGTACAAGCTCTGAGACTTTGTAATTAGCTTATAGGATTTTGAATTCCCACTTGATACGGTACTAGTTGAAAGATTTTTAGCTTTATTTTGTTTACAGCTTTAAAATCGATTAAATGTTTTACATTTATCTTCAAATTGGTTCTCCAATATTACACAGTATTCTTAATAAACTTTTACTGCTTGTTCCTTAACATCAAAAATATTATATTAACACATTGGAATGTCAATCTTAAGAGCATTAAAATAACCATAATACTAAAACTATCTTATATCCCAGGGTTTAGCACATTTTCAGGTGCATGCTTTATTATTTTAAAAAGTAAATTATAAGTAATGTTATACTGTCTGTTTTGAACTCACATTTCCATTTCGGATCTTGCAGATTTTATATTGGCTGTGATCGGTGTCAGAATTGGTACCACGGGCGCTGCGTTGGCATCTTGCAAAGTGAGGCAGAGCTCATTGATGAGTATGTCTGTCCACAGTGCCAGTCGACAGAGGATGCCATGACAGTGCTCACGCCACTAACAGAGAAGGATTATGAGGGGTTGAAGAGGGTGCTGCGTTCCTTGCAGGTGAGAGACCATTGTGCAGAGTGTTTGAAAATGAAGTCAGCCAGCATGACTTTGGAAACATTTCTAGGGTTTGAAGTTTCCAATCTTAGAGTATGTGATTATTTACTGACTCCCAGCTAGTCCAGTGAAGTGCTTGACAAACTTTAGTCCTTCACATGCCAATGTCATGAGACTTACCATATCCCCACACCACCTCGATTGTTGTTTATCTAACACTCTTATTTAAAATAACTTGCTTTTTTAACTTTAATTTTATTTTTAAAGAAAACTTTATCTCATCCCCATAGATAAACACAATTTGTTTATATTCTATTTATTCCCTTCTTTATGAAAAGTAAAAAGGGATAGGAGCCAGGCGTGGTGGCTCATGCCTATAATCCTAGCACTTTGGGAGGCCGAGGCGGGAGGATTGCTTGAGGCCAGTAGTTCAAGACCAGCCTGGGCAACATAGTGAGGCACTATCTCTACCAAAAATTTAAAAATAAGCCTGGCATGGTGGCGCGCATCATAGTCCTAGCTATTTGGGAGGCTGAGGCAGGAGGATCGCTTGAGCCCCGTCATTATAGGTTGCAGTGAGCTGTGATCACACCATTGCACTCCAGCCTGGGCAACAGAGTGAGACCATGTCTGAAAAAGGAAAGGGGACAGGGATGGTTTGCAAGATTTGCAAGTGATAGAGATATATTCAAGACATAAAGCGCTAGATTGAAACTTTCTCCTGTTGTAATTATAGTCATAAAAATGGAAAGAACTGGAAAGAGAATCATAGTCTCTCTTTTTTTTTTTTTTCAGAAGAGAACATTTCTCACTGAGAGAATCATGGTCTCAATACGTGGTTGAGTGTTACTTAACATCATACCTCTGCCACCTCATTAACCAGTGCTGGTAACCATTCTATACTTCGAAACCATCCCACCCCAGTTGTATAGACATGATTACAATGCCAACATTACTCAGTTGGCAGGGTGTCATGTAGGGACCAGAGTACAGATTTCATGACTCCTAAGCCAGTGCTCTACCCCAGATACCAACGTCCTCAGACCAGCCTTTGAGGACTATTATTATAGAGTATGCTCATCTTAGGTAATTTGCGACTAAAGCAGAAATCATCTAGCGTAAATAATTCATCTATCAAATTTAAAACTGACTTTTGGAGTTTAAGGGTTAATCGATGTAGTAACTCAACTGGGTGACATAAATGGAATCGATATTTCCACCTGACAATAATGATGCCTATTTTTTCATTATAGGCACATAAGATGGCCTGGCCTTTCCTTGAACCGGTAGACCCTAATGATGCGCCAGATTATTATGGTGTTATTAAGGAACCCATGGGTAAGTACTTGAGTTGGATATTAAGTTGTTTCAGAAGTCTCAGCAGCTATTTTATTTATCATCCATAAAATTGATATATCATGAGACCATCTTGAGCAAGGCTGGTGGGAGTATAAATTGGTATGGTCCCTTTGGAGGATAAATTGGGAGTATCTGTTAAAGTTTAAATGTGCATACCCTTGAACCTAGCAACTTCATTTCTTAGGATTTACATGTGCACAAGTATGTTGTTCATTGCAACAGTGTTTATAATTGCAAAAACATTGGAAATGAAATTAATAGCCATCAATAAAGGAACAGCTATATCAAAAGGTATTATGAGTGCAGAGTTATGCAGCTTTATAAAAGAATGAATGAAATCAGTGAATAAGTTGGGGTCTGTACAACCCCATCCTCCCCTGTCATTTCTTCCTCATCTTTTCTTGAAGGAAAGCAAATCTGATGGACTCGCAGTAGAGATCCAAGAGAATATAGTCTCCTTTCCCAGAAAAAAGGGTAATAACAGCCACAAGTAATTGTATTAAGATGAACAGCTATAAATGATTGTATTAAAAAATAACTTATCTGCAAAATAAATTATAAAAATTAAAACATAGATGAAAGCTGCCAAAGGATTGCCTCCAGCTGATGAAAGAATTGTGTTTCTAAAGCCAGCTAAGCATTTTTTAAATGGGAAGAGTTTGTGTTTGATGGCAGAGGGGGAATCGTGAAGAAGAAATAAATGAGGACTTAGTTAAAACCATCTCTGAAAAAAAAAACAAATGAGTAGGTGTTACCTCTGTCATGATGTTGAAGATGGAAGGAGTACATATTTCAGTTGGTGTAGTCTCCTTTGAGAAAGTATTTGGGGGGATTTATTAAAATAAATTAATAAATTAATTCTGATAAAAATAATTCAAGTTAATTGTAGAAAATTAGGAAATAAAAAAAAGAAAACATAAAGGGTACCTTTCATCTCTTTCTCACTGAACCAGCAGGCCGTCCATATAGGGCACAGGGGTAGCCTTTACTTTTGGTGTATTCTTTTTTTGTTTTCTTTTTTTTTTCTTCTTTTTTTGGTCGGTCAGTTCATGGCAGACTTTTGGTATATTCTTGTCCACATGTGTGTTAACACTGAGATCATATAGTAAATGCAAACATTTTCCCGTGTGTTATCAACAGTATGTTGTTAATGGCTTTTTATGGTCTATTAATTGAATATACTATAACTTACTGAACCAAAATTCTTGAAGAGCTAGATTGTTTTCCAGTTTGTTTTTTTTGTTTTGCTTTTGTTTATACCGAGATAAACATCATCTTATGTATCTCTTAGGTAGGTATATAAATATAATATAGATCTCTAAGATGTGTTGTTGGAAAAAAGAAAAGAAAGTTACAGAACAATACTTAGATTTTAAGCAGTAAATATTTATTTTCTAAGAGTACATACTTGTGTTTAGAAATGCATAGAAGATATGAGGAATGATGTAGACTAAATTGAAAATAGTATGAAAATAGTAGTTTCCTTTGGGGGTATGAGGGAACCAACAAGATTAGTAGCTTTTGTTTTCTTAAACAGAAATAGGTTTATATGAATTAATGTTTTATAATATAAACTTAACAGTACAGTTTTTTGTAACTTAACAGTATTTTCACATCAGCTATGTTATTGACCTACATTGTTTTTAATTGTATAAAATTAAAATTATTTAATCGCCCCCATTAATGGATTTTTTGGTTGTGTACAATTTGGGGTTTTTGTTTTGTTTTGTTTTTGAGATAGGGTCTCGCTCTGTTGCCCAGGCTGGAGTACAGTGGCGTCATCATAGCTCACTACAACCTCAAACTCCTGGGCACAAGCCATCCATCTGCCTCAGCCTCCCGAGTAGTTGGGACTGTAGGCATGTGCCACCACGCCCAGCCAATTGTTCTGTTTTTTGTAGAGATGGGGTCTCACTATGTTGCTCAGGCTAGAATGTAGTTTCACTAGTAGAAATAGCATGTCAGTGAATATCTTTGTGCATGAGTCTGCCTGCATTTGTTTGTTTTCTTAGGAAAAATTCCTAGAATTAGAATTTCTGGGTCAAAGGGTATATATACTTTTTAGGCTTTAAAATAAAAAATTCCAAATTATACTTCAGGAAATTGAACCAATTTCCACTAACAGTGTATATCTATAGGCTTCTCTCTGCACTCTTAAAGAACACTGTGTTTTATCTCTTTTGAGGGGAATATTTTTTATCTTTCAAAATATTTATTTCAAAAGCAATATGTTTTGTGGTATACAAATGCAGATGTTAGAGATGTAGAGTAAAAATAAAAGTACCAGAGCCAAGTGAATGTCATTTCAAATCAGCAGAGGAAGAAATAATTCATTAGTAAATAAGGTTGAGCAACTGCCTACATATCTGAAGAAAAAATTCTATCTCATACTATATGCCAGAATAATTTGAGGTCAAGTAAAATTTAAGGGCAAAAATTAAAACCATAAAAAGTACTAGGAGACAGAACACTAAATGTAATCACCAAATTGTACATATAAAAATGATTAAAACAGCAAATTTTATGTTACATGTATTTTATTTTAGTTTTTCATTTTTATTTCTTTTGAGTTAGACTCTCACTCTTTTATCCAGGCTAGAGTGCAGTGGCATCATCATAGCTCACTGCAACCTCAAACTCCTGGGCTCAAGCCATTCTTGGACCATAGGCGTGCACCACCACACCAGGCTAGTGTTTCTGCACAGGGCCACACTTTTCATTATCATAGCTTTATAATATTTTTTAGTGTTTGACATTAAATCTCTGTCATTACTTTTATTTTTCAAATGTTTCTTAGGTATTCTTTCTTGTACTTTTATTTTTTGGAAGAACTTTAAAATCATTTTTTCAAATTAAAAAAAATTAACTTTTTAGTTTGGAATTGTTTTTATTTGTCTGTCAATCTTAGATTGATTTGATATTACTGGCCTTTCACTCTCCTAGATTTTTATATAAAACTGTGTGCTGAATTTTCTTGAAACACAACATTCTCCTAGGAGCTAATGTTTCCAGTAGATTTAGCTCAGTCATTATATTCCAAAGCATTTACCTGCTCTGAGAGGAAGAAAACAAACTGTTTTTCCTCTGCTCTCACACCGCAACAATCAACACAGAAGACTTCTGTGACCTCTGGTCACCAAGAATTGTGTGGGGATTTCTTCCCACTGACAGCCAATCCAATAATCTTCAGGGGACACCAGCTGAGTGTCCTCTAATTCAGTTCAATTTTGACACTGTCTACCTGGAGATGGCATCAAATGACACAGATTGAGGGATCAGTCCCCGAGACTGCCCCTTTCTTCAGATACCAATCCTGGCCCAGGTTGTTTTTTACCTGTATTTACCAGCTATAAAGCAGGGTCCCCATGTTTCCCTCTTATGATTCGATTAATTTGCTAGAGCAGCTTACAGAACTTAGGGAAACACATTTACCGGCTTATTATAAAGAATATTGCAAAGGATACCGATGAGCACCAGTTAGAAAAGATGCATAGAGCACGGTAGGGGGTGGGGCACTGAACTTCTCTGCCCTCTCTGGGCTGGGGGCGCCACACTCCAGGAACCTCCATGCGTTCAGCTACGGGGAGGCATTCCAAACCCAGTCATTTAGGGTTTTTATGGAAGCTTCATTATGTAGGCGTTACTGATTACATCATTGGCCATTGGTGATCAGCTTGACCTTTAGCCCCGCTCCCCTTCCTTTAGGTGGGGTGGGCTGGGACTGAAAGTCCCAACCCTCTAATCCTGTCAAAGTCTTTCTGATGACCACCCCCCATCCTGAAGCTATCTGGGGAACCCCAGCTACCAGTCATCTCATTAACATATAAAACATACTCATCACTCCAAAGATCCAAAGGTTTTAGTAGCTAAATTTCAGGAAATGGGGACAAAGACCAAATATATATTTCACAATATCACACCTGCCTACCACCCTAATGATTTTCTCTCATTTCTGCATACTACCTGTACTATTACATACTAATATTTTTATATCAGCTAATATTTTTCCATTACATTTATTTTAAGTAGACACTTTATATCATTACTGTCATGAACGGTAAGTCAGTATCACTTGTCACAAATAAAAGGTAACAATAAAAATGAATAAAGAAAACAAAATGATGTTATTAGTCTAATACAAGGATCATAAAATGACTAGTACAGAGATTTTGTTCTTAATTCTGGATTCGCACCTTTTCTTTGTACATATGCTATATTTAATTTGCATGTGAAAATGTATTATACTTAGATACGCATAGAACATGTTGGTGTGGTTTCCTTGATCTCAAACCAGTTGAAAGAAGAGCTGTTCTATGCAGTTAAGTGAAAGTAAAAGAACCCTAACAGCAACCAGGATTTATGTTTAGAACCTCAGTCAAAGACAAAATTGGAAAAGCACTCCTGCGTTCTTTATGAATTACTAAATAGTCTCCAGTGGTGAACTGGCCTGATTCAAGGACTGTTTGGACAGTAAACATATATTCTTGTTAGTTACAACTTTGGGGAATATTCACATTGGAAAAACCTTAAAGTTTTTAAAATGTTTCACATTTTGTGTTTTTAAGACCTTGCCACCATGGAAGAAAGAGTACAAAGACGATACTATGAAAAGCTGACGGAATTTGTGGCAGATATGACCAAAATATTTGATAACTGTCGTTACTACAATCCAAGTGACTCCCCTTTTTACCAGTGTGCAGAAGTTCTTGAATCATTCTTTGTACAGAAGTTGAAAGGATTCAAAGCTAGCAGGTGAGCACGTGGATTTAGTGTCCTGAATTAATTCAGCTCTTCAAACTCTTTATACTGTCTAAGGAATTAGCCAATGCAGTTTAGAGTAAATTTGAACCTTAAAATAAAAAATCTTAAGAAGTTAAGACTCTGGCATTATGCTATCCTGCCAAGGACAAATGGACAAAAAATAAAAGGAAAGTGCTGGGTTTTTGATCTACTTAAAATTAGTCATTTTCTTTTAAATTAAAAAAGCATTTATCACATGCTTACAGAATACAAGCAGGGCATATATAAAGGTAGTAAGAGCTCTTGCTCTCACTGAGTTTTAGGGGACTACAGAAGTATGGAAATGGCTGTTCTGTAGAGCAAAGGGGAGACTGTAAAGGGGGTTATTTAAACACTTTCCCCTTAATTTACATTTGCTATATATTTGAAATCATAAAATGTTACATTTTTCTGGATATTTTTTCTCTGGGCAAAGCTAGACTTTAAGTTCTTAAGCCTTTTCTTTGAACCTCGAGTAACACAAAAGTATTGAGCAACTTTGCAGGAAATACAGTGACTATGACCTTAATGCCCTTCTGTTTCTGAACTTTAACCCCCTTCTCAAGCCTATGAGTTTCTTCCTTCCAACAGAGGCCTGTTTTCCTTTCCCACGGTGGCTGCCACCACTCCAAAGCCCTTAAGATTCATTACTCACCATCTCCCATCCACTGACCCACAGCTTGGTCATCCCTAGATACTCAGATTGGGTAGACCTTGGCTGGGTTGGGCCTGGGCATCTATATGTTATCTAATGGGACTCCTCAAGGACCTGCATACCAAAGTGTAAGAATCAACACTCTACCTGGTAATTTTGCTCTGAGGAGTATCTGTAGGGCATTTTTCTCTTTTCTTCTCCCATAGCAAGGTAGATGGTTACCAACGACTATATTTTAGAGTCAGTTTACATAAAATGAAGGACAAACCCAGCTAAAGTATCCAATTACTTTCTCAGCAAAGAAATCAAAAACTATAGGCAAGGAAGGAAGAAAAGCAGGCAGGCTCTAACCAAGAAACTTCACGCAATCTCTAAAATGTTACCATTTTTATCATCCTCTATCTCTTAATCCATTAGATGCACAACTTACAATGGAAGAAAACTTAATATGACAGAGTCCTCTGGAAAATAATAATAAAATAATAAAGAAATAAGAAGGCATAAACTCACAGTAGTGAAGAGAATGTAGTAGAAACCAGTTAGCTGATGAGATTTCAACAATCTCCCGAATATAAATTTTGGAATATAGAAAGCAAGTGGAAGAGATGGACATACGAAGGCAGGCAAGCCACTACCCGGAATCCTCTTAGCGGGGTTTTTAGCAGATGTGACAGCATGCTACTCAGTAGAACCCCAGAGAGCTTCTACACATGGAGATTTTGAAATACAATAGAAGGCACAAGAAAGGGAACAGAGGGATTAACTGAAGATCTGTGTGTATGGGTTTGGAGGTGGTACTGACATCTAATAGGTAGAGGCCAGAGATGCTGCTAAACATCCTAAAATGCACAGCACAGCCCCCCCTCCCCGGTACGCACACATACAACAAAGATCCAGCCCCAAAATGTCAGTAGTGTTGACATTGAGAAACCCTCACTTCCATAAGCCCTA
This sequence comes from Daubentonia madagascariensis, assembly GCA_023783475.1. Taxonomy (NCBI): domain Eukaryota; kingdom Metazoa; phylum Chordata; class Mammalia; order Primates; family Daubentoniidae; genus Daubentonia; species Daubentonia madagascariensis. The sequence goes on from JAKFHU010000487.1 coordinate 14,435,572, forward strand.
TGCACATATGCGGGGCCCTCCAGGCACACATCCAGTCAGTTAACTTATTGTTCTGAAGTGTAACACACCCAGGGACAGCCAGACATGTAAAGAAAGCCTACAGTGTGAAGCGAAAGGTCAAAGTGTAGCAGAAAAATAGATTTCCAGAGAAAACAAAAGAGAATTTTAAAAAAGAAAACAAACCTCTACATCATATCCTGAGAGAAATTTCAGATGACATTGCATCTATAAAATGGTGAGCAGGGTATTAGGAATAAAAAACAACCTGAGAACAAGAAGGAGTGATTGGAAAAAACACAAACTTGTTGCAAGCAGTGAAAGTTAAAATGAAGGAACACCCCCCAATGTAAAGAACAAAAAGACAAGGAGATGAAGAATATGAAAGAAGAAATATAGAGTATCCAATATTCACTTAATAGAAATTCCAGAAAGAAAGAACAGAGTAGACAGAGGAGAGGAAATTATCAAAAGATCAATATAAGAAAAAATCTCCTGAGAGGCACAAGACTTTAAATCCCAGCAGAACAAATGCATTCATTCAGCCGATGGCTATTGAGAACCTGATGTGTGCCGGCAGTTGGGGATTTAGCAGTGAATACAGTAAAACCCCTGCTTTCTATGGGGGGTGGAAGGAATAGCTGATAAACATAACAAACCATGTTGACAAATGGAAAAAGTTCCACCCCTGTATGCATCACTGTAAAATTTCCAAATGCCAAGGATAAAAGAAGCTCTTCTACAGAGCTTCTAAAGAAGATAAAAGAGATTATGTATAAAATAACAAGAATTAGACTGGTATCAGGCTTTTCTACTACAATGTTTAATGCCAGATTATGGAGGAATAAATCCAAAGTTTAAGGAAAAATGATTTTCAGCCTAGAAGTCTGTGTCCATCCAAACAATTAAGTATAGAAGCAGAATAAATACATTTTCAGTCAGTCATGTAAGGACTCAGAAAGTGTGTCCTTTCTTGGCAAGATGTGTGCTAGCAAAAATAAGGAAACAAATCAAGAAAACAAGATGCTGGGTTCAGGAAACACGAGGTTCAAGAAAGCAATGAGAATTAACTCTGACCCAGGGTGACATTTGTACAGTGGGCCTACATAGCAGGCAGTCCAAATGGTAGAAGAGAGTGGACCACTCCCAAGAGGGAGATGTCTGGAGAGAGAAAACAATTCATACATCATATAATTTGTTTAAGACAGAAAAACATAAGACTATGATTAAGCCAAAGAATGTTAGGGATAAAAATGAAAGGTAATTAGAAACTCCACAAAAAACAAAAAGTTGTATAAGAATACCCTCTTAGCAAAAGACTAGGTGCTACAGAGAAAAATACTTATATGGTTATAATAATGTAAATACTACATTGATTTTAGAATCAACCTATAGACAAAACATAGAACATTATAATTTTTAATTATAGGGAAATAAAACTTGGACTCAAAAAGGGAGGTGAGAAAATGGTTAAGTGAGCTTGGTTCTCATTTGTCAGAGCAGGGTTGAAACGAAATAGGGTTGATAAAACTAGAAATAGCAGTATACGAAATCTTAACTACCCAAAGAACTGAAAAGTCGAAGTGATTGACCCTAAGGAGCCCGGACTTCAGATTGAGTAAAGGCAGGACAGAGGAGCACAACTTCTCATTATAGCCCCTCTCTGCCTTTCGATTTGTACATCATACAGTTACTCTTCCGATTAAATTTCTAAAATTGCTTTTTTAAATTGGAATGGCCTTTGGCAGTAACTGTGAGGTGGAAGGTGGGGGTGGCTTGCAGGCAGAACCTGGAGGATGAGTGGTAGCAGCTGCTGCTGAAAAGGGGAGGAAAAGGCCTGGCGGAGCCTGTGGCAGAACAAAGGAATTTGGGGGGACAGGATGGAGGCATAGGCTGGGCCTGTGCAATAAAGGGGCCACTTAGGATGTCTTGCCGCCTGGTTATTTATGTAGCTTTTTATATACTCAAGTTTACATAATTTTCATTAAAGGATGTGGGAGCTGAATTGAGAAGTTTGCTCGATTCTGCTTAAATAAATAAATTGCAGAGTGAAGAGCTGTGTAAAGGCAACTCACTGTTGCCTTTTTAGGGAATTTCTGTTGATTTCCAGATTTAAGGCAGAATGAAACATATAAGTCACCAGTCATTGAAACTTGATTTATTTATGGATTTCCAGTATTTCCTTTGCCGTATTTCCCCATTTTTAATTTATGATCTCCAGCATTGTCTGCTCATTATTTTCATTACTGCACTTTGTTATAATTCACCATTTATACCATCCATGTTCTTTCTTTTCTTACAGATTGTGATATCTTTAGTCTGAATTTTTAACTGGAATCAGAACTGGATGTTGGGGTCACTCTTTGTTTTATTGTACCACGTGATTACCTAATTCAAAATTGCCCCCAAAAAGTTCAGATTAGTTAATATAATTTTTTAACGTTAAAAAAAGATGTATAGTGGTAAACAATTTATTCTAGCAGCCATGTTGAACAATGTATTTAAAAATTGTAAACTCTTGGAATACTGTATTTATCTGCTATTGCAATATAAAGTATTTTGACTTAGTCCTGGTAACTGTAAAGTAATTTGGTTTACTAACGAAAAGCTGGGAATAAAACTGTGAAACTAGAAAGGAGACTTTCTGGACTTCAGTAGAAAAATGTGATTTTAATATTGCTACTTCTTTTAACACAATTTTTTCCCTTCATATTCCCCAAATCAATGTAAATAAACACACACACCCATGCACGCACACACACACCTTTTACCACAATGGTAATGCTTCTGTAAATGTCTCTATTTGTCCTGTTGGCTGAAAATGTTGTAATCTTTATTAGACAAATATATATATATTTTTAAATATTGGCTTTTTCCAGTGAGCTATCATGTTTAGTGTACAGTGAAATGTTTTAATATTATAGGTTAAAAATTTCTTAATTGTCTTCTTATATTTGCTTGCCAAGGGTGAATGAAAGAACATGGCTGCTTCTCCCAGACTGACTGGCCTTGGCATCCACATAAAGCATCATTGTTTTAAAAAATGAAGGGTGCTTAATTGTTCCCTTTTTTCTATATTCTGTAGGTCTCATAACAACAAACTGCAGTCTACAGCTTCTTAAAGTTCAGCGTGTTACCCTAACATAAAACACAGCAAGAATCTGGTTGTCTGAACTATTTTAAATTAAGGAGCCAGATGTTTTTAGTCAGGCTATCCTGACAAGACCTAAACTTCATTTTTATTGGTCATAACAGTCCAATTATATTCTTGGCCAATTTTGTCCAACGGACAAGAGAAAAGCAAAGTCAACGACACCATTATCTTGTCAAGATCAAATGGTTTTACTATTGTGGCAGAAGCGGGAAAACTTTGTTTATTGAAAAAAAAAAAAGAAAAAGAAAGCAAGAAAAAAAGATACTATGGGGTCAAGTGTAACTCCATGGAAATGCCACGTCTGCTCTTCAGTGAAGAAGCTGGTTTAGAGTCTCACAGAAAACTTTTGACTGTATTTATTTATTGTTGCAAAAAAGACGCTTTTTTATTGCTGCCCTCATTTGTCAGCTAATTATTTTTTCTTATAAAATCCAGCCCCGGTTACATGTAATCCATCCTGTATCTTATCATGATTCCTGTAGGTAAAAGTACAAGACGACCTCTAGATGTCTTTTCTTTCTATGAAAGGAGCTGCTATGTACACATGTGCACACACACAACTGGGAATCAAAATGAGTTTATTGTTCATGGTAGGTAAAAATTAAGCTTGCATAAAGGTTGGGCTAAGTGGTCCTGAACTACAGACTCTGTTGCCTTGAATATAACAAGTACAATTTGTCAATTACTCTGCACCAGGCTAAAATGAGTAAAATCTATTTGAAGGTATCTTGTTTGTAAACATTTGTCAGATTCTAATTTTTCCTTTTTGTATTAAAATTCAACTATGGATGTATATGAAACAAAATAAATGGAGATAATTTTTCTCCCACAGATGGAGGTGTCTTTGAATATGCGCTGATGATTATCTATAAGCCTTTGTGGGGAGGGAGGGCTGCAGGGCTGCAGGTGACAAAAGGCAGAGGAATCTAATTGTACCTGGGTCTCTCCAGGACAGCAGTGGCCCTTCGTTTTACAATTCCCAGTCCATTGTCATCACATCAGAGAAAAATCTTCAGGGGTGCTAATCCTGTTGCATCAATTGATTGTACTAATGAAAAAGGTAATGTGACAAAACACATTGCCTTCATCTGTACATTGTATGATACCAGGCAAATCACCAGTTACAGACAGCAACTAATATTTTATGAAGGGCATTTTTTAGATGACCTCATCCTCTTTGTATTTTTTGTTCGTTGGTTGGGTTGGTTGGTTGGTTTGTTTCGTCCACATAAGGAAAAGTAGTTAAAGCAGTAGGAAGAAAATGGAAACAACTGAGGAAAGTGTATTTTGCATGTTTTTCCTTTCAATGTTCTTACACATTGTATTACTGCATTGTAATAATAGCTTCTATAAAATCTGCCATAGTTGGACTACGCAGCTTTGCAAAAATTTTACTAGAGTTTGCACTAATTCATATTAGCTTTGTCCTACCAAGTTCTGGAATTTATCTAATTATTGTTTTTTTAAAGTTTTCTTCTGTTTAATGTCACCCTGCTATGCAAAACCTTTCCCAGACCTTAGTTTCTTAAAAGAAAGATGTTGCTACAGTTCCTGATTCTTTCTTATTACAGGCTCAGGTGTACAGGTTATTCTGGGTTAATTTTATCTAATGAAGCCCATTCTTTTTTGTACATAAAGATGTCACTTAAACCCATGCTTAAAAACTAAAGAGACTAATTGCTCAATATGAAAACATGGAAACAAAGTTTTTGCTTAAAATACTAAGATGGAAGTAGTTAAATATAGGTTATTTTGTCCTTTTTAAAAAAATGTTACATATTGTATGCACTGTGCTGATGCAAGAATTCTACATTTTAATGAATTATAAAATTATTCTGCATCTCATCATGTCACAGTATTTCTGTACTATTTATTCATATATATATAAATATATATGGGCTTAATCATTTAAAACTTGTTGCGGCAAGAACTTTCCTACCTGTAGGCAATAGATTGCTATGTTTTTAACAAATTGTGGCAAATTCTAAACAGCAATTCTTTTGTACGTAATAGGACATTTCATCCTAGAAAAATAAAGTAATGTTTTTGACATTGGATTTGGTGCAGTTTCTGATGAAACAATGGTTGGTTGGTTGATACATTTTCTGTAGCTGTTGGCATTGCCAAATTGTACAAAAGTAAATTTTATGGATATCCTGAGACCAGGAAGATGTTAATTTCATATGGGTATTTAATGGTATAAAGTATTTTACAATTTCTATCACCATATAAATACATAAAGACATTTTATAGTTTTATCAACTACAGAGCTTTAGTCTTTCAAAAGTAATTTTTGAAAAACATACTTTCTTACAACGAATTCCAAAAGCTGCTTTTCTATGAGTGTTCTTTGACAAGCTTCTGCTATTCAGTGAGATATACATATTATAGCTGTTTTGCTTTCAATAATCCAAGGAGTATAATGTACATTTGTGATCCTGTTAGGATGTTTCTACCCCAGTCTTTGGACCTGTAAATATAATTAACTTGCATCAGTAGATTTCCTTGGCTTAAAATATTTTCAATGCTTGTTAGGCTTCATCTGCCAAGTTCACAATCCTTGAAACCATTTCAGAAAAAGTATTTTCGTAATATTGGTAAGGCTTTTTTCTCCTATCCAAATTCTGCAGGATTTGTATTTTAGTTAATATCCTGCCATAGGTTTAAAAAAAATTGTGAACTTTCAGAGATATTTTCTAAAGTAAAACACTTAACTTCCTTTTTATATTTCAAGTGGCCTGGAGTGTTATTTAGAGACACTGAGATTTGCTGTTGTTTGTAATCTACCTTCCTAGAATCTGCGAATAAAAGTTCTTTACCTATTTCTGCTCATTCCTATTAGGCACACTCCCTGCTGCTTTGTCTTTGGTGGCTTCCACATCTGTGTGCACTTGCAGAGCTGCAGGGTTATGGCAGCATTCACTGTTTTCATGATTGAGGCTGTTACCATAAGTCTCACATTCCATGTCCTTAAAATGAGAATGGTGTTATCTCATGGACAGAGCAATGGCTTTAAGCACGGGGGGAAGAGCTAGCACAAAAGTAGTTTTAATAATTTTGAAATAGTCTGAGGTACATCTAGATACTTAGGGAGATACCAAAAAAGACTTTCCTTGGAAGATCACACCACTTGATCCAATTTGGACCAAATTCAACTAAAGAAATAAGCTATAGTTTAAACATGATAAAGTCCTGCTTTATCTAATTTATTTGTTGCCTGCTCAAATATGTCCTGATATTGAGGTTATGCATTGTAGGCAGCAGGTCAGTTTCTAAATGTTTGCATATACATGTGCTTGGTCAACCTGAAAAATAATTTCAAGAGAAACATAAACAGTGCCAAATGATATCTTTAAAAGATAGTTGTAAAAAGCTAGTACCAAAAAAAAAAGTATGTTTTATAGACCTTTCCCTACCAAAAGAAAAACAAATACTTTTTTTCCCCTTGAATTCTAAAGTAACAGCTTAATTTGAAGGAGGGATGCTATTGAATTACTCTTGAAGGCAACTGAGTATTTTATTGATGAGGGACTATTACGTGTGCACATACACACAAAGGGCCCTTTCGGCTTTGGAGCACAAACCCATTTGCTAAGAAAAATCTATCAATAGGACAAAAGGATTAGAAACTACAATGAATTTGCTCATTAAAATTTTCCATAAAATTAAAGATTGTGTCCAAGGTACTGACTGGATATTAAAAAGGTGATTCTTCTTGACCTTGGTCACCTAACCTGGCATTACGTGTCTTCCTTACTGCCTGTTTCCTGCACACATCCCCACACCCACAGCTGTTCGACCTCGTTTGAGCCTCACTAGTCTTTCCTTACAGAAATGGTCTTGAAAGAAAGCCTTAATTTTTATCCAGAAAGTTTCTTAAGAAACTGGCTTGCATGTGTTTGCCAGGGTGTACATATTAACCATGTGACCTCCCAAGTATCACACATATCACAGGGCTCTGGCACTTTTTGTGTTTCTAGAACATCCCAGAAACTGAGCATTATCAAATCAATCTAAGTCAAACCCTAACCCTTGGGTTTATGTAAAAGTGATTTCTTTTTCTTTTAAACCATAGCTATTTATAACTCCTCTCCTTATGCTTTAACATCTGACCATCCAACCAACAATTTACTTGGCCATTGTGTAATTTTCCCCATCATGCTACTCAAGATCACCACTTAGCCTTTTGACATTTAAGAATTTGGCTTTGGTTTTTGTGACTGGCACTATTTTATGCCTGAGTTAATTTTTTTTTGGGGGGGGGGGACAGATAATTTTGTCTTAAAACTAACTCAAAAGCTCTTCATTAGCTGCATATTCTATTGCCAATAGTTCATGTAGTAATGCAGCTGACTCCCAAAAAGCAATTCTAGTAAAATTTTTAATAAGTTTGGACAAGATGCATTTTTGGAAAATTCCCTAAAAATCCCTCAGTAATACTTCACCACAGAATAGTTAGAACCTCTCAATTTTATTTTACTTCTATTTCCCATGTTTGGAACAAATAATATAACAGTATCAGACATTATAATGTCTTATGCTATTGCTACTTGTTTCCCATGAATTCCCTAGTGTCCCATCCTGGACGTCCTTAGGTGTTTAGTGCTACTGTGTGCCATTACAGAGTAAAGACACATTTGGAGCTACGTGAGTGCATCACCTGGAGACCAAATAGGCTGTTTTACTCTTTCTAGTGCAGTTCCTCTTTATCTTTCTTTAGGCAGTAATCTTCAACCATGCATTATTGGTGTTTCTATTCACTGTGCTTCAAATTAACTGAGGTACAGCCTGATCTTTCGGGGGAAAAAAACCCTGTAATGTCTTTGTGGATTCAAGTATAAAATCAATATTAAATTTAGCTAGTGATTAAACCTTTTGCTAACAAACTGGAAAATGTTTAAAAGTCACTTGCTTGTGAGCTGTCATTGATTAATATTGGTTCCAGGGTATTTGGTGTAAGTTTGAGAAAGGCTTTTTCTCAAATCTTTGGGGCTCAGTGAGGCTAAAAAACAAAACAAAAACAAAAACAAAACAGGTGCATCCAAGATCTGATTTCAAGGCAAGATTTACTGCTTTACAAACACAAACATGATACATATAATACTTGGTCTTAATAGAAAAATGACATCAGATACACCCAGAATACGGTTAGCACTGGGATAGCTGCCAGTTGGCACAAAACGTAAGTTATTAGGAGCAGGGAGGTATGAAAATAAACTATATCATACATTTTGGTACATTAAGAACACTTTAGCTTGAATTACGCCCTTTAGTGCTCTTTAAATGTAAAATTTTAATACTTGTGCTGGGCTCTGACCCTAGTGTTTGATCTAAATGACATTTCATATGTAAATGTCTTTTGACTAGTGCACTTTTCTGTACAGAATTTAAAATGTGATGGTTTGAGTATAAAATTTGGTTTCATACATGCTATAAGCTATTCAAAGTTGTATATTTAAATTCAAGAAAATGTTTTTTGTGAACTATTTCTACTACAGAATGTATTAAATTAAAATAATTTAAAAACATGAAGCAATGATCTGTTAACTGGACAGGTCAATTGTCTGAGCTGTGTGAATCACTGTCTGGCACTACAGTTGCATAACCTTGCCACTGAGCTCAGCATGCCATTAAGAAGCATTTTGTAAATAAGAAAGTGCCACCTCCACGATTAGAGCTGGAACTATGCAAGTCATTCAGAAAGTAGCTATGGGCCCTCTTCTAAAGGAAGACCCCATTACATGAAGGTAGACGTTTCATGTCTCGTTGCTGAATTCCAAGTCTCTTGCGATACAGAAGTGCCAGGTGGTATGTTTCAAATGCACTGGGTGTGAATCGCACCTTGAACTTGCCCTTCCCTTTTTCGGTTAAACCTTTTCACGTAGCTGCTGCTGCTCCTGAGCAGTCCATCCCCTGGACGGAGGCGCCCTCTCAGGACCTGGAGCAGAGCTGCAGGGAGCTGCCGTCTCTTATGGTAGATGTGGCCCATCACAATATACCTGCTGCCTGAACAAAATAACCAAAATATAAATTAATAGTGTCTTTTAAATGCCATGAAGCAACAAAATGTAAGGCCTTTATCTCAAATCTATTATTTCAAATCTATTATCTTGCTGCACATGTTGAAACTCAGACATTTAAACTACATGCAGCAGGAGGAAACAGTGTAGTGACCTTTAGAAGATGACCACATAATCAACCTGTACGCGGCCAACATTACAGAACAAAGGTCCTAATCACAAGGTATCAGCAGGACTTTCCAGAGCAGTCTAGAAAGATATGGGAGAGGGTATTTACTCTCTACCCGCTCCCTGCCCCTCCCCCCAAAAAGAAGCCTTTCGAAACTCAGTTCTTTGGGGAGTCCCTTATTCTTCCCTTCTGGCAACGGTGTTTCGTCATTCACCGCATTTGTCAACATATACTTATTGAGTGCCTGCTTTGCGCCAATCGGTGCTGTCCCCACCTTTGCGGGGAGGAGGGGGACTGAAGGGGCTTAAATCCAGGGTGGCCGAGATAATACCTGTCGTCTAAATTCTATTCCTGTTTCAATACCACCACCGCCACCCCCCAAAAAGAAGGCTGGGGTGACCACCGGAGACCGGGCTGTGGCATACACGTTTCAAAATGGTGTTATGAAGTACATAGGAAGCGGTCGTTTAGGTCAGGTTCAATACCAGGTCTAAATTCTGGGCATGGCTTATTGCAACTGGCGGAGTCCAGGGCTAATATGTGGACTCGGAAGAAAAACCCGTCCGGAGTGATGTACAGACGGTTCATCTTGTACAGCCCGTCCCGGTCCACCAGCAGAGTCACGAGCCGGATCCCCGCGCCGAGCACATCCACGTCGTGCACGATCCCGTTCACTGCTGCTTTCAAAAGAGAGTTTGGAGACAAGCGTTACACCGACTTCCTCTCTCACTCCGGTGCGTTTGTTTCAGCGAATCGCGAAAGGACGGGGCCGCCAGGAGGCGCGCGCGGCTCGGAAGGGCTCGGCTGGGCGGGGGGCGCTGCGCGCGGGCTCACCGAACTCGCTCGCGCAGTACGACTCGCGCTCGTCCAGGTCGGCCCTGCAGGCGCGCGCGCAGGGCTCGGCGCCGGCCTCGGCGTCCCTCCGCGGCGAGCTGAGGCGCGGCGGTGGCGGCGGCGGCGGCGCGCGGGCGCGGGCCCGGGGGCCGGCGCGGCGGCGCGCGGCCGGTTGGGTGGGCGGGGCCGGCGGGGGCCTCGGCGGCGCGCGCGGGAGGTCGGACGGCGGGGAAGCGCAGGGCCCGGGCGCGCGCCCGCCGCGGGGCGTCCTCCGGCGCGGGCACGCGGCGCGGCGACGCGCGGTTGTCGGCCTGAGCGAGACGCGGGCCTGGCGGCCCGGCGGGCGCGCGCGCGGCCTCCCGGAAGCCGGCGCGGTTCTCGGCGGGCGGCGCGGGCTTCCCGGCGCGGTCGGGCCAGGGGCGGGCGGCGGGGGCGGCCTCGGGGACCGGCTGCGGCCGGAGCCCCGGGGTCTCCTCCGCGCTCGGGCCGCCGCTGGGGTCGGGCTTTCTGTCGTGCGGCGGCGAGGCTGCGGGAGAGAAGCGAGAGGCGGGGAGGCCGTCAGGGCAGGAGAAGCCGTGACCGGGAGGCTGGGGAGGCCGGGGAGGGGGAGGAGAGCGGGGACAAGGGAGACTTGGCAGGCACCTGCAGGGGGCGAGATGCGGAGGCCGGGAGACCTGGACGGGAACGAAGGGGGGGTGGGGACAGCCTCCCTCAGCTTCGCGCCCGAGGCCCCAAAGGAAGAAGATGAGGGCCCTGTCCTCTAAGAATGGGGCCATCCAAGAAAATTTTGCGCCCCTCATGTGGAATCAGAGACCTGATGCAAGATTTTATTTTGTTCGGGAATCTTTTGAAATCTATAGCTTTTAAAATTACAACCCCCAGTTGATTCTAAGCCAAAACATTTCTGGCAACATTGGTTAAATAACAAACTTTATGTCCTTCCTTTAACATATATATGTCCGTACGTATAAACATCCGCCTTTTTGCTATTTACAGTTTGTTAAGAAAGTACCAAGGAGCAAACCCCAGGGGGAAAGGTCTCATATTACAGGTTCTCCTAATTGTTTAAGCGCCCCTGACAACAGAACTATTTGGTTTTCCCATCCGTGTTTACACTGTCATCTTGGTCTCTGCAGAACCTAGTAATTGTGAGTGGATTTTTATCTGGCTTCTTGGACACCACTTACTGGTAAACCACAGCTGAGGAAGGTTTTTACAGCTTGGCTGGGAGGCGCAGGCCCCTGGTTAAGTATAAAAGCACACATCGCTTACATTTTTGCCCCATTAGATGGTGGAGAAAAAACTCCTAAATGGCATGGCATGAAAACAAATTTTGAAATTATTAATGATTTTTCCCAGCTCTGCAGACAGGTTGGTGGGCAAACTTCAGCCAGCTTGGGAGCTGGGCAACTTTCCATGCCCAGTTACACAATATCACCTCCCCGCCTGCCTGGGTCCCAGTGCCCTCCAAACAGGCGCAAGAGCTCAGAAACTTGTCTTTATTTTTCCCTCCCCTTGCATTAAAGAACTCGGTCTGCCCATTTGCAGCTCTGGCAACACTTCATTTAAAGTGACTTATCTTGCCAAATTGATAATCTCCTTTAAAATCAGCTTTCCCCCAGCAATAATAGCTCTGGTTGGAGTTCGTGTTTTTGCAAAGAGGTTGATTGTGACTCATTATGCTAAGCGGTTGTGCCATACACAGCTGAATAAAGTCCTGGTGGACATCCAATTCCTGGCTGTCAACTGTTGACCTCACAACTGCTTCCCCATTGATATCACCATCTGTTGTCATGGGAAAGATTGTCTGATATTTGTGTTAAATGCCACTGAAGTCATTCAATTTCCATGTGGAAAAATAACCCAAAGTAAATTGCCCTGTGCGGTGCGGAAGCTCTTTTTCCCAGAGATAGTGAAGCGAACAGAACAACCGCATGAAAGCAAAACAAAAACGCCGTCCCCCAGAGAACCCCTTATTTCTCCATTGCCTCTGCAAACCTCATTTCATTCCATGCATGAGATGTGTGTGTTTTAAAGACAGACCCTGGCTCAGGTGTCCCCAGGCTGTTCTCTGGGGCCGCCGACTTGGGCTGTCCTCCCCCAGCCCAGCCCGGCGCCCCGCGCAGCCACCGAGCGCAGCGGACCTCGGGCGTCCCGCGAGCCCGGCCCCGGGCGCGGCTCCCGAAAGGCGCGCCACGACCCCTTTTGACACTTTCCCTCCTCTGTGATGGAGCAACTACTTAACATGCAAAGTTTTCTCCAGCCTGCCCGGCTCTCTCGGGATCATTTCAGTAGCTGAACTGGCGTCTTTCCGAAAAGGCTGCCAGGCGACGCAAAATCTTGGGGACACAGTTTGCTCCTTTCTAACACGAACACAGACCCGGAGCGTCCTCTCCTGCAAGCTCTGACCCCTTCCTCGTCCCGCCCTTCATCGCGCCCTCTCCCCAGGTCCCCCCCAGATCCCAGCTCCTCTTCCAGGGCTCTGCAGGATCTTACCTTTTCTCTCCGCCACTGGGGCTTCGGGGGACGAGCCCACGATCAAACAGAGAAGCCAGAAAGCTCTAGCTGTCATTTTTGCAGACAGGGTTCCCAGGCTCTAAAACTGAGCCTGGGCTTTTGCTTGCTTTCTCTCCCCCCACCCCTTCTCCACACCCCCACCCCCGTTCATGCTAATGAGGGGCAGCCTTTGGGGAAACGGGAATCACTCACTGAACAGACCATTGGGACAAAACCGAGCTGCAGGGATTTCTCCCTCTTCCTGAGGGGCACGAGCACATGGCCTCTCAAAGTTGTCCCCGGGAATGTCTGTCCTGTGATCTGCAGGCAAGGATAACATCACAGCCTAAACTTTAAACCTGTGTGCCTTTGCAGGCTGGGGCCGAGGGAGCAGAGGGTGGGGTGACAAGTGGAGGGAATAGGGGTGTTGAGGGGCTGAGGGACAGGGCGGGGTGAACGAGGGATGGGAACTTTTTTCTAGATTAAGTCAACACAAATAGGAAAATGAGCTGGGCTTGTGGAAGGGAGGAGATTCCAGATGACAGAAAATGTGTCCCAGAATGTGTCAGGCAATTCCTAGAGAAACCACGTCATTACCTCCTAGGTTTGGTAAAACTCATTCACTATATGTCACATTTATATTCTAGAACTGGAAGGGGGAAAAAAGCCTTCCACAAAATAGTTTCTCTTCTCTCTTCCTTTCTTTCTCTCTCTCTCTCTCTCTCCCTCCCTCCCTCTCCTTTTTGTACGTCTCTTAATTGAAATTGGTGTTTAGTTGGCCAGATTCATCAAGTCCACACTGAGTACCTTTTACCTGCTGCTAGGTGCTAGGGGACAGAGATAAGTAAAACACCTTCCCAGCGCTCTAGTGATGGCTCACCTCTTCGAGAAAGGTAGAACTCTTTTTTTTTTTCTTTCTAAGAAAAATAAACATTCACTGCTTAGGTCTGAATTCTTGAGACAGCACTGCATATTTGTCCTGATCTAAGGATCCTTCGATTGAACAGAAGTGGCATTCACCAAAGGGGGAAATAAGTTTACCAGAGTAAACCCACAACCTTAATGATGTATCATTTCAACAGCTTCAAACCCAAGAGGAAGGGGACGTGGACTGAGAGGAAGGAGTTTCATCTGCAGCGTACCAGCCAACAGAGCGATGCAGCTGCTGAAAGAATAAACTTTTGCTGCTCTAATAACTTATGTCTCAAAAATAATAGCGCTAGTGGAATGATCAGACTGGGGGGGGCGTGCAGGGAGGGCAGTGCTTATATTTTCAAAAAAGGCCCTGGACAGCTAGGAGGAGAACAGTAGGGTGGGAGGAAGGTTGGACTCCATGGTGTTCACGTTGTTCTGGAGGAAATGAGGATAGGTAGTTAAGCACACAAAAACATTTCTTATATGTTGTGAAAGCACCTGTAGGTAGGAGTTATGAAGTGACCAGTTTAATTTCAGCTTAAGAAAGAATATTCTTACAAACAAGATCTCCAAGAAAGCAGATGGCTTTGAGGGATTATAGCAATGATGCCCACTGGGGACATCCAAAGAGGAGAACATTAGTGACACTGTAAAGCAGATTCCTAAATTGGGTGTGTTGTGGATTGAGGGATACAGTGAGGTAAATATGTTCATCTAGACAGAGGCTGCTGGCTCTGGCCATATGTTGGAGGGTGACACCTTGTTCTGTAGTTTGGTCCTCAACTCTCCGTAGCCCGAAACTCAATGCTGTCAATGAATCAGATTCATGGGACCAAACTCATTTTAAAAAGCACACAAACATACAAACAAACAAAAAAGCTGCATAAACCAGAATATCATTTCTTTTTTTTTTTTTTTGAGACAGTATTGCTCCGTCACTCAGGCTAAAGTGCAGTGGTGTCATCACAGCTCACTGCAACCTCAAACTCCTGGCTCAAGGGATCCTCCTGCCTCAGCCTCCCAAGTAGCTGGGACTACAGGCATGTGTGACCGTGCCTGGCTAATTTTTTCTATTTTTAGTAGAAACAGGGTCTCACTCTTGCTCAGGCTAATCTCAAACTCCTGACCTCAAGCGATCCTCCTGCCTTGGCCTCCGAGAGTGCTAGGATCACAGGCGTGAGCCACCATGGCTGGCCCAGAATGTCGTTTCTTAATTTGCAATGGGGAAGATACAGTAAAGGTGATTCAGAGGACTAATTATTAATTAGAAGGTTGTCGGTACATCCAATTGCAGCTGAAAGAATGGGCTAATCTCTTATTCGGGTATTAGAGGAGCAAATTCTCTATTTCCTCCAAAAGAGTAAACCTCTCCAGTCACTGCAGGCTTGTGTGCACCACTGTCAGTGTCTCCAGACTCTGACAGGACCAGATAGACACTGTTAAGTCCATGTCCTTGTTTATATTATAGATGTCCTCAGATCCCCTTCTTTCACATGCTCTTTCTTTAAGTCAAGTGGAATAAAATTAATTAGGCTTAAGCTTTCTCAGTTACAACCACATCTCAGACATACCTTCTTGAGATTACATTCAGGTCACCCAGATCCAATTTGGGGTGTTCCCGAAACTCTTCTGTTGCAGGAATGTTGTGAATGCCCTGAAACCCACACCCTGAAATGTAGAGGCAGGGAGCAGGCTGGATGGCTCCCAGGGGCTCTTAACAGTTCCCGGGATGGCACCATTTGGAAGAACCTGCCAGAGTACTGGGCTGGGTCTTGGGCTTGCAGGCTGAGAAACCACACTAATGGTGGAAGGTACAGAGTTCAAGAAGATGGATCTCTGTAGCCAGAATGCCAGTTTATTGATTTACAGTGAAAAATTGACTCAGGCAGACATGCATGCTCATGTCAGCCTGGCTAGCATTCTTTTTCTATAAACAAGCTACATGAGAAGCCAAATTATCAGCAGGGTACTTGGTAATATAAACCAGAGCAAGGAGAGTTTGTCATATGATTGGAATGTTTAACAGTATTGGTTTCTTATAGCCTAATGTATCTGTGTCCACAATAGGTATGTATACTTGTCAGGTGGAAGAAGCCAACTGGCATTCTCTCCCCTGACAATTTCTGGTATTTTGAGTGTATCTTTCTGCTTAGCAAATATTTATTGAGCATCTACAATGTGTTGTATAATTAAGAATTTGTGCTGGGTTCCTGGCACAGAGCTTCTAAAACCCTTGGAATTTCCCAAGTGATAGAAATGTCTCTATTATTCATGAGCTTCATGGATCGCATCTGAGTTTATGCTAATGAGGTGAATCTTGGAGGGCCCCTTGACAGCTTCAGGATGAGGACTGGTTATCAGAAAGACCAACCATATGATCAGAGGGTTGGGACTGAGCCAGCCAGCAACCTCCAGGGAGTAGAGAAAAGCTGGGGCCTGAGTTCAATCACATAGCCAATGATTTAATCAATCACGCTTGCTTGATGAAACCCCAATAAAAACTCTGGACACTGAAGCTCAGTGGAGCTTCCTGGCTGGTGAACAGTTGATGTGCTAGGAGCAATGTGGCCTAACCCATGGATAGAGGACACAGAAGCTCTGCATTAGGAACCCTGCCAGAACTCACCCTTTGTATCTCTTCATTCAGCTGGTCGATTTTATTACCTTTATAATAAAACTGTAATTGTAAGTATAGTGCTATCTTGAGTTCTGTGAGTCATTCTAGAGAATTATCAAACCTGAGAGGGATCGTAAGAACCCCCCAGATTTATAGCCAGTTGTTCTGAAATGAGGGCAGTCTTGCTGCGGAACATGCCCTTTAACTAGCAGTAGGGTCTGCACTAACTCTGGGTGGTTGGTACCATAATTGAATTGCAAGATACCAGTTGGTAATGGAATATTATGTGCCAGGCACTGTTTTAGAAGCTAGAAATACCAGTCATAATTGTTATTCATAAAGAGTATGATACAATTGCTTTGGTTTCCATTGGGTGAGTTACAGTCACATACTGGGTCTTTGATTTCAGGACAATCTTGATTGGGGCCAGGGTGTCCCCAAATTTGTCAGACTTTAACAGACCCTAAGTTCACTCCCATAAGCACTAGGCTAGGTCCTGTGATATTAGGACATAAATCTTCCCCTCAAGAGGCTCACAGGCTATAATGGGAAATAATATTCAATATATTGTGTTAAGCACAATGTTGATAAGTTGTACTTGCTACAGAGAAAGGAGTGGCTAACAGGAGGTGGAGGCCAAGTAATAGTTGCTGGGGGGCATCATTTATACTCTAGTTTGAAGAATGACTGGGGTGGACCAGGTAGACCAAGGGGCAGAGCACTGCAGGCTGCGACAACAGAGGTGTGGAGGTATGAGAGGAGGTATGAGAGAGTGTGTGTGTCTGTCCAAGCCAAGGAAGCATGGTGGCACACTAGGGGAGCATCCCCAGAGAAAGAAGGCACTGGAGAGTCTCAATGCCTTGTAGACCTAGATTCTCCCACAGACTATGGTGAGCCCATGAGAGGTTGTGAGTGGCTGCTTTTAAATTCTTTATTTTATTTTCCTATCACAAAAGTATTTGTTATCATAATTGAAATCTTGGAAAATAAAGAAAAGTAGCCACAAAAACTACAAAAGGTAGACCTTGTCTAAACACCCTCCCTCCAGCCCCCAACAATCACTGCAACATCCCAACGTATTTCCTTCAGGTTCCTTCTTAGATATCATTTTTACACAGATGTGATCAGAGTGTCTACACTATATTGGCTCCTGTGTTGTTCACAGAATACTATGACATAACACTTCCCCACCCTATGTTTTGTGTGTACAATTTTGTACCCAGCTTTTTTCAATTAAAATTATTAAAATATGATTACAAACTCTTTACTCTTTGTAAACATGAAATCGTGCAACTGCATAATATGTTCTCATTTAGATAAACCATAATTTGGTGAACATTTTAGTCTATTTTCTTTTTTTCATAGAGATGGGGTCTCACTACGTTGCTCAGGCTGGACTCAAACTCCTGGCCTCAAGCAATCCTCCTGCCTTGGCCTCCCACAGCGGTAGGATTATAGGCGTGAGCCACCCTGCCTGGCCAAATCTATTAATTCTTGATATTTTATGTTAAATTTTTTTTATTTTAAATAATAAATTTTAATCGTTTATATAGTCAAATCTGTTGGTTATTTTTTGTGGAAGCTTCCATTCCTTTATAAAAACCTTTAAAGTTATGGCTGGGTGTAGTGGCTCATGCTTGTAATCCCAGTGCTTTGGGAGGGAGGATCACTTGAGGCCAGGAGATCAAAACCAGCCTGGGCAACATAGCAAGACCTCATCTCTACAAAAATTTTTAAAAATTAAAGTTTATACAAGTAATATGTATTCATTGCAGAATAATTAGATATTACAGATAGGGAAAAAAATAAAAAACTATAATCCTCTTGTCTAATAATAACTATTATAAATATTTGATATATCAATTTCCAGACTTTTTCTGCATGCATAGATATAGATATACATATAAATATGTTACATAATCTATATATATAAATGTGTGATCATGGTATATGTATATTTTATGACATGGTTTTTAACAATTTAATTATATGTCAACATCTTTACATTTCAATAAATACAGGCATTCATGATTTTTTTTTTGAGACAGGGTCTCACTGTATTTCCCAGGCTGGTTTGAGACTCCTGGCTTCAAACAATCCTCCTGCCTTGGCCTTCCAAAGTGCTGGGATTACAGGCATGAGCCACCTCGCCTGACCCATGATAATTTTAAATGACTAAATTCCTAGGCATTGAATTATTGAGTCAAGGATATGATAAATTCATTATTTCTACTACATATTGCTGAATTTTATCAGTTTACACTGACCAGCAGTCAGTGTAGGCATGCAATAATGCCTAGTTCTAGTTCTCCATATTATAAATCATCTCATTTTAGAGTCTTGCTGTTCTGAAGGGTTTATTTAAAAAAAAACCAAGATTTCTCTTTGTGTTAATTCATATTTCTTTAATTGCTGGTGAAATATTACATTTTTTCATAGATTCATTGGCCATTCGTATTTCTTCTTTTGTTAATTGTCTGTTTATATGGTTTGTCTATATATGTTGCAAGTATTTCCTCAGAACTTTGTTTAATTTTTAACCTTTTAGCAATTTTCTGGCCATAGAACTTTTAAGTTGTGCATAGTAAAATCCATCAGTCTTTTGTTTAAAAATGTCCCTTGTGTCTTTTGTGTCATCCTTAGAAAGACTTTCTTCAATCCAAAATTATATATATATATAATCTCCCTATATTTTTATAGTGCTTGTGGTTAAATCTTGATTCCATCTGGAATTTATTTATTTTGGTATGTAGTATGAGGTAAGAATCTAATTTTATTTTTTTCTCAAATAACTTGAAAGTTGTCTAACCCAATTGGTAGATAAATCCGTCCTTTCCCAAATTTGAGATGTCATCTTTAACATAGACAGCATTAACTTCTAATAAGTGTAAGTCTGTTTCTAGACTTTCTACTCTGCTCTGATACTGTTTATTCCCATGCCTATATGCCCACATCAGGGCACTGTTATTATATAATTATTGTGGTGTTACAGCCCTCTTTTCAGAAATTGCTTTGGCTATTATAGTGTTTGTTTTACCAAGTGAACTTTAGAAACAGTCTGCTAAATTTTTAAAAATCCTGCTGGAATTCTTTGAATTTGCATTAAATATATACATTAATTTGTAAAATTGATAATTTTCCTCTATTTTCATTCTATCCATGAAAATGGGATATCTCTACATTTCTTTGAGTCTTCTTTTCCTTCTTTCAGAGTATTATCATTTTCTTCAGCTAAGCTCTAAGCATTTCTTGTTAAATTTATTTCCAGGAGCCTGGGCAACAGAGCAAGACTCCATCTCTACATAAACATTTTTTTAAAAATTAGCTGGGCATGGTGGTTTGCACCTGTAGTCCTAGCTACTTGGGAGGCTGAGGTGGGAGGATTGCTTGAGTCCAGGAATTTGAAGTTTCAGTGAGCTATGCTTGCACCACTGCACTCCAGCCTGGATGACACAATGAGACCTTGTCTCTTAAAAAAAATTATTTCCAGGGTATTTTATATTTTTGATGTAATGTGTATAGGATCTTTTTTCCTTCATATTTTCTGAGTGGTTTTGGTAAGTGTCTAGAAATGCTCCTAATTTGTATTGCTTATATCCCAACTTGTGTACCTATATATCCAAAAATATCCCAAATTTTTTCAATTGATTTTCTTGGGTTTTCCCAGTTGAAAATCATATAATCTTTAGATAGTGATAATTTGCCCTTTCCACTCAAATATTTATTTAACTTTTTTATTGCATTAATGAGAGCATTCCCAACTTTGTTGAATAATACCAACCATAGCCATCATTGTTGTTTTATTAGTATTCCTCATTTATAGAAAACATTTCAAATGTTTCATTTTCATGTAACTAAAAACTTGATTTTACTTCAAGTATATTGAGCTATTTTTATCTGCATACCCACACCATTATCACCTTAGGAATCTGACAGATATTCCTATTTTTTGTTACTTTCTTAATGTTGATCTTCTGTTTTTTGTCTTCTACATATTTTATCTTCTAGCTCATTATTTTTCTCTCTCTACATAGGAGACATTCGTGAATGTATACATCATGTCACTGATTTCATTTCCAGTAGCATCAATGCTGCCCTGTGCTCCTTGCAATGAGGATTTTAATGCTCAGGAATTATTCTTAGTGAGTTGCCTTTTTGGTTCATCCTATTGTTCATTCATCTCAGCCTACTTATTTCTTATAATTTCCTGATTAAAAAGGACTCTTTTTTTCTTGTGCTTTTGTGATGATGCCTGACTGTTTCTTAAAATTGTCTTTAGCATTCTTCATCATCATTATTTGAGACATGCTTTTTAAGGGGAAAATATTTTTATTATGAAATATTACAAACATTGAAAAAGCTATAAAGAATAATATAATGAATACTTACATAAGCATGACCCAGTTTTATCAGATCTGAACATTTTTCCATATTTGCTTCTTTTTTTTTCTGTGAGTCCCACCTGTCACTGACTTTTTTTTTTTTAATGTGAAAAAAAATTACAAATATAGTTTATAGTAGCAGCCTCCAAGATGGCCCCCAATGGCTCCCACTTCCTGGTATTCATACACTGAATAGTCCCCTCCCACACTGTAGCAGAGTTGGTCTGAGTGACTGATAGCATATGGAAGAAGTGAGAACATACACTTCCAAGATTAGGATACAAAAAGACTCTCTTCTGGGTGTATATTCTCTCTCACTTTTAGATCTCTCAGTCTGGGAAAAGCCAGTGGCCATGTAGGGAGGACACTCAGGCTTTCTGTAGAAAAGCCCAGGCATGGAAGTGTTCAGCCAATATCCAGTAAGAAACTTCAGCCTGCCAACAACCAATGAGTAAGTTTGAAAGCATATACTCTCCCAGCTGAACCTTCAGATGAGACTGCAGCCCTGGCCCACAGCTTGACTGAAACCTCCTGAAAGACCTGAGCAGAACCAACTGGCTAAACCACTCCCGGATTCCTGACCCACAGAAAATGTAATATAAAATATGCTTATTGTTTTAAGCTGCTAAATGTTGGGGTAATTTGTTGTGCAGCAATAGATAACTAATATATGGTGGAAGGCCTCTCATGCCTCTCCCTAATCCAAATTATTTCCTTTCCCTCCCAGAGGTAATCATTATGCTGAAACTGGGGTTTCAACCATTCTCTTACATGCTCTTCCTGTTGGACTATACAAACTACTTTTATAACAAACATCTTATAAATATATTTTGAGTGTTTAAAAAAAACTTCTAATTTCAAATTATGGAACATTCAATACAAATATGTACTTATAGTTCAATAAATGATTTCTTAAAATTAATGTATAATAAATTGGGGAATTTTTCCCATTTTACTTTGTAGACTTCATTGTCTAATGTTGAAATGAAATGAAAAAGAACATCTATTGTTAATAATAATAATGATGATTATAATAATAGCTGACATTTATCAAGTACTGTTCCAAGTGTTAAGTCTTTATAACAACATATGAGTTTGGTACTTTTATTATCCCTGTTTTACAGATGAATAACTGAGGCACAGAAAGGTTGAGTGACTTGCCCAAGGTTATACAGCTAGTAATTAAGTAATACCAAAATCGTTAGTTACTGCCAGTGCTCTTTATATAAGGTAGAAAGAAAAAAGAGAGGAAAAGAGGCAATTAACACAAAACATAGCTGTTAAAGGTGATGAAGTCTAAAGTGGATAATCATATTTGCCATCTTCTACCCCTTCTTCCATGTTCCCGTTTCCCTCAGCTGAGCAGGGTTCTGTGCCTGGTAGAGTCACCCAAAACTTTGTTCCCATATGACCTGAGTTCTTGGTGGGTCCTATTTTTATTGGGTTGCTATACTTTGCCATTAACCAGGTCTTTGGGGCAAGGGTGTACTGAGATGTGCCCCCAGTGAATCCCTGGCTTGCAGGCATAGCCCCCTTCCTCTATTGAGTCACACAGCCATTTTCCTCTTGGTTCCTGGACCCGTGCATTCTGGCATTGTCTAAGCCCAGGAATGGCAGTGCTAGCAGAAGCCCTGCAGGCAAGGGAGGCAAATCCAGACCCAGAACACGAGTCTGTCCCTGTGAGGATGAGACTCTGTCCTCACATCCCAGTCTTGTCATTACAAAAAGGGATTACTGGGAGGGTCTCGCAGGGTGCGACCTTCACCTTGGAGACGCGCCCTCTGCTGGCCTTTCCTCAGACCTGCGGCCACAAGCGTCCTCTCTTGTAACCCTCCCCTACCTCTGCTGGTTGTTCACTGCTTTGGTAGCCCTTTTCCCCTTTTATTTGAAGTTTCTAATATCTAATATCTAAAGTTTCTAATACAAAGTGATGTTTGTGGTTCTGATTCTCATACCCTTTGTTGGTTTGGGGGGTTTTCAAGAAGGGTGGCGGAAAATGGCATCTTCCCTGTCATTTTAATGCTGAGACCTGGTAAATTTTAAAATATGACAATTCTAAATATTGTATTAATATTATTGTATTTTACTATACATTATAGAATTCTTATCTATTTTCTGACATTCTTAAATGCGTTTTGAATATTTGGACTAATACAATACTAATAAATATTTGTATTTATCCACACCTTTAAAAATTAGAATTCCAAAGTGATCAAGTACAAAAACAGGTGAAACTAATCCATGCTGTTAGAAGTCAGGCCACTGGTCACATTTCTGTATGTATGCTACACATTGCTAACAATTATTTTTTAAACTCAAAAGTAGAAGAGCCTACTTTTTTAATTAGCCAAGGCTAATTAAAAATAGCTAAGCACAGTGGCTCATGCCTGTAATCCCAATACTTTGGTAAGCTGAGGCAGGAGGATTGCTTAAGGCCATGAGTTCCGGACCAGCCTGGGCAATATAGTTAGACCTCGTCTCTACAAAAAATGTAAAAATTAGCAGTTGTGGTGGCACGTGCCTGTAGTCCCAGCTACTTGGGAGGCTGAGGCAGGAGGCTCCCTTGAGCCCAGGAATGCAAGGTTGCAGTGAGTTATGAATGTACCACTGCACTGCAGCCTGGGTGACAGAGCAAGACCCTGTCCCTAAAAAATAAGTTAAAAATAAAAAAATAGATCATGACCCTAGTAAACACCTGACACTCTATATATCTGGCTCAATTAAAATGAAAAGGAGAATTTTATGCAAAAACTTCAGATAACTGAGTTTTGCCATATTCCGTTTACTAAGGGTTCTAGCTTTGATTCTAGGTATAATATATCTTCCCTGTGGGGGAAATTGATTTCCCCAAATAACTGGATCCATAGTCACACAGTGCTGGTGGGGACGATCACTCCAGCCTGGGTACTATAAAACGAATTCCAACATATGTGGGCTCTGCCGTTATTTGTCTGCTCACATGCCAGTCTGCCTCCCTTAGTGATGCTAGGGTTCCGGAATCAGGCCCCAGACATGGCAGGGACCTGAATGAGGACAGTATTACACCCAGCTCACCTGAGTGTCCCCAGACATCTATTTGGAAGCACCTTTGACTTACTCCCTCTCTTTGCCCCTGAGATGGCATGGGGACAAAGAAGAAGTCACAAAAACAGGGATAATTGATGTGGCCCTAAAATATTTTAATGTAGTCCATCAATAACATAGTCATACCAGCCCTGTTTGCCAACCCTCTAAGGCAGTTTCTTCAACTTGGCATTTTGGGCTGACATTTTGGGCTGGATCATTTTTTGTTGTGGGGGACCGTCCCATGTGTTGTAAGATGTTGAGTAGCATCCCTGATCTCTATCCACTAGCTGCCAGTAGCACCCCCTCCTCCCAGTTGTGACAATTGAATGTGTCTCCAGACATTGTCAATTGTCCCGTGGGGAGCAAAATTGGCCCGGTTGAGAAATACTGGTCTAAAGTAAGCAAAGCTGTCAGGATAAAAGCAATAATTCAACTCTATCATAGCAGAACATTTTAAAATTTTCCAGTTGGTGGTAAACCAAATTTCAAAAATCTGATGCCCCTGTCTATTAATAATGTGAAAGGACACACTTTATATTCCACAATATAATGGGAAGTCTGGGAATGTTTAAAGATTCCCAGTCCGCATCACCTAAAATCAACAGTAGCAATAGAACAATTACATGGAATACTGAAAATAAAACATACAACCTTTGTGAGGGATAAGGTGCTGGTGTTTAGCATGGCAAGCGTCCGTGTCTCTTCTTGAAAGGACTCAAATTTCCTTTTAAGGAATTAGCTCTTCCCCTTTGGGGGGAGAATTGGTAGGAGGGTGATTCCTCTGTGATCCCATGAGTCAACAGAAGAAAAGTCCAGCCGGGCATGGTAGTATGCACCTATAGTCCCAGCTACTCTGGAGACTGAGGCAGGAGGATTGCTTGAGCCCGGCAGTTCAAGATCAGCCTCGGCAATATAGTGAGACCCCGTGGGAAAAAAAAAAATTTTTTTTAAAGAAAAGTCCATGGCCCAAGCTGGACCAATTGTAAGCTTTTGCCTGGAACCTTGATTCTGGAGCAAGTGGCCCTAGGATGAAGAAAACCATCAGAGGTACTTACTACAGTGCTCTGGCTACAGGCCATCTGGCTCTCAGGGTTGCAGCGCTTCCACCCTCTTGCTTTTTCAGGGCCTCTGATATGTCTTTGGTTCTTGCTGATTCCCAAACCTGGTCCTCCAGCTCCCCCTCCCCCATATCTTTCCAGTGAATTATAATTTGCTTTGCTTAGGTTGGGCTGGTTTGTTTCCATTATTGGCGACAAGAGGGAACCAGACAAGGAGTCTAAGGAGTTGTTTGGAGAAGCAGGAAAAAGGTTTCCTGGAAGCCTGGGCAAAGAGTGTTTCAAGAAGGAAGGACTGGTCAAGAATTTCAGACTTTAGGGCCAAGTCAAGCAAGACAAGAACTGACAGGTGTTTCTTGAATTTGCCAATTAAGAGGCCACTGTTGGGGTGGAATGTGCCAGGTGGCGGTGGGGGGGGGGGACAGGTGGAGAACAGACACTGGACACAGGGACACTGCCTTTGCGGCAGCCTGGCTGCTTGGAGAGAGGGCAACCAGGACTCGTGAGAGGTGCCACAGGACCAGGGCTAAGCTTGGGAGGAATAGAGAACCTGTAGGATGTTTTTCGGCTCAGAGGAAAGAACTAGCAGAGAGGCAAGCTAAAGGCACAGGCAAGAAGGAAAACTAATAGGCTCACACCTTTGAGTGGTTACTAAATGCCAGGCAATTTTCCTGAGGAGCGAGGGGATGGGTTCAGAACGAAGGCAGACAGAGGGGCTGGCCTCGGACTGGGGCGGGGATACCTCTTCCTCTGAGACAGGAGACAGAAAGAATGGGAACAGAGTAGATGCCAGAGGCGGAAGGAAGAGGAAAATGTGGAATTTGCATTCAGTGATCAGAATCTACAGTATTCAGTAGGCACTTAATCAATGTTTGCTGACTTCAGCTGAATGAACTATGGTGAGTGAGCCAAGAAGCATCTGCCAGGAAGAAGGAACCGGGCTGAGAAGGAAGCAGAAGGGAAGAATGAGGTGTGACAGTCAAGTGAGCACGTGGAGGACTGAGCAGCACAGTCAGAAGCCCAGAGGATGAGTCTGTTGTACCCAGTCCTCGGGGCTGTGCATTCCAGTATCTGAGAGCAATCTTGCATTTGGCAGACCAGGGATCCACTGTCACTGTCTGTTTTCCCCAGATGCTGCCTACAGGTGGGAAATAGGAGACAATGCAGTTCAGATTTTTTGAGCACCTACTGTATGCAAGGACCTAATGTGGACACCACCTCCCAACTCGGGGACACCACCTCCCAACTCGGAGACACCAGGAATAGAGCTGAAAATTATGCCCTGGTCTTCTTTATTTGTTAATGCTTTCTGGTTTAAAAGTTCAGCACTAATTCCTAATCTTAAAAAGAGGGATAAGGGTGTCATTTAAAATTCTCTACTTGTTGTTTAGTAGTTGGGTTTTTCTAAAATACACTTTTTATTTGGAATAATTTCAGATTTACAGAAAATATGTAAAGATAGTGCAGAGAGTTCCAGTATACCCCTCACCCAGTTTCCCCTAATGGTAACATCTTACGTTACCACGCACATTTGTCAAAACTAAGAAGTCAGCGTTGGTACATGACAAGTATTTTGATTCCGCTAGTTTTTCCACTAACGTTCTTTTTCTGTTTGAGACTCTCATGTTTAGTGCTTTTAGTGTTTAGTTGTTTTCAAAGAATAGGAATTAACTCAATGATGTTCCTCTTATACACGTTAACAAGAAGAGTTTAAAGTTTTCTGGCGGGGCCGTAGCCCTCTGGGAGGCTGAGGCGGGAGGAGCCCTGGAGGGCAGGAGTTCGAGACAAGCCTGGGCATGAGCGAGACCCCGTCTCTACAAAAAATAGGAAACTTAGGTGGGCGTGGTGGCGCATGCCTGTAGTCCCAGCTACTCGGGAGGCTGAGGCAGGAGGGTTGCTCGAGCCCAGAAGTTCGAGGTTGCAGTAGAGCTATGATGAGGCCACTGCACTCTAGCCAGGGCAACAAAGCGAGACTGTCTCGGGGAAAAAAAGTCAAAAAAACAAAAATAACTTTTCAAGCTAGTCAACTGAACCGGTCTGAAAAATTTAAACTTTGATTGTATTTCTTTTATTTCACTAATTTGCATGCAGATCAAACACACAGCGCCCCCCACATACCCCCCCAAACACACATATACACACACAAAACCATATGTTCTAGCTAGAAGTTCTTATTCATAATACTTTGAAGACAGAAACTATAAATTATGTTTATTATATTTGTATGTTGTAACAGCACAGTTACTTCTCTATAAACTCTTCTTAGTACTGTCCTGGAAATCTGGAGCCAGCAGAGTTGGATTTGCTCCCACATCCCTTGGGATAAGGATGGGGAGAGTTTTGCAAGTGCGGCTGCCATTGGGAAGCTCGGCTGGAACAGGTAGGCAGAAAAAGAGGTGATGTCATCTGTTTAATCGCCAGTTTGTGCTTCCTAAGGCTTTTTTCTTTTAAAAAATCAGTATAAGTTAAGCTAGAGTAAATGATCCTTCCTAAATATTTACAACTTTTATTTGTCAATTACACCTCAATAAAGCTAGGAAAATTTTTTTTTTAAAAAGTAAATGTTCGTCTTTGGGGGGCAGATTTGTATTCACTTGCAAGCTCTCAGTTACAGTGTTTTGTTTTTAAATTTTTAAATTTGATACATAATTGTACATATTTATGGGGTACATGTGATATTTTGATACATGCATACAATGTGTAATGATAAAATCTGGGTAATCGGGGCCTCCATCATCTCAAACATTTACCACTTCTTTTTGTCGGGAACATTCCAAATCTTCTCTTCTAGATATTTTGAGATATACGATAAATTACTGTCGGCCATAGTAACCCCACTGTGCCACCGAACACCAGAACGTACTCCTTCTAACTGTATTTTTGTATCCATTCAATTACGGCGTTTTTAAAACTCGCAGATACACCTCTTAATTTGTAATACAGTCGGCCTCGACCGCGGAGAAGCGAAACAGCCATCTCACAAGCTGCTTTATTGTCCATCATCGCCTTTGTCTCCGCCAAAACTAATCTCTGTACGACCCAGATGGGACTCGAACCCACAATCCCCAGCTCCGGAGGCTGATGCCTTATCCATTAGGCCACTGGGTCACCACAGAATCCGGGTTCTCACGCCGTCTCCTTACGGCATGCCATCATCGCGTCCCCGCCCCCGCGCACTGCGGTCTCGCGCTGAGCGGTGTGCGACTTGGGAGCCGCCCCCAGCGGCAGCAGCGCGTGCCTGCGCCCTCCTGCGCGGTCTTTCCGACTTGCCGCCGGAGCCTCCATTGCGCCTGCGCTCTCGGCACGAGCCAGCCGTGCGTCCCCCTGCGCGCCTGCGCTTGACCCTCGGTACCCAGCGGCCCGGGCCTGTGTGGCTGCCGGCCGGTCCGTGGCTGTGCGGTCTCTCGCCCTAAGGGTTCGTCTGGGAGGTTCTCAGCCCCGCCTGCACGTTAGGCGCACCTGGGGAACTTTAAACAAAATTCCAGGGCCTGCTCGCCGCATTGTAATTCAGTGGACCTGGGCGGACCCGGGCGCCTTTGTTTTACAAGTCTCCCCGGGGCCTTCCGCTCAGGGACCTCCGTCAGCGCAGCCAGCGGTAGGAGCCGCTCGCAGGTGGCGAGTCCTCGCGCATCCAGTCCCGACCGTCCTTCGTGCGTCTCTTCCCTTCCAGCCCTCTTCTTTCCTTTGTTCCCCGCTTTTATTCAACAGACGTTAATTTGATAACCTGTTATGTGCTGGGGACTGTTGGCGGATCCCCGGGTGAACAGGCTTTTCCATCTCGCGGAAACTTGAAAATCGGCCCTCTTTCCTGGCCGCTCACCTACAGCCGTTTTCCCCGCCCCCGGCTTCTCTTTCCCTCCAGGTTAAAGGGAAAATGGACAAAACAAGGTCCCTAGGTAAAAAATAATACAAGTTGTTTTTTTTTTTAATCCTAAAGTTAGGTGTTAGATAAAGATTTAGAGACTTTCTGGTTCCATGCACAGTATCTCTTTGCTTGTTGTATGTAAAGATGCTGGCTTTGAGGTTTTTAAATATATACAATTTCGTTTTGTTAGACACGTAACAAGCCAAAGAAAATTGAAATTGACTAAAATTCTATTATTCGGAGTTAACTATTACAAAATGTCTTAATGTTTTGGTGTATATCTTTCAGACTCATTTATTTATTTATTTATTTATTAGAGATGGGGTCTCACTATGTTGCCCACGCTGGACTCCAGCTCTTGGGCTCAAGCCATCCTCCCGCCTCAGTATCTTTCAAATCTCGTCTGTGTACGATATGCCACTTAGTGTTTATTGATATTACCTGTGGCCCGCCTGTTAACTCTGAGGCATCCAGAAGAGGATTTTCATGAAAACTGAGACATTATTCATAGTGTTGACATTTGCCCAGATGGTGTAGAAGCTATAGCGTGTGAAACTGACACAGTGAATTTAAGGCAGTGGCACCAAACTAGTAATAGTCATATTCTTCAACTCCACACATTGGTATGGGGGAAAAGCCAGTTTTACTTAAGAATGTTCTTAGTGATGCTGTAAAAACAATTAAGTGTATTAAGTCTCAATGCTTGAATATACATCCTCTTGATAATTTGTTTGACAAAATGGAAAGTATGCATAAATCACTTCTACCACATACCAAAATACAGTGGTTGTCTTGTCGCTTGAGGGAAACACTTGTGGGATGTTTGAGTTGCAGGCTGAAGTAAGCTGCTTTTTCATGGAACAACTTGAGTTGTTTCAAGTTGTTTTTACTTAAAAGAACTGACAGATTGTTCAAAGTTGGGCATTTTACAGATTATTTTTTAGAAAATGAACAAAGTGTGGGGCATGGTAGCTCATGCCTGTAATCCCTGCGCTCTGGGAAGCTGAGGCAGGAGGATAGCTTGAGCCCAGGAGTTCCAGGCTGCAGTGAGGTATGATAGCACCACTGCACTCCAGCCTGGGCAACAGAGTAAGACCTTGTCTCTAAAAAAAAAAAAAGAAACGAAAATGCAACAAAGTGAACGTGTCACTTCAAGGAAAATAATTTACACTATTTGTGGGTAATGAAACAACTTAAACTTTCAAGAGAATTTAAAAAGGCTGACACCTTGTATCCACCACTGTGTGAGGTTGATAGCTTTCAAATACTTAAAGACTTTTCTGCTATAATGAATATGATGTTCTGATGTTGCACAGTGCAAGGTGTCAACACTTGGAAGATCTGCATAACTGGTAGTCCGATATGTTCTGAATGACTAATGCATAATGTTGGAAAATCATGCATGGGTAAAAGATCCATCCAAGTGGAATTCAGACTAATGGATTTTAATGTAAAAGAATATAAAAAGTTTGCTGATATGGTTTCAGTTTTCACAATGTAACCTTTTCTTAATTAATAGACTTCATTTTTTTAAAGCAGTTTTAGGTTTACAGAAAAAGTGAGTGGAAAGTACAGAGGGTTCCCCTATACCCCTTCACCTTCCTGCCTCAATTTTCCCTATTATCTTTTTTCTTTTTTTGTAGAGACGGGATCTCACTCTTGCTTAGGCTGGTTTTGAACTCCTGCCCTCAAGGGATCCTTCCTCCTGGGCCTTCCAAAGTGCTAGGATTACAGGTGTGAACCACTGCCCTGGGCTTTCCTTACTATTAACAGCTTACATTAGTGTGGTCCCTTTGTTATAATTGATAAACTAATATTGATACATTATTATTAACTAAAGTCCTTAGTTTACATTACAGTTCACTCCTCTGTGTTGTACATTCTAAGAGTTTTGACAAATGTATAGTGTCACGTATCCACCATTACAGTATCACACAGAAGAGTTTCACTACCTTAAAAATGTACTGTGTTCCTGCTATTTACTCCTCCCTCCCTCCCCTGAAACCCCTTGTAACCACGGATCTTTTTACTGTCTTCATAGTTTTGCCTTTTCTGGAATGTCGTGTACCATAGTTGAAATCATACAGTATGTAGCCTTTTCAGACCAGCTTCTGTATTTGGCAATATGCATTTAAGCTTTCTTCATGTTTTTTCATGGTTTGATAGCTCATATCTTTTTATCATTGAATAATATTCCATTGTATGCATATACCACAGTTTGTTCATCTATTCACCTATTGAGGGACATCTTGGTTGCTTCAAAATTTTGGCAGTTATGAATAAAGCTGCTATAAACATTTGTGTGCCAGTTTTTGTGTAGATATAAGATAAAACATTTGGGTAAATACCAAGCATCACCAAGCTGGATCGTATGTTTACCTCCGTAAGAAACTGCTAAACTGTCTTCCAAAGTGGCTGCACCATTTTGCATTCCCACCAGCAATGAATGAGAGTTCCCCTTGCTCCACATCCTCACCAGCGTTTGGTGTCGTCAGCGTTTTGGATTTTAGCTATTTCTAATAGGTGGGTAGTGGTATCTCATTGTTCTGATTCTCAATTCAATAATTTTGCCGTGAAGTGAGTTTCTTGGTTGGAGTAATGTTGGGTAGGAATCCATGTGTCTTAGCCCATTTGTGTTGCTATAAAGGAATACCTGAGGCTGGGTAATTTATAAAGAAAAGAGGTTTATTTGGCTCACTGTTCTGCAGGCTGTACAAGAAGCATGGCACCAACATCTGCTTCTGGTGAGGGCTCAGGCTGCTTCCACTCCTGGTGGAAGGGGAATGGGAGCTGGTGTGTGCACATCACGTGGTGAGGGAAGAACCAAGAGAGAGGGAGAAGGTGCCAGGTTCTTTTTAACAACCACCTCTCAGGGGAACTCTTGTGGGAACTAATAGAGTGAGAAGTCACTCATTACCTTGAGAATAGCACCAAGCCATTCATGAGGGATCCACCACCATGACCCAAACAGTTCCCAGTGGTCCTACTTCCAACATTAGGAATCAAATTTTAACATGAGGTTTGCAGGGTCAAATATCCAAACTATAGCACCATGGCAGTATAAAAGAGTTGTAGAAAGTGAGTGGATGGTGGTGGCAACAGAGTGACATATTGGAAAGTAAATATGGTCTAATTCAGAAAAAATGTCTCCTGCCTCATCCTTCATGGAAAGGGTTCAGTGTTAGTGTCCTGGCCCCAGGTAATTGAATGTTCCACTCAAGATGTGAAGTCACTATCAGGGCTGGTTGAGCACCCAGCAGGAGTGGTAGCCAGACCAGCCTCAATAGTAGGAAGTACAAGTTGCTGAGCGTATGTATGGTTCCTGTCTTTGCCGCCTCAGCCATGTAGTTCATGATCCCATTTAGCAAACACTGGCCTGGCTGGGGGAGGGGGATGATGATCATCCCCAGGACAGGTCATCATAGCCACCTGAATATTAATAGCCTATTCCACAGTGGAGGACTTTGGGTGAATATTCATATGACTCAAATATCCATACCCTCTAACTTCATTCCAAGAGATCCATACATGTACCCTGTCCCCAAACCACCTTTGTCATCAATCCTCCTAGGTTACTCTTCCAAGTCTCTGACTATTGTTTATGACTCTTTCAGTTGCAAGAGGCAGAAAACCCAATCCAAAATTGGCTTAAGCAAAAAGGGAATTTACCGGCTAAAGTAACTAAGAAGTCCAGAGATAGGTCTGTCTTCAGGTGTGTCTTGATTAGGGATTTAAGTGTCTTTCTCTCAATTCTGTTCTACTCTGTTCTATTGTTAATCCATTGTCAGGCTCTTTCCTCATAGTGGCAAAATATTTACAATAGCTTCAGACTTTATGTCCATTATCATAATCTCAACTATAGAGGAAGGAGTGTCTCTCTCCCTTCTTAGTCTATGAAGTCCCAGACCTGGAGTCTTATTAGTCCATATTGAGTCACATGTTCTGCACGAACCAATCCCTGTGACCTAGGGAAAGGATTATCCTCCCTGGCTGATCACAGTTAGAGTCCATCCTGAGTGGTGGAGTCAACCTCACCCAACCTCATGGACTGGTTTGGGTGAGCACTGCCTCCTACAGGAAAGTCAGGAACTACTCTTTAACAGAAGACTGAACATCTGCTGGGCAACATAAACAATTAATGCCCATTATACCAACTAGTGAAATGAGTTTTCACTGATAATCAGTGTAGATCCTCACCTCAGGATATCTGTCCTTTCAGAAAAAACTGTACAATAGGTACTGTTCATGGTTGTACGCATTAGGGAGTTTTTCTACACTGCTCCCCTTCAGGGCCACTTCCACATGAGCCCATCAATTAGGAGCAATCTGCTTCAGCTCATGCCAACATATTATGCAGAGCTCCTGGCCTGGCCTTTGTTTTAACCAATGAACTGGTCATCGGATGCCCCATGAAGCCTCAGATGTAGATTGAGGGTAAAAAGTCAGCTGGGAATGTTAAGTACTACCTCACAGAGTTGTGAAGATTGAATGTATTAATATATGTTAAACACTTACAACACTTCTGGGCACATAGTACTCAATATTTTCAAGCAAAAGAAAACCCAATTTGACAATACAAAGAAAACGTATCGGATGACACAATTGCAAACCTTCAGAGGTAGAGCAGGCTGTTGATCAGAAAGCTCAAGGTTTCCCTACAATTTTCTTATTCAAATTTCTAGGACTTACATCCCTTTCCGAAGAACAGAGCCTGCTGTCCTACCTCTAACCATTAAACAAAAGGCCTAGGGCGGCTCTCCAACTGAATGAATTTAGGTCATGTGTCTGCCCCTGAACCATTCACAGTAGCTAAGAGAATGCCCCACAGTGATTGGGTTAGAGGTGAATTCCTTCCACATTCTTGCATTTAGGGGGTTGGGATTATGGTGATTGGAAGTAGGTGCACCTCCCTATGAACTCCTTCATGGCTACACAATGAGTGAGGCTCACATTAATGCCTGCAAGAATGGACAAAGCTCAGTGTTTGAATTTATCTATGGTAAAAAAATAAACCAATACAACTTTTCTAAAATATATCCTTTTAAAAATATAGAAAAATTGCAGATAGAAACAAAATGGCTCATATTCTGATGCTCTGATAACCATCCTTGTTTTTTTTTAAATCATATGGCAAAAAAGGCAAACTTTTAATTCAGAAATGTATAAAATACAGCATAGAACGTTATTGGAACAATTGACAAAACTTGAACACAGACTGTGTATTAAATAATAGCATGAAAGTTCAATTTTTCTGAATTTGATGATTGCAGTGTGGTTATATACGAGAATGTCTTTTTTCTTAGGAGATACACCCTGCAATATTTAGGAGTAAAGGGACGTGATTCTGAAACTTATTCGCAAATGGTTCAAAAAGTAACATATAAAAATCACATACATGTACACATACATGTATACACATATGTATATATACAGAGAAATAGCAAATGTGGCAAAGTGTTAACATTTGGCAAGTCTGGGTACAGATTTGCAATTCTTCCTGTATTTGAAATTATTTAAAAAGTTCAGAAGAGCGTCTGGAGAAACAGGCATGACAAATCTTTTGTTACCATATTTGAGGCTTCTATACAGTCTTTCATGACGCAATTTAAAAAAAAAAAAGCGAAACTAAAAAATGTGCCATAAATCTGCTTTACCCTTCCCTCCCGTAGTGGCCAGAAACTCCTGCCAAGTTCCTGCTGTGTCCCTATCAGAAAAAAACATGCAAAGCAATATGTTTTTATATAAACTTTTTAATAAAGATAATGACTTTGAGAATCATTTTGTGTTACTTGCTTAAAGCAGCCGCCCAGGAAAACGACCAGGGACCGTATACACTTTAACCCGGTGCAAACGCGGAGCCCCCCAGGGCTGGGCCAGGCGGGGCTGGGAGCCGCCCCTTCGCGCTGCATGCCGGGATCTGGAGTCCTCCCACTCCGTCCCGCAAGGCGCTCCGGGATCTCCCGGACGCTGCCTCATCTCGCGATGCTATCCTCCCCCTTTTCTGGGCCCTATGACCCCCCCCCAACGTGTTTTTCAAATTCACCAATGGACACACAGCTTAGGCTCGAACCAGCCAATCAGAATGCGGAGTCACCGGGAAATTTAAATCGCGCCGGCCGGCTGCACGAGCCACACGGTCTTCTGGCTGAGCTGCGGTGGACGTTTCTAGGGCAGCCGACTTACAGCCTCTGAGTCCCGCACCGCCTCCGGTGGAAGCTTGAGCTCGCTTGTGCAGGTACGAACTCAGTCGCAGCCACGCCCGAGCTGTAACGGCTGCCCGCGGGCCGCGCTCGGCTGCTTGTTGGCGGGAGGAAGGGCCCGGTTACACGCCGGGCCTGGATTTGGCCTCCCTCGTTGACTAGGCCTCGGGGGCGTAGTTCGTTGAGGAGGCGGCTTAGTTGAGCAATGCGCGGGCTGGGGCTTTAGGGCCCTAATAGGGCTTTCTACGGACGGCTGCGAAAGCCTGAGCGCCTTGCGGCCCGGAGATTCAGAGACAGGCCCGAGGGCGAATGTCCCGGGCAGGCCCTGGCGGCTTTGGCCGCCTCCACCGTTCCTTGCTGCGTCTTCCCCGGGGTGGGGGCAGGGGGTGGGGCTGGACGTGGAGATGGCAGTTGGGAGAATTAACTATCTCTAACACGTAGGCCCTGGGTTGGCTGTGTCACAAAACCGTAGACGAGCATAATGGAATTAAAGATAGCAAGTCATAAGGGCTTTGACTTTGTCACCTTTTGGAGACCGCTCTTAAGTATCTGAGTCTGAATGACGCACAGCTGATGTCGTCCTAACTAAGTGCATTCACTTGAAGTCCCTGGAAATGAAAATGCGAGATGCTTAAGATGCAGCACTACGCTTTCAGTGTTGACCAAAAAATGTTATGGAAGGCTCCATAATGTAGTGATGAACCAAATTCGTATTTAACTTTAAAATGTGGCGAATGGACTCGTTTTGGCCTTTTAAAACAGTGAAGTAGAAAGAATATCCAGAGGATTTTCATTTATTGCCCTAGGACGTAGGTTTTAACTTTAACTCGGTTCCCCTACTTT
Organism: Daubentonia madagascariensis; assembly: GCA_023783475.1. NCBI lineage: Eukaryota > Metazoa > Chordata > Mammalia > Primates > Daubentoniidae > Daubentonia > Daubentonia madagascariensis. The sequence continues at coordinate 14,471,185 of JAKFHU010000487.1, forward strand.
GTCTTCGGTTAATTATTATGGACTCTAGAGATGCACTGTCCAAAACGGTGCACGCATGTGGCTACTGAGCATTTAAAAAGTGGTTAGTCGGAATTGAAAATACGCTGTAAGATTTCAAAGATGTAATATGAAAAAGAATGTAAAATATCTCGATTTTTTAATATTGATAACATGTTGAAATAGTATTTTGGATATGTTGAGTTAAATAAAATTAATAATTAGAACTAATTTCACTTTTTGCCTTTTTAAAAAAATGTGGCTACTAGGAGATTTAAATTTGTATGGCTTGCATTATATTTCTGATGGACAGTGTTGCTCCAGGAAGTCTCAGCCTTTCTGAGGGGAGGGGACAATTATCTTTTGATTAAAACTATTTCATAGTGCTGAAAACATGACGATTCTCTAATATAGAGGTGTTGGATTCAATATATGCTTGATAATTCTATTCTTATTTGTTGCTCTTATTGACAAAGCAAAATGATACGGAGGAAATTTTTTTCTCTTCTGATTTTCTAGCTTTCTCCCTTTGTCTCATAACCATGTCCACCAATGAGAATGCTAATTCACCAGCTGCCCGACTTAACAGATTCAAGAACAAGGGAAAAGACAGTACAGTGAGTACCTGCTGTTGCTTTCCTGTGATGTTTTTAAAAATGGGAAAGTATTTGGGAAGGGATGAAAACTTGGAGGGATTTTTTTTTAAATGTTCTCACTTAGCAACAACAACTTATGTGATAGGTAAAATGGTATGTTATCTTTTCTCAAGGAAATGAGGAGGCGCCGAATAGAAGTTAATGTGGAGCTGAGGAAAGCTAAAAAGGATGACCAGATGCTGAAAAGGAGAAATGTAAGCTCATTTCCTGATGATGCTACTTCTCCGCTGCAGGAAAACCGCAACAACCAGGTAATTACATTTTAGTTTATGAATTATGGTAAACCCAGAAAATCAATAGGGGCTTTTCTTGGAAATTTAAATAAATTTAAATAACATTTCTAGTCTTATGGTTTTAACTGTCTGTAAACATCTTTTTCTCTGCTTCCAATCAGTAATTCTGTCTTCTTTCCTGCCTTCTCTCCATAACCCACTGAAGCTGATACTAAGGTCTTACTTTTGCTCTGACCTTTCTTTCAGGTTTCCCTGCATTTCTAGCTACTAGCTGGCAACCTTGACCTGATCATTCCAATGTTAACTGAAAGTTAGTGTGTCTAGAACCAACTGTTTATTGGCTTATTTCTGCCTTTTTTGATATTCTCTATTTTTTGTATTTGTCATCAGTTTTGTTCTGGTCTTTCTCCTCCTGACATATTTACAGTAGCCTCCTGATTTATTTTTCCCTTCATTCTATACCATATACTATTTTCCTAATTTTTTTTCCCCCCCGAGACGGAGTCTTGCTTTGTCGCTCTGGCTAGAGTGTAGTGGCATCATTGTAGCTCACTGCAACCTCAAGCTCCTGGGTTCAAGTGATCCTCCTGCCTCAGCCTCCCCATGGGATCACAGGCTCACGCCACCATGTCCGGCTAATTTTTTCTATTTTTAGTAGAGACAGGGTCTCTATTCTTGCACAGGCTGGTCTCGAACTCCTAACCTCAAGCAATCCTCCCAGAGTGTTAGGATTACAGGCATGAGCCATCTCACCCAGCCCTAAAAGTTTTTATAAAGTACTGCTTTAGACATGTTCTTTCTCTACTCACAATTCACATTCCATAAAGGCATTCCATAAATTGGTAGACCCATCTTAGGTTTTCAAATTTATCTTTCATCTTCCAAAGATGCTGGGCACTTTCCTATATCTTTTTTTCACATTATGCTTTCCTTTAGCTCTCCACATTTATCATTTTCAGTGAATACTACCTATGCTCTATTTATAGGATACTAATACTCAAATCCCATCTTTAGCACTCCTTGGTCAGTCTAGCAGGAAAGACAATCCTTTGTCAGGATTCTGTGGTTTCCTGGTTCTGTACCAATAATGGAGAGTAAATGCTGTATAAAACAACATATATTTACCGCTTGTTTTGTGCTATTTGTCTGCTTGTCACATTTTTCCTGTTAGGTTGTAAGAGCTAGAGAGAAAGGGACACTGTCTTTTGAGTTAACGGTAGCATTGGTTCTCAAACCTTTCCACTGTGATTCACAGCATACTTTTATATTTGCAACACTCTATCATAGAAATATATAGATTACAAGTTTTAATCTTAAACATGATAATTTGCAATATTTCACTTTTCTTTTAGGGCACTGTAAATTGGTCTGTTGATGACATTGTCAAAGGCATAAATAGCACCAATGTAGAAAGCCAGCTCCAAGCTACTCAAGCTGCCAGGTAAGTCTTGTCTGCTATAGCATGGGTAACCTAAGAAATTGGGCTTTTTAGATTTTTTGTCAGGAAGAAGACAGACAGTGTGAGTAAAGAAAGGTTAAGCCAGCCATAGGCCAATAAAGAGTTTATCAAAAAGACATTTCAAGCCACTGGAAGGGAGAGGAAATAGTAAGTGGGATTGATAACATCCATTTAGAATGATAGGTGGATTGATTGATTGATTGATTGACTGATTGATAGGTTGGTAGATGGATAGGGTCTCACTGTTTTACCCAGGATTGTCTTGAACTCCTGGCCTCAGGTGATCCTCCCACCTCAGCCTCCCAAGTTGTTGGGATTACAGGCATGAGCCACTGCACCTGGCAATAGATTATTTAGAAAATAAGTATATTTAAACCCTTACCTCTCATCATACATATATTTGTGACATTCATAATAGAAAGGATTAATAATTTCTGTAGCTTGACAGTGCAGAACAAATCCAAATGATACATGATCACGGAAAAGACGTTTAACCCCACTAGCAGTTAGGGAAACACAAGTTAACAATGAGTATAACCCTATTGGATTGTCAAAGTTTTTTTAAAAAGTGACAAGATCTATAGTAGATTTCTGCAGGGATGCAGAGAGGGGGGTAATCTACATTACTGGTAATACTTTGATTTTTGGAAAAATGGTAGTTACTTATACCATATGTAGCACCATTAGAGTAATCTGTTTGGCTTCTCTTAAGTTCCAGGGCATGTCAGCATTTAGTGCTTCACTTAAAAGGTTGTCTAAAATTCTAAACTCTTGAATTGCATTTTAAATTGGTTTCCGCACAAACTTCTTTTCTTAATCATTTTCAACTTATGTTTTTCTTTTTGTTCCCCCTTAGGAAACTACTTTCTAGAGAAAAACAGCCCCCCATAGACAACATAATCCGGGCTGGTTTGATTCCAAAATTTGTGTCCTTCTTGGGCAGAACTGATTGTAGTCCCATTCAGTTTGAATCTGCTTGGGCACTCACTAACATTGCTTCTGGGACATCAGAACAGACCAAGGCTGTGGTAGATGGAGGTGCTATCCCAGCATTCATTTCTCTGTTGGCATCTCCCCATGCTCACATCAGTGAACAAGCTGTATGGGCTCTGGGAAACATTGCAGGTACTTGGACTTAAAACTCTTTTGACTGAATGTATCTAATCATGAGGAGGTTAGGAAAAGGGCCTTATTATAAGTAATAATGACCTTTGTGTCAAGTTTTGAGCCTGCTTCAGGCCTTTATTAGGAATGAAAGTAGCATCTTAAAAAAGACATCAGAGAGGCATCTAAGTATGTTTGAGAATATTTGCCGGTACATTCAGTCACTGAACATTGATGGTGCCACGCCAGAAGATATGATTAATCTTGCCTTTTTTTTCAGGTGATGGTTCAGTTTTCCGAGACTTGGTTATCAAATATGGTGCAGTTGACCCACTGTTGGCTCTTCTAGCTGTTCCTGATATGTCATCTTTAGCAGTAAGTTATTAACATAAGTAAGGTTACTCATTTCTTTATTCTGATTTCCCCCGTCTCCTCAAAAGACAGAACCGCTTATTGCTTATTTCTTTTCCCCCAGTGTGGTTACTTACGTAATCTTACCTGGACACTTTCAAACCTTTGTCGCAACAAGAATCCTGCACCCCCGTTAGATGCTGTTGAGCAGATTCTTCCTACATTAGTGCGTCTCCTGCATCATGATGATCCAGAGGTATTAGCAGATACCTGCTGGGCTATTTCCTACCTTACTGATGGTCCAAATGAACGGATTGAAATGGTCGTGAAAACAGGAGTTGTGCCCCAACTTGTGAAGCTTCTAGGAGCTACCGAATTGCCAATTGTGGTAAGTTGTTAATTTATAGATTAGGATATAAAGTATAAGAAGCATAATCAATTGATACTAATACTGAACTATTGCCTATTTCAGGTCATGGTGGGCTTCTTGTCAAAACTTTTAGGGTACAGGATTTTTGAGCAGTACTGGAAAAAGTAAAAGGAAACTGCTAACATCAACTTTTTTTTCCTTTTCAGACTCCTGCACTAAGAGCCATAGGGAATATTGTCACTGGGACAGATGAACAGACTCAGGTTGTGATTGATGCAGGAGCACTTGCCGTCTTTCCCAGCCTACTGACCAACCCCAAAACCAACATTCAGAAGGAAGCTACATGGACAATGTCAAACATCACAGCCGGCCGTCAGGACCAGATACAGCAAGTTGTGAATCATGGGTTAGTCCCATTCCTCGTTGGTGTTCTCTCTAAGGTAATGATAATCAAATGATTTTTATTATTTAAAGACAAGCTGTGCTTGTTAAGATTCTTAATGTATAAGGTTGGGTTCTATTTGGAGCCCTTTGCTAGATAACATCTAGTAATCCCTTTCACCTAAAGTCCGGTAGAACCAGTTGGTGGTTTTAGTCATTGTGTTTTTTGATGAAATGGTACTTTTCTTATTTGTATGATTGTTCTGAAATAAGATTATTTCCTTATGTTTATTAGGCAGACTTTAAGACACAAAAGGAAGCTGTATGGGCTGTGACCAACTATACAAGTGGTGGAACAGTTGAACAGATTGTATACCTCGTTCATTGTGGCATAATAGAACCATTGATGAACCTCTTAACTGCGAAAGATACGAAAATTATTCTGGTTATTCTGGATGCCATTTCAAATATCTTTCAGGTAAGTTCTAACAAGGTGGCTTTGTTTGAATTTGGGCTTGATAATACAATAATTGGTTTACTATTTAGATAGACTGGGAGGAGGGCAGCTAAGTTCAGTCATTAGTAGGCCACAGAATCAGAAAGCCTGTTTATGTGGGCCACACTCTTAATAAAAAATGTGACAGGGATTATAAAAGAGATAAAGGAGATGATAACTAGATGATGTAACCTGAACTGAAGTCACGTTCTTATGTGGAGATTATTCATACCTATTTATTTTGTTAATTAGCTTTATTTCTGAATTTCATACTGAATTCTGATGAAATTCAATTTGAATGAGTTAATTATCTAACTGTATTTTTCTTCTGGTTCCATCTCTAATTGTTCCAAGCATGCAGCATATGGCACTTTGTCATAGCGATAGTAAACCCTACTCATCAGCGTCGGATTCTGGGAATTTTTCCGTATAGAAGTTGAGTCTAGAATAATGAATGCTGGCATTTCCATCACTGCATGTAAATAATTTGCCAATATGTGACCAAATTTTCTTTGCCAATATGTGACCAAATTTTCTACTTCCCTTATCTAAGCCTCCTAAACTATCTCAGAGCAAATCCATTATTTCATCTGCAGATATTTATGTATCTCTTAAAAGTTGAGGACTTTAAAAAAAAATCTAACCTCCATACCATTCCTTATACCCAGTAAATTTTTAATAATAACAAATATTATAGTCTGGGAAATTTGTTTTTAGCACACCATAGGCCATCTTTGCTCTTAGACACATTGAATACACTTTGAGATTATGTAGGGTGCTTTTACAAAATAATTCCCTGTTCCCGTGGCAGAACAATTGAACTTAAATGTAGTGTTATTTTCAAAGTTGCCCAGGTGATTTTGATGCACAATAAAGGTTGAGAACTGTTCTAAGATCTCTGGCTGAAAGCTACATTTGAGAAGCAGTTGCTAAGAGCAGGTATCTGATCATGTTGAGTTTTGAAAAAATGTAAAGTGGACATAAAACTATCATAGGGTTGTTGAAGGAACTGCTTTCTGTCTGACATATATCAATATTCAAATTATGGACATTATTTTCTTCATTAAAATAGAACATTCAGAGTATAGGCCAGTAAATTTGGAATTTTTTTTAGGCTGCTGAGAAACTAGGGGAAACTGAGAAACTTAGTATAATGATTGAAGAATGTGGAGGCTTGGACAAAATTGAAGCTCTACAAAACCATGAAAATGAGTCTGTGTACAAGGCTTCATTAAACTTGATTGAGAAGTATTTCTCTGTAGAGGTGAGTAATGGATGGTAATGTTAACTTGGAAAATACATGTGTAGGGGTCAAGCCCATAAGATTTTTTTCCCCCTCATACTTTTTTTTTCTTTCTTTCTTTTTTTCTTTTTTTTTTTTTTCCTGAGACAGTCTCACTCTGTTGCCCATGCTAGAGTGCAGCAGCGTCATCATAGCTCACTGCAACCTCAAACTCCTGTGCTCAAGCAATCTTCCTGGTTCAGCCTCCTGAGTAGCTGGGACTACAGACGCATGCAGCCACACCTGGCTAATTTTTCTATTTTTTGTAGAATCTAGGTCTCCTTGTATTTCTCAGGCTGGTCTTGAATTCCTGGCCTCACGTGATCCTCCTACCTTGGCCTCCCAGAGTGCTGGGGTTATAGGCATGAGCCACCTATCCCTATCTCAACTTGGTTTTCTGTTACTGTAGTACCATGCCTTAAGTTATTCAGACCCTCCCCCTCCTAGGCACTCATTATTTGGCAAAGTTTCAGCAGCCCTCCTTCCCCTTTGTCAAATATTAGAATGTGGTACAGGGTTAAAGGTGAAATACGCAGATGAAGATCTTAAGAGTAAATACAGACTTCTAGGCAGTCTACTGCTTAGAAATGTGCCATATTTATAGGATTATATTATTATTTTTTGTTTGTTTTATTTCCAGGAAGAGGAAGATCAAAATGTAGTGCCCGAAACTACCTCTGAAGGCTATACCTTCCAAGTTCAGGATGGGAATCCTGGGACCTTTAACTTTTAGATTGTACAGCTGAGGCATAAAGTTGTTGTGTACTGTTTGGTATAAGTTTGTCTTACTATTTCTCTACTAAGAACTCTTTTTAAATGTGGTTTGTTATTGTAGCACTTTTTACAAGGAAGCTATACTTGAACAGTTCCAAACTGTACATACTGTATGAAGCCTGTCCTCTGAAAGGGTTTCTTATTTCTATGTGAAATTTCATATCTTGCAGTGTCCTGTAAATAAAGATTAAAGTCCACCCTTTTCTTTATTTCACCATGCCTGTATGTTGCTTTCTAATTTGGGGCTCTTAATGTTGCAAGTGAAGGGTAACCAAACCACACTGATGTGACCAGAGGTAGTCCTGATTGCATTCATTTGATGTGAAGTTAGTTTGTGATTTATCAAGGATGCAGAGGTGATGACTTTTCCTGCTTGATTCTGAGTCCTGGCTTTGGTCTATGCTGCATTCCCTCTTGGTAATAATGGCTGTTGGCACATCCAGACTTCACATCCTCTTCAGCCAGAAAAAAATTTCAGAAATTTTCACAGAAGAATGAATAAAATTTCCCAGAAACCCCCAGCCAATGTCTCCTTAAGTCTCAGTGGCCAAGGAGATGAGCTAAAAATCTTAAATTTAGTCATGAATCCTGGGGCTATAAGTGGAATTCATTCCTCTTGTAGGACATGTAGTCCTTGGAAGTATAAAGCATTTTATTTGGAACCCTGGATCACTTTCTCAGTTTTCCCATAAAGGAGAGGGGGAAGAGAAATAACAAAACTGTGGCTCAACAGGCTGCCCTCCCTTTCCTGCCTACTTGTTCCTCTCCCCAGCTTGAGTCTCTTCTTGATACTGAATCCAAAAGTCTTCAACTTGAGTAAAGATAATGTTTAGAAGTAAATCTCAACACTCTAGGTTTTTGCTTTAAGCTAGGGGGAGCTTAATGGCTTCAGAGGGACTAGTGTAAAAGATACATTGATAAAAAATGTGAGGTCTGGATTTGTTAAAGGCATGCCTCAATAGTGAGGTAATGGGCAGGAGATAGCTGATTTCCAAATTTTTTTTCATATTTTAGATAAAATTCTTAACATGCTGAGTTTCCTTGGAGATGTTAGAATCAATAGAGAGACGTGGATGTTTTTATTTAACTTATTTGTTGGTAAAATTTTTTATCTTTGAGAATGACTTCATAACCGGCTTGACTTGTAAAAGTCACAATAAAAGTATTATGTAGCCACCAACTTCTCCCTCTTTCACAAGTGTTGATGTGTAAATTGCTAGTGATTTATTAAGGCACCAGCATTTTTAGCTTCCAAGCAGTTTTAAATCTCATTTAAAACTCACTTAAGCCTTCAATAAATTATATGTCTTTGCCTATAACTATCATTTTTTTGTTGTAGGTTAGTAAGGGTGGGAAGGTAACACTTCTAATTTCATGAGGTAGTTATCAAAGTAAAAACCACTAACACTTTGCTTGTTGCAGTAATCTTTAAAGGGTAACACTATTAAAAGATTGAACATCTGTTAAAACATTTCACAAAGTATAGATTCTTTAATTGCTGCATTGTATCTTGGCTTTAGTATCAAGCTACTGGACTATTGTTTCGAACGAAGTAGGAAATAAAACATTCAATGCAGTTCCTATCAAAATACCTATGTTATTTGTCACAATTAGAAAAAACAATCTCAAAACTCATATGGAACCAAAAAAGATCCTGAATAGTCAAAGCAATGTTAATCAAAAGGACCAAAGCTGGAGGCATCACATTACCTGACTTCAAATCATACTACAAAGCTACAGTAACAAAAACAGCATGGTAGTGGTATAAAAATAGACAAATAGATCAATGAATGGAACAAAATAGAGAACCTAGAAATAAAGCCACATACCTACAGCCAACTGATCTTTGACAAAGTTGACAAAAACATAAACTGGGGAAAGGACACCCTATTCAATAAATGGTGCTGGGAAAGTTGGATAGCCATACGCGGAAGAATGAAGACCTTACCACATGCAAAAATAGATTACTAAGACTTAAATGTAAAACCTGAGACTATAAAAACTCTACGGGAAAACCTAGGAAAGACTTCTGGACATTGGCCTAGGCAAAGAATTCATGATTAAGACCTCAAAAGCAAATGCAGCAAAAACAAAAATAGACAAATGGGACTTAAACTAAAAATCTTCTGCACAGCAAAAGAAATAATCAATAGAATGAACAAACAATTTACAGAATGGGAAAAAATATTTGCAAACCTTGCGTCCAACAAAGGACTAATATCCAGAATGTACAAGGAGCTCAAAACAACAACACAACCCCCCAAAAAAACCATCAAAAAGTGGGTAAAAGACATAAACAGACATTTTTCAAAAGACATACAAATGGCTAACAGGTATATGAAAAAAATGCTCAATGTTACTAATCACAGAAATGCAAATTAAAACCACAATGCTACCAGGTGCAGTGGCTCACACTTGTAATCCCAGCACTTTGGGAGGCCAAGGTGGGAGGATTGCTTGGGGCCACAGGAATTCTAGACCAGCCTGGGCAACATGGAGAGACCCGTTTCTACAAAGAATAATTTTTAAAAATTAGCTGGTCACTGTGCTCATACCTGTAGTTTCAGCTACTAGGGAGGCAGAGATTGGAGGATCACTTGAGCTCAGGAGCTTGAGGTTGCAGTGAGCTATGACCGTGCCACTGCATTCCGGTCTGGGTAACAGAGCAAGACCCTGTCTCTAAAAAAAAAAAAAAAAAGACAAAAAGAAAATGTCGTATATATACACCATGGAATACTACTCAGCTATAAGAAAGGATGAAATCATGTCTTTTGCAGCAACATGGATGGAACTGGAGGCCATTATCTTAAGTGAAATAACTCAGAAACAAAGTTAAATACCACGTGTTCTCACTTACAAATGGAAGCTAAATAGTGTGTCCATACAGAGTGGAATAATAGACATCGGAGACTTGGAAGGGTGAAAGAGTGGGAGGGTGGGAGGCGGGTGTGGGATGAAAAATTACTTAATGGGAACAATGGACACTATTTGGGTGATGGCTAAAAACCCAGACTCCACCACTGCACAATATATCCATGTAACAAAACTGCAATTGTACCCCCTAAATCTATAAAAAATTTTTTAAAATATTTAAAAATTAAATAAACATTCTATTTTCTAAGTTTCTTTGATTCTTTTCTCCTCATCCTCAACCTTTCTGTGGCTGCATCATCACTGAGAAGATAAAAAACTCGGGATAATTTCTTGTTATTGTAAATCCTCATACGATTTTTGTTTCGGCCTTTGGCCTCTTTTTGGTTTTTTCCCTCCCTGAGCTTCCCAGAACCAGGTCAATTAAAATCAGAATTGTGTTCACCGGAGTGTTGTATTCCTTTCCATCCCACCAACAGCAGTAAGAGCAAAATCAGTTTTGTTTGTACGGGCAGTTGGAAACCTCGTGAGATACAAACCCAAGTTCAGAAGGCCATTAAGGGAAGCGTAGCTGGCTACTCCTCACCTCTGTCCGCCCTTGCTGAAGCTTGCCAAGGCCTGGCTGACTGATTTTGGAAAGCCGTTGAAACATGTCATTAACGATGCCTCCTTTTGGGATTGGGCTGTTGACCTAATTTGTGATGAACAAAACCTGGCCAAATCACGCAGCAACACCCTCCTCCCCGCTTCCCCAAGGGAAAGTGTTAGTGAAAAGTGTTTTAGCAACATCACCCGTTTGAGTTTCATAACCCCAGCTAATAAAGATGATAAAAAACACCCAGGCTATCAAGTAGGGTTTTTGGAGGGCAAAAGTACAATTTAGTTTTGAGCATTTGTATGTAAAATGACATGTTGTTGGCATAGTTTGAAAGCATAATTCTGGTGTCTCTAAACGCCCAGTTCCTCCTAAATATTTGGGACAGTTTCACAACACTGTGTAGGAGTTGTATACACCAAACCCTTTTAAATTGATCAGTTCATGCATTCCTCCCGGGCTTTTCACAATCATAAATGTCTTTTCCCATCCTAGTTGCAGGAGGTGGTGTGGTGCAGTGGAATGGACCAGTATCTAGGCAGCAGATCTGCCTGAGTTCACATTCCACCTCTTCATTATTTTGGGCGATTAAAAGCAGTGCAATCCCCGGCATTAAAAAAAGGTACAGATACTAATTACTTACTACAAAATATAAATAGCCCAGATAAGTTTTACAGCTATTCCCAGCCTTTAAACAGGAAAGATTTCTTTTAGTTCTTACACAGATTCCTTTTTGACGTATTTTACCTTCTATGCTGTTATTAGTCTTCCTTTTTTTCCTCCGTATCAATCATGGATAAAAATCAACATGAGACCATCATACTGGGTTGTTTCCATGGTCAATCACAGGATTCTACCTGAAAGTCAGGTGTGTAGTCAGCCTTTAGGCCTTTCAGGGGCTTGGTATAACTTTCTGAACATTGGAACTGGCCTAAGGAGGGCTCAAACTACGTTCCTAACCCTGCTTTTAGCCTTCGCAGTGTCCCAGTGAGCACACTTGACTGTTGAGACAGCAACAACAAAGCCATGTTTTCTACCGTGAAGAAGCTTTCATGTGTGGACCTTGAGCAGGTTTAGGCAGAAATATTGGAAGCTTATCTATAAGAACAAGAGAATATGAGGAAAGATTGAATGAATAAGAAAACTTTGAATTTATTCAAAATTAATGAAAAGTCAAGGTACAATAGACAGACACCATCTCCCGATTGTGTTTGCAAAAAATACATATTTTTTGGCTGGGTGCGGTGGCTCATGCCTGTAATCCCAGCACTTTGGGAGGCCGAGGTGGGAGGATCGCTTGGGGCCAGATGTTTGAGACCAGCCTGGTATAGCAAGATCCTGTCTCTACAAAAAATTTTAAAAATTAGCCAGATGTGGTGGTGCGCCTGTAGTCCCAGCTACTCGGGAGGCTGAGGCAGGAGGATCGCTTGAGCCCAGGAGTTTGAGGCTGTACTGAGCTATGATGACGCCACTGCACTCTAGCCTGGGCGACAGAGTAAGACCCTGTCTTGGAAAAAAAAAAAAAGGAAAAATTGAAAAAAAAGAAGAAAAAATATGAGGGAAAAAAATCTGATGGGCTTTACCCTACACGTGTATTTTCCAAGTTAACATTACCATCCATTACTCACCTCTACAGAGAAATACTTCTCAATCAAGTTTAATGAAGCCTTGTACACAGACTCGTTTTCATGGTTTTGTAGAGCTTCAATTTTGTCCAAGCCTCCACATTCTTCAATCATTATACTAAGTTTCTCAGCAGCCTAAAAAAAATTTCAAGTTTACTGGCCTATACTCTGAATGTTCTATTTTAATGAAGAAAACAATGTCCATAATTTGATTAGGGATATATGTCAGACAGAAAGAAGCAGTTCCTTCAAACAAAAAAATTTAAAAATTAGCCAGGCTTGGTGGCACATGCCTAGAAACAAAGGTCTTCTCATTTCTACCTGTTTTTCTAAATTTCTCCTGTATTTCAACAGTTTTGCTTAAAAAACAGTGTTGTTTTTGTTTTTACAGATGCTTTGCTCTGTCACTCAGGCTGGAGTGCAGTGGCGTCATCATAGCTCCCTGCAACCTCGAACTCCTGGGCTCAAGCGATCCTCCTGCCTCAGCCTCCCAGAGTGCTAGGATTGCAGGCCTGAGCCCTCGTGCCCAGCTGAGACCTTTTTTAACCCTTTGGCTTAGAGCAGGGTTTTAGATGACCAATGACTATCATCCCACTCTACTCTTGTCCATCTTGTCAACCAGTGTCTGAGTCGCACTGAGCGAACATTAACTTAGTGAACACAAAGCTTATTCCTTCTCTCTCTTTTTCCCCTTCCTTCCTTCCTTCCTTCCTTTTTTTCCTGGTAACTCTTTGAAATAGTTTCCTTAGTCATAGAAGTAATACTAATTTTAGAAAATTTGAAAAACACAGAATACCACAAAGATTAAAATAATAACCTAAAATCTCACCATTGGATTGTACATCTTGGCATAGATAGGAATTCTTAACCTGAGTAACCTGAGATCCTGGCTAGGTCATGGGGCCCCTGAACCTCTGAAACTATGTGCCACGTTTACTGTCAAGCACATGGGCTCATAAAGAAAGGGGCTCATAGCCGGATGAAAATGAGGTTCTCAAAGGTAGAGCTACCGTCAAAACATTACAAGCTTCAGGTGTGGTGCCTTTCGATTTATTTTCTACACATTTGTAAAGAGCTTTTTTTTAATGAGCTTGCTGCATGCAGTAGTTTAAGAGCTACTAATTCAGACCTAATTCAGCTGTAATTTGACTAAAGCACTCTAGTTGAACAGGAGTTTTAGCCACTGTCTCTAAAAGATGGCATTTGGTTGACATTCTTTCTTAAAGCATGATGAAACATGCTAAATATCTGTGGTGCCTTTGTCCTGGGAAAGAGAAGATGGCAGGGGTTTGTATTTCCCCTTTGGCCTGGAGTTCTGTTTGCCTGCAAGCCCCGGAGGGTGGGCGGTCACAATGGCAGGCGTTTGGCTGTTGGGCCTCCTGCAGACAGCCAGGGCTCACAGAGGCAACCCCACGCTTCCCACGTGCTGGGTCTGAGCTCCGCCGCCCTGGGAAGAATGGTTCGTAACTAGGGTCAGGAAACTATGTGGAACTTGCCTGGCCTTTACCAGCACAAACAGATCCGTCGTCCTCCTCAGGAATTGGCTCTTTCTAGGCCTTGTTCTTTGCTCTGGAGGTAACAATTGCCATTTCTCTCTGGCATTTCTGCTGTGGTAATCATACTTGCCCTTCTCACAGCAGACCAGGGGAATTTGCCAGCCAAAGTCACAGCTGGCTCCCAGATGGCTCTCAGTCCCGTGACCCCACAAACATCCCCACGCTGATTTGCTTGGGAGGTTCAAACTTGGCTTGCTGGGGCATGAAGCTTCCGGACCCCCACCCTGGGAGATTTATAGGCAGGCCTTGGAGAGAACAAACCTCCAGAGGTAGGATGGAGCCAAGCGGTTTCCTTTTGTTGCATGTTCTACAATTCTGCCTAAAACAGAAGAGGTTGACCTCATTCTTACCCCACCCGAAGACTGAGTGAGAATAACTAAAGAACTGGCAAGCTATTACTGACGTTGCTAAATTACCTGGTAAAGAAAGTTCTTAATTCTTTGTCTCTCTGTCTCTGTATATACTAGTATATGTGTGTATGTATATAACATGTATATTAGAAGAGAATTCTTCGTGTATACGTACATATGCAAGAAAAATTCCCTTCCAGGGTGTGTTCTCGCTTTGGGATGCTGAGTTTGCCATGAAGATGATCTAAGAAGATTGTATTTCCAGCTCCCAGACTGAGCGTATTCATCCCGTTCAGGTAGAAATGAGCAGTAGAGCTCAAATAGTTTCTTGTTGCAAAGAAATTCTTTGGCGTCCATTTCCTGGAGATAATGTAGAGAATGCTAGCAGGTTTCTAACATACTTCAGCTGTTCAGGAAATACTTTAAATAATTTCCTGCTCTAGAGAATAGGAGGGGGCCAGAAAGTTGGAAAGTATTATTCTCCTTCTTTACGGTTCCAAATGCGGTTCGCAAGGACCCTTCGCTATTCACACACACGCTCCTAGGAGCTTTTTTTTCTGGCTCTACCAGCCTTTTTATGCGGGAATGTTCTTTTTAAGAGTGTGGCGAGAATCCTGGTAACTTGGACTTCCCATAGCATCCTGGCCTGAGCTTCCCAAGGAACTTTTCAAATATGAGCTAATTAAGCTTGGAAAGCCCCATGCAAGTCCTCCCGGCTGTTACTGAAACGCAGCCAGCTCTGAGGTGGACCAGCCGCTGTTTGTGCCCTGAACAGCAACAATTCAAACGGTGCAAAGGAAGGGAAGCCGACTGCCTAATGCAATTGAAACTGCAAGGAAGAAGCAAGTTAGGCAACATGTAATTAATTGCCTCCTTGGTTTGCTTCAGTCTAACAGTGGGGCTCAAATACTGGTATTTTAACTGGGTCATTTGGGCCTTTGTGCAAGAATCTAAGATGAACTTAGATCATGGTAGCACCCTGAGCCTCTCCTGAGTTCCTGGGCTCAGCCCCACCATAGATGTCCCCATGGGTGATATTTTCCTGACCCCTGGGGTAATGTAGACAAGCCTCTCACTGCACCAAGTGTTCCTGAGAATCAGATGCCTTGTCCATTTTGTGAGTGGCCTTTCTGGAAAAGGAACTACTTGCATAGTTCCCAGTTGGGCCCCAGAGCTTTGTGGTCCTGTTTTTCCTGCGGTGAATAGAGTGAGGCATTCATGTTTCTCTGACAGAGCCTATTCAGAGAGCAGCTATTTATTTCCTCCCTACTTAAGGCCCAACTGCCAGGGAGACCCCAGCCTTCAGCAAGAGGCAGCCATGGGGAAATTCAGCCAATTGAAAGATATCAGGGAATTTAATTTCAACCCTTCCTTTTGCAAACTTAAAAACCATCCTCTTGGCTGGGTGCAGTGGCTCATGCCTACAATCCTAGCACTTTGGGAGGCCAAGGTGGGAGCATTGCTTGAGGCCAGGAGTTCGAGACCAACCTGAGCAAGAGTGAGACCCCCCGTCTCTACAAAAACTAGAAAATTTTTTTGGTGGCATGTGCCTGTAGTCCCAGCTACTCAGGAGGCTGAGGCAGGAGGATTGCTTGAGCCCAGGAGTTGGAGGCTGCAGTGAGCTATGATGACGCCACTGCACTCCAGCCCGGGCAACAGAGTAAGACCCTGTCTCAAAAAAACAAAACAAAACAAAATAAAAAACCATCCTCTCTTGAGAAAACCTGGCAAACCTTCACTTCACCCAGGAAGCCTCCTAGACACCCCCAGGCAGCCCCTCCTTCCTGTCTCTATCCACCTCGACTTCCTCTTCCTTGGGCCCTCACCATGCTGTGTCTGCCCACTTCACTCCTGGGGGCAGTGTGTCTGCCCACCCCCCCACTGACTGGGGGCAGCCTGAGGGCAGCGTCCATGTCTTAGTGCCTGCCCCTGGTTCATCCAGGGCCCAGCGATGGGCACGGACCCACCCCACGCCCCTTGTGAGCGTTTGAAGGGGAAAGTCCACCCAGATCTCACCTGATCGGTGCTGTGGATGCCTAAGACCTTGCTTTGAAATCCAGGTGGCCCGTGGTCCCTGGGCGAAGGAGCTCTTTCCCTGGGTGGCTGTCCTGTAGCACCAGGGCCATGGTGAGTCATCAGCTACTGGTTAATCAAATCAGAAGGGCTGGGTGGACTAGAGTGACATGGCAAGGGTATTCGTGTCCTTGGGCTGCTGTAACAAAGTACCATAAATTGGGCGGATTGGACAACAGAAATGTTTTGTCTCAGTTCCTTGCATCTCAGGCTGCCTGACATGGATGAGGATACTGAAAGTAGAGGCAGTGACTCTGACCTGGTTCAGGAGAAAGAAAAATGTGAAACTGATTCACTTTTAAAAGGCAAAAGTGAAGCTGGTACCCACCATCCAGATCAAGATATGGAACATTTCCAGCACCCCAGAAGGTTCCTTCTTTCAGGTCCTGCTCCAGTTAATTATTCCCCCCCACACACATCCCAACCCCATTGCCAGAGAGACCCACTAGCCTGATGCCGTCACAGAGGTCTCTTTAAAGCACAAATCGCTCATTCTAGCACTCCGTTTAATACTTCCCCATGGCTTCCCATGGCACTTGGAATAAAACTCCTCACCGAAGCCTGCTAGGCCTCTCGTGAACTGGCTCCTGTCTGGTGCCCACCTCTCAGTCCTTATTTCCTCTCATGCTTTCCCGAGCTCACTGTGCTGCAGCCATACTGGCCTTCCTGCTATTCCTCAAACTCTCCCCACCTTGCTGCCACAGGGCCTTTGCCTGTGCTCTTCCTTGTTCTTGTAGGAGTCTCCCCACATATCTTCCTGTGACTCATTCCTTCTCCTCATTTAGGTCTTGCCTCAAACATCACCTCTTCCAGAGGCCCTCCAGGACTTCATCTCTTTTCCTAATCACTCTCTGTCCCTTTACTTTGCCTAATTTTGCAATGCATTTACTCCTTCTCTTATTGGAAAAAGCCTTGTTTATAGGCGAAACAGCCCTGAAATCTCAGTGGCTTCACACAAAAAGGATTCATTCTTGTTCATGTCACATTCCAATGCAGGTTGGGTTGGGGGACAGAGGGGGTTTGCTGCACATGCTCATCCAGGGACTTGGGCTTCTCCCATCCAATGGCTCCATCATTCTCTAGGGGCCTCTGCATTTGACCAAGCAAACAGAGAAGAGAGAGAGAACGTGGATGATCACACATAGGTTCTTACGGGCCAGACCTGGAAGTCACACGTATCACTTCTGCCCACATTTTATTGGCTAGAGCTCAGTTACATGGCACCATCTAACTTCTCAGGAGGCTGGGAAATGTAGTTTAGTGGCATGTCCAGGAAGAAGAGGATATCTGCATATACAGGGCTTTGCCTTGACTGTTTGTATTCACCACAGTACCTAGAACAGTGCCAGGCACATGATGTGCATAAATAAGCATTCACATGCTGAACACCAACCGCCCTCCACACACATACACACTTACTGTTCCAGCAGATGGGCACCAGTTGCCTTCGTGATGGTACCAATGAAAAGTCAGAAACCACAGGACAGTCAATTTTGTCAGTTCAAAGGCACACATTCATCATGGAGTCAGAGCTGGAAGGAACATCAGAGATCATCCAATTTCACACCTTCTAAAATGGGTAAACTGAGGCGCAGAGAAGGGAAAGGATATGTCCAATGTTCCACAGCTAACTGGAGACACACTGGACTGAACCTTGGTTTTCAGTCTACCTTCTTTGTCCATGAAGCAGAAATTCCCAACATTGACATCTGAGGGGTGTCAGGTGTAGTGGCTACGAGTGTCAACTAGGAGTCCCAACTTGGCCACGGACTTGCTGGGATCTTGGGTAAGTTACTTAACCTCTTTGTATCTCAGTTTCCTCATCTGTGCATGTGGAAAATATTCCCAACCTCAAGGAGTTGCTGTGAGGGTTACGTGGCTTACTCCAGGTAAGATGATTCGAACTGTGCCCAGCACACAGGAAGTGCTCAGTCAAAATCAGCTCTTACACTGTCGGCAGGAGGCTTGTCCTTCCAGGACTCCTTCCACTTAGTACGGAGTTCTCAGCCAACTCCATACTAAAAGCCTTGACTGAGAGGCAGAGACCTCTGGAAAAGCTAAAGGAAATATAGTACTTCTGTCCTTTTAATGTTTTTATTTTATTTATTTGCAAGTTCATGTCCCCTTATCCTAACACTTACTCTGGGCCTCAGGATCCCATCAGTGGATCAGCACTCCTACTCTCTCCTTTGCCTTTTTGGGGGCTGTTTTTGTCACCCGCTACATTACCTGGTAAATAGTAAAGAACCAGATGCCCAATCAAGCCTTCATTCAATCCATCCCACCTAGGCTCAATCAGCTTGGTTCTAATCTAATTAAAGGGGCCCCATTCACTCCTAATCCCGTTAGACAGATCAAACCTACCCCGTCCCCCAGAGCCCTCCTCCCCTGTCCACCCAGCTGCCTGGGGTGACACTGGCCACCACATGCCTCACCCAATAAACAACGAACCAACGAAAGGCCAAAAACTTTGCTTTAAACTTTGGAAACTTTAATAGGAAAAAAATTAACATGCCTCCTCTATCTAAAACACTGACATGAAGAACAATATTTCTAAAACTTCAGAGATATAACCTACTCCAAGCTAGGTGTTAAAACACATTCCACCCAAACTGGGCCAACAAGCATCATCAGATTCCCCTCATTAGACTCAACCGCAGGGCTCCTAAATGGCTTCCAACATGTGCTGTGAGTGGATAGAGTGAATTCTTTTGGTTTTACATAAGAAGGTGAGAGAAAATGTTTTCCTTATAATGGTTTAGAAAGAGAGAAAGTGGAAGTTGTTGGTAACACACGCAGACCCAACAAAGAATTTTTTAATCGTGGGTCAATATTTTATGCATGTTGAAAATATGAACACAGGGCATGGGGTTTGTTATGAAAAGCGACATGGACGATACTGAGTTCTGTGTGTTCCGGAGTAGGGAGGGCCAGGATTTGTGACAGCTGGGGAAGGCTCCGTCGCCACTGGAAAAGCCGCCACAGGGAGGCAGTAGAGCTCAGTGGTTAACAAGCATGGACTCTGGAATCAGACAGATTCGAGTTTCAGTCCAGACTCTTGAACCCTAATAGCTGTGTGACCGCCAGCAAGTTGCTCAACTGCTCTGTGCTTCACTTTCAAACTCAGCAAAATGGGGACAAAACTAGTACCTAACCCCTAGGGATGCTTCAAAGGTGAGCTCAACATGTAAGCTCTTAATTAGTGTTAGTTTAAAAAGTAGGAGTGTAAGGGGGCAACAGATTTTATTTCAGATTGATTGATTGATGGATTTTTTTGAGAGCACAATATTTTTGAGGTTGTGAAAAACAGTTTAACCCAAAAATCTCTAAACAGTTGCTCAACAAGCCTTTCCCCAACCTCCACCTGTAATCACATCTTGTTCTGGTCATAAAGCAGATCTCAACAGCTGCTTCAGAGAAAGCACGACCCTCCACAACACTATTCTTCTAGCTCTTTCCCATCATGTAAAAGATGTACAATTTGTTCCATTTCACTCTTGAGTGTAATAAAGCTTCCTCTTAGCCTTTGGGTGACTATAGATAGATAGTTGGAAATACATATATATAAAATATATGTCGAAATTTGTAATATCTAATACCTATATCTACCTAAGATAATATAAAATCATTATATTATGTAACATAATATATTATTATATATTATCATTACGTATACAATTCACTTTGGGTTTCCTATTCTGGGTTTCACTTACAATTTCACAGAGATTGAGAGGTCTGCTTTTTTCAGCTCTTTTTCTAGTTCAAGGTTTCAAAGAAAGAGCTTAAATTGAAAGCTTTCAGTTTTGTGTGTTGATCACACTGAATGTCCCAGTTTGGGGGAGGAAAAGTAGTTAGCTCCTGGCTGCAGGTTGAATGGGTGAATGGAGGTGTTTAGCGGATTGATAAATTTTCTGGAGGAGGAGGGGGTGAATTGTGTGCATTGGGATCCTGGTGATCACATGGGAGGATTTTAGATGTAATCACCTGATTGGATTACGGGTCTACACTTGGGATTGTCCAGCTGGTTTATAGAAGTGGATTAGATTTGATGGAATATCAGACTCCTCATTTTTGAAAGGAGGCCAGAGAAACCAAGTGAGAGGTTGTCTCTATGCCCCAGGAGCCCTGGGAATCGGAGTTGAGCTTGAAACCTGGCAACTTCTGAACTGCTCAGCAGGGATTATTTAGGGCTGAGAGATTCCAAATGACAGCTAATAATCATAATAGTGAGCATTTACTGAGCACTTATTATATGCCAGGCACTGTACTAAGTATGCCCCTTACATACTCAAACCTCTCAGAAAATCCTCATCACAACTCTACAAAGTGAGTAGTACCAATAAGCTCCTTTTACAGATGAGGCACAATGAGGTCCAATGATTTGCCAAGGTGTGAGCAGTTTCTCTGATTTCACCTTCTCCAAAGAACCAAGGGAGGCAGCGTCCCAGACTCTCGCTTTGCAGGGGCTCCCGGCCAAGGGTTTGTGGGCAAGTGGGCAAGTGCACCCACAGAAGCGGGTTCCCCGAGAATGCCTCGGAGGGCACTGGAGAAGGGCAAGCTGGCTGTACGTGGCAAAGGGGCAATGTCCTTTCTGTAAGTTTGAGGACAGTGAGAGGTGAGATCAGGACAGGAAGCAGGGCCTCTGCAGGGCGCTGGCCGGGACGCTGGACCTCAGGGCTCTCCCCAGAATGAATCAGCTCTCTTCTGGCTGCTGCTGTGAAGACAAAAGAACTAACGCTGGGCAGAGAAAGGGCCAAAGCTGGATGGTTTTAAGAGATACTTCCCTGGTGTATTTCCCTTCAACCCAACAACTATTCTTTGAGCCTTTGATAAGAGTGTGGGAATGAAAACTGTATTTACTACAAACCATGCCATCATCTGACGTATTACTCCTCTCAATTCTCACAAACACTTGAGAGGCAGGGGCAACCATACCACCTTTACAGAAGAAGCAGCTGAGGCTCAGAGAGGTTAAGGAAGCTTCCTGGAGTCACACAGCCACCAAATAGCAAAAGTGGAAAGTAAGCTATAGTCTCTCTGCCCCTGCCTCATACTGCCATGGATACAACCATACTAATTGCTGGGATACAAAGCCTGGAAGAAAAAGTCTTTTTTTTCCTAAAATTTTTAATACTCAATAGAATAGGTAAGACTGATATCAAAATGACCAATAGGAATGATGGATATTGACCTGGGGGTTTTTGGCCCTGTGGCTGTGACTTCTGCTCAGTCACTCTAATAGGCCAACCATGGCCCCTTGAAGAAGGAACTGTTGTTTCCATTTTATAACTGGGGAAACTGGGGCTCAGAGAAGTTAAGGAAGTTGCTCAAGATTCCACAGCCAGCAGTTGTGCCTTCCCAGCCAAGGGAGGCACTGCAGGAAGCACACACAAGCCCTCTGGGTGGACGTGGTTATATGTGGCATGTGTGCAGCCCCAGCCTCCTTTGGGGTCTGAAATGAGTCATCTGCAAGTCAAAAAACTGGCCTCTCCTGACACATGATGAGGCTGGTTTGTACATTAGGCAGAGCTGTGCCCAGATAATGTGGCTCTAAGCAGAGAAGATGGCTTCATTCCAAATGTGTACCCTCTGTAAACCCGTGGGAGCTGGCCAGGCCCAGTGACCCATGGAAGAGGTGACGCTGTGCCCTAGTGTCCGAGCAGCACAGCTTGGCCAAGTCTGCCGGGCTTCTTCCAGCTCAGAAACCCATTTGTTTTTGCCCTTCGATGTGAACCAGATGTGGGCACCTCACGCTCCAGGAGGCCCCTCTACCCTTCCACCCCCCAGTCCCTCAGCGCCTGGTGAGGGGCTTCATTGGAAACAGCAGCTGGTGGGCCAGCCTCCTCCCTCTCCTGCCTCCCTCCCCCCACACCCCATTCCTCATTGGCACCCCCTGCGTCTTCCCTTCCCCCCAGCACAGTTTGAAGCAGGAAATGACACTGGACAGATCTCAAAAGTCCATATGTCCTGGACAGTCTCTCTAGGAATTTTCTGGGCCTCCAGCTTGCTCTATGTGTCATGTCCTTCCCACTCACAGTATTTGGAAAAAAAAAAAAGGAACAGTGCACAAGGAAAATGAGAATAAGCATCCCTTGTTCCCAGTTCTTGTGATCTTGGGCAAGTAATTTATTCATGCCTGCATAGACTTGTGGATTCAATGGCTTATAATCCATTACTCTCCCTATTAATTTTAATAATTAAATTATCCCCAATTTGGCCAGTGGAAGTGCATTTGAGCTACTTGCTGTGCCCTTTGGCCATGACCCATCATTCTTCGAGCTTTCTGGTACAGGCTGTTCCAGAGACATCTGTACTTTTCTTGTCCCTGCCCTGGAATCAGCCAGTTCTCCAAGGACCCTGGTTCCTTTTTTGGAAAATGGTATTTAGAAGTCAAGATCTGGATGCTAAGTGTGCTCATTGCCACTAGCGCGAGGCTGTTCCCTGTCCTCAGCGGACAGAGCTAGGGAATGTAGGTGTGTACACATACACGTACACACACCATCAGTCACATCTGTATTGTTTATTAGTATTTTTAGTAATTAGTATTGTAAAATACATAAACATTTTTAAGTGTACACTTCAGTGGTATTAAGTACATTCACATTGTTGTGCAACCATCACCACCCTCCATCCACAGAACTCTTTTCATCTTGCAAAACCAAAACTCTGTACCTATTAAGTAATAATCTATATCAATCTATATAGAAAAATGTGAGTTCACACTGGTATATTCAATCCCTATCCAACACCACAGGGTTCATTCTAGCCTTCTCTCTTTCCATTATGGTAATTCTTTTCTCTGACAGCGATGCCTTCTGTACGCTGCCCGGGCTCTGGCTCCTGCAGCAGATTCCCCCCGTGTGGGCTCCCAGTCTGGGTCCCCTGGCTCCCCACCTCCTTCTGCTGTGGACGCCGCCTGGGCCCGTCCCACTGAAGCTTAGGAAAGGAAGAGCAAGGGGAAGGGGATGTGAAGAAGAGGAGCTACAAGTACTGTGATTTGAAAACTCCAGACTTTATTCCAGTCTTAGAAGTTGATCCTGCCTTTTTGCATTCCAGGATCTAGTCCAGGACACTATGTTGCATTGAGTTGTCATGTCTCCTTTGTCTCCTCCTTTGTGACAGTTTCTCAGTCCTTCCTGATGTCTTCTCCTGATTAGACTAGGGAGGTAGGTTTTCAGGAAGGGTGCCACAGAGACGAAGTGCCCTGCTCATCACATCATGTCGAGGGGTGTGTGATATCAACACATTTCAGTCACATTTTAAAGATGGAGAAATGGGGTTTTCGAAGCTGTCATCTGCCTAAAGTCACAGAGTCAGCGAATGGTAGAGGGAGGATTTGAACCTGGGCCGTTGTGAGCTTTGTGCCCATTTCCTTAGTTTGAGAAGAAGAACCAGCTGGTGAGGGAGATGACAAAAGGCCCCTGATGTTTTTGAAAGCAAGGGTGGGAGGTGGGGAGACCTCGCACCCTGATGAGATCTTTCAGCCAGGGCTGCTTCACCGCCTTTGGCCTCTTCCCCCGGGCTGTGTCCAGCCCTGTCTTAACTTCCCTCTGTCTGGTGCAGGCGGCAATGTGCATTGTCCATTCAGTGGGATTGTCTGGTTTTTGTGCCTCTAGCACTGGCATGAAAATAATCTGATAATTCAGAAAAGATGCATTTTTCATGAGGGTTTGAATTGTACAAGAATCCTATACCCAAACCAGCCAGCAGCCATAGACCATCCTCCCTGCCTCCCGCCACTTTCGGAGCTCCTGCCTGCTCTTTGGGCCTCTCCCAGTGGGATGCCTATGGAGGTGGCTGTCTAAATGGAATTGGCTCATAGATGTTGGTGACACTGGCTTTCCTTTGCCTGGTATGGGCCTCCTTGCCTAGCAGTTATCAGTGAAATCACTGTCACTGCATCAGAAACTCCAGGGCATCCTGAAGTTTCAAAGTAGAAGTTCCAAACCATGTCCTCTGGGCAGTACTTAACCAGCATATGTGTTTCGTTTGGCCCTCACTTAATTAAAAATGTTTAAAATTAGTCTACAACATGAAAAAATCAGGAGCTCATCATAAAAGTCTGGATTTTGGCTTCTCTTGAAAAATCAGATGTGGCAATAGACGGCCCACATTCCCACCTGGCAGCCTGTGGCGGAGCCGAGTGGCAGCTGCCCCTGTGGCTGTGGCACACGTTCTCACTCCGCCCTTGTCCTCACCACTCCCGCTAATCACCATGCCCAGCCTCACTCACGGTAGTGTCTGTCTGGCCTCTGAAGGCATTTGGGTCCATAGTCCTTCAATTCGATTCATGCAATTCATTCATTCACTCAACAAACGCTTACTGAACCCCTGCCCAGGTCAAGTTCTGTGCTAGGCTCCCAGATAAAAAATCTTATACATTGGTGATTCTAGAACTGTATGTTAAATTCTCGATAAAGGTAAACGCTGCTGATGGTGGAAGCATGGAAGAGGGGTCCCTAGCTCAGCCTGGAGGGAGTCAGGGGAGGTATCCCAGAGACACCCACCCTTGAAAAGGTGGTTGCCATCTAAGTTCGAGAGAGTTACAAGGGGGTCCTTGACCTTGGGCTTGGCCGTCTGCCTGTCTGGCCTTGTCCTGTACTTTGCTCCTCAGTGCCTCATTTCTCTGCTAATTCTCATAGCCTCCTCACAGAGCAGCATCTTCCGTGTTTATCCCAGGCCCCTCCACCGCTGTGAGGGGCTCCAGGGAGTTGAGAAGCACAAGCGCAGGACGCTCAGCTGTGGTGACATCATGGCTACAATGATCTATTGTGGGGACAATGGAGGCGCCATTCTCTGGAGTTTGTGTCTGTTTTAGCAGGCAACCTGAGAAAGGGTAAAAGTCTTAGAGTCAGACAGATTTGGTTGAAGTTCTGGTTTTGCCACTTACCAGCTGCGCGATTGTGTGTGGTTATTACACTCTCTGAGCACGTTTCCTTGATTATAAAATGGGGATAATAGTGTTTATTCCCAAGGTTATTATCAATATTGTGTGTAATGTGTGTAAAATTCCAAGAGCAATGTTGGGAACATAATAGAGACTCGCCAAATAGGCACTCATCAATTTTATGTGTGTGTATGTTTTATGAAATTTTATCGCATGCATAGATTCAAGTAACCATGCCCACAATCAGGATACAGAAGTGTTCCATCACCATTAAGAAACTCTTGGCCCGGCATGGTGGCTCACGCCTGTAATCCTAGCACTCTGGGAGGCTGAGGAGGGAGGATCTAAGCTCAGGAGTTCGAGACCAGCCTGAGCAAGAGTGAGACCTTGTCTCTTCCAAAAATAGAAAAAATTGGCCAGGCATGGTGGTAAGCACCCGTAGTTTGGGAGGCTGAGGTAGGAGGATTGCTTGAGCCCAGGAGTTTGAGGTTGCAGTGAGCTGTGATGACACCACTGCACTCTAGCCAGGGCAAAAGAGCAAGACACTGTCTCAAAAAAAAAAAAAAAAAGAAGAGAAACTCCTTCATATGACCCGTTTGCCACATACTTCCCCTAACCCTAAGCCCTGGCAACCACTGATCTTATTCTCTATCACTATAATTTTGTCACTTCAAGAATGTTATATAAATGGAATCATACAGTATGTAACCTTTTGAGATCAGCTTTTTTTAATTCAGGATAAAGCCCTCAGACCCATCCAAATTGTTGCATGTGTCAAGAGCTTATTCCCTTTTATTGCTGAGTAGTATTCCATCGAATAGATATACCACGATTCATTTATCTGTCCACCTGTTGAAGGACATTTGGCTTCTTTCCAGTTTTTGGCATGGGATGGTTAATTTTATGTGTCAACTTGACTGGGTCATGGGGTTCCCTGACAGTTGGTCAAACATTATTCTGGGTGTTTCCATGAGGGTGTTTTTGGATAAGTTTAAAATTTAAGTCAATATCTTTCCTCCACTGGACATGCAAGGAAATAAAAAATAAAATAAAGTAAAATTTAAGTCAATAGACTGAGTAAAGTAGACTGTCCTGATGTGAATAGGCCCCATCCAATCAGCAGAAGACCTGAATAGAACAAAAGTCTCCCTCCCCTGAATAAAAGAGAATTTCTCCTGTCTGACTGCCTTTGAGCTGAGGCATCAGTTTTTTTCCTGCCTTTGGACTTGAATCGAAACATCTGCTCTTCCTGGGTATCCAGCCTGCTGGCCTTTGGACTGGAACTTACACTGTTGATTCTCCTGGGTCTTCAACTTGCCAACTGCAGATCTTGGGATTTGTCAGCCTGCACAATTGTGTGAGCCAATTTTTTATAATAAATCCTGTATCTATATCTACCTATCTCCTTTTGATTCTATTTCTTTGGAGAACCCTGATTAACAGTCATGTGACTGTTAACAAATAAGGCTGTTAGAATCATCTGTGTACAAGATTTTGTATGAATGTAAGTTTCCATTTCTCTGCGATAAATGCCCAGGAGTACAATTGCTGGGTGTTATGGTAAGTATATGTTTAACTTTATGAGAAACTGCCAAACTGTTTTCTAGAATGGCAGTGCCCTTTTACATTCTTACTACTCATCATTTTAATTATTTTATTATATGAGTTAAATCAGTTAACTTCAGAATGGGCTGACATTTTGAAGGCTGGTCATGCCGGGATCTTTGCCCACTTGTGTTATAATCACGGCTGGGACACACATCCTTGTTTTAACTTTCACATATATAAGCCAAGCACGGAGGTCTGCAGGTTTAGAGATTTGAAATAACAAACCTGGCTGCCTCAGATTTTCTTGGCTGGCACCAGGTCTTGCCAGGCCTTTGAATCAGCTGGGTGCAGGGAAGGGTCACCAGGAAACTCAGGCTGCCTGGACCCGACAGGAAGCGTGGGATGAAGCTTACTCTGGGTCTGGCTCGTGGTCAGCCCGGCTGGGGCCTGAGGCTTCCAGGGCCGGCTCAATGTGCACTGTCAGGAAACGGCCCAGGCTTTCTAAATCACCCCACTCCTGAAAAATGAATTCATAAACAAGGAAGCTCCATGCTCCTTTCTTTGAGAAATAGCATCTTATAGCCTGGAATAGAATCGATTTACAGAGCTGTTATGATCATGTATGTGTTCCTTGGGCTCCACACATCCATATATTGGTGACAAGTGGCTTTGGGACTTCTTTTCCTGGAGAAGACTACTATGGAGTTGTTTACTTGTGCTTTACCATGACCTTCTCTTTTCCACCTTCCCTGTGCCCCTCCCCCCAAGTTAACATGTACAAATTAAAAAAAAAATCTTACCCATGTTATTGTTGTCTAACACTATAATTCTTTTTTTATTTTTGGGACAGTCTTGCTCTGTCGCCAGGGCTACAGTGCAGTGGCATCATCATAGCTCACTGCAGCCTCAAACTCCTGGACTCAAGCGATCCTCCTGCCTCAGACTCCTGAGTAGCTGGGACTACAGGCGCAAGCCACCGCACCCAGTTAATTTTTCTATTTTTTGTAGAGACGAGGTCTCACTCTTGCTCAAACTGGTCTTGAACTCCTGGCCTCAAGAAATCCTCCTGCCTCGGCCTCTCAAAGTGCTAGGATTACAGGTGTGAGCCACCAGGCCTGGTCAATTTTTTGACATATTATGTTCTTGTACTGTATTAATAAAGAGATTCAATCAAACATACAATTTTATGTTTGTACCTTGGAAAAGCATAATCATCCCAAAGGTCTGATGGATAGCGTCCACCCACATTTCTCCCCACCACCTTCTAGAGGTTGCCTTTCTCTGATAAATTTTGGGAAAAGGGGTTTGTCTCCTGACTAGTCCTGGGTGGTTACTTTTTTCTTTTTAGATTTTTCAATTTGTGGTAAAATATACATAACATGTAGTATTTTAACCGTTTTTTAAAAAGTGTCTAATTTAGTGGCATTAAGTGCATTCACAACGTTGTACAACCATCACCGCTGTCCATTTCTAGAACTTTTTCATCATTCCAAACAGGAACTCTGTACTCATTAAACAGTAACTTCCATTCCCCTGCCCCCAACCCCTGCTAACCTCTATTCTGTGTTCTGTCTCTATGAATTAGCTTGTTCCAGGTACTTCGTATAAGTGAAATCACACAATATTTGCCCTTTTGTGTCTGGATTATTTCACTTCGCACAATGCTAAGTTCATCCATGTTGTAGCATGTGTCAGAATTTCATTCCTTTTTAAGGCTGAGTAATATTCCATTATACACACACACACACACACACACACACACACACACATACCACATTTCATTTATCCATTCACCTGTTGATGGATAATTAGGTTGTTTCCACCTTTTGACTATTGTATATAACGATGCTGTGAACATTGGTGTACAAATATCTGTTTGAGTCCCTGCTTTCAATCCTTTTGAGTATATACCTAGCAGTGGAACTACTGAATCATACAGTAATTCTAGGCTTGACCTTTTGAGGAACTGCCATACTATTTTCTATGGTGGCTGCACCATTTTACATTCCCACCAGCAACACACAAAAGTAACAAATAAGTGGTTATCTTTTAAAACATCTTTATTCTAAGTTCCAAATTAATGCAGACCCAATATAACAAATCCAAACTGTACAGAAGAACATAAGTTTGAAAGTTACTTGGAGATAACTCCACCGAGAGTTGGCTACATAACCATCTGAACTTTTTCTGTGCTTGTATGTAGACAGCTGTGTCTCTCTGTCTCCATTCCTGCCCTGTTATATTCCATCCTCTGCAGAGTCACAGTGGGCCTCTTACTACAAAGCATAACATATCACTCCCCTGCCTGGAACCTTCCATGTACCTCCCATCTCACCTTGTATGAGCTAAATCCAGACAGGAGGCACGGTTGGCACCTAGCCTGTCCCCGACTGCATCTCCTCTGCTCCCTCCCTCATTCGCTGTGTTCCAGCCATACACTCTTCCTTGCCTTTGTTCAGACCAATCAGGTTTGTTCCCATCTTTGGGTGTTTGTGCTTGTTTGGTGCGTGCAGAGTTGGTTATAGCTCCCTCCCCGCTTCACTCAGATGTCTGCCCCAATGACATCTCAGGGAAGGCTACCTTGAATGTCCTGTTTGTTATCCAGCTGCCCTGCTTTCTTTGTCAACATAGCGTTTCTCATCACCTGCCCTCATTTGATATATGTTCATGTTTGGTCTCCCTGACTTTCCACTGGAGTAAGGACTTTTTCTATTTTTTTTCTTTTTTTGAGACAGGGTCTTGCTCTGTTGTCCTGGGTACAGTGCAGTGGCATCATTGTAGCTCACTGCAACCTCCAACTCCTGGGCTCAAGCGATCCTCCTGCCTCAGCCTCCCGAGTAGCTGGGACTACAGGTGTGCACCACCACACCCGGCTAATTTTTCTATTTTTAGTAGAGATGGAGTTTTGCTCTTGCTCAGGCTGGTCTCGAACTCCTGAGCTCAAGCAATCCTCCCTCCTCGGCCTCCCAGAGTGCTAGAATTACAAGCGTGAGCCACCATGCCCAGCCTATTTTTTTCATTTTGTCTCCCCAGTGCCTAAAACAGTGCCTGGCATGTAGTAAGCACTCTTGTGTTAGGTGCATCTATTGGTTAGATGGATGGAGAAATGAATGAGTACCCACACACATAAAATCCACTCATTTTTATTTATAAATATTTTAGACATTTGAAACACAACTATATTGAGATCTGCTTGCAAAATGAATGAAAATGACTACTTATCCAGAGACCACCACAATTTTGTGACATGACTATAGCAGCTGCCTTAGAAGTAAATTCAGGGTAATTATGCAAGTCTAAAGTATGGAGTAATATTTAAACCATCACATTCCACTCTGGAACGCATTTGTTTCTTACAATTAAACATATTGCTTGGCTGTAGGAGAAACACTCTCGATGACCACATTGCAGCCTGTAGAGCTGGATTTCTGACATTGGACTGCAGCTTCATTTCCTTAGGGCCTTCGTAGGAGGGCACAACTTCCAAGGCACACTCTGGTTATGCTGTCTTGAACCTCTTCCTGGGGCAAATGGTGGGAGGTGGTGTGGGGATGGGCAGAGCAGGCCGCCAACTTCAACAGAGGATCTTCAATGTGTGTGTGTGGTTTTAATGAAGTATAATTGATGTACCCTAAAATTTACTCTTATAAAGTATGCAATTCAGTACTTTTAGAATATTAACAGAGTTATACAACCATCACCACTATCTACTTTCAGAACATTTCATCACCCCAAAAAGAAACTCTGCTTCCATTAGCAGTCACTCCCCCTTGGCCCCTCCTCCCCGGCCCTAGGTAACCAGTCATCTGCTTTCTGTGTCTGGATTTGCTGAGTCAGCACATTTCATATAAATGGAATCATACAGTCTGTGGTCCTTTCTGTCTGCCTTATTTCACTTAGCATGTTTCCAAGGTTTATCCATGTTGTAGCACGTTACTTGATTTCTTCTTATCGCCAAATAATATTCCATTGTATAAAGATATCACATTTTGTTTATCCATTTGTCAATTGATGGACGTTGGTTTATAGCCACTTTTTAGCTATTATGAATTATGATGCTCTGAACATTTGAGTACAAATTTTTGTTCAAATGTAAACATATGCTTCCAATTCTCTTGGATGTGTAGCTAGAAGTAAAATTGCTGGGTCATACGGCAATATAGGGCAACTTGATGTTAAAGATTTTGAGGAAGTGTCAACTATTTTCCAAAGTGGCTACACTATTTTCTATTCTCACCAGCCATCTATGAGGATTCCAGTTTTTCCACGTCTTTATCAACACTCCTTACTATCCATCTTTTTGATTATAGCCATCCTTGTGGGTACGAGGTAGTATCTCATTGTAGTTTTGATTTGCATTTTCCTAATGACTATCGATTTTTTTAAAAAAATTCTGCTCCTTGAATTGAAGACTATTGATGTTGAGCTTCTTTTCGTGTGCGTATTGACCATTCGTATAACTTTTTTCGAAAAATGTCTATTCAGATCCTTTGACCATTTTTAAATTGGATTATTTGTCATTTTATTGTTGGACTGTAAGGGTTCTTTATATATTCAAGATACTAGGCCCTTATCAGACATATGATTTGCAAATATTCTCTCCCATTCTGTGGGTTGTCTTTTCACTTTCTTCATAGTGCCCTTCGAAACACAAAAGTTTTAAATTATGATGAAGTCAAACGTATCTATTTTATCTTTTGCTGCTTGTGCTTTTGGTGTCACATCTAAGAAATCCTTGTCTAATCCAAATTTGCAAAGATTTTTTCTTTTCTCCTAAAAATTTTATCTCCTATAGTTTTATCTCTTACATTTAGGCTTTTGATGCATTTTTGAGTTAATTTCTGTATATGGTGTGAGATAGGGTTCGACTTCATTCTTTTGCATGTGGATACTTAGTTGTCTCAACAGCTTTTATTGAAAAGATTAATCTTTAATCCTCTCAATTGCTCATTAAATTGCCTTGTCACCCCTGTCAAAAATCAATTGAACATAAATGTAAGGGCTTATTCCTGGACTCTCAATTCTATTCCATTGCTCTATTTGTCTTTCTTTATGCCAGTAGTACACTGTCTTGATTACAATAGTTTTGTAGTAAGTTTTAAAATCAGCAAGTGTGAGTTTTCCACCTTTCTTCTCTTTTTAAAAGATTATTTTGGCTCTTCTGGGTCCCTTGCATTTCTATATGAATCTTAGGATCAGCTTGTCAATATCTGCATAAAAGGGTTCCATTTTTTAAGATTGTAAAATATTTCAAACAAAAGTTCAGAGTTTGATATAATATTCTCTGTACCTACCACCTATTTAAGAAACTTTTTAATATTTGGCCATATTTGCTTCAGATTTTTTCTTTGTTTTTAAGGAAACGAAGCATTAGAGATAGAGTTTACTACCATCACCCCTGCCTGTGTAACTCTCCCCAATCTTGTTCTGCCCCCTCCCTTCTCCAGAGATAACCACTCTCCTGAATCTCTATGCAGGTGTTTGTAATTTTACAACATATATAGTAGCCACAAATAATATATAGAATCATTGTTTGGGCTACTCATTAACTCTTTTTATTATATCATGTGTATATTATACTTCAACATGCTTTCAATTTTATGTTTTTGAAACTTATCCATGGTAATATACGTAATTCTAGTTCTGTTTTGTTTTTTTAACTCCTGGTATTCCATTGTACAACTCTATGCCATGGATTTATTTAGTCTTTTGTTGATGGATATTTGAGTTGTTTCCAGTTTTTCACTATTACAGACAGAATTGCAATGAGCATTGCTGTTCATTCCATTTCAGGCAAGTGTGTGAGAGCTTGCTCGTGGTGTCTACCCAGAAGTGGAATCGGAAGACTGAAGGATTTGTTCACCGCTGATTTCACTAGCTGTGGCCAAATTGTTCTTCCAAGTGGTTGTACTGATTTGCACTCTCACCAGTGGTGTGTGTGAATTCCCGTTTCTGCACATCCTTGCCAACGCCTGACATTGTCAGTCCTTTCAATTCTTGCCAACTTGAAGGATGTAGAGTGGTCTTCCAGGGTTGTGTTAATTTTCGTTTCCCTGCTAATGAGGTTGGAGGCTCTTTTCACATGCCCTTAACCATTCTGCGAGTTTCCTTTTAACATCCTTTGCCCATTTTCCACTTGGGTTGTTTGTTGTTTTCGTCTTGATTTTATAGGAGTTCTTTACATTTTCTGAAAACTAATCTTAAAGTCTGTGGCTTTATTTTCACGGTGGTTATGGTCTTTTAATTTCCTTCTTTCTTTCTTTCGGTACAGAAGTTTTAAAAATATTTTTATAGTATATCCTTTTTGTGTCTCAGTTGAGAAATACTTTTCTACTCAATGCTGTAAGGAAAACCCCCTATATTTTTTTCTGAATATTTTAAAGTTTTGCTTGCACACTTAAGTCTTCAATTCACCTAGAATTTATTTTTGTGTGTGCTATGAAGTCAGGATTTAACTATTTTCTCCCATTTGGACAACTAATTGGGCCGGCACCACCTTTCGAATAGTCCAACCATCTTCTTTTCACTGATTTGTAATGTCTTCTCTGCCGTGTGTTGTTTTCGGTCTTTATTGGGTACCACGGTGTTTCATTGACTAGTGCTCCTGAGAATGGAAGAACTAAGAGCCACCTCAGTGAACCTCCTGGGTTTCAGGCACAGTCCTTCTTTTCCTCCGTTATGTAGCAGAAACCCAATTTTCCCTGGAATCAGTACCTATCACCCCAGCAGAGGGATTCACTTCTCTGCCTGCTGCATTGATGGCATAAGTCTCTCCAGATGGCTAAAGGGAAGCCTAAGCTTCCAATTCATCAGAAGCATGACCGTGATAGAACAATCTCCTGGTGGAAACAATGCCCACCTTCGGCACTAGTGACTAGAATATCCAAACCCCCAAGCTCAAGGTTACAGGGATAGAGAGGAAGAATTATTCAAGTGTGTTATTAGGTGGAAGAGAGAGAGTGGCCACTCCTCCACCCTCTGTTTCCTAGATGCGTGCTTTCTAGTTTTGAAGGAGACAGCTCCAAATATTGGCACCTTTTCAAAGACATTAATTGCATCCTGTGGGCCAACACAGCCCACAGGGTGTTGTCTCCTAGCTAACCCTGTAACTGAGCCTACAGCAGGCCATTCCACCTACCTCCAAGGTGGCTGCTTCTGGGTGGTGGCACTTGAGTTGCACCTTTCCTTTAGGATGGGCGGTGCAAAGTGTAAGAATTTGTCTCTCATTTTAGAAAGGATGTTCTGATGTACCCCAGACTGCTGGACCCTAAAAACTTCACAATATAGCAGGCTTTGAAAGTCTGTCCCACCTTCTAGAACACATGTGGTTTACTGAGATATCTAAGGTGATTACTACTCGTGTCTTATCAATGTAATGGACCAGCGAGGTGTTCTGTAGGTTACTGGGATGATGAAAGCCTCCTGGACCAGATTATGATGGGAGGAAGGAGCGTTGACTCCTTGATCCCCAAGGCAAAACAGTAAAGATCATCTGTATTGGCCCCACTTCTGATTTTCTTTACTGATGGGCATGGGGCAAAAATAATTTTTCTGGTAAGTAACCAATGTTAATGCCTAGAATTGCAGGTGTGATTAGCACACACGACACCTGGTGAAGTCTGGGGTCATCTCCTGACTTTCTCTGTTGCTACCTGGGGCTTATATCATTCAACAGGCACGTTATGTGGACAAGGGGTGGGAATGGCTGTACCTGCATCTTTCAGGTGTTTGATGGTGGCACTAATTACTACAATTTCCCTCAGGGTTGGGTGCAGTTTTTGGTTTGCTCTCTCAGTGGGCCCAGGGGATAAGGAAAGCCCCAGGGCTTCTACTTGGCCATCGATATAGTCACATCCTCACGCCACAGGTCAGAGCACCATTGTGGGGATTCTGCTCCTTACTAAGTGTTTTACCGTTCTGTGGCTGCTGTAACACAGCATCACACATTTAGTGGCTTAAAATAATACACATGTTAATGAGCTCAGAAGTCTGAAATGGGTCTCACTGAGCTAAAAGCAAGGTGTGAACAGGGTTGCATTCCTTTCTGGAGACTCTAGGACTGCAGTCCCCAACCCCTGGGAGGACTGGTATCAGGCCCTGGCCTGTTAAGAACTGGCCACACAGCAGGAGGTGAGCAGCAAGCAAAGGAAGCTTCAGCTGTATTTACAGCCGCTCCCCATTGCTCACATCACCACCTGAGCTCGGTCTTCCCCCCATGGAAAAATTGCCTTCCATGAAACCGGTCCCTGGTACCAAAACGTTGGGGACCACTGCTCTAGGGGAGAATATGTTTTCTTGCCTTTTCCAGCTCCTAGGGACTGCACATATTCTTTGGCTCGTGGCGCCTTCCTCCATCTCCAAAGCTAGCAGTGGCTGGTTGAGTCTTTCTCACATTTTACGTCAGTGGGTTGACACTAACTCTTTTGCCTCTCTCTTCCACATTTAAGGACACTTGTGATTACATTGGGACCACATTATCCAGAATAATGTCCCTATTTTAAATTAATCTGATTAACAAGTTTAATTTCACCTGTAACCCATGAAATGTAACGTAGTCATAGGCCGGGAGGTTAGGATATAGCCGTCTTTTTGGGGGACCATTACTCTGCCTCCCATACACTTCCTTTTGTGCATTCAGGGACTAGGGAAATAACCTCAGGAGACTTGACTTGTGTCGGGATTCCATTTGCACCTGGTTTCCATAAACTCTAATTCTTTTTTTTTTTTTTTTGAGAGAGAGTCTCGCTCTGTTGTGGCCATCACCACAGATACCTGGAAGTCAAAAAAGTCTGGGTAGAGTGGTGTCATTGTAGCTCACTGCAACCTCGAATGCCTGGGCTCAAGCGATCCTCCTGCCTCAGCTTCCCAAGTAGCTGGGACTACACGCACATGCCACCACACCTGGCTAATTTTTCTAATTTTAGTAGAGATGGGGTCTGGCTCTTGCTCAGGCTGGTCTCGAACTCCTGACCTCAAATGATCCTCCCACCTTGGCCTCCCACAGTGCTAGGATTATAGGCGTGAGCCACCATGTCTGGCTCATAAACTCTAATTCTGACCAGTAGACTACAGTGGTGTTTTGGGTCTACAGAAATGTCAGTTTGGAGCTAATATCTAACAACCACTAGAAAGTCTGGCTGTTTCTTTTCCCCAGTGGACAGCCATTCAGGTCTGACTCCCTCTACAGAGGGCTTAGGGAAATTCACAGTACATACCTATGACTACATTGCAGACCCCTCCTGATAGGGTCTTGGTTTCCCCTCAGTCAGTGGGACCTGGGTCTGTGAACCCATGGGTCTGGGAATGGCATAGGAGGCCAGGAATCCCGGTTGTGGTAACCTGAGTTAGAGTTCTGCCCACCAGATCTGGAATTTTTCCTCCTTACGTGTCAACCCACATCTTAGTAGGCTGCTTATCTACTCAATTCCCAGGACCCCTGTGATCAACTGCCCATCACCACAGATCCCTGGAAGTCAAAAAGGTCTGATTACCACTCCTCCCTGTTGTTTATTAATTGTGCCATGTGTTGTCTGACAAGCACCCACCTGGCCTCTACTCTTCGGAGTTTGAATATTGTCATTGAGATCAAAGACCCCAATTTCTTTACAGCATCCCTGATGTCATCTTCAGCCCACAGTGATAGGCCCCACAGAGCCCCTGCAGGATACTGGTGCCCTCATCACAATGCACTTCTTAAAGTTTTGGCAAAGGGACTATCTCTAGGCCTTCAGGTAGAGGAAGGGAGATGTGGTTAGGGGTGGCCGAGAGGTCACACGTAATTGATTCATTTAAACATTCCATTTTCTTTGAGCTTTCAGGCTCCTTCCCTACACTCAGTGTGCCAGGGAATTTTTGGCATCTCAACTTCATTAACTCACTATTACTATTAAATCTAGTCTGAATTAGCCATTGTAGGAGACTATTCGTGCCAACTCCAATGCCCAAACCTGGGTACGCACATCAGTGAATTCAGCCCGGTCAAGCCCTGTGTTTCCCATCCCTGGGCAAGTGCGCTCAGCATCCGTCCCCACACGTGCTCCCGAGTCCTGTGGACTTGGATTGGCAAGGTGCCGATGCTCTTCTGGAACACAGGCTGCCCCTTTCCGGCGCAGGCCTGGACTTCCCGTCTGGGCTGTGTCGGATCTAACTCTCCTTTTGATCCTGGAGGAATGAGGAGCAGATTTGGCACCCCTTTTGTGAAGTGACTGTCCTAGGTGCAGTCACAGCAGGCCCCTCAGGCAGGGATAAGTTGGTTCCCTGTACAGGGGAGGCACTGCCTGAGCTAGCAAGGGAGCTTGGAAGGATTTGAGAGTTCAAAAATCCAAAATTCTCAGCCTCATTTGTGACTACTTAGGTGCTCCTATTCTAAGTCTTAGGGTCCCACTACATCCCTACCATGCCCTTTCCTAGAGTTTAAAAAAAATTTTTGGTTTAAATGCCAATTTCTTCAGGAACCTGATATTCCTGTTACAAATAATTGAAGCTCGTTTTAAAAAAGAAAATTCAACTCCCTCATAACCAACTACTTTATGTGAAGAAAAAATGTCTTGTTACAATGGCTCAAAACCGTTCTTCCAATGTGTGTGACAGATTCAGTCCAGCTTTAACTGGCAAAGGCCTTGGCCACATCCTCCGTCCCTTTGTACTTTCTCTTCCCATGTGTGAATGATATGTACCAGGATTTAATCACGTGCAAAGTTTGAACTCTGGAAGCCTTCGAATAAAGGGACAAAATTCCTCATTGTGTTTGGTTGGTAATGACAGACCATCATCTGCAACAAGTAGACTGTAATCATGTAGACAAAGCATCACAACCTATTGCATGGCTGTGTAAGGTGTAGACTTGTCTAGCCAGGATTGATAAATCTGTCCAAGACTTGTGAAAAATCTGCACACCACTGAAGGTTTCCCGTGGATGGAATCTCCACCACCACTGTCCCCTGCCTAAGCATTTAATTGAAGCTCGTACTTGTTCAATGAGGCCCTGGGCTCAGTCGTTATTCATATCCACCCTGCAAGTACAGGAGATGAGGGCTCCTTCAAGGCTGCCACCAAGACCAGGCACAGTGGCTCACATCTGTAATCCCAGCACTTTAGGAGGCCAAGGTGGGAGGATCGCTTGAGGCCAGGAGTTCGAGACCAGCCTGAGCAACACAGCAAGACCCTGTCATTACAAAAAAGAGAAAAAAATTATCTGGGCATGGTGGTGCAATTGAGTGGTGATACTCGGGGGACTGAGGCGGGAGGGTCAATTGAGCCCAGGAGTTCGAAGTTGCAGGGAGCTACGGTCGTGCCACTGCCCTCCAGCCTGG
Source organism: Daubentonia madagascariensis (assembly GCA_023783475.1). Classification (NCBI taxonomy): domain Eukaryota; kingdom Metazoa; phylum Chordata; class Mammalia; order Primates; family Daubentoniidae; genus Daubentonia; species Daubentonia madagascariensis. The sequence goes on from JAKFHU010000487.1 coordinate 14,509,105, forward strand.
GCAACAGAGTGAGAACCTGCCTCTTAAAAAAAGGAAAAAAGCTGCCACCAAGGCTTTTTCACTGTCTGCTGCATTCTCAGAGTGACATTCACTGCGTCCAATCTTTCCTTTTCCCTGTGTAACCCCTCCAGTCTGAAGAAGCCTAGTGACTCCACAATCTTTAAAATTACCACTATTGTCACAGTGTCTAAGTGCCCACACCACCCTAAATCTCAGTGCCTTGTCCTCTACCTGCCCTTTATCCCATGCCACCAGTGATAATCTGAGTGATTATAATGCCACCAAATGCCATCGATTACACATGACCCATTCCATGCCCACCCCTCCCTTCCCAGACTTCTATTTTCAGAGGATGGCCTTGGTACCAGGCCACCCGTGCTGCCAATTACAATCAGGAAACAGGTGACACACTCAAATTGGGTAAGTTGAGAAGAGTTTAATGAAGGGAAGATGAGGAAAACACCAGGGAATAGCACAGTACCCCAATATTAGTAACAGTGGAATGCTTTGCCATACTTGGTCCTGGAAGGGCAAGGACAGGAGGAGTTACTAAAATCCAGAGACAGGTCGGGCATGGTGGCTCACATCTGTAATCCCAGCACTTTGGGAGGTCAAGGCAGAAAGATTGCTTGAGGCCAGGAGTTTGAGACCAGCCTGGGCAATTTAGCAATACCCCATCTCTAAAAAAAAAAAAACAGAAAACTTAGCCAGGCATGGTGGCACGTGCCTGTAGTCCCAGCTACTTGGGAGGCTGAGGCAGGAGGATGACTTGAGCCCAGGAGTCTGAGGTTGCAGTGAGCTCTGATGACACCACTGCACTCTAACCTGGGTAATAGAGTGAAACCCTGTCTCAAAAAATAAATAAATAAATAAAATTTAAAAAAAAACCAAAACCCAGTGACAGAGGTGGCCCCTGATAGAAGCTATGACTTCAGTCAAGGGAGGCGGCAGCCCAGGGGCAAGTTCTCAGGCAGGCAGCTAAAGGAATTAGCACCCCAACATGTGCTCCTCCCTTCCTCCTTTCTTGGTGACCCCCAGTGGCTGAACCTATTGGAAGCTGGGGCAAGGAGGCCCGTCGATGTGGTGTGCACGGGTCAGTCTCCAGGGACATATGGCAGGATGGGGAGTGGAGAAGAGTGGATCTGGAAGGGCAAGTGGAAGATGTCCAGTGAAGCTACTGTTATTATTATCATTATAATTTTGGATGTTTAACAATCCTTGAATTTCTGAGATAAATCTTACTTGATCATTTTATTTTTTATTCCCCAATGGATTCAATTTATACACATATATACACATATATATGTGTAGTTTAGGATGTTAAAATGTCTGTTCCTATTTTCTAGTAAATTAAAGGAATTAGTTTTGGGAGAAATGTCTTCCTATTGGTGATTCTTCTTTTTATGAAAGTTGATGGAGTTTGTCTTGACCCTTTCATCCTGGTATCCATTTCCCCCCACAACAATACCGTGAAAATATTTTCTCATTTTTTTTCCAGATCTCTAGGCCACCTAGTTATAGTCTTATAAGTCAGTGGAAGCCAACTTATGTACGTGGTGCTGCACGTAGAGAAAGTCCTCCTTTGCATGGTGTGTGGGGTCATGGACCAGGCTGCTTGTGGTTGGAGACACCCACCATCTCAGGCCTCACCCAGCTGCCTGAAGGGCCAAGGGAGCTCCCTCTCAGGCTCACCTGTGATCCATTTTCCCCTAGATGTGGCCATTATGACTACAGCCCAGTCTGTAATATGTGAGGAGGAGCGATGTGTTCAACAACCAGGCTGCGCCCTTCAAGGAAATGTGTGCCTTCCCCTGCCTTTTCTCCCCTTTCTGCAGGCTGGCATGTGACCACGGTGGGAGTGAGCCGTCTTGATCCACACCTCGGGGTGGACAAGCAACAAGATAGAAAGAGCCTGAATCCCCAGCAACTAAGAATGGCTAACAGAGAGAGAGAGAAACTCAGCTTGTTTAAGCCACCTTTATTTTGATTCTCTTTTAAGCAGCCACATTTATTTCCTATTGAATACACCATGTCAGTGTATATTGACTTAACCTTACTTAACATTTTCTTTTACGTGATGATTATTTTGAAAATTACAAGCAAAGAATAGCAGCCAGGGGTCGAGTGTGGACCCAAGGCAGGCGATTACTGATAAAGTGTGAAGTTGTATGAAAAGCCTAGGAGTCAGGCAGCCCTGGGTTCAAATCCCGATTGAGCTAATCCCTAGCTATAGTCCTCGGGTAAAGAGTTTGACCTAATGGGCCTCGGTTTCCCTATCTGTAAAATGCTGTGAGGATGTAAGAAACTATCATAATGAAATCTCCTAGCAGTGTTTAGTGGCCCAGAGTGGGGTTTTAACAAATAGGAGCTGGCATGTCACTGTGCTCTGTCCCCCGAGGGTTGCCTTTTGTCCCCCTCTCTGCTTTGATTTCTTCCCCCTCCATCTCTCAATGTCCTATTCTTTCTTCACTTTCGCTTTCTGGTTTGCCTCTGCCTTGAGCTGGACGCCCGTAACGAACCACAGGTGTGCTTACTGTGCAGTTGCCTCCAGGAGTCAGCAGGGCTCCCTGGCCAGCCTGTTATTTATTCTTCCTCCTTCTACAAAGATGCTTCTTTAGCCCAGGGAACCCCAACCTATGGTGAATTGTATAATTATTTCATTATATATTACAATGTAATAATAATAGAAATAAAGTACACAATAAACGTAATGCTCTTGAATCATCCCAAAACCATCCCCCCCATCCCCGGTCCGTGGCAAAATTGTCTTCCATGAAAACAGTCCCTGATGCCAAAATGGCTGGCGACCACTGCTTTAGCCCATCAAGAGATCTTCTCTCCTTTCCTCTTCCCTGGGGCCACTGGCTGCAGGGAAATCCCCACGGGCAGTTGTGACTATGGCTTGGCGGTACCCAGCCCCTTCCCTCCACCCTCCTGGGGAGGCCCAGGACCGGGGACTGGCACCCTGAGCCCCTGAGCCAGTGGTGAGGCACCGTCAGCAGTGGGAGAGAGATGGGTCAGAACTGTCCCAGACCTTTATTTATTTATTTATTTTGAGATAAGGTCTCACTCCGTCACCCAGGCTGGAGCGCAGTGGTATCGTCATAGCTCACTGCAGCCTTGAACTCCTGGGCTCAGGTGATCCTCCTGCCTCAGCCTCCTGAGTAGCTGGGACTACAGGCACGTACTGACACGCCCAGCTGATTTTTCTATATATTTTTTGTAGAGACAGAGGTCTTGCTCTTGCTCAGGCTGGTCTCGAACTCCTGACTGCAAGCGATCCTCCCACCTCAGCCTCCCAGAGCGCTAGGATTACAGGTGTGAGCCACCACGCCCAGCCCCAGACCTTTGATCTGTGTTTCTCTGTGGGCTTCTTCCTGAGATTTGCAGTACATGTCTAATATTTCCTTGGAGAATCTAAGGGGGAAAAAAAAAACAGAGGGGAGGAAACAGGAACCAAAATGCCACTTATCCCATGGGGAGCTTGAGGCCCAGACTCTGAGTCTGTCTTTCAGCAGCAGGCGGGTGGCACAGGCCTCGCTCTCAGGCGCGGCTTCCACCCCAGCTTGAATGCCCCGGGCCTCCTCGCCCCTCCCTGAGAACTTGACCTCTTGTGCAGCCACATAAAGGTAACGAGCGTCTGGTGGCTTGATAGGACAGACTTGTTGGGGACTTCCTGCCTTTTGATGCATGCTGTTCCCGTGAGCTGGCTGGGCCTCTGAAGATGAGAGGACCCTTTCGACTTCCTGAGTGTCTCAACATTCAGACTCTCGGGGGTTTGTGGTTAGAGATGCTGGTATGAACATTGTGTGCTATAAAGTGTGCCCTCTGGGTCCCATAAAGTTAACAGGTAAAGCTTTGTGCAAAACACCCCCTAACCAAACTGACCAAGAGTGTCTGAATGGCCCTTGACCTTGCTGCCTGTGGCAGAGAATGAGTGGAGGTCTGATGGACTGGGAGGAGGAGGGGGACTGCCCTGGTGAGGCCGTGGTGACAGCTCGACCCTTCTGCTGAGCTGCCCAGCACTCCACTCTAGCACCTCAGAGCTCCCTGCAAATGTAATCAGAGATTTCTCCAGCACTTGCTGTTGCTAAGGGTCAGACATCCATCATTGCATTCTAATATTCTTCTTGTTTACAATTGGGGAAACTGAGGCTTGATGAGGCTGAGTGACTGCCCCAGGAACACACAGAGGTAGGATTGGAACTCAGAGCTGGTTGACTGAATCCAAGATCTTTCTGCTTCATCAGACTGCCTCCCTCAGTACTATAGGGTGTCAGCAGGACAAGCTCTCTCTCTTTCTCTCTCTCTTTTTTAATTACCTGAATGAGGTCATGTTTGTCAGGTGTCTTCACTGTAAAATGACTCTTTTCTTCCCCCCTTTCCACGCTGTCCTCTTTGGACAGAAGTCACTTTGTACAACCCACACTTAAGGAGTGGGGAGTTTTGATCAACCTCCTTGAGGGTGGAGAATCTACAGAAATTATCCAGCATACTACATGGGATAATGGTCTTTTGTCCCCATTTGTTTATTCAATCATTTATTTTTTAAAGTGTATGCTACTGACATTTTCAAATATGCTCATTATGTTTTCAGGTGAAGTACCTTTACATTGAAATTAATGGGTCCAATTATTAAACTAAAAAAAAAAAAAGTACCATAAATGCCCCAAAGAGTGTCTACAAAGCCTGGAAACCCAGGGAAGGTAATGTATGTACTGTGCATTTTCCAGATTAATAATTAGATCCATTGGCTTAAATATAGAGACATTTCACCTGAGGAGGTGTTAGGAGGCTGAATTAAAGCAAATGGAGCCTATTATTTACAACTGTGACTGACATTTTGCTTAAACATGAGTCTATCCTGGTTGCCTGACTTTGCTGACCCCTGAGCGAGTCTTCCACTGCCCAGGAGTGAAGTCTGTGGTTCCTGCCCTTGCAGGCCTGCCCGTGGGCCAAAGTTCCTCCCAGGGCCACCGTCTTGTTCCCAAATCTGCTCCTCTGAGGATATTGACACTCACATAGGAGTAAAAGCCTCTGGTCTCCTCCCAGGGACCTAAGCAGACCCAGTCAATGAGAATCTCTGTAAGTGTGCCTTTTGGAAACTTCCAACCTAACCCTTGGTGGCACTGTGAAACGGGGATCTCCAGCAACTCAATCAGGATTGAGCATGCTCCCCAATTCTGGGAATAGGCTGTCCAATTCTCCTGGTTTTCCTAGAGGCTGTCCTGGTTTTAAAGCTCTAAGTCCCATGTCCCAGGCAACCCTTAGTCCCAGGCAAACTGGAATGGCTGGTGACTCTCCCAGGGAGAGTGGTTCCTTTACCTTCATCTCCAGGTTCTAGAAAGGAAAACATGAGGTTAGGGCAAGGGGAGGAGAAATTACAAGGATGTGGGGAGCTCAAGGCAGCCAAGAGATGTTGTCTTCCCCACTTTCCAGCTGTCACACAGAAAGGGGGTTCTGATATAAGATGGGCCATTTTCTGCTGAATATGAGAAAGGGCCAAAGTGGTGAGCTACTTCTCATTCATGAGACTGTTCAGCTGAGCCTGGAGGAGGAATGGATGCCTGCTGGGGGCCCAAAGAGCCCTAAGGCTGTGCCCACCTGCAGCCCATTTCCTAAGATTGCTCTACCTCTTCCATTGAGGAAGACGCCTTTGTTTACAGAAAGCACATGGAAAGGTGTAGCTGTATACAAACTGATATGAAAAGATGCTCACTATCAGCTGCTTAAACAAAGAAAGCAGGTTGCAGAATGTTTTACACCATATGAGCTCTTTTCTCTAAATAAATAAGTTAGAAGCAGCATGCCAGCATGACACCTCCAGCTATCTTGAACCTCTTATCCAAGACAAGCTTAGAGATGCTTGTTTTGGTTTTCAGAGAGAAAACCAAAATGCTGAAGAAAAAAAATGCCACAGCTTTTATTATCATAATTTTAATGCTCATAACAACATTGCAAGCTTTGAGCTGCTCACTGCACTTCACCACAAACATAAGGCCCAGAGCTTGTCTGGAGCTCACTGTGGTTATGCAGAGGGTTGGGAGAGTTTTCTAGCTTTTTTTCCTGCTCTTCTGGAAACTTGAATTAATGCCTTTGCCCATTTCCATGCTGAGCACTGTGTTTGTGGGTCTTTTCTTAAACAGCCAAGTTTTCATCACAAGTTTCCTGGTATGGGTTTTATGACATTAGTGCCCTTTGGCCAACAAGCGGAGTCCAAATTTTAGAGCCCACCAAGGCAGAGCTACTGCAGAGTGTCTGCAGGAACTGTTTTTCTCTCTTTAGGCTGCAAAATAAGACTCAGGGCCATAAGCCTCTAGACCACCTCAATAAAGCTGGGAGATTCCCTCTGCCTGGATGCCTGAGCTCGAGGACCCAGTCAGGGGCGGGGAATTTGCAGCCTTGGGGCCACATGTGGCCTTCTGGATCCTTGAGTGCAGCCTTTTGACTGAATCCAAATTTTACAGAACAAATCCTTTTATTAAAAGGGGTGCAGCAGAGAAAGATGAAGCTTTTCTTGCCTCCTTTGGTGCTTAAAGAAGAACAATCTTGAAATCAGAAGGCTGCAGGGTCCCCACCCCTGCATGACTTGCTACAAAGCTACTTCCTTTGATGGTTTCTGCAGAGCCTCTGACACAGGTGCATGGGCATCCTTTCTCCTTCAGCATCCAGTCACCCAAGCTGGGAACCCCAGAGGAGGAAGCACCTGTTCGCCCTGACTTAAGGACGGGCTGCGGATTCCCCGCCATACATAATGAGTCACTGCGGGACCATGAAGCAGATTTTACTCATCCCCCAGGAATGGACCCTTGGAAGGCTCCAGAATGACTAGCCTAAAGTGTTCTGTCTCAGGCACAGGGCATTTTCCCCTATTCCATGTCTACAGTCACTTCCTCTTTGGATACATCCTGTTTCTGGGAGCAGGCGGCGTGCCAGGCAGATCGCAGCCTCTGAGCAGACGGGCGGAGACATCCTTCCTCTTATTTCTAGTACCTAATCCCATCTTCCTTCCCAGTCAGAGATATCAATCAGCATCTCTGCTTTTCCCAGGTCCCTGCACGCCAGGAAGGGAGAGTATAGAAGGAATATGTTTCTATTGGCAACTCCAACTTGCTGGAGGTGCTTAGAAACCACCACTGGATTTGTCACCAGCTTCTCAGGCACAGGTAATCAGGAAAGCATCTAGGGCAAGGATCCATTCATTCATTCATTCAGTAAATATTTACTGAGTGCCTACTATGTGCCAAGCCCTGTTCTAGGTGCTGGGCTACAGTGGTAAACAAAACATAGAAATCAATGTCCTCATAGCAATTACGTTCTGCTGGGAGGGACCACTGATAAACAAGATAAAAGATATAAAAAATTATAGCATGTAAGATAGTGATAAATGCTAAGCAGAGAAAACAAAGCTGGGAAAGCAAATATGAAGTGTCGGGTATGAGGGAAGCGTAAAATGTTAAACAAGGTGGCTGGGGAAGTCCTTGCTGGGAAAGGGAATTTTGAGTAAGGACTTGGAGAAGGCGAAGGCATGAGGGGCAGTTAGCTGGGTAAGAGCATTCTAGACAGAGGCAAGGGCAACAGCAAGGGACCTGAGGGTGGGAGCTCACCTGGACGGTTTGGTGAACAGGAGAAAGGCCAGTGTGGCTGGAATGGAGAGAGGGGGGCACTACAGGAATTAAAGTCAGGGAATTTGTGAGTCGTAGTATGGACTTTGGTTTTCACCCTGCCTGATACAGGAAGCCACTGGAGGGTTTTAATAGAGAAGTGACGGGATCCGATTTATGTTTTAACAGGATCTCTTAAGAAGCTGCACCAAGAGTATCCTGAAGAGGGTGAGGGCAGGGTGTGGGAGCAGGGAGACCACTTAGGAGGGGACTGCAATAGCCTAGGAGAGATAGTGGTGGCTGGAACAGGTAGTGGCAGGGAGTGGTGAGCAGTGATGTCAGAACATTCTGAAGGTAGAGTTCACAGGACCTGCTGACAGGCCAGATGTGGAGTGTGAGAAAATACAAGGAGACACAGATAACACCAGCGTTTCCAGCCCAGGTAAATGGAAGGACAGAGCTGCTATTAGTAAAGATGGGAAACCTCATGGGAGGAACTGGCCCAGGGCAGAATATCAGGAGCTTTTGGCCACAGGATGTTTGAGATGCCCATTGGACATCTACATGGTGTTGGCAAGTAGGCGTTGGAGATACAGGTCTGTAGTTCAGAGGAGAGGTCCTGGCTAGAGGTACAAATGGGACTGGTCAGCTTGGATTTTATTTCACATGGTGAACGTTTTAAAAATGTAATCTTTCAAAAATTTCTAGTATGCAATCATTTAAAGATGTGAGTCAGATTATCTGATTTCTCTACTTTAAATCTTCAAATTATTTCCCTCTCATTTTAAAAAGCAAAGTCTGAAGACAGTTTGGTAGTGTCTATGGAAGCAAAACCTAAACCTAATAATCACATCCCTGAATGTCTACTCAGTTGAAATGTACACTCATGTGTTCCAAAAGACACAAATGAGAATGCTCACAGCAGTATTATTTGAAATAGCCCTCAAATTGGAGACAATCCAAACATTGATCAATGGTCGAATGGATAAATACGTGGTGGTATGTTTACACAGTGCACTACTACATGGCAATGAAAAAACTAAACCATGGCTATACACAATAACATGGGCAAGCCTCACAAACATAACACTAAGTGAATAAAGCCTGATACCAAAAGGTTATACTGTAGGATTCCATTTGCCTAAAGTTCAAAACAGGCAAAATTAATCCAGAGTAAAGGAAGTTGAAATAGCAGTTATCCTTGGGTGGGCAGATGGTCATGACAGAGCAGCTGGGGAGGCCTCAGGGCTGCTGCTGATGTTCTGTAGCTTGGGCTGGATAGTGGTTTACATGGGTGGGTCCAGTTGGTGAACATTCACTGGTTGTACAATCATGATTTGTGTACTTTTCTCTACACGCATCACATTTCCATGAAAAGCTTACACAAAGTCCTGTCTAAAAGACTCGGAATGATAATGCCGCTCCCTTTCCCCAACCCCCATTTCTGGCTGTGCCCCAATTTAGCTTGCTCCACTCTTACAACCCTTTTCTCATTGCTGTTCTTCAATATACCACTGTTGGTTGTTCCTCCCTCAAGGATTTTGCCCTTTCAGCCCCATCTTCTCCAAGATCTCCACACAGCCTGCTCCCTTACCTAATTCAAGTCTCCGCTGGAACTTCCCCTTGTCAGAGAATCTATGTGAAACGACCTCCTCCACCACTCTTGTCCCCTTACCCTTTCTTTTTCTTTTTAAAAAAAATTATAAATAGGCTGGGTGTGGTTGCTCATGCCTGTAATCCTAGTACTTTGGGAGGCTGAGGCAAGAGGATTGCTTGAGGCCAGGAGTTCGAGACCAGCCTGATCAAGGGTGAGATCCCGTCTCTACAGAAAATAGAAAAATTAGCTGGGCATGGGTGGTGCAGGCCTGTAGTCCCAGCCACTTGGGAGGCAGAGGCAGGAGGATGGCTTGAGCCCAGGAGTCTGAGGTTGCAGTGAGCGATGATGATGTGCCACTGCACTCTAGCCCAGGAGACAGAGCAAGACCCTGTCTCCAATAAATAAATAAATAAATAAATAAATAATTTAATTAAATAAAAATAAATATAATAAACAACCAAATTTATTGCTCATGGTTCTAGAGGGTGGGAAGTCTGAGATCAAGGCTCCAGCTGATTTGGTGTCTGGTGAGGAATTGCTCTCTGCTTTGCAGATGGCACCTGCTTGCTGAATCATCATGTGGTAGAAGGGCCCTTATTTATTTTTCCTAAGCATTTATCATCATGGTTTATTTGTTCATTTATTTATTGTCTATCTCTCTTACTAGAATCTAAGTTCCATGAGAATAGATACTTTGTTTTTATTCATTGTTATATCCTGGTGGCTGAAGCAGGCCTGGCACATAGTAGGTGATTACTAAATATTTCTTGGATGAATGAATGAATTATAGCAGTAAATAAGACAGATATGGTTCCTGCTTTCATGAGGAAAAAAATTTTTAGGTCTTTAAAAGGAATATAAATAGTCTAGCTGACTCTGAGGTAAGGATTATATTTCCCTGTATTTTCACAGGGTCTAGGATGCAGACTGACCTATAGAGTGGCTTTTTAATAAACGATGATTGTGATCTTCAAAGCTACCTTTCTGGGCTTAGAAATTCATTCTCTCAAAGAAAGAATGAAAACAATTGGTTAAATGAATGAATATTTTTAGCCCCATCTGGTTTCCTAGCCACAGAAAAGAGACTGGATTCAAGCCTACCACCAAGTTTTTCGAAAAACAGGTCATAGTATTTGTGTGTGTGTGTGTGTGTGTGTGTGTACCTCCTGAGCAGATGTATCTGCCAACACCATCAATTTATTGGAGATCACTAAATTTTACCACATTTGTATATCTTGGCAAGACTGTTATATTCCGAGGAGCAACTCTAGGGCATTGGAGCTCCCCATGTGTGGAAGCTGGCCTTGTCTTGATAAGTTAGAGCAAGACAGGGCAGCAAGGGACACTAGATGAGAACTTAAGACAGGGCTACAGACCTGGGGAAGAACAGGGTTACTGGGTGGGGGACCAAGGAGGACATGTCACTAGCTCTAGGGGAAGTAGCTGCCCAAGAAAGTGCCTGGGCTGGTGTTTTTGCTTGAAGTCTCACACACATTCATGTCTTCACAGTTAGCCATCCCTGCCCTATTTTGACAGGGACATGACATTAGGCCAAAGCCTGTGTCAGGCTGCACCTGCAGCTGCCCAGCTATACACCTGAGTGCTGGGCTTCTGGGTGCATGAGAGGATCACAGGGTATAAAGGGCTACTTGACCGGTAATAACCCTCCTCCTCCTGACTGTTGGGTCTTTTATCCCACCAGCTCATATACCTTCTCAAACAGTAATTACCTCTCCCTGAAGCTCCAAGTGGAAGCTAGAGACATTAAACACAGTGTCCCTTGTTCAGCTGGGAGAACAGAGGTATGAGCACTTCTCAGTGTCTTAGCCCAAGGACAGTGAGTCAGCGAAGTCTCCCAGGAGGGGAGTCTGGAGTCCTGTCCACAAGTGACATGTTTTACTTTAATCACAACCCCACCCAGGCCTTCTGGTTGCGTCCTGCACAGCTCTGTGGTGTCTGCTACCACTCCTCCATCAGCTTGCTCTATCCCGAAAACATGCTGGAATTTTCCAACCATGAGATCTTTCTTTTCCATTTTTTTGTCCTTGTGGGTTTGGAATCTTTTATTTCTTTACTATCATTTTCGTGAAGTCTCTTGAGGCAGAGGAGAAAAGCACATGGGGACAAGATGCCATTATTAAAAAGTGAAAATTTGACAATTATGCTGATATCGTCACTTGACATAAAATTTAGAGAGAAAAGGTGGAGGAAATCTCTCATCCCACATCCCAACAATATCACTATCATCCTTTTGGTATTTTGTTCATGTGATTCTTTTCTGCACATTTTTTCAGAATGTGGTCATATTCTTGGTTTGCATAAAGTTTATATCTTTCCTTTTTCGCTTGACATTTTCATCAGAAGTTTGTTTCCCATGTTTTGACATAATCTTTATAATCGTTGCTTTAAAGGTTGCATAATATTTCATCAGGAAGATTTACAAGAATAAGCTTTAGCTAGAATCCTATTGTTGGTCTCTGTTATCAAATATTTAAGGTGTTACTGGTATGGATTCATAAATGTAGTGTGGAAAGGGAATGAAGTAGGGTGCCTATGCCCAGTATGTTTTGTTAGTTTTTAAACAGAATCTATTATTTGAACGTTGCCAGTGAGTGGGATTTAATATATGACAAGGGTGGCATAAATTAATGGGAAACTATAGATAATTTTAAAAAATAGTACGGGGACAATTGAGTAGCCATCTGAGGGGAAGAAACTTGGATCCATATCTTTCACTGGGATAAATTCCAAATGTACCAAATATTTAGATGTCAAAAAAAAAACTATAAGAATCCTTGAAAAATCCATTGGAGGATTTTTTATTATTTCATAAGTGGAAATTTTATCCAAGTATAAAACTAAGTCCAGAATCTATAAAGTAAAAAATGGATAAATATGATTATATAAAAATCTAATTTCTTCATGGCAGTAACCACTATAAGTGAAGTCAAAAGACACACTGGGAACAGTACTTTTTATTCTGAATACAGAAAGGACTAACTTCCCTAGTATATAAAGAGTTCCTAAAAATTGGTAAGAAAACAAGCCAATAACCTAATGGAAAAATGGGCAAAGTCTATATACAGACAATTCACAAAAAAGGAAACACAAACCATTCTTAAACATATTTTTAAAAAGTTCACCTTCTTTCATAGTAAGAGAAATGCAGATTAAAACTACCAGACAGTACGTCTTTGGATCTCAGATTGTCAAAGATTAAAAAGGCAGTTCAGCTTGGTGGTTAAGAGCCCAAACTCTGGCTTAGGTAGGGGATTTGGGTCTGAACCCCAGCTCCACTACCTATGAGTTAGGTGAGTTACTATTATAAATCTCTATGGAGATCAAGTTAATTGGTGATATCTACCCAAATTAAAAGTATACTACAGGTGCATTTAATTCAATTTGCCATATGCAGTGACGTACCTATTAAGGGTATTTGTTGCATTGTTGAGTGATTAGCAAAAGATTGGAAACAGCCTAATAAGGGAGTGGTTAAGTAAGTTATGATGTATCTAAACAATATGCACAAGAAGCTCATTGTGCACTGATATGGAATGATAAGTAAAGAAAGCAACATGCAAAAATGGTTATATATTATCAGTTTCCATACAGTAAATATTGACTAGTCTCTAATATTGTCTCTAAGCAGGGGACTGGGACAGGGTTGGGAGGATGCCTTATCACTGTATACCCCTTTGTACTTTTTTATCTTTGAGTGAAATTTATTGCCTATTCATGGAACAGTAAATGACATTTACAGTTTTAAAATTCAAAATAGAAGGTGACAGCTGTGGGAATTGTCTTTAGGAAGATCCTCCAATTCCCCCTTGAATGGCTCTTTGTGGTTAGGCAGATGTAAGGAAGGGGGACCCCATGCTCTGTGAGGTTATCTGAAGGACATGGGAGCCTGGGTGGGGGAGTCGCCAGGGCAGGCCTGGGAGGAGCTGAGGCTAGAACTCTTGGGACTTGTCCTCAGTGGGAAATGAGCAGGAATGCCAGCCTGTGCCCAAGTGCCTGACAGCCTCTGTCCAACAGTGACCCTGGGGGAGAGACACCCAGCAATTGTTGCCCAGATGGGCCACATTGGAGACAGATCAATTTTCTCTTTGGGGCCTGGCGCGGTGGCTCATGCCTGTAATCCTAGTACTCTGGGAGGCTGAGGCTGGAGGATCACTTGAGCTCAGTAGTTCAAGACTAACCTGAGCAAGAATGAGACCCCATCTCTACTAAAAATAGAAAAATTAGCCCGGCATCATGGCCTGTACCTATAGTCCCAGCTACTTGGGAGGCTGAGGCAGGAGGATCCCTTGAGCCCAGGAGGTTAAGGTTGCAGTGAGCTATGATGACACCACTGCACTCTAGGCAGGGCAATAGAGTGAGACTCTGTCTTAAAAAACAAAAACAAAAACAAAAACAAAATTTCTCTTTAGAAAAGCCACTTGGGAAAAACGAAAGACAGCAAGGTCCCCAGAGTTATTTCAGTTATTAAGAAGATGGGCCCTTATTTTTGTACCTTTTGCTGGAGAAGCAGGAAAAATCAGTGATACTTAAATAATATCATGCTTAGAAACTTCCTACTAGGTGCTTTCCCACATTGTATGTTATTTATTTGAGTCAAATTCTGAGAGGTAGGATTATGGAATTAAAAAGTGTGGGCACTTTATGTTTGACTTTGTCAAAGGGTTGCATCACATTTATATATTTCCAGCCATATAAAAGACAACGAGTTCTTCCACACGAAAACTTGTACACAAATATTCATAGCATTATTCATAGCAGCCAAAAAGTGGAAACATTCCAAATGTCCATCAACTGATGAAAACATACACATAAATGTGGGATATCCATACAATGGGATATTATTTGACAATAAAAAGGATTGAAGTACTGATCCATGCTATAACATGAATGAACCTTGAAAACATGATCTAGGTGAAAAAGGCCAGTCACAAAGGATCACATATTATATGATTCCATTTATATGAAATGCCCAGAATAAACAAATGCATAGACATAGAAAGTAAATGAGTGGTTGTTTACAGCTGGGGGAGAGAGGGGTGGGGAGTAACTGCTAAGAAACGTGGGTGTGCCTTCTGGGGTGATGAAAATATCCTAGAATTAGATAGTTGTACAACTATGAACATACTAAAAACCACTGAATTATACACTTTAAAAGGATGAATTATACGGTATGTGAATTATATCTCAAGAAAGCTATTATTTTTTTCAAAAGGCAATGAGTTCTATGAGATTTTTATGTTTTTTTCTGAATCAATTAATATTTGAATATTTTTTGATTTGTTGGAATATTATTATTTCTTTTTTTAAGATTTTTTTTAAATGAACTGTATGTGCGAGTACTTTGCCCATTAATCTTTTGGGTTAGTGAGGTATTTTCTTATGAATTTGTTTAAATTCTCTGCATAATAAAAATATTAAAACTTTCCTAATTACATTTGGGAATAGAATGCAGTCTGTTTCTTTCACTTTTGTGTTAATTTTTCTTGGATATGCAGAAGTTTAAAAATAATTTTATATAGTTAAATCCGTAATTTTTTCCTTTGTGATCTCTTTTACTGTTTCTGGGCTTTAGAAGTTAGTCTCTGAAGGAAATAGTAAAGAAAAAATATGATGGGACAGTTTGAGCATCAAAAGGATAATAACTCTAACTGGGAAGAATCCACCATTTATGCCACCTTTTCCATACCTCTAGGTAAGCAAATAATAGGTGAGAAGTTTTTCTTTATAGAAGTACTCTAGTTAACAAACAAGATAGAATCAGGCTGGACAGGGTAGATCACACCTGCAATTCCAGTGCTTTGAGAGGATCGCTTGAGCCCAGGAGTTCGAGGCTGCAATGAGCTATGATTGAGCCATTGCACTATAGCCTGGGTGACAGAGTATAAAAAAAAAATAATAATAATAAATAAATAAGAAGTCAGAAAAATGTTGAATTGATAAATTGAAGGGCTGATTCTTCAAAATACTAAAATAATCTGGTGATTTAATTAAGAAAAAAAAAAAGAAGAGCCCCCACAAATAATCAGAATTAGAAATGAGAAAGGGAAAATAATATCAGGTGGAGAGACACTCCTTTAAAAAATTAACAACTCTATTCTAGTAAATCTGCAATTCTTGATGAAATAAAAAATTTTTCTGGGGAAATATAAATTACCAAAATTGATCCATGAAAAAGTGGTGCAAATAGGTATGAAAGAAACTGAGTATGTCATTAAAAAAAATATTTGTTCCAAGAAAATCTCTGAGTTCAGAGAATTTGCTAGTCTGTACTGACAGCTTTCAGGAATAGAAAGTCTGTGGGCATTAAAGTGGGAGAGGGTCCTCACTTTTCCGAAAAGAAGGTTATACTGTACCTAGAGAGAGTTCATGCCCTTTGACCTTAAGGTAATTCCGATTCTAAGACTCATTCTAACAAAATAACCAGGGACTTATGAGCAAGAACATTCATTATAGATGTTTACTAATGAAAAATTGGAAACAACCTAAGTATCAATATGGGAATGGGCAATAAATCATGTATATTTACAGGATAAAATACAATATGGCTACTAATTTGTGTTCAAATAATATTTAATGATATGGAAACAGTCTTGTGATAAGTGAAAAATCTGGATATATAACTGATTTTACAATATATCCCAACATGATTTAAATTTCTTTTTTTACATTTAAGCATATAAAACACAAGCTGAATAGAAATCATAATATTAATAGCAGTTATATCAGAGTATTAAAAAATTTCTTCTTTGTACATTTTTGTTTTCCAAATTTTCTACATTGGACACTTATTACTTTTATAATAAAAATTATTTAAAATATATAAATTTGCATAGCAAAAGAAAAAAGGAAATATACCAAAAGGATAAGAATGGTTCTCTTTGGGTGGTAGATAATAAATTATTTTTATTTTCTCTTTTATAGTGTTTAACATCTTCCAAATTTTATGATGAGCAATTGTTACTTCTATAATAAACGTTTAAAAAAGCAGTATCCATAGGCTAGATAACATTTTAATTATATATATATATTTTATAATTATTTTAAAGTAAATAAGTAACATGCTATCATATTGTACATATTATTTTGTGATTTAGTTTCCCTTAATATATTAGGAATACTTTTTGTCATTAAATATTCATGTAAAATATCATTTTTAATGAATTATTAATATTTTCACATAGTTTTTATCATACTTAGATTATTTTCTTTTTATTTTTCAAATTCAAACTCTGCTTCAATGAACATTCTTACTTACAAATCTTTCTCAGGGGTCCTCCAATTTTTGAGTGCTCAGTGTCTCCTGAATGAGGGTGGCTTAGTCCTGGATTTCTATCCAGAGCAGCAGGGCATTTATTCCCTCCCCAGGCAAGAAGTGTAGGCCACTGCCCCGCCAACCTGAACGTGCATTTGAATTACCTGGGTATCTTTTTTGTTTTTTAAAAATATTTTTTATTTTTTAGGGCAGTTCACAGCAAAATTGAGCCACAGGTACAGAGACTTCCATATACCTCCTGCCCCACCACATGCACAGCCTCCCCCACTACCAACATCCCCCACTAGAGTGGCACATTTGTTCCAAGTGATGAACCTACAATGATACATCATTATCACCCAAAGTCCAGAGTTTGCATTAGGGTTCACCCTTGGTGGTGTACATTCTATGGGCTTGGGCAAATGTATAATGACATGTATCCGCCCCAATAGTGTCATACAGAGTAGTCTCCCTGCCTGGGCAGCTTTTGATTCCGTGGGTCTGAGCTGAGGCCTGAGATCCAGCACTTTTCTAATGGGCTTCCCCTGAAGTCTGCCCTGCAGTTCTGCACCACACTTGGAGGAGCAGATGCAAGGCCAGCGTATTTTCTGCCGATTCAAACAACTCAAAAACCCCTCCTCCTGTCTCAAGGTCTGTCTCAATGTAATTTCCAATCCCAGCCCCACCAGACCGGTCCCTGCAGAACCACTTGGAACATGTTTAATTCACCCGAACTTGATAGCTTATCGACTATGTGAAGGCAGCTGTTAGGTTCCCTTGAGTTTTCTTTCTCACCTTCTCCAAACATTCCTCATGGGACATGACTTGAAGTCCCCCAGCATTCTGATTCCTCTTCCCCTGTTCCTTTGACAGTATAGCACCCCCGACTGAAAGTATTGCCTGTAGCTGGGCCGATGGGCTGCTCATTAGTGAGACACCACCATGTCCTTCATCCTCAGTGGAATTCCGCTGTGATTTCGGCTACCAGGCCACATCGAGTCGAATGACTCATACTGAGCCCATTGTTAACTAAAAGCTTGAAGTCGTTTGCATAGGGGCTGTTGTTGGCTTACATCTCCCTTGACTTCTACTTGTGCAGTTGACTCTTTGGATCCAGGAACCCAAGGGACCCCTGTTAAGCTCCAGTTTTCTCCCTTGAATTTGGCGTGGGGATGTTTCTGACTCTGAGGGAGGTGCTGTAATTACAGGAAGGGGGCAGTGTTGAGTTATGGAATCCACCCACCATTTGGACCAATATGAGTGTCATTGGTACTTGCAAATTACACCTTTATCTGCTTCATTTAGGAATCCTGCTATTGACAATCAGTTGTTTCTGAAGCTCTATGGCTGTTAATGATAATGCAGAAGTTTTTATTTTTAGTTTATTGAAGCGACTCTTCTCCTGTGTAACCACTCTTCTTCCTCTGTCCATTTATCCCATATGGGGTAAAATAGTACGTATTAGTAGTATAACTCTAATATATGCTCTTCACGAAAAATTCAGAAAACATGGAAGTTAGAGAAGAAAATGAAAGTCCCATATGATGCCATTGTCTTGTGGCAAACACTGTTGACATTTAGTATATTTACTTTATTTCTTTTTTATTTGTATATTTTATCTTGCTAAAACCCAATATTTTAACTGTTTTAACGATAAATGTTCATTATAGAAAAAATAGGAAAATACAAATATGCCAAAAAAGAAAAAGTAGAAATCCCCATGGTCCCATTGTCTAGAAACAACTTCTAGTAACATTTTGATATGTTTCCTTTAAGGTGTTTATATCTGTATATATATTACATTTTTCTGATGAAAAATGAATGCATACAGTCACACTACATCATAAAGTTTTTTTTCATTTGACAGCACTTGAAAGCATTTTTCCCATGTCAAGAAATATAAACATTTAATATTTATATATTTCTTATGCTATATATTTATATATTTAATAGACATATTTCTACAATATTATTTTAATGGCTGCATGTATTCCATGGTATGAATGTACTATAGTCTATTTAAATGATCCTCTATGGTTAGATATTAAGATAGCTTGAAATTTCTTGCTGGAATACAAACTTTTTACTCTAAACAGAATCACCCACTTGGTCACATGCTGTTAACCTCTTTCTTAATATTTACTATTTGATGATGCCTAATTCAATGCTTTTAACATTTTAAAAATTTAAATTTATTACAAATATACATTTCAATATATTAATATAGTTTACCCATTTGGTGTTTTTAATGGCCATATGGCATTCTATAAATTGAATATATTATAGATTGCTTAGCTATAATCATGTCATCTCAAATGGTACATTAGAAATTGCTATTGTCAACAGGAAAATTCACAATGAACGTTAAATAATGCAGCAGATAGCTCTTGATTTTATTTTCTATATTTCTACATTCTGTGTATTTTCTAAATTCATATTCATGAATGCTTTCTATATTCATGCCTCTCCCCAAAAAGAAACTGAGATAACTGAAGCCAACAGTACCACCTCATTTCAGGCTACTCTGCAGTGGGGATGGGCAGATTCACTTTCTTTACTCAGCGTTCTCTTAGGTCTCCTGCACAACTAAGCAGGAGAGAATTCCCTCTGTAGTCTTGACTGGCTGAACCACTTTTCATGGCTTTAGTTCCATGGAAAACGATTTTAGAGAATGTTTAGTGAACTTACTCTGCATTTTCACATTGCGAGGATTTACTCTGTAAGAATATTATTTCACCAGTATTTAGAGAAAGTTGCTTGTTTTGGCAATCCCTCTTTTGTTATGAGAATTCACATGAGCCAAATTCCACTTTCAGAAATGCTATGGGCCAAGCTTCATGCTGTGTAAATTCATACCTAAAGACTGTAAATTTCTGAATGGGTTCATAAAATGAAATACACCTTTCTTGTTCTCACTGCCTCTCCTTAGAAATTAACTCCAGAATGTTTTAAATACCTACATACAATCATAGATTTAAACTGTTAATGATAGCAGTGAATAAGTTCAGATGAATTTAGAAAAAAGATCTATCAATCTTTTCAGATGGATTAGACCACAATGTTTTAAGAATTTTGTAAGTTAGTGAGGGGAAACTCCCTTGGCCCCTATGAAGATGTATGTCATTCTGAAGGATGTTTTTAAAGACAGACTCTTGAAAATTAAGAACATTCCATTCATTTCAAGTTTGATGGGTTTAGCATAATAAATATTTGTTGAATGAATGTATAGCTTATATTTACTTTACAAGGACAGTAGAAAATATGGCTCTGGTTTTTTGATTGCCATATGGAATATGTGTTGCAAGGGGGACAAAAATAGACTGGTGGGATTTTGTCTTTGGGTTTGAATATTTGGTTTTCAGATGCTCTCCTCATGTGGCCTTATTCCAGCCTCAATCCATTAACTGTGGTGCTGCTTTCTAACTCTCTGTACTGAATCCATGTCTTACTTCTTGGCCTCATCTGCCAGCTCTGATTAAGAGTACTTGTCCTTGAGGAGCCTAAGTGATGTTGGCCATGACATAGGCCAACATATTGAATACCCCTTGAACTGCAAACACAGGAATGGGGCACTTAATGCTGTTCCATCAGTCTTTCTGTGGAATAAGAAAAGAAAATCTTTTTTCAGTCTGGTTCCTATTCAAAAAGTAATTTTTCCTAGATATGAGCTAGGCCTCAAGAGGCTTTACTGCTCTCCTTGGCACCTGCCCAGCCTCCATATGCACAAGCCCCGGCTAGCCTGCTGGAGGATGTGGAGCAAAGACAAGCAATCCCACCTGAGGCCACCTTAGACCAGCCAGTCCACAGTTGACCTGCCAGCTGACCAAAGATGCATGAGCGAGTCCAGCTGAGACCAGAAGCCCAGCCCAAATTGATGACCCATATTATTGTGAGCTAAGTAAATTATTGTGGTTTTACTCACTGCATCGTGGGGTTGTTTGGTAAGTGGTACACCTGCTAGGGACATCACAGGTTTCACAACTGGTTCCATTTTACTCACTTGATTTTGAGGCAAGCTTTGAAGCTATTCTATTCTTCCCTAACATTCTGAGTTTCCGCACCACAGTACTTTAGCACTGTGGTTGAGGGCTTGGGCACTGTAGTCACAGACGTGGGGCTGAATCCAGTCTCTTCCACTTACTAGCTTTGTGATCTTGAGCAAGTCAATTTCCCCTCTCTGAACTTTATTTTCTCATCTGTGAAACATGGAAAACAATATCACTTGTGGTTGCTTATCCAGTATCCATTTGTGGTCCCCACACTTTCTTCCTAATAGAGCCCTGATTTCATTTAGGTATTCATACATCTTCTGCATGTACACCCATGTATACTCTCCATCCTCTCCATAGCCAAGATCAGGAGGTGATTCCTGATTAGTCTCAACTAATCTTGGAAATTCCATTCTCCCTTACAATAGTTTAAGAGTGAACATATGGTCAGATCTGACCATTAGGACATGAAAGGAAACATGCTGGTGTGGAGGAGCTTCTGGGAAAGATTTCTTCACTCCCAAGACAGAGGAAGAGGTGATCTCTTTCATCTTCTGAAGATTGTTTGGTCTGGACGTGAGGCCTGGAACTGTCACCACCACTTTGTGGTCATGAAGGGAGTCACTTGAGGGCACAGCCAAAGCCCTGTGAAAGGCAGAGGCATGAGGTGGAAAGAAGCTGTGTCCTTGAACAAATCACTAAACCACTGAAACTCCAACTGTGGAATCGTCCTTATCTCGAAACTACTTGTTATATAAGATAATGTCTTCTTTATTACTTAAGCCTGTATGAATCAGATTTTCTGTTCCTTGGTAACCAAAGCATCCTATATGATATATCCCTTGGCATAGCATCTAGTACATAGTAAGCCCTCAATAAATATTAGCTCCTCTTATAATTATATTGGCTTCTTTCCTTCAACTATTAAATGGTTTCAGATTTCATAGATATTGGCCAAATACTTTGCTGAATCCTATTGACCCAGGTTTGGTACTTTTCTCTTTACTTATGGCTCTAGTTCTAGAGCAGGGGTTGGCACTACAGCCAATGAGCCAAATCTAGCCCACTGCCTACTTTTGTAAATGAAGTTTTATTAGAAAACAGCCACACCCATTCATCTATGGCTGTGTTTGCATTACAATGCCAGAGCTGCATAGTTGCTATGGAGACCTTGTGGCCCACAAAGCCTAAACTATTTATTGTCTGACCCTGTACAGAAAAAGTTTGCCAGCTGCTGTTCTGGAGTAAATTCTTCATTTCCTCAGTGAAGATGCACAAGGGGACCTAATAAACAATGCAGATTGCAGCTTCCACCACAGTGATTCTGCTTTACTGGAAGTATTAGTTAGAACTCTTAGGGGCAAGTGACTGAAAACCTGACCCAAACTAGGTGATGGCTTTAGGAATGACTAGATACAGGGCCTCATGTGGAATAATCAAGATCAGATTTTACTCTCTCCATCTCTTGGCCCCTCTTCCCCTGTGTTGACTCCAGTCTCAGTGTCTGCGACTGAGGGTGACAGTATGGCCCAGCAGTGCCTGTCCTTCCTAGACTGTGGCCAGTGGGAAAGAGGTAGATTCTTTGTCTCAACATTTTCAGTAAAGCTGGAGAATCACCGTGATTGATCCCCTCGGCACTGAAAATGTGCTCTAGAAAGCAACGGATAATTCCCTTCGTACCTTTTTGTATTTTATGTTGGTTATCTGTCTTCCTTCAGTAGATTACAAGCTCTAAGAACAGTGCTCAGCACCTGGTATATTCCCAGTAAACACCATTGTGAGTGAATAAATGTGTATTTATTTAAAAATTGGGAATGGGATCATTCCTCACATATATTTTTGTTTTCTGCTTTTAAAAAAATTTGTTTCTATTATGAACATTCTTTTATGTCACTAAATAAATGAAGTATGAAAACCTGGACAGAAAGAATACATGTCAAATTCATGATGGTGGTTTCCTCTAGGGGGAGAGGGAGGGAGGAAAATTTTCTTCTTCTTCTTTTTTTTTAATATAAAAATATCTGAGGAAACAATTAAGTCTTTGGGAACATGATTTTCAGTGACTGCGCAATAGTTTATCATAAGAATATATTATATATTTTAAAACCAATCTCCTTTTATACGTTTAAATTGTTTTCACTTTGTTCTTGTAGATAGTATTAGGATGAATATCCTTGTATATGCCTTTATGCATACCTCTGATTATTGCCTTAGAATAGATTCCTAGGAATAGAATTATAGGGTATAACGTGTGGTTTTCTTTTCTTTTTTTTTTTTTTGAGACAGGGTCTCGCTATGTTGCCCAGGCCGGCCTCAAACTTCTGGGCTCAAGAGATCCTAATGCCTCAGCCTTCCGAGTAGCTGGGAATACAGATGCATACCATGGCACCCAGCTGATGTGTTTTGATATTTATTTGTAAATTTCTTTATAGTAAGGTTGAAACCAATTCAGTGGGTAGGATTTTAAACCTGCAATAACAAGTTTTTATAAAGGAATGACCACTGAGGGTCTAATATCAAAAACCAATATTTAGAAATTCTAGTCCCATTGTGTTTATGCATGTTTGTAGGTAAAGGACTCTTCTTGCTCCATAAATATCTCCATAGTTACAGTATCAGCTTTCCAAGAAAATGGGTGCAATTATACATTCTTCTCTGTCATCATTTGTAAAATACAAAATGACATTGCTTTATAATGATCTTCAAAGTCATTGTGTCTGCTTTTAATGAACAGCAGGAGGAGTTTGCTTCTTATTTAACTCCTGATGTTTCCTTACATGTAGAAGGATATCAGTTAATGTAAAACTCCTGAATTCTCACCTCCATCTAATTCACTCAGGCCTTGGAAAGGTGGAACAACTTACCCCACTGTGGGGTCATTTTTCTTAGAATCCAGTCGCCTACAGAACACTTGCTTTTTCTTTAGTTCCTTCATGCAGTAAGTCTTCCTGGGATAGGCCTCCCATGACCGAGGCCCTGGGGTAGCCTGGCCCTCCCACAAGGGAAGGCCTCAAGTTTTGATCTGGGGTTGTGGGGGTGCTACCTTAAAGACCCTAATAATGAAGAGGATGTATTCCAATAATTGACTATTGGCAGAGTCTGTGATGATCACTAGTATACAAACTACAGGAGGTGTATGACTGTTAAGATGTCAGAAAACAGCCTAATTTTCTTTCTCTAGAGGGAGGTGAACATGGTTGATTTTTGGTGGTTCTCCCATTCAATAATCTATAATTAATTAAAATGACAAAACTCTAAGTCACATATTCATATTAATGGATATATTCACACTAAAATATAATTTATTAATCAATCAAGTAGTCAATTATGTGATGTAAAAGACTCATATTAGATACTTTCCTATTTTGATAGGGCAGACAGACCGGAAAGCAGTTATCTACGTAGTGTCTGAAGGTGAGAGGAGAAACTGACCTGGGTAGGACAATGGGAACCTGAAAGATGAGAGCCTTGCATCCTTTGGTGAAGGAGGAAAGGAGGCTGAGGAGGTGGGCAGGGGCCTGGCAATGCCAGAAATGCCATGCAAAGCGTTTTGGACTGAATCCTAAAGGCGATGAGCAGCCATTGAAGGATTTTAAGTAATGGTTTGACATTGACCCATGGGCTTACGAGTCACGTTGATCTCATTCTGGCCCATATTCTCTGCATTACCCATAAAGACTGCATCATACAAATATTTCCACATCTCCTCCCATCCCGCCCTTAGAGAATCGT
Source organism: Daubentonia madagascariensis (assembly GCA_023783475.1). Classification (NCBI taxonomy): domain Eukaryota; kingdom Metazoa; phylum Chordata; class Mammalia; order Primates; family Daubentoniidae; genus Daubentonia; species Daubentonia madagascariensis. Next base: position 14,533,300 of record JAKFHU010000487.1, read on the forward strand.
GGTGTAGCTACTACAGTTTGTATTTTGAAGATGATTGGATGTGACTTTTTTTTGAGGCTGTTCTTGTTGCTCTGTTGTTCCAAAGTAGTTGCAGTCGGGTGATGCCCCGCTCCCTCTCCCCCGGGGCCAAGGCTGCTACCTCATCCTGAAAAGATGTGTTGCTTCATGCTATCAGCTTACAGCAAAACATGCACAGATAACTTTTCAAACATTTAATTGTAATACTTCCCTGCTTAAATCACCAAATTGGCCTTGGAAAATATGCAATCTCTTCAAATTACATTCTCTTTTAACTCAGAATTCACAATATAACAGGCTAGTTTGTATACTTAAGACATTTGAACATGGGTGCATAAAAATGGCCTACATTTACATGATTTTCTATTTTTTAAAAAAGCACTGTATAGTAAATGCAACAAATAATGAAAATCAGCTGTGCAATGTGCCTCATTACCTGTATTGTATGTGATAAGGTTTGGAAGGGACTTAGAGGTTATATTCGTTTCCCAGGGCTCCCGTGACAAAGTACCACAAATTGAGTGGCTTAAAACAACCAAAATTTATTCTGTCACAGTTCTGAAGGATAGAAGTCCCAAATCAAGGTGTTGGCAGGGCCATGCTCCCTCTGAGACTTTGGGTAGACTATTTTCTTGCCTCTTTGTGGCTTCTGGTGGTGGCTGGTAATCCTGGGTATTCCTTGGCTTGCAGTGGCATCACTACAATTTCTGCCTCTGTCATCATGTGGCATTCTTCCTGGGTCTCTCTGTCTTCACATGGAATTTTTCTCTTCTTAAAAGGATACCAGTCATAATGAATTAGCACCTACTCTAAAGGCCTCATCTTAACTTGATTACATCTGCAAAGACCCTATTTCCAAATAAGGTCACATTCAAGGTACCAGGGGTTAGGACTTCAACATATCTTTTTGTGGGACACAATTCAACCCATAACAGAGGTCATCTAGCCCACCTCTCTTCTGGACACATGAATCTGCTGTACAAGATCTGTCTAGTTTTAAGACTTAGGCACAGGGCATGATGGTCAATTTAAGGCAAAACCAGGTAGTTGTGGTAGGGGCTGAAAGAGGATCTTGACACTAGATGTTTCCACTCTAACCAGGGTGAGATACTTGCTGTTGAACTGACCTAAGCCAGAGAGGTTGGTTAGAGAGCTGGGTGGGTAAGGCAAGGCCCAAAGGGTGATGCAGGCAAAGTGTGATGCTGGGCAGAGCACAGAGCCCACTGGTGGGAAATCCAGCTAGTGGCAAACATTCTGGCGGTACATGGGTGGATGGCCATCACCTCTAGATCACCACTGTCCAATAGACATATAATGCAAGTCACATTTGTAGTTTCAAATTTTCTAGTAGCCATATTGAAAAAAGTAAAAAGAAATAGGTGACATTAACTTTACTACTGTATTTTATTTAATCCAATACAAGAATATCCAAAATATTATCATTCTAACATGTCATCCATATAAAAATAATAAGAAGATATTTTGCTTTTCTCCCCATCCTAAGACTTTGGAATCCAATGTGTATTTTACACTTGCAGCACAGCTCTAGCCATATTTCAAGTGTGCAATAGCCACGTGTATTAGACTGCTCTAGATTCCTGAAGTGCTGCCCCTGGGTGGTAGAATCCAAGCCACAGGCTGGATTGCAGGTGAGACTCCAGTTCTGGGGGAGAACAAACACAGGCAGGAGCAAGACAGACAATCAAGAGTTTTTGGAGAAGAGCTTAGGACAGGCCTAAAGAGGAGAAGGTGTTTCAAGTGGAGACAAGGTGAATGTAAGGAACAGGGGCCCACTTAAACTTGCTTAAGTAAGGGGCAGGGTAGTTATTCCACAGTGAGATCCCTTGGAAATGAAATTTGAGTACACCTGGGCCAGGGGAATTGGCAGGGAATCTGTCAACCACTTTCTTTGTCTCCCTCTTTAGGGTTAGGACGCCTCTTAGCTTCTCTCTGCTTTGTCAGTTTCTTTCTATGGACTCATTTCCTCTTTTATGTATCTACTTGGAAAGACCTCACTTTGGCCTTAAACTAGCTTCCTCAGCTACTAACTCTATGACCTCTCAACTCAGCTCCCTGTGTCTAGCTCGGTCTCTCAGTGTCCCCATGTCATGCTCCAAGGAGAGAAAATCTGATTGGCATCTTGGTCAGCCACCCACCTTTGGCTCAATCAGCTAAGGCCAAACTCACCTAGTACAAACACGGCTACCCACGCTCATCCCTGACGTAAAGCAGTGGTTCTCAGAGAGGGTTCTCTGCATCAGCAGCATTAGAAATGCACGTTCATGGGCCCCACCCCAACCTACTGAATTGGTATCTCTGGGGATGGAGCCCAGCACACTGTATAAGAGCTATAGGTGAGGGCAGATATCTCCAGAAGGGGACGTGTGTAGGGACTACCATTTTACTACACCAAGACAGAGGACAAGAGGCAAGTGGCATGGAGGAGCCTGGATCTATGGAGACACAGATAGGGGATGTGACCCCAGCTTCTATCACTGGGGACCAGGGCTGCTAGGAGGGGCCAGTGAAGGAGTCATAGAGAACAGCTTGGAATGTGACTTAATTCTAAACCCTGTCAGGACAGGACTGCCCATGAGCATTTTTAGGGAACCCAACTTTTGAGGAGCTAAAACAGGCAGAGGCAGTGGAGAAATAAGTGGAGATAGGGAGGGAGGGTCTGCTTGACAATAGCAAGTATATGGGGGGGCTGTGCGTGGCAGCTTTATCAGTTATAAGCTAATTTGGAGGAAGCTAGACATAATGTTAAATTAAATTAAATTCATGATATCTTAAAAATGAGAGAAAGTTGACTATTAAGCAGTGAGCACCTGATGTTTGCTTTTTCCATGGCACATAAACTATATTAAATTTGAAATTTACACTACAAAAATAGCTTCGTAGGAGTACCATTATTAACATAGCCTTACCTCAGACAGATTTTTTATTATTGGAGACAAACTTTCTATATAAAAAATATATTAATGGCTGGAGTAGAAGAAAAATACCAACCACAGATGGTAAGCATTTTCTTACAAAGTCACATCAAATTTAACATTAGCCCTGGAAAACAGAAAAATGTTTTAAACAAAAGGTTTGAAATGTTCTTATAACCATGTGTAGATTTTCACTTGTGGTCCAGGATACCATCACAAAGAGTACAACTTTAAGTGATTAGTAAAATATATTAATGAAAAAATTTTAAACTTTTGCTCAAAAAATGCTATTTAATGCATTGCTGTTAGAGCATTTTCATTGGAAGGTTCTATTAAATGGCATTTACGGAAAAAGACCGATTTTATTGGTATGAAATAGGTGGTGTCACTATACTTAAGAGAGATGCCTAAAAAAATGATTCGATAAAATGTGTACAATTCTACCGAGAGCAAATTAGAAGTCACAAGGGAATAAAAAGACTTTGAAAAGATTTTCTGCAATTCCCATACCCATCAAAGGCATGTACAGGCACAATTTATATTGGAAGTGGATTTCTATTTTAGGAAGAAAGCAAAGGGCGAATTCTCTAAGAATTGTTCTTCCTCTTCTTTTTCAAAAATACATCTAAAAGTGTTGCTATGATGAAGCAATTTGGTGCATCTAATGCTTAAATTTAATCTAATGGAAGTTTAGCTTTTCTTAACAGTGTAATTTAAGACAGTGCAGTTGTGTTTAAAGTGTGGTTCCCTAATGAACAGCATCACCTGGGAACTTATTAGAAATACAAATACTAGAGGCCCACCCTAGACTGACCCCATCTGAAACTCTGGGGCTGGGACACAGCAATCTGTGTTTAACCAGCTTTCCAGGCAATTCTGATATACTTGGTAGAAGTTTGAGAACCACTTGGTTAGCAGTTCCTAAACTTGGTTGTGCCTCAGAGTTCCCTGTGGAGCTTTTATAAATACTTCTCAGCCTGACTGCAGAAAATTCTGATTCAGTAGGTCTGAGATGGGGCTAGGAACCTATGTTTTCAACCCCAGATGACCTTGGTTTGGGTGCCATTGGTTAAAAAGCATGATTAATTAAATTCAATCTAAGTTAATGAGTCCTTCTCCCTCCCTTTCTCCCTTCCTTCCAAAAATTCTCTTTCAGTAGACTGACCTTTAGTTATTATTATTATTATTATTACTATTATTGTTATTTTTGAGACAGAGTCTCGCTCTGCTGCCCTGGGTAGAGTGCAGTGGCATCATCATAGCTCACTGTAACCTCAAACTCCTGGGCTCAAGCCATCCTCCTGCCTCAGCCTCCTGAGTAGCTGGGACTACAGGTGTGCACCAGCACACCCGGCTAGTTTTCTCTATTTTAGGTAGAGATGGAGTCTCTCTTGCTCAGGCTGGTCTTAAACTCCTGACCTCAAGTGATCCTCCTGCCTTGGCCTCCCAGAGTGCTAGGATGACAGGCGTGAGTCACTGCACCCGGCCTAGTTATTATTTTTTTTCCATCTCAGTTATCTTCAAGGCCTAGTACAGTGCCTGATACATGTAAATCAATAAATATGGTTGAATGACGGAATCTCATTGTAACATTTTGCTGTGTAGAGAATGGCTCTACTTTCATGTCCAATGCTATTTTCCTTTGCTCAAAAACTTTTACACCTGGATGTGTAATTGATATTATATAAGATTCCCAACCTTCAGTTAATTTTCCTCTTTGTCTTTCTCAAGTTCTGACCATCAATTTGGGAGTTCCCTGCATATTTCCATTATAATATACACTTTAAACATATCCCAAAGAGGGGGGGAGACATATAAAGTTTTTTTTTTTAAAGGCTTCTGATCCAATCACCTCTGTAGTCTAGGACTGGACTAGTTGAGGCCACTCAGCTAAGAGATGCATTCAAAATTACTTTCCCATTAGTACTATTCTGTTTTATTTTGTCATTTATTTTACTTCATTTTAAGCCTTTAGTTAATTTCATTTTTTTATTAGATGTCTAAAGGCAATGTCAAATAACATTTAACATACTAAGGAAAATGATAATAATAAAATGCACATTCATATACTCAGCTTAAGAAAAAGGTCATTACCAGTATAGTGAATGGTTTTAAAGTATCATTCTTGTCTGAGTGTTTTCTTTTTTCCTTTTTTTCCTTTTTTTTTGCTGTGCTCCTGTGCACAATGGGTGAATCTTTGTTTTGAACAATAGGATTTAAACTCATACACAGGCAAGCCTAAACAGAGTCCTCCTCTGCACATTATGCCTGTATACATTTTTCTTTGCTGTCACTTACATATTTGAATATATTGCTTTGAACTTCACAATGGGCAGTCTCCCCAGGCTCCTCATCATGTTCTGAAATCCTAACTTCTATTACCTAATACAAAGCTACAAATTATGTTAGTTGGTGGTTGGGAACAAAGTGTGCACCATAAGAATAAGGCAAATGTGTATGTATACATTAGTTTGCTAAGTTTATTGCCACTGTCCAGCCCCTTAAATTGTGACAGCAGCTATTGTTCAAATTGATTCATGTATCTTTAGATCTTCTGTAGTACAAAGAAGCATTTCTAAAGGACCTTGTCCATTGCTTGGCACATAGTAGGCACTCAGTATTTGTTGAATGAGTTTCTAGCACTTTCCCTGGTATTTTTAGTCTGACTTTCAGAACTTCTTTATATAATTGTTGGATCACTTTAATTGCAGGGCTGTATGAGCCTGATGAAATGCTCTTGGAAGTAACTTTATCTGGAGAATGAAGTGACTTCACTGATACATTAAAAGCAACGACTGACACTGAATTGGGATTAAAATACATTAGACTTCATTAAACATTTAAAATTGCATGTTATAACAGCCTTAAGTAAGACTAATAAAACACAAAAATCCCTGATGCTGTTATCCTTATTAGTTTACGTTGTGCTATATATTTTTGCATATATACATATATACTTTTATTCTGCTTTTAAACTTTGCATTATATATATATACTCTTCCATATTATATGATCTTCATAATTGCCACTTAAGGGGCTTGCATAAAAAACCATGCGGTTGATGTGCTCTAATTCACCATTAGGCTGTTCCCTCATCCCCCTCTTGGTTTTTTTTTGTTTTTTTTTTTTTGAGACAGAGTCTCGCTCTGTCGCCCGGGCTAGAGTGCAGTGGCAACATCATAGCTCACTGCAACCTCGAATTCCTGGGCTCAAGCCATCCTCCCGCCTCGGCCTCCCAGAGTGCTAGGATTACAAGCACGAGCCACCCGCCAGGCCCCCCTTTTGTTATTAACCAAACTTTGCAAAGAATATCTTCTGTATTATTATTACTTATTTGTCAAGAATAAATTCCTTGCAGTGCAATCACAGGGTTAAAGGGTAAGGTACACTTATTTGTTTTTATTTTCTTCTTTTTCCTCCTGAGATAACGAAATACAGTACTGTATGAAAAGCTTTTCATACATCGCTCTCCAAGGTTTATCTTGTTTAAAATATTAGTATCACCTCCCTATCCTTGCGCTATAGCTGAAAAGAGAGCCGGAGCAGGCAGGTAACCCGATCTCGTCCACCAGGTGAGTCCTGGATGGAGGTGGCAACTACAATACCAGGAGCAAAGCACTCCTGGGGATTTGCTGGAACCATCTGTGTGGGAATACTGTCTCTTCCCTCGCCCAAAAGACGCTACATTGCCAGAGGGCAGCGGACTCGGTTCTAACCTTGCTCGCCACAGCCTCTCAGAGCGCCCTGCACGCACTGGGTGTCTAATAAATGCAGTCTGCCCTGCTCGGACAAAAGCTTTCCCTTGAATGGGACGAACACTAAGCCCTCCAGCTGCCACGGAGTTGCCGCCGCCGCCCCCACTTTGTTCCTTTGCCCGCTCCCCCTCAAGTTCTGCGTTGGACCCCGGCGGCAGCGCACACCCTTCCTGACCGCCCCTGCCCAGGCCGAGCCCGGCCTCCCTCCCCGCGCCTGGGGCGCCCGGCGCGCGCCCGCCGGCCCCGCCCCCGCCCACCGGCCCCGCCTCCTGCCTCCTCCCCGCCCCTCGGAGCAGACGAGTGGCGGCGGCGGCCCCAGGACCTGGGTCCCTCAGACAAGAGGGCGGGTGGAGGAGGAAGCGGCCGACTTCTGAGTCCGGCTCCGGCGCCGCCGAGCACCGCCCGCCTCAGCCGACCAGTCCCGTTGGCTCCCGGGCTTCACCGAGCCGAGAGGAGGGAAAGGCCGCGGCGGCTGCGAGGAGGCGTCGGGGGCGCGGGCGGAGGCGGCGCGGCCGGCCGCGGCTGCCGCTTTGTTGTGCGGCCCGGGCCGAGGAAGGAGAAGTGGGAGGAGGGGGGAGCTCGGCGTCCCGCTCCCTCCGCGGCTCATGGCGACGCCGCTCGGCACATCCGGGACCCTCCGGCCGTGGCGGCCGAGGCGCCGGCTGCTCGGGCCCCAGCCCCGGCCGCTGTGGTGACTCCGCCGCGCCTCGCCGTCGCCCCCGCCCCGCCCGCCGTCCCGGAGCGCCGCCGCCGCCGCCACCCCCCCCGCCGCCCCCGTCGCCCCCGCCGCCGGGGACATGTCTAACCCCGGAGGCCGGAGGAACGGGCCCGTCAAGCTGCGCCTGACAGGTGAGTGGGGGCGGGCGGCCCCGGGCCGGGCAGCCGCGGGTGGGCGAGCTGGCGGGGGGTGGCTGTGGCCTTGGGAAGGGCCAGGGTCGCGATCAATGGTGAGTTGGGGTCGGGGGCGTGGGAAGGCCTAGTTCAGGGAGAGTAAGTGGAAAACCACTCGCTCTGGTTTGGAAATTCTTTTTAAAAAGCCAAAGGTGACTCGGGGGTCTTTTGTGGAGGGAGGAATACACCGGTTCGAATCGCTGGCGGGTTTGAGGCCGGGAAGTCTTGGCCGAGGAGCCGGACTCTTTCTCCCTGGGCCTCGGAGAGCAGCCCCTGGGCCGCTGCCCAGGTGGGATCGTGGAGGGGATGAAGAGCTCCCGTGGCGAGGATTATTGAATCCGGTTGCTGACTGCGCGCAGTAAACACTCCTTAAAGATGGAGCGCTTAACGGGAGGGTGTGTGTGTGTTCTCGGGTTGTTAACTTGTACACCCGCTTATGCCCGCGTGCAGAAACCCTTACTCTCTGCTGCCGGCCACAGCAGCCAGTGCCACACACTTTAAACGCACGCCTTTGGGAGGAAAGGAGACTGAGGTTGACTTTTTCCGGTGTGTCTGCCTGATCCGACGACTCGGGCTCATTGTACACTGTGTTTTGGAAGTGTTTGATTGTAGGGTAGCATGTTTTGGGTTGTTCCTTGTAGGCCGCAGAACTTATGTCTCGCTTCTGAACTCTAGACCTGCTTTAAAAACACAACTTTTTTTTGGGTACATTTCTAAGTATGTGCTCATACAAACTTTCAAGCGAACTTTCTCTCACTCTTCCCACCCTCCCCCTTCCCTTTTCTAAATGGAAAAGAATGTCCGGAGGGGTTGCCAGATAGAAGACTACTTACTAAGTGTTTATGACCAGGTGCATGAAATCTTTAACATTACAGGTACGTTTTACTTACAGTGCCATTTTTGGTATTACTACATAGACATCCCCATGTTAGGAAAACTTATATTTGGTTTGAAAAGCGTTATTGAAGTCAGTGTCTTTATCCTAGTTTCACCATTTACCATTAATAAATTGTCCGCGTTTATATTCGGATGAATAGTGAGAAAGATGATTTTCCTTAGATTTGTGTGTGTGTGTGTGCGCATGTGTACAATTAAACTGTAATTATGTTTGCCCACCCTAGACTTTGAGATTTATATGGACTAATTTTGTAGTTGAATGTTTGTGTGTCACATCCCAGTCCGTTTGTTGAACTTTCTAGATAAAAACTTGCAGTGTATTTGGTATGTGAGAATTTAGCCTGGATGTATGTTGGCTGCAATTTAAAAAATGTATTACTTTCTGCTTTCCCTGGGGAAAATTGCAAAGAATCATTAACTGAGTGGTTCTTAATGGAAAACCTGGATTGGGGGATGCTTGTCTTCCCCCCTACCCCCATTCAGTGCCTTATGTAGGGAGAAGTCAATGGAAACCTTTATAAGGGATCCCTTATCTGTTGCTGTACCTGTCTGGAGTCAATTCTCTATCAGTGATCATGGAAAGAACCTGTGATCCCAGGTTTGCAAAATGCATCAGAAATAGGCTGTTGCCATTTACTTCCCTTTAGGCTATATATTAATACATGTAGAGAAAATGAGGGAGAACACAGGGATTTTGATTTTCTGCAGATAAGATGAGTTTTGAGGTTTTTAGTATGACTCAATAGATCTTAAAATGTTTATCTGTGGTTTCCTTACTGCATATGATACATTATAAAAATTTATAAGAAAAGTTTGCTAGGAGGAAAGATTATACTTGTATTTTTAGGGGGAGAGGGATCATTGAACTAAATTTATAGAGTTATTTTGTTTTAGATTTTTTCTGAGGAATTTTAAATACCCTGTGTCCCTTAATTGTAAAAACAGTTTGAGGTACTCTCAATTTCTTAAAACCATTGGGAATTTGTCTCTGAATAGTTTTCTCTTAAAATTTGACAAATATTAAAACATTGTCCTCCCTCCTTTCATTACGTGTGGTGGAATCTCTTCTGTTTTGCCAGGAAAGTTAACATATATTTTTTCATTTTTGTTCATCATTTACGAATTAGATGGTATAGATTTTAACAAATAGATCTCAAGAGCTGGATTCAATTAGCAGCTTTTTAGGACATAAACATTAAAGGGTTAGATGGAAAAGATTGTTTTGACTGACTGGATAAATGACAGGGCTGTGTTTGATGTGCGTCCAGGAATTGGTCTGGAGCTGGTGCCCAACTTCTCAGTCCATCTTGAGAAGCCAAATAAAATATTTAACCTAGGCCTCATTTTGTTTAAAAAAAAAAAAAGTTGATTCTTTGTTAAGACCTTAAGAAATGTTTGGCGTACCTTTAGACTAAGTGTTTAACAGTTCATTTGGATCCGGGTTCCCTGATAGAGGAAAAAATCACTTAAAAAATCAGACTGATCCCACAGTGAATTTTTATTTGGTTTATAATACACTTGGGCTATGATATGTTTTAAAATTATTGTTCTTTCCTTTTTTTAAGTTAATACCATATTAGTACTTTAAATTTATAAAGTGCCTTTGATTCCAAGGTGCTTTATGAACTGTAGTTATTCGATTATATCCTTAATGTGGAATTGCCCCCTTACCGAAAGGTGTAAACAATTCTTGCAGGGTGACATACACACATTCACTGAAGGAGAGGAAATATTAATATTTGAGCCATGAGATCTCTGCCCATAATAGATATTAGACTTTTCCACATATTAGTCCTAAAACCACAGTCAGTGAACTTTTTGGTACTTGCTGATGCTAAGAAGGTGGGGCTAATTTAATCCCAAAGTTGAGATTCCTCTGGGCATTGGTGGTTAAAATCTAAATTGGTCCATCAAGCTACTTCTGTTGTTCTTTATGACACATTAACACATGATCATTAAAATGGGCTGTATGGTAACTCTGTCAACTTCAATTAGTATTTCTAGAGCAAATTGATTATAAAGTGTATAATTTGTACAGCATTATACTTATATGACTATCTGATACAGGCATTTCTCACAATGGTTTGGATTGTAAATATTCTTTATATTTGGTTATAGTAAAAAATTTGGGGTGATTTTTTATACCATTATTGTTTTTGAAAACCAAAGGCTGGGAAAAGCAGTTTAGTGTAATTTCTAATATTTAAAATTTTTAAGTATGGAGAAATAACAGATTACTTCTCTGGAACATTTATTTCAGAGCTTTTAGTGAATTCAGTGTTTTTGTATGCTGTTCCTCATGTTAACCTCCTTACTGCCTTTGACAGTAAGGAGGTTAACCTTGTCTATAACATAAGGAAATTCAACTTTAAAAATCTCACATTAGGCTGGCACGGTGGCTCTTGCCTGTAATCCCACTGCTTTGGGAGGCTGAGGTGGGAGGATTGTTTGAGGCCAGGAGTTGGAGACCAGCGCCTGCAACAGATCGAGACCGTGTCTTAACAAAAAAAAAAAAAAAAAAGAAAAGTTAGCTGGGCGTCTTGGTGCACGCCTGTGGTCCCAGCTACTCAGGAGGCTGAGGTGGGAGGATAGCTTGAGCCCGAGAAGTGGAGGTTACAGTGAGCTATGATTGGGCCACTGGAGCACTTCAGCCTGGGCGACAGAGCTAAACCCTGTCTCTTTAAAAAGAAAACAAAAAGTAAAAAACCAAACTTACTTTAAAAATGTTAGTATCTTAATATTGTTTCACTGTTTATTTTATTGATTCAAGGCTTTAAAAATTACAACTTGATTATATCCTACAGGTTTCTAAGTGTGAATGTGACTATATACCATAATGACTTATTCTAGGGGTGTTAGTGATTTGAATGTCCGCAACTCATTTTATTGTCTTGGTTTCTGAGGAGGAAGCCAGTGTGGCTTAGCTTCTTCCTTTGTCTTAAACTCTGCTAGTCTAGCCCTCTTAAGACGCACAGTAGAACATGCCTAGGAGCCTGATGTAGTTTGGTTTTCACGGTGAGTAAAGTGTGAGTGTTTTAATCATGGCTTCTACTGTTTTCATGTTGGTTGAGCTATTACTACCACAGCATACTAACATCTCATTTATTTAGCATATAATTTAGCATATTTAGCATATAACTCAATTTTCAAGGAAAATGAAGGGTCACACTTAGGCACACAAGATTTTTATTTTAGTCATTTTTGATGAGTCTTAAGATGTAGTATGTCCTATTCTTTTCAAATAGGCCATACTTAGCAGAACTTAATGTTTTATTTCAGTATCAAGAATATAAATTATTGTGTTGTTGTACTATGCAGAGTGAGTGTATCATTATGAGCTGTAGAGAGAACTAGTTGACCCTGGCTAATTAAATGGTGGTAGGTTGCTTAACTTTGTTCCTACTGGTTTTTCTCTTTGCCCTCGTTTTTGTTTACTGTTACTTTCTCTAAGAATGCTGGACCTTTGAAATATACTGTTGTAATCAGCATTGCTATATATTTCTTTAAGACTGACATTTATTCAATGCTTATTAAGTGCCAGACACTGTGTTATTTACATCTATTATTACTTTTAGTTCTCACAGTAGCTCTATGAGGTAGGAAAAACTGAAACTTGGGATTAAGTACGTATCACAACCCAAACTGCCTGTCTAGTAAGCCTGTTACAAGCTTATTAGAATTTGTATGGAAAAATAAAATAAGTATATTCCATTCATTTGGAATTACCCTCATCTATAGCAATCCTTGCTCATCTTCTAAGGCTCAACTCAAGGATTACCCTTATCCCTAGAACTTTCCCTGACCTGAATTGACCTCTCCTCTGTGACTGTTAAGAAGCTCTTCTTCCAGTATCAAACCTAACTCACTGATAGGCATTTATTGTTTCTATGTTTTAAACTCCATGAAGGCACGTTCCTTGTGTCAGCATGGATTAAGACCTTTTTGGCATTTTATTGAATGCTGGAAAGATATAAGTAGTTCTATATGTGTTCCTTTTTTTTAATTTTTAAATTTTTTTCAGGAACCGGTGCCATAGTATACATGTGTTCTTTATGGCCAATGCACTGGGTTTGAGCGGCAAGAGATGAGGCTATAGAAGGGACTGACCCAGTTAGGACCTTGTTATAGTTTGCCCGGATTTTTTTTTAAGGTGGTAGGAGCCATTGAAAGATTTTAGGCTTTTTATTTAAAGATATATTTGCTGTTTAGAAACAATCTGGGAGCAATATGGAAGATAAACTGGAATGGAGCTGTGAAGACTGGATTTAGGAAAACTGGTTAAGAGGATTCAATGGCAACCATTGTTCAGATTTTTTTTTGCTTTAATATGTATTTCCAAATTATGTTATTACAAATAATTACTGTAACCATCTTGGTGTAAATAACCTTTATTTTATTTATTTATTTATTTATTTAAGAGACAGGGTCTTACTCTGTCACCCAGGCTGGAGTGCAGTGGCCCAATTATAGCTCACTGTAACCTTAAATTCCTGGGCTCAGGGGATCCTCCTGCCTCAGCCTCCTGAGTAGCTGGGACTACAGGCCCATGCCACCATGCTCAGCTAATTTTTCTATTTTTTGTAGAGACGGGGGTCTCCCTATGTTGCTCAGGTTTTTTTTTTTTTTTTAAAGGATTATTTTCTTAGGATGTTTCCATAGAAGTAGTGTTACTGAGTTTAAGTGTGTGGCTCTTTTTAAGGTTCTTGATTAATTTTTTCTTAGGCTGCCTCTTAAGTGAGTTGTGCCTATTTAGAGCAGCAGTGAACGCATAAGTATTCCTTCTTACTGTTCTAAGCATTGGCTCTTGTTTTTTCAGTTCTTTGCTAATTTCGTGGCATATGCTATTTAAACATTTACTAGTGAAGTTGAATATTTTCCTGTCTGTTTACTAATTACATTTCCCTTTGTTGACTTGTTTGGCCTTGTCCTAGTTATCTTTTAGGGCCTTAGTGTTTTTATTATTGATCTGCCTGAGACTTAAAAATATGTTAATCTGTTGTTATATTTGTTACAAGCATTTCCAAGGTCTATTATTTGTCTTTTAATTTGGATCATTTTTGAACATGCAGAAATATGTTATTTTAGGAGTCAAATCTGTCCAACTTTTTTTTGTTATTCCTATTCTGTCCTTAGGCCTTTTTTTTCAAGAAGCTTGGCAAATAAGTACCTTTTATTTTAGTGTTTTTTAAAAAATGGTTTAAGAAACTATGTCCCCCAAAATTGCTATTTAGCTGTCTCATCATTATTTATTAACCAACTCTTCCTTTCCACAGTGATATGATATCTTTTCAGTTATGTTAAATTAGTTATAATAGATTCCTCTCTTGTTCAGTATCATACTATTTTCATTATTGTAGCTTTATAATTTAGTTTAATATTCTCATTAGACCCATAATTTTTTTACTGTTTATTTTTTCTTCCACATAAATACTAAACTTGTTAAGCTTAAAAAGAAATTTCATTGGTATTATGATTAGAATTGCATAATGTTGGGAAAAGGAGACATTTAAATATATTTAGTTTTCTCACCTAGGACAGTGTTATATTTTTACATTTAAGATTTGGCCCATAATGCTCAGTATAGTTTTATGATTTTCTTCTTGTGTTTTAGTTAATTTCAGCTAGTTTATATCTGTGGCATTTACTTTGTATTTTCTAATCTTAGTTATTGCTTGTATTTAGGATGCAGTTATATATATATCTGCTTGATTGGAGCAATTTTGCTGAACACTAAGCCTATTAGTATTTCATTTGATGCTAGTTTTCTAGGTATCAGTATTTGGTGCTTTTTACAGTTGAATGTCAACATTTAAAATTTTTCCTTGGTTTTAGATTTTCCCACTAATGTATAAATATTTGAACAAAGTGAGGAATTTTATTTTAGAGTGGCTTCTGAAGACATTGACTCCTTTTTTACAAAATGCATTTGATATTGTATTAACAAGTATCAAAACCTATCTTAAGTTTGGCAGTTTGCTTTGGTTTTATATTAAAAATTGACAGTAGGCATAAAGCTTAAATTTTAAAATAAATCTTGATGTTTCCTTTTTAGGTAGGAATTACTACATAGATGCACGAAGGGCATTTCTTTCCTAAAAGTTTCCTCATGCTCCTTTATAGCCAGTCGTTGTCTTCTCCCATCCCCAGAACTTGCGAACCACTGATCTGCTTTCTGTGGCTGTCATTTTGCCTTTTGTAGAATTTTGTGTAAATGAAATCATATAGTCAGTAGTCTTCTGGGTCAGGCTTCTTTCCCTTAGCATAATGCTTTTGAGATCCATCCATGTTACGTATCCCATACTTTGTTCCTTTTTATTCCTGAAGAATATTGCAGTGCATGCCAATTTGTTTATCTGTTCACAATTATCCACAGACATTTGTTGTTTCTAGTTTTTGGCCATTATGAATAAAGCTGCTATGCACATTTGAGTACATGGCTCTTTGTGAACATGTTTTTCTTTCCTTTGGGTAAGTGAGTGGGATTGTTGGGTCATACAGTAAGTATGTGTTTTAACTTTTTAAATATCTGCTAAACTTTTTCAAAGTTGTACCATTTTGCATTTCCACCAGTAATGTAGGAGAGTTCCAGTTGCTCCCTGTCCTAGCTAGCACTTGATACTGTCTTTGATTTTAGCCATTCTAATTGGTATGTACAGATATTTAATTGTACTTTAATTTTCACTTCCTTCATGGGCTTAGTTCTTGTCCATGTAATCTTTGAATATCTGTTCAAATCTTTTGCTCATAGTTTTAAAGTTGGGTTGTTTTCTTGGGTTTTGAGAATTGTTTATATATTCTGGATACAAGTCCTTTATCTGGTATGTTTTGCAAATATTTTCTCCTAGACTGTAGCTTTTTTCTCCCCAATGATGTCTCAAAGAAGTTTTGAAGGCTGATGTAGTCCTGTTTATCAATTTTTTTCTTTTATGGTTCATGCTTTTTGGGTCCTGAGAAATCTTTTTCTAACCCCTGGGTCTAAAGATTTTCTCTGTTTTCTTTTGTACTATTTATAATTTTAACTCTTACGTGTAAGTCTATGATCCTTTTCAAATTAATTTTTTAATATTGTGTGAGAAGTAAGGATCGAGTTCCTCCCCCCCACTCCCCTCCACTCCCCACCAAGGGTATTCCATTTTCCCAGCACTATTTGTTGAAAATACTTTTGTTTCCTCCACTGAATTGTCTTGGCACTGTGGTTGAAAATCAGTTGACAATATAGTTCTGTTTCTGGACAGTATTCTGTTTCCTTTATTTATAATTCTATCCTTTATGAATACCATACTGTTTTGATTACTGTAGCTTTAAAATCTTCTGGTTGCAAACATTGATAAAAACTTCTCATAAATATTTTATTATAACAGTTTAGTAAACATAATTGAGTCTTTGATTTAGGATCTTGCAATGCTTTAGAGCCATTATTTTCACTTATTCAGCCAACAAATATTTATTGTTTTTGACTTGTGCCAGACATTGATAATTTTTATTATGGTAGTACCATGAATGGAGATACAAGAAATCAGAATAAACCTAGATTGGGTCCTACATTTTTCTTTTCAAAATTTCTATTATGGACCTTAAATTTTAAGATTATTCTCTTTCCATCTCTTACTGATGAAAGAGGATTGCAACAAGCATGAATTAACAAAGTTTGCCTATCTACCAGCTATCTGCCCCCTCAAATAATTTTTGGAAAAAGGTGGGACATAAAAAATAAACATATCTAAACTGTGACCATAGAGAAGAAAAGATATAATTGTTATGTTAAATGTGGGTTGGATTATGAGTATTTGTTTTGTTTGTATTATATTATGAATATGTATTTTTTTCTACAGGACAAAAGAAAGAAACTTAATTTTGTTAAAACCTAAGCAGACTTTTTTTGACCACAGTACATTCCTGGGAACTGTCACAAAGCAGAAATCCATAAGATCTTATTTGCTGTTTAAGATATACGTGGTAATTTTATGGGAGGCAGACGGAATGTTGTGGAAAGAGTATAGAACTTGAAGGTAGAAAATTTGGGTTCAAATCCCAGTTATGCCACTTATAAGCTTTGTGCCCTTAAGCAAATCACTTATTTTCTCTGTGCCTGTGCCTTTAGTTATAAATGCAAGCTTAAAATGACAGTGTTATTTATTTTAGGAATCTGCTGGACAAGAAATAATCTATGTTAAAAATACTGTTCAAACTGTAAAGTTTTATGTAAATATATTTTGTCATTTTTGACCAAAGATTGTGTTTTAAATTAGTCAAAGCCAATTATATGTTATATTTTATAGGAGCAGGTACAACATTAAAAATAATTAATATAGTTATTTATTGAAATGAGATCATGTCTTTTAAATAGGCATAAATGTCTTATATACCTCAGAGTACCAGTGTATCATAATGTGTTCATATAGTGAGTAAAATGTAATTAGCTACTGTGTTAGAATTTTTATCTTGGCCAGGTGCAGTGGCTCACACCTGTGATCCTAGCACTTTGGGAGGCTGAGGTGGGAGAATTGCTTCAGGCCAGGAGTTTGAGACCAGCCTGAGCAACATAGCAAGACCCTATCTCTACAAAAAATAGAAAAATTAGCTGAGCATAGTGGTTCATGCCTGTATTCCCAGCTACTCAGGAGGCTGAGGCAGGAGAATTGCTTGAGCCTGGGAGTTTGAGGTTGCGGTGAGCAGTGATGTCGTTACTGTACTCTAGCCTGGGCAACAGAGTGAGACCCTGTCTCAAAAAAAAAATTTTTTTTTTAATCTTAAAGTAGTATAGCAGATACTTAAGCAATTAACTGTACTTCTCTGTTCTTTCCCTCCCCAAATTTTTGGTAAGAAGTTGAGGAGCTTTGGAGAATAGTTTGGATGGCTCAGGATTTTGGGAATGGGAGAGCTATTTGGATGAAGTGTTTATGACTTGATAAATTTCCCTGTAGCATGCTGGCACTTTCACATCTTGCCAGTAGATGGGGATATTTCTGTACTGGTAGACATCAAGTATGGGTAAAGGCTTGTAAAACTGGTGCCCCAAGTTTAAATGAGCATAGTTGGAATAAATGGAGTTGAAGAATTAGGAACTGTGAAAGGTGACTCCAACCTCTCATGAAAATTCATACTTTAGTACAAGCTTTCTTATGTAAATTCTTTAAATGCTACATGTTGTAGGAGCCGATAAAAAAGTTCTTCTTGTTAGAGTTGCAAACATTGATTAGTTTTATTGTTATTTTTGTATGATGTTGTATCATCAGGCTTTAAATATAACTCTCTTCCTTCAGTGAAGAAGAAAACTTATTGATTGATTAGATTATTCAGAATCATATTAATCCAACACCATAAATAAGATAGAGCTTTTTTACAACTGAACTTTGGGAATTTTGTAAAGAAAGAAGAATGGAAAAAACCTTTTTTAAATTCAAAATTTAAAATGGCATTTGATACATGCAAAATAGCATCTCTAAAACAGTGTTGGATACATAGTACATCCTCAATAAATATTTGTGAATTAAAGAATGGTGAAATTGAAAAAAGCTTTTATGGTTATAAGGACCTCATTTGAAACAAATAATAGAATCTCTGTGATATCATTATTGAATTAACTTACATTTATACCTTAATGATTTTGATGTTAAGTTATAAAGATATAGGACTGAAGTGTTCATTTGTTAATATTTGACTTGATGGATAGAATTCTTTTAGCATACTCTGCAAATTTTGCTTCTTAACAAAATAAAGATCAAATGATATTCACTGGAAAAAAAATCTGTTTCTGGTGTATCACCTAAGAAATTTCACATATGTAAGTAGTCTGTTAATGTTAAGAGGATAATTTAATGTTTTTTTCAGAGCTCTATGGTTTTAAAGTGTTCTAATTTATTTATTGTGTCACTTAATTACTGTTAAGATCCCATGTTTGTAGATATTCTGAACCAGTAAAAGTGAAATGAGCACCTTTTATCTGATGAAGTTTGTTTCCTAAATCTTATGAAGAGAATAGTAATAGATTTTTGGGGGAACAATTGACACAGCTATTCCAGTTCTTTAGAAAGAAGGATAGATGTGCCCAAAAGTTCTTTGTAATAAAATTTGAATCTTTATATATTTTGGTTTTCTATTTCCTAGTTTTTTTTGGGTTTTTTTTTTTTTTTTACTTTAGCTTAGGTAGGAAACCAATCTTTTTACTACTTTAAAATGGGGTTGGTGATGATATTTCACGTTTCTTCTGATTTCCAGTTTAGTTAACCCTTAAGTCTGTTTTTCCTAGCCAGAAAGAAGACTTGTAATGGTGGTGAAATATGTTCATATTTACATATTCATTCAGTAGACATTTGCTGAGAGTCTTACATGCACCTAACACTGAGGAGTAGGTCCTAGGATTTCAAGAAGAGGTTAGGACACTGATGATGTTTTCAGGGAACTTGCAGTGTAAACAGACAAGACTATAATTGATGGATGAAATAACCACATATAACCAGTGCTAGACTTAGTGGTACATGCAAAGAGGGTGAAATAAAAGAATGAAAGCCTGTAGATATTTTTAAGGGGGCTTAGTTTCCGAATTATAAAATTGATCAGTCTTTCATATTTTCTACCTTCCACTTTATGAAAGGAAAGGTACATCACTCAGCCATCCCAAATAGTACATTGTCCTGTGGTAAGAGGCCTTCCAGGCCACCAAAAAGACAAATGAGAATATTGGTGAGGTTGCTGAGAAAGCAGTGACACCAATGAGTAGATAACATCTTTTCACAGGTCAGATAGTTTCCATTCCTTAATTTTCAACAACACTGAAGGACTTGATCAAGTTTTAGCTGATCATTAAAAATTATTTTCATAAAGGCTGTAGTTTACCAGGAAGTTTTTTAAAAATTACAGATTTTTATAATTTTTTGGCATATAACTCAAAGAATTAAAATAATTTAATGGCATTGCTATAACAAAACTCCTTTCATTCCCATCTACTTATTTATGTAGGTTTTCTTAGCACTTACATTTATAGAAATGAGAACTAGGAATAGAATTTATGCTGCACCCTTACTCATTCCAGCATAATATTCACTAATAAATACATGAACTAATTGAAAATAAGGAAACCCCATGTATCTCATTAAGAGATGCATTTCCAATTCTTCTCCTCCCCCTCCTCTTCTCCTCCTTTTTGAATAATCGGTTTGTTTATCAGAATCCAGAAGAGGTCCATACATTGTATTTGGTTGGTATGTCTCTTAAGTCCCTCTTAAACTATAGCCTCTCCCTGCTTTTTTCTCTGAATTTTCATTATTTCTTTTCAAATTTATTTATTATAGAAACCAGGTCTACTAAATACCTTCAGCGTCTAAAAACTCTTTATGATTTGGCCCTGGCCTTCCCATCATACCACTGTGTTCCACCACTCTGAATTCATCTTTTCTTAAATTTCACATTCTCTCCTATCTTCGAGTTTTTGACAGTGTTGTTTCCTTAGACTCTGTTACTCTTCCTCTCCACCTAGTCTTCCTGCCTAATCTACTCAGCTTTTAAGATGTAGCTGAAGCATTATCTCTCTGAGAAGTCTTCCAGATTTCCAGGCTGAGTTAGATGTCCCTCTCTATCAGTTAATATCCTAGTAGGAAACAAGTAACACTCTCACCTTAGGTGAAAGAGGGGAATGAAGGAACTGCTTACAGTGATATGGGAAGGGTAAGGGAATCCAGCAAGGAATAGTGCAGAACCTAGGGACTATCGGTGGTAGGAAGTTGCACCATCTTTGGGCTAGCAAGATTAAAGGGAGAGAGTAGTTATGAGAGCCCAGAGAGACCCTTGCTGTTGTTTCTCATTAACTGAACCCAATTTAAAGCCAGAGGCAAGGGAACTCAGTTTATGTAGTCCATAAAGGCAGCCTCCTAGGGCACGCAGGGTAAAGGATGGAGAATGGATCTGGAGGAGTAAATAAAAAACATCTAGCACACCCTTATTTATCTTCCTACAGCACTTTAGCATACTTCTTGTTGTATTATTTATCATATTCACTTAAAATTCAAAATTGGTTGCATTGATGTTTCTGCCATAGTACTGTGAACTCCTTTGTAGCTACAGACTATCTCTTATTCATATTTGCATATCCACAGTGCTCAATCGATACTTGTTTTAAAAAGGATGAGAAACATAACTTAAAACGCCTGTCCTTCTTAGTGGTAATGTGGTGATTCTTGGTTCAACGGAATAAATTTAATACTTTTGCTTTGTTTGGCAGTTTTGATGCTTCTGCAATAAGTGGCTCACTCATTTTAGTTCAAGAGAGGCCAGGGATCAATATAGACCATAATAGATAACTACTGTACTTAGAAGGATTATAATGCAATGCTCTCAGTTGACTGCTCAGTGGCCTGGTAAGTATGCTTATCTTGCTGTAGAAGAATCATGGTGTAGGGAAAGAATCTGTAGAGGTTATAAGGCCAGTTATGTTAACTTTGGGAAGAATGTGCCATACTTTCTATAAGTTCTTACATAGCTTTTTCATATCCCTTAAATATATGAAAGCTGGTCTCTACCTGGAAAATCTAACTGTATTGCTAGCCAAAAAAATTATTCTTCTCCCCCCAGTTATTTGAATGAATAATCATATATTTGCCATAAAGGCTTATTAGAATTGCTGCATAAAAAATAAGTCCAAAACTTAGAGGATGAAATAAAACCCCAATAATTTTATATCTCATGGTTTCTGTGGATCAGGAGTTTGGCAAGGGGCATGGTTGGGTGATTTGGGACCAAGGTCTGTCATGTGTTTATTCAGATGATTACTGGAGCCCTGGCATAGCTGGAGGCTGGCCTGGTATTTCTTCCTGTTCAGGTCATGTCAGAGCCTCCACGTGTCTCTACATGGGCTAGTTTATGGCAGCTTCACCACAGTTACACTGCTGACGTGACTGGCTCAGGGCATCAGCGGGAATTGTCCAAGGAACAAGGTGAAAGTTGCATGTCCTTTTCTGACTTAGCCTAGGAAGTCCTTCCTGCATTATGTTGGTTACAAGCAAGTTTTAATAGTTACAAGCTCTTCTAGATTCAAGGAGAGGGAATTTAGACACCCACCTCTTGATGAAAGAAGTATCAAAGAATTTGCAGCCATTTAAAAAATTATAGGTGGTGGTAGTAGTAGTGGCAGCTGCTGCTGCTACTTTTTGTTTTTTGGGTTGGACTATTTACTTTGGTATACTAATCTAATAGATACCATTTTTCAGCTTTTAAAAAATGTATTTATTTTTTATTTTTTAGGGATTTGGAGGAAAGAGACTTTATTCCAGTGAACAGTTTGCAAACCAGGTAGACGCAGCCGGTATAAAGCAAAGGTGCACTCCCATTTTTCAACTTTCATAATTTAGTTATTTTTATGTTGTACCTTTGAGTTTCCGGGAATTTTATTACAGAGTACTTAACAAATGGCATAAAAATTTTCAACAGCCTCTAGAGGAGTTGTGATAGTTTGTTAATCAAGTATAAAAATCCATAAATTATTTTGGTAAAGGATTAAAAGAAAATAGAGAAGCAGACTGGCAAAAAGAAAGACAGTGGACACTATCTGAATAATATAATTTTATGCAAATATGTGAATTTAATTCTGTAATTCTCTGGAATGATTTTTATATTGAAAAAATATTATAATTCAGGGTTAAGAATCAAAGAATGTCACTGCTCCCCTATAGGGGCTGCATTGTTTTTCTTTTCTTTAACCCTTCTATAATCCATTCTTCACAGAGCATCTTCATAAATTAAAAACAAAAAGTCACTTGGATGATTTTACTCCCCTGCTTTGATCCTCCAGTGGCTTTCCATTATACTTTGAATGAAATAGACATTATTTACCCAAGACTTAATATAACCTAGTCCCTGTTCACTGGTCCTTCCTTTGCTCTTTATGCTTTATCATGTTAATTTTCTTTTAATTTCTTGAAAAGGCCAGTCTCTTTCCTGCCTTGGGCCTTTGTGCGAGCACACTCTCTCTCTCACACACACTCACACACTCTCTTTTGTAGGGATCTTTCTCTTGTTGCTTCTGATTTTTCAGTGTCAGTTAAGGTACCATCTCAAAGAGTTCTTAACTATTCTGTCTAAAGTACCCTCTAGCCTCATTATTCTCCATCATAATATCCTGTTAGTTTCAGAGGACTTATCACAATATTTTCGTATTTGTTTGTTCACCTGCTCATTGTCTTTTTTAAAAAATAAACTTTTAATTTTAGAATAGTTTTAGATTTACAGAAGAATCATGAAGATAGTACAGAGAGTTCCTATATTTCCCATATCCAGTTTCCTCTATTGTTAATAATCTTATATTAGTATGGTATATTTGTTAAAATTAATGATATTGATACCTTATTATTGATACCCAATATTGATACCCTATTGTTAACTAAAATCCATACTTTATTCAGATTTTAGATTAGTTTTTACCTAATGCTGCTCATTGTCTTTTAATCTCTACTAGATTGGGAGTGCCTACTGGGCAGGGACTGTGTGTGTGTTTCATTCACCTGGTGTAATGCCAAACACTACCGAGGTACTTGGGAAGTGTTTCTTGAATGGCTACTAGAAAGGGGTCTTAGAATTTATAGTTTAACTTCTTCCTCATTTTGGTGAGAAAATTGCTTAGGAAGATCATATGTATCTTCTCCAAGTCCCATGGGTAGTTAGTGGTATAGTTGGTACTAGAAACCAAATCTTGTGATTTCCAGTTTGCTATATACAAAGAGGTGGATTTACTATGAAACTAGTGAAACTTAATTTTCAGGACCCAATCTGAGGGCCTGGGAGGGACCCTAGCAATGTGTTCACATGGTCATTTAAAAAAATGTTTTATTGGCATATGGTATATGCACAGAAGTGGTGCAAAGATTGTGTGTAGTTTGAAGACTTTTCACAAACTGACGACACCTGTATAACCAGTACCCAGATTAAGAAACAGAATGCCAGTATATATGGTCACATATTTTTGAAGAATTTGCAAATGTTAGTTATCTTAACCGCAGTCAGCTAAGATTGCTGTCTTTTTACCCCAACTACCGTTTGTTACACTTCTCCTTATATTGGGTGGCATTGGAATGGCGGTGGGCATTTTTGGGATCTGGCTATGGGGGAAATTGACTTGGGGATACATTTAGTTGGGTTTTAGCAGAATGTGTTTATGTGGTTTATAGTCTATTTGTGCGTAGTCAAGGTATTACTAGACATCTTGGTATGGGGATAGTTTCTACGAATACTACCTGTTGTGCTAACCACTTGGTATTGTGACATAAACTTGCAGCGATAGAGGTGGTATAGTGATACGAATGTGTCCCATGGCATCTGGCATCCAAAGTATGTGGTTAGTGGAGGAAAAACAAAGTTTGATGCCAAAAGCCAGTGTGTGGGCAATTTTTCCATATCTTAAAGCTTCATATGAAAGAGACTTAAGAGTTTCCCCAAGTATGACCACAATCCTAAAAGTGTATATAGTGTTACCAATAATGGCCCTGTGCTAAAAGAAACTTTTCTAAGCCATCAATAATGACAACAAAAAAAAATGTTCAACTATACTAGAGGAAGGACTGAATTATTTTTCTGTTATCTCTATAGAAAATGACATTATAAAACTCATGAGAGAGTGTGTTACTGGCATAAGGATTGACATATAGATCAATGGAATAGAATTGAGAGTCCAGAAAGAGACTCATACATCTGTGGTCAAATTTTTTCTTTTTTTTTTTTTTTGGTCAATTGATTTTTGGCATGGGTGCCAAGATCATTCAGTGGGGTGAGATCAGCTTTTTTTAACAAATGGTGTTGGAACAACTGGATAGTCATATGCAAGAGAATGAAGTTGGACCCCCTGCCTCATAGCATATATTAAAAATTAACTCAAAATGGACTAAAGACTAAATGTAACAGCTAAAACAAGGTAACTCTTAGATGGAAACACAAGACCTTGGATAGGTAATAATTTCTTAAATATGACACAAAGCACAAGCAACCAAAGGAAAAAAATAGATAAATTGAACTCGATCAAAATTAAAAACCTTTGTGCCCCAAAGGACGCTATCAAGAAAGTGAAAAGACCAGTCACAGAATGGGAGAAAATATTTGCAGATCACATATCTGATAAGGGTCTAGTATACAGAATATATAAAGAACTCGTACAATGCAACAATAAAAGGACAAACAATCCAATTAAAAAAGGGACAAAGGATTTGAGTAGACATTTCTCCAAAGAAGATATATCAGTGGCCAATAAGAACATGAAGAGGTGCCCAATATCATGAGCTATTAGGGAAATGGAAATCAAAAGCACAATGAGATACCACTTCACACCCACTAGAAGGGCTATAATAAAAAATGGGAAAATAACAAGTGTGGCAAGGATGTGGAGAAATTGGAACTCTCATACATTGTTGGTGGGGATGTAAAATGTTTCAGCCACCGTGGTAAATAGTTTAGCAGTTCCTCAGAAAGTTAAACAAAGTCACTGTATGACTCAGCAATTCTTTTTCCAGGTATATATGTAAGAATTGAAAATATATGTTCACACAAAAACTTGTACATAGAAGCATTATTCATAATAGCCAAAGTAGTTGGGTAGAAAAAACCCAAAATGTCTATCAGCTGACAAATGGATAGACAAAATATGCTATATCTATACAATGAAATATTCAGCCATAAAAGGGAATAAAGTACTGATTTATGCTACAGCATGGATGAGCCTCAAAAAATTAAGTAGATTGAGAGAAGCTAGACACAAAAGGCCACATATTGTATGATTCCACTTGGCAAATCCATAGAGGCAGTAAATTCATGGTTGCCGGGGGACGGGGGGGGGGCAGAGTTGGAGAATTGGGAGTGACTGCTAACAGGTATGGGTTTTTTTTTTTTTTTTTTGGTGGGGGGGTGATGGAAATGTTCTGGAATTAGATAGTGGTGATGGTTGTATAGCATTGTGTGAATATATTAAAAACCATTGAATTATACAGTTTAAAATGTGGATTTTATGTGACTGTTATCTCAAGAAAACGAATTGCAAAAAAACCTGTCATAACAAAAACATTTTTATGGTTTTATGTTTGTATTTTCTGTCAGCTTGTTAAAATGTATGATTTATTTTTTCATTCTAAATTGAATATTGGTTCTCATACCTAATTCTATATTCTTATTCTTAATGTGGGGCCCCTAAACTGTATAAACTCCAGGCTACAAAATCTGAATGTGCCGCAGGATATATATTAGCATCAGATAAAAATCACTGAAGAACTGTGTCATCTTTTTAAGCATGGGGGATTGGACAAACATGTTTGTTTCTGCTGTGTCCGAAAACCCCATTCAAGAAGAGTAAAGGGATTAAAAATGGCATACATCTACAAGAGGAGAAAGAACAGAAGACGGCAAACAAGTGATGTCAAAAAAATTCAGGAAGATGGAAGGTGGTTGGAGTAGTTTATGTAGCTGAGAAAGTGGAATATAAAGTATCTTCTTTATATATATTAATATAAAGGGGGATACCAAGTCCTTGCAGGATTCCAGCCTGTTCTTACCACAGATCTCTAGAAAGACTCAGGAATTGAAGGCACCAAATATCTCTGAGGGCTCAGGTGAGATATGAGGCGGAAAATGGGAAATGGTTTAATGTTCTATACACACCTTAGCCTGGGCTGGCAGGTGGCTATTCTTCCCCCACTCTCAAAAAAAGCTGAAGATTTATCTTGTGGAGAAAATTAACCAAACTGGCTTCAGGTTTAAGGGATACCTGGTACTGTAGAAGGTGGTGGAGAAATGCCCACCTGAAAATGGGGGGACTGGCTACATCTTACATGGTGAAACTCAAAGCCCCCTTGCACTGGTGAGATCTAAGAACGCTAGCAACCAATTATGTCTTTTCTTCTTCATAAAGAAGTCTTTTCTGGAAAAAATTGGACTGCTCTGGAGAAAACATTTATAAATACTGATATTTGGAGTCTCCCAATGAAATAGCCAGGTCACCCTGCCAAACATTCTAAGTGAAAGCCATCAGTTGCCAAGTGGGGAGGGGAGGAGCTTATCACTCACTTGTTATATTTTTTACTTTCACATTAAGAATTAGAAATGGCACTGACTTAAGAGAATACCAGAAGTGAGAATACAGTGGAGCATGCCCTCAAAATTCTGAGGAAAGGTGATTGCTAGCCTAGAACCCAGCAATATGCTCAGTCAAGTGTGAAGGCAAAATAAAGGCATTTTGCAGCATGCCAGATCTCAAAAAATTTTCTTCATTCATCTCTTCTTAGGAAGCTACTGAAGGGATATGCCCATCAAAATGAGGAAGCATACTATGAAAGAGGAATACAAAGGTGATTTTATTCTTATAGATAAAGGGAAAGGCAGAGAGAGGCAAAGGGAAATCCTGGGATAATAAACCTAAAG
Source organism: Daubentonia madagascariensis (assembly GCA_023783475.1). Lineage (NCBI taxonomy): Eukaryota > Metazoa > Chordata > Mammalia > Primates > Daubentoniidae > Daubentonia > Daubentonia madagascariensis. Next base: position 14,560,178 of record JAKFHU010000487.1, read on the forward strand.
AGCAAACCAGTCCAGAGAAGGAGACTCTGAAATTCTCTGCAGTCTTTTCCTGGGAGAGGGTCTCTTGTTTACAAATGACCAAAACCCAAACTTGAGAAAATGCACTGCCAGCAATGAACAGTATAAGTTTTTTAGCCTTTGACAATTTTGTAGGTGAGAGAAACAGTATGTTTTAAAATTTTTGAATTTGAAAATCTTTTATTAGTGAAGCTGATCACTTTTACTGTTAAGAACTTTTTTCTTTTTCTCTGCTTTGTCAATTACCTTATAACATTATTGCTAAAATACTTGTTTATAGAAACACTGATGTTTTAGAGCTGGCTGATATCCAACCAACCTTAACCTGAGGTATGTAGACCTTCAAGAAGTCTGTCAATTGGTGATTATGAGGAATCCCCTGGGTTGTATGTAAAATTGTATATGTAGACACTTTTTTCCCCCTGTCATAGGGTCCAACTTTTTCATATCACAGAAAAAGAAGCTCAGAAGTTAAGTGACTTACTCAGCAGTGGTCTTCTGACCTTTTTGATGTGTATTCCATTGTTATATCATGCTGTCTCTTCAGAGTCCTGAATTAGTGTAGTTTTGGTTACATGATCACTTTAAAATTTCTTGAACAGTGTGTATAATAATTAAGATGAATCTAAGAACTGATAGGAGTTTCTCTTGAGTGATATGCTATGTTATCTTTTTTAGAAAAAGGTCTTTTTGTAAAGACGGGGTCTCCCTCTTATTCAGGCTGGAGTAGGGTGGTGCAATTATAGCTCACTGCATCATTGAACACCTGGGCTCAAGCGATCCTCCTGCCTCAGTCTCCTAAGTAAGTTGGACTACAGGCTCAAGCCACCATGCCCGGCTAATTTATTTATTTTTTTTAGAGATGAGGTCTTGCTATGTTGCCCAGGCTGGTCTCAAACTCCTGGCTGAGCTACTGCACCCAGCAAAGCATCTTAAAGTTAAAAAAAAGTGACTAACCTAAAATAGACATTTCAAATGGTCCTTAGCATTATGAAAAATAAGATTTTTACTCTTTTCTGTCTGTGAAGAAAAAAATTGTGGGAAAAAAGTTCTAGAAAAATTCTTAAAGAATTAAAGTCTGCATCTGTCTCATACACACATTTTTGTATTGTTTTTGGAAGAATGAGTGCTTAGGGACAACTCTGGGGTTGTTTCTTGTATTGAAATTTTTTTCTAAAATGTAAATCTCCCTTTGTGTCCTAGTTAGTAATATCTTTATTGACTGTTTCAGGATCTTGGAGTCTTGCAGTTTGAATGTCAATTCGAATGCATTTTAGTATTGAAGCCTTAGTAATGTAGGAAATTGGATTGAATACCCATTACATACTCTCAAGCATTTCGTTAATTTTGGAGATAAAGCTTAAGGGGGCTATACTTTTCTGTGACGTGTCCCTTGAACAACTACTGAGCTTAATGCTTTATCTTGTCTATTTTACTAGGCTGAAACCTACCTGAGGGCAGGGATTTATCTTACATAATTTGAATCAAGCATATAAGAGAATTCAAAGCATTATTTATGAAATAATGAAATCTAAGGCTGGGCTCGGTGGCTCACGCCTGTAATCCTAGCACTCTGGGAGGCCAAGGCGGGAGGATCACTTGAGGTCAGGAGTTTAAGACCAGCCTGAGCAAGAGCAAGACCCTGTCTCTACCAAAAAGTAAAAAAAAGGAAAAAAAAAAAAAGAAAGAAACCTGAGTTTGAATCTATTAGGATATATTCCACAAATTGAAATGCTTGTCAATTCTGTAACATTGTTTTTTAAAAAAACCTGATTACAGGCCAGGTATGGTGGCTTATGCCTGTAATCCTAGCACTTTAGGAGGCCGAGGCAGGAGGATTGCTTGAGGCCAGGAGTTCAAGACCAGCCTGAGCAAGAGTGAGACCCCGTCTCTACAAAAAATAGAAAAATTAGCTGGGTATGGTGGTGGCGCACCTGTGGTCCCAGCTACTTGGGAGGCTGAGGCAGGAGAATTTCTTGAGCCCAGGAGTTTGAGGTTGCAGCAAGCTGTGATGGTGCCGTTACATTCTAGCCTGGGTGACAGAGCAAGAATCTGTCTCAAAAAATAAAACAACCTAATTATAATACTATCTACATTTTAGAAATTTTGAAAATTACCATAAAGTACTAGAAAAATAAATCATTACCTGGTGATTACCTTACCTTTTGGAATATATTGGAATAGTTTCTGTTTTTTAAGTCTGTGGCCCAGGAATGGGCTTTAATAGATTACTTTCTTTTTCTAAGTTTAAAAATAGATTTATATTGGTATGTAATCAAGGAATTTTTTGGAAAGTTTTAAACTCTGCTACACAATGAGGGGGGAAAAGATCAAAGTTGCCTTGAGGTAGTGTTATTTGGCTTGAACTGTGAAGAACAAGACTTGGGACTTGTGATATTGTGATTGATTTGAAGTGACTTGAAGAAACAAGTTGTTACCCAGTTTTTATGTCTTTCGTACATGATTTTAAAAGTTTTAAAAAAATTGAATAAACTAAATGTGTATGCATGGCAAATTTAGCTTGTACAAAAGATGCTACAGGAAGAAGATTAATTTTTGTCTGTTTCCTAGTTTCTTATTGTGGCCCCCTAATCAGTTATCAGTTTCCCCTTCTTTGTAAATTGCCAACTGCTTACATAGAGGATACTTCTGATTTTTGCCTGCCTATCCATTCCCTCCTCTTGTAACTTTCATCCTATTTTTCCTTTTGGGGACCTCTCCTGCCCCACTCTCAGTCCAGGTAATTCCAGTGGTCTAAGTTCACCCCCTGGACTCAAACTGTTCTCCTCTTCAGGTGGGGAGAGAAGTGTGAGCAAAATCAAAAGATATAAAGTTCCAAGTTATGTGTGGGAGGGGAAGAAAAGGAACACTTGAGGTCAAACTGTGATTTAAATGATAGGCTAAGGAATCTGTATTTTATCCAGTAGGAAGTCAGGAGTTAGTATAACATTTCCAAGCATAGGAGGAACCTTGAATTATAATTGATTCACCATTCTTCCCAACCCAATTAATTGTCAAGCCTTACTCTTTTTCCTTTGAAATCGTTGACCCATCCCTTCTTTTTCCATTCTTAGTCATTCCACTACCATAATTCAGTCCTTTTGACATCAGACTGAGATTGTTGCCATGGTTAACAAACACATGGTTTCTCTGCTTGGAGTCTTTTCGCCTGTAGCCCATTCTGGACATCACTATCAGATTATTTTACTTAGATCATCACTTTGATTGTTTTTCCCCTGCTTGGAAACCTTTAGTAGCTCCCTGTTGTTGACAGGATCTGATCCAGGCTCCTTAGCCTGTCATTCAAGCCTTTCCAAAAATTAACCCCAGTCTACCTTTTAAGGCTTTTTTCCTTTATTTAACCTAGTTTCTAGCAAACTTGGAATGTTTCTATTCATCCTCTCATATATCTTGCCTTTTCCATCTTTTAATTTTCTTTTTTTGTTTTGTTTTTACAACGACCCTTTAAGGAAGATATTTATGTTTCTTACTCCTAAATTATCCTTTCTCTAGTCTCATCTCTACTAGTTAAAAATCATTCCCATCCTCAGAGTTCAGTTAAAATTATACCTTTCTTTGTAGAGCTTCTTCAAATAATTTAGAAGCTAATTTGAGCTCTTTCCTCTGAAATCTAAGAACTCTTTGCTTGTTCTTACAGCACTTGTCACGTAATGCTTTCTACCATTTTAACTGCCTTGCTAGATGATATGGCTTAGTTATAGTGTTTTTCCCCCCCACACACAGTGCCTTCATACTGTTGTGTGTGTGAAAAATATTCTGTGCATTGAGCTTTCCTATTTTGAACTACTTTTTATGCTAACTGTAAATATTTTGGTAATTCAATTTAGCACTAATTGTTTAGCACCAGTTTGTTTTTAGCTGCTTTGTATCTTAGTCGTGGCTTCCCAGCTAGACTATAAAATTCTCAAGGGCAGAGAATATGTCATGTATGTAGTTTCAGAATCCTACAACTGTGGTCGCCATCCCCTGGTCCGCTGCCTGTTAGGAACCGGGCTGTGCAGTCACTGCCTGAGCTCCACCTCCTGTACCCTCCCCTTCCCCCCCAACCCCACGTCCATGGAAAAATTGTTTTCTATGAAACCGGTTCCTGGTGCCAAAAAGGTTGGGGACCACTGCTCTACAATGTATACATAATGTTTTTAGTTTTTTAAAATAATGCTGAGATGTTCCTGTCTAGCATGAAATATTTGGACTTAGAACTTTTCTAATATCCCCCAAAATTTTAGAATCTGTTTCTCAGAATCCTAAAAATATCCATATTTGTACAAAAAAATAAGCACAGATATATAATTTCTATAGCTTTAGATTAGGTTATAAGGAAACAGGTCTAAGTAGTCTTTTTTTTTTTTTTTTTGGGTACAAACACAATATGATGCCCTTTTCTATAATTTTAATTCTTCTCTGTTCAAATAAGCAAAAGCTAATATACTTGAAATAGTTGTGTTTTATAGAAAGTATTCTGTTATGTATCTTTTTCTCTTTGTGTTTGAAATTTGAATTTGGTGGGACAGTTGTAGTTTTATGACATATCTTGTTTTTTTTATGTTGACAGCTTGTCATAACGTGTCCTTTGTACTTATCACTTAGTACAGTTAATACATCATCCTTTTTTTTTTTGAGGGGGTACATATGTTTGAGAATTACATTTTTATACTGATGGCAATTGAGTTTTGTGTATTGTATCTTTGTTTTTGCTTAGTAATTCTTTTTCTTAAAGTGAAAGAAAAATCAGTACCTTCCATATTGTAGTATTTTGCTAATCATCTCGGATTACTTGAATATAAATACATAAATAAAAATATAAGGACCTGTGACAAAAATATACTTTGTGTATTTGGTTTAATAACAGACAGATTATAACATGGAATACAGTGGCAAATATAGCATGCTTTTGAAGTGAAATTAGGCAATTTGTGTTCAGTTCAGAGGCTTTAACACTAGGCAAAGAACAAAAGGAGAAACAATTTGATTAAAAATAAATAAATATTGGCTCCTTTATTTTTTAAAACTGCAAATGTATTTTCTGTTTTGTGATGCAAATTTTTGAAATTTAAATTATTTTAAAAATGAGAAAGGAAATGTTAAAAGTTTTAATTTTCATTGTTTTTTAATGACACAGTTATTATAAATCTATGCTCACTGTAAAAATTTTAAATAATATAGAAGTATATAGAGCAGAAGGTATAGGTTCCTCTTACTACCTTATCTTTCTTTCCCAGAAGTAGCCAGTCTGGTGTATAAATTGAGTTAAGTGTATAAATTTGCTAAATTTGTTCTATGCATTTGACTTATACACTCACACAGTGTTTTGTTCTTAATAAAACATGAAAATGGAATAATACTGTACCAAGTGTTCTATGATTTGTTTTCATTTTGTCTTGAAGTTACTTTTTTAACCATAGTATTGAAAGTATGAAATACTGTGCAGCGATTAAAAATAGAGGACTCTTGGCTTCTGTTGGTGAACATTTAGATTGTCTCTTTTCTGCTGTCAAAAATAGTGACCCAGTGAACACTCTTGTGTGTGAAACTTTTGGTTAATGTTTAAGTATTTCTACAGAATATATCCCTAGGATTGGAATTGCTGAGTCATAGGATAATTGTATTTTGAATATTGTAAGATACTGCAAAGTTGCCCTTCAAAAAGGTTGTATGGTAAGTCCTTACTTAATGTCGTTGATAGGTTCTTGAAACAGGGACTTTATGCGAAAGGATGTATAATGAAACCAATTTTATCATAGGCTAATTTGATATAAACAAGAGTTAAGTTCCTATGACATATTTCTGGTAACAAAAACATCACCAAACTTCTAAATAAAGACCCAAAACACTTCTAATATTAAACATTGAAATAAGTGTGAGCTGTACATACATTTAAGAAAGATTAATAAAAACGAGATAATGATTTACCCAACTTTTGGTGAATCAGTGAGTGATGGTGGTCATGGTGTTAGTGGGTTAAGTCAAGGAATAAGTGTTTGCAAAGCAAAAATTGTAAGGAGCACCTCCTACCACCGTGCATTATGAAAACAAATATGTTGGGCTCACTGAGCGCTTTGATACTGCATCATTTATTGTCATGCATTTGTATGATTATCATATACGTTATGAATTTTTAATTGACAATCATTGGTATTCACTCATTCATTCATTTTCCAACTCGCTTATTTCAGTTCAGGGTTGCAGGTGGCGGGAGCCTTTCCCAGCAGCTCAGGGTATGAAGGAACCAGCCCTGGCCAGGATGCATCCCATCGCAGGGCGCACTCACACACGCCCACACTCACTCAGACTGAGACCACTTAGACAAGCCAGTTCACCTAACATGCACATCTTTGGGATGTGGGAGGAAACCTGAGCACCTGGAGAAAACCCAGGCAGACATGGGGAGAACATGCAAACTCCATACAGACCGTGGTTCCAGCTGGGAATTGATTTTTTTTTTTTTTTCCTCTCATCGACAGTATAATGAAATGACATTTTTCGAGGACCTGCTGTATTAATTTACATTCATGGCCATGCAGATTAAAAAATAGCTGTTTCTTTGTTACCTTGAAAATACTGAGTTTTAACAGGCCTTTTTAATTTTTGCCAATTTGGTGGGTTAAAAATGTTACCATGATGTTTAAGTTTAATTTCTTTGATTCTTAGTGTGGTAATCATATTTTTATATTTTTATTTTCCATTTGTATTGTGAATTCCATGTTTTTATTGTTTTAACCATTTTTCTATTTGATTTTTCCCCCCAAATTGTAGAAGTTCTTTATATATTCTGGATATTAATCCTTTGCTACACTCTATTTTTTTTCTGTCATTTCTCTCTTAACTTTGTTTATGGTATCTTTTGCCATACAGAAGTTTTTAAATGGTTAATTATTATGGGATCCAAATTTAATATTGGATAAAGATCATATATGACATTGTAGAATTAACATTATAATTATTATGCTAGGTTTAAACTTTTTAAGAAAAGCTTGATAAATCTTAACTGATTATCAGTTCATTTCATTTACTTGCTATTACTATGACACTAACTTTTTAAAAATCATCCTTCTAAGTAAAACAGACTTCCTTTTGTTTCTAATTTTAAATTATAAGGACAGTTTAATTAAATAGTTGGATTATGTCAGGGGATATAGAAATGATTCAGCTTTTTAAAGAGTAGTAGCTTCTATCTGTATAGTTTTTTTTAAAGTAATTTTTTCCACAGAGTTGATTTCACTTAGAATTGATAATATTTTTTGAAACATGAAAGCCTAGAAAACTTGTTTATTTCCTGTGAAAAAATAGGAAAAGGAAAATAAAACCTTGTATCACATTGGGCTAAAGGCTCTTTCTTGGTGTTTTAATAAGCACATAGTTATGCTACTTGAACAAGAGATTCTGAGCATATACAAATAGAATTTAGAGTGTCTCTTCAACCATTTTGAGCATATTTTCTGTGAAGGTATTCTGGAAGGAATTGTGTTCTAAATAAGTGATTAATAAACTATTTCTAGCAATGTTTAACCCCTCTCAAAATATGAAACAATTAAAACTAAAAAAAAAAATTCATCTTGACCACGTAAGGTTTATCCTAAGCTTGTAAGAGTGATTTAATGATAGAAAAATGTTAAGTACAGTTGACCCTTGAACAACATGTTGTTTGAGTCCACTTACAAGTGGATTTTCGTCCACCTCTGCCACCCCAAGACAGCAAGACCAACTTCTCCTCTCCTCTCCTCCTCAGCCTATTCAACGTGAAGATGAGGATGAAGACATTTATGATGATCCACTTCCACTTAATGAATAGTAAATATATTTTCTCTTCCTTATGATTTTCTTAATATTTTCTTTTTTCTAGTTTACTTTATTGTAAGAATATGGTATATAATACATACAACATACAAAACATGTATTACTCAACTGTTTATGTTGTCGGTAATGCTTCCAGTCAATAGTAGGCTATTAGTAGCTAAGTTTTTGGGGAGTCAGAAGTTATACATGGATTTTCTACTGCACTGGGGTGGGGGTCAGTGCCTGTAACCCCCGCATTGTTCAAGGGTCAACTGTAATTACCACATTAACAGAATAAAATAGAGAAAGCATGTGTTTATCATAGTTGATGCAGGAACAAATTTTAACACCCACTTATGTTAAAAAAAAATCCTATTTAATGATCAGTTAGTATAGAAGCTTTAAGATAAGGAATAAGAGCAGAAAATTCAGTATTTCTGCTTTTGTTCATCATTGTACTGGAAGTCTTAGGCAGTACTTATAAGACAAGAAAACATATATATATGGATTAGAAAGGAAGAAATAAAATTGTAAATGACATAACCTAGGGCTAAGGACAGTATACTAGGATGATGACCACATTTGAGAAAGGCCAAAAGAAGCCAACAAGATAGTTGTCTTGATCTGATTTTTTTTTTTTTTTTGGACACAGTTTTGCTATGTTGCCCAGGCTGGAGTGCAGTGGGTATTCACAGGCCTCATTATAGTGCACTGCAGCCTCTACCTCCCAGGCTCAAGTGATCCTCCCACCTTAGCCTCCCAAGTAGCTGGGATTATAGGCATATGCCACCATGCTTGGCTTTGGTCTAATTTTTGATTTAAGTGTGATGAACATATTTCTGCTATTTGACAGTTTGAAATTTTTCTTTTAATAAACCATCAAAGTTGTTTGCCTAATTTTGGGAATAAAGCACCAGTGAGAGTCTGTGTCTAGGAGGGATGGTCATTTTTAGTGTCAGACAGACCAAGCTGCAAATAATTTCTGGTTACTTTAGAATGTCATCACACTTTCTTGTCAAAAAAAAGCCTTTACATGTTAGTATTCAGCAGTAATTGGTGAGCTTACAATTATTTCTCAGTTGATTCAGAGAGAAGTTATCCAAATTGCCTGTAGATATTCATTCATTCATTCTGCTGCCTGCTTTGTTAAAATTGGGCCCTGTAGGTGGTATTGGGGCGATTATATGGATGGCTATGTGGATAGATGAATGAGACAGTTTCTGTCCTTCTGGAGATCAATTGATAGCTGTCATGATAAAAATTATGTAAATGATGTTTCAGTGGTATAAACAAATGATGCTTCATTGGTATATGTGCTATAAAAGGGATGTATATCAAATATATTATGGGAGAATAGTGAAGTAATTGGGTCTCTTTTTGGACTTTTCTGTTCCATCAGTGTGTCTATTAATGCACCAGTGTCTGTTCATGTGTTAGTATTAATCGTAGAGGCTTTGTAGTTTGTATCTACTAGGCTAGTTCTCCTTCCCCCCATAGCTTTTCCTTTTCTGGGTTTTCCTAGCTATTCTTTTCTGATATTTTCGTATGAACTTAGGCATCTCTGTTTTCCTAGCTTCAGAAAAAGACTTCTGGTATTTTTATCGGGATTTTGTTAAATTCATAAGTTAAATTAACATAGGGATAATATTTTCATGATGTCATATGAGACATTTTAATCAAGATCTGAGGGATTTAATGTCATTGATCACATTTTATTGTGATCTGAGTGTAATATTTCTATTTTTATGGAACTTTCTGATTGGGGGGAGGTCTTAATATATGATCAATTTCTGTGATCTGTGTGTCTATGTGCTTAATATTCTATTATCAGGGCATATGTATATAAAATATGTCAGAACATATAACATTTGTGTACTGTTCTTTTACCAATGCCCATATCTTTGTTTTATTTGTAATTCTAGAATTAAATATAATAAATGTTCACCACCACTTCTTTTGCTGAGCTTGCCTCAGTTCTTTCTTTCTTTGATGAAACTTATCCTGCAGTAGACCCCTCAAGAAGGGTTTTTGCACATGCACAACTGTTTTTCAGTAGCCTTGATACTTGAAGGATTGCTTTGATGGGTGTAAAACTTTTATTTTGGCTTGCACTTACTTTCCTTGACTTTCTTGAAAATGCTTCTCAACAGTTGCCTTGTTATTTATGGTGTTCTTGAGAAGTTTGATACCAGCCTGTTTTCTTATGAGTGGTGTGATCTTCTTGCCTAGAAGTCCTGCTGGTGGTGGTGATGGTGGTGGTTGTTTGTCTTTAAAGTCTAGTTTTGCAGGATATCTCAGCGTTTATTGTTTTGGGTCAGTTTTCCCAGGTACATGATGAGCCTCTGTTTTTCCCAGAAAGTTTTGTTGAATTGTAGTTTTAAATAGTAGTTCTTTCATTGTTTTCTTTTTCTTTTTCAGAGACTCCCAATTATGTATATTGGCCTTCTTTGCCTCCCTTCCATTTTAAACCATTTTCTCTCTGACCCTTTCTACTGTTTCTTATTTCATTCCCTTGGTTGTCTTCCTGCTTTCTTCAGTGACTCTTACTAGATTTCATTTGACTCTGTTCTCCATGGATACCTTGTAATTTATTTTTCATTTGTGCAGTGGTTTTATTTTCAGTATCTTTCCTGAGATTGTTGCCCTTTTCCTCCTCTTAATTCTTTTCCTCCTTGTTCTCTTCTTCTCTCCTTTTTCCTTCTCCCCTTTCTGTTCTCAGTTTTTGTGCATCTCCACACTCTTGTGTAAGCATATTTAATTCATCTTGGAGTGTTGTGTTACAGATTTTTTTCCCATTGTGCTTGTTTTTGGGGGGCACAATTTTCCTTAGTCTGAGTGTTTTATTTGCATTTTATGTTTTTACAGTAGCCTTGTATGGAGAGTATGAAACTCTTCACAGCTTTCTTTTGGCAAATCTCTTGGTAGTTGCCTGTGTTCTTAAGTTACCTCTAAATAAAGTTGAGTATTAAAAGTTGTTTTGTGTTTTAAGCATATTATTGACGCCTCAGAATTGTAGGGACCAGAATTTTACTGATATTCTGGACTCTAATTAATTTGAAGTTGTGAGATTATTCATGTTACGTGAACAACAAACCAGTGGAGGTCGTTGAGTCCTGGAATTCAAACTTGCAACACAGTGAATATGGAATATTTAATAGTTATTGTTATTATGTTGCACGGTAAATATATGGTAAGGAGTTTATGTAAATAACTATTATTTTTACCCAGCTAATACAAACATTTCACCTGGAGTGCAGTGACACTGGGGTAGGTGTGGAGGGGTTAATGAAAAGGGAGTTTCTTTTCTCTGCTTCTGTTTTTATACTCTTCTTTCTCTTTGAAGTTGTTTTTTTTCTCTGATTTTAAGGGACCCTGATCAATTTTCAATACCTGAGTATAGAGGAATTTGTCACTAGAGAATTCTACCTTTTATTGTAATAATAAATACTGTTTGCCAAGTTTTAAGAAATTCTTTACTTAAATAATCTCACTTAATCCTCAAAGTAATACTGTGAAGTAGGTGAGTACAAATATTATCATCATATTGTCATCAGAAAACACTGAGCTCAGAGAGGTAAGTAATTTTTCCAAGGGCTCACAGCTAGTTAAATGTGGAGGAGCTTGAATTTGAACCCCAGATGTGTTTTAGTCCTGTCTCTGGGCTCTGTGTTGCACTGTCTTCTTAGATTGTTTAGTTCTCTTGACAGGTCTAGAGGCCTTTGAACAGTTTTTTGTTTCTTTTTCTTTTCTTCCCCTAAGTGGTTACTTTTTGTCTCATTTTTCCCTTCAGCTAAAAAAAAAAAAAGAAAGTATAGGAAGCATTTGTAACTTCCTTTAGGACCAGGTTTTAGGTCAGATAAGCTGAGTGTGTGTTTTGAATTAAGAGACGTTTTTGTCGTCCCCCGCCAATGTCTGTTCCCACAGCTGTCTGAGTGTAAGTCAATTGGAGATACACTTGGTTTAATCGGCACATACTCCCTAGGAGGATTGATGTTAGGGGTATGTTGGGGCATGGTCAGTTATTAACCATGTGGTGTGGATTACACAGGATACTTTGGCCGGTATAGCTTCAGACATCTCAGCTAATGGAGAAATCTGTGATTAATGTGCCAATAGTCAAAATTTCTGGAGATTAAAAACCTTGCCTTTTTTCCCTTTTTTAAAAAGAGAGGCTTAAGGTAACAGTACAGTGATGGGTGGTTAATAGATGATGAGAGGTAGTATATGATAGTTAAATGCAGCTTTACTGGGTGACCTTACGTTGCTGATCCTCTAACCTGTAATTTCTTTCTTAGAGTGGGAATAATATAAATCCAGAGTAAATTCTCTTTAAATTATGAACTAATCCATATAAAGTGCTTAGCACAGTGCCTGGGAGGTAGTAAACACTCAATGAATGTTAGTTATTGTGCAAATACTTCTTACATCCAATAAAGAGAGTATGAAAATGAGGGCAGAAGTAGAATTTAGGGTCTTGTCAAGTTTCTCTGTTTTTTGTTTGTTTGGGAGGGGATGGTTAAGTGCATTTTGCGTTCTCAAAGAGAACAATCTTAGGAGCTGGGCCGGTTTTCGAAGACCAGTCAAGATGTGTTCCTCAACTGTCAAGGTTAGTTAATTCCCCTCTGTGGGCTTTGGAACTTTGTCCTATCAAGTACTCCTTTTGTCTTCTTTCAGAATTTAAATATCCACACGTGTCTCTCATCTTTAAAAATCCTTCTTTAGGAGCCCATTTCCTTTAACTCCCACATTTCTTTTCAGGTCTGACTGTTAAAAAAGAGTAGTCTACTCACCTTTCTATCCATGTTTTCATCTTTCATTTATGCACAAATCCAGTCTTTGCCCAGTACTCTTACGAATCTATTCTTGGTGAGGATACTGGTGCTCTAATTCAGCGGTCCCCAACTCTTTGGGCACCAGGGACCGGTTTCATGGAAGATAATTTTTCCCCAGACACGGGGTTGGGTGCAGGCGGAGCTCAGGCTATGATGCGCTGCCCTGTCTTCCTAACAGGCCACAGACCACTACCAGGCCTTGTCTAGTCCCAGGAGTTGGGGACTGCAGCTTTAGTTGGTAAAACTAACAGAGCCTTTTTCTGTTTTACCTTTCTTGACCATACTACTTTATTTGACTAATAGTTGCTTTTCAGGGACACCCTAGAGCTAGTTGAGTGCTGGTGAAAGTGGGGCCTTCAGGGATGTGTTTTAACTTCTCCCCAATCATACAAAGGAAAGCCCTTAGCTGGAGCCTTCAAGGAGCTTGTAAAAGCAACTTGTTCTTATCCTTATCAGTTCAGGTAATGAGAGGCAAACTCTGAGTAGTTCTTTTAATTTTCTAAGGACAGCTTAAAAAACCTATTTGTGCTAAATTTGTTTCAACTCTGGGTGCACTATCATTTGTTTTCTTTCCCCCCATAGTTGTCCTTGAGCCTCCAAATATAAATTTTTAGGTTTGACACTATGAACAGTTCTTCTCCCTTACTGCTTACGCTTAACCTGTTGCACCAGTTTGGGTGGTGGCAGAAACTAATTTCTTGTGTTTTGGCAGGTTAGCTCTCTGCATACTTGCAGAGTAACAGGCTCCCATTCTTTTGTGGCATTTAATTTGAGTAGGATCATATATTTTTAGAAATTCCCAATTGCTGATGATCTCTAAAATGAAGTGGTTTTCTACTTGATGCAGGCATGAAGACTTGGGAAGCCTTTTATAAAAAATAAACAAACCTAGGATTTTTCTAACCATTTAATCTACATTAACTTTATACTTCACCACCTAGGGGCAAAAGGAGATGATTTTTTCCTCCAGTCACCTCAAGTGACTAGCTTATCATTCATTCTCTTCTGGTAAAACCACCCTGTTCACTGAGGTTGGGTTTACTGCTAATTTTTATGTTGTGAGAGCATTTCTGAGTTCAAACTGTATATAATTGAAATACAAGTAGTTTCATGTCTCTTAGCTTGATACTTGTTTAAAATATTAAATAGCTCCTTCCAGGTACTTTTTGTTATTTCCTTTTGTGATTTCCCATTTCATTCTTCTAAACCTAACTAACACTTAGGGTTATTGTCTTTGTAAGTTTTTTCTGCATCCTCCGTTAGGCCTTAAGCCTTTACTTTTTCTACCGTCAGCCTAGGTTTCAGGGTAAGAAGTATTTTTCTTGCAGTCAGGTCACTAAATTCATTTCTTGTAGACTTCAGGTCAAAATGGAAGACAATTTTTCCACGGACAGGGGGTGGAGCTCAGGCAGTGATGTGAGTGATGGGGAGCTGCTATAAACACAGAGGAAGCTTTGCTTGCTTGCCTGCCACTCACCTCCTGCTGTGCGCGTCCCCTCCCCGCCCCCAGCAGGGTGGGGGAGGTCTGCGGCCTGGTCCCTAACAGGCCACAGACAGGTACTGGTGGCCCGTGGGTTGGGAACCACAGTTTTAGGCTTTTCCCATAGGTGGTTTCTGAATAGGCTTTCTTTGGTTCTGGAAAGTTAGTTGACCTGTTTATTACCCTGATTGATTCTCCTAGCCTGAGTTATTGGTAAACAACCATGTAGTTCCCCATTATCTGATGAGGGAATAATGTTGCAAGATTAATTTTTGAGCAGAGTTGAAGAGCAATATACAAAGTGAACAATAAAAGGATTTCATAAAAAGTAGGATAGGTGACAAATATTGAAGGTTGCTCAGAAAGAAGTAACAAGAATCGCATAACACGTGGGACACATCCAGTGAGTGGGGAAGCAGACACTGTGTTGGTGAAGGTGCCACCACATGCAAACAGGAAGGGTATGTCTTAGCAGAATAAGCATGGCCTTCTGGTGCGAATGGTGCTGTTAGATCCTTACATAAGGAATGGAGGATAGGGTGGTGTTTGGTTTAGAAGTGCTGGGAGTCTAAGGATCACAGTTCTATTGATTGCCCTGAGATCTTGAACGAATTAGTAGTCTTTTCCATTAGGTTTCTGAAGGAGCAATACAGGAGTATTAGCAAGGACTATAAGTCTTTGCTCTGTTATAATAAAGACTCAACAGAGGGCGTGGTGGTGCATGCCTGTAGTCCAGCTACTTAGGACACTACGGGAGGATGGTTCAAGGCTGCAGTGAGCTGTGATCATGCCACTGCACTCCAGCCTAGGTGACAGAGCCAGACTCTGTCTCAAAAAAAAAAAACCCCAAAAAACAAAGCTTAGTAGGTTTATTCTTGATAATCTCTGCAGATTTAAGTAGATATTGGTGTAACTGAGTTGGGGTTTTGTAAGGATCAATTTGAACTCTTAGTAGGATCAGCACCGTGTATTCTGCCTGTCAGTAGAATCTTTTGCTAAAGATTCTGGCAGAATACACGGTGCTGACCCTACTAAGAGTACAGGTATTTAACAGTGGGTTAGGAGAGGCCAGTATGCACATGAAAGCAAGGATATTTAGGGCTGCTATAATTTGGTTTTCTGCACACTTTTCATCTGGGATCTCGAAATGTATGCCTTCTGTAGAACATTTAATTTGACAATGCTATTTACAGAACAAGCCTCAATCTAGTAAGTAGGCTAGAACAGAGTCACACTGTAGGAAGGTGTCTTCCTTTTCTGGTGGACTAATTGAAATTGGTAAAAGTTGTGAGACTGGGAAGATAATAGGTATATTGGCTATAACCACCACTGCTATTCTGTTGATACTTTGAGAGTGGGAAGGAATTTAAAGTAGAAACAGAAGCCCCTGTATCCATTAGGAATTTGTATGCCTGTCCTTTAACAGAAATTTAACTTCATTTTGTCTAATAAGAGCAGAAAATATATTCTAGTAAGGTGCTATCGATGTTCAGCGGTATGTCATTACTGTGTCTCTAACTTGGCTTGTTGGACTCCTTTCTCAGTTTCTAAGAGATAGTCACTTTTCTGGTGCCTGAACTCTATGGTTTCAAGCATCCCCCCCCCCCCCAGTTCTTTTCCCTATCAATTATGAGAGGGAATGTTAGACTTTGAGTAAGTTAAAGGGACATGTTTTTTAAAAAAATTTGTTCAGCGTTCTTTTGACAATATTCTGTTGTAATTCATCTAAATAATCTATTTGCCAATCCACTGACATTCTTCTTACTAATCTGCCTATTTCTGGTTTTAATCTGTTAAAGAGGGCTTAAAAGTCACTGTGGTGGTCTGCCTCTAGGTCTATACAGAAATATTGCCTAAAAGTTTCTAAAATCTTATAATGAATGATTTTGCTTGCAGTTTTGGATTTTGGTCCAATATACTTTGGTAAGAAAGGCTTCTGGGATGGCCTGAAGCAGACACTTTACTTTAAACTTTCTTCTGATTAGTGATAAAAATTTGTGAAGTTCTGGCAGGCCTAGGAGTATAGGTGTTTAAAAGTATTCTCAACTCCTCAGAAAACCTTTGGTCCTCAGTGGGCTTGGGGGTTCTTCCTGCGACCAGAGTTTAAAAACAACAGCATGACTTTCTTTTTGAAGGGTGGGGGTAAATCCTTAGTGGAAATTTGTGGGATTATATGTCCCAGACTGCATGAGTGCTCAGCAAGAGGGGAGGAGATAGGACCGTGATATCTAAGACAGGAAGATATTAGGGACCCCCATGATGATAAAGAAATTGTGGGAGTAGTGTGAGGTCTTCATCTGAAGAGTCACAACATCAGGATTCTAGGAGATGGGATAAAGGCTGAGCTTTCAAGGCAGGAAGTCAGGGACAGAGAGAGAGCTGCCTTTTCTTTAGCTTTTGCCAGGGAAGTTAATTTTGAGTTATTGAGGCATTAGATGTCTTAGTGTACCAGTTTAAGAAGGTAGACTATTGCTTTGGGGGTTTTACTTCTTTTGGTTCTAAAGCATTGTGAGGGTATAAGCCCTTGTTGAAATTGCAAGTTCCCCAACTTGGCTGCGGCAGTTATAAACTATCTTTGTAATTATGCCATAGTATTAGACATGTACATGAGTTTGGACTATAATGAATAACATATTCAGACTCAGGGATCCTGACAGGACTTGATCCGTAACAAATATCAAAAAGGAGATTTCCTTCACCGTTTGATAGACAAATGTACACAGAGTACCTAGGCAGTTGAGACAGACCCAGTATTTTAGTACCTGCAACCCTTGAATGTGGTCCAAACTATGAGTTTTCTGAATAATCTCTTAGCCAAGACGTAGGTGGACTAACAGAACATAAACAGAATAGATCCATTCTCTTGGTGTCACTCAAGGAGGAGACCAATTTCCTCTCCATGTCTACCCCACAAGAAACAAGATGGCTCTGAACCAGAATAAACAGAAACTTGTGAGACAGAGCAGAACAAATTCAGAGTTGAAGTCAGCTGACTCACCATCAGAAGGTACCCAAAACTTGCCCAAACCAGGGCTCAGCAGGTTCTCGAGTGCTGGTGGTCTGTTGGCTTTATTTGGCAGCTCAATCATATAATCTTTGTGGGACCTCCAAAATTGTTCAAGACTATGAGAGACCAAAGATTGTGTTCTAAGTGAAAAAGCTTTATTGCTGTGGAGGGAACCTGATCTAGCACAAAGTCTAAGCAAGCCCTCAGGGATGGAGAAATGGGAAAGGTCCTTTAAAGCCAAAAAATCATGGACTATCCTTGTTTCATACAAGAAAAGCCAAATCTTTGAATGTTCCTGATTGGCTGGTGGTATCTGGGTTTGTTGGTTGGTAAGCATGGAACTGGCTGGAGATGGTTTGTACCATATGTGTAGTATGAAATTTTGACATCAAGCTGCCTCTGTTTTGTACATGATATGTCTGAGTTAGGATTATGTTGCCTAGTCACATCTGCATTGGCATCAGCAGGCCGGGTGGCCAGATCAGGGTTTATCAGAGTTTAGTAGTCATTTGGATATGAGGATGTGGATGTTAGGATAGAGGTCTGGTAGAGGTCTGGGAGTAGTTCTGTAGCTGTATGCTTTGGAAAGTGGTCTAGTAGAGAAAAATGTCAGCTTGAATGGGTCTTAAAATGTTTCTCAACTCATCTAATGGTGTTCTAAATATCTGTTGATGTTTAGCAAACTATCTCAAAACTTAATGGCTTAAAACAACATTTTTGCACATCTGCAATTAGTGTAGGGCTTGGCAGGATCAGCTTGTCTCTTCTCCACTCTTTTTCAGTTGACGTGGTTCAAAGGCTGGATCCTATATTACTGAAGATTTATTCACTAATATTTCTGGTAGTTGAGCTGATTGGAACCTTAGTTGGGACTCTCAGCTGAAATGCCTACAAGTGGCTTCTCTATGTGGCCTGGGTCAGTTCCAGTATAAGTACCCAGAGAGAGCAAGCCAGGTAGAAGTCTTTTTTTTTTTTTTATGTTCTAGTCTTGGAAATCATGCGGCATCACTTCTGCCATGTTCTGTTTGTCATAGTTACAGAGGCCTACATGGTTTCAAGGAGAGGGGAAATAGACTTCCCCTTTTCACGGGGGAGTGGCAGGGCTTGGAAACAGTATGGGGGCATAGAAATTGCTGTGGCCATTTTTAGAAAATATAATCTGAAAAATCATTTTCTAATTTTTAAAGGAAAACTATTTTAAATCATTGTTAATGGAGAATATTAAGGGGGTGATGTTGGTGCTGTTTACCCTCAGAATTTTAATGAAATAAAATATATATTTTTATGAAATTAAATATATTTTTATATTAAGAGGAAAAAGTTGAATAGATCCATTTTTTAATCATATCAAAGTTAGATACCTTAAAATGTTTTAATTTTCATAAAAGAATACTTTATTAAAAATAAAACATTTTTGGGGATTTTCAAAATGTGAAAAACTTTCATGAATAAAAATATTGGAACAGTAAGGCTTTTCATAATTTTTTACAGATTTTATTACAGTGTCTGTCATATTTCAGTCGCTATGATAGATGCTTTTAGGATATAAAGACCTAATAACCTTTTGAAACAAAAATCCTCAATTTTCTGCCCTTATAGGATTAGTGATCTGAATATTACAACTTATATAAAAGTGCTTATGTTTCTATATTTTTCCAGTGGCCCAGAGAGCTTTCAGACAATGAGTTTCTCAAGCTTTGTCCAGATACAGTGGATTTTATGTATAGGTGGAGAGGGAAGTTTTTTGTGAAATGACTCTTCATAGAAAATAATTTTGACATCAGCTTTAATCTAGAGGGTCTTTTTTTTTTGAGGGGAATACATGCATGTTATTCATGTGATAGTTTAAATTATTCCTAAGTGTGTTTCCTTTTCTGTTAAATCTAGATATAGATTTTGTCTATTTTGTAGATTTAATTTTATCTATTTTTTTTAATGACAAAGTGAGATTGTTTTCAGGTAGGTTTTTAAAACAGTCTTTCTTCTTTATGTTAATCAGTGATTTGGATTAAAAAGCCTGTGCTTTTTAAAAAATCAAGATGAATATGTGAAATAACTTTTAGGTAAAAATTGCAAAGTATATTTGAGAAACATGGATATGTATGACTTCTTTCATGAAGTTCTTAACCTAGAATCATTTGGAAGGGTTTGTGGATAAGCTTTTGAGTTTCCATAAACTCTTTAAATTGTGTGTGTATAAGTACATAGTTTTCATCAGATTTTCCATTTCATCCGCCCCCAGAAGTTAACAACTGTTACTTTAAGGTCATGATTCTCAAAGTGTGGTTCGGAGACCATCAGCATCACCATCACCTGGGAACTTGGTCCTGGGGGCCCACTCTAGACCTACCGAATTGGGAACTCTGAGGTAGGGCCCACCAGTGTGTTTTAACAAGCCCTCTAGGAGGTATTATGCATGCTAAAGTTTGAGAACCATGACTTTAAGGTGATAGAGTAGATACAATCTAACAAATACTAGTTCTGCATATGTGGGCCTATAATCTACCTAATGTTAATTTGCTGGTGTCATCATAGAATAGAGATCTCTGTTGAATACAAGAGTATATATTATGAGTGTGTTTATGTGTTCTCATCTGCATAGCAGTTTTTTGGAACAGATATCATTTTTGTTGATATTTAAGATTGGGACTAACATTTGAAAATATTTTAACTTGTAAAATGTTAATGATTTTTGGGTTTAACATACTTGTATTTTCAGTTAAGTGTGCTTTTTGGCCTATGACAGTGCTTTGGTAAGCGTTGTGGATTATCTTTATTTTAATGAAGGTATTTTTGGTTGTAACAGGAAAGCAATCCACTCAAACTAACTTAGGCAAAAAGAGATTATTAGGAGGATACAGTTTTGGCACCCAAAGGGCAAAGTGCAGCTTGGCTGTAGGAGGGACAGGATCCAGGAACTGGAAAGGTTCAGGAACTGAGATAGCTATTCCCAAAGACCCCCGAGAGCCATTTAGAACCATCCTATTTCTAAGTGCTTATGCTTCCTTCTGTGTAGTGGCTCTGACTCTCAATTCTAGTTTCCTAAGACAGAGGATATAACTGGCTTATGCTGGATTTGGTAGCTGCTCATTATCTAATCAGCTGTGGCCAGTGGGTCAGGATCACATACTACAAATATGGCCACAGGTCACTTACCCTCTATGGCTTATGGCTTATGCTCTAGCTATAGATTATATTTTATTGAGGTAGTACAATTTATAGCATTTTGATATCCTTTTAAGGTTAAAGTAGGACTCTGTGTAGGATTATCAGACTTGCCTTTTATTTTAGTCAGTAGTGAGTTTTCATTGTAGCTTTTCCTTGCAGTAACTTTCTCTGAAAAACAAGCCATTACAGATTATTTACTTAATATTGTAATTGTGTCATAGATACAAAGTTGTTTAGTAGAACCACCCTATTATAATTTTGGCTTATTTTTGCATGTAGTTAGATGGGCTATGGAAACGTGTCTTCAAATTATCAAGCTGCACAGGTAAGACAATCTCTGTTTAGCTTAAGCTTTTTCCAATCTACATGTTACAGATTTATGAAAGGATATTGGTAGGTTTGAGATGCTTTATTTTACATGCACTAACTGGGTGTTTTGGGGGTATTATGTGCAAATTGGTATCAATAGATTTTTGGCACTTTCATTGTCAGTAATTTTTCTTCTGATGTTGATAAGGATTTGACATTATGCCTTTCATTTAAACTCTACATAGCAAGTTAAAATGGTCATTTGAATAGAACTTGGAAGAGGATGATGTAAATGGCAATATGCCATAATAGAAAGAATCTAGGAAATGTGATGTATATTCCTTTGCACTGGAAATTTTGCTGGGAATACTTAACTTTTGTCTTGCAATAGAATAAGAGGGAGGAACAGTGGAAAGAGGAAGCCTTTTGTTTACTGTAAAACAATGCAGTAAATTAGACATAGTGATCTTAGGAGTCTAAACACAACAAATCTAGACAGATTCCATTGGAATACCAAGTTATGTTTTGAGTCCTCCTTGAGTCTTCTTTTGGAGCCTTAGAATTTCTAAGACTTTCAGTGTTTATGATAGTTATTGAATGCCTACACTGGGCATTGTTTTCTAGACTGTGCGGATGCAGTGGAGATGAAAATTAAGTTCTTGACTTCATGGAGCTTAATGTTCTAGTGGGGGACGACCTTAGGAGCTAAAGGGTTCACTGGCTTGACTATTTATATTTGAAAAATGTGGGTCTTTGTGGATGTTTAAATTTGGTAATTCCTAGTGCTCCTTGGAGAAATGACTGATTCAAGGACCAGGGCAGGGGACATAGAATATGAGCCTAGAGCATTTTCTAGTGTTAGTATGAAAGTATACTTCTTCTCTCCCAATGATGGTGGTATGTCAGAACACAGGAACCAACTGAAGAGCTCCCAGTGGCCAAAGTTGGAAAAATTTGAGCCAAAAAAAAAAAAAAAAAGTCTTGGCTTATAACCCTAAGTATAAAATATTTATGAGTCTGTACTGATATAAATAAATGATTAGAAAAATGAAGGAGGATAGACAAATTTCCCGTGCAGAAGAATTCCAAATAAGTTATGTAGATATTCCACCCTTAAGGAGGTGGAGCATAACTAGTGTGGGCTAGGCAGGGTGACTTCCTTCCAAAGTGTACAGTATGGAAAGGGGAAATAAAAAGAGTAACTTTACGGTGGAGAAACCTGAGAAATACTACCAATAGTTTAGCCAGGTCAAGGTTAATATCAACAGTGATATGTTGATAGTTTGTATCCTTGATATGATATTATGAAAATGGTCTTTAGTGGTCTTCCTCCCAATATCCCATAAACCCAATCTAATCATGAGAAATCAGACAAATCCCATTTGAGGGGCATTCTACAAAATACCTAACCAGTATTATTCCTCAGAACTGTCAAGGTCGTGAATAACAAGACTGAGAAGCAGTAACAAAGTCTGAGAAACTATCACAGTCAAGAGGAGCCTTAGGAAACACGACTAAATGTAGTATGATATCCTGCATTTGGTAAAAACAAAAGAAATCTGAATGAAACATGAACTTTAGTTAAAAATGTGTCAGTATTGTTTCATTAATTGTAACAAATGTACTGTATTAATGTTAAGATGTTAATAGGATAAATGGGTATGGGGTATATGGGAACACTGTACTATCTTTGCAACTTTTCTATAAATCTAAAACTATTCTAAAATAGTTTATTAAATTTATGAATTCCTATTAACCCAGGAAATATTTCAAAAATATGTAGTTACATAGAAATATTTTCTTATTATAAATTACAGTGCTCTTTATAGTTGTAGTCTTCTTTCCTATTTGTGCTACTGGACTGTGTTTACAAATGGACCCTATTTGGAAAACTAAATATCTCTGTCACTTTGCTCTATTAATAGATCATCAGGTATTTGAGTGAGTATAGTTTTTAGAGTCTGGAAGGATGAAGAAGATCTGGAAGCTTATGTTTGTTTACATTGTTGTGGAAACAGGCTAATATAATTAGAGAACTTTTTTTGACAATATACCTTTCTGTTGTGTATGAGAGAAGGCTCAGTGAGATCTGTTATAAGGAAAGAACTCCAATAGGTAGATGAGCCCTAAGGGATGGGTAGGCAGAATACTTACAAATAGTTAAGGAAGCCATTCCGAACATAAAGACTTACTAGGTTAAGAGAAGCAAGGGGTGAGTTTTGGTTATTATTTACCTTTTAGTTTGTTCATCCTTATATCTCATCAGTGGTTTTCCTAGGATTTTCATTGATTCAGCAAGTATTTGAGTGCATGTTATGTTTAAGGTATTATATAATAAACTGTAGGAGATATAAAAAATCACAACCTTTGTCTTCAAGAACTTTACACCTTAATGAGACAGAGGGAAAGGTAAGACATCATATGAATAACTTTAATACAAGCAAAATGAGAAGGGACTATAAGTAGAATCAAAGTATTGTTGGAGGTTCACGGGAAGAGAGAGATCAAAATCACACTAAAAAAGGAGAGCCAAAAAAGGCTTCACATGGAGTTGACGTTTGAACGGATAAGATTTTGAAGATCAGTGATTGGAATAATAACATTTGAGGTGGGAGGATATCATGAATAAAGGCAGAAACATCATGGGCTTATTTGGGGGGACAAAGAGGATGACCTTGTATATGGGTTAATGAGAGAGAAGGCTGGAATCATTGACGCTTTTTGAGTGAGGGATCTATAGAAAAAGGGGATGGAGCCTGAATTCAACATGCTTAAACTCATTTACTAGGTGACAGTTTGGGGTGAGCCACAACTCCGACTTGTAGTTTCCTTCTCTGTGGATATTAGAAGACAACTCACAAGCTTGTAGGGAGTAAGCAAGATACTCTGGAAGTTTTTTGGCACCTTAAATAATACTGTAGATATGTTATTTAAATGTGAGCATTGGAAATGGAAATAGGCAGAGATATGTGATACCTGATATAATCTGGCAACTGCTTTAGATGTGGGGTGGTCAGGGAAAGGGAGAGAGAGACATAAGAAAGACATTTGCTTTCTGGCTGATTGGAAACATGTGGTGCAGTTCATAGACCTAGGGAGGTCAAAAGGATGAAGAACAGGGAAGCTATGAATTCAATTTTGAGTAAGTATAATTTGAAGTGCTGGTGAGGTATCTAAATGGATATGTATGATAGGCAGTTGAACTGTGGGCTTGGAGCTTGGGAGAGGAGTAGCACTGGACATAGAGGTTGGGACTCACTTATCAGCATTTACTGAAAGCTTCCCAGGTACATAGGCTTTGCTGTGGACTGAATGTGTCCCCCTAAAATTCATATGTTGAAGCCTAATCCCCAGTGTGATGGTATTTGGAGGGGAGGCCTTTGATCATGAGAGTACAGCCCTCATAAATAGGATTAGTGGCCCTATGTGAAGAGACACGAGAGAGATGATCCTCGTCTTGGCCATTCAGGGATACAGCAAGAAGGTGGCTATCTGCAAACCAGAAAGAGGGCCTTCGTCAAACATTGAATCTGCTGGCACCTTGATCTTGGACTTCCCAGCCTCCTGAACTGTGAGAAATAAATGTTTGTTGTTTAAGCCACCGAATCTATGGTATTTATTTTGGCAGCCCAAGCTAAGATAAACTAATTGCCAGATTAGGAGACAACCCCTTTTGCTGTTCCTTAAGGTGCTTTTGCAACCTGGTGGATTAATTTTATTAGAAATTTTAGAGTAGAGTAATAATAATAGCTAATATTTATTGAGCACTTGCTGTGTACCAGGTACTGTTCTCAGTGTTCTATGTGTTTCAATTTGTTTAATCTTTAAAACAACACTATGAGGTGGTTCTTAGTATCCTCATTTTTACAGATGAGGTATTTGAAGCAAAGAGACCTTAAGTAGTTTTTAAGGTCACAAGTTAATAAGTGGTAGCACCAGTTTCAAACAATAAGGTTTCCTTCATATTTGGTGAATTTGCCATTCTGCAAATGGCATAGGAGGTCTTTAAATTATAGTGAATTTATAAATGGAGGATAGTACTTCTATGTATTTTCAGCCTCAAATTGGAGAAGAGAACTCACAGAAATACTAGTTTAAGATACATAGACAAAATGCTTTCAGATAGTTTCTCAAAATAATAGCCTTCATAGTATGCCTGCTATATGCCTAGACTATTTGCTTTACATATATCTCATATTGAATGTGCTGCTTGGCTTTAGCTGAAGCTTTTTATTTTAGAAAAAATTTAAAAAATTTTTTTGTAGAGATGGTTGTCTCACTATGTTGCCGAGACTTATTCATTTAAAAAGTACATTGGTTTGGGGCCAGATGCCATGGCTCATGCCTATAATCCTAGCACTTTGGGAGGCGAAGGCGGGAGGATTGCTTGAGCCCAGGAGTTTGAGACCCACCTGGGCAACATAGCAAGATCCCATCTCTACAAAGAAATTTTAAAAAATTAGCTGGGTGTGCCTGTAGTCCCAGCTACTGGGGAGGCTGAGACAGGAAGATCGCTTGAGCCCAGGAGTTCAAGGCTGCAGTGAGCTGATTGTGCCACTGTACTCCACCCTGTACTCCAGCAACAGAGTGAGACCCTGTCTCAAAAAATTTTTTTTCCACTTGTTTGGAAATTTTTTTGACCAAAATCTTCATGTTTGGTGAAAAAAATTTTTAAAAAGTAGTGAAGTTCTTTAATGTGAGAGGACTAAATAGGTAATTTTTAATTTGTTAACTGAACCAATTTTGCCTTTGGTGAAATGTTTAAATGCTGATATATTTTGTGGTTTTTTTTAGTAAGAATATTTACCTCATTGTGGTAAGAACCTGTATCTTTTAATAGATCATCTAACATGCTAATTAAATTAAATACCTGCCGGGTACTAAATACCTTAGTTAAACTTAGGGGCTCAGTTTATTTTGCAACATGCATGAAATGAATTGCCTAAAATTCTTTGATTAAATGGCACTGTAGCAAGATACTTAGTTAAAACTGGGGCTAATGTGATTGTAGAGGTAATCTATATTTATTGAAAGAGAGGCATTCTTAATCTTTCAGAGAAGGCCCTTCTGCAACCTGGGTTGCAGTTAACCATTTTGTGAACTTATTTCACCAATAATTCCTTTAACTGGAGTAAGATCCTTTAAAAAGGAAGAGCTAACCTGGGAGGATGTTTCATTCTATATGGTGGTCAAGAGTTTGGGTTCCAGAATGAGACTGCTTGAGTTGGGATCTCAACTCTAGCACTTAGTATAATCTTTGGTAAGTCTTGATGCCTGAATCTCAGTTTCCTCATCTCTAAAATGTGGGTAATACTACTACTTACTTCACAGGTGGTTGATATATGCTTGCATATAATAAATATTTGACAAATGTTATCCAATATTTTATATTCCTTACTAAAATTATATTTTATTAAATGTACTATTTGTAAGTAGACTTTTAACAGCACACCAAGAAAATATTTTCTGATAAGTATATTTACATAATTTTTAATGACTAATATTTCAACATGCTGTTTGCCAACATTTATTATACTTAACTATTTGATCATTGTTATGCACATAGGATTGTATCTAATATTTTTGCTCATTGCAACATTTTGTAATAGCACTCTTGAATATGAATCTTGTGTAGTGCTCCTGTTTCAAGCAGCAACTAAAGCACATGCGTATAAAAATTATATTGTGTATAGGTTTCTGTAGAACTTAAACTAAACATGAAATGAAAATGAAATTTAGGTAGAGGCTGTTTCTCGGAGCAGAAAGATCTAAGTTGCTGTCATGTACCAGTGGTTAGGAATGGCGCATGTTAGTTGACATTTTTAAAGCACTGGGCTATCTTGGTGGAATTTGTATAGGAACGTTATCCTGAACTTCAGTTTTATTTTACAATGGTAACATAAGTTCTAAGAATATGCAGAGAAATCTACTCTGTTCAAAAATAGTTTATACAACTTTCAAGTTGCAGGAACAGTATTATAATTTTTTTTTTTTTCTGGTGGGGTGAAGGAAGACAGGATTGTCTGAGTATTTTTTTTCTTTCTCTCAAGCAGTCTCCTTCCAATCAGCAGTGTAATTGGAATGCAACTCCAGTCTGAAGAAGGAAGGGGAATTTTTGGCAAGGAGATACTGAGCAGTTGGGAACTTTATTCAGATTAAGCATAGACAGCCGTTCATTGTGAATGCAACTCAGTAAGAACAGCATAGCATTCTATTTCTGCAACTGGGATTTACTCTGATATTATTACATGGTGTGTTGCATATGGATAACTCATCTCCAGCTAGAAAAAGAAATTATTGACTTAAATGAAAATGGTAAAATTCATTGCCATCTGCACCTCTGAAAATGGTTTTCTTCAATTGTGGCCTCAAATGAAATATACCAAAAGAAATTTTTGTGAAATTTAAAAACATATCTTGAGAAAATAACAGCAAAAGGCATTTATGACATGGTATTTTAATTATACCTGAGCTCTGAGGGCAAAGGACCATGTCTTATTTATCTTGGTATCTGCACAATCTGTCATAGTACTTGGCACAAAGTGTGAGT
Organism: Daubentonia madagascariensis; assembly: GCA_023783475.1. Taxonomy (NCBI): domain Eukaryota; kingdom Metazoa; phylum Chordata; class Mammalia; order Primates; family Daubentoniidae; genus Daubentonia; species Daubentonia madagascariensis. The sequence goes on from JAKFHU010000487.1 coordinate 14,587,336, forward strand.
GCTCAGGAAATGTTGACTGAAAGAGTGAATGATGTGGGAAGTGTGTTCCCTTCTCCTTAAGCATCTCAAGATGGTTACACCTGCATCTGTGTGAAATACGGAGGCGTTATCAGTATACCAACATGGCTGACCTCAGCTTATTGTGATCATCTCCTTCAGTCATTCCAAACTGTCTGTAGAAGGGGTGAGTACAATAGCTAGAACAAGCTAGGTTTTGGGAGTATAGACTTAAGAATGAGAAATACTTTGAAGGAATTTGAAAGGGTAGTAACATGATCAAAGTAGTATACTAAAATTAATCTAGTGCAAATCTACAGACTATTTGAGACATTGTCCCTAGGGGATTCAGTAGCAATGGTACTGTGGTGGTTTAATGTTTAATGCTGCATTTGTAGTTGGCATTAATCAGAATTGGTAAGTGACTGCTAAATATCTATAGTCTGGTGTAATATTTTAATACAAAAATTAGTGAAAATCATTGAATTATGTACTTCAGATATCTGTGCCTTTCTGTATATATTGTTTCACTGGAAAGCTTACTAAATATTTAAGATATTGAAAGAGAAAGGCTATACTCCTTAGCCTTTGTTCTGGCTCTACCCACCTTACAAGATTTCTCCTGCTATTTCCTTCTTATAATGTAGCCCAGTGTTTCTCAACATTATTTCTACCTATCTCCTTTAAGAAACATTTAGAAAACAAACATGAAACTTCCACCACACTGCCACCCCTCCCTAGTTCCACGATTCCCAATTTTAGTTCTACTTTCCATAGTTTCTATTACAAAAAGTGATTATTTATTTTTTAATATGAAATTACATTATATAATAATATTGTACATATATCTCCCAGGAGTTTCTGATACATACCTCCTTACTTGAGAATTTGTTATGGTGACATAATCAGGAGTTTGTCATATTGAGATTCATGAATTCTTTGAGCATTTACTGAACTCTGTAATTGGTACCAAGGACGGAAAGAGCAATGGGCTGTGGTTTTGGTCCCCAAGGTACATTCCCAAGAAACAAGAACAGTGCAGTAAAGGCTCCAAGGTGTGAAAATAGTTTATTTATACAGGTAAATAAAATTACTGGTTCTCAGGTCATATTTGACAATTTTCTTCTTAAAAATTACAAATAAGAGTTTTTGCTTATATTTGCTTACATTTTTGTTTATATTCCAGGGAATATAATAATTTAAGCAAAAACTGGCTGGAGCTGCTGAGATCTAGCAGTAAAGATAGCAATCTGACCAATCTTGATATTTCTTTGTTTTAAATAATCTTGTTTCTTCTAGGACTGTGATGTGTTATACCTTAATCTCTTGAATACTAAAATTTAATTTCTTTTCATAAATTTTGAACTTGATTTTAAAGTTCTTTGTGCTTTTAATTTTTCAGTTGCCCTTTAAAACTTAATGTCATAGCTGGGCACGGTGATTCACACCTGTACTCCTACCACTCTGGGAGACTGAGGTGGGAGGATTGCTTTGAGGTCAGGAGTTCGAGACCAGCCAGAGCAAGAGAGAGACCCCATCTCTACCAAAAATAGAAAAAATGAGTGGGGTGTGGTGTCGTGCACCTGTAGTCCCAGCTACTCGGGAGGCTGAGGCAGGAGGATTGCTTGAGCCCAGGAGTTTGAAGTTACAGTGAGCTATGATGACACTGCACTATACCTGGGGCAACAGAGCGAGACTCTGTCAATCAATCAATCAATCAATAAACTACCTACCTACCTTAATGTTGTACATTAGCAAGATTTTATTTGTGGTTTTTAAAAGAAAGTTTCACCTGATAGGTATATTTTAAATAAAGAAAAATAATAAAAATAAGATTTTGTAAGTCAACATCATGATTATGAGAATTGATCATTTGTATGTAGTATAAAAAGCTCCCTTTTCAATGAAATTATTTCAGATTATTTTTGAGTCTGTTTCATTTGAGTGCCAATCATTTCCCAGGTGCAATGTGTGCTTTGTGCTGGGAATGCAAACAGATGAGGCAGACGTGATTCGTGCTGTATGGAGTATACCACCTCCATAGTTACAAGCTACATTCTAAACTTAATCGTAATGAAGTGTTGGTAAGTGCCTGTGGTAAATACGGGCTTCTGTGAAAGTACAAGTAGGGGGAGAGTTGAGAGAAACATGTTCTAAAAGGCTTCCTTCCCTTTTGAGACCCCAAAAGATGAGTAGGTGAAGAAGCCTGGGAAGAATCTTTCAGGCATAGGGAATGGCATGTGGAGGCTGTGGGTGAGAGATGTACGTTTGAGAAAGTGTTCATTCTGAAGGAAGTGTTCATTTGAGGAAGTTCAGTATAGCCGGATCTTAGACTTGGGCTTGGAGGGGAGCTGTGGTGATGAAATATGAGGTCAGAGGAGGTAAGCAGGAGCCAGGGCTTGAAGAGCACTGAAGCCAATGTAAGTTTGGGCCAGAAGACCTTTGGAATGTTTTAAGGATGGAAGGAAGGGAAATGGATGGAAGGACTTACTCAGAGTTTTAGAAAGATCACTTTGGGTCCAGTGTGGAGAACTGGAGGAGAGTGAGGCTTGAGGCAGGGGACTGATTAGGAGGCTGTTGTAATTTCCCAGATAGTAGTTGATGGTGGCCTGGACTAAGGTGGTAGCACTGGTAATAAAGAGAAGTGGACAGATGAGGGATATTTCAAAGTAAAATTGGTAATTGCCAGGGGTTGGGTTTTACAGATTTAGGTGTCACCATAGAGTAAATGGCAAAAACCAGGGAGAATATATGGAAAAGTGGTTCTTCTTTATTTTATTTTTTGAGAGAGGGAGGAAGAGTTTTGTCAATCAGTTAAACTGTGAACTCTCTCCCAGGAAAAATGTGGGTTCTCTCCCCAGGAAAATACACATACATAACAGCTGTTTACATATAATCCCAAGGTTTACAAAAATGAGCACCTGTGATCCTTAGGTTATAGAGTAAAAGAAGAGGACCTAGAACGAAATTCTGAAGAACCTCAACTTTTATAGCATAGCAAGAAGTTCTGGCAGAGAAGTCTTAGAATGAGTTTTATGTCTTGTGTAAAACCAGGTGAATGTGGTGATACACAGATCCGAAAGAAGAGAGGGGTTCCAGAAGAGGGGGAGTAGTCAGTAGTGACAAATGCCCCTGAGGACATCAAGTGCTGTAAGGCTGTGGTCCCCACCCCCATCCTTCTCCTTCCCAAGTCCATGGAAAAATTGTCTTCAGGGAAACTTGTGGCAGGGGGTGTGCACAGCAGGAGGCGAGCAAAGCTTCATCTGTATTTACAGCCGCTCCCCATTGCTCGCATCACCACCTGAGCTCTGCCTACCCCCATTGGAAAAATTGTCTTCCGTGAAACCAGTCTCTGGTGCCAAAAAGGTTGGGGACCACTGCTGTAAGGAATCCATTACAGCGTCCATTGTAAGGAGTCCATTGGATGGATTTAGTAATTAGATCTCCAGGACTTTGGAGCAGCAGTTTAGAGGCAGTGGATTGAGGCATTAGTGGGAAGTAGAGAAGTAGAATCAAAAAGTGTAGACAGTTAGATGGTGGCTGGAGGGAAGCTTGGGTAAGACTTGAGTGTGTATATGTGTTGACAAGGCAGTCAGGAGACAAGATAGAAGATACGTGTAGTGGCTGTCTAGGTCCCTGAGAATGATAGGATGTATATGAGATCCATAGCACAGGTAGAAGGATAGTTTTAGGAGAGCAGACATTGTAAGTGGAAGGAAGAAAAAAAAAAAAGAAATGGAAACAGTAAGTTTGTGCTTGGTGGCAAGAAGTTGGAGAAAATCTCACATATTTCCTATTTCACTGAAGTTGGATATGAAATCATTTCACATCATGAATCATAGGGTGGTGGTTTTAAAAAATCATTAATCATTACCTCATTAAAATTGAAGATTATAATTTGCATTTATGTTGCATATGTATTGATCCTGAGTATTCTATTCAATTTATATGATGATAAAAGTTTGAGGAGGAGTTCTTCTAAATCCAGCTTGTGATTTGGTATTCTTAATTATGACTCTAGTTTTATGTTTTTAAAAATAAAACTCTAAGATATGGCCTAAGGGACTCTGACTAGTAAGTCAGTATCTTGTGCTTACTTAATAATTTCATTTATTTGCTGATGGTGTCTGTCTTCAAAAGGATTTTTATTTGAACTTTTAAAGTGATTAGTTATATTTATTTAGACCTGTTCCCAAGTTTATGTCAAACGAGTTTTTATACACTAAACTTCCAATAATTACAACTAATTGAACAGACCATTTAAACTGTGAGTAGAAGTGGGTAAAAATTAACCAGACATTACATTTATATATATTATATATAATAAATTATAAATATATGAAAATTGGTGTTTTCCCTTCCTTGTATCAAGTTTGAATTAAAGAAGTTTAAGTCTATGACTTTTTAAGCAGTAATTTTAAATTGATATATATAATTCACAAACTATAAAGCTTATCTTAAAGTATGCAATTCAGTGGTTTTTACTATACTCACAAGGTTGTGTATCCACCCGTATACATAATTTAATTCAAGGTAATTCAGAAAATGTGGATTTGGGGTATCTAGCTTTAATATATTAACTTATAATTCTTAAAAGATATAGTAGACCTATCTTGTCGTTGAGCTGATGATTTAGGGGAAGGTAATTGATCTGTCCTGTAAAGTTTCTGTGGCATTTAGGTAGAGAACAGAACATTAGGTTTAAAAATCTCATCTATATCAGGAGAGCTTTAATTTCTCTTATTTATGATCTTCTTCAGTATAAAATTATTTCATCCCTAAAATAGATATGACACCCTGACTTTACATAATTGCCTCCTTAGAACTCTTTTTCCCATTGCCACTGAGTTTCTCTGAGAATAGATCTTGATTTATTAGAAAATCAGATTTATAAACTTTCTTGCCCACGGTTGTTACTGGTGATCATTGCTAAAGTTACAATGGCTGGTTCAGCTGTTTTTTGTTTGCTAGTCTTTAATGAAAGTTTGTGATCATATTTCATACATTGCTGTAGTTAGGATTTAATTATCTACTGCTGTTTTCAGTGTTTTAAAATGTAACAATGCACTCTTACCATTTTATTTTAATTTTCCCATGTATTTCTTGTTTCCTTTACAGTACTCTGTGCAAAAAACTTGGTGAAAAAGGATTTTTTCCGTAAGTAAATTAAGTTTAAATATAAATCTTACGTATTCTGTATAAATTTTTTTGGATAGCATTTTGAAGATTGTCTGGTTTAGGGATTTTTCTGTTCAGAAATATACTCAATGTTACTTTATAAATGTTTTGATTCAGAACTATTTGGCATCACATTTTTAGAGGATTTTGTGGTTTTTAGCCTTAGCCCCTTTCTCTTTATTCATGTCTCCCACATATTTATGTGGCTGTGTGTATATGCAGGTATGTAAATGCAGGTATGTGTGTAATGTATATTGAAGGTGTACATACTACTAAAATCCTAGAAAAGGCTTAAGAGATTATTTAGTAAATGCTTTTTTCTTTTCTAATATCTTATAGGAAATTTTACCCATGCATTCAGGATTCATTGGAAGGTAGGAAAGTCATTGAACCTGCTTAGAATTTTCAGAGCGTAGGAAAGAAAGCTCTACCACATTTGATCAGTAGATACGCTTATGTCTCAGACTCCAAAGCAGATGTTTGGTTCCCATATGTGCAGTCTTTTTACCAGTCTGTTGTGAAGTCTTTTATGGCTTTATTTAAGATTAGGTTTTGTGAGACAGGATTAGGAAGTAACCCTCATGTGTGTTAACAATCTTTACCCTGTAATGTCATATTTTACAATAGCTTTAAATTATTGATTAAGGCCAGGCAAAGTGGCTCATGCCTGTAATCGTAGCACTCTGGGAGGCCGAGGCGGGAGGATTGCTTGAGCTCAGGAGTTCAAGACCAGCCTGAGCAAGAGCAAGACCCTGTCGCTACTAAAAATAGAAAAATTAGCCGGGCATCTTGGCAAGCACCTGTAGTCCCAGTTACTCGGGAGGCTGAGGCAGGAGGATCACTTGAGCCCAGGAATTTGAGGTTGCAATGAGCTGTGATCATGCCACTGCACTCTACCCAGGGTGACAGAGCAAGACTGTGTCTCAAAAAAAAAAATTATTGATTAAAAGTGATATAATTTTTAGTAAAAAACTTCTGGCCACCAAAATTTCATATGTGGAATATTTGAAATTAGAAATAGAGAAGATTCATTAGATTTTTAAATTCAGGTCCTATAAGCCAGAAAGAACAGGCTGTGTATGCTGTCAGATCTCATATGACATTAGATAATTTTCAGGGATTTGATTAAAAAAAAATAAGCTCTTGATACATTTTAAAATCATACTTAATTCGTTCGACTTAAAATTTTATTACTTCCAGTTTTTCCAGAATAGAATCTGAATTAAAGTTTGTAAAATAACATCTTATAAAACTATATAGTTATAAATTTTTATGGTATCTCTGTGCTTATATGGGAAAACAGTTAAATAGGATAATTTGAAACATGGGAAGAAAATTATAAGCAATCTTCAATATATGTACCATCTGCCCTACACCCTGCAGCATGTCACAGTAGGAGGGTTCAGTGGCCATAGAATTCCCCATGTCTCCCTGCTGTCACCAGTTAATGTTCTCTCTCAGTCTGCTGCTCAGCTACCGAACCTCATCCTTGTCACTAATAACCTAATAACTAAGGTGTACTTTTTAAAAATCCTCCTTAAGGTTGCTCTGAGGTAGGATTTATCCTAGTGGGACTGCGAAATGGTAAGTAGGGCTGGATAGGCTGGGGACAAGGAGAAAAGGGAGGGAAGTTCGAGGAGCGCCCTTGCAGCTGCTTCTGTACCCTCCAAGACATCTGCTCTGGTTTTGAAGATCAAATCTCCAGTTTTGTCTCCAACCTTCCTTTTCAAATTCTTTCCCTTCCTCCAGGGCCCCAAGACACAGCTTCTCCAATAAAATATCCAGATATTCTTGCCTCAAGTTTTCTTAGGAAATCTAGAGGCATCTTACTTTAATTTTTTGTAAACCCCTGAGAGCTGATTGTTATCCCTTATATGATCCTTATCTGTCCTTAAATTGTGGGTGAAAGAAAGAAGGAAATCTTCTGCCTTTTGCATTGGTGTAGGTAGTAAAAATTGATAAAAATTTTAAGAGTATGAGCTTGCTTTAGGGATAAGAAAATCAGGGGAAACTGTAATTATCTTTAGAACTCAGAATGGGAGACACTTGATGGCCTAGAAAGGGAAACAGGAAAGCCAATTCTTAGCCCTTCAGAGGGGAGTCAGCCAGGGGTGGAATTACTCCCAGGTTCACACTGGCCAAGGTCCCAAATCCCTACTCCGGTAGATTTACATATATATGTAGGGATATTTTTGGCCTGTTTATGAGTTAAGAGTTGCCCATATTACTTTCAGAGAAAAATAATGGTTCCAAAACTCTTTAATTAAATTTAAATGAGTATGTGTTTATTGATCAGAGTGCAATTATTAATAGTAAAATGTAGTTAGATTTTAGCTTGTGATTCAGTTTAAATTGTGTTGAATGAGAAAAGTAAATTTTAATATGAAGCGTGACTATAAGGTGATGAAATAGATACATAATTTTTTCACTACAGGAAAAAATCCACTGCCATGTGTTATCTTTTGTAGAGTAATTTGTATGTGAGATAATACTGTTTATTCTAAGGTATTACCATTGGTGAGAAAAATTTTGTTAATCCATATTTTGGAACTGTTTTCAGGCTTGTTGGCTTTTAAAAATAAGTTACTTCCCCCAAAATTTTAGCAGGAAAAATTTCAAACATAAAGCAACAGGTAAAAGAATTTTACAGTGAACACTCACCATCTAGATTCTACCATTAACTTTATCACATATCTATTTATCCATTATGTGTTTTTTAAAAGTAATGTTTTCATTAGTGTCAAATTTGTTCTCTTGTATGCAACATTTAAAAAAATTGTGTGTAAGATAATGTATTAAGATGTTTTATAGGGGTCCAATTAAAGTCATTTAGAACCAAGATGGGTTGGTTGAATGTTTTTTTTCGTTCATTCAAAAATAAAGCTTTATTTTCTTTGGAAAGTAACTCACTTTTAAATTGAAATTGTTATTTCATTATTATTTGCAGCTCAAGTGTATTTGTGTAGTAAAGAGGTTCTTGCGGGGTGTAGTGGCTCAAGCCTGTAATCCAGCAGTACCCAACATTTTTGGCACCAGGGACCAGTTTCATGGAAGACAATTTTTTGATGGGGGTGGGGTTAGGAATGATGGAAGCAAATTACATTTATTGTGCAGTCAAACCTCTCTGCTAATGATGATCTGTATTTGCATCCGCCCCCCAGCACTAACATCACTGTCTCAGCTCCACCTCAGATCATTGGGCATTAGGTTCTCATAAGGGGCATACAACCTAGATCCCTCACATGTGCAGTTTACAGTAGGGTTTGCGCTCCTGGAACAACCTAATGCTGCTGCTGACCTGACAGGAGGCGAAGCTTATGCAGTGGTGCGAGCGATGGGAGCTGCTGTAAATGCAGATGAAGCTTCCCTTGCTGGCTCACTGTTCACTTCCTTCTGTGCAGCCTGGTTCCTAACAGGCCATGGACTGGTCTTGGGGCTTGGGGACCACAGCTGTAATCCCAGCGCTTTGGGAGACTGAGGTGGGGGAAGGTTGCTTGAACCCAGAAATTTCAGACCAGCCTGGGCAACACAGACCCCATATCTTAAAAAAAAAAAAAAAAAAATTAGCCAGGTGTGATGGCATGTGCCTGTAGTTCCAGCTACTCGGGAGGCTGAGGCAGGAGGATCGCTTGAGCCCAAGAGTTTGAGGTTACAGTGAGCTATGATCATGCCACTGCACTCCAGTCTGGGTGACAGAGTGAGACCCTCTTAAAAAAGAAAAAAAAAGTTCTTGAGCTTTAGCTATTTTATATGACTCAGAAATGATGGGGTGAATTGAGAAAATTTTTAAAAATACGGAAAATACTTTAGCCACTTTATATTTACCACTAGAGGTCTCACTAACTTCAGAAAACTTGATAGCTTTTGACCACATAAGAGTAACTTGACTCTCAAGTTAAATTTTTGTAGAATAATATAATCAGGTTAAGTTGAACTTAGGTATTTTTTGTTAAGGTATTGAGTTTGTGTTCTGGTTTGTTGTTTAACAGAAGAGAAACATAGGCAACTGGGACTTAGACGTTCCTACTTAATTAAGTATCTGGAAGCCAGTACTTAGAGGTTTTGTGTGGAAAAAGTTGTTTTTCTTCTTTCTTTCTTTATTTTTTTATATTTTAGAGACAGGGTCTCCCTCTGTTGTCCAGGCTGGAGTGCAGTGGCATGATCATAGCTCACTGCAGCCTCAAACTCCCGGGCTCATGCGATCCTCTTGCCTAAGGCTCCCAAGTAACCAGGACTACTGGTGCACACCATCATACCTGGCTAATTTTTCTTTTTTTGAGACAGGGTCTCGCTGTGTTGCCCAGGCTGTTCTCAAACTCCTGGAGTCAAGCCATCCTCCCCATGTTAGCCTCCCAAAGTGCTGGGATTACAGGTGCGAGCCACCACACCTGGCCAATTTTTTAATTAGTTAAATAACACCCAAAGGGACTAGAAATGTGATTTTTGTTTGTTTTTTTGCTTACAAACATGCATTTATGTTTATTGAGATAGCAGAATCAAAAGAACAAGATAGAGGGCATTCTTTCCAGGAGAAAATACTTAATGTTATTGAAGGGAGATGTAAAATATTCCTCCATTAACACTTTTACATATGGTTAGCTGTTACTGAAATAATACGAATAGCACTGAACTTTAAGAACAATATAGTTAAATAGATTTGATACCCTAACTTACCAAGTTTCTTTAAAACTTAAGACTTAAATTTTGGTCTTCCCTTATTTGAAGGTGATAGATCACAGAATCGTAGAATTGGGGACCTGGTAGGTGATTTCTGTTTATCCTTGAATCTTGGCAAAGTAGTATCTTGACTTAAAAAATTAACATAGAGATTGAGATGCAAATTTTCTCCAGTCATCAATACTTACAAGCATTTAGTTCTAGTAGTCTCAGCTGTCCCACAGGAGATCTACTCAATCCTAGTATGGCTGACGTATAAATTGTCATTTTTGTCTGTTTAACATTTTTAGTTCTACTTTCTCCTAACTTTTAAACTTTTGTCCAAAAGGACCATTATTTTCATTATTGCTTTGGATGGAAAACTGTAGTGCCATATTTGACATAAGTGTATTATTAATTCATATTAGATGTTTCAGAATAGCTCTCTTAACTGTTATTTCCCTTCTTTTTTTTAAATTTTATTTTTTTTTATATAAAATAACTCCCCAGGCTGGAGTGCAGTGGCATGATCATAGCTCACTGTAACCTTGAACTCCTGGGCTCAAGCGATCCTCCTGCCTCATAGACATGTGTCATGACACCCGGCTAGTTTTTCTATTTTTTGTAGAGACAGGGTCTCGCTATGTTGCCCAGGCTGGTCTCGAACACCTGGGCTCAAGCAGTCCTCCTGCCTCATCTTCCCAAAGTACTGGGATTATAGGCGTGAGCCACTGTACCCGACTGCCATTCCCCTTTTCATGTGACTTCTCTAGTTCTCGGTCTTATCATCCTACTGTTGGGTTATTACAACAGCTTCACAGGTGTTCTCTTCTGCCTCTAGTCTTTCCTTCTCCTAGTCTGCCCTGAATAACACTAATAGAAAAACCTGACTGTTTTCACAGCCATGCCTAAGAACCTACAGTGGCTCCTTATAATCTACCACAATAAGTCTAAGCCTTATTTTCTTTTAAGCCTTTCTTACTGGATCAGTTGTATCTCTCCAACAGTGTTTACTTTTATACCTTAGCACAAACACTTTGGTGAGACTCTTCAAAACCCTTCAAATTCTTTAGTTTCATACCCTCCTTGGCATTCTTCCTATTGCTAGGAAAGTCCTCCTTTTCCTATTTGTCCTTTAAAGCCGACATGAGTCCCCCCCATCCCCCAAAGCCCTTTCTTTACTATCCAAATTCAAACTGTTATCCTGTTCTTCTGAGCTTTTCTTTCTAGTACTCACTGTTGAACCACATAGTAAATGAGAGGTGTAATACAGCATAGTGGTTAAGAGCATGAAGTTGATAGCGAGACAGCATGTGCATGGGTTTAGAATCTAAACTTCAGACCCTGGCTTTGCCACTTACTTCTGTGTGACCTTGGACTAGTTAATTAACCCCTTTGTGCCTCGGTTTCCTCATCAGTAAAATGGGGACAATAACATTATCTACCTCATAGGGTTATTCATAAGGATTAAAGATATATATGAAGTATTTAGAATAGTACCTGACATAGTGTTACAAGTATTTGCATTATAACCAGTACTGCCAACTAGTATCTCCAACTAGATAGTAAGCTCTTTTAAGGCACAGTGTATTACATTTTTTGTTTCAATCTCTCATCACTCATGGTAGTTATTCAGTAAAACTTGTTGGCTAATGTAAATTCTCTGTAGCCCATGTTCCTGTGTAAAAACCTTTAATAAGCTTTTTCTGTCATTGAACCACTAAGGGAGACATTTGGAAAGAGAGAGCCATGAATGTTTTAAGCGTTCACCTTCTTGGGGTCGAAGGGCTGGTAACAATGTATAAAAACATTCACATTATGAGGTAACCTCACTTTGGTGGTTTAAACTGAGAATATTTGGAGACAGGAACAAGAAAAAAATATAGTTTTAGTATTTAATGTAGAGATAACTTTAATCTGTTTTCATTTATAAGTTAAATGTTAAGCTTTTTAAAAAGAATTAAAGAATGGAATTATCTTTTGCTTTGTAGCAAATGGTAATCTTTATATAATTACCAATTATCTTGCATATCAAAATATTCTTTAATTAAAAGATCTTCCCCCTTTTTCACAGGACTTCCTGATCCATTTGCTAAGGTGGTGGTTGACGGATCTGGGCAATGCCATTCTACAGATACTGTGAAGAATACACTTGACCCAAAGTGGAATCAGCACTATGACCTGTAGGTTTAAGTGATTAATTTGAAATGAAACATAGAATTAATATTATTTGATATAGTCTGAGAAGAATCATGGGAAATGATCTGACTTTCATCTGTGGTATAATTTGGTCTTCACAGAAGGGGTATGAAATCCAGGAAGAAGGTGCTTTGGTTTGTTGATAGCTTTCAATAGGTTTTGAAAGATGAGGTACCCCTAATAAGCCTATGAAGAACAAAATGAAACTGGCTCATGGTATAGAAGAGTCCCTTCCTTTTTTCAATTAAATAAAGGTATTAATTCACTTTAGGCCAATTATAAATAGGAAACCAGAAGTCAGAATTGGGGTTACACTCATAGGCGTTCTTTTTGCTTCCATGTGGGTAGTTTCTTCGAAATTTTATTTTAATCACAGGAGTATATGCACCTTTTTAAAAATGATACTATAAGGCTTTTAATGGAAAACAGCTGTTCCCTGCTCTGTTCTCATTTCTGATTCCCATTTTCAAGGTAACTGCTTTAATAACTTTGGCTGTTCTGTATTTTCTTCTGTTTGTAGATAAGTTGTTTATTTTATAGCATCTCTCTTTTTTTTTTTTTTTTTTAGTTTTAGGTATTTTAAAATTTCCTACCTTAGAAGGTGATTCAGCTTTTAAAACTGATAATCCTTCATCCCCACTCGCACAACACTCACGTGCCCCTTCCTTTCTCTAGCTTGCCAGTATGATTGTATGAATATTTTTGGTTAAATCATTGTTCTGTGTTTATGTTGTTATAATTATGAAAATATTCATAGCTGGGTCACATGGGCATAAGGATTACATTTTCTTTCTTGACACCTTTTGTTTTTTCTGGAACTTTTTTGCCATTTGTTTAGTTTGTTATCTATCTCATTAATTCCCAAACTCACCTACAGAACTAAACATCCCTCCATATGTTCAGTCCATCAAGTATTGCATTGGCTTTGTTTTCTTCTTGGAGATATCCCTCCTGGAGCCTCTGTCCCCTTGCTCCTGTCTGGTCTGGTGGTTCTCTAAGACCTGCTGTGCAGTTGTCCTGGGATTTGCCTTTATCATTACGTTGGGAATTTCCTTTGACAACCTATTTTTTTGTTTACTCCCCTGTTTTGGTGAAGTCTATCTTCCATTGTCATTTTGAGAAAGAATACAAAGAAGAAGAAAAGTTTTGTCAGATCTTATCTGAAAATGTATTTTGTCTTCTTACTTAATTAGTAGTTTGTCTGAGTATAGACTTATAGGTGAGATACCAGTTTTCCTCCAAATGTTGAATACATTGCTTCATTATATTCTAGGTCTAGATCAGCATAGTTGAATAAAAATATTATGTGAGCCACAAAAGGGAGCTCATTTGTAATTTTAAGTTTTCTAGTAGCCACATTAAGAGAAATAAAAAACAGATGAAATTAAGCATAGTAATATATTTTACTTAATATATCTAAAATTTTCTCATTTCAGCATAAAAATACTGAACTATTTTATATATATGGTATGTATGTATATATACACATACATGTTTACTAAGTCTTTGAAATCAAGTGTTTATTTTACAGCTCTCCTCAATTTGAACTAGCTACATTTGAAATACTCAATAGTTCCATGTGGCTGGTGGCTACCATTTTGGACAGTGCAGGTTTAGAGTATTGCTAATGGCATCCTGATTTTGGTCTTTCACAGTTGTTGTTTTTCATTGGAAGATTTCAGGGTATTTTCTTTATCTCTCTGTTGCTGATAATTGCTGTTTTCCTTAAAAAATTACAGCCATTCTAGTGGGTAGGAAGTGATAGCTCATTGTGGTTTTGATTTGCATTTCCCTAATGACTAATGATGTTGAACATCTTTTCAAGTGCTTACTAGGTTTTATTTTACAGTTAATGTTAAGTGGCTACCCAGGGACTTCTCTCTTGCATATTTACAAGGTGCTACGTTGGAGGCTGGAGGGGAAAAGATGGGGAAACACATGGGATCATTTTGCAAAATCCTTGCCTTTAATTGGCTAAGTCTGCAGATGAAAGTCTAAAAATTAAATTTTAGCTAAAAATCTTAATTGACTGTATATGCCATACTTTGGTCTATATGGTAATATTGTATTCACTTATAGAGGTGTCCCTCTTGATAGAATATCCTGAAACTTGTTTATAAATCATATATTTGTTAGTGAAGTTTAATTTTTAATAGAACCTAATAGAGCCCTCTATTTAACTTTCAATTATAAAAGGATTCACTTTTTATTTTATGTTGCCATGTATAATATATTGTGTGAGGCTTCCTTAAAGTGAGAGCATATACTTCTTCATGTATAAAAAATGATAATATTTCTGGTTAATTTCTGGCCCAGGAATACTTACATAGAATGTTTGTGACATATACACTTAAGTAATACAGTATAATTTATAACTTTTAGTAAATCAGAGTTAGACCATCTTCCAGAAGGTCCGTAATTAGCATGTGTTTATTATAGTTTGGTGTAGAGCTTCCCAACCTTTTCATGTCATGGTACACATAAAAACTATTATGACGCACTGCACTAAACAGATGAAGTTGCTTAAGCCAGTGGTGGGCTGCCTTGAGGCCTGAGGGAATCAATAATTCGATATACCTATAAAGGAGGCTTACTAGATGGGCAACTGGTTTAATATGATTTTTTTTTGATGTTTGGTTTGGGGTGATTTAGCCGTTTAATACTTGATTCAGGCTCTGGAATTTTGACATAGCATGCAGTAGATACATACCAAGATAGATCTGGGAGGTGTATTTGAAAATTGGTGCATGCATAATGAATGACATTTTAGTTCAGATCTTTTCATTTGTAAGCAACAGAGACCAAATTCAAATTGGCTTAAATTTTTTAAAAAAGTTGAATGTATCGACTTACGTAATTAAAAGTCCAGGGGTGAGCATGCTTTAGGTACAGCTGGATACAGGGGCTCAAGTGTGCCATCTGTGTTCCTTATTTAAAAGCTTTAGTCCACATTACGTGATTTAGGCTTTTCTATAATAGGTGAATTTTTTCGATATTGCTACTTTACTACATGATACTTTAAGATCAAGGTTGCTGGACCAAAAATTTGACCTCTGAGTGTCATTGAAATAGTTAGGGTTCTACTTGATATAATTATGTTATTTTATTATCTTTTTGCATGGGTTGATGCCATGTTAACAATTGGCTGTGGTAGAGCTTTTACATACTTGCAGGCATGTGCATAGACAAGTACAGTAACGCTTTTCCCTGCTCTGCTTGTCTGCAGGCAGTGAAGTGAAATCTGCAAGAGTCCTGCTCGCTCAAGGCCTGCATACAGGAAATAAGCAGGGGAAAAGCGTTACAAACAGCTTTTGTTCTACAGCATTTTCAAATTTAACAGGTAGGTCAGATTTTTGGTCTGTCAGCCTTGACAATGTCCCTTGAAAGTGAACTTTGAGGTAGTAGGTCGTGTCATTGAAATGTATTTAAAATATGACTGTGGTAAAAGTTCTTTTAGAATTTTTGTTCTTGGAAAGAAGTAATCATTATAAACTCCCTTAGTGGTGTTAGACACTAGCTACTAAAATAGCTTTTTTACTAACAAGAATTGTTGCCCAGCCTGGGAGTGGCAGATATGATAAAGATATATTAAAAATTCTTTTTAGATTTTACTTTTTAAGATTTTTAAAAATTTAAATTCAATCCTGTGGATTGATTGAACTCAAAACATATTTTGCATGCCCTAGCCATATTCTGAAACATAATTGTGACTTTAGAGTATAAAAAGAACAAAATAAAAATTTCATACTAACTACCAAGTTACTCATGCACTGATTTTGTTTTTGTAGGTATATTGGAAAGTCTGATTCTGTTACGATCAGTGTATGGAATCACAAGAAGATCCATAAAAAACAAGGTGCTGGATTTCTTGGTTGTGTTCGTCTTCTTTCCAATGCCATCAACCGCCTCAAAGACACTGGTTGTGAGTAGATACTAGTACTTTTTAAATTAAAAAAAAAAAAAAAAAAAAAGAATATTTATGTTGGCAGGGTTCCAAGAACTTAATTTCCTATATATGTCTGAAACATTCCTGGTCTAAATTTATTTTGTAGACTTAAAAAAAAAAAAAAAAAAGAAACATTTTAAATATGTGAAACCTAGAGCTGAAGCAGAGCTGATGCTTCACTTCCAGTGAATTTATAAGTGTTAAGAAATGATTGAGGCCAGGCGCGGTGGCTCATGCCTGTAATCCTAGCACTCTGGGAGGCCAAGGCAGGAGGATTGCTTGAGCTCAGGAGTTCAAGACCAGCCTGAGCAAGAGCGAGACCCTGTCTCTACTAAAAATTGAAAAATTAGCTAGGCGTGGTGGCACGCACCTAGAGCCCCAGCTACTTGGGAGGCTGAGGCAGGAGGATCACTTGAGCCCAGGAGTTTGAGGTTGCTGTGAGCTAGGCTGACGCCACAGCGCTCTAGCCTGGGCAACAGAGTGAGGCTCTGTCTCAAAAAACAACAACAGAAAATAAATGATTGATATCCAGAAGGGTGAAAAGAAAGATGTCAAGGTATAATATGCCCTTTTAAATTTCTCAGCACCCTTTTCTGGTTTTGGTGGATTTGTGCGATGAAGTGTGAGTATTTATTTAGGTGATTGGAGTGTTTAAGGTGGCAGTTAATGGGGAATTATTAGTGGATAAGAATGGTATAATATATAAAACTGCTGTGACAAAATTAAAAGTTAAAGGCAAGACATTATTTTGAGTATAAGACAGCTGTATTAACTACTTAACTATAGTTCAGCTTTCACCAAGCTGGAAATTTAGAAGGTTAGACCAAGATCAAGATATTAGAAGTCATTTCATAATGGATTGACAAGTTGACTTAGCATGTACGTAATTCATGTAACCAGGTGACAAAGAGTCTTTTTGGGGGCCTTTCTATAGGGATATAGATGGAAATATCTTTTTCAACAGATTTTTTTGTTTCTACAGAATTCTTTTTTATATAATATAACAAATGTTGTCAGTCATTGTCATGGGATTTTAGCCCAGATGCCTGTGCTAAACAAACTCACATAAAATCTAGCTAAGGAAATTAATAAATAAAACACAGTAAATTTAGCATTGAATTTAGCATTGAATATATTAAGAAATGATTTCTTTTAATGTAGTGTGATACTATGGGCCAGAAAGGTAAATATTGACCTAATATAAATAGCAAAAAGAAAAGTAGAAAATTGAGCTGGACGTTCTAAGAGGAATTAAAAGGCATCTGAGAAAGTCTTGTATTTCTGGGTTGACAGGCTGACCAACAGGAAAGAGAAGATGTTGGGATTGAAAAAAATGAACTGCATATAAAAACAAACGGTTTTATTACCTTACCCAGCAGGCAAACTGAAAACTTACAGATCAAATGTCTGACATTATCCCTGGTTCAATTTACCAAACATTTATTGAACTCTTAATGTGCCAGGTACTTTTCTAAACCCTGGCGATATAAAGGTGAAAAAGGCATGGATCCTGTCCTCTGAGAAGCAAGGGCAGAAGCCTGCTGGCAAAGGGGAGCATGTCACATTGGAAGGACTGAATAGGAGAAGAGGAATTGTTCTGTGGAGGTCCACTGTATAGCCAACTTAGTAGTACCCATTTATTTTGCAAAGGGAAAAATGTCTGTATTTTTGGCTAGATAGCCAGGGGCTATAGTTGGGGGCATGGATTTTTGTTTCTGCTGCTTGCCAATGTTTCATTGCATTAATTTATTTGACCTTTTTGATGTGCAGTAGTATTTAATTTATTAAATATTTATTGACCACCGGGGTGTAGTATTCTAAACCAGGTTGGAGTGGAGAATACAAAGACTAAGATTTGGTCTCCTCCTCTTATTGATTCACAATTATTTAAGTTGACAGATGGAACACAGCTGTAAGAGAATTCAGCTGTAAGTGCTGTAATCAAAGTAAAACCAACATATTGTGAGTGACATTTTTCCTCACTGTAACTTTGAAGGCCTGGCCAGTGTTACATCTATATTACATATGAAGCATCTGAGAGAATAGAGGAGTTGCCCCTAAATGAGTTATTGACAGAACTGAGTCAAACACAGATCTTACAGTTTATTCTTGGCTTCTTATTAATACTTACTTTGTGGGTGTGTCATTTGAAATGGTTAGATAAAAAATTATAGTAATAATGACAGCTAACATTTATTGAACACTTAGGTGCTGGGCACTATGCTGAAAGTTTTACATAATTATCTGATTTAATCCTTAAAAAATATGAGGTATTTACTGTTGTTACATGTGAGAAAAACAAGGCTCGGGGATAAATTGTTTAAAACCAATAACTATTAAGTGGCAAGCCAAGACTCAGTCTGGAATGGTCTGAAAGTTTTGGAGAGAAAGTAGTGGTCTGTTGGCAATGTAATACACCAGTGTTTCATGGTTTTTTTGAAGTCTGAGTTTATCAAAACTTGTTGAGACATTTATATTAATAGTATGTGCAGTTGGAGAATTTTAAACATTTGCTTTGTAATTAAAACATTAATTCTTTAAATGGTAGATCTGATTTCTAGTGAACTGTGGAAATTTACTGTCACTCTATAGATGTTAGAATCTCTGATACCAGCTAATTTTTTGATTGCTCTCTTTTGGTTGATTTCGAATAGATCAGAGGTTGGATCTGTGCAAACTTGGGCCAAATGACAATGATACAGTTAGAGGACAGATAGTAGGTAAGTGTGGAATTTAAAGTTACATGAATTTTGGCCTCATTCAAACTGACCTAAAGTCTAAATACCTTACAGATCAAAATATAATAACTGTAGCTTCATTGTATTAGCATGAATTAAACATGAGTCATGTAAAATGTTACAAACAGTGAATCTAGGATCCAGGTTAACTTAATTTTAAAAACTTTAAATAATGTCAAAAAAAAAAAAGCAACTCTTAGTGTTGTAAAGAACTAGTGGTCCTTTAGGAAGGAATTCTTTCAGAGTATTCAAGCTAAGATGAACTTTATAGATGGTATTAAAGTTTTCTGAAAATAATTCTCAAACTAGTTTTTGAGTAAGAAGAGAATATTCTGTTGAACTCTTTGTTTAATGCTTTTTGGTTTTAAAATCTGTGCTAATTGAAAAAACAGAATGAGCAATGGTAGTGTAACACTGATTGGGAAAAAGGGAGAAATTGTTACCTTAGTGATAAGGCATTTTAGTGACTTGTAGGCTATCTTGAATTAACCTAGAGGGAAGGGCTTGATATAAAATTTCCTGAGACTTGCTTAAGAATTGATGGGTTGAGATTTTTACCAAGATTCATAGTGTGGAAGGACACTAAAGAGGGCACCTTAGAGGCTCCTTAAAGAAGAAAAATGTAATCTTACATGTCATGATAGAGCAGAATATAGAATAAGATGATTTTATCATGAACCTATCAGAGAGATTTTAGTTATCGAAAGTACTTGAAGGACTATGTTTTATAAGGCAATGAATGAATTGGGTTTATAGTTAGGGAACTGCCAGAGTAGCCACATAACAAAGCCCTATTGCGGTTATCCCAGGGAAGTATCTATACTACAGCATTATTGACAATTCCTGTAATTCTTAGATTGGGAAGGGGGTAAAAAAAATCTCAAAAATAAATCCTGGCATTCAAGACTTTACATGTAACTCTTCCTACTGTATTTGCTTTGGTATGTTACATAATGCTTGCCAACTAATGTCTAGCAGTAACAAAATAGTTTTACTATTTGCATTTATATAAATAGCAGACTTCCCTTTGTTAGACATTAGAAATATACTTACTGGAGTATACTACATAAAAAACAAGTGTTTTAAGTATGTGCGTGAATGCGTGTGTGTATATGTATGTTTATTTAAAGCTCTTGTGTGACACTGGTGTTCATAATAGGACCGTTAATAAGAGAGAGGCAGGCTGGACTCAAACATGATCCTGTAGTTCTCTCATTCAAGAGCAAGGAGTTCCAGTTCTTGCAGAATTAGCCCTCTACAAATAATTGTAAATAGATATATATGACATCTTTTTGGAAAATGAAGAAAAGCATACTAGAAGACTAACTTTTAAAAGTACATATCCCCTTCTAGTATTTTTATTTACATGTATTTCTATATGTTTTTAATTATAGTGAATATAAAATTTTTATTTTGCTTTTTTCCACTTAACCATTTTCCATAACCATTTTTAGTATTTGTATATAATCTTTGTAATTAATGATTTTTAAAGGATGAATTGTAGAGCTATACCATTAATCATTGAACTTTTAAGTTATTTTTTGCTATTATTAACATTTAAACTTGAAATTATCTTTGTACACTTTGCTTTATCCTTTTTTATAATGTTACCTTAGGGGGAAAAAATCTCCCAAACTGAGATGATTCAAGAGGTACATTTAAAACTGTTACTCAACTCTTTCTACCCCTTGTGAAGTTTTTTTGGTTTTTATTATAAAATAAAATCTAAATATTGACAGAGAACCTAAAGAACGCACATAATCATCATTGTTATCACCTTGATGTATACCTTTTCTATGTATTTTTTTTAAAAAATGAGATTATACCATGCAATGTTTTTTTTTTTTGAGACAGAGTCTCACTCTGTCACCCAGGCTGGAGTGTGGTAGCCTCATCATAGCTCACTGCCACCTCAAACTCCTGGGCTCAAGCCATCCTCCTGCCTCAGCCTCCTGAGTAGCTTAGACTACAGGCACGTGCCACCATGCCTGGCTAGTTTTTCTATTTTTTGTAGAGAATGGGGGTCTTGCTCTTGCTTAGGCTGGTCTTAAACTCCTGTCATGCAAATTTTTTGTAACCTGTTTTAATCTATCATAAACATCTTTTTTTTGTTCCCTGGTTAGACTTCTATAGCATTTTTAATATTGTATGGTGGTCCATGGTGGGCATATGAATCATTTAACTAGTCCTTTATTGTTGGATATTTAGGTTGTTTCTTATGTTTTAATGTTACAAACAGTACTTTGATAAACGTGGTGTTTCTAAGATTCATTTCATGTGTTGCTGGAATTAGGCCATTTAAAAACACCTAAAAATTGCTTAGGTGTTCTGTAATGTAGCATTCTGGAGATATAAATTGGAGCCCATGAAATTCTTTAGCTTTGAAACTTAATGTTATTTAAACAAAAAAATACATTGTTTCTACTGTGATTGCATTTTGGTAAGTATGTCACTTATTTTATCTCTATAAAAATTGATTAGTAGTACAGTTTCTAGTACAGTTTTCATACAATGTTTTATTTACATTCACTGAGCAGGTATGTTACAGTGTTCTCTCTTATAAATGGGACTTAATATAAAGGAGCTCTGTTGAACTTTCTGGTTTTTTCAAAACTTTTACAGAGCTAGAAGATTTCAGAATTTTGAGATCCTTCCTTGAATGAAGGGTCCTTATCTTACTTTATGTGGTAACCTATTAATTCTTTAAGAAGTTGGGTTATAGTCAAGTTTGGCTGTACCTCTTGAATCTTTTGGGAGAGTTGCCACAAATAGAATTAAAGAATACAAGAGCAATAAGGAAGGGCTTCAGGGATATCATTTAATCTAACTTTCTCATTATTAAGATTGGGATTATCTAAATCTTAAGTATATTAAGTGTTTTGTTCGAGGTTACAGTGCTAAACTAGTTGGTAGAGCGTGCTCTAGAGTTCACATCTCTTGCTTCCAAGTTTACCATTATTATTATTTTTGCTTCCAAGATTATAGGGGTGGTTTTATACTATGCTGGATGATGAGCTGTTAAAACTCATGGAATCCAAAGATTGCCCTCTTGCCAGAATCCAGTTTTTTTAAGATGGTCAGATTATCAAGAGTTAAACCCAAATTAACATGAACTTTACAAACTCTTTTGTACATGAATGTACTCTGAATATGTCATGCTGCTTCTTAAGTGCAGTGGTGACTTTGCACTGTGCCACTGCAATGGTAGGAAAGGAAATGAGACCGTCCCCCATGCACACGGTCAAGTGTAGAAACCGTAAAATTGTCGTAGTGCTCCTCAAGGGAAAACCTGTGGGAAAGGAAATGATAGATTTTAGTAGAAGCCAAAAAGTTCATTCTGGAATATTAAAATAAGCCAAATGTCTTCTAAAGATAGAAATTTTTAGACTGAAGTAGTTCTTTCTAGTTCTATGAATCTTAGTAATGTTTCTGTTGTTTAATAGTAAGTCTTCAGTCCAGAGACCGAATAGGCACAGGAGGACAAGTTGTGGACTGCAGTCGTTTGTTTGATAATGATTTACCAGACGGGTAAGCTAACATCACTAAAATCATTAAAGAAATATATAGATAACATCCTTAAAAGAATGAGAAATAAGTTAGTGCTTATTGTATACTTAACTTTAGAAATTTGCTGCGATCAATTCCAGAATGTAGGTTTTCCTTCTATTGGTAAAATTAGTGAAGGATCTTGTCACAACAAATTTATAAAAAGAAGCCATGAATTAGGTGTGTTAAATTTGGTTTTTAAGAGTTTTGCCTAGGAGACGAATGAAATATCTTGACAAATATAACTCTCCTGTAAATATTATCTATTTAAAAGAAAAACTTTTTTGTTTGATTAAATTATTCAAAATAGGACATACGAGTACTGAATTTGAAACATTGCTCTATTTAGAGGGATAGGGTAGAGAATTTGGGTAATAGTAATAATAATAACATAGTAACATTTATTGGACATGTATGTGTCAGATACTATTATAAGCACTTTATATACATGATATCATTTAATTCTGATAGCATCTTGGAAGGCAGTGTATAGATTGTGATTCTAGGATTGGATCATCTGGGTTCTAATCCTTACTCTTCTGCTTACTGGCTTTATGACCTTAATTTATTTAACTTCCATAAGCTTCAGTTTATATTTTTTTATAAAAGAGGATGATTAATAATAGTACATACCCTATACATTGTTGGGAGAGTTAAATGGTCATTCATATAAAGCACTTTGGCACAATGTCTTGCACATAAGTCCTTAATAATTAGCTTCTATTATTTCTACTGCTACTATTGTTACCCTCTGTCATTTTATAGATTAAAAAAAAAAAAACTGAGACTCAGGTTAAATAATTTGCCTAAGGCCACATAGTAAGTGGCAGAGTCGGAACACAAATTTAAGTCTTGATTTCAAGGGTCAGATCTTTATCATTATTCTCTTTGATTAATGCTAGTACTGTCACTTTTCTGATTTTATTTTTAACTTTCAAAGTATTTTTAATTAACTTCAATGAGGTATAATTTACATACAATATATTGCATCTATTTAAAGTGTGTAAATGGTTGAGTTTTGACTGAAATTATTTTTGATAAGAAATTTTACATCCAAGCTATGGTATTTGCTCATTTTGTTTAAACTGTTAAAAATCGCTATAATTAACTGTTTATAGATCACTTTAGCTTCTAGATCTGTTAACTCTTTTATGGATGTGAAGCAGATGATAACATTTTTGACGGGAAAGTTTAGAGTGAAATAAATAATATTGAGAGAGTCCACAACGTAAGGCTTATTGTTCTAAACTTGCCATACATTATTGTGCTATAATTGTAATACGGGGGGAAAAACCTTAGCATCTCTCTGTTTTCTGTTTTTTAATGCCATCCAATCTCTGCCAATATAAATATTAACATTATTACACTTCTATAGTCATTTGCCTATTTTTTATTATATGAACTATAATAAAGAGTTGAGAGAAGTGGTATTCTTGATTTTTGAAAAATTAGATTGGATAGGCTGAATGCTTTGCAAAGCTTTTATATGTTTTTCTAGTGAAATTTAATTTTTTAAGAAAATTATGTGTAATTTTTATTTTTACCACCTGGGTTCCAATCTTTAGTCTTCTGCTTACTTACTAGTTTTATGACCTTAATTAATCTTATGCTTAAATATATTTTCAGTATAGCCATTTTCCACAATATCCTGGAGGAATTAGTATAATTTGAGTGTTGACATTATTTAAAACATTCTCAGAGTTTGGCTGATGGAAAATATTTGTCACATCTCAGTCTAAATATTTTAGAAGCTTCAGAATTTCATGAAATATATTGTGCAGTTCTAAAATAAGTTGAAAAAATTCTATATTCTGTGAATTGATCTTTCAATTTGGCATTCCAGATTCATAACAACAGATGTCTTATTGGCTTGGTTATAATGCTGAAAACATTCCATGTTCCAGCTTCCTATTAATACCTATTAATGCCTTATCTTTCAATATGTTTATGTAAGCTGGGAAGAAAGGCGAACTGCCTCTGGAAGAATCCAGTATCTAAACCACATTACAAGAACTACACAATGGGAACGCCCAACACGGTAAGAACATACAAATATTTTCCCATGGTCTGTGCTAGTCACCCTCTTGAAGTCCCTTTCCGTTTTATCTGTCATCTTTACTAGATTTTTTTTTCCTTGGGGTATACTGCTATACAGCAGATACCATTATTATTTTTAAAAAGTGATCTTCAACAAAGATTGTGTGACAGGGTCTTGTTACTATAGCTCTAGGACCTGCAGTGATACTCAATAAATATTTATTGAATAAGTTAAATGAGTAAGTTGAGCAGTCATCTTACTTCTGGGAATCCTCTATTAATTTATTTTTTTGAGTTTACGTTTGACTCTGTTATTGAATGGCTGTGACAAAATACACACGTAGGGTCCCCATTCTTTCAGTCTTATGTTGCGTCCATGTAAGGTCTGTGATCAAGATAACCAGATACTCTGAGACCATATGGAGGGGCATCTAACTTAGAGTGGGGGTAAGGAGGTGGTTAGAACTTGCAAAGAAAAGCTCTTGGAGGAGGGGAATCTGTGAACTAAATCTTGAAGAATGGCTGATATGGTCCCTTTCTTTATGGAGCTTAATGTATACAGACATCAGGATGCAAGATAATTTTTGGAAACTGCAAAGAGGTGCTTTTTAAGTAACTGAAAACAAATAGGGTAAGTGGCTGACATCTCGCCCCCCGCCCCTTTTAAAGTAAGAACAAAGTTTGTCATCTCTGTTCAGTGTTAAGCTTTGCCTTATTTTTTTCCTCCTAAGCAGGACTGGCACCGGGCGTAGAATATGAAATGCTTCTCATTAGCTATACCTACTGTTATTTATTGGGGATTAATTGCTTAACTCATTGAATCACAAAGTTTCCTTTATTACATTATGATTCTCAGGTAAAAGCTTAGTTTATATTGCCATTTTTTAAAATGCTGATTTCAGAGTTGCATTTCTAATATAAAACTGCCAAGGGTTTTATTGAAGTTGCAGGACCCATTTTTATTATATCTGAGCATAAATGAATTTGTACTTGTGTCAGTGTTTAAGTGAAGCTCATTTCCTTTTTAACTCATTTAACTGCTAAAGTTAATTTCAACAGGTATAAAAAGTTGATTGTTGTAAATGTTTAAAAATGAACTCTTGATTATCCTTTTATTTTTGAACATCTACAATAGACTGGAAACTCCTTTAAGAGACAGACTATCTTTATTCATTCAATAAACATTTATTGAGCTACTCATATATACGTGTCAAGCACTGGGTGCTGGGAATACTTACAGTAGGCAATAAACTAGGCAGACTCCCTTCTCAAATATTCTAGTGGGAGATGACAAAAACAAGGGTGCAAATAAACAGGAAAAATATCAGGAAAATTGCTGTGCTGAGGAACTAAGTTGATGCACACTGTCAAATGACTGGGTGACTTAGGCAATAGTAAACTGATTTGAATGACAAAGCTGAGCCTACGGAGAATAGGAGAAAAGAGTATTCCATGTGGAAGGAAGAGCTACTGCTCTCTGGTAGAATGACCTTGGCAGGTTCAAGGAACAACAGGAAAGGATATCAGTGTGGCACAAGGAGAGTGGGAGGGAGAATGGTGGGAAATCAGGTCTGAGAGGTAGGCTGTAGCTAGATCAAGTAGTGCTTTGTAAGCCAGTACTCACATTTACAAATGTATGTAGATTTTATATAAAATAATTAGAATCAATATAAAATAATTTAAATACATAATTGACATGCTTATCACTTGGGTTTCTTTGATGCTTAGAGACTTCAGGCTTGCTTTTACTCAGAGTTCTTGAAATCATATTTGTATTAGTCATTCCATTTTCTTATAAGTGATTGTTATTGCAATATATACATTGTCTAGAGAACTCTACTTTTGATATCTAAATCGATAACTTCTTTTCCTTGTTAATTTTCAATAGACCGGCATCCGAATATTCTAGTCCTGGCAGACCTCTTAGCTGCTTTGTTGATGAAAACACTCCAATTAGTGGAACAAATGGTGCAACATGTGGACAGTCTTCGGATCCCAGACTGGCAGAGAGGAGAGTCAGGTCACAACGACATAGAAATTACATGAGCAGGACACATTTACATACTCCTCCAGACCTACCAGAAGGCTATGGTATGACAACTAGCAAAGAAAAAATAAAGTGTGGTTTACTGTTTTAGCTTGCTAAGAAAGTCAGAAAATCAACTTTTAAAAAAGTTTACTAATCTGGATTTAAGGATTCTGCATGAAAGTAAAAGTAAATGTAAAACCTCCCAACTTGGAAAAGTCTTTGAAGTGGTAGAGGACTACCTAAACAATGGGCTAGTCATTTAACCTCAGCTTTTGTGCTCCTTTATAATGAAATGAGATGAATGCCCTACCACAGGGGTTTCTTGAGGAGCGTGAGAGATGATTGATGTTGAGACTACTTTGTAAATAGGCACTATATAAAGATAAGGTGGTATTTTTATCGATAACAGTAATCTGAAGTCTGACCTGTGATGTAATTTTCTAGGCATACATGTTTAGAAATAATTTCAAAGGCATATTTCTGGTGGCATTTATATATTTGTATTGTCTATAATTTTGGATTATCTGAGTGATTGGATTTCTTGTAAATGATTTAGTCACTTCTGTTTGTATAAAATGATTATAATCTTATATAAATCCCTAGAATTATAGAATTTCATGTGGAAAATGGCATGAATCTTTTCCTAGTTGAATACAGAGCTTTTAAAATTAATCACATCTTCTGAACACTTGTATGTAGTATGATGGTGACACCTAATGACCAGTATTGGGAATTGTCTGATCTAAGTTTTATTTTTGCTCAAGAATATTTTTAAAAAATGTTCTGCAAATGCATGATTCTAATTTTAAATGTATTTTAGCTCTTTAATTAGAAAAAATTTATACATTAGCTATGCTGTGCCTCACAGGTTTATAGTTTATAGCACAGTGATTATTATGATTGGCTTGAGAAACAGACCTAGGTTCATATTATGACTTTGCCCCGTTATACTGAGCACATTATTTAACCTCTCTAAGCCTCAGTTTTATCCTCTATAAAATAGGGAAAATAATAGTACCAACCATGTACATTTTCAAGAAATGAATCATATAATGTCATGTGAAGCGCCTGACACCATGTCTGGCATAGAAAGCACTTAGTAAATTTTAGCTGTTATTATCAATATTTAGACCTTAGAATAAAGTATCTCCTTGTCATTTCTCTTTAATTGAGATTATAAAGCAAGCTGTTTGGAGTGGGGGTGGTTATACTTTTATAGTATTTGTGGGATTAGGATTAAAAAAAATTTTGTACAACCAAACCATAGAAATAAAGTGGATACCAAGGCAGAAATTATTGCAGCTGTCATCTATAACCAATTTTAAACATTTTTACGTTTATAATTTTTAACAGTTTAAAGTTGAAATTTATTGACTTTATAGGTTTATAAACAAATTAAGTTTATACTAATAAATATTAGCAATAGCTTTGTCTTATATATTAAAATTTCTCATTAGAGTTTCTTTAAGGAAAAGTGGTTCTGTTGCTTAAAAAAAAAAAAAAGACTAAAAGACTGAACAAACGCTTTTTTATAGATTTTCTCTTCGCCCTGGCTTCCCTAGTCTCTTCCCAAGACCTTTGAGTTCATTTCACCATTGACTTTTTTTTCTCCCCAGTGGGCACACTTAACTCTTTAGTCTTCTTTTTAACTTGGTGGTTTTTTCATCTTTTCCTATTTATGACTATAGAATTTCTCCTCTATATGTTGTCTGTTTGGGCTATTTAAGCCCATAGGGTAGTCTTGAGAACACACCTCTGTTCAGAAAAGAGAAAACATAAGTTTGGGTATAAAATTAGGCATAATAGAAAAGGATTATCAGTCTCCAGACCCTTCGAAAGTTTCTGAAAGTTTCCCCCCCTAATCTCCCCAAAGTTGGCCAGCCTCTTCCCCGGAGCCTTTGTTCTTCTCAGTCTCCACATTTAAGACATATAAAAGATCATTTCTTTATCTTTTCTTTTGTTTAATTATTGGTATTGTGACAATTTTGTTTTCTATTTTCCATTGG
Organism: Daubentonia madagascariensis; assembly: GCA_023783475.1. Lineage (NCBI taxonomy): Eukaryota > Metazoa > Chordata > Mammalia > Primates > Daubentoniidae > Daubentonia > Daubentonia madagascariensis. The sequence goes on from JAKFHU010000487.1 coordinate 14,615,668, forward strand.
AGCATGTTTCATATTTGAGTCTCATTATAAGTTTAGTTAGCTTTTATATAGCTGGCCTGTGACCCTCATCACCATTTACAAGATTGTTTCGAAGGGACAGAACAAATGATTTGTAAAGCCATTTTTGTAATGAAATAGATCGGTAATTTGGAGATTTTTCCCTATTAGTGTATCATCTTAATATATAGCTGTCTTTATCTGGAGATTCTGAATATGGTTTTATTATTAGTGTTGATAATTATTTTACAGAACAGAGGACAACGCAACAAGGCCAGGTGTATTTCTTACATACTCAGACTGGTGTGAGCACATGGCATGATCCAAGAGTGCCTAGGTAAGAACGTATTTTAAGTACTCTTTATACCATTGACTATCCATTTTACATACGATTTCTTTGGTTTGGTTTTTTTTTTAACCTTTAACTTCTAAAAATAAGAGTCTGGCTCTTTCTAATAGTCATTTCAGTTTGACATGTAGTAGAAAGTCCTACCTACTTCTCTGCAATCCCACACTAGTTTCCGCCCCCAGACTTTTCCCCCTGGTACCCCTTAAAAAAAAGTGGGGTAAAAATGTGTGTGTTTTAGGAGTTTGAAAATTGACCTGGGGAAAAACATATAAAACATACCCTTTAAAAAAGGGTAGTGAACTGATATTCTCATTTCTGGTTAGGTTTTTTTAAAAAAAGGTTAAAAAAATTTTAATCTTACATAAATGTATTCAGTGTTCTTTTATGTGTTCCGTAATAAAATTTCATATTAATGAGGAATACAGCCTAATTCAATTCAATTACATTTATGTTAAATACCTAAACTTACATATTTGAACTGCAGGCATTGCATTTATTGACCAAAATGTTAACTTTTAACTTCAAGAGGATGGAATGACACACAAATCAATTTAGTGATTTAACATGTTTTTGATAAATTTTAGTATCAAATAATGAGTTTTTTAAACATTACTTAGCTATTTTGAGTTATTTTCTAATGAACAGATGCAAAGTACCACATAGTCGAGTTGAAGCTGCAAAAAAACTTGAGTTCTAAATTAAATTCTAAATCAGCTTTGTATGTGCACACATATCTTTGTAGGATGGGGATATTTTATATATTAAGCACAACACCTACCTCCTCCTCCAAAAAAAAACCCAGACACAACCCCCCTAAACCCAAAACAACCCACAGAAGGTCATATGTTTTTCCTGCCTAGAGCTTATCCTCAGTGTATTTGAATGAAAAACAGATGTGACTAGCTAATCTTAGGTTGCTTTGATACTCTCTATGTATTTATAAATAAAACTGTCATAATGAAAATATTTTACTTTGTTATAGAACTTAATTAGACTCCTTTGAGGGGGCGGGGGCAACCAAGGGAATGTACTATCATTAATTACTGTATCAAGGTTGCTAGTTCTGTGTCTTGACAGTGTAAGCTGTTAGTGTTTAAAAAGTGAGAGGAGGGGATATTTTACATTTGTTTTCTAAGCTTACTAAAAAAATCCAAGGGCCCAACTTTTAGAAATCAGAGTTTTGTTATGTAAATTATGTAAAAAAATGTTTTGGACTCTGTTTATCAAATTGAAGGTCAATAGCTTTTCTTTACAATTATTAAAAATCAACGATGGGCACAGCGGCTCACACCTATAGTCCCCACACTTTGGGAGGCTGAGGTGGGAGGATCACTTAAGGCCAGCCAGGAGTTTGAGACTTTAGTGTGAGCAACATAGGGAGACTCTATCTCTAAAAAAAAATAAAAAACTAGCTATATAAAATTGTTAAAAATCATTCATAGGAAATGTAAAGAAAAATTATTTTTTACTAAATACTGTACAATAGTGAGAAAGTTGACCTTGAGTTATCTATTGAAAGAATAGTATGTAAGCTGGCAACAGAAGTTGAAATTGAGATAGATTTCAGCACTGTTTTTGGTAGTAGGCCTTATTCTTGAGGAAACATGTCAGTTTTTTGTTAATGACTGAGGGATTTCTATAAAGGTTTAAGAATATCTCATGTTGAATATTGACAACTGTTTTGAATAATGACTTTATGAAATAATGCTCTGGATTTTTTTTGTTTTCTTGTTCTCTGTGCCCCAAATTATCTTAAAAATTTGTATCTTCTGGAGGATCCTTTGGCAAATATGCCTTTTGTATGGAGGATCTTTTATCAAAGCAGACTATAAATATTTAGAGTCTATTAAAATATCATCACTATTCAAAGGCATTTATAAAATTGCGTAAATCAGACTCTTTATTTTTTTATTTCTATTTTTTTCAGCTGTATTATCTAGAATATAAATCAGACTCTTTAAAACAAACTTTATTTAAAGATACCTAATATGCTTAGATTTATCCAAGAAATCCCATTCCATCATGTTTTGCATTTCTCTTTAAAACAGTGATTAATGCCTTGTTATTCATTGTCTTGCATACTGACTGTAGTCTTGAAATACAGATCTGTATTACTTTTTATGGCTGCATAACATTCCATTTTTCTTTAATCAGTTCCCAATTAGATACAAAGATTATTTCAAGTTTTCTGCTCTTTTGATGAGTGCTTTAGCACTCTCCCTGTATGACTTTAGATTTATAAAATGATACAAAATCAAATTCTGCATTATATCAATAGAATTATTCATTCTTTTTGATTTCAGTAATTTTTCATTTCTAAATGTTCCATTTAAAAAATTCTGTTCATTCCTAATAATCTCTCATTGATAATTCATCTTTGTGATTGTACCTTAAACCTTACATATCATAGCTGTTCTCTCTTTTTGTTCTCTGACGGTACGTAGGAGTCTAATTCTGTGGTTTATTGTTTCTACTGACTCTGTCATAGTGGCTTTCCTTTCTGAAGTGTTTGGTATTCTTTGATTGTGAATTTATTGTTTGATCTTAATTAGTCGGAGTTCTGTGGACCTAAAGTGGGAATTTAGGAAGTTTTCCTGGAATCACTTCATCCTCCCTTTGAGTTCTCAGCTTAGTGAGGAAGTTCCAGGTTTCCTTTCCCAGCCTTGCTGCTAGCCTGCCCCTCAAGCCTGCCTGCCACTCACGTACCAGCTCCACTCAGCTCGCTGTTTTTGAGCCTCTGCAAAGAGAAAGTTCTGAGACGAGCAGTGTCTCCAATAGCATGTTTTTTTCCCTCCAAGCTTTAGTTCTGTAGCAGGAGAGTCTCTTGGAGCACCTATAGAAGTCAAAATTACTGCTTCAACAAATCTATGAGTGCCTGTATGTGCCCATCATTGTGTTTTACTATGACCACTAAGAGGTTTTTTCAGGAAAAATATTTTTCTGGTTTAACATTTAAAACATGATTTTGATGAAATTTGTCATTATTTATAATTATCTGTTACAGTTTAAATTTACATTAGGGCTGGCCGCCGTGGCTCACGCCTGTAATCCTAGCACTCTGGGAGGCCGAGGTGGGAGGATTGCTTGAGGGCAGGAGTTTGAGACCCCATCTCTACAAAAAATAGAAAAAATTAGCCAGGTGTAGTGGCATGTGCCTATAGTCCCAGCTACTTGGGAGGCTTAGGCAGGAGAATTGCTTGAGCCTGGGAGTTTGAGGTTGCAGTGAGCTGTGATGACACCACTGCACTTTAGCTGGGGTGACAGAGTGAGACTCTGTCTAAAAATAAATAAATAAATAATGAATAAATAAATAAATAAATTTACATTAGACATGCTGCATTTTACTCTTTTTTTCTTTTTTTAAATAAAAAGAGGACCACAAAACAGTTTTACTGTCTTAGATGTTTGAGTTTGCTTGGTCATTTTCAGAGTGTGTCATTTCCTTGGTATTTACAGATGGATCTGATAGCCTGAAGTGTTCATTTAGGGCTGGAAATGACCTGAGCATATCATACATTTTTACATGCAGCCTCAGTGGGGTCACTGATGGCAGTGACTTTACTCTCCCAGTGGATGACAGCAGCAGCTTCAACACTTTGGAAGCTTCACTCTTGAAGATTTTGTTATAACAGTGTAGTGGGTAAAAATTTGAAATCCTGTTGCCTGTTTATTATAAAGAACACAACTGAGGAACAGTTAAATGGAAGCAATTCTTAGGGCATTATTTCGTTCTTTGAGATCCTAAAATCCTTGTCTGTATATAATATAGATATATATAGAGACATTATACGTAAGAATGTGGAATATAATAATGATGGTCTTTGGTTCATTAAAAGTCTTTTAGCTCTTTTTATTGCAGCAGTAACCCTTAGAGCATTATTTCTTAGGTATCTTAAGCAGGTTCTTCATTCACTAGTGTTACATATTTCAGAATTCACACTGGGGCAGTTATATGGTGACTGTTTTCAGCATAATTTCAATAACATTTCCAGTTTTGCTTTGTTGGAGAGCTTAAAATTAATCATGGAATGGACATTTATTTATGCAAATTTTATGGTGTAGTAAAGAAAGAAATGATTGAAGGGAAATTTTAGAAAACATTTAATTCCTTATATCACTGACACTTACAAAACAATATTTTCTGTCAAACAAGTATTGAAATACAGTTTGTGTTGGCAGATGTTATGATTGCTTTTATATTAATTTAAAATCTGTATTACATTAAAACTTAGGAACTTACTAAAAATGTAGGGTATGTGATAATTTTTTCTAAGCCATTTATAGATTGGGTTTTGAATATGTGAGTTTGTTAAGCCATTGGGAATTGAAAATTCCAGCTGAACATCTCAAGTTTCTGAAACAATACATTTTCTCAGCCTTCACGGAATTGTTCTGTGTCATTTACGCTTGCTTGGCACAGCAGGCCCAGCAATGAGGTATTTTTTTATTTTATATTTGTTTTTGCAGGGATCTTAGCAACATCAATTGTGAAGAGCTTGGTCCATTGCCTCCTGGATGGGAGATCCGTAATACGGCAACAGGCAGAGTTTATTTCGTTGACCATAACAACAGAACAACACAATTTACAGATCCTCGGCTCTCTGCTAACTTGCATTTAGTTTTAAAGTAAGTTTTTGAAACAATACATGTTAAAATGTGAGTCTGAACAAGAGGAAACTGATAGATGCTTTTTATAATAAATGTGAAAGAACATCTGCTTTCCAATTATAATTTACTTTTGTTGAGTAAAATTTTATGTAAGAGTGTGACAAATTTTACTCTGGTATGAGTATTGTAATTTAAACCCACTATGTTCTTGTGTGTAGGAACCTGTCCTGAATTGTTAGGAAAAGGGTTTGTATCAAAGGTGCATGAGTGAGAGAGCCTTTTACAGAGGCAATAGCTTGAGAGGTGAAGTAGAGGCCAAACAGGCTAATTTTGTGTTGCCATTGTAGCACAAAATTATTAATATTAGTGGCTAACACTTTAATAGCACTTATTATGTGCCAAGTGTTCTTTGTACCTTACATATATTAGCAGTTTCATCCTAGAAAAATTCTGTGTTAATGCTGTTTTTATAAATGAGAAAACTGAGGGATAGAGGTTTAGTGACTTTCCTTAGGTCACCAGGCAGTAAGTGATCAAGTCTGGATTCGAACCCAGGCACTCTGACTTCAGTCTACTGTTAACCACTATACTGAGCATTATTGTGTATTATTTGTGTTTCTTTTCTCTCTAGCTGCCTAATTTTTTTCTAACTCCATTACTTGTTCACATTGCCTTCTGAGGAAGGGGAGAAGAAAAAGAGAGAAAAGGAAACTTTATCACCAAGCAAAGTAGCAAAGTATCTTTTTCAACAATTCTTGCAAAAACACTTTGACAGTGGCATAGCAACAAGGGTTTTAGGGTAAGAATCTGGAGAACAAGGTTCACTGTGACCCCCAATAATTCACTTTAGCTTCTCTAAATGAATGATGGTATTACCTGCTCTGCCTTCCTCATTCATTTGTTGTGAAGTTCTCAGGTATGTTAAAATGTTAAAAAACAAAATAATAAAACAATAGTATAATTTAAGATGACTTTTGAAAATATCCTTATTTCATTAATCTTTTTGGAGCTGGGTTAAGTAAAGCAAAAAATTTAAATGAGAACTGTCTACCAGTTGTTTAGAATAACAGGAGAAAACATTTTAAAAATATGTATCTTTGGTTCCTTCTTTGAAATATGTATAGTTACCCTGTTAGTCTCATTATGTCAACAGATCTCAGTTTTTTGTAGATAGACGATTCTAAAACCTTTGTTAAAAATAAAGGTCAGGGCCAGGCACGGTGGCTCACGCCTGTAATCCTAGCACTCTGGGAGGCCCAGGTGGGAGGATCGCTTGAGGCCAGGAGTTCAAGACCAGCCTGAGCAAGAGTGAGACCCTGTCTCTACTAAAAATGGAAAAACTTAGCTGGGCATGGTGGTACGTGCCTGTAGTCCCAGCTACTCAGGAGGCTGAGGCAGGAGGATTGCTTGAGCCCAGGAGTTAGAGGTTGCTGTAAGCTAGGCTGACGCCATGGCACTCTAGCCCAGGTGACAGAGTGAGACTCTGTCTAAAAAAAAAAAAAAAAAAAAAATGAAGGTCACAAGTATTTAAAAGTCTTACAATGAGTAAGCAATTGAACAAATACAGACAAGTATGGACTGTTTCTGTGCATTAGGATCAACAGCCTAGATAGCAAAACAAGTGTTGTCTGTAATCTACACTTTGAGTAACACTGCTCTAGGGCACTTACCTGGTGATAGAATTGCTATATCATAGAATATTTTTATATTAATATTTTTATATTCAACTTTAATATACAAGTGCAACTTTTCTATAGTAGGTATACCAATTTAGTCTTTTACCAGCAGTATATGAGTTTCTGTTGCTCCAGAATCTTGCCAGTGCTTGGTATTGTTGGACTTAAAAGTTTTGCCAGTGTGATGGTAATTAGTGGTATCTCATTGTGACTTGAATTTGAATTTGCCTAGTCTACTAATGAGGTTGAGCACCTTTTCATAGGTTTTTTGACCATTTGGATTTCCTGTTTTTGTGAAGATGTGTCTTCACATCTTTGACTATTGTCTATTGATATTGAACAGCTTTTCATTGGTCTGCTTGACCAGTTGTATCAACTCTTAGGAGAATTGTTTATATCCTTTGCCCATTTTTCTAACGTATTCTTTATATTTTAAAATTTGAACTATAGATGAATGTTTTTAATACATTTATAGTCTTGCCTTTTACAGTAAAGTCTTTAACCCATCTTGACTTTACTTTTGTGCATGGATTTTTCTAAGTGACATATGGGGGCAACTAATTGGAATTTGGGGAGATAAGGAGTAAATGAGATATCGAACTCTCTATACAGGGCTTTTGTTTTATTTTTGTATCTTTTTTTTTTTTTTTTTTTTTTTTTACCTGTCTGCTTCCCCTACTAGACTTTGAATTATTTAAGAAGAGGACCCATATCCCATGTATTTTTGCTTCTTTAGTATGTAACATACCCAAGTACTTGGCAAATGTGTAATGATAATGAAGAGCCAAAGTGGCTCTTTTGGAGGCCCAGAGAAGCTCCAAGAGGTGGTTGTACTTTGTTTACCTCCTGCCCTCAGGATCATCTCTTTAGGTAATAGGAGTTTGCCTTCATGTTGCCAGTGGAACATTTCAGTAGAATAGTTATAGATCTTCTGTCTTTTGGCTGAAGAGTTAGTTGTAGTAAATAACTGAACAAAAATTAATGTTCTGAAGGAAGGACTGCAGGTGGGATGATTAAAAATGTTTGTTGCCTTTTCTGTATGTTGGAATAAATGAGAGGAAATAATGTGAAGAACACTTGACTGTTTTTCTTATAATTATTATTTTCCAATTCTATTTATTAGTTTGCATTAATATGGCCAATGTTTGCTTTACCTCAGAGCTTTATGGATATTCATAGTAGAAAGTTTTCATTTGAAAATTTATTTTTGTATTGAAGTATTATTTTGCTGCTCTCTTTAATATCTTTTACTTGCAAGTTTTTGTGCTATGAAGAAGCTTAAGCATTTGTGTATCTTTTTTTTAGGACAAGATTTCAGAACTGTAACTGGTAGTGTCATCAGTAAAATCTCTAACCTTATAAATCTTGCCTGGGTTTTATATTCATGTTATATTAGTCAAAAATACATAAAAATTATTTGTAGCATTAAAGTTTTTATCATAATTAACTTAAAAGCGATAAAGGAGTTAGATTTTATTCAGATATATGATATAAAACCTAATTCATAGGTGGAGCTGAATTTATTACACTGAGATATATAAGAAACAACTATAACCTTGAATTGCAGTTTTAAAAAGATAGTCATAAGGCACTAATGTTAAAAAGTTAACTGTTAATTTATTACTGCTTACATATCAAGATATTTTGGATAGAAGTCTCATTTTTCCATTAATGTATTATTTCTATTTTAAGAGATTTTTAAATTTTGGGATGTTTTTTAGATGGGTGTTAACAGAATTTTGAATCTATGTGTGTTGTCAAATATATTCTTACCTTATTTGATAGATCTAAATATGGTTTTTATTGGTTTTCTCTCTGTGGAATTTTTTTTTTTGGGGGCAAAAAATGTTATTGGAGTATAGGTTGTTATCAGGCTAATTCTGAGTTGATGAAATTAGTTTAATCCTTAGTCTGAATTTTAGGGTGCTATGATGTATGGATTATATTTTTATATGACATTCACAGATATTTTTAGATTACTTTGAGTTTTAGCTAGATTTTTCCTGTTTCAGCATTTTTAGGAAATGGGAAATGCTGATTGCATTATAATCACGTAGATGGTGCTTCCCTGTGCCAGATAAAAATGTGGTGGGGCAAACTATGTTTTAGAGAGGACTATGGTAGTCAAACTAAGAAGAATTGAAAATTAATATTTTGGGAGGAAGCAACAAGAGAAGTTACTGCATAGAAGTATATAATAGGCCAATTATATATAAATGTATATTTTAGTACATCATGTTTGACTTAAAAAAGAAAAACCCTTTCTTACGTGTGTGGATTAATCTCCCTCAGCCCTTACCTCTTATATGAATCCCTCCTGCAGTATTATTGTCATCATTCTCTTCAAAGGGATGTTTTTGATGTTCTGAAGATTGTATGAAGCCTCAGCATATAATCTGTCAATGGCAGGGTACAATGTTGTTAAACTTTTCAAGACATTGTCACTAGGGTTCAATAAATAACTTTGCCAAGGCAGCAAATTCTTCTAAGAAATCATTTTTAGTCAGTTTTTTTATTTCCCTTACTTTGAAAAGCATGTTTTTTAGATTTTTTTAACTCAGTTAACTACCTTAGTAATAGTTATAATAACTAGTGTTTACTGTACACTTCTCATGCTCTGAATGCTGGTTAAGCACTATCTCATGCCATCCGCATTGCAATCCTAGGCTGCTTCCCTCTCACCAGTGAGAAAAATGGAGCCTCAAGCAGTTACGTAACTTGTTCAGAGGTACATAAAAAGTGCTAGAGCTGGAATTTGAACCCAGCCAGTCTCGCTATGGAGGGATTTTTTCCCCCCTTCTTGTTTTGGTTCCTTTAACACTGTTTATTTCCCTTCCTTTGACTGGCATTGCAGGAAGATATTCTGCCTTAAACCCATAAAGGAAACTTTTTTTTTTTTTTAAATAAATGACTGTGAGCAAGGGGTTTACAATTTGAGTCTTTCTTTTGCTTATCAGATACACTTGACTTCAAGAAAATCATTCAATTGCTTGATAATGTCTCTGGACATTGGCAGAGGCCTTAAATGATAGCAGACTAGCACCCCCACCATTTCCTGGCTGGCGCTGACATCGACCCTTACATAACTGTCCCTTGCACCCTAGCACACATAAAGAGATGAACTGCTTTATTGGGTGGTTAGATTTTTTTCCCTGAGTGCATCAGAAGCAATAGTTCCAGGATAGCTGCATCCATCCCAGAAGGATTTTCTGTCAGTTTTGTCCTTCGGCTTGAAGCCTTCTTTTCCATTTGCAGGTCTTAGTCTTTCACCCAAGGCTTTGTGAATGGGCTGATGTCCCTGGATTTTTTTTTAATTAGCCTTATTGAAATATAATTGACATAAAATAAACTGGATATTCAAAATGTACAGTTTAAGTTTTGACATATTGTATACCTGTGAAACCATCACCACAGTGAAGCTAGTGAACATATCCATCACCCCCAAACACTTTCTCTTGCCCCTTTGTCATTTCTCCTTCTGTCCCTCCTTGTGTGGCTTCCATCCTGTATTAGTTTCTGAGGGCTGTTGTAACAAAATACCACAGACCGGGCAGCTGAAAACAACAGAAATTCATTCTCTCACATTCTGGAGACTAGTAAGGGGGTCAGCAGGGTTGGTTCCTTCCGGAGACTCTAAGGGAGAATCTGTTCCATGACACTCTCTTCGCTTCTGGTGGTTTCTGGAAACCTTAGTGTTCTTGACTTTCAGACATATCATTATAATCTTTGTCTTCTGTTTTCCCATAGTGGTCTTTCCTGTGTGTCCATGTCTAAATTTTCCTCTTCTTATAAGGATACCACCTATTGGATTTAAGGCCACTCTAATCCAGGATGACCTCTTCTTAACTTGATTATATCTACAAAGACCCTGTTTCCAAATAAGGTCACATTCACAGGTACCAGGGGTTGGGACTTCAATATATCTTTTTTGGGGATATAATTCAACCCACAAAACATCCCATCCTCAGTCAACCACTGATCTACTTTTTGTCACTATATATTAGTTTGCATTTTCTAGAGTTTTAGATAAATAGAATCATACGGTATGTGCTCTTTTTTGTTTTTCTTTCCTTTTTTTTTCCTATGGTATTTTGGTCACAGCATGTTTGGTTTCTTTTACCCACATAATTTTGAGATTTGTCCATATTGTTGCGTGTATAGTTCATTTCTTTTTATTGGTGGTGGTATTTCATTGTATGACCTCACCACAATTTTTTTATCCATGCATCTATTGATGGACATTTGGGTTGTTTCCATTGTTTGACTATGACAGATAAAACTATCACAAACATTTATGTACGAGTCTTTGTATGGATACAGTTTCATTTCCCATCCATAAATAAATACCTAGGATTAGAATGGCTGAATCATGATAGATGTATGGTTAACCTTTAAAGAAACTGTCAGATTGTTTTTCAAAGTGGTTGGGCCATTTTATATTCCCACCAGTAGTGCACGAGACTTCCATTTGCTCTACATCCTTGCTAACACTTGGTATGGTTAATCTGGTTAATTTTAGATGTTTTAATAGGTATATAGTGGTATCTCATTCTGGTTTTAATTTCCATTTCTCTAATGACTAATGATGTGTTGAGTATCTTTCACGTGGTTTTGCCGTCCATATGTCGTCTTTGGTGAAATCTCCCTCTCCCCCTTTTAAATTGAGCTGCTTGGTTTTTATTGTTAAGTTTTGAGAGTTCTTTAGATATTTAGATGTCAGATATATATGCTTTCCAAAGACCTTCTTGTAGTCCATGACTTGTCTTTTCATTTTCTAAACAACGTCTTTTGAAAAACAGAAATTTTCTTTAAAATTTTGATGAAGTTCAATTTATCCATTCTTTTATGTAGTGCTTTTGGTGTTGTATCTAAGAAATCATTTATTGCCTAACACAGGTCATAAAAATTTTTCTCCTGTGTTTAGAAGTTTTATGGCTTTAGATTTTACATCGAGGTGTTTGATCTGTTTTGAGTTTTTGTGTCTGGTGTGAGATATACGCAAGTTTATTTATTTTTATTTTTATTTTTTGAGACAGTCTCGCTTTGTCATGCTGACTAGAGTGCAGTGGAGTCATAGCTCACTGCAACCTCAAACTCCTGGGCTCAAGTGATCCTCCTGCTGAATCAGCCTCCCAAATAGCTGGGACTACAGGCATGCGTCACCACACCTGGCTAATTTTTCTATTTTTTGTAGAGCTGGGGTCTCCGCTCTTGCTCAGGCTGATCTCAAACTCCTGGCCTCAAGCAATCCTCCCACCACGCCCTGCCTCGTTTTTAAAAAATAGAATTATACAATTGTTTATGGAATACTTTTATTTATATTATATTCTGTTTTGATTTTGTGTGTATAAAGAACACCTCTATTATGATGTTTGCAAGAGTAATTAATATTGACTTGATGTTTTCAATAAAGTAGTATTTTCTATGTATGGTCATATGTTTTAGGTATAAAATTTGGCCTGGTATATAAAAAGAAGTGGTCCCTACCAAGCTGCCAGTTCACACTCCTGGTTTGGCTCTTCCAGAAAGACAAACTCTAGATAACAAGCAGTGTTTGACATATGCCTGGCCTGAATTTTAAAATGGGTGATGGTAAACTATATAGAGGAAAATGGAAACAATATTGGAAAAATTTGTTCTCAGCAGCTGTATAAAGCTTTATGGATAAAACTCCATTTTCCAGTTCTATCAATCCATATGGACTGTGAGAAATAAAATTTGGAGCTGATTTATTGTTGCCAAAATGTCAAGCCAAGCATTATATGTCCTTACTAGGCTTGGAAATGATATAGCTAAACTTGTTTTACGGTATTACGTTATTTTAAACATATAATTTCAATTTTTTATTTAAAATACTTTAATAATATTTTTGTTTACTTCTAGTCGGCAAAACCAATTGAAAGACCAACAGCAACAGCAAGTGGTGTCATTGTGCCCTGATGACACAGAGTGTCTGACAGTTCCAAGGTACAAGCGAGACCTGGTTCAGAAACTAAAAATTTTGCGACAAGAACTTTCCCAACAACAGCCTCAGGCTGGCCACTGCCGCATCGAGGTGTCCAGGGAAGAGATTTTCGAGGTAAACTTTACAAGTCTTATTTTAAATTAGAGAAAATCTAAATTTTCTCTGTCTTTTCCAAAAATACTTTTTTTGGGACTGATACCTCTTTAGAATGGGAAAGTTCTCATTAACTTCTTTTATAACTGTAGAGAATGAAGGGTATAATGTCAGAGAGATTTAATGTGTAGGATAAGCATTTAAATGGAATGAAGAGTGTCAGATGTTCCAGTTGGTTCAGTTTGGCCTCTGCATTGCAAATTCTTATTTGTTAATGAATTTTAAAAGACCACAAATATTATCCATCCCTTACTTCCTAATTCTTCTGAAAGGTAAGGGACTCTTAAAAAAATCATTTTGTCTAACTGCTGTTGGACTACTTCCTTCATTTATTGAAAATCTTCCTTTCTGGTATATACTTTTATCTTTGGATTACAGCCCTAATGTCAGCTTCAGAGTTATTGCACAATAGGTGGCAGAGGTCAAAGGCAGGGGTTTCCCACTCAACTAGAGGATTCCTAGACAAGAGATAATCCTTTTACCAGAGGATGAACTTTTTTCTCTTAGAATAGTCTGTCCTTGTTTGTAGTCAGTCATTTGTATTTTAAAATGATTTAAAGTTGTCTGTGTAGTGAAGGTCACATTAATGATTACTTATGTTCTTTCAAAACTTTATTTTTCTTACATTTGTTTTCTGTTGGTGCCTATGACCTAGAACTAGGTCAACTGACTTTTTAAAACTTGTTACTTCTACCAAATTCTGCTTTTAATATGAGTAGAACCATTGCTATAGAACTTTAGGTTCATAGAACTAAAATATGTAGTTTTGTACCTAGAAGACTTTTAATATAATATTTATCAAATGAATTGGTTTTAGTATGATGAAGCTATATCCATTTTGTTTTTAAAAGTTCCATGAAGTTGGGCCGGGTGCAGTGGCTCACACCTGTAATCCTAGCACTCTGGGAGGCCGAGGTGGGAGGATCTCTCGAACTTAGGAGTTTGAGACCAGCCTGAGGCCTGAGCAAGAGTGAGACCTTGTCTCTACTAAAAGTAGAAAAAATTAGCTGGTTCACTTGCTGCAGAGTCCTGGAAAAAAAAGAAAAAAAAAATTAGCTGGGCATGGTGGCACACCTGTAGTCCCGGCTACTTGGGAGGCTGAGGCAGGAAGATGGTTTGAGCCCAGGAATTTGAGGTGGCTGTGAGCTAGGCTGGCGCCATGGCACTCTAGCCCGGGTGACAGAGTAACACTCTGTCTCCAAAAAAAAAAAAAGTTCCACAAATTTTAAGACATTTGGAATTTATCTGTTGATTTGATTGTTGAACAAATTTCACCGTATTTAAATAAACTTATGTTTTGTGGGTGGAATGGGAGGGAGAGTTTAAATAATAGTTTAAAAGTACTTAATAGTATATTAAAATCTTTTTGTAGGAATCGTATCGACAGGTCATGAAAATGAGACCAAAAGATCTCTGGAAGCGATTAATGATAAAATTTCGTGGAGAAGAAGGCCTTGACTATGGAGGGGTTGCCAGGTAAGGACTTGCTTGCCAGTTATTGACATATGGATCTTACAAATCTGAGATACTTCTTGTGGTGTAAATTTCTCATTGAGATATTTTGTGGTAAATTATTCCCTACTGTTTGCAGTGCAGAGGATATCTTAATAGATATGTTCCTAATGAGGTTAGGATAGTACTGCTACCAGAAGAGTGTTTTAGAACTCTCCAGTAGATCATACAGCCCAATGAGACTTTCTCTGAAAACTAGCTGCAGACCTACATGGATTGTTGGTAGGACTTGTTGGCCGTATATTTTCTCCAACTCTTTCCTTCAGCACATGTTATTCCCTCTGCTTTACAATTGTTCCTGACAGTTGAGGAACAATTTTGAAACTTTAAGAGTATGTAATCTAAACTGGATACTGTTTGCTTCCATTGCTATGCTTTTTTACCTTGTTAAATGGATGTGTGTGCATGCACGTGTATATACACTTGTTTAAACACATGTTTATATCATGATGGTCCTTAGAATGTTTCAATACAGAAGGTATAATATTTCTGCTACATTCATATTTCATATGTCAAGTCAAATTGATTTATTTCATCCCTCAGAATACCGCACAGTTGGCTCTGAAGAACCTGTATGTGAAAAGTTGGTCCTCCATGTATGTGGGTTTTACATCCCATGAATATTTTTGATCATGTTTGGTTGAGAATCCACATGTAAGTGGACCCATGTAGTTCAAACTTGTGTTGTTCAAGGATCAACTGTATATATACTGTCAGAATTTTTTTTTTGGTTTTGAAAATTCACTTTTTATAAACGTAAGAGAAACATCATAGCTCTGTATTAAAATGTTCTAAGGACAATTGTGATGATTCCACTTCCCCTAATCTAAATCCAACCTAAATTATATTGTTTCCACTAAGTCCCATTAATGGTTTAATTTAGCACTACATGTTTTCATCTGTAGACTTATTTTCATTCTGTCACCTTTTAACCTCCAAATGGATAGTTTCTTTAGTGTGGATTTTTAAAAAATGATCTTGCATGTCATACTTAGGACTCTGATAGTGTCTGTGGAGTTCTTATTATTTACTCATAACTAGATTTTGAATATTTCAGCATTTGCTAAAAGTATGTTATTGGGAGAACTTTTAAATTATCTGCTGATGGTACCTAAGTACTATAATTATACGTATAGATCAAATAAGTACTTAGTTTTTCATTTATTTTTTGACCTGACTACTGTCAGGGTTTGGGCAGAATAAATGAGATGTGGCAGTGATCTGCTGTTTTTGAACTTTATTCTGTAGTAGAACCCACAAATAGTTGAATTCTGCTCTTACGTGTGTTCTAAATACTTGGTGAAACAAAACAAAATTTAAATTTTCTTTTAAAAAAACATACATAAAAAACATACAAGACACAGCACACAAGTGTTATGTATGTTGGGAAGGCTGCTTATATGGAGGCTTCATTTTTTTTTAAATGTCTAGTTTTTCAAATTATTTATGGTAGTAATTTGATTTAGACTCCATCACATTGTAGAATTCTGAAACATTTCCTTTAACTAGTTAATAGTATTCTACCGCATTTACTAAAAATACATTATTCAATCTGTTTAATTTGTAATATCAAAACATCATTTAAATAACCATCCCTAGCTGACGAACGCCAAGATTTGAGTCTAGAACTACACATCTTAAGTCCTAGACTAGAGATTTTTAGTTTCACCAAGGTAACAAATTATCTTTTATACTTTGAAAAGTATGAAGGATTTAATAAGTTTGAGGTGGTAGTACTTTTTATTACAAGGTTTTAAAAATTTTGATGTACACTAGAAATCAAGAAGTGGTATGGCAGCTGGGCATGGTGGCATGTGCCTATAATCCCAGCTACTTGGGATGGTGAGGCTGAAGGATTGCTTGAGCCCAGGAGTTTGAGGTTGCAGTGAGCTATGATCTTGACACTGCACTCCAGCCCGGGCAACAGAGCAAGACCCTCTTTAATAATAAAAAAGAAAGAAAGAAAGGAAGAAAATGGTATGCAATATACCCAAGAATGCAGGCCAACCCTTATGTCCATACCTATACCAAGTGTCTTGGAATCTCTGACCACTTAATTTTTTATCATAATATGTTTTAGGGTTTATACAATAAAAGATAATGAAATGGATAATGAAATTTCCTTACTCAAACAATACCAACAACAAAACACACTCTTGTCTAAAAGTAAGAGTGAATTAATGCTGTATTATATATCTATATAAACTATTATGAATCTGCCTTGTTAGGAGTGGACCAGGATCGTATAGATCACATGGAAATTTTGAAATAAAATCATGTTCTTTCCTTTGTTTTTTATTTATCTTGGATTACAAATTTATTTAGTAATTAAAAGTAACAGACCACTGGGCTGTAGCATCTCATGAGTAGTTGAACTGCTGGATAATACCTTCATACTCTCTGATGCTAAAATGTAATAAAGTTGCCCCAAATTTGAGCAGGAAGTGACTTCAATATAATAAAGTTTTTATTTGCTGTTTGCTCATGGTGGAGTTTTCCAATGTGATCTTATATAACTACAGTTAGTTCTTTATTTCCTTTTGTTAATTTAAAAAATTCTTTGCTTAAGTGATTAATGGCATATCTTAATAAAAACGTACTCATTAACAAATTCCTTTGTCATATCTTGTTTTCTAGGGAATGGTTGTATCTCTTGTCACATGAAATGTTGAATCCATACTATGGCCTCTTCCAGTATTCAAGAGATGATATCTATACATTGCAGATCAATCCTGATTCTGCAGTTAATCCGGTATGATTTGTAGTTATGATGTGAATTACATTGTGACCTACAATGCTTTTCATCTTTAAATGTCAATGTAGTTTATTATATAGGAATTATTTGTCTTTGTCCTAGTTGTAGCCTTTGACTCAGCAATTCCTCTTCTATAAAATTTCCCAAGTAAATGATTATGGATATGTGTAACAATTTGGGCACAGGGATGTTTATTGCTTACAGTAGCCCCCAACTGGAAACAATACAGTTGTCCACAACAGAGGGGATTGATTAAATTATGACATAAAGCAGAATGACGTAAATGGTTAAGAACATAGATTCTGGAATTAGAAAGATATGGACTCATATTCCTGGTCTCATTACTAACTAGCTTTGTGATCTTTGGCAAGTTTGTTGACTTAGGCCTTTTATACGTTATTAAGCACTCAGCAAAAGTTAGCAGTTATTGTTTGTTTTTATTATTCTGTTATGTTTCCATTCAAGGGCATGCTCTATAGCCACTAAAATGATAATATGGGATAATAGTTAATGACACGTAAAGATGTTCATGATATGTTAAGTGAAAAGAAGGTTACAAGTAGTGTGGTACAACTTTAGCGAATATGTGTATGTGTCAACATTGAAAGGCTCTACACTATAATATTGACAGGTTATCTCACAGTATTAGATAATGGGTGATTTTTATTTTTTTGCCTGTCTATATTTTATCTAAATATTTAATAGTGAACATATGTATTACTTAAAACTATTTTAAGGTAAAAGGGAGGTTTAAAGATGATAAAGATTACTTAGTGAATAGAGAAGTAAAAGAATTTAAAAATACAAATATCTAACAAAACAATCTATAATGAAAGACCAAATATATTTAAATATAGTAGAAATGTTAGATTCATTGCAAGGAATTCTTTCTTAAGGGAAGATTTTTAGGTGAAGGTTCTTCTTGGGGCACCCAATATGCCACTGTCATAATAACAGCTCACATTTCTTGAGTGCGTACCGTACTCCAGGCCCAGTGCCATGGGTTTCATCATCACCTCATTTTACTCCTCACAGAGACCCTTTTCAGATACTGTTCTTACCATCGTATTTCCAGGGGCTAATTTGCCTGTATGCATAGCCAGTAACTGGCAGAAAAATGACTCTAATCCAAGTCTGACACCAAATCTGTGCTCTTAAATCTATGCCATTTTCATATTTGATTTCTGGTTAGATCAAGGAAGTAGGGAGGTTTAGGTTGAAAGATTTCTCCATGACAAAGGGATCAGCAGGAGGTGGGAGGAGGAAGAAGAGAACAGGATGTGCAAGTGGTTTAATGAAGCTGTATTGGGACTGTAGTTTGGACTTAATTTCTAAAAGATAAATTTTACAAAATGACTACACCCTTTGAGAGAGGCACTGATTGTGTGTAATATGTCTGCGGTCCCCAGTCCCCAGGCCTCGGCACCCCCCTCCCCAATGAAATTGTCTTCCATGAAACTTGGGGGGGCGCACAGCAGGGGGTGGGGAGGTGAGCAAACAAAGCTTCATCTGTATTTACAGCTCCCCATTGCTTACATCACCACCAGTGGAAAAATTGTCTTCCATGAAACTGGTCCCTGGTGCCAAAAAGGTTGGGGACTGCTTTTTGTTTCATAGTGATTGTTGTTTCATAGTGATTTAGAGAATCTTGAGCAGGCCCTTAAGAAATGCTCCCTACTGATTATTGAGCTTTGATATGATAACCTATTCCATTTAAATAGTTGTAGAGTACAAATTTGATACTTATTAAAAATTAATGTTGCTTCAATATTTAATTTTTATTAAAAATTCTCTGGATAGTGTCTAACTTAAGTATTTATATAAACTCTTTTCAATTTCAGGAACATTTATCATATTTCCACTTTGTTGGACGAATAATGGGAATGGCTGTATTTCATGGACATTATATTGATGGTGGTTTCACATTGCCTTTTTATAAACAGTTACTTGGGAAGTCAATTACTTTGGATGACATGGAGTTAGTTGATCCAGACCTTCATAACAGTTTAGTGTGGATACTGTATGTATTGCGTCTTCTATCTGTTCATTATACTTAAACTCTGAGCTTAAAAAAAAAGTTTCAAAACTGATGTGCTTTTTTTGGAATTTAAAAAATTTGCAGAGAAAATATTGAGTGGTTATCTGAGTGATAGGACCACATAAGAATTTTTTCTTTTCTACTGCTTCCCTATACATTTCAAATTCCTTAAAGTTAGTGTTGTTACTTTAAAAATGAAAAATATCTATACATTGTTTTTAAAAGTATTGGATATAATAATTTCTCAACGCGATGCAGGTTCTGTTCCATTACTGCATGTATTAGGATAGCAAATTCCTGCTGCCATCGCTTTTAATGACGTGGTGACTTTGGAACCATACTTTAAAAGTAGGAACTAATTCTATTTAAATTAATTTAAGGTAAGAACTAATTCTGTTTTGTAAGAGGTCATTAGTTTATGAAGATACAATGGCATTATTTATTTTTACAAAATACACAAGTAGCGCTATCTCACTGGGGATACTTGGGCATTTGGTCACTGGGGGGTACCCAGATTCAGTAGGACTTTTATCTGAATGCCAGACATAACTGAAATTTTCCTGTGTTGGTGGTTCTAACAAAGTCCAGCTTTGACCAGGGCTCTTTCTCATTACTCAGGAAGTGAAATGTTTCCTCTGTTTATGAAGGTTAAAGCTCTTTGACTTTTCTGAAAGAAGTAGGTAGTGTGGTAGCATAAGAACTCATAAGTATAATCTGACTTTACGTTTGTCATATATGAAACTATGTGTTTTAGGCTTCCTAGTTACATATCTTTCCATTTTTCCTATCTAGTGAGAATGATATTACAGGTGTTTTGGACCATACCTTCTGTGTTGAACATAATGCATATGGTGAAATTATTCAGCATGAACTTAAACCAAATGGCAAAAGTATCCCTGTTAATGAAGAAAATAAAAAAGAATATGTCAGGTAAACAATTCTATTTTCTCAAGGCTGAGAATTTTTTTTAATGTTCTAAAATGGTAGTATGAAAAAACATTTAAGTATATTTAGGTAGAATTACTTATCCCTACAAAACAGGCTTCTGCAGAATTTAGTGGCTTATAAACAACCACCATCTTATTATTTTTCTCAATTCCAGGGGTCAGTAATTTGGGCAAAGAACAACAGGTTTGCACACTTCTGTTCCATGAGATGTTAGCTGGGACTGAAACACCAAGATAGTGTCTTCACTGACATATGTGATACCTCAGCTCTGATAGCTCAAATGGCTGAGGGCTGGCTGGAATGGCTCTCGACTGGGGTTATTGTGTGGGGCCTACTTCTCATTGTTGGCTGGTTCCTTGCTTTTCCCCACGTGGTATCAAAGGCCTCTCCCTCTTCCCAAAGCCTGTCTCCCTCCCAGGAAGATAGCCAGACTTCTTATGGGGTGGCTGGCTTTCTAGAACACAAAAGCAGAAGCTGCCAGATCTTTTTAAGGCCTAAGCCTGGTACTGGCCAACATGACTTGACTTGTGCTGTATACTTTTGGTTAAATTGAGTCAGCTTGTTCAGTGTGGAGAGAGGCTGTACAAAGGTATAATACCAGGAGACAGGAGGCATTGGGGCCATGTATAGTGTAGCTAACACAAGTGGCAATTCAGAAGTGCTTCTGTGCTGTATATTGCAAGCACTTAGTCTGTTTATAAATGAGCACGTTGTGAGTTTACAGATAAATATAAAAAAATGTTCTTCAGGTTTTATAAAATAAAGATAAAGATTGAGGAGGCTGAGTATGGTGGCTCACACCTGTAATCCCAGCACTTTGGGGGGCCAGGGCAGGAGGATTGCTTGAGCCCAGGAGTTCAAGACCAGACTGGGCAACATAGCAAGACCCTATCTGTAAAAAAAAAAAAGAAAAAAGAAAAATTAACCAGGTGTGGTCCCAGCTACTCAGGAAGATTGCTTGAGTCCAGGAGTTTGAGGTTACAGTGAGCTATGATCTCTCCACTGCGTTCCTGTCAGGGCAACAGAGCAAGACCCTGTCTCCAAAAAAAAAAAAAAACAATTGAATTTTGAAGTATTGGGTTAATTTGGCCTATGATAACTAAAGTCTTCTAAACATAAAACTGGTGGTAATCAAATTTAGGAGTTTGAACTTCACTGTATGTACACAGAAGCATGCATGCTATACTTTTTGGTATAGATTATATTCTCAAGTCCTATTGGCTAAAATATTTCTAGTTTAAAAATGAGGCCCCTGAGTCTTGTACACTGTTGATGGGAATGACACTGGCATAGCTTTTTGGGAAAGCAGTTTGATACCAGCCACCAAAATAACCATGTACATGCCCTTTAACCAGCAGCTTCATGTTTAGGGCTCTTCTGCAGATACACACATGCAATTAAAGAAATATGAGAAAGGATAGTCAAATATTACTTGTAAAAAAAAAAAAAAACTACTAAAATGTTTTTAGAGAAGATTGATTAAATACATACATTCAACAGAATATTATGTGAATGTTTAAAAGAAAGACTGCATAAGTGGTCAAATTTAAAGAGCAAGTCTTAGAAGAATTATGTAGGAACAAAGTCTGTTGTTTAATTATACGGAAGATGTTCAGGATGGCTACATACCAAATACAGTGTTTGCCTAGGATGAGGGAGCAGAGGTGGTGGGCCTGGAAATAGCAGAAAAAGGGTAAAAGAATGAATTTTTAGGTCTTATTGTGTCTCCACAGTTAATGTTTGACTTTTCTTTGTATATGTAATAAGCATGTATTACATTTCTAATTAAAAAATAAAAGAATGGGAATTTCTTAAGTCTTAGTGGTGTGTCACTTCCAGGATCTAGTGTGTCCTACTCAATCCCTAGATTCCACTCTCTGAGTTTAGTCATGCTTCTAGCACAGTAATAATCCCTTGCTCAATAATCCCTCAACTACAGGTATGAGATAAAAAATTACAAAGCAAAACTTTTACAGTTTTACTTTCCCCTTAACCCAACATACAAAAATGAGGTTCTTCAAAGGATATAACGTTAAGCAACTTATTTCTTAAAATAGAGAACTATTTCACCAAGTTTGGAAAAAGAAATGTAGGTAACAGATTTGACAGGTGAATAAGTTCCCCAGTGTGTGAGATAAAGAGGTTTTCCGGGGTGGATAAGTAAAAGCAGTTCACTTACAATCCTAAATTCACACAGTAGATGTGTTTTAGTGCACTTTTTGTTGGTAAAATTATGTCTTCCAGAATTTTTACAGCCTCTAGGGAACAATGAGTATTTAATCAAAAAGTGCTTACTATTGGCTTTTACTATTTCTTCTCATTTTGGGTATGAGGATTCTCTACCTCCTCTTCCCCCATAGATCTCCCTCAAATAGAAACAAAACACCCAACACAATCAGATTACATTTTCAAGTAAAACCAGAAATACAGTCATTTTTGAGCAAATGGGCTCTTTACTCTGGTTATTGGCATGCATCTTATGAGCTTAGAAAGAAATTTCATCAAGATTTTAACTTCAGACCCATCTAAGCTCGAGTAGACTTCGAGTTCACTAGGAGTTTCTCTGATTTGCTTTATTAAAGCTGCTTGTGTTAGTAGAAGGTTACTACTTTTTATCAACATTGAATTGCCTCACAGCTCAGGATTCACTTCTTGGAGTTTTTTTTTTTTTTTAGACTTTAGGCTAAATTCTTTTTATATTTTATTTATTTATTTATTTTTGAGACAGGGTCTCACTCTGTCACCTGGGCTGGAGTGCAGTGGCGTCATCGTAGCTCACTGCAACCTCACACTCCTGGGCTTAAGTGATCCTCCTGCCTCAGCCTCCTGAGTAGCTGGGACTACAGGCACACGCCACCACGCCTGGCTAATTTTTCTATTTGTTTTGTAGAGACGGAGTTGCGCTCTTTCTTGGGCTGGTCTCAAACTCCCAACCTCAAGCAGTCCTTCTACCTCAGCCTCCCCAGAGTGCTAGGGTTACAGGCATGAGCCACCGCGCCTGGCCTAGACTAAATCCTTAACGCTAGGTGCTTGTAAAGTGCAGTATTGCTAGAGATTCATAGTAATTATCAGATCTGAATATATGTATGATTATATGAAACCCCTGCCCGATGTTTACAGGCTCTATGTGAACTGGAGATTTTTACGAGGCATTGAGGCTCAATTCCTGGCTCTGCAAAAAGGATTTAATGAAGTAATTCCACAGCATCTGCTGAAGACATTTGATGAGAAGGAGTTAGAGGTTAGTGCATTAGTGTCATGACATCATCTAGTGTAACAAGGAAAGATTGGGAATTTTTTTTTGTTACTTAGAGGAAAATTGTCTTTCTGGTGCTTTTGAAATTTCTTGGTTCAGTGCTGTGAGAATTCTTATTCACAGGAAAAGTCTTTCATGCTTTTGAATACCTTTCATGCTTTGGAATTTCTACAAGTGAGCAATCTCTTATATTGTGAACATTCTTAATTTGTTTTTCCATATTGTCTTTTATAATTTTAAACAGATTTCATGTCTTACATGTACTTCCTTCCAATGTTTATTTCTATTCTGATTTAGCAGTTACTGATTTGGTTAAATAAAACCTCATTAATTGATCTCTACCATATTGAAATTTATTTAGATAAAGCCCTCCTCTCAATTGAGTTTACACTAAGCTTTGCAAGAAAGCATTTGGGCCAGGTGCGGTGGCTCATGCCTGTAATCCTAGCACTCTGGGAGGCCAAGGCGGGAGGATCACTTGAGGTCAGGAGTTCAAGACCAGCCTGAGAAATAGCAAGACCCTCATCTCTACCAAAAATAGAAAAATTAGCCGGGTGTGGTGACTCATGCCTGTAGTCCCAACTACTCAGGAGGCTGAGGCAGGAGAATCCCTTCAGCCCAGGAGTTTGGGGTTGTAGTGAGCTATGATGACGCCACTGCACTCTACCCACAGTGATGGAGTGAGTCTCTGTCTCGGAGCGGGGGGGGGGACAAAAAAGAGCATTTGGTAGACAAGATCATGGAGTAAATAATTAAAACACTAAGGATAAACTGTATCTAAATATCTTTAGACTAACAGCTGTACCAGTTTTTTGTTTCCTTTTAAAGATGGCCGTAAACCACCTTAAGTCTGGTAACAAATATATCTGAATTTTCTACTGAACTACTTTGAAAAAATAATGAGGTTTTATTCTACCAAAGGTCCCAAATTTATTTAGTGGTTAGGGATAGCATAAATATTTGAAGTCTACGAATTGTTTAAAACATTTTGTTCATTAACTTTAGTGTCCTTTCTAGCTAAATCTGTGAACAGTCCTTTTAGCAAGTAAATCTAAAAAGATTGGTCTGATTCAATACTGTCCCCATTCCTTTTGTGATTGAATTATTCATAGTGAGATGGCCAGAAGGAAGTAGTCAGGAGGAGGAAAACATAGCAGGAATGGCAGCAAAGTTGAAATATAATGCATTTTCATCTACACAATGAATGAGGAATTTGTCCTTATAATTGGCAGTCCTCTGAAGAAAAGAATTTAGAGGGTGTCTTTTGTGTTATTAAATACATCCATAATTCTTTTTGGATAACTTCTTCCCTGTTCAGTGTGGCATCAGTTCAGTGATCTTTTCAGAATCAGCTTTGTTGGAGATTTTATTCAGTAGGGTTAAGATTTACTATAGCATAGTTTCTATGCTAAAGATTCACTATCAGCATAATTTCTACTGTTAATGAAATCATTAAACTTTTTAGAAAAACATATGTATATCATTTATTTTAGTGTTATACTGGATTAACAGGATTAATTTTATAAAATCTAGGATTTGCAAGTTATGTTTTATACTGCATATTAGCATAATTTACTGTTATAAACATGTTAGATTAATCTTGTACTCTAGGGAGATGTGAGCATTCATAGTATCAAAATGATTTTGATGTAGTTCACCTATACTGATCCTACATCATAATGTCAGGCAGAGCTCTATATCAGTGTGTTCATGAATTTTGTGCTTTAATATAATTTTAAGATTATTAAGCAAGTTGTGTTAATCACTTATTCAACATATATTTGAGTTGCTGTGCACTGTTGGTTGCTTTCACAGGATGTAGTGAAAGAGGTGTCACTGCCATATTACAGCAGAGGAAACTGCTAGCTGGGGGAGGTGAACTGAATTGTTCCAAATCACAAAGCTAATTAAGTGTTGAAACCAGAATAATACGATGCGGGTCCAAGGAAGGCACATATAAACTGTATTTACTCTTTGAGTCTCAATTTTTGTACATTTAAAAAAATTTTTAGAATTCTATTATGAAATTAGGGAACTTTCACAATTTTTTCATCTTGTCAAGTCCATCACAGTAGTGGTTGTCAGATGCTGGGGAGGGAACCTGCTGTGCGTTGATACCTCTGGAGCTTTTTAAAATACAGATCCTGACTGCCACCCCAGAGGCACACAATTAATCTCTGAGCATAGGACCTGATGTGTATATTTTGAAAAACTTTCCAGATGACTCTGTTGTGCACCTTTGATTAACAACCACTAAATGAGAACCAACAATGCAAACCTAAAGCTCTCTTTTGAGGAATTTTTGGCGTGGGCTTTGGTTCCCACTGGTTCATTACTCTGCAATATTTTAACAGCTCATTATTTGTGGACTTGGAAAGATAGATGTTAATGACTGGAAGGTAAACACCCGGTTAAAACACTGTACACCAGACAGCAATGTGGTCAAGTGGTTCTGGAAAGCTGTGGAGTTTTTTGATGAAGAGCGACGAGCGCGATTGCTGCAGTTTGTGACAGGATCCTCAAGAGTGCCTCTGCAGGGCTTCAAAGCGTTACAAGGTAAAAACTGGAGGGACAGATGAGCAACAGGCTCAGATCGGGTGGCAGGGGGTGTCAATGTTCAGTTTATATATTAACAGATATTTTATAAACCATGTGCTTATAAACAGATTCTTTTCACTCTATTTCTTACCTGTAACTCTCACATTGTGATACCTTCTTCTCCTTCCTTTCTCGTTTCCCTCCCAAAAGCCTTTTCTGCGGGGTTCTCTGTGATTGTAGTGAGTGCCGCATGCTAGAGACCGTACGTGCTGATGCTCTGCCTTTCGTTTTCTGGTCACCTTGCTTTTAATTCTGCTGCACATTCCTGTAGGGGAAGTCCACTTCCATGTTCATCTCAACCTGGCAAAACGTTTACCCACCTGGGATGCCTCTCCCATCTACTTTTTGATTCTTTCTTTTATTTGAAAGAGGCAGCATGAGTCATGCAAGCCATCTGTTTGGTCAGAGCACTTTAATTATTGCATGGCATTGGACCATTTATTTACAACCATATTCCATTTTGAAGAATTGTTTTCTGTGGAATAAGCTGGTTAATTTTTGGATGAGTTGGTAATATTGCTGATGATTATTGTGCTTCACCGGGTGGCAGTTGCTCCCTTTACCTCTTAAGCCCCTTCATTTTCAAAGCTGCTGCCACTGGTGATGAGTGTGGATATACAAAGCAAGACTGGTACATAATTCAACAGTGCTGCCCACAGTGCATTCATTGAAGGTCCACAGGGAAAGCCTATTTGAGTTGTGCTTACCTTCCCTGTTTGGAGAGCTCATCATTATCAGACTGCCCAGATATATAAAGTGAAGTTGTATTTCCCCTACATATATTTGTATGTGGTGTCTATGGTAACTGCAACTTGTTCTATAGGCAGCTCATCTTTTGTTCTCAGCCCAGTTTGAGTCATGAAATCTAAATTTGATTAGGTTGTCATCTTTCTGAATGTGTACCATATATATTTTATCTTGGATTTGCCCAATTACTTCTCAGTGCTTTCGGGATATTGATTTTCTATAAAAGATAGAAGTTGGTAAAGGGATTTCAATCCTGGACTTTTTCTCAAATTGAAATGCTAGCATATTAAGGAATCCAGCCTTATCCAAGGTCAATTCCAGTTTTCAAAACCCAGATTATTTTCTGGCTGCCTTTTGGCAGCATGTGTGGATTTACCAGCATTCCCCTATCCCTAGACCCTGTGGTTTATGTACCAGTTTTATTCTAAGGTTTTGGAGCCCAATGCATGCAACTGCGGTGATTTGACCCACATTTCCTTCATTTGTAGGTGCTGCAGGCCCACGACTCTTCACCATACACCAGATTGACGCCTGCACTAACAACCTGCCTAAAGCCCATACTTGGTAAGTTATTTTTGTAGCTTTTTCCACCATTCCACGTACATAGATGTTAGTTCCAAACAGATTTGACTTTTTATTGATTGTATATACTAGTTAATGGAGCTTGAAAAGGAATGATAAGCAACCCTTTTAAGATTTAGAAGTTAAGAATATTCAGAAATTGGTAGGAAAGCCTCAAAGTGGTCATCTCTGTTTTAGAGAAATACAAATCTTTTAATTTTCTTTGTGACACAAAGAGTGATGTGACTGTGTTGGTATACACTTGCTAGGCTAGTTTACTTATTTTGAATGAGCTAAAATTGGATTTGCTTATTCACAGCTTCAATCGAATAGACATTCCGCCCTATGAAAGCTATGAAAAGCTATATGAAAAGCTGCTAACAGCCATTGAAGAAACATGTGGATTTGCTGTGGAATGAACTTCAAGGATTTACCCAGGACTCTATTTATACCCCTGACAGCCTCCTTCAGCAGAATTTCAAAGAATGCTGAAATACAGGAAAACACCCCCCCTTTTTTAAATTTTAGGACACTGTGAGGGGAAAGGACAATTTTGAAAATCTTTTTCAAGGAAAAAAGGTCTTTATGCTTTGCCATGAGGCCACATTCAGCTGCTATTTAAAATTAATATCTTGAACCTAAAGAATGCTGACTTTTCCAGAGTTAGGCAGTATTCTACACTTAAAGACTACTACTATTTTTATAAAAGGTAATCTATACAAATCGCTTCACCGATTTCAAGTCTCTCAAACATCAAGACAACTTCAGCAGTCGGTACAAGTCACATTTCATTTTGATTGAACACATGATTTTGAACAGCTCCTGTACTTGCTCTTTGTAAAATAAATAAATAAATAAATAACTAAAATTACTTTGAATTATTCTACCTTTGTAAACAATTGGCTAAAAGAATAATTATCTTTGAGAAATTAAGCCATTTACATGTTTAATTATGTTTTTCTATAGCAGAGCATTATATTTTGCATTATATGTTTCAACCTAGCCTAAGTGGGTCTTTTTTATATTTTTCAAGCATGAATTTCCTGGAATACAGCTGTATAATTTTAGTTGTCAAATTCCTGATACAACCACTTAGTCTAAACTTAATAGTTTATTTGCTACAATAAGATGTGTTCAGAGGCTCCCTGTTTTTAAGAGACTTTTTAAAAAAACCTAATGTTTTTATTTTGAATCAGTATGATTAGGTATTTTGGATTTACTTTCATGTTAAATCAAAATACTACATTTTTATAGTTTCTCAGAGCATGTGGATGGGATGGGATTTTAATTCTTTTGCTGTGTCAGCTTATCTTTAATATATATACTATTCCTATAAACCAAAGTCTCTGACAAGTGCACCTAATTTATATATAGTTTAATAACAGTGTAAGTTTCTGTCAAGCAAACCATCCTAAAGTTTTGTTTAGCTGCTCATAATCTTATTTGGCTAAAATTATGAAAAAGGAAAAATTTAGCTCTAAAGATTATTTAGTATGCTTAGAAAATCCTGCTTTACCTACCAGTATGGGGAGAGAGGGGAATAGGTAGGGGATGTGATTACTAAAGAAATGGTGATTCTAACTCTGTGGTATCAATTTAAAACTGAAGAGTTAATTTGGGAAGTAAGGGAATCCTAGTTCCCTCGGTGTCGAAGATCCGCATCTGATTTTGAAATGTCCAGATTTAGCTTTCAAGGTATATGGCATGTTGCATGATCCAGAAAGCAACCAAAACTCTGGGGTAAGGGATTAGAAAAATCTGAAATCACAGGTAGATTTTTTAATTTGACCATTAGAAATATGAACTATTCTTTTTTTAAAAAATTGATATAAAATAATCAAGAATAGCAAATTTTAATAACTTTAAATTTTGCAGCTTAATTATCAGGTGAATTAGGTCCTTTGTGTTGTTTCATGTGATGGAGTGGGTTTCAGTCTGTATTTGGCCAAACGGTTCCTCAGGGGTGACTCGGGAATAACAGTTTAAGAGAAGAGTGTCAGAGAGGGGGGAAGGTCTAGTTGGTATTGAGCAGGGGCCTCTAATTCCCCATCCCCCTACCCGGGGCAGCTCCAGTTTTTCTCTTTTATATGTTGGAATTGCAAGTAAGCTTTCATGGGGTACCGGGGGCAGAGGAGGAATGAGTAGGATACAAGAAGTGGAGATTTTGCTGCTTTAAAAAAAAAGTTGAGAACTATTTGTGTAGTTTCTAAGTATTTTAATGTATTTCATTTGGCCAAATTTGCTGCGAGTAAGCTAGTCATAGTCATAACTGTGCAGTGGTAATATGCTTATGCCAACCTTTTTCTCCCCAAACACTTTGTGTTTTTCTACTGCATTCTCAGTAGTACTGAAGAACATCTTGAAATGTACAGAAATGGTTTCTACGCTATTTCTCAGTCATTTTCAGTCCCTTATTGGCTGCAGGTCCATCTCTGTTTTATATTAAAGTACTTAGTGTAGTTTATAATTGTGCCTACTCTTAAAATCTTTCGGTAAAAAGCAAGCACATAATGAAAACTTTATAGAAATCATAACCAACAGGGATGCAGTAATAATGAAATGCTACTATCATTTGTTCTAATGTACAATATAAAGCAGGCAAATACCATCGCTTTTTGAGTGCCTTTTTAACTTTATACTATTAACTTAATGGAGCTTTAAAAGAAAGAAATTACCCTCCATAATAGTCTATGGGTATCACCAACGTACTTTATCAAAACATGATTTAGACTTTAATTTCAAAGTTACATTACCTGATTACTTCCAAATAGGTGCTAAGCAAACATAAACCCCAAACGTGTCACTGAACCAAGGACTTGCACCTCATGTTTAATGTGAATATTTATTTCCACATGTCCTTAGTGGGTTTTTTCTTATCCTTCCTCTAGTTGTGTTATTTCAGATATGTGATGTCACCTTTCCATCATGAGTGCTCAGTTACGCAGTACAGAGGTGAGTTTTGTTGCAGAGGGCCTTATTTCTTGATGTAAAGAATTTTTAAATTGTGCTATGTATAGTGTACATTTTGTTTTGCACACAGTTTGTTGCCCTGGATGGTTTTATTTTTACCAGTCTTTTTTCTTTTTTGTATTTACAGTCCAGAGCACAAGTTTCTTTTAAATACAATGTAATTTGCTTTAATTTACAACACTAAATCTGCTTTGAACTTCTGGTGCATTGGACTGATTGCATTGGTGGGAGTTAGAGGTTGTGCCAGCCACCTGTACAGTTTTGTAGAGCAGCTCCTTTTAAGTTGCAGCATACAGTCAACGGGTGCCCTTTGTGGTATTTAACTTTCTTATGTTAGGATGATTGTACCAAATGCTGAGTTGTTTTATTTCTAGATGTAATTAGTTCACTTTATGTAATATTCTTCCTTCTCTCAAACTGACTTTAAAAAACAAAGTTTTATCATTTTCATTGTATTTGTATTTATTACAGAGTGTTTTAGCTTTGATATTCTTTGTATTTTCACTTGGTTGTTACATGAGCTTTATCAATAACATCTGTATAAATGGTTTTTAAAAATTAACTATGTATGTGCCCATGCTGAAGTTGAGCAATAAAATGAATGCTGTTTGCACTGTCACAGCATCAAAGTTTTTAAAGAATATTGAGTTTGTAATGAATTGTTTTGAAAAAGTTTATGATCAGCTCTATGAAGGGTGACAACATAAGAGTCATAAAATGCGAAGTTCAAGGAGAACACATGCCTTCCTTAGTTGATGCCTTTGTCACATTGCAGAGCTTCAGAGGGCTCAGGACCCCCTTTCTGTCACCAGGTAGAGTGGGGAAGGTGCATGTTTTCTCCTGCCACGGCAGCTCGATCAGTTGGCAGTGGCTGTTGGCTGTGAGGAGATGGATTTCTGGGAGTGGTCAAGGCTGAGTGGGGAAGAGTCATCTGGTCCTGTTACCGTCTCTGTCAGGGGGTGTAGAGGGCAGAGCTATGGTAGGGGCCTCACATTTGCCAGCCCTACCTTGGTATTGAGCAACGAAATCCTCAAAATGAAAAGGAGAAATCAGTTATTTTTTTCCTAGAAAGGCATGGACTTTAAGATGTATGATTCACAACTCTATAAATTATAGTGGATGAAAGTCCAACTAAATACATGGATGGAAAAAGGAATGACTATGGACTCTGTGAGTCTC
Source organism: Daubentonia madagascariensis (assembly GCA_023783475.1). Classification (NCBI taxonomy): domain Eukaryota; kingdom Metazoa; phylum Chordata; class Mammalia; order Primates; family Daubentoniidae; genus Daubentonia; species Daubentonia madagascariensis. The sequence goes on from JAKFHU010000487.1 coordinate 14,646,980, forward strand.
TACACAGCACAGATTACAGCACAACAGAATGGGAGTAAGTAGTGGCAGTGTATTAAAGTTCAAAGGGTGGGTATGCTGTCCTTTTTTATATTCTTTTGAATGTATTTTTTTGCTTTGTCTCCCATTGCCATGTTTGTTTATTTTATCTAAAATCTGTAAAGTTTAGTACATTAAAGATTTTTAGTATTGTTATACTCTATGAAGTACCCAAAAGTTTGATTGGACTAATAATGTGTGATTGGAAGTTTTTCTGTTGTGTGCTAACCTGAAAAGTTTGTCCCTTCATTATAAAGAAGGATAACCATGTTACCCACTGCATTGATTTGTACTTTGCATCCCAAATGCTTACAACAGGACATATGCAACAGAACACCCTAGTAGCAGGATACAGGATGTAATTACACAGAAAAAGGGTTATATATTACTCTGTTAATACTCTTAGCAAACTAGACAAACCAGATTTTAAAGTTAAATTTTATTTAAAAGGTATTTGCCTCTCTGTTCATTCAACAGATGTTTGCTGTGCCAAGCTCTGTACTAGCTACTAGGCATATAGTTTTAGACAGCTGTTAGAAAACTGAACTTCCAAACTAATGCTTCTAGCTTTTGTCTCAGTAAAGGCCAAACTCGAACTTAGATACTAAAAACTCAATTTCTATAGAGGAAAGAAGCCAGTAGTAAGGGGAGTACATGATTAAATACTCCACCTTAGCAAGGCCCTGAATCCCAGACTTTTTTTTTTTTAAAAAGACCCTATGTTGCTCAGGCTGGAAGTGTAGTGGTTGTTCGCAGGCGCAATCATAGCTCGCTGCAGCCTAGAACGCCTAGACTCAAGGGATCCTCCTGCCTCAGCCTCCCAAGTAGCTGGGACCAGAGATGCTCGCTTGCCAGACTTGGTTTTTAAAACAATTGGTTTTGCCACAGGGGTAAAGGGGTCTGTGACCCCGCCCCCATGACACCTCAGATCCAGGCACTCTTTCTAGGATAGGTGTAGCACCTTCCTAATGTATTTATGTTCATTATACAATTGCCACCCTCTTCTTATTGTTACTTTGGAGGGAGAAAGCTGCATTTCCAAGGTGATATGCTCAACTGTAGCTGATTAACATAACTAACTTTTGTGGATATTTAAGCTGGGATTTACCTGGACATCAATTAGTATCTAATATGATTTGTAAACCCTACTTCTGTCTCCCCTATAGTAGCATGTAAGTGAAGGAAGTAGAAGGGCACCTGTAGCAGCCTGTGGGGTGGGTGAAGGACCTTTCTAAGATATTTTTCCTGCCCAGTTAAGTATTCATAATGTCTTCTTTCAGCCCTGCAACTGGGAGTGAAGATGGAAGGGCATATCAGAATCAACTTTTCAGACCACTCACTTCTACCAACGGATGCTGGCATAGCAAAAAAGGTGAAGAACCACGACAAGAAAAGTTGGATATAAATTTCAATAACTCAAGGACCAGAAGGGCAAAGTCTCAAAGGCAGTTCAAGTTTAATGTTCTTTAAGGCAAGAAGGAAGTAACTGTTCACATTTCTCAATCATCAAATCAGCTGGATAAAACATGGTTGTGGGCCAGGCACAGTGGCTCACGCCTGTAATCCTAGCACTTTGGGTGGCCGAGGTGGAAGGATCACTTGAGCCCAGGAGTTCGAGACCAGCCTGAGCAACATAGTGAGACCCCATCTCTACAAAAAATTTAAAAATTAGCCAGGCATGGTGGCACACACCTGTAGTCCCAGCTACTTGGGAGGCTGAGGCAGGAGGATTGCTTGAGCACAGGAATTCGAGGCTGCAGTGAGCTGTGATCATGCCACTCTAGCCTGGGCAATAGAGCAAGACCCTGCCTCAAAAAAAAAAAGTTTTCAGCATGTCTAAATGTGGGCTCTAACACATCCCTCTATAAACTGCAACTTAAGCCTGATTTTGGATTCCTCCTTTGGTTGGTTTAGACCAAAGGATGCTCACTACTCCTGCATGTTTCTCTTCCTGGCACCATCCTCTGCCCTTCTCGTTCTCCCATTGCAGACCTCCCTAGCTCCTTCCATTGCAAATAAATTTCCCCTACACCCTGAGACCCCTCAGCAAAGGCTTTATTCTTCTGCCTTACCTTAACACTGAGTTCTTCCTTTCCCTTCTTACCCTTCTGAGAGGAAGCAGCTAATTCTCCAGTGCCCCATGTGATACAGTATTACACATACCCAGTTAAACATACACAGTTCGAAAAAAACCATACACACTTGGGAGGCTAAAAAACTCTCATCACCCTTTCCCTAGTCTTGCTTTCCAGAGGCTACCACTTTTAGTAGTGCCCACTTCCAGCCCATTATGCCTCCTTCCCACTGGCAATCACTAGTGTTCCTTTGAAGCACGTAGTCTGGCTTTACCCGCTTCGCCTCTCCTCACTGCTGTCTTCCGCCCACCAATAGAAGCTGCAATGCACAGATCCTCCCATTTTCCAGCCACATTGTGAAAAACCCATGCATACACTGCATCGTCAAGGTTCACTCTAAGGCCTAACATTTATGACCAGCCACGCTTCTTCTCTAATGAATTAGATTTTCTTTTTTGTCCTCATGTGCTTTTTAAAAAATTTACTATTTTTATTGACCTAAAGCAATAGGCCCCAGGAGCTGGCTGCTCAAAGGCGGCTTGTTGATTGCTTTAGCACACATGACTAAAGAAGAGTCCCCCTTTTCAGGGTTAGGTCACAAATTCAAAAGCGGCTTTTTATTTAAAAAATTAATTCATAAAAAGTATTGGAGTGAACATAGATAAGGCATTTAGAAATGATTTTTCTGGTTTGGACTGTTTACTGGCTCAGGTCTAGCTCTGTCCTGGTATAGGCCTCTCAAACTTTACCTTTCAAGTCTGGCCTCACAGGAAGGGATTTTTACTGTACTGAAAGGAAGCCAGCTGAAGCCGAGATCTGAAGCGCTCAGCTTCCAGTTCCCGGAAGAAAGCGTCATCATCATTCTGTGTTATCATGTCCTGCAGCTGCTGAATTTCCTTCTCCATCTTAGATCTCAGCTCCCTCTTCACCTTATGTAATGTCTAAAAGAGAACACATGTCATCCGTCTAGTCACAGCATTTATCCAGGCTTTCGCCTATTTCTATTCCCTCTCCACATTCCAGCTAGTATCAGGCTCCTCCAATAATTTCAATAATTTAGCAGCAGCTCTTAGACCGTAAACAAGGTTAAAATCATAGCATAAGTATCTTAGATCATAGATGGATTTTCTTATAGTATTTTATTTATTCCCTTAAAAGGTATACTACAGTTGATTTCCTAAAAATGTGTCATTAAGCAAGGCATGACTAACTTACAGACACATTCTGAGAAATGCATCAGGTGATTTCTGTCATTGGGCAAACATCATAGAGTGTATTTACATAAACCTAGATGGTACAGCCTACTACACACCAACGCTGTACAGTGTAGCCTATTGCTCCTACCGCAGTCATATGTGGTCCATCACTGACTGACACACCGACATGCCAGTGCATGACTCTATTTCTATCCTGTTAATTGTTACCTGGGCCTGAGATTTCTCTCTGGCTTTGAGTTCTTGACGTTCCCGTGATATGGCTTCTGCTAGCAATGAAAACTGTTCATAGGAAAGAAAAAGCCAAATATTTAATGTTTGTATAGTCCAAATGTAAAAATTCTTATGCTTAATGTTCACAGACTTAAAATCTTTATTTCAATGGAAACAGGGCAATGTATATTCTGTACTATGGTGAAGTATTAGCTTATTTTATCTTAAATTTCAATCTTGAAAATGGGATCAGTCTAACCCGTACAGTACAAAGTTCTGCACTAAACACATGGAGGTTTATCGTCAGACTAAGCTCCTTTTGACATAGGCAATCAGGATTAAGCACTTTATAATATAAGGACGTGATAGTGAACTCACCTGGCCCTTATAGTAGTTCTCCATTGAGTCCAGTTCATTCTGGTGCTGTCTCTTTTGTTCATCTCGCTTTTCTTTGGCATAGTTTCTTAGGTCTCGTAATCTTTGCTTCTGGATTTGTAAACCTTCTTCAAACAGTTTCTTAAATATCTGTCAGTTATTTAATCATAAAGTTATGCTGAACTTCCATTGAGTATAATCATTTTGCTCAAGTAGACGTATATATGGATTGTATTTCACAAAGATTTTTTAAAATAACAGCTTTATTCAAGTATTACTATAAAAAATCACCCTTTTAAAATGTATGATTCAGTATGTTTTAGTTATATTGAGTTGTGCAACCACCACCACAATTTCAGAACATTTTCATCACCCCCAGAAGAAACCCCACACCCATGAGCAATCTCTCCATTCTCCCCTCTCTGTAGCCCCTGACAACCATCAATCTTTCTGTCTATGGATTTGCCCATTCTGGACATTTCATATAAATGGAATCACAATTCATGGCCTTTTGTATCCTGCTTCTTTCACTTAGCATGCGTTCAAGGTTCTTTTATATTGTAGCATGTATCAGTACTTCTTCCTTTTTATTGCCAAATACTCTACTGTATGAATATACGTTGTTTATGCATTCACCAGCTGATGGATATATGGATTGTTTCCCCTTTTTGGCTACTATAAGTAACGCTGCTATGAACTTCTGTATACAGGTGTTTGTGTAGATATATATTTAGGAGTAAAATTGCTGGCTCATACGATAACTCTATATGACCTTGTGGTAACTTTTTGAGGAACTGCCAAATTGTTTTCCAAAGCAGTTGTACCATTTTACAACCCCACCAGCCCTGCATGAGGGTTCCAAGCTCCCCACATCCTTGCCAACACTTGTCTTTATTTTAACCGTCCTAGTGGATGTGATTGGTATCTCCTTCTGGTTTTGGTTTGTATTTCCCTAATGACTAGTGGCATTCATATTCAGCATCTTTTCATATATCACAGATTCTTTACTGCTTTCAGAGAAGAATTCTCAAGCAACCATGTATATAGGGGAAAAACCTCAGAGCAGAAACATGCCACACCTACATGTGTGTATAACTGAGAAGGAGGTGGTTATCATTTGTGTAGGCCACTGTAAAACAAGATGTTTGAGGAGTTTGGATATGCCCACTTACCCTCCCTTCATTAGTAAGCTTTTTTTTTTTTTTATTTTCACAGAACTTGACTAGTCAAGTAAGAATTCTTGATAGAAGAACTGGTTCTCACAGCCATGCATTCATTAGCTGTATTACCTTAGGCAAGTTACTTAACCTCTCAAAGCCTTAGTAATATCTTCCTCTAGAAGTATTTCAGAGTATTTAATACAGTTAACTATAATTACTATAATGTTTTACTCTAGAGATGAAATTTATTGCTAGTTTGGGATCCCACAAGATTAGCCATTTCAGTTTGATTAGGATGAGACAGCAAATATTTTGTGGAAACCCCTCGCAGCACAGCTGCCCTACACTATTCCTGATTTCATGTGGAATTCTAAGTCATGTAATCACGCCTTTTTTTTTTTTTTTTTTTTTTTTAAAGAGACACGGTCTTGCTCTGTTGCCCAGGCTGGAGTGCAGTGGTGTGATCACAGCTTACTGCAGCCCCAAACTCTGGGGCTCAAGCAATCCTCCTGCCTCAGCCTCCCAAGTAGCTGGGACTACAGGTGCACACCACCACGCCCAGCTAACTTTTTTTTATCTTTTGTAGAGGCAGGGTCTTGCTATGTTGCCCAGGCTGGTCTTGAACTCCTGGCCTCAAGCAATCCTCCCACCTCAGCTTCCCAAAGTGCTAGGATTATAGACATGAGTCACTATGCCTGGTCTAAATTCCTGTCTCTTAACATGCTCCTAAACCCTTAAAGCAGTTGTACTGGAGAAGTACCTATGTTATACATGGGAGACAGAGGAAATTAAGACTTCACATTAAGATGAGGGCCACAGAGACAACAGACGGGAACACACAATGGAGTAATAAAACGAAGCCTGAACAAGTACGAATTCTCACAGCCAGATTTTTAGGATTAGCATTTGGATTTTGAATTCAAACTAGGACAGGAGTCACAAATAAAAAAGGTGGTTCTGGAAGGTAACAGACAAAATTCACCACCTTACCAGAGCTGGATAGAAAAGCCATATTTACCATTTCTTCCCTGGTCCTCATCCTCATCATTTTGGCACGCAGCTGAACTCTGTAATCATCATAGTATTTTCGGGCACGAACAATTTGCTGATGATTTTCTTTTATCTTTGATTGGGTCAACCTCTGTCTATGAATACGGTCCTTGAAATCTTGCTAAGAAAGGGGAAGGGAAAAAGGGATTAAGAAAGAGGAAGGTAGACTCTCGTGTTCTCATCTCCCCCACTCCCCATCCAGGATGTCTCCAGGCAGTGAGCCAGTGTGGCAGGCCACTGGCCTGATGCCTGGGCGTGGAGTGTGAAAGGCCACTGACCCCCAGAAGCCCTTCAACAGCTTCATCCACCTCAATCTGAACAGCAGCCCCTACAAGCCCCATTGCTGTAGAGCAGCAAAGGTCCTAAGCACCTCACCTCCCCATTCCACCCAGTCTCTAAGCCACACCCAGATGCCAGCTCAAAAAGAGTAGGAAAATGGCACTCCCAGACTTTCAAGCAAAGCTTGAGTTCACAAGAGTATTTGATTAGGGCAAAGATTAAAGAAATTAAATAATATCTGACAAAGTAGTGAAGATGAAATGACATCATGTACATAAAGCCTCCAACTTAGGTGTTTTGGATATTTGTGTTTTTTTCCCCAAACCAAAGTATGACACAGAGCTCTTGAGAGAGTTTTTGGAACTGTTTAGGATTATGGTTCTCATGGCTTATCTCTACCCACACTTAATTAAAAGTTCTCAAATCTCTTCCTTAGGCAGACTGTTTCTCACCTCCATCCTCTCCCTTCGTTATACTCAATAGGAAATAATGTTGTTCTAAGAATGAGTCCCAGCCCAGATTACAATAGAGGCTGGTAAACTACCTCGGCTGTCTACTTGGGCCCTGGGAGAGGACAAAAAGCACAAAGTTACAATGACCTGGCACCTTTAGGAGGGGCTATGGAGGTAGAAATGGAACCAGACTAAAATCTCAACTTTGCTCCCTGCTTATCACACTGAGATCCAGGGCAGGTTACCTAACATCTCAAAGCCTCAGGGTTTTCATTTCATGGAAAACATCTTCTCTAATACATACTGTGCAGACTGAATGAAAGTGTGTATATAAAGTACTCAGCACCCACCCCCTAACCTCATCAATTTTGGTTAAAGCTCTAGATGCTTCCACAGGTAAAGGATATAACTTGTAAATTCAAAATTATAACACCCAATTTGCTCTTCACATACCAGTCTCTTGTTATGCTCATATTCTTTCTTGACAAGGGCAGTAAGGAGGTCATGCCTTCTTAGGGCCTCTTCTATCTTTAAGTGGGACACAAGAGCAAGTAGGTTAATAACGCTGTTCACAGATTCTTAAGGATAAGCTCTTCCCCTTTCTGGTTTAAAATTCCCCGTTTAAGACTGAAAGTAACTTACTTCATCCTGGAGTTTCTTCTTTGATCGATTTTCTCTATATGCATCTTTTTTGAGCTGTTCAACCTGTGCAATTTGCTGTTTCCACATCTTGCTTAGCGTTGGGCCAGAAACATAGAGAAATGGAAACTGCTCCAGCATAAGGGGCAGGAGACTGTGTTCATTCACCTTCACTGCAAGGTAAAATGAGCTCTTAATCTGAGAGACCTGCTCACAACAACTCTCAATCCTACCTTCCCGGTAGATCAGTTTATCTAAGTGATGCAGTTCTGATCCTGAAAAGAACGATTCTAAATACATTTATTACTTTTGCATTCCTTCTCTGATTGGAGTAAGCCAGCTACTGGCAAGAATAAAAATAAGCTTAATTGTTCTGACTGAGGACATGTTGGTCCTGAGAAGTCCATCCTAACTACTCAGCTGCTCCCTCAGTACCTATGGACAGATGCTCGGAGCATGTTAAAACGGCAGACTCCTCAGCCCTCCTGATAGGCACCTTCTTAGAAGAAAAAGTTTCTCTCTCATGGGATGCAGCTGGAAGGCCAGCAGTCTTTGGGGTGTAGTTGGAAGCCTGGTATTTCACGTGACCTTGTTTCCTTATAGCAAGACCCTGACACTCATTGGCACCATCACTATACGGGAGCCGGACAGGCCATCTACTTGCCTTGGCACATTCCTTTCATTCTACCAACTTCCCAGGGGAAAAAAAGGTGAACAGAGTGAGTGAACAGAATGAGGGTAAAGCTGGAGCAGCAAGTAGTATCCTTGGCATTCTGTTCGTGCCAATATATAGGCCTCCCTAAGGTATTTCCTTATTTAAGAGTTTTAGCTCTTTATACATAAAATCAGCAATATGGCAGAGATAAAAGAAGGAACTTTCTCCAGCTAACTAGTAGATGTAAGTTTTCAGTGCTGTGTCCTTGGAACGTAGCACACACTTTCAAAGGCTGCCAGTTTTCCATAAAGTACAATTCTGTGGTTCTTACTTGGAAGGGCTTTATTTGCCTTTGGAAAGCCACCTCTTGGACTCTGAGTTGTGGTTTTTCTAGAGTAAACCTTCCAAGGCTGACTACGTTCTGGAGTTCCTTTATGAACAGCTTCTCTGTATATTTTTTCCTTAGAAGCAGATATAAAACAGAATAGAAATAAAAGAGAGATCTAACAACTCTTTCATACATCATCTTAAATATTACATATTGACAAAAATAGCTATCTACTCTCCAGCCAAACCACATTACACCAAATTTCTCAAATCTGGTTAGTATTCATCCACTTTAAGTTAAAGGCATCTTTTGGCCTCTGGCATCTCTTGGACTTTGAAAAGCATTGAATCTTTCTCAAGTTTCAGTCACCACAGTCCCACACCCTAAATACAAGCACTATTAATGTTTTTTTTTTTCCCACTATTACTGTTTTGATGTATGTTTGTTTGACTTCTTCCATGCAGATTAAAAAAATTCTCAAGCAACTATGCAGCATGCTTACTTGTAACCATACTGTATATCTTGTTTTGTTCATTAACATTTTAGCATAAACATTTTTCTCATGCTTTCACTTAGTTTCTGTAACCATCTTTTGAAAGGCAAGGAAAACTTACGCTTTCAGTTTCTTACAACCAGGTCCAGAGCAACTGGGATTTTATGTCTTCTCTTATTCCCCTTTAACTGTCAGCCTAGACTATGTTTTAAACCCCTGGTGAACTGCCAAGCAATAGAAATCCTTTAAAACTGATGGAAGTTTTAGGCAGAAAAACAAAAAAAGTAGTTTTCTTTGGTACCATGTCTTGCCATATTTTATCAACTTGAATGCTCTAGGAAAAAGTGAGAATTCTCCATTATGAAACCTTGCCTTTTCCTAAAGAGCTAATGATTAAGGCTCTGTTGGTCCTTTTTTCTTTTAGAAATATCTGTACTTCCCACTGATCTGATCAAATGGCATTTACTACAGTGGAGACTTTTACCCACTGTTTCCTCCTCCTTGTCATTTATCCCTAGGGGTCCAATATTCTCTTGAACTTTATTTCTTCTTAGTTCCCTTTCAAATGCTTCTGTGAATGCCTAGAAGGGAAAATGTCATATTATAGTTATTAAAAACATACACAAATGAAAACAAAGGAAAAAAATTCAGCTAGGATCTTGCCACCCCTAATGTATTAAGCTCATTCACTTTAAGTTTCTTTCAAGCTCTGTATCATAAATCTATGTTATTTTAACAGGTATGTCTTTGGAACATAAAATGAAATTTTACATAATATATTTTTTTGTTCAGTTATTATAATTGTCTTGATACTCCCCTGAATGGAAGTTACATGCTGAGTTACTGATTGTAACTACTATAAGACATCTGAATTAGTTTCAGTTTTTCACCATTACAAATCCTACCATATTATAAACCATTATAAAACCTACCACAGCAAACAACTTAAGCATTCCAAATTCATGCTACATTTCAAAATCCCTGTTGTACAGAAGTTTTCCTTGGTATTGCCAGTCTCCTTGCTGAATCCCAACCACCTCCTCTCATTCCTGTCTTGGTCACTTTCTCATCCTCTCTGTAACTCAAGTGGCCTGTCATGTTTAATCCACCTCAAATCCCCTTCATCTCTGAAGGTCTCTCTGAAAATACCAACCCACACTAATCTTCTCTTTCTTAATCCACCAGAACACTGAGCTATGTCTGACCAGGTTATTTTCTTAAGAGTTTCACAAGTGTAATTTTATGCTTCCTAAAGGGAATATGAGCTATGTCACATAGCTCTCTATCATCCACTCAGCTCAAGAATATTAAATGCATTTTAGAGAACGAAGGGAGGGAAGGAAGGAAGGAAAGAAGGAGGGAGGGAGGGAAAGAAGAAAGGATAGAGGGAGGGAAGGAACAGTAACAACAAAAAGGAATATTAAATGCATTTTAATCCTTTAATCAATAGCATGTTGATGGTAGCATCTGGTTGAGGGAAAATGGTGTTATCTGCTGCTCAATGGTAGTTAAGAGATGGGGAAGTACCTTTGCTCGGAATTGGCGGATATCTGTTTCTTTTGGCTTGCGCTGCCTTTTTCTTTCCATGTGGAACTGTTTGTGTTTGTTAACTGGAGATGGAGAGAGTGAATGGGATCTGTAGGGCGACTTTCTATGCATGGAAAGTCCTGCAACACAGAAAAGACATGTACCATTAGATCCTGATAGCCAGAAATGTTAAGTTGGAAACCAAAAATAGTTGGTTTTTACTAAATCCAAAGAGACTGAGTGAATGTGTTAAATGTACTCTCTCCTATGAGTAATTTGAATTTGTATGTTTAGCCACACCAAGTAAACAGACAAATGCACATAAATGTGTACTGTCTCCAAGAAGTACTTAGGTTCTATATTCAACTTTGGACTGAATTCAGCATGTGGAATGCCTCCTGTGCACAAAGGCCTCTGGAGAGTGCTCTAGGTGATGGGGGGAGAAAGGGGAGAGAGAAAAGGCAAGTTATCTGAGCAGCGCATCTGCTGTCCTTTTGCCTAACCAGATGCTAAGGAGATAGGATGTAAGGATGCATACACATATTTTAAATGCTTAAAAGCAGCATGCTTATAAGCAAAAGTTAATGTAGTCAAACACTGTCTAAGCAGTCCTGATTCTTCCCTACTTAGCAATCTAGCCCTTCTAATTCCACACTGCCTAAGAGATCTAACAAACCAAACCACTTCTCTCCACAAACCTTTTTATGTTCCATGTTTATAGATGTGCTTAGGCATCTGCTAGTTGTAAAGAGGGGGGACTCCATGCCTTTTTGGAAAAGCAATTAATTCAACATAGCTCCAAGGCTTGAGGAAGTTAGTTTGATACCTTTATAAATAAATTTTCCCAGAGCATTCAAATTTCCCTGAATTTTTATTTTTCTTTTTATGCTCTTTTAATTCAAATCTTTCAAATTCATTTTAAATTCTAAAGAAGACATTTTTAAAAACTGACTTGCACTATCTTTAGACTCCCCAGCAAATGCAGAAATGCACTATTTTAAATGACAGATGTCCACGATGCATTCTTTAGAAACTGAAGTCCCAATTAAAATAACATTTTAACTTACATTGTGTTTTCACAATGGAATACCATGTGTATGTGTATAGTAAGGGAAACATGGAGGTCACTGGGTAAGGCTACCTAGAGATTAGCTGAGTCAGGTTTTAAGGGAAAAGATGAACTAATCAAGAGAAGGAGAGAGTATTCTTGAAAGAGTAAAAGAACAACTGAAAAGGTTAAGGAAGTTTTGGATGAGAAAAAGACTATTTCTAAAGAAACAATGGATGACCAAAGTAGATAAAACTAAATGTAAAATATGTAGAATTTTAGTTGGTGGAAGACAGGATAATTGTTTGGATTTGAACAATGGAAGATCAAACAGTAGGAAGTATTTGCAAGGATGTGGCAAACCGAAACTGCTGATATGAGTATAAACTGGTGTAATCACTCTAGTGGGCAAGTTGGCAATAGTGAAGAAATGATCCAGAAATTCTACTAGATGTAGATCCCAGAGAAACCCTTGCACGTGTTATAGGCTGTTCACTGCAAAATTTTCTGTAGAAATAAAAACTGGAAACAATCTACATGGCCAGCAATAGGGGAAATGGATAGTGATGTATACACTCATACAAATGGGGTATATGGTAAGATCTTAGTTACAACTGTAGTTAAAATGAATAGACTGGATCTGTAAGTATCAACATAAACAGACTTCCAAGACAATGTTAACAGAAAAAAGTTGCAGAATAATATATATAGTATCTATGTAAATTTTTTTAAAACATAAAACAATAGTAGTTTAGACAAGTAATGTATAAAAGCTGTTAAAATGTAACAACACAGATAAGAGGAAACATACCAACTTCAAGATAAGGGTTTCATCAAGAGCTGGGAAAAGAGGAGATCTATGGGAGACCAGAAGGAGTTTCTACTGTTTTATTTCTTAAACACAAAAGAGCTAAAGCAAATATAATTAACATCTGCTACTTCTAGATGGTGAAGATCCAGGTGTTTGATAATATTTTTGATCCTTTTATATATTTCTGAAATATTTAAGATGAGAAAGAAAGTCATTAAGAATGAACGGAACTGCCTAAGTAGTTCATGTGGGCGTCCCTATTCTCGGGCTCTCTAGGATAAGTACCTGGCCTGGGCTTCTTTGGCCCATACTCCACGATGCTGTCACTGTGCTGAGATAGTGTCTCCTCATTTCCATTCTCTACCTCTTCATTTCCAGTATCTTCTTCTTTATGGTCAGTCTTTTCTTTAATTCGATCACCCAGGGCACTTTTTAACATCTATTGAGAAAATTCTTTTCAACATCTTTCACTGATTTCAGCAGAATGTAAATTGGTAGGAGTAGATACAACCTTTGAAAAGCTTCTTTTGATAATAATTAATAACAAGTTTTCAGATGCTGCTTATACATGTTTAGTTTTTTGGTTATTTTATTTTTTTTAGAGATAGGGTCTCGCTTTGTCGTCACCCAGGCTGGAGTGTAGTGGCACGGTCATAGCTTACTGCAGCCTCGAACTCCTGGGCTCAAGTGATCTTCCTGCCTCTGCCTCCTGAGTAGCTAGGACTATAGGTGCATACCACCATGCCCAGCTAATTTTTTATTTTTTAGTGTAGAGATGGGGTCAGAGATGGGGTCTCACTATGTTGCTCAAGGTGGTTTTGAACTCCTGGGCTCAAGCAATCCTCCTGCCTTGGCCTCCCAAAGTGCTGGGATTACAGGCCTGTGCCACTGCACCCAGCCTAGTTTTTACAGAGTGTGTATCAGTGCTACGGACTATTCAGTTTCAATAAACTTTAGAGTAAGACACATAGGGATTTAATACATTCATTCAATGACAACCCAAAACTGTAATATTATATTTTGTGAGTATCGGTGATCCATCCAATTTTATACCAGATTTGTCTTTAGTGACAAAGGGCAACTATATAGGTACATCTAAAAATAAGTGGTTTAACATAATCATTTATGTGAAATGATTTAGTTTTCATAAGAATTCAAAATAAAATCTGGATAAATCTGTACCAAATTTGGTTAGATCATGAAAGGCTAAGAGATGACTGTTCATGTCCTACCTGCTCGAGTTATGGAACATTTTCACAGTAACTAAGACACAACTCATTTTCCAATACCTCACCTTCAATGGGGACATCACTTAAATGCACACTAACCCACGGCAATCTCAATATAGATTAAAAAACACAAGACTTGCCCAATCTAGTTCAGAGAGCCGTTGAGAGAGTTTCTCTGATACTGCATGTAATTCTTGTTCTGTTAACGTCTTTCTTGGCCTCTGGGGGAAAGGTGAATCCCAGGATAAGGCTGCAGCTCTGTTTTCATTTCTGTAATAAGTGACCATATGACACTTAAGTAGTCAGGTATTTATTACTTAGTTTAAAATAACTACAATACATGCCTTAACAAATACTTCATACTGGTCTTCACAGCTAAATCTGGAGAGTATACCCCTTACTTTTCAAATCCCTTTGCAAACAGATTGTAAACACTGAAGCCTGCAGTAATGTTACCTTTTTCCTTTGGGAAGCTTCCTTGTCCTAGGGCCTTGGACCTGAGTTGGACATGTTTCCTGTTTGCTATCTTTAGGCAACTTGGAAGTTAGGAAAACTCTATCATCTGGTTCCTATTAAAAAACAGAAAAAAGTTGACTTGAAAAAGCTACAAAGAAGAGACAAAAAAACATTTTGGGAGTGGGGAAGGGAGGACCTGTGGTATAAAGCTAGGTCCCATCAATCTCCACGTTTGTTTTTAAATGGATTTGTCAAAATACCCTATTGACACCCAATGCCAAAGGAATGGAGCAATGTCTATCATATAAACTTGTGCTCAGAAAACGTGTGGCTCAGGATGCCATTCAAATAGATAGGTGAGGCGTTCTGAAACATGAAATTTCAAGGGTTACAGCTATACCTGGACAACGAAAAAATGATAAAACCACAAGTGGAAAGTATTCAAGTTGTTATCTTTTGTATCAAGGAGTCAATAAGGGCTGTCCAAAACTGAAACAGTTCAAAGATGAAACCTCCCAAAAAATGAATAAAAACTCTTAACATTTTTAATAATTTATTTGTTAACCTTAGAGGGAATCTTTTAGAAAATACTTCTTGTGGTGAAGAAACATTTGATGTTTAATGATACCTTCAATTTTACTTCAGCATCTTTTTCTTCTATTAAAGTAAAATTAAATTTAATACTTTTTAGAAAATAGCAATGATAATATAATCACATTTTTAAAAACTTTTTAAATGAAGTCTAATGTCCAGCTCAATGAATTCTTTCAAAATGAACACTCCTATTTAACTGCTACCCAGGTCAAGAGATAGAATAGCTGTCGCCCAGGCTGGAATGCAGTGACACGATTATAGCTCACCACAGCCTCAAACTCCTGGGCTCAAGCTATCCTCCCGCTTCAGCCTCCCGAGTAGATGGGACTACATGTGCATACCACCATGCCTGGCTGATTTTTTTTAACTTTTTGTAAAGACAGTGTCTTGCTATGTTGCCCAGCCTGGTCCCAAACTCTTGGCCTCAGCCTCCCAAAGTGCTGGGATCACAGGCATGAGCCACTGTGCCCGGCCTAAATTATTTAATTAAGGACATAAACAACATGGATTCTGAAGCCAGAATGCCTGAGTTCAAATCCTGACTCTACGATTGCTGTGTAACCTCACATAAGATACTTAACCTCTCTCCATTGACTTCCCCATGGAAAATAAATATAGTAGCTACTCTAGAGTTGTTCTGAGGAGTAAATTATTCAACACCTGTAAAGTTCCCAGAACTGTGCCTAGCACAAAATAAGCATTCAGTTTGTGTTGGCTATTATTTTCCCTTTTCATACAATTATCTTATCCCATCTTCCTAGAACAAGAACATGCAGGTGTATACAGAGGTAAATTTTAAGAAGTACAATGCTTTGACTAGTGCAATATGTTTGATTACTATGCTAGCAGAGACCTCTTTATATATATGAGCTTCTAGCCAATTAAAAGCAAGCTTTTCCACTTACCACAGAAAATTCTATACGCTCTCCAGTGGAATTCACAGCCGGGGAGCAGTGACTTGAACGCAAGTATTCTTTTCCTATGGGGCAGGGTGCTCGAGGCTCTGAAGGGTGGTAGGGTGGATGTAAAGGAATAGCTGCTCGGATAGGCTCCCCTAGCTTCCTAGCACTTAGAATCATATTCTCAGAAGGGGTTTCCACTAGTAAGACAAATTGAAGTGGGTATCACGATGAAATTCTAAAAAATAAATCATTATATATATATACACCCCCCCCATATAAACAAGTTCACACACATTAATTAAAAATATTTTTTAAACTTGATTGGAACAAAGCACACACACACAAAATAATTGAACCAGGGATGCATCCTCAGCAAACAAGTAGGGATCTAATTAAATCACGACATAATTTTAATATTATCATAAAAATGTTCCCTGAAAGTTATCTAAAAATAATAAAAAATTGAAAGCAACCTAAATGGGTTGAAGAATGGCTATGTAAATTATGGTTCATCAACATGTTAGAAAAACAGCCATTAATGATTTTATGTGATACTACTATACGAAATTCCCAAAGATAACAATAAGGAAAGAGAATATTTTTCAAGATACTATATTTTGTCATTCACTAATAATTTCAATACCACTAAGTGATGTACTAGTGTATCAGAGACTCTTATTGTCCTTCAAAACAAAACAAAACCAAAAAACAAAAAAAAATCTTTGTTTGAGAGGAGGGTATATAGATAATAAAATAGTGGATGCAAAAATATGTGAACAAAGACCATCTCAAGCAGAAATGAAAGCTCATAATTAAAAGCAAACATTTACAAATAAGATCGTGTAAAACCAAAATGAATCTCATATAAATCAACAAATGTATTAATAAAAAGGCTAATAGCAATAGTAACTGTCCCAGGAACTACTGTCCCCCAACTCAGCAGTAGTCTAAAGAACTAATAATACCCATTACAACTCACTGTCTTCAACAAAGGATGTCCTATTCTTGGACAAAAAACTAGATGAGGGGGGGTATAACACGTCTTCACGTGATTTAGAACTTGGTGAGGTTGAGGCTTTTTTAGACTGTACTTCATTAGAACCTTGGGCACCTGGGAAAGAAAATATTAAAGGTAAAATTTTTAACTATCAAAAGAATTGCTAAATATTATACTAAAAACCAAGAGTTTTATACTCAGGGAATAAAAATTTCAGGAATAACATGTTAAAAAAAAAACTATGTTGTCCCAATTGCTTGAAATACCAATTATTTTTAATAATGATCAGATATTAAGATGCAGTTTTGTAGCCCAGAATCATTTACACAACTTAAAAGCAAAGTTTTATACAACGTTTCATTATTTTGCCTCAAGAAACTAGGTGCTGAAGTTGTAGAAATGCTATTGTGTGGGCATGTCTCTGGGTACGAAAAGATAGCTGAGTTAGGAGACTTGGCTAGTACCACAGAGATTTATAGTCCAGAATTGAAGCCTAAAATTGAAGCCTGTGAATGTATATGACAGTTATTTGACATCATAAATCTAAGTACCAAAGGAAGCTGCTATATACCCTTTTATCACATCAAACCCAAACACCTTAGCCTGGCCTCTCTCTCAATCTTTTCTCCTTTGCCTTAGTTGCATTACTCTTAAACACAATTCCTCTCTCTACTTATAATCTAAAAACAAGTAATTCATGTTTTACAGTCACATCTTTTTGCACAACACTTGATATCACAGAACCCATTTCCAATATCACTATCTCTTCCATCCCCCGTCAGGCCATCTGATTCTCTTCCTTCAAGAAACATTCTTGCATTACCTACAAGTGACTATCATTCCATTACTTTGCCTATCCCAATGGCAAGCATATGTCTTGGTCTACTATCTGACCTTCCAGACTTAGGTTCTTTGAACACAATTCCTTGGAACACAGTGTCTATTCCTTGGAATGAGAGTACTAATGCTGAAAGGAACATCAGAGATGGGTTAGTCCCATTCTCTAATTTCAAACTTGAAGAAACCAGGGCTCAGAAAAGGTAAGAGCCTTGTGCAAAGTCACACAGCCAGTAGCAGAGTCTGGATGAGAACGAAGGTCATTTGATTCCTAATTTAATGTACCTAATTCCACTCTAGTATTCTCATCAGTCTGTCCAAAAAATACTTATTGTGGCTTGGTGTTCTGCCAAGTTTTGGGATACTAAGATGAATAATTTCACTATATATTAGGTCATTAAATATGAATGCCCCATTTCAAATCAAAAGCATAGTTTATTTTATCTCAAACAAGCAGTACAATTAATCAAAGTATGCACCTAAACTATTAACACAGTTTTGCTGTCTTAACAGTAGCTTGTTGATGCCAGTAGCAAAGAAGCCTGGAAAGCGATGAAATCACGAAAGGCGTTTTCCACAGCTTGTTGGGAATTGAATTTTTTTCCTTGCAAGAAGCGGTCCAAAGCCTGGAAGAAGTGCTAGTCAGTTGGTGCAAGGTCTGGTGAATACAGTAGATGACAGAGAACAGCACTGTTTGTGTGACATGTGGTCGAGTGTTGTCTTGCAAGAGGATTGGCCTGTCTCTATTGACGAATCTCAGCTGCTTAATCACAAGCATCCTCATCATTTCATCCAAGTCGTTGAAGCAGACATCCACTGTAATTGATTGGACAGGTTTCGTGAAGCTGTAGTGGATAACACCAGCACCGGACCACCAAACGGGTATCATTAGCTTTTTTTGATGAATATTTGGTTTTGGACTGTGTTTTAGCACTTCATCTTTATCCAACCATTGTGCCAAATATTTGCGATTGTCAAAAAGAATCCATTTGTCATCACATGCATTACGGTGTGGAAATGATTCGCCTTTGTCACGACAGCAAAGAAAGGCAAGCTTCGAGATGATTTCTCTTCTGACACTCGTTTACTTCATGTGGTACCCATCTATCCAGCTTCTTTACCTTGCTGATTTGTGTCCAATGGTCCAATATTGTTGGAATAGTAACGTCAAACCTTACTGCTAATTCATGCATAGGTTGAGATGGATTTGCTTCCACTACATCTTTCAGCTCATCATTATCCACCTTGGTCTCAGATCGCCCACGTGGCTCATTTTCAAGATTAAAATCACCAGAACGGAACTTCTCAAACCATCATTGTGCTGTGCGTTCTTTAGCCACATCTTTCCCAAACACTTCGTTGATATTTCAAGCTGTCTGTGCTGCCTTGATTCCACCATGGAACTCATATTGAAAAGTAACACAAATTTTTGACTTATCCATGGTTTCACAAAAACTGCTCTTAAAAAAAAAAAAAAAAACTTGAAAGATAATCCACAAGCCAAACCATGTGTCTGAAAGACTGAGGATATACCTTCACAATAAACATAACACAAGAAGTGTCAAAGTGAAATGTCAGCAACATCAACTGTCAAACTTAGTACTTAAGGAAATTGGAGATTTCATACTTAATAACCTAATATTTTATTTATCTTATTTATCAGCTGCCCCCGTAAGTACAATGTAAACTCCACAAAGGCAGGGATTTGGTTTGTTTACCACAGTATCACCACTGCCTAGCACAGGAAGGGCACTGAATAAATATTTGCTGAATGAGTATGACATGGCTACTGTTCCTAGAACTCAATTCATGTAACAGACAAACTGTAAGTCACCATGCAATGTGTAAACGGTGTTACAGCAAAAAAGGTGGCCACACTATAGGAACACAGAGCTGTAGAGCCTGAGACAGGTGGGGGAGGCTGTGCACTGAAGGGTGAGTTTGCCAGTAATAGAAAGGAAGCAAGAGCATCCCAGTAGTGGAAATAATACAATCCCAGGGAACAGCACAGCAACTAAGGTGGGCATGCTCGAGTAGGGTGGTGGGAGAAAGGCAAGGTGGGAGGCTCAAAACTGGGGCCTGAAAGAAATTCAGGTCTACTGCGCACAAGCGCAAGTAGTAGGCTGTCGGAAATGTGGACTGAAGCCTGGGAGAAAAGTTACCACTGGGTATATGAACTTGTTGAAATGATGGAAAATACTGAGTCAAACCAGTTCAGGAAACTACAATTAAGGAATACTCTTGACAGTGTGACTAGACTGTAAAGTGACATCCAGAATTCTCTTCCCAGGGAATCAGGTACCACAGATTACATGACAACCTTGTATCCACTTATTTGCTTTGGACTTATATGCCCATGTGCCTGTGACTTCCACTTGACTGGATTTCAGATAACTGTTCATATTTAGTGGGTAATGGTGGTATGCTGGAATTTTAATTCTAATATTTAATTAGGACTCTATTTTTCACAATTTTAAACATTCGTATGTATTAACTATTTACATTTTATAGTTGTATGTTGAATAACAATAACTAATATTTAAAGTTTAAGTACTCACCATTACTTCTTAGAGAAAAGGTATGCGCTGTGTCTCCAAGTCTAATAATTTCACCAGTGGATTCTGCTTCATCTCCATCCCAAGACGGGCCCAAAGCCTCAGACGACAAGGAGCACCTGAAAGAGTTCCCTCATTCACTCAGGGCCCAGGCTCGCCACAGAGGGCCCTTCCTCTGAGGACCTACAAGCTGCTTTAAGCAGCTGGCCTGCAGATGTTCAGACTGCTCATTGCTAGGGGAGAAACAGGGAAAGACTCTCCCTTTTGCTGTTTATCATGTCTTGCTGCTTTTTGATCTGGTTTGTTTTGACTGATATATAAATGGTGTACAATTAAGGATTAAATGTATAGAATAGCAAACACTGGTGACTCCTGGGGTGTGGGAGTGGATGGGAGTCAGGGTAGGGCATTAATTTTGCATTAAATATCCTTGAATTATTTCACTATTGCACTTATTTTGTTATTTTAAAAAAATCTTATGATGAAAGAAATCCATCTTACAATGGTCTCCTTTGAGACACGTTTTTCACAATGTACTATACCTAAAAAAGGTGGCACTGCCTGTGCTTTTCAAACCATGACAAACTCCACAAAAAATATTGAGAATCAGGTATTTAAAAGAAAGTCATAGCATCATGTTCAACCTTTAGTTAGCAAGAAGTACAATCAAACTTGTAACGACAATGTATTTTGTCTACAAGAGAAACACAAATTTTAAAATTCTGATATTAGTCAATGATACTGGTTCATGAGGGTGCAGTAACCCAGCACTTTTACACTGTTGATGAATGCATAGTCATGGGTCTTTCTGGAAAATAATTTGGCAACTTTTATTAATAGCCTTGACCAGGCATGGTGGCTCATGCCTGTAATCCTAATACTCTGGGAGGCTGAGGCAGGAGGATTGCTTGAGGCCAGGAGTTCGAGACCAGCCTGAGCAAGAGCAAGACCCCATCTCTGGAAGCCATGAGAACTATTTTTCAAGTTGCATATAACTTACGCACAGAAAACAATAAAAAATAACAAATTTTTCATTAAATTAGAAAGGATTGTTTTGTTTTCAAAGTTTTTACTCTATTTTCATAATAAAACACTGTGGCCCCAAGGAAAAAAATTTTTTTCTAGTGTGGCAGTCAATGTCTTAAAACTCCCTCAGGAAGGTTTAAAATACGAAAAGTTGGTAAAATTTTCACATTAGCTTTCTTTGGTACCATTCTAGTATATTATGTGCAATTTTAATTCTTAGTCAAAAAGCATAAATTGTTTTGATTAAATTCATGGAGATTGAGTGATACCTCCCAAAAGAAACTCTCTTCCATGATGATTTAGATTCTTTAGTACTTTCTGGCTCTTCCAAAAGTTCTCCTCGATGGGATTCTGTAAAATACTGTTCAGTTTCACCTGTTCAGAACAGATAAAAACAACAATACCAAAAAACCCCCAAGTTAATACTACTCCTTCTATACAACAGGCAAGTAGAAGTAAACGCAGCCAGCACCCCCAATCTGTTCTAGTAAACCCGGCCCTTACGAAAGTGAAATTACAAAGAACCAAATCACCACCTACAATGAACATGTGTTACTTGAGTAACAAAGAAACAAGAATGTTGATGTAAAAGCAGGGTTGGGCCAGAAGTGGTGGCTCACGCCTGTAATCCCAGCACTTTGGGAGGCCAAGGCAGAAGGAGCGCTTGAGGCCAGGAGTTCAAGACCAGCCTGAGTAAGAGCAAGAACCTGTCTCCACAAAATACAGAAAAATTTTACCGTGAATAATTGTGTGAAGAAAGAAATAAAAATAAGAAAAATTAGCTGGGCATGGTGGTGCCCGCCTGTAGTCCCCCTACTTGGGAGGCTGAAGCTGGAGGATGGCTTGAACCCAGTAGTTTGAGGTTGCAGGGAGCTATGATGAGGCCACTCCATTTCAGCCTGGGTGACAGAACAAGATCCTGTCTCAAAAAATAAAAAAATTTTTAAAAAGTAGGATCTCCAGTTGTATCTGCAATGTTTCATTTTTTAAAGCTAGGCAGCAGGTTCATTTATTATTCTTTATACCTCTCTATCTTTAAGGGATGTCTGAGGCAATCAATCAAGATGACCAAAAACATGATAGTGTCAACCTACTTCATGCTCCAAGACAATCTGCCTTAGCCTAACAGACCATATCATGCCTTGGATGAAAATTTTCCTAAGACTATCAACCTTTTTTCCACTCCAATATACTTGAGGAATACACATTTTCACCAGCAGCAGTAACTCACCAGGGCAGTGATTTCAGGAGGTACATGGGTAAAACCTCCTATGTTAGATTTATCCCTCGGGATATTCCCACACACTTCTCTAGAGATTCACAGTTCAAACATGCACCTTCATTTTTTTCTATTTCCATATTCAACAAGCAACAGTAATATTAACATTTATTGTGCATTTACTCTCAGCTAGGCCATGTGCTAAACTATTTTCACATATTTACTTAACCTTCACAACAACCATGAAAGAATTTTAGACAAGAAAACAGGCTTAGAGAGCCTCAGTCACACAGTGAGAGGCAGAACTTAGCATGGTCTGGCTTCGAATCCCTCCTTCTTCAGTGGTAAATGAAAATGCTCACTCAGGTCCCAGTTAAAAGCTGCCCTGCACAGCTGACATGAACAGTGATAGTAAAGATTTATTTTCCATTATTGTTAATTAGCATTTTGAAAATCTGATCAGCTCCAGGTAATACTGCCAAATAAGTATATTTTGGACCTGCAAAGGTGAGAATCAGACCTTAGAAAACCATTGTCCAACTATGGTATTGCCATATAGGGAGGCCTATGTGAACAATTCCCTCTTAGCACCACCACACACTACTCACCTTCCCTGGGAATATTGCTCAGCCTTTCACTACCACCAGACTTACATGAAAGTATCTCTCAGTTCTATCCTCCTCTCTTCATACCAACTGCCCTATCATCAGCCAGGCATTACCACCCCTGCTCTACCTGTAGTCAAGCACTAAATTGTAAAAACTGCTGACTTTACAACAGCTTAAACTAATCTCAGTCTCTTTACTTAGAGGCAGTTTTCTACCTCTTAGCCCTGATGCTAAAAAGACTAAAAGGACACAGAGCACCAAATACCTACTGGTAACCTTGAATTAGGTGAGCTCCACATGTCAATACTTTCCCCTAATTCTTACCCTTTTATGTTTTTATTGTACGTATTTATGGCTGTCTCCCTGACTTGAGCGCAGGTTTCTTAGAGAGCAATAAACATGACGTAACTTTGAGTCATTGGAGAGTACCCAGACTAGTATTTAACACGTACTAAACACGCGAACATTTTTTAAATTAAAAAAATGAATTTCCAGGGTGGCAAACCTTTCAATTTTCCCTTCCAGCTTTTAATTCTTTTTTGCAGCAATGACTAAAGATAGGAAACTCTAACTAAAGATTTTAAGATTAATTTCAAATGTTATACTCACAGCATAGGTCTCACCATCAACAATGTAAGAATTAAGAATGATGAGCCTCTCCTAATTTTGGGTCTTAATTTGTGTAAGAATTTATGTTAATTGCTGTTGCTGCTGGAAACTTTTTTATATAATTTGGCAACATAAGAATAGGTCCTATCTTATCCCATCCATGATATTTTGGATAATAATATGGCAATAATGATCTTTATAATTTTCATTAAAAACATAAAATCAAAATTTCACACAATAAATTGTTACAATTTGAGGAACTGGGTAACTCAAAGAGTAAAACAGAAAATATTCAGGTTGTCACAACATACAAGAGTAGGTTAGGAGCATACATTCAGGGCAACTTGAGTCTATGCTCCAGGTTTGCAAAAAAAATAATAAATTAAAGTATAAATTAAGTTATCTTAAAAAAAAAAAGTAGGTTGAAGACAGAAATGCACCAACTCTTCCTGCTGATGCCTCACTAACATTCGAATTTGTAATATAAATGGCAATTCTGACAGAAAATTTTGGAGTAAGGAATTTTATGCAATCATAGGACTATAAACAATTTAGCCAGAAATTTACCTATTATAGATTAGTTTTAAAGTAATTTATAAGCAACATCCAAGTTAACAAAGAACATGATGACAGTCTAGGAAAGAGTTTCCAACCACTTGGAACAGGAAGAATTAGAAATTTACAATTAAATGTATCAGGTATACTGTATTAGTGATTCTGCTTTCTACAAAGAAAAACAGGCAAAAGGGACATAACACGATGTAGATCAAACCAAATTTCCATTCTTATACTTACTTTTGTCATGAGATGTTTCACTGATGTGTTCTGTAAGATACTCCAGCAACCCATCAAATATTTCTAGGAGATTCTTAATAGATTCTTTATCTCCTTTCACTATGTTTTCTCCTGAACACAGAATATAGAGCTATTAAAAAATTTAAGCAAGAAATCTGAAAGCCAAATAATCTTGAAATGAATATAATAACACTGTGAAAATGCTAGTCAAGAACACAGGAGAAACAATGATATTATAAATATTAAAAACACCAATTTCCTGCTGCCTGATTATATCTGAAGAAATAAAGGAGATGTCCTTAAACATGGTGTTTAATAATTTCTGGCAAATTCCTTCCTTTCTTCAAGAAGCAAAATAATTGGACTTAAGAAAACATCCTCTTGAGTAAGATTTATACCAATATATAAAGCAGCTAAACAGAACTTTACCAGGCTGGTGGAAAAAAATGGTAGGAGAAAACATTTTCACCTTATGGGATCCTACTTTAGATGATAGTTTGTTCAGAAGATAACAGGAGTTATCAAAACAAAACAAAACCAAAAAAACTTGCTAGGATACCTTCATCAGGAATTCCTGGATTTTGCTCCCACCTCCCACATTTGTTAACTTCTATTCACTTTGTGTAGATCATACCACTTTTCTGATTAAAACCCCGTCCATGGCTCCCTTTCTAAAATTTAAGCCCTGCATATATAAACCCCTTCTTAATCTCACACCATCCTCAACCTCTCCAGCCTCATCTCCCACCCACTTTATACTCGTAAATTAATCATGAAACAATCCCTAGCACGGTACCTGGCCCAAAACCGCTTTTTAATATAAATGTTAAGTTGAAATGTTGAATAGCAACAGGTTGGCGAAAGCATGGAAACTTGACGTGTTTAATGTCACCTAAATGGACTCCAATCAACATCAGGTACAGATGGAACTTAACTCTTGTGACACTCTGGTTGCCCTTAGGGAGAGTCTATCTGGCATTCTCATGAGTTCAAACCAGTATGGGACAAGCAGAGTAGAAATTTGATATTTGGGAGAATCTAGCCATTCATAACTTTAGCCATGATGCAAAACAAACCTAAACCAGATATCTATCTTTATACTACTACTAGTAAAGACAGATAATGTTAGACAGTTTTTTTTCTGTTTAAAACTAACCAGAAATCTTGTTTTCGAGCCCTGTGTTTTTCTGGCTTAAAATACATAAGTATACCCCATGGGTATACTCAGGACCTCTGAGTTTCCAGGACGGGGAATATACTTTGACAACCTAGCAACTAAGACTGCTGGCCAGAATGCAGTGCTTCATGATGTAGAAGAAACTGCTTTAAACAGAACACAAGGAGTAAAAAGCTGCTTTGTAGTCTACTGAAGGAGGTAAGCAGTTCTGCAATTTTTCATGGGGTGGTGTAATTTGTCAGGGGCAGCTTTGCATTAAAAAGTTCTACAAACCTATTTATGTTTATAACTTTGCTACAGTATGTTTAAAAAGCACAAATACCAGAAATTGCCCTACTCAGGTGATAAAGCAATTCAAAATTGCAAAAGAAAAGGGAAACTCTGGGATTATCCCTCAAAATGAATTATCTCCAAACTGATTTACCCATTTATTCACCTAGAACTGTACTCAAAAACTTGAGAGTATTTTCTCTTTGCAAAAATTTGTTCTTGTCAATACAAAATTAAGAGATGTAAATTAGGACCTATTCTGATTAACATTTATCTCCTTTAACTACTGTCAAAGAATAAATCAACAGTAACAATCCTTCCTTTTGTGACTAAAATATAGTTTCAAGTCCCCAAGATTCCCTCTGTTCATTAGCTTGAAATAATTAACTGGAATAATACTCATTTCTCACTATCTACAAATGTAAAGATTTATAAATATAGTTGGTATGTTTGCTTTTAGAATATACCATAATATTTTATTTTGGAAATTTAATTTTTTTTGAGTAGAGAATATGATTCAAAATTGAAAAAGTACAAAAGATTTATAGTGAAAATTCTTGTCCCCTTGTCCCGAAGCAAGAGGTTCTCCTTGTTGAAGGCAATCAGTATTATAAGTTTCTCATGTATGTTTCCAGAGTCTTTCCTATTGCAATCAACCACATATATATTCTCTTCACTTTTGTTTTTTTAACAAAAAATAGCATCCTCTGCCCATTCATTATAACTGCAGCACATTTTCCTCACACAATATATATTGGAGATTATTCCCCTAATGTGGAACATTGCACATAGAGCATCCTCAATCATCTTTTACATCTGCAGAGTAGTTCACTGTGTGGGCCTATCAAAATGTATTTAACCAGTCTTGATTAATGGACATTTAGATGTTTCAAATTTTTAGTTATTACAAACAAGCAGCATTAGTATGCTTTAAAATAACAAAACAATAAAAAACATACCTCAAATTACCAGCTAGGATACTTACATTTCAGACCCAGATCCACCACAAACTCAACGTTCAACTCTCACGTATGGTCCTTAATTATATCAGTTGATTGCCTTGGCTTAGGCTTACAGTTTGGTCTACTCCATTAGCTCACCGATTTGGTTAATTAAACAATGTCTAAGGTTCTATCCAACAAATTATTTTACTAAAATGCATAATTATCTGATGGTAAAGTATATACCAACCTGTTATGTGAGACAAGCTGACCTGCAGGTAATCCAAGGCCAGTGAATCAATTACTGCTTGTACATTGTGTGCATCATCCTCTTGACTCCTGGGAATAGCTATGAGGTCTGTGGGGAAAAAAAGTCACATAATTTTGTATCTACGAGAGTCCAAGTTTTCATCAATCTGCTAGAAAAGTAAGCTCTGCCCAAACACAACAAGCTATAAAGTACAGATAAAAAATAAAAGCCTGAATTCTACACAGAATCTTTATTGGTTATTTATTGAACTCATTTTTCAATGTTGAATACTGATTGGTTGAGTATGGTTGAGTATTTATTACACCCAACATATATATAAGGATGTTTTACAAGAAGCACCATTTAAAGGAAGATAAAGTGGTCTCTAAATTTAAGGAGATGCTAATAGTCTAATAAGGGAGGCAAGATATGAGATTTTTAACCCATAACTACAGGCTGCTGTCCGTGAGTAAGAGAAAAAAAACCACAGCAGGTGTTCAAAGAGGGTTATTATAGTATATCCCCTTAAAATGGCCTATTGGGAATTACTGGCATAAAGGTTTAAAAGGTCAGTCAGTACAGATCAGAGTGCAGAAATATTTTAACACCAAGTTTGGAGTTTCTCCTCTAGTTTTGAGGAAGATGAACCCTACAGAGGGTTGAGACTAGCACCAAAGATAAAAGCTAGAGGCCATCCCATTATTCCAGCAAGGGGTGAGGCCACTGACTCATGCTAACAACAGGACAGGAAGAGAAACCATACAGATCTTACAGGAATTAATGATTATAAACTACACAAAGAAACAGAGGCCATAGAGGAATCTATGGATAAGGACTATGAGATATTTAACCATGGATACAGCAAAATGATGTGGCACCTCTGACAGAAACGAGCAAGTCACAACTTACAAGATGATAGGATATATAATTTATTAACTGTCTTCTTGGAAAACTAGGTTCATAAAGTAAAAACATCAATTCTTATCCCTAATACTGGTTAAGTAACAGAATCCAACAAATTTCCAAATTCCACTCAATTTTAGAACCTTTGAAGGTACATCTACAGAAAGGGTGTGACCTTCACAAAGCACTAGGCATGCTTAAGTTAAAACATCAAACTGATTCACTCAAGGCTGTTATCATGAGTAGGTTCCATAAAGTATTCATTAATGCAATATTAAGATAGAAACAAGAAGTAGACAAAGAAAATATAAAATTTTATAAATACCAAAGAATTTAACTAAAGGCACTAGAAACTTCTGGCCTAAGACACAGACACAGTTACTCTCACTTTTAGTACCCTTACCTGGTACTTTTTCTCCCAAAATGGATTGATAAAGAGCAATAAAAACATTAGCATCACAGTCTTCAAGTTTGTGTATCCTCAGGTGTATGTGGCATTTAAAAAGAAGGTTATTAGCAATGGTTATCCACTCTGTTGGGAAAGAAGGGAGAAAGATTAGTCTTAAATAGCACTAGAAAAAGTCATACGCACATTTAAAAAAACCACAACCCTCACAAAAACAGACACTGAACTCGAAGAAGACAAAGAATTTGTTATAGAATTTCAAAGACCCTCCTAAGCATGATTTTTGAAAAGATGTATCTAATTTCTCAGGATGATTTTCAGAGTGCTTTCATTTCAATGCAGTAAAAACTAAAATGGAAATCCAATGTTTACTGCTGCAACCTAAAGTCGTGGGTTTTTTTATTATTTACTTATGACTGGCAAAGAACTAAAATCTTAAATTATTTGCCAGTAATTTTTATTTTATAAGCCTTTCACAGGTGTTTTTAGTTAAAACACAGTTGCAAGCAAACGGGAATATTATGTGAAACACGACAGTTTGTTAATGATAACCAAAGGTTACCAGAAACTAATTAATGTGTGTTGCTTCAAATTCTCAATAGTATTGGTCATATTTTTACCCAATTATCTTGTGCAAGTCAGGATTTCTCTGGTGCCCAAATAAGCGGTGATTAACTTAGGCTGTTAAGAACTGAATAATGACAACATCAACATGAATGCATTTGTTAGTTTTTCTTTATTATATTTGATATATATGCAAAAAACATGGGAAAAACATAAAAATATCCCTAAGCTCAGAATTAGCACATTACCAACACTAAGTTTTCCTGTGTACCACAGTCTCCCCTCCTCCAGATATTGCTGGGATTAGCAAAGTTTAAGGGTTTCTCAACCAAAGGTAATTTAGAAAGCTTGAAACACGTGTTCCCTGAAATGGTTGGCGATTAAGAGGAAAGCCCTTTTATTCAGTATTAGAGATATCTCCAATAAGTTCTGGAAACAAATGGGTATGTGTTTTCAATGCACGTTATCCCCCTCTCCCCACGCCCATTTCTCACAGCTGACCAAACCATGACATCTGGTTTGTACGCTGTCCTGGAGAAAAGGATGAAAGCGTCCTAGACAACCAAATCAATTCGCTTTTCGAAAGCGGTGCTAGACAAAGCCGGTAACTCTAGAGGGCAGTGAAGAGAAAAAAGCACCACTAGTCTACTATGACAGGGGCATCAACAGATCTTGAGTGGTATTCCTCAAAGCACCAATACAAATGTAGGTACGACCTCTGTCCTCTTAACTGTAAGAGCGGAGAGCACATGCACAGTGGCTAGTACCCCGGAGAAATGCAAGTCCGGGTAAGACCCTTCCGACTGCTCTTTTTGCAGCCAGGATGCGGGTGTCCGACCAGTCTCGACACAAGACTCCCCTCTCCCACCACATATCGCTGCTCGACGGCCTCGAAGCCAAGAGGGAGACAGACCGAGAGACCCTACCCAGAGCCCACGCGACTGCGAATGTGTGTCCGACAGTCACGAGCCCGGCCAGTAGCCCAGACCCAGTTCAGGCCGGGCCAAGGCCTTCGGGGAGTTGGACGGCTTCAGTCCACACACACTAGGGTTCTAAGCTGAGACTCACCCGCTTCTGAACCGGCCATGTCGCGGAGACAGGTCGCCGCCGGACTCCCAGGCAGACGCGCGGGCGACGGTGTCCGGCAAGGGCCGCACGGCGCAGGCCGGGCGCTGGGAAGAAGGAACACGAACAAAAGTGTGGGGACGGAGGAGTGAGAGAGGGCGGGGCGTTAAAACGGCTTCTCCCCGCTGATTGGTCATCAGAGGAGCACGTCCTTTTCACAGCACGCGCCAAGGCGGCGGTTTGCGGGCTCTAGATACCACTCTGTGCGGGCAAGAACCCGCTAAAGAATTCTCGGGTCGGTGGGTCGGCGGGTCCAGGCCTGGCCGGTCTCCCGGGGGCATTAGAACTGCACTTCCGGTGAGCTATTTCGTTATGTATTCCTCCGCCGATGCCAACATAAGTAGTGCGGTCGGTCCTCCCGTGGGCGGGGGTCAGTCACGTGACAATGCCAGGCTCCGCCTTCCCGTCTCATTTGGTTATGGGCGTCAGCGCTGTTTGGAGACGTAAACATATCTAAGTGGGGAGAGTGGGTTGGCCTATGCTGGCTGTTTTATCGTCTGGTTGGACCTGGAGAAGGGCGGGGTGGCTTTCTTGACGTGGGGAAAGACGAGGAAAAGGTGAAGTCGAGGCAGTGCAGAAGGAGGCATTCCGGTGGTGGGTGGGTCCAGACATGAAAGGGGGGAAAAACGGGCCACTCTGAGGGAGCGGCGGGGGGAGGGGCAAGGCCACGGCGGGTTCCGGAACGCCGGCGGGCGTTGCGGCCTCCGCGCGGGGGGCGGGGTGATTAGGTCATAGAGCGGCTCCCAGCATTCTCTGCGGCGCAGGAGGCGGTCCAGACTATAAAACCGGCTGCCGAAACGCGGCCGGCACCTCATTCATTTCCACCGGTCTCTGGTCGTGCAGCTCCGGCTCTTGTCATCGCCCTCCCTCCTCCGCTGCCGCCCCCCCAAGGCTTCGCTGTCGCCGAAGCCACTTGCAGCGACTCGTCGCACCCGATTCTCTCCACTTCGTTCCCAGCCAACCGCAATCATTGACACCATGTCGGGTTATTCGAGTGACCGAGACCGCGGCCGGGATCGAGGGTGAGTGGGAACTGACCTGTCAGGCCCGGCGGGTGGGGGATGGGAGGCCGGTGAGAGAGGCGGCGGGCGGGGGTGGTGCGGTTTGCTGTTTCAGCTTGTCCTCCGGCCTCCCCGAACGAAGGCTTGCGCCATTTTGATATCCACGTAAAAGTGGTTGGAAGAGATTTGCCAATTAACTGCCCCCAAGCTCGTTCTTTGTTTGGGGGCGGGGGCCGTCAGGGCCTCCGCGATCTAGTAGCTGTTGGGGGAATTCAGAAGAACGTTTTGTGAGGGGAGAGAGGTGCGACGCTTCGATGCGGACGAAGGCGCCGCCGTTAGGTGCAACCTTTCGGGAGGTGTTTTAGGGGTTGCCGGGAATTCTGTGGGAGCGAGGAGACGGTTTTCAAAGCCACTGATGCTGTGGGCGTAGGGGGGTGGCCGGCGCCACCGGCATCGGCCATGTGGCTGAGCCGCGGGTACAAAATGCCGGCCTCGGACATGGCGGCGCCTTTGTTACCCCGCCCGGCGTAGGAGCTCAAAATGGCAGCGTCGAGAAAATGTGGCGCAGAGAGAAATGCGAGACAAAGGGGGAAGCGCCGCCCCAGCGGGAACGCCGCCCGGCCGACTCCGCCCGGGCCGGGACTCCTCCCCCGGTAGTTGCCGGCTCCTCCTTCCCTTTTTCCTCACGTTATATAATTTTGCTGGGGATCGGGAGCGCTACCGCGGGATCCCCCCAACTCGGTTCGCTTGCATAAGTGTCCCCGAGAATACCCTTGTTCTACTCTCGCTGCCTGTGCTGTTCCGTTATCCATTCTTAACACCAAAGCTCCTTTGCTTGGAAACAGACATAAAAATAACACCGCTGTTAAGCTCCTCCCTTTGTATCGTTCTTATCCCAGGCACTTTAATTCCTCAGACTCGTGGGAAAGACTACAGTAGCCACGAGCTTGTCTTTCATTGTAATCCAAACTTCTGGTGTTTGGGTAGCAAGTTTCCGACCTCATAAATCCTAGGCTGTTTACTTGGTCTCAAAAGTGTGTACTTGGGACTATGGAAAATGAGATAGACAATGTTAATTGTGGCGGTTGAAAGAACAACTCACTGAGGACAGTGCTAGGTATATCTCTAGAAGTCTGCTTTCAATGGTTTTTAATGCGTGCCAAGGGATGGTAAATAAATCTGTAGAGAAATCCATATACAGCCATTTGAAATGTGGACGATCTTTTTTCTTAATTTCAGGTTTGGTGCGCCTCGATTTGGAGGAAGTAGGGCAGGGCCCCTATCTGGAAAGAAGTTTGGAAACCCTGGGGAGAAACTAGTTAAAAAGAAGTGGAATCTTGATGAGCTGCCCAAATTTGAGAAGAATTTTTATCAAGAGCACCCTGATTTGGCTAGGCGCACAGCAGTGAGTAATTTCTTGTGGCTTCATCAGGCTATAACTCAATAATGGCTTTTAGTAAATCAAAATTTGACACGTGTTTTGCAAATGATTTGATTTTGATGGTTACAGTTTCTGACTTCATAGTTGGGGAAGAGGTGTGACTCACTTTTGGAAACAGGTGGCTTTGAATTTTTCTACTTAAAATGGTTGAGTATAACAGAATAGGTGGTTCATATGCTATAAAGAGTTTTCATGTGTGGTTCCAGATAAAAACGTAGGGCACTTCAAAATAGTTGTTAAACTTAGGGTTTACCAGTTTAGTTAGGTATGGTTATCGTGAGACTTAAGAGTATCATTTTTGTTTTGCAGCAAGAGGTGGAGACATACAGAAGAAGCAAGGAAATTACAGTTAGAGGTCACAACTGCCCAAAGCCAGTTCTGAATTTTTATGAAGCAAATTTCCCTGGTAAATGCTAGTTTTGAGTCTGCCCCTGCATTGTTGTTCCTCCCTTTGTCTTGGCATTACTAATTCTTATTAAATTGCTATTACTAATTACAGCAAATGTCATGGATGTGATTGCAAGACAGAACTTTACTGAACCCACTGCTATTCAAGCTCAGGGATGGCCAGTTGCTCTAAGTGGATTGGATATGGTTGGAGTAGCACAAACTGGATCTGGGAAAACATTGTCTGTAAGTTTGGGAGAACTCTTGAGTTAATATGATACATGCAACAGAAAATGGAATGGGAATGAAAAGAAACCAGAGTATTCATTTAACTTCTTTATTTTGTTTGTTCCCACCCAAAATAGTATTTGCTGCCTGCCATTGTCCACATCAATCATCAGCCATTCCTAGAGAGAGGCGATGGGCCTATTGTAAGTGTTATATATATCTTAAATTTTGGCTAGAGGTGTAGCGTAGAGATGTGTAGACTATGTGGCAAAAGATGTAATTTTGTGGTTTTTATATAGAGAGATCAGTAATCTCATGCAGTTTTAGCTGGAGCTACTTTGGGTATCAGACAACACAAAGGATGTGTCAGTATAACTAATAAATTAGTAATTTAAAAGTAGTATCCAGATCTGTGCTACAAGCTGTTCCTCTTTCTTTAGTGCTTGGTGCTGGCACCAACTCGGGAACTGGCCCAACAGGTGCAGCAAGTAGCTGCCGAATACTGTAGAGCATGTCGTTTGAAATCTACTTGCATTTATGGTGGTGCTCCCAAGGGACCACAGATACGTGATTTGGAAAGAGGTATGTGATAAAAAAAGGTTTTGTTTGTCACTGATGGTGGTAAAAATTGTAGATGTTACAGTTACACTTCTGTGTTTAATTGAAGGTGTGGAAATCTGTATTGCAACACCTGGAAGACTGATTGACTTTTTAGAGTGTGGGAAAACCAATCTGAGAAGAACTACCTACCTTGTCCTTGATGAAGCAGATAGAATGCTTGATATGGGCTTCGAACCCCAAATAAGGAAGATCGTGGATCAGATAAGAGTAAGTGTCCTTAAATGTGTTATCTTTTCAAACTGAATTCTAAATTCACTTTTAGAGTACAGTGCTAATTTTTTTCCCCAAAATCTGTTAGCCTGATAGGCAAACCCTAATGTGGAGTGCGACTTGGCCAAAAGAAGTAAGACAACTTGCTGAAGATTTCCTGAAAGACTATATTCATATAAACATTGGTGCACTAGAACTAAGTGCAAACCACAACATTCTTCAGATTGTGGATGTATGTCATGATGTAGAAAAAGATGAAAAGTAAGTTTTACTAACTCTTAAAAACAACTTTGCTATACAAATTGAGGAGTAATTATTTTGTGCATTATCTTAAGTGATTTCAGTTGGTGTGCTCTATGTTCATCTAAAACTAGCCTACCAGTCCTTCTGAAAATCTCTTAAATCCTCCAGATAATTGGCTGTACTCATTGACGGAATTCCCATAGGAAAAGGAATTCATATGTCCCCTGGTTTACTCAAGGACTAAGGGTAGAATTGCTTGATAACTGGTTTTGCAGGTGTTTCTTCTTTGACTTTTAGCCCTGTGAATTCGACTTAATGTTTCACTGACCATAAATTTGTGGCCATAACCATTTACTACTTTGAAAATTCAATTTTTCCTTTTTTTTCTAGACTCATTCGTCTAATGGAAGAGATCATGAGTGAGAAGGAAAATAAAACCATTGTTTTTGTTGAAACCAAAAGAAGATGCGATGAGCTCACCAGAAAAATGAGGAGAGATGGGTATGTAGGTTTCTTTCTGTAGAAGCAGATGTATTAGAACTGAGTTCAGGAAAGGGCAAACTTGGATCAGGAGTGGTGGATTTTGAGTTTCATGGATGGGGATCATCTGGTTTAAGTATAAGTAATACAACTTTTCTTTAATTTAGGTGGCCTGCCATGGGTATCCATGGTGACAAGAGTCAACAGGAACGTGACTGGGTTCTAAATGGTAAATATTCCAAATGATGTTTTTTCCCTTAACCTAGAACTCTGCTCAGATAATTGATCATAAATATCTCTTATTTGCAGAATTCAAACATGGAAAGGCTCCTATTCTGATTGCTACAGATGTGGCCTCCCGAGGGCTAGGTTAGTACAAACTCGCGTTCATGGCTTGGTTTCCGAGAAGATCTCCATATAATTTTTTTAAAGAAAGTTTATTGCTTTCTTTAACCTCTGCATTTTTTTCTAAGTTTTTTTCATATAAAGGTGCAGTCTTTGTGGCAAGGCCTAGGCATGACAATCGGAGGACTCGAGGGGGATGGAGGACTAGTGATCGGCTGGCTGCATCCAGTCGATTAGAGAGGTGAAAAGCTGAAAGTGTGCCAGTAATCTTCAAAAGGCAGAACATACCACCTCTGCCCCGTAAATTGTTCTCTCCGGGGGGAAAAAATGGAAGTTATCCTCACAGTTCACTGCCGTGGTATTTCTTCTGTCCCATGCTTTGCATGACTGCCATGGTACAGCATTGTTTCAAACTGTTGACTGTGATCTGTGGGTCTTTGAGTTTCAGTGAGTTTGCTGAAATGTCGAAGAAATATTTCCAAACTACAATGTTCAATGAAATTTTTGTTCAAGTTTGAAATGGAGAGAGCAGCTTTAAAAGGTGCTAAGCCTTTTACAAATTGGTGAGTACTGGCACATGAGATCTAGAGCAGGAGCAACTTCTCACACTTAGTCAGTGGGAAAAGAAAGCAGTGCTTTGAAAGTTCCTCCCTCACCTACACAGTAGTCGTCATGTCGAGACCTGCCAGAGAGAGACACATTCTCAAGTGAATCCTGGCTTCTTGGAAGCGCTTGCCTAGACGAGACACAGTGCATAAAAACAACTTTTGGGGGACAGGTATGTTTTTCTTGCAGCTGCGGTTGTAAGGTCTTGGCAAGACAAGCAGTGTGGCCAGAATTTTGAACTTCTGATGAATGCGTAATGCAAAGGACCTTGTACATTTTTAAGGGTCCTCAAAATGAGCACATGAAGAGGTTGCTGTGAAACTTTGAGTGGCCCTACTGCGCAGAAGCATTCAGATGTCACTTGATAATTGTAAGGGGACTTGCTGATGTGGGAAATGTGCTAGGGAATACACATTCCTTTTGACAGGCTCTATCACTGGGTGGGTGAAGACTTACACAGATAACATGTGCTTTTTTTTTTTTTTTTTTTTTTTTTTTGTCTTTTTTCAACCCAATGGTATTCCTACAAGGAATGGATAACCATTTTAACTGTATTTTTTGCAGCCCGTACCTTCTTGGGAATACAATTGTCTAACTTTTTATTTTTGGTCTGGCTGTTGTGGTGTGCAAAACTCCGTACATTGCTATTTTGCCACACTGCAACACCTTACAGATGTGGAAGATGTGAAATTTGTCATCAATTATGACTACCCTAACTCCTCAGAGGATTATATTCATCGAATTGGAAGAACTGCTCGCAGTACCAAAACAGGCACAGCATACACTTTCTTTACACCTAATAACATAAAGCAAGTAAGCGACCTTATCTCTGTGCTTCGTGAAGCTAATCAAGCAATTAATCCCAAGTTGCTTCAGTTGGTCGAAGACAGAGGTTCAGGTAAGACTAACTTTTGATAAGAAATTTGGTCTATTTGAGTCACATCATTGTCTACAAATCCATTTAAGTGGGATTGGAGGGTGAGTAAAATCTTCAATGCAAAACTTAAGCTGAGAAATTGTATAAACATTTCATACTTAGTTCTGATTCTTTCTTGTGTTAGCAGTGATTTGTGCCATAGACATAAGTGATTAATTTGCAATTATTTTTTGACAGGTCGTTCCAGGGGTAGAGGAGGCATGAAGGATGACCGTCGGGACAGATACTCTGCGGGCAAAAGGGGTGGATTTAATACCTTTAGAGACAGGGAAAATTATGACAGAGGTTACTCTAGCCTGCTTAAGAGAGATTTTGGGGCAAAAACTCAGAATGGTGTTTACAGTACTGCAAATTACACCAATGGGAGCTTTGGGAGTAATTTTGTGTCTGCTGGTATACAGACCAGTTTTAGGACTGGTAATCCAACAGGGACTTACCAGAATGGTTATGATAGCACTCAGCAGTATGGAAGTAATGTTCCCAATATGCACAATGGTATGAACCAACAGGCATATGCATATCCTGCTACTGCAGCTGCACCTATGATTGGTTATCCAATGCCAACAGGATATTCTCAATAAGACTTTAGAAGTATATGTAAATGTCTGTTTTTCATAATTGCTCTTTATATTGTGTGTTATCAGACAAGATAGTTATTTAAGAAACATGGGAAATGCAGAAATGACTGCAGTGCAGCAGTAATTATGGTGCACTTTTTCGCTATTTAAGTTGGATATTTCTCTACATTCCTGAAACAATTTTTAGGTTTTTTTTGTACTAGAAAATGCAGGCAGTGTTTTCACAAAAGTAAATGTACAGTGATTTGAAATACAATAAATGAAGGCAGTGCATGGCCTTCCAATAAAAAATATTTGAAGACTGAATTTAGTGGAAATTGTACTTTATTTTACATATATAATGCCATGTAATACTTTGCTTAGATGGTCTTTTTTTTTTTTTAATCATAAAAATTAAATGACTGCTCCTTTCCGTTCTTTAATTTGGGAGGTTGGGGGCGGGGGGAATCAGCAGGCCCTTTACAATAATCTATTTATATTGCTAGAATTAAAATAGATTGGTTTAGGTGAATTTTGATTATAAGCTAAATTGCATAAAAGCTTTGTCAGCTCCCAAGAGAGTCACTTAATAGCCTGTTTTCCTTATTTCTTTAGTATGGTTAAATGAGAAATAGTAAAATAGATACAAAATCAGCTATATAGTGTGAGAACATGGATAACTGTTCCTTTTGCAAAATTTATAATTTGAAAAGCTCCAAATAACTTTTTCAAGACATTTATTATTCATGCTCTTGACTATATTGTGAACTACTGAAATGTTGAACAAAGCGGAAACACTAATTCAACCCTTCAAGATGTCCAACAGCCAAGTTTGAGTCTCTTTAATTGACTAAATTTGCACAATGTCCTTAGTGCAGGTTACTTGCAGATTCTAGTCTTCACAGGCTTCCTGGGGCTCTTCAGTCACACTGGAAGTCATGAATGTTTTTCCAATAATTCAGGGAATTTTAGAGGTCTTCAAACTGTAAGGTCTACTCATACTCAAACTAACACAAGGAAAAAACCTCATAATTAATGGTTAATCCGGAGGCAACATAACCAAAAGCACAGCAAATACAAGTCTTCATGTTAGGAGGTTCAACACTGGTTTATTGCTAGATAGATCCAGGGGATAGCTAGATTTAACTTTGGTTCACCAACCTAACTTTCTAATATTTTATTTCAGTAATAGCTAGAAGTAGGTCTGAGAGTCTGGTACATGTGTTCTTGCCAGAAGAGAGGTCTTCAGGAGACTTTATTTAAATTCTGATTATTAAACTGAGGCTTTAATTGATGTCAATGCCTTATGTCTAAAATGTAAAACAAATTAGGATTTGTTGGGGGTGCGGGCTGCATTGGGGAGTGGTATTTGTAGGACTAATACATTAAAAACTAATTCAGCCTCTAGTAACCTGAATGGTTTTCAATGGTGTGTTTAGTCAAGTTCATGGTTTTTAACTTAGGAGAAGCTTTTGGGGTAGGTTGGAGCATTAATTACATACTTTACTGTTTAATGTCTTAACATGGGCCTTTTAATTTGTAAACACTGAAATTATTGTGGGGCTGTGGAAAACATTTACCTATTTACCTTTGAAGTTTTAAAAGACAGTCCACTTTTTAGCATGTGTGTTGTGTCCAG
The DNA here is from genome assembly GCA_023783475.1 of Daubentonia madagascariensis. Classification (NCBI taxonomy): domain Eukaryota; kingdom Metazoa; phylum Chordata; class Mammalia; order Primates; family Daubentoniidae; genus Daubentonia; species Daubentonia madagascariensis. The sequence continues at coordinate 14,685,493 of JAKFHU010000487.1, forward strand.
CCTTGTGGTTGTCTTAATAAATGTGAATTTTCTCCCCATTCTCTCTTTTATTTATTTGCGTAATAGGCCTTTTCCCCTGAGTTTCTGAGTGTGAAAAACACCTGGTAATAGTACCCAGCTTTGCAGTTAATTACTATAATTGCTTTCAAGCAATACTGTGTCACTTTCTATCTTGACTTTGTTTTTAACCATTACACATACTTAAGGAATTAATTTCTGTGCATGTCCTACAGCACCTTACTTGACCAAAAACTTCACTCCTTTGTTACATTAACTCGGTTGCTAAGCTATTACCCTCTTCTCATAAACTGTCCCTTCCTGGTAGTCTAGAGTAGCTTGTTCTTTCTCCTAGGCTGTTAATCTTTCAAGTTTTCTATACCACTTTAAAGGGAAGCTAGTACAGGGACTCGTGGGGCTTAAACAGTCATAAGTCCCATTTTGATGAACCGGTAGAAGAAATTAGGGCTTTATACATTTAGTGGTTCTTTGCATCGCCAGGAGGGCTTGTTTAAAACATTGCCCCGGGGCGGGGGTGGGAGGGCTCAGTAGTTTGTTTCTAAAGCGTTCCCAGTGCTGCTGGCTGGGACTGCCCTTTCGGAGCTACTGCAATAGGCAGAGCGACTGGACGCCTAACCCCTTACAGGCCCATAGCCCCACCGCACCAAGAGAAGTTAAGCTTCAAGGCAACTGCTCTGGAATTGGGCCCGCTGGCGGCAACACTGCCTAGGGTTATGGAGGCCTCGGTCGTCAAACCACCACAAAGTACTAAAGCTATCTTTTTGGGTAAGAACCAAACTTTATTTTCTTGCTTTACATTGAGAAGGTATATTTAAATGCTGACTCCGCGAACACCGAATTATTTTGGTAAGTTCTTCTGGATTGCCAAAAAACTAAGGAAGGTCCAGCTGACTGAACAGTGGCTACGGCACGGTTATGAATAGTAGATGGGAGTAACTTTTATTGGTGCTTAAGAAGAAAGAAAAAGATCAGCAATTTGGCGGTGTGTGGGGGGGGAGCGGCGCGAAACGAAGAATAAGCTAGTAGAGAAAAGCCATTAAAGCCCCCATCTGCCATGGCGAACGGGATAAAGCTGCGGCGGCCACGGCCGGAAAACAGACGCACTTCCGGGGCGGGGCCTGCCGCCCGCGTGCACGCTCACTTCCGTCGCGCATGCGCCGTCGCCGCCCAGGCTCTGGTGCGGTTGTGGCGGTTTATTGGGATCAGCGGACTGATGGGAGCTTGTGCTCTTTAACTCCTGAACGAGATGCGCTCTCGTGCAGCCGTGAGAGCCTGCCATAAACTCTGCAGGTGCCTGCTGTCTGGGTTTGGCGGGCGAGTAGATGGGGGGCAGCCGGAGCAGGTGACGGAAAGCAGTAGCTCCCGCGGGGGGCACTTGGGATCGCACGCTGAGCTCCCCCGGGGCAGCGAGCCGACCGAAGTCCCGGAGTCTGCAGAGGGAAGCGAGGAGCTGTTAGAGATCTGTCAAAGAAGGCTTTTCCTAAGTGGAACCAAGGGGCAGCTTAGCCGAGATTCTCTTCTGAGCGGGTGCCACCCTGGCTTTGGACCCTTGGGCATAGAGTTGCGGAAGAACCTGGCCTCAGAATGGTGGTCCTCGGTGGTGGTGTTCAGGGAGCAGGTCTTCCCTGTGGACGCCCTCCACCATGAACCGGGCCCTTCACTGCCCGGGGACAGTGCCTTCAGGTTAGTTTCTGCAGAAACTCTACGAGAAATCTTGGAAGACAAAGAGCTGAGTAAGGAACAGCTAGTAGCTTTTCTTGAGAACTTATTACAAACTTCTGGGAAACTACGGAAGAACCTTCTTCACGGTATGCTTCACGATTTCATACTTCAAAACAGGTGTCGGGTGGAAAGGCAGTCTTGCTCAGTTTTGGGTATTGCAACTGGCTCTTTTTCTCCATGCAAAGGCAGTTAGCTGGTTCTCATCTTTTTGTGGTAGTCGAGTATATTAACAGTGCTCTCCCCTGGAGAAAATTGGTCCATGGATCAGTTCCTTAAAGAATCTGTCCAGAGGAGTTGAACGCTCTGTCTTGAGACTTGGGAATTATACGGGGCAACCCATATAATTTTAGAGTTCAGTTGAGCAGCCCTAGAGTTAGGACCTCCATTCAATCCTGTGTTTGAACCATTTGTTCATTGTTACCTAAATGTTTACAAATACTTCCGCAGTTATTCTTCAATTTTATACATAATTGACTAATCAAGAGCTCATTTTTCTAAAGCAAAAGGAAGATACCCTACCTCAGTTTTTCTTCCTAAAACTAATTTACGACCTGTTGTTTGAAGATCTTTCTAGGTAATTTTTCAGTCTGCCAAATAATATGACTAATCAAGCTTTATGAGTGATTCTTAAGTGAATACATAGTAATTTGTAGGGCATCATTTGCCTTTAAAGTCAACATAATTGCAGATTCTGAAAAGGTTCAGGTTCTTTACAGCAGGGGTCCCCAACCTATGGTGAGTTGTATAATTATTACATTATATATTACAATGTAATAATAATAGAAATAAAGTGCACAGTAAATGTAATGCACTTGAATCATCCCAAAACCATCCCCCACCTCCCCTGTCCGTGGAAAAATTGTCTTCCATGAAAACTGCCTCTGGTGCCAAAAAGGTTGGGGACTGCTGCTTTGCAGGACAGACTTGCTGCAAGTGTCTTTGCAAAATGCTGTCCTTGCCATTTTGGTGTTATAAAGTAACTTAAAATAACCTAAATGTTCTTGGTTCTGAGAATTAGTGCCTGTGTTATAGCCTTTTAAAGGTTTCCTTAATGAAATAAAGCAAAGTAAAACAAACGGGTGATAAATGTGACACTTTTGATTTATAGTACTTTGATTACTCCATGGTGGTTTTAGTTTGAGAGAGTTAAATCACTGCTCATTTACCATGTCCCAAAACAAATCAGTCTTTTCTTCCCTATCGCTGTTGAATGAAACTACCATCCTCCCAGTTGCACAGACTTTGAAAGTCAAATTTAGCTCTTTTAGATATCCATTTATTCAAGCATCTGTTGATGTGCCAGGGATTTTCTTGCCTTCAGGAAACTTAAATCCACCTAATTGCCAAATCCTTTGGTTATCTAGAGTAAATCCTTGCTCTCTTTAGTCCAAGTCTGAACTGTTGTGGTAGCTTCTACTTACGAGTAGCTTCTTAAAATTCTCAGCCATTATGTCTCTAAATATTGTTACTGCCCCATTCTCTTTCTTCTGTCCTTCTGTGACTAATTACACATGTTAGACCTTTTCCCATTAATTACACATTAATCATTAATGTGATTAATGGACATTCATCACGTTTTAAGGTCCATGTCTAATAACTCAAAAATATCTGTTTCTAGTATCTGTTTTTCCTCTGGGCTTTTGGTCATTTGGACTTTTATACTGATATTCTAGGTAATGTGTGTATAAAAAATTGTTGAGATAAATTGAGGCTTTGGGTCACCACCCAAAAGCCTCTCTTCCTGGGAGGAGTTACTTTTGCTTCTGGCAGACAGCCAGAGTGGGGACATATCTTCTTAATACAGTCAGGAATTAAACTGATTAGAGGCTGAGCTTCAGTCTTTTCACTTCAGCTCTTTTCTCGTACAGTGTAGCCCTTTACATGTCCCAGATGAAAGCCTAGGATGTATCAGTACAATTTTTTTGTACTTCCCAGGCCTGTAGTATGGCAGCAGGTTCTACTTGGCGTTTCAGCTTCTCAGCTCTGCTACTTGAGAATTGGAAAAGCTCCACTAAATGTTAAGTTCACCTCTCTGCTCTTACCTGCTCTCAAAATCTTGAACCCTCAAGTTCCTTGCTGCCTTGGTAGCTCTCCTATGTCTTTAAACAGATTTTTTAAAAAAAATTTTTGGATCAGTTTTTCTTAACAGCTAGTCTACTCAAATGAAGTAACTTTTGAACACAGTGCTGTCATTGAATGGGATGTAGTCTAATGCATAAAGAACTACAAAGACATTTTGAACTTTTCTTAGATTTATTCAAAGTAGAAATGTTGGAGTTATAATTCTGAAGTTACTTCATGTATTTTATAGGACAAATAGGTTAATGTTATTAGGAAACAAGATCTTCAATGTACAAGAAAAGAGATAAAAATACAAAAGAAGACAAGGATAAAATAATGTTAAATTTGAACTGGTAATATCAGTATGAACTCATGACTTTAAAAAATATATGTATTTCCTTTCTTCATTGAAAAGGCCTAGAAGCAATGACACTTAGTAGCGATGAGCATACCTCATGCTCAGATCTTGGTTTGTAAAATGAACCAGTTCTTGAAGAAATGGCTGCTTCTGGGTCTGGGCAGGCAAAGTACAAGGTGAGTATGGAATGTTTTATGGTGCTAGAAAGCAAAGATGAGTGGGTCATGTCACAAATGCTGGCTTGAAGAGGCCACCCCTGGCTAAATTTGGGACAAATTGAGCATTAAAATAAATATTGATGGTAATGGATCATAACACATTGACTAAAATAAAGTCTGAGAGTCCATATTACTAAAATGAGTAATCCAGGCTGGTGTGGGAAAGGGGTGGAGAAAGCTTATGCTTATACAGAAGCTATACAATAAATGTTGAAGGAAAGATAGATTAGAAAAATCTTCATTTTATTACTTACTTTGCAATCCCTGGTATAATTGATTTGAGCAAGAATCATCAATGGATTCTAAAATATTGGGGAAAAGATTGTTGAGGAGCAGGATTTATTTGGGGAGCGGATATTTACTACCTTAACCAAGTAATCAAATTTGGTTTCATCAATAATGGGATAATTTGGTATTATGTTCCTCAAGTTATGATGCAATAAGACATACACATCAACTATTCTTGCTAAAAATGATTAACCTAAATTAAATCATAAGGAAACAATCAGACAAATCCCAAATGTGAGATAATCTATTACTAGCCTGGGCTCAAATCAAAAGTCAATGACATAAAAGCAAAGTTAAGGGGAAAGGAGTTAGGAGAAATGTTCTAGATTGAAAGAGATTAAAGAAACCTACTCAAAATGGAGTACATGAACCTTAATTGGCGAGAAAGAGAACAGTAAAAAAGGATATTTTAGGTGAAAATTGGAACAAATAAAATAACAAAGCCAAGTGCAGAGGCTCAAGCCTATAATACCAGCACTTTGGGAGACCAAGGCAGGAAGATCTCACTTGAGGCCAGGAGTTCAAGACCAGCCTGGGCAACATATCGAGACCCCATCTTTACAAAAAAAAATAAAATAAAAATTAGCCAGGCGTGTTGGTGTGTGCCTGTAGTCCCAGATACTTGGGAAGCTGAGGCAGGAGGATCGCTTGAGCCCAAGAGTTCCAGGCTGCAGTGAGCTATTGTGCCACAACACCAGCCTGGGTGACTGAGCAAGACCCTGTTTAAAAAAATCAGCCATATGTTAGATAATATTGTGCTATTATGGTTCACTTTTTAATGGTGTAATAATGATATACAGAGAATATTTTTATTTTTAGATGATGCATGCTGAAGTGTTTGGGAGTGAACAAGAAAAAACAAATGTGGCAAAATGTTGATAATTGATGAATCTAGATGAAGGGTATACAGGTGTTTGTTGTATATAGGTATTTATTGTATTCTTTCAGCTTTCTTGTAGATTTGAAAATCTTCAAACTAAAAAGTTGGGAAACTACCTAAAATTAAGTGGTAATCAATTAAGATCTTTCTTTAGTAGCTCCATGCTACTTGTACTGCTGTTTTAACATTATTATACTATTAATTTGTCTATAAATTGACAAAAATTATTTGGGTTTAGGGAATAGATTTATACAATGATTGATTTATCTTTTGACAGGAGCCTTGGAGCACTATGTAAATTGCCTGGAACTGGTAAACAAGAGGCTACCTTACGGCCTTGCTCAGATTGGAGTGTGTTTTCATCCTGTTTCTGACACTAAACAGATACCTAGTGGTGTTAAAAGGTACAAAAAGTGGCAAATAACTTGGCTTTATATTTAAATAGTCAAGAATCAGAAATTTCCACTTTGGGATAGATTATATAATTTTCAAATAAGCTAACATTCTGATATTTTTGATATCTAAAGGATTGGTGAGAAGACTGAAGCTTCGCTGGTATGGTTTACTTCCGCAAGAACTTCAAGCCAGTGGCTTGATTTCTGGTTACGTCATCGACTGCTGTGGTGGAGAAAGGTACTACAATAATTACTGTTAATTTAATAGTTAATAGGTAAATTGTCTTAATGTGTCAGAGGCTTCTATATTATAAATGAAATTTTATTTGATGTGGCTATGTTATAATTATAAGAGACAGCTATAATAAGTCAACACATACAAATAAAAGACTCTGTGATGATTTTCATTATTCCAGATAACAAAGTTACTTTGGTAAAGACATTTGTTAGGCTCAGATGCGTTTGTTGATAAGCTTTTCTGTACAAGGTAGAGCTCAGACTCCATCCCTAGCATTCCTGGCTGGTATGGAGTTTGACCCTTGCCCACTCTTACAGCTTCAGTTTTTGCTCCCTACCTCCCTGAACTCTATGTGTTAGTCAAAACGGTTCTGTAATTGATGATCATGTTTTAGTATATGCTGAAAAAGAATTGAAGCAAGCATTTTTTGTCTTACCATTGTCCTGCCTTTTCCCAACTCTTAAAAAGCCCCAAACATCCACCTAAAGTAAATGAAGTAATCAAGCACTTCATAGAAGGATAAGAATGGTGACTAGATCGTATTTCTTTAACCCATTTAATTCATGGTTAATTTCACCTGTTATTGGCCACAAAAAGGCTAGATAGCATCAACAGTTTTTCTCTGAAGTTCTTTCAGACTAAAAAACAGTATTTTTAGCAGCATACTCAGTATTTTCACTTTTTAAAAATTAAGTTTCAGCTGGGTGCCTGTAGTCCCAGCTACTTAGGAGGCTGAGGCAGGAGGACTACTTGAGCCCAGGAGTTTAAGGCTGCAGTGCCCCATGATCGGGCCTGTGCATAGCCACTGCACTCCGGCCTAGGCAGCATATCGAGACCTCATCTCTTAAAAAAAAAAAAAAAAAACCTTTAATTTTTAGAGATAATAATGGGATTAGAGGTAAATTAACACTTTAATATGTTAACAAGACAACTTTCTTTTCCAGTTTGCTGTAAGTCCATCTAACTTCAGCAGCAGTGATTGTCAGGATGAAGAGGGACGTAAAGGAAACAAACTTTACTACAGTTTTCCCTGGGGAAAGGAACCAATAGAAACCCTGTGGAATCTAGGAGATCATGAACTTTTACACATGTATCCTGGAAATGTGTCTAAACTACACGTATGTTTTACGTTGAGCACCTATGTATTCTTTACCCAGATTCTCTGTAATCATTTCTGAACCATTTGAGAATAAGTTGCAGACATGATATCCCATGATCCCTTAATACTTCAGTGTGTATTTTTCAGGTACAAAGACACACATATGCATAACCTCAATACAGCCATCAAAATCAGGAAATTAACGGTAATCTACTATTACCATCCATTCAATAGAACCCTACAAATTTAACCAGTTATCCCAGTAATGCCCTTTCTAGATCCAGGATCATATATTTTATGTAGTTGTCATGTCTCTTTAGTCTCCTTCAAATGAACAATTCCTTTTATCCTTCCTTGGCTTTCATGACCTTGACGTTTTTGAAGAGTACAGGTTAGTTACTTTGTAGAATGTCCCTTGGTTTGGATTTGTCTGATGTTTCCACAAGGTTTATGTATTTTTGCCAGGAATACCACAGAAGTGGTAGAAGCTGCCCTCAGTGCATCATAGTAGGAAGCATACAGCATCAAAGTGTTACTAGTGATGCTAACTTTTATCACTTGGTCAAGATGGTATCTACCAGGTTTCTCCAATGTAGAGCTAACAGATGTTTTGTACTTATTAATGAGTAATAAGCAGGTACTGTAAGACAGTGGAAATAACCTCTTTGTCACCAAATTTTGATTTTCCGGTTGCAACATCCATTGATGACTCTTGCCCAAATCAGTTATTACTGTAAAGTTTGCCAAATGGTGGGGTCTTTTTTTCTTTCTTTCTTTTTTTTTTTTTTTTTAACTAATTTCATCATTCTTTCTAGACTTATTGGTCAGCAGTATACTGTAGGGTAGAGTTTTCCTTCTCCCCCATTTATTTATTTTTTTATATTAGGGTGGATTCACAGATTCCTATTTTTCTCAGGTGGTTACAATCAGTTACTATCATTATTTTGATGCTCAAATTGTCCTAGACTTGGCCAGTGCCCTTTTGACATATCTCCATCATTCTCTCTACTAGCACTTCCTTACTTTTTATAGCAACAAATTGTTCCAGAATCATCTTTTGTTTTTTTTTTTTTATTTTGGTCATTTTTTAAACTTCTGTTTAATTAATTAATTAATTTATTTATTTATTTTTAAAATTTCAGAATATTACAGGGCATCTTGTGTTTTCTTGACCCAGCTGTGGAGTCAGCCATTTCTCCAAATAACCTTGGTTCCTATTAGAGGAGAATGTGTTTAAAGACTGAGATTTTGCCATGAGGTTTACTCCTTACAACCTAGTATCATTGCTTCTGGGCCCTCTCAATGGACACAATTAAGAAATACTTGTAGATGACTACATATGTATATATTTACCTATTTATTTATTTATTTAAGAGACAAGGTCTTGCTCTGTCGCACAGGCTGGAATACAGTTGTATTAACATAGCTCACTGCAACCTTGACCTCCCAGGCTCAAGAGATGCTCCCACCTCAGCCTCCTGAGTAGCTGGGACTAATTTTTTTAAAGTTATTTTTTGTAGAGACAGAGTCTTGCTCTGTTGCCCAGGCTGATCCTCCCGCCTCGGCCTCCCAAAGTGCTGGGATTACAGGCATAAGCCACCATGCCTGGTCACATAAGTATATAATTACATACTTGCCTACCTCTATATCTATTAAAATCTAGGAGTTCTTGCCAATTCTTCAAATTCCAGTCTAATGCCACAGGGTTTATTCTAGCTTTTTCTCTCTCTGTATTTATAATTTTCTTCTTTGACAGTGAGAATGTATCTTGAATGTATTTACTTATTTTTCATTTCTTGTATGTACCCAAATTCCCTGTAACCAGTCCCCCAGCCCCCACCAGACATTCTAGATGAATGTTTGCCCAGGAGAAGAAAGAAAGGCTATAGAACTTGATCCTGGACATACTGTTACTGCCTCCCCTCTAGGTGCTCTCACCAGAACGTAGGGAAGGAGGAAAGGCAGTTAGAAAGCTTGGCCCTGAATACTTGGCCTCCCCTCCTCTCTAGCAGTCAGACTGGCCCTGGACCTGCCAGACTGGATGCACCAGCCAGCTGACCCAAAGCTCAGCCCTGGCAAGAGGGAAAAAAGGTGCTTTTTTTACTTCATAAAGTAAAACAAAATTTTCAAAAATTGAAGCAAATGATATAATCCCTTTAGAAAAGGGTGCTGCCATCTAAAACTTTTGAAGTTCTAAAGTTTTAGAAGGCATGTGGATGGGTAGAATCATGCTGAACCCCTCTTGAGTGGTTCCAGATTTGAATGTTTAGATTTTCTTACTGGTGCAGATAGAGTTTTTCTGTGCTATTTAGTGGCTAGTATAGTCTTACAGTGAAAAAAGGTATTTGAAACTTGAAAATATAACAGTGAAAACATAGTAGTTCATATATAATGAATAGAAAGTAGATTAATATTTAAATGTGCGTAAGAGAACTAATGAAAAACTAAAAGGCTTATTCATGAACATTTTCCCATAACTCCACCACCATCACACTTCGTTTTGGGGTATTCGACTCTCAAATGAAACTTAATTGGTTAATTATCACAGTTAAACACCAGTTCAACCTTATGACTAGGGATTTAAAGATGATTTTTGTATTGTGGCACTGTTAATCTCTTATTTTGTTCTTTATTGGGGTAATTTTCACTAATGAAAAGTTTTCTATTGCAGAATTTTTTTTCTTCAGTGAAATTGTTGCTTTTCTGTTTCCAGAATTCACAGAAATTCTTCATCATTAGTTGAACATGTTATAAAATATTAAATAGAATTTCTGTCATTTAGGATACTTTTTTGAAATGTTTCTTAGGATATTTTGTGTCTATTTTTAGTTGATTTTACAGCTGTATTATCCAGATATATTTTTCGAGAACAGTGAAGGACGTAAGTCTGAAGAACAGGATAGAATAAGTTTGTTCAGAATGGTGTGAGAAATCAGATATTCTAGCTAGGAAGAGTTGCTACTGGATATCTTGACATCTTTAGATATCCAATTTTCAAATAAATAGAAAACATAAAAGCATTCTTAATACCTAAAAATTTAGATTTAGACTTTTTTTGGTTCAAATTGCACCACAGAACCTTGCATTGCCCCAGAATTATCTTATTAATTATCACTTCTATAACTGTGTGAAAGACATTGATTAATAGAATAGAACCCAGATATCAGAAAGTTTACTGCCTTTTGAGGGCAAATTCCCATTAATCTTTAAAGTATATGCAATTTAAATATGTTTAAAATGTCAGAACATATATGTATTATTGAAGACTGCTTGATCATGGATAAATTAATAGAAGTTGAAGATTTAAGTTTTTTTTGAGCATTAAAAAATTACACAAATATCCAGATGAACAATGATAATATTTTTAAAAAGGATGAAGGTGGAACTGTTTATATGCAAAACTTTAAAAAATTTTTAGAACTAAAATTTTTTAAAAATTGAGTGATTCTTTCCTCATCAGTTTAAAAGAGAGGAAGTAAATCTGTTTATCAATACTTGATTTGTATTATGGTATATTTTATGTTATAATTATAGCCTTAACCCAAAAAGCAAGTTTTTAAAAGAGGTTTGTTTTTTATGAAAATAACTTTACATTTCAGAAAATTATACTCCAAACTCCTTTCCCTAAGCAACCCAACTATTTTTTTTCCTAAAGGCTCTTCTGAACTTTATTAATAATCTTCAAACAATTTTTACTTGAGAGGGTTACCTTTCCAAATACTGATTCTCACCTAGGAAGCATTGGAAAAATAGTGATGCCTAGGTTGCACTCCAGTTGTTAGTTCAGAATCTCTGGGAGTGGCACCATTATGTTTTAGAATTCACAGGTGATTCTAATATGTAGGCAGTTGAGACCCACTGATTTAAACCCTGAACTCCCTGAGAGCAGAGAATGTGTCATTGTCTTTGTGAGCCTGGCACAGGCCTGTCACAGAGTAGCTGCTTTGCTAAATGCAGTTTTACTTACGTATACTGATTGTGTAAGTCTAAAATAGTATAATTTTAAGAAAGAGTTGTGCTAACTACTTTATTTTTGTTCTACTTTTCTATGAAGGGCCGAGATGGACGGAAAAATGTAGTTCCTTGTGTTCTGTCTGTAAGTGGTGATCTAGACCGAGGCATGCTGGCCTACCTCTACGATTCTTTCCAGCTGACAGAGAATTCCTTTACAAGAAAGAAAAATCTGCATAGAAAGGTGCTTTTGATATTTCAGAGATACCCTTGGGAAACAAAAAATGTGTTTTTTTTTCCTTTTTTTACGTTAGTGTGCTTGGTTTCTAACAAAACTCTGAATAATAAATTTCTTTTAGTGCATGTAGTTTAAGTATTTTTCATTTCTTTAGAATCTGGCCACAGGAGTAATAGTAAGGTTCTCACAGATAAAACAAGGCATCCCTAGTGGGTAATCCCAAAGGCACTTCTGTTTGATCCTGGGCTGGCACTTCTCCCTCTGATTCTGAGACACTGAGTCTTTCCATTGATGGCTTCCATTTGTATCAGAGGCTTGAGTGCTGATGAGTAGGCGTAAGGCTGGACCAGCAAGACCTGTAGTATTGACCACCCTGCTCCAGGGATCTGGTTCCTGGTTTTATTCCACGTGGCTGGTCACTGGATCTCCTGTGATCCAGTTCTGCTAAATCACAGCAGATCCAGTGACCAGCTAGATATGGGCCTGGGCCAAGGGAAAGGCTGATTTTAGTGCATGAACATGCACTTTGAGCATGTTTATGGGTTCAGTGAAAATCAAGAAAGAGGAGGGGTTATAGGAGAGGAAAGAAATGACCAACAGAGCAAGATGTTGGAGGAAACAGGAGGGGTCAAGACAGGATCAAGAGCACAAGTGGAGGGATTTGTCTGGAAACGGAGTTATTTGAAACAACAGGGAAGAAAAAAGATGCTGTAGCTATAAATGGGCTCCTAGGGCTGGTTAACCTTTGAAGGATGTTTTACTCTTACCCTATATATTCTCAGGGAATTAGGAGGCAAGAGTACTAGTTTCAAATGTAGAGGAATGGGGGTTTAAGTGGCAAGAGTGTGGAATACTCATGTTCCCCTTGAACATAAAAGGAAGCTGCCCCAAATCAAAAGTTTTAACAAGTAATGTTGAGTTGTGAGTGCTCAGCTGAGAATGGGAAGCGTGAGTTTGTGGCACCATTCTGCTCAAGCAGTCTTCCTGCTTCCACCTCCTGAGTAGCTGAGCCTACAGCAGTGTGCCACCATGCCCAGTTAATTTCTTAATTTTGCTCTGTTGCTCAGGCTGGTCTTGAACTCCTGGCTCAAGTGATCCTCCTGCCTCGGCCTCCCAAAGTGCTGGGATTACAGGAGTGAGCCACTGTGTCTGGCCCCTTTTTCTTATACCCACATCCAAACTATCAGCAAATCCTGTTTGACTTTAACTTCAAAATATATCCTGAATCTGACCACTTCTTACCCCTTCCAATGCTAACACCCAAACTAAGCCACCATCATCCCTCCCTGCCCCCGCTGAGTGGCCCTGTTAGAAGGCCCATGTTATGTTGCTCTTCTGCCCAGAACACTCCAGGAAGCTCTTCGTCTCACTCACAGGAAAGACCAAAGCCCTTTCCTTTTTGACCTGCTACTACTTTCCACTCAGTCTGCCCAGCAGCGCTGACCTCCTTGCTGTTTCTGGAACATGCCAGGGATGCTCCCAGCTCACAGCCTTGTCATATGTTCTCCCCTTTGCCCGAAATGCTCTTCCTCCATCATCCACATGTCTTATTCCCCCACCTCCTTTCAAGCCTTTGCTCAAGTGTCACCTCAGAGAGAAGACCTTCTCTGATCACCTTAGTTAAAATTACTGAAAGCCCTGTACCAACCTGCCCCTGGCAAGCACTTCTCATCTCCTCCCTTTTTTAGCACTTACCACCTTCACATATACGATTTACTTACTTATTTTGTTTATTGTCTGTTTCTCCCTGCCATGAGGGACAAAGATTTTTGCCACAGCAGCCTAGAACTCTTCCTGGCATTGCACAACCATTCATGTTTGTTGGATGGATGGATGGATGTGGAGAGTGGTAGGTTTTGGCAAGAGAAAGAAAGTCCAAATGATAAGCTTTGTGACCCAGGCTGGGTAGGGTTGGAAGTAATGCCGGGAAGAGGCATTTTGACTGAGGGAAAATGGAGTTGTCAGGAGATTAAATGTCAAGTTAATTTATTTTAGCAGAACATCTAAGTAGAGAACTCCATGGGCAGCTGATTACATCGTTAGGTGGTGTTTTATGACCTCAGCTAACTTCCGTTTTCACAAAGGAAATTTTAACTGTTTAAGAAACTGTGTTATGCTTGTGTTATATTTAAACAAGGTGTGCTTTTTTTCCCTTTTCCTGTCCTCCCCCTCCCCACTTTAATTGCCTTAGGTACTTAAACTCCACCCTTGTCTAGCCCCTATTAAGGTTGCTTTGGATGTGGGAAGAGGCCCAACAGGGGAACTAAGACAGGTGGGTTAAATGAGTTTAAATGTCGTGATTTTAATTATAGGCTGAGTATTCATTATCTGAAACACTTGGAACCAAGAGTGTTTCAGATTTTGGATTTTTTGGATTTTTGAATATTTGAAGAATACATAGTGATTGAGCGCCTCTAATTTGAAAACCCCAAATCTGAAATGTTCCAATGAGCATTTCCTTTGAGCTCAAAAAGTTTCAGATTGTAGAGCATTTTGGATTTTGGATTTTCAGGTTAGGGATGCTCAATCTGCACAACCATTACTCCAGGCAAACCTGGGAGCTTGCCATTTACAATTTGATTTTGATTCACTTGCTTTTAAAAATGTTTTAAGTAATGAACTGTGGATAAATACTGTGGTTAATTATAGATAATTTGAAGTATACTATATTAAAGATGCTGAATCAGTGGGTTTTGCTGTTAAACTTCTGCCCACTCATTTTTTAATGAATTTACATAGTTTTAGTAATTATAATATTTGTACAGATGTCCAGTAAATTCTTTCTTTCTCCTTTCCCTTTGAACTTTACACTTTTGGTACTTGGTATAAGCAAATGTTCCAGGTCTATAATTTCATTTTGATTTTTCTAATCTATCTGTTCTAATTATTAATACTCTTGAGAAAAGCCTGGGGGTGGTTTTTGTTTCTTTCCAGAGATTCCTTCAGCACTCGTCACTTCTGTCTGGGTGACTCAGACCTATCTAGGACCAGAGTGAGGACACTAAAAAGATTTAAAGACTTTGAGAGTCCCCCATCTTCCTGACCCTGGCTCCTGTGGAGAGGTCTGGGAAGGTGGGAGACAGTGAACTCAAGGGAAAAAAAGATAATGGCTTATTTCTGCATTTCCCCATAGGATGTGACAGTGTCCTTAACACCCTTGTAGCAAGCAAATTCCTCGGGTTTGAGAAAGCCCTGTGCCCCACTACCCTCTTCCCTTGCCAGGGACATTTGGTAATGTCTGAGACATTTGTGGTTGTCACAGGGTGGGGAGCGCTACAGGCATCTGGTGGAGGTCAGGCGTGCTCCTAAACGTTCTATGTCAGTGCGTAGGCTGAGAAATCCTGCTCTACAGTGATAGTTCTTATTAAGGGTATTTTAAATTTCGCTTTTTTTTTTTTGCTTCACCACTGCTTTTTAAGAAAATGATAAAGTTTACTGTGTCATTTATTTATTGGTACTTCTATATTTCCAATCAGGCTTTTGTCTCTAGCATTCTACTGAAACTAGTCATTCTTTCCTGGAAACATTTTCTGTAGTTGGCTTCTAGAATACCAGTCTCCTGGTTTTCTGCATACTTTTTTCTTCCTGGCTCTTCAGTCTCTTCCTGACAGGTAGTGTCACCTTAGGGCTCAGGTCTCACCTCTCAGATGAGTTGTGAGTTAACATAGCCCTTTGGACCTACTTTTTTTTCTGAATAGAAAAATCTGCTTTGGTTTTGTTTGGTTTGGAATGATGATGATAATAAAAATTCCGTTTTGTATAAAAATGTCTCCCAGAACATTTGCATTTAGTATTCAGCTTTGCAGTACTTAATTCCTTCATTTTTAGAGGAAGCATCTAATTTATTAAGTATATAATATATAAATTAGAAACGTGACTATCACATAATTAAAGGAATTTATACCCATTTTAATTGGCCCATTACCCATTTTAGAGATTGAAGATGATAATTTGTGGCTTCACAAAAATAGGATAATCACTCTAGCTACTTTTATTTCTTTAATATTTGAAGTTCTTATATTTTTCTCTAGGTTTGTCAAGGGATTTTTAATGAATTACTAGAAAGTGGGATTTCTGTGTGGCCTGGTTATTTGGAAACTGTACCATCCTCATTGGAACAACTTTATTCAAAGTAAGAATTGTCTTCCTTGTCATTAAAAAATGTGTTTATTCAGAATTTTTGATTGTATGTGTCTTTACTTTATGATAATACAAATAAATCTCTTCTAAATACATATAAAATACAATTTAAAATTATTCCTCACATTCCCTTTTATAGAACTGTGTGCCCTTAGTTAATTGCTACAGCAGGGAACAGTATTCAGCAGGTTTATTTATTTGAGCACATAATATGTGCAATTCCAAGACTTAATGTCATGAAGTGTTTATCTGTTTATCAGGGATGAAGTTATGTATATAGCATGATTTGTTGAATCAGGACTGATGGAACATGAGTGGAATGCATTTCCACTGGCGTTGAGCTTCATTCAGAGACTGAATGGAAGAGGATTCCATCCTGGAGGAACAGAGAACTAATCTTCTCAGGGATTGGCACTTCTGTTCACCTCTGTTTCCGCTCAAGACAGAAACTGGCCCTTAACTCCTCCTCTTCCTCACTCTCCACACCCAGTCCATCACCAGATGTTGTCAGTCTGCCTCCTAAATAGATCTCACACCCATGCCTCTGTCTTCACTGCCACTACCCAAATTAAGGTTATGAATATCTCTTACCTGGATAATTGAAATAATCTCCTAATTGATCTCCCTAACTCTAGATTTGCTCTCTGCTATTTCATTAACTTCTGTTTTTTAATAAAGTACTCCAGTCTTCCTCCTTTGGGTTTGTTTTGGGGTGTTTTTTTGTTCATTTGTTTTTTAGCTTTTTGTGTTGAGTATCTTTTGGGTGAAAAGTTGTGAAGCTTTGTGTTTTGCTCTTCATTACTTTGATAACTTATTAAAATATACCTTCCAGATAACATCCACAGAAAAACAGATTCCTATAAATGGAAATAGAGCAACTAATGGTTTTATCCTATATAAAATGAAGGCATGGTACTTGAACTTAACAGTCCTCTCAGGTTCTGATCCATCCTTCCAGGATAACTCCACAGCAAAAAAAAAAAAAAAAAAAAAAAAAAAGATAACAATCCTCTCAGTTTCTAAAATCTTATCCTTTGAGCCATGTGGACATTATCAAGTTATAGTTCTTCATATGGTAAAGGCTTTATTGTCCCAGGATATTTTTATGTAAATATTTATTAAACACTTACGTTTTATGCACTTTGATACAGTAATTAACAAAACAGAAAAATTTCCAGGTCTTATGACACTTATATTCCAGTGGGACAAAATAGTAAGCAAGTAAAGAGATGATTAAATTAGTTTTTGATGGAGTCCTGCAAAGAAAATAAATGGTAATGAGTTAGTGTGACTTGGTAAGCAGAAAGGCTGGTGTGGATATATTCAGTTATTGCTGAACTGTAAGTTAGCATACTAAATTATAAATGTAGCATGATTTTGGTATAATTTGTTACACACTGGATCTTTAGTATATTGTTTATTATAAGAGACTTTAGTCTAAAATAATTGTTCTTGAATTGCATCCAAATATCAAAAGGCTGAGGTTATTATGAGGTTCATCCATTATATCACCTCAAATGATGTGTTCAGGTACCACTGTTTATTTCTCAGATTTTATTTTCTTCTATGACTTCTCAGCTGTTGCAATAAATTAGAAACTCTCTGAAAATTTTACTTTGAATATGATTCAGAAACTTGTAAAATGTTATTTTTTTGGTCCAGCTCTCAAGCCCTGACTTTGAGTTTGTGACTCTTGAGAGTGGCATGGACTCTGAAGTAATTAAAGCTGGTAATGTGGGGAATTTACAATTTATATATGTGCTCATGTATTTGCTTAATTACTTTTTTCTTAGGTATGATGAAATGAGTATTCTCTTCACAGTTTTGATCACTGATACTACTTTGGAAAATGGATTAATACATCTGAGAAGTAGAGACACCACAATGAAGGAAATGATGCATATATCCAAATTAAAAGACTTTTTAATCAAGTATATATCATCAGCTAAGAATGTATAGATTTTTGTATTTGTATAATAAATATTCTCTCCTAATTTGGTTGTTTTATGTTAACTTAGATTATTTTTAGCCTCTTTGCACTTATAAAGTGGACGTTTTTGGTGCTTTCTTTGATTCCATTTTTATATTTTTGATGTATTCCATTGTATCAGGAATATGTTCAGCTGTAAGAAACAAAAATCCTACTAAACTGGATTAAGCAAATTGGGGTTTGTTTTCCTCATATAACAAGAAATCCAGAGGGTAGACTGTCCAAAGCTGGTATAGCTGTTTACTCTATAGTTAAGGACCTGGGTACCATGTCTTTCTGTTCTACCATTGTCAGTATGTTGGCTTTTATCTTTATACTTGTTGCCTCGTGATCAGGTGGCTGCTGTATTTCCAGCCTTCTCATCCTTCTAGTTAGGAGGAAAGTCAAAGAGACAAGGGCTAGTCAGCCAAGACTCTTCCAGTTTTAATTGGGAAAGTAAAAGCTTTTCCAGACCTCTTAATCAGAAGACTTCTTTACATATTACATATCATTGGTCAGAACTACATCACATGGTAATTTCTACACCAATCACTATCCAAGTGAATGAGAATATCCTGATTTAGATCAAACACAGTTTATCCCTTGAGGCTACAATAATGTCTTACTGTCTCTGAAATGAGTTTTGTTATCAGGAAAAAAGGGCTGTTTATGGAGTCTGTCACATCTATACTGTCAAATATCAAAGATTAATCTAAAACTAAACTTTTCATAGTTAGAACATTTATTGATTTTTGAAAAGCAAGCTAAAATAAATGTTAGAGGTAATCTAACTGTTGCAGTTTACTTCATCTCTGATTCTAATTGTTATAAGAAATCTTTGAACTTTTATGTGCTGATTATGTTTATGTAAATATCCCATTATTACCAACTGGACAAAAAGACCAATTGATAATTCTTGTAAAATATCTTTAAGAGTTGGCTAACTCATCTTAGTTGACTTTACTTGGTAGGTGTTTTTTTTTTTCTTTTTTGGGGTTTTGGGGTTTTTTGCTGGTTTATTTTTATTATGGAGAATTCCAAACACAAACTTACAAAGATTAGTATAATTAATCCCATGTGCCTGTTACCAGTACCAGCAACCATCACCCATGGCTAATCCTTTCTCATCCATCAATACCATCCTTCCATATTATTTTGAAGGAGATCACAGACATCATTTCATCTGTAAATATTTTAGTTAAGGATCTTTTATTAACCACAATGCCATTATCACTCCTAAAAAAAAAAAAAGTAACAATGATATTAAGGAATTACTGAAAATGTTCTTGGGTGTGATAATGGTAGTATGGTTATGTCTTCCTTTTTTAAAAAGTCTTTGATAGAAATACATAAATATTTTTGGGTGAAATGATATATCTGATACTTGCTTTAAAATTCTTCAGTTTAAAAAAATGTTAAAGAAGTGGTGGGAAATAGATGAAACAAGCATAGCGCTGAGTTGTTGAAGCTGGGTGACTGGCACGTGGGGGTTCATAGTGCATACTATTTTTGTGTATGTTTGAGAAAATCTTTAATATCAAATATCCACTTAGTTTCTGTCTCATAAAATGATAAAATTTTGTAGTTTTCATCAGGATCCAAATAAGGTTCATACCTTATTGAGATTAGTTAGTAGGTCTTTTAGTCTCTCTTGTCCTATAGATTCATGCTCTCCTTTTAAGAAACTTGGTTAATTATTGTGGAGTTTTTTCCACTGTCTGGATTTTGCATATTGCATCTTCATGATATAGTTTAACCTGTTCCTCTCCTATATTTCCTATAGATGGGTAGTTGAATCCAGAGGCTTGATCAGCTCCAAGTTCAATTCTTTGGGCAAGATTATTTCATTAGGTTGTTGTGTTCTTTCATCAGGAGGTGGCAGTGTCTGGTTGTTTCTCTTTGGGGGATGCTAGTAACCATTGATGAGTGCCTACCTAGATTGGTCAGTTTGTTAAAGGTTGCAAAATTATGATATTCTGACTATCTTCTTTGTTAGCTAGAGTACTTATATAAAGAAAAACTTCCCACATACTATTTTCTTACCTAGAGGTATAGGAAAGGTGGGATAGCTGATGGATTCTTCCCCTTTAAAGTAATTATTCATTTTGATGCTCAAATTGTCCCTTCTTTGGCCAACAGGAGTCTTTCCACGCCTTTAGTAGTCTTTGATCGTTTCCTTGCTATTTAATATCTGCTATAGAGTTATATATTTCCGTGTTTCTCCAAGGAGCTCTGGTTCCTTTGAATGGAAAAAAGTGTTTGAAAACCATAAATTCTGGGTACTAGGGATGCTTATTGTTAGAAGGTGGTCTTTGTTTCTAGGCCTTTTCAGTGTTCAGAGATAGAAAACATATGAGAGTATTTTCTCCCTAAATAAAAAAAAATTATCGTGGAGTTCACACCAATACTTTCAATCAAATTCAGGACTGTAGGGCGTCTGGGTATGAATGTGCGTTTTAATCAGCTTTATCAAGATACCATTTACATACAATAAATTTACCTATTTTAAATGTACAAATTGATGAGTATTGACAAATGTATAACTACTACCACCACAATGGCAGTATAGAAAATTTTCATCACCCCATAAAGTCCTCTTATGCCTTTTTGGGACTGTCTCAGTAGTAACCACTATTTATCAGATTCTATCATACCTAGAATGTATGGTTTTGATAGAACTTCCCTCCAACCTAATTGCTTTTAATAAATTAATTTTTTTATAAGTATTTTTTACAAAAAAAATTTTATAAAATTATTTACAAAGAAATTTTGTAAATTTTTTTATTTCTCTTATTAGTGTGGTATTAAGCCACACCAATATATATTGAAAGGTGTTACTAGAAACAGTCCTATGAAACTCATTGTTGACTTAGCTATAAGATGTTCTTAAAGACATCTGTTTGCTATATCATACCAGGGATGGTTGTGTTTCTCCTGAATGACTGGCCTGTTACTATATGTTTTCACAAAGACTTTTTGAGTCTAGATGCCAGGGATACAGCAGTGAACAAAACAGATAAGGTCCTTCTAGCAGTGGCAAGTGGAGATAAACAATAAACAGGTATGCTCATGAACAAGGTAATTTCAGATAGTGATAGGTTGCAAATAGAACAGGATGATGTGGTGTGTAGGTGGTCAGGGAAGGCCTCTGAGGACATGATGCTTGAACTGAGACTGAATGATGTGAAGGAGCTGGCCATGTGAAGATCTGGGGTGGCACATTCTGGGAACAGGGACTAGCATGTGCCAAGGTCCTTAGAAGGCAAAAGGCTTGGAGTGGTCAAGGAACAAAGCAGGCCAGAAGGGCTGGAGTCGAGTGAGCAAAGGGCAGACAGGTGGAAGATGAAGTCAGAGAGGTAGTCAGGGGCCACGTCACTTGGTGCTATGGGGGCCATAGTGAGGACTCTGGAAGCCACTGGTGTAGGAGGGAACAATTTAAGCAGAGAAAGGGCATACTGTTATATTTTGAAAAGACCGCTGTGGAGAATGGAATGTAGAAGGGCAGAAGGGAAACAGGGAGACCTGTTAAAAGACTGATGTGGCCAGGACAAGCAGGTAGCAATCAATACCCTTCTTAGACCAAAGGAGCTTCTGCCCTGGGCCCTGCATGTCAGAGGGTCCCACTCTGGCCTTTCCCCAGCTCTGCCCTTCCTCACAGGATGTCTTAAGGGCCAAGGAGGCATGTCTGGAGGTCATGAAATCCTCAGGTGTCTCATTTTTCTAACTTATGCGTTTATGTGCTACTGGAGATCTTATTAATGGTTACTATTTCTGGTAGTGTGTACTGTGAAAGGATGAAGGGTAAGGCTGGTCCATCTCCCTCCAGGGCAGTCAGGGAGAAAGAGGGACATGAGCCCCAGGCATCACAAATCCACTCTGGTTAGGTGTCCCCTGTAAATCCTTAGGGAGAAGCAGCGAATTTAGGTATTATAATATTTGATCTATCTGAATTAATTTTGTTGTAAAAAATGAAATAGAGGTCCAACTTACTTTTTAAATGTGGTTCTCAAGTTTTTACAACATGTTGAATAATCCATCTTTTCCCCAGTGATTTCAAATGCCATATTTATCCTATACTAATTACCATATATAAGGGGGAAGAAAGTATTCACACCTGGGCACAGTGGCTCACACCTGTAATCCCAGCACTCTGGGAATCCAAAGCAAGAGGATCGCTTGAGGCCAGGAGTTCAAGACCAGCCTGGGCAACATAGCGAAACCCTGAATCTACAAACAATTTAAAAATTAGCCAGGAGTGGTGGCGTGTGCCTGTAGTCCCAGCCACTACTCAGAGGCTGAGGCAGGAGGATCACTCGAGCCCAGGAGTTTGAGGCTGCAGTGAGCTATGATGATGCCACTGCACTCCAGCCTGGGTGACAGAACGAGACCAGCTCTCTCTAAAAAACAAAGTGTGTGTGTGTATGTGTGTGTGTGTGTGTGTGTGAGAAAAGGCATACAACCTTATTAATCATCAGGGAAATGCAAATTAAAATCACAATGAGATACAATTATACACCCATAAGAATGGTCAAAATTAAAACGACCAGCAGTGCCAGTGTTGGTGAAGATGTGGGGGACTGGGAACTTTCATATTGCTCATGGGAGTGTGAAGGTGGCAGAACCACTTGGGAAAACTGAATGGCATTATCTACTCAGCCATTCCATTCCTGTGTATATTCAACAGAATCGCATGCACGTGGGCACCAGGAGACATGCTCGTAGCAGAAGAATGTTCATAACAGCATTATTTGTAATGGCACCAAACTGACAACCACCCCAAATGCCTGTCAACTATAGGACAGATAAATTATAGTGTATTTAAACAATGGAATACTATTTAGCAATGGAAATAAATGAATTACAACTATATACAGCAACATGGACAAATCTCACAAACATAATGTTGAGCAAAAAAAACATGCATAATTAGGTGGTAAAACTATAAGAAAAGCAAAGAAGTGATTCCCACCAAAGAGAAGTTAAGCAGGGAGACGGGGTTGTGACTAGGAAAAGGCAGGCAGGGGGCTCTGGGCTGTGGGCCACTGTCCATGCACCATTCACTAGTGTTCACTTGATGTAATTTATTAAACTGTACACATTTTTAATGCATTTTTAGATAATGTGTGGTCTATTTCACAACAAAAAAATTAAATAATATGTGGATTTGAAAAAGAATCAAAGTGAAACTTCTAGACATAAGAAATGTGGCTATTGAAATGAAAAGCTCAGTGAATGCCCTTCCTCTTCCTCTTCCGTCCCGGGACAATTCAATCCAAAGGTCGTCGGGTGGGGCTGAGCCTCCGTGGGGGACGCAGTGGAGCGGGAAGCCTAGTAACTGGGAGCTGGGCTTCAGGTCCCTCTGGGGGGAGGAGGGAGCCCACTCAAGGGTTGGTGGCCCAGAGCAGGGTGTTGGGTGTCTGTGAGGTGGAGGGTCAGTCCAGCATGTGGTGTCGGAGCCTGTGAGGGGCGAAGAGTATTCTGCAAGTGGGGGTGGGGGGTGTCACAGGCTGGGGCAGGTGTCACAGCCCAGATGGGGTGAAAAGGGTGTTCTCGTGGAAGGGCAGCCTGGGTGAAGTTTTAGAGTTTGGGGCAAGGGTGTCCATGTAGGGGGTAGTGGTGAGGGCAGCCCTGAGTGGGTGTCAGACCATGAGGGGGGCAGGGAGGGCCTTCAGGGTGTTAAAGCCTGGCAGGGTGAGGAGAATGTCCAGAGAAGGGTCTGGCTGAGGTGTTGGAGCCCAAGACAGTGAGGGGCCTCTGCCCGGGAGGCCATTCATGTGGGGGGCACAGGGTGCCAGGGTCCAAATGGGGTAAGAAAGGGTCTGCATGGAGATTTATTCCACACTGGGATTAATCAGATTCAGTAAATCTACTGAGGGTATTGGGGGCCCAGTTTCTCACAAAGAAAACAAATTATAAATAAGAAAAGGGAGAAAGCCAGAGTGCACTGTGGTGTTGGATTGGAATTAGAGATATCAGTGTGAACTCTGACAGGTAGATAGAGAAATAGAAATAGGAATAAATACAGATGTAAATGTAAATATACACATGAATATATTCCTAAGCTCTGACATTGAAAGGGTCTAGAAGCAGCGACACCCTAAGAGTGGTCTAGAGCCTAGACCCTGGTTTCTAAACATAGAGCTTACCTAAAAGGAACCGGGGCTCCTTGGAAAAATAACTGATCCAGAGCTGGGTCAGGACAAGGACAAGATGAACCTGGAACATGTTGCTGTGCCAGAGAGTAAAGAAACATTCAAAGAATGATGGGAACATGTCAAAAGAACACAAGCCATCATGGAGGGGGTCCTGCTGGTCCAATCTAGGGCAATCGGAGCATCATGTTAAATCATGATAGCAATGGATTATAACTAATTGAATAAAATCGGAATCCATGATTCCATACAGATAGAAATGATACATGATATCAGACTCCAAATTGATAAATAGTATATTCACATAATTTCAAAGTGTCTACCCACAAAATACTAATTAATTACAAAATATTAATTATATCGGAGAAATCCGGCTGACACCACCTTAACCATGTGATCAAAGCGATGACCCGGTATGGGAGACATTGAAGTCAGGCACCACCTGATGGGATACGCTGAGAACAAGGCATGCTCTGTGATATTCCTGCCAAAGATGCATCCCGAGTCTAATAGTGGGCACATGGGGTAAACTCAAAGTGAGGGACATTAAAACATAAGTGGCCTCTATCTTCAAAAGTGTCAAAGATGAGGAAGGCCTGAGGAACTATTCCAGATTGAAGGAGATAAAACATGACAACAAAATGCGATGCCCGATTCTGCCAACGCATCCTTTTGCTACAAGGAATTTATCAGGACAACGACTTGAATGGGGGTCTGAGGATTTGACGGTAGTCATGTATTGGTGTTAATTTCCTGATTTTGATGACTGTATGATTGTACAATGGTTTGGTGATTGTTCTATGGTTGTACTATGTAGAAGAATGTTCTTGTAGGAATCCTTCGGACAGAAAGAAAATATTACCAGATGGAAATCTGGACCTACAGAAAGAAATAAAGAGCCTTGGAATTGTGTGACACGGAAATACCTACCTGTTCTCTGCCCCCAGTTCCTGATGCAGAGCTCCTAAAACATCCTACTTAACTTCCTGAGTGGTGGGAGTGATTGGGGAGTCTGACACAGAGCTCCTAAATCCTTTGCGATTTCCTGGGTGCTGGGAGTGTCTTTTGTTCTAATGAGGCGACCCTTAGCGGGCTCCGGGATAGGAGCTGGTCACCAGAAAGACCAAGCCATGACTGGAAGGTTGGAACGCTCAGCCTCAGCCCCCATCCTCCGGGGAGAGGGGAGGGACTGCAGACTGGATTAGTAATCAATCATGCCTACATGAGGAAGCCTCCCTAAAAATCCCTAAATGAGGGGTTTGGAGAGCTTTCATGTTGGCGACTGCATCCACATGGCATACCCCAACTCCATGGGGACAGAGCTCCGGTGTTTGGGACCCTTCTGGGCTTTGCCCTGTGCATTTCTCTGCATCTGTATTCTTTATAACATCCTTTATTTTTCTTTTTTTTGAGACAGGGTCTCACTCTGTTGCCCCGGCTAGAGTGCAGTGGCATCATCATAGCTCACTGCAGCCTCCAACTCCTGGGCTCAAGTGATCCTCCCGCCTCAGCTTCCTGAGTGGCTGGGACAACAGGTGCGTGCCACCATGCCTGGCTAATTTTCCTATTTTTTGTAGAGACGGGGTCTCGCTCTTGCTCAGGCTGATCTCAAACTCCTGGCCTCAAGCAATCCTCCCTCCTTGGCCTCCCAGAGTGCTAGGATTACAGGCGTGAGCCACCACACTGGGCCAACAATACACCCTTGTAGTAGCTTTTCCTGAAGTTCCTCAGGCCTGTTACCTGGGGTCCCCTCCTAAGTCAGTTGTGGGCACAGAAGGCCTTATCTCAGGCTCTGCTCTCAGGTCTAGCCCAGGATAAGACAAGGGATCAGAAGGCCCTAGAAAGCAGCCTTGGGCAACTACTCCCTGTAGGTGGATGGCAACAGGACTCCATTGCTGGTGGTAAGTAGGGTGGTGAGAACACTCAGCACTCCAGAGCTTCACAGTTATGAAGACTTTCCGTTGCGGTAGAGAAGGAGGTGCACGGGAAAATGAAGCACTAGGTGATGCAATAGTTCTAGCATTTGAAAGTTTTGGGGCCACCGTAATTATGTGGCTTGTGGAGTTGGTTGGCTTCTATCAGCTGCGTTGGAAGCTTTGCAAGGAGAAAATGAGAGGCTACCAATTCAAGGCAAGCTGTGAAACCCTGAGGGCCTTCACCCTCCTCTCCCACAGCCAATGGGGCAGGCTGTGCTGAAAACCAAGTCCAGGATTTGATCAAAAGGGTGGTGCAGCCACAAAGGAGACAGAAGGCTAACATCTAGCACTTCTCCTCTGCCAGCCTCGGGCTCTGGCAGGGACGGGGTGGGCCTTGGGATGTGTGCATTGAGACCTTGAGTCCCCTTGCTGGGGGAGCCTTATTAGAAGGCCCCACGTGAGGCTAATGGTCCACTGTATTTTTTTTTATTGTGGTAAAATATATATAACATAAAATTTACCATTTTAAGCAATTTTAGATGTGTAATTCAGGGGCATTAAATTCATTCATATTTTTGTGCAACCATCACCACCATCCATCTCCAGAACTTTTTCATCTTCCCAAACTGAAACTGTACCCATTAGACAATTACTCCTCATTGCCCCCCACCCCTGGAAACCACTGTTGTATTTGCTTCACAGTATTTTGCTTGTTTTCTTTCAGATCCATCCCTGTGTCCCCTGCAGATTAATGACGAGGATGGGGTCTCAGCCGAGCTGAGTGGGGAAGCAGAGTCCCTGCTGTGGGAGGCAATCCCTTATCCAGCCAGGAAGGCAGGGCCTGCCAGTACATTCCGCCAGGAGCCAGGTGAGCACACAGGAGCAGGCATGGGAGTGCTCACCTGGGAGCACAGAACAGGAGACTGAATCAGGAAATCAGGGTTTAGTGTCAGGGACACCAGGAGCTGGTCCTAAATATGTGGGCTGGGGTGTCTCCTTGAAGCTTGGACCCAACAGAGGCCCAACAGCTGAGCGGTCCAACATAGTAGCCTCAATGAATCAGAAGCATTGCTACATTCTGGGTGAAATAGGGCTAGCAGCACATGTTAAAATGGTAAGATTTTGGATATACTGAGTTAAATAAAATATATTCTTCCAATTCATTTCACCTGTATCTTTTCAATTGTTATTGTGGCTGCTAGAAAAAGTTAAAAGTGCCTCGGTGGCTCACATTCTGTTTCTATTGGACAGTGCTGGCCTACAGGAAAGATGATGGCAATGCCAGAAGGGCCTGAGCCAGATATCAAGGAAAGAGTCAGGCCCCGAGAGGGAGGCATGTTAGCAGGAATGTATCGTGGGAGACCAGAAGACCCACTGGCTCACTATGTCCTTCGGGAGGGCCTAGAGGACACTCCTTTTACTAAAGCAATTCAAATGCCTTGGTGTGGGACCCTGGCCTTAGTGAACCTAAGTGGTGGCCATCCTCTGTCAGCCAGAGTTGGTGGTGGAAGATGTGACCCTAGACCTGGGCCCTGGTGTCAGTGGGAATGACAGGATTCTGCCACAGCAGAGGTGAGGTGGTGACACTGAAGTGTGGGAGGCAGGGTTCATGTAATTGCCATATGGGTGGTAAGGCCAGAGTGGCTGGGATTGAGGATAAGACCCAGGTGTTCCTGGGAGTAAGATAGACAGGCAATTACAATATTGTTTATATAACCAAAAAAGACCAAAAGCAAATGAATGGAAGGCTGGTATCTGTACCGTAATGGAAAATCATGAATTGTTCCCAGATCTGAACCATTTCTCAGACCCATGAAATGATCCCCTTGAGAAAGGACCCTGCAAAACGGCACGTGTATACAACAACGATTCCCTCAATTTCTCCCTGAGGTCCCTACAGCTCTGTAGCAGAGAAGCTGTACACTGGGGAGAGGAGACCACCAGCCCATCCAGGCCTTTCAGGGGCTGTCGGATACAGGGTCTCAGCTAACCCTGACACCAGGGGACCCAGAATGCGTGTTATGGTGGGGGGTACAGGGAAGCTAGTCCATGGTGAAAGACTGGTTGAAGCCTTTCTCACGTTGGGTCCAGTATCCTGCAGAGCCACCTATCGTCACTTCCCTGATCCCTGATTGCACAATTAGGATGGATATACAACTGACAGAACCTCACCTGGGTTTCCTGGCATGTCGACTGAGGGCCACTTTTATAGGAGGAGCCAAGCCCTTGAAACTGCTCACCCTGCCCCCAGCCAAGAAGGTACGTCAGGAGCAGTGCTACATTCTGAGTAGACTCTGGAGACAGTGCCACCTTCAAAGACTTGGAGAACACGGGGATAGTTGTGGTCTCCCCCACGTCTCTTCCCAATTCACCAGTATGGCCACTGCGAACATCAGATGGGTCCTGGCAGGGGACTGGGGACTTCTGTAAACCTGACCATTTGTAGATCCAATTGCAGCTGCTGCACAGATGCACCAACACAACCCAACCTCTAGCACACGGTGCACAGCTATTGATTGGGCAAATGTGTTCTTTTCAATTCTCATAGGAAGAAAAGATTAAAAGCAGTTTGAAGTCATATGCAAAGGACAGTGGTACACATTCAGGGTTTAGTCTCAGCTCTCTCCTGCCCTTGGTCACAATGTAGGGGCTCAGACCCTGTATGGTTCAAGGTCTGGGTCATCCCAGCCATCTAGACCATGAAGTGCTGGCTAAGGGTGAAGGAGATCTGGAATGGAGGGTAGCGGGAGGAGATTAGGAATATCAATTAGGACCGGAAGGCCTGTTGCAGCAGCAGGAACTGTAGCTTGTGTCATTAACCCTCCCATGTTAGGTCTTTTGGAGAGTTTGTGACTGGCACCACCTGGAATACTACTCAGTGGCAGGTTCAACTTCATGGAGGCATGGGGAGGTCTGAGTGGTGCTGGGGCTTGGGGTGGGGGGTTAGATCAGCTGGCTCTTGGCCTCACTCTAATTCCAGCCACAGCTGTGGGAACAGTTCCATGTGGGCTTCACAATGATAGAATCGTGCCCAAGCATAAAACCCATCTTTTGTTTTCTGCCCCGCTCTGACACTGTGATTAGTGGACCAGCCCTCTTGGTATGTACATCTTCTTAGGGTAACCCTGAACTAATAGGGCGTGGGGACCAATGGATAAATGCTTCTCCCTGTTGATCCCCCAGAAACAATTCTGAGAGGCATTCTGGACTTCAAGACCTCAGAAGGTCTTAACAGAATCAAACCCAGTTACCCCCATGGTCACTAAGTTGATCACCCCTCCCCCTCCCCGTGTTGGCTTTTTCTCCGTCCCTGGGATCACCTCCCACGTAAACTCCCTGCACCCACGTCCTTGTCTCAGGCTCTGCTTTCTTTCTCTTTCTTCCTTCCTTTCCTTCCTTCCCTTTTGAGACAGGACCTTGCTCTGTTGCCCAGGCTATAGTGCAGTGGTGCGAGCATAGCTCACTGCAGCCTCGAACTCCTGGACTCAAGCGATCCTCCTGCCTCAGCCTCCTGCTGGGACTACAGGTGCACACCACCACGCCTAGCTAATTTTGTTTTTTTATTTTTTGTAGAGACGGGGTCTCACTATTGTGCCCAAGCTGGTCTCAAACTCCTGGCCTCAAGTGATCCTCCCTCCTTGGCCTCCCAAAGTTCTGGGAATACAGGCGTGAGCCACTGTGCCCAGCTCAGGCTCTGCTCTAGAAGGGAGCTCAGATTAAGACAGATGACAAAGCCAATCAGGGCCAAGTCACCAATTTTATGCTGTCAAAGGCTTAAAGGTTTCTAAGAGTAGCAGCCAACTGTCTTGTGTCAGACTAGACACTGTCCAACTTTGAATAGCTGGCCTTTTGTGAGTTCTTCTTGTGTGCCTTGTCCTGTTCTAAGCCCTTTATATTCATTACCTGAGTTCATTCTCACAGTAGCTCCATGATGTGAGTATTATTTTCTTCCGCCACCTCTCTCCCTCTCTCCCTCCCTCCTACAAATGAGGACACTGAAGCCCAGAGAGGTTAAGTAACTTATCCAGAGTCACACAGTTAGCACGACTGAGC
The DNA here is from genome assembly GCA_023783475.1 of Daubentonia madagascariensis. Taxonomy (NCBI): domain Eukaryota; kingdom Metazoa; phylum Chordata; class Mammalia; order Primates; family Daubentoniidae; genus Daubentonia; species Daubentonia madagascariensis. The sequence goes on from JAKFHU010000487.1 coordinate 14,715,189, forward strand.
CTAGATTTGGGTCTGTCTGACTCCGGAGCCCCCACACCCTTAGCCTCTGTAATATATTGATTTCCCCAAATAAAAATATCAACAGAGAAAGGGGGACTTATGCCATAAGGCAGCATAATTCTCAAATTCATCTGGTTCCAGGTGTGTACTATCCCTTCCCACCCTGGAGAGGCATTCCCAATAGCTTCTGTGTTCTTTGCTAGGATTTAACTCCCAGTCCAACCACTTGCCAAGCTGTGGGTGACCTTGTAAAATGACATCTGAGCCTAAGCTTCCTTAACTGTAAAAACGAATTAATAACATTGGGCTTGTAGGATGTTACCATAGAGTTAGTGTCTAATTAATGACTGCTATGAATTTTCTAGTAGGACATTCATTGTTAGGAACAATTAAGACTGATTTTTGGGTAACCTCCAAAAGAAGGACAGAGCAGAAATGTTTGGTCAAGTTGTTTTGTTTGTCTGGAACTCTAAAAATAAAAGCTTCTTGACTTTTATTGGGCTTTACTTTCAACTCCTAGAATGAGAGATTCAAACCAGAAATCATTTTGTCCCCTATAGTGAGTTGAATTGTGGTGCCCCAAAAAGATAAGTTCCTGTCCTAACTCCTGGAACCTGTGAACATGATCTTATTTGGGAAAAGGGTCTTTGCAGATGTAATTACGTGAAGGATCTTGAGATGAGATCATCCTGGATTATCTTGTTAGCCCCTAAATGCAATGACAAGCATGCTTATGAGAGACAGACAGCAGGAGAAGAGGGAAACGCCATGTGACGACAGAGGTGCAGGTTGGAGTGAAGGAGCCACAAGCCAAGGGAGCTGGAGCCACCAGAAGCTGCAAGAGGCTCCCCTACAGTCTTCAGAGGGAGCACAGCCCTGCTGACACCTTGACTTTGGACTTCTGGCCTCCAGAACTATGAGAAAATAGATTTCTCTTGTTTGAGGCCACCAATTTGTGGTAATTTGTCACAGCAGCCCTAGAAAACTAATACCTTCTCTCTCCCTCCAACTCAATTCTGGTCAGTTCCTCCACGGATGCTGTTGGGAAACACAGCACATAAAGGCACACTCCTGGCATCAGCTAAATCTTGAGGACTGAGAGGCCCTCAAAATCAGTATCCACATGTTGGCAGCCTTACAAAGTCTGAGAGCAAATGGAAACAGCAGGGGATGAAAAAGGTGTGCTTGAGTCACCTTGCCTTCCTCTTTTGGTGACTGCGGGCACTGTTGTCTTCAGACACATTTTCAAGGTCATCTATTTTTGTTTTAGAATTTAGACATGGATTTTGCTTTGTGCTTTTGCTTTTGAACCTATGGTGGGCACGGGGACGAGTAAACCTGAAAAGGTGGTCATTGTAATACCTCCCGGACACAATTATGAAGGGCACAGTGGTCTAACAATTATTCTTTTAAAAACGATGTGGGAATGGGGAGAATGGTCCACACCTAAAAATAGCAAAAGCAATTCAAAACCATTGCAAGCCGGGTCCCACCTGCCCAAACTGCTGTCTGCTGCCCAGATGGGCCAAAAGAAAAGTGTCTAAACATGAAAAATAGGAATTCACTTCAGGTAACCAGGTTAGACATTTTTTTTCTTTTGTCCATTGTGTGTCCTATAGACAATTTTTTAAGTGTCAAAAAGGGTTTTTTTCTTCATGTAAATCAGCTTCATAAAAAGCGTCTTACCCTGAGATGTAGTTTATTTCTTTAAATTTCAGGAGACGAGTTCAGAATAGACACATTCAGTTTTACAATCATTGCAGGCTTCTGAAATATAAAAGGGAAAATAATTCAGTAAACTGAAGACATGTGTCCAGAGAGGCTCTTTAAAAAATCCTGTCTCTAGTAGCTGACAGAGCCTGACAGAACCAAGTATCTACTGGTTTTCCCTGGAGTATATTAAATAATTTATGCTTGAAAATGTTTGAGCCAGGCGCAGTGGCTCACGCCTGTAATCCCAGCACTTTGGGAGGCTGAGGGGGAGGATCACTTCAGGTCAGAAGTTTGAGACCAGCCTGGACAACATAGTGAGACTCCATCTCTACAAAAAAATAGAAAAATTAGCCACCTGTGGTGGTGCACCTGTAGTCCCAGCTACTCGGGAGGGTGGGTGAGAGGATGGCTTGAGCCCAGGACTTTGAGGCTGCAGTGAGCTATGATGATGCCACTGCACTCTAGCCTGGGTGACAGAGTGAGACCCTGTCTCAAAAAAAAAAAAAAAACAAAAGAAAAAAGAAAGAAAAGAAAATGCTGGAGTAGTGACCCTGCATCCTCCTCTCTGGATTTTTTTTTTACAACATCCGCCCACAACATCCTTCCCCCTTTCCTGCCTCTCTGTTCCTGATGGGATTTCTCAGGAGCTGTGGAACTGGTGGCTGTCGGTTTCCCCAAGGTGTGCCTATTGCCCCCATCCACCCCATTCCTGGCCTCCTAAAGCCCCTGAGCACGGTGATGTCACAGGGACCGTTTGTCTCGTTTCAACAGCATCCCTTATCCCAAGCTGTGGCTCACCTTGCTTTGTTGGTGCCACCTCCTGGAACATGGGGGTGGCATAATGTATCCCCTGGGAGTCTCCGGCCCCTGGGCAAGAGAAAAGGAATAGGAGTTATTGGACCAATTATCTGAATCTCTGACCACACGAGGGCAGTGCCACAGAGCCTCTGGACTGCAGAGAGTGCTTACCGTCTTGGGCTGTGGAAATATAGTGCCTTGATTCCACGTCTGGCACAGATTCCTCATCTATAAAATGGGAATGACATAAATTGGGAGTTAGTGGTGTTTGTGTTAGGTCAGGTCAACTGCTTAGCACCACGCCTGGAACGTGGCTGGCACTCAGTGTTGGCTGGGATTGTTCGCATTGTCAGCCAAGGCCCTGGGTCTCGTTTACTGTAAAGCAGTGTGTGATGCCTGCTTTCAGAGGCAATCTTGAAAGACTTTGGATCACAGTGAGGATCATTTGGAATTGATATTAAAAAATCACCAAGATATGTTGTTAAGTGAAAAACTCAAGGCATAGAATGGCATACCTATGATATGCTACCATTGTGACCATTTGTTTAGCATACACACAGAATATCTGGGGAAGGATTTAAAAAACTGGTTTGTTACCCCTGGAAAGTGAGACTAGGCACCAGCAGTGGGAGGGAGACATTGAACCCTATTCCTTTGTTCAATTTTTTACCCATGTGTCTGTACCACCTTAAAAAAATAAAAAAGACAAAAACCTAAAAAGAACTAAAATACCCAACAAAGTTCTCTTACCTGCTTGATTTTTACTGATATTTTCATATATTCCAACTTCCACGGGTGTGTCTCCACAGTCCTTGGGCACATTATGTCTCATAGCTTTTCCTACATAAACTGGTACAGAATCATTAAATTAAACCAATTCAATGACATTTTTTTTGTCTCTTCTGCCAAGGAGCAGAATTCCCCCAAAGCTCTGAAAGAGTGACCTGCTCCAGTGGCCCTAACCATTGTCTAACGAAGGAAAACCATGGACTCAACAAGAAGTCTAAAGCACCCACTTCTCCACACCAGGGGCTGTTCCAACTTATTTTCCCAGCTTTGTGAGGAACATGCTTTGCCTATCGGATTATGCTCGAAATGGCCAGACACATTTTCTTTCCTTCCCTGAAGAGAACCGTCTGTAAGATGCTTTGGACTATCTCCAAGTGATAGTAAATAACCCAATTGAATTCTATTTTAGCTCTGGCCGGTAATCAAGAATACTAATGCCACTTTTGCAAAACCTGGGCTTTTTGTAGGAAGGGGAGAGATGTTTTTCCGATGTATGAGATGTGTAAGCTGTGACATCTATGTTCAAGTTCTGTGTCAACTGAGTCCATGACTTCTCTGAGTTATGACTCTCTAGAGATGGAGGGAAGCACAGGGGCCTAACATTTATCATGTAGTACTCTTGCCAGTTCTGACAGCATCTCCATGACCTGACTCCCCAGGTCAGAACACTGAGGCTCAGAAAGGCAAAGGAGCCTGCCCAACACCCCTCGGCTCACTGGTGGGCGCCAGTGCTGAGACACAAACTCTTTTGTGCAAATCTTAATATTCCTCCATACTTGTGTGCCAAATGAAAAGGCCACTTTGAAATCTTAACCAGAGGTGGTTATAAGACATGAAGACTGACAAACAGTAACAGAGGTTTCTAAGGACATTGAGTTTTTTGCTGGATGTGGCACTTAAGGTGGGGAAGAAAGGAATGATGCTCGTATTTGACTTCATGCAATGAGCTTCCTCTCAGTAGCAGATCTAGTGAGGACGCTGAATAACACCAGGCAAAGCTCTTGCCCTTGAGGAGCTTGCAGTCAGGACCAGCTACACAACGTGCAGGGCCCAGTGCAAAATGAACACTTGTTCACAAGTCTTAAACTTGTGCTTCAGAACACAAGTTCTTAAAGTCATGACCAAGTACATCTTCCACAAGGGGTCATACAAGGAAGAGAATAGGGCCTCTTGTTAAAAAATATTAATATTTGTACACCCATGTTTATAGCATGTACAATAGCCAAAAAGTGGAAGCAACCCCAGTGTCTGGGGAGGGGTGAATGGATAAACAAAACGTGATCTATCCACACAATGGGATATTCTTCAGCCTTGAAAAGGAAGGAAATTCTGATACTTGCTACAAAATAGATGAACCTTGAGGACACTAAGTGGAATAAGCCCATCACAGAAGGACGAATACTGTGCGATTCCACTCATAGGAGGTATTTAGAGTGGTTAAATTTATAGAGACAGAAAGTAAAACAGTAGTTGCTAGAGGCCAGAGGGAGAGGGCGTGGGGAGTTAGTGTTTATGGTACAGAGTTTCAGTTTGGAAAGATGAGAAAAGTTCTGGATATGATGGTGTTGATGGTTGCACAGCAATGTGAATGTATTTAATGCCACTGAACTGTGCACTTGACCATGGTTAAAATGGTAAATTTTCTGTTTTATATATATATAAATTATTTTGCCACCATTCAAAAATAATTTTAAGACGAGTCCAAAAAAATTATTAAGAATTTTTAGATGGTGACAGCAGAGCATTAAACCAAACGTGGAGCTCTTCTTGGCACGGGGCACTGTGTGACTGCCCAGCTTGTGTGCCCGTGAAGCTGGCTCTGCTTGCAATCTAATTCGGAAAAGGCCTTCACCGGAGAAATGAGAACTCTAACCGTGTGTGAACCATTCAGGAAGTCTATTTTGTTTATCCTTCTCTTTCTCATCTTTTCCTCCTATTTTCCTATTTTCCCCATTCCATTTCTGATCCACCTTTTCCCTTCCTCCTTGCCCTGTGCCCTGCTGTCTGTATCCAAAACCCATGGGAAAGCAATGGCAAAGCACCTAGAGAACTTACTTGCTTTGTATTTTGGCAGTATCCAAAAAGCCAGAATTAGGATTATCACCATTAGCATCAGTAATAGCCCCGGAAGCAGTAGCTGCAGGCAGAAAGGACAGCCGTCTCCGCCTGGAAGAAGACGGCATTCACTGGTGACCACAGTGCTTTCTTTCCCAATGACATTGAGCTAGTAGATGTCCTAGAAAGGACAATCACAGTTGTCCCCCAAGTTAACCAACATACTATGCATCCAGATTCCCCAACTGCTATAGATATCTGCTCATGAGACTTGTTGGTCAATAAAGTTCTCATAGTCATGACCAAGCACGTCTTCCATGGGGTCGTACAAGGAAGAGAAAAGCAGCACAGCATTTAACAGGTGATCACTGGCAACATCGTTAGGGTCATAAGCATCAGAAAGGCCAGAGCATTTACTGGGCAGAGCCCTTAGCCATGCTGGCATGACTGTGTCACCCAAACAGCTACCATTTATTATTAGGTACCTGCCAGACACTCTGTTGGGCACTTTGCATGTGTTGCCTTATTTATCTCATTGGTACTCCCTTTTTGTAGATGAGGAGAGTAAGACTCAGAGAAGTTAAGTGACTTTCCTAAGATCACACAGGCAGTAAATGGAAGGGCTGTGATTTGTAGCCAAATGCTTGGCTGTCTCACTTGTTTAGGGCTCATTGAACACCAGTGTGGGGGCTCTGTTCTTCCAAGGATGTGGCTGGGTGAAGTGTTCAATGTCCAAGCATGCCTTCTGCCTTTGCTAACCTAGTTTTTCTTCTATCCTTCTCCTACCTTGACAAATGTACCTTCATAAGGACCTGGAAGGTCAGGTTTGAATCTAGAATTCTCAGGCTCTCCAGAGTTCTGCACCTGAACATGGCAGTATGGGGAGAGCCCACCACAGTCCTGGCCCGCCCCCTTCCCACCTGCACCCTAAGGGGCCTTGCATGCACGTGGCCCCCCAACCTGCATGTCCAAACACTGTCCATACCGCCTCCCCACAACAGCTCCCTTGGCTCGGGTCCAGGGAAGCTCACACCCTCACTGTGGACCACCCTCGAAAACACAAGCTGGGGAAGAGACTCGTCCATGCCCTGGAAGTGGGTTCTGATCTGACTGGGCAGGAAATTCAGATCCAGATACCCAGAGTGTGGGACAGAAAAGTGGGGGTATAGGGTCCAAGTGGGCACATCCCCATGGCCTTCTGGACTCCTCGGCCTACAGGAAGGTGCATAGCCCAGAGGCATCAGAGCAGAGCCCTGCAAACACAGGGCTGGGTCAGGGGCTCCTCTTGCCCTGAGCCAGTGATCAAACATTAGCAGTGGGGCAATAAACAGTCAAGCAGGGGGCACAGGTGTTAGAAGTCAGTAAAAAATTATGAAAAAGCAAAGAAAACCAAAAGACTGGCATTTCTCCAAGAGAGATGCAAATTTGGATATGGCTGCTTAGAACTCAGATAATGGAAGCGCAGAGCAGGAAGCAGGGGCAGGGCAGAAAGTCTCACTGCAAGTTCCTTCCTGATCCAGCTTCTAGGCTTTTCTACGATTCCTTTATGGCAGAAAGCAACCCCCTTAGAGTTTGTGTGGACCCTACCAGAGAGACCCTGGAACTGGAAACAGGTGGCCAAAGTGGGAAATGGGTGGGCAGAGGAGCAGCTGCAGTTTCTGGAAGTAAGTCCAGACCCTGTTGAAAGAACTCAGGTAGCCCTTACCTGTGGAGGTCATGGTGACAGGCTGACTGTACTTTGCATGCTTAGGCAGCCTGTTTCTAGCTTCACACGTATACTCTTCCTCTTCTCCAGTGTTCTTCCTGGTTAAGTTAAATTCGGCAGGCTCCCTTCCATTCTTGGAAATAGCTGGTGATATGGTGACTTTTTTGTCAAAGAAAGTATAATTGATGGGCAGTGAGCCATTGACTGAGATGCAGTGTAGTGTTATATGTCGTTCTGTTTCTGTTTGAACGACTGTAATGTTCAGCACCGGGGCAGTCACTGGGTCTGGAAGGATGAAAGTACATGTGAAAGGGATATGCAGATTGGGTGTACTCAGTCCACAAATGGAGATGAAACCCCTGCTCTATTCTAGGCTGTGGACCCAAAGATGAATGACCCTCTTCCTGAGAAGTCAAGAAGCCAGCAAGCCAGCAGGAAGGAGCGAAGGGGCGAAGGGGCATGTGACTAGCCCCATGCAGTGTGCCATGAGCTGAGTGCTGAGAAAGCCAAAGAGTGCAGGGTGTTTCTCTGCTTTGAAGAATTGGGGTGCAAGCTTGCCTTTCATAGAATTCACAATCTGTTTATTGTTAATAAGAAATATAATTTTGTTGATGATCCAGTTCCAAGTATGAAGTTGAGAGGTGCTTTTATTCTCAATCCTTATAAGGTTACAATGATTTTTAAAATTTATTTATTTATTTATAAATTTTTTTTAGAGACATGGTCTTGCCATGTTGCCCAGGCTGGACTCAAACTCCTGGCCTCAAGTGATCCTCCTGCCTCAGCCTCCTGAGTAGCTGGGACTACAGGTGTGCACCATTGTGTCTGGCTCTGGGAATTTTTTTTTTTAAAAGAAACCCAATAATATCATTTTCTCTAACTGTATTTTTATTTATAGAATTCAGCTGCGTAGCTATCTTTCACATCCTCCACAAAGCAGGAAGTGACCCTGCTAAATAGATTCAAGCAAAACTCTCAACAGGAAATGTGTGGGTCTGGTATACCTTGTCAGGCCAAACACTATTTTGTGGGAGAACTGAGCTATATGTTTTATTATATAATTCACTAATGAAACAGTATTGCAGGAAAGGAGGAATAGCTGTTGAGTATCTATCATGTGCCAGGCACGCTACTCGCATTATCTCATTTGACTATGAAGTCCTGCCAGGTAGATAGCATCATGCCCATTCCACAGATGAACCAACTGTGCTTCAGAGAGGTGAAGAAACTTGCCCAAGTTCACACAGCTAGTAAGTGGCAGAGTCAAGACGGCCTCCACAGTCCATACTTTTTTTTAAACAATATCAATTTGATACAGAAACAATAAAGCATAGGACCAAAGTATAAGTAAAATCAAAGAAAATAATTTAGAGTCTCCTTGCTCTGTCTCTCCCCTGAGCAGAAATCCTTTGGATAATATCAACAGAATGGCACCTAGGGATGGTGGCCTCAGAGGGCAACTTAGTTTGAGAATAGCACCGATAGGACATTCTTCCTGTGGAACTGAAATCTACCTCCTGTAATTTACAGGAAAGAGGAGTTGAAACATTCATGAGGAAGCAAACAGCGTAGACTCCTCTCTGAGATGGGATGACTCGAATTGAACCAAGGATTGATATCCAAAGCGACTGGAAAAATATAGTCTTCCCTGGGAGTTTGTATTAATAGAAGAACTGGTAAAGGGAAACACAGAGTCACAATGATCTGAGGAAGGGAGTTGCAGTGAGTTGCTGCTCTTCAATAAGCCAGTTATATTTTAGAAATTTCAAGGAGTCCTTTAAGTTCATTCATCTGCCACTTTCCTTGTAAGACCTTTCCTAAATCCTCCGGCATAAATGCTCCCTCCTCTTCTGCCCTTCCTCCTCCTCCACCTCCTCCTGCTGCTGCTCCTCCTCCTCCCCTCCACCCAGCACTTGGTTCCATCCTCATGCTATTTTTACTACCTCTTATTACATGATCCACTTGGATGTCTCATGGTCAGCTCTCACATAACCTGTTTGAAACTGAGCTCTAGTTAATCCGCTAGTTAACAAATCAATCAATAGGTAGATAGAAAAACATTTAAAAATCCCGTTGTCGGCCAGGCATGGTGGCTCACACCTGTAATCCCAGCACTCTGGGAGGCCGAGGCAGGATTGCTTGAGCCCAGGAACTCAAGGTTGCAGGGAGCTATGATGATGCCACTGCACTCCAGCCTGGGTGACAGAGCAAGACGTGTCTCTAAAAAAGAAAAAAAGAAAAAGAAAAAAAATCCTGTGCCTCCATTTCCTCTGTCACGGTAGCTGGCATCGCTCTTCATTGGCTGATCAAGCTAGACAATGAGAAGCCATTCCTGATCCTTTCCTCACCTTTTCTACCTGTGACTCCAAATCTAGTCAGTCAGCAAGTCCTGCCGGTTCTTCCTCTAAATTATTTCTTAAATCCATCCATGTCCGTCCATCCCCACCACTGTTTCTCTCCTAGATGATGGCAAGAAGCTCCCAAAAAGCCCCTTGAATGAACTGACTTTGAGGATGATGAATTGGGTCCCAATTACCAGCCCTGCTGCCTGCCCACTGCACGGGGAAGAGCATCTAAACTCTTCCTGAGGCTCCAGGCCCTGCCTGACTTGACCTGCCTCCTCTCCAGTCTCACCTGAGTTAAACTCCCTCATCTGACTTCCAGCCACACGGGCCTCCTTGGAGGTCCTGGGACCAGCCAAGTTCTTTTCCAAGTTGGAGCCCCTGGACATGCAATGCTCCCTTGACTAGAGCCCTTTTTTCTCCTGTCTCTTCAAATAGCTAACTCCTTCTCATCCTTCAGGGCTCCACTTAAATGTCATCCTCTTTGAAAGGCCTTCCCTAACTCCACTATCTAAGTAGGTCCCTCTCCCACCTCCTACTTTTTCCCATTACTGTGCCAGTTTCTTTTCCTTTGCAACAATCAACACAGTTTGTGATTTACTCGTTTGGGTACTTGGGTTTTTTTGTCTCCCCCACTGGACTGCATGGACTGGACCCCTAGAAGGGCAGGAACCAGTGTATATCCAGTGCTTGGCACATCTGTGTTCTTATTAAATATTTGATGAGTGAATTAATGATTAATGAATTTGTGTTTATGGCTTATACTCTCAACCCTTACTGGGTTGGGAACAAGACCATGTCTTAGGTGTCATTAAAATCCCAGTAGCACAATTATTTGCACGGAGTAGGCACTTGCCTACTAATCTGACTTAACTGATGAAGATGCAGTTTTGTAATCTATCAAAGACAGTCCTACAGGACAGTGTAATTACTCTAACAAGTTGCAGGAAGGTTGTGCACAGAAAACATATGCACTGATGGGTTGACCGCCCAGGGCAGCAGGAGGCTGACCACTAGAAAATGTTATCAGCTAAGTTACTGCCCTCACATTACCCACCACATTCCAGAACCACGTTTGCAGGGATTTTCCCCTTCTTCTTTGTCTTCCTTTTACAATTACGACTTCTACTCAGTTTATGTCCAAAGATTGATGGTTCTAACCTGGAGTCCATAGCATTCTCTAAAACCTTTTGCAAAAATTTGCATCTGTAGTTTTATGCATATTACCCCAAGGAAAATAGCCATTGCGATCATTAGATCATTAAGACAGTTATAACCTAAAAAGCTAAGAATCATTGACCTACATCAGTGTTACCCAATAGAACTTTCTGTAATGATGGAAATGGTCTATGTCTGTGTTGTCCATTATGGCAGCCACCAGCCACCTGTGGCTATTGAGCACTTGCGATGTAACTAATGAGACTGTGGAACTAAAAGTTTTAATTTCATCTAATTTTAATTAATTTGAATTTAAACTTAAATAGCTACATGTGGCTAGTGGCTACCCTACTGAGTAGCGCAGACCTAGAGAATCACTCAAGGTTGATCGGGAAGTCAGGGTCCCTTTATTTAGAAGACTCCAGGTATAACATACATGTATCACCTGGAAGCCCTTCCTCCTCTCCCAGGTTTGTCGTAGTCATCTTCACAGACGAGGCCATTAATGCTAGACTGTAAGATGCTTAGGGCAGGAAAATGGGAGAGAAAAACATAGCAGTAATAAGATGTGATCTGGTAGGAAGAAGGCTGGCTGACGGGGAACCTGATGTAGGGGGAAGAAGTGGGGAGGGCCTGGGGCTTCAAAGACCCTCTCCACAGGGCCCAGCACTGATTCCAACACTTCAGAAAAAAAAGTGATTTTTGCCCCCGTGATGGGAATCATGGAATAAAGCTTCTAGAAAAGATCTCAACAATCTTTTCTAAAGATTTTCAAAAGTCTGACATATCAGACTTTTGCCTAATGCTATAAGACTATTTATTATCTGAAATAGTCAAAAGTCTTTGAAAGAGAAAGTGAAATGGAATTATTAAGAATAAATATCTCAGTGACATAGTTTCCCGGCTCTTGAGTAAATGTTTACAAGGGACATGCAGAGCCCTTCATAGAAGAGGAAAGAACCCCACAAACTTCAGCACCTCCACTTACCAACAACGATGAAGTTGAACTCATGACTATATTTTGCACATTGTAAAACTTTGGCTTTGCATTTGTAGGGGCCCAAGTCATGGGCTTCTGAGATGTTGAGGTTAAAAATCACGGGTTCACCTGTTCCAGTCTGGGTTCGCAAGTGTTTCCCATGCTGAAACAACGAGTAGGTGATCTGCAGTGATTTGTTCTCATTGGAACAAAACAGAGACACATTTTGACCCTTCATGACCACATTAGTTTCTGAGTACAAACTCGGAGAAGGGAATTCTGGAAAATAAAATGACACAGGAAAAGGTCCTTGTTAAAATCCTTTGATAATAACTTAGTGGTTGTCTAGCCATATTTTTATGGGGCCAGGTGGTAAGGACACTCTGTTTCTGGTGAGCTATCCTAAGGGAGGCATTTCCTGGCTGCAGAGCCAGACCGACCAGTATGTGAGGATCCTCAGGGCCTACAGAGGCTCCTCACTGAGACTGATGGATGGACTTGACCATGTAGACTCTTCTGTGCTTGCTACCTCTCTTTCCAGTGAGAACCTGAAGTAGCTTCTATTAAGATTGGCTATGCTGACTTAGAAGTATTAAAACAGTTATAGGCTCTATGACCAAAGATTATGTCTGGTGGCTGTTTTTGTCCATTATTTATTTAAATTTTGTTTATTCTTGGAAAATTTCAAACATCATAGCAGAGAAGACAGTGTAATGAATCCTCAGTGAACCCATCACCCCGCTTCAACGACTATTTACTCATGCTCAATCCCATTTTGTCTGTGCCCAGCCCTTTCTATTATTTTCAAGCAAATCCCAGACTGCATATTATTTCACTCATAAATTTTAATACTGAAAAAGAGAAAGTAGCCCCTAACAGCCAGGAACTGGCCTGGCTTGGAACTGACCTGTCACAGGTAGGCCTTGGTGTTCTGCTATTGAATATAAACGATTTCATAGAACACCAACCCCAGACAAGGTCCTCCAAGACCATGATGGGTTGAGACAAAAACAAGACCGCTCTATGATCATGTCTGAACACAGATAAAGACATGAATGTTGTCCAAATCACAGATATGGCCAAACATCCCCCTAAACTGGCTAATAGAAATGATTGCAGCTTCTTTACCAACCACAGCTTTACCCTCACTGTGTTCTTCTTGCCTTTTAAATAAAAATTACTAAGTTACCCAGTCATAGAATTACTCCCACTTCTGGAAAGAATCCAATCAGGAGCAAAACCTGCTTCTTTGAATCTTTCTCCAAATCACCTAACACAAGTCCAAATCCTCTAATAAATCCTTTTTAACACCCTCTCGCTGAGACATCCTATAGTTGCCCATGACGTGTTTTCCCTCGTCGCAGCAAGTGATTGGTAAACCCAACTTCACTCAGCTACTCATGTGTCCCTGCAATCTTTGGCTGGTGTACATTGATAGTTTGTATCTCTAAAAGATAAGATCTATTTTTTGTAAATATCACGATATCATTATCATGCCTAAAAATTGACAATATTAATATTTTTTTAAATCATCAAGTATCTAGTTTGTGTTTAAATTTCCCCAATTGTCTGATTTTTTTTTTTCACATTTTAAAATTTGAACTGGGATCCAGATATGGTCTGTTGCAATTGGTTGATATATTTTCTTGTCTCTTTCTTTTTTAATCTATAGACCCCCCACACACTTTTTTTTCCCCCTTAAAATTTATTTGTTGAGATAGCAAGTTGTTTGTTCTGAAGTGTTTTGCATGGTCAGGATTTTGTTGATCACATCCCCATGGTAACCTTTCCCACATTCCTCTGTCCCCTGTATTTCTGATAAAGACTCGATGAAATTCATGTTTAGCTTTTATTTAACAAGAATGCATCATAGGAGGCAATGTGTACTTCCATTAGGAGGCACATAATGTCTGATTATCTCTCTTTTTATTTGCTAGTAGCCTTTGACAATAATCACCTAGAAGCATTATTTCATTAGAGGTTGCAAAATGCCATATACTAATTCTTTTATGCCTTCTTCATTTATTATCTGAAATTATTCTATAAAGTGAAACTTGCCCAGGTCAACTATTTGATTACACTAAGGTACAGTTTACATAGGAAAGGCAGGATAAATGCTTGATTCTCTCCCTTTATTGACCAGTTTTGAAAAAAATGAGTTGGTTCCTTTATCTTATAATAGGGAGATGTTTTTCTTTTAAGAATCACTATATGTGGCACAATCACGGTCGCAAAGATATCAACCTAAGTGCCTATCAACCAATGAGTGGATAAAGAAAATGTGGTGTGTATATACATATATATATATATATATATATGTACTATGGAGTACTACACAGTCATAAGAAAGAGTTGAGTAAGTCTGGGCACAGTAGCTCACACCCATAGTCCCAGCTTCTTAGGAGGCCAAGGCAGGAGGATCGCTTAAGCCCAGGAGTTCAAGATCAGCCTGGGCAACATAGTGAGACCCCATCTCTAAAAAAAAAAAAAAATTAGCCATGTGTGGTGACTTGTGCCTATAGTCCCAGCTTCTCAGGAGGCTGAGGTGGGAGGATCACTTGAGCCCAGAAGCTCAAGGCTGCAGTGAGCTATGATTGTGCCACTGTACTCCAGCCTGGGCAACAGAGCAAGGCCTTGTCTCAAAAAAAAACCAATGTCTTCTGCAGCAACTTGGATGGAACTGGAGGCCATTATCCTAAGTGAAGTAATGAAGTAACATTAGGAACAGAAAAATAAATGCCTCATGTTCCCACAGTTTAGTGGGAGCTAAACTGTGGCTACCCAAGGACACACAGAGTGGTATAATGGACATTTGAGGCTCAAAAGAGGGGGAGGGTGGAGGATGAACAATTACCTATGGGGTACAACGTACACTATTTAGGTGATGGGTACACCAGACTTCATCATTATATAATATATATATATATATACAGGCCAGGCGTGGTGGCTCACACCTGTAATCCTAGCCCTCTGGGAGGCCGAGGTGGGAGGATCACTTGAGCCCAGGAGTTCAAGACCAGCCTGGGCAAGAGTGAGACCCCATATCTAATTAAAAAAAAAAATATATATATATATATATATGTACATAACAGAATTCAACTAAATCTATTTTTTTAAATAATCACTATAAACTCATACATTTGAACAAATTTGATATGTTTCAATCCATGGGAGTTATTGTTCCTGTTGTACAAGTTTTTGATCACTGAAAACCTTTTCAAATTGGCTTCTTAGTCCTTTTGACATGATCCTAGTAATCTTTGATAGCTTGTTTGTTTTTTACTGTATAGAAATGCCAAGGGAAAAAATAATGCTTATCAGAAAATCTAATGTACAATAAAAATAAGACTATGAAAGAATCAAGAGAAATACGGGGACATATTTTTATATCATCAGGTAAGATTAGTTCTTCCAAGGCACAAAAATTAGGAGCCATAAAGAAAAGATTTAAAAAGTTGACTACCTCTAAACTAAAAACTTCTCTATGACAAAATTAAAGTCAAGTGACAGTCTAGAAGAAAATATTTAAAACATAAACAAAAGTAAAAGGTTCTTATATACATAAATCAACTGCAAATCAATAAGAAAAAGACAAACAATCAAATAAACGGCAAACAATATGACTAGGTCATTCCCAGAAGAAGAAACGCAGATGGCCATTATATAGTGCTAGGGCCAATGGATGCCTTGGGTGGAGGACAGATTTAGACCCCTCAAAAATGCCACCAACTCTCCTCCCACTTTTTGAGCTGCACAATTAACATTTTCTCAGTCTCATAGAAGCTTAACTTCAAGACAACACCTCACCTCCCTTTCCAACCAGATAGCCATCTCTACATTTCCTGTATATGGGAAAGCTGAAGCTTTCATGGCCAATAAACGTGAAAAAAAAGGCTTGACTTCACAAGCGAAGAGGCAACTGCAAATTAAAACAACACTGAGATGTCATTTTTCACTAATCAGATTGGCACCAACTTAAAAAATAATCATATCCACCACTGGGGAGGGTGTGGGGAGACTCACGCTCACCCACACTGTTGGTGACCACAGGTAGGTTCAGCCTGTCGGGAGAGCAACCTAGCAGGATCTGAAACAATTTAACCTACCAGGATCTATAACAATTTAAGCATACATGCCCTTTGACCTGGCAATTTCACTTCTAGAATTTTATCCTATACAGATTCTCTCAAACTCTCGTGTGCCCACAAAAGATGTTTTGTACAAGGATGTTTATTGCAGCATTGTTTATATTACCAAAAAAAGTGAAACAATCTATAAAGGATGGTTAAATGAATTATAGCTGAGTCGTATTATAAAATACCACGCAGCTGTTGAAAAAGATGAGATTAAACCCATATTTGTTACTTAGAAAGAGTTCTATGATACATTAAGTAACAAAAAAGAAAGAAAAGTCACAGAGGAGTTTGTTTACTATGATACCGAATAGAAAATGACTGATGATAGTGGTTGCTTCTTGAAGTAGAGAGGGGAGAGGGCTTGGGGAAGGTGTAACAGAACTTTCACATTGTATATAGTAACAACCACCACCTTGGCTCGCCTATATTGACAGCTTACTATATGCCAGGCACTGTGCCGAAGAATAGGGTCTCATTCAATTCTCACGGCAACCCTCCTGGGTGGGTGCATTTATTAGCCCCCTTCACACATGAAAGACATTAAGCTCAAAGTGGTTACGTCGTGTTTAAGCTGCTAGCTGCTAGGCAGCAGAACCAGGTTTAGGACCCAGGTGGTCTAACTATGATAGGCTGTCCCCCAATATATATTTCTAGTGTTGCTTAAATCACTTTACAATGAATATGTGTTGGTTTTCTAGTTGAAACACAATAACAACAACAACAAAGTTTAAAAATTTTCATTGTAAAAACAATCTTAATATTTTGTTACTGAGTCCCAGAAAAAAGGTTCCAAACCCCACCCTAAAATCATTTTATTTTCAATAGTAGGTAATTAAAAAGACTTTGCTCCTTGGTTGTTCATCTAGAAGCATAGAAAAACTTATTAATGCACGCTCGTGTTTAAAGTGCACCGTCTCACCACTTCAGGGAACACGGTGTTAGTAAGAAAGACGTAAATGAAACTCACCATCTGTTTTCATTGTCTCACAATCCAGTACAGCATTTTGAACTGAAAGAGAGAAAAGGAACATGAGAAAGCTCACTTTCCACATGATATTTTGGTTTGAAGATTCAAGCCTAAGAATGATAAGTAGGGCTCACATGTGACAGAAGAAAACATGCCCCAAAAGAGCAGTTTGTTCAAGTGGCTCCGCATTCTCCCGAATGAAGTCAGAGAGGAGGGTGAAGGAGGTACAGGAGCTGGGCAGTGGTGAGTCACCCAGAAAGCTTCCTTTTTTTCTTGACCACATTAAGGAAATCAGAGGGTCTGGACACACTTTGCACAACGTGACTGGTTGATTTAACCAACCTCTGTTCCTCCATGAGTTCTCGTAAGAAGAGAGAGATTTGGTCGACTGCCCCTGATGCGGGATGGCTGGGCATTTGGACAGCGGGAAAAAGGAAAAGAGAAAAATCTGTTACATTGTCTTTGTGTAAACCCACCTCATCATCTCTGTCTGGACTCAGTCTACATCCAAAGGAATTTAGTGGAAGTTTGGTTTAGTCTTTGGAAGCGACTCTCTTGAGCAGACACACACAAACATGGGCTCAGAAAGGCCTACTTTTGTTAAATGCTGGTTCCTAGGGCCCACTGCAGCCTTGCTGGGGTTGAAGCCTGGGACTTTGATATTTTAACAAGGGCCCCAAGCGATTCTTATGCACACTCTGAAAGACACTGCTGCCTTAGTGATTTCTGAATCAGGGGAGCCTCAGGGGCTTGTTGTGATGGCGAGCCCTCCAGCGCCAGGAGAATGTGTGGTGGAGGAACGTGGGGAGGAGACGGGGCTAGGAGGACTGAGGTATGAGTGAACTCAGATCGGCCTTTGAAATAGAATGTGCAAAGCCACTTCCTGATGGAGTGGAGACCACCAGGATAGAAGGGCCAGACCATGGGACTAGGTGGGTGATAGCTGGTCAACCCGTGCAAGAGTCAACAGGTCCACCAAGAGAGGAAGCAGGAAGCTGAACGGGCAGAGCTGCATGAAGCTGGGACATCCATCTCTGTGGCTTAGGACCTAAGGTGTAACTAAACCACTCATTACAATTTAGGGTCATCTATGCTAACATCCTGTTCCTTCCAAGTATGGGAGAAGCCCATTCTCAGCCCTCTCCACGAACCCTGAGCACTTACCAAGTTCTGCTACCCAAGCAGGACCACTGCCCAGCAGAGGTTGGTAGAAACACGTAAAATACTAGTGGTTCTGCTTTTAAAATTCTCTTACTCCTTTGCTGGGTGTGGTGGCATGTGCTGTAGTCCCAGCTACCCAAGAGGTTGGAGGTTGGAGGCAGGAGGATCACTTGAGCCCAGGAGTTCAAGGCTGCACTGAGCTATGATCATGCCACTGCACTCCAGCCCTGGGTGACAGAACAAGATGTTGTCTCAAAAAATTAAATAAATAAAATAAAATCCTCTTAATCCTTTATGGATAGCCACAGAAGTTTGGCTGTAAGGATGTTCATTAAAGCTTATTTAAAAGATTAAAAATAGAAAACAACCCTAAATGTTCAATAATAAGGGATGATGTTGTGTTGGATGACAATTTTCACATCTCCTGCTCCCCCCCAACTCACAAAGAGTTCTGTCCAATTCTGAAAAGGAACATTATGAAAAGAAATTCAGCCAAGAAAGACAAGAAGAAATTTTTTTTTTAATTCATTAAAAAAATTTTTTTAAATGGAAATGGGGTCTTACTCTTGCTCAGGCTGGTCTTGAACTCCTGAGCTCAAGTGATCCTCCCGCCTCAGCCTCCCAGAGTGCTAGGATTACAGGCGTGAGCCACCATGCCCAGCCAACAACAAGAAATTTTGAGAAGAGCAGCAAGGACTCTCCTACCTACATCACATCTGTTTCACAACAGATATCGTGAAAGATGTCAGTTGATTAAACATGATCGTGCAAATCACATGACTTAGTGTTGCGGTTTCCAACCCCTGGTCTGTGCTGGTACCAGTCCGTGGCCCGTTAGGGACCCTGCTGCAGAGCTCACCCTCCCCACCCCACCCCCATCCGTGGAAAAATTGTCTTCCATGATACCGGTCCCTGGTGCCAAAAAGGTTGGGGACCACTGACTTAGTGAATAACTGTGTGGGACTTTCTAATCACAAATTCTTCCTGCTGTTTTAATGGCATTTCCTTTTATATTGCCTTTTTGTGGCTGCAACAGTTTTACAGTACTTTATAAAAGGGTGGATGAGTAAACTGTCAGATACCTGTGCAAAATTCCACTTACTTTGTCTTTCTTTTGTGTTCGCAATGTTATTCATCAGCTTCCTGTTACTTTTTAGCTACCACTGCTGGCTAGTTGGAAAAAAAAGCCAGAACAACAATAGGATCATTCTGTGTACCCGCATTTTTATATAGACCTGTGGAAATGGTTTCTCTCTCAGATCCAGCACAAATTGCAGACAAATCTTTGGTAATGAAAAGAAATATTGCTGACTTCTAATTATGGACTGATATTTTCAGTTCTGTTTGGAAGAAAGTGATCATTGCAATGAAATAAAGTATAACATACATGCTCTGTTATATATATATATATATAACATGTAAATATATCCCATATATTCCACATATATAT
This sequence comes from Daubentonia madagascariensis, assembly GCA_023783475.1. Lineage (NCBI taxonomy): Eukaryota > Metazoa > Chordata > Mammalia > Primates > Daubentoniidae > Daubentonia > Daubentonia madagascariensis. The sequence goes on from JAKFHU010000487.1 coordinate 14,734,442, forward strand.
ATGGAAGCCTTTGTACAGATGGCTGTTCCACTGAAGCACCACTCCAGAGCATAAAGATACTTTAATCTTAAATGTCCATTTGTGCAACATTGATTTATGGCTACAAAAAAGTGGCTTAATTTTACTTCGGAAATAATGCTATAATATGAGCCATCAAATCACATGTTTAACCCAGGATATGTATTTTTTTTGATATTTGAGCTACATTATTAGAGTTGCTTCTTAGCATCCATGAAAATTTTCACTCCAAAAACACAAGCTACTAACTTGTCCTAAGTGAAGTACACCTAGGGCAGTGTGGTGGCTGAAAGTGACCAACGATATCCAAATGACTATTGCTTGTACTGTATAAGGAAAAAGAGAATAACTGCTTTTAAAAAATTGGGTGTTTGCTGATTTATAATTACTGTTTTATATTTTTAATAGAGATTTTTTTAATAGTTTTGTAGAAGAATATTTCATGATGTGGTAAGAGGATCATAACATAGTCAAGGAAAAAGGAAAGCTGTTATAAACATTTGTAATAACATGAAACTTTTTTTTAAAATAAGAAAGTATATAAATTATATGCATAGAAAAAACTGGAAGGATATTTTCTGAAAATGTTAACAGTAGCCATATTTGGATGGTAGAATTATGGGGGATTTAAATTTTCTTATTCCAGCTTCACTTTGGATTCTTTGTTTCTGCATTAATAATCTTCTTATTATGGAGATGGGGAAAAGAGGGAATAATTCCTGACCTTGACACTTTTCCTCGGTCCTCAGTAGAAGAGGAAGAGCCTCCCCAAGCCTGGAAGTATGGTTGACTAAGTGAGGGCAGGAGGGTGGGGACATTCCAGAGGCCTGGGCTCAAAACCACTGAGTTACTGAGAAGGGTAAAATCACTTTTACATGGAAGGTAAAAATAAAGTCCCTTCTTCCAAGGACCCATCTGTGGCCAATACCTGCACTTGGCCAACCCACAAGCTTGCAAACTTCCTTCTTTCCTTTAGCGCCTACTTCCTTAAGAGAAAATAAATGTTTTGAGTCCAGTCAATTACAAAAATTGAAACAGTACACTAAACAAAGCAAATATCCAATAGGTATGAACATAATTCATTCCCACTTACTGTCCTTGCCCCTTGGAGTGTCTTCAGCCCTCCCTCCCCTGCAGTTTCCACAACATTCTTTGTTGGGGACAGCATGCTTACTTAGAGGCAGCTTATCAGTTAACTGTGGTTAGTAGTAATAGTGGCAGCTGTTGTTTACTGACTAGGTCAGACCTCATGCGAATGCTTTCCCCTGTGATCTCCTTTAACCCTCTGGAGGATTATCGTCTCCATTCCACATTTGGGGAAACTCAGCTCATAAGTAGCATGGCTGGGATTCAAACCCTGATCTGTCTGAAGCCAAAGCCTGGGCTCCCACCCCTTCTCCACTGCCTCTATCTGCTCTGTCTGTACCCATGATGAGAACCTTCTTGACTTTAGGTCTTAGAATCTCTAAATCACAACACGGAGTAGTTTGTGGTTCACTTCCACCAGATCCAGAATTCTCCTGGCTCTGTGAAGTGTACACAGAAGTGAAGCCATGTATTCCAGTCCCACCAGTCTGAAGCAGAGGGTGGGAAGTGGTGGGGGACATCCCAAGTGGAGGGAGCCATGATTGGGCAGGGCCACATGGGTTGCTACTGATTCTTGTTGCCACACAGGGTTGGCCCTGTAGGTCCTGCATGTTCCTGTGGACAGGTGCCCTCTCTGTGGGGAAGCCAGGTCCTTGCCCAGGTATGAGTTCTCCCAGGACATCGTCCCCCCTTCATTGTTAATTTACCCCATGTGTCCAGGTCCCAACCTGTGGTCGTGAGTCATTCCAGGGCCCACCCCCAGCCACTTCCGGGGTCTGATCAGGCCTGCTGCCCTCACCCTACTTCCACCCTGCCTGGCCACCACTGTCTGGAAGCAAATCATCTTTAACCTTCAGTTCACAAAAGGCCTTTATTCCCCCTGACCATAAGAGTTACTTCTCAGGTATCTACTTTTCTAAAAACGATGACACCCGGTGAATCACAGTGCTTTTCATGCTGTGATACTGGTAGCAATTTCTCTCACCAAAGAAGGGGAATAGAGCCAAGTTTAATCTCTGGTGGGATGACCCTCAATGCTAGAATTTCTGCAAAAGGGAATTGGAGGTTTATCAGGCATTAGTTTTGACACTTTCCCCACCAGCATAGCCTCTACCCTTGACTAAGCAGAGGGTAGGGCTGCGTCCCTAAGAACATGGTGCCTGGGAGGACCCCGGGCCTTTTGGAAAAGCTGATGTGTCTGAAACTCTCAGCTACAAGCAGGAAGCCTGCTGACCACAGATCTGACACAAAGACAGCAGATGGAACCAGGGGAAATACTGCTTACAGCTGCTAGCAAACGTTGCTAAGGAGCACTTTAGTGAGGCCCTGGAAAAGGAAGTAGTTTGTCAAAGGTGATGCAATAAACCAGTGGTGAAGTCTCAAATTGAAAAAGAAAACGTTCATCCATGGACCTGGCACTTTTCTTGGGGCCAAAATCATGCCAAATCCATGTTATCATGTGTGGAGGCTAAAGCAACTCCATCTTGGATATGAATCTGCCATGTTGACTTTGTATTAACCCCAGTTCCAGTAATGCCTCTAAGATTTCTGCTTTATCTACTGTTAGCACTTACTGTAAATCCTGTCCTTAGATTGAAACAACCTTGCTGTTATTATAGACTCAAACTTACCATAAACCCTGCCCTTAAGCAAATTCTTGCCTTTTCCTGAGGAGTGGACTTCAATTGTCCCACACGAATGTGTCCCTATGGTATATGAGCCCCGGATCTGGGGTGGAGATCTACCATCTCATCTCACGGCCACCAAGACATGGCTTCTGTTCCTGAGTCCCTATTAAATGTTTCTTTTTGAGAAACTGGATTTGTCAGCCCCTTTCTTTGGCCTCTCAGTTCCCTTGGCCTTTGCAGGTTTGCACAGACCTGCTCACCACAGAACATCGAGGTCCACAGTAATTCAATAAGCTCAATATCAGCCGGGCATGGTGGCTCACGCCTGTAATCCTAGCACTCTGGGAGGCCGAGGCAGGAGGATCACTTGAGCTCAGGAGTTCGAGACCAGCCTGAGCAAGAGTGAGACCCCCGTCTTTAAAAAAAAAAAAAATAGAAAAAAATAAGATCAGTATCTATAACTATAGTAACACGAACAACAATATTGCTATATTCCTTCCTGTTGTGCTAAGAGCTTTATACTGATAATCTCATTCAATCCTCATAAAACTTCTAAAAACTTCTAATGAGGGGTGCAGAAGTATTATGAAAAATATATAACTACCAGTAGAATAATATAAACACATAACTCAATACATGGATCAAAAATTTAAAAACATAGTTCACTACCATCCCCACTTTGTCTCTAAATAATCTAACTTATATTACAAGTGATAGAAGTTTCCATGCAAATTGTTAATCAAATCACTCTCCTAATTTCCCAAGTTTTGTTCATGTTTAGAAATGGTTGATGTGGTCTTTTGAGTCAGCACTCACTGTTGGGGATGATTTGACGTGGGAAATTGCCTTGAAATTTTCCAGCGAATTCCTTGAACTTGGTGGCCATTGGGTAATGTGTGGCCTCAGTAGAGGATTTCTCTTCACTCTTCAACACTATTGTTTATGGTTAAATCCTCAACCCCTGATGAACAATAACAATTACAAAATTCAAAAATGTTCAAGCCTTTGTAATGCTGTTTGAAAATTTTATATACCCTATATTTCTATTATCTAAGTAACAAATCATTTCATTCATTGGTTTAATTTTATTTATCTTTCCATAGAACTTTAACAAATACCGTCTGGTTAGAATTCATTTATGTTCACTTTTGCCCTCAAACAACAAGTGCATTTGCATATGAGAATTTATTTTAAAATCTAATAGTTTTTCTCTTGTAATTGATACTTTGTGTTGTTACAAGCAGTGTGCCATTTCAGCTGAAGCTCCAGATTTCCTCTCTATTTGGCTTCACTACTCCTCTCTGTACAAAATCCAATAAGGTTTTCATGAAACATTTGTCATCAAAACAATATTTCTCAAACACTGACAATAAAATTTGGGTATACTATTTCAGATGTTTCTTCCCCTTTAAGAGATCAACAAAAAGCAATATACTATTTTCAAAGTTTTGAATTTTGCATTTTAAGTAATTTTTAAATATATGTTACAGAAGTAGTTGAAGCTTTGGCAATAATAATGGAAATTTCATTGTCGTAATTTATAAATTTTCCAAAATTTGTTTATTTCAATAGTTATGTTTTACAACAAGCAGGGCCATTAATTTAGGTCACAATGATACACCCATACCTTTTTACTCTTTTTTGAAATTCTATTAATTTCATGTCTAAAAATACCTAATCACTCAAAATCCTACATTAGGTTGTGTTAAAAATTCAAATAGCATTTTCGGAATATTCTCATTTGCTTTATACATCTGATTTTTACTTTAAAATTTCCAGAATTTTTATTATTTCAATTCCCTGTGTGAAACAGATTTAAGGTATTCTTTTCATTATTTTGTTCACTCAGCTTATAGAATTTCTATATTAGAATAATGAGCTTTGCCAGAGCATGATTACCATTCTGATAAAATATATTTAATATTTTCAACTTTTCACAATAGAACTCCTGAGTGCCATTCATATTTTTTTGTGGAAATAATTATTTATCATTCCAGAAATGGAAATCATTGACTTTATTTTGTACTGTTTGTAGCACAGTGTGAAAAGACATTCCAGGCTGTTCTGATTTGGGCAGTATAGCAGAAGATGTTCTGGGCTGCAATTTACTATTTGTTCCCACGGATGCTGTACTCAGTTGAATAGTCTCCCCCAGACTTCATATCCACCCAGAACCTAAGCATGTGACCTTATTTGGAAATGGGGTCTTTGCAGGTATAATTACTTAAGATAAGGCCATATTGGATGACGGTGGGCCCTAAAGCCAATGACTGGTGTCCTTACAAAAAGGCCATGTGAGGCCATGGAGAAACACACAAGAAAAAGGCCACATGGTGATGAAGGGGGACATTGGAGTGGTGAGTTCTACCAGGCACGCCAAGGATTGCCAGCGACCACCAGAGCTAGGAAACAGGCATGGAACAGATTCTTCCCTAGAGCCTTCAGAGGGAGCATGGCCCTGCAGACACCTTGATGTTGGACTTCTGGCCTCCAGACTGTGGGAGAATAAATTTCTGTTGTTTTAAAGCCACTCAGTTTGTGGTAATTTATTACAGCAGCCCTAGGAAATTCATACAGATTCAGAAGATTCAAATTCATTGTGTATAAAAGGAACATTAAGAAACAAATTTTGGCCAGGTGCGGTGGCTCACACCTGTAACCCTAGCACTCTGGGAGGCCAAGGCAGGAGGATTGCTTGAGGTCAGGAGTTCGAGATCAGCCTGAGAAAGAGCGAGACCCTGTCTCTACTAAAAATAGAAAAACTAGTCGGGTGTCGTGGAGTGGGGCACCTGTAGTCCCAGTTACTTGGGAGGCTGAGGCAGGAGGATAGCTTGAGCCCAGGAGTTTGAGGTTGCAATGAGCTATGATCATGCCACTGCACTCTCCCTGGGGCAATAGAGCAAGACCCTGTCTCTATTAAAACAAAAATATAAGTTTTGTCTCAATTCTGGGTGTTTGGTTTAAAATGTTTTAATACAAATTCTTGGATTGATAAATATCAAAACACTGCACATTTACTACTTAATGAAGAATTATAATGCACTAAAGTAAAATGACAATGCTCTGAAATAAAACTCATTTGGGGATAATGATAACTTGGTGGCTCTTCTAAAGCAGTGAGAGTTTGGGAAGGATGCTTGACGCAGCCATGCTGTGCTCAGTGACATGGCCTGAAGTGGAACGCAGGGCTTTGGGTGTCTCTCAGGGGTCATTGCGACAGGAGACTGGCTTCATGAACATGCAGCCTGTGTGGTCACATGGGGACTGTGCTACTCTAACGCCCTCCAGTGTTGTCTTGAAATTGGTAATAATTTTTTTTTTGAGCATGCTTATCCAAATCAAAAATTGGTAATAATTTTTTTTTAACAAAAGTCCCCCTCATGTCCATTTTGCACTGGGCTCTGCAAATTATAGCCTCAGAGGCAGGAGATGAACTGCAGAGAATTCCCAGGGACCGACTCTCCTTGACTGACAATCTTTCTGTTGGCGTCTGCACATGGAGTAGTTTATCTGGAAACACAACCTCGTTCATGGCCAGTGGAACATACCAGGTTTGGTTGCCTTCAGTGAGATATTCTACAGGGGAAAAACTATAAATGTTATTTCCATCTTGGCAAGGGTATGGTCTCAAAATGTGGAGATGAGTTTATTTTTTTCAGCCAAAGCCAATATGGATCTGGGCAGGCCCCTAGCTGCCTGCAGAAGTGACCTATCTGAAGAGATGATTTGTCAAGATTTTGCTAATGGAGAGAAGTCAAGACTATTCCAGAAAATCTGGGCACGTACCACAGGCTGAGCACAAGGAAGGATGAGAGGCTTTGCGATTCCTCATAGGGGCAAGAGCTCTAGTAATTTTGCCTTGTTCTTTGGGTCCAGGATGGCTTGAGTTGCTGCCAGGGAGGAGGCCCTAAGCCCCAGAGTGGTTCCAATTGGCCCCCTGCCCCCTCTCAGGAAAGGGGGCGCTGAGGATTCTGGAAAGACTGCATCAGTTCACAAAGGCCTCCTACTCTTTCTCCTGAATCTTCATGGGACTTGCTCCATCCCTCCACACCTGTGAATAAGTGAGCTTTGGTGCCCATCCCTGGACTGGACTGGTGACCTCCCAATTGTGGGAGGTCAAGTCTTCAGCTGGCAGAGGCAGGGCTGGGATACTAACCACAGTGCCCAGCCACACCTCGTGTGGTGGGTTGTCATTAGAAGGCCAAACCACCTCCCTCTCCTCCCCTCCCGTGGTCACTGAGGCCCATCCTCGATGGAAAATTTGCTTCAGCACACTTAAAAACTTTATATTCCTGGAAGAAATTAGAAGTGGTTTCTAGCACACCAGCTAACATCAGAATTCCTGCATTTGAGTCCAGAGCTGTGTTGTGTAGACCCAGAATTTTCCCTTCAGATCTATGAGTGTGCAAGCACAGGCATCCAAGGGCATTCATGCAGTCTTGCTTGTGATCATGAAAAACTGCAAACACCTAAATGCCCATCGATTGGGAACTAGCTATTTAAATTATAAGAGCTCCTTCCATTGCAATATTTTTTGACATCTGTTCTTTTTTTAACAGCTTTGTTGAGATATAATTTACACACCATAACATTCACCCATTTAAAGTATACAGTTCAGTGGTTTCTAGTATATTCACAAAGCTGTCCAAATATTATCACAATCTAATTTTAGAACATTTTCATTACCCTGAAAAGAAACCCCATACACGATGAGATATTTTGGAGCCATTTTAAAAAATGAGGTACTTCTCTATGTATTTCAATGGAAATATATTCATGATGGGCAAAAAGGTGCAAAAAAGCATGTTGCAGAAAGTATATAACATATTATCCCATTTATTTATAAAACTATATATGCACATATATACATATATTCATTTATATATTTATTTATGTATTAATTAATTAATTTGTGTTTGCATAGAATAAGTACTATGGAGAAAGGAATGAGGAAGTTTTATATATACTTTTTAATATACTATTGCTATATTATATATTTTATATACCTTTTTATATCAATGGTATGTCACTATTAGAAATAATAACCTAAAAGTGGAATAATCAATGGGGATATCCAAAGCTGTTAAACAGTGTTTAGGAGAAGCTGCAGCTGATAAAACCTTTGAAAGAAATGATTTTTCATTTAACCTTCTAATCTGCCATTAGGTGGCGCCATTGTCAAGTTTCTGTAATTTCAAAAGGGCTGGGGAACAGACTGCCCATTAGCTGTTTCTGCCAGTAACATCTTATTTTCATTTTTGCCTATTTTTCTTTTGAGTCACTTGAAATTAAAAAAAAAAAGCTGAAGCTCCCTTCAGAAATACTTCACTATTTCATGCCAATTGGAGGTAAACGAAATGAGGTGCTTATTAAGGGAATGCAGTTCATGGATGAAAAATACCATCAAATACACTAAAGACCAGCACTTGGGAACAAGTTTCTTTTAGTCCTGTAAAAATTCACCCTGATATCCTGATTATCAAAGTGAGAAATGCTGTCTGTTACTTCGGAATTTTCCATAATTCTGAGCAGGCTGGGGTTCCTACCTTTTCACCATCAACAGCCCCTTCATTGTTTTTATTTCTAAATCTCATTACTGGGAATATTTTATCCAAGATGGTATCGACTAAGTAGTTACTGATTTTTCTATTTGTATTTATTTGTGTGTTTGATTAATTAAAGTCTCCAATAGATGAGGGACAACCCGGACAGGTTGATATAAGTCCCTCCAAGAGCTGGAGGAACTTGAGCTGAGTGGTATGAGCAAAGGCCCTGGGGTCAAGCCCCAGGTCTGCCCTGACTAGCCGTGGTGCTGCAGGAGTGACTGTGGCTGTATGGACCTCACAGGACTCAGCCACAGTGCCTGTAAATCACTTATTGCACTACAATAAGGACCAATTACTATCATGGGCATTTTACTCGGGTTGTGCTGCCCCATCCACAGGTAGCCACTTGGAGTCTCTTCATTGACCTCCCATCCCTAACCCTGAGAACTGCTGGGCTGGGAACCACCGGTCTGGGTTTACCTTGGCGCTGAGCATGAGTATATCCAGGAGTGCTTCTCCTCCCGGCTTGGAATGCCCAAATTGCACTGTTCATGTTGTGGATGAGCTAAGTAAGTAACAGAATTCTTAGGTTTACAGGTTTACAAACAGTCACTGAAACATCCACTGTTTGGGACAGTTTTTGTGAAATCCTGTAGCACTGAAATGGTACCACGGAAGTGAAGGGCACGGAGTGGAATGTTGGTGAGTCCTCTTCGTTCAAGAGAAGAGTCACTTTGCAGATACAATCAGCCTTCCCTATCTGTGGGTTCCACAGCCCTGGATTCAACCAACTGCGGATCAGAAATATTGGGGAAGATAAATTCCACAAAGTTCCGAAAAGCAAAACTTGAATTTGTCGTGCATCAAGTACTACGTTGAATCCACATGAATGAAGTGATGTGTAACATTGTATTAGGTATTATAAGTAATCTAGAGGTGATTTTAAGTGTACTGGAGGAGTGTGTAGGTTATATGCTAATACTATGCTATTTTATATAAGGGACTTGAGCATCTGCAGATTTTGGTATCTGCAGGGGTCCTGGAGTCAATTCCGCATGGATACGGAGGGACAACTGTATTCATAAAGAGAAAAGTTTAATGACATAAACAACCAACAGCACATTTAATTAAGTCATTAAGACCTGATCTCATATGGTGTGAATTTAATGAACAAATTATCATAATTGTAACAGTTAGCCAGAATTTGGTACTTGGATTGCTTAGAGCCAGATCTACCAGCAGGAGGCTTTGTATTTACTTCTCTGTATATGAATTCTAAAAAGGTAATGTTCTTTTATTGATTGCAAAGTGCAATTCTAAAGGCAAACCCCCACATACTTATGAAAGTTAACTTTATTGGAGAAGGTGAAAAAAGTTTCTCTCCCACAGGAGGGAGAAAAGAGGAATTTTTCTCTCTCTTTGATAGAATGATAGTGTGTGGGTTGGGAGGTGAGTGCGTCCTGAGTTTGTAACTCACAAGATGGTGATCTCCTTAGGAGCAGGGAAATGTTGTACTCATTTTTGTAGCCCCCTCACCCAGCCTGCGAAGGGCATTTAGTGGCCACCTAGCCAATGAATGAACTGTACATCTCCCTAATTTCTGGGCAGTAAATGCGAGTGGGCAGGTGGTGATGTTAGCATTTGGAGCCCCCGGCAAGGAGAGGGCTGCTCCCAACTCCCTGATTTACCCTATAGTGTTCCTGACCTTGAGGTCTTGCCCTTTGCAGGTCCCCGGCCCTAGGGAAACGAAGCTAATGTGATTCTTTAGAATATTTCCTACTTTGGTGACTTCTATGGGTTCCTGGGTGGTGGGGTGGTTTTTGTAGCTGTATTTTGCCAGAGGTGATAATAGGGAAGGAACGAAGAGGGTGCATGGAAGAGAAAGCTGTATTTTTTTAAGCAACAATATTATTCTAGGCATTGTGCTGAACTTAACAGCTTTACATACCATAAAATTCACCCATTATAAGTGTACATTTCAATAACTTTTATTGGGATTGCCACAGAAAATATAGGATGCCCAGTTAAATTTGAATTTCAGATAAACGGCAAATGCTTTTCTAGTATAAGTATGTCCCATGCAATATCTGAGACATATTTATACTAAAAATAGTACTTGTTGCATATCTGAAATCCAAGTTGAACTGAATGTAATGTCCTGTATTTTCACTCACTAGATTTGGGAACCCTATACTTGGTAAATATATAGTTATGTGATCATCACCACAATCCAATTTAGAACATTCCCATCACCCCATAATTTCCCTCTTGCCACTGGCAGTCAAGCCCTGATTCCTCCCCAAGGCCCAGGCAATCGCTGGTCTGCATTGTCTCTATAGATTTGGAGAAGGCTGTATTTTTAAGCAGAAAGACTCTGTTACATAGCTTAGTTCAAAATCTAAGTATTTGCATGAAGAGCTTGGTTTCATTTCTTCAAGAGAAACCATGGAGTACACTAGTTGCCCAAAGTGGGGTTTCTCTTTTGCGGTCTGAGTGGCCTCTGGGATGCAGGTATGTAGATTCTTTAAATCTCTTGGTGCTTACAGACTACAAGAGTAACCCGGTGGTGGCAAGGCTGGGAGCCTCTTGGCCTGGCCCCCGAGAGTGGAGACCCTTTTCAGGCCCAGCCAGGTCAGGGCAGGAGGTCAGGAGTAGATGTCAGGTGATTAGAGGGGGCCATTCAAGGACACTGCACACTACACTGACAAATGCTGGTCCTTGACAACCTGGGCCCAATCCTGGAGTGACTTAACTAAATGAAATATTATGAGTCAAGTTGCCTAAAACAGCTGGAAAAGAGCCTCTCATGAGTTCAGAGTCACATATTTGCTCCACACCTACTTGGGGCTGAAGCCTCTGGATCTAGAGATACCCATTAAAGATGCTCCTGCTTTAAGAAAGTTAATTCTTCAGTGACTAACATTTACCAAGCACTAACCGTATGCTGGCATTTTCTAAGTGCTTTATATGCGCTAACGTCTAATCCTAACAAACACACTATAAATAAGGCAGATATTATCATTCTCTCCATCTTGCCTATAAAGAAACTGAGGCTCAGAGAGGTTAAGTAAGTCCCCCAAGGTCACACAGCTAGTCTGGGCCCAGAAGAGCCTTTGCTCTTACCACTACTCTGTGTTGCCTTATAGTATGGTATGAACGGTTCTGTGGGAGCCCAGAAAGCAAGGCATCAGAGCCACTCAAGGAGAGATGAGGCATCTCCCCTGGGGAGTTAGCTGACCAAAGAAGAAGGGAACAGCATTTCAAGCAGAGGGAACAGCACATACAAAGGTTAGAGTCAAGAGACCATGGCATGGATGAAGAGTGACTGACAAGGCTTGGGACAAATGACATTCTAGAGCATTTCAAAAATAGTCTGATTTTGGCAAGGGAAAAAGTCTCAGAAGGGAGCCCTGAGAACTTCAGGCACAACTGTTAACTTGGTGAATTGTCTGTGTCCATCCCTCTCCCTCACAAGGGGCCTGTTTCTTCTTCTGTTATAAAAGGGCTAACAGCATCTGTGCTGTGGGGCTCAGTAGCGTGTCGGGTGTGCTGTAAGACAAGGAGATAGAATGATGCAGGTGGCGTGCATTGAGAGCTTTACAGCCCCGCGCCTGGCCACGCAGGCGTGATGTAGCGCTGTGCCTCATGGACACCTTTAAGAGGGGCCGAGGACTTGTTTTCCATCTGGTAGGGTCCTCCTCCTCCTTTCCTCTACCTGCGGCTCTGGAGGCTCAGCTGGGAGAGGCGCCAGGCATCCAGCCGGCACTGGCGTGGGGGATGTGTTTGCGGGGAGCCAGGAAAGGGAAAAATCCTATTGCTGACTCTCCCTCGCTGGCTCCCTTCCTGGTGATTTATTACTGTGGAAACTGAGCTCTTTTCCTCTTGGCGCTGCCGGCTGGTGGGGTGCACATAGTTGATGCCGCGGCTGCACAGATCAGAAGTTCCTTCCTTTTTCCTGCTTCAGAAATGCCACAGTAACACACGTGGCCCAAGAACTGCAGCTCACACCTGAAGAGCCCGGTCTTGGGAAAAACAATCTCATTGGATTCCCCAGGGGCTGTGGGGGCCTCCTGGGTAAGTGGAGGGTCTGAGAACAATGCCAGGGCAAGAACAATGCGGCCTCCGTGCTGCACTGGTGGCCCCACTGTTCCCCTTCCTTCAGCTTTCCTAGCCCGGGTTTAAAAATGGATTTATAAGCAGTGGCAGGTCGCATTGTGTTAGGCGGCAGAAAACTGAAACGCAGAGTCCCTTTGCAAAGCTTCCTGCAAGGGCCCACCCACTTGTGGAGACCCCAAGAGAAATCTGTTCTTGGCAGTTAAGGCGTGCAGATGGAGGGGGCCTGCAGACGCACGAGGGGGCGAGGGTGCTGCAGGGAGAGGAGGGTGCAGGGGAGGCCGCACACCTGTGTCATCATCAGTCACTTCTGCTTTCACGTGAGGTTCAGGTGTTGTCAGCTGAAGGCCGGGTGGAAGCCGGCTCTGCTGGGGTTGGTACAGCACGCAGGCCACCCCTTAGAGGTCCGGCATCGCACGTCCTTGTGCCAGGTCCTAGAGGCAAAGACACAGGCAAGTTGAGGATCCCAGAGACAAGGAAGGAAGCTCCCTGGCTGGGAGGAGGTCCTGAGACGCCTCCAGGCGCAGCGGTCCCCTTTCGGGCTGTGCAGGCAAGTTGTGGCCAGCCTCAGGGCCTGGGGTCCTTCTCTGTGAGTTGACCTAAGGGATCCTCTCTGGCCTCATCCTATGGGGGGAGGGGGCCTAAGGGTGTCTCCCACTTCCCCATTTCTCTGAGAGGTCCGTCTAGGAATCGTTTTTCTGGGGAAACTGGCCTTAATATGACCCAGCAGGGAAACATTTCATTCAGGAGCTGGAGCCTTTCAGTGCATGTCTGGAATAATTTCCAGAAGTCCCCTTTACCTCCTTGAATATCCAAGATCTTTCCTTGGTACAAAATGTTCCTGTTTGTTTCCGTCTGGAATTTCCCTTTATTTGCAGTGTATTTGCTCCTTCTCACCCTTGGAGAAGATTTCCAAGTTCCTTATACATTGTAAGCAGCAGTGAGAACATTATTGGTTTGAGAAATCTGAACACCGCCCCCCCCCAACCCTGGCCTTAGGGAAAAGCAGATGGTGCCAGAGGTAATGACTTCAGAACGGCTCACCTCACCCCTTCCTCTTGCTCCAAGAGGATGAGCCTCTGAGTGCTCATGGGAGCAGCGGAAATGAGGACTTTCATCCAACACACAGCAGTCCGGAGGGTCTCACTCCCCACAAGACCTCAGGAGAATTGGAGAGTTGGAAGCTGTAGGGGCAGACTAATGCAGTAACCCCCCAACAACATCTGCCTCAGGGACCACCCAACCAGCACTAATATCCTTCAGGAACAGGAAGTGGGTCCATTTTTTAAAAAATTGATATTTTTATTGAGGTAATATTAAATTTGTGTGCATTTGTAGTAAATAATACAGAGAGATATACTTTGCCCAGTTCCTCCTAATGGTAACATTTTGCAAAATTACAGCACACTCTCACAACCAGGATATCGACGTCAATTCAACCCACAGATCTTATTTAATTTCCCCAGTTTTATGTGCGCTCATTTGTGTCTGTGTGTGTGTGAAGTTCTCCCATCCAAGTACTAACCAGGCCCGACCCTGCTTAGCTTCCGAGATCGGGCACGTTCAGGGTGGTATGGCCGTAGCCTGTGTGTGTGAAGTCCTATACAGCTTTATCACCTGTGCAGGTGCACGTATCCAATACCACCATCAAGCTACTGAACAGGTCCGACACCACAATCCTACTCACACCCACATCCTTCCCTGCCCCCACCCCTAACCTCTGGAAACCACTCATCTCTCCTCCATTGTAAAAATTTTATTTTAAAAATGTTATATAAATAAAATCATATATTGGAGGATTGGCGTTTTTCACTTAGCATAATTCCTGCAGAGTCATCCAAGTTGTCGTGTGTATCCACAGTTTGTTCCTTTTTATTGCTGAGTAATATTCCATGGTGTGAATGTAAGACGTTTATTTAACCATCACCCACTGAAGGATATCTGGGCTGATTCCAGTTTTTCAGGAAAGCTAGAATTACAGATTAAGCTGCCGTGAACATTCATGTACAAGTTTTTGTGTGAATATAAGTGTTTATTTCTCTGGGCAACTGGTCCATTTTTAAACAGCTCTAATTAAAGCAGGTCCTTGACATTTGGGAGTGATCCATCTAAAGACCCAGATGTGTTCTCATGTTCTCAATATTAGAAATGTTTATACAGGCTCCTGGCTTGGTCCTAAATCACATGAATCTCATTTCTGTCTAGAAGCACCATTTCCTGTGCATACTCCAACTTGGCTTCTTTTTCAAATTTTTATGTATCTATTTATTTTAATTTTGCTTAATCAGGTTATGAAGCTGTAAAGAAACAGGAAATATTAAGACAGTTGTATAGAACAAAGTGAACGATTACATCCTAGAATAACCTTAGTGAATAAATATTTCATATTTGATGTATTTCAACTTTTCATACTTTGACCCCTTCCGTCTTTGTTCTAGGTCAAAGGTTTTTCTATTGTGGGGCATTTCAAGAAGTTCTGAAATGTTTTCCTTCTAGAGGCACTGTTTGAGGAAGTAAGGGCTTAGGGCAGCCAGTGTTCCAACTGACTTCACCACTCAAATGGCTGTGGGAGCTTGGGGAGGTCTACTAACCTCTCTGAGAGTCCTGTTTCTCTCTTGTCAAATGAAGATAATATTAATAATAGTACCTGACTTATAGGTAAATGAGACATGAGAAGTGCTATAAACCCTCAATAAATGTTAGCTATTAGGCTGGGCACAGTGACTCATGCCTGTAATCCTAGCACTCTGGGAGGCCAAGGTGGGAGGATTGTTTGAGGCCAGGAGTTCAAGACCAGCCTGAGCAAGAGTGGGACCCCGTCTCTACAAAAAATAGAAAAATTAGCTGAGTTTGAGGTTGCAGTGAGCTATGATGACGCCACTGCACTCTAGCCTGGGCAATAGAGTGAGACCCTGTCTCAAAAATCAATCAATAAATAAATTAGCTATTATTATTGAAATGAAAGCTCCATAGTAGAATCTTGTGTTAAAGGTTCTTTTTTGGCAGTAAAATCCTAACTCTTATCCAAATATAAAATGAATGTGTGTCAAATATTTTATTTAAGTTAATTAATAAGGGAACCAGTGAGATTCTGTAACTTGCTCAAAATAGAATCAAAGAGCATATATATGATTAGATAGGTAAATAGATCAATTGGTCAATTGATCGGTAGATATCTGCCATCAGAGATGCTGAAATAAATTTGCTTAACAGATGAAAAATTGCTTAATACCATTAAGGCAATAATCAATTGCATCATCCCCATGGGACACAATTTGTATTTCTCTGAATATGAATCATTTGCATAACTACCAGAATTCTACAACCTAGAGGGTTGTATCTCAAAGACAAGGAAAGGCACAGACACCGCATAGAGTCAGATAAGCTGGAAGAATGCACCAGACAATGCCTAGTTTTCATTGAAGGCACCCAGGAATCTTGTGAGTCTATTTCAAAGCCTTTCACAATTTTTCCTGCTATTTGTTCATTTGATATCAGGTAAATCAAAGGACAGGACAAGAACAGTGGCTCATGCCTGTAATCCCAGCACTTTGGGAGGCCGAGGTGGGAGAATTGCTTGAGGCCAGGAGTTCAAGGCCAGCCTGGGCAATATAGTGAGACCTTGTCTCTACTAAAAATAAAAAAATTAGCTGAGCATGCTGGTGTGTACCTGTAATCCTAGCTACTGAGGAGGGCGAGGCAGGAGAATCACTTAAGCCCAGGAGTTTGAGGCTGCAGTGAGCTATGATTGCACCGCTACACTCCAGCCTGGGCAACAGAGTGAGACTCTGTCTCTAAAAAGAAAAAAAAAAAATCAAAGGACAATATTTAAAGTTGCCCAACTCCCTATAGAATTTTATGATACTGAAGCCTACACTGGCCTTATGAGGAGTCTGGTGAGCTGGGGCTTGACAAAGATGTGGCTCACAGGAGTTAAAATGTCCACACACCTCCTCAAGGGCAGCTCCTGCTCCCTCCCATGCAGTGTGGCAGAGCAGGATTGATCCTCAGCCCCTGAATGTCAAACTAAGGAAATTGTGCTACGTGGAACATTTGTAGAGCCATTTAAAAAGTAAAACTATCTCCTGTGCCGCTTTTAGATCCACATTATGTCTGACAAGGAAAGGTCAGAATTCTTTCTGCTATGTACACACAGGCTCCAAGACATACAGCCCTTCTTTGAAATGTCTGGATTAGTGTGCCCAGGAGCGCTGGCATGGTGGATTCAGGCTCAAAAACTGAAAACCATCCAGCAAAATCTTGATCTGTAGAGAGCAAAGGACACGGGCAGGGGAGTGGAGAGCTCCATCACGGACACAGGACTACTTCTTTTTCCAACCTACCTTCCTTGGTTCTTCCTCTTGGGTGAACTTGGGAGAATGAAGGTGCAAGTTTGTGGCCCCTGCTGGGCACTCCAGGTGGCAGCAAGGTCTGCAAGGGCCATGCCTGGGGAGTCCAGCGAAGCCAGGCCTGGTGCCCGCTTACCTGAGGACCAGTCTCAGAACCATGATGCAGCCAAAGCAGAACAGAAACCCCACTTCAAATCCCTCCTGAAGGTTGTTTGTGGAGGGATGGATGCAAGGGGAGAATTATACCACCCTTCGCAGAGAAAAACTTGCTGAAAGTGTTCTGTACTGCACCTTCCACTCAGAATCATGGTGGTGGCCTCCACGTCCCCACCGCCCCTCCCAAAGTCAGCTAACCAGTCTCACTCTGTCTCCCTCACCCCCAGATCGACTCCTTTCTCCCTCATCCTGGGCCTTTGTCATTCTGCCACCCCCAGCAGGCACCGCCACCCTCAGGGGATGGAGACTGTGAACACTGAGGCTATATTTTGCCTTTCTTCTTGTTTTTGTGGTCCCTGTCACTCTTTGGTTATTCAGGTGGATCTTCTTAGGTGTCTACAACAGGGACACAGACACAGTTTTTTATGTTGTCTGTGAGTCATTCATGAGCTCCAATATCATGGTCCTTCTTAGCACCAAGCCGGAACCATGTTCCCAGCCCATGGCAACGGAGGCCGCCTAAACACCTTTGCAATGGCAGCCACTTTGGTGACAACTGTCTTCCTTCCTTCTTCAACCCCAGCAACCATCAGGAACACTGCTCTGACCCATGGCATTGGTTTCGACAAATATTTGACTTCTTTGTAGCTTTATCAATAAGATAAACAGATGTTTGATAGCTGCATTTTTCCCTCTGGAGGGAGAAGGTGTGGCCTACATGGCTTTTGGAGTCCTAGGAACTGCCAGGAAACTTGCCTCTTGGTGAAGATTGGGTTTGCCCAGTGTAGGTGCGGAGGAGACACCATAGCCTTCTGAAATCATCTCCCTCTTTCTCTGCTGCCTTTAAAAACCTTTGTAAAACTTTCTTCACCTGCTGTGCTACAACATTCTGACTGAAATATACCTCCCTGTAATGTCTACCCAAAGGACACCAGGCACGGTGGTTCACGCCTGTAATCCCAGCACTCTGGGAGGCTGAGGTGGGAGGATCGCTTGAGTTCAGGAGTTCGAGACCAGCCTGAGCAAGAGCGAGACCCTGTCTCTACTAAAAAAATATAGAAAAATCAGCCAGGTGTGGAGGTGCGTGCCTGTGGTCTCAGCTACTTGGGAGTCTGAGGCAGGAGGATGAGGTTGAGCCCAGGAGTTTGAGGTTGCGGTGAGCTATGATGACGCCACTGCACTCTAGCCAAAAAAAAAAAAAAAAGTCTACCCGAAGGTAGAAAAAAAGTCTAATTCCTCTTTCATACAAAAACAATGCAATTATTTAAAGATAATTATCAGATATACCCACAAATCTTCTTAGTCTTAACACCCCCACTTCCTTCAAATGCTCCTCTTGTGATGTGGTTTGAAGGCCCCTTCCGCAGCCTTCACTGTTCTTCTGCACGCTCCTGGGCATCGTCCCCTCAGCTGAGCATGTGTAGCAAAACACAGTGGGACTGTGACCGAAAGCTCGGCACTTGTCCTCGAGGCCACATCAGAAGAATGAGGACAAGTGGTTTGAGGAGAAGGAAAGAGAGATTTATGAATTCGCCAGCAAATGAGGAGGATGCAGACTACTGGCTGAAAAACGCCATCGTCCTCCTGGGCAGAAGTACAGAGCTTTTAAAGGTCCTGATTCATGCAAGCTGCAAAGACAGAAATAGAAAAGCTTCAGATGAAAGAAATGACCTGCCGTGATATTGTTAAAGAGGTTGCAAAAATAATTTGCATAGTACATGATGAAGTTAAGGATAAAGCTTTTGAATTAGAACTCAGCTGGGTTGGTGAATTAACTAAAGGAAGACATGAAATTGTTCCAAAAGATATAAGGGAAGAAGCAGAGAAATATGCTAAGGAGTCTTTGAAGGAAGACGATGAATCAGATGATGATAATATGTGACCTTTCCTCCAGCATCTGTTCTAGTTTAAATTTCTACTACAGCCCCATGTAACTCTTTAGCCTTGTGGATTATACATAGTTACTGAACAATTTTCATTAAATTTTTGTCTTGTGACTATTAAAAAAAAAAAAAGGTCCTGATTCATCCCATCTGACTAAGACAATCTCGAGACTTCCGCCTGGATTAATCCCATTTTTGGCTGAACTGAGTTTGGGACCTCCGCCCAGACAATTCCCTTGAGCCCTCTCCCTGTGGCACAAAGAACAAAAGACATTCCCCTGCCCCACCTGACCACTGGCCTGAGGCAGGGATGGAGGTCCTGGTTCTCCAAAAGGAGTGGGGGATGTCGGAAAGAGACATAAAACATTTTTGCCATTTTTTGAAGCCATTTCTTCTGTTACAGGACTATCTTCTCCCCTCTGCTGAACACGCTACTTGCGTTAATGCTGCCAAGGATGACAGCAGCCACACAGCTTCTGAGCATCCTGCTGACAAGCAACGTCTCCCTCATCCTGTATTTTTAGGCTCAGCTTTGAGGAACTAAGAGACTTAACTTTCTATTATATATCATCATCTGGCCCATCACCCCCTCCTGGTGACATTCTTTTGACTACTGATTCTATCATTTGGCCTCTTGCCTGTCCCTCCCAGTGCTGTGTCCCGGGCAGTCTAATCAGTGTGCTCTCAGACGTCCTCATCTGAGCCATCACTAAACATGTTGAACAGGAGAAGGAAGAGAATAGAGCCATGTGGCACTCCACTAGAGACCTTTGGATCGACCTTGATCAAAACTCTTTGATATAATCATTCCACAAACTACAAATCCCATCATTCTGCCAACATTACCACATGAGGCCCCCAGGAGAGACCTGGTCAGATGTCTTGCTGCAATCCAGAGACCCTGTACGTGCAGGATTTTACTGATTGAACAATCTAGTAAGCCTGACAATAAAAGAAACCAGGTTAACTTGTCATGACTTCTTTTTAGAAGATATTTGCTGGTTTCTGGTGATCTTCCTGCCTGGTAGCTGAGTGTGCCCTCTCCCCCCAGCCCCATAGGAGTTCTGCTCTGATCTCCATCCAGGAACTGTGCTAGGCCCTGTCTCCGCCCCTCCACTGAGCACCCCTCCTGCTTCTCATCCCCGGCCTCGTCTGGCCCCTAATCTCTGCCTCCCCTTTTTGGTACCCAGGAAAGGCAGGCATCAAGTACCAGGCCTAGGCCCTTAGGGTACAACTTTCAGAGGCATCCCTGCCAGGCCTGGCCCAGCCTCCCCATCCTCCACCCTTCCCTAAACTCCAATGGCAGAGGTCTGGGCCCCTCCACACAATTTTTTTAGAAGACTTTATTGCAGCTCTGCACATGGTATAAGCCGTGACTCACTAGGAAATGATGTTAGGGGATGCTTAGATATGACATAAAGTTTGTTCTTGCCTAATCAATGATCTGCCTGGAGCTTTGTAGAGGGTAGATATCAAGGATTCTGGGATCTTGGTTTTGGGATTCCCTCCCCCTTCCTCTTTTTAAAACTTCTGACATTTTCTGGGTTTCAGGCTAGACACCAGAAGGAACAAGGTTGCCCCACACCTTCATCACCTGAAGGCGCAACCCAGGAAAACCACCAACATGCTTAGCCCAAAAAGCTGAGCAGGAGAAGCCTTTTTTGTCCCCCTTGAGACAGGGTCTCCCTCTGTCACCCAGGCTGGAGTGCAGTGGCATCATGATAGCTCACTGCAGTCTTGAACTCCTGGGCTCAAGCTGTCCTCCTGCCTCAGCCTCTGGGGTAGTTGGGATTATAGGCATGTGCCACCACTTTGGGAGGCCAAGGCAGGAGGATCACTTGCGCCCAGGAGTTTGAGACCAGCCTGAGCAACATAGCCAGACCCCATCTCTACAAAAAATAGAAATATTATCCAGGTGTTGTGGCACGTCCCTGTAGTCCCAGCTACTCTGGAGGCTGAGGCAGGAGGATCCCTTGAGCCCAGGAATTTGAGGTTGCAGTGAGCTACGATGATGCCACTGCACTCTAGGCCAGGCAACAGAACAAGACCCTGTCTCAAAAAAAAAAAAATGCCTTTCACTTATAGACTTTGGATTTAAAAGTACTCCCTGCACACAGGCAGCTGCCAGGAAAGGAACCCGCCCAGCCCTACCCCTGTCTCTTCCCCTCCCTCCCCCCCAGAATTAAAGGGGTTCAAAGCTGGGAGCTTGAAGAGATGGGGGGGGCTCAGGCTGTTAACATTAACAGTTCAATTTCAACCTCATTGTGGATCGATGGCTTGAAGGGCCAACCAGAGAACTTAATCAGCATTGGTCAGATTGCTTTTGAGTACGTTTAGCATTTGCTCACCAGCCAACTTAAAACAAACTTCTGGATCAAAACCTAATGATAAGCTGGAAACTGCATGTACTTTAGACCAAAGTCACTTTTTGTATCTAAAGTTCATTTGCTGATCTCGAGATAAACCATGACCATTCCTCCCCCCACCAAAATTATTCCTGGCAGGGTCATTTCTCCATGAACTTATGATAAGCCAGTTACAGTTTCCTCTTATTTTAGCAAAGTTTATTTCATCTTGGATAGAAAGGAGAGAGAGGACAAAAAATAATGCAGTGTTGTTGTTTATCATTATTATTACCATTACTGCTGCTATGGGAACATCAGGAGTAACTGGCTAATGGACAGAGGGTTTTCCACTACTTCTGAATTTTGTCCAGACATCTAACACACCCTCATGAGGAGCCCTGACATCCTTGTGGACAAGTGTGGGGAAATGATAGTAGGCTGTGGGGATTTGTAGCTTGTTAAACATTTGAATCAAGAGAATTCTGATTAAGGTCGGCCTGGGGCAAGTCTCTGGGGGAGTGCCATAGGGCTCTCTCTTCATTCTTCTCCTACTGAATATTTTTATTAATGACTTGGATGAGGACTCTGGCGACTTTCTGATTAAATCCGTGATGACTCAAAGCTGGGAGGGAGCAGTTGGAGGATAGAATCAATCATCACAAAGACCCAGAAAGGCGCCGCCCCGTGGGTAGATATCCTTATCCACCCTGAAGAGACGAGGAAAGGTAGAAAAGCTAGAGAGACACTCCGAGAAGAGGACCTGTCACCTGGAGTTTTCTCACTCTCTAGCTCCCAGGAGGAGCTTAACTCAGCCTCCCACGCAGTCCCTGGAGGGCTGGGCCAGGCTTTTGTCTCTTTGGGAGCCCGGTGTGGTACACGCAGGAGTGAGAGGTGCTGTCTCTGCTGTGCTCCTTGCTGTTTCGTCCTGGGGGCCTCCCTAGAGGACACTGACCTGCTATTTCCTGGGCCTCGTCTGGAGCCCCCTGCCTCTGATCTGCAGCCACAGTTAGTGCCCTGTTTCCTCCCTTGTCCCCTCAGTAACCTGACTGGAAAGAGAAAACAAAGGGGAAACACTGCTTCAGCCGCCGACAGATCTGCCATTTCTGCACACGACTCCGGCTTAGCACAAGGTGTTCCTGCAACAGGCTGCTTCCCAGAAGGGGTCCTGAGCGAGGGTTGTCAGAAAATACAGGATGCCCAGCTACATTCGAATTTCAGATAAACAACAAGTGATTTTTTATTATGTCCCATGCCACAGGGTTTGTGCTAGAAAAATGACTTGCGTAAGTGAAATTCAACTGTAACTGGTGTCAGGTACTTTTGTTTGCTAAATCTGGCAGCCCTGCCCTGAGTGCCTACAACAGGTCAGAAGTGACTGTCAGGGGCCTCCTAGAGCCCTGGCCTGGCCTGGCCTGCTGCCGGCCAGCACGCCTCCCACCCGGGGGAGAACAGAGCGGCCCAGCTATGAGTGTCATCGGCTGCTGCTGCTGCCTGGCCAGGCCCTTTCCCAGGTTCAGCCCCCAAACCACCACATACTCACTTCCTCCTTGACCCCCCGTTGGCTCCTCAGGCCCTGGTCATCTGCACTGGCCTCGGACCTGCCCTCTCTTCAGGGCCGAATCTTGCCTCATGTGGTTAGGGGCTGATATTAGCTTTTTACCAGCACCAAGGAGCCCAGCTGAATGCTGAGGCCAGCTATCCAGAGCAAATCTGACACCACGGCCCACGCGACACCATTGTACATGATGTTTACATCCAGGCTTGCTTCCAGCTCATTTGCTCATTTAACAAATATTTTTTCAGGGGCTTACTGTGTCCTGGGCATTGTGTAGACCACAAGGGCACAGCAATGAGCCCAACAGACCCATCATTGTCCTCACAGAGCTGACAGCCTAACAGAAGAGAGACTTAGCAGGGGTCACACAGACAAATATATGATTACCAACAGTGGTGGGTGCCAAGAGGGGCATGTGGAGAGCTTTGAGAGTGTGCACCAGGTGGCCTGGTCTGGTCTAGGAGTCTCCTTTGAGCTGGGCCAGGAGAGGAGGTGTTAATGAGGTGAGGGTGGGGGCCAGGAAGTGCTTTCCAAGCAGAGGGTGTGCGTGAGCGCAGGCTGGTGGGGCAGGGGCAGGGAGCCTGTGTGTGCAGGGCAGACTTCCACCTACCTGTTCCCATCTCTTCCTTTTCTTGCCCAAAGTCACATGCAGGACCAATTACATAATTGTGGGTCCAGTGCAAATGAAAATTCAAAAATTATTAAGAACTTCAAGATGGCAATAGCAGGGCATGAAACCAGGTGTGTAGGAGCTTCTGAGCACAGGGTCCTGTGGGACAGCACAGGTCACACGCCCATGACACCGCTCCTGGTCTCATGACTCATGTATGTGTCAGGTCAGGGGCTGGGTCTGAGTCTTCTGCGCAGAAAGATGCTGTACAAGGTCTGTTACAGAGGCTTCAGGGCAAACCAGACAGACACAGGCAGGCCCCCAGAGACATCAGGCCCTAATGCCTAGAAGCTGT
This sequence comes from Daubentonia madagascariensis, assembly GCA_023783475.1. Classification (NCBI taxonomy): domain Eukaryota; kingdom Metazoa; phylum Chordata; class Mammalia; order Primates; family Daubentoniidae; genus Daubentonia; species Daubentonia madagascariensis. The sequence goes on from JAKFHU010000487.1 coordinate 14,758,086, forward strand.
GAATGTTACCCTCTATGGTATCTTAGTTTGTTCAGGCTGCTATAATAGAATATCATAAACTGGGTGGTTTATAAACAACAAAAATTTATTTCTCACAGTTCTCGAGCCTGAGAAGTCCAAGATCAAGGCGCCAGCAGATTCAGCATCTGGAGAGGGCCCACTTCCTGGTTTACAGATGGCTATTTTTTGCTGTATCCTTACGTGATGGAAAGGAATAGCGAGTTCTTTGAGGTCCCCTTTATAAGGGCACTCATCCCATTCATGAGGGCCCCACCCTCATGGTCTAATTACACCTGCAGGCTCCACTTCCAAATACCATCACATTGGGGATTAGGTTTCAACATGTCAATTCTCGGCGGACACAAACATTCAGTCTATAGCTTATGGAAAAAGGGTCTTTGCAGATGTGATTAAGTTAAAGATCTTGAGATGGGGGAGATTATCTTGGATTATCTGGCTGGGCCCTAACTGCCATCACAAGTGTCTTTATAAGAGAGAGGCAGAGGGGGATTAGACACCCAGAGGGGAAGCTGATGTGAAGATAGAACAGAGAGATTTGAAGAGGCTGGCCTTGCAGGTTGGCATGATGCAGCCACAGCCAAGGAATGCTGGTGGCCACCAGAAGCCGGAAGAGGCAAGGAATGGATTCTCCTTCACTTGAACTTCTGGAGGGAGTGTAGCCCTGCCGGCACCTTGGTTTTGGTCCATTGATACTGATTTGGGATCCAGCACAGTGGGAGAATAGTGTTCTGTTGTTTTAAGCCACCAAGTTTATAGAAATTTGTTAAAACAGCCACAGGAAATAAAACACATCCCCTAAGATTTTTAAAATAATAGCTTTATTGAGATATATTTCACATATCATACCATTCACCTATTTAAAGTGTACAATTCAATGGTTTTTAGTATAGTCACAGAGTTGTGCAACCATCACAACAATCAATTTTAGAAAATTATCATTACCCCAAAAAGAAATGTGTATTCTTTAGCTATCACGCCAAAACCCCCCAGGCCTCGGCAACCAATCTACTTTCTGTCTCTATGGGTTTGCCAATTCTGGACATTTCATATAAATGGAATCATATATTAATAATATGTGGCTTTACATATCTGGCTTCTTTCACTTAGCATGTTCAAGGCCCATCCATATTGATGAGAAGAATCAGTACTGCATTGTTTTTACTGTCAGATAATATTCTATTATATGGATATAGCACATTTTGTTTACCTTTTCATCAGTTGATGGACAGTTGAGTAGTTTCTACTTTTTGGTTATTATGGAAAATGCTGCTATAAACATTCCTGTACAAGTTTTGTGTGGACATGTTTTCATTTCTCTTGAATACATCTGTAAGAGCGGCATTTCTGCTGGATCATATGGTAACTAACTCTATTTTTAACTTTTTGAGGAACTGCCAAACTATTTTGCAAAGCGGCGGTACCATTTTACAACCCCAGCAGCAGTGTATGGTGGCCCAATTTCTCCACCTCCTCACCAATACTTATCATCTGTCTTCTTGATTATAACTGTCCTAGTGAGTGTGGAGTGGTATTTCATTGTGTTTTTTACTTGCAATTCCCTAATGATTAATGATATTGAGCATCTTTTTATGTGCTTGTTGGCCATTGTTTATCTTCTTCAAATAAATGTTCAAATTATTATTACTTTTTTTTTTTAAACAGCCTTGCCTGGGCAAGGCCACAAAAAATTTGGTTACCAACTCTAACTATTCCTCTCCACGGAAATCTTTAGTAAAAGGTGAAAGATTTGTTCGTTTTGAAGAGAAACCAGAGCGTGTTCAAATTCTTTGCCAATTTTTTTTTTTTTGAGAAAAGGTCTCCTTCTGTTGCCCAGGCTGGAATACAGTGGTGTGATTATAGGTCGCTGTAACCTCAAATTCCTCGAGACATCCTCCTGCCTCAGCCTCCCAAGTAGCTGGGACTATAGGCATGCACCACCACACCCAGCTAATTTTTCTATTTTTGTATAGATGGGATCTCACTATGTTACCCCAGCTGGTCTCAAACTCCTGGCTTCAAGCCATCCTCCCGCCTCGGCCTCCCAAAGTGCTGGGATTACAGGCATGAGCCACCTCTTTGCCAATTTCTTAAGATGGTTGTCTTTTTATTGTTGAGTTGTGAGAGTTCTTTATATATTCTGGATCCTAGACCTTTATCAGATATATGATTTCTAAATATTTTCTTCCATTCTTTGAATTACCTTTCACTTTCCTGACAGTGTCCTTTGTAACACAAAAGTTTTTAATTTTGATGAAGTCCAACTTATCTATTTTTTATTTTGTTGCTTATGCTTTTGTGGGTTTGAGAACAGAACACACAAACACTTGTTTTTGCTTCAGTGCATGGAACATGGTGGTCCTCTTGCCAGGCCAGTGCGCAGGCCACTCAGGGCAGAAGAGAGTAGGTCCCTTGGCCCCTTGGGTCATTGTGATGTTGATCTGCTGTCAGGGCAGACATCTCCATTAAGCCCAGAAGGCACAGTGCCAGGGCCCATGAAAAAAATGCTTTTAATCACAAGAATAAAAAAACCCTTTTAGGCCAAAGAAACATTTTAATATATAATATCAATATATTCTTATTTATACCAATGCAGTTGTAAAGTATAATTTTTAATTTTTCTTTATGGAGGAAGGGGCCTACACAGGCAAAAATGCCTATAGCTATGAGTCACAATACAACGGTGTCCCCTGTCACTGGAGGGGGCCTCCAGCAAGGGCTGGATCAGCACAGAGCCCTCCACAATGTCCCTGCTTGCCTCCCTTTTGCCCAGAGGCCCACCTTTTAAGGGGCCAGACTGAGGCTGTGAGGGCAGCATGTGGGCGGGCATTAAAGAAAGGGCATAGAGCCCCTCCCCTAGGGCTCATTAAGACAGCTGAGCTACCCACAGGAGCAGCAACTCAGATGGGGCAGGCAAGGGCCAAAGCCAGATCATCAACTGATGTTACCATTGTTCAATACTAACGATTGATATTGTTTTATTGTCATTATGTTCTTATTGTGCCCCACTGGTGTAATGTGCTTTCAAATGCTAGCTCCCATTGGATCTTCCTAACAAGCCTGTGCAGTGGGTAGACAGGCATATTATTCCCATTTGATAGGTGAGAAACATGAGCCTCAAAGCACTGAAGCTGTTAAACTACAGAGAAGAGATGGGAACCGCAGGCTTCTGATTTGCACGTTAGTACATGTACATTCCCTGGCTGGGGTGTGTCCCAAGCCCAGTGGATAGGGATTAGTCTTGCTCATCACCTCTCCATGGTTAATCAGACCCTTGGCCACAGGCTGGGGGAAGTGGCCATGAATCACATTTCCGATCACCATGGTCATGAAACAGATGAGTGGCCTGCAGTGCCTGGTGCTTGTAGCTGTCTGACGTGTCTGCTGCCTGCCTGCCTCACCCTTCCTCCACCCAACTTGCCCCCAGCTGCTCAGAGAAACCACTTCCTGAGGTTTATTCCAGCAGGCAGCTTTTTTATGCAGTTAAAGAATCGCTGTGATTTGGGTGTGTGTTACTTCCCTGGCAGATGAAGGCAGAAGCACAGCATGTAGAAATGGTATGTCTGTCCTCCTTCAATGCCATTGGGCTGAAGAGGGGAAGGGGACAACACGCTGGGAGAAATAGGATCCTGGGTGAGCTTGTCAAGCCTGGGGGATACCCCTGGGGTCCTGATCCCGGGAGATGTAGGAGTCAGTCTCTTGATTAGTTACCAAGGAGCCAAAGGAGTTTTGGGGTACCTTTCCTTCCCCCACCACCTAGATCAAGGAATCCACTAAGGACAAGGGGAAGACATAAGAAGTCCACACACAAACAAAAAGCCACCCAATTTATTATTTTTTAAAAGGCAAAATAGAAAACATTCCATTTATACATTTTTAATTTTTAATAAGACATTCATAGTTTACAAATAAAGAATAAGGAGCATGATCATCTTTTCAATGAATAAAATAAACGATGGGGTATATATGCTTCAATTTTATAAGAGATGGGGAAGAGATTTCCATGAGAACCAGGAGTGCGGTACCCATGGGAAGAGAGAGAGAAGAAGACAGACAGACAGACCCACAGAGAGTGACAGGGGAAGCTCCCGTGAGGATCCACAAATGCTGGGAAGGACCAGACCTGGTTGCCTGGGCTCCTGGGGCCTCCGCACAGGGCACCCTGCAGTACTGTCTGGGCAGGGGAGGGGTGGGGACAGCAGTGATTCCAAATGGTTTTCAACACCCTGAGGCACAGCTTGTATTTCAAAATTCAGTTTCTTAATAATACAGTCACATGATTTAAAAACTAAAAAGGTTTATAATAAGAAGTACACTGAAAACCATAAATGTTGCTGAGAGAAAGTAAAGAAGACTTAAATAAATGGAGAGATGTATTGTGGGCCAGAATACTCCATATTGTTAAGATGTCGATTCTCCCCAAACTGATTTATAGATTCAATGCAATTCCAATCAAAATATCAGAAGGCTTTTTATTTTGGTAGAAATTGACAAGCTGATTTTAAAATTCATATGGCAATGCAGGGGGCCCAGAATGGCCCCAGTGACTGAAAAGGAAGGATGGCATTTGAGGACTAACACTCCCTGACTTCAAGGTGTATCGTGAAGCTACAGCAATCAAAGCAGTATGGTACTGCATAAAGACAGACAAGCAGATCAATGGGATGGAATCAGGACTCCAGAAATAAACCCGCAAATATGTGGACAACTGATTTTCGACAAAGGTGCAAAGAGAATTCACTGGAGAAAGGACAGTCCCTCCAATAAACGGTGCTGGAACAATTGGCCATCCATATGCAAAAAAAAAAAAAAAAGAACTTTGATCCATACCTTGCATCACATGCAAAAGTTAACTCAAAATGGATAATAGATCTAAATGTAAAAACACGGGGGAAATCTTTGTGACCTTGGGTTAGGCAAAGCTTTCTTAGATGCGACACCAAAAGGATGATCCAAAAAGAAAAAACTGATAAGTTGGGCTTCAATTGTTAAAATTAAAAACTTCATCTTATCAAAAGACATTGTTAAGGGCATAAAAAGATATGCCACAAACTGGGAGAAAATATTTGCAAATCGCATAATTGATAGAGGACTTGGATCTAGAATATGATACTAAGAAAACATGATACTAAGAAAACAAACAACCTAATTAAAAATTGGGCAAAAGATATTAACTGACACATAGTTGGCAAATAAGCACACAAAAATATGCTCGATATCATTGGTCATTAGGAAAATGCAAATTGAAACCATAATAAGATATCACTACACCCCCCACTAGAATGGCTAAAATTAAAGACTGACCTGTCAAGTGTTTAGGATGTCGAACAACTGGAACTCTCACAGATTGGTGGTGGGAATGTAAAATGGCATAACCCGTTTGGAAAACAGTTTGGCAGTCTCTTAAAACATTAAACATATACCTACCATATAACCCAGTCATTCTATTCCTGGGTATTTACCCAAGAGAAATGAAAGTGTATGTTCATACAAAGGTTTGTTCATAGCTGCTTTATCTGTATTAGCCCCAAATTGGAAACAGCCCAAATGTCCATCAATAAGCAAATGGAGAAATAAACTGTGGTATATTCACACAATGGAATGCTACAAAGCAATAGACAGGAATGAAGTATTGATATACCCAATAACATGGAGGAATCTCAAAATAATTATGCTGATTGAAAGAAGACAGGCCAAAAATACTTATTATAATAATAAAAGAGTACATCCTGTCTGAGTCTATTTGTATGAAATTCTAGAAAATGCAAACTAATCTATAGTGACAGAAAGCAGATCAGTGCTTGCATGGGGGATGGTGGGTGGGGAGAGAGCAGGGCAGGTGGGGGGGATGACATAGGGCACAAGGAAACTTTTGGGGGTGAGGGATATGTTCACTTTCTTGATTGTGGTGGTTGTTTCCCTGGTATACATATGTCAAAACTTATGTAAGTGTACGCTTTAAGTATGTGCAGTTTATTGTATGTCAATTATACCTCCATCAAGCTGTTATAAAAATTCAATTTAATTTTTTTTCAATTTCTTAGTTAAAATTTTAAAAGGTAATATAGTCACATGACTTAAAAACCAAAAGTATAGAAAACTTTACCAAGAAAAGTCCCCAGCAGCTCAGTTTCTACCACCCATCCCCCCACCACAGATAACAAGAATCTTTTGCGTTGCTAGAGACTTTCACAAGTTAATGTTTACCCTCACCTACTGACTGCAGAATATCCTGGTCTATAGTGAACAGCTATAGTCAAACAAAAAGTCAAACAAAAGTGCATCCCCTTAAAAAGTCAGGTAATCCTTGGGCAGGCATGTTGTAATCATTTTTTCCTATTTCCAGTTTCAGATAATTTTTCTTGTATTATGGAAACTATCTGTTCATAGTCTTTGTCCATTTTTCTATTATATTGTTGGTCTTTTTACTCTTAATTTCTAAGAGTTCTTTACATATTAGGGAGGTTTGTTCTTTGCCTATGATGTGAATTGCAAGTATTTTTCCCAGTTTCTAGTTTTTCTCTTGACTGTTTTTTTTTCTCTAATTTTATTTATTTATTTTAGAGACAGGGTCTCACTCTGTCACCCAGGCTGGAGTGCAATGGCACAATCATAGCTGGCTGCAGCCTTGTACTCCTGTGCTCAAGTGATCCTCCTGCCTCAGCTTCCCAAGTAGCTGGGAGTACAGGTGTGCACCACCACACCTGGTTCATTTTAAAAAATTTTTGTAGAGATGGAGGCTCACTATGTTGCCCAGACTGGTGTGGAACTCCTGGGCTCAAGTGATCCTCCCGCCTCAGCCTCCCAAAGTGCTGGGACTACAGGCTTGAGCCCACGTCTAGCCATAATTTTTTTTTTGGGGGGGCAAAGCAGAACTTTTTTTCATAGAGTACAATTTATCAATCTTTCTTTTAATGGCTTCTGGCTTTTAAGTTATAGTTAAACCAGCCTCTGCCATTCTAAGAAATTCCTTTATATTTTTCCTAGAACTTTTATGGTTTCATTTGTACAGTCACATCATTGGTCCATTCGGAATTTATTCTGGTGCATGGTGTGAGTTGTGGGATATAGTTTTTCTGCTTTTTTTTTAAAAAAATTAACATTTATTTTTGACATACAGCTCTATTTTCTTATGGTATTCTAAAAGTATTGGAATTGTGTATAAAACAATTACTGTTTTAGAAGTTTACTTTGGAACTTGGAGGCATGGGGTCTGGACATCATCACTATTGCTTGAATGTCACTTTGAGATGTAGAAGTTGCTTACTCTACAATACCTAAAAGTGACCACTGAAGCCAAAATTTATTTTATTACTCACGGTAATAAACACGGTAAACACTCACGGTGTTTTCTTTTTTCCCTCCCAAATCAAAATTTCGTAGATGGGTGGGAGAAATTTCCAGTAGGTTGCCAGGGAAGCTGGCTTATAGTGTGTAATGGGGAACACAAAACAACAAAAAATAAACAATACCATAGAAAAAAATTCCATTAGAAATAAATGGGTAAACTGTATATTGGTCTTCAACAGCTCTTATCAAAACTTCTATTGAACCATAGGTCAGAGAGAGGAATTGTTTTCTAGCTGGAAGCCATTACTTGTTGGTACTTACCCTGAGGCAGAGAAGTTTGGTTTCTATTGTCACCAGCTCAAATGCCTTAGCTTTTCCATGTGGAAGTCCTAGCGGGTGGCATTTCAGAACAACGTGGCACCCTCAGGGCAGTGATAATCTAATTCAGACAGTATGACAGTACGGTAACTCTGGTAACTTGTCTTCATTCACCCAGACTCTCATCCATTCTACTAATGCTTTTTGATCATCTGCTAGGTACCAGGCACTGTCCCTGGAGTCAAGGAGCCAGCGGTCTATTTGGGGGAGGACGGGCCATTACAGCACATTGTAGAAAATGTCTGACAGAGGGAAGACTAGGGGGGTTAGGGGCTCAGAGGAAGGGCAGCTGAGGAAGATGAGGGAAAATTCTGGCAGAGTTGATGCCTGAACTGAGTTAGGAAGGATGGGTAGGAATTAGCCAGAAAAGTAGAGCGAGGAGGGCACTCCAGGCAGGGGAGCAGCACTGGCAAAGGCACATATGTTACTGAAAGTTCAGCACTTGTCCCCGAGGCTGCATCAGAAGAAGCAGGACAAATGGTTTGAAGAGAAGGAAAGAGAAGTTTATTAATTTGCCAGCAAAGTGGAGGTTGGCAGACTGCCGTCTCAAAGTACCAACATCCTGCTTCTGAGCCCAAGTGCGGAGTTTTAAAGGCTCTGATCAATCCCATCTTCCATTAAGACAATCTCGTGACCTCTGCCAGGATTAATCTCATCTTCAGCTAAATTGATCTCACGACCTCCACCCGGACAATTCCCTTGAGCCACCTCCTGTGGCACAAAGAACAAAAGACATTCCCCTGCCCCTCCCAGACCACTGGCCTGAGGCAAGGATGCAGGTCCTAGTTCTCCAAAAGGAGTGGGGGATGTTTTAAAGAGACATAAAACATTTTGCCATTTTTTGGAGCCATTTCTTCTGTTACATATTCCCCCCTGTCAATATTACCCTTCCATATCTGCGGGAGGAGGGGCAACTACTCTGTTACACAAACACATGAAGCATTCTGGGAACTAGAAATTCTAGCAACCAGATTGTAGGGGCAAGGAAAGAGGTGGTGAAAGACCAGGCTAGAAAGGTAAGCAAGGGCTGGATTTTGGAGGGTTGTAAATTGACTTTTTATGGAGGGTAATGGGGGGAGGCATTATAAGGTTTCAAACAGGGAAATGAACTGATTTCTATCTTAGAAAGCTCCCTGTGGCCCAGTATAGCATGTGTGTGTTTGGGGGTGCAGGCTAGAAGAGGCCCTCCAGGAGGTGTGGGCACCTCACTGGCTGCCTAAGCCATCCACACCAAAACCCACTGTAGAAGCCAGGAGAACCTCCTAGAGCCACTGAGTTCCAAGTTCAGCTTGCCCCTGATGGCAGGTCTCCCTGACAAACTTTGTGATTTTTGGGAAGAGTCAGCCCAGGAAAGTCAAGAGGCCCAGATTTATGCTGAGTGGAAAGAGCCTCCTTTTGCGGGGCGGTGCACAGGAAAAGCAGAGAGATCTTGCTGGGTGTCCAGGGAGAGAATCCCTTTGGGTAGAGGCAGGGTGGAAGGAACCCCACATCCCACTTGAGAAGGGCCCCCAAAACCCAGGCAGGACGGAAGGGTCAAGAACGCTGAGGCAAGTCACTTGTGCCTTGTTTTTTCCCTAAAGAAACTAAACAAAGTGACTGTTGCGCTCGGTGGCCCCTCAGGAAGGCCAGTCATTTCCTGAGGAGATATCGGGCCAGCCCAGGCCTCATTGTTCCTGGTTTCCAGCAATGGCCGCCATTACCTGATCAGGGACACAGCCGGTCTCTCTGCAGGCGCACCCGAAGAAGTTACCAGAGTGGTTTCTGCTTTTCACAGGGCAGGTTTCTCATCTGTGGCGTGTGGGAATTGCCTTCTGCCTAAGAGGCATGGCCCGAAGGCAGAACTGACTGTGCCCAGCAGTCTCCACAGCTCAGGATGCAGCTGGGGTGGGCCCGAGGGGCCAAGATGCAGCTTGGAGTCCTGCTGACACTCCTGCTCTGTGAGTTTTTACTCTCTTCCCACATTACTTTGACTTCACGAGAATCGGAGCCTCTGAATTCAACATATTCCTTCTGTCTCTTCCAGGTTCAAGCCTTGAGGGCCAAGAAAACTGTAAGTCTGATGTTTCTACTGTAAAACTAATTTTTCTGTCTAGTTTTGTTCTTTCTTTTCTGTGAGTCTTAAAATGCATGTTAAATCATTTGGGTTTGATATTTATAACAATTGAGAAAAACATTCCAATTGAGAATTAAAGTTTATTCCATTTTGGCATTTTTAGAAGAGCTTAGGAAAAAACCCTTATTCTAAGCCAAGTGCTTCTTCTCTTTTTGTTAGAGACACGGTCTCGCCCTGTCACCCAGAGAAGTGCAGTGGTGTGATCATAGCTCACTGCAGCCTCGAACTCTTGGGCTCAAGCCATCCTCCTACTTCAGCCTTCAGCCTCCCAAATAGCTGGGACTACAGGCCCATACCACCATGCCTGGCTAATTTTTTAAAATTTTCTGTAGAGTTGGGGTCTCACTATGTTGCCCAGGGTGGTCCGGAACTCATGAGCTCAAGGGATCCTCCCGCCACAGCCTCCCAAAGTGCTGGGATTACAGGCGTGAGTCACCGCACCCAGCCTAAGGCGAGTTCTAATCAGCGTGTTTTAGAGACAGCATACGTTTTCTAGACCCTAGTGAATTGCTGTTGCCTAAGATGGGGGAAAGGATAAAAAATGAACAATTTCACAATTAGTTTTTTGTTGTTTTAGCATCATTGCGTCTTTTCATATCCTAACCTATTCCCAATTGTTTTTATTTACAAATGAGGTATAATTGATTTGTCAACACAAGAACATAGAACACAGTTTAAATTGTTGCTACAACTTTTTTTTTCTCCTAAATGATCAAAAACACATACTGGATCTCATTTCCCATCCGCCTGTGAGACTATGATTAAATCTGCAATATTTGGTGCTCGCACACAGGGAAGGGGGGTGCTGCCTATCTTTGAAGTCTGGTTTATCATCCACTTGAGGGCTGATTTTGAACCTTTGTCTTGAGATAAGAGGGTTTTGTTCTGCTTCATTTGGGACCACATGAATGAGGGGGGGCTGGGGCTGGGAATGGAGGGAACACTATCGACAGAACACTACCCCCTTGTCAGAAGTCACTTCAGTTGGCAAAGAATTGGGGTGACTGGGTTGCAGGCAAATTGCACAGCTCTTTGGAAGTGAAGTCCCCAGACAATGCTCGGTGGTTGAGCCACGCCTCAGGGCAGCGGCCCGGGTGGGGAGTGCTGGCTGGCTACTAGCACAGCTGGTCTGCCAGGCTTCTTTGCTCTGCTGTCCAGTGCTTCCTTGGGCATCGGATCCCCATGGAGGCAGGACATCCACTATCTTCATGATCATCCTGCTTGACTGATGGTGTCGCTGAGCCTCTGAAACGACTGACTTGTCCATGAGTGGCCCAGTTTATTGGGGCATCGGTCCTAGAACCTCTCCACTCTCCGAGACCCGACCATCTGTCTGGAGCCGTAGGCCTGATCAAGTCTTTAAGACCAGTTTTCCTTTGCCTCTTTGAGCTTTTTTTCCCAATCTGTAAAATGGGGACGAAAACTGAACCTATGGCAGGGAGTGGTGTGAGGCTGAGCCTGGGTGAAAGGAGGTGACTCCCCTGCCAGGCATGCAGTGACTAATAAATGATGTTTACTATAGGGTCCCAGCCCACCTTGACAATCACAGCTCCTGCCCCACCCACTCCCCCTCTGTCCACTCCAGACCACGTGCCCCCAGCTCTTGTCCAGACCCCACCCTGAAGATACCCCCTGCCTTGGGGCCCCTGCTCCTTTCCCTCTTGACCTCCTGTGTCCCAGATCCTCCATGCTCTCCCCGCCCTCCCCTCACCCTCCCTGCCACAGATGGAAGGCAATCGCTCCATCGCTCCCTTCCCTGGGTTCCTAGAGAATGTTCTTTGTGCCTTCAGGGCAGACCTTGGGATAGCTGGACTTGGAGCAGGGAGAGACTGCTTCCTCAGGCCCCTGCCTTGTTTTACACCCGAGGAAACTGAGACCCGGAGGCCGCAAGGTGCTGTGCAGGACCAACACTGGGGTTAGCAGAGGGGCTGGGACCAGGTCTTTGCCCCTTGGGCCTCCCCAGACCGGCGTTTGCAGTGCATGGCCTGCCAGCGTGCTCCGTGTCCCCATTCTGTGCCTGCAGTTGAAGTCCTCAGCCAGCCTCAGCCCTCTCCCCTCCTCCTAGTCCAGGACTTCTTGGCCCCCTCATCCAATCCCCGGCTGCAGCCCCCCTGTCCTCGGGAGATGACCTCAGCTCCGTCTTCACCTAGAAAACAGTCTGCCTGGAGGGAACTCCCTCAACTTCCTGCCTGGGCCTGGCTCCAGGCTTATCTGCCTCCCCACCCATCCTCCCAGGCGTCCCTGCCGGCTTCAGAGACGTCACCTCGGCTGATCAGGGCCACCCGGCCACCTGGGCTCTGAGCCCGTCCCTCCCCCCCCCCAGTCCTACATTTATTCTCCCCCCACACCACCTTTAGACTCTCTAGCCCCACTTCCGGCTCTTGTCCCTCAGGCTGCAAACATGATCCGTAACTCTTGTCTTTTTCGGAAGAAGAAAAATCAAACAACCCACCCCCTCCATTTATGCTGTGTCCCCCTATCTGGCCATTTCCTTTCTCGGTGGAACCTCTCCGCAGGCCAGTTTATAATCGTGGTCTCAGCTTCCTCACCTCAGACACTCCTCCCCTGCTGGCGGCCGGCCTCAGCCCCCACCCCTCCCTGCCATCGGGTCTCCTTTCACTAAGGGGCCGCCAGGGACTACCTGGTGCCAGATGCAAGGGACACGTCCAGCCCTTGGCTCCCTGGACCCCTTTGCTGCCTCTGACTGTTGATCAGGCCCCGAAGCCTCCTTCCTTGACCTTCTAGGGCCTCTTCCCTGGTTTTTCCCCTCCCTCTTCCCCAGGGAGACTTCGACTTTTCCCTGGGTCTGACCCCCGGCCCCTGGTCTCTGCAGGCCCCTGATCTTATCCTCTCTGGAGCCCAATGCCCCCTCTACACCTCCACGTGCCCCCTCCCCAAATCCACATCCCCCCATCCAAATCCAGCCCTGGCCTCTGCCCTGAGCCTCAGGCTTAACACGCGGCCAACCTTTGATGTCTCCTCCCGGGGTCCTACAGGCCCCTGAAACCCAGCTGAGGCTCTGTGACTTTGTGTTCCTCCCTTATCTTTTTTTGGCATTTTCTAAATTTAGTTGGTGGCGCCCGCATCCTCCTGGGAACCTAATCCAGGAAATTTACCTTCCATTCTCTCAATCCCGTATCCAACCAAACAAGTTTTTTTTTTTGTAGTAAAATACAAATAATATAAAATTTACTATTAGTGACAGTACATTCACAATGTTGTGCAACTGTCACCATTGTCTAGTTCTAGAACATTTCCATCATCCCCAAAACTGAGTCCTTCTGAGTCCACTCAAGAATTCTCCAGTCTGTCCCCTACCTGATTCCCCTGCACCTGCCCTTGCTAGCTCAGGCCTCGTCAGTTTTCACTGGAACCATGGTCCAGGCTGTTTACCGGCCTCAGTTGCTCCCCCAGAATGTAGTGATTTTTCTAAAACTCCTGTCCCGTGCTCTCACGCCTCTCCTGGAGACCCTCAGGACAGGCCCAGCAGGCACGACTGTCCATTCTGGCACCACAGACTGGGCCCCCTGGCCTCTTCAGCCCCACGCTCTGGTTCCCATAATGGGCTGTGCCCCGAATGCACAGATTTCTCATGCCCCTGTGTCCTGGTACACACTGTTCTCTTGCCTACAGCACCCTGCCGCCTGTCCTTGGCCTGGCAGGCTCGGGTCAGGGGTCATTTCCTCCAGACTTTCCTTGACCTCTCCTGGGCAGCCCTTCCTCTTGGCGCTTACTGATATCACTGGACTCCACCTATCTGGGTCCCACCAGCCCTCCCTATCTTGGACAGCAGGGATGATTTCTTATTCACCCTGTTGGCCTAGCACCTGGCACAGGTGCTTGATAAATATCTCATTGATGCAAACCTGAACTGAACTTGGAGATGCTTGAGATTCAGATGGGAAGATAGGCCAGCACGCTCTCTGCTGAGCACAGACGTTCAGCAGGCTCCCTGTAATTTTCCTGACAATGGTGGGTGGCCCCCTACCCCCTCTTCTTTCTGAGTCATTTCCAGGTTGAGGGCCAGGTGGCTGGCTGAGTCATGGTGCTTTGTCTTTCCAGGGAGCATCAGCATCTGCTGACTACTGGCCTTGAAGTTGAGGGAGGTAGGCCCCATCGTTTTAGTATCTGGGGATTTGTCACTGTGGTCCCTGGGTGCCTTGTCTCTGCTGTGGTGACTTTGTAACTTTGGATCCTTCCCCACCAGCCTTCATCTCTACAGGCTGAAAAGATCTGACCTCTTTAGGCTGTTCCACAACACTATCCTTCATCACAACCGTTCTGAACCTTTCTGGGTTCAGTGAGGAAAGCTGTGGCCCTCTCTCTAGAAAAAGCACATGTGCACACAATCGGGGGTGGCTCCTGGACCTCCCAACTCCCCTCCATGCACTGCCGGGGCCCGGGTTCCCCAGGTTGTGGCCAGTCGCTCTACCGCATGAATAGCGAGACCTCCACACAGTAATTGGGTTTGTCTGGGCTTGGACAGTTTATTTAGAAAGAGGATAATGTTTTTCTGTATTATCAAAACAAGAATGAGGTAGAGATTTTTGAAGATTGGTTGGGTGGTGTATTTGTTATCTGTTGCTGCTTAACAAATTACCCTACAACTTAGTGGCTTAAAATAACACACGTTTACTCTCTCACACATTTCTTTGAGGGTCCAGAATCCAGGAGTGGCTCAGTGGGTGGTTCTGGCTCAGGGTCTTTCATGAGACAGCAGACAGACTGTCGATCAGGGCTGCTTGACTGAGCCTGGGGCATCTGCTTCCAAGCTCACGCATGTGGCTATTGCAGGAGGCCTGAGTTCCTGGTCATGTGGCCTTCCACAGGGCTGCTCGGATGCGGCAGCTGGCTTTGCCCAAAGCAAAGGATCCCAGAGAAGGAGAGAGAGTGACCAGGATGGAAGCTGAATTGTCTTTTATAACCTGATCTTGGAAGTGACATACCAGTACTCCTGTACTCCTGGAGTATTTTGTTGGTTACATAGACCCACCTTGGTATAATGGGGGAGGTGACCACATACAGGTGTGACAAACAGAACGCAAGGATCCCTGGGGGGCCCTCCTGAAACCTAGCTATAGCAAGGGGAGGTGGTGGTCGTGGTGGTGGTAAAAACTAGGCCTCAAGTCAACAATGTTTTGCGTTAGGATGAAGAGCTGGGACTCATATCTTGATACATTTTATGAAATGATTTTCCTTTTCCCATCCTGCCCTCCCTGCTCCCTTGTCTGTTGCAGCTGACCATGGGCATGTGATGTTCCTGCCAGCACGTCAGTTGAGCTCATTTCTTTAAGCAAATGTGTGTTAGAGTTGCTTAGAAAGATGGGCTGGGCATGGTGGCTCATGCCGGTAATCCTAGCACTTTGGGATGCTGAGGTGGGAGGATCGCTGGAGCTCAGGAGTTTGAGACCAGCCTGGGCAAGAGCAAGACCCTGTCTCTACTAAAAATAGAAAAATTAGCTGGGCGCCGTGGTGCGTGCCTGTAGTCCCAGCTGCTCGGGAGGCTGAGGCAGGAAGATTGCTTGAGCCCAGGAGTTGGAGGTTGCGGTGAGCTATGGTGACGCCACTGCACTCTACCCAGGGCGACAGAGTGAGTCTCTGTCTCAAAAAAAAATAAAAATAAAAAAAGCAAGAAAGATGAGATGGAGGAATGCCTTGTGCTGGTGGGTACCATCCCCACTGAAGAAGCCACTTCCTGGTGCTTTAGCCAAGTTTGATTTAAAGTTGCTAAGAAGTGTAGGGCTCCTGTAAAAAGAAATGAACTAGGCCCGGTCCGTAGGAGGCCCAGGCAGGGACTGTGCTGAGTCTGGGAGAGCAGGGAAGAGTTGTGAAATGCAGGCTGAGCTCCCTATGGGCAGAAACCATGCCAGCCTCACTCTCCTCTGAGCCCCCAGGATGGGGGACCGTGCTTGGCACAGAGAAGACCCCTTAAACGTTTGCTGTGAATGGTGCTAAGGAAGAAAGGCAGGAAGCGTCGACAGGCGCAGGCATCCCGCAGTATACACACAGCCCCTTCGGTGCTCTCAGCCACCTTGGGTCAGTCATTGTTCGAGATAAAAATACCAGGGAAGGCAGGTATCAGTGTTCCCATTTGTAGGAGGAGACGTGGTGGCCCCAAGAGGTTAAATAGCTCCCAAGATCACCCAGCTTAGGACCTTGGGATCAGAGGTTTGAACTTGGGTGTGCTGGACTCTCTTCTGTGCCTGGCGCCGTATCCTCATCCAGGACATAACCAGCCAGGGGTGGACAGCTCATTCAGGAGTCAAGTAGCCTAATGGCTTGTGTGGAGAACACACAGTGGGATGAGCAAAACTGGGAGTCTGCAGAAGTCACTATAAATTAACCTGGAAAATTAAAAAATGGGTTTTATTTGAAAAAAATTCCCTAGAAACATGGAGTAGAAATATAGCTTTAAAGCTCTCAAGGGTTGATTTTATTTCTGTGGCTAGCTAACGTTTCTCAAGCACTTTATAGGTACCAGAAACTGTGCTTCAAGTACTTAAATTTGGGTTCTCACTACACTTACAATCATTGTGCCCATTGTATAGATAAGCAAACTGAAGCTCAGAGAAGTTTAGTAATTTGCCAAAAGTCACACAGTGTGTTGGTAGCAGAGGTGGGATTTGGCCCAGCTGGTTTGCCTCCGTGCACTTGACTTTTGCTCCTTAGGATCTCCTGGTAGAGTCACCGGACTAAACAGCGTGGCTTAAAATGAAGGAGGAGGTACTAAAGAAATAACGAGATGAGAGGGCTTGGGAGGGGACCATATTAATTGAGGGGTCCAGAGAAATTAATATGATCCAAAGAAAATTCTGTGTTGAGAGCTCACCCAGCAGGCTCCTTGGGCCAGGAGACCAATTGCACAGAAAGACAAATAAGGGAGTTCTAAAGATTAATGCTGTGGGAAATAGCTTGAATTTAAGCCATCACCTCATTTCATCTCATGGACCAGTTAGATGCCATTTTTTGTTAAATTGGTTGTTCAGAAGAAAGTGGCAGGTGTGGACTGTTGTCTCATTTCAAAGTCTGGAGATTAAATTCTAAATCACTCAAAAAAGGCTTGACTTTGTTAAATGAGAGAGAAAGAAAGACAGGTTTTACTGGTATCTCTGACCAGCTGACTAACCTTTTCTCATCACAAAAATGATTTGGGACCACTTATAAAAAGTATGTATTGTTGTCCCAAAAGATACAATTAATGATGAAATCAGGATGAGGGGAAAATAAAGGCAGACAAATAAAGCTGTGCCCCTTTTAGCACACAAAATGGTATTCCAAGATTGCTGGAAGCAGAGGTGAAATTTTGGCTGTGTACTTAGCAGCCATAGCAAAAAGGGAAACAAGATCCATTAGAAAATTCTCCGAATCTACAAGATAGGAATAAATCAGTTGTTCAGCATAAACACAGCTTTCCTTGGTGCTATTGGAAAAGTATGGACAACATCCCATCCACATCCCAGACTACTGGGTTCCAAAAGACAATTTTTTTTTTTTTTTTTTGAGACAGAGTCTTGCTCTGTTGCCCGGGCTAGAGTGCCCTGGCATCAGCCTAGCTCACTGCAACCTCAAACTCCTGGGCTCAAGGGATCCTCCTGCCTCAGCCTCCTGAGTAGCTGGACTATAGAGGCCCACCACCACGCCAGCTAATTTTTTTCTATTTTTAGTAGAGACGGGGGGTCTCACTCTTGCTCAGGCTGGTCTCGAACTCCTGAGCTCAAGTAATCCTCCCACCTCAGCCTCCCAGAGTGCTAGGATTACAGGTGCAAACCACCATGCCCGGCCCCAAAAGACAATGTTTTAATAGCATCTGTGTTAGTTAGCTTGAGCTGCCATAACAAAGTGTCACACACTGGGTAATTTAAATAAGAGAAATTTACTTTATCACGATTCTGGAGGCTGGAAGTCTAAGATCTACGTAGTGACAGGTTTGGTTTCTTCTGAGGCCTCTCTCCTTAGCTTGTAGATAGCTGCCTTCTCATTGTGTCCTCACATGGTCTTTCCTTTGTGTGTGTTTATACCTGGTGTCTCTCTGTGTGTCCAAATTTCCTCCTCATATAGGAACACAAATCAGATTGGATAAAGCCCACTCTTAGGGCCTCATTTTAACTTAACCACCTCTTCGAAGCCCTTACCTCCAAATTCAGTCACATTCTGTGCTACTGGGGGTTAGTGCTTCAACATGAATTGGCAGGGGACAAAATTCAGCCAATAACAGCATCCCTCAATAGAGCACCAAAGCTTAACTTGGTTAATACAATTCTATGAGGGACCATAGCAAGGCAATCCAAGCACACAGACTTCTAGAGATCTTCTTTGCCCAAAGATAAGGAGATTTAGAGTAGCATAGAATATATAGAGTATTCATGACCCATGAATATTCTTCTCAGAGCATCTGATAAGAATTGAACTTTTAAGAGTCTTACCTAAGCCGTACTGTCCTATACCATCTCTGGTCTCCAAAGTCCTCTTAAAGGCCGTATAAACTCTGGGTAAGGTTTGTGCTTGAAGGTGCCAGACCTTGTGTATAGAGGGCCACCTCTTGCATAAAAGGAGCAGAGGAATAAATAAGACTTTATATTTGTATTTGCTTGTATCTGCATAAAGAAACTCTGGCTGGAGGGATACACAAGAAACTAAAATCAGTGGTTACTTCAGCAAGGGGAGGTAAGAGCTGGGTGAGTGGAGACAGGGATGGGAAAGGGACTTTACATTGCATCTTTTTCTCTGTATTTTTCTTTTTTTGGATCTCAACTATACAGAATTAGATTGATCATAATCCTCGATTCATAACATACTCTCATCTTTTTTACAGGCATAGTCACCTTTTGTTTTATTTATATGTGTGTTTGTTTTTAATAATGTAATGAATTTACAATACCCCACCACTCAACCCAAGAACTAGAACATTAACAATACCTGTATGTCTGCCTGTGTGCTTCTCTCCACACCATCCCCCTCTCCCTCCACAGGTGACCACTATGCTGATTTTTTAATATTAATCTTATATCCAGCCACCTTTCTAAACTCACATTATTTCAAATAATTTGTAGACTCTTTGGGATTTTTATATAGATGTCATTATCATCTGCCTTTGGGAGTTTTAAACATTTGACTGCTCTATCCACTCAAAAATTTAAATAAGAAATTAAAAATTCCATAATTGCACTATTCACACTTCATGGAGGTAGATGGGAGAGGAGGCTAACACAGCATACCAGACATGGTAGCTCCCAGGTCCAGATGCCAGTTAGATAGCTTCCTTGAGAATGGGCATGGTGGAATTTTATGGGAAAGACATGTAGGGATTTGGGGTTTTAAGAGGCAGAGAACATCTGGTTTTAAGGTCATGGGCTTTAGATACATTTTCTCCCAGACCCCTTACCTATCATCCATTTTTTTCCTAGCCATATATAGACCATGACATGCTTGAGGTATTTTTCTGATAGGAACTTGGAAAGTGAATATTTCATAGTGTTGATCAAGCCCAGATTCATGTGTTTGGAAAAGAAAACCATAGGGAAGGTAGTGGTTTGAAATACATTAAGGCAGTGGTCCCGAAAATTTTTGGTGCCACGGGCCGGTTTCCTGAAAGACGATTTTTCCACAGACTTGTGGGGAGAGGCAGAGCTCAGGTGGTGATGCGAGCAATGGGGAGCAGCTGTAAATACAGATGAAGCTTCGCTTGTTCACCTGCCGCCTGTTGCTCACCCGCCGCTTACCTTCTGCTGTGTGGCAGGGTTCCTAAGTTTCATGGAAGACAATTTTTCCACCACAGGAGTCGGGGCGGGGGGTAGGTGGAGCTCAGGCAACGATGCAGCCTGGTTCCCAACAGGCCACAGACCGGTACCAGTCTGTGGCCTGGGGCTTGGGGACTGCAGCATTAAAGGGTATAACTAGGATCACAGGTGGGCTACAGAAGGACCTATAGGCAGGGCCAAAAAGCTTCTCAACAAATTGACCTACCCTGATCTGCTCTGAAGCTTTTGTCCAACAAAAGTCCTGACCACTGAGCATGGTCTAGAACCTTCTAGGCTGGAAAAATTTCAGAGCAGTGGCCCACAACCAGCCAACTGACAAAACTTCATATTAAAATAGCCAGAGAGCATCCAGGTTTAAGCAATCCATCTTCCCATCAGCTTGCTACTGTCAATTAGCTGCAAAATGTGATCTCTAGTTAGTTGAATTCTGCTGCCAGCCTATGGTTGCTGGATATAAGCCAATTCAGTGCTGGAGGATGTCAGCCAGAAATGACATGCTTCGCTAGTTGACCCCGAGCCTGGTTTCTGGCAGGGACTGGGTATCTGGATGAGCACTGTGGCTGCTGCGGGTGCTTGACCAGAGATTCCTGTCATCAACAGAGGAGCACCTGTGCTCTTTGCTTCTCAATAGCAGGTGGGGGTGGAAATGCAAGTAGCTGCCTCAGAAATAGTTTCAGGTCCTGACCCTCTGGTGAGGCCTCTGAGACCATCAAATAGAAAACGCCAGCTGGGACTGTGCTAATTCGGTACAGCCAGGGGGCAGCGCGGGGAAGAAGAGTTCCTGGGCATGACCATCTGGTTTCAGATTGGAGGTAGCTATCATTTATTAAGCAATTACTGTGTACCAGGCACCATACTGGGTGCTTTCTGCCTACTCTCCTGTAAGTCTTTTGCAAAAACCTAATAAGGTATTATTACCCCATCTTACAGATGAGGAAACTGAGCTCAGACAGGTTAACCATCCAAGGTCACACAGTAAATGATGAGCTGGGACTTGAACAATTGTCTGCCTAAATTGTATGCCCCCTCCAGGGGTCATGATGTAGCAGCTCACAGGCTGCATACATCTTGTATTTGTCACACTCTGCCACCTTATCTCCATGGGAAAAGGAGCAGCTTAGTACCAACTGCTTCATGCTTGACCCACTGTGCACAGTTATCTGCCTGCCCCTATAGACATTTGGGATCCCTGGACACAGTGCTGCCTGGGATGTGATAACACCACATCTGATGTGGTGAAGGTCAACAGGATGATGCTGTGTCTGAGGTAACAGGTGTGTCTGCCCTCCTTCCTTTGCCTTTAGCTTTCACCATCAACAGCATCCACATGGAGAGCCTGCCCGACTGGACGGTGCAAAACGGGCAGAACCTGACCCTCCAGTGCATCGTGGATGTCAGCACCACCTCACACGTCAAGCCTCAGCACCTGGTGCTGTTCTATAAGGATGACGTGCTATTTTATAATGTCTCCTCCATGGAGAACACAGAGAGTTTTTTTATTCCCCAAGCCCGCGTCTATGACTCGGGGACTTACAAATGCACTGTGATTCTGAACAACAAGGAGAAAACCAGTCAAGAGTACCAGGTGTCGGTGAAAGGTGAGTCCACAGAATTGAACATAGGAAAGCAGGTGAAGTTACATGAATAGTAACTGTGAATGAATAACAACACTGGACTCATTTCTCCATCCATCACCCTTCTCACTCATCGGCTTGGCATTTTCCTAACCTGAAAATGCAGGCATTTGACATGTTCCCAACATGCCAGGCTATTTCTAACCTCCTTGCCTTTGCACATGCTCTTCCCCCTCCCAGGAACATCTCATCTTCTCGTGAACTACAATTTCTTCTTCAAGACTCCATTCAACGATTTCTTCTCTGACACTTTCCAGAACAAAATTGCTCTCCCCCAGGGTACCGGTCCTTGTAGCTCTTAGGCTTTCTCTACGGTCAATGGTATTCGTGGCTATAGAGGCTTCAGGGCTGTCTGTATTAAGATACTGGATTCTGCAGTCACTCTGCCTGGGTTCCAATCTGGGCAAGTCCCTTAACTGCTCTAAACTTCCAAATCCTCATCAGTAAAATGAAGATAACAATAATACCCAGCTCAGGAAGTTATTGAGAAGGTTAAAAGGTGTCATGTAGGTAGAGTGCTTAGCATTATTTCAAGCACCTAGTGAGTTCCTGGTAAATGGCTGTTTGCTATTTCACTTGATATTGCAACTCTTTCTCACATATTTGTCTGTTCTTCTGGACTACAAAATCGTGAGAAGAGAGATGCTGTTTGGTTTACTTTTATATCCTGAACAAAGAATCTGGCTCATAGTAGTACTCAATAAGTGTTTGTGGAATAAATTAAGGTCAATCCTAACTTGTAGTTGACATTCAATCAATTATAACAACAATCACGGTGATACTAACAAATACTGGCTGCTTTTTCTCTTTTAAACTGTATTAGCTGGGAATCTGATTGTATCATCTTCCCAATAGGATTATAAACTATTGAAAGTACCAATCCCATCTTGAGCATATTTTACATTTTTCAAAGTACCTGGTACTGTGCTGGGCACATACATGCTCAGTAATTGCCTGATAGGTAACAGTGGGTATTCAGGGAACAAAAAAGTCAACCGCAATGACTCAGCTGAGGGAGGCTTGTGTCACTAGATGAAATTGATACTAATGGACTTCCTCTTTCCCTAAAGGAGTGCCCAATCCCAGGGTGACGCTGGACAAGAAGGAGGCCATAGAAGGCGGGGTCGTGGTGGTCAATTGTTCTGTCCCAGAGGAAAAGGCTCCAATACATTTCACAATTGAAAAACTTGAGCTAAATAAAAAAATTGTCAAGCACAAAAGAGAGAAGACTTCTTGGGACCAGAATTTTGTGATGCTGGAATTCCCCATCGAGGAACAGGACCATGTTTTAATATTCCGATGTCAAGCTAGGATCATTTCTGGGATCCACATGGAGATTTCAGAATCCACCAGGAGTGAACTGGTCACCGTCAGGGGTCAGAGCCCTGCTCTCCTTCTCTTCATTCTTTGTGGTTTCTGGTTTGGTGTGGGAAGAAAGAGCCCAGAACTGGAAAGGGGCTGGGCCTTCTGGCTGGGCTGCTTTCTCAGGACTTAGAACCTGTTCTTTATCACTTTAAGTCAGTATTTTTCAAGACTTTTTGACCATGAAAGAGTTAAAATATACATAATTTACCAAACAAAAGTTTCGCCAACAATTCTTGCCTTTAATATATGAGATGTATTTTGATATTTTCTAGCCTACTCTATTCTAGTTTTTTAAAACACCAGCCATGACTCACTACACCACTGATGCATTGTGTGACCTGCAGTTTGGAAACCACGGCTTGAAGCCATTGAGGGCCAGACATCAGGAAATGGGGTGGGAGGGAAGAGGGGTTGGGTCCTCAGCTTTGGATAAATAGCAAACTGAGAAATGCTCTCAGGAGAGAAAGAGGCGGCAGCGGAGGGGAGCCTGGAAGAGTCTAGGACAAACAGGGCACTAGGACAGGTAACCCGCAGCTCCCAAACCCGGTGCCTTGGTGAAGCCAGGAGGAGTCTGGGAAGGCCCAGTCTCATGTAAATAGCCTCAAATATTTCCAAAGTTTGTCATAAATGGTCCTCTTCTTTTGGCACTTCACACCCCTGCCCGTGTGTGTGTGTGTGTGTGTGTGTGTGTGTGTGTGTATACTGTTTTCTGATTATAAAATGTGTGCTCTGGATAGAATTCTTAGAAAAAAATGGTAGGAGATACCGACTCAGAGAAAACCACTCATATGGTTCTCTAGACTGTTTCTACATATTTATATATTATATATGCAGAGAGTTTTTGTTTTTACAAAAGATAGGGACCTATCACACTATTTTATAACTTTTTAAAAACTTAATACATTATGGATTTTGGTACATATCAAGAAAAGTAGATCTAAATCATTTTAAGTGGCAAATCAGAATTCTACTGTAGGAGTGTGCCATAATTTATTTACCTCATATTGCATTTATGGACATTTAGGTATTTTCCCAGTTTTTGCTCTTAGAACAATCCTG
Organism: Daubentonia madagascariensis; assembly: GCA_023783475.1. Lineage (NCBI taxonomy): Eukaryota > Metazoa > Chordata > Mammalia > Primates > Daubentoniidae > Daubentonia > Daubentonia madagascariensis. The sequence goes on from JAKFHU010000487.1 coordinate 14,781,701, forward strand.
CAGTACAGATACTTGTACTTATAACTTGTGTACTTTTGCAAGTATTTTATTATTATTAATAATATTATTAATATTTATTATTATTAATAAGGTGTTAATTCCTAGCAAATTGTTGATTCAAATGTTTTGTGCATTTTCAATATCGATAGATATTGTCAAACTACTCTCAAAATGGTTGAATATTTCCATCAAAAGTGATGCTAGTGTTTATTTTCCCACATCCTTACTAACACAGGGTATTATCAACAGTTTATTATCTTTGCCAATGTAATTGAGGTACAGTGATATATCACTGTTGCTGTGATTTGTATTTCTTTAGTTTTTAGTGAGGTCAAGTATATTTATTAGTCCATTACATTTTTTCCCATCAACTGCCTATTCACTGCACTTTGCCCATTTTTATTGTTCCTGATTGAGTTGAGCCCTTTATAAATGAAAGAGATTAGCTCTTTGTCAGAGGTACTACGCAAATATTTTTCGCAGTTTGTCATTTGTCTTTGCATTTTTTAAGTTTTCCTTGAAGAAGGTTTTAATTTTCAGTCGGTCATATTTGTCTCTCTTTTTTCTTTATGGTACCTCAGTTTTGTGATTCACACCTAAAACGTCCTCCACACTTCAAGATCATTAAAGGAAAAGATGCACCTATGTTTTCTTTTACTGTGTCTGAGGTTTCTTTTTTTTTTTTTTTTTTTTCTTTCTGCATTTAAATTTCTGGTGCATCTCAAGTTAATTTGGGTATAAGAAAAAACCCTTCAGTTCTTACTAAGCTACCCCAGAGGGCTTAAAATTTGATTGTCCTAAAAGATGCCTTCCCTTTTTTCTTTTCTTTTAGTTTTACTTAAGAAAGTAGGCTATTTTTTAATGATAGCTTTTTATTATGAATTTAAATGATTCTAATTTTAAAAGCCACTAACGAATATTGAAGTATTATATCCCTCTAAATTCACTTTTAGCATTTCTAATGTCCCTACTCTGTATTTTACATAGTCAGAATCTGTGTATATACTCCAGTTTACGCTCTGCGTTTGTTTTTTGTTGAACATGGGAACAAAAGGTGAGGACTGAGCCCTACTTCCCTGAAGACCCCACACCCTGGTATCTGACACATATTTTATTAAAACTGTTTTTCAAACTGCATGAGTCATGAAAATCAATGAAGTGAGTCATGGCCAAGATTTGAAAAAAAGAAATAGAATAGACTAGAAGCCACTTTGGGGGACATACGGTTATTTAAATATGCATTTCCATGAAGCATATTTCAAAAGTTGTCATTTTTGAGAGCTCTAGAATATTTATGCCGAAATGCCAAGTTTCCATGAAATAATATGAGAAGAGCCTAGAAAATGCACAGTGGTCAGGAGGAAAAGTCACTTGTAACTTCTGTGGTTATTTCAGAGGTCATGTGAAGAAGGTTCTGCGGACGAGGTCTAGAGAAGGTGGGGAGGCTTAAGAAGTCAGAGAATTGCAGTGAAGAAGGTGGCTGACCATACAAAAATGAGCAAGAAGGGAGGGAGCCTCAGAGCAGCTTAGGGGAAGGTTTTAGAGAGGAAAGGTTGAATTTTAAAAATGAATTAGGAGAATCAGAAGTTGGAAAAGGGAGAGCAGCAAGAAAAGCAGAAGAGCAGGAGGTGCCTTCCCCTTGCCCAGGTTTGAACCTGAGTCCAACCAGGTTGTCCTCTTCTCTTGTAGAATCCTTCTCTGTTCCCAAGTTCCATGTCAGCCCCACTGGGATGATCACAGAAGGAGATCAGCTCCACATTAAATGCACCATTCAAGTGACACACCTGACTCAGGAGTTTCCGGAAATCATAATCCAGAAGGACAAGGTGATTGTGGCCAACAACAAACACGGCAATGAGGCCACCTACTCAGTCATGGCCATGGTGGAGCACAATGGCAACTACACGTGCAAAGTGGAGTCCAGCCGCATATCCAAGGTCAGCAGCATCGTGGTCAATATAACAGGTAGGGCTGCTGCGGGAGGGTGTTGGCATATGGCAGGGCCACGAACCTGCATGCTAGAATCCAGGATGGCCAAGGAGGGCTGATACTTTCTCTGCCCCTGCTTGTCTGAATGAATGTGCTCAGGTGGGGCTTTGGTGCTTGTGGGAGAAAGTCCGTGCTTGAGCAAGAAAGCAGTCTGTGGGGTGGTTGACAGTGCAAGCTCTGGCACCGAATCCCAACCCTGCCGATCACTGCCTCTGTGACCTTGGGTGAGTTATTGAACTTGCCTCAGCTCTGTGAGATGGGGATATTGATGGTGCTCACCTCACAGGACTGTTATAATTATTAAATAAGATAACTAGAGCTGAGCACAGTGGCTCACGCCTGTAATCCCAGCACTTTGGGAGGCCAAGGCAGGAGGATCACTTGAGGCCGGGAGTTCAAGATCAACCTGGGCAACACAGTGAGACTCCGTCTCTACAAAAAATAGAAAAATTAGCCAGGCATGGTGGTGCATGCCTGTGGTCCTGGCTACTCAGGAGGCTGAGGCAGGAGGATCACTCGAGCCCAGGAGTTTGAGGTTGCAGTGAGCTGTGATGATGCCACTGCACTCTAGCCAAGGCAACAGAGCAACACCCTGTCTCAAAAAAAGAGAGATAACTATGTCGTAAGCATTAGCTCTGTGCCTAGTACAGAGTGAGCACTCAGTGAATGTTAGCTAATGTTTCCATTACTGTATTATTAATATATTTATCTGTCCTCTGTGCCAAGTGCTCTGCTAGATCCCAGACATGGGTCCTATGACAGGGCCATGAATGAGAAAACATTCGTAAACTCAGAAATAATAGCAACAATTCCCCTTTGTTGTACACTGTATGGCAGGTTTACGTAAATTTTAATTTCATGCTCACAACAATTCTAGGAGGCAGGTATTATGACGCCCACTTTATGGATGTCAAAAATGAAACAGGGAGGTTAATAACTCACCCAAGGATTACAGGGTTACCAAGTAGCAGAACAAGTGGCACCCCCAAGCCTGTTTGACTTCCAAACCCATGAGCTTGAAAGTTCCCTCAGATTCCTATCCCCCTTACCTGGCTTTATTTTTCTGTAAAATACTTTTCACCAAGAAAATGTACCCTACCTTTCTTGTTTGTTTATTGTATGTGTTCAGCCACTAGAATATAAGCTGCTGAGGGCAGGAACATGATCTATTTTGTTCAGTGCTATATCCTTAACACCCAGGACAGCACCTGGCACGCAGGAGGAGTTCAATACATACTTGTCAGACGATGGCATGAATGTTGGACGACAGTGTTCCAGAGGGCAGAGAGGGTTAGCACTTCTCGATTCTCCAGTAAAGGTGTTTGTTCATGCACATATTCATTCATTCATTCACTCATTCAGTCATTCACTCGTTTACTAAAAGCCCTGTGCGTGTCAAGTTTTGAGTGTGCAATGTCAGCAACAGTCCCCAGGATCATAGGCGGGCTGCCAACTCCCCAGCTGGGTGATTAGCATATATGTTGGGTTCTGCTGGTCTGGTCTGTAGTGTGTGCTAGCAATTTAGTTAATTATTGATAATGACAAATATTTTGATGGCTCGTGGGATTTTTTACTAACGCGATTTATATTATCTCATTAGAGAAAAGTACCATTTCAATATATGTTGAGTACTTTCTGTATGCAGGGCAACTTATTGTGGATAGAGAGCTACCTAAGACCAGGCATTGCCTTTGAAGAATTCATAGACATAGATAGATCGGTCTACGGCATCTTGTTTTAGCAGCCTAGACACTCTGCCTAGGACACTTTCCCTGGAAAACTTCCTCCATGAGGCCTTTGCCTGATTTCCCAAGCCTAGGTTCAGTGTTCCTCCTACGGCTCCGCTGCAAACAGCGTGTCTGAATCACCCACTAGGCGTGAGCACTTTGAAGTCAGGGACTGTTTCTTATTCGCTCTGTCACCCAATGCCGCACAAGGTGCCCACCGCAGAGACAGCCTGCGACACACACTCATGGAATGAAATGAGTGAACAAATAAATGGGTGAACGTGGGAATCGTTACTTGCTGCCTTGTAAGTTGCAGAACTTTTCTAATCCACGTCTGCGAAATGAATTGGATTAACAAGAGAGTAAAATCCGCCTTCGGAATCCCAGGCAAAGAGCAAACTCTAGCTCTTTAACGGCGTAAGCATCAGGTGTGTGAGAAGCGAGGGGAAACTTTTTGCAGGAAGTTGGGAGTTGGTTCTGCCCACAGTAGCTGGGCCAGGGGCCTCTCCAGGAAGGGGCTTTGGGGTGTTGGCCAGACCCATCTTGCTCCATTCCCACTCACTGTTTTTCAGAACTATTTTCCAAGCCCAAGCTGGAATTTTCCTCTTCACGTCTGGACCAAGGGGAGAGCTTGAACCTGTCATGCTCCATCCCAGGAGCGCCTCCAGCCAACTTCACCCTCCAGAAGGGAGACATGATTGTGTCACAGGCTCAAAATTTCACCAAGATAGCCTCAGAGTGGGACAGCGGGGCATACACCTGCACTGCAGCCATTGGCAAAGTAGTCAAGAAAAGCAACGTGGTGCAGATAGCAGTGTGTGGTGAGTACGTCCTCACTGACTCAGAGGGTGCCCTGGGATTGAATGGGAGGGAATTTAATTTACCACCAGCTGCCACCCTGTCTAGTCTGAAGGCAGATCAGACCCAGGCAGGGGAAGAGCTGAAGGGAAAGAGAGGCAAGTGAAATGGAGAGGCTGAGTAGAAGCAAGTGAGTATTCCCGCTCAGAGCACAGGAGAGAAGCAGTACAAGGAAAATGTTGGCCAAAGTCAAGGTCATAGCTTTATTGTGACTGCGTGCTGAAGATGTGGCTTCTGAATGGGCACGATTCTGGCCGCTGGAACAGGCACCCACCCAAAAGGTCAGAGAGGAATATTGCTTAATCAACATTAAACTTCAAGAAGATCTAAGTCCCAGTTTTTTATCCATAACCTGGCTAACCTGAAGGGGTAGGACTTGTGGTGGGCAGAATGTAGGTATTTGACCACAAGAGCTGGACTTCTCGGGCTTGAATGTGCATATAAGACCTGAATATAGGTTCTGACTCAGTAGGTCGGGTTGGGGCCTGATTCACCATCTCTAACGAGGGATGCTGCTGGCCCCTGGACCACACTTTGAGTAGCAAGGTTCTTGACGAATATAGATCTCCAGTCAAGCTGTCACTGTCCATGTTATTATTCAGTCACGGTCCTTCAGTTTAACCTGTGGCTGTGATTTATCCAGCTAAGATTTTAGTCTCAAATGGACCAGAATTTGTTTAGTCTATTGTTGGCTCTTTAGCCACCCACCTTACTCAAAAGGAAAGAACGCAAGAGACAAATGTGACTCATTACATTTTAATTTTTTGGAGGTTATTTCATTTTATAAGGTTTAGAAATAAGCTAACATCTAAATAATGACCCAGTAGAATTCTTGTCTCTTGAGTAATGCAATTTACTAACAGGAGAGGCTGAGGCACTGAGAAGAATTTGTTTTGAAATACATTCTGTTTGGATACTTGTTATACTTTTCTTATGCTTTTCTGTGTCTTTGCTCAACACAAGAAAAGTATACGTATGTGTACATGTGCGCGTGAGCTGTATTAAAATACAAATATGTATTTATGGGGATGTAATGTTTTCCTTGAATTTGTGTCATTCTTTATAAGTGTGATTTTGCTTATCACGCTTGCCTTTCCCTCTCCCTTCTCGCCACACACACACACACACACACACACACACACACACGGCTTTATAGGAGCCCCGTGAAGGCAGACAAGGCAGGCAGGCATTTGGAATTACAGTAGTGATAGCAAAAGCAAAGCCCAGACTTTGCAGATGGAAACCTCTTGGGCTGGATACTCTGCTTCTGCTGCCAATGCCATGTACGTGGTTTCTCCCTTTGTTGTTCTAGAAATGCTCTCCGAGCCGAGGATTTCTCATGACGCCCAGTCTGAAGTCATAAAAGGACAGACCATAGCAGTCAGTTGCCAATCGATAAACGGAACTTCACCTATTTCTTATCAGCTTTTAAAAGCAAATAGAGTTTTGGAGAGTTGTACAAAGAGCTCAAATGATCCTGCGGTATTCAGAGATAATCCAACCAAAGACGTGGAATACCAGTGTGTCGCCGATAATTGCCATTCCCACACCAAAATGTTCAGCGACGTTCTGAGGGTCAAGGTGATAGGTACGTTGTGGAGTTGTGAGAAGAAATCATGTGGGGTTGGGGCTTTAGTGAACATGTTTTTTTTCTTTTTCTTCTTTCTACAAGGCTACTACTGCATAGTTAACATTTTTTGAAGGTTTAGGATTGTCCAGGGATTGTGGGGACAATAAGAGAAGTGGGTGTTACTTGTGCAAAGTCTGTAAGCAAGATATGCATCAAAGCATGACCAAGGCCCAGTAAATGGGGCCAGAAAACATTTGGGGGCTATTGATGAGACCAGTGTAATCTCTTTTCAGAAACTTTCAAGTGAAGTGCTAAAATATTATAAGCGTGCAAGTGTCCTGACTTTAGGAATCACTAAAGTTGTGTGTTTAGGCTCCCTTAGCATTTCCTCCTTTTCGGATGAACTGAGAGCCATCTCTCAGTTCTGAGAACTGTAGACCAAGGCTCTTCTCTACTGCTGAACCCTGGCGCAGCAATGACAGCTACAGGCCATGGTCTCATGGGAATTGCTAACACTTGTTTGGGATTCTCATACTCAAGAAAAATATACCACTGTCTTGAGGGTGGATATGCCATTGCTTGCATCTCTTAGGTATTCTGCATCCATTGGAAGGAGCTAAAAAAGGCTTCCTCCTCTTCATCCTCTGTCTCCTTGTTTAATAATTGCTTATCATCACGTGCTACTGTGGACATGGATTGGATAGAGATTCCTGCTTCTATTAATATTAATGTATAGTCTAATAGTAGCCATACTTTTCCAATTAACATTAACATAAATTAAGCACCAAATACTATGGGACATACAACAAAAGAGAAGACATATTCTTAGTTTTCAATGATATAATAAGGAACACAGGATCTCCCGATTAAATAATAGAGAGATGTCTGAATAGCAGTACAAACAAGCACAGAAAAAATGTTAGAGGCAACACTTGATTATTTGTCACACGAACCCGATCCTTATGATGATGGTGATGGTAATTCAGGGTATGGGAAATAGCATCTAGCTTGAGTGGGGAAGCTTTGAGGAAGAGCTGGGCTTGAGAACGGGTGGGCAGAGATGGCTAAAGATGGCCTGCCATCTCTAGCAAGCACATGAGCCAACGGCTCCGTGGAACACTTTGAAAGATTATGGGTAAATCAGATGGCTGGAAACAAAGTTTGGGAGTGGTGAACCACTGGATATAAGCTAAAAAAGGGACTGAGCCCAATTGTGAAGGGCACCAATGCCAGTCTCAGAGGTTGGGAATTGTCCTATGTGCAATTCAACAAGAAGGGGTGGAGACTTCAGACCTCAGAATACTTAAGAGGCTAATGCAGAAGCTCATGTGAAACTGTTGGTTTAAATTGGGTCCATATTAGTGGCTAACATTTACTGACCTCTGACCATGTGTCCAACCCTGTGTGAAGTACTGTAGTAAATTATTCCAATTAATACTTACAGTAGCCATGTAAGACCGGTAGTCGTATTGTCCTTGTTTTATGGTAAGGCAACTAAGGCTTAGGGCAAACAGCCGGTGGGTGTTTTTATTTGAGTGCAGGAGATCTGGCTCTGAGCCACTACCCCCTGGTGCATCATAGTGAGAGAGGCCTTCATGTCGGGCTGGACCCTCTGGGAGTCTGCCCTTGTGGGGGACCGCTGCTGTCCTGGGCCTGCTGTTGGCTCCCTCTGACCGACAGCTCCGTGGTCTCTCCACCCCTTGCACTCATGGGACAGCAGCTCAAAAGTCAGCATGCCCTCTGTGAGTCCACTCTTACACTAGCAGTGAAGTCTACTTGGGAGGACATTTTAGGATCAGAATTTTGGTGCATGGAGCTGGGGAAAGGGGAGGGGATGCAGGAGGTAGCTGAGGTCTGCTTGGACCTGCTGGGAGTGAGGTTGGCTGGGCTCCCAGGTGGAAATGCTCAGGTAAAAAGGGAAACCTGGAGTTCAGGAAAGAAATCTGGACTAGAGCTATATGTTTAGGTGTTAAATGCTCAGGAATAGAAGCTGTGAGCGTAGGTGAAATCACCAAAGAGGGGAATGGAGAGGGAAAACTGAGGACGGAATTTTGCAGAAAGCCCATATTTTGGGGGCAAAAGAATAACTAGTGAAAAGCAGGGGTGGCAGGTGAGAAAGGAAGAGAATCAGGGTCGTGAGGCTGCACAGAAGCCCAGAGAGAGCTGAGGTCAACAGGAAGAGCTGGTGACAGTGGCACTCCATGGGGGGCAAGGTTGGCAGACTGGACAAAGAGCACCTACTGTTGAATTTAACCTGCAGGGGACTCCAGGACGATGGTTAGGGGATTAAGCAACCTTTTGAGTTTCTTCAAAACCAGAGGTAAGAGTGCAGTGTCAGAGGCAGAGGATGGAAGTCAGATTTCAGGGGTGACAAGAAAGTGGGAAATGGGGATGTGACAGTGTAAGGGAAGAGGAGAAAAACAGGACGACAGCTAGAGCAGGCAGCGTGTCAGGGTCATTTGCAAGATCTGGAAGCGCCATGTGTCTAAGCATAGGGAGAGAAATCCCTCACACACACACACACACACACACACACACAAAACAGACCCCAACAGAACACAGAAGTTGATCTTCTAGTCAAGCTGGGTGCCAAGTGATCCTTGAGATGGTGAGTGAAGGGAGGTGTCCCTGCTGTCTTGTGTTTGCTGAACAAGTGAGGACAAGAGGCATCTGCTGTGTGGCCCTTCTGGGCTAATCAGGGGAGGAGCTGTGAAGAAGGGGGGATGAGCGGCGTGGCTTGAACCACGGGCACAATCCAAGTCCGCTCAGAGCCCGGGAGGCATCTGGCCATGGGCAGCGGCTGTTGCGTATTTAGGAAAAGCAGTGCTAATCCTCTTCCTGCTTTTCAGCCCCGGTGAGCGAGGTCAAGCTCTCCATCCTGTTGAGTGAGGCGGTGGAGTCTGGGAAGGAAATGGTGCTTCGATGTTCCGTGAATGAAGGGTCTGGTCCAATCACCTATAGGTTTTACAGAGAAAAGGAGGGCAAACCCTTCCACCAAATGACCTCAAATGACACCCAGGCATTTTGGCGCAAGCCACAGGCTAGCAAGGAGCAGGAGGGACAGTATTACTGCACGGCCTTCAACAGAGCCAACGTTGTCGAAAGTGCCCCTCACAGCAACTTACTGCCGGTCAGAGGTGAGTCAGGGTGTCAGCATCGAGGTGTAGTGTGGGCTTCGAGGGGCAAGGCCTCTTACACCCCTTGTAAGAGGGAATCGGGGGGGAGTTTAGCTCATGTGACTGAGGATTAAGAGACCAATGTCCTCCAGGCTCTTGGTTGCAAGTGACAGAAACCCACTCAAATTAAGTAAAAAAGAGGAATTGATTATTATAAGGAAATAGAAGTGTTTTACTCAAATTAGCTTAAGTAAAAAGAGGAATTGATTATTATAAGGAACTGAAAGCATTTCACACAGTCCCAATTCCAAATTCTTGGCAGAGCGACACCAGTTGACTCACCCTGGGTAAAACTTCCAGCCCTGGACCACCTGTGGCCAAGGGGACTGGTCTTGCAGAATGGACATGGCTAGGGGAGTCCACCTGTGTGGGTGGAGGGTGGTTTCCTAGAGAAAAAGGAGGCTGAACACACCCCCCATATGGAGTCTACTCTAGCAAAGCTGGCTTGTTCCTTTTTTGGAAACCACAGCTGACGTCTGTTTATAACAGAAACAACCATTTCTATACCAGCTATGAGTGGAGTCCCTCAGAGGTAAGATGCCAGATACAAGCACTGAAAAAATCAGTCTTTTATTTATTTATTTAAAAACAGAATCTCACTCTGTCACCCTGGGTAGGGTGCAGTGGTGTCTTCGTAGCTCACTGCAACCTCCAGCTCCTGGGTTCAAGTGATCCTCCTGCCTCAGACCTCCCAAGTAGCTGGGACTACAGGCATACACTACCACACCCAGCTAATTTTTCTATTTTTGGTAGAGACGGGTCTCACTCTTGCTCAGGCTGGTCTTGAACTCCTGACCTCAAGCAATCCTCCCGCCTTAGCCTCCCAGAGTGCTGGGATTACGGGCGTGAGCCACCGTGCCCGGCCTAAAGATCAGTCTTATTTGTTGCTTAAGCCTGATATTATTTCTTGCTGGCAGAGGAATAATCTATATATTAAAAATAAATTTTTTTTTTCATTTCTAGTCTTTCTTGCCCCATGGAAGAAAGGACTTATTGCAGTGATTGTCATCGGAGTGATAATTGCCACCTTGATAGTTGGGGCCAAATGCTATTTTCTGAGGAAAGCCAAGGGTGAGCATAGTTCTTTCCTTCTGTTCTGACAGGTTGTGTGGTGCTTTAGCTCCCCAGGGGGAGCTGAGGAGACATAACTCACTTTTCTCCTTGGGGCATCACCTTGGTAATCAAAGATTTTGGCTTTGGTAGGTGTGGAGTTTTTGTTGCCCCTGGATTCAGCTAGGCAAAGATGAAAGTAACTACTTTTCTAGTTGGGCAAGCCAGGTAAGATGGATTTTGGAGGAAGTTGCATTTGCATGTGGTCAGAGGAAGCCATTTCTGTGGGGTTAGCCACACCTGGTCCTGTAATTAGTAGAGTGGGGTGTGAGTGTCATGGAGACACACACGTGCACACATACACACACACACACATACACACACACAGTCACGCTCTGAATGCTTCCTAATTAACCTGCCAGTTGTGCCATGATCTCTATTTGTCCTGTGCTTGGGGTTAGCAAAGCAGGGATGGAAAGCTAGAACCACCCGCTGACACTCAGGGATCAGAGCTAGCTCTTCCAGACTCAAGGAAAAGGGCACAGTACCAGTAAATTCTGCAAAAATTTTTTGTGGGATAATATGGGTTCTTTCGGAGCCTCTGTTGCTGCTGCCTGGGACAGAAGGGGGCAGGTGGGATGAGGAGGGGCCCTGGGTTTTTTCCTCAAGCAGGAAAGCTGCCACCCCTCAGGGAAGACAGCTTCCAGAACAAACCCTGGCGTGGGTCTCAGGCCAGCTTGGAGCGAGAAGCACAGGGATTGACTTAGTCTTTACTTTTTGGAATTATCTGGAATCAAAGAGAGAGCTGCCTCCTTATCTGACTAATCTGGCTCTTCTCCATCACGTTCCACTAACAAAAGTCACTTCTGGCTAAAATAGTCAAGATATCATATTTCCGGGGAAATGATGTGAAATCTCTTGGTATAAGACCAAGGGAACACCACTCTTCTTTCTTTGATTTTTTTTTAAAGGATGAATATATTTGGCCTTCTTTTCTCTCTTTTTATGAGTATTCAATCTTCAGGAAAGTCAAATGTATTTGAAATGAGTGTTTCTATCTGGTAGGAATGTGAGTATCTTATACTGACTTTGGTTTTTCTCTTTCTTTTTTAAAGCCAAGCAGATGCCAGTGGAGATGTCCAGGTCAGTGTAATTGTAAGAGGGTGTGGCTGCTTTGTGGGCAGGGTGGACATGTCTAGAGGGAGATTCTAGTCATTAGGAAGTTTTTAGTGGTTCTTGGTAAACTCAGAAAAAATATAAGCCTTCCGTGTGTGTGTGTGTCTCTCAGTGGAAAGTTGTCAACTGTCCTTTCGTGGGAAAGAATGACCTTTATTCTGAGATCATGTCCTTCCTACACTATCACTTGTGAAGTCCCATTGCTTATGAGATTATAAAGATAGGAGATAAAATTTTAAAAATTTACTTACTAGGCAAAATAGAATTGGCCTTTTAAAAAATGGTTTTACTATCTTTACTGTTTTTGAAATCCAAAATCCAAAAGTATGGAAATGATTGCTCTGTTCTGGAGAGAAACAGTAGCACAGGATGAGGAACTCAGGAGATTGAGCGTGAACAAATAAAGGATTTTTTTGGTCCTGTCCTGATACTTATTTTAACAGCAAAAAGTTTCGTTAAGTAATTTAGAGCTGAAAAATACATTAGTTTTCCAAAAGAGAGAGTAAAGTTTTCCTCACTTTGGAAAAGTCTTCCTGGTTTTCTCATGATGTTCCCTTGATTATTTTGTTGGTTTGGGATTAGAGCCAAAAAACTCTTTTTTTTTATACATATATAAAAGAGTTTTAAATTTCATTAAAAATTTTTTTTAAATTTCATTTTTCATTCCTTTTTAAATTTCGTTTTAAGGCCAGCAGCACCACTTCTGAACTCTAACAACGAGAAGATGTCAGATCCCAATGTGGAAGCCAACAGTCATTATGGTAAAGTCATGATCTCCTTCCATTGCTGATTTTTCCCCTCTTGCCACGTACTTCCTTAGCCCTCCCAGAAGCAGAATCGGTAAGTGGTGGGGTGAGGGTTGAAGGGACAGCCTGGCTTCAACAGGGACACTTGGTCTAATCAGCCATTGGATGGTGAGCTAGTACATCAAAAACTTAAAAGGAAAGCTAGAACATTTTATTCTACTTTCACCACCTTCTGAATTTCCTACAGAATGTAAGATGGAGAATGATCATAATGCCTTGTTACCTGCAAAGACTTTGAATACTGCTCCAGCGTAATGATTCTCCGTTTGTGAGGCAGAGACCAGATATCAAATTAAAGCATTGGTCAAATATCTTCTCAGAGGCGATTATTACAAGCATAAGACAGTTTTATTTCAAACTTGCCACAAAGGGAAACTGATTTAAAGATTTAAATCTTAGTAGAGGCATTAAAAAAAAAGTGTTTCAAGAAGGAACACCTAGTTTTGGGGGCTCATCACAGCTCGAGGGTCAGCTCAGCAGGGTGGGTAGGCAGTCCTCAGAGTTCTTTAATCTCATTAGGTCTGTAAGAAAATTGCTCAAGAATTTTAGCTGGGATGCTACTTACTTCCCAGAGGGGGCTATAATTATTTCACACAAAAAATCCTGTCCTGGACCAGATTTGGAGCAATTTTCTTTTTTTTTTTTTTTAATCTTTCTCTTTATTTTAATTTTTTAAAATAGGAAGCGGGGGGAATGAGGAGGGGGGTTCAATTTCCTTTTTTTTTTTTTTTTGAGACAGGGTCTCACTCTGTCGCCCTGGGTAGAGTGCAGTGGTGTCATCATTGCTCACTGCAACCTCACATTCCTGGGCTCAAGCGATCCTCCTGCCTCAGCCTCCCGAGTAGCTGGGACTACAGGCGAGTGCTACCATGCCCAGCTCAGTTTTCTATTTTTTGTAGATACGGGGTTTCGCTATTGCTCAGGCTGGTCTCGAACTCCCGGCCGCAAGCCATCCTCCCGCCTCCGCCTCCCAGGGTGCTAGGATTACAGGCATGAGCCACCTCGCCCAGCCGATGTGCGTAGGTTATATGCAAATACTATACCGTTTATATCAGGGACTTGAGCATCCTCGAATTTTGGTATCTGAGGGGGCTGTCCTGGAACTAATCCCCCACAGATACTGAGGGATGACTGGATGACTGTACTACCATTCCGGAACTAATTTAAAACATAACACTTAGTTAAAGACAAACTCATATTTTTCCCTCAATTTATTATGTACAGACACGTGCCATGACACCCAGCTAATTTTTGTAGAAATGGGGTTCCAGTCTTGCTCAGGCTGGGCAATTTTCTTTCTTATCAGTAGGTTGGGAATAGAATGCTCATGTTCTTTTCTAGTTCTATAAGTGTCCCACAAAATAACAAATTGAAATATTTTACTGGAGAAATATGTTTTAAGAATTGAGAAATTCTTATAGTACTGAATCATGAACCTCAAAAAAGGAAAATAAAATATTTGTAGTAATAAAAGTAATGTGCCAATAAAAAGAAAAGAACAAATATATTGTTTAAGAAACTATACTCAGGTGGGGTGAGGTGGCTCACACCTGTAATCCTAGCACTCTGGGAGGCTGAGGCAGGAGGATCACTTGGACACAGGAGTTCGAGACCAGCCTGAGCAAAAGCGAGACCCGTCTCTACAAAAAATAGAAAAATTAGCCAGGTGTCATGGCACGGGCCTGTAGTCCCAGCTACTCAGGGAGGCTGAGACAGGAGGATCATTTGAGCCCAGTAGTGTGAGGTTGCAGTGAGCTGTGATGACGCTACTGCACTCTACCCAGGGTGACAGAGCAAGACTTTGTCTCAAAAAAAAAGACCACAAGAAAACAAAAGAAACTATATTCAGAAGAATTTGGTGAACATTTAGCAAAAAGCAATCCACTGCTAATAAAGAAAATAATACCTTTTTTGGTATGAAGGGATTCTGTTGGTAATTTGTATTATTTATACATAAGCACATTTAATTAAATTACTCTTTTTTTTTTCTTTTCTAGGGCAGGATGAAGCTAATTAAATTAAATGTTTATATAGATTTATATTAAAATAGGATTTTCCCCAAATTCCCAAAGTGTAAGAAATACTTCAATTCTTATTATATTATATAATATTATATATAGTATATACATATACTATATATATAGAGAGAGAGTATATTCTATCCACAAAGTTGTGGATTATTTCAGCTTATAAATATATTTTAATAATCATAATGGTAATTAGTTTAAATACATGGTAGAAAACCATGTGTTCTTCAAAAATCATATTTATAACATTTGTAAGAATTATTTTTCATAAAGAACAACTTGATAAAAAAGACAAAAACTTTTTTTTGTCTGTGCCCACCGAGGTGATAGCCCGAAGATACTGCAGTTTCTTTCAACCATGTTTTATTCCTCAATCCAATTCTTAATGGGAGAGGGTTAACCAGTATCCTTCATGTTTGTGAGTACTGGCTGGTCCCCTCCAGAAAGAGGTTCAATTTCTAATGAACTTGCTCACATTGAACAATTCTGAATTCTGAATAATTCACAAACAAAAGTGCCTCTCCCATGGGATGGTAGACATCCCACTGGTGTTAGTAAAGGACCACCAGTGGGTCAGATGGGACCCACCGGGGACTAATTGTTACCTACACTGAAGAAATCAGGATTGGTTTCCTTTGTTAATGGCACTGAATTTTTTAAAAGTTATTAAAAAAAACTAGAATTTCCATCGTCACTCATCCTAATTATTATTTTTCAACTAGGTTACGATGATGTTGGAAACCATGCAATGAAACCAATAAATGATAATAAAGGTAATTATCTAAGTAAGCGTTTTTATTAGATAATTTTGTATATAAAAGGACCCACAGGAAAAGAAAACTAACTTTCAGGCCTGTGGATAATTTCCCACCTCTCTTAATGACCCTGTAACTAACTGATGTGCATGCAGAGACGGCTAGTTGCTTTCTCCAAAGATGCTATCTAGTGTCCTTAATGGGAAAGTAACCTAAATCCAAGCAGGGAAGAACTGGGTTATACCTAAAAAGCAACTTCCTGGCTCAGAATGCACTGCTGAGTAAGGTAGCAGGACCTCTTTTCCCTTGAGTATTGAGGTGGAGATTTTAAAAGACAATTAACAATAGATCACTTGCTTCCATATAAACCTCAGAGGGATTGGGCTAAATAGTTTTTTTTCAGAATTCCTTTCCCCTCTGAGCTGCTAATAGGCAGGAGCTTAAACTCCTAAAGCAGTCAAAGGATTCTGTAAAGGCCTCTTTCTGAAAAGTATCCTTGCCTGCGGAATCATTGCTTTTAGTAGCTGATGGGAACCCCTGATTCTTGGGGCTTTAAAAACAAAACAATATTATTTTGAGTTGAAGACGAACTAATTTCCCAGATTTCACCGTAGCACTCCAAGCGATTTTATTAACTTGTATGCCTCACACTCTCAAAGCATTTTTAGGCTGGTGACGCCCATTCCCCATTTCCCGAGATTCTTTTGATCTTGGAGACAGCTCTGTAGGCCTGTGGCCACACAGAAGGCTTCCAGCATGTTGAGTGAGACTGAACTGGGTTATTGGGTAATACTGGGTATTTGGCTAATACTGGGCTGTTTTCTGTCTCTACTGACCTGTTACAAGTCCTCCCACTGCAGAAACAGGGACTGATGCGGGAGGGTCTCTCCATGTACGGGCAATGGGAGAGTTAGGGACTGGATCACTGGCCCTGAGGCCCTGTCTCTGCCTTCCAGACCAGTGCAGGGCTCATACTGCCTTCCCCACTGGAATGGAGTTACGCCTATGCCTAACCACCCCCTCGAAATATGGAAGCATTAATAATTTTAATGAAAATCTCTAATGTGGGCTGAGGCCCCCGAAGGAGATTCTGTCTAAACGCAGGATGCTATGGTTCCTTTGAGCAGAGCCTCTGAACTTGGACGTGGAGTACACAGAAGTGGAAGTGTCCTCAGCTGAGCCTCACAGAGGTAAATGCTGTGATCCCTTGAGTGAGTCCCCACGCTTTGCTCTTGGCTTGGGTGTAGACCCCAGGGTGGGGGTGCTGTGCCAAGTGAGAAGAATTAAACACCCCCAGTTGCTCCAAGGGAGGTGGTCAGCACAGATACTGGGCCTGCCTAAGGTAGAAGCAAAGGCCTTGGCCCAGGCTCTGAGCTATAAAATTTCGATAATTATTAGTTATGATGCTACTAATAATAGATAACATTTATTGAGCACTTACTAAGTACCAGGCAATTACTAAGTGCTGAGCAATTCATTTCTGTGCAAGAGACCTTGAGGGCAGCCTTACTCCTGAGTATTTAGGCTTTCTTCCAGAGGTACCCCCCACCCTTGGCCAAATCCTTTGTGTACCTAGCGTTGCTTGTGTGAACTGAATGTGTGTAAATCAAATGCATGTTTTAAGGTATCGAGGGCTTTGCTATTTAGCGGGACACTTGGGTAAAGGCTTTTTTGAAAGCAGGAAGTCCCTGTCAGTGTAAACAGTGGCACTGGTTTTACACGTCAGGTTTTGTGTTGGGAGGTGTTCTCTCCAGGGCAGGCCTGCCTGGAAGTCCCTATCTGTGGTTCTGTGCTGGGAAGACAGATACAGAGTGAGCTAGTCCACAGCAAACACTAGAACGTCAATCTGAGTTGCTTTTGGCACCAGAAAAAAACATGCATATTCTAACCCTCCTCCTCCTTAGCTCACCCAAAGGTTCATGCACACTCAAAAGAAATAGTCATTTGGAACCTTCCTACCCTGCTGGGACGCTCCTTAGGACTGGTCTGGGGCAATTTTCCGGGCCACGCCTGCCATCATTAGCCAGAGCCACATGGCAATGGCGTCCTGAAGTCACCTCTTGCCCCATGATCTGGGAGGAATGTTGGATTACTTCTCCTTCTCTTGTTTAGCATCGTCTTGTCAGCAGGTGTGTGCACAGAACTTTCCTGACAGGGCTGTCCTGCGCAGCCCCTAGGCTGTGTGCTGCACCACTGGAGCACCATTCCCACAGCCTACCATTGGAATGGCCCCTGGAATTGGGTACTGCCAATCTGCACAGCTACCCAGGGCATCCCACTCCCAAGTCTAGACCGGACCCGAGAGGGATGGGAAACATGGCAGGCCTGAAGTTCGCCTCCTCTTTAATCGCTGCAAAGCGATTCACTTGTTGAAATAACAAGTAGTGATTAAGGTCCGTGAAGGAACAGCCACTGTGCAAGCAGCAAAGGACATGCACTGCGTCCCTAGTGGGGGGACAGCCTGAGAGGGAGCTCAAGCAAAGAACCAATAGTATCAGGTTATAGTAAGTACTTAGAAGGAGAAGAACGGGGTGCAATGAGAAGGCGTAAAAGGGGATGCCTTTTCAGGAGGCCTCTTTGAGGGTTGGCATTTAAGCAGGGCCTGAAGGGTGCAAAGAAAGCCGCCCACCAAGAGGGAGGGGTGGGCAGCCCCGGGAAATGGGAGGGGCAGTGTGAGGTGGCCCAGAGCTTGGCGCGTTTAAGATGTGAAAGGAGGCCCTTGTGTCTGCAGAGTGAGCAAGGCAGAAGGGAGGCAGGTAACGCTGGGGCGGATACAGGGCCTCTGGAATTTTCTTGGCATTCTAATCCATTTCAAATGGATTAGAGAGGCTTTGGAAGGCTTTAGGCAGGGAAGTGACAGCTTCCAACTCCTATCTTTTAAAAAGATCCTCATGCCTGGCAAAGAAAATGGATTGAAGTGGGGCAGGAATGGAGGCAGAGAGACTGGTATGTTACCACCAGGCAATAAGGGATGAGCAGGGAGCCAAAGTGCCAGCAATGCATGGATTCCAGATATATTCTGGAGACATCACAGTGGCAGATGAAGAATTAATTTATGGGCCAGGCTAGGGCACACAGAATTACTGCATGTTTCTTGATTGAGCAACAGCATGGATGGGCGTGGTGTCTGAGGTTGGGAGGAAGAAGCGTGTGGTGAGATCTGGGTGGTTTGGGTTGAGTGTGAGATTCCCGTGTGACACCCAGCAGTGCTCAGAAGCGAGTCAGGAGGGGACTGTGGCGGCTCCACGCCGGCCTTCCCCAGTCCAGCCTGAGCCTGGCACATAGCACCCCCTCTACCACCAGGCACTGTGGGCATGGTCTCTTGAGTAGCGGTTCACTTCCTCATGAGGGGCGAGGTCAGGTTTGGAGAGAAAGGCTAACAAGAGGGTAGGGCTGCCCAAAGGTTTTGGTTTTTGGTTTTTGTTTTGGTTTGGTTTTTTTAGACAGAGTCTCGCTTTGTCACCGAGGCTGGAGTACAGTGGCGTCATCATAGCTCACTGCAACCTCGAACTCCTGGGCTCAGGTGATCCTCCTGCCTCAGCCTCCCAAGTAGCCAGGACTACAGGCACACACCACCACACCTGGCTAAATTTTTTCTATTTTTTGGTAGAGAGAAGGCTTTGCTCTTGCTTAGGCTGGTCTCGAACTCCTGACCTCAAGTAATCCTCCCACCTCGGCCTCCCAGAGTGTTAGGATTACAGGCTTGAGCCACTGTGCCTGGCCATGCGCAAAGGTTTTGGATGTGAGTGGAAAAACCCACTGTCTTCTCCATTCTTAACCCTCCATACTCCGCCAAGCACGTGGGTGGACAGTGGTTCCCGCCATGGGTCCTTGCAAAGGGCTTCTGGTACCGCTCCCCACAGAGGGCCAAGCCCTGGCTTTGCTCAGCTGCCGGCTGGGCCGGAGTGGTGTGGAGCTATGCAGGGCTGGGCAGGATGCCTGGATGGCTTTGGGTTTAAGCAAGCTAGAGGGGGAAGGAAGAAGTAGGATTTTGTCCTTGGAAAAGTGTCCATTTTCCCTTCCTTTGGGAATGTATCCATAGAAGTAGCATCTGACTTTCTTTTTCTTGGTCGAAGGTGGGGAGGGATAGGATGAAGGGAGAAGAAGGAGGTATAGAGACCCCCTAGGTTAGGGTGAAGCAGGGGTGATTGGCTTGCCCTTTCCTTGCCAAGCTGTGCAGCTGCAGGGTTGCAACAACCTAAAGGGGAGGTCACCTTTTCCTGATTGGCACAAAAGCTGTGTGGGCCGCAGGGGTCCCTGCAGTAGACCTGGAATGAGGCACTTGGGTGGCAGTGGAGAGCTTCTAGAGGAAGTCTCCTCCTTGGCAGCTAAGGGGCAGCTGGGGGGAGGTCAGGCCTCAGCCTCTGGTGTTCAGCCCTGGTCTTCCCCTGGGTGGGGAGCGGGTGTTACTAGGTGAGGAAAGGGCTTTGTGGGTTCGAGCCAGTGACGATCAACTTGACCTGGTCTTGGTCAACACAGTCCCCTGTTCCCAAGGCCTTTCCTCTTCCACCTGTGGAGGAGAGGATGGGGGCCACGTCCAGCTCTAACCCTGGCTGGCAGCCACCAAGTGGTCACTGAGGGTGGAGGAGGGGTGGGAAGGAACTTGTTAAATCCTGGTTTGCTGCATGTTTGCTCTGAAGCTAATTGCTGGGAAAACCCCATGACGTCGAAGCCGTCTCTTCCTCTGTTAACACAAAAAAACAGAAGCCAAAATAAAGCCCCATCCGGAAACATCCCTGACAGCAGAGACAAACAGCTTGCTGGCCCGGATTAGTCATTAGCAGGCAGCTGCTGCCACAGAGCACAAGAAGGGGGAAGCAGTGATGAGCTGAGCCCCCCCACCCCACCCCACCCCATAGCTGAGCGCGGCAGACCCGGGGGGCAGCAGCAGCTCCAGCAAGAAGTAGAAGCCACTCCTGCTGTCCGGCTGATATGAGTTTTGAGGAGAAAGGGAGTCAAGCAGAGCAATGCAGGTCCAGAGGGGGTTAGGGCATCCCCAAGGTGACCAGAGAGGTCTCCCAGCAGCCCTTATGTGCTGGGGGCAGTGGGTCTCACAAGGTGTCCAGGCCTCCAGGCTTAGCCACCGAGCTCTCACCTTCCACTAAGTCCCCACCTTCCCCAGCTCCCACTGTGGGGCTGGATCAGGGGATGAGCTGGCAGTGACCCCCATGCACCTGGTGCACAGCGTCCTATAGCGTTTATCACAGCATTAGTGCTATTTGCACACCTGTCTGCCTTGCAGCCTGCAGCTCCCGAAAGCTGGAACCAAGGCCGGTCACCTTTCCTCTTGCATGGTGCAGGGCACACAGTAGGTGTCTAGATTTATGCTGGACGAGTGACTTGCCCAGGCCTGATGTCTAGCACAGGGTGCCTTGGGAATGTGAAGGAGCCCCCAGCATGTATGGGGCTCCCTAGAGCTTCCCTGTATGCCCCCAAATCTGGCACCACAGAGAGAGAGAGTGGAGGGTTGTGTGGGCATCTCTGCTGTCCCAGCTGTGGGATCCCCTGGTATCTCAGCCACTCTACTGAGTTCCAACTCCCTTTTGGTAGTCCAGGGGAGTCACTACAATGCCTTCTGCAAGGCCCGGTCACCTCAGATGCCCCAAATTCAGGTGTGAGGATCTGAACCACCCCCAGGCTCTCTCCTCACACGTGGGTTCTGACACAGAAACCACCACCATTCACTGCTGCTTCAAACCTTGACAGGTGCCCCAGGTAGCTGTGCAAACCTGGGAAGGGACATGCCCAAGACCTCAGCTGCTGCCCTGGGGGAGCTCGGGATCTGCCAGGGGAGAAGTCGTGGGGACAAGTAAAGTGAGTGTGTCATAGGCAAATGTCTCCAGAGTGCTATGGGAGCATGAGGGCACACGTATCTGCTCAGGGCACAGAAAGGGGTGAGTGTGTGGGTGTGCACCCACGAGCGAGGCTTGTCTGGGTCTTGGAGGAAGGGGGCAAAGAGAAAGGGCAGTGCTGGCAGTGGAGGAGTGTGTGCAAGGTCAGCAGGTGAGAGTGGGGTGAGTTGAGGGTATCTCAGTGCAGTTAGAGTCCATGGTTGTGCCCCTGCAATCTGCCCCCAAGAGAGAAATGCCCACCTGGCACTGGCCGTGGCAGCAGGAAGAGCCTTAGCCTATCTGAGGCTCCCTTTCCCGACCTCTAAAAGGAGACTGTCAGCCCACATGGCATCGGACTCCCTTCCACAGTGAGGCTTCCTTGTCCTCTGCGCAAGTGGCAGGAGCCGAGAAGTGGCCAGGTTCCATCCTGCTTCCTCAGGGTTTGTGTGTGTGTGCGTGTGTGTGCATCCTATGTGCATGAGAGTGGACATTGTGTACGAGTGTGTGCATACATGGCATGCATGTCTGTATGTACGTACTCTGTGTGGGTACACACTGTGAACGTGTATAATGTGAGTAGATACACTATGGATAGGTACACACTGTATGAGGGTGTACACAGTGTGTGTATGTGTATGCACACGGTGTGTATGAGTGTATATACATCCTGTGCCTATACCTCAGTGTAAGATAAACTCATGGCACTAGGGCACACTTTGTCTCCCACACCCCTGAGTCTCCTCAGGGTCAGTCATCTTGTCTGCCGTTCTGAAAGGGTCTAGCCTAGAGGATCTCAACCCTATCTGCATATTGGATCCTCTGGGGAGCTCTGAAAAAATCCAGCACTAGGGCCCAGCCCAGACTGATCCAGTCAGAGTCCGCAGTGAGGCCCGGGTACTGGCGGGAAAGCAGCAGGTTTGGCCGTCCAGCACCGCACACGCTTCTCGGTCCTGGCTGATCCTTACAGTCACTGATGATGTCCAGGCTCTCACCCAGGCCTCGGACCTGGTTCTGGATCCCAGAGTCCAGGCTTTCAGGTGATTGGGAGGCCATAGCCCAGCCCTGCTGGGAGGAGTCTGGCAGAGCAGCTGGACATAGGTCACTGTGGCAGAGACAGAGGGATGGGGCCCCTGTGCTGGGGCCCCTCCACCTGTGGCCCCTCAGGTCCAGGGTTCCTCTGGAACAGGTGGCCCTGGCCCACAATGACCTATTGACCTCCTACTTCTAGACTGAGGTGATATTGGTTAGGCCAGAGACTTCTAAAGTCAGGAAATGACAAGGTCTCCAGGTGCTGCTGGCCACAGGCACTGGTGGGGTAGGGCTGGGGGGGCGCGGCCTTGCCTGTGGAGCCTCAGACCTTTCCCTGCTTCAGCAGTGGCTGGCCTGGTGCCCAGAGTCAGCTATTGACCTGTGCCTGGTCCCTTTTCCAGCTCTGGGAGTGAAGGGCGTGGAGACGGTGTACAGTGAAATCCGGAAAGCTGACCCTGGTGAGTGAGGGTCCCCCGAATCCCCAGCCTGGAGGGTGGACAGAGAAAGGAGGAAGCAAAGAAGGCCAAAAAGATAGTTGCTCCCACCAGAGCACTGGCTCGCTCTCTCCCACCACCCTTAAGAAGTAGCCTCGGGTTACCTCGACTGTTCATTTAGGCAAAGAATGCTTATTGACCCCAATACTCATTGAGCCTCACCTGCTCCCCAAACGGGGGCTCCCCAAGATCTTAGACAAAGTCAAGTGCTTTGCTTTGAAGACACTTGGTAGGTTCAGCCTTTCTGAGAGTAGACTGACTTTGGGGGTGGGGGTGGGTTTAGAATTGCCCCAGGCCCCACTTCAGTTCCCGAGACCCACTGCTTCCTCACTGAAGAGCTTTCCGGGGCTGAGCACAGTCCCCAAACAGACATGGAGCTGGGGAAGCACCCAGTGACTTCATTTTTTGTCTAATTATTGTGTTCAATTCTGGTGAAATGAAATCCACAAAGAAACTTTTAAATTCTGAAAGTAAGTCAGCAATCCAAGAGGCATAAACATTGTAGGGGAGAGAGTAGCTGTGTGAGTATCTTGCTCTGTACAGCAGACCTGTGTGTAAGTGGATTCTCTGAAAGGGAATCGTTCAAATGGGCTGGGAGACTTCCGCAAAGGATGGAGCGTGGTCTGGGAACTGCCAGCAGCGGCAGCAGCAATCTCAGGCCTGGCCCAGACCCACAAAATCAGAACCTCTGGCATCTGAACTCAGATGTTTCTGATGCTGCCGATGTTTGAGAAGCACTGTTTTAAAGGAACTGTTCAATGATCTGAAGAGCCTCCTTTTTATCTGAAATAAAGATCACTCCTCAATTTATTTTTTTCAAAAAATTGGTATATTCATGGGTAGAGCAGAAACTTAGCCCCTTGTGGAACTTGACACTGATGGAATAATTTTTTATAAACCATTTCCTGGGGAATTTTTGGCTCAAGTACCTCATTTTGCAATCTCAATATATTCAGAGTCAGCAAAACGCAAATTCAGAAATAAACAGCCTTTCTCTATTCGTCTGGCATAATGGAAAGTTAAAAGTGAAGTAGGGTTCAAGGTTGGTCCCATTGTGCAATTGTGCAAAAATGCCCCTTCTGCTTTCATGATCGTCCCTGAGATTGTTCATGTCCTCAGGTCAGCCCTGGAGAGTTTATTTTCGATTGCTTTGGTTATGTTCATATTTGAACACTTACTGTATGTGCTAAAGTGGTCTAGGTACCTCATCTCTTTCAACCTTCACAACAAATCCCCCCCCCCTTTTTTTTTTGAGACAGAGTCTTGCTCTATTGCCCCAGCTAGAGGGTAGTGGCATCATCGTAGCTCACTGCAACCTCAGACTCCTTCTGCCTCAGCCTCCCGAGTCGCTGGGACTACAGGCGTGTGCCACGATGCTTGGCTAATTTTTTCCACTTTTAGTAGAGACGGGGTCTCGCTCTTGCTCAGGCTGGTCTCGAACTCCTGACCTCAAGTTATCTTTCCACCTCGGCCTCCCAAAGTGCTAGGATTACAGGTGTGAGCCACTGCACCTGGCCACAACAAATCCCATTTTACAGATGAGGATACTGAGGTGTAGACAGGTTAAGACACTTGCCCAAGGTCACTCAGCAAGCCAGCCCCTGAGAACTGCAGTCACTGGGCTGCACTGTCTTTGGTTTGGGGAAGGGAAGCTGGTGGAATGTGCAGCTGCAGGGATCCCTGCTGCAGGAGGCCAGCTGCTCACCACCTCTGCCTTGGGGCCTTGGGGTCTGCGGTCACCTGAGGCTACCAGTGGAGGCCCTTTTATAGCTGGCAAAGGCCACCCCAGGGTGGATTCCAAAGAGTCTGTGTGGGAGGAGAAAAACAACTTTCTTTCCTCTCCTTTCCTAGGTTCTCTAACTGGGGCCCTGCACATTAGACAAGACAGATTAACAAGAGAAAAACAAAAGAGTTTATTAACACACACAGCCCACATCATGCAGGAGCAACCTCAATGATGAGTAATTCAAAGGGATGTTTAGAACTTGGGATCTATTAATATTAATGGCATCTTAACAAAGAAAAATAAATTTGTAGAGAAGTGACAAGACAAAGGAAAAGTGGCCTTAGGCTTCCAAGGGTGGCAAACTGTGGGAAAACTAATCAAGTGAGGTTGGTTTGTGCAGGTCCATCTTGGTGCTGGCTTTCTGTTTTCATGGCCATAAAACTTTCCCCGGGCGGGGGCATTTATAGCAGCCCTCCTTTCTCAGCAGTTGCTGCTTTTAGTCCGATAAGGAAGCTCTGGGAAGGCTTCTTATTGTGTCTGTTGATTTTCATTTGCCTCTAGCTCAAAATAATCCTTATGCCAAAGTGGTATGTCTGGGGGTGGCATATTCTGATTTTCAACATCTGCTTTAGGGCAGTTGGTTGTGCAGGCTGGTTCTAGATTACTCACTCAGTCCTGGGTTGTTGCAACCTGGTGGCTCCCTCAGGCTGACACCGTAGGCATTGGAGAACCTACTCTTGCAGGGATTGGAAGCAGTAAAGAGCCCTGGCTTTGCTAGGAGACATCGCCACCCCTGTCCTGGGGCTGCTACTTACCAGCTGTGTGACTTTGACTGAGCTCTCTTACCCACCTGGGACTCAGTTTCTTCAACTGTTAAATGGGAAGGGGATTAAATGGGAAAGGGGGATGAGATGGGATTATGGGAGACAGTGCTAACTATCCCAAGTAGTCAGTGTTTTCTCCCTGCCATACAGTGAGCATTCAATCACTATTAGTTTAAAAACACAGGAGGAACTTGAGCCCTAGAGAGTTCAGTGCCTTGCCCCGGCCAAGACTAGAGTGGTCTCCAGATGCCCAGGCTGGGGCTCCCACGGCACCACATGGATCGCTGGCAGTCAGGGCTCCAGTCCCTCTGCAATCTGGTCTCCAACCTGGTAGCCCATTAGAGAACCTGGCAGGTCTCTAACCTGCCCAGGGGCTGAGAGTGGAGAGTGCCTTAGGGCTGGCCTGCAGCTGCCTAAATCGAGTGACCTCACCTCGCCTAGAAGGCTCCCATCCTGGAAGCCAAGGGGTTTCCTGTTTCCAAGTGTTTCCCCTCAGCTGCTGCTCAGGGAGAGGAGCCCACAGGCCATGGCCGATTCCTTTTCTTTCTTTTTTTCCCTCTTACTCATTTGCTAAAGAGCAAAATCATAAAATCAGAAAGGGAGGTTCCCCCTCTGCCTGGGGGAAGCCAGGTGATTCTCCAGGAGCCAGATCCTTCAGCCCCTGGGAATCCACCCTCAGTCCGCTCCCACACTCATCCTTAAGCTCCCAGCGGTAAGACTCCCCCAGCGCTCGCTGGCAATCGTCACTGCTTGCGCGTCCTCACAGCCCTCCGCACGTACTTCTTCATTGCCAAGTGCTTCAGCAACTCTTCGCTCTGGGTACTACTCCACCCCTATAAACTGAAAATTTCTTTTGTCCCATGTTGATTTTTTTTCTCCTTACATTCTAATTCTCTCTAGTTTGGGAGAGTACCTTCCTCCGCTGTTGGGGTTAAAGCTAACATTGATTGAGCCCTCCCTGTGTCTGAGGCCCTCAGAGCCCTCACTTAATCCTCAAGATTCTCATAGGGTACACAGGGGCTCTGTTCTTATTCCTGCTCTACAGATAGGGAAGTGGGGCCAGAGGTTAGGGAACTTGTCCTTGTCCCACGGCCAGTGGCAGAGCCTGGCTGCAGAGCAGCACTCTTAAAGCCTCCCGGTTTCCTCTCTGCGTTGCTAAACTGATGCGTTCTTCTTTATTTTCCATCTTTCTTGGCTTGGTTTCCACATTATCATCTGTGTAATTGTAGGATCCAACTCTGTCTACTTTAGAAGTTAAGGTTAACCTCCTGGGTGGTCTGGGTGACCCTGGCAAGTCATGGAACCTCTCAAGGCTTCGGTCACCTTCTCTGTGAAATGAGGGGGGTGGGCCAGACTGTAGGTCAATGGTCCTCAAGGTTTGTTAAAACACAGATTGTGGCCAGGCATGGTGGCTCACGCCTGTAGTCCCAGCACTTAGGAGGCCGAGGTAGGAGGATCACTGAGGCCAGGAGTTTGAGACCAGCCTGGGCAACATAGTAAGACCCTATCTCTACAAAAAGTTAAAAAATTGGCTAGGTGTGATGGCATATGCCTGTAGTCCCAGATACTGAGGAGGCTGAGACAGGAGGATCGCTTGAGCCAGGAGGTTGCAGAGAGTTATGATCGTGCCATTGCATTCTAGCCTGGGCAACAGAGCAAGACCCTGCCTCTGAAAAAAAAAAACCAAAAAAACAAAAAACACAGATTATTTGGCACCACCTCCTCCCTCCAAATTTCTGATTTTCTGATTTCATAGGTCTGGAGTGGGGCTGAGAATTAGCATTTCTAACAAGCTCCCACATGCTGCTGTTTCTGTTGGCCTGGGGACCCCACTTTGACAACCATCCTCTAGATGCTCTGAGTTCCCTTCTGATTGTGTCACACTAAGGTTCTGCCTCTTGTTGGAAGGGGGAGGGTCATTTTTACTTCCCAGAAATCCTTAAGGAATCATCAGGGTTGGTCAGCAGGGACAACTCAGAAGCACTGTGCTTGTGTGTGTGTGTGAGGGGGTGACCCCCAGTAAAATAACGGGCCCAGCAGCGGGTGGATCTGTGGACAGATCTGGCACAGAGTGGGGTCGTGGCCAAATTTTCCTGCTCCTGTTCCCCAGCATCTCCCAACTGGCAGCACTCCTGGGCCAGCTATTTTGGGAAGTGGTTCACAGGGCATAGTTCTGGCTTTTAAGCCACCCTATCCCCCTGAGTGATCCAGAGGAAAACCACTCCCCTAGATAAGCAAAAGGGCATGAGGCAGCCCTGTTTCCAAGGAGCAGTCCCAGTGGTCCCTGGAGAGAGTGCTAGGGGCTGGCTGAGGAGGCAGGGGGCCCTGGGGAGGTGCCTGGTCTTTGCCATCTTGGCTTTAGGTTCTAAGCTCAGCTTTTTTTTCTTTTCTTTTTTAATTGTGGTATCATAAAGCCCCCCCACCCCGCACTCGCCTGTCGCCCCCGCCCCCATTAGAGGGCGGGCACAGCCCTGGCAGGAATCCTGTGTGTCTTGGTTTTTGCATCGACTTCCTACTGCCTGGAGACATACAGTCTAATTCCACACTACGCTTTTCTTTTCCTACATTTTTTACTTTTTAAAATTTTATTTTTGTTTTTAAAATTGCAGTAAAACACACATAACCTAAAATTTACCATTTTAACCCTTTTAAGTGTCCGGCTCAAGGACATTAAGTACAATATTTTTGGTTGTTGTAACTTGGTGGAGGGGGAGGGGAACACTACTGCATCTGGTGTGCAGGGATGCTGCTAAACATTCCAGGACAGTCCCCTCTCCCCACCACGAAGCCCAAAATGTCTATAGGGCCAACACTGAGAAATCCTGGCTTAGAGGAATTCACCTCCTGTGACTTCTCCAGCAGAAGAGCTGGTTTTCCTCTCCAGATGCCAGCTCTTGCTTGCCCTGTGCCTACCCTGGGAGGTGACCCAGGGCACTTCTCACCTGATAACTGGCCCTGGAAGAGATGCTGAGTCTTGCTCCAGGCACTAGCGGTGTCTGTTGAGTCAAACTGGCCACCTCCCCATCAAAGTATCTGCTCACTCAGCATCCCACCTTCTACTTTCTCTTTGCCTGGAATTCGGACTTACAGGATGTTTCTTAAGGAGGCAGAAACCCTTGGTCCTCACGGCATCCCTGCCACCCAGTATAACAAGAGTGGCTGGGCTGAGAGTAGCCGTGACAGGAAGGGGTCATCAAGAAAGAACCAAAGAAAAGGAGGACTCTGTGCCCAGTCCCCTCTGTGAGGAAGAGAGGAGCCCTTGAGGGTCAGTCTCCACCCATCCTGCCAGGCTCAGAGCCAGCCAGGCCGGCAGGCACCGCCAACCTTGCCCCCAGGGCGGCATTTCCTACTTCAGCATGCAAAATGGTAAAAAAGTACTCCACGAAAAAGTGGAGGATACCCGCTGCCCCCAAATTCTACTTTTGTAGTGGTTGCTCTACTACCATAAAGATACAAAAACTATAAGCATGCACAGACCTGGTGTTCCATCAGTATTGTCTGCATGTTCTTGCTTTGGGAAACATAGACTTGAGGCTCTTTCCCACTTGGCCTTTGGGACTGTGGGGGTACAGGAAGCATGGGGTCCTTTGGGTCCTCCCAGGTCAGATTTGGGGTGGGGGTGCTGCACACAGCTTCACTCAATGTGTGGAAGTTGACACAATGGCTTGACTTCTCCGTGGGGCTGATTCATCATTTGGCCGTTGACGCCTGTCTCTGGCCCAGCCAGGACAGAAGAGGGGCCCCTTAGGAACTTCTGGCCCTGTTCCCTCTAGCAGGCAGGCACAATGGAGTTGTGATAAGACAGGGTGTTGGAGGAGGTGGATTTATGGAAACAGGATATTTTTAAATTAGAGAAGCAGAAGGGTTGTGACTCCCAGCTGTGACAGATGGGCCATGGGCAGGCTCAGGAGGGACTGGGTTTGAGCTTGGGGCTGGGTATAACCCGAGGCCCTTGAGTGAGACTGAGGGCTTAGGGAGGTGTCACGGCCCTGCCCCCCTTACTTCTGTCACCTTCCAGAACAGCAACCTTCCCAAAACCCACCCCTCCTTGCAGGGCCTTCTCCAGGCAGCAGTGGGGGCCCATGGCTTCTCTGTCTTCAAGTCTGTGTCCACAGAGGGCTGTTTGGGGAATCTGCCCCAATGTGTGGGCTACTGACCATTCAGAAACTCTGCTAGTGGCGGGGCCTGGTCCCGTCCAGAGGGGCAAGCCATACCCCTCCCTCGCCTCTTGCAGTGAAAACCAACTCCAGTGAATGCAGGCAGGGAGCACTCACCCCCAAAGCACAGCTTCCTGTTCTCATTGGCCTTTCTTATCCTCACTCCCCTCTTCCTGACATTTAGCCGGGGCCATTTGCACAGTTGCAGCCTGGCAGGGCCAGCCAGTCACAGCATGTGTTCTGGCAAGAAGATGGCATGGGCTCCCAGAGAGTTGGGATGAGACCCCGAGGGGAAGGGGAAAGGAGCCGGTGGCTCTGCCCTTCCGACAGTTTGGCCATATGTGCCAAGAGCGTTGGCAATGTTTATACCTCCTGCTTTGTGATCTCGCTCTTGGGAAAGGACAGACAAAATAGCACGAAATATAGAAATGGCTTTATTCCCAGAGGATACTGGTGGTATTATTTAAAATAGCAAAAACTTGGAAAGAACCTGAATTTTTAAAATAAGGAACTGGTGAGGTAAACAGTTGTACATCCATTTAACAATTATGCAGTTACTTTAACAATTATATTTAAGAAGTTACCAGAAAATGTTTATAAAGTCACGTTATATGAAAAAGATAGGATATAAAATGTCAACTGTATAATTATAATTATAACTGTTCCTCCATCTCCTAAAAAAGGATATTCATAGTAGAAAGTGACTGAAAACAAAAGTATCAACAGGGTTTGGAGAGTGGGGCCAGAGATAATTTTTATCTGCTAATTTCTATTTTCTCGTAGCTTTTTATTTTTTTCCTTAAAAAACAAAGGAAATTTGTGCTACTAATTTTTTAAAAAACTGTTTAAAATGTCAAGTGAGGTGCCAGGATATGCTTGTCCTGTGGAACTAGAGGGTCCCAGCGAAGCTGTCTGTGGCAAAGGGGCCGTGAACCTAGCACCAAGTGTGCCTGTGGTCCTGGCGCCTCCTGCCTGTGCCCCGTCCCTCTTTCCTCAACCTGCCCCAGCCCCTGAGATGTTGGTGGGGAAGCCAAACTGTGTTCTTTGTATTGCTCACTGCCATGTTATCCTTTGTTTTGCAGATTTCGTGGAAAACAGATATTCTGTAAGTGCACATTTCTTATGCGCTATTTTTAAAAGTGTTCCGTTGAACTATTGAATATTTTCAGACTCACCTGGGTTCTGCATTCCCGCTAATTCTCCTCCCCTCCTCCACACTAACTTAGTCTGTGTCAGACCAGGAGTCTTGGGCTCCTCTGCCTGGACTGGGCCAGTTCTGAGTTCAAATATTCTCTCCTGCTGTTTCCATCATGACATCTCAGCCCACATACGAAGGGAAAGCCTGGAAATCCCCCCACAGAACCGGCAATCTAGGGCATCTAGCTCCAAATGAGCAAAGCACAAATTTCCTTTTAAGTCTAGGGTCTGGGCTCTGGAAGTGAGGCAGATTTGGGGGGTATGCTTGGAGGATTGGAGCACCCAACCGCTCATTTCAACTCAGCAAGCCTGTGCCAATCACCTCCTACACTAGGCTCCAGGCTTCAGGGGACACTCAAGGCCCTTAAGCCCAGGAGTTCACCCTCTATCTAATGAGGGAATTAGACACATGGTCACTTATCATAAAGCAGGGTGATGACAGCCACACTTGAGCCTAAAGGAGCACAGAAGAGAGACCTGGCTAGTGGACCCTTCACCAAGGAGGAGTCGTTTGGATAGGCCGTGAAGAGTGAATCAAATTATAGCAGCATCGAGGGAGAACAGCAGGAGCAAAAGGATAAGGGCTGACTGCAGTGTCAAGCAGCTTAGAACAGGAGGATAAGAGTGTGAGAGTGACAAGTGATAGGGGAAAGATAAGTCAGGCCTTGAATGTGAAGGACTGAAATGCCTCGCCTCGTTTAGAGGTTTCATTCTGTAGGAAAGAGTGGATTTAGGAAGGGTTTAAGAAAGACATGGAGGCCCAAGTTCGACCTTTGCAAAGACCTGTCTCCTACTGTCTTCCCAGCTCCCAACCGTTTTGTGAGCCACCCAGCAATGCAGGAGTTAACTGGGCAGCTAATATCTTGAGAAATGAGGACTTTGCCTCATAAATGTCTTCTTTAAGGTCTGGGAAGAACTCTCAGCAAGATTTCTCGTAGCCCTTCCCGTGGGCCCCTGGCTCCCTTTGTTTTGCCCACATCTGAGTACTTGTAAAACAGAGCTCGCTATGCCTTTGACGGACAGGAAGTCACTGACATTCTTTTTGTGCAGGAAAGCTATCAATTTAAGGAAAAGAGGAATGAAATAAATGGTATTTTTCTACCCACTCAGACTCCTAAAATCAGAGA
Source organism: Daubentonia madagascariensis (assembly GCA_023783475.1). Classification (NCBI taxonomy): domain Eukaryota; kingdom Metazoa; phylum Chordata; class Mammalia; order Primates; family Daubentoniidae; genus Daubentonia; species Daubentonia madagascariensis. The sequence continues at coordinate 14,813,220 of JAKFHU010000487.1, forward strand.
ATATCGCACCCGAAGGGCAGGGAGCCCAATTTGTAGATGAGGAAACTAAGACCTGGATTGGTAGAACAGCTTGCCTGGCGTCGCCCAGATGGTTATAGCAGAGCGAGGAATAGAGCCCAGGTCTCCAGACTCCCTGGCCAGTCCTGTCTCCACGACACAAGAAGTAAAGTCACTGTCCCAGCAATAATGGCCTTGACAGAGTAGAAAGTAAGAACTTTGCATCGTGGGCAGTGTGGGACCCGGATAAAAACGTGTTCTCCGTGGCAATAAACATGGCTGCGTGCACTGATGCGAGTCTGCTGCTGAGGGGAATAAACACTCTCCAGCGCTAACTTACTTAGTCTTCCATCCAACGGGTCTCTCTGGACAAAGGCTCTGAGCTCCAGACCAGACAGAACTTTCTCTTTCCCTAGAGGCTGGCCCGTGGGTCCAGCAGTCTGCTCCCAGGATATTCCTGAGAGCTCCCCCATGGCTGCTCCTACCCCCACCCCCTAAATAATAAAGCCCTTTGGCGGGAGCACAGGAGTTCCAGCCATTGGGAAAGGAATTTTGAATCTTTAAGCGAGTGGATTTTGTTTATAAAAGAAGCAGATATAGTTTCCCTAATAATCAGCTGGTGTGGGTTAGGAGCAAATTAATTGAATTGCCCAGTGGGGGAATGGGAGGGATTTCCTTCCTGAAATCAAACCTGGCGATCGTCCCCAGTTGTTTCATAGCCGTTGCCTCTGAAAACATATTGGAGGAAATATCTTCACAATGAGATAGCCACTTAGCCAAATACTAATTTGGTATTGTTTGACTTGCTTCAATGGCACATTCTGACTTCATTTTTCCTCTGCCATTTTTACCTTGTTTATAAATTGTGTTTGTGGCCGACGCAGACAGATACCGTGAAAGAGAACACCCTGTCCTTAACTGAAAGGGGTGAATCTGGACCTGCGAGGGTCCTGGGATCTTGGAGAGGGATCTTGGAGAGAACTCTGCCTTGTTACCGAAAAAAGACAATTGCCAGTTACAGCTTGCCTCACCTCTTTCCTGGGGGTCAGCAGAGGCACTGGGCTGCAATGGGTCCTTCTCAGGAGCTGGGATCAGGAGATGGGACAGTGTTCCAGCTTTCCAGCCATCTTTTGAGTGATCTCGTCTTCCTCGAGCTTAAGCTTCCCAATCTATAAATTGGAGAGGAGGAGGAGGAGGAGGAGGACAGCAACAATAGTAACAGCTCCCTACTAGAATTTTCTTAAGGGTTAAGTGATAATCTTTGCAAACTGCAAACCACCATATGACAGCTAGTTGATTATCCACTTTAAAGCTCTTTTCAGCAAACACTTTGGCAATAGCAGATGTGGATGGGGGATCTACTGCATCGGCCCTGAAATGCACCGGCCATACGTGGAGACTGTAGCAGTTGCACAACATAGGATTCAGCTGAAGCCCAGCTTTGACTTAGGAATCAGAGACCCACATTAAAACTTGATTTGTTGCTTCCTAGCATGTCATTGTGGGCGTATTTCTTAACCTCTCAGGGCCACTGCTTCCTCATCTGTAAACTGGGAATCATAAAACTCCCTCACCTGGTTGTTGCGAGGATTGAATGAGCACCTAGCACAGACCTGGTTTATTGGAAGTGCTCTTAGGGGCACTTTCTGGAAGCAGGAATTAGAGATCCCAGGGGGTGTTGGAAGGAAAATGACCCCTGAGGGGGTCCACACCATGTTCTGGCCAAAAGCAGGGCGGTTTCACAGCTGTACTTCAGTGGCTGACGGCTGGCCTCTGATTTAAGCACAGCAAGCCTGGGCCTTGGGTGTGAGCGTGCTGACCTTTACTTGCAAACCCCCAAGGCCCTGTTGACGGTGGCCCAGCCCTTCCTGTCTGTGGTGTTGGTTCCGCAGCAGTGCCCTGAGCACTGGCTGCCAACAGAGAGGGACAGTGGAGGTGTTTGGGGAGGGACTTGGTCTGGGGCCTGCAGAAAGGCTGGACGCCACAGTCGTGTCTCCCTCCCTCCGGGAAGGGTGGAGGAAATGGGATGAGGGTGGCTGCCGGGCCTGGCAGGCCTCCAGCCTCCTGGGGCCAGCACAGCTTTCTTGGCCCACTTGCAGGGTCTCTCCTGGCAAAGGAGGAGCCAGAGCCTTTGCCTTCTAGTTGGGGCACCTCGGCCCTGCATCCTGTTCCTAAGGGTCCTCAGACCCAGCAGGGCCAGGGCAAAATGGAGACACTGTCTCAGCTCAACCTCAGGAAGCCAACCAGCCTGGCCATGGTGTTCCCAAGACATCCTACATCTTCTACTGCCCCTGCCTCCCTAAGTTCCACCTGCAGCAGGGTGTCCTGTGCTCATGAACAGTTCAGAATAGTGGACTTAGATGCTCCCTACTCGTTAGGACCCCCTGTTGCCCAGGGGCCCCCTCTACTCCAGTATCACCCAGCGTGCCCTGCTCTTTTGCCCTGCAAGGACTCCTTGCACTTGTCAAAATCCGATCTTTGAAGCTCTGGAGTCACTTCTGTGATTCCCTCACTGCACAGCCCAGTATCCTTTCACTGCCTCTGAACCCAACCCCTTCTGCAGTTAATGGCCTCTTCTACCTTCTAGTTCATAGTAGTGTTGTTTATCAATAACTGATAGAATATAAAATGCCTGGGGGCAGGTTCTTGCCTCCTCATCATAGAGAACAGTTTATGAGTCAGATAAGGATCCAGGCACTGGATAGGTGTGTCAGTGACACAAGTACCATTTGAAGCTGTTAAAGAACGCTACAAGATGACATAAGGAATCTTTTTTTTCTCTTTTTTTTATTGTGGTGAATTATATATAACATGAAATTTACCATTTTAACCATTTTAAAATGTATAATTCAGTTGTATTAGGTGCATTCACATTGCTGTGCATCACCACTATCCGTCTCCAGAACTTTTTCATCACCCCAAACTGAAACACTGTGACCATTAAACAATAACTCCCCATTGTCCCTCCCCAACCTCTAGCAGCCATTGTTCTACTTTCTGTCTCTGTGAATTTGGCCATTCTAGATACATTATATAAGTAGAATCATATGATATTTGTCCTTTCTCAACTACCTTATTTTGTTTAGCATAATGCTTTCAAGGTTGATCCATGTTGAAATGTATCAGAATGTCATTCTTTTTTTAATGCAGAATCATATAGCGTCTTGCTCTGCCACCCAGGCTAGAGTGCAGTGGCATCATCTCATCATAGCTCACTGCAACCTCAAACTCCTGGGCTCCAGCGATCCTCCTGCCTCAGCCTCTGGAGTAGCTGGGACTACAGGCGTGTGCCACCACACCTGGCTAATTTTTCTAGTTTTTGTAGAGATGGGATCCCACTCTTTCTCAGGCCGGTCTCAAATGCCTGGCCTCACGCAATCCTCCTGCCTCAGCCTCCCAAAGTACTGGGATTACAGGTGTGAGCCACCATTCCCAGACTGTCAGTTCTCCATTCTTAAAATTAAAAAATGGTCCTCAAGAGGTTATATCCCATGTTATTTAGAGGCAGAATTGGAGCTAGAAGCCAGGTCCTCTTACAACTGTTCTATTCTTCCTCTGTGGGGAAGTGGAGCACCCATGGGACACCATGCTGGGTGCATGTGGGCACTTGATAAAGTTACTTGATGGACTGATGTGCAACATATATATGGGGATAGAGGCTGTAGGCCCTACAGAGCAGGCACGAGAGGAGGAGAAATGCCTGTGGGCAGGAGCGGCCCCCCTGGAGGGTAGGGGACCAGCAGGTGACAGCCCTGCTCTGCGGTTCCTTTGGGAAGTGCTCTCTGCCATTTTGCACTTCTTCCCACCGGGACTGTCTCAATCCTCAGGCATGTGACCACAGCTTGTCTTGTCTCTTGTCACTACAGAGAACGGAAGGCTCCCTTGATGGAACTTAGACAGCGAGGGCACACACTCATTCCTGGGAGGACATCTACGTTCCAGCGAGAGAGGATGATCCCTGCATTCCAAGAGCTCTGTGCACTTATTTATGAGCCTGCCCTGCTCCCACCGAACACAGCAATTCCTCAGGCCAAGCCACCAGTTCTTACGTCCATCCTACTACGTTAATGTTGGGTATAAAGAGATAGGGAGGGGCTGTTTAATTTCCCTCATGGCCCTCCTTCCATCCCATCAAGTTGGAGCATCCTTGCGATTGGAAGAGCAGAGGAGGTTCGGGGTAAATAGGCCATTGGGATATTTTGAAACTTGAATATTTTGTCTTGTACAGAGATAAAGACCGTTTCCTTGCGTCCTCATACACAGAAACCGATTTTTGTTTTGTAGTCAATCAATTCTAGCAAATGGCCTGGTTTAGGGGCCAGTTTTTTCCTTTTCCTTTGGTCCTTCAAAGACCTGTAGGTCTGGGTAGTCCTTGTCCTTTGTTTTTTTTTTTTTCTTTTTTCTTTTTTTTTCTTACTACTACGTAAGCAAGGCAAATCCTTGTCCTTTGGAAGTACACAGGACTGACCGGACAACTTCCCCTGTCCCCTCTGTGACCTCACCCACCATGAACGGGAAAACAAAGCTGCTTGGGTGCAACTCCTTTGAAATGCCAACGTGAAGACAAGGTTCATTCGGGCAATGCACAAACTAGAAAGCGAAGGTGGAACGAGCGCAGATGTTCTTACACTGTTTTTGTATACGCTTTCTTTTCCTCCACCATGCTGAAGGCTGAAAGACGGGAGGATGGTTGCCTACAGCAAACATTATTTTTAATAGAAAAATGAAAGGCATATTTTTCTCACTAATTTTTTTTTTATTTATTCCTTGCTAAAGAAATGGTTTCCTGGGGTCTTAAGATGTTTCTGATAGTGTCTTGAGCGGCTGGGAGGGGGACTGTGGCCGTTTTGCTGTGGAGTTTACCAGTGGGCACCACACCTAACCAAAATCACTTAGCCTGTTCTCCTCAGTGACACAGCAGCAGGGACCCTGAAGGGTGTTGTATTAAATAAATTTGATCTTTACTCTTCACAGATCTGTGAAATGTCATCTTCTGAGAGGCCACATGCAAATAGAATATCTGTAGCGCCGAGGACTCCTCAGGCCTCTGAAGTCACAGACAAAACCAAGCAGGTCTCATCAGTAGACTGAGTCTTACACAGACCAAGGGCCTATGTGGCCTTTATCAAAGGCAGGGCCAGAGTAGTGTGAGTCTCAAACACTGAGTTGTTGAGGTCCATTGGCTGATGCCTTCATGTTTGCTTCCCAGCTGAAGACGACTAGGCTATCCCTGGCAGATATTTGTCAGACTTAACAAAAATAAAAATATTAAAAATCCAAGATGCCCAGTTAAATTTGAATTGCAGATTTAAAAAATGAGTAATTTTTTATTATAAGTATATCCCATGTAATGTTTGGGATTATACTTACACTAAGAAATTAATATCTCTGAATTTTAAATGTAACAGACCATCCTGTATTTTATTTGTTAGTACTACTGGCAGAGTACCACCCTTCCCCCACCGCCTTGGGACCTATCCTCACCAGCAGCCTTGGACCTCGCTGGCTCCGAGTCCCTGTCATCTATCAGAGAACCCCACTGGGCTAGAAGGTAGAGGGATTGCTGAGTGTGCACCCGGCTCTGCCAGATCCAAACTGCAGACACTCGAAGGAGCCTCTTAACCTCTGAGCTTCAGTTTCCTTATCTCTAAAATGAGGAGATTAGACTAATGATTCTTAACATTTGAGTCTTTGACACTCTTGAAAATATGATGAAAGCTGTGGATTCCTCTCTCCCCCCAACAACACACACACACACACACACACACACACACAGATGTATCACAAAAATGTCATGCAATTTCCAGGTTTTCAGAGCCATGGACTCAGATTGAAGCCAAAGTATAAGATGTCCTCTAATGACCATCAAATATGATGTGTCGATGACTTGGGGAGAGCCTGAGCCCCTGTGTCACTCCTCAGTCCCTTGCTGCCTCCAGATAAGGGCCATTGCCACAGAAGCTGTAAAGACCCTATTCCTCCTGCTGGTGCCCTATTTATGGAGCACGCGTGAGTTTTATATAACTTTCCTCTCTGCCTATATTTCTGAGGAGGATACTACACATGCAGGGATCTTCCTTGGTAGAGCTCTAAACCCAGGACCCTGGCTTCAGCCTCCCTAAACAGCTGGCAGAAGCAAGTGTCTAAGCCTGAGGCATCCCAAGAGCATCCACTCCAGGACAGACAGTTGTCTCAGCCCTGGGACTCAGTTACAGCTCCCTCTTGTGTCCTCACGTCATAGAATTTCTTCCTTCTAAGGAGCTGCAAGAGATCAGCCACTCATTTCATGCGCACCTATGGGCTGCCCTGTCAGCATGCACTGATTTAGTAACTGAACTCACTCCCTGAGAGAGACTCAAGAGGGGCAAAGTGGCTCCAAGGTCAACATTCACTCACTAAAGCAGTGGTTCTCAGCTGGGGCAATTTTGTCCCCCACTGGTCATTGGGCAGTGTCTGGAAACATTTTTGGGTGTCACAACGAGATGGGGGTGCTACTGGCATCACCTGGTAGAAACTGGAGATTCTGCTAAACATCTTACAATGCACAGGACAGTCTCCCACACAAAGAATTATCAAGTCCAAAATGCAGTTGGGTTGAGAAACCCTGCACTAGAGCATCCAGTTATTCATTTGTTTGCTCAACAAGCCTGCGCCCATCATGCTCTGTGTTTCCAACACTGTGCTGAGTGTTGGGGATAGGAAAATTACAAGAACCAGGCGGCCCCTGTCCTCTTGGAATGTACAATCCAGTAGAGATGTAGATGAGCAGAGAGCTACTTACAATTCAGTGTCACAAGTGTTGTGATGGAAAATTAAAAGCACAGATGGGGTCACATAGGAGGTACTCCTTACACAGACTTTAGGAGTCAGGGAAAGTCCAAGAGGAAGTTTGGCCTAACCAAAGACCCTAACATAGGTAGAGGTTAGGTGGAAAAGGCTGGACAAGGAGCATGGCAGACAAAGGGAGAAAGCGTGCAAAGGCCCTGGGCCCAGGGAGAGGATGGTGCCCTAAAGGAATAGCAGGAGGACAGTCTGTCAGCCCCATGTGTCCTCCAGCCCTATGATTCAATTAGTCCTCTTCTCAAAAAGCTGCCATTGCCCCCTGGGAATTTCTGCCAGGCTCCCCTTGGCCTGTCTCTGTCTTTGAGATGCTTAAGGAGAAGTTTCCTGAAAGGTGCTCAGCAAGATCTCAGCTCCCAGCACAGTTTTTAAGACTCCCCACCAGTGTCATTGGCACATTGGAAAGAAAAGCTCTGCTGCAGAGGCCAGATTTGGCCTTTGCCTAACACCACACAGGGCAAATCAAAATGTACACTGGAAGGAAATGTCTCCCCAGCAGAGGTTCTCAACCTGGGGGCCACAGGGTGGTGGTGGGGGTGGGGCGTGGTGGGGGTGGGGCATGATGTCAGGGAATTCCCTGAGAGTAAGTGCAAAAGTTGAGAAGGTGTGCAATTTTCTGAGAGAATCCATCGCTTTTACCCATTTCTCAAAAGGAGACAAGATCAAAAAAAGGGATTAAGAACTTCTAAATGATTAGAAGTTTCATGCTTCATATGATATGTCAGTTAAAAACTCCAAAATAGTAATCAATGCATTTCTCATCAAAGGGTCTACTTGAGTGATAGATATCCCTAGCAGGTCTTAGCTTGTCTTCAAAAAATTGCTCAGGATAAGCAAACAAATGGTGATTTCAATGCTTGAAAGAGGCAGCCCTCATCTCTCAAAAGTAATAAGCTATTAGAATGTTTTGGAATACCAAAGGATCTGGCGGTAAATTCATTGAAAAACTTCATAATCTGAAGTATTTCTAAAGCCTGAATTGTCCCTTCATGTAGATTTCATAATTCAATAGGAAATGAACCCTTACTTCAAAATGAACTTTGGCAATAGAATAGAAACATTATTTCCACGTTGAGACAGGATGAAGGATGCTGAAAAGCAAATAAAATTCTAAGAAAAATAAAAGTTGGAATAGAGGATTGGCCACCAGTTGACTATGTGATCCTAGATGTGTCACACATCCTAGGGTTCCTCTCCTGCAAAAGAAAACGTATGTTTCCCAGGGCTGCCATAACAAATTACCACAAACTAGTGGCTTGAAACAACGGAATCCATTCCTGCACAGTTCTGGACACCGTAAGTCTGAAATCAAGGTGTCAACAATGCCATGCGCCCTCCAAAGGCCGTAGGGAGGACTCCTTCTTTGCCTCTTCTATCTTCTGATGGTTGTCGGCAATCTTTGGCATTCCTTGGCTTGCAGCTGCACGACTCCAGTCTCTGCCTCTGTCATCACATGACATTCTTCCGTGTGTATGTGTGTGTGTGTGTGTGTGTGTGTGCGTGTCTGTGCCCTTACATGGCCTTCTTATAAGGACACCAGTCATTGAATTTAGGGCCGACCCTACTCCGGTATGACCTCATCTTAACTAATTACATGTGCAAAGACCCTATTTCTGAATAAGCTCACATTCTGAGGTTCTAGGCAGACGTGAATTTTGAGGGGACATTCTTCAACCCAGTACAGAAAGGATTGAATGAGATGCGCTCCTGTCCTTGGAGCTCTGACTTTCCATGCTTCTAAGACGCTCATGTAGATGGGAAGGTGTGACGACAGTGATTTACCTTCAACACAATCTCACGTCATCTTTTGAGCCTTCTCCATCTGCTGAGCACTCACGGTGCTTTGCTCTCTTGTGCTTTGTGTCTCTGCATCCCTGATGTCATTGTGTTTCTTTCTCTGCCTTCTTCAAAGTTCTCCCTCACTCTTGTCTGTCGCTCTTTCTCTGCTTCCTCCTTTTCCTTCCTTTTTCTCCTCCATTTCATCTTTTCCTTTTCTCTCCCTCCTATGAACTAGCCAAAATACAGAACTGAAGTTTATAGATTTCTTGTATTTGTTGATGAGTTTTATATCCCTGGTTTTTTAATTTCGAAAGCCAATGCATGGAATATTTTCTATTTTTCTCTCCAAGGGGGAAAAAAAAAGTCTTCCAAAAGCCTGCGAAGTTGTTTTCTACATATATTTGACCCTTGGTAGATTATTTTCCCAAGGAATTATTGGACTCATTAGGAAAAAGTCCCCAGTTGCTGCCTTACTTCCTCCCAATCTTGGGATGTGCTAGTTTTCCTGGAACCTCTTGGCACAGGAGGGTCTGGTTTAGTGCCAGAAACTGTTCTGCTAGTTTCTGGTACACCAGGACTCCCTCCTCAGGGACTCGGTTGTTCGGGCCAGAATTTGCAGCATGAGGAAATTTCCCACTATCCTCCCAAGACTTTTATGGAGTCTGGGGCTGGGTCCTAGGAAAATAAAAAAGTGGATTTCGGTGCCTTCCAAAGTGAGGACAGACGCTAAGGCAGAACCTAACATCATCTCTAGAAGCTCTGTCGCACCGCCAGCCATTGATTAAAAGTGTGTGTCCCTTGGCCAAGATGAGCTCAGTTTGCAGGTGGTATCTCTGGCAGAGTTAATTTAAGAAGAACAAGATGGCAAAAGTTCTTCTTTTTATCATGAAGCTTTTGACTGTGATCATCTCAGTAGACCCTGTGGCCTTTGCAGGTTTAGTATGTGAGGTTTTGATTATCCAGGAATGACCCCCAAAATTTAGACTTGAGGCAGGCTATCCTTCCCGTGGCAGGGCCATTTGCTGAGATGTAATTTGTTGTTAATTCTCCCTGGGCTCCTTCCCCTCCCTGCTGCCATGCACACCTCTAGAAAGCCCAGCTTGTGTGCCTCTCACCCCAAGGGAGTTTGTAGCAGGGGAGGGACAGAAGAGAGTCCCAAAACTAGAAAGAGTGAGCTGCAGGGACTCACTCCCTGCCCCCAGATGGAAGCTGGTCCCTCAGGGAAATGGCTGACTTCAGGGAGCACCCAGGGAGGCTGGACCATCGGCCCTGGGTACTGCAGCCGTGACAGAGATCCCATGTACCTCATGTGGCTGGGAGCCAGTGAAGCCACCTACCTTCTGAGGACCTTGGGATCCTGGATGATAAGAAGCTTGAGCAGTGACAATGACCAGAATCCCTTCCCCTTCCCTTGTTTTCTAGGAACCACATGAGCCTTCCAGATTCTTGTGCAACCCTAGAGACAGAAAGGGATTTTCCAATTGAGGCCAACATTAACTTTCCCAACAGCCTGGCAGAATGGGGGCTCGGAGGCAGATTATATTTCATTTAATGATAATGCAGTAATGTGATGTTTGTTGCACAACCAAGTTTTGGGTTGATAAGTCATGCCCTCTACGTAAAACTTTGAATCATGTTCTTTGAGGCTGGCAAGCAGGAATGGATAATATAGCTGGTGAGTGAGCCTAGCCAGCCACTCAGTGGCCTCATCTTACTGAATATGTTTGCAAGAAGTTCTTCTTAAGTGCCTGTTAAGGTCCAGATCCCACACTAAGTACAGAGGATACATCAGAGAACCAGAAAAACGTGGCCTCTGGAGCTTGTGATGCTTTGCTCAGAGAAGTCACCTTTTTTAGTCATGCTTGTTGAGGGGGAAAGTTGCTAAAATGTCAAATGTTTGTAGGAGTCATCTCTTTCCAGTGTTAAAGGTCTACCCAGGAAGTGGATCCCCAGATCTGGAGGACTTTGTAGTCATTGCAAAAGGTCCTCAACTGCATGGGGACATATTTTTACCAACCTATAGTATTAAAAGGACAATTCAGCTCATGTGAGGGTCTTTGCAAAAAAAAATTTTAAAGGACAGTGCTTATACTTGAAAGGTTGGGATCCATTGGTCTACTGTATTCATCTCAGAGTTTGTCAGTTTGAATTACCATCTTCAGGTGATGTGACTGTGGAGTCCTTGGTCCACGAGGGTACACAGGTAGATATGTGCACAAACACACACATATTCATGCGCTTATACACACTAACACATACATGTGCACAGCACACTGGAGAACAAGGATGTCCCAGTCCTGCCCTTGCAGCACCTCCTGTGTCAAGACCAACACAGGTGCTTCTCTCTGATTTGTGGGAGGTGTTGGCTTATGGGAATGTGATATTTGAATCACAAAGTAAAAATCAAAACAGCATGACTCCAAATAGTCCAACATATCACCTTTGCTGATCAGAGTTTATCAACGAACAGCAAGCATCTGCGTTATGCAACATTCTACATGTTCCGTGGCTGTGTGGAAGATGCCAAGGCAAACAGATACCCCAAAGAAGCAGGAGCCCATGAATAGCTGACACAGACTAAAAGCCCACTCTTGCAAAGCCTGCTACAGGCCCACCCAGCCCTCAAAGATGGTAGTCCTTCCCATGGTGCTTTGCATACAGTGGGATTATGGCAGACCCAAACCGGCCTCTTTTTTTCAAGATGGAAGCAACTGGTCCACACGGTTGAAGCAGAAGGATCCAAGCCATTCAGGCAAAAACCTGGGATTTGATTAGAGCAGAACCCAGCACCAATTGGTGGCTGAGGCCACTTGACATATTGCAGGTTCAAGCCCTGGGCTCTCTCGCAGCCAAGGATTGTCAAAGTGGCAGAACCAATGCCAGGTGAAGAAAGAACATTCCATGTGTGTGCTGCTTCCGGGCAGAGGCAGGGCGTGGTGGGGTGCTCCGTTGAAGACATGGTCACAGTGACTTCTACTTGTCACAAGTGTACCAGACAGAAAAAACACCTTGGGAAATCTTTAAACTAAAATAAAACAAAAAAGACAAGGGGTCTATAAGAAAAAAATGTATTGACATTTATTAAAATATATCGGTAATAGACAGACCCAGTGGCTCATGCCTATCATCCCAGCACGTGGGGAGGCCGAGGTAGGAGAATTGCTTGAGGCCAGGAGTTCAAGACAAGCCTGGGCAACATAGTGAGACCCCATCTCTACAAAAAATAAGAAACATTAGCTGGGCGTGGTGGTGTGTGCCTGTAGTCCCAGCTACTCGGGAGACTGAGGCAGGAGGATCACTTGAGCCCAGAAGTTGGAGGTTACAGTGAGCTATGATGGTGCCACTGCACTCCAGCCTGGGCAACAGAGAGGAACCTTGTCTCCTAAAACAAACAAACAAAAAACCAAAACCTTATAGTCTTTGCAGATAAAAGGATTATTTTCTTCAACCACGTCATTGGGCTTTCTTTTATAAACACTGTCCAGTTTGGGCCCCAATGGGTGTTACACAGGGTTCTCTAGTACCAAATGCCTGCTGTATGTAAATCCCTGCTGAGAACTCAGTCTTTCTTAGCTCAGACAATGAACTTTATGGAGTCCCACATGCTTCCTGTTTGACCTCAGCTGCCAAAGAACTTAGAGCCAAATTCTGCACCCATTAGAATAATTAGGCACTGTCAAGTTCCTGTTCTGTGGACTCCCTTTTCCTTTAGATGGTATCTCTTCCATTTGGAGTCCTAACTGTTCCATCCCATATTACCTTTCCTCTTGTCAGCTGCTTCAGATCCTTTGGGCAAAAAGACATAACGTAAAGAAGAAAAATTTAAATTATAGATTAAAAATTAACTGATAGAAACAAGTCCAGCTTTTACATTATACTCGTTTAGAAGAATAGGACCAATATCCCTATAGTCTGTGTGACCTCGGCATGTCTTCATCTTGCCCAAAGACCTGGCGCTCATTTCTTCATCAATGAAATGAGGGGATTGAGCTCAGCTATCTTGAAGATCTGTCCCATTAAGCTTCATTCATTCAGCAAATATTTCTTGTGCACTTGCTATGTGCCAGACACTGTTCTAGGGAATTGGAATATATCAGTGAAGACAATAGACAAAGATCCCTTTCCTTGTGGAACTTCAATTCTAGCAGAAGGAGACAGAAATAAACAATCAAAACAATAAGTAGATTATATGATAAGTGAGAAGGTGGACAGGGCTGTAGGAGAAAGAAAGAACTGAGCAGGGGAAGGGGGGACAGGAGGCAGGGGTGGGGCACAGGTGGCAGTCCTCAAGAGGGTGGTCCAGGTGAGCCTCAACAAGAAAGTGAGACTTGAGCTAAGACTTGAGGAAGCCAAGGGAGTTAGCCAAGCAGAAGGATATCTGGGGAAAAGCATTCCAGGCAGAGGGAACAGCTAGCACCAAGGCTGTCTTGTGCACAAGTAATGAGGCCAAGGGGCTGGGGTGGAGAGAGGGAGAGGGGGGCAGTGGGAGATGAGACCAGCTTCATCGCTGATTAAGATATAAGAATAGGTCGGGCATAGTGGTCATGCCTGTAATCCTAGCACTTTGGGAGGCTTAGGCTGGAGGATTGCTTAGGCTACAGTCCCCAACTCCCAGGCTGCAGACCAGTACCAGTCCATGGCCTGTTAGGAACTGGGCCACATGGCAGGAGGTCAGTAAGCAGCAGATGAGTGAAGCTTCATCTGTATTTACAGCCACTCCCCATCGCTTGCATCACTGCATAGGCTCCACCTCCCATCAGATCAGCAGCGGCATTAGATTCTCACAGGAGCATGAACCCTACTGTAAACTGTGCATGCGAGGGATCTAGGTTGCACGCTTCTTATGAGAATCTAATGCCTGATGATCTGAGGTGGAGCTGAGGCAGTGATGTTAGTGCTGGGGAGTGGCTGCAAATACAGATCATCATTAGCAGAGAGGTTTGACTGCACAATAAATGTAATGCACTTGAATCTTCCCGAAACCATCCCTCCCGCCCATCCCCTGTCCATGGGAAAATTGTCTTCCATGAAACTGGTCCCTGGTGCCAAAAAGGTTGGGGACTGCTGGCTTGAGGCCAGGAGTTTGAGACCAGCTTGAGCAAGAGCAAGACTTCGCCTCTACAAAAAAAAAAAGAAAAATTAGCCAGGCATGGTGGCGCACACCTGTAGTCCCAGCTATTCAGGAGGCTGAGGCAGGAGGATCACTTGAGCCCAGGAATTTGAGGTTGCAGTGAGCTATGATGATTCTACTGCACTCTAGCCCAGGCAACAGAGCGAGACCCTGTCTTAAAAAAAAAAAAAGATATAAGAATAGAAGTTGCCTAATTGTAAACAGATATGTTTCTTCATAGGCTTGTCTAAACCCCTGCTACTCAAAGTGCGGTCTGCAGACAGGCAGCATAGCAATTATTTGGCAGTTGTTAGATATGCAGAATTTGGGGACCCACCCAGGTGCTCGAAAAGACACCACATGCCTTTATAAATACATGGGCACTTCATATGCACTACCAAATAAGAGCCTTAGCTGATTAAAACAAAACAAGTTTGCTTGCCTTAAATTGCCTTTCACAAGGGCTTTTGCGGACTACAGGCTACCAAGAGCGCCACTTGGTGGCAGCATAAATAAATTTTACATTTCTAGGACAAAGATCACACATAGAAGTTCAATATCATTATTTAAAGTAATTGTAGTTTTAACACAATTGGCTTGGACCTTAAAAAAAAAGTCCATGTCAGAAAAGACCACAATTGGCTGGGAAACTGCTCTAGATTAAGAGAGACCAAAGAGGCTAAACAACTAAATGCAGCTTGTGATCCTGGATTGGATCCCAGACCTTTAAAAAAAAGAGAAAAAAAGCTATTTAAGGATATTATTGAGCCAATTGGGAAAATTGAATATGGAATGTATATTAGATAATAATATAGTATTAAATTTCTCAAGCTTGATAATATACTGTGGTTAATAGAATGTCCTCATTCTTAGGGGATACATGCTGAAGTAGTATTAGAAATCAAACATGATGTCTGCACCTAACTTTCAAACAATTCAGCAAAAATTAAGATAATTTAAAAAATATGTGTAATATATACACAGAGAGAGAAAGCAAATGGGCAAAACGTTAAGAACTAGTGAATCCAGGTGAAGGATATACAAATGTTCATTGTACTATTTCTTGCAACTTTTCTGAAAGCTTGAACTTTTTCAAAACAAAAAAAGGGAGAACGATCCTCTTTGGACACACTTTAAGTTGCAAGGAACTACTTAAGAAGGAGACCTGGGACCTGTAGATTAGGCAGTAACAGCTGTGCTAACCTTGAATTCCCCCTCAATGGTTAACTCTGTTTCTCTGGTTTCTTGTCCTTGAGAGATTAATCAAACCCACGAGCAAATGGAAAACTGAAGAGATGGCATCCTACCTCTCTGGGCTGTGGAAGGAGTGGAGGTGGACATAAGACCCCTGTTTTTTTTAAAAAAGGAATAACTGCCATCATCAAAAGTCACTATCTATAAGTGAATGGAGCTCACGGCAAGTGAGGACTTCCTCAGTCAGTCCACCTGCGTTACTGAGCACACTGTGGAAGGACAGACCAGTGGTCGATGGGCCAAAGGGGAAAGTTTGGGTGGAAGAGCCATGGGTGCTCAGTTGGAGGTAGACCGAGTCAAACAGAAGGATGCCACCCTGTCTGCTGCTGTACGATTGTGAGTTGACCTCCTTACTCTGGGGGTGGGGGGTGGTCTTTGTCAAGGCAGGACAAGGAAGCCCAAGCCCCTCTCATTTTCTCCCCCTACCCATAACTTGAAAGATCCTTTGTTTCCCAAGACCCTACTGTGTCCCAGGCACAAGGCCAAGGGGGTAGAGCAAGGAGCCAGATAGAAGGTTCCAGCCCTTAGAACTGGCACACAACTAATCACAGATGAGCCCCAGGCCTGCAGAGGCAGGAAGGAGCACAGGAGTGGGGACAAGAGTCAAACAGGCAAGACTGCTTGGAGGAAGTGACATTAAGGATGAGAACGAGTTAGTGAGTTTAATTTATCAAAGTCACATAAACTGAATGTGCAACTGAAGCTGGAAAAAAACAATTGGTTTGTTTTCCTTAGGCTTTTAAAAAATACTCAGGAGTGTATGCAGACCCTCTCACTGCCTTTGCAGACCCTGAGGGGTAGAGGCCTGCAGAGGATTTGGGAACCCCTGTCCTACACTGCCAGAAAGTAGGGACAGCCTGGAGGCTAAGTCTGTTGCTTGGTTTGGAGCGTCTCATGAAGGTGGGGTTATGTGTGGCTCCCAGGAGTATGCAGGGGGTGGGGAGGGTGCATACTCAGGTCTAGCCCTGCATCCACCTGGCTCATGGTAGCCCAGAAGGCCTGTTCAAGTACTCACCACAGACATACACATGCACTCCCCTAAGTGTAGCCTTTTGCCTTCTGGAAGCCCAGGATAGCCTGTACACATGCCCCTTGACCTCATTTAAGTGGTTTCCATAACCGAGGATATGCTGGAGATGACCAACCATGCCATTTTGCTGGGGACTGAGGGGTCCCCAGGATGCAGGAATTTCAGTGTTAAAAACTGGGAATGTCCCAGAGAAGCTGGGACAAGTTAGTCACCCCAGATGTGATCCTGGTTCTCAGCTCCAGGTGATGGAGTTCCCTCAGTGCTCAGGGACAGGGAGCACTGTTGCCCTAGGCTGACAGTTCTCCACCCAGGCTACACATTGGTCACCTGGGAAACTTAAAAATTCTGATGCATGGGCCCCATTTCAAACTGCAATGGCTGAGGCTTGGGCATCAAAATGCTCAAAAAGCTCCCCAGGTGATTCAACTATGCATTAAGAGTTAAAGACCAGTGCTGTAGGCTTCCTACTTCCATTCTGAGAAGAGACAGGTAACACCAACTAGAATCTGAAAGTGTCTCCATTTGGCCACCAAGGGTCCCATTACTGCAGCACTAGAGCATTGTGACTTGAGGCTGCAGGGTCCAGGCTTGTCTGGGACTCATGGTTTCCCAGATGTTTGGAAAATGACAAATCAGCCTGAACCTGACCTGCAACCTCAGGCTACAGACACGGAACTGAGTCACCTGAAGCTCCATCCCAGGACAGCAGGAACCACATCTGTCTGCTCCAATGGGATTTGGTAGCAGAAGAAGACACCGGTCTCCAACAGGGACAAAATTCACACCAGTGGGGCTGATTTGTGCCGCCTACCAAAGGTAGAGCTTCATCATTATTTGATGTCTTCTGGCCCCGCTAGGAGATGGCTGTCCATGGGGTACCTGGCTATGTGTAAAAATCTGGCTACCTTACATACTGGAGTCTTACTGTGAGCCACCATATTTTAGATTAGGCCATGCCTGGAAAATCCAGGCCATGTGGGGCAGGTGTGTGGGTGGGTGGAGGAGGTGAGGGTTGACAGTCTGAAAAAAAACACAGTCCTTGTCTTTGTAAAATCCCAGTGGTACTTGGCTTCTTAAGCTCAGGCCTGTGTCTCTCAGGCCCTGCTGTACCGTGGACTCCATTGCTGTGTTTACTGCTGATTTCATTTCTTCATTTTGTATGATTTTAAATTACAAATATGATGCATGTTTATTGTGGGGGAAAAAAATCAAACAATAAAGAAGCATAAACCCTCATTTACAACCGTTTCCCTCCCCCCTAGACCCTGCTTAGCAAGAACATGTGTTAACAGTTTCTTCCAGGCTTTTTTCTGTCTATTTATACACACTGGATAGGCATGTTCCTTGAGGGCAGGGGCTTTACGTGGTTTGCCTTTTTATCTGTGGTACCTGGCATGTAGTAGGTACTCATTAAATGTCGGTTGAATAAATTATTTCCTTTTAGATAAATGGGATCATTTTACATATTTTTCTTCTGCCTGCTGTTTTAATTTATTTAATAACAAGTCATTTTCCTGTCATCTATACAGGTCTGCCTTTTTTTTTTTTGGTTTGTTTTGTTTTTATGTTTTGCCTCATTATTTTTAACTGCCTGGTGCAACTGCCTGGTATCCCATAATATGGAAGGACCTTCCTTTCTTTTACCAGTTGCCCATTAATAGGATTTTTAAAATTGCAAACAGGGGGGAAAGCCCTTGCAAACAGCATTATACACATGTGTGAGTATTCCCTGGGATAAATATCTAGAATGGTACCTGCGGGTTGTTTCTTTCCAGAAACTTCTCTTTCCTAGCTACACTGTAGCTCCTGGTAACCCTCTGCTCCTGGAGCATAAGGGAGGGAGTTGTGGCCTTTTCCAATTCTAAGGCAAGACTGAGCTGTCCAAGCACACTTTGAGACACTCTGCCAGGGGTGCCCTTGCTTGCCAGAGTTGGATGGAGGAAGATGGGGGAAAATATGAAATATGACAGCTAAGAACACTGAGCTCTGGGCAGCCTTCTGGGTGGTGGGCAGCCAGTCCTCTGCCCACACTGTGAGGGTGATGCTGTCAGCTGAGGGGACCTGCCCATTAGCTGAGCGTCTGGGGAGGAGGAAATGCACAGGCTTCATCCTTCACACACAGAGAGAGCAAAGCTTTTCTAGGAAAACTGACTAAGTGACGGCTGCTCCCAGTGCTGGCAAAATTACCAACCACGCGTTACAATTCTCAGTCTCTGCAAAAAGAAAATAATGAGCCTGTGTGTTCCTAGGCTTGATTAAACAGTAATTAGGCTTCAAAAGCTTGCTAAATGCCCCTCTTTAAAAACCACCCAGCTAGGCAATTTTTCTTTCACATTTAATAGCAACTATTCTTGTACTCTTTCTTGTCCAAAGTGGCCATAATTGTAGGGGTCTGACGAACAAGCACTTTCAGAAGCTGCTGGTGGGAGAGGGAGGTAGCACAGTCTTTCCTCAGAGTAATTGATGGTCCGTCTGGAGAGCTGTAAAAACCTTTTGCCCTTTGGCTCAGTAATTCCACTTCTAGGAATCTATTCTAAGGCAATAAATAGACCCAGAGACAAAGATTTATATACAAAGATGTTTATCACAACCTGGTTGATAGTACAAAAATACTGGAACTTACCTAAACAGTGACCCTTAACGAGGGATGAGTTTTAGAATCAAATGGAAGTTCATTAAACACTTGTGTGTGCACATGTGCAGGCACGTACACATGCAAGCATGCACACACACACACGGACATACTAGGGCAGCAGCTGGGTGGCCTAGCTGAAGTTTGAGCATCTCTATTTTTAACAGGCTCATCCAGGTAATTCTTACGTTAATGCCAGGTGGAGAATCATTCACCTGATCCCTCCAGGATTATGGATATTTCTTCTTTAAATGTACTTTTTAAAAAATATCCCACAATGGGCATGAATTACTTTTATGGTCAGAAAAATATAATAAGAAAATGGACTATAAGACAATAGGAAGTTCAGCTGGCAAACACCTATCGTGTACCAGGCCCTGTGCTTGGCGCTGAGGATTCTCAAATAAAGCAGAGTCTGCCCTTCGAGAAGTTCACAGTCTACAACAAGAGACAGCCATGTGAAAGCAAATATTCTTTAATATACACAGAAATACATGTCATATTATGGGTAACTGCTGGTACAGGGATTGGTGTGATCCAGGGAGTAATCGGCTGTGGTTAGAAGGCTTGGGAAAATATTTCCCAGCAGGACACATTCCAGCTAGTCCTGGAGGCACATAGAGGAGGGAAGGAGGGAAACAGCATTCCAGGCAGAGGAATCAGTGTGGAGCCATGAACACCCTTGCACGCTTGAGGAAATGTGAGCGGCGAGGTGTGGCTGGAGCAGAAGGTTGACCTAGGGCACAAGAGGAGATGAAACCAGAGAGTCAGGCAGGGCCGGCTCAGGGGCCTGTGCACCAACTGGGCTAAGGACCTGCAACTTGAGCCCGAAGGCCAGTGCTTCCCAAACTGTATGCCAAGGAACACTGGTCCTCCTTCAGAATGATGGATGCTCAGTGCTAGGGGTTTCACGGCAAATGCCTTTGGAAAACTCTGGGTTAAAGTGTTTTGTTTTTGTGTTTTAATTGCAGGACACATGAAAGCCTTTAATATACTAATATGCTAGGAATTGTCCAAGAGGGAGCAGCACAGTCCCAGACTTATTTAACCACAGACCTTTCCCCCAACCCCCAACCACATGCTTCATTGTTTTAAAGAAAACTTACTGTTTGGCGGGGCGCAGTGGCTCATGCCTGTAGTCCCAGCACTTTGGAAGGTTGAGGTGGGAGGATCACTTGAGCCCAGGAGTTTGAGGTTGCAGTGAGCTATGATGACGCCACTGCACTCCAGCCTGGGCGACAGAGTGAGACCCTGTCTCAAAAAAAAAAAAAAAAAGAAAGAAAGAAAAGAAAACTTATTGTTAGCATCTTGTACAGTGACATCCTCAGGGCACAGTTTGAGAAACTCGGCTGTTAGGCAATGGAGGGCCCATGAAGGAAACCAGTGAACAGAGAACACAAACTTAGGAGTCCCACAGTCTTGAGTTCAAATCCGTCTCACTGTTTACCAGCTCAGTGACCCGGACCAACCTTAGGCAAGTTGCCGCATCAGTAAAGTGGGACCAATAAAAGTTACCTTGTAGGCTTGCGACGATTAAATGAAAGAATCCGAGTAACATAGTAGACACCCAATAGGTTCTGAGTACGTAACTGGCAGTCACCATTACTGTCTTTTCATTGTTACGATCAGAAAGATCTCTTGGCAGCTGGCTTGGTGGGTTCAAGGTCAGTCCCGGAGGCAGGGAGACTGCGGGAGAGAAAGGCTGAGCTCACCCGGAGCAATGAGGCCAACGCGAATGTTCCACAGCTGAGAGAGGCATGCAACCCACAGGACTGGGTGGCTTAATGGGGTGAGAAGGGAATATTGAGGTCACCTGTGCATCTAGGGCCAGTGGGTCAGAGGGTTGGTGGGGCTTTTAACCAGGACAGACAGTCCAGGCAGAGCAGCACTGTAGGGAGTAAAAACAGTGAATCGTTAGATGTGGCGCCCTCTTTCTAACTTGAATCCCCTAGCATGACTTAAGACTGGCTGTAAAAGCTACTCCTTGATTTATTTTTTTAGAGTTGTAGACACAATGATTACTTCCCATTTTAAATTGCATTTCATGTTGTTTCCTTTGCCAGACTCAGAGGGTTTTTATTATGTCTTTTCTCAAGCCTGTAATAACAAAAGAAGGAAGAATAAATTTTAGGGGGGAAAATTAGTCACTCAGCCAGAGCATGAAAATTGCCATGTATGTGTGAGTCTAGGTGCTGTCATAGAAGAAATATTCTGTAGTTCCACAGCCGTGGGGCGAGGGTGGGAGTGGTAGCGTAGCCCTTTGAATGGATGCAAGTGGCACTTAGATGTTTTCCAGCTGAGAGACAACAGCACATCCCCTTTGTGAACATGTGTGTTCACCACAAATCCTCCACTTGTGGTAACATGAGAACCATGCCAGGCATTTTGCTCAAGGTAAATGTGACCCTCATAACATCTCAGGAAGATAGGTAAAAGCAGCACCACTTTATAGATAAGGACAGTGATGTTCAGAGAGGTCGAGCTGTGTGCCACACAGCTAATTGTGGCAGATCTGAGACTCCAGCTCAAGTCTTGCTAGTACCATAGCACAAACTCCACTATCCCATTTGCATAATATCTCTGGAGAAGGACACAAGTAAAATGCTTGGCACAGCACCTGGCACGTGGTAGGCATGCAGTAGAGGTTAGCCACTCCTATGATCATTGTTGTTATTCCAAAAACTTGGAGCAGGGTGGCTGCCTGGGATAGAATCTAAGTGCTGCCGTGAGGCCGCCCCCAGCCCCAAACATAATAGAACATGTTTGTGCTGAATACTCTCATCAGCATTCCCTTTAAGCTTTTTATTTTTTGTAAAGACGGGGTGGGGGGTGCTCACTGTGTTGCTCAGGCTGGTCTGGACACCTGGCCTCAGGCTCCTGAGTTGCTGGGATTACAGGAATGAACCACTGCACCTGGCCCCTTTAAGCTTAATAGCATTTGCAGCAGAAGGGAAACTGCCACATCTACCCCTTTTGGGAGTTTTATTATACAAATAAGGAAACCAAAGGCCTGGGATCACCCAGTGAGGAAGGCAGAAGGGGACATGAACCCAGATCTCCTGACTCCCAAGAATGCCCCCTCCACTTCCTCAGCTGGGCTGCCCTCCTGTTCCCCTGGAGCCTGCGTTGGGTAAAGCAGATACTCCAGCCATGGGGATGCAACAATGAACAAAACAAAAATCTCTGCCCTCCTAGAGCTCACATTCTCATGGCAACTGATTAAGAAAATTATTAACACTGTATGAGCCCACAACGCGTGTCCTGGCCACAGACCACCGGGCTATGAACCCATGCTAGCCCTCCGTGTCCTCTAGTTGCTACTGATCTGTCCTCTTTCCTTCCATCCTTTCCCACCCACTGCGCCCAGAACTCTGGAGGTGCCCCCTCCTGTTCTTTTCCAAGATATTTCATAGACTTCTTCAAGCCGCCTTGTCTGTGCAGTGCCTGTGGAAAGCTACATGATGAATGTCTTCAAAGCCTGGAAAGTGTAATTTATGTTTTGGTTGTTTTTTGTTTTTCCTCTTATTTCAGAATATTATGGGGGTACAACACTTTGGTTATATATATTACCCATGCACTGCCCATGTCAGAGCTACAATCATGGACATCCCCCAAACTGTGTGCCCCGTACCCATTCGGTACGAGTTTTCCCATCCCCTCCACCCCGCTCCCGCCTGCCCACCCCCTGATGACTATTATTGCCATGTGTGACGTAAGTATTGATCAGTTAGTACCAATTTGATGGTAAGTACCAGTGGTGCTTGTTTTTCCATTCTTGTGATACTTTGCTTCAAAGAATGGGCTCTAGGTCCATCCAGGATAATACCAGATGTGTTAATTCACCGTTGCTTTTTATTGCTGAGTAATACTGCATGGTATACATATACCACGTTTCATTAATCCACTCGTGTATTGATGGGCACCTGGGTTGTTTCCACATCTTTGCAATTGTGAATTGTGCTGCTATAAACATTCGCATGCAGAAGTCTTTATTATAGAATGTCTTTTTCTTCTTTGGGTAAATACCCAGTAGTGGGATTGCTGGATCAAATGGTGGTTCTACTTTTACTTCTTTGAGGTATCTCCGTATTACTTTCTATAGAGGTTGTACTAATTTGCAGTCCCGTAATTTATGTTTTTAATTATATCTTTCTGGCATCACAGGAGACATGTTCTTCCTCCCCATCTCCACAGCATCTCACTTGGCTCTTTAGTAAATAGATAGATATCAAGCCTTACTCCTTGCAAGGTCACAGATAAACAGCCCTAACCAGCACCTGGGACCTGAAAGCTAAAAACCAAGGTCTTACTTATAGGCCCTGTTATACCCTTGTTCCACATCCCCAGCTCATCTTATATTAAACCACGGAGAGCCAACCCCCTTTCCCTCTCTGTCTGCCTTATTGTCCAGCAGCACAGACTGGGTAATGGCCGTAAATACATAGGTATATATATATTTAATAACAGCTTGATTGAGATAGAATTCACATACCATAAAATTCACCCTTTTAAAGTGACAATTCAGAGGCACTTACTATAGCCACATAGGTTGCACACCATTGATCATGGTGTGCAACCATCACCACGATCAATTTTAGAACATTGTCATCACCCCCAAAAGAAACCCCTTACCCATTAGAAGTCACTCCCCATTTCCTTGAACTCTCATAGCCCTAGGAAGCTACTAATCAACCTTCCATCTCTATGGATTTGTCCTTTCTGGACATTTCATATGAATGAAATCAGATACTATGTGGTCCTCTGTGACTGGCTTCTTCCTCTTGGCATAATGTTCTTAAGGTTTGTCCATGTTGTCACATGTGTTAGAACTTCATTCCTGTTTATTGCCAAATGATATTCCATTGTATGGATAGGCCACATTTTATTTATCCATTCATCATTTGGTAGACATTAGGTTGTTTCCTTTTTTTGGCTATTATGAGTAATGCTGCAAAAACATTTGTGTATACATTTTTGTGTGATGGACATAAATATTTAGCCTCAATTTCCACCAACACTTTGGCTGAGGGTGTGCTTGGGATGCACTTAAGTGAAGGTGGCCACAAAAGCCAGCCTGTTTTCTCACTGTCACGCTGGTACAGCCCTCAAGGAAAAGGAAGACAGGAGCGCTGGCTTCCTCTTAGAAAATTCAGCCTAATACACAAGAGTTGAGGAATTGCTGTGTGCCAGGCCCTGAGAGAGGTGCTGGGACTGGAGCCACCCTCCCTCCTCCCTCCTCCTTCTCCCTCCTCCCTCCTCCCTCCTTCTTAACACTCCTGTATTAGTGTCTACTCTCTGGCACACTCTATGGGGGTACTCCCAAGGGTCTTAGCCTAATTAGAGAAGCAGAATTCTAGATTGTAAGTGCCCTGGTGACTAATGTCAGGCCAGGACAGGAACTATGGTAGCCCATGAGAGGGACACCCAACCCAGTTCTAGGGAATCAGGGAAGGCTTCTCAGAGGCGGTGACCTTTGTTCTTCCCACGCTATTATACTATATAGATTTCCAAACATACAGAAAGCCTTGCATGCTCATCACCTGGGTTTAACAATTGTTAGTATCTTGCCAGATTTTTTTCTAATTTTTTTTCTAAAGGATTTTAAAGTAAATTTCAGACTTTGTGGCAGTTCACCTCTAAATATTTCAGTGTTCATTTTTAAAACAAGGATACTTTCCTACATACGATATTCTTATCATACCTGACATGTCATAACATTTCTTTGATAATCTAACACCCAGTTCATATTTAGATTTCCCCAACTATTTCAAGGATGTTATTTACAGTTGCTTTGTTTGAAAGAGCTTCTAATTAGGGTGAGGGTGCCCTTTAATCTGCAACAAGAAGGAAGAGGCAGGACTCTTTGTGGGCAGAGGCAACTCATCCGTAAAGGCCCAGGGAGACAGTCAGGACCTGTGGAAAATCGAGCCTGGTGCTTGAGGAAGGTGGGGCCTGACTGGAGGCCCTGCTGGCCCTGCTGTGTCCCCACTGGATGAGAGGGAACCACTCCTGGGCACAGGTCTGACATGCCCAGAGAGTGGGGCCATGGAGAAAGGGGCTGCCACTTCTTGCTGTGATTCCCAGAAGCTGACTTCATGATGTTCCCTGGGCAGGAAGGCCTTGGAACCTTCCTTCAGCCAGGGGAGCAGTCAGTCCATTGACCCTCTGCTCTGGAAAGTTCCCCCTGAAGATTAATTCCATCTTGCTTATCCTGTGCTCACTAGGGGGATGAGCCCTGCCTTGGACTCTCAGGACAATGTTCTTTCCATTGCCTCTAAAGACGGGGAGGACGTCCTTCCTCGGGTGCTCGCGGATGCATGGCAGATCCTGACTGTAGCAGCCCTGGATGGTGCTCTCACTTCCCCAGGGCCCTGTAGTCCAGCCCTCTCGACTCCAAGAGGGGCTGCCATGGGACCTCAGGGTGTCTTTGCCTGGTTCTAATCATGGTGTTGAACATCAGAGAAGGAAATAGCTGCAATCTCTGTTCAGAGCCCTGTCCTTTGTGAACAGCAGGTGCTCTTGATGTGGGCTGACGACCTTTTGAAAGTCAAACCCTGCATCCCAGAAGCCTTTCATCCGTATTTCTGAGATGTTGCTTTTCTCTCTTTGATGGAGCTTCAAACATACGCCACCCCCCAGCCTGCACCTGGCCTGGGCTTGAAGCCATCTAACCTAGGAACTCTCGTGGTATTTAAACTCAGGGAGCAGAGAAGGAAGAGTCAGGCAGGGGGCAGCTGGCCATCTATGACCTCCCAGCACAGCACTGGAAGCCCAGGTATCTGTCCCCCAATGTGTCCCAGTGCTCCATGAAGCAGGGGCAGGGTGGGGAGGGGTCTTCCTTGTTTATCAGCCCGTCAGTAGAGCATCTTTCCAGGCAGGGCTTTAGTTCAGGCCTTACCTTTCTGTAAACTTCTTTATCAGCTTACTTCATTAATTAAGCTGTCAAGAGTTGGATAAATAATTCAGGAGACCAATTTTATTCAGTCATTCATGTATTCATTCATCGGACACACATTTATGAGCACATACTATTTGCCAGGCACAATTCCAGGGTCTGGGCATACAGTGGTGACAAAGACAAAGTTCCCACCCTCAGAGGACTGTAGTCTAGCAAATTCATTTGCATTGAATTGGTTTCAGTCAAAAAACAGAATAGCTAGAATACTGAGCAGTCATGTCTGTTGACCCATCATGGATAGAGTCAGAGCAATGGTGTGACCATTGGACCCTAATGACCAACTTTGGTCCCTGGACTACCAGCAACTCCTGAGTACCACAGTGGTACCCACTTTGGAAAACCCTGTTCTGTGTCATCATTTATTGGTCCTAGGTCTTGAGACACTGCCCCAATCACAATTGGCCTTTCCTGTCCCTATGTCCCCCTCGGGCACCCACTACTCACCCTTCCCTCGGGAGATCACGTCATAGATGACACAGCTTATCCATGACATGAGTATTCCACCTGGATCCACTCTAGAAGGGTCATTGGTGGGTGGTTTGAACCCTGATTTTTAACTATACCCCATAGGTTCTTTTTCAAAATTTCTTTAAGGGTTTGTCTTAGTCCATTCCCACTGCTATAACAAAATACCTTAGGCTGGGTAATTTATAAATAATATAAATTTTGTATGTGTGTTCCTTTTAGAGATGGGGCCTCACTCTGTCACCCAGGCTGGAGTGCAGTGGGTATAAATAATAGAAGTTTATTACTCACAGTTCTGGAGGCTGGGAAGCCCAAGTTCAAGGCACTGGCAAATTCAGTGTCTGTTGAGGGCTTGCTCTCTGCTTCCAAGATGGCTCCTTGTTGCTGCATCCTCTGGAGGGGACAAACCCTGTGTCCTCACATGGCAGAAGGGATGAAAAAGACAAACAGACTGCCTCAAACCCTTTTAGGAGGGCACTAATCCCATTCATGAAGACACAGCCCTCATGACCTAATCACCTCCCAAAGGCCCAGCTTTTTGTATTGGGAATTAAATTTCAACATGAACTTTGGAGGAACACAAATATTCAAACCATAGCAGGGTTGTACCTTTTTATTTTATTTTATTTTATTTTATTGAGACAGAGTGCCTCTCTGTCACCCTGGGTAGAGTACAGTGGCGTCATCATAGCTCACTGCAAGCTCCAACTCCTGGGCTCAAGTGATCCTCCTGCCTCAGCCTCCCAAGTAGCTGGGACTACAGGCATGCCCCATGATGCCTGGCTAATTTTTCTATTTTTGGTAGAAATGGGGGTCTCACTCTTGCTCAGGCTGGTCTTGAACTCTTGAACTCAAGCGATCCTCCCGCCTTGGCCTCCCAGAGTGCTAGGATTAAAGGCATGAGCATGTACCTTTTTAAAATTATTATTTATAAGTAACCCATATGTATGTAATAATAATATCATAGTTAATAATTGCTACTAATATCTCCTATGTGTTAGATACTGTTTTAAGGGCTTTGGGTTTCATACATATTAAATAATTATGATTAAATGTAAATATAAATGTAATTAAGTAATTATACCAAATAACCTTTACTTCAAAGCAATCCTGAGAGGTAGGTACTAGTATTATCATCTTCTTTTCACAGATGGAGAAGCTGAGGCTTAGCAGGTTTAAGGGGCAGAGCCAGGAGGAAATCTATCGTTTGCCTCCAGAGCCCTGCTTCGATGACATGTGTCACTCTTGAAACAATGCCACACTCAGGAGGAAGTTTTCCAGACTCCTTGGGAAGAGGACAGAGACTGGCAATTCCAGGAAGGACATCATCTAGAGATTCTGAGGTCCCCCAGCCCACCGAGCTTTTGTCAATTACAGATTCCCAGCACCCCTCACCTCTGACCGCCTGCGTCAGAATTTCTGGGCAGAAGCAATAAAAATTATGTCAAAGTGCCCCAAATGATTCTGATGCAGCTGGTGCTGGTGCCAGCCTTTGGGAAGGTCAGGTCCACTCCACTCCCTTCACTTTACAGGACGGAGGAGGCTCGGCGGCGCTGAGTGACTTTAACAAGGCCCCGCAGCCAGTTTAGGCTCCTTACAGAGCGGGGGTAACCTGGGGGTTCCAATGTGGGTGGACTTACAGAGGAGGACCCACGTGTCTCATGTGATTTTCTAGCAGACAGGTACCAGCTTTTCTCTGTACTGGTGGCAAACACTGGGGCAGGTGGGCTTCTCTCTGAACATTGGACCCAGTGGAGACAAGTGTCCAGAAAGGCTCAGAATGAGCATAGAATAGCTCTGAGAAGGGTGGGCTAGATTCAAGGAGAATGTATCATGGACTAGCCAGTCATATGAAATACTTGAGCCATGTTTCTCCTCACCTGAGGACTATTACATGAGGCCCTTGGGCTATCCACTGGGTCCATGGACTGAGATGGACCTTGAGTTGGAGCCCGAAGGTAGAAGACCCAGTGTGGCATTTATGCTACTTATTGAGCTATACCATTGTATGCTCAATACCATTGCATTATACCATTGCCAGATGAATTCTTCATTGGAATTCTTTTTTGTCTAAGAGTAGTTGCTTAGTTTGACCACAAGGTAGCGCTAACGGGCTTGGTAGCCAATAGTGGGCAGGGGCACATCGTAGGTATTGCGGACTTAAAATCTCAACATTGCCCGCTTATTAATTGATCAGAACCTTGGATTTTTTTTTTTCTTCCTAATCTGGACTTACCAAATTTTCTGTAATGAGCTTGCATTTCTTTTACAAAAGCAGAATGGGGATGGGAGGGTGCTGGTAAGGAATCACCCCACTCAATGATAAACTTATTTTGGCACATTAACTTTAGACACTTTTTCTTTACATGGCTGTGGTTACAGGGTATATGCAATTGTTTTATCATTTTTAAACTTGATATTATAATGATTTTTTTATGTTACTACAAATTTTTCATAAACATGTTTATTGCTGCATATTTTACAGTGACTATATATTGAGGGCTCACTTGGAACCAGGCAAACATTTTGCTGTTTTATGTGCATTTTAACTTAGCTCTCACAATGGTTGTGCCTACCCCATGAGGTTGAGTACTGTTATTACCCATGTTTTATCTGTGACTAAAATGATGTTTCCAGAAGTCAGACGGCTTGATAGGAAATGGTAGAGCAAGTCTGTCTAACATCACCGCCTTTCTCTAACCATGATGCTATTTCCTTGGGTGTGACCATGGCTTGACTGTTCACCTAGTGTGCCCATTTAATTTATTGCCAGATTCCATTATTATCAATAATGCTGCAGAAAACATCTCTATGTAGAAAGCCTTTTCTGGATTCAGGAAATATTTCTAGAAGTGGACTTAATAGTCTAAGCTTTTCGAAGACTCTTGATAAATAGTGCCAAATATGAAGAAAAAAAATTCAGGAACACTTAAACCCTGGCTGGATATTTTATGATATTAAGGAATTATTGTTCATTTTTCTGGGAATGCTAATGGCATTGTGGTTATATATTTTTAAGGAACCTTTATCTAGAGATACACAGTGATGTTTTTACAAGTGAAATAATATATCTGGAATTTCTTTAAAAATAATCCAATTGAGGGAGGAGTTGAGAGTTCATAAAAAAGATTAGGTGTGTGTTGCTCATTGATACAGCTGGGCCTGTCACACAGCACTTGTGCAGCTGGTCCCCAAAAGAGGAAACTTTGGAAAACATCACCCTCCTCTTAGTAGATCTTGGTTTTTCAGTCTTCAAGAGTCCTTAAGGGAAAGCGAAATTTAGCAGGCCCCCCCTTCTCTTTGTTTCCAGACTTGGCCACAGAAACAGGAATTTCTACTATCTTTATATATCCCATGTGGTTTAGAAAATAAACTCTTTTAAGGCAGAAAGAGTTCACTCTTTTAAACAAATACTGCTGCTGCAGGGTGGTATTACTTTCGGTTGAGGTTAGAGATAATGTCATTGGAGTCACTGTCCCCAGGCTTCCCCTAATATATTGGAAGGATTTTTTTTTTTACTTTCCCCCAAGCCTTGGAAACTTTATCCCAAGGATTCAGATTAGAGGGTTTGTGCCTTTTTTCTCATGGTGCTGCTCTGTTCCCTCAATGGGACTTGTCAGTTTGAAGCCTCTGAGGCGTGGCAAGAAATGATGTCTGTCACACCACTGTGGAGCAAGAACAGGAACTCTGGGTCATCCCAGCAGCCTCTAGCCTAAATATATCTCAACTCAGCACGCAGGAACTTTTTTCTGTCTTTCCTTTTGGCAGACAAGGCTGGAGTCAGATAGGACATTCCCAAACGCTAGCTGGATAGAACACGTTGCGTC
This sequence comes from Daubentonia madagascariensis, assembly GCA_023783475.1. Taxonomy (NCBI): domain Eukaryota; kingdom Metazoa; phylum Chordata; class Mammalia; order Primates; family Daubentoniidae; genus Daubentonia; species Daubentonia madagascariensis. The sequence continues at coordinate 14,843,112 of JAKFHU010000487.1, forward strand.
TGTAAGAGCTGAGGTACAGACAAGAGCTGGGAGGTGTTTCCTGGAGTTCAACAGGCCCAGAGAGGACAGCATTCCTGCAGTGACAAGTGTTTACTGATGGACCTGGTCTCGGGGAAGGAGGGAGGGACAGGATCTGATCCCTGTGTTCACAGAGTTCAAGGTCCAGGGGCAGAGATGCTAATAATTACTCGAATCACTCTTTTGATAAGTGTCACAAAGGAAATACACGGGAGCCCCAGGAGAGGACCAGAGGGACCTAGGCCACTGTTGATTTACAACCCAGGGCCAAAGGAAATGTGTTGCCAGGGTGACAGGACTTGATTTCATCTTTACAGGAAGGAGAACTGAAGCCTCTGAGGCTGGTAAAGGTGAAGAGGTCTGAGAAGAAGGAGGTAGGTATTGATGAGAAAGGTTGGGATTAGATATGGATTGATCTCCAGAAAGTTCCTCCCTGGGGCACTTCTTTGGCAGCATAAAAGTTAAACAGAATTATAGCAGATACATGAATTCTATAACCAAGTGCTTAAAAAGGTCATTGCGCATCCATCCCAGCTGCACAGGAATCTTGAATGACGCCAGGCAGGCCCCGGCTGTCATGCCCTTCAGAGTAAGACAGCAGGTGTCCTCCATGGATGGACTGCTGCCCAGTGGGGACGCCTCCCTGCTCACCACCCATAGGCAGGATCCACGCAGGTGAGGGTGAAATGTTTTTATCAGGCACTGTATTTTTTGGTACCCAACTTTTCTCTGTTGCCCAAACACCATTAGAATAGCAGTCATGGAAACTGAAGGGAAGAAAGAAACGCCAGCAGTCCTATCACTCCCATATCAATGTTTTAAGTTTTCTATTTCTAGCCTTCCATAAAAAATGAAGAGAACAGGTTCGTGGGGATGTTGTTTGGTGATCGTAGTGGATACCCCCTGGCCTGCCCTGGCTAGCACTCCACTCTTGCATTTCCTGGCACCAATGGGCAGACTAAGGTCCTGCTTCAAGTCCGATCTGCTGGGCCACCAGAAGTGGGTGACCCGGGTGCTGGAATTTGCTGTCTCCATCCCATAATGGCCTGGAGGGAATAGGAGAGACCAGTCTAAGGGAACAAGGCTTGGATGAGTTGAGATGTGGCCAATGGATGTTTTACAAAGGACTCAATAAGGGCTAAGTAAGACGGAGACCTGGAAGTGACCTCTGGATTTGGTGGGATGGAGGTCACCAGTGGTTTGACAAGAGCAGTTTCAGGGGAGGGACAAGGCGGAAGCCACTTCAGAGCAGGTAAAAGAGCATGATAGGAGAGGAAGAGGAAGCTCTTTGGGGGAGTTTTGCTGTCAGGGACAGCAGAGAGTGGGGCAGCAGCAGAGGGGCCATGGGCAACAGGCAGGGGATGTATCAGGAGGGATACACTAGAGCATGTTTGTATGTTGACAGGAGCGTTCCAGTAGACAGGGCGAATCGATTATGCAGGAGAAAGAGGGGACATGATTGCAGCAGGACCCTCTCAGGAAGCCAGAGAGGTTAGACTTTCTGTGGAAAGAGCATCGTAGATGTCTGACAGCAGGAAAGTGAACTTGCTCGGAAATACAGGCTTGCTAGCCAGGGTCAAGTGCCCATTTGAGATTTGTGAGCATCATTTTAAAGTGCAATCATTGAGCAAAAAACAGAGAGACAAGGTGAGAGATGATGATGGCTGCAGAGACAGATTTGGGGTAGGGTTTGGACGTGCCCAGCCTGGAACTTGCTCGTGGATTGGATGTGACCAGGAGAGTATGAGGTAGAGGACAACTCATCATCCTTGACGTGGACAAGTGGGTAGGTGGGTGGTGGTGCCATTGCCAAAGATGGGGTGGGCAGAGTCTGAGAGCTCCATTTAAGGCATTTGGACATGAGATGATTATCAGCATCCAAGAGGCCAGATCCAGCACCCAGGTGGGCAAGTCTGGAGCACAAGGAAGAGGCCACTGTTTTCTCCTTTGGTCTGTAATGTATGAAAACTACGCCATGAGCTGGTCCAGGTGTGTGTGACCTTCATTCACCATCATAATTTGCACAAAAGCAGAGGGAAGGCTTTGGCATTTCTTACTACACTGCAAGCTCCTCATGGGCAGGGCCTGGGTTGTGTGCGCTGCTGTGTCTCTAGCACCTTGCAGAGCACCTAGAGCCCCACTGGGTGTTCAATCAGTGTTTTCTGGCTGGATAGATGAATAATGTCATTGTCCCTCCCAGCTTCCAGAAACTGAGTGGCCTTCTGGAGTCTGGGACAGATAACTTTACAGCTTAATGAGTCAGGCCTTACTTATTAAAATGGTGATGCCAATGATTTGGGGATGACTTATAGTCAGGAGGGGCCACCTGTGCTTCTGAATAATGAGTTCAGTGGGTCATACCGTGACTGCTCAGAGGCCAGGTGAGTGTAGGAGCATTGGGTGGGTGACTGGAAACAGAAGGGAGGCGATTCCAATTCCACCAGTGAGCTGGGTTTGCTTTGTGGCCTCAGGCTAGCTACTGGACTTCTCCAGGCCTCAGTTTCCTTTTTATTTATTTATTTTTTCGATGGGAATCATAGAGATCTACCTTCTCCCCCCAAATGCCTGTAGGCACTGCTAATAAAAGTCATCATGGTGCCTCTGTGGCAAAGGAAACCCTAATAAACCAGAGGCTGAGCATCCATTCTCAGAAGCAGAGGCCTGGTCTCTACTTTAGGAAACTTAGCCCGGGCCCTGGACACTGTGAAAGAGACCAGTCACTTTCTAACCAAAATATAATTATAGGACTTGGCCTTGAGGAAGGGTAGATGGGAAAACACCGTCTGTGTGTCCCAGGGACCTGTTGGGAATGTATCCAGTTTCCTCTGGCTGAACTGAGCAGGTACAGCCTGTGAGGCAGCAGGCCTGTGCCACTCTCCTCCTGCCAAGTCACACAGCCCCGTGATTGAAACACCAGGAGAGCCTCACAAGGAAGCAAGTGCCTGGGGGATGTGCATGCCTCAGAAAGAAAGGAGGAGGAACTGGCATAGGATGGGAGCAGAGATGCCACAGACAGTGGAGTCTTCCTGCAAGAATAAAGTGTGACCCTGTGGCAGGTGGCCAGGTAAGCAGCCAACACAGCAGAGAGATGGAGACTTTCCAAGTATGTAAAGCTTGGAATGGCCTAACAACCTCTGTGATTTTATAAAAGAGGAAGCTGAGACCCAACAAGAGTCCTTCACATATTCACCAGATATTTCTTAAGAGCCAATTAGGTGCCAGGAGCTGAGCCAGTATATAGTTAAATATTGACGCAGAACACATCACCCCAAAACTCAGGGGCTGAAAACAACAGCCATTTTATTGCCTCTCACATTTCTGTGGGTTGACTGAGCTCAGTGTGTGTTCTGCTTGCTGTGGGGATAACTAAGGCTGCAGTTGTCTAGGGTGTGACTCAGCTGGACTTCCAAGATGTCTCATGCACATTGATGGCAGTTGGTGTTGACTGTTGGCTGGGAGATTCAAGGGGGCTTTCACCAGGAGTGCCTCGGTTCTCTTTTGTGTGGCTTCTCCATGTGGCCTAGGCTTCTTACAGCATGGTGACTGGTTCCAAGGGCCAGGAAGTCAAAGCTTCAGTTTTCTTAAGGCCTGGACTCAGAAGTCCCGGAATATCACTGCTGCTGCATTCTATTGGACAAAGCCAATCTTAGGATGTTTTAGTTAGCTACTACTGCATAACAAACAATCCCCAAACTTAGTGGTTTCAAGTGACAATAAACATTTATCTCTCACAGTTTCAGTGGGTCAGGAATTATGGAGCAGTTTTTCTGGGCAGTTCTGGCTAGGTGTGTCTGATGAGATTGTAGTCAAAATGTTGGCCAGGGCTACACTCAGCTGAAGGCTCGATTGGGACTGGAGGATCCATTTCCAAGGTGGCTCCCTCACATAGTTGACATATTGTGCTTACTGTTTGCAGGAGTACTCAGTTCTGCACGTGCACCTCTCCACAGGCTGCCTGACAGCTGCTTTCCCCCAAGCAAGTGACCCAAGAAACCAAGGCAGGAGCCTAAATGCCCTTCATGAGCTATCCTGAGAAGTCATACATTGTTACCTCCACCATACTCTATTTGTCACACACATCAGCCCTGACTTATGGTGGGAGGAGGTTGTGAAAGGGCAGGAGTGACCAGGAAGTGCGAATCACGGGGGACCATTTTGGAAGCTGGCTTCCACACAAGCCCAGCCCAAGATTCCCGGAGCTGGAGAAATAAACTCTAGCTGTGGGTGGAGGGAATGGCCAAGACTTTATGGCCATCTTTAATCCACCAGAGCCAGGCTGTAGGGACTCAGCAGAGGACCGGTCAGAAGGGGCTCACTGCTCACAGTGCTTACAGTCTAGAGGACCACACAGAAAACTAGGGGCAGAGAATGGAAGTGACTGTCATCTTCATTATACAGATGACAAACCTGAGGCTCAGAAAAGGTAAATTGTATGCCCAAAGTCATATGGTAAGTGGCAGAGCTGGGATCAATACTCAGACCCTCTGACTCCAAGCCAAGCCCTTTTTTGCCTTATGCTATAATGCTGCTCATTATGTTACAATGTTACTTTTTAAATAGGGAATACAAAATAGTATATATATGGTATAAAAGTACAGTTATGTAAAACAAACTATGTTTTAAAAAAGAACCGAAGGAAATACAAAATGTTGACAATTATTATTAGGTCATAAGAAAATGAGTTTTTTCTTCCTTCTATGTTTCTGTATTTTAAAAATATTCTAAAATGAGCTTCTATTATATTCATAAGAGAAAAACCATTTCCTGCTGTGGTGGATCCCACAGGCCCAGCAGGCAGAGGGTTGCTGGGAGATTAGAGGTGGGGGGAACCCTCCACCTGTGCATTTTGGTTCCTTCTCTGCCATGTGGTGTTCATTGTGCTTCAAGTGTCTGGTGCTTCTCAAAGTCCTGTGGATGTTAATTAGCTCACCTGTGCAAACAAAGCTGCTTCCTCAGGTGAGGTGTTAGAAGAAAAACCTCCTTGGGAAAGAAAGGTTGTGTTTCCCAGGGCTAGGTGGAGCAGAGGAAACTAGGGCTGATGTTTTCCCCTCTTGATGGGATAGACCTATAATGATGTTTTCTGGTCCAAGATCAAGGTGACTATCTCTCAAATATGAGCTCATGCACTGGGACAACAAGAGAGAATATTTGAAATGGATGCTATCCTGGAAACTCCAAAATATGTAGTCACTGGAGATAGAAGCTGTTTGGTTGTTTGAATATTAGAAGCCCTTTTTGGTTTCCTGCCATCATGTGATATCTTCTTTCACTTCTATTTTTGCTGCTTAAGCACATCGCCCCATTGTCTTCCTACATGCATTACATTCCATGGCCAGTAATTTTCCTAGAGTAAAAAACAACAGCTCCCATTAATTGGGCACCTATTATGTAAAAATGCTATACTAAACAATTTACATACACTGCATCTTTACCATCACATAGGATATGGACATCTACAATTTATAGATGAGGAAACAGGAGCGCAGGGAGGTTCGATAACTTCTCTAAGGTCACACAACTAAGAAATAATAGAGGCAGACCCTGAGCCCAGGTTGAAATGACCCCAAGCCACTAGCCTCATGCTGCCTCCCTAAAAAGAATATTATAACATTAAAAGACATTTGATATCTTATATCCCTCCATCCTAAGATGACAGCTTTTTTGGCTCCACATTTGCTATAGTGAAAGGTCCCTCTTTCTGAAAATAGTCTCTCTCCCAGACACCTCTTAAAACACCACTTGAGATCCTTTCAAGCCACTGCTGTGGTGGCCTGATCTGTGACTGCTCCTACCAGCTCTGGCAGGTGAAACCCAACAGTATCTTGCCTCAGGCCTACAGCTGGCACCTCTCAACCCCAGCCCAGGGCACCCCTTTTGACACTGCAGCTTAGAATGCATGGGAACCCACTCAGTGCCAAGCCAGTGCATTCTGGAAGCAGGGCTCAGGCCTGTGCGGACCCTTCGCCTGTAGGAGCAGGGGCCAGTGGATAAACGCTACCTCTTTCCCCTTTGCCCCGGAGGTGGGTCCTGAGATGCTTCTTACAGGGTTTCTTAGTCCTTCCAGCCAGGAGTGTGCCACCCTAATGACACATTCTCAGATGCTTCTGTCTCCATCCCTGAGCCTCAGTTATGCTCCCTGGGCTCACACCCTCCAATAATGTATTTGCAAGTGAGCTTTTGTCTCAAGCTCTGCTTTCTGGGCAACCCTGGCCAAAACAGATTCAAACATTTTCTTTGCCTAAACTCTCACGCAAATACAGGCCATCTTTGTCTTCTGAATAAGACAGGTGCTGAGTAGCCCCATAGAAACGACAAAGGCTAGCAACTCCATCATTTCCACTCACCATTCTGTTTAACCACCTGGTGGGGAGCTGACATTTCCCACTTACTTCTAGCTACTCTGTATCAGGATGTAGAAATCACCTTTTGAAGGTTAAAAAGAAAAAAAACAAGCTCCCTCTGTGTTAGGTGGTTGTATATGTCATTAAGTGGCCAGCTGAGCCCTCCCACTTCTGCTACTTAAGAGGCAGTGTGTTCTGGTGGGACCTAGAGAGGCCCCAGCTGCAGGGCTGGGGCTGACACCCTCTGGCTGCACCACTAACCCTCCATCCCTGGAGTAAGAGTCGTGCTCTGGGGTGATTCCAGGCAAGCTTGAGATTGGATTTCCTATGCTGGAGTGGAGGTAGGAGGGTGGTGGTCACTAGCAGAGGGCCTTGTGGTTGGAAGGCAGCAAGGATGGTGAACGATGTCAAGGTCATAGGGAAAGTGTGGGAGTATCTTCTGAAAGGCATATTTGTTCTCTGTGCAGAGCACTGGGAAGGCCCCTAAGAGGCCAGGCACAGAGTCAGGGCAGAAGGGGAGGAAAATGTCAGTCTTGCTCCCTGGAAATTCCACTCTGGTGCTGCTCCACATCAATTAGAAGCCACCATCCCCAGTGGATCCTGGAATGACAGAGCTTTGAGACATTTATATTTAATAACCTTGGGTCTCACAGGCTGACTAGCAAAGTAAATAATCAGCATCACCACTGTCTGCTGCTCTGTTGTGGCCGGGAATTATTCGCATGAGTGTCAACCCACCAGGTGAGGCGTCTCTGAAGCCCCTGACGATGTCCCTCAAGGAGCCCTTCCCACAAATGTTCGTATCTCAAGGATGGTGGAAGTCCATCTGATTACTAACAGGTTTTCATTTTAGAAGGAAAATCAGCACAGAATGATGCTCTCCCCTGTCCCATCTTGGAGAGTCATCCCAGTGCTGGTGCAGAGTGAACAGAAAGTGCTGGAGACCGCCTGGTCCTGAGACTATTCCCCATAAAGGAACTGGGGAGGGGGAAACCTAGGAGTTGAGCATCTCTAGAAACTACAATTCCGTGGCCACCCCGACCTCATCATTGCTCAGAATGGTTCGCCCATGTACACCTCGGCGCCGCCCTACCTGCATGAGCAAAGTCTAGTTCTCCTCATCCCTCCTGCAGCCACATGTTTCCTCCTGCCCACCTTCTCGTCCTTGGATTTCCTCTGTCTCCATCCAGCATAGAACCCATGACCCATACTTCAGCCGCCTGTTGTCAGTGCCCCCCGTGGTGTTGCATTTCTCCTGTTCCTGACCCTGCCACTGGCTTGTCCATACCTGGGCCCAGAGGCCAAGGCCCAGAGAGCCACCCAAACTCCCAGGCCTGGTGCCGCCGCCAACGCAGGGGCCTGCGGGGCCTCCCTCTCCACCAGGCAGCTCCCTCTTTCACTCCTCTAAGTGGCTTTTCCAGTCCCTCTTGGTTTCCCTCAAAGTCCCTTTGTTATCCCCTCCCCACCCTCCCAAAGAGATGACTTGACTTCCTACTTCAGAGCTAAAACAGTTCCCTGCACCTATGAATGAATCCCTCCGGGGCACACGCTGTCCTTATCTGCATCCAGCTTATCTCAGTGGGAGAGGAAACCCTCTTCCTGCCCCAGGGCCACTCCCCTGCCCCCTTCGGCCTCCTTGGACCCTGTCCCATCTGTCCTCTGCTGCTTGGCCTCTTCAATCTCCTTTTTCCTCAGCTCTTCTCCTCAGCCCCATCCCAGGGACTATGCATTTCCAGACCCTCCCACGCTGCTTTTGTCAGTGACCTTCTAATTTCCAAACCCGGAAGTATACTTTTCAGACCTCTTCTATCTTGACCCTTCTGAGGTATCTGTTGCTCTTGACTGCTCTTTCCTCTAATCTCTTCTCCCTTGGCTTTGGTGACAACACTCTTACTTGGGTTTTTATCACCCTTCTGGTTTCTCTTCGTAATAACCTTCATCTGGCCACCCGTAAAACATTATTGGGCTTCCCCAGGGGTTATAAGTACCTATTCTGTGCCCCCATAGCTCCTGAGCTCTGAGGAAGCCTATCATGGTCTATCAATGTGTCAGTCTTTCTGTACTAGATCTAGTATCTCAAGTTTACCTGGGCACACGTCTACAGTGCCCTCATCTCTATTCCCAGTGCCCAGCATGCCACCTGATACTTATTGAGTGCTCAGTGATTGCTGATTAATGGTGCAGCTCGTGGCAGAATGGATCCCTAACCTTTTTTAGATGTATGAGTGGATCAACCTTTTTGTTTTTCTGTACTTAACCATTTTTCCCTCCAAAAGTGCAATGCAGTGTCAAAAACTGAATTAAAAATCTTAGAACATTTTTTGTTTGTTTAGAGATTCATGAGAAAATAGGGATTATCTTGAAATGTCATAATTGGGAATCAAGTATACCAGAACCTATGTTGGCTTAACAAATGGCTGAAATCTGGGTTGTGAGAGCCTGGGGGCAGGGTTGAGGGGGTGGCAGTAGGGAAAGAGGACAGAGTATTAACTTGGGCTTGCATTTCTATGACTTAAGATCCTACTGTAAGTGGAAAAATTTAGTTTACTTTGTACATGCTATGCATATAGAGCAGCTATTTGGGGGACAAAGTAAGGAATCTGGCTCAATATCTGAATTTAGCATCACAATCCCTGACCTTTGGCATAGGTCACTACAATGAGTCACAGATACCAAGCTCTAAAATCTTTTTTTTTTTTTGAGACAGGGTCTTACTCTGTTGCCCAGGCTGGAGTGCAGTGGCTTCATCATAGGTCACTGTAACCTTGAACTCCTGGGCTCAAGGGATTTTCCTGCCTCAGCCTCCAGAGTAGCTAGGACTACAGGTGTGTGCCACCATGCCCGGATAATTTTTCTATTTTTTGTAGAGATGGGGTTTCACTCTTGCTCAAGCTGGTCTTGAACTTCTGGCCTCAAGCAATCCTCCTGTCTTGGCCTCCCAAAGTGCTAGGATTACAGGTGTGAGCCACCGCACCCAGCGTAAAATCTGTTCATTTGTAAGTTCAAAGTACATATATATTCATATATATTCTTCATTTGATTTGATTTTTATGCCAGCCCAAGGAGGCAGAATTTTTTATCCCCATTTTATAGATGAGCAATCTGAGAGTCAAAGAGATTATATAATTTGTTCAAGGTTAAGCAGATGGTAAGTTAGAGCAATGGGACTTAAGCTCCAAGGCAGTGCTCCTATATTATACTTCCTTTCAATGAAGATTAGTGATATTTGTTTCTTTTGCCTTTTGATATTATCCATCCTGTTTCTGGTAGCAAGACAGGGCATTGTGGCAGTTTGGAGGATCCTGGTGGTTAGGGTCATGAATGCTGGCTCTTCTTTTAACTGGCCTTGCTATCTTGGACACATCACCAATCCTCTGTGAGCTTCAGTTTCTGCATCCATAAAATGGAGAAAATAACAATCATACTTACTATACAGGTTTCAATGAATTAATATGTGCAAAGGACTTGGCATAGTATCTAGTGCATGGTAACCTTTTAATAAGTAGGGAATATTAATATTATGTTATTATATGTTTATGTATTTTTCAAAGCATCCAAATTCCTCACTTTTCAAAAAGAAGGGCTCTTTCTAAGTGTTTACGCTGGATCTTATTGACCCCTAGTTTGAGGTCAGGTTGATAATGTATTCATTAATCTAACATTTACATAGAACTTGGAATGGGCAAGGAGGGTAGGAGGCACTCTGAGATGCACACTGTCAGCTTCCAAGGACCCTTGCAGGGGTGCAGCTCCAGGGCCCCCACCCTTTCTTTCTCTCTCTCTCTCTCTCTCTCTCTGAGGTGGGGGTTTGAGGATGTGGCCAAGAAGACCTTTAGGTTGCGTCTCCAATGGTAACTGCCCTAGTTGCACATTTCCAGACATCCATGGCTGGAGCCCTTTCCTATTGGGACAGGAATTCCTTTTCCTTTGGAAAGGCCAATGGAGGCCAGTGGTGATGTCTGCAACCTAGAGTCTCCATCCTGAGAAAGCTGATCTATCTGTGTGCAGAGTTGTCACTGGCAAACACAGCATCCAACAGATATCACAGCAAAAACAGCGTCATTGTGTGGAGGCCATCCCAAAAGCCTGAAATCTGTGTAGGAGGGGTCTAGGTGGGAGGGGGCTGACCTCCAAGTCTGAGGACAGTGACTTCTGGGTCAGACAGGTGTCTAGGGCATTGGGAGGGGGAGAGGAATGTGGCCAGGAGGGTGGGCAGGGCTTGATGGCATTGGAATGAGGACCAGAGGGGCAGGGCATCCTTCTGGGATTATGACTGGGCCTGGCGAGGACAGTGAGCAAGGGTGTGTTTGCCATTAGGATATTTAAGCGTTGTCTCACTGGTCAGAGAACTAGACTGGCTTCCCTGGGCTGGAGGCCTCAATCTTGCCCTTCCCCCAGCCAAGATCTCAAGCTTTCAGCTGGTGCTTCATCCGGGTCCAGTGTCCTACATTCAGTTCTAGGCATGACCCATTCAGGGAACTGTTCTGAGTGTCTCAGTAGGTGACCTCTACCCTTACTAGAAAATCTCCCAACCATATTACTAATTTCGAGGACAAAAAATTTAGATTTCTTTTTAGCAGTTGAATTTGAATTTCATGACTATGATGGACTCAAAATATGAGCCTGAGTGTGGCCCCTGTACCACCACATCTGAATCACCTGGGGGGAGGGGTGTTGAAAAAATGAATGCATATTTTCCCCAGGTTATCCCAAGACTTAGTGGATTAGAGGCTCTGGGGTGGGACTTAGGGATCTGCTGATTAAAATCCTTCAGGATGACCTGATGCTGATGTTTGGGACCACTGATGTAGAAGGTGCACTGATTGATAGGCAATATGGATAAGAAGGGGAACTCTCCTGATGTGCCAGTCCTGCCCACCACCCCAGGTTCACAGGTGGTGAATGTAAAACGAACATTACCATCTCAGGAAGCTTATTTTAAGTGAGAATTTACCTCTAGAAGTCTCTTAACCTCTCTGAGCCTCAGATACTGCTTCTCTAAAAGGAGTAGTCTATATTAGATGAGCTCTAAGCTCTGAAAACTAGCAATGGAGTCAGTTCGGAACTGGATGTCGTGGTCAGGTGGGGGAGGCGCATACTGGGGGAGACTGGGAATTTGCCTTTGAAATCCAATTTCTGGAATTGGACAGGGATAGATGCGTCCGACGGTCCTCTAAAACCCAAAGTCGAGTGAATTTGCCCAGCGGGACACTCCTGGTTCTCAGAGCCTCAGTTTCCCACCCTTCCTGCGCCCCAACCCCCACCCCACCCTGCAGGGGCACTTGTTGCTAGGCTGCAGGAAGAGGAAATTAAGTGCAAAGAGCTGGGGAGAGCGCCGCAGCCTGGCTGGGAGAGTTGAACCCTTACCCCTCCCACTCGGGACTCTTCCAGGTAAGCCTCCCAACGCCCCTCTCCCCCGCCCCGAGGGCGGTGGCCCCTTTCACAGACCTGACGAATCGCCCACCCATTCCCGCCGCCGCTCCTCGGCGCGCGATGGAGGCTGGATTGGTCGGGCCTGGCGTGCTGCTGGCTCCGCCCCCGCAGCCCTCTGGTTGGCGGCGGCGGCCGCGGGCGCGGGGCGGGTCCGCCGGCGGGGCGGGGCGGCCAGTGCCCGGGGGCTGGTGGGCTGCGGGACCCGGGCGGGAGCCCCAGCCGAAGCCGGAGCCGCGGCGGCCGCGGAGGACGGGCGCCGGCGCAGTGCAATGAGGGAGCCAGCGGATCTGGGGTGAGCGCGCCCGGGGCCGGGCGTGGGCGTGGGCGTGGGCGGGGGAGGGAGCGCCGGGCGGAGAAGGCCCGGGCTGGGGGCGGCCAGACGCCGCGGGGCTCAGGGTACCGGCCGGCTTCGGCAGCCGTTGGCGCGGCGGAGCGCGGGGGTCGGCCCCCCACCCCGCTGTCACGGCCCGGGTACTGACGGGGACGCCCAGCTGCGACGCCCCCGAGCAAACCCTTCCTTCTCTTGGAGCCGTGTCGGGAGGTGTGGGCTTGACCCCGGCCGGAGGTGCCCGCCGGCCCGTCCCTCCACACTGCGGTCCGGGGCGCCCGGGTTCTGGTTCAGTCCCGGGCGGGGAGGCACCGTCACACGCAAACTAAAGGAAAACGGCTTACAGTTTTATGAATGGGGCCCTGGGTTCCTGTCACCCCCCTCGCCCACGACTCGAAATGCTTGGAAGTGGAGAACCGCAGTTACTTTACGCGAATCTGTCAGAGGTTGGCTGCGCCTCGCTTGTTTTTCTCCAACTCCTGGGAAACGCGGGTGGCCGTGGGGTGGTTCGTGTGCTTTGGAAGGGAGGCGGCGGCGTGCCGAAATCCGGGGGATCGGAAGGTTAACAAGTGACATTGAGCTGAGGCCTAACGCCAGGTGCCCTGCCGGGAGCGCGGTGTGACGGTGGACGCCGTCTCTGCTGGCTGGGGAGCACAAAACCGAAACGGTGGGACCGGGAGAAGGAATGGGCCGGCCGGCCACCTTGCATCACACACGCTGCCCTGAGCTCACGGCTGAGACGGGAGTTGGTGCAGGAGAGTTTTCCCCTTTTGAAAGTGGTTTTTGGAAAACTTAGCCCCTCAGTGGGTTGATAGTTACTTAAACCATGGTTGTTATGGTTACAGGGAATCAAATGTTAGGGCAAAGTCTGTTTCCACCCTCGCTCTTTTTCCAGAGCCGTGAGGTACTTTGTCACTACGTTTTACAGACACTGCACAGGGAGAACTTACTTTTTTAGACTTGAAGGAAGAGCGTGGGCTCCTTGAGGGCAGGGGTCGTGCCATATTCATGTTTAGAGTCCCAGCGTCTTGACGCCATCACTGCTCTGCACGCAAATAGAAAGGAAGGAGTCTTTTTACATGTTTTATGATTCTCAAAGGATTTAGAGGAGTCGTTTCAGGAGCCAGGTGTAAGCTGGAAGGGAAGCAGCCAGTGACTTTTAAATGGAAAACAATAAGGAAAAGTAGAGGACAGATGATCTTGAACTCTGGGCTAGGGAGAGTTTGAGGAGTCTAGGATTGTGAGTTTTAGAGCTCGTTGACACAGGGAACCTTATCTCATATTGGAAGAGTGAAACTGCCATTTCGGTTAGCTCTTACCCAGCCCATAAACTATTGCAGTGTTCTTTCAGATTCTTCCACAGATCGGTGGTTGGTGTAAACTTAGGGAAAACAAGTAAGCCTCCTGAGGTGATGGGAGTAGAGTGGGGTTTTTGCCATATCATTTCTTCCTTGTTACTTGAGTCTCTCTGGGAGCTTCAGTGAAGGCTTGGAGAGAGGGGATGTGGAAGGCTCTGGGTGAACTAACTGAACTTGCTTGCACATCTACCTCCAGGAAAAGGCACATGCCTGAGAGGAAGGAGATTAACAAACTGATTCAGATCAGAAGATGGTGGTAATTGAGTCCATGGACAAATAACCTGAGGGCTGGGACAGATCCGAGGAGGAAGGAAAAGTTCAGGAGTTTGGTTTGGGCTGAGTATTGGAGGTCTGAAGAGCAAGGAGAATGTCATCATGTGAGAAGATTAGAGACATAGTATATGCCAAACATACTGTTTGTTATTAGAGATTATGTTATTAGAATGCTTCTGGAGAAGAAGCAGGAAGGATTAGGATTTTAGGTAGAATAAATGTGTGGGATGTTTTGGACAAAAAGCAATTTCCTGGAATCAAAAAAGAAATATTCATTCAACTAATTTTTATTGAAAGTCTGCTGTGTGCCAGAAACTGCCAGGCATTACAGATATGATGGGATGAAAAATAGGGTGCAGATTATTTCTGCATGCCATATAATTTACCTTCCCTGCAAGTTAAAAGCTCCTGTTTTCCGGGGATTTTCTGAAGCTCTTGAGGACAGAAAGGGGAGAAATACACAGAATATTACTTAATGTAAGAACGTAACAGAGTAATGGGGAAATTTTTCCCACTATAGGTTACTCTCAGTATCAAACTGAATCTTCAAAGATCAGTTTTCTGTGTCAGGTTCAATATAAAACTGTATTCATCCTCATTTCTATTGACCAGTGTCTTTTGATGGTAAATGCCTGTTCTTTCTTTTTTTTCTCTTTATCAATTCATGTATCAAAAAATTAGGACGTTCATTAAACACACACTGTCCCTTGTCCTCCAGGTGCTTCCAGTTCATTTTCTTTGCTTGAGTATCCCTCACAGTCTACTTCCTTCTGTCTGATCCTTATTATCTCCTGAGGGTCCCCTTGAGGGATTGTTGAGGTCACAGGGAATGCTCCTTCTTTGATTCTGTCCCAAGGCAGAAGAAGACTAGTGTAGGAAAGAGAGCATTGTTGAGTTACAGCTCTGCCAGGTACTTCTTCTGCCCTTTATGTATATCCTCTCCAGTCCTGGAGCAGCCCTCTGAGGGAGGTGGTGATAGCTTCATTTTACAGAAGAGAAAACTGAGGCTCAGAGCAGTTCAATAACTTTCCCAGGGTGATAAGCTGGTTAAATGGTGGAACAGGAATTTCGATCTAGGACTTTGATTACAAAACGTGCTTTTTCCATTGTACCACAGTGCTTTTCCTGGGAGAGGAATGGCAGTTTATTAGAGATGGTAGTACAGTGCCCCTCTTGAATGGACATGTGAAAGGTCAGGTTTAGAGATATTCAGAGAATTGCCACAGTTAATGAGCTCCTGTGCTTGTGGTAGAGCCGAAGTTAGCAGCCAGTGTCCTGCTTTTGGGCCCACTGCAGTTTTGGGTAGTTCACGAGGGTGTGGGGAAATCTCAGTTTACTGCCATGGAAAGGTGACTAGCTTTACTGGGTCTGTATTCCTGTGCTCTACTTACCAGTTGTGTGACCTTGGGTAAATTACTTTCTCTCTCTGTACCTCAGGTTCTTTATCTATAAAGTAGGATGATATTCCCATTTCAACAATGCTAAGACTACAATTTATCTCATCTTAACATTTCTGGAAAAAAACATTATAATCTGTGGAGGCTTACAGTTGTAATTGTCAGTGGCTTCCTTTTTTGGTACATAAAATAATGGTGTGTCTTATAGTCAGTGGTTTTAGATTAGATGAACTATGGTAGTACCTTATTTATAGGTAGTTGTAGGGATTAAATGAGGTCACTTATGGCCCTGGCTTATAGTGAGCACCCAAGAACAGTTGGGCTTTCCAGTGACAGAATGAACGGTTAACTGGGGAAAGCTGGAGAGCATCTCATAAGATGCAACAATCCATGATCTATGGGCTGGAGGAACGTTTTCCAATTTGCCTGGAGCTCTGTCCTTTGGCTGACTCTCTTCTCTGTGAGAAGCATTGACTTTAAGAGCTAACGAGCCATGGACAGACAGCTCCTTTTGTCCTGCCTATTCATTAAGGTCTTTGTCAACTTTAAATCCCAAGTTAAAAATGAATGTTGTTATAAGAAGGCTGGAAACCTACACTGATGTGAATATTTTACATGTGAGTTTTAAAGCAACTCAAGGTTGTGTACAAGATTCTGTGTTGCTCCTTTCCAAACTCCTTATAATGCTTAATTACATTGCATAAAATGTCCATGAAACACCATTAATGAGAGGGATGCTAGGAGGTCATGAAAGGACAGAAGTGCTGGACGTGGTGTTGGGAGGCCTGGCTGCAGTCCTGGCAGTTTCACCTGTTAGCCCCACTTCACCATCAGAAACTCACATTTTCCAACCGCCCGCTGTGTGGATTACCCAAAATTGCACTGGGCAGAGGCAGGACAACGGGCTGCACATCACTTCACCATTCTCGGCCTTAAGAGGTCTCTCTTCCAAAATGAGGACTTGATCTCTTAGACCCCTCCTACTCCCTCCCCCCAGCTCAGGTTATACAAGTTTATGAATTTAAGGATCTGAGAAATTAAATGGTTGAAAGGAAATGACTTCATTCAGGACTAGGTGGATGTTTGTGACAGTGCTTTGAAAAGCAAAAAACAATGACAGGTGATAACAATATGAGTTAACTATCATTTATGGAGAATTGCTGTGTGCCAGGCACTATTTCTACTTTTAAACCTCACGATACCCTATGGAGTAGTAGATACTATTATGAATCTTATTTTAAGATGAGGAAATTGAGGTTCACAAAAGTTAAATAGCTTGTCCAAAATCACACAGCAAGGTTAACGGCATGTAGTTGGGCCTAGAACTCCGGCTTAAATTGCTCCCCAGTGGATGCCCTAATAGTACTGAACCCTATATACACTATATTTTTTCCTATACATATATATCTATGATAAAGTTTTATTTATAAATTAGGCACAGTAAGAGATAACAATAATCGATAATAAAATAGAACAATTACAACAATATGCTGTTCACAATTTCATGGATGGAAGATTCATTCTTACTGTAGATCTTAGCAATCTCAGCATACGATTTTTTTTCTTACGATGTTGAGAACTTTCACCTTTTAACTTAAAGCAAGCACTTTACAGCTTTGGCATATCCAAATTACCACCACCACCACTCTTGTGCTTTGAGGCCATTCTTAAGTAAAATAAGGGTTACTTGAACACAAGCACTGTGATACCAAGACAGTCAATCTGATAACAGACAGCTACTAACTGACTAAGGGGTGGGTAGCATCCGTTGGACAATGGGATGACTCACGTCCTGGGTGGGATGGAGCAGGACAGCAAGAGATTTCATCGTGCTGCTCAGAACGGCGCCAATTTAAAACTCCTGAATTGTTTATTTCTGGGATTTTCCATTTAATATTTTTGGACCTCGGTTGACCTTGGGTAACTGAAACCTCAGATAAGGGGCCTACTTGTATTGGAAGAACTTTATTGAATCTAAAGAATAACTCTTATGGGAGTTGCAGAAGACTTAAGTCCTTGAAAGGAAAGGATTTTCTTTGGTGAGCAAAAGCCATAGGCCAGGTCGTTGTGAGCATAAGTGGGGCTGTTGAGAGAAGAGTCTAACCTTCCCTGAGGAAGCTGGCAGGAGGGGAGACCTGGGTGGGCTTTGAAACAACCAGGCAACCTTTGTTTGTTGGCTTTGCCTGGAATATTGGTTCTAAGGGCTTTCCCCTAAGAAGATTATTGGGACTAACACACTGAGTGTTTCTCTGGCTTATTTTACGGTTGAGAATGGGACTGGGCAAGAGGTGTTGTCTTCAGGCATAAGCTTACTTAGGATTTGAGATTAAAACCCACCTCTTGGACTGCTCCTGCAAATAACCTTTCAGAATCACAAGATGCATTTTATAAGAGCTTCATTTCTCTTTTGTTATTTAAAGCTGACGTAAGCTGGCTTGTTCTCTTATTCAATTTTCAGTCCTTCCTTAGCCCTAATACTGTCTTTTAAGCAGTGTTCCTAAAGATGGTTATATTTATCATTTTGGGCTTGAAATAGAGAATTTAAAAATCTTTCCACTGAAAGGACTGACTGAACAATGATTATCAGTTATTCAACAAGTATCTGAGCATCTACCAGGGCCAAGCATCGTGCTTGGCATTGGGAATCTGATGGGGAACAAAACAAATGTGGTCTCTGCCTGCACTTAGCATATTATCTAGTCTAGACAATAAACAAGTCAACAGATGGATGCATTGTGTGCATTAAATTGTAAAATGTGTGAACTCTTTCTCTGAATGAAAAGAGCAGGGCACTGAGAAAGGAGTACGGGGAAGGATCTGGCAACTGGGAGTGTCGGGCAGAGCATTTCAAGAGAGGGAGCAACATGTGAATATAGTGTGGCTGCAGTGAGGAGGGGCAGAGAGGGGAAGACGGTAAGGGCAGGCCCAAAAGGTGCCAGGCTCCGGAGGGCATGTCGCAGGGCAGCACAGTGTGGAGGGGAGAGCAGGGGCTTGGGAGCCAGATGCTGCTCGAGGGGCCTTGGGAAGTTTCTTAGCCTTCCACGCCTTAGTTTCCCACCTCCGAGTGGCTGTGAGGGTTGAATGAGCCCTGAGAGCAGTGCCTGGCATGTACAGAAAGGGCTGTGGGTAGGGGCTGCTGACTCTCGGAGCAGTGGGAACTTGATCTGGAGTGGATGAGCTTCTGTTCTTAGTCAACACTTTCCATCATTCCATGTGTATAATACCCATAGGGCCGAGGGTAAAAGTAAGATGGTAATAGGCATGTCCACTGGTGGCTTTCGAAGGCAGAGTTACTTGCTTGGTGTTGGACTTTTTGTAATGTGCTAAGCATTTAGCACCCATACTTGGGAGACTTGGCCCTACTTATAGGAGCCTCTGCGGTGAGGGCAGTGCTCAACATGGAGCAAGGTGGACCAGAAGCAGTTGTTCCTCTGCTCCTGCCTGCAGTTGTCTGCTTTAGTGTTTGGATGTGGGAGGGAGATTTTTAGCCTTTTTTTCTGATAAGAGAAGGGACAGACACCAGTGGCCTTATTACTAGATGATCAAAACAGGGAGACTCGGAGTTGCCGTGGGCAACCTGCCTGAACCCCATCTCAGACGAGATTTGATGTGGTGTTTTTCATTCAGAGGAACAGCCACATCTCAGTATCATACAAGGGAGAACTTCATAAAATGCGTCACTGGTTTTGGTTCTTTGGCCTGTCTTGGAACCATCAGTAAAATACTACGAACCCAGCCATATTAAAGTTATAATTATCCCGCAAAGTGTTTGTTGGACCTGATCAAATTTGTATGTAATTACAGTAGTTTTTTAAAAAAAATCTTTTATTCTGGAAAACTTTTAAAAATACACAAAAGTAAAGACCAATATAATGGGCCCCATGCATCTATCACTTAATTTCCATAATAATCAATTTTTGCTAATCTTGTTCCAAGATAGTGTCACATTGAAGCTTTCATTGGTGAATTTTCTATCATTGTAGAAATGTATCTTTGGACTGTAAAATCATTTGGTAGATATGATCCTAGAGAAAAAAATTACTGCATGCTGCATAATTATAGGGCTGGTGTTAGGTAGTTGAAATTCAGAATCTGAAATGAACATTTCTTGGAAACCCCTTATAGACTTGCTTATGAGAAGTACGCATAAAAAATTAGAGTTCTTTCAAGGTGACCAGTTAGTCTGGGTATTACTCAATATCAACAGTTTTGGACAGTATGTAGGCACACAGGAAAAAAAAATCTGTATCCACAATGGCTTATAAAATTATGGTCCCTCTCTTGCCTGCAAGGAAGTCACAGGTTATTTCAAACATTCTTAGCAAATGAATTTTACACAAAGCTCAAACTGTGAAACTGGTTAAAAAGCAGTATTTTCGTGGTATATATTACTTTAAGTTCAATTTACAGCATTCACTTGTAAAATCAAGCAGGATATGTTGAAAGTCTATGTTAAACTTTTATTTTGTTTTTATTTTTTAAAGGGGAAATTCAAATCATACGTGCAAAGAACCCTGTATCAGCGCCTCTGTACACCACTGTCCAACAGAGCTATCTGTAATGTTGGGAGTATGCTAGATTTATGCTCTCTAATATGGGAACCACTAGGTAACATGTGACTGTTAAATGTTAGAAATGCAGCCAGTGCAAGTGAGAAACTGAAGCTTTAGTTTTAATTAATTAAACTGAAACTGAAGTTTTAATTTTAATTAATTTTAATTTAAATAGCTCTATGTGGCCATATTGGACAGTATAGCTCCAGGGTTTATTAAACCACCAATCTCAGTGATAGGAAAGAACCCAGCACAAACTAATCTGGGCAAGAAATGAAAGAGCGCATGTTACATGTAGTTCCCAAACTCAGTACATTTTAAAGAAAAGGAGTTTGATTATGTAGCAGAAGGAAGAACCACTTGGTGGGGTTCATGGTCTTCCTTTAAGAGCAAGGCTCAGAGATCTGAGGAGGTTTGATTTGATGCCATGGTGTCTCCTGGGGCTCAGGACTTTGTGAAATGAGCAGTGAATCTCAGTGAAAAGTACTTGGGCTGCTTGTTGCATTGTAGAATGTCTGTAAGAGGTAGGGAGCAGTCTGTTAAGTGGCTTATAGGAAGGTTTCAGGAGGTAGGATTACCCCCAGTTTTGGGAGTTGTGTTCGCTGCCACAGGATTTAGAGGCTGCCTTTGGGCAACACCCAGGGCCTCAGAGGAGACAATGTAGAGCTATCTTGGTCACCTCTTATCTCCAGTGCATAGTAGATGCTTGATAAATATGTGTTAAAAATGGGTAACAGTTTCAGGAATAGATTTAGAAGTAAATAAGAGAAGGGCTTTACATTTATCCAGAAACTCTGAAAAATAGGTGCAGAGGGAAGTATAATGCCAGTGAGCTGCAGAGTTTGCACAGCTAGTGCATTCTGCTAGAGGCAATTGACATTTCTCCTCACTGCAAATGCAAACTGGACCTCTCTCCCCTCGCCCTTATCTGATAGTCCCCTACCAAGTTGATTTTTATCTTGTAAACATCTCTGGAATGATACTCTCCTCTGCAGCTTCATCATCACTCTAGTCCAAACATCTCTCCTTTTGCTTGGAAGCCTGCAGCAGCCCTCACTGACCTGCCCACATGTCTGCTGTCACAGTGGTCTTTGAAAAATTCCTAGTGTGATCATGTCACATCCTGGCTCAAATCCTATGAAGGTTTCTTGTTGCTCCTGGGACAAGATCTACATTCTGAAGATGTTTAGATGCTGTGTGATCTAGCCCCTCCTGCCGCCTTCTCCAGCATGGGGTCTCTGGCTCTCTCCTCCTGGTTTATTATATTCCAGGCTCACTGACCACCTTTCCATTCCCAGCTGGAAGGGAGCTAGACCTTTCAGGAACTGAACCCTCTGCAGGAAATGGCTCCACCCCCCGCCTCGCCCTCTTTTTATCTCTTGGCCTTTGTAGCACTTATCACAGTTTGTTAGTTTGTTATTACATATTCTTTAGTAGATACCTCCTTTTTCCTTTCCTTCAGAAAGGCAGGGACCTTGTCGATTTTGCCATCATTATATACCCAGTACCCAGCATAGTGTCTGACTCATTGGCCATGCTTCTTAAATATCTGTTGGGTGAATGAATGAATGAATGCAAACACACTACAAAACAAGGGGAAACTTCACTTGAGCAATGCTCTTCAAAACTTGGGTTTATTGGAGGGGTTGAGTGGTTTTTAGGGAATAACCCTAAGGAAGGGAAATGGGGCGGGGGGGAAGTCCACAGGGATCCATCAGTGGAGCTGTGCAGCAGGTTTAGAGCTGTCCTATGAAGGAAGGTTCTGAGGAAGCACTTTCCGTGTCCTTGTCCCAGACTTTTTGCCTGCCATGATGGGATTTGAGGGTGGCCCTCTCATCTGGATGGGCTTCCTGTGCCCAGCCTCAGGAGGCATTGAATGTGTCATCGGTAGCATGGGGCTCCAATGTGAGACCTCAAGATTGGAGTCTTCCATATTCAGCCCACAGTCAGGCATGTAGTAGTCTTCCTCTCTTCCTAGAGGGTAGGGATTCTGCCCTGCTCATATTTGTGCCCCTCTCTTCCCTCTTACCCACCTCCCTCCAACCCATCAGCAAACCCAAGTACTTTGCCTATGGAGGGTGTTTGGCAAGTGTTTGTTAGTAGCTACTGGTACTACCTGCTGGACACTAAAGAGGGCTCTAGGCAGTAGTAGGAGGGAATTCCGGTTGTGTCTTGGCAGGTGGGGGACGGTAGGGAGAGGCTTCCTGCTGTTGGGAGATCCCCTGTTGGAGAGAAGGGGGCAGCTGTGTTTAGACGTGATACTGCAGATGGGGAGGCTTCCTGCCTCCTCTCTCTTCCTGACACTGATTTCCAGATGAGTTGGGGAGCCTGCCAGTGCTCAGCAGATCCATCTGTCATGTGGAAGGGAAACAGGAGGAACCTGGGTCTTCCCCGGGAACTTTGAAGTTATGAGTAGGAAATAGAAGGGCTTGACACCAAAATGGTGGTTAAATTTCTTCTACAACTTTTGTGATTGTGACTCTGAAAGAGAAAATTGGTATGAGTTGTCACTAGCTGGTTTCCTAGATAGTGCTCTTTTGGAAGGAAGGGACAGGTTCCCCAGACCAGGGCCTCTGATAACCAGAGAGGAGGTATTTCGTGAAGACCAGAGTGATATATTTTCTGGGAGACTTGCAAGCCCGGTTAAGAAGGCCTTAAGCTGTATAGTAAGAGGACA
Organism: Daubentonia madagascariensis; assembly: GCA_023783475.1. Lineage (NCBI taxonomy): Eukaryota > Metazoa > Chordata > Mammalia > Primates > Daubentoniidae > Daubentonia > Daubentonia madagascariensis. The sequence goes on from JAKFHU010000487.1 coordinate 14,865,490, forward strand.
GAAGAAAAAAGTATACAGGAAAGTTGCAGAACCAGACGACAAGCAGACCTGTGTGACCTAGCAGCATTCTAGGCACCAAAGTGGTGCCTCTCAAGTGGAAACTAGCACCAAAGCTGGTTGAGAATGCCACTGAGGGAGGCGCCCAGGAATCTGTAAACTCATGCCTGGGAGTGAGCAGCTAATGCCTCCGTGCACTGGAAACCTTAACAGCACAGCCAGGTAAATATGATCTGGTGGTAGGTAGGATTGGCGTTGGAGCAAAGTAGTATGGGTACGTCTGGCCCCAAAAGAAAACCCTATGAGTGATACATTCTGTGTGCCCTGAGTGTGGAAACCATTTCAGTTGTGATGGAAAGAGGGGTGAGGGGAGCAGGTTATGTTGTTGTAGGATGCTGCCTGCCAGACCGAGGAGACAATGTTCTTTTCCATAGATAGATTTTAGAATAGGCCCTCTGGCAGGTGTAGCAGACCATGCAAATGTTTGTATAAGGTGAATTATTTTTATTTTATTTAGAGACAGGATCTTGCTCTGTTGCCCAGGGTGAAGTGCAGTAGTGTGATCATAGCTCAATGTAACCTCAAAATCTTGGGCTCAAGTGATCCTCCTACCACAGCCTCCTAAGTAGCTGGAACTACAGGCATGCACCACCATGCCCAGGTTATTTTTTGTAGAGACGAGGTCTGGCTGTGTTGCCCAGGCTGGTCTCAAACTCTAGGCCTCAAGTGCTCTTCCTGCCCCGGCCTCTCAAAGTGCTGGGATTACAGGCGTGAGCCACCGTGCCTGGCCTAAGGTGAATTCTGTTACAAGTAGACCATGTGATAAATTCTAACCTCACCTTGCTGATAATTTTACTAAAACTCTGAAAGCAGGTAGAGGAAAGAGTGTGTTGGACATAATGATGACAAATAGGGACAAGCCAGTTGACAGTGTGAATGAAGTAAAAGCCATCCAGAGGGCAGGGGGACCTGTGGCTGTGGCCCAGGGAAAGTGCAGAGCTCACAGTCAGACAGCACCTGCTCATCGGGCTGAGCATTTCCTACCTTATGTTATTGTTTCCTTTGACAAAAGTGATGGAAATGCTCCTCACCTGAACTAAAACAGGAGCCATCTTGGTGTCCTTAGTGCCCAGATGCTTGTTAGGAATGACCACTTGAGTATGAGTCCACGACAGTGACTAATTTGATGTGGCTGCCTCCTTGGTTTCTCATCCACCTCATCCCCTCTACAGAGTTGAGAGCAGAAACTTCTTTCTGAAGCTGAAGGGAGCTGTCCTCAGGGAAAGTTGAACCTCTTGCCCCGGCTAAGTTCAGAGGCAAGATTGAAGTAGAAAATAAGTCAGAGTAGTAGAAAACCCATGGGAAAGGAGTTGCTTTTGTTTTAATTTCCCAGGGTAGGCTGATGTCTGTGGGGATATGATGAGTGGCATTTGATCCTGATGAGGTAGTAATAGTAAAGCAGGAACATTAATTTTTCTTTTTTAAGGCTAAAACTCCCAGCAGAAATGACTATTGATCATGCTCTGAGCCAGAAACCAAACTCATTTGGTCAGCCTAGATTTTGTGTTAAGGCTTGGCTGTGATCGAGAATGGTGTTCACAGGGGGCTTAATAGCCTGAAGTAAATTTTATTTTGGGAGGTCTGATCTGTGGCAGTAAGATCTCAGGGAAGAAAAAAACACATCTTGAGTTTCTGAGTTAGGTGATAGAGTTGTTTTGGCAGCAAGTATAGCAAGTCCAGGGCCTAAATTTTCTGGGGTAGATGGTTGAGAAGTCCTTCTGAAAAGGACTACATGAATTTTTAATGCCAGGGTGTTAGTCTCAAAAAATAAAATTGAAAACATACTTTTTATATATATATATATTTTTTTTTTTTTTTGACCCACAGCTTTGAAGGAGCCTTCCAGAAATTACAAGTTTAATTATTTCTAAAACCTAGCTGTACTATGGCCTGATAAGACTTTTAGCCACTTAGTGGTATCTGTCAGAACTGACCCACTGGCCTCAGTTTCCCCTCCCAGGACTGCTCTCCTGCCCCTCCCGCTCTCCCTCCCACAGTGCTCCAGCGGGGTGTCCTGGCCTCTCACTCAGCATTCTGCTGAGCAAGCACACAGAAGACTGCTCTGCTGGTTGGTTGATGTTAAGAGAGATGGCTGCTGTATAGCAAGCTGTGGGGAAAAAAGGTGTATGTTTTGGCTACAGGTTTCTATGATTTTAGGAGCTTGTTTATAGCAGTGCATAAGTTGGCATTTGAAGTGGGAATGAGAGGTTTTGGTTTCCTGTCCTTACAACAGTAAACAGTAGGTCAAGGGCAGGTACCCGGGTCAGTCCCTTAGTCCTTACTCCTGCCTGTCAGCGTAGGATACGCATCGGCACCTTTCAAAGTGTGGTGCTATTGCCAAGGGAGGGAGGGTCTCTGCCAGACAAGCAGGAAGGCCAGAATCTGGCTTCGGAATCCTCATCCCCTGGGATGATTTCAAGCCAGATTCTTTGAGGCTTGGTAAAGGGTTTATAAAATAGGTTATCCCCACGTTTGGTTCATGTGGGCTGGTTATCCAGCTATCCCTTGAGCGTCCAGCACATGCTGCTGCTTAGAAGACAGTGGCTATACTTGGGGGCTGTCACTGGGCAGGTCCAGATTCTTGTCGTGAGAGTCAGCCTTCTGTGAATCTTTAAAATGGGTCCTTACCTTGCTGTTCCTTTTAGGGAAGGTCTTTGAAGAATCTTAAAGCCGGTGTTTTATCCCTTGAATAACATTAAGCATGAAAAATTCTTAATTATAAAATGGCTGATTAGATTCTTTTCCCCCAAATTAATAGCTTAAATCAGTGTGCCAGTTCTTCTTTTCTTTCTTGCTCATTCTTTCTCTTGCTGAAGTAAGCTTTTAAGTATGTTTTGCAATTGTAATCTGTTTTTCAATTTTTTGGTTATTTATTGAGTGTCTAGAAATAACCAGCTATTTTCCCATCACAGTCTTGCCAGGAGTGAAAATACTGGCGAAGCTTTTGGAGGCACTAGAAGACAGTCGTCTTCCTGGAGTGAGACTTCACCTGCTGTCTTTCTTCTGTCCTGCCCAAGCGCCCCAGGACCATGCACCCACCACCCAAAGGGGTGTAGATCAAAACTCTACCCCTCTTACTCAAAACAATATAATGAATTCTTTACATCTGGGAGGAGGAAGGGAAAGCCTGTGTCTCCTCGAAAATTGAATGTGAGATCTTGTGGATATTTGTGTAGGTGTATTTGTGTGCGGGGGCAGGGGGGTGCCTTTGATTTTCGTCAGGCTTTCAAAGAGCCTTCAACCAAGGAAGGTTAAGGGAGAACTCAAGCTCTAAAATCTCTTGTACCTCTAGTCTAAAAAACTCCAAAGCCAGTTTTTAGAATGGCTTTAGAATACTGATTCACAGTAGGTGAAGAATCTGGCACACAGACAGCACCAGTGAACAAACTGTAGGCTCCTCACTGTGGGAGTCTGTGCACAAGCCTGGCTTTTCCTCACTAGTTACACCAGGTCTTCCCTGGACCCCTGAGATTCTCTTTCCTCACTACTGGCTCCTCTCCCCTCCTCAAATCCTTATGGCCTTTGTAGGGAGAGCACTGGAGAAACTTGTCCTCCTAGTCAGGATCCTGTGCCAGGATATTTTCTCCTTCTTGGGTCCTTAGTCAGTTTCTTTTGAGCACTTTAACTGCCCCTCTGAGTTCTCACAGGGACTCTCTTTTCATTTTTGGGGGGTTTATCTCTTTTATTCCTCTTCTTCCTCCTCTTCCTTCTTTCTTCTTTCTCTTCCTTCATTCTGAATTAATCTGTTCCCTGCCATTGGCTTTTCTATTGGGTCTGGCAATTCTTGTCTGCAGCCAGAAAGGGGGCCTCTGAAGTAGGGAGAGGCCTGGGAGGCTGGTTCTCCCAGCCCTGTGACTCTGGGTGGTGGATCCTGCCCGTCCCTGGAATGCCTTGGGGTCTCAGCTCACCCCTTCCAGGCCAGGAGTCCAGTGATCTGCTCTTGCAGCTTCTGGCGGGTCCAGAACACACATCTGCCATTGCCAGTCACTGGCTCCTTCCTTTCCTCATGAACCACACGTGTGTCCTGTGATGGTGAGCTCTGCTCATGAAAGTATGATTCTGTTTTACATTCTTTTTTCAAGTTTTGTCAGAGGCAGTAAAGACAGAAGTTGTTGCCTTCAGAAAGACCATTCTTCCAGGGGCAGCCCAATATATAAGACAACGCTGGTGACAAATATGCATTATGGTAGCAGAACCCTGTTAGTAGAAATTTAAATTACAGTCAAGAATGATCATCTTCTGCCTTTGGCCATTTAAGATGCTGCTTCTCTCTGAATTTCAACCCCCTGGAGGGGGGGGTCAGGGATCTGGCTCTTAAAGGGTTTTGGAGGAAAGTCTCCTTCCCTTATTGCTTCTGAGGATTCCTTAGACCGTTGGCAGCACACACCTTCACAAAGGTGGGCATGTGATCTGGGAGGCTCTGCTTAAGAAACTGGATCTCTTTATTGATAGAGCCGTCTCATGAGCTAGTAATGCAAGCTGTTGGTAATTACAGAAAACCTACTGTGAAATTCATCTAAAATTAATGAAGAGTCAGCATTGTGGATTTTAAATACAGAGGGAGTTATGGCTTTGGCTCTCAATGATCTGAGTGTAGATTACCTTTCGCTGTAGTCTGTAAACCTTCAGCAGGTTTTCCTTTGCTCCCTGTCGCGCCTGAGGGCTTCCTTCCCTCTGGTCTGGTCGGTTTACATTCCTGTGGCACAGACCCATTTTAATGGGAAGCTACCAAAATATGTAGGGTATTCCAAAGTCAAATGTTTAGGATCACTCATTGCATGAAAGCAGGAAAGCGAAGGGCCCAGTGTATTAAAAAGAGAACAATAAAACACATAGAGAACAAAAACTTGGCAGTGAAAACCAGCTAGATGACTATAACATGTCTGCTTTTCTTGACTTCGATTTTTTTTAAAGGAGCATTGTTTAATACTTTATTTTGTATGTATGTCAGCATTTGAAGGTGTCTAGATCATCATTCACATATGCCATGATAGATGTTAAGGTATTTTGAGGCTAAAATCTTCACTGCTTTGGTGACATGTACTTTATAGGCATAGCATTCCTTGACTTAATAGGAAGGATCTTTCTTCTATATGTCCTTTTATGTGGCTTGAAAAGGAACTAACTATTCCATTTAAATGGACTTCAATTAGGATAATGGGTTTGAGGCATCTTGCAATGGTACATTTTTTAGACTCTTAGGATAGAATTGTCAAATTATAGCACATAGAGTTAGAAATTATTTTGTAATTTTCCCAGTGGATTATAATTTCTCCTTCTGTACATGTAGTCATTCTGGAAATAATAGTGTAAAGGTACCTTTTTATAAAATTGATTATTTTCCAAATAGAATGGTACCTTTTGGTTTAGGAAAAAAAAATGGTAGAAGAAGATTGTAGGTCAGGAGAGGAAGCAGAAAGCAGTCGTTTTTCAGCCTCATTTATTGTACCTTTGGCAACATTTTTGAAGAAAGACCCAGAATTGCCATATGCATGAAAGAATATTGGTAACTGGCTAGACTTGGAATGAAAGTGAGATTTTCGGAGTAACAAGGTCACTTTCTTCTGTGGCTTGTAGAAACAGAGGATGTGTGATCACAGCAGGTTCAGCAGCTGGGGTTGGTGGAAGTGGAAGTTCATGTAATTTGTGTGATATTTAAATTGAAATGTTTGAAAAAGCACATAGAGAGCAAGAGTTTGTCAAAACAAAAATTAAAAATAAATTTTAAAAAATGGGAGAGGGGGTATGTACATGTTATTCTTACAGGATGTTGAAAAAAATTTTAAATATCTGGGACATGGTTTGTTGAGGGGACCAGAGAATGGTGGAAACAGTGACTAAAGGGTTACATTTTGATGTAGAAACCCTCAGTCGAAGAAGAAAGCTTGCCTAGGAGGAAAGTTTCTGTGGAGATGTGCCCTGCATTTTGAGTGATGTACTGAGGCTTCAAAGACTGAGCATTAATTTTGATCTTTCTTGGGGAGGCTGGATTAAATAATATATTTCTGAGAAAAAATAGTAACTTATGAAATGTCAAAGCCTGCAGTGGAAAATGTCAACATCCATGAGTGCAAAGCAAATTCAAGAATCAGAATCCTAAGTGAAGACCTTACCGACTTGCCGTCTTGATTTCAGGGGCTGCGTAAGAGGTGAGGTTCAGCAGGTTGTTGGACACTCCAGAAATGGGAGGGATCCACACCCACAAGAGGATTGTGTGAGCTGGTACTCTGGCTTCCTAGTATTCTTCCTGGGAAAAGTTTTTGACCCCGAATGGTTTCTAACTTGATAGAAACCTTGCCTACCAGAGGCAGCTCTGAGAAACTTTGGTTTCCTGAAATAATCCAAAGGATAAAGTTCTGCCACCCTTTAAATGAGTGGTGTCTTCTTTTGGGACATAGATCCCTTTGGCATTCTGAACACCATGAACTCTCTTCCCAGAAAATCACACATGTACACACAGACCAAATTTTGCATTGCATGCATGTAGATGTTAACAACCTTTTAAAATAATAATATGCAAGGTTTCAAAGAGAATGTTAGAAAGGGAGTGTGCTGCTGTTACAGACACCATTTTTCTCTTCTTTTCTTTTATAAAGAGACAGGGCCTTGCTCTGTCACCTAGGCTAGAGTACAGTGGCATGATCATAACTCACTGCAGCCTCGAATTTCTGGGCTCAAGGGATCCTCCTGCTTCAGCCTTCCAAGTATAGGACTACAGGTGTGTACCACCACACCTGGCTAATGTTATTTTTAGAAGTTTTTTGTAGAGACAGGGTCTTGCTATATTGCCCAGGCTGATATTGAACTCCTGGGCTCAAGTGATCCTCCTGCCTTGGCCTCCCAAAGTGTGAATTACAGGCAGGAGACACTGTGCCTGGCCAGACACCATTTTTCGTGGGAGGGTTGAGGTGTTTGCTTGGGAATGTACCTTATTGGTTGTTCATTAGTAAGAGCAGGACTGGAACCTGCGAGCCAGGCCTTTTATTGTTTGTTTTTTGAGACAGGGTCTCACTCTGTCACCCAGGCTAGAGTGCAGTGGCATGATCATACCTCACTGCAGCCTCAAACTCCTGGGCTCAAGTGATCCTCCTGACTCAGCCTCCTGGGTAGCCAGGACTACAGGTGTGTGTCACCATGCCCAGCTAATTTTTAAATATATTTTGTGGCGATGGGGCCTTGCTATTGCCTGGGCTGGTCTTGAACTCTTGCAGGTCTCATTTTGAGAGAATTGTGCAGTCTGACAGTAGTGCTTCCGGGAGGTATAACTCCCCACTCACCTCAGGAGCTGAGGTCCAGAATTTCCTGTAAGGGTCTTTTTGAAGAAGATATTTTTGTCTAACGTAGTTTTATTTTGTGTACTTGAAAAAGCAATACCAACCCTGTATTTATTTACTGGTTATTCATATGCTTTTTTCCTTTAGAGTGAAAAGACTGGTACAGCCTTTGACCTTGTGGGTTTTTAGAGCCTGAAGCTAATTTGTTAGATAAATTGCTTTTTATGTTAGTTGTGAAGGAAGCATTTTGTGCTTGTATTATGCATTATACAATTTCAGAATTCTCCCATTTGAGAATACATGTTTTTAAGAAAGTGCTTTTTGAAAACTGCATATATTGGATTTGTGTCTTGCTTTTAAGTCCTTTGCTACCCTTTCTACCAGCCTTCCATGGGCTGGGAGTGGGGTGACTCTGGTGTGAAGGCAGGTCTTGGAGCCACAAGTCTAGAGCCTGGAGTCTTCTTGGTGGCCACAGCTCTTTGATTTCTCCTTCCAAACCCCTGGTATATGGTGACCTGCAGAGGAACCTTTATTTTTGTGATAAAGATCTGAGAAGTTACCACCACCTAGAAGTAGTATTCCCCTCCTTTTCTGGAAAGATTCTTTTCTTTGATATAGCAGCTGGATTGGAATTTCAGTTTCCTGAAAGAAATATATTTTCCCAGCAGAAACAACATTATACAAAGTGGTTCCGTGGGAAGGAGAGGTTCCATGTCTGAAGTCCTCAGTTAGGAAGGCTTGTGTTCCTGGAAAGGATAGTATTGAGTAGAGACGATCTCGGTTTTAAGTTTAGATCTCGCTTTCTCATAGCAACAGTGTCATAATATGTTACATTCTGGAGATAAAACTTGATACCCAGTTCTAAAATATACTCAACTGTAAATGATATGTTTATCTTCTAAACTATGTAGAATTTTCTAAAAAGGACATAAATAGGTTACTTAGGTATTATTTGCAGTGTTCATTCATTCATTCGTTCATTCAACCAATAAATATTTAAGTGCCAGCATTGGAACACAGCAGTGAATGAACTAAAGTTTCTGCCACATAGAGCGTATATTCTTGTGGGGTGACAGGTAACAAGTAAGTAGGCATATAACACGATGTCAGGTAGTACCAATGTTCTCAAAAATAAGAGAGAATAAGGGGATGGAGAGGCCCCTCTTTTAGGATGAGCTGTTTAGGAAGGTCTTTCTGAGGAGGTGACACTTGAGCTGCTGTTATTTTTACTACAACAAATTTTGGGAGTAACAATCATCTTTGAGGTCTTGAAATTCAGTGAGGTTTCTTTGCAGAGATTTTTACAGGTCTGTCGAAGGACCTTTTGAGGAGTTAGGACTTTGGTGTCAGTGTGCTTTTGAGAGAGTGATCCAACCATATCTGGTTTTTTCTTATTGTCAGTTTTCCTGCTGCAAGAACAGGAGGAGAGATGAATTTACTGCTTGGCCTCCTGGCTGTGGTTCAAAGCAGAACTAAGCACCTTTCTACTCCCTGGTTGGCTTCTGAGCCCAGCCGCCGAAGCTGGCTTCCTGATGTTGTGCATGCCCAACTGTCTTCCGGACACACAAACCGACTCCTCAACAGTCAGTCCACAGCTCTAACTACCCAAATGCTTTCCCTGGAGTGGTCACTGTATCCAAAGGCCAGCTGACTTTGTCCCTGAATCCCAGACATAGGGGTCTGGGCAGAGGGTGAGGGATTGCAGCTGCTGGCTGGAGGTGATTTTTCTTCTGAATGTCATTTATAAGCATTGAATCACAAAATTATAAAACAGTCTTTTAGGCAGCAGTATAATTCCGCCAGTAATGATGCTGCTGTTCAAAACATTTTTTCACTCATGCGACCTGTTAATCAGCCCCGCAGTTATTCCCATTACCCAGGGTCCCAGAGTACATTAATAATCAGTATTTGTAGAGGGCTGCTGTTGACAGATCCATTTCGATGCATCTTCCTTTAATCCCTACAACACCCAGTTGTTGTTGTTGCCTTGCTTGCCCTGCAAAACTGATGCTTAACCAGTCAAAGAAGGAAGAGGACTAGCTATTCGAGGAGAAGCCTGTCCCAGGGCTTTTGTAGAACTCCTTTCATCCCCACACAGACTCTAGGATGTAGACTTTATTTTTCCCATTTTACAGATGAAAAACTGAAGCTGAGAAAGATTGTGTAACTTGCCTGAGGTCACACAGCTGGTGAGGGGCAGAGCTGGGGTTTGCACTGGGTCTCTCTGAGTTGGAAATGCATGCTAGTTCCACTGTACCAGGGCCCATCCTACCGCATGAGGCCACCTGCCACATGCTCCCTCCTTCCCTTTGTAACTCCACCTCCACCTGCCCCTCTTCAGTGTCCCCTTATTCACCTGGCCCAGTGTCTGAGCCAGGGCAGGTTGCCATGGGCTGGCCCACGGGTGGGCAGTGCCAAGTTGAGAAGTGCTGTTGTTTCAGGTGCCTGGAGGGTTAATAGGCTTTTAAACATTTACTACAGCTTTACACACACACACACACACACACACACACACACATATATATGTGTGTACATGTATATATGTGTGTGTGTGTGTGTGTGTGTGTGTATATAAAGACCATAGAGGAAAGTTAGGCTTTGTATCACTCTAGCATAGCAGGCATTTGTTTACATGTTTAAACATTGTGTAATCGGTGTACTTACTGGTTTGTATTTTTCCCCCTCATTATCATGATTTCATTTACATATTTTTAGGTAGTGCACGTACTTGCCATCTGTAAGGATTGTGTACTATTCCCTGTTGGTGCACATAGACTCCTTGTTTGACAGAGTTGTTAAGCTTTTGTGGCCTGACAAGGAATTTACCTCATGGCACTATTTATTTAGGAAAATAAGTTGTGAGTTAAAAATAAGTTGGTTTTGAAAAATTGTTTTGTGAGTTAGGGGTAGCTTATTCACCATTGTTTCAGTGGATTTGGGTTGGAAACATGCAATAGGCATTTGATGAAAAACAAACATTTGGGTATTTTTTTCTGATTTGAGTTTACATTTTGATCTAAATCCTATAAGCAATTATTGTATAACTCAAACTTACAAAGCTTTTTTGGGTGTGATTGTATGTCTAACTAGGTAAAACTCTTTTAAGAAACTTAAGCAGAGAGGATTGAATTGACAAAGATAGCTCTTTAAAAATTAAGGTTATCTTGAGGCTTAGAATGTAACTGCTGAATTGCAAGTGATAACAGAAAAAATTTTGCAAAATAAACATCCCAACATTTGAGCTTCAAGGCAGAGGCCTGGCACCAAGGAAATGGCCACTTCCTCCCTTTCGTGGTCTTGGGCATTGGTAAAAGGAGTTGCCTAGACCTGTTCAATTTCCATTTCTGCCCTTGCTATTTACAATGCCTTAGTGAGTTACTCAACTTCTCTGCTTCAGTTTCCTCATTCGGGAGATGGAAGCATAATTCCTGCCTCATAGGCCATGAGGATTAAGTGAGGAGTGTCTTGAAGTATCTGGGACATAAATCTTCAACAAAAGTTAGTTCTCTTTTTTAACCCTTAACTCAAAACTTTGAGTGAATTAGTGCATATTAGTGAGCTGTTTGGGTCATGCAAAGACCCTTCTTTACTCATTTTAGGGTACAGTTATTTTTCTTTCTCCATTTTGAAGTTTCTTGTTTGCTGCCTAGTTTAAATTATGATGCCAAAATTAAAAAAAAATTTTGTGTTGAATAGTAGATGGAATTAAATTTCTCTTGAAAGATATATTTCAAGAAGTTGAATTTATACAGACATTTCTGAAGTGGTTTTATTATATATGTTGCTTGCACAGTATTATTACAAGCTCATTACTTCAATAAAATGCTTCATCATTCAGCAAGTTCTTCTCCTGGTTTTAGGTTATTTGTAAGGAACTGTTAGTCTCATGTCTGGATGGGCATGTAATAGTATCAGTTACTGAACTAGAACTGTAAACACCTTTCTGATACCCACACTGAGAGGTCATCAAGTGTCTCAGACTCTAAGATGTCCCAAACTGAACCTACTGTGTTCCCCTAAACCCAAGCCTCCTCTTATGCCCAGACTTGGTGAGTGGGACCACTGTCCTCCAGTCTTAAGAACACCCTCTTTATTACTCTCATATCCAGCCCACCAAGTCCCACATATTTTATCTCCTAACTCTCAAATCCCTTCTTTCGTCTCAACAGCCGCCTCCCTAGTCTGGGCTACTGACCTAAAATGTTATGAGAGTCTAACTGACTTCCTGAGCCCCTTCTTGCCTCTTTCCAGTCTATTTTCCAGACTGCAGCCAGAGTGAGCTTTTCAAAATATACATCTGGCCACCTCCCTACCTGCCTCCAGACCACATACAGTAACCCTTCCGTTATTCCTCATTGCTCTTGGGATAAAGACCAGATCCTTACTGTGGCCTTCAAGACCAGATCCTGCGTGACCTGGCCACTGGCCCCCTCTCTAGTCTTATACTATGTACACCATACTCACCCCCCATTAGGCTGTGCTCCTGCCTCTGGTCCTTGCTTATGCCATTCTCTCTTATGGAATGCCCACACTACCATCCCTTAGTCAACTTAGACTCATCCTTGGTATGTCAGCTCAATTCCCACTTGCTCAGGGGACCCTACCCTGACTTATACTGAAACTAATCAGGTCTCCCTGCTGGCTGTGATCTCTTGGTGCCCTTCATGTCCCTTCCTAGCTATTGCATTGATTATTGGATTGTTGTGCCTCCCCACCCCTCTCTAAGCTCCTTGAGTACTGCACTACTGTGCAAATTGTAAGACAGGCTACAAATGATGAGTCCTGAATGTTAAATCCTTGCCCCTCCACTGTCAGAGCTTAAATTCCATGTGTCCAACCAACAAGGTTTGGCTTACATTAAAATGTTTGTACAAACAGACCTGTGACTGTGAATAAATTTTGAAATTAAGAGAGCTGTAGATCTTAATGAACTCCAAGTGCTTGTTTTATACACATAATAAGTTGAGGGAAAAATACAAGTTTGTCTTTAAGTGTTATGTTTTAAATTAATTCCTGTATGGTAGTATAGTCATCCAGTCATCCCTCAGTATCCATGGGGCATTAGTTTCAGGACTCCCCCCTCGGATACCAAAATTCAAGGATGCTCAAGTTCCTTATATAATTGGTGTAGTATTTGCATATAACCTACACACATCCTCTCATATACTTTAAATCACCTCTAGTTTACTTATAATACCTAACACCATGTAAATGCTATGTAAATAGTTTTTATACTGTATTGTTCTTTAAATTTGTATTATTTTTTTAGTTGCATTGTTATTTTTTATTGTTTTTTTCCCCTGAATATTTTCCATCTGCAGTTGGTTGAATCTATGAATGTGGAACCTGGGGATACAGAGGGCTGACTATACCTTGAGCCATTAAGATTAACATTTCACAGAGTAGTTTACGTAGGGAAAAATCTGTGGTAGCAGCTGCCTCAGACAGCCATTGTAGGCAGAGGGAAGGGATGGGAAGACAGAGTCATCAACAAAGTCACCAGGTAATCAGTAATATGGATGAACATTTGCTACAGATGGAACTTCATAGGGAGCCTCATCTAATGTAGCCTCTTTTAGTGTCTCAGTAAAGTCCCAGGCTGATGTAACCAACTTTCCTAAAGTTGGAAATAATGTTCCCATAGCACACAAAAAGGGAGATACAGAATTTTGGAGTTTTTATAATTTTAGTACAGGCAATAGAACATTTATTATACTTATGTAGAGCAGTGAATTAGAGGGTGGGATAGGATAGGTGGTACTGAGGCTGATCTAGGTCTGCTGGGTTTCTTTTTGCTATAAACTGTGGTTTACTATCCCGTAAGAAAGTCTTGACAATATGGTGCGTATATTCTTAATAGGCTGCTGTTTATCCCAAACAGGTATTAAGGGGTCTATGACAATAGAGAGACTAAAGTATTAGTATTAGTAGCCTGTTCTGTGCATTACTGCAACTTTTTCTTTTAGCACCTTTTGGTGCTTGCCTGAGTCTTTAGGCGTAAGGTCCCCCTGGAATTGGTGCTTCCCAGGTAGATAAGGTGAAGGTCTTTGTCTTTCCAGTGATGTGCTCAGTAAATGTTAAATGGATAGAACCGTTTCTTGGAGCACAGAGCACCTGTGGAAAGCTGCTGTTGGCTCCAGATTGACTTGTCAGTGGAAATATCTCATGAGGCAGTGTTGCACAGTGGTTAAGAGCATAGCCTTGGAGTGGGAATCCTAGCTCTGCTAGTTAGTAGCTTTGTTACATTGGTAAATTGCTTAAACCACTTTGTCTCTTTCTTCATCTGTAAAATGTAGAAGTAATGACAGTATCTACCCTGCAGAGCTGTGAGGCTTAAAAGAGATAGTGTTGGTAAAGCACTTAGAGGGCTCACCCTTGTAAAAGTTAGCTGCTGTTGTTGGTTCAGGGTCCCTCTGATGTACCTTCGCAAATCAGTAGTGTGTCTGATTTGGATCTCTATGGCCTTTGGCCTTCCTTTCCTCTGAGAAATAATTTCTGCTGCTTTAGTTGACTGGGCCATGCACTGCTCAGTACATAATGGTGTTCTTTACTGCAGAAACGAAAATGGCAGTCATAAAATTTTTGGAGGGAAAAACCCTGTATTTTCTCAAGAAAAAAATAACCATTGTAAGTCTTTATTGAAATAGAATAACGGCCAAATTGATAGGATCTTTTGAGAACAAGTAATAGTATTTCTTGGTGTAATTTGCTCCATCATAAAGATCCATGGGGACAGAGTAGTGTGGTTAATGATGACATTCCTGTGTGGTCACTGCGTCAACTTTGTAGTTTATCAAGTGCTGTCCCATTTATTCTTTCTCCCAACAAGCTGGGGGGTGGGGGCTTTACCATAATGACGCTCATTCAGACCCAGCAAGGCTGCTCCTGAGCTGGTGCCCTTTCCAGTTAGCCTCAGCTGTCAGCTGTACCGTGGAGGACAATTTTGGGTGTTGAGTTATCTGAGTGGTGTTTAATGGGCTCCTAATTGCACATGGATGGCCAGAAAGTTCTGCTCCTGTTTTGGTGTTTTGCTTTGGCAGACATTACTCTCTGAGGACCCACATAAGCTGGAAGAAGAAAAAAAACCCAACAACAAACTCAGCACTAATCACCTGGAAAGGGCAGGATACCGCTGTTAGGCAGTTATTAGACTTGTGAACAGAAAAACATCACGATCACAATTTTACAGCATTCATTTCTGTGAAACATCACATGGAGCCCTGATACAGCCATCAGGTTTATAGAGCCTCCAGAATTAGATTAGACAATTTGGTTCCATGCTGTGTACTCGTATTTCTGGTTATGAAATGCTCCTGTGCTTATTTTTCCTGATCTGCTGAGAAACAGCTTGTGTCTTGTTCCTTTATGCATCCAAGTTCTTTTTTATTCCACTTGCCTTCTTTACCCCTCATTTCTGCTTTCTACCCTGCTTTTGGCGTTCGTGACAGCAGTGAAACAGACCTCCAGGAAAGGGTATCCATGGAGGCCCTGGCTGGGGACAACTCTGTACCTAGAGTCTGGGTTGGGGGGCTAGGACCAGGCCCCAGGAGATAGGGCCCCAACTCGGGGGGAGACAGTGCAGACGAGTGTAGTGAAGACCAGGAGCAGGACATGGTCCGATTGTGTCCAGAGCCTGTGGAAGCAACTGCCCACCTCTGGTTCCTCATTTAAAATATCTAAAGTAGTTGACTGGTGGAGATTTGCCTTTTTAAAATGTAGTTACAGAGCAATAGCCTGTTAGAAAGCGATTGCCTGTAAAGTGGTGCCTTCTAACATAGGTATAGACTGGATTAACTAATTATTGGTACACAGGAAGAGCTGGTACTGTATCTCCAGCTGAGACACTGGTGATTCCATTGCCTCTTTCTGTATATGTGTGTGTGTCTTTAAAGTAAGGCCAGGCATAGTGGCTCACGCCTGTAATCCCAGCATTTTGGGAGGCCAAGGCAAGAGGATCACTTGAGGCCAGGAGTTTGAGACCAGGCTGGGCAACATAGTGAGACCCCATCTCTAAAAAAAAAAAAAAAAAGTAAAAAAAAATAAAAAATCAGCCAAGCATGGTGCCACATGGCTGTGGTCCCAGCTACTCGAGAGGCTGAGGCAGGAGAATCGCTTGAGCCCGGGAGGTTGAGGTTGCAGTGAGCTATGATCGCACCATTCTGCACTCTGGCCCAGGCAACTGAGTGAAACCTTGTCTCAAAAAAAAAAAAATTTTTTTAATTAAAAAAAAAACAAACTAAAAATAAAGTATGTGTAGTGCGTTCCTGTTGTTTAGACCAGTGAGTCTCAGTTCCAGGGTGGGTGTTGGGGCAGGTGTATATGTGTGTATGGTTGTGCACATGTAGGCTTGTGTGAGATTACTGGGGAGGTTTTTCAAATTATGTCTTCTAATCCATCACTTGTGAAACTCCCTAATCATGATAAGCCCTGAGATGGAGAAGGGTGGCTGTGTCATCTGTGTGTTTAAGATATTTCCTAGGATTTTCTGGTATGCTTCTTTGCCAAATCCCAAAATGCATCTGCCCTTTAAGAACTGTGAAGGTAATTATTAGAGATGATCAGGTGTCCATCCCACCTGCAGTCTGCTAGGTGGGAACTGACCTAGGCTCATGGCATCTGCAAAGGACCCCATGGGAGCCAGGCCATTTTCAGCATTTCAGAAGACTTAATAGAAACCCTCCATTTACCCAGGATGGGGACAAACAAGCTACCCAAACCATCCTTTCCTTGCTTTTGTGTGGAATTGCAACTCTGTATGGTTTCATGCTGACTGCAAGTTCTGATTGGCTGTGGATGACATAATAGGAGTTTCTGAGACAGGATTGGTCTAACTCTAGACATTGTTACTAGAGCTGGTATCAGGTCTCACTCCCCAAACAGAACATGCTCACTACCTTTAGAATGAGATTGACCTTGAATGTGAATGCCCTTGACTATCAAAATTAAGCAGCTGATTGTTTCTTGCTTGCTTAGCTATGCTTATCAGCATCACACCTGTGGCAGCGATTTAATTTCATATTATTATGAACCCTTTATAAATATGGATTGTTGATTAAAATTTGGATCAGTATTGAAATGGAAAAATAATAAACAGAATTAATCAATTACTGTTAAACATTGTTAGACTCATGCAAAACGTGGCCAACATGGGGCAGGGACAGAAAAACAGAGGTTAGGGAAACTATCCAGTGCCTTCATTTTAACCAGCTTTGCACTAAAAGCAATCAAAGATAACACTTTCACAGTGAAACACCAACTATTAATGCTTAGTCTCTGTAGCTTCCTAGGATCCTGTTGACTGGGTGTTCTTTTTATCTAGATGACGTATGCGTATCATCCTAAGTTATGCCTTTTCATTTTGTATTACAATAGACTTTTCCATATTTCTAACATTGTCTTTGTGTTTGTCATTCTTAATGGTCACAGCTACCTGAACTAAAGCTAATGTCAGACAGTCAGGACAATCTAGTTCTGGTGATTAGAGAAGGCTGGAGACAAGCTGTCTGTCTGATTCTTGATAACATGCTGGTGAGTCCACCACCCAAGTCGGTATTGATAAAAAAGATATGCTTGTGCCTGCTGTGGATGCTGATTAAAATAATAGCTTACATATGTTAAGTGTTATTTCTTAATTCTCCCAGCAGCCCCTATTAAATAGGCACTATTATCCCTAATTTGTAGATGAGGAAAAAGAGGCTTTTTGCTGTAACTTGTCCAGGGTCACAAGCTGATAAGAGGTGGAACTGAGATCCAAAGCCGGGTCTGTTTAATTTCAGAGTTTGAGTGCTTAACTAGGTTTCCTGTGCAGTCATGTTGCACCACGGGGTCCATTCAATTGTCACCTCACTTCAGAAATCTAACCACCTTCCAGCTTAATCATCACAACAAACACATCTATTAATATGTATTGAAGTTACAGAAGTTTAATACTAAAACAAGATGGAGTAGATGCTGCAGGCAAGCAGGAGCCCCAGAGACCATCCCATTCACAGGAGGGATTTCTTCGCCTTCCTAGGACTGAGTGGTGTGAATGGCCAGCCTGCATTCAGTCTCTCCTTTGGTTCTGTTTTTCAGCTGGCCTCAAAGTTTTTCAAACTTGAATAGGCACAACAGTGACTACACAGGGTTGCCTGAAGCATGTATACAGTACTTTGTGGGAGACTCAAGAGTTTCTCAGGGTTAATCTGGCTGTGGGTAGCTTGCTTTGTACCCTGACCTTGGAATCTAACTTCCACTGGCAAGTGACCACCAAGTTCCTATGCATGCTAGTTAAAAGGTATCTGTATGCCCTGCTCCATTCTCTGGACAAATTTTTAATTTTCCCATATTCTCCTTGATGCCTTCTTCCATGGTGATGCTTGGAAGTCATTGAATCAGTCCCTCATAGCTGAGTTTAGATCTTTAGCTGTTCCCAGGACACTTCTTATGCCCAGGGGCTTTGTGACCACTCTGTTACATGGAGTGGTTCTGGGTGGAAGCATTTTCTCTCACTGCTACCTGGGCTTCTGTGTGTCTAGGTCAGGTAGGTCCAGTTCCTTTGTACTTTTCCAGGGTCTTGCTTCTGTTGAATGAGAAAATTTCTCACATGAATCAAAACAGACTCATTTCCTTGGGCTGGTTTGGAAATTGGAGTTCAGACTCCAGAAGTTCAGTTGAGGCAGATGGGTAAGAAGTATCTGGGTTTATCCACTGGGACTTAGGCTTTCTATTCTCTAGAATTGTCTTTTTCTGGAGTGTGGACAGGGCCCCTCATTGTAGGGTCCTGGCATCATAACTAAAGAGGTTTGGAGGATAAAGAACTAGAGAACATCATA
Organism: Daubentonia madagascariensis; assembly: GCA_023783475.1. NCBI lineage: Eukaryota > Metazoa > Chordata > Mammalia > Primates > Daubentoniidae > Daubentonia > Daubentonia madagascariensis. The sequence goes on from JAKFHU010000487.1 coordinate 14,883,635, forward strand.
GATGACCCTTTGGGTTGGGGGCCAAGGTGGTTGGAAGAGCAGCAGTCCCATGATGGATGAAAGTGAATGAGTGTGGAGTGGGTTGGGATAGGCAGGAGCAAGGGGACAGATGGGTCCCTTGAATTTAGAATTAGGCATGTTTGGACCTTGGCAGGGTCTGAGGGTGGGGAATAGAGAGGAGTGGATGGAAGAGTTTCTAATGGAGGGATGGGAATAGTGATAGGTGTATGTAGTTGGGTATGGGACACAAGATGGCAACTCCTATTGCCTTCCCAGCCAATTAGAGTGAGGGCCATCTTCTGACAGGGAGAAAGGAGGGAGACAAAATTGGAGGCCTGGATGAGAGACAAGGCCTGGAATCACACCAGTGGGGACCTAACTAGGAAATCAGAGATAATTCAGGAATGTCCTGGAAACATCACGTGTGGGGTTGAACAACATGGATCAGGTCTGCATCTGCAGCAACCCTACAACCTCCACCCCAGCCCTCCCCACCAGGGGTAGAGGCAAGGATGGTGGGAGTGACTCAGGCCTGGGGGATAGGGCTGCAGATGTCTGGGCGGGCAGCAGATAATGGCAGTGCTAACGATTTAGAGAGAGTGCTACCTACCCCCTACCCGATGGTGGCTTGGTCTGAAAAAGTAGCTCTTAAAAACTAGGCCAGCCCTTCTCTACCTTGCTCTTCTCCCCACTCTTTAAAAGAGCCAGGCAGAGTAGGAGGTTCATTTTTGTTTGCATCTATGCTAGAATAAGGGGCTCATCTCAGCAGGGTACTGTGGAGAAGTGAGGGGTGGGGACGTGGAGGCGATATAGTTTGGACCCACAAAGGGCTAAAGCTGAGAGGCTGTGCTTGGAGTGACGTTTGTGCAGAGTGAGAGTGAACGAAGCACTGGGTGGCCTGATGGGCCCTCTGCCCCATCACAGCCAGAGCAGGGCAGCCTGGGTGGGGCCTCCTTTTGTGTGGTTTGGCAGTGGGAAGTGGGTGGGTGTGGGAGGAGGCCAGGTGGCTGTCCCTCTTAGGTGCCTCCACACACAGGGTACTGCTGCTCTGTGTCATTCCTCCTGGACTCGGCAGCTCTCACCTACAAGCAGAACAGGGAAGGGATGTTTCTACAGCTGGGCTAAGCAAGACGAGTCTGGAGGTCTAGAAGTATTTGTTAATGTGAGATGAGCTGTTTCAATATTATTTGAAAAATATTTTGACTTAATTGCCTTCGGCACATTAGTCAGCTGAAGTGCACTCTGGTTTCCTTTGCTTGACTTCAGCAGTTGCCAAAAATCTCTCTGGTATAAAATGGAAAAGTAGGACTCTTAAGTGTGTTTCAGTCCATGGAAATTGAATCATAGAATCACAGACTGGTAGAATTTAGAGCCTTCTGGAAAATTCCTTTAAGACAACGGAGGAGGGCTTCCTCAGTTTACAGCAGAAGAACCCCAGGCTCAGGGAGGTGAAATGGGGAGCTCCGTCACTCATTTGAGGGTCTTGGTTCTCCTTGGAGCTCCTCCCAGTGCAGCCTTGTGGCCTCACTCGGTCTGTATTTTCAGGGACTGATTCTACCACTAACTGAGCCTGTGTCAGAACCTCACACGTGGGTGTAGCTTTTGGGCTAAGTTAGCTCATCACTCAGCTGTCCTTAGCTCGGGTCTTTCCTTGGCATGATCCATAGCAGTGGTGGAGTTGGGTGGGGCATGTTCCTTCTCGGGGCTTATAGGCAAGTGATTCTCCTCAGAGGGAACCATGGAGTGGCCAAGTGGCCGGGTCAGGACTGTGCCCTGCCTGGAACACAGTGTCTCCTGACCTTGCAGGTCCTAAACATGGCCTTGGGTTTCTTGCCTCCATCCTTTTTCTCATGCTCTGTCCTCCACTTGGGACTCTCCACTCCATCTTTGCTGGTCGGCTTGTCAGGTCTGCAAGGGCCAGCTCACATGGGACCCTGGGGAAACCTTCCACCATGCCTTCTCTCACCTTCTCCCCATCAAGTCCTTTTTCTCACTCCACTGCTTTCTCCTACATACACACACACGCGCGCTCACTCACAGACGCACATGCACATACATGCACTCACACATACATCTGAAACCTGATTTTTTGAAAATCATCTTCTTTGGGCCTCAGATTCGTTACCTATAAATAAAAATCTGACCTAAGATTATACTTACCAGATTTTACTGCCCTATATCAAGGTTAAGTCTGCTGATGCTTGTATAAAAAGTTGTGTTTCTAACTGAAAAAGAAAGGCTAATTTTTTTCGTCTTTGAGTTCTCAAAGAGTTTTCTCAATTTATGAAGACTTAACCTGAAATACTTTCCTCACATGGAGAAGCTGAATGATCAATAGATACTAATGGATTCAGACATGTAAACTAGGTTGTCTGGTTTACTAATGTGATTTGGAGGGAAAACATGCAAATACTTTACCATTTATTATAATTAATAGCTAGAAAATACAGAGAAATGATTGTCCATGTCAGTTTTTCCAAAGTTAAAATTTTGATCCTTGTATAGAAAACAGAGAGCAATATGTGTGTTATATACATTATTGTCAACATTTTAAAAAAGTATTTCAAAGGCTAATGCTTTTATGCTGATGGAATGGGAAGGCTTCCTCAGGAAGCTACAAAGAAAATATTTAGAGTTTTAACACCTCAAAATATAAAACTTTGTTTAAAAAAACAAAATTAAAAGGCAGATTAGAGATGGGGGAAATATTTGGAACATGTACAAAAGACAAAATGTTAACAATCCATGATATATAAAGTGAATAGTAAAAAATCCTTGGGCAAGAAATATAAATGACCAGTTGGCAGAAGAAGAAGAAGATGGGGGGGAAGGTGTGAAGTGACTATCAAAGAATTAAGATACCTTTTCCCCATCTGTTGGATGGGCAGAAATTAAAAATAATGTTCAGTTTTGACAAGGGTTCAAGGTGGACATTTTATGCAATGTTATTAGGAGTGTAAATTGGATAAATTGGCAAGACAGTTTCAAAATTTTAAATATATACCTCCTTTGACACAGCAACTCCACTTCTAGGAATGCACCCTACAGATTCTTTTGTGCACAAGATTTATGTAGAAAGTTTTTCAAGGCAGCATTGTTTCTAATGGTGAAAACTGGAAAAAGTCTAAATTTCTATCAATAAAGGAATGATTAAGCAGATGATGGTATATCTGTACTATGTAGAAAATGTGTTTGTGTGTAACTGTGTATGTGTGTACCCGTCAATCTATTTGTAAGCCGTAGGAAGAGGTCCAAGAAATAGTAAGTGAAAAACAAATGCAAAACGTGTATAGGATGATCTCATTTAAGAGTGAAAACAAAAACAACTTTGTGCATATTATCTTTTATATGCACACAAAACGCATACAAAAGGTCTGGAAGTATACATTCTAAAACAGTTCATTTTGGGGGAGGAGGAGAAAATTTCATTTTTCCTCTGTATCTGTTTTTGAAGTTTTTTACAATGAGTTTGAAATTGTTTTTTTAAAATTGAAGTGGACGTTTATATATACTGTTTGACACTGTGATTTCACTTCTAGAAATATTTCTTACAGAAATAATAACAGAGGCAGTCAAAGGTTTATGTATAGCATCGTGTGCAGCATTGCAGCCTTATTTGTGACAGCAGAAAATTCTCAGTAGTATCCTGTGTTGGAATGATTACATTATGGAATATTCATCCTATGTATCTATTAAAAATCACATATGAAAGAATCTTTATTGACTTGAGGAAATGCTTACAAGAACAGTCAATAGCTACAGGAGGCCCTGCTCTGTACCAGGAGTCGAGCTCAATGCTTTGCCTAAATTGTTTCATTTAATCTTCTGAACACCGTGGCCATTTCCGTTTTACAGAGGGAGAAACTGAGGCTTGGTTAGGGTAAATGATTTGCCTGAGGGTCAGGCTGCTACCAAGTTGGTGGAACTGAAACCAAAGGCCTTGCTGATACCTATATGCTAGATTACTTCACTGTGTAATCTTGAATATAAAAGCAGATTATATACATACATAGATATATACAGTGTGACCTGATTGTATAAAAAGGAATCTTTCTATGCCTTAGTTTTCTTGTGGGTAAGTTGTGGGGGATATTCCAAAGATAATGATTGTATTTTAAAGGTTGACATGCATTTACATATAATTTTTTTCCAGATCGCAAAAGTATTTGGAAATACCTAAAAGTAACAGATAAAAATTACTGATAAGGCTATTATATGGAGAAAACTAACATCAATACCCCCTCTCCTTTTTTTAGCCTGGTGTGTGTATGGGTATGAACATTGTTGTGGTGCTTAATAGTTCCTGCAAAATTGTTTTCAGTGTTTATACAACAGAAAAGTTTTTACTAATTTTTTAGTTTCTAATTTTACCAGTTTTCAGAAAAGTTTTAAATAATTATGTTCTAACCATTAGTGCAAGAGAGGGTTTATCTCATTGTGCCCTTGCCAGCATCACAGATATTTTAATTACTGAGTTTGATGACAGAAATTATTTCATTGATTTGTTTCCAGTTCTTTGTTGTTTTTAGTAAGGTGAGCTTTTGTGTTTGGTTGTTTATTGGCCATTTGAACTTTTGGGTGAATTTCCTGTTCATGTACTTGGGAAGTATTTATTGAAGATGCCTTCTTAAATTTGGCCATTAAAGACCTTCAGAAAAACTATTGAAAGTCCTTATAAGGGGAAGTTTTACTCTGTCAGTTGAAATGCATTTTTCTTACAGTGTTGAACTAGTGGTTTGCAGTTAAAATCTGATTTCTTAACCACTTGGAATTTGACTTTAAAGGTTTGCCTCTAAAATTTAAGGAATGATGAGTGAAAGGTACATGGGAACTCTCTGTACTACTTTTGCAGCTTCCTTGGAGTCTATAATTATTTCAAAGTAAAGTTAAAAAATTTAAGGAATGATAAAACTTTGGCTCCCTCCTCTTGCTTACATGTAACCCTACTTGATAATTGTCACTGGTAGAGACAATGCAGGGGTGGGAGGGGAGCTATATATATGACAAACCCAAAGCCAAACAGTGGTTAGGAAGGCTGCTTTTGTTTTGTTTTGTTTTTAATTTGGACATAATTTCAAACTTTTAAAACGGTTGCAAAAATAAAAACTGAATAAGGAACAGCATATACCCCTTCCCAAATGTAAAATGTTGTTCACACTTTACTCCAGGAGCATCAGCTTTTGGAATGTGCTATTTTGTGGCCACAGCCACTACGTCTCCTCATCCTCCCTCCAGCTTTCAGCACCACACTCTTCTGGCTTCAAGGTATTCGTTCACCTGAAGAAAAAATGCTTACACCTGGTTTTCAAACTTCTCAAACGCCTACAGTGGTTCTCTTTCCTAAGATTTAAATGGAAATTTAAACACGTAGCCTTTAAAGGTTTTGAACAATTGATTCCCTGCCCCTGAACTCTAATATAAATTGTCCTTCCTCACCCTCCAGCGCAGCCCCTCTGCTGTAGCTAACCAAATTGTTTCCTGTCCCATCTCAGTGCCTTTCCATGTGCTGGCGTTTCATATCTGCAATATTCTTTGCTCTACTTCTTCTCCTTCTAAGTCACATATGTGACTTTTCTGCTTTAAAAAAAAAAATTATTTTCAGACTTCTTTACTTGATTGGCACCATATGATTTGGGCATACCTGTCCTGAGTTTTCATTACTTAACCTAGGGTTTGGGGCCCTCATATAGATGTCATTTTACGATGTCTATCTGTTGTCTCTGTGAGTTTCCCCCAGTGGATGGCACCACATTATCTTTTATAAACCTCCACTGGCCTTGTGTGGTTGTGCTGGAGGTGTGACCGGTTTTAAATGAGTTACTATGAGTTGAATTTGATTTTATTAAGGGAACCATTTAGCAATCTATAAAGCAAAATTCTGATTGTATTGATGCTTTTGAACGCCTTTTTACTCTGGAATATGACACTGTTTCCGGAGTAGGCCTTCTTCGTGACAGGTTAAAAGGTCCTAGTGGTGGCGGAAGCAGGTGGGCCAACTAGGTTCTTAATGGTAAAAACCCTGTGTTGTGTTGGTGGTGGTATGGGACCCTGCTGGGTTGGAAGAGACATTGAGTGTGGGCCTGGGAACTTATTAAATAACAACTAAGGGAAAAGGAGTTCTGATTTTCTTGCCAGTTCTGAAAGTAGTCTTGTTTTTTCTTTTTCTTTTCTTTAAATGAAACTAAGGCTAGAGGTAGCTCATTATCTATGATGTCAATATTGATTTTTGTGACGTGGAGTATTAACAGATTCGAATGGCTGCTGGCAATTCTCAGCTGCTTCACTGATTTTAAATGAATCAAGGGATAGCTATTAAGGTGTACTTGAGATTTTTAGACTAAATCAGCTCTTCCTGCTGTGGTTGGTTTGCACCAAATTCACTTTCCTCTGTGGCATCAAGGCAGAAAAATACAGTCTTACAGCCTCTTCCCCCTTTTTACAAAACCAACTCCTATTAAAAAATGCACAGATAAGAGGTGTTAAGACATCCTCTGCGATGGAATGCAGCTTGCCTTTTTTCCTCTGCCAAGAGAAGTTTTTGGATTGAAACTATTGACTGACACAGCCCAACCTAGCAGATGGTACTCATACATCAAATGTCCAAAGCAAGCTTATTCAGAGGCAGCAAATGTCTAACAGGATGAATTTTACAAAGACAAAGAATGTTAATAATGACCTCGATGAATTAGGGATGCTCCTGAAAAATGAGGCACGTTCCAAACCAGGAATCTTGCCTCTTAAGATGTTGTATTACCGTCTCTCTATATCTGGAGGCTAGTTCCATTTTCAGTCAAAATTGTTTTCTTCTCTCCTCACCTTTCCCCATGTCCCCTTCCTTCCTTCCTTCAATACTTCCTCTAGTCTAGTATATGAATTAGAAATAAATAATAATAATTGCCACATTAGTATTTGGCCTAGTATGGGAGGATCAAGCACATGTGTTGGTGATAATTGAGTGGCCTTGAAGGAACTATCTTCTCTTTTTATGGCTCTGATTGTAGGACCATAGGATTGAATTGTTTCACATACAGCTGGAGATAGGAAGGGCAGTTATTATTAGAAAATTAGACGAAAGAGAAAAAAGCAAAAATAAAACCAGATTCAGAGAGGTTATTATCTCTGAGTTAATAAATGCCAACATTGAGCCTTGAAATAGCTCTCACTTTTCATTATACAGTCTGATTTATTGTTGACTGGTTTTTCATGCCCTAATTAATGATGATAACCTTTTTGGATGACTAGAAATAAAATAAACTTCATTGATGTTTGGTATTCTCACTCTGATTCCACTGATGTTCATAGCTCATGGAGTTCGTGATAGGGCATTCAGCTCCTGTTTGAGGCCTTTGTTTTTTATAAGTTCAAGTTAGATGGAAGCCATTGATTTGTTTCTTATTTGTAGACTGGATAGAATAGTCTGTGTGAATTCTGGAGACGGAATTTTCCCTCCTAGTGAGAGAGATGCACTTCTTTATCGGGATAGTAACCTTAATGGAGAATTAAGGTGAAGACCTTAGGAGAGACCCATCGACAGGACAGTTTGAGACATCCTGCTTTCCAGAAACATACCTGACTAAGGCTAAGGTTCAGAGAGCATGTGACTCTAAATAGCTTTTTTTTCCTTAAAAGTATGGGAACATAAATACATTTGTATCTATTTTCTTAGAACTACACTATAGTGTAAACACTAAAGAACACTGTAAGGTTTTTGACTAGAATTGTTTTGTTTGGCATGATAAGTACTTCAAAGTATTAAATTATTTCATTGTAAAGTTTTGAAGAATGAAATTTTAAAAATTTAATTTAATTAATTTGTTTATTTGAGGCAGGGGCCTGCTCTGTCGCCCAGGCTAGAGTGCAGTGGCCCGATCATAGCTCACTGCAACCTCAAACACCTGGGCTCAAGCGATCCTCCTGCCTCAGCCTCCCCAAATAGCTAGGACTACAGCCATGTGCCACCACGCCTGGCTAATTTTTCTATTTTTTTTTTGTAGAGGCTGGGTCTCACTATGTTGCCCAGGCCAGTCTTCAACTTCTGGCCTCAAGTGATCCTCTTGCCTTGGCCTCCCAAAGTGCTGGGATTATAAGCATGAGCCACCACACCTGGCCTAATTTTATTTTTAATTATGGTAAAATACACAATAGCACAATTTTACCATCTTAACCATTTTTAAATTTACAGTTCAGTGGTGTTAAGTATATTCACACTGTTGTACAGCCAATCACCAGAACTTTTTCATCTTACAAAACTGAACTCTGTATCCATTAATAGCAACTCCCCATCTCTTTCTCATCCCAGCCCCTGGCAGCCACCATTCTACTTTCTGTTTCTATGAATTTGGCTACTTTAGATACTTGATGTAAGTGGAGTCATATAGTATTTGTCTTTTTGTGACTAGCTTATTTCACTTAGCATAATGTCTTCAGGGTTCATCCATATAGTAGCATGTGACAGGATTTCCTCCCTTTTAAAGGCTGAATAATATTCCATTGTATGTAAAGTTTATACCACGTGTTGATGGATACTTGGGCTGCTTCCACCTCTTGGCTATTGTGAATAATGGTGCTATGAACATGGGTACGCACATATCTTTTCAAGACCCTGCTTTCAATTCTTTTGGTTATATACCCAGAAGTGGGATTGAAGGATTATATGGTAGTTCTATTTTTACCTTTTTAAGGATCCTCCTTAACAGTTGTACCATTTTGCAATCTCACCACCAGTGCATAAGGGTTCCAGTTACTCTACATCCTTGCCAGCACTTTTTTTCTTCTTCTTTTTTTAATTGTAGCCATCCTAATAGGTGTGAGGTGATGTCTCATTGTGGTTTTAATTTGCATTTTCCTAATAATTAGTGATGTTGAGCATCTTTCCATATACTTTTTGGCCATTTGAATATCTTTTTTGGAGAATTGTCTATTCACATGCTTTGCCCATTTTTTAATCAGGTTATCTTGTTATGTTGAATTGTTAGAGTTCTTTATGTATTCTGGATATTAACCCCTTGTCAGATATGTGATTTCAAATATTTTCTTCCATTCCATAGGCCACCCACACTCCTTGACGCCTGCCCCTTCTTTGCGTCACTCTGACCTCCACTTCCATTTCACATTTCCTTCTCTGAGTCTTCTGCATTCTCTTCCACCTTTTAAGGACCCTTGTGATTACATCGGGCCTGCCCAGGTAATCCAGGATAATCTTCCCATCTTGAGATACTTAATCACATCTGCAAAATCCCTTTTGCCATGGGAAGTAACATATTCACAGTTTTAGGGATTAGGACGTGGATGTCCTTGGGGGAGCATTTGCTACCTGCCACACTCCATCATTTCCCCTGCCTGCCTTCACAGAGGCTAGACTCATCTCAGTAGCGCCTTGAGTCAATCTGAACTCTGCCTTGTTTTTTCTTCTGTCCTGCAGTCTTCCATCTGGTCCTATTGTTCCATTCTTCTCCATTTCTTTCCATCTGTTCTTTTTTTCCAGCCCCATGTCCACCCCTCTGGTCTAATAGGCATTTCTTACCTCATGCTTAGGCTGCAAAGTGGTCTGCTTGCCTGTAATTCTTCCTGTAGATATTTTAAACTCATCTTGAAGCATACTTGTTTTTTGGTCTGGGCCTGATAATTCCATTATCAGTCTTTGTTTTTCTGTCATCTTTTATTTCTGGTTCTCGGTCTTGCTTCCTTTCTTCTTGCTTACCTTTGATTATGTGCCTGCCATTCCTTCTATTTGAAAAAGTATCTCTAGGAATAACTTGAGGCTTCAGGTGAAAGTGCTTTCGTGGTGAGAGGATTTCTGTTTGCTTCTGCCAGGCCCCTGGGGATATTTCTAGTCCAAGACCACCTTGAAGGAGGTTCGTGGTTGAGATTCCCTGGTTCTCTCAGAGGAGGCAAACCTGACCCTCCAATCTAAATGAGGGCTGGTTTGCTTCTGCTTCACCTGATACTTAGGAGCTGCATCCCTTTGGGGTCCCAGCTCCTTGAGGAAGAGTCTTCAGTTAGTGCTTCACCTCCACCAGCCCTGGATGTTGATTCTGCTCAGGAGGCCATTAAAATGAAAGTGCCATTTGCCAGGATTGGCCAATGCTTTGTGGGCAAGGTGGCTTCTCTAGAGCTTATCTCTCTGGGTTCCCATTTTCCTTAGTTTTCATCTTGTTATTTTTTGCTCAGTTGCCAAAGCGTCAGAGTTTTTCAGAAGACTTAAAAAAAAAAATTATATACGTTGTTTGTTGTCTTTGGCAGAATGGTGGGCCTGATAGTGGAGCCTGCCTTCCCAGACATCAGAACCCCTGACCTGTTTTCCACGTTGCCTCTGCCACCTCCATCCTTTCTGGGATTGGATGTGATTAATCTTTAGCACCACTTTGGTCACGTCAGAATTTTGCTTAAACACATCTCTGGCAGGAAATCGTACCTAGGGGAACAGTGACAATGTGAGCTCATAAGACACAGGGGTCAGTGTTAAAATCCGTGGTCTTGTGGTCTGCTGGCAGCTTTGGAAAAAAGAGACTGTTGAGGAAATTTCCTTTTTTGGCATTTCAGTTCCCGAGGGTCATAGAAAAGCTTGTCTCATTTTTTGAGCTTGGGTATAATTGAGTTTCAGGAGTAGAGGGCAGGAGGCTAGTCATTTTTTATGGTGCCAGATAGTCAGATGGATAATGACACCCTTCATTTCTCAGTGTGACTGGTCACATGCTGGCTATTCAGAACCAAGGTCTTAGCTCTGGGCAAGCTGTCTGTGACAGAGCACAGAGGGCAGGTACCAAGGCTGGGACAATGCAGGAATAAAAAGCGTGTGTGACATGCTTGAGGAAGCAGCCTGCTGAGGTGGAAGGGTGTCCAGACCTCAGTGTCAGGAAGCCCATGTCTGACGGTCCTCCCACAGTTGCTCAGTGCTGTGCCCTTGGACAAACCACGTAATTTCCCTGGGCATCAGTCAGACACTCTTTCCTCTTGGCCTCAGCTGTCCTGCCAGGCTGTGACTGGGGAGGGCCAGCTTTGTTGACCCTGGCAGCCAGCCATTGGGAGGACAGAGAGAAGGGGCCTTGGAGTGGTCCCCAGGAGGAGGAGGGCATGACTACTTGATGGGTTGTCTAGAACCCAAACCATGGGCTCTGGTTCTAGTACATTCTATATTATCCAGCAGTTTTGGTCCTGGAAGCAGCCTTTGTTTATCTGATCTACCCCACCTCATTTTGCAGATGAACAATCAGAGACCTGGAGATTTTCTTGTATTTAAAGAACAGTAGCGATGCTCTAGTGGTCTGGCCTCACGTGGCTTCTTTCAGTAAAATTCTAGGGGAGGAGAGCCAGGCTTTGGTCAGTGTGGATTTAGGGGCATTTACTTGAACTGCATGAGCCCTGGAGAAAGACGGTAACGATGGCACGCCAGACTACCTGCCCCCACCTGGTTGCCTGGCACCCAGATTTCCAAGGGGCCCAGCTTGGGCCCTGTTGGCTGACACAGACCTTGAGACAGTCTGATCAAAGGTCAGCAGAGGTCTCTGTAACAAGCAAGCCAGGGAGCCTGACTGTGTGGAGGACGATTGGGCAAGGAGGCCCCTGGTGGCCCCTGCACAAAAAATAACTCAGCTTTTTGTTCCGTGGGGCCTGGCCTCGCTGCTAAGACCACAGGCTTTTGGATGCACTGCTGTTTTCACCCTTTGGCCCCGGGCTGGGCCTGACTTTGCCCTCGGATTCCCAGGCCATCCCACCCTCAGCTATAGAGGACCACTTACTCCTTTCAGCCTAATATTGCGCACTTTGTACTTGGCCTTGTGCCAACAGTTACTTTCACTTGCAGCAACTGCTACCGGTGAAGCAGCTTCAGAACATCGGAGCCTTACATATCATCCTTTATGTTATTAAAGCAATTTAAATGAGTTTATTTTTCAGCCTACTGAGAATTATCAAGTACCAAACTTTCTTTTAAAATTACCTCTATAATTTTCTTTTTAAATTACCCTTCTAAAACTAGGTGACACTTAAATGAAAAACATGTATTGCTTCTGGTATTTTTCTTCTTACTAAGCCTACAAACCTGTTACCTTAAAGATAACAGGGAAGGGTTGTCCTGGACCCAAGGCTGTGTTTTTCTAGCCACCACCAGTTCCTGGATTTAAATTGCTTTGTTGGTGAATTGAGATCATTCCCTTTTCCTGGATCCACTGGAGATAGGAGAGCCTGAGGGTCACAAATGAGCGTGGGCAAAACTGTGTGTGAAGGTTTTTATGAAAGTAATTTCTCTCAAGTATTTGATACTGAAAATATATAGCTTCAGATGTGTCCATGTTGTGGCTGGGCCCCTGAATTGTAATTCTTGTCATCGTTGGAGTATTCCGTCCTTCTAGTGATCCAGGATCACTGTTTCCCACCCCTACCCTCCAGTTTTATGTTTTCTTGATGGCAGTGTCTGTAACCGGCATTTTGAACATGAATATTTGGCAGAAGACTTAAATGTAGGAGCTCTTCAAATTAAAGAAATAAGCAAGCAACAAAACGTTGATTGTCTATGGTAGATTACTTGTAAGAGCATTGTATTGGGTTGTGTGCAACCATCTGTAAACATAAACATGTAGGGGTTTAGATTTGGAAAGGCTCTAGATTCTCCATTTTACAGATGAAGATACTGAGACCCAGAGAGGCCCTGGCTTGTTCAAAGTCCCCTGCTCTGGCAGTGCAGGTATTAAATCCCCAGGGTTGTCTTTGTCGGGGCCCTTAGCTAGCTCTGCCAGTGTGTCCTCCCTTTCTGAGCAGAAAACCAGTTCTTCCTCCTGGGTTAGCTCTTTATAGCTAGAAGACCACTGGTGAAATTTTTGTTCCCAGTTCCTTAAAATGACCAGGATGCTGCATTTCATCCTGCTGGACTTCTGAGGTAATGCTGGTAACATCTATTGTTCAGGTATTTCAAGCCTTGAAATCAGAGAATTGCTGATAGAAATGAGCTGATAGAAAAGGGAGGAAACGATTATTCAGATGTTGTGAAGTAAGACAGATTGTATGGCATTCATTACTGGTCTGTAGTTTACTCATAAAAGAGAAGGCCTAACTAGAGTTTATCTAGTGAAAATTAAACCATTAAACCCACTGAAGTGATAAACAGTGGACATCTGCCGAGTAAAAGCATAATCACCACTTAAACTGAGCTTCATCTGGGCTCCTCTCTGCAAATAACGGTGTCTCCTGTGGAGAAACTGCTCTCTGACTTCTGGTTTTCTCACTGTTTTCACAGAGCCTGAGCCCTTGTGAAGCCGGCAATGACAAGTCTGAATGGTCGCCATGCCGAGAAAACCATTGACATGCCAAAACCATCAGCCCCCAAAGTGCATGTGCAGAGGTCCGTGTCCCGAGATACCATCGCCATTCACTTCTCGGCATCCGGGGAGGAGGAGGAGGAAGAGGAGGAGGAGTTCAGGGAGTACCTTGAGGAGGGGCTGGACGACCAAAGCATTGTAACAGGGCTCGAAGCCAAGGAAGACCTCTATCTTGAACCCCAGGGTGGCCATGACCCTGCCGGCCCTGCTGCCTCGCCCATCCTGGCAGATGGACTGTCCGTGTCCCAGGCCCCTGCCATTTTGCCCATCTCCGAGAACACTGTAAAGCTGTTGGAGTCCCCTCGTCCGGCAGCACAGGTATTAAGTACAGTGCCACTGGCTGTGTCCCCAGGGTCATCTTCATCAGGGCCCTTAGCTAGCTCTCCCAGTGTGTCCTCTCTTTCTGAGCAGAAAACCAGTTCTTCCTCTCCATTGTCCTCTCCTTCCAAGTCTCCTATCCTCTCATCCAGTGCCTCATCCTCTGCCCTTTCCAGTGCAAAACCCTTCATGAGCCTTGTGAAGTCCCTGTCAACTGAGGTGGAGCCAAAAGAATCCCCGCATCCCCCAAGGCACAGGCACTTGATGAAGACATTAGTCAAGTCTCTTTCCACAGACACTTCCCGGCAGGAGTCAGATACTGTGTCCTACAAGCCACCTGACTCCAAACTGAATTTACACCTGTTCAAGCAGTTCACGCAGCCGCGAAACACAGGTGGAGATTCCAAAACTGCACCTTCTTCCCCACTGACTTCTCCCTCCGATACTCGCTCCTTTTTTAAAGTGCCCGAAATGGAGGCTAAAATTGAAGACACTAAACGACGCCTTTCAGAAGTCATATATGAGCCTTTTCAGCTTCTTAGTAAAATTATAGGGGAAGAAAGTGGCAGCCATAGGCCCAAAGCCTTATCTTCAAGTGCTTCAGAACTCTCCAATCTGTCCAGCTTGAACGGGCACTTGGAAAGCAATAACAACTACAGCATCAAGGAGGAGGAGGGTGATTCTGAGGGGGACGGCTATGGAAGCGATTCCAGCGTCCCCAGAAGTGACCACCCAAAGTCCACTGATGAGCCCGCAAGAGAGGCAGAACTGAAAAGTTCCCAGGGGAGCAGTCTGAAGGATTTAGGCCTGAAGACAAGCTCTCTAGTTCTTGAGAAATGTTCTTTGTCTGCCTTAGTGAGCAAAGAAGATGAAGAGTTTTGTGAACTGTACACTGAGGACTTTGATTTGGAAATGGAGGGGGAGAGTAAAGTTGATAAGCCAACAGATATCCCTCTCAAGCCAGAGGTGCTCCTGGGCGAGGGTACGGTGGTTCTTGACAGTGAAGATGAGGCGGACTTGGCCGTGCAGCACCCAGAATTACCAGTGAAGACACTGGGCTTCTTTATAATGTGTGTCTATGCGTACCTCATCCTGCCCCTCCCCCACTACATGAGTGGACTCTTTCTGGGAATTGGCCTTGGATTCATGACTGCAGTTTGCATGATTTGGTTTTTTACACCACCAAGTGCTCATAAATATTGCAAGTTCCATAAAAAGCTGCAACACTGGAACACAAGATCTCTGGATATCAAAGAACCTGAAATTCTAAAGGTAAGCCTCTCCCCTGCAGCTGGCTAGTACACGTACTCTCTCGCATACAGCCTTATTTTCGATCTAACTTAAGTTTTTTGGTTAGTTGTTAAAGGTTTTGCCCAAGCAGTGTTTTTAAGACCTTGGGGTTTCTTCGTTCTCCAGGCACTTAAGAGACTGATCTGGTAAACCTCATTCTATCTCAAGTATTGCAGATTTACCAAGTAGTTTTTCAGAGGTCTCCATGGCTCTAGAGAGTAACGTTTACATCCAGTTCCTATTTTGGTCTGTCTCTAAACTTGCCAGGGATTTGCTATTTGCTGAGGATTTGTTATTTCTGAGTGTGTTAGGGTTAAATATTCTTGAGACCCTGGAGAAGGGTTAAATACTCCCGGAATTGCAAGAGAAGGGAAGGAGAAAGAGAAGGCACATCGTTGGTGGTTGGCCCGGCTGGTGTTTCTCTTTCCTCTGCTCAGTGGGGCGTGGGCTGGAGAAAGAGATGTCACCATTCAGTGCATGTCAGATGTCAGGCTTTGGTCCTCCTGAGAGGTGCCTGGGACAATCCATCGGCATGTAGGAAGAAAATATTAGAACTTCTATTTATATTTATTTATGCATATTTTTAAATTTTCTCATTGTGTATGTTTCATAATATACACAATATAAAAGTACAGCACACGACATAAAAGTAGCTTATATAGTTTGTCATATGCACACACACATTTATATACGGTCATCCCTCAGTATTGATGGGGGATTGGTTCCAGGACCCCCAAGGATACCAAAGTCCATGGATGCTCAAGTCCCCGATATAAAATTGTGCAGTGTTTGCATATAACCTACACACATTCTCCTGTATACTTTAAATCATCTCTAGATTACTTACAATACGTAATACAATGTAAATGCCATGTAAATGGTGGTTGTACTATGTTTTAAAAATTTGTATTATTTTTTATTTTTTAAAAATATTTTTGATCTGTGATTGATTGAATCCACAGATTCATAACCTGTGGATACAGAGAGCTGACTTTATATGTTCTTACAGATAGGGTGTGGAGTCAGAAGAGTTTAGAGAACACTGCTTTATAAAAATTGTCTAATTCAACTTCACAGTCACCCATAGGGGTTCGATGCTTCCAGTTTTACACATGAGGAGACAAAGGTTCTAAAAGGTAGTCATTTGTCCAAGGTTTTTGCCACTTAATTAAGTGATGGAGTTAGGATTTGGAGCCCTGGTGTGCCCTCTTCCTGCTTTTCCCATGACATCCCTCTGCAGAAAGTTCAGGCCTAGACCTGCCTGGAGAATCCCTTGTGTTACCGGAGATGTACAAAAAGAGAACTCGGTTTCCCTGGAGCAGTTTTGAACCTTAATTGTTGATTTTAATCTTTAGCTTTTCAAGTTCAAAGCTTATTTGGTTTCTTTGTTGAATTAATAGGTTTTTCCTCTCCTCTATTTAAATAAGAGTGCTCCAAAAATGGCAGTATAATCTCTTTTTATTGCAAAAAACAAGGGGAAGAGCTCTTTCAGGGTCCAAAATAGTTTGTTTTTTAAAATTTCATAAACTGTTTTCCTTGCTCAAAAGAAATACGTGGTCAATGTTTAAAAAACACAAGAAACTCAAAGAAAAAATTATTTTTTATCACACTAGTGGATGGGAATTATAGTTAATGATTTGGTATATATCCTAATTTTTTGTTTTTTTTAATTTTAATTTCTGCACATATAAGTGTATACATCACATGCATACTCACCCACTCTTTTTGTTTTGATTTAATGGAATCATGTATTTTGCATTCTGACCCTTTTTTTTAAATTCACATGACAATATGTTATGAGACTGTTTCTTTTTTAAGAGAAGCTGGTGTTGAGTCTTGAGGATGTAACACCCTTAAGCTTAGCATTAATATATGAAGTGGAGCAAAAGTGACTCAGTATGCATGATTGCCAAGCTTTTTTTGATAGGGTGGTGCTGTGACTACCTGAAGTACATGCCCTCTGAGTAAGTTAGTGCTAACTTTAGCAAAGAAAAATGGTACTAACTCCAGTGCCTAACGACTGGCAGTGGCATTCAGTTTAAACTGATTTGAGTACTTACTTGTCTTAGGGAGATACTGATTTTAATCCAGTCAGTCTTTAGCATTGATCCATCACTGCCCTATGTCCAGAGTTTACTAACTACACAGAGGATGCCAGTGGAATGGTATTTTAATGTTATGGGACAGTCTGGTTGTTGTGATCTGATCACTGAAACCATAAAGGCACCACTGTCACGCTGAGCACCAGAGTGGGCTAAGTGTTGGGTGTCCTATCTCATTCAATCCTCATCATAGCCCTCCTCAGTTAGGGCATGTGCTCATGAGGACGGAGGCCCAGAGAGTTAAGTCACTTGCCCAGGGTCACACAGCTAGTGAGTGAGTGGTGGAGCCATGCAAAGCTAACCTTTTCCTTTAAGGAAGATGTTTTGCCCACAGTGCCTGGGATAAATGTATTTGAATTTTCCTTGTAGAGAATAAATACTTTAATGCTTTCATAGACTGATACCTCTAATCTAAGCAAATTGTCTTAGGCTGCCTTATGAGTATTCTTCCTGATTGATGTTGGAATAACTGATCATTTTGGAAAAAAAATCTTTTTCATTCTTAGCCTTAACTTGTTTAGAATAGTTTCATTACTAATGAGGAAAAGTACATTTTAGCCTGAGGTCTTTTGTTTGGTGTGCAGGGCTGTTTTTAGAAACCTGGCTAAATATATTCTCTATTTGGAAAAGGGATACTACTAAGGATTATAAGGGAATATTGTCTGTTGCAAGTCTAAGATTTCAAATGCAAATGTTCTTTGAGCTTAATTAATAAATATTACTGAATGGAAGATCATACTCTTGGGAACCATTTAAAAAGCTATGGCACTTTAAAATATTTAGCAGCAGGGACATTAACTTTAGGACCCAAATATTGTGATAAGAAAAGGAAAGTATAGTGGAATCTAACTTTGACCATTTATCTTCTGTTATATTTTCTTATTGAACATTGTGCTTTACTTTATGTATGAGTCAAGATAACACTAGTTATTGTGACAAATTAGAAGTTTCTTTCTTGTCCATGTAACAGTCCATTATGGGTGTTCCAGGTGGGTCAGTGTGCTCCCACACATATTGATTCAGGGGCCCAGGCTCTTGCCATCTTATGGCTCTGCACAGGGCTCCACAGTTTTTTTCTTAGAGGGCCAGATAGTAAATATTTTAGGCTTGTGGGCCATATAGTTTCTGTTGCAACCACACAACTCTGCATTGGAGCAGGAAAGCAGCCATAGATAATATGTAAATGAATGGGTATAGCTGTGTTCCAATAAAACTTTACAGAAACAGGCCACTTGCCCAGTTTGCCAACCCCAGCCCTAGGGTGTTAGAGTTCTTTGCATCCAGCTGTTTGTCAGAAACAGCAAGTAAAGAGAAGGCATACTTACTTAAATGCCCAGACCCAGAAGTGACACACATCACTTCCATTCACATTCCACTGGGGTGAGCTAGTCACACAGGCCCTCCAAATGTAAGGGGCCCTGGAAAGTCTGGTACTTGGCTAGGCAGCTTCTTTCCAGCAACAGCCCTACATTACAGAAAGGGGTGACCAAATTTTGAAGGCACAGCTAGCCTTGTCTGCCTTGCCTTCATAGTACTTATCAGAGCTGTGGTTATGTGTTTCTTGTCTGTCTGCCCTATTGTGCCGTAACCTTTATGAGTGGGTGGGCCATGTCCATCTTGTTCTTCGTTGTATCCTCAGCACCTGTCATGTGTTAGGCATGTGATAAGTAACTGTTGGATGAATGGATGAGTAGATGAATGAAGGAATTATTAAATAGATTTTATCAGAAAATTTAGACAACGAGTTGGTATTGACCCTGTCATCTCTTGGTGAAGTTACCTTTTAAAAGAAATCCCTGCTACTTGCTTTTAAAAAGAAAATTTAGTCAGAGGTTAATAGGAGTGATCTTTTAAGAAGGTGAAAAGCACAGCTTTCTATAAGCTTTTTTTCCTTTCCCCACCAAAGTGGACAAGCCAAAAGGTCCATCTTTGACAGGATTTGAAACTTGACGTCTGACAACAAGTCTGCTCCTCTCTGACCAGTGCTCACGCAGTGCTGCCCTCCTGAATGCAAAGGGAGTAGAAGAATGGTGGGTGCGAAGTGGAGGATTGGAGAAATGGGCATGGTGATGAGTTCTAGATTTCCACTTTGCCTCCGAGTCTATCACTCTAAAGTGATGCAGGAGATAGACCTTGGTTTCTTTATAAAACAGGTCTGTGAACCTTTTTCTAGGGCAAGTCAAAAGAGCCACTTTTTGAAAATAGTTTGATTTTGGGAGATTAGTCAGCTGGTTTGAGTTATTTTCTGTGCATCTGATCCTATTTACTTAGTTTTTATAGAGGATATAATGATGCATTTCTTGAGGGCAAGTATGGAAACCTTTAAAAAAGAACTCACCAATATAGGAGGCTATAACACCTGCCTGTGATCTAGATCTCTAATACAGAGGCCCAGCCCTGGAGAGTGATCCTCCATGCTTTACATCCTACATAGACTCATCTGTGAGCTGTGAACCAGTCAGGCAGGGAACTGGGTGCTCAGGGAGTGTTTTTAGGAGACTATGTGTTTTTGAACCTCTGAGCCATGTAAGTTCTCATTGATGGGTCCAGGAAGTGCTTTGGAGTAGACTAAGAGTATGGCTCCTTTATTGGCTTCACAAACAATTCAAGGAGCACGTCAGTTTTTCTTCTGTGTGAGATTGAAATAAGGCTTTTCTGTTCTTTATTGGGGCTATTTTCTTATTCCATTCACAATGCAGACATATGTATTTAAAAATGGCACTGCAGCAGTCATGCATATGTAGGACAATAAGCTGAAAAGACCAGTTTGCAGCCAAGTCGTAGCTGTTCTCAAAGACTGGCATGTGATTGTTTAGGCCTCAGGATACTCCACCATCTCCCCCTGGGAACTCAGCTAGTCAGCAGCTGTACTGTCTGGAATATGAGCAGGAAAGGGCTCTGTCTGGCCAAAGAGCTGTCACAAAGTCCACAGAACTCTTAGGACCTCCTCCAAAGCCTGTTTGTTCTTAGTGTGTGGGCGTTCATAGTGGATGAGAAGCAGCAAGTAGGAGAAAGGTTGCCACGGGCATTCAGCAGGAAGTGACATGTGAACGCGTGAAAGCCGGGGCCAAGACCACAATGTTAGGAGAAGCTCACAGGATTAGAGCATGGTGGGCAGCGTAGGTTAGCTCTGGGCAGAGAGCCTCCTGTGTGCCACAGAGCCTGAGGCGTCACTGTACACCCATGCCCCAGGTGGTAGCTTTCTGGAGTTCTTAGGTTGGGTGAGCTAGATGCCTGGGAACAAGTGGGTTCAGGCATGGGAAGAATGAGGCATTTAGAGTCAGCGTTTTGGCCTTGGGCTGTTTGCTGAGCAGTCTTAACCAAATTGGATGGTCCTTCTTCCCCGAGAATGTACTTGTCACTTGACCAGGAGTATATTTAATTCAGAGCCATTCTTGCACACTGACTTTTCCATGTTTATCATGAAGAGCTTCCTGAAGATTTCATAAGGTTCTTGGATTTATGTTTGAATGTGTGACTCAGATGCAGTTTTGAATTATATTCATGAGCAAATTCTTTATCTCAGGTTTATAAACCACCAGCAGAACACAGCAGTAGAATGTCGGTTTCCAGAGTGATACTCTGTCCCTATTTAAAAGATATGGCTTAGAAGTAGAAGGTTGACTAAAGTTATATTTATGCCATTGTGGAGACTAATAGAAATGAATTTTGGAGAACCTTTTTCTTTAGGTTGTGTCACGCTTAGATATGTAGAGGGATAGGTTTGAAAATAATTAGGTTCCTTGAATACAGGCTTTGGTTTTGATATATAAAAGAATAATTTTATAGGGAGGACATTATCAATTTTGGGAAGAAATTCCAACTTGTAAATTTAGTCTCAATTGCATGAGTCTCTTCTTTTAAGAGATTAGAATGAGAAAGTCTTTAGGAGAAAACACCCTCATTACCTATAGCCAAAAGAGACTCGGGTTGCTTTTTCTTGGTCTCTTATAACCCTCAGTATGAGTACAAGAAGCATAAAAGCATTTCTTTCTACATTATATTTAACTGAAAGTATCCTGCCCCTGTAATGTGTTACTTGAGTTTTTATGCATGTCTTTTATAAACATGGCTATTTCTCAGTGCCCCTTGTTGCTGGAAAAGTTTATCCAGGGAGGTGTTTCAGTGCAGGCTGCCCTCACTTATAAGCAGGTACCCTGTGTTTTGCAGTTGGTTGGAGAGGCAACTGTGTGGAACGTGCTTCCTGAATTCCAGGAACAATGTGGTTAAGGATGTCAGGCGATCCTAGAATGACTTTTTTTGAACTTTTGTTTTTTAACTTTTTATTTTAGAAAATTCAAATATATAGAAAAGTAGGGAGAATAGTAAAATGAACGCCCTGCCCTTGTACCCAATACCCACTTTCAACAATTATCAACATTTTGGCAATTTCCCACTCAATTGATTAACTTATGGCATGGCTGAACTGTAATTCTGGTCTACCTCTATATAAATACAGTTATGGCATCCTGAAATTGCATCCTGAATTCCAGCTAGGTATTCCAGGGCCATCCTCTTTGGTTTTATTCCGGGTATCATCTATGTAGTGAGAAAGAGGCTATGGGCATGGTGGGTCTAGGATTTCTCAAATCTCTTTTAGAAGAGTAAGGTATTGACTATGAAAAAAAAATCAATGCTAGATATCCTTTCATTGTCAAATTTATATTTAATATATAAGGAAAGTACTGGATACATCAAAGACTGTTCTTTTTGTATAATAATTAGCTACTAAGAAGAGGCTTCCTGTACCCCAAAGATGAGCTTGGAAGCAAGATAGTCCCAGGGAATGAGCATGTTTTCGTGTTGGTGCCCAGGCCGCTGTTGTTAACTCACTGTTTCATTCTGTTGCTTCTTTCAGTGGTGTCCAAAATGGGTTGCTGAAGACACTGTCGAGAAAATATTAAAGTTTCTGTTATCTATTTTTTGCTCTTTCTAGCTAAGAAAGTAAATCAGCCTTGCTGATATTTAACATATGGATGACCATATATTGACCTTTGGCCCAAACCTTGGAAATTATTGATGAGACTACTTGAAATATGGATTTACATCCATTATCATCAACGATGAGTCTCCCTTTGAGTATAAATATTGTGCCCTTAAGGTGTCAGCTGAAAATAGTATGAAGCTGTCATGATGGAAAAACTAATAATTAGCAAAAGGCTAATTATTTCACTTTTTTCTCTTTATTTCTATTGTTTACTTTTTATAAAAGCTGTATTATATTAGAACATGTATATAATTTATAAGTAAAGGTATATATTGTTGGTACATACTCAGAAAATTGATAAAGATGTATGATCTGAAAAGTTCAGATTTGCTTTATTTATCTTAAAATTTCAACACTTGCTAATGTGATTTAATGTTTATCATGTATTAACATAACTCAGATCTTGGTTATTTCAGTGCTTTATTTGAGATCATTTTATTTTTCTAATTTGTGTGCACATTATCGCCTAGTCTATTACTATCTGCCGATTCATTATAATTTTTTTCTTTTTTTTTCCTTGTCTAGTCATAAAGGAACGATTCATTATAATTTAAAAAGTGTTCTATGGTCACCTGAGTTTGGAAGATGCTGCCCTGAAGATGGGAAAGCTGGGATAAAGGCCGTTTTCCCAGACAGAGTCTGTGACTTTGGCCCTAATTCTAGTCTTTCTGGTGTCACTGCTGTGAAGGTGACCTTGAAGCAGGCAGTTGGAGGATGTGGATGGTATTGATGCTTCCCTCCCCTACTAGACTTTTTTTTTTTTTTTTAAGTGTTCTTCATAGTATCTTTGAGCATATTTATTTTGAATGTTGGCTGTCTGCTTCAGGCCATTGTTCATAGTGTGAATTCTGTATGGCTGTAGGTCTTCTTTTGTGGATAAAATCAAATTTGTATCTAAAGTTCTGTAAAGTTTATTAGACTGTTCCTGCCATATTCTTAAACTCTGTGATCTGTGATGCTGTGTTTTAACTGATAACTCCAGTTCTAAACTGTTAATACATCAAAAATGGTTTAAGCTTGGTAAAGACAAAATCCCGCTTATGTGTTAGTTTTGGGGACTGAAGAGTAATCACCTTTTTTGTGTGCTTCAGAGATGATTTTCAGCAGTGGCCTCAGGTCCTGGCTCTGTTCTTGTGTATAGGATTTGCTCCTTCCCTGATAGACTAAATGAAGGAAGGACACAAGGGGTCTGAATGACAGGCAGACTCCAATGCCAGCATAGTCATATAACAGCAGGTGAAAACATGCTGCGGTGTTACTGGTGTCAGTCCAGGCCCCTGGCACACTGAAGATAGAGAAATTCCCGTTGCTTCTTCGGGCCAGAGGGCTGGTACATTTCTCTGGTCAGCTCAGCATCAAGCTGAACAAGAGAGCATTGGCCTTGAACTCCTGATTGGCACTGTAACTGGAAGTGAGCACAATAGTAGTTCTTCCAGACTTTATTATTTTGCAAAAGGTTAATTGTAGCTTTTAATCTTTCCAAGTATTAAATGGACCCTTTTATAGATTGTGGTTTGTACTTTCAGTCATATGTGGCTTCTAAATCCAGCAGAGAATTGAAGAGAAACCCCTGACCTTTTACAAACACCATCACAGGACTAGTCTGTGGGCCAGACAGCTGCAGCCTGGCTGACTGGGTCATTGTCCCTGGTGGTGTGCCCTGTCTCCATCTTAACCATTCTTCAGAAAGAAACAAGGCTTGTCTGAGTTGCTTTAGTGTGGGTTGAGAGAATCTCTGAGTGTTTTTGGTTGAGCTGTTGAAATGGAATGAGTTGCTAACTATGTGCTATATCTCTTTACACCCACCCCCATGTCTCATAACAAAATAAAGTTGGACAAATACCTTCCTCGGTAAGAAATTCAGGGTTAAGAATTTTAGAACAGGCCAGGCGTGGTGGCCCATACCTGTAATCTCAGAACTGTGGGAGGCTGAGACAGGAAGATTGCTTGAGTCCAAGAGTTGGAGGTTGCAATGAGCTATGACCATGCCACTGCATTCCAGCCTGGGTGACAGAGTGAGACACTGTCTCAAAAGAAAAAAAAGAATTTTTGAACAGCTGAGCAGTGGACAGTTGGGCACTATATGATGGGGAACAAGGCGAAGGCCTTGAAGCTGCTGTGCTGCTCTCAAGATCTGATAATTGACCGCTGAAATCTGGAAATTGCATGTGCAGCTTAAATCTAAAGAGTTGGTCAAATCTTGGGGGAAAAATTTGGCTGATTAATGGTATCAAAGGTGATTAGGTTTGCACCAGGAAATTGCTTTCTGCAAGAGCAACCTTGTTTCAGGTGGTTAGGGGTGCCTTGGGGACAGAATCAGAGAGGATTGGAGAAGAGTCATGCCAGGCCAGCCTCTTGGCCTGAGCCTCCCTAAGGCCATTCTGCAACCTGGACACCTGACCACGTGGGTCGAATAGCAGCTCCTGTGATCCTCTCAAAAGCCTATAATATTCTGGAAATCCTATCAAAGCCTGTAATATTCTGGAAAGAGCCTTAGTTAGGAGGCAGGAAATCTGGGCTCCAGTTACACTGCCTCTCTCTGCTCTAGATAAGAAGTAGCTAATTCCATTTCTGTCCTGAAAAGCTTTAACGTTTTATTCTTAAGATTCTGGGATTACTTATTTTCTTGTTCTGTGTTATTTTGTGCAGTTTTAACTTGGTTTTTCTCTTTGAAGAGCAACCTCTCAGGCTCCTTGCACTTAGTAGGGCTTCAGCTTGTTCCTTTGCTTGTCTCCACTCACGCAGCTAGCACTGTACATATAGGCGACGAGGGGCACACCAGCCTGTCATCCTTACTTATGCTTTCCATAGATTTCCTTTAATCCTCACAGCCACCCTCTGAATTAGGTTTCATTCATGTATTCAATCAACAGACATTTGTGCAACTGTGATTGACAGACGTGATCCCTGCTCTTGTGGAGTTTGTAGCCCAGTTAAGTAAACCAGGCAGTTAACAGATACAGTGATAGCAAAAGAATAACAAAGGGCTGAGCCTCGGTGATCAGGGAGTCTTCCTGGAAGAATGCCATCTTTGCCATGACCCGAGGGGTGACAAGGCCTTATTCAGACTGAAGCTGGGGCTGTGCCGTGGAGCTGAGATAGGAGCCCATGCCTGAGAGTCAGGCACACTTGGTTTAAGTCCCAGATTTGCCAGTCTCTAGACCTTGGGAGGCAAATCACTCACCTTCTCTTGCCACTTTCCTCACCTGTAAAATCGTAGGGAATTGGCAGAAGTGAAGGAGATACTGCATCTGAGGTACCTGGATCATAATGTGAGCTGAAACATCAGCAACTACTATGAATACTAGTATTAGCATTAAAAAATATATGCTTAAGGTTTGTTCATTTTAAGCGTAAGCAAATTGTACCTTGATAAAGTATTGTCAGTATGGAGAAAAATCATTTTGGCTTGAGCATAGAGTGTGAGGTGGAGACCAGGGAGGCCGAAGCTGGGTGGCAAGCCATGCCGGACCCTTTTACAGGCGAGCACAGGTGGTAAGTGGTGGAGGCAGGATTGGAACCTGGGTCTGTCAGACTCTCAGCAGTTCTGTTAAGGTAGGCAGGTTGCGCTCTGTGTGTGTTTTGACCAGCAACATTTCATGTAACCAGACATGATCAAGGAGGGGTCTCACTGAAGATAACAAATGATTGTTCACAGTAAACATGCAGTTCAAACCCTGATTTGTGGGTTGTGTTTATTTGGTTTTTGGTAGCTATAGATGTAAGCCTCTGATAGATCTTTAACACAAAGAAAGGAACATGGTAGGTAGTTCAGGAAAGGAGGAAATCTGAAGATGAAAAGGAGGAAGAAACCACAGCAACTGGTGATTCTGAAAAGCTAGGGATGGGGAGAAGGCCAGGCCCAAGTGGAGGAAGGGAATTTGGGGCCCCTCTGGCCTTTCCCAAGGGAAGGCATCTCCTAGATGCTCTTCCTAGGCCTGCCTCTTGCCTCTCACCTCTGCCTCCCAGTAGTGTAGTAGGTCAGGTTTTGTGATTTTGCGCTGTGAAAGTAGGTCCTGAAACTCTCTTCTCTCCTTCACATTCCTCTGAATCAGGTTGTTCAAGGATTCTTGGAATTTGGTGAGTGGTAGAGTGTGACCTGTATCTGTCAGAGCTGTCAGCAAAGGAGGATAACTGCATACTCACCTCAGAACTGTGGTTGTGTGTAAGGACACAGGCTTCAGCCCAGCAAGAACTCTATAGCGGCTGTTCTTCAGCTAAGGTAGTAGTTCAGGCTGCTGGGTCAAGCGCCAGCTTTGTGGCTAAAAACTGAATCCCCAAAACACTATGGAAATGGTTGCTCTTGTTATCCAGGGACAAGGATTTTCCTAGGAACAGTAATTGAGCAGCAGTTTGTTAGAGTGGGACAGAGTAATGGCTGTCACCTGAGTGTCTGTCCTGTGAACAAATGAACTGGTGCAGTGCCTTGTATCCCAAGACATGCCTGTGTGTCTTGTCTTGTTTTCTAAATCTAAAAATCAAAGGAAAAAGCTAAAAACTTGATGTAAATTTGTCCATAATTTGGTTATCTTTTAACTTTCCTATAGAACTGTCAGAGTTTTAGAATCTAGCGTTTTATCTAGATTACTTTTATTAATATTCTTGAGTCTTTAGTAGTATAGATTAGCTTTTAAACAGGATTTCAAATTTAGTAGTATAGATTAGCTTTTAAACAGGATTTCAAATTTCTACAATAGACTATTTCATCTGGAGATTACTTAGATTATCTTCTCTCGTTTAATTATGTGACGTGCCTAGTAAAACAGCATAAAACTGCCATGTACTGAATTAGATGCCTCTTACCACTAAGACAGCATGTTGTTGGAAGTGTCCCCAAGAGGAAAGAGGGAGATTTTGCCCATTCTGGTTGAGCCAAGCATCTGGGGCCAAAAAAGCTCAAACCCAAGAAACTGTCTCTAATACAGTAGCTACTAGCCCCACGTGGCTGTTGAGTACTTGAAGTGTAGCTGAGTACACACTGAGCACACTGAGGTGTACTCTAAGTGTAAAGTACACACTGGATTTTGAAGACTTAGTATGAAACAATGTAAAATATTGTTATAAATAAATATCAGTAAGAATTTTTAATATTGATTATATGATGAAATAATATTTTGGATATATTGGGTTAAATAACATACATTGTTAAAATTAATTTCACCTGCTTTTTTTCTCTTTTAATGTGGCTACTAGAACATTTAAAATTATATATTTTCATGACTCACATTTATGGCTCACATCATATTTCCATTGGACAGCACTTCCCTGGATAAATCTGCGTTTTCTGACTTAGGAAAGACAAAGTGAAAGCAATTGGAGAGAAGCAACCTTTTATCACTAAGTTTCTCATATTCATAAATCAGATAATTAACCTGTACAATCTCAGGACTTTCAAAAAGGAGACGTCTCCACAGCTCACCTTATTCTGTTTCTCAGAGACTGTCCTTTTATTTGAGAACAACTTCATAATATAATGCCTGTCTCATTTTTCCTTCAGTGGTGGTGAGTCAATAACTGTAATGCTGGGAATTTTGTATTTGGCTTTTTTATGTATCTCTGTAATCCTGCATAGCTGGGAAACTAATGAAAAATATTTTATATAGAGACATTATTGCAGTAATATTTGTCTTATATCAAATTATGATTATCATAATTCAAAATAGTTATTAAATAGATGTTGAACATCTCAGCGAAGGTGTTATGATAGACCACAGGGGTACCACACATGCTGTCTATCCTCAAGTAGCCTCTATTCAGATAGCAGAGATGTGCACTCAGAGCAAAATGATTCAGGAAGAGGAATCCCATACAGGGACTGCAAGACCAAATGGTTCGTAAATGACACTGATGGCAAATTGCTGTTTTATTCCCTGACCCTAAGACGTTCTCATCAGCTCCTACTTCCTTCCCTCCATGGATTCTTCTTGGTTTCAGTAGCTGTGCAAGTAAATATAACCTGGCCTTGAACATGGCTCTAAAGCATCCCAGAAAAATCATACCTGCTTCAAGTTCTTCATTAATCCAGTTGCCTTTAGAACTTTAGTCCTAGTAAACCTGTTTTATGTAAGATGGTATTTTCTACAGCCAAATTGAATGAGAAGATAAGAAGTGTATTCTGTGTCAGGAGATCTTTAGTGAACATATTTCTGTTTGAAAAGACAAATACATTTATAGAAAACTCCACCCAGCAACAGCAGAATGTGTATTTTTTAAATGTACTTGAAAAAGATAGACCATATAACAAATTTAAAAGAATTGAAATTATATACAGCATATTCTCTGACTATAATGAACTTAAACTAGAAATCAATAAGAAAGATATCTGAAAAATTCCCAAATATTTGGAAATTAAACATACTTCTAAACAGCCCATGGTTCCAAAGATAGAGTCACAAGGGAAATTAGAAAATATTTGCAGTTGAATGAAATTGTAAATATAACATATCAAAAATTACTCAGTGCTTAGAGGGAAATTAATAGCATTAAAAGCTTATATTAGAAAAGGTCTTACACTCGAATGTTTATAGCAGCACAATTCACAATTGCAAAGATGTGGAAACAACCCAAGTGCCCATCAATACATGAGTGGATTAATAAAAAGTGGTATATGTGTACCATGGAGTACTACTCAGCCACAAAAAACAGTGGTGAACTAACACCTCTTGTATTATCCTGGATGGAGCTGGAGCCCATTCTTCTAAGTGAAGTATCACAAGAATGGAAAAACAAGCACCACATATACTCACCATCAAATTGGTACTAATAGATGAACACTTATGTGCACATATGGAAGTAACAGTCATTGGGTGGCGGGCAGGTGGGAGGGGGGAGGGAGAGGATGGGTATATTCACACCTAATGGGTGCAATGTGCACTGTCTGGGGGATGGGCACACTTGTAGCTCTGACTTGGTTGGTGCAAAGGCAATATATGTAACCTAAATGTTTGTGCCCCCATAATATTCTGAACTTAAAAAAATAATAATAAATAAAAAAAGAAAAGGCCTGTTTATTTCCATGGTATAAAAACTCCCACCATGGCCAATTGCAAGTCACCAACATGAAGCCACTGAACATGGAGTTGGGAAGAGATGTGTAGAATCAGCTCTTGTGAGCTGGTACAATTCAACTTCAGCCCATCATGACCAATAAATGTATCATTTATCCTGAGAATGTAAGAATGGGTCAAGATTTGAAAGTCAATGAATGTAATTTGCCATAAGAACAGATTAAAGAAAAAGACAAAAACCTATGAACCGAAGAATGTACTTAGTTCTACACTTAGCAAAAAGACACCCACCCAAACGGATACCCTGACAGTACCGTCGTCCACCCCAGGTCCCACTGTGATCTGCAGTGCTTTTCACTTCATTGCTCTGAACATTGCTGTTTCTTCACAAGCACCTAGATTATACTCTCTTTCCATGGCCACTGTTTGCTCACTCAGTATTGCTGAATAGATGCTGCTCCTCGCCGTGATTCATTGGGAGGAGGAAGAGATCTCCCCAGCTCATGCAAAAAAATCAACTGAGGTGTGTAAGTCTGTATA
Source organism: Daubentonia madagascariensis (assembly GCA_023783475.1). NCBI lineage: Eukaryota > Metazoa > Chordata > Mammalia > Primates > Daubentoniidae > Daubentonia > Daubentonia madagascariensis. The sequence goes on from JAKFHU010000487.1 coordinate 14,913,192, forward strand.
ATTGGCTCATAAATTTCACACCCTTTCCCCCTTGACAAAGAGGTATATTTGTCCATTTTTACTTCCCCTTCGCACTGAGGTACTCTTTTTTTGACAACTTTTCTCTTTTATGGTTACTCTAGTGGGGTTATAGGATGGTGGAATAAAGACCTAACTCTTCTCTACTGTTTTGGGGGCACCCTGGGTCAAGATCCTGTCCTTTTTAAAAATCTCTGTGTCTGGGCATGATGGCTCATGCCTATAATCCTAGCACTTTTGGCGGCCAAGATGGAAGGATTGCTTAAAGCCAGGAGTTTGAGACTAGCCTTAACCAAAGCAAGACCCTGTGTCTACAAAAAATAGAAAAATCAGCCAGGTGAGATGGTGCAGCATGTAGACCCAGCTACTTGGGAGGCTGAGGCAAGAGGATCGCTTGAGCCCAGGAGTTTGAGGTTGCAGTGAGCTATGATGACACCACTGCACTCTAGCCTGGGCAATAGAGCAAGACCCTGTCTCTATTGATTGATTGATCTATCTATCTATCTATCTTCGTATCAACTCCTGACAACATTCTTTGGCACATAGGTTCAATGCATGGTTTGACAAAAGGATGAAAAGAGAATTCTGAGGAGTCCTCATTCTCAGAGACTTTCAATTCAAGACTTTAGTGTGAAACTCAAATGCTTACCATGGAAATGACTATTCCTTAAAAAGAATGGCAATCCTAACTCCAGCATAGTGATCTTTAGCATCTCTCTGCTTGTTATGAAGATATTTATAAAAAGAGGGGAATAGGAAGATACCAATAAAATTTCCTAGAGAACTTCTTTTAAAGAGATATGGGCTACCTGTATTATCTGAAAAAGTACTTTGGGGCAGGCAGAGTGTTCAATGATGAATATCGATTATAGCTATGAGGTTACCTTTAGCACAGTTTTATGGTGTTAGGATTGTGTGTGCGTGTGTGTCTGTTTTGTCTGTACATTTCAATATGTTTGCTCTTTTTAAAAATCAGTGTATAAGTACATTTATGTCCGTTTGGTGGGGGTGGAGGGAACCTGGAGCACAATTTTACTCATTTAAGTTTCTATGTATCTTTGAACTTTGACATATTATTGATAATGTTTATGATTTCTTTAATACCTAATTCAGAATCTGCTATACTATGTGGTTTCAATAAGATACATGTTGTAGTGAGATAGAAATGGAGTGTTAGGTGTTCACCGGGTCCTGGAATGGTAACATGAATGAATATAGTCTGTGAAATGTCAAAGTTTGTGGGTGAGCTGGGAAGAGCGTGTGTTTGGCTAATTAAGAAGGCTGGACTGGGTGGGATTACTCACCCCCAGAAGAGGTCAAGCAGAGAGACTTGCTCAGTCACGTGAACAAAACTTTTGAGTTTCCTGATTTGCTTGTAAGCTTTAAAAAAAGAAAGAGCCTTTTATTTAGGATAATGGACATTGCCATTCTCCCCCCAAATCCAGATCTTTTTTAATCAAAAATGTATCAAATTACTCCTCCGTCCCAATTATCCTTCCAGCTAAGCACTTGTCTCAGCCACCTCTAGTCATCAGTAAGTTGACACCTGTATCATTGTTTCAGTGCCCTGAATACCACAGTGTTTATCATTTTCACACTAAATCAGATTTGTGTTTATTCTAATTTTACTAATCAGAGTTTTTCTTCATCAGGGATGGATGAATGAGATTTACAACTATGATCCAGAAACTTACCATGCAACTTTGACACATTCAGTCTTTGTTCGACTTGAGGGTGGAACCTTAAGACTTTCAAAGCCCAATAAAAATATATCCAGGAGGGCCAGCTACAATGAAACTAAGCCAGAGGTCACCTATGTCAGCCAGAAGATCTATGACCTCTCGGACAGCAAGGTGAGCCCAACAAATTTTGGAAGGAGAGAGAGCTTAGATGAATGAAAAGCATTTGGAATCTTGGTTGCTTTACTGCATTTTTTTCCCCTGAAAAGGTTTTTTGGTTTTGGTTTTGCTTCTTAAGTATCAATATACTTTAAGACAGTACCACTTACACTTTAGTGTACATATGAATCACCTGGACATTTCATTAAATGCAGATTCTGATTCAGCAACTCTGGGTGGGGCCTGAGAGCTGGCGTTTTCGTGAGCTCCCAGGTGGTACTCATGTTGCTAGTCCATGGACCACACCTTGAGGAGTGAGGGCATCATGTACTCGGAATTCTGCCTTTCAAGTTAATTCTGGCTGGGCTCATGCCTATAATCCCAGCACTTTGGGAGACTGAGGTGGGAGGATCGCTTGAGCTCTGGAGTTCGATACCAACCTGGGCAACATAGTGAGACAACCAGGTTTACACACACACACACACACAAGTTAATTCTTTCAGTCAAACAAAAAGCTATGTGCAGTGGTTCTAGGGTACTAACTAATGAAGGTTCTGCAAATGTGAAAATTATGGATATGCAAAATAACTACATTTTGATAAAGTATTATATACTTCTGTTTTTTTGTGAGAAATGTAAATTGTTTATTCCTCAAAACTATAGGTTCTGTATTCTTCCTATAACTCATCTGAATGATCTTTAGATTTCCCCAAAATGACAGACGTACTGAAAATAGTTTTTGTATAAATTTATTCTTAATTTGAGGTTGATGCTCAGGGTTAAAATGAGCTTGCCATCTAGGTTGATAAATTCTTTTTTTTTCCCCAGCTTAAGTTTGGCCCAGAGTCATTAAACTCAGTTGATATCCAAACTTAGTTGATAATCAGCTAAACATTATTAGTGTGCTACTGCTACCTGAAAATTATAGATATTTGTAACTCCCACAAAATTCTTAAACGTCTACTTTCTGAAATGATTCTGAAGAATAACAAGTCATTTCCGAAAATTTATTCCAGTTTCTATAATCATGTTATAAACTGGTGGTAAAAATTATTTCACATTCATCATTTTAGTCAAAAATTCTATGAAGTTTGCATTTGTGCTACGAGTAATATTAATGCAGAGAGTAGCCAGTCTTTAATTTAGTATGTAAATCATCATTTCCCTTTCTCTGTAGATTTATCTTGTACCTAAAAGTTTGGCTCGAAAACGAATCTGGAATAAAAAGTACCCCATTTGTATTGAGCTTGGTCGACAAGATGACTTTATGTCTAAGGCTCAGGCTGATAAGGAGACTGTAGAAGAGAAGGCACCAGCTGAGGGAAGTGAGGACCCTAAGAAGCCACCCCACGCTCAAGAGGGAACAAGATCTGGCCAACGAGATCAGATACTCTATCTCTTTGGGAGAACTGGCCGAGAAAAAGAGGAGTGGTTTAGGAGATTTATTCTGGCATCTAAGCTGAAGTCGGAAATCAAGAAGCCACCTGGTGTCTCTGGAAGTAAACCAGGTAATGACATTTGTACTAAATGCTTATGCATTTTTAAAGGGCCTTTTTAGGGGGAATAGAGAAAGAATGCCAAGCTGGAAGGAAGGAAGGAAGCCCACCCTGGGTTGATTACTGTCTGTCTTCTGAAGTGTTCTCACGACTCATTTACCTTTTAGGGTGATCACTGCAACCCTTTGTACCAAATCATTTAACCAATGATGAATCCATTTGCAGGTATATGTTTATTAGCCTTTGCTGGTTCCCTAGAATTATATTTTACTTTTATATAGTGGGACTCTTCTGAGAGAAGCAGCAACAGAAGAACCCCAGTGATGAGAAGGCAGGTGAGTCAGGGAGATACTTCAGGCTGGCGCCCTTGAGCTTCTGACCCACACCATGTCCTCCGGGCCTAAGGTTGCCATAGAAACACAGAATCCTCAGGCCTGCTGACCATTTGGGTCTTATACTGGTCATTGGGACTGATAACCATGCAGCACCTCCTTGCTCACCTCTGGCTGGGATGGCACTGCAAGGGACACAAAACCAGTAAAAAGCAGCAGCACCCCTGTCCATCAGGTTCTGTGCTTGTTAGACAGAACTGGTCCATGTGAGTCAGATGTTCACAAATTACTGTGTTAAAATGAGTATGGTGCAATCAATAATTGTGGGAGATCAGAGAAGGGCAAGATTGGTGTGGGCGTTATTAGGGAAAGCTTTCTTAGATGGATCTGGAACAAAGACTAGAATGGAGCCACTTTGGGGCTTTCTGTAAGAGGGCTTTTGTGTTGATTGTGGAGTTATGTGGGTCACATGAGTCTCAAATGTTGCTTTAGGTTGCTTTGGTTCTTTCCCCTGGAACACGATCTGGGCCCTTATCTGGCACCTTTGCTGACCTACCATAATGTCAGCATCAAAGCCAGCTTCCATCCCATCCTAGCACTGAGATCTAAGGAATCCTTTGGAAATACCTAAAGTACTGAAAATCAAGATGAATAGGGAAATTACTGGATATATTTATTTCCTAGGGCTGCTGGAACAAAATACTGCAAACTGGGTGGCTTAAAACAGAAATTTGTTCTCACAGTACAGGAGGCTACAAGTCTGAAATCAAGGTGTTAGCAAGGCCATGTTCCCTCTGAGACTCTGCCTAGAATCCTTCCTTGCCTCTTTTTTAGCTTCTGGTGGTGGCCATGGATCCTTGACTTGCAGCTGCATCACTCCAAACTCTGCCTCTTGTCACATGGCTTTGTCTTTGGGTGTCTCTGTCTCTGTCTCTTCTCCTCTTCTCATAAGGATACCAGTCCTCTCGGATTAAGAGCCCGTCCCACTTATTGTATAACTTTATTTTAATGAATTACACCTACGATGGCCCTATTTCCAAATAAGGTCATATTGTGGGATACTAGGGGTTAGTACTTCAACATATCTTTTGGGGGACATGATTCAACCCCTAACACTGAATAAAAGAAAATTCAAATGGGTAAGAACTCCTCAGCACCAGCCACTGCTTACTTCTGGTGGGGCTAAACCGTACGGGAGGCACCAGCCCCATGTGTCTTTTGAACACTTGAAGTATGGCCAGTCCAAATGGAGATGTGCTCTAAATACAAGATGCACACCAGATTTCAAAGTCTTAGTCCCAAAAAGGAATGTAAAATATCTCATTAATGACTTTATATTGGGTGTGTGTTGAAATGATAATATTTTAAATATAGTGGGTTAAATAAAATGTATTCAAATTAATTTCATTTGTTTCTTTTTACCTTTTTAATGTGGCTACTAGAAAATTTAAAATTGTATATGTGGCTCACATCATATTTCTATTAGAAATATAATGATCTAATGGTCTAGGCACTGAAGCTCCGAATCAGATAGCCCAGGGGTTGGGGGGGGTAGGACCACCAGGAAACACTGCCTTAGGTGCTCAAGAGCCACCTAGAGCAGCTTCAAAAGTGGCATGTTATTTATGGACTTAACCAAAGCATTTGACTATTTTTAATGAATTTATACTTTCGAAAATCCTGCCAAAAGTTCCTAGACTTCCATTCACTGCACAACAAACCTAACAGTAAGAGTTGGCATGTGGAAGAACCTTTAGTGCACTCACTTGAACTTAAATCAAGCAAGCCTACATTCTTACGCCACTAATGTCTTTTTATTTAGCTATTAGTCTGGGTTACCTTTAAAAGCTATGAATTGAGATTTTTATGGTACGTTTAAGCCACTAGAAGTGTAATTAAACTAGTAGCAAAGGCAAAGGTAAATTGAGCAGGACTGTGCTGTTCTTGAAAACCATCTCTGACTCAGTGAGTGTGCACAGGTGGCTTGGCATCAGCTGTGAAGGTGTGACTGGTGCCATTTCTCCGAGGCCGGGTCCATCTGTCAGTGCCAAGAAGATAGAAGTCCTCCTGCTTGACAACCTGCCCCTGTCCTCTCCCTCAGAAATGCCATCACCAAAATCATAGATTTCTCTAGCAAGCTGGATTGTGCTTCTCAAACTTGAATGTTTGAGGGATCTTGTTAAAATTCAGGTTCTGACTCAAGAGGTCTCGGGTGGGGCTGAGACCTGCATCTCTAGCAGGCAGTGCTCAGGCTGCAGGTTGGGAAATGGCTCCAGGAGGAGCAAGAGTCTAGAGAGAGCAGGAAAGCCATGTGGTCACTTGGCAGAATTCCAGCATGGTCTCTGCACAGGAAGGTTCTTGACATTATTAAGGGACAAGACAATTTTCGGGGGGGCGGGAGGCAGAGCTCAGGAGGTGATGTGAGCAATGGGGAGCGGCTGTAAATACAGATGAAGCTTCACTTGCTCACGGCTCACCTCCTGCTGTGCAGCCCAGTTCCCAGTTCTTAAGTTTCGTGGAAGACAGTTTTTTCACTGATGACAGAGTTGGGGGTGGGGGGAGGTGGAGCTCTGCGGCCCGGTCCCTAACAGGCCGCACACCAGGGCCGGGCCGTGGCCCGACATCACTGAGAGGGGAAAGCCCCTCTTGGCTCAGTTGTGACGAGGTCAGTTTAGTTTGAAGTGTCTGCCTCGTTTGTTTTCATCTTTGTTCTTCATTTTTGTTTTTGTACTATTAACTAAAGTCCAGTAGAGTTTATTTGGATTTCACTGGTTTTTCTCCTAATGTCATTTTCTCTTCCAAGATCCAATTTAGGATATCACATTGCATTTATTTTCATCTATTTTTAAAATGTTTTTGGTGTAGCATTTATCCCAACATTTAAAGATAATGCTTAACATGAAAATGGTGTGAAGATAATAAGGATTTTAAAAGAATTGTATTTCTGTGAGTTATACAATGTAAAAGCTCAAATATTCAAGGGCTGGAAATTATGTAGCTAAAATTTAAATTAAGAAATGGCTTGCATGACCCTGTGTGAGGCTTTGGGCAATTGCAGTTCAGATGGCCGGAGCCTCTCAAAAATAAAATGATTTGATTTGATTTTTAACCACTCTACCCTTCACCTGGCTGTCAGAGTAAATCTGAGTAAAATTGTTAGCATCAGGTACTTCCCATGCTTAAAGCCCCTCAAGTGCAACAGGGTAAATATTAAATCCAGGGTTGCTTTGAGGCACTTTGCCGTCTGCTGCCGGCCAATCTGTCCATCCTCATTGTCCCTCTGCCCCATGTACTCTGCTTAGAACTTTGCTGAGTTTCTCACTGCTCTCCAAACATACTCTGCCCTGTCATTGCTTTTTTCGTATGCTGTTTTCTCTACTTGGAATGTTCTTCCCCAACCTGGGCCAGGAAAATGGTAACTGTTCTCTCAAGACACAGACCGGATGTCACTGCTATGAAAGTCAGCCCTGGGGTAAGCACCTCTCCTCTCTCCTTGGCAGAGGTAGTCACCCCCTTCTTTCTGTCCTTAGAGTCTTATTCGTGCTGCAGTTACAGCACTTGTTATGGAAGATTGTGATTTATCTGTCTAGGTGTCTGAATTCAAGGGCAGGGATTATGTCTTAATTCTTCTTTTTAGCATGGAGTTGGCCCTGAGAAAGTACTTTATGAGTAATTTGTTGAATGAAAGATGGTGTCTTTGCTGTGATCTGTGGATGAACAATAAATTAGCTTTCTGCCCACTTTTTATTTGCCCCGATAGCATTCACAAGTCCAGCACTACTTGGGGTGTGTCAGTCCTACATTTGATCTTCTCCTAAAAGATCACTAGGAAAAAAAAAAAGGTACCTACCAGATGTATTTCTTTACTCCCATTACTTTAAATTATCTTGGAGAGGAATAAAAACTGTTCTAAAAATTATCTGTCATTAAGCAAAAGGTATTTTTCAGGGTGGGGAATAACCTTGTAAATACTTTTTAAACAGTCATATGATAGCATTTTAGCTGCTTTTCTCCTAAGCCTGGTTACTTTGCATTCATTTTCTTCATGGGATTAACAGCCATCACCTCTTTGCTCCAGGGCTTTTGCCAGCGCACAGCAGACACAACAGTCCCTCTGGGCACCTGACCCACAGCCGCAGCAGCAGCAAAGGCAGCGTGGAGGAGATCATGTCGCAGCCAAAGCAGAAGGAGCTGGTGGGCAGCATACGGCAGAAGATGCTTCTAGACTACAGTGTGTACATGGGCAGGTGTGTCCCCCAGGAAAGCCGAAGCCCCCAAAGGAGCCCCGTGCAGAGTGCGGAGAGCAGCCCCACAGCTGGGAAAAAGGTAAAGCTGGCTGCTAGAGCCAGGGCTCCTCTGCTGTTCCACTGTACTCCTTTCTTCATGCATAAAAGCTTTTTGTGCCTGTTTTGGGCCAGGCCCTGTTCTGGGCACTGGGGACAAAGTGATGCACAAGGCAGAGAAGGGCCCAGACCTCAGGGAGCTTGTAACCTACTCAGGGAGACAGCAAGAAACAAGCATCAGGTGGTGGTAAGAATTAAAATAAAGCCAAATAAGGGGGGATGGAAAGTGGCCAGAGCTGCTATTTTAGATGAGTGGCCAGGGAGGGCCTCTTTGAGGAGGTGACCTTTGGGCAGAGACCTGTAGGATGTGAGGGCGTGAGCCCCGGTGTTACATGTGGGAGGAGCATTCTGGGGGCAAGGGCTTGCTGCAGGCAAGTGGGTGGAATATTTGAGGAACAGCAACGAGGCCAGTGTGTCTGGACAGCGAGCAAGGGAAAGAGAGGGAGGCAGAGAGGCTGCAGGGTTGGCAGGGTCTCCTTGGATCAGGGTCCTCCTTGGATCAGCCCCAGGAGGGTTTGGGGCAGGGATTAATGTTGACTGATTTTAGTGTAAAAAGATAAGTGGCTCTCAGTGGAGAACTGGCTGTGGGAGGGAAAGAGTAGGTGGGAGGCCACTGTTGCCATGGAGGGTGGGCCGAGGTGAAGGTGGTGACAGCAGGTGGTGAGGAGGGGCTGGGCCGGGGTGTGTGTGGGAGGAGGAGCTGGCCAGATTGCTGACAAGAAGGCTGAGATGCCACCTAACATTTTGACCTGAGCAACTGGGAAGTCAGTGGGTGGTCACAGAATCGCAGGTGATCAAGGTCTCTTTCCTCAATAACCACTGGATTCTCACATTCTCAGCCTCCTCAGCTATGTCCAGTGCTTTGAAGATTTACCATGAGCATTATTTCCAAAGTGTCACTGGACAGTGACTTAGGATCATCTATGACAAGATAAATCATACAAGCTGCCAGGTGCCAGGCCCTGTTAGGCACTGTAATAGAATTCCTCTGTCCCTTGAATAGTCCTGCCAACTAGATGGGATTCTCCCCATTTTGTAGGTGGAGAAACTGAGGCACAGAGAAGTTAGGTAGCTCAGCCACGCAGCTGCTAAGTGATGGAGTGAGTGTACGACACCTGGTCTGAAGCCCTGAGGCTTGTCGTGACTGCCAGGTTGGCGGGTCATTCTGAAACCCTGCTTGACCTGAGGCCTCCTGCCTCTACCGTGCACGCTGTCCCAAGGCACAGCCTCCACCTGCGGGACACGCAGCCACTTTTCCACTTCGAGTTACTAGTGTTTGACTTCTTACAGTGACCGATTTCTGTTCCTATGAGAAGCATGTGGCGCCTTCCTTTGTGCCGTGGGCAGCCATTGGTCTTTCTTCGTTCCACTGATCCTTTTCATTGTGGAAGAGGCCACTCACCTGACCTGTATGAAGTTGCCAGGGTGGAAAAAGACCATGTGCCTTTGCCAGCCATCGATCTACTGCCTCTGCCCTCTGCCTAAGTTGCCAGCCATAGTGGGAAGCAGACCTCCCTCTCGGGAGAGAGGAGTGATACAACACTGTTCTAGAAATGTCCTGTTTACCACTGGTGAATCCCCATCCCCCAAATTCTGGGCTATTGGCTGTCTGGACTCTCATCAGATTCAGAAATATCAGGAGAATTGTGCACTGATGTAAGAAAATTATCTAATAAAATCCTTGCTTTTTGCAAGATTTCCCTAAATTAAAAAAAAAGAAACAAACCCTGTTTTAGAGCACTGTTTCCTTGGTTTGTGTCACATGTACGTGTTGTGTCCTGGGGTCACTGGGGTCCCTGATGTCACACTGAGCACCTGTGCCCAGCATTGCTATCATGGACTCTCTAGTCTAAACCTCCTTCCAGCAACTTGGCACTTACCCTTTAAGCACCTAGACTTTTTTTCCTCTTCTGAGTCTGATGAAAATCTTTTAAAACCACATTGCACTTACTGGCCCCCTGAGGCAGAGCAGGAAGGGATGACTTCATCTTTTCTTGATAATTTAGAGACTCAGTACAACAAACAGAAACTCAGGTCTGTCACCAAGCAGGGGCCACTGAAGTCAGAAGGCCCATCACCCCCAGTCTGAGCCGTCCAGACTGCAGGCTGCAGGATTTTCTCTCAGTGTCAGTTGGCTGGCACTGCTGTGTGTCCATCCTCGTTGGCTTTTCCTTGAGTCCTTGTTGACATCTCCCACCCGACCTTGTTAATATAATGATCGATAGCTGCCATGGGCTAGGGAACCAGACAGCCAGAATGCGTGAGAACAGAGAGACTGTCTCTGAAAGGGGTCTTTGAAGAAGGTATGTGAGCTTTAGTGCTGGCCTCCTTTGTCCACTTGTCCTGCCTGGAGCATGTGTGGGCCATGTACTGGCTGTCGGGTTGGTCTGGCAGTAGAGACGGTCTTGAGTAAGGTATAGATGTTTGTTCCTATTATGTTTGTTCCTATAGATGTTTGTTCCTAGTTATCTATTGCTGCAGAACAAAAAACCCCAAAAGGGGTGGCTTCAAATAATAACAATTATTTGTTTTCCTCACAAATTTGTAATTCAGACAAGGCTTAGCAGGTGACGGCTTCTGTCTGTTCCATGCGGGGTCAGCTGGGGAGGCCGGATGGGGAGCTGGAAGATCCACTAATTACATGGAGGGCAAGTAGATGCTGGTTGTTGATTGGAGCTCAGCTGGGGCTGAGGGCTGGGGGCCTCGGTTCTTCTCCATGTGGCCTGGGCTTCCTTCAGCCCAATGAGTGGTTCTCAGGGCAAGTGTCACCAGAGAAGAAGCCAGGCCAAAGCTGTGTTGCCTTTTATGACCTAGTCTCGGATATAAGATGCCACTTCCATCATGCTCTGTTAGTCAAGGCAGTTACAAAACCCTCCCAGGTCCAAGGAGAGGGGCATAGATTCCACCTCTTGCCAAGGCAGTAGCAAATTCCTGGAAAAGCATGTGGAATGGGGAATATTGTTGCACTATTTGGGGAAAATAAGATCTACTCCAGTGTTCCTCTACTACTTTTATCACTTCTCATGCCTTCCTTTACAAGTCAGTGGAGATAATTCTTTGCCAGTTTCTTATTAATTTTGTGACTTGAGCAAATAAGGGCCTTCCCCCCCCCCATCCTTATGGATTTTATTTTCTTTTTTGTGCATGGGAAACATTAACATGATTCCAAAAATCAGAGCTATACAAAGGCATATTCAGAAAAGATTCACTTCCCCTGCCCCATTCCATCCATCCTTCCATGCCGTTCCCACTCAGCCCCGCAGTGAACCAGTCTCCTTAGTTTCTGGCTTACCCTCTGTTTCTCATCTCCCCTTCTGTCTTACTCAAAGGGTAGTATACTATGGATATTCTTTTATACTTTGCTTCTTTCACTTGCCGATACATTCTGGAAATCACGCCATATCAGTTCATAGATTCCCCATTCCCTATCCCCATCTTCTTTTTAAACAGCTGCAAGGTGCTCCATTGTATGGATGTTCCATAGTTTTTTCAGCTTCTCTCCTACATGGGCATGTGAGTTGTTTCCAGTATTTTGCAATTACAGACAGTGCTGCAGCAAATAACTTGGTGAATGTGTATTTTTGTGCTGTTGGGGGTGTGTCTTCAGCATGCAGTCTTAGAAGTGGGATTGCTAGGTCAGAAAGTGAATGCACATGTATTGTCAGATATCCAGGTTTGCACCAATGTTTATTCCCACCAGCAAGGTATGGCAGTGGCTGTTTCCCTGGACTCTTGCCAAATGTGGACCTTTGGGAGGTCATTAGCACTCATCCCTCCTGCCAAAGACAGGCTGTTCAGGATTCATATTGCCTCTAAAATCATGAGTCCAAGAGAGACTCGAAGGGGTCAGAGACACAAAGGAACCTTTGGCACCCCTTCAGGTTGTACCATCACTTCAGTGTCAGCCACCAGCCACATGCTTGCCCAGGATAGCATGCCCCCTTCTCTTTCATAGAAGGGACTTGGAACACAGCTCCAGCCTTTGTCCTAACCTCTCCCAGCCTCACCCTCACCTGTTGCCTCTTGTAGGTCATGGTCAAAGCACCTCTTAGCCGAGGGCTTCAGGGTTTAATGGCCACTTCCACACACATGGCCTCCTTTCTCTCATGTTGCCCAGTGCCAAGCAAGTTAGAGCACTGGTCAGGAGGTGAATGGGGCAGTGTTAAGTCACTGGTGCTCAGGATCCAAACCAATGTTAAAGAAACCCAACGATATAAGTAGTAAATATAGACTGGATTTGTATTTATTAAACAATGCTAAAACATTATTGGCAGTTATTTTTACCCATAATAATTAAAAACATGTTCAAGGGATTCTGCATATTGAAATAACTTTGGAGCTATTAAGCCCAAAATTGGAATTATAAAACATCACTATTTGGGGGAGGAAGGGCCTGGTTTTCCGAATGTTTAAGTGCCTGGTGAGAGGGGATTTAATTTAGGACACAAACAAATTCTCTTTTTAAAAATGTTTAAAGGTGGGATAGTATTAACACCAGTGTGGGTACATCAGAAAGGGTGACCTTGTAGGCTGGTTGCAGATTTGCTCAGGGGTGCAGGGCCAAGGAGTCTGCTGGTTCTGTGTGCCCTGCAGTGGCTGCAGGAAGAGAGGACCATGGGTGAGGCAGTGGTGTGCTGTCCTCCAGGCGCAAGGCTCTGGGGTTTGGGTTGTGTAAGGCATGTCCACTCTCCTTTTCAATGGAAGATTTTAAGAAATGTTGGAGATAATATAGGCTGCCCCAGGATGGAGAGTCCTGTCCTCATTATTATTAGTTTCACTCATTATCTAGTATCTATAAATTGGATCACAAGGTATTACTATCTGTTTGGTGTTATCAGGAGATGAGAATCTTACAAAGCAAATAGGAATCAAATAGAAACCAGGAAATCTGTAATTGGCAGAATAGTTTTCCAAGGCTTCTCTTTCCGTCCTCAAAGTAGGCTTTTAAAGCATTTAAAAGTGGAATAGGTGGGTGCAGTGGCTCACACCTGTAATCCTAGCACTTTGGGAGGCCGAGGCAAGAGGACAGCTTTAGGCCATGACTTTGAGACCAGCCTGAGCAAGAGTGAGAACCCGTCTCTGCAAAAAAAAAGAAAAATTAGCCAGGTGTGGTGGTGCGTGCCTGTAGTCCCAGCTACTCGGGAGGCTGAGGCAGGAGGATCGCTTGAGCCCAGGAGTTTGAGGTTGCAGTGAGCTATGATCACACCACTATACTCTAGCCTGAGCAACAGAGCAAGACTCTGTCTCTAAATAAATAAATAAATAGATAGATAATTGGAAAATGCTTATCATATAATAAGTAAAAAATATGAAGCTGTATATCCAATTTAAAAATAAATTTTAAAAAGGATACAGAGAAGAATTCCAATACAAAGCAATGGGGGAAGTATAGTCTTTTCAACAAATGGTGTTGGAGTAACTGGATATCCACATGCAAAAGAATGAAGTTGGCCCCCTACCTCACACCATATATAAAAACTAACTTAGACTGGATCATAGATCTCAATGTAAGAGCTAAAACTGTAAAACTCGTAAAATAGAAGTAAATCTTTGTGACTTTGGTTTAGGTAAAATCTTAGTTAAAACACCATAAGCAACCAAAGAAAAAAGTAGGTAGATTGGACTTCATCAAAACTAAAAATGTTTGTGCTATAAACAATACCATAAAGAAAGTGAAAAGACAAGTGGGAGAAAATGGTTGCAAATCATTTATCTAACAAGGGTCTTGTACCCAGAATATGTATTGGAGTCTTACAACTCAGTAATAAAGAGGTAAATAATCCGGTTAAGAAATGGGCAAAGGGTGAGAATAGACATTTCTCTGAAGAAGAGATATGAATGGCTAATAAGCACATGAAAAGATGCTCAGCATCATTAGTCATTAGGAAAATGTGTCAGAACTATAGCAAGATCCACTTCACACCCACTAGGATGACCGTAATAAAAAAGACAGAAAATAATAGGTATTAGTGAGGATGTGGAAAAATTGGAACCCTTGTACATTCCTGATAGGAATGTAAAATGGTGCAGTCACTGTGGAAAATAGTTTGGTAGTTTGGCAAAAGGTTAAATGCAGAGTTACCATATGTTCCAGCAGTTCTACTCCTACATACAGATCCAAGAGAAGTGAAAACGCATGTTCACATAAAAACGTGTACACAAATATTTATGGTAGGATTATTCACAATAGCTAAAAGTGGAAAACAACCCAAATATCCATCAAATGATGAATGGATAAAGTATGGCATATGCATAGAATAAAATATTTTTCTACAATAAAAAGGAATGATACATTGGATAAATGTAGATAAACCTTGAAAATATTATGCTAAGTGAAAGAAGTCAGTCAAAAAAGAACACATATTGTATAGTTCCATTTATATGTAATGTTTAGAATAAGCAAATTTATAGAGACAAACTAGTTGTTTCCTAGGATGGTGGGGGATGGGTGGAGTTGGGAAGGAATGGGGAGTGACTGCCAAGAGGAACAGAGTTTCTTTTGAGGGTAATGAAAATGTTCTAAAATTGATTACACAACTCTGTGAAATACTAAAAACTGCTGAATTGTACTCTATTTTGTAAAAATTCATTATTTTTATTGTAAAATACATGTACATAAAATTTACCATCTTAACCATTTTTAAGTAGAATTAAATACGTTTATACTGTTAGGCATCCACCACCACTGCTCTCTTCCTCTTGTAAAATTGAAGCTCTGTACCCATTAAACAACAACAACTCATTTCCCTCTCCTCCTAGTCCCTGGCAACCACCATTCTACTGTTTGTCTCTGTGATTGTGACTATTCTAAGTACCTCATATAGGTAGAATCATACAGTATTTGCCTTTTTGTTACTGACTTATTTCACTTAGCATAATCTCCTCAAGGTTCATCCATGCTGTAGCATGTGTCAGAACTGCCTTCAAAATAACATTCCATTGTATGTATGTACCACATTTTGCTTATCCATTCATCTGTCAGTGGACACTTGGGTTGCTTCCACATTTTAGCTATTGTGAATAATGCTGCTGTGAACACATGTGTACACATATCTCTTCAAGACCCTGCTTGCAATTTGTGGGGGTATATATCCAGAAGTGGAGTTATCGTATCTATGGTAATTCTATATTTAATTTTTTGAGGTGGCCGGGTACAATGGCTCACGCCTGTAATCCCAGCACTCTTGGAGGCCGAGGCGGGAGGATCCCTTGAGCCCAGGAGTTTGAGGTTGCTGTGAGCTGTGATGATGCCATGGCACTCTACCTGGGGCAACAGAGCGAGACTGTCTCCAAAAAAAAAAAGTTTTAAATAATTATAGCGAAGTAGTGGGCTTATGGGTGTTTTCTCTGGTGAATATGCGTTATTCTTATAATCAGGGGAAACAAGCAAACAAACACAGGGAAAGGGTCCTCCATAGTATCTTCTCCTGGGCCAGGCTGTCCTGTGTGAAGCCGTTATGGCACCAGATTGTGTGTGGCCAAACTTAGGAGCAGAGGCGTTACGCTCTCTCTGTAACAAAAAGGCTGGGCTGGCCTCCTAGCCACTTGTAATAGGAAGTGTTACACCTCAATCTTGAGTAAATGTGTACTATTTTGCTTTAGTTTTAGAGGTTAGTTTTTAATAAAATATATACCAAGAGCTACTCAGACAGTTTTGATAGCCTTGCTTCAGCTTTGGACCATTGAACTCTCGAAACTTATTTAATAGAAGCCATCTTTAGAAAGCTACCATTTCTTAGTGTTTGTATGTAGTTGAAATGATGAAATAAAAATCCTCCTCACATTTCTTCCTGCATTGGAAGAATGGCAATATTAGGAAATTTATGCACATTTATTCTTTAAGCTCTTAAATTTTTATGACATTCATTGGAAATGAGTTCTTCCTGGCAGCTTGTTGAATCCAGATTTCGTTCATAAAGCTTCTTTGATGCATTGTCAAAGTGCTCTTGCTCTTGGATTTTCTTTGTACCCAGTGAGTCTGTGGAGAGAAGCTTGCATTAGAAAAAGGAACCGTTGAAAAGAAAAAACAACCTGCTTGTCAGTTATTTCAGAAATTTGTTTACCACATCCTATGCCATTGGCTTGGACATACATTGTGAAATAGCCTTTGTTTCTTGCTATTTTGTGCTAAACCTGTTTCCTGTGAATAACTAGGGTTGTTAAGAAAGGCTAATAAAAGGAAGACTGTCCCTCTTGAGAAGGGAAAAAGTAAACTATTCTCTTATGAAACCTAAAAATCTAAATAAGGCACATGGTGCCCTACATGGGCAGCAACTTAGTACTGCCTGAGTAGCCGGGTGGGCATTGTCCTGGGATGAGCATTTACGTAGAAGTCTGTATAGATCATTGGATGGGACTCGAAGACAGTAACCTCAGAAAAGCTGAACCAGTCACTCTTTGGCCTGGGGTGGAGATGTTTAGCCAGAGAAAAAAGTGACCCCAAAAAACCTGTGCAACTTGCGGCGTGACTGAGCATTTGCTGATGCAGACTTCTGCCCTTCCGTCTGGAACCTGGTGGCAGAAAATGTCTTGGTTAATGTCAGGAGACATTACAACACCAGGAAAGCACGGCCATTAAAAAGGGTGAGGCAGACCCATGTCGTCTGAAATGGAATGACCAGCATGTTCTTTTTTAAACCAGGGTTTAATTTTTTTTATGAGAATTTGAAAGACTCCTAGAATATAAAATATCTCCCTTCACGTGCAGTGACATGTGATTTAAAAATGTAAGTGAACTCCCAGACCCCCAGAGAGAGAGATGGCACAGGCTGAGGCAAGGCTAGTGGACAGGCAGTGCTGAGCAGTCCGCTCCGCTCACGCACGAGCTCCGTGACTGGTGAACACCAGGCTTCAGAACAAGTGCGCTTAGCCATGTGCCGTAGGCCTGGAGCGTACTCACGAGCAATCAGACCTGCAGGTGTCAAATCCATGAGTACCAAGTGACCTGTGTACTATGCCACTGGCCCAGATGCACAACTGTGATGTGGGCACAGTCATAGCTGCCCAGAACGGGTAGCACTGGCATGAATGCACAAGTATGAAGCATGGAGATGATGTGAGTATCTGGTGTGTGTCAGCCAGCTGGTGAGGGCAGGACAGATGTATTTTTATAAGCCATAGAGGGAGAGCAAAGGGCAAACAATTCAGATTTCTGCACTTCTAGATCTTTTGATCTTTGCTTTCCAGTGCTTGTTGTTTCTGTAAGGCTATAGTCTAATTAGAGACCTCAGTATAGGAAAATGTTTGTCACACAAGGGGGCCAGTTACATGCACCACCACCCCCACCCCCCGCCTGACGCACACACACAGCACAAAGCAGGTAGTCAGCGGGGAGAACAAGGCTCTGAGTCAGGCTGCACTCATGAACTAGGGGCCTCCCATCCCTAAAATGGAGGTGAAGTTTCTGTCTTTCTGGGGTATTGTGAGATGTGAGCGAGGCAGCTGAGGAGGCGCAGGGCCTAGCACATGGTCAGTGGACAGCGGCAGTAACAGCAGTAACGACTGCTGCTGCTTTACTGAGTTCTGAGCCCATTGTCTGCTCTCACCACTTAAACCCCACACCCTTCGAAGCACTGCTGCTGCTGCGTCCCTCTTCCTTATCCCTGTCCCTGACCCCTCCAGGGCAGAGTCCATAGTCTGATAATCAGCTGAGGACATTGGAGATGGGCATGCTCTTCTCCCACCTCACACGTTGGCCCGACAGATGCTGTAGATGGATTGTATCAAATGGAAGTGAGGATTAGGGTATTTCACTGGCCTGAGTGGTGAGAACAGCTGTAGAAGTTTCGTGGAAGCCCTGAGAGCAGCTCTCTCTAATCCAGACCTGTGGTTCTTAACCTGGCCTGTTCATTCCATTACCGAGAGAGCTTTTGAAACTCCTGATGGCCACGTAAATCAGTGTCTCTGGGGGTGGGACACAGGCATCAGTATTTTTAAGCATCCCAAGGGGATTTTGACCTCACCAGGATCAGGCTGAACCTGAGAGTCCTGGCCATTGGGAAACTGAGGGTTCTTCCTGGATGAGGACCAGCTTGACACTTACAGGTGCAGGCCTTAGCTGGAAAGAAGATGGGCACACGTTTGATCAGATATGTCATTGATGCAGAGCGTTGATAGCAATCTAATTTGGCAGCAGGGCAATTTGGCTGAGCTAATTGTATGAAATATTAGCTGGTTCACAGGAAGACAGGTAGAGAAAGAAAGTAGACAAAAGAGGAAGTTTTAGCTATGATGGCAGCTTTTGTTTCTCCCTTTTTCTATTCACCAATGTAATGTGGGACTTGTAATTTATAGGGAAGAAGTACAACTCACGTGGTCTCCCATTTCTATGGGGAGGGACCTTCAGTGACTTTATAAAAATAAGCACCTGTCTTATTCTTCAGTTGCTTTCTAGCTAATTTTGGTCCCTTTTCTTTTGCCAGTTGCCAGAGGCTCCACCCTCTGAGGAGGAAGAACAGGAAGCCTGGGTGAATGCCTTGCTTGGAAGAATATTTTGGGACTTCTTAGGAGAGAAATACTGGTCTGATCTGGTGTCTAAGAAGATCCAGATGAAACTCAGCAAAATAAAGGTATAGCTGTCCACACAAGAGGCTTGTAACTCTCCACACTTCTTATGTTCTGGAAGTTTTGTACCCTGATATCCTAAGTGAAAAATAACTTAGTATAAGCATATAACACATGAGGGTAGTAAGTCCTTCTCAAACAACACATCTGACCTTGATCACAGACTGACCTTGATCTTATGATTAACTGCATCTGGGGACTTAGCAGACATTCCTATTTAATTTTTTTCTTGTGTTGCCCTTGTTGTTGTCTACTCTAGGTGATAATCCAGAATTTGGTTTGGGAAAATATGAGCTCTTATAACTGATTTGTCTCATATAATTCTGTTATATTTAAGTTAGAGACAAACTTAAATTATATGTCCAGAGCCCACCCAGCCCCACGGTTGTCTAGGCCACGTAGTATACACGCTGAGGAAAATACCAGGTCACTTAAGACCTCTTTCCTAAGCCGTGCTCCCTCTCGCAGCTGGGGGGGTTAGCATTGTACTCTAAGTGTGTCTGTGATTGACCTTTACTTTTTGGCCAGATGGTACTTTATTTTGGGCTCTCTCTTTGCTGA
This sequence comes from Daubentonia madagascariensis, assembly GCA_023783475.1. Lineage (NCBI taxonomy): Eukaryota > Metazoa > Chordata > Mammalia > Primates > Daubentoniidae > Daubentonia > Daubentonia madagascariensis. The sequence goes on from JAKFHU010000487.1 coordinate 14,932,343, forward strand.
AGAAATGCTCCTGGTACATGTCCAGGCCTACTGGGAAGTGAGTTTAGACTGTGTACCTCATGACTGTCATTAATGGCTCACTTGCCCACAAAGAGACCTTCCTTAGTTTTTGACCCAATGCAGACCCAGACAAGGAAGAGTCACTTTGGTCCCCAAATCTTCAATGAATGTTTACATGATCAGTGGCTTAAGTGAGTGGCTCTGAATTTTTTGGGATCATAGATACCTTTGAGAAGCAGCAAACTTTCCGTAGAAAAATGCACAAAATTTTGCTCATGATATCAGAGAATTCAAGGACTCAAGATTAAGGAACTGTGAGTTACAGTAAAATTAGAAAGAAAATGTGAGCGCAGGAGAGCTTCAGTTTGATTTCTGTCATTACTTTGGGTAGGGAACAGAGCTTTTTCTGGCTTAGTCAAGCTCTGGCAAGCTCTATCTGCTGTCTGCAGGCTAGTGTCATCCCTTCCTCAGCCCTGGGAGGGGCTGCCTTCTGAGCCAGAAGAGCGGATTACGAGGCAGAATTTGGGAGTGCTCTGTTGACTGGTGTCAGCCTGTTTGTGCTCTTGAAGTAGGTTGAGGGTTGACCCTGCTTCTGCTAGTGAGTTCCATGGGGGGGAACAGCAAGCAGCAGTGACCCTCATGTTGGGAGATGAGCTGTCAGCAACCTACCCAGAGCTCACCCAGCCTCTTCCCCTTTTTGGAAATGATGGCAGGCTTGAGTTCCCAGTCAGGGCACATGGACACTGGCTCTGCTCTTTTCCTGGAGTCGGTTTCGAGGAAACACAGATCTCCCCCATCTCCTGGTTTCCCTTGCAGGCCTACCACGTGGCGAACTCTGAGCGGGAGGGTTGTGGTTTCTGGCAGCATGCAAAAAGAAAGCAGGGCATGCTTGAGCTCCAGACAGGACGCTGCTCCCCTGTTACACACGTTACAAAACCGACTTGAGAGGTCCCACCCTTCTCTCTGGAGCTGGAAGTCTGCAGAGCCTCTGCCCTGTGGTGGAGAATGGTAGGATGAGGGAGCTTCCCTTCTCCCAGAGGAAGTTGAGAGAAAGTCTTATGTTTTCATTTTCTCCCTTTGCTGGTCATGGGGGCTTTTGTAGTTTGCAAACTTAAACTTCCTTTTGTTTTTTGAGGTCAGAAGTACTAAACGGTTAGAGTGGAGATCCAACTGCTGGCCTAGATCCAGCAATGCCAGAGTTCAGATGTGGGCACTGTGTTCCCTCCACTGCTGTCTACCTCGTGTCTCCACACCCTTCACCCCCGACCCAAGCTTCTGCCCCAAGAAGTGCCCTGCAGACCAGAGGAGAGACCCTGGCAATGGAATAAACAGGAAGGCAGAAGGATATTACCAAACTCTGAAGCTGCCATCGTCCCTGCCAAAAGAAATCTTATTAGCACCAAATAACCAAATACCCGTGGGAAGAGCTAAACCTTAAATCTAGTAGTGAGTGGGTATGGTTAACAGCCAGTCAAGAGCCAGAATGGGGACAGACAAGTGGTGCCTGGAGGAGGCTGAGCTGCCCCCTGTGACACAGATCTCCCCACCTTTTAGTTTCCCTTGAAGGCCTGACATAGGGAGAACTCTTTGCTGGCCTTGCTCTGCAGTCTCAGATTGTCACCCTTGCTCATGATAATGACTCATGTTGTGAAAGGGCAGCCCTATGTGTGCATCTGGTGCCCAATGATGGACTTAAAACAAGCTGAGTTTCTGCACCAACAGCAAGTGCACTCTTGGCCTTGGCCAGCTGCTCAAGTACTGCCCTGGGGCTGTCGGTGGTTATGGCCTCTTGTGCCTGTGTCAGCAGATGCTGCTGTGATTGCATACAGCTTCTGACTTAGTACCCACCACCTGACAGTGTGCCATACACCTGAATGCCCAGTTCCCAGTTGAGTTTACTCAGAAAAGTAAAGAATGTACCCTTGGGTTCCTGTCTCTCTGTGGTGTGCTTTGGGTGGGAAGAAAATAGTTTCTGGTTGAAAAGAACAGGAGGAGTGACCTGAACAGAAGGAGGCTGCTCTAGGGCAGAGATCTGAACCAAGAGGGAGTGTGGGGAGGGGGTGTGGTTATAGATGTTCTAGGATCTTGGGGTTGGGTAGGTGGGTGAATAAGTAGGAAACTAGGCCCTCTGATGTCCCATGTCCATTCTTCTTACTGGTGATTAGAGCCTACCCACTGCTGCCAAGTGTCCCCAGTCCTTTCAGGCCCCTCCTTTGTCTCAGATCCTGTGTCAGTCCTTCCTTTGCCTTTGCGGGGACTGGAGAGTGTAGAGTAGAGGGGTGGTGTTTGGCAGGGAAAGAGGAGGGACGGTTATGTTCCTGCTGTCTATATTCGCTCCTGTGCCCCGTGTCAGACTCATGTTCCCATAACACTGTTGGAGGTGGCACTATTCCCTGGCTAGCCCCTGGAAATCTCTCTGACCTGGCATGCTTCTGAAACACTGGGCATTAGAATAACAATAATAGACAAAAGGACTGTGGCAGGTGTGTTAAGATTTTGGTTATATTCTTGGCCAAGTAGCATCTTGTAGGTTGGTAGAGAGGTTAACACCACTTACAACATTGATGCTTTGGAAAAAGGTTTCCCAAATACAGCAACCACCAATTCAAAAATGCACATTTGAATGCTGTCTCTTCTCACATTTTGTTCATCACAGACATTATAACCTCTTTGATGTTACCCTTCCACCCCCACAAAAAAATCAGAGATGAAGTTCTCTGACTGTTGAATCCTAAAAGTTTATGTTTCTCTGCGGAGAAATAGCTGAAGAGATCCAGCCATGTTAGGTATTAAATCCATGCTGGACTAAATGCTACCTTGTTTTATGAGAATATTTAATTTATATTTAATTTATTTAAAAACTCTTAATTTTATTCTAAATTTTATAAAAACTGGAAAAATACAAATGAAAATAAGAAAATTCTGGGAGAAAAGAAAGGAAAGAGACTTGCCAGACTTAAAAATATATTATGAAACTACAGTAATAAAAGCAGGTTGATACTGGTGGGAAACAGTGCTCAGTACAGACGCCAGCGTCGTGGGGACCTCGTGTGTTCAAGGCGGCGGTACAGATGGGCGGGGAAGGTATCGGTTGCCTGCGGAACGAGTTGAGATCGCTGCGAGCCACCTGGGAAAAATGTTGAGCTGGGTCCCCAATTTACATCTTACACTAAAATTATGAATGGAGTAAGGATTTTTTTTTAAATACATACACATGCACAAATCTAGGCGGAGGAAACATAGATGGATTAATTGTATAATCTTGAGATGAAGTAGGAATTTCTAAGCATGAGATTAGTACTCATGTTATTTTCTGTAGAATAAATTCCTGCTGATAGGTTTGGCCTTGCATATTATTCAGGGTCCCAGCAGGAAGCAGATCATGAGCTTAAATGAGTAACCTGAGGGGAGAGTTTACTGAAGGGCAGATTTATAAAGGTGTGGGCAAATGGAGAGAAACCCAGAGGGAGAGAGCAGCACCCCCCCCCCCCCCCCCCCCCGGGGTTGGCAGGAGTGGGGAGCTGTTACCCTCCAGCACTCTTCTCTATGCGCCTGCCCATCCCCTGCCCGTTGGTGTATCCCAGGGCCACACCAAGGCAGAAGCTGGAGGGCAAGAGGGGCCATTGACGCAACTCACACAGACCAGACCAGCCTCTCAGGGTAGAGGCGGAGTGTGGATCCTGGGGGGCCAGACAGAAAATGTCCACACGGGGTCAAAAGGATATGATTTTTTCCAAGAATTTTAATACATATGGTAAGTTTGCCTATGAGAAATATAGCAATTTCTTACTCTACACCAGCAGAGAGATCCGTTTTCCCATACTTCAGCCAACTCTGGGTACTATTAACCTAACCAGCATGGCTGGCTCCTTCTCCACAGGCAGATCTCTGTCACATGCCACTCAGAGAAGCCCTCCCTGACCTCCTTAGTCAAAATAGCCACCCCCACCCAGCCCCACACTCCCGCTGTCCCATTATCTGCTTGATGTTCTTTATAGCACTGATCACTCTCTGAAATTATATTATTTGTCTGCTTATTTACCTGTTTCTGCCTGTCCAATATAAACCCCATAAGAGCAAGGCACTGGCCTGACCTGGTCAAGCCCTCTGGAGTACAATGCCTGGTATATGGTATGTGCACAGTACATTTTGGTTAAATAAATGACATGTACCTAAAACCTTGACCCCCATCCCCTCTGAAAGCATGTTGACTTCTGACTCCCCAGTGTTCCTAGCAGGTTACTCACGCGTCTCATTCGTTGTTTGCTTCTTCCCTCTAGCTCCCCTACTTTATGAATGAGCTCACTCTGACAGAACTTGACATGGGAGTGGCTGTGCCAAAAATCCTTCAGGCCTTCAAGCCTTACGTTGATCACCAAGGTAACTCCTGATTGACTCTAGAGAGGAATTGACCATTTATATGAGTGTTGAAGTATTTCCATCGCTGCAGATTCAATACTAAGGCTCTGTGTTTGGAGGGAGTTGGGGACTTTTTTAACCATCCTAGTTCTTGTTGTGTCTTTTGTTCTTAACAATCAAGGCCTTAAACCGATTTGGAATAAATCCTGGTTCCCCCTCCTAAGTCTTCTAGTCTCTTGGTCGTTACAGGGCCTCCTGCAGTCAAAGATGCCCACATGCCAGTTGATGGGGACTGCGCTTTTGTGTGGGTGGCAGCCCCAGGCAGGGCATGAGGCAGTGGGCTGGATTTCAGCTCTGCTCGCCTCTCACGGGCCCCATGTGTATAGCTGCCCCAGCCCTGGGCCTTTGCCAGGAGCTGCCTCTCCTCATATGTATTCACATCCTTACCTTCCCCGCTGACTTCTAGGTTGCAGATTTTTTGGCCTTCATGTCTTACATCTTTATGTTTCTTACTACTACTAGTAAGTGTTCAGTAGATGTTTGAAAAATGAAGATATACTGTATATTCAGGGACTTTTGAGAGTATATTTAGTATTTTGAGAGTAAGGCTCTCTGATGGAGGAACGTTCTCAGATTTGATTTTTTTTTTTTTTTTTTGAGACAGGGTCTCATTCTGTCACCTGGGATAGAGCATAATGGTGTCATCATAGCTCACTGAAATTTCAAACTCAAAGATTAAGCAATCTTCCTGCCTCAGTTTCCCAAGCACCTGGGACTACAGGTGCATGTCACCACACCTGGCTGAGTTTTCTATTTTTTGTAAAGAAGGGGTCTCACTATGTTGCCCAGGCTGGTCTCAAACTCCTGGGCTCAAGCGATCCTCCCGTATTGGCCTCCCAAAGTTGTTAGGATTACAGGCATATATGAACCACCGCGTCTAGCCTCAGGTTTGATTTTTTAAAACATGCTACTGACACGATATGTATGCCTGCTCTTGTGGGTGGCGGAAAAGAGTTGATTAGAGTGTAGAGAGAGTTAAATAAAATTATGATGGTGATGTAAAGACTTCTGTGTCTTTTGTGTCACATTAACCATAAATATGGTAAAGGACCTTGACAGAGAAAATTTAGTATGCAGGAGTTTATTCAAAAAAGAGCAGTGAGCCAGGTAGGCAGGAAGAGCCCATTAGCATGCAGGGAAAAGTCTCACCGACTTCTTCACTGAAGCATCCCTTGCCAAGTGAGCTTCTTTCCACTTAAACCATATTTACATCATTCCTAAAATGGCTTAGGAACAAGGTAGGGGCAAAAATAATTACAGCTTTTCGAGACAGTGGTAATTGTTGTGAAGTAAATGTTTTGTAAACTTTGCATATTATAGAAGCTACTTTTCCATTTGACTGTATCAAGTGGCTCTTGAATCATATTTAGTGAAATCATTTTTCTGCTGTTATATACATTTGATGTAAATATGAAGAGATTTTTCTAGCCCTACAGTTAGCAGCTCTAGCAGATCTCTCTAGCAATATTTCAGTTGACAGTGAGCCCATATTTCCAGTTTTTAGCATCACATTGACTTCAGGGAAAGATAGACCAGATAGTATTTGGAAATCCAGAAGGCAACCTAATACCTGCATGTTGAGATCACATGTAACCCCTTAATTATGTCTATACCTTGATAAATCTTAGTGTTCCTGGGTTTGGTCATTTCTGGTTCACTGAAAGTAAAACTAGAAAAGATTTCAATTCTTTGCAAATGGTTTAGCTAGAGTATTTTCAACCCCATGCCAAATTTTAAAAGATACATCATCCATATGTTGACTACGTAGCTACGCTCTTCGCCCCATCCATGCACAAGGGCTGCCTTTCTTCCTCTGACTCAGGCGGCCTCTCTGTTGCCTTTTGCTCTTTGCCTCTTTAGGAATTGACTTGTAGCAAGCTGGTAAATGATCAGCTAATATAAACCTCCTGAGAGTCGGGCTTAAAGAGGGTAAATAATACCTGTACGTGCTCTATTTTCTAATAGTTAGCAGTCTCTTATCTCAGGACTGTCCTTTGCTGAATTCGTATAAATTTCCAAGGAGAGGGGAGCAGGGCCACAGCAAGGCTTTGCAGCATCTGAGAAGTGTCCCTGTGGCTTTGAACTCTGTAGCCTCTCACAGCAGCTTTGGTCAGGCTTTGAGTAAAATTCACCAGACACCTAAGTCTCGAGCTTCTTAACTGTTCCTCTAGAGCAGCAGCTGCAGTGAGATATTTCACTATATAGATCAAAGCTTTGCTGGTTTTTAATCCATTTTGGGCTTATTTATCTTCTTTCAGGGAAAGTTATAGAGATTTGCTTGCTCGTGTAATGAAGGAGAAAATGTTACTAAAGAAAGGAACAACATGGCCAGGTGCGGTGGCTCATGCCTATAATCCCAGCACTGGGAGGCCGAGGTGGAAGGATCACTTGAGGCCAGGAGTTTAAGACCAGCCTGGGCAACAAAGCGAGATCCCCATCTCTACAAAATAAATAAATAAAACTTTTAAAATAAATAAAAATAAATTAAATTTTATTTTTATAAAATAATTTTTTTTAAAAAAGACCTGGCCAGGTGGCATGGCTCATGTCTATAATCCTAAGACTTTGGGAGGCCAAGGGGTGAGGATTGCTTGAGGCCAGAAATTCAAGACTAGCCTGAGCACCATAGCAAGACCCTGTCTCTACAAAAAATAGAAAAATTAGCTGTATGTGGTGGCACGCGCCCATAGTCCCAGCTACTCAGGCTGAAGTGGGAGGATCGCTTGAGCCCAGGAGTTTGAGATTGCAGTGAGCTATGATGATGCCACTGCATTGTAGCCCAGGCAACAGAGTGCGACCCTGTCACAAAAAATATATATATTTCCTGACTTGTGCTCATTTGTTGGAGGGATATTTGGGCCACAGCTGGTTGGATTATTCTATCCTCGGGATGCTCCTCTTGAGGCAACATGGAGTGCTGGTTCTGAGTGTCAGCTCTGGAGCCGGACTGCCAGGTCCACAGCAAGTTCCTTAACCCCTTCACTTCCTCATCTCTCAAATGGTGATTCTAATAGCACCTACTTCCTAGGCTTATCGTGAGGCTTAAATAAGCCAATACACAAAAGGCACTTAGAACAGCATCTGGTGCAAGGCAGGCACTTTATGAGTGCTAACTATTGTTATTGTTACTATTACCATTGCCTCCTTGGATGTGCTTTTAGAGAGTTTAGAATGTGGCTGGCTGTGGTGTCCTTTTACCATCCTACAGGTCAAAGCCGGCAGATCCTTCCAGGATAAACAGAAAGAAAAGTGCTATTCTCAGCTTTAATAGCCTTGCTGCTAAGAGGAGTCAAGTCTGTAGTTCCTCTAAATGAAATTGCACATGTTGACTATGTTGGCTCATCCAAGTTCCAGGACACACACCAATCTCTAGTGTAGCAAATAAGGGTCAATAACCATCTTTCCCAGGGCATGCTCACTTCCCACCAGTGGCAGGCGGCCGGAAGGTGGACTAGCTCTGTCCCTTGGAAACTGGCTGTGCCCCTCTCCCCTCAACTCTGACTCCTTCCCACTCCACACACACCCCAGAACTACACCCTCTATCTGTGGGGTGTATGGGTGTCCTTTCTTCCCGTTAGGCCACACAGCAAGGCCCGGAAGTCTGTCTCTATTACCCTTCCCTCCCTGGACTGGCCTCACCCCTCCCCTCAGCCCCTTCCTGGGCTGCAGTCTCCAGGGCCTGCCCTCTGGGGTCTACCAGACCCTTCCTCTCAGCCAGGCTCTTTCCAATCATTTTATTAACTCTGTTAGGTCAGTGTTTGCTCATTCATCCATTCAACAAATACTCATTGTGGGGAAAACAGAAATATTCAGAAAAGGTAAAAAGGAAAACATTACCCATCATCCTACCATTCAGAGATAGCCAGGGTTATCTTTTTGTACATTCTCTTCTAACCTTTTTTCTTATGGCTAAAAATTAATTTAGAATGTATAGATAGCTCTTTTTCAAAACCCTTGAAGAACTGGGTAGACTTGAAAGAGCAATCAGAGATCACCTAGCCGGACCCTGCCGCTAGGAGCCGAAGCCCAGAGCGGGAGTGGCTTGTCAGAGGTCAAGGGCAGCCTCACCTGTCCATTTTCTTTCCACTGCTTCTAGGCCCCAGGCCGGGGGCTGTGTCCTACAGCCAGGCCACCTGTGTCTGGGCCCTGCTGCTGCACCACCCATCAGAGACCATGGGAGGCTACTGACCATGCTACGCTTCAGTTTCCTCATCCTTAAATTCTGATGGCAGTAGTACCTGCCTCGTTTTTTGTGAAGATTAAATTTACTCCTCAGTCTCAGTGCATACATGGCACGTAATAAACCATCAGTGTCAGTTGCTGCTGCTACTGCTGCTGCTACTTGGTAAAAGCTTCCTGAAGGGGCTCGGTTGGGGCCCGTTTCTGTCAGCCAGCCAGGTTTTCAACCTCTGTGCCTGGGACCAGGGGCTGCAGAGCAGTGCCCACAAGTGTGTCAGCAGGGTCAGAATGAACCAAGCATGTGGACTATGACCCCTCAGGTTTAGATTAATTCATTTAGTCTTCAGGACATTTGTTGCTTGTATTTAAGTTTGCAAATAGTCACTGAGTGTCCACCATGGACAGAGGACCCTTCTGCTTTTGCCTTGTTTCAAGATACCCAAATAACAAGCCAAGTTTTGACTGAAATTCTAAGATTCTGTGGAAATGTTACCACATCCCACAGGAGTAGGAACTTTGTCCATCTCCAGAGATGCCCTTAGTCATGCCTACGTGTGTCTACTGTCTACACTGTTGTTCCAGACCATAATCTGTAGTGCCTAGTGCCATCATCCAGTGCTGGGGCTGAAGTTACTTTGCCAACTGAGCGGTGCAGAAAACTGGAGCCAGAGTCAGTGGTGCCCTGCCCGCCCCTCCCGCCACACCCTCTTTAAGAGTGATGTGAGGAGAGCAGCTGCGGCCAGCGTGGAGTGCCCAGGCCTGAAGCGCATGGCCGTGTGGTGCACACACTGATAAGATCGTGTTTTGCAAAGAAAAACACTGTGCGTGAGAAGGGAAAAACATGTCCTTTTGTGGAACTTGGGTGGGGTGGGGAAGAAGACGCTCATTTGCCACTGTGTCAGCCTTGAAGAGGTGGAGCTCTAGTTCGGAGAACAGTTACAGGTAGATAAAGCTAAAAATTATGGCTATCATGAAAGACACATCCAAACACAAGGAATTGCTAATTTCTGTGGTATCTGAATGAGCAGTATGGCACCGTCTGTTCGCCAGGAACAAAACAGTCACTACTGTGTTCTTCTGAGAGCTAAAGAACTCCAACATCTGTTCTTGATAATATATTATCAAATGTTCCATTTTTTGTTCTTTGGATGCCAAATGCTGACTTTCAGAGTGAAAATCAGCTACTAATAATTATAGGTAGAGGGAAATGGAGGAACAAATAATGTGAGGACCAAGCTCAGGTGAGCAAGGCTTCCAGTTCCCTTAGCCCCTTCTAAGCAGGTACCGTCGGAAGCCTATTCTGATGAGAATGATGCCTTTAATAGTAACAAAACAGGGCCAGGCAGTGGCTCACACCTGTAATCCCAGCACTCTGGGAAGCTGAGGTGGGAGGATCACTTGAGGCCAAGAGTTTGAGACCAGCTTGGGCAACATAGTGAGACCCTGTCTCTACAAAAAATTAGCTGGGCGTGATGGTGCACACCTATAGTCCCAGCTACTCAGGAGGCTGAGGCGGGAGGATCACTTGAGCCTAGGAGTCAGAGGTTGCAGTGAGCTATGATCACACCACTGCACTCCAGCCTGGGCAACAGAGTGAGACCCTGCCTCAAAAAAAAAAAAAGTAATAAAACAATGAACTGCTATATGAAATCACTAGATTTATATGGCCACAGTAGGGCTGTTACTGATGCCATGGGGTTTGTTAACTAGAAAACCAGGGAGAAGGCAGAAGAACCTTTGTCTGGTTGTGCCTACCCCTTGTCTCTGGGGACATGCAAAAAGGCATGTTTATGACCTCTTGTGTCATCATGGGGTGACCTGCACCTGGTGGCCTAGGTCATTTTTATTTTTGAAGCATATACTTCCAGAGGGCAGAGGTTTGTGTCAGTGTCCTTAGCCATGATATTGTGCATTAAGAACTCAATAAGCACTTTTTGGTGGAGTGAGCTGTAGTTTTTGCCTCAGTGTTCTTCTAAGCAGTGGTGGCAGTGGTGACAGTGGTGACTGACACTCCCCACAAAGCTCAAGAGTGGAACAACAGCCATCCGAATGCCTTGCAGGTCCTTGCACGAAGACTGGCTAAAGCTTGTCACATCTGCCGTCAGTCATGTTCCATGTGTTGCTGAATGAAGCGCCAGTTTTATAGGGGCTCGTTGATAATCAGGCACCACCCATCGCCACTGCACAACCTCTCAACACAAGGACCCCTTTGTGTTTCTGCCTCCAGCCCACTTTCCAGAGAACCTGTCATGACAGACTGCCTTACTCCTTTTTAAAGGCATCAAAAATTGTCCTGCTCCTTAACTTCTGGTTTTGTCCTTAAGCACCACCCACAGCAGATGGCTATAGAAAGCAGCATTTTAAATGAAATGCCTCACAACCAGGTCTTAACATGTGTCAAGAGCACAAAAGAAAAAGCCCTGTAACTACGTTCATCTGGATTAAAGTAGCATTTAGCTCAGAGTTAAGATGCTACTCATGGAACAGTGTATGTCCCCATGTTCCCATTGTGGCTACATTCATCCCCAAGGGGAAGACAACCTTTCTAGTAACTGTTAATTGCATCTTTCAGTCTTGCAAGGCAGGGACCTCCTGACTCACCCATTACATAACCCATTGGTCTGTCTGGGCTCCGAGTTGCACGAGTTTTGCGGGCTTCTGTGAAAGTTTTCAGGGCACTTTCTGCCTGCTGAATCATTGTCACACAAGCAAGATTTTCTTTGCACCTAATACAAAAATAGTCTCCTTACCCTCATCTGAATGCAATCACATCATATTAATTTGTTGTAATATTTATTTGTCATTTATATCTGTTTTTGTAAATTTTCAAACCATTCTTGTCTCTTTCATATTTACATTGAGTGCTAGGGCTGAGCAAGGCCCTGTGGGTGGGCCTGGTGGGGTATTTTCAGTGGTATAAAGGACAGACCCCTCCCCCAGGTGAAGGCCTGGTCAGATTTTTCCAAGCCTCTCATCCTAAGATACCAAGCTCTGCAGCTGCCCAGGGCAGCCTCTTCCCTAGTGACAGCAGCAAGGGAGGCTGGAGCAAGGAGTATAAGTGTGTGCTGGCAACAGCAGAAAAAGGGAAGCCACCTGGCCAGGTTGTGCCAGGTGCTGGGCTATACACAGCCCTCCCCTGAAGAGGCAGTGAGGTCTCCCTTGTGCAGATGGGACACTGATGCAGAGAGGTTGAGAAATTCCAGTGAAAGTCAAGCCCCAGTCCATGTGACTGGGCTCTGTGCTCTTCCCTCAGCCTTCCCCCATGAGTTCCTGGCAGGAACACTGAACCGTACATCACTGGGTAGAACGTCTCAGTGACTGGGGCACGAGCCGGCAGTTTACTAAACCTGTATCCATATCCCCTCATTTAGAAAACAGACAAGCAAAACCTTCCATTTTGTAAGAAGTGCCTTCAATTCTGGTGCCTTCAATACATCAACTTTCAAAGGCAATACATACTTTTAATATTTATTGGAAACCTGACTAGGATTTTCAAAAGAAATGATTATGTTTGGATACATATAATAACCAGGTAGTTTGAATCCATTAATTCTCAAATTAAGTAAAGCTGGAGATATTATATAGCAATAAATATCTTCTTTACTGATGTTCTTTTTATATTGAGTTTAAAATCTATTAATATCTAGTCTTTTGCTCTAATCCTCTTTTTATTGGAAGTGATTAATGACTCTGTTAATTAATGTCCTTGTAAAAGCAGATGTACCCTTTATTTCCAGTAATAGTACCTTTGAAGATCAAGCTAATTAATGATTTTTAACTGCATAATGTAAGCAAGAAATAAAGCAGCTTCCTGAGTCTTGCTGCAAAGAAGGTAATCACAATTGATCCTCATATCACTTAAACCAGGTCACTCATGGGAAAGAATTACTTTCAATTATGGTAAAAAGGATGTATTGAAAACAAAGTAGAAATCATTCCACCCGTAGTGAGGAATTACACCATTAGTGCTTCCTGAGGTTAAGCAGTGCTTTTATCTGAGGTCGTCACCATATGAGTGATGGGTTATTTACTGTAATTGCTTGAAAATTCTGCTATGTGTGAACATGGTTTTAGGTTAACATCCTGCTTCCTTTTAGATGTCATTTGTCGTATGAGGATCTATAAAAGTTTATTAACATTTAAACACCCGCTTGAAGGATTACATTTTGATAGAAAGTCCATGAAATATTATGGGGCTCTGCGACTGAAAAATCACAGCATAGCCTGTCTCACTGCTGAATCGTGGGATCCTCGAATAAAAGAGGATTTCGAGATGAACCATTCGCATTTTAGACTACTGCTCAGTGGCATCCGGCGAATGCCATGAAGCCACAGGCTTCTTAGATATGAGCTCATTGGCATGAGTATCTTTCCTAAGGGACAAGTTTTAAACTAAGGTACAAAGTGATTGCCTAACCTTATTTGGATAATCCTAGAAATTGAAGGTTAATTCTTTTGTTTCCATTACTAGACAATTTCTAGAAAGAAAGGAAGGTTATAAACATTTTTGTCACTATTCCTATCATACCAAACTAAATCTGAACCATTTTCTGTGCACCCCTTTGCCTCCCACTGGGTAATTTCAAGAAGGACAGTGGTTCTCATGTGTGTTTAAAAACCAGTCCAGCTTGCGGTGAAGTCTCTGCACATCCCTTCGGCCTTGTAACCGACTGGGCATCAGTGCGCCTTGTCCTGGCTTTGCCCTGGGTTAAGCTGTTTCCTTCTACTGGGTATGTATTCTCTTACAAATGTGAGGACAAGACGTCAGAGGACAGGACCCTTCCAGTGCTAACATATGCACTGAATTCCCTGTGACCATTTTAGTGGATACTGCGATGTTGGCCGTTCGCCAAATGCTCAAACCACTCTTTCTCATGTGTATTGATAGTATAGTGCTCTCACAGTCCTCTTCCTGCCTGTATTAGTAGTATAAGTGATGTGTAGACTTTCAATGTGGTGCCCACTTAGATACTTTAAAATATAAGTTTTTGTACTGTCATTTATAGTCATGTATATTTTGGGGGGGGAAAAAAATTCTGTTTTTTCCCCATTTCTCCAGGACTCTGGATCGATTTGGAAATGTCCTACAATGGGTCCTTTCTGATGACTCTCGAGACCAAAATGAATTTGACCAAACTAGGTAAAGAGCCTCTTGTTGAAGCCCTGAAGGTTGGAGAAATTGGCAAAGAAGGGTAAGGGGCTATATATGAATTTACTAATCCAACCTCTCCCTCCAGCCTTTGAGAAGCAGGTTGATGTATAGTAGCCCCTGGATGTTGAGCGAGCATCTGTATAAGTGCTTCTGGACCTCAGAGTGTTTCAGGGAACGGTTCCTAGTCTCATCCCTAGCAGACTGTGAGTCCCCACCCCTGCTCAGCTGTGACAGCTCCTTTTGACCTCGGTGCTGACGGTGGTGCACATGGTATCAGTTACCAGAAAGCATCACCAACTCAGACAAGCAGAATAGAATCACTAAGAAAACTCCTTCTTCAACTTTCAACCACAAACAGCAATGTGTGGAGCAGGCCAAGGTCCCCAGGGGATCTATCTGCTTTAATCACAAGGTCAGAATTATTTATAATTAGATGATTGCTTTTGTAGCCAAGAGGGTGCCCCTGAAGTGTTTTGAGAAGCATTTTCCCTAAATAATACAATATTGATTTGCTTAGTAAATTCCTCTCTTTGCAGAGGAATCTGCTGCCCAGAGTTTGTCTGATTTAGTAAATATTCTGAAATTGTGAGATAATTAATGAAGCTTGATTTTTTTCCCCTTAAATGCCTAGAATGGATAAGCTGGAACTTTTACATCCATACCCACCTTGAAAATGACTGCTCACACTACAAATTTAAATTATATTATTGTTTTTACCAAATTAAAAATGCTGACTAGAGTCTGCTGCTCATAGCTTTAGCCACTTTGCATGGAATCAACAGTATGATGATGAGAAAATGCTGCAAGGAGCCAACTCCTGAGGGTCTAACTATAACACACAGGCTCTTCGATGTTTGCTTAGTTATGGTAATGAACTAATGCCGTTGTTCATACTTGTGTAATAACAGATTGAGGCAGTTGGGTTATACATTTGGGCATATTCTTAGATTATTCTGATTTATCCAAGTTACTTAATGAAATGTTCCTGTTTTAATAATTAGAGAATTTCACCTGCTCTGTGCAATCTAACCTGTATCTGTGCTATTTTCCTTTCATTTTTCTATTTGTTAAAATGTGTTTGGATTCGGCAATCTGTGGATTTGTATTTTCTGGTGAGTGGTATTTATCAACTCTCCATGTAGCATTTCATACCCTGTAAGTTCTAAGTCCCGTTTGGTCTCATGTGAAGCCACAAGGAAACCTGTCTTTTCATCATGTTCCTAAACATAAAGGTACAGTCCATGGGCCTGAAAAAACTGAGATTGGGAGTAGTTAAGAGGTTTTCCTGTCAGAGAAAGTCTTCCAGACGTCCCCAGTTTGAATGCTGGGGTCCTAAGCTCGTCAGACTCCACTTCTGGTGCTGCTGCCCCCATCCCATCTGCACGAACAGCCAAGCACCATACATAAATCCAGCTTCGTGATAGTAGAGTTGCAGAACCAGCACCTTAGAAAATGAAGCACCTTAGGCAGAAGCAATCTTGGAAATGAGGTCTAACGAAATGGGAGCATGGCAGAGCAAACTTATGTCAGAAGCGTTTGTGCAAAGAGCGCTTTTTGGAAACAGCCCTGTGCTGGCACAGAGGTACGGGGATTCCATTGGAAAGGGGGTCTTGGGGAGTCAGGTGTTGCAACAAGGCCGGGTCCCTGAGGTCCTTGCCACTTAGGCTGTCCACACTCACTGCTACTCATGTGGCTTTCTTGGCACAATTTCAAGTTCATAAACTCTGGCTAATCAGAGGATAGACGTGTCTCCAAACAAGCCATGCTTCTCCAGACTGAGTGAAAAAAATCCTGTGCTTTAGGAATGTGATGATATTATATTTAATTTTTAATATATTTCTAAAGTACCATTTTTTTCCCCTAGAAGAATCTGTTGTAAAATGTTTTGGTTCTTCCTGTGAGGGTGTTAAATTATATATTCATATGTAATTGGCTGTCATTTAATTTTAAAAGCAAGGAAGGATACAATCCAAAAACACTTTATTTGGGAGAAAAAGTTCTGGAAAAATGGACCCTTGATCCTTTTTTGCATAAAGGACCCCTTTGGCAACCTGAGAGTTCTGGCTCCTTCTAGAAAATGTCTCCTCATGCACCATTTGGCTCACAGTTTCTCAGAGCCTCTGAAAGCCCATCATTGTTAAGAACCTAATCTCAGAGTAATTTTAGAATCCACTTCACTTCCTCAGTCCTGGATCACCTTGAGGCTAAGTCGCAGAGGAGGGACAGAAGTCAGTATAAGTAGTATCTGCTATTAAGCATGTAATCTTTGGTACTGACATATTCCTTAATATTAAACCTCCAAAGCCCAGAATGTCTGAAGAGTTGGCCAACAACAGCCTTTTCCTCCAGGCCCTCCCTTCAACCGCAGCTGCCTGTCCGGGGCCCCACTCCTAGTGTAAGGGTCCACTCCCAGGCGTCCTGCCTGGCAGGGCCTCTGCTTTGTCTCGCTGCTTTTTTCAGTACCGTTCAAGTAGGCAAATGATGGTGCACTTGGGAAGTCTCTGAGGAGATGCTGCTCTACCTGCGAGATGTCCTCCTTCCTGGTGGGAAGTTTGTTCACCTTAGCACCCTGAGGGTGGGATTGAGAAATTGAAATCTGTGTTGCTTTATTCTAGTGAAGTCCCTTCCCTTGAAATGTATGTCCACTATATATTTGTGGGCATTTGTCCTTTAGTCTTTTTATTTCGCAGACAGTCTTTTTGTCACACACTGTGGTTAGCCTAACTTTGAGGCAGTAAGGTGCTGAAATGGAATTCAGGTAGTGAGCTGAGCAGTCGTAACTTTAGGAATTGACCAGAAGAGGACCAAAATGAGTCAGTAAGGGCAACATTCTGCATCTTGGGTGGTCTTTAAATGAGGAGTGGTGTTAGACTGGAGTATTTCCTATAAGGCACTTGGCTTGTTCCTGCTCTACCACTGCAGTCTGAGTCTGGTGTGCAAGTCTCCAAGTCAGAGGATGGCCCCTCTGACCTCTGCATTGGGTCACTAGTCCACCGTATACCCCAAACTACTCCTCTGCCTCCAGGCCCCTGATGTTCTAGGTGCCGAGTACTTGCAGTTTATACTGTGACTCGGTCTAGTTCGTGGGTGTATGCACATGTGTGTCTGACAGATGTATGGGACTGATTTCTCTCAAGTAAAAGAACAAGTAGAAGAAAATTAATAGATTCTTATGAGTGTGGTCCCCCTCAGAGCAAACACCTCACAGGGCTGCTTAATCTAATTATGCATTCTTCACTTAAAGCATTTTTTGGAGCTGCTTTTTAGACTTGCCTCTGGAGTCTTTTAACTATCCTGAGTGACAGCAAATCATCCTGCTTTGTAAGATGGTTTGGATCTTTGAGAAATTGCTAGAAGTCATCAGAAGTGATGGTGATTATGAGACCAAGAAATAAAATATTTGGTCAAAGACTAGAGTATCAGTGATAAAATAATTCACTGTTTCTTAGGTGTCTGACTCCAAACACATTTCCAAAAAGATTTTTAGCAGAGGCAGCATAACCAAGTAAGCCTTTTAAAGTGGCTCTTTGAAAAGCTGTCACACTCATCTGGAATTCTGAGGTGTGTTTAAAACAATTAGGCTTATTACATTGTAGCACATCTTCTGTAAGGAAGTGCAGTGTTTGTTTCTCTGACGTTCATGCTGAAATCATAAGGCTGAGGTCATAAAATGCACGTTCAGATATAAAACTGAATGTCAGCTAAACATTTAACTACACGATTAATAAGTATCGGGTGCCACATAACACAGCTCCCAGCACAGAGAATTTCATGTCATCTGATCTGGTTTAACTGATACAGCATTATCTAAATTGTTTACTTCAAGCCACAAAATTTGTCCTGTTCTCTGTCCTGCAGAGGATTAATTTGGGAACCTGAGAGCTCACCGCAGCGCTCAGCCTTTGGCATCTTCTGCCCAGGGTCTGGAGCTGCCAGATGACACATACTGGTAGGGACAGGACAGGACAGGCAGTGGCTCGGCAGAATCTCACTGTGGTCCCAGATCTTGCAGGCAGTCTTTTGTGCTGTGTGGATGAGGAGCAGACTACCTGTGGCGTAGGGACAGATTCCATACCTGGCAGCGTGAGGTCTGAGAGCCAGAGAGCATGGCCATCTTACTGATGGAGAAGTCAGATGTTTTTCTGTGGTGAGTGTGTAATTTGGGGGGAATTTGTGTCTCTGACTTTCCTCATCCCAAGACCCAGTTTAGGCTTTCTTGGGAATCATATTTTGCTATATACATTTTAAGTAAAAGATCTCTGTGAGGGCTGCCTAACCACAGAACACTCTGAAATGGCTCTGTGATCGATGAATACACATGAGCATTTCCTGGACCAGACAGGCATCTGATGGAAGGAGGAAGAAAGCATTGGTTAGGTGCTGTCCCATGGCCAAGGACAAGAGGCTTTTGTTTCTGCAGAGGGAGTTTCCCTTTAACATGGAAGTCCAGCCTATTGGCTAGAGCACTGGATCTAATGTTTCAGAGCTGGGGTTGAGAAGGATCCGTGTGACCTGCCAGAGAGGACACCCTCTAGGTCCTCTTACAATGGGCTCCTGTTTCAGGGGCAGAGGTTTCAGTCCTGCCCTTCCAGTACCTGGTGCTGAGGCCACTGCTAGGCCTTCAAGTCCATACTGGCATGTATGTTCTGCCCTTGGGTGCCCTTGGCCCCCATTGGTCAGGAGATGACTGTCCCCTGGGTTTCTGGTGGCTCAGGGACAGTGTCAGAAGAAAACCAAAGAATCACAGCTGCAGGGAGCTAGGAGCTGAGCTCTACTGCCTTCCTCTGTCCAAGTAATTGTGTCCTTGTCAAAAATACAAGGCCCAGCCTCTGCTTAGTGACCATTTGGTTGCTTAATAATGTTCAGAGACTATTCTGTCCCTCATTCACTTCATCCCAATTAAGTCTTTGAGCCTCAGAAATGGCCCTACAAGTGCTCTGAAGCAAAACCACAGTCCAGGGAGGGAACTGCCTTTTGTGGGGCCAAAGCTTGGCCGAGAAGCCTCCAGTGCCCTCAGAGGGGAATCCTGATTGCCGCCTGTGCAGGTGACCAGCAACCCCAGTGCCTGTGGAAACGGAGTACCCAACCTGGAAAGATGAACCAGGGACATAGCTCTCTGAGGAGGCTTTTTGTTACTTTAATAAAAAGAATGGTCTTTAAATTAGTACTTTTCCAGGAAAGTTCCTGGGTTCTCATGGCACTTGCTTCCTAGAGGCCTTTGAGATTTGCTCCTTGTGGTTGTTGGCTTTTTCTGTGACCCTCAGGAGATGCGGCGGGTGTGGGGTAAGATATGTAAGGAAGGAGTTTTGAGGCAAAACTAATTTGGGAGGTAACTAAACCAGAAAGCATCATAGTTGTTGAACAGCCAGAGTCAAGGGACTTGCCTGAACATCCCCATCACTGGGGAGAGGTAATGTCACCAACATAAGCTGTCACCTCACCCTTGCAACTATCAGCTCTTTCCATTCACCCTCCCATTTTGCTGCATTACTGATGAAATCACTGCATTTCACGTGGACTGCATCACATTCCCACCACCTGTGCTTCTGATGCACGCTGTGGTCCTGTCAGGGGACTTGGTGCTGAAGAGTCCCCTGAGCAACCATGCCAATCCAAGGATTCTTGGATTGGGCCTCTTTTTTGGGTGGGTTGGAGAGAATGACGACATGTAGTGATGGTTACAGCCTGGCCCTGCTGGGGTTGAGCGTGCGTGCATGGGTGTGTGTGTGGTCTGGTTCTGAGTGGAGCGTGGGCGAGGGGGCAGACTGTGGTGGTGACTCTCTGCCTGTGCAGTTGCAGGCCCAGGGTGTTCTGTCTGGCCGACAGTGATGAGGAGTCCTCCAGTGCTGGCTCCTCCGACGAAGACGACGCTCCAGAGCCCAGTGGGGGAGACAAACAGCTACTCCCAGGAGCCGAAGGGTGAGTGGCCCAGAGCTTCTGGAGTCTCCCGGGGTCGGGGCACAAGTTGGACGTGAGCCTTGTTTCCCTTCCTTCCTCTCTGACCTTCCTTCCTCCATGTTGAGTGAATGAATGGTTTCCCTTTGATATCCAGTGTCAGTGGCTTGTTTAAATTCCAGGCCCCAAAGCGAAAAGACCTGTATAGCTTTCCTTACTTAAGAGTCCCAACAAAAATGGCTTTCTCCTGCTGTGTGAGTAAGTAATAAAGTTGAAGGCATGCTTATTGTGCAGAGCTTCACCCTGGGTGTTCAGAAGCAACACAGAGTACACACCACCTCCCCTCGGCGCCTGGTGGGCGGCTTACTCCCCTTCAGCTGGATCACATTTGCTTTGTTGAGCTGCTAGTTCCTACAAAGCTGAAACATTCAGATGATTTCTTTGGTGGATTTTGAAAACTGGATGACTTAGCTGATCTTTTGGTTCATGAACTTCATTTGGGGAGCTTTCTTTGCCTGCTACTTTGACTATGGACTGATCAAAGTGCTAAAAAACCTCTCCATAAGGATCTTTTCATTATTTAAAGTGAATTTTAGAAACTAAGATTATAAAGAAGCTAGGTGATTCCAAAACTTCTGTAAGAAAATATCAACCTATTCACTATTGAAATCCTGCAGGAGTTGAGAAGAAAATTCAGATGTTTGAGGAGTTGATGCTAAAGTTTGTGTGCCTTATTTAAAATCTAGCTGCTTGACCTTCTTAAGAATGGTTGGTTTTCCCTATACACATACGATTATTCTTCATGCTCTGGAACTGTGGAGGATTTTGAAAAGCAATATTCTCTCTTCTTAGAGCAGTCTTATAGTAGATATGACCTGGTTACAAAAGCTTATTTTCTTGGCCCGGTCGCACATTAGGTTGAGGTAGCATTTTTTAAAAAGCCCTTTGAAAAGTAACTGCCACTCAGAGCTGGTATGACACCACCTAAAGGCAGTCAGTTAATTACTGGTTTGTGTACCTGTTGATGGAGCATGATTTGTTACTTGCTGTATGGACATTGTGAGATTCCTCTAATAGGACACTGGGTTTTTATTCAGTATTTTGAGTGGTATAAGGGAGGAAAGTTGAGAAACCTTTGCATGAGGGATTTTGTCCAGCTCTCTCCATCTTCAAGACTTGGGCACTGCCTGACATTTATAGCTTCTCTAAAGCAGTAACTGGGGTGATTGGCACCCCCAGGAGACATTTGCCAATGTCTGGAGATTTTTTTTTTTTTTTTAATTTTATTTAGATTTATTTTTCTTTTTTTTAGAGACGGGGTCTCGCTCTTGCTCAGGCTGGTCTTGAACTCCTGAGCTTAAGCTATCCTCCCGCCTCGGCCTCCCAGAGTGCTAGGATTACAGGCGTGAGCCACCGCGCCCGGCCATGGAGACATTTTTTATTGTCATAACTGGGGGCATCACTACTGGCATCTATTAGGTAGAGGCCAGGGAGGCCGCTAAACATCCTGCAATGCACAGGACAGTGCCCCCAACACAGAGTTACCCAGCCCATAACCTCAAGAGTGCTGCTGTCAAGTAAGGTCAACAGAGAGCCTCAGGTTTGGATTTGTTTTTGTTTGTGAAAGTTGATACTAACACCCACATTTGTCTTCCACATTTGAAGGTATGTTGGAGGTCATCGAACAAGTAAGATTATGAGGTTTGTTGATAAAATTACCAAGTCAAAATATTTCCAAAAAGCAACGGAGACAGAGTTCATTAAAAAGAAGATTGAAGAAGTCTCCAATACACCCCTGCTGCTAACTGTTGAAGTACAGGAATGTAGAGGAACCTTGGCGGTCAACATTCCACCACCCCCGACTGACCGAATATGGTGCGTAGGGGGCCCTTAGGGACAGCAAGTGTTTCCTTTTGTTGCATGGCCATAAAAATCCCAGCCTCCTTAACTTTGGGATTATGGAAAATACCTTCTCCTGGGTAGAAGCACTTCTAAACATTTTTCATGGGACCTTAGTGTTGTAATCCTGACTCTGCTTTCTTCTGTGACTGCCTAATTCACATTTAAAGATTCATCTTCACACGGTAGGAAAAGTTAAGGTCAATACATGAAGTTAATGGGATGGGCTGTTTCTATTCTTGGTCTTCCCCCTTTCTATAGCCAACTGTTCCACCAGTAGTAACAGCTGTCATTTGTAGAGAGAGCTCTTATTCTCTGCCTGTCCTGGGTTGTAACTGCATCACCTGGTTAGTCCTCACAGCATTCCGTTGAGGTAGGTGCCCTTGTTATCCCCACTTTACAGATGGGATCACATATTGAGTGGAGTCTGGACAGTTAGGGGGACTTCCCTGAGTTAGACCTGGATGTTGAGGAGGCAGGAGCATGTGCACATGGTATTTGTGGTAGGAGGTCTATCCGAGGAGTTGGTTCTCAGCTCCAGCTGCATGTTAGAATCACCGGGGGACTTGCTAAAAATACAGATATGACTGGCCCATCCCCTAGGACTTTGGGGGAGTAGGGAGTGATTAAGCCAGGGTTGAGAATCACTCAAATAAATTATTCATGGTCCACCATCACTATCTGTGAATATCAATTTAAAATCAACGTTCCAAGTCCTATGCAATGGGCATCATGTATACAGTGATTGCATAAGAGATCTCGTTATACCATAAACTACACTCACTTTAAAAATATAGCTCTATTAAGGTTTATAAAGAGGGAAAAATATAAAAAAACAAAAAATATATATAGCTCTATGTTCTACCATAAAGTAAAACCAACATGCTAGTACATATCCTTGGTGTTCAGAAGTGTTTGTAGGAATGATCAGAAGAGGATTTTTAAATTGACTAACCATTTGATGATGATGCTGGTATTTCCCAATAAAACTCAAAAACACCTTTTTAGGTTTTATTTTTTTTAAGTAATATTTTCATTGTAAAAATAAGTGAGACATTGGAAGAAATGAAAAAAAAACCTGGAAAAAAATAAAAACCCGTAATCTTACCATTCAGAAATAACCACTGTTAATTCCTTACTGTACAGTCTTACAAATCGTAAAAAAAAAAATTTTAAATAGTAAGAGTTGATATAACATTTCTTCCCCTTACTGCCAAGTTCTTTGATTTATCAGTTACAAATGCCACTGCTCAGTGGGAGGTAAAATTAAAGGCCTTATTGGCAAATGACACAGTTGCCCATTAAAAAAAAAAAAATTAAAGACCTCTAGGGTAGTGCCACCCAACACATGCTCAAGTGCCGAACTGTTATTGATCCACAGAGATAAGGATAGATATGGAGACTGTTTAGAAACATTTGTGGCAATTTGACATTGTTGTATTTCTAAAAACATTGGTCCATGACAGATTCAAGTTTTTAGATAGTTTGATAGCACACAGGGTCTTGTGTGGATACTTTACTAACAGTTCTGAGTGCCGGTCTGCTCCCTTGGGAAAGCACAAGAAGCATAGTGTGGGGTGAAAGAGCAGGTTGCAGAACGTTACCGATCCATGTATGCACAGGAGAGTGTGAGGAAGACTGACCCCACTTCTCTCAGGGGTCCTCTCTCAGGGGTGACATTCAGAGAGAGGCAGTGTCTTTCACTTTCTGCTTTATCTGCTTGTATGTATGTTTTGATTTTGTAATGTACATATAGTACTTTAATAAAAATAGAAAAAAATGTCATTGCCATTTTAGGAAAAACAAAAACCAAAAAACAATGCCCAGGTCATGGACTTTTCCAGTGGCGCTACCTGGCTTTCCCAGTTTGTCAGAACTGTTCTAAATCCATCCCAACCCTAACACCATCCAGGGAACACAGGGAGCTCATAGTTCATACTTTCTGTGTTGAATTATTTTTGGAGGGGGTTTTCAGAGTAAGAGAACACTTTAGGGATAAAGCCCCATGTAAATGAGGAATGTGTGCTGTCCGTGCTTGTCTGCTTCCTTTCTTTGCTTCTAAATGTGGTTATTCCTTGTCTTCTTCAAATAGGTATGGTTTCCGAAAGCCACCATATGTGGAGCTGAAAGCTCGGCCAAAACTTGGAGAGAGAGAAGTGACTTTAGTTCATGTGACAGACTGGATCGAGAAGAAACTGGAACAAGAATTTCAGGTAAACATGTTATCTAGTGTTTCACACTGAGTGAACCTCTACCTCTGGGTAGAACCGAGGTTCTGAACCTCATCTGGGTCGGGATCATCTTTTGAGATGAAAGCTGTGGACCTTCATCCCAGGAGAGTACACATTTGATCAAACAAGGGCATAAAATTTGGGGTATAGTTTCAAAAGCCCTAAAACTTATCCATAGAACATTACAAAGTAGCCTTCAGAGGAAACTCAAAAGATGTGGATCAGAGAGCAAAATGATGATGTCTTGTAGCAGTAAGCCTGCTGGACTGTCAGGACTTTGTTTTTCCCCATGTGAGGCCTGCATTGGCTAATTAGCACCTGGCCTGTGGTCAGGGAGGTTGCTCATTGCCCTTGTGTGGTATTCACCGTGCTCAGTTTGTTCAGTTCAACAAACATTCATGGAAACCCTTCTGTGTGCCAGGTACCACCTACCAGAGAGTCCAAAAATGAATCAGGCATGTCCCTCCCTGGAAAGCTTCTAGTGTAGTCTTGGAGTCTACTAAGCTAGAGTTTATTCTCCAGCCTGTTTTCTGCATTCTGCCACCAAAGGTAATGGCAGTGCAGCTGAGGCCCTGGGATGAGCTATTTCCATCAAATTTTTATCAGATATTTGAGGCACAGTTGTCTGTCAAGGTTTTATGGATTAGCAAACTATTCACTTTGTAATGAATTTCATCTTTTGAAGAAGACCTACATTCTTTTGGTATATTTTGAGTTACTACCTTTAAAAAATCATATTATTTAAAAGCTAGAGATTAAACATAACCAATTTCTGAAAAAGCTTAATGTTATCACCAAATGGAAAGGTACTTTGAACCTAGTTAGGGGAAAGAACCTCTTGTCTTCAATATTTTCCTTTTTCTTATATTCCTAGATTCTACATGAGGAATTTGGGTGGCTGGCTCATCCCTTTTAGGGCGTATTGGGCTACAAGGAGCAAAAGAAAGGAAGAGGGGGCAGAGATGGGTGCCTGGTATTTTTGAGACAGGTTGAGAAGCTGGAGGGTAACTGCTGCACCCTCCCATAGTGACCTGCTAGTTTTCAATTATGCTTTTGTCAGAGAACATTCCTGAGGACCGAAGGCATTGCCAACATTCACATATAAAGTTATTTTATAAACAGATAGGCAAAGCACCATTACTATCAGTCACTGATTATCCTTTGGTGCTCACTATAATAGGATTTCTTTCACATATAGCTTTGTGTGGTTCTGGTTTGGAAAAAAAAATTGGCTTACATTTTGTTGCTAGGATTTAAAGACATACATTCACTTGGAATGTGTTCTGGACATAGTAATTTGGAACTACTGTGAGCAGCTGAGGCCAATTCTCATAAATTAATGTTGTTGAATATTTATCAATTCGTGAGTAATTTTATTATATGTACATGAAATCAAAGGCTGCTTCTGCCTCAGAGCCGATTTATTCGATTCTTGTCTTCATGGACTGGTGTGATTCTTCAACTCTTTCTAAACTAAAGTATGGTGGGAGAATTACTTTGGAATGTGTAGGAAGTTTTCATGTATTTTTAAAAACATGTCCAGGGTCTAAAATTCTCATCAGAACAAAACAGGGTGACAGCCTGGCAAGCATTCTTCCACATGGCTCTTCTTTAATATCTTCCTACAGAAAGTTTTTGTCATGCCAAACATGGATGATGTTTATATCCCCATAATGCACTCAGCCATGGACCCTCGCTCCACTTCCTGCCTCCTGAAAGACCCACCTATGGAGGCTGCAGATCAACTATGATTGGTGACATTGGATGTTCCCAGTATTATGAGATTGAGCTCGAGGTATGGGGTTCTTGGCCGCCATCTGTGCTGTAGCACTGGCCTTTAATGTGCCACAGCCACTGTTTCTTAAAGGACTGCTTATGCCCTCTGCCTGCTGGTGCCCATTCCACTGTGAGGTGTCATTCCCTGCATCCAATGACAGGTGTCCGGACTGCCTACTGCAAAGCTTTGACCTGGCAAAGGAGACTATGGAAGAATCATCACGGTGGATCCTAAAGTTACAGGTGACGCACAATATGGCTTTTTTAAGTCTACCAGTTTTTGTGGCAGGATATGAGCACATTAAGAGCAAAGCTGTGCAACTGGAAGGCTTCCCCTTGCCTCAACTCCTCCAAAGCTTTTCCTCAGGCAGCAGTGCACAGTGGAGCAATTTTTCACTTCACTTTGTATGCGGCCCTCCTCACCCCCAGAGAACGTCAGTGTGGTGATGTGGGTGGGGGGGAGTGGAATTTTGTGAGCCTTTTCATTGGTGTTAAGCAACTTTTTTTCCACATTAAATCGTGCGTTTTGGAAGTAAGTAGCCATAGAACATACACAAACACACTATCAGCTGGGGTAGGGACAGTGGGATTTATGTGAACATTAGGCAAAGCCATGAGGTCAAACCATCCCAAGCCTTTTACCAATGAGGTACAATCACCTGGTTTCTAACTAATTCTAATTTTTCCTGAGACAGGAGCATATGTGAAAACAGCAAACACCGCACACAACTAGATTGTTCTCTCATGGGGTAAGGCCAGAAAGCCAGAGCTACAGTCTTCCCATCTGGCATTTCCTGTGTGCTCCAGCTTTTACATAGGAATCTAAATGCTTTGTTAATCTAATTGGTTGGGGAGAGTTTTGTGGGCAGTTTCTTTTTCTGATGGCCAAAGGGAGAACTGCCCTGTAAGTCAAGACCAAAAGTTTGCTCAACACTACATACTCAAAATTAATGTGACTTTTCTTTAATGTTGCCAACTTAATTTTGTGCATTTGTGTCAGAATGTTTAGTTTACAAGGTTGGGGGCTTTCTAATTGTATAATTTGCTTTGCAAAGTAAACCTAATGCTTTTTGTTATTTAAAGCTACATACAATGTCAAAATTACCTTGGGTAACTTTTGATAACTTACATCTGTGGACAAAGCTAATAGTGGTTTTTTAAGCAGCACCTTGCCTGAACATGACCTTAAAGAAATTAATATATTGAAAAAATATATTTGAACCCTTATTTGATTATTTTAATTGCACCATTAAACATTTGACTTAAATTGTTTGACCATTCCAGTGGGTGTACTGTTCTAATTTCTCATTGTGTAGGCCGACTTGCCTGTCAGAGCACTGTTCACTGGTCTCTATAATTTTTGTGCAATAACTAAAGGCAAAGGACTAGATGCACTACTGTGTAAAGAGATTATACGACTGTACCCTGTTGCACCTTAAATAGTATGTGGGGACTTACAATAGCTTGCTTTGTTTCACAAAATAAATCTCTCTTGTCAAATACTAGATAAGCATCTAAGTTATTTCTATGGAATCCAGTTCAGATAATAGGGACAGAATAAACACTACAGAGCACCTTGGGCCCTCACCTGGCAATAGCAGCTTTCGTTTACTGGGTGATCGGGGGCCGAATCCTTACAAGGATGCAAGGCAGTCTCCACCATTACATATATACATATATATATCTCTCTCAGTCCATACTTAAAGAACCTAGGTAAAGTTCAAAACTGCTCCCGAAGTGGAGCTCACAGCCTTCACCACCTAGTAATCCTGTTAATTTGGGGCTCTTTCAGTTATCGAATGTAAAGCACTTGTGCTTCCTTGCACCCAGAACTGATGCACTGTACATGGAAGCCTATGTGAAAGATCTTATATCAACGGTAGCACCTGGATTGTGAACAAGTGATATTGTGTGATTTAGGTTCCTGTGCCATAACCAGCTATACACAAAATCTAACTCATCTTTACAACCATATTTTAATTTGCCCCAAAGCTTTAGTCCCAGACTTGTCACACGGTATTCAAATAAGCAGTTCACTTCCATGGTAGTATTTGTAAATAGGTCGGTCGCGATGACACTTTAGCCACGAATTAAAACTCATGCAGCTCCGGACCGATCCAGTTCCTGTCAAGTAGCCCGCGGCCCTTCGCCATCCCACACTGCCTTTAACTGAACTGCACATCTCTCACTGGCCACTAAGGGACGACAGCTTGGGACTTACGGGGAAGGCACAGCGTGACTAACGCAACTAAGGGAGGGCAGAGGAATGTATGGGTGCATACATTCGCGGGCCATTCACTATGCAGCAAAAGCTACAGTATCCCCGTCAATCCACCCCCCCCCGCCCCCCGCCCCCCGAGAACATTTCAGTCTTGGTGTAAGCCGGGTTAAGGCCAGAGTCGTCGCAGAACGCCTGGATAACTGCTCACCCCGGCAGCCGGGTCCCGCCCGGGCCGCCGCCGTGTCGCTCGCGGTTAAAAGGGCCGCCGCGGGGAGCGCAGGCGGCCCCAGTTATGCGCAAGCCCGTGCTCTGGCGCTGCAGCCTGACCCCCGGCGCCACGGGGAGGCACGACGGGGGCTCAAAGGCAGCGCGTCGCCGACGACACATACCGACACCAGCGTTGGGGTCAAACCACTTTATTGAGGGGAATTGGGGACAGGGAGCAAAGAAGGGCGTATGACGATGAGATCCGACGTCTTCGGCCGGGCCGGGACCTGTAAGATGGACCGTAGAGAGTGAGCGGGGTGCGCGCGCCCGCCCCACCCCCCGCCGCCGCTCCAGCCGGCTCAGACTCCAGTTCGCATCACCCGCGTCAGCAGTCTAACACGTGCTTTAATTGGAATGTCATCACGGCCAGCCGGCCGCGCGCCTCCCACCGGGCTCCAGGGCCCACCCGGCAGTACAGCCGGCTAAGCTAACACAACTCACCTCCCAGGCTTTGCAGACGCGGAAAGGCTCAAGAGCCCCCGTGGCGTTTACTTAAAGGAGCAGACCGGAGGTGGTTGGGCGGGCTGTACCGCTATTAACCAATAGCAAGTCAAACTTCCGACCACGTGCATGTAAGATGGTCTGATGATTGGCCGCGTTCTCTGAGTCCTCCAGAGTGTAGACAGGTCACATACCAACCATAGAGGTGGGAGTCTAGGAGACGCTGGGAGTTTGAGAGTGGCGTTGTCTGTTGAGTTCTTCCGAGATTATTTCAGTATCTCGGTCGCGGGTTTGTAATTAGCGCGTGTCTGTGCAGTACGCAAAAGAAAGCTTTACAAACAACAGGAGACAAGTAATGCCTAACTTGTATGAGATATTCCGTGCCAAGAGCTAGGCTAGGAATTGAGTACGTAAAATTGAACAAAACTGCCCCCGAGTTCAAAATAACCTGTTGTAGTAGAAAGAGCTTGTGTTTTCGAGTAGACCGATCTGCAAGCAAATCCTGACTTTGTGATGCATTCGCTCTATGACCTTGGTCATTTAACCTTCTGAGCCTCAATTTCTGAAAATTAGGAATATCCAAAAAAAGTTGTAAGGATTAAGTGAATTAAAGTCAGTCACCTGGCACATTCTAAGTGATAAACAAATGTTTGCTTTCAAAGGACTGGGGTGATGTGGAAAACTTTTGTGACTGCAAAACTTTAATAAGTACTGAAATAGAGCTATGAACAGCCTGCCGTGGAAGCCCACAGGAGAGAAGGCCTAACTTTGGGGAAACTAAAAGTGCTTCGCAGAGTTTACTGAGCTCATTCTGTGAGCCAAAGACTGGGCTGTTCACTGGATATCCACGTGGATGAATAATATGGCCCTCCCCTATAAGGCTTGCTTTATTGGGAACAGTACAGGGACAGTCACAATCTCTGGTTGTCTTCCTTGGGCATTCTTTCCCTTTTTTCCTCTTAATAAGGAAAATTTATCATTTTTTGTAATAACGAAAGCATTTCAGACTGAGTTTGTAGTTGAATGGGGCTCTTATTTTCATTATTGTTTACATAGTCTAAGTTTTTTTAAATGCTTCTTTTGTGCTCGTTTAGGCAGCACATACACTAAAATTGGGATGATATGGAGAAGATTAGCATGGCCCCTGGGGGAAAAAAAAGATTACTCTTTGATCCAAAGCAATAATTGTTTTGACAAGTGTTTAGTACTCTCTAGATTATTGTTTGTTTTTATTGCTGTTTAAACTTTTGTTATTTTGACATTTGTTACATAATGATACAGTTTCTACTTTGAGGAAAGTATTAAAGTTTTCTTTGTGGCATAAAATATCAATTTTTTATAAGTGTTCCACAGATTCTTAAAATATTTTCACTGTCATGTACAAATATGATGTAAAGTGTTTATTAATTCAATCTTAGTTGTGTTGTATCACATTGTCCAAATCTCTATTTTGTGTATTATGTACCTGATTGGAAGTGAGTTTACTGTCACTTATTGATAGTAATGTGTTAAGAGTATGCTTCAAATACCAAATGCTGGCAAGGATGCAGAGCAATGTGAGTTTTGCTCCATTAGTAACATTCAAGAATGCAAAATGGGATAGCCATTTTGGAAAAGAAGTCGGGCAATTCCTTATGAAGTTGAACATACACTTACCACGTGACCCTGCAGTCCCTGGGTATTTAACCAAGAGAAATGAAAACTTCTGTTCACACAAAATCCTGTAAGTAAATGTTTATAGCAATGTTATGTATAATACCTCCCCACCCCCCGCATCTGGAAGCACTCAGATGCCTTCAGTGGGTGAATGGATAAGCAAATTGTGGTACATCCATGTAATTGAATGCTACTTGGCAATGAAATGGAATGAACTATTGACACAGGCAGTACTTGGAAGAGTCTCAGAGGCATTATGCTGAATAAAAGGAGCCAGACTCAAAAGACTGTGTAATTCCATTTTTATGACACCCTGGAAAAGACAAAACCATAGGGATGGAGAATAGATCAAAGGGTTTTCAGGGATTGGGGAGTGGGGAGCATTTGACTGTAAAGGAGTAGCACAAGGACATATTTTAGGGTGATGGAACTGGTCTATTTTAGGGTGATTCCACTTGATTGTGGTGGTGGTTATGACTTTATGTATTTGTCAAAATTTATGGAACTGTCACCCAATTTTTGCCATATGAAACTTTAAAATAAAACTCAAAAATTATGCTTCATTTTGCTTTATTATTTCTAATATTATTTACTTTGTATATTTTGAGGCTCTGCTACTTAGCTTATAAAGGTCCATGGCTGATGATATTTACATCATGGATTATATATATCTATGATATAAAATGACACTCTGAGCTATTTATGTTTTTGCTTTGAATTCTAATTTATTTTACATTATCATTGCTACTCATGTCTTTTTTGTTTGTTTGTGTTTGTCTGATATAACTTTGCCTATCCCTTTATTTTTAACCTTTCTATATTATTTTGTTTTTATTGTGCCCTTTTATATGAGGCAACCCAATGTGACAATATTTGCCTTTTAAAATTTTATTTTAAAATTATATTATGGGCCAATCACGGTGACTCACTCCTGTAATCCCAGCACTTGGGGAGGCTGAGGCAGGAGGATAACTTGGGGCAAGGAGTTTGAGGCCACCTGGGCAATATAGTGAGACCCAATCTCAAATAAATAAATAAATAAATAAATTAGCCAGGTGTGGTGGCCCTCACTTGTAGTCCCAGCTAGCTACTCAGGACACTGAGGTGGGATGATCACTTGGGCCCAGGAGTTGGAGGTTACACTGAGCTATGATCTAGCCACTGCACTGCAGCTTGAGTAACAGAGTGAGACCCTGTCTCAAAATAATAATAATAAAATAAAACTTTATTATGAAATACCTCTGCATATAGAAGAGTACATATAAAATATATGTATGGTTTAGATTGTTAATGAATTGAACACCTATACACCCACCACCTAGTTTAAGAAAAATAATATCATCGATAACTTTGAAACTCACTTTTTGTCCCTTCTGATTCCATCTCCCTCCCTCACTCTGAGAGAAAACCACTCTCCTGAACTTTGTCTTATACTTGCTTTTCTTTACTTTTGCTTTGTATATTTGTATGTTATTTAGTTTTGCTTGATTTTGAGCTTTATAGAAATAGAATACAATGTATGTATTCTTCTGTGATTTGCTCTTTTCATTGCTTAATAGTGTTGGTGACATTCATTCATGTTATATGTAATACATTCAGCCAGTTTCACTGCAGTGTAACATCTCAGTGTACAATTATACTGCAGTTGATGCATCTATTCTCCTTATGTTGCATCTTTAATAGCTTCTAATTTTTACTGTTAGAAACAAAGGTGCTCCAAATACTCTTGTGTGTATTCAAGAGTTTCTTTAGGTTATGCATGTAGGAGCACAACTGCTGGGTAGTATGGTAGGCACATTTTGAGCTTTCTAGATAATAGCAAATGACTTCCCAGAATGGGTGCACTAATGTGCACTCCCATGTTGGCCTACACCCTCTCCAATTCTTGGTATTATCAGATTTTTTTATGTATTTGCCAATATGGTGAGTATAAAATAGTATCTCATAGTTTAAATCTTAACAGGGGTTGATATTTTTATATGATTATTCTTCAATCAGTTTACAACCATATTTTCTGTATATGCCGTTTTAAAAATCAACTTTATATATGGTAAAACGCATCTATTAACATTTTAAGTGTCAATTTCCCTGGGTTTTTACAAATATATACACTTGTGTAACCTCCCCCACAATCAAGACATAGAATATTCTCATCACTCCAAAAATCTTCCCTCATGCCTCTTTATAGTCAATCCCTGCTGCTGTCAACCACCACCCCAGATAACCACTGATCTGATTTCTATTATTATAGAATAGTTTTGCCTGTTTTAGATATTCCTGTAAATGGAATCAGGAAGTTTGTATTCTTTTGTGTCTGGCTTTTTTCACTCAACCTAATGTTTTTGAGATTCATCATATTATATCAGTAATTCATCCATTTTTGTTACTGAGTAGTATTTCATTGTACAAATATGCCACAATTTGTTTTTCCATTCAGATTTATAGAAATTGGGTTGTTTCCAGTTTTTGGCTATTATGAATAAAGCTATTGTGAACATTTGTGTAGAAGTCTTTATGGACATGTGTTTGCATTTCATTTTGGAGTGGAATTAGTGGGTCATGTGATAAGTATTATATATCATTAACTTTAGAAGAAACTGCCAAACTATTTTTCAAAGTAGTTGTGCCATTTTACATTCCTACCGGCAATGTATGGTAGTTCTAGTTGCTTCAAATCCTAGTCAACACCTGGTATTGCCACTTTAATTCTAGCCATTTTAGTGGATGTGTAGTAATATCTAATTTTGGACAGGGTCTTTCTCTGTCAACTAAAGATGTTGAGCATCTTTTCATATGTTTTTCCAGTGACCAGTAGTATATCTCACTTTGTAAAGTGTTCAGATCTTTTGCCCACTTTTAAAATTTTTTTTTATTAATGAGTTGTATGGGTTCTTTATATCTAAGCCTAAGTCCTTTCTCATGTATATGTATCCTATATTATAAATCTTCTTCTAATCTATTTGCTTTTTTATTTTCTTGACAGTATCTTTCAAAGAGGAGACATTTTTAATTTTAATTAAATCTAATTTATCAATATTTTTCTTTTATAGATATTGCTTTTGGTGTCATATCTAAGAAATATTTGCCTAATATAGGCCACAAAGATTTTTATTCTGTGTTTTCTTCTAGAAGTTTTATAGTGCTTACTCTTACAGTCATGTCTATTATCTTTTGCAAGTTAATTTTTTGTATAGTGTGAGATAAGGGTTAGGTTCATTTGTTCGTATATGAATATCCAACTGTTCCAGCACCATTTGTTGAAAAGAATATCCTTTTACATTGAATTATTTTGTCATGTTTGTAAAAAAATCAGTTGACCATATATGTGTGGGTTTATTTCTGAACTCTATATTCTTTTGCACTATTATTTGTCTACCCTTATGTCACTACTATAGTCTTGATTACTGTAGCTTAGGTATAGCTCAGGTATGTAAGACCTCTAACTTTGTCCTTTCTCAAAATTCCTTTGGCTATTTTATGTTCTTTCCAAATATATTTTAGAATCAGCTTGTCAATTTCTACATAAAAAAAGCCTGCTGGATTTTTGCCTGAAACTGTGTTGAATCTGTAGATCAATTTGGCAAGAATTGACATCTTAACAATTCTAAGTCTTTTATCCCATGAACATGGTCTATTTCTTTATTTATTTAGGTCTTAATTCATTTCCCTCAGCAATGTCATAGTTTTCATTGTACAATCTTGCATATATTTTGTAAAATTTACCCCTAAGGATTTCATTTTCAATGGCATTTGAGTGATATTGTTTTTAAATCTCAATTTCCAAGAATTCATTGTTAGTATATAGAAATGCAATTAATTTTTGTAAATTAACTGTATCTGCAACCTTCCTAAATTCACTTATTAGTTCTATTAGCTTTTTTGTAGATTCCTTTGGGTTTTTCTATGTATACTTCTTTATTTCCAACATTTATGCCATTTCTTTCTTTTACTTACCATAATGCATTCTAGTAAAATATTGAACAGAAGTAATGAGAGCAAACTTCTTTGCAGAATTCCTGATCTGAGGAGGAAAGCATTCAGTCTTTTCATCAAGTATAATTTTAGCTGTGGGCTGGGCGTGGTGGCTCACGCCTGTAATCCTAGCACTTTGGGAGGCCAAGGCAGGAGGATCGCTTGAGGCCAGAGTTGGAAACCAGCCTGAGTGAGACCCCATCTCTACAAAAAATAGAAAAATTAGCTGGGCGTGGTGGTACATGCCTGTAGTCTCAGCTACTCGGGAGTCTGAGGCTGCAACTACTATAGATTCAGAACTCAGAATTGTCCAGGGCTCTCTGACTACTTTAGTTCTTCTCTTTCCTTACCAACTTCTTTGTTTTGAATTTACTTTCTTTATAGGACAGAGGCAGCTCCTGGGCCTCACATCTGGCTTTGCCACCAGAAGGGAAATGAGTTTTTTTTCATGGCTCTATTTGGAATCAGATTGGATACAAGCCTACCCATGGGTCAAATAAAGGTGTCTCCTTGGGTAGCTATTTTAGTTATCTATTACTGCATAACAAATCACTCTGTACATAACTCAGTGGTTTAAAACAACAGCGATTTTATTTTCTCTCACCACTCTGTGAGTTAACTGGGCTCAGCTGGAACGTTCTTCTGCTCTATGTAGTGTTAGCTAAGGTCATCTGGGGCTTGACTGGACCAGAGCACCCAGGATGGTTCACTCAGATGGCTGGCAGCTAGGAGCTCTTGATTAGAGCAGTTCCATTCTCCTCCATGTGGCCTGCATTTGTCTTGGGCTTCTTCCATCGTGGTGGCGATGTTCCAAGAGGGAGTGTCTTGAGAGTGAATATTCTAAGAGGAAGGAAATGGAAGCTGCCAGGCTTCTTAAGACTTGGGCTGGGAAGTCCCAGAATGTCACTGCTGGTCAAAGCCAGTCACAGGACCAGCCCAGATTCAAAAGAAGGGAAAATAAGTTCCACCTTTTGATGGGAAGAGCAGCATGTGCATATAGGAGGGGAAGAATTGTTTGGGGCCATTTTTGGAAACTAGCTACCACAGAGTAATATGATTGGCCCAGCCTGAGTAGGTGTCCACACCATGCAGAATATCTGCCTGCCTCCCCAGCCTCATCCCCCACCTCTCTTCTGTGGAGAAGCCAAGTGCAACCCCCCTGATGAATTCTCTTGGGCTTTCATGAAGCTACACAGTGCTTTCCTCCTTGTTCCCCTAGAATGTCCTTTCCCCTATCAAATCTGACAGATGATGCGGCCCAGATACCACTTCTTCCATGAAGCCATCCCTGCTCTATCCATCCCCCCTCCTTCCTAACACCAGACAGATCTTCCTCTTGGCCATCATAGTTCTGTTTCTCTGAGTTTATTCCCACCTTCTCTCACTTTCCACAGCCAGCCTTGTACCTTGGTTATTTCTGTGCATGGCCTATCACCTTTACCAACTTGCAAACTCTTTGAGATTCCCTTATGGCACCAGTCCTTTGTACTTAGAAGCCCTCATGATATTTGTTGAAAGAATGAATGCATAAATGAATGAATGAGTGGTAGTCAATCACGTAGAGGCCAAAGATGAAGTCCTCTGCAAAATGATGCTGAATAAATTATGGCTAAAGTCTCCTGCTCCCTTATGCTCTAAAACTTGGTATATAAAATATAGTGAACAAGTTCTCTTAGGGAGAAAGGAGAGAGAAGATAGGTAAGTTCTATATATTAAGCCTCAAGAAACATATTCTCATCTGGAAGGAGGAAAAAGAACAGAGACACAGGACGAAAGCCAGAAAATGGTAATATTTAAGGAGGAAAAGTTCAAGAAAAAAGAATTGTTAATATGCCTGAATTGAAGAGAGGCCCAGGAGAAAAGGGATGAAGCAAGGCCCACTAAGATTTTATAAGAGGAAGAATGTTTATGAGCTGCTTGAGGGAAGTTTCCAGAGAGTTCTGTGGAAATAAGCCAGACCCCAGGGGATTAGGAAGGACTGGGCAGTGAGGCAGTGGAGGCCCTTTGAGAGGGTGGCCATTTCCATACTGGTGCTGTGCTGGCCCTTTCAGAATATTAATATACTATAAATTGGTGACACTTTGGGCATTTTGCCATGGTGGCAATAGACCTGGCACAAATGGGTGTAAAATACAACAGCTCAGAGGTGAATGTACAAATAACCAGTTGGAATTAGTCTGAGCTACCCCTCAGGGCAGAAACCTGGGGGGAAAGCTCACTATTCTAAGCTAGATGGCTGCTATATTCCTTACATTTTTTTGCATAACCCCAAGATGAGATCTGGAGACTTTACCTGTTGTTTGAGGCAATACCCCTTACCACTCCATGTTTGTACAATCTTCTGATTGTTATTAGTATTCTAAGGAAATGCCAGTCTGGGCTACTGCCTCACTATGTTTCCAGGTCACATAGCAGCATCTTGTCGTAATGCTGTGGGCAGGAGCAAGAATAACAACCAGTTGCTGGTGAAACATGTTATAGGGTTAGGGGTTGCCTAGACAAGCTCTGAAGTTAAGTAGATAGCTGGGTTCTAATCCAGGTTGTGCCTTTTCCTAGCTGTGTGTTACCAACCCAGCTGTTAACCTTTCTAAATTTTAGCATATCATCTGTAAAATGAGCCTAATAATACCTACCTCATAGACCTGTTGTACAGATAACACAAGATGATCTTACAAAGCATGTATTTGCACGTTTCCAAACAACAGCAAACAGCCAATAAATATTAACCTCAATAATAAGAAATAATCATTTTTACAATATAAGAAAGTGTGTAGTGGGTGGGATTCTGTGGTAAAGAGTAGTTCTCAGAATGAATGTCACGATCTTTTCAAAACCAGTCATCCTAGAACAGGAAGAGCCAAAAGTCTATTTATCTAAAAACCAAACTGCTCAGTGACAGCAGATTTTTTAATTTCCCTTAAACATTAGGAAAGGAAAGAGATAAGAATTTAACTTGCTACCAGGGACTCTTGCTTTATCATTTTATTTATTCCATAACTACCCCACAAGTGCTGTAGGTTCAAGTCTGCTTGGAAGCAGCAGCAGCAGCAGCAGAGAAACCACTAAAATAATCTGACTTGACTTAGCCTGATAAAGACCCTGATCCTTTGAGATGTTGCTGGAGCTTTCAACCGTGACCTCCCTTTCTGGTTTTACTACCTTTTTCTTTCAAGTCTCCTTCAGAGGTAGCTACTCTCTCACTAAATAGCTATCTGCAAATCAACTTCACGATCATTTTAAAATGAGATTTTGGAGAGTTTTAAACACAAATGAGACAGACACAAACCCCTTTATCTGGGTCATAATTTATTCCACTAGAGGGCGATATTTGCTAAAATAAATAAAAGGAATTAAGAGGCAGCTCAGGACGTCCTGAGTTGAAGCTGGAGCCCTTGGACCTTGGCTGCCCTCACTGTACAGCGGAAGTTGTAAAACCCACACAGGTCGCTGGGCTCTGCCCCTGGATATTCTGAATCAGTAGGGAAGGGGGCATGGAAAGGTGGTGTAAATCTGTTTGTTAAAAGCTCTCCAAGTTTGGGAACTACTGGTTTAAAGAGAAGTGAAAATAAGATTTTAACTCACTTTCTCCCACCTCTCTAGACATAGGTCTGCTGCAGTCTTTGTTGAATCTGATGTGTGTGTGTATATATATACACACATATCTTATGTTGGTGGAAAAAGAAGGCTTACCTTTACACAAAGACGTGACCTTTGCCTTGTTTAGTGGATGTTATTTAATGCAACTTCCAGAAAGGTCATTTATTGCCCATTTTCAGGTCATTTACTGCCTTTTATATGGGCAGGTCCACATCAAAGGCATCCTACAAAATTCCATTTCTGTTGGTATTTATCAGTGATGCCAGCTTTTACTTTATCATAAGCAAAAAGCTGTCTAAAGCAGTACTTGACTGTGGAGCAAGATTATGGGCAATGCCACCATAAATAAACCCAGTGCTTATCAGTCTAGGCTGCCAATCAAGTGGAGAAGCGCATGAAGTATGTGGACAGGTTAAGCCTAGGAACAACCTAACTGGTACATAAGAAAGTCTGAGAATGTGTAACAGCGCAATTAAGGCCAGTTGGATATTTGGTCCAACTGAGTATAAGGTAAATATACCTACCTGGCCCAGACTCCTTGGAACAGATTTTTATTTTCTTTCCAGAATCTTTAAGACTGATTTATGAATCAGATTGAGGTCAGCATTCCCCTTTGTGTTTCATCTGCTGCGCTTACAGGTCACAGTGACATTTTGAATTGTAAAAGGGCTGCCAGAATTCTAGCACAGGAAGTTTTCCCATCCTAGGTTTACTCTGTTTGAGAAAAAGCACCAGAGGAGGGATGTGAAAGTGGCATTTTTCAGTCCAGCTTCTCTTTTAACTCAAGCACGTGGTCTTACAGATCTTCTTGTCGGCCAGCAAGCTGGACAGGTAGTCATTAAAGAGCTCCTCCCATGTCAGGAGTGGTGGCACAGGCCATAGTCCCAGCTACTCAGGAGGCTCCCTTCAACCCAGGAGTTCAAGTCCAGCCTGGGCAACATAGCAAGACCCCATCTCTAAAAAAATAAAAATAAAAATAAACATTAAATTAAAAAAAAGAGCTTCTTCCAGTTTCAGGGCTGTAGGCTCCTCTCTGGACGTCTGGCCATACTGTTCAGGAGTGGTGGGGGCTGTCTTTCAGCACATCTCTCCACCAATCCCAAACCTCTCTGTTTGCATTTAGACATGCAGGTAACACTTTTCAAAATGTGTCTACTGCTTTCACAGTTGCCAAGATTCTTCCCACGCTTAAAGTGGTGTGTTGGATTCCCCAGCATGGGTAGGGATTAGTCCCTTAACTGTGATCCAAACACAGGGGATTAGGAATGGGAAAGTCTATTTACAGGATTTGGGCTTACTACAAGCATTTTTGTGTTTTAGTTGGATAGGATTGAGCCACAGTGCACACAAACTTGACATTTGGTCAGTCTCCCACTACTTCCTTGTTGCTTTCTCTAGCATTGCTTACTATTTTCCCTAAAACCCTGGAAAATCTTAGGTTGTCTTACAAGCAAGTCAGGAAAAATTAGAGAAGTTAATAGCCCCTTTTTCTTTTTATGCTAGCATGATATGAAGGTACCTTTCCTTGTGCTTCGAATCTTAGTTTACTCTCTTGTTACAAACATGCCCTATCCTCCCCTCTTCCTTCTCAGTGAAGGGCAGCTTGGGACCCGGTGACAAAATAGCTGCCGGGCTCTTCAATTCCGACTAATAGCCCATAACCCTCATGTAGACCTTGTACGAGTCTCAACCCGCCCACTCCCTCCAATGAGTTGTGACACATGTCATCTCAAGCTTCACGAATTCACATGCACAAATGTCACATAAACACATATGACACAAGCAGCCCTAATTTTTGATGAGTGTCTTGGCTGTGGTTCATCCAAAGGGAACTGATGGCTGTTGGACATGATTTGAGGGGAATTCCTGAGGGTGAAGAAAGGGGAGAAAGGGGCCTTCGAACTGCATGAGTCACAGCTGGAGGACCCTAGGGCCGTGAACTCCGCAGAAGCGCCGTGTTTGTCGGAATGCCCTGCCAGCTGCTGAAGCCCTCGCTGCGCAGGACGCCTCAGTAAACCTCGCCGATGCTTCCACCGCGGCGGGAAGGCGAAAAGGGGGTTTCTGGGGACCCAGGACCGCCCGTGTCCTGGCCTTTCCCATGATCAGATCTGACGCAGCAGGTCCCTCGGCGGGGCTAGTGGGGCCGCCTGGCGAAGAAGTTGCCTAGCTCCCACCTTGACACCGGACGCCGAGACCTCCTCCCTTGCTCCAGCCACCGCCGCCGCCGCGGCAGGACCGCAGCCTACCCGAGGCCAGCTCCGCCCTCGGCCCCGCCCCCAGCCCCGCCCTGGACCCGCCCCGAAGTAGCCCCGCCCCGGGCCCGCCTTCGGCCCGCCCTCAGCTCCGCCCTCTGTCCAGGCCCCGCCCAGCCGGGGACCACCCCCAGGTCGGCTCCGCCCCGCCCCGCCCCCTGCCCCGCCCTGACCGGAAGAAGCGGCGGCACCGGCGCTTATAGGGCCGGGAATGGGGTTGCCGCCGCCGCTTAGTCAGCTCTGCGTCCGCTGAGTCTCCGCCGCCGCCGCGCTGTCGTCGCGGCGCCCCCGCCCCGTCCTCCGCCCGTACCGCCCCCGGAGCCGGCGGGCTGGGCCTGGAGCCAGGGCCGAGTCCCCGCCATGCCGGCCCGGCTGCTGCTGCTGCTGGCGCTGTTGCTGCCCGGTTCTGGGGTGAGTGACCGGGCAGCGTGGGGTGGAGGACAGCTCGCGGCGGGCCGGGTCGTGGCCGGGGCGGGTCGCGCCGGCTGCCGGGCTGGAGTCTGAGCCGGGCGCGCGGCGGCGGTGGCGGTCCGAGGCCCCGTGCGCCCCGCAGAGGCTCGGGCCGGACGGAGGAGGCGGTGCCGGGCCGCGAGCGCTTCCCGGGCCGGAGTCGCGGCCGCGGCCGGCCCCGCCGTGGCGTTCGCCACCCTAGGGGCCTCCCAGGCCAGCGCGGCTGTCACAGGTAGCGGCTCCCGGGACCCCGTGGGCTCGAGCACAACTTTGTGGCGCCCTGAGCTGCACTTCGGGGTCTCCAGAAGGCCGGGCTCCCGGGAGGCCGCCCACCTGCCGGACCCTCCCCGCAGGTGGGCGCCGCCTCTGCCTGGCGGTGGCTGCCGAAGAGCGGAAAGGGCCCTTCAATCAAGGGGAAGGGGGCTATCTTGCGTTTCGAATCCTGGTCTGAACTTCTAAAAATGCGAGAACTTTGGGAAACGAATGCAGCAGGGAGTGAGTGGGTAAGCGTTCTCACCCAAGGGCTTGAATCTGCTTACCTGCCCCGCAGGTTCCTTGGTATTCAGAGGCGGGAGGCTTCCTTCTACGCGCCAGGACTTCTTTAAGCAAGTTAAGCTGTGGGAATTGGACTCTTTTAAAGACCCTGTATGGGTTAGAGGTGAAGCCGCTTCAAAACTTTAAGTGAAAGACTGTCTTCCTCGCATGAGAGCACTGTGGGGCCGTCAGGAACGTCTTTTCCTCTCTTTCTGGAGGAGGAGAGTGATAGGGCCTGGTTTACATTTATTTAACTATTTATGACCTTCACTCGGGCTGTGGATTTGGGCACCGAGGTTGGAGGCTGAGGAGGACATTTTGTGGGGAGACTTGGTTTTTTTCCTTGTAGCTGTAAGAACCTAAATTAGTGAGTGCTTTTTAAAAAACGTTTTGTTCAGGATGTGGGTATGGCATATTTGTACAGGTCCTGTTTAATGACCTCTTTGAAGGTACTGTGTACTCTTTAATAGGGATATCATGTACCAGGTGTCCAGGTAGAGAGTTGACGTGTGGACCTGTGTGCCAGCCACAGCGTGAACTCTTTGGAGGTTTAGTGTTTTAGGTTAATAATTGTCTGTGCTCTCGGAGTAACAAGAATTTGGAAACAGCTGAAGTAATAAATAAGGTGACCTTTTTCAAATTTAGGGTTTTTTAAAAGGAAAATTTGTACACACTTTCTTTATGCTAGAACTTGTGTAAGTTAAGTCTTTCTTGTTTAACAAAATCCACTTTCACAACTAGGGTCGGGTTTTGAACCTGAACACTTCACCTTGTATTGGTTAACTAC
Organism: Daubentonia madagascariensis; assembly: GCA_023783475.1. NCBI lineage: Eukaryota > Metazoa > Chordata > Mammalia > Primates > Daubentoniidae > Daubentonia > Daubentonia madagascariensis. The sequence goes on from JAKFHU010000487.1 coordinate 14,974,071, forward strand.
TGCCTAGCATCTGTTCACAAATAAGAGTAAACAGAATAACCACACGTTTGATGGAAATCAATCATTTCATACCATCAAGGCCTAGGTGTTTATGGTTTCCTTTGCCACATCTTTCCTTTTGCTACTTTTTTACCGGATTCTAGAGTTTTAGTTATTGAATAACTTAGGCTAAAGAGCCAAAAATAACTATTTAGATTTAGCTGGGGCTATAGTTTCAGTTCATGTAAATATTTCCAAATTGTATTTAGAAATCTAAACTTCTCAGAGTTCATGGTAAAATATTCCAGACCCTTATCAAAAGGTTATGTTTTAGTGTAACTGCTTTTTAGGTGAAAGGTCAGAATTTCACTCCCAGAATTTTCTCCCAGTAAAAGTTTTTACCTCCAAACATAGGAAGAATTATTATTTTAAAATTCTAAATAAAACTCATAGGAGAGTTTGCAGTGATGTCGTGCAGAATGCAGTGGCTGTAAAATCAAACAAACCTGAGTTCTAACTGGTCACTTGCTAGCTGTGCCCTAGACATGTTATTTTACTTCTTAGAGACTCTTTCCTGATATGTGAAATGGGGCCATCTAACATGTATGAAAGAAGGCACCTTGAGCATGATAGATAATAAATGTAAATTCACCTTATCCTCCAAAGGCGCTTTTTACTCTGTCATCATTTTTTGAATGTTATACTATGCCTGCAAGGAATATTTTTGATGATATTTCTTTTTGATTGACAGAGTAACTAGTGCATTGGAGGCAATACTGTGATTTTCTTTCAATGTGTGTCTGATTGAGCCAGACTCATTATGGGTTGAGACTCTAGGCTATCAGATCCAAAATGCAATAACATTGGTATTATTAAGCACTTGAGGCTGTCTTTTGTTAATCCAGAATGTGTTTATTTAGTCAGTGAGTTTTTCCTTTCTTCCTCGACCAGTATCTTGTACCTAGTGTTGGTTAGTGTTACATCATAACTGTCAACAGTCCTCAGTGTATGGGGTGTGGGTGCCACTTCTCTCGTTTATCAAAGAGATTGGTAGCATATGAGGCAAAGTACTTTTTTTTTTAGCTCTAATATATCAAATTTCTTTTATTTAGCCAGAATTTTGGTTTTAGTGGGAGGCAAAAAAACAGTCACTGATAATGGAAAGACCATGTGTGTGCAGAAACACACCGTACATCTGAGAGATGAATCTTAAGTAGAAATGTCCTTATCATTTATTCTGATAGTTATCACCTGTATGAATTATCCTAATAGGTGATATCAAGCTATTTATAGTGAGGCCATGAGTAGGATGTTTCATGAAGATTATGTTATCAGGGTTGCCGATCTTGAAATTAAACTGTAGTTAGTTGTGCACATGTGTATTGTTCCATTCACTAGCCTGCCCACTTAGCTTTCAGAAATAATGTAGCTTCTCAGAGCACAAGAGAAAATGTACATGAGAGTTACTCTTGAGAGCATTCAATAACAGACCATATTTCTGAATATAAATCCTGCGAGCTACATAAAGATTTCTTCACGTCTGGATGGAATAGTGCCACTTGCACAGGCCCAAGGGTTAAGTTATTTGCCTGCCTCAGGTTTTGACTCATTTTTCAGGTTGAATAATCACTGGATAACCATTTCCTTTTCAGTGGGCCCCTCTTTGGTTTCGGGATCCAAAGTAATCTGGAGGTTCAATATCTTGTATGTTTTATAATCAGATGTTCTCCCTAAAGAGAAGATATAGGGGAGAAAAGCCTAATGTACCCTTTTAATGGATTCAGTTTTTATTATGCACAAATAACGCAGGGCCTGTAACCTAGCAATATGATTAGAGCATGATGCTGGCTTAAAAAATAGGGACGGTGAATCATAGTCTGTGAATAATAAACATACTGCTTGGAAATATTTCCTAGAAGCTGGGGATTTTTTCCTATCTTTATCTTTACCTATACTGCATGTTTGGTTTCAAAATTCCCTGCCTTGGAGGAACACATTGTCAGAGATACTCACTCGAATGCCACAGGCCAGATACGGATTGGGAAAAGTAGAACTTAAAAAAAATAATAATCATAAAGTCCTTGCTTATATTCCTGTTTTAAAATTTTTGACAGCTTTATTGAGATATAATTCACCTGTCATCACAAGTGTATAATTCAGTAGTTTTTAGTTTATTCACAGAATTGTGCAGTCATCACCATGATCAGTTTTAGAACATTTTCATCATCTCCAAAAGAAACTTCACACCCATTAGTTGTTATTTCCCATTTCCCCCCAAATCTTCTAGCCCTTGGCAACCACTGATCTACTTTCTGTCTCTATAGATGTACTTTTTCTAGACATTTCATATAAATGGAATCATACACTATGTGGTCTTTTGTGACTGGCTTCTTAGCATCATGTTCTCAAGGTTCATCCATGTTGTAGCATGTCAGTACTTCGTTCCTTTTTATTACTGAATAATATTGCATTTATGGGTATATTACATTTTGTTTATCCATGTGTTGATGGACATTTGGGTTATTTCTACTTTGGGACTGTTAATAATTCTGCTATAAACATTTGTGTACAAGTTTTTGAATAGACATATATTTTCATTTTTCTTGGGCATATACCTAGAAATGGGATTGCTGGGTCATATTGTAACTCTGTTTAAACTTATGAGGAACTGCCCAACTATTTTCCAAAGCAGCTGCACTGTTTTACATTCCCACCTGCCATGGGCTTCATTTTCTCCACATCCTCACCAACACTTGTTACTGTGTTTTTTTAATTTTAATTTTAATTTTAGCCATCCTGGTGGGTGTGAAGTGGTAACACATTATGGCTAATCTGCAAACATCTTGATATATGTCCTTCTCGACGTTTTTTTTTTTTTTTGGCACATATTTACATAGGTAATATTTTTCTTCTCCAAACTGGACCATGTCATAGATCTGTGTCGATAAACTTAATTCTGCAACATTATTCTTACTGGCTGCATAGTACTTCTCTGAATGGAATGGGTATATCATAATTTGACCACTCAACCATTTAGATATTAAGGCTGTTTTTAATTTTCATTACTATAAATAATGTGATGAACCTTCTCGTTGGTAAACTCTTGAATGTATTTTAACTGCTTAATTATTTCCTTGGGGTAAATTCCTAGAATTGAAGTTTGCTGATTGTATGTAGTCTATACAGCCCCCTGCCCCTGCCCCCAGGCGTTGTTGAATGTTTTAAAAAGTACAAAACTAACCTTAAAAACCTTGGTTTTATGATAGCCATTTTAAAGTAAGCTCTTTTTCAGTGTGGATTTTAAGTTGGGTGAAAATGGAATGTTTAGATTTTGTTTATATTTTGATGACGTAAATAACCACAGCAGTCTGTCAATGACACCTTCTGAGAAAATGCTCTATTCTGACTTGTTAAATAACCTGTTTGCAGGGTCTTTTGGTCTACAGTGGTTTCAGATCAGCTTTCTAGCAGACGTAGCTCCTGTGAGCACCTTGAAATACCTCGGATAATTCTGTGACTTTGGTTTTGCGGGTAGCCCACCTCCTACAGATAAGATTCTTCATGTGGTTGACTGTGAGGCCATTTAAAATTTTGCCTCAAGACTGTTCATAAATCAAGAGTTATGCATTGATTATCGTTTTTGGAGGCCAGAGTTCTTAAAACATGTGGCTGTTTTTCCCAGAATTTTGAAGTACCATTTGATGATAAAGTAATAACCTTTGCTGTGTTTTGGTTTGTTTTGCTTTTCCCACAAACATACCCAAACTTCTTCATTCAAAAGAATGTGTTCTGCTCAAAATTATCACCCCTTCAGGGTCAATTTACATGTTATGGAAATCAGTCTTTTTTTTTTAACTTTTCAGTTATTTCATTTAATAATTTATCTAACCCATTTAATAATTCAACTTTAAAACAAAAAGGAACCTTTTTAAAAAGCAAATATTTACTCTTAAGCTGATTCTCCTTACACAACTTAAAACCTTTCCAAGTTCCTTCCAATCTTCATGGTACGGTTTTGATCAAAATTATTATTACTCAGTTTGATCACACAACTTATTGAGGACAATTGGGTTTGATTTTCAGTTGTTTGTTAAAGTGAAATCCTCAAATGAGCAAGACTTTCTACAACTTAGGGGATTCAAAAGTAGGGAATTTCCCCCAAAATTCCAGAAATATTTTGAGCCATGGGAGCATATATGGATAAATATATAGCCTCCCAAGGGAACGGGAATCAGATTATTTTAGACTGCTTGATAGGTCTTGGCTGTCTAGTACAATGCATCTCTATTTTTTCTCTACCCAGCTGCACCTAAGGAATATGATGCATGTCCCTCAGTAACAGTGGGAGCACAGTGGGTGGTGGTGGGGGCATGTACCACCCTCTCTCAGTCATTACCCTCCTCTCCTAAGTTGAAAAAATGACTGCCCTGCTCTGTCCTCCAGAGCAGACAGATGAGGAAGCCAAGGCCAGAGACGGCTGGTGGCCTGTCCAAGGTCATATGTGAGTGGCAGAACCAAACCTTGAACCTAATCCTCCTGCTTCCCTTTCAAGAGCAGCCCCTACCTGCAGTGCTTATGTTCTGATGCATTTGTTAGGACAAACCAGTCCAGCTCTCCCAGTCACACTCTGAGGAGCTGACCAAGGCATGTTGCCATGAGGGATGGCTCTGTAGAAGGACCAGGCCAGAAGGCTTTCTCGTAAGCTTTGGGAAAATGCTCAGATAATGCTCTTTTTCCTCCCACAAGAATCATGGCCTCCTACCCTTTGTTGCAGGAGTGCAAAGATGCAGCTTTAAGATAGAAATGCTGCCTTCACCTGAGAATCTCCATCAGTGCTATTGACCATTTCCAACTCTGGAGTCAAATCCAGCCATCGTGGAGAGAGTAGGCATTAAGAGGCCACTAAACCTAATTCATAGTTTAAGCTCATTTCTTTGCTTGAGGTCTAATAATATCCAAGCAGGTGCATGTTTTTTGGTATTATCTCACCCAGTAGTATGTCTGAAAGAGCAAAACTGAAAGCTCATGTCTCAGAAGCCTTTAACCAAAGCTGCTGAACCCTAGTGCAGTCACAGCCTTCACCAAGAAATCCTGAAAAGGTAGAACTCTCCACTTGTCAGGCTGGTTCCGGGTGTTTGCCTTTACAGAGGCCTCCACCTTCCAAGCAGTTCTAGCACCAAGGAGTGGGTCTGTGATGACAGGAGAGAGAGAGTGGCTGTGGCCCTTGAACCGTAATGGAGGGACTTGTTAGCTTAGGTGGGTCTCAGAAGGAGAGTGTGAGGAAGGAGGCAGGAAGGTGTCTTGCGGGTGTCGTATTTCCCTTGCTGGTTTGTCCTAGAGGGTAGGACCCTGCCTTGTGTATCTCTGCATCCTCTTGGCATTTAGCATGGTGTGCTGGTTGTACCTGCTGTAGTGGGCACTCGGCAAATATGGATCTAATTCCTCTTTGAGGCTCATTAGAGCCAACAAAACAAGGGACCGTTTTATCATCAAGCAAGTGGGTTGTGGATGGGTGGGGACACATGTTGCTTTACCTGTATTTTATGTTCTCTCTTTTTTTTTGAGACAGGGTCTCAATCTGTTACCTGGGCTAGAGTGCAATAGCACGATAATAGCTCACTTCAACCTCAAACTCATAGGCTCAAGAGGTCCTCCTGCCTCACCTTCCCAAGTAGCTGGGACTACAGTCATGTACCACCGTGACCAGCTTTGTTTTTTTTTTAGTTTTTATAAGGATGGGGTTTTGCTGTGTTGCCCAGGTTGGTCTCAAACTCCTAGCCTCAAGTGATCCTCCCACCTCGGCCTCCCAAAGTGCCAGGATTACAGGCATGAGCCACCACACCCCAGTCTGTATTTTATATTCTTTAACGGGATCTTACCAGTAGTATTTCTACAGAGTTAGAGGAGCTTCCAGGATACTTGCTTGAGTGGACATGACCCATAGTGTGTAGTGTCCTTTTGATGGGCTCCTCATATCAGTAGTGAGATTAATTTTTTCATTGCCAAAACCCATGAAATAAATGGTTTGTGATTATTCCATGTCAGTTTCATTTTTCACTCAGCATGATGTTTCACTATTAAAAAAATGAATCTTGCTCCAGGGCTGTCCTCTTATGTATTAAACATGACTTCCTTAGTAGACTAATATATAATTATAATTCAAAACCATCCCATTCTCCAGTGGATTATTTTTCCCCTTCTATAAATGATAAGGTAATGATTGTTTGTCTGGGAGGCAGCAGTATCTGTCATGGAAACCAAATTTTTATGTACGTTTTCTAAACAAACAGTGCTGTCAAATCCCTAGAACCTCACGTTATCATTGATCTCCAGTTGAGTCAGAGGAGTTTGTTGACCAGGGTAAATCAAATCTCTTTTCTCTTAAAGCAAATGGCCCATGACTCCCGAGGGGCTTTAGGAGTGAGAGAAACACCTGTACAGAGGGCCACAGCTGTAGCTAGGACTGTGTTACTGGAGGCAGTGCCTCCCAGCCATAACTCAGTGAGTCACCTGGGGAGCTTTTTAAAAACCTCGTGCCCAGGCCCAATCCCAGGTGCATGAAAGCACAAATCTCTAGGAGTGGAGGCCAGCATCCTTTGTTTCTTGTTTTTTGTGTTTTTTTTTAACATTTTAAGCCCCAGGTGACTCTAACTTGCGGCTAGGATGAGGTCTTCAAGTAATTCCGGTACCTCAATCCCAGACAGAACAACTGCATCCACATGTGCCCAGTAATGTCACAGAGCACGGGACCAGAATGGAGACAGCTTTTGGCTCATTTTACAGAGAGGTTGGGATTGATGCATTCTGCTAGGAACTAGGAATAGAGAACCTAATATTATGTTTTTTCTGCTGTACTGTATTGTTCAACTTTGAAGAGCAGGTAATTTGAGACTGGATATCAGTCTTTTTCTTTGAGTACAAACTGTTGAAATTGCTTTTATCAGCTTTAACTGATAACTGGCCTTGTATTTAAATGTGCTTAGTTATTGAATTACTATTATTTTTTTTAAGAGGGTCTCGCTCTGTTGCCAAGGCTGGAGTGCAGTGGTGCGATCAAAGCTCACTGCAGCCTCGAACTCCTGGGCTCAAGTGATCCTCCCACCTCAGCCTCCCGAGTAGCTGGGACTGCAGGTGAGCACCACCATGCCCAGCTAATTTTTAAAAATTTTTTTTTGTTGTTGAGACAGGGTCTTGCTGTGTTGCCCAGGCTGATCTTGAACTCCTGGCCTCCTACCTCGGCATTCCAAAGTGCTAGGATTACAGGCAAGAGCCACCATGCCCAGCCAAGTTATTGAATCGTAAGATGTTTAAACATTTATTTAAAGTTACCCAACTTACGCTTATTCATTATTTTTGCCTTCTCCATATGTTCAGTGGGCTAAGAAATCAAAATAATACTGCTTTCTAGGTTCTTTCACAGTACTCCAGCAGGTGAAATCATCCTCGTGGTTTTCAAAGAGGCTCCTATAGCGAGAGTGAAGTAGCTAAGGGGAGTGGGCAGAGGGATTTGTAGAAGGAAATTAGATAGTCAAAGCACAAGAATGAAGCATGTGAACAAAAAGGAACTTTCCTATCAGGGTGGTAATGTGTGTTTTGGAAGCAAATGGCAGGAGGGTGCAGTTTGTGACACTCCCTTCCCCTTTTCCTATGAGAGCTGGATACTTACCAGCTTTGTCGCCTAAGTCGGGCAGCTTTCCCCCGTAAGCGTTTTTACAGCAGGTGCAGTTGAAAGGCCCACCTCCAGGACATAGGAGATGACCAGTCGGTTGTCTCAGCAACTGGACCCATCTCGATTATTAGAGAATCCTATAAGCTGGGTTAGAAACAAGAGGAAACTCACTTCTAAAATCATGTTGTCTAGGCTAGACCAAATCTAAAGCTCTGTTGGAACCGGTTGACAAATGTCAGTAGAATTGGGAGGTCACTCTTTGAAAATGACCTGGGAAAATGACCTGAGTCTTGGCATCTGACCTGAGAGAGCTGTGTAGACTCCAGCATCAGGGCTATTTCCCAGCTGAACTTAATGCTGAAAAGGAAGTCCCAAGTGGCAGCTCCAGTTCTGCACTCCTTGAGTAGGTAGGCGTAGTTTATCATTTTGGCTGTTCTAAAATGTAATTATAGGCAAAGTCTCTTGTTTCCATACCTGTTTTGACCCCTATGATAAAAATGTTCATGGGAGTCGGGACATGAGTGGTTCTGTACTAGCTGTGAAACTCTGGGCAAATGAGTTATTTCCTCCCTCTGCTTCCTCATCTTAAAATAAGGCAGTGGACCTAGGAAATCTCTTGGGTGGGGCTATTTCCAAATGTCTTCCCAAATTAGGAACACCATTTAGGTTAAATGACCAGTCCCGCAGCTGTCTCCTTTTCTGGTACAGCCTCACACTCTCACTGGGGAGGAGGAAGAGGGCAGGGCTGCTTTGCTGTGAGCTCCCAGCTTCATAGATCTTCAATGTAGTGAATTCCATCTGTTTGTCCATTCATTCATTCACCTGTTTTTTTGAGTACATATTATAGGCTAAGCACTGTTTGAGGTTCTTGGAACACATTATGAACAAAACAAAGACCCCTGCCCTCATGGAACTCCTATCTAGTTGGTGGAGACAAACAATAGAGTGATAAGTACATTTTATGGGATATGGTAAAATTCTATGGGAGGTACAAGGGAGAAAATGTAGAGCAGAGCAAGGGAAATGGGGGCCTGGTAAGTTGCCACAGCCATGGGTGTGCTTTTGTCAGGTACCACTTACCTATCCTGTAGGGCCCAGCCGACGTGTGGGGCCTTCCCTGACCACTGTACTCTCCTAGACTAGAGCCCTTCCTGCACTCTGAGTGGCATCACATCGCTTAGTGTTGAGGTTAGTGTACAGGTTTGTACTCTAGTTTGTTTCCTGTCTAATCTTCTAAATGACTGGTGTTGACAGCACTTGGGTATGTCTGAAAATCCTGAGCAAATATGAGGGATTGAATGTGGACATTGTTGATCTTTTTTTTTTTTTTGGTAAGGATTACATGACAAGAGAAAGTTTAAAATTCTGTCAGGGAAACCTCAGAATGCCCCCACAACTTAGGGGGTCAGAGCCAGCAATTTTTAAATTTTTTTGATGGTTCTGCTCCCAAATTCACATGTGGGGTGGAGTGTATGTGTGTTTTTTACACTAAACAAAATTAAAATTATTTTTTCCATTGTGGGAGTATTTGTAACATCTGTAGATTTTCCCAAATTACTGTAAGAGGCTGGATGTGGTGGCTCATGCCTGTAATCCTAGCACTTGGGGAGGCTGACATGGGAGGATTGCTTGAGGCCGGGAGGATTGCTTGAGGCCAGGAGTTTGAGACCAGCCCGGGCAATAGCAAGACCCCTGTCTCTACAAAAAATAGAAAAATTAGCTGGGTGTGGTAGCGTGCACCTGTAGTCCCAGCTACCCGGGAGGCTGAGGCAGGAGGATCCCTTGAATGGAGGAGTTTGAGGCTGAAGTGATGCCACTGTGCTCCAGCCTGGGCAACAAAGTGAGACCGTCTCAAGACAAACACACAAATACTGTAAGAAAGTTGTAAAACCAGATTTGGGGAATCTCTGACCTTAAAAGGCACTACCTCATTCTGAACAATCCAGTGACCTTATCCTATACTTCTGTTAGGGTTCATTTTCTACTTGCTGTGGTCTGGTTTCGCAAAGAAGAAAACGGTTTCCTTTACACAGATTAAGAACAAGTTTATCTGTAGTTTTGGTACTCAACTGACTGGGAACCAAGCCACAGTTGTTTGTAAAACTGACCCTAAATCATCTTGATCTGATGGTTCAGTACTTGGAAATCTCTGGGGCTTTCAGTGCTGGGAAAGCTCGTTCACTTATCTGATCTGCAGTTTGGAGAGGAATAGGCATCTCCCTTTCAGGTTAGGAGGTGGTTGGTTTAAGAGTCTCTGTGTGGTATATGTGTGTGCTTGGGAGTCAGCCCCCTGGCCCCAAATAACATTAGTTGATTTCTGTGGTATTTCTTTCCTCCACCCCAAACCTTAAAGTGAATTATTACTAATTTCTAATGTTGTAATGTTTTGAGATAAGTGGAGACATTTGGATGTTGCAACACCAAGATTGAGAATGACTGTGTTCAGAGGCATCAAGATTTCTAGACTCTGTAAATTCTTATGTGGATTTTGGGCATGTTTTGGTTGGTTACAGTCCAGCCTGAGGAGAGGCCGCGCACAGCGGCGCACGCCTGTAGTCCCAGCACTCTGGGAGGCTGGGGCAGGAGGTCGCTTGAGCCCAGGAGTTGGAGGTTGCAGGGAGCTATGATGACGCCACTGCGCTCTTCCTGGGAGATGAGGGCTTAGTAGGTCATGGGTCATCATGCTTCGGAGCTAAAAGGCATCATCCAGCTCACTCTTCTTACTTTTATAGATTCGGAAACTGATACCTGGGGAAACTTAATGACTTGCCCAGAGCCCAAACCAGAGCACATACCTGCGGGCCCCATTTTATCATCTTTCACCTTCTTCCATCCAAAAAAAAATCTATTAATATGTGTCAGACTCATGAGAATACCCAAGGAACTTTGGTTTAAAAAAACAAAACAAAACAAAAAACCTTGGCATTTCCAGAGGATAATTGATGGTTTTGGAGTAATATGGACACAGGCTCGGCCAAGGAGTGAGAAGACAGCCTGAGCAGGGTAACGTGGGCCCAGACTCTTAGGGAATTGCTCCGGGCAGGACCTGGGGGCGCTGCCAGTTCAGCTGTCAGGAAGCACAGCCGTGGAACTTGCCCTCTTTTCCCATGTTCCACTGCTCCTCTCTAGGTGGTAAACTCCTTGAAGGCAGGAGTTTTATGGGCCTTGGGCTCCAGCGCCTTCTATGTAACAGGACCCTTCTTTCTGTATATATGTAGGATAAAAGAGTCTGGCCTGAGGGTGGGGTCGATATAAGTGAACGAGCAAGTGGGAGTTGGAAATAGAAGAGTCAGCCAACAGGAAGAAGTGTGAAGCAGGGATTGCCTGGAAGAGATTGGTAAATCCTTCAAGTCCTTGCCAGCCTGCTTGAGTAATGTGAGACCATGAGCCAGTGACTTACCTCCTCCTGTGAGTTTAGTACCCCCAAGAGGGAGCTTTCTGATCCTGCAAGTGATGGCTGGCCCGAGAAGGCCCTCAGACAAGGGGTCTCGGAAAGCAACAGACCCTGCTTTGGGGTTTGTCCCGAAGGCCACATTTCATCACAAAAACAGTCTTAATTATTAAACTCTCCCATGAAGTTTTGGTGTGTTACGCTCATTTTCAGCTGTAAACCAGCTAAGTAACATCAGTCTGAGATTAGTATAAGGTAAAACACTAGAGAAGACTCACCTAGGGTGTGAGCACAGATTGTCTGTGGTTGGCGTGTCAAACACTTCACCTTAGAGGAGTGTTATTTTTCCTCCAGATTTGCTTTGCAATGGTATGAACAGCACACCTTCCTATTCTCTCCTTCAGCTGCATAGGTAACAAATAAGACATAAAAGATTCTGATTCTTGTGGCCCACTCCATGTGAGTGCATGCTTGGGCTTCTGCCTGCTTCCCCAGCCCCACCTTGTCCCATTCCCCTCTCTGCTTTCTCTGTCCAGCCACACTGGTCTTCTGGGTTCTCAAACAGTAGATTATCTTCAATCTCAGGGCTTTTGCACAGACTGTTCCCTCTGCCTGGAAAATTTTTCCTTTCCTTCCCTCCTTCCTATAGCTCTTAACTCAGATGTCACCTCTTCAGGAAAACCTCCCTTGATACTGTGGTCGCCTCCCCTACACCTCAGTCACAAGATCAGATCCTCTTCTCCTGTTACTCCGTCATGGTTTCCTGTATGTCTCTTTCAGAGCACTTACCACAATTTGTCATTCTATGTTTGTGTAATTATTTGATATTAGACTATAAGCTCCATGAGGGCAGGCATCAGATCTCCTTTGTTGCGATTAGATCCTAGTGTCGCATATAATTCTTGATTAGTAATAACTGATGTGTATGATGCTCTCTGTACTCTAGGCACTGTTTTAAGAGCTTTACATATATTAACTCATTCAACTTGACTTTTTGTTTTTGGCTTTTTTTTTTTAAAGCATGTACCCTCTTGTTGTAGTTTTAAAAAGCTCATGGAATTATTCTAGGACACAGAGGACTTTGTGGCACAGATTTAGGTAAAGGGCAAATGTTCACTAGAAAAATAAAGTATTAGCTAGATACCTGGGAGATTTGACCCTAGCTGGCAAATTTTGAACTCTGAAATACTTGGAGCCATTAATTATGTATACTTGTTTTATTCATAATTTGTAATTATGAATAATAATTCATAATTATGTCAAAGTAATTCTAATGATGGTTGAATTTAAGAAAAATTTTTTAACCTCATCTTAAAACATCCACAGTTCCATCGCGTTCAATGCCAGTATTTAATGTTTAAAGGAACACAGAAACAAACATGCACACTACTGCACCATTTTCGTAAAGGTCTATTTCATCATTGGTGGGTAGCACACTTGACACCTAAATGCATAGGTGACTGCACAACTGCAGCTGTGGTAGCTAGGTAGAGAGCCAGTTCAACTAGAAGCCAACTAACAAGTACCTGTCTAAATATTTAAAATACAGCTCTTGTCTAGATCATCCTTTGTTTTGATCTCCTTGGGGGGAAAAACCTGCTGGTCAAAATGGAAGTATATTAAGGCCTTGTCTTCTCATATCCATTCCCAGTGGTTTCTTTCAGCTGGATTAAGCCCCCACCTCCAGGGCAAGCCCAAGTTTGTGGCCTCCAGCATTGATGGCCTTCCCATCTACCAGACCTCAGTCTGTGTGTGGCCCACTACAGTTAAACGAGAGTTGCTGACTTTTGCATTTACAGGTTTGTTATAAAGGATATTACAAAGGATACAAATGAAGAGATGTGTAGGGCAAGGTAGGGGGAAGGGGTGTGGAGCTTCTGTGCCTTATTGGGGTGTGCCACCCTCCAGGAACCCCCATGTGATCAGCTATCTGGAAGCTCCTCCCAACAACTTTTTAAAGTAGGTATTATTATCCCCATTTTATGGGTGAGAAACCCAAGGTGCAGAGAGGTAATGACTGCCCAAGGTGTTCTGGTTCCAGAATCTGCCCTTTTAATCACCACATTATACTGGAAGGGAACTACATTGAACTTAATAAATATCTATTTAATTGTTCAGCATCAGAAAACAAAGTATACTACATAGGTGAGTTTCCAGATGATTGAAATACAATCCCAGAACTTAAAATGTTGTAACATTTAGTGAAAATCTATTTAGCAGTTATACTCTTCTTCCTAAACACCATAAAACAAACATATTTTAACTTTTTCTTATTTATTTCAGATTGTCTTTGTCAGCACTAGCTATTATATTATTGTTCTCTGCTCATGAGAGTAAGAGATGGGGAGAAATTGCGGTTTGAGACAGAGTGGATAATCAGGTTTTTGAGTTTTATTTACTTCATGATGATTTCTTTGGCTACCACCAATTTCTTTTATTAAATGATCTTTAATATTTATAAAACTCTTAGGTTTGAAGTTCTTAATATTTGTTTGGCTTTCTTAGTGTTTAGAGACATGTAGCTGTTCCTCAGTTTTCAAAAGAAAAGACAAATTTGGAAGCTTGGCCACCTTGGCCCACAATCCAGATGCCCATGTAATCCACTTTTGGGACCCGGAGAAGTTGGCAGTAGGAGTAGATGACCTCCAGACTAGGCAGGGGCCTGACCAGGATGGTGACTTTAGGATGAGAGATTCCTGGGAAAATTGAGCCTGTTGGTAGCAGAGTATATCCTATAAAAGCACGTCCCCTCTCCCGTTCCTGCCCTGGACAGACATTTTTCCCTTTTCTGGAGGGGGTTCTGTTCTTTGATGTCTGGAAGGGCCTCTTCCTTGAGCCCAAAGGTTTGATATCTCCTTGTTAGTAATTCTTTCCTGCTTCTGTTTCCTGCCAACCACTTGATAAGCTCGAAAAAGCAGCGTTGTTAGATCTTGACCAGTTCCTCTTGCTTTGCTCCTGTTTCTCAGCCCTCAGTTTTCGAGCCACAACTCTGTAGGTTTGGTTGTGCCAACAGTCTTCCAAGCAGTTTCTTATGCTTTCCTATTATTTCTGTCCACATGTATGAGAATTGCGTAAAGACTGCCTCTCAGATGAGCCTAGAAAACAGAACCTGTGCTGAAATTATGGAAATCTGGTGGCATGAGATTTTTTTTCACATGAAAAAGTCAATATCTGAATATCGTGTGTGTGTGTGTGTGTGTGCGCATGTGTATGTTTGAGCTTCTTATTCCCACTAAGTGAAACAGTCATAGCTTACTGCGTGAGGCCCATCAGTTTATGGCTGGTCATTAAAATGGTCCTTGCCGTTCAAAGGAGTTGTCTGTGCTGATCAGTAATGTGCGTTTCCTTGGCACCGACATTAAAAGAATGACTGGCTTCATCAAAGGAATTGGCAGTGGCTACATCATCATCTTCATCAAAGGGCATGTTTATAAACCATTAAACTGGGCTGTTCAGGAGATCTATTGTACATGGTGACTGTAATTAATAACAATGTATTATATACTTGAAAATTGCTAAGAGTAGATTTTAAATGTTCTCACCACAAAAAAGGGTAAGAATCTGAGGTCATGGATATGTTAATTAGCTTGACTTGGCCATTCCACAATGTATACATATATCAAAACATGTTGTACACCTTAAGTATATACAATTTTTATATGTCAATTAAAAAAGAAAATGAAAATAAAATTTTAAAAACTGGACTGGATAGATGTGTATTGTAGGAATTTTTTAATGATGGTTAAGGCTGTGGCCTTTGACTTTTTCCAGTGTTATTTCCACACACTTAGATCTACAGTGGGATCTCAGGAATTTTCATGCAGAACACTTTTTCAAGACCCCACCCTGTATAATTTGCAGTGCCATTTGGTATATTGGGCATCTATGAAGAATCTACAAGTTACATTTTGGTCAAATCTAAAAGATCCAACCCTCATATCAGAGCAGAGTGCTGATTTGTATCTACCCCAGCAGGATTCAAAGGAGAGCTTCAGGCCTGAAGTAATTTAAGCTTATGGCTCTTAGAAAGCCATGATTTAAAGTAGTGAAATTATAATGTGGTGTAGTGGGCAATGGACCAGACAGGCAGGCGGAGACCTTGGTTTCAGTCCTGTGTCTATGGTTAACTGTCTGGGGTGCCCTGGGCAAGTCACTTCACCTCTCTGGGCCTTGATTGCCCTTTTCATCTAAAAAATTATATATCCCAGAAGCAGTAAACAGTCCCTAATGTTTGATCTGTGTTGTTTGGAGCCACATGGCCTTAAATGACTATCCAGCTAACTGAAGAGAGGAAGGTCGGATGGTGGACCGGGCCAGTAGGGAAGTGGGTAATCCTCAAACGTACTTCAAACAAGTGTGGGTCCTGGCTGGTGGAAGTCAGTCTGATTGGGTATCTCAACTAGAGGTGTATTTCATAGTGTTTAACTTATATCCTAATGCTTGGCAACATCTGGCAAGTGTAGTGGCAGTTATGTCATAAATACAGTTGTTTGTAGGTAATTTTTATTTAACTAGAGTGTTTACCTTCTTTCTGCTTGACTCCTTCCCCCCCCATCCCTTCCAAGAAGTCTCTACCAAGTGTTAAGGACAAAATTGACAGTCTCAGATTAGTTGCTATTATCAGGACTGAAAAACTTGGTATTTAATTGAGCGGATTTTTTCCCTTGAGGTTTTCACATGAGAACTTCTCAATAATAGGTACTGCACGTGAGTGTACATACACAAATGGATAACATTTGGCTTTTTGGAAGGCTGGTAGTGCCCTTACGAATTTATAGTTTAAGTCAGACCTTAGTCTAGTTTGTTTAGGATGCCTCTGCATTAAGGAATTGAACCTAGTAGGTTTCTCAGTTGTTACTAGATCTAAATTGGTGCTGTTTCCCTTTAGCAAAGACAACAAAATATAGTGATGATACCTGTATTCTAAAGCTCAGCCACTAAATGATTGTGTAACCTTGGGTTTTAGTTTTCATATCTAAAATGTGGGATTTGGCCTAGCTCCCCAAGGATCCTCAGGGACCTTAAGGATTTGATACCACAATAAGAACAAGGGCTTGTTTTCCTGACCATGGAGTGGAAAAGGATTTCATATAGCACCTTTCATGCCCAGATGTATTTCCTCCTCTCATGGTGGCAATAAAAGTTGATGGCAGAGGGACAGTGAAGACAAACAGAACTGCAACTGATTGAACTTAGACACGCAATCCCCCCAGGGCCCCAAAACCAGTTCTGGGGGAAATATATTCACCTGTTGTGAAATTAGCATACCTTGGCAGTCAGGAATACAGTGGACTTTTTTTTTTTTTCTAATCAGATCCATTAAAGAAGAGCAGTAGCCTAAACTGAAGAATTGTAACTGTCTTGGGTGGTGATTGATTACACCACACACCAGATTTGCCACAAATACTAGTTTAACTCTCTCAGCTGCTGAGTTTGGAAACCACACAATGCCGTTTCAGTTAGGCCTTGCCCTTTACTGCATCCCAGCTAGACACTTGACTCTCATCCAAAGCAAATGTCATGGTTATCTTTATTGACTTAATATCAGGAAACGTAACAGCCGATAGACTGGTTAGAAGGAACTGTATGGTTGATGGATTATTGCTGACCTACACGCAGGTAAACGAAGTATAACAGAATTTGGAATGACTTAGAAGTAGACTGAAATCCTTAAAACATAGGCACAATTAAACAAGAAAAGTCTGTTACTATCGCCAGTGTTTTAATTCTGTTCTTAATCTTTATTCCAGTTAAATAGACAGGAGACTAAAAATAGTGAGATTTCTATGTCTCTGTGTACAGGTGGTTGTATAGAAGTCTCCATATTTGAGATACGTACTTTGCTGTTGGATGTGTAAATGAGATGGGAGTTGGGGAACAGGGTTTGGTTAGAATAAAAATCTTATTTGTATCTGTCTAATCAGGCTTTGCTTACAATACCTTCAAAGGTAGTCCTTTTGGGAGCTGAGAGTTCATCCCACTCCCCTGATCAGTATGAAGATTTTACCCTGGGGTCTTGCTTTCTTAATCACTGAGAGAGCTTGATGTAATGGGGTCTTTGCACTTCCTGGGCACTGATTTCAGTGTCACGCTGCTTTGGTGAATTTTTGATGTTTTTTGGCCATTATCAGGCAGTCTTCTACAATGTGATCAAATGGCATTAGAAAACAGTGCTCTGCTGGGTGCTTTTGTAAAGCAACCAGAACCACAAACAGCCAGGCTTTGAGTTTATAGTCTGAAGTAGATAATATTGCTGCAAATAAAAGAATTATAGACAGAGTTGTCTTTTTTAAAAAAAAATATCATTTAGTGCCTGCCAAGAGTCTATGTTAACAGATTACTGTTTTGAGATATTTCTTCCTGTTGGATTGACATTACTGCACAGATTGATTCGATTTTTTTTTTTTTTTTTTTGTCAGAAGCCCTGTAGGACTGGAGTCCTGTTATGGCATGTCAGAAAATGTCTTACTGATATCTCTTAAAATCAGCTAATCCTTCCTGTTGCTTTCAGCCAGTTATGGACAGCAGAATAATCAGCCTATTTGCCATTACTTGTTACTAACCTCTAATTTCTTATCCTTCAGATACCACCGTTCTCAGCACATACACACATGAGTACAGTCTTGTCTTGCCTCCCCTTTTAGGTCCTTTGGCATAGGCTCATCCGCTGTGGAGTGTGCCCTTCCCGCCTCCAAGCATTATTGCTAAGATTAATAATTATAAGTTCTGATTCCTTAGCACATTCTAATCCACTTGAAATCTGTTGTTCTTCATTTAGCAACATACAGCTTTAATTGTTCTCAAGATTTCATATTTCCTAACTAGGCAGTAAAACAAAATACCTTGGAAATCTTTCTTATATAATCCTTCTCTCACTTGCATAACTCTTTCAGGTCTTACCTGTAATACTGTAATGTGTATTCATTAACCAACCAAAATGAACCCTTAAGTCAGTTTACCTTTGCTTTACCTCTGTGGCCAAATTTCCAGTGGATTTGAACCCTGGCAAGGCGCCCCTGCACTGCAAAAGGCAGACTGGTTGATGGCAGGATGTAGGTTCCAGGAACCAAGGTACACACAATATTGTATAATGCTATTCCGTTGGAAACACATGCCAGTATCCTTGTTAGCATTATACAAGCATTGTATTTTTAGTTTGGAGGAATGGTTTTCTTAACCTTAAATAAATAAAACTAAAGTTAGTATTATGCAGTATAACAGTAATCCAGTGAAAATAGGGGACTATTAGTAAAACAAAACAAAAGTACACATAGAGAAAAAACAGCCTGTTAACAAATCCTAGAAATTGATCTGATACTCCTAAAAGAAAAAATTTTGTTATTGGCCAGATTATTGTATAAATATTGTCTGTTGGGGTGAAAGTGAGAAGACGAGAAGATTCATAAAAAAGATTTTTATTTTAACTCTTTTGACTGTCTTTACTTATCCTATTAAACCAACACTGTGGGGTTCCATATAAATTTAACTTTTAGAGATGTACAGTTGGGTTGGACTTGATCAATTTGCATGCCACCTGAGAAGTGTGTGGCTCTCTTGTTCACAATGATGAGTTTTCCGTGTGTGTGTGTGTGTGTGTGTGTGTGTGTATGCCCTTTATTTTTTGCAGAGGTAGGATGCTCTAGTTTTGTAAATGGAACAGATTACAATCCTCATCAAGTGTAGATCACTTTGGAAAACTGGGTGTGAGACACATGTGTGCATGGCATTGTTTCTTCCCACTGATTTAGAGATGAAAGGCCTGTGCTATTTTATTAACCTTATTTCTGACCCGTGTTATTAGGTAGTCAGTTAACCTGGAAACCAGTTCTTGAAATGTGTGTCTGAAATTTACAAACTGGATTTGGAGAATGCAGCATTTCTGAAACCCCTGGTGAGAAGCATTCAGCTTTCATATGTTTTGAATCTCAGGGGAGCTTGCAGGGTGCCTCCCTGCTGTACTTATTGAGGGGGTTGCGGGTAAGTGGAGTGGAAACAAGCCACAACTTCAGATGTGCCGCAGAAACCAAGCCATGGGTCTTTGCTGGTTGTTCTCCAGCCACTGGTGAGCCTCCTTGCCTGACCAGTTCCAAATACTGGTTTAGAAATTGGTGGGGTTTTGTTAGAGGCTGCTTCATTTGTTTTGGTGCTGTTTAAACACTTATGTGCCCCTTGTGTCCATAATTCTCTTCATTGAAGATGGTTTCTAAAGTTATTTCAGAAGGCATTTTAGAAAGGTTTTCTTTTCCTTGCCTGAAATACAAGGAGTTAGTTAATGCAAGAGCACTAACGATGCACTGATTTCAGAATATCAGAAAATTAAGTTGTTGGTGACTTGCCTTTTAATCATCTCTGCATGAGCAGTTGGTGGTTGCTTCCCTGTCTTTGTAGTAAATGCAGAGTGAGTGGTACATTTTATGAATGGGGAGTCTGCTGGACTTTGTGAAAGATCACTTTATAATCAGAACACTGAACATCAGGATCCAGCCCTGGCCTTGCTCTATGTTCGTGGGAGGGAGACACTTGGTCCAGTCCTGGCTGAGCAGGGCTACAGTGAGGGCTCTCCTACCCCTAAGTCCACTAAGTGACATTTGCTGGCTTCTCCAACAGCCCTTTCCCCAGCATTATAGTCTGTAGGCTGGGCATTTCCAGAATGACCTTGGGTCACCAAGGTCGCTCAGAGGGCTTATGTGGACAGAGCCTGATGTCTGTGGGGACCAGTTAGTTAATGGATGTCTAGTTGTAGGCTGGACTAGATTACCTGCCACTAACCGTCTCAGTCTCTACAGTGTTACTGTTGATTACTTCCTAGAAGTCACCATCAAAGCCAGGAGTATATATTCCACTAGTTTTAAAAATGAGTGAGATTCCAAATAGTCAACTTGATTCATTATCATGAAGCAACATTTTTTTGATGTTCAGGTACAAATAGTTCTCAGCTATGCTCAGTATCACAAAAGGCATTTAGAAGCGTATTTAATTCATGTTAGTTATAGCAAATAGTTGAGCAAAAATTTGACGGTGGGCATTTTCATGCTTTAAAAAATGCCAGAGGGGAAAAAGCAGAGAATTTGTAATATTTATTTGCCATATGAGAGAATAACACTGTTGAGAGTGGCTCCCCGGCATTCTAATTTGATACAGTTGAGCACCTTAAAAAAAGAGAAGAACCTGCTAGTTGTGATAGAGCGTGTGAACATTAGTGTAGACATTGTGATTAACTATTAGGATTCTCAGTTGCCAAATTCAAATTCTTTCTAAATGTTGTATCTGGGGGATTTTAAGAAGACTGTTACTTACGTGATTAGTGTATTATCTCGAGCCACCGACCAACCATAGACAATTGCTCTTCCTGTGGTTTCCAAGCTGCTCAGACAAGGCAGGTGGCTTTTGTTACCACACTGGTGGTGAAGGAGCATTGATATGTTTTAGTAAATATTGAACCTCTTAAATATTAATATTGTGATAAGATATATTTGGGGGCATTTAGTTCATTATAGTTGTAACACAGGCTTTAATAACAACAAACTCTTCTTGGAGGCACACGATCTTTTTGGAAGACATCTGTGTTTTTAAACTTTTGCCCCTTGTTTGGTGGATATTAATTATCAAAGGTGGTTGAGTTGTCTAATATCCTGAGATGGAAAGTGCTTTACCTGGAACTTAGGTGCTCGCTGAAGTGCCTTTAAATTCTAGCTTCTCTGCCACTTGCTAAACTTGTCCATCTCCTTTCTATTTTATGAAAAATTCATTGCAGATTACATGATCATATTATTGAAAATTTAGAAAATAGAGAAAAAAAACTATTGCTGTAATTTCGCAGTATTTTCTTCATCTTTTTTTCTATCTGTATTTCTTTAAATGGGTGTGTGTGTGTGTGCACGCGTGTGTGGACTGTTTCTCTTGCAGGAGACAGAAGCATAACTCTAGCAGGCATAAGCAAAGGGGAGTTTATTGTAGGGACTGGGGTTTTCCTAAGCCCGAAGGCAAGGACTTGGCTAGGTCTGAGGAGCAGGGAAGCCAAGCTGTGTTCTCCGAGTCTTTCAGCCATGTTTCTCCTCAGGCTTCTTTCTGTGTCTGTGTCTTTCTCTTTCATCCAGATTTTTCCACATGACGGAAAACATACAGAACTCTCCCAAGTTTTCTTTCTTGCCACTTTAGCCACCCAGAGAGCTCAACTTAGTTCTTGTGTGGATCCCAAGACCTCTTGTACAAAGTGGTTATTCCTATGGTAACCGTTTGATGCGTGGAGGGGGCTCAGCAGGGATTTCCACTTCCTGGCCCCTAGATATGCGTACATCAACCCTTTCCATTTATTCATTCTCCAACTGTCCCCACCTGACGTAATCCAGCCTTCCCAACCAAGCTGCAAACCCACCCCCCCTCCTCAGTGGGAGACAGCCCTGTCTGATTAGCTACACCCAGGTGCTCTGGTCTATGCCTAGGCCTCTGGTTCAGGTGGGAGTAGGTCCAGGTGTGGCTTGGACCTTGTTGGCTAAAATAATTTTAACCACTACCAAAACAGTGACCTTTGGATCCTGGGCTGGTCGGGTACCACCCTGGAGGCTTCCGTTTTCCTAGCCGGTTCATACACTGAAACTAAATTCCTAGTTCCAAAGGTGGGATTAAAAGAAGAATCTTCTGGAATTGGAATGTTCCTAACACAAAGAAATGATAAATGCCTCAGGTGATGGATACCCCAATTACCCTGGTTTGATTAATCCACGTTGTATGCCTGTATCAAAACATCACATGTACCCTATAAAGATATACAACTA
This sequence comes from Daubentonia madagascariensis, assembly GCA_023783475.1. NCBI lineage: Eukaryota > Metazoa > Chordata > Mammalia > Primates > Daubentoniidae > Daubentonia > Daubentonia madagascariensis. The sequence goes on from JAKFHU010000487.1 coordinate 14,995,885, forward strand.
TTACATACCTGTATCGCCCCCCCCAAAAAAAAATCTGTCATGGTAAAAATAAAATGTTTCTGAGGGGAAAAAAAAAAGACAACTCTTCTTCCTCAGACTTAAGGCTTTGCACAGTGAATAGACTGAGCAGCAGCAGTAAAGCTTGCTATAGCTTCTCCTGTTCCAGTGAGCAGGCCCCTGCCCTGGGCAGAACAAAGGGCTGAACCTCTCCCTGTCTAGGCCGGGCACACCCAGGCGATGGGATGAGCAGGGTTCTAGAGCTGCTTTACCCTCTGCCAGTGGGTCTCCACTGTGGAAGAGGAATGCAGGTGTGGGAGTGTTTGTCCTGCCACCTCGGGCTGCTCTGGAGAGAGCCAGTGGGGTCTTCCCTTTGAAGGGATTAACTAGGCATCCCAGCTCTTACCGAAAGTGATCAGGCATTCTGGAGTCAGGAATACGCAAATAACACTGCCATCCTTTTGCATTTAATGCTAAAAGCCAGCTATTTAAAAATAGCATTTGTACCAAAATTCAAACTGTTGCAGTATAAGCAAGTTGCATTTCCCTGTTTTTAATTGAAGACCCATGGGAACAAGCTAATTTGCAGAATAGTATAGTGACAAAGGAAGAAAAAAATCTCATTACAAGGGTGACGTTGCTGAATTGGCCCCTACCTCAAAAGGTAAACCTTACCAGCTATCACTATCACTTGCATATGTGTGTATACACACACACATACACATACACACACACACAGAACTGCTGGAAACCCTGTGGATGAGGGTACAATAGCAAAGCCAGAGGACAGGCAGGCAAAAAAATCTGTCTAGTATAATTGTAACCACAGTGTACACCAAATTTTGGATTCTGTATTTTTCACTTGATAATGTATATAAGCATTTTTCTATATTGTAGTTTTTTCCAAGTGTTATTTTAATGATTATGTAATATGTCGTTGAGCATGTATGTCTTAACTGATTTATTGTATCCATTTAGATATTATTGGAAATTTGGTTCTTTCCAGTTCTTTTGTGTTTACAAATGGGATGTAATGAGTATCATTGTGCACAGAGCTTTTTCCATATCTGGAATTATTTCTTTAGGGTATAGAAGTGTACAGGTATAGGGTACACTGTACAGGGTATAGGTATAGGTATAGGGTACAGGATCAAAAAGTAGGAGCACTTTTATACCTTCCAGAAAGATTATGCTAACTTATAATTTCCAATGCTACTAGCATGGATGAGAAAGTTAATTCTACAGCCTTTGGCTATTTTCTTTAAAATGTTTTATTTTTTAAAATTCATTGAGCTAAAAAGGTACATTTTAGTGTAAATTATATTTTTATTCTAAGTGAGGAACAGTTGGGGTTATGATTTTTATTCATTTCCTTTTATAACATGTCTTTATTGGAATCTTGGTGTCTTATTATATAAGTTCTTTAATGAAAACTCTTTTTTCTATTTTACTTTAAACATTTCCCCCTAAGTGTTTGCTTTTTTGTTTGTTTGTTTGTTTTGTTTTATTTTATTTGAGACAGACTGGAGTGTAGTGGCACAATCATAGCTCACGGCAGCCTGAAACTCCTGGGCTCAAGTGAATCCTCCTGCCTCAGCTTCTCCAGGTAGTTAGGACAACAGGTGCATGCCACTGTGCCTGCCTAATTTAAAAAATTTTTCTCACTATGTTGCCCAGGCTGGTCTTCAACTCCTGGCCTCAAGTAATCCTCACACCTCGGCTTCCCAAAGTGCTGGGATTACAGGTGTGAGCCACCATGGCTGGCCTTTTTGCTTTTTAAAATTTCATGAAAGAGAGAGAGTGTGTGTGTATGTGTGTGTCGGGGGGGGGTGTTGGCATTCTTCTTTATCATAAAGTCTTGTGAGATGAGCAGGTTTTAGAGAGCAAAATAGACCCGACAGAAGGAAGTCAGAAAGCTAAGCATACTTTCCCCCTGTTTCAGTGGAGGTTGTCCATGGATTATTTCAGAATTCCTGTCCTTGTCATTTTAGGGCATGAGCCTGTGTGCAGGTGGGATTGCTGGTTAGAATAAGGTAACCTGGGTTCTAGTCCTGACTTAGCTGTTGCCTAGACACGTGTCTTCTATGGAAAGTTAGGCTCTCCAACTCAGTTTCTTCATCTGTGAGATGGAGGGTTTTAGAAGATGACCTTGCGGGTGGGGTCTGTGATTGTACGTGCCCAAGGTGAAGAATCATATTGACGGGAAGATTCTTGTTGCAGATTTTTGGAAGTACCAGCACAGTGACGCTTCCTGAAACCTTGTTGTTTGTGTCAACCCTGGATGGAAGTTTGCATGCTGTCAGCAAGAGGACAGGCTCAATCAAATGGACTTTAAAAGAAGGTAATTTGGATTTGGTCCTTGGGTGATGTGGACATTTGCTTAGCTACTTCCAAGTAAACATATTCCAGAGAAAGGGAAAGCAGTATATATATGTAATAAAATGAAAAAAGAGAATGGGATCAAAGAGAAGAAAAGGTATTCTGCTCAAAGGATGTGTTTACAGCTTGAGTTGTGATTATCCACTGAGTCACTAAGTGCATCAGTTGAAGAAGCGTGTTTTCATGTTTTATCTTTTTTTTTTTTTTTTTTGCTTCAGCCCAGACATCATGTTTAAATGGCTCTAGGCTTTTCTATTAATAGCTGTGGTTGGTTGGTCTTCATGAAGACATGTTGCATTGAATTTGTTCTCATGATTAGAATCTTGTGATCATAATTACAAGAAGGTATCTTCTTAATACCTCAAATTACTCATTTATTTTTTATAGCATCTGAAGTAATTAGGGGCTGTACCATTTGACATTCATCCAAGTTAACCACTTTATTGGATCATTATAGTGAGGGGAGTAAAAGACGGAGCTTGTTTCTCATTTACCCTACCACGTGTCCCTCTTATAATCTTCTCTTCCTGGTGGTAGTTAGCAGAGTCGAGCTACAGTCCCATCCTACAGATGGAAAATTATATTTCATTTCCAAAGTAATCTTCCCAGATAAAGCCATGCAAATCCCAGGATTTGAGACTTTGAGAGTCATCTCTATTATTTTGTCCAGTAATAACTCTCATTTGGCCCTAGGTTTGGGTCTGATCGGCATGTTCTCTTTCGTCACTACTCTGTGACTCATTATTTTCACAAGCACAGCAAATGTTTTTCCTTCCTTAATTAAAGTGTTCCAAAACAGTGTTCTAGATGGAAAAATATTGGCATGTGTCAGGTCACATGCCGTCTTGTGAATTCAACAGCAAACCTGGTTACCATCCATAGATGGTGGCAGCGGGTGTGCCACTGGCCATCCTGCCTCACCTGTGTGGACCCTACTTGGGTCATCAAGAACTTTAAGCAACCAAGGGACCAGCTGTCTCAGGAGTGAGTGGCCACAAGAAAACTGTAGAGCTGGCTTTTGGCATTGCATTACAGGCTCCAAGAATGTCATCTCTACTGTCTCTCCATCATGTTTACGCCTTCTAATGTTTTTAAATTGAAAACAGAATTCTGTAAATTTCAGAATTTCCTATTTTCTCCAGAGATGAAAATCGACAAGTCACAAAAGGAGTGAGAGAAACATTTTGGCAGTTGAATGTTGTTAGGGCAGATCCTGCAGTTTCAATGTTCCCAGGCAGGGCATCTTTGCCTGAGCCATTTCATTCTGCTTTGCTTTTCCCTGCATGGATTGTTTTAAGTTGATCTGCTCCAAGTCTTCCTTTCTACAAGCAGCCTCAGTTGTATGCAACAAAATTGTGTCCTGTCTGTCTGTTGCTTAGTCAAACATGAGAATCTATTCTCTCCTGTAACTTAGAGCTGAAAACCTTTGCCCCTTTTTTACCCAATTTGATGTGTATTTAGAGAACCTGGACTGTGAGAGTTACTGTGTGGGATACAAAGAAGAAAAAGGCAGGCCTTGTCCTCAAGGAGCCCATGGGATAGGGAGAAAAGGCAAGTACACAGGACTTCACCACAGCTGAGTACTGTAACCACCCATGGGAGGTACCAGCACTGTGCTGGGAGCCCACACCCGTCTAGCCAGCAGGGAGGGCTTGGGGGCAAGCACTGGTGTTGGAGGTGAGCCTTGGTGGGAGAGTTGAGTTCACTTAGGAGTTAGGCCTGGAAAAGAGCAAAGGAGGCAGCAGGTCTGGGCTGCAGGGCCTGCTCCCGTTTGGCAGGCGCTTAGGGGTGTTTTGAGGTGGAGGGAAGGTGGGCCACAGGGGTGTGTCAAGCCTTATTGTAGCACTGAGGCATTTGTACCTGATCGAATGGGAATTGGGAGCCATTAATGAGAATGAACAGGTGAATGGCTCAACAGGTACTTGCTTTCAGAGGACTCCAGCAGTGGGGTGTGGGTGACTAGAGACAGGACAGCAGACCTGGAAAGGGGGCAGGGAGCACGGAAGGGTGGGAAGGATGAGAGGCAGGCCAGAAATAGAGCCAGCAGAATCCAGCGACTGATTAAGGAGGAGGAAGTTAAAAGATACTCAAAGGAGGAATTAGAGAAATCCATTAAGGTCTAATAATTTCCACTAGTATCCGTTATGTTCTAAAGCTCATTGTTTTTCTAAGAATAAATGGGCTTATTTTAGGTCAGCCCTGGATACCACTAGCCTCAATTTATATTTCTCTGCAAAGATTAAAGAAGGTAATGTGTAGCTACCCTGAGTTTTCAATTTAATTTTAATCTTGTGGTTATAACTAAAGATTTCAAAATTTTCCTAAACTGTTAATATGTAGATAAATGATGACGGGGTCCAGACACTGTTCTAGGTCCTGAGGATAAGCAAGTGAACAAAACAGGCAAAGGCTTTGCCCTCGTACAGTTTTTGTTCTGGTAGGGAATAAGGAAATGAATTACTTAGTGGTGGTAAGAGCTATGGGGAACAGGGAAGGCTCCACTGAGAAGGCATCATTTGAGCATGACTTCAAGGAAGCAAGGGAGTCTTTTAGGCAGATGGCACAGCGGATCAAAGGTGGGAGTGTCCTTGGCATGGCTGAGGAAGAGCACAGCAGTCGGTGTGGCTGAAGTGGAGTTAAGTAGGGAAGGACACGAGCTCAGAGAGGTGATGGGGCCAGTCCTATGGGCCAGGAGGTACCCAGTGCTCCTTTACTTAATGTTTACTATAAAGACGCCCCCCTGCTGTCATGAAACAAAATTTATAGACAGTAACTACACATAGACACAGTTTCAAAAGGAGATATGTTATCCAGCTGGTAATCTAAAACTGAAATAATAGGAAAGTAATTTTTAATCACATATACATAATGTAAATATTTGGACACACACTGACACCTTACCTGTGAGCAGGGGCAGTGCCTGTTGATGCAGACGGATACAAATGCAGACTAGTTTACCCCCATACCCGTGATGACTGGAGTTCCAAGATGGTGAACAATTCTTGGTAGTATTTCAAACAGAAGAAGTACAGTCTTACCTGATTTACACAGTAGTTACATTCTGAGAAAATTCAATGTATTATGCAAAATGTACTTTTATGCTTATGTGAAATTAGATTATAGGTGTGAGATAATTAGTAAAGGTGTTTGGCCCATGAGAGTGTCTGGCAGAATATCAGAGCAGCATGCAGATGCAGGGCAGTCTTCAGTTACGTAGGACTATCTAGTGTTCCTGGCCCTCCACACTTAGTGCCTGTATTGTCCCCCAGTCCCTGAGACCACCAGAAAGTGCCCTCAGATTTCCTGACCATTTCCTAGGGAACTGTGCCCTCTCCATGGAGACCGCTGGTATAGGGCTTAGTGGCCAGTGTAAGGAAGGACATTGGCTTTTTCTCAGCCATTGGAGAAATCTAAGCAGAGGAGTGACATGCCCTGGTATTGTGGATTGAATATTTGTGTCCTCACCACCGCCCTGAAATTCATATGTTGAAGCTCTAACTCTCAGTGTGATGATATTTGGAGGTGGGGCCTTTTGAGATAATCATAAGGGTGGGGCTCTCTGCGTGGATTAGTGTCCTTGTGAGAAGAGGGAGAGACCAGAGCTCACCCTATCTCTCTGCCATGTGAGAACACAGTGAGAAGGTGGCCATCTGCAGGCCAGGAAGGGAGCCCTTGTCAGAACCCAGCCATGGTGGTGCCCTGATCGCGGACTTCCAGCCTCCAGAAATGTGAGAAATAAATTTCAGTTGTTTAAGCCCCCTAGTCTGTGGTATTTTGTTATGGTAGCCTGAGCAGACTAAGACACCTGGCCTCCACTTTACAGGATCAACAGGTGCTGTGTAGAGACTGAACCGATAGGGCCAGGAAGCGGCTGGGAGACCAGGTGGGAGTCTACTGCACTAGTCCAGGCAAGAGAGGATGTTGGCTTGGGCTGGGTCGCAGAGGTGGGGGTCAGAGTCAAGTGGAAGATACTTACTGATGCAAACAGATAGCTCTAACTCATCAACCTGGGGGCTTTAGAATATATACCTGTTACTCCATTCCATGGTTTCCTCACTGTTTACGTCCAGGAGCCAACAAACCAGGAGTGTTTTTTTTTTTTTCTTTCCAACAATGGTTTGGCAGGTGTTTTTGTTCCTCAGCCAAACATGTGTTGCTGTTCCCAGAAATGGAGGTTTCTTACACCATGGTGGTAAATTACACCTAGTAGAGAAAATGAGATTTATTTGTTTTCTGGAACTAATTTGAGTTGTCACACTTTACTTTAGGTGGGATCTTTCTAAGTCCTGATTTTGTGCCTGTAGCAGCATCACAGTCTGTCTTTCTCTGAAATCTCACCGGTGAACAGGATTGACTGTGTTTTGTTTCTGCACTTTTAGACCAAATGCAGACTGAAAATGTTGCCATCATCCATGTTTTTAGATGAGCTTGCTTTGGCCTGGTGGGGTTGAAAGGACTTTCTTTAGTATTTCCAGGGCTGGTTTAGGGCCTCTTGGGCTCACCTTGAAATACTACTTAATGTTGATTTTTGACACTGAAATCTCCCTTAAATTACAGGTTATTCTTTAGCAACCCTACTCCATCCTCTTCTGTCTCCTTTCCAATAGTAGTAAGCATGAAGGACTGGGTTGAATTTAGAACTATTCTTTACTAGTCATAAAAATCTGCTAAATATGTAATAAGACTACTCTCTTAGCCAGATGGGCCCAGACTCCTGAGATGTCCCTTGAGTGGTTAATATTGAAGATTTCTTAGGTCAGAATGGTCAGAACAAAATTAGTTATTTTAAATTTGACGTCAGTCTTATTCCCACGAGTGTCTCTTTCCAAACGTGTGCCTCTTGCCACAGTTCCTGCCTGTGCCAACAGGGTCGCAGCCACCAATCTAGAAAGCAGTGATGCTCTGCCACCTCCCCCGGTGCACAGTGGTCACCGAGTCCTGTCGTGTAGATATAGGAGGGACCTCCTGGGTCTGACTCCTTCTCTCTGGCCCCCTTGCCCATGTCTTAGCCAGGCCCTTAGCATCCATTTCCTAGATTAATACAGCAGCCTGCTGACCACCATCCCTGCTGCCCGCCTCAGCCCTCACATTTGCCTGTCACGCTGCCCTCAGGCACACCCTCCAAAAGGACTAATTGGACCAAGCTGCACCCTACCTGCTGAAATGCTCTTGGTGTTGTCTCTAGAGATGCTGCTCCACCTGTGGCCTGCCCACCTGTGCTGGTGTGTGCATTATCTGTTCACAAGGAGAGAAGTACAGCAAGGGAGAATTGGCATCATCCGTGATAGGTTGGAAATTTCAACAACAGGCCCTTCCCCACAGGTAGTTTGAGAAGCACTGGTCCACAGGGGTGAGTCTGAGCTCCTCAGCTTGTGCGTGAGGCCATTCACAATCCACTGTCACCTCCTGTCCAGCTCCCTGGGCTCCCACCCTCCCTGGTAGGTGCCTTGGTTGCAGCCATGTGGCTCCTTACTGGGCCTCAGAGACCTCGGGCCTTTGCTCATGCTCCCTCTCCACCAGCAGCCTGCAGTGTTGGCCAAGCTCCTGGTCACCTGTTAAAGCCTCCTTCCCAGGTCACCTCACTGGCTCCTCAAGCAGGGTGAGCCCTGTCCTCTTCTGGGGTGTGGGGGTGCTTTGTTGCGGCCTCAGTTATGGCACTTCCAGCTTGCGTTGTTTTTGTTTCCAGTTGTCTTCCTACTGGATTTCTACCTCCTTGGTGGGGTGTCTGCGCAGCCAGGATGCTCAGTAAATGTCTGAGGCACCTGATGCTGACCCGGGGCCCAGAGCTCTCTGACTAGACTTTGCCTTCTCTGGGTGCATCATCTGCTACTCGTACCGTGCTCGTGGCCATTTCCAGTTCCAGTTTCGGATCCTGAGTTATGCCTGGCTTTTTGCAGTTGGTTTTTCTCCCCTGCCCTTTACGTGACGTGCGTGTTGTCTGGAAGAGTCAGATCTGTCTTCGGGGGAGTGATGGGAAACACGAGAAGGGGAAATTATGACAAGGGATGACGTTTCGCTAATAGTTCTAACGTGTTTTCTCTTAAGGGATTTTCTAGGTTTAGGATATGCATCATCTACCTTTCCACCTTATTGCCTAAGCACAATAAAGGTGTTGATCCCTTCTCCATTGTTGTGGAGAACAGAAAACAAGGTTTTATGAGAGGGGATGTGAGAGAAGCCTGTTTTTGCTTTTGAGCATCTTGAAAATGTGCTGGTTCTCTTTTTCTCTTGTATTTTACTGTTTAACATGGAAGATTTGGGACATATCCAAATGTAGAGATATTATATAATGAACCCCCATGTACCAACCACTCAGCTGCAGCAAGCACCAGCTCGTGGCCAGTCTTGTTCACCTGCACCTCCACTCACTTCCCTCCCTCACGTCTGAGATTTGCTTCAAAGTGATACATGTCTCCTTGGGGACAGGGTTCTCCCAGCAGCAGTCATCACATGAGTAGCATAGATTTCAGCTCTAATGGGTATTTGCAGCATTGGTTGGTATGTATTGAAATTGAAATACAGTTGTGATTGTTGACATACATGGGTAAAGTGCCTGTTTTGGCTGTGACTTAGTTACCTGTCCCTGTGTTCACCTTTGGGTGTCTGTGTGGTTTGATGGCACTGCACTCGGGAATGAATGCCGTGAAGTTATGGCACCCTGAGAGGCACTAGGGTGTAGGCCAACGTGCTGAATTGTCTTCAGTTCCCCCATGATTGGTTATAACATTCAGTGTGTTTTCAGCGTGCATTTTTTGGCCTGAGTGACTTCTGCCAAGGGTAAGGTGAATGAGAACACAGGAGAATTTGGCTGTCTTCAGTATGGGCAGTTTTCCCGATTACTGTGGTGTTTCCACATGATTGTCTTTGTCAAACATGACATTTTGTGACTTGTGGAGGTTACCTCTGCAGGCTTATTGCATCATTTCCCAGTTCTGATGAGGTTTAGAACTGGAGGGGTTTTTGACTAGATGCCTACTTTTAAATGATGTCCTCATGAAAGCTGAACTTTGGGGAATACTTGAGACTTTCTGGCTCAAAATTTGGACCTAGCAACTTTAATGGGAGTTTAAGGCTTTAATGCAGTGCCTTTTCTCTGGAGGGAAGGAGCTAACTGCCACTGGGGAGAAGTTTTCCCTAATTGGGTCACTTGAATGTATGAAACATACTTGGGAGACTGAAATTTTGGGTTAAGGGAGGGTGAATGACTTTGTTTCTGCCAGTAATTTTTTTTATAAGAAAATAGTATCAGAACCTTCAGCACATTCTTGAGAAAATGGCAGTTGTTTACCTCATTCAGAATATGCCTTTCTAGTTTCACTGTTATTTGTCAGCTAGGATTAAAATCTCCATGTCATCTTTAACCCATTTGTTTCTGTCACTTCCATTATCTGGTCAGAACTCAGTTTTGCTGATGCCTTTTCCCTCGCATCTGTTTCTGACTCCCCTCCTCCGTGCACACTGGCCCAGCTTGTATTACTCGGGCTGTCGAATCACCAGTGTGATTCCTCCGTCTCCCCTTTTCCTTCACTTCGTGCCCTGGTGCCCGCCTGTCTGATCTGACTTCAGAGGTACCTGTGCAGGTTGAGCATCTTATCCGAAGTGCTTGGGACCAGAAGTGTTTCAGATTTCAGATTTTTTTCAGGTTTTGGAATATTTGCATTATACTTACCAGTTAAGCATCTCAAATCCAAAATCCAAAATGTTCCAGTGAGCATTTCCTTTGAGCATCATGTTTGTGTTCAAGTTTCAGATTTTGGAACATTTCAGATTTTCAGATTTGGGATGCTCAACCTGTATCACATTTCTCTTAGAAGCCTCCAGTTGGTGTGTAGTGCCCAACATGCCACACCACAAAGTTTTCTTTTTCTTTCTTTCTTTTCTTTTCTTTTCTTTTTTTTTTTTTTTTAAGAGGTAGGGTCTTGCTCTGTCACCTAGGCTGGAGTGCAGTGGTGCAATCATAGCTCACTGTAACCTTGAACTCCAGGGCTCAAGTGATCCTCTTGCCTCAGCCTCCTGAGTAGCTGGGACTACAGGTGCCCGCCATCATGCCCAGCTAATTTTTTAAAAAATTATTATATTTTTTGTAGAGACAGATTCTTGCTGTGTTGTTCAGACTGGTCTCAAACTCCTAGCCTGAAGTGATCCTCCTACCTCGGTCTCCCAAAGCGCTAGGATTACAGGCGTGAACCACTGCTCCTGGGCCCGCATCAGGAAGTTGTCAAGACTTTTTTCCTCCCTGGTATCACTGCCGATAGTCTAGCCTTATTTGTATTGTTCCTCAGGAGGAACACATCACACTTGCCAAGGCTGTGTCCTCATTCCCACAGATAGGGTGACAGTTCTTCACTCATGTTGTCTTGTCATCTCCATGCTTGTGGCCAGCTGCCTTCATGAAGGTTTTCTGCCCTGAGTACTCTAGGCTTCAACTGGATACTGCGTGTTTTAGCAGTTCGTCATATACTGTTTATGTATGTTAGTTTTGTAAGCCAAGCTGGAAGCGTCTTTCTTTATCCCACGCAGCACTTAACAGAGAACCAAGCTGATAGTAGGTGCCTGGCATTGTTTTTGAGATGTGTATGGCACATCTCAACAGAAATTACTAGTAGTTGGGTTGTCAACCTCCTCTGGAGGGAGGGAGGGAGGGAGGGAGGGAGAGAGGAAAGAGGCCCTTGAATATTTGGTACACCGGGTGGCCTTCAAAGAGAATAAGGCAGTCGGGATTTCATCTGTGGTCTTTTAGTCTTTAAATACCTTTCAAAAGGGGCAACGCAGAACATTTCAAATCATTGCTAGAGGTGTACTTAGAAGGGGCTAGTTTGGAGAATTTCTAACTGTGCCATGACATCTTAGTTGTGCAGGTGAGAGGAAGCTGCTTTTAAGTGCTGGGTGTGCGGGGATCAGAAAGGTGGTCAGATGGGGTCAGGGAGAAGAACGAGGTGGAAGTGGGCAATGAGGCCAGCAGTCATCCAGATTCCGCCAGAGAAGCAGCGTGTTCCAGAAATATCAGTGCTCATCTGGGCAAGAGAAGAGAATGATCTTGCAAGGTTCCTTGAGCTCCGGTCAAGTGAGCAACCTGTTCTTGTGGCTTCTGTAATCAAAAGGATCTTATTTCTTCCTACGTGGAAGAAAGTCTGCCCAGAGCTACCTCTAGAGAGAGGCCGTCAGTCCTGAAGTCTGGTTGGAAACAATTATTTCAATTTTGGTTGACTTCATCAAACGCATTTTTCTACTTAGCTGACTTATCGCCTGTGTCTTTCTTGTGCCTCACCAGTTCTGCCAACCCTGTGTTTAGGGAAACCTGGGATGGTCTTGAGGGGTCCTTCATGCTCTTAGTGTGAATTTCCCTTCCATCCCTCCGCGCTCTCGAGAGTTATACTACAGGTGAGAGCAGGAAGAACAGGCCTTGATTGGAAAGGTTTTCCTTACACAGTTTCTTATTTTAGCTTCTGTCTTTTTTCTCTTAACTTTTCACTTTAGAAAAACTTTGTACATACACAAAAGTAAAGAGAATAGTGTCATGAAACCATCATGTACCCAGCACTCAGCTCCCATAATGATCAACTTGTGACAATCTCTTCTTTCCCTGCCCTCCATTATTTCAAAACAAATGCTACATCATTCTATCCATAAATTTAAACAATTTTTAAAGATGAGTAAATAAACAGTACTCTGCCTGGGCAGCTGTTTCTAGCTTTTATTATGTAGGTTTCTATATGGAAAATCTTTTTCATCAGGAAAAACTTATTTGAGTGACTATATTTCACATATAATATTGACTATCTTAAATATTGATTTCCTTTCATTCTGCAGATAGTATGGCCTACTACATACAGGGGGAGCAAAGACTCAGGCAGCAGTGACCCCAGAGTTAACTCTCTGATTATTCATTGAACTCTGTACATAAGCTTTCTGCACTTTTTTGTGTATATTTCACAATAACACAAAATAGATGGTCCCTACCCCTCAAAGTGCTTAAAATTCAGTCCAGCCCCCACATATTTGAGAACCAGAGAAGCCACATGCAATTAAGTACCTGTCCCTTGAGCAATGTGGTAAGGTAGAGCATAAGTGCATCCCAAGTGCAGTGGTCAGCTTCAGATTTCCTGGAGAAAAGTGCATTTGAACGGTCTCCGAGGAACAAGCAGGTTTAGGTAGATGGAGATGGAACAGGTAATGGAAAGCACAGAGATCAACGTGAGGGCATGGAGTGAGTTTGGGGAAGAGGAGAAAGAGAATCGTGAAGAAGAACTGGGCCCTGGTAGTTTTCAAGGCCCTTGAATGCTTAGGCTGGCAGCTCCCGAAGCATGTGTTAAAAGGCCGCAGGGTGCCGCGGTGAACTCACTGGGGCACTGCAACTTGGTATAAAATTTTGAGAGAAATACAGTGATATTCAGCAGGTGTCAAATGCCATGCTTGAGGGAGTTTATAGTTTGAACATTAGATTGTGCTACATTCCTTTCAATGATGTTATATTGTTATAAAGCTGAATTTTTGGCAATTGATGTGGTAAAATTCAAACACCACATGAAAATTAATGTGGAATGGTAACAAAGGTGGCAGTGTCCAATCTGATTATAAGGTTTGGAAGTTGTGTAGCACCCAACAGGCACATGTATCCCATTAGTAAGTAAGTAAGGTTAAGAATGAATTTTTTTTCTTCCAGCTGTCATGTTTTTTTTCCTTCCTCATAACTTCTAAGTTACTAGGCCCTAAATACTTACAATTTATTTGGATGTAACTACTTAATAAACAGAACTGTTAGGTGTTTCTTCCAGCCTAGGGTTGAGGAAAATACTGAGACACTAAGGGTGCCGTGAACCAAGAAAGTCTGGGAACCGCTGACAAGCCACAAAGATGGAAAGTATTCAGTAGGCAGAGGGGAGCCGTTGTAAGATCTCGTGGGGGAAAGTCATGAACAAATTTGCCTTTTTCAAGCTCTCTTAGGTAGTGTGGGCTGTGTATCTGAGAGGCAGAGAGTCCAAAACAGGTCAGGAGATAGGTGTAGTAGACCAGTGGGAAGTGGTGACTCCCTGATTTTGGCAGTGGTAAAGGAGATGAAAAGCAGGATATAGATTTTGAGAAATATTTAGTAGAAATATTTACAAGACTTAGGACCTAACTGAATGGGAAAGAGTTAGAATTAAGAGAAGGGGAGAGCTGAGGACAACTGAGTTTCCAGGTCATGTGGCTGGGGGGAAGCAGGACCACCAGCCAGTGTGGGGACTATAAGAGGAGGAGCAGGTCCTGTGAGTGTGGCCTCGGCTAGAGACACCCATAAGCAGGTGAAGTGGGGCTGGGTCCCAGGGAGGGCTTCCAGGTGTTCATTACATCTGGTCACTGGAACTTGACAGTGGCGTTGTTGATCTGAGGGGCGAAGGGCAGTAAGTGGAGAAAGGCACAGAGGCGAGAAGGTGGCCCAGAGGGTTCAGCGCAGGACTTGCCCCATGTGGCTTAGTAGAAGAGTCACCTGGATCTACCTACAGAATCAGCTTTCCGGGGGAAGGACCTAGGAGTCAACATTTTAAAAATTCCATAGGTAACTCTTACACGTTGCAGCTGGGAATGTAAAATGGTACAACCACTTTTGAGAATTGTTTGGCAGTTTCTTGTCAAGTCAAATGTAAACAGTATGACTCAGCCACTCCGCTCCTTAAGTGTTTTCCCAAGAAAGAGGAAAGTAGGTCCGAATAAAGACTCATACACAGCTGTTCATGGCAGCTTTATTCACACTGGCTGAGAAATGGAAGCAACCTAAATGTGTCAACGGGGAAATAGATGAACAGATTGTGGGTGGTCAGTCCCTAGAGTGGGATACTACTCGGCAACGAAAAAGAACAAACTGTGGGTTGCAGTGAGCTAAGATGATGCCACGGCACTCTAGCTCGGACAACAGAGCGAGACCCTGTCTCAAAAACAAGTAACTATGATATGGATGGGAAAACAGCAACAAAATAGCAAACAACAATATGATGAATTTCAAAAACATGTAGAGAGAAAGAAGCCAGACACAAAATAGTACCTGCTATATGATTTCCACTTGTGAATTTTTTTTTTAAGGGATGTGGTCTTGCTCTGTCGCCCAGCCCAGGCTAGAGTGCAATGGCTTGATCATAGCCCACTGCAGCCTTAGACTCCTGGGCTCAAGTGATCCTCCCACCTCAGCCTCCGAGTTGCTGGGACTACAGGTGTGCACCACGACGCCCAGTGAATTTTCTTCATTTTTTTTAGAGACGGGGTCTCGCTGTGTTGCCCAGGCTGGCCTCCATTTCCTGGGTTCAAGCGATCCTCCCACCTCAACCTCCTGAGTAGCTGAATTACAGATTTGAGCCACCAAGCCCAGCCCATTTGTGAAATTTTGTAACGGACCAAATGAATCTGTCAGTGCTTGTCTGGGGTGGGGGTTGGGAGTATTGAATCCAAAGGGGTGTGAGAAAATGTTTTGGGGTGATGGAAATGTTCTTTGTCTTGATGGTGAGGGTAGTTATGTGGGTATATGTGTTTTTCAAGATTCATCGAGCTATACACTTAAAATAGATGCATTTAGGAGAGAAAGATCTTGTGCAGAAGTAGGGTAGGGAGCCCAGAGTTTTTGTATGTTTATAGGCAAAGGAGGAGCTAAAGATCCCTGGAGACAGGATACTGTCTGGGGGCTCTACTGTGAGTGTGAACTATCTATGAACATGAAGATGAAAGCATTGTCCCTTTATAAAAATGCAAAGGGAAGGGTGGAGCTGTGCAAACTTAAAAGGTGAAGGGTAGGAGGTCTTAGAGAGTCAGTACTCCTTTACCTTTATTTCCCCTGTGACACAGAAGGCAGAGTCATTTGTGGAGAGAAAATGGCCTGAGGCAAGGAGTAAAGGTTTGAAATACCAGCTGCCAACCAGGAAGTAGATACATGAATCTCCTAATGACAGGGGGCCCAGCTGGCCATACCTGCAGAGTGGTATCACCACAAATGACTAGTGTTCTCTTCATTGGTGCTCAGAAGCCTGGGGGGAGGAACGGGGGTTGCCAGGTGGATCCTGGGGTGGCAATTGATAGAGCATATCTGCTGGATTATTAGAAATGATCAACATTGGCTCTCCAGGCTGGGCAGGAATGGAAGTAGGAAGCAAACTGCTGTGGTTTGGATATTTGACCCTCCAAACCTCATGTTGAAATTTGATCCCCAGTGTTGGAGGTGGGGCCTGGTTGGAGGTGTTTGGGTCATGGGAGTGGATCCCTCATGGATGGCCTGGTGCTATCCTCAAGGTAATGAGTGAGTTCTTGCTCTATGAGTTCCTGTGAGAGCTCCCCCCAGAGCTAGTTGTTAAAAAGAGCCTGGCACCTTTCCCCTCTCTGTTTTGCTGCTTCTGTCTCCGTGTGATCTCTGCACGCACCGGCTCCCCTTCGCCTTCTGCCAAGAGTGGAAGCAGCCTGAAGCCCTCACCAGAAGCAGATGCTGCTGCCATGGTTCTTCTGTGTAGCCCACAGAACTGCGAGCCAAATGCACCTCTTGTCTTTATAAATTACCCAGCCTCGGGTATTCCTTTATAGCAACACAAATGGACTGAGACAGAAAGTAACACATTAATTGCTCCAGTCAGTGAATATGTCAAGCACCTCCTGTGTGCCAGGTACTGTTTTAGATCCTAGAGATATAGCAGGCAACAAAATATAAATCCCAGCCCTCATGGAGCTTACAGTAGCTAGAATCGAACATTAAGCAAATAATGAAACATATAGTACTTCAGAGGTGGTAAGTGACATGGAGAAAAATTAAGCAGGGAAGAGGGGTAGGAAGTCCTGGGGAGTAGGAGGTGGTCACGGAAGACCTCTCTGAGATGGTGACATTTGATCAGAGACCTGTCAGAAGGAACAGAAAACGCAAAGGCCCAAAGGCAGAAGCAGGCTTGGCAGTGCTTGAATACTAGAAGGCCGGTGTGGCTGGGATAGAGTGCGGAGGACATAGTGGGAGATTGTTAGAGGGTGACGGGATGACAGGGAGGGATTGTGTGGGATTTACAG
Organism: Daubentonia madagascariensis; assembly: GCA_023783475.1. NCBI lineage: Eukaryota > Metazoa > Chordata > Mammalia > Primates > Daubentoniidae > Daubentonia > Daubentonia madagascariensis. Next base: position 15,012,268 of record JAKFHU010000487.1, read on the forward strand.
TGGCCACTGTGTGAGATAGGGAGCCACCAAGGGATTTTGCGTGGCAGTAAGTGTAATCTGATTTATGCCTTTAAAAGGATCACTCTTCTCTGTCAAGGCATTGACTTAAAGTCTTGACAAACATTTAATCCTTATTTAATCCACATAGAGATGCTCCATGAGGTAGGTGTTATTAACTCTATTTTTTTTTTCTTTACTGATGAGGAAATTGAGGCTCAAGAGAGATTAAGTAACTTTGCCCAATCTGGGATAAAAAATGGAGGGTGTGACTTGGGCAAGTGGAGGTCGAGGTGCTGGTGGGAAGTAGGGAAAAGTACAGCTGATCCACAGGGGCCTTGGGATGGGGCCTAGAATCGCCCCAGTGTGGCTGTGGTTGAAGGTATGCAGATGGATGTGCTCCGGGGGAGAAGCTGGAAATGTTCCTCTCTGTGTTGGAGTACGGAGTGGGGACAAAAATTCACTGCTTTTGGAAATAGAAATGTTTAAAATTTTACCCTTAGGAATTTGCACATTTGTTTTGTCATTTCTGTCTCGGCTTAGAAAGGGGATCAGGTTAGTGCAGTACAGCAGCAGGAGCGCCTCCTGACTTCAGCCAGGACCTCGCCTTCTCCAGGTGTGGAGTTTGTACTTCTGGGCCTCTGCTGGGCACATGCTGGGGAGTGAAGTTGAGACCAGTAGCTGCTCCCAGGAGAGCAGTGAGCACGTTTGCTTCTTCCCATGTTAATCCTGGGAAACCAAACATCGATTTCAGCTATTATTTGCCCATATCTTTACCCAATAACTTCACCTTTATCTCGAACAACACACACGTTTACCCTTGTGAGGTAACTCCCCCCCACTTTTTTTTCTGAAAGTAAAACGACTTGGGGAGATTGGCTTTTATCCTTATGAGGCCCCGTATAGATAGAGTGGCTTATTTCAGAGCGGTATTTGTTTATGGCCCTGCGGGCACGCCAGTGTTTCTTTTCACGGGGCTGAAGACTTTCCTTTTAAGCAAGAAGTTTGCCTGTTATCCCGTCAGTTCTCATTATTAAATCAAAAACAACCACTTTTCATGTTGATCTTTCATTTCACATTTTCAGATGATGCTTTTTGTTTTTATTTTGCTGCTGGCTTTCCAAAGATGTTTCTCTTTAGCCTTTGTTAACATGGAAAATTTCAAGCACATGTGCAGAGAATAGTAAAGTGACTCCTCCTGTTCCCAGTTTCCATCTTTAACAGTTATCCACAGACCGCCACTTTTTGTATTATCTGCCTCCCCCCCGCCCAATTCTATAGTATTTTAAAGCAAATCTTGGATTCAAATGATTCTTTTAGGGAAAAAACCCATCTGCAGAATAGGTCGTTGCTGCACCTCAGGAGCCGAGCAGCCGTTTGCTTGCCCGTCAGAGCTGTCATGAGAGTTGTGCTTTTACCTGGCCTGCAGCTTTGCAGCTTTCTCCAGGTACCTCACTTAGTAAGTGGAGGATGCTAAGATGACCGTAAGGTCCTCCTACTGGAGTTTATCTCCTCCTAAGCCTAGAAAAAAATCATGGTTCTTAAACACTGATATAGCTGTCCCAGGAATCCTTCCCTGTCTCCTGCTCACGTTCTGCATCTTTACTGGAACCTTTCTGGTAAGGGCACATCTTGGGACCTGAGGCCTCAGTGTCAGGTGACCAGTGAATAAGCTATAGAAAACCAGGAGAGTCTGCATCTGAAGACGAGTCCATGAGACTGAGCAAACACTGCACAGCAAAGATCGGGTTATGAACAGGAGTTTAAATCATGCTGGTCTCATGTCTTGTTTCTGGTGAATTGCTAGAATTTGGCCATGTCCTCTTAATCTGCAGTTATCTGCAATACCTTTAAGTGGCTGAAATGAACAAAAAAGATGCCATTTTTACTGATGTGTATTTTTGGAATATGATATTCTTGCTCTTCCTGGCTTGTGTGGCTTCAGGGGCACATTGAAGTAACTGGGCTGTAATTGCACCTTGACTAGTTTGTGTTTCAGTAGATGAGTGTCACGCACCTTTGTTTCCTGTCTCTTGCATCAGTCTGTTTGTGAGAGTGTACCAAGAGGTGATTAATGGGAAAGATAAACATATGCTCACTGACTGAAAGTTCTTCCTGTTTCCTAAAGTGTTTTTGGTTTAGTGAATTGTTTGTTTGCTGCCCACAGACCGCATATGGTGTATGTACTTCGTTATTGTGAACTCCATATGCCTTTGTGTAGGAGCTGGGCTTTTAAAGCAAAGTCAACGTATGATCAGGCTTGAAAATTTTCCTTCATCCGAGAATCCCAAGTGACTAGAAGGATTGGACAGCTGCCTGTCACTGTAAGCAGGGCCTGCAGAGTCTGGAACTCTGTGTACAAAATCACGTGAGAATATTTGCCGTCCTTGCCCCCAGCTCTGAAGTTGTGTACAGCATGGCTGTATAGCCCATGGGGTTTTGATTGCTGGAAGTACCTCAGAGCTGTGAGTCTCATGCCTGTGGACTTTAGATCTGTCACCTCACATTGCTGCTGTGTCAGTGTTCGTGCCCTCTCATGGCCACCACCATCCGCCCCTGGAATCAGGTGATTCCTCTCACTTTGTGCCCAGGAGAATCTAGGGAGGAGAAATTCTGCTGCCAACTGCTGCAGGTATAAAATTGTCTTCGAGAAAAAACTTTCCTAATATAAAAAGTAATGCCTGCTTTTGTAGAAATTTTGAGAAATATAGAAAAGGTGGGAGAGTTATTTATATTTCCAGCAAAGATAAATTTCACAGTTAGCATTTTTGGTCTTTCCATGTGCATTGAAGGTTTTTCCCATAGTTGCATTAATACTCTATGCACAATGTTGTCTTTTCTCCTGAACATGATAGCATGAAGACTTGTACATGTTTTAAAACTTTATTAGCCCTTTTAGAGCCTTAATTTTCTGCCAAGTGGCAGAAATAATTTAACTGTATTATTGAATAGTTAGTTAGGTCATTTGTAATGCTACTGTGAGCATCTTTGTACAAAAAGCGTTTTCTATATTTTGTCTTTAAACTAGATTTTATAGAAAGGCAATGAATGGATCAAAGGTAGTAAACACTTGAAGGCTCTAGGATTGCCATATACTGCTCCAAAAGGTGTGTCCATTTACCATCCTATCAAAATCAGTTGTTAAGCCCCAGTTTTGCTTTTCCTAATGGGAATATCTAGTACAACTCCAGGTATCTGACAAGGTAAAAATTTAGATTTTAGAAATGTCACCCCTTGTCCACTGCGGGTAGTGACTGGTTCTTCCTTCTATGTCCGTCCCCCAAGTTACATGCAAGTTTCTTGACAGCAGTTCTACCCTGGTCTCAGTTCCCTGTCCAGTCTTAGTGACAATCATAAGAGCTTTTGTTCGTGTCTTTGTGTGTATGTTTTCTAAAGTACGTTCACATACATTATTCCATGTAGGGAAACTTACATTGTCGGTATAACTTGTGACTTGGTCCTGGGAAGCCTCTGGAAATCTTGACGTTTTAGGGTCGGTCTAATGATGCCTTTGTTATTCTTTTGCACAGATCCGGTCCTGCAGGTCCCAACACATGTGGAAGAGTAAGTTTTCTAATTTGCTCAGTACTTCCCTTAATTCACAGTCTTATTCAATCAATATTTATGAGGCTAGTTGCTGGGAGTACATATACATGCATAAGTTTAAGGTACAGCAAGAATGAGTGAGACATATGAAGTCTTCCAGGTGCTATGATGGGCGCATTATAGGCAATGGTATTAAAAAGACTCAAGGTGAAAATTGAGTTGAGTTTTGAACTTAAACTTCCAAAGTCTTCGGGAGGACTGGACCTCTCCCTCTTTGATGTGTCATACCACAGAGGGAAAAGGTGAACGTGACCTGCTACTAGAGCATGTGTGTTGGAGTAGAAGTTGGACAGCACCTGTAAGAGCCTCAAATGATGGTGTATCCTAGGTAGAGGAAAGATTCAGCAAGGGGTTTCCAAGTGGACCATAGTGGTAGTTCAGTCTTTAGCAGAGTCATGCTACAGAAGACCCTCTCGTGTCTGCATTGGAGAAAGCTGCTGCTGCTGGAGAGACCTTGATCTATCTCCTTGGTGGGGTCTCTCTGATATCAAGCCATCAGAGTCCACTTTTATTGCCTCCAGTTAAAAAAACTAATGTTTCTTGAAAACTAAAAGTATATTTATTCTACCTTTTTTTATACCTTGCCATGCTACTGAATTTTTATTTATTTATTTTTTGAGACAGGGTCTTGCACTGTTGCCCAGGCTGGAGTGCAGTGGCATGATCATAGCTCACTGCAGCCTCGAATTCCTGGGCTCAGCAATCCTTCTGCCTCAGCCTCCTGAGTAGCTGGGACCACAGGAGCACACCACCCTGCCCAGCTAATTTTTAAATTTTTGATAGAGATGAGGTCTCACTATGTTGCTCAGGCTTATGCTACTAAATCTTAATCGTTGAAGTTTTATTCACAATTAATGTAGAAATGGAAAAGTGGACTTGCTGGGTTCTTTTCACTTATTTTGTCTTCATTCAGAGTGCTTTGACCAAATTATGATTTACTATTCTGTGGTTTTACACAATTTTACCTTTGCAGGTTGCTTTTCTCCACTCAAGCATAGTGTATACCACCATGGGGTATTTTGTTTCTCTGGGGCTGAAGTGAGAGTAGTGGGTAGAATTGTCTTACACACATATACACACAGGCAAACACACAACCACCCCCCATCCCTGCTCTCCATCCTTTCTCATCATGGCTTTGCATGGCTTTGATATTTTGTTCGGTTCCCTGGGCTATAATTTGTCACTGATACTTATTGTTTAATTGCTAGGCCTGCCTTCCTCCCAGATCCCAATGATGGCAGCCTGTACACACTTGGGGGCAAGAATAATGAAGGTCTGACAGTAAGTATATTTAGCTTCTTTGTATATTTTGGGGGTTCTAGACCAGTGGTCCTTAACTGTGCCTGCGTGTTCAGATCACATGGGAGCTTTAAAAAAACTTCTGGGGATTCTGATTCAGGTAGTCTGGAGTGGGGCCTGGGCAGCAATATCTTTTCAGAGCTTCCTAACTGACTTTTACATGAGCATCTAGAGTTCAGAAACAACGATGTAGACTCCAGGTTCTTGTGGCCCTGCCAACACAGTGGAAGGATATGACGCTCCTGTTAGTAACAGGGTTTGCTCTAACTAGTGACCCTCAATTTGGGAGGGAGGGGTGTAGTTGGAAACACTGTCTCCACCCCCCATCCTTAGGGGAGGCATGTGATATTCCACTCTCATCTCCAGTTGGGAACCTAGACCAGTGATTTTTAACCTTAGCCCATACATAGGGTCACCTGACTTATGACAAAGGTGACACTGCAGTGCAGTAGGGAAGGATGGTCTTTTCCATAAGTGTTGTAGGTCAATTGGGATATCCATATTAAAAAAAAAATCTTGACTCCTACTCCCCACCGTACACAAACAAATCACTTCCAGATAGATCACATGTCTCAATGTAAAATGCAAAATAACAAAACTTTAAGGGAAAAAAGTAGCAGAACATCTTCATGATCTTAGAGTACATAAAGATTTCATATCTAGAGTAGGATATGAAAAAAATACACTAACCATAAATTTAGTAAAATAATTGATCTATTGATTATATTAAAATTAAGAACTTTCCTTCATTAAGAGAGAAGAACACAAAGTATTTGCAGTATACAGATCCAACAAAGGATTCATGTTCAGAATATATAAAGAATTTCCTATGGATCATTAAAAAAAAGACAACCCAGTAGAAAAATAGCAGAAGAGGATATCCAAATGGTCAATAAACATGAAAAGGTGCTCAGCTTTATTAGTCATTAGGGAAATGCAAATTAAATTACAATGCTATACTACTATCTAGTATGCCATAATGCTACTCAGCAGAATGGCTAAAATGAGAAAAATAGAAAAAGAAAACATGTTTGCTGGGAATGTGGAGCAACCAGAACTCATCCACTGCTGGTGGAAGCACAAGTTGGTACAACTGGTTTAGAAAACTGTGCATATACTGAAGTCCTCATGACCCAGGATTGCACTCCCAGGTTACAGACCCAACAGAAATGCATGTGTATGTTCACCAAAAGGCATATACCCAAATGTACTGCAGCACCATTTATAATAACAAAAAAAAAGTAGAAACTAGCCAAACAGCATCAACAGTAGAATGGATAAATAAATTATGGACTAGCCATGCAGTGGATTACTCTACAGCAATGAGAACTACCAGTCTATGACTATTCACAACAACGTGAATGACTCTCACAAACGTAATGTTGAACAAAACATGACAACAAAGAAGGCTGCACACCAAATGATTCATTTATATAAAGCTCAAAAACAGGAAAAACTAGTCTATGCTGTTTTGAGTTTAGGATAATAGTTACCCTGGAGAGTTATGGCTAGAAAAGCGGGAAGGAAGAGGGCCTACCAGAGCACTAGAAATGCTCTGTTTCCTCATCTGGATGCTGCTTACATGGGTACGTTCACTTCGTGGACATTAACTAAGCGGTATGATTATGCGTGCTTTTCTGTTTGTATGTTGTGCTTCGGTAGAAAGTTTAAAAAGCCTCTAAGTATTCAAATGTGCAGCCAAGGATGAGAACCACTGGTCTAGACTGGAAGTAGATTGTGGGCGCTAATATGGCTATTTTAAAGTTATTTTACAAATACCTGCGACTGAAGCAGGAGGGAGAAGGACAAGCCTGTGTAGGGCTGTGTGTACCTCAGTTTCAGCATTTCTCTCCACTGGCTTCTCTCCATGTTGCTGTAGCGCCCATTTCCTAAGCACTTTGCCAGAAACGTGTTGAGTGATTTGTGTAAGTTATCTCATTTGAACCTCACAGCAGCTCTGTAGGTGTTATCCCCATTTTAGAGGTGTGGAAACTGAGCCTGGAGAAGTGAAGGGTTATGCCCAAGGCCGAAGCTTCCAGTGTTGGAGTTGGCACTTAAAGATCTCTGACTTCCAGAGGATGCTGTTCACCACCACCTTGTGTCTCTTCCTCTGTTGTGGTTTAGCAGCTCCAGGAACAATGTGTTTCCAGCTTGGGCCTTGAATCAGAAGACCTGTGGCAATGCCCAGCAGAGACCACAGGACTCCAGACAACGACTTCCTGATTCACAGAAATATCTGCAAAACCCCAATCCTTACAGCCTCTCTGTGGCATTTTTCCTCCACTAAGGCTTAGTTGGAATGTTGGGATGACCGGAAAATCCAAATTATTGATCAGTATTTAAAGTTCTGTTTATCAAAGCTGGAGAGAAATATTTTCTTTCTTAAAGAAAAAGGTGACAGTGTAGTAGAAGCCTGGAGTTTCTGTAAAAGCAGGTATCTATAGAACAGTTTCAAGAACACAGAATGTTCCAAAAATAAAGCATACTGAAACGAACATTAACCAGAAGAACTAGTCAGATGTCAGCTGTAGACTCAGAAGAATCAGTTTTATGATGAAATGCAGTTGAAACATTTGGATTCCTTCAAGTTTCTTTTCCTGGCACCCACCATAACTTCCTTTTTAAAACCAAGAGGCCTGATTATTCTTGTTTTCAATAGAGAATTATTTACTGAAGAAAACATCAAACTTATTTTTCCATCTCAAACTCTTGTGTTGCCCGTGTTATGAAGGTGAAGCTTGACACCGGGGCTGTGTCTCTTCAGCATTAATCTCATGGCTCCCTCATTCTGTCCAGTCTAGACAGCTCTGGGTCAGTTTTCCAAGACAGGAGAGTTTTTCTCTCCCACCCTTAGAATTTCAGAGAATGTGTAGCTCTCCATGTTTGTGTAAGTCTTTTCAGAAAAAGGTTAACGTCACCCCTGGGAAGTGGTCCGGACAGGAGCCCTTGGGGGGCCTCCGCATGTGGTCAAATAAAGGAGTTGGTGTTTACAGAGCCCAGGGACCTGGGAGCCCCGGGGTTTATGGGAGGTGGGCATGAGAGCATAGGTGCCCCTTCTTTTTGGTTTCCAATCAGGAAATCTCCCATCTGCCAATTGCTTCTCTCTTTTTAGCAGAATTGGGTAACAGAAACAGACTGCCCAGTAAAATTATAATAATTGCACAAGACTTGGTTAACTTATTTTTTCCTTTTTTTTATCGTAAAGAAACTTCCATTTACCATCCCAGAGTTGGTGCAGGCATCCCCATGCCGAAGTTCAGATGGAATCCTCTACATGGGTAAGCGGTCCTGTTTTCCACACTGAGACTTGTATCTCTGTGACAGTAAGTCCTGTAACTTGAGAAAGTGGCGTGTTGACAGAGAGGGGTGCAACCACCCCCTTGCCAGCCCTTCTGGGAAGGGCCTTCCTTGCCTCAACTCTGCTTCAGGTGCTGGTCTTGCCAGGATCAGCTGTCCAATTAAGAAAGGGTTCCCCCAACTTGGGAGAAGAATTGACATCATTAATATGGTTAGTCATTTAACAAGCTTTTAGCTATTGTGTTGACCTACTCCTGCAATTTCAAGATTGCAACATACCCAGAGGCAATTGGATGAAATTTAAAGAGAGTACAATAGTCTGAACCAAGAAAGGGCAGCCAGGCTCTGCCTATTAATTATAGGGCTTTCTTAGCATTTCCTGCTATCAGAATATTTGATAGAAACAACACTTAACAGCCTGCCTAGATAAACTGCCTTCATACCTGTGGGGTCACAGCTTTCAAAGCATCAGATCACCTGCTTTTCTTTTACCATGTTGCTGCCAAAATGTCAATAAAAATGCATTTGTAACACAAAGGAAAGCGGTATTTAATCTTGAAATCATAGTAATAATAACCTATATTTATACAGCAGCTTTCTTTTTGAGGAACTGAAAGTGCTTGTTTATTGCCTATTCATGTCTTGATAGCTTTGTGTGTGTTTCTGGGTCTCAAGTGCAGGCCAGACTTTGAGTTTTGCTTGGGGCAAGCTTGCTCCCACACCTTCCCAATGAGGAACCCCCAGCCTAAGGATTCAGAGGAAGTGATCAGCACAGGCTTTCTCTCTCCTCTGGCCATGCCCCAGGCCCTTCTGACCATCCATGTCCCTATTTCCTCTCTGGTCTTCCAGCTTTTGCCAGCGATTCATCACTCACGGTCTACTTAGGATATTGTGTTTCCATCACCTTTGTGTGGTGCCCTCCTAAGTGAGGTCATTAAGCATATTGTAAGAGAGTGCTAGTTGCTCAGTCCATCCATTAAAGTAGTAGCTGGGTTATACAGACTGGAATGGTCTTGAAGTAACCAGATGTATGTCATGCCGTATGGAAAGGGTTCATGGTCATAGCTGTTTGGTGACATTTTCACTCTATCTTAGGATCTTTTTCATAATAAGATGTTTTTGTTGAGATCAGAGAGTTGTAATCCATGCATAAGTTCCACACATGTGGAGCAGGCATGTATGCTACATCTGTTAGACCTACGCATAGCTTCAGCAAATTCTAATGCCCTGTGACATTCCCCAGCATTTCAATATTCTGTTTCCAAGAGTCCCTGGAAATAGGAAACTTTTCCAATAAGTTAGGAAGATACACATGACCAGATATCATGGCTTATAAAACAGGAATAAACACATCAATCATAGTGACTGTGTTGACCTTCAGATTGGAGGCCCATGCTACTGACTCACCATTACCAGGACACTCTGGTGTATATACCACAGATACATATGCTTTGGGTTTTCCTAGCAGTGTTGTTTGCTGTGCTGTCTGCCTGTTCGTATCTTTTAATCAGCTGACCGAGGTGAGGGGTGTGACCTGTGGCCAGGGCATAACTTGCTAGCTGCAGACACAGAGGCTGCGATAACTTTGGCCTCGTTAGCATCAGGTTACAGCCAACTCCACTGACCAGTTACAGGTACTAGCTAATTACAGTTATAAACAGTAACTGTAGATCCTTCTCACGTATGTTTCTAATTAGTAGGGATGTTGAGAAATATGAATGATGGTTACTAGGGAGATGAACCCTGGGTACATTTCTATAGTTATATAGATCTTAGTCTGTGGGAAAAGGATTGCCCTTTATGGGCAAGACTTTTCATATCTATGGCCACTAATCAAAGCGGTAAAATCTAACTTGAAATTCTGGAGAACTTTTTTTTTTCCTACTATAATTATGTTATTAGGTTTGGAGACATTTTTATACCATGATTAGGTTATTAAATTATTAGAAGACCCAGTGGCCTAAGAAGTTTCATTATCTCCACATCACCATTTACATTATCACCTTCAGATCATCATAGAAATGTCTTTGACATCTAAGAATTCGGGCCTATCTCTCTCAGCACAGAGAACATCTTGGGCTGCTAGTTTGGCAGTGGTATTTTCTTCCGTATGAGACTGGTGTAAACAACAGTGTGTCCTTGTGACCTTTCAGGTAAAAAGCAGGACATTTGGTATGTTATTGACCTTCTGACTGGGGAGAAGCAGCAGACTTTGTCATCAGCCTTTGCAGACAGTCTCTGCCCATCAACCTCTCTTCTGTATCTTGGGCGAACAGGTAAGAAATGAACCTTTGTCGTGCACCACCTACCTGCCTCCAGAAAGGATCTGAAGAAGCTCCCCCACTGATCTCTGCCTCCCTGCCTTGTTATCTAGAAGGTGGCCAGAGCTGTCTTCTCTAAACACAGGTCCGATTGCGTCATTCCCTTTTATAAGACTGTTCAGTGGCCCCCATAGCTCAAGGAATATGGTCCAAACTGCACCACAACCCACAACGCCCCTGTGATGCAGCTGCTACCGCTCTCGCCTCATCCCTCCCTACATTTTCCTCATCTAAATGTTTCCCAATCAGGACGAACTACCTGCAGTTCCCAGAATAGCAGTGCTATTTTTAAAGACTTGTAGTGGTATGTCCCTCTCTACCAGGTATGCCTGTTTTTGCCTATCTGGCAAATGTTCTCTCTTCTTGCACAACTCTGCTCAAAAGTCACCTTCTCTGTGAAACCTCTTCTTCCGCCCTGCAGCTCCTGCCCTGCCCAGGGACACCTGACTCTCCTGTTGTGGGGCACGCATGGCAGTTTACAGGCCTGTCATAGCCACCATCTCTCCACCCATCATTGTCCCTTTATAGGCATGACTAGCACCCTCTTCACCATACCATTTTCTATTTCCTCTCTTATCAGCCTTTTTCTTCTTAACACTTGTCACTATACATTTATAAATTTTATGTGCCTGTTTTCTGCCTCCCCCACTAGAGTATCAGTTCCCTGAGGGCAAGACTTTGTTTTGTTCACTTGCTGTATCTCCACACCGGACATATTGCCAGACACATAGCAGTGCCCAGACTCCTGAATGAGCAAGTGGGTGACCCTGTTACTGCAGGGATCTGTCTGCTTTACTCATTTTTATATGTGCAGCACCTCACATGTATCAGGGATGCTGTAAAAATTGTTGAACGATAGTTATAGTTAAAGCTAAGAAGAGAAACAAGAAAACATTTAGAAGTAAAAAAATTATATCAAAATCCTAGGATGAATTCATTACAGTTGAGCACTAAATTTAGATCTAAACATTCACATAGCCAAGGCTTTGATAAAAGAGACAGAACCTTCCTTCAAGTGCTGGGAAGTGCCTTTCTAACAATCAATAAGACTAATCTTGGGCCCTGTCAAAGCTAGCCGGGCTCCCCTGGAACTGAGAGGAAGGTTCTAGACTGCAGGATTCTCCATCCTCCCCCTGTAAAAATCAAGTATTACAGCTTCCAACTCTGATGCCAGCTTAGGATTTGTTTACCTTTTCCGTCAAGTAAAACCTTACAATGATTCCAGCTTTACCCAGGTATAAAAATTGTGTGGTTCTCAGGTACAATTGTGGTGTTTGAGGGTGTTGGGATATGCCCTGGCATTAGGCAGAATGTGTGTGCAGAGGTGTGTAAATCCATCGTTTCCATGATCTGTTTATCCATAACAAACCACCCTAACTTAAAGCCTTAAAACAACCACCATTTTGTTGTTCATGATTCTGTGGGCAAGGAATTCAGGAAGGGCTCAACGAGGACAGACTGTCTCTACTCCACATGCTATTGGCTGGGCTCACTCTTGTCTGAGACCTCGGTTCACCTGCATGCGACCTTTCTCTACACAGATAGCCTGGACTTCTTGACATGGCAGCTGGGCTCCCTCTTGAGTAAAAGTGGATGTTACAATGTCTCAAAAGGTCTGGGCTCCGAAGTCCCAGAACCTTACTTCCAGTGCGGTCTGTTGGTCAAAGCAAGTCACGAACGAGGTCAGCCCAGAATCAAGGGTGGAGAGCTCTTGATGGGAAGAGTGATGTACATACTACAGGGATGGGAAGAGTTGTTGGCTGTGATCTCTTCAGACCTCCTTCTTCTGGCTGCAGTAGTTTACAGTCTTCCCCCTTGCAAAATGTACTCAGACCCTCCCAAGACTCCTAAAGTCCAATCACGGCATCAGTCTCAAAGTCCAGCATCTCGTAATCTATATCCGGTTTGGAGGTGGATGAGGCTCCTCACATGCAGCTCCTCTTGATCTGGAGACTTGTGAATTTAAGAGACAAGTTCTCTTTCTCCCCACCCACCCCTTCCTCCAACCTGGTATACAATGATGAGGCAGAGGCCAGACAGCTGCAGTAAACATCCCCATTCAAAAAGGGAAGGAAAGAGGGGCATGCATCACACACTGGTCCTTAGTAATTCAGCCAGGCACATGCTTTCAGGTTCTCCTACTCTGCGGGCAGAGAATGTTCCTTCATAAGGGCCCAGTTTTTGCTCTCTGCGATTGGTTCCCTAATACATTATTCTCAGTGGCTCTGGGTTCTGCCCTCTGAGAGGTCCTTTCTTTTTCATAAGAAAGTTTTATAGCTTTCTCAATCTGTTCCTTATCCATTGAAAATTGGGGATCTAGAAACCATGTTTTTCATTTTGACTGTTTCTGATCCTTTTAGTCCATTCTGACATTATTCCTTTAAAAACTTTGTGGACTTCCCATTTGTCAAATTATAGTCTACCACATTAGATAAAAGCCATACCCACAAGTTTCTCTACTTTGGAATGTGAGAGCGCTGCAGGACAACGTGCTTACTGTTCTTAGAACCACTCTTACGGAGCAGAGGGCCTATGAGGTGCCACCTTAAATCTTCCTGAGATCTCAAAGAAGGGTCTTAAGACCTCACCCTTGATTTGATCTTGACACCGAGGCCATTTTTTGCTGGCAGTGCCCTGGACTTGATCTTTGACCTAAGGGCATGTTTTACGTTGAGAATCTTTTCTAGCTGGAATATCAGGCCTGGACCCTATATCTGTATTTCCCTTTATATTCTGCTTGAAAACTGACTGGTTTCTTCTTCAGCTCATTTGTCTTGCAGTATATCATACACAGCTAAGAGAAACCATTCAGCATTTTCTGCCTTCTAGCTAGAACTCTCCTTAGCTAGATCCCCGAGTTCATTAGGTACTTGTTCTGTCTACCAAATCACAGCAAGCAGTATTAGTACTAATTCTGTCACCCTACACAAGTTCACTAGCTGGCTTACCCCTTTCCACTTCAAAGTTTCCACTAACATTTGTCTTGTTGGCCTTCCAGCCTCTGTCTGCCAGCTGGTCCCAAAGTCAATGCCATATGTTTTAGGTTTTTGTTATGGCACCATCGCACTTATAGGTACCAATATCTAATATTGGTGATCTATGGCTGTGTAATAAACCACCCCAAAGCTTAATGGCCAACAAGAACAACCATTGCTCATGGTTCTGTGAACCGTGAGTTCAAGGGCACAGTGGGAGTAGCTGGTCTTTGCTCCGCATGCTGTCAGCCACATTCACTCATGTGTCTGGGACTACGGTTTTCCTCCACATTGCCTTCATTTTTCCAAATGGGTAGTATGGACTTTTTGACATGTAATTTAGGGAGTATGTGTTAGTTGTGATTAGATAAGGTCCACACCCCAGTAGGTGCCATGGCCTCTCCATGGTAACGGGCTGGTCTGTGTTCTCCAGAATATACCATCACCATGTACGACACCAAAACCCGGGAGCTCCGGTGGAACGCCACCTACTTTGACTATGCAGCCTCACTGCCCGAGGACGACATGGACTACAGTAAGTGCTTGGGCTGCACAAGGTTGGGCTGGGACTTTTGACCTGTGTAGAAACATTTGCTTCAGAAAGTAAGATTTTCTTTTTAATGCTCTCCGTCACTGAGTTCTGGACTCCCGTAGACTTGTAGTAAATACTTCCCACAGTCAATGGAGCAGGGCCCTGGGTGAGAAGTCTGGAGGGGAACCCAAGTAAAATGGTGGTGAGGTTAGCCAGAGAGGAGGGAGGGCGTACCTTGTTGAGGCCCTCTGGGTGACAGAGGGATTTACTACAAGCCCATGGAAAGTAAAACTAAGAATCAGCATATCACGTTAACAACCCTATCAAGAAAGCCACTTTCCAAATGTGGCTCATCCCCTAGTTATTTCTCTAGTTAAAATTCCCATGGCTCAGATGAAAACTAAAAACCAATTTTGCCATTTTAACATTGATATCTGCAAGTCTGACTCTGCCTTTTCTGTTCTGTGGCCCAGAATATTTTTGTTTGTCTCTGAGGACTCTTGTGAGTCCGATGCAGGCAGTGTCACTGGTTCAGGTCTGACTTTTAGCTTGAAGGATGGATTTTACTTTTTATTTTTTTGTTATTTATTTATTTATTTTTAAGCAAAGATCTCACTGGATGAAGGACAGGTTTTAAATGATTGCGGTGAAATGCCAGATTAATAGACATCTCCACTGGCTCCTTTCTCCTCAATGTTTGTTCTTATTGAATAGAATTGGTAAAGGACATCACCAAATAAATTGCTTTGGGAGAGTGATCCTGTCTTGTGTGTAGAAGCCAAGAAGCTCACAGTGTCTTGATTCTGTAGAGCCTGAGCAAGTTCGTTGGAAAAGTGAAATTGTTCCAAGGAGACATGAGAGTACTCCAGAAGTCTTGCTTCCTCTGGCTGAGTAACTGCAGCTTGCCAAGAGAGTAGAGGATATGGTTGCAAGATGGGGTGAGACTCAACACACTTTATTTGATCTGTGCAGAGATGTCCCACTTTGTGTCCAATGGCGATGGGCTGGTGGTAACTGTGGACAGTGAATCTGGGGACGTCCTTTGGATCCAAAACTATGCCTCCCCTGTGGTGGCCTTCTATGTCTGGCAGCGGGAGGGTCTGCGGAAGGTGATGCACATCAACGTCGCTGTGGAGACCCTGCGCTACCTGACCTTCATGTCGGGGGAGGTGGGGCGCATCACCAAGTGGAAGTACCCATTCCCAAAGGAAACAGAGGCCAAGAGCAAGCTGACGTGAGTTGGGGACCTCAGGGAAGGAGAGGGCAGCCATGACCCTGCTGTTCTGGGGCTGTTGCAGCGTGGCATGCCCTCTACTGGAGGCCGGGTTGGCACACATGTCTCTGATGTCTCTGATGCCACGAGGAGTGTCAAGAGTCGAGAGAGGCTCATTTGGAGCCTCTGAACATGACAACTGGGGACATTCCCTAGCGCTTCAGAGTTCTAGAATATTGAATAAAAACTATGGGTGGGGGATTGGAAAGAGACTGCTGGTATAACAACAGTGCAATGTGGATATATCTCAGGTGTTGGTTTTTTGTTTTTTTTTTTGAGACAGAGTCTTGCTCTGTTACCCGGGGTAGAGTGCAGTGGTGTCATCATAGCTCACTGCAGCCTCCAACTCCTGGGCTCAAAGAGATCCTCCCGCCTCAGCCTCCTGAGTAGCTGGGACTACAGGCATGCGCCACCACATCTGGCTAATTTTTTCTATTTTTTTGTAGAGACGGGGTCTCGCTCATGCTCAGGCTGGTCTTGAACTCCTGGCCTCAGGTGATCCTCCCGCCTCAGCCTCCCAGAGTTCTAGGATTATAGGCATGAGCCACTGTACTTGGCCAGTGGTAGCTTTTTTAACCTTCTATATTTCCTAAATTTTTATTATAAGTCATATTCATTTTAAAAATCAGAAAAGCATTAGGGTACACATGTCCAAGACTCAGTAGGCTTGCGTTCTCCATCCCTACCTGTTAATGGCCTGTCACTAAGACACTTAACCCTGGTCTCCTACTTTACAGAGTTGTGGGGAAGATCAAATAAGATCAAATAAGATGATGTGCATGAAAGTATCGTCTAAAACACCATTCCAGTGTGAGACGTCTGTTGAGGAAAGTTTAGATAATTTTGTAGGTGACCCATCCCACATAAGCTGTTGACAGTGACCAGAAGGGGCTGGAGGTATGGCTCCCACTGTTTGCTGTCCCCTCCTCAATGCCTCACACAGGGACAGACCACTCAGCTGGGGACAAGCACTCTCACCCCGTTTGGAATTTCTTATGCATCCCCTTGCTATGGGCAGTTGACTGTTTCTCAAGGTTCTTGTAGAACCTCTAGAATCCTTAGAAAGCACAAGGCAGAATGGTGGTGGTTCTGGTGGTGGCTTGCTGTCAAAGTGTGCTGGTCAGGGTTGTCTGAGAGGCCTTGGTGGTGGTTGCTAAGCATTTAGGTTCCTGGATGGTCATCAAGCATGGTGCCGTCTCCAGGTCATCATGGGCGTGGTCTAGCTCGGCCCTGCTATTTTGTGGATAAGGAAACCAGGGCTTGCCGTTAGGTGGCTTGTCTGTATTTCTGGAGGTGGTGAGTGACAGCTGGGGCCTGAAGTCCTGTGGCCCTGTTCCCAGGGCAGTGCCCCTGCCTTCATACCCCTGCTGCCTTCCTCCATGCCCAGAAGCTAATGTGGCTATTCCTGTGGGTGGTACTTGGGGCTGTGATTCTTCTCTCTAAAACCCCCCTTCTGTGGGATCTGGGAATTAAATGACTTTGGAATGCATATGTATGTCTTTCTCCTAGGCCCACCCTGTATGTTGGGAAATACTCTACCAGCCTCTATGCCTCCCCATCCATGGTACACGAGGGAGTTGCTGTCGTGGTAAGTCCACTATGGGGGCGCTCGAAGCTGCCTCACCACTTCTGTTCCATTTAAGCAAAGAATGATTTTGAGTTATATGTGAACATCCTGTTGGTTAAGAATGCAAAACACAGATCTGAAATCCTCAAAACCGGTTTCTGCACATGCCACATTCTACTTTTAAAGGAAATACATGCCAAAGCAGCTTCCGAAAGCCTAGGAAGACCTGGTGACCCCTTTGCTTTTGTGGTCACACCTAAACTCCCAGGCTGGTGTTCCCAGCCCTCCTTGATCCAGTCCCATGGTGCCCTCCTGCCGCACTGTCAGCGTCTCTGTGGGAGTTGTGTGGTCCAGCCAAGTGCATCTTTTCCCTCACTCCCAGAAGCTCCCTGTTTGTCTCTCTTCTGAGCCTTTATTCAGGCTGCTCCTCACACTTCAAATGCCCCCCTCCTTTCTTTTCCCTACTCAAACCCTTTCCATCATCTTGCCAGCTATCCAAGCCCCCTTGTACCTCACTAGCCTGCCTCAAGTGTTTGTCTCTGAATGTCCGAGGCAGTATGATCCTGGACACTCGTCTTGATCCTTACAGCGTTTGGTCTGTTAAGTTGGGTCTCTTGTCTTCCCAGTGAGTTGGTCGGCTGCTCCTGTGAGCAGGCAGCACCCACCCCTGTGGCAGCTCCCGCGGTGCCTGAGCCAGCACCGGGCACGTGGCTGGAGTTTGTTCCGCCTTGCTTGTTGCATCGATTGTGACTAGTAGATGTCCACTCATTCTCCTTCACTTATGTCTGCTTCTCCTGATAGCTTCTTGCAGCTCTATGAGCACACCCTTCCTGTTCCCCAGTACCCAGACGTTAGAATCTGAAAAGATGTCCATGTTAAAGATGTCAGTGTAGCCTGTCACATCCTGAGGGAGGAGCTTCTCTTGCCTGGTCTTAGGGCCTTTGTGTCTTGCTCTGTCCCGGACCAGCCCCACACTGGAAATCACTCACCTTCAGGCATGGCAGTTCCCGCGGGGCTCAGGCCAGTTGCTGGGAAGGGGTGTTGCGGGACCTGCTCTCCCTTTAGGGCCCCGGGCCTCACCGCAGCCCTCTCCACAGCCCCGTGGCAGCACTCTCCCTTTGCTGGAAGGCCCCCAGACTGATGGCGTCACCATTGGGGACAAAGGGGAGTGTGTGATCACACCCAGCACGGACCTCAAGTTTGACCCTGGACTGAAAGGCAAGAACAAGCTCAACTACTTGAGGAATTACTGGCTCCTGATAGGTAAGAGCTGGTCTCTGACAGCAGCCTGAGGTGACAGCATACTGCCTTCTGGGCAGAAGCCACCTTGCCGGTTTGCAGCCTCAGTTGGGGCACAAGCCCCAACTTGTGCTCAGTTCATTTCCAGGTTGGTCCTGCAAAGTCTGGAACGCTTTTACCCCCAAGGAAAATGGGGTAGCTCATGGAAAACAAGTCAGTTTTCAAGAATTGTCCAACTAGTATTCCCAAACTCAAGTACAAAATGATGTAAACTACGTGTCATTATCTGACACACTGAATGTCTGTTATGCGCCAGGCATCACAGACACTAAGCACCTTAGAACATACTCTCTTATTCCTCACAGCGACCCTGTGTGAGGTCGGCACCCTTGTTATTTCCATTTTATAGTGAAGAAAGCTGGGGCTGTGTCCGTGGAAGAATCCACGTGGGGTCTGTGCGGGTGGGTGAGGGTTGGGGGAGGCGGGGTGGGAGGCCCAGGAGGGGCTGAGAGGAGTGAGGAGCTGGAGGCTGGACGGGGTCTGGCGCTGCTGTCCCAGGTGTGTGGTGCGGGGACGTCCCTTTTTTCCTTTCTCTCCTCGTTGCCACCATCACTGACAGCCTGGGGTTAACTGGTGGCCCTGTCAGCCAGAGAGATAAGAGGTTGAAATGACACCCAAGGGCAGTGAGTGTGACAAAGGCAGAGGTGAGAGGAGCTGTGTCCCTGGCCAGTGTGCCAGCTAATTAGAGCAGGACGGAGTTTTCTTGAATCCACTCAGCCCTTCCCGTTCCCTTCCCTGCCCCCTTCTGCTGCCCCCAGCCCCGAGAGGCGGGAGTGAGGCGGGGGTGGGTGGGAGGTGAGTAGGGTGCTGGAGCGCCAGGGGCTGGGGCGTTTTCTTCTCCCTGCTCTCTTCCTCTTGTGCTTGCTGCGGACTGGTACTAGGACAGAAAGGGGTCAGGGCTGCAGCTCCAGAAGAGGGATGTGGGCAGCTGGGAGAGTGTGGGGCCCAGGAAGCAGCAGGATCTGCCAGGCAGCGGGGTCTGGATGGGGGTGTGTGTAACCAGGTGTTAGAGAGGAAACTGGGTGTCCTCAAGCCCTGATCGTTCCCTTTGTAAATTGTTGAGGTCCTTTTTTTTTTTTTTCCATCCTGAGTCCTTGTGGCCGTTTTTACTTTGTTTATTGTCTTTACCAAATAATGGGCAAAGGGGATGACAAAATGTTTTTTTGTTTTTTTTTTTTAACAGAAGTAGTTTGGGAAGCATGCGTGAATGGTTCCATGGTGAGAAAAAAATAGCCAAAGAGCGGAGGCCATTAAAATTACAAGGCTGCTTAGTGTTATGTACCAGTGTATGTAAGGGGTACATAAACCACCTACCAGTGATTAACAAGTGAAATTAGAGAAATGTGTATATATGAATATAAAAAATATGAAGGGGAAAGTCTTCATAGCTAAGTTGTAAAATGAGAACGCTTTAAGACGGGAAGTTTGTCCAAGTAGGAAAACTGGGAAACCCAGCAAAGTATAATGAGGCAATTAAGTAAGAATCCCACAATACTGAAGTCCTGTTTGAAGAACTCCAAAGCTAGTGATTTTAAATAAGGCAGTGGGACTACCTGACAATCTTCTATAGACTAAGGCCACAAGTAAAAAGATACACCCTTTTATGTTCAAATATGTCTTCTGATTTGGTGTTTGTGCAAGACATTAAAGATACCCCACGTTCATGTTAGTCTTGAAAATAAAAGGGTCCAATTAGCTTGAGAGGTATGGTCCGTGGGGTGCCCCAGAGCAGTGGCCCTGACCTGGGCTGCTTTCAGCATCACCTGGCAGCGTTGTCACATAGGCAGGCATAACCCCAGGAGAGTCTGACTCAGTAGGTCCAGGGAAGGGCCTAGCCATCTGCTGTTTGCTCTGGAGCCTGGACCTAACTGATGATGATAGACAAACGAATCAAGAAGACCCTCAAGGTATTGAAGAAGGTATTGTTTGTACAAAAGTGTTTAGTGATCTTGTGATTAAGTTTGTTGGTTCAGAGTATGCAGCATGATATTAGTAAAGGCCCGGCTCTAGGAGAAGCTGTTTATAAGAAGGACTACAGGAGGATGAAGGGGGATTCAGGCTAGTGACTTCCATAGCAGTCTCTGGGTAGGTTCCCTGCCAGATAGGTAGGACTCTGAGCACTAAAAATGGGTGTTGGGGAAGGGGGCAGGACACTGCAGCACAGGGTGCCATGTGGAAGGACGCCTCCTTTCTCTTAGACTATATGTCTCTTGTTAGTGAGCCTCAGAGTTACCCAAGGATACCCACATTCCAATTCCTGGGCCCCACCAGCAAATGATTCCGGGTCTGACGTGTGTAGACCACACATGGGGAAACCCTGCTCCCAAGCAAAGCATGTCCCAGAGCTCCTTGGTACACAACAGAAAACTAGTGGTGGTTGAAAGCAAAAGCGGGTTTCCCTTATAGACAGTGTGATGTTGTAGATAAAGAACTGACCTTAAGATGGGGAATTAAAGTGGATTTTTCCAGATCAAGAAATGTACACAGCTTGGACTAGTTCCTGTTTGTTGTCATTTTGGCACACATGTCATGAAATCTTTGATAGATTTGGGGGAACAATGGAAAGATCACAGGGTAAGGAAGACCTGAGTCAGGGTGAGATCTGATCACAGTGAGGACAGACAGGAAAGTCAGCCAGGCTGCTGACAGCCTAACGTGAGACAGTGACCTGGCTCTTTGGGGCAGTGTGTGCACTCGTTTTAATTTTAGAGCTAAATGGATTATCAAGCCATATCAAATCCTAGTTCCTCATTTTAGTCAACTGTGTTTCTTGTGGTAATTTGCACACAATAGGTGTTCAGTAAGTGCGTAATGAATACCAGGTAGTCCTGAAATAGTTGTGTAGAGAGCACTGAATGTTGAGGGAGGTGTGCTCCCCATCCATCTAGCAGACGTGTCTTATGCTTTCTTGTGAGTCATTCAGCACTTCCCCAGATGGAAGCCCACATTTAGGTAAGCGTAGGAATAGAACTCCACCTAGGCAATTTAAATACCCAGATTGGAAGTTGGTGGCCTTAGTAGGGTAATGTTACAGGGCAGAGCATTGAAAGGGCCCTTGAACTTCTAATGAAGCTTCATAATGCTTCACCTGTGGATTAGACACATGCAGCTCCGTGAGTCTTGCTTCTGAGCGCACCCCGATGTCCCGGTCCCTCTCATGACAAGGACACGTCTTTGCTCCTCATTGTGAGACTCAGAATACTGTATTTTGATGAAATTTTTCTGGTAACTACCTCTCCTTTTCCCTAACTTGTAGTCCTGCTGAACATTTGCATTGTGGACCCGTCAATGGGTAGCAACTGTTGCCTGAGTTTAGTGTTGAGTGCTGCTGCTTGGAAAACTGTTCTCATTAAAGGTTTTGTTTCCTCTCGTAGGACACCATGAAACCCCTCTGTCTGCATCTACCAAGATGCTGGAGAGATTTCCCAACAATCTGCCCAAACATCGGGAAAATGTGATTCCTGCTGATTCAGAGAAGAAGAGCTTTGAGGAAGTGAGTGGGGAAGTGACCAGTCAGGTGGCTGTTCATGTCAGGTGATGGGGGGACAAGGAATTGGGCTTTGCTCTTGTCTTAGAGCTCACAGTCTAGTCAAGGGAGGAGGAGGAACGCACCAGAATCCATAGCAAGCAATATAAATTGCAAAGGGCTGACGGGGGGAGGAAGAGGAAGCAGTTAGTGAGGGGGAGTGCAGGGAAGGCCCAGGACTGAGCTAGGCCTGGACCTGGACAAATGGGCAGCATTTGGCCTGGTGGGAGGGAGCGGGGCAGTGGGGGGCACCGGAGGGAAAAGAACAGCAGGGGTGAAGGCCCGGAGTGGGAAGAACACTGGTGTGCCCAACTCTCGGCCTATAACGAGACAGGCCTGGCTGGATCCGAGGCTACCAGGTAGGGAGCGCTGGAAAATGAGCTCACAGGGGTAAGAAGGAACCATGTTACCAGGCCTGGAACAAGCCTGGTGGAGGAGTTAAGAATTGTTGAAAAAGAGGAGAGACCTGAAGTTTTATAAAGCTGAAAGTAGCCTGGGACTGTTCACACAGATGTGGACAGTACCAGGGTTCTCGTAGCACACCTTGGCCTGGAGACAGAGGGGAGGGAGGGAAAGGGTCCCAGACCAGGAGCCCCCGGAACTCAACTTCATTCTCCTCCCTGCGTCTCACCTACTGGTGTCCCCTGTTGGCTTCACCCAGTCAGAAACCAGAGGGTCGGGGAGACCATTGCTCTAGCCGTACAGTCAGCCTTCTGGGGCACAGAGCTGGAGGAGGCTGGAAGGTGGCTGTGCAGGAGGGGACCCAGCATGGCCCGCAAGGGGGCTTGGGGGCCATCTGAAGGCCTTAGTGAGCCATTTGGGCTCGACAGCTCCTGCAGCCCTGCCGTGGGCCACCGTAGGCAGCCACCTGGGGTTGGGGAGAAATGGAAGAGTGCAGGGACCCAGCACGCGTGGCTGGGAGGCTGCGTGTTAATTCTGCTGGGCAAACAATAACAGCACACCTGGAACACTGGATGTTTGAGAACCAATCAGTACATTTTTCTGAACTGTTCCATGAAGTCCCAGAGAGTCCAAGGAGCTCAGAAGGAAGCTCTATTTTTGTCTGATTTAATTTTGGGTTTCTAAATAAAATTTTCTTTAACAAAGGGCTCCTGGTACTTTTTAAAAATTGTGGGAAGACGGTGGAATACTTGAATAAATGATTTTGTGTTTGGAGTTGCGCTGAAAGTTTACAAGCAACATAAGAAAGCTACTTTATCACTTCATAGCCGCACACCTCTGCAGGTGCGTGGCTTTCCTTTTTAATGTGGAACAGTATTACCAAATTGAATACCAACTTTTCACCAGAATTTGTTACGGATGATTTCAGAATTTTCCCAGACATCAAACGTAACTTCAAAGGAGGAAGTTTTTGCCTTCATTGAAGATTTTCAAAAGAATATAGAGTCTGAAGGCACTTCCAGAAGTATTGCTCTAAAATCTGTTTTTTGATAATGGTAACGTCACTGTAGTGATGCGTGACCTCACAAAGCAATTGCTTTGACAGAGGCAATGGTTATCTGCCTGTGTGATCTTTGGTGAGCTTGAAAAAAACACAGCACGTTATGGTGCAGCCATACCCTGTAAGTAGTGGTCGCTTCTCTCAACTGTTCACCTCGTTTGTATGTGGCTAGAAGTTTGGCAGTGATGTAGCGGCTCTCTCCCACACAAGGTTATCAACCTGGTTGACCAGACTTCGGAAAATGCACCTACCACCGTGTCTCAGGATGTGGAAGAGAAGTCTGCCCATGCCCCCGCCAAGCCTGAGGCCCCTGTCGACTCCATGCTCAAGGACATGGCCACCATCATCCTGAGCACCTTCCTGCTGGTCGGCTGGGTGGCCTTCATCATCACCTACCCCTTGGTAAGGCTCAGCCCCTCCTCTTGCCCTCCCACCTGTTTCTGGACTTCCGTGCCTGTCATCTCGTGTCAGTGAGGCCCAGACAAAAACAGCCAATATGTTTCTTTTCACATTTCAAAGTCAATATTTATCTGTAAAAACGTAATTAAAGAGACACTAGTTTCTCAGAAAAGGACAATTTGGTACCTAAATCTTAGTGTTTTTCAAGTAACAGGCTATAAAAGATGATTATAAACCTTGTTTGGAGATCATTTTGAATAGTTAACTGTATTTTCTTTTTGAAAAATAGAGATAAGAGATGAAACTCTTACTTCCCTTAAAAACTGCCTGTGAGGTCAGCTCGAGTGAAACAGGCAGCATGGTGATTCCTTTGACTTCCTAGTTGGAAATAAGTGAGTTCAGATAACATAATTGAGCAGGTCATGGGTAGGATAAAATATTCTAGGGGGATAGTCCTTCAGCAGGTTGCTCAAAGCATTGAAATGTTAACACTTTAGAACACAAGTGCTCAGGATACTCTTGTCCCGTATAGGAATGGGCATGACAGACCCTTTATGGCGCTTTCCAGTGGCAAAATGTGTTCACCTGATTGTTTACCTCACACAGTCCTATGAGGTCATTATTATTGAGCCCCTGTCCACAAAAGAAGAAAGTAGGCTCTGAGAAGCTAAGTAACTTCCCCCGAGGGTATTCAGCTAGTAGATGGCATTTCTAGGACTTCACCCCAAGGTTAAGAGAAAGAAAGCTGGGAGATTCCCGGTGGGCTGGTGGCAACACACCAGTCCCTTTAGTCAGCCTCCCAAGTGTGGGTGGTAGTAGTCACAGATAATGCTGGGATGAACCCTTCAAAGTACTTGAGAGGTGTATGGGTGCGGGCGAGGCAGCATGGTGAAATGGGGGAGCAGGACCTTGGCCCCACTCTGCCACTCCCGTGGCTGTGTGGCTGTGGGCAGGGTGCTGCAAGGTTCTGAGCCCCAGCTTCCTCCTCTGCCACTCTGGACTGACAACCATCTATGTGCCAGCTTCTATCAAATGTGTAGCCAGAGTGGACAGCGAGCCTGGGGCTTGCCCCCTACCCACCATGCTCTCAACCACCCATTAACTGTTCTTCCTGTTTGGTTTCACCTTTGCAACAACTCCCAGACTTTCATAAAAATCACGGAATTTTAGAATTGAATGGAACCTCCCCATCTGGCCCACTCCTCCATCTAGGGCAGAGGCCCTCCCCTGGTGGCCATTCAGCCCCTGCCAAGCCCCTTCAGGGTTGAGGAGTAGGCTGTACTGGCAAGGGTCTAACTATGGCAGGAAGACCTCCAGCAAGCACACCAGTTCTGCCTCCATGTGCCTTCTCGTTGGTCTCGTTGTGCCCTGTGGGGTCATATAAAGTACCTCTGCTCCCTCTGTCCCAGCCTTTCCCGGCTGCTGTTTCCCTGCGGGAACAGCGACACTTGTCTGGATGTGGGTTTCCCTTCTCAGAGCATGCATCAGCAGCGGCAGCTCCAGCACCAGCAGTTCCAGAAGGAACTGGAGAAAATCCAGCTCCTGCAACAGCAGCAGCTGCCCTTCCACCCACCCGGGGATACTGCTCAGGACGGCGAGCTCCTGGACACGTCCGGCCCATACTCTGAGAGCTCGGGCACCAGCAGCCCCAGCACGTCCCCCAGAGCCTCCAACCACTCACTCTGCTCCGGCAGCTCTGCCTCCAGGCCTGGCACTGGCCCCTCCCTGGAGCAGGACGATGAGGGTAAAGGCACTTGCCGTCTTGGTACTATTTTATCTTTTATTTGAGTGCTACCTGAGAACTAGAAAGCGCCATGTCCTTCCTTGGTGTCTCTATGAGATTGTGAAGTGCCATTCCCATGGGTTTACCATGTTCTCCCTGACATCCTTTTACTCTATGGGTCTGTGGGATGGGCTTCTGCCCAGTCGCATGGCATCTCCCCCAGGGGGCCTTCTGGGGGCCACCTTGGCCCTCCCTCCATCTTTTTCCATGAGGGCTGGGAATTGCTGCTGGCCAGAGGTGAGCTACCCATCAGGCTTGTGTGAGTCCCCGAGGCCAGCCAGTGGCCAGGTGTAAAAGTTCAGCAGTTGATCCACTTTCCTCTCTGGGCGTTGGTTTAGGTCGGTTGTCAGGGCCAATACTCAGAGGGGATCGACACAGCTAGTGCCTGGACCTCAGAGCCCTTGGTCCCAAGCAGTCTCTTCACTTCACATGTCCACCACCTCTGCCTGAATGTTTCAGGTGCAGATCTTACAGGTGGATTTTTTTTCTTTTTGTTAACCATGAAATAGTTATAACTATATATGTTAATAAATATATATATATGTGAAAACATGAAGCTCTATAGAGAATCCCTTTCTTTGGGAAGATTTTAAGACTTGTGTGCTCACGATAATGTAAAGGCAGAAACAGAATGGGGAGGGTGGGGGCGGGGGAGGAGGTGGCCCTGGGCATAAGTAGGGAGTGGGCCCAGCTGGCTCTTGCCTGCCAGAGTCTGGGGGTGCAGAGCCTCTTAAACCCCATCTCTTAATCTGAAGTCAGGAAGCTAGCAGCCATTTTAGCTGCAAGGTTCTTTAGGTAATGTCTGTTTAAAATGAACTCTTCTTTTTCCTGTCTTGTCCCAGACGAGGAAACCAGTGTGGTGATAGTTGGGAAGATTTCGTTCTGTCCCAAGGACGTCCTGGGCCACGGAGCTGAGGGCACAATCGTGTACCGGTGAGTGGTGGAGGCCCCACCTGGTGTCTGAGTGCCTGTGGGGTTGTGGGTGGGTGCCAGGCTCCGGGCACAGCAGGGTCAGAGCAGTGACCAGAGCAGACGAGTCCTGCCTCCAGGGAGCTCACGCACTGAGAGAGCAGTGACCCCAGGGCCACCTGATGGTTGGTCTGGGGCCTCTGGGCTGTGCGGCTAGTGAGGTGTCTGCCATGGCACAGGAGAAGGAGCGCCGCAGGCCCACAGCTCACATCCCATTTCCACAGCCCGACCTGCACTTACCAAACTACCCTGCTCCCCGTCCCCTAGGGGCATGTTTGACAACCGAGACGTGGCGGTGAAGAGGATCCTCCCCGAGTGCTTTAGCTTTGCAGACCGCGAGGTGCAGCTGCTGCGAGAGTCAGACGAGCACCCAAACGTGATCCGCTACTTCTGCACGGAGCGCGACCGCCAGTTCCAGTACATCGCCATCGAGCTGTGCGCGGCCACCCTGCAAGAGGTGGACTTAGGTTTTTCTTTCATTTTATTAGTTTTATTAAAGTTACAATATGATGAAATGTACTCACTTAAAATGTACAGTTTGATGCATTTTGACAAGTGTCTATAGCCATTTAGCCACAAAAATTCAAACTGCAGAGCGTTCTTATCACCCGTTTGAGTGCAGTGGCCCCTCGGCATGCCAGGCAGTCTTTGTTCCCAGTTGGCATGTCTCTCCCTCTTGGCCTCCGGGAGACCTGGTTGGTTGCTCTTCCCATCTCTGGCCGTGACTGGTGTGGGCTTGGAGGAGGCTGGTAGGTGACTCCAGGCTTTAAGATCATCCAGCAAACTCCTTTTGCTCAGCTTCCAGGCTCACCATGAAACTATTTCAGTATCATTTGGAGTCCCTTGTAGGTTTACCTATTTGAAGCAGTAAACTTGGGTGTGTTGCCTTCTTGTCTTTCTCGTTGTAAATAGTAAGCTGGAGCTTTGCTTGTTTATTTAGGTCAGCCTTTGACTTTAGAAGTTCTGTTGGAAAATATGAATTTGGATAGAGAATGTTGTCAATAAAACTTGCCATTACTTTCTTAAAATGGGATCAAAGAAAATAAGCCGAGGGGCCACATCCTGAGGGCTGTGTGCCGTGACCTTGCCGTTGTGTCTCTTGCAGTACGTGGAGCAGAAGGACTTTGCCCACCTCGGCCTGGAGCCCATCACCTTGCTGCAACAGACCACCTCGGGCCTGGCCCACCTCCACTCCCTCAACATCGGTGAGAGGCCCCCTTTCCCACCAGGGGCCTGGGTGGGTGTGAACAGTGACTCAGGTGGGCCTATTTCTGTTCAAGCCTCCTGCTACTTCACTATGTGATGGCAGGGGAGGGGTGTCAGGTGGTCTTTTGACAAGTTGTGTAAGAATTTGAGGAGGAATCTTACATAGTTGAAAACCTGGACCTTTAGAGGTGGCAGCAGTATATTGGGAGTGTGACGAGGACACACTCCCCATTGCAGGAGGAGGCCTGGGCTTGCTCTTGGCAAGCACTGGACTAATCTGGAGCTCTCTGTTAGTTCACAGAGACCTGAAGCCCCACAACATTCTCCTCTCCATGCCCAATGCACATGGCAGGATCAAGGCCATGATCTCCGACTTTGGCCTCTGCAAGAAGCTGGCAGTGGGCAGGCACAGTTTCAGCCGCCGTTCTGGGGTGCCTGGCACAGAAGGCTGGATTGCTCCAGAGATGCTGAGTGAAGACTGCAAGGAGAACCCTGTGAGTAATGGGCACGGCCCTTTGAAAACAATGGAACCAGCCTGTTGTGTCTTTAGGAGTAAGAACCTTCAGATTCAGGTTTGGGGGCTGGTGCACATGTGGCTGGAGAATGACATTCCTTTAACCAAGAGCTTCTATGTGAACTTTCCATATTGTCTCATGTTCAGATGAATGAAAGGCACAAATGTGGGCAATTATCCATTTTTTTCCTACTCTTCCAGACACTTTTTTTTTTTTTTAAAAAAACACTCAGTTGGAGCAATCCAATCACTTTTAATTTTTAATTTTTTTTGTTGGAGACAGTGTCTTGCTCTGTTGCCCATGCTGGAGTGCAGTGGCAGGATCATTGCTCATGGTAGCCTTGAGCTCCTGGGCTCAAGCCACCCTCCTGCCTCACCTTCCCAAGTAGCTGGGACTACAGGCGCGCACCACCACGTCTGGCTAATTTTTTTTATTTTGTAAAGATGGGGTCTTGCTCTGTTGCCCAGGCTGGTCTTGAACTCCTGGCCTCAAGTGATCCTCCAGCCTCGGCCTCCCAAAGTGCTGGGATTACAGGCATGAGCCACTGCACCCAGCCCCAGTCTCTTTTTAACCCCTTTTTTATTTTGGGAAACTGGAAAACCAGGATTTGCATAACGTGAGTAAACTTCCAAATTTCATTATTTTTAAAATTTGTTTTTGTTTCCCCAACTTTTTAACCTGAGAATTTTTAGACATACAGAAAATTGAAAGAATGTTATCATGAACACCTGTATACCTCCACCTGAGCCAGCATCTGTTAACACTTTTGCCACATTTGCTTTATCTTTACTTACCTATTACTGAACCATTTTAACATAAATCGCAGGCATCCTGGCCCTTCACCCACAAATACTTTAGCTATAAACACTTCCGCGCGTGTCTCCTAAGAACAAGTACCTTTTGCTTCCTAACCACCATATCGTTGTCGCACTTGATCACAGCTGGTACTGTTTCCATCAGACCATCTAATAGTCAATCCATGTTCACATTTCTCTAGTTATTCCCCAGACGTCTTTCATAGAGCTGGCTTTTGTATATCAGGACCCAGTCAGGTGTCTTGCATCACATTTGATTATATCTCTTTGAATTTACAATAATCTTCCCACCTATTTTGTTTCATGATATTGACATTTTGAAGAGTCCAGGCAGTTGTTCATAGAACTCCCCATTCTGATTTGTTTGTTTATTTCCTTATGACAGTGTTTAACATTCCTCTCTATTCCTTATATTTCCTGGAAACTAGAAGTTAGGTGTAGAGGCTTGATTAGATTCAAGTTAAATATTTTTGGCAAGAATAGATTCCAGGTCACTACATCAGAAGGCACATGATGGCAGATTGTACCATTATTATTGTACCCCGGTTAGTGACTCTAACCTGGATCATCTGTCTTAAATGAGCTCTCCACTGGCAAGGTCCATTTCCCCCTGTGTTGTTGGTAAGTGATGTTTAGGGTGATACTTGGGCACCATGTGACCATCTGCTTACCAGCAGTCATTCACCAGGGGGTCAGCCGTGGTGACCATCTTTGCCTGAAGCACTCAATCCGGTGGAAATTCTACATTTATTGGCTGGTGTTTTTCTGGAAAGAAGAGCTTTCTTTTTACTCTTTCTTTTTTTTCTTAATCACTGTGGACTCAAGGATTTTAAAAATAGTATCGTAATCGATTGTACTCCTTTCTATTTTTTGCCCTTACTTTTGATACACAAATTGTTTCAAATTTGGCCAGCAGGAGCCCCTTCAAGCTGGCTTCTGTCTCCATCTGCTGGGAGCCCACGTGTGTTGGAGCCCCTGGCTGTCTGGCACAAGGCGTCGGAGGCTCCCCTCATGCTTTCCCTGATCCAGACCCGGATGGGATCAGCGTCCTGAACAGATCAGACACGGAAGTACCCTCTTGCCCAAATCACCGGGGCCAGCAGCCCATCAGCTAATCACAAAAGTTAGTTATGGTGAAGAATCATAAGGAAATACACACACAGCTTAGACATTTTATTTTAATTTAAAGCAAGTAATATAATCCTTTAAATCATAGTAATCTTTTGCCATAGGTCAAGGTCTTTTCTTCGGATTTGGGTATAACTGGAGTTCATTTTCTCTCTTGCGTTAAGCATATTCATGTGCCACTTCTGTGACTTCTAGATTGACACTTAGACATTTCAAACACTTCCTAAGCGGGTTGAGAGCCAGAATCCTAGTTTTAAACTCTTTACGTCCCAGTCCTCACAGTCGAATCTCCCACACAGAATGCCACGGCAGCCCTTGTAGCCACTGTCTTCTATTGACTTACCTCAAAGTTTGTGGTACTTGTGTTTAACAGTTCATGGAATATTTAAATCACAAGAACAAGTGCAGTAAGAAGTGTGGGAAGGAACAGCACTGGGACCAGGCAGGCTAGAAAGGCGCCTCCTCATCCTAGCGTAGTCAGTGGGGACAGCACAGGCTGTAGAAAGCAGGGCGAGGGAGGTCCAGTGAGAAGGTGAAGCGGCAGTCGGGGAAGAGCTCCAGCTGTGGTGGTTGTGTTCCTCCTGTCCTGAATCCATCGCCTACCTGAGGGGAATTCTGATGAAATGGAATAAAGAGGCGTAGGTTTGGGAATTAGAAGACCTGAGTGTAGTCCTGGTTTGTCACTATCCAGCAGTGACCCTGAGCTCGTCATGGAACTTCTCTGTCCATGTCCCCGTCTGGGGATGGTGGCGTTTGCTGCGCTTGCCTCCCAGGGCTGTTGTGAGGCTGACTGAGTGCGCCATGTTGTTCGGGGTGAGTTTGCTCAGCGTGGAAGGCAGTGGCCCCAGCCGCCTCTCACTGGACACTCACGTCATCTATGCAGAGTCTGAGAGGTACAGCCTTGCAATCGGGACCCAAGCCGTGCTCGGGAGCCCCCCCCCCAGTGTTACACCCCAGGAAGTGTGAGCTAGAAATCACCTGTGAACATTCCCCCGAGAGGAAGCTCATCTGTAGACACTGAATGGTTTCATGGGATAAGTGAGAGGCATTACCAGATAACGTCAAAAATGACCTCGTTGGAGACTTGTCAGGTGGTTTCTTTCTGGGGCTGTTTTTGAACCAAAAACTGTTTTGTTCACTTATTAGCAAAGTTTTGATACCTACTGTGTGCAGGCACCATTCTAGGCCCCAGGGGTAACACACAGAGACCCCTGCCTACGAGGACTTTCGTGTCGGGTGGGGAAAGAATATCTGACAGCTTGGAGACAGCTTTTCATGGGCCAAGAGCTGTTTTTAGTAACCACTTTCACATATTAATGCATCTAATCTTGACAACGGCCCCGTGAGGAACATACCATCACTGTCCTCATCTTACATGGGAGGAAGTTGAGGGCTTCCGCTGGCAAGTGCAGAGCCAGCGTCCCAGGCAGGTGGCGCCCAAGCCCACATCCTCCACTGTGACCTCCGACACCCCTGCAGTGCTGCAGGGTGCCCTCGCTGCTCTGGGCAGCTCACACCCGTCAACTGACTCTCCCAAGACACCTTCCAGGAGCAGGAGGAGCACTGATGCTCCCACTCCCTGGCTGCGAGGGAGGTGAGCACCCTGCCCCAGGCGTCTCACGCCCTGTGTCTCTTTTCAGACCTACACAGTGGACATCTTCTCTGCAGGCTGCGTCTTTTACTATGTGATCTCTGAGGGCAGCCACCCTTTTGGCAAGTCCCTGCAGCGGCAGGCCAACATCCTCCTGGGCGCCTACAGCCTCGACTGCTTCCACCCCGAGAAGCATGGTGAGCAGGCTGGGGTCAGGCTGGGGTCATGAGTGGCTCCTCGGCCACCTGCGTGGCCCTGTGGGATGGGGCTGGTGCTGCCTGTGCACTCCCAGAGGGCTGGCTGGGCTCATCCCTGGGGTGCCCCTTCTAAAGCCAAGAAGCTCCAAGGTTCCTCCAGGTCACCAACTACCTGTGTGACTTGGGCAAGGCCCCTTTTGGAGACCCCTGTTTTTCAACTTGCAATGTGAGAGTTAAATAATCTCAGGTCCCTTCCTGGACTGGCATTTGGGAAGACAAATTGTCTGTGCTCCATAAACTGGACTCTCTCACATGGGGCCAATAGTCAGTGGGCACAGTCTGTGCTGGACTGGGGACAGACAATCTTTGTCCTTGCCCTCCTGGTACGGGTGCAACAAGTCTTTTTTCCTGACTTCGGGTTTTCCTGGGTTATAATTGGCCCATGACACCCCAGTGCTGCCTTTTAAAAAATTAAAACTAAATTATTGTTCTGCTTATGGTTTAATTTTCCTTATTCATATTAGAAAAAACAGATTAGCATAAAGGCTCATAATCCCATCACACAGGGATGAATGATGGCTATTAATATGTTGGGATATGTGTTATTCTGGTCATTTATCTGGACAGTATGCATCTTTTCACTAAAATGGTGTTAAATTGTGCATACTATTTTGCAGCGTGCTTGTTTTTCACCGTCACCTTGAATCTCTCTGTGGCAATCCATATTTAGCCATAGACTGCCCATAGCTCATAGTTTGGCATACCAGAGGCACAGTCATGTGTCTACCCGAGCCTCTGATACTGGGTATTTCCAATTGCTCCTTTTCACAAACCATGCATTGAGGACGCTCCTTATTAGCTGAAGTTTTATGTGTGTACTTAATTATTTTATTGGAATAAATTCCTGTTAGTGGAATCCTGAGTCAAAGGGTATGCAGATTTTTAAGGCTTTTGGTATTTTCTTGTGGCTTTGGGTTAGTGATAAGAAGTTGCTTGTTTATTTTCCTGCTCCACAGAAGATGTTGTTGCGCGTGAACTGATAGAGAAAATGATCGCGATGGACCCACAGAAGCGCCCCTCAGCGAAGCACGTGCTGAAACATCCATTCTTCTGGAGCCTGGAGAAGCAGCTCCAGTTCTTTCAGGTAAAGATGTCTGTTTTCTTTATTAAGAATCTTCATTTAATGTTTTCCAGATCCTGAAAATATAGAAAAGAACAAAGAATAAAACAAATGACCCATAGTCCTATGACCAAGAGAGAACCGTGGTTGATGTTTTAATATATTGTCTTCACATATTAAAAGTAGAATTGGGATCCAACTGTATATACAGTTTTGTATCCTGGATTTTTTTTTTTACTGTACATAACAGTTCAAGTATTTTTCATGTTAAAGTTCTAAAAGTTTAATGACTGTGGTATTCTATCATATGGATGTGCTATCATTTTTAAACTTTATATTATGAAATTTCCAAATATACACAGAAGCAGAGTGAATACTGTAGTGAGCTCCCCTTTACCCATCTCCCAGTTTCTGTAAGTATTAGCTCGCCCTCCACCCTCTCCCCACCCTGGATTATTTTAAAGCAAATCTCAGGCATCATATAATTTCATTCAAGTGTCATACATTTAAACATTTCCTTATATTGGATTTTTCCTGTCATCTTTTACTCAGTCTTTGCCCAGATCTCATTTTGCTTAAAATAGATTTTACAATGTTAAATTACAGGATCGATGACTATGAAGTCCTTTGGTGGTTTGACAGTTAATATGGCCTTGTGACATTGCGAGGTGGCTTTGTGAAGAGTTGATGTGTTTCTCAGAGTCTTCTGTAGTATGAGTTGAACACAACTCACCCAAATGCCTCCGACCCGCACACAGATCTGATGAGCAGGCTCCTGGGGCAGTGCTTCTCCGCCTGCGTCTGGGCAGAATGTAGCTTGGTGAACACTGTGATTCAGAGGTGACTGTCACGCTGTCCTGGAGTCTGACTGGGGCCTTGGCTGTAGTGAAGCCCCTAGTTTGTAAGCTCCTTGAGGGAAGGGGTGTTTGACTGCTATGTTCACTGCTGTGTCTCTGCCGCCTGGCCCATGGCAGGTGTTAGTAGCCATGCAAGTGGATTAGGAGTTGGGAGGGTTCAATGCCGTCTTCCATGGCAGCAGTGGGTGTGTAGCACCAGGATCGGTCACTGTGTTCCACAGGACGTATCATGAAAATTCTCAAGTCTAGATGTCTTCAAGGGACTTCTGAAAACTACCCAGGTCACTTTGATGATGACAAAATGTAGAACAAGAATAAAACTCACACAAAGGGACCTTCTCCCCACCGTGGGTTGGGATTTAAACGCTTAGCATCTCCAAGCTGTATGTCTTGTGAACATGCCTGGCGTCCGCCGGTGTCAGCCGGCCCTGTCCTTATTACCAAAAGTGGGTGCACAGCAGGGTTGGAGCCCTGGGCAGGGGCCTCCAGAGCCCCTACTTTTGCCACCAGTTTTCCTCTTCGAAAAGACTTACCTTCATCTGTCTTTTCTAGTGTTCAAGTGAGGAGTGATGACCCTCTGCCACTTACGGATTTGAGCGTATCCTGCTTCAGTGGGCAGGCGGAGCACAGGATGCAGATCAAAATTCAGCTTTTCTTTTTTTTTTTTTTTGTGGTTCATTGGTGAATACAGATGGCACGTATGGCTCTGGAGACGCAGTGCCTGTGTGCATGTGTGAGATTCGGGTGATGTGTTCATGGTCTATGCACAGGTGTGTGTGCACCTGTGACTCCTCTCTCTGTCTTGGAGAAGGTCTCTGTGGGCCTGTCCCGAGTGAGCAGCAGGCTCACAGGGGAAAGTTCACAGGGCAGGGAGCAGGGTGCCTGCTGCCCGGCTCTGCAGCAGCTCCAGCCTGGGCCTAAGGGGCCGTCAGTCTGTCTGCGACTCACACGCCGGTGACCGTTCTGTTCCTGCTGTGCCGATCCTCCAGCTCGCTGCACCTCCCGACACTGACCGTCATCCACCGCCCTTATTCCCCCACAGGACGTGAGCGACCGCATAGAGAAGGAGCCGCTGGACGGCCCAATAGTGAGGCAGCTGGAGCGCGGTGGCAGAGCCGTGGTGAAGATGGACTGGCGGGAGAACATCACCGTGCCCCTCCAGACAGGTGACCGCGCTGGAGCCCATGAGAGGAAACGTTTCAAAAGCATCCACCATTTCTCAGAAGCAAACACAGAAATGGCAGCTCCAGGCTATTCGGGCTCCAAATACCACTTGACTGGGTTTGAGGCTTTCTTGGGTGTGTCCTCTGGTTTGGTTACACTGATGTGCTTCATTTTTGTTCCTCAGAGTGACCGATTAGTGTGGCGTCATGTTCTGGGTGGCCCTTTCTGATCTGGGTGTGGTCACTGCAGAGTTCAGACTGATACACCCTTGGGCTCCATGGAGGCACTGCCCTGTGACCCTGAGCGTGGAGTCACGTCACCTTGTAGTCCACTTGCTTAATCCCTGGGGCCCCAGGAATTGTTTTCTTTTAAAATTTGCTTATTTGAGCTGAGCACAGTGGCGCACTCCTGTAGTCCCAGCTGCTCAGCAGGCCAAGGCAGGAGGGTCACTTGAGCCCTGGAGTTCAAGGCTGCAGTGACCTGTGATGACACCTGGGAATAGCCACCACACCCCAGCCCAGGCAGCACAGCCAGAACCCTGTCTCTTAAAAAAAATTGTTTGTTACTTGCTTAATCATTGCATCCCTGAATGTTTTTCTAGATCTGCGTAAATTCAGAACCTATAAGGGTGGCTCTGTCAGAGACCTCCTCCGCGCCATGAGAAATAAGGTAAAGGGTTTGTGACTACTGGGGAGGGAGACCCAGTGGCCGCAACGCAGACATGCATCTCCTTTTACCCCTGTTTTATGGATCCGTTTATTTGTACTGGAGTTCTGACCTCTCAGAGGCTCGGTAGCCTGAGCTGGACTTGACAGATTAGAGGCTGTTTCTTCCCTGATGTGGGTTTTCTCTTCAGGGACGTTGAGGTGCAGAGTTGAGCTCTGAGGCAGCCTCTCTGGAGCCCATGTCCTTCGTGGTCTCTTTGCTGACTTGTGGTGTCCTTTCCCTGCCTGGTACAGCCACTGTGTAAATACACCTCTAACGGGGACCGTCAGGACACCTTCCCACACAGGGCCTGGTCTCCAGGGGCTCAGGGCAGGGGATACTGCTTTTTCCCTGGGGGCCTGGGGGTGCTCTTAGCCTGTGCTGTCACCAAGCAGCCTTCACACGGGCCTGTCCCCAGGCCTGTTGGGACAGACGCTTTGATTCCAGGCGACTTTATTCCACTTGAGGTTGCCAAGAATCTCCTAGGTCTTGATCATCCCCTGCTGGACCAGCCACTCCAGGAGTGAAGCTGCCTCCCTGCTCTCTCAGGCTTCGAGGCCTCTTCTCAGATGAGGGGAAGCAGGCAAGATGATGGGGTGGATTGTTGTAGAAGCCTTTTTTCCTTTTCTTTACTGAAAATCATCTGACACTGACATCCTGTCTTTCTTGAGTGATAAAAGGATGTTTTGCCAGCATTTCCCGAGCTTTCTAACCCCTAAACCTCTGTTTGCAGAAGCACCACTACCGGGAGCTCCCTGCAGAGGTGCGGGAGACACTGGGCTCCCTCCCGGACGACTTCGTGTGCTACTTCACCTCGCGCTTCCCCTGCCTCCTCTCGCACACCTACCGGGCCATGGAGCTGTGCGGCCATGAGAGACTCTTCCAGCCCTACTACTCCCACGAGCCCCCGGAGCCCCAGCCCCCCGTGACTCCAGATGTCCACTGAGCCACGGCGGCCCCAGCTGTGACCTGGTCACCACGGTCCAGAGCTTGGCACCTCCCGGCTGCACAGGGAGACCAGGCTTCCCAAACCAAGTGCCTTGAGCTGCCTGCTCTGCAGCCAGCAGAGGATAACACTGACCCCAGGAGGAGGGAGAGGCAGCCCCTCTTGCCCTCCAGGGAGCTGGGAAGGTGTTGCCCTGGAAGCCTCACAGTCAGGGGCATCTGCCAGGGAAGGTCCCAGAGACAGCAAAAGGAGCCCCTGCCAACCTTCTGCTGGATAAACTCGCTTCAGACCTAACATTTCCTTTTAAAATTCCTACTTGATGTCAGTCACTGGGCCTTTTGGGCAGGGAGGGGAGGGAATCCTAAGTTCTGCCTGCATGTCGGGACCAGCCAGGCGGAGATGTGCTGTGTGTAGCCTCTGCTAGAAGCAGGACTCGGGAGGTGAGGGGTGAAAGGAGGAGAAAGGTGCTCCAGGGGTGTCGTCTTGGAGCAGGAGGTGCCTCACTGATCACAGATGCGCCCTAGGTAGCCAGGTTACTGGTAACCAGTGTTTCCACAGAGGCAGCAAGAGCCTGGGATGTGACATCAGGGACAGGTCAGCGGTGCATGCTGCAGGTGAGGTCATGTCTGCAGGGCTCTAGGAAACAAGGAGGATGCTCTGTTCAGGAGGCAGTGGTGGCCCAGCATGCTGGTGGCCTGAACAGTGGCCTTTGGATTTTCCTGGGCAGGTTGGGGTGTTCAGGAACATTTCAGGCAAGAGGTGATGCACTCCCTGGCCATCGAGGAGGGCAGCTAAGACCCAGACAGGGACAAGCCTTCAGGACCAGGGGGAGCAGCTGAGTGGGACCCTCCCAAGCTGCCCAGAGAAAGTCCTGAGCCAGCGTGTAGGTGATAAGGCCCCTCTGTCCCTCAGGCCAGCAGAACGGGAGACACCTGGTCAGGCCAGGGGGTGGGAAGCCAAGGCCAAGGTCACTGTGTGCTTCATGGGTCAGCTTTCTGTTTTTCTTGGCAGATTTTAATAACTATATTTTGATCCTACTGTAGAATGCTACATTAGCATAAGTAAGCTATACTTGAAGCTTACTCCTGAAGAAGAAATGCAAGATATAGTACATCTATCTTGTGTGGTACCAAAAATCGCCATCCCCTTGAAAAAGTGTTCATGTTTAGAACATTCTCTAATGCTGAAGAGTAAAACATTATAGCAACACTACGTAACTGTATCAATGTCAAAGTAATAATCTCTAAATTATGTCAGTACCATGTTACTTTTTTCTAAAATTAACATAATTTTTAACTTTAGTTTGAGTCAAAAATTCCTCTTTCTTTTCTCTCCCAAGAGCCTTCGAGGTTAAAATGCAATCAGGGTACCACGTGAGGAATGTTCTCTGTGTACTTCCTCCCGCCGGGTGGAGGGGTCATTGCAGTGCAGTCCTGCCGCGAAGTCACAGGCTCCGTTCAGTATTAAGAATGGACTTGTCGGGTTTTACTCACTGACAGAGAAATCACTGCTTCTTCTTGTAAGATGTTTCCTGGTTGTGTTTGTAGCAGAGCCGCTCAGCAAAAGCTTATTCTGCCTTTGCAGAATTCAGTTCTCTTCCTTTCATAACAGCTATAGTGATTTTTTCCCTTAATATTAACATGCTCCTACATCCTTAAACCTCATCAATTACCTTATTTAGCCTTGGAACCTAGCCCCCTTGGTCTGCAGGCTGTCGGTTTTTCAGGTGCATGGCCAGACCTAGTTTTCTCCTGCTCTGATGCCCAAGCGGGGGCCTGCCTGAGGCAGCGTGCTCCACGCGGCTGCAGGGAGCTTTGCTGAGGGGCGGTAGCCCCAGAGAATCAGTAGCCCCAGAGAATCAGAAGGTGGAGGAGGTGCCAGGAGCGATTTAACAGGACTGCCCTTGCCTTATCCTAGGCACAGAGTTTTCTCTTTGGGGGTATCCAGGTGATTTCTAGTGGCCCCGTTTTGTGTCGTCTTCGTTTGACCTGACTTGCCTTGAGACAACTTTTTCAAATGCCTTTTATTTGAGAACTTACTCTATGGAGCTAGGCAGGGTACGGGGTGCTGGGGATACAGAGATGAACAAGACAGGTGAAACCTCTGCCTTCATGAAACTTCTAGTGAGAGACAACAATAAAAAAAAATCAGTGCTGCAAAGAAAACCGAAGCATGCATGCATTTTGGTTTTGTCTTAAAACTGCCCCTGTCCTGGAGTCCATCAGACCTGGCAGGTCCCCTTCGGTCTGTCTTCTCCCCATCGCCTTTAGGAACCCAGTTCTTCGTCAGTCCTCCAGGTGGGGCACTTGTCGTGGGCACCCTCTGGTGTAGCCAGTCCTAGCTCTAGAACTCTGCTTTCCGTGGCACTCAGTGGGTTGTCGTCTGGCTTCAGGTGGGAACACCTCTGCAGCATTGGGCGTTGTGTTGTGGCTGAGCCATTTGATTCTGCGATTCCTGGAGGGCTGTTTAACTTTTTAGAAATACTGTACACTGTCTTCATCTTTAAGCGGAACTTAGTCGCATCTGTTAGGAATCCGAAGGATGCTCTAATTTCTTTAAATCTTGTCTTGAACCTGGCATTGAACCTCTCTTTGGCACATGTGCCGGAATTCCTCTTATTGCTTCTTGAGTCTTTTTAATTTTAGGTTTTGAAGAGCTCCATGTGTCATTAGACACCAAAGCATTTGCACTTTGGGGAGCATTGATATTACTTGATAAGTCCCTCTGCCATCTAGTGGCTGAAATATAAAATCCTGGGTGCAAATATGTCCCCTCCCTCCCTGCTTGCTGTCAGTGCAATAGTTGCCAGAGGTCCTTTCCAATGAGACGTCACTCTCATCAGGTGCGGAAAGATGTTGTTTTGGAAGCTCTGCAGGTTAGTGGATCCGGCAAAGTATTCCCACCAATTCTAGGAGAAAGGTCCTTATCGGAGTTGACCCTAACCCTTTGGTAAGGTTTTGTGTGCGTGAGACTTGGTTATCTTCGGTGAGTCTTTCTTGCTGCAATGAAAGATTCACTGGCTGCTCATCTAACCGCTCTACAGATGTGGGACCTTTGGGTTGTGTGACTTTCTCTTCTTGGCTCCTTTCTTTTTGGAAGTTGGACTTTGGCCAGGTTTGGTTCCCCCAAGACTGTTCTGTTCTCCATCTGATCATTGAGTCCTCATTGGTCTGTTCGTTGACCTTTAGCCTTGGCAGGTGGCTGGCGCTGCTTTTGCAGCCTCTGCTGGGAAAGAAAACTCAGCACCCCGGAAAGAGCCTCACAATTTTCCTTTAGCTTTCTCTCTCTACTCCTCTAGCTTCTGAAATTGTTTTTCTTTGTATCTCCCACTGTTTCTCTTCCTTGCCCATTCCTTTGCCATCCTGGAGTAGTCGTTTCAGTTGACTATGACCTGGCATTGGCTTCTGGAAGAAAGTCCTCAGGTGTCCTCCCGAGGTGGGTAGAAATTCTGCCTTCCTGGGTTGGGCCATTATCTTACACCAAAGTATCTACTCTCTTCCTATACCTTCTCTTTATGAAACAGTGATTTCTCATGATTAACTCTGGTTCTGATTGGCTAATTAGCACTTAAGTCCTTTCCATATCCATTGGAAAACCACAAGGAACACATCTGCAATGAGCCTCTCCCAGCGCAGCCTTAACCGACACTTTCAGCCAAAGCCCCCACCTGCTCACCCCTCCCTGAGTGCTCTGTGATTGGTGGATACAGTATTCCTTCTCAGTGTCCCTAAAGCTGTGACGGGGGAGTCCCCACTTACCTAGAAAGCATTACCAGTCAACTGCGTGGCATTCTCAGATGCAAACCTTGTGTAGTGTTCTTTTTGCAATGACCTATTTATTTAACCTATTTATATTTATTTAATTTTTACTCTGAAGTGTATCGCATTACAATTGCACTTGCTTAAAGCACATCAGATTTATTTTGGACAACACCCCTGACCATTTTAAAACTGGAAAAGGAAAAGTTATACTGTATCCTTCCATGGGATGGACACTTTACAGTAGTCTTGTCTTTAAAGGGTGAATAATTTGGTCGGGGTAAAATGTTAATTTTAGATGATTTTTAAAAAAATATTCTGTGCCATTGTGTCTTCTCTGTGGATGGTTAATTGTCTAATTGGTATGGGTTAATTGTCTAATTGGTATGTGTTAATTGTATGATAAACAATCCTCTTTGTAGAACCCCAAATCCTCTTTTTAGCTTTATATTTTATAAACTGCCAGATTGTACAACTTTTATGTGTATTTTTAAAGCTTGATGATGTGGGTCATTATCTAAGTTAAACAGCCTATTTTTGTACCTCCTGTACAGTTTTATAATTCTGCTGATTGATGGCATCTTATGTTGAGCCAACTACAATAAAGGTAGTTTTAGATTTGGGAGTCAGTTTCTCTTAAAGACTTGCACGCACTCCCCAGTAAGGGGGTCATCTTGCTTCTTCCTGGGTGGGTGGGGCCTGGGTGGTGAGGCCTGAGTGGCTGGCTCTGCTGGTGGGGGGACAGATGTCCTAGTGTCCACGGCAGGGTCCAGGGGCTGGAACATCCTCCTTGGCGGCTGTTTGTGGGAAAAGGTCCTTTGAAACATTGCAGGAAGTTCCCGAAAGTATTGATTTGGACTGAATTCCAGGAAGGTGGCCAGCTGGGACAGACACGCCACAAGGTGAGAATCAGGCTCCCAAGGGGAATTGGGAACACATGAACAATAAACAGGATGCTGGACCAAGAAGCCCAGGAAGGGAGAAAACCATGAGGTAGCTTGGCCAGCGAAGTGCAGGGAAGGCCCCACTGGAGCTGTCAGCAGCTCATGGAATGAGCCCAGTGACATCTGCTTGGAATGTAGGACCCTCCCACAGGCTCGCTCCCCGCCTTCCCCTGCCCTCTCTGGGGATGTCAGGTGAGGCTACACCTGCCCCTGCACCCAACACAGGGCTGCTTGCAAAGGGAGGCCCCAAGAGCCCACCAGCCCCAGGACAGCTCAGCAGGGACTGCAGGACTGCATCAGAGCTGGCTCCTTTCCTCTGCAGGCTTCGCTTGCCACCATTCTGCCCACCTCATGCCTTGGGGCACCAGGAGTGACATCGAGACCTCTGGATGCACCTCCCTCTGGAGCATGGGGTCTTGGACACGGCCAGATCTGGGGGCAAATGGGGGACTGAAGGATGTTGTTAGCCACCTCATCCCACTTCACATGGCAGCAAAATCAGCTCTTGGAGTCCCCTTAGGGCCATTAAGCCAGGGCTGGTACCGAGTCTTGAAATGGCCCAGGCCTGGGAGGGGGACAGCAGATGGCACCCTTAGCTGCCTCTGAGAGCAGGGGGAAGTGTGGGTGCTCTGGAGGGAGCCCAGCATGTATGGCAGATGCCTCCCTTGCCCCGTATGGCCTGGCCCCCTAGGGTTCTGGGGCCTGGGGACAGTATTATCAAAAGATGGGCCACTGAGGCAGGGTCTGCTGCTTTGCATGCTGAGTCAGTGCTGGGCTGCAAGGAGGATGCTTTTTCCCGAATGTTTGATACATTTCATTGTATATAGCCAAATATATGTGCATATGTACACATCTGCATTCCATCAGTGAATGTCCCCATTTGTGCTACCTCTGTATCTTGTACCACGTGCCATCTGTGCTGGACCACATGTTAGCTTTGAGAGATCATCGTGACAGTTAGCCTGCCTGTCTGCCCTTGCACCAAGGGCCAGGCATGTGCTGGGCCATCCTGCACCTTGGTCATACCTTGGCCTTACTCCTCTCTCCCTCAGACCAGTACTTCCCTCACGATTGAAAACATTTAACATCTTCACTTCAGAGAGAGACTGACCAGACCCTTTGCCAAGGCACAAACTCAGACCATGAGCTGGTCCATCTCTGGCCAGCTGCTGTGGGCCAAGGGGCAGGGCAGCCCCAGGAGGCCACACTGGAAGATGGTGGGGGTGGGGGAAGGGCCAGCCGGGCAGTGACCAAGTGAACTTGGCCTCTAGGAGGTTTGGCGGGTGAGTCCACTAGTGGTGACTGTCATGTTCCCTCCTTTCCTCTCATCTGGGTGCCTCTTCAAATCCACCTGTCCCTTCCCAGCCGGCTCCATGATTTAGATGAAGGCACAGAAGTGCTCTCAGAGTTTACAGGTGACACAGAGCTGGAAAGAGTAACTAATCACCACCAGGATCATGACCCAATCAAGATTCTAGAAGATTACAAGAAACTGGAATGCGGAGCCAAGACACGAAGGGTGATGGGAAGTCCTGCTTTCACATATTAGGCATGAACATTTACACGCCCGACAACATAGCTTCAAATATATAAAGCAAAAACTGAACTACAAGGAAAAATTGTCAACAATGAATATTTTAACCATCTTTCTCAGACACTGATAGATTGAATAGACCCCCCCAAAATTTAAAATATGGAAGATTTGTACAGCACAGTTAAGCAAGACAGATCAAATAAATTGTAAAACCTCTTCATAGCCAAGGAGTGGGGTCCGGAAATACAACTGTGTGAAATGCGGAGCTGGGAGCCTGCACAGGCTGGGGTTCCCGGTCAGCCCCGGCCAGCTAAGTTTGGTGCCACCTGGTGGCAGTTGTCTGCTCCAGAATAAATAACTTTCTTATCTTTACATGGTGGAATTTTTTATCTTCTTTGTGCTTTTCTGTATTTTCCAAATGGTCTTTCATGAGTTTGAATTATTTTAATAAGGAGAAAAAAGTCACATCATTTTTCTAAGCCCTACCCTTCCTATCTATAAAATGAAGAAGGTGGCTTGAATGAGCCCTAAGTTTCTTCCAGCTACAAAGGCCCATGACTTGGCACCCAAACAGCCTCTCACCTATTGATATTAGCTGCTCTTACTACCACAGCTTGTAGCTGCATCTTTTCCGGGGTCCCCCTACTTGTGGCCTGAGCTGAACCACCCTCCGCTCAGGGCCTGTCATTGCTTTCCAAGCCTTTCCCATCTCGGGAAAATTTCCCCCAACATTGTTCTCTCTCTCTCAGCCTCTGGTCTAACTCACCCCCTACTTTAATAGAACAAATTACTCTGTACTCATTTTTCCCCTAAATATTTGGATTCATCAGTTGATTCATTTAGAGCAATTTCCCAAAACTTACGTCTCAGAATATTGGTTCCAAGGGCTATTACACTTAGAAAAAAGGGCTCAATGACTAAATAAATTTGGGAAATGCTGAATTAAATAAAGGTCCTTTTTTTTTTTCTTGAGACAGGGTCTTCTTTGTCACCTGGGCTAGAGTGCAGTGGCATCATCCTAGCTCACTGCAACCTCAAACTCCTCAAGTGATCCTCCTGCCTCAGCCTCCCGAGTAGCTGGGACTATAGGCAAGTCCCACCATGCCCGGTTAATTTTTCTATATTTTGTAGAGATGGGATCTCACTCTTGCTGAGGCTGGTCTCGAACTCCTGGCTTCAATCAATCCTCCTGCCTCAGCCTCCAAACTGTTAGGATTATAGGCATGAGCCACAGCACCCAGCCAAAGTTCCCATATTTACTGCAAGACTTTTCAGAGG
The DNA here is from genome assembly GCA_023783475.1 of Daubentonia madagascariensis. Taxonomy (NCBI): domain Eukaryota; kingdom Metazoa; phylum Chordata; class Mammalia; order Primates; family Daubentoniidae; genus Daubentonia; species Daubentonia madagascariensis. Next base: position 15,056,331 of record JAKFHU010000487.1, read on the forward strand.
CCTTTAATATGCCGACAGGATATTCTCCAAGAAGGGATATAACACTTATCTCCAATTATTGCCTTTGGTTTAAAAAAAAAAAGGATTTTGGAGTGGCAGAGATAATGCTATATGTTCACCAAATCTTATTTAATTTTCCTTTTTCCGGGTACTCTGGAAGACATTCCCAGACTCCATTGCAGTTAGATTGGGCCCATGGGACTAATTCTGGCCAATGGGAGTGGAAGTAACATATGACTTCTGAGCCAAAGCTGGGGCACAGCCCCTCAGTGCTCCCTTCCTCCCACACAGTGATCGGCAATTGTGGAGGCCAATTGAGATAGCACGAAATGGAAGCAACCTGAATCGTGGCACCACGACACAGATGGCAGCTGACCTGGAAAGCCATGTGACTCAGGAGGGACTTCTTGTGAGTAAAAAACCCTTGCATTAAGCCTTCGAGATGTCTGGGTTAATTCCACAGCATAGCCAAGCCCATCTCGACAGGTTACATGGCAGACAGATTCTAGGTGACAGGCAATGCAGAACTGTTTGTCCCATTAGTGAGATAAACAGTTCGTGCTCTCAGATAATCCAAGGAGGCAAAGAAGAGGGATTCTCTACCTGCTGCTCTGTCTTTCAAACCACCTCCCCCAGCGCCACTGCTGTCTCCATCGACTGACACCCTGTTTGGCTTTGATGGCTACCTGGACCTGTAACTGGACATGCTCTGAGTGACCACCTGACCAGACGGGCTGAACCTGACAGGGGGAAGTAGGAGGGGGCAGGGAAGTAACCGCATCCTCCCCCGCCCCCGCTGCCTTCCCTTGGCGCTGGAGGGTCTGGTCTGTGGTGCTTGTGGTCATCTTTTCCCAGGGGTTGGCCTGTGCTGATTGGAAGGGAGGGGTGCAGGTGAAGGTAGAAAGGAGATATTACCATCCATCCACACCCACTACCCTCACGACAAATTAACAAATTTAGGGAGAGCAAAGAGGGGTCTCAGGGTGCCAAGGTGGATGATTTACACCATGTCCCACGAGGCGTGGAGCTGAGGACCGACTTCAATTCTAGGAGGCTCCCGAGCCCACCTTCTTTCTCTGGGGCTGCAGAGGGAAGAAACTGAGGGTAATACAAAGAAGGATGATGATGAAAAGAAAGAAATTTACGACCACAGCTACAGCTTAGCAGACCTGCGCGTCCCCTCCCAACAGGGAAGCCACATTTGCCTCTCTAAGTGGCAGAGAGTGAAGGAAATGTTGGTTGAGAAGGAAGCCCTCTTGGACAGGATTTGCTGTAACCACAGTAACGAAGCCCAGGGCTGTTGTTTGTTTTTTAAACGTTTTTAGCCACACCAGTGGTTTCCAGACTTTGGGCGCATCAGAATCACTTGAGGAGTTTGGCAGACGTGCACAGGCATAGGTGGGTTCCCAGCTTCCAGAAGATTCTGACACGCTGCACAGCTGGAGAACCATTTATCTAGGCCACAGTGCATATTACTGAAAAGAAGTTCTCAAGATAATCATTGTTAATGTCTTGGTGTGTCTTTCACTTATGAAAATGAATGTACATTATTTTTTAAATCTAAATTTGAATGGTACTATATATACTTTTGTAAAATCCTGGTTTTCCACAAGCCAGTTCCTGGCACTGAGAAATTAGCCAATTGTCAAACTCCATGGCAGGGTGGGTTCTCCTTCCTGCGTCAGGGAGAGAGGGAGAGAGAGCACGCGCTCTCATGGGAAGGTGGCAGAGTCCTCAGGCAGGGACGCCCAGCTCTGTGTTCCATGGAAGCCTTTGGGATCGTCCCATTAGGCTTGTTTGCAATGACATTTCGCTCACCCTACCGGGTACTAGGTGAGCCCTTTTAACCCAAAGCCTTGTGTCCTTCGACTATGAAAAATTTGCTTGTGTAATGTTTTGATAATTGTCTCCCCTCCATTTTCTCTTTTTATTTTCTGGAACCTCGAATGGTAGAGTGTTGCAACTCTGAATTTGATCCTCTATGTCACTTATCTTTTGTTTCTTACATTCCATTCTTTGATTTTTGTTTCTCCTGGGACATTTCCTGGCTTTATTTACCAAGCTTTTGATGAGATTTTTCCAAGTTTCGGCAATCGGTTTTAATTTCCAAGGGTTCTTAATCCCTGTCTCTTTCTCACAAGGAAATTAGTGTTTGAAAATACTAATTAGGCTTTTTAGAAAGTTTTCGTCAGTTCCCTGTATTATCTCTGTATCCTCTGGGGTCATTTTTATTTATCTTGATCTCTCTATTCCAAGTTGCAGTTTTTCTCAAATGTCTGTCAATCCTTGACAGTTTGTGCATATTGAAAAATGAACCAATAAAAAGCTGGGTGAAGCCCTGTGTTGCTGGGTGGAGCTTGTCAACCAGTGAGCCCTATTTTTAGGTAATCACATGGGGACCCCTTAAATGCCAGCATGTAGAGGTCTTTGCTCTGGGGTTCTTTAGTGTTTTTGGCAAAGCATCTTCTGATTGTTGGCCTGGGGGTTGACTGCTCCTGTCTGTCCTTCTGCATCACAGGAGGGAAGGATCAAATGTTCTACGAACCAACTTCCATTTGATTCTGGTTCCTACCTGTCACCCCCAAGCTCCACCACCCTTCTGAGTCTCCAGCTGAAGTCTCTCTCTGGTTCTGCCCGGCAGGCCTGCCCACTCCTTCGACACTTCTCGTGCACACACAACTGCAGGCGGAGGCAACGCCCCTTGTCTGCAAGGGAACCCTCACCTGTTGGGGGTGAGGGTACTGAGAGGGCACAGCAGGGGCAAAGCGGGGTGACTCGGGGAGTCAGTGGCAACGTGGTTGGCCTTGGGGTCCAGGTGAAGAGACGAGGACGAGGTCAGAGGAGAGTCTGAAGGTGAAGAATGTGGAGGTGGAGCAGCACTGGATGGTGACAAGGTCAGATGTGGCTTCAGGGGTGGGTGGCAGAGAGGAGGTAAAGAGTGAAGGGATGCTCAGGTGTGGCTGGGCCTTCTGGTTGACCTGGGGGTTGACCCCAGTGACAGCAGGATCTGGGAGGAAAGGATTAGGAAGACGGAGCCAACGTCCTCCAGGGTCCCAGGTGGGGTCAGTGGCCTTGAGGTGGGAGTCGGTGTGGACCTCAGGAGGAGCCGCACATGGGGTGGGCTTCCTTCTGGAACACTGACGCCATCAGAGCCAGCCCAGCCCCGAGCCATGGGCAGCCCCCACAGGAGGAACAGGGGCAGGAGGCCTCCTCACAGACGGACCAGGCTGCAGTCGGGGCGAGGAAACAGAGGCGGGAGTGTGACGAGGAGAGGAACGTGAGCAAATGTCTCTCCAGTAAGACAGGTTGCAGAGGGCAAATGGGGAGCGGTCTGACGCATAGCCTGAATATGGTGAGCGCTCAGGAGCTGGAGGGAGGAGCGGCTTGCTCTGCAGGCTGAGGCGACCAGGACTATTTACATGGGTGGACTGACTTGCCTCTGGACTCCCACTGACCCCTTGATGAGGGGAAGTCGCCCAGAAGCCAGGAGCGACCGGGCCCCGGGAGCTTGCTGGGGCCTTGCCTTTGTCAGCTGCTGAGGCTCTGCTAGACACCAACAGGAGAATGCAGGCAGTCCTCTGTGCCTCAGCTCACATTGCCCAGAACCCGACTCAGGCAGGGCAGCCGCGGGACAGCCGGGAGCCTGCACAGAGTGGGGCAAAGGGAGGCCAGGTTCATGTCCCAGAACGATAAAGCTGTCACTGGGCCCAGATCCCATAGCCGTCACCTCTAGACACAGCTAGGAAGGCCATCCTGGTCAGTCAAGTGTGGGTTGTCCAGGAGGGGAAAAGGAGGCTGGGGCAGTGTCTGCCTTTGTCCACTGCTAGAGCAGGAGGTGGGTTGTACCCCTCACAGGCTTCCTAAGGTGGGGGTCAGATGCCAGCCTGCCAAAAATGCCAGATGTCCACCACACACTCTATTAGCCATGTTTGCAGGAAGAATATACAATTAGAGCCATTTAAAAAACACAAACACCTGGTAGTATCTAACTGATTTTTTTAAAAACCTCATATATCTCTTGGATTTTGCTTTTTCTCTCTATAACAAGCCAAGCAGCTGCCTTTGGCATCTTTCCTAAGGAAACAGTTCATTTTCCCATCTGAGTTCCTAGTAAAGTATCTCAGTTTTATTTCTCCCTTGCAGTAAAGGTTAGAGAAAGAGATAGGGTAGCTGACGTTACCTTGGTGTTCACAGTTTCCAGACAGAAGGCATCTCTCCCCCCTGTGGAATCTCTCAGCCTCTCCCTCTCTCAGCTCTTTGGCTGGTGGATGTTTATGGGTAAATTTGTGCAGCTACAGCGATCACTCTCCTTAAGAACAGTCTCTCGGCACTCAAGCTCCGGTGACAGAGTGAGACCCTGCCGGAATATGACTGTCAGCCTTTTAGCCTGGGGTGGCGGGACACTTGCTCACTTTGGCCACTAGACGGCGCCCTATGCAGCCCCCTGTTCCTCCCGAGCCCCAAGTATTTAGCGTGTCCGCCTGTCCAGGTGAGCAGCCTGGGTAGTGCTCCCACTCCCTGCTCCACGGGGGGCTTTGATGAGATGACATCCAGACAAAAGAAGGCAAGGGGCCTGGCTTCGTAAACAACTTTATTCCCTCATTAGCTGGGAGTTGTCTAAGTAATGCGTATTCACAAACAACACAAAACATGATATGGGCAGCCTCCTCCCTGTCCAGTGGGAATGATCTTGGGGTCTCACATTCTGTGGATCCGTGCCATAGTCAGTACATGTACTGGGGTGTCCTTGAGCACAACCTACAAGGACACAGGTGCGTGTCCAGTAACAATAACCACAAACTTTGTTGAGTGTTTACTGTGTACCAGGCTCTGACTCAATGTTTTACAAATCATCACATTTATTCATCCCGGAGCCCTTTGAGGGGGGCTGTGTGGTGGAGGAGAGGGGCTCTCTAGTGTAAAAGCTCAGATGTGGGGTCCCAACTGCCTGGATTTTAATCTCGGCCCAATCTCTAGCTGGCTGTGTGCCTACTCAACCACTACTCACCAGCTATTCACCCATGCCTCAGTTTCTTCATCTGCAAAAGGGGGACAGCAATAGTATCTACTCATAGGGCTTCCATGAGGATGAGACACGATGACACCTGTAAAATGCTTCGAACGGTGCTTTGCATACATCATAAGCACAACAGAAATGTTGGCTATTATTATTACCCCCATTTTGCAGATAAGCAAACTGAAGCTCAGAGAGGTTAAGCAACTTGCCCAAGGTCATACAGCCAGCAAGGGGCTGAGCAGAGATTTAGACACAGGTCCTTGTAACTTCAGTCTGCCAGACTGACCGCACAGTCTCTGTTAGTCAGTCTGCAGGCCAGTGCGCCTGCAGCCCACTAGCCTTCCCTGGCCCTGGGCAGCATTTCTGCTCTGTACCTCAGGTTTCTACTTGTAGTTGCGATTAGCTGGACACTATTTAAATTGAGAACACATTTTCATTCTGCTAAAACAGAGTGGTCCCCAGACTAGCAGCATCAGCATCACCTGGGAACTTGTTAGAAATGCTAATTCTCAGGCCCCACCCCACACTAACTGAATTAGCAACTCTGGCGCCCTCCGGTGAGGCTGATGCACGCTCCAGTTTGAGAACCCTTACTGTAAAACACGTGTCTCATAAAACCAACTGCAAGATCTTGGCAGTTCAAAGAGGGATGCACAGAAACTTAGCAGAGAAGAAAAGGAAACAAACAGGTGGAAAGCGATCTGCCGAGAAGCCACAAAATTGGGGGAGGAGACTTGTGGAGGGGGCTGCTTGGCTCAAATGATGCTGGAGGAAGTACAGAAGGGAGTCTCAACCTGGCTACATGGCAGAACAGCAGAACTGTGTGTGCAGCTTTCAAAGCGGGCACACAGGGTTATAATCTGACAGTTCTGTGTGGGCTTAGCACACCCATATTTCTAAAAGCCGCATAGATGGTTCTGCCCTGCTGTCCAGAATGGGTGCCCTGTGCCCAATATATTAGAGAGGGCTCTGGGGGCTTCACAGTCAGGCTGCAATCAAGCTTCGGCATCCATGTGGAGTATAATACTGCTTGCAATCCAAAAGCAGAACCCTCCCTTCTGAAGAGGGACGCCCTTAGCCTTTCCTCTCTCACTCTGACTGTTGGGTGTTTGTGAATGACCTTGGTGTCCCCTCATTATAGACCCTCTGCTCTCTGCCTATAGCAGACCCCTGCAGATCCCAAATCCATCAAACCAGAGCACGCTTCCTTGCCTTTCTACTTTCCCACCCTGTGTGCTGGTTCTCAACATCGTGCACATTGGAATCACCTGGAGGGCTTAAAAAAACATACACACACACCCATCCATCCATAGACTACACATATACACGCAATATGCAACTATTGCTATATGCAATATTTGAGACACACTAAAAATACAGTTGTCCCTCTTGGTATATGTGGGGTATTGGCTCCAGGACCTCTGTTATACCCAAATCTGCTCACACTCAAGCGCAGCAGTCAGCCCTGCAGGAACACTGTGAGAGAAGTCAGCCCTCCATATACTTGCACGGGTTTTGCATCCCTTGAGTACTATATTTTTTATCCACATTTGGTTGAAAAAAATCCATGTATAAGTGGACCGGCGAAGATCAAAACTGTGTTGTTCAAGTGTCAATTATAATTGATCTGAAATTCAATTTTAAGTGGGTGCCCTGTATTTTAGAAGAATCAGAAATAATGCTGGTGTTGGGACTAGACCCCGGGGACAGGGGACTGCCCCGTGAGGGCCACTGTAATTCCAGGACGGAGCTCACAGCCTGAGCCCCCTGCCTTGCTGTGCCCCTGTCCAAAGGAGGGTTGGGTCCCAACGCCGTGCTCAGCCAGCAGGGGGCAGCCTGCCCGCACCCCAGACCGGGCTACGATTAGTGATTAGAGGACCCGATGCCAGGGAGCCGTGGGGGGCCGGCAGGGGCTCCTGCCTCAGTGTCCACAGTCTCCTTCCACAAACGACCCCAACTCCTGCGTTCCCGTCTTTACTCCCCTGGGCCGTGGAGTGTCCAAGTGCAGTGAGAGGTTGTCTCTGACAAAACGGAGAAAGTCTGAATTATGACAGAACAATTTGTCAGGCACAGCAGTCAACCATGAACTGCGTACACACTTATATTTAGGTTTTCCTCAGTACAGTGCAATTTGGCTTTCAACAACTAACAATTAGAAAAGCAATTGTCGAAATGCCAAATTACTTCTTCCTAGAGCTTGGGCCAAAATATACACATGTTCTGAGGTGTCCTCAAAACACTGATGCCATTTCACCCACCCTCTTGTCATGAAGACGCAACACCGAATTAAGCCACCGGTGCCAGAGCCAGTCCAGGCAATGTGCGATTTTATTCTGGAACATTCCTTTATTGACTGACGATGTCACTCTGAGTTAACTTGCACCAGCAGGTGCCAGAGACTCTTACTCTGGATTCTGAGTGCACGTGGCAGAAACGGGCAGAAACCAGCTGAAACTGGCTTAGGCAAAAAGGCCAAAAGGATTGGCTCTTGGGAATCACCTGTGGGAATAGTCCTCAGGAATCTGCGCTCCCTTCTACTCTGTGCACTTTGACCTCCTTCTCGCCTCCCCAGTGAATGGGGAGCAGGCCTCAGGCAGCAACTGTGCTGTGAATTCTGCCATGAGGCAGGAAAAGATGCTCTTTCCTCAACTTGTTTAAAAAAAAACAAAAACAAAAACAAGAACCAAGACCCAAAGGTGGGTACCATGATACCAACCTTGGACCCATCATTTGGCCAGGAGGGTGGGGTTGAGTAGGAAGATGGAAGCTCCCCAGGAAACCTATCTAAAGTAGGCAGAGGACGGATTGTCTCCAAACAACGGCGAGTCCAGACGTAGCGAACTTCCCACACACCACATTCTGCATTGGCTTGGCTTTGCCAGCAGTATGACAGGGACATTCCAAAAGGAACTGCTGTGAAGAAACTGAGGCACAAAAGCACCAAGAGAAATCGCACCAGACTCGGCAGACCCTCAGCACTCGTGGCCTTGACTGTCCAGTTGGTCCCTGACATGATCTAATTCGTGACTTTGCTAGGCCAGAAGTTTCAATGGTATGTGCTGTGTGGCTGCTGGCCTGTGGCGCAAGATCCTCTCTCGCGGTTGAGCCTTGCTGGCCACCCAGCTTCCATACTTTCCGCTTAGTTGTACGACATACTCTGCTAGAGCAATTTTTTAAAATTGCTAGGTGAGATGGCAGATATGAAGAGATCTGACAAAGTGATGGCTCTTAGTTGCTAATAGAAGGTTTTTGCGGCGTGGCAGATTACAGCAGGGAAGACTCAGTTCTGAGATGCTCACTAGGCTGAAGCAGGGGAACAGGAGGGGGCTCATCCTAATGTTAACGAACCTGCAAGGGGGGTTCCCTCTGTTGCTCTGCGCAGAAAGCCAATTACTTGAGACAATGAGGATTGTCAAGGAAGAAGACTTATTGTGGAGGACATGTCAACCAGGAGGTAGAAGGAGTGGGCTACCTCAAATCTGCCTCCCCGACCAACGGGGTCAGGGGTTTTTCTAGAGGTGAAATGAATAATGCACAAAGTGAGTGGGCATCATTACATGTTTGGGGCACAGTGCAAGGCATGCAAGCACAGAGAAATCGTGCTAGTACACATGTCGCATGATAAAAAGATTGTGGATAAGTCCCTCCCAGGGCAGAGGTTTTAGTAATGTAATGAGCTAGGGGTTAATATTGGTCATTCTCTCGCTCTTGTGCACAGGCAGGATGTGGGGAGTAGGTTGCTCAGTGGGTCCTTGGGCACGATCTGTGGTAGGGTGTCGCCTATCCTGTCTTCCTTGGACAACCAGGTGTTGTAAGGCCGTGTAGTTGTCTCGTAGCTGCAAGGAGGCTCTGCCATTTCTGGGGAAAAAGAACAACTCAAAAGAGAATGGATCAGTGAAGTAGAAAGTTACAAAGTTCTGGTCAGCAAATCTCACTTGCCTGGGAACTTGAAACATAAGAGAATTACAAAAAAGTGTTTTTGTTCATGGAGTCGGTTACACTGGGACTGCCTCATGCATCAAGGGCCCCAATTAGTGCAGAAACCGCACAGCAGAAGAGGTAGTAGAGGAAAACGAAATGACAGTTCCTCAAAAAATTAAACATAGAATTACCCTATGATCCGGCAATTCCACTTCTGGGTACATACCTAAAGGAACTGAAAGCAGGGTCTCAAACAGGTATTTGTACACTCATGTTCAGAGCAGCATTATTCACAACAGCCAAAAGGTGGAAGCAGCCCAAATGCCCATTGACAGTTGAATGGATAAGTCCACTGTGGCAAACATGTACACTGGAATGTTATTCTGCTTTAAAAGGGCATGAAATTCTGACACATGCTTTATCACGGATGATCCTTGAGGACATTGTGCTGAGTGAAATAAGACAGACACAAAAGGAAAATACTGTATGATTCCACTTAGTTGAGGTTCCTAGAGTGGTCAAACTCAGAGCAGAAAGTGGAGGCGGGGGCTGCCAGGGTGGGGGTGGCAGGGGGGAACGGGGCGTTGGTGTTTATCGGGTAGGGAGTTTGAGTTTGGGGAGATAAAGAGTTCTGGAGATGGATGGTGATGGAGGTTGCAGAACAATGTGGATGTACTTAACGCCACTGAACTGTACACTTAAAAATGATTAAGATGGAGAATTTCACTACGTGTATTTTACCACAATTTTTTTTTCAAAAAAAGCGTGTGGAGCTAAAATGAGGTTAGTTTGGGGTGGGAGCCCGGGCACAGGAAGCACGTGACTCCTGAGTAAGCGAGTTCATTATTGAGGGAGAAGCCTGAACAACAAATGCTGAACTGGTGGCAGCTGCGACACACACGCCTCATCACCGCTTTCCTGCCCTGGCAGGCACCAACCTGGAGCCGTGCTCGTCTGAGCCCACAGGGGTAAGTTTGAGCTTCTCCCTTTCCTCCCATGAAGCTTGGCAGTGTGGAATACGTTTTGGACAGTGTCAAGGCTTGAGTTCTAGTCCCTTCCCCTCTCTGGGCCTCAGTTTCCCCCTGGAAAGCATCAGAGTTCCTGTGGCTCAAAGCTCCACACTCCGTGAAGCTCCTGTGTGCCTGGTCTCTGAGTCCTCCGGCCCACCTTGGTGGTTGTTTCCTCTCTTTTGTCTTCCTTCCCCCTCCCCCTCTGCCATCCAGGTGACCAATTTAGAAACGTAGAGCTGTCTCCGTATCTGCGGGCCCACGTGGGCCATGTGAGCTGCTGCGTAGGGACATCCCCTTCCTCCAGGGTGGGCATCGTGGGTTCTTGATGAATCTCATTCAGTGGAACCCTACCTGCCTCAGTTAGAGGGGGTCTATCCTGACCTGTGGCACACAGTCACAGGAAGACTCTTCTTCTTTCTAGACATGTAGGAATTTCCCTTTGCCTTTTGAAAAATGTACTATGTAACACATAAAAAGCATATGTAATATACATGTGCATCGTACTATACATTGTACAGTAATATAACAAACACCCCTGAAGCTGCCACTCAACACAAGGATGGACTGTCACTAAGTTGCAAAAACTTATCTACCTACCTGCTTCTTGCATATAAGTTCCACCCAGACGTAACCGCCCTCTGGAGTTTTGTGTTTATTGTTCTCTTGATTATTTTTTAAAATGCTTTGTCACATACACATGCCTATTTATTTATTTCTTTATTTTTTGAGACAGGGTCTCAATATGTTGCCCAGGCTGGAGTGCAGAGGCTATTCACAGGTGTGATCACAGCTCGCTATGAATTGGAACTCCTGGGCTCAAGCGATCCTCCTGCTTCAGCCTCCCAAGTAGCTGGGACTACAGGTGTGTGCTACCACACCCGGCTATGCCTATTTATTTTTATTTTATGAAACAGTTATAGCATTTATTGTGCTAGGCACTGTTCTAAATGCTTTAAAATATTAACTTGTTTAATTTGTTTAATCTGCACAACAACCCTATGAGAAAGATATTATTATTAATCCCATTTTGCAGATGAGTAAATCGAGGCACAGGGAGATTAAGTTACTTGCTCAAGATCACACAGATAGTATACACAGGACATTCTGCTGGTTCTTAGTGTGACAGTTTTTCTAGGGTATACATCTGAGAATGGAATTGTGGGTTATAGGGCATAAGAATATTCAGCTTTACAAAGTAATGCCTAATTGTTTCCCAGAGGACCAATATACACTCTACCAGCAATTATAAGAGTTCCTATAACCTACCGTCTCTTCAACAATTGGTCTTGTCAGATTTTTTAACTTTTGCCAATCTGGTAGATATAAAATGGTATCCCATTGTGGTTTTAATTTTAATTTCCCTGGCTACTCGCGAGTTAAAGCATCTTTACATTTGTTTGGACATGTTTCCTTTTCTTTGAAATGTTTCTTTATGTCCTTAATGTAATCAAAGTTATCGACTTGTTTATTTTATGATTGGCAATTTTGAGGTCTTGCTTAAGGTCTTTCCCCAAAGACATAAAAATACTCTCCTATATTTTCTTAAAAGAGTTTTTAGAGTTTTCTTTCACATATAAATCCTTAATCTAAACGGAATTGATTTCTACACTTGGTGTGAGGTAGGGATACTTTCTCTCTATATGGTTAGTCAATTGATCCAGAATCACTTAATAGACTCTCCTTTTATCCAGTCACCTACGATGCTATCTTCCTCATGGGTCAAAGTTCATACAAGCACAGGTCTATCTCTGGGCTCTTTGTTCATTCTGTCAGTTGATTTGCCTAAACCTACACTAATACCATATTTTATAGAAAGCCATAATATCTGGTGAAGCAAATCCGTCACCTTATTCTTCTTCTTTAGGGGTGTTTTGGTTCTTTTGTTCTTCTGTATAAACTTTAAAATCAGCTTTCAATTTCCATGAACAACCCTATTGGGATTAATTGGAATTGCATTGAATCTTAGATCAGTTAGGAAAAATTTACATCTTTAAAATATTGAATCTCCTGTCCAAGAACGTGGGTTCTCTCTCTCCATTTATTTAGATTGTCTTTAATGTCCTTCTATAAAGTTTTATAATTTTATCACTATGGGTTTTGTAGTTCTGGGTTTTGCTAGACTTATTCCTCTACTTTTTTATTTATTGTTGTAAATGGTATGTTTTTAAAACTATATTTTTGTATGTTACTGATATACACAAAGGCAACTTATTTTTGGATATTGATGTTATAGCTAGTTGCCTTGCTAAAATCTCTTATTATTTTGAATCATTTGCCTGATGAATCTTTTGGATTTTCTACCTAAGCAGTCATATCAAAAGGTTTTGCTTGCTTGCTTGCTTGCTTCCTTCCTTCCTTCTTTCCTTCCTTCCTTCCTTCCTTCCATCTTACTGCAATGTCGAGGAAGACATTTACAATGTCAAATAGGGGCAGAGATCGTGGGCATCCTTGTCTATCCTTATTTTAAAGGAAATTCTTCTAATATTTACTCATTAAAAATAATATATAAGTTTTATGTCACTTTTCTTCATCAGGTTAAGGAAGTTTCCTTCTAATTTGCTAGGAGCTTTTATCATGAAAGGGTGTTGAATGTCATCATTTTTTTTTTCCTGGATCTGTTGAGATAATCAAATATTTTTTCTTCTTAAATCTGTTAATGTAAGTTTTTAGTCTGGATTCCTTCAAAGCAGAGCCTGGAACAAGGACTTGGATTCAGATAGGTTATTTGAGAGGTGATTCCAGGAAGCAGGAAGTAAAGGAACAGGGAGAATAAGACAGGAAAGGAGGAAAAGCCCATTTAAAGGAGTGTGGCTGATGTGGCAGCTCCAGGCAAAGGGAGCTCATTCTGCTGGTCCTCAGATAAGCCTACAGAATGCCTCCCAGAGTTGCCCACAGGGAAGAAGGAGGCTGGGACATGTATCTACTGGCTTCTATCCTCCTCTGGGTGAGGGCTGCATCTTAGGGACCTTAACTTTCCCACACTTCTGGGACTCACTAGCAGGCAAATAAATTGCTCTTAAAGCATTGAAGAAGACTCAGAGGCAAAAAGCAAAAAGAAATGTGTTATAAGCTTGAAGGGGGACACTGGCAGCCTAAGGGGAGCCTGGGCTTGCCCAAAATTACCCACTGGATGTACAGCTGAAATCAGAGGAGGGCAGAAGTGAGGTGACACAGAGCACCAAAGTGTACTATTGCCAACATAATAAATAACTTTTATAGGCTTTTCTTCTATTGTTGAACCACCCTTGCATACCTGAGATAAACCCCACTCGAATGTGATGTCTTATATTTTTTATACACTGCCGGTTTGATTTACTAGTATTTTTCTTATAATTGTTACATTTACATTCATGAGTGGAATTCGCCTCTAATTTTCCTTTCTCGTCCTGTGCTTGTCTCTTTTGGATATTTAGGTCACACTGGCCTCATAGAAAGCGTTAGACAGTGTTTCCACTTTTTCCATTCTCAGAAAGAGTTTTTATAAAATTGGGATTACCTACCAGGCAGGTGCAGTGGCGCACGCTGGTAGCCCCAGCGACTCGGGAGGCCGAGGTAAGAGGATCTCTTGAGCCCAGGAGTTCAAGGCCAGCTTGGGGAACATAGTGACACCCCCTTCTCTAAAAAATAAAAGAAAAGAAAAAAAGTTTTTAAAGAATTACCTCTACTTGAACTTCTGTAAAACTGTCTGCATCTGGTATTTTCCCCGTGGGACGATTTTAACTTCCTGATTCAATTTCTTTAATATAATAGTTATAGAACCACTCAGGCTTGTGATATCTTCTTAAATTAAGTTTAGTAAGTTACATTTTTCTAAGATTTGGTCTACTTTGTTTCCTATTTGTGGCTAAATTATTTATAATCTTTTTTATTTTTATCTTTAATCGTGGTAAGATACACATAACATAAAATGTACCATCTTAACTATTTTTAAATGTGCAGTTCAGTAATGTTAAGTATGTTACATTGTTTTGCAATCCATCTCCGGAACCTTTTCATCTTGCAAAACTGAAACTCTATACCCATTAAACAGCTCTCATTTCCCCTCCCCCCAGCCCCTGGCAACTACCATTCTACTTTCTGTTTCTATGAATTTGTATAATCTTTTTAATCTCATGGTTATGTCTCCATTTTCATTCCTAATAATGTTTACTTGTGCCTTCTTTTTGCTTCTGAATAGATTTCACCAGAGACTTGCCCATTCTATTAGTTTCTTTTTTCAAAGAACTAATTTTTGGTTTTGTTGATTTCTCTGTACCATATTTTAGTTTTTCTATTTTATTAATTTCTGCTCTTTTAAAGATAAATAAAATCAATGTACTTATTCTTTCTAGAGACAGAGTCTTACGCTGTCGCCCAGGCTGGAGTGCAGTGGCGCTATCAAAGCCCACTGCAGCCTCGAACTCCCAGGCTCAAGCGGTGCCTCCCAACCAGCTGTGATTACCGGCAAGCACCACCACACCCAGCTAAATTTTTTTTTTTTTGTAGAGACGGGGTCTTGCTATGTTGCCCAGGCTGGTTTCGAACTGCTGGTCTTAAGTGATCCTCCTGCCTCTGCCTGTCAAAGCACTGGGATTACAGGCATGAGCCTGGCCTGCTTTTATCTTTATCATCCTCTCTTTATTTTTACTTTTGGGTTTACTTTGTTGTTTGTTTACTTTCTTTGTTTGACTGATTCCTGCTCTTACCTCTATTCCCTTTTTTGTCACTTTTGGATTTGCTTTGTTGTTCTTTTTCTGACTTCTAGACTACTTAATTAAGTTGGACACTTATTTCAGACTTCTTTTCTAATACAAACATTCAAAGCTATAAATGTCCCTCCAATACCACTTTTGCTGCATTCCATAAGATTTAATATGATATTTTCATTATCACTCAATTTTAGGAATTTATAAATGTGTCATTATGATTTCTTCTTTGACCAATGCATTATTTAGAATGTGTTTTTAAATTATCAAATATATAGGGGTTTTAAAACTTATCATCTTGAAGAATTTGTATTCTCTAATTTATAGATGCAGCTCAAGCTTTTAAATTGTGTTTCAGCTCTTCTGTTCATTTATTGATTTTTTTCTGTCTGTATCGGAAATTAATAGATGTATGTTAAAATGTCCTGTTGTGGTGGTAATTTTACCTCTTTGTAGCTCTGTAAAGCTAGGTGCTTACAAGTTTAAAACTGTTGTAACTTCCTAGTGAATTGACCCTTTGATCTAGGCACTTACTCTATTGCTAATGTATGTTTTTGTCTTAAAAGTCCTCTTTGTGTGATATGCATCACAAAGCTTTCCAAGCTCTCTTTTGGTTAGTATTTGCCTAGTATGTCCTCTTCATCCTTTGACTTCTTCCAACCAATTCCATATCCGTATGCATTAGGTGTGTCTCTTGTAAACAACATAGAGCTGAGTTTTGCATTTTAATATTTTTAAAATCTAATCTGACAATCTGACAATCTGTCTTTTAACTGTAGTTAAGTCTTTTCTCTTCATTGTGATTATTAATAAATTTGGACTTTGGAATTTTTAATACCATCATTTAAAATATTACTTTTGTCCCACTTTTTCTATGCTTTTCTCCTTATTTAATTTTTAAAAAAAAACTGATTTGAGGGTTGTTTTGGTTGTTTTTATACTATTTAAACCTTCTTTAGTGGTTTAGAATTAATTTACTGTTATCTCTACTGGTCTTCCTTGAAATTTTACCATGCTCATATAACATTTTTTTAAACTGACAAAAATTGTACAGCTACCCCTCAGCATCCGTGGAAGATTGGTTCCAGGACCCCCCACAGATACCAAAATCTGAGGATGCTCAAGTCCCTTAGATAAAATGGTGTAGTGTTTACATATAACCTATGCACATCCTCCCGATACTTTAAATCACCTCCAGATTACCTGTAATACCCGACACAATGCTAAGCATCACTCCATTCATGTGGATTCAATGTAGCTCTTGGTGTGCAGCAAATTCACATTTTGCTTTTGAAACTTTGTGGAATTTTTCCCCCAAATATTGTCAATTTGGGGTTGGTCGAATTCACAGATGCAAAACCCACGGATATGGAGGGGTTTTATATACGCTGAGGGTGTATATTTATATACTCACAATGTTTTGGAATATGTATACACTGCAGAATGACTAAATCGAGCTGACTAACATACACATTACCTCGCATAGTTATCATTTTGTGTGGTGAGAACACTTAAAATCTACTCTTTTAATTTTCAAGTACGCTATGCAATGTTATTAACTATAGTCACCATGTTGTACAACAGATCCCTTGAACGTATTTCTTTTAACTGAAATTTTTTATGCTTTGACCAACATCTCCCCATCCCTTCCCCTCCCCTCTGTCCCTGGTAACCACCTTTCCACACGTTTGACCTTTTTAGATTCCACATGTAAGTGAGATCATATAGCACTTTTCTTTCTATGCCTGGCTTGTTGCACTTAATATACTGTCCTCCAGGTTCATTCATATTGGCAGAAATGACAGGATTTTCTTCTTTTGTGAGGCTGAATAGTCTGCCACTGTGTATATATACCACATTTTCTTTATCCGTTCATCCACTGATGGGCGCTTAGGTTGATTCCGTATCTCAGCTATTGTGAATAACGCTGCAATAAACATGGGAGTGCAGATATATCTTCAACACTCTGATTTCATGTATACCCAGTGGTGGGATTGCTGGATGGTAAGGTAGTTCTGTGTTTAATTTTTGAGGAACCTCCATTCTATTTCCCATAATGATTATACCAATTTCCGTTCCCACTGACCGTGTGCAAGGGTTCCCTCTTCTCCACATCCTCAGCACCACTTACCTCTTGACTCATGCGCGCCTGGCGTTAGGACCACAAAGGGGAGGGCTTGTTCCTATCAGCTCTGGTTCAGAAACTCCCAGAAAAACCTCTGCCCAGGCTTAACTCCAAGTGCCTGTCCTCAAGGAGTAAGTTACCATGATCAGCCTTGGTTGTGTTGTGAGGCCAGCCCTGTGGCCTGGAGACAGGCAGAGACTTTAGCAGTAGGAGGAAAAAGATGGATGCTTAGGACCTGAAAGAAAGGCTTTATCCAAGCTTGTTTGGGTTGTTCACCAAGACAAACTATTTCTTTCCTTCATTCACTAATCCATCCATTCATCCATCCACCTACCAAATCAATACTTATGAAGCACCTACTGTATCTCAGGCAACGTCCTGCACTAAGTGTATGGAGCAGTGTGCGAGATTCAGCTTCTGCCCTCATGGCTGACGGGCCGGTGGGGAGGGAGGGAGATAGACTGATGTGCAAACTGTTAGAACGCAGTAAACATTTCTAGCAAACAGATGGCCACGTGCCTGGCCATGCCCAGGAGGGATGGGAGGAGGTGGTGGGGTGGGAGCTGGGGCCTGCTGCTGGGACACCTTTGGGGAGGGAGCCAGGCGGGCCCTGCTGGCCCTGCTGCAGGTGGAATTCCAGACACTATCCCTTCCAGAAGCTGTTTGGAGCTCTCCAGGCATGGATCACCCCACCTTCCCCCAGCCCCTCACAGCAAGGAAGGTCCTAGAAATTTCCTCGGGCCTTCTGCTGTCTTGCATTTCCCTCCTGAGGGTCTCCTGGGAATCTAGCCCATAACGATCCTTCTCTTGTGCCAGCTCAGATGGGCTGTCACTTCTTGCCTCTTCTCTCCATCAGTCACCAGGGCTAGCTCTCTCTCATAGTGACTTCTCTTTCCTAGGTGTGTGACCTTGGACAAGTCATTTAATCTTGCTGTGCCTCAGTTTCCCCATCTGTAACATGAGGCAGTAATAGTACCTACGTCATAGAGTTAGGGGATTAATTAGTTAATATTTGTAGAGTGCTTATAACAGTGCCTGACCTATAGTAAGTAATTGTTCACTATTATTATTATTATTCTGATCCAGTGGTGGCTACAGAGTCTCCACCACAATAACACCCTCACACCCCCACCCCATTGTCCAAGCCCCTGGGGCCATCCCCTGAGCCCCTAGCTTGAGTTGGAGGAGTGTTTCCTGCTCTCAGCACTTTGCCAGCCCCACGCGGGCACAGATCCTTCCAGGCTGGGGTCACAGCTCCGCCCTCTTCTTGCCTCTTCTCTCTGCCAAGCCCTGGCACCATTCCCAAGTCCAGTAGCCCTGTCCAGGGACTTCCCTGGATCCAGGCTGACAATGGCAGCACTTGATGACCAACACAGTAGTGACAGCCTTTGGCCTCAGCAGTGAGGGGAGGGCAAGCTCAGCCTCCCTCCCAGCCCCGTGTGGGTTTTCCCTGAGAAAGCAAGGAGACCTGCTTCAGCCTGCTCGTTGCAAGGGAGCTTAGGCAGACCTGGGATTAGAAGTCTGGATGTGTGGGAATCAAAGCCACCTGGAATGCCCTCCCGGCCTCAAAATCCCTCTCTCACCCACTCACTGCTTAACAGGTGACAAAGCCTCCCTAGAAATAAACTGAAATCCTCAGGCCCTGACCCTCCCAGACCAAGGCCCCTGGAGGGGGACAGAGGGTTGGGCAACATCATCACGCAGGCCCAGGAAATGGAGGCTGGGGTTTGGGGTATGGCTGCAGCCAGACTGGCCCCCATTCTCTGTCTGTGCCTGGACTGCTGGGGACTATTATAGGGTGCATTTCCTGAGGCTCTGGACCCAGAATTCTTGGCCCAGAATCAGCTGAGTCAAGGTCAAGTTTAGGTTGAAAACTGAGTAAAGGTTTCAATCTAACCAGACTTGTACTGGGCATTTAGCAGGAGAACCTCAAATTCCTGCCCAGGTTTCCTTAGAAAAATCCAGGTCTCTTGTCTCCTTTGCTATGGTGACTACATGTCCTGAACAGGTTCTGACTTTGGATCTTCACTTCCCCGAGGTGACTCCAACAATGTATCCTGTGGGATTGGGGATTCCCCAGATCTGGGGCTCATAGTACTTGTTCTCCCCTATGCACACTCAGTACACCAGAATCCCATGTGCACGCACAGCGCTCACACAAACATGCACATGCACATGCTTGTCCACACATGTGCACCCACCACCTGCCCCAGCTCCTGTGCAGGAAGCAGGCCGGGAGGACCAGGTTATGCCCAGCTTATCAACTGCTGCCCGGCTTCCTCTGCCTGGATTCTTGGAGGCCTGTGGCCCTGGGAGCTGGCCAGCACACGTGGCTTCCCAAAGACCACTCAGACAGTGAGAGGAAATGCAGTCATCAGCTCACAGAATGCTGGGGATTCCGGGCTGCAGCTCCGGGTCACCACTCCCTAACCTTAGCCCTCTGTCTCCTTCCAGACAGCCCTCCACCATTTCCCAGGGCCTGTGGACACCACCAGAAATGGCCCCTTTTGGTTGCTGGGGCCTGCCTGCCGCCCTCCTCGCCCTGCTTTGCTGCCCAGGTGAGCCAGGTGCCTGGGGGTCCTGACTTGGCCCGTGCCAGCCCAGAGGGTATGGGTGCTCTGCTCCCCCAAAGTTGCTTAGGCTTTGGACACTGGGGCCACCCTGCCATGGGTACAGGATCCTGTGCCAACCTGGCTTCTGGTCCCTGTGGCCCCTGGGCAGTGGTTGGGGGGGGCCTGGCCTTTTGAATACCAGATTGAACAGGCCCCACGGCTTCGTGGCATGTGGATGTGGGCTGGGTGGGGTCCTCGGGACATGACGGGATGCTAGGGTCCAAGGGAAGAGGAGGGCATGTGCCCAGGTGGTCTTCAGAAGGGGCCCTGGGGACAGCAGGGGCCATCATCTGGCTGTGGTCAAAGCAAAAATGAAACCCTTTTCAGTGGGTCAAGGGGATGAGGAAGGAAAATGCCACCATGTGCTGAGCACCCTGTGTCTCCAACAACCTGCCAGGTGCTTTTCTAGAACTGTCTCAGTGAACCCTCACGACAGCCCCGAGGGAAAGGGATTACTAGCCCATTTGACAGATGGAGAAACTCGGGCTCTTCAAAGAGCAAAAAAGCAAGAAAGCACCTTGCCCCAGGCCACACAGCTGGTACATGGCAAACTCTGGATTCAAATCCAGTGCTGCCCACCCACAAAGCCCCTCTCTTGCCACTTCATTATATACCACTAGCTGAGAGCTGAATGGGGGTGGGGGTGCAGGTGAGGTGGGAGCACAGGACGCAGGCTGGGCCCAGCTGGCCAGGATCGAGCACCTTCTTGGTCATCACTGAGTGCAGGTGGGCACTGAGGGCTCAGTCTTCATGCATCAGGCACTTCCTGGATGTCTGCCATGCACGGTGTGTTGTGCTAGGCTCAAAGGGAAACATGCTAAACCAGGACCCTGCCTTCTAGAAGCTGCAAAATGTCTGAGGGAGCATCAACATGAACACTGATCATTTCGAGGTGGTCCTGGTACCTTTCTCCCCTGCCTTCCTCCTCACTAAGTGAACCATCCTGATCTCCTTGTTGCTCCTGCGCACCAGGCACATTCCCAACTGGGGGTCTTTGCCCTGGCGGTTCCTTCTCCCTGGATCACTGCCCCTGATCAATATCTGCAGGGCTCGCCACCCCCTTCATGTCCTTGCCCACGTGTCAGGGTGAGGCCTTTGCTGAGCACGGTGACTAAAATGGCACCCAAACCCACTCCCTGCCCCTTCCCAGAACTCACCACCACCTGACCGGCTGGCTGGCTGTTCTGCTGTTCCTTGTTTACTGTTGGCCTCCCTCTCTAGGATAGGAGCTCTGCTGGGGCAGGGTTTGGTCTCCTTGGACCACTGCTGCATGCCCAGGGCCTGGCACATAGCAGGTGTCCAAAAGTTACATGTAGAAGAAAGGAAAGGAAGGAGGGCCACAGGGGACACAGAGAGGCCTGTGGGGGGGAGGGGACATTCAGGCTGACTTTGAAGGTTGAGCAGGCTCCCTCTCCATGGAGATGGGACAGGAGCAGGAGGAAGGCTAATCTGAGCTGCTGGGCAGAAGGGCTGGGGAGGAAGGAGGCTGCCGCAGGGAGACAGCCAGGAGGTGGCCTCCTTGGTCTGGGGTCCAGCTGTGAGGCAGTAAGGACTGACAAGGTGGAAGGAGTAGAGGGGCCGACCATGGCCTTTCTTCTTGGGCCCCTAACCCTTGACTGCCAGTGGTGGACAGCTCCACGGGCAGGGGAGCGGGGATATCCACTGCCCTGTGTTTCTGGTCTTCCAGGGTCTGGTGAGAAGGCATTTGAGGTATACACGTGGCCAGAGAGGCTGGTGGTTGAGCAGGAAGAGTCCCAGGAAGTCAACTGCAGCACCGACTGTGACCAGCCTGAAACGGGTGGTCTGGAGACCCGCCTAACTAAGACTCTACTGGCCCAAGAAGCTCAGTGGAAGTATTACTTGATCTCAAACATCTCCGAGGACACGGTCCTGTACTGCCACTTTACCTGCTCCGGGAAGCAGCGGTCCAAAGGTCTCAACGTCATCGTGTACAGTGAGTGGCTGCTCGAGGGGCCCTCCTCTCTCCCAGGGCAGAGCCTGTGTCTACTGAATGTTCCTGAATGTGGACCATACTCTGTGACCACTCCTGGGTGCTCATCACAGCCCCATGGCCCTGAGCTGCTGGGGTGACAAAACCAGGCCAGTGGGCTCAGAATCTGCTCACACCCTTGGCAGGACACCTTGAGCTGGCTGGTATCTCAGAAGCAGGCAGCTCAGGTTGTGAGTCTTGCTCAGGGGAGGACAATCTAACCAAGGTTCACCCATGTCCAAAAGTCATTTCCCAACATGGCCTTCATGGCCTCCTCCCAGCTCAGTCACTGGAGCACCCCACATCCCATGCCAAGAGTGGGGGCACCCCCAAGAGACATGGGCCCCTTCACCTCAGGAAGAGAAGGCTGAAGTGTCTCCTGGTGTTGTTATCTTCCCCTGAGGGGCCTATGGCAAATGTGTGACCATCACACACACACCTGCCCCTGAGCCATGAAAACCTTCCAGATGGGACAGGAGTCCCTCAACATCTTGGCTCAAAGGGTATCACTTGGGTCCTCCTCATCACCAACATCAGTGGACCAAATGGTGGAAAGATGTCCTAAATCCAACATATTCTCCTGGGGTGAGGTTGGGGGATGAGTGGAGGCAACTAGGTATTCTAGTGCAAAAGGGAACCCAGGGTACCTCCATGGGCCCTGTTTAATAGGTAAGGAATCATGGTGGTTGTGAACCTGACCCTGGAGAACCAAGGCAGGCCTGGCTCCAGCCCACGCCTCTTAAGTAAGGAAACTCACAGTTCCAATCCTCAAGTGTCCAGTTCCAGTGAGCACCCTCTTCCAAGTCTCTCTCAACATAATTATCCAATTGTTTAATTTTTGAAATTTGTATTTAATTTCTGGAGGGGAAGGAGACAGACCCAAACTTTTATATCTTTCCAGTTGGCTGTACAATTTCTGGACCTTCTCTTTGTAAACACCTGCCCACCCCCATCTTGTCCATTCTTGAAACCATGATGTCTATGAAACTACCACACAGCCCACCCTTCACCCTAAACTGCTTCCTTCTTCCTCTACTTATACTCGAGCAGCTCAGGCCCCAGGCCACTTCCTCCCCTACAAGTCC
Organism: Daubentonia madagascariensis; assembly: GCA_023783475.1. Classification (NCBI taxonomy): domain Eukaryota; kingdom Metazoa; phylum Chordata; class Mammalia; order Primates; family Daubentoniidae; genus Daubentonia; species Daubentonia madagascariensis. Next base: position 15,078,776 of record JAKFHU010000487.1, read on the forward strand.
AGCCAGGGACCTAGAACACCACAGTGACAGGAGATGGCCTTTGCCAGGTGGGGCCTGCTGGGACTGCACCCCCATCCTGACCAGACCTCCCTCCTTTGTCCCCTGCAGAGCCTCCAAAGCAGGTCATGCTGAAGCTGCAGCCCACCTGGGTGGCCGCAGGCAAGTCCTTCACCATCGAGTGCAGGGTGCCTGCCGTGGAGCCCCTTGAGAGCCTCACCCTCATCCTGCTCCGCGGCAGTGAGACCTTGCACAACCAGACCTTTGGGAGGGAAAATCCTGCTCCCCAAGAAGCCACAGCCACATTCAACAGCACAGCTCACAGGGAGGACAGACACTACAACTTCTCCTGCATGGCCGTGCTGGACCTGAAGTCTCACGGTGGCAGAGTCTTTAGCAGCGTCTCACATCCCCAAACGCTAGAGGTCTATGGTGAGGAGGGCCCCAGTGACAGAGCGGGGAGAGAGAGGGTACTCACTTTCAGCCCCCTGGGGGAGGAACAATCCAGAGGCCAGCTTGGGATGTGAATGCCCAGGAGCCCACACTTCATCTGAGGTCTCCCTCTTACCCCTCCCTGCCCTGAAGCTCTGGCCAAGTGCCCAGCTTGGACCTTGACTGTTCCAGAGGTCAGAGGAGCTCAACTAGTTGCTTGGCCACTAGCAAGCTTCATGACCTTGACAGAGTCAACCTGCTCTCTCTGGCCTTAGCTCTTCCCTACAATGAGAAGGTTGCCCTGGCTGATCCCTCGGGTCCCCAGAGCTCTGCTGTTCGGTGACTCTGGGTGGCCAAGGCATTCCCTGCCTTCAGGGAATTTGGCATGAAGCTCACTCAGCTCTGCCCCAGGAGGGACTCAGCCTAGACCATGCCATCCTCCAGACCATGGTGTCCAGCAACCACATGCTGGTTCCAGGGGCTGCTGGCAGGGGAACATCTGCCCTCACAGTCTCACAGATGTCTGGCTAGAGGCCTGGACCCTAGGTCACCTTTCTCCCAGATAATACTTTTGGGGCAGACTCCATTTGCCACTCATCTCTGCAACCCAGGGTGACTGCAGGATGGATGAGTGGGTGGGGGATGGGTGGGCCTCCCCACCCCCTTGGGCCCCGGCACTTGGGCCCAGAGGACTTCTAAGACCACTGCCTCTTCCCTCCCCAGAGCCCAGGCAGGACAGCCAGATGGTCATCATCATCATAGTTGTGTCGGTACTGCTGTTCTTATTTGTGACATCCATCCTGCTCTGCTTTGTCTTCAGCCAGCGCTGGCGGCAGAGGCGGACTGGCACCTACGGGGTGCACGCTGCTTGGATGAGGCTGCAACGGGCCTTCCAGGCACAGCCTGCATGAGTGGCATGGCCACTGTCATGGTGGTCACCGGAACTCAGCGTGGCTCAGCCCTGCCTGAAGGACTATGACAAGCAGCAGAGGACTCTGGGGACATTTCTTTTTCTAGCCTGACCATAACAAACACCTGGACTTAACCCTGTGCCCTCAATGTCTCCTCCTGGGATAATACTCAGTGGGAAGGGGAACACACTGGGGTGGCCTTCTCTCCCCAAACGTCTCCCTCGGCCTCCTTCCAGCCCAGGCACCAGACACCCCCTCATCCGGCCCTGAGTGACTAATTCCTACTGAGGGAGGGTGGGGGAAACACACCCTGGCCCGGCAGGGCAGAGGACACTCTGTTCCCTCCTGGCCCGCCAGGACCTAGGCCACTCCTGGTCAGAGCAGGACACAGCTCTGACCTCTCTGCCAACAGAGCCAGCTTCCGGGGGTGAGGGTGGGGGCCCCAAGGGAACCGGCTTAGCTCCAGGGTCCTGCCCAATCAGGCCTCTCCCCCCCCACCCTAGGCCCCTCTGTCTACCTCACAGGGCCCCTTAAAGCTGTGGAAAACAGAAGCAGTCCCCCGCTCTCCTCTCCTCTCCTCTCCATTACTAGGCCAAAAGGAGACCCTGTCATCCCAGAGAGAGGGGCAAAGGAAGTGGGGCGGGGGGAGTCTGGTCTGGGCAGGAAACAGTAGGGCAGAGTCGGGCTTGTGTGGCTTCCAGGCCCTGGGCGGTGCTCTGAGGAGCTCTAACTCCAGAGCAGAGATGAGGCCAGTTCAGGATCTCAGTGGGGTGGAGAGAGGACTGATTCACGCAGAAGAGGGCCTGGCTAGGCTTGAGGGAGCGAGAGGGGCTGACAATAGAGGGGTAGGTCGGGGCTCCACGGCTGTTGCCAGCCCTGCGACGAAGATGGTGTGGGTCCCAGGGCTGGTGTCTGTCCTCACAGCAGGCTCTCGGCGTCATAGAAGTCTGGGGAGACAGCACCCTCATCTTTACTCCCTCCTGCCTCAGTGGACCCCAAGGAGGAAAAGGGAAGGGAACAGGCCAGTTGCTCCCAGCAGTGATTGCAGGAAGCCCCCGCCACAGGGCACACGGCCCTCCTGGCCTCCTGATCCCCCCAAGGCCGGGGCCCCACGGCCCACCCACCCAGCCCTACCTGAAGCTGGGGGTACATCGGCACCCACAGTCCCTGTGGCACTGGGGGGTGGAGGTGGGGGCACAGCTCTCCTGAGACAGGGGAGAGAAAGGGAAGACCCCCATCAGAGGCCCAGGGGTGGCTCTGGGGTATCACCCACAAGCATCTCCACCCCACCACCAACCCCTGGGCAACTCTTCCAGCCCAGCCCCCAGGCAGAAACCTGGAGGCACCCAGAGCCCCCCATCTCACTTACACCTCCCTTTTCCTGGAGGCAGGAGGGTGGTGCTGGATCCTGGGCACATCCTGCAAGTGGGGCTGACATGGGGGAGGCAGGAGGAAAGGGGCTGACCAGGGCAGCAGGGGGCCCGGGGAGGACACCGGGCAGGGCAGGTAGTGGTGGTGAAACACCAAAGGCCCTTCCATCTCCTCCTCCTCCTCAGACTCCTCCTGGTGACCCTCCAGGTAGACCTGGGGATTGTGCAAAATGGGGAGGGGAAATGAGGGTACAGGATCAGGCTGGCCCTATGCCTTCACCCTGCTGAGTGACTTCCTCCAGATGTGCAACAGAACAATGGCCTCTGTTTATTTAGCATTTACTACATGCAAGCAAGGCACCTTGGAGACATTTGTTCCTTACTTTGTAGGTGGGTAAACTGAAGCTCAAAGAGGTTGAGCAACTTATCTGAGGTCACCCAGCTAACAAGTGGCAGTGCAGGGACTGGAAGACTCCAGGTGTGCTTCAGAGCTGGGTCAGGAGTCCACTGAGCTGCCCCTGGCCTCACCCTCAGCTCCTGGGCCCACCTGTGCCCCATCAGTGAGGTGGGTGCTAACCCCGAGGGCACCCTGAGGGCCTGGGGCTGAGGGGTGCCAGCAGCTCCTCAGGGTCTCCCTGTGCCTGGACACTTTTAGGTCCTCTCTGCTGCCTCCCAGCTGGCCAGCATCCTCTCTCTGCCCAGCCCTCGCTTCTCCTGACCTCTCAGGACACCCATTGCTGGCTGAGTAAGGCTCAGCATACACACAAGCACCAATTTCCTCCATTCTGGCTCCTGACTCTGCCCTCCCAGCCTGGAGGGTGGACGCACCTCTTGCCTCCTCTGAGGGTCAAAATCCTATCTGGCTTTCAAGGGCTGGTTCTAAGTCCCCCCTGCTCCTCCAAGGAGCCTTTCCCCAACCCCCAACCAGGTGTGCGCTGCCCTTTGTACCTCTCCGTGTGCCATCACAGCCAGCTTGCCTTGTATTTATAACCATTCACTTATTCATTCACTTGTTCAGCAAATATCAATTGAGCCTAAAAAGTGTCACTTATGATCCACCAGGTCCAATGGTGCCTGCCCTCCTGGGGCCTGACGTCCAGTGGGGGATGCGCTGCAGGGAAACCTCCTTAAAAGCAAGACCTGGGTGGTCTAGACTTGGGGACCACCACCTCCCCCATGGAGGCTGCCATGGGCCTGATACATAATAGACGCCAAACAGCCCTGGCCAGAGAGGTGTGGCGGCCTTCCTGCTCCTCTGTCACCCAGTCCTTTTAATCGAAGGGGGACCCCAGATGTTTCCCCGCCCCTGGACCCGCAAGGGGCCGACCCCCGGGGACCCCACCCCCACGCACCTGCGAGCCAGGCGGGACAGGCCAGGGGTTCAGAACCCCTGCTACCAGGCGGCTCAGCAGCAGCTGGTGCATCTGAGCGTTCTGCAGCATCATCAGCTCCAGCAGGTCTAGGGGACGGGGGTTCTGCAAGCCCACGCCGGGTGGGGGGGGGTTCTGTCCGCGCTGCCACCCCTGCCGCGTCCCCAGGCCTCTTCCCAGACGCCAGCCCCGTGGGTACGGAATGGCGGGGAGGGGGCGGGTTGTGCAGCGGACGCCGAGAGAATGCGGGGCAGAGGGGGCTGCGGGGGGGGGGGTGACCCCGACTCTCACCTTCCTTCACGCGGCCCGGCTGCGGGGGCGGAGGTGGGACGGCCCACGCGAGGGGTTGCAGGACGGTCACCCAGGGCTGGGGCGCGCGCGGGGAGACTCAGCCAGGCCAGGCAGCAAGGAGTGGGGCCACGTCGCGAGCCCCACCCCCTCCCCGCGAGTCACCTCCCTAACCCTGCAGGGGCCGGGCTCTCCCCTCCCGCCCCCACAGCCTCCCCGCTCCCGTCAAGCCGTCTCTTCTCTGTTTGGGGTCTCTCCCCTCCCTCTGCCCCATCCCCGCTCCCCACTCCGCCGTCCCCCGAGAAAGGCTCTGCTCCCCGGCTCAGCCCTCACCGTCGGGGCTGCACTCTGTGGTGGGGAGCGACCCCAGCTCCCGCCCGCCCCGGAGGCCATGGCAGGTGGGACAAGGTTACCTGGGCGACGCCAGCGACGCCGAGATATTTTCACACGCATGCGTGGGGCCCGCCCCAATCGCAGCCCCTCCCCCACCCCACCCCCCGTCGCCTCCCAAGGTGCCCTGCCCACCCCCAGGAGGCCCGTCCCTCTCCGGGATGTCCACTTCCAATCCCCCCGCGCCAGCGCTCCAGCGGGTCACCGGCCCTTATCGCCCTGCCCCTAGCACTCTTGCTCATCCCCAGTACTGGGCCTGGGGAGGGGGCATGTTTGTTGAGTGAACAAGCGAGTGGCTGGGGAGGCTCGGTTTCCGAGTCCCAGAACTGAATTTGACTCAGCTGATGAGTTCAGAAGAAATGGATCTTGTAGGAGCGGGCTTGGGGGGCCGGAGGCAGGTGAGTGAAGAGGGCAGAGGATCTGCTCCCTGTCACTTCACTCTGTCAGCCAGAGGGGTGTCCTGCGGCCAAAGAGTGGTTTCTGGAGCAGACCAAGGAGGGAAGCACGGGCCAGATTGACAGAAGAGGCTGGGGCTCTGGCCGGAAACACATGGCCAGCTCCTGGTCTCTCCCTGGGCAGCTGTTTGCTCCCATTCCTGGCGGAGGTGAGCCGCTGCTCCTCAGAGGTGGAGGATTGTGGTGAGTTCAGCACCCTCGTCCTCAGCACTGTCCCCCATTGCTGGAAAAGTTACCAAAGCACACATTCTTCTGTCAGGAAGTTAGCAAGGTCTGTGTCGCTTAAGAACAGGTGAAGGGGGAGATCTATTTCTGCAGCTGTGACCATCCTAAGATAGGCCCTGAGCAGCAGTCAAGGAAAATCCAGACAGGAAGCTGGGATTAGCACCCCCCCCCAGTTGCCCTTCCCCCAGCCTCCACCTGGGTTCAGCTCCCCTTCCTGGCAGTCCTGGAGTCCAGAACCAGGAAGACCACTCCCACCTCCTCCTTGTTCCTCAGCCCCTGTCTCTGGGGGAGGGGGCTGTGAGCAGTGCAATTGTCCCCCTGGGTCTCACTGCTTCAATAGCCGTCAACAATCTGAGATCCAGGCACTGTGGTCACAGGCCTCAGTGGGTGGAGCACAGGGGCACGTCTCTCCATCTCCACCTTCATTCCAGGTAGAGAGAAAACCCACTGTTGTGCTCACCATCAACAAACCTGGACCAAGGAAGTGCCTGTGTGTGCAAGGTGCCATCTGAACAGAGGAGACACAGAGTGGCGTGGTCGCTGGCTCCAGCATTGTTGGGAAGTGAAAATGTACCCATGAAAAAAGAGCAGAAATACAAGGCTGCCCCAGGCATAATGAAAAAGGCCACTTGATGGGGGCCAAGCATCGTGGGAGGGAGGAGGCCATCCAGGCTGGGGACACAGCCTGAGCAAAGGTGCAGATGCAGGAATGGACAGGACCTGAGACAATCCTGTGGGTCAAACTGTCTGGCTGTGGAGGAGGAGCAGGGCAGAGTGCAGAGGTTCCAGTAGCCCAGGTAGGTATAGGTCAGACTCCAATGCCAAGCTATGGAATTTAGGCTTCCCCTTGGAGGAAATGGAGAACTATTGGTGGGTTTTGAGCAGGAGAGAAGTAAGGGGTGATGTGCATAGCTGCGTTTTAGGAAGATCCATCTCGTTCCTCACATCTTTGTTTATGTCAACCAGAATGAGAAATAACAAATGTCTGATGGAGATGTACCCTCCCAGTGGAATACTATTCAGCCATGGACCATTTGGGGACAGAATAGCTCTGTTGATGTGGAAAGATGTCCAAGAGAGTTGAGCGGAAAATATCAGTAGGCATAGTGAGATCTTTTTTTTGTTTTAAAAATCATATGTGTATACATCTGTATGCATATATACATGTGTGCACAGATATCTAACTGCAGAGAAGCTGTCCCATCTGCTCCTTACCCCCCAGTCTCCCCCAGGGTCTTCTGCAGAGGGTTCCTGCGCTCACCTTCTGTACCTCCACCTGAGGACATTTTCTGGACACGGGTGAGACAGGCCAGAAGGCGACCCAGCAGCAGCCCTCAAGCCATGAGGGATGGGAGTTGTTAGCTAAGCTCCCAGCTTTCTGGCCTCAGTGAGACAGCTCTGAAATGTCTTCTGAAGAGCCTCTCAGGGATGCCATGGGCCTCTGCCCTAACTGTCCCCAGGGAGGCCCACTCATGAGCACTCACTTTACTGGCTTTTCTCCTTTCCTGGTCCTGTCTCCACCCCCTTGCCATGCTTCCTGGGATCTCCTTCCAAAGAAACCACCAGCTCCCCAATCCTTGTCTCAGGGTCTGCTTTTGGGGGATCCCAACTAAGACACCAGCCTCCTGCTCGCTCCACGCCTGCCACCAGGCTGCTGAAAACTCCTGGAAAAAGTGACTTTAGTAGTTCCATGATACGTTTGTGTTCAGGGAAGTGAAATACTGAAATAGACATTGAAGAAAATGAGTCTGGGTGGATAATGGTCAATGGATTTAGTTGAGGCAAAGCTGGAGGCAGGGAGGCCACCACCCTCATCCCTCTAAAGGAAGCCCGGGGGCAGGCTGGAGGTGGCCATGGAAAACAGGCAGGAAGAGGTGTTAATTCCAATACCTCAGATATAAAGTTGCATGTTAACCACACGTGAAACTTGTATTTTGGAAAACAAGGCTGAGGTACAAACTATCTGGCTTCTGGTATTCAATTCAGGTTCTTTGTCAAAGGAAACTGAAGCATGTTGCTGTTTGAAGAAAGGAGAGCTGACACTTATCTGCCTGAGGTATTTTGCTTATAGAATATTTCACATCAGTGCAACAGAGCAGGAGTGACTTTCTGGCTACTTGCCCTCTGCCTACGATTATTTTCTTTGAGACGTTGAACACTCCACCTATTTCCTTTGCATCTTTGGAGTTTTTTGTTTTTTGGGTTTTCTTTTTGTGTCCCAAGACAATATGTACCGAAAGTCCTCCCCCCTGCCTTGGTAAGTCTATTTCTGGAAATATGCTAAGCATGGGAAAAGATTAATACTCCAATGTCTTCATCATAGTGTTACTTTTTTAAGAGTTAAAAATGAACATTACCCAGCATCCAATAATAGAGAATGGTTGAGTAAATTAAGGCAATTGACTGAAAGGAATATTGGGCAGTCAATAAAAAATAAAAAATAAAAATAAAAACCATGGAACTGGAAAAATGAACTACCTCCTCTCTTCCTAAGATGAAAATGGAGAGAAAAGGGCCCTTACTAGGAATTCCAGTGGAAATTTCAACACTTACTTTTGGTGCAGGGGAGGAAGCGCCATTCCGGGAGTGACAACCCAAAAATGGGCCCTTTTCTTGGGCCCAATTCTTAAAGAGGCACAAGTGGGAAGGAGCTAGAATATGAAGGCTGAAGGAAAGGAACTAAATATTGCTCTGCAGAATTATATGGCTGACTGGATATGTGAGAGAGAAGACACCTTGAAAATACAATAGTGAAGAAATTCCATTTGTCTGCTTAGAGGCTCTGACTGTACTGTTTCCGCAAATTATGGTTATGCTTGTGAGATCTGCAGGTGTGGTTTTGTCCAACAGGCACCTGGTGGGACTTTGGGGACGTATATATAGGTCCTTGAGACAAGTGTTGCCCCATAGAGCTGTGGGCAGTGGCCAGGCAGAGACCAAGGGGCAGAGCCATAAATGAAAATGATGGCGGCCCCTCCACCTGTTCTCCTGTGCCCACAGAAAGGGAGCAGTGACCCAGTGATCAAAGGTACAGTGACCAGGAGTTCCAGACAGTGACCAGCAGCAAAGCACATTGGAGCCATAGCAGGGTTGGAAGTGATGAGAGGGACCCCAAGAAGCAGCTTTGGGGAGACAACTTGGGAAGGATATGAGAAAAAATGTTCGCTTTCCCTCTGAATACCAAATGCAGCAGACCCTTGCAAAGAAGAGCTGGGGGAAGACAGGCACTTCCATTATATCAGCAACAAAACGAGGTGGGAATGTTTGTCAGAAAGGTCAGCAAACAAAGCAGGATGAAGAACCAAGTACAGATGCTCCTCAACTTACAATGGGGCTACGTCCTGATAAGCCCATCTCAAAGTCAAAAAATCCCCAAACCATCTTAAGTTGGGGATCCTTTGTACAGGGAACAGCAAAGCTCACGCCCAGGTTTAGAAAACACACCCCTGAGGGTGTGAGGTGACTCCCCTCTTGGGCTACCCCGAGCAGGGCTGAGATGCGGGAAGTCGCAGCCTGGCAGGAACTTTTCAAACCACAGCCAGGCCTGGGTGGAGTCTGAGGCTGTGTCCGCTGAGTCTGGGCAGAGTTGCTGGGGGGACAGGGGCCACTGGACCCATGCCGGGGCTGAAGGTCACCACTCCCCAGGCCTCCCTGTACCCCTCTCAAAGGCCACTCTGTCCTGGGCTCAGCTCACTGGGGCCACCAGGCGGCAGTGGAGCTCTGGGCTGCCAGGGAAAACGGTGGCAGAGCTAGGCAGGGGACTACCAAGGCTGACTGTTTAGGAGATTAGGGGCACTTGGGGGACAGGATTCCCCCAGAGTTCTCTTGCCACCAGCCATGGGGCATTTCACAACAGCTCCACTAGGGGTCGCCACAGCCCCAGAGTGCTGGGCGGGGGAGGAGGCTGAGTCAACCCCATCCCTCCCCCACCATTCCCCTCCCCAAGCTCTGGGGGACAGATGTCTAGTCCGTGGGGTGGGGATGGAGGGGGTCATAAATGCCCCTCGAGACTTCTGTGTGGTCCACCTAAACAGCTGGGGGTGTGTGTGTGTGTGTCTGGGTGTGTGTGGTGTGTGGCGCGGCCATAGGTGTACAGACAGGCATACACTTGACACAAGTCTAGGGACCATGACAGGTGGCACTGTGTCCATGTGAACATGAGCATGTGTATGGGTGCAGACCACTGCACCGATATACGTCACACACCTGAAAATACATAAATGCATGAGCACGACTGTGGTGTGGCTGTGTGTACACACGGATGTACACTCAATAGAAGTCTCATGTCCGTGATATGTGGCATTCGTGTTCATCTGGGCATGAGTGTGCACGTGAGTCCATACATAATCTATGTGCCCAAGCCTCACGTGAGCGTGGCAGTGTGTAAGTGTGAGCTGGAGGCGCGTGTGTGAACGGTGCAACAGCAGTGGGAATGTTGTGTGGATGTATGAAGGGGATTCACGTGGAGGGCTGGGCGGGTGGGAGCGCAGCACTTGTGGGGGGTGTGCATGAGTGTGTACAGAGTGACCCTGGTGAGTGTGGGAGTCAGCGTGTGCCACAGGAGTGCTTCTGGGCATAAGTGTGGGAGGAGATTCGAGTGTGAGAATGAGCCTGTGTAAGTTCGTTATGGTGGGGGGAGGAACAGCTTATGGGGGCTCATACGTGTGCCCAGTGAGAGTGTGCATGTATGCGTGTGTGTGTGTGAGAATGGCCGAGTGTGGCACAGTCTGTCACTGCTGGGGCAGTGAGGCCCGGAGCCCAGGCTGAGCCCAGAGCACACCCGGCAAGGGAAGTGTGGCCGAGGCTCCCACCTGAAGATTGGCCCAGTCCTCAGGTTTCACTCATGACCCTGTGACATCAGCAGCAGCAGCTGTCCCCGCCGGCCCGGCCCCCCGGCCAAGTCCCCCGGAGTTCCAGCCCCAGCCTGAGGTGGGCACGACGCTCCGGGCTTGTCAGCGACCGCTCTGCTCCCGTCCAATAGTGAGTACTGTGCCCCTCCACCCCTCCCCCGGGCCGGGTACCCCGAGGAGCAGGCCACCCTGGCCCCAACCCCAGCCTGGCTCCGAGGAAGTCACCACTTTGCTCTGGGTACTGCTGACCTTCTGCCGACACGGGGCTTTGCCGTCCCGGGCACCGCTCTGCCCGGCTGCCCCTGCCGAATCTTCTTGTGCCCTGACCCTCTCTCTGTCCCCAAACTTGCCTCTCTGTCTGGTTATCTACTCTCTCTGCCCCTGCCTGGTGGGCCGTTCCTGCCCTCAGCAAGGTTCCTTACCCGGGTCACAAATGGCCCCATGGCTAAGGCTGTGCTCCGGACGGGCAAGGGGTGACCCAAGAGGCAGGGACTGGGCTGCAGTTTCTTCAGGAGAGGAGAGCAGGGAGCCAAAACAGTGACTCGGCTTGGCTGTTTGCATGGCTCAGAGGCAGGGGTGTGGGGGGAGGAGAGCGGCAGGAGGCCGGAGTGGAGGGTGGCCGGTGGCTCCTTTGCTCTGCTGAGAACAGGAATCTTCCAGATGCCAGCAGAGGACACATCCCAGGCTCTGCCCACTGTCCTCGCCCCTCCCCCAGCCCACCCGGCATGGCTGGACTCTTTTCCTGGAGAAGCTGAGAGCGCTGAGCCCCGGAAAGGGGAGAGGGACATGGGCACGGGGCAGAAAGCCCAGCTGGAGGGGAAGAAGATGGGGCCACCACACTAAGGGGACTCAGGAGGAGACACAGGGCCGGAGGGTGGGGGTGGGGGGCCTGGCAGGGCAGGCTGAAGCCCTGTCCTCCCTCCCTGCTGGCACCCTGGGAGGGAGGGTGGGCCATGGCTGGTGAAGAAAGTGGAAGGGTCTGAGTGGAGTTGGGGGTATGTGTTTTGGAGGCAGGGGGGCCTGCTTCTCCCAGGGCTCTCCAGATTCTTCTGGGGCCATCCCCAAGTCCCCTGCCTGTGGCCGGCAGTCTCACTCAGTGTGGCAGAGGTGTGGACAGCTGTGGTCACTGCACTAGCATTTGGAGCTACATTACCTATGCAGGACAATGTAGAGGGCCAGACCTACCCACGGCCTTGGCAACCGTGTAAGGCAGGGCGTCGGAGCATAGGTGAGCCAGGCTCGAGCACCTGCGCTATCCCCAGGCCACATATGCATAGCCAGGGCCCCTGCCTCCCAGGCCCCTCAGCAGCCCCCCACCTCCATCCCAGGCATCTCTCAAGGGATCGAGCTGGGATTTTAGGGGGGTTTGGAGAAGGTAACTAAGGATCCTTCCTAGGTGGCTGCTGTCCCAGCCTGGCCCTGCTTGTCGTTTCTGGTTAGAAACCTGCATAAGGTGGGGGCTCAGGACTCAGGGGTCACCTCCCCACCTCAAGGCTGGCCTGAGTGTCGAGGCCTACTCAACTAGGTCCCTTCACCAGGGCCTCTGCCACGACCCCAGGTCAGGCCCAGGGAAGCCCTGAGTTAGATGCTGACAGCACGGGTCTCCTACTCAGATGTTGGGGTGGTTCTGACAAGGTCCCTGCCTTTGGGGGCAACTCTGGCCACAAAAACAGAGAAAAAGCATGGATAATAGAGGTTGGGGGGGCAGCTGTGGGGAGGGAGAGTTCAGAGGAGGCTCCCAGGAGGAGGCAGAGCCAGAGAGGAGGGCAGGCACTGAGCTCTCAGGGAGGAGTGCAAAGTCTGGCCCGGAGGCCCGGAGAGAACAAGGAGAAGGCAGGAGACAGGGGAGAATGGATGTCTAGGACCACAGTACAGGTGATGCACATTGTCGGTTCCTTGACCCTCTGGCTCAGAGAGGTCCTGTCACTTCCCCAGGGTGCACAGCAAGTGAGTGACCAGGGCTCTGTCCACAGTGGCCAAGGCCCCCGCTCCCTAGGGGAGGAAGCTAACCCTGGAGCAGGGCCAGATGGGGACAGTGCATGCTCTGGGACCCAGGGACAGCCGGCCTCACGGGCAGCTCTAGGGCTGGGGCAGAATGGGACTCCAGGCCATTCTGGTGACTCCTGCAGGGGCCCCAGCCCTGCAATGGCGGGGATAGGCCAGGATTCCCTGTGGCTCCGTCAGAAGGTGCTTGTTGTGGGGGGATCCCAGGTGCCCTCCACTACCCCCGCCCCTGCCTCTCTCATGGCTGGCCCCTCTTCTGCCACATCAGCAACAGCTATTTTTATTCCCTGAGTTTTCAGTCAACAGCCCTTGCTGGGGGATGGGGCAGCCGGAGGAGTGAGAGGGGTTCGGGGAGCCAAAGGGCAGTGGGGGTGGCAGGGGCCACTGTGCCCCTCTCAGGAAAGCACGAAACCCCGACAGTCACTGGACCCCACTCCGTTTTTGAACTGGTTTGTGAAACCAGACGCCCCACCCACCCCATGGGTGCTAGAAGGTCATGGTCCAGTTTAGACTGGGGCAGCGACACGGCCCAGCCGTCAACAGCCAGGGTCTCTCTCAAGCCCTGAAGGCCAGGCTTCCAGTCCCAGCTTATATATAAGTAACATCTGGCAAGTTACTGACCTTCTCTCTGCCTCAGTTTCCTCATCTGTCAAATGGGGTGATAACAGGATCGTGGTGAGGATTAAATGTGCTCATAGACACGTGAGGTACCTAGAACAGGGCTTGGCACGTGGTCAGCTCTACATTAAGTGTTCACTAATATTATGATGTCTGTGACCAGGCTGTGACCCTGAAATGTTTTGTCGTGAGGATCAGAGAAGGAGGGAAGGAGCTACAGGAAGGACGGCCTTATCCCGCCCTGGGCACCCTCCAGAGCTGAGGGAGAGAGGTGAGGGGTGGGGGCCAATTGCTTTTCCTATCTGATCTCCCTCAGGTGAGGGTCTTTCTATACAGTGGACTGCAGAGCCCCTTCCAGGAGGGCCTGTGGTCTGCGGATGTTGCTGGAGAGGTCGTGAAGCCCAACCAGCAAGGCAGAGTCCCTGTGGCTCACCTTCTAGTGTGACCTGCCATTGACTTTTATCTTTTTTGAGGTTGGCAAGTTCTCGATCAGCTTAATTTTGGAGAAGGATCTCCAAAGAGTGGATGGTGAGGAAACATCCCTGGAGCAGTTTCTGGGGTAGAGCAAGGTTCCCAGAGCGAGCAGCAGGGCCTGGCTGCAGAAGGGGCAGCCCCGGAGTCGCTGGAGCATCAGCCCTTCCTGGAGGTTCCAGGCTGTCGCTAGAGGGCTGCTCCTCTAGTGTGGGTGACTGTGATCCCAACTCCCTGTGTCCCAAGCGGGAGGGCTCAAAGCCCACCCTCCTGCCTCTCTGGATGGTTGAGGGTCGATGGAGGGGCTGGGGGGCCAAGTCGACCCTGGAGTTCTCCAGGCGCAGGGTCAGGTCAGGTCTGACCCCGTTGTCTTGTCGGCTTCTTGGAGGACCCACGGCTGGGAGGAGATGGCTGGGTGAGGGAGGCAGCTCTGTGTGCTGGGGGGACGTGTCTAAGGGCCAAGCGAGGTGGTCTTAGACGCGTGTGTAGATGAGGATGTGCACACACCAGTATGGGGGGCATCCATGGTGTCTGGGTCACTGTGCTTGGGGGCGCCTTTAAAAAATCCAATGCTGGGCGTGGTGGTGCGCCCTGGTAGTCCCAGCTACTCAGGAGGCTGAGGCAGGAGGATCGCTTGAGCCCAGGAGTTCAAGGCCAGACTGGGCAACACAGTGAGACCCCATCTCTTAAAAAAAAGAAAGAGGAAGAAAGACCCAAGCCAACAGAGGGTAGGAAGCCCAGGCCTGGGTGGGACAAATCAGCCTCCCCACCCTTTCGAGCAGCTGGGAAATGACTCATACAAGCGATGAGCGAGTGAGCATGAGCGTGTGTGTGAGTGTGTGTGTGCGGCGCGCGTGCATAAGTGGGCCGTAGTAAGGGTTGGGGCGTATATGAGGGTCGATTGGTGCAAATTGACCCATAGATCCCCCCCCGACCCCTGCTGCACACAGCTGCACACAGCTCCCAACATGACGCCCCGGGGGACTGAGCGCAGTTCTGCCAGGGCCTGTCAGACGTTCACCCCAGCCCACACCTTTCAGCAGCTCAGCTCAAGGACTCTGGCCTGCCCTTTGAAGAGGACAGATGGCTGAGGGCTGGGCCAGCCGAGGGTGCAACCTGGATTGGACCTCACCCTGGGCAGGCCCTGTGTGGGGGGAGGGCAGCTATGCCCAGCCCAGTTCCCCAAAGGCTGGAGGGAGGCCAAGTCTGTAGTAGCAAGCACATGGGTTTGGCACAAGAGAGAGCTGCGTTCAAGTCCTGGCTCTGCCACTTGTTAGCTGGGATGACGAAAGTGAAGCACCTGGGACGGTGCCTGGCATGTGATGAACACCAAATGAACATGGCCATGATTGCTTTTTGTCAAGGAGTATTTCTTAGGCCTCCACCTTGTGGGCCTGTGTACATCAGCACGGTGGGTGAATGCGCTGAAATTTGCGGGACAGGGAACCAACCCCTCCCACTCCAAGGAGAATCTTTCCCAAGCTGACGGAAGCCTGGGATTCCACATCTTGAGATAAATTCCTTTAACTTAAGGCTCAGACTTGGGAGAAAAAACCCTTCTGGGGCCTTGCTTCTGGGGAGAAAAGGCTTCCAGGGCCAACAGATGAGATGGGAGGTTCGAGGGAAGGGGGCACAATGCGTCAAACCCAAACAGCCCATGTGTGGGCTTTTATTTCATCAGGCCCAAGCCAACCAGAGCACTCTGGGTAGAGGAAAAGAGTCAGGCTTGGGAGAGGAGGCAGAAGGTGGGGGAAAACTAACCGACGTTCTTAGGGCACCTTTGGAGATTGGCAGGGAACAGGACTGATTGTGAAAGGAGCGGCTGCCAATATATCCTGAACAGGAAACCAACCTTGGCATGCAGTAAGTGCAAAATAAATGTGGCCACCACTATCATTCTTACCCCTTGGGTAGAACAAATTATCAGGCTGGTTGAATCAAGAGCCTTTTAGGGACCCAGCCTGTTCTGACGCAGTGAGCCCTCATGGAAAATGCAATCAGCCTTGGCCCACCCCTCGCCCAGGACCCCCCACCCCATGACTCTAGTTGGTTTGCAGAACTCTTGGGGCCCCCGAGTGTCCGGAGATTTCCGCCCTAGGCTCTCAGCTCCAGGCCGCCCTCCAAGGCCTCTTGGAGCAGATGTCCCCTGCAGAGTGTTAGGCCAGGAGGGCAGGGCCATCTGGGGTGACTTCCTCCAGGCCTTGGTGTGCCAAGGTGGAGGTTGCTCTCCCTCCTCTCTGGGCCCTAAGTGCTGGCAGAGAAACAACACAGCTACCCCCTTCCTATCCCCACCCCAGCCTGCCCCAGCTGGGAAAGAGCTGTGACTTGAGACTTACAACTAGGGGATATGGGAATCAAAGTTTTCTTCTTGGAGCTGGGCCACAGTGGGAACATAGGAATTTGGGAAGGAGGCCACTGGATGCCCAGTGCTGTCTTTGGCCAGGACAGAAAAGTTTGGTCTGTTTCAAGTCTCCCAGGAAGTTCTGAGTCTGAGCCCCTGCTGCAGGTGAAGCTTGAAGGGCGGGGGGGGGGGGGGGTCTCCACTGGCCGCAAACAGCTCTGGGTAATTTTGCTCCCAATCCACAGAGAAACAAAACAGCCAGATCCTGGGGGGTGAGCAACAGCTTTGCTGGAGATGAAGGGCATGCTTGGTTGGCAAGAGGGGTGGTGACTGGGGCCTGAGCAAGGCCAGCAAGCTACCTGCCACCCCTGTGTCCACAGGGATGTGCCCTGGAGTGAGCGAGGAAGGCTGTGCGGGGCAGGTCACGCCCTTTCTCCATCTTCCAGGAGAGTGTCTCACAGTGGCTTTTCTATCCCAGGCTGGCAGGGACACAGCTGAGGCCACTTGGGGGATTTCAGGCTGATGTAATGCAGCTGGGTAGATTTCTGGACGTTTGAAGAACCCTCTCCAAAAGCTTAGGTGTCCCAGGAGGAAAAGTTCTAGAAGTATATGGCAGGGGCAGGGAGGGTGTCTGTCCTGAGCTTTGCCTGGTCAATAATTTGGGACAATCAGGACCACACGCATCCAGCTGTGAGGGATGGACTTGAACTGAGGGAAAATCAAGATCTAACAGGCCTTCACAGAAGAGTGGAGGTAAAGAGGTACAATGAACAAAGGGAACTTAAGTAGAGGTAGATGCAAAATCCCACACCTGGATTTATATTAACCTTGTATCCTGCAGCCTTGCTATAAGCATTATTAGTTCTAGGGTTTTTTTTTTTTTGGTTCTGATTTTGTACACAATCATGTCATCTGTGAACAAGGACAGTTCTATTTCTTCCTTCCTAGTCAGTATACCTTTTATTCCCTTTTCTTGTCCTACTGAATTTGCTGGGGCTTCCATTCTGATGTTGAAAAGCAGCTGTGAGAGGGACACCTTTGTCTGTTCTTGATCTTAGTGGGAAAGCTTGGAGTTTCTCACCATTTAAGAGCAATGCTAGCTGTAGGTGTTTTAGAAAATGTTCTTTATCAACTTGAGGAAGTTTCCCTCTATCCCTAATTTGCTGTGAGTTTTCATCATGAATGTGTTGCATTTTGTCAGATGCTTTTTCCGTATCTATTGATATGATCGTGTAATCTTTCTTTAGCCTGTTGATGTGATGGATTATATTAATTGATTTTCAAATGTTGAGCCTGCCTTGCATATGTGAGATAAATTCCACTTGGTCGCAGTATAAAATTCTTTTCATGCATTATTGGATTATGTTTTGTTGTGGTACACATGGATTTAAAAGAGAAAATTCAATTGCACAGTTTATGGGAAGGGGAAGATCTAATTAGACCACAGCTCATGAGGAAGAGACCCAGGGGTGACTGCAAACTCCACCTTGTGATTGGGCTGCCAAAGAAGCAAGGCCATCTTGGGATGAATGAACACAAAGGGTGTCCAGGCTGGGGAGAAAAGGCCTCTGTGGTCAGACTATATCTGGAGTTGGGTGTTCCAATCTGGCTGCCCCACAGAGAGAGACAATGCCGGGCTGGACCCGCTCCAGAGAAGAGCTGCCTCGCCCTCCTGCGTCCTGGCCTGGGCTCCCTGCCTGCCGACAGCTGGCCCCAGCCTGGCTCTCCGGCTCCGACCCTTCCTCCCCCACCCCAGCCCTATCTGCTCACCACTTCCAGGCCCCCAGGATGGCCTGGTTAACCCGCCACTTCCACCCAAACTTCCGTTTTGACAGAGGTTCCGACAGGACTTTTCGCTTGCTACATGGGCTCCAGCCCTGGCTCCTGAGGAGCTGGCTTTTAGCCTTGGCTCAGCCTGTCATTTATCATTACCTAAAATTATCTTATTTGCTTCCCCATTTACTGCCTGCCTCCTCCCTCTGGAATGCAAGCTCAATGAGGACAGGGACTTTGCCACTGCCGCAGTCCACCCAGGCACCAAAACCAGAGTCCAGCATGTAGCTCAGAAAATGTTTGTTGAATGAATAAATGTGTGATCTGGGGGGAGTTGCTGTGCCTCTCTGGGCCTCAGTTTCCCCATCTGTAAAACAAGGGAGATAGGCTGGGTGCGGTGGCTCATGCCTGTAATCCCAGCACTTTGGAAGGCTGAGGTAGGACAATCGCCTGAGGCCAGGAGTTCAAGACCAGCCTGGGCAACATAGCAAGACCTGTCTCTACAAAAAAATTTTAAAAATTAGCTGGGTGTGGTTGTGCACGCCTGTAGTCCTAGCTGCTGGGGAGGCTGATGATCGTTGGAGCTGTCAGTTCTGCAGGCAGGACGCCCAGCTGGGGCACTTTTGTGTCATACTCATGGCTGGCTCAGCTTCTGGCCTATGAACAGAATGAATGAGTGAAACATATCAGAATCCCCTGTATCCCTGGAAAGGTATCCAAGGCTTCATCCATTCATTCATTCAACAAACATATTGAGTGCCTACTATGTGCCTGGTGGTGGGTCTGGCCATGGTGACCTGACAGGCGCAGTTGCTACTCTCTTGGCATTTCAGTCTAGTGGGGGAGACAGATTAGGCAAATAAACAAGTCATTACAAATAATGACAAATAATGTCAAGGAAAATACAGGAGACCGTGATGAAGAGTGAAGGCGGGAGAAAGCCCCTTGGAAGAGGGGACATTTGTGCTTATCACAGAGGGACGTGAAGGGAGAGAGGCCGAGAGTCCCACAGAGAGCGGGAGCGGGGTGAGGGCCAAAGGCAGGCACGAGCCCAGTGGTCAAGGAGCTGGAGGGAGGCCAGCGGGACTGCAGCAGAGTGACGAGGGAGAGGGATCAGGAGACAAAGGTGGGAGGGAGGCAGGGGCTCCGTCACCAGGCCCAGGAGGCCCCTATAGGAGGTTCAGGTTTTATTCTAAGTGCAACTGGAAGTTACTGGAGAGTTTTAATAGGAGAAACAACACAATTAGTTTTTTGTTTTTAAAAGATTACTGGGACTGATTTGGAGGGTGTGGTGGCAAAAGCAAATAGCAGGAAACAGGCTATTGCAAGAGATTATCGTATGGACCGGGGGAGATGGAAAAAGCTGGAGTGTAGGTGTATTTTGGAGATGGTATTAATGGAACTTTGGACAGGCCAGGTGTAGAAGGTGAGGGGAAAGAAGAATTCAAGGAGACACCTGAGGCCTGGTGTGGTGGCGCACGCCTGCAATCCCAGTACTCTGGGAGGCCGAGGTGGGAGGATCACTTGAGGCCAGGAGTTTGAGACCAGCCTGGGCAACATAGCTAGACCTCGTCTCTAGAAAAACTAAAAAATTAGCCAGATGTGGTGGCACATCCCTGTAGTCCCAGCTACTTGGGGGGCTGAGGTGGGGGAACTTGAGCTCAGGAGTTCGAGGCTGCAGTGAGCTATGATTGGGCCACTGCACTCCAGCCAAGGTGACAGAGCAAGACCCTGTCTCGTAAAAAAAAAAAAAAAAAGGGGACATCCTGATTTCTGACTTGAGCAACTGATGGGGGTGGTGCCATCTCTTGCGTTGAGGGAGAATGTGGTGGAGCAATGAAGGATCCAGACATCTCATCGCAGCTGGGAGGCCAGTGAGCTACCCACCTGGCGCCATCCAGGACACAGTTGAATATACCAGTCTAGAGTTCAAAGGAGAGGTTGATCCTGTTCCCATGACGTTACTTACAGCCATAGGAATGATGCCACTCAGACCAGATTGAACCCTGAGAAACTTTAGACACTGAGGAGAGAAAGAGAGACAAGCAGAGGAACGTAGTAAGAAACAAGCGGGGAGGTAGAAGGGAGACCCCGAGTGTGCATCCCTGGAGGCTGAGAGGATAGAGCTTTCCAGAAGGGGCCTGTGGCCAGCTGGGCTGAATGCTTCTGAGAGGCAGGGGGAGGTGAAGACAGAAGCATGTTCGCTGGACTTGGCAGCAGGGGGGATGTTAGTGACTTGACAAAAGCCGTTTCAGTTGAGGGGGAAACGGAAGCCAAGTTGGAATGGGTTGAAGAGCAAAAGGTAAGGAAGTAGAGACAGCTGGTGTAGACACCTTCCAAGAAGTTTTTCTGTGAAGAGGAACAGAAAAATAGGGCAATGGATGCAGGGCAGTGTGGGGCTGGGAGGGTGGTTTTGCCACTGTTTTAAGATGGAAGGCACTGGAGTCTGCTCACAGACGGGAGGACGTTGATGGGGGGTAGCGGGAGAAGAGACCTGGAGAGTGGGGTCCTTGGGAAGCAAGAGGGGTTGGGTGCGGAGCCCCTGTGGAAGGCCTGGCCTTTGATTCTTGTCACTATTCTGTTAGAACAGGATGGGGACGAAGGGGCTGGG
This sequence comes from Daubentonia madagascariensis, assembly GCA_023783475.1. Lineage (NCBI taxonomy): Eukaryota > Metazoa > Chordata > Mammalia > Primates > Daubentoniidae > Daubentonia > Daubentonia madagascariensis. Next base: position 15,098,882 of record JAKFHU010000487.1, read on the forward strand.
GCAGCGGACAGCCCTGATTTGGTGGTGTAGGACGGCTCCTACTTTCTCAGTAAAGGGCAAAGCAAGGTCGGCAGCTGGGGGTGTCATGGGAGGAGTGGGGGGTGTTTGAGGAAAGAGGAGACGGCATGAAATCGTTGTTCTCAAAAAGTGGGAAAGTGAGCCCACCAGAAAAAACCCCCACACTTCCAGGGCTGGCAGGATTGAGGGCAAACCGAGTTTGTAACCACAAATTCGGCGTGAACCCAGCCTGGTCCTATCTGCTCAGGGGCTGGCCCAACAGAGCAGAGCTGGGGACACACAGGTTGTGGGGGAGGACTCACCCGGGGGCTGAGGTGTTTGTGGGGGAGGGATTGTAACTTGGGATCTCAGATCTTGTAATTGGGGCTGGATGAGGAGGAAAGTGAAGTCAGAGCAGTCTGATGGAGAGGGAGAAAGCGCCGGGTCATAGGACTGAAGGAGCCCAAGGATTGTAGCAACCAGGCACATGAGCCGTGATCTGACCAGGTGGCCCGGGAGAGGGGAGAGCTTGAAGTGGTGATGTCGGAGGAGATATGGTTTCTAGTTAGGATTTAGGTTCAGGGTGTGCTTAAAGGTGGAGTGTCCCTGTAATTCACTCATTTATTCATTCAATACACTTTTTTTTTTTTAAGAGACAGGGTCTTACTCTGTTGCCCAGGTTGGAGGGCAGTGGCCCAATCATAGCTCACTGCAGCCTCAAACTCCTGGGCTCAAGCCTTAGCCTCCTGCCTCAGCCTCCCAAGTAGCTGGGACTGCAGGCATGAGCCACCACACCTGGCCTTGATAAACTTTTATTGAGCACTAGGCACGCTGGTGGCACAAACGAGGGGAGGGTTTCAGGGTGCCCAGGGAGGGCTCCCTGGAGGAGGGGGTTCTTGTGTAGGTCAAGTGTGGAAGGACAAATTGGAGCTCTCCAGGGAGACAAAGAGGATGGGGGTGAGGGAAGCGGGTGGGAAACAGCTGGGCCTGTTTGTGGAAATGGAGGTAGCAAGGCCAGACAGTGGAAGCTCACGGGGAAGGGGGACGCGATATGGTAGGGATCGGATCATGGAGGGCCTCGGGAGTCCCCGGGGGAGTTCTGGACCTACTGTTAAGCAGTGGGAAGCCAGTGAAGGAAGCAGGGAGTGACAAGATCAGATTTGTGCTTTTAGAAATGTACAGTAGATGGTGGATTGGAAGGGAGCCTGGAGGGAGGTAAGGAGGCAGATGGGAGGTCATTTGAATAGAACAGGTGAGGGGTGAATGGAGAGGACAGGGACGCTGGCAGTGGGGAGCCTCAGCAAGCACAGGAACGGACCAGACCTACTGCCACGATGCTCTGGGCAGCCACCAACCAAAGCCAGCTTCAAAGGGCCAAACCAGTGAGGACATTCTGCCCTTCACATAACAAAACAGCCGGACTTCAGGGGTGGTGAAAGGGAAGGAGGAGAGGAATTTAGGATGAAGGGAGAGATGTGCACTGTACAGAGAAAACAGGCTGCAGACCAGGCCCTGGAGAAGAATTGTCTTCTAGGGACAGGAAGGGGGAGGTTGCAGGGCAGAGCCGGGCAGAGTGGCCAGAAGGGCAGGCCACGGCCTGCTCTCCAGAAGAAAGGTGTGAGCAGGGGGAGGTGCCTGGGAAGGCCGGCTGGGAAGAAACCACTGGGTCTGTCCACTGCGGGCCTCTGGCGACTCAGGTGAGAGTAGTTTCCTCGAGTGCTGGGTTGGGAGCCAGACCATGTGTCTCTGGGGTTTTATGGCCCCACTTGGGCTCCTGTGACGGGGAGTGTGAGCAGTGTCAAGATCACAGGATCATGGCAGCGAGGACTGCGGACTGGGTGGGTGCACAGCAGCCGTGGGATCCCCCCAAGGCCATCTGGCAGGTTGGCACCTTCTGTGCAGTGACAAGCAGAGTGTGGGGTGTATGGGGGGTGGGGGGGGGAGGAAGGTGGCCAGGTGTATGACAGGGCTATGTGGGCACATCAGGAGGGTCTGTGTGAGGGGTGGCTCCAGGCTTGGCATGCGTGTGCTTACGTGCACTTGCACGCCCACACACACACATGATGGGGCCGATGAGCAGCTGAGGGACGGGGTTGCGGGAATGAGCAGAGTCATCCCCGTGGAAACACAACTCCTGAGTGCCGGCAGGGAGCAGCTGGGGAGCACAGGGGTGTGGCCTGCTCTGCCCAATAGCTCCAGCCTCTCCCTGGCCGCCCTCCCTACCTGCTGGCCGGGCCAGGGGCACTGCTGTGAGCATTGAGGCCTGTTGGGAGAGGACTGCCCTCTGGTGTTGCTCTGAGGGTCTCTGTGGGTCTGTCCAGGTCCCTGTGGTGCGGAGGTGGTTCCGGGGTTTGTCCATGTGGGCCTTGCAGTGGCTCTGTGTGACTCTGTGTGCCTGTGCCTGCCTACTGAGCTGGTCAGTCCCCCAGGGCCATTTGGGATAAGTGACCTGCCACTTCCCTCCACAGGGGGCAGGCTCTGGAGGGCTAGGCAGAGGGGAGAGGGGACAGGAGGGGCCCAGCCAGAGACTGGCCCAGGAGACAGTCCATGGTGCTCACAGGCCTCAAAGGCTCATGCAGGGACCACCAGCCAAAAACAGTCCCTGGGAGCTCTAGCCCTGCCCCAGCCATTGGAATTGTCCATCTCCTTGTCCCCATGACTGTCCCTGTGCATCCTCCTCGTCCACATTATCATCTGCAGCTCTCCTGACGCAGTTCCCCCAACACACCCTGCATCTTCCCGCTCCAGCCCCCTGCCTGCCCAGGGGCTAGATCCCCCAGGGCCATGGGAAGGAGCTGCTGGGACCCTCTGCAGAGCCTAGCACCCTTCCTTCTTCCCTGTCCTAGCTGAAGACCACAAAGGTCAGGAAAGGGGATTCCACACCCCCACATCTTCCTTTTCCCTCCCCTCCAGTGCAGGCTGGCCAACACAGGCAGAGGCACCACTTTCTCTTTCCCATGCCCCTGGCAGACGTCACAAAATCAATCACAGCCATCTTTGTGCACTGGGTCTGGCTGCAACCTCAGTGGTGGTGGTGAAAGTGGTCTCCACCTACATCTCCAGGTAGCCAAGATCAGCATCCACACTGGCCCGCGGGATGAAATCCATCTGCCAGTCCTGCCTCAGGCTGACCCCACCCGGCCCCTCATCCTGGCCCATCCAGAGGTCACATGGGCTCAGCCAGCTGTGGTTCTCTCTCTGTCTCCATAGGCTGAAGCCACACGGTTCCCGGAGTTTGAGCCCAGGAGGCAGTTGAGGACACTGGGGCGTTGGCCCCAAGTCCCAAGGCCGAAGAGGATCTGGTTGGTTTGCTGTCAGTCCTGAGGGCGGCGCACCCCACTGCTGGGGAGAGTGTGGTGTAGGGTCCGAGGTGATGCTCTGGGCCCAGCACCTGTGCAGCAGCAGCACCTGGGCCTTGCAGGCATATCTCCTAGCCCCGATAGGGCCTGCCTGCCCACCTCCCGCCCAGTCCCTGGGCAGGCAGTGGGTGAGGAGTGGTTAGCAGCCCAGGGCAGGGTGGCCGCTCAGTACCCCGGGAGCTGCACACTGCAGCTGCCCTGGCTGCCCACCACCTTCCTGGCCCCTGAGCCCAGGATGCGAGGATGGCCAGACCGTCTCTGGCAACCCTGGTGCCTCTGGGCCCACAATGCCTGCGCCCCTTTACCCGGGAGTCCCTGGCGGCCATAGAACAGCGGGTAGTGGAGGAGGCGGCACGGCAGGAGCGGAACAAGCAGATGGAAATCGAGGAGCCCGAACGGAAGCCACGCAGCGATCTGGAGGCCGGCAAGAACCTACCCCTTATCTATGGGGACCCCCCACCGGAGGTCATCGGCATCCCCCTGGAGGACCTGGACCCCTACTACAGCAACAAGAAGGTCCGGGCCTGGGAGGTCTCCCTCTGTCTATCGTCCATCTGTCTGCCTGTCCCCAGGCCTCATAGGCTGTCTTCCCACCTCAGACCTTCATCGTACTCAACAAGGGCAAGGCCATCTTCCGCTTCTCTGCCACGCCGGCCCTCTACCTGCTGAGCCCTTTCAGTGTCATCAGGCGCTGTGCCATCAAGGTGCTCATCCACTCATATCCTGCCCGAGTGGGGACATGTGGGGGTGAGGGATGGACAGGATGGGGTGCTCTGGGCCCGGGGACCTTCCGCCCACCTCCCTTTCCCACCTGCTCCCTCACTTTCCTTGACGGCCCCACGCTGTTCAGCATGTTCATCATGATCACCATCTTGACCAACTGTGTGTTCATGACCATGAGTGACCCGCCTCCCTGGTCCAAGAACGTGGAGTAAGTCTCCCCACTGCTCAAGCTCCCCAGCCCTGGGACACAGCCCATCTCAGGTGTCTGCACCTCTGAAGATGCCCAGAGTGACACTGCTCTTGTCTTCCAGGGAGAGGCACACTGACACTGTGACCCTCAGCAACCCTTTAAGCCCCCAGGACAGCATACACTGTCACTCTCACCAGTGTCCTCAGCCCCCCGGGTGGCATATTTCATTTCTGTGGCCCTCCATTCTGGGAAGTCTGTCATTGCCACACACACCCCTGCCTGGGTGACATGCCCAGCCCTGGCTGGCCCTCTCCCCACCAGGTACACCTTCACAGGGATCTACACCTTTGAGTCCCTCATCAAAATGCTGGCCCGAGGCTTCTGCATCGATGACTTCACATTCCTCCGGGACCCCTGGAACTGGCTAGACTTCAGCGTCATCATGATGGCGTGAGCAGGGGCCCACATCCTGAGACGGGGGGTGTGAGAGGAGGGGGCCAAACCTCCAAGAGGGCAGCAGCTGGGCTGACCCTCTCAGAGGGGCGGGCTGTGGCTATCAGTCAGTTGTGCAGAGAGCGAACTGTGCAATTCTAGGAGCCGCCACTCCCAGGGTCCAGCTCGGAGGCTATCCTGATGTCCTCTCCACATACCATGATGACCATATGAGGGCCCTGACCTCATCCACAGGGCGAGCTGGGCTATCTTTGCCACCCTGACTCCCCAGCAGCAAAGCTCCCACACTGTCCTTCCCAACTCTTGGGCCCCAGTAGGAAACTTGGGGGTGTCTGGCCTGCCTCCCACCCCCCAGGGTACCCCAATTCCTTGGGAATCCTCATTCCGGGCCTGGAGAAGCCCTGACTTCTGCCCCACCACCCACCCCCGGCTCTGACACAGTCTCCACCCCACCCCCCACCCCCCGCCACCAGGTACCTGACAGAGTTTGTGGACTTGGGCAACATCTCAGCCCTGAGGACCTTCCGGGTGCTGCGGGCCCTGAAAACCATCACAGTCATCCCAGGTACTGGGGAGGTGCAGGGACCCTCTGCCTGAGCCAACAGGCATCGCACTATGCCCAGGCCTGGAACCTGACACTCCGGTTCCAGGAACCTGATGCAGGGTCACAGCACTCCTGGGCTAGCGTTTGTGTAGGACCCACACCAAAGCCTGGACACAGAGGGGCCTGCGTGGCCAGAGGGCAGAAGGGGCCCTACGTGGGAGGGAGGGCGTTTGGGAGGCAGAATCGCAAAGGTGGCTAAAAGCACAGACTCTGGAGCCAGACTGCCTGGGTTCAGTTCTCACCTCCATCGATTCCTAACTTTGACCTTGGGCAAGTGGCTTACCCTGTCTGTGCCTCAGTTTCCTTATTGGTAAAATATGGACAATAATAGCATCACTCATTGGGTTGTTTTAAGGATTAAACGCCTGGACATGCATGAGGCACTCACAATCCCTGGCCCGTGGCGTGTGACATACAAAATAAGGAGACTGAGCAGAGTGGAGAGGGACACACGACACGCCTGCTGGGCAACAGGGCCAGGGCAGTCCCACAGTAAGGTACCGGGAAGCAGGAAATCAATAGAACCTGGATCATTCGGATCCTCAGAAAAGCATGTGGAGAGGCTGGCGATGGCTCATTAGAGGAGAGAGATGATCTGATCTGCAAAGGGATGCAGATGGGGCTCGGGAAGGTGGGGAAATTGTTAAACATGAATGCGAGAAAGTCCCTGAGTTCTCTAGTCCAAAGCCCCCGACGGCAGCCAAGGAAGGTGACCCTCAGAGGGGAAGTGCCTACTGAAGGCCACACTGCACAGTGACCCCTGAGTCCAGGCCAGGCGGACCTTCCTCTGTGCCAGGCCACTGGTATCCTCAGGGTCCAGGGGGGATTTTATAAGGAAGCTGCTGAGCATTTGTTTTCTGTATCAGGATAAGAAGAGGAAATGAACTCATATTGAATTGTGTCAGTATTGTTTATACCTTTGTCCAAAGAATGTAATGATGCTTCAAGGTCAGTCTAGAGCTTCTCAGAGTGAACCCTGCTGTTCCTCGGGTGTTACCAGGCATTATAAGAAAAAGGGGTTCTGTGGTCAAATATGGTAAGGAAATGTAGTGGTAAAGTTTTTGTTTCTGCAGGACTTTTCAGAGCCTTTGATAGGATAATCCACATAATGACTCTCCAAGAGCAGAATATAGAGCACAGCTTATCCCAACATTATCAACTCCCCTTTTTTAAGGGCACAGCTTGGGAGATTAGTGTTCTGTGGGACACACTTTGGGAGCACTAACCTAGTGACATTTATTAAGCTCCATTGTATGCCTTTGTGTTGCTCTATAGGCCAGGCAACAGCCCGTCAGTCTCTATAATCCATTCTCCTAGTGGCTGAGATTCCATGGTAATTTGAAGGCTCCAGATTGAGGATGTGATCAGAGAGGGGTGGGGTTAATTTCAGAAGACTTCGAGGAAGTAGTGGTGCCTAGTAAGTCAAGCCTAGGAGCCGGAGCAGGCAAAGGCTTGGTGGTGGGGGTCCGGGGGGGCGTCCATTATCACCCTTCCCTGCCCCCTGCCAATACTCTTACGCTGTCTGTGACCAGGGCTGAAGACGATTGTGGGGGCTCTGATCCAGTCTGTGAAAAAGCTGTCGGACGTGATGATCCTCACTGTCTTCTGCCTGAGTGTCTTTGCCTTGGTGGGGCTGCAGCTCTTCATGGGAAACCTGCGGCAGAAGTGTGTGCGCTGGCCACCACCCTTCAACGACACCAACACCACGTGGTACAGCAACGACACGTGGTACAGCGACACGTGGTACGGCAATGGCACGTGGTATGGCAATGGCACGTGGTACGGCAATGACAGCTGGGCCAGCAACTACACCTTTGATTGGGATGCCTACATCAGTGATGAAGGTCAGAATGGAGGGTGGGCAGGCAAGGGGGCCTGTCCTAGCCCCTACAGCAGCCCCTGCCTCAGCTTTTTATGACACAAATAGCCTGGCGAGGACCTGAGCTGAAATCCAGCACTTACCAGCTTGTGTAACCTCTGACAAGTCACTTGATCTCCGGGGCCCTCAGCATCCTCAACTATAAAATTGAGATAATACCTTCCCGCAAGGGTTATGTGACAACAAATGCCCGATTGCTTTAAAAATCCTTGAACTCTCACTAAACAAAGCAACAGTCTATAGTCTCTCTTCCCTAACCTGTGCAACCCTGTCCTCCTTCATCACACTATGTGCTGACAGCCTGGCAGGGCCACATCTATTCACATACCCATCCTTCACAGGCACACACACAACACACACACACATTCTCACACTGCCGCTATTAGTCTACCTTCTTCACCCTGGTACCTGGATTCTAGCCCCTGCTCACCCCTCAGTCAGGGTCCTGTGCAAGTACACGGAGCCCCATGTACACACATATACATCCCCTCTGGGCTCTGTCTGTGCCCCTGCTGTATCCTGACTTTACACCCACACTAGGCACTGCGCTGACACCACTTGCAGCTGGGCTCCCTGCAGTGTCCCCACCCAGAGACCTTGGAACTTGGGGCTGTTCTTAGGGAGAGGGAAGGGGCACCAGAGAACATCCATTTGGTGTGTGTGGTGCACACAGACTTGTCCACAGGTGTGCAATGGGTGCATGTGCTCACAGTGTGTCCATGTGGGTGACTTGCCTCTTTGTGGCCTCTGATTCCCAAAGGGAACTTCTATTTCCTGGAGGGCTCCAATGATGCCCTGCTCTGTGGGAACAGCAGTGACGCTGGGTAAGTGATGCTGGGGGTGTGGATAAAGGTGCCTCAGGGGTCTTGGATGATGGGGGCTGACTAGGGACAAGGACCTGGGGTGGATGGGAGTGTGAAGTAAACCTATGGGCATGGACAGAATAGTTTTCTGTTTTGGGGACACAGGCAGGACTGAGGGATTTTTTTTCCCTTGGGATCCCCCATCTGTCCCCAGCTGGAACTCTCCCCACCCCCTAAAGCCAGTCCCCCATCCTATCCCTAGGCACTGCCCCGAGGGTTATGAGTGCATCAAGGCTGGGCGGAATCCCAACTATGGCTACACCAGCTACGATACCTTCAGCTGGGCCTTCCTGGCTCTCTTCCGCCTCATGACACAGGACTATTGGGAGAACCTCTTCCAGCTGGTACAGCTGCCCCCACCCTGCCCCTTAACCCTCCATCCCCGCAGCCTCCTCAGGGCCTGATGGGGCCCAGGATGGCCAAGGCCCAGCTGGGCCATCTCCTCCGTGAGACCCTCTCAGTGTCCCTACAGGTGCCTGGAGTCCCCTGACACTGGGCACCTGCCCACAGCCAAGCCATGGCTGTACTTCTTTCCCCACCTTTGCTTTAAGTTCTGAGGTCTGGGCCTGGTGCAGGCTGGGCCCAGGAACCCCTGGGCCTCACAGTAACCAGCAGGGCAGCTTAGAAATTCAATTCTGCCCATATGCAAGTATTTAACTTGTACTGTTTGCAAGGCAGGAGTCTGGAGCGATAGTGCCTTCTGGTCCCTGCGGACATTTCTAATGCTGATGATGTTAATAACAACGATAATCATGGCTGCTATTTGCTCAGCTCTTGCTAGGCGCCAGGCACTGTGGCAAAACCAGGATTCAAGCTGACCCCAAACCCATGTTCACCAGTTTTCTATCCTGGCTCTCTGAGCTCAGGATCCCTGACTAGGCTCCTCTAGGACCTTTGAGCCAGGAGACCAGGAACATCTGGGTCCCACATAATATTTTGATGTTCCCCAGAATGCGGCTTAGCCTGCCAAGGATGGCCACAGCCTGCCTCCAAGGCCCTCGAGTCCCCAGGCTCTGTGAGGGAGCCTCTGTGCTTACCCGTCTGGGCAGTGGGTGTGTGGAGGGGACAGCGGGTAAAAGGAGGCAGGTGCCATGGGATCCCTCTTCTTCTCCCCCAACTCCCAGACCCTTCGAGCAGCTGGCAAGACCTACATGATCTTCTTCGTGGTCATCATTTTCCTGGGCTCCTTCTACCTCATCAATCTGATCCTGGCCGTGGTGGCCATGGCCTACGCCGAGCAGAACGAGGCCACCCTGGCCGAGGATCAGGAGAAAGAGGAGGAGTTTCAGCAGATGCTCGAGAAATTCAAGAAGCACCAGGAGGAGCTGGAGAAGGTCTGGACTCAGGGGGAGGAGGCTGAGGCCCCGGGGCTCTTCCTGCCCTTTGCCTGGGCTGCTTGGCCACTGGCTTCTCCCGGGTAGGCTGAGGGCAAGGGAGGGCATGGGGCAGGGGCTGCCGGGCTGGGGACTTTGCTGGTATGGTGGCACCCAGGCAGTAGAAAGAGTATTTCCCTGCTCTGTGCCTCAGTTTCCCCATCTGTAACAAGGAATCTGGAGTAGTTAAACCTGAAGTACCTTCCAGCTCAAATATCTCTGGTTTTGTGATTCTTTCTGGGCAGCACATGGGTCCACACGGAGGCAGGGGCAGGTGCTAAGTAGACCTCTGGGGGCAGCTACCTGTTTGTTCTTTCTCTCGTGAAAGGTGTCCAAGAGTTGGGGGTCTTCAGGGCTGAGGGTCCTCAGTCACTTTGGTCCCTACCCTGTCAACCCCACCACCACCAAGGTCGGCCCCTTCCCCACTTGCACTAGGTTTGACGCAGGCCAAGAAGAGGGGCTGCCACCCTGCAGGACTCGGGAGGGGGCTCTGAAAGTCAGTCAGTCACTCCATTCACTGGGTCAGAGACGGACTTCGTGCCCATCACCCTCACTGGTCTACAGGCCAAGGCTGCCCAGGCTCTGGAAGGTGGGGAGGCAGATGGGGACCCAACCCATGGCAAAGACTGCAATGGCAGCCTGGACGCATCGCCCAGGGAGAAGGGAGCCCCGAGGCAGAGCTGCAGTGCAGACAGCGGCATCTCAGATGCCATGGAAGGTAAATGCCCTGTGCCCCTGTGCCCACTCTGGCCCCTGAGGGCAGGGTGAGGCCTGGCTGCACCCAGCTTCAGAAGGACAGTAACTTAATATTGGCATAGAAGAAATGGCTGTGATAAATATAGTTCTGTCTTAACCTGGCCCAGTTCTAGCCACGAGGCCAGGCCACTGTGGGAATTGGTGCTTCCGGGAGGGCCTTGGGGGCTGCCAAGGTGATGGGGAAGGACAGGCTAACAATACTAGCCAGAATGCCCAGTCTTCCGGAAACTGGACATCCTGCTCCTCGAGTGTTTCTCTGGGTAAAAGTTAAAGGTCAAAGGTCAAACTCTGCCAGGGTAGAGTCACAGACTCCTGCCAGTCCCCAGGCCACGAATACGGATGCCATAGTGAGGGGAGTGGGGATAATCACACACACAGAGGGATGGGGGATGGATGGGAGGCTGAGAGCTCACTGCGGGGGGGGGGGGGGGGGGGCGGGGGGGGGAAGAGATGGAAGTGTGGGTGGGTAAGAGGGGGGGAGGGAAGGCAGGGGGGAGGGAGAGAAGCACAGGAAAAACAGAGGGAGGGAGGAGAGAAGAAAGGAACTCTGACCAGAGAAAAGACCTGGCTCCCTCCCCAGGCCAGCTTGCCTTGTGCCAGGAAGCTGGGGTCCCACAGAACTAGTGCAGCCCTCTAGAGGCACCATGTCACCTGCCTGTTGTGACAGGCATCCAGGTGTCTGACCAGAGAGCGCCCCAGGGAATGCTGGGTGGGGCTGGCCGAGAAGGCTGGGACCATTATAAGAAGTTTCAGAAGTTTCTGGCCTCAGACACTGGGGCACCTGCTGCAGCCTTTGAGAGAGGTTCCATGTGCTGATTGCTGAGTGGGGATGGGAGGCACTATCAGTATCTGCCTCATAAACTTGCGGTGATGAGTAAATGAGATCATGCCGGGCTGAGGGCCCTTCCCTAGGCCACGGAGGCCAGATGGAGAAGCAGCTTCATCCCATGGTCCTTGCAGAGCCCCCATGGCTTTGGGGTGGCAAGAACAGAGGGTGTTCCCAGAAGGCCACTCGGGTGGCAGAGGATGGACTGGCTGGGGACAGTTTGGAGGGGCTGGCATTCTGGCAGTGGAGTGGAAGAGCCCTCAGGAGGATCTCAGACTATGCCCCAGTGGCACTGGGACCCAAACCCCTGCAGCCACCTCCCACCTCTCCCTGGGGCGTCTGGGACCCAGCCGGAGATCAGGGCGCCTCACCTGCCAGGCTCGCAGCCCTGCGGCTGGCAGGGGGTGGGAGTCCAGTCCAGCTCACTGAGGGGCGAGGCTTTGGGGAGGGGGCTGCCAAGTAGGCGGGGCTTGGGGAAAGGTTCGCCGAGGAGGTGGGCCTTTGAGGGCCAAGCGCTGAGGGGCGGGGCTTTGGGTGGGGCCTTGAGGAGGCGTGGCTTCAAGGGGGTTGAGGGTGTGGCGGGGTTTAGGGGCGGGCCTTGAGGTGATGCGCTGAGAGGCGGAGGAGCTTGGAGTAGGCCTGGCTGGGGGTTGCGGTGTTGAGATGCGGAGAGCTAAGGGGCGGGGCTTGGAAGGTGGGACCAAAGATCTAGGCAGAGCAGGGGGCATGTGAGGGAAGGATCTTCATCAGGCACCTGTTACAACCCCACTCCCAGAGCTGGAAGAGGCCCACCAGAAGTGCCCACCATGGTGGTACAAGTGTGCCCATAAAGTGCTCATATGGAACTGTTGCGTTCCGTGGGTGAAGTTCAAGAACATCATCCACCTGATCGTCATGGACCCCTTCGTGGACCTGGGCATCACCATCTGCATCGTGCTCAATACCCTCTTCATGGCCATGGAACATTACCCCATGACGGAGCACTTCGACAACGTGCTCTCTGTGGGCAACCTGGTAGGAAGGGGACAAGGGGAGAGGGTGGCCATTGGGGAATGGGATGGGAGAGGCGCAGCAGGGTCCAGTGGGGCTGTCTGGGCTGTGTGGAAATGTGGAGCACTGTTGGGGGCCATATGCCGACAGCTGGGGTTATTTTCCCATCATATGGGGGCATGAGTTGATGTACACGGAGGTGAATGGGGTGATCTAGGGCTGTGGTCCCCAACCCCCGGGGTCGCAAACAAGCAGGGAGCAAGCGAAGCTGCACCTGTATTTACAGCCCATCCCCATCTCTTGCATCACCGCATAAGCTCCGCCTCCTGTCAGATCAGCGGCCGCATTAGAGTCTCATAGGAGCACGAACCCTGCTGTAAACTGCACATGCCAGGGGTCTAGGTTGCATGCTCCTTATGAGAATCTCATGCCCGATAATCTGAGGTGGAGCCGAGGCGGTGATGCTAGCGCTGGGGAGCAGCTGCAAATACAGATCATCATCAGCAGAGAGGTTTGACTGCACAATAAATGTAATGCTTGAATCATCCTGAAACCATCCCCCTCCTCCCCAACCCTGGTCCGGGGGAAAGATTGTCTTCTATGAAACCAGTCCCTGGTGACAAAAAGGTCGGAACCCACTAATCTAGGGCATGTAGAATTTGGGCTTCAGGGTATTTGGGGGCAGGTAGAGTGCGGTGAGGTGCTGGGCTTCTTAAGATCAGGGCTCCTGGGAATCTGGGGTCCAGACCATGCCCTGGAGCAGGGGCAGGGAGTGGGGGTGTGGAGATGTGGGTGGGGGGCTGGCTGGCAAGTCTCTCTGCTTCTGGAGGTTGTCATGGGTCTGAAAGTTACCAAGGGGCCTGGCAGTGGGGCATATAGCCATGTGCACCCAGGCCCAGGAGGACCCAGGGAATAGTCCCCCACCCCTTGCCCGTTTCTCCAGCTCTCCAGTGACCAAGCTGGCTCCCTTGTCCTGCTCTTTCCTGCTCCACTATTGTTGACACACACTGATCCACCGGCTGATCCCGGCCCATTAGGAGCATTATCACCTCGTTGCCAGCCCCAGTAGAGCCTGACAAAGGGACAAAGCTGCCTCCTCCAGCCCTGCCCCACCCTCCCCAATTCCCCTTGCAGTTTTTCCAGGGTGGCAAATGGGCAGATGCTGCCCCAACCCTGAGGGTGAGGGGAAGCCAGGGAGAGTAAGATGTGGGGCTTGGGGCAGGACCAAGGCTGGGTAGGTGGCATGAGAATCAGACCCTGGACCCCCAGCTTTCGAACAGGCACATCTATCTCCTAGAGGTGCCCAGGCAGCTGTGGCCGGGCCAGGCTGGAGTGGCAAGGGTGTGCTCTGGACTCATGGCACAGCTGCTGGGGTGTGTGTGATAGGCCGGGCCTGCCTGCCTGCCCACCCCCTGCCCACACTGTGCTGCTGTCTGGGCACCTGCTATGGCCAGGGACAGCTCCTGGGAGGGGCTCAGCATGTGCCCGGGCAGGCTGTGGACCCAGGCAGCTGGTGCCCAGCAGGAGGGGGGCGGTACCCAGGGAGCCTTCAGGGACTATGCCACCCTCAGAACCCTGTGTCCAAGGTTGGCGGGAGGCAGCTCTGGCCTTCTTTCTATTGGTTTTGCCCCTTTTGGCCCATGCCCTAGACATTTGAGTTCACCAAGATCTGCTGGGTCCTGGGACTGGCCCCAGTGGAGAGGCTTTAGGGCAGAGAGACAGGAGGCTGAATTGAGCACCCCGAGACTTGGGCTTGAGATGCAACTCATTCCCACATGGGTGGCATGGCTGAGAGCTAGCTGCTAACCTCACCAAGCCTTAGTTTCTCATCTGTGAAACCAGTGTGATAGTCCCCCACCCAACGTCGTAGAGACTGGGATACCAATGAGATCATGGTGTGACCCACGGAGCGCTCTAAATATTGAATATTATGGTTGGGTTGAGGCCCTAAGAAGTTAAGTGACCTGCTCACAGTCACAAGGCCAGGAATGGATGGGAACAGGTCTCTGGGTCATACCCTCCTCTGCCCCATGGCTTGCCCGTTGAGCCTGCCCCTCCCTCACATGGGTCCTACTACGTGCCTCTCTGAGGGCTCTGGTCCCTTCCCCTTGGCCCCCACAGCCTCTGCCAGGAGGTGGGAGAGGGATGGGAGAGGGATGGGAGATTCCCAAGGCCCTGGTCTCCCTGAGGCTCTGTGACAGGGACCCCACCCCACCCTGCAGGTCTTCACGGGCATTTTCACAGCAGAGATGGTACTGAAGCTGATCGCCATGGACCCCTACGAGTATTTCCAGCAGGGCTGGAACGTCTTCGACAGTATCATCGTCACCCTCAGCCTGGTGGAGCTGGGCCTGGCTAACGTGCAGGGGCTGTCTGTGCTCCGCTCCTTCCGTCTGGTACTTGAACTGCCAGGGCCAGGGGCGGAGAAGGGGTGGGGTGAGGATAGTAAGGAGGTGGGAGGAGGAACCCCAGGAAGCCAGAGGGCTGGAAATGAGGCCCCTCTGGCCTGTGCATGCCACGTGACCTCAGAACCTTTCTTACCTGTAAAAGAGGGAGAAAGGGAGCCCTCACTCCTTGTCCCAGGGCTGCTGGGAGACCAAACTGACAGGCCCAGACTCAACACTGGGTTTGATTCCTTAATTAACGACCTTGGGCAACAGTAGAGCAGAGACTCCAGGCCCTTAGGGTAGACCTGAAAACTGAGGTTCTGGAAGCTCATTAGGTATGGGATTGGGATGTCTGAATTAGTGTCTTTCTACCACCCCATAAAGAGCACTTTTATTATTTTGTAAACTTTATTATGAGACCTTTCACACATACACAAAGGTATAGAGAAAGAATAATGAACCTCCATGTACCTATCACACCAACGTTGACCAGCTCCACCAGCTGTCAACGTTCTACAATTCTTGTTTCATCTGTCCCCCCAATTTTTATTGGGGGGGCAGTGTGTTAAAGAAAATCCCAATATATCATTTCACCTGTAAATACCTCAGTCTGTATATTTAACAGATAAGGAGTTTTTTTTCTTTTTAACACATCATGAGCACAAGATGGTAGATTTTGACTATGCCCATTTAACAGAGAGGCAAACTGAGGCTTCAGATCACTCAAGGCAGGTGGGTTTGAGCTACTGCAAACTGTTCTTTCTCCTGAGGATGGGGCTGCCTTGGGTTGGGCCGGTGGTCCTTGGGACTCATTCGCCCCTGCCCTCCCCTTAACTCCCCACAGCTGCGGGTCTTCAAGCTGGCCAAGTCGTGGCCGACGCTGAACATGCTCATCAAGATCATTGGCAACTCAGTGGGGGCGCTGGGCAACCTGACGCTGGTGCTGGCCATCATCGTGTTCATCTTCGCCGTGGTGGGCATGCAGCTGTTCGGCAAGAGCTACAAGGAGTGCGTGTGCAAGATCGCCTCGGACTGCAGCCTGCCCCGCTGGCACATGCATGACTTCTTCCACTCCTTCCTCATCGTCTTCCGCATCCTGTGTGGGGAGTGGATTGAGACCATGTGGGACTGCATGGAGGTGGCCGGCCAGCCCATGTGCCTCACCGTCTTCCTCATGGTCATGGTCATCGGCAACCTGGTGGTGAGTGAGGTCGGCCGTGTGGCTCCCCGCCTTCACCCAGGAAGTGAGGAAGACGGGCCCCGTTCCTTTATTTCCTTTGCACTGGGCTGTCATTCGAGGGCCTTTTCCCTGGTAGGCTGAACTGTATGAAGTCGCTGATATTTGACTATTTCCTATCTCCCCTGCCTCTCCTCCCCCAAATGGCAATTTTATGTGGTTTAACAAAGTGGTTCTCAAATTTTAACTTGCTTAAGCATCACCCGGGAGTTTCTTAAACCGTAGATTCCTGGCCCCAACCCCAGAGAATCTGATTCAGCGGCTCTGGGCCAGGGCCTCAGAATCTGCATTTCTGACAAGCTCCAGGTGATGCTGATGCTGGTCCAGGGACCAGGCTGTGAGGAGCACTGCAGAAACCTAGTACTTTGAGTAAATAACATGATAACAAGTCAAACAGACCCGTGTTCCAATCCCAGCTCCTTCGCCATTGTCTGTGTGACCTTGAACCAATTACTGCTCTCTCATTGGGCTGGGTTCTCTGTCACACAGAAGAAAAATAATAAGTACCTCATGGGGTCGCTGGGGAGATTGACCACCATAGTGTGCAGAAAGGCACAGCATGGGTGGGACCAGGACCCCTGCGCCTCTCCGCCTTCCCCACCCTTGTAACCTCCACTGTTCTGGGGCTGGTGGGTCCAGGCTCTGAAAAAGAGAACCAGGGACAGGCGTTGGGAGAATGCAGGGATGGCATAAACTGCGTCCCTCCTGCCACTTTCTGTGTCTCAGGGCTTGGCGTGCGGGGCTAGTGCGGGGGCCAGTACACAGGGGAGGGCCAGGGGCATGGGGCCATGGCCAGCCCACCAGCATTTCTGTGGCTAGGGCCTGTGGAAGCATCTCTCCTTACCCTGCTGACCCTGATTCCTCCCCTTCTTGGGGTGGGGGTGAGGGTCACTTCTGCCAGAGCCCTGCAGTGCTGTGCCAGCTGTCCCCTGCGGTGGCCGGCGCTGCCCCGGGCAACAGGGGGTGGGAAGACGCCTGTCCCCACGTTCCAAAAAGGCCTGTGGAATCCTTGAGCTGCCAGCTCAGCTCTTCTCAGATATCACTGAGCTCTGGCTGGGGGCAGGGGTGGCTGGGGGAGGGGGTGTCACCTTGGCTAGAGGAGGACACCATGGGACAGCTAGAGAGGAGAATCCAGGCCTGCTGTCCCTGAGAGGAAGGTCTTAGGGAGTGGGGGCAGAGAGGGAAGAAGGTGCCTGGGCCCAACTTTGGGCAGGATTGGGGTGGAGGGTAGCAAGCCCTGAGCAGTAGTTTGTGGATGTACATTTAAGGTCCTGGAGGTGACTGAGTCTGCAGGGGGTTTCTGTCTCTCTATGTAGAAACTCTAAAATGTTTCAAGCCCCCCACCTTGGCACTTACTGACAGTGAAATCTTGAGCAAGTTATTTAACCTCTTTGGGCCTTGGTTTTCTCATCTGGAAAATGGGGATGATAACAGAGAGGACCTGCTTCACTGGGTGGTCGTGAGGATCACGTGACACCCATCAGTGCTCAGCAAAGTGCTTGGCTCACATAGCCAGGGGAGTTCAGATGTTCCAAGCATGCAGGAGGGGCAGTGGCGGTTTAGGTCGCAGCCATTGGCATAATGCTCCTGTATTGGTGTTGGGCTCCTGCCATGTGCCAGTCCCTGTGCAAAGGGCTTTACAAGCATTGTCCCTAATCCTCTCAACCACCCTGTGAGACAGGTAGTGTTATCTCCGTGCTCTTGGGGAGGTACTGCCCAGAACCACACAGCTAGTGACAACTGAGCCAGGACTAGACCCGGGTCTGTACAACTGTAATAACAATGACATCAATAATAGTAGTATCAGGATAATGACATCAACACCAGCAACAACGATGGTGACAGCTGGCAGTTATTTAGCATGTACCTACCATTCGGAGCCCTTTATGAGTATTCATTCACTCCATGATCACATGTGCTGTTTTATCTCTGTTTTATAGATGAGGAAGTAGAGGCTTGGAGAGGTGAATTGGTCATGTTTGTAGCATTTGAGCCCCAGCAATCTGGCCCCAGAATCTGGAACCACCGCATGGCACTGACTCTGTGTGGGTGTCATCCCCCATTGCGTGCACACACCCTGCCCCACCCACTGACACCCTTTTCTAGCCCAGCTCTGTGGCTCTCCCAGTTTTCTCAGATGGAGTGGAGTGGCCCAGGGAGGTGGCACTGTCAGCTCCTTGGGCATTGTCCCCTCCCACCCCTCCCCAGGCCTCAGAGAAGCAGGTATCTGCCAGAGGGCACCAGGGCACTCTGCCAGGGAGTGTGGGGACCTGTGTGCCCTGTGCCCATGGCAATTGGTCACTTCTTCTGGGTTACTGTGAAGAAGAAGAGGAAGTGACTAGGGCATAAGTAGCCCACCGCACAGAGCCCCCAGGGAGCATGATGTTGGCCCTCTCCCCTTCCCCTCCCTCCCCCTGGCCTGAGGTGGCTATTTCTGTCTTAAGCAAGAGCCGTGTGCAAACCCTGCTGACCCAGAGAGCAGCTAATTCCCATCTCAGATGTGTTTCTGGCAACTGGATGCCTCCCCCCAAAAGAGGGAGAAGAAAGACCAGTACATTTTGGTGGGGGGCAAAGGCAGAAAAATCGCTAGGGGATGTGGCAGGGTGGGGAATAGAAAGCCCCTCCTCCACCAGCACATTCTCTCAAAGAGGGTTTTAATATATTTTTTAAAGATATTATGTTAACATAATTAACATAGCATAGTGAAGACAGTGACTAGAAGACCCTGGAGGACGCTAGTGACAGCCAGTGGGGAGACGTGGCTCCTCCTTGGCCAGAGGAGATGGCCAAGGGTGGCAGGTCTGCAGGTGCAGGCTCCCCTACCCCTGCATGTCCACTCACACCCCTAGCCCTGCCCAGGCCCCAGAGTAAGAATCTGGCTATGCCTCTGGCTGGCAGAAGCCAGGACCCACCCCCCACCCCAGCCTGGCTTCACCTTCCACCTTCCTCCCACCGCCCTGGGACAGGTGGATTGGTGGAAGGGAAGGCCACCACACTGCGAACCTCCAGGGCTGCCATTCACATTGTAGTCTAAATGAATGATACTCTCGAAAGTTGTGCAGTGACTAGAAGCCTGGGTTCTAGGCCTGACCATGCTGTGTGTCCACCCCTCTGGGACTCAGTTTCCTCATCTATAAAATGCTGAGCTGGCTTTGGATTTAATCATGCTCCTCCCTACACCTTGTACAGCTTTCTGTTCTTGCACACATAATAACAGCCAAGATGTTTGGAGAGCCTCCTGTGTGCTCTGCCTGTATTGTTCTGTTAATCCTTACAACAATGCGAGGAGTACTAGAATCATCCCTGTTTTACAGATGAGGAAACTGAGGCACAGAGCAATGAAGCAAATTGCCTCAGGACACACAGCTAGTAAACTGGGGTGCAGCCAGGTAGCCTGGTTTCAAGATCTGTGCACCCCAGTCTCTACTGCCACCCACACGCACAGCATTGTACACGTCTGATCGACTGTCTGTCTCTCCTGGGCTGGGAGCCCCCTGAGGCCACTCACACGGTGACAGGGCTCAGTAAATGCCTGTCTCCATTTAAAGGGGGTGCTGAAGGGAAGAGCAATAGCCTCTTAGGTCCCTTTCTGTAGGGATGTGGGAAGAGAACCAGGAGTAGGTGGGGGAGGGAACCCCCAAGGGGAGAAAATGGGGTAAATAGCAGTAGGTCAAATGCTCCTCCAGGGCAACAGGGGACAGGTATATGAGCACCTGGGAGCACAGGGTCTGTTAAAAGTCCCACTTAACAGATGAGGAAAACAAGGCTGAAAAGATAAGGTTCCCAGTAAGTCCTGGAAACCGGGATACTTGAGCCCTATTCTTTGTTCTGCACCCTCCAGAAGTGGAGGTAGAGGACAGAGTCAAGGGGCCCCTGTCCTGCAGTGGGCCTCCCCAAGTCCTGCCTCTGCCTTGGGCAGCAGAGTCCTCTCACGTGCCCAAGCCTCAGTTTCCACATCTGCGGGGGGGATCATAACTGTCCTCACCTCCACGAGCAGTTGGGAGCCTTCTATTAGGTGACATTCTTTTTGAATGCCCAGCATGTGGTGGTTCTGATCTGTAGCACCGAGGACCCTCATGCTGGCTGAAGGTGGCACCCCCAGGGTCCCGGAGGCTGAAGTGAGGTTCCTGGCCCCTGCCCCCAGGTCCTGAACCTGTTCCTGGCTCTGCTGCTGAGCTCCTTCAGTGCTGACAGCCTGGCAGCCTCAGACGAGGACGGCGAGATGAACAACCTGCAGATCGCCATCGGGCGCATCAAGTGGGGCATCGGCTTCGCCAAGGCCTTCTTGCTGGGGCTGCTGCACGGCAAGCTCCTGAGCCCCAGGGACATCATGCTCCGCCTCGGGAAGCCTGGGGGAGCTGAGGAGGCTGAGGAGGCCGGGGAGAGTGCCCCTGAGGACGAGAAGAAGGAGCCACCGCCCGAGGAGCACCTGAAGAAGGACAATCACATCCTGAACCACGTTGGCCTGGCCGACGGCCCTCCCTCCAGCATTGAGCTGGACCACCTCAACTTCATCAACAACCCCTACCTGACCATACAGGTGCCTATCGCCTCCGAGGAGTCTGACCTGGAGATGCCCACAGAGGAGGAAACTGACACTTTCTCGGAGCCTGAGGACAGCAAGGTGAGCTGGGGCCGGGGCTCAGATAAACCTGGCTTCAAATTCTTGTGTGACCTCGAGCAAGTCACAAATCCTCTCTGAGCATCAGTTTTTCCATCTATAAAATGGGAGTAATACCCTGTGGCATCGTTGTTACATGAGATGCAGTGTGTGAAGCACACAGTAAGCTCTTAGTAAATGTTGACTGTTATCACAGTTATTAATGTGGTTATTATGATTGGCCCTGCCTGTCTTGATACTCTGGTCTCCTCCCCTCACTCTTGTCCCAAAACCTCACCTGGGCCACTTTCACCAGCAGGTGGCGCCCTTGGACAGGATGCTTTTACCTGGGGCCCCCTCAGCTCCAGGACTGGGACCCAAGAGGCCTCCCTTAAATCCCCCCCTGGGTGTGAGGCCCCTGCCAAGTCCTTGTCATCTATTTCTGCTTAGACCCCACCTGGGGCTGCTCCCCACCTCCCAGTGTGGGCTGAGGCACCAGGCCCAGGTGGGGGGCTCTGAGGAGAGAAGCTGTGGGCCAGCGGGAGTTGGGGACAAAGAGAGCAGCTAGTGGCAGCACAGCCTCCAGGCAGGAAACCGTGGGGGGGGCTACTGCTGGGTTCATATGCCCCTCCCGCGCCTCTGCTCCCTCCCCGGGTACAGAAAGGGCTGGAACGAAGTGGCAGTCACCCCCAGGGGCTGAGGCTGGGACCCTACCTGGGCCTCCAGGGGTGCTGGCTCTGAGACCCCGTCACCACTGCCCAGCTCTGGGCCTGGCTGGGCACCAGAGCCTGATGAACTTTGCCCTGAAAGCTCTTGTCTCCTTATTCCCCCCCAAATATGTGGCACACTGACTTACCAGGGGGCCCAGTGCCTGCTGAGCTATAAATACCCAGGAAATGTGGCACCGACCTCGACCTCGGTATGAGACACATGGGTGGGGGAGGGCTAGAGAGCTCCTGGGTCCAAGGCTGTGCCAGGGGAGGGGCCTGGGGACTCTTTTGAGGGGGGCAGACATGGCTCTAGGGAGGATTGAGGGAGTTGGGGTACACATTTGGAGCAAGCAGCTCAGTGGATGCCCTGGCTGACCTAATGCTCTGTGCCTCGGTTTCCCTTTCTGTCAACTGAGAACAACACCACCCTGGTTTTCCGGTCACCACTCTGGATATGGAGCTCCCCCACAAGCTGCCCTCTCCGTCTTTCTCTTCAGGGCCCCCCCTACCCCGCCATGCAGGGGTCCCCTTGCTGAGTGGAGGCTGGGGCCGGGAAGCCGGCCTGGAGCTGCCCCAGGAGGGGTGGGAGGAAGGCTGGCCGGGCTGGAGCACCAGCCTACCCCCACCCGCCCCCACTCCGATCAGGTTCCCTTGGCGCTGGACTGGGGCTTTGGCTGGGGAAAATTTTCCACCCTTTCTGGATTCCTCCGCCAAACGGACCCCAGGAGAGGGAAGGCTCAGACCCTGGGGGCACCACCTGCCGTTCTCTGTGGGCTGTGGCACCCCAGTTCCATCCCAGCCCCTTTCCTACTCCTGCCCCCTCAAAAGTGCTTCAGGCCTCTGACACCTCCCCTCCCAGCCTCCCCTCACCCAAGGCCCTCACATGCCCCTTCCCAGGCCCCAGCCCTGCCCACGCCAAACGTAAGTGCCATGAGGGCAGGACGGAGGCTGCCTGGGTCCCTGTCGTTGTTCTGCACCAGACATGGCGCCAGCTCAATAATCCTGGGCTGAGTGAGCGAGTGAATGTGTTTGCTCCACCCCCTCCTCCTCCTTTCCCTGCTGGTCTCCCATCCTGCCCCACCTGGTCACGCGACCCTATGGCCCCCACAGAAGCCACCGCCGCCACTCTACGACGGGAACTCCTCAGTCTGCAGCACGGCTGACTACAAGCCCCCCGAGGAGGACCCTGAGGAGCAGGCCGAGGAGAACCCCGAGGGGGAGCAGCCTGAGGAGTGCTTCACTGAGGGTGAGGGCGCCCCCACGCCCCGCCCGGCAGCCCCAGCTAGGGGCCAGGCCAGAGGGCACAATGCAAAGCACATGGGCCTTCCTCCCCTGGCCCTGCCCTGCCCTGCCCTGCCCATCCGGGCCAGCGCACCCCTGGGCCTCCAGCCTGCGCAGGGGGCCACAGCAGTGCCCTCGGCGCAGGCCTGGCTCTAAGCGAACGCTCAGGAGTACAAGTGTCAGCTTGCGAGACTTCTCTTCTCCTCCTCCTCCTCCTCTTCTTCCTCCTCCTCCTCCTCCTCTTCAGGGAGAGAGGCCTGCCCAGACCTTCAGTTGACAGCCCTGGAGAAACACTGTTGTCCAGAGGGCCTGGGCTGTGCCGAGTGAAGGCTGCCTGGGCGAGGTGGGGGGGGCGGGCACAGCAGTTCCTGGGCTGGTGGCCTGAGCCCCTGTTTTCAGAAGGTCTTTCCTCTGCGTACCCATCAGCTGATACGTGGGGGGAGCGTCCTGTGGAGGGAGGCCCTGAGCTCCCCATGTGAGCCAGCTGGAGCCAGGTGTCGGGAGGAGGTGGGAGCCCCGAGTCTGGGGGCAGCAAGGTGGGGGCTGTGGGGGGGTGCATCCTGGGAGCTGCGGGAACACAGTGTCCGTGTACCCCGAGGCAATTCCAGGCCCATGACGTGGTGCTGCCCCTGCCCTCCCGCAGCTTGTGTGCAGCGCTACCCCTGCCTCTACGTGGACATCTCCCAGGGCCGCGGGAAGATGTGGTGGACCCTGCGCAGGGCCTGCTTCAAGATCGTCGAGCACAACTGGTTCGAGACCTTCATTGTCTTCATGATCCTGCTCAGCAGTGGGGCCCTGGTAGGCACCACCCAGGGGAGGGGACAGGGGCAGGTGCCAGGCCCAAAGCAGGCCCTCCCGGGGGCCCCTCCACTCCACACAAGGAAGGACGAGGCTGGGACAGTCCCAGACCCTAAGAATCCTAAAGGAACTCACTTGCGCTTCCAGGATATGTTTCTTAACAGGACAGATAGGCCTCCCTTGTTCTGTGGGCACTGACTTGTGTGCACCCCTGGCCGATGGGGGGCAGGAGGGTCCTGGGAATTGAGGTTAAGTGGGGGGCAGGACTGAAGATGTGTCACTGTGATCCCCCAGGCAGATGACTGAGATTTGCTGCTATAAGGCCTGGAAAGGGGAGCTGGGGGACTTCTCCCCATCAGGAAACGCACTTATCCCATGATGGGCAGGGGGGTCTGGGAGATGGCCACAGCCTGCCCCTTGGGCTGGGCCCGCATGGCAGACCCCTGGGAACCAGCAGTGTCAGACAGGGAAGGGGATGTGGCTGCTGCCCCAGCCTGCCAGACCCTGGCCACCCCGGTGGTGCTGGTGCCCCCAGGCCTTCGAAGACATCTACATCGAGCAGCGGCGAGTCATCCGCACCATCCTGGAGTATGCGGACAAGGTCTTCACCTACATCTTCATCCTGGAGATGCTACTCAAGTGGGTGGCCTACGGCTTCAAGGTGTACTTCACCAACGCCTGGTGCTGGCTCGACTTCCTCATCGTGGACGTGAGTCCGCCCCAGTCCTGGCTTCACAGCCAGATCCAGAGGCCGTCATCGTGGCCGAGGACCTCAGGAAGCCCAGGCCTGAGGGGCAGGGCCTGCCCAAGGCCATACCAAGAGCCAGACCCCAGCCCAGTTTCTCAGACGCAGCTGCCCAGGGAGCGGACAGGGGCTGGGGAGACCTTCCTTTCTCCTAAGGGAGAGGGGGCCTTGGGGCCAAGACAGAGAGTGGGAGCGTTGCTCAGGCTGCCTGCCAGCAGGAGTAGAAGATGCTCACATCCTCCTTGGTGGGCCCGCTGCCCTGCGAGGGAGGCAGGCACGTCCCTCCCGTTCGCCGTCATCCCCAGCTAACCGATGGCTTCGCCGAGGAGGAGCCCAGGCTCCTGTGGGTGCTGGGACGGGCCCCAGGGCTGCTCTTCCCACCAGACACCAGACAGGACCGCCCACCAGGGAAGGGGTCTGAGGAAGACAACCAGGAGCATGACAGCGGGAGGACCCCTGTGGCAGGCCCGGCTCCCAGGGCTGTGTCTGTGGGCCTGGGGCAGGCGGGGGGCACTGCACCCACTGACCACCCCACCTTCCCTTTGCAGGTCTCCATCATAAGCCTGGTGGCCAACTGGCTGGGCTACTCGGAGCTGGGACCCATCAAATCCCTGCGGACACTTCGGGCACTGCGGCCCCTGAGGGCACTGTCACGATTCGAGGGCATGAGGGTGGGTGCCGAGGGGCCCCCTGGGCGGGCGGGGCTGGGGGAGCAGCCACAAGGCAGGGTGGTGGGTGCGTGTCTGCACTTCAGCCACCGCCTCCCACCCTGGGACAATGCCAACACAGCCCCTGCCTGCCACACTCCCACCTCCTGCCTCCCGCCCTCTCCGCCTGCCCTTAGCTCATCTCTACACCGCTGGGGGGCAGCAGAGACTGAGGCAGCACCCAAGAGGGCCCCACGCCGGGGAAGAAGAGGAAGGCAGGCAGGAGTGTGTGGTATTTAGGAGTGGTTTAGGGGTGGCTTTATGGGTGTCCCTCCTCAACCTCAGGCTGGGGCCCCCCAGGGCTCTGAAACATAAGCAAGTGGGAAGGTGCACCCTGGCTCTGAGCCTGCCCCCTCCTGAGCCTGGGGTCAGGGTCAGGGTCATGCACTTGTCAGTTCAGAGAAGATCCCTTCAGGCTCTTGAGAGCGGAAGTGACAGGTAAACACAGGGCCCGGGCAAGATAAAGGGGACTTCCCCAGAAGGGAGATTTGCTGGGAACAAGACCCACTCCTGAGGGATAAACCCCCATGAATGGGCAGGCCAGCAGGGAGCTCTGCCCAAGTGGCTCCCTCCTGTTCCTGCCAGGGCCAGCCAGATGCTGTGCCCTCCCACCCCCCTCCCTGCTTAGGGGAAATACACATTGCCCCAACCAGGAATAGAGCTCCCCTGGGCACCACCAGGCTTGTGCCACCCACTCTGCCTGGAGGTCATGGAATGGCTCTCAGGTTCAGCCCAGACTGCAGTAGTGAGGTGGGCCTGTGTGACCAGGGCTGGCGGGGGACAGGGCTCTGGTCCTGGGGTCCTGCTGCTTTGAAGACCCCAGTGGCCTCTTTTCTGTGCCTTGCCTGTCTCTGTGTCTCTGGTGCTGTGAGCCCATGAACGGGGATGGGTCATGTGGGCTGAATTTCCTACGGGGGCCGAGGAAAGAGTGTTTGTCTCCTGCCTGGTGACCCGTGACTGGGCTGCTTCCAGAGAAGCCCAGCGCCCCCAGTCTGGGCTGATGGCTCCAACCAAGCAGAAAGCCCAGGCCTGCAGCTCCCCGCCCCTCCCTCCACACGCAGCCCAGCACATGGCTTCTCCCCTCTGGGCCTGGCTCAGATTGGCTCTCCTCCAGGAAGCCCTCCCTGCATGACAGTGCCAGCTCTGCCTGGCCCCCTGGGCAGTGTGTAGAGGGGGAGCCCTCCCTCCGAGGTGAGGAGAGGCTCTGGCAATGACCCCCCCGTCCCCAGGTGGTGGTCAACGCCCTCCTGGGCGCCATCCCCTCCATCATGAATGTGCTGCTCGTCTGCCTCATCTTCTGGCTCATCTTCAGCATCATGGGCGTGAACTTGTTCGCTGGCAAGTTCTACTACTGCATCAACACCACCACTTCTGAGAGGTTTGACATCTCTGAGGTCAACAACAAGTCTGAGTGTGAGAGCCTCATGCACACGGGCCAGGTCCGCTGGCTTAACGTCAAGGTCAACTACGACAACGTGGGTCTGGGCTACCTCTCCCTCCTGCAGGTGGTGAGTGTGACCTGCTGCTCCTGCCGGGAGCTGGGACAGAGGTGCCTGCAGTCCCTGTCATGGTACCTGAGTCCCCTGTCATTCCTTGTCAGGGGGCTGCCCACCCTGCTCCAATGCTGTGGGACCCCCAAGGCGGTGTCTAGGCCTCTTTAGCCTCTAGGGGAGACCTCCAGGGAGGACCAGGCTGGGCAGGGGAAGGAAACTCATGGCTGATGGAAGCAGGGAGCAGCCCCCTCCTCTCACACCCCAACCACACTCTCCCAGGCCACGTTCAAGGGTTGGATGGACATCATGTATGCAGCCGTGGACTCCCGGGAGGTGAGTTGGGGTTGCTGAGATGTGGCAGGTGAGCGAGCCAGGACTCAGACCATAGGGAGCCACCGCGGCACATTCTGCCCCTCCCTGCCCCACTGTGTCACCTCCTCGAGGGCCCCGAGACCAGGCAGCCCAGGGGTGGCTGGGTCCTGCCCATGGTGCTTTGGGGAGTGGAGAGAAGCCAGTGTGTGCACCCAGCCCCGCCCGTGCTGTGGCCCCTGCAGCAGGAGGAGCAGCCGCAGTATGAGGTGAACATCTACATGTACCTCTACTTCGTCATCTTCATCATCTTTGGCTCCTTCTTCACCCTCAACCTCTTCATCGGTGTCATCATTGACAACTTCAACCAGCAGAAGAAGAAGATGAGTATCTAGCTCGGCCCTCCCCAGGCACTCCCCGCGCCAGGTCTCCCCCTCCCTGCCTCACCTGCTCATTGCCGGTGTATAGGTGTATATTCACAAGCCGCCTGAGCACCTACTATGCTGTGACTGGCGGTGAGAGTAGGCCAGCCAGCCTGGGTCCCCATCCCACCAGGGGACCTCGAACAAGTGACCTGGCCTCCCTGAACCTCGGTTTCCTTATCTATAAAATGAGGTCGATGCAGCCTGCCTCGGTGGGTGATTCCAAGGACCCAGCCAGATATCAGGGGAAACCATCTGGCCCGAAACAGCCTGCAGGACAGTGTTGGTCCCCTCCCTCTGTCCCCCACGCCCCTCCCCTCCCTTCTCTGGACCCTTAATCCCTCTCTGTCCCCTTCTTTCCTCCATCTCTGGCCCATCCAGGTCCCCTGCCCCCTTCCCACCAGGCCCCTGTGCAGGGATGGGGGCTGCCTTAAGGGTGGTACCTGAGGTAGGGGGTCCTGGAGGCAGAGAAGGGGGACCCCTACCTCAACCTTACGGGCCCTATCCCACTATACTTTGGAGGGAAAGACATCTTCATGACGGAGGAACAGAAGAAATACTATAACGCCATGAAGAAGCTTGGCTCCAAGAAGCCACAGAAGCCAATTCCCCGGCCCCAGGTACCTGCCTCTGGGCCCTCTTCCTGGGGCCTGTACCAGGCTCCTGCCCAAGGGGACTGATGGGGGTAAAATGCAGCCTGCGTTCTGCCTGCCAGGCTGTGTCCCTGGGTGAGGCTGGGTCCACCTGCAGGGGACTTGGTCCACCTGCAGGGAGGGATACATCTCTATAGTGGCACAGAGGCACCATATGCACAAGCAACACCTGCCTGCCAAACTCCAGTCGCTGATTTACTCCTCACCCAGCTCTGCACGGCCCCCCATATCCATCCACCTCCTCACTTGGGACCCTCGGTGGCCTCTGGGGCAAGGGCCCCACAAGGGTGAGGAAGAAGATGTCCAGACACCCTCCCCAGTGAGCAAAGCCTTTGGGAGAAGGGGCATGGGTAACTGGGAGACCTGGAAACAAAGAAGGGTCTCAGAGTGAGGAGGACTGCCCACGGACCCCACAGAGTGACCTGTCCCAGACCCGCCAGTGGTCTGATGGTTCACTGTTCCTCCCCTGGCCAACTCCACCACAGCTCCAACACCTCCCCCATCTCTCTCTCCTCTCTGTCATGCTGTTGTGCCATCCTGTATCTCCTGCCTGCCCACCCGTACCCTGCCATGTCCACACATGTATGTGCAACACTCTCACCCGTGCTGCAGAACAAGATCCAGGGCATGGTGTACGACTTCGTGACGAAGCAGGTGTTCGACATCACCATCATGATCCTCATCTGCCTCAACATGGTCACCATGATGGTGGAGACAGACGACCAGAGCCAACTCAAGGTGGACATCCTATACAACATCAACATGGTCTTCATCATCGTCTTCACGGGCGAGTGTGTGCTCAAGATGTTTGCCCTGCGGCAGTACTACTTCACCGTTGGCTGGAACATCTTCGACTTTGTGGTTGTCATCTTGTCCATTGTGGGTGAGCAGGGCTAGGCTGGGCCCCTGGGGCAGCACCAAGATGAGTCACTCAGGAAAGCCTGTCTTTGTGCACACACACCTGCCCCTGCACACCTGCACCCTCACACACACTCACAAACACATGTGTCTACATGTGTGCCTGCCATTCACTCTTACTGCACAAAAGCACACAGGGCATGCTCACTGGCAGCCTGTCCCCTGTGCACACACGAATGCACCTCAAAAAACACACTTACCTGACCAGTAGATGCACACTCAGGTGCCCATGTTCTGCATGAAAAACATAAGGAGATGGCTCCGGTATCTGCACATGCTGGAGGAGGGCAGGGTCGTGTGTGTGATTGTGATAGTGAGTAGCTGCCATTTACTGAGCGTTTGCTCTATGCCTGACACTGTGCTGTGCACGTCACAGGCATTATCTTGCTCGTTCATAAAAATGCCATGAGGCAGGTACTGTTGTCACCCCCATTTTACAGATGAGGAAACTGAGTCAGTTAAGTGATATGCCCAGAGTCACGTGGCAGTTTTCTCTCTCTCTGTCTCATACACACACACATACCCTTAAGGCATCTACAAACAGCCTTAGGAATGGCCCTTACCCTCACCCCATCAAGTGGGCAGATCCTGCCCCAGCTCTTCAGGGCATAGATGTGGCCCCGGCCCCAGGACCCCTGGGAGAGCCCAGCCCAGCCCATCTGGTCACTGGGCTGTGCTCTGAGGGCTGAGCTACTGCGGCCCCTTCTTGGGGCAAAGCACAGCAGGCTGGGTACCTGAGCCCCACGTGCCCCCACACTGTGGGCAGCCCCCACCCGAGGGCAGCTGTCCTCACTAGCTCTTCCCCACAGGCCTCGCACTCTCTGACCTGATCCAGAAATACTTCGTGTCACCCACGCTGTTCCGTGTGATCCGCCTGGCGCGGATCGGGCGCGTCCTGCGGCTGATCCGTGGGGCCAAGGGCATCCGGACGCTGCTCTTTGCCCTCATGATGTCACTGCCTGCCCTCTTCAACATCGGCCTCCTCCTCTTCCTGGTCATGTTCATATACTCCATCTTCGGCATGTCCAACTTTGCCTATGTCAAGAAGGAGTCGGGCATCGATGACATGTTCAACTTTGAAACCTTCGGCAACAGCATCATCTGCCTCTTTGAGATCACCACATCGGCCGGCTGGGATGGGCTCCTCAACCCCATCCTCAACAGTGGGCCTCCTGACTGCGACCCCACCCTGGAGAACCCAGGCACCAGCGTCAAGGGTGACTGTGGCAACCCGTCCATCGGCATCTGCTTCTTCTGCAGCTACATCATCATCTCCTTCCTCATCGTGGTCAACATGTACATCGCCATCATCCTGGAGAACTTCAACGTGGCCACCGAGGAGAGCAGTGAGCCCCTTGGCGAGGACGACTTTGAGATGTTCTATGAGACGTGGGAGAAGTTCGACCCCGACGCCACCCAGTTCATTGCCTACAGCCTCCTCTCTGACTTCGTGGACACCCTACAGGAGCCGTTGAGGATCGCCAAGCCCAACAAGATCAAGCTCATCACACTGGACCTGCCCATGGTGCCAGGGGACAAGATCCACTGCCTGGACATCCTCTTCGCCCTGACCAAAGAGGTCTTGGGTGACTCTGGGGAAATGGATGCCCTCAAGCAGACCATGGAGGAGAAGTTCATGGCGGCCAACCCCTCTAAGGTCTCCTACGAGCCCATCACCACCACCCTCAAGAGGAAGCAGGAGGAGGTGTGCGCCATCAAGATCCAGAGGGCCTACCGCCGGCACCTGCTGCAGCGCTCTGTGAAGCAGGCGTCCTACATGTACCGCCACAGCCAGGACGGCAGTGGTGATGGGGCCCCCGAGAAGGAGGGGCTGATTGCCAACACCATGAGCAAGATGTATGGCCGTGAGAACGGGAACAGCAGTGTGCACAGCGAGGGGGAGAAGGGCTCAGCGGGGGACACTGGACCCGCCATGGGGCTTACTTTGGTCAGCCCCTCAGACGCTGCCCCACCTCCCTCCCCACCACCAGGGCAGACTGTGCGCCCAGGGGTCAAGGAGTCTCTTGTCTAGCAGGCAGTGTCGAGATGTCCAGCTGAGCCTTGGCACAGCCCCAAAACTCCCCCGTGGTGCCCACACACTGAGCGAGGGAGCAGGGATTTGAGTCTGGGACTGCATCCGGCTCCTTCGTGGGGGACAGGATTTGGCCACAGTGGGGCTGACCCAGGCCGGAGCACCTGGTTCCGCAGGCTGTGGGAGATGGGCATGCACCAGGGGCTCCATGCTGGGCCCGAGGCCTCTGCCTCTGTGATTGCACCCTCAAGTTGCTCTTACCTCCTCACGGGCCCTGCCACCCCTCCTTTTGGCCTGGGGGAGGTCAGAGCATCAGAATCTCTGCCCCCCACTTGGGGAGGAGCTGGCCTGCGATGGAGAGATTTGGCTGCCCTCCTGTCACCAGAGTCTTAAGGGCTACTGGCCTCTCCCCAGGAAGTGGCTCAGGCCCCTCAGCCCGAGCTTGGACAAAGATGTCTTAACCTCAGTGAGTGCGGACACCTGACCCCAGGGCGCTGCCACCCCCACAACCACCTCCAACCGACTCTGGGCTGCAGCTTCACCTGCCAGCTCAGGAATTCCCTGGAAAAGGGAAATGTGACTCGTCCAGAAATCGCTCCACAAGCCTGATTGGCCACTGGATCCTGATGCATCAGGCTAGGATTGTGACTCCTGAAACCTTTTCCCAGGGCCATGTACAGGCCCACAGCTCCCCTGGCTGGCCCCTAGGGGAGGAGCAGAAGGAAGGATCCCACTTGGGGATGTCCTTTTCTAGGAAGCATGGATGGGCGGTACAGGCTGGGTCCTGCCAGCTGGATCACTGCACTCGGCCTGAGCACTGGGCCTGGGGTGGGGCTAGGGGTCCTGGTGCTCAGGAAGAGATTCTCATCTCTTCCCTCTCTCCCTTCCTCACTCCTCCATGAGCACCACCAGGGCTCCTTGTGGCCTCATCAAGCCTCAGAGATCTCTCCCTCCTCAGCTCTCCCCACACCCACCTCTTCTTCCCTCCTCATCCTCCCCATACCTCTCCTCAAAGTGATCCTAAGGTGGTTATGGTTGAGCTCACGGTAGAGATTTCAACACTGGAGCATGCAGCAGGGAAAGCTCACCTGGCTCAGGCTCAACCTTCCAAATTCCTGCTGCCTGGAAAGCATTTCTGTTGCACCACTAATCTGGGCGTGGCAGTGCCAGGCCTCTGTTCGCTCCCAGAGAACAGAGGCCGAGCTTGGAGGAGGGGGGAAGAAACCTGCTCAGGGGTCACTGGGCTTATTCACTTGTACCTGTGTGGCTGTGTGTCTGCTTGTATGCTTGTAGGCCTGTGTGTATAGCTGTGTGTGTTCAAGTGTGTGTGAACCACTGCATATTGGTGGCTGCAGATGCATGTGTGTCTAGGTATCTTTGTGTATATATGTGTCAGTGTGCCCTGGAGTGTCTGAAGGTCCGTGAGAGTGCAGCTGTTATGTGTGTGTGTCTTCTGTGCAAGCCTGTTCATGGGAGTGTGCCTGTATGTGGGAGAGTGGACCTGTGCTGTGAGTGTGAGGATGAGTGTGAACACGTGGTAAGGTGTGCACTTGGAGTCCCCTGTGGGCCTAAGTTCCTCTTCTTTTTCTTCTTGTTTCTCATGAACAGTTTGATTAAAATTCAGGAAGCAGCAGAACCTTCAAAACAAGATGTGTGTGTGTGCATGTGTGTGTGTGCGTGTATGTGTGCACACACACGTGCATGCCCATGGGCCAGGGGCTTCCTTGGTGTCTGCCCTGCTCTCCCACCCCCTCCCATCCAGCCTGGGTGTCCCTCTCCCTCACTCCCCATGAGTACCCCTCTTCCCCTTCCTGTTTCTTGTCCTCACACCGATGGCCTCAGCCATGCTCCCCCTCTCCCACCTGTGTTTCCTCTATGGAAGGAGGCCTCCTGCTCCCATTCTTCCTGCACCTACTGGGTGAGCCTCCACCTGCCCAGCAACCTGCCCTCTGCCTTTCCCTCCTGGACCCCGACTGGCACAGCCCCCAGAGCCTCAGCGACCTTGTAGAGTGGATTTTCCTCACGGACTGTGCACAGATTGCAGAGGAAGAGTGATGAGCAGGGTCTGGCCTCTCCCTGCCTGCGGCCCCTCCCCTGCAGACCGACACCCATTTCCACCTGGTGCAGGTGGCAATGGGCCCCACGCCAGGCCGGCAGATGGGCTCCTTTGTACAGTTCTTACAATAAACCCTCCCTGGTGCCTCTCATGTGTAGCTTTTCCCTTCTGCACCTCCATGTGTGGATGTGGATGAGGCTCAGGGCAGCAAGAAGCAAGAAAGGCTGGCAGGGATTGGAGTCAGGCGGGGAAGACATGGGAGCCTCGGGGGGCAGGAGGGCAGGAGAAAGAGGGCCCCAGCTCCACCCTCTGGCCCAGTCCAGCTCTCTCCTGCCCCCCTCCAGAAGCCCCTTAGCTGGAGTCCAAGAGGCCAGATAGGGTCAGGGGTCATGCCCCTCCTCCCCCAACAGGAACACCACACTCCCCCTGTCCCAGGAAATACATGTTGGGACCCTATGCCCCCAGCCCTCCTCTCTGGAAGTCCCTTCACCTCTCTGCCCCCCTCAGAGACCTCAGGGTTCCTGTGGGGCACACAGCACAGCCCCTCCCTCCCCTCAGAGGCACTAACCGCCAGGACTCTACCCCTGCCCCTGACCCCAGAGAGCCCAGGGTCACGTGGACCTGTGACAGAGAGTATTCTTAGGTAGGAAACTCGGCCCACAAACCCAGCGGATGAAATATAATCTTGTATGTAATTTTATTTTCTATAACAACTTCTGACTCCCAGGGCTGTAATCCTCCAAACTAGTAAACACTTAATCCTTTTCAGGATTTCCACGCCCCTTTTCCTGGGTCCTGTATGGGGGATGGAGAGGGGCCCTCAGGCTGCCCCCCGAGACATCCCTCAATTGCAATTGCCCCTGCAGCCCCTCCCACCTGCAGTTCTCTTTGCATGTTGCGTGCTGAGCACCCTTACAGGGGTTTGTGAGCTTCCACCAGGGTGCGGACCTCCCTCCCCGGGGTGGGGACTTCTTCTCACTCTAAGTTTCTCCAGACCTCACCTGGAGCCCTCTCAGGCCCCAAGGACAGGAAGACTTGCAGGGTGCCCGGCCCACCCTTGCCCTGAGCCTTGAATGGCAGAAGAAGAAAGGCAAGATGCCAGGTGGGAAGCATGGCTCACACGGGCTCATATTTCACAGCCATCCGCCACCCCGGGCATCAGCACCAGTGTCACCTGCCTGAGGTGGCTATTAGGATCATTTCTATTTTACACAAATGAGGAACTTGGTTGCTGAGAGGTTAAGAATGGGTGTTGCCCAACTGGGGTGCTGTTGGCATGTGGGGCAGGGAAACTCTTTGTGAGCCACTGTCCCTCCTTGGCCCTAGGGCACCCCCTGGTCATGTGACCAGCGCAATTGCCCTGGTGCCTTTGCAGACGTGGGGGGGCACCCCTCGCTGGGAACCTGGGGGCACTTTCTGGCAGGTACACCGCAGGGTTAGGATTCAAACTCACATCCTTCTTAGCTAGCAGGCCTCCTCCTGGGCACAGCAGACCGAGAAAGCCTGGGCTGCAGAAGCAGGCAGAGCTCATCTTCTCCTGAGGGTCTTCCCCCTCCCATCCTTCCCAGGGTGGCTGGGGGCTCACTGCCTTCTTGCTTCCCCAACCCCTTACCCCCTCGTCCTTCTCCCAACCCTCCGAATCTCTTGTTTTGAGGCTATCTTCCTGGAAAGGGGGGGCTGCCAGATGACAGGGTGTGCAGCCCAGGGCGGCTGGGGCAGAAGCAGGGGTGGGCTTACAAGGCCTACTGTTCTGGGAAGAAAAGGGCATCACGAGCCCAGGATGGAGCTCAGTGCTGTTGTCACTGGCAAGGGAACAGCACGGCCCCACCTGCGACAAATAACCCTGCAGGCGGCCGGGGCCCCACTGCCTCCACCCCTCCTGAGGACGGATCCCTGCCCAGCACGAATGGGAATAAAGTCCAAAGGACACATCTGCATCCCCGCCCACGGGGGACGTTGACATGTGCGCATTTGAAGGATGCCAACCGCCCCCGCCAGCCTCCGTGCCCCTGTGGTCACCTGGGCCTCAGGACCAGCTCCTGAGCAGGCCCCCTGCCACACGGCCCAGGCAACACATGTCTGAGCACACACATACAAATGCGTGTGCCCAAGCTTCCCCCAGTTAGCCTCTCAACTTCGGGGGGACACTAGCCCCAAAGCAAACTAAGGCCTCCATCATCAGGGGCTTGGGAAGGGCAGAGTTTGCTAAACCAAGAGACCCCGGATTTTGCCCCAGTCCCCAGGGTTGGTCTCTTTTCAACCACCCCCACCAGCACAGGGCCCATGGTCCCCAAGCTGACCTCAGGTGATGTTTATATTCCTGGGCTGTTTGTTCCGTGAACTGAACATCTGACACCTTTTCAGGGAAATGTTTTTTCATTTGGAACATCTGGAAACAAGCAAGAACATCTGGGACTGTCCGGAACGAGCTGTTCCTCGGATGAAACCTTAACCTTCCTGTCCCCAATTTCCATAGCTCAGGTCCTGGCCTGCACCCCTTGGGAGTGGACCCCAGGCCTGTCAGGGGAGGCCTAGGCCCGGGACTGAATGGCGGGGAGGACACCCAGACCCTCCGCCTTCCAACTCTGGCGTGAGAGGCAGGTCTGCATCACCCTAAACCTGGACATACCTGCCAGCATGGAAAAGTGGGGGCCGTGGGGAGAATGCTATGTGGACAGAGGACACTGGGGACTTGTCATCTCTCCTCCTCTCCTGGGGGTCAGAGGACGAGAGAGAGTGAGAAAGAAAGAAGAGAGAGAAAAAGAAGCTGCCAGACGACGCGAAACTCAGAGTAGGCTGAGCTGCGGGGCTGAAGTTTGCAAGCCTGCAGTGTGCAGTTGTGCAGGCTGTGCCCTGCACAAGGGCATCTTTCAAGGGGCAAGGGCTGTACGGGACCCAAGGGAAGGGGCACAAAGCTGAGCTTAGATGAGTTTCTGAATGCTATGGTTTCATCCGCCATCCTGCGGACTGGCAGGATAAAGCCAGAGGACCTGCCTGCCCAAGACCCCCTGGAGCTGCAGGTGACAGTTCAGTGCCCTCAGAGTTCAACAGTTATGGACTCCCTGAAGAAGCCCCCTGGTTGCTAAGGGGTGGGTTTTCTCTAAACCATGTCCACCTAACACCACCTCCTTTGGCAACTCCCAGCAAACTCCCACAGCATGAGGAAGGGAGGTCTCTCACCAAGGCCTGGACCAAATCTTCTCCCCAGGGGCTACCACACTCCGCCTGCTTTTGCTCAAAAATCTCTGTGGCTCCCTTCCTCCACAGGGTCAATTTCCAACATGGCCACCTGCACTCCAGCCAAGAGGCTCTGCTCTGGGCCCCTCCAGGTGCCTGGCCCCTTACACTGTCCTTCCTCGGTGCTCCTCTTCCCACAGGGTGAGGGCTGGTCCAGGGCAGAGGGGCTGAGCTCAGATTCATTCACAGGACCGGTCCGTATTTAGCTAAGTGCCTGGGAATAAAGACTCGCCAGGCTCTGCCCTTCAAGGAGCTGGCAAACTGCTGCCAGCTGGGTGGCTGGCAGGCCCAGGAGATGACCAGCAGTGGGGTGGGGACACTCAGACTCCCCCTAGAAGACTGAGAGATAAGCCCCCCTCCAGGGGCATCCACCAAGGACCCCAGCTATGCTGCCCAAGCTGGGCATCCCTCAAGCCTTAGTGGCCCAGCTGACAAGAGCCCACCCTCCCCCAGGTCCCCAGAGAGTTGGTGCCTCCCCTGGGTCCCAATTTGCATGGCAGGAAGGGGCCTGGTGGGGACGAGGCGGGGAGGGGACAGGCTGCAGCCAGAGCAGTTACACGGTTCCCCCCAAGAGTCTCCGGCAGACTTGTCACAGGCTGGGGCCGGGGACAGAGTGGTGACCATGGCCGGGCTGGTGTTGCCCCCTGTGCCCAGAAACTGGCTGGTGGTGTTGCTGTTGCTTCTCTCAGGTACAGCCCCGGGAAGAGGCCTGTGGGACTTGCTCTCTGTCGCCTTCTGTCTGGGCTGGCGCGGTCTCCTCGCACTCCTTCCTGCTCCTGTGTCTCTCACGCTTTCTCTTACCGCCCTCTCCCTGCCCTGGAGCAGGGCCTGTGGGTTTCCACCTGGGATGGGCTCAGGAGTCTGCGGCCCCAGCCCCTCTCCTGCCTGGAGGGTGCTGGCCAAGCGGGGCGTGAAGTTGGCAGCTAGGATCGTGGAAGTGCTGGGTCCAGGAAGAAGAGGGGGCGGCATGTGGCTTAGCCACCCCCAGCCCCTGAGAGCACCATGTCCGGGAGGCAGGGGAGAGGCCGCCCAACCAGACCCTGGGAGATGCATGTTTCAGAAATGTCCCTTCCTGTCCGGAAGATACAAGAGCCCCCCCCCACTGTGATGCACCTCCCTGTCTCATTTCCATACCTGCTTAAGGCCACCCTGAGGGTCAAGGGCAGATGGGGAGGGGTGAGCTGGAGGCGGGGCTTCTGGTCCCCCCACCCCACTCTCATCTCCTGCGCGCACACAGGGGCAGGGAGGGCTGAGGGGTCCTGGAAGGAGGAAGTGGGTCTGGGGGTGTGGAGGGAGCAGGGGTGGGGCAGCCCAGAGAGGAGAGGCCTGACCAGGCCCCGCCCACTTACTCCCACCCTGCAGCCCAGACTGTGCCGGTGGCCAAAACACAGGACCTGTACCAGAATCCCAAAGGTCAGTGACCTCGCCCCCCTTCTGAGGACAAGGACGTCTGTGTCCAATGCTGGCCACTGCCCCAGGGGCTGCCCCGTGTCCTGTCCTTGCCTGGGTCTCTGCATTCAGGACCCCTATCCCCAGGCTGCCTAGGGTCCCCCCCTCCCCTGAGGCCCCACCCCCAGCCAGCTGTCACCCTCCTCAGACACTTGCTGGAGGGCTGGGCTGAGCCCTGGGCCAGAGCAGGGACCAGAGGGGACTCCTCAGGGGACTCAGGCCCGGGTCTGTCTGGCTGGGGGGTTGGGCCCAGCCTCAGAATGAGCCCTTCGGGGTAGGGTCTGCCATGTGAGTCCCTCAGGGATTCCCAGGGGGCCGCTCACTGGGAACAAGGCAGGAGGCGGCCCCTCAGAGCAGGTGGGAGAGCATTCCAAACTGAGAAAGAAGGTTCCGGAACAAAGTGGAGCAGGCCACGCAGGAGGGAAGGGGGGATGACGGAGGGAGTACAGGCAGGGGTCGATTGCGGAGGGCCTTGATTGCCAGGCTAAGGATTCGGTCTTTGTCCCTGGGGGCCATGGGGAGCCCCTGAGTGTTTCAGGCAGGTGCAGGGCAGTCCAGGCAAGGGAGAAGCAGAAGCACCAGGCCAGGCTACAGGCAGTCCTGCAGGACCCTAGGCCCTGGGGTGAGGCCCGGGTCAGGCTGTTGTAATGGGCATGGAAAGGCGTTAGAAGGTCCCAGAGCCCTTCTGAGGGAAAATCAGAGGGGTGGAGGGGCAGGTGGTGGGGTGGGGGTGGGGGGCGTCCAGCGGCTTGGCCCTTGGCCTCTCATGTGGCTTGGCCCCCCACACCTCGGCCTCCTGACTGTCCCACGGAACTGGGGGGTCAGTGCCAGCAGGTGAGGGCCTGCGGTCCAGGCCGGCAGTCAGGAAGACGACAAGCGGGATTCTGAGCCAGCCTTGGTGCCCACAGGAAGCGCTTGTTCCCGGATCTGGCAGAACCCACGTTTCATGGCCAAGAAACGGGGCTACATGGCAAAAATGCATTGCCACACGGACGGCACCTCTGGCATGGTGAGCTGGCTCCGGAAGCAGGAGATGGACCCGGAGCCCCAGCCGCTGCGCCTGGAGGAGGGCCGCATGCTGCAGACCCAGAACGGCTCTGTCTTCACCCTCACCATCCAAGGCATCCAGTTTGAGGACAACGGCGTCTACTTCTGCCAGCAGGAGTGCACCGGGGCCTCCCAGGAGGTCTACCTGGGCTGCGGCACTGAGCTGCGAGTCATGGGTGCGTGCAGGGTAGCGGGGTGCTCCTGTAGCCGTCCACACCCACCCCCAGCCCAGCCTGCCACCTGCGGAGGTGGCCGTGGCCCTGGAGCACCCAGGAGAGCCGCTGGGGAACAGGTCCTGAGGGGTCCACAGACAGACACCACTGCAGGCCCAAAGGGTGCACTCCTGGGGCACCCTGCACCCCGGCTCACGGCCCCGCCCCCCCAGGGTTCAGCACCTTGGCACAGCTGAAGCGGCGGAACACGCTGAAGGACGGCATCATCATGATCCAGACCCTGCTCATCATCCTCTTCATCATCGTGCCCATCTTCCTGCTGCTGGACAAGGTGACCACAGGGCGGTGGGAGACTCGGGGTCAGGGAGGACACCGCAGGCCAGGCCAGACACAGGCAGGGTCTCCATCTCCCAGCCTGCCCACTGGCTCACCTGTTCAACGATTCATTCATTCATCCATCTGTTCGGCTGTTTTTGCAGAGTACAGCTCCCTCCCACCCCTCTCCCCTCACCCCCGGGGCCCACCTCCCTGCACTTCACAGCCCAGCCAAGCAGGAGCTGGGGCTGGGGGTGCTAACACTCTGATCTCCCTCCCTCCCCCAGGATGAGGGCAAGGCTGGGATGGAGGAAGATCACACCTATGAGGTAAGCAGCAGGGTGGACCCAGCAGCTCCAAGGCCGTGTGGTCAGTGGTCACATCTGTTGGTGTGGTCAGGGATGGCCCAGGCTTGAGCTCCATTTCATGTCTCCAGGGCCTGAACATCGACCAGACAGCCACCTATGAGGACATAGTGACTCTGCGGACAGGGGAGGTGAAGTGGTCTGTGGGTGAGCACCCAGGCCAGGAGTGAGGACAGGGCCCTCCCCATGCCCCGGCTCAGCCCTCTGGGCCTCAGTGACTGCTTTGGAGCTGCTTGGCTCACAGCCCACCCCCTGGCCCCCAGTGGCCTCTGAAGCTGGCCCGTCAGAGCCACCTCCCTGCTCCAGTCCCTGGGCCACAGCTCTTGGCAAACGGCTGGAGTAGAAGGGCAACCAGGTGGTGATGTGGAGGGAGTTCTCTAGGGATGGACTGGCCCCAGCCTTCCGAGGGTGCTAGGAGGGATCCACCCCCACATGTGGGACTGGGAAGGCAGAGACTGGGGTGGATCCTACAAAAGGACTCAGAGCAGATCGGCTTCCTGAAGGGCCATGACCCTCCACTGGGCCCCACAAGGGCCAGCGAAAACTTCATTCCTCTCTCCCAAACTCTCCCACTTCAGGGGACCCCTGGCCTCAAGCCCATTCTCCCATGGAATAAACAGTGTGTCTTGAGAAACCACACATGAGCTCGTGACATCTCATGGGTGCGGGTGGGTGGGAGTGTCTATTTGGGTACTTCTGTTGTCTGAATGTGGCACCTGTGGGCCTGTCCCTTCTCTCTGAAGGCCCATTGGAGCCTGTGGCTACATCCTCCTTTTTTCCCCCACTTGGGCTCTAGCTGGTCCTAGAGCAACAGGAGAGAGGGTAGCTGGGCCTATCCTTTCCCTTGGCAGGGATGCCTCACCCTACGCACCATTCAGCCAACAAGCAGCACCTGAGCCCTGCTCTGCCTTCCACCTGCAGGAAGCCCTTCCAAAGCACCCGGTCCCTGCCCAAGCCCTGCTCAGACCAGCCTGTGCAGCTGTGGCTTAGCCACTGCCTTGTGCCACACATGCTGGCCTTGGTTCTCCAGTTAAACTAGAAGGTCCCTAAGGGTAGGAGTTTTTCCTGCCTCTACAACAGCCCTCTCCACCTCCACCTCTCACCCTCCCACCAAGCCCAGGACTTTTTTTTTAAGCTTTACCCAGAGCCATCAAGACAGAGATTCCTGGCCAGGTGTAGTGGTTCATGCCTGCAATCCTAGCACTCTGGAGGCCAAGGCAAGAGGATCACTTGAGGCCAGGAGTTCAAGACCAGCCTGAGCAAGAGTGAGACCCTGTCTCTACCAAAAATAGAAAAATTAGCCAGGCACGGTGGCGTGCACCTGTAGTCCTAACTACTCGGGAGGCTGAGGCAGGAGGATCCCTTGAGCCCAGGAGATGGAGGTTGCAGTGAGCTGTGATCCCTCATGCCCAGGCAACAGAGTAAGATGCTATCTCCACAAAAGAAAAAGAAAGGCAGAGATTCCAAAAGAGGGAGCCTTTGTGAAGTCTGGGGGTTCTTAGGTGACCCCTTCTGCCTTTCCCAGCATCATACTGGAAGCCCCCTAGGGCCCCATGGACCCTCCAACCCACTGCAGGGGGTACGGGGAACCGCTCACAGCTGGGAGGCCAAGTGTAACTGGCCTGCATGTGCAAAGCCTCCCTCCCAAGCCGGGCTGTATGCTACTTCTCGTTGACCTTGGGGGGATCCCGCAAGCCCTCTCTGCCATTCCTGCTCTGGATTCAGAAAGGAGAATCTCTCCCCTCAGGGAGCTTCCAGTTTAACTGGAGAACCAAGGCCAGCATGTGGGATCTAGTAAGAGAAGTACTGATTTTTACCAGATGCCCCCTGGAATTCCAGGTGGGGCAGGTAGGTAAGGGACCCATGCCTGGGGTTTCAGGTTAATCTCTCTACCACCCTGGGCCACGCGGGCAGGCCCTGTTCCCTCCCTGGTCTCTGGGCTGCCACAGGGAACTGGCTTGTTTTGGCTTCTGCCTCTACTGAGCTGGAGCCCTCCCTTTCCTGCTGCTTTGCATAGTGGCACTAATTCCGTCCTCCTGCCTCCACCAGGGACCTGGGCAGCCGGGTAGATGGGGGGCAGGGGCAGGAGGCTTCACTTCTCCCCCAAGCAGGGTCTCCCCCTGCCCGGGGCTGCCCTGGGTGGGAGGAGCCCTTGGCTTTACTGAAAGACTATTTAATACCTTTGAATAACTGAGTTGTTGACAGAGAATGATCTGAGTGGAGGCCTGCCCCCTCCGCCAGACACCCCCAAAGGGCTTTGCCTTCATGGCTTATGAGGTAGGAGCCCTCCCTGGTCTGTTTTTCTGTTTTAGGGGCTTACACTTTGGGGGGCGCCGAGTGTGTCTTGTGGGTCCCAGGCCCCCAGAACTGATGTAGGCAATGGAAACAGCTGGGTGATGATGGTAGTAAAATGGGAATCTTAAAACCTATCTGAGGGAAAGGAGTTGAACCAGATGCTAGTTTTTGTTTTTGTTTTTTTTAAATCGCACAATAAAATTGAGTTTGCTTTCTTTTGGTGTACATTTCGAAGAATTTCAGCACACGTATAGATGTGTACCACCACCACCACAATCAGGATACAGAACATGAACCAAAAACCTTTATTGGGCCCAACAAATATACACTGAGCACCTCCTAAATGCCAATAAAATAGTTTTGATTACCTCCATATTCACTTACATGACCTTGCATAAGCCCCAGTGTAACCCTGGGAGGGAGTAGCATTACCCATGTTCCATGTACAAGGAAATCAAGGCCCAGGGAAACTACCATAACTGGCCAAAAGTCACACACAGACCTTCTGACTCCAAACCCAGCATTCTTCCCACCACGTCACAGCTGCCTCCCCTGAAGGACTCTGTAGCAATGACTTTGAACAAAAGGAGGAAGAAAGGACCGGAGGAGAGAAGCCAGGGACAGCTCTGGCTGTCTTCAAAGGTTTGTGTTTCAGAGGGTTTGCTTGCCCATTGTTCACAAGTTCCGAAGCCCTGAAGACCCCAGCCCTTCTCACCAGGGCCTAGGTGGGGGCCTGAGAACCCTTGAGAGGAAGCCACTGGGCCGTCCTTCCAGAAGCCCTCCCCTTCCCCAGAGCGCAGCTCTGACGCCCCTGGTGGGCACATGCCCCACCGCCCACCAGGGGAATCCAGCCAGCTCCCCGGGGACCCTGGTTTAAGGGCAGGCTGCTTCCTCCTCCGCTCTAGCTTGACTTCCGGCCCTTTTGCTGCAGGTGCTGCTAAGGCTGGGGTGATTTGACCCGAGGGTTTGGGTGTTTTTCCAGCGGAATCAGAGGTGAGAGAAAAACAAAACAACACGTGGAAAGCCGAGCTGTTTGTGTGGCAATGGCAGGTAGTGTTCATCCCTTAGCAAGTGTCTGGCCTGGCTGGGCCTTCTGCAGGGGCCTCAAAAGCCATCTCAGAGCACAGTGTTTGGGATCCCCGGATTCTGTGTGCTCTCTTTGGTGCACCTCAAGAGCTGGGTTCAAAGCCCACATCTGTGACATTCCTGGGTGTGTCCCGGCTATCCAAGCTGCTCCTGGTACGGCACGCTCGGGTCCTGCCATTGACTCAGTTGCAAACAACAAACCTTCCACTTGGGACATCCATCTGCCCTCTCCAACCCAAGAGCCTGTACTTAGAAACTTAGGTGACCACAGAGAAGAAAAATCAACCAGCATTAACTCCTGAGTTCAATCAGTTTGTAGTTTGTTAAGACACATTTAGACTAATCCTAATACAATTTTCAAAATTTTTTTTTAAAAAGGCATTTTTCCCTGCAAACCTAACACCACTTTCCCCAGGTGGCAGGGGGGAAGGTGAGACACTTCTACGGTTCAGGTTCTGCAAGTCGTGAGCCTGTATAGAACACTCATGTGAGCTTGGAACCAGCACATGCATACTGCCCTGTCTCCTTTTGCATTTAATTTGTTTCATGTTCATATTTCCATACATTCAAGTTCCTGTCCTTGTTATTTTAAAATAACTACACCAGCAGGAGGACATCCAGACATAGCACGGTCTGCCTTCCCCTCCCAGCCAGCTGGACGTTTGAGTTCTTTGCTTGGTGTTGTCCTGCATTCAGTCCACTCAGCAGAACTTGCTTAAATTCCCAGGCCTAGAGCTGTGTCAGCTGCCCGTCCTGCCACTCCCTGGCTTATTCTCTCACCTCTATATCTTAGCTATTTCCTTCATGGCAGTTTTTCCAATTTGAAATTTCTGTCTATTTGACCATTGTATATTTGTTTGTTTGCTGTTGTCTCTCTGCAGGAGACTGTATGGTCCAGAAGAAAAAGGAATGTGTCTTTTGTTCATCTAGGTATCCCCATCTGCCTGGTACAATGTCTGGCATGTGTTACAGACAGCAGTTACTTGTTCCATCAGTTAATGCAAGAATAAGAGCATGAGGGAGTGAATGAATGGATGAAAGGCAGGAATCCAGCCTCAAAGAGCTTCCAGTGTGGTAAGCAGAATGAGACGTCCACAAATAACCACAGGACAAGGCAAAAGGAGGGAGAGGTTATTTCCAGCTTCGGACACCCATCAGGAAAGCACCCCAGACTTCCCACACCTGCTGGACACACCTCAGTGCTTATTACTTCTTTTTCAAGGGGACAGTGTCCCCAGGGAATAATCTCCAAAGTGAAAATTACTTAGCACGTCTAGTTATGTAGATGGTTATGTACTTCTAGGTTGTTCAGAGACTGTCAAGCAGTGTAAACAACAACCCTATTGATACACAGGAGTTCCTGCCCCTGTCCTCCCCCCAGCCCTCCAAGGTCCTTCCTCCATGCATGAGCCCTCTGGCCACATCGTGTGGCAAACTCAAGGGTCCAGTGAGATACAGGAAGTGAAAATGGTGTACGATGAA
Organism: Daubentonia madagascariensis; assembly: GCA_023783475.1. Lineage (NCBI taxonomy): Eukaryota > Metazoa > Chordata > Mammalia > Primates > Daubentoniidae > Daubentonia > Daubentonia madagascariensis. Next base: position 15,142,692 of record JAKFHU010000487.1, read on the forward strand.
ACGTGCAATACAGATGTGCAGGGTGATGTGACTTGGTTCACTGAGTCAGGCTAACTCGGGTTTTTTCTACCGCTTTTCTTAGTGCCTGTGGACCCCTCATTCTGGGGCTAGAGTTCCTTGCATCCACTTCCCCCTGGCTTCACTGAACATCCTCTGTTTGCTTGGACTTGATTCCTGCCCTGCTGGCTTTGCACTGAGAAAAGTTCTGTCCATGATCAGCAGCACCACCATCTTTACTAGATGAGGCTTCTAAAGAGCTTGGCTTGGTGGAAAGATGGGGGCTTGGGTAGCCATCGCTTGGGAACTGTGGGACTCCCTGAGCAAGTCACTTTATCTTTTTGAGCCTCTGTGTCCTCAGCTTTGAAAGGGGACTCACAACCCCTTATTGCTCAGTAATGTGCCTGGTACATGGTGGGCACCCAAAACATTGCCCTTCTTCCCCACCTCCCCAGGAAAAGCCCTCGGGAATCCCCACATGGTGTCCTCTGAAGACCTCGACCCAATGGGCGGAGTGATCAACTTGATGCTGAGACTCATGGAAAGGTTGTTGGCAGCAAAAAGGAGGTAGAGTATGTCCCGGGTGCAATAACCAGCCTCTGACCTCAAGGAAGGAAGGACAGAGCTGAAGGTGGGACGTGTGGGTCTCAAATCACTCAGAGTCCTCTGGGCCACCCTAATTCTGGGGTCAAGTGAGGGGTAAGAGAAGATGCTGCCATCCCCAGCTGGTCCCACTTGTTCTTGGCCTCAGCCACACCTCATTTGTGCACACCTGTGTGGCTATCGAGCAGTCCCCAGCTCTGTGCCCTGCTGCCCTCACTCCCAAGGGAGGCCGGACTTCTCCCATGGCCCAAAGTCCACACTCAAGTCCCCAGCATTAGCTAAAAACTGTTGTCATGGAGGGTTCCACGTCCCAGGTGACATGGGAGGAAGGATGGTGGGGGAGGCAGGGACTTTCCTCCATCCCCACCTGGCTCACCTCTTTAGTGGAGCTGGAAGGAGAGGAAAGGGGTGTCCTGGCCTTCCCTGCAGCCCCACCTTCCTCAGAGCCTTATCTGTGATGACACCCCCCTCTCCTGCCTGAAGAACAGCCCATAGCCCCCGTGCCCTCCCAGCAGGTGGTGAGTCAGGAACACTGGCTGGGCAACACCTCAGTGACAAAGGGAGGAAAAGCAGTTCTGTCTTCTGGTCCTAAAAGGGGGCGGTGGCAAGGCCCAAGCACTCACATCCTAGCCCACAGGGGTGTGATATTTCAATATTGGTTGCCAACACTATAACCAACCACTTCTAGAAGGGTTTGCTTGTTTGTTTCTTTGTTTTCCCACAGGGTAATGTTCTTAGACTCAAGGGGTGGGAGGTTTAAATGCAGGGGAGTGTGTTCTTTCCTGTTCTTGTTCCTGGGGGCAGTTGATGCCTGTGACCTCCAGCTGCTGAAACAGCCCCGACCCTGGGCACCAGGAGACTACAAGTCGCAGTCTTAGCCTTCCCTGCCCTTGCGTTGTCTTGCTATGAGGTTTCCAAAATGCACCTGATGCCACTGGGCCACTCTCACCTGGGAGTTGAGGGAGAACAATCTTCCCCTTAAGGAAGGGCAGAATGAGGCAGAGGGACCCTTGTGACTAGGGGCAGGATGCCTGTATTCAGAGGTGTTTAGAAGCTAAAATTACTGAGCCGTACCACACAGTCCACCTTGGAGAAAGGACTTTGAAGGACGCAACACGGGAAGAGCAAGGCTATGGAGATCTGCTACCTTGGCCGAGGCAGCTCAAGCAAGTCACTCTCTGAGCCTCAGTCTCTTGATCTGTAAAATGGGAGGATACTACTACCTCCTCTGCAAGACAGTTTTGAGGGTCAAATGTGAGAACGCACAGGCAGGCCTTTTGCGACCGGATAAGCTCTATACATATATGAAGAGGAGGAGGACGAAGAAGAGGAGGAGGCTGCCATGACTGGACAGGGCACATTTTGGGGTTCTGTGCTCTGAGTTCCAGTGCTGGGGAGGAGACACAAACCCCCAAGGGCTCTTCCAACTTTGAGATTCTCTTATGGTTGCAGGGCTGTGGGAGGAAGCACCCGTGGTCTGTGTCCGTTCCTGGGATTTCTTCTTCTTGGTTTGCATCTCTGTGGCAGGTCGAAGGGGCAGGGGCAACGCCTCAAGTTTGGGTCCTTTGCCCCTGGGACCTGGACCAGGGGGAGCCTCAAGGCTTGGGGCAAGGGGAAGGCAACATGTGGGATTGGTGCCCTCTGGTGGTCAGTGTTAGCACTGCATCAGCTGCCTCAGGCCGGCCCAGGTGGTGGGACCAGGCAGGAAGCCGAGAAAGTGGGGTCCAGGGCTGGACTGTGCCCGGAAACCCCAGGATCTATTGGCTATCCTTGGCCCCCTTTCCCAGCACACAATTCTCTCTGGTGGGTGGAGGGGAACCATGCCGGGAGGAGGAAAGGGACGGGATAGAGAGGGAAGGGTTGGCATAGATCTCAAGGATCGGCTCTCCTGACATTGCCCCCTTTTTGGGGATCAGGTGGGGCCCTCCTCACCCTGGTGGACAACCCCACAATGACACGTTGCCAGAGCGCACCTGGACGCAGGCCACCTCCCCTTTTGATTGGGTGGTCTCTCTAGCTGAGGCCCTCTGTGCTGACCCTCATAAGGCAGGTGACAGTGGGGAGGGAAAGATGACAGGCAGGGGGACGTGATCCCAGGATGAGTGGGAGGAGCTTCTAAATTATCCATCAGCACACCTATGCATAAATGTACAGAGAAAAGAGGTGGGGGCACAGGTGGCCAGGGTATAAAAAGGGCCTGCAAGGGACCAATGCCAGGATCCCAAGGCCCAGCTCCCCAAACTGCTCAGCGTCCTGTGGACAGCTCGCCTAGCTGCAATGGCCGCAGGTAAGTGACCCTAGAATCCCTCTGGGCATGGTATGTCCAGTGGAGATGTGGGCCCTGCAGATGGGATGGGGGCTCAGAAGCTCTCAGGTTTGGGGCTTCTGAATGTGGGTACAGCTGCTTAAGCCCAGACATTCAGCCAAGTTGAGAGGTTCTCAGTGCCTGGGAGGAGGGGGAGGCAAAGGAACAGCCCCCGGGGCAGGGAGGGAGCTGGCCTCCTGCTCTGGGCCCTCCGCTCTCTCCCCAGGCTCTCTCACCACCCTGCTCCTGGCCATGGCCCTGCTCTGCCTGCCCTGGCCTCAGGAGGCCGGCGCCTTCCCGGCTATGCCCTTGTCCAGCCTGTTCGCCAACGCTGTGCTCCGAGCCCAGCACCTGCACCAGCTGGCCGCTGACACTTACAAGGAGTTTGTAAGCTCCCCGGAATGGGTGCCGGTGGGGGGTGACAGGGAGGGGTGACCTTCCTCCAGAAGTAATAGGAGGAAGGTGAGGCACTCAGGATTGTTTTATGCAAGTGAAGATGCAGTCAGATGAGCATAAACTGAGGGGGTCCGGATAAAGTAGCCATGACAGCGGGCCACCGGCTCTGACCATCTCCCAGGAGCGTGCCTACATCCCAGAGGGACAGCGATATTCCATCCAGAATGCCCAGGCTGCCTTCTGCTTCTCGGAGACCATCCCGGCCCCCACGGGCAAGGACGAGGCCCAGCAGAGATCTGTGAGTTACCGCGGAGGAACAGGGCCTCCCTCTTTGGAAGCAATTCTCCCTTCTCTCCCCAGGCGGCCCTGCACCCTGGGCCTTGGCCCCCTTCTCCCCCTGGGCTGGGAAGGCGGGAGGCCTGGGCACCCACTGCCAGCCCTCCCCACAGGACATGGAGCTGCTCCGCTTCTCGCTGCTGCTCATCCAGTCGTGGCTCGGGCCCGTGCAGTTCCTCAGCAGGGTCTTCACCAACAGCCTGGTGTTTGGCACCTCCGACCGCGTCTATGAGAAACTGAAGGACCTGGAGGAAGGCATCCAAGCCCTGATGCGGGTGAGGGTGACACTGGGGGGAGGGCATAGCAGAGGGCTGGGGGAGAGAAATAATGCTGCCCTCTTTTTAGCAGTCAGGCCTCGACCCAGGAGAACTCATCTTATTCCTCATTGCCCCCTTTGACTCCTCCAGGCCTTTCTTTAGGCCCTGGAAGGGAGGGAGGAAAATGGACAGGTGAGGGAGGGAACAGCTCCGGAGCACGTGGCCTCTCCTTCTCTTCCTTCCCTTTGCAGGAGCTGGAAGACGGCAGCCCCCGGGTTGGGCAGATCCTCAAGCAAACCTACGACAAGTTTGACACAAACTTGCGCAGCGACGATGCACTGCTCAAGAACTACGGGCTGCTCTCCTGCTTCAAGAAGGACCTGCACAAGGCTGAGACGTACCTGCGGGTCATGAAGTGTCGCCGCTTTGTGGAAAGCAGCTGTGCCTTCTAGTCCCACGGCATCTGCTACCCCTCCCCAGTGCTTCTCCTTACCCTGGAAAGTGCCACTCCAGTGCCCACCAGCCTTGTCTTAATAAAATTAAATTGCATCATATTGTCTGGCCAGGTGTCTTTCTATTATGGGGTGGAGGGGACTCTTTTGGGGGCAGGGACCCATCCTGTAGAGTCTATCAGGAACCAGGCTGCTGAAATATAACTGACCTGGCTCTTCCTGGGCCAGAAAAAAGTCAACACATCACTCCTCTGTTACGTGCTAAGTCCACCTCCCCCGGTCAGTGGTCCCAGCTTGCTGGGCAGGCATAGGTCAGCAAAGTCATAGGTCACCCCCATAAAGTACTTGGAGGCATTTCTCCCTCCCCCACCAGCACCAACACCACCAAACCTAGGTCCCCCCCACCAAGAGTGGGAAGAAATGAAAACAAGACAGGCTATTAAGTGCGGAAGCAAAACACCGCAACAGGTGAGGAAACATTTAGTAACATCATAGAATGAGCATAAAATTGAAGGTGAATACTCATTAGACCCAACTACCCTTGGGAAAGAGAACAATGCCAAAATAAGATTGGGACATACAGAACTGGAGTGTTTGGGATCTGAACTGGGGCAAGGGAAGTGGAAGAGAGATTCTAAATTGGGGGTTGCAAATACAGTGCCAACAGGTGCCAGGTAGATACTATGTAAGTAATGAGGGCTGGATGGGAGGGGATAAATCACAGCTGACTCTCGGCCTCCTTGAGAGGGATGCACTGCAGAGGGGTAAGGATAAGAGCAACCTGCAGAACTCAGGCCCCAGCTGAGGTGGGGCCCGTCCAGCCTGTCGTCAACTGCGAGGGACAGCGCTGCCAGACCTCCTGATTCTTCGAGACAGCCAGGACATCCAGACTCATGTGAAATCTACTTTTTAAATATTGGCAACTAATACATATTAAAAAACATTTTAAGGGCAAAAATTAGCTCAAATACATTTTGTCTTCAAGCTGTCAGTGAGCAATTTTTTCTAAGAGCAGTGGATGGAGATAACTTGGTATAAGGGAAAGAATCAGGAAGATTTGGGCTGTACGTAATCTGTGATCCTAAACCGATTACTTGATTGCCCTAAATAACAATCTATTGCTTTGTAAGGCCTGTGTAAGGATTAAATGAAATGATGTTTCTGAAGTAATTGACATATAGCACTCAAGAAATTATGGTTATTTTTGCATTGAATATTGGCGTGTTTTGTGTTTTCTAACAGAGTGTCTAAACACTTGTTATTAAATCATTCTAGGCTAGGCCTCTAATCCCAGCACTTTGGGAGGTTGAGGCAGGAGGATCACTTGAGACCAGGAGTTCAAGACCAGCCTGGGCAACATAGCAAGACCCCGTCTCTATAAAAAATTTAAAAATTAGCTGGGTGTGGCAGTGCACACTTGTAGTCCTAGCTACTCCAGAGGCTGAGGCAGGAGGATCACTTGAGCCCAGGAGTCCCAGATTAGAGTGAGCTATGATCACACCATTGTACTCCAGCCTGGGCAGAGTGAGACCCTGTCTCTAAATAAATAATTCTGTTTTCCTAACAGCATCTCAGATGTTTCCTATTTCCAAGTGAACTTGAAAGGGCAGTGGTTAATGCTTTATAGTTAATTCTTAAGTCTCCCAAGTACCCTGGATAAGTGACTAGTGACCTATAAATCAATACTAAGATGCTCACAGTAACTCTATTATCCAAAAATGATTTTATGAGGTTAATAATTCTTTTGCAATGCAAATAATCCCCTAATTAATCATCTTGAAGTTCAGATTTTTATGTGCTATTATGAATTTTCTTTATAACAGGACACACCTGTATTCATTGTTAGATTTTTTTTTTTTTTTTTTTTTTTTACAGTTAGTAACATAAGTCCTTGGGAAGTTGTTGAAAGTTGGAATAATCAGAACTCCAGAGCTCCATTTCTTAGCTCAGAAATCGCTTGTCTGCCTTACATCAGTCTTTTATTGTCTGGCATTAAAATTATGGAATTTTGGAGTTAGAAGGGCCTCATAGATCATCCTAATTCCTTCAATTTTAGGAATCTTATTCTATATGACCCATTATAGATGGTATTCCCATTACGACTGTGTAGCACTACGACTAGGGGAATCACTATTTCATAAGACTACTCATTCTATTAAGCCACTTTGATTTCAGAAAAGCATTTCTTCCATTAAGCTGGACTCAATATGCCTGTAATATCCTTCATTTGGCCTTAAAATTATTTAGAAATTTCATGGTCTTTAGAAGTTGATGTAATGAGCACAAATATATTTATCTCTTGGCTTGAGTAAGTGTTTTAAAAGGAAATGTGAGCCATCTTAATGAGCATTTGTTGAATGAACATGGCAGGGGAATTACAATGTTTGGTGCCTACACAGTGGTGTAAAAAGAGGGTTCTAAAGTGGGGTTATCTTAACAGAACTGGTCTGCAGGAGGAGCTACACTCCAGAGTGTCCACTCAGCTCCACCTGGGTATAGCAGAATCAACTCCACCAGTGCTAGCCAAGAATTACAAAGATGCTAGCAGATTTTGCAAAATTTTATCATTTAAAAAGATCTTAAAGACCATCTACCCTAAACTCTTTGATTTGCCAACTGTTATTGTGCCTTTCACTCTTCAGTTGGGCAGTGGATGTCAACCTTAGCTGCAAATTAGAAATGCCTAGGGTGCTTTCTAAAGAATGCGTGCACTAGCTTTCACTCACTCCCTGAGAGTCTGATTTAATTGGTCTGGGATAGGTTCCAGGCAAGAGTAGTTTTAAAAGCTCCCCAGGTGATTCTAATGTGCAAAGTTGAGATCCACTGAGTTAGTGACCACAAAGATGAGATACCGGTATCCACAGCTATTATATTGGCAAAACAGGGCAAAAGGAGATGAAAGATGTGAGCCAGTTGTGGCACTATATGCTTCTAATTCTAATCAATTATTTTAAAATTTTTGCTAATGAGCCAGTCACAAAAAGACAAATACTATATGATTCCATTCCTATCAGGTATTAGAGTAGTCAAGTTCATAGAGAAAGAATGGTGGTTGCCAGTGGCTGAGGGGAGGAGGAGCGGGGAGTTGTTTAATGGGCACGGAGTTTTAGTTGTGCAAGATGAGAAGTATTCTGGAGATGTGGTGATGGATGCACAACAATAGGAATGTACTTGACATTACTGAATGTACACTTAAAATGGTTAAGATGGTGAATTTTATATTTTATCACAATTAAATTTTTTAACAGTATTTTCTAATGAAAAAAATCTTCCCAAGGGTAAGATTAGTGAGACACTCACAAGGAAGAGTTCAATGGGCAGGGCTCAAGTAATCCTTGACCCCTGGAATGTTTTTCTGACTCCATGTAGTCTTTTGAATTTACTCTAACCTAAAATGACCACTTCTGAATTTCTTCCATGAGCACTGCCAAAACACACAAGGTGAGTTTTGTCCCTTTATACATAGTTGAGATCAGAACTGACACTTCCCCAAGTCCTCCGCGGAATTACAGGATCTGGGCTTCTGGGCCAAGGCAAGCTGACACTCTGCTTCTTTAATTCAGAAGGCCTTGGCATGGCTGAGTGCTGCTGGTATTAGGGTTACCAACTCATCCTGGTTTGCATGAAACTTTCCTAATTTTAGCAGTGAAAGTCCTACATCCTCAGGTCAATGCAAACTGGGCCAGTAGGACTGGTATTCCTACTAGTAGTCCTAAATCTCCAGAAACTGAAAGGGGGTGGGGTAAGTAGAGGAAGGAGGAGGAAAGAGACTAGAAATATAGGAAAAGGTGTATATGGTGTGTATGACTTTTGATGGACCTCAATGGTTGCCATGGATTTCTTCCTCTTGCTTTGAGTTTGTGATTATAATTATGGGTATGATTACCACCAGGATTATTAGTGCAATAATAAAAACCAACACCTGTGAACACAGGTGTACAGCACCATACCCGTGTTTACAAGTACCATGTCATTTCTTTCTAACTATAATCCTGTAAGGTAAATACTATTATTATCCCTATAGTAAGAAGCCCCACTGAAGATTTAACTTATGCTTTCTCAGGTCTAGAGAGAAAGATGCTAGAAAGTCACCGTGACCAGCCTTAAGAGGATGAACTTTTGGAGTATTAAAGGTCAGCCTTCCCCTGGAGATAATCAGGGTGGCTGCAATTTAAGTATGAGCTGGTTGTTCTAATGCTCAGAATATGATGAAAGCCTCTTATGGGATGGGGCCTCCTGAAGACAGTGAAGGCAGCTACTCTTAGAAGCTCTATTATATAGGAAAAGAGATGTAATGAGACCCTTTGAGCTTTAGGAATTGACCAGGAGTGGCTGCCTGACCCTGGTTGTGTGGGTCACTGGAAGGAAAGGGAACAGAGGTTCCACGCCTGCAAAGGGAAGGGCCTAGCCCAAATCTGAAGCACTCTGTGGGATGGCTAATCCAAACTACTGAGCTCTGAGGACTGTAACCCTGGATGCCCAAGCCCTGAGGAAGCCAGTCCTGCCCCCACCCCACCCCCGCCCCGTGTCCCCACCCCCTGGGGAAACTGGACCTGTAGAACTGCTTGGTTTGATGGCACTGTGTAGGACCATCTGTCAACACTGACACCCTGTGGCAGTGAGAAGCAAAGGCAGTAACAGGCTAAGCCACCAGGCTCTACCTGCTAGAACTAGGAAGTCCAAAGAACTCTCTTCTTCCCTCCTGTTTTTTGGCTTCACTGTGCCTCAGGGCACTGAGGCCATGAGGTGGGGTTTGCAGCTGTGGGACAGCCACAGGCCTGATGCACCTGATCCTGACACCAAAATGGCCATGGATCCCTGTACGGGGCTGCTCTTACTCCTCTCCTAAACCTGCCTCCTAACTTACTTTCCCAAGTGTTCAATTCACAAAGGTAGATAATGTGTATTAGACTCACATGATGAGAGAGCAGTGGCTACTACGTGGACACATTGAGCTGAGAAGATTATTTGGGGGGATGCTATTTTGCAAAGTCAAACAAGATATTTCCAGTCTCCTTCCAGGAAGGTTTCCTTGATCCAGGTCAGGCTTTCTCTTAACAATCTATGCTTTCCCAGTCATAGGAGTTAATGCACAAACATAATCTCCTACTCATTTGTCTAGCTTCCCTGATAGACTACAAACTTGTGGAAGTCAGGGACAATGTTTTATTCACGATTGTATCCTCACCGCATTGTATGTGAAGGCAAAGGGCTATTTTTATACCAAATCCACAACCCTAGACTCGGGAGGTCTGGGAAGAATGGGAGAATTTTTTCCCTTTGGTTTCTGATACTGCGTTCTTTCTAGCTCGTATCTGCTATTTAGGAGGCTGTGCACCTCTGCCTTTAGTTTTGAGAGTTGGTCAAATAGGTTGCTGCTCTGAGCTAATGTACCACCTGCTCTGGGCTGGTTGTTTATGCTACCAACTTGGTACTCTTTCCTTAGAAATTGTATTCGAGGTTCTAAAATGCAACCATGTGGCTTAATAAAAGCTTTCAGCAATGACACAGAACAGAAATACATTTAGATATCATTAAATCACTTTTATTTTTTGCCACAGCCAACATTTCAGTGAACATTTCATGACTAATTTGGGAGAAAAAATCTGGTTTTACGATTCCTCATACCTTCTCCAAGGGTGAATATACTCTTTCCAAAGAACAGAGAAGGAAGCTGAATCATAAAATCACATGGTGGATATTGTCACAAGAGAATTCCTCTTGAAACTTGAAATCGTTTGTAGACAGATGAAAATAAGCACTTTATGGAAAGGGAGAGTAAACATTGGAACTCTAACCTAGGAGCCCATATTAGTTTAAAAAGGAAAAAAACAAACTGTCAAAAGTGAGCTCACCGATGATTACTCTATAATGGACTATGAAAAGGAATTCAGAGATGTTTGGAGCCCTTAACCTATGATGCCAATTTCATGGAAGAATTCTACCTTTTACTTCAGAGATAGAACCCTGGGCCAGGTAAGCTGTTTGTCTGGCCCAATGTGTAGTTTCTTATGATTTTTATACTCCCACAAGGGCCACAACAGATGGTTACTGAGTTGAAGCTTAACCAGTCATGGACCCTAAATGTTATCATCAAGCTCAGCTCTGGGAGCATGCATTCCAGAACCCTAGGTTAGGGGAGCAAGGCAAAGTGAAGATGGGAATATCCCCTTCAAAGTCTTGTCCCTGGACTAAAAAATTAGTTCCCAGTTAGTCATCAGGAAACCATGAGAAAGGAGCTGCATTTCTAAGATGTGTCTAATTATCTCTTTAGTCTGACGTTTGAGAGAAAAGGGCAGGATCTTCTTTTTTTAATCTAAGAGTGGACTGATCAAGCACCTAGCAAGGAGCAAGAGGCCTTCTCATTAGTTGAAAACTGAGAATGAAAGTCCCAGTGACTATAGTGCACTCAAAGGAGAAAGGTGAGCCTGTGGGTGGATTGGACACAAGGGACATGGCCTGGAACACTGTTTTATGGGACAGAAGAACAGAAAAGTTAATGTAGCCTCACATTCTGGTTCTTCCCTTCTCCTCTAACCCTCTCTTCCCTCCCTGGGAAACCCCAGTAGTAGAAGTCTCGTTCAATCAAAAGCTGTTTCCATTCAACAGTCATGAGAGTTGCACTTTTCTGCTTGTTGAACAGCAAACTGGCTTTCCTCCTCTCTGTTCTTCTCCTTCTGCCTATAAGGCAATTTCCTCCTCTCCATTTTACAGGGCCGATAGTTCGAATATAGTGCTACAGTGATTATACCCACTCCAAGGACGACAATAATAATGATGAAGATGGTAGAGCTGACTCCTTCATCCAGTCCTGCTCACGCACAGAAAATAGAATTGGAAAGTTGGTGGGCAAGAGAATCACCCCACCCCAGCCCACCAAGCCTACTTCTGAGTCTCATCCTCCCCAGCCCAGTAAAATCTTTCTTCTTTCCACGCTTAGACAAGAACCCCAATCTCCTGAGGGATTTCCATCCTAGGCCTGGCTGCAGGGCAGCAGCAGTCACCTTGAACGACAACAGCAATGTCTTTGCTAACAGAGCCCAGCTGGTTAGTGGCCGTGCAGCAGTAGGTTCCAGTGTGGTTCTTGGTTGCCTTCTGTGGCACTTCAAGGTTGAAGATGACCCCGTTCCAGGTACACACCAAGGCTGGAGCTGGGTTTCCCTTTGGGATACAGGCAAGCATCTGCTCCATTCCTTCTACCCACGTCTGGTTGCCAGGGCAGTCAGATTCCTCTAACCGTGGCTTGTCTGCAAAGAAGAGCCCCCCAAGGAGCCGAGCTCAGTGTACTGCATCCCCTCCTTCCCTTCCTACTCAGCTCCCTCCTCCTCCCTTAACCCAAATGCTGTCCCCTCCACCCAACAGCTTTCTTCCCCAAGGGAAGCAAGCTCCCTGCTTGGAACCAACTCTTCTTTCCTTCCTTCCCTAGGGGCAAGGAGTCCCAAACACAGCCTAGGGTATGTTTATGGATTCAGACTAAGTGATAGCACTGCTCTGTCCACGGTGGCCCTGGAGCCCTGCTTCTCCTCTTTGCTTCTCAGTGGATTAGGGTAGGGGCCAACTCAGAGATAAGGATTTTTCTACTTTTCAAAATATACATTTTTATATGGAATTTTTAGAAATTTCCCTCCTAAGCATAAGCTCCAACTATCACTTCCCATGTTCTCCTCAGCCATCGACCTCAACTAATGCTGCCTGATCACTTTAACCACTTTCCTTTCTGTTCCCATTTCCCCTCATCTTTCTCCCCATTCACTCTCCTGGTGGTAAGCTAAGCTTGCAGCTTTCATTTTATTTTCTCCTTTGATTTTCTTTTTTTAATGAGAAAAATGTGGCAACTCTAATAATGAAGCTACTGGCCAAGATCTCTGGAAATGGGAAACTAGTAACCCTTGTTTTGACAAGAAAGATCAGGCTTTTACGCACATAAGACATGGAGCTGGATCACAGTGGTTTTAATCAACCGCTGACCCTGAACCTCCAAAGAGGCCTCACAGGAGAAATTTCGGCCATCATCTTCCTCTCTAGCAGTAAGCAGAAGCCAAACAGGCTTCCCCGGGGCAGGAAGATCTGGGGCTCCCTGAAGCCGAAGCGTCGGGCTGGGTGATGTTAATACATGCCCCGAGCAGGTCACGTTAATGTCTGTCCCTGCCAATGGGTATGATTCTTCTAGCTCCAAGATTGGTGGAGGGAAACCTAGAATGAAGGGAAAAAGAGAACCAAACACACTTCTCAAAACTAGCAGCCACTTCTGTACTCTTGCTGCTGGTGGTATCCCTCAGGTAGACAGACAACAGGGGAAAGACTTTAGATACCACTGCTGCTTCTGCAAAAGAAGGAGCAAAGAGGTAGTTTGGGGATTTGAGAGCTTCTCTTACACCAAATGCAGCATGTACACATTTGGCTAAGCCTCTGCTGCAAGGACAGCAAGATATCTTTTCATCTTACAGATGTCCTCATCACCTCAAATAAACATTCCTAGGAAAAAGGTCCAGCATCCACAGTTGTTCTCTAAGGAGGATGGCCTAAGGAAACTGACGGGGAAGACTGGAAAGAACTGTCGCAATACATGTCCCCAGCCTGCCTGCACTTACCAGAGGAAGATGAAGACTAATGTTCATTTGAGAGAGTATCCAGCAAAGGTTTGTAGGGATATCTACAGTCAAATAACCAACCCATCATGGTGTAAGTTTTCAACAACAGAGAGCCCATATGGGGAGGGGAAAAGGCTGGTCACCTACTGTAGACATGCACTGGCTTTCTTGTTTTCTGTTCGATTGGACCCAGAGATACCAGGCAGGACAGCTCCTGATCACCAGTCTCCATTGCCCAAACAGTGGCATTGGCCCATGCTGTGTCCCCCTCCCAGGAGAGGAAGAGGCTTAGCTCTTGATCTCCCAGGAACATGTGGAACATAACTTCTTTGGCAGGAAACACCCTAGCCACCTCACAGCTCACAGTCTCTGCCATCCCAACCTCCACAAGTGAAGAGACCCAGATCTGGGGGCTCTGAGAGAATTCTGCCAAAAAACAAGGAAAGAAAGGAGAAAAGCCATGATAAATCATGTGTCATGCAGGACCCCACAATGTAGGAAGGGAATGGGGCTAAAAGGTGTCTCTTCCCCAGGGTGTGTTTAAAGCCCAAGTAGAGGTGGAGCACAATCACCCCCACTCCTAAGCCCTGTAGGCACTTAGCCCCAAAGGCCAAGGCAAGATGAGCAAATTGAGGCCCAGGATTTCTTCCATACCTGGGCTCTGACTCACCAAAGATCCGGAGTATCTTGACGAGTGAGCTGCCATGAAAGAGCCTTCCACCTTGTGAACTCAAGTCCAGTTCTGCGCGGCAGGAGAAATTGCACCTGTCATTCTCCCTTTGGGCTCTGACACTGATGGTGACCTCAGCTCTTTGGGAGGCCACAGCCAAGCTCATAAAGTTCTTTCTATGCAGTTCTTGGTTACCCTGGAGAAGGGTAAGGGTGAGGTTCTCCAAGGGTGCTACACTGGGCACATGGCATGTCACCGCAAAGGCTTCATCCACGGCCACCCATGCAGGCTGCAGCTCCAGGATCACCTGCTTTGGTGGCTCTTTAAGACAAAAAGGCAGGGCTTAATGAGTGTCCCACCTCTCCAGAAAGAAATGGGATAGGACAGGAAGCCTGATTCTTCTGATCACTGTTGATCAACATCTGATCAATAGTGTCAGCTTTCTGCCATCCCTGCCCCAGATGGGACAAGTTAGCCTTTTGGCTCTCCTGCTACCTATCAAAGGTGGCTAGAGCCATAGCTAAGAAATGTGACTGTTGAGGGGAAGTCCCTTCCTTTGATTGTTGCTGCCATTCTGGAGCGCTTTTATCTCTTACCAGAGGTGCTTCAGAGGCATGAGCAGCTTCTGAGGGACTCCTTAGCAGCATACAAAAACTATAACCAAGTTCTTACCCACAGTGATCACATGTATTCTTATGGTCATATCTCTGCTGATGTTATCTGCCCACCTTAAAGACCCTCTTCATCTGTCTCCTTCCATTCAAATCCTAACCATTCTGCAGGAGGGCAGCTCAAGAGCCTATTTTTTTCCTGGAGACTTCTCTAACTACCTCAGGTCATAAAGACCCTCCTTCCTCTAATCTCTATTTATTCTAAGAGCTTGTAGCAAATAATTCAGTATTAACTTTATATTTTTTTGATACTTTACTTTAGAAGTTAGCATTATTAGTATGTGCTTCCTGTATTTGAACATATTCTCAAGCACAGATGTTTGAATGCCCTCTATGGTCTGTTCCTAATTTAAAACCCAGAAAGAAGCCTACATCAAAGGGAAATAGAAGTAATTGGCTCTAGCATCCCTACAGCATGATAGAAATCTTTATTACAGGCCCTAATTCTCTCTCCCAATTAGAAATATTTGTCTATTATTCCCTAAATAAGACATATTCATGTTTCCCTACACTACCCACTTCCCCTCCAACCCTCAGCCCCACTCACCATACACAGTGATGCCAAGGCTTATGTCCTTTTGGATCCCTGCACAAGAGAAGAAGCACTGCAGGACAGAATTCTTTGTCACATTCTCCAGGAGAAACTCTTTCCACTGAGGCCCTTTGCCCACTTGGGTTTTCTTTAAGAAGGTCTCAACTCCACTGGGTCCTGGCTCTGGGCAAGTAGTGCTGCAGTTAACCATTAGGGACTGTCCATACTCCACCAGGGCCTGATGTGGCCAAACAGAAACCTCAAATAGCTCTTCTGTGGCCCCTGAAATAAACCACATATGCCAAAGACTCTGGTGAGGACCACGAGACCCAAATAAAATACCGAGCCTATTCTATATAATTATAAGTTAGAGACCAGGGAACCTGCCCTGAATAAAAAGGTTCAGGGGAACAGACAAGAAAAAGACCTTTAATTAACAAGTTAGAGTCCTGATTCTACCACGATTCCCTAACTTCTTTCTTAAGATCTTCATTTCTCTATTAGTGTCACCATGGAAACTATGGAGTTGCTAAAAATCATGCCCAGGAAACCATTCTTTTTAAACTTTCAGAATTGCTGGAAGCTCCCCAGGATTGGCTGCTGAGGGCCTGCATGGGGTAAGGAGACCCCTGAGCAAAAGAACTTTATTACTTATACCTCAAAGCAGTGTTTCACTCAAATTATGGTTAAGGATTGCCTTCACCAGAATCACCTGGAATGTTTGTAAAAGTGCAGATCCCAGCTCCACTTCAGAGTGAATGTTTAAAAACATGTGAAGGTAGGACCTGGAAATATGCTAGGGAATAAAACAAGCCTCCTGGGGACCCTTATGCACACCAAAGTTTGAGAACCATGGGCCTATAGGTGACTCCCAGGGTCATTCAATTCCCATGAAACTTTACACCTCTTCTCAGTGAAACCATTCCATTTTGATTTTATGCTAAAGCAACAGACATTTCTGGATGCCTACAAGTTAAGTCTGTTAGGGAAATCTTCTCAGATGCAGTGAGAGCGACATCAGATAGATTTTAGAGGGGTACAGTCTCCTGAAGGCTTCCCTACAGGTCTCCTTTAGCTAGTCCATGCCCACCATCCACTCCATCTCCCAAATACAAGTCCCCTCTCGGAACACACAACCCTTGTAGCAATGTTACCCAATAAAACTCCAGTTCCCCTCCTGCCATCAAGAGAACTCACTTCTTGAAACTGAGCTATGGGCTTTGTTCTGTCAAGATCCTATTGTAGTTCATTATGACACAAAGGGTGGCCACAAAGAAGTAAAAATACTCCCAAGATGAGAAACACAGCACAGTCCTGGGGCAGAAGGGAGCTAAGCAGAGAAAGCATACTTCCTAGGGAGCGTCCTCTATGATAGTCTATTAATTTGGGTTTTCCAAGTGATCAAAGAAACAGGAATCTCTCCCCAGGGTCCAGATGAATGAATATTGAAGTGTCACCTCACTCAGGACTTCCCATTCCCTTCCTCATTGACCAGCCACCTATGTCCCAGCACACATTGGCTAAAGAAATTTTCCCAAATAGCCTCACCTGGGCAAGAGATCAAGACCATCAGGGCCCAAACATCAAACAGAAGCATTTTCATCCTTATGAGAAGGGCCAAAAGCTGGAGGAGAAGAAAGGAGACAGCAGTGCTGGAGAAAGTGACCAAAAAAAATATATATATATATATACACATGTATATAAAATTCTTTCTTTGATATTGTTAAAAGTCAGCCCCTTTCCTTAAACCTCAATAGTCTGGAAAATACGCAGCAAAAACATCAGTATTGTGAGTGTACTAGAAGAACTTCTTGCATCTTTCAGATTGGCTTATGTGCACAGCAAAAAGACAGAAAATATGAGAAAGAGTGAAGGGATATTTGATTATCAAGATTCCTGTATAAGCTTGTAGTGCACTTATCTTTTCACTAGTTTGCCTCTATTAGACTGAGTCAATAGACCAATGTTAGCATGGAAACATGAAAAACTGAGTTTAGAGAGATGAAATTTGGCAGTGTTATCTGGCACTATCAAGTGGAAAGTGACCCTGAATCTAGAGTCCTGTTCTCTGATGTAAGGGAGACATGTTTCACCAGGCCTCTCTCTTCATGACCTCTATGAAATATTCCTTAAGACAAATCATCTCTTTCTGATCTGCCTCCATGTTTACCAAGCAAACTTTGGATTATTACTTTGGCTAAGTCTTAAGTGACCATTTCTCTGTTCTCCACCAATCCATATCAAGTTTTGTCTTTCAAAACCCTATTCAAGCTAATTTCTTCTAAGAAAGGTTTCTTAACTAGCCTTGTCCCACTTCACCATCCCTCACTTGCACATTATCCGTAGCTCACTGTATGCCAAACAAGATTTCTGAACCTGTGTATATTAAAATGTAATTCACTTTGGTGAATTATTTCAATGGTGTAATCATCACTATACTAGGAGTTCCTTGAGGACAAGAGGCTATAATTTCCTTATCTTTTAAGTATCTCTAGCACCTACCACACTACCTATTGACATTGCGGGTATTCCATAAATGAATGAGCTATTGTCTAATTTTGTATTTGAATTTTCATACATTGGGTTGTTACAGGTCTACCTCTATTTCTATGCTGGTCTGAAAGAGTTTATTTTGTCTTTTTTATACAGGTGTAAGATAATAGGCATATCAAAATTTATACTCCCAAGTGAATGTTACCCTTCAAAGTAACCACTTCAGGAGGCTACAAATAAGCTTATTTCAGTGATGACACCATTATTCAAACCGTTTTTTAGAAGTGATTTAGAACTGGCTTTTAAGAAAAATCAGTCTCTTTACTAAATTGTCCTATTATTCTTTGAGCAAAAATGATATTATTCAGTTACCTTATTCACCAAACCTCGCTCTAAGTGACTTATGTCTCTTTCCAAGAAAGATTCGTTACCATTGAAGATATTCTAAATAAAGCGCCCAGACTGTGAAGGAAATTTCAAAACAAGAGATTTGAGTTCAAAAAAGGGCAAAAGCCCCAACCGGGACTGCTTAAAGTCATACATTCTTTCTGCAAACAATTACTGAGCACCTACATGCCAGGCTCTATGTGCCAGGCTCTTAGTAAGGTGTTGAAGGTACGGAGAGATTTAGCCTGTGACAGTAATTCCTGGAAGTCTAGTGGGAAAGACAAACGTAAATAAAGATAACAATACTCTGTGCTAAGTGTTATTATAAAAAAGAAGGGGGAATAAAATGGGGATTAAATCAGTTTATTCAAGTCAAGTGTATCAATAAAAAGGCCAGTGTTCTGATTTTTTCATACCTTACACAAGATTTAGAAAATATCAATCGTTCATATCTAATATTATTTTGGAAGTGGCCTGGGGAGGGCAGAAGAAAATAGCCTTCCTACTGCTTGAAGGGCATGCATAATATTT
This sequence comes from Daubentonia madagascariensis, assembly GCA_023783475.1. Lineage (NCBI taxonomy): Eukaryota > Metazoa > Chordata > Mammalia > Primates > Daubentoniidae > Daubentonia > Daubentonia madagascariensis. Next base: position 15,160,913 of record JAKFHU010000487.1, read on the forward strand.
AACGGTATAATTTTTTTAAATATCAGTAATTAATTTGTACATAGTATAACCCAAATTAACTTCTGAAGTCCTTGAGGTAAAGTGCTCTCTTCATAACACCTACTCCAGGGCTAGGCACTCAGCTGATCTACAGCTCATTTCAATGACTCTTTGTCAATCGCATGTTGTCTAATAATTTCTAACGTTTAGTGAACATATAGTACATTCCAGGCACTGGACTGAGTGCTTTACTTTCATTAGCTCCTACCAATCCTATGATCATCCTCAATTTTACAGATGAGAAGATGGAGGCTAAAAGAGGTAAACTAACTCAACTCAGATCACACAACGAATAAAAGGTGAAGCCAGGTTCAAGCCTAGGGATTTTGATTGCAGCACAATGCTCTTAGTCCTTCACTGCTTCTGTACATTCCACGAACCAAGGTTATTTGTGTTTTGATGAGGCCACAGTGTCACAAACAATTCCCTATAGAGGTTAATCCTTGAGCTCTATTTTAGTAGTCCCTCTTTAGTTTGCTGATGTTATCTTCCTCTGAAAAGCCTGACCTTGCTTTGAATTTATCTCATAGACTGTTTTCTAGCTTAGAGTCTTAGCTTAAAAAAAAAAAAAAAGTCCCATCTCTGATCACTACAAGCCAAGCTAGTTGGTTTTTCCTTGTAGTTACTACTAGTATATATCTTATGCCCATAAATAGTCATAAGAAAACAGTTTGGGGGGCTTCTTTTTGTTTTTATACTCATATACTGACACATACTTTGTTCTATGTTGTTTCATAGAACTGACTAAAGTCCCCCTCCCCCATCATCCTCACAGCTCTAATCTTTCATCCTTGTTTTCATGGGGCACGTTAAGATCAGGTTCTGAAACATGAGATTTTTATATTCATTTTGTTAATAAGAAAGCAAGCAGCATCCCTGAGGGGAAATTGTTTTTAAATCTTTTGAAATTCCTTTTGCTTATGCTGTAGCTTATACCCCAAATGAAAGGTTTAAACTGCCTGAACGTCTAGTCCTGCACTTCAGCCACCAGGCGGGTGGGTCGCAGGAGAGGGGGAGGCAGTGAGGGGAAGGTGGGGAGCACGAGGTGCTGCCGGATGGCTCTGGCTGCCGAGTGTGCACTGCGCTTCGTGTTCAAGGTTGGAATTCTCACCTTCCACTTACATTCAAGGGTTTCTTATAAATATGAGTCACACTCGGCCCTTTGCATCTTCTCTTCCCTCTGCCTGGAACGAGGGCTACTCTGACCACCCTCTTTTCAGCCCTGCGTGCCCCGGCCCCGCACCGCGGCACACCCTCCCCCCACGCTACTGCCTTCCGTTCTCAGAGCACCGTCACCTTCCAACACACCGTCGTCTCCTTACCAGGCCTGTAATCAGTGTCCCTCCCCGCCTGGCCTGGAAGCCCCATGAGGGCAGGGCCCTTTGTTTCTTTCACGGGTGGGTCCCAAGCACCTAGAACGGTTCCAGGCAGCCCACGACTACGAACGAATGCACGAGTGAACCAGACGGCATGTGCACAATACGTGTGCGAGGGACTTCGCCCCCGCAGTATACAGGGCATAAGGCCAGTTCTTGCTGGGAAGGAGTTTCCGTCTAGCTGGGAGAGGGACGTGTACACAACGTGGCCGTGAAGGCTTTTAAAGGCGGATGGTATTTTAAACGTTTAAAAATAGGTGGAAGAAACGCCTCAACGCGTGTTCCTGCCGGTTTCCGGCGCACTAAAGCGTGAGAAGGCGAAGCCCACCACGAGCCAGGCCGCCACAGATTTGACGGGAAAGCGGGGAGGAGACACCGGCATGAACCAAAGCAACAAAATAACACCGAAATCCTTACTGAGCCTTAATAAGACCGTGGGCTTCGCACGCCCCTCGCCCTCACAGGGCCGCTCCTAGCCGCTCTGGCCACCGCTCCTCGGACAGCTGGGCTGCGTCGCCAGCTCCGCTCGCAGGCGCGCGCCACGCGCTCAGACCGTTTGACCAGCACGGCCGCGCGGGGGCGCGCGAGGGCGCGCCGCATAGCAGGAAGGATCTGCCTAGAAACTCGTGACGTTAACGGAAAAGCTTAGCAGGATTGGCTAAAACAGGTGGGGCGGGAAGGAAACGAAAACCACAGGAAGGTTGAGGGGGGAAGATGCGGGTAGGGGAGCCTGCATCCTGCTTGGCAGAGAGCGCCTATTTGACGCAAGATAATCATTACTGCACAAAACAAAATGAAAACAAAGAGAAAAGGGTTGTTGCAGCAAATAATTACTCTATAAAGAAAACAAGAGGTTGTCTTCCCCTGTCCCTATTCGTTTTGTGGTGCTGCCTGATCACGTGAGACGTCCCACGGGGCAGAGAGCTGCGCGCGCAGCCGCATTCCCGCCTTGGGTCGCGGCTTCGCCGGGCCTTGGGCCTTTTAGGCCTCGTTTCTTGTTCCCTCCGAATCCTGCCCGGGCCATTCACGGCTGCGCCCGGGCGGGCTGGAAGATGGGTTTGGCTGGGCTTTGGCAATATTCGAAAAGCCCCTTTTTCGCGCCCCGCCCCCGTTTCCATACCGTACCGCCCTCCACATACAAATAACTTGCTTGAGCGACCAGCACTCCCTTCCTCACTTCCTACCAAATGTGCCTGGGCTCCTGCTCACCCCTGCCCAAGAGCCATCATTAAAGCCGCAAAAGTGGGGCGAGCTAGGAAATTCTCTGTTGCATCTCTCCACCCGGGACCCCTTCCCTTAGCTTCCACGTCAAACGTTTTCCCAAACCTCTTGAGGGTCGATTCCCAAAACACTTGCCCTGAGCCTAAATTGGGTCGTCTCGTCCAGCTTCCTACTGTGTCTCTGGCTCTCCCTCGATCCTTGGCCTGACCGTGGGCCATGGGCTGAGTTCCTTGGTCCAGGGAAATTTGAAGATTTGGGAGGTTTTTTGCTTTTTTTTTTCTTTCGGAGGACAGTTATGTGCACCCATCGTCTTACTCCATATAATTACTCTCGAGAGAGAGGCAACTGCTGTTACCCCCATTTTTTAGGTGAGGGAACAGACTTGGAGAGGCCTCGCTATTCTGTATATGGGAGAGGCAGGTGGGGGAATTATTAATGTTGGCAATTTCAGTGTCCAGTGTAAGTTCTAAGCACTGTATTTCTGGCCTTGAAAAGAATCTTACCTACCCCCGTCTTTCTTTTTAGACTATGAGTAAGTGGCATTTTTTTTTTGTTTTTTGTTTTTTTTGCATCCCCCACCACCCGTAAATGGCTTCTCATTGGGCTAACTCTGAGCTGTCTAGCGTAGCGCTATCACTGCCTTGTCTCCTCCTTCCATACTGATAATTTGAGGGAGAAAGTCAGATAGAATACAAGCTTTGGAGTCAGAAAAGCCTATCTCTGAGTCCCTCTTCAATACTTAACTAAATTTCTGACTGTGAGAAAATTGCATAACTTATAGTTTCCTCATCTGTCAATAGGGATCACATTTCATTTGTGTATATGAAAGTGCCTACCATTAATTTTGACACTGGGTAGGTGTTCAATAAATGGTATTCTGTGTTTTTCTTTCACAATCTCGGAAAGAACTTTTCTGGCTACTCTCCCTAAAACTGCCTGGCTTTGTTTGTCTGTATAGCACTTACCAGTACCTGATGTTAAGGTAAACTTCCAGTGGCGTCCTGCTTATGGACTAGCCCATTCGGGTCCATGGCTTGTTAGAAACCGGGCCACACAGCAGGAAAGTGAAGGCAGGTGAGAGAGCTAAGCTGCACCTGTATTTACAGCAGCTCCCCATCGCTCGCATCACCGCTTAAGCTCCACCTCCTGTCAGGGGCATTAGAGTCTCATAGGAGTGCGAACCCTACTGTAAACTGCACATGCGAGGGATCTAGGTTGCTCCTTAGGAGAATCTAATGCCTGATGATCTGAGGTGTAGCTGAGGTGGTGATGCTAGTGCTGGGGAGCAGCTGCAAATACAGATCATCATTAGCAGAGAGGTTTGACTGCACAATAAATGTAATGCACTTGAATCATCCCGAAACCATCTCCCCTCACCCCCCTATCTGTGGAAAAATTGTTTTCCATGAAACCAGTCCGTGGTACTGAAATGGTTGGGGACTGCTGGGAATATAAATGTCATGAGGGTATGATTTTTGTCTGTCTTGTTTATTGCTGTATCCTTAGCACCTAGAACAGTGCCTGCACATTGTATGCACTCAATAAATATTTAGTAGTTGAATGAGCTGAGAGTCTGTGATTTAACATCTTAATTTTCTTTGTAAGTGGGCATCACATAGCTCCTTCAGAGGACTCTTTGCTTTGTGACACCAGCCTCCTTAGACTCTTTTCTGTTTTCGTTCTGCTGCACCCCTTGTCCCCAAAGGTGGTGGTGAGAATGAGAATTTGGATCTGTTCAGAGAGGACGTCGGTACTATTTACTTCTGGCCAATAAGGTTGGTCATCATCCCTACCCCACCATCTTCTATCAGGAGGAGAGAATGGAGAAACTATGCTTGTCAGAGACATGCCCTCAACTCACCCCAACCCCAAACAGCTCCAAAAAAGATATTTCTTTTGCCTCTTCATAAACTTCCCAGCAATTACTATTGTAGGGGCTGGTTTTAACAGCTTTTGGAGATTTCTGGGAAGTTTTAATTGATAGGTTTTTATTTTGTCTTCACGGCAGTATTTAAAGTATTATTCAATTTGAAGTTAAGTCATAAAGTAATTTAAAGTCTTTAAGAAAATAGAGTGTATGTCAACATGTATCAATTTAATATGTGTAACTGATTGTATGTCAATTATATCTCAATGAAGCTGTTTTTAAAAAATCTTTATGGAAATAATATTCAGAAAAGTATTTTTCAGCATCAGTAACCAAAATTTGTTTAATATGAGAATGTTTTAGCATTTTCAGAAATTTTTTGGCCAATTTCCTAATTTTCATATCACCTTAGTATGTTATTTCTAGCAAAATGTTTTTGTGATGTGGATGCTCCTATTGCTTCCTATTAAATTTCTTTATCTCACTTTTAGCATGTTCACTTTTTGTTTTGTTTTGGTTTTATCTTTCACAAATTCATGTTCCTGTCTAATGCATATCAAATCTGAGGCTAGTTCATAGATATATTATAGCAACCCCTTCAAGCCATCCTCATTTCTCTTTTGTGGCTTTGAATTATTTTACCATTTATGTTAAATATTTCTGCAAACTGCTACAGATCAACATCCTAATCACTCCTTGTTAGAAAACAAAATTTCTGCACTTTTTTTTTTTAAGACAAGGTCTCGTTCTGTCACTCAGGCAGTGACATCATCGGGCAGGGCAGTGGCATCATCATAGCTCACTGCAACCTCGAACTCCTGAGCTCAAGCGATCCTCCTGCCTCAGCCTTCCAAGTAGCTGGGACTACAGGTTCGAGCCACCACACCTGGCTAATTTTTCTATTTTTTGTAGAGACAGGTCTTGCTCTTGCTCAGGCTGGCCTCAAACTCCTGACCTCAGGCGATCCTCCTGTCTCAGCCTCCCAAAGTGCTAGAATTACAAGTGTGAGCCACTGCGTCCGGCCATGCACTTATATTTGGCAGGATTTTTTCATCTACTTATTTCTTTCAGGTACTTTTTTTTTTTTTTTAGACTAGTCAAGTGCAGTGGTGAGAAGGGGGAAAGTAGTAGAACAAAGAGTTCAATCCATAATGGACTGTGACCAGCTTTCAGGTACTTTTGAATGTCATTTTTTTATTTTGTCAAATGCTTACATTTTTATTATCCTTTTTCCAATTCCTCAATGGCATATCAGCCTTAACTTTCATTTCTTCAATTAAAAACTTAAATTTCAACATCATGAAGGTTGTTAAAATAATCCCATCTGATAAAAATAGCTGTATGGTATAAAAATATTTCTTTAAAGTTCTAGTAATTTTATAAATTGGTCACTTATTTGAATTTTGGCAAATGGGCTTGCTCCAGCTGACCCATTTCTTTACTTGAAAGGTACTTTCCTAGGGAAATGGAGAAGTTCCTTCAAATAGATAATTGCTCAGGCCCAGGTAGTCCTGGTTATGGGGCTGGGTTGTAGAAGCAGCTGGTTTGAACTGACAAAAGCAGGAGAAATCCCAGCCAGGCACTGACCTCTTCTGAAGTTGCCTCTCTCTTTTGACTGCTTTACTTGGTTTCTGGGCTCCCCAAATCTGCTGCTTCCCTGATATCTCAAGACTTTCTTTATTCCTCCCCTGCTCTTTGTTCCTGGGGCTGTCAGCACCTGACACAGTGGCCACTTGTTGTTTATGGAGGCTAAATGGTTAGTTAGGGTCAGTGCGGTCTTAACCAGAATTAGAAGAACAGATATATAAAGAGTTAAAATCAGGAGTTAGTATTAAATGAATCGACGTTGGCTGGCCCATCAGAGTCAAGGCGAGGGTAAGATCTGGGCTAAGGAAACGAACAAAGAAAAATTCAGGAATCCAGGAGGAAGGTCACAAATCAGTAAGTCCAAGAGAGTGCAAGCATAAAGTCAAGAATTTGGTAGCCAAAGTTAACTGTTAAGATTAAGCTGGTTTTAACCTTCTGTCCTGATGGGTTAACTGCTGATCAGGACTGACTAGGAACAGAGTTCTGGGGTGGGGAGTGGAGTTGACTTTTATCAGAGTTATTTCCTGAGCAGGCATTGTTTCCGCAAAGTCCTTGTCCTCCTGGAGTTCACACTGCAGGGGAGTGTGGATAGAGACAGAGTGCCAAACAAAAGCCACAGCACAATGTGATGAGTATTCCTACAGAATCTTAGACCAAGTGCTATGGAAAACAGAAAAGAGAGCAACAAATTGATGATAGCAGTTGGAGGCTGGGGAATAGGAAGTCATGAAAAACCCTAGAGGCAGTGACATTTGAGTTGGCCTTGAAGGATAATCAGACACTTGCATGGCAGAGAACTGGGGAAGAACAATTATTCATTTAACAAATATGTATTGAATATTTAACTTCATACCAGCTGTGGTTCTAGGTAGTTGGGGCACAGCAGCCAACAAGACAAAGCCCTTGCCTTTGAGGAGCTTACATCCTACTGACATCATAGGCAGAAGGAACCACAGCTGTGAAAGGCCTGGGCCTGTTCAGGGAAGGGTGAGTTCAGTGTGGCTTGATGGTAGATTACATGGGCTGTTGGTGAAAATAAAGCTGAAGAGAGCCAGGCATGGTGGTGCGTGCCTGTAGGCCTAGTTACTCAAGAGGCTGAGGCAGGAGGATCGCTTGAGGCCAGGAGTTCAAGACCAACCTGGGTAACATAGCATGATCCTGTCTCTAAAAAAAAAAAAATTGGCCAGGCTTGATGGTGCACGCCTGTAGTCCCAGCTACTCCAGAGGCTGAGGCAGGAGGATCCTTTGAGCCCAGGAGTTTGAGGTTGCAGTGAGCTATGATCATGCTACTGCACTCCAGCCTGGGTGACAGAGCGGAAGGGAAGAAAGGAAAGGGAAGAAAGGAAAGGAAAGAAAAGAAAGTATAGCTGCTTGGTTGAGGCAGGGATGGGGGGTGGGTGGGGGAGGAACCCCACTTTGCTCTCTCCCCTTACTCTCTGCTCTCCTCAACAGCTCCCGAGGCATTTCTGAGAAACACGAAGGACCATGGTTTAAACCCACTGCTGAAGGTAATGGAGGGCACACCAACACGGGTGAATGGAGAGACGTGATCTGATTTGCTTTCTTGGGATAAAACTGGCAAGGGGGATGGAGTAGGATGGCCAGTCAGCAGAGAAGCCTGCTGGGTGGGTCAGGGAAGAGCTGCCGAGGACCTACCTAAGGTGGGTAGGCTGGATCCAAGAGAGATCTGGGAGGCAAAACCAACAGAACTTGGTGACTAAGAATGAAGGGGAGAAGGAGAGGAAGGAGCAAAAGATGATTTCAAGCGTAGAATTAGAACACTTAAGGCCTTCTCTATTCTCCTCCTTGCTTTTGGTTGCAGGCATCTTGGGCATCTGGTGGGGTCACTCCATCTTCCTTGGCTTTCTCTTGCCTGCAAGACCAGTTTGAATGTCTCAGCAAGGCATGGTTGGACCTTTGCCATGTCCTCGTGCCTTAGGTACAGGGGAGGAGAGGCAGATTGAGAGGACAGAGAGATGTTGATTTTAAACAGATGGGTCTAAATGACTAATGGAGCATCTAGCGGGGAATTGGAAATATGGATCTGAAGCTCAGGAGAGAGGTGCAGGTGGAATTAAGAGATTTAATTGAACAGTTGGGAATGGATAAATATGTCTGGGTAGCTCAGGTATAGAGAAAAGAGCTAAATATAGAAACCCAGAGAACAAGGACCCTTAAGGACAATTCAGAGATCCCAATGGAGGCTCTTCCCTTATTGTTCCTCTATGGTAGTGGTCTGTTTTTTCATTATACCAATAGCTCTGGGTCTAAATTCAAAAGCTAGGAGGTCACCTCTGGGAGGGTCTGCGGAGTGACCAGGAAGAGGCCTGCAAGACCACAGTGCCATTCAGGTCTCTGGATGTGCTATAACTCTTCCCTGCATGGGAAGAGAGCAAATGGTAGAATCATGCCCCTGACCTTGGCTCCAGAGATTCCAGGAGTGTCACCTGGGCTGCTTGTAGCCCCAAAGCCACCTCCTTGTTCTTTTTTTTTCTTTTTTAGACTTTTTATGAAAAATTTTAGATTTAGAAAAAACACTGAAGAGATAGTACTGAGAGTTCCATATACCCCTCCCCCCATTCCCCCTGTTATTATTAATAATACCTTTCATTAGTGTGGTACATTTGTTACAATTAATGAACCAGTATTGATGCATTGTTATTAAAGTCCATAGTTTACATTAAAGTTTACTCTTTGTGTTATACAGTTCTACAGATTTTGACAAATACATATTATCATGTATTCACCCTTACTGTATCATGGGAAATTGTTTCACTGCCCTAAAAATGCCCTGTACTTCACCTGTTCAACCCACCTTTCCCAATCCCTGGCAACCACTGGTCTTCTTACCATGTAACCTCAAACTCCTGGGCTTACGTGATCCTCCTGCCTCAGCCTCCCAAAGTGCTGGCATTACAGGCATGAGCCACTGCACCTGGCTCATTTTGCCTTTTGTAGCATCCTTTTTAATGGCTGCATAACATTGTCTCATGTGAATTATCCTGAGCCAGTCCTCTATTGTTGGAACTGATGCTGTTATATGACTTAAAGAAAACACTGGAATGGTAACACCAAACCTTGCATTCACATAGTAGCAAATTATACTTTGCTGACTTGATGCAGGAGTCACTTGCCTATGTTCTCCCACTTAACTGTATTTACCAATATTTCGTTATCTTCAGGCAAAGAAGCCTTTTAGATGTAACATACTATCTTGGAAACCAGAAGAAAACATCTGGTATTCACTCTGATGGAAGAACCAAAGCAAAGCAGTAAACACCATCTGTCAATTTTTTCTTCCAAAGGAGCCTTTCCAAATGTCCAGGGATTCTCTTTGCCAACTCCTTGTCGCAGCAGCACCAGAAGCAAATGAAATTGTTGTGGTTTCTCATGATGTTCTGGGCTACGAGGCTTGGCTCCCAGGTCTGAAGCCTACTTCTTGTATGCTGGTATCTGCTCCCACATTGGAAGTCTCTATTATTCAGGCATTTTACCTGCTAGCCTGTGTTGACTATGAAAACGTGTATTGAGAGTTGTGACCACAATGTGCCCCCAGAAGAGGTGCTCTCTGTCTTATACTTGATGATCCAGCAACACTGATTCTGATTCTCCTCACCCCGTACTTCTTCATGCCTTTGACTCTTACTCTGTCTTGTTTGCCTAACTCATGCATTACCTCCTCCAAGAAGTCATCATTAATCCCTTTCCTTCATTAAAGCACTTCTCTGCTTCCCCACCGTGTGAATACCTTTATCTTAGCAGTTGTCACATGGGGAAATGATCTATTTATGCACTTACCTTGTTTACTAGCATATATATGTCAGGGATTGGCACAAAGAAGGTGCTTAATACATGCTTCTCCAACATTGAGTACAACATCTGCTGCTTTACCCTTGCATTCAGTCCTTCTGCTGCTCTGACTGGCCAGTGCCCTGGGCCTGCCCCCATCACTACATCTGTGTGGGAGGTGGAGGCTCCAGCTGGGACAGGCTCCTGGTACAGCCCCAGCAGTGCTGCCATCTTGATAAAGGTTTCCCACCATGACCTGACTATTCAGATTGCTTCTCCTGAAATTCTAATCTCCTGAGGGACATCTATACTAAAGAGTGATCCTTTGCTGGCCTGCTCTAGGGGGAGCATTGGGCTACCTTGCTCCAGGGTCCTTTCTCCAAGCTGTGTGGTAGGTGCTATTTTGCTCACCAGACAGTTGGGCAAGGAACCACAGAGTCTATGCTGGAAATTGTCCCGTTGGCTCTGATTGTATTAAATACTTTATTATTAAATTAAATACTTTAGTTCCATTCAGTCTACATTGAGCATCTGTAAATGTAATAGGGTCCAGAGGTAATGGGAAAGTTCCTCCTCTAGATTGTAAGGCTGGGACCATAGAAGGGCTCAATAAAAGTTGTTGAATGAAATCCCTGAAAAGTGGGCACTGAACAGACTAAGTATCAAGGGGAGAAGGAGGAAGAGAAGAAGGCATTCCATGATGAGGGAACAAAGGCACAGGACTGCAAGTCCTGTAATTGGCAGGCAGCACATTAAGTCCTATGAGGGCAGCAGTGGGAATGCCCACTCCTCGCCCCCCACTTTTATGTCTCCACGGGTAACTCGGCATTCTCTTTTCACAAGGTCCTGAATTGTCCTGAATTTGAGACATCAAATCCCATTTTCCTGTTAGGTGACCACCAATAATATTTCCTCCTTCAAACTAAAATTTTCCAGGAAACCTTCTCTGATTAATCAGGATCTGTCAATCAACTTCCTTTTCTGCGAGTCCCCACGACACTTGCTTTTCAGCTTTAACACTATTTCTTTGCAAGTAATAACAGACCTGACACACAGCTACCAACAATTTGTGATATATAGTGGTTAAGTTCCTGGGTTGTGGATTCTAGAGCCAGATGAGAACCAGGTTTGAATCCTAGAACCATCACAGTGAGGGTGGGCAAGTGACTGGATCTCTCTGCCTTGATTTCTCAAATAGAGGTAAAAATGGTGTCTACCTCATATATGGTACCTACCTTACATGTATTGTGAGGATTAAATAAGCTGCTATGTGTAGTAAATGCTCAGTAAATGTTAGCTATTCTCTGCCTACTGTGTAGGAAATCTTCCTTTATCCCTACCGTGCCTTAGATAGCTCTATTTTCTCCCTAACACCTTGAGGATATTTTATCATATGAATTGCTCGTTGTTGACATTATCTGTTTATCATTCTCTCCCACTACACTCAAAGATCATTTGTTTGTTCACACACACTTATTGAGTAGGTTACAATGATTAAGAGAGACATAGTATATACCTAAAATAATTGAAAACAGGTACTCAAATACAAGTACATGCTTGTTCATAGTGGCACTACTCAGAATAGCCAAGAAGTAGAAACAGCCCTAATGTTCATCAAAAGTTAAATGGATAAACAAATTATGGCATATACATACAGCAGAATATTATTCATCCATAAAAAGATAAAAAGGAATGAAGTACTGATACATGCTACAACATTCATGAACCTTGAAAACATTACGCTAAGTGAAGGAAGCCAGGCACAAAACCCACATATTATGATTTCATTTATATGAAATATCTAGGAACCCACCTTGGTGAGTGCCAGGGGTTGGGAAGAGGAGGGGATGGAAAGCAACTGCTTAGTGGGTATGCAGTTTTCTTTCGGGGTGATGAAAATGTTTTGGAGCTAGATAGAGATGGCAGTTGCACAACATTGTGAATGTAATAAATGCTACTGAATTGGTCACTTTCAAATAGTAAATTTTATGTTATAAATCTCATCTCAATAAAAAAAGGAAAAAAAAGAAGTAGGAAGAGAGAGGGAGAGAGAGAGAGAAAGAGCGAGAGATCGATTCTGTCTTCATAGAGTTTATATTTTAGCAGGGGAGCCTGATCAGACAGTAAACCAGCACACATAAATAATTACATACTGTGATAATCCCTTGATGGGATGTAAAGGGGAGAGAGCAGAAAAGTTAAGAAAGAGCTGGGAGCAAGGAGGCTCTGAGGTGGTAAGGGGCTTGGTGGTTTGAGAAATTGCAAGGAGACCATCTGGGCTGATACTTAGAGAGCCAAAGGCAGTGGTTTAAAGTGAACCCAAGGAGGTAAGCAGGAGCCAGTTCCTGCAGAGCCTTAAAGGTCACAGGAGGGAGTGTGACATTCAATCTAAGAGCAACGGGGAACTGGGGAGGGTTTTAAGCAAGGGATTAACAGGACTTGAATTATATTTAACTGTTTTATCTGTTTTTAAATGCACTTAATTAGCTTGCCTTTTTTCTAGAGTAGTGGTTCTCTACAAGGGGGTTTGTATCAGAACTACCTGGGAGGCTTTTTAAAAAATACAACACTGAGAGCCATTGGATTGGGAGAGTGGCTGCTAGGAATATTTTGGAATAGCTCCCCAGTGGACTCTGATTCTCTCCTGCCCCTACCATTTCAAGAACTACTGTTGCTCTAGAAGCTTGAAAAGGCTGAAATGCCATTAACTGCCTTATCATGAACTCTTTACCCACCTTACAGGGTGGGAGGGGCCATGGTTCAATGACTGGCCTGTCCCAAGACTGACAGGTACTGGACTTTTAGAAAGAGTGGAACCTCTAAGACCAGAGGAAGGAAAGCAGCAGCAGTGGGTTATCACTGGAGGAAAGGAGGTACGCAAGGAGGTACAGCTGAGGAGAACTGATTCCTACAAAGGGCCAGAGGACCGTAAACAGGAGCTAGGGTGCTATGGTGCAAGGAGGGAAGCTATCACTTGGTTGGGGATAAAAACATAAAGGATTTTATACTGAAAAAGTCTAGCTCCTGGCTACTCGAAAGTGTGGTCTGAGCGGCAACAGCATTGCTTGGCAGCTTGTTAGAAATGCCGAGTCTTGGGCTTTGCACCAGACCTAATGAATCATAATCTGCATTTTTAATAAGAGCCTCAGGTGTCTTTTTTATATGCTCATTTAAGTTTAACATGCACTGGTCTGTATAGTGGGTAGGCTCCCCGGCACCGCTGAAGCACTTTATTTTGAATACTTTCAAATATAGGACAGTGTTTCTGAAAAGGTATTGAATTTTCAAAAATTAAGTGCTATAAATAATGGAGAAAGACCTTATTTAACTATAGGGAGGTTTTTCATAATCCAAATTTCCTTCGACTAGAAACATCTCCTGTGGAGTAAAGTACCAAGTTTCCTTAAAGCGAGGCAGAACGACGTTAAAGATGTGGGATAAGAACTCAGCGCTTGGCCAAGCCAACCGTTCACACAGCTGGATCAGGTCTGGAGCCGCTCATGTCCCTTGGCAACTCCGAGCCACCAGGATGCGCTTTTAAAGGAAGCTGGCGGCTGTTCTGCCCTAGAGAGCAGCTCTAATTTGAGTCTTTCACGCTGAAAATGCAGAAAGGAGAGTTGACAAAACTATCTTCAGGAAGTGTGGCCGAGTAATTCGGTGAGGCGGATACACCCGGGAGAGAGTAGTAGCAACAGCCTATTCACTGTTGAAGCCCTGGGTCACCTTCGACCTCTGACCTCGCGCCTCACTCGGCGCTTCCGTGTGCAGCTTCCGCTCCCCCCCCACCCCCGGCAAAGAGCTGGCACAAGGGGTGTGGGCGGGGCTCAGAGGCCGGCGGTTAGGGGCGGTGCCTGTTGGGGGCGGGTCTCGCGAGGGGCGGGATTTGAGGAGGCGTTCTAGCATTGGGCGGCTATGTAGAGGCGGGGCCTAGTGCTGGGCTGGGTTGGGCGGGGCAGGGAGTTAGTAGCCGCCTCTCGGTAACTGGACTCCGGCAGCCAGTCCTCCGGAGGCTGGGGGTGGCAGGAGGGCCCGTAGCAGATCCCGGATCCGGAATCTTCCGGGCAGGAGCGGAATCAGGATCGGCCCTGGCCCAAACCGGGTCTGTGAGGAGCTCGGGAACTTGAATTCGGAAATCCCGGAACCCGGATCAACAAACCCCGGAACCCGGAATTACGACTAGAAAGTCCCGGATCGCGGAGTACAGAGCTCGGAGCGGATTCGACGCGGAGCCCGGAGTCCGGATCGCGACACCCCGGGACGGGACGGAGCGATGTCGGGTCGAGGCGCGGGCGGGTTCCCGCTGCCCCCGCTGAGCCCTGGCGGCGGCGCCGTTGCCGCGGCCCTGGGAGCGCCGCCTCCCCCAGCGGGACCAGGCATGCTGCCTGGACCGGCGCTCAGGGGACCGGGGCCAGCTGGAGGCGTGGGGGGCCCCGGGGCCGCCGCCTTCCGCCCCATGGGTCCCGCGGGCCCCGCGGCGCAGTACCAGGTGAGGAGCACGGAACACACCTCGAGGGCGCCCCAGGCAGGGGGCGGAGGGGACCTCGAGTGAGGCCCCGGAGGGGAGCTTCTGGACGGAGGGCACAGGGGCCCTGCGTGAGGAACTCACGGGAGACGGTGAAGGGCAAGGCCAGGGACCCTCGGGCTGCGGCTAGATGGTGGTGGAGGAGTTGGGGGAAAGGGTAGCAGGGATTCTGCAGTGGAGGGCTTGAAGCAGTTGGGAGGGTCTGGGGTCTTCCTTGGTACAGGGATTCTGAGTATCTGAGAGATGGAGGAGTTGTGGGGGCTAGTGAATTGTGGGCTGGTGGGTTGAGAAAATCTAGTGTAGGTCCTAGAGTAGGGGGGCCTGGGAAGCCCATGAGAAAGTTTTGGAAATTGGTCCTCACTGAGAAACCAGGGTTACCCTGCATTGGCCTTGGTCCCACTCCAAGTCTGCCCTGTTTTTTCTAGTTGGGAACTGGCAAAATTCTAGCGTGTCTGAGATGGCTCCCAGCTGCTAATAAGAAGGAAGGAGGCCTGGCTTCCCACGGGCATGGCAGGCTGAGACTAGGGCAAGGGGATTCCTGCCTGTGCAGGGGCAGACCAGGGAGCTTTTGCTCAGGATAACTCCGGGATAGAGCAGAGGTGGTGGTGGCCAGGCCTGAGGAAGGCCCAGCCCAGTAGCAGACCATTCCTGGCAGACTCTGTTCTGGGCTTTCTGCCTGGTGTCATAGGGTCCAGGATTTGAGTAGTCTGGAGGAGCAGAGTGGCTCCACCAAGTCCTGCTTGTCTGGGGCTGGAGGAGTCTGCAAGAGTTGCTTCAAAGGGTGCTGTCCTGACCCCTTTGGGGTTTGGCTTTGAAAAGAGCTTCTCAGGTTGCAGCTTCAAAGGCCATTGAGAGGCAGAAACTTATGGTTAGTGTGTAAGGAACTCAGCCTGACCCTGCTGGTGGGGTTCTTTAGTCCCCGTCTATTGTTCCAGGTTGCCCAAGAATGCTTGGGAATTGTGCCCATCCTTTTCCCACCCTCTTGCCACTTTTATTTAGCCTTCAGGTTCTGACTCCGCCATATCCCAACCCAGGTGCCCCAGCATTTGGTACTGGCTTGTTGCTGATCTTCCAAGGTCTGCGCTGGGGCTTTCTCCAGGTAGAGGTCCCAGAAGTAAATGGATCCTTATGGGGTGTACATATCCTGCCAGGGCCCCTGAGCCCTCGCTTTCTAAGGAGATGCTTAACTGGGACAGTGACTTTTTTCCCCCTCTTACTCCTCATTTCTCCTCCTTCCTCAAAAGGAAACAAAGGGTCAAAGGGTATGAGCAGAGATAGATTTGGTCCCAAGGACTCCAGCTGGGGTCCCGTCTTTCCCATCTTGCTCTCCCCCTTGGGGATTCATGGCCCCCCCCCCCAGGGTATCACTGAGGGGTCCCTGACTCAGTTACTGCAGTCCTTGGGCCTGCCAACTGAGACCTGGCCTGGGAGCCTCCTGTGGGTCTTTGGCCTTGGAGGGACCTGGACAGTTTCCTTGGCATGTAACCCATAGGAAATGTGCCCTTGGGAAAGTGCCTGAGAGGATGGATTCCACCATGTTCAGTGGGGAGTGGCCTTGGGCCTGTAGCAAGGCCAGGCTGGCTGGCTGGGTAGCCCTGCGTGACTAGGTATGGGGAAGTAGGAGATGGCCCTGAGCCTGGGCCTCTCTCCTCCTCCTCCTCCTCCTCCTCCTCCTCCCCCTCCTCCCCCTCCTCCCCCCCTCCTCCCCCTCCTCCCCCCCTCCCCAATCTGGGAAGGAGAACCCAGCTAGCTAACTTTGGCTAAGTTCGAGGAGGATCCTACTTGCCCTCCTTCCAAGTGCAGTTGTATGATTTCTAGAAGGGACTTCAGATCTGGGGAACAAAGGGGCTGCTGTCTGTTAGGGCTCATGAATGCACCAGAAGAGCAAGAATTTGAGGGCCCAAGCTGGGCCAGGGCCAGTAGGGGAGCCTGTTGAAAGAAGGAAGTGACGATTCACCTCCCTCCAGACAGAGGTTTTAGCTGTGGATCACAGTTACCTGTGGAGCTTAGAAAAACAAAAAAATGGAAAAAACAAAAAACCACAGATTACTGGGTTCACTTCAGAGAATTCAAAATACTTTCTACTCATGGGGGAGGGGGTGGTATGTTCTCCTCCAACCAAGGTCTTTAGGCCCAACCACCAGGAGCATCAGGGCCACGGGCTTTGGGGTAGGGTAGAGTATGCTCACCTGAGCCCTAGATGCCGCACCTGGAGGCCGCAGCATAGGCCCAGCTGCTGCCCTGCTCTCCTGGGTGTTGGTAGAAACCAACTTAGAATATAGGCTTCTGCTGGGCCAAGGGAGAGGAGGTTGCTGCATGCTTCTGGGGTTCAGGGGACTGAGCCAGGCCTACCTAGTCCTGCGGCAGGCAGGGAGTTGGAGAGGCTGAGAGTTCTGGGCTGTGGGGTTTGTTTTTGTTAAAACTCCTGAGTTTTTTTGAAGGGGAGGAGTTATTGGTGCTTTAAAGCCCAGGTGTAGAGCTTGGCAAGGCTAAGCTGGGACTTGATAGACTGTAAGCAGCCTTCCCCTGGGGCCCTGGATGAGCTGGGGGCTCTGAGCCCGGAAAGTCTGGAGCAGATGTCTGGGTGGGGCGTATTCCAGGGCCTGCCTGTCTGTGCTGCCTTGTCTTGGGACTTCCTGTTACTGGAGCACCTGCCCAGGAGGGGTGGGTAGTGCTGCATGTTCTGTAAAAGCCCCAGGGTGTAGCTTGGTGGGGACCACAGGGCCCTAGTTCACACTCTGCGGATTCTGCTGCTTCAGCGGTTCCTTCTGTTTGTCTCAGGCACTGGGAAAAACTCAAGTCTGGGATGTCTGGGGCTTGGGCTTGGGCTTACAGCTGTGACCACACTGAATTTTTTTTCTAGAATCTCTGGCCATGGCTCATTAAGGCAGAGAAACAGGCTGTCTTTTGCCTTTCAGCAGCTCTGATGAATCTCTTCCTGATGGGGAGAGACCTGTGGCAGGACTCCCTAGGCCCCAGAGCCCCTATTTTAGACTCTTCATCCTCCCAAGCGCTTCCCTCCACCCTTCCCCTCTTTCCATGGCTGTATCTGGTCAAGAATCTGACCCTCCAGATGGGAGCATGGGTTTAGTGCTAGATGAAGTGATGGGGTAAGAATCTTTTCTCTGTGATGCTGGGGTGGGGGAGGCTCCTCTGATTTGGTGCGAGTCTCCACCCAGCCTGGCTTGGTTGGCTGATTGTGCTGGTTGCATAATCTGGGCCCTGGGGCCAGCCCTGTGAAGCTGCCAGGGACAGTGTGTGCAAGGCAGAGCTGCCAAACAGGCCTTGCAGGCAGCAGCCATGGGGAAGATGATGGGGGCAGAGGTTACTCCCACATGGGCTCCACTGAAATATTGGGAGCTGGGCCTCAGGTGGGAAATCCTTCTGAAGGCTTCGAAAGAAGCTATTTCTGTCACCCACATTCCTGCTGCTGATCCTGTGACTCTGATCCTTGCATCGCAGGATGATTTCATCCCCATTCACCAGCTTGGGACTGCTATAGGGCTAAATGGAGCCTGAGCCAGTCCTGGCTGCCAGGTGGTACCTGGACCAAGGGCAGAGTCCGGGTACCAGCTGCTCTCTCTTTCTCACAGGCCACCCAGGAGCCATAGCTTCCCTTTCAGGGTCTCTGGTATAGGGGCAGTGGTTGGGCAGTAGGGAGGTGAGAGAAGGATCCGGTTCTGGGTTGTGGGTAGGGGCCATATGGTGACCAGAAGGTCTCTACTGTACCTGAGGCCACCCCCACCAGCCGGGACATGTTCCAAGCCATTCTGTTACAGCTCATTCACCTGGGGTGCTGTTGCCTGATGGGCTTGCGGCCCACTGATGGGCTTGCCTTTCTCCCTCAGTCACACACCAGGCTCGTGACAGGGGATGGGGACTGGGACTCTGTGCCGTCAGCCTCTTATATCATACTACACCCCTCTGCTTGGCGGCAACACTGCCCCCCATGCCGTGCTTTTCCTCACAATGGAGGCAGGAGAAGGAGGGCAGTGCTGAGTGGAACCGTCTGAGGGCCTCAGGAGTGCCTCAAGGCCGGCTGGTCCCAGGGAGCAGGGGCACAGTAAGCTAGGGCAGGGAGTCTGTAATGGGCCCTGAAAAGCTCTCCCAGGCCCTTCCCTCTGCAGGCAGGACTCTCCTCCCACCCCCGGGCTCTGGCAGGCCTCATTTGCTGGCACGGCTGCCAGGGCGGTTGCAGGGGGTGGGGTAGGTGTGGTTTACACTCTGTGCTCAGACGCCAGCTCCCCTTTGTTCCTGGCACTCCAGCGGGGCTCTGTGGTGTGCTGCTCAGGGCTTGACCTGGCTGAGGAGAGGGATGGAGGGCATGGGCCATGGGCCATGGGCCCCGGAGGGCCCTGCCCTTGACCTATGCACCCCCGTTGCCTCACTTCCCCCAGCGGCCTGGCATGTCACCAGGGAGCCGGATGCCCATGGCTGGCTTGCAGGTGGGACCCCCTGCTGGCTCCCCGTTTGGCACAGCTGCTCCACTTCGACCTGGCATGCCACCCACCATGATGGATCCATTTCGAAAACGCCTGCTTGTGCCCCAGGCCCAGCCCCCAATGCCCGCCCAGCGCCGGGGGTAAGACTGTCCTGTTTCTCCCACCCTACCTAGCCCAGCTCTGGTGGTAGCAGAGGGTTTTCTTCTATCCTAAGGGCTTCTATGACTAAGGAAAATTCCTGGCTCTCTTGAGGGAAGGTCCTGGGGACTGAAGGAGTGGATTGGGTGGGAGGGGGTGAGTTTCCTTTGGACCGTTGACCTCTTAAATGGGTTTTTGTTCTCTCCAGGTTAAAGCGGAGGAAGATGGCAGATAAGGTTCTACCTCAGCGAGTAAGTGCTAGCAGGAGGTCTAGGAGGCCTGCCCAATGGCTGGCTGTGGGTGGGAGTCCATCTCCTGCAACCCTGGGAACGGGGAGGAAGGGAGGAAGGGAAGAAGGAGCCAGAGCTGTGGCTGAATCAAGCTGATGAATTCCTTCTCCTTCCTCTAGATTCGGGAGCTTGTCCCAGAGTCTCAGGCATACATGGATCTCTTGGCTTTTGAGCGGAAGCTGGACCAGACCATTGCTCGCAAGCGGATGGAGATCCAGGAGGCCATCAAAAAGCCTCTGACAGTATGTGGAGCCCTGACCACCTCTGGCCTTCCCAAACTTCTCTGCCCCTCCCTGGCTTGTTTTCTAGGGGCCAAGCAAGGGTCAGTGTTGGGCTAGAGCAGGGTTTTTCACATGCAGGATGCAGCCCGTTAGTAGAGCATGAACTCAGTTTAATGTGTTGGGGCCAGTATGTTTTAAATGAATATAAAATAGTAGAAAATATAAAAGTACTTCACAGTAGTAAAGTATTTACCATAGTAATGAAGGTATTCTTTCGTGAAATTTTTGTTTCAGATATTTATATATATGTATGCAGATCCTGGATCATCATTTAAAATGTAAATCTTACAGATTGTGGTCAAAAGTTTGAAAACCACTAGACTAGAGGGCAGATAAAAGTATTTCCTCTCTCCTTCCCCATCCCTAGAGAAGTTTTTCTTTTCTTAATAATAATCTAGAACAGTCACCTGAGTGGTGAAGTCTTTCCAAGAGACTAGGATATTTTGGGGCCATCATGGGTGTTTGGGTTTTATTTAAAATCTGAGCCAGTGTCTTCTGATTTGCCTGGTGGCACTCTACATATGTACGTCTGTCAAACCATACCACCAATCCCACTGTGTTAGCATTGTTGGTGATACATCTGTTTCCCCCATAAATTGTGAATTCTTTAGGGCCAGGGCTGGGATCTACTATTAATACTTCCAATTCCCAGTGCCTAACAAGGCGCCTGGCTGGCCCATGGTGCTTGATGTTGACTGTTGAATGATTTCATATGGGAAGATTGGGTAGCATTGTTTTCCAATATTTTGGTCCACCTCTAGTTGTCATTTTCTCTTTAGCAAAAGCGAAAACTTCGGATCTACATTTCCAATACGTTCAGTCCCAGCAAGGCAGAAGGTGATAGTGCAGGAACTGCAGGGACCCCTGGGGGAACCCCAGCAGGGGACAAGGTGGCTTCCTGGGAACTCCGAGTGGAAGGAAAACTGCTGGATGATGTGAGTTGGGGAGGGAGGTCCCAGGAGGGTAGGAGGCCTGTGCAGGTTTAAGACCGACCAGACATATGGGTTACTCCCAGGAGGTGCTGTCAAAGGGAGAGGGCGCTGCTCTTGGTCCTGCTTGCCACAGCTCCTGGCTAGAGGTTGATTTGTATGGTTTTTACAACGATGTTCCTGCAGATGGCAGTCGAGTGTTTTGAAGTCCCTCACTGGCGGGCAGGGGGGCTGCATAGAGCTTTTTCCCTGCTGCCAGCCTCTCTCTGCCCGGAGTCTGACTGCTTCCTCCAGGGCCCAGGAATCCTCAGTACCCTGAGTTCCAGGGTTGAAACAATACTCTTTTTTGGGGGGTTAGCGTAGCTTTAGCAGCTTTAGGTTTGAGGGCTCGGCAGCGGCAGCATCTCACAGCCCTTTCTATTCCCAGCCTAGTAAACAGAAGAGGAAGTTTTCTTCATTCTTTAAGAGCCTCGTCATTGAGCTGGACAAGGAACTGTACGGGCCTGACAATCACCTGGTAGAGGTGAGCGTGGACCTGGGGCACAGGGAGAACAAGCTGCCTGAGGACACCGAGCACAGGCTTCCTGCCGGTTGGGTGGAGAAATGGCCTTGGTCCCCTTGGAGGGCCATGTGTTCTATGCCTACCCTCTTGGTGATAAGCTCTACTCCCCTCCTCCCTGCCAGTGGCACCGGATGCCCACCACCCAGGAGACAGATGGCTTCCAGGTAAAACGGCCTGGAGACCTCAACGTCAAGTGTACCCTCCTGCTCATGCTGGATCATCAGGTGACATGCCCTGGGATCATGTCTGGGGCCACAGGGACTCATCTGGGGGAGGGGAGCAGCTTCTTAGAAACCCTTCCTGTTCCTGCCCTATTCTTCTGCTTTGCTTCTTCACAAGAACCCATCCTCTGACTTCCCTGTGTCCATTTCCAGCCACCCCAGTACAAACTGGACCCCCGACTGGCAAGGCTGCTGGGAGTACACACACAGACACGGGCTGCCATCATGCAGGCCCTGTGGCTTTACATCAAACACAACCAGCTGCAAGATGGGCACGAGCGAGAGTACATCAATTGCAACCGTTACTTCCGCCAGGTTAGCCAGATGCCGTCCTGTTCTCTCAGCCCCTGCCTTATCTACTGCTCTTGAGCCCTGCTGGCCTAGTTCTTGGCCAGTCTTCAGACTGCTGCCCTTACTGGCCGTGGAATGGTTCACTTCCCCCATGCCCTCGAAGGCATCACCGAGCCTTTGGTACTCTCTCCAGATCTTTAGTTGTGGCCGACTCCGTTTCTCTGAGATTCCCATGAAGCTGGCTGGGTTGCTGCAGCATCCAGACCCCATTGTCATCAACCATGTCATTAGGTAAATGGAAGGCGGGGGATGGGAAGGCTCATCTAAGAGCAGACTCATCTAAGAGCAGACTCATCCTTGGCTTGAACCAAAGCCAAAGAGAGAAGCAGCAGGTTGGTTTCTTGCTCGCTGTGTGCACAGAATGGGGCCCAGGTGGGTGGGATGAAGACATATGTGCTTCCCCTTCCCTTGCTGTGTGCTGCCTGCAGTGTAGACCCTAATGACCAGAAGAAGACAGCCTGTTATGACATTGATGTGGAGGTCGACGACCCTCTAAAGGCCCAGATGAGCAATTTTCTGGCCTCCACCACCAATCAGCAGGAGATTGCCTCCCTTGATGTCAAGGTGGGCCCTCTGCTTCCCCAACCTCCTCTGAGGCCCAGTATGGGGGTGGACTGGCCCTGTCAGGCACTTCCATACATGTAGTACCTTGGGGGTGGCATCTCTGGCTCAGTCCTTTGGGTTTAGGCCTGGGAGCAAACCAGGGGCCCAGTCTGACACATGTACCCCTCCCCAGATCCATGAGACCATTGAATCCATCAACCAGCTGAAGACCCAGAGGGATTTCATGCTCAGCTTTAGCACTGACCCCCAGGACTTCATCCAGGAATGGCTCCGTTCTCAGCGCCGAGACCTCAAGGTGTAGTCCTCTTTCTTGAGGGAGGAATCCCATGTGAAGCTCTGGGTGATTTTTTACCCCCAAGCATTATTCTTCCAGTTCCAGGGGCAGATTGGCTCAGGGGTGGGAATTATGCTATAGCTTTCCTCCTGGCTCCCTGCAGATCATCACTGATGTGATTGGAAATCCTGAGGAGGAGAGGCGCGCTGCTTTCTACCACCAGCCCTGGGCCCAGGAAGCAGTGGGGAGGCACATCTTTGCCAAGGTGAGGCTCTCTCCTGGTTGCCCTCCTTTGGTTATGAGTAGCAGAGACCTGAGCCACTAGCCTCTCCCTTTTCTAGGTGCAGCAGCGAAGGCAGGAACTGGAACAGGTGCTGGGAATTCGCCTGACCTAACTCCTCAGGGATCTCTTCCTTTCTTCCCAGCCCTGGAGCCTGGAAGGGGACCACCCTCTGGGTCTTGGCTGAGACACGTAGGATGGGGTGAGGGGTGTCTGCTGTCACCTTCTACTCCCCAGCTTTAGTTTCATAAATGTAGTGATAGGATTCCTTGTTGCTTGGTCCCCAAAGCCTTATAACTTACTTTTTGCGTTGGCTTTAATGGGGTTCTCATCAGATGATGCCTCCTCTGCCCACCGCAGGCAGGCCCAAGTAGGACTGCCGGAGGCTGTGCTTTGACGTTGTAACTGAGACATTTCTGAACCAAAGGCGGCTGGGTTTGCATGTTTACAGACTCCCCTCTGGGGAGTGTGGGAGCTGGGTGAGGAGGAGGAGGTAGCACAGCCCAGACTCTTCCTAGCCTTTCTAAACCAAAGTTCTTTGTCATTCCTACAAACCCAGCCTTGCTGCTGGTTTTTTCCTTTGGGTATTTGCACTATTTGGGGAGCAAGTTTTTCTATGTGGGAGCCACTTTTTTTATACAGGGGTAAGTTGGGGTTTTTCAGGGAGCCCTGTTTGGTGCCTCCTTAATTTCTTTCCTCAATCTATGCAAGCGGCTCTGGCCGCCATCATCTCCTAGGGATGCCAGAGGGCTGCCTCCCCAGATACTTGGGCCTGGGGAGGTCTAGCCTCCTAGAGGGGACACTGCAGTTCTCTAGCATGGCCTGAGGTATGGGTGTATGCATGGTGGAGGGCAGGGGAAGATTGTTGTTGCCCTTTGGGGCTTGGCAAGTGCCACTTCTGGCAGGTTTGGAAATTCCCAAATAAATTCTTTTGTTTATTGGTGGTGCCCAGACCTGGTGATTGAACAGTACACAGCCACTCGCTCACAGACTGGAGTCCCAGAGGGCTTGTCCCACAGCTTTATTTGAGGGATCCACACAAAAGATGTCCACTCACTTCCATAGTTTCTTGATGGACATGTTTTTCTCACTATCCTTCTGCATGACCTGGAAAGACAGCAAGCATTAAGTTATGAACTAGGTGAACACAGGCCCTAGCCCACTGCTCCAGAGCCACCGTCAGCAGAGGTGGGAAGATGGAGACAAGTACCTTGGCTACCGCCATCTCAAAGTCCTCCTGGGTGACATGGACTCGCCGTTCCCGCAGGGCATACATGCCAGCTTCTGTGCACACGCCCTGAGCAGGAAAAGGAAGTTAAAGCCCTGATGCTGTGCCCCCTCAGCCCTAAGTGTGGCTTTGAACCCAGAGCTTGCTGCCTCCTCCAATTACCTTCACTTCAGCCCCTGATGCTCCTGGCATGAGCTCAGCAATTTTTCTCAGGTTGATCCCCCGGGTCAGGTTCATTTTCCGAGAATGAATCTTCAGAATGTCCAGTCGGGCCTGGAGATGGGAGAGGAAAGGCCTGAGCCATACATCCTACCCCCAGAGTCAGAGCCACTCTGAACACTGCCCATTACAAACCTCCTCATTGGGGGGTGGGAATTCAATTTTTCTGTCGATACGCCCTGGGCGAAGCAGCGCTGAATCCAGGATATCAATCCTATTAGTAGCCATGATAACCTGAGTGGAGAAAGGAGTGGAATTAGCTAAGCTCTTCCTCAGCCTGCACGTTGGCCAGGGCCTTCCCTTGGCTTATCCTGAGGCTGATACCTCCCTCCTTACCTTGATATTCTTGGTGGCCTCAAAGCCATCCAGCTGGTTAAGTAGCTCTAGCATCGTGCGCTGCACTTCACTGTCCCCTCCAGAACCCCCTTCCAGCCGCGAGGAGCCAATGGAGTCGATTTCATCCATGAAGATGATAGATGGAGCATGTTCTCGTGCCATAACAAACAGCTCCCTCACCATTCTTGCCCCTGTGCAGAGGCCAAGCTGGTGTTAGGGGGCTGATGAGTTCCCCACACCCCTTTCCATTTGGTTCTCACGTTCCTAGCCACAGTTACCTTCCCCGATGAATTTCTGTACCAATTCAGAACCAGAAACACGAATGAAGGTACAGTCTGTATGATGAGCCACAGCCCGGGCCAGCAGTGTCTTCCCAGTGCCTGGGGGTCCATACAGTAGCACTCCCTAGAGGGGAACAGCAGACTCAGGGCAGAAAGCTGGGCCCTCATTTCATTCAGTGAACATTTACTGAGTGCTTTGTGCTGGATCCCTTGCTAGATGCTAGGGATATAAAAAATGAACAGAGTCCCTTCTGGAGCTTATATCCAAACCACCTCAGCACCCTGGAAACATCTTTCCTGGCCACTGCTCTTCAATGGGAAGGGCCCACCCAAGCAGGCTGCAGCCTATCCCAACAGCTTCCTACCCCTGCACTCAGCTTGGCCTAGGGCAGGAGGAGTAAGTACAGTGCATCCTCCCAGAGAAGCTCTGCTCCTCACCTTGGGCTGTGCAATGCCCAGTGCTTCAAAGAGCTCAGGATGCTTAACAGGCAGCTCAATCACTTCTTTGATCTCCTTGATCTGCTTGTCCAGTCCACCAATCATCTCATAAGTCGAGTCTGGCACTTTCTCCACCATCATCAGTGACACCAGTGGATCCACCTTGTTGGGTAGGATCTTGTGCAGAGTGTAGCTGTCATTTCTTAGAGCCACCCGGCAATTGGGTGTCACCTGGGCAAAGGAGGCAAGTTTCAGTAGTGGTACAATAAGAGCTGAACCCAGTGCCCCCCCCCCCCCCACTTCACCTGCTACTCACATCATTGATGTCAATGTTCTTGTCTACATCAACAACAAACTTGCCCTCAGGATGTACCTACAGAAACAAGGGCTCATGACCTTCCCTGACAGCCACCAAATCACCAACCCTACCCAGGAAGACCCATGAGAATCCCATAACATGACAGAACATTGTCCTCCGAGGCTACACACAAAGGGCTGGGAACAGTGAGGAGTAGGCCAGTCCCTGGGGTCATGCTGCTTTTACCTTGACCAACACTTTCTTCTTATCCATGGCTCGGACTACTTCCCCTACATAGGAGCCCTGTTCCTGCAGCAGCTGTAGCTCCTCCCGCAATAGGCGAACTAGATGGCAAACAGACACATTGGTCACCCAGCTTCTGCTTTGGTGTCCCCCCCTCTTCCCAGGACACAATTCAACATGCACAAACTAAGCACCGTTTTGAAGGGAAGAACACACAAAAAGGTCAAAATCCATGTTTTTAAGGGGGTTGTATAGGAACACGGGAGAGAGACATGCATGTGAAATGACACATGACAGTGGGAAGCATCATCTTGGACTGGGAGAAAACACTATGCACGGCTGGGAAGACAGTGCAGGGAGGTTAGGAATAGTCACACCTCAAACTGCCTACGTGCAGCTTCCCATCTTCCCCTCACCTTTTGCATTTAGCTCATTTCTCTGTGCCTGCAGTCTCCGGAGGTTTTGGCTCTTATCATTCACAATCAGCTGTGGGGGACAAGAGACATATTCCGTTACCCAAGAGCAGAATACAGTAGGAAGCAGGATCTTGGCCAAGACCCTTACAGGTGGGGATGAGTGAGGAAAGGGCACAGAGCACCTGCATGCTGTTTCAAATTCTCCAGTATGATCCTAATGATCATGTCCTCCAAGAGTCTGGAGCCTAAGGCAGCCAGCAAAAAAGGCTGTTTGACTAATACTGGTCCAGGAGTAACAATCTGATGGAGAACAGTTACAGCTGGCTCACGTAACAGTGAATTTCTTGTGGGAAGGTAAAATAGCAGAAAGATCTTTAAATTAGGAGCCTGACTTCTAGCCCAGCTGCTGTCAATTAAAAGCAAGTTAAAGCAAAGCCAAGCTGCTTAAAAAAATCTAGGTCTGTTACCAAATTACACATGGGTATAGAATCAGTTACCCTGATTCTTTTCAGGACTACTGAGATGAACAAAAGGAATCACATGTAAAAGCATTCAAAAATGGCAAACCCAATATAATACCTGCAATCAGCTGTGGAGGTCAGAATTTTTCCTTGTGGCTTTCCCCACCCAATTTATACTACAGTTGACCCCTGAACAATGTGGGGGTTAGGGGCGAAGTTGAAAATCCACATAGAAATTTTGACTCCCCCAAAACTTAACTACTAATAGCCTACTGTTGACTGGTTAACACATAGACTAGTATCCACATATATTTTATGTATTCATGACATACCTAACTTTCCCTTAATTTTTTTGATATTTCTAGGCTACATGGTTTTGAGTTTTTTCAAACTTGCAAATTTCTAAAAAGTTTTCCAATATATTTATCGAAAAAAATCTGCACATAAGTGGACCCTCACAGTTCAAACCCATGTTCAAGGGTCAACTGTAATCTCTCTGGTCCCTTATTTCTATGGTTTAGCTCTTTAGGCTAAAGCACTGGGTGGCCCAATTCCTTTCACTCAATGCCACTCTTCCTTGCACTCTTATTTCACTCTGCCCCAACCCCTTTCTGATAAACCTCATCTCCTGAGCATGTCTTCCCTTTTACAAGTAACTTTTTGCTCAGGCTTCTAAAAGGGACAGCCTTTGGCTAGAGGTAGCTTTTCTACTAAAATGTGACTCTTGAAGATGTGTAACAAACTGAACATTATCATCCTCAAGGAATGGGATTTGAGGAAAACAAGAGAATAACTTCACACACTTCACATTGCTTGTTACTTCTTATACATACACATTTCTAGCTAAAAAGAAACAGGAAAAGAATAAGCTTCTTGCACTGCAATCCCGTCTGCTTCCATCGATTCTCATCCCCCTCCCAGCTCCCTCTAGAGTATGTCCTTACCTGGAGTTCTTCAATCTTGGACAGATAATATTGGCGAAGTCCGCTGCCTGCCTTTCCCTCTTCCAGCTCCATCTGAAGACACGAGGTAATTATTAAACTACAGGCTAAACATCCAAGGGGTAAAGCCGCTTCCAGGGACCTTCACCATAAGGCTTAATACCTGGCAGCTACGTGTAGTAAGAGTCTGGGCTTTGGAGGATTAAGACCTGGGTTCTAATCCCTCCTTCCACCCCTTCGAACTCTCCATTTTCCCATGACTAAAATAAAAGAACGAGAACGCCGCCTACCTCACAGGACATTCAGGAGGATCAAGAGACACTGTGTTAAGCGCTATACAAACCAGAGATGTTACTACTACCCGACCGAGTCAGTAGGAAGGACGGCGCTGCGTCGCCTGCGGCTCGCGGACCGGCCCGTTCCCGCTCCCATCGCTCTTCTCACTTAGTCCGCTTCTACCGAGTCTTCCTCTCCCAGCCCTGCCCTGACTCACCGGGGGCGGCGCTGACACAGCAAATCCGGCCCCAGGCAGGGCCAATCTGGATTGGTCCACCTACCCCCACCCACCCGACCTTCTTGTCCCGGCTCGCTGTCCAGCTCTGATCACGCCCGCTCCGCATCTACAACCGGTTCCCGCCCGGCCGCAGCCGCCGTCACCATACCTGCTCCGGCCCGTCAAGCGCCATCTTTCCTCTTCAGCGGAGACCGCCGGCATCGGAGCTGCCTTGGCGCGCAGGCGCGGAAGCAGGGGCTTGTGGCCTGAAGCCCAGGGCAGAGAAAAGTTCCGGGTCAATGGGCGGGGTTCGCGCTGAGATAATAAATTTGGGGGCCATGATGGGCGGGGCGGCTATTGAGTTAAGGAGCTTTGGAAGGGAATGAAGAGGGAATAGAACTCCTAAGTGTTGTTTCTTAGAAGCTCGGCTTTTATTTCTTGTAATCTGCTTCCTGATCCCAACGTCCAACTTAAAATACCTGGGGACAGATCATGGAGAAAATTTATGGCCACACTCAAAATGGCGGAAAACGGAAAACTTGAAGCCAGGGGCGCGAGCGGAAAGGGAAGTACGCTTGTGGTCCGCATGTGCAGCAGCAAGTGTGGTGAAAACGGCGTTTGGTCTAGGTGAGTGTGTGGTGCAAATCGAGGAGTGTGATTGCTGCGCGAACTGGAGAAAAGAAAGCGGAATCTAGTGCTCTGGGAAGAGACGTTCCCAGCTTTTATTTCTCCCCAGATTGAGTGACACTCCCCCATTCTACCATGGGCAAGAAGGGCAAAGTTGGCAAGAGCCGACGGGACAAGTTTTATCACTTGGCGAAGGAAACGGGTGAGTCAGGGTTCGCTCCGTCTGCGTGCGAGCGAGCGATCTCTTCTCGTGCGCCTCCACTTGGGGATATCGGGTTCCTCTTCCGCAGAAGGGGTGGTGGGTTGTGAGGCCCGAGAAACCCCGCTAGTAAAGCACTCGGCGGATTCTGTCGTCACCCCCAGGTTACCGTTCCCGCTCTGCTTTCAAGCTGATCCAGCTCAATCGCCGCTTTCAGTTCCTGCAGAAAGCCCGAGCCTTGCTGGATCTGTGTGCTGCGCCAGGGGGATGGTAACACTTGGCACAGATTGCTCCTGATGGCAACTTTCTGGGTTCTGACCCTGGATGGCTTAGAGTTTTTTGGAGGGCGGTGGGATTCGGGATCCCCCTCGCCAGTACAATAATCTCAGCCTCAGATTTTCTGCACTCCAGAGCATAGGTCTCTCTTAAACTTTGGGAGCTGTTTCTTTTCTTGATTGCAAAGAAAAGGCTTGGATTATGAACATAGGACGTGCTCTGGCCACTGCGCTTGGTAGGGGTTCCTGACGGGTGAGAGATCACACTGCTGAGGGATGGAAAGGGAAAGTCCTAGGTATTTACATCTGTATTCCTTTTGTAGGCTGCAGGTGGCTGCCAAGTTTATGCCTGTATCGAGTCTTATTGTGGGTGAGTGACAGGTGGCTCTCCTGGTGTTTTCTGGGGTGGATGTATGAGTTACTAATTTTGTCCTATATTTCTCTCCTCCCTGCTTGAGGCAACCCTTTAGAATACCCTGATCTGATTTCTTCCAGGAGTGGACCTGGTTCCAATCAAGCCTCTCCCCAATGTGGTGACTCTCCAGGAGGACATCACAACAGAGCGCTGTAGGCAGGTAATAGGAGTTTCTCTTTTCTTGTTCCCTTATATGCAAACATCCACGTCCCCAAATCCTGTAAAGGTAACGTTTTTCCTATTTACCATGCTTTGAGCAAGTTCCTGCATGACATCTGTATAACAAGGCCCATAATAGTCCTAGTGTCAACTTCAGCCATTATTTACAGTCAGGAATGAAGATGTTTGGAATTGGTGGAAGGGCAGAGATCTTCAATGGGATTCTTTCCAGTGTACTCACTATTAGACTGTAAGCTCCATGAAGATAGGGATGTATTATTATTCTTTTTTTTTTTTTTTTTTTTACTGTTGTGTCACCTGTGCCTGGCATAGGATTTGGCCCATGATGGGCACTCAACAAATGACTAGACAGACAAATGGCTGAACCAGGGCAATTCTTAACCACTCTTGTTTTTCTGTTGTCATAATCCCTTTCCTTTTCTGCAGGCCCTCAGGAAGGAGCTGAAGACCTGGAAGGTTGATGTCGTGCTCAATGATGGGGCCCCCAATGTTGGGGCTAGCTGGGTCCATGATGCTTACTCGCAAGGTGCAGGGGGCTTGGAGAGGAGGTGGGGGTGGAGGTGGGCATGCCCTGTCAGGCTGCAGAGGTCTCAGCTGACTATTTCTATCCCACAGCTCATTTGACACTGATGGCTCTGCGTTTGGCTTGTGATTTTTTGGCCTGTGGTGGCTGTTTCATCACAAAGGTTTTCCGTTCCCGTGACTATCAGCCCCTCTTGTGGATCTTTCAGCAACTGTTCCGCCGTGTCCAGGCCACCAAGCCCCAAGCCTCTCGCCATGAATCTGCAGAGATCTTTGTAGTCTGCCAGGGTGGGTATCGCTTCCTTCTCTTGACTCAACCTCCCAACTACCAACGCACACTTTTTGATATATCCTATCATTTTAGGATTCCTGGCTCCTGACAAGGTTGATAGCAAATTCTTTGACCCCAAATTTGCCTTCAAGGAAGTTGAGGTTCAGGCAAAGACTGTTACTGAGTTGGTGACTAAGAAGAAGCCAAAGGTATGTTTGGGGAATAGGGCCACCTTCAGATCCTGGGACTTTGGAGAGGTTGGGCCTGGTGGGGCCTACATTCCCCAGAAGGGACTGCCCAACCTTCTTTATTTCCCTCCCTAAGGCTGAAGGCTATGCTGAGGGTGACCTCACTCTGTATCACCGAACCTCAGTCACTGACTTCCTTCGAGCTGCCAACCCTGTTGACTTCCTCTCCAAGGCCAGCGAAGTGAGTCCCCAGACTTGAGGGATTGTAAGGGTGCCCCAGAAACATTGCCTGAGAATATTCCCTGACACATTTGCCTCCTCCCAAACAGATCTTGCTAGATGATGAAGAGTTGGCCCAGCATCCAGCCACCACTGAGGACATACGAGCATGCTGTCAGGACATCAAAGTGCTGGGGCGCAAAGAGCTCAGGTATGTGGTGGGGGAGAGTGTAGGGGCCAGTAGCCCTGAAGGCAGGGCAAGGCCATTGAAGGCCATGATGTGGGATCTCTGGGACCAAGATGCTGCTGTGCTAGAGGTTTGGGGTGGGGCCCTGAACCTTAGGATTTATGTGGCTGAAGTTTAAGGTTGGGGGGTGCATCTAAAGCAGAGAAGAGACCAGGAACAAAGGGAAAAAGTAAGATCAGTAATAGTATTTCTGGGGCAGGTCCCTACTTAACTGGAGAACAAAGCTTCGGCGATATGTGGCCAAGAAACTGAAAGAGCAAGCAAAAGCACTGGACATCAGGTGAGGAGGGAACTGAACCAGGGCAGGTGTTGACTGGGTATCAGGGTAAGTGTCTGGGAAAATAACCAAACTACTTTGGACTGTTTTGTCAGCCTCAGCTCAGGAGAGGAAGAAGAAGGTGATGAGGAAGAGTCAACAGCTGGGACCACAAGGCAACCTTCTAAGGAAGAGGAGGAGGAGGAACAACTGAACCAGACCCTGGCAGAGATGAAGGCCCAGGAAGTGTCGGAATTAAAGAGGTGAGGAGGTCTGGGGGGAGCCTGGGGAACCCCTGCACAGAGTTTCTCAATGTGTGAAGATGGGAGAAGAGAATGAAAGGCTTGGATAGGGAGTTTGAGCTGGGCAGCTTAATTCCCTCAGTCCATCCCCTCAGGAAGAAAAAGAAGCTGCTGCGTGAGCAGAGAAAGCAGCGGGAACGTGTGGAGCTGAAGATGGATCTGCCTGGGGTTTCCATCGCAGATGAGGGGGAGACTGGCATGTTCTCCCTGCGCACCATCCGGGGTCACCAGGTGAGGAGGGGTTGGGGTGCAGATTGAGGAGACAGAAGAACGTGCTTGCGTGTTTGGAAGTAGGGGTGTTAGATGTCCAAGTATGCTGAACGATGACGGGCTTCGGTTGCTTTCTTCATCCATAAGATGACTTGGCAAGGGGGAGACTGGGGAAAAAATAACAGCCTCGTGACTCAAAGGTCAAAAAGAAGCATACACCTCAAATGATGAATTTGGGAAGATATACAAGTGTGATGTTTATTCTTGTAGAACTAGAGCATCAGGACCAAGAGTTTAGGCTATGATAGATGCAACCAGGGTGCTTGGGTTACAAGCACGGTAAATAGAGGGTTTCCCTCAAAGAGGAGCAACGTTCTTCAGTTCACTGAGACCAAGTTAGCGCTTCATGTTAGGTTACTCCTGCCAAATACTAGAGAACATGCTTTTCCAGATAAAAACAATCTCACAAGCAAAATGAGCTTTCATGGCTCTTGTGTGGGGATGTCATAACCACGTTGTTTATTGTACAAGAGAAGCATTAGAACATAGTGGCCCTCAGTCGAGTGCAGTAGCTCATGCCTTTAATCCCAGCACTTTGGGACGCTGAGGCAGGAGGGCAGCTTGAGGCCAAGAGTTGGAGACCAGCCTGGGCAACACAGTGAGACCCTGTCTCTACCGAAAATAAAAATTAGCCAGGCATGGTGGTGCACACCTGTAGTCCCAGCTACTTGGGAGGCCAAGATGGAAGGATCACTTGAGCCCAGGAGTTCGAGGCTACAGTGAGCTATGCTTGCGCCACTGTACTCCAGCCTGGGTAACAGAGTGAGACCCTGTTTCTTAAAAAAGAAAACAGAACATAGTGGCCCTAGAGCAGACACAGGCTCAGGCTCCAGTCCCAGTTCCACCACTTAGGAGCTGTGTGGACTCTGAGATGACTACCACTTACCTTCTTTGCCTGTTTCCTCATCTGTAACAGTAACAGAACCTACCTAGTAGGGTTTTTGTGAGGAATAAAAAAAGATGGTTAGGTGTAATCCCTCATGTGGTAAACAATCAATAAATAGTAGGTGTCTTTGCCTGAGGAAAATAGATTATGAGGTTCTGACAATTGGTTTAAGTGAAACAGTTCTGTTAGATGTATGTTGCCTGGGCTCCTTTATTCAGTGGAAACAAAATGTGTAGATGGTATTATTCTCAGAAGGTGATTGAGGTGCCTTCTGAGAACAATTTTTGAAGGAAAACCAGTCTTAGAACATTTTAAGATCTGATGCTGTAGGAGCTGTGGGGTACTCTTCCATAAACGTATTTGTGCTACCATCATAAAAGGTGAGACAGCAGAGTGGGATAGATCAGTAACCTAGCCTAGAATGGGATGTTTTAAACAGGCCAGTCACTTCCCTGTCTATAAAAGAAGATAATGTATTTGCCATAATGTACTTCCTAGCATTGCTGACGACAGATAAGAGACACAGGGAAAAAAAGCAGTATGTTCCTTTTGAATACTTGATCTCTTTGTTTCTGCTAAACTTTAGTTGTTAGAGGAAGTAACAAAAGGGGATATGAGTGTTGCAGACACATTTCTATCTGATCTGCCGAGAGATGACATCTATGTGTCAGATGAGGATGACGACGACGATGTATCTCTGGATAGTGACCTGGATCCAGAGGAGCTGGCAGGAGTCAGGGGACCTCAGGGTCTAAAGAACCAGAAGCGGTAAGGGGGGTGGGTGTGCTTGAGAGGGAGTGCTGCCACCTTTTCGGTCCTGAGGCAGAGTCAGTGCGGGAACTGCCAGAGGGGAAGTAGGGGAGCAAAGATCCCGGGTACTCAGGGTCACTGAGCCCTCCCCCTGCTTTCCTTTGGGTCTACAGTGTGCGATATGCTGAAGTGGAAGATAAAGAGGAAAAGGAAGAAGAGAATCCATTGCTGGTACCACTGGAGGAAAAGGCAGTGCTACAGGAAGAACAAGCCACCCTGTGGTTCTCAAAGGTAAGAGGCTAGGGGCAAGACTGACAGGAAACTGCCATCCCTTGGAAGGAGGGTGGCTGAAGATCCCTCCCACCCCCAGAACGGCTTCAGCTGGATTGAGGATGACGCTGATGAGGCCCTGGAGATCAGTCAGGCCCAGCTGTTGTATGAAAGCCATAGGAAGGGACAGCAGCAGCAGCTACCACCACCACCACCACCACCACCTCCTCCCAGTTTGAAAACTGAGAAGAAGTCTCCTGAGTGCCAGGATGAGGCCCCTATGGGGACAGAGGCTGCTTCAGGGACAGAAGCTGCCACTGGCCCTGGAGGGGAAGAAAGAGGTGGCAACTCAGACAGTGATAGCAGCAGCAGTGAGGATGAAGAGAGGTGAGTGGTTGCAGCTGATGGGAGAAGGGATGAAGAGGAAACAGTGGCTTGAAACATTTCTCTACCTTGGCTGCAGATAGGGAGCTTTAAAAATACTGTACTGATGATCCTAATTGAAGTGGCTGTAAATAGGAAGCAGGGTTGAGGCGAGGTGTGGGAGTGGTGGATATTCACTCACGGTCCTCCCCTCTTCACAGCTGGGAAGCACCCCGCGGTAAGAAGCGCAGCCGTGGGCCTAAGTCAGATGATGATGGGTTTGAGATAGTGCCTATCGAGGACCCAGGTGAGAGCTCTGCATGCAGTGGAAGGAGATGAGATCAGTGGAAGTGTCAGCGTTGGGAATCAAGCTTTGACTTTTCTCCTCGCCTCTCTAGTGAAACATCGGATACTGGACGCTGAAGGCCTTGCTCTAGGTGCTGTTATTGCCTCTTCCAAAAAGGCCAAGAGAGACCTCATAGATAACTCCTTCAACAGGTAAGGGAGCCTAAATCATGAGAAGTAGCCCAGGATGTGGTGGGTAAGTAGGTGATTTCTTCTTTAGAAAGCCTGCCTGGAGTGGTTGATTACTGGGCTGGTGTCCAGTAACCAACCCAGATATACATTTTCCACTCAGGTATACGTTTAATGAGGAAGAGGGGGAACTTCCAGAGTGGTTTGTGCAGGAGGAAAAGCAGCACCGGATACGGCAGTTGCCTATTGACAAGAAAGAGGTGGAGCATTACCGGAAGCGCTGGAGGGAAATCAATGCTCGTCCCATTAAGAAAGTTGCTGAGGCCAAGGCCAGAAAGAAAAGGAGGGTAAGTGGTATGGAAAGTAGCTGCCTGAAATTTGGGGTGGGGATAGGGAAGAGGTCACCTGACTGAGATTCCCTCCCAGATGCTGAAAAAGCTGGAACAGACTAGGAAGAAGGCAGAAGCTGTGGTGAACACAGTGGACATCTCAGAACGAGAGAAAGTGGCACAGCTGCGAAGGTAATGGGGGAAGACACCACAAGGGGACAAGGTTAAAGTGGCAGAAAGCAAGCCCCTAACCTGTTCTATTCCCTCTGTAGTCTCTATAAGAAGGCTGGACTTGGCAAAGAGAAGCGCCAAGTCACCTATGTTGTAGCCAAAAAAGGTGTGGGCCGCAAAGTGCGCCGGCCAGCTGGAGTCAGAGGCCAT
This sequence comes from Daubentonia madagascariensis, assembly GCA_023783475.1. NCBI lineage: Eukaryota > Metazoa > Chordata > Mammalia > Primates > Daubentoniidae > Daubentonia > Daubentonia madagascariensis. The sequence goes on from JAKFHU010000487.1 coordinate 15,196,424, forward strand.
TTTAAGGTGGTGGATTCAAGGATGAAGAAGGACCAAAGAGCACAGCAGCGTAAGGAGCAAAAGAAAAAACACAAGCGGAAGTGAGCAGAGCTACTAGTCCTCTTAGAAGACTGTAAGGACTAGGAGGGAAGATGGTGGCATGGCCCATTCTGGCCTCGGTACCTGTCCTGCCCTCACTTGCATCACAGCTGTCTGACAGTGAGGTGGGGCACAGAACTCCCATGTGGTCCTGAGCAGAGAGGAGGATGTCCTCCTGCTTGAAGGACAGTCTCTCATGAAAGCACTGCTGAACTGTCTTTACAGACCTCATGATCCTTCCATGAAGAATGTGGGGGTACTGTTTGTTTAAAAAGTCAATGTTGAACTATAAGGGGAAGTTCAGTGTTGAGGTGGCATTCACTGTAGTCCATTCCTGGGCATGTGGGCCTCTTAAGCCTTCCCCCATCCTATTGAATAAAACCAGGATGATGGAAAAGATGTCTTTTCTGACAGTTTAATAAGCACTTCCTACATCTGAGTGTTCACACTATGTGCTGCACTGTTTCATCATCATACGTACTGACTCATTGTGAAGTAGAAATGACAGACAATCCACAGGTCCCAGTAGTAAAACATTTACTAGAGAGCAAGCAGAAAGGAATGCACATCTCAAAGAAACCTTCACAAAGTCACAAAATTCAAAGTTTGTATATTTCTTTTCCTTTTATAAACAAGATAGAACAAAAATCAAAATCATTTCAGCAAAAGACTTTTCTACCATTGGGGCAAGTTAAAAAAAAAAATACAATGAAATAGAAGAAGAGATTTTTAAAAAGCTGTTGAGGTTTAATTTTAAATTTAGCAACACCTCAGACCAGGAGCAATCCTGGAATCATTTCCAGGATCATCTTTTCCCTTCAATCACAGTGGCTCTGGGAATCTTCAAAGCCTGGGTCTAGAAGGCTGCTCCTTCCTCTACATGTCTCAGGGCAGGATACAAACCTGGCTGGGGAACCTGAGCAGACTCATTTAGAATCAGACATCTCCCTTCCCTGCAAATGTCTAGAACCACCATATTGCTTCCCGACAGTTCAATGGGGTTTGCAGAAGCCAACTCCTAAAAGGGGACTGCCTGGCCACACAGCTAAGAAAAGGAATTCAATTTTCAGATGTTTATAAGGTGACATCTTAGTAAAAAATATAAGCTACATATAATATAAACCTAGAGTGAGTTTTGTGCCCTATAAGGCCCTTTCTCCCAAGGTATCAACTTACCCTCATGACAACTCACCTAGAGTCAAAAGAAGCTTCCCAGCTCTCAATGCTTCCAGGGACCAAAGCAGCTTCCCAAGAAGAAGGGTAGTATCTCCAAGCTCCAACTTTCCACTAAGGGCAGGGGGTCCTTACACCTTGGACCCCAACCCAGCCCTGAGACACCTAGTTACCAAAATCTTTCTAAAAATAAAATTAAAGACAACTGATTTTGCGCTTTAGTACATACCCTCTAACTGTCCCATCGACTTTTCTTGCGTTTGGGCGGCTCCGGGACAGCAAAGCCATCAGCTGTCTTATCTGTCTTGCTGTCTACCTTGTCCATCTTGCTGCTGTCCACCTTGGGGTCCATCTTACTCTCCCGATTACAACCTTCTTTCCTGCTTTCCCCATTCCGACCATCGTTTGCACCCCGGCTCTCCCCATGCCGGCCTGCACTTCCTCCATGCCTGTTTTCCCCATGTCGCTGGCCATCAGGATGACGGCTGCTGCCTTCTGGATAGCGGTATCCATCTCCATGGCGACCACCATCTCCATGACGTGGGCTATCACCATGCCGATTGCCACTCTCTCCATGACTATGACGGCTGCCACCCCGGTTCTCAGTGTATCTCTCTCTTTTCCCATTGCCACCCCCAATCCCTTCACGGCTGTCATTCCCTGAAGCTGTGCTGTTGACTCCCTGGGCTGCAGCAGAAGCGTAGGTCACTGGAGCACTGCTGATGTTCCCAGTATTGCCAAAGCCCGGGATAACCTTGGTGGCACTGGCGATGGGGCTGTCAGGAGTGTTATGACCCTGCTGTGCTGAATTAGTTGGAACAGAATTCAAGCTCCCTGCACTAGTCCATCCACTTGCCCCAGCAGCAGAGCTTCCAGCCTTCTGATTGCTTAAACTGGCTGCAACAAAGTGACTCTTGTACTGTGACTGAAAGAGAAAGAGACACTAGGAGTAAGTAAGATAGCAAGTTCAAGAAACTTGAGTAAATACGCTTGGCAAATGATAAAATATACGGAAATTCTAACTATGTTATCTTGGCACTGTGACTTTAGTGCCCTAGTGCCTCCACAGCACCGCCCCCTTTTGTTCTCTGTTCTTGTGCTGTAAAGGAAAACTCATGGATCTCTGTGGAGATATGGCCGCCCTCAATGTACTGAAATTTATAGCCTGATTGGCTGGAGTAAAACATCAATGTATACAGCAATTCAACACATTTATGGTTTGCAATCTGTTATTTACAATTCAAAACTAAAAAGTTCTGAAAACTAAAAAAAAATTTTTTAAGTTTGATGGCAAAACCTAACTTGAACTGATATAAGGCTATTTAGTTTTTATCTTTCAGCTTAGCATTACTATTAATATATTTTGCTCCAGAAGCGAGTCTGATTATATAAGGTGTGGCTGCAGACCTTTTTGGGGTGTTAATATATGGAATATATATCAAATTATCTTTCTTCATATCTGAAAAATAAACCCTGATTTCCTAAACAAGGGTTTTTATATTCCATTAGTGAAAACCAGAAAAAATTTTGGAACCAAACTGAAACATCAGTCTGAAGACAGATAAAAATGTGTAAATTAAGGCCTAACTAGTTGATCGGATGACAGCTAACTAACTGGAAGGGTAGGTGCGGAAGGAAGAAAGGTTCAGATTTCATAAGAGATAACAGAACCAAACTTGTCTTAGCCAAAAAGATGCCAATTACTCTCAGCCAGAATATAACAGCCTTGGCAGTGGGCAACATCACAGGCTGCCGAGAAGGGAGGGAACACAAATCCTACGGCAGAACTGCAGTCTTAGACTCTGGGTCTGACTCAAGAAGATGACTAGCACGAGGAGTTCTCTGGTTCCACACCTGCATCTCCAAGTAAGCTACTCTGAAGTTTATATTCAAAATCCAGGCAGTGAGAATGCCCTAAATCTAGCATCATGTCTACAAGCCCAGCTACCATCTCAGGAGAACCAGACACCCTTGTCATTGCCCAAGAGTTACTGTTGAGAGCTCTTTTAATGAATTGCTTATTTCAGACCTGGAAAGCTGCTTTCATTGCCGTCAGACGATCTCCCATAGCTCCTGTGGAAGGCTTGTAGGCCTCATAATTGCTCATTACATTATTATTTCCTCGGTCCTAAAAAAAATGAACACATCTATGAGGATGGAAAAATATCCAGGAAAGCCCACTGCTATAGAATGGGCCTCATTATACTTAAAACTCTGAAGCAGGAGCTGCAATGGGAACTGGATATTTTTAGAAAGTTACTTATGAAAAAAGGTACAGTGATGAAGTCATTTAAAAATGCTTATGCCCTTCAACCTAGTAATTCTATTTCTGGAAATTAACCCTAATAACCAGAAATGCAATCAGATTGTGCCCAAAGTTGATCATGTATTAATTGCACAAATGTACACACATACAAACACATTCAATTAAGTAAAAATAATGTTAAGAAGGCCACAAGTATAGCATATTGTATGACTGCTCAGGCTCTGAATCAAGACCATTAAGGGTCTGAATCTCAGCTTCAACATTTACCAGTGCAACCTTAGGTGCCTCAGTGTTATCTGTACTTACTTACAACAGGGCTGTTGTGAAGATTAACTGAGTTAATAGATGTGATTGCTTGGAATAGCCCTGGCACATATTTAAAGCGCTCGATAAATATTAGCTATCACTAAAATCTGTATCACTACAATTATCAAAGATGCCAATTTAACTATAATGCTCCAGAAAAGTATACTGGCAGCTCTCTTCCCTGGCTTAGAAATCAAAGTGACAGAAAACAGACAATTAAGAAAGCCACTAAGGAGGTGCTTTTGATATCTGCTTTGTGAGAAAAACTAGCTCTCACCTCTCTATGATGCTATTTCCCAGGGAGTGTAGGGATCATTCCTGAGTTGAGTAAAAAGATATAGCTAAACCCTATGGCAACGTTTCCCGCAGGAGGCTCTAGGTCAGTGCTGGAGGGCCCATAAAAATAGATTGCTGGGTCCCACCTCCAGAGTTTCTGATTCACCAAGTCTGGGTGGAGGATGAATGTGCATGTGCCGCTGGTCCAGGGACCAGAATTTGAAACTCACTGCTCACGTAGACTAATTTCTTGAGCAAGCCTGGTCAGCCAACTACACATGATGCTTCGTCAATAGAAAGTTATGTTAAGAACCAGCGATGCACTGACTCAGGCCAGCAGATTAAATATAAGCTCCCTTCTAGACAGGGGTTTGAACTCACTGAGGCTTTCTTAGGTAGATCAGAATACTCCTAGTGACATCCAGGACACAGGACCAACCCAAAAGGCACTACTGTAGTCTGGACTCACCGTGTTCTCAGAGCCTAGGCCAGGCCGCTCCCTATAGCCTAGGCCTCCTCCACCAATGTTCAGTTTTTTGCCTTTCCCTCCTTTGAAGCGGGATTTCCGAAACCAGGCATTCTGCATTGAACACAATTCAAGGTTAAGTCAAGGGAGGGAGAGAAAGTCAGAGAAAGAGGACAAAGTTAAAGAGGAAATTAAATGGGAAGAACTTTCTGCTTCATCTTTAGCCAATGCATTTATGACAAGGGAGGAACTGTTCACAGGAACCACAGATTAGCTTCTTTTTGGTAGTTTAAGCCACCAAGTTTTCCTTCAGGACCTCCTGGGAGGGAGGTGATTAGATAAACTTCAGATGCAGAGTGGTCACTCTGGCCACTTCTAACTTCCTTGAGGAAAATGAATTTATTTTTTTATTTCTCAAACAACCTGTACATACTATTAGACATAAAAATCTGGAGCTTAATTTTAAAGAACTAGTGGGTTCAGAAGTAAAGGAAAAAAGCTACATGAAGTGAGGCTTATTAGAATTGACTCTAAGGACAGACATCCAGAGGTAGCCACACAACTGAAATTTTAGTCACCCTCAGAGCCTTAAAGGTTTCGTTGAACTTGTCAAGTTCACTCACCAGATTTATTCACATTCTCTTAAGAATGCAAACATCTCTGAGAAGTTTAAAGCTTTACATGACAAGTCAAGTACTTCAGAGGTAGGGCAAGCTGAGGAAAAGTACTGAGCACAGAACTTCGCCTGCACTGAGCACAGAACACCTGAAGCACAAAAAGAGAGGTAAGAAAATGCCAAAAGACAAAATGTATGTTGTTTAAAATTTTAGTTTAGGACTGGCTCTCTACACCCAGGAAAGGGGGCAAAAACATCATTCTCCTCCTCTCCCCTTTACTCCTGGGACCAGAAACTTGGGCAGCACCACACTACAACTGCATTAGGGGTTAGAGTTGTGCAGACTGGCCTATACATTTGACACTTTACCGTGTCTACTATTAGAAATTGTTCCAAACCCATTTGTAATTTGGGGACTGCATGTATTAAGATGACTCAAGGTTCGATTTGGCAGAATGCCTCACTCAGTTTTGGACTGGAGCACACCTGGAAGAGGGAAATCAGTGTCATCAGACATTTGGGATCTTAGTCTGCAAGGAATAGTTAAGAAGCACTATAAATTATTTTTTAAAAGACCACACATCTTTAATCCCCCAAAAGAGAAGACTTTTTGGGGGGAAGAGCAGTAGGGAGAATGGTAGCCATCTTTGAGAATGAATTGACTCCTAAGTGTGCTATGGGGTAAGCAGGTAGAAATTACAGGGACAGACTTTAGCACAAAGGAAAGAATAACTTTTCAACACAGATGCTATTGAATGGAGAAGATGAGAAGACAGACCAGATGAATTTTAATATCTCACGAATCCCCATCTGTACCTCATAAACCCCACATACCCTCCCCCCATTTCTTGTAATCTGCCCCAGGCTTGCTGAAATTTCTTTCTTAGTTTTATAACCTGGAACAATCGGAATTGTGCCTAGCCCCTCACCTGCATTGCCAGATCTAGGAGTTCCTTGGAAACATGCTGATTGGCTCCTTCCAAGTTTCGGACAAGGTCACCAGCAAAATTGCTGTCCTTGGGAGTCAATAAGGTATAGGCCACACCCTTCTCACCCGCTCTTCCTGTGCGGCCAATCCTATGAGTATGGGTATCAATGTCTCGTGCTACATCATAGTTGATGACAGTCTTAATTGAAGGAATGTCCAGACCACGGGCTGAAATAAAAAGTAACCAAATTCTTTCATTCTTCATCTGGAGTCAAAAGACCAAAGCTAAATGTTAGCACTCTAAGAACCCACATTTCCCTTATCTAGGCAAAGTGCGTGGGTTTGGTAAGCTGAGATACAGGCATGTAAGTTACCCCTGTAGAATAAATGTCACCACTGTAGATTTTATGATGCTCGGCCATCTAGTGTAAGGGACTTGTATCTTTTGCCATCAATAACCTGCCATGACCTCTCTCTTACACCGGGAATATACTTAAAAAATGTGTCTCAAAGCTAAGAAGTTCTCACCTTTCTGGGAGAAAATACCAATTTTTATGGGTAGTTATTAAAACTTGGCAGGACAAAGCCAAAAATCATACTCCAAAAAATTTTCTGATCTTGACTGAAAGATGCCTGACTAAGCCACACGTAGTAGATCTATGTAAGATATCTAGCACATTGAGACACACAACAAGGGCATTGCCTTTTTTCTCCAATTGTCCTCTAGCTGCAGGGATTCTTTAATCAGAGAGAAACACTAAGTGAAAAGCAGTATCCAGAGCTCCAGACTATGATCCCTGTGCTGAACTGCTGCTCCCTGGTGTGTGGGCAGCCAAGCCAGCCGTCTTTCAATTAGCCTGCTCAGCTATTACAGGTTTTGTATAGTTAAGACAGCACTCGTATAGCACAGGGACTTAAGATCACTGTGAAAATCATACTCTACCTGCAACATCTGTGGCCACCAGGACTGGGATGTCCTTTTTCTTAAAGTCTGAAATGACCTTGTTTCTCTCACTCTGATCCATATCCCCATGGAGTAGCCCAAGATTATGACCTTCCTGCTTAAGGTTATTGGCTAGCTCTTCAGCATTGGCTTTTTTAGTAACAAACAGGAGGACACTCCCTGAAGAGGTAAACTCCACCAGACGCCGGGTAAGCCAGTTCCATTTACTAGGCCCAGAATGGAGAATCTCCACAATCTGTGTCACATCTTCGTTTGCCTGAGAAGGAAGAAATGAAACAGATGATTGTGACACGGGTGCCTCAGGCCACCTGAACAGAACTAGGCATTAAATTTTCTACCTGCATCTGGAAGAACCTTGAATAATCCCTGTTCTCCTTCGTCCTTCCTTGAGCAAGTCAAGCACAGCTCAAAACTTACCTCTCTTCTCTAATCACCTTGCTCTCCACTTCTCCCTGGTGTACATACATACACCTACCTAATTTGTACAACACAACACTCTGCAATACCTTTTTATATGCCTTTTCAGATTATTCCTAATAGAGTAAACTCTTCTACGGTCCCTCCCACTCAGTGTTTCTAGTACAATTCATACATGTACATAGAAGACATTCGAAAATGGACAATGTCAAGACGCTAACTGCACAGGAACTTTCTTTAACAATAAACATGGCAAGCAACTGAAGGAATTTTCTAAGCATACTTAAGTGAATTTCAAGTCCCAATTCAGAGAATATGCCCACATAGGGCATATGCACAAGTAGGAAACAAAACCTTATTTTCGCCAGGCCTTTCAGGTCACCCCCTTCCTCCTAGGCAGGCAACCTCCCCAGATCATTTAAAACATCCGTTCCATCCTAACTCCCTGGTAGGTCCTTGGCAGACCTTTCTGTTTCTTCAAAAGCTTAAAGAAGACTTTTTATTATGAAAATTCTTAAATACTCAAAAAAAAGAACATAATCAACTACCATGTACTCTTCACCCAGCTTCAATAACTGTCAACATTTTGCCAATCTTGCTTCATTTATCCCCCCACTTGTATATTTTAAAGCAAATCTGAAACATGTTACCTCATCCATAAATAATATTTTAAACTTTTTATCTCAATAGTGAGAAATTAATTCTGTGTCTCCATAATATGAGAAATAACCCATTGGGGTCCCATCCAGCCTTGCTTAGGATTACCTCTCCAATATCTCCCTGCACCACTCGAATAGGGTCGATCAGGATGTCTCTGGCCAACTTTTCAATCTTTTTCCGAAAAGTTGCACTGAACAAGAGAGCTAAAAGGTAAAATAAATCCTGTTAAAGAAATAGTATGACTTTTTAATTGAACATCTGCTAAGCTTCCTTGACTTTCAGAATTATTCACTTTTTTTTTTTTTTTTTTACATAAACCCACCTAAACCTCAAATTTAGTTTAAAAATTGATTCACTAAAGAAAAAAGATTTTGCTCTTATACTACTTTTATTACATTTTCAGTTAAGGTAAGTTGTCAGCATGATTCAGAAAAAGGCTCTTGATTTCAAATCAGCGGATCTGTACTGTGCTTTGCCTCTACCCACTGATAAACCTGTATAAATTGGGGAAACTCATTTAATTTCTGAGTCTTGGTTTTATCATCTATAAAAATGAGTAACTTATATCCGATGACCTCTAAAGTTCTGTCCAGCTCAGATAAACTGTCATTATCTCTCCCCTTTATGGTTCTCACCAGTACACACATGATCATTTTTACTTCCGTGACTGTGACTGCTTATAAAACAAACAGGTATTCATTCTGAGTACAAAAGTGGTTTAATAAAGCTGCTTCATACATACTCTGTCTGTCAGGACGGACGTGACTTGCTATGGATCGAACCTGGTACTCTGGAAGAAGTAGAACAGTAAAATTAATATTATAACCCTGTAATACAGATTGGGAGGCCTGCAAAAATCATTTTAGTAAAAGTCTCCATGAGAAGTTAAATTAAGGAAATTTTGAAATTCCTAGATATATGGCTGGGTGAGGTGGTTCATGCCTGTAATCCTAGCACTCTGGGAGGCCAAGGCGGGAGGATCCCTTGAGCTTAGGAGTTGGACCAGCCTGAGCAAGAGTCAGACCCGGTCTCTACTAAAAATAGAAAAATTAGCTGGGCACGGTGGCACGTGCCTGTAGTCCCAGCTACTCAGGAAGCTGAGGCAAGAGGATTGCTTGAGCCCAGGAGTTTAAGGTTGCAATGAGCTGTGATGATGCCACTGCACTCTAACCAGGGTGACAGAGACTGACTCTGTCTCCAAAAAAATAAATAAATATAGAATCCTAGATATATCATCCAGTATGAAACTCCAAAAAAATTTTCCTTCCATCCAGGTGGGCTGGGTCTGGCAGTGTTCCAATCAGTAAAGATTGTTATGAGGATAGGAAAGCAAAGGGCTTTGAATGATTTGACATTCACCTACCCAGGAACACAGATCTTGACCTCCACAATCAAAGGCACATGAATAAAAATAAAGAATAGAGAAAATATTCCCCCTATATACAAAGGCACTGTCAAACTTCCTCAACTCAATCAAGCCCGACATACTTTTCCAGAGAAAACGCCTAAGAACAGCTAATATCTTAGCTACATTTCTACAGTCTAACCCTATCCAGGAGTATTTTTAGCTTCTCTTATGCTGAAAAAAATTTGCTTAGTCTATAAAGATATGGAAAAAACTAATGTCATGAAGATGGAGACAGAAGAAATAGGTATTCAAGGCATACCAAATCCCATGTCAAACATTCGATCTGCTTCATCAAACACAAGGTAAGAGACTCTTTGAAGATTGGTAGCTTTCTTTTTCACATGATCAATCAGTCGACCCTATGAGATCCATAAAGTGAATAGCAAGCATAATTAAAAGCATTTACAAGGACTTTCTAAAGTTGTGCTCTTGGCCAAAGTGCTAATTCTCCAGTCTTGGACGGTAACAGATGCTGGTCTGACAGCCTCTTTATGTACTACATAGCCCATGTGAACAGAAATTTTGAAAATTTAATTAGCTTCTTCCTTTACATTAATTGTGATTTAAATTCTGTGGGAAAATGGCCAGAAGCATTTTTGTGAGGCATTATGAAATGACCTGATTTAAAGCATATTGATGGGTTTTAATGTTTAGACTCCCTCCTCTGGACAGTTCTGACCATACTTTGAATATCTGATTCTTGATACTCTTGGTAACTACGGATCCATTTTCTAGGTGAGCATAAGAAAAACTATTTGAAATAGAGGGGAATTTGTAGCTTCTAACGAATATGTCACAGAGACTCTTACTGGACTGTTGTTAGTCAAACAATCAAAATTAAATCAAAGGCCAGGTGTGGTGGCTCACGCCTGTAATTCTAGCACTCTGGGAGGCCAAGGCACGAGGATCACTTGAGATCAGGAATTTGACGCCAGCTTGAGCAAGAGTGAGACCTTGTCTCTACCAAAAATAGAAAAATCAGCTGGGCGTCGTGGCGTGCACCTGTACTGTAGTCCCAGCCACTCAGGAGGCTGAGGTAGGAGGACAGCTTGAGCCCAGGAGTTTGCAGTTGCAGTGAGCTATGATGATCCCACTGCACTCTAGCCGATGTGACAGAGTGAGACTCTGTCACCAAAAAAACTAGGAAAAATAAATAAATAAATAAATAAATACAAACCACAGGCTGCCATTCATCAGGGTATTCTCAACCCCGCTTTACCATATTTTAGGCGGAATTTCCTGCAAAACTATGTTTTCCACATCAAGAGAGGCTGAGAAGTCACTTAAACACAAGACATACTTACTGGGGTGCACACAACAATCTCTGCCCCTTCCTGAAGAGCCTTGGCCTGCTCCCACATGCTCCCTCCTCCATATACGGCCACTGATCGCAGATTATAAGCTTTTCCAAACCGCTTACATTCTGCATGGATCTAAAAGTTGTTAATATATTAACAAACCGTGACAATAACAAATACTCTATCACAACCCAAAAGGGAGTTCTGAAAAACATAGTGTGTGATATCATAAAAAAATCAAAACCTAGAACATGCCTTAAAATCACAATCTTATTCACAAAGGTGTAACTGAATAGCAGAATATCATCATCACATATCAACAAGCTATCTAAAATCTTGCCCTGATTATTCATTTTCCCCCCTTCTCTTCCTGATCCTGTTGTTGCCCTTCTATCAATAAAAATGAATTCACTCTGGAAAAAAATATTGTGAGCTTATAATACAAACAATTCCCATAATACTTTTCTTTCCTCTTAAACAGTAGTTTTCTGGAAAAAAGTATATATTTGGTTATATAGGAAACATTTAACACATAATACTTTCCAAAAGTTTCCTAGTAGCACAACAACGTGAATATACTTAATACTACTGAACTGTACACTTAAAAATTGTTAAGACAGTCTATTTTGTATTTTACCACAATTTTAAAAAAAGGTTTCCTGATCATTCTACCTACTTGACTGGCTAATCCCTTGCTAGTCCACATATGGAAGGAGGTATTCTATACAAAGCACATACCTGCTGGCAAAGCTCTCTAGTAGGACACACAATCACAGCAATTGGTCCATCACCTGGCTCCAATTCCTTCTGGTCCATTATATGAATCAACATGGGCCAGATAAAGGCTGCGGTTTTCCCGCTGCCTGTTTTAGCAATACCAATCATGTCTCTACCACTTAACGCCACAGGCACACCCTGGAGAAAAAATAAAGTATATCCACTCTAAAATTTCAATTCCAAAGATGTACTGAAGGAAATCCTGGAGAAGGATAAATTGGCTATTAATGACATTCATTTCCAATGTAACAGAAGTATCCTGGGCTACGCATACTGGCTGTGAAATAGTGAGAAATATCTGACATTCCCATAAACTTCTTGATTTATAGGAAATAACATCATTATCTTCATGTGGATCAGCCACCATTTACAGAATATGAATGACTCCATTTTGCTTAAAATATAGAAATGAAAAATTATAATTTATAATGGAAGTGGCTGCTAAAATTTTTTAAATTTTCTCCCTTGAGAAGGTACAGAGTCTGTACGGGGGGAGGGGGAAGCTGTGGCTTTGGGGCTACACGTGGCCTTTTGGATCCTTGAGTGCAGCCTTTTGACTGAATCCAAATTTTACATAACAAATCCTTTCTGTGAAGTTTGAATTCGGTCCAGTGGACACACTTGGGGATCTGGAGGGCCACATGTGGCCTTGAGGCCACAGGTTCCCCAGCCCTGGTACAGACTATCTCATTCATGCATAGAAAATTCTCATTTTCTAAATAGGAATAAATAAACCCCATATATGAATGGGAGACAGAAACTATTACTTTTAATAATAAATGAGAATTTTCAAGTCATGGGCAAAGGAATCCTAGTCATTGATAGTGTTAAATTTGTCCATGCACCAATCTTTTTCGTTACGTGTAGGCCTAACAAATTATTTTCTTTTATGTCATATTTCAAGATATTTATCAGATACAAAAAAATATTTCCCAATTACTTAGCAACTTTTTAGAGTGGTAAACATTTGGTCTTTATTTTTTAAGGTTTCAAAAATAATCTTGGATTTCATGTATGTCTTTTTTTTCCTTAATTAAAGGAAAAGTTGAAGACTAAGCCACAGAGAAGTATGTAGACACCTTCTATCCATGTCAACACAGTTCCATACTAAACACTATTTTACTTGTTTGTAAACTAAATATAGTTACAAAATATGATTCTATTTCATTTTTCTTTCATTACGTTTTACTTACCTGGCACTGTATTGGAGTGGGCTGTGTGTACTCAGATTTCCGAATCTGGTGCATAAGTTGTTCATCAAACCCAAAATGAGCAAAGCTACTTCCTGGTCTAGGAGGTGCAGCACCAGAGACCTAGAGTTAGAGACAACTCCCAAGAATGACTTGTACTTCAACATAAACAGCACTTGAAGTTCAACAATACTTACCTGGATCTAGCATTTTAGCTTGAGTATGAAGAAGTGAAAATGTAAGTCTGTAGCCAAAAGCATACACTGAAAAGGCAAAACCTCAAATATAAACCTCACATAAAAAACTCCATGATAAACATTCCTGAGATAACTCTGTCACATGATTTAAAATGATTAAGTACCCAAAAAGCTCTTAAATCAAAATTAATTTTCTAAGAAATAATGAAAAAGGAAGAAAAATTGTTGAATGAATTGGGAAAAGTCATTAATATTCCTTTTTGCTATATTGCATAAATATTAACCAAGTGGTAGAAAAAAATAAATAAATCTTGTTCCTAAAAATGGCAAATGGTCTCTGAATAAGACAAGCCTACACACACTAGTTACAAAAATACAACCTATCACCTCTGTTTTCAGTGATGTCTCCTAACAAGTTAATGTCTCACTTGGTGATGGTCCAGCTACTGTCTGACACTGTTCTGTGCCGAGGTGAAGAATGGGGCTTATAAACTCCATTTTGTCTCCAACAGTGGTCTCCTTTCAATGCTTCTCTAGTGGTGCTGATATAGTCAATCAGGATTTCACTTAAAAGCTTTTTGGGGGTATGGGAGTAATTGGCATCCTCTTGGGAAACAGAAAAGCATACACATTCGCATGCACACATACACATCCCTCTCTCAGAAAACATGAGTTCAAACATAACATAGCAACTGGTAGGGCAGACACAGGTCAGAAAGTTGTCCACACCAGAGTAGATACCAGCATATTTTCTCTATGGTTTCACTTAACTAGCATCTCTCAGCACCCTAAACAATGTGGCCAACGTGCAACCCAAAACTTTTTCGTGGGCAATTTAAACTATTATTCTGAAATTAGTGCATGCGTGCCTTTAAAAGGTGTTAATTTCTTCTAATATTATTTAAAAAGTATATTGTATATAATTAACTTGAGAAACAAGTGTATCTTAACTTCAAAATACTCTAAGACTTCATATGTTGCTCACATCTATTAATCTTGTTTCCTCTTCCTGAAGATGGGGACTCCTACCCTTCATCATTAGCCCGCCCAGCACAGGACATACACAGTTGACTGAACACATGAAAGAAAAAAACGATCCTATCCTAAAATATCACCTGGAGTACTAAAACAATCAAATCAAGACACACATGAGCCCAAGGGATATAAGAATCATTCTAGCAAAGACAGTTCAAGGACCATTAGAAAATAAATTCAAGGTTATTAGTTTGGTTAAGCAATAATACTAAATCTGGACTAATTAACAATATAAGAATATTTGGTTTAATGATTGTCTTACCCGAAGATTGAGCTTATGCCGGAGATCTATTAACTGCTGTGGAGTGAGGTTGGTTATCTCTTCATGCTCATTGTAAAAATTTTTTTCAAATGGTGGATAGTCAATCTGCAGGTCCAATTATTCAAAGTTAGTCTAGAATTCAAGAGTCAGTCCTGTAAGTTTGATTTTAATGCAAAATAACTTTTACAAATATTATACAAGTAAAGCCATTCCAGCTAGAGAGAATAAAGGAAATTATTCTTGACATACATCCCAAAAAGTATACCTAATACCTTTTCCTATTCCTGTTTTCCATATAAACACCAACCTACTTCCTAAAGAGACTCTTAAGGACACCTCAGACTTGAGCAACCTTAAAGCAGACTAAGGAATCTTTACAACGCCAAAGACCTCAGAGGAGAAAGAAGGTATTTTACTCTATAATATTAAATATGTTTTGGATTAAGCTGTTAACCTAGCTCCACGCATTTAAAAATATTTCTAGTATTCCTTTACAGATAGCTATGCCTTTAGAGAGTTCTCTGTTTAAAAATATGGAGCTGCTTACAACTTAAAAAAAAAAAAAAGGATGGCTAAGCCTTTCCAATTCCAAAGAGAGAAGTAGTCATTTCTGCTACTCTTTTCATAGCTTATTGTACTCAGGATACAAAATATAACCACATTACCACATACGTATTTTGCTAAATGATTCTCTTTTGACATCATGTAATGTCTATAATAAACTTATTTTTTAAGGAGAATTTAAGCTTATGTAAGCCCATGAAGAGAATCTGGCCTCAGAAGATATGTAGTTGGAAAAGGGAGAAGAGTATTTTAAAAGCCTTTTCAGATATTTATGGATATTTCTTCTTCTCCGATACTGTACTAAAACTTAATTGGTCATTTCCTAAAGGTTATTTTCATTGTAATCTGAAACTGTATCATTGAACTTTTTATACTGTTAGATCATAATCCATTAGTCCGTCATGTATTTTGAATTGAGCTTTTACTCATATATGATTTTCTAACGTTATACATTGGTCACAGGGAAAATACTGGTTCACTGTAGTATGCAGATCATCCAAATGTTGACACATTCATTTCATTATATGTATATTTTAAAAATCACAGTTATTATTATCGCTATCAATTTTATCACAATGGTCTTTAAGTACTGAGAAGCAGTCAAGCTTCCTGTAGTGATATAAGTTTTCAAAATTCTAACTTTTGCTTGAAAGCTTGAATTTCTATTATTGGCAATAAACACTTTCAATTGTGTTCCATGAAAAAAAGCAGCTACTTCAGCTTACAACTCAAACATGTAAGTGGCTTTTCCTTAAGATGTCTATCATATTTTGGTATGAAACAGAAATGCTTTATGTGTACTTCCCATTCTGTCACACAGAATAAGACATGTAACTCAAGGGTCATGATTTACTAAATGATAATTTTTACTGTTTCATAAGGGCATTCTTAAGTGAAATTGGCTTTTTTTTTTTTTTGGTCCAAACTGCAATGGTCTGGTGGGGAAGAAAATGACTACTAGTATAGTTTGGTGCTACTGGCTTGATTCCTGCTAAGACATCAGCAGTTTTACCTATCATTGCTTTAAATGCTGATGCAGTGAAAAAGGAAAATAGTCTTAGTATTAAGAAAATTATTCTGACTTTGTGGACGTCCCAGAAGCGTCTCTCTTTAGGGGTCCTAGGACCACACTTTGAGAACCACTGTTCTACATCTAGAACCACTAGGATAGACAAAATCTAGTTTGAGATATTTAACTTGCATGAAGCATTGATTTTTTTTTTTCTTTTCAAGTGGGTATACTGATATCCTCATTTGCCTTCCTTGACTTAACGAACCTGTAATTCCTGGCTCCACTTTGAAGAAACTGCCTCTTATCTGCCCCAGATCTGGGAGCAACAGTAAAGATTTATAGCAATTAAAAAACAAATGCAAGCCAGGTATAGTGGTGCTCACCTGTAGTCCCAGCTACTCAGAAGGCTGAGGCGGGAGGATGGCTTGAGCCCAGGAGTTTGAGGCCATCCTGGGCAACACAGTGAGCCCCCCACTTCAAAACAAAACAAAAAAACAAATGCAGGCCCAAGGGCCCATTTTGAAAGGAAGATGGTAAGTGTTGCTTCTGGGAACAGGTACAATTGCTTGAAAAAAATTCTTAAAATTCTAAAATCAAATGTGAGCAAGTAATGCAGCTATAACCTTCAACAAGACAGGCCATAAAGTCTCATGAAATTTGTGACTCAACCACTTAGCAGAGATGATAAGATCCCACAGTACAAGTATGCTCATGACGTAACAGTATTCAGCTACTGGGAAAATCTAAATATTAAAGTTGAAGAAAACTGTATCACCTTGAAACAAGAGTCAAATTCTGTAAGAAACATGATACCTCTGAATGATCAATGGGAGGAAGAGGATCAATGATTTTTTTGGAAGGTGCAATCGGATTTCCATCACTATCATATTCCAGATTGTCTTCCTCTTCCTCCTGAACCACACCAGCAGTTGGGTTTTCTGCCATGTATCGAAAATAAGCTTCCTGCAGGAAAGCACAAGAACATGATCACACCCAAGTACAATTGCTCCTGTTTCTGTTCCTATAATTAGTGCACACACTGTACCAGATAACTGTACAATTAAAATACCTACCAAGTAAGGCAAGACTTTTACTAGCAATGATTCCTTTTACAATAGCAGTATTCAGAAGGACCATCAGAAGAAATAAATTAGGCAGTTAGTACTACAAAATGATTTAACTTGTTTAACAGAAGACTTACAAATCTGTCTGTTTTGTAACCTTCCTGGGATGGAGTGTCTACCTACCCTCCCCAGAGCTGTAGAACACATGCTGTGGCTTTACCAATCCAAGCTGGGGAGCTGACACTGATTAGAAAGGTCACAAACCTGGAAAGGATTACTGCTCACTCTGGGTTCTCACCATTCCACAACTGAACAATGGAAAAAAAAATACACTAACGGACAGTCATTAATGTTCCATCTTGAAATACAAGAATCACAAACAGAACTCTTACAAAGGAGGTTAAATGTTGTTAGAGGCCATCAATAGATCCCATACTACTCTACCACTTGATTTATCAGAATAAACATTAATTTTGGATTTAAAAAGAAGCAAATTGAATAAGGCTCATATTTGTTTTTGATGTCATAGTTAATCAAAAGTTCCATCTTCAACATGGGGGAAAGCCATGTGAATCTTTATATTACCAATTGGTCAAACAGGTAGAAAAGGAGCAAATCAAATGACATTGCCTGCTCAATGTCAGGAATGGCCATTTCAAGTAAAGGCAAGCTCTACCTTGTCCCCAGTACAGACTTTTTGGAGTAAAAATAAAAGATAGAAATACTGCATAGGAACTCACTTGGTCATCTTCCTCTTCAATGTCATCTCGAATACCCCTGGAAAAACAAGCGGAGAAACAAACTTCCCTGCAAATGTTCCACATACCCAGCTCCATACTTACAGCAGATTAATGTTGAATTCCATACAACTGAGGAACTCTCAACACTAACAATAACAAAGCAGCAATAAGCACACTATAAACTATCCACCCATCATATGTGTGGTTTCACTCTATAAGCAATAGTTTGCATTTCTTTTAAATGGAATGATATAGTACCCTTAGAAATATCAATTACTAACCACGGTATAAGGAGTAAAAACTTCCCGAAGACAGATACCAAAGGACCCTAGCTTTGTGAACCCATACAACAATCACAATGCAGTTGTGAAAAGCATTTCATACTAAAAAGAAGAAAAATTCCTGAATTTGGTATACACTAAAAGAATGTCACAGATTTTTTATTGTCCCCCAGAGTTTCTAGCTCTAGGGTAACTGCTTTCAAGCAAAATCAGTTAGCTTGGGGACAAGGACAAAGAGGAAAAACTACATTAACTCCTTTATTAGTTTGGGACTAAAACTCCCTAAACAGTTCACATGGAGAAGGGGACCATCGCCACTTGCTGCATCTCTCAGGAGCTATAGAAAGTATGGTTGCTTAGTTCCCACAACCATCTCTTTCTAATCAAACTTTCTGCCTAACCTAGAGTACTTGCTATTCCTAAGGCAACCAGCAAGCAACACCACCAGCGTACGGAAGCTGGAAGAGGATACAACATTCAGCAAGCACCAAAGAGGGCTGAACCTCCATATGGCACAGAAAGAGAGAAGGGCCTGAAGTACTGATTGCCAAGCAGAGGGAGAAAAAAGTTCAACCATGCCCGGTAGAAAAAGCCTTAGGAGTATATTCAGCAAGGCAAAGAGGACACTGCTCTTTCCCAGAAAATAAACTACTTTAAGTTCTGACTATGGTCGCTAAAGCATGTCACTCCTTAATTGAAATTAAGTTTTATTACTAATAACATAAAGTCACCCCTCAGTACGCATGGGGGACTGGTTCCAGGACCCCCCCACATATACCAAAATCTGCACATACTCAAGTCCTGCAGTCAGCCCTGCAGAACTGGCATGTAAGAAGTCAGCCCTCCTTATACATAGGTTTTGCATTCCTGCGAATCCACATTTGGTTGGAAAAAAAAGAGGGGGGAGAAAAAAAAAAAACCCCACATATAAGCCGATCCACACAGTTCAACCCTGTGTTGTTCAAGGTTAACTGTACATAGTTTTTATGATATAATCACCATAATGTCCCATAACCCTATAGGCGTTAACCTATTATATATTAATTATGGGACAAACTCAGAACAATGAACCCAAACTTTAGTAGTTATGCTCCTCTAACCCCTACTGTAATTCATTTCTTGTGTTTACTAAACAATTCAATTCTTTATAAAGACCAAATACTATTCTACTAAACAGAATGATTTTTAATTATTGTAAAAAGATTTTTGCCATCTCTATACCTAAAGAAATATTAAAAATACAGGGATAACTTCAATTAAATACATTTGTATATTTTAATATTTTTTCTCTATAAACTTTGGGGGAACGGGCTTTGTAAATACTTCAGCAATTTTCATGTAACCTTTGTGAGGGAGAAGAAAACAACTTACTTTACGTTTTTTCTTTCCTTATCCTTTTCTTCAAGCCTCTTCATGTCTCTAGCTGCCTGATCCTAATAAAACAAAAGGCTATATAGAATCACATCAACTAAGAACAGTCAAAAGGGAAATTTCTTTATAAACAATTTTTAGACTGGAATAAGTGCCATCATAGCTTCAGCTATGCATTTTGACAACTGCATTTTGACACAATCAAACTGCATTTTGACAATTATTAATATTTTTCAGAGAAATACCTAAATGCTCTAAAAACTTAGTTATATATGGATAGCACAATTTTTACCTATAATATACACCATGAATGGAAAAATTAGCAAAAATGCTTGATTCATAAATATATAACCTTTAGTCACTTTTTAAAAGTTAATGATATAATTATGGCTTATCAGCCTTTCTCAAAGTGTAGCTTCAGACCACTTTTATCAGATTACCAGTGGGGATGGTAAAAAATGCAAATTTCTGGATCTCGCTCTGGAAAGTGGCTCTCAACCTGGGGCAATTTTGCCCCTAGGCAACATCTGGCAATGTCTAGAGACGTTTTTGGTTGTCACAACTTTGGGGGTAAGGGGTGCAGCTAGTGTCACTGGTTGGTAGATGCCAGAGATGCTGCTAAACATTCTACAATACACAGGATAGCCCCCACAACAAAGAATTGTCCAGTCCCAAATGATAATAGTCCTGAGGTTGAAAACTCTGCTCTAGACCTACTAAATCAATAAATCAAAATCCTTAGGGGTAGAGTTAAATGTGTATAGTTTTTACAATTTCCATACGAAATTCTTATATACAGCAAATTAACAATCACAGATCTAAATTAATCCTTTGTTTCATATATTTAAAAATCAAGGTCAGAAGAATTAAGTAATTTTTCCCAAGGTTATACATTCTGCACAACTGTTTTTCACTATAAAACAACATGAGTTTTTCTGGCTATCTCTGATTTTTAAAAGTGCCACTACATGTACCATAGTACATGGTCAGGTATACTACCAAATCAAATGTTTCCGATAAAGAGGAATTATTTCAAAAAGAAGTATTACACACAAACAACCTACTTTTCAAGGGACTGAGCCAGATATAAGACATACTTAAGATCATAAACTGAAGATGACATAAGCAATGTAATATAAGAAACAGGTCACAAACACCTGGAGAACATATTGTTTAAGCCTACATAAATCCTTTTTTGGAACACAGCTAAAAATAAATGTTCATCTAGTTCAAGCACTGGGAAAGTCTTACTTTCTAGAAAAGTTGATAACTGAGATTAGGAATTACTGCAAACACTTAGGCAACAATACTCTCTCCAAGATCTGACAATATCCAATCTCTCTGTCCTAAAATCAGCAAAACCCTTTTTGATACTTCACAAAAGATACCCAGAAGAATGATATTGTACCAAAAAGATTTAACCTCCAAATAACTTCAACTATTGAAATGCAAGAGAATTTAGGCCATTCTTGGATACTCTCACTCAAAAACAGCTATGCCAGCTTGCACTACCATAAATTAAATCTAAATTTAAGCCTAGAAAATCAAGAGCTGATTTTGCTTCTAGTTCATCACTAGGCATCTCAAGAAATAACGAGACCAGATTATCCGGGAAACATATCCCTTAGGGGAATGTCTACATCTCAAGAAGATGAAGAAAAAGCAATGTGTGTAAGACATCTCAAACATGACAAATCACTTATTGCCTTTACTCCTACAGTGAATCATTTAAAATATTAACTAAATACCTACTATGTTGCAAGACACATGTATGCCCTGAACAGTTTTGGTAAGTGGTAAGTGTCCTGAATAGTTTGATAAGTGGCAGAAATACAGTGCTACAAGAACTCAGATACAGAACAATACAGCATAAAGAATAGGGGGTTTGGAGGTGAATTCTGGCTCTGCCACCTATTAGGTGTATACTCATCAAGTAACTTAACTTGTTCTAAATCAAAGGTGGGAAACTCAAATACCTAGTGGGTGCCACACTGGTAATAAATGAAAGATAAGAAAAGTTGTATTCTTTTGATAGACATGCTTTGCTTACACTTCAGTAAGTAGGCACATTCTTCTAAAGAAAATATGCTCTAATTTTTCTTATCACCCTCAGTCTATTTTCTGATACTTGATAGACACCTGAGTTCAGAAAAATATTTCTCCACCAAAGAAAAATCACAATCCAAGTGTGATAACAAATGGTTCTAACCAGTGGCCTCAATGTCAAGAAGAAAACAGAGATTGATGAAACTATGGTGAACAAGAAAAAGCATGCCTTGTCCAAAGCAGGCAGCCATTTGCTCAGCAATAGCCTGTTTTTGCCACACAAGAACACAGGCTTAGTATTGCCAGATCTTCCATTTTTCAACAGTTTGAACTATTAGACAAAATCCACTGACTTTAAAAATGTCAGCTCACATTTTTAAAAAACAATGTCTAGGCCAAACAAAAACACATCTATCTTGGACTCTTTCTTTCCCTCCTTCCTTAGAGGAGAGATGAATTCTGGCTGAAGACAAGAATCTGAAAGGACTTTATGTCAAAAGCAATAAAGTAACAGTTTTAAAAGCAAGGGGAATAACATGTTAAGAAACATGCTTTGGTCTAATTAACCTGTAGCTGTTTACCACATAAATGGGAGAGCAGAGAGCCTAAAGCAGGTAGAGAATTTAGCCCAGGCAAGAGTTAATGAGGATACAAAGTAGGATGACTACTAGTGGCAACAGAAAGGAACAGATGCAAGGGATATTGTAAAGATGACAGAACTTGGCAAATGAGAGGAAAGGCAGCATAATATATTGGAAAGAGCTAGGCTTTCAGGACTACTAAGCAAGAAAAATTAGATTTGAGTCCCAGCTTTTCCGTATAAATACCAATATGATTTGGGGCATGTGATTTGAATTATCTTAGGGCTCAATTTTCTTATCAGTTAAAAAATTATAGTTATACATACATATTTTCTGCCTATTTCCCACGATTATTCTGAGGATTAAATGAAATAATGAAAATGCTTGATAATCTGCTAAAAAGAAATGAAGGGGAGAATAAAGAAAGAAGTTAAAGCCAAAGTTTTAAGCCAAGGTGATTACACGAATATTGGTGTCATTAATAGAAATAAGACAAGAGAATCACCTGTTGAAGAGGAAAAAATGAATTGGGTTTAAGGTACCAGTGGGACACACCCATGTAAAAATGGCCAATATGCTTGTGGAAAAGCAGAAATGAAACCAAAAAATATGGGAATAAAGACATGAATTATGCACATAGAAGTTTTAAAAATAGATGAGGTCACTAAGTAATGTATAAAGAGTGAAGATACTAAATCAATATAGAGAACTGTAAAGGACCTCCATATCTGAGAAACTGGAGAAGGATCACAAGAAGGATGACAACAGTCAGATGGATATTTAATGATTTTTTTTTTGGTGCAATGATCTGGTGGTTTTGTTTTTTTAAGAGCTCTATTATAGAGATACAGAAATACGATGAATCAAATTACATCTCTGAGATTTACTTTAAAATAACAATCAAAGATTTGGAGATGGGAAGGGTTAGATAACATTAGACAGGCCAAAAGTTGTTAACTAATAAGGTTGGGTGAAGGGTACATGAGGGTTCATTTTATTATTCTACCTTGTAACTATGTGTTTGAAATTTTCCATAATAAAAAGTAAATCAGTAGAAAGAAAAAAAAAGTCAGAGAGATTAAAGAAAAAGGGAAAAAAATGAAAAATCACAAAAGCCTACTGAGAAGAGTATCAAGGAGGTGGTGGTCATGAGTTTCAATTTCTACAGGGAGGTCATGGATATTGATGAAAAAATAACATTTAAAGTTACAGAATATAGAATCTAGCAGAAATGCTAGATTGAATGATATAACGTTCATTCCATTTAAGAATATACTAAGGTTATTAAAACAAAACAAAACACGTACCACGCAAATCTTGAGCTACTACATTAAAGGGTTATACAGTTCAAATTTCTAGCCACAATCATCTCTGAAAATACTACAGGGCAATTGGAAGTAGATTAATGAAACTGTAAAGTATGAGAGCAAGTATCTTAAAAAAAAAAAAAAGGGCTAAAAAAATTGTGAACAGGTTTGACGTACTAGGTTAACTTGATCTGTTTCTAATTGCTGAATATTTTTTTTCCTACCCATTACCCAGTTCCAATAATTGCTGAATATTTTAATGAAACAAAGAATTGATACTTGCCTCAACTTCAGCCATGAATGCCTCCAAGGGATCATCATCGCTGTCAGAATCTACTGGCTTGGAATGGAA
The DNA here is from genome assembly GCA_023783475.1 of Daubentonia madagascariensis. Lineage (NCBI taxonomy): Eukaryota > Metazoa > Chordata > Mammalia > Primates > Daubentoniidae > Daubentonia > Daubentonia madagascariensis. The sequence continues at coordinate 15,220,059 of JAKFHU010000487.1, forward strand.
TCGCTGGCGGGTTGGTGAGTTTTCGGCAGGAATGTAAGGTAAATCAACATTGCTAGAGTCTTCTTCCTCATCTTCAAAATAGCTGAAAATTAAAATGCAAATTGGTGAAGTGAATGTTTAGTTTAGGGTCCGTGAATCTTTCATTTAATAAAAATTTTTATTACTGTATATCTTATTAACAGATTTATCCTATACAGATCAAATTAGAGACCCCCAAGGCTTTGGCTAAGGACCTAATTATTAAGTGCTACTTAACATAGGCAAAATTCTAATATTACAAAAAAACACTAGTCACAGCAGATTCTCCATTTAATTAGTGTCTGTTCAAATCATATTCCCAGTTCTATTAAAAGGGATGTGTTTTCAGTACAAACTTAGTATTTCATTACGAAATAAATACAGCAAATATTAAAGAGTTTGTGCTATGGGGAAAAAAAGAGACTTTTGCATGAAACATTAAAAATTTAGTTTATTCTTTATAATCCTTAAAAAAGACTTAGAAATATTTTCATAAGGCTAAAAACTTTCTCCAGGAGTCTTGGGCTATTTTCTGAGAACCGACAGAAAACTTCTACAATTAAAAATGCAATCCTAGCACTCTGGAGGCCGAGGCGGGAGGATTGCTTGAACTCAGGAGTTCGAGACCAGCCTGAGCAAGAGTGAGACCCTGTCTCCAAAAAAAAAAAAAAAAATGCATTCTAAAATCATTCTACTACATTATTTAAGTATTCAGAAAGGGCAACTTAAAAGTCTGGATAAAGTATCACTTTCTAACAAACAGTTCAGAAAAGGATGTCAATACAGCTCTTTATAAACCATATACTAATGCATACTCATTTATATAATAGGTTTCATTCAACCAATGAGAAAGTATCCTGAACTGGTTAACTGCTCTCTAGAATAATGATATTTGACTCTGCTGAACCTAACCACCACCACTGTATTTGATTCCTGAATAATATACCAGCTTTCTAAAATGTTGCTCTGTACTTTTAAAAAATTTAAAAATCCAATCTTCAGGAGATTTTTTTTTGTTGTTGGAGACAAGTGTCTCACTATGTTGCCCAAGCATGAGGGCAACGGCGTGATCACAGCTCACTGCAACCTCAAACTCCTAGGCTCAAGTGATCCTCCTGCCTCAGCCTCCCAAATTGCTAGGATAACAGGCGTGAGCCAACATGCCCAGCCGTAGAAGCTTTTTGTAACTAAAAAAAAAAAGTATCAAGCAGTGTCCCAACTAGTTGAAAATAACAGCAATAAGAGATTTCTTCAGATTCAGCAAAGAGAGAAATTATCTATAGAAATTAGACCTCAAACTTTCAAATCCCAGCTTTTTATAATTACTTTATTAGACAAGCAAGTTAAAAATAATAATTGGGGTGGACGCAGCGAATCATGTCTGTAATCCTAGCACTTTGGGAGGCTGAGATGGGAGGATCACTTGAGACCAGGAGTTCGAGACCAGCCTGAGCAAAGTGAGACACTGTCTCTACAAAAAATAGAAAAATTAGCTGGGCATGGTAGCACACACCTGTAGTCTAAACTACTCAGGAGCATGAGGCAGGAGGTTCCTTTGAGCCCAGGAGTTTGAGGTTGCAGTGAGCTATGATGATGCCACTGCACTCTAGCCTGGGCAACAGAGAGAGACCCTGTCTCCAAAAAAAAGAAAAAAATTGCCAAATGTTTCTTGAGGACTGTGGGAAAAATCTGAGTAGATTTTTCTACCATTATCATATGTTCCAACATAATAGTTTTAAGGACTTAGATGTTGACACAAACTTGTGTTTCTACCAGTTCTGACCAATGCCTGTGTTTACAAAACAATTTATATAGTGTCAATAAAAGATTGCAGTAAAAACCACACGGATCATATAAAACTTTTCTTCAGCCATATTTAAATTTTAATAGCTTCAAATCATGCAACCATGCATTTATTGAGCAACTACCCACTAAAACACTATCCAGAAAGAAACCATGATTCACTGAATGAGTAAAGGTATAATTAAGCACACAGGTATTACATTCGTTACAAATGAGTAAACTTGTCAATTTAATTTATTAGGAACCATGTAATTCAGTAAGACAACAAACTTAAAAAGTAACTATTATTTGGGAAACAAAGTTTCTTTGCCTCAATTTCTACTGATGGAATGACTATGTCAAAGCCCAATCTTTGCTAAATCATCAGGAATTACCACTTACGCATTTTCTTCATCAAAGTTGGCCCGTTTAGATCCGATTTTGTAGAAAGAAGGGAGCTGTGGTGGAGCTGACTTTCCAAATCCAGAGGAAGAACTGGTTGCCCCAAAGGCACTGTGGGACTGTTGTGGGAGTTTGGGTTCCTCCTTCTTCCCAGCACTGATGGCAAAACCTCCAAAGCCAAATCCCCGCTTAGTGCCAGGACCACCTTTATTCCAGTTCATCGTGCCAATGAATGATCTGTTAGGAGTAAGATACATGAATATAAATTTAACTATTAAAGTAAATAGGCCCCATTGACTTGTATGTCTCTTCCAACTTCTACCTACAACTTTATTTTAAATTTTAGCCTCTCAAAACCATAGCATGGTAGCTGGGCACAGTGGCGCACACCTGTAGTTCCAGTAAGGATCACTTCAGCCCAGGAGTTCAAGGCTGTAGTTTGCTACGATCGCACCTGTGAATAGTCACTGCACTCCAGCCTGGGGAATGTAGCAAGACACTGTCTCTTAAAAAAAAAAAAAAAGCTATAACGTATTTCACATACACACTATGCTAGAGCCTCATCCAAATGATTACATTTTCTAAAACATTGAAGAAATTGTAATTCATTTTATTGGGATCACAATTTAAACAGGAATGCAGTATTTAATATTATCCCCTTCAAAAGGATTTGATTAATAATTAACATCTTATTAAGCTGCCAAAATACTCTTAGGAAATATTTTTGGGAATCTGATATGTGCTAGGCACATATGTTAGGCAATTGGAGATATCAAGATGAAAAGACTTAATCTCTTAAATCTTTATGTTCAAAGAATTTACAGTCAGCCAGAAAAAGGAAAAAAACCCCACATTTTATAATATAATGCTTGTCATAACAAAGACTGAGGTGCTATCAGCAAGACTGTCCCCAAACTAGATTGTCCTCTAGTAATGACATCTGGAAGAATCAAAGAATCAAAACTTAAAAGATCAGTTATTTGTAGATACTATCTATGTATTTGTCTCTAAACAATACTTAAGAACCATGCATTTATTGGGCAACTGTCCACTAGAACACCATCCAGGAAGAAACTATGATTCATTGATATGCTGCCCAAAGTATTTAGCTAGCCTATTACAAAGAAATCTAAGCATCAGTAAAATCAGTTTACAAGCAATACCTTTTATCTTACTAGTCTTGGCTCCAAGAAACTCTTTTTTAATGACAAAATTTACCTAAATTTTATAGAAAAGCAGAAAGCAAAAAAGGAACAAATTTTTAAATTACCTGAAATTTCCTCTCCCAGATATGTATGTTATTTTTTTTGCTGTTTTTTCTATGCATATGTGTATACACACACAAAATTTAAAAACAAAACTGAAACAATATCATATGTATTTTAGTTATGGACTTATTCACATAATGACACACTATAATAGCTTTCAATGTCAATAAGTAAATTTCTTCACTACTTTATATTGTACTTTAGATATATTTTCATATTGTTATACTTTAGATATATTTTTGTGCATACCCTTAATTATTTCCTTAGGACAGATTTTTAAAATGCAATTGCCTTGTCAAGAGAATATGCATTCTAAGTTTAAACATTTTTAAATACTACTTACATTTATGGAAAAGTGTCTATTACACACTGAGTAAATAAGAAGGGCATAAAACAAGGTGGGTGGTATGATTCAGTTTATGTAAAATTCAATTTATGTGTTACATATACAGAAGGCTGTTTATCAAAATGTTAATAGCAGTTATTTGATTTTTATTTTTTTGTGTTGGTGTTTACCATGAGTAAGAAAAATTAAAATGTTTATAATGGGCTTTGAAATGAATGTGGAAAATGAATTCCAAAAACTGCTTTTTACAGTAACATTGTTGAAGAGATCAGGAATATGCACCTTATTTTTCTGGTGCTACATCCCTCACCCACATACACCTTATAGGTTTTGTTTAACTGCTATTATATAGCACTTAGGTCAGTCTACTTAGTATTAAATTTGAGTTATGCTATGTCAATCTCCACCTTTAGCTCCAGATAGGGATAGTCTTTACACATTTTGGACCTCCTTCCATAACAGTGAGTGTGGTAAAGGTAAGTACTTAATAAATAGTTTACTTGAACTTAATTAAGATCATCTCCTGCTCCCATAAGGGGATTCCTTCAATCAGGGAATCAACACAATTCCACTGAGATGAAATTTAGTAAGAATATTTACAAGCAAGGAAATTTTAGCATCTGATAATATTTTTTAACTACCCTATAAGCTTGACTTTATAAGAGCTGCTCCTAAGCAACAAAAATGATGGACTCTGAATTTTAACCTCACTTTTCCTAGTGGATATAATGTATAATGAGCTAATAAATGAGCCACAGAAATGAGAAGGCAGGCAAAGGACGGCAGAAAGACATTTAATTGAGGTTCAGGTGGATTTTAAGAATCAATCAATCAATCTCCCAGCAGGAGAGCTTTCAATGGTTACTAAAAGCTTGCTGAGGAAGGTCAAGCATTATAGGAAGTGCTGGGCATTTATAAACAAAAAATACAGTCCCTGTCCTCAAGGAGTAGACAGTGTAGTTTTAGCCAGCTGAAAAACACCATTATGCATTCTAACAGAGGTACTATACAAAGTGTATTCAATGGTGGCCCAGGAGAGGGTACCTGGCCCAGGATAAGCTGGGGAGAAGGCACAGAAGTTTTCTGGGAGATGACACGTTAAAATTTGAAATCTGAACAGGCATTAGATCAGGGAGGCAGCATCAGAGGAGGGCATTTTAGATTGAGGGAACTCTAAGTAGTACCACAGAAAACAAAAAATAGGTCAGTGCAGCTAGAGTTCAGTAGGACACTTGGGAACGTTGCAGGGCACATGTTCAGAAAGACAGGCAGGGCCAAGATGAACAGCTTAGTAGGCTATGCTAAGAATGTGCCATACAAAGCTATATTCTGCCAGTTACAAAGAATCATTTAGTTTAAGCAAAAAGGGGATATGTCCCAGATCAGTATTTTAGAAAGACTAAGAGATACCTGTAGCAGGGAAAAGCAGGAGGCAAGGAAAATATAATAGTTAGGAGGCTGTATAGAAACGCTGGGCGTGGTGCCTGTTCTGGAGGTTGAGGATCTATCTACTGAGCCCAGGAGCTCAGCCTGGGCAACGTAGTAAGAATCCTCCTCTCAAAAAAAAAAAAAAAAAAAAAAGCTTTGCACAGTGGCAGTACGGTATGTTTATCTGAGACACAATTATTGCTAATTAAAAACTTTTCCCAATAGCCTGCAGTGACAACTTGCAATACAGTTGGCATCAGCAATTTTTGACAGTCTCTACGGAGACAGAACATGAAAGAAAGGAGAGAGAGAGAGGAAAGAAAGAAAAGCAGATGCAAATTGACAAGGTCCTGAACTAAGGAAGTGCCTGTGAAGAAGGAGAAACAGGGAATGGATCTGAGTTATTTATTTAAATATTTATGAGGAAGAATCAATAGGGTTGTGTGACCAATAATTGGTGTGGAAGCTAAGGCAGAAGGATGAGTCTAGAATAACTTTGGAAGTTTCTGGCTTTAAAGACTGGGTGGATGGTGAGGCCATTAATAGAAATGGAAACCTAAAAGAAGAGCGAGGCTTGGAAAAGCAGGCAGAAGGTGAGATGAGTTCATTATCTATGGGAGAGCTAAGGAGAGATGCCAAGTAGGGTCAGAAATGCTGAAGGGTCTGGGGTAGAGCTATAGATGTGATATAAGACATTTGCATTTGAGGTTACTGATGTAAATAAGCTAGCAGAGAGAGGATGCAGGGAGTGAGAAAAGAGGTAAGATAAATCTTAAGGTATAGCAATATCCAGGAATGGGCAGGAAAAGAGAACCCTACATGGAAACTTGAGAAGGAACAAGGAATGGGGTGGGGTGGAGAAAGGGAAAGAAAGGGGGATAACACAGGTGAGGATAGAGAAGTTTTACAGGCAGAAAACTAAAGAGAAAGCAAGTAAGTTAACTAGAAAGCTCCTGTTGGATATGCAACCAGGAGTCATCAGTAAAAGCAGTTTCAATGCAGCAGCAGAGCAGGGTGGAAGAGTGACTGATAAGCAAGCAGAAAGACTAGGTCAAGAGTAGTAAAGAAAGGCCAGGTGAGGTGAGGTGGATCACTCCCATAATCCTAGAACTCTGGGAGGCCAAGGCAGGAGAAGAGCTTGAGCTCAGGTGTTCAAGACCAGCCTGACCAAGAGTGAGACCCTGTCTCTACTAAAAATAGAAAAAATTAGCTGGGCATGGTGGTGCACGCCTCTAGTCCCAGCTACCCAGGAGGCTGAGGCAGGAGGATCACTTGAACCCAGGAATTTGAGGTGCAGTGAGCTATGATGACACCACTGCACCCTAGTTGGGTGATACAGCAAGCCTCTGTCTCAAAAAAAAAAAAAGAGGAGTAAAGATTACTTTGTAGGCCATTTAGCAATGTTAGGAAGGACAAGGTGAAGTATTAACTAGAGGAATTTTATTTTTTAAAGAAATGTAAGCAGGTTTATATGCTAAAGGGGAAAAAACCAATGAAGTTAGAAAAACTGAAGATGTATGATGACAGAAAAAAAAAAAAATCACAGGATTTCCTGAGAGGAATGGAATAGACAAGATCAAAACCTCTAACAAAAGAAGTAAATAACTCTTCCTCCCAGACTGGAGGGAAGGAGAGAAAAGGACGGACATGGATATGTGTCAGTCCTACTAAATAATCAAAGGACTCATATAAAGAAGCCAATCAACTTCTGCCACAAACAGGCAGGCAGTGAGAACTTGGGCAGGTGAGAGTTGTTTAATGGCACTCAGACTCAGCAAGATGGAAAAGCAATCCTTTCAGTAGCAGATCTAGAACACACTGCCCATTTCCCCTAATTTATTGCTTCTAGCAAGGCAAACAACTGTGCTTTCTATATACCCCACTGACTAGAATGTTAGCTCCATGAGGGGATGGACTTTGCTGGATTTGTCTATCACCGTATCCTTGGTGCCTAGCATGTGTGTAGTACTCAAAAATATTGTTGAATGGATAAATATCATGTATCCAGGCTCTCCAAAATTCATCCTAGTATTAATGAAAACCACCACCTTCCATCATTACAAACCTTGTTAATTAGCCACCCACCTTTCCTGATTACATCTAAGCCAGATCATCCTCAGTGAATCATTAATTAATTACTGACTGTTCTAACAACCGTTTTTCCTACTATTAAACCACGAACTGTACATGCTATTGAATCTTGACAATCAGAGGTTTGAGAGAGTATAGCTGATAGAAGAAGCAAAACATATTCACCCTAATTTCTATCTGGTTGTAAAAAAAAAGAAAAAAGACAAGGCCAGGCGCAGTGGCTTACACTTCTAATCCCAGCACTTTGGGAAGCCAAGGCAGGAGGCTTGCTTGAGCCCAAGAGTTTGAGATTACATTGAGCTATAATTGTGCCACTGAACTCCACCCTAAGCGACAGAGCAACCTGTCTCTTAAAAAAAAGAAAGAAAGAAAGATGATGAACCCTTCTGCTTAGGCTATTAAAATTAATATTCACATTCTCTAAGCAAACAATGTTTTGAGAAAAGACACCTACCAGTTAAATAAAATCAAAATACAGTAAGGATATTAAAAAATTAACTATAGTCTTACTATTTGTGGGTCTGTTCAAAGCTCCCTTTATTTGGTCCTACACACAGGTTATAAAAATGTAGCTGGTACATCATGCTTTCCACCAAATTGTCAAATTCATATCAAATAGCTCTGAAACCTCACCAATGCCTCCATAAACACTTCCCAAATTGATGACAGAAAAGGTGAAAACACCCACTAGCTTCAGGGCATATATTCACCACATGGCTTCGCATACCCAGGAAAACTTCAGATTTCATTAAAAACAACAAACTCATAGGCTGGGTGCAGTGGCTCATGCCTATAATTCCACCACTTTGGGAGACTAAGGAGGAAGGATCACTAGAGACCAGCCTGGGCAACATAACAAGACCCAGTCTCTACAAAAAATAGAAAAATTAGCCAGGCGTCGTGGCTTGTGCCTATAGGCCAAACTACTCAGGGGGCTGAGACAGGTGGGTCATTTGAACCCAGGAGTTTGAGGTTGTAGTGAGCTATGATGATGGCTGCCACTGCACTTGCCCAGGCAACAGAGTGGGACCCTGTTTTGAGAAAACAAAAACCCCCAACAAACTCAACAACTACAGAAGAACAACCCAATTAAAAAGTGGGCAAAAGACATGAGTAGACATTTCTCCAAAGAAGATACAGAAATGGCCAATAAGCACATGAAAAGATGCTCAATATCACTAATCATTAGGGAAATCAATACTACAATGAGGTATAAGTCACCTCACACCAATTAGGATGGTTACTATGAAAAAAAAAGCAGAAAATAATAAGTGTTAGCAAAGATGTAGAGAAACTGGAATCCTCTTACATTGCTGTGGGAATGTAAAATGGTTCAGCTGCTACAGAAAACAGTATGGTGGTTCTTCGAAAGATTAAACATAGAATTACCACACAATCCAGCAATTCTGCTTCTGGGTAGACAGCCAGAAGAACTGAAAGCAGGAACTTGAACAGATAGTTATACACCCATGTTCATAACAGCATTATTCACGATAGCAAAAGGTAGAAGCAACCCAAGTGTTCCTTGACAGATAAAGTGGTACACATATACAATGAAATATTATTTAGCCCTAAAAGGAAGGGAATTCTCAAAACAAACAAACTTGGGAACGATCGTACGTTAAAAAAAAAAAAAAAAAAAAAAAAAGATAAACAAAAAATAAATATATAAAAAGGAAGGGAATTCTAATACATGCTGCGACATGAATGGACATTGTGGTAAGTCCAGTCACAGAAGTACAAATACTGTATGATTCCACTTATATGAGGTACCTAGAGTAGTTAAACACAGAGACAGAAAGTAGAATGGTGGTCATCAGGGGCTGGGGGGAGGAGAGGATGGGAGTGTTAATGTTTAATGGGTAAAGAGTTTCAGTGAAAAGAGTTCTGAGGCTGGATGGTGGTGACAGCAGCAAAAAACCTGGATATACTTAATGCTACTGACCTGTACACTTAAAAACGGTTCCTATTTTTATGTCTATTTTACAATTTAAAAAACAAAAAGAAAACTATGAAAACTAAAGAATTAGATTCCATTTGCACATGTATTTTTAGGCTGTTATTTTATCCAATTTATGAGGGAGAAATGATGTTATCTAGGCCTCAATCTCTACTTTGAAATGCAAACATACTTGTGAAAATTACATTTTTCCTCTTTAAAAGATTCCCTTTAAAAATAAAATATCTAATTTGAAAAGAATTAGCTATATAATGGAACCATAAACACACTTTAGTAAGCATGTGCTTTAACAACCTAAGTTTGGTCTTAACATCCATTATTTGATACTGACCAACAACCACTAACAACTTTCTGTTACATGGCCAGTACAATGAAGGACACCTCTCAAGTATACCCTCTTTTCATCTCCACCTCCACTATGGCAATAAATTCCTAACAAGTCTCTCTGATTATTATCCAGCTTCCACACCACTACAAGAGTGACCACTAAATCAAAATATACTGAGTGCCAATTTTGTGCCAAGCACTGAGGATACAGTGATGAAGTCAGGCACAGCTCCAGCCCTCAGGGAGTTCACCATCTGGTCCAGGAGAAAGAAAAACTAAATCATATAATTTCGGGCAGTAAAAGTGTGATGAAATGTAAGCAAGCAGGGTAAGAGGCAAGGTATTGCAGACAGAAGTCAGGCAAGGCCTCTCTGAGGTGAATGACACTTGATATTTGACAGGTACACCTCCCCCCTCACTCCACTGTTCCAAGAAGGTCTTCTTTTCTTTTTACACTGTTTAAGTCTATATAACGGCTTGTCTCACAGAAGGGAGAACACCAGAATAGGTTAGACTTTCTTGCTATAGGAAGCTCAAATTGTGTCAGACAGTTTTGATCATCTGCCACAGAGTGTTGCTTGCAATAAGAATGTGTTATTGGAAAAGTCATAGTAATGTACATCTAGAGGCTGCATCTACAATCAGTAAATGTTTCATAATCCATGAGAAGTGACTCCATGCAGTAAAGCATAAAATGATGAAGTAACAGTGACACACTGAAACGAGAAAATGAATTTTTACTTCCTTTGGCAGAGTAGCATGGTTTGTGTTAAGACTGTGGAACTAGGGAAAGTAACACTGAAGGAAGTTAAGTATTCAACTTAAATTTGTGTTTTATCACATTATCTTTTCAAATTAGATATTTTATTTTTAAAGGGAATCTATCAGCAAAAACCCTCTTCTTCCATTTTCTTCCAGACTCTGGCCCCAAACCTTTTGAACACACATTTCTGATTGTGTCACTCCCTTCAGTTCAATAGCACTCCAGTTGATCTGGCTGAAACGAGACCTTCCAGTATGGCAACAAACTGCTTTACCAATCACATTCCCCAGAGTCTTCTCACATGTCCTCAGTTTTCAAAAAAAACCAAGCACTTTGGTGAATCCTCTTCCCTCTACCTGGATTCCCTCCCCACCAAATCTCTCACTATATCTACCTACCAAAGTCGTAACCCTTCAAAGCCCATCTCAAATACCAACTCCTGGAACAATGACATGAATATGATTTCCCCAGAGAAGTGATGTCTCCTTCTTCAAACTCCCTTTCCAGTCTTAAAACACTTGATGTTTAACTATAACTATTTTGTGGTGTTCTTCAACTCCACATAATAGGTTTCATGGTTGAAGAAACAGGCTTGTTCGTTTTCCTTTATCTCTTATAGTATGTTTTTCAGAGTACATACACATTATTCATGTTTATTAAGTATGTAGAAGACTCAAGATGGCATAAAGTCCTACCTAGTATTGTTCTAAGCACTAAAATGCTGTGATTTGGTAAGAAATCACAACAGAATAGAAAAGTAGCAGAGAATGACTATGTTCAAACTCTAGCTCTGCCACTAATTTGATGTGAACCTCAGGAAGTTTTAGCTTCTCTGGGTCTCAGTTTCCTCATCTGTAAAATGGCGAGAATATCACCCACCTCAAGGGTTGGTATGAAAAACCACAGAACCATAGAACCACAGCTAGAACCCAGGCTAGGCACAGAAAGATATAAGCTAGGTAGAGATGGTAGAGATATGCAGAGGAGGAAGACATTCCAGAAAGGAAGATAATACTAGCAAAGGCTAGGAAGTGAGAATAAATGTGGAACACAAAGAAGACAATCGGCTAGTTTTTGTTTTGGGCAATGGTCGGAAAATAAGATATGATCTAAAAGAGTTTAAAAATAGTGGACTAAAAACTGATTCTATAAACCACATTACTTTATCACTTGTATTTTTGGAGGTAGAAGAAAAAGTTCTAGTGACAGTAATTAACATCCAGTCTACATAATAATTTGCCTTGAGAACATCTCATACACTATATACTGGTCAGTTCTTTAATGAGAATCGATATAAAACTCAAGAATTTCATTACATTTTTCTCAAGCCAAATACGAGTAAATGCTGGATTATAGTTATTTTAGAAGCACCTCTTTCCTTATGCTAGCTTAAAGAAACCAAGAGCAGATTATGACTACCAATGTGATAAAACACAAATTTAAAGAACTGCACTCCCCCATGAATTATCCTAAATTGTTCCAATGTAAGTCAGATTTTATTACTCCTCTACTCAAAACCCTCAGATAGCTTCCATCCAAGTAAAGGTGAAATCCTCACAACAGTCTAAAAGGCTCTGGTTGTTCTGCCCACCCCTCTCCCCCCTCCTCCCCTGACCTCATCTCTTAACACTCCCTCTGCTCACAGGGCTCCAAACACATTGGTCTTCTCACTGTTCCTCTAACAGGCCAGCTTTGTCCTCTTCAAGGCCTTTACGCTTGCTGTTCCTCTGCTTGGAACGTTCCTTTCCCCAAATACATGGCTCACTCCCTCACCTCCTTCTAGTATGCTTAAGAATCAGCTTGTCTGGAAGGACTTCCCTGACCAATCTACTGCAAATTCCAACACGTTCCCATCCCCCTTTCCAGTTTTATTTATTTTTTTCCTAAGGTACCAATCATCTTCTAACATACAGTATAATTTATATATTTGTTTGCCTCTCTTCCCCCCACTAGAAAGTTAAGTTTCATGAGGGCAGGGGTCACACACCTATCCCTAACACCTAAAATGGTGTTAGGGAATAGGCACACAATAAGCACCAATAAAAATATTCACTGAATGAATGAGTTACACATTAGGGTACATAATGCCCCTTCTAGATAAAGGATAATACATTTTTCCCCAATGCTGAAAGTCTAAAAATTAATTTTTTGTAGAAACACTTACTGCTCACCTCCTCTGTGCCAGAACTGGGCTTGGCTCTGAAAAGTTTAAGTGAATTAAGACAATTCCTGCCCTTTAGAAACTTCTGGGTGTGTATATGGGGGAGGACAGACATACAAACATCATTTACAAAAAACCACGTACAGGGAAGCCACAGGAAATTGAATAACAGCCTAAAGGAGTGAGGGCAAGGAGAAAAATGCTCACTAAGGTGATGAGACTGTAATTCCCCCAAACTCTCGACTAGTACGATAGTTTTTCCTTATATTGTTGCTGCGTATGCTTACAACTCCACATAAATTATTTATTCACATCAGATAAGCTCTCAAGTAGGCCGCAAAAAAGTTTGTGTCTATGGTGATGCTAATCACTGATCTCCTCAAGGATGCACAAAGAGCATCGGCTAAGTCTTCTACAGTCTTCTCATTTGGCACCTTTTGCCTATTGGGACCCCTAATTTGGGGCTTGCTTCTCCCACCTGCTGCCTGCTTGGGTCAGAATCCTCCCCGTGGCTATCCGTGCCTCAGAGCCGAGCACCCTGCAAATCCCTTCCTAGCCGGGCGGGCGCCGCCTGCGGAAAGCCGCCAACTGGGCCTCGGTAAGAGTTGCGAGAAGCGGGAGCCGTGGGAGGGCGGCGCGGCTCGTAAGGCCCCCTCTAGGCCTCAGCCCGCACCTCCACCCCTCCCCAGTCCCCTGGCTGCTGGTGCCCGGAGGCTCCGCGGACTCTTTGTTAAGGCAGGCCGCAGTTCTCCGCCCTCGCTAGGCCCCACAGTTGCCTCCACTGCCCCCGAGGGTTAGCAGTCCAGACCCCCCACGCACAAACCTGCTGCTATAGCTGCAGCGGCAGCTGCTAATACCGCCCGCGCGGAGAAAACCTCGCGGCCCAAAGTACGAGCTGTCCGGGGGTCCGTCCCGCCGCGCTCTTCCCTCTCCGCCCCCTTCGCCGCTGCTGCCGCCGTAGCCGCCGCCGCCGCCGCCGCCGCCGCCTCCGGCCCGTTGCTGAAAGGGGGAGGGGAACGAAAACCTGACATGCGCAGTGAAGAGAGCGCGGGCCAAAGGGCGGGGCCCGGGGCTACGGCTCCCGGAAGGCGCTGCTGGCTCCCGGCTTTAAAGTTCCGGAATGCCTCACAGGCGCCTCAGACTCTGACAGGAAGCAGCCGCTGGGTGAAGAGTATTCATGGCCCATCTAGGAAGCTGGGTCTGGGAATGAAGAAAGACGGGCAGTGACAGGGAGCCGCCCAAAAACCCGAAGAGAAAAGGAGTTGGAATACCACATTTATATTAAAATGTCGATCCCCTTAACTCTGGTCCCTTGCAAATAAGACTTGGGCAACATTTCTCCGATCGCCTCTAGCCACGTGGTCCCATAGAGCATGGCCACCTTTAGCTTCCGGAGCACCCGTTCAGTGTGACGTCAACTTGACTGAACCCAAGTGAGGAAGACTGGGATAGGCGAGGACAGTTCCGGCCCTGGGGCGGAGATTATGTAATTTTCCCAGCAGCCTCACCTCGCCTTAGCTGGGAGGGGGAGAGAGAGGGCTCGCGCGGTCCCCGAGGCTGCGTCCCGCCCCCCACGCCGCGCGCAAGCGTGGACTAGCCGTGCGCATTCTACGCAACGGACGGCTGAGGCTAGGTGAAGGGGGGCGCGGCGTGACTGAGCTACCTGGTCTGGCTGATGTCTTAGAGGCATCCAGGCAGTGAAACCGCAGCGATCACAGAGGGGGCCGCCAGACTGAGAGGCAGGCGGGGTAGAGGTGGCGGACGCAGGAGCGCTGGGCCGAGTTTTAGCCTCGGCTACAGGTAGGTACCGGGCAATGACGCGTTAGTTAGTAGGGCCGGGCCAGGCCGAGTGGTGACTCTTGAGTTGCGTGGCCTATAACCCGGTCTGGTTTCTCAGCCAACCCTTAAGTCCAGCCGGTGGTGACATGCATCAGTCCCTGCGCCTTCTAACCTCTCCCGACTTTATTTTGAAAAAAAAAAAAAAAAAATTTTTTTTTAACACTCCATCCACACTAAGGCCCATTTTCTGTTGGGGGGGTTGGGATAATTTTAATGGTTTTCGGGAATCTTCCCACAGCTGTCGGGAGGTGAGGAAATGCCAACCAGAAGGGCAAAGTTAGAGGAAATTTACAGTGTACAGCAGGAAAAATGGAAGTAGACATTAGGATGAATTGATTCTCCATGGTAAGGAGAGACTAGACAAGGGTGATTTGACGGAAGCAACAACTTCTGTGGCCGATTTTTTCTGAAGGTTTCTAACTTGAAACGTTTTTATCTATCACATGTAAGGAGATGGGAATGTCTACATGATTTCCAGAAGACACATACTCTGGCCGTTGTCAGAAAGGCCTAATCTAAAATGACAACAAGGAATGATGGACTCACTTATTCCCCTTTCGATTTTAAATTCAGACTCACTCAGTCGCTGAGAGACTATTGGGTGAGCTTGCAGAAGATAATTAAACCAGATTGTTAGTGCTTTTGCCTTGACTTGGTCCTGTGTTCCTTGCTTTAGGAGTCTCAGAGGCTGGGTGGCCTGGCAGGGAGTTGAGCGTTTAGAAATGGGCTGACAGGTGCAGCAGAGACTTCTGAGAGGGAAGGCCAAGGTACAAATGGCTTGGATAATTTTAACCTAAATAACCTTGAAGGAGCTCTGTTACAGTGCTGAGTTATCTTGGAAACGTTTCTATGGTGTGAACATTCTAAATGGAAATTCTATTTGAAATGATGACATTTTAGCAGGCCATTAATCAAGCTGACTGTACCAGTGTTAACCTTTAGCAGCTTCTATTTGGAAAAAAATTTAAGACTGAGATCTGAAAAGGCAAACACTAAAAATAAAGTTTTTTAAAACTCTTAAAGGGTATTCGTAAGGCACAGCAGAAGGAAGGAATAGGAACCAATATTTATTGAGTGCCTTCGATGTGCCAGGCAATGTGTTAAAATGTCACGTATCTCCTGTAATACCCACCACAGCCCAGAGGCAAGTAGCAAATGGTATCCCTTTTTTGCATGTGGGGAACAGGGAATTTTAAGTAATTAGCCTAAGGTCATATGGCTGGTAAATGGTAGAGCTGACATTTTAAACCAGGTATGAGGAGAAATAGGGAGAAAGAGCACATACTTTAGTGAAGTATGTGCTCTTTTTTCCTCTTTCTTCCACTTTTGACCAAATGTCACAACATGAGAACTAAGGGGAAAGCCTAAACAAATTATAAGAGAAACTTTAACAGGTAATAACTTAGAGGATTGATGACCCTTAGAACTAGTGGAAGCTGAAAATGTCCATTCTAGAGTTTAGGAGCATTCATTGATACAAGACTGTTGAAGCTGGGGATGTTTGGAGGCACATCACAAACCTCTTTGAGGTTGGTGTTGAGAAGGCAGCATGCTTTCCTACAAAATGTCCCCTGGCGCTAACCTCAAAGGTCAAATAGTGGAAAGGTGTCTCTCTGTATCCATGGGGGATTGGTTCCAGGACCCCCTCCTCAGATACCAAAACCCGTGGATACTTAAGTCACTTACATAAAATGGCATAGTATTTGCGTATAACCTACACACATCCACCCATGTACTAGTTTACTTACAATACATAATACAATGCACATGCTACGTAAATAGTTGTTACACTGTATTGGTTTTTTAGTTTTGTTATTTTTTATTGTATTGTTATCTTTTATTTATTTATTTTTTCCTGAATATTTTCAGTCCGTGGTTGGTTGAATCCACAGATGTGCAACCCACCCATATGGAGGGCCTACTGTACTGTTGGCCTATCCTTTATGGCATTTCTTAAAATCATTTGTACCTTTCAAAATTTATGAACTTTAATTCTAAGACTATTTCTCTTTTTTAATAACCTCAAATGGGAAAATATAATTCTAAGAATATTTCTTGAGCATCCATGGGTCGCAAGATATTGGGTAATAACTTTGATATTAAACTAATTCCTTTAAGAATTGATGGTGTTATAAATATGAGATTTAGACTATTCATTATCCCCAAGCTCCTTGAAAGAGTAATACATATTTCCTTTTGCCACACACTCACCTCTATTAGTATTCAACTTTCTGTATCTGGTTTCCATCCTTACCACTTCCCTGCACTTGCCAATAATGATTTCCTAATTAATATTTGGAAATTTTTGGTCTATATCTTACTTGAACTTCAATTGAAACTGAGCTCTGCTTCCTTCTTAGAAACATGCTTCTCCTTTGACTTCTATGATACCACTTTGAGTACAGTCTCTTCTTTTTCTCTAACCATTCCTTTTCAGCATTCCATTCTAGTTCTTTACCTCTTAGCTGTTATTATGTGTTTCAGGGTTGTTTTGGTCATCTTCTTCCTTTTTTTTTTTTTTAAACCTAACTCTTAATACTTCCTGGATGATCTTGTCCATTCCCATACCATTTCTATTTCCAGTTCAGGCTTGTATCCTGAACTCCTGACTTACATTTCTGGGTATTTCCTTTTCTCCCTCTATAAAATGGGTTATAATACCTTTTAGAGACATCGTGAAGATTAAGAAAATTAAGAGATAAGTGTTAATCTTCTAGCCTACTGCTTGAAAACTCTCCAGACTTTTCAACAGCTACTAAATTCAATTTATGACCTTTTCCACCAATTTTTTCCTCCTTTATTGTTCTTTATCTCAATTAAAGATGGCTTTGTTCAGCTATTTATATCAAGCCAAAACTTGGTATCACCACAAATCTTCCTTGCCCATATTCCCTATATCCAATCATTTTATACAAGTATAATTCTTAAATGCTTGTCAGATCACTTTTCCTCTTCATTCCCACCACTGCCAGGTAAATACTGTTTTATCTGATTATCTCAGCTACTTCCTGTTTTTCCTGCCTCAAGTACCCTTCTCCAATTCACTGTACCCATAAGCTATCAGTGTTAAATTATGAATCTGGTAGTGTCACTCTCCTACTTAAAATCCTTTAGTTGCTTCCAATTATCCAAACTTCTTGGTGTGGTATTTAAATAAAGATCATCATGATCTGGCCCCTGATGGCCTTTCCAGCCTCATTTCCCCCACTTGAGTCTACAAACCCAGTGCTCTAACACAGCAGTCCCCAACCTTTTTGGCACCAGGGACCAGTTTCATAGAAGGCAATTTTTCCCTGGCAGGGGAGGGAGGGATGGTTTCGGGATGATTCAAGCACATTACATTTATTGTGCACTTTATTTCTGTTATTGTTAAATTGTCACTTGCCACTCACTGATAGGGTTTTGACATGAATCTGTAAGCAATTGGTTTATTACGGTCTCTGTGCAGTCAAACCTCTCTACTAATGATAATCTGTATTTGCAGCCACTCCCCAGCACTAGCATCACTGCCTCAGCTCCACCTCAGATCATCAGGCATTAGATTCTCATAAGGAGCATGCAACCTAGATCCCTTGAATGTGCAGTTTACAGTAGGGTTCACACTCCTGTGAGGATCTAATGGTGCCGTTGATTTGACAGGAAGCAGAGCTCAGGTGGTGATGCGAGGGATGGGTAGCGGCTGTAAATACAGATGAAGCTTTGCTGGGCTCCCTGCTCACCTCCTGCTGTGCAGCCCGGTTCCTAATAGGCCACAGACTGTACTGGTCCTCAGCCTGGGGGTTGGGGACCACAGCTCTATCATACCAAACTCCTAAAATATGCTGCTTCAGGCCTCTGTGCCATAGCTGTTCCTCAATCTGCAATGCCTCATCTCGAGTGTAGCAGGAACCATGCTTTTATTTTTTACAACTATTACTTTTGGCCAAGCACGGTAGCTCATGCCTATAATCCCAGCACTTTGGAAGGCCAAGGCGGGAGGATCACTTAAGGCCGGGAGTTCAAGGCCAGCCCGGAGAACAGAGTGAGACCCCATCTCTACAAAAAAATAGAAAATTTAGCTGGGCTTGGTGGCATGCACCTGTAGTTCCAGCTACTAGGGAGGCTGAGGCAGGAGGATCACTTGAGCCCAGGAGTTTGAGGTTGCAGTGAACGATGATGACTCCACTGCACTCTAGTCCCGGCAGCAGAGCAAGACCCTGTCTCAAAACAAAAACAAAAACAAACATAACAAACAAAAAACTGTTTCTTTTAATTACAAAAGTACATTGTAGAAAAATTTAAAGAAAAACAGAGACAAAATACCCATAATCCTGGGTGAGCTACTATTTATGCATGGATGTGTGTCCTTCCAAACCTTTTTTTTCATGTGCATTTGCTTCTAAAACAACATGGGTTTTAACTTCATTTGTAACAATTTTTAATGGGAAGAAAGTAACTTTGTTTTTTGGATACACCCATAGTTTAACCAAATAGTTTCAAAATTTTCACTATCATAAGTAATACTTTAACACATATCCTTGAAGCTGAATTCCTGTGCAAATGTATGATTATTCAAGAATCATGCTTTGTTTATCTTGGCATCTACTGCGGTGATATGCTTAGTGAAGGCACATTTAATTACATATAGTACTTAAGTGAAGTATCTCAAGAATGGAAAAACGAGCACATGTACTCATTGATCAACACTCATTGATCAATCATTGGTACTGATTGACCAACACTTATGTGCACATATGCAAGTAGAAATCACTGGGTGTCGGGCAGGAGGGAAGGGGGAAGAAGGGAAGGTAAATTCACACCTAATGGGTGCGGTACGCACTGGTGGGGGATGAGCACATTTGTAGCTATGACTCAGTTGGCACACAGGCAATGTATGTAACCTCAACATTTGTAACCCATAATATTCTGGAATTAAAAAAAAATAAACAAAAAAATTACATACATTAGGATCATTTATGAAAAACAATGAAAGCCAAATGAGTTTTTATAATTTATAATAATTTGGTTAGTCTTTGATGATTACTGAATCCTTATGTAACAAAAATTGTGTTTTAGAAAGATGATGATGGTTTTTAGCAGGGAAAAATAAGGAGTAGGGAGAGTTGAGACAGGGGAGACCACTTAGGATAATAACTGTGGTTCCTCAGCAGGTGGTGGTAACTTGGATTATGGTGGTTTTGGGAATCAAAGAAGAAAACACTAGGATTTGATGGCTGATTAGATTTCAAAGAGAAAAGAAAGTGAGAAATTAGATATCTTGTTCATTTCAACAAGTAAGACTGAAAAAATGGGATTGATATTAGTATAAAAATAGAGAAATTCAGGTCAGGCACAGTGGCTCACACTGTAATCCCAGCACTTTGGGAGGCCAAGGTGGGAGGATCACTTGAGGCCAGGAGTTCGAGACCAGCCTGGGCAACATAGTGAGACTGCTGTTTCTACAAAAGAAATTTTTTTTTTATTAGCTGAGTGTGGTGGCTAGCTGTAGTCCCAGCTACTTGGGAGGCTGAGGCAGAAGGGTTGCTTGAACAGGAGTTGGAGCCTGCAGTGAGCTATGATTGTGCCACTACACTCCAGTCTGGGTGAAGAGCAAGCCTCTGTCTCCAAAAAAAAGGAAAAATCAGATACCTGCTGAGTTTGAGATGACTGTAGTGCAGGTGTCAGCAGACTATAGCCTAAGAGGTGGCCTGTGAACTAAGAATGATTTTTACATTTTTAAAGGTTGTTTAAAAGAAAAGAATATGCAACAGAGACCAGTATGTGCCCCATAAAGCATAAAATATTTACTGTCTTACCAGATAGAGAAAAAGGTTGTAGGGCCTCAAAATAGACATGTCTGTTATACAATTGATGACACAGGGCTGGTCTTGAGATAACTGCTATTTATATGTAGATGTATGTCCTTCTAAACATTTTTCTTTATGTGCCTAAATGGTTTTAATGGTCTAACTACTTTTCAAATTCCAGCTCAAATGTTCTCCCTTTTTTTTGTAAAGCCTTACCTGTTTGATAAAATGATTACATTGCCCTCCATATTTTCATATAATTTGTACCTGTTTTTGTCACAGATATGGTTTCATTTGTCAGTTCAAAAGCTTGTTCAGATGTTGGAATACTTAGTGTGCTTTTCAAAAAGCTATAAAATGCTGATATATTGAATTCCATCATACACACTAGGAACAATTTGTTAGCAGAAAATTACTACTTTTAAGTAAGTAATATAAAATCACAGCCACCAACTTACGTTTGAGAAGCAGCCTGAGAAGTGGTTTTGGAGGCAAAATTCTGGGGTCAAATCACAGCTCTTTGTCACTTGGTAGTTGTATTAATTAGCATCTCTGGGCCTCATTTTTTAATCTGTGAAATGGGGATGTTACTGCTACTTTCCTTAAATAGAGGGCTGTTATAGGATTAAATTAGTTGCTTTTTGTAAAGCCTTTAGAACGGTGTCTAGCTAGCACTTAGTGTCTTAAGTGTTTGATCTTAATGATAATGATGTTCACACATGCACACACACAGTTGATAGAAGGAGGAATGGCTTTTCTGCTCCTGGATTATTCTTGTTACAACTAACAGATAAATAGTTACATATTATTCCTTCATTATACCCCCTTCTCAGTTCCTATAAAAAGTTTTTTATAGGTCCTCAAAAAATGCTTATTGAATACTCAGTGTAAATATGAAGATAATTTTAGAGAACCCAACCTAAAGAAAGAAAATGACCTGATGACTTGTCCAAGATTTTACAGATATCTAGTGCCAGGATCTAGACTAGAACCCAAGCCTCTTGACCTCACTTCATTTTCCTTTATTTAATGCTATCTGAATTAAATAGTATTGCATGAGAGACAAGCAGGAAAGGTTTATAGATTTATTAACTATTTACAAAATCTGATCAGTGTATATGGAATGGCAGTCCATTTGTTTTTGTTTTCTTTTTTTTAAAAGATGCAATGAAAGCCTTCCATGCTTTCTGTATTGTCATTTTGGTGTTTGGGAGTGTCTCTGAAGCCAAGTTTGATGATTTCGAGGATGAGGAAGATATAGTAGAGTATGATGATAATGACTTTGCTGAATTTGAGGATGTCATGGAAGATTCTGTTACTGAATCTCCTCAACGAGTGATAACCACTGAAGATGATGAAGACGAGACCACTGTGGAGTTGGAAGGACAGGATGAAAACCAAGAAGGAGATTTTGAAGATGCAGATACCCAAGTGAGGTTCTTTTTAATTGATTTCTTGGGAAATCAGAAGGATGGGAAAATTTGTAACTAGTGCTTTTCCCAAACATTAAAAATAAGACCCAGATCTAGGGAGATTTTTACTATCTGGAATCTTCATTTTTGTTCAGTAGGTATAACTCTTCTAAATGCTTTGTGGTCTGTTCCTACCTTTTACGTTGATAGAATGGATTGTGTTTTTCTCTTCTATTGAAACCCTGGCTGGGAAAGGGGCTGGAGAATAGATACTGTGTGGATGAAAATTATATTATTTAGAACTTTGGGTTCAAAAGCATGGGGAGTCATCATTTTGGAATTTGGGGTTTTTTCCCTCCAGCTTTTTTGTGGTATAATTGACAAATAAAAATTGTATATATTTAAGGTGTACAACATGGTGTTTTGATATGCATATACGTTGTGGAATTCTTACTACAATCAAGCTAATTAACATAGCTATCACCTCACGTAGATACCTTTGTGTATGTGTGTGTGGTGAGACTACTTAAGATCTACTCTGTTAGCTATTTCAAGTATACAGTACATTATTAAGTGTAGTCACTGTGCTATATATTAGGTTTCTAGAACTTACTCATCTTAAACTGAAAATTTGTATCCTTTGATCATTTTGTTAAAAGCATTAATATCTCTGTGTTCTGTGCTTGCTGCTTACACATTCTGTTTTCCTCTATAAATGTTGCCTACAAAATGTGACACAACTGTTGGTGACATTTGTAGAGGAAACGGATGGTGCCTTATTTTTGTAGGAGGGAGATACCGAGAGTGAGCCATATGATGATGAAGAATTTGAAGGTTATGAAGACAAACCAGATACAACTTCTAGCAAAAATAAAGACCCAATAACAATTGTTGATGTAGGTATACGGAATTCTGAATTCCACACTAACTAACAAAATATCTTGTTGTCATTAATCCCAAAAATATAATTAATGACATATAGCTGGTATTGATATAATAGTGGGAGCTGGGAAAGAACTTGACATCAATTCTTCTGATAAAAATCGACACCTAGAGAAGCAACTCCTATTTTTTATTCTAGCCCTCCTAGTTTTACTTATAAATGAATAAGTAAGAGAATTTACAGTACATTGGATTTATTTGGAGGTGGGACTCAGGACCCACCTTAATGCAAAAGGCTTTCCAGCTTTTCATCCTATTTGATTGTCCTTACATTTCCTTAAAGAATCTTTTACAAAGCTGACCTAGAAAACCAAAATGGGCGTATTTTTCAAAGTATAACCATGTTCTGTGACTGTTACCTTATGGGTTTTATCATTCTTTATCCCATGAGTTAGACTCATTCCTTCAGCCTCAGCCAACATTAAATGGAATGATTTTGCTTCTACAGGTTCCTGCACACCTCCAGAACAGTTGGGAGAGTTATTATCTAGAAATTTTGATGGTGACTGGTCTGCTTGCCTATATCATGAATTACATCATTGGGAAGAATAAAAATAGTCGCCTTGCTCAGGCCTGGTTTAACACTCACAGAGAGCTTTTGGAGAGCAACTTTACCTTAGTGGGTAAGTTAGGCTAATGTAAGTCCAGCTTCCTCCTTGAAAACAATTTAGTAAGGATGCTTTATTCCCCTCAATATAAGTGTGTAATTGTTTTCATGGAATGCTGAAGAGGATGCATTTTATTTTCTCCCAAGGATCCTGTTTTTTGTTAGGTTTTATGTAGTGAATAAATTGTATTTATGTAATAATTTTCTCGCCTTTCATTAACCAACAGCTTAATTGCCAAACAGCTTCTGATTAGAATGATATAATCAATGTTACCAATACAAGTTGATAAAATTCTGGCTGAAACCAAATAATTTTGACGTTTTTAGGTAGCTTGATAATTGCTTTCAATTGTCCCTCAAAATTCCCTCAAGTTCTGGGCACTTTAGTTTTGGATCCACTGATGAAGTATATAGTGAAGCACTTAGAGAAACCTCTGTAGTTACATGGCGTGGGGAATGAGGTGTACTCCCTTCTTGTTCACCTCTGTCTGGCATTTAGCACTTTATTTCTCTTTGATGTTTTGTAAGCACTCATCCATCTGTGCCGCAACAGAGGAATGTTTATATATTGTTCTGGGTACTTTGTATACATTGTTTCTTATTTACTCTTTGTAACAACACTGTCAGTTGGGTATAGTTTCTATTTTCCTGAGGACGGAACTGAAGGGCAGAAATGTTAAAACTTGTCTAAGCTGTTAAATAACTGTGGGGGCAGCGCTGGTAGTCCCAGCTACTGAGGAGGCTGAGGCACGAGGAATACTTGAGCCCAGAAGTTCGAGACCAGCCTAAGCAACATTGGGGAACCCCCATCTCTAAAAATAAAATACAAAAAAATAAATAGCAACCGAAATATTAAAACCTATTTACCTGTTTTCAAAGTCCGCGCTCTCTCCACTCTACTATAATATTTCAGAGTACTTCTTGACCAGCAAATTAGAAAAAAATAAGCAGCCTGTGGCTCCTTCCACATCCCCTTGCTTGTTTTCCTTTGGTGTATCAGTCTATTTTACCTGGTGAGGTCAAACAGTTTCTTATGTACACTTAATGAATTAAATGAAGAGAGAAAGTATTGGAATTTGAGCTTTTTCTAGATCTAAAGTACAACTCAATACCACTGATAAGACTCAGTTATTTAGCTATTGGAAAAGAAAACTTGGTGAGAAAACACAATGAGGAAGTGTTGAATAGTTTGTATTAATGGTATTTTCTATTCATTACATAGGAGTTTTTTGTTTTTTTTTTAACTTTTGGCAGAGATATTTAAACTGATTTTGTTCCATTGTCTATCTACTTGAGAGATTTATAATCCAAGCTAATCATCGTTAAACTGACAAGTATGTGCTATAGAGTCCATAATTTTTTTTACAGAGACAATAGAGTTTTGAAAGTAAAAGGAACAGTGCCAATCTATTTTAATCCCTGTCCAAAGGACAGTTCTGTAAGATAGCAAAGTATTTCTGTCCTAAAGCTATGATCATTTTGGGGTCAGGGTAGAGGAGGGTGTTAGACCCCAACATTTTCAGTTAATCACATTAAGTGGTTTTACCCCTAGGAGATGATGGAACTAACAAAGAAGCCACAAGCACAGGAAAGTTGAACCAGGAGAATGAGCACATCTATAATCTGTGGTGTTCTGGTCGAGTGTGCTGTGAGGGCATGCTTATCCAGCTGAGGGTAAGTAGGGAACTTCTGGTACAGTGTGTATCTTCCCTTAATTTTTTCCAGCACTGATTCCTAATCCTCCAAATTCAGTGTCTGATCTGTTCATGTTTGACTTGAAGTCTACAAATTATTATTTCTACTAATTGGCAAATGTGTTATAGAGTATATTTGATGAAGCATTTGGTTCCACAAGGCCCTTTCTTTATAGTAAGTAGAAGCTGCAGTTGTGCTAACTCGCTCCTCTCATTTTTTCAGTTCCTCAAGAGACAAGACTTACTGAATGTCCTGGCCCGGATGATGAGGCCAGTGAGTGATCAAGTGGTATGTATTCTTCCCACTTTCTGTGTACAGACTGAATTCTTTACCTCTTAGAGCTTCATTTCTGCCTGGGTTGTGTTTGGAGTTTCTGGCAACTTGTGTCCCTTTCCAAAAAATTGACCCTTTTCTATTTAGACAAATCATCTTCTTCCACTCTGTGCAACTGTCAGGGGGCCATCATGTGCTTTTTGTGAGGGAAGGAGATAATACTTTATCCCCACATAGATCAGCTGAATTAGTCTTGGTGATAGAGGGAAAAGCAATTGTCATAGATAGTTTGCCTTCATAGCCAACTGTGCTCCTTGTATATGCTTTTATCTTCGGCAAAAAGCTGGATTTCTTTGCAAATAATTTTTGCTTCAAATAATACATTTTTGGCTAAATGAACTCAAATCACAATCTGGGGACCGTATGTTTGGTATACTTTCTTTCCTTTATGAAATAAACATGTTAATCTGCAAATTGTGCCCTTTGTAAGAAATGCCACGTTCTTCCTCCCTTCGTTCTTTCAGTAAATAATTGTGCTGGCTTCCATTGCTACAAGAAACAAATATACAAGACGGTTTCTTTTATGTAAACTAATAGAACAAGAAATATATACGTATATATGTTAGAGTACAAAGTAGTATTTGGTTAGTTTAAGTACTGTGTTAGTGATGTAAATTAGGTACTTTGAAATGTCATCATTGGATTGAAAATCATTGTTATTATTTTAAAGGTCTCATTTTCATTTGTAAACCTGTCTCTTTAATTTTTCTAATATGGCCATGGTGACTTAATCCATTAAAATTTAAAGTCCCATCAGTTAATATTCCTGTCATCCTTTCTCCCACCAAACATCATCTTGTTAGCTAGAAAGGAGGAAAGTTTGTTATATCCCCAGCCATCTGTTTTTTGTTTTTGTTTTTGTTTTTGTTTTTTTTGAGACAGTCTCTTGCTCTGTCACCCTAGGTAGAGTGCAGCTGGTGTCATCATAGCTCATTGCAACCTCAGACTCCTGGGCTCAAGCAATCCTCTTGCCTCAGCCTGCTGAGTAGCTGGGACTATAGGCATGAGCCACAAGGCCAGCTAATTCTTCTGTTTTTAGTAGAGGCAGGGTCTCGCTCTTGCTCAGGCTGGTCTCGAACTCCTGAGCTCAAGCAATCCTCCTGCCTTGGCTTCCCAGAGTGCTAGGATTACAGGCATGAGCCACCATGCCCAGCCTCCCCAGCCATCTTCTTGTAGAAATTATTCTTTAGTGTTTTAATAATTTTCAGTTCTTTCCTGGAGTAGACTTAATCTTCTTTTTGCCTCTGGACCAGGCATCCTTTTAAATCTATCTCTCTCTATCCCTACCCCCTCCCCTATGCTAAGAAAAATAGCCTCAACAGACACATGGTTCTTTATTTGCTTTTTTTTTCTGGATTCCGTTTAAGGTGTTGCTTTGCATAATTTCCCCTCAATGATGAAAGAACAGAAAACCTTTTCTTCTACAGCTGCCATCTTGCCAGTTCTTTCCCTACATTAACATTTCTGTTCTTCCACATACTGATAGTGTTTGACCCAAACATTTTAAGATATAATTAATATGACAAATAGGGGGCCCTGTTTTATCATATCAGACTCTTTAGGCTTATAATTTTCTCTTTCTGGCCCAATCAAAGTACTAACTGTTTACCTGCCTAGGGTATTTTCCAACAGCAACAACCAATTGTTTGATTCTCTGGCTGCCAACTGGGTGTCCAACAATTCAGTTAAATGCTGACACTATGTAAATGGAGTTAGCTTCATATCCCACAGGTTGAAGGGCTCAGTCCCATAAGACTGCCCCCACTTCAGATGCAGTCTCCAGTCCCAGGTTACTCATACTGCCACCTGTACTTCTCACGAAATGACTATAAATCAGGGGATCCCATGACCTCCCTTTACATCTAATAATTTCTTAGAATGGCTCATTGAACTCAGGAAAACGCTTTACTTACATTTACTGGTTTATTATAAAGGATAAAACTCAGGAATAGCCAAATGAAAGAGAGGCATAGGGCAAGGTATGGGGGTCAGGGGTTGCATGGAGCTTCCATGCCTTCTCTGAGCATGCCACCCTCCCAGCAAGATGATGTGTTCACCAACTTGGAAGCTGTCAATCTTGTTCAAGGGGCTCATTATAAGTAACAAAAGATAATTCTATCATTCAGGAAGTTCTAAGGGTTTTAGGAGCTCTGTGCCAGAAACCTGGAACAAAACCAAATATATTTCTTATTATTCCATACTGTCTGATTTGGTTCTCACTCATTTCTGATTTTTGGACTTGAGTACTCCTGTATGAACCTGTATTAGTATTCTATTGCTGCATAACAAATTACCCAAATTTAGCAGCTTAAAACAACATTCGTTTATTTTCTCAATTTACGTAGGTCAGAAGTCCAGCATGGGTTAGCCAGGTCCTCTGTTCAGGGTCTTACTAGGCTGAAATCAAAGTGTCGGCAAGTCTAGAGTTCTCTGGAGCTTGGGATTCTCTTCTCAAGTTCATTCAGGTTGTTGGCAGAATTCAGTTCCTTGTGGTTGTAGGTCCCTGTTTTCTTGCTAGCTGTCAACTGAGAACTACTCTCAGCTCCAAAAGGCCATCCTTGGGTCCTTACTAGCATCCCTCATCTCCCTCATGAGTCCTTTCACACTTTGACTCTCTACTTCAAGTAGGGCCCAGTCTCTTTTAAGGATTTGCTTGATTAGGTTCGGTACACCCAAGATAATGCCCCTTTTGGTTAATTCAGAGTCACTTGATTTTGGGCCTTCTGCCATATAGCAGCGTAATTATGGGAGTGATATTCCATCATATTCACAAATCCTGCTCACTTAAAGGGAGGATGTGTACACCAGAGGGTGGGAATCTTAGGGGTCATTTAGAAATCTGCCTACCACAGAACCTAACAGGTGGGTTTTGTTCTTGATTTTTAAAGCAAATAAAAGTAACCATGAATGATGAAGACATGGACACCTATGTGTTTGCTGTTGGCACACGGAAAGCCTTGGTGCGACTGCAGAAAGAGATGCAGGATCTGGTATGTCAGGTTGTTCCCACTGAAATACACGGAGAAGCTGTGCCTCTTTATTACATAGATGCTCAACTTCATAGCATAGGATAATTAATTATATCACTTGAGTGTTTGAAGCCCTACTTTGAAATAGGTCAGTACATATTCTTTTGAAGGGGGAAAAAAGTCTTCTTTGGGCATAATAAAATGTTATGTCTCACTTTTCATTGCTTCTTCCTCCAGAGTGAGTTTTGTAGTGATAAACCTAAGTCTGGAGCAAAGTATGGGCTGCCAGACTCTTTGGCCATCCTGTCAGAGATGGGAGAAGTCACAGAGGGAATGATGGATACAAAGGTAATGCAATAGAAGACATACATTTGCTAGACCTTGCATTTATAGGGCATTCTCCCCTAAAAGTCTCACTGTACAAGTTTTTCATTTTATGGCAATGTACTAGTTATGTATTCCTCTCCCACACAAATATTAAAATACCTTCTTTAAGCAATAGATTAACTTGTCAAAAGGACAACTTGATTAGTCAGGAAGTTCTCTCTAAATCAAGAGCAAATTGTTCCTTGGTTTGCAAATGACTTTCAGGTTTTTTGAAAAAGGAATACAGTTTTAATCCTTTTCACCATGTCATTTAGTCCTTTTTTTTTTTTCTGAGCTTCAGTTAGTGTGGGAGAAGAGGGATGTATAGAGAGCCCCCACTTCCCACTTCTTTTTTTTTTTTTTTTTTTTTTTGAAGAGATGGAGTCTTGCTATGTGCCCAGGTTAGCGTGTAGTGGCTATTCACAAGTGTGATCATAGCTCACTGCAGCCTTGAACTCCTGGTCTCAAGCAATCATCCCAGCTTAGCCTTCCCAGTAGTTGGAACTATGGGCACGGGCTACCATGCCCAGCTGAGAGAGCCATTTCTTTCTATTGGTTGTGTAATGGTAACAAATCTTAGTATCATAAAAATATAAGATAACTCAGAGATAGTTCTAAATGTAAGTTCAGGGTGATGTGTTTATAAAGAATCCCCTGAAATTATTTTAGGTTTTATCTTTATGCTTTCATTTTTGTTTAGAACATTGAGACATTTTCAGCTGATCAATGAGAAATTTAATCATTGGCGTGACTAAAGAAGGGTACTAGTTTCATTTCAGAGAGGTTAATTATTTAATTTTTAAAAAGCTTTTGGTCTTAATGACATTGTGCAAAAGTAAGGAGGATTGAAGAGTAAATACCTTTATGAAAAAGGGAAATGCATCACACCTTACTTTCAAAATACAATATTTTCTTTTTTTCAGATGGTTCACTTTCTTACACACTACGCTGACAAGATTGAATCCGTTCATTTTTCGGATCAGTTCTCTGGTCCAAAAATTATGCAAGAGTACGTATGAGATAAAAACGTTAAAATTAATTTTCCTCAGTCGCTTTCTATGTTGAAATACCTTCAAGGTGCTTCTGCAATTTCCCTTATCCAATGAGTGAGGGAAGTTGGTGACAGGCCTCCAAGTTTTCCTTTTCTTTGAGTGCACGTATCATGAGAGGTCGTTGAAAACCTACAAGAGACAAACACATGAGCTACCCTCCCCCAATTTGCATGTGTCCCTGCATGTTTGCACCACCAACTCAGTGAGGTGGATGGGAATCTTACAGAATGTCTCATGCTAAGAAAAGCAATTGCTAATTTCTTTTTCCTTTGTAGTATAGGTTCTTTTTTTTTTTAATTTACAATTTGACTTGCGTTTGATTGCAAATCTGTGTATTTTGTAATTTATGGCCTTTTCTGGCTTCCTTGTTTGAATAGATGGGTGATTGTATCCTTTCCTAGCATATTATCAGACACCCTCAATGCCCATAGAGTTTCTGGATTTATAGTAATACTGTTCAAGCGTACATATTTAGGGCTTGGATTTGTTCTTTGAATTCACAGCTTGTGTCAGGAGAGCATATTTACTTACCTTTATCCTCGGTGTGGAACTGGTTCTGACCTAAATTTTTAGCTAAAGGCTACCCTCTCATAGGCTGCGAAGTTGAGTACAGTTAAAAGCCAATGTGAATTTTAGTTGTATGTTAAGATTACTCAGGTCGTTATGCCTCTAGATAGTGCAGCGTCATCCTTGCCTTGCCCAACTCAATAACAACACTGGGGACAAAGTTTCCATTGTAGCATTCATTAAGCCTTTTGTCTGTGGAAGGGAGGGCAGTTGGTCAAAGGAGTGATAGTCAAAAATTACAAAGGAATCTTCAATGACAGAACTAAATTAAATATGCTATCCCTAAATTTTTTCTGAGTCTAACTCAAAAATAAGATGCATTGTTATAGGAAGATAGCATAGGAGTTGGAAATAAAACATAAAAAAATCCATCAAAATAAGCAAAAATGTTGCTTAGAATATGGGCCTCATATTTAAATACAGACTCATTTCTGGCTCCCCAGGTGAGATGGAATATACCCTGCCTGGAGGGAACATCACTGGAAGTGTTCACGTATAGGGTAAAGATCACTTGGGAATGCATCCATCAGATAGATGAGTGGACCAGATGACCTGTAAACCTCCTTCAGGCTCTGAGATTATATTTGACTTGGGAATGCCAAGCCAAATACTGTGCTGATTATTTGAAGGTATCTGTTCATCTAAGTGGATTGGGTGACTTGTATGCATGGGAAATACCTTTTGTTTTATGACAGGGAAGGTCAGCCTTTGAAGCTACCTGACACTAAGAGGACACTATTGTTTACATTTAATGGTAAGTGTTCTGGATTCTGTCTGGGTTCTTAGTTTTCTGTGAGATGATCTTGAGAGTATTGTTCCCTCCTAAATGATAGCTATAAAACTATGTTAAAACAAACCCCATGCTTGCTTATTGATTTCCAGGTTTCTTCAAGAAGAGAACATCTTATATATTTTAATTTCTGTTTTCTGCTGCATTTCAAGTGCTTAAGAAACTTAGAGAAAGAAGTCTATTAACATAAAAAAGGGTTGGAATATTAATATTAATGCTGCCATTAACTCATAGGAAAAATGGCTTTGTTTTTTAGTGCCTGGCTCAGGTAACACTTACCCAAAGGATATGGAGGCTTTGCTACCCTTGATGAACATGGTGATTTACTCTATTGATAAAGCCAAAAAGTTCCGACTCAACAGAGAAGTAAGACCCAAAGCCTTTATTATAAATTGGCACCTTTTATTGTTGTTTTTTCCAGGGGAAGTGTCAAATGGGAGTACTTTTATGAAAGAATGCTAAATGGGATTTTGCTTCTGTTGGATAGAAATGGATTTCTTATGAAAAACTTTGTTTCTTGGGGAAAGGGCAAACAAAAGGCAGATAAGAACCGTGCTCGAGTAGAAGAGAACTTCTTGAAGCTGACACATGTGCAAAGACAGGAAGCTGCACAGTCTCGGCGGGAGGAGAAGAAAAGAGCAGAAAAGGAGCGAATCATGAATGAGGAAGATCCTGAGAAACAGCGCAGGCTGGAGGTAAGACAAATTTTTTTTTTTTTCCTTCTTTTTTGAGTGTCTCGCTCTGTTGCCCTGGGTAGAGTGCAGTGGTGTCATCATCATAGCTCACTGCAACCTCAGACTCCTGGGTTCAAGTGATCCTCCTGCTTCAGCCTCCAGAGTAGCTAGGACTACAGGTGCTTGCCACCACACCCAGCTAATTTTTCTATTTTTAGTAGAGATGAGGTCTCACTCTTGCTCAGGCTAGTCTCGAACTCCTGAGCTCAAGTGATATTCCCGCCTTGGCCTCCCAAAGTGCTAGGATTATAGGTGTGAGCCACCGCACCCAGCCAAACTTTTCTTATCTCTGGGGTAAAACTAAGATGTATAAGGATGCCCTTTGTGTCATGTTGGTTGTTAAGGTAATTCTATGTAGGAATGTATACAGGCTAAAAGTTTATCATTTTCTCAGCATTTGGGACATTGTGTCAGTTGATAGCATTATAAAGAATAAATAATCCTTCCGTTCAAACCATGCAGTTTGAGTCTATGAACTTGGAGAATGATCTGACTTATCCTGTTCCTTTAGCACAATATCATTTTGAAAGTTCCAGTATCATCTTTCAAGCCAAACAAACACTGCGGTAGAAAGAAATTAGGAATTTTAATAGAAGCCAGCACATGTGCCCCATTTGTATTTTTGTTTTCTGTTTTTGGGTGTTTTTTTTGTTTGTTTGTTTGTTTGTTTTTTGGAGAGTGCAGTGGCATGATCGTAGCTCACTGCAACCTCAAACTCCTGGGCTCAGGCCATCCTCCTGCCTCAGCCTCCCAAGTAGCTAGCACTACAGGAGCGTACCACCACACCCGTCCTTGTTTTCTGTTTTTGACGTAACTAGAACCTCAAACTTAAGAAATTTTTAGGCTGTAGTATATCTTTCAAAGATTGGCATGTTCTGATATTTTTGTGAAATAAGATGCCATAGCCCAGCTCTAAAATAATCTTAAACTTTGTAAATGCTGGTCAAAACAGAGAAGAGCAAAGTCCTAGAAGATGTGAATTTTAATTGGAATAATATTGAGAGGATTGAAGAAAATTCTTAGGAGTGAAGGGGGCATGCTTCCAAGAAAATGTGAGCTGTTGTGTGGCATTGCAGTTGCCAGTAGAGTCATTAATGCTGCTCAGTGAAGTGCCCAGGATACCACAGGCCTGTCCTCATCTTACCCTCTTTCTCATCAGTTTTCATTTGATTTGGTTTGGTTTAGTGATAGGCTATTTTCCCTGAAGATACAGCTCTGTCTTTTTGCAGTCTTCTTTATAAATAAAAATGGCTTTTTGATGTACACATACGAAGACTCTACATAGGAATCATTAATAGGTAATGCCTTTTATTTTTCTATAAAAAGGAAATTATTTCTTTCTTGGGTTTGAAACTACAGTGGGTTAAAGGAAAAGGGGCATCTGGAACTTAAGTCAGATTTTAAGCATCTTGTGGATATAAAGAATTGAGTTTTTTAGAACCACCACTATAAGCCTAGCACAGTGGTGCACGCCTGTAGTCCCAGCTACTTGGGAGGCTGAGGTGGGAGGATCACTTGACCCGGGAGTTCAAGGTTGAAGTGAGCTATGATTTCACCACTGTGCTGCAGCCTGGGTGACAGAGCAAGACCCTGTCTCTAAAATGAATAAGAAAGGAAGGAAAGAAAAGAAAGAGAAAACTATAGTCAGTTTCTGATTTGAGTAACTCATCCATACAAATGAGCTGGACCTCCCTGCCACTGCTAATGTAGCTGTTTGTTTGTTTTGTCTTTTTACATGTTTAATTTGAAAAATATAGAGAAACATATACACAGAAGTTAAAATTAACCTTGCTTACTATGTAATTACTATGTAAAAATAGTATAACAATCCTTCAGACAACCCCCATCCCTAAAGATAACCAGTGTTAACACTTTATATAGTTCTCTGTGTTCAATGTATATATTTCTTAATGTAAATCATCTTAAAAACAGTGTTCTGCAAGTTTTTTAAATTAAAAATATATCAGTCTTTCAAGAAAAAGATGTCTTTCCATATTTGTGCTTTTTAATTTCCTGAGGAAAACAGTCTTAGAAGGCACACACACACGTACATTCATGTATATATATGCATATGTATACACATAAAATATATTTTTAATACATATTGCCAATAAGAAGTTGTAGCAATTTATACTTTTACCAGTGTGTGATATGAGAGCTCCTCTTCACTCGTGTCTTTTCAAAAACTAGTTGTTATCCTTTTTTTTTTTTTTTGATTTGTGATTCTGATGGGAAATGGTATCTCACTTGTTTGCATTTTTTCAGTTATTATTGCAAATGAACATTTTTCACATGTATTGACCTTAACATAAATATATTTCTTAACTATGATACTGTATTTTGTGTATTAGTATTTTTATACATGTGTATATGGGAATTAGGAATGGGTAGCACTGGGAAAGGAGTGAATATGGTGGAGGTAGGGGTTGGGACAGTGGGAAGAAGACATTGGGACAATACTTTGGCTACTTTATATAGCTGCCCCAGAATAGTATAGCTTTTGAGATATATGCTGTTGTTACTTGCTTGCTACTGGGCCCTCACAGGAGGCAGCAGCATTGCCAAAGGAGGTGGGTTCATTCCTGCCTTTGTGAATCCAAACTCAGAATGTATTTTCCCATAAAAGCAGCTTACACTTAACATTGGTGGTACTTTCACAGTAGCACAGCTGAGGATGCATATACATTCAGGCTTATACTGCTGTATAGGTGAGTAGTTCTTTGTTATCTAGTGTAGGAACCTAACACAGTCAATAGTTCCCAAACCAGGAATTTACAAATCACCCTTTGAAACCTAATTTGTTATACTGTCAAGAACTATGTATGCTGTGTGCTTCTGCTTTTTCTCATACATATTTTCTCGATCCTGAACCAGTTGAGGAGTATAGTTCTCAGGATGTTTCTATTCCAGTCTCCTAAAAAAAAGAAGTTTGAGATTGCAGCTGAAATAAGCTTTAATCAGATGTGACCACTAATGGCCAACAGTGAAGTCATACTTTGACTTAGCATCTAAAGCCATATATCTTGGCAGGTATATATTTATCTGCCATCATAAATGGTATGATGAATGTTGGGCTAGTGTTTCCTGGGTGTAAGAAAAATCAAACCAGAATAACAAAGCCTGGTTAATTGTAGTAGTTTCTTTCTAAATTGAGATTTTAGTTGCCTTTGCTTCATTTCAAGTTGATTTTCATTCACCAACATAGGTATTGGCCATTACTTTTATAACCATTTTCTAGAATGTTATTTATGGTGCAGGCCTAAGTTTTTGAATAATACTATAGGCAATATTCTAGTTTTGATTTTTTTTTTTTTATCATGAGCTTGGAGCTTAGTTTGGGCTCTGTCTCTCCCCCTGCCCCTTTCCCTCTTTCTCTAGGAAGCTGCTTTGAGGCGTGAGCAAAAGAAGTTGGAGAAGAAGCAAATGAAAATGAAACAAATTAAAGTGAAAGCCATGTAAAGTCATCCCAGAGATTTGAGTTCTGATGCCACCTGTAAGCTCTGAATTCACAGGAAACAAAAAACACCAGTCCATTTCTCACCTTAAATTTCAGACACTTCCAGCAAACTGAGAAATCCTTATTTCATCATCTACTCTGCTTTTGGTTTGGAGTTTTATGGGGTTGTAGATAGATTGAAAGGGCTCTGTTTCAGTAATTTTTTTACAAATAATCAAATTATTTTGATTATTTTATAAAAGGAATGATATGAAATCTGTGTAGTTTTAACATATTTTTAAAATTATAACATGAATCATCACTGCTTTTAGTACTTCAGTGTTTGAAGAAATATCATGAAATTTATAGGTAGATTGTTGCTTTCTGTTTAAACTAGGCAGTTGAAATGGCTATGAAGACTGACTCTAAACTAAGATTCCACAAATAGCTATTGGAATTGCACAATAAATATTGCTTGGTGTTTTCTTCTGTGTCTACATTAAACTTGTGAAAAAGTAAAGTTTAGAAAACTATATGCAGTAATGAAATTTCAGGGACTCAAAACAATACAGTGTATGTTTTGTAGGTGGGAGGTACTGATGACAGTATTATTGGAAATCTGTAGGCATGAGGATACTAACATACATGGAAAACTCTAGAGATAGGTAGTACAGGAGCACAGTTTTCTCCTTACCTGATACCACGAGCTAATGAGAATGTGAATGCTTTATTTTAAGTGGCTGTATGTTTATTTTTCTTGAATAACAAATGCATGAAAAATTAACACTTCACCTAGATCAGATCACAATCAGATCATTGGTCTGTGTGAAGTCACACGTTTTCCTTCTTGGTTGCTGCAACCTATTGGATGCATGGAGAAGCTCTATTCTCTGTGCTATGGCTATGTATCTTTGCTTCTCCCTCTGCTTCTGTCTCTTCCATAGTTGAGGCTGGGTATGTTCTTTCAAAGAAATAGCCATGAATATGCATAAGTAAACTTTAAAAATGAGCTTTCCTAAACTATTGAGAGTTCTTTCTGCCTCTTGAGGGGGAAATTCTGGGGGAGTGGCCCATCTATCTGCACGAGCATTTAGCTTGTTCAGATCTCTGCATTTTATAAATGCTTCCTACTAAGAAAGCATTTTTTAGGTCACTGCTTGTTACCAGGTAATTTTTGCTGGGGATGGGAAAGGGTTGGGTTTTTTGGTGGGAGTGGGGTGGGTGGGTATTTTTTGTTGATACTTTATGTGCAGGTCTGTTCTGAGGCAATAACAATAAGTTGCTGTGAAAACAGCATGTGCTGCTGCCTTTGTAACTGCATGGAAACTTTTCACATGGGTTTTTCTCTAGGTTGATACAGAAATGTGTAAACTGAGAGATGCAAATGTAATGTTTTTTAACAGTTCATGAAATTAAGTTATTAAAATAACAAAAATAACAAAATTTAATTACTTTAATGCTATATAATTCTAGAATTAGCCTTGTTTCACAGACCTTTAAAATACATTCTAGAAATCAAAGTTGATATGCTTAGTTATCTTTTGAGTAATAAAAGCTTTCTTAAAGTCCCATACATTTGGACCATGGCAGCTAATTTTGTAATTTAAGCATTCATACGAACTACCTATGGACATATATTAAACTGATTGACAAAATCTCAGAGTGCTGCCTTGACTTTCTGGAGTTGTCCTATAAGAGCATAAGCCCATAGGAAAGTTCTTTCTGTTCAATAAAAGTCAGCATTGAAATACTTTGCCTTCTAAAGAGTTGGTCTTGAATATTCCCTCTGTTGTTAATATTTAATCACTTTTAGAATGTGTTATATTTTTAGAGCCCCATATGTTATTAATGAGCTACTCCCTGAAGTCCCCCTCTCGAGTTAACACTCCATTAACTCTCCTATGAATGTGAGGACAAATAGGAGAGTGTTGTTTACTATCACACACTGGAAAACTACTGCGTTCTCCAATCTGGTTACTTAGCAATGCTGAAATAAGTACTGGACTGGAAGACAAAGACCTGGCTTTTAGTGCCAGCAAAACCAATTACTAATCCCTTGATTTTGGGTAAGTCATTAACTTCTATAAAGTGGGGGTAATAATTATTTGCCCTACCTACTTTGCAGGTAGTTCAATACCAATAGGTAATACCATATATGTAGAATTGTTTTGTAAACTATTAAGCACTTTACAAATGTAAGGCATCCTTCTAGGCCTGTTCTCCAAGTGGCACATTTTTGCTTTACTCTTTTTTTTTTTTCTTCTTTTTTTTTTTATACAGGGTCTCACTCTGTTGCCTGGGCTAGAGTGCAGTGAGGTCATCATAGCTTATTGCAATCTCAAACTCTTGGGCTCAAACAATACTCCCGCCTAGGCCTCCTGAGTAGGTGGGACTACAGGCACATGCAACCATGCCCTGTTAATTTTTCTACTTTTTGTAGACACAGGGTCTAGGATTACATGCATGAGCCACTGCACCTGGCCTTGTTTTACTCCCTTTTGCTTTTCTTTCTCCCAATGGAAACGAAGCAGATCCTTTCACTTAATCTGTAAAAACTGATAGGGTATCTTTTGAGGAAGAGGGGAGTAGCTTATGATTCTGTTTCCTTAGTAATAAGAAACTTTTCCATGTCAATGACCAAATGTGAAACTCCTTTCTTTAAATGGGATTTAGACCCAAGAAAAACACTGATTGATAGTCTCATTTCACTCATTCCATAGGAATTGGCAATGTGAAGATTATTTAGAATCATGTTTTATAAGATTTATTGGATTTGGTGAGAAGTGGTAAAATACTGTACTTTCCTTGCTGTTCTTGCCTCATTTTGAATGGTGTGAAAGGATATAAGAGGAAGAAGAGTTATTCCCGTAGTAGTGGCTTCTATTACAGACTGCTAAAACAGAATAGCAAAAAGTATTTTCTCAGTTTCTGGGGTTTGGTGATCAGCAAAATACTTGATTATATATGAAAGAAAGTAATGTTTTATCTTTATACAAGTTGAATGCCATCTTCTCAGCTCTGTGAACTGTGAGGTAATACCAATTTCAGAAGAAAACTGACATTTTTCCTCAAAGGGAGAACCTTGTGTCCATACTACTATACCTCTTTTAAATGGGTATTAGTTTTTATTGGATACTTTGTTGCTATCTTCATCTTTTAAAAATAAGTATCCTCTTTAAATTTACCTAATTCATTTTATCTAAATAGTGTAACTATTTAAAAGACATCTCAGCCTTGTTAAAGTATTCAGTTCCATGGGAGTTATTTGAAAATCAGATGTTATCTCTGCCTGGGTTATTTTATCAATTTTACTTGAGGGAGAACTCTCTTAACTGCTTTCCTACCACATTTTAAATCTAAATACTTACATAGCTTTCTTCGTATCTTTCTTGCCCATAGCTATATCACTTAGCAAAGTTGTAGCAAAGCTAGAATTGAAGCTAGTTTTCTGCTTCTGGAAAGAGCCCTGGATTTGTGGGCAGAGACCCAGATGCTGTCCTAGTGTTTTAATAAGTCTGTTTCCTCATCTATAAATGGGCATTATCTTATCACCCCCTTCCAAAATGGCTGCTCGAGGATCATACTAGATAGTATGTCTTAAGTGCTTTGAGATGTAAAATGCTCTATAAATTAAATAATCCTGTTCAGTTTGTAAACTCTAAAAGTTGAATTGCACTGCTCTAAATTATCTGGGTTAGCATGTGGGAGGCCCTTTAGCAAGGAAAACTAAAGCTAATGTAAATTTGCTTCTTGAAACAGTCACAGCAGAATCTGGGCCAAGGGGTTGTCTCACTAGCATTTGTGGGCAGTCATGAAGTTGGTAAAAATCTTTTACCCCCTTTTGCCATCCAGAAAATGATGTAGCATCTATGCTACTAGGTATTTGGACAGATTGGAAGTACCTCCATGTTTAAACTCCCTATTGTAATGGCTGCAAGAAGTTTGGCGTGTTTCCAGGCAGTCTTCTCTAATACTCCCAATTCCAAAGACAACATGTGAAGGTCCTTTCAATATAACACTGCCACGAATTTAACTTCTATTTCTGCTAATATCTTGCTTTGTGAGTTTACCAAGTTTGCTCCTGAGAGTGGCATCTTATTTTGAGAATGGCAGGATGTGAGAGTAGTGCTTTGGTATGTTAAAGCACTAGATAGGATCAAAGTGGTGTATATAAAATTTTAGTGACACCCTCGTGTACATACAGGTGCACGGCCAAGACCACACAGTTTCAGTGGCATATTTCCATCAGTCCCTGCTTGGATGTAGCTAAACTTCTCCCCGGTCTTGGAAGTTAGGACAGTATAAATGTTTCCAGGGTCAGAGCTAGGAAAGCGAGCGTTCATTACTTGATGGTATATATCCACTTTTCGGACACCCCCTGCTCCTAGCGGGTGGATTAAGTCACTGAAAACCTAGTCTCAGAAGAGAGTCTTAATCCCTCACTTGATCGTTTCCTCATTTCTCAAGCCCTGCATAGCTTGGCTTGGGTAAACCTTATAGGTTTCCGCAAACAGCCTACTTCTGATCTGTGGATGAGGAAGGGTTCGGGAGCGAAAGGATCCAGAAGGGAAAAAAATTATAGTCCTCATTAGTTGAGCTATTTTCCTCATTTTACGGACAGAGAACCTGGGGCAGAGAAAGAGTAGGTTTCCCCTTTATAATTTGTCGTCTGGTGCCCAAGGGCCCAAAGTGAGGGGTATTTGAGATGTCTTCAAAGGAAAGTGCGAGATGGCGTTTTCCACTTAAGCTCTACCACAAGAAAAAAAGAAATCCTCAGAGTAGCCAAGTCAGCAGCCAGAGATGGTTTGCCTTTTTTAGTCCTCTTGGACCCTTCATTATTGAAATCACGTACTCCCTCTCCTGGTGCGGGGGCGGAGGCTCTGGAGTGCCCCGTCCGCACCGGTGACAACCTCTGTCTTGGGCTTCCACACTCTTAGAAAAACGAGCCCCCTCCGGGACACAACGACCCAGCGCAGGCGCCGCGCGGACGAGACGCCCACCCCGAGAACGCCGCGGCTGTGGGCGGGGCGCTCCCGCCCGCTCCACTGCGCATGGCACGTCGCGTACCGGCTCCCAGCAACCGGCCTGGCGGCGGCGCGGCCTGAAATCTGAGGAGGCGGAGCTCAGACGGCCGGGACTGCTCGCTGACTCCAGGAACAGGTACCGGGCTGGCGGGGCCGCTGGTGCGCTCCGGGGTCCAGTCCCTCCTCGCCCTCACGCCGATTCCATCTCCTCAGGGCCGGGCATTCGTCAAAGCGGCCATCCCGGGCTCACCCTCGCCCTCCACGGGCCTCCTTTAACCCGCGTCCTCATTCCCCCAATGAGGGGCCGCAGCCCGAGAGCAGAATAGGCTTGGGCCCGGCCGGGAAACGCTGGAGCGGAGTTGCCGGGCGAGAGAGGCAAGCTCCTGCTTTCCCAATCCCTCTTTCCCCAGCAACTTCCAGGTGGGGAACCTGGGGCCAGGTGTCATTTTGTCCTGCTCAAGCAAAGTGGCAGTAGATCCTAGTGCTGACCTCTTCCTGCTTCCCCCGTCCCCATCTCATGCCAGGCTGGACAGGCAGCCGGTCAAGCCCCCATAAGGACACAAGATCCAGATGACTCCCAGACTCAGCCAAAACGAAGTTTCTAATTGTCTTTCTGCCAAGTGTATTTAAGTGCCCGCAGCAGGTTTGGGGCCGGAGATCGGGGGGCGGGGGGAGGGTAGGGAAGTGAGCACGAGGGAAGGGGAGTGGTTAAGTAAAATTGTTCATGGTTCTCAGGAAATGGGGAACTAACCTCTCTGCCCAGCTTTCTGCGAATATCCTGTCATACTTTAACTTGACTTCCCCCAAACAGGAAAAGCCGTTGGAATCGGTCCTGTTCTTACTGTAATATCTGTTGAAGTAGAACCATGTTCCAATATGTATTTGCGGCATTAAAACAGTTCTTCATTGACTGATTCATACTTTATAAAGACACTTAAGACTGTTTCTTGTCCCTGAGAGTTGATGAAGACACCGAATTTGATTACCTGCCTCAGGCCAGGAGCCTGTTAATTCAGCCGTTAGTTACAGTGCAGAACTGGTCAAATCTGTCCCCTACCCTTTAACCAGGTTTCTTAAAGGTATTTTGGCTCAAATGCAGTGTTTATAATTGTGACCCCAGACACGGAGGAAGTTTAGAAAACCCGTGACAAAAATAGGGAGAAAGGAAAAAATGTTTAATTAGGGTAAATGAATTTTTTCTGTACCATTTGGCATCTTTTCGGCAGCATTTGCCAATCAGTTGATATTTTCTCAGTCGTTTTATCTTTGTGCGCCCCAGTCTTGAAACTTCTTCGGCTTCTCTATCATCACTCTGGTTTCTAGAGCACAGGCTTTGGAACAGATTTAATCAGTCCCCTATCACTTGCCTTTGTGACTTTGGTCATTTAACCTCCCTGCACCCTAATTTCCTGGTCTATAAAACAGGGATGATAATACTTCTGAGCTGATCTCCATGAAGCATTTAGCACAGTGCATGGCACATAGTAAGTTTGACATAAATGTTTACTGCTTTTATTATTTTTACTATTATTAATTTAACAGCAACCGGGGGCATGGTAGCCTCTGAAAGTACACCGTACAAAATTCATTCCCTACCCTCAAGGAATCTCTATTCCTAGTGGAAGAGATAAACTGGCAATTAGGAGTGTGGTTGAATAGGGGTGAATGGAGGTGAAGTGGGTCGGGGAGGACTTGCCATAGCACGGGACATCTGAGGTGAGTAGTGAGGGACAGATCAAAGTTAGCCAGGTTGGAGACAGGAGGTGGTCCAGGAGGATCTTTAAAGTGTTTTCTTTGGGTTCCACTTCCTAGCTGTCTTTCAAGGGCCATGCCCTAAGTATAGACCTAGCCTAAGGCGTGCTTCTCAGCCTTGTGCTTCTCTCTCACCGTTTTCTTCTTAGTGAATTTCTGTCACTTTTTTTTTTTTTTTTGCCCAGATGTAAGGGCTGAATTTTTCTGTCACTCTTAAGTGCTGATTCCCAAGTTTACATTGCCATCTAACCTCTTAAGCATCAGTCCTACTTTTCTAATTGAATGCTATATATTTTCTCCTGGGATATATAACTGTCTTCTCAGCCTCAGTGTGATTTAAAAACTCAAACTCATCCTTACGCCAAAACCACTTCCACTTCTGAGCTTTCCTGTTTCTATCATGGACATACTACTCTTTCCCCAATCAGGCACACACAAAAAAACCAAAGTCACCAGAGTTGTCCACAGGTAGAATGGGCTCCCTGATAAGGTAGTGAGTCTCTGGCATGGAAAGTTTTCAAGTAGAAACTAAATAACCATATATCCAGGAATTTGTAAAAGATATTCTTCCAAAGGGTAGAGGATGACCAGATGACTTCTGGTGTCCTTTCTAACTAAACATTTTATAATTTATTTATGCTTCCTTCTCCCCCATCCATTTTTTTATCATTGCCAGTGCCACAGGCTTTTATCATCACAAATGTGGTCTGCTGTCAATGTATTCTAACTGACATTCCTTTCCCTGGGTTATTTTCACCTCTCCCCTCCCCATCCCTTGGCAGATTAATATTCCTTTTTTTTCTTTTTTTTGAGACAGAGTCTCGCTCTGTCGCCCGGGCTAGAGTGCCATGGCATCAGCCTACCTCACAGCAACCTCAAACTCCTGGGCTCAAGCAATCCTCCTGCCTCAGCCTCCCAAGTAGCTGGGACTACAGGCATGTACCACCATGCCCAGCTAATTTTTTTTTCTATTTTTAGTAGAGATGGGGGTCTCGCTCTTGCTCAGGCTGGTCTCGAACTCCTGACCTCAAGCGATCCTCCCGCCTCGGCCTCCCAGAGTGCTAGGATTACAGGCGTGAGCCACCGTGCCTGGCCAGACTAATATTCTTTAGAATGTTCCTTAGAATAAGACTTCTCTAACAGTTAATATCATGGGCCACGGATCGGCAGTGTTACCATCACTTG
Organism: Daubentonia madagascariensis; assembly: GCA_023783475.1. Taxonomy (NCBI): domain Eukaryota; kingdom Metazoa; phylum Chordata; class Mammalia; order Primates; family Daubentoniidae; genus Daubentonia; species Daubentonia madagascariensis. The sequence goes on from JAKFHU010000487.1 coordinate 15,263,094, forward strand.
GGAGCTTGTTAGAACTACCAGGCCCCCTCCAGACCTTCTGAATCAAAGTCTGCATTTTAACAAGATCCCCAAGTGATTTGTATGTACAATGAAATTTGAGAGACAGTGCCTTAGACCACTGTCGTGTTTATCACCTTTCTGTTCAAAACCTGCAGTGGCTTCTGACTGCCTGCTGAATAAAATCCATACTCTAGCATGCATTTAAGGCCTATTCGTTGTTCTCATATATGTGGAGTTCTATTTCTGTAACTGCCCTCACATTAATTTGAGGGTATGCTCAAAGTGCTAAAATACTCCATACATTTGGCCATTCAGTATTATTGAGTGCTTACTATGTGGCAGGCATTATTCTGGAAGCTGGGAGATACACCTGTGGACAAAACAAAGTATAGTAGTCCCCCCATATCCACGGGAGATATGTTCCAAGATCCCCAGTGGATTCCTGAAACCCCAGAAGATATCACACTGTGACACTGCGACAGCTGATCTGATAATTGAGTCAGCTACTAAGCGACTAATGAGTGGGTGGGTAGCATAGACAGGGTGGATACACTGGATAAAGGGGTGATTCTTGTCGTAGGCAGGACAGAGCAGGAGGGCACAAGTTTTCATCACACTACTCTAGAACAGCACACAATTTAAAACTTACGAATTGTTGATTTCTGGAAATTTCCATTTAATATTTTCAGACCTCAGTTGCCCTGAAATGAAATCTCAGAAAGTGAAACCGTGGATAAGGAGGGACTACTGTAAGCACTAAATAATCAGTAGCTAATATATTCCTATTCATCTTGGAATTCCCATTTTCTTTAATTCCTACTTCACATTACAGGATTACCCCAGCTCATAGTAATTGCTCCCTTTGCTGAACTCCATAAGGAGTTGCCCATCACTCATGCATTTCCTTGTCTTGCTGTTTATCTTGTGTGTCCTCTTTCCACAACTAGTTTGTAAGCTCCTTACTTTCCAGGAATGTCTTACAGCTTTTTGTATCCCTAAGACCAGGCACCGGGGCTCTATCAGAGGAGGTACTGACACATTTGAAGATGATAAAAACTGCTTGTGGTTATCCTTTGAGTCCTGTCCCCAGCATACACCCTGGGATTTTAAGATTAGCTAGAGGCCCCATACCTTTTTCCAGTCTAAGTGTGCAAACCTCTCCATAATAGTTACTATTTCTATCAGTGCTCTTAAGGTGAATAAATAAGTATATCACATTAGCCTACTGTTGATACTTAGAGACAGTTTGTGAAAAGTGTGTGTATAGGATATAGTCATTCTAGTCAAGACTAAAGCCTCATTCTCACACTGTTCTTTAGGGTTTCATTTATAGCCTTGAATAGCAGTAGGTATTTTTTAATAAATAACCATTTGAGACTGCTTCTACATAATAAAGCTATTTCTGTATCTGTCCACTAGTAATATTGCTTTGCTAATGTATATATCATGTTAAATATCCTTGATAAATGTGAATATGTCTTTCAAATGATATATCATCCATCTGCCCTTCCCTTCCACTTTGAATTACATTTTAAGGAAATTTGAAGGCAGCATAATTTTAATGTCACACAAAGTTCATGATTTTTACATGATTCAATGTAAAACTAGAAAAGTCCTTCAGAATTTATATAATATTTACCACTAGTCACTAGGTAGAGCTACTCTAAACCATCTGAGATGAATATCTTTTTTATTAATTAATAAAATTTTATCAAAGGAAATACCTGCATGCAGTTATTAAAGTAATGGTACAGGGGGCTAATACTGAAAAGCAGCAGTCTCTCGGTTCCACCTCTCCCCATGCCCCTGTCTGTTCCCCATTAATCATTTTTGGTTTTAGTTCTTAATGATGGACTTCTATAATTCTAAACAACAGGTTTAGACTTTCTGCTCTGATAGGAGAGACACAGAAAGACTAGGGCAGCTTATCCTTATCTTCCCAAGAGAGTAGAGGTAATGTTGAATCTCATACTACCCTCTCTTGCCCCCTCCCAACTTTTCATAGTTGAATCCCTCTAATTTTAGTTCTTCTGTTGGTTATCTTTGTAATCTTAAATATTGTACATAAATTTCTGTTTGTTATCCTATCAACTTTCAGCTTTACCTTTACCCTCTTGGGCAGATAGGGACATTAGCCTCCCCAGTCATTCCTGTCTCTTCCCCTTTCCATCTTCCATCTTCTGTCAGCTGAGCCTTTCCTTTCTTATTATCAAATTTAAAGACATTTACATTCTGTTCTATAACCATGCTTGAGTTTATCTTGCTTTGTCTTTAGTCCCATTCTAAAACTTGAAAGCTAATAACAAGCAATTATAATTTTGTAATCATTATTCACTAAAAGCCAAGTGTTATACTTCGTTATAGTTCCATTGTCTTAACTTCCTTGTCGTGCAAGGTCAAATGGGTTGTTCTTTCTCACGTTCATTGCTGAACTTCTCAAAGTTATACCACATTTAAGTTTATCTCACATTCAGACTTTGGGATGGGCACAGTGGCTCACACCTATAATCCCAGCACTTTGGAAGGCAGAGGCAGGAGGATTGCTTGAGGCCAGGAGTTCGAGACCTGTGCAACATAGGGAGACACCATCTCTACCAAAAAAAAAAAAAAAAAATTCAGGCTTTGACTTTTTAAATACAGTTTTCAAGTTTTTGTTGGAGTTTTTGCTTGCCTTTCTGTTTTCTTTTTGGGAAAAGAAACAGGCCACTTCCTACCCTACCCCTGATATTTTTTATCTTTTATACTCATTCTGTATATTTTATGAAACCATTTTATTTTCTTCAACCCATGAACTTAACGTTCTAATTTTGACTGATTCCTTTCTTGATCTGCTTGATAGCTGTCATCCTGAGATTTCTTTTCAATGGACACACCATTTTTTATATCTTATCTCTTCCTTTTTCTTAGATTTTAGCCTCATTTTGTGGAGTACATTCTCAAGTAATTTCATTAAAGAACATGTGAGAGGTAATTTTTTCTTTTTTTTTTCTTTTTTTTTTTTTTGGAGACACCAGAGTCTTGGTCTGTGGCCCCCTGGTAGAGTCATAGCTCACTGCAACCTCAAACTCCTGTACTCAAGCGATCCTTCAGCCTCAGCTTCCCAAGTAGCTGGGACTACAGGCACCCGCCACAATCCCTGTCTAATTTTCCAATTTTTAGTAGAGACGGGGTCTCGCTCTTGCTCAGGCTGGTCTCGAACTCCTGAGCTCAAACGATCCTCCCACCTTGGCCTCCCAGAGTGCTAGGATTACAGGCATGAGAGGCACCACGAGCGGCCTTTACTTTTTTCATGTGTTACAAATTATTTTGCCTTTATAATTTATTGGTAGTTCATTTGAGTATAGTATAGATTCAAAATAATTTTTTTCTCAGAACCTTGAATGTCTTGTTCCATTTCTTCTAGCATCGTGTGATGTTTTTAAGAAGTTTGTTGGGGGGAGTGGGGGCAAAAAAAAAAGAAAAGAGAAAAAAAATAATTTGTTGTCTGCCTGGCACAGTGGCTCAGACCTGTAATCCTAGCACTGTGGGAGGCTGAGACAGGAGCATTGCTTGTGCTCAGGAGTTCGAGACCAGCCTGAGCAAGAGCGAGACCCTGTCTCTACTAAAAATAGAAAAATTAGCCGGGCATCGTGGCGTGTACCTGTAGTTCCAGCTACTCAGGAGGCTGAGGCAGGAGGAACATTTGAGCCCAGGAGTTGGAGGCTGCAGTGAGCTACGATGACGCCACTGCACTCCAGCCTGGGTGACGGAGCAAGACTCTGTCTCAAAAAAAAAAAAAAAAAAGTTGGTTGTCAGTCTTACTCTTTTTCCATTGTAAGTGCCTTGTTTTTCTTTTCCATTTCTTAATATTTTTCTCCCTTCTATTTTCATATTATATTTCAATTCAGATATTATATCCCCTGGCTCGGTCCTCTGTGCCTCTTATGTTTTTTCTAATATTTTTCATCTGTCATTTTGCTTTTATGATTTAGAAGATTTTTCTCCTTATTGAATTTTTTACTTCCAATATTTATAATTTCCAAGAATTCTTTCTTTCTTAGAGTGTTGCTTTTTAGTTCTTTTCCCTGAATCATCTCTGTTTTCTCTGGAGTTGGTTTTTCTGTGAATTTTGTGTGAGAGTGTATGTGTGCATGTGTGTGTGTTTTAAATGCCGTAGTCTTTTTTTCTGATGTCTGATGATCCTTGATGTTCACTTGTATATGATGATAAAGGAATAGAAAAGCTGACTAGGAGCTATGTGAACTTGACAGGGCTAATCAGCTGGCAGGTATGGATTTAGAACTCATGGACATGAGTGGGCAGTTACACTGGGGGCCAGTTTTCAGCCCCGCATTCTCCTTCCCTCGCTCCTTGTTGCTAACAACATTTTTTGTATCTTATCTCTTCCTTTTTCTTAGATTTAAGAAAAAAAAAAACTAAAAAAAATAAAAAGAATGGTTTAGATCATTAGTGAAAATATTAATGTGGCAGCCTAGAACCAGTTCTTAGGTCTTTCCAAATTGGCAGTTGCATTAGTTAGTACAACTAGTGTTTGAAATTGATTTTGTTTATTTATTTATTTTAAATTAAAAAAAATTTTTTTTTAATAATAGAGACGGGGTCTCACTCTTGCTCAGGCTGGTCTCGAACTCCTGAGCTCAAGTGATCCTCCCACCTTGGCTTCCCAGAGTGCTAAGATTACAGGCGTGAGCTGCTGCACCTGGCCTGATTTTATTTTTTATTTCCAATATTTTTCTAGAGCATAGACAAATTGTTTTATAGATAAAACCACCTACCTCTCTATCTACATTAGTATTCTCTTTCTGTTGTAGGCTACATAAGGATATGGACCTTGTTTCTTCTTAAATATTTTTTGCATGAATCTTTGTGTTTAATGTTATTAAATATTGTGCATTCTAGTAATCTTTTTTCAAATTCAGTCTGTATTTAAAAAATTTCATGACAGGATGAATGAGTGATTCTCAACTGGGGGTGGGGAGGGGCTTCTATAAGCATGTTAGAGTAGAGGGTGAGCATGGATGCAATTTGATAAAGATCTACAGATGATTTTGAAAGTCCTTTTCTCTCCTCTGGACTAAAAATCATTGCTTCGCTTTCTCTGAAACAGTTCTAAGAATTCCTAGAACTCTATGCTTCAGATTAAGCCCTCCTCTGCCCTGGCCCCTGTTGCTCTACTATTACCAAAAACCCTGACAACCCCACCCCACTTCAAAAAAAAAAAGAAGGGAAATGTGGCAGGGTATTTTTTTCCCTAGATTATTCAAAAAGCATTTCTGATTCTTCATTTTAGGCGTTTTATTTTTAAAATCAACAAAAGAGATAAAATTTACCTTCAATAAAATACACTTACATTAAGTGTACAGTTTGTTGAGTTTTGATAGATACACTCATGTAACCACCACACAATCAAGAAATGGAACATTTCTATCACCCCCAGAAAGTTTTCTTGTGCCCCTTTGGAGTTGATCCCTCATCTCACCCTTGGTCCCAGGCAACCAGAGATCTACTTTCTGTCATTATATTTTTACTTTTTTTCTAGACTTTCATGTAAATGGAAACAATGTGTAGATTTGTGTTTGACTTCTTTCACTTAATATGGTATTCTTTAGATTCATCGATGTCATTTCCTGTATCAGTAGTTTGTTGCCTTTTATTAGTGAGTAGTAGTCCATGGGTGGACATACCACATTTTGTTTAACCATACACCAATTGATGGACATTTGGGCTGTTTCAGTTTGGAGTTATTGTGAATAATGTCATGAACATTCATGTACAAGTCTACTCAAACATATGTTAATCACTTGAGTGGAATTGTTGAGTCATAACCTACTCAACTATTTTCCAAGGTGTCTGTACTTGTTTGCATTTCCACCAGCAGTGTATGAGTTCTAGTTGGTCAACATCCTTTTTAACACTTGGTATTGTCCGTCTTATTTTTAGCCGTTTTGGTGGGTATATAGTGGTGGCTTATTATGTCTTTAATGTACATTTCCCTGATGACAAGTGATGTTGAACATCATTTCATGTGCTTATTGGCCACTCATATATTAAATATCTTCTTTTGTGATGTGTGTGTCCAAATCTTTTGCCCATTATTTAAATTGAATTCTTATTATTGAGTTGTAAGAGCTCTTTATATATTCTGTATATAAAGTCCTTTGTAGATACACACACACATATAAAATTTTTTTCCCAGTATTTTCATTTTCTTAATGTGTCTTTCAAAAGCAGAAGTTTTTATTATATTTACTTTTTTATTTAAAATTCTTTTTCTTTTTTTTTCTTTTTTTTTATTTTTTAAAAATTTAAATTAAAATAGAGACGGGGTCTCGCTCTTGCTCAGGCTGGTCTTGAACTCTTGAGCTTAAGCGATCCTCCCGCCTCGGCCTCCCGGAGTGCTAGGATTACAGGCGTGAGCCACCGTGCCTGGCCTCAAAAGCAGAAGTTTTTAATATTGATAATGTTCAATTTATATTTTTCTGTTATACATGCTCTTGTTCTTTTTTTGAATCTTCACCTATCCCAAGAACATGAAGATTTTCTCCTTTGTTTTCTTTAAAAGTTATATAGTTTTAACTTTTTCATTTATTTCTATGATCCATTTTAAGTTAATTTTTGTGTATGGTGTTAAGGTGAGGGTCATGGTTCATTTTTTTTCTAAATAGATATCATGTATCCAGACTATGTTTTTCTCTACCGAATTACTTTGGGCCCTCTGTTGAAAATTAATTGACCCTATATGCATGGGTCTATTTCTAAATTCTCTATTCTGTTCCATTGATCCGTATGGCTATCTTTACACCCAAGTATGTTGTCTTGATTACTGTAGCATCAAGGTAAGTCTGGAAATAGGGTGGTTTAAGACTTCAACCTTTGTTCTTTTTCAAAATTATTTTGGCTATTTTAGGTGCCTTGCAATTCCATATAAATTTTAGAATCAGCTTATCAGTTCCTTTTTAAAAGTCTGCTGGAATTTTGATTGGGATTGCATTGAATCTGTAGGTCAATTTGGAGAGAATTGATATCTTAATGATATTGAGTCTTCCAATCTATGAATATGGCACATATATTATTTAGATCATTTTTAATCCTTAGCAATGTTTTATAATTTAAGCATACAGCTCTTATCCATAATTTATTAAAATTATTCCTACTTATTTTATATTTTTGTTAATATTGTAAATGGTATTTTTAAAATTTCATTTTCTAATTGTTCTATATATATAGAAATATATATGGGGTTTTGTAATTGACCTTGTTTCTAAGCTCATATTTTAGGTCTAATTTTTTTTTTTTAAGAATCCTTAGAATTTTCTATGTACACAATCATGTTGTCTGTGAATAAAGATTTTTACACCTTCCTTTCCAATCTGTATGCCTTTAATTTATTCTTGCCTTTTTGCACTGGCCAGGACCCCTAGTACAATAATGCATAGAAGTGATGAAAACAGACATTCTTGCTTTGCTCCTGTTATCACATGAAACTCATTCATTCTTTTTACCATTAAGTATGATGTTAGCTATAAATTTTTCATACATATCTTTTCCAAGTTGAAGAAGTTTCCCTCTATTCCTAGTTGGCTGAGAATTTTTTAAAAATCATGAATTGGTGTTGAATTTTGTCACATGCTATTTCTCCATCTATTCAGATGATTGTATGTTTTTTTCTCGTTTACTCAGTTAATAAGTTAAAATAACACTGATTCTTTTTTTAATTCCTTAAATTTGTTCTTTGTCAATGACTTTGAGCAAAGACACTTTTGTATACATTGACTTATTTTTTAATGTTAAGCCAATTTTTTATTCCTGAGATAAATCCCGTTTGGGGGCTGGGCAAGGTGGCTCACACCTGTAATCTCAGCACTTTTGGAGGCCAAGGTGGGAGGAAGGCTTGAGGCCGGAAGTTCAAGACCAGCCTGGGCAACAGAGTGAGACCCCATCTCTAAAAACATACATAAATAAATCCCATTTGGTCATGATGTATTATGCTTTTAGCCACTCTAGATATAAATTCTTAACAATAAATAACAAACATAAAACAAGATGGGGTGATATTTAAAAAATACTTTCAAGAAATGGCAAAAGATCTTAGAAATGTATAACCAAAATATAAAACTTAGTAGAAGGGTTGGAAAATAAAGCTGATGAAACCTGAAAAGTAAAGAGTTGTAAGATAGAAGTGAAACAGTATAGAATTAGGGGATTAGCCAGGCACAGTAGCTCACGCCTATAATCCTAGCACTCTGGGAGACAGAGGTGGGAGGATCGCTTGAGGTCAAGAGTTCGAGACTAGCCTGAGCAAGAGCAAGACCCCGTCTCCACCAAAAATAGAAAAAATTAGCCAGGTGTGGTTGCACACCTGTAGTCCCAGCTACTCGGGAGGCTGAGGCAGGAAGATCACTTGAGCCTAGGAGTTTGAGGTTGCAGTGAGCTACGATGATACCACAGCACTCTAACCAGGGCAACAGAATGAGACTCTGTCTCAAAAAAAAAGGGTGGAGGGATAAAGGGGCCAATGGGAATTGGGTCAAGAGAAATTTAGAAATTAATTTAAAGAAAACCATATAATAACAAACCTCTTCTTTTATAGAAGTATACCTTTAATTATTGGGAATTCTGTAAATTGAGAACAGAGAAAATGGAGGAGACAAAATTAGCAAAGAAATGACACATGGGCAGGCGTGGTGGCGCGCACCTGTGGTCCTAGCTACTCGGGAGGCTGAGGTAGGAGGATCACTTGAGCCCCGGAGTTTGAGGTTGCAGTGAGCTAAGATGACACTACTGCACTCTAGCCGGGGCAACAGAGTGAGACTCTGTCTCAAAAAATAAAAAAAATTAAAAAATAAAGACAACTATATAATAACAAACTTCTCTTCTTTTATAGAGATTACAGAACTTCAGAATGTTCTAGGCCAAAGTACATCCCAGTTTATCATTGCTGAAAATTTTTCTAAGCAAATCTCTAATAGTTTATATGTCTAATACAGAGCTTTGAATGGTAGGCCCATAATAAATTTTTGTTAATAGGTATTTCTGTAAATGGAGATTTTGCTAATTCAGCCTTTTTCTATTTTCCTTTTAGGTTTAAGTTTTTGAAATTGAAGTAGGTCTACAAATTAAGAACTCATGTCTTTTCTTGTAAGTAAACCAGAGCGGATTAGGGTGAGTGTTTTTCTATTCTGGCTTTACTATTTTTGTTTTCTGAAAAGTAACGTGCTTTGGCATATATTGCAGGTGGTTTTTTGTGTGATGCTCAGAAGCATGCAGAAGTGAGGGATGTAGGAAGTAAGTCAGGTATTGCAGCCTCCACTCCTGAGAAAAGAGTTTGCAGGCAGAAGCTGACCAGAGACACAAAATTTACCAGAAGCTTGTCTGACAGAGAAGACACAAGAAGATGGCTTATTTTATGAATATCAGTTGTACAACACTAAATGAGTTGATGGCCCTTTTTGGTGTAGATATATACCTGTTAATGATATCCCCATGGGTTTGTCTGTTTTTAAAAATCAGTATCAAGTTGTAATTATTGGAACACTTTTTTCTAACTATAATCATTTGTTTTAATTGAAGACATTTTGAACATGAAAGATTTTATTACACCTTAAAACTTCATCAGCTAAAATGATCTCAAGAACAAATACTAGATTTAGCTTCTTTATAGGCTCCCATGATTTCATAAAAGAGAATCTTATTTTGTTTATTATCAAGTACTTAATTTCTAAATGCAGTAGTAATTATTTAAAAATTTTGTAACTGTGTAAGTGCTATGGTACATTATAAGTATACCACTCTCTTTAAAGCATAAATTATATTTTGTGATATAGTACATATGGTTTTTTATATTAAGTTTTTTATTTAGGGTGTTATTTCTTTTTTAATTTAGAAAAAATTTTTACAGGGAAGGACAGAGATGATGCTATAGTTCCAACTCATAATCTATATTATGCAACTTATTTCTGAATGTTATTTAATCTTCTTTTTTCTTATGTTTATGCATACAAGAACAATTTATTAATATATTGGAAAGAATAAAATTCACTGTTAATTAAGAGGAAAAAGGGAATCTCTCCTTAGCCGGAACTCTGTCCAGTGGAAAGAATGCCCCCAAGCCAAACTTTAACATCATTCCTTAAGTGAAATACAATCTTGATTCCATTGCTTTTAAATATGAATTTCTTTTCTGGTTCAACATAGCCCAATTCAGGTGAAATGAAACTACTGATCAGTATGATGGAAATCTAATACTCATTTGAAATAGGCCAGTAAAGTGAACCATAGATTGGTCCTGTTAGTTTGATCCTTGTGAACTTGGCACAAAATGTAAGTGATGATGTCTTTAGAACCCCTAGTTGATAAAAGAATATGCAGCTTTCTGTGTTTCCTTTTACAAACTAAGAGAGGCTTGTGAAAAACTGTCTCATCCCTATTTACTGTGTTGTGAATTCCAATAATTGTTTTCAAATTGGCATTAATGATACAAGGCATCTGTAATAGATAGCTATGGAATGGGTAAGATAGTACCAAAAGGTAGTTTTACATGTAGGAAAGACAAAAACAGTCTTCCTTATTAGGATCAGTACTACATATTTTTCATATGTCAGATTTAAGTATTCATCAAATTAGGCAAAGAGAAGTAGAGAAAGGAATTACTCTATTGTTTTTAATTGATTTCAAGATTCTTTTTGAAACTTTTCCATAGAAATGTATACTAACTATACTGCATGATTCTGTTTTTGTAGTTGTATTTTTGTCTGTCTAAAGGCTGATAGCTAATTTGTTGTGGCTTAGAAGAAATACTAATTCTCTTTGGGGTTTTCCTCTTTAGCGGTGGGTCTCGGAAAAGTTCATTGTTGAGGGCTTAAGAGATTTGGAACTATTTGGAGGTAAGTACAGTATGGCAATTAGCCATCACTTCAGGATAAACATCACTACTCTTTTGTTGACTAAATCAGTTTATAGAAATTAGGCATTCTAAGGGCAAGTGTAAACTATACTTGTTGGATTTATTTGATTCCTTTTTGAATTCATGGTTTCCCAAAGGTTTGAGGACTAATCCAGCGTTGTCCTTGGCCTACCTTGATTGTTAGAAAACTAGTACTTACTTAAAGGCATATATGTTTCTTTTGTCCAGTTGAAATACATATTTTTAAGGGAAAAAAACTAAGCATTTAAAGTCTCTAGGCTTGAAGATTTTAAAAATAAAATAGTAGGACAAAGGTGGCAATGACATAAAAATTTTGGTTTTACTGATCAATCAGTTGACTCACTTTTTTCAAGGTAGAAATTTTGAGACTTAAGAGAATGAAGGAAAAAATCTGTCAGGGCAGAAATATTAACTACTATTATGAAATCTAAATGTTGATTTCAGAAGTAAACTTTGAGGTTTAACAGGCCCAAGCATTCGTCTTTGGCCATTTTCAAAGTGAGCCGTTTTGGGAACTCTCGTCTTCATTTAGGGCAAAAAAAAATTCTTTTCAAAAACAATAATAGTAGTAGAGCCCTATTCTTTGTGTCTGAATACCAAGATACTCTTTTAGGATCCTGTAGCTAAAGAAATAGGTTATGTAGGAGACAAAATTTTAAAAAGAAAAAGAAGAAGAAGAAAATCCCATTCAAAAGCAAGCAAACTTAAAGAAAAAAAAAATCAGGTTATCAGATTGAGTGCATTGGTTGACTGATGCAAAATACTCCCAAATAGGTTTAAGTGATTGAAAACTCAAACTTGTTAGTTGCTAGATGGTACTTATTAATTTATTTTCCCTAATGCATCTAAAAGAACTTCTGGAGTAGTAGTATTTGTGAACTTTGTGAAAGTGTTATGTTTTAGACAAATGGGAGTTTAAAAAAATGATGAGTTCTTTTTGTTTTAGTTACAAAGAATAAAAATTAGTAAGTAAAGGAAAGGCTAATGGAACAAAAATACAATATTCTGGTCCTATTCTCATTTTCTTCCCATCATTAATGGGAATAAAATGGCTTAAAGGTGAACATTGAGCCGGGCGTGGTGGTTCGCGCCTGTAGTCCCAGCTACTTGGGAGGCTGAGGCGGGAGGATCGCTTGAGCCCAGGAGTTCCAGACCAGCCTGGGCAACATAGTTAGACCCCGTCTCTTAAAAAAAAAAAAAAAGGTGAATGTTGTCATTGTGGAAATTTGGTAGTCCAGTTACAAATGTTCCAGAATTTGGGAATTGAATTAATGGGTTTTGTTTTCAGTGTCTTGAGCATAGGATCTCTGTCTTTTGATGATGCCATAGTCTGTGATCTGAGGAGGGTGAAGAGGTGGTTCTGTATATCACTGAAGCTTGATGAAGTCTATATTACCAGCTTTTATACAACTTGGAATTTGTCTTCTACTCTGGAAGATTAGATTTCTTTTAATCCATTCACCTGGCTTCTTACCTTTGTTAGACTATCTTAAGCAATTGCTCCTGCCATTTGTGTACCAGAAAACTGATGGCCAAGGGGAAAAAAATTTCTATTTTAATAAGTTGAGGCTAATTTACTCTGCAGATAATCTCCTGTAATATATCTTATGAGAAAGCATTTTCCTTGGTGACTAGACTTACTCTTCTGACTTTGTACAGTTTAAGATATTTAGAACTGTGTAGCTTAAGATAATTAAAAATGTGTAATCACCCAAGTATTTTACAGTTGAAAGTCTTCAGTTTGATGATTTTTATCTCTTTTACAGAATGGAGAAAATCAAAAGCACATACAGAATTTGTCTGACTTAAGAGCAGAGAGTTATTTCAGTTGTCCTTTGCTTTGTTCATTTTCACTAGGTGTAGCAGAGTGCCAAAATGCCTTTGCTTTGTTTGCATTCAGAATAGAATGTATCTGACTTTGGAGAATCTGATTGGGTTAATGGTCCTTCATACATGTTTTAAAAACTTTTTTTGTCCCTTTAAAAAAAATCTGTTTTCTAGTCCCTGCAGTCACTGGGAAATGGCCAACCACCTCTATAACTTTATAATGAATTTTTTGTTTATGAAATATGAGACTCTGAAACCAGCCTATTCAAAATAATATTGTGTGCTGATTAAAAGTAAATGTAAGACCAGAATTGTAACAGTTGAGTTATACCCAGTAAAGAATACTGGTAGAGCAGTAGCCTTGCTACGTTTTGAAGAGCCACAGATCTATGGGTTTAAAACCCCATATCTCTGTAGCATTTTAACTGTGGATCTCTGTGTGTGTGTTTATATGTAGCCCTGCAGGCACTTTTTGCTGCAATGACTCTTAAGTGGTTTCTATTAATAAATGTAGCCCTAAGTGCAATAATTGCTGTTCTGAATGTGGGTGTGTCTTCTGCTAAAAAAAATGCCAACAATCAATTTCTCTACTCCAGAACAGCCTCCGGGTGACACTCGGAGAAAAGTAAGTGACTTCCTAGGCTCTAGCACTATGGCTGTTGCATGGAGATTACTTCTTGTGGAAGTTTGTGTGTTTTGTTGGCTTATCATTTTATGTTTCTGCTTATCTGTCATTGAGCTTTATTTGTAGTGTAATTCTTTTGCTTGTGGAGATTCAGGTTTCACCCTGGAAAGATTTTGATGTGTAGTTTGAAAACTGAGAAAAGTCTCAGGTACTTTTTGTCTCTTCTGGGGATTCAGGTCTCCTCTCCTTCCCAACCCTACCAATCACCCACCATCCCCTCCCCCAAAAAAGTACCTGAAACAATCTGAAATATGGTTATCTTTTAGTGGCTGGTTGTATTAAATTTTCCATCCTTAGTTTATTAATAATAGATTTCAGTCCACAGAGATAATATAAATCTCTGTTTAGATAATAAAGCTAGACCTCAAATCTCCTACTTTAAAAATAAAGTCAAAATTAAAACGTACAAAACAGAACATTTACTTTTTTCACTGGTGAAAGCTATGAGATTCTCTTCTAGTTTATTTTATCTAAATAAATAGCACCAAATGTGCACAATGTACCAAGCTATTTTGTAAAATATAAATAGGTGTCTTATAAAGAGAGAGGATAAGAACCCTTCTCTATATAGACTTGTAACACTGTTCAGATTACGGACATTTGCACCTTTGCAGGCAGCCCCAGGGCTGAGTGAAGGATGATGATGTTGATGAGGCATTTCTTTGAGTAAATCTTTGACTGTGCTTATGTAGTCTGCTAATCAGGAGCACCTATCAGATCCAAATATTGTCCAATCAGGAGACCAAAAAAATTTCCTATAGGATCAGTCAGGTATTTTTCCAGAATATAATGCCAATTATATATAATTTTTATATTTTCACAGCTGCCAATATTATATCAAAAGTTATCCTGTGTGAAACCTGTGGGAAGTTGAATGTGTTTGGTAGCATTTCATAAATATTGTCTTTGTATGCTTTGTTGTATTTTGTTTTAAACTCTTTAAACAAAGTTATTTTATGGTCATTTCTGGGTATCAGTAGCTTATGTATTTTTCAAGTGCTTCCAAATGAATAAAATGCTTTTCGTGGTAGGGAAAACTAAGACTTTGATAGCATTAGTTCCTTTCTCTGAGCAGTTTGAGATTATACATTACACTAAACTATGCCATGCTGTGTTTAAAGAGAATGGGCTAAATATTTTTCTTTTCATCTGAACTTAGACCTTTTCTAAATCTGAAACAATATAATGAACTAACCTGCCTTTCTTGTGGCAATATCAGACCAGATCTCTTCCTTTCAAAATATTGCCTTTTTTTCCTGGTTTATTTATTTGTTTTCCTAAATAAAGTTGGTCTCTCTCTGAGTTTAGACCTATAGAATATCCACAAAGTAGGAAGCTTCCATTTTAGGATCATTTCCAGTGAGTTGGGGACAGAGTGGTTGCTATGAGTGGACCAGTTCATTTCATGCAATTCCAGATTACCCATGAACTCATATTCCCAATTACCTAAAGAATTTTATTTCCTAAAACTAACACTTTTGAGTTAGTTTTAGTAGTTTTCTGTACTACTAGATAATAGAAGTATTTGTCAGGTTACTGACTAAGAATATCAGTAGTTTAATGAATCACTCCCTACCTAGACTCAACAAAAATGTATCTTAGTGTATGGCCTAGTAGACAATATGTCTTACATGCCTCCTGACAAGGAAGAGGGACATAGGTAATAAAAAAAAGTATCTATCTGTAACTTTTCCAAAAAGAGTTATTTAAAGTACAAATCATAAATATTTTAATCTCAGGACTCAGCTGTCCTTCATAGTGTCCTTTTCAAATTATAGAAATTTTAAGGAGTTTGCTTGGAGATCAGAGGAGAGAAGTCCTTCAGATACAAAGTAATTATTTCCCAGTGAGGCCATATTGTTACCTGCTAAAAAAAATGCAGTACCTTCTCATGTGCAGGCATCAGATTCTGATCCACACAGTGCCTCTGGTAATAGGGGGATCTAGTGAGTGTGTTGTGTGAGGCTGGCGTTTCCAGTATAGGTCATTACGTTGAGCCCATCTCCAAAGGAACTGGCGAGTACATTTACCCTATTCTCTTCAGCCCATGGGAAGGAAAAGGTCACGGGCAGAAAACCTCCTCAGTTCAAACTTTGCTTAAATGATTTTTATTTTTTAAATGTTTGCCAGCATTGTTCTAGGCATTGGGGAATACATCAGTGGACATGACCGACAAGACCCCTGCCCTCACAGCACTGGCATTCTAGCAGAAGACATAGACAACAGATCAGTAAACTGCAGTGATAACACCAGTGAAGAAAGTAAAGCAAGGCGATATAATAAAGTGACTAGGAACCTACTTTACTTTGGCTGGACAGTCTTTTCTGAAGAAATGGCATTTCAGCTGAGACCTCAATAATGAGGAGGAGGTAGCAATGAGAAAATGGCAGGGGCAGGGGAAGGAAGGATGGGGCAGGAGGGTTCCAAACAAAGAGACAGTGAAGGTTTCCTAAGACTAGAGCATGTTTGTGTGGGGAGAGGGATATGGGATGAGATCATAGAGGCAGAGTAGGTAGTTTGGGTGTGAGTTTTCTGCTGAGTTTTCTGTTAACTGGTGACATTGACTTTATTGAGGAATAGATTAATACTTGAGAAAACAGGATCTGTAGAGCAAGAATGTGTGCAGGGAGTTAGAGGAGCAAGGTTGAGAAGATGGAATGCTTCAAGATTAAATTAGCATTGTAAATTCTACACAAATGGGAGTCGCTATTTCAGAGTTCTTGGTTTAGGCTTTTTGCTCAAACTACTGCTCCATTTTTGTCTTTTTTTTGTGTCTCTCTCTCACCTGTATGAGGTACCTGGCATGTAGTAACCAGTATCTTAAGGTCGTTCTGAAAATAAGATAGTTTCAGAAAGCTACAGTGGCAATTAAATGATCCTAGAATTTGTTTTCAGAGCACTTGAAAACACCAAGAAATACAAAAACCAAAGTCAAATGAACCTTAACTATTGATCTAACTCCACTTAGGAGTCTCTTTT
Source organism: Daubentonia madagascariensis (assembly GCA_023783475.1). Taxonomy (NCBI): domain Eukaryota; kingdom Metazoa; phylum Chordata; class Mammalia; order Primates; family Daubentoniidae; genus Daubentonia; species Daubentonia madagascariensis. Next base: position 15,279,509 of record JAKFHU010000487.1, read on the forward strand.
TGCTCCATTTTCTCTGTTCCAGTTTATTTGTTAAACAGGAGAATCACCAAAAAGTACACAGCAATAGAGAGAGAAGAATAGAATTCACATATATTAAATACTTCATTTTTTGTGGGTTTTTTTTGAGATAGGGTCTCACTCTGTTGCCCAGGATGGAGTACAGTGGCACAATCATAGTTCACCGCAGCCTCGAACTCCTGGACTCAAGCGATCCTCCTGCCTCAGCCTCCTGAGTAGCTGGGAATACAGGTGCACACCACCATGCCCAGCTGATTTTTTCTATTTTTTGTAGAGATGAACTATTACTATGTTGCTCAGGCTGATTTTGAACTCCTGGCCTCAAGTGATCCTCCTACCTCAGCCTCCCAAAGTGCCAGGATTATAGAAATGAGCTACCGTACCCAGCCTAATACTTGTTATACAGGAGGTAGAGCTAAGCTCTTAACACATTTTATCTCATCTCACAGTCACAACAACCCTACAGGATGGGAATTGCCTGCTGAGATAATGGAGTCCCCAAGAGATAATGGAGTCCCCAAGAGGTCACAGAGGCCATTGATGGACCTGAGTTTAGATCCTGCCTCTGTCTGACCCCTAAGCCTATGGTCTTTGCATTATGGCATATGTTTTACTTAAAATAGCCGTTCCTAAATTATCTTTCCCAAAATTTAACAGATGTTAGGCACAGAAGTTTCTCTAGACAGATATCTTTGGGAAATGCTAGGTTAAACAAAGTAAGTCTCCTTACTACAGAATTTCATAACACCTTTAGTATGGGAGTATGACTGGTGATTCTCCATGTGAGAGTATGCTGCATTTATTTCCTAGCTCAATTTGTCATGGAAACTTTTTTCATACATCAACTGCCAGGATCAATGTTCCGTGGGGCCTGCTTTGGGGAAATCCTGCACTGAAACAGCTCAGTAGAAAAATGGACAAGAGACAGGAAGAGGCATTTTCACCTTGGAGAAGACTCACATGGCCAATAAATATATGAAAAGATGCTCATCTTCATTAGTAATCAGGGAAATGTAAATCAAACCCACAATGAGATTGGCAAAAATTAAGAAATCTGAAAATACCAAGTGTTGGGGAAAAGTGGGATCAACAAGAACACACATACGTTGCTGGTGGGAGTGTAAATTGGTATAACCATTTGGGAAAACAATTTGACATTATCTCATAAAGTTGATTGTTCGTACAGTATGTGCTCTAGCAATTCCATCTACTCCTAGGTATAAGCTTTAGTCAGGAGAGATATTCAAACGTGTTTATAGTGGCACAGGTCATAATAGTAGAACTGAAAACCAACCTAAAAGGCCCATCAATGTTGGAATGATGGATAAATTGAGGTATATTCATGAGAGGAGTATTATACAACAGTGAAATGGGTGAACTATAACTAAATACAACAATATGGCTGAATCACAGAAATATAACAATTGATTAAATTAGAAATGGAATTTGATTGTTAGCAGGCCTTGATTTTGCTTTGACTAGTTTCCTCTTTTTGTCATGGTAAGTGGTGAGGGAGACAGCACCCTGCTTGGTTTCTTTCCCCATCCACAGTGTCAGCTGTTTTGAAACTAGATACACTGGAAACATCAGCCAGCAGGGTGGTTTGTAAATTTCACTGGCTTGAGCCTGGGTCCTGACATCTATGCTCTGTGTTCATGTTTTGATTTTTGGCAAGTTGCTTAATCTCCTTGGCCCTCATTTTTGTTATTGAAAAATGGAGATGGTGTCTGCCCCATCTACTCCACTGAGCTATGAAGATCATGTGCAGTGTAGAAGTGCTCTGGAAAGTGTATTATGGTCAAACAACAGGCAGAGAGTACCGTCATCTTCATGGTTTCCTCTGTAGAGCCACTTCCCTGACAGTTGCTCAGGTACCACCTTGTCAGAACATTCTCAGCTTGCACTCTTCTAGCTGGTGCTGAGCCAAGAGGCTTCATACAGTCACAAAGATCTTTTTCTGACTAGAGGTCAGGATCATGAAGGCAGCATGTGAAATATGAGCTGGCCTGAGGCTTCTTCATTTCAGTTAGACACACATCTGAAGAAAGAGAATCTAAAAAAAAAGGAAAATACTCACAGTCCCTAAATCATATAAATAAATTTAGGTCTAGAAGAAGGAAACTAAGCCCATTAAGCTGAAAGAAGAGCTGTTGGTCTGCCATGTGTTTTGCTTTCACCACTCAGACGTTGCTGGGTATCTTCCTCCAGGATCTCAAAGGCCAGAGTGTGACACCCTAAATGGCTGGGCTCCAGCTTCAGGACTGAGGGAGCAGGCTGCTCCCGCTGCCTAGATGATGCCTGAGAGCTGACGGACATCTGGGTCTCAGCTCGGACATCAGTTCTTCTCTCACTTCACTTGGCAATGCTGGGCGGTGACCGGCCTGCACTCTTGGTTTGCTAAAGAGGGGTCTACTTCTGGCCACATTTTCCCTAGAGCAAGATTTAGTTCTTGACCTTTTGGGATCGTGCAGTCAGGACCTTAAAAATAGGAGCCTAATACAACAGGAAATTCAGGAGAACCCCCTACCTCTCCATCCCCTTCCCTCTCTCTCTTTTTTTTTTTTTTTTTTTTTTTTTTTGAGACAGAGTCTCACTCTGTCACCCAGGCTAGAGTGCAGTGGCATCATCAATAGCTCACCGTGGCCTCAAACTCTGGGCTCAAGCGATCCTCCTGCCTCAGCCTCCCCAGTAACTGGGACTATAGGCACACGCCACCATGCCCGGTTAATTTTCCCTTCTCTTTTATAAACATGTCTTCCTTTCTCCAGACATCCTTTCCCAAAGTAAGAAATTTATAGTTTTCTGTACCTGAACCAATTTGTTGGAAAGGAAAAGCAGATTTAACAGTTGACTGGAATGGGTCCTTGTCTCCCATTTGTAGACAGTCCTAACACTTACTTGCTTTGATATTAGTGGTGATTACTACATTGAATGTGTGATGTTTTCTCTCTCTTCAAATAGCTGGCACTATTTCTTTGCCAGAGAGTCAGGATTTGTATGTGTGTTTGGATGCCAGTCTTCTCATCGGTCTGAATCACAACCTCCACCCTACCCCCATCCCACCCCCAGTTTTCTCTATTAACCTATTTTTCTTTTTCTTTAGACCAATGAGGCGAGCTCAGAGTCGATAGCATCCTTCTCTAAACAAGAGATCATGAGTAGCTTTCTGCCAGAGGGAGGGTGTTATGAGCTACTCACCATTATAGGTAATGTCCATGGACTGTCATTGCTCTTTCCAGGGACTGCTGCAGCTTTGTCAGCATCCCCAGATGAGTGTGCACTAGAGACCGTCAGCTAATTAGGAGGATTCATGGTGACAAAACTGGCTTTTGTGGGTCTTGTTTGGTTTTCTTCTGCCAAGTATGGGAAGAGATCAAATTTCCAGGAGAGAAGCTCTTTTGCCATTTTTTCTTTGTGGCTGTGTACTTCTGGTGTCCTGGGTCATAGTCAGATGGTTGGCTGAGAAGGAACTGATAGGAGAAAAATCAAGCAACGTCAGCCATGGAAGTAATAGTAGTGAAACTTTTAACTTGAATTTTCTTTTGAAATCAAGTCTCTTTTTCTTTAAGAAAGATAAAAACTTTTGTTGCTCTTGTCCTTGTTTATGGTATTCCTCTTTCCTTTTAGGCAAAGGATTTGAGGACCTGATGACAGTGAATCTAGCAAGGTACAAACCAACAGGGGAGTACGTGACAGTACGGAGGATTAACCTAGAAGCTTGTTCCAATGAGATGGTGACATTCTTGCAGGTAATAAAATATGAGCATGCCACTTGGAGGGAGGGTGGGCTCTTGGTTCCTGTAGTAATTGTAAGGCACCTCTCACATCAGTCCTCTGAAAATACCTGTCAGGAAATGAAGGTAGACCAAATGTTCAGAAGTTACAGAAACTTTCAAGGGAGAATCTTGGTCATTTAGCACTAGGGATTGGGCTGAAATGCTGCTCAGCCAAATTTATATTTCCCTCTTCTTCTCCAAATAGTCCTTTATGGCTCATTTATTCATTTATTTATTATGTGGAGAGGCTAAGTAACTCTCCCACGGTCACACACACTAGTGAGCAGCAGAGGCAGGATTCAAACCCAGGCAGCCCTGTCCAGATGTAGAGCAGCCTGCGCTGCCCCTGGTGGTCATCTTCTGGCTCTTAGCATCCTGTTTGCCTGAGATTCCTTTCTATTCAAGAAGCAAGTAGCTGCTCTCTTGTTAAACTGAGGGAGACCATGGGGTCTAGTAACTGCCTGGGGACTAAACTGCCCTTTGCCAATGCCAGCTTTGATCTAGGGCCTGGGTGAATGAGTGTTCAGTACAGTTAGTTGCAGCCCCTCCTCTTCCTCCTGTATTTGTGATGTCTTTCTGAATGTTCACCTGACAGTGCTCTTTTTTTCCTTTATTAGTAACCTTGGGTTTCTTCATCATCCTGACCGTGCTCTAATACCAGTTCATCTGTACAGAGTAGTTTAGTGGATCTGAGGATGGAGCAGAAGGCCAATCTCAGTTTACTTATTTGAGAAAAAACATATCTGAGTTTGTCATAGAGCATATTGGACTTTATGATTCTTTTGGTTTATGTTCTGTAAAGCAGTGGACAGGTAGAAGGTCCAGCCTATTTGACCTTGGCTCATTTCCCAAAGGCCAGTACTCTGGAGTTTCTGTGGTTCTTTTGTCCAGATTTTTTTTACACTTCCTATAGCTGCTCCTGAGGAAGGGATCTCTCAATCTGAGGGTGCTGGAAAAATATCTTCTAAAGTTTAGTAGTTGTCCTTTGTCCTTTAATACTTTATTTCCTGGTTTCTATCAACTACAACATTTTCATTTATAATAGAAAAATATTTTTTATTTTCTTATGTTAAAGAGGAGTTCTGTACCTTGCCCTTGAAGTTGAGCTAAGCTCACAACTTGAGAAGTCTTCAGTCAACAGTTTGATTCAGTATCTCTGAGTGGGTGAACTGGGACCCTCTGCTGTGTTGTCAGCAGTTTGCCTGTTTGGTGGGGGATTGTTTCTTGAGGTGTGTTAGGATTGGTTGGTGGGGCCACACCAAGGCAGCAACCGGCAAAGCAGTATCTGAGGGCACCTGCTTAGGCTGCTCCCAGGACTCTGAGAAGAGCATCCAGAAAGTACTAGATCCCATGTTCTTCATGCTGCCACCTTCATGGTGAGTTTCATTCTTCAGTGCCCCTTGGTTCTGACTTAGCTTTACCATTGCTTTCAGGGGGAGCTTCATGTCTCTAAACTCTTCAACCATCCCAATATCGTGCCATATCGAGCCACCTTTATTGCAGACAATGAGCTGTGGGTTGTCACATCATTCATGGCATATGGTGAGTGGAAAGGGTTCCTGGCAGAGAGGGGTTCTAAGAACTTTGCTGTCAGATTGCCTATGTGCTGTTTTCCTCCTCTGTTACCTTTTGCTACCTCCCTACAATTCTTTTCTTCAGGTTCTGCAAAGGATCTCATCTGTACACACTTCATGGATGGCATGAATGAACTGGCGATTGCTTACATGCTGCAGGGGGTGTTGAAAGCCCTCGACTACATCCACCACATGGGATATGTACACAGGTACATTCTTAGGTGGCCTCACCCTTTACTAGAGTGGGTATCTGTGTCTGTGAGCCCTCAGGTAAACAGTTGAGGTTTGACTAAAGTTAGTGAAGCCAGAGTTTGAAATCAAGGATCTTCGTGTGAGCCCCAAAATTTGAGGTTACAGTGAGCTGTGATCACACCACTGCACTCCAGTCTAGGAAAAAATATATATATTTAAAAAAAAAATTTTTTTAAGTAAAATCAAGGATCTGTATGCTGACCTTGTCGGTGACTTGGGGGGACAGTCATTTAGCCTGCTAGTGTAAAAGCCATTGACTTTCTCTTTGCTGAGCAGGTTGGTCCTAACTATTGTGTAAGAGGAACATCTATCTAATGTGGATTTCTGTCCCTGGCTCCCTGCCTCCATCCTTGTGTGCCCCAGAGTTGGCCCTATGCTGAGAGGCCAGGGCAAAGAGAGATTGCTTAGTAGGTGGTGTCAGGAAAATTGGTGCAAAGTAGGCAAGATAATAAGATTGGACCACTGCCAAACTCCACATACAAAGGAGGACTCCAGATGGATCAAAGGCCTAAATGTAAAATGTAAAACTGCAGACTTAAATAAAAGGAAATGTGAGGAAATACTTTGTGACCTGAGGCATAGAACGTCTCAACATTTTAGAAGCACAAAACATAAGGCAAAAAATTGATGAAATTGATTATATCAAGATTAAAGGTTTTTATCCAATAAAGTACACCATGAACAAAGTTAAGAAACAGGTGACAGAGTGGAGGATGTTAGCTTTGTCTAAAACACAGAGGAGATTAGCAACAAGGAAATCTTGCAAATTAACAAGAAAAGGACAGCAAAGCAATAGAAAAATGGGCAAAAGATACGAAGTTGACAAAAGAGGAAACCCCAAAGACTAGCAGTCGTGAGAACAGACACTGAAAGCTAGCGGTCACAGGAAAGCAAATGAAAACAGCATGTCACTTACACAGCAGGCTGGCTGGGGAGAGGCTGGGTGAGGCCCAGCAGGGTAAGGACGTAGGAGCCTCCTGTCCAGACGGCAGAAGACTGCCTGACGCAGCCAGTCAGGGTCGCGAAGCTTCACTTCGTGAAACCCTTGTGCAGGCCCATCAGAGGACACACATGCAGATGTCACTGTTCATATTAGTGTGAGAGTCCCTCCCTGGAAGAATGGAGGAGGAAGCATTAGATCCCATCCCAGAGTCGGTGGCAGTTGGAAGCAGAGATTAGATGTACACAGACAGCAGCACAGTGGATCTTGAACCGTGGCACTGAGTGAAAAAGGAAGAATGAGAGGCATACCAAGAACCGTTAGGTCAGTTTACAATATATGCGTACAAAATGGTGGTGTGCTTTACGAGAATGCCTATAAATAAAAGTACAGATTAAAAGCAGTGGTAGGAGGTGGGGAAGAGGTTGTCTATGAGCATGAAAGGGCATTTAACAGGATACAAATAAGTTTTTAAATCTGGTGATGTGTAAATGGGGTCATGCTATTTTCCTTTTTTTATGTAGGTTTGAAATTTTTTATAAAATGTGTTTATGTACATATAAAATGCACACACAGGGGAGAGCGCTGACCGGGTCTAGTGTGTTCAGACCAAAGGTTTGTAGTGTGAGGGGCTCCTGCTACCCGTGACACCTTCCCTTCCTCTCCCACAGGAGTGTCAAAGCCAGCCACATTCTGATCTCCGGGGATGGGAAGGTCTACCTGTCTGGTTTACGCAGCAACCTCAGCATGATCAGCCATGGGCAGCGGCAGCGTGTGGTCCACGATTTTCCCAAGTACAGTATCAAGGTTCTGCCTTGGCTCAGCCCAGAAGTCCTCCAGCAGGTTTGTGTGCTGGGTCCTGAGGAGCTCCATCCACCACCAACTCATGGTTTCCCAAGGAAGCCTTCAGGAATTTCCTGGGATCGGGGGTGCTCTCTACTTCTGAGTGGAGTGAGGGGTTCCTGGAGGGAGCCCTGCTGGTGCGGTTACCTGGGAGACCACTCATAAGACGGATGTGCTTTCCCCTCGGTGGAGTCCCAAACAACGGTATCTGGCACTATTTCTGCTCCCTTCAGGGATCGTTCCCCCACCATGGGAAGAGTGAGCAGTTTGGAAATCCTCGGTGCTCTCTAGGTCCCTATGCTAAGCAGGAGCATGGGGTTGGCACTTCTTCCTGCTCCTCACACAGGCTTGCCAAACATTTGCTCCTCGTAAAATAGCAGTTAATCCCCAGTAGTGTAGGCAAAGAGAGTCGCTGGCAGCTGTCCTGATTTTGGGACAGGCATTCTTTTCCCCTCCTTGGCTCTACCTTCCTTTCTCTAAGAACCAAGACCAAGGCTACAAGTGGAGTCATCTGTGGCTTTTTTTTCCTGGCTTAGAATCTTCAGGGTTATGATGCCAAGTCTGACATCTACAGTGTGGGAATCACAGCATGTGAACTGGCCAATGGCCATGTCCCCTTTAAGGATATGCCTGCTACCCAGGTAAGCCTGCAGCCCGGTGGTTTCCTTCTTCCCTGCCTGCCTTCCACAAATGTTTGTTGAGTATCTGCCACACTCAGGACGCTGACCAGGGATACTAAGATGAAAGACACAGTCCTTTCCTTCAAGAAGTCCCACGGAGGTTGAGGGGTGAGGGGTAGTTGTGGAACTCTTTGTTTCCTCTCCCTGTGATAAATGCTGTGGTGACAGCACTCAGCCAGGGGAGGGGAGCCCAGGAGCAGGAGTGCAAGTGGAGGCCCACATACCGTGTCTATTTGAAATGCTATAAATCACGCTGACCAGTTTTTATAAACTTATAAAATATGTTCTGTCCTCATACCTACCTGGAAGGTCAGTTTCTAATTTAGAATTCCCCCACTTCTCAGAGTTCCATGCCACTGCATTCTGGCCAACACCTTTGGAACCTCCATTCTGCAAGTTCAACTCCTGTTCATGCCCCCTACAGGTGCCTGTCCTTTGGCCACCCCTAGGAGCTAGGGGTACACAGCCAGTGGCACAGTCTACCCTTGGGAGGACTGACCCAGGGAAAGGCTTATCCAAGCCTTATTAAATCCAGGAAGTGGACTTGAAGTTGTTTGGGCAAGGACTACCTGGGTCCCGGGCACCTGGAACATGGGTAGCATGTAGGTTCTGAGTGGGCCTCTCCCTAGAACCCACCAAATGCTTGCCCTGTGGGGAGGGGGCAGCTAGAGAATGGCCAGAGTGGAGCCCTCTAGGCAGAGGGCCCAGGAAGGCTCCTAGGAGGAGGCAACACTTGGATTGAGTCTTAAAGACAAATAGCAATTAACTGTGTGAAGAGTGGGAACCAGAGGGAGACTTAGGCAGAGGGAACAGCATGTGCAGGCTCAGAGTCAAGCAAGAACAGGATCTGGGGAACAGCAAGTAGGTGTGAACGGCTGGGGTACCGGTGTTTCGGGGTGGGGGCAGCCAGGTAGCGAGGCTGCAGAAGGAAGCAAGGGTGTGTTGGAAAGGGCTTCATATGCACCCCAGGCATGGGGTTCCTGCCCCAAAGCATGTGGGGAGTTACTGAAGGATTTCAAGCACAGGAGTGATAACTTCCGATACATATTTTAGAAAGATTGCTGTAGCAGACAGAGTAGATCTGATAGAGCAGTTAGGAGTGTGTGGAAATCTAGGTAAGGAGTCTAGGAGATCTAAGTAAAACAATTCAGTAACAGAAAGATACTCAGGAAAGAGTTAAAAGGCTCTTTAGGGTAAACAAGAGGTATAGATCTAGAAGCAGCGCTGTCCAATAGAACTTTCTGCAGCGATGGAAACGTTCTGTATCTGTGCTGTCTGGTATGGCAGCCACTAGCCACCTGTGGCTATTGAGCATTTAGCATGTAACCAGTGAGACGGAGGGACTGAATTTTTATTTTTTATTTTATTTTATTGTTTTTAGAGAGAGAGTGTCTGTCACCCAGGCTGAAGTGCAGTGGCATCATCACAGCTCACTGCAACCTCCCAACTGCCAGGCTCAAGTGATTCGCCTGCTGAATAGCAGGGACTACAGGCGCATGCCACTACACCTGGCTAATTTTTAAATTTTCTGTAGAAGTGGTATCTTGTTGTGTTGCCCAGGCTCTGAGGGACTGAATTTTAAACGTAATTTAAATTAATTTAAATATAAATAGCCACATATGGCTAGTGCCTATCACATTAGTGCAGCTCTAGAGAGGTTTCCAGGTTGCTGGCTTGGACAGCTTATGAGGTTCATGAGGACCTCCACAAGGACAGCAATATCCATGGTGAGGCTGGTTTTACATGTGTTGAGTCTGAGGGCTTTGGAACAGCACCCCCAGCCTGGCCTACCCCTGGCACATTGCTCCTGTGCAGCCTGCTGAAGCGACAACCCAGGATGTGGCGCAACAGGTACTACATTGCAGACCCCTTCGGATCCACCTGGGCATGGCAGACAGGCTGGGCTTCAAAGAAGGCAAGCAGGCTGCTGCCTCCACCCTAGAGCAAGGGCTCTACAGTGAAAGGAATTTGATGCCTTATAAGGGGGGAGAGGAAACTGCGAGCCCTTCCTTCCAGCCTTGTGAAAGGGGGGACTTCTGTGCAATCCCTTCCTCCTCCTTTTCATGTTGGCCTAGCTAGAGTGTAGCTGCCACACCAGTAACAGCATTCCTTTGGAAAAGTTAGACTTATTCCACTTTTATCTTTCCTCTACTCCCAAAAGATCACATTTGTATATTGGGCAAAGTATATTTATGATGAGACTCTGTAGGCCTTCCAGAGGCCCCTTCCAGCCCAGCCCTGGCTCTGTCCTCCCCAGATGCTGCTGGAGAAACTGAATGGCACAGTGCCCTGCCTGTTGGATACCAGCACCATCCCCGCTGAGGAGCTGACCATGAGCCGCTCACGCTCAGCGGCCAACCCTGGCCTGAGTGAGAACCTGACCACCAGCAACCCCCGGCCCTCCAACGGCGACTCACCTTCCCACCCCTACCACCGAACCTTCTCCCCCCACTTCCACCATTTTGTGGAGCAGTGCCTTCAGCGCAACCCGGATGCAAGGTATCCCTGCTGGCCTCTGGCTGGGCTTTGGGGAGGGCAGGGGGAGCGCTGTAGGTAGGGCCAGGGTTGGAAAGGATGCACCTCTCGAAGGTTCTGTAAGGGTCTGGGCTCCCAGAAGGAATCTGGAACCCACAGCAAGCAGGATCAGCACCTGGGTTTGCTAAGAAGCCAGCCTGGGGAGCTCTGGCCGTTGTTTTGTGGTGGGCTGAGGGAAGAAGTAGAGGGCCCTTAAGGACAAGGTATAAGCAAGCAGGACTTGGGAACTCTGGGGCACAGCGGTGATGCTGGTCTCTCTTCCCCTTTCTCTCCAGGCCAAGTGCCAGCACTCTCCTGAACCACTCTTTCTTCAAGCAGGTACAGTAGCACCTCTCTGCTTTTTCTTGCATTTGGTCCTGACTACTCACAATCCCTTTAGCTTTGGGGTCTTTAGGTATTCTTTCCTCCTCCCTTTGAATTACAGAAATTACCATGTTTCTGAAACCCCTCAAAGGCACTGCTCCTTCCTCTCATGGAGTTTGTTGGCTCTGACAGTGCAGCTGGCACTGGGCCATGGTTCCTTGCCCCCTGGTGTCCTGGGACCCAGAGCAACAGGATCCATTACCAAACTCTCTCTCCTTCTCCAGATCAAGCGACGTGCCTCAGAAGCTTTGCCTGAATTACTTCGTCCTGTCACCCCCATCACCAATTTTGAGGGCAGCCAGTCTCAGGATCACAGTGGAATCTTTGGCCTGGTTACAAACCTGGAAGAGCTGGAGATGGACGACTGGGAGTTCTGAGCCTCTGCAGACTGTGCACATTCTCCAGCCTGGGACTTGGGGGCCTCCAGGAGGCCCTTCCTGAGGTCTGGCCACATTCCCACCCTCCTGGGTGCAGATTGGGTAGAAAGGACATTCTGCCAGGAAAGTTGGCTGATTACCGATTGGGAAAGAAATTCCTAGAGAGACTTTTCTTCACTGCTCCTAGGCTTTTGAGACACAAGGGAATGCCAAAAATCAGGATCAAGCGGGGGTCCAAATGCTGACATGCCCAGTCCTGCAAGCGTGAGCTCAGGCCAGCTGCTCCGGAGGAAGAGGTGCTGCTGTGGCCCTGGGGGCTGAAGTCCAAGCCCAGGGTTTGACTCCTTGACCCAGAGAACCATCACCTCCTCTTCCCAGCGCTCGGTCTCCTTCCAGCCTAATTCCATTCTTTTCCTATGCTCCCAGATCCTACAGGTACATGAAGAGGCAAGTAATAAATCGACCTTCCTCCCTTCCCCTAAGACCCCTCCCTAATAATTGAAGGGAAGAGTATTTCTGTCCTTTTAAGCACAGGTTAAGGCTGGGGCAGTCCACCCTTACCCCGCTTCTCACTTAGGCCCTGACATCTAAAACCTTCCCATGGTTCATCTGCGTAGCTCATTGCTTTCCCACCAAGAATCCATCTTAACGCCTCCTGCCAGCGGCCTGGGTGCTTTCCCAAGGGCCATAATGTTTTGTCTAGCCTGAGGGCTTAAGTCCTTATGCTGTTGTTAGTTTCATTGTCAGAACAAATTAAAATTTTTAGAGAATCCATTGGAGAATGGCATGGTTGTGTGTTTGCATCAGTGCAAGGACTACAGCCCTGCTTCCTAGTGTTTGTGCTGACAAGGATGGCTGTGGGCTCAGGCGAGAGGCAGAGTTGTTCTGCCATCCGAGTGCTTGTGGAAGGGCAGCAGTGGCCTCTTTCACTACATAGACCAGTTTCTTTTAAAACCCATAATAGATTTGTCTCTTAATGTTCTAAAATTTCTAGACTTAATTTTAGCCTGTGTCCATCAAACCATTTGGGGGCTGGAAAGGTCTAGGTGCTAGAGACCAGCCACTACGGGTCAAGGCAGAAGTTGCTCACTTCTGGCAGGAAAGAAGGTAGAAGGTTTTTTTCTTGTAACCTGACTTGGGGTGTCTCCTTACCATGGCTACCGATATCCAAAGAGCAAGTAACCTAAGAACCAGATGTCCTGGCTGGCTGCAGGCCAGTGCGTGTGAGCGGGGCAGGATTCCAACCTGGGTCTCCCCCTTGGTGCTTCCCGGGTGTGCAGCCATGCCTGGCACTTTCCCCCTTGCCAGTCCCTCAGGGGGAAGGGCCCTCCTCTAGCTCAGGCACTTCATTGTCCCTCTCCCCTGAAGCTACTCTGAACCATCAAACACCCTCACTTTCCCTTTCCTCAGAAATTTTAACACCAGTTTAAAAAAAAATAAAAAACCAAAAACTCTTCTTTTGGGCAATGGTAGGGGCTGAAGTGAAGAAAATGACACTAACCATGAGGTGGGGGTGGGCCTGAAATTTGAAGTGAATGACAAGGCCAGGGCAAACTTATTTCCAGCCCCCTCCTCAGCTCAGTTTTTGTTTTTTTTCTGTTTCCCTCACGTTCCCTTTTCTTAACGCTGGATCACTGTATCAGTTTTCTTTCCTTCTGAACTGCCTTCTTCACCTGCTGACATCTCCTCCTCCATGCCCAAAGTACTGACTCCGCAGCAGCCACCTGCAGCTGGGCGCACAGATCCATCCTGGGCAGGGTGACAGGACCTCAGGGCCTGCCCAGCCAGCCTGTGCCCAGGGGCCAGCCCTGCTCCCAATGCCCCCGGGGGCTTTGCCTTTCTTGCATCAAACAGCCCCCTTCCAGAATCTGTTCACAGGGGTGAAACTTTCCCCAGAAATATACACCTCCAGTTTTTGAGGGTTTGGACACACACCCCACCAGGGAGTCTCGGGCCCACAGCACAGACAGAACACAAGTCTTCCTCTAGAGAACAGGAGGCTGGAGGAAAGTGAAGCTGGTCCGTGGGCACCTGGAGCCAAGGAGAAACCCACTAGGGGCTGGGGAGCCTACTCCCTTGCTGCTCCCTGCCAGCCGGCAGGCGGGAGCTGTTCTGTTCCCTGACAAGTGTGTGGGCTGCACTCTGGAGCCACCAGTTCTATTCCTGCCACAGTGTGGGAACACGCTGTGTTTAGGGCTGTGCTTCCTGAAACAGTTTCCAGCCTGACTTCAGGCAGAGCCAAGCAGTCCCTGGCGCCCAGGAGGGCCGGGTCTCCCAGCAGAGATAGTGTTGCTGAGGCTCTGCGAGTGAGTGACGTGACGGTCACCTGCTTCCCGTGTGCCTCAGACCTGTCTTGCAGTGGGCTGCACAAAGGGGCAGGGAGTAGCTCTGCTGGCTCCAGCTTTGGTACTTGCAACAAGTCACTTCAAATCTCCAGGCCTCGGCTCCGGCTCCGGCTCCCTTGTGCTAAATGAGGTTTGCTTGTTGGAAGGCTGGAAATCGCTTCCCTGAGGGAGTGTCCTCGGCTTCTTGGGGCAGCGGTGCCCCCAGGGGTCGAGGGATTAGCGATCTCAAAATCTGGCCACGGAAACGTTTAAGGATATCAGGCCTTGGGAGAGTGGCTGCTCTGGGAAAGGGCAGCAGCTTCCGCGACCCCCTTGTCTACAGGGTCGCAGAAGGCGCTAAGGGGCAGCGATCCCGCCAGAGCCGGGTTGCTGGACAGCTCCGCGGCCAGCGGGCGGCGGCAGGCAACTGAACGCGGGTCCCTGGTGCCCTTCATCGCAGCCTCGCGGCCCGGCTTAGTGGAACCGCGTGCCGGCCGCCGCTGCCATAGTCCTCCGTGGACCGTGCGGGAGTGCGGGGGCGGCCCCTGGCGGCGGGAGGACTCCGCGGCCCGAGGGGCGCGGGAGCCAGACCTGGGGACTCCGCGCCTGCCTCCCGAGTCGCCCCGGCGGGGTGTCTGAGGCTGCAGGGCCCACAGCACGGGGCGGGGACCGGGGCCGCCGGGGCCTGTGCACGAGGGCCACCCGAGGGAAACTGAGGCAGCAAAAGGCCCAGGCACAGCCCGATTATCCCCCTCCGCCGCAGGGGCCGCGCGGGAGTGCCCTGTGTCTAGCGACCACAGCCGTCTCAACCTGAACTTGTCCCCGCCCCGAGGGGTGCGGTGCAGAGCCCTCGGGCTCCTGTCCCCAACAGCGTCGCTTCCTAACGCGCGGCGGCAGGGGCCCCCGGCGCCGTCGGGAGCGGACAGACGGGCGGCCAATTCCCGGAGGCCTGCGAGCTCGGAGCCCCGGGGGCGGTGCGGGGCTCGGAGCGCGGGGTCGGGGCGGGGGGCAGACAAAGGCTGGGACGGCGAGTGAGGGAAAGACAAAGCGCAGAGGGGGGTCGGCGGCTGCAGTGGGGCCCCGGAGGCGGCTCCGGGCGCGGCGGAGCCAATGGGCGGGCGCGGGGCGGGGGCCGGCGGGGGCGGCGCCGCGATAAGGCGGCGGCGGCGGCGGCCGCTCGGGGACCACTGGCAGCGGCGGCAGCTTGCGCCCGCGCCCTCCTCGCACCCGAGGCGCCCCTCGGAGACCGACCCCCGCCCCGCGGCCCAGGCCGCAGCCCGGTGAGACCCGCAGGCGGGCCCGGGGAGCCTGTACGGCTCCCGAACCGGGGCCCGAGGTGGGGGGCGAGGACCGCCTCCCCTGCCGCCCGCGGGGTCCCGATGCCCGGCGATTCCGCGCTTAGCCCTCGCACGGGGCCCCGCGGCTCGAGTCTGCGCTTCGGGGCCGGCCTCCGGCGGGGCGGCACTGAATCCTGCTTGCTGGGCCCACGGGGTCCTGGGGCTGGGGTCCGGTCCGCGCGGGGCCGGGGGCCGAGGAGCAGGACACGCGGGCGGTGGCTGGGCCGGGCGGGGCGGAGCGGGCGGGGCGGGCCTCTGGGCTGCCAGGCGCTGTCCAGGGGCTGGGCAGCGAGGAGGGCACCCGCGGCCTCGGCGCGGGGCAGCGCTGGGCCGGGGTCAGGCGGGGGCAGCGGGTTCTCGTCGCGGCCCCGCCCGGCCCCGCCCTCTCCTGACCTCCTCTCACCCCAGGTGGGTCCCCGCCCGCGGGGCACACACGGCGGCTGTGCGGGAACCCCCACACCCACCCAACCCCAGCCCCCCGGCCCGTGCTTTGTTCCTCCCCCAAGCACGGTTCCACTCAGGACCCCTGCCCCTTGGGGAGCAGTGTGTGGGGGGGTGAGGGGCGGAAGTGGCAAGACCCAGAGCAACAGGAAATGACTTAGGGAAAGTCCCAACCGCAGCCCCCCAGCCCCCTGCTGTAAACACCCCCCCACCCCTGCAGACTGGGGAAGGGCCTGTGGGGCCCTCCCGACCGACTTCCCCTTGCAGAATCCAGCGGGCGCCGCGTCTCTACTCGGGCCCTCCACCACCTCCAACGATCCATGTTCCAGGCTACAGGAACCGCCCAGGCCACCCCCTCTCATGTAGGTGACCAGCCGGGTGGGAGGGGCCCCCGGGCAGGTGCCTGGCCTGGGGGTGAAGGGGCGAGGAGCAGCGTGTTTGCCTGCCACCCTTTGCCCCTCTTGAGTGCCACTGGGAACTGGGGTGGTGACCCCAGCCATGGTGGGGCATGGTGTGACTGCTCCTCTCCCTCAGGAAGCCAAAGGTGGTGGTGGCGGCAGCACTGTGCAGCGCTCCAAGGTAGGGCCCTGAGGGTGGGTGTGGGAGGAAGGGGTGGGAGCAGGGCAGGCCCCTGGCTGAGTATCCCCACACAGTCCTTCAGCTTGCGGGCCCAGGTGAAGGAGACCTGCGCCGGCTGCCAGAAGACTGTGTACCCCATGGAGCGGCTGGTGGCAGACAAGCTCATCTTCCATAATACCTGCTTCTGCTGCAAGCACTGTCACACCAAGCTCAGGTGCGCCCCTGCCCCGCCTGCCCCTGCCCCTGCCCCTGCCCCTGCCCCTGCCTCTGCCTCTGCCCGCCAGCCCCACCGGCCTGACGTGGGTGTTCTGCTTCTGCAGCCTGGGCAGCTACGCGGCACTGCATGGGGAGTTTTACTGCAAACCCCACTTTCAGCAGCTGTTTAAGAGCAAAGGCAACTACGATGAGGGGTTCGGCCGCAAGCAGCACAAGGAGCTCTGGGCCCATAAGGAGGTGGACCCCGGCACCAAGACGGCTTGAGGCCCCTCTGACCTTCCACTCCCTTGGCAGGGCCGGGATGGGCAGGGGGCTGGGTGAGAAGGAGGCCGGGTCTGGGCTTGGGCAGGGGTGGTGTGGGGAGGGATGAGGCTTGCTCAGGCAGAGGGTCACGGGGCAGGGCCCTGCTCCAGGACTCCTTCCTTCTCCCCCAGGGGTGGGGGTTTGGAACCAGGATTGGGGTTTGATCACCACCCTGCTTCCTGCTGCTTTCCACCCCAGCTTTCCTATCTAGGTGCCTTTTCTCCAGCAAGGAGTCAGAATGCCCCCCTCAGGGTCCCAAGCTCCCTCACTGCCACCCAGGCCGGGCGGTGTCCGGCCCCCACATCTCCCCATCTACCTCTGTCCTTAGCCTGGTCCTGAGCCACGCAGACAGGGAGGAAGGAGGGTGCCACCTGTTGGGCCTCATGAATGCAACTGCGGCCTGTGGGGGAGGGGATGGGGAAGTGGAGCCACCCTGCTCTGGCAAGGAAGGGCCTGCCCCAGTGGGGCTTGGGACCATCTCGCACCACCAGCGTCCATGGAGAAGCGGAAGTAAAGCACCCGCCAGGCTGAGCACCCCAGAGACTGGCAGTGGGGCTGGCTGTGGCCCCCTCCCCTCCCGTTTCTGCTGGTCTGACTGTTGTGATCAACCCCATTTTAAACATGTTTAATCAGTTGCTGACTCTGTATTGTGTGCCTACTGGGGGGCTTTCTGGCAGGAAGGATGCAGATTCACCATGGGGATGGGAAGTGGGGACAGGGCCAGCCCAGAGTACCCCTGGACTTAATGGAAGAAGAGGGCTGGCGATGGGCATCAGGGAAATACTCGCCGGTTTGAGAAAAGGGGGTGCTTCTCTCCCCAGCCAGGACATCATGCTGGCAAACCCAGAGTGGTTTTGTAACTGAAACCCCACTTTGCCCCCTCAACTTTGGGTTGGTTATGACACCCCAGGCCCACAGACTCACACACACACCCCAGTGTGAACAAGAGAGCGAGAAGCATTGGGTCTGAGAGTGGGAGGGCTGGCCGTCGGTGCGTGATGGCACCTGGCCTCGCTGCAATTTAACATGAGGCACAAGTCAGAACCCTTTTGCTGAGCCCTTGGTGGAGCCCCCCTTCCCCTTATTCCTAGCCCTTTGCCCTGGAAGTCAGCCAGGAATGGTGGGAACCAGCAGACCCAGCAAGTGCTGTCAAAGGTCTCAGTAACTACCATCCTTGTCCCTGTGCCCTTTCCCCATGCCTTTTCAAGCTCTGGGGAGTGAGCCAGCCACAGCTACTGTCCTAGGTAGTCCCAGGAGAAACTGTTCATCTCCTCTGAAAACCCAGGCACATTGACAGACGATAGTTTGCAGCAGAGGACCTGCTGCCACTACCCCATACAACTGCCTGAGTTCCTAAGTGATCTCATACCCATGGACCAGGGTAGGCAGCTGGGCCTCCAGTTCTGGTGGCCGATGGGTCACTGTGCCATGTTGAGGTTGGCACTGCTCCTTGACGAAGCAGAGATGGCACCCCAGGCCTGGGTCCTGGTAATGTGAGAAGAGCTGCTCAGAGCCTGTCAGGGCAGGCCCAACTTCCTGCACCAGAGGTCTCAGATGTGGACAAGGACAGTCCCTCCCTGCTCAAAGTTAAGCAACAGCAGCAGGTGGGCCAGAGGGAGATACCAGAGAGGTGGCTCCTGGAAGCACCTGACCCCTCCCCTGCAAGGATGGGACTAAAGGGAGTCCTTTTCTGGGCTAGGAAGACCCTACTAGATGCCATGAAGTTCCCAAGAACCCAGCCACTAGTGACACTGGGGCCAAGAGGGCCACAGTGCCGCCTCAGTAAGTCAGCTCTGATGGAACCACCCCCAGTGGAACTCCTGGAGGGGCAAGTGGAGGGAAGGGGGAGCCACCTCCAGGCTAACAGCAGTACCCAGCCAAATCATCCCATCTTTGAGTCACCTGAAGTTCTCTTCTGCTTGAGGGGCTCCACCTTGTGGCCAGGCACCATACCTGGCCTCTCCCAGGCAAGCATCTACCTCTACCCCCACCCAACCGAAAGCATTACCACGGAACCCCACTGGTATAAATGATCCCTTTTATTGTAAGTAATGCGCAACACTGGCCTGGCTTTGCACTGCAAGCCCTCGGTCAAGATATAGTCAAATAACTATGGCTGCAGGTTCTTCTGCACAATCCACAATTCAGACACAGACACAGAGCTGGGGTGGGTGGGCAGGTGGGTCAGGAGGGCAGCAGAGTGTGGACTGGCCCTAGCCCTGGCCTCTCCATGCAGGGCTGGCCAAGGCACACCCCATGGAATGATGAGAAAATGACGGCATGGCCCCTTCCCACAGCAAGCCTGGGGCTGCTAGGAAACTGCCCTTCAGAACCTTTGGGCCCAGGTCATCCTAGAGCCCCACAACTTTTCATCTGGATTAGTTAATAAAAAACAATAAATTAAAATTAAGCAACAGCTTGGTCCTGAGGATGCTGAGCTAGCATGTCCACAGTTTTTGGCACAAAAAAGTCAGGGGTTTTTTTTTTTTTTTTTGGTTTTTGGAGTACAGGGTTTGTTGGCTTGTTTTCAAATTCATTTTTAAAACACATTCCCTGTGAGGTAAGACCCCAGGGGGTGGGGTTCTGTGAGAGCCTGAACCTGGGACACACACAGTTGCAGAGTCAGCCGGCACCATGCTCTCTATCCTCTTGGGGAATTGGGGGGCGGGGGGGTGTGAGTGCAGGCCAAGAAGAGTGTGGAGCCAGCAGGATGGGGGCGTGGAGAGGCTGAGCTGCCACACAGCAGCTTTGGTCGAGATGAGGGGCCCCACCCCACCCTGGGCAAGTGTGGGATGGAGGGGGCCTGACAGAGGCCTTGGGGAAAAGGGGATAGAAACAGAGGGGCCCGGACCCAACTGGCACCATGCAACAAACATTTCTGCAAAACCAGCTGCTTTCATTTTCTCTTCTCTCTCTTGAGGCGTCCATCACCTGTAACAGTCTAGAATTGATATATATAAAAACCATCAAATATGATCTGAGATATAAATTAACAAGTACAAGGCCTCACATTACATGATGTGAAAAGGCTAAAAACAGCGATAGAAACTACATTCATAAAAGTGCATCGTCAACATACAACGAAGGCTTTGGCTTGTTCTGTGCCCGTGGGGATGCAGGCACGGCTGGCAGGGTTGCCTGGTGCTCACCCCCAGCTCCCTGGAGACACCCATCCCTGGGCACTGGCTTTTTTTTTTTTTCCTTTAATGACAACTCCCAAGGAAACTGGGTGTTGAGAGGGAGGAGCTCGAGCAATAGGCACATTTTGGAGGGGAGGGGCCGGAAGAAAGGACCAGCGCCCAGGCTGAGGTAAATATGGCCAACTCTAAGCTGCTTGGAGGTGCTGTTTCCCAGACACCTGCTGCTACTCCTCCCACAGGGGAGGAGCAAGAAGGGAAAGAGGCTGAGACCTCCTGGGGGTGAGCAAGGCTGGCTAAGGAAGAACAGAGCTGGCAGTTTTGGACACAGTTGGTGGAAGCACATGGGCTTTCCCTTCTACCAGATGGAGGGGGCTCTGGCCTGGCAGGTCACAACTCAGGCAGCCTGAGACACCTCCCCAGGCTCTCTGGGCTCAAGGCACCAGCTGGGCCAGATGCCCTCACTGTGTTGTCCATCTTCCCTTCCATCCCAGGGGGGAGCTGATGCCAGACCAGGAGCACAAAGGCCATTACCTTCAGCTCTTCCCAGTCCAGCCCAGGCCCAAGCCCACAGCAGGGGTACTCAGAGCCCAGAGGGCACAAAGTCTCCAGTTTAGAAACTGGGTACAGCATAAGAGTGACTACAACTTGTAAAACAGAGACAATTGCATTGACAAAATTGGGTCTCCCCACCTCAGTGGGGACAGTTCCACATCTCAGGTTCCTGCTTATGGGGGCAGGGTCACGGGGACAGACAGGACAGGCTCCTCCTTCCCTGAATAAGGCAGCATGACATTTGCTCCATTCATCTTTGGTAAAGGATAGGACTGGCAGAGCTGACCTGGGGCTCTCAGGGAGGGGCAGCCTGGGCCTCTGCCTGCCATTGCTTGAGGATGCTGAGCTTTACCTCAGGCTTGAGTGGGCTCATCCAGCCCCAAGACACCCTGGTGGTCTCCAGACATTGGGAGGAAAAACAAAATAACACTCTGAATGAAAATAACACTATTCATACCCTGGCATCAGTCCTGTGCCCCTAGACCCTCTGGGCTTCGGTGCAGATTTTGCAGTGTCAGGATACAACCCAAGGGTGGGGCTCATGGCTGCCTAGCACACTGTTCCCGGCCCCTTCCCTCCACGCTTTGCTCAGGATGCTGGGAGCTCTTGGGTCTGGCAGGCTGGGGACTCCCAGTCCTTGAAGCTGCAGCCACCCCACCCCAGCTCTGAGCCCCAGTGGCAGAAGGGGCACAGACAAATGCTGGCTGGGCTGTAGCTCAGCTCCATGGTCCACGGCCTTGCCTGGAGAAGCAGCAACTTCGCTGAGCCCCACAGCAGCCCCTTGCTCGTGTGGTAAAGGGCGGCCAGCAACAGCATGGACTTGAGAGCTCAGTACACGAGCTGTGCAAAGTGGTGTGTGAGCAGCTCCTCAGCTGAAGGTCTCTGGCGAGCCTCCACAAAAATGCGCCTCAGGAAGTCCCGGCCGTGTTCAGAGATATGGGAAGGCAGCTGAGGATTGGTGGGCTGGGTGGCGATCTTGAAGATGGCGGCCATAGCTTCATACTCTGCCCAAGGTGGTTTCTCTGTCAGCATCTCCACCACAGTGCAGCCCAGGCTCCTGGAGAGAGAGAAGCCCATGTCACTCCTTGGCGAGCCTGGGGCTCCCAGCTGTCCTGCCTACCACTGTGAAAGGAGGGCCTTTCTCAGAACACACTGAAGCAAAGGATGGGCCAGGCTGAGAGTTGGTATCTCTCAGATCCCCAAGGCCAGAAGAGGCTCCAAAGCACTCTTGGCCCCTTGTCCACACGGCTTCATCAACCTACACATCCCCACCCACCCAGGTCATTCTTGAGGGTGGGGAAAAGAGAACTACTTAGTATTAATGGAACAGCTCCAAGATAATGTATTAGTTTCCTATTGCTGCTGTTACAAGTTACCACAAACTCAGTGACATAAAAACAACACAAATTCATTATCTTACAGTTCTGGAAGTCAGAAGTCTAAAATTAGTCTCACTGGGCTAAAGTCAAGGTGTTAGCAGGGATGGTTCCTTTTGGAGGCTCTGAGGGAAGACTGTTTCCTTGCTGTTTCCAGCTTCTAGAGGACACCTGCATTCCTTGGCTCCCAGCCCCCTCCTTACATCACTCCAGCCTCCTGCTTCCATTGTTACACCTCCTGCTACCCATTCCAATCTTCTGCCTCCTTTTATACGGACCCTTGCAAATACACTGGGCC
The DNA here is from genome assembly GCA_023783475.1 of Daubentonia madagascariensis. Taxonomy (NCBI): domain Eukaryota; kingdom Metazoa; phylum Chordata; class Mammalia; order Primates; family Daubentoniidae; genus Daubentonia; species Daubentonia madagascariensis. Next base: position 15,301,433 of record JAKFHU010000487.1, read on the forward strand.
CACTTGGATAATCCAGAATAATCTCTCCATCTCAAAATCCTTAACTTTACATCTGCAAAGGCCCTTCTGCCATATAAGGTAACATTTACGGGTTCCAGGGATTAGGACGTGGACATCTTTGGAGGACCATTATTCAGCCCACCACAATAACTTTCCAAGGGGAGAAGCTCTCACAATTTCTGGGCCCTTGAGGACGGACATACAGTTAGGTAGAGCAAATACAAGCCATCAGAGCACCAGGAGAAGAGGCAGAAGTTGCTCTTATTTAGGTACTAATCGAGACCTTTGGAGTGGATCCTATATCTTTAATGGATTTTGCAAATATACAGGATGTTTTCCATGGCCTAAGTCCCCAGAACTAACAAACAGTTTGCTACTTGGGGGTTAAAACATAACCCATCCAGGCTAGGCAGTGGCTCATGCCTGTAATCCAAGCAGTGTGGGAGGCTGAGATGGAAGGATCGCTTAAAGCCACCAGGAGTTTGAGACCAGCCTGGGCAACATAGAGAGACCCCATCTCTACAGAAAATTTTTAAAATTAAGAAATTAGCTGGATGTGGTAGCACATGCCTGTAGTCCTTGCTACTTGGGAGGCTGAGGAAGGAGGCTCGCTTGAGCCCAGGAATTCGAGGTTACAGTGAGCTGTGACTGCACTACTGCACTCCGGCCTGGGCAACAGAGTGAGACCCCACCTCAAACAAACACACAAACAAAACAAACCACAACCCATCTGTTGTATGTGCTACTGCACACACCCATACCCTTGCACACATGGAGCCTGGACCCTGAGTGCATGCCCTCCTACCACACCTCAAAGTCCCCAAGGTGAGTTTCTAATTTAGAGCCACTACAGCCCGGGCAGGGAGATGGGGTCCCACATGTCCAGCACTCACCACACATCTGCCTTCCTTCCATAGCCCTCGCCACTGATCACCTCAGGGCTCATCCAGTAAGGTGTGCCAGTGACTGAGCGCATGCCTGTCCCCGACATGCAGATGGTCTGCAGGCGTTTGCTGGCCCCAAAGTCCCCCAGCTTCACATTCCCAGCAGAGTCTCGGAGAATGTTGGCTCCTGAGGCATGAAAGGGCAGAGGCTACAACTTTGGACCCTCCTGCATTTTCTACCATCCTCCCTCCCGCCCAGGTCAGAGAGCTGCTGGTAGCCCCAGCACATAACTGCACACAGCAAGCCATCTAGTGAAGGGAAGCCTCAGACCTGCCATACAAAATGACCACCGCCATGGCCAACACGTGCAGAGAACTTGGTATTTGCCCAAGTTGCTCAACCAATCTTCACACCAGTCCCCCAAGGAAGCAATTGGGGTCCCACTTTTCAGAAAGTTCAGAATGGTTAAGTCACTAAATGGTAGACTTGAACCCAGGTCTTGGGGCCTCCACGAAGCCTGACCCCTGCTCACCTTTTATGTCCCGGTGAACAATCATGTTGCTGTGCAGGTAGGACATGCCCTCCAGGATCTGCCGGGTATACTTCCGGGTCACACTCTCTGTCAGGGCTCCGTAGGCCTTCAACTGGTCCTTCACCGAGCCCTACCAGCCACAAGGAATCCGAGGAAGTCCCCTCAGGGGAGGGGCATGGGAAAGGGGCAAGGTTATTCCAGCCCCCAGCATTGCTGCAAAGGAGTGATTCACCCAGTTCCTATTTGCAACATGCTAGGCACTTTGCCAGGAGCTGTTGGGCAGCTTGGAAAAGAGTGTGAAACAATCCTTCCCTCAAGCAACATAGGACCCAAATCCAGAAGGAAGGCCCCCTGCTCCAGGTGAAGGCTATACTTACTATACAGCACGCCAGCCCTGCAAGCCTCTGGTAAGGGTTGGGCCTGGGATATTTCTCATCTCACACTACACAGCAGCCTGAGGCAGGGCCCTCCTGACCCTAAGTCCTGCCATAACCTCTGGAGCCTCAGGTGGTCAGACTCATGTCAAAGGTGACCCTTCTCCCGCAGTCCCCACATGCATTCAAGGGGCACATACCCCCGGCATGTACTCCATGAAGATGGTCAGGGTCTTCTCGGCACGGTCCCGCAGACAGCCATAGTACTGCACGATGCGCTCATGCTGCAAGTTCTTCAGCAACTGGATCTCACATTCCAGAGCACTCACCTCCTAGGGGAGGGGTCAGCGGTTACCTCAGCTCTCAGGGCTCCAGTTCTGCCTGCTTGGGCTCAGCTCAGCTTGCCCTAGTCAGTGGCCTCACAGAGGTTGCCTTGGGAACTTCCACTGGAGAGAAGGGGGACTCTTTCAACTGTCTGGCCCTTAGCCCCAGTGTCGGGCAGCACTTGGGACGGTGGCACTTCCATGCCTGGAAGAAGGCAGACAGGCAGGTGGGGGAAGGGATTGTGGGTGCTTAGTTAAGGTAACTGCCGTATTTGTCCACTCAATTTGAAGTCTAGGCCATATCCAAAGCTAAACTCCAAAGACAGGTCATAAGATTCTTCCTTTAGAGCTGGACCAAGTGAGTGAACCCCAAGGCTCCTTCCTGGGCTGAGGGCGGGGAAGAGGTGTCTGTTTGGTGGGGGAGACAGGCCATCTTTGTGGCACTGGTCATGGCCTCTCAGTCTGGGCTGCTTGGTACTTTAGCATCAATTCAGTTCCTCATACCCGATCCCTCCCCCAGGTGCTTGGTGCTCCATGGACCGCAGTCCCTTCACCCCTCAGCCAGGGCCAGGGTGGACAGCAAGGGAGCCTGGGAGGAAGAACGACAAGGGAAAAAACTACTCTATGCAATAAGACAGGTCTTTCTGTTGAAAGGGGGAAAGTGAAAGTCAGGCCATGGGGAAGGCAGTACCTTGCTTGTCTCAGGACTATCTGGGTCAAACTGGACCTGCTTGGAAGCAAGTTCTCGTCCTGTGTCCACATCATAGCACAAATAGACCCTGCCAAAGGCACCCTGGCCCAGGAGCTTCCCCCGGCGCCAATTGATGGGGGCACTAGGAGCTACAGGAGAACAGTAGGAAAGAGCATTACTTCATGTACATCATTTATTGATATCCTACCTCATTCTCTAGATGCTCTGTAATGGGACCTCTGGCTCAGTGTCCCCCCTCACCCAGCACCACCACCACCCCAATCTGGAACACACCCAGTGCCCTGGTCAATCAGACCTTAAGGTCAGAGCCCTAAGAAACAGAGAATTGGCTAAAGTCATGGTTAAATGCTCTTCTGCATTGTTCAAATACCTTTACTTCCAAAGCCCCTAAATATTTTAATATGGCAGGGATTAAGGGTATGCTCTTCACTTTAAACATGTAAAAACTAAAGTCCAGAGAGAAGTGACTTGTCACACAACAGTGGATCAGGCCCTGGGTCTTGGGGGTCTGATGCCCACTCTAAGGCTGTTCTAGTGTGGTGAGGATGGGCTAGAACTGCCGCCTGCTGAGCCTAAGGACCCGGGTGGCCTGGCTGTGCTCCCAGCCTGGCAGCTTGTCTGAGATGGCCTGGGCCGTCTCCTCCTAGCCAGGGACAGCTCCTCACACTTGGTTGGCACATTCCTCTCTTGCACAGAGAGGGCGTTCTCGCTGTCTGTACTCCGCAGGCGCCCACGGGGGTCCAGGTATTGCACAGCCAGACCCATGTTGTCGCCATTTGTGCTCAAGGAACGGCTGGAGGGCACCAGGGTGAACAGGTTGCCTTGATGACGCCGTATTCGGGGAAATGTTCTTCTGCCTGAAAGGGTGCAGAGACCAGAGTAGAGCAAGTCAGACCCCTTACCACAAGGCTGAATGTGTAAACCAGTTCCTCTCTAGAAGTAATAGATACCACCAGCTAAGGCCCATCCTATCTGCCCTGCCGCCTGACTCATGCCACAAAGGCTGCTGTCCCAAGCACCCCAAGAATCAGGACAAAAGCAGAAATTAGGAAGAAGCCTGCCTGATTCAGGGAGTCCTGGCCAAAGGAAAGGCACAGGGCTGGCCCACAGGCCCCCAGTTGTTCACAAAGCCAACCCACAGGTAAAGGCTCTGTTTTCCTTGCATCTTGCTCCTCACCCCTCTGCATGGCCCCAGTCTGTCTGCTGCTGCAGGGAAGAAAAGGGTGCCCCTAGAGAACACTATAGACTCAGACAAAGGTCAGGGTTCTCAGTGGCAGCATCTTGGGTCTACAAATACCACCCTGGTTTTTTTTTGTTTTTTTCTGTTTCCTGTGCCTTAAGTCTGGGCCACAATTCCTCAAGAATAAAGGAAAACACTGGGTCTGGAGTGCCCGGGCCCAGCCCTCTGGTGATGGCTTTTCCATGGCATGGTGGAGCTCTAAGCACTCCTTTCTCAAGGCAGCCAGCAGGGGGCAGGGTGTAGGTGCACTCACCATCGTTGTAGTCCTTGTGGTGCACAGACACATGGTAGCGTCGGGGGTAAGTTCCACCTTTGACCCCTTTGTCATATAGCTGAGTTTCCCGATCTGAGTAAGATAAGGGAATCACTGGCTTCCAGGTAGGTCAAAGTGAGAGAGCCACTTAAGCCCCCAGGTCACCGGAGGCCTCAGAGCAGCAGGCCCGAGAAGAGTTACCAACTCGGAGTAGTCACAGCAGAAGTGTCTGTGGCCCCACCCAGACACCCTGCAGCACCCACCCAGGCTCTGTGGAACTCACCTGAGTACTCCTGTCTGTTGTCGGGGAAGCTCTGGGCTCGGGACATTCGTGATTTCCGGAAGGAAGGGCTGGAGTAAACAAAAAGAAATCACAAAACAGACCTCTGCACACTTCCAGAGCAGCCCAGTAGGGCAACCAGTTGGCCTCCCTTTCTAACTCCCTTCCACAGCACTGGATGAGGGGAGCAGACTTTGAGGGAAAAAGCCCTTTTCTGAGCCCAGCTTCCTCTTTCCATCCTCCCTTCCCTAGTCTGAGGCCCAAATCTGACAAGACCCTGCATGGGAAATCTCCTGTCCTACTGAGCTCCAACCTGGCTGGACTTTTCCCTTCTTGGACTTTCTCCCCGCTCTGTAACAGGTGAAGAGCTGCAAGAGAATCCTTTGCCCAGGGCAGTAACAAATAGCAACAACATCACGGTTTACAGATTGCTGTTTTCTTACCTATTTTACAAAGTGAGCTTTTTCTCCTATGAGGTAGGAAATATGGTATAATAAAAATAATATAATAGTAGGTCCCAATGATTGGACAGCTGCTATACTGTTTCTAGTCTTCACAGATACCCTAGAGGTTAGGTATTACACATCCCTATTTACTTGCCCAAGGATACAGCTAGTAAGCAACAGGGCCAGACTTCAAATCTAGGTCTATAATTCCGAAGTCCGTGTTCTTGCCACTAAACCAGGCATCCTCCTTTCAGACTAATCACCACATCTCATTTTAGAGATGGGAAAACTGAGTAACAGAGAGATTAAGGGACTTGCCCAAAGCCACTCAACTAATATTTGGTGGAGCTAAGACTGGATCTAGGTCTATCTGGCTCCAGATCCCATGATCTTCCCCCTGAAGAGAAGATGAAAGCACTGAGCTCAAGTCAGGCCCACGCCTCAAGGAAGTTAGTCCAGATCATTCCTAATAAGAAGAAAACAAAGCACTGTAGGGACAGAGGAAAAACCTGAGAATAGAGAAGTGGGTAAATTCAGCTGTCTTTCCCAGCATCTACATGAATGTCCCTTTCCCTTACACAAGAGTGCCATCTGAGAGGGCCACAGGTTAGAAACTTTAAGGCAGTGACTGAGGGTGGAGGGAGCTGCTCCCTACTATTTCCCAACTACTACACCTTCTGTGGTCCTCCCCTCGTGGGCTCCCCCCACCAAAGCTCAGGAGATAGTCCAAAGTCACAGTCAGTCCCTGTCCTGGCAGAGCCCTCAATCTATGGCAGCAATTCCTGGCACTCTTTCCTGTGCCTTCTTGCTCCCCTGGTTGGAGAGCAAGCCCAAAGCAAGGCTACATATTGGAAACCAACAAGTAACTATGACTATATTCTATGATATCTAGAGGGAAAAAAGTGCTCACCCATGTTCCAGTCTGTTAGGAGAGAGAGGACAAGTTTGGCCACAGTCGCAAGATCACTACTCACATGAACAATCAGTTCCACAAAGGAAAGAAAAAAAATCCCCAAACCTGCTCCATAGCCTCTGACCATAGACCTAAGCCCAGCCAGACATGATCAAACATGCTCTTGGGCATAATGAGGTTGAGGCGAGGGAGTGGTGGGATCAGTGCCAAGGCCTGTTCCAAACATACCCCTGCGCAGGGCCATTTGGCATGTAAAGGACAGCACTTGTTTCCTCCCAAAGTGTAAGAACAAGATACACAGCTAGCAGGCGGTGTGGTACGCTAGACAGTCTGGATATTTTGTTTTCTGATTTCAGTTTCTTATTCTCCCAGAAACACTTGGAGAAAAAAAATGAAAGTAAACCAATGGATGAGAATTCAGTTTTTCCCCCAAAACATCGATGGTCCACTGCTTCTCAGTTCAGATCACAGCAATGAGGCCAAAAGTACAAGATATACTTCCAGCATATATTATGTGGAAAGTCAAAACATCTTGCACTTAGAACAACACCGCACTTAATAAATGAGCTGCTATTTTATGAGCTATTATTACATTCATTGAATTATGCAAAACAATATTCTCATGGCATTTGGGAAATTAAGGGGAGGGCTTTCCTAAGAAGCATGATGTTTTAACCCTGGGCCTACAATCTAGCTCAGAGACACACACTAGCTAACTCTACTTCCTCAGACAGTTCCAAAAATACCTACGTATTACCCCCCAAACCACCCACAGTCCCATACCTGTCTGCTGACCTGTCCAAGGATTGGCAGCTTCCCGACAAGGAATTTTCTGCACTGCTCAGAGGATCCAGCATCTGTAAGGCAAGTCATACGATAAAACCATAGCCCCAGCCCAAATCCCAACGAGGTGACCCAGGCTTTATGACCCAGTCAGGGCCAGCAAATGGTCTTTTTAATCAATATGAAGTGCATTTTCTCTCCCCATGCAGTGGGAAGAATGGTTAATAAGGTACCATTCTTCCCTTTAGTTTGAAGGGCAAGTTTCCAGGAGGGAGAAAAATGCTTGGCTGGCATCCCAAGGAGCTCTGCCAGGAGAGCAAAGCCAAGATGCTGCTTCTCTTGCTGGCATTTTCTTGGCTCATTAACATTGAGACCTGGCACTGGAGATGGTACTACACTGTAAAGGCTTCCAGTGAGTTTGGGTGGGGCCTTAATGCTTCTGTTTACACTCCATAATTTATAATTTACAAAGACAAGTATTGCCTCATTTCACAGATAAGTCCTACAGGCCTAGAAAGGTTAGGAGACTTGTCTAAAAAAGTCATAAAACTAGTTAGTGCACAGCTGGTACCAGAACAAAAACTTCCCAGTTCCTGGTTCCAATGCAGAGGTAATAGGTATCTATATAAATCAAAACATTTCTCTGGCCCCTGGTCAAATGAAGTAACAAAAAGCCTTCAGAATAGCTTTTTCTTCAGTTAATCTCCCGAAGGTCCAACCATTCATTTTCTCTGTACAGAAAATTTCAGAGAATTCATCTAAGCTCCAACATTAAATGTTACATAGGGAAGCAAAGTATCAGAATTATGAAAATTCACTAACAACCTTCATAAAATTAGTTTTCAACTCAAGTATCTTTTCCCATTTAATACTATCCCCACTTATAATTTCAAATGCTTTAAGTCATATTGTCATATATGATTTTTAAAAATCTGCCAGTCAAGGCAAATTAATTGCAAAGTAAAACTGCAAATCTTGGCTAAGGATATAGGATGTCCCAAAGTGAATGAAACCAACATAGGAAAGAATTGCTCCTAATCCATCAAGTGCATCCTTGGCAAAGTTAGACCACTTAACAGAAAAAGAGAAAATGGATGATTATAACAACATAGCAGGTATGATGAAGGAGGAAGAATACCAAAAGTTCAAGAGAGGCCTTGGGAAAAACGCTGAGTCCTGTGAATGCTCTTGCAAAAAGTGACCCTCTTTATGATAGTGCTACAGAAGTCAAAGGGGAAGTGAAGGAAGTTACATTGTGTTAGCATAGTTTCTGTTAGAAAAATTAGGCTGAAAAAATTAACATGAATCATGCCTTATTCATTCTAAAAATTGGCAAATAGATGCAACTATTACCTAAATCTGAATAAAGAAAAACAAAATAAATTTATCTTAGTTTCACTCGTCAAGAAAGTCCCAGTGGAATATTTTCACTACATACTATACTGTTTTTGTCCCTGTTAAGTGGATTTATCTTGAATGGCCCATTACCAGGAGCAATTCTCTTTAGCTAAAGGGGTAGGCACTGCGGTAGGACTTTGGCAATCCCCAGCTGCCACCTTCCCTGGCCTCTTTCTAAAAAGTCTGTTCTCACTAGGAGTGAAATCCTCCCATGCCTTCCAGGGCCAGGCAGGTAAAGTACAGAAGTGAAGGGGCTAGGGCACAGGACCATGGGGAGAGACAGAGACCAAAGGCAATTGAGCTCATGTGCAATCTCTGGGATTTTACACCCAAGTCACCCTAGAACAGCTGATGTTCAAATTTGTTACGTAGCAATAGATAGCTAATATAGCTGTCTACCATCATAGAAGATCACCCTAACCAACCCTACGGTGTAATTTGGATACGGTTTACTCCCTACCTTCCATCAAGAAATAGCAAAACTAAAATAGCCAATGCAAAACACAATCTGTCAATTTAGGACTGGTCATGTGCTAAAACTGCTGAAATGAAGATAGGTGGTTGTAAGAATATACACAAATAGCAGAGTAGTATTCTGTGGCGGACAGTGAGAGGACCATGAAGAGGGAAAATCTGTCAAGTGCTCACCCAATACCAAGGAGGCTAGGTAGACTAGATCCCACCTTTGGCAGGAATTGATATTTGGCCCCTAGAAAGGAATAATCCATATCTGGGCAGGCCTGGCTTATAAAAGAGCTATTTGATAGGGTTTAGGTCCCTCAGGTCTGCACTGTGCCCATAAAGAATCCCCTGTCATAACCTTGGTCTGACACAGGCCATGGGCACACCCCAGCACCCCCGCATACTCACGCACTGCTCGCTGGTCTCTGGAATGAACTCCCCCTCACTGTTGATGCTGGTATAGGACCCCTGCCGGGCAATGTGCTGCTGTCGCTCAGGGACATAGCCAGGGGGAGGTGAGCTTCGGCCAGGGTTCTGGGAGCCTAGAGCACAGAAACAAGCCTTTTGACAACAGAACCCAGGATGTGCAGTCCAAGAGGAGCAGGCATGGAACCAGCTCAGAGATACTGGGCCCTAGAGGTCAGGGATATGACTCAGATGGGTCATGGCACCTAAGTCTAGCATGCTCCAGCTCCCTAATAGGAAACAAACTCCAGATATGGAGCAGGCACTAGAGCGTGTATGACCAAGAATCTTGGCACAAAACGTGAACCAGAATAACCCTTGTGAAACCAATTTAAGCTGGCAATCAGACCAGTTTTGTTTTTATTTATTTATTTTTTTTGGAGATAAGGTTTCATTCTGTTACCCAGGCTAGAGTACAGTGCCTGATCATAGCTCACTGCAGCCTCAAAGTGATCCTCCTGCCTCAGTCTCCCAAGTAGCTGGGACTACAGCCACCCAGCCACCACGCCCAGCTAATTTCTTTTTTGTTTTGGGGGGGGAGAGACAGGGTCTCACTATGTTGCCCAGGCTGGTCTTGAACTTCTGGCATCAAGCGATCCGCCCACTCTGGCCTTCCAAAGGGCTAGGATTACAGGCGTAAGCCACCATGCTCAGCTCCAGATCAGCTTTTTAAAAAAACCCTGTATATTCCTTCATAAAGTCACCCTTTCTTCCTCTAGAACACCAATGCCATTTCCTCCTATACTAGGAAGAACCTAGGAAAATGATCACTACATTGGCCTAGTCCTCTTGAGCTTTGGGTCCCAGCAGCATTTTGAGGCTGGGGGCCAAGGGAAGGTAACTGGATATAGCTGGGCACCTCTCTCTGCTGCCCTGTTGCCCCAGTCAGGGTCTCCCCTTACTTGTTCTCTACCTGTATCAGGTAAGAAGGCCCTCCCAATGGTCTGGCCAGGAACTACAGGTGGCCTCCTCCATCCCTACCCATGCCCGTATTTCCTGGCTACTACGAGTAATGATATTATCTTGCATTTATAAAGTAGTGCTTTACTTTTTGTTGGACATTCACAGACGTACCTGCTAAGTGGCAGGCATTTTTACATTTGCTACTTCACTTAATCCTTTCAACAATCCTGAGAGGTACACATTGGCTTTACTTAACAGAGAAGGAAACTGAGACTCAAGGAGCTTTACATTTCTCAAAAAATAAAAAAATCCAACACAGTTTTAAGAAGCAGAAATTATTCCTGTTTTATAGTTAAGAGAATATAAAGCTAATTTGTAGGTACTTTTGCCACATCAGCTTGTAAAATGGAATGGTTTATCATCCTAACATCAGTGAATGACATGGGTGTGGAGACTCTTTGTAAGTCATTGAGTAATGCTTTTCAGTCATAAGGAATTTTGAGGCTGAGAAATCAGGTCTCCCTACTCCTCGCCTAAGAGCTTTTTCTGACTGATTCTGTTGCTTTGTATGATCAGAAAAGCAGGCAAAAGTAGGGCCAAAAGTTTGCATCTTTTTTCCTCCCTAAGCTCACCAGACAAACCAGGAAGGCCACTCTTCGGAAGGTTTAAAAAACCTCTAACAATACCCACACACAAATATTTCTAGTAGTTTCAAAACTTAAATATAGGGCTCTTATCCTGGCCCTTTTCCTGTTCTGGAAGAAATAAGTTTATCTAGTTGTGTAGAAAACCAGAGACATGAGAGCCCTCCACTCCCTTATCTGACACTCGCCACCTCTCCCTCACAATCCAGCAATTCCCAGACACAGAAACAGCAGAAGTTCTATCCCTCGACAAAGCAGGGTACTTTACTTGCTGGCTGGTTTCTCCAGTCTAGTTTAGGGGCTGTAGCATTAGGTTTTCTGAAATGGAACTGCAGGCAAGATGCTCTGTGGGAATGGCTAAGGAAGACAGACCTAGGGAAGAACCTGACTCATTCTACCCAACTACAGGCAACTGACAACTCCCTCCTTTCTTTCTTTTTTCTTTTTTTGAGACTGGGTCTCACTAGGTTGCCTGGCCTGTAACTCCTGGGCTCAAGTGATCCTCCCACGTCAGCCTCCCAAGTAGCCGGGACTACAGGCATGTGCCACTGTGCTGGGATTACCTCTTTTCTTGACAGTACCCTAGTCTAGACCAGTTTTAGAAGGAAAATTTGAGAGGCACACAGTTTTATATATATCCACTCTGCCTGTGCTCTGGAAGTAGAGATGGTACACCAAGGACTATGCATCTACTGCAGAGGCTGCTAAAGAGCCCAGCTGAGGTTCTTTGAACATCCTGGAAGAAAGGGTAGGCCTAACACATTGCTGGGGCTCAACAAAACTTTCTGAGCCATGGAGACACCTCCCACTATTCCAAGGACCCTTGTAAGGAAGAAAAACACTTCACAGAAAAAAAGAATGACCAGCAGGGTTACTCTTTGAAAGACAGTTTCTAATGAGTTTAAACTATTATTTTCAATGTTCTTCAAGGAACTGCCTCCTTTATTCTTCCACATGAAGTCAGCTGTTCAGAACATATGGCTCATTTGGTTGTATAGAATATATTTTAAAGAATTTGCCACCAAGAACACTTCCAATCTCTTCTTGGAGGCATCAATCCAGTCTCCCTCCAATGTCTCAGGAGGGAAGGCTAACATGGGGCCCTCAGTAATCTGGCTTCCCCACCTGACTCCAGAGCAGAAGCCAGAAACAAAATTGTTCTGAAAACAGGCATAGAATTTTGCTGGATTTCCTGTCTCAACATCTCACACACACAGTACAGGCAACCAATTCTGAGATGAAGTAGTACCTGAGCCATGCCTATCTAATGATCTCAAACAGCCCAAGGAAGAGAGTCTGTCCATGTTTCCTAAGCCCTATCAGAAACTAAAGTTGCTCTGAGTGTAAACTTAGGGATATTGTGCCATGAACAGAGCAATGAAATCAGCCAAGGCAATTTTTTTTCCTTTTCTTTTTTTAGAAAAGACTCTGTCACCTCTCATTTAACCCTTACAACACCCCTGCAGTGGAGGTGCATTATTATCACCCACATCATGCAGAGGGGAACCTGAAGTCCAAAGCCATAAAGTGACTTAATGGTGGGGCTGAGGCTAGAGAACAAGCTTTGTTAACTTACAACACAGTTTAGCCAAGGCAATTTTGGGACCATAATTCATTTCCAAAAAGGGCAGGCATGCTGCTTAACAGTGGCACAAGGCAAAACTTCTTCCTGAACTGGTTGGGCCATTCATTCCCCATGAGTGATCCACATAGAGGATGGGGATCCCATCATGAGGAAGTGTGACAGTATTTCTGTCAAGCACAGGAAGGAGGTTTATATGGGGATTTCTTAAAAGCACAGGAAAAACATAGTGCCATGTTTCATGTAGCTCAAATTCAGGGTTGTTTTGTCCATGGTCATTTGTGAGTCGGAGGCCAGGGATACAAAATGCCATTTGGCCAACAGAGGGCCCGTGGGCAAAGACAAAGTGGTGGGAAGGGGAAATCTGGACCAAGGATAAGAAAATTACTCCACTTTCCAGTGGCCTAGATGTCAAAGACCCACATACCTGGTGGCTTTCCTCGCCAGTATAACACAAAATTCCAATGCAACCATGAAAAAAGGATGGTTTTCTTAAGCTCTACAATGCCTCAGAACATAGAGCACTATTTAACCCTTTGCTTACAGACATTAGCCTAGTGCCTGCTTCCCACTTTTGGCTTTGGATAACATTTTGGTAGCCCACAAGTTCTGTGGCAATTCAATCCATATGCTGGCAACATTTGTCAGCAGCAGAAGCAACCCTAAGGAGGTAAGCAAGGTGGATCGAGAAAAGCCTAAGCTTTGAAATTAGATGAACATGGGTTCAAGTCAGGCTTTGCCATTCATTAGCTGAATGGTTTAAACTGTCATCTCAATTTCCTCACCTGCAAAAATGGGGAGAACTATCTACCTCATAATTCTTTGAAATGTGGTGGCACAGGCACACATTTACATAACACTATTTCTTGGTAGGCACTCCGTAGAATCCCACTTGTTTCCTTCACTTTATGCAGCAGATGTAGGCTCAAGATCTACTCCACCCTTCTAGTATGACTTCCCGTGCTTCTGAAGCTAATTAGATAAAAGCTATATTTCTAAGACTTCCTTTTGGTTCAGCCAATCAGATGCACTTGGATGAGATTTAGAGACTTCCTTCTGTTCCTGTCGCTTCTAGAGTGCAGTCACAGAAGCCTTGGGCTTTTCTGCTACAGCATTAGCAGAGACTCCACACCTGATCTCCAGCTTTACCGACGTCAAGAGACAGGTGTGGACCAGAGCTGAGGGGCACTGGCCTTCTGAACTGGTGACTTCCTGATTACAGAAGAGGGAGGAGCTCCATGGTGTGTCTTAACCTAGAGTCTGCTTTTCTCACTCCCCCAGTGATTCCATAAGCCAGAATGTGCATTGAACCTCTTCTTCCTGAAACTAGCTAGAGTGGGTTCTCTTCTGTGCAATTGGACCCTGACCAACACACTCTGGAATGGTATTAACACATTTTACCTAGAACAAATAAAAAATGTCTCTTGTAAGGGATTGATTAGAAAGAAAGAAAAACTTCACTTATTGATGAAATCTCAGACATTGGTCCAAACTATGCCCAGACGGGATGAACTGCCCTCAGTCTGTTACATGGAGTGTCTGAGGTAAGACCTCCCTGGGATAAAGTATCCATGGTTCCCCTGATACCCATCCCCCCCTCCTTCACCAGCTCCACTGAACTCTCCCCTGGTTTTGCAGGTGGGATGGGACTAGCTCACAACACCAGCACTACAGAACCAGGAGGGCCTGGGGGAAAATAGTAAACGCTTTCTGAGCTTTTATTTCCAGCCAGAGACTTTCACTTTTTCCAATCCACACTGTGCCTGCAGAGAGCCAGCCTTGTTATCTGATGGGCAACGTGCCAGGGGCTATTGTGCACAGGCCCACAGCCTGGAGCAGGAAAGGGAAGTCTCCCCAAACCAATGGCTATCAGAGGAAGTGAATGGAAAAACCAGGAGTTGGCAGAACTGCTCCATGGCATTTTCAGTTTTGTTTTTATCTTCATTTCAGAAATTGGGAGCCAAGGAGATGCACAACAGCAGTCAAGAACAAGTGAGACAGGGGGCTGAACCGGACAGGATACTGGACCATAAGACTCACTGATGGTCACATACTTATCAGGAGTGACAGCTATGAGCCAGACAGCACAAAGCACAGTGCTATGCAAAACAGTTCATTCCATAGGTCTCAGAAGGCAGGCACAGGAAGGGGTCACAAGTTCTCCGGGACACCCTTCCCTGGCATTCCAGCCTGATCTTGCTCTAGCCTCATTGGGCCATTTGAGCCAAGGGCACAATTTGAGATGGGCAACACCACACCAGCTGAAGCAAAAGAGCACAGTAGTAATCCTCTGTTCAGAGTGGCCCACAAGTTCCCAGGAAAGCATTCTACACATAAAGAGAAGACCGGGGTTCAAGCCGCCAGCTGTCTGCATTCCTCCCTGGGCATGCTAGCTCTTTGCTAGCCTTCTTAACCCAGAGAGGCAGAGTCAGAGGAAAAACTCACCCTAGAATATGGTTGATTCTTTTGCTCTGTACTCTGACTCAAAGCTGAAAGAGAGGCTCTCAGATTCTGGCCTTTCTCATAGGAGAACCCTCATCAGGAAGCTGATGCAGTCAGGAAGTTGCCTCTACAGGGAGTTCTAGGGCTTTGGGTCAGTGTTAATGTGAAGGGGTCATTGCAAGTACGAAGAGATAGCTTTTTTTGGCCGTCAACTATTTTCTAAGTCCTTTTCTCTCTTTAGGGACAGATGAGATGGGGAGAGGAATCAAAATTTTTTTCTTCCTCAACAAAATCTTAACCAGTATTTCCCAATATGCTCACACTGGACCAGGCTATGCAGAACAGTGCTTCTCAACACTTTCATCCTATAAGACCCTGTGTTTCAACTTTCAAAATTCCTATTTTATTTTGAAGTTGCTATCACCAGTTTCTGGTCTCATCTAGCATCACAAAAGAATTTGTAGTGAGAAGGAGAAAAAAAACCTTTGGAATTAAAGGAAGCTGACCATTTTGTTTTCACATGTATGGTTGCTACCTCTGTAGTCCTGGTTTCTACCCTTTCAAACCTGTACTAGGACTAGAAGCTGGTCCTACTCACTGCTACCTCTTTACTGCCCAGTTGTCGCCGTAAGTCATCTCATCCTTTCAACGTTCCTTTTTTTGTCCTCTGCCTGAATATTTCCTCCTCTTCTCTCAGAAGCAGAAGGCCCGCACCTCCTTGCCAAGGCACTGTAAGCCTGGACTCCTTGATTCATCCCCTGCAGGAGTCAGCTCTCCCATGGCCTCCTCTTCACCGCCTTCGATCTCTCCTTTTCAGTCATCTTTATCCCTCCCTGCATAACCTTGCTCAGATCTCCAGCCTGAAAACATCCTGACTTCATTTCTGCTGCTCCCTTAAGCCACAAGCCCACCTCTTTTTTCTTTTACTATCAAACTCCTTGAAAAACCTGATTGCCTCCACTCAGGGGCTGCAGTCTGACTTACCTCACTGTGGGACAAAATGGCAAGACAAGGAGAAGGATGGAATAAGAACAAGGCAAAGCCACTTAACAAGATACACTAGACCAAGCAGAAGTCCAAATGTGGCAGGGACAAGTCCTTTAGCTGAGGCTTGGCTACATGGCTTAAGGGCACCACCCAATGTATTGCAGAAGAATGGTTCTTGAGCTCAGTTTCAAAGGTGGGTAGAATTTCCATAGACAAAGATATGAGGAAGGACATCATCAGGTAGGGAAATTCCATCTGCCTGCCTGGCCATCTCCCCACACAAAGATTAACTCCTTTCCCAGCAGGTTGTTTTGTTTATTTCTGTTTTCTTAGCATGAACTAGTTTAAGAGACCAACCAGCTTGAAAATAATTGGAATTCAGGATATGCATATTATAATGGAAAAAACAAAGGGTGAACATGATAGCTGGTTTCAAATAATTGGAACACTGTCATATGAAAAATCTTATCTGTGTTATCTGTGTTGCTCAGGAGAGCAGTGCTAGAATCAATGAGTAAAGTGAGAGGCGGCTAATTTTCAATTCGAAATAAGGAATAATTTCAAATAAATGGAGATGTCTAAAATTGGATTGGGCTATCCTGCACTTCCCCATCTTTGCAAATGTTGCAGTGGGAGCTGAATGACCTGCATGTTGCAGTCTCTCACTAAATATTCACTGGTATGTTAATGTTGATGGCAACAGAGAGGGGAGAAGAACTGGGTGGAAGATTGAATTGCTAAGGCTCACCAACCAGAGACTTCTCCTTTGACCCCATTTCTACTGCTAGGACTTTTCCTAGTCTGTCATGCTTTAACCTCGATTCCTCTCTCTTCCTATTTCCCTTTACTTCCAGAAAGCCATTTGTGAATGAAAATGATAGGTTTGTGTTTCTTACTCTTGGTCTGTCCTTTCCAACCTTGCTGGTCCATGTAAGGCCTCCTCCCCACATTCCTAATTTCCTTCCCTACTCCTCTCGTCTCTCCTTTCCTTTACAGCAGGGGTCCCCAACCTATGGTGAGTTGTATAACTATTTCATTATATATTACAACGTAATAATAATAGAAATAAAGTACACAATAAATGTAATGCACTTGAATCCCAAAATCATCACCACCCCCACCCCCAGCCCCCGCCCCGGTCTGTAGAAAAATTGTCTTCCATGAAAATGGTCCCTGGTACCAAAAAGGTTGGGGACCGCTGCCAGGCTTATCCTCCTCTAACTGGCCACTAAATGTCAGTTTCTAAGGCTCAGTTCTAGGCCCTCTTTTCTTCTCATTCTACAGTCTTTGCTTAGGCACTCTCCTCTGGGGCCAAAGTTTCAACTTGATACTTTCCAGTTTTTTTTCTCTAGGCCTGCTTTTCTTCCTCTGAGCTAGAGACCTGTATATCTAACTGCCCATTTGATAATCTCCTGTTAGCTGTCTCAAAGGTACTTCAACATCAACATGTTTAAAACATTAGGTCTGCCCCTTCCCAGCACCTAAAACCAGGCTGTCTTCCAGTACTCACATCTTAGTGAAAGGCAATGCAATTCATCCAGCTCCGTAAAGCAGTAACTTACCTCCCTCTCTCTCAACACCTGTAAATTCAACCCAATACCACAGTAGTTCTTAAGCCTTTTAATCTTAGAACCCCTTTACACTTTAAAACCAAGGACACTTAAAAGCTTTTATTTATGGGGGATATATCAATTGATATTTACTGTATTAGAAATTAAAACCAGAAATTTTTAAAACATTTTCTCAGAAGAAACCGGGGTGGGGGGGGAGAATTTTAAAAACACAATAATACACAAGCACATTCCATTAGCCATCACAGTGATGACATGACCTCAGGAACATGACCGCTGGAAGACTGCTGGAAAACCACTGTACACTTGTGAGAGAATGCATATCATGTCTTAGCATTACCATGAAAATAATTTTGACCTCACAGACCCCCTGAAAGGATCTCAGGGAATCCCCAGCATCCCCAGATCATGCTTTGAGAACCACTGAAATGCCACGTTCTGTCAGTTTCACCTCAGGGAAAATGTCTCAAATCTGACTGTGCCTTCCTCTCTCCACTGCTGTCACCGGCCTAGTCTAAGCCCTTGTATTTTTTTTCACCTGGACCACTGCATTAGCCTAATTTGGTTCCCTTGGAGCCATTCTTGCCCCCTCCAATCTCTTCTCCACACTGTAGCCAGATCAATCTCTTCAAAATACAAATCTGAATACATACCACCACATAGTCCTCATCACTTAAAAACCCTAAAGTAGCTTTTCACTGCCTTCAATGTGAGGATCAGAACCCTCAGCAGGGCCCACAGGCTCTGCCTCCTCCCCAGCCTCACCCTGCCTCCCTTCCCCTTGCTCCCAGCTCTCCAGCCATCAGGGCTTCTTTCCATTTCTCAAACATACCACACTCCCTCCTGCCATCAGGCCCCTGCACCTGTAGCATCCTCTGCCTGGAACCCTCTTTCCTGCATCCTCTTTGCCTAACTCCCAACTCCCGTTCATGTGTCAGGTGATAGCCTAAGGCTTTCCTGGGCCCAAGATCAGGTCCCATCCCTTAGTTATACACACTTGCAGCATCACACACCTTTCAGTTACAGTTTATAATCATACATTAATCACCTCATGACAAGTAAATGTCTGTCTGTCCACGGGTCTGTAAGGCCCACAGGGACAGGGCCTCTGTCTTTTTTACTTTCCATGTTTCTGGCACATAGTAGATACTTTGGCAATCATCTTTTGCATAAGTGAACAAAGATGCAGTTTGATGGGAAAGCGATAAGACAACATGATAAGCATTATGACGGAGATGCGTATAAGGGGCAAACATTTTCGGTGGTGTCCCTCTGCCTACCAAAAAAGCCTGAGCACAGTCGAGATTCCTCAGAAAGCAGCCCAGGCATCCTTTCTCAGCCTTCTCTGTTCCTCCTCCAAATGCATCAGCCAGTCTGGACCTGAAGGATAGTGAGCTCTCCACAGGCATGGTATAAAAGTCCTTTCTCCTCATCCCCTATAGAAAACCTCCATACTCAAGGTCCAGCTCAAAGAGATCCTCCCCAGAATGCATTTCCCAGGTCATTCCAGTTATTTAGAAATCATCTCTCCAATTTCTTGGCTCTATGGGAAGGCTTACAGGCTCTGCCCACATCCACTACACTCCCCACACACTCCAAAACACCTGGAGTTCTCAGAACCCACCCAGTTCTTTTGCAATGGTGCCTGGTAGGTGCTCTTTCCTGTGCCTGGGGTATCTGTCTCTACTTCATGCTCAGCAAACTTTCGTTTGTGTGTCAGCTCTGACGTTCCCTCTGCTGTGAGAGCCTTTCTCTCTGGGCAGAAGTAGTTACTGCCTCCTCTCTGATCCCACCACCCTTGCCCTTCCGCATGCTCCACTGTAGCATTCATCCCAGCCCAACAGCATGGTACATAATGCTTGCTGAAGGAAGACAGGATCTAGGTGTGCTGAGAGGCTGTGTTGCCCATTTTCTAAACAGGAACTACTTCAAAGAAATCTTATTCCTCAGAATTCTCAGCAAGGGAAATAATTTCCATATATGGCTCCCTACAAGGTAGAAAAAGGGTCCAAATGACCCAGCATTTAGCCCCTGCCTCACACACAAATCACAGACTCTTGCTTGGGGGTTGGAGACCCAATTACTGCCCCTTGTCAATCCTCACTGATTACTCTACAAGGAACAATGCTGTCTACTCCTGTCCCCTCAATCTCTACAAGGATTCTGGAAAAGAGGCCAAGCTGGCAGAGTTTCCCAGGCTCCAGGGCACCCAGATTCCAGGTCCCAAGTCTCCAGTCCTTCACAGGAAAGAATGGTCAAAAATAAGTGTAGACTGAGGTCTTCAAGCAGATGTTTGAGATCACTTTTTCAGGGATATTTAAAGGAATTTAATCATGCCATTACATCATTATATTTTAACCTCCTTGAGAGTCAAGTTACCATCCTAGTTATTTTTATACCCCTCCTCTCTAAATAAAATAAAGGCATAGAGAGGATTACTCTGCACAAAGTGATAGTCAATAAATATTTGATGATTGTTTAATTAATAAATATTTGATTTTTAAAAACATGGGCAGATAAAATAGAGGAAAAAAGGGGTGAAATACTCACTGACAGAGAGGTGCCTGCTTCTGGGCTCAGGGGGCTGGTAGACGGTATTTATATCCCCTGCAGACTGGGAAGCCTTGATCCGCACCTGCCTAGACACCCCAGAGTGGGGAGAGGAACTGTTCTGTAAGAGAAGAGGAAAAAGGCAGATCTTTAAGCAGGAAGGACTACAGATGCCCCTCACCCTTCCCTAGGACTCCCCACACTCTCAGCCACTTTCATGCTTTTAATACATGAGCTACCCAGCTTTCCCCTAAATCTCACTCCTCAATCTGTCTTGGCAAATCACTATTTGTTCAATGTAGTTTTACTGCTTCAGTGATATATAAGCACTGAGACCTGGTGCCCTGATTTAAAAGGTGATGACCCAGACACGGAGGAATAACAGGCATTCCTGTAATAACTGGCCAAACAGAAAAGAGAGCTGTAAATATCCTCTCATAAAATTCTCCAGAGAGCACAGGAAAAATAGCAGGAAATTATTTCAGTAGCAAGATCACCTGCTGGGAGGGGGTCCAATAGAGAATGATGGCAACTTCCCTGCCCAACAAAATTCTGGTTATGATATATGTATTTTAATTAATTAATTAATTAATTAATTTGGTGGGGGTGGGGAGGACAAAGTCTCCATATGTTGCCCAGGCTGGATTTGAACTCCTGAGCCTCCCAAGTAGCTGGGACTACAGGCACCTACCACCATGCCTGGCTTATATATATGTATTTTAATAAGTAGCTCGAAGCTGGGCATGGTGGCTCATGCCTGTAATCCCAGCTACTTAGGAGGATCCCTTGAGCCCAGGAGCTGGAGGCTGCAGCAGTGAGCTATGATGATGTCACTGATGCGTGGGCAACAGAGGGAGACCCTGTCTCAAAAAAATAAAGATAAAATTAAAAAATAAGAAATAAAAAGTAGCTCTATATGTTTCTTTCCCCAACCATAATCACTCCCTGAAAATTAAGGTAAGAAGATCTCAGTTGCTTCAAAGTACCAGAGTTTACATGTAAATCATCTCAGGATCAGGTTCAATTAGGAAAAGCTATCATAGGCACCATTCTGCCAGAGGTCAAAGACCTCAGAAGAGGGTCAGCAGCCTCACCACATCCACCCCCACTTTGCACAAGCCCAGCTGAGCCACCAGGTGAGCCCTACAGAGAAAACAAAGCAACAAAGTGGGGACTTTGTACTAAGAAAGCATAAACCTGAACCTTGGAGGTAAGCAAGTGATGTCAGGATGTGATTACAAATAAGCCAAGCATTACTGAGAGTTGGAATGGGAGCTCAAGATTTATAAACAAGTTGGGTCAAAGTTTCTACTTGCTTCTCTATCTCTGCTACCTCCTACCAAAAAAAAAAAAAAAAAAAAAAAAAGTTCAACCTAAACAAACTCTATATCCTGTCCTCCAGGAAAAAGGCTTCCTACTCTCAGGGGTGAGTTCAGCTGCCAAGCAGCCTCCTCTAGTCTTCAGTCTCCCCATGCCAGACTTTATCACATGCAGGGTTGTCTTGACAAAATGTCTTGCTCTAACGGGAAGTCAGAACCAAGGGGAAGTGAATATTCTTGCTAAAGCCTCCAATGTGCAACAGCCCTCTGCTGAGGGTCAGAAAGGAAACAGCAGTCAAAGCCACATACTTGGGAAGCAGGCAAGTAAAGAGCAAGGGAAGGCCACAGTCCTGCAGTCAGAAAGAGAACAGCTGCTTGATGAGCACCCTAAGGACACTTGCTTGAATGCAGAGTCTTACGCATAATGGAAATTCAATAAATCTTGGCAACATGAATTTGAAATGTAACAGAGAACATACAATTTAAATCCTCAATTTAAAAATCTAAAAGCTGAAGGCTGGGTGCGTGGCTTACACCTGTTATCCTAGCATTTTGGGCGGCCGAGGCAGGAGGATCGCTTGAGGCCAGGAGTTTGAGAACAGCCTGATCAAGAGCGAGATCCCATCTCTACAAAAAATAGAAAAATTAGCTGGGCGTTCTGGTGCACACCTATAGTCCCAGCTACTCAGGAAGCTGAGGCAGGAGGATCGCTTGAGCCCAGGAGTTTGAGGTTGTAGTGAGCTATGATGACACCACTGCACTCTAGCCTGGGTGACAGAGTAAGACCCTGTCTCAAAAAAATAATACCAAAAAAAAAACTAAAAGCTGAGCAGGAAAGTTAGTTCAACAGCCAGCACAAGCATAAATTTGTAAAAGGAAAGGTTGAAGTTGTGGCAACAGGTTGGAAAGCAGGTGAAGGGAATCATGAAGGTCTCAGAGCAAGGCTTCTCACACTTTAATGTAATATGAATCATCTGAGATCTGGTTAAAGTGCAGATTCTGATTAGGTGGGTCTGGGGTGTGGCTCAGAGCCTGCATTTCTATCAAGTTTCCAGGTGACGCTGATGATGCTGTTACATGGGCCACACTTTGAGTAGCTAGGTCTAAGAGCTGAGTCATAAATTGCAGGTAATGGTTTTCAACCTTAGCTGCCCAGAAGCACTGCCTGTGGAGCCTCTGACACCTCAGATTAACTATAACAGAAGGCCTGGGGATGGGGGCCCAAGCACTGATATTTTTAAAATCTCCCCAAGTGATTGTAATATTCAGCCAAGTTTTGAAAACCTCAATCTAAGGGGACAAAGAGAAATGGCATGGTAAACAAAAATGAGGTTGTTGCAAGGATTCAGGGGACGTTGAACTAGACTCAGAAGTGGGAAAGAGAAGGAGGAGGAAGGTGGGACTGTATCAGAAAATAAAAGGGGACAGTTATAGAGGGAAATGAGTGAAGTGTGTAGCTAGCAAAACATTCTAAAGACATTCAATTCTCACAACTCTGAGGGGTCCAGAATAGGTATCTGCTATTCTCCCATCTACACCTGTGGAAACTTAAGAGTGACTTGCTCAGGTGAGGCAGTAAATAGTGACAGGGCTGATCTGGAATCCAAATGCAAACAGAAGGTAGCATCTGACTATCCATGAAAACCTCACTGAAGGACTCTGGGTAGTGGTGCGCTGTGGCTGACACAAACAACATGAAAAATTACCAGGAAATCATGTGCATAAAGATTTGCAGTGACTGGAAGGCAGGAGATCAGCAGAAAAAGTCTATCCACAAATTATCTCAATAAAAGATTTGATGATATGACATAAAAAAACAAGTGGATTCAACTATGCATGGGGGACAAGGGGGCAGAGGGGTTGCTTTAGTTTAGAGCATGGGAAAGTAAGGTAAGGAATGGCACACTGGATCACCAAAAGCATCCCACCCAGTCCTCTGTTCTAATGGTGGTGCCAAGAGATATTTGCACAGAAGACCATGATAGTTATGATAGTTATAGAAGCATCCAAGGTAATTTAATTAAATTTACAGCCTTACTATCCAAGAATTTGTTAAAGACCTTTTAAAAAAAATCTGTTTTGAAGCTATACAACTTCAGAATAATAGATGCCATGTTTATCACCTGTTACATAAATTATTTCCTTTTTGTTCTAAGATAATCTCCAATATTCAAGGAGTTCATCCAAATTAAGATTAGGCGAATAAATCTGTGTTTTCATTATCCATACTTTTTTTTTTTCTTGGATAGACAGAGTCTTGAGTCTCACTCTGTTGCACTAGCTAGAGTGGTGGTGTCATCATAGCTCACTGCAGCCTCAAACTCCTGGGCTCAAGGGATCCTCCTGCTTCAGCCTCCCAAGTAGCTAGGACTACAGGCATGCACCACCATTCCTTACTAACTTTTCTATTTTTTGTAGAGACAGGGTCTTGCTCTTGCTCAGGCTGGTGTTGAACTCCTGGCCTCAAGTGATCCTCCCACCTCAGCCTCCCAGAGTGCTAGGATTACAGGCATGAGCCACAGTGCCTGGTCTCATTATCCATACTCTTAAATGCTTTGAAGACTTCGATTATACATATGCTTAGGCTGTCTTTCTTGACTAACGAGTTCCAAGCTTTTTACACTATTCCTATATAAAAGTGACCCCAACCCCTTGAAAATTTTGTCTACTCTTGGATCTCTTATCCTCTGAGCTGTGGGGAACAGAATGATACAATATCTCAAAAGTTTTCCTCATGGACATTATACTTTCTGTTCTGCTTCTAATGACATCAAACTGTGGAGCACCTGGGTGAAGTTTTCCAAGGACGACATAATTCTAAGATCCCCTTCCTGGATGGTAACTGATAGGTACTAGACTGCAAGTCAGAAAATCTAGATTCCAGACCAGATCTGTCACTATTTACTGCGTCACCTGAGCAAGTCACTCTAAGTTTCCCCAGGTGTTGATGGAAGACAGCAGATGCCTGCTCTGGACCCCTCAGAGTTGTAAGAATTGAATGACAGATGAAAGCTCCTTTTCATGTAAGGTGTTATTATTTTTAATAGGGGCCAGACAGAAACTATTCTGCCCAACCAGTTTGTTTTATCTTCCCACACTTGTCCCATTATTTTAGGACTGAAAAGAATTATCCTTTAGATTATTCTTGATATTTTGAACTTAAATAGTAGGCAAGAAACATAGTGCCAAACTCATTGATGGGAAACTTGGGAAGTGGGCAACATTTGGATGAAAAGATTAGAAGTTTAATTCTATCAGAGAGAATCTGAGGTAACCAAACAAAGTGGCTGGGTGTTTAGTTTTTATTGTATTCAGATAAAAGTAACAAGAGAACGTTAAGCTTGACATTACTTTACGACAGTTGGAAGATCTGGGACTAGAAAATCATAAGGTCAAGAGCAGAAAGATAAATTTAAGAGTTAGATAACACATATGTTTAGAGAAGAAGTCTTTAATAGAAATAAGCTAAAAGTTGATGCTTCAAGGCAGAGGCCTAGGGCAGCAAAAACTACTGAAAGAGACAATGAAGTATCTTAAAATGACAGTAGAAACCAAGGCTAGAGAGAGGCTTTTCAGACAAAGAGGCAGTTCTGTGATTACCAAAATCCAGGAGTTCTCAGATAAGAGCAATTCTGAGGCCTAAGACATGACCATGGCCAGAGTGTGGTGGGAGACTACATACCTATATTCTATATTCCTTGATGAGGAATGAAGACAGAAGAAAAAGATTAGAAGCTGTCATAGAAGGAATAGAAAAATCCAAAGAAGATAACATGATTCAAAACAGGAATAAGAAGGGAAATAAAGGAAGAGGTGGTAACAAAAGGTGGATGAGGCAATTGCTAAAAATGGAGGAAACACAAAGTGTAGAAACAAAGTGGCTGACAGCAGGAGGAGATGAACACCAGGTGATACAATATCCTGGTATGATATCCTTGGGGCTGGTGCCAGTCCACAAACTGTGGTATACTGCTGTTCAACCACGTAAGTACAGAAATGGAGAGTAACTTTTAAAAAAACTTTACAGCAATTTGTCAGAGTGACTTTATGCCTATCAAATCTAATAATAAAAACTGCAGGCTTGTATTTTATAAGTCTCTAGTTTATTTTTCCATTTCACTTTTCAGTTTTTGTATTTTAAAAAAGAACAGGGCTGGGCATGGTGGCTCACACCTGTTATCCTAGCACTTTGGGAGGCTGAAGCAGGAAGATCGCTCGAGATCAGGAGTTCGAGACTAGCCAGAGCAAGAGCAAGAGCAAGACCATCTCTATAAAAAAAAAAAAAAAAAAAAAAGAACTGATCCATGACAGATTGGAAATTAAAAGAGCAAAACTGTTATTTCATCACAGATAGTTAGAGAAGCACTCTTCTAGAGGTGAGGATTCCTGAGCACAGAGCAATTTTGGATCATAATTCTTCTGTGTATTAAGAAGCCTAAAGTCTAGTTGAGGAAGTTCCCAAGGTAAGATTTCATCACCACCATTACCACTTACTCTTAAATGTAAATCTTTATAAATGCAAAAAATAGGAGCAGCTTAAGTGTCCCAATAGTAGCAAAAATGGTTATTTAATTAAATTATGTATCCACTCAAGGGAATTATATATCCTTATAAATTATAACAACTATATATTAACACAGAAAAATGTTCATAATAATTTTTTTTTTTTTTTGGAGACAGAGTCTCGCTCTGTCGCCCCGGCTAGAGTGTAGTGGTGTCATTGTAGCTCACTGCAACCTCAAACTCTTAGACTCAGGCAATCCTCCTGACTCAGCCTCCCAAGTAGCTGGGATTACAGGGTCGCACCACGATGCCCGGCTAATTTTTCTATTTCTAGTACAGACGGGGTCTCGCTGTTGCTCAGACTGGTCTCAAACTCCTGAGCTTAAGCAATCCTACTGCCTCAGCCTCCCAGAGTGCTAGGATTACAGGCGTGAGCCACTGTGCCCAGCCTATAACAATGTTAAATGAAAAAATAAATTAGAAAATTGCATAAATACCATGACAACATTTGCATAAGGTATGTATACATACGGCCAAAAACTGGAGAATTATGTAAAAGTAAATCAATAAATGCATTATGGTTGTTATAGGATTATGTAAAAAGCCCTTTCTAAAAATAAACTTTAAAAAACTTATATTGACTTTAAAAATATACATCCTTAGAAACAGAAGCATCAATGTGACATTTATCTTATGCAATGTCATGAGTATCAGAGCTCAGATGGTCATCTTTCAAAAGTTCTGGATGTTGTGACAGTACCCACAAGGGGTACAGCCATGTGTACCCCCTTAATGGATGGGAATGCTAATATAAAGAAGCAGTTGTCTATAACTTCTCATCAGGAGAATGTAGGGATCACAATCACAGTCTAGGGTACTAGCTCCCAGTCAAGCAATCATATTTAACCAAACTCCAATTCCAGCTTCTTCTGTAAGGAAGGAGTTTCCTGAATATGATCTCTGCTTGACTCTTGCTAACAATTCAAGAAGGATTAACTATGTTTTTTTAAGTGAATGGGTGGAGAAGGGGTTTCAAAACAATGACATAACTCCTGCTCTTGGGGAGCTTATAATCTTTTGGGATAAAACTTATAAATATGCAACTACAAGGCAATTACTTAACAACCTAAACTAGTATATAAACTATATCCAATGACTAAAAGAATAAGGAATAATCAAAATTGGCCTCAGTCAAAAATGCTGACCAAATTATAGCAGGTAAATCAAACTGGCTCCTAAAAAAATGATAATCATGGACTGGCAAAGAGGAAGAAGAACTTCGGGCTGCATAGTGGGGGGAGTACGATGAAGAATGTGGAAAGATGAGATTGGGGAGCTGAAAGCAGGGATAGTCAGTGGTGAACCCCAGGTGCCAGGTTAAATTTAGATCTTACATGATAGGCAATAAGGAAGGACTCTAAGAAGCAGGTGATAATTTAAGCAGAGAAATGAAATAATAAAGTATATATTTTACTTCAGAATACTTCCTAAAATATATCCAGAACAAAGATACATTTAGGATAGAGAAGACCACTTCTCATGCACAGGGATACTTCTGTCATACTGTAGTTCTCCTTTATCCGTGATTTTGCTTTCTGAGGTTACAGCTACCCACAGTCAACCATGGCCCAAAAATATTAAATGAAATATTCCAGAAATAAACAATCCCTAAGTTTTAAATCTCACATTATTCTGAGTAGCATGATGAAATCTCACACCATCCTGCTTCATCCTGTCGGGGAATCCTTCCTTTGTCCAGCAGATCCACACTGTCTACACTATCAACCATTAGTCACTTATTAATAGTAGCCATCTCAGTTATCAGATTGCCTGTCATGGTATTGCAGTGCTTGTGTTCAAGTAACTCTCATTTTACTTAATAATGGTCCCAAAACTCAAGAGATGCTGGCACTTCAGATATGCCAAAAAGAAGTCGTAGAATGCTTCCTTTAAGTGAAAAGGTGAAAGTTCTCAATTTCGTAAGGAAAGAAAAAAAATCATATGCTGAAGTTGCTAACATCTACAGTAAGAACAAATCTTCCATCCACGAAATTGTGAAGAAGGGAAAAGAAATTTATGCTAGTTTTGCTGTCACACCTCAAACTACAAGAGTTATGGCCACAATGTGTGATAAGTGCTTAGTAGAGATGGAAAAGGCATTAAATTTGTGGTGGAAGACATGAAGAGAAACATGTTCCAACTGATGGCAATTGGGTTCAGTACTACCCACAGTTTCAGACATCCACTGGGGTTCTTGAAATGTATCCCCCACTGATAAGGGGAGACTACTATATTAGAAGATGTCTTCTTTATTCTATGATTTCCTAGCTAAATTCTCCTATGCCTCCCCCTAATCAATAGGACAGCCCAACCCCATATATCTCTTTAGAAAATAAATGGTCAGCATGAACACCATTCCACCTAGACTCTGTCCTGGTGCAGCATATCCCAAGTTCTCATGCAGCCATGTCAGCTGTCCACAAGCCATAAAGAAAAAAAAGAGTGTCAAGAAACCTTCAGAAACACGCATGTGAAGAAAACTGGTAGAGGAATCAGTAATTGGAAGACAGATCCAAATTGCAAGCATTCTTGTGAAATGTAGGCCCCCCCCAGGACTCCTCAGGAAAGGAAAATGCATAAGGGATAATTCCCCCACTTCTGTTTGTTTGTTTAGAGATGGGGTTTTGCTGTGTTGCTGTTGCCCAGGCTGGTCTCAAACTCCTGGCCTCAAGTGATCCTCCCACCTCAGCCTCCCAAAGTGCTGGGACTATAGGTGTGAGCCACCACACTGCCTGGCCTTTTTAATTTTTTTTAATTCCCCACTTTTGATGGCCCCTTTATATTGCCTGCCATTTGGTAAAGCAGCAGCTGATAAGTTACCAGAGACTCTCCAGCCCATGGCTTTCTTCCACTGAACAGAAGGAAAAGTTTGTTTCTTATATGTGTCCCAAGGGAAAGGCAAGGCTGCTGAGGAGTTTTGGGAAGTGGGTTTACAGAGCATTATGTCTCAAATCCTTGACAGCCTTTGCTAATCATTACCCCCACACACACACATTAATCAAATCTCTCTTGTTGGGGTCAAAATCTAATTGAAAGTACATAAATATAGAGAAAAAGAATTTTCTCCTTTATCATAAAGTGTTTTCCTTCCTTCCACAATGTAAGCCAAATAATCTTTAGTTGCAACATTAACACTAACAATCTGGCTTGTCAGTGAAATCAAATGCAGGAGGCTCGCTAGCCACTGACACAGTGGGCTGGACTGCACTTGTGCTCTCACTTTGGCACTGGCTGAGGAACATAAAATTCTGTCAAGGAGGCAAGGCAAGTTCTTGAAGGAAAGCAAGCTGTATCTTCACCTGCCAGGCCATGACAGGGGCAACTTACATGGTTTCTGTCCTGGGACTGCAGCAATATCCTAAGGCTTTTCATGCTTGAGCTTCTATCCAAAATGTCAATTGCTTTATCAAGATCATCTTGGTTTTTCAGCAAGATAGAGAGCTGTGACACAAGACACAGAAAAAAGAAATCATATAAAATGGAAGTGTATCTCAATGCTTCAGTTTGCAAAAATAAACAAAAAATAAAAGTAACTTTGGAGGAAAACAATCTCACTGGATACTATGGGGTCCTAAAAGATTTAGTTGAAACCACAGAGATATTTTTTTCTCTAAGTGTACAATTCAGTAATTTTTAGTACGTCTATACAGTTATGCAACCATCACCACAATCCAATTTCAAAACATTTCCATCACTCCAAAAAGATCTCTTGTGCCCATTTATAGCCACTCCCCACTTTCCACCTCCAGCCTCAGGCAACCACTAATCTGCTTTCTGTTTCTATAGATTTGCCTTTTCTGGACATTTCATATAAATGGAATCATACAATTCATACATATTCAATTCAATTCATAAAGATTCATAGTCTTTTGCATCGAGCTTCTTTCACTTAGCTTAATGTTTTTGAGTTCATCTATGCTGCAACACATCTCAGTATTTTGTTTTGAGATATTTTCTGAGAAGAGCTTCCTCTTTAAAAATATCCTTTATTCCAAAGCATCAAATCCCAAACAGTAATAGCCCCCATATTTCTTCCCAAATTAAGCATTTTGACAATTAACAGAACAAGCAGAAAAGGCACGGGAGGAACAGGGGGATGCGCAGAGAATGAAAACTGTTATTCAAATAAGAACACAAATTTGGACCACATAGCAGAGTTTAATATCTTTCTGTTTAAGGGCAAAGTCAGTGACTAGAACCTGAAAACTACCTCCTCCCCCATTTTCATTCTATTGAAGTGTTAAAGAGAAAGTCCTTAAGGGTATAGCTAAGTCTTGCTCACTATTAAAAGCAGAGGATGTTACAAGTACTCAGTATTAAAAGATGCAAAAGTATGCTTTGCATCAGACCTAGCAAATGTCAGATCTTATACATGTACGGCAAACACAAAATCAAGCAAAAGTCCAATTAATTTATTCAGTTCCCAATTTATAATATAAGGAGATGAGAACTCTAAATGCAAAAGCTATGAAAAAACAAATAGTAAGAATAGTATGTATTTAAAATAAAATCTCAAAA
Organism: Daubentonia madagascariensis; assembly: GCA_023783475.1. NCBI lineage: Eukaryota > Metazoa > Chordata > Mammalia > Primates > Daubentoniidae > Daubentonia > Daubentonia madagascariensis. Next base: position 15,331,578 of record JAKFHU010000487.1, read on the forward strand.
CTACTCATGGAATGGGAGAATGTTCTGCAAATCATATCATAATGCAAAAGAATTCCTTCCTGGGTGACAATCAAAGTAGGAATAAATAAGAACAGTTGGGAGGGGATGTAAAGAAATTGGTGGAGTAGGTGTTAACTTGCAAACAACCAAGCTACAATTTTGCAAATGTAAGATAAGAGTCTAGTACACAGAAAATATAAAGAACTCTTACAATTCAATAATAAAAAAATAAACTAACTGTTTAAATGAGCAAAGGATTTGAATAGACATTTGTCCAGAGAAGATATACAAATGGCCAACAAGCACATGAAAAGATGCTCAACATAATTAGTCATTAGGGAAATGCAAATCAAAACCACAGTGACATACCACTTTATACCTACTAGGATGGCTATAAAAAAAAGAAAAGAAAAAGAAAAATAACAAGTGTTGACAAGGATGGCAGTGAAACTGCAACCCTCATATATTGCTAGTGGAACTGTAAAACGGTGCAACCGTTATAGAAAAGTTGGGCAGTTCCTCAAAAAGTTAAACCGAGTTATAACATAACGCAGCAAGTCACTATTAGTGACCACTCCTAGGTATATACCTTAGAGAACTGAAACACATGTTCATATAAAAACCTGTACATAAATGTTCATAGTAACATTATTCATAATTGCCAAAAAGTGAAAACAAGCCAAATATCCATGCTACAACATAAATGATCCTTGAAAGCATATGCTTAGTGAAAAAAATCCAGACACAAATGGCCACATATTATATTATTCTGAACTGTTCAGAACAGGCAAATCCAGAGAGACAGAAAGTAGATAAGTGGTTGCCAGGAGCTGGGGAGAGGGGAAACTGAGGAGTGACTACTAACGGGAACAGGGTTTCTCCTTGGGATGTTGAAAACGTTGTGGAATTAGATAGTGGTGTTGGTTGCACAACTCTATGAATATACTAAAAACCACTGAATTGTATACTTTAAAAGAGTTAATTTTATAGCAGGTGAATTATATCTCAATAAAACTATTATTACGAAATTATGAACAAAATAAAGCCTCAATAGATTTTTCATTTGGGATTCTCAGATCCTGACAGGGCAGGGTTTAAAGGACAAAAAAAGAAAGGAATTGAACAATTTTAAATTAATAAAATGTAAACTAGTCAACTTCTGATTATTAACATTAGTAATATATGGAAAGACACCTATGATCTAAAATAATTAGTAACAATTATTTATATTTGGCTTTAGAATTAATATTTGCATAAAGATTTAAATAAGGTAATGACCAACATTCTGGGCAGTCACTTTGTGGGCAAAAGAGCTTAAAAATGGATTTAGGGACATCTGGAATTCTTAAAAAAGAAAAGAAAAGAGACAAGAGTAAAGGAAAATAAAAGAGTACTAAATCATCCAGAAAAGTCTTAACTAAAGAAAAAGAACATCTTCTTTAATGCTGATTAGGTAGCTGACTTTAGCCTCACTTTCATATGCAGTCACTGAAGCTTCAGCTGCACTATGTACAATTTTTTAAAGTTCCATAGACTTGACATTTGTATTTTGGGGGTTCACATATTCTATATCTAATATGTACTAGTTTAAATAAATAATACAGATGCAAATATATTAAAGTATTAATTATAAAATTACTGCTTTATTTTCCAATTTTGCTGTATTTCTAAAATTTACCCAAAAAAACAAAAGATCAGATAGTCTTATTTTAGTAAGCTATTTGGCAGTATATCTCAGCACCTGCAGATTTCAATCCTAAATCATGAAGGAAAATTTTAACTCTTCATCAAATGAAATAAAACTACACAGTAAGGATCTGCCTCTCAAAGAGCCATGCTGCTGCCCAGCTTTCTTGTCTTGTCCCCCTAACTCGATTCCCTCAAGGTACATGCTCTTTACTATGCATAAATATATTGCCTTTCAGACTAATGCAAACACCAGCCTAAGCCAATTGTAGCCTTTAGTAATTTCTTGGAGTTGGGAAAGCAGCCAAATAACTGATACTCAAAAGAATTCCTTCCTGGGTGATGTTCAAAGTAGGAATAAACAAGGACTGTTAGTGTGGAGAGGGGAGTTAAAGAAATCATTGGAGTAGGTGCTAACTTTTAAAATGAATAAGCTCCAATCAGGAGTTAAACTCTGAGAGAAGAATCCAGCATTTATGATTGTAATAGAGGACCTACTCACCAGTTTTCCATACCTCCCCATCCCCTGTTGAACCCTCTGCTTCTTGTTAAGGCTGTGCTGGGAAAAAAAAAAAAGGTATCCCTACAAAATGTAAAGGAAACAATATAAGCCCTAGCCCTGGTACCACACATGATTCCACCTTGGAACATTAGAGCTACCTGCCCTGAATAAGTAGGGAGAATGGAAATGGCTGCGTAATCTCCCATGTAATAAATAACAGAAATCCCACAATTTTTGGAATTAAGAAAAAGGGCTCTAGAAAATGAAAACCTGTAGATGATATCAAAGGAAAAAACTAAAAAAGACTCAGTTAAACAGAGAGAAAAAAGGTAGGCATCTGTCCCTCTTGTCCCTGCCCCATCCGTCTACCTTCTCACCTCATTGTTCATGTAATGTAGATCAAGAGGTTGCCCAAATACTGTCGTCACCTTGTGCTCCACATCTTCATATCTCACAGGCCGGCTAAATGCTATAATGCTGAAAAGGAACAGAAAGGTTGGTTAATTGTATATTTAAAATGAAGGGTTTAGAAAGTAATGGCCTCAGTATATTCTCCCTTTCTTCTCAACATCAGATTCTCTTTTTCTTTCATTCAGTTTGCCTTTCTCTCTTATTCTTTTTTTCCCTTATCTGCCTTTACCTTTTCACCCTTCTTCTGAGCATCTCTCAGGTTTGACAACAGTACCAACAAGCATTGCTCAATCCCAACCATTTGTTCTACCACTTCGGCTTAGACCTTTCTGCCAATGATAGTATCATAGCAGGCCACTGGATTTGAAAACTATGTTCTAAATATTTTTGTTAAGAAACAAGCTAGAAAACCTAAAGACTATAACAGCAGTCCTGAAAACACGGTCTCAACTCCTAAGGTACTCAACTCCAGGACTTGAAAGGTCTCTTCCATTGTTGATTTTTGAAATGCCACAGGAATCTCAATACTGATTATCTCCCGAATTAAGATTTCCTGCTACAGAGTCACAGGAATTCCCCTTAAATTGGTGATATGCCTGATCAGGTTTCTTAACCAGTGACACATATAAGTAGTATTGATATTGAAGCTCTTTTGGAGAGACTCATTAGGTCAGTTCAAAGAACAATTTTTATAAATATATGATAGAGTAAGAACTTGTCCAAACAGTATTAAAATATGATTTGTTATTAAATACCCCAGCAAATTAAAAAGTGGGGATAGATGAAACAAGATTGTTGAAGCTGGGGTTCAGTATTATCCTCTGTCTACATTAGTGTGTGCTTGAAATTTTCATAATAAAAAGTTTTAATGAATATATTAGGTTGAACTACATGAAACTGTTGATGGTCAACCATTTTTGATGCACAAAAGTGGCAATTTCATACAGGTTCAACACAATACTCTAGAAATTAAATGATCAAAACAAAAATAAGCAAAGAGACAAATGAAACAAAACAACATCAAAAAGGAACTCACACATACATGCACACACTCACATTTATATAAGAAAATATTGGATTTTTAAAAATCTTGGGAATAGGGAAGGTCTTCCTAAGCATAACATAAAATACAGAAGACAAAAGGAAGAAGACAGACTTGACAATAAAAATTTAAACTTCTGATAGCAAAATGAACCATCAACAACGTTAAAAAACAAAATTAAACTTGGAGAAAATACTTGCAAAAATCAAAAAGCAAAAGACAAACAACCTAATAGAAAAACAGGCAAAAGATGAGAAAAGTCACAGAAGAGTTATGAATGGCTAATAAACACGATAAGATGTTCAATGTGATTAGGAAAACACATATTAAAACAACTTTCAGCTCTTAGTACACCTAGGCAAGATGAAATCAGACTAGTGTGTGGTGGAACAGCAGGACTCAGCCATGGGCCTGTATATTTCTTGTCCTCCTCCATCTGAGAGGAAGAAGTGTGTGGTTCTTTCATATCTTCCCTGCTCCCCCAGAGTGGGAAGTGGTATAACCAGAGGAAGAAGCAATAAGCCACAGGAAAGGGGAATCTAAGCCACTGGGTTTTAATAACATTTGACCAGATAATTTCTTTAATGTTCTTCTGTGTCAGTTTGCCTCAAATCAGTGAGCAGCACAAAAACCTTCATCATCTAGAACTGCACTATTCAATATGGCAGCCACTAGCCACATGTGGCTATTTAAATTAATTAAATTAAAAAATAGGTTCCTCAAGTCTCATTAACCACATTTCAAGTGCTCACTAGCCACAGATGGCTAGTGACTACTATACTGGACAGCAGACATAGAACATTTCCATTATAGTAGAAAGTTCTATTGGACAATGTTAATAGAATATTACTATAAACCATAATTTATCCTTCACGCAAAGCCTAACATCTCAGGAAGATAATTCTCAGTGATTTTTCTTTTGTCCATCACCACCTTTCATTTTTGGAAACTATATTGCCAACTGTATTAGTTTGTCTCTACTAGGAAATCCATTCATACTGTAACGCTTTTATTTTTTCTCCCAGATCAACCATCCCAAGCAGTGATATTGTTAAGTACTATCTAGATGCATTATCTAGATACCTAGATGGGGATGTTTTCTGGAGTCTTTTTTTTTTTTAGAGACAGGGTCTCACTGTCACACAGGATGGAGTACAGTGGCACGATCATAGCTCACTGCAGCCTTGAACTCCTAGGCTTAAGCAATCCTCCTGCCTCAGCCTCCCAAGTAGCTAAGACTACAGGCTCACACCACCATGCCCAGCCTCTGGAGCCTTTTGAGAGAATGGCTTTCCATTAATTCCTAACAGCAGATCATACCCCCTTCTTCAGGGCCTCAGCAACAGTTCAAAAGGGGTCAGCCTTTCTGGATAAAACACCAGAAGTCCACTCAGATGTCCCCAGCACACTATTAAAAGAGGGTCATGCTCAGAGATAAATTCTCCTGCATTTGGCCAGGCTCAAGGCCACCTGCTGCTGCTGCTGCCATCACATTGAATAACAGGCATTTTTAGGCAAGTGCTTCAAAGAGAGGTCTAACACCCATGACAATCACTCCCATCAGTGTCCTGCCATTAAGGTTTTCAAATGGAAGGAGATCCTAATCTACAATCCTCCCCTTCTGCCCTCCTGGGGCTAAGAAGGAGGAGGGTCAGGGGTCTGGTCCTCACCCTTTCAAAGCAAAGGGGAAAGTCAGCCCACCAGAATGGATACTTGTCATGGATGAATGGGCAAAGTCACTACTTCTTTCCTCTTTTCCGTAAATTCTAATTCTATAAGGGCCTATGTTTAGATAGATACTGCCCATATTCCCTGTAAAAAGTAAAGAAAACCCACAATAACATTCTCTGCAAAATCCTAAGACATGAAACACAAGAACTAGAGCTGTCTGACACAGAGTACTAACTCTGTTGGTTTCCCTACATCAACTTTATAAAGCCCTCAATTCCACATATAGTACACAAACAGAGAAATGCCATGGCTCCTGAAAACAGCTCCACAAAAAGAGAATGCACAGTTTTTAAAACCTTGATACCAACATTCTGCTGCTCAGGGCTTCAGAAGGCCATTCCTGCCTGACCACCTTAAATATTTGTGGTTTCAATTTGGCAGCTTCTCTGAAACCAAACACATACACTCTCTCAGTGTAAGTCCACTCACTGTAACTGCATACCACTTTGGGAACAGGGAATTCAGAAGAGTGTAACTGCATAATTAGGCTCCAGCACAATTGAGCTTTTGATTTCATAACTACTTCTGAAAACTCTCTGCTGCTCTGAGGTTGGCCATCCTTCCAAAATCCAGTCAGATCAGAACGTGTGAAAAGTAGCAAAAATGAAGTGACAATTTAACTTCCCTGCTACTGGCAGGACACAGATCAAGCAGCTGGGGACAGAGCTCAGAAGACCTTCCTCCCTCCAGACCTGGAACAGCCCTAGAACCCACATGGAAGCAGCAGGACTATGACTCTGCAGACCACACTTTCCACAATGTTTCCACTAGGCAGCCTCTGACAACCTTGTAGGCTTGTGAATGTGTCTTTTTAAGAGAGAACAGTAGCCACAAATCTTCTCTGGAGCTAGCTTCAAAGTGGGCTGAAAGGTGCTAACTACAGAGAACTACCAGAACTAAGAATGTTTAGAGGTACTAAGGTCCTGTGGTAAGACTCTTAAAGTAGGAAGACCTTATCCTCATGGGTATGCTCTTTACCTCTCCAAATGCTCAAAGCAAAGGAAAAAGGAGGGATATATCAATGAGAGAGAAAGGCAAAGAGCGTGAAGTAAATATTAAAAGGCACACTTATGTGCACATGTGCTGCACATGCATACATACACAGGGTCCTAAATATCCCATGACCAGAGCTCTGTATGCTTTTTAAACATTTTTCTTTAAATAACTTCAGAAATTAAGTAGGGTCACATTTTTCTGTACTGAGAACTTTTATTTGGCTTCCCACGGAAAATAGTAATAACTAAAATACTGACAATGGAGAGGACAGAGGAGTTTTGTAACATTATTTTCACTTCCCTAATGAGGTAAGATACAGAATATAGACTGAAAAACTCCCTCTTTCTATGTCCTTAAAAGATCTAAAATCTTTCACAACTGATGGACTTGGTGCAGCTTCCCATGACCTAGAGACATCATGAAGAAACTTCCAATTCACCAACCTGGCCCCTGATGTCAACAAAGCCAGGGCTACTTTACTGGGGATAGGAATGGCACCATGTCACAGGAGAATCCTGCCCTCCCTCTAATGCCCACAGGTGACACAGTGTCAGTGTGTCTGGAAGCTATGACTCTAAGTAGAGTTGGAGTCCTCACTTCCTAGCAAAATGGCAGACCTCACAGTAGTGAAATAGAGCAGAATAGTAGAACATTAGCAGTTGATATAGCTTCCAATTCTAAGACCAGAAACAAGGTTCAATTGTTAGGCCAAGACAAGGTTGAAACTTTCCCCTTTATGCCCAGTCCACTCCATTACCCAGCCAGTGGCCCCACAAGGATCACGACGGGGAAATGGCTTCCATGAGCTCAATGCTTTCTGACAACTTTGGCACACATGAACACAACTACTGATCAGAAGGCAGACTTACCGCCTCTCCCCGTTGTGCTCAAACTTGATTCTGACGTCACTCTGCCAAAAGGAATGATAGACAGGTTAGAGGATTCTCTGGCATGTGTTACTCCTGCCATTCCCAGGTAAGCCTTGGGTAGTCCTTTAGCAACACTAGGCAAACATCCCTGAATAGCTCCTGGTCCAGTTTCTCTACCCAGATAGGCATTCCAATGAGATACAACTTCCAGTTCCAACCTCACAGGCAACAAAGCTCTTGGGACAAGATCCCTAGGTGGCTGCCCCAGCTCAGCTGCTATGCTTTGGCATGCTGTTTCTAGCTTCATACACTCTATTTCTACAGCTGGCTCTGGAGTTTCTCCTACTGCATCACCTCCTGACCAGAATACCCTTCCTTCTTGGCTGATATCACTGAAGAGAAAAAGGAAATCTTGCTGTCGATACTTTCTAGCTATATGACCACAGGCAAGTTACTTATCCTCTATGAGTCTTAGTTTTTCCATCTGTAGAGTGAGGCTAAACATACCTTGCAGAGTCCCTATGAGATCTAAACAAGATAATGTAAGTAAATACCTGACACAGTAGACATGCAATAAATGGTTTTTGCTGCTATTGGTACTGCTATCATTGATTTCCCATGATCCTCTCAAGGTTATCCCAATGAGGGTAAAGTAGGACCCTGGACAAATTACATTATACACTGTCCCCAGCTTTTTCCATAACGATCATCATGAGTAAACCGCAGGAGGGCAGAGATCAGGTCTATCTTGTTTCTGTATCTCCAGTGCCAAGAAAAGGGGATGGCATATAATATATGTGCTTAATTGTTAAGTGAATGAATGAAGAACAGAATTGAGTATAAATATCAGAAATAAGAGGAAGTAGAAGTGTTAGAATGATAAAGGACAAATTAAGGAGGAAGAAATATTGCAAAAGGGCAAAGAACTTCAGGGACTTAAAAAAATGACATGAAAAGGAAAGAGATATTATGCAAGAAAAGAACAGGTGTAGAGGAAAAGAAAAGTAAGATTGTCAGGAAACCAGCAAATAATAGTCAATAAACAAAAATTATACTGAGAAAGATAAATTAAGAAACTGTGGCTTGGAAGAAAGAAGAGGGCTTCAGATATTCTTAATCTGAAGACAAGGAATACATAGCAGACAGAGATGATAGAAAAGGGAGAGAGTTTGAAAGGTAGGGTGGATGCCTGAAGGACTCCCTTTTCCCAAGGGAACAGGGGACTAGAATTCTCTTCCAGCCCACTGAATTGGAACAGTGGTTCTAATTTACACTCTAAAAATTATTGAACACCCCAAAGAGTTTTTGTTTATGTGGATTATTCTATTGAAATTTACCATATTAGAAATTAAAACTGAGAAAATTTACATTTATTTTATTCACTTAAAAATAGTAATTAAAAACCATTACATGCTAACATAAACACATTTTTATAAAAAATAACTACATTTTCAAAAAATATTTAGTATGAGAATGCAAATCTTTTTTTTTTTTTTTTTTGAGACAGGGTCTCGATCTGTTACCCAGGCTGGAGTATAGTGACCCAATCATAGCTCACTGCAACCTCAAACTCCTGGGCTCAAGCGATCCTCCTGCCTTAGCATCCCAAGTAGCTGGGACTATTAAGTGTCACCACCATGCCTGGTTAATTTTTTTTTAATATGGGGTCTCGCTATGTTGCCCAGGCTGGTCTCAAAATCCTGGCCTCAAGCAATCCTCCTGCCTTGGCTTCCCAAAGAGCTGGGATTACAAGCAAATCTTTTTATTTATTTATTTTTGAATAGGGCAACACCTCATTCTATAAAATAGGATGAGTGTCCCCCACAAATCTTTTTAATGCATGGCTTAAGACAGCTAAATCCTCATATCTAATTCTACTTTCAATCTGATGCAGTAACACATCATGTAGCCTCTGGAAAACTCCATTGTACATTCTTAAGAGAATCGGAGTGAAAAGGGCAACTGAAGTCCATAGTTTATTCAGATTTCCTCAGGTGTTTTCTCTGTTGATTATTATTTTTTTACTTTTATTATTATTTTTTTTTTTTTCTGAGACAGGGTCTTGCTCTGCCTCCCAGGCTAGAGTACAGTGGCATCATCATAGCTCGCTGTAGCCTCAAACTCCTGGGCTCCAGTGATCCTCCTGTCTCAGCCTCCCAAGTAGCTGGGACTACAGGCTCATGCTACCACGCCCAACTAATTTTTCTAGTTTTTGTAGAGACAGGGTCTCCGCTCTTGCTCAGGCTGGTCTCAAACTCCTGGCCTCAAGTGATCCTCCCGCCTTGGCCTCTCAAAGGCCTAGGATTAACAGATGTGAGTCACCGCGCCTGGCCTCTGTTGATTTTCATCTAATTTTAATTTTTAAAAATTGTGGTAAAAAACACAATAGCTCTCATTCTTAAACTGGGTGTGGGGGTGGGAGTGTGTGTATGTATGTATTTATTTATTTATTTATTTGAGATGGGGTCTCAGTCTGTCACCCAGGCTGGAGTGCAGTGGTACAAGCACAGCTCACTGCAGCCTCAAACTCCTGGGTTCAAAGGATCCTCTCCCCTCAGCCTCCTGAGTAGCTGGGGCTACAGGTGTATACCACACATTATAGTTAGATACACCTATGAAGGAACCTCCTCAGTCCCTTTACGGGATTGAAGGAATTACATTTTTTTATTTTTTTAAGACAGAGTCTTGCTCTGTCACCCAGGCTAGAGTGCAGTGGCGTCATCATAGCTCACTGCAACCTCAAAGTCCTGGGCTCAAGTAATCCTCTTGCCTCAGCCTCTTGAGTAGCTGGAACTTACAGGTGCGAGCCATGCCTGGCTAATTTTTTCTATTTTTAGTAGAAACAGGTTCTTGCTCTTCTTGTTCAGGCTGGTCTCAAACTCCTGAGCTCAAGCGATCCTCCCACCTCAGCCTCCCAGACTGCTAGGATTACAGGCAAGAGCCACTGTGCCTAACCTACATTTATTTCTTGATGTGCCACAAGCTGAGCACTATACATGAATTTAGTTAGAAAGGGAATTAAACTTTTACTCCAAACCACAAATTGCTCCTACTCAAGATTAACCAAGTCTGTGACTAGTAAGTAGTATAAACAAAGATGCCTTCTCTGATGCCATGACAGCCTTTCCAAAGCAGGATGCAGGCCCCTGACTGGCTTCCACGTACCATGCAGTGTGCCTAAATCTGCCGAGTTCCTAAATCTGAGTTTCCCCATCAGGCTGACCATAGTAAGTCATGGATAAGGGAAGTTCAGGTAAAGATAATTTGATTCAACTCCTTCTGGCTAGCCATTCTCCTTGACCTCTCTGCGGCATTTTGCACTGGTGGCCAAGTCTTCCTCCAATTTCTGTGACTCTATCCCAGCCCAGGGAACCTGCCACCACTCTAACCACTTCTGCTTCTTTGCTGGTTCCTCCTCTTCATGCCCTCCTCCCACTCTTCCCCACACACGTGACCATTCCTTGACATTTGGACGTTTGGTTTCTGGCTTTCTCCCTCTCCCCTCACACCTTCTGCTCAGTGGACCTCTAAATAGAAGATTCCCAAATCTCTATGTCTAGCCCCAATTTGGCAAGCAAAGCTTCATCTGCCTCCCACATGCTTGAGACAAATATGTAGTTATTAAGAATGTAGCACTGTAGTCAAATTGCCTGCTTCAATTCCTGGTACAACCTCCTAGCTGTGTAACCTTGAACTTGTTATTTAACCTCTCTCTGACTTGGTTGCTCTTCTGTAAAGTGAGAATGATGATAGTATCTATTTCATGGAGTTATCAAAAGAATTAAATGACATAATTGGGTGAAGCAATTAGAAAAGTACCTGACACATAAGTGCTCAATAAATGATAATTCAGGTCCACTATCCTTTAGCAAAAACCCTTGCGGCCAAAAGTGCTTCAGAATGCATGTTTTGGATTTAGAGAGATATTAGGATACATGTTCTGTATATCACGTGATGCCTCCTGGGGCTGGGGGCACAGTCTGGGGCAACACACCTGTGGTAGAGATAGAATGCTCACAAGTATTTCCTGCACTTCTCTGCATTTCAAAGTTAGTTTGGAGTTTCATGCCTAGTTTTGACTAAGACTAGTGTGCCTAAATCTGCCGAGTTCCTAAATCTGAGTTTCCCCATTGGGCTGACCATAATAAGTCATGGATAAGGGAAGTTCAGATAAAGATAATTTGATTCAACTCCTTCTGGCTAGCCATTCTCCTTGACCTCTCTGCAGCATTTTGCACTGGTGGCCAAGTCTTCCTCCAACTTCTGTGACTCTATCCCAGCCCAGGGAACCTGCCACCACTCTAACCACTTCTGCTTCTTTGCTGGTTCCTCCAGAACAGAATTGAGTTCTATACTGTCTTCCCTGGCAGTCACATGTCCTTCAACAGTGGCATCTCCTCCTTCAATCCAGGTTGCTAAGTAACTGTGGGGAACACTGTTCTTCCCGTCCTCATACTGGACATACTGTATTAAGTCACTGAGATTTGAGGTTTATTTGTTAACACAGTACAAGCTATATATCCAAGCTATCCTAATTTTTGCAATGAAAAGTATGAATATTCACATTAAGTGGAATAAAGAAAGCCTATAAGTAGCCCTGTGTCTGTTCAGGTCAGGTTTGGTTGCCAAATGAGTTTGCTGCAAATTTTAAAAAAAAAAAATTTTTTTTAAACCCAGAAACTAAAAACTAAAAAACTCCTCAGTTTTCAGTACTGTTTGGATTTCAGAATTGCAGATAAGGGATTAAGGGTCTGAAAAACACACACATACACATATATCTCACATACTCACAGAGTTTCTTTCCACTATAATCTCAAACTTCACCACATGTGTTTATATCACCACCCTCTTAAACTGGTCTCCCTTCTCAACTATTATTAATACTTTCTTTTTTTTTTTTTTAAGAGATGGGATCTCACTAGGTTGCCCAGGCTGCAGTACAGTGGCTATTCACAGGCACAATCATTGGGCACTACAATTTGAACTCCTGGGGTCAAGTGATCCTCCTGCCTCAGCCTCCTGAATAGCTGGGACTACAGGCACATGCCACTGTGCCCAGCTCATTGTCACTATTTCTAACATTGGTACTGCTGCACTCTTGGCCACACAGGCTCAAATCTCTGAGTTATGCTTGATTCTTTCCTTCCTTTCCCCACTCACAGCCAGACAGCAAGTTCCAATTCTCCCTTCAAAGTCCTCCAATGGAGACTCTGCTTCCCATTCTCCCTGACATCACCATCATTAAGACCCTTTCCCCTTGCTCCTGGATTCCTAAAGCCACCTCTGGAAGCCCTCCTTCCAACCCAGTCTATGCTCCTCTATAGTTCCAACCATCTTAACCACCTTTTTTACCATGTCCCTTCCTTATTCATAAAGTAATCAGTGATACCCATGACCTATGGAATAAAGTCTAAATTCTCTGCTGTCATTTGAAGCTCTCTAGGATTTAGGCTCATTCATTTTACCAAATCACCTCACACTGTTCCCCACAGGAACCCCACTCTCCAGCCTTTATCAATGCTTACTCTATTTCCTGAAATATGCCATATTCACTCCTTCCCCTAGGCCTTTAATCATTCTGTTTCCTGACCCAGAGCACTACCCTTCCTCCTTTCCACCTAACTGAACTTTCACGCATCCTTCACAGCCTTGTTCAAGTGCTTCTCCACCTGAAATGACTCCATAACTTCTTTGGCCCAAGCTCATCTTTCACTTTCCTGGCTTCCCACAGCACTCACTCATTTAGGCACAGTCACATCCTACTTTATTTCTTTTTTTCATGTATTTTTCATTTCCCAGTAAGACTGCATGATTCCTGGGGTACAGGGAACATGACATACATTTCTTTTGTGTGTCTAAGAAGCTTAACAATAGGCACATGTTGCATTGAACAGGGAGGTGCCACAGCTGCTGAGAAAAATGTTCCAGTACAAAAATTCAGGTCTAGGCAGGTTCAAGTCCCTTGCCCACCACAGGCAATCTGGTAAGAGGAACAGTGAGAGCCATGCTCAGGAGCGGGACAGTGCAGGCCTCCAGTTTGAGCTAAAGATTCAGGAATTCAGCAGGGGTAATAGGAGTAACTGACAATAACACCAAACTTAAGCAAGAATGACCTTCTTAAAGTCTGGACTCAACAGTGGAACATGTAACCAAAGAGGGCTCTCAAGAATCCAGAAATATCAGTGGTTATTAAACAAAGGTTTGTGAACTAATTTGACCTGGCAAAGCCCTCAGTTAGCTGTCAGCCTTCTTATCCTCTCTCTGATTCTGTATTGCTCCCTCTCCCTATATTTGCTATATACCTTGGAGGGCTCCCCACATCCTTGGAACCAGAGTCCTTATTTTGCCAAAGATAATAAATAAATGAAAGAAAGAGAAAAGTGAGACAAAAATTAAAATTTTATTGTAAGCATGACTCAGGAAAGTTGTAAGAGATCAGTGGAAGAGATGATTATAAAGCGACCTTCTTACAAAATATAATGCCAGGCTTGTGTGTTGCTTTATATCTTATTTTCAAACTGGCCAGCCAATCTTATCAAGAATCCTTGAAAGAGAAGGGAAGTCCTGAAGAGCCAGGTCTATCACAGTAAAAGCAAAAGACAGTCTGGTCAATCACTGACCCTGCTGGGGGAACAGCTCCTGGAATTCTATTCCTCTAGAACTGATAGCTAAAACCCTACCCTGCTTGTGCCTACCATGAAGAAAGCAGCTTTTCCATTCTGAAGCACCCACTAGTGAACATCTGGAGGGTCAGATCCAGACCCCAGACTCTGTTCAAGTGTCTACCTACCATTCTTATAAGAGTCACGGGAAACAGGAATCCATGGAAATAAGGAGTCTATTTCTTCCTCCACCAGGATTTTCAGACATTAGGCTAGCTTTAGAAGTTTGCAAAGGATCATCAGATAGACAGTAATGATAATGATAATCCAACAAAGGCAGAAAAACCTTAACCCTTTTAGTTCTACAACACTATGCATAGTTCTGGTTAGAAGCTTTCCCCAAAGCTCATACCCACAGTGCCAGAACATAATAGAAGTGATATAATCACTACAACTTTACATTTGTACCTCTGTTTTACAATATACAAAATACTTTACATTCTGTCTATGATCTTACAATAATTTAAGAAGTAGATAAAGTATTCTGTCTATATTTCAGATGGAAAAACTGAGTTCAGAAAGGTTATATGACTTATACATGGCAAAATTACTGTGACTAGGAGTCAGAAGATCTGGGTTTGCTTCCTGGCTCTACTAAATAGCTTTCTGTAAAAGCTGCGTAAACCTTAAAGTGTTATACACATGCTCATAGTTGTCAATGTTAACTGTTGTTGAAAGTACTCTATGAATTGTAAAATCCTATGTTAACAGATGATTAACAACTCTGTGACTCCCAGGCAAGTGCTCTGTACACTAAGCTGTCAGACCCACAGTGAGCTAGCACCCATTGATAAAGCACTGTGAGGTGATGACTGCTAAAGGGATGTTACACATCATGGCCTGCAAAACCAGCCACATCTAGGATGTACAACATATTTAAGAACTTTCAGTCACCTGTAACCATGCTGTAGGCTTCCAGAGACCCAATGTACATACAGAGAACAAAGACCCTACCTCTTAGCAAATATTAATAGTTTAGCTGATCACCTCACTGCCCATGTACTTCCATAGCTGCTCAGAATGCTTATTTGTTCTCAAATGCATTCTCTTTTTCAATTAGTTACCAACCTTGTTTACTTAGGGAAAAGGATGTCTAAAGTTCTGCTAAGCAGAGATATTAAATTAGGTTTTCCAGTTCTTCCAGGCCTCAGCCCCCAAACAATTCTGTCAATGAACCCACAGCTCCTCTGGCTTTCCTTGCTGTGCCAAGCTTCAGCCCCATGAGGCTGTGCCAATCTCAACTCTGCCTTGTGGCCAGCACTGCCATTCTCACGCTGAAAGGCTGTTTGCCTCTGCCAGCACCATTCCACTTTTGAATAAAAAACCTTTTCTGCTAGCCAAAATACTTAGTTTCTTTTAATTGGGACTCTGCAATTTGAATCTTTAACTCAATTTGACATTTCTTAGCCCAATTTGGTATCTCTTCACCATTTACATTAGGTGTTGATCTTTCATTTCTCTCTCCTAAGCATGGACTTTCTGGCAGAAGAAACGGTAACGAGGGAAACCATTTCATCCTATCCAAGGCCTAAGCTAACAAAACAAGAATAATAAGAAATGTGAATTCACTCTGTAAATTGTAAAGCCCTATGTTAACAGATTACTAACATTACCAGGCTCTTTTCATCGCACTAAGCTGTAAACACTTCTCCCCCACGTCTTCCCCCACACCCACATCTTGCCCCATCTTTCCTAGAAATGCATTTGCTGAGACTTTCTCCCTCTTTCTGCTTTCAGAATTTTACTGAAGAATAGCTCTCCTGGTCAGAAGCTGAATGTCTGCTACACTTCCCAGGAAAGACCATTCTACAACCTTGACTTCACTAAGGGGAAAAGCTATCTTGACATTTTCATTGCCCTTTTACCCAATATTAGCATAAAGCTTAGAACTTCAATTTCTAAACAGCCATGCCAGTTCCACAGCTTCACATTCCTCGTAGAATAGAATCTTAGATAGGATTCCCACTGATGAGCTAATCACAATGCATAGAAACTCATGACCTGTGTGAAAATAATGAATGTACCAATGAATCTCTACATATATTCAAGCCTATATTAACCTCCTGCTCAATAAATCAACAGTCCCTCACATAGTACATAGAGTTGTGCTGTTCAATACAATAGCTGCTAGCCACATGTGGCTATTTAAATTAATTAAAATTAAATAAAATCTAAAATTCTGTTCCTCAATAGCCACATGTGGCTAGCTAGGGGCTACCACATTGGACAGTACAGATATAGAACACTCTGTCATCACAGAAAGTTTATTGGACAGCACTGATAGAGGCTGCTTATGAATAATATTGTTGTGAGAAATGGTGACTAGAGGCACAGAACACAGGTCATAAGTAAACAGAGCTCCCTACAAATCCACTAAAACAACTTGTCTGGGAAATGAATTCCACTCTTGCAGCATGGGTAGCAGATTTAAAAGTACATTTCAGCTTTAACGGGTAATTTGGGTCCTTACCAAAAATTTCTTTTTCTCACTGGCCCCTGCACATGAGCTTGTTGTTACTGTGGGGCTGTTCAGAAGGGCTGAGCTGCTGCTGTTGTGTTTTTTCTTTAAAAACAAAAAAACTGAGGTTAATAATTTGTATCCTCCATGCAACAGAAAAAGTTTGACAATATTCAAGTAAATTGTGAGTCCAAAGAGCCAGTAACTCTTGTTAAGATTACTTCCTAACAAACAGACTTCTACCTTCATAACCACTGACTTCACTCCAATAGCACAACAGCAGGCACAGTAAAAAGAACTTCCCTTATAATAGCTTTTAGACTCTAAGCAGAAGGATTCCTAAAAGGGAACCCTCCTTCAAGGAGCTATCAGGGCCCACTCCACCCCTCCTGGGCCTTCCAATGCAAGAAAGCTTCCCCTTTCACCCACTAACTGATATCCATGCTAACAGTCCAGTTTGGAGAAAGATCAGCTAACTGGAGCAACTCTAGCAAGCACACTCCACATAGGAAGACAGGAAGGAAAGTGAGGTCATTAGGCTCAAGCCTGGGGGAGGGGACTCACTTCTGGTAAAACACTCCTTCCAAAAGTGGCTTTGAATACAAATGAGTTACAAGGGAGAACCCACCCCCCCACACACACAGAATAACGAGGTATGAAAATAGTACAAGAATAGGCCCTAATCTATTATTCCCCCAGTTCTGTAAGGTAACCACAACAATAAGAACAGCTTTATAAACTAATCCTTCTGTTACACCATGAAACAAAAGGACTCCTCTCCCCCTAGGGTCCCTAGTATTCCTAAAGGCAGGAAATACTCTGGGAAGCTATATCCAACAGACCTCAGACAGAAAAAGTTCTAGGGCCTTATACTATTTCTAGGAACCAAGGGTACCTCTGAAGAATTGGTAGACAAGGTGTGAATGAGAGAGGAGGTTAGCCTATAATAAAAAGAACCACAAGGGAGAATGCCACGGACAAATTTTCAAACATTCCCAACATGGCCAGCTGATATAGCACTGGACACCCACTAGACAGGAAAGCTCTCCATCGTTCCTCTTTGTAGGCCAAAGTACCCAGGAAACAGGGAGGTAAGTGGAAGTAGAGGCGAGAAGATTCTCAATGGCATACAAATTTAAATGTTAACAAAAATAGGAAATATTTCCTTAAAGAAGCATACAACTCTCAATAAAACAAGCACTCTCAACTACCTGAGTTAACAAGGGATAACAACTATAAACAATAATAACAAAATCACTCACTGTTGCCTTTAGAATACACTATGTGACAATTTAATAAATTTCCCTTCCTAATTGTATTTTATATACAGTACCAAATTAATAAATTTTTCCTAGGCATATATTATAAGGTAGCTAAAAACCTGAGTTAAGGATCATGAATCTGAATAAAATATTTGCCAAATAATCAGTAAAGGGAAAAAAATTATATGAATACTGTCCCCATAACAAGTGAAGGAATTAGTCTTATTTTCCACAGAAAAAACTCTATGCACAAGGCTTTGGGATTCCAGATCATGGACCCGCACTTGGTACGTATATATCACTTACCATTTAACAGACTGGAAGGGACCAACATAATTCAAGCCTGGTATTGAAATATCCTTGGCTTTTCATATATTTCCCACTTGAAAACCCCTTCCCAACAAATCTGGTTAAGCTCTGCCAGGGCCACACACACCTGCCTATTTGGGTGGCCCGTGTCCTTGTTCTTCATGGTCTCATATCCAGGCACCCGGGGACGTCGGCTCATCTGGAGGGCCACCAGATCCTTCATGATCGAGTTCAATGCCTCCTGCTCATCTGCAATGAATGAGAGCATATGGACTAAGAAACTTAAATACAAACCAGTAAAGAACTTTCACAAATTAAATGACTAATACTCAAGGAGTTCTGCCCAGGTAAAATGACAAACTCAGTAACTTAAATCATATGCAGTTGATGCTTCCCAAAAGGTCAGACTATGGCAATTTGAATTTTAACGGATTCTTAACAGCCCACCAAACATGTTTCCAGCAGCAATATTCACCAATTCATTGCTGCGAAGGGAGATACTTCAACAGAGCAATTCATCCAGTGCCAGAGAAACTCAACCAGGAAAAAGAGACGAAAAGTTGGAGTGATAAACAACACAGTACAGTGTGGTAGGGTACTGAATGCAAAGATGAATCCATGGAGAGCTGACTACAGCACAGAGTCAGTCCCAGGCTTATTCTTAAAGCATCATATGTAGGAGAGCACATTTTAAAAAGTACCAAACAAGGACATCAGGTAGCTGCTTTGAACAGAAGTTGTTTCACAAGCCTAGCCTTTAAAGGTTCCTCCAAACTCTTTACAAGTTTACAGGCCTTCTGCTTCCCACAGGGAAGTCAAAGGGCAGTTCTATTGTTTTTCTTCCCTAACTGACCAAGCAATGCATTGTCTCCACATTACTGGCATTACTTTTAATCTCCTTTTCTTGAAATAGCATAGAGTACTAGACTTCTCCTGCCCTGAAGACAACTGACCAAAACCCAGAACCCAAACCAGCCCAATTCCATGTTTTACAAAATTCTCCCAAGTCCTTCAAGAGACATTTGTCTACTCAAATAGCATTTGGAGATTGAAAATAAATAAATCTGTTGATCTAGAAGGGAACATGAGGGATGAGTTGTTACACGTGCTTTGGTAACGAGTCACTTGAGGACTTGGGGCACACCTTAAAAGAAGTACAAAAACTCCAAAGAGAGTGCCTATCTTCTGCCTTGGAAATATTCTATAATAATACCCCCAGGGAAAGGAAAGAACAGCATGAAGTCTCGATATTTTTTTTTGAGACAGAGTCTCACTCTGTTGCCCCAGCTAGAGTGCAGTAGCATCATCATAGCTCACTGCAACATCAAACTCCTGGACTCAAGGGATCCTCCTGCCTCAGCCTCCCAAGTAGCTGGGACTATAGGCACACGCTATCATGCCCAGCTAATTTTTCTATTTTTCATGGAGACAGGGTCTTGCTGTTGCTCAGGCTGGTCTCGAACTCCTGGCCTCAAGCAATCCTCCCTACCTCGGCCTCCCGAAGTGCTGGGATTACAGGCATGAGCCACCACACCAGGCCCCAAGAACAGCATGAAGTATAGGAAGTCAAATTGCCCTAATCTCTTCTTCCACATTATTTGCCTCTCCCCTCTTCCTAGACCAAATCTGCTTTGGGTGCCCTACTGCCCTCTGGGGAAGTGTAGGAAAGGAAGGACAAAGGTGTCTATAAAGAGGTTTTTGCTTGTTCAGAAAAGTAAAATTAGATTTAAAACTGCAGGAAAAACACAAGAGTAGCTTCCCATATGATTCCACTTCAAAACATATACAAAGTATGTATGTGTAAGAGTGACAAAGCTGTAGTACTGACAGCATGTAGTAAAGGGGATAACAAACAAGGAGGAAGTGGGTATCTACAAAAAGACATTTGTCAAAATCAAAACATACAAATCCCATCGATTATTTTATATCTTCTACCAATTTCCTTACAGCTGCCTTAAAGAAAGGGAACTTGCTTGGTTTTTTGTTTTTGTTTTGTTTTTAGCCTCACAACCAAGGTTTAAAAACTAGAGCGTATCTTGCTGTACATGGTGCATTCAAAAAATAAATAAATAAATAAAAACTAGAGCACAGTATCTAAGCCAGGAAGATTGGCTTATGTATAATATACACAGGCTTATATATTAAATTGGCTTATATACTATTAAATATAATATATATACAAGTAATAGAGCCAACTGTAACAATAAATTGGGATCAATATAAGGAGGATTATGAGTAGGTGAGTGTTTTCTGAGGAGCATCCAACAATATTCCTAAGAGCAGAATGCATGGAGTTTTCAGTATCAACATTAACCAGGCTAAGAATTGAAAATTTCAGTTGTTATCTCAACTCACATAGTGAATCAAGATAGACATGAACACACATGCACACTTTTCAAGCCAAATCCACAAGTATGACTGAAGAAATAATTTCTAATTCTGTGTAAGATGATGCTATTATAAGAGCTGGTTTATCAGGCTGATAAATTCTGTTTCCGGGAAGCTAACCAATTCCTGGCATTACTTAATGGATAAACTTGTCTGGTAGTCCCAGCTCTGAGAACACACTAGAGCTGCAGTCCCCAACCCCTGGGCCGTGGACCACTACTGGTCTGTGGCCTATTAGGAACCTGGCCGCACAGCAAGAGGTGAGCGGGGAGCCCAGCAAAACTTCATCTGTATTTACAATTGCTCCCCATCACTAGCATCACTGTCTGAGCTCCGCCTCCTGTCAGATCAGTGGCAGCATTAGATTCTCATAGAAGTGTGGACCCTACTGTAAACTGTGCATGCAAGGGATCTAGGTTGCACACCCCTTATGAGAATCTAATGCCTGATGATCTGAGGTGGAGACGCTAGCACTGGGGAGTGGCTACAAATACAGATTATCATTAGCAGAGAGGTTTGACTGCACAGAGACCATAATAAATCACTGTCTCCCATCACCCCCAGATAGGACTGTCTGGTTACAGGAAAACAAGCTCAGGCCTCCCACTGATTCTGCATTATGGTGAGTTGTATACTTATTTCATTGTATTTTACAATGTGATAATAACAGAAATAAAGTGCATAATGAATGTAATACATCCCAAAACCATTCTTACCCACCCCCACTCCTGGTCCCTGAAAAAACTGCCTTCCATGAAACCAGTCCCAAAAAGGTTGGGGACTGCTGCACTAGAGGAATATTTGGCACTATCACCTGAAATCTCAGACAACTGACACAAGGAAAGCAGGGTTATAGATTCTGATTTTGTATCAAAGTCAAACACATTACTAGAGGCAGATGGGTTCTTCAATTGATACTTTGAATTGAGGACATGGATAAAGACAGAAAGTAAATCAAGTGGCTCTTTTATGCATTTCTTCCTAGATTGAGGTTTGTTTTTTTTCCCCCCAAAATCGACATCGCTATGAACACTTGGCAGCCACAAGCCAGTTATCCCTGTGGTATGGATTGAGATTTTAGCTGAATTATCAGCATTCCCTCACTGTGGCATTCCTTAAAGAAAACAAAAACAAAATTTTTAAAAACAAATTACAGCTTTCTTAAGAGTACAGCAATCAGGAATATGAACTTTGGAGTCAGAAAAATTTGAGCATAAGGAGGCCTTCAGCAATTATTTATTCTCCCTAAACCTCATTTTCCTCATCTGTAAAATGGAGAATGAAAGTATCATTTCACAGAGCTGCTGTGAGAGTTAAAAGCAAAAGAAAACTTGCAAATTATTTCTAATGGTACCTAACACTTAGTAATGCTAAAAAAAATGCTGGCTATTATTATCATCAATGGGAAAAGGTCAATGGAAAAAGACTGGAGGCCACTTAATCCACCCTAACACTTAATTTCATTCCAAATTTTCATTAATCATTAACAACCATTTACTAAACACTTATCATATATTATACATTAGAAAGTTTTAAGAGATACTTCAAGGTGTTCAAACTCTAGGGATAAAAGGATAAACAACATACAAGAGGTTATAAAAAGGATTGAATTAGACAATATACAAACCAGAGTACATAAAATGTATAAAAATATATTTTTAAAAATATGAGTAGCAAGAGGTTATATAGATGATTTTACACAATTACTAACAGAATAAAGATTCCTTAAGAAAAGCAAGCTGTTCCAGCTATGCCAGAGAGCTTACAAAATGAACTCAGGAGGAAAAAGGACATGAAGAGTAAGCAAGGGATACAGAGGAAGAAAGGAGGGTCAGGATTACTCAGTGAGTAATACTGATCAAGTAGAGTAGGAAGAAGGGCAGCTGGCAAGGAAGCCTTTAAGAGGATTGGAAAAAGCAAGAGTGACACCACCAAAGCCAAGACCAAAGAAGAGTAGTAGCATGCATAGGCCGGAAAGATCCAGTAGAGTGGCAGAG
The DNA here is from genome assembly GCA_023783475.1 of Daubentonia madagascariensis. Taxonomy (NCBI): domain Eukaryota; kingdom Metazoa; phylum Chordata; class Mammalia; order Primates; family Daubentoniidae; genus Daubentonia; species Daubentonia madagascariensis. Next base: position 15,353,891 of record JAKFHU010000487.1, read on the forward strand.
GCAGAAACAAAATTTTAAAGGGAATCAAGAAGCTGGAGATTAAAAGAAAATTGGAAGTAGTAGAAATCAACAATTTATTTGCAAACTGTACATGTGAACAAGTTGAGGCAGGGGTAATAGTGTGCTATAACCTTGAAAAGATTTCCTGAGGATGGGGGTGATCTGACACACTTAGAAACTACCAGAAGAAGCACAAAAAGAAAGCAGTTAATTCTAGAGATTAAGAGGTTAAAAATCTAGGAAGGGGAGGAGTATTCATGAAAATAGAAAAGAAGGGATCTATGAAACAAGGATTAGAGTTCAGGCTTAAAAAGTGGAAGCTCTTAAACAGTTTTAAGCAGACAGGTATCTGTAATTCCTCTCCAGCATTTTTTTTTTTTTCTCCTGATACCCTGACCTGTGGTACGGAAGCTGCCAGGCAACACACTCCTCTCTCTTTAACTCCAGCAGGATGCCACTCTTTCATACTGAGCTATTATTTCTATCTAAAAGGAAGGTTTTAAGGCACTTTCTACTTACGAGGTCCCTTGGCTAAAAACCCAGAAAAGCTGCCAAAAGCACCATCTTCTCCAATAAACGTTGTCCTGCATGATGTCTGTTTATTATGCCACACACGCTCTCTTTTCAACGTATACAATCCCTAAAGTAATATTTCTATCTTTGTTTTTACTTAACTAATGATGTTATTTCTTCATCTTGCCAACGCTCTATCTGGCTCTGCCAGATTGTCTGATCAAACTGCTCACTCAGGAGAGCTGAGGCTTTAGAGTGTCCCTGAGTCAGATTTTACTATCTTCCACTTCATGGCATTTCACATACTTCCACTGCCTCCACCCTGTCCATACCTGGACAAACATCATTTTATAATAAGTATATGAAATAAAGCCTAATCCCCAATTCACAAGAAACTTTTCTCCTTCAAGAACATGACTGAACCTTTGCTACATTGCAAAGATAAATCCTGGCGTTCATTTTTTTGTTCCTAGGATATAAGAGACATTCAATATCAATTGATGGGTCAAAATTTTAAAATACATACTACAAAGTAAGCCATTGCTTCCTCATAAGAATCAATATAGGTGTTCAAACGCTAGGGATATTTTATTTTATTTTATTTTCATTTTTTTAGAGACACAGTCTTGCTCTGTCACCCTGGATAAAGTGCAGTGGCGTCATCGTAACTCACTGCAACCTCAAACTCCTGGGCTCAAGGGATCCTCCTGTCTCAGCCTCCCAAGTAGCTGGGACTACAGGCATGCACCACAACGCCCGGCTAATTTTTCTATTTTTAGTAGAGATTCGGTCTCGCTTTTGCTCAGGCTGGTCTTGAACTTCTGAGCTCAAGCAATCCTCCTGCCTTGGCCTCCCAGAGTGCTAGAATTACAGGTGTGTGCCACTACACCCGGCCTATATTTTATTTTAATGTTTGATGAAATTAGCCAAAAGGACTGGAGACTATAGAATTATACATGCCAACACCAAAACTACAGAATTGATCTCTCCCTCCTGTGTACCTTTACATGCTTTTGCACTTATTTGTTTACATGTTTCTGGTCCACCTTAACTGACTGTAACTTCTTGAGGACAGGATAATGCAGGTACAGGGCTTAATACTATGCCTGGCACATAGGAGGTATTTGACAAATGGATAAAGAATAAATGGATAGCTTACACAAAACGAGAAAAACTGCATCTTATCCTCTATGTAGGCCTCTAAGTAATGCTCAGTTGGACAGATATTTACTTTTTACAAATGCCTAAAATTCAGTTTTAAAGTCCAATTGTCATTTTTTTAAATGTCAGAAATCTAATCGTGACATAGCCATGTTGATTAATAAATTGTGATCCAAGTTTCAACCAAAACAGTTGCTAACCATTCAGAGTGTACACAGGTGGTCAGATTCTAGCCAAACTGAGTTGAGACTAGTCTAACAGAGAGTTCCCAACACCCTTGGAACCCTAGAGACCCAGGTGTCTTCTCTAAGTCACAAGGATTCTGACTCCAAACCAGAACCAGACCATATGTAATCCTATACTCAGTTCACTATAGTTTCCTGTAACATTTCCAAATTGTTACACATTTTTTAGTAATATATCCCACTAAGTTTGAGATTACATTTATAACAAGACCAAATAAACACTAATGAATTAGTCTCCGGTGTTATTAACAGCATTTGCCATTATAATTACTAAAACTGGGAGAAAATTCTAGTGTGACCAAGGAAAAACGACCCGTCAATCCAGATTTTTTTTATAAACGCATAGTATCAAAGCCAAAAAAAGAGAGAAAATGTCCTATTATTTACAGGGATAAGTATAGTTTCCACTAGAATTTACTGGAGCCAACAGCCAATACAAAAACTGACCTGGTTTTATTAACCCAAGTTGTCAAACAGGCTTTAGTCTAGGGCTTAGAACAGCTAAGGAAAATATTACTGTTAACCAAAGAACCTGCAGGGCAGAGATTAAATTAGTTTTAGTCCTTTCCTCACTGGGCTAGAGTTTAACAAGTGTAATTAAAATATTAAGAAGGCTATGTTTCTCTCTTATCAACCCCTTGAATTTATTTAGAACTATAGCAACTAAAAAAAACTAAACTGGGAATTTGAATTTTTATCCTTCACATCACCAAAACGGAAACTAGCATTTAAGAGAGAAAGTGTGTATCTGTGTGTACATATATCCTCACTGAGCCCTATACCAAGCAAATTAAAGGATTAGGTGCCTATAAGCTTACAATGACCTCAAAACAAAACAAAACAACAACAACAAAAGAACTAGGTGTCTAGGGGAAGTCAATATTAGCTCTAATAGTGTGTCAAGTTCATCTATCAAAAAAATACAATAAAATAAAATAAAAGAGGGAGAGAATGGTATGGGGAGGGGGGAGTGCTGAAGAAAGCCAGGGCAGTGGTTCTTAAACAAGCTTGCCTAATATATGGCCTCAGTTTCTTCATGTAAAACTGACATGGGGAAAAATGAGAAGATACTGAGTTCCTGGTCCTTTTTTCTTTGGGATTCTGAACCCTACCTATATAGTACCTTTACTTCCCATCACTGGTCTCACCATATAGTCACACACTTAAACTTTTTGCAAATGTCTTGAAATGTGAAAACAGGTTCACATCTATTTTCACATTAGATAACGAGATGTAGCTAACATATCTGGGCACTCTAATTGGTTTAGTAGTCCTGTGGGAAGTAAGTGGTCTGCACACCTTCAAGTTTTTCACAATCCCCTTTGGGACTTAAGGCAGACCCCCACAGGACAAGAGGAAAGACTTATTAGAAAGACTATCGTAATATAGGTTCATAAATCAAAGATTGATTCAAATTCTATAACATACAAGATAAATGTCTGAATCGTGGGGAGGACAAGAATAATTCTGTGCCCCATTTATAGTAAATATTCAATAAATATTTGTTGAATTATATATTTAAATACCAGGCCTTACTGGGTTCCTTTTATGCCTACTCTCACAGGAGATGCTTCCCCAGAAGAGCAAGCACTTCTGAAGTAAAGCAGGAGAAGGAAACAGTAAGCCCAGCAAAATGGACAAACCCTTCGGGTACTGTATGAGGGACAGCATGAAATAGAACAAGGCAGTTCATTCAAAGAAGAGTGCAGAGATGGGTCACAAAAGACTATGTGGCCAATGTGACATAGCGTACACTTAACCTCCTACAAAAATGACTTGACCTTGCTATAGGGCAAGGCAAACATTAACGTTCCCTCTTCACATGGGACACTTCACAGAAGCAACGAATGGCTTTGCAGAGGATCCTCTCACTAAAGTTTACACCTTTATTATTTAGGACAACACCAAATATTTTTGCAAAACTTGCGATTGGGGACAACAGTATCACACCTGTCCCAACAGGAGAAGCAAAGCACATTTAAAATGTTATTTGCTTCTTAATCTAGTCCAGGAGTCATTTGTTAAATTAACAAAAAGGATATGAAATAAAATTCAGTTCAAATGCCACCTGTGGAAGACGTTAAAGCTTTTCTTAGATTACATCTTCACAGCAGAAATTGCAAATATTGACAAGAAGGAAATGATTTCATAGAAATTCTTTTGTGTAGCCAATGTTTCTTTCAAAGTTACATAATTTCAGGGATACCGCAAGATAATAGACGTAAAACAGGATTTCTCAAAAGTAAGATACGAATGACAAGTGGCAGCACCTAAACAATTCCTAACCTCCAGCCATCTGCGTGCTGCACGCATTTCTCAACCGCGCGGTTGATAACAGAAATCCCGCACGCCCTCCCCCCTGCGCTGGGGCGCGCACAGGGCTCGACAGCAAGCCCCGGGAACTCTCACAGGCCGGCCTGTGTGAGCAAAGGGAAGGAAATGACACAGGCAGGGAAAAAAAAAAAGCAAATCAAGGAAAAGACACAACAGCAGCTGGGCCTGCACCAGCCTCCAGCCCGGGGCCCCACACTGCGCTCTCGCTCCCCCGCCCTCGGGCTCGCGGTCCGGCTCGCTCGGGCCGGAGCTGGCTGCCCCGCCGAGCACTGGCCCTCCGTCCGGCCGCCGCTTTCTCGGGATGCACCCGCCGCCCCGCCCGGAAGGAAGGCTGCCGCGTGGGCTCGGCCGGCCAAGCCGCCCCGGCGGGCCCAGAGAGCCAGAACCCCCCCTGGGCCGCGGCGCCGCGAGCGAGACGGGCGGGCGGCCGGCGGTCCGCAGCCCCGGGCCAGGCGGGCTGTCGATGCCTGTCAGGCGGCGGCCCAGGGTCCTCCTCCCCTCAGCCTGGGGCGGGGCGTCGCGAAGCAGCGCGGGCACAGGCCGGGGCGGTGGCGACACTCACCCATGGTGGCGATGGCGGCGGCGGCGGCTCTAGCCCAGCAGTGTCACCTCCGCAGCCGGGGCTGCATGCCGGGGGCCCGGGCGGCGGGGACGGCGGCGGGCCTGGCTCCGCGCGGGGGGCGCGGGCTGCGCTCGGGGTCCCCGCCGCCTCCCCAGGCTCCGGCTCCGGCTCCGCCCGCGGCCGGGCGCTGTGGCATCGGCAGGGTGGCCCGCTACATCCCCGGCGCTCCTGGGCTTGGCCCAGCCCGGCCTCGGCGGCGCCGCTCGGCCCGCCCGTCCGCCAGTTCCTCAGCCCCGCAGTTGCTCCGTCCGGCCACCGTTCTCCACCTCAGGAACGCTCCGAAAAACAAACCGCTGGTCGCGCAGCTCGCCCCCCTGTCTGTCACTCACGCCAGCACCTGCCAATCCCAGGCAGCCGCTGGACCGTCGCACCACCCCCACTCACTCCCCCCCCCCCCCCCCCCCCCCCCCCCCCCGGGGGGGGGGGGGGGGGACGACACGATGAACCAATCCCGCCTACTCTTGCAGGATGCCAATGGGCGAAGCCATGGCAGTTTCCGAGGGCTGCCAATCATCGAGACAGCGCCCGATTCCCTGCGCTGCTAGCCAATCACGTAGAGGGCTCTGAGCACCCACCTCTGCGCATCCCTCGCTGGCGCTCTGGACCCGGGAGGTGTTGGTTGCTCCAATCACGGCTCCGTCGTGAGGCTCCGCCCACATTCCCACCTCCCGTTAGTCACTGAAGGTTCGGCCGGAGCGCGGGCTGGCGCCGTTCCCTACCGGCTACTTTGGGGCTGGGGTTAGCAGAAGGCGGCTGGAGGGGCCCTCGGGCCTTCCGCCCTCCTGGTTCTTGGCGGCCCCCGCAGACTGGACGGTTCCGGAGGTCGGCGTCCTGCTCCTCCCTGTGCCCAGCACGGGGCGCCTAACTAGCAGGGAGGGTCTGGCGCCCAGCGCTTCCCGGCTTGCGGCCGCCTCTGCCGCCCAATTCCCTGGCTGGTCCTCCCGTCCAGACGCTGCGGTTGCCCCCCTTTCCCCGGGTCTCCTACCTCCAGGGCCACACCCTCCGGTCTTGGTTCCTCAGGCCCCAGAGGCTGGGGTAGTGCTGGAATGTGGGTCCTTGGAACTCTCTGAGTTCCGCCAGAGGTTCTTTCAGAAAATAACTTTTTTCTGGTTATAAAAGCAACACAAACCTTTTGTAGAAAAATTGAAAACTGCAGAAAAGTATAAAAAAGGAAATAAAAATCCCACCCCAGAGATAATCCTATTTCCTGCCTATACAGATGTTTGACAAAAATGCCTTTATGTTGTTCTGTGGTGGTGTTTACATTTTAAGTGTTTTCCTGTACCACGAAATATTGTTCCAAAACAATTTATTTGATATTCCAAAATAAAACGTGGCCATAATTAATTTCCCTAACCCCACATTGGTCAACACTTTATACACCCAGATCTTCAGATGCCAAGTCCACCACAACTTATGTGGGTGTCCTTCCTCTGGTCCCTGTTCCAGTGTAATATGTCAGACTCTAGAATAATCTTCCTCAGGTGCCATTCTCAACTGTCAACTAAGAATGTAACAGAGGAATATCTCATGTAATTTACTGAATACTGTACTTAAAGAATAGAATGGTTGTATGGGTACTCGAAGTATGGTTTCTGCTGAATGTGTATCTCTTCCAAACCATTCTAAGTCAGGGACTGTACAAACCTAGTATGAGTCTTCCTTGATTCTTCTCTCTCCCTAACACCTATATATCCAAACATTCAGCAAGTCTTTTCAGCTCTCATTTCAAAATGTATCTGAATCCAACCACTTCTCAGCACCACTACCCCAGTCCAAGCCACCGCCCCTCTCTCTGGAATGATGGCCCTAGCCTCCCATCTGGTCTCCCCGTTTCCTCTGTGGCAGCCCAACAAATGATTATCCAACAGCAACCAGAGTGATCCTTGTAAAATGTAATTCAAATCATGCCACTCCCCTGCTTTCAGTCCTCCAACACTCAGATAAAACCCCAAGTCTTTGTCATCACCTACCAGGCACAACAGGAGCTGGCTCCCGCCATGCTTTCCGACCTCTTCTACCACTCTCTCCCTCCATCATTGTCCTCCGGCCACCCTGGCCTTCTTACCATTCTTTGAACCTACCAAGCTTTTTCACCTCAGGACTTTTGCACTTGTCGTTTGTTCTGCCTGGAATGTTCTTCCCCAAGATGTTCCCATATCTGCACTTTACTCAGGTCTCTGCTCGAATGTCAACTTTTAAGAGAAGTCATTTATAACCACCCCATCCAAAATGGCCTCTCTCCCCTCCATTATTCTGTATTCCCATATTTTGCCTTATTTTACTTCATGGTGCCTGAAATTATGTATTTATTTGTTTGCTTTCCTCCAACTACAAAAAACATGAGCTGTGTAGGAACAGGGATTCTGTCCTGCTCACTGCTCTATCACCACACGTAGTGATTTTGTCCTGCTCCTCTATCACCAGCACTTAGAATAGTGCCTCACACATAGAGAACTGCAATACAACTGCATGAATCTTTAGCTGAAAGGAGCTTTCTGATTTACCTTCTATCTTTCTTACAACTGCCTTCTTGTGGGCTTCATTTCCATTGTCTGTCCCTCAACCAACCACCTCAAACATTCCCACACTGTAGTTACCGTATGTGCTGAGGATTCCAGAATCTGAACTGTATCTCTAGCTCAGGCAGGTTTTTCTTCTGAGCTCCAGAGGCAGCACTCTTTGGGTATCCCACAGGCACCTCCGATTCCGGGTCTAAACTGAACTCATCATTTTTCTCTGTAGTTCTATATTTCCTCTATCCATCTTCAGTTCTCCGAGTTAGATACCTTTGAATCAGAGAGCTCTTCCTCTCCATTTCCCTTCCCACACAGCCAATCCTGACCATGCCTCCAATCTGTCCATTCTTCTTCCATCCCCAGCTTCACCATCCTAGTTCAAACCACCAAAATCTCTTACTTGCATTACTTAGTATAAGAGCCTCTAAATGAGTATTCACATCACAGGTGATCCTTCTAAATGGACACCTGATCCTCTCATACCCTGTTTAAAAACTTTATGGTTTCCCATCACCCTTAGGATAAGTCAAATCTGTGAATGTAGTTAAGAAGGTCCCTCAGGACCCAGCCCATTCCTTCTTCTCCAGCCACAAGTCCTTCCATTTCCCACCTCTGCCAATCTTATCATTCAAATTCTATGCTCCAGCCACATGGAATCACTGGCAATTTCTCAAATATGACTCTCTCTTGCCTCTATACCTATGCATGTGCTATGTTCTCTGTACCAAATGCTCTTCTCCATTTCTGCTCGCTTCTGCCTCCATTGTTTCAGGGAAGAACTCAGCCTAGACATCACTCCCTCCAGGAAGCCTTCCTAGACTGACACCTCCAAGTCTGGGTTAAGGCCCTCTGACATGCTCCCAGAGCACTCAGTACTTTCTTCATCAAAGCAGTTGTCCCACTCTATTGTAACTGCCTTTAACAAAGTAAGCATAAAGATAGAAGTTGTCATTCAAATTGGTACACTTATCATCTTTCATAGCACATTCAAAAAACAAATATTTGTCAAATGAACAAGTGAACCTCAAATGGGGGTGTTAGTAATTGAATATAATTTCCATGAATGCTCCCATTTAGTTAGGTACAGTATTTTAGCTTCTCCATGTTGCTTTCTCTCCTCAATATTCATTTTCCCTGTGAAGCTTCCCATGCCTTCTCAAGGCTGGTTTTACACTGAGTGGATACCCTTAGGTAAGCACCTGAGCCATACCTGCCCCCAGTGCTCAGGGCCTCAGAAAGTGCTGGTCTCATTGGACAGCCCAATCCCATACCAGCTGCATACTTTCTTTTTTTTCTTTCAAGAACACAGGGACAATTGAACATGTGATAGGGAACAATAAATATGAATGAATTCTTTTAGGAGATAGCTCAATGGATTTGGTGTAAAAAAGAAAAAAATCCAACAAACCTATCACCTGATTTGATGAAAATTCTTTTAATTCAAAGGTAAAGTTGGATATGTTGGGATTATCAGTTCAATCAATTTATCTGCACTGTCAAGGAATAATGTATACCTCACACAAGATTTTTACAACCGTGATATTTTATAAATTATTGGCATTTACTTCTAAATAAAAATTATTTTTCATTTTGAAATTCCAGTCCTATAAATATTTTTAATTTTCTTTTATTTTCACAGTTGTATAAATTTGTCCTAAAGAATACTTTGTAAGTGAGCAAAGGTAAAGAATGTTCATTGCAGCATCTTTTTTAAGATAGACAATCCAAATGTCCATTGATAGGAGACTGGCTAAATAAATTATGGCACATTAATACAATAAAATATTATGTAGCTACTAAAAAAAATGAAGAGACTTCTCAGGACTAATATCAAAAGATATCTAGGACATAAGGTGAAGTGGGAAACAAAACGAAACAAAAACAGGTTATAAAGTAAAGTGTATAGGGTGATCACATTTCAGTTTTTTAAAATGTTCATTTATACTTAGTGAGAAAAAGGCCAACATTCATTGAACATTTACTATTGCCAGGCACTGTGTTTTAAGTGCTTAACATATATTAACTTATTTAATTCTCCAAACAGCCCTATGAAATAGGTATTATCATTACCCCCACTTTACAGGTGAAGAAACAGGTGCAAAGAGGTTAAGTTCTTGTCCAAGTTTGCTAGCAACTGACAGAGCCATAATTTGTTTCTCAGCAGATTAGCTCCAAAGAGTGGAATAATATAGATTGTTAATGGTGGTTGTACCTTAGGAGGTAGTATTAGATGGGACTTTTATTTTTTTTTAAATATCTGTAAGGTTTGACTTTTTAAAAACAATAAATATTATCTTTTTGGCATACACAAAAGACAAAAAGAGGAAAAAAGTAAAAACTGCTATCCTGTTCACTGGCTGGGCATGGAATAAAGAAAGTGATTTCAGTCAAGAGTAGTGTGGTATCTATCATAGCATTCTCTTTTTGCCAGACCTACTATTTTATTTTCTCTTCATAGTATGTCTCCAGAGGAGTCTGTAGGGATTCAAATAACAGTTTGGGAGTTAGGGGCTCTTAGAGTTTGAAGCTTTATTGACTGCTATGCTGTAAGTTTCAGAGAAAAAAACAGTAACTCAACCACATGGTTGAATTTCCACAGTTTACTGGAGGCAGAGGCTTTGCTGTTCCTCTTTGATTCGGCTAGGACCTCTGACAGAGGGGAAGTGGCTATGCACATGAGTGCTTCTTACAAGAGTCAAGTCTGTGGACAGAGCCCATCACAGATACTTCCACCCCACCAAAAGGACACTTGAAAGTAAGCCCAAGCTGGCTTCAAGGCTTTGAATGATTTTGTGTTGCTAAGACAATCACCAAAGATAAGGCAAATCAAGCCAGTACTGGATCCCATTCCTTTGACTTTAAGGTGAGGTGTGCCCAATGCTGAAACTCTCGGCTGCTGTTTCCCTAGTGGACCAATAATGTGACTAGTTTTTGTTTTTTAAAAAAAATATTCCCCCTGATAAGAATAACACATGATTACAAAAATAAAACTCAGTAATAACATCACCACTCTGAGATAACTAGTTTTGATATTTTGGTACATTTCCTTCTAGTCTTTTTAAAAACAATTCATATATACAGTATGTTATATAAATACATACATATACATTTCAAAATGTAGGCCATACTGTATAGTTTTGTATCTTTTCCCCCACTTAACATTATATTGTAAACATCTTCTCTGACAAAATATTCTTTGAAAAGTAATTTTTAGGGACAGCATAATACCTTATCATATGGATGTGACCATCTTTTTTTCATCTTTTTTTTTAATTAGCTCCCAGTCTCTTTACCAGATCTAAAGACAGCAGAACAAGTTCAAGTAAGGGGTCATTTCCGCCTTTCCCTATTAACTGCAGGAGAGTCTGCAGGGCACCGCTAGGGGTCAGTGCAGAGCCATCTTCACAGGAACCGTTACTGTGTGTTCCTGCAACATACCTTGATATAAGAAAATTGATTATGCAACGATCCACATTAATAAATTCTATCTCTTAGATTAGAGGAAGCCTATTCACGTAAGTGGCCAAATTCCCTTCAAGAGTAGGCTCCCTTAGTACAGATTTCTCAGATTAGAAATGCTCAGATTCCTCCAAATTAATTTATATTCAACATTTCCAAAATAGAGCTATTTTATAAACCAAGGTCTATCAATGCAAGGTTTGGTATTAGACCTGTTTTCACCTGCTTTGTATGAGATCATTTGTGCAAAAAATACTTGGCATATTTCATAGGTTTGTTGGGAAAATCAAATAACATATGAAAGTATCTTATTCATTATGAAACAGTATATAAACTTTAAGTTGCTTTTTTTTTAAGTTGCCCTTTTTTAATGATGAGCTATTCAGATATCTGGATGAGTTATCACCTATAAACAATAAAGAGTCCCAGGTAGTACTGTGATTATGAAATGAGGTGTAAAGGCATATGCTGTGGCGTGATCATGGATTATTTCATTGGTTTTCTTCCCTAAAGCCCTTGCTCTCCAGTGTTGAAGTTGCTGTGGAACTAGTAATCTGTTTTTCCTAGAAGCTGAAGCCATCATTTATAGTCAATTTGGTTTTAGTTCTTTTCCATCTTTATTTACCTCAGGCTCCTTCAGGAAAAATACTCTGAACTCAGAACTGGCTTAAACAACTTATAAGGAGGTGGATAACAGGGACCAAAAAGCCACTCCAGGCCTGACATGCTTGATAGGCTCTGGCACAGGGTGCTGGCGCTCCTGGCCGCTCTAAACCAGAAGTGACTATTAGGAAGAAAAGATACCAAGGCCCCTATCTCCCACCTGGCCAGGCTTCTGACTCAGCCCTTCAGTCTTCCTTCTGTTCTGTTTCTTCTCTAATTCCCACTGCCCCATCATTTGGCATCAGGGATAAAAAGGAGCTAGGGTTGGACATTCTGAGAACCAGCTTGGTATAGCCTTTCCTGAGAGCAGCCCAATCTGCTCACAAGTCCACTCTGACCAATCTCAGAACACACAGGGGCCCAGACAAAGCAGGGCCTGGGGAGCCCCTTATCACTGACACTTGATCTCCTACTGGGCTAGAGCCTTAAGATCTCTGGCAGAAGGGCACAGAGGTCACAGAAAGAGAATAAAAGATGCATGCACAGTAGCTCACACTGCCCTGGGGCAGCTCCAGGAGAGAACAGTCCTGAGTCTTCCCTCTGTGGTCCTATGTCTTAGTGCAGGATCTAACACAGGGCACCAGTTGAACAGCTTGTGCTCTAGATAAGTACGGTTCCTGGTACATAGTAGGTATTCCAGAAATATTCGTTGCATGAATGAATGACAGGTTTAGGCCATAAGACCAGCATTAGACCACACAGTACCTGGATAGAGCTACACTTCTACAGCCAATCAAAAAAATAAATAGTCCTGGGACTGAAGTAGTATGGGGTTCCCTTGGCCTCGAGGCTGCAAGTCCTAGCCTTAGGCCTCCTGACCTTCTAGGTACTCCCCTCCTGCTTTACTCTCAGAGATTGCTGCAGAAGCCTGTGCTCTAGAATGGGCTGCCACTTGCCTAGGAAAAAAGCCAAGAGCACGTATGACCTGGTTACTCGATGTTGTCATAGACGTGGATCACATCTTCATGGTTGCTGAGAACCTGGATGAGATGAGCAGCCTGCTCCAGGTCGGGGTCAGCCAGTTGCACCTTTGAGTTGGGGATGAACTCTAGTGCACAGGACACAGAACACAGGCCCAGGGAGTCCAGCTTCTTCCTCACTTGATGCAGTGAAGAAACATCACAAATAAACTAGGGATAAAGGAAAGTCAGGAGCTGAGGAACCAGGAGGTAATAAGACAAAGGCAGGCAGAACTTTGCAAAGTCCTAAATGTAAAAACTACTGTAATGTATCACTGGGTTTGAGCTCTTCACTAGCAGGCACATGTTTTCAATGTTCTGAATCTTTCTCATAGTCCTCAGTAGAGTAGGCCCTATCCAGTATTCACTTAATAATTGTTTGTGCAATATGTGAATTTGTCTCAACTGTACACTGGGGTGCGGGAAGGAAGAAACCAAGAGAGGCATGCCTTAAGGCACCTATTAAGGTCCTCTTGGAAGCCCATCAAACACAAAGGCTTCATACTTACTTTGAAAATGTTCTTTTCTTCTTCATCTTCAGTTTCCTTGACATCCTCAGCTCCTGCTTCAATTGCCAGCTCTAGGGCATGCTCTAGGTTCACAATTTTCTTCTCCTTATCTTCCACTCCAACCAGGATCACCCCCTTTTTGTCAAAGGAGTGACGAGCTCCTTCAGTCATCATTCCCCTGACAGGGAAGGAAATGGGCCAGAGTGAGTGAATGCCTGTAGACACTCAGTCTCCATAAAGCACAGCAGTCTAACGCTATGTCTTTCCCACCCAGCCTTTGGAGTGCACACAGACATGAAGTGGCTCTCTTCCTGAAGGAGAAGATGCAGTTGTTGCTGGGTAAGGGAACAGTCCAAGAACAGCCCCACCCTCTATTTTCTGCCCTGATTGGAGTTTGGAGAATGCAAAGACTTTGCTCATCATTTCCTGTGCCATTAACACTCTAGTCCTGGTGGAACATTTTAAGACCTGGGCATTATATGGCTACAGATCAGATAATGGGACAAACATCCCCTCCTACACCCGATGAAGTCTTTTGGATCCTGCATAGCATAGAACACTTTAAGGGGAAATCAATTCACTAATTGGATTCTGCTAGGGCAGAAGTATGCTTAAAACCTCAAACACAGCTGGGCATGGTGACTCACGCCTGTAATCCCAGCATTTTGGGAGGCTGAAGCAGGAGGATTGCTTAAGGCCAGGAGTTCGAGACCAGCCTGGGCTACATAGTGAGACCCAGTCTCTCTTAAAAAAAAAAAAATACAACCATTATGTACACATAATAATTTTTAAAAAAATTTTTAGTGCAAAAAAAAAAAAAAAAAACCCCTGAAACACCACCAGGGATAAACAGTATTGCCTTGCACAGAATTGGAACCTAAAGGCTCTGTCCCCTTCTGCACCCCCCCAGACACACACCTACCCATTTTTGTTCAGGATTTGTCTAATGTCCGACTGACACTTGGAGCTACTGTTAGACAATGCCTCAATGAGCAGAGAAGAGCCACCAGGGCCTCGACCCTCATACAGCAAATATATGTCCTTAGTTTTCTGTAATAAACAACACAAATACATGTTCATGTTTCCCAATCCCTCCCGCATGTCAGCCCAGAACCACAGGTATCACAAAGTTGACTCTGTGGGATGGACTCTCTAGGCTAGATCCTGAGCTCTTAAGTCTTTATTTTTGTCCCCACCCTCTGAGAAGAGACTCTTGGGACCAACTTTTGAGGTAACTGGAAGTACTACCCCTACTTGGAAGGCGGTCTCTTTGCCTAGTCCTTCACCAATCAGTCATCTTCCAGCTTTGCTTCCTCCCCTGCCCAGCAGAATCCCACATCTGTCACCCAGCCACTCCCACCAAGACTCATCCTCCTACACCCCCATCCTGCAGGAAACTCTTGTGAAGTCTCAATGTTCCTAACCTGGGTTGCTGAGTACTGCTGTGAAAAATCACACATCTGGGCCTTGTCATAAGAGCTGCCCCAAAACAGCATGGTCTCAAAATTCAAACAATCCAGAACTCTAGTGACCAATTTCATCTGGACCCTCTATGTCTCTTCTCATCCCTTGTCCATATATCTGATCTTCAACCACTCTCTCCAAGCACCCTGCCTTGCACCCTTCCAGAAACTCTCAACTAATGACTTCTCCCTTCCTCTTTCACAAAGGCAATAAAGGGCCACTAGATGGGGGAAAAAATCCTCCATCTCCACCACCTTGTCTGCACCACGGCCTATACAAGGGCACTAACATAATGGTTAGAGCACAGGCTCTCGAGTACGTCTCGTTTCAAGTCTGTCATTTTCTGTGCGACCTGAATCAAGTCAGCTAATCCTTCTGTGCCTGAGTTGTTTAAGGTTGTTTTGAGGACTCAGTGAGACAACCCATACAGAGTTCTTACCAAAGTACTTGGCCTGTGGTATGCACTCAATACCTATTAGCTGTTAAGACAATTATTACTTCCTCAGATACTTCCTACTTGTCCCAGAGGAAAAGGTGTCCCCTCACTTGGGCCCTACATCCCTGTTCCTCCCACTGTCACTATCCTCCACCCTCTCCCTTTCTACTGGCTTTTCTCACTTAGAGCATAAACATCCGAAAAAGAAAGACAAATCCTTCCTCAACCTAACGTCAGGGCCTCCCCCACACTGTACCCCTTCTTTCTACCTCCTCTCCTCCCAACTCAGCTAAACACTCCCAGACTGTATGGTTCTGTACACTGTCTGTGCAGCCTATTCTCAATTACACTCCTACAACCAATGGCCAAGGACAGAGAGCCCCCAGAAGCCTCTGCATTGAGGGTGTCAACCACATTGCTACCCTTCTCTCTGAAAATTTAAGGAATTGTTTGGTGGCCTTCCAGACATGAACCCCGGTGGGGGCTGTGATCAATAACAAGCATGTCAAACAGGACACACCTCCATTTTCAGCGCTGCCTCAATCGTTGACTTGGGCATGTGCTTGCTGCGACACACCTCTAAGATGTTGGCCAGGTTGCTGTTGCGCTCAGGGTTGGGGCCTCCCTCTGAGATAAAGAGAAAAGAGTGAAGACATCTCATTACAGCATGGAAGAAAGGGATCTCCAGCACTCCCTCCCTAAGCTGAAACAGTGGCAAGTCACCACTTAGCCCTTGGTTAGTTTAGAACATTTTATCCAGTGTTTAAACGGGATATGGAGGAGAAGTATTTTGGAAGTTTCTAATTCACTGTGTCTTTAGGGATAGTTATTCTGCTATGTTTCAGTGAACTACACTTTGTGTCAGATGAAGAGGTAAGGGACACAGATGGTAACAACATCTCCTGGACTTATTAATACTCCTTGCTCTTACTCTGCTATTTTGTGCATAAGTATTGAAATGCTCACATGACAATGTAATCATGCTCACTGTCTCTGAGGGTAGCAGCTGTATCTCATCATCTTTGTATTACCAGTGCCTGGCACAAAATAAACACTTAATAGTGTTGGTTGAATCTAATATCAAAAATTTAGAAGAAAAAGAAGCAGAAATACCAGGCATAAGTTGCAAAGGTAAATTAACATTAATCGAGTGTCTATTACGTGCTATAAACTACCTCAAGGTGGGCATTAACCCTGTTTTACAGAAAAGGAAGCTGAAACTCAACAAAGTTAAGCCACTTGCTCAAGGTCATAAGTTAGTCAGTGACAGAAACCAAGTCTTCCCAACTCCAAAGTCCATGCTTTTTACAGGACTTTTTCTCTACTCCTACAGGTCACTGCTACTAAATAGAAAAAAAAAAACCTTTTTAGGGTGGTTACACAACTGAGAAAAGACATGGTTGCAAACCCACCTGCCAAGGAAATGTGTCTCAGGAAACCCTAATGAGGCAAACTAAGGCCTAGGCAAATAGCTTTTTCAATGCCCCTGCCACAGCCTATATGCTACTAGAGGCAATTTCAGAGGGTTGTCTCTTCAGGAGAGACACACATCTGACCTGGCTCTGTGGATCTGTTTCTATTAAGTACTCAGCTACAGACTAGGATGAAATGATTTTTACCATCTTATCTTCTCAAGAATAGCTCCCTCTCTGACAAGCTGGCAGACGCTCAGCATCTGGAACAGTGAGTGGGGATATTCAATGCAGGTAGGTGTTCTGAGGGTTTATGAGGTAGGCAACGGTGGGAATTGGGGAAGGAAAGAAAATGGCCCAGTTCCGGGAGGCAAGCGAGGCCTTGGGCACTGAGAGAGCACCGGCGGCCAGCGATGGGTGACCGACGGGTTCTCACCTTTAACCGCCAGGCGGATGTTCAAACAGAGTTTGGAGAAGATGCGACTCCTTTCGGCATCTTTGGGCCCCTTGATGTGCCTGACTTTGGACCACTTGTTGTGCCCGGCTGGGGCCGCCGCGGTGAGGTGCAGCGTCCTGCAAAGAGCGGGGCCGCAGCCCGGGGGCTCGGGCTGGGAGGGAAAGGGGGCGCGTGGAGGAGCCGCCCTGACCCCAGGGCCTTGTGCCCGCAAGCATCGGGCAGCGGCCCGGCTCAGACTGGCGGCGGCCCAAGCAGCCATTGGCTCCGACCCTGGGCTGCAAGTTGCAAACAGGAGCGGCGAAGGTCAGCCCGCCCGGTCCTCCGCCGGAACAAGCTGGTCGGGACCCCGCAGCCGCCTCTGCCCGGTCACCAGAGACCGAAAGGGTGAGACCCTCCCGGAGCAGCCCACCAGCGAATGACCCCGCACCGTCCTGGCGGCAGCCGGAAACGGGGGCCCTCAACGGCGTAGCACACTTCCTTTCTCGGGTTCGTTCCAAAAACACGTCCCCACCGCCCGCAAAGTCCGTTCCGCGGCTGCACCGGACGCGCTCCTGTCTTGCGCTTGCGCAGAGCGCGATGGAGGAGGGGTGACCTGGTGCTCAACTCGTCCCGCTTGCCTAGGGAGCGCCGGACTTTATTTCCCATCACGAGCTATTAATAGTAGAGATACACCTGAGCTATGAAACTGATTTTTGCTTTCCAATTGCTGTCTAAATCTGGGCAGGTCCAGAATGATAAATGTTTTGTTGTCGCAAAGGAATGTGTAGTTCAACTGCCTCATGTTACAGATAAACAGCTGCCAGAGAAGTGATTTGCCCAATCATTTAATCTCTCTGAACTTCTTCCCTATCTATAAGCAAGGATGTTACTACTTGCTTTACCAACATAGGAAGGTTGAAAACACAAAATGAGCCGTTCGAGTAATAAGTAGTAAAGTCTTATGTAAATAGCCACAGTGATTGTAGCGATTAAGCCCCTAAATGCAAGAGATGGCTTTGGGACAGATTCAGATGAGTCACAGGCCATTGGTAGAGAGAGAATGATCAGACGCACTCTTTGAAGCCAAACTCCCCTCTTCGTTTTCCCTATGCTGTCCTGGAAGAGAAAACCGGGGCCGTTTTTCCGAGTGTCCAACCGAGAAGATGGAGAAGAAGGAAAGAAGTGGCAACTTCCAAAAAAACTTTGTAGTGGCTCCCATGCTGGTGAGGTCAAGTCCAAGGGCTTGGTGTGTTCGGCAGACAAGCAGGACAGGTGGAAGCTTAAGCTTGTGCCCTCTGGGGTCAACTGGGTGGGTTCAAACCCATTTATCCGTGTAACCTTGGGCTTTACTTTCCTTTATGTTTCCTCACCTGTAGAGTGGCCTTGTGAGGATTAAATGGGATAATGGATGCAAAGCCCACAGGCATGTATAGGTTTTATGTTTTTTATTATGTAAGAACCTCCATAATCTCAGATCTACTCATTTTCCAGTCTCATGTACTGATGCTACACTCCTATGAGAGAGAATTCCTCACTGTACCGAGTACAAGCTCTTTATCATTCTTCACTGTCTCACTGGTGAAATCTTTATCATGCTTCAAGACCCAGTTCAGCTGTTATCTCCTCAGTGGAACCTTCTTACAGTCCCCCTTTTGAATGTTTAGCTGTTATTAGTAGTTCATTTATGAATTTTTTAATTGTTTATTATCCAAGCTACTTAGTGATGAGCCCAGCACTGTCCTCCTGGTACTCTGCAGATCAGAAACACCAGATTGCTCCTAGTATTTCTCTCAATTCCTATATTAAGCACAAAAACGTGTCTTTGCTGACCTGTTTCATCTCAGTTCACCTGGCTAATTTTTGTTTTTCCTTTAAGATTCAGCTCAGGCATCATTTCCCACCAGAGGAAAACATCTCCAAATTCTCCATTTGGGCTCAGGTGCCCTATTCTGTGCTCACATAACCCTTCATGTATGCTTGTACCTTAGCACTTACCTTTTTTATATCAAAATGTTTATGTCTGTTTCTGCTATGATACTGAATTCTTTCAGAGCAGGACTGTACGTCCTGTGCCCAACACAGTTCTTACTCATTTTTCTAAATAACAGCATTATTGACATATTTCACATATCTTACAGGTCACCAAGTTAAAGTATACAGTGGTTTTTAGGATATTCACAGGGTTGTACAGACATCACCACAATCAATTTTACATTTTCATCATCCCCAAAAGAAGCCCTGTACCCATTAGCAGTCACTCCCCATTTTCCCCCAATTCCCGAATCCCTAAGGCAACCACCAATTTACTTCTGTCTCTATGGGTTTGCCTCTTCTGGACATTTCATATGAATGGAATCATACACTACGTGGTCCTTTGTGACTGGCTTCTTTCACTTAGCATAATGTTTTCAGGATTCATCCATTTTGTAGCATGTATCCATATTTCATTTCTAATAATATTCCATTGTATGAATATACCACGTTACTTACCCATTCATCAGTTGATGGACATTTGGGTTCTTTCCACCTTCTATCATGAATAATGATGCTATGAACATTCATGTACATATGTACATATGTTGTTGTATGGACATGTTTTCACTTCCCTTGGGCATACACTTAAGAGTGGAATTGCTGGGTCATATCATAACTCTATGTTTAACCTTTTGAGAAACTGCTAGACTGTCTTCCAAAATAATTGCATCATTTTATAGTCCCACCAGCAATATATGAAGGTTCAATTTCTCCACATCCTCACTAAATCTGTGTTTGTGTATATTTTTTTAAGAGACAGGGTCTCGCTATATCATCCAGGCTGATCACAAACTCCTAGTCTCAAGTGATCCTCCCACCTTAGCCTCCTGAGTAGCTGAGACTACAGGTGTGTGCCACCACACCCATCTTAAATTTATTATCTGTTTTTGACTATAGCTATCACCATCCTCATGGGTGAGAAGTGGTATCTCATTGTCACTTTGATTGTATTTTCCTCTAAATTACTAATAATGTTAAACATCTTTTCATGTGCTTCCTAGCCATTCATATATAGTATTACTTTTTATAATTAAAAAATATAGTTTATTATGTTACTTTAAGTAGCAAAAAGCAGATTAATGGATCTATAATCGTAAGTATAGAGGCCAAAACAAGGTTTGAGATTGCCCTAGTCCAATCAGCCTAAACCCACCAGGGGCAAAACTATGGTCCAACAAAGCAAGGCTTATTGGCTCACAGTAACAAAGAGGCTGCACACCAGAGGCATGGTACAAGTGTCTCACCAAACAAAGGAAAAGATGGTCATAGGTGAAATTTAAGTGAAATCGAGTTTGATAGACTCAAAGGAACACCGGTGAAAAGAGGATCAACATCAGCTCTGGACTGCAAAGTGGTCCCAGGGGATTAGTTCCTCTGAAAGTACAAAGTTAAGATAAATGTGGAATGTTGTGTACAGAAACCCTAGCTCTGAAGCTCTATCCCTGGGTTGGAAATCAAGGCTGCTTCTCTATGTCAAAGTGACTTAGCTCCTCTAAGCAAGACTGTAAGGCTTCATTCTCACTGATACAATTTTACACAGCAAGCTTTGTTAGCCTATGATTTTAGAGAACAAAGTTTCTCAGTGAATTTTAAAAAAATGGTCACTCAGAGAAGGGAGATGTTATGACACTTCAAGTTGCAGTGTGTGCTTGGAAGAAATATATCCTGTTAACGGTGCGGCTGGTTTTATCTGTGTCTCTTAATTTGTGATGAATGGCAGGGCAGATTTTTACTTTCTCAGCCTCAGCTAATAGTTACTTTCTCAAGATAAATTCACAGGTGACTGAAACATCTCTAGAGGACTGGTTGTCAGGACCATCGAAATCACTTAACTAATGAGCCCTGGAAGCTAAAGACTGGCTAAAGGTATCATCAGGTTAGGTTTGAACGTATTGTCTAACAGCTCTCGATGAGTCAGATGGCATTGCTTATTCTTCCAGAAACTTTGCCAGTTTGCTGCTGTGGCCAAGACATAACTATTTATTCACCACTTCATTTCCTCTTCCAGGGTACACAGGAAGACTATTTCCTGACCTTCCTTGCAGTTAGATTGGAACGATATGACTAGGTTTGGTGGACAGGGGCAGAGGTGAGTAAGCCATCTCCAGGCCTATCCTGAAAAACCTATCTACCCCCCTCCAAAGCAACCTGGAGGTCACATGTTCTAGATGATGTAGCTACACGTTGGAGGAGGGAGGATTAACCTCCAAAGGACTTCGTGTAAAATAAACTTATGTGGTGCTCAGTTTCTGAGACTTGGGGGTTTGTTACTGCGCATAGCCTATTGAGATAAATCCAGTCAGTGTTACTCCCCAGCTTTGTCCTTAAAAACCAGAGAGCAGGAGTCACCTATTTCCCATAAAACATACATTGTTAGACCATACAGCAGAGTTCCAAAAGAGCCAGCAGGTGCTCATGAAATTTAAATTCTTCTCTTCACAACCCAATTCCACCCAGCTCCATGTCCACTGCAATGGCAGCACTTAGTGAATACTGGCTCACTGAACCAGTCAGTTTGCCTTTCTGCTCTTCCTTTAAAGTGGCCGAACATAAGCAAAGAATAAGTAAAAATAAATGGGAGCATTTCATCCAGGATGAACAGCATTTGCATAGCAGTGAGACAGGAACTCCTCCCCATCCTACCATGTTGGGGCATAGGTTTGGGAAACTAGGCTGGACCTGGAAATTCCTAGTCAGCCATCAGAGCCTGGTGTCGAAACCCAGGATATCTGACAGTTGTTTCTTTGTCCTCCTTCATAGCCTATAGATTACTGAATCCTGATTCTTCCGTCTTGTAAACCTCTTCACCTGTGCCCTGTTCTCTCCATCCCTGCTGCTGCCACTGCCGCCTTAGTTCAGGCTTTTATTTTCTCACCCTATTATAAGAGGTGACTTGACTTCCTGCCTCACCACCCCTCCTCCCCCGCAGAGGCACTTTCTTCATTGCCTATCCTCCAACAATGCAATTCTGATCACAACCTCCCTCTGTGCAAATTTTCCAGTCTCATACAGCAGTGTAAGGTCTAAAATTTTTGCAAAGCACAGAAGACTCTCCCTGACCTGGCGCCTGCTTACCTCTCCTGCTGTTTCCCACCATTCACCATACAAAACCCCACACCAATTTGCAATTCTCTGAACATGATCACACTCATTCTTGTCTCTATAGATTGCACATGGATGTTCTCTCTGCCTTAAATGCCATTCCCTATTCCCAGAGAACTCTTCCTTAGCCTTTAAAACCCAGTTCAGGCATCCTAAAATGAGCAATTTGAGGGTCATGTCCCCCATGCCCCCTGGCATAGAGTAGGTGCTCCGTGTTTTGTCAACTGAATAACAAGTGAATGACCGAACAGGAGATAAGAGGTGATGGGTCGGACTGTCAACAAGTGTGATCGCCCTGCCAGCATCTGGAACATGACCACAGTGACAAAATAGGAAGAAGTGAATTCATCACAAAAAGAAATTCAGTCAATCTATACATGTTCAAGTTTTATTACAAAGTATGATGGGCAGAAAATACGGTACTTCTTATACAGGAGGCTGAAACAGAATGAAAGGGTGCAAATTAGGTTTAATGTACTTAGGAAACAAGAAATAAAGTCATAGATATAACACTCCACTTCCAGGTGCCTTTGAAGTAGACTTCAATGGAGATTCCCCATCGTCATTTCACAGCACAGTGTTAATATTTTATTATAAGCCCTGTGTACAGTAAGTCCTGTGAAAATAATATTTATGAAAGAAAAATGGTTACAGTACAGTTCTGCAAGGGGCAGCTTCCTCTCCATCTGACCATGGGATGCCACAAAACCTACAGTACAGAGGGAAAGTTTAAATATGTAACAAGAAAGTAAATTCAGACACACTAGGCTAAAGGGCACAGAAATGGATGTTAGAGCTTAACATTTCAGAGAGCAAGAAATCTCCATTTTCTACATAGAGGTTTATACAATCATGCTACAAATTCACACTGAGGGTTGGGGGGATGGAAAGTCACTGGCAAAAGAGGTCATAAAATATACAGGAACCAAAGCGAGTGATTCACACTCGACTAAAGCAATTCAAAGCTTCAGCTCAACAATTTTCATAACATACTGTATACCACAATCAACCCAAGGTGATAACATTTCTTTTAAATAGTAGATATCAGAAGTTCATATTCACTGGGTTGTCCCAGAGGTGGGTACCTGTAAGTTTTCCAGCTGTTACACAGACTGTCAACATCTTTCTTCTTGAGTTCAAACTTTCTTTAGCTTATTTGTTTCTGGTTGGATATACCAGTCCAAGCCTCTTTGGGCAGGCACCTGCATGTTTCCATATTTTAAAAATGACATCCAGAAAGTAGCCTGAGAGGACCTGGCCCATCCCATGTGGCCACACATTTGACTTTGACCATTAGCAGCAATGACAACTGTGGGAGGAGGAGGAGAGGATGCAGGGCGGTGAGGTGGGCAAGGCTCTGCAACAGAAGACACTCTCAGTAGCTGACCCAGCCAGGGCCTGGCCCAAGGTTCATAGTGACTCAGCTCTCTTCCCAGGAAAACCCAACCTAAGTGCCAAGCATGACCCTCCTTCCCCGTCCTGGAGTGGAGAC
Organism: Daubentonia madagascariensis; assembly: GCA_023783475.1. Taxonomy (NCBI): domain Eukaryota; kingdom Metazoa; phylum Chordata; class Mammalia; order Primates; family Daubentoniidae; genus Daubentonia; species Daubentonia madagascariensis. The sequence continues at coordinate 15,377,251 of JAKFHU010000487.1, forward strand.
AGTAAAGGGAAAGGCTTCTACTTCAATGGTCTCCCCAAGCCCGAGCCAGGCAGTCAAAGGGACTGCCATATTCTCAAAGTGGGGAAGGTGGAGGAACAACAGTACTGGGCTGCCTTTTCATGTTTGGTAAACCCTGCAGCTCCTACTTGTCCTTACAGCCTAGGAATCCAAGGCCCAGGTTGCAGTAGGGAGAAAGCTGTACAGTGGAAAGGCAAGAGGAAGAGAAAAGAAGAGAAAAGGAGGGGTGAAAGTCTGCATGACTGTTTACAACCTCTGCTTCTACTCTGTACAAACCTACAACCAAGTACCTGGTCTGGAATAACCATGGGACTCCCAATGGCTGTAGGCTTTTACCACCAAACATCACCCATGGCTGCCCTGCTGAAGGGAGGGGCTCCCTCTGCCCTGAGCTGTCATCCTGTCCCCACAGGGACTCAGCATCACAGGTGCCCCATGAATGGTCTAGAAAGGCTGAGGGTATGGTGTCACTCCACAGCCACGTAAGTCTGAATGCTTCCCCACCTTAGACCTTCATGCCCTCTAATATCTCTTCCTTTGATCTAAAGAAAACACTTACCATTGATTTTCTCCTGCATCTTCAATCTCCTAAAATTTCAATCAAAACTGTCATCAAAACTTTGTAGGATTCTGAATTCTTTCTGTTTCTTCCTGAATCTTAGCCATTTCTCTGAGAGCTGATCGAGGTTCTGGTACGAAGTTCTCACCTAGTTATCAGTATCTTTCCTCTTTAAGTTCTAACCTTGCAGGCTACCTCCTCCCTGAAAGGAGAGGTTCCAACTCTCCAGAATGTAAAAACTCAAGCCCTTGAATGACTGGACTAGGCTTGGACCCATTCTCCAGCTCTCTGGTGGCAGAGATCTGAGGCCTCATTTATTCAGCACCTCCACCCTTCCTCAGAGCAGACCAAGAAAGCACAGGCAGCTTTGGCTCAGCCTGCCAAGAGCAAAGGGGCCGTCACCAGCTGAGCCAGAGCCCAGAGGCGCCTCCATGTGGCCCTCCTGGTAAAGTGCTAGCAGCTGCTCCGCTCACACTCGGGACAGCAGATCCAGAGCCTTTCACTCAGGCTCACTGGCTGCAACTTGAGAACCTCAACAAATTAAACAAGAGACTTGCTTTTTGAAACTACAACAGATCTGTGCTTCCCAGAGCACAGCTGGCTAAGGGGCTTTCTAAATCTTGAAACTACAGAAATCCCCTCCTCAGCCATGGGTCGTCTGGCCTATGGTGTATAGGGAGGGTGAGAGGCTGGGACATCAAAAGACCAGCAACCACGAGTATGTGTGTGTTTGCTTAGGAAGGTGAGAGGTCTAAGCTGGGTCCCAAGTGGGACGTCAGGAAGAGGACTGCACTGCAGGGCTTAAGGAAGGACGACAGGGTGGGAGACCACAGGGCAAGGGACAAAAACCTCAAAAGTCGTTGATGTCCAGAATAAATAGCTACTTTCTCCAAATAGATTCTAGTTATTATTATTAACTAATTTTTTTCGAGTTGTTTTTGAGTTCTAGTTGACAAATCTTACTACTCAGACCAGGTTTAAGTGCAGATCAGGAAAAAAATCTTAACTCAGAACTCAGTGGAGGTAGCTCTGCCCCAGAAGGACCACCCCTTCTACCTCGCCTATTTCCATTTCAGACCCTTCCCCACGGGAGGAAATGATGACCTCCTAGAGCAAGCAGCCACCAGCTCAGACTTGCTGCCCTTGACAGAAGGACCCAGTAACCATTATTAAACACAATGAAAAGCAGAGGAAGGTTCTGACCAAGAACTGCTTGTTTTACCTCTCCAAATGACGTAGTACAAACCTGGTGGTAAATGAGGAGAGTCCACCTCAAGCATGTGGCCAGCCAAAGAACCCCCAAATCAGAACCACAAAGTAAAAAGGTAGAAGGGGAAATACCTTGACTAAAAAAGGGCCTTTTTCTTTGGGAAAAGCCCCTGTATAAAGCAAAGAGCTATGACTTTTGACATACAATTATATCTGCTTTTGAAAAGGAAGACTCAACCAAAGAGTTTAAGGGCCCAGAAGAATGAAGTTAACTGCTTTATTTCTCAAGCAGGGGAGAGCCTACGTGGACAAAACCATCCGGTGTAAGCCCTGCTCTTCTCCTAATCTCAGATGAGCAATGCAGAGGGTCTTAAAAACCTTCAGGCACTAGGCACAGCATGACGAACCTGGCCAACTCTCCCCCAGAGCATGTCCCAAACTCTGCCTGGCCCAAGTACTCATCTGACATTGGAATCACACACAAGCCCCCTCCATGGAACACATTCATGTAACGGAAAGACACCAGCGGCCTACAAGTCAACACAGACAGCTGCAGCCTGCAAATCCAATACTGCTCAGAACCTAAACTGGGGGAGGAGATGGGTTGACAGGTATGGGTAGAGCTCTTAGCTCTTAACTGGCTGACCCTGGGGTCTATAATTATTTTTAGCTATCTAGTCACTTGATGGCCTAGGGGTGCCACAGCTGATTAGTTCCTCTCTCATGAGAGCTGTCAGTCCCCACACTCTACAGATCTTGTTCAGGGTCAGAAGCACGGACTATGTGCCTCTTAAGAAGACCCCTCGCCTCAGAGCACCCAATCCAAAGAGTGGCCAATATACTGCCGTGCACAGTAAACTCAACCAACAGAAATACCGAAATTCAGCTCAGAGATCATTCTTTCCTATCATTCAAGACATGAAATGGAACAGCCTGTGGCTTATATTTGGAGGGAAAAACAGACTCTGAAACTATGTACTGAAAATATGCTCTAAGTTCAGCTTCCTGAAACTACTCCCCTCAAGTCAGGCATCCCAATTAGCCTGCCTATCTCAGCTCTACCATGTTCCCAGTGGGTACCAGTGGGGCTGGAAAGTGGTACTTCACGATGTAACAGAAGGCTTCCTATGTCTGCCTGGGAGCCCAGAATGCCCTTGAGAAGAGCCAGGCTAAGAAAAGGTGTGATGAGTCGGCAGACTTCAGAGCACCAAGGTGGTCTGGGACTCCCAGTCAGGTATGTATTATTCAGGCAGTGACTCAAGAAGGCAAACTGCTCGTGGGGTCAGGAGCCCAGTACCAGCTTCAGGCACTGAGGGAAGAGAGGAAGGTACAAAGAGGGAGAACTATAAAACAAAGGAAGAAACCAGGAAGAGTAAAATTCTTTTCATAAAAAAATTAGCCTGATAAAAAATATACAAAGTTGAAATTTGTTAAAGACATTGATACTAGGAGGAGAGACAACTTCAAATTGGTATTTGTTCCCAAGTAAGTGCTAACACGGACATAGACGCAGACAAGACATGGGCTGCTGCCTTGGGCAGCAAACAGACGGAGACATCTGGGGCAGATGAATACAAACATAGCCAGTGCTTGGACTGCTCATTAACATGACAACTGACAAACAAATATACAGAAATTTTTAATTGAGGAACCAAAGGAGAAGAGGAAAGGAGAGAAAATCTTAAAACTCAGCCCTGGGCTGAGGAGGCGCCACATAGCACTGAGTCCGGCACAGAGAGCGATGGGGTGACTGGCCAGGAACTCCTAGAGCAGCTTCTGGTAACAGTGGGTGCAAAGCAACGAAAGACATACTGGCCACTGGAAACATGTTTCTTCTTACTTTGGGGGTGGGGCAGAGGCGGGAAGCACACAAGCCCCTGCCTCGTGGGCATGGCGCCACTGACACTACACTCTGAGTATCTCCAGGCAGTTGTTGTAGCAGATGGCAATCCAGTCGGGCTGAGTCGAGGCCCACTGCACATTGTTGATCTCTCCTTCGGCTGTGTAGGCCAAGATAGGGTCCTCAATGGCCCGGGGCATTTGCTGGATGTCCCAGATGAGAGCCTGATGGTCATCCGCTAGGGACAAAGAGAGCCAGCAAGCAAGGTCACAACTCAACCAATGGGGATGATGATCCCTGCATTTGGGGACTGAGTCACAGTTCACAAGCATTTGCTCACCAAAGCCCCTGTGAGGGAGGATTTATTTTATGCCCCAATTTCATAGGTGAGGAAACCAAGATTCAGAAATGTTAAGGCACTTGCCCCAAACCACACAGCCATGTAGCTGGTGAGTGGCAGAGCCAGAACTCAAACCTAGGCCTTGACTCCATGTCCCAGATATTTCTGGGCTCCATCCCCTGCACTAGAGTTAGGATGTCAGAACGGGACTTAGATGGGCACCTCTCATCTGGGTCAGGCATCAGGAGAGAACAATGGAATACCAAAACATGTCATTTTCAGCCATTTAAAATATTTGAGTGAGGAGGCTTTCCTACCCTGAGGTTAGGAGAGGCTTCCCCTTTAAGTGCCTCTAATATGGTCCTCAATGCTATCACCCACTTTAGCAGTTTCATACTTATATTCCAATTGGCTGTTTATCCCCTAGTCCTCTATCCCTCCATCCCTATGCTCACCCCAAGACTGTAGGCTCCCTGAGGTTAGGGACTCTCCTAGTGCCTATTATAGCTCTGCGGCTAGCACAATGGCAAGCATATAATAAGTGTTCAATAAATATTCATTGAATAGATGAATGAACAAATAAACTGACTGCTAAAGACTAAAAAAAAATTTGAGTGGTTAGAGATCCTTCTCTGATAATTCAATATAATGTGAACTTTTTTCCTGTTTTAGGGACATTTATACTTCAATGAGATATTGTATAGAACAGGGGTCCCCAACCCATAGTGAGTTGTATAATTATTTCATTATATACTACAATGTAATAATAATAGAAATAAAGTGCACAATAAATGTAATGTGCTTGAATCATCCAAAAACCATCCCCACCCCCACCCCAGTCCGTGGAAAAATTGTCTTCCATGAAAACGGTCCCTGGTGCCAAAAAGATTGGGGACCCCTGGTACAGAAGACTGAGATAAAGTGTGGACATGTGCTATTAAAAGGCCATGGGAAACACGAGAAAGATACTAATCACCTTAAAAAAAAAAAAAAAAATATATATATATATATATATACACACACACACACGGGAAAAATGACTAGAAGGATAGATATTGAATGAGAATAGCAATAATATTAGGAGGGCAAGGTTATGTGTTTTGTTTACTTTTCTCTAGTTCCTAAGTGATCTGTAATGCGGTCATATTACTTTTATTTTTTTAGAGATGGGGTCTTGTTCTGTTACCCAGGCCAGCTGGAGTACAGTGGTGTGATCACAGCTCACTGTAACCTCAAATTCCTGGGCTCAAGTGATCCTCCCACCTAAGCCTCCCAAGTCTCTGGGACTACAGGTGCAAGCCACAGTGCCTGGCCATATAACTTTTATAATCAAAACAAATAATTAATTAATTTTTGAGACAGGGTCTTGAGAGCTCTGCCACCCAGGCTGAAGTGCAGCGGTGTCATCATAGCTCAATGCAACCTCAAACTCCTGGGCTCAAGGGATCCTCCTGCCTCAGCCTCCTGAGTAGCTGGAACTTATAGACTAAGACTATAGGTGCACCACTACACCCAGCTAATTTTTAAAATTTTTTGCAGAGACAGGGTCCCAATATGTTGCTCAGGCCGGTTTTGCTCTCCCCCTGCCCGGCCCCGGCGGAGACTGCTGGGGAGCTCAGGCTGGTTTTGAACTCCTAGACTCAAGCGATCCTCCCACCTTGGCTTCCCAAAGTGCTGGGATTACAGGTGTGAGCCACCATGTCTGGCTAAATTCTTAATTTAACAAAACAAAAGGCAATGACCTTCACAGCCACAGTGTTCCCTGATTCCACTGTGCATCCTGATGTGAAAGCTGGTCTTGGATACAAAGGGAATATGAATAAATTAAACCCTAACAGGCCAGGCTAATTGTGGCAAAACTGGCCTCCTACCAAGGCCACATAACCTGGGCCAGGTACAAGGTCCCCTTCCCAGGAACAATCTATGTCAAGAGATCTGGGGGATTGTTTTAAACACTCAGCACCTCTAAAGCACTAAGCTCCTTTTCTCAATGCTCAACCAAGCACACTGCAGCAACAGCTCCTTCAGTTGAAGGGACCCCAAACAGGTGCAACACACAAAACAGCAGCAAGCCAGGCAAAGGCAGCCAGCCAGGAGCAGAAAATGGGCCTTCTACTGGGCCAGTCCTGCTTTCCATGAACAATGGATGATACTTTTCTTTTTTTTCTATCCTCCCTATCCTCACTCCTGGAAAAATAATGAAGAAGGCAGACCTCAACCTGAGGTAAAGAAGGCAGCAGTGAGCCCCCAACTTCTCCTCAGTGAGACATACAGGCATAAGCCAAAACCAGGAAAAGCTTCATGCCTTTCCAATCAATGCTCAACTATCTGAAAACCACCAAACTACATTGCTTTGGCTCCATAATGAACAAGGGTCAGTCTTTGATCTGGGAAATGGTGAAATGAGAACTACAAGTCACACACCACTGACCAGCAAGGCTACGTGGGAGGCCCTTCAATGCATCCAAAGCTCAGACAGGTTCATTACAGTGAAGCCTGAAAGGCCCCAGAGAGATAGCTGCCTTGGCCATCCCAAAGAATCTGTTACATCCAAGAGAGATGTCTCCCCTTCCCCACATTCCTAGATCTGAGTCCTCTGTGCCAACCTAGATTTCAGGGGGACAGTACGAGGCACAGGCCTATAACTGATACATGATGTAAGTAGTATATGGAAGATGCCCTGATATCCACCAAGGATACAAGATTATCTGGAAATTTGGACTGCTTTAGTGTAGAGAGGCTCCAGTTAGTTACTTTATGTAAATCTCTCAAAACTGTCCTTGGAAAATAGTAAAGATTACAATTCCAAGGAGCCAGGAGTGGCAGAGTCCCCACCCCTGGCCCCATTACTTTCTCCCCACCATGGTTACCTGCAGTACAGATGTGGCAAGATGAATGTGGGGCCCAAGCAATGCCATTGACACATGCTCGGTGGTTGTTTAACCTGGCGACAGGAGTGCAGGGAACTCGGACATCCAGAATCACCACCTGCAGAAATAACAAGTAAAAGGTCCAGGAGCTTCAGAGTTTGACAGAAAAACAAACAAAAAACACTACACACAAAAATTTTTAAGCATAACTTTTTCATTTGTTGATTTAAAAAAATATTAGAGACAGGATTTCCCTAGAATTGAGGAAAAAGAAAACAAAGGACATGGGTAGTTTATAGTCTGTATCTTGAGCAACACCAGGCCTTTAGACTGACAGGGAAGGGGAGAAGCAGGAGTGGGCAACATGAGTTTGGATAATCCACCAAGTCCTGGTAGGCGCATGTGATAAGAAGTCTGCTCATCTCAGCTGAACAGAATGAGAGCCCCCCCACAGCAGAATCTGAGGCACTAGCTTTACCAAACCAAGGTTAACTACTGCATCGTCTCTATGCACAATTCACCACTTTTATCAAGTAAAAGATTACAGGGAGAGCTGCCATTTCTGTCTGTTTGCCAAAGCTGGATGAATCTGTCCAGACTACAGAATGGTAAAACTGCCCATTTTTTCCACTCAGCACCAAAAGCACATTATGATTTGCTTTACTCTTTAGACACTGCTTTTCTTAGCTCCAACTCCAAGTCTCCAAGTATAAAAAGTTCTTGACACATAATCCTTGTTATAGATCAGGCTTTCTCAATCTCGGCACTACTGACATTTTGGGTAGGATAATACTTTGTTGGGGGGTTGTCCTGTGCATTGTGGGATGGTCAGCAGCCTCCCTGATCTCTACTCACTAGATGCTGGTTGCATTACTGCCTCCCCCTGAGTTATGGCAACCAAAAATGTCTCCAGACATTTCCAAAGATCCCCTGGGGGCAAAACTGCCACCAGTTGAGAACCACCCTTCTAGATATACTAAGCAGTGCTGGAGTTAAGTGACAGGGCCTATGTTAGCCTGAGCAGCGTGCTTACCTCCATTCCATCCATGGCCATGGTAGCTAGGTAGTTAGGGTCCTGCTTGTTCCAGCAGAGGCGAAGCAGTGGGTGATGCTGTGGGTCTTCATAAATAATGGTGCTGTGTTCTAGATGGCGGAGGTCAAACATCCGCACCGAGCCATCAGCACCCACAGAGGCAAACATGTCCCTGCCACCCCCGGCCCGGCTAAATGCAATATCATAGACCTGTTGGTGAATAAGAAGCTTTCGTCAGATTCACATCCATTATCTCCTTTTCCCAAAACAGGGAAATCTGCCACGTGCAGTTCATCTAAATTCCAGCCTACAACACAGAAGCAGGTAAATGAAGCCCAAATAGTGTCTGTGAGTACGGGAACCCAAGAGCTCTAACATCAGTGGTTTCCCAAAGAGTGAAGATCATTCTGCTATAGAGATTGGCTGGCTTCTTCCCACATTCCTGCTTTCCGAGTCTTCTTCCTCCAACCCCTGTAATAAAACAAAAGGCACATACTCTGCTGACCAATAGAGCAGTGGCTGTCTTCTGCTACTCTACAAGAATAAGACATTTATTTCCTGGGCCTTGGTGGCTTTTACTTGTGTGCAATCAGAGGCAGGTCCACGACCACGTTAAGGCCAAGATCATCAACCTGGGAGGTGGAAGCAGCCCTCCTGTGGCCAGTTAATAGCAGCCAAGCTGATTCTACAGTGAAACCTGGACCTCAGACTCATTTGCAAGAATGAATCATGGGAGGCTTGGGTGTTCCTATACTCACAAATAGATTTAGTAGCACTCTCTTATCCTAGGACATGTTGTCTCTTCTCCTAGTTGGTGTGTACCCATGAATGAATCAATTTAGGTGTGAATCATTGTTTCCTGCATTTATTATTTGCTGCAAACATTGCATATCACTAACGTCTATGAGGAAACAGAGGCAGAGAGCAATGGAGAGCTTCAGAGAAAGACAGGGAAGAAGAGAGAGACAGAGCCAGAGCCAGGTAAGTGGAGAGAAAGACAGACACAAACAGAAGAACAAATGCCAAATAAAACCCAAAAGCTGTCAAGAATAATAATGACAGCTGACTTCTGAGAAGACATAAGTGAACTTCTCACTAAATACTGCCTACTGAGGGACATTGCCAAATGAGCTTCCATTTCTAGTTAACCTCATAAATTCCTTCTTCTCTGGCTAACTATGAAGAAATTATGCTTCTCTTTCTATGACAGGAATTAGAAGTGGCTCAACAGGGACTGGGCCAGTCATCAACAAGGAGGCACCCAGGCCTGACACTTCTGACAGAACAAGGCTTTGTCTAGTACTGTCCAGCTACTTTAAGGCAGAGGCATATTTATCAATAAACATGTGTACCCCACGATGCCAGCTCTTGGTAACTTTCAGGGACACAGATGCCACAGGTGCCTACGGAGAGTGTGGCCAAGTGCATAAAGCTCTCTCAGTTTTAAGTGACTGCTCCTTCATCTGTGCTCTACCAGTGCGGTTCATCAGAAATGAAGGGAAGGTGACAACTCCCAAGAGTACTAAACCCTCCTCTACTCTGATCTGCCAGGTAGCAATGAAAGCCTCCCACACAAGTCTTTATTTAGAGAGAGGTGGACTGAGAAAAATCAAAGCTGCTAGGAGGTATGACTATTTCTCTAAAGCCACCATTCTCAGATTCATTCGTTCAAGGCCAGGGCACTGGTCCAGGCCTGTCTGCTGCTAAGATCCATTCCTGGCCCTTCTCCCTGCTCGTCTTTGTATCACAAGAGTACTGATTTACATAGGCTGAGTCCGGCAGGGTCCTAGGTCTGCTGGCTGCTTCTGGCTGGTTCAGCCATGGGAAGCTCTGGTGGGAAACTGGATGGTGGGAGGCAGGAAGAAACTAAGGTATTTCTCCTCCCTTCTCTGTTCCCCAAAATGTCTCTGCCAGGTAGGGCTCCAGTAACCTTGCCAACTCCTTGGCCCCTCCAGCCCACAGGCAGTAGCAGCTTCCTGCTCCTCCTATTCTCTAGATTACCTCACTGCTACCTATGTGGCTCCTCAGCGTTGCCATCACCTCTATAAGCAATCTCCTGGATTAGATCCCCTCAGTTTAAATACTTAAGAGTAGTTCCCATTTTCTGGATTGAACCTCACAGAGAACAGCATGCTAAGTTGTCACATAACTAAAATATAGCAACCTGCTCCACTTGATTCCAAGAGGGTTTCCAGAAGTTCCTTACTGGTCCTCTCAGCAGGACAAACTCTTTATTTGACCCTTGGTTTAGCAGCAGTGAAGTCCAGAAGTCTTGTAACAGATCTTACCCTTAAGAGTATGGAAAGCCAAAGAACAACCCCTTACTAAGAATGATAACCTAGTCACCACCTTCCTATTCTGTTAAAAACTTCAAGTTTCTGACCTGTGGTCAAGGCATACTTTTTATCTGTATAGATATTAATACCCCCAGCTATGCAGGGTAAGGTAGAAAAGAAAAGGAAACACTACCTACAGGAAATCAGAGTATCAGGGTCATGCAATGGCTTTAGAAGGAAAAGATTTATGACCATGTTCCAAAATCACCTAGAAGAATGCTTTGATTAAACCGCAGTCACAAATAGCTCTCCTCAACTTTCCCAATAAAGAAGAAACATCACCATCAAAGTAAAATATATTCAACTGCAAATAGTAATAAAAGTATAAAGACTAAGTGAACATACTAGAATTTCATAAAACATTTTTAGAGAAAAATTGTTAATTAGGTTTGTCTGTCAGGAAATTTTCTCACTTTTTGTCTCCCTTCCCCCAAAAAAGCTAGTATGTTTCAAGATAAGTGTTACTCTAAGATTATTTTTTAATCACATCAGTTCCCAGTTTGTCTATAAGAGACTTCATTATTAAAAAAAAAAAGCAACCTCTGGCATGAAAAGAAAAATGATAGGCTGTAGAGTAAGTCAATTATATCAGTTAAAAAATGCATTAGTTTACAAGTGTTGTTTTCCATTGTTTTGGCACATTACTATTTTCAATTTAGACAAGATGTCAGCATATTATGTTTTTCTACATAATTTGCAGAACAGTGAGAGAACTGCCTGACCTCTCACACTGAAGGCAGAGCCAGCATCTGGGGAAAGAAGAAAATGAAAAGCATCATTACCTCTTTGTCATGGGCAATCAGCTGGGTCTTCACATGGCCAGACACAAGATTCACTCGCCCGAGTACCTGCCCTGTCTCCAGCCCCCAGATGGTGCAAGTTGTATCAATGCTTGAGGTGCCTGCAAACAACCAGTGCAAGTCAGTACCTGATGGGAGGGAGGGTCCCACGCAAGCTTCCCTCCTGTGCCTGCTCATCTGCTCAGCCCAGGGGACAAGAGGCCACAAACACCTCCAAAGCACACCAGGAGAGCCACAAAAATAGTCAAGTACTCAATCTTCACCTTAGGACCTTAGACTCCAACTAGAAAGACAAGATATACACACATGGAAATCTCAACTCCATATAAAGAATTAACAAACACATTCCATACTTAGCCTATTTCCCACTTGGCCCTATTCTAGGATAATGCATATACCTCGAAAGCCCCTGGTTAAAATACTGGCCCAGTGTTTTATCTGAGAAAATGCTTCTTTAAGCTGGAATACATATTCCCTAACTCCCTTACCTAAAAGATAAGGATCCACCTCATTCCAGTCAAAGGAGGTCAGGGGAGCACAGAAATCAGAGTTCTTGTTATTGTTTAGCAAACATTCCAGCCTGGTCTCTGTTTCACCAACCTGAAGGAATAATAATTTTAAAAATCAGCCAGTCTTATCCTCATAAAAAGTCTTAAAAGCCCTATTTAGATAATATCTTAGTAAATATAAGACATGAGGGAAAAACATTTTTATCATAAAGAATAATAAACCCAGAGGAATTCCTGAATGCTATTTCTTTCCAAATTTTCTCCTCTGCCCAGCTTTACTCTCTGAATTTCCATCCCACATCTTTCTAGAGGAGAGGTCTTCTCACCCTTGGTGGGCACTATACACCCAGGCTACGGGGGACACTGACAATCAGCTCACCTGAGAAGGGAGGGGAGGCTCCAAGATCCACTCACACACTTTATTAGAACTAATGGCCTGGTATTTTGTTAATTTACTCAAAAACATCTTGGCTGTAAACAGAATATGAGGTCCCAAGTATCCCCACCTCCACTGAAGGCTGTCATCATATCAGATTAACTGAGCCTCAGGTTTCCAGGGCTGACCACAGCCAGCAGCAAGACTTCATGGAATCTTGGCTAGATTTCCTAGAAAATCTGCTGAGCCAAACAAGATCAGTCCAGATAAGCATCATTTGCTTCTCCCACACTGCAATGACACTCACCGCCTATAACCCCAGTCTGTTCCCCGTGACTCCACACTGCTAAAAGCTGACACTGAGAAAGCCCATTTGCCTGGCTGCTCATCAAGCATCTGCTTACCCTCCACACACGGAGATAGTCACCACTTGTCGCCAGTAGGTCTGGGTAGACGCCTTTTGTGTCAGGGATCCACATGAGCTTTGTGGTAGGATATGGGTGGTCAAAGGTATTTCGACAAATAAACTCTGAACTCTCCTCATCTAAACCAACAAGCTGAACCTGTAACAGACCAAAGTTGAGCCACATAAGCATTTGTTTTTCTGAAGCAGTATGGCTTGTTCCACCATTTTCTTTCAGAGTTTTTTGAAGAACAAAAAATTTAAATTTTGATAACATCTTTAGTCATTTTTCTTTTCTAAGCTCATGCGTTTTGTTTCCAAGCTAAGACATCTTTGCCTAACCCCAGATCATAAATATTTTCTCCTATGTTTTCTTCCAGAAGTTTTCTAGTTTTAGGCTTCATATTTAGGTTTATGAGCCATTTCAAGTTAAATTTTTTATATGATACAAGGTATAAATCAAGTTTTGCTTTTTTACATATGAATGTCTGATTGTCCCAGTATCATTTATCGAAAAGACTATCCTTTTGCCTTCGAATTACCTTGACACCTTTATTGGAAATCAATTGACCATGTATTTGTTCATCTATTTCTGGACTCTACTCTGTTCCATTGATCTATCTGCCCATCTGTTGGCCAGCATCTCACTGTCTTGATTATAGTAGCTTTCTAGTAAGTCCTGCAATCAGGTAGCATGAGTTCTCCAACTCTGTTCTTTTCCAAAATTGTTTTGCTACTCTATACTTTTGCTTTTCCATGTACATTTTATAATCAGCCTTTCAAATTCTACAAAAACCCTGCTGAGATTCTGATTGAGATTGTGTTGAATCTATAGATGAGTTTGGGAAGAACTGCCGTCTTAATGATACTGAGTCTTCCAACCCAGAAACATAGTATATTTCTCTTTTTATTTAGGCCTTCTTTAATATCTTTCAGCAATGTTTTGAAGTCTTTGGTGTACAGGTCTTGCAATTCTTTTATTAACTTTATTCCTAAATTATTTTTATGCTATTATAAATGGAATTGTTTTTTAAACTCTAATTCCAATCATTCACTGCTACTATATAAAAATACAATTGATTTTTGTACACTAATATTGGATCTTGTAACTTTGCTACATTAGTTATTAGTTTTAGTAGCTTTTTTGCATGCTCCTAAGGATTTCTCTTTATATATTTATAAATCTTGTCATCCATGTCTAACTTTTAAAAATCCATATGATGGATTCACTAAATATTCACTTTAAGGAGCACCCAGACTCTCAAAAATCATATAACTTGTTAGGGAAGACAATGTATAAAAGATGTAAATGGACACAAAACCCAGGGCCATAAAGCACTTAAGACAGCATTAAAAGTGACGTCACAAGGTAATACATGATTAGCTGCTTATTTATAACAGATAATAACCCATAACAGTTCACAGGAAAGAGCAGTAATTCAAACTAGGCAAGTGAGGAAAAGTGGAATTAGGATCTGAGCAGTTTTTAAAGGTGTGTGGGAAGGATCTGGGTAGGCAAACAGGAAAGGCAAGGCACCCCGGCAGGTGGAACAGAAGGAGCACACGCACAGCAGTGGCAAACTAAGTGGCCCACTCAATGGCAGCAAGTGAAATCTGCTGGAGAGAACCACGTAGGACAGCAGTGGACATGTGGCTGGGAAGGTGTGCTGCAGGTGGACCAGAGAGCCCAGAAGCAACCTAAGGAAGGAGGTAGGCTTCCTCCATGAAGGTGTCTGAGAAGATAGTGGTATGGTTATGAGGCCTTTGAGGACAACACATCTGGTGATGCTGGGCAGGACAGACTGGTTCAGGGAAGAAGCTGGAGGCAGGGAGCCCAAAGGGGAACAGGTGGAAAGGTTAACAGCCTATGGTGACTGATAGTGAGAACAGCAAGGGATAACCAGGGATATCCCACAAGAGGGATTGTGACCAAATGAATACTTCTTACAGGGAACTAAAAAGTTATCATTCTGACCTTTGCAGAAGATAATATGTAAAGAAGGAAGATTGTAGATGAAACAGGAGTATTTGGCATCAGCTTTGGTGGGGGAGAAAGAAAAGAAACAGAGGACAGGCTAAATTCTCAGGCACATTGGGTAGAATAAAGAATAAGCCTCTGATACAGATTCCAAGCCAGATATTTCATTCACAAATTCATTCAATAAATATTTACTGGGTAGCTACTAAGTGCCAGGTGCTGTTCTAAGTGCTGGGGATATGGCAGCAAGCATAAAACCCAAAATCCTTCTCTCTAACCATGCAGATTACACTGTGAAGCTAAACTGGAAGAAAAAATGCCTTTCAAGTTATCAGAAATTTTCCCCAAAACCTCATATATCAGATCCTGTGAGCATTTGCCACTTAGGATCCTCTTATCCTGACAAGGCCCTCCACCACCCAGCCCTAACCTACCTATCCTCCACTTTTGTTGGCTAGTCACTGCTTCCCCTCTTCTTCTCATCCCTTTCCTTATACTTTCCTTACTAGTAAAATCCTCATACCTCTTTTCCATTAATCCAAACCCCACCCAATATTAATACAGCACAGTGGCAGCATTAGGCTTCCAGATGTCCTTACTCACTACCCACTAGCTGCAGGATCTTGGACATGTTACTTAACTTTGCTAATCCTGTTTCCCAATCTGAGTGAGGATGTTTACTCACTTTCTACCTCACAGAGCTGTATGTAACAACCCTATGTATGTAAACTGCCTTACTTAATGTATAAGCTTTTAATATTATGATGTCTCACCTCCTTCATAAATCCATCTGCAGTCGTCCTGGTCCAGAAATCTTTCAGTACATATCTCTACCAACCATTTGATGACTAATCCCATACTGCTTCATGAAAGCACTGACATTACTGTCTTGTGCTATTTCAATTAGTAAATAGCCTTAAAGACAGGGCCTCTGTGTCTTACTTCTTATACCAACTACAGCAATGGTTTCCAAATTTGGCTATCAGATTTTCCAGGGGTGCTTTACACATTCCTTGGCCCCCAACTCCAGCCAAGATTCTGATTCACCAAGTGTCAAGTGGGGCCCAGGAGTCTGTATTCTTAAGAACCTCCCTGGTGATCTGATTACAGCAAGGTTTGACAACCTTTGCACAACAGCACCTAACCCAGGAAAGAAGTCAGGAAATAGCTGAGATCTTATCTTTTCTGATGCTTTCAGAAAAGGTGATGAATTAAATTTTTAATTTGACTTCAAGAACAAAGCCACCCTCATTGTTCAGAAAAGGCTCAAGAAATTCAAAAGTCCTTTAAAAAATTAGCCAGGTGTGGTGGCGCACACCTGTAGTCGTAGCTACTTGGGAGGCTGAGGCAGGAGGATCACTTGAGCCCAGGAGTTCAAGGGTGCAGTGAGCTATGATTGATTGCACCACTGCACCCCAGCCAGACTGGGTGACAAAGCCAAGACCCTGTCTCAAGGGAAATGGAAACAGAAAGGGAAAGGGAAAGGGAAAGGGAAAAATTCAAAAAGAAATTCAGAAGTCCTGATGTTATTTGATTTTTTGAAATGATTTTTCCCCAATTACAAAATTAAAACTTTTTCATTATAGAAAATATTGCCCCCAAAAGAAAGAAATTTTTAAAAATAAAAATCCCATCACATAAAGAAAACCATTGATTTTCTTCTTTTCCCTGGTTCTTTACAGTTTTTAAGTAGTTTTAAGCACTACAGAAGTAATTAATACTAACTGTAAATAACTAAAGTACTAAGCATAGAGAATAAAAAGTGTAAGTCCTTCTTTCAATGCCACCCCAATCTCTCTGTACCAGTAATCACTTTTTGCAGTTTGATGTAACTACTTCCACATCTTTCCTATGGATTTATAGGTACAGATTTTCTTTACATAAATATAATTGTATTATACTATTCTGTAACTTGCTTTCTCTATACGATTTATCAATTTTCTTTTTCACACTTGTGCCAACACAAATAAATCTGTGTCATTGTCACAACTGTATAGCATTCCACAGGACAGCCAAACTACCATTTATTTAATTAATCCTGATGGATAGGTGATTTTCCATTTTCCCTGTGAAAAACAATGCCTCAAAGAATATTCTAATCATGTTTTTCTGCACCAGTAAGTTATTTCTGTAGGGCAGAGCCGAATTGCCCCCAATTTATACACCTACCACAGAATTACACAAATGCCCGTTTCTCTACACCCTCCTTAGCATGGCTTATTATCCATCTTTCTGATGCTCGCCAAGCTGACAAGTGGAAAACTGTTCCTCATTGTTTAACATTCATGTCTCTGATTTCTAATAAGGTTAAGCATATCCTCTTAAGTTTACTAGTCATTTACATTTCATATTCTTTGCTGATCTTTCCACAGGTTTTGTTTTCATTATTGATTCACACAACCTCTTTATAAATGATGGCCATTAATCCATAGTCTGCTATAGACATTGTACCTATTCACTCCTAGACTGCACATTTCCTTTTAACTTTGTGTCATCTGTTCCTCACAAGAGAAGGTTTAAACTTCTATAATGCAAAAAATGCTATTCTTTTCCTATATGATTTTGGAGTTTCTAGTCATGCTTAGGAAGCTTTTTTCTATCCAAGATTACAAAAATAGTTTCTAGTACAGGCTGAGTATCCCTTATCCAAAATGCTTGGGACCAGAAGTGTTTTGGATTTCAGATTTTTTCAGATTTGGGAATATTTGCATATACAAAATGAGATATCTTGGGGATGGGGACCCAAGTCTAAACATGAAATTCACTTATGTTTCATATACACCTTATACGCATAGCCTGAAGGAAATTTTATACAATATCTTTAATGATTTCGTGCATGAAACAAAGTTGGTGTACATGAGGTCAGGTGTGGAATTTTCCACTTGTGGCATCATGTAGGTGGCTCAAAAAGTTTCAGATTTGGAGCATTTTAGATTTCAAATTTTGTGCCTCACAGGTAAAAGAAAAAGAAAAGAAGAAAAAGCAAAGTGATTTCTAATTTTTGGATTAGGGATGCTCAACTTGTACTTTTATCATTCTGCTTTATAAGTTTAGGTCTTCAGTTTATCTTAAACTTTATGTATAGTACATGACAAGAATTTTAACATTATTATCCAAATCTATACCCAGTCTTTATGTATAAAATACACACTTGTAGGTTTTGGGGGTTTTTTTTGAGACAGGGTCGCCCAGGCTAGAGTGCAGTAGCATGATCACAGCTCACTACAACCTCTAACTCCTGAGCTCAAGCGATCCTTCTGATACGTAGTTTTATTTTTAAAATAAGGCTATATGACCCTTTTTACTTAAAATATGTAAACATCCTTCTATATCAATCTTTTTAAAGAATACCTAGTATAACTATTTATGGGTCTACCATTATTTTTGCTTAAGAGATTCAATGAAGTATAACTGGCATATAATAAACTGTAATATTTAAAGTGCATAATTTGGTTAAATTTTGACATATGACTGAATCCATCACTATAATAAATATAATGAACAAATTCATCATCCCCCAAACCAGCCTACTATTATTTATTTAATCAATCCCCAATATTTATATGTTTAGGTTGTTTCTAATTTTTTGTTATGACAAATAGTACTTCAGTAAGTCTTTACATACACGTTATTTCCTTAAGATAGATAAAACCTGAGTTTTAGGAACTGTTAGGTCAAGGAGTATAATTATATTATTTTATTAATGAATATTAGGTATCTCATGATTTCTACCCACATTTGTTTTCATAATGCCTACTTATAAGCATTAAATTTTAAAACATACAGTCACCCAGAGTGCCAGTTTATCTTTATAGTCCACCTCTCCATTAACTGAACTCATTATGTTTATTTTAGTATTACTTTAGTCCTCAGTTGGAATGAAGATATAGAAACAAAGACAGAGGACTATATGACTGTTGCTCAGAACAGGCAGTGTACCCATTCAACAAGGATTGATACAAATGTCTGCCACATTAAAAAATGCATTTACAATACATGAAGCCACCACAAAATGGAATAACTGTGCAGAGGTCCTGGGAACTAAGCTAAGAGAGACTCCTCCAGTCTCCTTTAGTAACAGAGGATCCCCTGCCCCATGTGCGGTCAATCCCTCCTTCTCTAAAAGTACGAAAGGGAAGAGGTTTCCCTATCAAGGATATATATATGAAAGAGCAGTTTTGGATCCAGTATCCAAGAAGCAAATATAATGAACATTATTCCTATCATTTCCTTTAGCTATTAGGCTGATGTGACCAACATTCCTATAATGAATCATCCTCCCCAAGAGCAATGTTTAATGAATTGTAGTAACACACTTGACATTGATAGTACGTCCCAGTTTCTCTCATGTGCAATCAAAGTACCTAGAAAAAGACACTTGGGACTATTCAAAATTTAAAAGGTTGGTCTGTTACTCAAGAGGGCAGATAGTATCGGCTCCTAAATACCTGTGCAAGATTTGAGACACCTTAGAAAATAAAAAAAAAAAAAAAAAAAGTGATTATATGAAGCTACGACTGTGGATTGTGTTGTTACATGAGAGTGCATAGCCTGGTGATTACTAACCCTGGTTGTACTGTTGGAACTAGAAAGGCAGCTTTAAGAACTCTGTACATGGCCACACACAGTGGCTCATGCCTGTAATCCCAACCCAGCACTTTGGGAGGCCAAGATGGGAGGATCCTTGAGCCCAGGAGTTTAAGACCACGGATAACATAGTGATACTCTGGGTCTACCAAAAAAAAAAAGTCTACACATGCTTGGGGGCCCCATCCTCTGAAGGTTCTGATTCAGTAGGTCTGGGTATGATTTTTTTTTTTTTTTTTTTTTAAAGAAAAGCTGCACAGCTTATTCTAACATAGCCCATATATAAAACAACTAACTGGGAAGGTTAAAGCCAAAAATGGGGACACCCTAGTGGATATCTTTGGGAGAATAATCTACCTAGGCCAAGACCCCATTCTCTGAGCATTCCGTGTCTACAAGATGACCCCATGCTCTCCTGAGATCAGTGCTTCTCAACCATGGCTCTATATTAGAATCCTCTGGAAACTTAAAAAAATCCCAATGCTGAGGCAACATGTTAGACCAGTGAAACCAGAATTTCTGGTAACGGGATGCAAGCATCAGTATCTGTTAAAGCTCCCAATGATATCAAAGTATAGCCAAGGTTGAGAACTACTGTGCTAGACAGACACAGATTCACTCCTGGGAATTTGGAATTGGGACCCAAATACTATCTAGTCTTAGCCTGGAAGGGGAAAGGTGGGAAAGGGCCACAGAAGGAACGTGCATGGATGTGCAGGGAAAACTGACATACACAGTGAGAGAATGAAAAGAGTGTGCCAGAAGCAGAAACAAGACCCGCAACGCAGCAGGGGGAGAGTGCCAGAGAACAGCTTCCCACTGCCTGGTTTCAGGCCCCCATGAAGACTGAGGATCATTCCTGCATTCAGATTTCCCAACTCCTTTGAATGAATCCCTCCCATTCCATTAACTACCTTGAGTGGGTTTGTTTCTTGTGAGCAAAGAACTTTAAATCAGGCAAATAAAATACAAAAACAGTCACTGTTAGGACAGAGTCAAACTGAGATAGCTTGCATGTATTTCAGTGTAAAATTTAAAGCACCTCAGAATTTAAGAGAACTGATAACCAAAGACTTAAGAACTTCCCACAGACTCATAGTACCCTGAAGAAAATGCAAAGCTTCTCTGGAATATCTTGGGGTGTGTTCCAATTCCACCTCATATCATCTTTCTACATCTACATCTGAATTGGGAAAAAGGATTTCAGGAGGGGATGTTTCAGGGTATAAACTAGGATATATGTAAGGATGCCAGATAAAATCTCACGTATTATCACAAAAGAATGTAAACTTTGCCTATAACTAGAGTCCAACATGTAGTGTACTTCATAATACTTCTGACCTGAAATTCATCTCTTTCCAAAATGGGTTTTCTTCCACATTTCAAGATTATACCACTTATGTTAGACAGTCCTGCTCCACCTGAATGTTTCAATCATGCAACCTAGTTTCACTTCCCAGAGTCTTCATGTACTTGCACAAACGTGTGTCTTATCCTTAGCCAAACTGACTCTAGCTCTTCTTGCCAACCAAGTAATGAGAGGAATAGCAATTGGCTCTCACGGTTGTTCAATTTTTTTGTTCAGATTATCAGACATTTAAGTTTAATGATGAAAGAGAATGTAAGTTCTCTGTGAATATGCATACGGCACAGAGTAGAATGGTAAAGCCTCCCATTAACTCCACCTCCAATTCTACTTACTGACCCTGACAAATTCTACTTATCGACAAAATTCTACACTGACAAACTACTGTTTGATGTGTATCTTTCCAAATGTTTCTCCGTGCATTTATGTATATGTGTTTTTTTTAAAAAAGCATAAATAGGCTTGGACCATAAAATTTATTCTGCAACTTGCTTTTAACAACATATTTTGGAAGATCTTCCCATGTCAGTACAAACAGCTCTACCTCATTCTTCGACAGCAGATTATGGTAAGCACAGCATAATTTATTTAACTATTCATTGTTATTTTGGTTATATCCCATTGTTTTGTACTATAAACAATATATACTGAATCTTTATTCATTCATCTTTGTACACACGTACAAATGCTTTTACTGGATAGATTCCTAGAAGTGTAATTTTTGCATTACTTTTTTTCTTTTTTTTTTTTAAAGAGACAGGGTCTTGCTCTGTCACCCAGGCTGGAGAGCAGTGGCACAATCATAGCTCACTGCAACCTCAAACTCCTGTGCTCAAAGGATCCTCCTGCTTCAGCCTCCCAAATACCTGGGAATCACAGGCAATTCCACTATATCTGGCTGATTTTTTTAAATAGTTTTTGTAGAGACAAGGTCTAGCTATGTTGCCCAGGCTGGTCTTGAACCCCTGACCTCGAGCAATCCTCCCACCTTGGCCTCCCAAAGTGCTGGGATGACAGGTGTGAGCCACCGTGCCCAGCCTGGTTGGTAGCTCTCTCATTCTTTAAACACTTCACCCATACTCCTCACTTCCACCTGTGCCCACAGGAAGGATGAGTTTCTGTTCTGGTCCCCCATGGGAGACTACTGAGGGTGAGGGGTTCTGGTCTTCCATCCCCCCCTTCACTAGCTCCACCCAATGGAGGAAGAACTACTAAAGTGGTTGGCTGAAGCCTGAGACAGGTATGTGGGCCTAACCATGCTGTCAGACATGCCCCATAGCTCTCTTGCTCTGGCTCATTCTATTCCTACACGGATAGGCACATTGGCCTTCTCAGAATGGGTCTGGCCACCCTCCACTCCAGCTTCTCTGAACCTACAACTGGGTGGTGGAGGTCAGGTTGGGTCTGTCCTTGAATTAGAGGAGGAAAAGCTGAAAGTTTCACTGAGGCTTCAAGGCCAAGCTGCATATTTCCCACTTAGTTCACCAGGGAGCAACACCACATTAGAGGTGCTTGCTCACTTATTAATAGAATGATGCTAGGTTTCTCCTTTGGCTATTATTATTTGTATATAATTTCCTTGATAAGAAGAACCCAGTGGAAAAGGGAGTTAGTGGTAGAATTTACACACCTGAGTTCTACCCTTACCATGATGTCCTATATCATTTTCTTGCTCAGACTTACAAGTTCTATTTATTTTGATGATCTTTCAATTAGATTTTATTCTTTAAATGTACTTTTAGATTTTAAGAGGATTATAAAGTATATCACCATTGTATAAAATCAAATAAAACATAGGTAGATATATTTTTAAAAGTTGGTGTTTTTTTGTTTGTTTGTTTTTGAGACAAGGTTTCAAGCTGGTCTCGAACTCCTAGGATCGAGTGATCCTCCTGCTGCAGCCTCCCGAGTAGCTGGGATTACAGGCAAAAACCACTGCATCCAGCAAAAAATGATAATAACTCCCCTATATACCATCCCCAAGATATCACATTATTAATTTGGTGTGTTGCTATTACACTATTCTATATGGTCAAACATATATACACCAAAAGTGTAAAGTTTTCCCTCTACTTTTAGAAAAATGGGATACTATACCCAAGGCTATAAATCTTAACAAAATAATGTTAGGTCAATACATAGATACAACTCATTCTTTTGATTTATGTACCTTGTTACATGGCTCAATGTTATACATTGTTTCCCTTTCTTGTCACTACTTTTTTTTTCTTTTTTGAGACAGGCTCTCCTTCTGTTGCCCTCTGGCTGGAGCACAGTGGCACAACCATTGCTCACTGCAACCTCCAACTCCTCGGCTCAAGTGATCCTCTCACTTCAGCCTCACCAGTAGCTAAGACTACAGGCACGCACCACCACACCTGGCTAATTTTTAAAGATATTTTGTAGAGACCAGGTCTTGCTATGTCGTGCAGGATGGTCTCGAACTCCTGGCCTCAAGCAATCCTCCCACCTCAGCATCCTGAAGTGCTGGGATTACAAGCGTGAGCCATTGTGCCTGGCCTTCCACTACTTCTTATATGCCCCTGTACAGGTGTTCATATACTGCTATTTTTGTTTCTGAAGGCCAAAGTCCCAAGAGTGGGAATTCTGTATTAGAAGGTATGTACATTTTAAATTTTAGTAGACACCATATACTTTCCAAATAGGCTGCAGCAATTCACACTTATCAGTAGTGTGTAAAGGTATTCATTTCCTCATACAGTCAACAGCACATTAGAAGCAATAACTTAATTTTTATAAATTTGAAAGGGAAAAATAATACAAGGTCAATTCTCATGTTCCTTACCTACCTGTGAGGTTGAGCATCCTTCCTCTTTATTGATCACTTGCATTTACTCTTCCATGAACTAGCTATTCATACCCTTTGCCCATTTTTCTATCACACTAAGGGAATTAGGTTCTATTGTCTGTCATGTTTTGAAAATATTTTACCGTCTTTTGACAATATGGTATATCTTTTCAGGGAGAAACTTTTTATTTGTATGTACTATATAATCTGTCACCCTTTTCCTTAGTTGACTCTGGAATTAATAATGATTAGCTTAAAGACTGCCTTCATCTCTGTTCACCCCTATTGCCCCAGGACAAATTTCCTAAAACTATCTGTGGACTTTTATTCATATTTAGATATTTGATCTGGAACTGATTTTCATATACTATGTGAATGAGAGGGTTCTAAATTTTTCTGCTAGATGGACAACCAATTATGCCATATAATTTTTTTCCAGTGAATTAAAGTTCTATATCATCACATATTACACGTCTATATATCCTCAAATCTGCTTTGGAATATTTTATTCAGTTCCACCAATCTCTCTGGCTATAATTATACCAACTCTAGTATACTTATTCTAATCTGGTAGGACAAGTATTCCCATTTTTCAGTATGTTCTCTTTCTTTTTATCCCTAAGGTTTTTTTCTTTTTTTGGGGGGGGGGGATAATCAGTATGCATTTATTTTCAACACTCTGGAGACAGTACTCCAGTTCTGGCCCTGCTTTTACCATGTATGTGACCTTGGGCAAGTCACTTAGCATATCTGGGCTTTGGTTTCCTCATCTCCCCTTAAGTTTTGATATTGTAGGATTTTTTTTCCAATCAGTTGATTTCCCTTAAATTAAAACGTTTTTTTCTTAATACACGGCTGATTATTGTAAATTGAGTTATCTTTTTCAAAAGTGCATTTTAACCCAGCGCAAGAGCACGCCTGTAGTCCCAACTACCTGGGAGGCTGAGGCAGGAGGATTGCTTGAGCCCAGGAGTTTGAGTCCAGCCTGGGCAACATGAGACCACATCTCAAAAAAATAAAAAAGGTATACTTTCTATTGACTGCAAAGTTCTATATACTTACCAAAACAAATTGTTAATTTTCTAATTCTCTATATCCTTACTTTTGTCTACTGCATTTAATAATTTCCAAGGTACGAACCAAATTCCCCTTGCACTTTTTAAAGTTTTTGCTTTCTATTTAAATGCTATGTTATTAGGTACATAAAGACTTATGACTTTTTATTTCTTCTCAGTGGGTTGTACTTTTAACAATGTAAAATATTTCTTTTTGTTTCAACATTTTTTGCCTTGAATTTAATTTTATCTGATGTTAATATTATCATGCCTGATTTCTTCCCTATAAAAAGAACACCTACGTTTTGTTGATGTTACTATGTACCTGGTGTGTTTTCATTCATTCCTTTCTCTTTATTCCTCTTTTTGAAATTATACTAAGATTTAATTTTTATTAATGTTAACTTTTTAATTAGTTAATATATACACAAGGCCCAAAACGTGAAAGGCATAAAAGCCACTAGAGTAAAAATTAAGGCCCTTATATCCCAGCTCCCCTCCCTGGAGAAACCAATGTTACCAGTTTCTTATGTATTCTTTCTACACACAACCACATATAGGTGTATATATGCATACACATACACTTTTTTACACAGGTGATAGTTTATAATATATTCTTCTACAAATTTTTTCCACTAAGTATTTATTTTAAAATGTTCCATATTAGTACATGTAAAGCTGGCTCATTCTTTTAACAGCTGCATGGATGTATCATAATGTATTAAGCTATTTCCCTAATAATATCCCCATATTTTGCTCTTACAAATAATGCTAAAATAAATATCCTTGCACTTAAGTCATTTCAACCACATGAGTATAGCTATAGGATGAATTCCCACTAGCAGAACTACAGGGTCAAAAGTAAGGCCAATTTAAATTCTAACAGCAACTGCTATTTGATCTTCACAGAAAAGTGAGTCACACATACACACGATGTATATTACCAAGTTTTTTGATTTTTCCTAATCTGGGTGAAACTTTATCATGCTTTTTTTATGAGGTTCAGTTCTTCCTGTGTTTAAGAATCATTTATATATCCTTTTCTGGAAATTGTTCATATCGGTTTCCCTTTTTCTATTGGGTGATTGGTCTCCTGTTGATTTGTAGTTTATATACATGTATTAGAAGATTTATTTTGTCTATGATATTACATGTATTTTTTGTTTGTGGGGTTGGCTGGTTTTGCCAGAGATTTTATTTTTACATAGTTTAGTTTATTTCTACTTTTATGGCTTTCCCACACCAAGATTACAAAATTCTCCTATGTTTTATAGTTGTATGCTTACATTTCTTATTCATCTGGAATTCTGGTACAAGGTTTAAGGTAGGGATACAATTATATATTTTTCTAGTTTCAATAACACTTATTAGAAAATCTTTTCTTCACTCATATCATCTTTAGCACAGACTAAATTTCTTTAATTATTACAGCTTTATAGTATGTTTTAATATCTGATGGGTGGTTCCCCACCTCCCTCACTATTCTTCCTTTTCAGAAGTTTTCTGACAATATATATATGCATGTGTGTAAAATGCATTTGTAGAAATAATCAGTTTGCCTGGTTCTGAAAAACAATTAAAAACTGTGGTATGTTTAACAGGGATCACATTAAGTTTAGGGACACTGACATCTTTAAGACACCAAGCTTCTACCCTCCAAGAACAGAGAATACCTTTCCATTTTTTAAGCCTTGTTTTGTGTTTCCTAGCATTATTTTTTCCATATACACTTTACATATGCTTAAGTATATTCCCAGGTATTATAGCAGCACAATCTATTAGGTTATTAAGTATAAAATGTCTGATTTCCTTAAGTACTAAGTTTGACAGTTGCTGTCTCTGACATTTCACTTTTATACTTCTTGTTTTATTTTTATTGTGAAGGTACATCCTCAGTCTCTCAAACACACAATTTGGTTTGTGATTATCTTTCAAAGTTTTTTTAGATCAATTTTTGTGAAACCATGGATAAGTCAAAAATTCGTGTTATTTTTGAATACGAGTTCCGTCATGGAACCAATGCGGCGCAGACAGCTCAAAATATCAGCGAAGTGTTTGGGAAGGATGTGGCTAATGAATGCACAGTACAGCGATGGTTTGAGAAGCTCCATTCTGGCGATTTTAATCTTGAAAATGAGGCATGTGGGTGACCTGAGACCAAGGTGGATAATGATGAGCTGAAAGGTGTAGTGGAAGTGAATCCACCTCGACCTATGCGTGAATTAGCAGCAAGGTTTGATGTTACTATTCCAACAATATTGGACCATGTGAAACAAATCAGCAAGGTAAAGAAGCTGGATAGATGGGTACCGCACAAATTAAACGAGTGTCAGAAGAGAAATCGTGTCGAAGCTTGCCTTTCTTTGCTGTCACAACATAAAGGCGAGCCATTTCTATACCGTATTGTTATGTGTGATGAAAAATGGATCATTTCTGATAATCGCAAGCATTCGGCACAATGGTTGGATAAAGATGAAGTGCCAAACAGTCCAAAACCGAATATTCATCAAAAAAAGCTAATGGTGTGTGTTTGGTGGTCCAGTGCTGGTATTATCTACCACAGCTTCATGAAACCTGGTCAATTGATTACAGTGGATGTCTACTGCAACCAATTGGATGAAATGATGAGGATGCTTGTGATTAAGCAACTGAGACTGGTCAACAGAGACTGGTCAATTCTCTTGCAAGACAACGCTCAAGCACATGTCGCACAAACAATGCTGCTCAAACTACAGAG
Source organism: Daubentonia madagascariensis (assembly GCA_023783475.1). Classification (NCBI taxonomy): domain Eukaryota; kingdom Metazoa; phylum Chordata; class Mammalia; order Primates; family Daubentoniidae; genus Daubentonia; species Daubentonia madagascariensis. Next base: position 15,404,076 of record JAKFHU010000487.1, read on the forward strand.
GCTGGACTTGGAAACTCTCTGTCATTCACCGTATTCACCAGACCTTGCACCAATTGACTACCACGTCTTCCAGGCTTTGGACCACTTCTTGCAAGGAAAAATATTCAATTCTCACTCAATAAGCTGTGGAAAATGCCTTTCACAATTTCATCACCACTCACTCTCCAGGCTTCTTCACTGCTGGCATAAGCAAGCTACGGTTAAGATGGCAAAACTGTGTCAATAGTTTAGGCACATACTTTGATTAACTCTACTGCCTCTTATTTGAGATATAATAAACTTTTGATTCAAAATCGGACATTTCATATTTGATGACCTAATACAACAGTTGTAGATTGGCAGACATTGCTCCATTTTCTTCTGTCATCAAATGTGGCTAGCTTAATTTCTTTTCCCCTCTTAAAGAAGACTTGATAGCTTTGCCTGGATGTCCAAAGACTTTTTCTTCATCCTTAAAGTGCAGAAATTTTCCTAGGAAATGTTTCAGTGCCAACTGTCCTGTGCCAATTTTTCTTGAAATACAGTTCAAACTTACCACTTCAGATGTTTGTTTCTAAATTCTTCTTTAACTACGTATTTGAGACTTTTTGTTTCACTTCTTTGGTCCTCTTCTTCAGTGACACCAATTATACCCAAGTTAGATCTCCTTTATTTTCTGTATCTATCATATTCTAATTGTTTATTTCTAGTTCATTTTTTGATTTGTCCTTCCTAACCTTTATTGTTTTTAGCAGTGTATATTCATCTTTATTCTGTTCCCCATGTGGCTTTTAATTCTGTAATGATTTTAGTTTTCTCTTCCACTACTTTCGTATGCTCTGCCAGCTGATGTTCCATTTTCTCCTGTCACCATGCCTTATTTTACCTGATCTCCTGTATCTCTGCTTGGAGTTCTGTATCTTCTTAAGTTCTCTGAATTAACAGTGTGACTGGCCATTATTTTTCAGCTAAGGTAAAAACATTTTCCCCCTCCTTTCTTACAGTATCTTTCTACAGCTACTGTGCTAATTCCTTTAGAATGAGGGAAGTCTGCAGAACTGAAGAAATGGTTAAAAATTTAAGAAATGTATTTAAAAAAAAAAAATGAAAAAAAAAAAAAAGAATGAGGGAAGTCCTTCCTATATGATCTAAAGGCGGTTCCTCTGGGAGAAAGGCCAGGACCATGTTCCAAGTTAGCAGAAACATGCAAAGCCTTTGCATCTCCTCAGCCAACAGAGGAGCTGCCACACTGCTCACAATTCAATCTCTCTTCCAATCTGCCTCATCTGATACTTCCAGAGAAGCTAGCACATCTATGTGTCTTCTTGTAGAGCTTAGCTCCCCTCTTACCCAAGGTGTCTGTCACATGGGGTCTGAGGAAGCTCCTGCTGCCAGCCTGTGCACCCTCTTCTCACTGTCCCAAACAAAGGAGTGATTTTGCCCACCAAAATCCTGTTTTGGAGAATGGTGCTCTTCTGAGTTTGGAATCAACAGCCCCAGATATCCTTTCTCTGCATCTTCATACACCCATTTGATCATTATAATGCTGTCCTTCCATACAATACTGTTAAGAACATAAGGAAAAATTAAATCTGACTTTCATCATCGTATTACTGACATTTAGGTCTTTTTCTTTCTGCCTTTTTCTCCATAGTCTTCCCTGTCTTCCTGCTAAAACTCTTCTATCTCCCACCTCCACTGCCCTCCTGCAACCACTATTTTACAACACTTTATCCCCAACATATGAAAGAAATGCCCCTAAAGGGAAAAGGCTATGAAGCAAGATCATTTTTACTCATTTTAAAACTGTGAATATTACTACATCTTTTGTCTCTTAAGGAGCAAATATGTAATATAAAATACTCCTTGAAGGCATGACCACATCTTCACTTTCATTACTTCCATGAGTAACATAAATTTCATGTTATTCATACCTTATTTTTTGTTAAAGTGCCATGTCTACCTTGTTATTATAAGCTCCTTGAGGGAAGGAACTGTGTATTCTACTTTAATACACACAGTGCTGGTAGGGAACATGAAAGTGAATATATGTGTATGTGTGTAACTTTCTAATAAGCTCCCAAGTTATCTAAATCAACATAACACTGCAGTCCTTGGAACATTTTCCCACAATTGTTAATATAGTTAAAAATCAGCTAATGCAACATTCTGAGAGCATAAAGCAGCTTTTTTTGGTCTTTTCCATTTGTCCTCCCTTCCAGCCTTTTCCTGACTGATTACTGTGGACCAGCGCCTGCCGATACCTGAGGTCCTGCCTGTCAAACTTTAAGATGAATTCTGGCACAGCACCCCTTTGGCTCCTGGCTCAGAGGCTGATCAGAGAGCTCTGGCAGCAAGGCCTCAGGTGGTCAGACTACCTACAGAGCACAGATTCATTCCCTGTTCAAATCACAGCATCTCCAGTAAGTCTGTGTGAATCAGGTTAGGGCAAAAAGCAATAAAGCAGCAGCACTTTTTTTTTCCTCTTAAAGCAGCACCACTTTTATCCAGTGGCCCCAAGGGGGAATTAGTCTTCCCACTATTCCAAAAAAGGAGGAAGTTAAAAGCAGAAGAGTTTTATGTCTTAAATTCCCCTGCTTACAGTCTTGCCAGGGACTAGTGCAACACTACAATATTCTAAATATCTATCAAAAATACTGATGTGTACTAAAACATGTTTTCTTTATTGCAGCCAATCTCACATCTTCTAACAAAGGCTACAGAAAGTTTCCAAATGTCATCACTGTGCCTAAAATGTTCAATATATATTTGTTGAATATGTGTTCAATATATATTTGTTGAATTAATGAGCAAACAAATGAGAATCCTGAAGGGTTACCACAAACATTGAGAAATGAAAAATTATATGCCAGAGTCAAAATAATTATGTACCAAATATATAAAGTAACTGCATTAAAAACAGCAGAGGAATCAACACAGGCTGATAAAGCAAGCATTCATCTCTCGTGTATTTCAAGTATGAGGTACCGAGACTCACTACTAGGATTCTTCAAAAAGGATGACATATACCTACAGTCTCTCTCCTCAGAACCTCAAAAATGTTCTCTAGATGCTAAATCTTAGGGCACAAGTAGTCAGTTAGTTAAATATTAGGGCAAAATAAATCCCAATCACCCTCCCAACCTGACTCAACGCCAACCCCAAAACATGCACCTAAGTGGAACAGAAACCCAGAGCTGCTGCCTATCTTCTCCCAAGAAAAGGGAAATAAATACTATCTGCCTAAAACCACAGATACTGTCAAAACTCAGGAGAAATGCCAAACTCCTATATCTGAGTTACTGTGGGTAAGCCAGGTAGAACAAGAGAAAATGGGTTTAAACTAGCACATTATACTACTTGGAGTCTGACTACAAGAAGCTGCTAGACCACAAAATGGGTTGGGTTGAAAGGGATCAGGGCATTTTTTCCCCCTGGGTCTTTAAATGGCGGGGAATGAATATAATGACCTTTTAAGTTACCTTTCTGACCAAAGGTCCTGATTCCTCTCTGGAAAATACAAAAGTCAAATTTACCCAACACCCATAATTCTCCTTGATTATATTTAATTACAGGCACAGTAATGATGATGATTAAATAATAGCTAACATTTCTCTATGGTTTACTCCATGCCAGGTGGAGTTCTTAAGTCCATTACATATATTAATTCATTTAATCTATAAAAACCTGATAAGGTAAGTGCATTTACTACTTATTACCCCCATTTTACAGATGAGGAAACTGAGGCATAAGGGATAACTTGTCCAAGGCCACACAAAACTGAGAAGTGGCAGGACTAAGATCTCAATGCAGGCAATCTCAAAGAGGCCATCTGTTAATAGAGCTTTTCCATGGGTGAACTTGGATGGAAGGGCAGAACCAATGTTTAGGAGCATACAGATGCAAAAATATCACATTCCTGCTTCTGATCAGTGGATGCCAAGGTAACTCAGTGTGATGTTTTTAGAGTGCCATCTGGACCACTTGTGTCTCAATCACCAGAGTGTCTGTTAACTTCAGGGGTAAAGCCCAGGAATGTCCAAGTCCCCCAGGGATTCTCACACACTAAAATTTAGAGAACCATTGCTCCAACACCAGTCCTGCTGTATCCCCCAGCAGAGACCACAAAAAAAAACCATGTAAAACACAACAACCAATAAAGGGACTTTTTATTCCAGGTGTACTTGATAGAATCTGTTTCTTTACTCTGCAACAATTCCCAAATTTATTCACATGATGAAACATCTGCAAGTCAAGGTCTTGAAATGTCAACAGACTTCATTTCATGGACCAACTATGAACAATTTTACGATAGGAAACATGAATATATTAATACAAAGTTTAAAAAATTACAATCATGTTTTCTTAGTTGATGTCTCTACACTAAAAAAGATGAACATTTCTGGGCTTTTTCATCAATGTTAATTTGAATTAATTTATCCTGTCCTCTGCTGGCAATCACTATCCACAGCAAGCAGGAACCAGAGGTCTGAAAATTCCAACCAATAATTTTTAAATTCCTCTAAATTATGAAGTCTGCCACCTCCATGGCAGGGTTTCTCCAAATCCTAGCCTAAGAACTACTGCTTTAAGGTGGGATGTACTGCCCACCAGCTCTTAGGCACACTCCTCTATAGCAAGGTTTCTTAACTTGGGTCCATGAACTTGAATTGGAAAATTACATTCATATTTCCACTAACCCTTAGCTAAAATTTGTTTCCTTCAATTACACATGGAGGCAGCTATCCACAGCAGCATGAATATCTGTGACTTTGTTACCAACAGAAATCACTAACTTTTTTCATATCACATTGCAGTTGTTAAAACATCTTGAAATGCTGCTTACCCTCATTACTACTTCAAAATTATGGTAATAATTACACTGGATGGTGTAATTTAATGAGTTAATTTTAAAGTACATATTACTACATCACTTTTTTTTTTGAGACAGGGTCTCGTTCTGTTGTCTGGGCTAGAGTGCAGTGGCATCATCAGAGCTCACTGCAACCTCAAACTTCTGGCCTCAAGTGATCCTCCTGCCTCAGCCGCCCAAGTAGCTGTGACTACAAGCATGCACCACCAGGCCTGGCCTATATTACCACTTTTTTAAAAAAGTTTTTGATATCTATAGTTAAATATAATTGGTTCCTTCACAATCCTATGTATTTTATGCATTTGAAAACATAATTATGAGAAAGGGTCTACTGCCATCAGATTACCAAAGGTGTCCATCCATGGCACATACACACACAGAATTTAAGGTCCCTGACTTACAGATAGGTGTAGGCACAAAAATAGTTTTAAGACACTGCATTGCCTACATCATGTGATGTGAGTTGAGATATAGTTAACTGCTTATTCTGTTAATACTGGGATTACTAGTTTGCATTTCACTACTAAGGCCATACTACCTGTGTGCCTGGCACAAAGAAGGAGCTCCATATAGGTGCTAAATGAAAGGACAAACTTTGGGATAGAGTTCCTGCAACGGAGGATTGCCACCAATGCTCCACTGATATTCTGCCAGCAGCCTAACTGTGGCAGTTTCTCCTCTCTTGAGAAACAGACTACTACTGTTTACCCAATGACCCTGGAAAAATTTGCAAGAAAAAAACATCACTTTGCATGAAAAGACTCAAGCCCTTTGAGAGACCTTTTTTTTTTTTAAAATTTTTCACACGTATCCTTAAACAATAGTTCCAGTGGTCTTAATTTACTAACACGGTATCCACATCAGGACCCTGAATTCCACTGCCAGTTCTGCTGTCCACTACAGGCCATAAGGAAGAAAGAGGCATCAGAGAAAAGGAAATAAAGCTATGTCTTGCCCCAGCAATGGGGGGACATAAACATCAGTGCATATTCCCAGGGTTGTGTTTGTAAATTGTTTGTGTATGTGTAATGTCTAGGGAATGAAAGTCTATCGCATTCATCAGTTTCTCAAAGGGGACTTCCAAGAAGTAAGACCTACTCTAGAGAAACAGATGTGCTCCTGAAAAACTGTAAACAAACTTAAAACGTTCAAATGTTGTGGTGTTTTTTTTTTAACCTTCACATGTAAAACAGAACCCCTTTCCCACAGCAAAGTGCAGGTCAGAAATAATAAAACTGTCCTGTGCAATACCTCACAGCTAGTCAACAGACCAGAAAGGACCCAACCTTAGACCACTTGGCTTTTTCCCCCCTGCACCAGGCCTATCACTGAACACAGTTTTACTCTTCTTAAATCTGATGCTCATGGCATTAAGCAGGAGTACTGGCTTTAAATATCACTAGCAAAACCTTTCAGCTGCTCTGATCACTATCATTCACAATTTTTACTCCAAATGGATAAAACGAGAGATTAAGGATTAAAGGAAAGAAAAGTCTTCCCACTGACTTATTCAACAACTTTCAAAAATAAATTTATGCTGCAATTCCAGCTTAAAAGCTTCACCCTACTACTAGTGCTTCTGTGAGTGATTCTCAAACTGATGGATGTCCAGCAAGACTTACTAATAACGGTTAAAGACAGTATGAAAGAAGCCAAGAAAAGATAAGGCCAAGTGTCATCTTCCTCTGTTCTGCAAACAACAGCAGGATCATGCCACAGGCCAAGATTTCCAAAGAGACTGATTTGCAGAGGATGTATACCTGCAAGCAATGGCAATGGCAATCCCGGCAGAAGGGCTGGGGATCGAGGAGTAGTACCTGGAAGTGGGAGCGGGGGCGGGGAAGCCTGTGCAATAAATAGCTCTAGCAGAAACCTAGTGTGGCCAGGAGTGCACCACCACCAATTGAAGCGCCTGCATTTTCCTTCACAGCCATCACTCCCTCTTCCCTCCTCCGCCCCCCAAATGAAGCAATGCGGCAGGAAAGAAGGGAACGGAAGGAATAAATGGCGTAGCTGTGCGGCGTAAACCCGGTTTTGAAACCTGTTTCCACCACGAAAACAGCTCTCTGACCCAGGCAAGTCACAAAAGTGTGGCTCAGTTTCCCCATTACACCCCCAACTACACAGTAATGCTGCCAAGATTAAATGAGACAAATGCGAAACCCTAAGCACAGGGCCAGACAGAGGAACCGCTCCGTGGCTCTAAGGCAAGTCAGCAGGAGGGTTCTGGGGTCTGGACTCCAGCCCAGAAAGGGCGCTCCCGGGGCCCGCTCCCCGTCAGTTGGGTTCCGAGCCCCTGCCCGGCCCACCTTGTTGTTGTACTCCTCCACGAAGCTGCCCAGCGCCAAGCGAAAGCGCTTGTCTGGCCGCACACTCCAGTTCATGGCGTAGACGGTCCAGGGCGCTTCATACTTGTAGATCTCCTTCCGTTTGCCGTGCAGGGACATGGTGGCGGCAGGGCCGCAGTGCGGGCCGGGTCCACAGCGGTCTGCGGCGGGAGGGGCGCGAGTGGAGCGGGGAGCCGGGCCTGGGACCCAGGGGTCCGAAGGGAGGCGGGGAGGGGGCGGGCAGGAACGGCCTAGCCCGGAAGCCGGGCCGCAGCAACAAACAACGACAGCCGGGCCCAACCCCCAGTTTCAAACCAGCTTCAGCACCAACAACCACCACCTTCCGTTTGGGATGCGCCCTGCCCTCTCGGAACGGAAGCCACGAGACCCCCGCAGCGACACCGGCCGTTGGCTGCCTGACACGTCCTTTCGAAACGGTTCTTTTTCCTCATTGGTTATTGTGGCCGTAGCGTCTGAACTCTCCTCGCTATTGGTGTAAATGTTTGTCATTCCAACTACTTGCCCCGCCCAACTCCTGGGGGCCGGTACTTTCGCAGCCCTAAAGGGTATTGGCTGGCTAAGATGTCAGTCAGACAGATAACGGCCGAGTAGGGGCGATGGGGGCGTGGGTGGCCTAGAGGGAGCGCGCGGAGCATCAGGCCTCCAAGTTCTGGGCCAAGTCTCTGAGAGTGAAACCTCCCGTGTGACCTGCTTTGACTTCCCAGCGGCCTCTCAACGCTGTCCAGTAAAGTTTAAATTCTGCCTTAATGGAGGACCTACTGCATTGAGCCTCGCGGCCTCGCAGCCTGGCTTACGCCAAACGGGAACCACCTTCCAGCCCCACGCGTCCCAAGGCCCCCTTTAACTCGGGAGAGCTGCTCTCCCAGTGCCCCAAGGACAGGCTTCGGACGCACGGATGTGCTCAGGGCCAGGCCAGCTGAGTCAGGCCGTCCCGCGCTTTCCTGCAGATTCTAGAAAGGTTCCCTAATTCTAGAGTCGGACTTCAGTAGGCTCCGACAGGACCCCCTTGGCTTTTTAAGTTTTTGTCCTTCCCATCCTGTCCTTTCCCCGCTGCGGATCCCAAGGCAAATGCTAATCCAGCCCTAAATTTTATCTGTGCCCGTGAGTTTGAAACGGAGAAGGATCTGAGTCCAGGTAACATCTTTATGTAATTTAGGTGGTTTCCAATTCTTTGCTTTCATCAAAATTGAAGGAAGTTTGTATTGAGTTGTTGGATGATAACACTATATATAATTTTTAATGATAAATGTGATTTTAACAGACAACTCAGAATTCAAAAGAATTGAGGGACAATGCTATATACATAACAACCCCTATTAGGCCTATCCATTATGTGAACAAGTTTCCTCTGCACTTGTTTCTTAAAAAGGAAAGAAGAATAGGAACAAACTTGCTGAACCTTGTGTTATTCTAATAAAAAATAATAATATTCATCCACAGACATAGGAACTAATTGGGAAAATCCCCTCTTTTATGAGATGCGTTTCCAGTAAAATTTTAGTTTTTGTAAAAATCGAATATATTTATGTTGTTTTGAACAACTGTACTAATAAGTGTAATGCTTAAAGCCTAACTAAGGTTACAAAAAATTACTTTTAAAATTTCAATTTAGGCCGGGCATGGTGGCTCATGCCTGTGTGGACCCAGCACTTTAGGAAGCCAAGGAGGGAGAATCGCTTGAGGCCAGGAGTTTGAGACCAACCTGGGCAACATAATGAGACCCCATCTCTACAAAAAATTTTAAAAATTAGCCAGGGATGGTGGCAACACCTGTAGTCCTAGCTACTTGGAAGGCTGAGGCAGGAGGATTGCCTGAGCCCAGGAGTTCAAGGCTGCAGTGAGCTATGATCATGCCACTACACTCCAGCCTGGGCAGCACTCTGTCTCTAAGAAAATAAAAATAAAAAAAATAAAATTTCAATTTATATACATTGTTTGCATCGCAAACATATGATAGGGTGATAAATAATAGACTTTGAAGCATAAAAATAAATTACATGTATGATAAAAGTATGGGGGAATAGATGGTAATTATGAGAAGAGAAAAGGGAACAGTGTTAAAGAAGGACTTCATGTGTTTTTAAAATGGATGGTGGTGGCTTCTCAAATCACTATGTTACTGGGCTAGAAATGGGTTAATACAAGTGAAGGATGAAATAGTTTTATAAAGTGTCACTATTTACAACACACTTGACATTACATCCTCTGCAACTATTTAAGCTTATCAATGAAATATTTCAGATGTCAACTTAAAAATGTATGAGGGGGGATATATATTTTCAAAATTCTTTTAGGGCATACTGGAGCAAAAAGGACTGAAGACCAGTGACCAGGTACTTTTTGGACAACAGCCCTTTTCAGCAGAGTAGTTAATTGCACATGCTCTCAAACCAGACCATCTGGGTTGAAATTATATCCTCCTTTTCCTGTTGTGTTGGGCATGATTCTTTTTTTTTAATTGAAGGATAATTTACACATAGAAGTGCACGTTTTCACAACTGGAACACACTCATGTAACAAGCACCTAGATCAGGAAACAGAACAATGCCAGCACCCCAGAAGCCCTGCTCATGCTCTCTCTCTCTAATCCCACATCTCTAAAATGGCGATAATAATGCTGCCCCCCGGGGATTGTTTTCAGAATTAGATGAACTAATATCTGCAGAGCAGTCAGCACGGTGCCCACAGCACAATGCTATGGAAGTGCTTGCTGCTGTCACGATTTCCTGTGGCCACCAAGCCTGAGCTTCTGCTTCCCTTCACCCCAGCCTGGCCAACAGTCCCAGGCTCCAGGGGCTTCTGAGCCTAGGGGAGCCACCTTCAGGTCCCCAACACACTGGATATGGTGGAGGGTGAGTCCCCAGCTCCTTATGAGAAGGGCTTAGAGAAGGCCACAGCACAGTTGAGGACCTGATGGCCCTAAGATAAATTACACACCTGGCCCAACATGAAATGTGCAGACTTTATTAGTTGCGTGACACTCCACTGTTCTCAAGGGACCCAAATGTCATCACAGAACCATCGGGGCGGAGGGGTTGAGGCCCGACATATCCACCACAGAGGACACCTCCATCTCCAGCTGGGTTGGAGGCTCTTGGCAGGAGGTCTGACTAACCCTGGGCCTTGGTGCTGGGCCATGAGGCAGTGGATGGTTCTGAGCTTGGTGATCACACGCAGCCCAGAGCAAGGCTCTCACGTAGATCAGAGACTTCTCCTTTCTTCACTGACCTCTCCATCCTGTAAGCTGCCTCCAAACCGGGGGCTCTCTCACCCTCCACCAGGCTTGCTGTCCAAACGGACACCCTTAGGAGGCTGGGAAAAGTCCTGAGCCTCTTCACCCATGCCAGCCTGGGCCACCTGGGTCAGCAGCTTATAGCTAGGAGAATGGTTTTCAGAGGCCTATCTTGGGAGCTGTCTGCCTCCGCCATGACCCTTAACTGTCACCTCACCCACCTTCAATCTCCTCATGGTGTCTTTTATCTTGGAATTCAGTGGCCTTAACTCCCTGCAAATCCGGGATCTGAGCCATATCTCTGGAACTCCAGCTGCTTGGGAACAAAGCCAAGGTATTCAGGGAGGGAGGGGAAGCGGGGACCACAGACGAGTCCCTGTACCTCCAGGGGACGCAGAGGTGAGGCCAGGGGTGACAGGAGTCCCTCAGGCTGCTCCCGTTCTGAGGATGGTGTCAGAGTTTTGCCTGTTGCCACAACCAGGTGAGGCATCTTGGAAGAGTTCCTCTGCCTCGGCCTATATTTGTCCAAGTCCAAGCCTGGGGTCTGGAAGGGACAAGAAAGAGGGATGCACCAGTGTGCGGAGTCCCCCAGACCCAGGCTGTGGGTTAATCCACCCTGACTTCAGGGATGGGAGCAGGTAAGAGCTGTACCTGCTTTTCCCACACCTCAGGGGCCTGTTGCCCTTGCCCCAGCTGTGGAGTCTGTGGTAACAATCTGTGCTCTGCCACCACCCTGTCTAGGCTGCCCTGTCATGACTCAAATCATAAAAGAAAACAGCAGAAGCCATGGCTGCTCCGGGGCCACAGAGGGACTGGGCCTGATGCCACACTGAGACCAAGTTGGGGGTGGAGAAGGCATACAGCTGCCTCCAGGCAAGCCCCGGGGGATCCCCTCACCTCTCACCTGTGCAGCGGGCAGATGGCCCTGGGGCAGCCTGGGCCCTGGACTCTGAGTCGCTGAGGCCATAGGAAACAAGACCAGATCATTGGCAGCAGGGGCTTCCAGAATGTAGCTGGTGTGGCCCTGGGGCATGGGCTGCTGAAGGAGCTGTAGAATGCGGCTGAGGTCTGAGGACATTCGGGACTCCAACCTGCCAGACAGAACCCTGGGGGTCAGGGTCAGGGCTGGCGAGAGCAGTTCAGGTCCTGAGGGCAGCTCTCAATTTTGGAGGCTGCACACTGTTCCTGCCAAGTGGAATGGCAGCCTGGGGCCTACCTGAAGCTTCTGCCCCACTAGGATCCACACCCCCTGTCCAAATTCCCCCTACTACATCCCTGACTCTGATAACACCAGTGACCAGGCACCAAGCACACAACATTCAGTCCCCAAGATGCTTTGACATGGGTATTCTAATTATCTCCATTTCATAAAGGGGTAAACTGAGGCTCAGAATGGCTAAGTAACTTGCCCACACTCTTGCTGGTAAGTTGCAGAGCCAGAATTTGAAGCCAGGACTATTCTGCCCCTAAGCCCCCACTCCGCCACCACTTCCCTGCCACCCACAGGCCATACCCACTTTCTGAGGTCCCACGGAATTCGTTTCTGCACATAGTTGTGCCCCTCCCCCAGGAGGCTTCCTTGGCATATTCCAGGGTTTGCTAGGGGAAGGCATCCAAGAAATTGTGCTTAGTGACATAGGGATCAGAGACCTGCAGCTAACTGGGCCCGCCATTCTAAAAGCCACCCGGCACCAAGTGATGCCTCTGAGCTACCAGGAGGGGGCCCCCGTGCCTAGCCCGCTGCTGGGTCTGCCCTCTGCAGCGACCCCAGCCCTGGCCTGTTGGGCACCCACCTGTTCATCTGGGCCTGGAGCTGCTCTAGCCTGGAGCCTAGCTCCCGAGGCCAGCAGTCTGGGTCTCCCTGAGGGTTTGGGAGGCTGTGCCTTGGGGACATTTGCTGCAGCAACTCAGGCCAGAAGCCAGATGCATCTGAGACACTCAGGGTAGGACCTGCATCTGCAAGAGGGAAAGGGCAGCCTCAGCTCCATCTAGCTGGTTTCACAGGGCTGTCCCTCCTCAGCAGAGCCCATGCGCCGCCCCCTACCTGCCCTGGGCAGCTGAAGCTGCACATAGTTGTGCCCACTGGCTCTCCTTACCTGGGTGCCTTGGAGGACGAGGGCCTGCCACCATGGAACTCTGGCTTCCAGGACCCAGGAGACTATAGCCATGGGAAGGGAGCTGGGGCCCCAGCTTTTGGGGGGATCCTGGCAGGATGGGGACTTCTAGCCCTGGTCTCACTGCCCAGGGATTTTCAGCCCAGTGGGTCCCCTGATGCCTTCGTGTGAAACCCCAGGGAGCAGCACACAAACCAGTGAGCCCTCACTCTGGCTCAGGGGACACAGGCCATCAGGGCTGGCAGTGTGGGCATGAAGGGGGCAAAGGCTCCAGCCCTGGGCTCTGGGAGGGAGCCCCCTCCACGCATCGAGGGGCTGGGGAGGCATGACGGGAAGGACATGAGAAGGTGCAAGATGCTGGCAGGAGCAGGGGCTGGCTATGCTCACCTGACTGGTTGTTGCTGAGGAAGAAGCCTTGCTGGTCTTGGCTGCCCGGAGCCTGGTGGGGTGATGACTGGAGACCCCCATCTGCCTTGTGGGGAACAAGAGCATCAAGTAACAGGGACCAAAGCTGGGATGGGGCCTCTTAGTTCTCCCTCCCCTTCCATGGTTCTGTCACAACTAGGTGAGAAAGTGGGCACATCAGTGATGTTCTGGGCAGCTTCCTGCAGGCTGTCCCCTGGGAGGATGGGCAGGCAGGTAGAGAGCATTGCCTGGGTGGCCATGTGGTGACCCCACAGAGGTCTTTGGAGAGGCTGCCTTGAGCAGCAAGATTTGGGGGGAGGCAGAAGAGCTGCCCTGCAGTGCTGCCTTCCTACATGCCCTTGTGCTCCCTCCCCCAGCATGGGCCAATGCGGAGTTTCCTTGGGGGAGACTGGTCTGGAACCCCCAATCCACTCGGGAGGTGCCCTCAGCAGTGTCCTTGGCAGTCCACCCTCCTGGCACCCTGAGACTTGGGGGCACCTGGGAGTTGCAGATGACCCAGGCCACAGAGAATATATCCCTCCTACCCTGGTGTTCAGCCACTGGGCACCTGGGCCACCTGATGGCTCCCAGAGGCTGAGACCCTCCAGGCAGGGTCCTTACCAGGTATCTCCTGTGCAGATCAGATGGGAAGGGGAGGGACTGGAGAGGGGGAGAGCAGCAGAGGGGACAGTGACTGGAGGGATGTCCCCAGCAAGAAAACCCACTCAGCACTACCTTCCAGAGCTGGGCACAGCCTGGGCCAGCAGTGCCTCCTCCTGAGGCTGAGGGGAGGGGGCAACAGGAAAGGAATGAGCTGCCTGTCAGGTGTGCCCCTCCCCCTCCTTCCACTGGCTGGCTCCAGGCCCCTCCTCCATGAAGCCCCTTCTGGGCACTCTCAGGGTCTGTCCTGGCTGTCCCACTCCTTGGCAAGCTGAGCTCCACAGAAATTTGGTCTCTCCTGCACGCCCTTGTGACTTTGGTTATTTTACGGTGTGGCTCTTTATTTTTGCTGAGTTATAATCTCCTCCCCTGAGCGATAAGCTTGAGAGGAGAGACAGCTTTATCACCTCTTTACACCTCCTGTGCCTGGCGCCGCCAGCCCTCTGGGTGGCAGACACTCTCCTTTTCAGCTTGGTACATACGATGTGGTGGGAAAAACCTGGGCTGTGGAGTCAGACAAACTTGAATTCATATTTTGGCTCTGCCATTTACTTGCTTATGGCTTTGGCCAATTTATTTATCCTCTCTGACCCTCAGTTTCCTCATCTGGAGAATGGGGATAATAACACCAGTTGCAAGGAGAGGACTAAATGAGAGCATGTAAAAGAAGCCCCGCCCTTAGCACCTAGTCGGTGCTCAATAAATGGTGACTACCATTGTATTTAGCATGATGTTGGCCATGGTAGGCACAGAAGAAATTATGGCAAAGGGTGAAGGATGGGGTTGAAAGGAAGGGTGGGTGTCAGATGGGTCCCATTGGGCCAGGCAGGCCAAGCCCTCAGCAGGCTGCCTGGGTGTTACCTGTTACCAGCTAGCCGAGAGCCACCACCCACCCTGGCCCACTCGACCCAGACTCACGTCCCGCAGGTTGAACGTGACCTCCAGCTTACTCCAGAAGCTGTCCGCAAAAGCAGGGTACATGTCTAGCACCTCCAGCAGGTCTGCCCGCTGGATCTTGTGCAGGTCACAGTAGGTCAGGGCCCGCACGTCTGCACTGGACTTGCCAGGCCGGGCGTGGAGGCTGACAGGCTCCCCAAAGATGTCATTCTTCCCTGCCAGCCAGAAGGGTGGTAGGCCCTTCAGGTCTGGCTCCATGCTCCCTTATGAGCAGCCTCCCTGAGGATCCCTTGACTGTGACCTCCTTCCACCTCAGGGATCCTGCCAGGCTGGGGCCTGGTGCTCAGGATCAAGCTGTGGGGAAAGGGCTGGATGTGCTGGCTGGGGGGCAGGGGAAGGGGGACGTGCACTTCCCTGTCCTCTGAGCACCACAGAGATCCATTCAGAGCTGCTCCCGACCCAGCACATGGGTCCTCTCGCTGCTTCCAGGCCCCCCAGAAACAGCCTCCATCAGCATCCCCCTCCTCTTGTCCACACTCTTTGGCCTTGTCCCCACTCCCACCCAGGGGACAGTGGGCAGTAAGGGGCACTAAAGTCTCCCTGCTCAGCCTCCCCCCGCTCTCCTTGGCTGGCTGGTGCTGTGGAGCAGGGTGCAGGGAACCCAGGGCCAGCAGCACCCAGATCCCCCAGCGCGGGACCCGAGGCTTCTGTTTGTCTTCTTACTCCCCATTGTGGGGCTGGGCAACCAGCGTGGCCCTGGTAGGGGAGCCTGGGGAAGTCACTCCCCCTCTCTGGACCCCAGAGTCTTCATCTCTAAAATAGGTACGACCATATCTGCCTTGCCTACCCCACTGGGCTGTTCAGAGAAGCACATGAGGTGATGCTCGAGAAAGTGCCTGGAAAAGCAAGTGGTACCAGACAAGGTCAATGCAAGGCATTGGGAGGGATGGATGTCACAGGGTGGACATGGGGGATACTCAGGCTATGTAGCAAGGGTATTGGGCCCTCCTGGTGCCAGCTGCTATGCTGGCCACAGAATATAAACATGAATAAGTTGCTGTCCCACCTGCAAGGAGCCTCCCAAATCCCTGCAAGATAGGCACGAAAGCAGCCAACATGTTTACGGAATGATCTATAGTGCCTTAGACTAGGGAAGAACCAAGAGCCATGGACGAGGGATGGGCTCCTTCTGCCAGGGGTGGCTGGGGTAGGGAGGAGGGGGCTTACAGAGGAAGTGAAGTGGGTGCTGTGTTGAATCAAGGGCCAGGCCCCAGGAGAAAGGCGATCTGAGCAGAAGAGACAGCGTGTGGTCAGCACTGCACAGTCAGGGCTGAGGGGCAGAGAGCCCAGGGCCAGGGGTGCCATGGACCATGACCACTTTGACTCCCACTCCCCACAGGAAAGTCCAGCCCTCGCAGCCTGGTGATACTGTGCAAGGGGTGCTAATGGTTTAGCACAGACATAGGAGAGGGATGGAGGGAGGCTGGAACATGCCCTCCCCCCACCAAGAGAACAGGATCAAAGGTCATTCACAGGGGAAGGGACTGATGGAGATGGGCAGATTTAGAGAATCATAAATAGTTTATATGGCTGAAGCATGATCTACCAGGGGGAGGGTGGCCTAGAGAGGGAAGGGACACACCAGCAACTCTGAAGCTTGAAATCTGGGCAACGTTTTAATGTGATGGTTTTCCAGTAGATGAAAGATTATGTGGTCTAATGTCTATTTCTACTCAGGACAAAATGAGAGGATTTCATGTCTCCAGCTGAAACTTAAATTGGAGTAGCTTCTTAATTATTAATAATAATTATTATCCCTCCCACGTGGATGGCACTTCTAAGGAAGGCTGGGAGTGAGGGAAGGTCTCATAGAGGAGCCTGTGCTTGAGCCCAGCCTTGGAGGATGACTGGCATCTGCCAGACAGAGGTGCAGGGTAGAGCGCTCCAAGCAGAGTGGCAGCACGTGCAAAGGCACAGAGGTGTGATGGAGGCAGGCAGATTTAGAGAACCATAAATAGTTTGTATGGCTGGAGCATGACGTACCAGGGGGAGGTTGGCAGGACTTAGAGTGGCCAGATTGGGAGAACTGTGCGTGCCACACACAGGCCATGGGGAACCATGGAAGGATCTTGAGCAGAAGAGGCTCAAGTGTATTTCAGGTCACTGGCAAAAGGTGGAAGACGAACATGGGGGCAGATCAGAGACAGGTACACAGGAAAGGAGCTCCCAACACCTTCCCAGGAAGGACACAAGGAGTCAGGTGTGGGATAGAGACATATCAATGAGGGTCACAGAGAGGGCTCTGGGGCTGACTGGCTTGGGGGCAGGGGGCAGGGAGGGAGAAGGATGCTCCCTTCGTTGACTCTGGCCTGGGCAATGGCTGGATGGTTCACAGTGATGGGGATGACGATGGAGCTGCTTTTGAGGAAAGGTGATGATTTCAGGTTGGGATATGTTGAGTTTGGTCTGCCTATGGAATATCAGGGTGGCCATGCCCAGGAAGGAACAGAATATTCCAGTCTAAGGAGACAGTGGGGCAGGACAGAGCTCCGGGGATACTTGTGGCACAGGTGGAGGCTGAGGCAGTGGGAGCCAGGAGCTGGCCCAGGGTTGGGTGTAGGGTGAAGAAAAGAGGGCAGAGCACCACCAGGCCAGAGGGAGAGGAGTGGGCAAGGGAGCCCGAGGGGGACCTGTCCCGAGTGGCTGGAGGAGAGCCAGGTCACCAAAGGAAGGCAAGGCTGAAGTTGGAGTCGGAGGCTCAGGTGGAGATGAAGTCATGGAACAGGCAAGGAAGATGAGAATCCAGGAGAGGACGCTGTGGTGCTCAGAGAGGTAAACTGACTTGCCCACCGTCATGCAGCCGGTAAGTGGCAGAGGCTACTTGTGACCCAAGTCTGTCCCCTGCCCAGTGCTCATATCCGTCCCTCAAAGCGTCCAGCTATCCCTGCACCTGCACTGAATGAGACCCAGTCAGGCCCCCCCCACCACTGAGACAGACCCCTGGTCTGTCACCCTCTACTCCCCAAGAGTGGAAGAAGGTTGGAAGGAGCCTGCCAGGGCTTCTGCATCAGACACGCAGCCCTGGAATCCCTGCTTGGCCACTGACTAGCATGACCTCTCTGAGCCTCAACTTCCCTCTCAGGAAAATGGGACCCTTGGCAGAAGGTTGTTTTAAGGACTTGGTGAGCTGGATATAAAGCTCTCCGTGGCACATGCTCGGCACATGGTTGGTCAGTAAAAGGGGCCACGATCCCCATTGGGAAGAAGGTGGCCCAGGCACAGCTTCTCCAGTTCCCTTCTCTCCTCCCCCGCGCCAACCCCGCCAACACGGGCCTGATCCGCCCCGCCTGACCCACCTAGGATGGCCACGACCATGTCGTCGCGCAAGATCTCGATGGAGCCGCGGGAGATGAAGTAGAGCGTGGAGAGCACGTCGCCGAGGTGCACCAGCGTGTCCCCGGGCGGCGCGTGCGTGGTCTTGAACTTGACGGCGAGCGCGCGCAGGCAGCCCTTGCTGGCGCCGCGGAAGGCCGGGCAGTGCTGCAGCAGCGCGCGGTGCAGGTGCAGGCAGATGTCGGCCTGCAGGCACTCGGGGAAGCCCTTCAGCACCTGCGAGGCGGGCGGCCGAGTCCAGCGGGGCGCGGCCGGCCGGGCTGGGGCTGGGGCTGGGGCTGTGGGCGCGGGTGGGAAGGGCTGTCCGTGGGACCGTGGCCTCCCCTGGGGCATCGGCCAGAGCGGCGGGGGCTCACCGCGTTCATGTCGATGCCGTTGGTGTAGGACCAGGCGTGCTGGAAGTACTCCTCCAGGCGCTGGCGCAGCGGGCTGGGGATCTGGTGGAAGCGGATGAACTCCTTGACGCGCAGCATCTGCGTGTGGTAGCGCGCGGTGCCCGAGTACAGGCGCTGGATGATGGCAGACACGTTCCCGAAGATGCTGGCGTACATGAGCGCTGGGGGCGTGGGCGGGAGTGAGCTCCTGGCATCCCCCCACCAGGCCGCACCACCAGGGCCTACTTCAGGCCTCCCTCTCCCCGAGGGCCACTTGGTGAGGGACCCCTCTGTCCAGGGACAAGTCAGAAGTGCCCAGGACAGCGGCAGGGCACACGAGGGATAAAGGCCCCTGGGCTTCCTGCCCTCTTCCCTCTGCCCTGTGCCTCTTGACATCATCTCGGGCCCAGAGGCGAAACTCCTGCGAAGAAAAAGAACTAGGGCAAAGGATTTTTTAAAGTTCAGATTTGTTTTATCCTTCAAGTTGTAAAAATATAATAAAGGGAAAACTCTTGATCTCTTGTTTTCACCCATTTTTTTCCTGTTTTTGTTTTTCTGGGCTTTCACATCTCTAAATACTTGGAACATGACAACTTAATCTACGTGTAAAATTCCACACTGCCTCTTGTGTTCCTAAAGCAGGTGTCTTGGGAGGCAGGCAGCTCAGTGCAGGGACTCTGAGCAGGCCACCTGGGCTGGAACTGGGTCACAGAGACTTCCTAGCTGGTGCCCTCTGGCAAGTTAGGACCTTCAGTTCTCACTCTGTAAACCAGGCTTAGAAAGGAATTAAATGTGGGCTTTTGTAATGCATTTAATGGAGTGCCTGGCAGAGCTGGCTTCATGGACTTGCAACCTATGCAGTCACACGGGGCCCTGTGCTAAGAGGCCTGCATTTGGTTAAATACCTTGCTGTCACCGTCTTGAAATTCTGAATAATTTTTTTAACAAGGGGCCCTATGTTTTCATTTTGCACCAGGCCCTGCATATGATGTAGCTGGTCTTGGTGCCTGGCGGATGTTGAGGGATGTGTGACTGTTAAATTCTGTGCCTAATTGGTGTACACATATGCAAAAATTCATTGTGCTGCACACTTGGGATCAGCGTACTGTGTGAATTGTTACTGTGTGTTATATTATATCTCATTACAAAACAAAAACAGAATTCCAGGGGTAAGACCATGGCATGAGGTCCCACTCACAGCCAATAAGCATGACGCAGATGGAGAAGACCTTCTCAGAGTTGGTGTTGGGTGAGACATTGCCGAAACCCACACTGGTGAGGCTGCTGAAGGTGAAGTAGAGGGCCGTGACATACTTGTCCTGCACCGAGGGGCCTGAGGCTGGGTCGCTGCCATTGTAGCGCTTGCCAAGCTGCACACCCAGGCTGTCCAGCCAGCCGATCTTGGGTTCCAAGTAGGGCCGTTCCACATTGCCAATGGCATACCAGATGCAGGCCAGCCAGTGCGCGATGAGCGCAAAAGTGCACATGAGCAGGAACAGCACAGCTGCCCCATACTCAGAGTAGCGGTCCAGTTTCCTTGCCACGCGCACCAGCCTCAGCAGCCGCGCTGTCTTCAGTAGCCCAATCAGGGTCGTGGTCTGCAGGGGCAGGGAGAGGGCCACAGGGCTTGGGGCCAGCCCTTGAAACAGTGTGTTCAAGCCCTCATTTGTTTACTCATGCATATGATCACATAGTCATTCAACAAACACTTATGGAGAACCTACTCTGGGCCAGGCACCTGGCAGAGGGGGATAGTGTGGGACCTTAATGAGTTTAGCCTAAAGCTTAGAACGGTGTTCTGGTTGCTAGGACAGAAGTCCAGTGTGAGCACACAGGAAAGGGAGGGCAAGAATGCAGGGGCAGGTCAGGGGAGGCTTCAGAGAGGAGGTGACACATGAGCTGAGTCTTGAGAGAGGAGGCTAGGTCTCCAGGCAGACAGGAGGGGGAGGGAAAGGCACTCCAGCACAGGGAGCAGCGTGAGCAGAGGCATGGAGGTGCAAAGTGGTGTGGCCCTTGTGGAAAACCAAGTGTGTCACTGCAGCCTGGAGCACAGAGCGGGAGATGGCAGAGCAGTGAGAAACGTGCCTGGGAGGGGGAAGGTAGGCAGGGACTGCTCCTGTGGGCCTCAGAGTCCATAACAAGTTTGGCTTTTATTCTGTAGTTCTTGGGGAGCCATCGAAGGTTCTGAGGGGGAGTGACAGGGTCAGGTAAGTGATCTGAAACTCCCTCTGGCTGCTGTGTGGAGGGGCAGGAGGCTGGGGTATGGGTCTGGGGCAGGGGCAAGTAAGAAGGCCACTCAGCATCCAGGTGGGGGCCGTGGGGGTGGGGGAGAGAGGACTTGGGAATGGATATGCTAGGGGTGCTGGAAGGGAGCCCTGCTGAACACCCCCTGCTGACATGCTGGTGTGATTGGAGGGAGGCGACTGGGACACAGAAGGCAGAGTTGATTTGA
Organism: Daubentonia madagascariensis; assembly: GCA_023783475.1. NCBI lineage: Eukaryota > Metazoa > Chordata > Mammalia > Primates > Daubentoniidae > Daubentonia > Daubentonia madagascariensis. The sequence continues at coordinate 15,424,803 of JAKFHU010000487.1, forward strand.
GGGGAAACCGATCCTCAGGAGATGGGGCAGGAGGAGAAAGTGGGACTGGGTGCTACGGGAAGGGCATGACAATGCTCCCACACCACATTCGGGAAGCAGAGTGGGCATAGTGGAGGGGCTAGGGGCACAAAGGGGATCTGGCTGCCTTGAGGGAGCCTGTGGATTCTCTTTATCACTCCAGGGTGAGTGCGGTTTGGAAGTCAGCTGGGACTACAGGAGCACCTGTCCCAGAGGGGGCAGAACTCTGGGACACAGAAGGGCCTGATGGCAGCCAGCTCCTCTTGCCAGGGCCTGCACAGAGGGAGGGGGCAGAGGGATGGCACCCGGGCCCCTGGGGGGCAGGCTCGGCTGGGCCTTCTTAAGGGTGGAAGGTGACAAATGTCCTCCTTTCTACTTCCACTTGCTTTGGTAAAGGTGAATACCGGGGACTCTGCACCCAGCTCTGTGAGGCAGGGAGGCCTCGGGGCTACGGTGCAGGGGACAGCCATGGCCGCTGGCCTGGATGGGGTCTGCTCACCTCATCAGAGCCAGTGCGGAAGATGAGCAGGTCGAAGGGGATAGCGGCCACCATGTCAATGAGGAACCAGCCCTTAAAGTAGTGGACAGCGATGCGGCGGGGGTGGCTGACCACCTCGTCGTTGGTGTTGACATAGGTGGTGCGGAAGTTGATGACAATGTCCACGATGAACATGATGTCCACAATGAGGTCTATCACGGTGAGTGGACTGCAGGTGTAGCTGCAGGCCCCGCGCCGTGACTCGTCCTGGTCGCTGAGCAGGAAGGCGGCCGAGTAGGGTGTGAAGACGGCCGTGTAGATGACGAGCAGCAGGATGAGCCAGTCCCACACAGCCTTGAAGGGGCTGTAGTGCAGGATGGTCCAGCGGTGGATGCGCGGTGCCTGCAGCTTGTACTCGGGCAGCACGTCTGCACCCAGGGACAGGACCTGCAGGTGGAGGCGGCTACCACTGGTGAGACATGTCTGGTGGGTAAGGCCCAGACAGGGAGCAGTGGGAGAAGGTGGGAGACAAGGGCTGGGGTGGGGAATGGGGGAAAGCCGGGGTGGGGGAGCATGAAGAAGGGACAGACAAGGGGACAGACATGTTGGGAGGAAGTGCAGAGGGAGGGGGTGAGAGGTGGGAGGAGGGGTGCAGCTCTGTCCTACAGTGACCCTAGGTTTGAAGCTTACATGCTCCCTCAGAAACATCCTAGAGTGGGTGGAGACAGGGCAAGGGAAGGCCAGGGTAACCTGGGGGCATGTTCCAGAGAAGAGCCCAGATTGAGGGGGTAGCTGGGTGGGCTAATCCTCTGTGATGGGCTTGGAAGGCCTCCTGTGGTTGGGGTTCCTGATAAGAACGGGTCACCCTTAGAAGAGCCTCTTCATTTCTGAGGGCCCTGGGGAGCCTGGACCAGTGAGGGTCCTCCCTGGGGCCAACTCTCAGAACCTTCCATGGAAAGAGTCAAATTTGGAGGGAGGTAGCCAATCTGGACCCTCGACAGGTCCTGGGCACCAAGGAGCCCTGATTACTTCCCACATGTCCAAGGGAGGTTTGAATCATTAAGTTCAGAAGACCCTCTTCCACTTTGCCCCTCCCACTCCTGCCTCCAAGACAGTGGCCAACACTGGATCACTAGGGCCCAGCCCAGCTGTCCAACTCAAGCAACAAACAGCTGGGGCATTAGGAAGGGCAGGGTCTGGAAAGCCAGACATCCCAGGTTGAATCCCAGGTCTGACATTTGCTATATGTGTGCCTTGGGGCGAGTTTTATAACCTATGATCTTCAGTTCCCTCCTCTGCAAAATGGAACAACAAAGGACATGTTGTGGTTAAATGAGACGCATCCATTTGCATATAGATGGCACATGCCACTCTACACGGTAATTCTTCTTCCACCCTGTCTCCTTCATCCTACATCAAACACTACTGGATGGATGTTCATCCTACATCAGACACTACTCCAACAAGGAAGGAGCCTGAGGGGTGTCCCATGGACCCCCTCCCCCACCAGATGAGGTCTGGTGGCTGGTTCTGGCTTAAGAAAATCTGCAAGGTAAGGTTTCAACCTTGCAACCAGATCAATTAGCAGACAGGATCACAATAAGAAAGATCCATCAAAGGGCTGGTTTTGACCAGAGGGTCCCCTATCTGACATCAAAACCCCTGGGAGGGGCCATGGTATTCCCATCCTGCAGTGACCTGGGAGGGGACCCTGGAGGCCTGGCACAGCCCCGCCTATCCTTCCCTGCAGGCCCGCACCTGGGTGACCTTCTCAGTGACGTTCTGTGTCCTCTCCACCACCTTGTGGGGCGCAATGATCTCGATCTCCGCAGTGGAGCCTGAGCGATGCTTCTCCAGGTTGAACTCCACGAAGTTGAGCGTGAACTGCGGGATCTGGCTGACGGTCCTGTATTTGCCCCTACCCGGGCCAGGCCCCAGCCCGCCCGGCCTGCCGTGAGAGCCCTCTGGAACCAGGGCCAGGGTCAGAGCAGCCAGGGCTGGGGACCAGCTGCTCCACTAAGTGACCCCACGTGCCCCTCCCGCCACCACCCGCACCCGCCTCACCGGAGCCCAGGAAGCTCTGGGACAGCAGGCGCTGGGACAAGCTGCGGCTGCTGCTCTTGGCCAGGAGCTGGGCCAGGTCCTCAAAGTTGAGGATGAACATGATCACAGCCCCTTCCTCATTCTTCACAGGCACCACATCCACCAGGCAGCGGAAGCTGGAGGCTGCAAACACCATTGGCGGGAGTGGGGGTGGGAGTGGGGGGGTGGTCCTTGAAGGGCTCCCCTCCTGCAGTGACCTGGCTATGGAGGGGGCTGACTGAAGATCAAGTTAAGGGCAGCTACTGGGGCCTGGACAGGGACCAGAGGTATTGGGCAGAGGGTGGATGAGGCTGCCCAGCCGGTGCCCCACCCACAGGGCAGAGGTGGGAGAGTGCTAAGCTGCTCATTAGGAGATGATACAGCATCAGGCCCAAGTCCACACTCAGCTCAGGGCTTAACCTCGAGGTTTGCTTCTGCTGTAATTAAAGCTGAGCAGATGGGGGTGGATTAAGTGGGGAGGTGAGGCTGGGCGTTCTACCCATGTAGCTTGGGCTGAGCCTGGGCTCAGATCCCATACCCTCATCCCACAAAGATGCCCTGCTCCTCTGACGCTGGAAGGAACTTGTTGAAACACACTAAGTGCTGGCCACTGGGGCAGTTGGCACACCTTCCCCCTCAGGTGATCCTTGGGGGGCAGGCACAGACCCCCGTTCCGCAGATGAGAGCCTGTGGCTCTGAGAAACTGACCTGTGGGGGCTGTCAGCACATAACACCTTGGAAGAGGGAAGGGGCTTGTTTGGAAGAAAGGTGCTGAGGCTAGGGCCAGGCTGCTGCTCCTGGCCTGGGAGGAGCGCGTGGTCCCAAGGCAGAGGCTGGGCTCAGGGAGAAGGCGGAGCAGTGGCCTGGGGGCCAGAGAAGGAGGGAGATGGCCATGTGGGGGCAGGAAGCCACTCCAGCTATCCTCTCTACCCTCCTGGGCAGCCCAGACCCAGCTGCTGGCCCCCCTGTGGGGCTCAGGCCACAGTCTCTGCCCCTCTTTCTGCTCTGGGGTTTCGCTGCAACGCCCATTGCTGGTAGAACAACAGCAGGTAAAATGCCACATACCCCAGAGCACCAGCCTGTGGGTGGTGCCCTGTGAGACCCCCTCCATGGGGGTCCTATGTCCCTCAACTCAAACTTCTGGCAGGTGGCAGGGGCCTCAGGTGACCATACAAATCAGAGGGCAAAGCTGCCCTCCCTGGAGGCGGGTTTGGGTCTGGCTTACCTGTCCCAGGTGTTGTGTGTTGATTGAGTGAATGCAAGCATGTGTGTGCGTAAATGTGGGGGACCCAGGCTGGCTGGTAGGAGCATTGCTACTTTGGGGGCTTTTAGAATCACTCTTCACCACAGAGACCCTATTTAGTGCTCACTTCCCTCAGTCCCTCCTCCCAGGCATCAGAGCTGGGGTGCAGCTGAGCCACCCCCTTCCTCCCTCTCACTTTTCTCCTGTGGAGCAAGAATCTCCCGGATCAGATTCCTGGACTCCCAGGCACCAGGCAGTCATCTGCCAGCTGCTGTCTGGGCCCAGGGGAGACATCCACACCAGGGAGAGGTTGCCTGCCTGGCCTGACCCACTCCTGGGCTCACAGGGCTACAGACCCTGAGTCCCAGGCCAGAGCCTGTCACCCTCATCAGCCTGGGACATGGCAAGGCTTGGACAATGGGACCTAGCCAGAAAACCTCCTTGGCCAGTGGCCTGGGACACTTCTCCCAAAGGCCAGACTATATCCTCAATCTCTCTGGCACTGCAGAGGTCTGGCCTGGCGGGGGGCAGAGAGAGGGCAGAGCTGGGCAGAGGTGCAGGGCCTCCAACCTCTCTATGCTGCTGGGCGCTGCCCAGTCTTACAGTGGTGCACCCAAAAACTGATGCTATCGGAAGATCAATGCAGTTGGAAAACTGCAGCTGGGAATGGACCAAACACCAGCCCACCACAGCAGTGAGGGCTGGGGAGGGGTGGAGGTTGGTGCATGGGACCCCATGCCCCACCCCCATGCTTGCTGCCTCTGGGGTAGGCAGACGGGAGGCTATGACAATTTGGAAGAGTCCAGAACATTCTCTCGTCCCTCGCCCCAGGCTGTCCTTGCTTACCCATGGCTCAGAGCCCATAACTGTGTCTGTGTGACTGGAAGTGGGTGAGTGTACTATCTTAGGTTGTACCCAGCAGTGGCAATGTCCCTGTGCCCTTGCCTGGTCCCTGGAGGAGGAGCCACAGTCTCTGTTTCTCCCTTCTGGGGTCCTCCCGGCACCCACTCTCTGGCCAGGGGCAGCAGGTTTGTCTGCCCCCAGGACACCCCACTTCTCTGTGCTCTTCTCTTCCCTTCGAATGTGCTCCTTCCTTCGGTCTCTCGTCGCTCACACCCCCTCTCCACTCTGGCCCTTGCTCTGTCCTCTCAGCCTCCTTGTTGTCTTTCACCCCCATGTGTTTACTTCCTTACGCACACCCCATCCAGCACTGTGGCGAGCCCTCAGGGAGGGGCTTGTGCTACAGAATGCTGCCACTGAGAGGGTGGCTGCTCCATGCCACCTCTGGCTTTGTCCTCCTGGCATTCATGGTTCATGGGTGAGCGTGCGGAAAACAGGGGGGGAGGGGGGAGGCAGGCAGTTCCCTATCCTCCTCATCCAGAGCTGAGGACTGGAGAAGCCCCAGGCTTCCTCTAGTCTGGCTTGGGGATTAGGGGACTCTCTGGTTTGGGATCATCACAGAAGACGACCCAGCAAAGGCAGGCAGGGCTGGGCCCTCTGGCAGGTGCCTACCAGGGGCAGGTGGGGATGAGGGTGGGGGGATCTGAGCAGTCTGCATCTTTCTCTCCAGACTGTCACTGGTTCTAGTCCCCCAACAATCCCCATCCTCCTTATCGGTTAGGTTCTTTTCCTAGTAAAGGTAGATAGGAGAAGAGCTGGTTTTTCAGGGGTCTCTGTGGTCTATCTCATGGGGTATTTTCACCAAGTGTCCTGTCTTCTTTGAGCCCAGCTTTATGCAGCTGCATAAAACACAGACCCTCCACTCTGACTTTGAGAATTTTCAGTGGATTACCCCTTTAAAGTAAAAGAGGATTATACATAAATCAGCTAGAGATCTATTCAGGACCCCTTCCCACCTCCCTGGGGTTGAGGGTTGGGGGGAGGGGAAGGTATTGACCTGAGGAGGGAAGAAATAGCCATTAGGATGCCCCTCTGCAGGACTGTAAGATGTATGTGAATGTGATTTAAAAAAAAAAAAAGGATCACGTGGTCAGAGTGGACCTTAAGGTGAACATAAGTTATCTGAGCACTATATCCTTCCCTTAGGGTAATGTGAGCCAGGAAGCTCCTTTTTCTGGATTTCAGTCCAATTTCAGAAAGGTTCAGGTGAACAAAGACTCGGGCAACAGGATAGGGAAGGGCTGAGGGTGGGGTGGGGGCAGGTGGGGACTTATGGTACACCATAAGTATGTAGGTATGTAGGTCATTTCCCACTTTCACCAGGGCCTCCAAGACTAGGTTTCTAGTTCCCTTCTGATGGATGGAGGACCCCAGCAGGGTTCTGAAGACCTGAGTCCTGATCTCAGGGGGCCAAGGACTGACCTTCACCTTGTCCCCTGCCCAGGAACCTGCAGGGTGCTGAGGGGACCCCAAGACCCCTGATCTGACATCCCTAGGAGTCTGGGATCAGCCCTCAATGTTCTGGGGCCCAGGTAGAGCTCTGGGGTCAAGGAGAAGGACAGAAAGGACCTGCTATCCCCCCTCATTTCTTATAGGCCCATCCTGTTTCCCCAGGACCCTTCTCACTCCCCTGACTGTCACCTCCTCCCTGCAATGATGTAAGGAGGTGAGGTTGCAGCTTTTAAAAATATTCTGACTTCATTAACCCTGTGAGTACTGCCAAACTAAGCCAGATTCTTCCCAGTGCCCCAAATGCCACCCCTGCCTGCTACACTTCCCACCTGCTATTTACTTGGGTGGCAGCAGTAGGTATAGCCGGGGGATAGCCAGGACCTGTCCCAAAGGTCCCCAGAAGCCCATAAACACACACACACAGATGCAAGCACACACATGCTCATGTTCACACTCACACTCATGTTCAACACACACACCAGGCACCTAGAACCCGGGCTGTCAGCACCCCTCAGTCCCAATCCAAAGGGACCTGCCCTTTAACTGCACTCAGGTGGCCTCCTGCCTGCCTTATCTGGGGGCTTCCTTTGTCTGGGAGCTTCCTTCCCCAAAAGTCCTGCTTCCAAGCACAGAGGCCATTGGGGTCCTTTCTCCCCTCTTGAGATTACTCAGAACAGACATCTGAGGGAGGAATCCGGAGATTTGGGTTCCAGCCCCAGGTTGGACTCTAGGAGTGGGATCTCAGGCAGATCCCTTCCACATCCATGAAATAAAGGGATGGTTCCTAAGCCAGTGGTTCCTAAACTTGGCAGAACATCAGAACCACCAGGGAGATTTTTCCAAATACACCTGCTTGGCCTCATCTCACACCTTCTGAGTCAGCCTCTCTCCAGGGAAGGCATGTTTTGGAAAACATGCCCCAGGTAATTCTGATGCAGAACCAGGTTGGGGGCCATCCATCCAGGAGATTTCCAAGGGACTTTCAGGCTCTGATCCTAGTTCCCACCCATCCCCCCGGTCCAGTGGAGACCCTGCGGTCCTGGGGGGAGGATCACAAAGGGCTGCTGAACTCTGTCCTCAGCCCCTGTTCTGCTTGCAGTAAGCTCGGGCTGGCAGTAACAACCAGAACTTCATCTGGATGAGCCTCCTGGTTGGGGCAAACTCCAGACCTCATTTCCCCAAAGAACTGGGGCTGGATGAACCAGGCCCACACCTCCTTCCCAGCCAGCAGCCTCCATGCCTTGCCTGGCCACAGAGGCCTTGAGGGGGTGACTCCTCCCCTAATCCCTAAGCAGACGGAGATGAGGGAAGGTTAATTTCCGTCCCAGCTGCCTGACAGCTGGGGCTGACAGTGACAGAGTGGAAGGCCAGGAGACCAGGGACATGGGGGAGGGATGGTGGAGCAGGAGGCCCTGCCCCAGGGCAGGAGCAGTTGGTGGCTCAGCCTGGTGCCTAGTCCCAGAAAAGGACCTCAGAAGGGATTGCATTCAATGCCCATTGCTTTCCCCTACAGAAGAGGAAACTGAGGCCCCTAGAGGAAACAGGATTTGTCCAGGCCCTTTGGTTCCTGGGTCAGTACCCTCCTGGGGTCACTCTGGCTGGACAAGAGAGAGGGCCCAGCCCGTCCTGCAGAACCTCTGGCCCAAGTGTGTCTCACCATCCTTGCGGTAGTAGAGAATGTCCACCTTGCACTCCTCAGCCCCCAGTAGGGCCTGCGCCAGGCGGGACACGGCGCTGCTGGGGGTGTTGGGGCCCGTGAGGAAGTCGCAGGTGCACGGTTGCTGCATCACCTCCACACGGGAGTAGCCAAAGAGTTCACAGAAGCCGTCATTGCAGTAAATGATGGCGCAGTTCTCCATCTGAGCATTGGCAATCAGGAACTTACGACCTGGGGTGGGAGGTGGGAGGTGAAAAGACCAGGGCAGCTAGGACAGGGCAGCAGGGAGAGAAAGATGATAGGGACTCTTGGGGCAGCAAGGGGGATTTAGATGTGGCAGCAGGGCAGTGACCAGACTGAGGGAGGGGGAGCCCAGGTCTGGGGAGGGTGGGAAGACCAAGGAGGCCAGAGTCATCATCACTCCTGGCAGTAATGAGGGGGGTGACCAGGAGGGGATGTAGGATGGTGGCCAGAGAAGTGGGGGAGGGGGAGTAGGCCTGGGGATTGTGGAAAGACCAGGGCAGGAAGGGTCTGAGGTGGGAAGAAGGCTCAAGGCCTCCTGGATATGGGAAGGGGTCCGGTGGGGGAGCAGGTAGGTGACCAGATGGGGGTCAGGCCTAGAGAGAGCTCCTGGGAAGACCAGGGTCAAGAGGTGAAAAGGAAGAACTCAAGGAAACCTCTGGAAGAAGGGGGGAAACAGTCGGGGTTGGGGAGTGCGGCAGGGACTGGAAGGGGAGGTCAGGGCTTGGGGCGCGAGAAAACAGCTCTGTGGGGAGAGAGAAGGGGCTGCACTCCGCCCCTCCTGTTCCAGAAGAGAAGACAGCATTTGAGGTAAGTGGATCCCGCCGGAGGACAGGTGTTCGGGACATCAAAGGAAGAATTTTGCATTCAGCATCCGGCACCCACCACCTTGCCCCGTTAGAAGTTAGTAAAGGGATCTGGTCCCTCCTTTCACCGAACCAGGGCTCCAGATCGTCCCCCCACCCAACACACACACTCACTCTGGCCCTCGAATTTGCGAATGATGGTGTCCAGGTAAGTGTTTTGGGGAGCGACGTGGCCCCTGCGAACCGGCATCTTTCGCCGCGGCCCCTGCCCGGAGCCACAGGCGCCCCGGGCTCCCTGCGTCTCCGCCTGTCCGCGGGCTCAGCGGCGTCCGGCTCCGGGTGGGCACCGCCCCCGGGGAGGGCCGCCGGGCTCAGCGCCCCGCCCGCCGCCTGCGTCTTCCCTCCGGGGCCGCAGCTCGCCGCGCCTCCTCCCCTCGCCGCCCGCCGGGAGCTGTCCGCGCCGTGGTGCTGAAAGAAGCCTCGCGCCGGCGGCGGGGCGGGGTCCGCCGGGCGGGGCAACTTCTCCGGGACGTGCAGGGCCGAGGCGGGGCCCTGAACCCTAGGGGGCGGGGCGGAGCGGGGGTCCCGGGCCTGGGATAGGGGAGGGCTTCTCTGAGGAGCTTCTGCTTATGTCCCAGTGACCAGTGGCCTCGGCACTTCTCGGACCCCCTCCCGGTACCGAAGGGCAGTTTCCCCTCCCAGTGCAGGGAAGTCTCCCAGGCAGGGGAGGGGGCGACAGAAAGGGTTGTTAAGGGCCTCAGGTGGTCTTTTGCTGAAGGCTCTCTCCTGGGTCTGACCGCTGCACGTGACCCTGGCAATGGTAGCGTTAGGCCTCTTGCCTGCCCTTAACAATTGCCTTTCAGCTGAGACCCAATGCCCATGCAGAGTTCCTGGTGGCAAGCCCAGCCTGGGCCTGGGCCTGGGAGGATGGGGTAGGAGTACACATGAAGCACAAGAAATACGCAATAAGGTGCCTTCTTCAGAGCCCGGAGAGCTCTTAGCATACAGGCACAGCTTGAAAGGAGAACAGATTTAAAACCACCTATTAGCAATTGACCACTGATAAAAGTGTCTGAGTACTGATTGAAAATGAACACACTAGAAGAAGCAGATGGAGGTGGGGTGAGGTTTATTGAAAGAGGCTTCTTGGAGAGGAGGAGGAGAAGGGGACCACTGTTCACTGAGCATCTCGGTGGGCTTGGAGTTTTGCAGAGAGCTCAGTGACCAATTTTGAGCCAGGCCTTGGAGCGCAAGCATTCAAATGGGGCATGCACCTTAGGCAAAGGCTGAGGGTGATGTCAGTGCAGAGGCACTGAGCTGGGGAGGTGGGAGAAGTGAGATTGGAGAAAATGGGTAATTGATAAAGACCCTCAGATGTCATTTTGAACATCTAGATTTAATTGATGAACAACCAAGTTCTTAAGCAGTTAGACGTGAAGGAAATATTCTGGTGAAATAAACTTTACAATAGTGGGTGGGGGAGGGAGGATGGACAAGGAGGCTCAGTGAGGTTTTTGCTGGAGTCCTGGTGAGAGGCTTGGAGTCCTGGGCTGGGTGTGCCTTTGCCACGCAGAGCCACAATGCCTGGTGGGGTCCTCGTTGGCCACTGTGGCTAGGGAATGGGAGGGCTGCAAATGTGGCATCCTGGGGGGCAGAGGTGTCCTGGCTGCTCCTGTGTGTGAGGGGGCAGGCTGGCTGTGGAGGAAAGGCAGAGCTGTTTCTCATGGGCTCAATGCGTGGGGTGCTGAGCTCTGAGAAGAGACTTGGGCAGTGAGACACTCATTCATTCACTTACTCTTTCAAACATTTTCCAAGTCCCCATTGTGTGCTCTGGCCTGTGCTGACTACAGGCATTACACAGGAGCACACTCCTGATGTGTGTCCAGCTTATACAGCTGACAGCTAGTAATGGGGGCAAATAAGAACCTTACAGCACAGAAAAGTAAAAGCATGACAGAGACATCAAAAGAGGGTGTTGTAGAGCCTGGGGCTACAGCAGAAAGTGCTTGGTTCAGCCAGAACTCAGGAAGACCACTAGAAACCTGGGCAGAGGTAGGGTGCATGGAGATCTCAGTCTGGTACCTCTGTCACCTGAACTGCTGACTTCTGGGCTCACATTCTTAATCTAGAGAGAGCTGGTCCCCTCTTTTGGCTACTATCCCACCAGCTCCACTGCAGCCTCAGTGCCTCTTCTCTGTGCTTACTGGCTGTAATACCACTTCCCCTCAAGTCTCCCCTATCGTCAGATGGGCAGTGACTTCCAGACTCCCCAGGAGCCCCTGGGACCTCAATCCAGACTCAGTGAGTCACCAAATATTGAGTATGGCATCCTCGTGGCAGGCAGACCCAGGCTGGAGAGAAAGGGCTAGGAGGGGTGGGGGCAGAGGCCTTCCCCTTCTTTTCCCAGGCCTATTCCTAGAGTACTAATTTCCCCCATATCCTCCTGCAGCGCTCTCCTTCCTGTCTTCCCCCTCCCCCACTGAGCCTGAAAAGGTGCTGTTTGCCCTATGTCGGCTCCCCAGGGCAACAGGCCAGGCAGCAGGTGTGTGTGTTGAACAAGGCCATCTCCGGAGCAGAGTGGCTGGGGATGAGCTTTGTTTAAATATTAAAGAAGTCAATCATTAATCAAGCCTGGCTTAGTGCCCAGGTACCCACTGTCTCCATTTGGGAGGGCCTGGGCTGGGGCAGGGAGAGCCATGGGGCAGTTTGTGGGGTTACTTGCATCTCAGTCAGCCAGCAAAGAGCTTTTCGGGGCTGAATTATGCAGCCTGCCACAGGGCAAGCCAGAGGATCAGCAGAGATGTGCTAGCTGTGTACACAGCACAGTGCTCATGAACTGAGCAACAATGATTCGTAAAGGAATGTCTAGTTCTATTTGAGTACATTTTATAAGGGGACTGAAGCAGGGCCTTTTTTCTAACCGTAGTGGAGATTCCTTGGGTACTGCAACCCCAGCCAAACCCAGTAGCTGGTCTGAAGAAAACAAAGCTATGTGAAGAACCAGTCCTGGGCATGACTTGAGGTAGGGGCTGGGTTTGAGGGACACAGCCACTGGGTAACTACAACCATAGTTCTTGAACCTCTGGGGGAAGGAGGTTGGCTTGGAACCCAGGGCACATGTGGAATCACATAGAGTCAGTTGCCTGTACACATGGCCTCACATACCAAAGTTTGCAAACACACAATTACAACATCACATGTACCCAGATCTGCAACAGCTACACCCAATCTCAGCTGGGCACTATGCACGCAGGCTGTCCCCTCCTCTGTCCTCCCACCCTCTCTGGCTTGGCTGCCCTCCTTCTGCCCTCCAGCCTCACCGGTCTCAATGGTGTTTAGTACCAGCTCCACCATTCAGCTCTCATCCATGGAGGCTTCCCGCCATCATGTGTGAAAATCCAAATGGTCAGGCTGATTGAGCACAGCATCAGGATGAGGCAGAGGCCCAGCAGTAGCCACTGTCTTTTAGCAACCTGGTGGGGCTCCATGGCCATGCCCAGGAAGTAGGCATTGAACAGTGAGCTGAACATCATGGTGTCTTGGGCCAGTGACTGCTTTTCCAGGAAGTACAGCCTGTAGGCCAGCCCCAGGGCCACCAGGAACATGACAAAGCTCAGGACCAGCAGTACCCACTGCCCAAACTTGACCTGCTCAGGGTCCAGCCGTAGACTCAGGAATGTCACTTTCTCTGTGTCTTTTTCTGTGGAAGACACGGGAGTCTCATAGAGCAGGTGGGACTGAAGAGGGAGCCCTGGGGTCCCCTGTAGCTGTCAGCATGGATCTGACTGTCACGGGCCTTCTCCCTCAGCCTCAGGAACCTACCTTCCAAGCCACAGGGGAGGGCATGGCCTTGGAAGAAGGGTGGGCAAGAGGAGTAGGAGGAAGAGAAGGAGGAGATGGGCATAGATAGGGCTACATACATCTCCAAGCAAGAGTCAGAAGGCATGATGCTGACCCTCTGGCTCAGATGCCAGCCTGGCAGCCTTGCCGGATAGTGTGCAAGGAAGCAACTGAGCCAGGGGCTGGGGCATGGGCTGTGGTTTTGGCCGAAGCTGCATCAGGCCTAGTTCAGACAGGGGCACACAGCAGCAGTGCTGTGCTGGCTCAAGCCAGGTCATAGATGAGCTGGGACTTAAGGCTGTGTTGGGGTAGGAACTGGCCCAGGGCAGGGTACGGTGGGGCCTGGGGCTGGCCCAGAGCTGGAACCAGGGTCAGATTATCAAACCTTCAAAGGAACAGCTGAAGTCTGGCCAGCCCAGGATCTCCCCTTGCTGCACGTTCTCAGTCACCAGCCAGTTCAGCAGCGGTTTGAAGTAGGTCATGAGGGCCTTTGTAGACACGTTAGACTGCCCAGTCAGCTTCTGTAGGACCTCTGGCCAGGGCTTGCTTGAGCCCAACTTTAGGGCATCCCTGGGGGTGTGGGTGCATCTGTGAGGCTGTGTGGGGGTATCAACTGGTGCTACTGGGACCCTCAGCATGCCCAACCCCAGCCCCAGGGCTTGACTGGCCAGAATCTTCCCACAGAGCTCAGCATAGTGAATACAATCACAAGCTTTGAAATGAGACTAACCTGGGTTTGAATCTCAGCTCTGTCACTTAGTAGCTGTGGGACCTTGGGCAAGTAACTTAACCTTTCTGAGTCTCAGTTTCCCTATCCATAAAATGGAGATAGTAACAGTACCTACCTCATAGGGTCATTGTGATGATGAAATAAGCACAGGACTGGGAGCATTGTAGGCAGGAAATAGGTGTTAACTGCTGCTGGTGGTTATTATTCCTAGTACTGGTACTACTGTGATTATTATTATTATTTCTTTTTTTGAGACAGGGTCTCGCTCTGTCGCCCTGGCTGAAGCGCAGTAACATCATCATAGCTCACTGCAACCTCAAACTCCTGGGCCCAAGGGATCCTCCTGCCTCAGCCTCCCAAGTAGCTGGGACTACAGGTGTGCACCAGCACACCTGGCCAATTTTTCTATTTTTGTAGAGAGGGGATATCGCTCTTGCTCAGGCCGGTCTCCAACTCCTGGGCTCAAGCAATCCTCCTGCCCTGGCCTCCCAAAATGCTGGGATTACAGGCATGAGCCACTGCGCCTGGCCTACTGTGATTATTATTATTCTCCTGGACTCAATAGACATAAAGTCTTGAGACACTGTTTCCCGTGAGGTGCCCAGTGTCAGTAGGTAGAGGCAGCTCTTCAGCCCTTTCTGGTCTCACAGGGAGGGTATGGGAGGATTAGAGAGACCATGAGCGAGGGAGGTGCCCTGTGCACCACCTGCAGTGCAGCACAACTGTCGGCTCTGTCTCAAGGCACACACTGTACTGGGGGCGGGTGGTTGAGCCTTAGGTTTGACCTCTTATACTCACGGTGGGTGGGAGTAGGGGGTGTGCTGAAACCAGGGCTCCAGGCCTCCCCACCCACCCCAGGGCCCCCTGCAGAGGCAGCACTGGGCAGATGTTGATCCTTCTCAACCTGTTGTTCCCTGGTCTGACTAGGAGAGAGTCGGCGCCTAGAGGCCCAGAAGTCACGGTGTAGGGTCTAGACTAACAGGGCCCGGGTTTAAGACCGACTCAACAGTGCTACTTATGGACTGCATAGCCTCAGGCAAACAGCTTAACTTCTCTCAGCCTCAGTTCCCTCATCAGTAAAATGGGCACCATGAATACCTGCCCTTCATTGTGGTGAGGATTAAGTCACATAATAATGAAGGAGGGCTTTGTAGCCTGCAAAGACTTATACACATCAGTTAATAAACAACTGGGAAACAATGAAGTGGGGAAGCTAAAGGTCACTGGATCCTTGGTAGAAACCACTGGGGAAGAAGAACCACAACTAACTCTAGGTAAGGGGATTTTGTCAGATGCTGGCTCCTGGGTAAAAGGAAGAACCTTGTGGCGGAAAAGCTTCAATCACTGAGAATCTACTGGCTTAGAAACAGTCCTTCAGGCTGGGCAGGGCAAGATGTTTGACCAAAGCCCAGCCAACAGCCCGTACAGGCAGTGCACGAGACCAGAGAGCAGCAAAGGTGGCAACTGGGTACTGCCTGGAGCCCGTAACTCTAGAGTGACAACAACACGCCCAGGGACAAGGTCAGGCTCACCACAGCTGGCTGGGTGAGGCTGGGGGACTTTGGGAACTCAGACCAGGTCCAGTTCATCCCTCCATTCCCAGAAGAACCAGCCCAGAGCCTGGCCCAGAGCCATCACATTTAGGAGGATGTCAAAAGTAGCAAAATCAACTTTTAAGATATATTAGACAAAAAAGCAGCCAAGAATGTTCTCCTTTTCTTTTTCCCCTGCAAGCACTCGCCTCCCCTCTCTCCTGCACAGACCATATTCTACTCTGCTGCCATTTCATCTTCCCAAAGCTCATGACATCCCCCTTTCTCAGAAACCTCTCCTCTGTCCACTGCCCCAAAAATGGTGTTTAAGGTCCTAAGCCTGGAATTCAGAGTCTTCCCTGACCAGGGGTCTGGACAGTGATGCATGATGAGAGATGACTGGCTGCCCACATGCTTTGGTGCCCAATCAGACCCTGGGAGCCTTGTGCACCCTGGGCGGGGTGGGGGCGTGGAGTGGTGAGAATGACTGAAGTCCAGTGTCCCACCAGTCAGGTGGGATGAAGCAGGAGTTGAAAGTGAGTTTATGTGAGGAAAACAGACATCTGCTGTTTCTTGCATGCCTGTGTTTGGGGACAGAGACCCCTCCTTGTCCCCTGGCATGACCTCCTAACCCTCTTTGCATTTACCAAATCCCTTTCCTACTGCTCTGGCTCTTTTCTTGTATTATGGAAGTTATTTATCCCATGGTCCATTCCCCCTGCTGGACACAGAGCAGCTGGTCCACATGGGCGCAAGTAAATGTTTGCTGAATGAATAAGTGATGGGCAGCCAGAGATATTAATGCAGACAGCAGAGAGGTGCCCTTATGTTCAACACATTCAGAAAAGCTCAAACCTAGGCAGCCAACTAGAATAAAGCCCTGTGATGTGAAAGGATGGAACAGCAAATATATTAGGGAGATGATAGTCAGGCAAGGTGCAGCCCGCCCTAAGAGCAAAGCCTGGGGAATCAGTCCTGCAATCCCATCTGGCCTGGTGGTCACAGAAAAACTGCATGGTGGAATCACAAATATGCTCGTGAAAGTTGAAAAGGATACTAACATGTGGCAGTGTTAATCCTCTGGGAGATAGGAATAAAACTCAAAATGACCTTGACCGAGTAGGGAGATGGACCTATTGAAATAAGTTGAAATTCAACAGGGAAAAGACCGACTCGGTAGGTGGGTTCCATGTCTCAGCGGTTGGAACGCTGATGTTGGAACCAGTAGACCCAGATCTAATCTCACCAGGGTCTCTGTTCTTTGACCAATGGAGGCAACCAGGTGAAAGAGAATGTGTTCTGGGTCAGTTCTGGGTCCAAAGCACGCTTCTGGGTATCAAGAAACATGACTTTGCTTCTCGATACATGAATGACACACAATCACGTCAACTCTCTTACCTTCAGTTTCATCATTTGTAAAAGGTGAATACTAATATCCACTTGGCAAAGTTAAGAGCTGCTAACATGAAACACTGTAAGAGCGCTCATCAGAGAGCCCAGCCTGTAGTAGTAAATGCTTCATGTTTTCAGCTCTGGTCCCCCATCCCCTCCAGGTTTGCTTCAGGACTAAAAACCACTGACATAGAGGTAGGCATGGAAAGGATGGGCTGAATACCAAGTGCGGGGAAAAAAAGACTGAGGGGTCAAAGTGGACCACAGGTGGACCAGAAGCATGCCATGAGGCTGGTGTGAAAGCAACCTGGGTTAGCCTGGGAACTGGGTCAGGGTGCCTCCAAGAAGGGGTAGGGGGAGCAGAGAGCACCCAAGGGTGCGTCAAACATGGCTGAGAGGATAGGCAAGCACCTCGCAAGGAAAGAACAAGGGGGTTCAGACAGAAGACTGAAGGCCAAAGCAGAACCCCAGCGCTGGCTTCCCATCTGGGACAGTGTGGCTTACTGGCATATGCGAGTGTGTGTGTGTGCTAGCAGGAGGGGCTAAACAGTGTCTCTGACTACAGGGGACTACAGAAGAGGCAATGGGCTTTGATTAATGTAGGAGAGACTGCAGTCTGACACGAGGAAGAACTTCCGCTGGAATATAAACTCAGTGAAGACCTGCTCAGGGTACCCAGGAAGGCCAGGTGAGGAGAAGGAGACTGGAGCAGGTCTTCCCAAAAGGGAGTTGGCAAGGATGGGGTAGGGCTGAGGACAAATGAAGGAGGAGGGCACTCACCCCAGGAGTTTCCCAGCTATCTTGGAGTTATAGATGTCACACCGGTGCAGTGGACCTGTGTGGCCTGAAGCCTTGCACAGTGCTTCATGGAACTGGAACTGGAGCACTAGGCTGAGGAAGTACCTGCATAGAGAGGCATGAGGGCAGGCTGGAGAGCAGAGACCAGGAGTGGGAAGCCCAGAGCCATGTAGGCCCAGGAGCTCTGACATGCAATGGCCACGAGGGCCCATGTCAGTAGTCACAGCCTGGGTGGAGGCTCCCTGGGCAAGGTCCCACCTTGAGCTGGTCCTAGAATACTGCGGGGCTCTCCTTCTCTAGCCTTCTGAACCAGCAGTCACTCCAACCCTTGCCTCTCTCTTTCCTGCTTCCTCTAGGGGACAGCAGGATGGTCTAGAATAGTCCCCCCAGCCCTTGCCCTCTGCACAGGATCTAATGTAAAAGCTCAAAGGAGTACAGGGCATGGCCCTCAGAATGCTGTGCAGCCCGACAGGAGGAGGTGGGCAGGCATGCTGGTGACATGTGAACCTAGGGCCTTCCTGGGAATTCTCGGCCCAACCCCCATATCCCCCAACAACCAATGCCCAGAACTGGCTCTGCCGACAGGGCCCAGACCTTTACCGTATGTAGGGCACGCTGGCAGAAATGTGGAACTTGGCACCTGGATCAAAGTCCTCCTCTGAGCGAGGAACGGGGGGCAGAGGCCCTGGTACCTCAACCTGGCAGGGGAAAGACAGGGGCTTGATAGTGTGCCTGGCAGGTTCTCAGAGCCTTTTCCTTTTTGAAGCACTTGCATGTCTATCAAAACTGGACCTGGCATGCAGAGGACACTTAAAGCATTTTTATTGATTAAATAAATGAAAACACATGGGATTGGGAATCAAAATAAAATAATAGCAACTAACACTGACCGAGTACCTCCTCTGTGCGAGCTGAGCCCTTCACATAGACTCACACACTCAGCACCACCCCAGCCTCTGAGGAGGGATTGGGGAGGGAACAGGAAAGGTCCTTGCTTGCATCCTGATGGTGGGGGACAGATTGTAGACCAATAAACCAGGTCATTTCACCAAGTAAGAAGTGCTGGTCAGGTGCGGTGGCTCACCTGACCAGCAGGAGGGGCTAAACAATGTCTCTGACTACAGGGGACTACAGAAGAGGCAATGAGCTTTGATTAATGTAGGAGAGACTGCAGTCTGACACGAGGAAGAACTTCCACTGGAATATAAATTCAGTGAAGACCTGCTCAGGGTACCCAGAGTGGCCAGGTGAGGAGAGGGAGACTGGAGCAGGTCTTCCCAAAAGGGAGGTGGTGGGGGTGGGGTGGGGCACTTACTCCCAGAGTAATCCTAGCACTCTGGGAGGCCGAGGTGGGAGGATCGCTTGAGCTCAGGAGTTCGAGACCAGCAAGACCCCATCTCTACTAAAAATAGAAAAAATTAGCCAGGTGTGGTGGTGCACACCTGTAGTCCCAGCTACTCGGGAGGCTGAGGCTGGAGGATCACTTGAGCCCAGGAGTTTGAGGTTGCAGTGAGCTGTGACAATGCCACTGCACTCTAGCTGGGACGACAGAGTGAGACTCTGTCTCAAAAAAAAAAAAGGCGCTAAAAAGAAAACACAGTAACATCCCTGTGTTGTAGGACTACTATTCCCATTTTGCAGATAAGGAAACCAAGATTTGGAGATCAGGGTGCTGGCCACAGGACACAGAGCTAGTCACTGGCAGATCCTGATAACTGAAGGTCTGGTTTTGCCCCTCTGAGCTGTTTGACCATGGGGAAGTTGCTGATCGTTGCTGAGCCTTGTTGTAAAGTGTTATCTGTAAAATCTTTGTGGTAAGACAAAGTCTATGAAAAGGTTCATGGTTTTATTGTTGGCTCACTGGAGCCTCTGAACCATCCTCTGGGGTCTACAGTGTCAGGAGTTTCCTCTCTTGGTTGACAGGGCCTGTTCAAGGCCCAAGGAGTCGCCATCCCTCTCACTCAGCCCCTGGGGGCCATCAGCTGGGGGGTGGCCATGGCTGACAGAGGTCCCTGCAGCTGCCTTAGATGACTAGTGCAGAAGGGAGGTCCCTTGGAGGGGCACAGGGTCAAGACTGTGCCGACCCCACCAATGAGACCTGTCTTGAAGTCAGGGGGTAGGGGATGAGAGGACAAAGGGAGGAGTTCTCAGCTCTGACACCTGCTGGGTTGCTGTGTGACCTTGGGTTGGTTTTGGAACCTCTCTGAGCTTTGGCTGCTTCTGTGAGAGGAGAATCTTGAATCACCATGACACAAGGTGGTTGTAAAAGGTCAAATAAACATAAGGGCCTGGCGCAGAGCCAGCAGGCCACACATGGTGGCCCCAAACCACACTATGACCAGCAGACTTGAACTTGTCCATCTGGTGCCCGGTGAATATGGAGAAGCCCTGGTCACGGGCATTTATTATCTAATCAATGGCCAGGGGTCGGAAGGGAGGAGGTGCAGGAGGGCCTCAGGGTTCTGTGCTTAGAGAAACCCAGTTGCAACCATCATGGGAGCTTCCCAGCCACTCAGGGAGCAGGTGGGGCCACTGCCAGAGACTGTTTTTCACAGATGAGAGGAGACTGAAGCCTAGAGAGGTTAAGAGATCTGCTCAGTCCTGGGGCCGGATTCATGAGACCTCATGGCTGCCTGTGCTGGCTCTATCCCCTACACCACAGATGCTTTTGTCTGGTGGCAGCAAACAGCCAACACTTCCCTAGGGCTTCCCCAGGCCCCCAGGTCACCAGTACTCCCTGCCCCACTGTGCTCTCAGGGTATGTGATGGGGACTAGAGCCTAGAGCAGCTGGCCAGCCCACCTGAGGTTCCACCACTCCTGGTTGTAGATGCCCTTCTGGATGGTACCATCAAAGACCTTCCAGCGAAACAGATCCATTAGGTAGCTGAAGGGGATGAAGGCAATCTTCTCCAGGGCGATGCTCATCAGGAAGTTGACCTCATCCTCTAGGGAAGGGGTGGCAGTCAGTAGGCGGCTCCTGGGCTCTCCTCCCTCTGGCCTTGCCCGAGAACTGCACCCCTCCAGCCCCAGCTACAGCCTCAGCTCAGACTGTCCTCCCACCGGGCTCTCGGTCCCCATCACCTGAGTCCTGGTGCTGGAGGCTGAGCAGGCCTCTGTTGAGCAGGTGCTTGTGGGAGGAGGCCGAGAGGGTGATCATCGACCCCACGGCCTCTTCAAAGGCTGGGTTGGCGCCTGTGCGGAAGATGACAGAGAGGTTCTTATACTGCAGGAAGTACTGGATATGGCCCATCTGGTGGAAGATGGAGAGCAGGTCTTCTATGGTCACCTCGGTGCACTTCTTTATCCTGGGGGCAAAGGGCAGGGGTCAAGGAGCATGAGGGTACACTGGGGAGGGCAGGAGGCTTCCCCATTCAGACTCCGTGAAGGGATTGGGTGGTCGGGCCTGAGACCAGACGGGCCCCATATCCAGCCAGGGACCAAGCCCTTTGCCCTCACACCTGCTTCTCCTTCCGTGTTCCCTCCCCCTCCCCTGCCCTGCCGTCCCCTGCCCACTCCTTGCCCACATGTCCTAAGACAGGCAGACAGGGGAGAGCAGGAGAGGGCCGGGAGTGTGAGCACCTGAAGTCGTTGCCTTTGTAGAAGTTCCAGGCGGAGGCATGGCACTCCACCTCCCGCCCATCTGTTGGCCTCTCCAGCATCGACTTTTCCCAGAAATCAGGTGGGGCGGGCAGCAGCCCCAAGGAGGTGAAGAATTTTTCAGCCTCTTGAAACATTTTCTCTGGCTTCCAGTGCTGTGGGGGAGAGAGGGTGCATGGGGTGCTGCCCGGCTTGCCCAGAGGTGCTGAGGGGCAGGGACAGACAAAGGCTAAGCACCGACCTGGCCTTTCATGATCTTCGTGACATCCTCGGGGGTCTTCTTTGGGAAGGGCAGGACCAGGTCTAAGATGTTGACCCAGGACTGAGCCCACATGTTCCCTGGAAGGGGAGGCGGGGGCGCTAAGAGGAGGCGAGAGACAATCTCTCCTCTCACTGGGCGCCCACCTTTGCCGCCGCAGGGCCCTCACCCAGGAGGTGGGCAGGGATGGGTCCCCTCAGGTCGATGACCTTAGGCCCGTAGTGGCGGTGCAGGGCCCGGCGCACGTAGGCATGCAGGTTCAGGTAGAGCGGCTGCAGCTCCTGATAGAGCCGCTCCAGGTCTTGCTCCAGGGTGTCAGACTCGTACTGGGAGCGCCACAAGGCCCCCATGTCTTTGTAACCTAGAGCAGGAGACAAGACACCCTAGGTGTTCACCACCTCACCCTTTAGCCCTGGCCTGGCAGGCAGGAGACTCAGGCACCTTCCAGGGAAGCCACTCAACCTCCCTGACCCTGGGGTCTTCACCTGTAAATTGGGGAGAATACCTCCCAAGGCCACTGTCTGTACTGAATCAGACCAGAATGGAAAAGCTCCAAGCAAAGTCCATAATCCAAGCTGCTCACCAGGCCTGTAAGGCCCCACGTGCTCTCTGACCCCACCTGGAGCCCTACCTCACCCACAGCCCTGCCACACAGGGCTGCTTTCAGACTTTCTCGAACACCAGTGCCCTCCCCCACAGAGCTTCTGCCTAGGATGCTTTTGCATCTCTTGCCTGCCTGACTCTTGCCCCTCTTTCAGGCCTTGGATACATGTCAGAGGTGCCTTCCCTGACCTCATTCTCTCGCAGCGGCCGCTTCCTACTTGGCATCACCCCAGCAGTAGTTAGAGATGTGCGTTTACTTGAGTATGGTCTGTCTCCCCACAGGACTGCAGGCCAAGTGGGCGGGCACCCATCTGTCCTTTCCCCTACATGTCCTCAGAGTGCCCCCAGTACCCAGCACACAGTAGGTGCTCTATCAGTGTCTGGGGAGCCCAGCTGCAGGGCTCATGGTTGCCATCCCTGGGGCCCTGTGACCACCCTTGCCTCGGCAGACTCAGCTTCGCCCCTTCCTTGGCATCGCCCCAAGACCTGAGTGGGTCCCATCTGCTCACCGTTGAGCTGCGCGGCCTTGTTGCTGAGCTGCACGTATTGCTCAAAGGTGGTGCGAATCACGCGGCCCACGGCATCCCGCCAGCCCTGCCAGGCCCACAGCAGTTCCTTCTGGTCCCTGGAGGTGGCCATGACTTCTTCAAGGTCTGTCCCCAGAAAAGGAGCTATGTGGGACCCACTCCCACCTGCCTCTGCCCTATCCTACCCCGGGTGCCCCCCCAGCAAGGGAGTGCCATTGGAGGTTGGGAGGCCCATGGGAGGGCTCGGTGCTGGACAATCTGCAGCTGGGGGGCGGGGCTTGGGCACTCACCAGGCTCCAGAGGCAGGCAGGGCCCCTCATTCAGGCACACCTGGGCCATACTGTACGTTGTCTCCATGTAGGCCAGAAGCTTGTTGTACTGGAGGGGCAGGTGTCACCCAGGGCAGGCCCGTGCCCTTGGGCCCACCCCCAGCGCTAGCCCCACCAGCCAGGAGAGGTGGACTTGGCCGAAGCACCCCCCCCACCCCCCCCACCCCACCCCCCGCTCCCATCCTCCCCCAGAGGAAGTTCTGGTCCTGCCCCCACCAGCCTCCCTCCTGCCCCAGACACTCTGCCTCCCCAACCAGGCCCGACCCACCCACCCCTGGGGCGGGGGAGCGTGTGCTTGGAGGCCGGGGGGCTCCATCCATCACCTCCCGGAGCTCGTCCTTGGGCAAGGCCGCCTTGCCTATGTCCTGCAGCTTACTCAGCATGCGCTTCACGGCCGGGTCCTGGAACTGGGCAATCTTAAACAGGCGGGCCCGGGTGCCAAAGTACACCATGAACTGGGATCTCTCCACGTCCTTGTGCAGCTGGAAAGAGGGTCACAGTGTTTGTCGGGGAGGTTGGGGGAGGGGTAAGCTTCCCACATTGAACTCCAGGGCTGTGGCATTCCAACCCACTCCCTAAGTGCACTTCAAGGGTCCAGAATCATTGAAGACTTGCTAAGAGGGACAGGGAGGAAGCCCGGGTCCTTAAAAGCAAGGAGGTGACATTTACAAGGGAAAAGAAGTAAGAGAGTATTGTCCAAAGAAAGTTTAGGGCCAGCAAGAGGCCTGGAGCTTGCAGCCTGCGTTGACATGTACTTTGAGGCTTCCCTCTTTCCCCTCGCTCTGGACGGGGGCAGGAGGTGTGGTCCCCCATACTCCTAAGACCCCTGAGAAGAGCAAGGTGGGAGGGGCTGGAGCAGAGGTGGTACCACACCATCTCCTCCTGATTTTTCTTGGTGATGTTGGTGACATAGTTCCAAGTGGCCTCCATGAACTGGTTCAACACAACCTGGGCTGTTTGGTCATAAAACCGCAGGAACATCTTTGCTTCGGTCTCATTGTAGAAGTCACCTGCAGGGAAGAAGATGGGCATCTTGTTGTCCTGGGAGGGGCTTGCCCTTCTCAGGCCCCTTGTTTGGTCCCATGATCCTTCAGGTCCCAGCCAACCTATGCTGTGATCACTTTTGACCCTGAGCCATGGCAAGAGCTGCCCGTAACAGAGGAGCACAAGCAGGGAAGGTCCAGGTGTCCATCTTGTTCCCATGACCAAGAGAACAGCAGAGCGGGGCAAGGCTATGGGCCAATCACAAGCCAGCTCCGTATTGTGACATCAGGGGCCAAGGGGTCAGCTGTGGAATGTTAGGACTAGAGAGCCCCCACCCACCTTCTGGTCCAACTGTCCCCATTTTACAGGTGAGGAGACTGAGGTATAGAATGGTCAAGCCACACAACCTGGGTCACCCAGCTAGCCCACAGCAGAGCCAAGAGGAGGACCCAGTACTCTTGAGTTTTAGGCCAGAACTTGTTCTATTCTACTTGGTCACTTCTCCCTAGGGTCGGAACTGCCCTTGGGCCTTGGCCAGGGATTGATGAGACCCCTCCCTCCACAGACTGGGACCACCTCTGAGCAAGTGAGTGGGATGATAGATGGACAAGTGGATGAGCAGAGAGGTGGAAGTGATATCTCTGGGTCTCCAGACTCTGGAAGCCCAGTTGTGTCTCCGGGTTCTTCTGACTTGACCTCTTATGTTCACATTTTTGGCATTTTACTCTCTCGTGGGCTGTGCGATCATCCCCAGGGCTGTGCAGGGCTCCTCCCCTCCCCTCCCCCTCACACTTGTTTCTCCAGGAAGAGCCTGGTGCGAGGAGTTTGCAGTCAGGAGGACACACACAGGCAGGGGCTGGGTGGGGTGTGGAGCAACATGGCTGGCACCTTCCCTCCAGGGTACACATCCATGAGTACCTGAGTCTGGTCTGAGCACAAGCTGGCAGGGCTCCAGCTCTCTGCCAGCCTGTGGTGACCAGCACTATATCTGGGGAGGCCAGCCCCATCTGCCCCACCTTGGGCTTCCTCCTCAGACTCACCTCCCTCCACACCCAGACTCCCTCCACCCTGTGTCCCCTTTGGTCAACCTCAGCCCAGGCTACTCACATCTTCGCACAGGCCCTTCCCCTTCGCACGGGCTCACACCACGACTAGAGAAACTAAATAACCCTCAAAATACGATCTGTTATGGTCAAACTATATTTAAAACATGAAGAAAGAAAGAAAAATTGGTGACACTTCTGGTTAAGCTGGTCACCTGCGCTCACTGGGAAGTCCCTCGTCCCGCTTCAAGCATACAGACGTGCTTAATAAAACATAGTATTTTTAAAAATTCATAATGCAGAGCTGAGCTGGAAAGCAAGAAAGGAGACTCTTCAGATGCTGGAGATGAGTTGGGCACCTATAGCAGTGAGTGGTGGCTGAAGCCCTGTGGCCACATGGGAGGTCAGAGACATCCATGCAAAGAGCTGCAGCCTTGATGCCTGCGTGCAGACAGCTTATCATGGTGGAAGTGACACTTCCACCAAGCTGGGAGCCCCTGACAGAATCAGGTGTGTGCATGGGGCCCTGCAGAATGCTGTTCCAACTGAAGATGGCTCATAGGTTCAGTTTACCAAATAAAAGAGAAAGTCCAGTGCCAGGAAGGACAATAATAATAACCCTCTTTGAGCACTTTCCTGGGGTTAGGGACCAGTTGGGGGGCTTCTGGCATGTGAATCCAGTTTAAAAAGTTCATTCAAGTCAAAGTTCAGGATGCCATCTGGGAAACGCAGACTCCAAAGAAATGGGGTCACTGCTCTGAAGTTGGAAAGTAAAGGTCTTACTTTTATGTAGGCAGGAAACAAAGAAATTAGCAGGATTACATTTCCCATACAAGGTTGGTTTATGAGTTACAGCAATTTGATTAGTTACAGCTTGTTTGTTTTCTTTTTCCAATTTAAAAGAGTATATTTAACATCCCATCTTAGACAATACGATGGTCATGCGGTCTTTGTGTAAGAGAAGAAAGGGGAAGTTGATCTATAAAGAAGATCAGCAGTAAAGAGTGAAGGGGTCTTCTCTGGTGCCCTTTAGTCTTTTACAACACTTTACAAAACAATGTAGGTAAAGGAAAAAAGGATAATCTATAATTAGGGAAACAAAGGTTACAGCTGCCTATGTTACAGCTGCTTGTTAGTAACTGGGGTCCCATAATCACATTCCTTTAAGGCTTAAAATAATTTAAAGTTCTAACAACTTAGATTTTTTTTTTTTAGAAATAGGGTCTCGCTCCATTGCCCAGGCTGTAGCTCAATGTTGTCATCATAGCTCACTGTAACCTCAAACTCCTGGGAAACGCTCCCACCTTAGCCTCCCACATAGCTGGGACTTTAGGCACGTGCCACCACATTCAGCCACATTTTTAATTTTTTTTTTTTTTTTAGAAACAGGGTCTCATTATGTTGCCCAGGCTGGTCTTGAACGCCTGGCCTCAAGCAGTCTTCCCACCTGGGCCTCCCAAAGTGCTGGGATTACAGGTGTGAACAACCATGCCTGGCCCCAACAGCTCTGATTGTGAATTACTTATTTTCACAGTTCATAGTAGCATTATTCACAATAGCTGAAAGGTGAAAACCCAGATGTTCATAGATAAACAAAATGTGGTATATACATACAGTGGATTATTACTCTGCCTTGAAAAGGAAGGAACTTCTGACACATGCTACAGCCTGCATGAAGCTTGAAAACCTTATGCTAGGTGAGATAAGCCAGACCCAAAAGGACAAATCCTGTATGATGCACTTACATGAGGTTCCTAGAGTAGTCACATTCACAGCAACAGTGGAACGGTGGTCGCCAGGGGCTGGGGAGGAAGAGAATGGGGAGTTACTGCTTAATGGATACAGAGTTTCGGTTTGAGAAGACGACAAAGCTCTGGAGACGGATGGAGGTGATGGTTGCACTACAATGTGAAGGTACTTAATGCCACTGAATTGTACACTTAAAAATGATTAAAATGGAAATTTGTGTTATGTATATTTTACATAACAATTTAAAAAACAGGTGTTTAAAGGGATTAAGAGAAGGAACAGAATCTGTGAAGCAAAAATAGGCTTTTGTGAAAACACAGGACGTTTGAAAGCAACAGAGAGGCTAAAGTGAAAAATAGAGTGATGAAATCGGAACGACGACACCTCAGCGGGCCGGGTTAAGCAGTGGCTGAGCGGCGGAAGAACTGGGCACGAGAGGACGCAGCTGGGGAAGTCGTCAGGCTCGCAGCACGGAAAACGAGACGATAGCTGAGAACAAGAACTAGGAGACACGGAGGACCAGACAGAAAAAGCTCCAAGCAGCGTCTAACGGGAGTCCCCCAAAAAGAGACCAGAGAGGACGAGGAGAGGCCACTCTGCAAGAGGCGATGGCTCAGCGTTTCCAGAAGCGAAGAAAGAAAGCTCCTGCTGCTCCCAGAAAGGAAACAGAGGACAGTGCAGGGAGGTGTCCTGAGAGAGTTCCTGGAAGGCAGGTGGGAGACGCTCCCTCTCTCCAGTGTGGACCCCAGTCTCGGCTTGAACTTCTTCTCTCTGTTCTGTGACTTGGGGATGTTTGAAGCCGGAGGCAGATTTGAAACTTTCTCGGGAGATGATGCAGCCAATATAGAGAGAGGAAGCTGTGTGCTAGGACTTTCTACAGTGTCTCATTTAATCTTTGCAGCAATCTTGAGATGGTTTACAAGAACCATTTCACAGGTGTGCCAATGCAGGCTCAGAAAATTGAAGTAAATTGCTCAAAGTCACACAGGTAGTAAGTGCAGAGGTGGGACTGGCCTCAGGCCTCATGCAAAGCCACTTGATTCGCCCATGTTAAAACCAGGGTGGGTGGGATGGGGGTGGGCAGATGGAGGAAGGTGGGGCCTGGGGAGGGGGTGGGGAGATCAGGGAAACTCTCTGGCAACCACGCCACCTGTGGCCAGTGTAGGTAAGAGCTGGTCACCAAAGAGTGGCAGCGGCAGGTGCAGCCCCAGGAAGGGCTCAGACATTCAGGGCCACCAGCAGAAAACGCCAGGCTGGCCCCTCTTCCTGCTGTCACCACTTTGTCTTCCTCTGCCACCATCCAGGTAGCCCCAACCTCTCCCCACTCACCCAAGGAGGCAGAAACAGGAGTCTGAACAATGGTAATATTTCAAAAAGTCTAGTGGAGAAGGCTGGCCAGGCTTATCAGTCTGCCCTCAGTCTGAAGCCCAGTCCTTTGGGTGTTGAATGCTGGTGACCTCATGCTGCCCACAAGCTCTGACAGGCAGCATGAACCTCTGAGGTTCATAAAAAATAGGAAAGGGGGTTATGTGACAATGACCTTTCCAAACAGGCTGGGGGGTGGTAATTAAAGAAATCTTCAGCGGTAGAAGGCTGGAACTATTTAGAGGATATGTTTATAAATTCCATTGTCCTATGTAAGCATAAACATCCACCCTCTTGCATACCCCAAATACCTCAATTCCACATCCTGTCCAGGAACGTTGAACAGACCTGAACAACCAAGCCTGTGTGCAACACACACAGAGACACATGCGCAGACACAGATACACACAGACACACATGGCAGCTGGAGACTGGGGGGCAAAAACCACGGACTAAAGATATTAGGGGGCAGATTCTAGGGGATGGACCCGGGTAGGGTGAAGGCATCAGCAGGGCTCAGAGAGGTCGGGCTGGTAGGGGAGCCTCTGGCCCCAGAAAACTGACCAACTTCCATTTGGCCAGGTTCTAAGATTGGCATTTAAATATCTGAAAAATAGATCTAGTCATGTTAACTGAAAAAAGAATATACAACTGTAAATACAGTGTGATCCCATATAAAATACATACGTGCAGATAAAAAAAGGTTGGAAAGATACACACCAAAATGTCAACAGTGTTTATCTCTTGATGCTGATACAAAGGGCTTTTATTTTCCTTATAGTTTTTTGTATTTTCCAAATTTTCTACATAAACATGTACATAAAAGTTATAAAAATGTCCCTCAAAATGATACTCCCCCACACTGGGGGGAGCGAGGCCGTGTGTGCTGGGAGGTGAGCAGGGTGGCCTCTGGCAGTTAATCCCTGTGCAGGCGCTGGCTACCTCCACACTCCTGCATTCGGGGCCCCTCTCCAGTGGGCAATGCTTGCACGGCTCTGTCTGGGGACCAAGGCTGTCCACTCAGGTGAGTGGGAGGGTGTGGACCTGGCCCAGTGGGTATGGAGTGGGTGCAGGCAAGAGCCCACAGTGACCACTGGGCCAGGTCTACACCCTCCATGAAGCAGGCCCATCCAGGGTACTCTCCCCCAGGCAGTGAGCACAACCAGGAGCTCTCCCTGGGGGGACCTGGCCATTTGTGGAGACAGCTGGGGCAGAGAGCCAGTTTCAGGCAGGGCCTGGGGCAGGGCAAAGCTCCACACCATGTGACACGTGAGGCCAGCAGCCCGGAATGTCTGCTTCCTCTTGGCTTCCCAGAGTCCTCCTGGGTCCGTGCCCAGGCCGGGCAGGGGCTGCCCACTGAGGCAGGACACTGGCTGGCTGCCTGGGCTGGAGAGAAGGCAGGCGTGGGGCTGGCTGGGGCTGGGCCGGAGCTCCGAGGGTTCTCCGAGACTCTTCTTGGAGGAGGACGGAAAAAGAAACCTAGTAAAGGAACCCACTTGACTGCCAGAAGGCAGGAGAGCAGCCTGTCCCTGTCCCTGTCCCTGGCTTCCCCGTGAGGGACACAGACTCAGATGGGAGGGCAGGACCTTTAATTGTATTCACAGAGAGACTTGGGGGGGTGGGGGCTGAGACACTCCTGTGTGTGCCCGGAGGAAGGGGGGCGGGTGTGGGGTGGCTGGTGGTCTGGAGGACAGAGGGGGAAGGGGGACAGGGCGGGAGAAGGAGGGAGGGCTGAGTGCGTCCTTGGCCCACCGCCCATGGCCCCATCCCAGTCTTTGGTCGGAGGCTCCCTGGCTTGCCCAGTTGGGCCATCTCAGGAGTGTCTCAGTTCCACCTCAGAGCCAAACTGGGGCCCGCGGTGGGGCCGGCGGAGGCTGTGGTGGCGGACGCTGAAGAGCCGCTGGGTGAGGCCCAGGGTGGCCACCAGCAGGGCGACGCCCAGGAAGAGCAGCACCCACTGGCCCACGCGGGCCTGCTGCGCGTCCAGGTTCAGGCCCAGGAAGTTGACACGGCCGGTGTCCGGCAGGGGGCCTTCCGAGCGAGCTGGGCGGGGAAGCAAGGAGACAGGGCGGTGGGCAGGGCGGGGCGGATGGGTCCTGTGGCCTGGCTTCCCTGTGCCGGCCCTGAGGTCACACTCGAGTCTGCCTGGGCAGGAGAGGGGGCTCGGCCTTGTGCAAGCCCTGGGGGCTGGGCCTGGGGCTGAAGGTGGGGAGGGTGGTGGTACCCGAGTCTGGCGTCCAGTTGTACTGCGGCCAGCCCAGCTTCTCCCCGTGCCGCCCGTTCTCGGTGAGGAGCCAGTCCAGCAGCGGCTTGAAGTAGTTCATCATGGCGGAGGCAGACATGTTGGGCTGGCCCGTGATCAGCTTCATGGCTTCTGGCCATGGCTTACTGAAGCCCAGCTTCATGGCATCCCTGGGGAAAGCAACAGAGAAAGGGAAACCGAGTCAGAAGGACATGGCTCCTCTTGCCCCAGCCTAATACCCACCCTCCACATCCCTCTCCCAGCCTAATCTTCCCTTTGAGATTGGGGGTCCTGGGTGAGCCTGGGGGGCAGGGGTTGGGGAGGACAGACTGGGCCCGAGGGCTCCAGTTCCCTACGGAAATGGCACGTCAGGCCTGGCACAGGCTCCAGCTGGGGGTGCCCCAAATGGCAGGTGTTCCCAGAAGAGGCCCAGAGAGCTCCTCAAGGCCAAGGAGGGCAGGCCAGAGTGTGGAAACAGTCAAAGGAGGACCGGAGGGGACTCACGCCAGGCGCTGCCCTGCCTCCTTGGACTGGTAGATGTCACACTTGTGCAGGGGGCCCTGGTGGCCAGCCGCCTGGCAAAGCGCCTCGTGGAACTGGAACTGGATTATGAAGCTGACAAAGTACCTGGAGTGGAGGGAGGGCGTGGCACAGGTGGGGTTAGTTGAGGGCCTTGTGCCACTGAGCCCCAGCCCCCCCGGCCCATGACAGTCACAAGGGGCACAGCAGAGCTGAGCCACCCCTCCCCACTGCAGTCAGGGTGTCAGGGTGAGCCCACCCTGGCCTTCAGAGTTGTCCAAGCCCCTTCCCAGCTGTGTGTGTGTGGACACCTCCCACCCACCGGGCTGCCTCTACATCTCAGGAGGGCTACTCTGGGGGGCTCCAGGGAGTAGCCCCAGTGAGGGAGATCAGGGAAGAGCCCTTCAAGGATTTGGCAGGCTGCTTTTGAGGCAGTGAGGTCTCCATCCCTGGGGTATATGCAAGTAGAGGCTGGGTGTTGCCAAATGGGTCACATGGATCTGGCAGGGTGGTCTGGGCAGGGAAGCCAGCCCCCAAATGATCTCCTTATCCGAAGCAGCAGGAATTCCCTGATAGAAATCTGCCAGTCAAGGCTGGAGCAACCTCTTCAAGTCTGGAGAGGTTTTAAATGTCCCCAACCCGTAGTGCAGGCCTCACTTTGAATGCTGGGGTGCAAACCATGTGCCACTGATTTCCCTGGCCTTTCCTCAAAGTGCATTGCTAAGGCTGCTGGCCAGAATGGGCATGTGTTTTTCTAGAGCAGCCACGTCTCCTTTGCCCACCCCTGTTTGGAAAATTGTCTGCATTAAGCTCAGAACCTAACCATCACACGGGCCTTGCTCCTGGGTGAGAGCGAGTGCCAGCTCAAAACCCAGAAATTGCCCCAGCAGGCAGGTCGGGGCCTGGCCGTAAGGGTCATCCCTAGAGCACTGTCCAGATCAGGCCTGTGCAAGGTGCTTCAGGGATGCCCTTGGGAGCATCTGAGCAGGCGTTCTCTCTCTCCCTGGACTCCGGAGACAGACTTCATCCATCCCACAATTTGCCATCAGGTCTTGATGTGCTGGCACCGTGCCAGGTGCTATGCTGACAAAGGGGGCATGGTGGGCAGGGGTTCTGCTCTCACTGGGCTTCCAGAGGTGGCCACAGGCTCCCTGGGGCAGCCCTCACTGCCCTTTGCACCTTGACCCCCGGGTAGACTGGGCTGCCCGAGGCCTGAGGGCACCTGGAACTCTGCCCTGAGGTCTCTTCAGCCCCCATCCTCCCAGCAGGGCTCCAGACTGTACAACCAGCCTTGCCAGCCCTCAGCACATGGATGGAAAGGCACTACACTGGGCACACTCTTCTGTGGCTGCCCGGCCCAAACACCTAGGGCACTGAGGTGTTCCACTAGAGGGAGCATGGAACAATGGTGGGTTCTGGCCACCTTTTCCAGAGCACGTGATGCATCAGACAGACACTGAGAAGTTAGCCTTTATGACCATGCTGCGAAATAGGATTCACAGGTGAGGAAATGGAAGCTCACAGAGATTGAGCAATTTTCTCAAGGAAACAAAATAGTGGAGGTGAGGTCTGAACCCAGTTGTCTGACCCCAAGCCCGTGACTGTAACCATGCCCCAATGACCCTGCCTCCCAATCTAACTGGGTCTCTACCCCTGAGTTTTAGTGTACAGAAGGGGCTTCCAGGTACAGCTCAAATTGTATCACAGGAGATATGTTCAATAATAGTAAAAGAATCACAATCTTGTTTTAAAAACAAAACAAAACAACAGTGCTTGGGTCAGGATCCAACCATGTGTCATGGTTAATGTTAACTACTCAAGCAAGGTCTTGTAACCATTAGCTAACTATTAGGTTGAGTTTCTGTTTTTAACTGTTGTAAAAGACTGTTTAAAGAAACAACCCTCAGCCTTGGTAGCAGGTGCGTGGCCCAGGCACAGTGCATCATGTGGCCAGCTCCCCTGGCTGGTGTAGCCCCCAGACAGGGCAGTGACGGCAGTTTAAACATGAAGCTGTGGGCACTACTCCTCGTGGTGCCCCCTCCTCCCTTCCCTGTTACCTGATGTAAGGCACACTTGAAGGAATGTGGAACTTGGCCCCTGGGTCAAAGTCACCTTGAGACCTGGGCACTGGGGGGCAGAGACCCTGGTACTTCAGCCTGTCAAGGGGGAACATACGTTGGATGGTGAATTTGGGGAGAACCAAGCGGGGAGGGGGGTTGGCATTTTGAAGGATAGTCCCTGCACCTGGGGCTATACCGGGCACCCCACTCTCCTGCGTGCTGTGCCTCTGCACAAAGCCACCCGCTATGTCCCCATCACTTTCACACCCACACACATCATATGCACACATAATCACACCCTCCACACTGGCCCATCCTCAGACACACAGGCACACGTGGGCACCCACAGAGATCCCCCCAGCCAACCCCCAATGGGGGTGACCTAGAACCTGAGGCTCCACCACTCCTGGTTGTAGTTCTCCTTGGTGATGCTCCCATCAAATACCCTCCAGCGCCACTGGTCGACGAGGTAGCTGAAGGGGATAAAGGCGATCTTGTCGAGTGCCATCTTCATCAGAAAGTTGATGTCATGCTCTGCCAAGGGGAGGGAGCCCAGCTGTCAGGCTGATGCCTGCACCTTGCCAGGTCTTAGCGCTTGGCCCGACATGCTGCATGGCTGGAGGGGAGGGGGCCCTGCGACCTGCCTCTTGGGATGGTCTGGGTGCTCCATCCTCCCAGAGGTGGGAGGTAGCCCCTTCCTCACCTTTGCTCTGTCCCAAACCTCTGCCCCACTAAGTGCCCCTCCCCCACCCCCCAAGCTCACTGCCCCTTCTTGGCCCTCAGGCCCCCAGGACCTCCTGCTCCCCTCTTACCATAGCCGCCACCCTCACTACTCAGCAGGTTGAGGCTGTGTAGGTGCTTGGGGGTAGACACCGAGAGGGCCAGCACATCCCCAATGGCCTCGTGAAAGCCAGGGTTGGCGCCCTCCCGCAAGGCCACAGGCAAGTCCTTATACTGCATGAAATACTGGATGTGGCCCATTTCATGGTGGGCCACCACCAGGTCCTCCATGTTCACGGTGGTACACTGCTTGATCCTGGGGACATGGGGGTGGGGGAGAGGGTGCCAGAAGAAGACAGTGAGAAGCCCTGAGCAAAGGTACCCATGGTTCTTGCTGCACCCAGAGCAGACCCCGCCGCTGCTGTATGCAGGGACATGACACAGCGGAAGGTGAAAAGGGGATGTCGAGGGAGCCTGAGAAAGAGACTCAGGGGGTCGGAAGCCCCTATGGTCAGGACACGCAGGCTGCTTCTCTGCCTCCAACTTTCTTTTTTTTTTCTTTTTCTTTTTTTTTGAGGAGAGGGGAGAGGGAGAGAGAGAAAGAGACTCCAGCTTTCTTTAATAGGTGCAGCCCACGCTGCCTGGTGCTTCTGACTGTACGGAGCGCTCGCTCTAGAGGCACTGGGACAGTCAGTTGTGTAGAACATGTGGCCTGTGGTTTCCTGTGTACACATTTTATCCCCCAAACCTGAGGCTTCCTGAGAAAGACAACAGTGTCTGGACTGCTCTGTGTCTCACGCACGTCCCTTCGGGGAACCCCAGGGCTGGGCCCGAGCGGCAGCTACAGAGCTATCCCAGCCAGAAGGTTCCACCTCCTCTTGCCGATCCCTCCTTGCTCTCTTTTGGAAGTCAAGTCCAACTGCAGGAAATTCACTATTGGATCTAAGCAGAAGCCTTTCAGTTCGGCTGAATCCCATGTTTCTGTCCTCATTGGGGCAGGGGGAGGAGGCGCCCAGCATCCTGGCTACAGTGAGGTCGGGCTCCGTCCAACTGCTCCTCAGACTGACTCCCCATAAAAGGGAGGATCCTCTGGTCCTGTCCACACTCAGCTCTACAGCCTCAGCCCTCACACCTTTGAAGGCCTGAGGCCAGACAGACCAGTGAACTCCGTCTCTGTGTCTAGTCTTCTCGTAGAAGACACTTCCTCAGGGAGGCCAGCTACATGAGGGAGCCACCCTGGAGAGAGGCAGGCTGGGCAGCTCATGGTGCTCAAACCCAGGACTGGGACCTTGAGCACTCACCAATTGACCAGGGGACAGAGCTGATCAGCGCTCAAGGAGGCCCTCTTTTGGCGGGTGGGGTTTCCCCGCCAGAAGCCAGTGGCTGAGCTGGACCCAGGCCCACCTCTCCAGACCTGAGTCCCACTCTGTCCCTCTGGCTGAGGGAGTGGCAATGGAGCCTTTATGTGCTCATCTCCTTGCCTGCTGGGCTCAGGAATGAGGCCCCCAGCTCTAGCTGGACATACCGGAAGTCCTTGCCATTGTAGAAGTCCCAGGCCGAAGCATGGCACACCACCTCCCGCCCGTCGGTCGGCTTCTCCAGCATTGACTTGTTCCAGAACTCGGGGGGCACGGGCAGCAGCCCCAGGGAGGTGAAGAAATTGTCAGCTTCCTTAAACATCCTTCTGGGTGTCCAGCCCTGCAAGCGGAGGGAATTCTGCCCAAACTGGGGGCTCTGGGGACAGACTTCATGCCACAGGGGTGGAGGTGGGGGAGGGCAAAGCTGGAAGGGACTCCTGAGTAAGAGGGCCCCTCCCACACGAGCAGGGCCTCCCCGTCCCCGGGCCAACGCAGACCTGCTTTATCATGGCCCCCGTGGCGTCCATCGAGGAGGCCGAAGGGAAGGGCACCACTAAGTCATAGATGTTGGACCAGGTCTGCGCCCACATGTTCCCTGGAGGTGGGTGGGGAGAGATGGCAGAGAGAGGAGAGACAGATGTTACTTCTTAGGCTGGGCGCCATCCTGCAGGAAGAGGGATCCAGATCCCAGTACTGCTAACCATGCCAGCATCTCTTGAGCACCTACTGTTTGCAGACTGTGCTAGGCATTTAACATTCATCATCTTTGACCCACATATCCCGCCCACAAGGTCATTACTGCCCGGGTTACAGGTGAGGCCCTTGCCGGTCATTTTCGTTGTCCACGAGCAGCGAAGGCCAATGTGACCAGCAAACGTTTACAAAAGAGGGAGCTGGATGGCAGAGGAAACTGGGGCTGGAGCGTTATGTGATCTGCCCAGAGGCCCACGGCTCCTAAGCGACAGGGCTGGGATTTAAAGGCTGGCAGGTCACCTTTTTGATCAGCCACTCTGTTGTGCCCCCTCCGCACCACCTGAGGTCGGTTTATGCAGCCACCTGTCAGAAACTCTGGCAAGAACCAACCATCACCTTCAGGAGAGGCTGATGCCTCTGAGTTTAGGGTAAGAAAAGAGGCCAGGCGTGGTGGCTCGTGCCTGTAATCCTAGCACTCTGGGAGGCCAAGGTGAGAGGATCCCTTGAGCTCAGGAGTTTGAGACTAGCCTGAGCCCTGAGCAAGAGAGAGACCTGGTCTCTACTAAAAATAGAAAAAATTAGCCGGGTGTGGTGGAGCGTGCCTGTAGTCTCAGCTACTCGGGAGGCTGAGGCAGGAGGATGGCATGAGCCTGGGAGTTTGAGGTTGCTGTGAGCTAGGCTGATACCACATTACTCTAGCCCCAGGTGACAGAGTGAGACTCTGACTCAAAAAAAAAGAAAAGAAAAGAGCCCAGTTCTCTAGGACTGAAGAGAAGGAAGATATTCAGAATGGGTGGAAGGCTCAGAAATAGACATGGAGTGAAGATTCTCTCATAGCCAAGGGAGGTTAAGCTTGTGCTGACATCGAATGAAGGCTAAAGTATGAACCAGTGAGAGTGCATCAGGGTGATGGCGGGAGGGAGAGAGAGAAAGGGGGCTGTGCCTGGTCACTCCTCCCTCACCCACTCCCAGGGGCTGAGTGCTAAGTTCCGGCTCTGTCCCAGCTCCCAGGCCACCCTGGGCATGTTGCTTCCCCTCCTGGGGTCCATGTTTCTCAGCCGTTGAGCTGATGCTCACTCTGGCCTCACCAGAGGCCATCTTCTGGGGGCTCCCTTGGGATTTCTAAATGGTCTGTGGCCCTGTCTGGCCTCTCTGCTTCCCTCAGCCCATCAGGGACAGAAGCCCGGTAGCTTCCACATTGCTGTAGTCCCTACGTCCCTTATTGTCCTCGGCTGTTTATATCACGTATTTGAAGCATTTGAGTTGGCAACTCCCAGAAAATGAGGGTCCACAAGTTAAAGTGGATCTACATTTTCAAGATTCTTCTTTCTCCCAGTTCCCTTAGCCTGAACGCTGTCCTGTCCTCTCCTCCCCATTTTCCATCTGTAAAAACCTGCCACCTTCCAAGGGCTGGCTCATGGGCCACCTCTTGGTGACTCCTCCCCAGCTCCCACTCAAGGCCCCTTCCTTGCCCTCCTGGGTCAAGGCGCATCAAGTTATGACAGGTGACGTGGTCTCCCCTTGACAAGATTATGAACCTCTCCCCCCACCATGGAGAAGTCTTCTGCAGTGACTTGCACAATGTAGGTCTGTAGCAAATGTGGCACCAAATGCAAGCAGCCCCCACCAGCACCCACCCCTCTACAGCCTTGGCCACCTTCCCCCCAGGGCTCGAGCCTTCTCACTACCTGGCCTGCTTGCCGCCCTCTGGCCGGCCCTGTCCCAGCCCTCACTCCTACTGTGGCCGTCTCCACCCTCCTCAAGGCCTAGCCTGTGCCCTCACCCAGCAGATGAGCAGGGATGGGGCCCTCTAGGTTGATGCGCTGTGCCCCGTAGTGGCGGTGCAGGGCCCGGCGCACGTAGGCGTGCAGGTTCAGGTAGAGTGGCTGCAGCTCCTGGTAGAGCTGCTCCAGGTCTTGCTCCAGGGATGGTGTCTCATACATAGACCTCCACGAGTCCCCTCCGTCTACATAGCCTGCAGGGGGGACACAGTCAGTCTCTCTGAACACTTGATCATCCCCCCAGCACCTCCCTGCCCCCTCCAGGGCCCTCCTTTCCCCAGACTTAGGGGCTCAGAGGTCCTCTTTGTGGAACCCGAGGGGTTGGGGACCAGAGAGCCAGTGCTACCAGGACTCACCATTGAGCCGGGCAGCCTTGTTGGTGAGTTCCACGTATTTTGGGAAAAACGGGAGGATGGCTCTCCCCACCTTGTCTCGCCAGCCCTTCCAGGCCCATAACAGTTCTTCATACTTCCGGGATGTGGCCATCACACTTGTCAGATCTGGGGGCAGGGGGTGGGGGGTGGAACAGCTTGAGCCCCAGCCCTTGCCTCACCTGCTTATGAGGGGGACGCAGACTCTCAGAGCGGCAGTCACACTGCTGAGACCACGTGAAAGCTCCCACCCCAGGAGAAGGCGAGGGGCAGTGGTTGCTCCCCAGACCCTTGAAGCCGGGCTTGTGCTCTCACCCCCTATTTTGGAACACGCTACATGATACCTACTTTTCACAGAGAAAGTAAATTCAACTAATTTTGTTTGGAAAGAAATGTATTTTGAGAATTTCACATCTGCTCTCTGGTGATATGAATCATTTACTAGGGGTCTGTGACCTGATGGCCCAGTCTAGAACGATGGGGCTGCCCGGGGAGGGGGTGCCAAGTGCCACGCTCCCATTCATGCTCTTCCCCATCAATACACACACGCACACACAGAGGCACACACAGGCACGTGTGCACACACATGTACACATAAGCACGCACATGCACACACATATAGGCACAGGTACACACGTGCACACACGGAGGCACACACATGCACATGCACACAGGCACATGTGCGCACACAGAGGCACATACCTCCCCCCACCTTGCGTGTGTACCCACATCCACAACGTGTAGGCCAAACCCTGTCCCGGGAAAACGTTCTCTCTCCTGTTTATTTTCCATTTCCCCTCTATGTGTCATTGTTCTAACATGGGAGCTGGGCTGGAGGCCAGGAGCATCCACTGCTGGGTAGTGATTCCTCACAGAAAAACGTTTATGCCTCCAGCTCCCTAGCCCAGGAGCTGGCAGGTGGGTGGGGAGGGAGCAGAGAGGTATCCGTGTGTGGAAGCTCCTGCGCTGGGGTGAGTTCCTCCCAAGGGGTCAGGGTAAGAGGGGCCAGCCAGCTTGTGTAGCAGGAAGTGGTGGTGGAGGGAGGGAGGGAGGCCCAGGCTCTAGTCTGGTGCTCCTAGGGGCTATGTGGCTCTGTGTGATTCAGTTCCCTTATCAGTCATGTGCTGGGGAGGGGCCCAAGAAAGCCAGAGAAGGTGGGAGGTGTGTGTGTGTGTGCACATGTATGTGCCTCTGTGTGTGTGTGTGCAGAGAAGGTACAGGATCAAGAAAGGAGGGCGGAGGAGCGGGAGAGTGCCATGGCTCTCCCCATGCGGGAGTGCAAGCCCTTGAAATAGGAATTTGAGGGGCAGAGAACAGAGAGAACAGGAGAGAATAGAGCCCACAAGCCAGGGAGCGAGAGCGGAGGGCAGCTCCCAGGGAGGTGCAGTGAGCCAGGGCAGGCATGAAGCAGGTGCTGGCTGTCAGTGGGGCAGAGAACGCCCCCTCCCAAGGAAAACAAGGAAGGGAGTTGCCTGGGCATGCTAAGCCCACGAGCCAGGGAGCCCAACTCCCCCCTTACCTGGCTGCGCCCCTGACCCCACGCCAACCCCGCCCCCACCTCGCTCATCCAACCATGTGTGTTCTCACCAGGCTCCAGCTGCAGACAAGTGCCGTTCGTGTGGCACACAGTGGCCACGCTGTATGTAGTTTCCATGTCCAGCAGGATCTGGTTGTACTGCAGGAGGAGGAAGAGAGGCTGTGAGCCGTCCCTCTGCTGCCCACACTGCCCCCAGCCCCATGGGTTGGGGAGTTGGGGAGCACGTTCCCTGAAGGTGCTGCCTCTGTAATTCTGTAGGTGCTTGTCACCGTGGTGGATGTCACAACTTAATAAACCAAGGAAGAGGAAGCAGCTGGAAGGCCAGACCTTGCACCCATAGGAGTGTCCAGCCCCTGTTTCCCCCACACCACACACCTCCTCCAGCTCCAGGGCCGGCAGTGCCGCCCGCTCCAGGTCCTGAACCTTCTTTATGATCCGCTTGGTGGTGGCGTTCTGGAAGTTGTTCACATCAAACTGCCTGGCCCGAATGCCCCACTTCAGGGTGTGGTTGGCTACCTGCATATTCTTCTGCAGCTGGGGGCACAGAGGATGGTGTCATGGGGCTCAGGAGCCTTGGAGCAGCCTCTGAGCAGGACATACCATTTGGGGGGACCCAGAGGACTGGGGGTGGCAGGGAGGGGGCAGTTTGATCAAGTCGCAGCCTTTGCCTATAAAGACCCACTTCAAGCTAGACTGTCTGGTCATGTCCTGGGTGCAGTACGTGCCCCTCAACAGGTGTCTGCAGTCGAGCAAGACACAGCCGGGCAGGGTAGGGAAGGGGAAGCCTGCCACGTGTGTTAACGCCCTTAGGATGGAGGCAGCTTAGTATTAGCTCTGTGGCCTCTCTGAGCCTCAGGGTCCTGCCTGGAAAATGGGAATAAGATCACCAAGTTTGCAAGGCTGTTGAGGAATAGATGAGGCAACAGATGTAAAGTGCCAAGGAGCAGTGGCCAGCACATGGCAGGTCCTCAGGAATGTTAGTTCTCTGTGGTTAGGACAGTAATGACTGTGGCTCGCTGTGGTGTCATAATGTGTGCTCAACTGACAGGCGGGGAATGTGTAGGCAGGGGGAGTGCAGCAAGCAGGGGCTTTCAGTATTTTAAAAAGCGACTAGAATATCACTTATTTATGTACAAATTATTCTGTTACTAGAGACTGATCGTTAATGAAAGAAATATTGCTCAGGCATTGTGTACATGCCCACCCAAATCTGAAATTGAGTGTTGTTTTAAATATTCCACTTAAAACCCTGTGCTGTGCGTGTGTCTGTGTGTCTGGGCATGTGCAGGTGAGGGGTGGCGGTGGCTCCCACCAGGATCTTGCTGGCCTCCATGGTGATGTTGGTGTTATAGTTCCAGTTGGCCTTGGCATACTCGTTCCACACCACCTGGGATATTTGGTCATATTCCTGCACGAACTTGTTGGCCTCAGCCTCGTCGGTCACCAGGTCTGTGGGACAGAGTGGTGGGAAACAGACAAGCCTCCCCTTGCCCTCTCCAGGTGCAGTTTCACCGGACAACCCCTACCCCCACCTGCCCCCCACCCCCGGCCTCAGCTGCCCCCTTGTGCCCCTTTCCCCAAAAGGTCCCACTTGGGCTCTGGGTTGTCTGGAGGGTTGTTGTCTGGAGGGTTGTTGTCTGGCTGCTGGTTGTTGCCTGGCTGGTCGTCCCCTGGTTGACTGTCACCTGGTGGTTTGTCACCTGGCTGGGGACCAGCAGGGGGTGCCCGTAGCAGAGCAGCAGGAAGAGGAGGCTGGGCAGTCCTGGAGCAGCCCAACCGTGGCCCATGGCCGCAGGAGAGCCTAGCCCTGCAGCCACCACCCCCTGGCCAATAAGAGCGGAGCCTGCAGTGTGACCTCATAGAGCAGCGAGCCCGCCAGCCTGCCCCCAGGGGCCCTCAGGTCTGGGCACACGCTTTCTAGGATGCCAGGGAAAAGACATGCCTGGCCCCACTCCAGGGCCCTGAAGAAGAGCTTGGGGGCGCCTGGACCTCCAGGGCAGGGTGCCGAGGAGGCAACCAGGGAGGAGCCTGGGCCCAGAGCCCAGAGTTGAGGACTAGCCTTAGCCCCGCTCCATCCCACGCGGGGCTTTACCAATGCCCTCCGGGTAGTTGGTGGGCAATGGCGGGCGCCACTGGTATTCTGGCCAGCCCAGGACCTCATCGTTCTGCTGGTTCTGCTCCTGGAGCCACTGGCTGACCGGATGGAAGTAGTCGAGCAGCGGCTGAGCGTCCAGGGCGTCTGAGCCGGTCATATCCTTCAGCACCTCCTGCCAAGGCCTGGACGAGCCCGCCTGCAGCACCTCCCTGTCAGGCAGGTGGGAGCCACGGGCACAGTTCAGGCTGGGGTCCGCTACTGGACCCCAGGCCACATGCCCCACCTCCAGCCACTTCTGCCCCCCACTGGACTGCAAGAACAGCAGCAATAAGACTCCAGGGCCTCATCTCTGTGAGGGTGGCAGGGGACATTTGTCTTGCCACATGCCAGCCAGAAGGCCCACTCAGTAAATACTTGATGAGAGAGACGAAAGGCCCCCCCATCAGCCCAGCCCGGTGGGGCCCAAACCGGGGCAGCCGGTCACCTCCTGACACACCCTTTGCCAGCCTCCCCCGTAGCCCCACTGCCCCCCCTTCCCACCACGCACTGGAGCTTGGCCCCCGCCTGGGTGGACTGGTAGATGTCACACTGGTGCAGTGGGCCCTGGTGGCCTGCCTCCTTGCACAGGGCTTGATGGAACTGGAACTGCAGGATGAAACTCACAAAGTACCTGCAGGCACAGCACAGGCATTAGGGCTGATCGTGGGGTCCAGGAACAGGGTCTCCTGCCCAGGCACCACCAGCTTCCCACAGGGTGGAGGCTATCTTGGGGGAGAAGGGAGGACAAAGCCTGGCTCAGGAGAAGGGCCACTCTGACTCCAGGACCTTGGGGGTCTGGAAGAGCATGAGGACAAGCCCTGGGGAATCACAGGAGGAGGGGGATGGGGCTGCAGGTGTGACAGAACTGGGTGGGGGGCCAGGGGCAACAGCACCTGATGTATGGTGTCACATTTGGGACATGAAACTTAGCTCCAGCATCAAAGTGGGTTTCGTTTCGGACAACTGGAGGACAGATCCCCTGATACTTGGTCCTAGAAGAGGATGGTTAAGTGTCTTAGGGCCCAGGGGTTGCACATAGACTGATTGAGCTTTTGTAGAAAAGGCATTCCCACCCAGGCAACCTTCCCCATCCTGGGGAATTGGGGAAGACTTCCTGGAGCAGGGAGCTTTAGGAAGGAGAGGACAAGGCAGGGGTCGTCATGGGGTCATCACCCAGAGGGGGTGCTAGGACTGCATGAGGCAGGAGGCGCCACTGGGGGCTTAGCCCCTTCTGTCCCTCTTCTCACCGAAGATACCACCAGTCAAAGTTGTAGCGGGAAGGGGACGTGTGCCCATTAAAGACTCCCCAGCGCCACTGGTCCACCAAGTAGCCAAAGGGCAGGAAGGCAATCTTTTCCAGAGCCATCTTTAGCAAGTAATTGATGTCGCTT
The DNA here is from genome assembly GCA_023783475.1 of Daubentonia madagascariensis. NCBI lineage: Eukaryota > Metazoa > Chordata > Mammalia > Primates > Daubentoniidae > Daubentonia > Daubentonia madagascariensis. The sequence continues at coordinate 15,467,015 of JAKFHU010000487.1, forward strand.
TCTATCAGGAGAGGAGATGCGGGCAGAGAGGTCAGAGGGAGAAAGGTCCAGCCGGGAGAGGGTGGGCCTGGGAGCCAGTGGGAGGTGAGGCTTGGCAGAGGCAGACAGGGGGAGGCCAGGGCCCTGCTCGGAAGAGGACCCTCGGGGAGTGCTGAGCTGGGCTCAGGGTGGGCTGTGGGGCGCTGGTGGGATCCCAAACCCTGCCAACCTGGAGCCAGGAAGCAGAAATGAGCAGGGGAGAGCTTTGCGGGACAAGTGAGGTCCTGCTGCGGGACACAGTGGGGTTTGGTTGGGGCTGGGCTGGGTCCTCTTTGCTCCCACGTACCTGTGTCATTGGTGACATGATCCAGCAGGCCAATTTTGTGCAGATGTGCAGGAGTGGAGACTGAGAGCGCTAGCACGTCCCCGATGGCCTCATGAAAGCCAGGGTTGGCACCCTCACGCAGGGAGACAGGCTGGTCCTTGTACTGCAGGTAGTACTGCACATGGCCCATCTCGTGGTGCACTGTGGACAGCTGGTCCATCGTCACCCGTGTGCACTGCTTGATCCTGGGGCACAGAGAGGGTAAAGGTGAGGGTGTAGGACGGGGCAGGGTAGGGGACAGAGCACAGGGGAGGCTGGCACCTGACACATAGGAACAAGGAGGGTGCTACCCCGGGGCCTGAAGAAGTGGTGGAAACAAGCAAATCCTTTACCCTGCCCTGCCCACCACCAATTGGGCTTTCTTCCTCCATCCCAAAGTACAGGGTTGACTACTTGTCACAGCTGCCAGGGAAGGTGGCCTAATGGGCCTCGTGTGCCCGACAGGACTGGAACAGACCCAGCCCCTGGCCAGTGGTAGGGCTGGGTAGAGGTAGGCCTGGGAACCAGCTTCCCTGTGTCTGTGGCCCCAGAGCCCTTCTCCTCCCGTGTGTAGACCTGAAGTCTTTCCTGTTGTAGAAGTCCCAGGCTGAGGCGTGGCACACCACCTCCCGCCCGTCGGCCGGCTTCTCCAGCATCGACTCAGCCCAAAACTCAGGAGGCATGGCTGAGAGTCCCAGAGAAGTGAAGAATTCCTCCGCCACCCGGAACATGTGTGTGGCATTCCAGCCCTGGTGGTGGGTGTGGGAACAGGTTGGGGAGGGGAGCAGGCCTGGGATCCCCCACATAGGTCAGCTCCCTCTGTGCTGTGGCCTCTCTTCCCAGAGTGTGCAGCCCTGGCTGACCCCTGCTGCTCCACCTGCCACTACAGGGCCTGCAGGGAGGGTTGACAGCACCCGGAGGACACCGACCCCAGTTCACGGCTGGCACAGACACTCCACGCGCTGCTCTGTAGAAAGGGAGGGCCTTGCCCAACCCTGCCCTCCTCATGCAGCCCCTCCCCCTTTTCTCTGACTCCTCTTGTTCCCCCCTCCCCCACTGACCCCAGAGCTTACCTGCTTCACCATAGTACTGGTGACATCGAGGTTGGGCTTGCCTGGGAAAGGCACCACCATGTCATAGATGTTGTCCCAGCTCTGGGCCCACATGTCTCCTGGATGGAGGAAGGAAGTAGGACCACTTGGCTCCCTGCCTGGCCGCGCCTGCTTCCCCATGCATGTTACTGAGTGGCACCCTGGGAGCCTGGCATGGGGACCCTGGGGTGCTCAAGGGCAGCAGGCCTGGCTCGGGGCCAGGAATCTCACACGTCAGTCCCACCCACACTCCGCTGAGCACCCTGTGTTCCCAGGGCTGGTAGAGCCACGCTGAGCCCAGGCAACACTGCGGCTGTCCTTTCTGACTGTGCCGGGGTCCTTGCCTCCCGGTCCCCACAGGGCTTGCTTCCTTGGGCATGAACTAGGACTGATTCCTCCTCCACCAAACCTGGGGCCAGAGCCTTTGGTGTGACCCCTAGCTCTGCTGTCTACTGGCTCTCTGACCCGAGTCACTCACAACTCTAAGCCTCGGAGTACCCAGCTGTGAAGTAGGAACAGGACTACGAGTAAGAGGACCGCCTGCCCCATGGTGGCGCTGAGCCAGCCACACGGCTCCTGCGTGTGAAAGTGAGCACGCAACGATGGCCATCCACCTTCCCTTACCCTGGATGTCCGCCCACCCCCACCCCCAGGCCCACCTTCCCCGGGACTTGCGTGGAGGCAAGGCCAGGTCTTTACCCAGCAGATGAGCAGGGATGGGTCCCCTGAGGTTGACGTATGTGTCCCCGTATTGGCGATGCAGTGCGCGGCGGACATAGGCATGGAGGTTCAGGTAGAGGGGCTCTAACTGATGGTAGAGGTGCTCCAGGTCCTCCTCAAAGGTGGGTGAGTTGTACCAGGAGCGCCAGTAGGCCCCTGTGTCTGAGAAGCCTGGGGGGGTAGGAGGGTGGGGTAAGTGGCTCAGGCCCCAGGCTTGGCACCTCCCCCTCCTAGCTACGGCTTGGCTATCCACCCTGCTTGAGGCCGGGTGTCTGCCAGCTAGCTGGGAAGGGTGCTTGGGGGTTGCCGCTCTATAATTTCTAAGTAGGGCGGCTCCATGCTCCAGGTAAATAGACCCTGGAGAGTACCAGAGGCAAAGAGGGGAGCCAGGCCCAAGCTTGGCAGCAGGAGGGTCACACAGGGCAGCCAGCAGCATGGTGGGGGCTCGGTGGGCACAGGCTGGGTCCCTCCTCCACGAGCCATGAGACGCGGGGTGGGTTGCAGAGTCATTGGACCAGCTGCTCTGCCCGCCTCCGGGGCTGGGGCCCAGTGGTGACAGATGACAAGAGGGCACCTGGCAGCTGGGAAGGGCTGCTGCTCCTGGGTGGGGGAGGCCTGCTCACCATCCTGCCTGTAGGCCTCGTTGCTGAGGGCAGTGAAGTCCTGGTACAGGGCTTTAAGTGGGATGCCCACGGTGTCGTGCCAGCCCTCCCAGGCGAACAGCAGCCTGGCGTAGCTTCTCGAGGAAGCCAGGATGTTGGTGAGCTCTGGGACGCAGGCAAGTGGGGTCAGTTAGTAGGCTTCCAGGTCGAAGCCTGTAATGGCCTTCACTGAGCACCCATGCTGGGCCTCCCCACTCTCACAGCTTCCTCAACATCATGGTGCCCCAAAGCCAAGGGCCACCTTCAGGTTGGGCGGGATGGGACTGGAAGCGACACAGAGCAAACACGCAGGCAGGGCCCTGTCCCCAAAGAAAGGATCTAGGGTGGTTGACGCCAAGAGGCCATCCAGAGGCTAAAAACTGGACAGACCCTTCATGGCTCCTTGGAGAGGCTGACCTCAAGCCTGCCTCATAAATGGGCTTGGGGTGGGGTATAGGTTGGGGTGGGGTATAGGGGAAGACACGAGGGGCCCAAGGCCTGTGGTGGGCTCTTGGGGAAATTGAGAGGACCCATATAATGGAAGGCCAGGCAGCCAGGAGGAAGGTGGTGACTGTGTCGCGCATGGCGGTGGGGCTGGGGGCTGGAAGTTCCAGAAGTCAGGGTGCATCTGCACAGCCCAGCCCCAGGCGCAGGTCAATGCCTTTGGGTTTACCTGACCCCTCCACAGGACCTAGGGATAACCATGCCACCCCTCTGAGTGCAGCAGGGTGGTGGGGGAAAGGCTAGGGACGAGGGCAGCAGGGCTGTACCTGGGTCCAGGGACCAGCAGGTGGCAGTCTTGTTGGGGAAGCAGACCTTGGTGGTGGAGTAGATCCTGCTCATGTTGCTTAGCAGGGAGAGGTACTGCGGAGTTAGGGGTGAGGAAATGTTAGCGATAAACAGCCCCCAGGGACAGTCTGGCCACCCCCTCCTCTCTTTGCTTGGAGGAAAAGCAGGCCCAGAGAGGGGATGTGGCCCAGGTCACTTCTGATCACTAACACACTGCTTCTCCTCCGTCTAGTGGAGGCGGCCTGTGGCAGCGGAGGCAAGAATCCTGAGGGTCAGGAGTCAGGTCCCAGCTCAGCCACCACCCTGCAGGGAGGGTGAATCTCTCTCGTCCTCTAGCCCTGTGCGTTCTCAGTCCTTCTCAGCCTCGCTGAGGAAACTCATAGACCAAACCAGCCTAGGGAGAAATTTACTTGAATTTGGCTTTCTACTCCATAATACTTGTGTCAATATAAAGTAACTTCCCACCCCACCTCCAAGGAAAATCAATGTTTCAGGAAGCCATTCTGTGCTTCCCCAGGCTTCCCCTACAGCCAGGGCCCATACAGATCCCGGGATCCTCCCTCCCTGCCAGGCTGCTCCCCTGCCACCACCTCCAGTTCTGCCTCCACCCCTCAGGCCCACCTGCTGCCGCTTGGCCAGGGGCAGGTTGGCAGGGCCCAGGGTGCACACAGCTCTGATGACTTTGCGCAGCTTTGGGTCAGTGAAGTTCTGCCAGATGGGCTCATACAGCTCCTTAGCCTTCTGGCCCCAGGCCTCTGCAAACTCCTGGCTGAGCAGGGCTGCTTCCTCCTGTGGGCACCAGGAGGGCATAGAGGGTGTAGGGAGGACCCAGCTTAGTCGGGCGTCATACAGGGGAGGCAACGGTGCTGGGGCGGGGAGGAAGGCTGAGGGCTTCCAGACCCTTGGCTCTGTGGCGATCCCTGTCCTGGAGTGTCCCCTCCTCCTGGGCCCTCCAGGCAGCAACTGGGGGAATCTGCCTCAGGGCAGCAGTGGAGCAGAAATTGGGGCCTGAACAGAGGCAGGGCGAGGGGAGGGTGAATAGACAGTGAAGGGCAGTGACGGGAACAGCGTCCGGAGGTAGGTAGGCAGCCGCCAGACAGAGCGACGGCCCCAGAGCAGAGCGGGGCACCCTCAGCGATGACTGTGGCTGCCCCAGCCCCATCCCAGGGTGCTGCCTCCGGGGGGACTCGGTCTCGGAGGAGCCAGCCTCATCCATTCAATTCCCGTCTTGGGCGCGGCCCTTGCGCCCAGCCGGGTGCTGGCCACCCTCCGCCAGTCTGAGGCGCGGCTGGGGGAAGGGGAGGCCCGCGCGCGCCCCCGAGGAGGGCCGGGGCCCGGGGCGCGTGCCCGCCCGCCGCCAGAGCCCGGTTGCCGGCCCGTGATTGGCCGCCGCGGCCCCGCCCCGCCCCCGGGCCCGGGCGCCCACCTGGCGCTGCGCATTCTCGGCGGTGATGTTGGTGTCGTGCGCCCAGCTGGCGGCCGTGCTCTGGAACAGCACCTGCTCGGCGCTCGAGTTGTAGCTCTGCGCGAAGAGCTGCGCCCCGGCCTCGTCGGCGGAAAAGTTGCCGGGCAGCAGCCCGGGCTCCAGCGCCAGGGCGGCGGGGGGCGGCGGCAGCAGCAGCAGCGGCAGCAGCAACAGCAGCGACAGCGCCGGCGGCGGCCCGGGTCCCCGGCGGCCCGACGCGGCCCCCATGGCGCGGTGCGTGCGGTTGCGCTGCCCCTTCTCCCGCGCCGCGGCTGCCCTGCGGATTATAAAACCCAGCCGCCGCCGCCTTCCGACACACCCCCACCTCCCCGCCCCGCCGCGCTTCCTCCTCGGCTCCAAAGTCCCCCAGCGGCACGGGCCGAAAGAGCGAGGCGGAGGGCGAGGTTCCTGGCCCGCCCCGGGCAGGGGCGCCAGCCGGGGAGGGGCCGAGGTGCAGCCCGGGGGCGGCGGGATGGGGCTGGGTTAGGCTCCCACAGAGGGAGCTAGAAAGGGGATCCCCTCTCCTCTGAAGATGAAGGACGCAGCAGTTTGCTGAAAACCCGCGCCCGCCCCCTGTGCGGTCGCGCAGCCTCGGCCCCCGGCCGGGGAGCTCAGCGGCCTCCGACTTCCCGGCCTAACCTCCCCAGGCCTTTCCGGGCTCCAGAGTGACAAGGCCGGGCTGGGGGAGCTGTCCGCAGGCGCCGCAGTGCGGCCGGGATGGGGTTAATGGTGCCTGGTCCGGCTTCTTCACTAGGCCATGGGAGGGGGGAGGACGAAGTCGCCTGCACAGGTCGGGGGAGAGCTTAGGTGTCCTGGCAGGCGTCTTGGAGAGGTGCTGCAGGTACTCAGAGCAGGCAACTCACCTGAGGCTTGGGGTGGGGGGCTCCCAGAAAAGGAGGAAGGAATGGAGGGCTGTTCTGGGAGGGAGGCCATAGAGGCGCAGGAGCTCTGGCACGCCTGCCCTCTTCCCATTGAGGACACAAGCTGTCAGTCGCTGAGCAGAAACAATCACACATCATCCCAACAGAGTCCTAGAACCACCGACTGGCAGGCTTTGAGAGCTACAAAAAGCTTTAGAGATTAGAACAACCCCCTCATTTTATAGATGGAAAAATTACAACTCAGGTTGAGTGACTTGCTGGTTCACCTCGGGTCTCCACACTCCCCCGCAGTCTTTTCCTGTCTCATCCACGTGTCCCTCAAAGTGACAAGCACGGGGGAGGGAGGATAGTGTTGTCCTCTCCATGCACAGGGCAGTCGTGAAGCTAACTCCTCAGCATCATGGCATGCGTCCCCAGGGTGGGGGGACCCTTGACCCAAGCAGATGCCTGCCAGGCAGGCATGAGAGGTGGGATGGAGGGAGCAGGGAAGGGCCATTAGGCATCACTTGGGCTTCTGGGTGTGTGGGGAGGGGTGGCGTCTGGCGCTCTGAGGGACCCATGTGGCTCTCCCTGCAGCATGGAGTGTGTGCAGGAGGCTGTGACCCCTTGCACCCCTGTAAGGCATACCCCACTGAGATCATGCTGAGTTGTCAGATGACATGGTGCCAGGGGAGGGGTGTGTGCAGGAGGGGGAAGGGGGGAGAAGAGGAAGGTGGCCACCCCCAGCCCTAGGGGGAGGAGGCAGGGCTTGTCATTAAACAGTGTTGGGGGGGTGGAGAGGTGAGCTGGGGACAGGGCCTGGGCCTGGCCACTTTTCCCGCCTTCCTGGCCTGTGGTTTCCCTCGCAACTTTTCCCCTCAAGCCCCCCAACTTGGCTTAGAGAGCCAGTGGACACCAGGGGACATGGGTGCAGTTAAGGGTTGGCTAAGCAGATGGATACTCGTGGTCAGAGCAGCCCTACCAAGGGTGATGTGGTGGCCTGGGCTCTGCTGGGAGCCACCTGGCTCTCAGGGGTCCTAAGGGCTTGGTTTTCCAGGCTTTGAGGGCCATGGGCCGCGTGCCTGTGTGCCAATGAGCTGCTGTCTTCTGGGAGGAAGCAGTCTCTCTGCTGGTGGAGGCTGGGCGGGGGGAGTCGGTTAAGAGCAGGATATGGGGGTCCAATGGGGTTGGGTGGGTAGAGAGAGAGGCTGGGTTGAGGCTTAGCCTGTAACCAGAGACCCGGAAGGCAGGTGAAGGCAGGTTTCAGGCGGAGGCTGACTTTGCCTCCAGAGAGCTCTTGAGAACCCTGTCCAGGAGGATGGCAAAGCCTGCGTTGCTTCTGCTGGTTCATGCTCAGGTCTAACGGGGTGGTACTACAGTTCCTGGGTTAGGGACTGAGTCAGCAACGAACAGCTTCCAATGGGGTTGGGAAATAATCTAATCCCCTTCCTGGACATGGAGCAAACTGATACCAGGGCAGTGGCGGCCTCCCAGGGCACCTTCCTTGTGGTCACATTTTATTAGAATGGCTTGTTACATTGTACAGCTTCCCCGCTAAACCCTGTGTTCCAGGGGAGCAGAGACTGAGTCGGCCTTGGTCTCTGTGGTTTTCCCAGAGTCTAGCACAGTGCCTGGCATTACACCCTCATTCAAGGATGGGGAAGTGTGGAAAGAAAACATTCATATTCACACCCCTGGTGATAGGCACACAGCCTGCTGCAAGAATAACATAGGAAGAGCCAAACCTCACTAATCTGGAATTTGCAATAATGCAGACACTGCAGCCTTGAGCCCAATGAGTAAAAGTTACAAATAACTTCTATTTTTAGGGTCTTAGTCATGAGGGAGGGGACAAATGGAAAGAAAAATATACCTGACATCTGCATAGCACTACAGACCTTTCTAAATTCTTGTGCGTAAATTACCTAACTTGATATTTATAATAACCTTGAGAGGGAAGAAAAAGGTATATTTCTCTGGTCGATTAGCCACCTTTCCAGCCACCATCACAAGGGAGGGGTCCCCAGTCCTGCAGGAGGTTGTAGTTATAACGAGTCCAGTGCAAAAAGCCATGGAGCTCTGGCCCACCCGAGGAAATGCAGTCTGCTGGGGAGATGTCTCCATCTCTCTATCTCTCTTCCAGGGAAGGACGAGTCACCAGTTACCACAGTTTAAGAAAAACAGCTCTTAAAAATATGCCCAATAATGGAATAGAATTGAGAGTCCAGAAATGAACCTTTACATTTGTGTTCAGTTGATTTTTGCCAAAGGCACTGGGACAATTAAATGGGGGAAGAAAATCTTTTTTAACAAGAGTTGCTGGGACAACTGGATTTCCACATGCAAAAGAATGAAGGTGGACCCCTGCCCCATACCATATACAAAATTTGACTCAAAATGGATCTTAATGAGAGCTAAAACCATAAAACTTTTAGAAGAAAACATAGGTATAAATCTTTGTGACCTTGGATTAGTCAATGGTTTCTTAGGTATGACACCAAAAGCACAGGTGATGAAAGAAAAAATAGATAAATTGGTCTTCATCAAAATTAAAAACTTTTGTTCCTTAACAGACACCATTAAGAAAATAAAAAGACAACTCACAGAATGGGAGAAAATATTTTCAAAGTGTATACAATAGTCCTCCCTTATCCTCAGGGGATACATTCCAAGACCCCAATGGATGCCTGAAACTGAGGATAGTACCGAACCTTATATATACTATGTTTTTTCCTATACATACAAACTTATAATAAAGTTTAATTTATAAATTAGACACAGAGATTAATAACAATAACTAATAATAAAGTTGAACAATTATAACAATATACTGTAATAAAAGTTATGTGAATGTGAGCATGAGCTCTCTCTCTCTCTCCCCCAAAATATCTTATTGTACCCAGGTATGGTGGTGTGTGCCAGTAGTCCCAGCTGCTCCGGAGGCTGAGGCAGGAGGATCACTTGAGCACTGGTGCTTGAGACCAGCCTGGACAACATAGCAAGACCCTATTCCAAAAAAAAACTTATTGTACTGTACTCACCCTTATTCTTGTGATGATGTGAGATGATATTAATACAATGCTTACGTGATGAGATGAAGTGACGTGAATGACAGGCACTGTGACATAGCATTAAACTACTATCCACCTTCTATATTCCTAAATCTGTATAACCATCCCTTGCTTGCAGTAAATAGCTTGGTGTCACTCATTTCAGGGGATCCCACTGATCCTCTTATAGGCTCGATGCTTTCTGGTGCAACACATTGCCGCCAACTGGAACATATTTCTCTTTGTGTCTTCACAAATTTAATGCCTTTTCCATCTTAATTAAGCACTTATCATCACACACTGTGACTGTAACTTTTGTAGTTTGAGATGTGACAGCAAAACTAGCATGAATTTTTTTCCTTTTTTGCAATTTCATGGGTAGAAGTTTCATTCTTACCATAGATCTTGGCAACCTCAGCGTATGATTTTCTTTCTTTCCTTATTAAGTCAAGAACTTTCACCTTTTCACTTAAAGGAAGCACTTGATAGCTTCTCTTTGGCATATCCAAATTGCCAGCATCATTATTCGTGTGCTTTGGGGCCATTATTAAGTAAAACAAGGGTGCTTTGAACACAAGCACTGCTATACAACAGTCAGTCTATTAACCAAGCTGGCCACTAAGTAGCTAACAGGTGGACAGCGTAGACAGAGCAGATACGCTGGACAAAGGGAAGATTCACATCCTAGGCAGGATGAAGTGGAACAGTTTGAGATTTCATCACACTGCTCAGAATGGTGTGCAATTGAAAACTTATAAATTTTTTATTTCTAGAATTTTCCATTTAATATTTTTGGACTGCAATTGACTGTGGGTAACTGAAACCATGGAAAGCAAAACAGATAAGAGGGGACTACTGCTTATAAGGGACTTGTGTTCAAAATATATAAAGAACTTTTACAACTTGATAATAAAAAGACAACTCAATTGAAAAATGGGCAAAGGATTTGAGCAGACATTCCTCAAAGAGACATACAAATGGCCAATGAACACATGAAAAGATGCCAGCCGGAAGGGACAGGCATGACAGCTTCATTCAGAGGAAGGCAGAGTTTAGCCTCATAAAATCAGAGAAGATGAGGCCCCAGGCAGAGGGCTTGAGTCAAGTGTGGGAATGGAATGACCAGGATGGTTGGAGGCCCAGGTGAGCACAGTCGGTTAGAATCTAGACCAGGGCTGTTCAGTGGACCTTTCCGTGATGAAGGAAATGTCTGTCCAACAGAAATATAATGAGAGCAACATATATAATTTCATAATTTCTAATAGCCATATTTAAAAAGTAAAAAGAAACAGGTAACGTTCATTTTAATATTAATATATTGTATTTAACCCAACATATCCAAAACAGGATTTCAACCTGTAATCAATATCAAAGTTACTAATGAGATATTTTACAGTTTTTTGGTGTGCTGTCTTAAAAATCTGGTGTGTTTTATACATTTCAATTTCACACTCTATTTTCAACAGAGTGAAATGTAGTCCTACCAAAGCCATAGAGTTGTGTTTAATGGAAAAAATATTTTACACTGCTTTTGTTTTAAAATTGATATTAAAGAAAATTAAGTAAAATTAAAATTTAGTTCCGCGGTCGCACTAGCCACATTTCAGACATTCAACAGCCACAAGTGCTAGTTGCTCCCTGCAGCTCTAGAGTTAAGATTCTGTGGTTGATTGGGGGACTGAAGCTGGAGACAGCTTCCCAATCCACACCCGCAGCCCAGACCTCCCTGGACTCTAGGCTCACACCCAACTGCCTTCGGATGTATCTGTCTGGGGTCTGGATTACGACCCTAGAGACAACCTGATCCCTAGACCCCAGGAGGTCACCCTGCCATGGATACTAGCTTTGCGAAATACTTTAAGGCTCACCTCTAACTGGGACCCTGGACCGTCGGGGGTCCTTGAAGGTGCTCATGAGGGTCTGATAACTATTTTCTATACGTCAAAATTTTTCTAACTTAAATCATACATACCGGAGGTGCGTCTGCACGGGTAACTACGGCATCATATTCTGTGTTTTCAGCTGACAAAAGAGCAGCTGAGGTTGACAGCACCAGGACACCCCATCTAATCACAAGCTTGGCTGCTTTAATTAAATCGTAAGTGTTTACTGAGCCCCGGTTACCGCGAGGCACTGCTGCGCACTGGGGATTAGGCCATGAGCTCGCCAGAATCCCACTCCCATGGAGCCCACATTCTGCTCGCTGTCTGGGGGTGGCAACAGACAAAACAAACAAATGTGTGTCGGGGATGCTGCTGCTATGTGGAAAAGTGCACGAGGACGAGGGATTAGGGAGTGAAGGGAGGAGGGTGCCCAGAGGAGCTGTGCCAGCGGGGGCGGCCAGGGAAGCGAGGCCCTGAGCGAAGCCCCCGGGAGCCCTGCAGACACCTGGGCGGGGCTTTCGCGGGCACCTGCGGGCGCGGCCCGCCTCTGAGCCCCCGCCAGGAGCCAGCGCGCCTGCGCAGAGGGGCTGGCGGAGCGCGGAGCCGGGCTCTAGCCGCAGCCATGGGGACCGTGTCCTGAGAAGCCCTTGTAACTGTCAGGGCGTTGGAGACAGACTTCCATTTTAAAGAATGTCTTATTATGTATCTCAAATATGTGACATCTAATGTGTATGTAAGTTACGAAGCACAATAAAAAGTGGACACCCAGAAACCCACTACCCAGCATTACCCATGAGTCCAGCTGTGTCCTTCCCTGTCCCATCCCCACCCCCAGACGTACCCCATTGACTGCCCTGAATGTTGTAGTATTCTCTCCTCTTTAAAAAAATAATTTCAATACTTTGTATCTCTAAATATCACACTGTTTAATTTTCCTTATTTTAGAGCTTTATGAAAATGGTATCACCTAGGTATGAACCCAAGAGAAATGAAAATATGTCAACGCAAAGACTTGCGCACCAGGCAGCATCCCTCAAAGTAGCGGAAAAGTGGAAACCACCCAAGTGTTCATCAGCTGGTAAATGGATAAACAAAATGTAGTCTCTCCACGCAATGGATTTTTTGGCAATAAAAAGAAATGAAGTTCTGATACATCCTACAGCATGGATGAACCCCCAAAACACTATGCTAAGTGAAAGAAGCCAGACACAAAGACTACATATTGTAAGATTCCATTTCTGTGAAATGTTCGGAAAAGTCAAATCTATAGAGACAGTAGTTAGCGGCTGCCTGGGGCTGGGGGCGTGAAGGTGGCGCGAGGACGGAAATCTACCGAATCAGATGACGGTGAGGGTTGCACGACTATCTACGTAATCCAGTAATCATTGAGTTGTATACTTAAAATGGGTGAATTTTATGTAGATTATCCTTAAGAAGTAAGGCTTTTTTTAAAAAAAGTATATTAGCATCTTCTGAGGCTTTTTTCTTTTACAATTTTGTTTCTGAGACTTCATTGGTGGTGTTGAATAGAGCTGTGGTTCATTTATTTTCACAACTCTGTGATAGTTCAGCATGTGACTGTACCACAATTTATTCCTCCAATCTCCTGTCACTGGATGTCTGAGTTACTTCTTGTTTTTCACTATTGCAAAATATGCCAGGAACATTTTGTACATGTCTCCTTGGTATACAAAAGTAATTTTGTCTGTTGAATCTAATAGTAAGATGTCAGGATTCTTATATTGTGCACCTTTTTTTATTCTATTTTTTAGTAATTCATTTTTATAGTATTTTACAAAGGCATTATTCGCCCACACATTGGAAATTAAAACAAAACAAAACTGATCCTTCACCACAGTTTGAGAAGTACTGCTCTAAGGAATACACTGGGAGTAAAACTGCGGGGTCAAGGACATGCAGATATTCAAAGGTATACAAAAGTTCAAGGGCATTCAAATGTCAAATTCTTTTCTAAAATAGTTGTGCTGATTTGCATTCCCGCCAGCCAGGGACAGAGTTCCCACATTCTCCGCATCTTCACCAACACTTACCGTTGGGGGGGACTCACTAGGAGCTTACGGTGCGGTGCGGGTAGAGAAAAATTTCTCACACAAAGATTAGGATAATTTTAAAGAAAAAAAGTTTAGTTTGCTTTTTTCAGAGAGAGAGAGAGAGAGAGGGAGGGAGAGAGAGGGGAAAGAGAAAGAGAAAAAGGGATGAGCCACAGCACACGGAAGAAAGAGAGGAATGTGCCGGGCTCTGAGTAGAAGAGGCTCGGAGTTTTTATAGGGAAAAGGGGCAAAGAAACAGTTAATGTCGTGAGCTGATAACAGGGGACGGCTGAAGCAGTTGTGTCTGGTTTTTCCTTTTCTCTGTGAGGCCAGCTTATCAGAGTCCTTGGAAATGTGGTCTGGCAAGAGCTGGAGCAGGGAACTTACACCCCTGTTGTCCTCTTAGGGTTCTTCAAGGTTGTGAAAATGAACTCTTAGAGATACTGCAGGTGGTTAATTTTAAATACAAGGAGTTGAGTCCAAGGTGTTTAATCAAACCAAACAAAGGGCAGTTGTGCTGTGAGTTTTCTCTTCAGAGCAGCAATTATGTGCTGTGAGTTTATTTCTCTTATTTTCTGGTTGACAGTTTATCTTTCTCTGTTAGCTAGTTTATTAACAAGGCTGTCCTTTCACTTACTATTGTCCAATTTTTTAATTTTTGCCAATTTTAGGGGTATGACCTATTTTCATTCCTTCTTGCTAATGAGGTTAAGTATCTTTCCACATGTTTATGGGGCATTTGTACTTCCTCTTCTGTGAGATTCCTGTTTTTTCCCTTTGCTTGTTTTTTAAATCTTATTGATTCCTAAGAGTTCTTTATCTATTCTGGATATTAATCCTTTGTCATTTAAATGTGTTGCAGATATCATTCCCAGTTTGTGACTTGTGTGAATTTCCTTGGGGGGGGGTATTTTGGTAAACAGCAGGTCTCACTTTTAATGCAGCTGAATTTTATCGGTTTGGTTTTTTTTTTCTTTTTGACTAGCTCCTCTTCACTCATGCTGTTTTCCCAGTCAAAGCTTCTGCATGGCCCTTATCAAACCCACCAGCATCCCTTTTTAATCTGCACCTTGCTGCCTCCAGCCTCCATCTCAGCCCCACTTTATACTCAGTAATTTATTTCGGAGCTGATGTTTTCACCTCTGAGTCTTTCTCTGCTGCAATGACCCTCTTTTATCTGCTTGCAGAGCCCCGAATCTGTCCTCAAACCCCAGCTCTGGCACAACCTCCACTTCTTAGAATCTCTTCCAGACCCCCGAGGCCTGGAAAAGTCACTTTTATTCAGTGGACCTCAAGCCTGGCTAAGCAGCAGATAATGATAGTAATAGGTTTTTGATTACTAAAATGGGATAATTATTACTTTGAATAAAAGCAATTTATTTAACAGATACAACATTTCAAAACATGAGATTCCTTAACAATGGGATGCTTGGAAGGGGAAAAATGTTGGGAACCACTGCCCTCTTGCCAGTGACCTCCACGATATCCTTGACATCATCCTGCCTCCTGTTGAACATTTTCAAGGACAGGAAGCTCACTACCTCTGTGGGCCGAGCTACTGTGGTTGTTAGAAACTGCTTTCTTATACCAAATTGTGTCTCCTGCCTCATCATTAATGCTTATTGTTCTCCACTCTGCTCTCTAGAGAAACATGAATCTTTTCTCTCTTTGACAGGACCACCCTCCACCATGAGAGGAAGCGATCATGTCTAAGCGTGTTTCCTTTTCTCCAGGAGAAACGTCACTTGCAGTGACTGCCGGGGAGGGACGTTCTCTGGGTCCTTATGCGCCTGTCATCCTCTTGTGAATGGCCTGCACATTTTCCACATTCCTCTTAAACTGTGCTGTCCACATTTGAGGAAAGCCCCAGGACTGGTCTAACAGGGGCAGAGGGAGCCCTGATCCACCTCATGTGACTCTTTGTCTTGGTGCAGTGACGAGAGAAGACAGCCGTGTTGTTGCGGCAGCCTCCTCACCCCTGTGACTCATATGGAAACTGGGAGCTGATAAAAACCCTCAGTTCTTTTTCATGTGAAAAGCTATCGGTTTGTTTGTGTGCGTCTGACTTCTCCTGTAAGTGCCGACTGTCTGTCAAGTTCGGTCTTTGCTTTCGGCTCACTCAGCAGTCTCACCTTTTTCAGCCACCCGGGCCCCACTCTCATGTCGCACTTGAGCTCTCCCCGCTGCTTTAGATGAAGCACAGACTTACAGAGCAAGACATTGTTTTAAACATTGTTGCCATGCCTGGGGGAGGGGCAACGGGGAGCTACTGATTGATGGGCACAGCCTCCGTTTCCACGAGGAAAGGAGTTCTGGAGAGGGAGGGTGGTGGAGGCTGCGCACGGTGAATGGATTTAATGCCACTGCACCGTCCACTTACTAGCGGTTAAGATGGTAAATTTTCTGTTATATTTTACCACAATTTAAAAAAATAAATAAAAATGTTGACATGCCAAGGACAATGGCGCGTGGCAGCTAAGCGTTGCTGGACCCCATCTCCAGTGCACTCTGCCTGAGGGATGCCAGGCCCCGGCTCCCAGGACGCAGGGGAGGGGGCACAGTTTTTCACTCCAGGCCCAGGACGCAGCCCAGCCTTGCCGCGGCCGTGGACACGGACAACCCTTCTCTGCCTCGCGGGCCAGGAACATGTGAGTAACCTTTGACTCACATCTGTCCTTTCCCCGTTGCCTGATCTTGCCTGGTCTTCATCAGCCACGGCTCCCTCCCTTCTCCCGGTCCCTTGTTCCTCCACGCATTTCTGCTGAGACCCGGGAAGAGCGGGCACTGACCCTGTGCCCAGGGACGCCGCGGTCAGTAGGAGTGGCCTGGCCCCACCTCCACAGACCCCCCAGATATTTAAACACGCAATTCCCAAAGAGGGGAGGTGCAGGGCAGGCCCAGCCGGCGAGGGGGTGTCGCCTGGGCTGAGCCCTGAAAGGAGGGCTCGGAGTGAAGCAGGCCAGTTGTTCAAAGACTCACATTTCAAGTAGAGGGAACAGAAAGACTCGATGACCGGTGGGCACTGGGACGTGAGCTGGGAGTGACGCGAAGAGGCTGGGGGGCAGGCTGAGGCCCAGCCCGGGTGGGGCGACCTCTCTGATCGCTCTGACCACAGAAGAAGAGTGATTCGCAAACCCAGGAGGCCCAGAGCCAGTGGGAAGGAGGAGGCCCTGGGACTGAGGGCTACAGCTGACTCAGGGACTGGCCGGAGGAGGACTCAAGGAGGTGACGACGCCTTTCACTTGGAGGGGAACGGGCCAGAGGCAGTGGTGGGTGGTGGGTGGGAACGGGGAGGGGGGTGGCGAGGAGATGAAGGATTTGGGTTTGGGAGACGCTGAGTGTTCAGCCTGGACTGTGCAGTTTCTCTCCTATGGGGACAGGGTGGCTGTGCCCGCCAGCAACTCTTCTCACTCCCTCCTCTGACCCTTTCCTCTGCCTGCCCCTGCCTGTCCGGATGCTGCTGAAGCAGGCGTCCCCCCCACCCCCCGCCTGGCTCGCCAAGTGTTCCATCTCAGTCACCGCTGGGGCGGTGTGAGCATGGCGCCACAGGTGAGAGCTGCCCACGGGGGCACAGAGAGGATGCGAAAACCGCCCAGGAGCTGGGAAGGCAGCCTGGAGCCCAGGCCTGGCATTTGCTGCCATCCTGCCTCCTTCTGCCATTTCACCAGCATTAACTGCCCCTCTGTTAACTGCTGCTGTGTGGGCGCTGGGGAGGTGACAGTGTATGATAATGATATTTGGCCACATCCCCTGAGCCAGGCATCTCAGCGCTTTACGTATTTTAACTAAGTTAAACCTCCTTGCAACCCTATGAGTTGGATACCATTTGATTCCTATCTCATAGATAAGGAAACTAAGGCACAGAGAAGTTACTAAGTTGACTAAGCTCACACAAGAGGCGGAGCCCAAATGCAAAGAGAGACAAGTGCCCCCACCCACCGTGAGCTACCCACTGTCCACTCCTTCTGCTCGAGGCCTCTGTCTACCCTGGCTGGACAGCGTCACGTGTCCCAACGTATAGAGTCAGGATGTTGTTCTTATTGTTTGGTCCTAAATTTTAAGCCCTTTTCTCCTGGTTTGCCTCTAGTGAGGTCCAAGTTCCCTCCGCCGCTGTCCCTACATGAACGTGGACAGGGACCATGCCTCTTACCTGCTGTGGTGTCTCCTTTGCCCCGCCCTTGGCTTCAGTGCTCGACATGCTCTTCTCCAGCCTGGTGCCATGGACCCACCTCAGTGACGACCCCTGTCATTTCCCACTGGCCCCTCCTCTGGCCCCCCCAGCCCATTTTTCACATGGCTGTGAGGATGCTTGTTCTAAAGCCCCAATCTGATCACAGCATCCGTCCACTTAAAACCCAGCCCTGGCTCCTCGTCACCTTGGGGATAAAATCCATGCTCCTGAGTGTGAGGTCCAAAGTCCTTCCTGGCATGTACCCTGCCTCCTCCATCTGCCCAGGTCTTGCCCTCATGCCACCTCTATGGCACCTCTATCACCACTTCCTGAAGGCCGGCTCCCTGGTGTGGCTGGCCCCTGATAACGTGTTCAGTAGTCAGCAATTAAGAGAGCAAAACAAGAATGCTAATTTATATACATGAAACCAATCAACATGTACCAGCCAAGTTGCCAGCTGTCCTTTCTTGGTCACAATATTTTTTATTCCAAATATATGTATATATTTTTTGGTAGTTAAAATATCACTTCTTTCATAAAATGGTGGTGAGAATAAATGACATATTTTTAAAAAATATCTTACCTGGCAAACTAAAAAATGTTTGCAACTCCAGTCAGATTCCACTGTCCCCTGACAATTCAGTGATCTAGGGGAGGTCGCCCACAGGTGGTCACACAGACCCGTCTCTGGGCCATTCATTCTTGGGCCTGGAATGCCACCCCCCCATCATCACTGTCCCTCTGGGCACGTCTTCCCTGGGCCTCACATCAGCACAGCACTCAGCTAGCGGGGCTGCTGTGATCATTTGCACACCAGTGCTCCATTGCAGAAACTGGGTGCCCTCATGGTCGCTGTTCTGGAGCCTGGCCCAGCCCTGACTGTCCTGTACAGAGCAGGTTGCAGAAGGCCTGCCTGAGAACCACTGAGTCCAGCCCCCTCCCTTTGAAGTAGGTGGGGGTGGTGGCGTACCCAGGCCCCCACTGGTCTCAGCTGTCCAGGCCAACATGGCTGAACTGGGCTCACCAGGCTCCGTTCCATGGGCTGGGCACTGCCAGCTCTCCCCCATTCCTGAGGCCCCAGCTGGGTGCCAGAGACCCCTCCCCAACCCCCCTGGGGCCCAGCTTGGAGCTCAGGGGCCTCTCTGGCCCTAAAGCCCCACCACGCTGTCCTGGTGCCTGCCTGTAGCTTACTCTTCTGTGTTTAGCTTCCCCATTGTTCCCAGAGAGGGGCCAGGAAACTGAATGCAGCCACCCTCATGCTGAAGAGCTGGAGATTGTCATCTGCCTCCTGGAAGGCCAGGGGACCTCAGGTCAGACAGGAGGACAGAGATGGAGGGAAAGGAGAGAGACTATGAGAGAGAAACTGAGAGAGACAGAGACAGTCAGAGAGGAACAAAACAAAGCCTGCAGGGGTAGCAGAGACAGAAACCTGGGGGACCCACAGAGAAGGGAAGAGAGGGAGGGACAGCCACCATTGGAGAGCCAGAGGAGCCTGGAGCTGGGGGTCAGGCCAGCCTCTCCCGGGCTGAGGAGAGGTGCCCTCCTGTTGGCTTTGAATACAGTCTCCACAAGGGGACCCAGGGCATAGGAGGCAGATTCGTCTTGGGGGTCCACCTCTTGGCTCCAGAAGTCCATGGTCTGGCAAGGTCCTCTGAATGCCCTGGACCTGGAGGGGCCTCTAGCCCTGCTGCCAGCCTCAGGCAGCACCCTGGCCCCCCAACCCTTCCTGAGCACCCTGCAATAAACACATTCACTGGATGGCATTAATGATGGGTCAGAGGAGGTGTTCCTAGGGGGGAGAAAATGACATTTTGTGTTTTAGTTCACTTGGAGTCGTTTGCTCTGTTTTAAGAAGCACCTCTTGAGAGGGTTTTATGCAGATGTCAGGCAAAAAGTCCCATGGGCAGGGGAAGGTGGAAGCAGACTTCTGTGGCTAGGCTGAGACCACTGGCATGCCAACCCCCTTGGGAGCAGGGAGGGTGGGTTGACAGATGTGCATAGGAGGAGGAAATGTCTGGGGGAGACCCCTTCTGTCTGATGGTCAGCTGCCAGGAAAGGCACCAGGGCTTCTGAGGAGAGGCCTCCCATGGAGGAATCTGTGTCACCTGTGGCTGGTGCTAACCTGGCTGTCTGGGCACTGTGCGGGTGCAGTGGGGGCAGTCAACAGAGTGCTGGGCCACTGAGGGCTTAGGCACCAATTGCAACTGGGCAATTGCATTTGCTGCTGTGCAGAGCCGCTCAGGCCAGAAGATGCAGCTGGGCTTGGACCCCATCATGACACGAGGCAGTCAGGACCGAACCCTGGGCCAAAATGAGCCCTAGGGTACTTGGATTGATCAGATGAGGAGGGGCCTATGGAAGGGAGAAAAAGTCCTCAGAACAGATTAGAGCACTCAAAGTCATACCTGTTTGGACCTGACATTATGCCCCACGCTGTGAAGGGCACCCACAGAGTTGGTTAAAGCCTCTAAGTATCATCCTTGCCTTCCAACAGCCTTAGGCCCTGGAACCTAGGGACCTGCCCTTGGGAAACATTTTTGGGCCCTGGAGCTTTGAGTCCAAGCCTTGAACCAATCTCACCCCGAAGACTGAGCTGTTGCTGTAAGAGTAGAAGGGCCTGGCTCCAGCTCCGGGAATGGTCCCTGGATCCCTGGAAGAGCAGGAAGCACTGGCTGCTCCACAGAGGGTGACAGGGCCAGAGACTGAGGTCAGCCTGAACTGGGGGACCTGCTGAGGGCATGATTCTCCCCAGCTCCAGGTCCTCTTAGGGTCTCCCTCTGGCTGGCAGGGATTAGAGGACTGGCTTCTTGGGTGAGGGAGCCAAGATGCCCTTTGAATCTCATCTGCTCTCAAGGAAGACCAGCTCAGCTGGTAGGAACACTTGAGGCAGGAGGCTCTGGCCAAGGCCAAGGTCAAGAGGCGCATACAGGATGCATTTGGGGAGGGGGCAGAGCAGGCTTAGGTGAAGCCTCTGACTCAGGGCAATTGTGCTACTGACTTGTGACCTTGGAAGAGTCACCAGGCTCAATGTCCCCAGTCAGGGCATCCTCTGGCCATGGCTCAGTCACCCTGCATTTAAGGCTCAGAGCAGCCACCACATCCTCACCCATTGCACTCCTGGGATGAGGAGCTGGGCTGAGAGCCAGGGGGTGTGCAGCCAGAGCTGGAGCAGCTTCAGGGGCCAAGATGAAAATGCAGAGCCGTCAAAGGCTTTGAACAAAGTGCAATAATCCCAGCCTGGCAGTTTATGGCCGGTTTGTGGAGGTGATCAGATAGCTGTTATTATCAGCAGCTCCTTCCCTACCCTCTCCAAGGCTATGGTCACCCTCACACCCCTGCTGCCCTGTCTTAGAAGGCCTGGGTTTTTCTTGCTCTCCACACTGCCCCTAGCACTCACATAGCTGGTCTTCAATGTTTGTTGACTGACCGACTGAGCCACTCATGAGAAAAGTGGGGAGGTGGGGATTGAGGACATGCCTGGGACACAAACCTCTTCCTGGTTTCCTTCCTAGAGGGGACAGCTGGCCAGGGGAGTGTGATGGGGGGCTCCAGTGCCTGCTGCTCAGCTGCACCATCAGCTTCAGGGCAGATTTTCTGGGCTGTGCCCTCCTGACTGTGGCCCAATGTCTAGATTCTCTAGCTCGTGGTGGACATGGTCAGGTACAACTACAACTGCGGGCCTATGGACACTTCTTAGATGCCCCAAGAATCACCGGTGGGGTCCCTGCTGCACACCTCACTTCTTCAACCTCTGCCCTCTCCAATGACCTGTTTACATTCCTGCTGGCCTATCTCTGCACACTCAGCCAATTCTTCCTCTGTCGGGGAAGAGGGGTGGAAGAGGGCGGGGCAGAAAGGAGATGTACATTCCTGTCTTGGGGCCTTTGCCCTTCCTCACCCTCCGCTGGAATTACCTCCCCCTCAGCAGTCCCCTGGCCCGAGTCTGCCTCTCCCTCCTCTGGAAGCTTTGCCACCATGCCCTGCCTTGCTGCTGCTCTGGCCATCGTGGCTGCTTCGCCTCTGGATACTCTGGGTAGTCCTCAGAGCTGCTGCTTCCTTGGTTACCTCCACTTCCCCTGGAGCTGGAAGATAGGTTTTTCTCCCTGAGTGATTAAGAGGTCTACGTTAAGCTCATCAAAGTAGCCGTGTACTTTCCAGTTCCTCTGGGAGCAGGCCTGAGGATGACACCCCCAGGCTAAAGGCTGCTCCCCCTCAGGGTACTGGTCAGGGCATGCGTCTTTCAATCATTTGGCATCTCAAGGCAGGGCCCCTCCCCGAGCTGGCACAGGATCTGGTTCCAGCATGTTAATTCCAGCAGCCTGTGGCCCATGTCCCCTGTACCATTCCTCCACGCTCCAGGGAACCCTCATGAAAATAACCCAGGAGCCCTGAGGGTGGACAGGTTAGGGCCCCACCCAGCCTTCTGTTGTGTCATTCTTGCTCCTTTAGCCAGGGATACTCCTGCCTCCTCCATGCCTACCTCTGCCAGGTTAACACCTGTACATCTTCCAGCTCTGTGGACCCTTATGTCTGGGTTAAGGGCCCTTCTATGCGCTGTTATCGCATCCTGGTTTATCCTACTTTAGAAGGGACCCCTCTGTAGGGGTTGTCAGAGATGGCTTGAACGGAATGGTTTAAAAGGCTCTCCCAGCCAGGAGTGGTGGGTCACACCTGTAACCCCAGCACTTTGGGAGGCCAAGGTGGGAGGATTACTTGAGGCCAGGAGTTCAAGAACAGCCTGGCAACATAGATAGGCTCATCTCTACCAAAAAAAAAAAAAAAATTTAAAAATAAGCCAGGTGTGGTAGCGCACGCCTATAGTCCTAGTTACTCAGGAGGCCGAGGCAGGAGGATGGCTTGAGCCACTGCACTCCAGCCTGGGCCACAGAGCAAGATGACATACATATACACATACATAAAAGGCTCTTCCCTGAGTTTCTGTGTGGCTCCAGCTGACTGAAAGCCTGAGAGAATGGGGCTGTGCCTGTCTTGTTCCTTGTTATATCCCCAATGTCTCACCCACTGCCTGGCACAGAGAAGGTACACGATTAAAAACTTTTTTAAGAATGAATGAATTGTGTACGTTTGAATCTTATAGTGAAGTGCGTCAGGACTGGGGGCTCCATCTCCTATGGCTTCTATACCCTCTGCAGCCCAAGGTTAAGGCCTCTGCCTTAAGTACATGCTGAACGAGCGTTAACCGTGTGACCACCTGATTCAGTGACTGTTCCGGGCTGCTGGGGGTGGCTGAGGAGGGGAAGCTATTGCTGGTAGGGGCTAGAACTGCCCGGAGGCCCTCTCCTATCCTTCCCACACAGGAGCAAGGGTAGGAGTGCCAGATAAAACACAGACACACAATTACACTTGAGGAATCAATCTTTAGTATGTTGTGTGTAATATTTGGGACATACTCATGCTAAAAAAACGACAGTTTGAATTTAACTGGGAGTCCTATTTTGGTTTTTTTCTCTTCTTTCTGAATCTGGAAACCCTAGCAAGGGGAGAAGTGACTAGTCAGGTGCTAGGTGGATCCAAGGTCTGGTCTCCAGGTCTGTTTACAAGATATGTTCTGCTTACTGCTTTGATACTTCTTGCTCCTTAAATGATTTTGGTCGGAGACCAGGGAGCTCTCCAGCGTGGTTTCCCAGAGCTGTTCCTTGCTGAGTCCAGGAGAGCTCCCACCCCTGCCCCAGCGACTGTGCTGGATGATCAGGGAAGGCCTTCTCAGAAGGTGATATTTGAGTTGAGATTTTGAAGAATGAACCCAGTGATGACCCTGGAAAGAACATTCCCAGGAGAGGTAGGGGTGAAAACAGAAAAGCTAGTGTATCTCTGTGAGCATGGGCATGGAGGGGTTGCCACAGGAAAACGTATTCAGCATTTCAAGTGAAATGAAGCCCTGGACCACATCTTGAGTCACCCAAGAAGGGGCAGTAAGGGCACTTCCCTTTCCCGCCCTTCCCCCAAGCTTCAGGAGTGCAGACTTCTCAGGCTTCCAAGGCTGGAGTAGTTTCAATAGCAGGGAAGGGACAGGAAGGGAGTCTGAATGTCCCCCTCCTGGGTTGGGGATTCTGGCAGCTGGGGCAAGCCTCTGGGCCCTGGTGCTGGACAGCACTGTTTGGTGAGATCACCTGGTCGTTAAAATGGGTTGGGGGAGGCATGAGCCCTTAGAACTAAGCCCCCATGCACAGGTCTCTCCCTCACTCAGAGCACCCCCACCCCCCACCCACTTTAAGCAGGCCCCAGAGAACACTACTGGGGTGGGGGTGTGTTTTCCCTCTTGAGGGAAAAGCCTGCAGGGCCCCTTCCCTCGACAGCAGGAGTCTCTCTGGGCTTTGGAAGGCACCGAAAGACACGTACTGCAAAGCGCACCGTAACCCAGGAGTTCAGTGCTTAAATTCCGACTCCTCCTCTCCAAGCCCAAACATACAGACCAAACAATGGGAAATGGCTCAGTTCCACCTTCAGTTCAGAGGCATTTTGTTTGTTAGCACGCTAAGGAAGCTGCTTGTTACTTTAAAATATCCATTAACTTCCTCCGACTGGAAAGATATCCTAACAAAATTTCTGTTCTCAGAGGGCTCGAATTTGGTCACTCTGAGGCAGTGGGCCCAGCTGTGTTTGCCCTGTCGGAAGGTGTGCCGAGCGCAGTGGACACCCTTGTGTGTCTTGCCATGGCTTGAGAGTGTACTCTCCATATAAGGGGATACTAGGACCCCAGGACCTGCCTTGGCCATTGCCTGTGGGAAGCCCACAGTCTAAGTGGACCCCAGCAAGCTGCTCTCCCTGACTCCTCTGCCTCCCAGAACCTTGGTGCTGGGAGGGCAGGTGGGGAGGGGTGTCCCTTAGCTAAGACTGGTTTATGTCCACAGGGGAGGAAACCCCATTTCCCTCCTATCCCTAGGCCGCAGTAAGTCTGGCCAGGCACCCAACAGGAAAGAACTCTTTGTTCTGAGCTGGACCCGTTACTACCCACAGAATTTCCTGGATAGGGGGCTTGGACCAAACTGCCGAAGGGGCTGGCACCGAGTCTTGGCCTTGGCACCCTCCTCTCTAGGCGCTTTGTGCGGGGGGAGGCGGCTGGCAAGGTCTAGGCCTTTGTGAGAGGCGGGTGAGAACCGGTGTTTAACCTCAGGGTGGCCTGCGGGAGGTGGGTGGGGGGGGTGAGTCCCAGCCTTCCCGGTAAAGTGACATCTCCCCCGTGGGGACTGGGGGAGGAGAGTGGCCCCAGAGCTCCCTGAGCAGCGACTTGAGCCCAGGCCGGACCGGGTCTGACACCTAGTGTCCCCCTGGGCTCGGGGCGGGGCAGGGAGGAGGGCTGGAGGGCAGAAGGGGAGGGCGTGGAGCGCGGAAATCAGGAAGCGCGGGACAAGGCCAGGGAAGGACGGCGGTTCTCGGCGCCCGGCACCCCCTCCCCTCTAGGCCTGGGGGTCCCCTCCCGGCCCCAGGCCCGCCTCGCCCTAGCCTGGGCCAACCGGCAGCCTGTCCCCCAGCTTGGCCCGCGCCCGAGGGCTCCCCGAACCCCCACCCTCCTACGCGCCCCCGAACGTGGGGGCCCCGGGAGGCGGTCGCGAGGCCGATTCCGAGGTTACCCGAACTCGGGTTCAGAGGCCGGGGTCACGGTGGCCACGGTTCGCCTCTCAGCGCCCCGCGCGGCAGCCCCGACACCGGGCGACCGGGTTTGAGCCCCGGATCTGGCGGGGTCCTGTCCCCAGCCTAGCAGGGACCGTGGGGGCCTGGGGGCACGTGCGGGTCCGCCCAGCGGGCCGCGCCCTGCCCCCTCCCCCCCAGTGCCCGGAGCATCGCGGCACTTCCGGCCGGGTGACCTTCGCCGCGTCGCAGGTCCCGCGGCCAACCCGCTGCCGCCTCCCGGTCGCCATAGCGACGCAGTCGCGCCGAGGCCCGTGGAACCGGCAGAGCCGGCGAGTCTCACAGGGACTCTCGCGGGACGGTCGGGGGCGCCGCGCGGCGGGACGAGGTAGGCGGCCCGGGCCGCTGGGTGGGAGCGGAGCCCCGCGGGCAGCAGAACAGGTGGCCGGTGTGTGTGTGGGGGAGGCGGGGCCCAGGTGTGCGCGGTGGCCCAGGTGTGCGGGGGAGGGGGCCAGGCGTGCCGTGCGGGGGGTGCGAGGCGGGGCCCAGGTGCGCTCGCGGCCAGGGGAGGGCGGCGCCGCGCCGGCCGGCCTGGCTCTGTGAGCAGGGCCGGGCCTTTCTCCTTCCCTCTCCGGCCGCCGCACCTGACCCAGGTGCAGTCCTGCTTCCCCTGCTTCCCGAGGGCCGCAAGTCCCGGAGGTTGCAGAGCTTGTCCTGCTCTTTCTGGAGCCGTCTGCCGACTTTCCCGGCTCCGGGGGTGGCCCCGGCCCCGGCCTGCCCCCGTGTCCAGTCTCCGCTGAAGTTTAATGGAGACTGCTGTTGGCCCGAGTTTAAATCTCTGGGTCTACGGCCATAATCTAGAACAAAGTAGAGCAAGGTAGGGTGGAAGTGGATCAACCAACGTTTGCCACGACTGTTCTCTTGAAACCTGAAACCGGAGCCTCTGCTTCTTTGCGGTGTTTTGGGCTGAAAAGTCTAGCCGCCAGATCGCCGCCTTTTTCTCTGGACACCCCTAGCTTCCATGCGGGAGGGTACGAGCTTCTAGAGTGGGAAAGCCTGACTCCTAGAATTGGCCTTGGTGGGCCCTGAATGGTGGGTACAGCGGTGCCAACTGCGCTGAGGGTGGGGTCTGCGGCTGCCTTGACACCTGTGTGATGGCAGGGCCACCCCTCTCCCCTCCTGCCCTTCCCCCATTGCATTACAGAACTCAGGATCCACACATGTGGATTTGGGGTTCCAGACACATCTTTAGACATGTCTGGCTCCCCTCCCCAGGTTTCTCTCTTGTGGTTGCCTGGTTCTTGCATTCGTTCCACTTTGGCAGTCTTTGGGGATTTTGTAAGACTTGTTAAATGAAGTTTCATGTAGGGTGCCTGGACTCTGTCTCTTCGTTTTCATAGCCAATTTAACAAACAAAGCTTTGCCACCTCCTCTAGATGCCTTGATTTCTCTGGTGAAATTGGATTGAGGCAGGAAAATAGGAGGCTGCTGCAGCCCCACCCCTTTGCAGGAGGGGCCTCCTGGAGCTGGCGGTGGATCCACCTGCTGTGCCAGCTTCTCTGGCAGGCAGGGCTTGTGCAAGTACTGGGTGGTTCAGCGGCATTAGGTGGCGTTGGTGGATGAGCATGAGAGATTAACCACCTCCAGAAGCATAGATTCCCTGGGAAAAAGCACTCTACTGCCTATGCAATTCATAAATGAATTTTGGGAATATAAAATATCACAGACTAAAAGCAGGTCGACCTGTATTCTTCTCAGCTCCAGGAGTTTCTGCTTGGTGTGGGGGGCTGATGGTGCACAGAGGAGTGTGGATTTATTAGAGTTGGCTGCCATCTGGCTTTCTGTGGCCTCAAACCTCATTGGTCAACAGCTGCTGACGTGTGACTCTTCCTAAGGTGCTCTTAGGACCGGATTTAGTTTTTGTAAGGTTGCTATTTGATTGAATGCCTACTATGTGGCAGGCACTGTGCTCGGCACTTGTACATGTTTATCCCACTTACTCTTTTTGCAGTCCAAAAGGTAGATCTCAATATCCCCCACTTTATAGATTAGGAAGCAGACCCAGAGCGGGCACTTGGCCTGCCCGGGAGATCTCAGTCATAACAGTGGAGGCAGCTGTGAAATCTACCTAACCTGGACTGCACTGCACCTTTTGTGCGCACCTTCCTCCTAAAAAAAAAATAACAAAAATTATATTTTCCAATTGCGTCGGTATAAAGCCAAATATAATCCAGACTGGATTAGAAATTAAAACATTTTCCTTGACCCTAAAAAGTTCATTTTTTCTTCTGATTTTAACAGAAATGAAAACATTTTTGTTTCTAAGGTCTGACTTCCAGCTCTGCCTTCCTCCTGGGGGATGCTTGGGGGTGGGGTGGTAGGAGAGTACAGCTCAGCCTGCACTTTGCCTTCTCTTTTGTCACATTCTAGGATGTTCTGGGACAATTGAGCCATTTTCCCCTTCGCCCATGAAGATGAGAGCTAGTCCCCTCCCCCATCACAGTCTTTTCTAACTCAATTAAAACCCTGGTGGGGATAGGAGCGCTGTGAAGCTGGCTTCTCGATTCCCCCTGCCCTCCAGGCGGTACAGCATGTGCAGTGTCTGGTCCTCATAATGAGATTAGGCCTGTTCTCCTTTTAATAAAACACAGTGGGCTGGGGAGGGAAAAAGGGAGGAAGAGCAATGCTGAGCTCAGTCAAGCCCTGGGGGTAGCCGCTGCCCGGTTTGATTGCATTAAGTGGAGTAGACTGCAGGTGGTGCTTGGGGGTTAGGGGGGACTGTTACAGCCCAAGGCTCCAGAAGCTGCCAGAGATCTGTCACCCCCCCCCAGTCCTATGCTCTCATAGAGGAAGGGGAGTGGCTGTGTAAGGGGCCATATGAGCCCCCTCTGGTCTGCCGGGCAGAGGAAACCTTTGGGGTGGAGAAGAGCTGCTTCCAGGCCCTTGAAACTGCTGTCCACAGTTCTGCTCTGGGAACAGAGATCGCTCAAGAACAGCTGGTATTCTGGGGCCACCCAGTTAGGAAGGGTGAGAAAGTGTTCTTGCCATCAAGATTGGGAAATGAGGGACCATGATTCAATGGAACTTGCTTGCTGGGGAGTAAATCTCAACTGATTTCAAGGTTTGCAAATGCAGACATGTTTGTGGGTGGGTCAGATTCTGTTCAGAGCCACTAGAATGTCCCTGTATCCCGGCATGGGACACAGCCTTTCCTTGCACACAGATGGGTTATCAATTATATTGAACTGAATAGCAGTGGGAGTCCTGTTACTAAAGGAACCTTTCAGTTTGTCTTCTGTAAAGCACAGAACCATTCACTACTTTGTCTTTTTTGTGAATTTGGGCTTTTCACACTTAGCACTTATTGACTGTGAAGTCACCTGTAGGCAAACCACAGGCCTGCTGAGGTAGGACGGTCTTGCTAGGTATGAGTGGCTAATTCTCCTGTCATCCCTCACACTTAGACTTCCCACTGTCACCTTCAAATCAGAAAGGGGCCTCTGTCATTCCAGAGGACATTCTTTGTCTCTGGCTTCCTCCTGTATGCCCAGTTGCCAAGGACACCCGGGCTGTGTGGACCAGGAGAGTTGCATTTGGAGTGAATTGAAATGAAGATCTTGTACTCATGTAACCCCTTCTCTCTTACCCATTGTTCATGTCCTGCTGCCTTTTCTCCTGGGAGAGTTCACAGGGCACGCATCGATGCCTGGTGCCGTGGTGGTGCTGAGGGTGAGGAGGAAGCAGGAGGATGGGCATGGGAGGAGGGCACAGCCTGGGAGCCCTGTGGCAAAGCAACTTCTTCAACAAGCACCCATGAAGATCCTTGATTGGCCTCAGTCTTTGGAAAGTGTGACAGCGCTCCCCTAGTTACTGGGCATTAGAGAGAGCAAAGGCCCGGCAACCAACCCCTCGGCAGAACAGCTAGAGGAGTGTGCCACATACAGATATTAAAGTCAGGGGATACGATCTTTAGTGCGTATCCTGGGAAGGGCACTTGGAGGCTGGGTTTAGCTCCTGGCTTGCATTCTTACTGCCCTTGACATTAAAATCTACATCTGCATCTGTGTCTGCACTGCAGCTTGTCCGAAAGCCCCTTGAGGGCAGGGGACAGCTGAGGGTATAGCTCCAGCCCCACGCCATGTGCAGGTACAGAGTAGGTGCTCAATAAGCAATTGAGTTGAACAGCTATTTGCTGATGGTAATTTGGGGCATGAAGTTTATCCTCTTTGAGCCCCAATTTCCTCATCTGTCAAATTGGGGTAATATATTATCCGCATAGTGTCACTTGAGGATTACACGAGAGAGCAGCGTGAAGTGCCTAGTACAGGGCAGGGCTCACTAGCTATTGGGCCTCAGTCTCCCGGCACACACAGGCCAGCGTCTCACCCACCTTGGCAGGGTGCAAACAGCCTTAGGGTTCAGACTTCCCGGGAATCCAGGACAGGAATTTCAGTGTAGGATGTTAAAACCACACGTTTAGTTGTGCTGTGAAGAGAACCTTATTCTGATTTCTGCCTGTCTCATGAGGAGATTGGCTGGGCGGGAAGGAGCAGGCTGTGGCGGGTGTGATGATTCCTTCGCTTCCCTGAGCTCCAGGACCTGTTTTTTGTATTCCACCAGGCATAAAGAAGTTGTCACGGGTTGACCAGTGGTGGGGTGATGTTCCTTCTGTTCTTCCTAATTTGGAGCTAATCAGATTCTGACTGTGCTCTGGGCTCTCTGGGGATGAATCTAATAAAGGAGGCAGTGTCCTGGAGAGGAGGACAGATGACAAGTGACTGGAGGAGGCCAGCATTTCTCCTTTCAGTACCTGTTTCCCGTTAGAGTCGGGGTAAGGCGTCAGATCCCTGAGGATTCCCAAGGAAGAGTAAGGCGCCTTCCCTGCCTTCCAGGAGTGCACAGGGCACCTTAGCAGAGATTAACACAAGACAGAACGAAAAAGGGTAAGGAAGCTCCAGGCAAGCCTGGGGACAAAGAGGAAGGGCCAGTGCTGACCCTGGGGACAAGGTGGGGAGCCGACATGGCCATAGCACCTGGAGGCATTGGCGGGTGGGGGTGTGGCAGCAGGGAGTGGGGCTGGGTCGGGATATTCAGGGAGCAGGAGAGGCTCCTCTGAGTGGACCTGGTAAGCACAGTGGGTGCTGCAGAAGGAAACTGAGGCAGGATCATGTCACGGAGTTGGCATCTCACCAGCGGGCAGTGGGCCATTTGTGTAGGGGACAACATGACTTAGGGAGCTGGGTCAGATTGCAGAGGGAGAAGCTGCAGGCCTGCCTTGGGTGAGGCAGTGAGGATGGCAGGAGGGAGGTGGTGACAAGAGCCCCTAGGCCGCGGCACCTGGGTGGCCTGGGCCTGGATGGGCAGCCCTCTAGCTGGTGGGGAGGCCATGGGAGGACTTTGTTTCCATGGAGAGGAGTTTAACTGTGGACTGGTGAGTTGGAAGTGTCAGTGGGATGTCCAGGTAGAGACGTGTAGTTAGAAATGAGGTTGGAATGGGGGGGAGGACAGAGCCGGCACTAGAGTTCAGAGTCATCTGTGCGGGTGACAGATAAGGACAGAGGCAAGAGTTCCAGAAATGGGTGGGAAACCAGTGTTCCCACCCGCCATGGGAACTTGGATCAGGGCCATGTTTCAAGAATGTACAAAAACCTAAAGAAGAACCCAGCCCTTGCCTCAGGGTCCACCCCAACAGTGCAAGGAGGACCACAGGGTGTTTACCTAGTGAGAAGCTGAAGCTAGCTGAATGGCGGCCAGAGGGGACCAGGGGATTGGTTAAGAGATGGAACAGCCATCCAGCGCGATAGTGCGAAGCTGTTAAAATGTCGATGTAGATGACGTTCATCGCCATGAAAAAATACACCATTAAGTTTAAAAAGCAGTTAGAAAATGGTATGATCTTGTTTCTATGAAAGAATGTGTATGTATATACATATTTCTAGGAAAAAAGTATGTATGGATGTAAATCAGATGCTGGTGACTTGTCATTTTTTCCCTTTTGCTTATCTGTATTCTACTACAAGGCGTTTGTATTAACACTCCCCGCCCCCCCCCCCCTTTTTAATGGTGGAGTTGCCAGCAGTTGTCAAACGTGGCAGAGGGAAATTGGTCCTGGTCACCAGGAGGGACTGAAAACTAGCTCCTGAGCACTGCAGGGCAGAACATGTGCCAGGTGTGAGGGTCACCACAGGTCTGCTGGTCAGTGCCTGTGCTCGCTGTTGTCCCCTGAGCTCTGACACCCATTGCTGCTGGGAGAGCCAGACAGTGGGGAGAGGCGAGTGGGCAGCCATCCAAAGAGGGGCAGCAGCAGTGCTCTGACATCTGCTTGCAGTGGCGGTGGCAGTAGTGGTGGCAGTGACGGGCCATGGCAGCGCCTTTCTGTGGTGCACAGGCTGCTGCCAGCACCGAGGCAGAGGGAGAGGAGGAGCTGTGCTTGTTTCCCCTCCCGCCTCCTCTCCTCCCTCCTGCCCATGGCTGGGCGCGGGTGAAGGCTGGCACTGGGGCTGTCAGAGCTGCTTCGTAGTGGCGCCCCTGCTTTACCTTCCTCCTGGGGGACTACGTGAGCTGAGGAGTTGTGGGGGAACAGGCAGATGCTATTCTGAGGAGTAGCGGGGCTCTCATTTCCTGGTGTCTTCGGTTTTGGGAATGACACCTTGGGGAGGCATGGGGGGCGGCCTGGCCTGGGTTTGGAGGGGACAGGGGCAGGAAGGGAAGTCCTGTTACTCTGCGGGAGGAGACTTGCGGCAGGTCCGGGCCCTGCTCCTCATCTCCGGTGTGGCGCCTAGCATCAGCAGAGGGCGGGGGGGGGGGCCCCACTTCCCACCTGGCGTACTTTACGATCCATCTGGAGAAAAGACGTGACCAACCCTGTGCCTTCAAGGAATTGGCTCACTTCTCTGTAACGTACCTGCCAACCCCACCCGAGAAAACCCAGGGCTGAGTGAAACAGAAGTATCGCGGAGCCCTGGGCCCTCTCTGCTGGCGGCACTTGGAGTATCGTTGCTCACACCCTTGTTGTGGGGGGAGCGCCTGGTGTCCCGTCCCCAGGTCAGGTCTGTCCCTGTGGGGAGGCTGGGCCACCTGCCGAGCTGCTCCTGAGAGTTGGGACCCCTGCCCCAGGACTCTGGGTGGGAGAGTGAGGGCTGCCGTGGCACAGCTTGGGAGCATGGCGGGGGCGTTGGGAGCCCAAGGGCATCTTTTGGTGGCCCAGCTGCTCCCCTGAGCTCTGCTCTTTCCCGCAGCAGCCGCCTAGGCATGGAGCGCAGCACTGGAGCAGTGTCCACCCCCGGAGCGCTGCCCTACTACGTGGCCTTCTCCCAGCTGCTGGGCCTGACCATGGTGGCCATGACTGGCGCTTGGCTCGGCCTGTACCGGGGTGGCATCGCCTGGGACAGCACCCTGCAGTTCAATGTGCACCCCCTCTGCATGGTCATAGGCCTGATCTTCCTGCAGGGAGATGGTGAGTCCGAGGGCTGCTCCTCTGTGCCCGGGCCTGCAGGTGTGCCTGAGAGAGGCAGTTTGCAGGGATCCTGTCACCCGTGGTCTCTTCCAGTTAGACAAACCTAAGATTCTAGAAAAGACAGAGAAGGAAGCTGGCTTAGAGCCTGGGGAGACAGGATCCAAATCCAGGCCCTGAGGCGGGTGGTGGCAACTCCTCTCCAGCTTGTCCCAGCACTTTCCCCTCCTGCTTCGACAAGGAGCACTGGGGTGAGTGTTTCATGGAGCAGAGTGCCAGGGCAGTTTGAAAGTGGGGGAAAAATCAATGTATGTGAACAAGTGTATGTTGTTGGACTTGCACTTGGCCGAGCTAGTGCTCCTCCCTCTGCAGTAGGAGCGAGGGGTACTTGGCCTCCAGCGGCCTCTAGGCCAGGGCCCAGGAAGCCAGACCTGCATCTGGTTGACCCACTCTTCCTAGGGTGGTCCTGGTGACAGCCAACCCCTCAGCAGCAGAATCGCGAGAGGCCAGATGTGGGGGATTAGGTTGGGATCACAAGGTTGTGCTTTGGGATCCAGGATCCTGCTTGCTGAATGTAGTGACCATCTCATCAGCCTCCAACATTGGGTGGTCTGAGGAGCAACCGAGCTGGAAGGTGAACTCAGAAGCTGGGTGTGTCCTCAGTGTGACTGCACGATGAACCCCAGATGGCCTGGAATTCACAGGGTGCCTGACAGGAAGGTGGGGTAGGGGGCTGTCTGCTGGGCCCGGCAGTTCCTTTAGGTGGAGACTGAGGGCAAAGGCCCCACCTTTGCTGTCTGTCATGGGCAGGGTGGTGGCACAGCCCCCTGACCTGGCCTCTTTGGCTGTGCCCAGTGGGGGGGTTAGATAGGGCCGGGGAGGTGTGTCAAGCCACACACAGTCTGACGTGCCCTCTGCAAAGGCCAGGGGACCCTGCTTTCTCCTCCAGCTCCCGAGCCTGGGATGCCTGGACACGCCAGGCCCAGACACCCCCTCCAACCAAGCGTGCCTGCTTGCTGCTCCAGCAGGAAGGCCTCAAGCACAGGCAAATGCACTGACATTCCCTTTCTCGCTTCCCATAAGCCCTGCTGGTTTACCGTGTCTTCAGGAATGAGGCCAAACGCACAACCAAGGTCCTGCACGGGTTGCTGCATGTCTTTGCCTTCATCATTGCCCTGGTTGGTGAGTTCCTGGGCACAGCCCTGTCCCCCACCTGCTTCTTCAGGCTTGGGAAGTGGCTGCTTGACACGCTCCATCCCCTACTCCAGAGCTGTTATGGTCCTGTTCCCACGCACCACACCCCGCCAACATCCCAGGCAGGGACACTGGGTGCTGGCAGCCATCGAGCTGGGACTAAGGCCCAGAAGTCCCTGCTAGCCGGTTCCCTCAGGTCATCTCACCCCTCCCTCTTCCATGTCCAACTGTGCCCTCATGTGACCCCGTCTCTGGTCCAGGCTTGGTGGCGGTATTCGACTATCACAAGAAGAAGGACTATGCTGACCTGTACAGCCTGCACAGCTGGTGTGGGATCCTTGTCTTTGTCCTTTACTTTGTGCAGGTAAGTGCTTCCAGCACCACAGGTCCCAGGGCCACTGGCAAGGGAGCGGGTGGGGGCAGGGGAGGGAAAGGGAAGTAGGGCTAAAACGGTGATAGAAGGGCCCGTTTTCCAGGGTGTGTGCCTGGAGAGGAGAGAGTTGTGTTAGTGCAGTTGGATGCTGTCTTCAGATGCTGGCAGGGCTGCAAAGTTAGGGTTTGACAGGTGAGGGTATCCCAGTCCCAGGCGCCCTTCTGGCTGACTTAGCACATGTGCTTGGCCACATGCCCAGCTCTCCAAGGATACACGTATGACGCACTGAGCCACAGCCTCAAGCATTCCCTATGGGTGCTTGTGCTTCTCCTACCACTATTCTTTAGAGGGAGGAAACAAACTGGGGTGAAGGGGTTCGCAGAGCTCATGTGGGAGCAGCCTGCTTTGGACATCCTCTCGCTGGTCGGGTTGATGGCTGGCTCAGTTGCAGAACTGCCTCTCCTTTTCTTCTAGTGGATTGTGGGCTTCAGCTTCTTCCTGTTCCCTGGAGCTTCATTTTCTCTGCGGAGTCGCTACCGCCCACAGCACATCTTCTTTGGTGCCACCATCTTCCTCCTTTCCGTGGGCACAGCCCTGCTGGGCCTGAAGGAGGCGCTGCTGTTTAAACTTGGGTGAGTGTCCTGGGACATGAGCGGGCAGGGCCCACATGGCCTGCACAGATTGAGCCCTGCCCTCTGCTTCCCTGGACATTTGCTTTCTGAGCTGGCTTTTTGTGGACTTAGACAAGCCATGGTTATTCTGTCTGGGAGGGAGATAGAGGGGCTGGTGTTGGGATTCCTGTAGCATCTTCAAGGGCCAGGATCCAAAGGGCATTTGGCCCAACTGACCCCTTGGGTGGCTTCTCCCTTCCATCCTACCCCTGCAGGGCCAAGTACAACACGTTTGAGCCTGAGGGTGTCTTGGCCAACATGCTGGGCCTGCTGCTGGTCTGCTTCAGTGTGGTTGTGCTCTACATCCTGACTCGGGCCGAGTGGAAGCGGCCTTCCCAGGCTGAAGAACAGGCTCTCTCCATGGACTTCAAGACGCTGACGGAGGGGGACAGCCCCAGCTCCCAGTGACACCCTGCTCCTGTCCTGTGGAGGGGCCTGGTGGTGGAGGCCCCCTTGGTTCTGTGGGGGCTCTGAAGGTGTCTGTTTGCCTACCTCCTGCTGACTGGCTGTCCTCACCCTCAGGATTGGTGGCTCCTGGGGCGGGGCTCAGGCAGGGTGGGTGGGGAGTGTGGGTGCAGCTGTGTCTATTTTAGTGATTTCTGGGTTAGGGCTTGTCCTCTGCTTTCCCTTTGTCACTGCTGCTGTGGACAGACCAGTTAGTCGTGTGTGGGCCCTGTGTCCCTGTTGCCCCCTCCAATGCAGAAGGCTTTGGGTAGGGTTTTGGGTGGTCAGTCCTGGTCACAGAAGCACAGACCCCAATAAAGGAGTTGGAGAATGGCTCTACCCTCAAGGCAGCAGAGGCCTGAGGCAAGGCCAGGGAAACCGTGGGGCCTCAGGGACAGGCCTGGAAGAGCTAAGACTGCTGCTTTGTGTAACGCTGAATTCAAACCAGGAGTCCTAGCTGAATAACATGTGGTACATATGGGCCCGGTCCTTGGCAGTGGAGCAAGTGATATTATGTGTAAAGTATGTTGGTGTTCAGAGCAAGGTTCCCCAGGAGAGGGGAGGGACTGGCCCCTGGGAAGCACTGGAGATGTGGCTTTGGCCCAGCTGCAGTCTTTAACCCTCTAGCCCCAGGACAACTCTGCTGGGAGAGGGGATAGAAACCCATGACTCAGACACACTTCCCCTTGGCAGATGAGGGCAGCCGAAATAGGAGGGTGCTCCGGGTGGTGGGGTGTCTTGCATCTCCCTCCTGTAGGGGCCCCTGCTGCCCCACTTCTCAGCCTGGTCTCCTCTCCAAGCTGCCTTGGGCACTGCTCAGGCTGGGAGGTGGAGGGCACAAACCTTTTTATTATTTTTTAAATGAAAAGCTGCTGCTGTTGCCTCCTTTTGATGGAGCCAACAAGGGGCTGCTTGTGGTTGAGCCCCTCCTGCTGGGGCTGTCTGCTTCTGTTCTGGAAGACAAGTCTTCTCCTCTTTTACCTGGTGCCCATCTGTGCAGGAAGTTAGGACTGAGTCAGAATTAGATTCATCCCCTGTGGTGTCCAGACATCAGTCCAACTCCATAAAGTGTGTTAGCTGAGTCACTGTTTAACTTCAGTTTAGAAATAATGTGATTACAGCATTGATCTTGTGCTTCTTGGACTTGGCAAATGCTTTCTCCTTATTTTCCGGGCTTTGAAGAGCATGACACAGTTTGAGACAGACACAGTTTACTTAAGTGAAAAAATTAATAAAATTTCCAAACCTGAAGAGTACTGTTCTTTTAATGGTTGCCTTTTTCATATCTAAATGCTGCCTTAGGGAAATGGGCTAGTCTCCTTTAATGCTCAGATTTCCAATAATTGGCTTTTGCGATGGGTCCTGTCTCGGTGATGTCACTTCTTGGAGCAGGTGGCTGTGGTCCCACCCCTTCCCCAGCAGGGACTGCCCAGGCACCTCCCAGCCCTTCCCACCTCCTCCCAGCTTGCCCGGATGATGGTGTTCACCTCCCATTTAGATTGTACACTCTTTGAGGGCAGGGGTGCTATCAATTCATTAATCACCTGGCGTATACTTGTATAGTCAAATGTTTACATGTGGGAAAACTCCACCTTAGACAAACTACCAAAGTACAATGGTGTATGTCCCTTGCCAGAATGCTGCATAGAGAAATGGAACCTTAGATTTGCAATAAAAGTTTGTAAACTGTTCTGTTTGCCAAAGTGTATTACCAAGGAGACAAAGAAGGCCCCCAAAGCAGATCTTTTTTGGTTTATTTTATTTTGCTCGTGGCCAGTCTTCTGTGAAGCGCAACGTACTGCTGGTGAGCAGATGATCCAGCAAGTGTCTGCAGCAGACCTCTTGCCCGCTATCTTCACCTACTGTGGCAACGCAGGGAGCCAGAGCTATTAGTCGGGAGCGTGAGGTTAGTTCTACTAGGGTTGAGAGAAATTAAACATCCCCCGGCTGGGCACAGAAGGTAAAGTGATTAATGCTATTTATCATGGCCCAGGGTCTGAAATGGCCCAGTGATTGTCCAGCCTCTGGATCTAGTGGAGGCAGCTCTTCCATGTGGTCAGATAAACCCTTTGCTCAACCCAGAGAGAATGGTCTGAAGGGTGGAGCTGCAGGAGACTGATAAGGGCCTTGGCAAGAAGTTTCCGCCAGTATTCAGTTGTCATTTTTCCTTTTTAAATGTCTTTTTGATCCTTAAGAAGAGCAAAGCTTTTGGAACAAGCTGAGATTCCACTTCAGATCCATTTATACGGCTCAGGCAGGAGAGTGTTTATGGCAAATTTGGGTGGGATCTCACTGTGCACTTTAAGTACTGTGTTCCTTGCCACTTAAAGCTACTTAAAAACTCACCAGAGCTCGATACTTACAGGGATCCTACAGCAAATCCTCTCATACGGTAACAGCAATACTTGCTTCCTTGCATTTGTTTAAACTTTCTGTATTGTAGCTGGTTTCTAACGTGTAGGAGCCAGAGTTGAGAGGTCTTTCCTAGTGCATCTGTAGAGTCTTTCAAGGCTTCGAGTGGACCTTCATTTGCGTAGAAACATTCAAAGCACATGGCTTGGTACATGTCACAAGCTGATTCCTCAGTCAAGAGCAGGGCTGGCTATAAGCATGAGGCATCTTGACCCTGTTGATGTGCCATCTCACTTCTGGCTTTTTGGGCTAGCCTCTGACTCTTATGGATCCCTTTGTGTTTATGAATATTCACATGATCCCAGATACTGGAGGGCATCAGCTGCCCTCTCCAGAGGGCTACTTCTTCACCTCCTCCTCTATGAATCTCGACTTAGATGACAGCAGGGATCTCACCTTCATACTGGGATTGGAACCCTGAGAGGTCCTGAAGCTATTCCTCTTGACTATGGCATCGCATTCTGTCTCCCAGGGAGCACAAAGCAACATCTCCCAAGCTCTCCCTGACCCAGTGCCTTTTGGTGTCATTCTGAGGTTAGCTTTTCTTAGATTACCCCTTCAGAGAAAGGCAGCAGCATGGTAGACAGTGAAAAGCTTTCAGTGCAGATCTGATTCAGAGTCTCACCTTTTGGAGACAGCAATGTCGTTTGTCAGAGGTTTGTGTGAGGAATACATTAGGGAACATACGCAAAGTCCCTACCATTGTGTCTGGGACACAATGAGCATCTCAAGAGAATGGCCTATTGGGATGGACACTGAGCATTCCTCTTCTATGAGGGATGTCCCCTTTTATCATAGGACTTCCAAACATGATACCGTTATTATCAATGCCCTCTCTCATTCCTGGGAATGGAATGACTCAGTTGCCAAGGTTCTTCAAGCTCCCCCAGCTTCTGTTCTGAAAGATGAATGAGGATGACAGTCCAGTCCCCCACTCGGTTTCTGCCTACCCACGCCCAGCCCACTGCAAGGGAGTCTGGCCTGCCACGTGCATACATGCAGCACATCTACCTAAGTTACCAAAAGGCGCCTATTAGGGAATGAAAATAACAAGGGGAAGGAAGTCTGATTCAGTACTTCTGAAAATCTACAAAGACTTTTGCTGAGTTCGCTATTTGCTTTCTACTCTGAGTGGCTTTTAATTCAGGTTCAGGGCAAATTCTTTTTAAGAATTAGTTTTCTATGAATTACTACCTTTCCCCTTTCTTCCAATGCCCCAGAAATCCTTAAAAAGCTGGGGTTTTGTCAATCACTTATCCATTTTTGATTTTTAATGACATAACTGGAACAGCCTAGGAATGGTTTTCAGACCGAGCAGGTGGTGTCCTTCCAGAGTCCTCTCTTCTCTTTGAAGGTAATTGTGACATCCAGGTTGGGATGACTATGCATGGCCTGGAGTTCTCTTGCTACCCCAGGCTTTGGTTGTTTTGGGAAATGGATGTAGTTACACAGTAGGAATGTTTGTTTAGCACCAATCTGATGTCTAGAGGAAGTGGTCTACTTCCTTGCTTGTCCCTGAAGGAGACAAAGAGGTAGCAGTTGGGCAGAAAGATTCCAGGGTTCAGTTCTGACCACTTTTTTTTTTTTTTTAAAAAGGTATTGAGTCTCTAGCCCATTTTAGGAAATCTGCAACCTCTCCATTCACAAAGCAGCTGCCTGACTCTCTATATGGTGAGGATTGGAAGTCAGGATTTCCTAAGAAAAAATAAAGCTACTGGAAGCAGTGGGCCTCCAGCTTTGACTAAGTTAGCCTTTGGAGCTACACTGAGGGCTGTCCTCCCTACAACCTGGACATGCAGTCCCTAAACCACTCAAACTGGCAGCCCACTTCAGCCTTGGATTTTGGTAAGGTGGCTGGACTGGGTGTAGCTTCAGCTATCAAAATGAAACAAGAATAGCTCAGTGATCCCTTGATATAGCTGGAGAGAAACCTCTTCCACTGAAGAAAAAGCCTCCCTTTCTCAATAAATACAGCAAGTCTTTGCTGATAGGTCCTTAGAACTGCATCGTTTCTTGTCTGCAGCTATCTCAAGGGCCTATCACAGTGTCGAACGCCAAGGAGGTGCTCAATAACTTGACTGAGTGAATACGTGCACGAAGGGGTGACTCTGAATGTTCCATGGTGGACCAACCAAATCACCAGGAATTTGGCTTTAGCCAAAAACCTGCCAAATTCTTCCTTGGCGGAGACATACTCACATTGCATGCCTCAGTGAGGTTGAGCTTAAGAGCCAGCTCCCTGGAGAGAGATTGTAATGGAAGGAGAAAAGCACCACAATGCCATGTTTTTCCAAGTGTTAGCCATTTATAAATAAGTACATTTGCTTTCATACATACAGTTCATTGTACAGATGACGACCTGTATACATGGGGCAGGAAAATGCATTCATTTGAACTTTTCACATCTATCTCACACAGCTCACATGTACAGACAATAAAACTGCTCAAGCAAGTACAGCAAAGGGAAATGTCTTTCCTTATACACAGGGGGCTAGATGCCTCTGTTGGGTGTGGGACATCCCCACTGCACGAGTTCACAACTGTGTGGTGTTCAATATATCAGCATAGAGAACAAACATGCATTGGATAATATACTGTACAGAGAAAGTCCTTTACATCTGAGTTATAGAAAACCTAAAGGAAAACTAAGTGCATTAAAGCTTTTTCCAGCAAGTGTCTTGAAAGGACAGCAAAGAAGAGAAAGAATCAAAATCATATTAGTACAAATCACTCTTTAATTGTAGACTGTACATATCTGTACTAATTAAAATCATCTTGGATTTGGAGGAGACAGAACAGAGACAAAGACGCTGTACTAGATGGAAAGGAGGCCATGCCTGAGAATGGCACCTGCCCTGAGCCTGACAAGGAACTGGCCCCACTCAGCAGGAATCAGCCAAAGGAAACAACAAAACAAAAACAAAAACAGGATAGGAAGTGTAACTTACAGGATTTCCAAAATAACCTGTGAGTGGAGATCTAGAGCCGGCATCTCTAATTCTTTTTTTTCCAGTAAATTGGTATACAATAAGGCAGGTACATTCAAGTACTGAATTTTCCCGAATTAACTCTTGTCTGGTCCTGGGGACCAAAGGGAGTAAGCTGAGGCCCCCTAACCAGATTTTCTGGCTAGTGATTAGCGGAAAAAAAAAAAAAAAAATCCAGCCAGCAAGTGCTACCAAAACAAAGCAGCTAGGGCACTTCCTTTCCACAGAGTAGATCTATCTGAAAAAATGAGAGCGATGCTGGCCTGCATCTATATGCATCCAGCTACAGCCTGGCAGGTCAGCTTAGTGTAGGTATCACAGAGTCAGCAAGAAGAAATGAGATGATATGGGTGAGGAAACATGAAAGTAACACTTGATTTTTGGTGTCCAATTATGCGTTCATTTGGTACTCACTTTCAAAGCTCTGACTGGCCATCATTTGGCCACAAGCATCTCAGGGTGGCTCAGCTGCTGTGAGGCATTGGACACCGAAATGAAGGTTACCAACACTTCAGCCCTTGAGTGGTCTGTATTATAAAAGGAGTTGATGAAGACCCAGTGATTATTCAAGTAGCTCTGCACAGTGGCTCCACCAGCCCCATTGTGCTTGTGTCCAGGCCCCCAGCCAGCCACCTTTTCTTGGGAGTAGCCAGAGCTGAGTTCAAGGCATTGCATGGTGAAGGATTCCATGACACGTCTTTGTAGGTAGCTCTTACCCCTAAGCCCTTTGTTCATTGTTGTTAGTCATGGTAGATGGTCGGTCTGGAATTCCTAGAGGAAAAGGAGAAAAAGCCACACCGCCCAGTAAGCATGCAACAGGACAGCTCAGCCCTCAGTGTAGAAGCAGCAGCAGGCTGCCTTTGCAGGTTGGCTTCTTGAGAAGTGGACAGCCCAGGGACAGACAGGCAGGGTGGACGAGGCTGCTGGGCACTGGGAGCATCGAGAGGAGACTGGGCACAGGGGGCACATTCTGTCCCCTGGGGGAGCCTGTTCCATTTTGTGGCAAAGATTCAGTAAGCAACTGGTTTTGTCCAAGGCATTTCTGCAGTAGAAAAATAACTACCTTTGAATCAAACCACCCAACTGTGACACCTCTGGAATAATAAAAGTTGGAAGCTGAGAGGAACCGAGAAGAGAGAGGCTCGTGGGGAGGAAGGAGCTCTCTACATACCCATCCATCCACCAGAGCAAGGGCGTTCTAGTCAACCTTCTCCCAGCCTCTGCCTGGCTGCAGGTCCAAGGCATGTAGTGTTCAAAGAGTCTTGCCACAATTGGCACAGATGCATGAAGACCCCTTCCAGGCCTTTGTTCCCTTCTTCCTGAACCTCTGAGCCTGCTTGCTGCCCTGGGAGCGGCTGCCATCCTTTGCTACAAGACAAGCGTGGTGCAGAGCCACAGTGACACCTAGTGGTCAAATATGGTGAAGCATGGGTGACGTCCACATATCCCACCGTGTATGACTAAAATCTAAGGAAAAATACTTACGGATATTAGATACTGATTTTTAATTTTTGGGTACATCTCTGGAATATAAAAATACCAATATTTAGAGAGGGGATCATAAACTACTATACAATATAAGGACTGAGAATACCTTTCTCTAAGCTGTTCTGTTTACAATAATTTAGGAAAAGTGTTTAATAATCCAGGCTTAACTAAATTAGCAAAATTGTATATCTGGACAATGACCTGGGGCACTGTACATGATTCTAATTAATGGAATTTTCCTGAGCCATCAAGTTTAAGTTAAACACATCTAAAAAGAGGGGTACATGGGAGAGGAACAAGAATGCTTTGTGCTCTATTAACTTGGGACTTTAATAGTGCACATCTGCAACCCGGACAAGATACAACAGCAGATACAAAATGGTCTCCATTTTGTCCATGCCAAATTCTCATGTTATACAGATTTTCCCTTTACTTTGTAAATAAACATTAATTTTTAATTGTTAATTGTGTGCCTTACTGATCCAGTAAATAAAGTAACCATGTCTCAGGAGTCCCTAAGAAAATTGCTGGAAAAGCACTTTAAAATCACTGCAAATATTTTTTGTATTAAAAAATTCTTAATCTTTTTGATGCTTATATACAATAGTTATTTCTTGTGCTATAAATGTTGTGATCCACTGCTTGATGTCTTTCTTTTCCTTGTTTTTTCTCGAAAAATACAGTAAAAGACAAGAGCGGTTCTGCTATTTTCTAATGAAGACATTACTCACACTTAAATATCCAGTATTTATCAGAGTTACAAATTCAAACAGTAAAGTGCACCCATTTATAGACATGATGTGATAGGAACCCATTAGTGCAAGAATTCTGGGCAAACAGAACATACGATTTGGTGAGAAACCTATAAGCTGAAGTTTGTCACCTCTGTCTTCCCTTTCAGGGTGATGTGAATTGGGTGAGTGGAACTTACCAGTTTCATATGAAAAAATTCCCCTCACCTGAAGCCAGACATTGATTCATCAAGTGTTTGTTGCTGGGGAAGGGGCAACTCTAAAATACAGTACTAAGATCATCCTATGGCAGTGAAGTAGCAAACAGGGCACAGTCTGCTTATAAGGAAAAATCTTGTCTCCTGCCCCAGTAAGCTTCGGTTGGCATTTTCTAGTCAAAAACAACTGGCACCCAGTAGTGATATTCACTCCCTCTTCAATGGCAAAAAAAAAAAAGAACTCCAATTTGACTGTTGACATTTTAGGTGTTTTGTCCAACAGGTTACAGACCCTAAATCTCCTGTTTGTCCTGGAAAACAGAGACCCTGGGGAGAAGTAGCATCAGTGACAGATTTGTAAAGCTACAGGACCTGCTCACCCACCTGGTAAAGTTGAGTGCAGGTGGCATGTGTGGCATTCCAAATAAGCAGGGGCACTTTTCTAACAGACACTGAGAAATTCTTTGAAATGTAGCAGCTCCTCATTCACAGGTCGTTAAAAAGGCATAAGATGCAAAGAGACCAACAGGGCTGAGACCTGGCCAAAAAGAGGGGCTGAGAGGCTGCTGGGCTCCCAGCTGTAGGCTGAAGCTATCGCTATACATTTCATCTTCTTGGGGGTGTGTGTGTGCGAGAGAGAGGACCCTGATGCCCACCCTGGTCAGGATGAGGAAGAGGTAGTCCTCAAGCATCAGAGAGTGTGGCAAGAGTCTGGGTATTGAGTTAGCCCAGCTGTTTGCTTCCAGCACAGACAAGTCCCGGCCTGTTTTAGGCTTGAGGGTGTGGGTGAGGGGTCCACCTATTTGGCAGAATCTAAATTAGTAAAGAAATGTTTCTGATCTCAGCTTCACGTTCCCTTCAGAGGACATTTACTACTACAAATGGGTCTGGTCACAGCTGGATTTTTTATTCAGGAAATTGCCCTTCCTGTAGCCCTTTACTAACAAGAGCAGAATGATTCCTAGTAACAGAGAACTGATGCCCTTTTGTTTAGTTGGTTGGGTTGAGTTGTTTAGGTTTAACAGCTGATGAACAGCCAGTACTAGGCCTGTGCTAAGGCTTTGGTTTCAGTGTTCTTGTTGTCCATTTAATAGTGGCCTCAGGCCCTCAAAAGTCAGGTTAGCAAATGACCATGAGACCTAGAAGATGTGTAGAGAGTGACCAGATCAGAAACCTGTTGTCTATCTCATGCCCCACCCATGGCTAGAAAACAGGGCTGAAAGGGGTCTTTCTTCACCCTGAAACACTTTTTGCTGTGTCTGATTTTAAAATATCACACACCCCAACTACTCTTAGAAAAAGAAAAGAAACAATTCCTGTAATATTAGATAATGAAACTATAGATCTCGAAATGGAATTAGACAACTGGCATGGAATGAAATGGCCCTGGGTGCAAA
Source organism: Daubentonia madagascariensis (assembly GCA_023783475.1). Lineage (NCBI taxonomy): Eukaryota > Metazoa > Chordata > Mammalia > Primates > Daubentoniidae > Daubentonia > Daubentonia madagascariensis. Next base: position 15,511,037 of record JAKFHU010000487.1, read on the forward strand.
CTCTGGGAATCAGTCTTATAGTCCCAAGAGAATCCAATTTGCTTCTGAAAGAACCAATTTCTTCACTATACCATCTGGGCTTAAAACAAGAGGGCTAGTAGAACGATATCTGGCTCTAGGTGAAGATCCAACTAACAGGATTATTGTACCAATCAACCTTCAGGAAGAGTTTGCTTTTTATGGAATATGATGTGCTCAGTGATGTATCAGGATCTAAAAAGTACACTTCTCCAAGACAGATTTTCTACAACCTTTCATTGAGAATCCAGAACAATCTCTCTCTCTCTCTCTCTTTCTATATATGTATTCCACCCCCCACTTCTGGAAAATCAGTAGCTTTTAGTGGTTAATTGTTGGCTAAAAACCTAGAGAAAAACTTTCAGTGAATTCTTTTAAAATATCCACAATTCTCATCTAATTTCCTTGGCTGACTGAAATATTTAAAGGGATATTTGTTTTTTAAATGTTCCTAAAATGCCTCTTGGAAAATCAATGTAGTGATTTTAATTATATTGGGTTTTTCTTCCAATTTAGCAGACTGATTTCTTCTCTCTCTCTCTCTCTCTCTCTCCTTGATCCTTTTACCCCATAGGAAGACCAGCAGGAATCCTAATGAACATTCTGGACCTGATGACTATAGGGAGCTGGCAGTCTGGAGGGGGAGGTCATGGCACAAGAATGCACCAGGGCTGCCTACGTGGATGACACTGGCTAAGAAGGCAAAGGGACATCACACTCTTTCTAAAGTTCCTAGAAGAAAACGAACAAGAACATCCTATTTTTTTAAAAAAGGAAAAAGACATTTACACAACAAGAACATCAGGGAAAGCGATTGTCTCCTGGAAAAAGCTGACCAGTGTGTCTGATCTCCCTGGGTTAAAGCACACGGCAAAAAATCTCCTCGCTGGCATCTGAAGAGAGGGAGAGAGCATGTGGCTGGGGCACAGACGAAAGAAACTGAAGTCCTGGCTCACCGGAGGCCAGCTTCCCAGTTGGCTGCATGCAAAGGATTTCAGCATGTGGGCTGCCACCTCTGAACACCACACAGAAACTACATGAGAAATTAAGCCAAAGAACTACCTCAAATGTGGAAACCAAGCCTGAAAATGTGCAGTGAAAACATATGGGTCTCACTCCAACAAACGTCTTTTAAACATTAGACTCCACAAATGGTCTCTTTGGTTTGATAGGGGATGTCTGCCCTTGTCGAGAGTCTCGGGACAACTGCCTATACAGGTTGTCCTGGTACGCCTGAGCCACAGGTAGGGTCCGAGCCACCTTTACATCGGGATAGGAGGAGGCCTGGCTGACTCTCTCCAAGAGGTCTCCACGAGACCCGTTAGCCAGCATCCCATGGGGGCTGTAATAATCGTCCTCCAGCAAATGGCCATTCTGTGCATTGTTGGTTTTGTTATAAAAGGCAATGTTGCTGATGGATGACGGTGGACTGAAGGACTCAGGCTGAGGCAGGTTGCCTGGAGATGTGGGACTGAGAACGGTATCCACTGATGACACTGCCCAGGTCCGATTCTGCTGGTGAAGGTGGGGGTACTGCTGAGTCCGGGCTGTTTTATCTATGATCCCCATGAATGGTGTGGTCCTGGATCGGGTGGGCTCACTGGGGTAACCTCCTTGAGTGGGAGATACTGGCGACAGCTCATCACATGACCTATCGTATGCCGGTTTCAGTGGGATCTCCATTTGTTGAATCGAGGAAGATGGCCGGAAGGAAGGAGCGAGGTTGGAGGTGGATGAGATACTATTGCTGGATGGGGAGAAGCGAAGGCCTACACTTTGGGAGTGCAGCAGTGGCCTGGGAGTTGGTGGGTGGGGTTTGATTTCATTAGGGTTGATACTGATAGGTCTCCTGATTAAATGTGAGACATCAGGGGAACCTAGCTGGCTGGAGGACCGCTCCAGATCTAGTTTTGAATGACAGACTGGGTAATAGGATGCTGACTGGCTACGCCCAATCTGTGGTGTCTGGCTGTATCTCATTCCACCTCGATATGCTGAGGAAGGTCGCTGTGGAAGATCTTCTTTGGTCAACCCTCCATGCTGACAGATGGCCCCTGCGCTCAGGCTTGCTTGGACATGCTGCACTGGTCTCCCATCCCCTACAATTCCCCCAATTGACCCCTGATAAACCAACCGGCTCTGACTTACTCCCATGTCTCCTTGTGAAGACTGGTATTTACCAGCCATTGAATGGGCTACTTGGCCATAGGCTCCTGTGGGGATTACAGTGCTTGAATGAACTGCTGAGCTAGGCTGGTTACTTCTCACAATCTGGGCCTTGGCAGGCTGTAGCCTGAGCCCTTGCTGGGGAACTGCCACAGGGAGCTGAGGCATCTGGTAGGGCCGCTGGGCCATTTTCGATAACGGAGATTTGGGTCTGCCAGGAAGCTGACTGACATTTGTTTCTTGCTGATAGCGTACGGGTGAACCAGACTGGGATCTATAGACACTCATGCTTTCAGCGGGAGGGCTGGCCCGATACTGAGGGCCTCTCCGGAGAGGGGAAGGGGGAGGACTTGGGTATTCTTTGCCCTGCCCTCCCATGGGAGGGGGGCTAAAACGGTAGGATCCACTCTGATGAGCTGGGGAAGTATGTGGTGGACTAGGCCTGTAATGAGAGTTCTGATGAGTTGGAGAAAGAGCAGGTGAGGTGGACTGGTAGCCCTGCCTAGTGGGAGAACCTACAGAACTACTGGAGCGGAAGTCAAAAACCTGATGAGAGCCAAGAGGTGAGCTAGAGATGTAGGCTGAGTCCCGGTGGGCTGGAGAGGAAGGTGGGCTCTGGATTATTGGGAGCCCCTGACTGGGCCGAGCCTCTGTCTGGAGGCCAATGGAAACATTTTCAACATCCTGTTCCAGGTACTCCTCCTCAAATATGTCTTGTACAGAGTATATATCTTCATGCTGCGGTTCAGGTTCTGTTTCTTCTGGAAGCTCCTGCTGAGGCTGCTGCTGTGGCTGCTGTGGCGGCTGCGGCGGCGGCGGCTGCTGCTGCTGCTGCATCTGTCTACACTCTTCTTCCACTCTCATCAGAAGTCTCTGGATCTCACGGTTGTTTGGACATAGCTTGATGGCCTCGTTCAGGTCCTCTAAGGCTGCTGCAAACTGTCTGCTTAACAAAATGTAAACACAGGAATTGGAGTTATTCTGAATCAACGGGAATCACCAAGAACTGAGAACATGGTCATTATTTCACAGAACAGTAGTGGCATCTGTGGGAGTCTGGGGTGTTTTGGTTTAGTTTGATTTGTAAGGAAGGAAACAAGTAAGCTGTCATTCTAAGAGTCCAGGATGATTCCCTAGCCCATCCAGCCTCCATCTTCCTTCTGGCCTCTCTGGGATCAGTGGAGAAATGTCCCCATTGTGTCAGTCCAGCCAGGCCCTTCAGGAAGATTCTCTTAGTGCCCAAACACACACCAGGCAGTATGAGGGTTGGGTGGGGTTGTCATTTACAGGGTCACTGTCAAATAGCTTAGGAACAAAACAGCAACTATAATATTTAAAAATCTTGCTGATGCAGCAGAAAATTTTCTTTGTATTCTCAATATTTTGGCTCCAAATTTCAGGCCTGTTCTATCCTAGGCAAGAACCTGTCCTCTGCCCTTTCTACCCCTCACCCCACGGCACTGCTGTGTCTCCATTTGCTCTGTCAAAAGTGGGGCAGGTTATTAGGTAACTCAGGTCTGGAGCAAAGCTGACCCCAAGGAGATTCTAATTCACAAATGAAGAAGTGAACTGTCAGAAATATTCCCATCTTCTCTATTAATATCGCCTGAAAAGGGGAAATTGGCCTTGTGGAAAAGGAACAATCCAGAGGGAAAGAGAATTTGATAGTCAAGCTTCTGTAAAACCTCTGATACCCCAGCTAGTTAAGAATAATATCACTGCCACCATCATCAGTAGCCTCCACCTGGGTGTGATTTTTAGGACATACCCCCCCTGGTCACAGCAATAAACCCAAAGCAGTTCTTTCTCATGCAGTTTGGGAGAAGGTAGGGTGCTGGGCAGGAGGCATCAAGGACAGTGACAAGTTATCCAAAGATCACTGATGGCAGATTCTAGGTCCTTCTGGAGGCTTTCCTGCCCAGTGGCCAAACTATAGCAGACGGGCATGAGGAATGGTGGAATGGTGTTTCTCTTGGGCCCTCTCAATCCTGGCAGCAAGGACCTCCTGACTCCGTGTGTGTGTGTGTGTGTGTGTGTGTGTGTGGTGTGGTGAGAAGGAGGTTTGATGCCACCAGACTTGAGGAGAGTCCCAGAAGGAAGCCTAAATAATTCAGGGATTTCCCCAAATGCTTTTAAGAAAAGAAAGAGGGGCCTGTGAAGTTAAGTGACCCATCATACTTTTCCCTTTAAAAGGGTTGGTAGGATGTTTTAAGTGACATCTTCTTTAAGTCACTGTTGTCTGTTTATGCTGTCTGCTTTGGGGGTTGAAAAGTGATTGAGATTTGGCAGAGGATTCTTGGAAGAAGGTGACATTCTTCAATGAAAAAGCATTTTTCTCCCAAAGTAAAATGTTCTTGGTCTCCGTAGCCCAGATTTTCCGATCTTTAGCTGAGCACTATGCTATTGGAGCCATCCCCAAAGCTTGGCCTTAAGAGTCCTCAAGGACAGAGACATATTTGGGTACATATGCCCCAGGGTGGCCTACATTGCCTTGGCCAAATTTTCGAAAAGAGACCTCTTGCTTTTCACCCTCTCTCTCTCTCTCCTCACCTGCTGCTGCGTTTTGCCCTTGCTCTTGCATAGTAAGCTTCATAAGATTTCGGTTTCAGCTCCAGGGCCTTAGTAGCAAATTCCTCCGCCATTCCAAAATCCTGTCATTATAATAGGTGTGCAAATGAGTCATTGAAGAGATATAAAGAATAGACAACTTGGGAATAAAACAAATTATTTTTACATTTCTTTGACATTTATGGATGGAACACCTGGGACTCTGGACATGCCTGACATGGCCCTAGCCATGTGGCTCATGGACTGAAAGTTCCTTCTGCCTTTGCCCTGTGTGGCCCTGCAACTGCGCACTGGACTTTATCTGCCCAGAGTATTAAAATACTTTTAATTTGCCATCTTTCTGCCTTTCTAATAAAGTTCTTTTCAGCCCAGAAGCCAAATGCTGACCCTTTACCATGAAGCTCCTGAAGTTGGAAACCTGAACTTGTTACTCATGCATGTATGAGGCAAATGTACCCTCAGACACCTAATGTGGACCCTTGTCCTACCCCTACACCTTCCTACTGCACCCACTAGACCTTGGCTTTCTAAGAGACAAGAACGTGTCCTGTGACATCCAGGAGGATGGCATCTGAGTAAAGGAGAACCGCACTGTCCAGAGACCAGATGGAACAGGGACATTGGACAGACCTGGGTTCAAGTCTCTGGTCTGCTTTATACCCCTGCAGAGTGTGTTGTATAGTTCCTCATCCATGCCTATTTCAGAGGTAGAACTAAGCACAAGGCATTTAAAAGCACTGTACAGTTCCTAGTACATAGGAGGTGCTCAATAAATTATAGCTTCCTATTTCACAGAGGTTTCTCTGGCTTGTTCCTTCTCTTAACTGGTTCTTTACTTAGGACATATTTAAAATAAAAAAATAAAACAGGAGAAGACCCTAGCTGTGACTTGGGTCTGTGACATCTCTGGAGGCTCCCTGGAGGAACATGGTCTCAGAGATATTTGTTCTCATTTTGAGAACCCCTGGGAACAGGGATGATGCTGACAAGGCAGAGTCCATAGTTTTTAAGATCCCCTTAAATATTAAGCTAAAAGGAAAGGTTTTTCCCTTCTTTTAATGTCAAAGCCATAGTATATAGCATGGTGGCCTCTAGTTACACTCATGATTCCTAAGGCAGAAAACAAGGCCTTAGGCAGAACAAAGGCCCTGGGGCATAGGTAAAAATTTAGAAAAAATTAATGAGATATTTTCTACCAAAGAAGACAGACTTCTGTGCTTAGCACAGTGTTGGTCCACGGGAGGTGATTATTAACTGTTTCTGAACAAATGTGGAGCTACTCTGTTTCCAACCTTATGCTTTACTTTTTTCTTTTGGGACAATCATTATTTCTGGAAATATTAGAGTTTAAGAAGTAGGTATTTGTTAGGGAAAAAAGAGGCCAGCAGGTTGGCAGTGACTTCTGAGCTTTGCCTCATTCTCACTGGCTGGTGCCATGGGAGACCCTTGGTTCTGCTTCTTCTGTTTCACAGGAGAAATTACAGGCATAAGAACCTCACTGCCTTTCCCCAAGACTGTCCCCCCTTCCCTCCCCAGTGGAACCTCATCCATGTCCCTATTCCCCTCAGACCCTGGGCCAACTCTGTCTCCTAGGGCCATGACTATGTCCTCTGAGACAGCCAAGTTTATCCCAGGGCTCTTTTCTTTTTTCCCTTTTTTTGGAACAGTGTCTTGCTCTTGCTTTAATGCCTGGGCTAGAGTGCAGTGGTGTCATCATAGCTCACTGCAACCTCAAACTCCTGGGCTCAAGCAATTCTCCTCACCTCAGCCTCCTGAGTAGCTGGGACTATAGGTGCTCGCCACCATGCCTAGCTATTTTTTTTTTTTTTTTTTTGTAGAGATGGGGTCTTGCTATATTGCTCAGGCTGGTCTCAAACTCCTGGCCTCAAGCGATCCTCCCACCTTGGCCTCCCAAAGTGCTAAGATTACAGCTGTGAGCCACCGCACCCGGCCTCAAGGCTCTTTTCATTGTTAGGTTTTAGGGCCTGAAATAGATGATATAAAGGTCATATATACAAATCATCTTTCTGGAATTGACAGCAGATACCTTGCCACTGAGGTTTAAATGTACAGCTGAGTTCTTTATTGATCAACATTCCTGTTTGGCTTGGATTATTTCTAACTCCTAAGGAACTGTGAGACCTCAGGCTGGTGGATGTCAGACATTCCTGACATGATCTTGCTATTCCCAGGATCTGGGAGAGGTTTCTTGGCTTGGGAGTGTCTGCATGTCAAGGGAGCAGTGGCTGAGGGAGCATTGGCTGAGGACGTCCAAGACCGTATCTGTAAGGCAGGCAAGAAGGACCAAGGACTACTAGGGAGGAAATAAAGGGCCAGAAAGAGTTCTAAGATTCCCTCTAGGACAAAGAGGGACACGGCATGCTGGAATAAAAAGATGAAGAAAGAAGTGAAAAGTTCAAGAATAGCCTGAGAAATTAAACCTTGAAGTCCATGGTCCTGAGCCCTCTTTCCAGCCTTTCCTTAAATGACTAGGGAATATACTAGAAAGGAAGGGAATGACCAAAATTCATATCTAATTGCTGCTGGAGTTCTAGTGACCTCTGCTCTCACATTTTCCCAAAGACCAGAAAATTAACTTGGGGATATGGGTATGGGGATGATGTTATTATAATAACCTTCAGCGGGAATTGTGAAAATTCAGAAAGCTACAAAGTACTCATAGCATTAACTTTTTTACAGTTTGAGACACAGATTGAACTTAGACTTGATTTCTTTCAAATTGCAAATGTCAGTGCTCTGTGAAGGACAACCAAGTTCCAAATGGGGCAGAGAAGGATTTCAGGGGCCTGGTAAAAACCAGTGACATGGATGATCAACTTCCAGAACCGCAGAAAGGAGTTGGGATGAGAGGGACTTACGTTCATTTTCCTGCGACATCGAGAGAGGTTGAGGAGGAGAGACACTTTTAGTTCCCGGAAGGTTTTCAAGTCCTCACCAAACCCTTCTCTAGGGAACTTCTTCAGAGCGTACTGGTAGCGCTGGGCAGCTTCCTTTACTTTACCTTTCTAATGGGAGTACAAGATGGCAAAACACACCGTTGGTCTGCTGAGCAGATGAGGAAGTTTGGTACCTACTCTCTTCCTCCTCTCAGCAGTTGTTACTAAGGGTTAACCCTCCCAAACACTGGCCTAGGGAGTATGTCTGGCCCTGATGGTCAGAACAGAAGGGTCTAGTCTTTTCTATAGGAAATTCGCCTTGCAGAAAAGGCAAGGTTGAAGGGAATACCCAAGACCCAAGCCAGAGAAACAAAGCCTTGGCAAATGGAAGGCCTTGGACCCCAGCTTTTCAACTGGTTCCCAAAGGGGCTGACCTTGCTCATTTCGAAGTTCATTTTTCTTGAACTGATCTCACTGGGACATATATAATTTCCTAGTCCCAAGCACTCCACAGTCATTATTTCTTAATTTCTGGCTTGTCTGGAGACCTCTTTTCTTGTCTGATGCTCCACCTTGCCAGCCCTCTAGAAGTAGTCATTCTCTTCCTCACAAAGGATGTGGGAGCTAAAGCAATCTAACTGTTGTTTCTCTAATCTCATGGCATAAAATAAACCAATCAGTTTTCCCTGTTTTTGGAAAAGGCATGAAGTAGGGTGGAAGCAGAGAAGTAAAGCTTAGAATTTGTCATTCCATCTGACTTTGTAGGAGGGATTTTCCAGGATGAAGTAAATCTATGATCAACTTAGGGATCTGACCACAGTGGCCTTGAACTTTCCTTACTTTTTATATCTGAAAATCTACAAGCTGAGTCCAGAAAGATGCAGGAGGCATCCCATACCCTTTTACCTTATCTTTATCTACTTTATTCCCTCTGTATAGTTGCAACTCCACAGGGACACCAATCTTTTATTTTTCCTTTAGCACCTTTCACTAAGGAGCGATCTGGAGTCTTCCAAGATAGAATCCTGGGGGAAACAATAATAGCTCTGACTGTTTTCCTTAGGATATAGGACTCCTTGCCTTAGAATACCAGACGTTATTCTACATCCAGGACTTAGATTCTTGAGAGCAATGCCATTTTGAAGTCCATAAATATGACATCAAGAATAATGAGGACCTTCTTCGAAGTCGTATGAAATCAAGGTTGGGCCAGGGCTCAAGTTTCCTGAAAGCCTGAGAGTCCTAGATTACCATGACTCTCACTTAAAAGGTACTTAGAAGATAGAACTCTGCTTCCAGGAATTGGTATACTCCTGACACAGGGGAAACGATATGCTTCACAATCATTTCCTCATCTTTTAGGCCTAAGGATATGTCAGTGATGCATGCTGTCAAAAACTGTATTTGTATTCATGTTCAGGAGAAGATAATCCAGCTAATCTTAACACAAAGAAATGACTTTGACATGGAATATTCTTAAGGAACTATAGGCCATGGGAGTGTGTGTTAGAGTATGGAGCTTTTAGCTTGAATTGTGAGTACAAAAAGACTCCAGGCTTTTTTTTGTTGTTGTCATTCAGTGAATAACTTCAAACAAATGTTATAATTGCTATTTGTCGTGGTTTCTTTATCTTATTCAAGGATCCTTATATTATTACTATAGACTTTTAAATTTATGTTAATATTAAATATGAAAGCTAAGATCAATAGACTGGAAATAGCTACACTACATAATTTTATTTTTACTTGTCCCAAGAGTTCCTAGATCCCACTTAGCAGATTCCATGTAAAATCTATGTAACCACTTATTAGTGGCCAGGTCCAACTAGGGCTTTCGGCTGATCAGCTGCAGGCACACGTCGGCTACCACTGCTCTCTTCTCATAAGGCAAAAACCAAGGATCCCAACTTATGAGACCATTGCTGAGGAATGGCATTCTCCCTTCACCTCTAGAACAAATGATGGGAATTGTGAAGACTTTGGAAGATTCTACATGTAGAAAACAGTCAGTGGCTGTTTTGAGGAAACTTTGTTCCTCCCTCCCCTCACCTTATAAAACATGTCCCCCTCTTCCATCAGCTTGCTCAAGAGGATGATCATGATGTCTGGTTTGGAGGTGGCCATCGCCCATGTGGCTGGACCTGCAGTGTACAGGATGCATGATGGGTAAAAAACTCATACAATGTAAGGGTGGTAGGAAGCTAGGTGAAAAAAACACCCTGGGGGAATTTCTGCTGAGAGAACAACTTGCTCCACAATAATTACCTCATCTTTTAGACTTGGGAGTATTTTAGTGACTCCCACTGCCAAGAAGCTGCATTGGATTTGTATTCACCTTAAAATAAGAATATCTGAACTGTCTGAGCCTGCACCACAGGAGGGCAGCAAAACCTGTGTGTCTCATGTGGGCAGGCAATGGCTTAGTCTGAAATTATTTTAAATAAGGAAATTGGAAGAAAGGGTTTACATTAAACATCACCGCAGGATTTGAAAAATCCAAAAAGGGTAATTTATTTTGGATCTGGGACTCAAAACCCTCAGATGTTTAGTCTCTTAATATTAAAATATGCAGTTTGCAGAAGGGAAACCATTAAAAACTCTAAAGGCTCCCTTAAATTATAAATACCAAACAGGACTCCCTGGGATTCACTTTGAATCAGGAGCATAGTTTGAATGTCAAACAGACATGAAACAAACCAACATTATTGAGGACGACTTCACCCACAAAGAGAAAGGAAAGGTTAAATTGATTAGTTTACAGATGCCTGAATTATTTACCAACTAACCTTTTCAGAGTTAGTTATCAAAAGTTCAAGTTATTCTCTACAACAGTCATTAAAAAAAAAATCTTCTTTTAAGGTGAAGTAAATTAAAAGATTAGAGGTGTAGGGAACTCATGCAGGCTAAACCAAAGAGGAGAAGGCAAAGCTGACCAAGCCATCAGACCACGCCTGATGCTGACAGCGGTGAAATATACCTCGTGGGCGACTCGGTAACGTCTGACAACCTTCAAAGAAAGGAGAAAACAAAAAGTTGTAGGAAAGGAAAAAAAAATGGATGAAGGTGAAAAAAAAAAAAGAAGGAGAAAGCAGCAGTGAGAGGCAGGCAACAAAAAAGCCAACATATCAGCCAACCCTTGTCTACAGGTCTGTGGGACGGGGAGCAGCTGGGACAACGCAGCAGGGACTTGAGAGTCTGAAGCACATACAGAGCAAGGGAAAGCAAAGGCTCACAGCAGCGCAGAGATCCAGGATGCTTACGGGGTGGGGCTGGTACAGAGGCAGCACTAAGATGTGCTAAAGGCCGGAGCAGCCTCCTGGCTAAGGCCATGAGGGGCATGGCAGAGAACCATATGATTCTGGACACAGGGTACTATAGACCACGGCTCAGATGGTGCTTTCTCTGGGCCATGAGCCTCTCTGTTCACTTGGATAATAACTGGGCCAGGGCAGAGGGGGAGCTATATATATACACTCACACCAAATACCCAGGGCAGCCAGACTATTGGACCAGTCTGGCCCCTGGGCACAGATGGCCAACACCTTCTTCCTTTCTCCTACCTATCTTGGCTCCTTTCTTCAGAAGAGTGACAACAACAGAAGTGTTCCGGCACCCCACTGCCCTATCCAAAGGGCGCATGCCACTGTAGTCAACATGCTCGATCATGGCTCCATGATCTACCAGGAACTGGACCTAGGACAAGGATCAAGCAGAGCAGTTAACACAGGTGTAATGGCTCAGCACTGTTGCTCTAAGGGCTCTAGCTGCTGCCTGCCCTTTTTCAACTTCTGGGCTGAACCAGGCTATGTAGCCATGGTATTTCAGGCCTTAGCTATATTCTTGGTTTTTTAAAGCATTTTGAATATTCTTGCCATCTAGCAAGTATAGGTCTGAGAACTTTATATCAGGAATCATCAAAATGTTACTCTACCTTTGACCCCAGATAGTATTATGGATGGAGAACAGTCTCCATCCCTACTCTCCTGAGGCTTGTTTAGAGGCACTCACCACCTCAGCATCACCATAGAAAGCTGCCAGGTCCAGTGGGGTGCGGCCATTCTTGTCAGCATGGTCTGTGGCAGCTCCATTATCCACCAGAGAACGTACTACTGAGAGATGGCCCTTCAAACAAGCCCAGCTGAGGGCTGTCAATCCTTCTTTGTCCATAAGGGCAATGGAGGCACCTACAAAAGCAGTGATAACACAGGACTTAGGAAACATGAAAGCTCATAGCAGGAGGGAAAGCTAGTACTGAAGGTATACACTCTGCCAAAGAACACCTTTTGTTTCTGGACTATTTCCATTAACCTAGTCAAATCATTAAAATGCAAAATTAAAAAAAAAAAAGATTGATCTTAGTATGTCAGTTATATCTCAATAAAACTGTGAAAAAATTGACCCTATAAGCTGGCAATAAAACACAGTCTGGTGGTTTTATTGGGTATTCAAGGTCTTCCACAATCTATTCCCAATTACTCTCTATCCTTAAATTTCATTAATCCCCTGGAAGAATCCTCTACTTTGGCCAAACGGATATGCTCACTGCCTCTAGAATCGCCCATAAATATTCCTGCATCCTCACTTTTGCTTATGTTGCTCCATGTTTGGAATATCTTTTCTTTCCCCATAACTTGCCTCCCTTCTACCCATTCTCTAGCAACTATCTCAATGCTCCTGCCTCCTAGAAGCTTCTCCCAGTTCACTGTTGCCTCATCTTAAACCTGTTTAACACATGTCACCTTATTCTGTTATGTATCTACTTTTATGTATCCCACTTGCATGTAATAAATTCTCAATGAATCTTTTCTGAACTGAATGGAAGTCTTCCATTTATAATAATGTTAACTCCTTGAGAGAGCCCAGGACATGTTTATCACTGATGATAGTATCAGGCCACTTTCTCCCTCCCTAGAAAGTGGGGGAAATGGACACATGGGAGGACACTGAGCCCAGGCCACAAAAGAAATTCAGAGTTTAATCTAATACAGTTGAACTCATAGAAATACAGAATAAAATGATGGTTACCAGAGGCTGGGGGATGGGGAGATTGGGGAGATGTTGGTCAAAAACACAAAATTCACTTAGATAGGAGAAATAAGAGATCTACTATACACCATGATGACTATAGTTAATAACAATATACTGTATACTTGAAAATTGCTGAGAGAGTAGATTTGCGTATTTCCACCACAAAAAAAGATATGTGAGGTCATGCATATGTTAAATAGCTTGACTTAACCATTCCACAATGTATATATATACAGGTTGGGCTCTCTAACCTGAAAATCTGAAATCTGAAATGATCCAAAATCCAAAACTTTTTCAGTGCTGACATGACACTCAAAGGAAATGGTCATTGGAGTGTTTCAGATTTCAAATTTTTGTTTTGGAAATGTTCAACTGCTAAGTATAATGAAAATATTCCAAAACCAAAAAATCTGAAATCTGAAATACTTCTGGTTCCAAGCATTTCAGACAAGGGATATTCAACCTATATTGAAACATCACATTGTAGACCATAAATACAGTCATGTGCTGTATAAGGATGTTTTGGTCAATGACGGACTGCATATATGATGGTGGTCCTATGAGACTATAATACTGTGGTTTTACTGTACCTTTTCTATGTTTAGATATACAAATACCTACCACTATGTTACAACTGTGTATGGTATTCAGTATAGTACATGCTGTCCAGGTTTGTAGCCTAGGAGCAATAGACTACACCATACAGCCTAGGTGTGTAGTAGGCTATACCATCCAGGTTTGTTTAAGTACATTCTATGGTGTTTGTACAACAATGAAATAGCCTAACGATGCATTTCTCACAATGCATTTCTCAGAGCGTATCCTGAGCAATGTATGACTGTATAAACAGTATTTGTCAATTAAAATAATAATTAAAAAAAAAGAAATTCAGAATTTACTTAAACTATTCAGCCTTCTTCAATAACCCCAACCCCACCCTTTTGTATTCTGCATCTGCTTCCCTTCAACATTTCTATTTTCATCTGTAAGGACAGGATCAAGCATACTTGAGAGGCTGTTTTGTAATCAGTCTAAAATTCAATATATGTTTGGTTCTTAAGGCCTAGACTGTTCTTCAATGGCGAGGAGCCCATCATTTCCTTGCTAGTTTTAAAGAGTACCTAAGAAAACTCTTTTCACATAGTTGGCATGTCATACTTACTAACTAAATTAGAGATCAACTTACTGTACATGGGACATTGGGCTGCCTCCTCAGCTGGACAGGATTCAGACATCAGCTCAAGCTTAGGACCTGCCACAGCCAGGCTCAGAGTCTACTCAGCAGTTATCTGGCCTATCACCTTTGTATCCTTAGAGGTTAGCAGACTTTGTGGCTTCCCACAGCAGGATGCAAAGCTGGAAGAGACCACACCTCTAACCCTGATGAGAGCCATTTATGTACTGGGTTATCTTTTCATAATGGCGTTAATTTGTAATTAAAATATTGACTCTAACATGGAATAAATTTGAATATGGGAGAGAATCCAAGGAGTTTTCTCAGATGCAACATCTATAAATTCCCTGGACAAAGTCTCCAGTGGTAGAAAAAACAGAAGGATAAGGTTTTTGAGGTATATTACAGATATACTGATTTTCCAAAGATAAGGAAAGGTGGAATTTAAGAAATTAAAAGGCGGTACATATAAGACAAATCCATAATATGTTCAATACTTCCAAAATTCAATTATAATCATCTTCTTTCTTTTCTTTCCCACGCAGTTAAAGAAATCACAATTCTCCCAAACATCCATCTTACAACTTTGGAGTTATCTGCAGCTTCCCTGTCTTATTTCCTATATCTAATCAGCCTTTACATCCAACATATCTCTTGCACTTATCCCTTTTGTCCTATCCGGAAAGATACTGCCCCTGGATTAGGACATCATTATGTATCAGCTATTACAACAGCATCCTAACTGATCTCCTGGCTCACTATAATTCCTTCATCAAATCTACTATTCACACTACTGCCAGAGTAATTTTTTTTTAAAAGCACAACTCTGGTATCAATTCCCTTTTTAAAAGTTTTTAAAGGATCCTCACTTCCTTCAGAATTAAGTCCAGGTTCTTTTAACCTGGTCTTTTAACATTTCTTTCCACATACCTTTCCAGTTTTATTTCCCAATGGTCCTCTTGTACTTCACTGGACAATTTGCATATTTCCCCAAACCTGTTCTGTACTGTTACTCCTCCCTGACCATTCATCTATATTACTTCCTCTCTCTAAATATAGAACATTTTTCCCATTCAAGTTTCAACGTATGTCCTATTCCAACTCAAAGGACATCTTTATCAGAGCACTCAGGATTCTCTGCTTTTTAAGGTGTTTATCTTTGTTTCATCTCTTTCTTGCCAGATTATCGACCTTTGGTGGCACAGATTATAGTTTATTAAAAAAACCCCAAATCCCTTATATTTCCTAGTATACTGTTCTGCAAATAATGTAGACTAAATAAATGTTTGTAGAATTTGTTTCAGTGAAAGTCTCTCATTTAAGTGTGAAAAAAGTTAAACAGTCCAAAGATCAGAATGTCTTCATTGGTAAAGGAGAACAAATATCTGGAATCTATGTCTAATAAGCTTCTGCTGGTATATCAGACAGACACTGTACAGCTATCTAAAGGTTATCAGTGGCTGAAGAGGTCCAGCGGACTCAGTTTGTTTTGGAATATTTACTCCTGCCACATAGTATCTAGGCACATCCTTCTCTCTCCCTCCCCCCCAACCCAGCAGAAATGAGAATAGACATCATGAGGCCAGATTTGTTTGGTAGCTTGTATTGGGGAAGCAAGAGCCACTTTGTGCACTAGAAGAGCAAATCTCTCTTTCAGTTCTGACTCAACCTTGAGCCTGAGGTTGTGGAAACAAATTTTACTTGAAGGATACAATACGGCTAACGATCCAGTAAGTCTCTGACTGAACTGTAGTATGAAATCTTAGAAGAAACCTAATCTTCTTCTTAATGCAACTACCCTCAGCTGCTTAGGCCTGGGCATAACTCTTCAGGAGGTTGGTTTCCTTGAAGGAAAGTGCATGTGCTTATGGATATAATTATAGATGTTTAGGCTGAGTTTACTAATAGTGGGGGCTGATTGGAATGGAGTCATTATGGCTTCAGTCACAAACTCACTGCCTCCTGCTTCATGCAAATGCTCAAGCTCCACCAGATGGCAATGCGGAGTTACCAGTGACTCGAGCTTTTTCTACTACAGAGGTTCATTATCATCAGCCACAGGTGACTGAGGTCATAGCAATCGACAGGAGCCTGAGATGCTTTTATGATGGTGGTGTGTCACAACCTCCTTCAACTTACTTCCCATTCACCAGGAATTTGTGGATGTTGGTAAGTGTCAAAAGAAATTTATTACAACAACAGGATAATAATATTCCAATTTCCCATACAGGGTCCCACTGTCAGCAGGTGTCTTAATTGCCATTTACCTCCTTTGGATTAAAAAAAAATATTAGTTGTGCAGGCTTAGAGAAGAATTGATAAAGTCAAAATACAATCCCTGGAAGATGAACAGTTATTGAGTATACATTAAAAAAATCAAAGTTTGGAGATTACTGATTTGAATGAGCATTTAGAATACGTCAATTTGACTATAATCCCTCAAGTCATAAGGAAATAGAAAATGGCAGAGTTAGAAGGTTCCACTATATATAAGGAGAGGAGATGGCCTTTCATTTTCTAACCAACTAGATTAATAATATCTGTTCTTAACATCTCCTGGACTCCATTGCTGGAAATCATGAGTTCACTGGGTTATTATGGGCACTGGTCAGCCAGCTCTGGCATCCCAGGACTCACCTTGTGCAAGCAGAAAGTCCACAGTTCCTAGATGGCCTTCGGAAGCAGCCATCATCAGGGGAGTACGGCCCTGCTTGTCTGCCATGTTGACATCAGCTCCATGGGTGAGTAAAAGATCAACAATCTACAAGTGCAGAGAAACAGGGACTAATTAACCCAAGAAGAGCTGCTGAGAAGATACACGCATACCATCCCTTATACCGTATGAACTCCTACTGCTGTACAGGTGAGTCACCTCTGTATGTAGCTTTCCACTGCAAGAACCCCCTATAAGTACCTGTACAGTCCTAGTACTATGTGACTTATTCTCTAACTCTCTTAGGGACAGCTACATGAGAAAGATTCAACTCTGAATATGTGACTCAGCTACTAAGTAAAAAAGAATTTAAGATAACAAAGGTCAAGATGTAGACTAAACAATTCCATAATGGAACTTCCAACATAAGTCACTACCTATATCAGTGCTATTTTATTACCCCCTAGCAGTTGCAAATTTGCCTGCAGTTAGTATTTATGACTGAACTGAATACAATAAAGTGCCTCTGATAACTCTTTAGCACTGTTTGGCTTCTACAGCCTTTTTTCTACCTAAATACTTCTGAAGATTATTATCAATATGCTTTCTTTTCCCTCCTAAGTATATAAATTAACATTTATCCAGAATCCAAACATCTGGAAAGACTGTATAACTACAATTTGCATACACTGCATTTTCTTTTAGCAAGTCTCAGACATCTCCAAGTAAGTGGTTAGTGGGGAGCTGTGGAGAAATGAACCTTCCAAGGAACCTCTGGATACTGTGAAATGTAAGAGGGAGGTCACTTCATGACCAGGACAAAAGTAGTATATATAGTATATATAATCTATATCACAATAATGGTTTTGAATGTTAACTTTTTGACATAGTCTCAATTAACCAGAATATTCCTCAACTAGGGTAACCAACTGCTGGTAACCCTAAATTTGCTTTGTTAACCTCCACTGTTCTTGCATTAAAGTTCCCACCGTAGATGACTCTTCCTGAGGACTGGTATGGCTACTCGCTACCTGCCGTGCCTGACGAACAGTGCTGAATAGGGGCACTGCGCCTCGGCGGTTTGGCTGGGCCACTGCCGCCCCTTGTTCCAAGAGTAGACGGCATACCTCCAGTTTGCCCCTTCCCGCTTCTGTGCTAAGGCAGAGACAAAGGACTGAGGAAGGGTCTGCTAGGTCAGGTCTTTCCTAACCAAGCATAAATGATGGTTGATTGTTATGTTTTAATCCAGAATAATGATTTTAACCAGACTATAATTGTAAGGACATTTTAACATGAAGACATAATTAAAAAAAATTAAAGTAACAATTTAAGGGCAATAAAATAATTAAATTATAAAAATCACTTTGATCAAATCACTGTTTTCACTCACATGGATTCTTTTGCTTTGGCCTACCTCTTTTTTGGTACCTCTTTCTAACTATAAATCTTCTACTAGTCTATGCATGGATGGAATCTGAAGAAGGCATTTGCAAAGAAGGTTCTTTTTGAGAATTAGCGATAATACTGGTCCACTTTATTCTCAGGCATTCTAACCCTCTTAGGCCAAAGTAGATTCATCTAGGGCCACCTGGGCCAGTTAAATTTTTTAGTTGGAGTCTAGTCCTTTGCATCCATTTTTTATTGAAGCGATTGTCAAGTAATAGTCTTGAAGATGAGAAAAGAGGTGTGACAAAGGCTATGTTCTTTTGAATATAAAATAATGGCGTCACAGGTAAAAAAAATAGCTGTAGTGAGTTTAGACATAGAGAATAAGATCTAAAATCATTCTTGTGCTATTGTCCATGGTTACAGTCTTTGATATGCTGGAGATTCCATGAATGCCTATTTTGTTCTCAGAGTGCCAATTCAATAGTAGAAAGAAGACTTTGGAGCTACTAAGTCCATCTTTTAACAAATATGTACTTGTTTCATTTAACCAAGGGATCTCAAATGCATAGGTTTATTGTTTTAAAGACTGGATGAAGGGTAGGGAGGATAGAAAAGAATGCTAGAACATGGTAGGAGTTATGTTTCATTTTAAAGAAAGAAGATGGAGAATTTTTTTTCCAAACTGACTTGGGAAATTGATGTGGCAGTCAGCAGATCCTTCCTTTATTATGGCCACCTACTCCAAACACAAATCAGAAAGTGATAATATTTGGCAGGTGCAGATACTGCAGTTTGCAAATGTTGGAATCGAAACAGAGAAGCAACTGAAATTCAAATCAAATGGCCACTTGCAAATTATGGCATGCATTTTATCTTTGGGCTTGGCCAAATTTATCCACAACTGAGTCATACACAAAATCCACCTGTAATTTCCACAAAGATAAACCTTCACATAATCTTTTCCTTCCACAAGGATAAGAAAGGCTTATGAAGGAAAATGTGACAGTTTTAGAAGATACACGCACTCTTAACCCAGATCGATCTATGGCTTGTATTACGTGTATTTTCAGTTTTATTTTGGAACCCTTGACATTGACATGTCTGTTCAGTTCCTCACGGAAGGGCAGAGGCTTGGTCCTATTTGAGGTAAGGGTCATTTCCAAGCCCTGAATGGATGAGCTCAGGTGCTAATGGCTATAATTATTTACTTGAAAAAGAAGTTTTGTCTCCTGTTCTTGAAATGCAAGTGATCTTTCCTCTTTCCCAAGTTTATATTTCTAACAGTTCTGAAAAAAAAAATCATTAGTTCTGTATATGGGTCAGAACACAAGAGTAGTTTAAGAATTTGACTGGGATAGACATTTGTTAGGAACCATAAGAAGCATCTTGTTGGTGCATAAAACAAACCATTTGGAAAATTTCTAACTCCCATACTCTGATCCAATTTAAAGTAGCTACTAGGTGATAGGGTTGCAGCAAACCTCCCTATGTGTGGGAGCCAAACACATTCTTTTTCACAAAAAGAACTTATAGCACCCTGGAGAAAATACAGACAGTATTTCAGAATCAAGCCTTTCACTAGTGATGCCACTTCACAGAACACACTTGAATATTCTCAATCAGTGCCCATCTGGAAAGCTATACAGTCCACTTTAACAGTTCTATTGCTCTGGACAGCTCATTTTTCCCCACTGGATACCAGATTTATATAAGAGGGAATGTTCCCTTTGGCCTTTTTCTTTGTTGTATCATCTCTGTTGTTTAGATTATGATGTCATTTGGCAGCAACCTTCAGCTGAGAGCTGGACATGGTTATTAACACAGCTGGCCAATTTCATCTCAGGACAACACAACTATGTAAAATGAAATCTGGACTTTTCAAAATCCAAAAGCAAGGAGTTGCTTTGGCTGGATTTTATATGAATCTTATCAAAAACCTTTAAAACTTTTTGAAAGAAAGGAGATCAAGGTAAAGCCAATTTTGTAAAACACCAAACTAATTCTTAGAACAAACACAGCACTTAGGAGCCAAATCTCTTCCTAAGAGACCAGTAACAGAATTTGTTCCCTAGCTTGTCAGCATCTGATGAGATTATGTGACATAAATGGTATTTTTTCAAAGGATAACATCTAAGGAGTTTGAAGAGGCAGACAGGATGCAGCTCAGAGTTGGGGAAACAGCCAGGGTCTGCTTGGATGGTATGATGACACTAAAGAGAATGCAGAGAAGCAAATGATTCTTTTATCTATTTTCAACCTTGAAAGAGTACAGCACAGATAGGTCATGTAAGATCAATGAAGGGGAGAGAGGGGAGGTGGTTGGGGAGACATAAACTGATCACTGCTATCCAAAATAACATTAATTAAACATTTATTGAGCTATTTGTCAGACACTCTCTCTGCTCTCAAGGAACTCATGGTGGAGTAAGGAAAACAGATAAATAAATACATTAATATACAGTGTGATGAGCACAACAGAGATATGTCCTTGGTACAGAGGTAGCACAGATGAAACATCTGAGAAGACCTCCAGGAAGAGGTGATAATGTGAGCTGGATGCTGAAAGACAGATAGGAGACTTATAGGCATGTAAGGATGGGGACTGGGGGCATGACAGGCAAAGGGAGAGCATGAATAAAGGCACTGAGGTGGGAAACAACATGTTTATTGTTATTGGGGTGATTGAAGAAGACAGGCAATGTATGAGGCTGGAGATCATGACTGGTTTTTTCATGTTACATTAAAGGACTTAATTCTACAAGTAGTAAATGAAGGTCAGTAAGCAGGAAAGGGACACGAACAGACTATGGCTTGAAACAATCACTTTAGCTGAAGTCTGGGAGATGAGTCACAAAACGGTAGAGGCAGAAGATCAGTTAGAAGGTAGTTGCAACAATCTAGGCAAAAGATGATGAGGGAATGAATTAAGGGGATCTGGCTTATTTTGTGAACTCTGGCTTCTTTTGGCCCATGTATTTCCAGGGCTGGCCTCCAGAGTGGCTAGAAGGTCTTAAAGCTAGTCCTGATCTGTGCCCATAGCACAAGGGAGAAGAGGGAGTGGTGAACAATCTTGCCACCTTATTGGCTTTTCTTCTGTGTTATTCCATAAGAAGTCTGTGAAAACCCTGTGGGATGAGATGAGGTCATCCAGACGGTGAAAACTGGATGTAAGAAGATGATATCTGGAAGGACAAAGAGGTTGCAAAAGGAGAACAAAAGCAACCAGGATATTTTAATGATCTGCTTTTAGAAAATCTGATATGTAAAAATTATATCTCAATTAATATTTCATTATATGCTAAGATGTATTTCATTGATTCTAAGATTCACTTCCCCCTCCAAATTTTAACATCTCTTAAATTGGGATGCATCTTACAATTGATGTGATAATAAAGAACTGTGTCAGTTGTACTAGCAGAAGTTTTTTGTTTTTGTTTTTGTAGTGGCACATAAAATAATGACATATAGCTTCTTAAAGTTAATGGTGACTTAGATTTGATGGGAAGTAAGTGATACAGATTGGTGGAAACATTGTGACCACTGTATTTTTCTTATGCAAAAATTGTGTTATTCAGGTCAGGGTTGCAGATATGAGACCCGTACTAGCTGCAGGTCACTAGACAGTTTTATATGCAAAAATATATATGATTTTGCCATGGGAGGAAACATCACAATTCAATGGATCATTATAAATTTTAAATGCAGCTCAGAGTTGGGGAAACAGCTAAAGTCTGCTTGGCTATAAGTCAGAAAGGATCATGTATACTTAATAAACATCACTGCAGATAGAAAAGCAAATCAAAGTCCATTTGATATTAGTGCTGAATTGCAGGGTCATTTTCACATAGCAAAGACAACATTATTTTCCAGAAATTTTTCTGAAATTAAATATTTTTTCATAGAGCTAGAAATTGTATTACAGATACATTTCATCCTAACTCATATTTAAGTAGTATTTTATGTTTATAATACTGTAATTATTGCACATATACTACATATATAAATTAAGTTAAACACAACACAATTCTAATTACAAGCAAATTGACATGAAGTTTTTCTTTTTAAAATCTTGAGATTATGGTACATATGTACAAAAATTACTGTAAAAATTTATTGTACACTTTAAAACACAAAATATTTTTAAAGTCTTGAGGCCATAAAGTTTTATTCTAGTAAGAAATTCATATCAATAAAATAAGTCCTCCATTTAGTTCACATCCTTCTTGAATATTTTTAGAATTTCTTTCAAGTATAGCACTAGAATGTATTTGATATAAGACTACTAGTCTTATAATTTCTATCCATTATCACCACTGGGCCACGACTCTTTTTGCTGCCCTTGGTGGTTATATGTCCATGCCCTTGGCAACTACGAGTCCGTTGGAGATATAGCAACAGTGTGTTGGGGAAGGTTGTGTTGACAGAAGTAAACCAACAAGTCCCTTCTGCAGCTCTAGGTCACATACGCATACTCCAGAATTGCTGATGTCCTAGCCAGTCCCCTCCCCTCAGCCTGTCCTCTGGCTTTCCTCAGGGTGGGGTTCAAGAGACAGCAGCTGTTTTCAGCTGCACACGTTCCTTTAATCTGTCATGGACTCTTAAGCTGCAGCTGCCTGGCATCTGCTCCCTTTGGCTCTTACAGAGGGAGAAATTGTTTGAGAAGTAAATTCCTGAGCTTTGGACCATTCCACATGATGTTAAAGAAGCCATGAAACGTATATAAGATTTTGTCATGAGAAGAAATATCACAATTTATCATTATAAATTTTAAATGAGTTCAAGAGTCTTCTCTTATTTTTAGTAACACTGTTACCCTAACCAAAATGCATACGCTTCTTGTTTAGTAAAATATTCTCCTCAAATTGGCCATCTCAATATTGGTCTACTTCCCCTGGAAAATACGACACATATCTGTGGTTGCTCTACAGTTTTTACTTCCCCGGTTTCATAAAAACACATCAAAGGTTACTAATGTTTCTCCAGATGCTGCACTTTAGACTTGGAGGGAAGACAACAATCATTTCTCGCAAAGGCCTCAACACAAGGAAGAGGCTTCTGTTTGTAAAGAAGTACCAAATGATACAGAAATTGCTTTGCTACAGACCAAGAGGAATTGCATGGGCCTTACAGGGTAGAACCTTCATTGTGCATCCAGATAGCAACTTTACTCATAATGTATCAGCTTAATTGTATCAGATACTACTCTACAACAGTAACACTTGGTTAAGCCAGAGTGTGAATAAAAATTTAACATCCTAGTTTACAAATGCAGGTGGAAAGAGTTATTTTGATGAGAGAAATATTTATTCCTAACTCCTACAGGATCACATAAGAAAAGAGAAAGGCCAATTATTTTCTGCTCTGGTTTGGCACATTGTAAGTTAACTTTCAGTCTTTTTAGAATATTTAGAAACAACAGAGGGGAAAAGTTTTGCTTGAAAGAAGATTCTGATACTAATAGTATGGAGAATCCAAAGGGAAAAAGGATTGAAAAAGGGTAATTGCTTGACTTTTTACTCTGGCTGAATTGGTCTCCAATATAAAAGTCGTAAGACAGAAGACTGCCAAAGGTATGCCAGGGAGAGATACGCATAGTCCATACAAATACAACACATTCATGAGAGAAGAGAGCAATACCCATGAGCAGTACCTGTCTCTCCCCAGAGGCTGTCAAAGCTGTTGATCTGTGCTCGTTCCACTTCCTCTTCATCTTTTTCTGGAAGATCAAGTAGGTAGGAGACAATCTGAAACAAGAAGTTGTGTCAGCTCAAACTTTAGGTGGAAAGCTATGCTACTGACACCAGCCTGTGAAGTTTGGAAGATACCTGGATGATCCAAGTATTACTAAATCTCTTGGACACAAAAGGAATCAGAATCGACTCTCCTGACAAAGAAACCCAGAGCTGCCATGATGAGCATTTGTCCTATCAGGTACATGTTTCTCAATTCATTTATATAGCATGTGATTTAAAAATTACATACTCCTCATATTTAAATTAAAGAAGCAATCCTTCATCCTCCCAATAAAACGACCACAGTAAATTAATATGAGAAAATTGAGGGCCTATGTTTCTTCAGAGTGGAGCAATTATCTTCCTGTTTCCTCTCAGAACTTTAAGGACTGTTCTGGGACTAGTAAAGGGAGAATGACCCCTAACAACAAAGAAAAGTGACAGCTCTGCTTCCAGGACTTTGACTGTATAAAGAATTAGAAACCCTTCTACAGATAATATAAATTTCCATTTTACTTAATATTCCCTTGGTGACATACAGGTCAGTTGATAGGGTAGCTGTTTCACTGAGCATCCCATGTAGTGGCGTAGAGCAGGCTTGTATTGGCCCATGAGAGCTGATTGTTAAATCTTCAGGAATTTTGCAAGGTAGTTGTTCATTAAAAATCAAATAACTATTAAATAAATTATATTAAAAACAAAGGTTAAAGAATACTCAAATCTCATAACTTCCTAATTATTTAACTACTTCTTACCATCATCTATGCTGTTGAGATTATTTATATTTATTGTGTCTGTATGGTGGAAATATTACATAATGGTATGCTACTGTGCACCTCTTCCCACCTTTGTGTTCAGTGGTGTCATATTGGTAGCTTGAAAGTGGCCATGGTGGGAGTATTTACACTTTGGAAATTGGCAAACATTAGAAATCAGGGTTTGATTTACTGCTAACACTGAAAGAGGTTTCAGTTTAATGAATATAATTTGTATGAGGATAAGAAGTAGTTTAACAGTAGATCACACCATCAGATTTAATGGCAACAAAATCACTGGGAAAAGAACAAATTGGGATGCAACTCCATTTGTTAAATCATGGTTGTAAGTTGCAACCACAGATTAGCTACAGATACAAATGTGGCAAAAATCAATACAGGCATTCAATTGTGCATTTCATTATTATTTGTAAATTGCAACACATTCTTTATATCACTAAAATTTATAAAAACCTTAAGTATGTATACATATACACAAACACACACACACCTGTTTCTCCCCACTCCCCTCCTCAGGGTTGGTTACCACACTACCAATTCCATATATTTGCCACTATTATTGTCATCATCATTAATAAATAAATGAGCAATATATAAATAAATTCTATAGTGTTTAACAGTTTATGAAGCTTCCTTCATAATAGGCTTGTATAAAAGAATTTATTAGCTTCATTTTACTGATGGGAAACTAAGGTTCTAAGAGATTAGGGAAATTGCCCAATGTCTAGAGCTAATGAGTAGCAAAGCTGGGACTCACACCTGGTCCTTCTGAGATTCTGAATGTTGTGCTCTTCCCATGCCACTTTGTCTAACCATGTGACTGGAGGTCAATAATTAATCCCTATGAGCCTTCATGTCATTGTCTGTTAAACAGGGGTGGAAACATGGGGAAACATTAGATAATCTCCACAGTCCTTTCCAACTCTCATGTTCCTATGCCCATAATTCTAGGGACACTGGCATTTGAGTAGTCAAGTGCTTCATGGAGTTTAATCTCCTTATTCTTCAGAGCAATGATCAAAAATTAATATTAATTTGGCTGGCAATTTTGTCTTAATATAATCCTTTTGTCTTAGTTCCCTAGATTCTTCAATATATACCTTGGAAAAATAATCCTATCACCTACTTCTTACCTCAGTGTAACCCATGCTGGCTGCAGCAATGAGGGCCTGTTGAATGGCATGGCTCTTCTTAAATACTCCTTGCTGCTGGCCGGCCATCGTCCAATCACACTGAATCAAAAACTTGACAACCTCCAGATGACCTCGTAGTGCAGCATGAACCAAAGCACACTGCCCATTCTTATCCAAGTGATCCACCTAGGGGAGAAGACAAAAAAATCTTTGTGAACAAAGACATGTGGCTGTACTCTTAATCTAGTCACATCAGCCCATTGCACATGTCTAGACTACTAGGATTCATCCTTTCCACTCTTTGAACCAATCTCTGAGCAAATTTAAAGGGTACTCTACTCAGACAAGATCATTACTGAGCTATGACTCTGCTACATGTCACTCTGGAGAGAACTTCCTTTCTCCAGAAAAGATCAGGCTTTTGTTCACATTAAAAGAAAAATAAAAAACATAACTTCCAGCTTGAACTTTGTTTTCATGAGGTACAGTCTCCTTTGTCCTCAAATAGTTGTTTTCAGACCAAGATTTGAGAGACTTGTAGCTCTGTTGGCAAAAAAAAGGTCTTTGAAATCATGAAAGGGAAGAAAAACATTTTGAAGCTACAGTTTTTTGGTCTTCCAAAGAAGCAAAATATCTCATATCATGAATTACTCATTTGACCACAGAGCTTCAGCAAAGGCTACTTCTCTCTTCCAATGGGAAGGCAGAATCTCAAAGCTCTGGCCAAAGTGGCTAGAGGCACTTGGAGCTCAACGCTAGACTAAGCACCAATAGCAGTTTTTATAATTTCAGTGTTGGTTACAAGTTTAGGCTGAAAGAAGAGCCTTATTAAGATCAATCTACCAGAAGGACCTCAAGCCACAAGTTTCAATAGATAAGTAGCTGCTTTTGGCAGGTAGGTGGTTACCCGTCCTGTTGTAGTTAGAACACTGAAACACAAGTTCTGTTTCTGGCCCTCCCATTGACTTCAGTTCCACCCAGCCATCCACATAACGAATGTTTACTGAACGCCTAGTATGTGCAAGGTACCATTTAGGATAAAGAGGTGAATAAGATAGTAACATACAGATTCTGCTCTGAAGTACTTTCAAATAAGATGGGGCGATGTGACAAATGTGACAAAAACATTGGAGTATATAAAAAAATATCATAAGGAAAGTAAACATGCAATAAAATTTCAAAGGAGGGAAAAATTAATTCCCAGGTAGAATCAGGAATGGATTCAGAGGGAAAGGTCTATGTCAACTGGCTGACATAGGAAATGATTAATTTATTCTACTTTTTGTAAGGGCGGGGTACATCAAAGGGAAGTTTAAATTCTGAGGTTGAGAGGGTCTTTTGGGACCAGAGCATGGATATTTTTGAATGCCAGGCTATGTGGTCTGAATTTTAATCAGTAGGTAGTAGAGTCATTAAGAGTGTTCACGCTCAGAAATTTATTTTCAAACACTAAAGGGATGGATAAAAGAAGAAATGGTTGATTCTAGGGCTGGGGCAATAATAGTAAAACATGAGTCTAGACAGAACATCTTGTAGTGCCAGAAAGTAAGGAAGTGCTCAAAAAAATAATAGGAGGAAGTTGAAAGGACACAGGAACCAACTTGGAGGAGTTCCCAATAGCCAGATCTGGGGTAATTTGAGCAACAAAATAAATAATAATGGTAAAGTTATTTATAGAATAAATTAATATCCATGACTCCATAATGATATAAATAAATACATGGAGGAAAAGGGACGGCTTTTCCTTGCAATAAAATTGCAATTAATAATGTTGAAGGAATGACGGAAAGAAAAAAACCACTGTTAGGCTAACACCAAAGCAATAATTACTGCAGCAAGAATAACTGATGGATCCCAAAATTAGTGGACACAAGTATGATGAGAAACAGGATATCTATCTTCCTAGTCTCAAATCATCTTCCTAAAAGATATTTCTTAATCACAAAGGGAGAAACAGTAACTTCAGAGTTGAGAGATGTGGAAGACACTACCTTAACCAAGTTATTGAAGTTAATATCACTTGTAATAAGACATATCAACATCATGTACCTCAACCGCTGCATTTTAATTAAGAATCGCGTACGTGGTATTCTTGCCAAAAATATATAAACTCAATTTAATCAAGAGAAAACATCAGACAAGCTAAAATTGAAAAACATTCTACAAAACAACTGCCAGTATTCTTCAAAATTGTCAAGATCATAAAAGACAAAGACAGACTGGGGAACTCTCACAGATTGGAGAAGACTAAGGAGACACAACACTGAATGTAATGCAGGATCCTGAATTGGCACCTGTGATGGAAAAAAGATATAAGTGGGACAACTGGAAAAATTTCAGCAAGGTCTGTAGATTAGTTAACAGGATTTTATCAATATTAATCTCCTGGTTTTGATAATTGGGCTACAGTTACTTAAGCTGTTAACATTAGGGGAAGCTGGTTAGAGGATGTATGGGAACTCCCTGCACAATTTTTTTTTTTGCCTACAAGAGACCCATTTTATTTGATTTTATTATTTTTAATTGAAACAATAATTGTACATATTTATGGTGCTCAGTGTGATATTTTGATACATGTATACAATGTATAATGATCAAATCAGGGTAATTAGCATATCCATCACCTCATTTCTTTGTGTTGGGTCTCTACTATTTTTGAAAGTCTAAAATTATTTCAAAACAAAAGGTTTAAGAAAGCTAAGGGGATGGTATGTAAAAGATAAGATTAGAATCTGAAAAGGGAGTTTGTTACACAACAAGATCCCAAGAATAATAGGAGGATAGTGGCAGTTGGGATAGAGATGAAGGAATAACTGCTCGAGCTACTTTGAGGATAAAATTGAAAAGAGCTGGCTACTAAACGAGCAGGGAAGGGCAAAGGAGAGAAAGGTGTTAAAGATTCCCTAGTTCTGAGAAAAATGGAGGCTACATTAGTAGATTTTAAAAAGCCAGAAAGAGGAAGGTAAAGATGATGTGTGATTTTAGAAAGTTAAATGTGAGGTATTAGTGAGGCATTTGGGCATAACTGTCAAGGAGGTAGGAATGTGAAACTAGAGCTCAAAAAAATTTTCAGGAATAAGCAATCTGGACTTAAGAGTCACCCAAATGTAGGTAGGAGAACTAGAACCTAGCTGGGTTTGATTCCAAAGCATGTGATTTTAAAGCTGAAGGCATGGGAGAGAGCATTGGGAAGGAGGAGAAGACCAGAGGACATAATTTGACTGAATAGTTAGTTATATTAGGAGGAGGAGAGAAGAGAACCAGAGAAGGGGGAGGGGACTAGGATAATATTAAAAGTTCATTATTGCCAATACTATGGAGAGGTTTAGAGGGGTGAGGAATGAGAAAAACCTGCTTTATTTGGTGATTGGCAGTTGTTAGTGACTTTTGAGAGAGTAGCTCAGTAGAATGCTGGGAGGTTGGGGTATTTTCTTTTTTTAAGGTTATTTATTAGGTACTGTATGAGATTAAAATAGACTTTATCTTTTTTTAAAAAGGCTTTACCTCTTTTAGTCCTCACACTGACTCTATTAACCTTTTTACAGGTGAAAAAAAGTGAGATTGAGAGAGGTTAAATGACTTATCCAAGCCCTCATATAAAGTAAGTGTGGACACAGGATTTGACCCAGTTGTCTTTGATACCAAAGCTTATGATTTTAATAACTTGCCTCCTTTCTCACTCATAGAAGCCAGATTGCAAGTGGTTAAAGAATAGTAAGGAAGCAGAGGTAGCACGTAGAGGTGACTCCTAGGTCAGATTTGGTGGACATGAAAGGGAAGAGATGGGACATAGCTTCTGGTTAGCAAGAGAGAGGGAAATTTCTTTTTTAGGTTAGGGGAAACATTTGGGTTTGTAGAAACTGAGAAAAAACATAGTGTGAATTCAGAAAAAGAATGAAATAATATGTGAGAGAATGGGCAACATACTGGGATCAAGAGCATAGGTGGAGTGGAGGTAGCTGCTTTGAAAAGGAAGGTAAACATTCTCTTCTCCGAGGGGGAAGTAAAGGTGATTGTAGGTTAAGAACTGATAGCGTTTTGAGATAGAGGCACATTGAGATGAACTCATTCATAGTAATATAAGGCAGAAAAGGTGTGACAGGACCTTAAAAGAGTAGAAATGATTTACATATCTGCTCCAGGGAAAACAATGAAAGATGCATAAAATGATGGCTTGGCAGTGTAAGGAGTGAGCAGCAGGAAAGACCGAGCTGAGATCAGAATATGATTTGACAGCAATAATAACGAGGCCATTATTTTTCTGTCTCTAGAGGTGTCCATTCCGATAAATGAAATGTTACAGGTGGACACTCACTGTGTCACACAGAAATCTAAGGCTCTGGGACTTCACTCAGAGTTCCAGGTCTCAGTTTCCAAAGGAGTAGCAGGAGTCTCGCTTTCTTCTCTGGTAAGAGTACTGGACACCTCAGAATGAGGTCATATATATTACTTACATTTCACTGTGAAACCACCAAAATCCTCAGTTTGTTTTCAGGACTGAAACAAAATACCATGAGGCCACAATTTTCCCTATAGGCCTACATTTGTGAGACTAGCATTTTTCTTTTCACCAATATTTTGAAATAAAGTTCTTTTATACCAGTGGCTCTGGAGACATCATAAAGCAAACATATTTTGGAAATGTTTTTGGAGAACTGAAATGTACTAACAGGAACACTTCAAGCCTTTGGTCAGTTAGAGTATAAATAGGGAGGATCATCTTCTCCCTGTATCTCTAGGGCAGTGGTCTTCGAGGATAGGATGAAGGGCTCTGGTCTTGTTCTCATCTCCTTGGCAAACCTTTCTTCTCTGCACACGAAAGGCGTAGTCTGCAGGTGCCATTCAGTTCAGACCTACCAGCGCAGTCCCCCCACCCCTCGCTTCTCCTTCCTCTCTTTGTTAGAAAGGGACTTCTTCTGAGCTCAATAGAAAAATTCTGGGTTGTTAGGTAGGGACTTTTTTGTGGTTATTGATAAATGCAATTTCCTAAGTACCTCTCAAAGGTTTTAGAACTGTGTCCTGATGCAGCATGGACTGGCAGTGGCAAGTGGGCAAACACTGGGACATATGCAGAGCCAGCACTCCCTATGATCTGCTCCCCATCAGGGTATGATGTACTCTATCTAGACTCATGAGGTAACATGGGAGATAAAAAAGACGCTGCATTGAGAAGAAAGAAAAAGGGAAGAAAGGAAAAGCAACAGAGTTGGGCAGCCATTACCTTGGCCCGTTTCTTGCACAGCAGTACCACGATGCTCAGGTACCCTGCGGCTGCAGCATACCCCAGAGGAGTCAGGCCACTTTCAGAAGAGGCGTCCACGTTGGCCCCAAACTCCAACAGCAGGGCCACCATTTCTGTGTAACCAAGATGAGACTGGACGCATAGAATTGGAGCATTATTTAAAACCTCTTTATGACTATATATACCCATCCTTTAGCTCCCACTTATAAGTGAGAACATTTGGTATTTGTTTTTCCATTCCTAAGATACTTCACTTAGGATAATGCTCTCCAGTTCCATCCAAGTTGCTGCAAAAGACAATATTTCATTCCTTTTTATGGCTGAGTAGTACTCCAAGGTATTTGGTGTGTGTGTGTGTGTGTGTGTGTGTGTGTGTATACACACACACACATTTTCTTTATCCACTCATCAGTTGATGGGCATACTTGTTCCTTTTTCAATACTTTGCCTTTAGAAAGGAATGTAAGATGTGTCCTTTACATAAAGTGCTCAGTCTAAGGCAAGTCAAAGATCAACTAAACAGCCACTTAATATCCTTCTAACTTAATTTTTTTCACATTTAATTCTTTATTCTATTTATAATTTCTTTGCATTTACCTTTATATTTGGAGTGTAAAGATTTCGTAAGGATGCCAATGCCATGGAAAGACCTTCTGTGCTATAGGAGATCCACAGACCTTGGAGGATGGAGGATGATACACCAACTTTTTTACTCAAACCCTGAAAAAGAAATATAGAGACAATTAAATTATTAGCCCAGCTAAAAAAGTACCATGAGTGATTAAATCAGTGGCCTCTAGGTTTTTGGTACTAATGAATGACAGTGGAGTCTCACCCTAGCAATGTCTCTGCCTAGCAGGGCCCAGCCACTCATGGGGACAAGGACTAGTCCTGTAGGAGTAAGCTAACCTACACCGTCTCTATCTCAGCAATCCTTAGCAACAAATCTACTTAGTATCTTTCTTTCCTGCTACATCTGGATGTACTTTGTTTTTCCACATCTTTTCTATTAACCTTCTTGAATAAGTCCCTTAAATTCAAGTTACTAAAGTACACACGGTGGCAAAAATAATGCAATGTGATCATTGATTACCACTGCGTCTCTGTCTTAAGCATTTGGGAAAGCTGTTTTCTAGCCTCCTTTATAGTTAGCTGGCCCATGTGACTAAATTCTGCTTAATAAAATTGAGGCAGAAGTAATATGTCATGTCCAGGCTTGGCCCCAAAACCTCTTGCATGTTTCTCCACATTTTCTCTTGTTCCTTTTGACTGAAGGCCAGATGCAGAGGATCCAGTGGAGGATTCCGAGGTCCCAAGGTGATTTTATAGCTACTACATGGAAGGAGTCTGCCCAAAGATCTGCACTGCACTGTGATGTAAGGAGAAATAAATCTTTGTTGTGTTAAGTCATTGAGATTCTGCAGGTTTGTTATAGCAGCTAGCATTCTTCACCCTGACTAGTATACCCCAAAAATATTACATCTGTTTCTCCTTAGGAAAAAAGAACCAAAAGACAATACAGGCTTGATTGCCATCAGCAACAAATTTTCTCCTAGCATAACTGGCATAGGTCCCACTATATGTACTAATGTTTACCCCTTACACATGGGCTTCTCCAGAAGGAAGCTGGAATAATTTGTTCTTTAAGTTTCCTGATGGCTAGACACTCTCTGATAATCATCTTACTCTTCTGCCAATATCTGGGTCAAGTGAGTTAAAGCAAGAAATCCTGAGGGCAGGAAGATATTACCAATAACATTTGGGACCTATTAAGTGGATCTGGGAAGGCACTTCTTTCAAAAACCTATGCTACTTCTGCTTGCTTTGTCCTTGAAACGCAGGTTGTTCTTGCCTAGAATACCTATCCATATCCAAAATCAGCAAGATGTGTTTATTTGGCATACTAGGGAAAGGGCATCTTCAAAGTAGGAATACTTAAGCTATTTACGAGTTATAAATTCATCTAACAAAACCTCAAGTCACGGTGGTCAAGGTCTTCCCATAGAAGGCCCAGGCTCTCTAAAGAAAATTAAGAAAAACATTCCTAGCTTTTAGGGATTTCTCACACTAGAGGAATGGCTGAAAGATGAACAATGCTGTGGGAAAGCTGGATACATGAACATTTTGAAAAGGCTTTTCTGACACGCATTTTTTTCTTCCTGGGGAGTATTTTGATGCAACTAAAAATTAAATCATTAAACTTGCAGATTAAAAATTTTATTTCCAAGAAATGATCAAAGCAGACCCTTTCCCTATACCTGATTTCTACACTTGAAGATTGGCACAGGTATTTGGGCAGGGTGGGTCAAAGATATCTAATGTTATATATATATTTCTAACTTAGTATTTAAAAAAAAGACTTCTTGAAATTATAAAAACAATACAAATTTGTTATAAAAATGAAATAAAATAGTATGGTATTAAAAATAAAAGTAGCCCCCATCTTAATCCTAAGAGGAGACTCCTATTAACACATTAGTGTTTATCATTTAAGATATTTTCTATGCATATACAAATATACAGGCACAAGTATATATAAATAATGTAAAATTTATTTTATTAAACATGTTTTATTATGGAAAATTTCAAGCCTATTTTCAAAAGTAGAAAGGAATAGTATAATAAACCTCCTATGTACCCATCACCTTACTTTAATAATTTTCAATTCATGGCCAACCTTGTATTATCTATACTCCTGCCTATGTTCCCCTTTCCTCATGACTGGATTATTTTCAAGCAAATCCCAACATCTTATCAGTTAGTATTTAACTATTTTAGTAAGTGTCTCTAAACAGATACAGACTCTTTTAAAAACATAGTCCAACATCATTACCATACCTAAAATTAAGGATTCTATAATATTAAATATCCTGACAGTGTTTGAATCTCCTTAATTATCTCAAAAAAGGAACTAAAAAATTTTTTTGGTTTGAATTGGGATCCACATAAGATCCATATACTATAACTGGCTTAAAAACACTTTAAAATTTTAAAGAAACAATTAGATACACTTCTGTCAACTTTTTAAAGAAAATATTGTGGACATATTCCACACACCTGTACCCATCTTTTCTTCATTCTCTTGCAAGGGAGAAATAGTAGTCCATTATATGGATGTGTCATGATTTATTTAAGTCAGCTCCCTAGAGATGGATATTTAGGTAGTTCTGGGCTTTTATTATCCCTCAGTATTATAACTTTGTTTCAATAATCATCCTTGTGCATATGTCTTTATACACGTGTTCCTTTTTTTTTTTTTTTTTGAGACAGTCTCACTCTGTTGCCCTGGGTAGAGTACAATGGTATTGTACATTTAGAGTTGCCCTGGGCCTTGTACAAATGTATCTGTACGATATGCCTCAACAAGTTCATGTACTTATATTCTGTGCCATTTTGACATGGCTTTATCAAAGTGGCTGCCTGCCTCTAAACATTCCCAACATAAAATCCATAGCTTGACAAAACGAAGAAGGATGATGCTACTTATTTCTACTCATCTTCTCATTCCCTTCTATCCTAATTATAAATGATGGACAAGAGGGTGAGCCAACAAGGTTAGGCCAAATCCTGGCAGAGCAGACCTCCAGGTTTCCAGAAACACAATCCCATGCTGGGAAGCTGAAACAGAATCTAGTTTTTACCCCTCATACCACAAGGAAATTATTTCCCCTTTCATCCTCCTTGAAGCTTTAAAAATGGCTACTTAATTTCTACATTATTCATATTCTCTCTGGCCTTGAGAAGGTTGAGCTCTGTTCTGAATCTCTCTACTAGAGTACCCACCCAGGCAAAAAGAGCTGGGTGAACTGAAAAGAATAGGAAGGGAGGACAACAGCAGCTTCTGATTGCTCATTATTACTTCAGAACCTCTTTTAATTTGTGCTAATAACAGGGACATTGATCACATACTGTCTCTTTTGGCTAATCAGTTTATAGGCAAACAAATATAAAAAACTGAAGCAAATACATCACTAAGTAGTTATGATTGTTTATTATGACATACAAGATTGAATATTTCCAATTCTTTTTGGAAGAATTCCAAACGTTACTCAGTAGGGTTGGAGTTCAGACAAGTTAGGTTCTTGAGCTCATCTCTACTGCAGATCCTAGAAGACCAGGAAACTTAGTTCTGACTCCCCGTATGGGCCTCAGTCTCCTAATATGCAATATGTGTGGGCCTCACCAAGACTTTTTGAGGAACAATAAACTATATTAACTAATTGGATAGAAAAGTCAATAAAAGAAAGAAATATCCATAGTCCAATAGAGGAAACTTTTAGCAATGGAAGACATGTTTTACATATTACAGTTGAAGGAAAAAAAGGAAGGGAATCTAACATTTATTGATATCTACTATGTGTCAGGGCCTTTTCATATGTTAGCTCCTTTAATTTAATCTAATCTCCACAACAGCCCTGTACGGTGAAATTTATCACTATTTTTACACAGGAGGAAACAACCTAGAGAAGATTAAGTAATTGGCCCAAAATCACATAACAACTGGACCTGGAATTAGAAGCCAAGTCTGTTTTTACTAATTCCAGCTCTAGTACATGTTTCTTCCATTATACCAAGTTAAAAAAATAATTGGTACCTGATTCCAGACTTCACTTCTGAATTCTGAATTAAGAATTCACAATACTTAGCTGAAAGAGTAGCAACTAGAATAGACAAAACAGCTGATTGCTGGCTTCTCCTTTAACCTTTAATTTCAAACCATTCTCCATCCTTGGTCCTCTTTTCCAAGATTGTCCTTCTTTATCCCAAAAACCTCATCTACTCCTAAGGATTTACTCTTATGATTTTAACTAGCCATTATATGCTTCTTTACCAACTATGAAATTTAAAGTAAAAACTATATCTATGACCTGTAATAGTCAACTTTTTATTGAACACTGACTTAAGTGGGATTCATTAGTATTTTCACTTAATCAGTAAAATTATTAGAAATATTATCTTTTTTTTTGAGACAGAATCTTACTCTGTTGCCCTGGGTAGAGTGCAATGGCATTGTTGTAGCTCACTGCAGCCTCAAACTCCTGGGCTCAAGCGATCTGCCTACCTCAGCCTCCGAGAGTGCTAGGATTACAGGCATGAGCCACTGTGCTCATTTAGTTTTCTTACAACTAAATTTAGTTTTAAGAATTTAGTTTTCTTGAATGTAAATTGCCTCTGTTTTCTGTATGATGCCCAGGACAGTTTTAGTCATCTAGGTGTAACAAAAGAATTTCAAATAAGAATGCCTAAGATGTTTAGAGAAAAGTTAGATGTTCCCAGAATGCTGAGCCATAATTTTGCTCAAGAGGACTTGGGTGGACTTCCACTTCTGCTAATGGTAGATCTAGGTAATTTTTTGTTTGTTTGTTTTATAAGAGACTGGGTCTTTCTATGTTGCTCAGGTTGGCCTTGAACTCCTAGGTTCAAGTGATCCTCCCTCCTTGGCCTCCTGAGTAGCTGGGACTATAGGCACATGCCACTGCACCTGGCTCCAGATCTAGGGAATCTGGACAAACATTCCCGCTATGGAAAACTAAGAAAAGCTGTACAAAAATTTAAAAACACCCCCCCTTGAAGATATGGGAGAACTAATAAGTTAGAAAAGCATTACTGGGCCAGGATCTAGGATAGGACGGAGCCCAGGAGAGCAGTTTAAAGCTGCTTTTCCCCTGGGTGACTGTGTCAATTTTATAGAGTTAGCCAGGAGTACTCATAGCTAAGGAGACAGCAGTTGGAGTATACAACCACCAAAGAAGAAGAAGGGAGTGTCCTAGTGAACTTCCTTGCTTTGGTATGGGACCCTGCTGCCCACAAAGGACTTAACTCCAGCAGTAAAGGTGAACCAGAAATAGGCAGGCTCTCACAGGGACTGCAACAGAGCTTTGAATTATCTTAATCCCTGAAAATTTAATGAGGTGATTCTGAACTGCTAAGCAAACATAAATTACATCTGGAGGAAGATATCACCCTAGCCTCGAATTATTTGCAAATGCAAGAACCAGCACACAATAAAATATAAACGGGCACACAAGGAAACAAGATATCATCAGTGAAAACCAGCACAAATAATACATAGCAGAGATCAACCCACAAGGCTCCATAAATTGGAGTCACTAGACACATACTTTGAAATACACTATGCTTACTATGTTGAAGAAGATAAAAGACAAAATTGAGAATTTTGACAGAAAACTGAAAAACTATGAAAAAACAGCAAGGGAAATTATAGAACTTAAAAATACAATAACCAAAATTGAGACCTCAATGGACAGGTTTAACAGGATAGTATACCACTATGTGGCTGCATCATAGTTAATTTAATCCTATCTTACTACTGAATATTTAGGTTATTTCTATTTGTTTTAATAAAAATATCTTGTTTTTTAAGAAATAAAATCTAAAAATTATAGAAGGCCCCTTTATATCTCTTCTTTACCCCATTCTCCTCTCTCCCCAGAGATAACCCCTATGCTAAAGTTAGCATATATATGTAGATAACATATCTGTAGCCCTTAGAGATGCCAGCACTTCTTCTGAGGACTATATAATGAATTAAATCCTCACAAGCACCACATGAAATAAGTGCTTATATTATTCCCATTTTAAAGATTAGTAAGGTTAAATAACTTGCTCAGCCACATAGTCAGGAAGTAGGAGAGGCAGGATTTGAACCTTTATAGTCTGCTTTTGGGGCCTGATCTCTGAACTACCATGCTTGATATTCTACCATCTCCACATGAATGATGTAGAATAGTGATTTTTCAACTTGCTGGGCTGCATATTATTAATAGAATTACCTGGGGAGCTTTTAAAAAATACTAGTGCTCAGTCGTTGCTGGAAGGAATGCGAAATAGCACAGCCACTTTGGAAGATAGTTTGGCAGTGTCTTACTAAGCTAAATATAGTCTTACCGTGCAATCTGGTAATCACACTCCTAGGCATTTACTCAAATGAGTTGAAAACTTACGTCCACACAAAAACCTGTATATGAATATTATTGCATATTGCTAAGTGAAAGAAGCCAGTCTGAAAAGGCTACACACTGTACGATTCCAACTATATGACATTCTGGGAAAGGCAAAACTATAGAAACAGTAAAAATATCAGTGGTTGCCAGGGGTTGAGGAGGGTAAGAGGAGAGGCATGAACAGGTGGAGGACAAAGGAATTTTAGGGCAATGAAACTATTCTGTATGGTATTATAATGGTAGATACATGACATTACACATTTGGCAAAATCCAGAGAACTATACAACACAAAGAGTGAATCCTCATATCAACTATGGACTTCAGTTAATAATAATGTATCAATATTGGCTCATCAATTGTAACAAATGTACTATATCAGTGCAAGACGTTAATAATAAAGGAAGCTGTGGTTGGGGGTGAGTATATGGGAACTCTGTACTTTCTGTTCAATTTTTATATAAACTTAGAATGGCTCTAAGAAATAAAGTCTGTTTTTAAAAAGCCTTGGTTCTGCTCCAGAACAATAACTCATAATCTCTGGGAGTAAGCCTCATGAATGTGTGTATATTCTTTTAAAAAACTTTCCAGGAGAATTCAATGTATAGCCAGAGTTGAAAATCACTGACCTACATCTATAGAGAAATTGCAAAAGCGTAATGTGGAGTGAAAAAAAAAGTTACAAAATTGTATGAATAGTGTGAAAAAACATAAAATAATTCTATATATTGCTTATGAATACATAACTATGTTTGAGAAGTACAAAATATGGATCAGAAGAACACATGTTAGGAGAGTTAGCATGTGCTAAATCCTAACACATTTAGTATAGGAGTTACCTCTAGGGGAGGGAGAGAAAGGGGGTAATAGAGGAACACAAAAGGGGTTCCTGTTGTATTTGTTACAGTTCATTTCTTAAAAATAGAGAAAAAGATTTGAAGCAAACACGAAAAAATCTTAACATTTGTTAAATCTGGTAGATAATATTTGATTATATTTAATTATCTGTGCTTTCCTATATATTTGAAATATTTCATAATAACATTTTTAAAAAGAGGAATAGGAACATCATTTCCTCTGAAACAAGAAAAAAGGAGGTAAGAATTGATAATGACATAGATTGATTTATTGGTGAAGGGAGGAAAGTAGCTAAAGGAAGTCACGCTTGGTAGCTTTGATCTTTTTTAGTGACTCATAAGTTAGGCTGTTTGTTGAATTAGTTGACTTGGTTAAGAGCTGGAGGAAAAAGAAAGGGGAAAGAAGCTGAGTAAGAAGAGACCTCGGTAAACAAACTTCAATTAAATAGTCCAGTAAATGGACCACAAATCAGCACAGAGACCTCCACTGAGTTTGGAGTAAATACACAAGAAATAAGCCTGAGGTACAGAGCCAGAGGCTAGGATTTGGAATATTGCTTTATTTGTACTACGGACTTTTGGTTTCTTCTGGTTGGGGGGGGTTGACCCTTTGTTCCTGTGAAGTATGGGAGAAAAGAGTTTCAGTTTAGTTAAACTCAACAAAGGTAACAGGCAGATAAATGTGATTCTATTACCAGCCAGGATGTAGCCAAAAATAACCCATAATTAATTCTAAGCTGATGGTTTCTTAAAGAGAACTTTATGTTCAAATAACTTGAATAACTGCCTCTTCAGTATCTGTAACTATTGCTCAGGTAAGAAGGGATCTCTTTTTTGTCACTGATAAATGGTAATAGAGTCCCTTCTTTAGAATTTGAATTTAAATTTACAATACTGTTTCTCAGCCTGTTCAATAAGCTTGCTCAGTATTTTTGAATACTTCAAGAAAACAGGGGAAGCATGAAGAGACAAGAGCAATCTCATCTTAAGGATTTTTAGCTATGGCTCAGGTATCTTAAGATCATGGCAAACACTAACCTTGGGGGCTTATCCAATGAGCTTCTTTAAAGCAGGTTATTTACAAACCTATCACTGGCTATCCACTTGCAGATATCCAATTGTCTCAAATGGATTTTCAGCGTCTTTATCTGAGCATTCCACATGGCCATATTTGGTTATAGTAAAAGGATACTGGTAAACAAAGGGAATGGTAACTTTTATTGAGAAGGGGTTGGCAAAATATGGCCTGCAGCCAAATCCAGCCTTCCACTTGTTTTTGTAAATGAAGTTTTATTGGAATACAGCCACACTGATTCATTTCTATATTGTCTCTGGCTGCTTTCCAGCTACAATGGCAGAGTTAAGTGGCCCTTTATGTTAAGTATTTGCCAACCATTGCTGTAGAGCTGTGGTCCCAAGCCCCTGGGCCACCTACTGTGTACCTGGCTGCACAGCAGGAGGTGAGCTGTGGAAGGGAACAAAGCTTCATCTGTATTTACAGC
This sequence comes from Daubentonia madagascariensis, assembly GCA_023783475.1. Lineage (NCBI taxonomy): Eukaryota > Metazoa > Chordata > Mammalia > Primates > Daubentoniidae > Daubentonia > Daubentonia madagascariensis. The sequence goes on from JAKFHU010000487.1 coordinate 15,551,135, forward strand.
CGCTCCCCATCCCCCGCCCACATCACCGCATAACCTCTGCCTCCTGTCAGATAAGCAGCGGCATTAGATTCTAATAGGAGCATGGACCCTACTGCAAACTGCACATGCAAGGGATCTAGGTTGCGTGCTCCTTATGAGACTCTAATGCCTGATGATCTGAGGTGGAGCTGAGGTGGTGATGCTAGTGCTGGGGAGTGGCTGGAAATACAGATTATCATTAGCAGACAGGTTTGACTGCACAATAAATGTAATGCACTTAAATCATCCCGAAACCATCTCCCCCCCACCACTCCTGGACCGTGGAAAAATTGTCTCCCATGAAACCAGACCCGGGTGCCAAAAAGGTTGGGGACTGCTGCTGTAGAGGTAACCTCTGAAATGATAGGGTGATATTACCATCTGCAATTTATGCTCATTATTAAGTCTTATTTTTAGGGAAGAGATTATTAGCAGTAATTTTAATCATAAAACCTTATATTAATATATGTCTAGTATTAATACTTTGTATTTTATAATGTACCCTTTTTGCACATCTTATATCTATGATCCTTACAACAATCTTGAGAGTTATTATTACCATTTTACAGATGAGAAAACTGAGACTGTCTAAGTTAAATGGCAGAGCTCTCATTTAAACCCATGCCTTTTGATTGATGTCATAGGATTTTTCTTCTACTTATAGCACTTTTTCCTATGGCCAATAGTTCTGTTCTGGTAAGAAATGTTATAGAAACATTTTAGAGGGTAGTATTTAGGAAGCTAATTGCAAGAGCACTCAACCCAATGAAAACACCCTACATTACAAACTAGATTGAAATATCTCTGGCCACAATTCACAAACATCCTATTTTCTTTTCCTAGATTTAACAAACAAAAAATCTAAATGGCAATTAGAAGATTATAAAAGAATTGTAAGTGTTCAACAACATGGGTCATTAGGGAAATGCAAATCAAAATCACAATAAGATACCACTTCACATCCACTAAAATGGCTAAAATAAAAAAAGAAAGACAATGTCTAACAAGTGTTGGTGAAGGTGTGAAGAAATTGGAGAAACTGGAACCCTCATAACTGCTGGTGGGATTGTAAAATGGTGTAGCCACTTTGGAAAGTACATTGGCTGTTCTTCAAAATGTTACATATAAAGTTATTATATGACCTAGTAATTCTACTTCTAGGTATATATACTCAAGAGAACTGAAGACATATGTCCACATACAAATCTATACATGAACACTGTGAATGTACCAAATGTCAATGAATTTTTCACTTTAAAGCAGCTAATTTTATTTAAAAAAATTTAAAAAGGAAAAATCTGTATGCTAATGTTTATAGCAGTATTATTCATAATAGTCAAAAAGTGGAAACCACCCAAATGTCCTTGTGAATAGACAAACAAAATGTGATATATCCAAAAATGGAAAATCATTCAGCAACAAAAAGGAATAAAGTACTGATATATGCTAAAACATTAATAAACTCTAAAAATATTACGCTAAGTGAAATAAGCCAGACACAGATGACCACATATTATATGATTCCATTTATATGAAATGTCTAAAAAGTCAAATCTACCAAGACACAAAGAAGAGTGAGGATTGACTTTAAATGGGCATTTTTTAAGGTGATAGAAACGTACTGGTAGCGGTGATAGTTACACAGCTCTATAAATATACTAAAAATCATTGACGTGTACACCTAAAATGGGTGAATTTTATGGTATATATTCTATCTCCATAAAGCTGCTAAAAACAAAAAGAAAAGGGCTTCAGAGCCAGCCAAATATCTAGAGTTACAGACCTTCAATCTTCTCATGTTTTAAAAGTGGTTAATGATATCATATGCAACTTTTCATGAATAAAGATAAAACAAGGGAAATTTGAAATTAATTGGAAAGAAGTATAAATTGGAGTGTATGTCACTGCTGATCAGAAGTTCTAAGTGGAACTGGTTATAACCATAAAGTCTGTCTTTGCCTTTTCATGACCCTCAGCTGATGGGGACTGAGAATTCCAGCAGTCTGGGAGAAGCCAAAGCCTACGGGAGTGCGCACTCTGCATTTAAAGGACCCTGTAAACTGCTGCACCAGGAAAACCAGAGTCCAAGTCTTTATTCTTCAGCCTGCAGTCATGTCATCACCATAATCTGTACAACAGAGTATTTATGGACTACATCACATATGGAGTCAGTCTTATCTCAGGCAACCATGTTATCTGCATAAGATAAAACTGTGCTAAGACAGGAGTGCATGGTTTAAATGTAGGCGTCCATGTATGGGATAAAGTCCCGCTTGGTCAAATGAAGCTTCATATTCTTTCTCTGAGTGTGGTGTTTATTTTATGGTACAGCAAAGGCAGGCATCAAAGGCTTCATTTTTGTATCTGATCCTAGGCAGATGGTGATGTTAAAAGATTAGTACTTAAGTTGCTAACTATCCTTCAGTTACTATCTAACTGAAGGATAATGATCTTAAAGAATTTATGGAAGTAGTAGATACTTTTCAGTCTGCTTGAAACCAGAATGAAATACCTTGCCTCTTATTTTAGCTCCACTCTGCTCCTACTAAGTAAGGTTATTTTTGGTACAGTGATTTGTTAGACAAGACAAATATGATTCAAATAAAGGACATGTCACTGTGAGTTTCACTTCTGTCCATCTGATGAACAGGCTTTGCTGGCTGTGTGCTTATATATGGGGAAGAATTTCCTAGGGCTAGGCTCTTGGAGTTGCCCTTAATGCCATCTTTCTCTCTGAAGAGAATTGTTTTATCTTTCATAGTATCCCTTGAGTGAAGTCTGACCCAGAGAAAACTGTTGAAGATACCTGTATCTCTCAATTCTGAGGCAGGAAAATAACTCTGAAGGGATTGTAGGGACTGGAATTGTCAGAAACAATCAGAAACAACAGCAGATTGTGGGCTAGAAAAATCAGAACAACAAATTTCCTCCTCTAATTTTGTGTACCAAAACTGCTACTGACTATAATCTGAGATTAGGATTATCTTTTTGTTGACCTGTACTAGTACATGCCAATGCCTCGTACATGCTGAATAATGAAAGAGATACATGCCGATTAGTACTGCTGTATTGTCCTCTACTCGCTTATCATGCTGAGAGAGGGAAGCTGATGCTATAGAGTTCTTAAAAGTTTTGAAACTACTGGGAGAAACTGGGATTAAATTTGAAGAGAGATTAGGAGAAGTAGCTCCAAGGAAGGTTATTGTTGGTTCCAGATAAATAGTTTGAAAATCACAGCACTAGGAATATTGAAGTCTTCACTAAAACAACTACAAAAAAATTGAAAGAGTAACTGCTCTCAGTGATTTTTTAAGACACTGTGAAAACATGCAACTAATTGCTACAACATGACTGTCCTCAGGAGATGATAACTCATATATGGAGCACACATGTATATGTGTACATTATGCTCCTCACCTAAATGGTTATACTCATACATTTCCTGGAAAGCCTATCAATACGTTAAATTGGGAGATGGCCAATGAAGGTCTCTTTCTAATGGCCTAGGGAAGAACAGGCCATACATTTTAGGAGATGGACCAACTTTGTAGCAAAATAATTTCAGAAACCAGGGACTACACTGAAATAACAGTAGTTTCATACACATAGTGTTAAGGAAAGTCTGCTAAAGATGGAAAAAAAAAAGGCTCCATCTTCCCTAATTACCTTAAAAATGTGTGCTTTGAGGATGTGATGTCCCAGTTCAATAGTTTGCTGTCGGTTTAGTTTTCCCTCTTGGCGGGAAAACCAGAAGGCAAGTAATGTGTGACCGCTCCTGCAAAGAAAGAGAGAGACATTTTAGAAATTTTAATGCCTTAATTCTGCTTTGGGTGGGGGACTGTTCAGATCCACCCATGCTTCAAACAAAACTCTCATTCAACCAGTTTCTTGGGGAAGGGGACCTGCTACTGGACAAATAATGGGTATTAAAAGTTTCCTAGAGCCAGGAGCCATGGTTCATGCCTGTAATCCCAGCACTTTGAGAGCCCAAGGCAGGAGGATCGTTTGAGGTCAGGAGTTTGAGACCAGCCTGAGCAACACAGTGAGACCCCGTTTCTACAAAAAAATTTTAAAAATTAGCCAGGTATGGTGGCACGCGCCTGTAGTTCCACCTACTTGGGAGGCTGAGGTGGGAGGATTGCTTGAGCCCAGGAGTTTGAAGGTGCAGTGAACTATGATCATGTCACCACACTCCAGCCTACATGACAGAGTGAGACCCCATCTCTCAAAAAAAAAAAAAAAAGTCCTCAGGCAGTTCTTTACCCAAATCACATGTGTGAATATCACAAAATGTCATTTCTAGTTGGCTTACACCCATCCCACACACAGATGACATTAAAAGATTTTTATTTCTGTTTCTGCCAGCAACTCTTATTTCATCCATGCTTAAAATGTCAACGTTCCTCAGGATCTCATTCTTGGTCCTACTCTGTCCTCTATCCGAGTAGCTCATCTATCCTCAAAGCCTTTACCACCACCTACATCCTATATCTTTTTCTCTGTCTAGACTTCTCTTCTCAGGCTTAGACCAGTATATATCTAACTGTCTACTGGATTTCCCCATTTGGAGGTCTCATAGTACCTCAAACTCAACATGTCCCAAACTGGATTAACAACCTCTTCCCCAAGCCTCTACCCTTTCCCTCCAGCTGAGGAGAGTGGAGTACTTTCTTTTTGGTGGTACCAATATAGATTGTGTATACCTCTAGTACTGTATTTATACTGTCACATGCTCTCTCCTCCATGAGACTGTGTTTCCTGGTGGCATCCATTCCCCTGTATCTCTGTGCTAACAGATCCCCAACTTGTTCATGAAAAAGAAAGCTCTTTTTTCTGCCTCTGGATATTGTCCTACCTGGCCACAATGCCCAGAGTTGCCTTGGCCCTTTCATAAATCATGTGGTTAGCTGACCTGAGGACAAAGCCAACAGGAGAGCTAGGCTAAAAGAACTGCAGAAAAATAGAGCTTGAACCCTATTAGCTGCCCTAATTTTGAACTTCTTGTTATACAAAGTAATACATTTCTCTATTGTTTAATCCATTTGAGTTGCAATTTTGTTTGTTCCAGCTCAAAGGATCCTAATGATATACTTCTTTAAGTGTATGTGTGTATATACATGTCTGTGTATGTATGTGTAACACACACACACACACTCACACATATATATATAGGGTTGCATGTATTTCTTTTTCTATTTATGAAAAGAAACCTGAATTACTTATGTTCTCCATAGTGTCTAACACAGCCTCTTGCATATAAAAATGCTCAGTAAAATTTTTTTAGAAGCAAGAAAAAATTTGACATTAAAGAAAGGATACTATAGCCTCTAAGAATTGAGGATACTTAGAACTGTCTCTACTGCACACCAGGTTAGTAGTCAGCAGACTTCTTTATGCCACTGGTAACACAACTCTTCTACTCTTTTCACTGGGAGTGCCATAGAAGAGGGAAATGGAACCAGTATCTCAGTTTCAAGTCTAATGAATTAATCAAACAGAAGGAAAAGTAGCAAGTGAATTTTTGCTGGTGACACTTTCCTCAAAGGAGGTCTAAATGTCTACTGGAAAATTTTTCTCTCATGTTGAATACTAACTACTCAGCCAAGTTTAATCTGAAGATACATCACAATGAAGTCTGAAAAACAAACACATTCTTTACTTTTTCTTTGATTTTTTTTTTTTTTAAGCTTCAGTAAAGAACCTGGAGAATAGGGGGTGGAACAGCTCACATTTTACACAGGAATCATTTCACAGAGATTTCATTCTGATAAGATTTTAAAAAGAAATTCTAACCTTTGGCTTCACAGAATTTCTAAATTGTAGTGGATACCAGGTCACCTTGTTTGACTGGATAAACTTACCCATAATAGAAAAGAAGTTATTTAATTAGGAGGATGTCTTAGACAAGTGTAGCCTACATGGAATCATCAGTATCATCTGAAGGTCTGAGCTCAGGGTTGTTTTGTACAACTTTGGAAATCTGGAAATTGCCACTGAACTTATATTTATCCCATGAAAGCTCAGTTTGGTTGAGAGGCATAGGGAAGTTAGACAATAATGAGAAGCATTTATTAAGTGCCTTATTCTCAAGGTCTCAAAATTCTATCCACCTATTAACAGTGAAATGATTGTAGCCTCCCTGGTGTAAGAATTATTACTTTAAATGACTCATCCATGGCTGTACAATAGTGACTAGAACTCCTAAATATAGGCCTCTGATCCAGGCCTACCTGTGCTTTAGGCCATTAATGAGAATCCATGTCTATTAGGATTAATTTAAAGAGCTTGTGTCTGAAATGAATTTTCAGTTACACACAGAATTGACTTTGTCCTAGTGTTTTCATTTTACTACCATAATTAAGAAATCCTGATAAGATATTTACATTTTTCTAGTCTTCATTTCAGCTAGCTAGAGATGATAGGGCTTGCTTTTGTTGTTGATCAGGCACTGAGGAGAAATGGCAAGCAATATAGGTCAAGGATAAGATGAAGGTGGTAACTGTAGTTCATTTCTTTTTGAATATAAGCATACTACATTATTCACAAAAGATCAGTTCTGACCAGTCCATTGGATTCAAAGCTTGTGTGTGGTGTGCAGGACACAAACAGAAGCAGCAATTTACATTACATACTGGCTCTCACAGTGATATCTTGAGCACTGAGATTTAGTTTTGCTTCTCTGCCTGCTGGATCTCTCTACCTCCATCACTACCAAATGAAACTCACTTTTTGAAGTTGGTGCTTTCCTTGAAAACTAAACCTCCTTAAGACTTCTTTATTTTTAAAATATTGCTAGTCCCTCAGGCATAAAACCTAGTAGGTTTTTTTTTTTTCCTCTCTATACTTTCTCACCTGAATAATGAGACAAGAGTCTCATTCTCTCCATTCTGTTCCCCAGTGCCTGTTCCCTAGCCCACCCCAACAATCTACACTGCAGAAACCTGATCAAAATTCTGCTCAAAATTCTTCAGGCTTTATATTTCTTCTTACACATAATTTAAACTCCTGGCTGGGTGCGGTGGCTCACGCCTATAATCCTAGCACTCTGGGAGGCTGAGGCGGGAAGATTGCTTGAGCTCAGGAGTTCGAGACCAGCCTGAGCAAGAGTGAGACCCTGTTTCTACTAAAAATAGAAAAAAATTAGCCAGGCATGGTGGTGTGTGCCTGTAGTCCCAGTTACTTGGGAGGCTGAGGCAGGAGGATACTTGAGCCCAGGAGTCTTGAGGTTGCTGTGAGCTAGGCTGACTCCATGGCACTCTAGCCTGGGCAACACAGTAAGACTCTGTCTCAAAAAAAAAAAAAAAAAAAAAAGAAAATTAAACTCTCCTTAGCATGGTATTCAAAGGCTTTCTAGAATTTTTCCGTTGTCTATTTGTCTTTACCTCCTCACCTTGTACTTTCAATTCCAGATGGAGAAAATTATCTGTAGGATTTCAAATATGCTTTCCCTCTTTTTCCCTCTTTCTGGACTTCTCTTTCCTGTTTAGTTCATCAGAAAAACTATTTCTCATTCTTCAAGTCTCAGTTCACACCATTTCCTCTGTGAAGCCTTCCCTAGTGCCCCCTCCATAGACTCAGGGGTTCTTTCCTTAGATTACTGTAGTACCTGGTACACATCTCCATTACAGCACCCACTGCAGCAGCGGTCCCCAACCTTTTTGGCACCAGGGACTGGTTTCATGGAAGACAATTTTTCCATGGACCGAGGTGGGTGGGGTGGGGTGTCGTGGGTTGGGGGGAGGTGGTGCGGAGCTCAGGCGGTGATATGCGGTCTGTTTCCTAACAGGCCACGGACTGGTACTGGGCCGTGGCCCAGGGGGTGGGGACTGCAGCACTGCAGGACACTCTGTTTTCATGTCAGTCTTCCCACTAGACTCTGCTGAGGATAGAAGCCAGGCTTTTTCACATATGTATGCCTAAGTAATAGGAGTACGTATCTGCAGAATGAATGAATGAGTAATAATATCTTACAACTGCATGCTATTTTAGGGTTTTCAAAATACTTTAATAATTTTTAGATTCTCACAAAATCACTATACTGCAGGCATAGCAGTAAATATTACTCCTAATATTATGGTGGATGATTGACTGAGACTCAGCAAGATTGAGGGACAGATCCCAGCTCACATGGCTAGGAAGTAAAAGAGTTGGGATCAGAACCCAAGTTCTTTTGAAACCTAGTTCTACTGAAACCTAGTTCCATTACCCACACTGACAAGATCAGTAACTTGGTTTTTGTTTCTGAGCATGTTTGTGTGAAAAAAATCCACCACTACAGAGAACAATATATTCATTTGTATAGTATAAACTCTGAATTCTTAACATAATTAAAATCAGCAACCATTAATTTTGGCATATTTTGATGGCATTTTGGCAGACAGTAGGTAAGCAATAAGGTAGACCTAGCCTTAGTATAAGTATGACATGATTTTAGGCATGACTGAGCACAACTATGCTTTCCCTCTATAATTAAAGATAATGGTAATCAAAATCAACTTTAATATGGGTTCAGATGTTCAGATGTGGTTATAAAGTCCACGGTGGGGGAAGTGGTAGGGACAGAAGAATTATTTCCATATAGCTTATATAATGAGATCCCCTTGTGATTCAAGGTTACCCTGTAAATTTCCCTGTCTGCATTCACAGTGCTGTCTCTTGATCTCTGAAAGTCAAACAGACCTATGTTCAAGTCATAGTTCTGTCACTTACAAGCTTTATGACCTAGGACAAGCTATTTAACCTCTCTGTAAGATAAGGATAGTAATACCTATCTCTCAGGACCATGGCAAGAATTAAGTGAGACATATTGAGTGAAGTATATTTTACATTTCTTTTGTACCCTCCATAGTAACTAGCACAGCGTTATACTAAAGGAGCGACGGTAACCCTAAATGACTAAATATATAGGAAGATGACTGTGTGCTCCAATAGAACTCTAATCTTTAATGTGTGTAGCAGGGTGAATTGTGATACCCTATCCTGGACCCTGATCCTTTCCTTTCCATACCCTACCCCTTTGCAGCCAAAAGAGAAATCCCCAGATCAGGGGAAAATTACTAGGTATAGATGCCATTCAGTGTTAGTTAATGCAGGAAAACTTGGAAGTATGACTTCAGGTGGGGGGGGGGGGTTGGGGAGGGATAAGGACAGAGTTAACTGGTCCCTAAGAAATAAGATAAGCTAACAGAAAGAATATAAATTTCTCATGTAGACCAGAGGTCTTCAGCAGGAGGATAGTAAGTCTTACATTCAAGGTATATTTGATTTTAGATATTTTGGGAGAGAATAAATCACAGGTCAGAGTTGAGGATCCTTCCCTCTCCCCTCTCCTGGATATATATGCTTTGACAAAAGTCAGAGAAAGTGGTATCCAGAACAGTAGGGAGCAGCTCCTACTTCCATTCTCATTTGCAGCAATCAGTGGCCCTTTGATATGAATTACTGGAGACAAATGACTCACCCTTGGACAACTGTGGGTTACAAGGCAGTGAGGAACTGCTGTCACTTGGTGATCCTGTTTCCTGTACCTCAAATGTTGAGAAATATGGAGTCTTTAGAGAAACCCTTTTCTAAAGCAAGAATCACTCCTCCCACCCGCCATTTAACAGTTGGTAAGTTGGATAACAGTTTTACACAAAATATATAATGCCATTATGTTTGTTTTTTTAAGAAATTTTCACTTGGCACCCCAGGGAGGTAACTAGTCTTAAACTTTCTATTTGTAGTACTGAAACATGCAACAACTAAACTTGAATATTTCTAGCATGGATGTTTTCTCATCGTTCTAGTCATAGTCACTGATGTGTAGTCACATAGATTAAATTAACTTTTGTGAAGACAAACTTGATATACAACACTTTAGTGTTTAAGAGGAACAACACTTAGGTACTTTGATATTCTGTTTGATACTCAGACGTGACAAAGTGGTATAGTTACAGTCAGCTCACAGATAAGGAATTGCTTACAATCCAAAGCCTATCTTTTCTATCTTATAATTTGGGCAGATATAATATATGCTGCTGTGGAATGTCTTTATATCATAGAGGTGAATGTGGGGAATTATTTACAGAGACCTGGTAAGATCAGAATTATGGGGCAGAGATGGCTAGCTGCCTACAAAAGATTGTGCTACCCTTCCACAGTCAAGAGTTGTTGTTGGGAAGTGGCTTCCTTGCTAGGACTTTGCATTCAAGTGAGGTCATGTGATTGAGTTCTGGTTAATGAAATGTGGGCAGAAATGATATTTATCACTTCAGACCTGGCCCAGAAGAATCTTCTGCTCCTCTACTTTATCTTCCCCATCTGCCAGCTGATGACAGCAAATAGGTACCCTTGGAAGCAGTGCGTTAAAGATGGCAGAGGCTCCATATTAGCCTGGGTCCCTAAAAGACTGTACAGAGCAGATATCTTCCAAACCACATGATGCCTTTGGATTTTATGTGAGTGAAAAATAAATTTATATTGTGATAAACCACTGAGGTTTTAGGGTTTGTTTCAGTAGTTAGCATTACCTGAAGTAAAACCAAAAAAAAAATTTTTTTTTGAAGGACTGATAACAGAGGGATGGATAGAAGGATGAAGAAAGAATAGGAAGAAAGACTAAGGAAGTAATTATCTCCATGTCAGTGAAAATAAGCAAAAACTAAAATATTATTCTCACAAATTAAACATTTGGAAACAAGCTGAAATTATTATACCTTACCACAAGATACTTGAGCAGACTCCCTAAGAAGAGGAGGAGTCGTCCCTGTGCATTGTGACAGTAATAAGTCATTTTCTATCCCCACTAGCCATCCAGTATAAAAGGCTCCCTAATCTTAACTGTCACTTATTTCCAGCCAATATGAAATAAATTTTTAAAATTCACAAGACAGTTAATTGAAAGGATTCAAACTGTGGTATCGTCAATAGATTCCCTACCAGAGCCCACCATGAACTAAAGGTGAAAGAGGGAAGCTGCTTTAAATGGATGTTTCTCTTATGCTACTAGGGGTCTTTACATTTGCACTCACAGGATGATCTGATAAAGTGATATTTTCAATAAGATTAGTTCCTCTGAGAAATTCAGATGATACCATCAGGTAATCATTGTTTAGGACATGGAGAAGTTAGTGCTTTTGCTAAGGACCCCCCTTGTTCCACCTCATTTTTGGCCAGTTGTAAAAGGACAAAGGCACCTCCTAGCCAGGCTCTTAGTATTTTCTGTAGCTCCAGAGCCCTAGTAGAAATACTAGTGTGGGAACTGAAAAGATTCCTAAAAGTTCAGAACGGTTTGTTCTGGTTAGCTATATGTCTCTGGGCAGGAAAGGACTTCAAGTTGCCCTTCTGATAGCCAGGTTTCTAGACCTCTTCATCCTTTGCCTCTCTGTCTTTGTCTCTCTCTCTTTATTTGCCCATTTGCCAATGTCTACAAACATGGTCAAGTCTTTCCCTTCCTTCAGTGGTACAATTTTGGGAAGTAAACATATTCTATGTTAGTGGTTATCACTTTTTCATTTCACATTTAGTTTTTAACTTATGGAAATTTGACTTCTGTTATCAATCATTCTACTCAAAGTACTCTAGCAAGAGCCACAAATGACCTCAGAACCTTTATCTTTTTGTAATACAAGATTTTGGCGAGCATCCCCTCCTTGACACTTGCCTTCTCCTTTGACTTCCACGACCTTGCTTTCTCTTGTTTCTCCTTCTAACTCTAACTCCCCTTTTAAATTATATTTGGCTCATCATTTTCTTCTAGCATTTAACTATTCTGTTTTCATGCTTCTAAACTTTCTGCTTTATATTCTTAACTTAGGTGATCTTGTTTGATCCTATGGCTTCTTCTGTTAGGTATTTGGTGAAAACTCACAAATCCATAACCTCTTGCCTTGAGCCTTCTCTTTGTCTATTTTCTTTCTTTTTTTTTTTTGAAGACATTTATATATTTATTTTACCAACAATTTTAAAACCAGCTTATTTATCAAAGATGTACTTAAGTCACATGAACTAAAAGGCATTTGGGTTAATTACTGTATATATATATATTTTTGTTTTTGATGGCATCTCATCATTGGTTTATTTATTTATTTATTAATTAGAATTTTATTTATTTATTTATTTATTTTTTATTTCAGAATATTGTGGGGGTACAACACTTTGGCTATATATATTGCCCATGCACTGCCTGTGTCAGAGCTACAATCGTGGTCATCCCCCAAACTGTGCTCCCTGCATCCATTCAGTAAGAGTTGTCCCATCCCCTCCACCTCCCTCCCACCTGCCCGCCCGTGATGAATATTATTGCCCTGTATGATGTAAGTGTTGATCAATTCTTTGTCTGTTTTCTAAAGAATTGCTACATATATTCTGTGCATCTTTCCTTGGACATAATTCATTATGAACATGTCCAAAATAGGACTCAACTTCTCTCCATAAGCCTGTTCCTCCTCCTGCCTTTGCTCATGCTAGAACCTTTCCTCCATTCAGAAAGTTCTATGTGGGTTAGTAGCATCACTACCATCCATAATTCAAGATAAATTCTGAAGTCATTTTTGATCCCTCCGTCCTTACCTTCCATAGACACACAAAAAAAGACCAAGTGCTTTTGAGTATCTCTAAAATGTCTCTCCCACATATACCTTGCTCTCTATTCTCACGTTATAGGTCTTAGCACTTCTCACCTAGATTATTGCCATAAATCTCATAACTAGTATCCCAACCTATAGTCTCTCCTCTTCTTCAACTCATCTTCCATACACTACTTGGCAAAGTTATCTTTCACATCAGTTATTCCTTCCTCCTCAACAAGTTACAGAGTCTCCTTGTTATCTACAGAATAAATCATAAAGCCTTAAACACGGCATATAAGGCTTTTTTCCTAGTGACACCTCTTATCATTCTTTCTGATCATGCATCTTATTCTATAGTAGCTGCTCACATTCTCCAACTGTGCATACTACTTTCACACTACTCCCTGTTTTTGCTCCTGTCATTGCCTTTCCTTTTCTGCCTACAGTGCTCTCCCATTCCTATGCTGTTTAATGGAATTCAACCCATCCTTCAAGGCTGAACTTGAATGTCACCTCTTCTGCTAAGCATTTCCTTTTTGTCTATATTACTATGGTATTTTGTACTATAGCGCTATTGTTGGTTGCTATGTGTCTGACTTCCCTTTAGAGTGTAAAAGCTTTCATGTTAGGGCGTATCTTATTCACCTAAGTTTCTCTAGTAGTTAATACAGTCCTTGGTGTAGAAGAGAAGCTCAATAAATGTTTTAGGAATGAATAAAGCCAAACAGATGGGTATGAGAAAGAGTAATGCAAGGACTTCCACATGTACTTTCCAATTCACTACTCAATTTGACCTTGAATTTGCAGGTATTTCTGTTGTCACTGTTAACTTGTGAAATGAGTGTGAATATGACTCAAATATCGAGAACAGACTGACAATCCTGATCCTTTTCACTCTCCTCTTAAAAATTCTGCCTATAGTTAAACTTTGGTGGTTGGTACCTTACAATCTGCTTCCTGCTATCCACTCTCAGCAAATGATACCCACATGTCTTTGCAAATATTCTTTCTTCCATCTTTAGCTCATCAGTCAGTAACTGCTTTGGCATATTCTTTCCATGGCTTTCTCATGGAAGCTGAGTCCAAAATATATTTATAGTCACCTTGTGCTACTGTTTCATATTCAATATGGAAATGTAAGAGCCTGATAAAAGTAAACTATAAGTATGCTATTTGTAGAAATGGGTGGAATAGCATTATTTCTTTGGAAACATAGAATGTAGATAGGAATTTGCTGCTTTCTCTCACTATGCATCACATCTTCCTACCACCTTTCTGTTTTGTTAATGCGTCATCAGCCCTAGGAAAATGGACATCTCTTCTCTGCCCTGACAATGAAGTCTTTAGGCAGTTGGCAGGGCTTCCTGAGGCAGAAGAGCTATGACTCCACTGAAATGTCACAGTTTGAAACACCAACAGGAGGCACATGAAGATTTCTCACTTCTCTCTTCCTCCTCCATGCCCCTGAACTCTTTGTTTATACCTCCAGCCCAGTACTCTGCCTTGAATTATCGCTAGTTATAAATGTGTTTGTTAAAACCATTAACCTGTAAGTCCTGGTGGACAGATCTATCTTACTTATATTTGTATCCCAAGCAGTGCTTAACACAGAGTCTTAAATATATTACTTAATAAATGTTCATTGAATGCTTGCTGAAATGCATGTTTTCACTTACTCCCGAGGCATGGTAAGAGGTAACAAAGTGAACAAAAGACACTATCTGTTGAGTTGTGAGAAGAGTTTCTTAACTACTTTAAGCTGCAAGTATAAAATTAGTACTGCTTATTCCTTTGTTCACTCATTAATTTGTTATTAAAGAAAATATTTACTGTGTGCTGTGTGCCAGACACTCTACTAATCACTAGGAAGACAAAGGTGAGCAAAGATAGAAAAAGTACTTGTTCTTACTGAGCTCACTCATATTCCAGAGGGAAAGGTGGACAATAAACAAATATTTACACATAATAAATTAATAATAAATTGCAGTAAGTGTTAACAGGGAAATAAAGAGGTTGTTATGATTCAGATAAAAGCCAGGAGGGACTTACTTAGATAATGTGACAAGTACAAGTCTCTCTGAGAAGGTGGCCTTTAAGCTGAGATCGGAAGGAAGAGTGAGAGATGTTCCTGTGTGATGAGCCAGGGAAAGTGAGCTTCAGATGGAGGGGATTAAGTGCAAAGGCCCAGAGGTGGGAAAGTGCAAGTTCTAGGAACTGGCAGAAAATTGTGAAAAAGAGGGAGAGTGAATAAGTTCAATTCTAAGAATAGGCAGAAGCTATCTCCATAAACATAGGGCTTTGAACAATCTGGCTTTGACTTTATTCTAATCATAAAAAGCCAATGAAGGATTTTCAGGAGGAGGTAACATGGTCTGATTTGTGTTTTTAAAAAATCACTCTGGCTGCTGGTGGAGAATGGATTGGAGGAGGGCAAGAGGGAAACCAATTAGGAGGCTAAAGTAATCCACATGAGAGCCCAGGATGTGGTCAGTAGAGATGGAAATAAATGGATACTTACAAGTCAAATTTGGGTGGTAGAACTAACTGGATATGCTGATGGCTACAGTAAATACATGTCTCACAGCTGTGGATTCTTATGGTTGAGAGGATAGAAGGCTATTAGTGTTGATTTTACTAAATGTAGAAATCTATCTGCTTTTGAAAGTCTCTAGAGATAGCTGAGTGAATTGCTCTACTCACAAAAAAGAAAATGTGCTGTCATGTCCCACTAAGCCAGCGATAACTCCTGATTGCTATGCTGTTAATCTTGGTTTGACAACCTAGGAAAACCTATGGGATTCTTATTTTTTGATTCAGCCAGTGTTGTTTCAGAGACTCATTAAGAGGACAAATTAGCCTCTATTTCCTATGCTACTTTTAGTACCAAAAACTTCCCTTAATCACCTGCCCCACTTCCTCCTCATTTTAGATTTTTAGATGAAGTTATTTTAACCAGTATTTGCTATACTGAATATACTAATCTTAAAAAATGCTATATATGTATATTTAAACATAAAAAGCAGTATTACCTTCTTGTAGCAGAATCAAACAATATGGAAGAATACAAGTCCCCTCTGTGTTTTCCTTAGTTGGCTCTTCTGTATATGTCTTATGAATGAATAAATGCCTTTAAACACTTATGCTTGACAAGTTATAAAATGATGCTCTCTCTCCATCTTATCATAAGCAGAACTATTTCTCTGTATGTATTTTGACTTAGCAAACTTCTCATAAGTTTTTTGTTGTTGTTATTGTGGTTTTTTTGTTTTTGTTTTTTTTTCTGGAGACAGGGTTTCACTCTGTTGTCAAGGATAGGGTGCAGTGGCATCATCACAGCTCACTGCAACCTCAAACTCGGGTCAAGCGATCCTCCTGCCTCAGCCTCCCATGTAGTTGGGACTACAGGTATGTGCCACCATGCTAAGTTTTTTTGTATTTTTTGTAGAGATGGGGTTTTGCATGTTGCTCAGCCTGTTCTCAAACTCCTCGCTTCAAGGGATCCTCCTGCTTTGGCTTCACCAAGTGCTAGGATTACAGGCATGAGCCACTGCGCCCAATCTTCTCATGAGTTTTTATGACAGTTAAGAATAAGTAGTTCTCAGTTTTAACTGGGTTTGTGGAAGAATTCTGTTTGCCAGCTTTTTCTAAAATTCATTTTGGATTTGGAAAAATAAAACAATGTTGTTGCAGCCCATCTTCTGATGGTCTGACAGTTTTAAAGATGGGAACAGTCTGCCTATTTGACTAATAGGTATAGATTCCATGATTTATGTTGAGAGAAAACATATTTGTAAAGTTGAAGGACATTCATGCATTGGCAAACTGGACACATCCCAAAGTATACATTAGATTTCATTACGGGAAATTTCATTCCTCTTTTGCATCATATCACAAAACCATGACCATGGGTCATTAGAGTAATACTTCAGATTTGAGTCTCAAATTTATTCTTGATGCCAATAGAGGGTTAGAAACTGGTTTAGATAATAAGGAAAAAAATATTCATTGGCAAGTTAGATAAATCCCCAATAATATGTCCATGAAATCTCTCCCTGGAAATCACACATCCAAACCATGACATCAGAGGACCGATGACCCCTTAGTGGTAGATAGACAAGAATTAGAAGTGAAACAGATCTAGACCCTTAAAAGAGATCAAAGAGATAATATTTCCAGGTAAGGTCACCTACTAATAGTCAAGTGTTAGTAAAACTGTTTGCTCTCTTCTCTTTGCTCTAAACTTCCTAAGGGCTGATTTAGTTCCAAGAGCCTCTTTTTTCTTCCCATGCGTCATCACCTTGCTGAATTCTCTCCTAATGCTTTTAGAAAGCAGAACCCATCCTTCAACTTGAGGGTCTGTTGTGGGAGACTGCAATGGCTATCAGGAGCAGTGACTTTGAGTTTGTGCTTCAGTGAGGGTAAGGTTAAATGTCATCCTGCCTGGAGGCTCATGTTTGGATTAAAAAAACCAAAATGACCACAAACTGTAACTCACCCTTTTGTGGTCATTTCAGACCCATGTATTCTACAAGAAGTCAGGTTTTACAGGCCCCTGGAATAGCTAATTTTCATTTTGGGGAGCATGCCCTCTGTTTTTCCCTTAGGCAAACTGATTCTTTCCTGACACCTTGCTTTGTGGCATGGATTTTGGAGCTTTAGGACTCCAATGTATAATTCACTAACATGGCCAAATAAATTAGGAAAAAATCTCAACAAACCATTTATTATAAGCAATCAACTCCGATCATAAAGACTCAAGTAAGTACTCAACTATCCCCATACGTATAGGTAGGATTTGTATAGCCTTTTTCCCTTTCCACTCACTGTATGATTTGCTACTCTTAGTTTGAGAAAATCAGGTCAAACAAAATTAGGCTTCCATATCATGACATCACTAGGTTGTATCAGCTCAATACTCATTATATAAAGTTCACAATGAGCTTCCTGTGTTTTATTCAAACATTTAAAAATAAAGCAGCTAAATCTTCTAATCTCTAGGTGAAAATCTTACATATACATATTTATAAATCTAAATGTTAATCTGAGAGCTGTTCCTATGGAAGGGTAAGCTAGATACCATGCAAATTGAGATAATGAGGAAAGGAAGCAGAAAAAAGAGCTGAGATTTATTCAGGGCTAGCTTAAACCTATGTAGAAATATTAAACAGTAATTGGACAGTACCACAGGGCTGGTGGCCCCCTATTGTCTAATCTATCAGCCTTAAATTTCAACTATCAAAGTCATTAATAGGTTGGATAACAAGAGCTGGTGACTGCTTCTCTCAAATGCTTTATTGAAAATGCACAAGTTGTACTCAAATGGGTTTTCTATCTCCTTACTATTAGCATAATAGCAGGGATTAGTTTATTGGATTAGTGAGTTAATCTGATATCTCAGTGCCCAAGGGAATAAAACATAGGACAGATTAAGTTCAGTGTATGAAGGATGACAGTGATGAACAGGGAAAATAGAAAACAGAATAGGGTGGTGTGGTCTAAGGTCTGTGAGTGCTTCAAGGGGCATGCTTTTATCTAGAATGCAAATCTAAAATCTTAGAAGTTTTGGTGTCATAAAAGATTCTTCAGTGATACTTTGCTTACAGTTTGATGAACATACACTCCCCCCCCCATTACTAAGCCAAGAAAAGACATCATCTATGACTCATTTCTTCCTATGACAATTATATGTCTATGCAACATTAGGTCATTGTCTCTGATATGGCAATTCTCTGCCCAGATTCTGGGACAACAGGCAGTCTGATATTTAAAATAAAACTCAACCTAAGCTGTAGCACTGACCTCTGGCTCTGCTATTTCCTTTTTCCAGCACCATCCTCAGATTACTGACTCTTTTCAGCTCAGGCAGAAGCTACCTCCTTAGGTGGCCTGTTTCTGAAGATCCACTTTTTGGCATCAGTAGAATATTATCATTTGTGTCTAATTCCCGAATAAGGTCAACAAGTTCAGGGTGAACAACTGAGTGTTGAAAAGCCCAGGAAAATGGACTAGAAGAGATAAGAATGTTGTGTTGCTTCTGGGAGCTCTCCTCATACCACAGAGATTTACATGTCAGGCTCTGGCTTACCTGGTGTCATTTCAGAGGCATTGAGTTGGTCTCCCCTGGTCTACTGAAAAACATTAGAGCTCTAGAGAGAAGTTGGAGAGAAAGTAGAGAACAGAAGGGGAAATAATGTGCAAGAAGTAGAGGCTAAAGGCCACAAAGACAAACCCTACCTGGTGAGAGTCCTGCTAATCAGACTTGCCTGAGATGGAAAGCAATTGCAGCCAGTTTCTTTGAAAGGCCAGCTTGGACTTTGCCAATAGCATTAAATTCTTAGTGAATTTCCATCTCATTGACCCAGGGAGACTCAAGCTCTGAGATCAATACTTCAATACTTTAATAACAAGGCTGGTGCCAGCCAGTGCTGGGGAGAAAGCTGAATTCCAACTGAAATGAAATCTAAGGAAGCTTTTTTGATAACTCCTCATGCTGTTTATAATTTTATTCTCTGTCATTAAGTGAAATATGATGATTTCTTAGCAGCCGTGTTATTCAATCAACAGTCTACAGCATTTCAAGTTAGAAGTGTTTGCTCTTCTTGTCCCAGTGAGTCAGCCTGTTGTCGCAAGGTTCCTAGTTAATAAACAATGTCAAGAAGGTAAGCCTGTATAGCTATGATATAGCTGCATAAAAGCCATATTTTCTTCTTTGAGAGCCACTGAGGATTTCATCTGTTATAAGGATACTGTTAATTCAGTGGTAGTATGACTGTCTTGGACCTCAGTTTTCAATCCTCTGAGGTGTCCCAGGATCTGAGGTCCCAGACCAGTTAGCAAAGTTTCTCTGGGTACTGATCTTAAAGTGTTTATTAGGAAATTCTAGATTAGTCTTTTTCTTAAATATATAGTTGCCAACTCTATGTATAAGCATCGGCAGCAGTACTAGTAGGATTTATAGTAAAATCCTTTTGGGAATGCCATACAATTCATAGAAAAGACTCAGACTACTTTTTTTGTTTGTTTGTTTCTCTTTTAAATCTTGTGCTTAAAATGCTAATAGCAGATAATTGGATAGCTACTATCCAGTTAGCCACAGCATTTACTTAAGGTACACCTAAAGGGTCTATTACTGCAAAGGGAAGGGAGGAAAAAGAACATGCCCCGAACACATTCTTTGTACTATGTACTGTATGACCTCACTTAATTCTCACCAATTCTAGGAAAAAGGCATTATTATTGCTCTTATGTAGATAAGAAAACTAAGTCTCAGAAACATTATGTAATTTTTCCAAGGTCATAGTTCCTGGAAGAGGAAGGATTTATATGCAGGTAATCTGCCTCAAAAGTTTATGTTCTTTCCACTACAGCATGTTTGTTTAAAAAAGGTTCCCTCTCAGGGAAAATACCACAAACTCTACTGCTTGGTTTATTATCTTCATCATAATCTGGAAGTAAGTTTCTGATGAATCAGCATGAAGTAGGCTGAGCAGCATGCCCACAAGCACAGTGGTGTCTAATAAGGCTTGATGCAGGACATGGTCACAAGGGTAATAAAACCCCAGCAGGATCAGAGAGTTTCAGTCTCTCTGATGAGTGACAGTGTGAGGCACAGTCAAATCTGGCCTATCTTCTTTTTGAGCCAAAATAAGCTCTGCATTTGCCAACTATGTTGTTGGTATCTTCTTTGTTTCCAGGAAATCAGTAATATACCTGGCATTTAAAAACATTCACTTTATTAAAGGCATAATTCTTTTAAAAGGTTAGCATGGAGGAGTAGAAAGCACACCCCACTAGGATGCCAGAGAACTAGGTTCTATCCAATAGAATGGGAAACACTTTCATATCTAGTCTGGTTTGTCAAGTTGAGAAAGATTCTCAAGTCAGGGTCAAGCTCATTGGGAAGGAGTGCTGGGGTAAGTCAGTGATGTCTGCTATGTGTGTGGGATGGGGAATTAGTGGTTTATACCATGTATTTGCCATCCCTATTCTAGTCCCTACTTTCATATCCCACTGTTAACTTTATGACTTTGTGCAAGTTGATTCAGCATCTTAAGGCCTTTATAGCAAAATGGTGATAATGACACTTTATTTATCTAAAGGCAGAGTAGACAGACCAGCTGATTTCTTCAAATCTTTTTCAGCTATGAGGTTTAAGATTCTATTTTCCACTATCAATCTTAGCACTGGCTGGACTTGAATAGAGTTAGCCATTGGTGACTTTAATGATGATAAGGCTTTTAAAAGGGCAATAACAATTTTTAAATGATTCTGCTTTAAGTCAAAGAGATGAACAATATATCAATTCTTTTTTCACATCTGAAGAATATTGAGGAAGTTTGTTAAATGGCTAAATTAATTATAGACTTTGATCCCTACTGGGGTCAATGAAAATTATTTAGGAAAACACAGGAATGTAGGGTAGCATTCTAAATATCTGCGCAGATATTGAGTCTTAAAGAAATAACATTGTGAGAAAATGAGTTAGTTAACCTTATTATAGCCTTGCCTTGAGAAAAAACAGAGATGTCTCCTCTATGTGAAATGTTCAGTGAAGAACACTTCTCACAAATTTCAATACCCATGCTCCATGCAATAAATACAAAATAGGCTCAGAATTGCTTATCATAGGTCTTTGTCTTACCTGGGATCACACAGAAATTTGGTTTTCTCTCCCTCTTCTCTCCAGATAAGCCATTCTCGGAAAGAAGGATGTACAAACATACGAGTCATGTCTCTGCGCTTGATTAGGAACATGGATAGGTTCTCCATTCTCTGCTGAAAATCCTCCCATTCTAGCGTGCCTTCAATGCTACCAGCATTGATGGCCTGGAAGATATGCTCATCAGTCAGTGGGTGGAGAGAGGCCACTGCCACATTCAGGAGAGGCATTACCCGGTCAAAGGAAGACTGGGTTGGGAACTTCATATTGCACTGAAGTAAATAAACCTCTGAGAGCGAAACAGGAACTACTTTGTAGCTAGAGCTCTTTAACACTAGATAGCCTTTTTCTATGAGGTCAAATGTGAGTTTCAGGTATAGATAGGACCCTTGACTGAGGGTCTTGAGATGAGAACTGAGTTTGCCAAATGTAGTATTGTCCATTTTGCCATTTAGTGAAATGTTATTCTGGATCTCTGAGCTGCTGTGTATCCGGTGCAGGATGTAAGCCTGCAGGTCCTGGTCTATGGCTTCATTCTCTTCTAGTCGATCCAAAAAAATCCTATGGAAAGGCAGCAACTTGGTAATTTCCTAAAACAGATGGAGAGAGAAAGAGAGAGAGACAGAAAGACCTTCAGTTTTCCCTAACTCTTATGATAAACTATGACGTCCACCAATTTATTCTGAACTTCTGAATGGCCAAAGAAGAAAACATGATCAAGTATTAGTATCCATAAATTAAAACACATCAGTTGCATAGGAGGGACACAACTTTTCCTAATATTGAGACTTAAGGTAATTTTTTATGGGGCTTTGCAAAGGGTACTTTAGGAGTGATTTCATGGTCAATATTTTTCTAAACACCGCTTCTAAAATAAAAAGAAAATGGAGTGCTGTATAACTCTTTTGTTGTAATTTTTCTCAGTGTAAACCACAGCATGATGCCAAAGTAAAATTTTGTAAGAAAGATGCATGAGGATTTAAAGAATGCCATAGAAAAACATGGCTTACTAACCCTCCTAATAAAATGACTACATTTTAAATGTAGTTCTTGTGGAGACGTCTCAGCTGAAAGGAATGCTTCTAATAGTAGGAAGCTTGGTAACTTGATGATCTGCTTGGAAATTGTATTGGGGGAAGGTGATAGGGCTTTGTGATGACTTATATACTGGATTCCATCCTTTCTTATTTACTTATGGACTTTCCTTCTGCAAGTACCCACTCTCTTTCCTGCATCAATTTCTTCTCAGATCACACAGACATAAACCCCATATTCCTCCCTCCAGCTACTATCCTGTATCTCTGTTCCCATTTTTAGCAAAACTTCACAGATGAATTTTCTGTAATTGCTATTTCTAACTTCTCTCTTCCCATTCTCTCCTCCATTTGTTCCAACCGGGCTTCACCCACAACACTGAAATGGTTCTTGTGAAGGTTATCAGTAATCTTCACCTTGACAAATCCAATAATCAAGTCTTAGTTCTCATCTTCCTTAACCTCTCAGCAGTGTTTGACACAGCTGATCATACCTTTCTGTACTTTTTTTGTGGGTGGGGGGCGGTCACTTTCTGTAGTTTGCCTCCACAGCATGTTCCCCTCATTTCCCTTTTAGCACACTGGCAACTCTTAACCTAGCCTTTTTTTGCTGTCTCCTCTTTCATTTCCCAGCCTATCCAGGGCTCAGGTCTCTAATCTTTTCTCTTCTCTAGCCACTTTTCCTCCTTAAAACAGTTTATTTAGTCCCATGGTTCTAAAGATCATCTATATGTGGATGACGCCTAACTTTGTTTCCAGCTTAGTCATCTCCCCTGAGTTCCCACCTTATATCTCTGTTTACTCAACCTTTACACTAGGATGTTTCATTGACAAACATAATGTGACAAAATCAGAACTACTAAATTCTGTCCCCCACCGCAAAACTTTCCCCATGTCAATAAATGGCACTTCCGTTGACTCTACGACCAAATCCTAGGAACTATCTGTGATCTTTCTCTTTTCCTCAAATCATCATTCACCCATTTGCTCACCAAAAACCCGGGATTCATTCCTGAATCTTCTCTCTTCCTCACATCCATGTTCAGCCCATCAAGTCCTTTTACTGTCCTTCAAAATATAGTCCAAATGTGACTACTTCACATGGTCTCCACCATTACCACTCTAGTCTAAGCCACCACCATCTTTAACCTGTACTCTGCTTCCATTCTTGATCCCCTACAATTATTATCTAGACAGCCAGAAGACAGAGATCTTTTTAAAAGGTATATCAGATCTCATCACTTAATAAGGCTCCCTGGAGGGGCCTTTCCTACCTATTCTATCTAAAACAACTACTATCTCCATTTAACCCATTACCCTATTCTATTTTCCTTCACAGCACTTAACACTACCTGAAATTTTAGTATATGTTTACTTTTTTACTTATTTATTGCTTTTGTTCCTTACTAAAATATAAACTTTTACGAGGGCAGGGATATTGTCTGTCTTGTTCATTGTTCAATTCCCAGGCCCTAGAAAAGTGTCTAAAATACTCTAAGTACTTAAGAAATGTTTGTGGAAATAATGAATGATCAAATGTGAGGGTCCCTTTTTAAAAACCTATGAATTATTTCACTGTCAGAACTGAAAGAAAGTAATTTTAAAAAATTCTTAGTTGAAGTGAATGGAGTATGTGGGAAGTTACTGCAGGCCTCTATCCATGAAGACACTGAAATTTGGACTTCGTAGATCAATGTGTATAGTACTTTTTCTGTTTTTTGGCAAAGCAGAAAAATTAAAGTCATCTGCTCTACCCAGATATACTTAAAATTTCTTTTGAAATTGCACATGACATTATGTGAAAACACGTATGAAGATAACATCTCCTAAGCATACATTTGGTAAAAGTAGTCAGACATTGTGTTCCTGGAGGTTTCTTTTATTCATCCTTCATCTTTAACAATCAAGCTACTGACCAATAATGATAGGTTATATAATTTTTTAATTGTAAAGATAATTTATGGTGACCACATTCTTTAACTCAAATTACTTTGGGATTGATAATAAACATCTGTGAGGTGGTGTACAGGATTAGAAATACAGTTTCTGATCATGGAAGGCAGTAAAGCTAATTGGTCAATATATAGGAATAATACTAAATGCTCAGGAGAAGGGGTAAGGAGGGACTTAAATGCACAGACTATTTTCTGCGCATTAGCACTTATTATGAGGGGGTTACATCAAAATAGTGGGATGGGCATATGATGAAAAAAAAAAAAAGGTTGAAAAACACTGTTCCAAACCAAGTGTGAATATGTTAAGAATGGGAGATGCCAACTTAGCTACAAAGAAAATTGTGGAGAAGGTGGAGTTATTTATTTTTAGCCCATATATTTTCACAGGCTCAGTCTCACATTCCTGGTCCTTCTTCTAGGCCATTAAGTGACCTGTGAGTGAGCAGGAAAGGTAATCAGAAAAAAAAAACTCATCTCCCAGTTGTAGTAAATTTAATCTAAAGCCCTAGTATTGCTCACATTTATTAGAGGAGGGTATATACAGAAGAAAGTCTACCTTCATGCTATAGAAAGTTGTTTAAGTAGAAGCAGACGGAGGAACGAGAAAAGTTGACTCTAGACTGTAGGCTGAACCAAATTTTGCATAGCATTAAATGATAAAAGTGAAACAAAAGTCAAAGAAAGTTAGGGACTTTCTTTGCATTGCTGTAGTCAGGACAAAGTCTAGAAAAATGGACTTTCTTTTCATGTTATTTTGAGGGACATTTTATCAAACCTTATCCAAGGCAATGGGAATGGGAATCTGAGAGTCATATACAGAGAATGCTCTTTCTAGATCATATATACATGATATATACATATATATATCATATATTCTCAAAATACAATTCTTTGGGAATTATTCTTGCTAATGCTCAAAGATATGGCAGAGGTTTAGAAAGCATTTTCACTAAGGGAATAGGACCTAGAACTTTTTCAGTTTATGCCCTTTCAAAGGGAAATAATTTATGGTTTAAAAGCAAACAAACACATACCTGTAAACTGGTCCTAACTGTTACAATTAGTTTGAGCCAAGAAGGAAATTTTCCAATCATTTTACTCAGAAATGATACAATTGTATCCCCATAATCCGGTTTGTGAAATTCTGCTTCATTTAATCCATCAATTAAAATGATGAAATCTTCATCTGGGATTTTTCTCTCTGAGATAGAAAGAAACAAATTACTTAATAATTATCAAGTGGGTAAGTTCTTGTTGGGTCTCTGATCACATATCTGTCTGGAAAAAAATATTAGAAAAGGCCTCTCATGCGTTTATTGAATGCTCAGGGTAAATAATAGTATAAAGACATGGAATAATTCATTTAGTATATTCATTTTTTTCATCAGGTGTGAAAGCTTTTGTCACATATACGAGCATATGTATCATCATTTTCAGAAATCCCCACATGAACAGTGTGAGACAGCCTAAACATTGGAGTTATGAAAATTTGCACATGGAAATTCAATTTTCCTTACACATGGAAAAACTGAACAGAATGTGTTCTGGTCTTTGTTTTTTCTATCTGATAGCATTAAAGAGAATAGTATCATACATTCTTTTGGGAATTTCCAAAAAAAGGTCTAAAGTCCCAAGCAGTATTTAGGACTACATGTGAATGTGTAGTGGGAAGGAAGGGATGGAGGAACAGAGAAAAGGAAACCCAGCCAATAGATAGACCTGAACCAGGCAGTCTAGATTCCCAGATCCTAGCAGCATCCTAGACCTGTGGTCCCCAACTCCCAGGCTGCGGACCGATACCTGTTAGGAACCAGGCCACACAGCAGGAGGTGAGTGGCGGCCACCAAGCTGTATTTACAGCCGCTCCCCATCGCTTGCATCACTGCATAAGCTCCGCCTCCTGTCAAATCAGCGGTGGCATTAGACTCTCATGGGAGCTCGAACCCTACTGTAAACTGCACATGAGAGGGATCTAGGTTGCATGCTCCTTATGAGAATCTAAAGCCTGATGATCTGAGGTGGAGTTGAGGCGGTGATGCTAGTGCTGGGGAGTGGCTGCAAATACAGATTATCATTAGCAGAGAGGTTTGACTGCACAATAAATGTAATGCGCTTGAATCATTCCGAAACCATCCCCCCCACCCTGGTCTGTGGAAAAATTGTCTTTCGTGAAACCAGTCCCTGGTGCCAAAAAGGTTGGGGACTGCTGTCCTAGACTATACCTAAAGCAGCCTCAATGAGACCAATCCCTTGTATGATCTTGCTAGGGGAGGAGGAGCCAAGTGGGAAAAGACAAATATCTGCTATGCTTGTGTCCAGCTCCCTCCAGGACTCCACATGATCCTTAACTGACAAAATCAGTTTATCTTTACAGCTAGGCCGAAGGTGGCAGCTTGGTAAGATTTCAGGCTTCTACACTCACTAAATACTTATTGATTCTTGAACAACATTGAACAATTAGAGATTTAAAAATCCTCAAATTGAAAGAACATTTTAGTGTAAATGAATTGTGAGTAATAAGTAAAAGTTATTAGTTAGTAGGACCTTACAGGTTGTAAAGCAGCGGTCCCCAACCTCTTTGGCACCAGGGACTGGTTTCACAAAAGACAATTTTTCCACAGACCAGGGCAGGGGGATGGTTTTGGAATGATTCAAGCGCATTACATTTATTGTGCAGTCAAACCTCTCTGCTAATGATAATCCGTATTTGCAGCCACTCCCCAGAGACAGCATCACCGCCTCAACTCCACCTCAGATCATCAGGCTTTAGATTCTCATAAGGAGCATGCAACCTGGATCCCTCGCATGTGCAGTTTACAGTAGGGTTCGAGCTCCTATGAGAATCTAATGCCACTGCTGATCTGACAGGAGGCGAAGCTTATGTGGTGATGAGAGCAATGGGTAGCAGCTGTAAATACAGGTGCAGCTTGATGGCTGCCGCTCACCTGCTGCTGTGTGGCCCTGTTCCTAACAGGCCACGGACGGGTACTGGTCCGAGGCTCAGAGGTGGGGACTGCAGTTCTAAATGGAAGAAAGTAGAGGGAAGAGGACAAAAAATCACTGGATACCTGAAGTGAGAAATAGGTTTTATCTGAGAAGGAAAAAGAAGATGAAGCTGGGGACAGAAGAAAAAGTTTGTGGATTTCTGTACAAGATTGGCTGTTCTTGCCTTTAAAAGTCGAGACCAATCGAAACCGTACATGCTATTTTGGTTTCACAACTGAAAATACACAGATCTTTTGCAATGATTAATAAGCCTTTATATTTTCCCACTAAAACACAAGCTTTATATAAAGGAATTTAATTTCAATATCCTAAATACTACAAGTCAGTTCTCGAATTATGAAGGGTTTTAACTATTAGTTTCATCTGGCAACTTTTTAGGCAGAGAAATGAACTATGGATTCCAGCTCTAACTGTTAACAATGATTATTAATGAAATGGCATTCTAGATGATGTAGCACTAAGAAAATACAATATTGCTCTAGGGAGTCCAAAGTATTAAGGATAGCCAGGTGTGGTGGTGTGCACCTGTAATCCCAGATACTTGGGAAGCTGAGGCGGGACGATCCTTTAAGTACAGGAGTTCAAGACCAGCCTGAGTAACACAGTGAGATCTTGTCTCAAAAAACAAACACAAAAACAAAAACAAAAAGCAAGCAAACAAACAAAAAAGACATTAAGGAAGAGTTAAGGAAGAGAGAGGAGTTGCTTGGAACTAACTAGGATTTACCCAAACACCTGGGGGCTGTTATGTTCTTGATTTTGAGGACGCTGGCTCCCTTGAACCTAATTGTGTCTTTAAGTTCCATAGAGGAACTTTATAATTGCATTCTGCTTGGCTGAGCACCATCACCTAGTACTGTCCAGTGGTGTGCTGGAGCTGTCCGGTACTAGTTCAGGAGAGCCCACTACAGTATTTTCAAAAGCTAGTTGTTGAACAGCTGATAGCCTGAAATTGGCTACAGTGGGAATATTTACACAATAGAAACTGGCAAATGTTACAAATCAGCCCTCCTCTCCCAGGTAGCTGTTAAAAATGTATTAACACATTGTTGCCCACTGTTCAATCACATCTCCTTTACCTTCACCCAGGTTCCTTCATAAAGAAGCCATGATCTTCAAGTGGAGAAAAAGGCGGATGATAATGCATCTGCTGAGATTTTCTTGGGGCAACACATTTCAAACACATTCTCAAGCGTAAATATCAAGAATGTGTACTAAATTATGATCTAAACATTTTAGTGAATGAATAATTCATTTGCTAATAAAATTAAATGTTCATTTGCACAAATTCCCAGTAGATTATTATATTAGATTATATTATTCTATAGATATTATTCATCCCATGAGTAAAGTAAGTAATATATCATTTTTTTGCCTCCCTTAATCAAGATAATTATGTTCTTCTAAATCCTGGCTTTTTTTTTTTTTTGAGATTCCCCTCCTTTGAAGGAATTATTTACAAGTCTCCTACTAATGTAGTGATATGAGGTATCAACAAACACTACACATCATTTAGGAAGTAAGGATGGTATATCTATCTAAGGATATCGCATTTTCTAGGATTCAGAATAACAAATGCAAAGAATTTCCTAATGCTACTAATATTGTAAAACAATGAGAACTATTCCTAACGTAATTCATTTTCCTTTGCTAAAGGATGAGGTTGCTCAATTACAAATTTAAGAGGTGAGACCTTAATGATTCTTAGACTTTGCCTTTCAAATGCAACCAGCCTTATAAGAATGCTTCTGCATGTTCATTTTCAAACTTTTGTAGATTATTTAAATACTCTAACTCAGTAGCTTTTAAAGGATTTTACAAGTGAAAATTAAAAAAAAATTAGGACTAACAAAGGATTGCTATTCATATTTTTCCATGTAAGAACATTTAAAATATAATTATCCACTATCACCATTTGTTTCATAGAAAAAAAGTATTTTAACATTAAAAAAGTAGGAGGGACATTTTAACATACATATGTATGTAAAACTACATTATATTTACATCTGCACAAATTCTAGGCTGTTTCTCTTTTCTTATTTTGTCATAGACTAATTGAAAACTTTAAATGGACTAGTGCTCAGGAGCCATTGCTCTAGCTGACAAATCACTGGAAAATCCTTTAACTCTTGCTTTTAATCCCTTGTAAATATACATTCACCAGGGATTCCCCACTGCTTCCATTTATATGTATACTTAATAAATATTATACTTGAACTGTCTTCCTTAGCAGTTCCATTCTAAGATTCTACCTAGGTGCCTGAGAGAAAATAAGAATTACAGAGACTGCAAGAGAAGAGATGGTAGCTACTACTAAAGTCACAACTGAATCCCAGGCCAGGCATGGTGGCTCATGCCTGTAATCCTAGCAGTCTGGGACGCCAAGGCAGAAGGATTACTTGAGCTCAGGAGTTCGAGACCAGCCTGAGCAAGAGTGAGACCCTGTCTCTACTAAAAACAGAAAAATTAGCTGGGCATTGTGACGCATGCCTGTAGTCCCAGCTACTTGGGAGGCTGAGGCAGGAGGATTGCTTGAGCCCAGGAGTTTGAGGTTGCAGTGAGCTATGATGATGCCAGAGCGAGACTCTGTCTCAAAAAAAAAAAAAAAGAACTGAATCCTAGTGTATGAGACTCCATTACTGGTGTATTGTATGGGAATTATTAAAAGTGAAAAGACTCATATCAGACAACATTTTTACTCAGAAAATCTTCACATTACATCTGAATTATTTTTCTTTTAATTGTGATAACAAATTAGTGTCTCCTTTCATTTCACATTGGCAGCTGAAGCAAAAGCCCAGAGAGACTTCAAAATGTTTTCATTTTGATTTATACATGCATATGTGTGTGTGTGTTAACCACTACACTTATGGAAGCTCTGTTGCCTAAGCTGGAGTGTAGTGGCACCATCATAGCTCACTGCAGCCTCTAACTCCTGGGCTCAAGTGATTCTCTCACCTCAGCCTCCTGAGTAGCTAGGACTACAGGCACAGGCTACCACATACAGCTAATTTTTAAAAAATTTTTTGTAGAGATGGAGTCTTGCTATGTTGCCCAGGCTGGTCTCGAACTCCTGGCCTCAAGAGATCCTCCCGCCTTGGCCTCCCAAAGTGCTGGGATTACAGGTGTGAGCCACCATGCCCAGCCTTGACTCATTTTTTAAAGAAAAATATATAATTTGAAATCTAGCTTCTTATTCTAAATTGAAGGTGTTTTCCATTGGACTTCCCTGAAAAAAAATTCCAGCTACCTTAAAAAAAATTAAAAAATTTATATACAGTGAATTGCAAAGATCTTAACTGTACACTTTGATGAGTTTTGACAAATGTATGTACTCACGTAACCAATATTCTGATCAAAATATAGAACATTTCTATCAGAAAGGTCCCTTAGGTTCCCTTCCAGTCAATCCTCAACAGCCAACCACTGTTCTTATTTCTATCACCACAGACTACACTAGCTTCTTTTGCTTAACATAATGTTTCTAAGACGCATCTATGTTGTTGAGTATATTATTATTTTGTTCCTTTTTATTACTAAGAAGTATTCCATTGAATGCCTATATAATTTGTTTAGTCATTCTGTTGCTGGACATCTGGGTGGTTTCCAGTTTTTGACTGCTATGAATAAAGCTGCTAGAAACATTCTTGTACAAGTCTTTTTATAGACATGTTTTCATTTCTCTTGGGTAAACACATAGGAATAGAATTGCTTGGTCATAATGTAGATATATATTTAACTTTATAAGAAACTGCCAAATAGTTTCCCAAAGTAGTTGTACCATTTTATAGTCCCACCAGCAATGTACGAGAGTTCAAGTTGTTTATCATCCTAACACTTGATGTTCAATCTTTTAAAATTTAACCATTCTAATGAGTGTGAAGTGGTATCACATTGTAATTTTAATTTGCATCTCCTTGATTACTAATGATGTTAAACACTTTTTCATGTGCTTCTAGGCTATCGATATATCTTCTTTTGAGAAATGTCTAAATCTTATCAATTAAAAAATTGGATTGTTTGCATTCTATAGTTATCGTAGATATGTGCTTTGTCTCACACACACACACACACACACACATGCACAGAGTGAATATCTTTTCTCCTTTTTTGACCTGCTTTTTTCCTTTTTTTTTTTTTTTTTAAGTCAGATAGAAATTACAGTGTATTTCCTTAAAGTTACACAAAGTGTTCCTGCCTCCCCTTCCACCTCCTCCGCCTCTGCCACCCCTGGGACAGCAAGGCCAACCTCTCCTCTTCCTCTTCCTCCTCAGCCACACACAACATGAAGATAAAGAGGATAAAGACCTTTATAATGATCCACTTCCACGTAATGAATCATAAATACATTTTCTCTTCCTTACGATTTTCTTAACATTTTCTTTTCTCTGGCTTACTTTAAGGATACAGTACATAATTCATATAACATACAAAATATGTGTTAATCGACTATGTTATTGGTAAGACTTCCAGTCAACAGTAGGCTATTAGTAGTTAATTTTTTGAGGAGTCAAAAGTTGTATGTGGATTTTCAACTGTGCAAGGTCAGTGCCCCAAACCCTGCATTGTTCAAGGGTCAACTGTACTACACTTACATAATTATACATTTATACATTACTTCATTAAAATTCTATTCAAGTATCTCTTGCTTCTAAGAATTCCAAACTAAAGAAATTAATTCTAATTAAGTCTGATAAGAATTTTGATCAGCTTTGCTCCTAATACTGTCAACAACAATAATATCTCATTCCCATTATTGTCAAGTATAGCTAAATTCTGGTAAACATACAATGCTTGACAATTGTTACTCTGCCAACATCAACATACAGTATGGATCTGAAAATAACAGTCTAAGAGGAGGGTACAAGGCAAAATGCTTTTTCTTTTTCTTAGTGGTGTTTTTTGTTGAGCAGATATTTTCAATTTTGATGAAGTCTAATTTATCACCATTTTTTAATATAGTGATTTTTATGTCCTAAGAAATCTTTGCCTACTCCAAGTTTATGAAGATATTCTATGTTTTATCTATTAGCTTCAGAGATTAAACTTTTCTATTTAGATCTGTGCTTCATCTCAAATTAATTTTTGTGTATACTGTGAGGTAAGGATTGAAATTCATTTTTTCCCCATACATTTATCTAGTTGTTCCAGTACCATTTGATGACAGAATTCTCTTCCCTAATTGTCTTAACACCTTTGAGAAGATCAATTGGCTGCATAATGTGTGGGTCTATTTCTGGATTCTCCATTCTCTTCCATTGATCTGTTTTCTATCCTTGCATGAATATCACCCTGTTAGTGGAGCATTCAAGCTGACTCAAGTTGACTCGAGAGAGCTGATTGCTAAATTTTTAAGCATTGAATCAGATCCGATCCTGAGCTGGCTGTTAAACATTTACTAGTACATCACTGCCATGATTATTATAGTAATCTGTAAAACTATAAGTACTGAAATCAGATACTGCCAGTCTTCCAACTTTCTTCTTTTTCAAGATTATTTTGGCTATTTTTGGTCCTTTGAATTTCTAAAAGTGGTCAATTTTTACAGAAAAATCCTGCTGGGATTTTGGTTGGGATTATGTTGAATCTATAAACCAGTTTGAGGAAATACTGACACCTTCCATTACTATAGTCATTCCAGCTTTCTTGTGCTCCATGTTTACACAGTGTATCTTTTTCTATTCTTGCACTTTCAGTCTGTGTCCTTATATTTAAATAACCTCATGTAGATAGCATATAGTGTGGTCTACTTTTAATATAAGGGTTTAGTCCATTTACATTTAATGTAATTATTGATATTACTGCTTTTAAATCTATCATCTTCCTTGTTCCACCTCTTGTTTTTTTTTAATTCTTCTTTCTTTCCTGACTTCTTCTGGGTCAAATCATTTTCAGTATTTCATAAATTGTGTTTCCAGTTATTGCTCATGACACTGATTTTAAGGGTGACTAAAAACATGGAAATAAGATTAAGTAATTAAATTCACTTAGGGGCTGGGCATGGTGGCTCACACCTAGTAATCCCAGCACTTTGGGAGACTGAGGCAGAAGGACTGCTTAAAGCCAGGAGTTCAAGACCAGCCTGGGCACTATGTTTAAGCATAGTGAGACCCTATGTCTACAAAAATTTTAAAAAATATCCGGCTGTGGTGGTACACGCCTGCAGCCTCCTACCTACTCAGGAGGCTGAGACCAGGAGGATCACTTTGCTTGAGCCCAGGAGTTTGAGGCTGCAGTGTGGCTAGGACTGCAACACTGTACTCCAGCCCAGGTGACACAGTGAGATCCCGTCTCTAAATAAATAAATAAATAAATAAATAAATAAATAAATTCACTTAGCACAATGTTTATCAATAGAGATATCTAACGCTGGTTATGGAGACCTAAATGAGCAGCACATGTATCTTGTAGTAAAATTATAAAACATGAATTATGGCTGTGAACCTGAAGCTGACTCTGAAAGCATCTGAATATCCTCCTGGAATTAGTCTTAGTGTATAGATCCTTTTATCACTATCCTTCCTTCAAGGTACCTCTACATGTGAAGAGTTTCCATATTCATTTAATTATCTGTTCAAAATATATTTCCTGAAATGCCTACTATGTTCAAAGTGAGGTAACCACTGTGAAGGATAAAAGTTGAATAAGAAAAGATTCCTAACTTCAGTAGCATACAATTTAGTCAAAAGGACAGGATAAGTACAGAAATAACTAATTCTTGTAAACCACAAAGTATAATATCTGGCATATAGTAAATGTTTAATAAATGTTAGTGAACAAATTTAAAATTCTTATTATACACATAATGTGTTGAGTACCATAAATAATATATTACATATTTTTAAAAATCTAACTTCAATTTGGAAGGACATTGTTTCCGACTGGTGGGGGGCAGGTGGATCAGCAGGTATTTCGTGAATGAGGTGGCAGTTAAGCTGGTCCTTGAAAGAATGGATAGAATTCTGACAGGCAGAGATGTGAGAAGACAGCATACCAAGAAAAGGAAACAATGAGTAAATGGATGGAAATGTGGGAAAATACAGGCGAATGTTTAAGCACTAATGAATATTTTAGTTCACAGGTAAACACAGGTTCATAAGGATAAAAGTGAATAATAAGGTTGAAAAGTAGGTTAGATCCTGGTCATCAAGTATCTTGAATATTAGATTAAGGAGCCAGAAGTTAATTCAGCAGATAACAAGGAATCACTGGATTCTGAACTGGGAAATTATGTGATCAGAGAAATGCTTTATTAAACTTTATCTGGAAGCAGTACATATAGTCTAGAAGACTGGAGAGACTGGAAAGAGCTCCCCCACCAGGTATGCCACGAACGGGTTAGAGGTGTGCTTAAAATTCAGCCCTCAGGGCATCTGGGGCCTTGTACAGCTGTAGTAGCCTCAGGGCTAGTCATGTCCAGCCATGAGGAGTCATAAACTTTTATCCTGGTATGCTATACAAATTTTTATAATTTTCTAAGTGTGTTCTGATATGAAAGAAACACTAAACCAGAGAACCACAGAAGACCAGGAAGGGGCAGTAGTACAGACATGACGTCATGGGCAAATGAATAGCTCTCGGGATAATAATGGTGGAAATAAATGAGACGGATGTGAGAAACACCACAAAGGCAGAATTAGCAGGTTTTAGAGATTGATTGACTGTACTGGAAATATGCTTAGCAATACTTGTGGAAAAACTCCAAGGTTTAAACAGGTTTAGGGTATAGTCAAGGTAGTAGGGTAGCAGAGATAGAGACAGAGGTCATCAGAGCTGAGAAAAAAGAGAAATTTTGATATCAAAATAACCAGCATGGAAGCTGAAATAACTGCAGAGGATGCCCAGGAGAAATTATAATCGCCTTTTTCTTATAAGTAATTCTAAAATCCTTGAGAAAGGTATGTAAGTCTCTCAGGAATAAACATGATTGCTCAGGAATCTCATGCTTACTCAAACCCTTTTTGGATTCTGGCACCGACAAACATTGTTAAGGGTATGGGGCAGAGAGCCTTATAAAGGCATGCACCATCTTTAGGGAAATGGTTGCATTTAGACCACAGCTGACACTAGAACTGCAGAGGAAAAGGGGAGGAAAGGCATGAATATGAGTGGGAGATGGATTTCATTTAATTTTTTTCCCCACTTTTTAAAAATAACAGCTTTCCTGAGATATAATTTATGTACCATAAAATATCCTTATATGTTGTAAATATCTTTTAGGGTGTAGAAAATTAAGTGATTTCTAGTACATAGATGGGGTTGTGCAACCCTGGATGCCATTCTACTTTACCTGAACTGATGAGGTAATAGAATATGTAAAGACTGGGGAGATTTCTAAGCATAGAAACTCCACAACACTGAGTTGGAGCCATAACTTTACTGACTTATTTGAACTCCACAGAAAGGACTGAATACTTTGCTATCTTTAGTCCAAGAAAAATGCATTATATTTGGAAATGAGAATGAGAATTTTTATAAAGAAAGGAGGAAGCAGCAGTTAATGTAGGAATTTGGTTTTTTTTCCCCAAGTAAAATCTTTGATCTGTTAACTGTATCCTACAGGACATCAGCTATGAAACATTTAGTTTTGGCAATGTGATAAAAATAGTCATTTCTATAGCATGACCCAGGTGACCTTGGGCTCCAAAACCTCCATCTTTCACTTCCTTTGAACCTTATCTGTACCTTTGTGGAGATTCTCCAGGGGCTCCAGGACTCCCCTCCGGAAGGAGGCCATGGGGTCTTGAACACAGGACCGCAGGCTCAGCATGCTCTGCAGGTGGGGCTCCCGAAGAAGTTGTTCCCGATAGGCTGTCAGCTGAGGTGAGCGGCAGAGCAGGGCAGCAACATTGTGGACAAATTCTGGTACCAGGCAGGTGTAGGCATTATCTGCTTGGCAATAGTGATAGGCAACCACCTACAAAAGAAAGGTGAGAATACAAACAGGCTTATCAGTAGCAAGAGCAATAGCTATGGTTATTGTATGATCATCCTGTAATACTGTCTTTTTTTTTTTTTTTTGAAGACAGGGTCTCACTCTGTCACCTGGGCTATAGTGCAGTGACATCATCATAGCTCACTGCAACCTCAAACTCCTGGGCTCAAGCGATCCTCCTGCCTCAGCCTCTGGAGTAGCTGGGACCACAGGCACACACCACCATGCCCAGCTAATTTTTTTTTTTTTTTTTTTTGTAGAGACAGGATCTTGTTCTTGATCAGGCTGATCTTGAACTCCTGGCCTCAAACAATCCTCCTGCCTCAGCCTCCCAAAGTGCTAGGATTATAGGCGTGAGCCACCGTGCCCCACCAATACTGTCTTTTATCTCTCCATGCCTCAACTTTTCAAGTAAATATGAAAGTTGCTGACTCAGAAACTGCCTGAGTTATGTAAGATCAGAAATTTGACATACTATTCCTATTGTATACGTATGATATTATAGCCTAGAATTAAAATTTATAAATAAAAATTGAATTTTCTCTCTGGATTATAAAAAAATAGGAAGCAAGCCTGAGAATGAAGATTTACATTAATACTGCTAACATTTATTTAGCATGGAGCAGTATAGGAAAGTCTAATCTTGTAACAAAACATTAGGAACAAAATAATCAGAGACAAATCAAGTTCGTCTCAACAAATACATATGCTTACATCATTTTCTTGATTACAGTTGTGTTATAAACTAAGCCTTATAAACATAAAATAATTCAGATTTAAAAATCAGCATTAAATGTTTTCTGAGCACCCAGAGACAGAGTATCAGAATTAGATAAAAGGAAGAAGGAAAGGGGTGCGATTTTGTTAGATGCGGTCTTAGATTCAAAGAACTTAGAAAATTTGTGAGTCTTAAATACTATCTAGGGTCTGCACTGTCTGGCTAGAACTTGGAGTTTTAGGCTGTTTTTTTTTGTTTCTGCGCAGTGCTCACTCCATATATCTTCCCATTGTTCTTTTTGCCTCAGGGGCAAGTGCAGAGGGGGATTTTAATCTAGACCATTCTTCTGGCTCATTACTACCCAGAAAAGTGATGGAATTGTGTAGAAAATATGAAACTGTCAGGGGACATTCAGCTTGAATGTATAGAAAGCACTTGGCATGGTCCTCAGCACATGATAAGTATACAGTAACATCAGCTGACGGTGCTATTACCATCATCATCATCTTTATCCTCCACATCCTCACCATCATCATTACCGTCCTCAAAGATCTGTATATTCTGTCTTTTTTTAGCTACTAATTTTGTGCCTATAGGCATCTGGAATTTGTCCTAGGGGCATTCATGGATATACAACTGGGATTCCAGCAGTTCAGTCATCTCTAGAGAACAGTCATCCACTAAAGAGTTCTGCTTAATCTACGGGTATGTCCTAGCTCTTGTAACACATGCTGGAAATGTCAAAAATTTTTTTAAAACACCTGAAACCATTCTCATTAAACATAAAAAGGAAAATCAAACAACACAGGAAATATCACTACATGTATAAAGTTGAAGATAGGAATTGCTTGTGAGTGACACAATGAAGTCTGAGTACAATATGGAAACTGGAAATCAGAGGTTGTATTTTTAAAATCTCCACTCTTTTCTTTAGATAGATCAGTCACTGCTTTATTATCTATCTTAAACATAATGTAAGGAATCCAAAGAGAAAACTAGTCAGCAACTCATCCGTCCTCTCAATGAACAGTGAATGTCAGTAGTTATGTCTACATAGGTATAAATCTCCACTTGATAAAAAGCAAACAACAAACCTCTGAATCAATATGAACTTTCATATTTCACTTCAATTGATTCCACATATTGAGGCTAAGCATAGCTGAACAAATCAACTACAACTTACTCTTTACTTAAAGTAATAGGATATCATTTTAAAGACAAAAATTCTGAAATTTAGAAAAAGGGTTCTTTTACTGATTTCATTAAAAATCATCTGTGCTCTTGGCTGACTAAGGTTTCTTCTAACAAAGGTCAATGCTAAAGTTGCATCTTCTGTGGCGGCCTTTCTTACTTTTCATTTAAAATTTTTCTTTGGCATTCCAAATATAAAGTCTTGATTCCTTTGCAGAATTCAGGTGGAAAAACCATTCAACATCTTCACGAGATTTTTACTGTAGCTCAAAATAGGTTATTTAGTAGACATTTTAAAGTAGCTATTTAGTATGTATATGTATATACAATCTGTCAAAAACATTTGGTACTTCCCCCAAATTTTCTATTAATATTACTTACAACAAGAAGTCTGGAAATGTAGATTTTTTTCTTCACTCTCTTATTGTACCAATGCTTAGTGACAGATACGAGATCACTCCCTACATCTTTGAAGAAGTCATCATGTCCACCCATACAGTCACTAGTATTACAACTTCTTGGAAATAGTTCAGGATTAGTCCACTCCCAATAAATCAGCAAGTAAAACCTTTCTCTTCAGTGAATTCTTATCTCTCAAAATGACTTGTCTAAGTTTTATTTTTAGTTATATCTTTCTTACATTATTAATTTTTTTCATCTCAGGTTTTCCTTATATTAAATCTCTGAACTTTTTGTTAAAACAATTTTATCCAAAGTATATCTGATATGACCATTATATCTGTATTAATTCTTGAGAAGAAGACAGCAAGTAAATTTTAGGTTAGCCTTATGAGGGAAGAAAGAAAAGGGCAGGCCTGTAGGCTATATAGACAAAGATAAGGCTGGAGGTCAGTCCAGTCTTATGTATAAAAGCTTTTGATTTAATGTTGTATCCAAGAAATGATAAAACCTAATCGTAACTCTCATCAAAGGGATTGAGTGGCAGCAAATCTGTCAGGCTTGTGTTAAAAGTCACAGGCCTTCACTTTCCATAGACCATTTTCTACTTCAAATGAATAATCTGTGACAGGATTAAGCTAATCTCACATAAATAAAAGGCAGCTTTAAAAATTGAAATTCATTTGGACGTAAAAATCTAATGGACATACTGACTGGCATTTGCATCATTTAAACAAACTATAATGTTACAACTGCCCTTCCCTCAGGCCTGCCCTCATACTCTTACTGCCTGCCTCCTTTTCATCCCTTCTGAGAATGGCTTATTCCTCATCATCACCTGACTAATCTCCTCATCAGCACAACCCTTCCAACTCTTAAATTTGGTTTTTAATATTTCTAGGGATGTGGAGGCCCACCATAAATAACTACTTTCTGTTCCTTTTCTCTTGTCCCTCAATTCTGACTCTAAATCCTCATGCTGGGACTGGAAGCTAAGAATAGCTCTCAGACTTGAGTTCTGCTTTAGTAATTTTCCAGCCTGGAGCCCTATCTTTTGTTTTGTTTGTTTTTGTCTGTCAGTAGAACTTTTACTTATTTTTTAACTTTTTACTTTGAACTAATTTTAGATTTACAGAAATGTTGCAAAAGTAGTACACAGAGTTTCCACCTATCCCTCACCTGGCTTCCTTTATTATTAACCTCTTACACAACCATGGCAAAATGATCAAAACCAGGAAATTAACATTGGCAATAATATTAGCTAATGAACTTATTCAAATTTTACAGTTTTTCCACTCTGTTTTTTCCTGTTTCAGGATCTATCCAGGATCCCATATTACATTTAGTTTTATTTCCTTAGTCTCCTATAGTCTGTAAGAGATCCTCAGTCTTTCTTTGTCTTCCATGACCTTGACATAAGGGTACTTACCAGTTATTTTGGTGAATGCCTCTCAATTTGGGTTTGTCTGATGTTTTCTCAAGATCTGAGACTTTCTGGCAGGAATACCAGAAAAACAATATTGTGTCCTTCTTAGCAGATCATATCACAGGGCTCATGATGTTGACATGTTTTGTTACTGGTGATGTTGACTTTGATCACTTGGTTAAGGTTAAGGTTCTGCCAGGTTTCTCCACTGTGAAGTTACTATCTTTCCCTTTGTAGTTAATATCTTTGGAGGAGATACTTTTGAGACTATGCAAATCCTATTTCTCCTTAAACTTTTGCCCATTAATTTTAGTATCCATCAGTGGATCTTGTTTGCAACAATAATCACTGTGGTGCCTGCCTAATAGTGATTTTCTATTTCCCTTTCTAAATTTATTACTTGGAGTCCTATTGGAAAAAATAGCTGTCTCTTCTCTCTTATTTATTTATTTATGAAGTATGGGTTTATTTTATTCTATTGGTTACAATTCAATACTGTATTTATTTTGTTGCTCAATTTGTTCCAGCTTTGGTTATTAGGCTCTCCTTCAGGTTGACTCCTGTGTTCTTTCAAGAAGACCCTATCTTTTTTTGAGCAGTTTATTGCTTTCTGGTACCACAAGATGTTCTAGACTCATTTTGTATTTTTCCTGCCCCAGAAATGGGATTATCTACTTCTCTAAAAAGCCCTGGTTCTTTTATTGGAGAACGGTATTTAGTTAGAAAAAGGATCCGGGTACTAGTTGTACTTATTGCTATTGGGGTGTCATTGCTTTTGGGCTCTCTCAGTGGACAGAGTTAAGAAACACAAGTATATATAAAGACACACCTCAGAGATATTGCCGGTTTGGCTCCAGACAACTTCAATAAAGCAAAGTCACATGAATTTTTTGGTTTCCCAGTGCATATAAAAGTTATGTTTACCCTATATGGTGATCTATTAAGTATGCAATAGCATTATGTCTAAACAACATACATACCTTAATTAAAAATACTTTATTGCTAAAAATGCTAATGATCATTTGAGCCTTCAGTGAGTTGTACTCTTTTTGCTGGTAGAGGGTCTTGCCTCAGTGTTGATGGCTGCTGACTGATCAGGGTGGTGGTTGCTAAAGATTGTGATGACTGTGGCGATTTCTTAAAGTAAGACAATGAAGTTTGCCACATCAATTGACTCTTCCTTTCATGAAAGATTTCTCTGTAGCATGCAACATTGTTTAATAGCATTTTACTCACAGAACTTCTTTCAAAATTGAAGTCAATGAGCTCAAACCCTGGCACTGCATTATCAACTATGTTTATGTAATATTTTAAATCCCTTGTTGTCATTTCAGCAATGTTCACAGCATCTTTACCAGGAGTAGATTCCATCTCGAGAAACCACTTTCTTTGCTCATTCATAAGAAGCAACTCCTCATCTGTTCAAGTTTTATCATGAGATTGTAGCAATTCAGTCACATCTTCAGGCTCCACTTCTAATTCTAGTTCTCTTGCTATTTCCACCACATCTGCAGTTACTTCCTCTACTGAAGTCTTGAACTTTTCAAAGTCATCCAGGAGGGCTGCAGTCAACTTCTAAACCCCTGTGAATGTTGATATTTTGACCTTTTTCTATGACCACAAATGTTCTTAATGACATCTAGAATGGTGAATCCTTTCCAAAAGGTTTTTAATTTACTTTGCCCAGATCCATTAAGAGGAATCACTATCTATGGCAGCCTTATAAAATGTATTTCTTAAATAATACGATATGAAAGTTGAAGTTACTCCTTGATCCATGAACTGAAGAAAGAATGTTATGTCATTAGCAGGCATGAAAATAATATTAATCTCCTTGTATGTCTCTATCAGAGCTCTTGGGTGACTAGCTGCATTGTCAACAAGCAGTAATGTTTTGAAAGGCATCTTTCTGAGCAGTAGGTCGCAACAGTGGGCTTAAAATATTCAGTAAACCATGCTATAAAAAGATGTTCCGTTATCCAGGCTTTGTTGTTCCATTTATAGATCATAGGTAGAGTAGATTTAGCACAATTCTTAAGGACCCTAGAATTTTTGGAATGGTAAATGAGCATTGGCTTCAACTTAATGTCATCAGGTGCATTAGTCCCTAACAAGAGAGTCAGCCTGTCCTTTGAAGCTTTGAAGCCAGGCATTGACTTTTCTCTAGCTACAAAAAGTCTTAGATGACATCTTTTTCTCATATAAGCCTGTTTTGTCTACATGGAAAATCTGTTGTTTAGTACCTTCAATTATCTTAGCTAGATCTTCTGGATAATTTGCTGCAGCTTCTCCATCAGTACTTGCTGCTTCACCTTGTACTTTTGTTATGAAGTTGGCTTCTTTCCTTAAACCTCATGAACCACTCCTGGTACCTTCAAACTTTCCTTCTGCAGCTTCCCCACATCTCTCAGCCTTCACAGAATTGAAGAGAGTTCAGGCCTTGCTCTGGATTAGGCTTTGGCTTAAGGGAATGTTGTGGCTGCTTTGATCTTCTATCCAGACTACTAAAACTTTCTCTCTATCTGCAATAAGGCTGTTTCTCTTTCTTATCATTCATGTGTTCACTGGAGTAGCACTTTTAATTTCCTTCAGGAATGTTCCCTTTGCATTCACAACTTGGCTACCTTGGTGCAAGAGGCCTAGATTTTGGCCTATCTTGACTTTTGACATGCCTTCCTCATTAAGTTTAATTATTTCTAGCTTTTGATTTAAAGTGAGAGATATGCAACTCTTCACTTGGAACACTGAAAAGGCCACTGTAGAGTTATTAATTGGTCTAATTTCAATATTATTGTGTCTCATGGAATAGGGAGGCCTGAGGAAATGGACAGAGATGGGGGAATAGCTGGTCAATGGAGCAGTCAGAACACACACAACATTTATTAAGTTCACCATCTTATGTGGGCATGGTTTGTGGCATCCCCAAACAATTACAATAGTAACGTCAAAGATCACTGATCACTGATCATAACAAATAATAAAAAAGTTTGGACTACTCAGAGAATTATGAAAATGTGACACAGAGACATGAAGTGAGCACATGATGTTGGAAAAATGGTGCTGATAGGCTTGCTCAATGCAGGGTTGCCCCAAACCTTCAATTTGTAAGAAAAGCAATATCTGTGAAGGGGCAATAAAGCAAAGCACAATAAAACAAGGTAAGCCTGTATATGTTAACCCATACAAAAACACCCATCTATATTTCTGCATCTCTCTCTATATATGTATGTATATACATACACACACACACACATATACATTATCTGTATCTCTTAAAAAAAAAGGAGTATATACTGATAACTCATATTTCAATCCAGTACCACCTGGTTCATTTTAGGCTTCCTCCTTTCCTCATTTGTAACTTATTTGTTCATATCTAGTATATACACAAAGTGTTTTCAGAATTGCTAATGAGAAACACCTTTATTAACTAGATTACAGCACTTATGTACAATTCATGTATTAATACTTAGGTTTATATATTTAGGTTGTTTCCAATATTTTGCATTTATAAATAATACTTCAATGAATAACCTTGTGCAAATGTATTTTTGTATCATTTGAAGTGTTTCTTCAGGGTAGATGTCTGGAAGTGGAATGCTAGGTCAAAAGGTAAGTGTATATATAGTTTTACTAGGTATTACCAAATTTCCCTCCAGAAGGGTTGTACCAATTTTCATTCCCACCAGTATGAGAGTGTCTGTTTTCCCAAAGGCTTACCAACAGAATGCGTTATCATGTTTTTAGATTTTTGCCAGCCTGATAGGTAAAAATGGTATCTCAGTGTTGGTTTAGTTTGTATTTCTCTAGTTATGAGTGAGTTTGAACATGCCTTCAAATATTTCAGGGCTTTT
Source organism: Daubentonia madagascariensis (assembly GCA_023783475.1). NCBI lineage: Eukaryota > Metazoa > Chordata > Mammalia > Primates > Daubentoniidae > Daubentonia > Daubentonia madagascariensis. The sequence goes on from JAKFHU010000487.1 coordinate 15,594,881, forward strand.
TAATCTCTTTTTGGTGAATTGTCTGTTTATATCTTTTTCTCATTTTTCCATCATGTTTTTGGTCCTTTGTTCATTTTTTTTAAAGAGAGGGGGTCTTGCTATGTTGCCCAGGCTGGCCTTGAAATCCTGGGCTCAAGCAATCCTCCCACCTCAGCCTCCCGAGTAGTTGGGATTATAGGCATGCACTACTACACCTGGCTCTGTTTCTCAATTTTTTTTGTTGTTTTTGAGACAGAGTCTTGCTATGTCACCCGGGGTAGAGTGCACTGGCATCATTGCAGCTTACTGCAACCTCCAACTCCTGGGCTCAAGCGATCTTCTTGCCTCAGCCTCCTGAGTAGCTGGGACTACAGGCGTGTGCCACAATGCCCCGCTAATTCAATTTTTAAGAGTTCTTTAAATATAACAGATATTAACCCTTTATCTGTGGTATATGTTATAAATTTTTTTCTTAAAATTTTTATTGACTCATTGAAAAAAATAAACCTATTATATGTTGACATCTATGAATATATTTTTATGAAAATTATTTTTCAAAGCAAACATTTCAGAAAGAAAAGTGGCATCGTTTTATATTTTTGCAATAGACTCCCATATCTGACTCTGCATTTAATATATTGCAATAAATTGTTTGGGATTGAAGTATATGAGGAAAATATAGCCATTTTATATATATACACACACACACACACACACACACACACACATATATATATCTGCATATACACACGTATATATAGTTGGAGAAGAGAAGGTGGATATTCTTTGATATGCTATAACTTGACAAGTGGTAGATTATTTTATTATTAATATATTATGCTTGATTGACAAATCATAATTGTGTACATTTATGGGATGCAATGTGATGTTTTGATACATGAACACAATGTAGAATAATTAAATCAAGCTAATTAACATATCCATGACTTTGTTAACCTATCATTTTTTATGGTGAAACATTTAAAATTTACTTAGTTATTTTGAAATACAATATTTATTTATTTATTTATTTCAAAGACAGGGTTTCACTCTGTCACCTAGGCTGGAGTGCAGTGACATGATCATAGCTCACTGCAGCCTCTAACTCCTGGGCTCACATGATCATCCTGCCTCAGCCTCTCAAGCAGCTAGGACTACAGGTGTAGGCCATCATGCCTAGTTAATTTTTGTTTTATTTTTCATAGAGACAAGGTCTTGCTATGTTGCCAAGGCTGGTCTCAAACGATCTTCCCATCTTGGCCTCTCAAAGTGCTGGGATCACAGGCGTGAGCCACCATGCCCAACCTATAATATTTTATTATTGTAGTCACCCTGCTGTGCAATACATCTCAAAACTTCTTCCTCCCATCTATCTGAAACTTCGTACCTTTTGAAGGACAACTCCCCATTCCCTCCTTCCCCATACCCCTCACCTTGACCCCTAACCATCATTCTACTCTATACTTCTATGAGTTCAACTTTTTTAGAGTCCACATGTAAGTGAGATTATGCGCTATTTGTCTTTCTGTGCCTGGCTTATTTCATGTAACATAATGTCCTTCAGATTCATCCATGTTGTCGCAAAGGACAGGATTTCCTTCTTTTTTAAGGCTGAGTTGTATTCTGTGTATATATACCACATTTTCTTCATCCATTCATCTATTGATAGACACTTAGGATGGTTCTATATTTTGGCTATTGTGAATAATGCTGCAATGAGCATGGGAGTGCAGATATCCCTTTCACATATTGATTTGAAATCCTTTGGCTATATACCCAGAAGCGGGATTACCAGATCCCGCTAGTAGTTCTATTTTTAGTTTTTTGGTTGTTCTATTTAGTTGTTCTATTACATATAGAACTACATATGGTAGTTCTATTTTTAGTTTTTTTTTTTAAATTTATTTTTAAAATTATTTTTAGTTTTTTGAGGAACCTCCATACCATTTTCCATAACGGCAGTACTAATTTACATTTCCACTAACAACGTAAAGAATTCCCTTTTCTTTGCATCCTCGCCAACACTTGGTATCTTTCATCTTTTTGATAAAAGTCATTCTCACAGGTGTGAGGTTTTAGTCTCACTGTGGTTTTAATTTGCATTTCCTTAGTGATTAGTTATGATGAGCATTTTTTCATGTACCTGTTGGCCATTTGTATGTCTTCTTTTGAGAAATGTCTGTCTTGGTCCTTTGCCCATTTTTAAATTGGATTGTTTTCTTGCTATTGAGCTGTCTGAATTCCATTTCTATTTTGGATATTAACCCCTTATTAGATGTATGGTTTGCAAATATTTTTTCCCATTCTGTGGAATTTCTCTTCACTTTGTTAATTGTTTCCTTTGCTGTGCAAAAGCTTGATGCCATTTCATTTGTCTATTTTTCCTTTTGTTGTCTGTGCTTTTGGGGTATTTTGTGAATATTTTCTGTCAGTTTTCAGTAGTCTTTTGACTTCGTTTATGGTGTTTCTTTGTCATGCAACATTTAAAAATTTTTCATACAGTCAAATTTATCAATCTTTTCTTCTATTCCTCTGGATTTACATCTTAGTTAGAAAGCCTTTACCTTTACCAAGGTTAAAGAGGAAGTCACTTAATGTTTTCTTCTATTATTTGTATGATGTCATTTTTTAGTATTTAGATGCCTAATCCACTTGGAGTTTACTCTAATGCATGGGGTGAGAAATGGATTTTCATATGTGATTATTTAGTTGTCCCAGCACCATTTAATTATTAATAAAAAATCCATCTTCACTTCAGTGATCAGAAATGCCTCTTTGTCATATACTAAGTATCCACATGTATTTGAGTCTAATTCTGAACTTTCTATTCTATCCCACTAGTCAGTCTATTTGTGCACCATTATCACACTGTTTTGATTATAGAGGCTTTCTAGTATGCTTCAATGTCTGGTAGTCAGAGCCCTGTTGTTCAATTAGCTGTAGCAGAGCTCAGGATAATGTTTATCTTTGTCATAATTCTTGACTTAAATAGCTGTATCCCATAGATTGTTACTATTCAATTATAGATTTCTGTTTACTTGAGCCAAAGGAGGTTAGGGCCAATACCAGATACAAATTTTAATGAAAAGTGACTAATTTACTTAGTTCATCTGGAATTCCTGGAAAAATAGGTCTGGTACAACATGAATAGTCTAAATGCATTCAATCCACAGTTTATGAAACTATGTCTCAGAGGACTGGTGGAATTTCAGACTCTCTACCAAGCTTCATTCCTGGGGCACATGATTCTGATTCTGATTTGACTGAATAAGCTGGTTGAGAACTATTATTATACATAAACACACTGAATTTCCTAAGATTTCCTAATGGAAAATACTAATAATTACATTCATTCACAAATATTAATTGAACTTCTATTGTATGTCAGGCACTGTGCTAGGTTCTGGAGATATAATGATGAGCCATATAGATATGACCCCTGTTTTCCCTTCAGAGTTTAGCAGGAATGAGAGGCAATTAAACAAGTAATAATAACAACAGTGTGATAAGTACTATGAGAGAGAAATATAAGGTGCTGGAGCAACACACAGCTGGAGCACCTTAAGGTAACTTAAGGTTGTGGTAACTTAGGAAAGCCAGACAAGGCTTCTTAGAAGAAGCGATATTTAAGCTAAGATATGAAGGAGGAAAAGAGTGAACCAGGGTGTAGCAGTTTTCTAGGCAGAGGAAAACAGTATGTCCAAAGGCTTTAAGGCAAGACACGTCTTTGCACTTTCAAGGAACTGAAATCAATTTTAATGTGGGTAGAGTGTAAGTGAGTGGGGAGTGGTAGGAGATAAGGCAAGATAGGAGTTTTCACTTGGGGTGGTTTTGCCCCCCAGGAAACATTCAGCAATGTCTGGAGACATTTTTGGTTGTTATAATTGGAGGTTGAAGGAGTGCTACTAGTGCATAGAGGCCAAGGATATTTCTAAATATCCTACAATACACAGGACAACATCTGCTCCCCCAACCCCCCACACAAAAAATCATCCAGCCCAAAATATCTAGCCAGGGGATAGATATACAAAAGCAAAGGCCCTTTCATTACAGTTCACGTGATGCTTTAAGAAGGGAGTCTAAATTTCATTCAAGGGCAAGGAGAAGCCATTTGCTGGTTTCAAGTAGCAAAAACAAATACACATTTTTAGAAAGATTACTCAGGCTTCAGTATAGAGAATTGACTAAATTTCTTCATTCATTTAACAAATATTTATGTGCCAGGCATTGTACTAGGAGCTGGGGATACAGTGGTGAACATTTAAACACCGACCCATTCTAATGGAAGAGGCAGAAAAAAACCACTGAAATAGATAATAAACAATAAGGTTGTTTCCCCATATTTAATATCCCAAAAGTAGATCAAATCTGGGTCTGACTATAAAACTTCAGTGTTAATTTTTAGAGGAGAAAAGCCCTAGACTAATTATATAAAACTTCATCTATAGGTTATTTGTTGTTTAGCTTGGATCTCATTTCTCCTAAATGTAAATGTTTTTAAAAATAGCCACCACAACACAAATCAAATCTTATCCTTCATTATTGTTTTTTGCTTTTTTCTGTGTGTCTGTGTTTCTGGCTTATGTCTCCATATTATGTTCAATATGCTCAGTATTACAGGATTGCTAAAACAATTCTTTGGCTGATAGCTTTAATAGTAGCAGCAATGATTTCAGGAACCATGGTCATGGGACATACTCCTAGTATGGCAGAGAACTAGCCTCTTGGCAAGGATGATATTAGATTTTTTTTCTTACATAGATTTCCTTGGAAAAAACCTTTGCTTTTTGTATGTCTGTGATACTTCTTAAAATCAGCTGGTTTCTCTAATTAGCATATTTCAGATGTATTAGCTTCTTAATAAGCCAGTGACAACTTGCCTAATGTGTCAGGACCTTCTGGTTGCATAAAAACCTTTTTCGAAGAAGAATTTTAAGTCAGTAAAATGACTGAAAGGTGCACCTTCATTATAATTTTCTTGCTTTGAAGCCATATACAATGATTGATAGATTTTCCAAAAGAATACTAAACAAAAATCCTTCCTGTCACACTAGAGAGGCTGCATAGTGTAGTGGTGAAAAGCACAGACTCTGGAGCCTGCCTGCCTCTGTTTAAATTTTGACTCAGTCACGTACTAGTTTGTTACCTCAGGCAAGTTATTTAACCTCAGAGCCTCTGTTTTCTCATCGGTAGAATGGGGATAATAATAATAGTATTTACCTTATAGGGGTGAATACTGGCTCTGAATCCTAGCCCTGTCATTTATTAACAGTATGACCTTGAAAAAATTAATCAATCACTGAAGCGACAGTCTTCTCACCTGTAAAATGGGGATAATAATGACCACTTCACAGGGTTAAGGTAAGAATGAAGAAATGAGATAAAAAAAATAATGCAGAAAGCACTGAGCTCCAACACATATTAAGCCTTCTATAAATGGAAGCCAACTTCTCTGTGTCCTGTGAATTCTGTGTGTGAACACGTGGTAGTAACAGATTCAAAATCTGGAAAAACTATTGTTATTATAGTTAAATTCACACATCCAGGAAAGGCCTTAAATGGTATCTCTGTGCCCTTCTATTGTGACTACACTTCAGAAGAAATATGAAATGTTAACTGGAGATACACTCGAGAGATGGTGACCTCGCAAAACCTGTTATTTCTAGTGGGAAGTATTTCTTCGGTAAATAAAATTATTCTAAAGTTGTGACAAAAACTCTCCAGTGTTCTCAATTAAGTAACAGCACAGGAAGCAGCAAGAATATTATGAAACGCCAATGACAATCATTAATATACAAGAATTGACACTAACAACTTTGTCAAATTGAGAGGTTTTCCAAGGACACTTTAAATTTTCATATATTAGCCTACCTCATTAAAATATTAACTGATTAAAAAATCTCATTTAAGAGATAATTTCTGCTTATTGGTTTGTTATAGATGAGAAGCAAGAATACTGGCTTCTGCTCTATGCTTCTATAGCACAAACTTGTATAGCTGAACTGTAACATGTGGCACACTTAACTGGGCTAACATTCAATTTTAATCTAAGGGGCCATTTCTTGTACAATGTTTGGTATAAACTTGAAAATATCCCCTCTCTAGGTACAAATAGATTAATTTATATTTTGCTTAAGGAAGATATAATCTTGAAATTTAAAATGTGATCACTCCTCAAGTAAGTGTAAATAGTCACTAATTTTCTACTCATAATATGTAACATTTTCCAATTATTGAACATAAACATCTTGGGACTTCTCTTGATGAGAGGGACTAAGATGTAACAAAGTGGGGAGAATTAATTCTCTATGATCTTCTTAGCACTTACCACTATCTGACATATTGTATATTTATTTGTTTATTGTCCTTTTTCCACCATGAGAATGTGGACTATATAACAGCAGGGATTGTGTCTATTTTGTTCACTAATTTATCTTCAGCCCTGGATTACAGGTGCTCCAAATGTATATTCTAAGTGAATAACTTAACGAATGTGATGCCAGAAGCTCTTTAGCATTTATGATTTCTAAGGTGATATTTATTCTAACTGTTCAAAAGAAAAGGACAGAGATCTTTTACATAGGGAATATTTAGCAAAAAACAGAGATGTCCTTTAAAGTTACAATGAGTTAGCAATGAATATGAGGGAAATCTCAGACTACTTTCAGAAGCCCATTTATAGATGAGTGCATACAAATGAGTGGGGATGATTAATAATGTACTTGAGGGAAACACACTGCTTCTGTCTCAGAGCTGGACTGTATTTCTATGAAGAAATTAGAACCTTACAATATTACAGACCATCTGTAAAAATTCAGAGAAGCATATGAATTAGAAGCACCAGGTACTGTAGAAGATGAGGGTAAGGAAGGGGGCTGAAAACAGAGTTTATTTGAAGTTTACATAAGAAGAAGTTAGGTTCCTAGATATCCACCCTACCCTGCCCAGCCAGGTGACTACCTTCCCCAACACCCACAGGAAAGAGAACTAGAGAGACTAAACAAGAGAGAATTTAGACTTAAGGACACCACACACAGAGCAAGATAGGGATCAGGTGCAGGAGTGAAAACAAGAGGCTTAAGTAAAAGTCTGATAGTGAACAGTGAAACCCCAGCTGTCTTTTCCTGCCCAGCTCTAAAATTCTAGCACCCAGGATAGATACTCTCCAGTCAAGAGATTGGAGGATTCTTTGCTGCAGAATATGAACAGCACAAGAAAAAAACTTATGAACACTGAGTTTTGGGTATTTCCAATAAAGGCTGAATCATCTTATAATCTATAGTTAAGCTCTATACATACACAACCTTCCAATCAGTTTTTCAGGAAAAGAGAATACACTGTATCCATAAAACAAAAACAGGATGGTATAAAAAGAAGGGACAACTGGAGAAAAAGAGCTATTGGAAATCAAAATATGATTGCCAAAATAAAAATTTTTGTAAAAGTTATGGAAGGTAATGTTGAGGAAATTTCTCAAAGGTAGATTAAAAAAACCAAAAAAAAAAACCAACAAAAAAAACCACAACACCCCAAAACCAAAAAACCACAAAAAACTAAAAACAAAAGTACAGAAAACAGTAGAGAAAGTTAAGAAAACTAGAGTATCACTATAGAAAATCTGATTTTTGATTCATAGGAGTTGCAGAAGGAGAGAATAGAGGAAATGGTGGTGAGGAAATTATCAATAAGTAATACAAAAGCATTTTCCAGAATTAAGGAATATCTTTAGAGAGCTCGCTAGGTACCAACAGAATAAATGATAAAGGCCTAAGAACAGTGGTGATAAAAAGATCCTAAAGGCTTCTGGAGAGAAAAAAAGGAATATGTAAAAGATTAGAAGTAAGACTAGTAGCAGGAAAAGAAAAAAAAGAATAGTACTAGATTATTTAATAGCAATACTAGAAGCTCAAGACAATGGAGCAATGCCTTCAAAATTCTGAGGGAAAAAAATTTTTAACCTAGAATGATTTACTATGTCAAACAAAAATAAAGTATGAGCATAGAATAAAGATGCTTTTACACGCCTGTAATGCTAGCACTCTGGGAGGCCAAGGTGGGGGGATCGTTTGAGCTCAGGAGTTTGAGGCCAGCCTGAGCAAGAGTGAGACTCTGTCTCTACAAAAAATAGAAAGAATTAGCTCGGCATGGTGGTGTGCACCTGTAGTCCCAGCTACTCGGGAGCTGAGGCAGGAGAATTGCTTAAGCCCAGGAGTCTGAGGTTGCAGTGAGCTATGATGATGCCACTGCAATCTAGCTGGGCAACAGAGAGAGACTCTATCTCAAAAAAAAAAAAAAAAAGATGCTTTTAGAAATGTTAAGTTTCAGAAAAACTTACGTCCTATGTAGCCTTTCTTAGGAAGCTACTATAGGATATGTTCCACCAAAATGAAGAATAAAATCAAGAAAGAAGATGACATGGGACCAAACACAGAAGAGAAGTGATAGGAATTCCCAGGATAACAACTAGGTGGTAAGCCTTTAGGCCATCCTGGGTCCAGACTGAGTATGATGGAAGGCTCTAGGATGGATGTCTTCAGGGTAAAAAAAAAAAAAAAAAAAAAAGTAAATGACAAAGGTGGAAAATTATATTGAGAGACATTTTGCAAAGCTACATTAAGGGTTATGAAATGACTTAGCCAAAGGTTTGAAGAAAAATGAGCAAATTTTAAAATGAAACATTTCATAAACTCTAGGAAAGCCAAAATTGTTCAAGAAGGAAACGTTATCCTTGGCTCCAGAGTGAACTATATTTGCATAGTAATAAATACTGAAAATACTACAATATGGACTCAGCCAAAAATCATGATATAGCTGTATTAGGGATGGTGGTAGGAGGAAGGAAGGTGAAAGAGCTGTAATTATCATCATCCATAATAAGAAACAATGGTTAATATGTAAACCAACGAAAAGTTTTAGCAGTATATGAGTATTATTTACAAATATGAAAGCAAAAATCAGAGAAAATGCCCTAAGAGTTGAAAGTGGCTGCCTGTGAGGAGAGGATGAGTTGGGCAAAGGAAGTGAATTGCTGGATTTTTAAAAAATTTCTTTCAAAATATTAAGGGGTACAAATGTTTTAGGTTGCATGGATCATTTTTGTAATACTTGAGTCCTGGCTATAGGTGTGCCCGTCACCCAAATAGTGTTTGTAGTACCCATTTATTCCCCTCTCCTCCCCCCGCCAACTTGCTTTCCACTGAGTTTTACTTCCCTCTGTGCACTTGGGTGCTCATCAGTTAGTTCCAATTTAATAGTGAGAACATATGGTGTTTTTCCATTCTTGTGATACTTCACTGAGGAGAATGGTCTCCAGTTCCATCCAGATTGTTGTAAAAGGTATTAATTCATCTTTTTTTATGGTCGAGTAGTACTCCATGGTGTACATACACCACATTTTATTAATCCACTCATGATGGGCACTTGGGTTGAGTCCACATCTTTGCAATTGTAAATTGTGCTGTAATAAACATTTGAGTGCAGGTGTTTTTTTGATAAAATGACTTCTTTGCCTTTGGTTAAATACCCAGTAGTGGAATTGCTGGGTCGAATGGTAGGTCTACTTTTAGTTCTTTGAGGAATCGCCACACTGTTTTCCACGGAGGTTGTACTAATTTGCAGTTCCACCAACAGTACATAAGCATTCCTTTCTCTCTGCATCCAGGCCAGCATCTATTATTTTGTACTTTTTAATAAAAGCCATTCTGACTAGGGTAAGGTGATATCTCACTGTGGTTTTAATTTGCATTTCCCTGATGATTAGTGATGTTCAGCATTTTTTCATATGTTTCTTGGCCATTTGTCTTTCTTCTGGGAAGCATCTGTTCATGTCTTTTGCCCACTTTTTAATAGGGTTTTTTTTTCCTTTTGCTGATTTGCTCAAGTTCTTTATCGGATGTGTAGCTTGCAAGTATTTTCTCCCAGTCTGTAGGTTGTCTATTTACTCTGTTGATTGTTTCCTTAGCTGTGCAGAAGCTTTTCAGTTTAATCAAATCCATTTGTTAATTTTTGTTGTTGCCATGATTGCCATTGGGGTCTTTTTCATAAATTCTTTGCCTAGGCCAATATCTAGAAGAGTTTTTCCTATATTTTCCTCTAGAATTCTTACGGTTTCATGCCTTAGATCTAAGTCTTTTATCCATCTTGAATTAATTTTTGTGAGTGGTGAGAGGTTGGGGTCCTGTTTCATTCTTCTGCATGTGGCTATCAAATTTTCCCAGCACTATTTATTGAATAGGGCTTCTTTTCTCCAGTGTACGCTGTTGTCTGCTTTGTCAAAGATAATTTGGTTGTAGGTAAATGGTTTTATATCTGGGTTCTCTGTTCTGTTCCATTGGTCTATGTCTCTATTTTTGTGCCAATACCATGCTGTTTTGGTTACTATAGCTTTATAGTATAGTTTGAAATCTAGTAATGTGATGCCTCCAGATTTATTCTTTTTGCTTAAGATGACTTTGGCTATTTGGGCTTTTTTCTGATTCCAAATGAAGTGTAGAATTATGTTTTCTAGATCTGTGAAGTATGACTTCGGTAGCTTGATGGGGACTGCACTGAATTTGTAAATCGCTTTGGGTAGTATGGACATTTTAACAATGTTGATTCTACCTATCCATGAGCATGATACGTTTTTCCATTTGTTTGTATCCTTTGTGAGTTCTTTCCTCAGAATTTCGTAGTTCTCCTTGTAGAGATCTTTCACCTCTTTGGTTAAGTATATTGCTAGGTATTTTATTTCCTTTGTAGCCACTGTGAATGGTACTGAGACTTTGATTTGACTCTCAGCTTGACTGTTATTAGTATATAGAAATGCTACTGATTTACATACATTTATTTTGAATCCTGAGACTTTGCTGAATTTATTATTAGTTATCAATTCCAGGAGACTCTTGGTGGAATCTTTGGGGTTTTCTAGATACAAGATCATAGCACCAGCAAAGAGCAACAGTTGACCTCCTCTTTCCCAATTTGGATACCCTTAATATTCTTCTCTTGCCTGATTACCCTGGCTAGGACTTCCAGCCCTATGTTGAATAGAAGTGGTGTCAATAGGCATCCTTGTCTTGTTCCAGTTCTTAAGGGGAATGCTTTCAACTTTTCCCCATTCAGTATGATGTTGGCTGTGGGTCTGTCATATATGGTTTTTATAATTCTGAGATATGTTCCTTCTATGCCTAGTTTGTTGAGGGTTTTTTATCATGACAGGGTGCTGGATTTTGTTGTATGTTTTTTATGCATCTATTGAGATGATAATATGGTCTTTGTTTTTGCTTTTGTTTATGTGGTGAATCACATTTATTGATTTACGTATGTTGAGCCATTCTTGCATCCCTGGGACAACGCCTGCTTGGTCCTGGTGGATTATTTTTTTAATGTGTTGTTGAATTCAGTTTGCTAGTATTTTATTGAGAAATTTTGCATCTACATTCATAAGAGATATTGGTCTATAGTTTTTTTTTTTTTGTTCTGTCCTTAACCTGGCTTTGGTATGAAGGCAATACTGACTTCATAGAATGAGTTGGGGAGGATTCCCTCCTTAATGTTATGGAATAATTTCTGCAGTATGGGTACCAGTTCTTCTTTGTAGGTCTCGTAGAATTTGACTGTGAATACATCTGGTCTGGTTTTTTTTTGTTGTTGTTGTTATTGGAAGACTTTTTATTACTGCTTCAATCTCACTGGTCATTATTGGTCTGTTCAGGAGTTCTATTTCTTCCTGATTGAGTCTTGGGAGGTTGTGGGTTTCCAGGAATTTGTCCATTTCCTCTACATTTTCTAGTTTATGTGCATGGAGATTTTCACAGTATTCACGGATGATATTTTTTTTATTTCTGTTCTATCAGTTGTGATATCTCCTTTTGCATTCTGATCGAGCTTATTGGGTCCTTTTTCTTTTATTCCTGGTTAATCTAGCAAGAGGTCTATTGATCTTATTTATCTTTTCAAAGAACCAATTTTTTGTTTCACTGACCTTTTACATTATGTTTTAATTTTCCATTTCATTTAGTTCTGCTCTGACCTTTGTTATTTGTTTTCTTATGCTGGCTTTGGGTTTGGTTTGCTCATCCTTTTCTAGTTCCTTGAGATGTTTAGGTTGTTAATTTGTGATCTTTCTGACTTCCGGATGTGGGCATTTAAGCCTATGAATTTTCCCATTAGGAATGCTTTTGCTGAATCCCATAGATTTTGATAGCTTGTGCACCCTTTGTCATTCCATTCAAGGAATCTTTTTATTTCCATCTTAATTTCATTATTGACCCAATAATCATTCAGTAGCAGGTTGTTTAATTTCCACAACTTTGTGTAGAATTGAATGTTATTACTGTAATTCATCTCTAATTTTAATCCATTATGGCCTGAGATGATTCATGGTATGATTGTGATTTTTAAAAATTTGTTGAGACATGTTTTGTGGCCTAAGGTATGATCAATTCTAGAGAATGTCCTGTGTACTGATGAGAAGAACGTATATTCAGTAGTTTTTGGGTAGAATGTTTTGTACATATTTGTTAGGTCCATTTGTTCTAGGGTCCTATTTAAGTCCACTGTTTATTTATTTATTTTCTGCTTTGATGATCTGTCCAGTTCCGATAGTGGGGTGTTGAAGTCCCTGGCAATTACAATGCTATTATTTATTTCCTTGCTTAGCTCTAGTAGAATTTGTTTTATGTATCTGGGAGCTCCTGTGTTAGCTGCATATACTATTTAGGATTGTTATGTCTTCTTGTTGAAGTGCTCCCTTTACCATTATATAATGACCATCTTTGTCTTTCTTTACCATTGTTGATTTAAAGTCAGTTTTGTCTGATATGAGAATGGCTATAGCTGCTCCCTTTTGGTTTCCGTTTGCGTGGAATATTTTTTTCCATCCTTTCACTTTGAGCCTGTTTGCATCCTTGTGGTTTAAATGTGTCTCCTGGAGGCAGCAGATATTCGGGTTGTGTTTTTTCATCCATTCAGCCAGCCCATGTCTTTTGAGTGGTACATTCAAGCTGTTCACGTTAAGAGATATAATTGATATGTGTGATGCTGTTCTGTTTATCATGTTGGGTAGTACCTTATTGCTTTGTTTTTCTTCTTGTGTTACTGTTTTATAGGAGTTGTGAGCTTTGGCTGTTTTGGATGATTTTACCCTGGTGGGTATCTATTGTGCTGATTTGTGTATAATGTAGTTCTGAGTATTTCCTGCTGGGCAGATATGGTCATGACAAATTCCCTCAATGTTTACTTGTCTGGAAAAGACTTAATTTCTTCATCAATTGTTTCTTCATCAACTTAGTTTTGCAGGATACAAAATTCTAGGCCAGCAGTTGTTCTGTTTAAGAAGATTGAAGATGGGGGCCCATTCCCTTCTGGCTTGTAAGGTTTTGGCTGAGAAGTCTGCTGTTAGCCTGATAGGTTTTCCTTTGTAGGTCAGTTGTTGCTTATGTCTAGCTGCTTGTAGAATTTTCTCTTTCATTTTGACTTTGGCCAGCTTGATTACTATGTGTCTTGGAGATGTCCTGTTTGCTATGAATCTTCCCAGTGTTCAATGACCATCTTATATCTGGATGTCTGGATCTCTGGTGATACCAGGGAAGTTTGCCACAATAATTCCCTCAAATAGATTTTCCATGCTTTTAGTGCTTTCTTCTTCTCCCTCATGGATACCTATAATTCATATGTTAGTTTGCTTCGCATAGTACCATATCTAAGTGTTTGCTCTGCTTTCTTTGTCCCCTTCTCTGCCTCTTTAAATGATTGGGTTAGCTCGAGAGCCTTGTCTTCAAGCTCTGAGAGTCTTTCTTCTCCTTGGTTTAATCTGTTGCTGAAACTTTCTGCTCTGTTTTGAGTTCCCTAAATGACTCTTTCATTTCTCTAAGTTCAATTATATCCTTCCTTATGTTATCTAGTTCTTTGGTGACTTTTTCATTAATTTCCTGAAATACTTTTTTGGCTTCTTTTTGTTGGTTTTCAACTTTCTCTTCAATTCCATTCATCTTATTTGCCATCCATATTCTGAATTCCATTTCTGTCATTTCAAAAATTTTCTTGTAGTTGGAGTTCACTGCTATAGCTCTGTTGTGATCCCTTGGGGGTGTTGATCCATTTTGATTTTTCATGTTGCCAGGGTTCCTTTGCTGGTTTCTTCTCATCTGAAACCTCTTTTCTCCACTCAGGGCTAATAGGTTTGTAGGGCACCTGTTCCTCACTGGGAACTCTCCTGCTTGATTAGAGTAAGGAGAGGTCCCTAGATAGTGCTTTTTTCTTCCCTCCTACTCTGGAATGTTGATGCAGCAGAGGAGGGGCATGTGTACCAGAAGCCTGTAATGCAGCTGTTCTGATTTGTTCTGTTCACCCGTGATTGCCTCTGCTTAAGCCTGTGCTGAATGCTGTTTGTGTTGGGTGTTGAGTTATTCACCAAATAGTTGTAGGATGTTTGAGTTGGGAACTGGGCGAGACCCTCTTCATTGAGGCTGGTGTTGCGGAGATTGCTATACCCAGGGTCTCCCAACAGAGGTGACAGCAGTACCTAGGCAGTTTTTGGGGGTTCCCAGGCTGTGGGCGTTTGCTCAAACCAGGTCACAATGTATTGGTGGTTCAAAGCTGGGGGGGTCCCTGGTGGGGTGTTGGACTTTGGAGCAGTTCCTCTGGCCCTGCAGCGGTGTTGGAGGCTCTGGGGTGGTGTCTTGGGATCTAGGTGCAGCGCTGGAGTCTTGGGAATGGTGTCTTGGGCCTGGCAGGAGCTCTGGAGGCACAGAGGCAGAGCCTTGGGCTCCGGCGTGAGAGCCTCAGAGCCGGGACTGGGGAGGAGCCCAAAACAGGACCACGTAGGCAGCAGGGCTGATCTGACTTGGAGGGCGGGGTCAAGGCCAAGCTGGCAGGAGGCAGTTGGGGCCTGGAGGGCAGAGTTGGGCCAAGCAAGTATCTTGCTCTTCCAGAGCCTCAAGGACTGTGGGGATGCCAAGTCAGGAGGGTAGAGGTAAGTTCCAGTGGCCCAGGGACCATGGAGTTCTCCCTGCCCCACACAGGACCTGCCAAAGCAGTAGCCCAAAGCCTCTCAGATTGGGGCCTGCTGCATCCCAGTCAATTCCTGTGCTCAGATCCCATTGAGCTGTAGGGGAGAAGTGCTTAGTTTCTAGTCACAGGGTATGGCTCAGAGAAGCTGTCAGTCCACTCCCTCCCTAGCCTGGTGTGGATCTGGCACCATGTACCCGAGAGCTCAGGATGGCTTTAGCTGCTGCATGATCCCCACTGTGCCTGTTGTCTGGTGCAATGACTCCAGGTAGGTCCCCGGTCTGACCAGGTAGAGGTCTGTGGCTGTGGAGGGAGCCGCCTCACAACTCGTACAATGCCAGCAGGGTGAGCAAGGTGCCCCAGAGCTCCATCCTCCTGTTCGTCCCCGTGCATTCTCTGATCTTGTTATATATATTGCCCTGTCACCTTTTCTTTTTCCACACTGAGTGTCCCATGTTGCTTCTCTGTGATTTCACAATGTTGCTTCGGAGAAGAGCGATCCCTATGTAGGCAGCTGCCTGCATTTTTCACTTCTTTCCTTGGGGAGTGGTGTGCTGGCAGGCTGCTTCTAGTCTGCCATTTTTTTAAAGTCCTGAATTGCTGGATTTAAGCATTATTTGATTTTTCTATGTGCATACATTACTTTGAGAAAAATAGAAATTCAAACCCAAACGTATACAGAATATAATGGGCAGTATAGCATAGCAGGAAGAGTTTTGACTTAGGAATGAAAATTTAAAACTACTGATTACTTATACTATGACATTAGGTAAACCATATCACTTCTTAGAGTTCCAATACCCTTGTTTATTCACTAGAGGACTTTATTTCTAAGGGTCTTTCTAACTCTAAGGTTCTGATCCAATCATAATATTTTTCCAGGAATAGCAAAGAAAGGGAAACTTTTCTCTGTGTGCTCATGGTATACCTTTACATATTTCTGTTCATTTAGCCAAGAGTCTCCCTACCTTTCCCTCCTTAATGTTAAAATGGAACTATCATGTCCACAACTTGGGAATCCTATTGTACCTGTGAAGCTAGTCTTCGCATAGCCTCCTCCTGCCGCCTGCGCATTTCTGGTGTTCCTGGGCAGCTTCCACTGGTGATAGATGAGTGGGCTGAAGGTGGCTGTGTGAGTGGCAGCTCTCTGTTGGCATCCACATCTGGATTAAAAAGATGAGATGTTTGCATCATATAATCATAAAACTCTGAACTAAAGGAAGATTAGTTAAATTACATTTGTTTTATGACACAGCAATTCCACTCTTAGATATATACCCAAAAGAAAGAAAAACACATGTCCACACAAAAACTTGTACACAAATGTTCATAAGTCATCATAGCCAAAAAGTGGAAACAACCCAAAGTCCATCAGCTGATGAATGGATAAATGCGGTATAGATCCATATAAAGGATCCATTGCTTATACTCAACAAAAAGAAATGAGATACTGACACATGCTACAGCATGTAATTGTTGTAGCTAAGTATTGTAGCTAAGTCAAAGAAGGCAGTCAAAAAAAGACCACATATTATATGACTCTATTTATATGAAGTTCCCAGAACAGGGAAATCCATAAAAACATAAAGTAATTAATGGTTACCTAGGGCTGAAGGTGGGGGTAAGAGAGAGAATGGGGATTGACTGCTAATAGGCATGGGTTTCTTTTAGGGGGACAAAAAGGGTCTAAAATTAGATTATGGTGATTGCTGTATAATCCTGTGAATTATACTGAAGATACTGAACACTTTAAATGGGTGAACTGTATGGTATGTGAATTATAGCTCAATAAAGCTATTTACAATTCTTTTAAAAATTCCATTTGTTCCTGTTATTTAGAAAATGTATTCTTACCTACTACTAGAAATTATAGACTACATTTATGAATAAGATCATTCTTTAAAAATAGGTACCAAAATAAATATTTGAAGTTGCTATTTGATGGCCAATAGCTATAGAAAACAAAGAGGAATAGGGGAAGGTAGACCTCGTTTAACTCTCTACCAGAAGAAGTGAATTCAGACTTTTTCCATCCAACTAGTGGAGTAAGTTCCTTGAGTTCTGAATAATTACAGGGGGGTGAGTATGGGAGATGGCAGTGAAAAAAGCCTAAAGAAATGTATGACATTTTGAGTTGAGGTAAAGTTCAGCGATTTGCTGTCACTGTATTATTTCTGCTGTTCACTCCCTCTCCCCATTCCATTTCCCTTTATCTGGTATTTGATTTTGTGGGTAATTACTGTTCAAATACTCTCTGTCTTTTAGCTTTTCCCTTCTGGAGATGCCTTCCTTTTTGTCCGAATGTCTTACTTTCTGTTTGGTATTCAGAGAACAGTAGAAATGAAAGTTAATAGGTAGGCAGCAATCAGTGCGCACAGCAAACTGGCAAAAGAGACTTCTGAAATGAGCAGAGTAGGGAGGGTAGGGGTTACTTAACAACTGTTTGGGGGTTTGGCAGTTATTGGCGGATGTCAAATCCAAATAATAACTACATTGAGACTTTTAGTGATAGGAAAATAAATTCTTGTATTAGACAGAGCTTTCCTAACGACTGTACTGAGTATACCTGTAGTTAATGTAATAATGCCTGATTATGAAACAGGTCTATTTTCACAAAATATTTTTGTTCTTTGAGTGTGTGTGTTGTGGGGGGTGGGTGATGGCGGAGACTAATGGGGGAGTCAGGTTTGGGAAAGTAGGCGGAAAGCAGGATGACAGGCTAGTGCCTACCTTGACAGCTTTTCTGTACCTTCCCAGGGAAATGACAAGGAGGGGGCGGGTTGGGGGGCGAGTTAAGTGTCTATGGGAGAAGGAGCAATGTGATACTAAGGCTAAACTGCTCACATCTTCCACAGAAGTACTGCTCAGTGTGGAGGAGGCAGGGGTAGAAGAAAGAACAGCAGATGATGTAGAGATAGAAGTTGGGACTCTAATAATTTTCCATTTATTTTCATTATTACTACAACTATATTATTGGTATCATTGACTAAGGACTAAGAACACCAATGAGATTCCAAATAAACTTATCCAAGCTTAATATAAGTTAAACTGCAAAAAAAATTAACCCAACCCTTTATATACAGATATCATTCTTATTAACGAAAAATAATTGTTTCTGCCAGTAACATATTCAGTGCCAGCTCATATAGTAACAGATTTATGCCAAAAAATAGCTTGCATTATATCAGTCACTTATTCTTGACCCTTTTTAAGGACTACTGGTTCTGTTAAGATGGTAGAGGCAGAATGCAGTTTGGACATCAACAGATTACAACAAAATTATTTTGTATAAGGCAACATTGGTTCTGAGTAATACTGATAGATACATAACCACATACTCTACCTCCCAACCCCCAACTCCTTTTCAAGTTTTGAAAGTTAACTATCAGGCCAAATCTACAGTCTCAACAATGGATGTTTATCTCATGAATGTTAGTAAGTGTCCCAGTGTTTTTAAGAGACTCTCAGGAGATAAAAGTCAATGGATGTTGGAGAACTACCTTTAAAGTTTCTGCTTTGGAAAGCACCTGGGCTGTTTTCTATTAATTCTTGCTCTCCCAGGCTTATGGGGGGACGCCCAGGTACCTTTGCTTTCTGAGAAAGCAGTTCTTCTTGCCCTTGGGATTTATCTTCTGTCATGCAAGATTCTACCACTCTGTTATCTGCAACAGTGATATACAGAGGAGTCAGAAGGGACTATTAGCTCTCTGGTTTTCTTTATGACACACTCAAATAGCTAGCCTCTTGGACTACTCAGGTAAGAAGTGGTTTGGTGTGATAGGTACTCAAAGGAAAATACTGGAATAGGTGTGGAAAGTTACTTTCAACCATGAAGATGTGTTCTTAGAACCAAAATTTTAGCACACAAACAATTCTTAAAGATCAACTAGTCATACTTCATACTTCTTCATTTTACACACGAGAAAACTGAGGTGTAAAGAATTAATTAAAATTCTCAAGTTCACTCAATTTGAGTGTTGGGGCACAATCCCTGGGCTCTTGACTTCTACAATACTATGCCAATCTACCTCATAAGAGCTTCATTTAGGAACTAAGCATGATATTCCTCTTAAGTAAATAGTTCTCCTTTACCTGTACCAATTCTTACCATACCCTGGTAAAGAGGGTATTTTCATTCAACCAATTTGCTTCCTAGACACTAGTTCTTTTTCCACATGTTAAACATCCATAAATTTACCACAGGCAATTTGCCTCCTTAATGACAGAAGGCTGCTAACTAGTTTCAATAGGAAGCCAAGATGTTTGGAGGGTATTATTCAGTGAGTTCCTGTTAAGTTTCTAGCACTGTGCTAGACTTTAATCTCAAATAAACTGTCTCTAGTAGTTACTGTTTGAAAGTTTGTGGTGGGATAGATTATTGATTTGGACTAGCACAGTGACAGTTTCCCTTTTGTGTTCTCTTATAACCAACAGAATCCAGCTAGACTGGTTCTATACATATAGTAGGTAGAGGAAGAACATGTATCCATATCCATTTACTTCCTTTACTTGAGTTAGTTTCACCAATAAGGAGAGGCAGCGTAGTAAAATGGGTAAGAGGATGGCCTCTGAAACCAGACTGCTTAGTTTTAACATTTATTGGCTGTCAAACCAGGGAGAACTTACTTAACCTCTCTGAACCTCAGATTACTTACCTGTGAAATGAAGATAATCTCACTGAGTTGATAAGAGGACTGGATGATTAATATTTGTAAAGCATGTTGAGAGTGTCTGGCACATACTAAGTATCATATGAGTTTTAAAAATAATAAGATCCTAGTGGTGATCATTAAGCTGCATCCTGCTTGTGATGAAAGAAGCCTGAATACATATGAGAGCTCAGCATCTTTTCATAAGCAATCAGGAGAAACCTTTCAAGGACACAATGAAGATCAAGTCCAAGCAGTGCAACACTGATGTCAACAGCAAGGAAATGAAGGCCACAAACAGACTGTGCTGGCAAGTAACAAGAAGAACTGGGCACAGGCTGGGCAAATTTGACAGTGATGGATGCAAATGGCTCTATGGGCAATTTCTGTAGTCATTATCTGAAGGACAGACCAGCAGCCATACAGCCAGCAGGGAAGAGTCATAAATTTATTCGATGAGAAAGGTTTTTCCAGTCATGCTTAGATGCCTGTTGGATATGCAAGTTAGATGTGAACAGAGTATACATTCTTTCTCTCAACTCGGAATTAATAGTCCTCACATGCAGGTCAGGTTTTGCAGATCAGAAAATAAAAGGATACATGACCTAATACGAATATAAAATTCCAGAGCCAACAAAGCAGAGAGTTCTTTTAAAAAGGAATACATACGTTTGGGGGAGGCATGTGGGCTGTCTGAGGCGATCTGTCTCATCCTTGTACCATGGCAGCTGAGGGCCACCAGTCTGGAGATGATGGCAGTTTTGCCAAACCCAATGTTTCCCACAATCACTACTCCTTGGTTCACGCTGGCATTTGAACTTTGAAGTTGAGCATCTATTTCATGGAAAACCCAATCCCGGCCAACAAACACTGACTCTGTAGTGATGCTGGGCACTTCAAAGAGCAGAGGCTTCAGGGAGATATCTGGAGGCCTATAAGGTGCAAAGCGAACTGAAAGGAACAATAAGAGAACACAAAACTTAGGTCAAACTGTCAACACTGACAGAAATAGAGAAAAAATGTTGTGTGGCTTAGGAGATGGTACTGTGGGCTTATTCAGAAAATAATAAAACTCTGAATGTTGGTTCTATACAGATAAGCAACACAGGTGAGCTAGAGCTATCTGATACTCTAGATGGCAGAACATAAACATTGATAAATAGTAATGATTTACTCTAACAGTCAGAAAGTCTGGGTAATATTTAAAATTATTTAACAACAGTGATAGCCCAAGCACCAGCAATCAGTATGGATGCAAGAGTAGTGAACAAGTGTCCTAAAGGCCTCCTACTATGCCTTGGGATAAGCTTTTAATGGTTGGATTGTGGGGAGTTGGAGAGGTGGAGTTCCTGGAGGCCAGGCCAGGCTGTGGAGGGGTATAGCTTTCAATAGCAGCTCTTTACAAAGCAGTAAAGATGTATTTCAATATTTAACTACCAATATGTCTATACCAGTACATATCAGTTGAAAATCAGTCCTGAAGAAAGCAATGTAAAGTAAGGTGGCTTGTTTCTCTAAAAACACCAATGGGAACAGGATTCCTTTACGTTCATAATGGTATTTTTAAAAATCTAGCTGGTATATTATTAGGGGAAGCAAAATGCCTAAAAGCTCTGAAAGTTTGATTCTAAACATGTTAAGCAGTCAAGGAAGCAGAAACCAAGTTTTCATTCAATGTCTTTACACCTGTACTGCTTGCATTCATGCCAATTAAAAAAATGATTTTTGACTTATACACATGTCTTGGGAATAAATAGATCCCCATCTATTTATTCAAGATTTTTTTCCTGCACTTATATAATTATGGGATGTGCTAAGGACCAAGCATGAACTATACTTTCAACAGTTCTTTAAAAATGCAGAATTGATCTGACTTGGTTTCAAAGAAGATCAACTTTCTAGTTATATTGACGGTAAAAGGAAGTCCTGCCTAATAATCCTTATCTGGGTTAAGTACCCTCCTAACTGTTCCTGGAATAGTTCTAAAATGTATCATTTTACCTGTCTGGAACCAGATATTTAATTTCTTTATCTTTAAATTTAGGATAGTGCCTTGACATATGGTAAGTGCTGAGTAAATGTTTACAAAAAGAATTAATTAAAAATCAGGTCTTAACACTCTAACCTCATTTTATATTTTGGGGTACAAAAAAAGGCCAGGAGTGGGAAGAAGATGGGACAAGGGAAAGGGAAATCATAAAGGGGGAAAATGAGATCATTTATACTGCTTACATTATTCTAGAACATACTTAAACCACTTACACATTGTAAAATGGGATCTAGAGATGGTAGCTTCCTTGAGAAAACACACATCACACACATGCACGCATACATGTATACACTCTCATTTAAAACTGCCAGAAAGCCATTAAAATGATAACTGAGCATTTAAAAAAGGATAAAAATTCTAAAAGTAGTGCAAATAATTAAAAATATAAAGCCAAAATCTGGCAATAGAAGCAAAGTTTCCTATATTAGTTTTAAAATGTCCAAATTTTTCATTAAAAAGTGGGAGGGAATGTGGAAATACAGCTACATGGTCACTTATAATTTCCTGATCCACATCCCTTTAGCAAAATCTACTCTTTTAAAATTCAGAACTATAAATACAAAATTCAGTAACAGGTCAGACTTTAATTTTCTTAAAAATATTCTTTTAAATTCTAGTGTCTTATAGCTAATAGATTCTATTCTACTTTTCTTAACCATTATTTTACTGAAATATAATTCACATACTATAAAGTTCACTATTTTAAAGTACACAATTCAGTGGTTTTAGTATATTCACAAAATTGTACAATCATCACCACTATCTAATCCCTGAACATTTTCATTATCCCCCAAAGAAACCCCACACCCATGAGCTGTTACTCTTTATTCCTCCCTCCTCCCAGTCCCTGGCAACCAGAAATCTACTTTCTGTTTCTACAGACTTGCCTATTCTAGACATTTCATATAAATGGAATTATACAGTATGTGGCCTTTTGTGTCTGGTCTTTCACTTAGTATAATGTGTTTTAGGTTCATCCATGTCATAGCATGTACTAGAACTTTATTCTTTTTATTGCTGAATAATATTCCACTGTACGGATATACCACATTTTGTTTACCTATTTTTCAGTTGATGAACATTTGGGTTGTTTCTATTTTTTGACTGCTATAAATAATGGTACTATGAACATTCATGTACAAGTTTTTCTGTGAACATATGTTTTCAATTCTCTTGACTATGTATCTAGGAGTAGAATTTCTAGTTCATATGGGAACTCTTATGTTTAACTTTTTGAGAAACTGCCAAATTATTTTCTCTATTTTACTTTTACTATGTTTTTCATACAAGCAATGTATATTCACTGTAGAAAACTTAGGAGTAGTAGATAAACAAAATAATAACTGCACTCCCATTAGCCAGAGAGAAACACTATTAACATACATTCTTTCTGAGTTTTGTCTGTACCATAAATACTTATTTTAAAAACAAAAGTTAGGATCATACTATACATACTGTTTCATAATCTATTTTCACTTAGCAATATAATGAGAACATCTTTCTACATCACAAAACCTACATTATCATTTTTTTAAAATTTCAGATTATTATGGGGGTACAAACGTTTGGGTTGCATATATTGCCTTTGCACCACCTGAGTCAGAGCTACAAGCGTGCCCATCCCCCAGACAGTGCACACCGCACCCATTAGGTATGAATTTACCCATTCCCGCCACCCCCCTCCCACTTGCCCGACACCTGATGAATATCACTTCCATATGTGCACATAAGTGTTGATCAATTAGTACCAATTTAATGGTGAGGACATGTGGTGCTTGTTTTCCCATTCTTGTGTTCTTCACTTAGAAGAATGGGCTCCAGCTCTATTCAGGATAATACAACAGGTGTTAGTTCACCATTGTTTTTTGTGGCTGAGTAGTACTCCATGGTATACATATACCACATTTTATTAATCCACTCCACATTATCATTTTTTTTTCTTTTTTTCTTCCCTCCTCTACTCTGAAGGAATACATTATCATTTTTAATGTGTAGAATATACCATTATATGGCTAAATCATAATTTATTTAACCAATATTTTATTGTTGGATATTTAGATTATTTTGGTTTTCCACTGTTATAATCACAGCTAACAATGAAACAGCCTTTCCTATGTGCTAGGAACTTTTCCTAAGCATGTTAACCTGCACAACAGTCCTATGAAGTGGATAATATTATTACTTCCATTTTGTGGGTGAAAAAACTAAGGCACAAAGAGATTAAATTATTTGCCTAAGGTCTTTCCCCAGTCTGACTCTTATCCACTAGGCTCTAGTTCCTCTTATGAGAAGCAGCACTATAAGCAGTGGTACAACAAACTTCATTGTATATTCACCTTGGCACACCTGCCTTATTATTTTCTTGAAACAAAATGCTAGAAGTAAAATTTCTGGGTTGATGAGTGGTGCTTTTGACACATTTTGCCAAATTACTCTCCAGAAAGGTTATACTGGTTATGTGAGAATGACCACATCCCTTCCAATCTCACCATCATTGGGCAGTATTATTATTCTTAATTGTTAATCTAGTAAGAATGGCATCTTATTGCTTTTAATACATATTTTCATGATTATGGAAGGTGACTTTTTTTTTTTTTTAAACATGTTTGTTGGCTATTTGCAATCTTTTGTGAATTGCCTTTTAGGGCTTTTGCCCGTATTTCTATTGGGATACCTGTGTTTATCTTATTGATTTGCAAGAATATTTTAAACATTATGGACATGAATCCTTTGCCTTTCATATTTACTTATTTCAAGTAATTTATTCACTTCTCTGTCTTTAAGCTTTCTTTCTTCCTTTTGTTTTTTTTAAAAATATTTTTTAAAAGGTTTAAAAAGTTTATGTGGCCAAACTTGTCAGTCCTTTTCTTCACAGTTTCTGTCTTTAGTATTATTCTTTGAAAGGCCCTTCTCAATCCAAGAGTATAAAAATATTAACATTTTTTCTAGTGCTTTTTAGCGTCTGGTATCAAGTAAGTACCTAACTTTGTTTTTTCTCCCCAAATGGTTAACTAATTGTCCCACTAACCATTTGAATTATCACAAATTTGAAATGCTTACTTTATCTTATTTATACTGGGTCTGTTTTTAAGTTATTTTGTTCTACTTATCTGTAAGTCTACTCTGTGTCACTGTCACACTAATTTAGTTATTTATCCCACCATTATTTTTTAATAGATTTAAAAAAATATATAGTTTCAAAAATAATTTCCAGAATCAGTTTGAATTTCACCACAAGAAATCTTATCCATTTAATTTACTCAGTTCATTTTTCTTACATTTAAAAAATTTATTTATTTATTTATTTCAGTAGATTTAGGGGGTAAAAATGCTTTTTTGTTACATGAATGGTATAGTGGTGAGGTCAGGGCTTTTAGTACACCTACCACCTAAATAGTGTACACTGTACCTGATAGGTAATTTTTCACCTCTCACCCTCCTCCTAGACTCCTCCCTCCTGTGTTTCCAATGTCTATTATACCTCTCTGTATGACCATGCATATCTATTGTTCAGTTCCCACTTACAAGTGAGAACATGCAGTATATTTTTCCATTCCTGGGATATTTCAATTAGGATAACAGCCTCCGGTTCCATACAAGTTGCTGCAAAAGACGTTATTTCATCCCTTCTTATGGCTGAGTGGTACTCCATGGTGTGTATATGTGTGTGTGTGTGTGTGTGTGTGTGTATATGTGTCACATTTTCTTTATCCACTCTTCAGTTGATGGGCACTTAGGTTGATTCCATTCATATCTTTGCAATTATGAATTGTGCTGCAATAAACATATGAGTGCCTGTGTCTTTTTGATGTAATGACTTCTTTTCCTTTGGGTAGGTACTCAGCAGAGGGACTGCTGGATCCAATAGTAAGTCTATATTTAGTTCTTTGAGGAATCTCCATGCTGTTTTCCACAGAAGGTGTACTAACTTACATTCCCACCAACAGTGTATAAACGTTCCCTTTCCACTGCATCCATACCAACATCTATTGTTTTTTGACTTTTTCATAATGGCCATTTTGACAGGAGAAAGGTATCTCATTGTGGTTTTAATTTGCATTTCCCTGATGATTAGTGGTGTTGAACATTTTTTCATATGTTTGTCAGCCATTTGTATGCCTTCTTTTAAAAAATGTCTGTTCTTTTGCCTACTTTTTAGTGGGGTTATTTTTCTTTCTTGCTGATTTGTCTGAGTTCCTTGTAGATCTAGATATTAGTCCTTCATCGGATAGTCACGGAAAATATGAATATTTTCTCCCATTCTGTAGGTTGGCTGTTTACTCTGTTGATTATTTCTTTTGCCGTGCAGAAGCTTTTTAGTTTAATTAAGTCCTATTTATTTATTTTTTGTTTTTGTTTTTCATTTTTGTTTTGTTTTGGTATTTATTTTTTGGGTCTTAGTCATAAATTCTTTGCCTGGGCCAATGTCCAGAAGAGTTTTTCCTAGGTTTTCTTCTAGAATGTTTATGGTTTCAGGTCTTACATTTAAGTGTTTAATCAATCTTGAGTTAATTTTTGTATATGGTAAGAGATAGGGATCCAGTTTCATTCTTCTGCATGTGGCCATCCAATTGTTCTGATAGTTATTCAGGAGCACCATAGTTTCAATATTATCAAGAAGAAATTTACTGTCAGGTAGAAATAGCTTTCCTACTTTCTTTCTGTTATGTAAAGGCCTTCCCCCCTAAATTTGAATTAGAGACAAAGCCTGGGAGGAAAAGATTAAAACCAGATATATGAGAGTATGCTCAAATTTAAATTTCAACTGAGGCAAACAAAATGGTCCAGTGAGTTATCTCTCAGAAAATCAAGAACCATACCAATATTCTTCTATGATTATGTGACAGTTCTATACTCATCCAAGCCCTGAACTCTGACTTTGAATTTTACAGAGCATCAAAACACAGCAGTAATCTTTTATTTGTTTCCCTTATTTTATGGAGGCAACTGAGATGAGGAATGGGTGTAGGATGGAGGTATGAATGTTCTAGACAAGTTAGCTGATAATTATTTTTAGATCACATCAAGGGCAAAGAAACTTACACAAATTGATATGACCATGTGTTCACATAGGAAAGGGCAGTAGGCTGAGAAGAGTAAGGAGCTCACAAAATAATCACTAACAAAGCAGAGGCAGTAAAAAAACCAAAAAGGGACCTTCTCACTATTCCTACTGGTAGCCCCGACTGGTACTAGAATGACCAGTGCCAGCACTGGGCCTGTCTAATGACAAAAAGGAACATATCACTCCCTTACATAAAACCCTCCAGTGGGTCCCTACTGCATTTAGACTCCCTCCCATGGCACTCAAGGCTCTAGATGATCTGGACCCTGCCTACCTACCACTGCAGGCATCTCACATGACTTCCCCCTCACTCTATGCTCCAGCTATTCTGGTCTTTCAGTTTCTTGAACAGTTTCTTTCCCACATGCTATTTTGACTGTGATGTTCTTTCCTTGGTTGTTCACATGGCAGGCTCCTTTCCATTCTTAAGGTTTCAGCTTAAAAGCTACTTTGTCAGAGAGTCTTCCCCAATAATCTTTTAAAGTTGGTTCCCTTCCCCTCATCATCTTTTTTCAGCAAAAGGGCTTATTTATTTCTCTCAGAGAATTTATCAAAAATACTAACATTTCATTTTCTTACCGTATATCACAATTTGACACAATATTATTTATTCTTATATTCTCTAGTTTATTCCTGTATCCTTAACTAGAATGCAAGCTCTATGAAGGCAGGAACCATCATTGTATAGTCTAGGATACATAGTAAAGGCTCAGTAAATACTTGTTGAATGAAATGAATACTGAAGAAGGGAATCAAAAGTCCTCTGTTCACTTCCAACTGTTCCCACCTAGCTCAGACTTTCTCTTTGACTTCCTATCCGGCTTCCCTAACTTCACTTCCTGCCTCAGAAACTCCATTTTGCATATTCTACCAGACCAATTCTTTATTACAACGATTGCATCTTGTTTTTTTCCCTTCTAAAATCGCCAGTGCTGCAGTTGTCTGCCATATCAAATCTAAGCTCGTCCTCAGATTCTGAAGGCTCTCTGTAATATGACTCAATGCCACCATCTCTCTTCTTCACAGCTTACCGCAGAGCACCGCAGTCTCCTCAAAGTACCCTAACAAATTGTGCTTCATTCCAGTCCCTGTGCCTTAGTGCAGGTTGACCCCCTTACCTGAAATGCCCCTTTTCTCCCCTTCAAACCCTGAAGAGGTTGGGTCCAGGTTAATTTTCATCTTCTTCATTACATCTTCCCTAATTAATCTAGTCCTCACTCATTTTCCTCTTCCCAAACTAAGTTTATGTCATATAATTTACTGCCTAATGATATGCTGATTTATACTGTTAACATTTTAAACCTTGTTTTTCCAATCAGATTGCAAGCTCTTCGAGAGGAAGAATAATGTGTAGCACAGTTTTAAGCATAGACTGGAGATGAAAGAGGGAGGAAAGAAGGAAATTATATTATTGAGTATCTTTTGTATCTGTGGCATAGTGTAGGTTTTTATATATATTCTTCACAAAAATTATTTGAGGTAAAATTCATACAACATAAAATTAACCATTTTAAAGTGTATAATTCAATGGCATCTAGTACATTCACAGTGTTGTGTAACCACCACTTCTATCCAGTTCCAAAACATTTTTGTTACTCCAAAAGAAAACCCTATACTATGAAAGAGTCATTCTTCATTCCTCCCTTCTGAGTCTCTGGCAAACAACAATCTGCTTTCTGTCTCTATAGATTACCTATTCCGGTATTGCACATATTAGATGTATTTTGTGTCTAGTTTTTCTCACTTGTCAGGCATAATTCAAGGTTCATCCATGTTGTAGCTTGTATCAGTACTTCATTCCTGGCCGGACACGGTGGCTCACGCCTGTAATCCTAGCACTCTGGGAGGCTGAGGCAGGAGGATTGCTTGAGCTCGGGAGTTCGAGACCAGACTGAGCAAGAGCAAAACCCTGTGTCTCTACTAAAAATAGAAAAACTAGCCGGGTGTCGTGGTGCTTGCCTGTAGTTCCAGCTACTTGGGAGGCTGAGGCAGGAGGATCGCTTGAGCCCAGGAGTTTGAGGCTATAGTGAGCTATGATGACGCCACTGCACTCTAGCCAGGGCGAGAGAGCAAGACCCTGTCTCCAAAGGAAAAAAAAAAAAGAAAAGACAAAGTACTTCATTCCTTTTGATGGCTGAATAACATACAGTGTACATCTATACCATGATATTTATGCATTCATTCACTGATGGACATTTGGGTTGTTTCTACCTCTTACCTATTATGAATAGTGTCGCTGTGAACATTTGTGTACATGTATTTGAGCAACCGTTTAACTGTTTTCTTTTTTCTTTTCTTTTTTTTTTTTCAGAGACAGGGTCTCACACTGTTGCCTAGGCTGGAGTGCAATGGCATGATCATTTGTCACTGCAACTTCAAACTCCTGGGCTCAAGTGATCCTCCCACTTGAGTACTGAGTAGCTAGGACTACAGACACGTGCACTACGCCTAGCTAATTTTTTTATTTTTATTTTTTGTAGAGATGGGATCTCACTATGTTGCCCAGGCTAGTCTCATACTCCTGGCCTCAAGTGATCCTTCTGCCTTGGCCTCCCAAAGCACTGGGATCATAGGCGTGAGTCACCATGCCCAGCACGTTTTCAATTCTTCTTGGTAGCTACTTAGTAGTAAAATTACTGGTTCATACAGCAATTCATTGTTTAACTTTTCGAGGAACCACTAAACTGTTTTCCACAGTGACTGCACTATTTTACATTCCCACCAGCAAGGTACAAGAGTTCCTATCTCTCTACATTCTTGCCAACACTGGCTAGTTTTTTAAAGAAATTATAGCCATAATAGTGGGTATAAAATGGTATTTCATTGTGTATTCCCTAATAACTGATGATACTGAACATCCTTCCATGAACTACTTGTCTGTTTGCATATCTTCTTTGGAGAAATGCCTATTCAAGTCTTTTACTCTTTTTTTAATTGGGTTGTCTTTTTGTTGTTGACTTGTAGGAGTTCATTATATATTCTGGATACTAGACCCTTGACAGGTGTGTGATTTGCAATCTCCCATTTTGTAGGCTGTCTTTTCACTTTCTTGACAGTGTCCTTTGATGCACAAAAAATTTGGATTGCTTTTGGTTTTTTTTTTTTTTTTCTTTTGAGACTGAGTCCCGGCCAGAGTGCAGTGGCCTCATCATAGCTCAGTGCAACCTCAAACTCTTGGGCTGAAGAGATCCTTCTGCCTCAGCCTTCTGAGTAGCTGGGACTACAGATGCACTCCACCATGCCTGGCTAATTTTTCTATTTTTTGTAGAGACAGAGTCTCTACAAGGCCGGTCTCGAACTCCTGGTCTCAAGCAATCCTCCCGCCTCCGCCTGCCAAAGTGCTAGGATTATAGGTGCAAGCCACCATGCCCAGCCAAGACAGAGTCTTGCTCCGTCACAACTGCAGTGGCTTGATCACAGCTCACCGTAATCCAACTGCTGGGCTCAAGCGATCCTCCTGCTTCAGCCTCCCAAGCTGCTGGGACTACAGGCATGCATTGCCATGCTTACCTAATTTTCTAAATTTTTGGTAGAGAAGGGGTCTTGCTATGTTGCCCAGGCTAGTGATCCTCCTACCTTCACCTCCCAAAGTCCTGAGATTACAGGCATGAGTAACTGTGCCCAGCCAAAAGTTTTTAATTTTGATAAAGTCCACTTTATCTACTTTTTTGTCTTTTTTGTTTTTGTTGTTGGTTGTACCTTTGGTGTCATAGCTAAGAATGTATTGTCCAATCTAAGGTCATAAGGATTTAACCGACATGCTTTTTTCTAAGAGACTTATAGTTGTAGCTCTTATATGTAGGTTAGGTTGTTGATTCATTTTGAGTTAATTTTTGTATGTGGTGTAAGGCAGGGTCCAACTTCATTCTTTTGCAGATAGATATCCAGTTGTCTTACCACCATTTGTTGAAGAGACTATTCTTTCCCTCTTGAATGGACTTGGCACCCGTGTTGAAAAGCAATTGGCTATAGATGTATGGATTTATTTCTGGACTTTCAATTGTATAATATTATATTGGTCTACATGTGTATTCCTATGCCGGTACCACACTGTTTTCATTACTGTAGCTTTATGGTAAGTTTTAAAATTTGGAAGTGAGTCTTCCAACTTTGTTCTTCGTTTTCAAGATTGTTTTCGTTATTCAGGGTCCTCTGTGATTCTATATGGATTTGAAAATTGGCTTTTCCATTTCTGCCAGAAAGGCTATTGGGATTTTGATAGGCATTGCATTGAATTTATAGATTACTTTGAGTAGTACTGACATCTTAACAACATTAAGCCTAATACAGATAGTGTAACAGAAACACAACTGCTTTTTGTGGGCTGATAGTGTACCCTGTAACTTTGTTGAATATGTTTTATTAGCTCTAGTGGGTTTTGTGGTGGTGGTGGTGGTTGTTTTTTGTAGATTCTTTTTGACTCCTTCTTTTTCTCCTTCTGGGACTCCCACATGCACGTTTTGGTAAACTTGATGATGTTCCACAGGTCTTTTAGGTTCTGTTCATTTTTCTATATCCTTTTTTCTTTCCCCATTGGATATTTCAATTATCTATCTTCAAGTTCACTATTTCTTCTGCCTACTCAAATCTGTTGTTGAACTCCTCTGGTGAATTTTTCATTTTAGCTATTGAACTTTTTAGCTCCTGAATTTCTATTTGTCTCCTTTTTATAATTTCTATCAATTTGCTTATATGCTCTATTTGTTCATACATTGTTTTCCTGGTATCTTCTTATCCATGGTTTCCTTTAGCTCTTTGAGCATATTTACTATAGCTGATTTAAAGTCATTGTCTGGTAAGTCCAATGTCTCATCTTCTCATCTCTAGGATGATTTGTCAATTTATTTTTTCCGGTGAATAGGCCATTCCTTCCTGTTTCTTTGTATGCCTTGTGATTTTTTGTTGAAAACTGAGCATTTTGAATATTACCATGTGGTGACTCTGGATATCAGATTCTGCCTCTTTCCCAGGGTTTGCTATTGCTTATTTTGTCCCTGTAGTTGCCCCTTTATTTAGTCACTTTTCCAAACTATTTTTGCAATGACTCTATTCCTTGCTGTTTGTGGTCACTGAAGTCTCTATTCTTGGTCGTCAGTCAGTGATCTGACAGAGATTTCATTACAAGCTGAAATTTAGTGCCCTCTTTCTTCATGAAGCACTCCTCTGGTTGCTTTAAGTTTTCATTAGATTCCAGAGTTCAGAAAAAGTTGATTCTGTTAGTTTTTGCTAGCTTAATGGGTTTTTTTAGTGGAGGGATTAATTCTTGGAGCTCCTTACTCTGTTTTTCTGTGACATCACTTGACAGTAGGTGGTGGCTAGCCACTCAGGGAGTTCTTGGACATTTGAGAGCCCTTGACAGAGGAGCAGGCACTCAGACAGATGTGCTGAGCTCTGGCTGAGCAGTCTCAGGACTCTCAGGGAGGAAGAAGGAAATAGAAAGGTCAGCTGGCATGAGCCAGATCCCCATGCCTTGGGGAGGGTAAAAAAGGAGGAAAGGTAAACTTTGTCCAGGTCTGCCTCAGGTGTGGGCTGTCTTGACCAGAGGAGGAACCGTGGCCCCTCACAAAATTCTTATAGCATTTTTATAGATGAGCCTAATTAGGCCAGAGAGACCTAAGATCACATAGTTTCAGAACTAGAATCAAAACCTAGTTCTAATTCTAAAAGCCAGGCCTTTTCTATTGTATTATGTGGCATCTGCTTCTATAGAATAATCATATTCTATAGAATATGATTATTAAATCTGAATGTGACATGAGTTATCCCATTGATGACCAGAATTGATTAGGCTCATATGACTGACTAAGCCAGCTTCTTTTTCCCTTACCTCTCCTTGTACTTCTCTGTAGGAATTGCATGCTTGGCCAGAGATGATCTTTCCAGAGCAAAGAGCTATTGCTACTTAGGTGCTTTTTAAACAGACCTATCTCTTCAAGTCCAGGATTACTTTACATTTTGTTTCAAAGGAGGCTTTCATGAATATAACTAATGCCAATTTATAATATGGAATAAGTACAAACTCAACTTACAGGCTTCAGTTTTTGAGAAAAATTCTATTAAGATAACTTGTTCTTAGGCTGACATAATGCCTCATCATATTTTATTCTACTGAGAAAGCTTTGACATTTTAAAAAGTTATTTTAAAATTTTTCTAAAAATGTAATTAACTCACAAAAGCCTCAAGAGAAGAACACAGACAAAATTAGCCCAGTACCATATGGTAAAACAAATGTAGACACCAAGAACAACCCAGAAATAGTTTCTGTACTTCAGAACCTAGGGCTTTTGTCAGATCAGTACGATAAAAGAAAACCATACTTTCTATGTAACCAACTATATATTTAGGGTATATGAACAAGAAAGCACTACTGGCCTGCATTGTGGGAAATGGAGGTAACGATTATTCTCTGTGGGGTTCACATTCCTAAATAAATGTTTCTTTATTTTTAATATAAGCTGGTTTCCAGGAGATTTTCTAAGGCAGAAACCACTGAAATAATCCAGTGAGAAGTCACCACTGTAACTACAGCTCAGCTAAGGGAAAAAGATGACCTAGTCCATACCATTTAGTAACAGAATGTGGCTTTCTTGGTGGTAGTCCCAGGGCAGCAACAGAGCAGAAAGACCATCCCAGCCTTCTCAAACATTCCAGTAAAGTATACTGATATCTGCAATTTACTTTGAAATGAATACAAAATAATGGGTAAATAAAGAGATAGGTAGATAAATAGACATGTGATAAAATGAAATCGTAAAATAATGATAAAATCAAGGTGGTGGGTCTATGAGGGTTTGTTGTAAAATTCTTTCAACTTCTTGTATATCCAAAAATTTTCCCAATAAAATGTTGGGGGAAAAAACACAAAAAGGAAAAGCATTCCAATAGGGCACACAAATAAGACAAAGTTTGGAAAGCAGTTTTTCAAAGGGATTTAAGAACCACTCCAGACTCCAATCAGTGTGTGTATCTCTTCAGTGTAAATTAGGCTTGTGGTAGACAACTGAATTCTTTCTAGGAAATAGTCTCTGTGATGCCATCAATAATTATAATTATATATCTAGGCTTATAGAGAAAACTTACCTTTCCTTAACTAAGGCAAAGAGTAAACCTTCAAATAAAAATGCATTAAGGCTAACAGACCTGACAGCACAAATGCTACAGCAAGGGGGAAGAGGAGAAGGGGAAGAGGGGACAAAAGTGGGGACTCTAACTAGATTTTGACTAAAGCATATTTATTTGTGGAAAACAACCATGAATCATTTAAAAAGAAGTTAGTCACAGGACTGGCAGAAGAAAGGGTGTGTGTAACACAGCCAAGGCCTGGTGCAAACAAAAGCACAGCTGTATTTCCTTACACTCTTCCATAATGATTGTAAAGTCTAGCCTGGAAGTACCTCTGTTCCTCAGAGCAAAAGATAATTTCGGGCTCATTCTTAGGGTGTATGCCATGCATGCTATTTTCCACACAAAACATAGGAAAAACACACGTGCTTCAGACAAAACCTGGTATCACATTAGCAACAAACATAAGGCAAAAGACACACTTATTTTTTCTTATGAAATACTTAAACCAAAGTGGGGGATCCTTTGTTTACTGAGTTTCTAGAAGGGCTCATTCTTCCACCTATAAGAGTCAAGTCTGTTGTTTATTCTTGGTGCTTAGGAATAGGACTAGAGTAGGCAGCTATTCCTACCCCAGGAAATGAGTTTTTGAAGAATGTAAAACAATTTGAATCAGGTATAAAGATAAATAGTATAAAGATAATAGCACAAAAAATGTTCAGTCTAGACAAATTCTGTTTAAAAAATAAATAAATAAAGCAGAATCACTTTTAGGGTGAGCAGGGAAACATATAGCAGAGTGGGTAAAACTGTGGACTCAGAGCCAGGCTGCCTCAGTTTGTATCCTGTCTCTGTCATTTACAGCTGTGTGACTTTTTATGTTACTGATATCTCAGTTTCCTCATCTTTAAAGCTTAGGATAGTGTCCAGTAGTTAACTGCTACCACCATCCATATCATCAAGCCAAAACAGACACCCAGTGTAACCATGATCACTCCCCTCTCACACACACTCATTTAAAACAGAACTAAACAAAAAGGATGCTGAAAACGTATTAACTCTTTTTGAACCCTCTTCCCTTTGAGGCTTATGCCTTATCTCCATTCTTCCCTTTACGACCCAACTTTTTGAAACAGCCATGCTTACAATCTTTACTTTCACAGCAGTAACTCACAGCCTGGCTTCTACCCATATTACTCTGCTGAAATTGTTTTGGTTAAAGTCATGAAAGACTTTCTAACTGTTAAATCAAATTATTTATTTTTAGTCTTTACACTTCTTAATCACTCTTTTGTATTTCACACTATTAATCAATCCCCACTTTTTGAAATACTTTCCCTTCTTGGGCTTAACATGACAACACTTTCTTCTAGTACTTTTCTTGTCCTGTCTTCCTTATATATCTTTAATGATTCCTCCTTTCTGCCCATCCCTAAAATACCGCCAATCCTAAATTCTGTATTTTATTGTTTTTGCCTCTTAATCTCAATCTAGGAACAGACTAATGGCTTTCACAACTATGTAAGTGGTGATGATGCCCAGTGCTGAAGTACTCAGTGCCTATTCCAGATCTCGTTCCTAAATTCCTGCACAGCATTTCCAACAACTTACAAGAGTTAGCTACTTGGATATCCAATAGAAATAACAAACATAAAGTGTTTAAAACTAAAGTTATCTCACTCACCTTAATCTATTCTTTCTCTTCCATCTGTTATCATAGTTAATGGAATATCACCATCTGTCTGGTCTTGTGAGACTTCTTGGGACTTAACCTAGAATTTCTTCTTCATTAATCATCACAACTAATTTGTCACAGGTCCCGTAAATTATTCTTGAGGAATACCTCTCAGATGTAATCCCTTTTCTTTATTCCCTCTCCATTGCTACTTATAGTGCTGTAACCTTGGAGGAGTTGCTGGATCATTCTAAGCCTCGTTTTTGCCATCTGTAAAATGAGGATAATAAGAGCATCTACCTGATAAGGTTAAATGAGTATGTTATTCCTTAGCTCAGAAGCCAGGAAATTCTCAATGAATGATAGCCATATAATTTAGGGTCTCAACATCTCTTGCTTTTACCATGTACTTAAACAGACTTTTAATGAATAACATTACATCTCTCACATCCCTTCTGTATACAGCTACTAAATATATGTATGATGATGTCAACTTCTACACTTCTATCCTCATATCTCATCCACTCACCCTACCACACTCACCCAACCTCGTAATCTGTCATTACAGTTCTTGTCATAAGGTATTCAATAATGTTTAATAAATGAACTCATGAATAAAAAAAGTTAATATGAATTTTCCATTCTCAACTTCAGAGAAATGTATATAGATTTGGTTTTGGTAGAACAGGACGGCTAGAGGAAGAAGTTACAGGATGCAACTGTAACTTGGACTTTAAAATTCACTGCTCTGTACTATCATAATAAAAGGAAATGAATCATTTGTTTGCCACCTTTCAGGAATACGTTCCTGTTTAAAGGCTAGTGTCATAAACAAGAAAACCATTAAATAACAAAACAGGGAAGAAAAACTGTAATTTTCCAAGCTCTGTGAATATCATAAGGCAAGGCCTTGATGCTAGCCAAGACACTGATAATCAGCGAATAGCATTTCCTACAGGAAGCTAAGGGAAAGGGGAAAATATGCCTCAGACTTAGTATTCAGAGAGGATGGTATAAATTTTTTTTAAAGACTATTTTTCTTTCATCCAGAAAAGTAATTAAGAAGACTGGATCTATATCCATCCATTTAGTAACTAATCTCTTGCTAATGCTACATGTGTGGTTTATTGTTAAGCAAATATTATTATAGGTACAATCTGCATTTTAGCTTATGGAGAACCCAATTCTAACTACCAAGACAGTACTTTCTAATGAGACATGGGTTTACGCTCTGCTCCGCTTCATCTATAATATTCTTTTAAAAAATTTGACAAGAATTTCCACTTCTAGCCAAGATGGAGTAACCAGGACTAGATTAACCCTCCCACCTAAAACAATAAACAAACAAACCCCCAGACAAAATATATAAAACAATGGTTTTTAAGACACTAGACATAAGGCCAATAAAAAGCAATTTTTCAGAGATGGAAAACAAATGAGACAAACACTATGACTGCCTGCTTACTGCCTGAGAGAATTTCCAGGCCACAATGTAAGGAGGGAGACTTCCGGTTTCCAGTTCCACATGTAAGGAGCTTGGAAGTCGTCCCTTCATCCTAACAACAGCAAAAAGCTGAACAGACTGAAAAATCAACTCTTCCAGGATCTGTAAGAGGTAAGGACTCAAGGCAAACCACTGCCCCCCAAGACTGAAGAGACAGACAGGTGAATACAGGGAGTCACGGCTTATTGGAGCACAGTCTTATTATGAGTGGAAGATACAGGAGAAACCAGGGCCACGGTAGGAAAACCTGAATTATAATTGATGAATTGGTGGAGGCTCAACATGCACAAGTCTGAGAGTTAAAAACTCCAGGGGAACCCAGGGATTGGGGGCCCCTATAATTTTGTGCTATTTGCCTCCAGGAGCCCAACCAGGTTCTCACAATAAACATCAAAGAAAAATCCCCTCAGGCTTCTGGCAAAGGAATGGCAAAAGTAACCATTTTGAAATATGCCAAAACACACTGTTCTTAATAAGGCCTACCCTCAGGAGAAACTAGTTAACCAGAGCCTAACCTGCTGCAGTACTATCAGTGCCTAACTGATCTAGAGGAAGGCAAATATCCAATTCCAGTCAGCTCTAGCATTCCATGTGGGAAAGGGAAATACCCAACTCTAGCCCACTCTAGTCCTCCTCTTCCACCTAAGGGGTGAGAGGATCCTGAGAAATACTTATGAACCTTACAGTCCAGAGGCACATGTTCACTAAAAAACTGAGACCTATTCATAGAACTACAGAATGCTTCCCCTCCCCTGATACCTCACTACCACATTACTAAAGGCCTATTTATAGCACTTCCTTTTACCCAGTATATCATGTTCGGCTATCAAGAAAAAATTACAAGGCATACCAAAAGGCAAAGAACACAGTGTGAACAGACAGAGCAAGCATCAGAACCAGACATGGCAGAGATGTTGTAATTAACAGACTTGGAATTTAAAACAACTATGATTAACATGTTAAGGGTTCTGGATAAAGTAGGCAGCATGCAATAACAGACAGGCAATGTAAGCAGAGAGTTGGAAATTCTAAGAAAGAACCAAAAAGAAATGCTAGAGATCAAAAGCACTGGAACAGAAATGAAGAATGCCTTTGATGTGATTATTAATAAACTGGACATGGCTAAGTAAAGAATCTTGATTTTGAGGACACCTTAATTAGAAACCTCTAAAACTGAAAAGTGAAGCAAACAAAGACTGAAAAAAATAGAATGAAGTATCTGGGGACTGTGGAACAATTACAAAAGGTGTAAATAAGCATAACTGGGAATACCAGAAAGAGAAGAAAGAGGGAAAGGACAGAAGAAATATTTGGGACAATAATGACTGAGAGTTTCCCCAAATTAATGTCAGACACCAAACCACCAGAAGGTCAGAGAACACCAAGCAGGATTAATGCCCTCCAAACTATACTTAGACATATCATTTTCGAACTACAGAACAGCAAAGATAGAAAAAAAAGGCTTAAAAGAAGCCAGAGGAAAAAACATCTCACCTATAGAGGAACAAAGAATTACATCTGACTTCTCAGAAACCATACAGGTAAGAAGAGAGTAGAATGAAATATTTCAAGTGTTGAGAGAAAAAACCCACCAAAATAGAATTCTGTACTATGAGAAATTATCCTCCAAAAGTAAAGGAGAAACAAAGACTTTCTCAGATAAACAAAAATTGAGAGAATTTGTTGCCAGTAGACTTGCCTTGAAAGCAATGTAAAAAAAAAAAAAAGTTCTTTAGAGAAGGAAAATAATATAGGTAAGAAACATGAATCTACATAAAGAAAGGAAGAGCACTTATTTTTAATTGATCTAACAGATAACAGTTATCAGGGACAAAGAGAGGCATTACATAATGATAAAGTAGCAAATTCTCCAAAAACACATGAAAATTCTTAAAACTGTATTTGCCTAACAACAGAGTGTCAAACTATGTGAGGCAAAAACTGATAGAGCTGCAAGGAGAAACGGATGAATTCACTATTATATTTGGAGACTTCAACACCTCTCTATCAGAAATGGACAGATCCCAGCAGGCAGAAAATCAGTAAGGACACAGTTGAACTCAACACCACCATTAATAAACTGGATATAATTGACATCTATAGACTACTTTATCCAACAACAGCAGAAGATACATTTTTCTTAAGCTCGCATGAAACACTCAGCAATCTAGACCATATACTGGACCATAAAATATACCTTAACAAATTAAAAAAAATAGAAATCATACAATATCTACTCTCAGACCACAGTAGAATTAAATTAGAAATCAATTAACAGAAAGATAACTGGAAAATTGTAAAATATGTGGAAATTAAACAATATAAGGAGGGAGAACCCAGTCAGAATCTGACAGACTCCCTTAGTTGAGGAGGTGGAGCTGAGAGTCCCAGGAAACCAAGGCAGTGACAGTTGAAAGGACAGAGTACTGGAAGGACAGCTATACAGAAATAATTCTGGACATGTGTGGAAAGTAATCCTTGAGTAATCAGCAGAGTACTGACTGGCATGTATACGTAAGAAGACTACCCAAGGCTGGTGAAAGATCCATCCAAGAAGATCAGAGAGGACAGTATCTGCTGCTTACATAGGTCCAGGAACAGGGTCTGTTCCTACCAGCCAGAATGGCAAACTTTACAATTTACAGGACATCGGATAGAATATTCAGAAAGGTCTTCTCTTAGTAGTAGAGAACAATTAGCCCTAGAATAAATGCTGCTTTGGTCTTGCTTAAAAAATCTTTAAGGCAAGACTAAAAACTGATTATACTATTTGTAAATAACTTAAGCACATTTGAGAAAAAGTTGAAGAATACTTATAAGAATACAAAAATATCCAACACCCAAGAAGATGAAATTCACAATGTCTGGCAACCAGACAAAGATTACCGGACATGCAAAGAACCAGGAAAATATGATCTATATTTAGGAGAAAAACCAATCAATTGAAATTGACTCATAAGTAAGACAGATGTTAGAATTAGCAGAGAAAGATATTAAAACAGAGATTATAACTGTATAATATACACTCAAAAAGTACAGACATGGAAGCAATAAAGACTCAGATTGAAATTCTAGAGATAAAACTATAACATCTGAAATGAAAAATACATTAGATGGGATCAGTGACATATTCGACATTATACAAGAAAAGATGAGTGACCTTGAAGACAGAGGAATAAAAACTATCTTTTTTCATTGAACACAGAGAGAAAAGAATCCTCCAAAATAAAAAGAACATCAGTGAACTGTAGGATAACTCCAAGTAGCCAAATATAATGCCAAGTCCCAGAAAATTAGCCATAAAAAAATTATGGCTACAAAATCCCCAAATTTGAAGAAAACTATAAGCTTACTGATACGAGAAGCTCAACAAACCCCGAGTGCAAGGAACATAAAGAAAATGACAGCAAGACACATCAAAATCAAATAGATCAAAAGAGTGATCAAGAGATAATCTTAAAAGCAGCCAGAGAAGAAACAACACATTACATACAGAGGAACAAGGATAATAATAATAGCATATTTTTTAAAAAAAATCACAAGCAATGCAAGTGAGAAGCAGGTGGATCTACAGTTTTAAATTATGGAAAGGAAAAAAAAATCTGTCAACCTAGAGTTCTTTACCAGTGAAAATATCTTTCAAAAATGATGCTGAAATAAAGACTTCTTCAGACATAAAACCTGAATGAATTAATCACCAGCAGATCTATGATGTAAGAAATGTTAAAGGAAGTCACTCAGGCAGAGGGAAAAAGACACCAGATGGAAATATGGATTAACACAAACAAACGCAGAGCACCAGAAATGGTAATTATGTGGATTAAATATATAAGATTTTTTTTCTCATTAGTTAAAACTCTTTAAAAGATAACTAACTTGTGTAATGTGGGGTGTATAACATTTATGTAAGTAAAATGTCTAAAAACAGTAACACAGAGTTTGGGAGGAGAGAATTAGGAATATATATTATGCAGAAAAAGTTAATATAACAGGCCTGAGGCTGCCCCCCTTAAAAAGCCTGCTTGCAAGGTTGGCTCTTGGTTAGAGTCTGGGAACCTGGATTTCAGAAGGGTTCTCACCATTCCCAGAACTGACAAGAATGGACCACTGTGCCTAAACTGTTTGTATAAACAATGTGGTTTACCAGTTTCTCTTCTGGGAGTCTGGAATTTTGGTAAATGTTAGACAAGGGGGTCTATATGACCATACCCCAGTAAAAATCTTGGGCAATGAATCTCTAATCAACCTTCCCAGTAGACAATGTTTCACACATGTTGTCACAACTCATTGCTGTAGGAATTAAGTGTATGCTGTGTGACTTCATTGGTAGAGGATACTTGGAAGCTTGTGTCTAGCTTCCTCTAGACTTGTTCCATATGACTTTTCCCTTTGCTGATTTTGCTTTCTATCCTTTCATTATAATAAAGCATAGCTGTGGGAATGACTATATGCTGAGTCCTGTGAGTTCTCCTAGTAAATCTTTGAACTTAGGGAGCATCCCTGACATAACTATTGCAAGGGTCTAATACTACACATGAAATGGTGTAATATCACTTGAGAGTACACTGTGAAAAGTTAAGCCTAGAGTATACATAATACAGTACACAAAAAATAACAATGAGTACAATGAGTATAGTTAGTTAATTAAGGAGATAAAATAGACTGATAAAAAATACTTAATCCAAAAAATGGCAGAGAAATAAGAAAAAGCTGGAAAAGAGAACAAGGAATAAATTGGATAAATGGAAAGCAAATAGCAAGATGATAGATTTAAACCTCCCCAAACTAAAAAAAAAAAAAAAATGGTCTAAATAGTTCAATTAAAAGCCAAAGATATATTGGACAAAAAAACAAGACCCAACACTATGTTGCTTATAGGAAATCCACATTAAATAGAAATATACAAATAGGCTAAAAGTAAAAGTATGGGGAAAGATAGTTAACATACGCTAATCCAAATCAATAGAAAGGTGGAGTGGTTATGTTAACATCAGACAAACTAGATTTTGGACCAAAGAATATCATCAAGGATAAAGAAGGTTATTTAATAATGATTGGTAGATCAATTATCAAGAAGACATAACAGCTTCTTTTGTAGTTCACAAGTAGGATTATTGGGGTTTCATGCACATATGTGAGATGTGCCTCCTTCAAACCTTGTTATGAAGTTGGCACATTACCCATCTATGTGAAAAAATAAAAAGGAGAAGAAGACACAACCATCCTAAACATTTATATACCTAAAAACAGAGCTCCAAATATAAGAAGCAAAAACTACAAGGAGAAATAAAGAAATCCACAAAATCTACAATTACAGTCATAGATTTCAATATCTCTTCTAATTGAGAGAACAAGTAGAAAATCAGCAAGGATATAGAAGCTTGAGCAAAACAACCACTCAAATATCAAAAATTTGATATTTATAGAACTGTCTATCATAAAACAGCAGATTCTTTTCAGTTGCACATGAAACATTTAGCAAGATAGACCATGTTTAGGGCCATAAAAAATTCTGAATAAGTTTAAAAGGACTCATGTCATACAAAACATGTTCTTTGAACATGGAATTAAATTTGGAATCAATAGCAGAAATATACCTGAAAATTCCCCAGAAATAAATACACATAAGTCAAAGAAAAAAAATCAAAGGGCAAATTTGAAAGTATTTTGAATTGAAATGCAACTTATCAAAATCTGTGAAATGCAGTTAAAGCAGTAGTTAGAGGGAAATTTATAGTGCTAAATGCCTATATTAGAAACGAAAGGTCTCATATCAATGATCTCATCTTCTACCTTAATAAATTAGAAAATGAAAAAAAGCTCAAAGCAAGGAGAAGAAAGGAAATAATAAAAATCAGAGAGGTAATGAATAAAATAATAAATAGGAAAATAAGAGAGAAATATCAATGAAAATAAAATATTTAATAAGATTAATAAAGTAGATAAGCCTCTAGGCAAAATAATCAGGAAAAAAAAAAGAGAAGACAAAATACCAATATTAAGAATGAGAATGGTAACATGACTACAGATTATTAAAAGGGTAAGGGAACATTATAAACAAAAATTCTACAGCATGAATGAAATTGACAAATTTCTCAAACTAACAAAGCTCACTAAACAAGAAACACA
Source organism: Daubentonia madagascariensis (assembly GCA_023783475.1). Lineage (NCBI taxonomy): Eukaryota > Metazoa > Chordata > Mammalia > Primates > Daubentoniidae > Daubentonia > Daubentonia madagascariensis. The sequence goes on from JAKFHU010000487.1 coordinate 15,637,986, forward strand.
TAGCCTGAATAGCCTTATATCTAGTATAGTAATTTAATTGATAGTTAAAACTCCAGGTCCTTAAGGCTTCATGAGCAAATTCTACCAATCATTTAAGGAAGAAATGATATCAATGTTATGCAAACTCTTTAAAAAAAACTGAAGAGGAGGGAATATTTTCCCATTGCCATGATACTAAAACCAGACAAACACAAAAAAACCTACAAACCAGTATTTCTCATAAACATAGATGCAAAAATGTGTATACAAAATTGTAGCAAATTGAATCCAACAATATATTAAAAAGTAATAACCAAGTGGGTTTTTTCTTAGGAATGCAAAGTTAATTTAACATTAAAAAATCAATGTAATTCACAAAAAAAGGAAAAAATAATCATTTCCATAGATGTAGAAAAACTGCTTGACAAAATCCAACATAAATTCCTGATTGAAAAAAAAAATTCTCAGCAAACTAATAATAGTAGGGAACTTCCTAAACCTGATAAAGAGCACCCACTGAGAACATAAGATACCTAATGTTGAAAGACTGAATGTTTTTCCCCTAAGATCAAGAACAAGGCAAGGATTTCTGCTCTCTTTGTTTCTATTCAACATTGTACTGGTTCTAGTCAGAGTAATAATGCAAGAAAAAGGAAGAATTAAGACTATCTTTATTTATAAGACTATCTTTATTTAAAAATCTTATTAAATCTATACAAAAGGGGAAAAAGTGGTAGTCTGATAGAGACCTCCACCTCCCCATCCCAGGGAAGGAGGTGAAAAACGCCATCAGCTGCCTGTGCGTGGATTGCTCACTCCAAAAACAGCACTGTGAATTTACAGAGAAACATCATGGAACACTCAGTCCAAGAAAATAGGTGACTGGGAGATACATTCACAAGTATCGGAGAGCTCAGGGAACACGATAGAGACCAGAGCGCAGGAAGGATGAGCTCACCAGGTCAGCACTGAGCGACCTGACCTACAGTTGGTCACACACCATCCCCACAGACTTCCCATCCACTCAGTCAGGGGCAAGCCCAGAGTTGGTGCAAAGCTGTTGCCTGCAACAGCAGGCTCTGTGGAGAGGAAGCAATTGTGGGAGCCATATGGAACTCTCAGGTGCATTGTAGAGGGACTGCTCAGGGCTGGGTAGGGACTGGGCTGAGATACAGCTTCCTGGGACAGTTCATGGGAATCTGGGGATGGGCACTTTGCCACTGGAAGTCGTCATGACCAGTGCACAGGAGTTGAACAGAGAGCAACAGGACATGCCCTTAGAGGCTGCCGGCAATTGCCTCTGCCGGACCCAGGCCAGCTGACAAGAGCTGTGTTCATAGCATGATCTGAACCCTGCTGTACGTCAGACTGGCAGTTGGCAGCCATCTTTAAGGTCTCCCGCCTGGAGCTGACTGTTAGATAGTCTGCTATCTAACAGCCTATCCTGGCCTGGGGGCTCTTTGGCCTGGGTGTGACAGGCTATGCCCTTGGTGGCCAGGGACAGCTGCCTCTATGGATTCCAGGTGGGACGAAATCCCTGATCTGTATTGGTGGGAACTTTGTGTATTGGAAACAGTTTGCAGCCCATCCATCTGGTCCTGCCTCCCTGGCTCTGGCCTCCTACGTGCCTGCTATGTGCTGGTCTTAGTGCCTGCTCTTCAGGTCCCAGCCCTCCTGTACCCCAGAGATCGGTCATTTTGAAGGCTGCTTGCCATAGTGACTCATTTTGTGTAAGTACCACTTCTCATGGCAACCGAATGCCTCAAGTGCCACAGGCTGAACCAGAGCAGCTCCTCCTAACCCCGTCCACTTTATTAGGGAATTTCGCTCAATCCAAGAGTGCCTCCAGATGCCACTATTCCCCCCGGTGGGAACACCCCCTGGTGGAGACTTCTGGGGATAGATGCCCACCCACCTCGCCTTGGGGTCTAGTGGTGGAAAAGTGGTGCACAATTGGAGATCCCCCCAATCAGTCAGGGACACGTGGAGACGCACGTCAGAGGGCCAGACACACGAACTGTGGGAAAACTCGAGAGCCCACAAGTGGTCCGGAGGGGAAACGGCCCAAGCTTGTGGACAGGGAAGAAAAAAACCAGGCTAGAGACCTCAGCAATCCCACCACCTGGCCCATCCCATCAGAAGCAGCCCTCCAAGCCCGGAGAGAGAGAGCTCTGAACTCCATAGCAGCAGCACCCCCTACCAGTTGGATAAGCAACCTCTGAGCTGTGTAGTATTTACCCAATCTAGCTCTTGCACTGCAGCCACAAGCTATTTTGCTTCTCCCCCCACCTCAGGGGGAGCAGGGTCAAAGTAACCCCTGGGAGCTACAAGGCCCCTCTCAAAGCCTAGGGCTTTCATATACCCCACCTGGGGGACCAGAGCCTGCCACGGGCACAACAGAATACCTAGGTAACTGGCTACTCCACACAAACTACAATCAACAACAGCAGGAACAACCCCAGAGGTAAAAATATTGGCTTCCATCTCAAGCTATTAGGGAGCAGTGGATTTGTACCCTCAAGCACAATCCACCAGCTTGGAGCTCAAGCTGGGAGAACAAACTCACTCCACTCCACTGGGAAGAGGTGAAGACAACAGGTCAGAGGTAACCCAAGAGGTCCACCAAACTTGCTAAAATACACCTAAGGCAATACAGAACAGTACTCCTCTCCCTGGCTCTGCCAAGGAATGATCCTCAGGGGCTTTGAGACAGGGCCATAAACTAGTCCTAACACCCCCAGCTCTCAACCAACAGGCCAGATGTGAAAGAATCAGTGAAATAACTCAGGAACCATGAAAAATCAGAGTGAAAAGTCACCCCCAAAAGAAATCATTATTTCCTCAGCAACAAACACCAACTTAAATGAAATGGGTAGAACGACAGAAGAGGAATTTTGTTTATGGATTATAAGAAAGCTCAATCAAATTCAAGAGAAAATTGAATCCCAGCAAAAGAAACCACAAGAAAAATGCGCGAAATGAATGAAAAATTTTCTAAAGAAACTGAAGTATTATGGAAAAATCAAACAGAAATTCTAGAAATGAAAGAGGCATTCAAGGATCTACAAAACACAGTGGAAAGCCTTAAGAATAGGTTGGATCACACAGAGGAAAGAATCTCAGAGCTGGAAGATAACTCCTGTGCGCTAAATATATCAGTTGCAGAGAAAGAACACAAAAACAAGAGGCATGAACAAAGCAAACAAGAAATGTAGGATTATGTAAAGAGGCCAAACATAAGAATCACAGGTATCCCTGAGGGTGAGGAAGAAAATTCGCATGGGCTGGAAAATCTATTTGAAGGAACAATAGAGGAAAATTTCCATGGCCTAGCCAGAGATCGTAATATTCAAGTACAAGAAGCACACAGGACTCCTGGGAGACTCAATGTCAAAAGGCATTCACCATGCCACATAATTATTAGGCTGACCAAAGTAAATATGAAAGAGGCACTCCTTCAAGCAGTAAGGTGAAAACAGCAGGTAACCTACAAAGGCAAACCTATCAGATTAACTGCAGATTTCTCAACTGAAACCTTATAAGCCAGAAGGGACTGGGGACCTATCCTCAGTTTTCTAAAACAAAATAATGGCCAACCCAGAATTCTTTATCCTGCAAAACTAAGCTTCTCACATGAGGGAGAAATAAAGACTTTTCCAGACAAGCAATCACTGATAGAATTTGCGAGGACCAGACCTGCCCTGCAAGAAGTACTTAGACCTGCATTGTACACTAACCAGCGCAACAGACACCCACCAGTGTAAAACTACCCAAAAGCTAAAACTCCAGAACCCAGATTTCACAATGGCTCAAGAGGTAAAACAAAACAAGAGTCTACCCAACAGGATAAACAGAAATCCACCCCAAATATCACTTCTCTCAATAAATGTGAATGGCTTGAATTGCCCATTGAAGAGACATAGGCTGGCTGAATGGATTAAAAAACACAAGCCAAGTACCTGCTGTCGCCAGGAAACGCATCTTACACACAAGGACTCGTTCAGACTCAAGGTGAAAGGATGGCACACAACTTTCCAGGCAAATGGAAACCAAAAGAAATCTGGGGTAGCCATTCTTATATCAGATATTATAAACTTTAAAGCAACAAAAGTAAAGAAAGACAAAGATGGTCACTATATAGTGGTGAAGGGAAAAATCTTACAAGAAGACTTAACAATCCTAAATATTTATGCACCCAACACAGGAGCACCGAGATACACAGAGCAAATACTGCTAGATCTAGACAACATAATAAATAGCAATACCAAAATAGCCAGGGATTTCAACACCCCACTAACAGAACTCGACAGATCCTCCAAACAGAAAATAAGCAAAGAAACAATGGACCTAAACAGGACTCTAGAACGTTTGGGCCTAACAGACATCTACAAAACACTCCACCCAAATAACACTGAATATACATTCTTCTCATCAGCTCACGGAAGTTTCTCTAAAACTGATCACATCCTAGGCCACAAAACAGATCTCAACAAATTAAAAAAAATAGAAATCATACCATGTGTCTTTTCAGACGACAGCAGAATAAAATTAGAAATCAATTCCAACAGAAACACACATCTCTATCCAAAAACATGGAAATTAAACATCTCTTGCTGAATGTCTATTGGGTCAAGGAGGAGATACAGATGGAAACCAAAAGATTCTTTGAACTAAATGATAATGGGGACACAAGTTATCAAATCTGTGGGATACAGCAAAAGCAGTCCTGAGAGGAAAACTTATCACCTTAAATGCCCACATCCAAAAGATAGAAAGTTCACAGATCAGTAAACTAATGAATCATCTCAAGGAAATGGAAAAGGAAGAGCAAACCAACCCTAAACCCAGCAGAAGAAAAGAAATAACCAAGATCAGAGCAGAATCAAATGAAATTGAGAACAAAATAACAATAAAGAAGATTAATAAAATGAAAAGTTGTTTCTTTGAAAAGATAAACAAAATAGAGAGGCCACTTGCCAGGTTGACCAGAAGCAGAAAGGAAAAAACTCTAATAAGCTCAATCAGAAACGAAAAAAGGAGAGGTCACAACTGATAGCACAGAAATACAAAACATCATCTTCAAATACTACAAAAATCTCTATGCCCAAAAACATGAAAACATGGAGGAAATGGACAAATTCTTAGAAACACACTACCTCCCTAGGCTCAATCAGGAAGAAATAGAATTCCTATACAGACCAATATCAAGCACTGAAATTGTAGCAGTAATAAAAAAATCTTCCAACAAAAAAAAGCCCTGGACCAGATGGGTTCACATTGGTAGACTGAATTCCACCAAGCCTACAAAGAAGAACTGGTGCCTATACTGGAGAAATTATTCCATAACACTGAGAAGGATGGAATCTTCCCAAAATCATTCTACGAAGCCGATACCACCTTGATACCAAAGCCAGGAAAGGACACAACAAGAAAAGAAAACTATAGACAAATATCCCTTATGAATATAGATGCAAAAATTCTCAATAAAATCCTAACAAACCGAATTCAAATGTACATCAAAAAAATAATTCATCACGATCAGGTGGGCTTCATTCCCGAGATGCAGGGATGCATCTCATCATGTTGCATCAACATACGCAAATCTATAAATGTAATTCACCATATAAATAAAAGCAAGAACAAGGACTATATGATCCTCTCAACAGATGCAGAAAAGGCTTCTGACAAAATTCAGGACTGTTTTATGATAAGAACTCTTAACAATATAGGCAAAGATGGCTCACACTTCAAAATTATTAAAGCCATATATGATAAACCCACAGCCAATATCATACTGAACAGGGAAAAATTGAAAGCAGTCCCCCTTAAAACCGGAACCAGACAAGGTTGCCCACTATCTCCACCTCTATTCAATATAGTGCTGGAGGTCCTTGCCAGAGCAATCAGACAAGAGAGAGGAATCAGGGGTGTCCAAATGGGGGCAGAAGAGATCAAACTTTCACTCTTCGCAGAGGATATGATATTATATCTAGAAAACCCCAGAGATTCAACCAAGAGACTACTGGAATTGATAAATGAATTCAGCAAAGTCTTAGGATACAAAATCAACGCACACAAATCAGTAGCCTTCATATATGCCAACAGCTGAGCCAAGAAACAAATCAAAGTTGCAATACCTTTCACAATAGCACCAAAGAAAATTAAATATTTAGGAACATATCTAACTAAGGAGGTGAGAGACCTATATAGAGAGAACTACGAAACACTGAGAAAAGAAATTGCAGAGGATGTAAACAGATGGAAAACCCTACCATGCTCTTGGATAGGTAGAATCAACAGTGTAAAAATGTCTTTGCTACCTAAAGCAATTTACGGAATCAATGCAGTCCCTATCAAAATACCAACATCATTTCTTGCTGATCTAGAAAAAATAATTCTACGCTTCGTGTGGAACCAGAGAAGACCCCGTCTAGCCAAAGCAATCTTAAGCAAAAAGAACAAATTGGGAGGCATCTATCTACCAGACTTCAAACTATACTACAAGGCTATAGTAACCAAAACTGCATGGTATTGGCACAAGAACAGAGACGTAGACCAATGGAACAGGACTGAGAACCCAAATATAAAACCAACCTCATACAGTCACCTGATCTTTGACAAATTCCACAAAAATGTACACTGGGGAAAAGATTCCCTATTCAATAAATGGTGCTGGGAAAACTGGATGGCCATATGTAGAAGACTGAAACTGGACCCACACCTCTCACCTCTCACAAAAATCAACTCATAATGGATAACAGATTTAAACCTAAGACATGAAACCATAAGAATTCTCGAAGAAAACGTTGGAAAAACTCTTACGGACATTGGCCTAGGCAAAGAATTTATGAAGAAGACCCCCAAAGCAATCACAGCAGCAACAAAAATAAATACGTGGGACCTGATCAAATTAAAAAGCTTCTGCACAGCCGAGGAAACTATCACTAGAGTGAACAGACAACCTACAGAATGGCAGAAAATATTTGCATGCTACACATCTGATAAAGGGCTGATAACCAGAATCTATACAGAACTTAGGAAAATCAACAAGAAAAAATCAAACAACCCTATTAAAAAATGGGCAAAGGACATGAACAGAAACTTTTCAAAAGAAGACAGAATAATGGCCAGCAAACATAAAAAATTGCTCAACTTCTCTAATCATCAGGGAAATGCAAATCAAAACCACAATGACATGATTGTGGCTCTGACACGGGCAGAACAGGGGCAATGTGTATGGCCAAAGTGTTGTATCCCCATGATATTCTGAAATTAAAAAAATAAATTAAAAAAAAAAAAAACCACAATGAGATATCACTTAACTCCAGTGAGATTGGCTCATATCAAAAAATCCCCAACAAATGTTGGCGGGGATGTGGACAGATAGGAACACTCATAAACTGCTGGTGGGACTGCAAATTAGTACAACCTCTATGGAAAGTAATATGGAGATACCTCAAAGAATTAAAAGTAGAATTACCATTTGACCCAGCAATCCCACTACTGGGTATTTACCCAAAGGAAAAAAAGACATGCTATAATAAAGACATCTGCTTGCGAATGTTTATAGCAGCACAATTCACAATTGCAAAGATGTGGAAACAACCCAGGTGCCCATCAATACACGAGTGGATTAATAAAATGTGGTATATGTATACCATGGAGTATTACTCAGCAATAAAAAACAATGGTGAATTAACATATCTGGTATTATCCTGGTTGGAGCTAGAGCCCATTCTTCGAAGCGAAGTGTCACAGGAATGGAAAAACAAGCACCACTGGTACTCACCATCAAATTGGTACTAACTGATCAACACTTACATCACACAGGGCAATACTATTCATCAGCGGGCAGGCAGGCGGGAGGGGATGGGACAACTCTCAGTGAATGGATGCGGGGAGCACAGTTTGGAGGATGACCACGATTGTAACTCTGACACGGGCAGTGCATGGGCAATATATATAGCCAAAGTGTTGTACCCCCATAATATTCTGAAATAAAAAAAATAAATAAATAAAATAAAACCAAAAAAAAAAAAAAAAAAAAAAAGAACAAAAAATTAGCTGGGCATGGTGGTGCACATGGGCAGTCCCAGCTACTCAGGATGCTGAGGCGGGAGGATTGCTTGAGCCCAGGAGTTTGAGGTTACAGTGAGCTATGATGACGTCACTGCACTCTCACCAAGCTGACAGAGCAAGACACTGTCACAAAAAAACCTACCATGTTAAACAGTAAAGCTTTTAAAATATGAAACATTTGACAAAACATCTATAACTATGTCACATAGTTTTTTGAATTTTGTGTTCTATATCAGCAGTCCCCAACCTTTTTGGCACCAGGGACTGGTTTCATGGAAGACAATTTTTCCATGGACGGAGTCGGGGGAGATGGTTTTGGGATAATTCAAGTGCATTACATTTATTGTGCAGCCAAACCTCTCTGCTAATGATAATCTGTATTTGCAGCCACTCCCCAGCAGTAGCATCACCGCCTCAGCAACACCTCAGATCATCAGGCATTAGATTCTCATAAGGAGCGCGCAACCTAGATCCCTAGCATATGCAGTTTAAGGTAGAGTTTGCACTCCTATGAAAATCTAATGCCACTGCTGATCTGACAGGAGGCAGAGCTTATGCTGTGATGTGAGCAATGGGGAGCGGCTGTAAATACAGATGACGCTTTGCTTGCTGGCCTACAGCTCACTTCCCGGGGGTCGGGGACTGCAGTTCTAGATTATTGGTCTGGAAGGTGAGCTACAACATTTCTTTTTGGGAATATCAAAACTGGCTATTTTAATTATTTGAAATTTAAGATAAAACATTTTTAAGTGAACTCTCATTCACTTAAAATAGCTATGGCCCTACAAATGAAATTCTCCAGTTCTGAAATTTTATGAGTATCTGGGGATGTTATTCCACAAAAAAATCTTTCATATACTACAAGACTGGAAAACTCAGATCATTTTACTGAATTAAAAAAATGTTTTGCAAAGTGTTATCTAAGTAAATTTGTTAGCATTCTGGTTACTTTAATAGATTTAGTGACTTTTGGGGAAAATAATGATAAAAAAGATTAATTGGGAAGCTGATTAAGTCTAATTTAGATCAAAACATCAAAATGCCTTTATGGTATGTTGTTTTCCTTTACTGCAGTTAGGCACTTAAAGATATTTTCAGTGATATATCTTGCAGAGTTAGATGTCATGATTAGAATTTCTTTCATGTTACTCCACTGTCTTTCTTTAAATGATGTATTATTTAGTGCAAGAGGTCAATATGTGCCTATGAGAAGATTATGTGGTTTATAGACTCTTCTCTTTCTCAAAGGTTATTTCTTTCTTGCAGGTCTTGTGGGGGAACTTGTGTATTAGCTACTGTTTGGGTTTTCAAACTTTTAAGATGCAATTTACATATAAGACTGGTTTGTATAAAAATCAGATCTGTGTACCTATTTGGAGTTACTTTAACAAGTAGTGATTTGCTTTAAAAAATTACAGCCAGACTACTCCAAAAAGCATAAAGTGGTTTGTAGCAGACATTGAAAGACTTCCAGTTTGAGTATTGCTTTTTCAAATTTTCAGGTACTCTGCAAAAGAGCTAGTTGGGGGTGAAGGGAACAACCTCATACAACTAAAGGTTCTGACCTACCCATCTAATATTTATGTATAGGCACTTATGTACATACAACCTTATCTCTGGATTTTGAATTTACCTTAGAAGAAAGAAATTTAATCTTACTTATAAAAATAAACTAATGAACATTGAGATGGAAAAGACTGATGGAAATATTCCCTTGTAAATATGAGAGCTAGCGAGGCAATGATCAAGATGACTAAGCAGCCTCAGGGATGTGTGACTCAGTGGACTAATGCAAGAGTACTTAGCTTCATGACATGTGCCTTAGTCATCTTCATAAAGGATTCATTGTTTTAGAAAAGTAAGGGACTCATAAATGGTGTGAAGCATTGATTTTATTTGATAAAAATTAAATTCACTGCTTTGACAAAGCCAAGTTAACTGTAGCAGGGCCAATTTCACATAAATTCTTCCAACGAATCAGACTATCATTTGCACATATGCCCTTCAACCTAGTGTCTATTAAAGGAGCTAATAACTAAACATGAAGCCTCTGAATGGCCTTTTATGTAATGGGATTTAGTGAAAGTCCTAAGAAAACCAATATACATTGAGAAATGAAGTTTTAACTAGTAATGTGTAATCTCTTCAAGCAGAACAGTGTGATTATAATTTAACATCAAGCAGGCTAGGGTCTTATCATTAATAACTTGTTGTTAATTTACTGCAAGTAGCTACTATTCAAAGTCACGATACTAGAATTTGCTTTGTGCATTTTAACTCCCACTGGTTCCCTTTATTCTACCGTGAGATTTACTACATTTATCCATAAAAACCAACTACCTCTTCCTTCCTTTTAATAGGCAGCAAACTTAGTTTCTGTCTTTCTCTGTGGAATCAGAGATTTCATTAAGATGGCTAGAAAGAGTGAAAGGTTTCAGGTGGATAATTTCTAGCATAACTCCACATTAACATACTAGTGACTAAATTTAAAAAATATGAACTCCCAAATAATTTTAAAACTTGGAGAACTTTAATAAGGTTAAATTAATTCAAATTAATATCTATCGAAGACATTAAGCTTTGGGACCAGAAAAGGTACTTGTGGGTAGGTTAGCCAGCTATATACTCTGCACTAGTACACAACCCTTTTGTAACTATTCTAACACTAAAGCTCAAGCTCTTGGATGTTTGACAGCTAGGAATGCACTAACTTGCTGCAATTGGATCTTGGACAATGGACTTATGTGACCTTCTCCCCATTATTGGGCTGGGTTTCTGGAAACATCAATTTCAGTAGAGCAGTTGTTCAAAACAGCTGTCATGAAAAGTCAAAAAAAGGACTTTTTTACTAATGAAGCAAATGTTAATGTTAATACCCCACTTGAAGATCCAAATTCTGAAGCTTGTATGTTACCCCAAAAACTTCTGCTTCAGCGGTCAAAAGACTACTATTATTATCAAACAATTGCAGTTACTAGTAAGGCAATTGTTACGTGAATTATGATTATGCTCTTAAACCATATACATGGTTCTAACCAGCTCTGGAACTATACTTGTTTGGCATTTGTATAAACAGACTGTATGGTCCTTGAGGCATAAAACTTAAATTACAATGGAATCCTCTAAACCAGTGGTTTTTAAAGTGTGGTTTGGGGATTCCTGGGGGTTCTCAAGATATGTTCTGTGGATTTGCAAAGTCAAAACTATTTTTATAATACTAAGGGGTTATTTGCCTTTTAACATAAATTGAAGATATTATTTTTAATTTCTAATATGATAAGTATCAATTCAACTCATACAAATAAAAGCTTTTTAGGGTCCTCAATAATTTTTCAAGAGTATAAAGGGACCAAAAAATTTGAGAAACACTGCTCTTAACAGAATAGTGCAAGACTCTGCATATGGAACTCCCAATAAATGCCTGCCACCTCAAATGCTCTTTAGACATATATCCATATATTATTTCAGACAGCCTCTATACTTGGAATCAGTCAATAAACTTAGTACCCATTGGATATACTACAGTGTACATGATCATTAACTACCATAAAAGACCCAGGCTTATTTAAAACTAGAATTGTGATTAAAGAACTATTTCATAGAGCATCTTGGAGTAATACTTTAAAATGTAGAAAGATATACCTCTACTCTAAAGTGGGAAAATATGCCTAATGCATACTAAAAAAGGTTTTCATCACTTTATTATTTTTTTGGGGGTAGTTTCACTTCAATCATAGTAAGAAAAAGATGTAAAAATGAAATATGGCAATTTGTATATTCCTTTAAATAAAATTAGCAAGCATGATGTGACATGTTTTTAAAAATTATGCCAGGAAAACACATCTGATTCTTTTTCTAAAATAAAGTACAATGTTTTAGATATAATAATCACAAATTATAAAGGCTTGCCAAGCAGGTCTATAGAAACATAAGGAAAGTCTATCTGTCCAAGTTTGCTTTCTTTTCTTGACAATGTGTTTTAAGTCATATCATAAGCCATACAATTCATCTGTAAATAGGAATCAAAATAATATGTTACATTTTGAGGTAAGATTATTGTCCAGGGTCTCTAAGGTTCTAAATTAAAGTATGCTAATATTAGAAGGACAAAATACTGCTAAGTAAACACTCTGTCTCCTATCAATCAATGTACCCATCTAGATGGCATGTTCTAACCATTTAGTCTGCTAAAAGGAAAGTTATTGAAAAATAATAACAATTTCAAGGAACTGAAACACTAATATCATAGCACCTTCATCACTGGACAAACTCCTTCTTTAAGTATTAATGTAAGCCGTAAGTTGAGACATTATTTACAAGGGATAATAATTTACTATTGTTAGAAATGCATTATTCAGGCAGAGGGCTTCCTAAAGACTTAGGTATTCTTTGGAAAAATCTTTGGATGTGCCTTTGTTGTTTTGCTGAATGTTTAGGCTGAAGCGCAAGACAATGGAAAACATCTTTACTGTGTTCTAGATAGAACTGGTATCTGTGTGTAATCACCAAGCTCACCAGAAGGTATCTGTCAAAAACCTTACTAAATCTTTAGATACTAAAAGCAGGTAAGGGCTATCATACAGCAACAGAACTAAACATGAAGGATTCCCCAAAATTACACAGCTGAAATCTGTCAATTAATTTTGTTTTCTATATAGTATAACATCTATGGTTCTATGATGAACAAAGCAGAAAATAAATCAACAATGTCAATATGTTTTTCAGTGATGAGATACAAGATGATGGCAATATGGGAGATTTTCAATCAAATCTGAAGATCCATATAGATCCATAGTTCCATTCAATCTTTTTTTTTTTGAAAGAAGGTCTTGTACTGTCACCCAGGCTGGAGTACAGTGACACTATCACAGCTCACTGCAGTCTGAAACTCCTGGGCTCAAGCAATTCTTCCATGCCTAGCTTTTTTTTTTTTTTTAAGAGACAGGGTCTCACTATGTTGCCCATGCTGGTCCTAAACCCCTGGCTTCAAGCGATCCCTCCTATCTTGGCCTCCCAAGGTGCTAGGAACACAAGCGAGCCCCTGTGCTCAGCCTCAATCTTCTTTATTATGGCTGTGCAGTCTGGTTTGGGCACAAATCAGTTATTTGGTCTTTTGGTTTAATTTATCCAGTCTTTGGATATAATCAATCCAAACTAGTGCTTGACATAATTCCATTTTCTGGACTGTAAATACATAGTTGCATATACCAAGCAACTGATACATGGCAAACTGAAGAAATGGCAAGCAGGATGGACAAAAGGATTGAGAACTAAAAGTATGACTGAGGCTATCAACTAATTATTGTTGATGGGAGGTATGGTAATTGCTGTAATACAATCAATCTTTTTATGCTCCTGTTTGTTTAGCCGTCATTGAAAAGCTGTCAGCATAATGATGTCCAGAACGGATAGCAGGCATGTATAAATTCCTTCCTGTGGGAATTATGGATGTGATACTATATTGCTTAGGGCAGGGCATAGGACAAGGGGGGAGGAGGAGAGCAAAGGAAAGAAGGATAGAATCTATAAAATAAAAAAATGCACTTGATGTAGTAGAAATATGGATTGCTAGATACTAGAGAAAACAGACTATCTGTTAAAGCTATCAGAGATAGTTTGGCTCATTTTGAGCAAACAAGAGGCACAGAGATACCAATAACAGGCCCCTCAACTAGACCATCTTTATAACAAAATGAAAATCTTTGAAAAGATCAGATGCCAGCTCGTAGAAGCATGTAGCATGCCACAAAGAAACAGGTGCCTGAGTGGGAAAAGGATAAGTTGTGTAGATCTCGCCAGGACAGGATTACAGGCATTTTTTGAAACTCCAAGAAAATAAAAGTACTGCATGTTACTAGAAATGGCCACTAGAATGGAAATGAGAGAAATTATCTAGCAAAATACAGTTTGAGTATCCCTTATCAAAATGCTTGGGATCAGAAATGTCTTGAAGTTCAGTTTGTTTTGGATTTGGGAATATTTACATATACATAATGAGATATCTTGGAGATAAAACCCAATTCTAAACATGAAATTCATTTATGTTTCATAACCTGAATGTAATTTTACACAATACTTTTAATAATTTTGTGGATGAAACAAAGAATTGACTGTGTTTTGACTGTGACGCCTCACATGAGGTCAGATGTGACCCCTCACTTTGTGGTGTCTTTTTGGTGCTCAAAAACTTTTGGATTTTGGAGCATTTCAGATTTCAGATTTCCCTATTAGGGATGCTCAACCTGTACATTATCATCAGCACAGTTCGCCTGCAATATGGCTAGGGCTGAAGTTGGTCAACAGTCACTTCTGAAAACCAGGATCTTAAAAAGCTTATCTTCCCCGTTACCACCAGCCCTTTACATTTCTTTCAGAATTTCAGGGAATCAATACTTCCAACTGTTGGTAATTATAATGGCTTTCTATAAGGAGTACAAGGTATTTGTACATTGTACATTTGTACATTTATTTTGTACATTTTTCATTTTTCTCCTCTAGACTCAGCAGAAATGAATTGGTTACTTGCTAAAATCAATCATCTCACTTCTTAAGGGAGGCTTAAGTAAGTTTGGAAACAGGAAACAAAGGAACTTTTTGGCTTTTTCCCATTTCCATCTGTTCCTGGACATCCCTAAAGCCCTACTGTGATTCTAACCTCTTAAATCCTGCTGTGTGCGAGCACCGCCCATACTCTGTCTTGGCATTCGAAGAGAAGTTCTCAAAGGTGTATGTCTCTGCTCATCCAGGTAAGCAAGGTCCTCCAAGTGGGCAGAGCTGGTGGCTGACAAGAAAGAAAAGTTCAGTTAGAATATCTAAGTTTAGAAAACTTCAGAAAGTCTGTATCTCTCAAACTTTGGAAACTTACTCCAGCAAAAATGCATATGTACAATATATAATGTATGTAATACATTTTATGTTTTTAAAAAACCAAATAAATGGCTTTATAAAAAAATATTAAGCCTTCATTTCACTTGCTACTTTAAGACAGGACATTATAAATTTGTATTTGCTAAGAGGTTCTATAACCTTAAACAGAGAAATACAATATTTCCTATTCAAATAGGGAAATAAGCAAACTTAACAAATATAAACCCTCATTTCAGAAAGTGATAGATAATGGAAATGATTGAGATTTAAAATGAAAAACAAATAAACTGCCAGTCCAACAGCTTAAAATGCCATTTTGCTTCTGAATGCCTGCATCATGAAAGCTGCAATGACAGCAACAACAACAAAAGAGAATTTTCTTTCTTTTTTCTTTTCTTTTCTTTCTTTTTTTTTTTTAAAGAGACAAGGTCTTGCTCTGTTGCCCAGGCTGGAGTGCAGTAGTGTGATCATAGCTCACTGCAGCCTCAAACTCCTGGGGTCAAGCGATCCTCCCACCTCAGCCTCCTGAGTAGCTAGGACTACAGACAAGTGCCACCACACCCGGCTAATTTAAAAAAAAATTTTTTTAGAGATGAGATCTCTAAATGGCATAAACATTTCAGAGACAACTCTATATTGAGTTTGGAAGCCAGTTTGAATTGTTTCTTCTTACATCAGTTATCACTAATGCAAACAGATCATAGCAGCATAACTGTCATTCTGGCTGACCTGATAAGGGAGCCTGGAATGACATTTTAGCTTTGCTACTGCCTGGGCAAGAAGCCACTCTGTTGTCCTTACATCCTTGGTACATAAAGCCAACATTCTGACTGCTAAAAAGCCCATTTTTAATTTTTTGGTAAAATCTGCATTACAGTTTCTGATTGGATTCATTTAAATTCCCCTACATTCCCATTCTGCATTTACCTGAATCTTAAGATCCTTTTCTCAGGAAAATGTGCAGCTCCAAGCATTAATAAGTAGACGGTAAGAAGTTTATATTTTAACTGACCTCTGTTGTTTGTACGTTTCCCTGATAGACCCCTCATTCTCACACAAAGCACTGACGACAGCTGTTGCAAGCAAACATTTCCTGCTTCCCACATCCCTCTAATTCATTGCCAATCTCATTTTAAGACATCAAGGATGACCACAGACAGCCTATTCTCTGATAATTTCTGCCATGCAACTGCAAGTCCACAAGGAACTCCTACTTCCTTTCAATACACAGGCTTAAAAACAAACATGAAATAGCAATTTACATTTTGAAAACAATAACACACATATTTTTTTCATATTTTAGAATTTTAATTTAAAGGTATATAAGCATCTAAGTTTATACTCAGAAAGCTGAGCTACTTCAGAAAAACCCAAGTCTTAATGCTACAGACTGCCAAAACTCAAGCTCAATCACTTTATCATCCGAGTTAAAAGTTTTTATTTTCACCAAATGTACTATCTTCATATGCGGAACACAGAGCTTTGAACTGGTATATATAACTGTAGACTTCACTTGTTTGAGTCTTTATATTTTAAAAAGTATACAGCTGAGTCTATTTGACCAATACATTTATACTTATATTAATCAGAACTCTACTTTAATAGTTAATATATTAAAACATGATTAAAAATTTTCATTACATACATTTCTTCTATGTATGTTACAAGTGAGTTAAAAGCTCAGATAATATATTTTAAAAAATAATACACAATAAACATTTGCATGTGTGCTGACTCCATTCTTCCTGCAATAAAAGTATCATAAAAGCTGAGAGTCCTTTCCATTCTTTTTAAAATCAAGGATCTTGGTTTTATGGAATAATATCAACAGTTTTACTCCTTAGAGTTCAGTCCAGCAGCAGCCTCAAGAATTTTGAACAATCCCTTGACAATTTCCTGGTCATGTCAGAAGATGGGATCCTATAAAGATGCCAAGCAGCTTAGGCAAAGGAAGGTGATTCTCCTCCCAAAGTGGGGAGAAGTCTGTAACATGGCAAGGACCATTTAAGCAACTATTCCCCCAGGTTTTTAAAAGTGATGCAAATGGTATTTTTCACGACATTATTTGGTCTCTAAAATAAATAATTATATTACTCAGACTGAGACTAAGTTTAAAAAAGAAGGGAAATTTAAAAGTTGGATTTGAACAAAGCCTCTTATTACTGGCATTCATCATCCCCACCCCTACCTCCGCCCCCGATGTTCAGATGCTTAGAACAATTTGGTAAGTATAAATATACTGGATTTTTTTTCCTATTTCAAATTCATTTCATATTTGAAAACCTCAATTATTCCTGTTCACGAAAGAGATTTGAGCATTTGATTTTCCTCAGTTTGGGGAACCACTTCTTTGTATGTATTAGAAAAGTAAAGGAAAAAATGCATATGTAGAGTTAAAAAGAAAAGAGAAGACCCTTCTGAACTAAGAAAATTTAATTTAAAAAATTATTCAGATATCATTTGGCAACCAGAGGTTGTGGTTTTATCAAATATTTATATAGATTATACATTCACCAGTTTAATTCCCTGTGAAAGTAATTTTATTTCTCTGCATTCTGAAAACATTTTAAACCTACAATCTACTAAATTTTGAAAATAACTGGGTCACTGGTTTATAGCTTACTTTCCTCCCTCTTTGTAAGCACAATGAAACCATGGTTTCCAGATAGAGAGAACAACCTAATACAAGCTATTCTATGACCTATGACTTACCCTGTAGGCAATAGTAGGTCTGTTTGTATTATGTTCAACACTGACAAGAAATAATTTTCTTATGATGTATTTTGTTCAATACAGTTCATATGTACTTCTCCAACAGCATAAAATCCTATGATCCAGGACAGATCTATCTGACCTCTGGTGGTACATTTACCTTTTACCCTTTCTTTAAAGAAGCATCATCAGTACTGCTTAAGAATCTAAAGAGCTGTGCTAACATTATGGGATGACAACCGTGGTAAGTAAAAAGACTATCAGCAATTAAGGTCTATAGTCACAACAATTTAGGATAATATAATAACTTTTATTTTTTTAACATAAGGGAGGGAAAAGAGGGAGAAAACATTTAAGTGTGTACAGGAAGTATTTTCTGATACTTGAGTTAAAACAAATATACCCCAAAGACATGGAGAAATTACTGTTTTATAATACTTGATATAAATGGTGTATTTTTATATTAAAAAGATAAAGAAAAAAATGACACCAAAAATTTGATCAATTGACCTCATCAAAATTCAAAATTTTTGTGTTTCATAATACACCAATAAGAAAACGAAGACAAACAACAGACTGGGAGAAAATATTTGCAAACACATGTCTGATACGACTTGTGTCCAGAATATATAACAAATTCTTGCAACTCAAGAAGAAGAAAACAACCCGATACAAAAATGTGCAGAAGTTTGAATAGATATTTCACTAAAAAGGTATATGAATAGCTAATAAGTACACAAAATAAGCTTAAAATTATTAGTCATTAGGAAAACGCAAATTAAAACCACAATGAGACAGCACTTCACAACTGCTAGAGTGACTATAGTAAACAAGATAAGACAATAACAAATGGTGGGGGGTATGTGGAGAAACAGGAACCCTTGTACATTGCTGGTGGGACTATAAAATGGTGCAGCCACTTTGGAAAACAGTTTGGCAGGTTCTTAAAAAGTTCAAGATAAATTTACCATATGATCCAGCAATTCTACTCCTACATATCTATCCAAGAGAAATGAAAACATATGTCTACCCAAAGACTTGACTTGCATATAAATGTTCACAGGAGCACTATTCACAATAGCCCAAAACTGGAAACAACCTAAATGTCCATCAACTGTGAATGAATAGATAAAATGTGGTGTAGGCATACAATGGAATGCTACTTGCAATAAAGAGGAAAAAACTACTGATACATGCTATGTCATAGATTAACCTCAAAAACATTACATTAAGTGAAAGAAGCCAGACACAAGAGATGACATATTGTATGACTCCATTTATAAGAAATGTCCGGAAAATATAAATCTATGGAGTCAGAAAGTAGATTAGAAGACTAGTTGCCTGGGACGATGGAGAGGGAATGGGATTAACATTAAATAGATAGGAATCTTAATGAAGTGATGAAAATGTTCTAAAACTGATTTACGGTGAAGGTTAAACAACTTGGTAAATTTAGGTTTATACTCTCAATAAAATGGAACACTTTAAGTAAATTATACACTTGTTGCAGTTTTTAGGTTATTTTTAAGCAACATTAAATATAGATATTTCAGATAAAGTCTTGTTATATTTCTCAGGACTACTATGTTTAAGGCAAAGACAAGAGACAATCCATCTTCTGGAAAGATGGGTGGCCTAAATATATTTTATATATTTTTAAAATTATGGTATGATTTACATACATAAAGCATATAAATAAATGTACAGTTCAATTAATTTTTATATATAGGGATCTTCAAAAAATTCATGGAAAATGTGTATTATAAAAAACTATGCATGGATTTCAAAATTTTTTTCCACCAAAATAAACTCATACTAACTTGTTATAACAAGTCTGAACAGGATCTAGTTTGAGGCACTAAGAAGAATAAGGCATCAGTTTGAAAAGAGCCTCTATCAGAGCAACATGAATTCTGCTAAAATTGAAGTAAGAACAAACATCAAATCTATGGTGAAGCTTGGGCAGAAGAATGGTGAAATCACTGATGCTTTACAAAACGTTTAAGGGGACAATGCTCCAAAGAAATCAGCAGTTTACAAATGGATAACTCATTTTAAGAAGGGATGAGATGATGTTGAAGATGAAGCCCATAGTGGCAGACCATCCACCTCAATTTGCAAGGAAAACATTCATCTTGTTCATGCCCTAATTGAAGAGTATCAATGATTAACAGCACAAACAATAGCTACAGACAC
Source organism: Daubentonia madagascariensis (assembly GCA_023783475.1). Taxonomy (NCBI): domain Eukaryota; kingdom Metazoa; phylum Chordata; class Mammalia; order Primates; family Daubentoniidae; genus Daubentonia; species Daubentonia madagascariensis. The sequence goes on from JAKFHU010000487.1 coordinate 15,657,819, forward strand.
CACAGACATCTCAATTGGTTCAGCTTACACAATTCTGACTGAAAAATTAAAGGTGAGTAAACTTTCCACTTGATGGGTGCCAAAACTATAGCGCCCAGATTAGCTGCAGACAAGAGTAGAGCTTTCAATGGAAATTTTAAACAAGTGGGATCAAGACCCTGAAGCATTTCTTTGAAGAATTGTAATAGGAGGTGAAACATGGCTTTGCCAGTATGATCCTGAAAACAAAGCAATCAAAGCAATGGCTACCAAGAGGTAGAAGTGGTCCAGTCAAAGCAAAAGCGGACTGGCCAAGAGCAAAGATATGGCAATAGTTTTTTGGGATGCTCAAGACATTCTGCTTGTTGACTTTCTGGAGGGCCAAAGAATAATAACATCTGCTTATTATGAGAGTGTTTTGAGAAAGCCAAAGCTTTAGCAGAAAAACAGCTGTGAAACCTTCACCAGAGAGTCCTTTTCCACCACGACAATGCTCTTGCTCTTTTCTCTTTATGAAACAAGGGCAATTCTGCAAGAGTTTTGGTGGGAAATCATTAGGCTCACACCTTACAGTCCTGATTTGGCTCCTTCTGACTTCTTTTTGTTTCCTTATGTTAAAAAATCTGTAAAGGGCATCTATTTTTCTTCAGTTAATAATGTAAAAAAAAAAAATGCACTGACATGGTTAAATTCCCAGGATCCTCAGTTCTTTAGGGATGGACTAAATGGCTGGTATCATCACTTATAAAAGTGTCTGGAACTTGATGAAGCTTATGTTGAGAAATAAAGTTTATTTATTTATATGTATATAAAAATTATATATAATATATAATTATTTATTTGCTTTTATTTTTATTATTTTTATTTTTATTCATTTATTTTTTCTAATTATTTTATTTTATTTCACAGGGTCTTACTCTGTCACCCAGACTGGAGTGTAGTGGCGTGATCACAGCTCACTGCAGCTCAAGTGATCCTCCTGCCTCAGTCTCCCAGGTAGCTGGGACTACAGGTGTGCACTGCTATGCCCATCTAATTTTTTTATTTTTTGTACAGATATGGTACCGCTATGTTGCTCAGGCTGGTCGTGAACTCCTGGGCTCAAGCAATACTCCCGTCTCAGCAACCCAAAATGCTGGAATTATAGGCATGAGCCACCACGCATAGTGTAAGTTTATATTTTTTATTGTTATCTTTTCATTCCATTTTCCGTAGACTTTCTGAAGTCCCCTTGTATGTATACACACCCATGTAACCACCATTCAGATCAAGATATAGAAAGCTCCCTTAGTCAATAGTCCCACCCACGGTAACCACTACTTTAGTCCTATTATCATAGAAGTGTGATAGCTTTGTTTGCTTTTCTGAACTTTACATAAATGTACATACTTCACATAGTATGTACTCCTTTGGGTCTGACTTACATTCAATCATAACTGTGAAATATATCCACAATGTTGTCTGTAACAGTACCTTCTTTTGAACTGCTGTACAGTTTGAACTGCTTTCTTTTGAACAACTTATTTATCAACTCTACTGTTGGACATTTGAGTGGCTTCCATTTTTAGGTATTATGAATAAAACATATAAACATTCTTATACTTGTCTTCTGATGAATATAAACATTTATTTTTCAGGGGTATTCTACCTAGGAGTGAAATTGCTAGGTGTTATATAACATGCATATATAGCTTTCTATACCTTTAATAGACCTTGCCATACAGCTTTACAAAGTGGTAGTACCAATTTATTAACATCCTACCACCATCAATATATGACATTTCAATTACTTCACCTCCTTGCCAACACTTGGCATTGCCATTCCTTCTAATTTTGTGGGCAAGGGAATAGTGGTATCTCGTTGTCATGAAACTTCTGGGTCAGAGATGAAAACAAGTTTATTATTCAGAGCAATAGCAGTGGCCAGAAGATCAATATTTGTGCCAGTTCCCTAAGCCCCAATTCATATAGGGCAACAGGAAAAAGTGATACCTGTATATGCAGATGGATGCATTACAAAAGAGGCAGTCTGTGCCTATAGATTAGTTTGCATTTTCTAGGATTTTATATAAATGGAATCATATAGTATATATTTCTTTATATGGTTTCTTGCACACAGTGTAATTATTTTGAAATTTATATATGTTGTTGTGGTATCAATAATTCATTATCTTTTTATTGCTGAATAGTATTCCATTGTATGAATATACTATAATTTATATATTCACCTGCTGATGGACATTTGGGATATTCACAGCTTTTGGCTGTTACAAAGATGTACACAAATGATCATAGCAGATTTATTTGTAAGAACATATGCTTTCACTTCTCTTGTTTAAATCCTATTGATTTTTTGACTCATATGTCTCTTATATACATTATAATTAAATTTAGTCATCCCTTGGTATATGTGGGGGATTGGTTCTAAGACCCCTGCTTGGATACCAAAACCTCAAGATGCTCAAGTCCCTTTTAGTAGGCCCTCTGTATCTGTGGGTCTGCATCCATGAACACAGAGGGCCAACTGTATAGGTATATATGATAATATATTATATATTATACATATCATATAGATATTATATACTTATGCATTTTAGAGAATCATAAAATGTATTAAACTTTGGAGAGAGGTACTAGGGGAAGAGAGGAGAGTAGCTTCTACTTTTACTTTTGTATTTTTTGTTTGAATTTGAACTTTTATCTGATTTATATATATTATATACTATATATGAATCTTTAATTTCTAGAATATGTCAGCAGGGACTACTGTGCAAGGAAATGAAGGCTTATTTTTTGTTTTGCTTTCTTTTTTTGTATCCCTCTGTATTTAAAACAACTAATACATTTTTTTTAAGTGGAAAAGACGGAAATCTCTCAGGCCACTCTTGGTCCTTGGTATCACCTTTCAATGTCATCTTCTACCATTTCTTCCATGTACCTCAGGTTCTAGTCATGCAGAAATATATTAATAATGTGACAAGTTCATGAGCTTCTTGGTGCTTCCTCCCTCTTTCCTGTTAGTCTTGGTGAATTCTTACTTGTTCTTTTCTATCATGTCTTCTATTTCTCTCTACCCCACTGCCTCCCTTTGTACTTTAATGCTTCCTCCTCTCTGTTCCTACAGTGCTTTATAATTACTGCACTTATCACATTGTAGCTGAGTATGTAACAAATAACAACAATGCATATCAATTAGAATTTCCTCCTGCAGTTGTCTCTAAAAGTCATATCTTAATATTTGCTATTATCTGTTTTAATCACTGTTCTAATGGATATGTAGAAACTTACTGAAGTACAACTATAGCCACAATTATGTTGATGCCTATATGTAGTCAAGTTGCTAAATGGCAGTTAGTAAAAAATTACATCATGAGAGGTAGAAGTTTAGATGCCTGAAAAATTCACAAACTGGATATCAGTACCCTAAAAGTTGACCACAATTTAAAAGATTTTACTAAGTAACTAGAATATCAGCTTTTATAGGATGAAATTCTGAACAAAAGTCTTATAACCCATGTTAATGGAAGAATGTGCTCTTTATCTGATAAAATGTTCCTTGCTTTGTAAAGTATTTTTTTTAAAAAAACGTATTTCAAATGATATTTTTACCTGGTGATTAAAATACCTGGCATAGAAACCTGAGTTCCATTCTCTGCAACAGAGTTGTACAATTTCTTCAATATCTATTAAAGGTTAGAGAAATCATTGGTAATTTGTTGATACTTCTGACAGCTGTCTTACACTAATTTTTTGAAAGCAATAGTGTTAAAAAGCTTTAAAGATACTGAGAGGAAAAGCATATCTGGCTAATTGGAATAGAAGTCCTAGACATCATTTTGTAAGCCATACGGTTAGCATTTTTATAGGGTGAAATAATGAATCTCTACAGCTATTTCTGCCCAAGAAGGGCAAAGTATTTTATAATCTTTTCAGTAAACTAAAAAGAGGACAAGAAAAGACTAGAACAAACACATTAAGAGACTTCACCACCATAACAAAAATTAAGTTCTGGAATCACAGGATCTCATGCAGATAACCAATTTATTACTGGGCACTGTCTATGTGCCACACCGATGATGACAGTCTAGCTAAATGCATATTATAAAAACTTAAAAATAAACAAAACAAAAATTAAAGAGCAAATTTCAGCTTTTTTGCCTCTTTCAAATCCTTCTAGACTCCTTGTTATCTAAGATCAGTACAGTTAATTAGTAATGTCCCTCTCATGGAATTTTTACAAATTCCTGATTCTCCATGCAATTCATAAAGTCATGTGAAATACATCATGAAACTTTTCCATAAAGTCTAAAACAGTTTCTCTTCTTATGCACAGCTGATACTGTCTATGATATGTACAGCTGAGACATATAGCTGAGACGTGGCTTGGGTCAGACAATTCTGAATGCCTTTTTTTTGCCTTTTCAACACAATTACATTTCTAGTTGAATAAAAGGTTTCTGATCAATCATTGAAAAATGTATATTGCCAGTTGTTAGCAAATAATGATAAAAGTTGTTTACACAGTCTATACAGTAAAGAGAACCACAGATTATAATTTTGGAAGAAATGAAATTTTGAGATATTAGTTCGTCCAAAATTGTTTTGTGGCTGGCCTACATTACCACCTCATGTTGATCTTGCTTTCTCTAAATAAAAGCCCTTTACCTTTTTTTTGGTAATCTCTCCTATGAGAAGATTATACCCTATAACAGAATGAAAAAAATTATCATTAGATTTACTAAATACATTGTTTATTTTTGTTTAAAGCTGATTTCACAGATTTGTTGGTTCATGCCTACATTCATTAATGAGTTTACTCAACCAACACTTACGGAGCATCTACTGGAGTCTTTTCAGCTCCTAATCTCAAAAAGTTTATATTGTAGTGGTTAGACCAACACATGTACACAATAGCTGTACATGATACAAAATAGGCTGCTGCCAACGCAAAGACAGAATATAAAGCACTAGGTGCATTTAGAGAAAGAAGCAATTACTTGTGGCTGGGAGAGTAATGGGATGATGATTGGGGAAAACTTCATGAAGGAGGAGGTATTTGAGTTCAGCCTGGAAAGGTGCCTAGGAATTAGATGGAGATGGTTTGGTAGTTGCCTCAGGGGTTTTTACTGACTGGTGATCAGTTACATGCAGTCCCAATGACTTTTTGAGACTAACAGCAAAATATTAAATTAACCAAGGCTTGGTTGTTCCATTCTTTCTTCCCATAGTCCATTCAGTTCTGGCACTGGTCCGAAGGTACAGGATATGAGTAGGGAGGGAGTGTTTGGCTAATACAGAGGTAGAATAGTTTTGGAGTATGTTTGGGGCTAAGGGAAGCCTGAGGAAGGGCTAAACAGGGTTTAATCAAATGAGGTCTTTGATTAATACAATGAAAAAAATATTTAAGGCATATTCATAAAATATAATGGGGAGCAATAAGGAAGAATGAGGTAGTACAGAATGTTAACATTAAGTAGTAACTGAGACTCACAGCCCTGCTTTAACATTGTTCATCGAGACTGACTATATAGTTCAACTCAGTGAAACAAAGCTTCTCTGTCTGAGCGCTCGGTGCCTTTCCAAATAATAGAGCCAGAATTTTCTTAGAAATGATTGTAGCTCAGTTAGGAAGTAAATTGGGATGTACTATTAAGATTGGCAGCTACATTTCCCTATTCATATATAAGCATATAAGGATTTATATGCTTCTCTTCTGGAAAGATTCAATTTGCCTGGCACTTTTCATAAGTTATAGCATTCTAGGATTCTAATATGACATGGTAGTTGGGGATCAACATATTTAAAGGACCTGGGAGAGAAAATATGCTGTCACTATATAAAACTGAATGATCTTAAAAAATTAACATTAAAATCTTCTGCAGTTACTGATCTTCCAGATGAGCCATTCCCCCCATAATCGTACCTGATGACAGACACTGAGAAAGATGTCTCCCAGAGGTAAGAACAAAGAATAATGGTTTGGAACAGGTAGGATAGGGAAATGGGAATGGCAAGAAGCATTAAACCATCATCTGTATAACAAATAATTATCAGTGAAATAAATCTCTCCAGGCATTCCTCAGGAAAGTAAGAAAGACAAACATAACTTTGATTTTGCAGTCTGGACAAAGTCCAGATGATGATACATTTTGAAAATGTCAGAATGTTCAACTATTCTGCAAAAGCTCCTGGTTTGAATTATTAAATAGCAACTTAGCTATATTAAAAATATCCCTTGACATCAATTCTGAGTAGCTGCTAAAGAATAATGACTTCATGTTTCAGAGACTTAACCTTCTGTATCATTTCTTTATAATGACTTTGCCAGTGGTGCTTGAGTTACTCTTTAGAAATGTAGGTACCTGGTGATTCTTCTACGAAATGAGAGCAAGGGTATTGTGAAAATACTGAACTCATGGAAGAGGAAGCTGAATTCTTGCCTGCCTGCCACTCCCTCAAACTATGGGTCATGATTTCTGATAAAATTAAATGATACTGAAATATACTTCAATTTAATAATGCTTTTTAAAACTAAGTTTTTCAAAAAGTAAAACCTCAAACTAGAATTCTTTCAAACACTTCTGATGTAAGAGAAAAGACTTTAATAGTTTGATGGTATATTTTATATGTGTTCTTGTATATTTTGGGAGCAGAACTAAACATTCACTTGAGGAAGGTGAACTTTGCCTCAGGTTCAAAAAATATACACATGTATATTACCCAAACACAAAAAGAACAGCTAAGTCAAACAAGATGAATGTAAAATTTAAATACTGTTAAAGCAGGATTTATTTTCATTTCAATATATACCCCAATAAAATGATTATTTTTTATAAAAACCTTACCTGCTACTGAATTTGGCCGTGGCATGAGATACAAAGGAATAGACTGTACTGACTGAGATAGAACTGTTTCCAAATTCCTCTCTGGGATCTTATTCAGACTATAGGTAGAAGCAGTCATGTTTTCATCTACTCGATACAAACAGGAGTCCATGCTGGATTTTTGAGACTGCCAAGGTTTTAGGTTTCCTCCAGATCCTAATTCTTTACTGCTTTCCCCAGGATATTTTGTGCGTTCCACATTTTCAGAATAGCTTGTCAATGTAGCTGAAAAAAGAAATAAAGAGTAAAATGAATTTAAAAGAAAAGCTAAAGGAGAGATTAATCTGTTTATGACTATCTAAAGCCATGACTAGATAATGAGAATATTAATAACATTATTTTAAAAAGTTATTGATGAGCATTTCACCTCTATAATGAAGTTTAAATAACTGAAACCAAAAGACAACCACCTCTCACATATATTTATTTTAACAACTCTATTTAAATAAATTAAACAAATTCATATATCAGGACTAAAGGACCTAGAGCTAGGCCTATCAGTATTAAAATTTTCAGCATTTCATCAAAAGGGAATTGACATAATTTTCATGGATTGCTAGGGAGCCTCAAAAGTCTGCAAAAAGTTGTCTATGTTTTTTTATCCTATTCTTTCCCCCATTTAAATTTATTTCCTGGCCCTTTATATGTAACAAAGAATTAGAATAAAATAAATAGTCCCTAAGCAGAAACTAATATAGGAGAAAGAACTTGCCTAAATAAGGAAGCAATGCAGGCCCTTCTTGTACAGATCTTCACTGTAGCTCTAATCCTAAATATGTTAAGTCACTTAATAAAATAAAAACTAAAAGGTCTTCTACAATTTTATCAATTTTAATCTAGTCTTACCACCAATTGTATATGAATAGAAAAATTTTCATCAACTCCAGAAATTAAAGGATTAAAACATTAAAATCTAGATTACAAAATTTTTTTAGCAATAATTATTAAACAAGAATAAGTCTGGGTGTGGTGGCTCACGTCTGTAAGCCCAGCACTTTGGGGAACTGAGGTGGGAGGATCACTTGAGGTCAGGAGTTCAAGACCAGCCTGGGTAACATAGTGAGACTCCATCTCTACAAAAAATAAAAACAATCAGCCGGGCACGGTGGCGTGTGTCTGTAGTTCAAGCTACTCGAGAGGCTGAGGCAGGTGGATCACTTAAGCCCTGGAGTTGGAGGTTGCAGTGAGCTACCATCATACCACTGCAGCCCCACCCGGGAGATGGAGCAAGACTCTGTCTCTTAAAAAAAAAAAAAAAAGTCATAAAACAAGAATAAAAGATGTCATCCCAGGAGAGTTTTTATGTTAGTTCATTTTCTCTCCTTATACTTCAAATGTACCTTTTGCCAAAAGAAAAGACCTAACCTTATGAGGTTATTCCCACAGTCCTTTTTAGTGAGGTTCTTTCTCTGCAAATTTAAATGGAATTCTGGATTTTGTAGTAACAAGAAGAAAAGATGAATTATAAAGGAAGATCTAAATTTTTCTTTAAGACAGAAAATCTGACTTTGCTGTCACAAAAAGTAAAAGGCTATGAAAAAGAAACCTCAGTGAACTATAAAAAGGTAGAGAAGTAGGAAAATGGAAAATTTTCTAAACTCAAACCTCAGAATTAAAAGAGAGAAGAGGGCATGTGCTTTTGGGCCCTATTTGAGAAAGGAAATCAGAACTATCACAGAGTACCTTTGGAAACCTTGTAAGATTCTGAAAGCTACGTTTCCATATTTATATCCTCTATTTCTGAAGTTCCCAACCCCTGGGGTGCGTGCTGTACTGCCACCCGAGCCCTCCCCCCCAAGCCCCGCCCCTGGTCCCATGGAAAAACTGTCTTCCATGAAACCAGTCCCTGGTGCCAAAAAGGTTGGGGACCACTGCTCTACTTCCCTCTTAGTGATTATTTGTAAAAGCCTTAAGAAATAGACTATCTATCCTCGTTCTGGGGAGACAGCTAACAAAAAGAAAGCAGAGAAAATGATATTCCCACACTTCTGGCCAGTCTTTGGGGACAAGAAACCATAGCAGGTGGTGGAAAATCTGAAAAAGAAAGGAAACTAGTTTCTGAAACTCAGAAAATCTTTCAAAAGGAAGAACACAGAGAACAAATTAGGAACTGAAAAGTAACTCCAGGGCCTAACAACCTGAAGGCCAAAGTTTTTTTTGATAACTAATAAAGAAATAACACCCAAGAAAAAGCTCAGATATGTATTAAGCATGATGTTCTTCTCTATTAGATTAGAAACTTTAATACTATAAGTAATCATAATAAATTCATATTTATCACTTTATAATTTTTAAATTGCATAAACATACATTATCTCATTTGATCATCAATACAACACTCTAAGCAGGACTGATATTACTATCTTCATTGCATAGATGAGGAAACCAATGCTTGGATAGATTAGGCATCTTGCCCACTGTTACACAGCTAGCAAGCAGTCTCCCAGGCAGCTAATTATTTGGGTCTTAATCATTTACTACCTTATATTGTTACTTAATTCTTTTGTAGATGTACCTTGGCCCCTTCACTAGATTGTACATTTCTGGAGAGGAGACATTGTACTTTAAGTTTTTTTCATATTTAAAATTTTTTTAAACTTTTAGCACCCAGTTCTATAATACCCACATGATAAAAAGAGAGATAACAAGGGAGAGCACACAGGCTAAGTAAAGCCCTACTGTCATCTATAAAAGTCACAGAAAAATAGTGAGTAGTAAACACTCAGGTGATCTGGCAGTTTGAGAGGACACTGCATACGTTAACAATGAAATACAAGAGCAGTAAAATAAATGCCCTCATTCTTCAGTGCACTTTTTCTAGCACTTAAACTAAAAATATTTCTACCAAGGATATGAATGTATATGTTACCTGAGAAATTACTTAAGCAAAGAAAATGCCTACTTTTGGGAGAAAAGTATAACGAGAGGACATAGTATTTTAGAGATACATAAGCTAAGCTCTGAAGAATGGATCTAGTACTGGTGAAGTGTTTATACGTCTGCTAGGAATATAAAACTGTACTCTAAGTATTTTAGGATGTGGTTTGTGTTTGTGTTAGGGGAAGAGGTGGAAGAGACCAATCAGGCTTTCTATTTTAGGATACCGCCAAACAATTAAATAGATACTGAACTATCAGCTCTTGAGAAGGCCCCATTTTCAATAATGATCAAGGACTTCAATAAAAACCTTTGCAATACTTATCCAACTTCCAGTCATTCCAGATAATAATTTCATATTCACCTAAATTTGGTCTTTATCTACACTCAGTTTACTTTATTTTACTGGAAAAAGAGGCCTGTTTTATGAGAAAGGAGAGAAAAATCTAACCCAAACTTGAGGTTAGGGAACACTCTTGTTGCCTAGTCGAGTCTGTCAGGTGAAGATGGGAAAAGAATGTACAATCCAAAGAGAAAAATGTGTAAGGGCGTAGAGGCAAGAGACAGCAAAGTTCCTTAAGAGAATTAAGTAAGTTCAATAGGCTAGAACTTGGGAGTGAGTTGAGGCCAGTGGTTTGCTGATAAAAGTTTAATAACTGGCTCTCTGAAAAATAAAACAAGAAACAAAACAAAATTCTGATTTGTAGTGTTTGCTGATCTCCATGGTATCAATGCTTGCTCAATGGCCAATTTCAAGCTACCTACGATTTAACAACTGGCTCACAAAATTATTGAAACCTTAACAATTGGATCTCACTGGTGCTAGCTGGCCACAGCACACTACCAGGTGAAGCAATGGGGAGGAGATTAGACTGGAATTTATAAACCATATTAAAGGGTTTTTAATACAAAGGTATTTTTAACACATGGACTGCCACGCTAGAAAAAAAAAAATTTTCCTTGGGGCCATGGTGTTTTATTATGAAAATAGAATAAAAACTTTGAAAACAAAATGATCCTTTCTAATTTAATGAAAAGTTTGTTATTTTTTATTATTTTCTGTGTGTGAGTTATACGCAACTTGAAAAATAGTTCTGTGGCTCCACGGTGAAGAGATGTGTGAGTTACATATGTTTCATGAGGCCCCGGGCTCAAAACTAGCGTGAGTTAAGTATAACTCACATGGCAGTTAATGTGTTAAACTTTTTTTTTTAATGTCACAGACCCCCTTAAGGCACTCTGGCGATGCCTAAAAAGACTATTTCCAGAATGATATTTTTAAATGCATAAAATAAAACACAAAAGACTACAGAAGAAACCAATTGTGTTGAAATACAGTGATCAAAATAAAAAATAAATTGTGACATTGTAATTTGTGAGTCTCCTTATTAACATTTAAACTACAAGATTAGTGACGGTGTAATTACTATAATTTCAAGGTGGTGATAAATGTAAGTGATATTTTGCTATACCTACAAGTAATATGAAAATATCTGAGATTTTTATTGGTGACAAAGTCACAAGTACTGGTAGTACTTTGATTTGTTACCTACATTCAATAGAGAAATTCTAAATTTCAGTTAGAAGTTGAAGAAAATGAAGATATAATTTTTTTTTACTACCCAAATTCATGGATCTCCTGTATCAGAATACCACCTGATCTAAGGCAAAGAGACAAGTTAGGTTTTATGGTAATCCAAGTTATAAATATTGGCCTGTACTAGAAAATGGCAAAGGAGATGAAAAAGAATGAACCATTTTGGGAGATATTTAAAGATATTTGTAGAGTCAAATGTACTTGATAATTTGATTAGATATAAAGAATGAGATAAAAATGCAGTCAAGAATAATACTCTGGTTTCTGGCTAGGGCAAACTGCTGGATGGTGGTGTCATACACTTAAAGAATACAGACAGAGAACCAGGATTATGAGGAAGATAATTTTAGTTAAGGAAACATGTAGAATTTGAAGTGTCTATGTGACATTCAAATAAAGATGTGCACTAGGCAGCTAGATAAGTAAATTGAAGCTCAAGAGAAGAACAGAACTAGAGAGTCACTTTGTGAAGGTTAGCATATAGCCTTAGGAGCTCATTACAGTCTCTTAAAAGGTCTGTAGAGCGACAGGAGAGGCAGGCCAACAAATGAAACCCATTGAAACACGGCAGAGTGAGAAGAGCCTGCAAAGGAGTCTAAGAAGGAACAACCAGAGAGAGAAGGAAAACCACCAGAGTGTGGAAAAGTCAGGGAAGAGAGTGTCTCAAAAAGGAAACAATGTTTCATGCATCAAGAAAGGCCAAATATAATTCAGAACTAAAAATGGTTATTGGCTTTATCTATATGGAGGTGATCTGGTCAAGAATACACTGAGTAGTAGAGTAGCAGGGGCAAAAATTAGAAGGCTAACAGTTGTAAAGTGAGAGAGAGAGATGAACTTGAGAAGAGGTGAGTGAAAGATGGCCTTGTTAATAAGCTGTCTAACAGAGAAAAATAAACTAACAGAAAGTAAGAGAAATAAACTCACAGCACATAATTGCCCCTTTGAAGAGAAAACTCACAGCATAACTGCCCTTTGTTTTGTTTGATTAAACAAGACCTGGGACTCAACTTGTCTCTAAGCCTAAGTCCTTATCTCTAAGAGTTTGTTTCACAGCCTGGAAGAGCCCTAAACAGAAAACAGGGGTGTGAGCTCTCTGCCTCAGTTCCTGCCAGGGCTACATTTCAAGGACTCTGATAGAGCCAGACTCACAGAGAAAAGAGAAAAAAAAAAAAAAAGAATTTTTACCCTTTAAAAACACCAAGCCATTTTTCCTCAGCTGCCCAGGACTTCCTTCCTTCCTTCCTCCGTGTGCCGTGGCCCCTCCTTCTCCTCTCTCTCTCTCTCTCTCTCTTTCTTGCTTTTCTCTATTTCTCTTTCCCTTCTCTCTCTCTTTCTCTCCCTCTCTTTCATTCTAAGAAAACAAAATAAGCTTTTTACTTCTTCATATCCTAATCTTTGTGTGAGAAATCTTTCTCCACCCACGCCGTGAGCTCCTCATGAGTCCCCACCCTAACTATGAGGACAATTCCTTCAGTAAGTTTGTGAAGGGAAGAGGGAGATAAAAGTAAGGTGGGAAAAGAATTGGCCATATTTCAGTCCCAATTAAAGTGGAATATACCAATCATACAGTATGCAATCTTTTGTTTCAAGCATCCTTCACTTAGCAAAATGCTTTTTACATCTGTCCATGTTGTATGTATCATGTATCAGTACTCCAGTCCCTTTTTTTTAAAAAATATATCACAAACTGTTTATCCATATGCTAGTTGATGAACGTTTGGGTTGTTTCAAATTTCAGCTGCTGTGGTCTGAATGTTTGTGTCCCCCTAAAATTCATATGTTGAAATCCTAACCCCCATGGTGATAGCATTAGAAGGTAGGGCCTCTGGGACGTGACTGGGTCATGAATGGGATTAGTGCCCTTATAAAAGTGGCCTGAAAAAGCTCTCTTGCTTCTTCCATAATGTGAGGACACAGCAGGAAGGTGCTGTCTACGAAACGGGAAGTTGGCCCTCACCAGACACCGAATCTGCCTTGATCTAGGACTTCCCAGCCTCCAGAACTGTAAGAAATAAACATCTGTTGTTTATAAGCTACCCAGTTTATGGTATTTTATTATAGCATCCAAATGGACTAAGACATTGGCTATTATGAATAAAGCTGCTCTGAATATTCAAGTACTGGTCTTTGTGTGGACATAGGATTTTATTTCTTTTTGGTAGATACCTAGGAATGGCATGGCTAGGTCAAATGGTAGGTTTTTGTTTAACTTTTTAAGAAACTGCCAGTTTTTCAAAGTGGCTGTACCATTTACATTCACGTCAGCAGTGTATGAGAATTCTAGTTGCTCCCACATCTTTGCCAACTCTTGCTATTGAGTTTTAGAAAGTTTATTATCATGGTTTTAATTTGCATTTTCCTAATTATTGATATGGAACATCCATCTCTTCATATACTTACATGCCATTCGTATGCTTTCATTTGTGAAGTGTCTGTTCAAATTTCTTACTCCTTTTATTAAAAGTCAAGTTGCATGTCCCTATATTAAGTTGTAAGGGTTCTCTATACTCTGGATAAAATTCCTTTATGAGATAAATGTTTTGAAAATACTTTCTCCCTATCTGTACTTTCCCTTTTTCATTTTATTTATTTAAAAAAATTTTTTTTAGAGAGAGGCTCACTGTAGCCTCGAACTCCTGGGCTCAAGCAATCCTCCTGCCTCAGCCTCCCCAGTAGCTGAGATTACAGGCGTGTGCCACCACACCCAGCTAATTTTTAAATATTTTATAGAGACAGGGTCTTGCTATGTTGCCCAGGCTGGTCTTGAACTCCTGGGCTCAAGAGATCCTCCCACCTAAGCCTCCCAAAGTGCTGGGATGAGTCATGACATCTAGCTTTCATTGTCTTACCGACTTTTCAAGAGCAAACATTATTGACAGTCAAATTTATCAATGAGTTTTCTTTTTTGGGTTCATGATTTTTGTGTTTGATTTTTAAAATCTTTGCCTAACCCAAGGTCACTTAGGCTTACATTAAAACCTATGATTTACTCCTGAAGTTTTATAGTTTTAGCTCTTAGGTTTAGGTCTATGATCCATGTTGAATTAATTTTTGTATATGGAATGAGATAAAGACAGAGTTTTTTCTTTTGCATATGGATATTCAAATATTCCACAATATCTGTTGAAAAGAACATCATTTTCTTGTTGAAATGCCTTGATGCCTTTGTAACTGGCTCCATGAACAAAAATGCCTTTTTGCAGTTATGTTTCAAGTTCCCAGACCAGTAAGATTTGCTGACCAGAACTTTGTTAATTTTCTGTTTCACTAATCTCCTCCCTTTGGAGTTGTTTTTCAGAACTGGTGGACCCTCCTTGCAGTAACGAGATAATCATAAGGCCTCATACTACCTGATTGTTCAGAGAAGTCAAGATAAGCAGCATTCCACCAACCAATCTTGCCCAAGGACCCACTGAGCAACTTACTCTGCACCACCCATACGTACACAAAATCAAAAGGATGACCCACATTACCCCCTAGCTTATTATACTACTAAAATCTCCATGCTGGGAGGGGCTTATTTGCCATTTTTTGATCATGTGATGTATGTGCCAGTATGATTTCTGACTGCACTTGCACGCCCTGCACTCCACCCCAAACATGTAATGATGCTTACTCACTTCACGCATTATTCATTTCACCTCTAGAAAAACCCTCAACCCTGTCAGTTGAATAGACAAACTGATAGGGTCAGTTTGAGATAGTCCTTCCACCTCCCAGTTGACATCCTCTGCAATAAACTTCCATTCTTTCTTGACAATCCTCACTGTCTCAGTAATTGGCTTTCTGTGTGGTGAGTAACTGAGCCTAGGAACAAAACCCACTTGCGGGTCTGTTAACACTTTTGTCAAAAATGAGTTGCCAGTATATGTGTGGTTCTATTTTTGGACTCTCCATTCTGTTTCACTGTCTACCTTTACACCAAAAATACACTGTTTTGAGTATTGTCATTTTGTAGTAAGCCTTCAAATCAAGTAGTATAAATCCTCTGACTTTGTTCCTTTTCAAAATCTGTTTTGGCTATTCTAATTCCATATAAATGATAATGTCAGGTTGTCAATTTCTACTAAAAAGCATGCTTGGATTTTATTTGGTATTGAATTGAATGTATAGATGAGGAGCTGAAAAACTTTTTCTTAGGGGACCAGACAGTAAATATTTTGGAATTTGGGGGCAAAAACCAGACTGTTACATAGGTGGTATTTATGTAATAATTTAATATGTAACCATTTAAAAATGTAAAAACCATTCTCAGCTTGCAGGAGATAAACAACAGATGGCCAGCCAGATTTGGCCTGCCTGCCATGGTTTACCAACCCCTGGAATAGATCAATTTAGAAAAAATTGACATCTTAACAATATGGAGTATTGTGATCTTTGAACACGGTATGTTTTCCCATATATCTTCATGAATTTTTCTCAGCATGATTTGGAGTTTTCATTGTACAGATCATGGAGTTTTTTTTGTTAAATTTATCCCTAATTATTTCACATTTTAGTGCTTTGTAAATGACACTTTTACTTTTATTTCAATTTCTATTATTTTGTTGCTAGTACATAGAAACACAATAGAATTTTTTTGCATATTGATCCCATGAGACTTTGCTAAACTTACTAGTTCTAATGGCTTTTTTGGGGTATATTCCTTAAACTTTCTACATAGAAAATTATGTCGTCTGGGAATAAAGACAGTTTTACTTCTTCTTTTCCAATATGGCTGCCTTTTATTCATTTATTTTACTTGTCTTATTTCACTGACTGAGACTATCAACACAATACTGAATACAAGTGGTGAGGGTAGAAATCCTTTTCTTGTTCCTGATCTTCAGGGGAAAGCACTCAGTTTTTTACCATTACGTACGAAGCAGATGTAGGCTTTTCATAGTTGCCCTCTACCAAATTGAAGAAATTCCCTTCTATATCCTAGTTTACTCAGTGTTTTTGTCAAATGCTTTTTTTTTTTTTTGCATCTATTAGATGACTATATGGTTTTCCTTTTCAGTCTGTTACTATGATAAATTATATTGATTGATTTGTGAATGTAGAACCAACCCCACATTCCTGGCATAAACCCCACTTAGTCATGAGTTGTTATCCTTTTTATATGTTGCTAGATTCAATTTGTTAGAATTTTGTAAAGAACTTCTGTGTCTTTGTTCATGAGAGATAATTGGTCTGTACTTCCTTTTCACGTAATGTCTTTGTCTAGTTTGGTCTTAGGGTAATGCTGGCCTCATAGTTTTCCTTCCACTTCAACTTCCTGGGTGAGTTCATGTAGAAATGGCATTATTTCTTCCTTAACTGTTTGACAGAATTTACCTGGCAAAGAATCTGAACCTAGAGTTTTCCCTGTGGGAAAGTTTTAAACAACAAATTCAATCTATATTTAATAGCTATTCAGGTTATTTCTTTCTTATCCAGTGAGCATTAGTAGTTTATTTATTTCAAGGAATTTGTTCATTTAATCTAAATTGCCAAATTTATTGATGTTAAAATTGTTCATGACATTTCTTTACTATCCTTTTAATGTCTGTAAGACCTGTAATGATGTCCCTATTTCATTCCTTCCTGATATTGATAATTTGTATCTTTTTTTTCCGATCAGTATAGCTAGAGGTTTATCAATTTTACTTATTTTCTCAAGGAACCGGCTTTCAGTTTCATGGTTTTTTTCTATTGTTGTCTATTTCACTAGTTTTTGTTCTTTATTATTTCCTAATTTCTGCTTAAGTTGAGCTGAATTTCTTGTTTTTCTGGTTTCTTTAAGTGGAAATTTGGTCATTGATTTAAAAACTTCCTTTTCTAAAATAGGCACTTAAAGCTATGAATTTCCTTCTAAGCTCTTCTTGAGCTACATTAAATAAATTTTGATATGCTTTTTTTTCTGTCAATATTTAAAATATTGTTTAATTTCCATCTTTTTGACTGAAATGTTATTTAGAAATGTTATTTAATTTCTAAATATTTGTGAATTTTCCTGATATTTTTCTATTATTGATTTCTAGTTTAATCACATT
This sequence comes from Daubentonia madagascariensis, assembly GCA_023783475.1. Lineage (NCBI taxonomy): Eukaryota > Metazoa > Chordata > Mammalia > Primates > Daubentoniidae > Daubentonia > Daubentonia madagascariensis. The sequence goes on from JAKFHU010000487.1 coordinate 15,675,176, forward strand.
CTGGTCAGAGAACATTGTTTGTTTGGTTTGAGTCCATTTCAATTTATTGAGTCTTGTTTTATGGACCAGAATATGGTCTATCTTGGTGAACCTTCCATGTGCACATGAAAAGAATCTGCACTTGGCTGTTGTTGGGTAGACCGTTGAACTGTTCATACTCACAATGGTTCTGACATCATATATGTGGGGTTTTTCCACCACCCAACAACCAATTCACCAATTCACCAATTCTCTGGATATCAATTGGGTGCCCCACAATTCAAATCAATTCTAACACTAACTACTCAGGGTTAGCACAGACTCCCCAGGTTAAGGGCTCAGTTCCACAAGACTGCCCTCCCTTTAGATGCCAGTTGCAAGTCCCAGGTTGTCATCTGTACTCATCAACTGGTTATGATGTGGGGATTTCCATACCCCATCCTCCAGGGTCAGATTTAGGAACTCTTTGTAAGGAACCAGGGACAAAGATCAAATATATATTTCTTGTTATCACATTATAAATGACAATTCAGTCAAGCTGGTTGATAGAATTGTTTAGATCTTCTACTGTAATTGGTTTTCCACTTGTTCTATCAACTACTGAGAGATGAATGCTTAAATCTCTATGTTTGTGGATTTCTCCCATTCTGCAGTTCTGTTATTAAGCACATAAACATTTAGGTTTGTTATTTCTTCTTGAGGAAGTGATCCATTTATCACTCTGAAATGACCCTCATTCATAGATCATTCTCTGTTCTGAAATCTACTTTGATATTCTTTGTTTTGAAATGGGTGGAGGAGGGAGATGATGAGCATGCATTATGGGCTTCAGGACTACATGGAGCAGTAGGGACTTAATCTTGGTTTACTAACCCTTTCTAAGTCTTTTTGGGAGGTTGTAACTGACCACCTCCTTGAAGGATTGCATTTAGACCTCCCCTCTCAGGGAAGAACCGACAGCATCATACCATCATATTCCCAGGTGAGATCAGATGTCAAAAGAATTTACTACTGGATCAATGTGGTACAAGGGTTGGACTATACTGGGTTTGGCACCTGCTACGGTCTGAATGTTTGTGTGTGCCCCTCCTTCATGTGTTGAAACTTAATCTCCAATGTGATAGTATTAAAAGGTGGAGCCTTTGAGAGGTGATTAGTTCATGAGAACTCTGCCCCTCATGAATGGGATTAATGCCCTTATAAAAGAGGCCTGAGGGAACTTGTTTGACCCTTCCACTGTGTTAAGGACACAGAGAAGGCACCATCCATGAGCAATAGGCCCTCACCAGACACCGAATATATTCCGAGGCCTTGATCTTGGACTTCCCAGCATCCACAACTGTGAGCAACCAATTTCTATTGTGTATAAATTACCCAGTCTAAAGTATTTTGTTATAGCAGCCTGAATGAACTAAGGCAGCACCCTAGATATACTCACCTGCCTGTTGTCTGGCCAAAGTGACCCTCAAAATGATTTTAACTATTCCCATGGTTTGGAGTTGGCTCTGTGTTATTAATATCCCTGCTTCAGACTGAGGAGCTGGCTATAGTGGCTACTCCTAGTCCTTTGTACTGATCATCAGCACAAGTCAGTCAATGCCTTACTTTATGTGCATGCTGTATAGGCTCTCTCCTCTGTCCCTTGACTTCCCTGTTGTCACTGAGACATAAGACACAGTAGGGCTACTGGGTTTGTACAATAGGAAGAGTAGGGGAGATAATGCCCACTAGGCTAACTTTGACCAACGTGGGAAGGGAGCTAGCAGATAAATCCCCTTTGAATTCCCCCTTCCACAGTTCAGAGACATATGGTCTCTCACCTCTGCCAGCTCTGTAATATCTTTCCTTATATTTGCTCTCCCTCCTTTCCTGCCTCACTCCCCCTTTCCTTAACTCTTGCTTCCTGGGTTTGTGCTCTCTTAATAAAGTTAACACATAAACTTTTGTCTCAGCCTCTGTTTTCTAAGGAATGTATGTCAAGGCAGTCCTGTTGGTGAAAATGTTGGGAACCATGGGTTAGATATTCTTAAAGCTAATTCAAATGTTCAAGTCATATTAAGTTATATTATTTCAGCACATAGCCAAAACTACTACTTTAATTAAAAATTAATTTCACATATTCACTCTTTCAGTCATAAACAGCACAATGGTTCCTAAACGTTTTGCCACCAAACACAACGTTGCGCCTTCCCCAGTGAGATTTTATGGATTCCACAGCATATTTGATAATTATTTCTAAATGTGTTCAGTGATAATACATAGGTGTGTATTTATAATATGTGTGTACGTGTCTGTTTTTTAAAACAGATGTATGCTTATCCTAATTTCTGAAAATTGTCCCATTAAATAATATTTAAGCATTTTTCTTTCAGTAAAATCTGACTGCAATATAATTTCATTTGGTATAAAGATGTGGTGATTCAGCTGGCTTTGTAATTCTTAGCTAGAAGCTTGGAGTTCACATAACTGCTAGGGTTAGTACACTGAAAGCCAGAGAATGCAAAGTCCTGCTTCCCAGAGGACTTGTGTACATGTAAAATGTCTGTTATTTAACCCCTTGCCTTTTGTATTTTTGTCGTTGTCGTTGCTATGTCTAAGCATAAGTTTTTATCGTTAGGTTCCAAGTTAGAGTTGGCTAAGATTTGCTTGTGTCTGTATGGTGTTACCCTGGTATACACCCCAGAAACATGCCGCTTTTCCCCAGATAAACCATGAGCATATCCAGTAGGCTTCAAAGACTGGAACATTACACTTGCAAAGGTCTGAGAAGGTAGTAATGGGTTTCACTATTTCCAATATTTCAAATAGTTTATAAATAATCATGTTTACTGGTACCTAGTTAACTAAAAAATCAAGCTTCTGTAAACTTAGCTGGAATTACATTAAGGATGACAACACTAGTTACCTCATTTTAAGAACCTTTGAGTTAATTTGAGACACAAAGAATTATTCTGTGGCCCATGAACCCTATTTTATTATTTAAGTGCTAAATTTTATATTAAGACTTCACAGTCACAGTATTTAAAAAGCCATGGAGAACATCCAGTTTTCCTAATGTGAGGAGAGTACTAATGTCATTTTGCATTCCTGTTGTATTATTTGCATGAACCAAATATTATCTGTCATTACACACCTCACTTGTATTTCAAAAATGAAGCCACAGAGTATTCCTGGCCCTTTTTCACTGGGCCAAGTGTCCCTGGCACATAGCATATGTTCAGTAAACATGTTGAAAGGTGAATAAATCAGTTTTATTGGATGCTCATAGTCCAGAATCACTGGGGTATAGAAAGAGTGAAAATAACTCACTCAAAATACCAGAAGGAAAATTCTCTGGGTAACCATTTCCATTTAGGAGTTTTAATCATTTTTGCTTCATTGATGCTTTCTATAAATTTAGGTAGCCTTTAATTAATTCCATTCATTTACTCTTACACTAAATTTTTATTGCACAACTAGCATGTGTCAGGATACAGTGGTGAACAAGTCTTAAATCCAGAAGGAGGACAATTCTGAGGCAAAAGAAGCCATAGATAGAAAAAATGAAGAATCACAAAATGAAATGCTATTTTAAGTAACATGAATATCTGTGTATTATGTTATTTTATGGATATTTTATTTTATTCTACCATTTCTGTATGATGAGACCTTATCATATAATTTAAGATCATCATAGTGACTGAAGCATCAAAGAATGCAATGATATTTTGATACAAGTGGTTACTAGAAGTTTCAAGTCTAAAGTTCACGTAGTCTACATGCCAGATAAATTGGCCTACACGAATTAAGCATCCATATGTGCAGTTTCCATGAATGATGTTGGAGGGGAAGATACAACCCCCCCATAAAAAAACACACATATTAATATTTGTTTTCCACTAGACCTAGTCTATCTCCATCTCTATTTCTGTTTTCTCTAGACCTAATCATTCCCAGGTAGAACAAAGAACAGTGGGAAAATATTGAGTCTTAAGTAACTAAACAGATTTTTCTGAGACTTTCTCCATTTTCCTTCCTTGATGAAAAAAAAATAGCTATCTTAGTATAAAGAGTTGCTTATGTGACATAACTGTTTATATTACCATATAGTCTAGGGAAGAGAGAGTGTGAGGAAGCAAAAATTATAGGCTTATAAAAAGGCTTATGGTGAACAAAATTAATTCCTTATATTTTTAAACAGTTTTATTGAGGTATATTTATGTTCCATAAAATTCACCCATTGTAAATGCATAACTGAAGGATGTTTAGTAAATTTATAGATTGATGCAATCATCACTATAATTCTATTGTTAGAACATTTCCATAACACCAAAAAGTGCCTTTGTGCCTATTGCAGTTACTCTCTGCTCTGCTTCCAGTCCTAAACAACTACTGATTTGATTTTTGTCTCTATAAATTTTCCTTTTCTAGAATTTCATATAAACAGAACCATACAACATGTACTTTTTGTGTAATAATGTAATAATAATATTTCTGAGGTCAATTCATGTTGTGGCATTTATTAATAGTTTATTCATTTGCTGAATAATATTCTACTATATAGATATACCACATTTTGTATATCTATTTACCAGCTGATGGATATTTGGATTGTTTCCAGTTTTTGGCTATTATGACTAATGCTGCTTTCTGTGGCCATGTTTTCATTTTTCTTGGGTCAATTCCTAAGAGTAAAATTTCTAGTTCATGTAAGTAACCTTATGTTTATCTTTGTACAAAACAGCCATACTGTTTCCCAAAGTAGCCGTACCATTTTACATTCCCACAGGTAATGGATGAAGGTTCTAGTTTTTCCACATCTTTGCCAACACTTGGTACTTAAAAAAAAAAAAATAGCCATTCTAGTGGGTGTGCAGTAATATCTCATGGTGGTTTTAATTTTTACTTCCTTAATGACTAATGACATTGAGCATTTATTCATGGGCTTATAAACTATTTATACATCTTGTTTAGTGAAATGTCTATTCAAATCTTTTGTACATTTTAAAATTGGTTTGTTTTCTATAATGTTTAAAAACTGATAGTAATAATTTTTATCTTGATTTACCACTCCACTTTTGTTCATAATGACTAAATTTTCAATGCCAGATAATAGTCTTGGGTCATCTGTCCTTAGAATTATTTTAGAACTATGAAATGTAATGTAATGTTTAGAAGTCACACAAACATAAACTTGAATCTGAGCTTTGCCTCTTACTATCTATGTGACCTGGGACCAATTATTTTTGAATATCAGTTTTCTAAGTCTAAAAAAGATTATCATACTATTATGTAAGATAGTATTATTTTACAACCAGACTGGGCCAGCTCTATGTTTATCTCCAGGGATGCCTGGAAATCTGGTACTGACTCTTGGCCAAGATAAGGGTAACTGGGATAACTAATGATTTATAATTTGCTGTGTAAAGTTTGAAACTCCCCTGGACATCTTACACCTAGAGGACTTCATTAGACAGCCTGGTTTGGTTATATGACTTGAAGAGCCTCAAAGTCCTCACTGAAAACTTTTTGAGAGCCCTCCTGAAACCAAGATTCCTTGTACAAACCTTGGTGGTTTATATTCTGAGGACAGAGCACATAACCCTATGTGATTAAGAAAGGACCCTGGAGATTTGTGCAGGAAGTGCCTCAGGTCCTCTGTGCTTGCCTGCATTCTTTTTCTCCTACTCTATCTTTACTGAAAGCTCTTTGTAAAAAGCATTTTCTATGGAGTGTTACATATCCTTTCAAATATCTGATCCTGTAAAATCTTTACAATGATCTTCTTGTAAGTTTATCATAAAGATTAAATAATGGTACCTGGACCATAGTTTCTGCTCAATTAATGGTTGTTATTATAGTAGTCATGTCAATTATGCAGAAAAAATGCTCCATTTGGTCTCCTTTATTATTTTAATGGGCAAAGTGTCCAGATTACTTTAACACGACACACAATATAAATAAAACCTAGGGCTACCAGAAATTTACTTTAGTGCTAATTAAGGAGAGAAGTAGGAAGGAGAATGGAGTCAATAGCACAATAACTGGAAAAACTTAGCAGTGAAGATAAATGTGCACATTTCTGAAAATATGTGGGGAAAACATTAAAAATAATCCCAATTATCTAATCTTTAGTTTATGATTTAGAGGGGTAACTTTTTTAATGTGACAATTTGGTCAAACAAAGAACATGTAACATTCTGCTGGAATATATATTACCAAAGGAACAGGGGCTTTGATTAGCAGCTTCTGGTTTTGCTTTCTAGTTACTAATGTGAGACATTAGGAAAATATTAATATAATCATTGAACAACAGACATGGACATAGATATTTAATCTTTGTAGGTGTTAAGTGATATAAGGCTATACAAGACCAAATTTGTCCATGAAATCAGGACCTAAAGAAAAAACCCTGAGATTTTATTAAAAGGGGAATTCAAGAATTATACCCTTCTAGAGGGAACTGTGATTTCCAGATAAATGAAAGGCAGAAACAAAATGGACTCATGCTTCAATTCATTACTTTGCTATATATCCGTAACCAAAAAGGACCATTACTAAAACTTTGTATGAAAAGGAATAAGATAGAAAAGTGATGTATATCTCAAAACGATTGGGATTATCAAGACTTTGTTTAAAGCTATGTAATAACTGATAGAAGTGTACATGTAGTTAGTGGTATCTAGGCACAACGACCATTATACTAATAAAATTATACCAATAAAATAAAAAGAATCACAAGTATGAAATTATCCTGAAATACCTCATAATTGTGCCAGTGACATTTCTCCTCAGATTTAGGAAGGATTGTGAGTTTGAGAAGAGGGAAGCTATGATGGCAACAGAGAATGCTTTCTGTGGTCGAAATTAAATCACATTTGGAGTGAATCCAGACCACATAGGATCAAAGCGGCCACAGTTATTTAAAATCTTTCAGAATCCTAGAGAGGAACTTTTTTCACATTTAGAATATTTAAAAATCCAGGCAGTCTGCATTTCTAGTATTTGATTGTCATAAATAGGATTCTACATATTTTGGCATGCTAAAGTGGTGATATAGTCAGATACATACATGAACGGCTAAAATTCTGACAGCTATAATTGCAAAATGTAATATATCAAAACAGATCACAATGAACTGACTGATATATAAAGGAATTTTAAATTGATAATTAAAAAAAAAATGAATACACTTAATAACTTTTGTATTTTCTGCTGATGAAGCAGGATTAAATATGGAGTATTAATAAATAATAGACCATATTAGATGTTTTTGTTTGAACTCACATAAGCAATATATAATTTGGAAAAGTAGATGTTTCTATAACCAAAGGAGAAAATACTCAAACAAAGCATATTTAACAGTTAAGGTAGGCTAGCCTTGAAATTTCCAAGGTAATAACAATGTTTTTGACTGTTATTACTTATGTTATGTACAATATTCTTCCAACTCAAATCACATTAAAAAAAACTGAAGGAAACAATTTCTCAAGAAAAATTATTCATATGTAATTTGATAACTATTTTATACTCTATGTAATTTTTTTCCAAAATGATTTTCTTTTCTTTTCTTTCTTTCAAAATATTAATTAAGGGGGTACAAATGTTTTTGTTACATGGATATCTCGTATAATGCTTAAGTCAGGGCTTTGGTGTGCCCATCACCAGAATAGTGTTCATTGTACCCAAGAGGTAAGTTTTTACCCCGCATCCACCCTCCCACCTTTCCCCCTTCTTGGTTTCTCATGTCCTTTATATCCCTTTATGCCTGTGTGTACCCATCTATTAGCTCCCACTTATCAGTGAGAACATATGGTGTTTGTTTTTCCACTCCTGAGACCCCTCACTTAGGATAATGGTCTCCAAGTAATTTTAAGGTCAGATATTATCCTTTCTTTTCTCTTATAATTTTGTAAGCAAATCTTTTTCATATTTATAAACACTAAAAAAAAGGAATGTCATCATTTTTCAAAATAGATCTATTATCCACCAAAGCACACATTTTTATAAGGAACACAATTTTGGAAATCTATTTTTTAAAAATACAGGAACAATGCCTGTTATCAAAGCAGGATCCCATTTTTAATTTTCAGAAAATATACACATTTCAATATATAAGGAGATCCAACAACTCAATAGGAAAAAATCAATCTGATTAAAAAATGGGCAAAGGATCTGAATAGACATTTCTCAAAAGAAGACATACAAATGGCCAACAGGTATACGAAAAAATGCTCAACATCAATAGTCATCAGAGAAATGCAAATCAAAACTATAATGAGTTACCATCTCACCCCAGTTAAAATGGCTTTTATCCAAAAGACAAGCAATAATGAACGCTGGCAAGGACGTGGAGAAAGGGGAACTCTCGTACACTGTTGGGGGAATGTAAATTAGTGCAACCACTATGAAGAACAGCATGGAAGTTCCTCAAAAAACTAAAAAATAGGACTACCATATGACCCAGTAATCCCACTACTGGGTACATATCCAAAGGACAGGAAATCAGTATATTGAAAAGATATCTATCTGCACTCCCATGTTTACTGAAGCACTATTCACAATAGCCAAGATTTGGAATTAACCTAATTGTCCATCAAAAGATGAATGGATAAAGAAATTATGGTACATACACATGATGGAATATTATATAGCCACAATAAAGAATGAAATGCTGCCATTTGCAACAACATGGCTGGAACTGGAGAACATCATGTTAAGTGAAATAAGCCAAGCACAGAAAGACAAATCTTGCATGTTCTCACTCATACGTGGGAGCTAAATACTAAAAACAACTGATCTCATGGAGACAGTGTGTAGAACAATGGTTACCAGAGGCTGGGAAAGGTAGTGGGGAGAGGGATAAATTGAAGATGGCTAATGGGTGCAAAAATATAGTTAGATAGATAGAATGAACAATATTTGATAGCATAACAAAGTGACTATAATGAACAATAAGTTAAGGTATACTTTAAAATAACTAAAACAGTAGAAATGGAATGTTCCTGACACAAAGAAATGATAAATGTCTGAGGTGATGGATATCCCAATTACCCTGATTTGATTAATCCACACTGTATGCCTGTATCAAAGCATCACATGTACCCTATAAAGATATACAACTGTTATGTACCCATAATAATTAAAAATTAAAACATTTTTAAAAAGAACATATATACATTTCACATATACTCCAAACATTCACTGATACATTAAGCTTCCCCTTTAAAAGGTAACTACTTGTAAACAGATTTTGTCTGATCTGTCAGCACCATTCCTTCTGCTTGAATGAACATATTTCTAAACCTATTTTTATGTATGGCAATATAGATAATATGCAGTTACAAATACTCTAATAATATCAAGAGAAGAACACCAGAAGAAGCTCAGCTAGGAATTATAAAAGTCATTTTGCTAAAATTAATCATAAAGAGAACTTAAGAGAACAAAATTAGTCAATGGAGAATTCTAATCTCTACTGTTCATTCAAAATCTAACAAAGCTCCATCTTGTACCCAATGGTCACTGTAAGCACTGCCAAAAAAGGAATAAAAAATGTCAGGTGACCCCTTCATTCCCTCCCCTTTCGTCATGAAGCTTTCCTTCCTTCCATTCATTCATTCATTTATTTTTGAGACAGAGTCTTGTTCTGTAGCCCAGGCTGGAGTGCAGTGGCCTACTCATAGCTCACTGCAACCTCGAACTCCTGAGCTCAAGCGATCCTCCTGCCTCAGCCTCCCGAGTAGCTGGGACTACAGGCGTGCCACCATACCTGGCTAAGTTTTCTATGTTTTTTGTAGAGACAGGGGTCTCACTCTTGCTCAGGCTGGTCTTGAACTCCTGCCCTCAAGCAATCCTCCTGCCTTGACCTCCCAAAGTGCTAGGATTACAGGCATGAGCCAATGCCCCTGGCCTTCCTTCCTTTTAGAAACATTTACTGACCACCCACGATGCTAACACATGCCAGACATTGAACTAGGTGCTACAGATATAAAGATGAACATGGCACAGTTTCTGCTAATAAGGAATTAATAGTTTAATGGGGAAAAGCAGACTCAAAAAATAATTACAACATCATGTGTTAAACGCAATGATACAGATAGGCCCAGGTATTACAGGGAACATGGAGTAATAATATATATTGAATAGGAGATGGAGTACAGAGTTGAAAAGAGGTGGTGGTAGTAGTGGTGACAGAATACTTCTTAAGCTGAATCTTGAAAGATATGTGAGAGATAATCAAATGTAAGGGGGAGGGAGGAGATTATAGGAAGAATGATCAATATGAGCGAAAGCACAGAAATGAAAAAACTGGGATGTGTCAGGCAATAAAAAAATCTAATGTTGCTGGAACAATAAATACAAGGCTAGAAGAAGTGGGAAAGAAGGCTGGGGAAACTGGTCATCACCAGATCATGAGGGCCTAGGTAAATGGCAGCCTATAAACCCACAAAATACAAATTTATTTACATATAAATCATATAGATAAATGGAAGTCAAAGGAGTGATACGGTCAGATTTGATTTTCAGGTAGTTCACTTTATCTTTTAGACAACTAAGAGTCATTTTTGAGACAATTTACTTTGGTTGTTATCTGAAAAACAGACTTAGAAAGGACAAAATGACAAGTAGAGAGAAGAGTTAGATTTGTATTACTCTAAGTCTGACATAATGAGGACAACTGAAGCAATGCTAGCCAGGATGAAAAGAAAATACAGGGATGAGAAATTTAGGTAGGAGGTAGCAAGGACTACTCCCAGGTTTCTAGCTTGGGTTCCTGGGTAGGTAGTGATGTCATTATAAAATAATATTTTGGACAACTATATGCCAATATATTTGAAAAAGAAGATAAAAACTACAAGGAGAAATGATTCAAGAAGAAAAAGAAAACCTAAAAAGTTCTATAGTATTAAATACATTGAAATAGTAGTTAAAAAAATCAAGACATTTGCATTCATTGCATGAAGACAATATCAGGCCCAGATTATTTTAGATTATTTTAGTAGCAAGTCCTACTAAATATTCATGGAACAGATAATTTCAATCTTCCACAAACTATTTCAGAGGGCAGAAAAAGAGGCTACTTCTTATCACATTTTATTTCTCTATTTTATTTAGTCAAAATGTTTAGTTATTTAATGATTATATCTCATAAAGACTTTTCATATAAATAAATTAAAAATTAAAAATTATTATGCTAAATCCCGAGCGTAAATAAAAACTATAACACGAGTCCTGCCATTAAGAAGGTTATATGCTACCATAAAGAAAATCAATATATAGCTATAAGTAACAATATTAGTTATTGGCAATGGGTTTCATAAGTGTAGAGGAGGTAGGTAGTGCAGAAATCCAGAGATGGGAGGGATAATCAGAGACTGCTTCATGAAGGAGGTAAGGTGTGTGATTATTCTTGAACATGTGTCAATGATGAAAAGAATGGTGACAAACAGTGAAACTGTGGAACCCAAAAATAGAGCTGGAGATACAAAATAGGAGCCAAGGAATAGAGAAAACCATTATAACAGTGAAAGTAGATGGTTACACTGAGAAAAAGAACAGAATAGAGAGATTGAGGGTGAACCTGGGGCAATATTTATATTTGGATGGGTTCAACCTATTTTATGAGGCTAGCATAATCCTTGATACCAAAACCTGACAATGACAGAACCAGAAAGGAGAATTTCAAGCTAATCTCACTCATAGACACAAATTTAAAAATCCTAAACAAAGTATTAGAAAATCAATTAATTTATTAAAAAAATACATCATGACCAAATGTGGTTTTAAAAATGTAAGGTTAGTTTAACATTTGAAAATCAATCAACGTAATTTATCCCATTAACAGAATAAAGGAGAAAAACTATTTCATCACTTCAATAGATAAAGAAAAAGCATTTGAAAAAAATTTAATATCCATTAATGATTTAAAACACTGGAAACAGAAAGGGAATTTTCTAAACCTGATAAAGATGTCTATGAACACCTACAGGAACCATGATACTTAATGGTAAAATATTGAAGGCATTCCTTTCAAAATCAGGAACAAGATAAAGATGCCTGCTACCACCACTATAATTCAATGTGCTGCAGAATTAGCTAGTACAATAAAGAAAAAAAGTGAACGATTGAATGAATAAATAATACATGATATAAGCATAGGTAAGTGAAACATAAAACTGTCATTATTCTTAAATAGTATGGTTATCTATGTAGAAAGCCACAAAAAAATCTATGGGTAAATTATTTAATTAATAGGAGTTGCTGAATATAAACTAAACATACAAAAATCACTATGTATTTCTATGCAACAGTAAGAAGTATAATGAAAAAGAGACAACACTGACCATAATATAAAAAATATGAAGCATCTAGGAAAAAAATCTTACAAAAGATATACCAGACCTTTATGAAAAAATTAGAAAATTTCATTGAAAGATATTAAAGAAGATCTAAATGAAGCAAATATAAAAATACATTCCTGGATTAGAAGATTTAATATTGGAAAGTGGTTAATTTATCACTGGTTGATCTAATACAATTCTTTTTTTCTTTTTATTGAGACAGAGTCTTGCTCTGTCGCCCTGGGTAGAGTACAGTGGCATCATCACAGCTCACTGCAACCTCAAACTCCTTGGCTCAAGCTATCCTCGTGCCTCAGCCTCCTGAGTAGCTGGGACCACAGGTGTGTGCCACAAAGCCCGGCAAATTTTTCTATTTTCAGTAGAGATGAGTCACTCTTGCTCAGGCTGGTCTTGAACTCCTGAGCTCAAGTAATCCTCCCATTTTGGCCTCCCAGAGTGCTAGGATTACAGGCATAAGCCACTGTGCCTGGCCTGATCTAACGCAATCCTAATAAAAATCTCAAAAGGGTTTCCTCATGGAATTTAACAAGCTGACTGTTAAGTTTATTTGGAAGAAGACAGGGTCCAGAATAGTCAAGATCCTCTTAAAGATGATGATCAAGATAGGGGACTTTGTTTACCAAATATCAAGACTTACAGCAGTTATAATTAAAACAGTGTGATATTGGTGTAAGGAGAGAATGATTTACCAATGGAACGAATAAGTAAAGAGCTCAGAAAAAGACCTAGACGTTTCTGGAAACTTGTTTTTGGCAGCAATACACATTGCCACCAGCAATATACATTGGTAAAGTTTCATAAAATAGAAAATTATTTTATAAAGTTGAAAGATATACATTTCCAACAACCTGGCAATTTCATTTCCAGATAAACATTCTGGCTCATGTATATGACTAAGGACACAAGCTCAAGAATAATCAAAGCAGCACTATTTGTAATAGCAAAGATCTGGAACAACTCAACTTTCTACCAACAACAGAATGGATAAATAAGTTGTGGTATATTTGTACAACAGAATACTACGCAGCAAAAAAAAGTAAACAGATTAAAGTTAAATGCAACAACATGAATGTATCTCAAACACATAACATTATGCACAGGGGCAATTAGCATAAATATACTTTCAGTAGAATTCCAGTTATATAAAGTTAAAAACATGGAATCTAAGTCATATATTATATAGAGATAGAAATGTGTGTTAAAATCAGAAAAGAAAGTATTGGGATGATAATCACAAAATTCAGATTACCTCTGAGGGTAGAGTTAGAACAGGGAAATGGGAAGAGATACAAAGAGGACTTCAGAGTGTAATAAAAAGGTCATTTTTGTTATAAAGTAAGAGGGTAGTCAGGTGTTTGTTATATTATTATTTTCTACACCATATATATATTTCATAAGTATTCTTTAAAAAATTTTACTATAGTAAAATATATATATACACACCATAAAATTTACCATGTTAGTCATTTTTAAGTGTACTATTCAGTGGCACTAAAACATTTACAATGTTGTGCAATGAACATTTTCCATCTCCAGAACTTTTTCATCATCCCCAACTGAAACTATGTACCCATTAAACAATAACTTCCTATTCCCACATCCCCCTAGCCCCTGGTTACTTCTATTCTACTTTCTGTCTCTATGATTTGCCTATTCCAAGTACCTCATGTGAATGGAATCATACATATGATATAATCCTTTTGTGTCTGGCTTATCTCACTTAGCATCATGTTTTCAAGGTTCATCCATGTTGTAGCATGTATTAGAATTTCATTCCTCTATAAGGTGAAGAATATTCCATTGTATGTATACCCTACATTTTGTTCATCCATTCATCTGTCAATGTACATTTGCGTTTCCACCTTTTAGTTATTGTGAAAAATGCCACGTGAACAATGTTGTACAAATATCTATTCAAGTACCTGCTTTCAATCCTTTTAGGTACATAGCTAGAAGAGGAATTGCTGGATCATATGATAATTCTATGTTTAACTTTTTGAAGAATTGCCATACTGTTTTCCACAGTGGCAGCACCATTTTACATTCTCACCAGCAATGTATGAGAGTTCCAATTTCTACACATCCTTGTCAACATTTGCTATTTTCCATTTTCTTATTAAAAAAGCCATCTTAATGGGTGTGAAATAGTATCTCATTGTGATTTTGGTGTGCATTTCCCTAATGACTAATGATGTTGGGCATCTCCTCATGTGTCTATTGGCCATTTGTAGATCCTCTTTGGAGATATATCTATTCATGTCCTTTGCCCATTTTTGAATTTGTTTTTATTATTATTGAGTTGTAGAAATTCTTTATATATTTTGAGTATTAATGCCTTATTAGATATATGATTTCCAGTGTCTGTGGGTTGCCTTTTTACTCTCTAGATAGTATCTTTTGAGGCATAAATGTTTTAAATTTTGATGTAGTCCAATTTATCTATTTTTTTCTTGTTGCCTGTGCTTGTGGTTCATATCTAAGGAATCAGTACCAAATACAATGGCCAAAGATGATTTTCTCCTATTTGTTGTCTAAGAGTTTTATGGTTTTAAACTATTATGTTTAGGCCTGTAATCCATTTTGAGTTAATTTTTGTATATGGTGTATGGTAAATGTCCAACTTCATTCTTTTGCATGTTGATATTCAATTTTTCCAGTATTAACTGTTGAAAAGACTGTCCTTTCCCCATTTATTGGTCTTAGTACCCTTGTTGAAAATCATTTGACTATATATATGAGGGTTTACTTCTGGTCTCTCTACACTGCTTTGATTACTGTAGCTTTGTAATAAGTTTTGAAATCAGTAAATGTGAGTCCTCCAATTTTGTTGTTCTTTTTCAAGATTGTTTTAGCTATTCAGGATCCTTGAAGATTCCATATGAATTTTAGGATGGGTGTTTCTTTTCTTCCTTTTTTCCTTACATAGAGTCTCTCTATGTTGGTCTCAAGCAGTCCTGCTGCCTCAGCCTCCAGAGTAGATGGAACTATAGGCCCATGACACCATGCCGGGCTGGGTGTTTCTATTTCTGCAAAGAATGTTGTTGGGACTGTGATAGAGATTGCTTTGAATCTGTAAACTGCCTTGGGAAATACTGTTATCTTAACAACATTAAGTCTTTCAATTCATGAACACAGTATATCTTTGCATTTAAGTCTTTATAAATTTCTTCAGCAATGTTTCATAGTTTTTTGTGTACAAGTTTTTTGCCTCCTTGGTGAAATTTATTCTAAGTATTTTATTCTTTTTGACGCTATTGTAATGAAATTGTTTCCTTAATTTTCTTTTTAAAATTTTTCATTGCTAGGACATAGAAATGTAATTCGTTTTGGTGATTTTGTATCCTGCAACTTTGCTGTATAAATATTCTTTTTATTTACTCAATGTTTACTTAAAATGAATGAATTCACATGTTGATACACACCTTTATGTAAGTAGTAGAGATATACTTAGTTGCCATGGCATTAACATCTGCCACAACTTCTAAACAAATATTTTGACTTGATAACCTATAGAAGGAAGCCAAATGTGGAAAAAATATTATTTTATTTTCTTTATTCACTAATCATCCTCCTTTTCCTTGGCCTCCTCAGCTTTTGTCATGTGTTGACCAGCCTTCCTTGAAACTTTGATCTTCCTTGGCTTTGGTGACATTGCACTGCCCTAATTCCCTCCTATTTATCTGACTAATCCTTTTTTTGATCTCCACTGGCTCATTTGTCTCCCACCTCCAATTCCCTGCTATCTTTGAATGTGCTCTAAGATGTTGTGCTCAGTCCTCTGTTTTATTCTGTTTGTATTTCTCTTCTTCAGATTCCTCCAAAACGTCACCTGTCTCCATTTGAATGACTTCCTTTAACAATTAAATTAATATAATAGGTAGTAAGTATGTATGAAGAGCTGCAGAACCTCCATACTAATGAAAGAATTACAAATTATAATGAGACTCAATTTTATAACCACCAGATTAACTAAAATTAGGAAGTCAACAACCCCATATATGAAACTCTCAAGACCAGATGTGTTTCAAAATACAGAATTTTTCTAATTTTAGAAAAGTAAAAAGGCACAAACACTGTATATGGGATTGGGAATAGCATCCTGTAGTCAAGTATATTAATATTTCTACAATGAAACACATAAATACTCATATTAAGTAGTATATTTTAAATAAAAACTATAAGCAATCTCAGCTCAGGTGAGATTTTACAGCCAAATGAATTTAATGTAAATTTATATTAAAAAACTTATGGTTATCAGAGGTTTTGGGTTTTGGAACTGGGGTAGTTAGTGTCAACAAAGATATGAGAAAAAGGAAAAGAAGCTTTACATACTACTGGTGAGAGTATGAATTACTATAACTGTTCTTGATAACAATCTGCAAGTACTTCATAAAGTTAAATAATCATATACCCCATGACCCAGCAATCCCATCCTAGGCATAAACTCCAGAAAAGTTTTGTATATATGATAGAGGAGTTGGAGGTAACCCAAGTGTTCACAAGTAAAATGTGAGGAATGCATACTTACACAGTCAGAAGCAATACATTTGGTGTTTATATAGATCTTGAAAAACAGAACAAGATCTATAGCAACATGCCATTTTGTAAATTAAAAACACATACATACACACAAAAAAACATATATACTTAAAGGGTACATTAATATTCAAGGACCAATATTAACACAATAGCATGGCCGCAATTGAATGAGATTGAGGATAAAAGGTAAAGTAATAAAATAAACTGAGAGGAGCTTTGCACAGACTAATCTGTATATATTGAGGAGTATTATTAATTTAACTCTTTGCACCTGAGACCCAGAGGGAGAATGAAAAAAAGACAATCACTTTTGCCTACCTATGTGAAATGTAAACCCAGAAATTCGTATGTGCAATACTAAAAAGTAGCACTTTCCAGCCCTGGATGATGAAACACATTCATTCCCCATTTATTCCCTTCCCTAAATACTTAACTGGGGTTGGTACATAACTATGCTTTTTGGGGTCTGGAGAGAAATATAGCCATGAATAACTTTTAATTTAGCCATAAATAACTTTTAATCAAAGAACTTTTAATTTAAATTATTTTTATTACCATTTACTTTTTTTCCTTGTACTTCTTTATTCTACGTAAAGCTAGCTGGAGACTATGACACTGTCATTATCTGTTTGTCAAGTAGAAAAGAAATATCCAGAAATGCTATTTATCTTTTGGACAGAAGTCCAACTTTCTTTATTAGGTAGATATTTTATCCTGGGTATAAACATATACTTTTACACTATTGTCAAATTCTTACCTCTGACTAAAAAATGTACACAGACTACCTGTCAAAAGGAGTCTACTTGGTAACCCCATTATTAAAGGAAATGCAATTTTTATAGCATTTTGTAACTATCAATGGTATAGAATGATGTTCAATATCTGAATCATTATACAGCAACTTGATAACAAGAGAATCTGAGAAGTCCCAGAACTATGCTCTTCCCCTATTCTTATTAGCCCCATACCTAACTATAAGATCAGCAGTTAGAGCAGACAGTGTCTCAAGGAGTAGTCAATATTTTAATACTTTCTCTCTAGCTAAGTAAAAAAGCTATAGTAGGAAATATTACTCTAAAAGATCACTCAAAATTTTGAATATGATGAAAGATCTCCTGAGCTAAAAATATCCTGTATAATTTTTATAGCCATAGGTATTAAATCATAACAATACATACAAATGATGACAGTCTATGCCCTAAACATAAACGAGCCTACAGCAGTCTGTATCTAGCTCTGGTGAAACATGTACCTAGAGTCTACTAGAGATAACAACATAATTTCCCATCAGCATTGCCTTTACCAGAGTGGTTTTTGTGTCTGCTGCAATTTGCTAATAATTGGGTTGAAGATATTTTAGAAATTTCTAGGACCAAGGAGTTGACTAGGATGTTCTGTAAAGAAAGGTATTAGAAAATTCACAGGAGAAAAATGCGATAGCAAATTTCTTTGCTTGGATACTTCCAAGTTTTAAACTCCCTTTTGCCCAAGCTTGCCATAAGAACATATTGGTCTAAGACTCCTGAATCATATGCAAAGAAATAGCATTTTTCTACTTTGAGGAAGGTAAGACACAAGGATGTCTTATAGACAAGAAGAAAAACAAAGTCTGAAAGGGCTCCCAAAACTAATCAAAGAACTGATACATGGTTTGCATAAATAGATCCCAGAACAGCTTAATTGTAAGTGTTTAGCCATTTAATCTTAATCTCTTCTTTCTGTTTTCATAAAACTCTCTACTATACCAGTGAGGAATGAACTCTTCTGAACCACTTTTGTTGGTAGATAGTATGTGAATTTACAGTAAGAAGCAGACAATTTTTTTTATCCACTCCTCCTTATCAAGTAATGGCCTGAGAAGGAGTGGTTAGGCAGGGAGGGATACCTTTCATATTTGTTTACCTTTAAGTTTTTCTCGCCAGCATCAGTAAAAGACCAGAATAAGTTTTATAGATTTATTTTACAACTCAAAAGCAAAATTTTTTAAAACCTTAAGCTTGTGTAATTATCTTAAAAAGGAAAAAAAGTTCACAAAATGATTAATATAAAAGCCAACTCACCAATGATGCCACTATCTCTGCTTTCAAGTGTGGAGGTTGGACTAGTAACAGGCCCATAGCTGCAATCCTTGGCAGTTGCATTTGTACTGACTGGTGGGAGGGTAGAGCAGGGGCTACTGGCTGGCGGAGAGGCAGTGCTGCTAGTCAGGGTGGAACAGGGACTTATCCTCTGGGTGATTGCTGAGGTCTGAAAAGTTGGAATCATGAATGAGATAAACTGACCAGCTGTTAAAGTAAAGTATATCTTAACATAAAATAAATGCCTTGATGAAAAAAGAAGAAATAATCTACATACACAGCTTTTACATTTATTAGGCTGTATTCATTTTTGCTTTTCAGGATAACAGATTTTGGGTTCTACAATTAAGGTGAAACTTGATGAATTTAACATGAGTAGAGACTGTGCCCAGTTTTTCTGCCTAGGAAATTTCCAGTAACAAGTATTCTGTCATTGCCATTCATTAATAGAATGGAGAAATTTTTTTATTAAGCACGTTTTCCTTGCAATCAATAAAACTTTTCAGAAGGCTTGAAGTATGCCTTGTTAATAATTTTCTTTAGATGGAGGAAAAAAAAATCTCTGCAGCTGAGGAGAAATGAAGTTCTTAATGCAAAGAAGTGTCTTTTTGATACATAGGCAGCTGCCCAGAGACAATAAATGAAAGCAAGGAAAAATGCCTTATTCTAAAAGTTTGTCTAATAAAATAGATTGAACAATATTAATGTAATACAAAACCATATAATTTCTCTGTGGGGCTGAACAGTCTGAGATCACTTACCTCCTTTGTAAGTTTTGATGTGAAGGAATGAATAATTTATCAAAAAGGTTGGTGGTAATATATTCTGGTTTACCTACTTTAGTGACAATTCATTTTTCTTCAGTTTTCTACCCAAATAAATTACTGAAACAGTGAATAAAAGTATATATTTTTCAAACACTAATTTTATCCTTTTTAAAATGGTAAGTGATCAGTGACAAAATTACTTGAAGAAGCACTAATGATAAATTTAATATCTTTAAATGTTAAATTTAAAAGAATTCTTTTAATTTCTTTACATATAGAGTCTATTCATAGTCTGCCTGCTAATTTTTTTTCTGCTAAAATTTGACAACTGGAGAAGGTACTGAGCAGTAGTTATGAGACTATTAAGGCTCTTTAATTCATCCTAAGATAATTTCCAGGTGCAATTGCTTGTAATTAATCATCTGTGTTGAATAAAGGTTTTGATTTTAATTTAAATACTATAACCAGGTCATAAAAGATACATTTGACTCAACCAAGCACAAGTGACATTCTCATTACCCTGGAACCAAGTAAACCTTTTCGATCATATAAATAATATTAGAAACTGATTTTTCTTAATAACACAACAAACCCTGAAATTTATGCAAATTTCTCTTCTACTATATATTATCTCTTCAGAGGAGAGGGGAGTTTCAATTTCTTTATAATCTCCTCTCTTTTTACAAAATGATGTTGGTCTACCAAAGCAATGATTCTTAACTAGGCACACATTAGATTCAACTGTGAAATGTAAAAAACAAACAAGCCCTCTCACAAAATTGACAGATACTGAGCCCCACCCTAGACTTACTGAATTAGAATCCTTCAGGTTAGAAATGTAGTAAGCAATTTTTAACCTCCCCATCCGTAGTTTGAGGAACATGTCAGTAGATGAAATGAACTTAGGTCCTTAACGTTAGATATACCTATAGTCATCCCATATTGAAAAAATTTTATAACAACCCATTTCTGTTCTTAGACAAGATTCTCATCCTGTTCTTTGTGAAAGTCATATTATATGCACACTACAGCTAATGTAGAGGTTAAGTCCAAACAACACTTCCTATTTTTACAACAAATTATTTTCTGCAAAATAAAGCACCTATCACAGAATGTATACCTTAAAGGCTTTAACTGTAAAAGCAAAGCTTAAATATCAAACTGTTTGGAAAACATAAAACTGTTCATGGCTTATGAATTTAAAAGAAGGCTTTATATTGATTTAAGGAGGCTAGTCAATGAGATATAGGAAGACAACATTATCTATTCTCCATACTGTAGGCAAAATGGACACCTAACTAAGCCACTCCACTTCCAAAACCTTTTAGTGGTTTTCCCATGGTCCTTAATATTCTCTAGAAGGATCCTAAAAAGGTCCCAATCTGGATCTCCTAAAGGTCCTACAAATACACATGGTAAGAACCAAATGATGGAATTCATAAGGTCCATTTTAATATCCTGGAAACTACTTAGAGAAGAAAATAGTCAGTTGAATATCACTTTTACTATGTTGTCTTTTGCAGAAAAATGATATATGCTGACTTGCTTGTATTAGATTCTGTTTTCACTAGTACTATTCTGAGGACATTGTTACTATAGGATCTTCTTAAACATAGCAGTCTACTTTTGTTAGTATGCTGTTTAGTTCAGAAGAAAGTCACCAAATGAACATGATCCCCTAGTTCTTAATAATCTTCTTAAGACTAGAAATTCCAATGATCAATTCAGCCACTTTCTTATGTGGTTCCAAGACAGTTTCAGGGTATATTATATTGCAAGAAGGCTATCATTTAGCTTCATTATTAATATCTTACATTTGTGTAATGCTTAACAGCTTAAAAATATTTTTATGTATTATTTCATTTAGTCCTTATCAACCTGGTATGAGAGGCATAATGAATGTTATTTCCCCCATTTAAGAAATGTGAAAATGAACAACCAAAAGTATGAAAGCTATGAAGTAATTTCCCTCAAATCATACAGTTCCTGCATACATTTGTATACTAATTATATTGCATATTGTTTATACTTTTTATTTATATGGCATTTTAAAGCTTACAAAGTATTTTCATATTCATGATTTAACTTGATCCTAACAAGAATCCTGTCAGGTGTTACTATTTCATATTACACTGGAACAGCATGGTGTAGCTGTTAAGAACATAGGTTATAAAAGCAGGCTGCCTAGATATGAATACTATCCCATCACTTTCTGGCAGTGTGCTTCCATCTTCTCATCTGATAATTAAAATATGAATGAACCCTGCCACACATTGGGTTGTAAGGAAGTTTAAAAAATAGTGCAAGTAAAGCAATTAGTTCAATGATTAGCACACAGTGAGCATTTAATAAATTGTCAGTTATTATTACCTATGGAAAATCTAAAGCTCAGAGAGGTTAAGTGACCTGTGCAAATTTACAGAATGGTAGGTGGTAGAGTTGAGACTAGAACACAGGTTTTCTCCCTCTTGGTTCAATGACTTTTCTATTACATCATATTGCTTTAATTATATTAAATCAATGATCCTACTCCTTTACTTTGTTTTATTCAGTAATGTACAAGTAAGGCACACTCCACAGACTTGTGGCTTTATTCAGAAATCACTGTGACATACAGAATCTCAAAAGCAACAAGTATAAATTTTATCACCTAAAGAAATCTAGATGTGCAAAAATAAATATTCCAGCTATAACATATATGACTTACATCATGTTACTTGGTGATTATTAGAACAGTCACATTTTAACTAGATGTGAATATCAAGAAATGAAAAGAAAAAAAGATGTTTTATTTATGCCAATTTTTAAAAATCCCTCAGCAATTATCATTTCCATTTTTTATTCATAGAGCACAGCAAATTGACATAATTACAATATAAATTGATTAAAAAAATCATTAGCCCTGCCATCGTGAAGCATACATTCTTGTATGAGATCCCAAAACCCTGCAACTAAAAATTTAATGTAATATCAGTTAATGATAACAGCTATGAAGAAAATAAATTAGTAGGATAAGAGGATATAGTGATGGATGGGTGCTATTAGATAAAGTAATTAAGAAAGACCTCTCTGAGGAGGTAACATTTGAGCAGAGCACTGAATGAAATGTGGGAATGAATTATGTGGGAAGAACATTCCACTACAAATGAATATGGCTTTATGTTTTTGCAAAATGACAAGGAGGCCAGTGTGGCTGGAGAGCAGTGGGTGAAAGGGAGAGGGGTAGGAAATTATGTAGGAGAGGTAGCAAGTGGCTAGATCAGGTAGGGCCTTCCAGGCCATGGTAAAAATTTTAGATTTTATTCTATTATAAGTGTGATGGGAATACAGTGGAACATTATAAGCAAAGTGGCAGAATCAGATTCATATTTTATAAGGATCACTGGCTACTGTGTGAACGGAATATAGGGGGGAAAGAGTGGAAGCAGGGACCTATTGGGAGGCCATTTATTCATTAGTCAATACTTACTGAGCACCTACTAATGACAGACACTGTTCTAGGTGCAGAGGATACCGCAGTGGGTAGAACACGCAAAAATCCCAGGCCTTCTAGCCTTACATTCTAGTAGCTGTTGCAGTAGTGCAGGCAAAAGATGACAGTGGCTTGGACTCAGGTGTAGCAGTGGAAGTAGTGAGAAGAGATAAGGTAGTATATATTTTGAAGACAGAGTCTATGATTTGCTGAAAGAGTGAATGTGGGTTCTGACAGAAGCCAAGAATGGCTCCAATGCATTCATCATTTATTCAGATAGGAAACACTGCAGCAGGAGCAGGTTCTGGGGGGAAATGTAAGGGTTCAGTTTGTGACATGTTAAGTTTGAAATGTATCTTAAACATACAAAGAAAACATAATGTAGGAAGCTAAATATACAGATCTAGAGTTAAGGGGGAAAGGCAGGGCTAGAGATAACTTGGGAATTAAGAAAGTATTTAAAAAAATTAGAATGAAGGAGAATCATTAAGATTAGAGTTACCAGGCATCTGAATTTTATAAAAACTCTCCAGGTGACCATAACGTGCAGCCAGCAAAACCAATAACCTAAGGAGTGAGGATAAAAAGAATAGCAAGGCTTGAGGAGAGTGCCCTGGAACACTTGAACATTATCTACAAGACATATAAATATATTCAAATAATCCTTATATATCTTACCATGACAAAACTATATTGTCATAGAATCTTCATTATTTATTAATAAAATATGTTTGAAATTAATTTTTGTTATCTTCTGAATAAAGTGTTTCACTACAAGATATTCATATTAAAGATTAAGACCACATAAGTAAATCTGACCCTAGTACTTCCTTTGCTACATTTAAACGGAAAAGAATGGAAATAGCCAAAAGAAAACAAACTATGAAATAATTTTTTTAATTGCTAATATCTTTTAACTTTCTGAGATAGATACTTAGATTATTATTTCAGGTTTTCTACTTTTCTAATATATGCATTCAAATCTAATATTTCTTTTTAAGCACATCTTTAGCTATATCCTAAAAGTTTTGTTATACTTAGTTTTTATTATTGCAGTTTAAAATATTTTCTAATTTTTTGTGATTTATTTTCTAATTTTTTTGTGATTTCTTCTTGGACTCAAAGGCTGTTTAGAAGTTATTACTTAATATCTAAACATTTGGGGGATTTTCTAAGTTATCTTTTAGATATCATTTTCTAAGTTATCATTTTGTAATTGATTAATTCTACTGTGGTCACAATAATTGTAATCTTTTGAAATTTACTGAGACATGCTCTATGGCCCAGCATATGATCAATTTGGTAAATAACTTGAAAACAATGTGTATTTTGCAATTTTTGGGTATGGTGCTCATATATATGTCAATTTTGTTTGTTGGCTTATTTATTTTTTCTTTCATTCAGTAAATAAATTAGAGCCTAAAGTGGCTTTCTGAGTTTTTAAATCTAAGAATGAAACTAAAAGATGTTTCATAAACTGAAGAAATATAGTGACTATGGAAAATAGAGTTGTATTCTAGGCCTCAAAAGGCATTCAACAATTAGAATCATTCCTCTCAGAATGAACACGAACACACACACACACACATTTTTCTTTTCTTGGTATAATAAGCTGATTCACACCAAGTTTCACAAAATTGATAGCAAGCTGCTTACCTGATTTTCATCCTGTACTTCCATGCTGTATTGGTCCCCTGGCTGAACTTCTGTGACTTTCTCTCCAAGGAGGAAACCCAGACGAGTCATGAGTGTGTTTGCTGCCTCATCTACAGATGGAGGGGGGCCAAGTTCCTGTTCAGCATCACCTATAACAAGAAGGCATTGAAAAACATGAGTCTTTCAAAATAAAATTGTCTAGTTCTGCAACTATTCTTACATTCAGTTTGGTCATTTCTTTAGTTTTCATATTCTAAATCTAAAATTACCAGGTCACTATCTATAAGCTGATTTTCCCACTTTTAAAGATTATAACTGATATATAGTTGACTCAATTTATCTACTTGAAACACTTTAGTTTGATAGAATGTTTTTGTCACTTGCTGAATAGAAAAAGGCTCCCATTTTTTGGGCAGTCAGCCTTCCAACACAGTCCTAGTCTTGGGATCTAGTTCTCAGCCACAATCACTTTTCTTTTTTTTGAAAAATAGTTCATGTAAATATTCTTTTTTATGTTGAAGTAATTTCAAACCTTTAAAAAAGTTTCAAGAATAGCACACACAACATTATTTTCCTTAACCATTTGAAAGGTGCAGACATAATGTCCCATCATCCCCTGATAGTATTATTTCCTATAAACAAGGACATTCTGTTAGATAACCACAGTACTAACATAGAAATCAGGAAACTAACATTTTATATCATTGTGATCTCATCCACAGACTCCTTTAAAGTTTTAACACTTGTCTCAGTAAGGTACTTTCTAGCAAAAAGACGCAATTCAGGATTATGGAATGCATTAGCTATCAATTTTCTCTCTTTTAATCTGGAACAGTACTTTAGTCTTAACTTTCATGACCTTGACACTTTTAAGGACTTTTAAAGACCAGTTGTTTTGTACAATGTCCCTCAATTTGTATTTATCTGATGTTACCTCTTGATTTGATTGAGGTTATACATTGTTGGCAGCAATATCACAAAAGTAACGTTGTGTTAACTTTGATCACTTGGTTATGGTAGTGTCTGCCAGATTTTTCCACTATCAAATTATACTTTTTCCTCTTGTAATGAATACATATTTTGTAGGGGAATAGTTTCAGATTATGTGGATATCCCATTCCTCAACAAATTTGTTTTGTTTTGTTTTGTTTTTGGAGACAGAGTTTCACTGTGTTGCTGGGGATAGAGTGCAGTGGCGTGATCACAGCTCACTGCAACCTCACACTCTTGGGCTCAAGCGATCCTCCTGCCTCAGCCTCCCAAGTAGCTGGGACTACAGGCACACGCCACTGTGCCTGGCTAATTTTTCTATTTTTTGTAGAGATAGGGTCTCTTGCTCAGGCTGGTCTTGAACTCCCGACTTCAAGAGATACCTCAACGAACTTTTAAATGAAAAAAAAAATTTTGTGGTAAAATATACATGACAAAATTTGTCACTTTAACCAGTTTTAGGTATATGATTCATTGGCATTAACCACTGTAATGTCATATAACCACTGCTACCATTCATTTCCAGAACTTTTTCATCACCCCAAAAAACTCTGCACCTGCTAAAACAGTAACTTCCCATTTCCTCCTCTCATCCGTCCCTGGTAACCTCTATTCTACTTTCTGCCTTTATGAATTTGCCTGTACTAGATACCTCATGTAAATAGAATCATACAATATTTGTTCCTTTGTGTCTGGCTTGTCACACTTAGCATAATGTTTTCAAGGTTCATCCATGTTATATATCAGAATTTCATTCTTTTTATGGCTGAATAATATTCCACCATTTAGTTTATCCATTCATCTCTTATTGGACACTTGGGTGGTTGTTTCCAGCTTTTGTGAATAATGATAGTATGAACACTGATGTACAAACATCTGTTTGAATTTCTCTTCAACAAACTTTTGTCCACTATCTTTAGCATCCATTCACGTTTCTTGGTTGAATATATTACTATCATGCTTGTCGAACAGTGATTTTTCTAAGTTCATTTTTTTTTTTACCTCATCTATCTATCTGTCAGTATGAACTCACTGATTCCTATCTTTTTCAATGGCTCATAATCTGTTATGATCATTATTATTTTTTTGCTCAAATTGTTCTAGATTTGGCCAGAGTAAGCCCCTTTAATTTGGCTCCTATGAGCTTTTGACATATCCTTGTCATTTTCTGTGCACTTCTTTGCTTTCTGGCGCAAGACTTTCCAGGCTCATCTCGTACTTTCCCTACCCCAGCCCTGGAATCAGGCATTTTTCTAAGAAGCCCTGGTTCTTCTTAGAGGAGAGAGGTATTTAGAATATTGAGAGAGGACACTACCTATGCTCATTGCTGTTAGGATATCACTATCTTCCAGGCCCACTCCTTGGCATAATATATGAACGTTGATTAAAACTATTTAAACTTGCAGCTCTTGGTTTTGTTTCGGCTATTCGTAAGCAATACACTTATGTATTAGGTTTTGCTCCCAGAACACTGACTAAGGAATACAGCACCATAAAGAATAAGGGGATTCTAGGTTTTAGATGGAACTGAAAAGCGTCCAGAAGTAGCAAAGAAAATTTGAAGAAGAATGACATATTACTTAATATCAAGATTTAATATAAAGCTAAAGTAATTAAGACACAATAAGATTGACACAAACATAGATAAAAAGATCAATGGAACAGAATAAAACATCCAGAAACAGATGTATATATACATAATCACTTTATTTAGGACAAAAGTGCCACTGTAGTGTTTCAGTAATATGACAGTATGTCCAAAAATTAGTGATAAATCAATATGATATCCATATGGAAAAATGAATCCCATCTGTACACAATATCAATTCCAGATAGATTACAGATCCAAATGTAAAAAGTAAAGCAATAAGCCTTCTGGAAACTAACCTAACAGAATATCTGTATGACCTAGAACTATTCAAATATTTCTTGGATAGGACACAAAAGGCAATAACCTTTAAAGAAAAGATTAGAAAAGTGAAGTTCATCAATAAGAACTTCTGTTTACCAAAGACACCATTAAGAGGGTAAAAAGGTAAGCCATAATGTAGGCGAACCCCTACAAATCAATAAGAAAAAGAAAATCCAATTTTTATTTTTATTTTTTCATTTACTTTTATTATTTTTTTTAATTTCAGAGTATTACAGGGGTACAAACACTTTGGTTACATAAATTGCCTCTGCACTGCCCAAATCAGAGTTACAAGCGTGCCCATCCCCCAGACAGTGTGCACTGCATCCGTAAGGTGTAAATTTACCCATCCCCTCCTCCTCCCTCCCACCTGCTTGACACCCTATGAATGTTACTTCCCATATGTGCACATAAGTGTTGATCAGACAATCCAATTTTTAAAATGGACAAAATCTCTATACAGAATTTACAAAAGAGGATATCCAAATGGCCAATAAATGGCCAATAAGCATATGAAAAGGTGTTCAACATTACTGGGAAATGGAAATCAAAACCACAATGAGATACCACTACACATGTGCAGTGCAGAATGGCACATAAAACAAACAAAAAAGCACCTGACAACATGGGGTAAAGGAATGCTTAAACACTGGTGTGCTGATGGGAACATAAATTGGTAGTATCAAATTTGTAAAAACTGGCATTTTTTAAATGAACATACTGAAACCCTATGACTCAGCAAGTCCACTACTAGTTATATACCCCTCAAAAAAGTATACATAGGTGCATCAAAAGACATGTAACAAATGTTCATAAAATTGTTCATAATAGCCCAAATTGAAAATGTCCATCAACAGTAGCCATGCTACGAAATATGACAGCAATAAAAAGGAATCTCACAAACATAATACTGAACAAAAGAAAATACATACTAAATGATTTCATTTATATAAAGTTCAGAAACTGGTAAAACAAATAATTGATGATGGCAGTCAGAAGAGCAGATATGTTGGTAGGGGGTGGATAATGATGCAGAAGAAGCATGAAGGAAGCTTCTAAAGTGCTAATATCACATTTCTACAGGGGCAAAGGAAAAAAAAGTGCTGATAATGTTCTATATCTTGATTTAGGCAGTGGTTATATGGATGTGTTCACTTCATAGAATTTCATAGAGAGGCATAATTATTACTTGGGCACCTTTCTGTATTTATATTTTACTTTTTAAAAAATTACAGAAAATATAATAAGGACACAGGACACTGGCCTTCAGAATAAAACAATATTTCACAATACTTATTTTTTCTTTTTATTCCAAGAAACAATCTAGATTTTTGAAAAGACAAATAACAGTATATGTATTTTGTAATTTAGTATAAAATTTAAAAAATACTATTCAAGTTGCTCAGATGAGGGGTACTAAATTAAATATCAGCAAACTTAATACTCTAAAAGTTTAGATCTTCCATTTAAAGTTGCTGTCCTAATAAAAGACATTTTATTAAGACAGGAACTTTAAATCAAGAGATTTCAAGGAATTACTTATAAAATGTGTTATGGCTTAAATAGATCTTCAACTAATGAAAACCTTTACTTTAAATTGGCTATTTAGGGATTCTGTGGAAATGACAGCCAGAACACAGGTTCCAAACCCTCTTCTTCCTACTACTGACCTTGCTGAAGGGACAGAACCGCCAAAATAAGGATATTAGTGATACTAGGAAGGTACACTGGAAGCTGAAGGTAGATGAGAACAAGTGTGGTGCTTCATTTTCTGAAATGTACAGAAGAACCAGGGAAGACTCAGGGGCCAAGAGTAAGGTGAATAGCAAAAACCTTAGATTTTTCCAGTTTCCTGGTGGATAGATGCTGGTAGATCCACGTGGAGAGAGGCTATACCTGCTGAAGGTGATCCTTGGAGGTACAACCATTCCTACAAGCAATATCGTTATCAGATAAAGCAGAATTTAAGGTGGTATGAGGTGTCAAGTGAAATTTCTGTTTTCCTGGAATTGGCAACTAGGGCAATTGCCACAGGGCAAAGAATACAAGGCATTAAGGACTCCATATTCTTAGTACAGGCTTCCAGGGCCACCTTTCTCTCTGCTGGCTTGTTGAGATAATCTGTTTCAGTAGAAATGGCAATACAATTCCTCTCTTCCTCATCTAGTTCATGGTTTCTATTATAATATGCATGGAAAGAAGTTCATGCCTGTACTTGTAGGTCCCAAAGTTGAGCGTGTAGAGGATAGTCTATAAATGCAGTCTCCAACCCCTGGGCCGTGGACTAGTACTGGTCTGTGGCCTGTTAGGAACTGGGCCACACAGCAAGAGGTAACTGGTGGGTGAGTGAGCGAAGCTTCATCTGTATTTACAGCCACTCCCCATCACTCGTATCACCACCTGAGCTCTGCCTCCTGTCAGATCAGTTGCAGCATTAGATTCTCATAGGAGCAGTGAACCCTACTGTAAACTGCACATGCGAGGGATCCACGTTGCACACTCCTTATGAGAATCTAATGCCTGATGATCTGAGGTGCAGCACTGGGGAGTGGCTGCAAATACAGATTATCATTAGCACAGAGTTTGACTGCACAATAAATACAATGTGCTTGAATCATCCTGAAACAATCCTCCCCCCCCCCGCCCCCACCGCCCCCAGTCTGTGGAAAAATTGTCTTCCATGAAACTGGTCCCTGGTGCCGAAAAGGTTGGGGACCACTGAATCTACAGACAGTGAGCTAGTTTAGAGTGATGACCAGGAGGACAGAAATCCCATCAACATCAACCTTGAGTAAATTCAGGTTATTACAAAAAGACCATTAAAGAAATGTACAGCCAACAAACCCTAGGCAGTTATATAAGGAATATCTTCATTTGTTCTTCCTCCTCCAAACTCGAGAAAACTAAGCAGAAAGAAGAGGAGAGACTGTGACAGTGCAAACTTCATAGGAACACACACACCCCCCTCTAACTCTGAGTTAAACGAAATCACCATGCCTATTTTTCCCACTACCATATCCCCAGTGCCTAACACATAGGAGCCATTTAAGAAATACTTGTTGAAAGCATGAATGAAATAATTTTTAGAGAAGGACACAATCAGATTTGAATGTAAGAAAGAAAGTTTATTCTGGTAGGAATGGGAAGAATGGATTGGAGGAGGAAGAGGCAGAAAGATTAGGAATTTTCTTAGTTTCCTGATAATGCAAATACATAACCTTGCCTATACATCTTTCCTTCTTTTAAATAGTGATATTGTCCCTTCTCCTGAACCCATCAATCCTATCTTCCTTCCTTCCTTTCAAATAGCAACATTGTCCCTTTCCCTATCTAAAGTGAATCTTTCCAACTGTATTTTGATCTTACTGTCTCTTGCCCTCAGGTAAACAATACAAAAGATTACTCCTTCTCTCTCAAAAGTTCATACTCATGACTTCACATGAGTTTTTCCCATTGGTGTCAAACATATTCAATACTCTTCCAACAAAGAATCACAAATAACTTTACCTGACCATTTTTCCCATTCCAGTTAACAACCTGAAGTGGAGCACTGGCTAGATAGAGAGCCATTAGGATAGGCAAAGGATAGAGAGAAGCCAATGTATACATGAGCAAAGGATAGAGAGCAAAGGAATAAGAGCAAAGGATAGAGAGAAGCCAATGTATACATGAAATATTTTGTAAATTAAAGGAGGTGCTAGAGAGCACAGAGAAGAAACAATTAAACTTGTTTTGGGAGGGTGAAGGAAGGGAAGGGTTGGAAGAGGATTCTTGGAAGAGGCCATACTTGAAATTAATGTAATAGATGAGTCTGACATTTAACTGTAGAGTTAGGGAAAAAGAGCAGAGTGAAAAGGCAGCCTTGCAAAAAAATAACAGGAAAATATCTAATCCCACAATTTCCCCAATAACAATTAAAGATCAATCCTATGAGTTCTCTCGCTAACAGGCACCCCACAGGAGTTCTGTTTTGCACAACTTCTGAAAAGAGCTGGGCAGGTAGAAAAGAGATGTTCATCTTTCTCTTCCAAAATTGCCTTTGAGAATCTGCTTTTTTACAGTCTGAGGAGTTCCTGAGTGAACAGCAGGGTGCAAGCATCAGGCCTCAGCCACATCTCGAGGGCTGAGTCACATCTCCAGCAATAAAGCCTGTCTCCAAGAAAGGGAGGGGAGCCAACTCTTGCACTTTAATATCCTGCTGCTGCTTCTGTTATCATTCTGCTGCTAAGAAGAGAGAAGACGCGAATGCAGCAGTTTGCAATGCCCTGTTAATTTGGCTACAGCCATAAACCTTTACATCCCCTAAATAAAAAGCCTGAATACCTGGTTCTCTGCAAATATTCTCTACCTCCTTCACTTCTGTGTTGGCCCTATTTCCACCCAGGAAAAAGTAAATAAACTTCTTCTTTCCTAATCTTTGCCTGGAGAAATCTTTCTCAAAACCTGTGTGCACTAGCTCACACTCTAACACAGAGGGAACAATTTTCAGATTTAAATTCTATATAACTTACCAATTCAACACAAATACAGAACTCAAAGATCAAAAATAATTAAATGCAGCATATTTAATGTTGTTTTAAAAGAGTGTTTAGAGTTTATTTCTGGAATAATATTGATAGTAGTACTACTAGTAGTAGTGATGATAATAATAATAACTAACACTTATTGAGATATTACTGCCTGGTACTTTTCTAAGTACATTATATGTATGAAATCATTTAATCTCGACAACATTCCTTATCTTATAGATAGCAAAATTGAGGCACACAAAGATTAAGTTCTTGCTAGTTACAGAGTTAGTTAAGGAATAGAGTCAATATTTAAGTTCAGGCTGTCTGGCTCCTGAGCCTATGTTCTTAACCATTTCATTACTCTGCCAAGAAAAATGTGATTATTAAGTACAAATTATCTATATGGCTATTTATTTTTATCCTTAACAGCATCTAGCTGAATTATCTGGTAATAGACATTCTAAGACAGCATTCATTAATACAATAAATATTTACTGAGTACTTTTGGTATTTCCAGCACCATATTATATGTTAGATGAACATTTCTGAACAATAAGCACAGTTCCCAACTTTCAGGTGCTTATATTCTCATGGCAGAAATGAAAAATAATTAAATCATGGTTAATTAAAATCTGTGAGAAATATAATGCAGGCAAAAAATAGGATGCTATAAAAAAGCATGTGGTAAATATTTCACAAAACATTTTGGATGTTATCTTTTCTTGATGACACCAATTCTCCATTCAGAGATGGTTTACACTTTACAACATTCGCAACAAGTACTTCCTACTTAAGGTAGCCAACGTGCACAGGGATTAAACAATAATTAAAACTGCTGAGAAATGAATGTCTAATAGCTAATGTATCCAAATTGCTAATCTATATTCCTAACATGCTAGGCTGCACACAAATAATATACAAACACTGTATCTCTAGTTCCACAGACTCTCTTAATTCTCAGCATTCTCTTAGCATTTTCACACTGGTCTGTTAACATTTTCCTTTATGATCTGTTGATTATTTGCTTATTTTCATCTATTTCAAGACTAAGAAATTTGTCTCATATTTAATCAAATAAAGAAACCCATGCTTTCCAACAAAGTTGTAAAAACTGCGATTTTGTAAAAACTATGATTAGCGTGGCCAAATTGCCAAAGCAAATCTGGTTATATTTTTATTACTTGGTTCTTTAAATGGTTACCTAATTTTTTCATTTTTCTAATGAATTTTGGAAAATGGGTGACTACTAAAAGCAGGGGCTACTATTTCTCATAATAAATGCTATAAAGGCATGGGAGCTCTTCCACATCTTCCCCAAACTGAGCTCCTGGTTGTAAGAATCACCGCCTAACACTTATTAAGAATCATAGCAACTGCTTCTAGCTCATGTCCACTCACAGAGCAGCTGCTTTTAAGTTACTGCTCCACACTTCTTAGTTCCCTCGGGCATAACTGAAGAAAAGGGGAAGAAACAAATGAAACAAGAGTTGCAAAATACTGACAATTGTTGATGGGTACATGAGGATACTTTGGGTATGTTTAAAACTTCCTACAATAAAAGAATTTTGCGCTTGTCCACATGACTTTATGTGGACAATGGGATGTTACAAGCAATGGTTTGAAACGTGCCTGTACAGCTAGACTTGTATTCTTGTGCTCTGGTGATCTACCAACAGAAAAGTTTCTCTTTGGCTGATGCCCCTTCAGCCTGGGCCCCAGAATGAACACACACAGATACGATCCCAAGTTGAACCCCAGAGCCATCCAGCCAATCTGCAGCCTGAATCAGAGCCATTTTAATGAACATCTGCGACCTCATGTGTAAGAAAAAAAAGTGCTTATTTTTGGTTGCTGTAAGTTTTGGGGTGGTTTGTTACATATCATTATTGTGGGCATTTACTTTTTAGATATTGAATTTGACTCAAATACAACCATAATTTAATTAGCAGACTACAATGAAATCCTGGTGGCTTTTCTTACCACCTAGTTTCTGTTCAATCTAACCATTCTCTTAGTCACCATCCTACCCCCACTCACTTCTATCTGGCTGCTATCTTAGTCTAGATTCTATTTCTCACTCATCTATATTGATCTTCTCTTTTAAAAAATATAATTTACATACAACAAACTATATCTATATAGTGTTCAATTCAATGATTTCTGACCTACATATACACCTATAAAACTAGCAAAATCAAGATACAGAACATTCCCATTACTGCCCGGAAGTTTGCTTGTGTCCCTTTGCAATCAAATCCTCTCTCAACCCTTAGCCACAGAAAACCACTAATCTTCTGTTACTTTAGTTTATATTTTCTATAATTTTAAATAAATGGAATTAAACAATATATATTCTTTTTAGTCTGGTTTCTTTCATTTAGCCTAATGTTTTTGAAGTCCATACATGTTGTTGAGTGTTTCAATAGTTTGTTCCTTTATAGCTGAGCAGTATTCCTTTGTATGCATATACCACATTTTGTTATCTGCTGATGGACATTAGACTGTTTCCAGTTTTTGGCTATTACATATAAAGGTTCTATGAATGTTCATGTAAAAGTCATTAAGTGGATGTATATTTTAATTTTGCTTTAGAAAACAGATGTGTAATGTCTGGGGTTATAAAGTTTAAAATTTTACCTTTATAAGAAATTGTCAGTTTCCAATGTGATTGTTCAGTGTACATGCTCACAAGCAGTGTATGAGAGTTCTAGTTGCTCCATTATCTTCACCAACACTTGCTATTGGGAGCCTTTTTGATTTTAGCCATACTAATGAGTGCACAGTGGTATCTCATTCAAGTTTTAATTTGTATTTCTCTGATGACTAATGGGGTTCAGCATCTTTTCATGTGTTTTCTAGCCATTCTTACATCTTCTTTTGTGAATGTCTCCTCAAATCTTTTGTCCATTTAAGAAACTTCGTTGTCTTCTTTTAATTATAATAGTGGTTGGAGTTCTTTATTTATTTTGGGTACAAGTCTATCAGATATATGTATGCTAATATTTTCTCCTATTCTATGGCTCACCTTTCCATTTTCTAAACACTATATTTTGAAAAACAAAAGATTTTGATTTTGATAAAGTCCAATTTTTTTTACTTTTTTCTTTTATGGCTCACACTTGTTATGTCCTATCCAAGAAATCTTTGCCTACCCCAAGGTTGCAAATCTTCACTACTAGCTCTTACATTTAGGTCTAAGTCTACTTTAACTTTTGTGTATGGTATGAGGTAAGGGTCAATATTCATTTCCCCACTGAATTTCCCTGTCACCTTTTTAAAAGAATAATGTAAGTCCTTTAAGTTTGCTATTCTTTTGAAAATCTACTTTGGCCATTCTAGGCCATTTGCATTTCCATATGAATTTTCAAATCAGATTGTAAATGTCTACAAACATATTTTTCTTGAGATTATGTTCACTTAATTTGGGGAAAATTGCTATTTTAACAATACTGGATCTTGTATCCATGAACATGATATCTCTGTTAGATCTTCTTTAATTTATTTTATCAATGTTTTACTTATAATTTTTAGTATACAAGTCTTGCTCATATTTTGTTAAATTTATCCCTAAATATTTCATGATTTTGGATGCCACTGTAAATTAAATTGCTTTGGATTTAATTTTCCAATTGTTCTTTGCTAGAATACAGAAATACTACTGATTTTTAATAAATGACCTTGTTGACTTCTCTTCTGAACTCACATAAACACATTTATATAAATATAATTGGAAATGTATGTTGCAAGTATTTGTGTTTGTATATATCTCTGCTAATATATAAACATATTTATGTAATATGTTAGAGTGGGGGAGGGAAATCTCTATATTCACTGTGGAACACTGACATATCAAAGCAGGTTATAAAGGGCTTTATTTACACCGAATTTGGGAGAAATAATGATGAGACAGTCAGCAATTAAATAGCTCTGGCATTAGAATTCTTAAACAGGAAAGGGAGATAGAAAAGACTACCTCCTAAATTCTTCAAGCATATCCCTAAGTGTATAAAGTAAGTTCCTTTAATATTCCTACAGGCAACAATTTGGGATATAACACTTTGAATTTATGTTTTCCAACCTAATTCCAGGAAACAGATTCTAAGTTCCACCAGGTGGGGATAAAGGTAGGTGGAGGGGAGGTTGTATAAGGTTGTAAGAAAATGTGGCTAATAAAAGAGCTGTAAAACTAGGAGTACTATAAAAAAGAGAAAGAGTAAACTAATTCTAATTTGGAGGTCTGAGAAGAGCTGTAATACTTGTACAGTGGAAAAGGGCTTTACCTCACCTACATAGATTTAGTGTCATGAGATGACTAAGTCAAATCAATTGATGTGGAGAATAATGTATCACTAAGGCTTTAATGTATTCCTAAGTCATGTCAAGATCTGCCTTTGTCACTGGCAGTGACATCATGGCAGCTGTCATGAAGGTCACAAGGTGCAGATGAGAAAGAATGGCACAAGTGGCTGTAGAGAAGGATGCTAAGAGGCAAAGATGTGATAGACCCAGGCCAGGAAAATAAATAACTTGAGGGATGGAATTATAGCAACTACATTTTTCCAGGTGAAATACTGTTGTTGTCATTTTCAATACAAGTGCTATACACTATTGTTCTCACAAAGTATAAAGAAAAAACAGTTCCATTATTTTACTTTTTGTGTGCATAAGTCTGAGTCTTATCCAAAAACAATTTCTTTTGTGTATGTGTATACATTTATGTTCAAACATGGGAGGCATGTATGTTCTATGTTCTTTAGAACACTGTAACTATGTTATGTGAAAAAGGTATGGAAATAAATGAAGACCACCCAGATGAGAACAAGCAAAGAGCTTGCTATAGCAAGGGAGTCAGCCACCATCACTTGCATTTGGCAGAGACCCAAAGGCAGGCAGAGGAGTGGGAAAGCTTTATAGTGGAAAAAAGGAAAGGCTTCAGGTATGCCCTAATTGGAAGCACTTGACATGCTGAAGCTACAGGCAGGTTAACTAGAAGCAGGGTATACTATGCTATTGGTTGGGGGTGCATATTTGGCTTTCTCCATCCAGTTGGTCCTAGGTTGGAAGCAAGGGCAAAAATTAGAGAAGTTGTCAGTGAATAATCAAGCCCCGGACATTTTGTCCTGATTGTTACAGGGGTTACTGTTAGCTTCCTGAACTGGCTGCTGGAGACAGTAGTCTGACTTGTAGATAATAGTTTGGCTTCTTGGGTTGGCTGCTGCAGACTGGGGGTCAGGGTTCTTTTTTTATACATGGTCTGGTCATTGTCAGTTTATATATTCAATCTCTCAAAGGATAGTGTTAAGATAAATTTATTCATGTATTTCTATTTTTTCCCCTTGATTTTTGAGGATAAATGTGTTATATTTGGCTAGAAGATATTTTCCTGAAGTTCTCATTCTTTCTTTTATATTCATTATGTTTTTTAATTATATTTATTCCATTTCACTCATAGCTGGTTGATCTCAGATGGCTGATGTGGCAGAATTCTGATCCAGCAAAGCTTTATGCACCTTCCCATGTGCATTCACACTGACCTTGTATGTAGCCTCCCTCCCATGAAGAGGAAAATATAGCAGAAATTTAAAACAAATATGACAAATAAAAACTCCTGAAAGATACAGTACTCCCCACCCTTCACCCCAAAGAGAGTGAAATTAGGTTAAAAACACAGATTAAGAAATCATAGTTCCAGTTGTTCAGGCTTATGAGCCCCTTTGCAGTAAATTAGAAAGTGAAAAGAGAAATTCTAAGTAGGGAGAAACCTATGTCATTTACATATATTTACACCATACTAAATTTTTTCATTTTCCCTTCCTCTGACTTCTTGGGTTCATTTCACTCATTCAGCACACATTTAGTGAACATTCATTATGTTTCAGTCACTACACCACTATGGATACAGTGGTAAGCACAGGGGAGAAGATGCATTGAATTGTCCAGATGGGTGATTTTGGTAATTTTCGTGTTTATTTTTCCTTATTTTGATCTTTGAGAAGAAATGACTGAGGGATAATTGTTATTCAAAAGCTTTCACTAGAAAAATGCTGTGATGATTCAGCTATAGTTTAATTCTTTCTTTCTTTTCTCCAGGGCAAACAGCATATCATCAGTGTCATTATAAAAAATTTTACTTGGTTAGGGAGAATTCATTGTATAGAATTTGTTGTACTAGAGAATCCGTTGTATAGAATACATTTTAACCAAGAAAATAAAATTTCATTGCTCTCGTAAGGTATGAGAAAACAGCATCCATATTTTATGCCCTTCACTGTAATGGAAGTTTCACTTGCACACAAATGAATTCTAATCAGTGTTTTTTCACTTTAAGACTTGTAAATAGAAAAATTATCTATATAAAACAAATAATACCTTTAGATTTTAAGGGTAGCCTTCTGTTCCACAGTACCAAAAATGACTTCCATGGATCAATACAAGAGTGAGTCTTTAATATATATAGTAGGCATCTTGTGGTATAACACAAAAATGTATTATGTGCCTTTTGATGTTCAATGTTTTAATAAAACATTGACCATCAGATAAGAACATTCCTTTTAAAATTTGTTTGCAAGAGAGCCAAGCAATAGAAATCCTTGTATTAAGCTTGTAGCTCATAATCCTCTTAAACACTTAAAGAAATTCTCCAATTGTTTTGCATGATAGCTCCTATTCTCTATTTTAATATTTTTTTTTTTGGCAGCAATATAAACATCAGCTTTACCTATTCATAATTTAACTATTATGGCTACTGTAGAAAGTAAGACAAAAGCAGAAAACATAAATGCTGAACTCACCTCAATGATGTATGAGATATATTTGAGATTTGTGGCTGAATGAAGTAAACCCCCCACCTTGTCCCACCAATCTAATGGCAACAGATTGAGTAACACCAGATGGAGATCAAAAGCAGAAAGTCAAGTTTTTCAACAACTCAGTATCATGAGCAGTACCATAACCACACTAGGCAAAACTTGTCAAAATTTTGATGCAAAATACTAATTCCTTTGAGATTTAGTTTCAAGTCCAAGTAAGAGACAAGAGGTCTCTTACCCTTGATCAAAGAGATAGACCTCATCGTCCAACCAACCCTAAAAGACTGCTTAAAAAGAGAACTTCTTTACATTACAAGTAATCAACTCATTGATAATACCATTTAAATTTCTTAATATATAGTTCCCAGAATTTAAGGGGAATACTGTGTCCAAATAGGTAGTGTTCTAAGACTGTTTTAAAGTACAGTCTTCTCCCATCTAGCTTCATTATAGCACAAAATAGACAAATAAAGATGCTCTTTTATATACTTTAATATGTCTGTACAATCTAAAAATATAAATGCTAGAATTTTTTCCCCCAAAGGAAATAATGATGATGGGGACTTTTCATAACTGAAGACCTTCCAGCTGAGGACAACTAATAAAAACTGAACAAAATATATTTTAAAAATCTTTTTAAGAGCTTTAAAGAACTAACATGATTGTGATGAATCACCATGACAAGATCAGGGAAAAGATGGAAATTCAGAATGGAGAAATTGCCTACAGAGAGCCACATTAGCACAAAGGGCATTTGTTAACCAGGAAGAAATGACCAACCAGCTGAGCTGTGCTTTTGGCTATCTTATAAGGTCAGAGACACCAAAGTTGGAATCTAGGATCTGCCAAGACTGGGAACTCTAGTAAAACACTCCACACTTTGGGTTGAGACCCTTAGGAGCTACATGCTAAGGATTAAGATGAACCAGAAATAAAGCAGGTACTGCATTCCTAATTTGTGTCATCTCATCACCCTGGAAAACCTCAAACCCTGAACTTGGATGGAGGTAGTCCCAGGTGAAAGAAGCAAATGAAAACATTTACTGGAGAAAAAAAAATCATCATCCTAGGTTCAGATTATTTCTACAAATATTTTCAAATATTGGATTCAGTACACAAAAATAATTAGGGGTACGAAAAGACAAGGGAAATAACAAATAATAGGCAACAAAAATAGTAAAGGTGGGTAAAGGTGAGGGTTAGAGGACTATAGTTAATCTCATAAGATAATTTTTAATATAATACTATAAAAATAAGGTGTAATAGGGCTAGAGTCTATGGGAGGATGAGTGGTGGAGATGAAGGAAGGAGAGAACAATGGTAGAGTTACAGGAATAGAATCCATTTGATGACCTGTTTCCCCAATACCACCAGAGATAACTGGTTGAGGAAATTCTCCCTTAGTTCTTTCCTCTTCAAAGTAACTTCACATTTTAATTGTTCAATCATGCATAATGCTTCCTTCAGGTATAGCTAAACCATAGTAGCTAAGAACAAATGATATTCCAAACAATAGCATATACACATAAGCTAATAAAGGATCTAAATCAGGAACTCTTGATCTGAGACCCTTTGATAAATGTTGTTTTGGAAGTCTGAAAATCCCTTGAAATTTTATGTTTTAGTAGGTAGTGAGCAAAGGAAATTTTTTTTTTTTTTTTTTTGAGACAACTGCAACCTCAAACTCCTGGGCTCCAGTGATCCTCCTGCTTCAGCCTCTTGAGTAGCTGGGACTATAGGTGCATGCCACCACGCAAGGCTAATTTTTTCTATTTTTTTTTTTTTTTTAAGTAGAGACAGGGTCTCGCTCTTGCTCAGGCTGGTCTCGAACTCCTGAGCTCAAGTGATCCTCCCACCTTGGCCTCCCAGAATATTAGGATTACAGGTGTGAGCCACCATGCCTAGCCAGGAAATTTTCATTCTCTAGTCCTTCCTTGCCACCTCCTGAAAAAAGTAAACACTCCTACTAAGCCACAGGAGAGGTTACAAACACAAATATTTTCAGGATACGAGCAGTTTTTATATATTTGGCATGGCTAGGGGTAATGGTAATAGGAAATGATAAAGTGTATGTTGAGTTACAGAGTATACATCTAGCCTTAAGGCATTCTAATTTTCATTTTTAAATATGTGCTTGCCTATATTTTGAAACAGTAAACCTTCTCTAGTAATTTGTTTACTGCTTTAAAGTAAAAGGTTGGAGGTTAAGTTGGAGGTTTAGATGCAATCTGAGATGTTTTTCATAGTTCTAAGTAAGAACCATCTTTCACTATGGAGAGTCCAGAGAAAGAAAAGTAGGGAAGAATGGTCCCTGTGGAAAAACTAGATCATGTTAAGCTATCAACGACACAGGTCATTGTTAACCCCCAACTGAGGAAAAAGAATGCCTAATTGGGACAGCTGCACAAAATTATAAGGAAATCATAGGGCCCCATCTCTTAAAAAGTGTAAGTGTTTCTCCCACTTACCCTTCCTCTTACCCAATCCCACCTACTCTTCTAAACTACTGCCACCTTCTTTAAATTAAGTCACATAAGGCGTAAGTTAAAGAATCAACTTTTAGGGACTTTCTCTAGTTGCAGGGGAGATGCCTAGCTTTGGGTATGGAATGGGAGTTAGTAATAATGCAACCTGGTTAGAACATTCTAATCTTTGATTCTTATTAATTTTGGTTTGTTCAGACTAGTTTTCACATAAAACTATTACACAGGGCAAGCAAACCTAAATGTTTTATTAATTTTTTAAAATCCAGACAGTATGCAAAGTTTTTATGTTTAAGTGCAATTTTCTGTAGCAGTAGTACATGAATTTCATCAATTTCTTAGAGGGATATGTCACCATATAAATTAAGAACCACTGGTCTAAAAATAATGAAAACTAAATAAACTAGTTTAAAAATGAAATAAAACAAGTTAGAGAACAAAAGAAAATAAACAAGCTTCAATGTACTGTACCCATTAATGCACAGATTGTCATGGAAATGCCACCAACCCAATCCCATTTTCTGGAATTTTACACTTGTAGAATATACAATATAATTATATTAATTTTGTTATATAAGTTGCCATTTTTGAGTATTTACTATGTGCCAAACCCTTTACATACTTAACTAATTTTTAATTCTCATGACAATGCTATGAGGTTAGTATTATTACCTCTATTTGCAGATGAGGAACCTGAGGCTCAGAGAGGCTAAGCAGCTTGTACAAATTCATACAAAGTTCAAACCTAGGTCAAAGTTAGTTTCTAACCATTACTCAGTGGTTCTCAAACTTTATTGCACACACAAATTACATAATATGGCATAGCTGTCACTGAATGGCATTGTAATTCCCACCACCAGAATACTTTTTTTTTCCATTCATAATTATTTTCCCTCTCTTTCCCTTCCTTCTTGTGTTCTCATCACTCACTTAAGTTTCTGCCTCCTTTTTTCCCTCCCTTTCTGATTCCTATTCCCTTACTGCACTGTAGACCTGCCAGTAGTGCTTATGGGCACTATTCTTAGCTCCAGTGGAATAAAGGGGTTTAAAATGCTACTAAATTCTGTTTCATCTGAACCCTTACATCTGAAACATATTCCCTGTGTTTATGTATATGACGAGAAAAGAAGCTTCTGGGCCAGGCTTGGTGGCTCACACCTGTAATCTCAGCACTTTGGGAAGCTGAGACGGGAGGATCACTTGAGCCCCCAGGAATTTGAGACCAGCCTGGGCAACACAGCAAGACCCCATCTCTACAAAAAATTTAAAAATTAGCCAGGTGTGGTGGCACAGGCCTGCAGTCCTAGCTACTCCAGGAAGCTGAGGCAGCAGTATGGCCTGAGCCCAGGAGTTTGAGGCTACAGTGAGCTATGATTGTGCCACTGCACTCCAGCCTAGGTGACAACAGAGTAAGACCCTGTCTCCAAAAAAAAAAAAAAAGAAGAAGAAGAAGAAGAAGCAACAGCAGCTTCTATAGCCATTTGCATGGGGGCTGTGAACATCTAACATTGTTACAGGTAAAAAGTGGTTCCTCTTCATTAATAAGAAATTGAACCAATTATGAGAAGTTCTAATACTCCTAACATTATCTTTCTGAGCTCCACATTCAAACTTAAAGCAGTGAGTTGTAATTATTTTCTTTTTCAGTTAGAATCTTAAATACTCTGATCTTTCTTTTAGGGCTCAGGACTTCCAGCAGAAGCTAATAAAGTAAGTAAGTTTTACAGCAACCTGTTTCTATGATTAAGTGACTTTCTAAGTATTTGCCTTTATCCCTCAAGATATATATATACACACTCCCTAAAAACAATAAATGTAGCTATTCAATATTTAATAATCCTACATTAATTTTAGTAATAACTTAAGACATACACAAATACATAGGGGAAAAAAATCCTCGAAACATTCTCTCTCTCTCACACACACACACACACACAGTTCTCCCTCTTGCTATCTAGGAATAACATTTTTATGAGATTAGGGACTCTTCCTTTTGCATTTAAAAAAATCATTAGTTTGGCACTTGAGTAGGAGAACACGCTTTTAAATGCTTATACTGTAATCTTCTATCACAACTTACCACTATTCTGATTCTCTCCCATTGGAAATTGGAATAGCTGTAGAGACAGGATATACAGAGATAGAAAGTATTCATTGCTTAGCAACACTTACACTAGTGTTTCCTAGCCTACATAATTGCCCCCAAGGTATAAGAGGTACTACATACACATTAATGTATGATGATGACTGGATAAAACAGAAAGCAATTTTTGACCAGGTCAAGGAACTTAAATGCTTCATTGAAATCTCTAAGACTGATATTTTTCATGGATATGTTCCTTTGAGTTTTAAACTGAGGTTTCTAATGTCTGCTTTGAATAGACATATGTTTGAGATACAAAATATGGTAAAGGTACACTACTTCTGCAATGTTGTATTTCCATATTATTCCCTTATTGTCCTGGATTTCCTCAACCACAGCACAATTTATTCTAATGTGGAAAGTAAGGCATTTATACACCAGTCACAGTAAGAAAAGTAGTATCATATCCTCAAAAGTCACATTGATCTAAATGGCAAATTTATTCTTTGCTGACTTCCAAATCTGGGATTTATTCTAGAAGCTGCACACTATTATAAAATAACATGATGTAATTACCCAGGTTTAAAGAGAAAAGCACTATTCTAGGAAGTATTCCACTGTACTGCAATAGTACAGATTAGGCAATGTGAAAGACCTATAGACAATTATAAGAAGGGTAGCAGGGAGTTTTTAATATAAAAAGGGTTGGATATCAGGAATATCATGGAACTTTTCTATTGGAAGATAAGGGTGAAGGATTCATGCTTC
Source organism: Daubentonia madagascariensis (assembly GCA_023783475.1). Classification (NCBI taxonomy): domain Eukaryota; kingdom Metazoa; phylum Chordata; class Mammalia; order Primates; family Daubentoniidae; genus Daubentonia; species Daubentonia madagascariensis. The sequence goes on from JAKFHU010000487.1 coordinate 15,719,567, forward strand.
CAGGCCATGGAATAGCATAATGAATGTGCAGAAATATGTAGAAGACATACTAAACTGGATATTTCCAACTTGAAAGCTACATTGTGGGCATAAACTGGAATTTTGAATAAAGTGCATTGCCACAGTTAATTTATTTGTCAACTTGACTGGGTTAAAGGATATCTGGTAATACATTATTTCTGGGTGTGTCTGTGAGGGTGCTGCTAGAAGAGATTAGCAGTTAAATTGGTAGACTGAGTAAAAAAGACTACCCTCACCAACGTGGGTGGGCACTGTCCAATGTCCAATCCATTGAGGGCCTGAACAGAAAAAGGTGGAAGATGGGTGAATTTGCTCTCTCTGCTTGATCTGGGACATCCATCTTCTCCTGCCCTTGGACAGCGGTGCTCCTTGTTCTCGGGCCTGTGGATTCAGACTGAGACTTACACCATTGTTCTCAAGCCTTTGGGCTTGGGCTAAAACTATACCACTGGCTTTCCTGGGCATCCAGGTTACAGATGGCAGATCATGGGACTTTTCAGTTTCCGTAACTGCATGAGCCAATGCCTCATAATAAATTTCTTTCTATATATCTATACATGTCCTTTAAAGGTTCCTTTAAATGTACTGTAATGGGTTTTGGCTTATACTATATATATACACAAAATATATTCCCTGAAAATAACTATGCAATATAAGGTAATTCATGCCACTTTCATGAAGTCTGGATTTGGAAAAGTCTGTCATGGCACCATATTAAGATTATGATGCTGCAGCTAAGATTTGCTGATTTATCTCCTAGTACCGATTTGTTTTTCTTGATCAACACAGAAAGGAAAAATAGAGAATAAAAAAAAGAGAACAAGTACCATTTTGTACTGTACTTTTCTCTCCCACTGCTAGTCAAAAATTTTTCCAAAGTGTAACATTGTTCCACTTACTGGTATATGAGTATATGGTTAGTCTTTAAGCAGTGAATATATTTTTGTTAAAAAACATACATGAACCATATACATTATAGAAAATTACTATATCCAGTCACTATCTTAGGCTATATTTGCTGTATTAGAACAGACATCCTTAGAATAGGATTTCCTAAATTACGATCCAGGAAACTGAGATGTTAGTTCATGCTAAATGAGCTGTGCAAAACTATAGGATCTACGAACATGTGCAAAACTATAAGATCTATAAGAATAGTTTTTCAGTTTTTTCATTACTGTATCCCTAGTGCTCAGACCAAAGTCTACTATATAGTACTTGACAAATATTAAATGGATAAATGTTCTGAACTATGAAATAATAGCAGCTATTAAGAGTTGGAACATTTTAAAATATCAGTAGGGGTAAATACTAGATATGTATAATAGTGTATATATATATTAAGCTACTTTTTTCCCCTAACACTCCAGCTTTAAATCTCACATCAAACTGTCCCAATTACTACCTTTCCTTGTTGTAGTTTCTCTGGACTTTGAGGTCATACCACTTATTCTTTGAAAATTTTAGCTACCAGTACACTCTCATACTCTTAAACACTATTCTAATCATAGTTTTTCAATATTCAGACAGATGATCTTCTCATAGCCTAGCCTCTGAGTGTGTTTACCTCCTCACCTCTAGTGATCTTGTTCCCCAATCTTTCTTCAGTCACCCAATCCCAAGGTTATACCCTTAACATTGTCATTACTAATGACTACAAAATGTCTGCAAACTTAATTTCAAATGCCTCTGACTACCACCTCTGGTATTTCTAGCTCATTTCATTACCCATAACCCATTGAATTTACCACAAGGTTACTGTCCCTCACCCTTCATGTTCTCATTTCCTCTTTTGCTCAGCTTAGATCTCACAGTCCATCAACATAATCACTCCTTTGCAAACACCCTCAACTCCCTTGATCCTCTCTCATCTTATTATTCTAATCTGGCAAAACCCCAACTCTGGTTAAGGTCCACTTCTCCACCTAATCTATATCTCCAGTATAGAGTTCCAGTATAGTTAAATGTGGCTGACACAATAATGCTAAAAAATCCCTCTTTAAATTAATGACCACTAACGTTAAGTGGGATATTAGTACTGCCCAGCAATCCTACATTTCCCTAACCCATTCACTCTCTTGGAACACAGTGTTTTATCTCCTTGTCTCTTTTCAAACCTCAAGATCTCTTCCCCCATCCTCACTTTCGGCTGGTTACGTCACTCTCCATTTAATTTAGAAAATAAAAACAATCAGAAGAGGTTTTCTACAAACTCACATCACCGTATCTACCTACTTTCCTGTATCTGTGCCCATAAAATAGCCTTCTCTCTAGCTACTTTGCTCCTTTCTACAGCCAATCCCTTTACTTTTTATCTCATTTGTCATTTACTCAAGTACATTATTTTAGCATTTCTCTCCTCTCTTCTCTATCATCAATTTCCCCTCTCTACCAGAACATAGCACAGAACCAGACTGAAATTTATTTTAACTTAGAAAATTCTTGCTTGTCTCACAGCGTCCTACAACTAATTCCCTACTGCTCTGTTCCCTTTCATAGCAAGATTCTCTGTAACAGTTTATACTCATTGATTACAATTCCTCTCTCCCACTTTTAAACCTTTTGCAATCAAACTTTTGCCGTCATGATTCTACCAAAATGGCTTGTCAGTACTGTCAATGACCTTCAGGTTGCACTTCTAAATAGGATGTTGATGGAAAGCCTTAATGAAAAGAAGACATTTTAGCAAAGATCTAAAAAAGTTAAGGATGCAAGCCTGGGCTAATATTGAAAATATTTAACAATGGGGACAGCATAAGCAACTACTAATCAGTGGACATAAAACTCAAACAGGGTCCTAGACGCCATAAGAGATGTAAGTAAATCTGATGATGACACTAGAGTATCAATAAATAAATGGCATTAAAAGACATGGACCTGAATGACAATGCCAAGAAAGTGCGCATAGACAGAAAAAATATTTAAGGTCTAGGTTCTGGAATATTCCAACTTTTAGAAGTGGGAGAAGAAAAGAAGTGGCAAAGTAGACTGAGAAGAAGATGCCTGAGAATTAGGAGGAAAACAAGAAGAATGCGATAATTTGAAGGCCACAGAATAAAGTGTTTTTGGGAACACAGAGTGAACAAACTATGTTACATGTTGCAAGTAAGTTAAATAAGAATGAGAACTGATACAACTATTCTGTACCCATAATAATCAAAAATAAAAAACTTAAAAAAAGAATGAGAACTCAAATTTAAGCATTGGATTCAGCAAGATGGAGGGAAGAAAATGACTGCAACAAATGGAAAACCACAGAACTGTTCAGAGTAATGGAATCCACTTTGTAATTTATGATACATATATTTTATTTCACAACGGTTAAAAAGACACATTTTTTGTTTTGAGAAATCTCAATGAAGGGTGAGACTTCAACTGTACTGGCACGTAGCAGGCAAGCCTTACCACTCCTACACATAATTTTTCGTCACAATAAACGTATGTGAGGAGACACAGCAACGTGAAAAAAATCAAATACATAATGCTTTTCTGTATAAGACAGACTATAAAAACCCAAAACATTTGGAGATGACCACTGAGGTTGTGAAGTGATGGAAAAGGCTTCTGAAGGAGATGTGAAGACGTATACACAAACATATTAAAAAATACCAAAAGCAAAATTAAAAGTTAAATGGAAAAACAGGGAACATATGACAAAGGATTATAATCCTCGATATATTAAGAGCTCTTTTAGATGTCAATAAGATGACCATATCACTAAAATATGGGCAAAGAATATGGTGAATAAACATAATAACAAATTTTCAGACTCCTTAATAAAAACTCCTCACAAAATTATATAATGGGATGCAATTTTTTTTTACCCATCAAAATTATGCAGTATTAGTGAAGGTTTTGAGGAATATATTTTGATACATTTCTGGAAGGAATGTACCAGAGGAAAATTTAGTAATATAAATAAAAAGCTTTAAAATTTTGAATAATCTGGGATTTTTATCAATTCCATTTCAAGGAATCTATTCCAAGGAAATAATGGCAGATATGAACAAATATTTAACAATTAGTACATTCACTGAAGCACTGTTTATAACAATAGCCACCACAAAAAACTGGGACAATCTAAATGTTCAACCACAGCATATTGGTTTAAAAATTATGTTATATCTATATAATGTAATGCCATACAGACCCCAAAAAACGATATTTTAGAAGAACATTTCTTAAGATAGCAATGCTTACAATCTAATATATATATATATATATATTTTTGGAGATGGTCTTCTCTGTCATCTAGGCTAGAACTTCAAACTCCTGGGCTCAAGCGATCCTCCTGCCTCCGCCTCCCAAAGCACTGGGATTACAGGTGTGAGCCACTGCACCTGGCTATAATGTAATTTTCTAAAGTCAGTTTCAGAACATGATATACACAGTATCATCTTAATTTTAAAAGTACACATTACAGACTGAATGTGTCTCCTCTATATTTATAATATACGTTGGAGCTGTAATTCCTAGTGTGGCTGTATTTGGAATAAGGTAGTAATTAATGTTAAATGAGGTCATAAATATGGGGCCCTGATTAAATAGGATTAGTGTCCTTATAAGAAGTAAAACCTCTCTTCTCCTTCTCAATCTCCCTTTCTCTCCCCACATGCATGCACAGAGGAAAGGCCGTATGAGGACATATCAAGAAGGCAACCGTTTGCAAGCCAGGAAGACTGCCTTCACCAGAAACCAAATCAGCCAGAACCTTGATCTTGAACTTCTAGCTTCCAGAACTATAAGAAAATTAATTTGTTGTTTAAACCTCCCAGTCTATGGTATTTTGTTATGGTAGCCTGAGCAAACCAATATAGTACAGCTAATTCCTTGGTATCCATAAGAGATTAGTTAATCCCTCCCCCAATACCAAAATCTGTTGATGTTCTAGTTCCTGATATAAAATAGAGTAGTATTTGCATATCATCTACACACATCCTCTCGTATACTATAAGCCATCTCTAGATTACTTAGAATACCTAATACAATGTAACTGCTGTGTAAACAGTGTATTGTTTTTTATTTGTATTATTTTTTATTATAGTATTGTTGGTTTTTTCCTGAATATTTTTGATCTGTGGTTGGTTGAATCTGTGGATGCAGAACCCACGGATACAGAGGGCTGACTGTACATATACATAAAAATATTGCTAGGCTATATTCCAAAATAGTAACAATGCCTTTCTGGTTAGTGGGATTATAGGTGACGTGTATTTTCTTCCTTTAGTTTAATTGATATTTTATATAGTTAACATAGATAACTTTTAAAATAAGAAAACTAAAAATTATTTTCAAAAGAATACAATGAAAACATTCTTGAGAATGCTTTTGACAGTACTTAGGCTTCCAATAGACTCGACATTTATGTTTATTTTTCAACAAAGAAAACAAAGAGAACTGAGATCGCAACTTCTTCAATGGCTCAGTGATCCCCAGCCCCCTGGTATTTGTGCTGTTCTGTATTCCCTCCCCTTGAGAGTGAGTAGGACCTAGTGACTTCTAACAAACAAAATACAGCACAAAGTCATAGACTGTCACTTCCACGATTAGGTTATAAAAACTGTCACTGTGTCTTGCTTGTACTCTGCCTCTTGCTTGCTTGCTCTCATGAAGCAAGCTGCCATGTTGTGAGCTGCCCTGGGGAGAGGGCCACAGAGCAAGGACCTGAGGGTGGCCTTTGGCCGAAAACCAGTGAGAAACTGAGGCCCTCAGTTCAAAAGCCCATGAGGAACTGGATCCTTCCAACAACTCTGTGTATAAACGTGAAAGAAGATCCTTCCCTAGCTGAGCCTTGACTACAGCCTAGCTGTCACCTTGATTACAACCTGTGAGAGCCACAGAACCCAGCTACGCTGCATCTGGTTTCCTGACCTGAAGAAACGGTGAGATAACAAATGTTGTTTTAAGCTAGTAAGTTTTATGGTAATTTATTATGCAGCAACAGATAACTAATACAAGGACCTACTCTCGAGGGCACTCAATAATAATAAGCAGAATTTAACAGACACTTCCCACAAGTCTTATAAATTTAAATGCTATAATGAATAACTTCCAGAGAAGAAAAAACAAAAAGACAAAGGATCTTAAGTGACTTAGAGGTAAAGGATGGCAGTGGGGACATCAGATACAGAATTCACAGATTTCCAGCTTCTTGTGTGTCAAAACACAAGAATAACTTTCTGTCCCTTCTTATTCCCACAGAATTTTTTCTGAACACTGAACTGCAAGAACATAATTCTGCTTAGGAAAAGAAAAAAACCCACATTTTTTTTCCAGAAATAAATTTATAATAACATATATATGTGTGACAGATGTTATTAGTCATAATAACTTATGACTAATAATTGATGTTCCAGGCATTGTGCTAAGTAAATCATATGTATTATCTTATTTAATCATCACAAACACCTTATAGAGTGATATTACTATCTTCATTTTACAGACAAGGAACCAGAAGATTAGAGAGATTAAATAAAAGTCACACAGCTAGTAAGTGGCACAGTTAGAATTGAACCCACGCTTGTCTGATCCTAGAGCCAGAGCTATCACCACTACAAAAAATTGATCCTATTTTAAAAACCCAAAATATCATACAACTTTATATTTATATATAAGCTGCATGTAAAACAGGTCAATGACTACAAGTTATAGGTGCAATTTTATCCTCTTTGTGAAGCATTCATAAAAAAAGATATCACTTTACCCACAATATCCTTAGATAAAAGGCAGTAAAAGATCAACATCAACATAAAACACTCAATAATTGTAGCTAAGATTTATAGCACTATGGACCAGATAACTGTTTTTATTTTACATATGTTAATGTGTTATATCTTCACAACATTCCTATGATTTAGGTAATATTCTTATCCCCATTTTACACATAAGGAAATTACTCAGGCATGGTTAAGTAATTTGCCCCAGGTTACACAAGTAGTAAGTGGCACAGCTGGTTGATGAACACAGGCAGTCTGGCTCCAAGGTCTGTGCTCTTCTAAACCACTGGCATTTTACTCCAAACCAGTGCATTTTAGTTCCTCAAAAACTGAAAAGTTAAAATGGTTTTCACAGTTAATGAAAAAGCTGTCCATTTAGTATCTAACTAAATTATGAATGTAAACACCACATTCATAGGCCAAGCCTTTAGAATTTGTGATGCAAAAAAACCTTCAGAAAAGTCAATCTAAAAGTTATTGCGATGAGATGAGATTAACTTTTTAAATGTGGCTCAGCAAATGATACCGCAAAATATGGTGCTTTGACATGCTGAACTAAAGCAGCAGCTTCAGGGGCTCTCTGACCTCCCCTCCCACTTCCTGTCTCTCAATCCTCTGCCTCTCCCAAAGCTATCTACCTAGTAGATAGCTACCAGACCTGCCAAAGAAGAACACAATTGCCTTTGATCCCCTCCCTGAAATTTCATTAACCAGAGAAGATTAAAACTCATATCACAGAAGAAGAGACTGGAAGCTAAACATTACACCTACAGCCTAGGCGAACTTTGTCCCAAACTATTGGCTGTTCTCAGGTCCCATTCAATTCCCAAAGAGAATCAAAATTTTCACATTCCTTTATCTCCCCTTCCCCTATGAAGAAGGGTATATAAGCACCTGGACCTCATTGGATTATTAGGTAATCATTCCCCTGTGCTTATGCACACTAAATAAATTTATATACCTTTTTCTCCTATTCATCTGCCTACTGTCAGTTCATTCTTAGTGAACCTTTAGAGGGTGGAGGGGAAGATGTCCCTTGGTCCCTACATAACCAATGAAAAACTATAAAACGGGAAAACTACTAAAAATGTTCAAAGTGAAAAGCATCTGTCCACTTAAATAACTTTCAAACATGTTAAGAACATATGTGGATAGGAAAGTGTGGGAAAGAAAAGCTGTTCATATTCTAGTTCTTTGGTATGCTTATTTTCATATCTCTCATGCTTAAAATATAATGAAATTATTTCTGTTCATCTCTGTCTTCCAATCTCTACTTTTATACAGACTTTCATATCCTGATTAGGCCAGCACTATATTCAATTATTTCCTTCTTCATTCTACTTCTATCCACTATCCAACTACTAGCTTTTTATTTTTGTTGTTCTAATCATTAACAGCCTTTGTTTCATGTCAACCTTTACAACAGCATTTCTTTTTTCTTTTTCTTTTGGTGGGTGGGGGAGGTTATAGACTGCTTTGAGAACCTACTACAAAAGAAAGTACATACGTACATGTAGAAAGTTTTTATGTATAATTTTAAGGCACTAAAAGCTCCCTTAAAGCTCACCAATTTAATTCAGGTTAAAAATTCTGCTTTACAATTATTGTGTTTACAACAAAGTAGAATATAAAAACAATGTAACAGAAGACGTGAATTAGAGAAAAAGGCTTGTGGTACTCATAGGCCAGTGCAAAATCACACAGAGGGTTTTATGTACAAATTTTGTAGCAAAACAAAGGAAGTATGACTAATTATTTAGGATAAAGATAACATTAGATAATGTTCTTAGAACTTTAAAAAAGGGAAGGAAGAAAATGAAAAAAAAAATCATCTTTTTCTTTTAATTGAAATGACCATGACTATACAGGAGTTGGGAAAAGACAGTTCAAGGAACTATTCACTTTATATAAAACATTTATATAAAACATTTTATTTGTCTATAGGGGCTTGTACTTGTATAATGTACATAAGAATGTATAATGCTCATAAGAAATCCAAATAAAAAATCTTTTACAAATAACAATATATAATATGAATATGCACCAAATAACTATAAAACTTTCTTCCCTCCTTGAGTTTTTTTTTCTTTTTTTCTTCAAGATGAGCACCTCCTTGAGTTTTAAATACATCCTAATTTTGTTGTCACTTTAAAAAACACTGTCCTTTGAAAGACATTATTTTCAAAGATATTTAAAAGGATCCATATAAAACAATTAACAATAATTTATTGTATATTTCAAAATAGCCAGAAGAGAAAATTTGAAATATTCCCAATATAAACAAATGATCAATGTTTGAGGTGATGGATATCCTAAATACCCTGATTTGATCATTACACATTGTATGCATGTACCAAAATATCACATATATCCCATAAATATATCAATTAAAAAATTCCTAGAATCATAAAAAAATTAATCTCAAATTCCTTTGAAAGATTTGGTGTTGATAAAAGAATGTCTATTTTCAGAAGACTGGTCTGGATTTTGGCCCCTAACCTTGCACGTGTAGTCAGAAGTCCTACAAAACTGTCAACTTAGCCTACTGTCTATGTCAAAGTTCACATCTACACTTGAAATTTTGTATTATTATAATGTGTAACATAAAAATTTAAAAAACTAAACTATAAACAGAGAGTATCACCATCATTTACTGTCACCCGATTACTGAAATTGTTCAACAGTTCATTATAGAAATTTTAGAAAATGCACATAAGTGCAATGATGATGATGAAAAACAATAACAACGGGAAGGATGTTAATGTCTCTTGTTCTTCACCTTACTCCAGTCAGAATGGCCTTTATTAAAAAGTCCAAAAACAATAGATGCTAGCGTGGATGCAAAGAGAAAGGAACCCTTACACACTGTTGGGGGGACTGCACATTCGTACAACCTCTATGGAAAACAGTATGGAGATTCCTCAAAGAACTAAAAGTAGACCTACCATTTGATACAGCAATCCCACTACTGGGTATTTACCCAAAGGAAAAGAAGTCATTTTATCAAAAAGACACTTGCACTCGAATGTTTATTGTAGCACAATTCACAACTGCGAAGATGTGGAATCAACCCAAAGGCCCATCAATTCATTAATGGATTAATAAAATGTGGTATATGTATACAATGGAGTACTACTCAGGCATTAAAAAAGGATAAATTAATGCCTTATGCAGCAATTTGGATGGAACTGGAGACCATTATCCTAAGTGAAGTATCTCAAGAATGGAAAAACAAACATATGTACTCACTACTAAATTGGAACTAACCAATGAGCCCACATGTGCATAGAGGGAAACAAAAATCAATGGAAATCAACTGGGGGACGGGTGAAAACCTACTTAACGGGTACAATGAACAATACCTGGGTGATGGGCACTCTTATAACCATGACTCAAGAATTACAAAATTGATTCACGTAACCAAAATTATTTGTACCCTGAAATATTTTGAAATTAAAAAAATCTCTTATTGTTTATTTTGCATGTGCTAAGCATGTGGTATATACATTATTTCACTTAATCTTAGTAACAATCCTACGAGATAGGTCTTTTTTTGCTTTTTTTAAAGATAGGTCTATTTTTATCACAGTCACACAGCTAGTAGGTGGAAGAGTCATAAGTCCAGCTCTAACTCCAGAATATAAGCTCTTATTCACTAACATATGCTGCCTAAGAAAGAAAATTACTACTACCTGTAATCCCATCAACCAGATATTACCTCTGCTAACGTTAGCATTATCTTCACCAATCCTACTCTAACTTCCCAACAATCCCAGGTCTCTGCCTCCTTAGGCAACAAATGTTGCCATTTAGTGTATTCTTCTAGACATTTTTTCCTATGAATGTATATTCAAGTATCTATATAAACACATAATGTGTTAAATTACAGAAATAATGTTATGCTATATATAATGTTGCTGTGACAAGAGACTGAGGCACAAAAAAGTTACATGACAGGCTCCAGATCACAAGACTAGTAAAAACCAGAACTGTAATACAATAAGACACATGTAACTAAAAATGATCCTAAACCTATAAATACTTTTTTCTGATTATTTAGAAGACACTTTAAGATCTTGTGCTAAGAGCTTTATGATTATCACTATAAAAATAATAAAATTAGCTAACAGCATTTACAGTAAGCCAAGCATTCTGCTAAATGCTTTATATGTATTAATCTGATTTAAGATTATTATCCCCATTTTTATAGATGAGAAAACTGAGGTAGAAAGGGAAAGTGACTTGCCAAAAATCACACAGCTAATAAGTAATACGGTAGGCAGAAAAGTTACAGAATGTAGGATGAATCTATTCTCTTATTTTAGGAATTGTTTTATTAAAATCACTGATAGTTGGTTATCCTTTTTCACAAAAGTAGAATACAGACCTATCTCATACTTAAAAACTGAATTTTCTGCTTTTAAATCTAAGGGTAGTAAGGGATGCTTATGGAATTTACCCAGTAATAGGATTAGAGGGCAATGTATTTTTGGACATATTGTGCCCACTTCAAGAGTTCAACAATAAATCATGCTTGTGACCCCAGACAAATCACTTAAATTCTCTAGGTCTTAGTTTCCCCACTGTGAGACAATTATCAAACATAATTCCCTGAACATACTCTTACTCTGGTATGTCAGTTAACACCATCAATCATCTCCATGGCTGCAGTTGCAACTACAACTACATACGGTTTATCTGTATTTTTCCTACATTTTCTGCATACAGCAAATTTGATTTGAGGAATAGTAAAACTTGAATCAGATATTCTAGAATCTAATGCTATGATGAATTACTCAATTTATTAGATAAATATTCTGGATCAACAGCTATATCCCAGAGTAGCTTTCCCTAGACTTTGCAGACTAAACATCAAGGACTTGGTTTGGTTTGATCTTTCCTTTTATATGTAGCACAACATACAAAAGTTAGCCATGGGTACACAGATGCTAGGAACAAACAGACAAATCAACAAAAATACATACATCCATTTCTCAGAAACAAAAGCTTTATTCTTCCAACCTAAAATATAGGTACCAAAAGGTTTAAGTTTAGATAACACAGAAACAACATTGCCAATTACTCCTCAGAAGTCAACAGCAGAATGAAACCCACAGTCTTTAGGCATTGTTCATTCTACCACTGAAAGTATCGGCAGCCCTGTAACCCATTGGTTTCAAAGTGTGGAATTGTCAAACAGCAGCTTTAGCATCACCCGGGAATGCTAGAATTTTCAACCTACCCCATACCTACTGAATCAGAAATTCTAGGGGTGGGCCCAGTAATCTGCATTTGGACAAACCTTCCAGGTAATTCTGAAGTATGCTAAAATTTGAGAACCACTGCTCTAACCTTCAGTTTATGATTGTTGCCTCTGTGAGATATATTTTCCTAAATTTGCAGGTGACAATGAGTAAAGCAGGTGGACATGAAGATATCAGAACACTGATGGTACAATAAAATATGATTACTGTTCTGTTAGTATATCCTATGTAAAAGAAATTTTAAAAGCATGGATTGATATTTGTTTTATGAGTGTATTCAGTAGTTCATTTGTTTACTGTTTGGTACTATATAGAGATGATAACTTCAACCTTCAGGTTATCACTCTTACCTTAGTAGAAACTTATTTTCAGAGAGTCTAATAACTTTATTAGAAAAGAGCAAATCACTATGCTTTAAACCAGTTTCAGATAAGAAAAGAAAGAATAGCAATTAGCATTTTGGCATCCTATTTTAGTTTCTCTCTAGCTTTCTAAAAAATCTTAACTGAGGTTTAGTTTGGTTCAATTCTAATTCAGCAAGGAATTCATACTAGTGGAAAATACACATAAATAATCACATGAATAAACATTTTCATAGTGATTCAGCACTGGCATTCCTATGAACAGTAGCTACTTTGCTTCATGACAATAGTAATAGCTACACTATATTAAGGATGTCAGATGGGTAATCAGGAAGTGAAAGATTGGGCTCTCCTGACAGTCATTCTAACTCACAAATCTGGAAAAAAAAAGGTCTCTGATAGAATTTTTCTTCCAAAACTCAAGGAAGGAATAGAAAATTAGCACACTTTTTTTTTTTTTTTACTTTGTAACACTAAAATTTGCATGAAGAAATGCTAAGCACAATATTCCACTGCCCAAGAAGTGTGATAATACCTCAAAATATGAAAAAGATTCTTCTAACCATGTGCTATAGTACCATTCTATTTTGTTCCTTTTGGAAACAGAAAAGCTGGTTCCTAAAACATACCTGTGATTGATTTAGAAAGGAATAGTTATCCACAACAGTGAAGCCCAGGGTTCAACTCTTGGAAATAAAAATCCCCAAGGTCTTTCAATATTCAAAACTAACTCATAAAATCAAATGTCTCTCATTTTATTAGGTTTGGCCCAGGTTTTCTCCTATTGCTTTGTTTGTTTTTTGTTTTAACATGTCTTATCTGGCTTCAGCGGTATATTATCCCGACATTTCAGATCAGAGCTACTGATATCTTCCCTAGAACTAGGAATCATTTTACTCTGCTGCCCCCTAATACTGTAAATATGTAGTGGCTGCATTCACTGTGGTTTAACATCAATTTTAATGAGCAGGAATAAACAAAAGACCTAAAACCAGGTCTTCTAATGTCCTTTACTAATGCTCTGATCTAGTTGATATATTCAACTAGAGCTGTGAACATTTCTGACACAGCTCTATAGACTCACTGTAGAGAGAGTGTAAAGAATGTTGCCAGGCAACTCATCTAAGTTCGAAAGAATCTAAGCATTCATAATGAGTCTGTCTCCATTTGGCTCCCACACAAGAAGGGTTTTAGTGAACTCCTACATGTGTTTACAGGCCATTCATAAGAAGAGGTATTTCTAAAAGTGAGTGTCCAAAAGGAGTCCATCTCAGAAACCTATAATGTTTCTTTTCTAATTCAAGTTTAATGTTTTCAACATCACAAGTATCTTCTATAACTATCCACAAATCCAATCTGAATTAGGCATAATAGGTCATATGCAAAAGATCTAGCGTCGAATGAAATTCTTATAGGCTTCAACATTCCTGTTTGCACATGGCCACAGCAAAATTTCTTCAAGTATCTCAAATCACAAAGATAACCCTGAAAACTATTTACCAAAATGATTTTAATTCTTTTAAAAATTATCTTTAAAATTCTTTTCAATACTTTCATTATTGTATCAATAGTCAAAACAGGAAGGACCTTCAGCAAAAACTATTTTCTATTTAAGAAGAATATGCAATCAGTTGTAAAAAAGGTAACATGTTTTCATTAGTAGTATACATGCAAAATACTGCTCTGCTGGATGGGCCTGATCCAATCCTCCCTCTTTCAAAGCAGACACTTTGCATGCGTGCTTACCAGGGCAGTATGCATCCACGTCCAGCTTCTGAGCTGAAGTGAGGGTTGGTGAGCCAAGCTCGGACTCTGGAATTCGTGGGCTCTCAACAAACTTTGCCTTCCTCAGAGGGGCTAAGGACAAAAAGAGAGAGAGAGAGAAAGAGAAAGGAAGGGAGAGAGAAAAAGGAAAGATACAGAAGAAAAGAGAAGGGGAAAGGGAAAGAGAAACATAGAGGGGTCATGAGTAAGGGGAACAGCAGGCAACAGATGGAAGCACTTAAATGAACGACACTCTGTCAGACTCAGATCAGGTTACCCTATTTTTTGTGCCAGAAAAAAAACTAGCTGCATTCTTCATAGAGGAGATGGGTCTTGTTAAAAAGTCACTGAAAACTGCAAAAGCTAAAATCTAATATTCAAAACTGTGAGTATAAACTGTGATCATCTATTACCTTTAGCTATTTTCTCTTTCTTTTAAAGTAAAGGGCTTTCTTTTCTTGGCTTCCTTTGCCATTAAATACAGGTATTAACTAAGGAAGGAACAGGACTAAGTCTTACGGTTTATTTATAATAATTATAATCAAAAGATATTCTTTATCCAGAAATAACTACTCTAATACTCAGATGTGATAAATATTATAAGTAGGATTAAATATAAGCTATCAGGCCTAATCTACGTAGCTTAACAAGGAAATCAATCACCTTACTGCTCAGCCATTAATATAAGAAGTCAAAACTGCTGGTGGACTAAAATATTAACTAGGCCATGCCAGCTGGACACTGGATGCTAAAGAGATGTGATTTATTCCATGGAATAGCAATATTTTATGCCATGAAATCCATTCATTGTTGTAAAGAATAACGTATAATTCATGAATTGACAGTTTTACTTACTGAAAGCATGTATAAATTTTATTTACTGATTTTTTGTGGAAAATCCAGGAATACTATTGAAATACATTCAAATAATTAGGTAAATATTTTAAAAATTAAAATTATGAAGATTGCTTTGATACTTTCCAACTGAGTTCTAGTAAATAAACTATAATAGGGTGTTTAGCATAGCACTGGCACAAAAGTTATCAGTTGAATCTCAAATTGATCTGTATGTATTATATATTAGTGTCATAACTATAGGTGGCCAAGACATGTGAGTGTTTAAGATCATAATACTTTTTTCAAAAGTTTCTATATGTTCTTCAAAATCCTCATCCATTACTGACCGATAGGAGAGTTTAAGTTATTCCTAAAAGATCCTATAAAAAGTAATATAAAACTTTGTCATTACAATGGCCAGAATACTTTATTTTCTTTGGGGGATAAAAATGATGAAGTATTAAAAGAATATAGAAAATTTTTTTGAAATATGCCAGTCCTCAAAACCTATAATTAAGTAATATTTTAAGCCTTAGGGTAATGTATGTATACTTTAAGTGTATGTTAAAAAATACAGCATGTTACTGTCTCCATGGCAACAAAGGCCTAATGCTAAGAGTGCTACGGATATGTTTCTTTGCCAAAAGCAAGCTTTGGAATAAAAGAACTCTCACCTGTGCTGACAGTGTAATATTTGAGCCTGTTTCTTAAAATCACAATCACAAATAAAGATCTCAAGTAATTTAAATGTATATATGCAGGGTACTAATAGCCAATATTAGAATATGCATATATGCAGGCTACTAATATGCATATATGCAGCCAATATTAGAATCTTTTTCATTATAGCTTCACCAACCAATTCAAAAATAATGAAACACTTTACTTATGCAATATTGCTTAGTATAGAAGAAATGATTATACAGTAATGTAATCCTTAAAGCTCTTAAGTCCTGTACTAGAATTTTATTAAAGCATTGTCATGGCATTAGAATAACTATTTTACCTGCTGAGTTCTGACAAAGATAGCCCTAGTCTCTACTCAAGGGACCCTATATATCTAAAAATCTTAATAATTTTTTATAAGGAAATTTAGGGCCAGGAGACAGACCAGCAACTTAGGGTGGAGATGTAAGAAAGAAATTGATGGATGATCGAAGGATTTGAGGGAGGTATGAGGAGTGTATAAGAATTATGAGATGGAGTCAAGGGGAAAGATCAAGGTCCTAGAGATCATACAGAAAAAGGGAAATAGCTGAAGACTATGAAGAGAGTATGGACTATGTGGTGTTAATCAGGAGTTGAATAGATTCTGGCAGAGAAAAAAAAATGAAACCTCTTACTAAAATATATAATTTTCCAGCAAAGAGAGTTATTTTAGAAATGTGAAGCTCAATGCCATACAGACATCTTTATTTTTCCTTCCCAGGAAACTTCAGCTGAGGTTATCTATATAGATTGCAGTGGACATTTAATTTCTTTCTTCTACCTACCTTCACATCTACCTTCATCCATGGGGTACTGTGTATGTCTAATAATGAAGTTAAATTATTTTATAAGGTAGATATATAATGGTATTCTCACCTAAGTTATAGAAAACTAGTGTTATTTGTAACACCACTGACTTTTGTAAGTCAAACACAGGAGGTACAATCACAGATATGGCAGGTTGTACAATAGTTGTAATATTGCTTGGTGGAGAACATAAAAGGGCAAGTTGGAAGATGGGGCACAACATTTGCTTGGAAGCCTAGAATTTTAATATGCTTCATTGTGGAAAAATGATATATAAGATGATTCAGATATGTAAGAGAATTCTTTATCAAAAGGCTTTACCTCATAGAAAAAAAAAAAAAGAAGTGGTTGAGATGAGACAGAATCTAAAACTAAAACCAGGTATTTTACTGTAATATAAAAAGATAACAGGAAACTATTGCTCCAAGAAATGATCTGAACCAACACTGGGAACATGATTCTTACACTGTAAGTGACTTGAGTTTGGGAATCTGGCAGAGGTTGAGAGGAAGGATGCATATTGACCTAGAGGATGGGCATAGTGATAGAAAGATCTAGGTCTTGGCTCTAGCACTTAGAAGTAGTAACTTGGGCAAGTTATTTAGCCTTACAAAGCCTCAGTATTCTCACAAAATCATAGTATTGTTATGAGGCTTTAACTAATCCCAAGCATGTAAAGTATTTAGCACAGTGCTTGGATATAGTGGTATAGCTCACCTATAAGTTTATTAAGACACGGAGCGGTGAGGGGTATGGAAAACAAAGTAAGCAAGTGGTTTCAGACATAGTATGTAGAGGCAGCATAACACTGTAGCATAGTAGCAAGGAGTAAGATTACAGGTCTGGGCTCTGAAACTAGAAAGTTTAGGTTAGACTCCCATCTCTTCTGCTTTTTCTTAGATGTAAGAACCTTTCTGTGTCTAAGTTTTCTCTCATCAGTTATTTTGGGTTAATAACAGTACCTACCATCATGGATGATTTGTGAGGACTACATTAATTCAAATAAAATCCTCAGCATAGTGCCTAACACAGGATAAATGCTCTATAAATGCTGTTATTGCTGTTGTCATCATTACTATCACAGTTTTAGCATGATGGAAGTCTGAACTGTGTGTATGTGTCAGGGAGTAGTAAAACAAAGATATCTAAGATGTCATAGGTGGATGAGAAGAACAGTGAAATCATCAATTATTTTTTAAAAATTGAGAAGGGAATAATGTTGAAAAAAAAGTATGTTTTGCCTTAGAAAATACAGAATACCCAAACCAAAATGGTCTAGGTTAGACAATGACAAATATGTGGGTATAGAATTAAAGTTACACAGTATTATTCAGACCACTGGTTCTGAAAATGTAGTGCCTGGACCACCAGTATAATATCCATCACCTGGGAATTTGTTAGAAATGCGAATAATCATGCCGCACCCCAGATCAGCTAAATCAGAAACTCTGGAGGATGGGAGCCCAGCAATCTGTGTTCTGCAAGCTCTACAGGTGATTCTGATGCACACTAAAGTTTGTGAACATTGAATTAGAGAATCTACAAATACCACAGGCATAGCTGATTATTAAGAGGACTTTCTTAAGAAAAAACTATAATAAAATATAAATCAAGCCTCATTTCTGAGAGTATTAACATGTGTGGTAAAAGGATTTAATTTTGGTCATTCCTTGAGAAATTTAACTCTTGTGTTACATTTTTTAAAAAAGAGTCCTCAGTTATAAAGTATTAATCATTTGAGGCCTATTTTAAAGAAAAACCTAACATTATTTATACTCAGTAATTCTTCCCAAGATCACTTGGGAGAGGGTGGTTGGGGGGTTGGGTAAGAGCCGTCTGATATATCACACAGGAATGTTGATGCTGAAAGAGAAAATGCACCTGTGGAGGTTACTCTGTAAACTGGAATGTTGTAGATGATGTTGAAACACACATAGTCCAAACAAATACAAAGGCATTAAAATAAGAATTTTAAATAACTATTCAGGTGTTTGTCTTTAATAAAAGTTTCATAGCAGAAGGGAATTTTTAGAAGGAAACCGGCAGAAGACTCAGATAATCATGACAGAATGGTATAGAGATAGATCAAATCAAAGCATAGATCAAGAAAATAAGAAAGGAAGGATGACTATAAAGATGAGTAGAACCACCACCATGCAAGTATTTTTACAAAGTTGGATTTGAGATAAAAAGTATAAGGTTAACCTAAAGATAAGTTAATACAGATAATCTAATTGTCAAATGTCATAGGAGGATAAAAATATTTTAGCTTAGGCAAGAAAAATACAAGGCATACAAATTAGAAAGGAAGAAGTAAAATTATCTGTTTGTAGATGACATAATCTTATATGTAGAAAACCCTAAAGACTGCACAGAAAACATGCTAGAACTAATAAATGATTTCAGCAATGTTGCAGGATACAAAATCAATTCACAAAAACTAGTTGCATTTCTATCCACTAATGATGAACAATCTGAGAAAAAAACTAAGGAAATAATTCAATTTAAAATAGCAACAAAAAGAGTAATATACTTAGAAATAAACTTACCCAAGGAAGAAAAAGATTTGTACACTGAAAACTATAAAACATTGCTGAAAGAAATTAAAGATGGCACAAATAAACGGAATGGCATTCCTTGTTCACAGACTGAAAGACTTAATAATGTTAAGACGGCATACTACCCAAAGCAACCTATAGATTCAGCGCAATCCCTATCAAAATCCCAATGACTTTTTTTTGCAGAAATAGAAACACCCATCCTAAAATTCATATGGAATCTCAAGGGACCCTGAATAGTCAAAACAACCTTGAAAAATAATAAAATTGGAGTTTTCACACTTCCTGATTTCAAAACTTACTACAAATCTATAGTAATCAAAACAGTGTGGTACTGCCATAAATACAAACATAGAGACCAACGGGATAGAAAACAGAGCCCAGAAATAAACCCTATCATGAATAATTTTCAACAACAGTACCAGCACCCTCAATGGGGGGGAAAACAGCCCTTTCAAGAAATAGTTTTTGAGAAAACTGGATATCCTCACACAAAAGAATGAAGTTGGACTCTTATCTTAAACCATCTAAAAAATTAACTCAAAATATATCAAAGACCTAAATACAAAAGCTAAAATTATAAAACTCTTTGAAGCAACCTAGGGAGGAGAACAGATTTGAACTATAGAATTGTAAAGGAATTAGAGAGAAACAAATCCAACTTCTTATGAAAAATTTATCTGGAAATAGAAAACTATATTCTAAAAAGTTTTAACAGGGCTTTCATAGCAAATCTTATAATATTCATAATATTTTAGTTCCTAAACATTTACTACAAAATAAACCTTTGGGTATGATAAATTTTCTGGAGTAGGGGTGAGAAAGAAGAGTAGGAGGAGAAATACTGTTTGTGTTATTCTTTATTTCTTCTTTCTTAACCCCCAATCTGTAAGGCTGAAAATCTGAAAATACGTGAGAATAGTGTACTTTCAACCTATCCAATGTGCTGATTAACTATTTCTCATGCTTGTGCTTACATGGTGACATAAGCAACATCTTGAAGAAAAGGGAAATGCCAAGGAGCTTTTCCCTTTTAGTTATGTACTTCCTGCAAAATAGGGGGATCAAAAACAATAGAAAAAAACAGTGAGAGAGAAAGAAAAGCCAATATAATTTGACAATCTGGCATAGACTAGACAGAAGTGAAAAACAGTGAAGAGAAAGAATGATAATTCATATTCCTGTTTTTTGCAGGGAGAAAGTAACTATCTAAAAAAAAGGAAAAACAATAAAAAAATATAATGAAGAAAAAGGAAATCAAAATTTGACATAACAATCTTTATCAAATAGAAGCCAGTCTACTGTAGAAACAGAGTTTCTGACTCATCATAATGCAAATAAAACTACACTTCTCTGAAACCAATTCTAAAATTAATATATAGGCTGCAAAATGTCTTTCCAGTTCTCATTTCTATTTAAGTATAAGAAATGAAGTATATGTCTTATAAACTTCTCCTCTCCATCTTCCCCAATTCCATGTGTTATCCCCCTTCATCTCCCCACTCTCTTGACTCCAAACTTCAAATAAAAATTGTTGTAAGTTGTTTTACATCAAATTTATGCTGAAGTATCAAATAATTGGAACACATTTATTTTAAATGTGAATAAAGATATATTACTATAGCTAGAGATACAACATGCGTATATATTCTTGAAAACAGACTATTAGAGATGTGATTTCTCTGAGACCTATACACATATAAATGAAATATAAAATGTATGCAGTGTGGGAAAGTAAAGATGACTTTGTTTACCAATAGAAATATCAATTAGTGTGTGGCCACTAGTTATCCACTATGGGCTCTCATATGAACCTTTCCTATCTCCCGTGATCATAGTGAACTGTTTTAAAAGGAGAAAGAAATTCATTTTATCTGAGCAAAAAAGCAACATTACATAGTTTTACCATTTCCAAGACTAATAGCATTTATATCCATTAAAAATATACTGAACGCTAGCTAGTCAGCATTGACTTATGGCATATGGTCCCAATGAAAAGAGGGGCTCACATGAGTATAACATAAAGAATACAGAAGCCATCCAAATGTAGAGAAAATATTCTTACTTTGCGTCTGTTGAAAATTTAGCAATATGAATATCAAAATAAGTTCTTTTTAAAGAAAGTACCTATCACTTAAAGACTTTTATATTAATACTAACTTCTTAATAATGAAAATAAGACAAAAACCCTAAAGTAACAAAAGCCAAATAACTGAAATGCCATTAATATTATAATTTAAAATCCATAAATAATTCAAGAAAGGATGGAATAACTATACACACTAACAGTGACACAGCAAATTGCTACAAAAAATAGCAAAAACGAATGGAATTTGAGACAGTGTATTAACATGTTTATTTATTTGCAAGTAACAATTTCAAAACAATAAGTTATCACAAATACATTCATAAAGTTGTCTACTGACCAATATAAAGAGGTTGCAATATCAGGGCTAAATACTTTTCTGTGTCTAGTACTTTCTTACATAGCTGTGAGGTATAAATTGAAAATTTCATATATAGCTTCATATTGCTGAGAACTATAATACAAGTATGAATTTAATTTCTTCCTGAGATCTATACAGATATAAATGAACTTATTTTGATATTTTATTTCTATCTTTAAGTTATCTCCTTATTTAAAAGTCTTAGAAAAATTAGACATAACAAAGGCCCCACCCTCTACTAGAGATGCTAGCATGTAATAAACAAAAACAGAGGCATTGTGATACATTTTAAGGATCAGCACAATTCTCTGCCAGTATTAGGATACCTCACTAACATGAAAATTCAGATTTACTAAAAATGTAAATTTAATACTAAATGAAATTTTCACATATAAAGAATGACACTTTTTAAATGAGAATTATTTTGTTAGAAATCTGCATATAACCGTTTGTAAACCAATTCCACAAAATGTATGAGAGCCCTTCCATTCAATTCAATAGATCCTATTGTCTTCCTATCATGTGCAGAGTGCAATACTAGATGTAGCTGAATTTCTACCATGTGCAGAGCACAGTACTAGATGCTTCAGGGGAATTCAAACACAATTGACAGTCTCTAGCCCGAAGAAACCTACTGGTGGGAATAAGACAGAACAAGAACAGCTATGATACAAAGGGGAAAAAACTAAATGCCATGAAAAAGGTACAAAACAGGGGCTAGTAAGGCTTATAAAAGAGAAAAATGTACTTGGATGCCCCCCAACTTAGCAGAGTTTAATTAATGTTAATTTTCTATTAAAAATCAAAATTACAAGATGACTTTAAGAAGCTGGTTTTGAAAGAATTACTAATCTCACTAATTTATCCTCTTTTAAAGTTTCATGAGGAGTTTTATGGTTACAACAATTGAAAAGTAACTGAAGAAATATATGCTTACAGCATATATTTTGGCATATATAGCATATATAGCAAATATATGCTTACAGCATATATAGTTTGGGAGCAAACTAAATCCCAAATCAAGCAGAAAAATGAAATAATAAAGATTAAAGTAGAAATCAATAAAATAGCAAATAAAAATAATAGAGGAAAATAATGAAACCAGAATTTAATTCTTTGAAAAGAACAAAATTGAAAAACCATAATCTGGACTGACAAAAAAACAACAGCAAAGACATGAATTACCAAAATTAGGAATGAAAGAGGGGACATCACTATTGACTCTACAGAAATGAAAAGAATTATAAGGAAATATTATGAACAACTTTATGCCAACAAATTAGATAAATGAAACGGACAAATTTCTAGAAAGACACATAAGATCAAAACTGATTCATTAAGAAATGGAAAAAATTGAACAGATTTAAAACAAGTAAAGAAATTGAATTAGTAATTAAACATCTTCCCATTAAAAAGCCCAGTCCCAGTTGGCACCACTGGTGAATTCTATCAAATACCTTAAGAAGAAATAATAGCACACCTTTACAAACTCTATCAGAAAATTAAGGAAGAAGTTGGGACAGGAGCAAGTGACCTAGAAAAACAAGTTACTTCAGGTACTTGTGATCTCTTACAACATAGTTTAAGATATCGAAAGTACCTAGCTTTCGATACCTTAAATTAGCTAGATTTTATATCAACTATGTATAAGAAATCTGTAGTGATATTTAGTGACTTATGAATTTAGTTTATTCTTATTTAATCAATTAAAATAAATATAATCACACTTTTCCTTATTTTAAAAATTACTTAATATATTACCATTTTATCAAATAAAATTTAAAAACTAAACATTCTCCAACATTGCATCTATTGATGATAGTTTTCTTACAGAGCTTTATAAAAAATTTTAATTTTCCTCTGATCTTATTTGGTACTCTCGGTGGAATGAACATAAACAAAAAATATTCTTTTAAAAGGGGTATTTCAATGGTAGAGAAAATATGCCTAAACTTTGTTTCAGAAAGATCAGTGGGAAGGAATAATTCTGTTTGGAACCTATACATAGTCTATTTTTTTAGTTAGTGATATAAAACTTCTTGCTAGAGCCCAATTCTAATGCTATGTACACAGATCTAAAAACAACTACCTCACTTTCAAAAAAGCTATGCAACAACAAATAAAATAACAACTAACATTTGCATATTTTTATTTTACCCTTTTATTAACATTTTTATCTAAGCTCTGAAAAATAACTGAAGAAAAATATGCTTACAGCTGGAGCAAACTAAATCCCAAATCAAGCGGAAAAATGAAATAATAAGGATTAAAGGAGAAATCAATAAAATAGCAAATAAAAATCATACAGGAAAACAATGAAACAGAACTTAATTCTTTAAAAAGACCCTTCATAATTCTTCATTCAACCGTCATAATTTTTCTATGAAAAACACATTAACCTTTTTTGCAGAAGGGAAAACAGAATCACAAGATCTCTTGTCCAAGATCACAATAATTAAGTGGTAGATTACAGATTCACATCCAGGTATTTTTATTTCAAATACTATATTGTTTCACACATAATATTGTTCCTCAAGGTATGGGACTGACTTTAGGATGTAAGAGATGATTTTAAATGATCCATAAAAATGGCAGTTAATAGCACTGAATTACATAGTGTGATAGACATTACTAGTGCCTACTAATATCCTGGTCTCCACTCCTTTCTAGGAGTGACTACAATCACCAGCTGTTGTGCAGTTTAGAAAGGACTATGTGACTAGTTCTGGCTAACAAAATGAGAGCAGAAGTGACATAGCACCTGCATGATTCTACAGTCTGTCTCTTCCGTTGGCACAAAAATCATGATAAAGACTTATGTTGAGATGGTGGAGCTAAAAGATTGAAGCAGCCTGGACTGCCACTTTCTAAAGGAGCTGTATTACCACACAAAGGACAGCTGCCCCAGAGAGCTGCCTGGGTTTGCCGGGTGAACTAGAAATAGACATTTGTTGTGTGAATCCACTGAGATTTTTAAGGTTGTTTATTATGGCAGCGTAGCCTATTCTGACTAATAAAATAGCTACAAAGTTATTCTCTTTTCAATTATCTGTCAGTCTTTCTGCATGTCAAGAAGAAAATTTTAATGAGGTGCTATCATCAGCGAATATTCCTTCTTAACAAAGCAGGAGAAGAGCTTAGCTTCAGAGCCATTTGAAGGTTTATATTATCTAGTTAGAATTAATGTTCTAGTCAGTCTTCCTAGTTATGGCACATGATACTGATTTTCCAGTTTGACTAGTACTATAAAGTTTATTTTACAATAAAGTTATTTAAACAAAAGCATGAAATTTCAAGAAAATATTAGGTTAAAAAATGTATGGTCATAAGCAATTATGGCAAAGATTCTATGCCAAATGAATGAAATTGAGAAACAGTGCACTGTACCAAACTGTATTTCAATGTGGCAATTCTTGATCTAACTCTCCATTTTCTGTCCATTCTGGGTTAAGTTGTCAACAGGACATTTAGGC
Source organism: Daubentonia madagascariensis (assembly GCA_023783475.1). NCBI lineage: Eukaryota > Metazoa > Chordata > Mammalia > Primates > Daubentoniidae > Daubentonia > Daubentonia madagascariensis. The sequence continues at coordinate 15,744,524 of JAKFHU010000487.1, forward strand.
AACTGCATTTAAGTTGCTATCCAGTATGAAGGATAGAACTGATAAAATATTTTTAGATAATATCTATTAGAGTCATGATTGAAATACTGGGTTATATAATAAGAGAATCAGAAGATAACAGGTATAAACAGAGAAAATAAATTAATAAGTTAAAAAAAGACTTCTCATGAACAGACTTACAATCATTTCAGCAATTCAGTCATTTGATCAAGTAACCAGAGCAGTCTCCTCTTAAAATTTTTTTTGCCATCTTTTCAGGAGGGGCAATCCAGTTCTCCATACTTTTAATAGCCTTCAATTCCACTGATGGCATCGTCGTAGGTCAAAAGTGAGGAAAGAAGCAGCAACAACTGAATCTATATGTTTTACATACAGCACATAATCTCTGAAAGATCTATATCCTGGGTTATAATGCAGCATCCTAACTTAGACAAATGTGGTATGTCAATATAGAAAAGCTATAGTTACTTTGTTAAATTGAGAGTAAATCATGAAGTCATTCTTGAAAGCTTTAGAGTGATTAGTGGGTTCTCACACTTATAAATTCTAAATTGTGTTATCACACTTCAAAATATCTGAAGGGTTTCATCATGGTCAAACTTGGCACAGAAAGAAAAACCTTTGAAAAATTTGCCTCTGACCATGAAGAAAGAGAAAAGGAAAGAGAGATAAGATGGAGAAGAGAAGTATTTCATTTCAGGAGATGAAGGAAGAATACAAAGAAGGAAATGGGGACGAGTACACAGACTGAAGTAGCCCTTCTAACAGTCCAAGCACAACAAGAGCTAGCAGTGTTTTCATCTTAATGAACTGTTTGAGAAAGACTCAAGTTTCGCAAGCTCACTTTTAGCCTACGTATTTGTAAAAAATTATGGCCCTCTCCTATAGACATTATCACCACAGTTAAAGTACAAACATGTTTTCTCCTTGAATTAATCAGCGTAGGCCAGGAGCTGAAACGAACAACCTTATAATCTCAGTGACTTAATATAACAGAATAGATTTCTCACTCAATAAACATACGTGTTTAGTAGGAAGCTGTCTTTTTTTTTTTTTTTTTTTTAAAGAGACAGTGTCTCACTCTGTCACTCAGGCTGGAGTATAGTGGTGTGATCATCGCTCACTTCAGCCTCAGACTCCTGGGCTCAAGCAATCCTCCTGCCTCAGCCTTCCAAGTATCTAGGACTTTAGGCACAACCGGCTAATTATTTAGCAGGCATGAGCCACCGTGCCCAGCCCCAGCCCCAGGATGCTGCTTCTTTCTATAGTATAGTTCCACCATTATCTTAGAGACTCAGAGTTCTTTGCCGGATTCTCTGCATGTGAAATTTCTATAGCCCTGTGTGGAACTGGAACATATTATTTCCACTCATATTTCAGTCAAATTCAGTCACATGACAAACTTAACTGCAAGGAAGGCTAGAGTATGCAGTTTACCTGTGTGCCCAGGAAGAAAGGGGAATAGGTTTTGGTGAAAACACAGTATTCTTTGCAATACTCTATATAATACCTTGGAAATTCACAAAAATGAGATGCAAAGCTAATAAATAAAGCAGCAGATCCTATATTAAATTTAGTCCTGTTACTTTTAAATGGGCTGAATATATATCATCAGAACTTAAGATCAGCCTAAATTTATGTATTTCCAGGCTTTTTTTCATTTAAATATAATGCTTTATGTTACAGTGCCTAGAATAGTATCTAACATATGTTGGCTGGTTAATATTAATAGTAATTTGCTAAATAAATAGTATACAGTAGAAAATCAGAGCAAAGACAGGCATTACAAATAAGAAGTTTTAAAGTAAGTTTTAAAAAGTACTCACGGGTAATAGGGAGACTTTCATGAAACAAACAGATTGTATAAACTATCTTCACTATAATCAGACTACAATCATTTAATTTCTAGCTTTAATGACTGGATTATTTTCTATTAAAAATATCCAACAAAATACAGTGAGTTAAAAGGGAAACATGTAAAGAAAAGATACTTTTTGTGTGTGTGTTTTTTTGTTTTTGTTTTTTTGAGACAGTCTCACTCTGTTGCCCTGGTTAGAGTGCAGTGGCGTCATCATAGCTCACTGCAACCTCAAACTCCTGGACTCAAGCCTCCCAAGTAGCTGGGACTACAGGCACACACCGCCATGCCTGGCTAATTTTTTTCTATTTTTAGTAGAAACAGGGTCTCGCTCTTGCTCAGGCTGGTCTCGAACTCCTGAGCTCAAGCCATCCTCCTGCCTCAGCCTCCCAGAGTGTTAGGATTACAGGCGTGAGCCACCGCATCTGGCCAGAAAAGACACTTTGTGTGCCAGTTCTTCCACATTGAGGGACATTTGAAGGATGCATTAACAAAAGAAATCAACATCCTCTTTATTCCTGACTTTTAACACAGAGGCTAAGTAGCTTGTTTCTGATGCTCCAAGGCAGATAAGCCACTTGAGGATCAGTCTGATCCTTTTGAGCCTTGTTTTTAAGTTTTGTTTAGGCAGGTCTAGAGTAACTTTTTACTCTAAGGCTAGTAAGACCGACTACTAAGGTGTGTCCTTTCTTGGATCTCTACTGAATGCTCCAGGTTTTTAACAAGATCTAGCTGGTCAGAATGAAAATATCTCCCACTCCCATGGGGACTGTAGGAACTGTTCAGTTTATCACTCTCTGGTATTTATTTGTTCTCTAGCCTTATGGAGTCTCACTACACATCTCTGCAATTCTGTAAAGACTCAAAAGGACCCCTGTGCAGAATTTTGTAGTCTCTGCTTAATTCTCTATTCAGTACTCTGTAATTTTCAATTGCCTTGGCATCCTCAATATATGATTTCTGTTTCCTCAGTTCAGCAAGACTATCATTCTCTGCTAGAGTTCTCTCCATAGTCAAAATACCTGCTGGCAGAAAGCCAGGGTTAACCTAGTTCCTGACCCCCCAACACTCCCCCTTTCTCTCAGGGATCACATTACCATGCTGTCAACTGTCCAATGTCTGAAAACAGTTGTTTCCAGAGTAAGGGCAAGACAGTACTCACTACTTCATCATAGTGGGAAGAAGCTTCCCATGGTGTTTTAATTTGCATTTTCCATATGTTTATTATTCAGAATGTGGCTTATGTTTATTATTCAGAATGTGGCTGACAAAAGACAGAGCCATTGTCTGTTTTATATACTGCTGTATCCTTGGTAATGCCTATAATAGTGCCAGGCACAGAGCAAGTACTATTATTTGTTGAATGAATTAACTAGTTTATATTTATTTATATATTTTTAGAGATATAAATGATCTGTTCACATCCTTCATCCATTTAGAGATTAAGGCCTAAGAAAATTGGTGATGTTAAGCTGTATCCAAGGTAACTCAAGAGTAAGTATGTTCCTCCCACATCGGTTCTAATTATGTTCTGCCAGACAAAAGGATGTACTAGATACACTGATATATAGATAGAACATTAAGCAATAAATATGGAGACAACATGGTGATCCAAAGAAACAGGTACTCAAAGGATGAACACAATAACTTTCAGGACCTTCCCACAGACATTACTTCAATGGCATTTTGAATAAATTAAACAGAAATTCTCATTTCAAGAAGAAATTGGGATTTAAATCTTTGTTTATCTATAGATGTTATTACAAGGAAAAAGGCAAATTATTATTGCCTGTAACTCATTGCTGTAAATGCCATCTCTTTACAGCAGAGAATGGCAAAACTCAAATTGTATGCAATAAAATAAGGCAGTGTAGATTTTAATTACTTATTCTAAGTATCTTTGCATATATAAATCAATAATCTTTGAGTTCAGAAAAGCCTTCTGAATGTGCTAACTTGAGTGTGGCAATACTCAAATGCCAATTTAGTTTAATGGTATTAAGTTTCATTTCCATACCTCTAAAGAAGTCTGGATTTTTGACAACATAAAAAAAAGTTCCAAATTTCAAATTTTGCATATATTAGCTTATGTGCGACTACTAGTTTACTGATACAAGCAATTCTATTTGTCAGACCAACTTCTGAGTTTTACAGTAGTTATCATATATAACTCTATTAAAATTTAAAATATTATATAAATATGTTTCATCATAGGAAAATTGGAAAACACAAAAAGCAAGAATAATGTAACTAAAAATTGCAGAAATCCTACCTCTGTTAAAGTTTTAGAGCATATAGTATTTCCTATTGTTTTATTTTACATAAAATATTAATGTCAACAAAAGCAACTAAAATGATTGATGACTTCTCTTTTGAAATGTATGGCTTTTGAAAGGAATATTCAGATCTTAAAATTGGCAAATAAATCTACTGATCAACATTTTATGAGTTGCATCACTAATATGAAGGTGAATATTAGCAGTTTTCTTTGTTAAATAGCTCTCACCTCAAAATATAAAATACCTCAAAACAAATTTTACACATTTAACTTTATAACATATTTATATGTGTAACCTACACAATAATTCTTAACAGATGTGTGGTGTAACTAAAAGGCATAAAGCAAGATGTAAATGTTATGAAAATTATTAATATGTAATTGTCCATTTCTCCCAAATAAGAGGAAAACAAATCTTTTCTAGCACCTTTTAAGATAGAAATATTACATATATAATTTTTTATCTCTCATCTTATATCTATGACAGAGTATGGTGAAAGAAATAGTAGGATAAAGAAAAGAACACAGTAGTTGAAAGAAGGGGCTTTAAAGCAAGCCTTGTGTTACATGGTCTTGTATTATTTGTGTTATGGGGTCTTCAATAAATTATTTAACTTTTCCAAGCTTGTATTCCTCATCTTTAAAATGTGAACCATAATCTCTCTGAGTTGTTATGAGGATTAAATTTAAAGGGTAAAAGGTAGATATGGCTCAAAAAAGATACTAATATTTATTATCCTTTGGAAATAGACAGCTGAAGTGTAATGTGTTACTCAAGGCCACAGACTGAGCTACCGCTGGAACAGAAACTGAAATATGGATCTTGGACTGAACTCATGGTTTAGTCATAGTACACACAACAGATACTGCGTACATCTCTAAAGTAAGTGGCCTATGTAATTATAATAATAATATGCCATTTACTTCTCAAAGTTATTGTAAAGATTTAAATGTACTCATCTTTGTAAAATTAGCATAGTGCCTTGCACACAGAATGTGCTCAATGCTAGATTTTGTTATTAGCATATTATGATGGTGGTGATGACGTGATAGGCAATGGGGGGACATGGAGATGTACAAAGTAAATTTTAAAATGCTATCAGAATGTCTGGCATCTAGAGGGGATGACTTATGACATCAAAGTACAAGAAGTAACTTATACTTCTTGCCTTAGTTCTGTCTACCTCTCTCCCCACCCCTAAAAGAATAATGGTTATTTAATGGACGAAACATTCTCTTTAGTAGAACACATATTATAACAAGAGAACGAGTATAAGTCCTCTTGTATGTATGACAAGGAAAGGTATAGCATGTTGGAGAAGAGATGTTTATGAGAAACCTAGAAAAAGTTCTTTTTGAATGTTTTACTATGATTTAAAAGTATGCTAAGTTATATTGGATCTAGGATTCTGGTATTATAAATTTGAAGTATAAATTTTACCCATTCTATTATTTATGTATGCACCAAACTCTACTAGATTATAAACTCTCTGAAGGCAGAGGCTATGGGATAATCATCTCAGAAAAGTGTTTTGAGAATGATAAATAATGCATTCACACTGCTGTTTTCCATTTTGTATTAGCAATCAATAATGGCTAAAAATATGTTGACTAGGTAGAATTAATACAATTCCTTGAAAAAATAGTTTTACATATAATAAAGAACTGAGGCTAGGTGCAGTGGTGCACACCTGTAATTCTAGCATTTTGGGAGGCTGAGGCAGGAGGATAGCTTGAGGCCAGGAGCTGGAGACCAGCCTGAGCAACAAAGTGAGACCCCGTCTCTACAAAAACTGGGCGTTGTGGTGTGCGCCTGTAGTCTCAGCTACTTAGGAGGCTAAGGCAAGAGGATGGCTTGAGCCCAGGAGTTTGAGGTTGCAGTGAGCCATGATGATGTCACCGCACTTTAGCCTGGGTAACAGAGCAAGACCCTGTCAAAAAAAATTACTGAGAGAGAAACAGAGTTAGAAAGTCAGCATGTACCTAACAGTCATCATTTATTGACAATTCCAAACTGATTTCTCCAAGGCAGACTCAAAGGGTTAACAAAGAAAGCAAAAAGAATTATGGAAGGTTATTTAAAATCTATTTTTTTCTTTTTCAAAACCTCTGGAAAGTAAACTGAAGAAGATCCTAGCCAATCAATGTAGGAGGTAAAAAACTGCTACAATCTGCATAAACATGAATATTGTGCCAGTACTATAATAAAATTCTATAAGGATTAAAAACAAAATTAAGTCTTTGTCCCATGGACAAAAATGACTGTTGAGACATTTTCAAAGATTAAGTGTGAAGGCCAATAACTTTCTGGCTTGTTTTTGAAATGTGCATGCAGTTGCTACTAATCACAACAAAGAACACTTAGTAATTCCAACCCTGGGTAAAGAATCACATTTCTCTGACCTTAGAATATTTGTCAGAAATTTCCAGTCTTTGTAAGAGGACAAGTTGCTTTTCGATCTCCCTAAAACCCTGGTATCATTTGTCTGGGAGAGAGGAGGGTAGATAAGATGATTAATTCTTGAAAAGAACACGGTATGGAAAGCTCTGGTGGAAAGTTAACCATGAAAAACGAGGGCTAACTGGAGGAAGAGAATTAGCATTCTGCCAGGAAAGGTTTTGATTTAGAGGTAGAAGCAAGGATTTTTATTCTGGCTTTCCTTAAATACACAAAGGCATGAAATACTGTTTGCCTTACTCTCCTTGGTTATATGGTAGTAAGAGTGTGGTCTATAAATACGTAAAAAGTAAACACTGATTAGGCTTAGAGATCTTTCTTTTCTTTCTTTTTTTTTTTTTTTGAGACAGGGTCTCGCTCTGTCACCCAGGCTAGAGTGCAGCAGCATGATCATACCTCACTGCAACCTCAAACTCCTGGGCTTAAGTGGTCCTCCTGGCTCAGCCTCTCGAGTAGCTAGCTGGGACTACAGGCACGCACCACCACCCCCAGCTAATTTTTTTTATTTTTTTTATTTTTTGTAGAGATGAGGTCTCACTACTCCCCAGGCTAGTTTTGAACTCCTGGCCTCAAGCACTCCTCTTGCCTCAGCCTCCCAAAAGTGCTAGAATTACAGGTTTCTTAGGATTTCCATAAATCTCCTTGTTGGTTTTTTGTTTGTTTGCTTCTTAAATTTCAAAATATTAAGGGGGTACAAATGTTTTTGTTACATGGATAGCTTTTATAATGCTTACGTCAGGGCTATTTGCATCCCCGTCACCTGAATAGTGTTCACTGTACCTGTTAGGTAGGTTTTTACCCCTTCCCTTCTCCCCCACCCCCTTTCTTTATTTCCAATGACTTTTACTTCTCTCTGTGCCCATGTGTGCCCATCAATTAGTTCCAAAGTATTAGAGGGTATATGTGGTGTTTGTTTTTCTGAGACAGGGTCTCCTTATGTTGTCCAGACTCGTCTTGAACTCCTGGGTTCAAGCGATTCTCCCTCCTCAGCCTCTCGAGTAGCTGGGTTACAGGCGTGCACCACCACACCTGGCTCCCACCCCTGGTTTTTAAACTAAGTAAAACGTATTACTCTATTCACCATATTATTTTTTTTAAGATTTGAAAAAAATTCTAGTAGTAGAATGGAGGTAGAAGCAGTATTGCATAATACAGTAAAGAGGAATGAAAGCTAAAAAGTAAATCTCGAATGAAAAAATTTATACATTTTCCTTATGATTTTTGTCATTTTACTAATGTACCTCACTGGATATATGGAAAAGAGAAAACAGAATTACATAAAAACATGGAACAACAAATGGTAAGGAAGAGAACAATAAAATCAGAGTTTTTATAAAATTTTGCACTAAAGCAAAATGTTAGCTCCCCAATGCAAATGTTTATATGTCTATGGCTAGAAACAAATAACTTGAAAAAGTTTCAATATTTATGAAAGACAAAAATCTCAAAATCCTATTGAGGTTCTGCTTCTGTATGCAATAGCCCTCAAATTTTAAAGGAACTTTGGAGATCATCTAGATTGGTGAGTCTTAAAGTGTGGTCTATGGCCCAGCATCACTTGGAAACCTGTGTGGGCAGTGGTGGTGGGAAGACTATCAGAAACTCTGAAGGTGGGGCACACCAATCTGTGTTTTAAAAATCCCTTTACATGATTCTATGAAATAATATTATTAAGAAAAAGTCTTGAAAGTAAGTTGTTTACATTTGACTTAAACATCCATTAGTACTAGATATTTGTATCAGTCCCGTGATGAAAGTGAATTCACATCCAAGCCCAAGCAATTGGTGCAATATAGATAAAAACAAAACAAAGTAATTGTTTGAAACAGTAATAATGAAGTGATGTTTGGTGAGAAACACATATTTAATCCTCCCATTCCCTTTTTTCATGGGGTGGGGAAGGAATTGTTCAGAAAGAAAAACCAAAATATACAATCAATACATGATCCTGACTCTTCCTTTGCCCAGAACAGCTTTTATTTACATCTGCAGCACTATAGCCACAGGCTTTCTACATGGCAATTTTTTTAGTCTAAATTTCTATTATGATTAGGTTTATTTTAGTTTGCACCCTGATGTAGCTGTAATTGTATTCTTCTTGCTGGTAAACATTTTACTTTATCGAACTGTGCTCTGAACTTAAATAACATGGTGGAGAATCAGTCCTATATTCCTATTGCTATACTACAACATATTCAACAGCAATTTGCTTAGAGCTATTTCCTTTTAGATAAACTCTGTTTAGACACAATTCTTGAAAAATCTTTCCTGTGTTTTTAAATTTTATGCAGCATTTTGGGTCTTCTAATCTGCTCCATGTTTCTCAATTTCATCTCCCTAAATCTTTCTCTTCACTGATGCTTTCTGACTCACTCTGCTAAATTCATTTTCCCACAACTCTGAAGGAATAAAAAGTTAAAATGTTTTGGTTTTAGATTCCTGAAAAACAAAATTTACTAATTATCCAGAGATTTTAGTGGTGTTTTTGCATATCTAGGTAAGATGCAATGAGGTATATATATTACCACAAGCAGTTCTAAATTTAGTGTTTTATATATTAATTCCAAGTGTACCAAATCAGAGCTTTAAATTCTCAGGGGTGCCTCAAGGCAGAAAAAAACTATTTTGCTCTTAATAAAGAATATATAGAATTGTTTGATAATAATAACCATAATATACTTTATTATATAGAGTCAATTATAATAAAAATTAGGTTAGACAATGTCCCTTGAAATGTAAATGTTCATACAGTAAATTAACAGATTTATAAAGTGATTATCAACACTAATTCATTTTAAGAAAGGAATTAACAAAACAGCAAATAAAGGATAGTAAAATTTTCATTGTGCTACCTAAACAAGCAAACAAAAATGGCTGAGAGAAACAATTAGCTTAGATACTGAAGGGGAAATATAAATAGCTTTCCCAACTTTATTTCTTATTTTATAATTGTACAGACATATAACAGAAGATTACTATAAAGAAAATAGAAAATGGTTATTATAATTTATCTTTCCAATCTAATTAGACTTATAACAACAGGTAGGATACCGTAGATATGACACTAACTCTCTTGCTCTTAGTTGTTCCTATGTTTTTATGTGCATAGGTGTACTTTAGATTTAGTAAATCTATCATGTACTTGTAAGTTTTCAAAATTATTTACACCGTTAGCAATAAAGACCACTTAAAAGTTTTATATGTCTGTGAACATATACTAATGATACAAGCATAGGTAATATTCAGTGCTGATCATATGGCACACACTTCTAAGCATTTGACATACATTGTTCATCCTCATAACATTCTTATGAGGCAGCTACTCTCATTGTACACATTTTATAAAAGAGGAAATTGAAACTTGGAGAGTGTGAATAACTTGTGAAAAGTCACACAGCTAGTAAGTGCTGAACCTTGTATGTCTGACTGCAAAGTCCAGATACTTTACTTCTATAAACTGCCTTTAAGTATGCACTTCAACCCAGAGGAACAAAAGATTCTTTATACATAACTCTCCAGTTTGAGAGAGGGTATTTAAGCTCAATGGACAGGAGTGATATGTCACTAAACACAAATCTCCACTCACAACTAAACTTGTATCTAATTCATACCAGAGACAAGACCACAATTTAGAGGTATATTCCATACTTATCTGTGATTCTTCTCAGAATTCTCACAAACTTGGTCAGGGCTATTGAAAAATATGAAGGTAATGTATACAAGAAGCCCTCTTCGCCTACACTGATAGAGACTAGTAGCTGATTGGTGTTTCTAAAATGTTGGAAGTGAGGAAGGACAAAATAGATACATGTTATTAGACAGTTTTCCTTAAAATAGAAATGTACATTTATGAACCAAACTTTTGATGTGGGGCCAAGGCCTTTTTGTTTGAATATGAGTTCCAATTTTTCTTTCCTGCAGAAAATGCACTAAAATGTATAGTCTAGTCAATTTCTTTAAAATAAAACAAAAACTTAGACAATCTAAGTATAGATGAATTTTTAAAATATCTTCACCCTAATTCATTACAGTACTTTTTAAAGCAATTTACCTTTACTGATATTTTAACTGAGCTTTTCCAAAGCTTTTAACATAACTTTCCTAGAAATAATAACTCTTTTTTACAGATATCTGTCTTCTGAATTCATATTTTATTAGTTAAGGTATATGTAATTTAATTATATTACCACAATAACAAGTACAATGGGCATTATTTAACCGCCTCTCAGTAAGCACAGGCCATCACAGGGACAACAGAAGTATCTAGGTGTATTAGAATGTAAACTACTGGTCTCTAATATACATCATGTCCTGACAACAGTCAGTAGGTGTCACAAAGGGAATGGAAAACATTAATTAATCCTGCAAGTGGTTAGGTGAAGGTCAGTTAAGAAAGTTTCTCCTGTACCTGGTAGAGCTTACCCACAGTATGCGGGGCAGGGTTATATGCAGAATGCAGACGAGAAAATGAGACAGGACTCAGAAGCCTAATTGAACATCTTCAGATGTCACCATGCTTATAAGGCACTAACTGTCAAGATTTAGATTTAGAAATAAAGCCCAGAGTACAAAATCTTGCCAATCTCCTATGGTGATGAGAACCAGTGCCCATAATTGAAAGGACAGTGATGGAGTAGGAAATTAAACCATGAATAGATTTCCATTAAGAAATCATTTATACTTTGCCATATTTCAGTCTTTAAAATTATATAATTCTTATGACATTCTACTAGCTATTTTCTCAAAAACTATTTGAGGAGTAAAGTGTGAAAACCAATAGAAACATAAAACAAAACTATTTTAGACAAATGAAACTTGATTAAGAAAGTCTTTTCAAAATCCAAGGCATAATCTAGGAAAAAGTATATAATCAGAATTAAAGTCAAATTAAAATTAAGTTAGAAGTAGAAGAGGTAGCTCATAGTTCAGTGTCACATTGTATAAACAAATGAGATATTGCTTAAAATAAATCTAAGCTAAATAGACTAGATATTAACACATCTATAAAAAATGGTTCATTAAGCAATGATTTATCCCCAGAATGGGGAAGAGTAGAAAATACTAGGCATTTGGTACAACGAAGAGAATTCTACAACACAACAGAGAATACCTAGTGATGATAACAAGAAAATAACAGCAAATTTTAATCTCAGTGTTGGCAAGCTAAATCTGTCCTTTTTTGGTACTTGAAAATGAGAAAATTACGGCCAGTCACAGTGGCTCACACCTGTAATCCCAGCACTTTTGGAGGCCAAGGCAGGAGGATCGCTTGAGACCCGGAGTTCATGACCAGCCTGAGCAACATGGCAAGACCTCATCTCTAAAAAAATTAAAAAATTAGCCAGGCATGGTGGCTCACACCTGAAGTCCCAGCTACTTGGGAAGCTGAGGCGGGAGGATCGCTTGAACCCAGGAGTTCAAGGCTACAGTGAGCTATGGTTGTGCCACTACATTCCAGCTTGGGCAACAGAGAAACACCCTGTCTCCAAAAAAAAAAAAAAAAAAAACAGAGAGAAACTTAGTCATAACTGCAATATGTCCTCAGCCTCAGGCTTAGGTAAGCTGCACCTCATATATCAGAGCAACTTTCAAATAAGTTTTCAAAACAGGTCAAAATTGGCATGAAGAAAGCTATTTCTTCCTTTTCTAGGCACTACAATATTGTTAAAGAGTCCTAAGGATCAGGGAGGAGAGAAAGAGCGTGACTCATCTGTCCTGCCTACTTCTGGCCTCTGTTTAAAAGTGTTTACCATCACAAGCTTGATCAATAAATAAAATGGTGAGTCATGCATTTCCAAGATCTCACTTTAATAAAATCTTAGTGAGTACAGGCTCTTAACAGTATAATAGAGTTATCTCCTTTGGCCTGCTTTGCTGAAGGCATTCAAGCTAAGAATATTATTGAAGCTCTAGGTAAGTTCAGAATGTTTTATTGATTTATTCAACAAACGTTTATTGAACATCTAGTATGAGACTATATTCTATATGCCAGGCACTGCGCCAAAGGCTGAGGACATAAAAATAAAGAGGATAAATATTGTCTCTGCCTTATAGAGAGACAAGACATAAACCACGCACATACTAAATATACTAAAAGTTAACGATAAACACTTATTATGATCCAAAACCGTTCAAAGTAACTTACTTATTTAATCCTCATAACAACCCTACGAAGTAGGTACTATTATTACCTACTTTTTATAGATGAGGAAACTAAGGCACAAAGAGGTTAAGTTAGTTGCCCAAGGACACAAAATTAGTCTCAGACAGGATGCAAAGCCAGGTAGTCTGGCTCTAGAGGACACAAACTATGTTAGATAGCCTTATGCTATACTATATTGCTAAATAATTTAAAACTTCAAATTTGTAATAAATGCTAAGATGAAAAAGCCCACTGTGAATATATAATTTTATCATAATCCTAAGCTTCTCATTTTATCATATGCCGTAATAATGTGACAATATATTTATTTGTTCATATTTTTTGGTAGAGGATTCTTTTAAATAAAACAAGGAAGAGGAAATGACACATGTATCAATTGTTTTGGTTTGAATATGAAACCAGTTCCCAGTGGAAGTAATATAAATTCATATTGAAATACTTAAACATTAATGATTATTCTATTACTGTTATAAAGAGATGAGAACACCAGTATCCACTTGACAGCAAGATGTTTTCTAAATCCAGGCATGCTTTCTTTATTGTCATATAAGTTTAATTCTTCAGATTAGAATTTTAACTACTCTCTGCTCACTTTAAAAATAACCTTCCTAGTAAAAGAAAAAACAGCTTCCCTTTTCAACACGGAAAAAAGTGAAAAGTACAAAGGACAGAAAAGCAGAGAAAGGTACAGAGAGATATATAGGGTTTTGCAATACCACTATGTGACATCATCTACAACAACTATTGTTACTGGGTACTTAGTATGTACAGAGGCTGTTGTAAGCATTTTACCTGTAAAAATTCATTTAATCCTTACAAACCCTATGGTAGTTGTTATATCCATTTCATACATGAGGAAACTGAAGCACAGAGAGGTTATATTACTTGCTCAGTGTCACATAGCTAGTAAGAGGCAGGTTCTGAACTACCGCATTATATTGCAGGAGTTAAGGTAAAACAGTTATCTGCTTTAGGGATAGCTTCAGCTATCTGAATGTAAAAAAGGGAAATTTACTGGGGTGAGGATATTAAATGGAGAAAGAGAAACTTATTTTATCTTCAAAAGTCTTGAAGAATCCAATATATGAGTGTGTATCATAGACACCAAAAAATAACTAGAACCCTAAAAGTGTATTTGGCTGTCACTTTCTCATTAGATGCTTCCTTTTCTCACCTCCCTCCCACCAGTTTCATGTAGCTTCTCTCTCTTTCTCTTCTTTAATGAAACAGAATACAAATATTTGCGAAATGCTGACCACTGCAGCTAGGGGTTTGGACTACAGTTCAGGAAAGCAAAAAGCACAACCACGTAACAAGAGATTCATGGTCCATTACAGTTTCTAAAACTGTTCCAAACCTCAGCTTCTGTGATAGTTATAACCACCTTGGTTCACTAATATCTTTCATACTGTTCTTTATTCATCCCATCTGTCTTTTAACATGGGTTTTTCTCTTTTGGTCCCTTAAGTGGGTATTTCCCAAGGTTTACTTCTTTACCCCCTCAATGTAGGTACTAAAATTAGAGAGAGACCTAAGTTGAAATCCTGATCTCTTATGCCTAAATAAGGTTAATGGTTAACCTGATTAGGTCTTGTTTTCTTCATACATAAGATTAGAGCCATAATAATTCAAAGTGCTAATAAAAAAATAAAATGAGTAAATGTGAAAATTTCTGGTAAATGCTCATGAAATGTTTACTTCCTACCTTTTCTATTTGTTCAATTCTCATTCTTAAGAGATTTTACCTACTCTTACAATTTTAAATATCTTCTCTATGGGTATAACTTCCAAATTCATAGCTTAAAACCTTACTTATTTTTAAAGTGCTGAAACCACATTTCCACTCTTATATCCTATCACCTTGAACTCAATGTGTTTCATTCTCTCAAAATCAGCTGTACTTCTAATCTTTCTGTTCCCCTTAATGAGGCTACCAGTTCCCATTCTTAAAATTTTGTAATCATCTTTTTTTTTGTCCCACCCCCTTCCCTATAATCATCTTTTACAGATCTTACATATTCCTGGATTCTATAACTGGTCAGTCACCAATTTGCTTATTCCTCCAAAATCTTTTTCTCTTTGTACCTTTTCTACTCTACCATCTTAGTTTACCATTGCCTCAAAGGCCTTCTCAATCTGGTCCCAGTTTTCTCTTCCACAGCATCCTTTTTTATGAAACCTCTGTTCCAGATGAACTGATGTATTACCATCTGTATCATTCCTGTACACTCTTGCTTCTAAGTTTTTACTCAAGTCACTTTATCATTTCACTTTCTAATTCACATAATAAATCTAATCTTTCCTTCCATTAAAAAAAACCACTAGTTTTCAAAATAGTAAAGTGCAGTTTATCTGGGGAATTTGAATAAATTATGTTTCCAAAATCTTATGGAGTGCCAAGATGATTTCTGTCATACTTTGTTTTGTACAGTTATCCACTCTTCTTTCCTTCTAAATGACATAACTTTCTTTAGTTATTTCCTAAAGTGTGGTCTTTGGAACACTTACTTGATCCATACAATATTGTAGGGGTCACGAAAGAAATAAAAAGGGTTTGTTGTCAAATAAGTTTTAGAGATGCTAGACTAAACAGTTTAAAAGGTTCCTTTATTGTAGGACTTCTCAGAGCTTTAAAAATGCTAAACTGCTAGTTTCTCCATCATCATTCTTCTCTATTTCTGACATGAAGATACTCCTTTCACATCCTACTATAGCTTAACCCAACTTCAAACCACTACTCACTCTTTTGACCTGAGTAAGCCTTCCAGGTTCAACCAGATTCATTTTTAATCCTTGCCTCTTGATTCTCAATCATTCTCCAGAGAAATATATGCTTCTTTTATTTCAGGATCTCTATTTTTAAAATGATACCCAGCCCAGGTGATCTAAGTAGTATGTCTCAACACATTAACTGCCACACTAGGAAAAAAAAGTTTTTCCTTGGGGCCACAGTGTTTTATTACAAAAATAGAATAAAAACTTTGAAAACAAAACAATCCTTTCCAATTTAATGAAAAATTTGTTATTTTCTATTGTCATCTGTATGTGAGTTATATGCAACTCATGTGGCACTAGAATCAATTTTTACACTGCACACCATGAGTTGTATGTGACTCACGACATACTTATTGAATTTTTTTCTGAGAACTGTGTCTTTTGTTATTCCACAGGTATTTAGCTGTGTCTGGAGTGGACCTTGGGTGGTCCTGGATGACGACCTCTGAATCATACCCCCTAAGTATATGCAACAATGTCACATCGCCGCATACTATCCTATCGATTTTGTTCAAAGAGCCACCAGGCAAATATTCACGGGGAAATGCGCAATCAGAAGATATGGTAATCAGAGAACGCAGTTCAGCACGTGTGGCACGCTTGTGTGGGCCGGCTGGAGCAGGGCGACAGGAGGTGGGGGAGACGTGCCCACTGACAGCGAAAACAATGAGCAGAGGTTTCACAGCATGTAGGCATGCTATGGACCTTCCCGCCTAGTCACCAGTTCTACCTTAGTATAGCTTCTGTGACCAGAGCTGTGATCATCACATAAGTTTATTTTGCATTTTTCATTCTCAAGAGAAAACGTCTAGAGAAAATGAGTGTAAGGAATTGTTGGTTGAAATGGTGAATGAAGTTTTGGACATGAGTGATGAAGATGTTGATCTATTTAGTGATGATTCAGAGAAGTACCATCCTGGTGGAGAGAGTGGGGACAGTTCTGATAGCAGCTGCAGCCCACCAAGAAAACTAAAAGAACATTACATGCAGATCTTTCTAATGGGAAGGTTGTTCAAAATCTATTACTTAAACAATTGAAGCAGTTGTAGTAGCTGATTTCAGTGAGAGTGATTCTTCGCCAGATGTTTTTGAAGACCCTGTAGTGACCAGTTTAAGTGGTCCAGTTTCAGGAAGTAACATGAAGATTTCTGACTTTGTTGAAAGTAACCCTGGTGTTCCAACCGAAATTGCGGTAAATCTCCATGAAAAAACACCTTATGATTTTTTCAAATTCTTCATAACAGATGATGTTATTGACTACATGGTGAAGGAAACTAGCATCTATGCAAGTCAGACCTTACAAAAGAGTAATGTCAAACTCCCGACTATAAAAGTGGTATGATGTTACTTCTCAAGAAATGGAACGATTTTGGGGAGTATTGTTTTGGATGGGCCTTAGCAAGAAGCCAAGACTCCTGGACTATTGGTCAAAAAACATTTTGTATGACAATTCAGTGAAAAAGCTTGTATTACATAACCGCTTCGAAATGCTTCGGAGAATGTAGCATTTCTCTACATGAGATTCTTCATGACTTCTCAAGATCACACTCTGATCTTTTGAAGTTCGGTTGCGTAGTCCATAAGAAAGTATTCGAAACATGGTGCCATTTCTTGGACGTTATATATGCTTCACAAGGCCAGCCCCAGGCTGAAAACTAGCATGAGTTAAATACAATTCACATGGCAGTTAATGTGTTAAACTGGGAATACATATAGATGGGCAGTAGTATGTATGCAAATTTATAGGAGAAAATGTTGTACATTTTCCTGAAGAGTTAGTTTTATTTAAAGGTTTTTTTTTTTTTGGAAACATTTTTATGATAAATGTGGAATGCAGATTATTTTAAAGAAAAAATATGAAACTTTCAAGGCATT
Organism: Daubentonia madagascariensis; assembly: GCA_023783475.1. Classification (NCBI taxonomy): domain Eukaryota; kingdom Metazoa; phylum Chordata; class Mammalia; order Primates; family Daubentoniidae; genus Daubentonia; species Daubentonia madagascariensis. The sequence goes on from JAKFHU010000487.1 coordinate 15,761,931, forward strand.
TCCAGGTTTGCTGCTGAATGTCCCTTCAGGCTACATCCCAGACCCCTTTGGTAAGCATTCAAATTCCTTTGCACTAATGGTACTCCTAAAGAAAAGTCCAAGAAACACTGATATAGGCCAATGGAGTGGAAGGGTGGAGAAAGTATCAAAGTATCACTGAGAGAATGCTTCCTCTGTGCCACGTACTATACTAGATGCTTTACATATATTGTCTTATTTAATGCCTATGATGACATTATTAAAGGGCATTATTTCATTAATTTTATAGAAGAGAAACTTCAGTGAAGTTAATCTATTTAAGCTGCAAAGCTTACAGTGATGAAAATGTTTTATTATATAATGTTGGAGTGATAAAGAACATACATTTATCATCGAAATATTATGATTAATTCCTATGGGAAAAAATACCTAGGATAACTAGGAACCACTCTTTAAAAATAATTTATCACTAATGTGAGTCTTTCAGTCTTAATGTAGACCCTGACAGAAATGAGGTACCCATTTTCTAGTAAAAGCTAATTAGTGGTATTAACACATTCTCAGATATTCAGAAGTGTTACTAGGAAAACATAGTTAAGTTTTAGTTAATGAAAACTAGGGAAAAAACTTAAGCCTTTATATTTATAATTTTTATATATTATTTATTCACTAGCACATTTCCTCCCAAATAAAAGCAATGCATACTATCAACTAAGATTTTACCCAGTTGTATATGAATAATACCAAAAAGACTTTTTAAAGGATTTCAGAAAGTAAACCTAAAGATGTCAAACTCTTTTGAAATTGAGGGGTTAAACCATAACAGCACGAGGCTTAATTTTTTCATAGAACACTGCCAGTTAAATCTGCAATTTGTATCTTTATATACTGAAATAAACCCGATGGCTCTTACTTTAAGAAAACCTAACATATGATATACAGATTCACTAAATCAACTTAATAAGGGATTGATTATTATAAGAGAACTTACTGCAGACTCTCTTAAAATAAGGAACTTTACTAGTGGATTTTAAATTAGCCAATTTTCAAACAAACAAATAAATAGGTTTATATAAAACCTTTCAGAAATATATACATTGTACAAAGCCCCAAACAGGGAAAAAAAAAAAAAATCAAAGGAAGTGCCAAGGAAGATTACTTGAAAATGAATAAATCTGTTAATAAAGATACTAACTTTACTAAAATGTGCCTAAAACAGTATTTGTTACTATTAATAAGAATTATAGTTTCAAAGATAATGGAATATAAAATCCTTTGTTTTGTATATACACATTTGTGAGGACAGTCATAAAGGACTTATAATGTATTGACTTATAATGTACACAGTTATTCAATATACACAAATTTAAAAATTCATATTTTCTTAACTTGCATGGCAAGTTAAAATGTGACTATTCAATTTATTGAATCTGTTACAGATTGACAGAAGCAAAATCTTTTTATTAATGACCTATATAACTGTGAGTGGAAGTGATTAATACTTTCATTATCCTTTGATATATTAATTCTCCCTATTTCAAGGTTTCCTAAACATTGGGTAAAGTCATATATATAGATCTATAAGCAAAAATCTCAAAAATGGAAGAAGAAATAGAAATCAAAAGACAGAATGATAAAATAACAAAATCTTTTTTTTCTAATTGTGTAAATTAAAGGAACCCAGTCATGTTACGAAAGTATATACTCTCTGAATAACATGCATTTAAGAATAACAACTCAGGAAGATAAATAACTGAAAGAACAAGTCTAGATGAAAATGCCTTTTTCTTTCTTGAGGTGGCTGAAGACCATTCCAAATATTCTAATTTTGAAAAGCCAAGTTCCTACTTTTGGAACATTTCTAAGTTACCATGGTCAGCTGAAGAACTAAAAAGAAAGAATAATTAAAAGCCAAAAACCAGTCTTTTGAGAAAATTCAATCTGTAAATTCAATTTATCTTAATTTAATAATTACCAAATGGTCTAAAAATACAAGCAGAAAAGGTAAATTTCTAGTTTAGCCTGAATTCAACTGGGAAAATAGACAATAAACATCATATACCTTGAAAAATATGTCAAAATTTTAAAAGATTATGCAAGAACATCCATTTGTAAACACTCCTGTTAATGAAATAGTAAGATTAATTTGATGTATTAAGGAAGCGAGTTTATGAAATTCTAGGTTATTTTTTAAAAAGGTATTTTACTTATAAGGATATTGCAATAGGAAGTAGAGACTTATTCTAGAACCACAATCTAACAAGAGAAACAATCTAACCTTCACATTTACATTAAAAAATTGAGTTTTTAACAGATTTCTTTGCAATGAATATTTTTTAAAATATGAAACTATTTTAAAGATTCACATACACATATAAATATATAAAGTAAAAGAAGACACAATGAAAAATTAAATAAATGGGCCAACTGACAGTTTCTTAATGGCTTCCCTGAAAACTAAGTGTCAAATTCTCCTAAGCTACATTTTTTTTTCTACGAAGCTCAAAGTAGGCCTTATAGCTTAGAAATCCATGTAACACACAAATTCTCTATTCATCATACTCACAGGCTTTAGTTTTTCTTCCTCATTAGTCAAAACTACACAGTCTTTTCCCCGGAAAACCTGAAAGGCTTCTTATTCACTGGTCATGTTGTTATAAGACCTGGCACATCAGTAATGACCCCCACTTTAACCTCCAGCCAGCTCTTTACGCTGTCCAGAACTTACTGTGCATTACAGGTGATACTTCTTATAGTAGATGTTGATTATGGTCCCAAAGCACAAGAGATGCTCCCAAAGGGGTTTAGAACCCCTAACATCACCTGCTTCTTTTTGTATCCAGAGAAGCAATGTGCTATTTGTTTTGAACTAATGATTTCAAGAAAGATTATACAGATGAGTTCTTTTCATTAGATTGCTTTACATAAGCTTATCCTTTCAGATACCGCAGCAAATATAGACTGCATGATTCCATTAGGATAAAAGAAATATTTTTATACAATTTTTCTCTGTGGCGCAGTTTAGTTCACCCCTCTGTTAGAACAAATTGCTGGAAGAACTGGTTCTTAGGTTTCTAATGGCGCAGTGTTAACAGAGTGAATGATTCACGGATGTTCTTCTTAACATTCAGGAGTAACACGGAAGGCCAGCAGTGCAGCCCAGGTCCAGAGCTGATGAATGGTGCAGTGCTGCTGTTGTCATAGCAACCAAGGGGAGGGGGGAAAAGCAGCACCATATAAGGAGCTGCGACATGGATTCTGGGAACAATTTATATTTAAAAGCTGTAAGCTTCTCATGCCTTAAAGCTGTAAACTCCTCTCTTACTGATTCCTGCTCATGTTTCTCTTCTGAATTTCTGAATCTCAGCTATGTGAATATACATTGCAAACTATAGTAACTAGGTAGACACCAACAAAAAACTGCATGCTGAGGTAATTTAAAACCTTAATAATACTTTTGCAAGCTAACATGTGTCTGCAGTATCTTCATAATTTATTGGGTTAAATGTTAAAATTAGTGCAATATTTTGTTGCAATGTAAGGAACTGTCCTGAATTTGAGATAGCAGAAAACTCATTTTTAAATACCTAGAGATATTAAAATCCTAAATGCCTTTTATTCAAAAGGTATGCATCAGACATACCAAAACTGCAGCACCATCAACTGACTGACTAATAAAGTAGCAATGACACCAATTTCAAAGAGAGGCATACTATCTCTTGCATTCCTTCTAGATGCAGACAGGTCCAAAAGACACTAACTTCACTGCAAATGTTCACAGCCTTCATTCATGGTCAAGGAAATTTCTACGTCAATCACTGGTAAGACAGGGTTACTATTCCACCTCACACTTGTGAAGGCCTCTCCCTACTGGGCCTGGAGAACATTTTTCTTGTCAGTGTCTCCTTACCTCCCCCAAATCAGGAAGAGATCCTCCTCTTGTAGTGGACAGCAGGATAGCTTCCAAAAGGAATAATGGGAGAAGGGGGAGCTAGAGAAAGCACTAATGTATGAATTGTCATAATGGTATTCTCTGCAGTATTCTGTACATGGCTCTGAACTGACTTGTGCAGAAAAAAAAAATCTTTCATTAGACTTATAAAGCCTGGTCCACTGGTGCTATGCTATTTCATCTATTTAGACAGGGTAATTCCATATAGAAATTGTTCTATACATATCAATGTGTGTTCCATTTCCATCACCACCTATTTAATGATATGTTCAGATACAATATAAGGCAAAATATTAGGTAAATTTATTTATTACATTGTTCTGTTACACGGGCAGCATTGCCATTATCATTCTGGTACAATTATGCATTTGTTGGTCAAAGATTTATGACACATTTATCTCCATAAATGATGATAACCTCAGTAAGACGTGTCTAAAAAGGAATGCAATGTAGTGTTAGAACATGCATTTAACTAGTCTTCTGACTGTAGGTGTACTAATAGCTTAGCTACTTATCAGACATAACCCTGGGTAAGTCACTTAACCACTCTGACCCTCAGATTCATAACCAGTAAAGTATGGTTAATAACAAACTTCTACCTTCTTCCTAAAGCTATTGTGGGAATAGAATAAAATGATGTAATACAAAGCCTTGATGTTCTAAAAATCTATGTCATCTTATTTTAAAATAACTTAATTAAGCAAAATAACAAAGATAAAAAGGAAAAATGGATTTCAATAGAAGTCAATAGAATAGAAATTTACCTGAAAGGGTAAATATTTTTCTAGGCTAGTTTTTATGCTTGATTGGATATTTGGTCTTATCACATTGCACACTGTCACAAATAACTATTTCTTTTTAGAATTATAGTAAACAGAGATCCTGTAGACTAGTGTTAAAGGATTATCTAAGATAATCATATAAAAGTAATTCTACTGCCCCAACATGACTTATGTCTTTAGAAAATGGTAACTTGGCGATAAAGAAGTATAAGCAGTTTCTACAGAACGGTAATACTAAAGAACACGCAAAGTGATAAACTTATTTCAAATAATCTTCAGTTACTTTTTATCTTACCTAACTATAAAACTGTAGGGTAAACTTAAAAATGAGCATTTATGTTTGATTTGAAAATTCCATGGACAGCATACCTTAGTTCTGTTTCCTTGATACCCTAATAACTTACATCTAGTAAGCTTTCCGGCCCGGGAAACCGTGACCCGCGTCTCTAGCTCCCCCCCGGGCCCCGGCCCCAGGGCTAATCCGCTGGGGGGGGGAAGGGCCTTTCCCCTGTGGGGGCCGGGGGAAAAGCGCATCCGTGGGTTCCGGGTGGGACAGACCCCGGGAAAACTGTAGAGGTGGGACCTTTGAGTATTGGAAACATTTTTGAAAGCTCGCCATCTGGTTCTGTTTACCCCCCGGCTCTGGCCCCCGCAACTCCGCTCCGGGCTTTCCTAGTGCCCCCCTCAGGTCCCAGCCCCCCTGACCCCGGGAGTCGCCCCTTTTAAAAGGTTTGTGGCCATAGTGACTTTTTGGATAACTGGGGTTCCCATGACAACCAATACCTCAAAGCCCCCGGGCTAAAACCAACAGCCCCCCAAAAACCCGGGCCCACGTTCAATAGGGAATTTCGCGCCCCAAAAGTTTCTTCCAGCTGCCACTACTCCCCCCCCCCGTGGGAAAATCCCCCCGGGGGGAGCTGCTGGGGGTAGAGACGGGGCCCCCTGCCCTCGCCTTGAGGTTTGGGGGGAAAAGGGATAACAATTTTGGAAAAATCCCCCCATCAATCGTTTTACCGGGAGAGACCCACATCAAAGGGCAGGGCCCCTTTTGGGTAGATGAGCAACCTTGAGCTGTGTAAAATTTCCCCAAAATCCCCGTCTAACCCGCAGCCAAAGGAAATTTTGTTTCTACCAGGAACCCCAGGGAAAGCAGGGTTCCAAAAATAAACCCCAGGAGTAAAAAGACCCCTCCCAAAGCACAGGGGTTTCCTCCCCCCAAATGGGGAAACAGAGGGCTGCTAGGAAAAACCGAATACCCAAACTTTAAAAGAGAGGGGGAGGACTCATATTTTCAAGTTTCAATTTTTTTAGCTCAAGGGCCCCTGGGGGTCATTTTCCCACACTCCATGGGGGGGAAAAGAAGACCCCAGGTCGGGTTTTAAATCAAGATCCAAAAAAACTTGGGTTAAAAAACACTAAAGGGAATACGGGGCCCCAATTTTCCCCCCTGGCTTGCAAGGAAAAATAAATTTTGGCCCGGTGACCGGGCCCTTAAAAATAGCTCTAACCCCCCCACTCTCGACCAAAAAGACCAAAAAAAAAACCAGGGGAAAGAAATCAGGGGAAAATTAAACAAATGAAAAGTCACCCCCCAAAAAAATTTTAGGTTTCCCCAGCAAGGATACCCAATTTCCCAAATTTAAATGGGTAGAAGGGCAGAAAAAGGAAATTTTGTTTTTTGGATTATAAGAAAGCTCAAAAAATTCAAGAAAAAAATTGAAAACCCCGCACAAAAAAACCCAAAAAGAAAATGCAAGAAATGAATGAAAAATCTCCAAAAAAAAAATCCTTTCCCAAAGGGAAAAAAACCCCCCCCCAAAAAAGGGAAAAAAAGGGGAAAATTTTTCCCTTTCCCCCCTCCCAAAACCCCCCCAAAAAATTTTTTTTTAAAAAAAAAACCCCCTTTTTTGGGGGGGAAAAAAACCCCCAAAAAATTTTGGGGGGGTTTTTTTTTTTGGTTGGGAAAAAAAAACCAAAAAGGGGGGGGGGGGGTTTTTTTCCCCAATTTAAAAAAATTTAAAAAATTTTTTTTTTTTCCCCTTTTAAAAAAAGGGGGGAAAAAAAAAAGGGGGGGGAACCCCCCCGGGTTTAAAAATTTTGGGGGGGGGGTCTCCCGGCCCGGGGGGTTTTTTTTTTCCCAAAAAAAACCCCAAAAATTCCACCAAAAAGGGAAAAAAACCCGGGGTTTTAAAAAAAAAATTTTAAAAAAAAATAAAAAAAAAAAAAAAAAGGGGGGGGGGAAAAAGGTTTTTAAAAATTTTAAAACCCAAAAACCCCCAAAAAAAAAAAAAAAAAAAGAAAGGAAATTTTTGGGGGGGGGTTTTTTTTGGGGAAAAAAAAAAAAAATTAAAAAACCCCGGGGAAAAAAAAAAGGGAAAAAAAAGGAAAAAAAAAGGGGGAAAAAAAAACCCCTTTTTTTTTTTTTAAAAAAAAACCCCCGAACCAAAAAAAAAAAAGGGGTTTTTCCCAAAAGGAAAAAAAAAATTTTTCCGGGGGGCCCAAAAAGGGGGGGGGGGAAAAAAAAAAAACCCCCCAAAAAAAAGGGCCCCCCAAAAAAAAAAAAAAAATTTTAAGGGGAAATTTAAAATTTGGGGGGCCAAAAAGGGGGGGTTTTTTAAAACCGGGGGGCCTTTAAAAAAAAATTTTTTTTGGGGGGGGAAAAACCCCCCCGAAAAAAAAAGGAAAAATTTTTTTAAAAAAGAACCAAAAAATTTGGGGGGGCCCCCCAAAAAAAAAGAAAAAAATTTTTCCCAAAAAAACTTTAAAAAAAAAAAATTAATTTCCCCCCTTTTTTTTTTTAAAAAAAAAAAAAATTTTTTCCCCAAAAAAAAATTTAAAAAAAATTTTTTTTAAAAAAAATTTAAACAAAAAAGGGGGGAAAAAAAAAAAAAACCCCAAAAAAGGAAAAAAAGGGGGTTAAAAAAAAAACAAAAACCCTTTTTTTAAAAAAAAAAAAAAACCCCGGGGTTTTTTAAAAAAAAATTAAAAAAAAAGGGGCCCTTTCAAAAGGTCAGGGAAAAAAAAAAGGGTGCCCGGGGGGCCCCCCCCCTGGGGGTAAGGTCCCAAAAAAAATTTAAAAAAAAAAGGGGGGGGAAAAAAAAGGGGGGAAAAAAAGAAAACCCCCCCCGGGGGTTTTTTTGGGGGGGGGGGTTTCCCGGGGGGTTTTTTTTTTAAAAAAAAAAAAAAATTTTTTTTTTCCCCCCCTTTTTTTCCCCCCCCCAAAAAATTTTTTTAAAAAAAACCCCCCCCCCAAAAAACCAAAAAAAATTTTTAAAAAAATTTTAAAAGGGGGCCCCCGGAAAAAAAAAGTTTTTTTGGGGGGGGGAAAAGGGGTAAAATTTTGGGGGAAAAAAAAAATTTTTTTTTTTCCCCCCCCCCCAAAAAAAAAAAAATTTTTAAATTTTAAAAAGGGGGGGAAAAAAAAAAGGGGGAAAAAAAAAACCCCAAAAAAAAAAAAACCCAAAAAAAAAAAAGGAAAAAAAATAAACCCAATTTTAAAAAACTTTTTTTAAAAAAAAAAAATTTTTTTCCCCCCCCTTTTTTTAAAAAAAAAAAAAAAATTTTTTTTTAATTTTGGGGGGAAAAAAATTTTTTTTCCCAAAAAAAACCCCCAAAATTTAAAAAAATTTTCCCCCCGAAAAAAAGGGGGGTGGAAAATTTTAAAAAAAAAAATTTTAAAAAAAAAAAAGGGGGGTTTTTTTTTTAAAAAAAAAAAAAAAGTAAAAACCAAAAAAAAAAGTTTTGGGGGGTTTTAAAAAAAACCCCAAAAAAAAACTGGGCCCCCTCCCGGGGGGGTTTCCAAAAATTTTCCTTTAAAAAAACCAAAAAAAAAAAAGGGCCCCAGGGGAAAAACCAAAACCCAAAAGGGAAAAAAAACCTTTTAAAAAAAAAAATTTTAAAAAAAAGTTAAACCCCAAAAAAAAAAAGGGAAAAAAAAAATTTAAAGGGGGGGTTTTCCCCCCCTTTGGGGGAAAAAAGGGGGTTTTTAAAAAAAAAAATTTTTTTTTTTTAAAAAAAAAAAATTTTTTTTAAAAAAAAGGGGTTTTCCCCCCTTTTTTTTTTTTTGGGGGGTTTGGGAAAAAAAAATTTTTTTTAAAAAACCCCCCAAAAAAAACCCTTTTATTGGGGGAAAAAAAAAACCAAAAAAAAAACCAATAATACAAGGGGAAAAAAATTCCCCCAAAATAAACAAGGGGAACCCACTTTTCAAAAAGGGGAAAAGAATTAAAAAAAAAAGAGGGAACCCGGGGCCCGTGGGGGGAAAGGGAAAACCCCCCTAGAAACTATTTTAAAAAAAAAGAAACCCAAGATTTGGAATTGAAAAAAACGAAAGGGGGACAAAATTAAAACCAAAAAAATTGTTTAAAAAAAAAAAACCCCCCAAAAAAAAAAAAAAAAGCTAACCTTTTGCAATGCAACAAAAAAAATAAAAATTTTAAAAATTTTTCAAGGGGTCAAAAAATATTAAAAAAAATGAAAAAAGGAAAACAGGATAAAGTGGAAAACCACCTGTCTTAAAAAAATTTAAAAATGGCTTTCCCTAAAAAATTTTTCAAACAAGACCCACAAAAAATTTTTTGGCCCCATTAAAAATAAATTTCCCCTGGGGAACCAAAAAGCCCCCTCCCCAAACAAAACCCAAAAAAAAAAAAAAAGGGGGTTTTCAAAATTAAAATAAACGGGATAAAAACCCCAAAATGGGTTGGGCCCAAAAACGACATTAACCCCCCGGGGCCCAAAAAAAACAACCCCATACGGCCCCACTTTAAAATTAAAAAAATACACTGGGAAAATTTTTTCCCCAAAAGGGGGGGAAAATTTTTTAAAAAAATCCAAAAATACCCCCACCTTCCTTTTGGTAAAAAAAACAAACCCAATAAATTTTGGGGGAAAATTTTAAAAATCTTATGAATTGGGGGTAAAAAAATTAGGAAAAACCCCCAAAAAACACAGAAAAAAATAAAAGGGGCCTGTCAAATTTGGGTTCTGGCCAAAAAAACTGAAAAACACCAAAAAGGGAGTATTTGTGCCAAATATAAAAGGGTTTCCAAACTTAAAGTTAGGAAAATCCCCAAAAAAAACCCCCTATTAAAAAATGGGAAAAAAAAAAAAAAAAAAAAAAAAAAAAAAAAAAAAAAAACACATAATCAAAATCCAGGCCCACACAATTTACCATTCAGTGTTCTACAAGAACATGAAGATTTACACATGAAACTAATAGTAGTAGTAAAACCACATAGGAAATTCAAAGAGCTACAGGACTAAAGGATGGCAAAATATGGATATTAATAGTTTATATAAAATTTTTACAAAATGAAAAATGATCACTAAAAGTTGATAAGGGGTCACAAGGAAGAGTAATTCCAAAGTAATTTCATGTCTGTTTTGATATGGTCACTAGGGTAGAAATGAGGAAAATAACACAGTTGTAGTACCATCTTGATATTAGAAAGGCCGTAAATGAAGTCTCTTAAGCTAGAGAAGAGCAGATATGATAGCTGTTTTCCAGGATATAAAGAACTGCCATGTGAAAGAAGAGGTTAATTTATGTCATATGGTTCTAACAGGCAGAACTAGGACTAATAGGTAGGAGCAACAAAGGGACATATTTCCATTGATGTCAATTGGAAAACTGATGGTTAAAACTATTGAACAAAGGAACAGGCTATGTTACAAAGTAGAAAGCTCACCATCATTGAAAGTGTTCACACAAAGACTATTGACTATCCACTTAGATTGCTGTGACAAATTTGCGTATGTATACGTAAAGTACTTAATACTTTCTAGGACACAACAACAGTTCAATAAACATTATCTATAATTACTGTTACTACTATTATAATTATCATTATTACTTAAAAGTTTAGTTAAAACTTTTCTGTAAAATCATCTGGGTCTGCAGACTCTTAGGGATCTTTGATTTCTATGGTTATTAGGCTAGTCATAATTTTAAGTTTTCTTGAATAAATTTTCTAGTTTGTTTTCTTCCATTTCATCCAGGTTTTTTTATGTTGTTTTGCTATAAAGCTGTATATTGTATTTTCTTATAAAAAATTATCATTTCTTATTCTATATGTTCCATATGTTATTTATCTTTTCTCTCTCCTCTCTTTTTCACTTTGACTATTCCTATCAAAGATTCTTCTGTTCTCATAGTCTTTTCAAATAAACGGTGGCTTCATTGATGAATACTAGTTTTTTGTTTAGTTTATTCATTTCCACTTTTAATTTTATTGATTATTTCTTTTACGTTTACTCTTTCTTATTCTATCTTTTTGAGTCATATAATTAGTTCATTTACTTTTGGTACATCTTGTGTTCTAATAAAAGTATCCAAGGTAATGACTTTTCCATAGAGTATCATTTTGGGTACATTTCCTAAGTTTTAATATATGATACATGTAAATTTCCAATTTTTTTAACTTAGTTTCTACTTTAACCCAAAAGTTATTTTTAAACTCTTTAAAATTTTAGAAGTGGGAAATGAATTTTTGCCTTTTTGTTGTCAGAGTCTATTTTGATTTTCAGTGAAAAATAATGTGTACTGTATAGAGATGTCTTTATAGCCAAATATATAATCAATTTTACAAGAAATTCCTAAGTGTTGGAAAAGAATAGTTCCTGTTTGTTTCAATGTAAGTTTCTACACTTAGTTGAATTAAGCTTTTTCATTGATACATAATAATTGTACATATTTATGAGGTACATGATATTTTGATACATGTATACAATATGTAATGATCAAATCAGGGTAATGATCAAAACTGGGATATCCATCACCTCAAACACTTATCATATCTTCATGTAGAGAACACTCCAGATCTTCTCTAGTTATTTTGAAATATATAATAATGATTTAAACTTAATTGTATTATTCAAATTCTCCGTATCCTTTATATTTTGTGATGCATGAAATCTGCCTTAAATGTGAATTCATCAACTTTCCCTTTCATTTCTAACGTTTGCTATATATAGTTTTTCTTTTTAAAAACATTTTAATTGAGATATAATTCACATATCATAAAATTCACCCACTTAAAGTGTACAATTCAGTGAATCTAGTACATTCACAGAGTTGTGCAACCATTACCGTAAGCTAAGTTTAGAACATCTTCATCACCCCAAAATGAAACCCCATACCGTTTAGCAGTCACTCCCCATAACTGTCCCCCTTGTCCTAAGTAACCAATAATTAACTTTCTGTCTCTGTAGATTTGCCTGTTCTGGACATTTCATATAATTGGAATTATATGATTGGAATTATACAGTCTTTTGTGACTGGCTGCTTTTACTTAGCACAATGTTTTCAAGGTTTATCCATGTTGTAGCATGGATCAAGACATAGTTTATTTTTATTGCCAAATAATACAGATATACCACTCATCAGCTGATGAATATTCAAGTTGTTTTCACTTTTTGACTACTATGAATAATGCTGCTATGAACATATGTGCACACACTTTAGTGTGAATGTATGTTTTCATTTCTCTTGGGTTGCTTTACATATTTTGATGTCATGTTGTTTCATGTATAAAAGACAAATAATTGTTAATACCTACTTTGTGAATTGTACTTGCATAAAGTATCAAGTAATACTTTTTGCCCCAATTGTTAATTTCTTAATTTAATTTAATTTTTTTTTAGTATTATTGCAAATAATATCCTTTTCTTAACATTTGTCTGTTATATATTTTTCATTGCTTTATTTGAAAGTTTCCTCTCATTTTACTTTAGGAGTAACCCTTATAAATAATATATCACTGGAAAAGCTTTTTTACACTTTGATACTTTCTGTCTTTATTAATGAAATTGATGTCATTCATATTTCTCGTGAGAACTGACTTATTTCCTCTTACTTGACTTCTTGTATTATCTATTTATTTTTCTTTCTTATTGTTTCTTTTTCTTCGATTTCAATTTTCATCATAACCTTAAAAGTCATCTAACTTGACAGAAATGAAACTATTTCATTCAAAAAAATACAAATGACTTGTTATTATGGATCTTTCTTCATTAAGGGTCATTTTGGCATTTTTGCAAACTTTCCCTAGTGGTAGCTGAATAGAGGCAGGAAGACAGGGCTACTATATTTCAATGGAATGTACACAGTAATACTATAGCTGCTATAAATAATCCTGCTATAAACTAACACTTCTATACTGTAAATAATACTTCTACTCTGTATGAGTGACTTCCATTCAAACATGAAAAAAATTAGTATAACAGAAAATTACTTTCTTGTAAACAAACTCATAGGTTATATTCCCATAAAATCTAAAAAGAGCAAACAAGGATGCCCACTTTTACCACTTCTACTCAATGTAGTACTGGAAGTCCTAGCCAGAGCAATCAGGCAAGAGAGAGAAAGAAAGGGCATCCAAACGGGAAAAAAGGAAGTCAAACTACCCCTGTTTGCCAACAATGTGATCTTATACTTAGAAAACCCTAAAGACTCCTCCAAAAGACTCGTAGAATTGACAAATGAATTCAGTAAAGTTTCAGGTTACAAAATCAACGTACACAAATCAGTTGCATTTCTACATACTAATAACAACCAAGCTGAGAATCAATGAAGAACTCAATCCCACTTACAAAGATGCAAAAAAACCCACAAAAAACTGTGGAATATACTTAACCAACCAAGGAGGTAAAAGACCTCTACAAGGAGAACTACAAAACACTGATGAAAGAAATTACAGATGACACAAATTAATAGAAAGCACTCCACGCTTTGATTGGAAGAACCAAAATTGTTAAAATATCCATACCCCCCAAAGTAATTTACAGATTCAATGCAATTCCTATCAAAATACCAATGTCATTTTTCACAGAATTAGAAAAAACAACCATAAAAATCATATGGAACCAAAAAAGAGCATGAATAGCCAAAGCAATCCTAAGCAAAAAGAACAAATCTGGAGCCATTACATTACCCAATTTTGTATTATACTATAAGGCAATGGTAACCAAAACAGCATGATACTGGTATAAAAGTAGACACATAGACCAATGGAACAGAATAGAGAACCCAGAAATAAAGCCAAATACCTACAACCAACTGATCTTTGACAAAGCAGACATAAGCATACACCCTGGAAAGGACCCCCTATATTCAATAATGGTGCTGGGAAAACTGGATAGCCTTATGCAGAAGAATGAAACTGGATCCCTCTCTCTCACCATACACAAAAATTAACTCAAGATGGATTAAACACTTAAATGTAAGACTTGAAACCATAAAAATTCTAGAAGAAAACATAGGAAAAACTATCCTCGAAATTGGCCTAGGTAAAGAATTTATGACTAAGACTTCAAAAGCAAATACAACAAAAACAAAAATAAATAAATGGGACTTAATTAAACCAAAAAAGCTTCTGCACAGCAAGAGACATAATCAACAGAGTAAATAGACAACCTATGGAATGGGAGAAAAGATTCACAAGCTATATATTGACAAAAGCCTAGGGTCCAGAATCTATTAGGAACTCAAATCAGCAAGAAAAAAAAAAAAAACCATTAAAAAGTGAGCAAAAGACACGAACAGACATTTTTCAAAAGAAGAGAAATTGTCAACAAGCATATGAAAAAATGTTCATCATCACTAATCATTAGGGAAATGCAAATTAAAACCACAGTGAGATACCACTTACCACTGCCAGAATGGCCACTATTAAAAAGTAAAAAAAACAATAGATTCTGGTGTGGATATGGTGAAAAGGGAATGCTTACATACTATTGGTGGGAATGTAAATTTGTTCAATCTCTTTTGAAAACAGTATGGAGATTCCTCTAAAAACTTAAAGTATATCTAACCATTTGATCCAGCAATCCCACTAATGGGTATCTAACCAAAGGAAAAAAAGTCATTTTATCAAAAAGACACCTGCACTTGAATGTTTATTGCAGCACAATTCACAATTGCAAAGATATGGAATCAACCTAAGTGCCCATCAATTCATGAATGGATGAAGAAAATGTGGTATATATACACCATGGAGTACTACACACTACAGGGGCCAAGGACTTGAGGCCGCAGGTTCCCCACAGCTGATAGGAGTAGAGAAAAGGGAGCTCTCACTTCCATTTCAGGCCTTGAAGAGATTATTTCTGTAGTCTTCCATACCAAAAGTAGAGAATGTTAGGGGGTTATTACTTAATTCAATATAAATAACTTCTGTTACCATGAATTAGTATTGTTAAAGAAAACCAGAGCTGGACAGTAAAGTGGTAAAAATAGATTTTATTAAGGAATTATTGCAATAGAGAGAAAGAGACCTGGGCTTCATTATAGAACTGGGCTTGATTCTGAATACGGTAAAGAATTTTGGGGATTTATAGCCAAAGAGCAGAGTGGAGGGTGGAAGCGAGGGGAGAGTCAGTGGATGGAAAATTATTGAGGGGAATTATCAAGGGTAAAGGGATTCTTGCAAAACCAGCTGAATAAGGTTTTGCTGAAGGCAGGTTAGGTTGACCAGATATCAAGAGTAGGGAGATTCTCACTAAAGTGAGTTAGCAGGATTCTTGCTATAACTAGACTCGGCAGGCTGTGGACAAGGCCTTAGAGGAGGCCTGATTAAAAAGAGGGCTCAGAGGAGCCTGACTAAAGTTTGGTCAAGGAGAGAGAGCCTTTGCCACTATGTGTATTTTGAATACCTAAAAAGCAACATAAATCATCAAATAAAGAATCCTTTTGTAGTCAAAAAACAATAGATGCTGGTGTGGGTGCAGAGAGAAAGGAACGCTTATATGCTGTTGGTGGAACTGCAAATTAGTACAACCTTTATGGAAAACAGTATGGAGATTCCTCAAAGAAATAAATGTAGACCGACTATCCCATCCAACAATCCCACTGCTGGGTATCTACCCAAAGGAAAAGAAGTCATTTTATCAAAAAGATACCTGCACTCGAATGTTTGTTGCAGCACAATTCATAATTGCAAAGATATGGAATCAACCTAAGTGTCCATCAGTTCATAAATGGATACAGAAAATGTGGTGTATATATATATATATATACCATGGGGTATTAGCCATAAAAAGGAATGAAATAATGTCTTTTGCAGCAACTTGGATGGGACTGGAGGACATTCTTCTAAGTGAAGTAACCCAGGAACCAAAAACCAAATACAGCATGTTCTCACTTATAAGTGGGAGCTAAGCAATGGGTATGCATGGTCATACAGAATGACATAAAGGACACTGGAGACTCAGAAGGGGGAGGATGGGTGGAGGATGTGGGATGAAAAATTATCTATTAGGTACAATGTGCACTACTCAGGTGACAGGTATATTCAAGCCTAGACTTCCCCACTATGCAATTCAGCCATGTAACAAAAAACACTCTACCCCCTAAGTCCATTTAAATAAGAAAAAAAGAATTTGGAATAAAGAATCAACAACAAAAAAATTTTTTTAATAAAAAGAGTAGCTTTAATTATGTTGCAAATCCAGTGTGTATATATCACAAAAAGATTTTTTTTAGGTTTACCCATATTTTAGTTTGTTTAAAAGAATGTTTTTTAATTTCAAAATGTTAAGGGGGTACAAATGTTTTCATTACATGGATACCTTGTATAATGCTTAAATTTTTAGCGTGCCCACCACCAGAATAGTGTTTTTTGTACCCTCAACCTCTCCCAAGCTCCCCTCCTCTTGGTTTCCAATGTCCTTTACCTCTCTTTGTGCCTGTGTGTGCCCATCGTTTAGCTCCTAATTATTAGAGAGTACATGTGGTGTTTGTTTTCCCACTCCTGAGATACTTCACTTAGGATAATGGTCTCCAGTTCCATCCAAGTTGCTTCAAAAGACATTATTTCATTCCTTTTTATGGCTAATACCCCATGGTATATATATATATATATATACACCACATTTTCTGTATCCATTTATGAACTGATGGACACTTAGGTTGATTCCATATCTTTGCAATTATGAATTGTGCTGCAACAAACATTCGAGTGCAGGTATCTTTTTGATAAAATGACTTCTTTTCCTTTGGGTAGATACCCAGCAGTGGGATTGTTGGATGGGATAGTCGGTCTACATTTATTTCTTTGAGGAATCTCCATACTGTTTTCCATAAAGGTTGTACTAATTTGCAGTTCCACCAACAGCATATAAGCGTTCCTTTCTCTCTGCACCCACACCAGCATCTATTGTTTTTTGACTACAAAAGGATTCTTTATTTGATGATTTATGTTGCTTTTTAGGTATTCAAAATACACATAGTGGCAAAGGCTCTCTCTCCTTGACCAAACTTTAGTCAGGCTCCTCTGAGCCCTCTTTTTAATCAGGCCTCCTCTAAGGCCTTGTCCACAGCCTGCCGAGTCTAGTTATAGCAAGAATCCTGCTAACTCACTTTAGTGAGAATCTCCCTACTCTTGATATCTGGTCAACCTAACCTGCCTTCAGCAAAACCTTATTCAGCTGGTTTTGCAAGAATCCCTTTACCCTTGATAATTCCCCTCAATAATTTTCCATCCACTGACCCTCCCCTCGCTTCCACCCTCCACTCTGCTCTTTGGCTATAAATCCCCAAAATTCTTTACCGTATTCAGAATCAAGCCCAGTTCTATAATGAAGCCCAGGTCTCTTTTTCTCTATTGCAATAATTCCTTAATAAAATCTATTTTTACCACTTTACTGTCCAGCTCTGGTTTTCTTTAACAATACTAATTCATGGTAACAGAAATTATTTATATTGAATTAAGTAATAACCCCCTAACATTCTCTACTTTTGGTATGGAAGACTACAGAAATAATCTCTTCAAGGCCTGAAATGGAAGTGAGAGCTCCCTTTTCTCTACTCCTATCAGCTGTGGGGAACCTGCGGCCTCAAGTCCTTGGCCCCTCAAGGATCCCCAAGTGCAGCCCCTCAATTGAACCCAAACTTCACAGAACAAATCCCTTTATTAAAATGATTTGTCCTATAAAATCTGGATTCAGTCAAAAGGCTGCACTCAAGGATCCAGAAGGCCACAGGTTCCCCACCCCTGGCTGAATTAGAAATAGTTAGAAACTAAATTGTTAATAGAAACAGTACCTGAATGAGGACCAGACCTAATAGTTTAATTAGTGTTATTATTCCAAAGAGCTTAAAAGTCTTCCTTTACATTTCCTCATTTAATCCCTTACAAAAAGATGTGGTATCTAACAGTTAGCAATGATGGAGCTTAGACTACCATGTATGTCTACTATATTTTTTAATCTAATGAAGTTTACTATGATACATCTTGAATTCCAAATTTTTTCCTAAAATGGCAAGATATTTACTCGTATGCTATGGTATCATGAGTATACTGAAATAGATAAGACTACATAGACTAATACTATCTGTGGGCCCCTTTATATTTTCAAATTAGCTTTTCCATAAGTTTCTCAGGATGTCTAAAATGAGATTGTGTTTCCATTTTATCCAAGATAAAAATGAGAAAAAAAGTAGCATTTAGTTAATGTTTATTATAATATATGCTAGGTTGTATGTTTAGGAAATCTTACTTGATCTTTACAGCAATCCTGGATTTTTTTCCTAATAATAAAATTCACCATAGTACATCTTGAATTCCAATGTATTTCTAAAAACTGCAATATAATTATTCTTATGCAAAGAACATATCATAAGTACCCTAAAATATATCAGACTATGTAGAATAACACTATGTATAGGTCCTTTTTAATGTCACAATGTCAATGATTTCCCCAGGATGTCTCTGAAACAAGTAAAGGTTTCCATTTTATTCATGACAAAAATAATATTTCAGCCATAGCTAGCATCTAAAATATCCAGGTCCAGCAACAGTTATTATGACTTATTTACCATCTAATTGGATTGTCACAGGGTCATTCCAATCTACTGGCAGCAAATACTTTCAAAATGAGGCCAAAAAGGAATTTTCCCCAGAGATTAAATATAGTCTATTTGATGTTAATATTTGAAGTTTACTCCTCAGAAAAGTAGACAGACTTACTTAAGGTAATTAAGTTACTTGAAGGCCACCTTCCAAAATCTCAGAACACATACTTTACTAGCTGATAGAAACTCACTATCCAAATCTCTTTGAAAACTATAACACTAATTGTAGCTAACATTTTGAGTACTTACTCTATGTCAGACACTGTCTTATGAGCTTTACATGTACTAATTCATCTAATTCTCTTATTAGTCCTACGAGGTAGATACTATTATCATCCCTATTTTAGAAATAAGGGAAGTGAAGTACAGAGACTTTAAGAAAATTTGAGCAAGATTACACAGTTAGGAAATGACTGTTAGGGTCCATTTTGTTATACTGTCTCATGAGATTTTGGATTTTACACACAGCAAAAATTACAAACATTATAGAAGGGTACACGACAAAACTTAAGTCATCCCTCTCCCACTTCTGAGTGAGAGTTATTGTATCTCTAGACCACCATGAAATGTATGCATGTATGCTTGTGTGTGTATCATTTTAAAACATACATGGATTCCTATTACATTTAGATTTTCATTTTTTGCCATATAAACAATACCATGTATACACATGTGTACACACACATGTACATTTTCAACCTTGTTCAAATTTATTTTTAAAATAAACTCAGCAGTAAAATTACTGTGTCAAGAATTATGTGCACTACAATTTTGATATTTATTGTCAAATTGCCCTTAAAAAGATTGCACTAATTTACACCCCTACCAAAAGTGTAAATACTCAAAATTTAACTTTTATGGAACTGAACAAATATACGTAATAGTATTTACCTATTATGTAAACAGTATAAATTCACTAAGAGTTGAATAAATGAACTATTAGCACTCCTTAATTATCTATATATGCTGAGGATCTTTATGATACTATGGGAAATTACCTTGGAAAGCATACTGACTAAGAATCTGGAGATAACTGGGGCCAACAGTGTGCCTCTGCATACTCTCTTCCACATCTCCCCCAGGGCACAGCAATACTGAACTAAACCAAATGAACCTTGAAGCCTGCCTAACCTCTAGGTCCTTCTAGTTTCTCTTTATTGCTTAAACCACTTGCATGCATTTTCTGTTACTTGGAATAACAAAAAAGATCTTAACTGATATACCAGATGCCCTGGATAAGTTGTTTAACTTCTTTAAACCTCAATTTTCTCATTGGTAAAATGAGGCAAATTTGGAGTTTAAGGGCCTGGATATTAATCTTGACTCTGACTACTTCCTAGCTGTGTATATCCTCAGAAAGACATTTTACTTTCACCAAGACACTTACCTCTCTATGACATAATTTACTCATCTGTAAAATGGAGATACATGTGAATAATATATGAGCTAATAAGTGTATGCCACACAATCAGCATTCAAATTAAAATAATTATCACTATTATAGCTATTACTCACTGAAATTTGACTTTAACAACACGTAAAGTTTTAAAGTTCCCACTGGTATTTAATGTCAAAAGCAACTTTTAAAAACCTTTCACCAAATTTAAACAAATTTTGTTAACAATAACAGCTGACAGGTTCTGAGCATTTAATATTTACCAAACACAGTTTTAAACAAGTATTAAACAATGTGATCATTATAAGAATAGTATGACCACCCATACAGTAGCTCATATTGTTGTTACTCCCATTTTACAGATGAAGAAACAGAAGCACACAGTGGTGAATTGACTTACTCAGAGCTGGGATACAAACACAAGCAGTCTGACCATAGAGTCTGTGTGTCTCTTAACCACTTTTACTTATATCAACTTATTTTTGTACTGAATAAAGTGACGTGTGTACACATTTAAAAATAGGTTTTAAAGTTCCAAATTATGTGTCTCTATTCTTGAGCAAGCCTTTCCCCCTTGTCACTCCCTCAAGTCTAGAGAAAAGCCAGAGTGTTTTTCTGCAAGTGCATCTTCACATGTACTTGCGTGAAGAACTAAGATAAATATGTTGAATACAAAGGTTATATGATAACAATGATAAGAAAAGGTTACTACCTTGTTATATTTTATAAGATGAAAACATAACTACCCACCTTGTTAGAGGTGGATAAAATGACAATTAATGACTATTTAAAGATCAGGAAAACATACACAGTTGTCCCCTGGTATCTGTAGGGGATTGGGTCCAGGACCTCCCTCAAATCCTTGATATAAAATGGTATAGTATTTGCATATAACCTATGTACATCCTCCTGTCTACTTTAAACCATTTCTAGATTACTTTTAATACCCAATACAATGTAAATGCTATGTAAATATTAGACTATATTGTTTTGGGAATAGTAAGAAAAAAGTCTATACATGTTCAGTACAGACACATTTAAAAAATATATATTATTGATCTGCAGTTGGTTGAATCCATGGATGCAGAACTCATGGATACAGAGGGCTGACTGTACAAGGTTAATAAACATAGGATTTTCTAGTCCTTCATACCTGGTTCTCTATACAACTTGCCAACAAGGTCCGACTAAAAGGTAAATCAGATCATATTACTTCCCATTCCTTCTCTACTTAAAATCCTATAATCAGAGTAGGCTCCTTACCATGAACCTAAAAACTCTGGCTTCTGCCTACCTCTTCAACTCATTTTCTACTCTTCCCCCTTCGGACTTATTCTGCTCAAGCCACTTGCCTTCTTTCCATTCCTTGAACATGCCAAGCTCGTTTCTGCTTTAGGACTTTTGTTCTGACTGTTCCCTCTGCCTGGAAGGCTCTGATCCCAGACCTTCCTGTGGCTGGCTCCTTTTTTTATTCAGACCTCAGCTCAAATATCTCCTCTTCTGACTCTTCCTGATCATTCCATAGAAAGAAACTATCTCTACCCCATCTCCCCTTATCTCATTCTCTATTTTATTACCGTCATAGTATTTGTCACTATTTAAAGTTAAAGTATTTATTAGCTATGCATTTATCATCATTCTCCCTCGTAACTGAAATATAAAAACCTTGAAGGTAGAGGTCTTAACTGTCTTTTTCACCACTTTGTTTTATCTAGAGCAGTGCCTGGCATATCGTCAGCCCTAAACAAATATTTGTTGAACAATTAAGTAAAAAGAATGACAAGAAACTACCCTAAAAGTACCAGAGACAGGAGACTAAATATTAGAAAGTCAGAAAGAAAATAGAATAGGATGACTATACTGGCCCTACTCATTCAGTTCGGCTGGTAATATGAATACGAGGAATACATACAAGGCACTTGGAAGTTTAAATGCATGGAAATGGATAAATATTAACTGTAGACCTAATGGCCTGACAAATTAATGCATTTTGGTAACTGACACCAAGTAAGAACCATTCTCTGCAGGATATTTCTTTATGGTCAGCTAAGTTTTCTCCATTCAACTTTCCTTTTATTTATTTACAACAAAACGTAATTAGGAAAGGAAGAATAACTGATGAATAATCTACTAAGGTTTTTATTTTAAATTTCAAAGTAATTTCATTCCAGGTTAAACTAAAAAATTCTTATCTGCTTCACCTGGCAAAAAATTGGCCAAAGAAACATTGTCATGGCTCCTCTTTCAGGAAACAGATTTCTTTCATTCTTAATGTTTAAATTCTTAGGTCTTTGACAGTCTCCAGCAAATAAAACAAAACTATTTGAGAGGTTACACATACTTTGAATATTGTAAAATTCAAACTCAATAGTTCATACATGTCATTAATCAACTATACCCTTATGACTGCTTTACAACAACACTTCTGTAACATTAGGTATGTTATTGACTTTGTTATTAAATGTATTTATCTTTTAATAAAGGTTGCCTATTTAAGTTGAAGTTCAAACTGGGATAGGCAAATGGGATAGGAAAGTGATATCTCTAAAACCTCAGACAATCTAGCTCACTTCTAAATGGAAACTAAGTTTTTCTTGCTACTTTTTCCCATATGTGTGGTAAAATGAACACACCACATGACAACTATCAGATTTGAAGTTTTGGTATTTTTAGTAATCAGTAATACCTTTAACTGCAAAAAAAAAAAAAAAGGAAGGATTTCTAAGCACTAAAATTTTATTTTGAGTGCTTAGAATTTAAGCACTCAAATAAAATTTAAGATTTATCATATTTTTAGACATTAGAAGGGGACCAATATTTTAGGCAATTATGTTATTAGGCTATTTTATACTGATGTTTATCTAATTACCCAAGTGTCAAAGTAGACATTGACTCACTTAGTTATTTGAAAATACCTAAAAGACAATAAACAATGTAAGGCGACATAATTTATGCTTTATGTAACTATGGAATAAATAAATACAATTATTTTGATGAAAATTAGAAACAGTGAAAAAGTTTCACTCTATATAGACAGAAAAGTCTAAAAATTCCATTCTCCCTCCTTCTTTTATTTTCTTTTGAATCTTCATAACAACAATCAAACCTCCCTACAGTCTACCTCAATGCCAGGCACACAGGAAATAGTCAAAATATCCCTTGTGATTAACTTCATTTCATGCCTCCATGCACTCAGAACCCATCAATACCAGCCAATTTACTGACATCAAGGATAGGCTGATAACGTTAGGAGAAATCTAACAAAGTGACCCAGGCTTACACATTTTTACATATAAATATTCTTCAACTATATATTAAAATTTCTTCCCTGAAAAAATTTGAAAGGATAACAGTTCACTTAATAAAGACACAGTTTCATGCCTAACAGCTTGATATGAATGGGCAATACATATTCTGAGATCATATTAAAGTCATTACAAACCATAACTTATGAAGTACAGCAAATATCTTAAGAAGTTGTAGTAATGTCCAATGTAGAGGAAAATATCTAAATTAGCTTTTAAAAACAGATATGAAATATACAAATCATGATTTCAAACAAAAATATGACTAATGTACCTTTGCTGAACTACCAAGCTCTTATTATCCTAAAATTACAATGTCTCCATCTGTTAATGTGACATGAACAAGCTAATAAATGAAATCAGAACAACAGGGTATTCTGGCAAACTACAAACTTCCTGAAAACCTAGAAAAATATATCCACAACAGATGGGTCATTTACAAAATAAGTACATCAATCTGTCAAACTGAGTACTGTTCTAATACTCTAAATTAAAATCAGTAGGAGTTCCACTTTCCAAGAGTCTGTGACATTAGGAAGGCCAAAGGAGAAAAATCTAAAGATGCACATAAACATATCTGTTATGACCTAAAGTGTCATATTGTCAGGTTTCCTGTTAAACATACTAAATTTAGGTAAAGTCCTTACCAGTTAACTTCTTCACAGGTTGGAGCCGAACACTGATAGACTGATGTGTGAGTAAGGGGGAGGATGGAAGAGAGCGAGACATGCCCTCCATAATCCGAATGTGCTGCATACCTTCACTCACTGGAAGTGGTGGAACGGCGTAGTCTGGCTCAAAAGCACAGTCACTTTCTGTGGAGATGCCACCTGTTAGAAGAGGATGGAACGAAAGAGCTGGTGAGCAAAGATTCTTCTTTCCCTATTAAAATATATACTTTAGGATGGTTCAGAACAGCATATACAGACGTTGACTTTCTGCTTTGAAATGTCAAATCAATTATTTTCGCCACATACATTCATTTCCATACTGATTGTATACTCAATTACAGGTCTAGCACTAGGAAATTGACGATGAGTAAAACAGGGCTCCTCCTCCTAAGGGGCTCACTGTCTCATGAAAGATGCAGTCGTGTAGGTAAATAATTATAGTAAAATACAATAAGTGTTAGAATTAGAGCAATGGTCTTAATTTTTTTCCTGATAGGACAAACATGAAAGAAGGTATTCACCTACTTGATAGCCCATCATGTGCAACTGCTAGTAGGATTATTGTAACTCTACTTTTCTCCCTTCCCCCAAGAAAAGTACATAAAAATACAAGTGGGTAAGACTGGCATTATTATATGGTAATCTTTGAATCTGCTCTAACTTTTTAAAAAGAGTAATTATACGCTGTTTACTTCCACTCATATGCTGTTGACTTCCACTTCTGGTCATGGCAGATTATGTACTTCAGACCAACTTTTCCCTAAGAAAAAACAGAAGCATATATATATTTTTAAATCTTCCTGAAGGCAGTAGAGCGTTAACAGCATGATGAAAAGTTATAAGGAAAAGACTGAAGCCTGGCATTTGGAACTACTTTTTACTTAGTGGCATCCAAGAGGCTAAGAAGCTATTGACAGTGTTACAGAGCTAGGAGGAAAAGTACTGGGACTCTATGGCCCACTAAGGGGCTAAAGGGGAGCTGATAAAACTCCAACACTTTTGTCAAAAGCCCAAATAGCTACACTCTAGGAGTAAGGATGAACTAAAGCTAGACTGGCCCTCACAGGGACTAAAGCTCAGCTCCAAAGATCTTCCACAAAATTAAATTAAGGCAACCCTGGCTTGCTAGTGCCTCCCAAAAACAAACATAAGTCTTCTTGGAGAAAGATAGTATCATTATAGGTCTGAAATTATTTACACATTTTATCATATACAATATCTGGCCCTTAATGAACAATAACAGAGATAACATGAACAAAGTAAATCAGAAAAACCATATAAACCAGAAATAGTCTCACAGGGAATACAGAGTATGAAAAAATGAGGCACAGAATTTAAAGTAGTATGCTTAACATGTTTAAGACAATAAAAATTTTAAATTTTAGCAGAGAATTGGAATTATAATATTAAAAATGCAATAGATGGGTTTAAAGGCAGATTAGACACCAATGAAAAGAAAATTAGTAAACTGGAAGATATGTCAGAAGAAAATATTAGTGTGAGAGTCAAAAGAGAGTCTTAGAGATGATGCCAAAAGAATGAGTACCAAAAGAAAAAATATATAAACTGGATTTCATCAAAATTAAAAACTTTCATGCATCACAATTCACAAAATGGGAGAAAATACTTGTAAATCATACATCTTATAAAGGTCTGGCATTCAGAACACATAAAGAAGTCTTATAACTCAACAACAAAAAGACAAATTAAAAAATAGGTAAAGCACTTGAATAAACATTTCTCCAAAGAAGATATATAAATGGCCAATAAGCACATGAAAAGTTGCTCAACAATTATAGAAAAGCAAATCAAAGCCAAAGTGAGATACTACTTTATACCCACTAAAGATAGGTATAATAATAATTTTTATAAAAAGGACAACAAAGAAATGTTGGTGAGGATGTGGAGAAATTAGAATCCTCATATATTGCTGGTGGGAATGTAAGATTGTGTAGCTGCCATGTAAAAACAGTTCAATGGTTCCTCAAAAAGTTAAAAACAGAATTACCATATGACCCAGCCATTCCCCTCAAACAGAATTTCCATATGACCCAGCCATTCTACTCACTTGTATATACCCAAAAGATGTGAAAACAGATTTTCAAGCAAAAACTTGAACATGAATGTTCACAGCAACATTATTCATAATAAATGAAAAGTGGAAACAACCCAAATATTATTAACTGGTGAACAGATAAGCAAAACGTGGTGTATTTATACAATTGAATATTATTTAGCCATAAAAAGAATGAAGGCCTGATTCATGCTACAACACTGAAAGCCTTGAAAACATTACGCTAAGTGAAAGAAGCCAGCCACAGTCACATGTTGTAGGATTCCATTTATATGAAATGTTCAGAATAGGCAATCCAGAGAGACGAAAATAGACTAGTAGTTTCCGGGGGCTAGGAGGAGAGAGAAATGAGGAGTGACTGCTTAATATGTACATGGTTTCCTTCTGGGTGATGGATTAGATAGCAGCGATGGTTACATAACATTGTAAATATACTAAGAGCCACTGAATTGTATACTTTTAAAATGGTGAATTTTATGGTATGTGAACTTTACCTCAGTAAAAAAACTATGTATTTACCACCACCCATATATTTATTCAATCCAGAGGCCTAGACATCATCAGTCAATTTCTTCCCTTCCCATCCCTTTGCAACAAATGCATTAGCAGTTCTGCAGATTATCAACCCAAAATACATTTCAAATTGCCATGTTCTCTCCATTTCTCCAACCACTACTTCAGTTCAGGCTACTATTATCTTTCCCCCAACTTCTCTTGGGAGAAATGTAGGATTCATTCCTTACCCTTGGATTTGAGAAAATTTACCAGTATATGTCTTAACTTTCTCCTTCTCATTTGTCTCTAGGCCCTTTCATTTACTATGTTGACTAATTCTTCTCTTCCAACTTTTCTTTTCTCTTTCTTTGGAACTCTGGTCAGATGGACATTGTATCTCCTAGACCTATTTTTCAAGTCTCTTTCTTTCATGATAGAT
Source organism: Daubentonia madagascariensis (assembly GCA_023783475.1). Classification (NCBI taxonomy): domain Eukaryota; kingdom Metazoa; phylum Chordata; class Mammalia; order Primates; family Daubentoniidae; genus Daubentonia; species Daubentonia madagascariensis. The sequence goes on from JAKFHU010000487.1 coordinate 15,788,876, forward strand.
TTCTAATCTTTGGACTTTCAGGAATAGACTTGAGATTGATTTATATGGAATTATAGTATTTTACAGGTTTATAAATAAAGAGGCATACCATTAGTGTAATTCCTTAACTGAGGAATCCTTTTGAGAAAAATCATTAGATTTTTTAAAGCAATACATCTAGAAGATACATTTGATTCAGTGAAGTACCTCTTTTCACTTGAAATGTTCCAATGTTAAAAATTAGCTGATAATTTTAGAATCTAATAATACTCCTTAAGGAATAATACTGTAATTAGTCCAGTTTGGCTGTCCTAATTTAGTTTTCTGCTTAAAAACATTTTCTTCCATCTTCTCTGCCCTATAAATTGTGCTTGAACTCATTGTAGCTACAGAGAAAAAACCAAAATATATGTTTCCAGTAAAGTAAAGTACTGGTGAGCATTCACTATATACTAGTTTTTCTTGGGTAGCTAGCAACCTCAAAATCTCAGTGGTTTACAACAACATTTAGTTTATGCTCATGAGTCTGCAGATTGACTGTGGGTAAACTGATCTAGGTCGGACACGAGAGGGCTAGGCTAGATATCAGATTTATGGTCATTTTCAGAACTACTCCAATGTGTCTTCAATATTGGGCCCAGTAACCGAAGGGGCAAGTGAATACATGGAGCATGCTCTTCTTGTTGGATCACAGGAGTACAGGAGGCCAAATCAAATCAGAGGAGCATATTTAATACCTCTGCTCACTAACATTCCTCTGGCCCAAGCAGATCATAGAGCCAAGAACATTATCAACGGGGCAGGGAAATATACTTGGCCCATATTAGTGAGAGCTACTGCAAAGCTGCATAGCAAAAGGAACAAATGTATAATTTCATAACATGAAGGAAGTGAAAAATTTGGAATCCAATTTACCAAGCATGTAAGATAACATTTACTGTTATTCCACACTACTCAATCTTTATTTTCTACCTTTCTTTTACTTACCACCTTTCCTGCTTCAATCAACCAAATTAAAAGTTACTGAGATAATGCGATGGAGATATGGTAGAACAAAATAAACTACCAACTTGACAGAGAAAATTCAGTTATCCTGGACACCTGGTGATTCAAAAGTTGAGCTAAGAAAGCACAGGGATATCGAGTATATGTACACTACAGAAATGTTAGGACTAATCATGATTCAATTAAAATTTCAGTCATCACTAAGAAAAATCTTATATTTAACACAGGTAATTATTAGATATTAAAGTTCCATAAAGAAATTCTTCAGCTGAGGGAAATACTTATTCTAGAGAACTGCCTTCTAATTTTTCAAGTTGCATAAATAACCACAAATAAAACTTATAAATCAAAAACCTCCAGTATGATATGTTTATTTGATGATAACTCAGTGAACTGTACACATGATTTAATTTTTCAATTTACATACTATCTTTCAATAAAAGTTTATTTTTAAAAAGTACACAGAAAAAAAATAGAAAGCGTAGTGATAAACTGGCCCCTAAAGACAAAGGGCTTTTACATATTTCAGAAGCAAAGAGGTTTTGCCTAAATTATTCCAAGCATCCTTTTAACCCAAGGCTTATATTACTCTGTGACTCTACAACATTCTCACAAGTCCATAAATCAGGAGAGAAACAGGCCTAGAGAAGTTTAACAACTAGTACAGGATGATATAGTCAGACAATATGATTGCTTATGTAGAAAATTCTAAGGTATCTATAAAAAAGTTATTAAAAAAATAAGAGTTAGGTAAATTCACAGGTTACAAAGTTAATAAGAATCAAATGTCTTTCTATATATTAGCAATGAACACTTAGGAAATTAAAAAATATTTCAAACCAGCACCATTAAAATAACACCTCAAAAAACATAAAATACTTAAGAATAAATCAGACAATATATGATATACAATGTTTGTACTCTGAAAACTACAAAATACTGATGAGAGAAATAAAAAACCTAAGTGGAGAGATATATCATGTTCATGTATATGAAGACTCCATATGATTATGTCAATTCTCCTCAAAGTGATCTGTAGGTTTGAAGCAATCCAAAAGAAAATCTAGCTGGCAGTTTTTTGTTAGTAATCAACAAGTTGATTTTAAAATTTACATGGAAAAACAAAAGAACTAAGATAGCCAAAACAATTCTGAACAAAGTCAAAGAAACTTGGGATCCTCACAGTATCTAATGTCAAGACTTACTATAAACTTACAGTAATCCAGAGAGTATATGGTATTAGAAAAAGAATGGACAGAAAATCAATGGAACAGACTAAAGAGTCCAGGAAAAGACCCAAAAATACAGCCAATTAATTTTGACAAAGGTGCAAGGGTAATTCAATGTAGAAAGGATAATCTTTTCAACAAATAGTTTTGGAACAACTGGCCATCCATATGCAAAAACATGGACCTTGAGCCATACCTCCACTCATTAAAAAATCAAATAGAAATTGATCACAGACCAAAATGTTAAACCTAAAACTATAAAACTTTTAGAAGAAAACAGAGAGAAAAGCTGTGTGACCTTGAGTTAGGCAAAGATTTCTTACAAAGGACCCAAAAAATATGAATCATAAGAAAAACTGAAAAGTTGAAATTCATAAAAATTAAAATTTCCCACTCTTCAAAAGACACTGACACTGTTACAAAATGAAAAGAACAGTACAAGTTCTTTCAGAAAAAATATTTGCAAAACACAGATCTAATAAAGGACTGGTATTTAAACTATAAGAACTCAACTCAATAACAAGAATGAAAACTACCCAGTTTTACAAATAGGCAAAATATTTGAGCAGATAGTTCACTAAGCAAGAGACATGGACGTCAGAGAAGCACATGAAAAGATGCTCAATATCATTATAATTAGGGAAATTAAAATAAGGAGATACCACTACACACCTAGTGAAATGGCTAAAATTAAAAAACAAAATGTTGACAAAACCAAGTGCTAACAAGAATGAACTAGAACTTTCATATACTGCTGGTGAAGAATACAAAATGGTATATATAATTTTGGGAAATAGTTAGGCAGTTTAAAAACAAACTTACCAAATAAATTTACCCAGCAATCCAACTCCTAGGAATTTACCCAAAAGAAATGAAGATACATGTCCCTCCTCCCACACATAAACAGCAGATTCATTCTTAATCTCTCAAAACTGGAAAGTACCCAAATGTCCATCAAGTAACTGGTGAATGGATATACAAATTATGGCATATACATACAATATATACAGCAATAAAAAGGAATGAACTTCTGATATGTACAAGAAAATAAAAAATGAGTCTTAAAAGTATTTAAATTATAAGAAGTCAGAGTCAAAAGACTACATACTATATGGTTTCATTCTCAGAATATTCTGGAAAATACTATAGCATTAAAAAACAGATAAATGGTCGCCAGGGATTGCATTGGGGGGATGAGGACTGATTACAAAGGGGCATGAGGGAACTTTCCATGATGATGGAAATAAGCTGTATTTGATTTAGTGATAGTTAACATCACTGTCTATGTTTGTAAAAATTCATGGTACTGTATACTTAAAAGGAGCAAATTTTACTGTATGTAGATTAGATTTCAATAAACCTGACTTTAAAAACCCCTATACCCTACAGTAATTTGTGACAATATACTGACTGTACATTCAGGATTTGTTAATTTTTCTGATTGAATGTTTTATTTCAATAAAAGTGTATTTTTAAAAAGTATACAGAAAAAAGAGTATAGGTGATAAACTGGCCCCTAAAACAAGTGTAGGCATATCAAACATAATATACGTAATAACAATGCATAATTTCTCAAAGGGCTTTCATATATTTCTGAAACAATGGGGTTTGGCCTGTATTATTCCTAATGTCCTTTCATGGAAAGATCTATACCACTGCAACGTTCTTATAAGTTTACATATTAATGAAAAAATTAAGCAGAGAAAGTTTAATAACTAACATAGGATTAGACAGTCAATTAGCAGCAGAAGACAACTAGAACCTGAAATTGTTACCATGGTCTACAAGGCCCTACACAATCTGGCCCCCATCTTCTTAATTCTCTAACCTCATCTCCTTCCGTGTTCTCTGACTTCATCACTTCCCACTTTCCCCCTCAATTCACAACGTTTCAGCCACACTGGCCTTTCTCTTCCTTGATCTGGCCAAATTTATTCTGAACTGAAGGCTTTTGCCTTTTTCTTCTGCCTAAAATGCTCAGTCCTCATATCTTTTTGCAAAGCTGCTTCTCTTTTGTCTTTAAGAGATCTTAGGTGAAACATGACCTCCTCAGAGAGGCCTTCCAGGACTAATGTAAAGTTAGCACCTACTCTCTTCCCCACCTCTCATTCTCTATCACATAATCTTATTTTATTTTCTTGATAGCACTTCTCATTACCTGAAATTACCTTGTTCTTTTATTTCTCTCACTCCTCTAGAATGAAAGCATCTTAACAGTAGGGACTTTCTCTGGTTTGTTTATTGATCATGTCACTCAGCCTGCTTAAGACCCGGGTCTTAGGGTAGCCCCCAGGTGTGCAGGGAGACACAGTTAACTCAGGCCTCCATCTCAGCTCTGGCCCTTGCATCTGTGCCCTAGAGTCTTCTGTTGGTGTTTTCTTCTCACGGTCTCAGCACAGAATGGACATCTTTACTTGCAGAGGCTTTAATGCACTGGCTAGGATCTCCAGTACACAGTTGAAAAGAAGTAGTAGTGACGGCAAACACTGGAAAAGGGAAAACTTTCAGCTTTTCAATACTCTATCTGCATCAATGAGACGCAAATAGAGAGGACTGCCAGTGAAATAAATTCTATGAGTGTAATCTATGTGGAAAAGCCTTCAGAAGGAGTGTAATGTTTTTGCAGGAGACAGAAATCATAGGAGAAAGACAAATCATGATTGTAAAGATTGCAAGAAAGCCTTCAGTAACCATTATTCCAAACTTCAGAGAAATGGTAGAATTCAAAATGGGAAAAAACCCTTCAAACAATATCACAGCAGGAGAGCATTTGATCTATAGTCACTCCCAAAACATACATAAGAACTCACACTGGAGACAAACTTTATGAATGTAATCAGTGTGGAAAATTCTTCAAAAGCAGCTCTTGCTTTGTAGTGCACAAGAGACTACATACTGGACAGAAACTTTATGAATACAAAAACTATGGAACAGACTTCAGCAGGAGCACTCATCTTAATGTGCACCACAGCATCCATACTAGAGAGAACCTCTACAAAAGTAAGGACTGAGGAAAAAGTCCTCAGTAGAAATTTTCACCTCACGATGACATAATACTGTGGTCCCCAACCCCCGGGCCATGTATCGCCGCCTGAGCTCTGTGCCTCCTCCCACCACCACCCCAGCCCCCCATACACACACACACACACACATATCCCGTCTGAAAATTGTCTTCCATGAAATTTAGGAACTGGGTTGCACAGCAGGTGAGTGGCAGATGAGCTTCATCTGTATTTACAGCCACTCCCCATGACTCACATCACCGCCTGAGCTCTGCCCCCTCCCCCCAGCCTTTCCCCCTGCCCCCTGCCCTGCCTCAGCCACGGAAAAACTATCTTCCATGAAACTGGTCCCTGGTGCCAAAAAGGTTGGGGACTGCTGCGTAATACACACAGGAGAGAAACACTCTGAATGCAGTGAATTCAGAAAAGTCTTAAGCAGGAACTTTAACATTACTGAACACATATGAGTATCTACTGGGAAGAAAGTGTATGAATGCAATGACTGTAAGAAGTTTTCAGAAGTCACTCATCCTACGGAAAAATGTGAGGACACACACAGGAGAGAAACCTCACATGTAACAAATGTGGGAAAGGCTTCAATGATCCTTCTTGCCTTTAGAGATGTGAGAAGTCACAGTGGAAAGAAATCTTATGACTATATACTTGTAAGGAAGCCTTCAGCCAAATATTTTCCCCTGTTCTACACAAGAGTATTAATTTTTTTAAAATTTTGCTTAAAAAATATCAGTTAGGATATATATTTGAAAAATATGGTTAGGTTCCAATTCCAGAAAGATGAAGTAAGCATACTCCACCTTGCCTCTCTCATTGAATGCAACTATAAATCCTTGAAAGAATGCATGGAGCTTACTTCCAGTTTCTCATATGGCATGTAAGGAGCTTAAAAGTCTTCACTGCATCTTAACAACAAGCAAAAAACTAAACAAACTGAAAAATCAACAACTCTTAGAATTGTCAGAGAAGTGAAATCAATGTAAATTGCTGTCCTAAAAGTTGGAGAGACAGACAGAGAATCATAACTTACCAGAGCAAAAACCCACAAGCAGAAACCTCAGTGGGAACCAGTACAGGGGTAGGAAAACTTGAACTATAATTGACAAGTTATTGGCAGCTCAGTGCAGACAAGCCTGAGAGAAAAATTCCAAGGGGACGCAGTTTCAGAGGGCCCCCGCTTTCGCCAAGTTTTATCTCCAGGAGTTCTATGAGGTTTTCACAGTGAATACTGAAGAAAAATCCCTCCTACTTCCAGCACGGGTGGGGGAAAGTAACCATTTTGAAATACACCAGAGTATGCTATTCTTTTTAACAAGGCTTACCCTCAAGAGAAATTATTTTATGAGAGCCTAACCAACCTGGTGGAAGGGAAATACCCAACTCCAGCCTGCTCTAAGTGTTCCATGTGGGAGAAAGAAAACACCCAAGTCCAGCCCCCCTCTAGCCATCCTGTCCCACCTAAGAAGGAGAAGGAAAAAAAAAACCTGAGAAGCACTAGTGAAGTTCACAGTGAAGGAGCACTGGCTCACCAAAAGACTAAGAACTAACCAAAGGACTACAGCATGCTTCTTTTCCCCTACACCTTAACATCACATTAGCAAAGGCCTATTTACCACAGTTGCTTTCATCCAATACTTCATGTCCATCTTTCAGCAAAAAATTATAAGGCATAGCAAAATGCAAAATACAGAGTTTGAAGAGATAGAGCAAAGATCAGAAACAAACCCAGTTATAGCAGGGATGTTGAAAGAATCAGGCCATGAATATAAAACAACTATGATTAATATGCTACGGCCTTTAATGAAAAAAGTAGACAACATGCAAGAACAGATGGGTAATGTAAGCAGAGAGGTGGAAATTCTAAGAAAGAATAAGAAAATGTAGAGATCAAAAACACTATAACAGAAATTAAGAATGCCTTCAATGGGCTCGCTAGTAGACGACACATGCTGAGGAAAGAATCTCTTGAGCTTGAAAATATGTCAATAAAAACATCCAAAACTGAAAAGCAAAGAGAAAAAAAAAAAGACTGAAGAAAACAGAAAAGACCATCCAAGAATTATGGGACAGCTACAAAAGATGCAAAGAAAGAGAAGAAAGAAAGGAACAGAAGAAATACTTGAAGTAATAATGACTGAGAATTCCTCCAAATTAATGTCAGACTGGGAAGCTCAGAGTACATAAAGTAAGATAAATGCCAAAAAAACTAAATTCAAACTGCCGAAAATCAAAGGCAAAGAAAAAATCTTAATGAAGCCAGAGGAAAAAAACCTTACCTATAGAGAAGCAAAGATAAGAATTACATCTGACTTCTCAAAAATCACACAAGCAAAAAGAAAGAAGAATGAAATATTTAAAGCATTAAAATTAAAAAACTAACAACATAGAATTCTTCACTTTAATTATCCTTCAAAAGTAAAGGAGAAGCCAAGGACAGTGGCTCTTGCCTGTAATCTTAGCACTTTGGGAGGCTGAGGTGGGAGGATTGCTTGAGCCCTGGAGTTTGAGACCAGCCTGGGCAATAACAAGACTCTCTCACTATAAAAAACAGAAAAATTAGCAGAGTGTGGTGGCACGTGCCTGTAGTCCCAGCTACTCAGGAGGCTGAGGCAGGAGGAACATTTGAGCCCAGGAGTTTGAGGTTGCAGTAAGCTATGATGACACCACTGCACTCTAGCCTTGGCAACAGAGTGAGGGCCTGTCTCAAAAAAGGTAAAAAAAAAAAAAAAGAAAAGAAAAACAAAAAGAAAAAGAAAAAAAAGGAGAAATAAAGACTTTTCCAGACAGACAAAAATTGAGAAAATTTGTTGCCAGTAGACCTGCCTTCCAAGAAATGTTAAAAGAAGTTCATCAGAGAGGAAGAAAATGATATAGGTCAGAAAGTCTGATTTACATAAAGAAAGAAAGACCTTTTGGAGAATGTATACTTGAAGGTAAAATACTTTTTAAAATTCTTAATTGGTCTAATAGATAATTTTTTGTTCAAAATAATAATAGCAATAACATATTTATGTATGCAATGTGTATATATATTAATATGTACACATACACACACGCATGCTCATGTACGCTTGTAAGTAAAATCAGTGACAGCAATGATATAAGGGATGCCAGGGAGGAATTAGGAATATTTTGTTATTATGAGGTACTTGTACTTCCCATGAAGTAGTATAGTATTATTCAAAAGTGGACTTGAATTACTTATAAATGTATACTGCAAACTCTAAGCATCCACTTAAAAAGGTAAAAAAAGAAGTATAAATGATATAATAAGAAAGGACAGAAAATTGAATCATATAAAATGCTCAATTAAAACCACAAAATGCAGAACAAGAGTGGAAGACAAAAACAGGAACAATGAAGAAGGGCAACAAATAGAAAATAGTAACAAATGTGGTAGATATTAATCCAAATATATCAATAATCACTTCAAATGTCAATGGTCTAAATATACCAATTAAAAGACAGATATTGTCACAGTAAGTCAAAAAATAAGACTTTAAAGTGGGTTTATAATAAACCCACTTTAAAGGAGTCAATTCTCCACAAAGACATAACAGTCCTTGATGTGTATGTACCTAACAACAGAGCATCAAAATGTATGAGGCAAAAACTGATAGAGAAATAGATGAATCCACTATCACACTTGGAGACTCTGACAGCCCTGCATCAGAAATGGACAGATTTAGCAGGTGGAAAATCAGTAAGGACAGAGTTGACAGCACCATCAATCAACTGGATATAATCAACACCTATAGACTACATCACATAACAACAGTAGAATATACATCCTTTTCAAGCTCACATGAAATATTCACCATGAAAAACTACATTCTGGGCCATAAAGTACACTTTTGACAAATTTAAAAGAATAGAAATCACACAATGTTTGTTCTAGGACCACAATGGAATTAAACTAGAAATAGGTAACAGAAAGATAGCTGGAGATTGCCAAAATACTTCGAGACTGAATAACACACATTTAAGTAACACATAGGTCAAAGAAGAAACCTCAAAAGAAATTTTAAAATATTTTGAACTAAATGAAAATGAAAATACAACTTTTCAAGATTTGTGGGATACAGTAAAAGCAGTGCTTAGATGGAAATTTACAGCACTGAATGCATATATTAGAAAAGAAGAAAGATCTAAAATCAATAATGTAAGAATCTACCTTAGGAAACTAGATAAAGAAGAGCAAATTAAATTCAAAGTAAGCAGAAGAAAATAATAAAATAATAAAAATTAGAGCAGAAATCAATGAAATTGAAAATAGGAATTCAATAGAGAAAAAAAATCAACAAAACCAAAGCCTGGTTCTTTGAAAAAAGGAAAAAAATTGAAATGATCAAGAAAATTGATAAGCTTCTAACCAGGCTAAGAAAAAAAGAAGACACCAATTACTAATATCAGAAATGAAAGGGGGGTATCAATACAGATCTCATGGACATTAAAAGGATAATAAGGAATATTATAAACAATTCTATGCCCACAAATTTGATGATGTAGATGAAATGACTAATTCCTTGAAAGACAGTCTTTCAAAATTCTCACAAGAAGAAAAAGACAACATAAATAAGCCTACAATTATTAAAGAAATTGAATAATTAATAACCTTCCAAAGCAGAAAGCACCAGGCCCAGATGAGTTCACTGGTAAATTCTACCAAACATTTATGGAAGAAATTCTCTACAATCTTTTCCAGAAAGTAGAAGCAGAAGGATGACTTCCTAGTTTATTCTACAAGGCCAGCATTACCCTATTATGAAAACCAGATAGACATTATTAAGAAAACTACAGAAATATCTCACATGAACATAGATGCAAATCCTCAACAATATATGAGCAAATTAAATCTAGCAATGTATAAAAGAACTATATACCATGACCAAGTGATATTTATACCAGGTACACTAGGCTGGTTCAACATTTGAAAATCAATTAATATAATACATCACATCAACAGGCTAAAAAAAGACAAATCACATGATCATATCCATTTGATCAGATGCAGAAAAAAACATTTGACAAAATCCAAAAGTGTCTGGGAGTCTGACAATAAATAGTAGCAGGCAGACTGGGGAAGGAACACATAACTTGAAGTTCCACTGAAGTGGTAGTGAATTTACTATGTTTATTTCTTGGGTACTACCTGGCTTGGATAGCCCAAAACTCAGAAGTATCCACTGGGGAGGGTCAGAAAAAGCTCCAAGAGAATCCTTCCCTTTCTGGTCTGAGGAGCAGGAAAGGAAGCCCTTATGGGTCTTAGAGACTGGGGGAAATCTCCCCCTCTTTTTTTCCTTTGCCCCTTCTCTTCTGTCCCAGTCCCCAAGCAATTGCATGCAAGAGAAGCAGAGAGATGGTAGTGGTGACTGGGAGAGTACCTAACACTCCTAAGAGAAGGGAACCCTTTTCTCTGACCCCAGGAGTTATGGCCCCAAAAGTATGAAGCACATTCTCACCTCTGTTGCTTTTTTTTTTTTTTTTTTTTTTTTTTTCCTCCTCTCTGTTTTCTCATTGCTTGGCCTGGATGAAGACACAGTTGCAGGAAGTAAATGGCAGAGTGGGATAACTAAAGCCCTCGTTTTCTGGCCTGAGGACTGGGCAGAAAGGTCCTGGGGGACTTGAAAGTGTTGGTGAGACTGTGGTGATGAGGGAGATAAAGAAAATAATCCCATAAAGTTGTGTATGAACTACTGGGCTCATCTCTGAGTGTGCATGGATCTGACCCTAAACAGCAATTTGACCACAGACTCCAGAAGGCAAATGAGAAACCTGTGTCCTGAACATAATCTGGTTGATCTGACCATTGACACATACATACATACATACACACACACTCTCACACATACACACACCCCCTAATATTCTCCTTAGGATTTAAATAAAACTCAGGGTCTAATAAGACAATATTCAAAATGTCTAGGATACAATCTTAAATTACTTGGCATATGAAGAAATAGAAAAATCTCAACTTGAAAGGGAAAAGTCAAAAAACAGATGTCAACTCTGAGATAACACAGATGTTGAAATTAAAAACCAAAGACCTTAAAGCAACCATAGCAATGCTTCAATAAATAAAGGCAAACATTCTTGAAGTGAACGGAAAGATAGAAAGTCTCAAAATCTGGTGTGTGTATTTTACATTTAGAGCACATCATCCTCCCTACCAGCCACATTTCAAGTGTTCAGTAGCTACATGTGACCAATGACTACGTATTATACCATGAAGTTCTATACCTACATCCAGAATCAAGTCCAACCACTTACAGGGTAAGAAAAAAAGTGTGATTCAATCACCAAAGACTGTAAAGAACCACAGGTGATGACTCTTACCACATCCCATTCAACTCGCCTATGCAGAAGATAGTCAAATCCTGGAGAATGACAGTGAATTTCTGTAACTTATTCAGGTTGCAACTGTCACTATTGTTACTGTTTTAGACGTGATTTTGTTGCTGAAGCATATCAACACAACCCTGGTACCTTGTTTGCAGCTATTGACCTGGGAATGAGACCATCAGAAGAAGTATGTGTTCAGCTGCCATGGTCAGGTATATGTTTTCGCTGTCCTACCTCATTAATTTTCTGGCTTTAGGCCATAATCTAATCCACAGGGAGTTTAAGTCCTTTTCCATTTGATAGGACACTATGCTGGTCTACTTCACTGATAATATTATGCTGATTAGACTTAGTGAACAGGAAGCAGCAACTAATCTAGATACATTGGTAAGGTGTTTATTGCAAAACTTTAGGTGAATCTCATGGCATACCATTAGTATTTTGGAAAAAGCTACACTATCCTCTGCAAATAATTATTATCTTTCTTTGATAAACAGCTTTTGGCTTACCACAGGGACTTAAAATGAATGGCTTGACCATGTGCCACCATATTACCATGTGACCTGGGCAGCCCACCATGAACTAAGTACTATTGGACTAACAAAGCAATACAGTTGCATGTGCACTGCAGCACTTCATCATCAATGGAAGCAGTATACATAAAATCAGGCTTGAACACGTCCTGAATCATAAATAATTTACATGAGCAAGTAACTCAGATGCCCATGGTTCTTACTTCTGCTAGATTATTTCTTCTCTTTCAATCTGGATGCATGATCTCGTGGAGAATTCTCTATAACCATCAGACTGAGAAAAAAAAACCAGGCCTTGTCTAATGATGGTTCATCATGATATGTAGATGACAACAGCACTACAGCCCCATTCTGGGTTGGTCCTGAAGGACAATGATGAAGGGAAACCCTCTCAGTGGCAGAAATTTGAGCAGGGCACTTGATTGTTCATTTTCTCTGTAAGAAGAGATGACAGAGGTACTGTTCTATACTGATTCTGGAGAAACAATTAGAAAATTGATTACAGAGATCTGGGGTCAAAGAATTTGACTAGATCACTTTGAAAGGGCACATGTATGAAGATGTATGAAGTAATTTATGCCCCATGTGAACGCCTGCCAAAGAGCAAACCCTGCAGGGAAGGGGCTGCTTAACCCAGCAGACAAGGTGACTTGTTTTGGGGACTTAGTCAGTCCCAGCCAAATGTCCTACCCAGCCACTCTATCCTTCCCCAGTGGGTTCATTAACAAAGGGGTGGTGTTAAACATGGGCTCAGCAAAATGGACTTCCACTCATCAACACTAATCTGACTAAAGCCACAGCTGAGTGTACAACCTGCCAACAGTCTACATGTGCACTGGGGAAAAGGTAGCTAAATACCCTCAATATATGGTACCACTCATGGGATGATCAGACAGTTACCTCTCTGCTCATTTCTGGACCCTGGTGGTTTTCCCTTACTTCTTAATAAATCAACTATGAATTTATAATAAATTTTGTTACATTATTTATCTACCATTTCCATGTTTATAAATTGAAGATTTTCAGGTTGTTTCAGTCTGCCCCCTTGTGGGAACTAGCTCTTCAATCTGTCACCAGGAATAAAACATTAAATCCAACATGCTCCTCAAATGAAACAAAACAAACAAAAAATGTATTTATAATAATTTTATCCCAAGCTTTATTAATAGGTTCCTTCCTCATCCTTTGATCCAACTGTTCAGGACCCTTTGTTAAGATTTATAAAGTTTTTCAAGGAGGTTATGACTTTTATCTCTTAACAGAAAAATTCATATAAGAATATTTCAAATTAAAATCTTTCTAGATGTACATTTCTTTTCCAATCTTAAAGTTGCCATGCTTTTATTCTTTTTCTTTCATAAATATGGATAAGAAAGGAGTGGTTTCTATAAGGCTTCTAGTGTTAATTAGGCCAATTATCATAATGCCAAGTAGGATAGTTAATATGCTCCAATACAAAATGTTCTTGGGGCTGCATATTCCCAGAGCTTAAGATGATTCTAAATAAATTATCACAAATCACTTTTCAAATCTGAACACTCATTGATTAGGAAATGGTGGAATAAATTATGAGTTACTGATGCTATGGACCATGATACAGATTTTAAGAAATTAGAGCTTAAGTATATTCCTGGAGGGATGACCATGCTATACTGTTAATTGAGAGAGAACAGGAGAACTAAAACTGCATTTTATTTTCAAAAATCTTCATACTAGTTTATGTATGTATATACATCCTTGCCTATGCCAGTATGAGCTCAGAGAAAAACATGGAAGGATACAGACTGAATGTAGATAACATTTGTTATGTTAAGGGAGTGGAAGAGGAAGGAGCCCTAAGATATCCTTTTTAAATGCCTACATTGTTTGATAAAAGGTAATTATTTTTTTTCTTTTTTTAAAAAATTTATCAGAATATTACAGGGGTACAAACGTTTAGGTTACATATATTGCCCCTGCACCGCCTGAGCCAGAGCTACCAGTTTGCACCCCCCCATAGTATGCACTGCGCCCATTAGGTGTGAGTTTACCCATCCCCCCTAATTTTTTTAAATTAATGAAATTATTATAACTCACATTAAAAAATAGAAAGTATGACTAAAATATATAGTCATATCCCTAACATCCTAAGATAATAAGGAATTGTTGGCAACAGTGATAACACCAAGTTTAATTTTATGAAAATAGAGTGTTATAATAAAAAAAATCAATGAGAAGTTAAATCTCAGAAGAAATATAGGACTAGAAATAAAGATATTTCAGGGGGATTTATCATTTAAGTTCAGATCTTCCAAGTATTATCCAAGTACCAACAAACAAATTTGTACTTTAAATATCAGAACGAAAAGGTTCTAAATACACGCTACTAACAATGCTGGTCTGAAACTTTTGATGTAGATTAATATAAAGCTGGACGTATTTTCCTATGGAAAATAATACTGACTTCCCAGCATTATTCTGAGAATTAAATGAGGATTATGTGAAAGCATCTAGTCCACAACCTAGTACATAAACAACAAAACAGTCCTATACATTAGTGAGGCTACTATCCTAGATATATTCTTACAATGAGATAAAGAAATAACACAGAATATTGAAATAATTTTATCACTTTATATATTAACCACAGTTGGTTCAATAAAGAAATCTTTATAACTTTCCAGACTGAAGAATAATTTGTGTGTGTTTCAAGAGCATGAACATCTTATTTCTACTAAATATTTTACATATTTACAAGGAAAGAGAAAGAATGAGAACACAGTATATTTGATAATTTAGCACACTATTACTACAGACACACCAGCATGTATTAATCAAATAAAGTTGGCTACAAATAATGTGAATCATGCAAAGCCAAACACTGTACACATTTTTCCAGTCGTCCAGCATGAGCTGGTTTCATGAGCATTATTATACCAGTACACAACTTGTACACATTAGAAGTTAATGTCTGCTTAATGCTATCTTTGCAAAAGTAAATAAGAATTGTGTTCTAGATATTAAATAGCCACACTGACATGGCTCACATACCTATTTAATATCTAGAACCAAATAAATTCAGTTTACATATATATGACCCAGGAGTGGGGAACCTATGGCCTTGAGGCCACATATGGCCTTCTGGATCCTTGAGTGCGGCCTTTTGACTGAATCCAAATTTTAGAGAACAAATCCTTTTAATAAAGGATAATTTATGACCTCTAATGAAAAAATTGTTTAATGCCGAAAACGGAGCCAGTACAACAAAAAATAACTCTGATAAAGTAACCCAAGATTCCTAAAATACAGAACAATTCCTAGAATTGTAGAGCTTCCTTCATCAAACTTGATGGCCTAAATGCAAGGCAGCAGCACTGTGCCAGATGCAAAGACCCTACTGTTAATGAACTCCTAGATTACTAGGAAAAAGAGACCCAATAGAAAAGACAAAATAATATGATATAATAATATACAATAATATAATCCAAGTATATATAATATGTTATTAGAAAGTAGAAAATAACCACCTACCCTGAGGAGGCCACACAGGGGTTACACTGACACAATCAGTTTTACAGACACATTTCAAGAGCTCATTTCACAAATCAATAGATGGTTGATAGTCAGACAAAGTACCTATATTCAACAAATTTCTGACACTACTTTTTCAGTTACAAAAGTAATAGAAGTGAATACTGGATCAATACTGGTTGACTAATCCAAATCTGAAAACCCAAAATCCAAAATGCTCCAAAATACAAAACTGTGTGAGCGCCAAACATGATGCTCAAAGAAAACGCTCACTGGAATGTTCTCAGTTTTGGATTTTCAAATTTAGGATGTTCACGGAGAAAGTATAATGCAAATATTCCAAACTCTGAAATCCAACACTTCTGGTCACAGACATTTTGGATAAGGGATATTCAACCTATATTTTGCCCGAGCACATCCACATACTTTTCCAAGCACACTAAGTGCTAGATATTTGTTCATTCTTCCATTCAACAAACACTGACAAATTTTTAAATGCCAGTTATGCCAGTGTCCTACGACTACAGTGGTGAACAAAACAAATTCCTGCTCACATGAAACCTATTTTCTAGTAGTTGAGATGACAATAAACAAGTAAATAAAACAAATAAATAATTTAATTTCAAGTAGTGTAGGAAACGAAGGTCAGGACTATATATTTAAGTAGGATAATCACAGAAGGACTCTTTGACCTAAGTAGAAACCTACAGCCCTTTGTGCAAGAAAGAGACTTGCAAAGAAAACACTCAACATGTTTGAGCAAAAAAAGCCAGCAGCGATGAAACAAAATGGACGAAGGGAGGAGTAGAAGGACATAGAGTTAGGGTATTAGAAAAAGGGCAAATCAGGTAGGACCACGTAGAAAATGGTAAAGACTTTTGGAGTTTATTCTGAATGTGATAAGAAGCCACGGGAGAATTTTTTTCAAGTTTAGGGAAACGTATGATTTGATTTATTTTAATAAGAGCACTATAGCTATCAAGTGGACAATAGACTATTTGTCAGTAGGAAGTAAGTAAGGTTAAGTCAAGACACCATTATAATAGTAAAGGAAAGAAATCATAGTAGTTCAGGGTAAAGTGGAAACAATATAGGTAGTGTAGAAATGACAAAAAATGCATTTTAAAAAGAAGAAATCCTTACAGCACTGTAAAACAAAACAAAATGCCAGTAATTGAGGAGAAATGTTAAGAAATCCGTGGAGACAGAAACTAGATGCAACAGGATTGAGGAAATTATAGCCCAGAGCACATATCCCATCACCCATCTCCTACATGTGATAAGCAGAAGACATCAGGCGTCACAGTGAGTGAGTATGGGTATGTTTGAGTCAGAATCTGCTGTACTTGAGAGACAGATCAGAGGCCAAGGTAGCTGGTTAACACATAGGAGAGAAAAGGACCCTCATGCACAGAGGATATGACATTGGCATACCCCGACAGACATCTTACATTTCTGCTATTATTGGAAAAGAAACATTAAATATTAATAGAAATTGTATCCACAATCAGGCAGGGTAGTGTATCAGGCAGAATGCACCTATGTGGGGATCACTTGTTTATAGTCAGTGTTTGTTCCGAATGGATTAGCATCTGTTCCAGTTGGTTGATATTTACTGTGTACTAATTTTTAAATATTTTGAGTACTACCCCTCGAGACAGGCAAACACAAAATATTATAATAAAATGGAAAAGCTCTGGTTCTGGGTTAAGATAGAGTAAACACATTCTGCCTTAATTGAATGTAACTAAAACCCCTGAATGTAACTGAAAACCCTGGAAACAATGATGAACTAACAACCTGAGGACTTTGAAAAGAAAACAATAGTAGACAAACTGTGGAAGAAAACCAAAATGTGAAGTACGACCAATTTATCAATGAGTTTCCTGTTGTTTTTTATGTCCTGAAAACTCCCAGCCTGAATCCAAATCCTGGAACTTTACACCAGGAACAAATAGAAAGAGATACAAGAGAAGTCTTCTTGTTGGAGAGTAGGAATGGGGGCTTCTGTATGAAGCTGAGAGAATGAGAATTCCCTGGCTTTTTCTTCTTTTACCTTTCTCTTCCAGCCCTGCCCCTAGACAAGCCCATCTCAGAACTGGCAGCTGTAGCTGAGGAGACACATAAATCTCTGAGAGCGGGGAATCCTCCTTTCTGACCAGAGAAGCAGTGGTATGAGGAATGTGATAGAACTGTAAGGAGAAATAGACAAATTTTCACTTATTGCCTGAGATTTCAATATTCCTCTCCTAATAACTGACAGACCAAGCAGACAGAAGCAGCATACTACATATTCTTTTTAAGTGCACTCAAAACATTTATTAAGATAGACCATTTCCTGGGCCATAAAACAAGTCTCAATACATTTAAAATGATTCAACTCATAAAAAGTATGTTCTCTGACCACAATGAAATTAAATTAGGAATAAATAAGAGAAAGATATCTGGAAATTTTCCAAATGTTTGTAAACTACATCAACACACTTCTAAATAACACAAGGGTCAAAGAAGAAATCAAAAGAGTATTTTGAACTAAATGAAAATACTACTTATTAAAATCTATGAAACATAGCTAAAGCAGTACACAGAAGGAAATGTGTAGCACTAAATTCCAACATTAGAAAAGAAAGTTGCCATAGCAACTTTCAGCTTTTACCTTAAAAAAACTAGAAAAAGAAGAGAAAATTAAACCCAGAGCAAGCAGAAGAAAGGAAATAATAAAGAACAAAGTAGAAATCAATGAAATAGAAGACAGGAAAGCAATACAGAAAATGAATAAAAACTGAAACTGATTCTCCGAGATCTGTAAAATTGACAAATCTCTGTCCAGAATGATCAAGACAAAGAGAAAGAATACCCAAATTACCAATATCAGGAATAAGAGAGCAGGCATCACTATAGATTCTACAGATACTAAAACACGTCTCAAAAAGAAACAGATAAATTAAATAGTCCTACATTTATTAAATAAATTGAATTTGTATTTAAAAACCTTCTAGCAGGGAAAATTCCAGGCCCAGATGGCTTCTGAGAAATTGTATCAAATAGGAAAGGATGAAATAATATCAATTTTATACAAAAAAATTCTAGGAAATTGAAGAGGAGGAAATGCCCCACAATTTCTAACTTACACTATGAGGCCGGGATTACCCTGATACTAAAATCAGACAAAGACATTATAAGACGAGAAAACTAAAGGTCAATATTCCATGTGAACACAGATGCAAAAAAATTTTAATTCTTAGTAAATCAAATACATTAACCATAAAAACCAGGCCCCAGGCCAGATTTGCCTGCCTTCCTTCAGAGCATTGCTTCCCTACCATTATGGTCCAAATCAAATAGATAATGAAAATACTTGTATGACACACAAAAGTAATCTGATATGGTTTTCTACTGGAGGTGACTGGCTTGGACATCAGCTACTCTGGCCTCTGCTAAAGGACTGAGGATTTATTATCCTAACATCTCCTTTCGTACACATCATTTGTTCTCCCTGGAGTTCAGAACTTTCTTTCAATTATTTTATAATATGTATTTATCATCAATTCAACCCTGAGCCATTTGTCAATCGTCTAAAACTTTTCTAAAGATAATTAATTGTATCAGGTTTCTATCAATCTCATTTTCCTGACGACTCTTCTGGAGGCTTCTAACCTACTCCAGTCTAGACTAGTGGTCCTCTATCCCCATCTTTTCATTGTCATCCTGAAGGACCTTTCTGCTTTATTGACTTTCCAATTTCCTATAATCCATTTCTTTCTTGTATTTGGCTGACTTTCACACTTTCATTGATCACATCTTCCACCAGATTCCTAAGGAAGTGTATATGGTAGGCAGATTACTTTTGAGAACTTACTTGTCTTAAAATATCTTAATTCCATTCTTATATTTGATTAATAATTCCAATGCATATGGAACTCAAAGACTGAAATTATTTTCCTTCAGGATTTTGAAGAGGATGCATTATTTTTCATTTGATTCCCAAAGCCAAGAGAAGTCCAAAGCCAACTGATTCCTGTTACTTTGTATATGACAAGTCCTTTTCCTCTCTAGAAGCATGAAAGATCTGTTTGGCCCCAGTGATTTGAAATTTCACCACAATGTGCCTTAGTTTGTGTCTATTTTCATCCACTGTACGGAGCACTCAGTGAGCCTTTTCAATCAGGAAACCTCATGTTCTTTAGTTAAGAAAATTCTCTTGAGTCATTTTGTTGATGATTTCTTCCCTATTTTCTCTGTTCTTTCTTTTGAGAACTACTATAATTTGAATATTGAATTCCTGAACTGGTCCTGTTAAGTTTCTTAACCATCCTCATTTCTTTTCTATAATTTTTATCCTTTTGCTCCACAATTTCAGAGACTCCTTCAACATTAATCTCTAATACTTCTATGAAGCTTTTGATTTCTGCTATCAGAATTTCAATGTTTAGGAGCCTTTTTTAAAAGTCATAATGTGACTCTTTCATAATACCTCCTTCTTGTTTCACGGCTACATTATTTTCTCTTATTTCTGTGAGAATAATAATCTATTATTTTCCTCTGCAAAATTTATGTTCTCTCCAAGTTGTTTTATTCTGTTTATTTTAATTTCTATCTTTCATACATCAGAGGGTTTCCTCAAATATCTAGTAATCCTTGGTTAGCTGCTCACATTTAAAAGCAGAGGACTAAAAAGCTGATTGGGAGCTCTGACACATGGAGTGATCTAGCTGGGCTGTTTATTTAAGGAATGTCTGATGACTATGTTTTTTTTCTTCTTCTTTCATTTTTCTTTTTTGTCAGATTCCCCAGAAAAGACTTTTTCAACTGCCTGCCTGCAATTCTGCCAGTATTCTGGGAGCCTACTAGGATAAAGATAGAAGAAAGCTGGGGTCCAATCTCTTATTTTTAGCATAGGACTCCTGCCCTCAACTATGCCTGGTGTCTTCCAGTCTAGAGTAAAATAAAGAATAAATTTCGGGTTTTGGCCAAGCTTATGGGAGGTGGGTGCTTGCCCAGCTGACTGGTTAGCTAGTTTTGAGGAGGAAGTTCTGGGAACCCAGTGCTGCTTCATCTGACTTTTGACAAATCCTCATGTCACCTCCATTTCCACATGCTGTCATTCTTGAGCTTTCTGAGGCCTCTGGAGGTTGTTTTGTTGATTTCCTCTGCTACTGAGTTTAGAGTTTAGTTTTCAATTATTCATATACTATCCAGTTTCTAAAATTGTGTTGACGTGGTCTCTTCTCCAATCCCCCTTCTCTGATCAGTGGGCTTCTGGGAGGAGCAAAAGTAGAAACATATATTCCTTCTATTTTTTACTCCTGATAATATTGTTTCTCATTCATTTCAACTCAATTACAGATGGATTTTTACTTTTTATTTCTTTCTTTTGAATAAGGAGATATTATCAACAAAATCTCTAAGAAGATAAGAAACATGCTTTTGCTATCAGTAAACTCTAATAATGATACAATTCCTGGTGACTTTGAATTGAGATCAGGTAATTGTGCTCTGGATCATGGAAATCGCTGTTTTTGTTGTTTGAAGTTCAGCTTTTGTTAATAAAATTCAATTATTCTCATTGATTTTAAAAATAAATTAATAATTTGACATCTCTATATCTGTGACATTTAATAAAAATTAAGACTTTAATGATTACTATAATTTTTGTACTAATTTGTATTAATTTTATTTTTAAGGTTTTACATGTGATCTCATTTTCTTAATTTTTTATATTAAAATATGTTTACAGGAAAAAGAAGAGTGAAAAAGAGAATAAATTCCTCACATATTCATAGCACATGCTTATTATTTAAGAATTATTAAGTACTAGTATAAGTTAAAATTTCTAAATCAACCTAAATATATTATTCCTCTTTTTATTCGGCAACAATTTTATAAAAATAGTACAGGCTCTAAAACTTGGGAAGAGCAAATTTGGAGAAAAAAGGGAACACGATTATAGAGTGAATGAATCTGGAGGTTTTACAGAATTAAAAACTGCACATTCGTAAACCTAAACTTTATTTTGGTTTCTACTAAAGATTTTCTGAAAACCAAACTCAATAAATGACTACCTTCAATTCTGTAATATATTCATCAGTTTGGTTCTTAATTTTCATTCTCTCAGAGATCAATCCATTCATTCAACAACCATTATTTAGTGGCTGCTATATACTGGGTACTTTTTCTTGGCACTGAGAATACAGCAGTGAACAAACAGACCACAATCTCTGCTATTATGGAAACTTCATTCTAGTTTTGAACAGAGAAAATAAACAGGATAAATATAAAGGTAATAAGTACCATGAAGAAAAAGTAATGCAGAAGTAATGGTCATGCAGTTTTAAACAAGTTAGTTAGAAAAGGCCTATCTGAAGATTTCATTGACTCAGAAGGTTTTTACCTAGTTTTAACGTTGTCACTTCAAAAGTTAATCAAAAGCCTATGACAGGTTTTAAATAGAAAAGGAAAATAAGTAAGAAGATCCTAAAATAATACAGCAATTATAAACAAAAATAATTTCTTCTGAGATAGTTAAGACACAAATATCATACTGATGAAATTAAAAAGCCAGTGTGTGATAATACTCCAACAAATGTTAATTGTTTAAAATTATCTTTGAGATATATTCCAAAAGTGATATCTAGACATATACTATGATGCTCCAAAATTACTTATTTATTGATATCATTTTAAAAATAATACAAGATCATTTTTAATTTTCTTATATCTTGAATAAATATCATATAGAACTTTGAGTGTATCATTTAAACCCTAGATGAGAAACTAGAATATCTAAACTAGACCCCACAAAAACCCCAGTCCCCAAATTAAGTACTAGAAAGGAATACCTAACATCTATTTTTAAAAATTTTATAATCAATTTGACAAAAATTTACCTTGCCCAGAGCGGCTTTGGCGAGAGTCTACACTTGACTGTCTTCGATCCGGTGGTTCCTCGCTCCCTCCATCTGTGTAAAATTAAAAACAGCATAAGCAAATAGATAATGAGATTTATATAACATCTTCTCTAGTATCATCTACATCTTAAAACTACTATAGTTATAATTTGTTTTCATTTCTTATATTTTGGATCGTTAAAATATTTGAGGATTTTTTATATTGGCTTCCTACATAAATCAATGGTTCTTATCCTTATTTCTGTGGGAATGGTTTACACTCCTCTGTTAAAGTGTAAAGTGAAGGTGTTTTTCCCCTCCCCCATACATATACACTGTACTTTGCATATGATGAAGGAATGTTATTAACTCCAAAGTTCACTCACAGAATTCCAGTTTAGAAGACCTGATTTAGCATTGTCTAAATGAATTACAGATGCTTATTTGTCTAAAGTACATCAAATAATCCGAGAACTGTATGTTTTATTTAAAAATTACATTTATATGTTTTACAAGCAATAAAAATCAATAAACCTATAACAGATATCAATAAAAGATAAAAATCAAACAAGTCTTTTGAGTTAATTTTACCATGATTTTTAAAATTATATGGATACAAAGACATTTCATTATCTACATCTTCACTTTTAAGAAATAAGAAATAGAGTATATTCTCTTATGCAATTTAAGAAAAGCTACAACAAATTTGAGTTTATATAAATAATTCCCTCAATTTTACTATACAGAAACAGAAAAATTACTCCTCATAAATAAATCCATCAAAATAGGCACAGTAAAACAGAAATCAATAGATTGAGAAGGTAAAGCATAAGACAGAAAATGAGACTAAACCAAGCTAAAGCTTTAACATAGTGGTCTATATGCTTATAAATTTGTTATCACTTTAGGATTACTTTAGTTGGATTAAAAATATATTAAAGCATCAACAATTTCCTTTGTTCTGTCTTTCATACAACCACTTGTCTCATTTTTAACTTGATAGGGAAAAGGAGTAGTAGCTGCAAGCAGATTTAACAAAGAGTACTCCTGCTGTGTCATCTACTCATGCTGCTGTTTATTCTTTGTCATAGAGCTCATGTATTAACACATTGCTTTTTAAACACATGGCCTGTTTTTAAATTCATTGACATAAAGTTTCTTTTTAAGTATACTTACTATATATAAGGCCTAGCAATAATTAAACCCACACATATATATCAAGTATTCTTTATTTTGCAGAGGGCTGTTAAGCTAGCAAGTACAGCAGCATTTAGTCAATCGATTCCAAATATATTGTTACAATATAAAACAGTAAATAAGTTGGCAGAAAATATTCATATCTCTGAGTCTACTGTGACCACAGCAATTTAATAAAACAATCCACTAATTTAATTGGTCAGATTCATAAAATAACTTACCATATAGAAAAATACTCAAAGCAATAGGCAACCATATTTTCCCAGTGTGCAAATACTTTAAAACTACAAATCAGTTTAAATATTATTTTGGTTCTACTGTTACACTACATAAGTTATTACATTTGTATAAAAAATACTTAGATGTTGACAAAATAAGATACTATCTGAAATACAAATATAAGAAATTTTCCTTTGACATAATGGGGGAAAAAATTAAAGCAAAAATCTACCCATGGATTATCATTCCTGAATGGGTAATCTGCCTCTTTTGAAATTAAAATTTAAATTCTTTAATTTATAAGTAAAAAATTCTATAAATTATATGGATTCTTTTTATAAGAACAACTGGGCCAACTCCAATTTAATTTATTGGTTTTTAAACCCTCAGGAATTCATCTACCTCATTGTCTAATGAATTCATATTCAATATGTCCAAAAATGTAAAAGTGTTCTCTTCCTTCCGATATGTATTTCAGAACAGAGAGAAAGCCAACAATTACTATTATCTGCCAGACATTTTATATAGTTCATCAAAGCCCTATGAAGTAAAGACTTATTTCTCAGATGAGGGCACTGAAACTCATAGTGACTAATTGGAATCAAGTGACCATAAAACCAGTAAAGGTGAAACTGGATTTTAATCCAAGTCTGTTTCACTCAATACATCTTTCTAATACTAACTTCTACCCAAATTTATTAAATATTTGTTGAGTTTAATTTGTTATTATGTTTCCATTTCATTCTCTTCTCATCAAAACTGTGTTAATAAGCACTGTTTAGTAATTATAGCAATTCTTCCTTTATAGAATAGAGGCTTTCTAACAAAGTGGGTTACAAAGACTTAGTCTGACAATATAATTCCAGGCCGGGCACGGTGGCTCATGCCTGTAATCCTAGCACTCTGGAAGGTGGGAGGATCACTTGAGTATAGGAGTTCAAGACCAGCTTGAGCAAGAGTGAGATCCTGTCTCTACAAAAAATAGAAAAATCAGCCAGGCGTGGTGGTGCGCACCTATAGACCCAGCTACTCGGGAGGCTGAGGCAGGAGGATCGCTTGAGCCCAGGAGTTTGAGGTTGCAGTGAGCTGTGATGAGTCCACCGTATTCCAGCCTGGGCAACAGAGCAAGACTATCTCAAAAAAAAAAAAAATTATATAAATATTTATCTCCAATCTTTCTATTTATTTCTGATACAAAATCAAAAGATTTATTCTCTAAAGAAAAGATACTTTTCCCAAAAGCCAACTTTGGTCTCTCTATTCATTCTACTAAAAAACAAGTTAAGTAATTCAGGACTACACCTCTCATAAACATCCATGCCCGAGCTTGAGATGACTTTTACAGCTTTTCTGCATTTTTTTAAGACCTCAAAAGAGGAATATTTTATGTATAAGGGGAAAAAATGTATTATTTTAAAATGTAAATGTTCTAAAAAGCAAAAAAAAAAAAAAGGTGTGTAGAAATGTTCCAGATTTAAGGAGTCTAAAGAGACATGTCAACAAACACAACACCTAATCCTAGACTGTATAAGAGAGAAAAAATGCTATAAAAAGAACATTATTCAGGGCTGACTGGAGACACCAGCTGCCAGAACATCTCAGTAAGAAGAAGTTTTAGATGAAAGAGAAAAAACGAACAAACATAGGTCAGATGTGGGTCTGAACGAAGGGTGCCAGAGCCTTTGGTAGACTCCACGGAAGAAGGTGCAGTGCAGAACAAGAAGGTGCAAGGTATTGGCAAAGATCAACTCCCGAAAGGCTTGGAGTCCAGCAAGAAGGGTAGGTGGAGTGGTTTGTTTCTCTCCCCCTGGCATCTCTGACAGTCGGTGGGTTCCCAACCTGAGGAAACCTGCCCAGACTGCAGGAGCCATAGGGGTCCAGTGGGTCCCAGCTGATCTGTGTGACTCCAAAGCCTGGATATTCTGTGCAGACTGCCTCCCGGAGAGAGGGTCAGAAACAACCAAAGTGCTAGCATTCCTCCATACAGACTCTTTTCCTCCCCACCAGACTCTTTTCCTCCCCTTCCCTGCCCCCCACTTGCATATGCCAAGAGAGACAACTGAGCCACCAAACCAAGGCGTTCACAGAGAGTGGGCCTTTCCTCTTCGGGTCCTACAGTGGACTGAGGGGTGCTCAGACTGTGAGCTCCCTGCTCGCTGGCCCTCTCTGGTGCTGCTTGTCTGGCGGCTCCATTCAGAACAGGACACACCCCAAGGCAGAGGGACATTGATCCTGCTCAGGCACCTCATGGGAAACTTGGGACCAGTGTGTTTCTCCCTGGCATGGTCAGAAATTGATCTTCTTGGTCCCAGGAGTCGAGGGAGACTGCGTGGACAGATCTGGGGGGAGAGTGCAGTGTGGGTCCTAGCTGTGGCATGCTCGTGGGGCACCCCTTCCCCCGTTGGAGGGCCGCACTATCAGCTGAGGCCAGGATCCTGAGCAGTGAACTTCCTGGTCCACAACATAGTCGTGGGTTAGCTTGGCTAGGTTGGGCTCCTGCCTGCCGGCAGATGCTGGAGAAATACTGTGGAGCAGAGGAGGAAGGAGAGGAGTGAGGCCTACTGCACACTGCCAGTTTGTGAACCTCGGACCTGCCTTGACAAGCAGACTTGCTGGTTGGATGGGGACACGTCAGCCCCTCCCTGGCAGTTCTACCCAGAAGCTAGGAGCAGACCTTTGACCCCTGCCAAAACGGCTACCTTGCCAGCTTTTGTGGAACCTGAGGGCAAGTTCACCCAACCCAGCCCCACCCCCCACCTGCCTCTTCCGTAGAAAAGAATAAGGACTCACCTGGAAGTTCTAGGGCCCCACCCACCACCTGGTGCATTCCAGTGCTTCTCCTGAGGGACTAGAGCCGGTCATAGAACCCAAAAACAACACTGCAGCTTATTCCTTCTGGCAAGTGCCTCCTACTGACAGGGAGGTCAATTTGCATGCCCTTTACAGAATTTACTGACTCAATTTTACAGGGTGTGTGGGGGTCCAATGAGTGGCCATTTAGGGGAGCACTTATCCTTCCCAACAGAAAAACACTGCTACTGGATAAGGGTGGAAAGAACCCAGCCTGGGGCCTTAGCATACAAGCATTTAGCCCCCTCCCCTGTGAACAGCTCTTGGGTTTGGAGAGATTGTCCTGACTCTCCTACCAGCGGCTCCCCCTAGTGGCCGGGAAAGCTACTTCTGAGCCCTGCCAAAGCTTTGCAAAGCCTTTCAGGATCCCATAACCTAGCCACAAACTGCCTTGCTCCTCCCCCCACCTCAGTGGTGGTGGAGATCAAGAAAACCCCTGGGAACTACAGGGTCCCTCCTAAAGCTTGGGGCACTCAAGTACTCCACCTGGGGGACCAGAGTCTACCACAGATACAAACAATATCTCAGCACCTGGCTCTATCACACAAACATCAACCAATGACAAGGAGAATAACGATATAGTTCATGACAGCATCTTCCAACTCAAGCAAACAGGGTGTGGGTGATTCACACGCACAAGTACCACCCATGATCACTGAGTAAGCTGGGGAACCTAACTCACTACACACTGTTGGGAGGAGGTGAAGATAGCAGGTCAGAGGTAACCCGAGAGGTACACCAAACCTGCTAGAACACCCCATAAAGATGTTCAGGACCAGCACTCCTCTCCCCGGTATGCTCGGGGATTTATCTTTGGGGACCCAAAGATAGCCCCATGAGCCAGGCCTTGCATGCCCAGGTCTCAACTGAGAGGCCAGATGAGAAGGAATCAGTGAAAGAACTCCAGGAACATGAAAATGAGAGCGAAAGGACACCCCAAAAAGAAAACAGTAACTCCTCACCAATGGTTACCAATCGAAATGAAAAGACTGAAATGAAAGATGAAGAATTTCAAATATGGATTGTAAGGAACTTCAATGAAATGCAAGAGAAAATAGAAACCCAACACAAAGAAACCACAAACACAATACAGGACATGAATGAAAAATTTACTACAGAAATCAAATTATTAAAAAAAAATCAAACAGAACTTTTGCAAATAAAAAATTCATTCAAAGAAATACAAGAGTGGAAAGCCTTAAGAACAGGCTAGATCAGGCAGAAAAAGAATCTCAGAGCTTGAAGACAACACCTTTGAGTTAAACAAGTCAGTCAAAGAGAAAGATCTGAGAACAAGAGGAACAAATAAAACCTACAAAAAATAAAGGGATTATGTAAAGAGGCCTAACAAAAGAATCATAGGCACCCCTGAGGGTGAAGAAGAAAATACACAAAGGCTGGAAAACCTATTTGAGGGAATAATTGAGGAAAATTTCCCTGGCCTTGCTAGAAATCTAGATATCCAGGTATAAGAAGCTCAAAGGACCCCTGGGAGATTCATCACGAAAAGGCAGTCACCACAACACATAGTCATCATGCTGGCCAAAGTAAACACAAAGAGGCTCTCCTACAAGCCGAAAGGTAAAAGCAGCAGGTAATTTACAAAGGAAAACCTATCAGACTAACACTAGATATCTCAACTGAGACCTTACAAACCAGAAGGGATTAGGGCCCCATTCACAGTCTTCTCAAACAGAATAATGGCTAGTCTAGAAATCTGTACCCTGCAAAACTTTCTTATATGAGGAAGAAATAAAAACTTTCTCAGACAAGCAAACACTGAGAGAATGTGCCAAGACCAGACCTACCCTGCAGAAAGTACTCAGAACTGCAATATACACAGATCAGCACAACAGACACTCATCAGTGTAAATTCAACCAAAAGCTAAAGGTCAGAGCCTGGATACCACAATGGCTCAAGGGGTAAAACAAAGCAATACAATTCTACTCAACAGGATGACCAGAAATCCATCCCACTTATCAATTCTTTCAATAAATGTGAATGGCTTGAACTCCCCACTCAAGAGACACAGGCTGGCTGAATGGATAAAAAAAAAATATTAGCCAAGTATCCACTGTCTCCAGGAAACACATCTAATCCACAGGGACTCATTCAGACCCAAGGTGAAGGGATGGGAAACAATATTCTATGCAAATGGAAACTAAAAGAAATTTGGTGCAGCCATTCTCATATCAGATAACATAGACTTCAAGTCAACAAAAATAAAGACAGACAAAAATGGTCATTGTCTAATGGTGAAGGGAATGATTCAACAAGAAGACAAAATAATCCTAAATATTTATGCACCTAACACAGGTGCACCCAGATTCATAAAGCAAACCCTACTCAACCTAAACAAAATGAAAAACAGCAGCATCATAATAGCCAGGGACTTCAACACCACACTGACAGAATGGAACAGATCCTCCAAGCAGAAAATAAGCAAATGAACAATATACCAAAACAGAAATCTAGAACAAATGGGCCTAACAGACATTTACAGAACATTCTACACAAAAAGTACTGAATATATGTTCTTCTCATCAGCTCATGGACATTCTCTAAGATTGATAATATCCTAGGCCACAAAACATGTCTGAAAAAATCTTAAAAAAAAAGAAATTATACCATGTATTTTCCCAGACCACAGTGGAATAAAATTAGAAATCAATTCCAACAGAAACACTCAACTCTACACAAGTCATGGAAATTAAACAACCCACTGCTGAATAGTTATTGGGTCAAGGAGGAAATTAAGATGGAAATCAAAAGATTATTTGAACTAAATGACAAAGGGGACACAAGTTATCAAAAATCAGTGGGATTCAGCAAAAGCAGTCATAAGAGGAAAATTCATAGCCTTAAAATGCCTATGTCCAAAAGACAGAAAGATCGCAAATCAACAATCTAATGAAATTGTCTCAAGGAATTGGAAAAGGAAGAGCAAACCAATCCCAAACCCAGCAGAAGAAAAGAAATAACTAAGGTCTGAGCAGAACTAAATGAAACCAATAACAAAATAATTATAAAGAAGATTAATGAAACAAAAAGTTGGTTCTTTGAAAAGGTGAACAAAATTGACAGGCCTCTTGCTAGATTAACCAGAAACAGAAAAGAAAGGACCCTAAGAAGCTCAATCAAAAATGAAAAAGGAGATATTACAACTGATACCACAGAAATTCAAAATATCATCTGTGAATACTATAAAAATCTCTACGCACATAAACTTGAAAACACTGAGGAAATGGATGAATTCTAGGGAACACAAAACCTGCCTCGGCACAATAAGGAAGAAATAGAACCCCTGAACAGACCAGTATCAAGTAATGAAACTGAAGCACCAATAAAAAATCTCCCAACAAAAAAGTCCTAGACCAGATGGTTTCAGAGCCAAATTTTACCAGACCTACAAAGAAGAACTGGTACCTATACCACAGAAATTATGTCATAAGATAGAGAAGGAAGGAATCTTCCCCAACTCATTCTACAAAGCCAATATCAGCTTGATACCAAAGACAGGAAAGGACACAACAAGAAAAGAAAACTACAGACCAATATCCTTTCTGAACATAGATGTAAAAGTTCTCAATAAAATCTCAGCCCACTGAATTTAGCTCCACATAAAAAATAATACACCACAATCAAGTGAGCTTTATCCCAGAGATGCAAGGATGGTTCAACTTATGCAAATCTATAAATGTGATTCACCACATAAACAGAAGCAAAAACAAAGGCTGTATGAGCCTCTTGATGGACGCAGTAAAAATATTTGGCAAAATTCAGCACCCTTTTATAAGAACTCTTAACAAAATAGGCACAGACAGAACATACCTCAATATTATAAAAAGCCATATACAACAAACCCACAACCAACATCTTACTGAATGGGGAAAAACTGAAATCATTACCTCTTAGAACTGGAACCAGAAAAGGTTTCCCACTGTCACCGCTTCAGTTCAACATAGTGCTGGAAGTCCCAGGCAGAGCAATCAAGCAAGAGAAGTGAATCAAGGGTATCCAGATGGGGAAAGAAGAAGTCAAACTATCGCTCTTTGCTGATGATATGTTCTTTTATCTAGAAAACCCCAAAGATTCTGCCAAGAGACTCCTGGAATTGATAAACAAATTCAGCAAAGTCTCAGGTTACAAAATCAATGTGCACAAATCAGTAGTATTCCTATTCACCAACAACAGTCAAGATGAGAATCAAATCAAAGACTCAATACCTTTCACAAGAGCAACAAAGAAAATAAAATACCTAGGAATATATTTAACCAAGGAGAGGAAAGACCTCTACAGGGAGAACTATGAAACTCCAAGGAAGAAAACAGCAGAGGATGTAAACAAATGGAAAAATATATCACGATCATGGATCGCCAGAATCAACATTGTTAAAATGTCTATAATACCCAAAGCGATTTACAGAGTCAATGCAATCCCCATTAAAATACCAACATCATTTTTTGGAGATCTAAAAGAAATAATTCTACAATTCGTAAGGAACCACAAAAGCCTCCAAATAGCCAAAGCAACTTAAAGAAAAAGAACAAATCAGGAGGCATCACTTTATCAGACTTTGAGCTATACTACAAGGCTATAGTAACCAAAACAGCATGGTACTGGCACAAGAACAGAGACACAGACCAATGGATCAGAAGAGAGAACCCAGATATAAAGTCATCCTCATACTGCCATCTGATCTTTGACAACACAGACAAAAACATACAATGGAGAAAAGAATTCCTATTCAATAAATGGTGCTGGGAAAACTGGATAGCAATACGTAGAAGACTGAAACAGGATCTGCACCTGTTTCACAAAAATTAATTCACGATGGATAACAGACTTAAACCTAACTCATGAAACTATAAGAATTCTGGAAGAAGATGTTGGAAAAACTCTTATAGATATTGGCCTTGGCAAAGAATTTATGAAGAAGACCTCAAAGGCAATCACAGCAACAACAAAAATAAATAAGTGGGACCCGATTAAATTTTAAAGCTTCTGCACAGCCAAGGAAACAATCAATAGAGGGAATAGACAACCTACAGCATGTGAGAAAATATTTGCATGGTATACATCCGATAAAGGGCTAATAACCACAATCTACAAAGAACTCCAGCAAATCAGCAAGAAAACATCAAATAACTCCATTAAAAAGTAGGCAAAAGACATGAACAGAAGTTTTTCAAAAGAAGACACGGTAATGGCCAATACACATATGAAAAAATGCTCAACATCTCTAATCATCAGGGAAATGCAAATCAAAACCACAATGAGATATCACCTAACGAGAATGGCTTTTATCAAAAAGTCCCAAAACAACATATGCTGGCATGGATGCGGAGAGAAAGAAACACTTACACACAGTTTGTAGGACTACAAACTAGCTCAACCTCTACGGTAAGTAGTATGGAGATACTCAAAGAACTAAAAGTAGACCTACCATTTGATCCAGCAATCCCACTACTGGGTATTTACCCAAAGGAAAAAAAAAGACATTTTATAAAAAAGACACTTGCACTCAAATATTTATAGCAGCACAATTCACAATTGCAAAGACATGGAAACAACCCAAGTGCCCATCAATACATGAGGGGATTCATAAAATGTGGTATATGTACACCATGGAGCACTACTCAGTCATTAAAAAAAATGGTGATCTCGTTTCTTTTGTAACAACCTGGATAGAACTGGAAACCATTATTCTAAGTGAAGTATTGCAAGAATGGAAAAACAAACACCACATGTACTCACTATTAAATTGGAACTAAATGATCAACACTCACGTGTACATACAGCAGTAAAATTCAATGGAAATCAAGCAGGTGGGAGGGGGAGGAAGAGATGGGTAAATTCACGCCTAATGGGTACAATGCACACTATGTGGATGACTCAAACTGTACAAAAGTAATTCATGTAACCAAAACATTTGTATCCCTGTAATAGTCTGAAAAAAATAAATAAATAAATAAACATTTTTTTAAAGTTACCAAGAGCTTCTTTTGGCAATCAACTGGCTGCAACCAAAATAAACTAAAGTATCCCATTATGAATTTTGGTACCCTTTGCCAACACTATAACCCTCCTTCCCCAGGTCTACATTATTGCCCCTTACTGATAGATATGATTATTTAATAAATTCTATGTACTAGTAAGAAAATTTACAATCTGACAGTCCGTATTACCTATGCTTGGGTAACTAAAGTCCCCATCATGCATCTGTTCCCTCCTTCTCTGTGAAATCTATCTCTGCAAACTTAGGTATATATGCTTTACAGGGAATTCAAAAAAAAAAATTCTCCCCTAAAAAGAAAAGAAATAAGAAAATCTAGCTCTTTCTAAATGTTTACAGTGTGAAAATATGATACATTTTCTATTTTATAGTGAAAAGGTCAATGCTTATTACATTGACATATGAATTACTCTTGTCAAATCAACCACTTGAGATGGAAACATTTTTAACTCACCTATGGTCTGGAACAATGTTAACCACCATATGCTGTCATAGAAATTATACTGTGAAAAGCAAATAAGAACCCCGATCTACCTGTTTAATGTTTTTTAAAAAATCTTTAAACACATTTACCTAAAATAATTTGTATTTTAAAAACACAGGCCTTATAGTAACGTAGAGGTATACTGGGATAAAGAGAGACTACAGTGGTGATTTTCAATCCTGGCTGAATGAACACATGTGGCTCTGTTCCATGAAGCCCATAAACTTTATTTATGGACATGAAAATTTGAATTTCATATAATTTACATGTGTCATAAAATATTATTATTCTTTTAATTTTTGCAACTATGTAGAAATGTAAAAACCATTCTTAGATTATGGGCCATATAAAAATGGCCTAGATTTGGTCAGTTGGAAATAGTTTGCTGAACGCTGATCTAAAGTCTGGGAGATTAGTTAGAAGGCTACTGAAAACAATCTTTGTGAAAAGGAATGACTTAAATGATTTGCAAGTAAGGGCAGTGAGGATGAGAAGAAGGTTTTGCAAATGATGTCTAATCTACTCTAGGGAACACTGGAAGTTTGATGGCAACATAGGCTCAAGGACCCTTTTCTTGGCTCTCTGTAGGTGATCTTTTTGGGAGTAAAATGTAAGAATTACCAAAAACCAGCCCAAAGAAATGGAAGATCATAGTGCTTAATTACATAGTGTATCTCAATCTTCCCCATGACCCAGAAAAGCACTTGAAAGGTGACTAAAAGTATACAATGCATCATAAAAGTTTTTTCTTACCCTTAAGTAAAGCTTATGGTACTTAAAGGGATCAAAGCTACAATCTTAGGCTCACTAGCTCCATGTACAATAAAGTGTACTATATGATACATATATACATTTATACAGTAAATACAACTAAGGATATAATTTAGTCTTGATACTCTAGTTCCCACACTGAATAAAACATCCTTGAAAACCACAATATAAATTACATTGTAATATCATTTCCTATTCTCATGAAAAACTGTACATCATTTCTACAGTTTGAATTTAAAACGAAACTTGTATTTTGAATATTAAAATACATTTATAAAAATTTCTGTAAGCAACTCTTTTATTAAACATTCCATGAGGGTTAGTAAGGAAATATTAGCAGTGCACCAAAAATTTCTACTGGTAACCTATTTTCTCCAAATGCAGAATGAAAACAGGATGGCATGCCAAAAAATCAAGAAGCAGGCAGAATAAGTGAATACAACAGTCCTCTGTAGATGATTTACTCTTTTTACTCAATTTGTAATTATTTGTAAGACGTTTTCATGAATAAAACACAATGGAATTAGATAAACATCACAAAATTGCTAGAGGTGATATAAAACAATAAATATACCTGTGAAAAAAAATAAAAACACAA
Organism: Daubentonia madagascariensis; assembly: GCA_023783475.1. Lineage (NCBI taxonomy): Eukaryota > Metazoa > Chordata > Mammalia > Primates > Daubentoniidae > Daubentonia > Daubentonia madagascariensis. The sequence goes on from JAKFHU010000487.1 coordinate 15,823,514, forward strand.
GAAACTTCTTAGAATGTTTAATTTGTATTCTGCTTTTGGATTTTAAGGTTTCTAGGACATGTGTGGGAATATATACTCATGTACATACACACACAAAAAAAAAACAATACGTGGGCATAACAAGACCTGAGTTTTAGTTCCATACCTGCCGCTTTTGGCTAAGTTTCTCTGAGCCTCAGCGTTCTTATCTCTAAAACTGAGAGCAAAGTAACATCTTCTTCTGAAGGTTGCTGTGAGGTTCAAATAAGCTAATATATGTGACAGCACTTTGTAATCTCTAAATTGGTAATTTTTAACCAGGACAATCCAGGGACTTCTGGGAATGTCTGGAGACATTTTTGTCGTTAAAATTGGGAGGGTATTATTCACATCTAATGGGCAAAGGCTAGGGATGCTGCTAAATATCCTAGAATTCACAGGAGAGCCTACCACACAACCAATTATTGGACCCAAAATTTCAATAGTGCCAATAGGTGAGAAAACCTGCTCTACATGTTCATAATATAAAAGCTCATAATAATTATAATTATTGTAACTATACATAAAAGTACTTTTTTATTGTGAACATTTTTTAAATATAAAGAAAATACAGTGAAAAACATAATGCACATTCACGTAGCAACTGTCAAACTTTAACAAACTTAAAAATTTCCCACATTTGTATGAATTTGTCTTAAAAAACTAAAACATTATTGGTTATATAGACTTGATATTTTCTTTATGCAATTCTCCAATACAATTTCCATTTCTTCATCCCTCCCAACAGTAACCACTACCCTAAGTTAATATACAACACCACACCCATGTTTTTACACTTTTATAACACATATATGCTTCCACAAATGTTTATATTACATAAATGGAATAATACTATTCATATCACCCAGCAATTTGCCATTTTCACTTAATATTTATGTTTTGAAATTTATCTGTGTAGAAACATGTAGTTGAATACAATTCATTTTAACTCTGGAATGGTATTCCACTCAATGAATACATCACAATTTATCTCTTCCCTTACTAATGGAGATTTAGATAGTTTCCAAATTTGTAGCACTGCAAGAAAGCCTGCAAGGAACCATTTCCTTTAGCACATGTTCAATCATTGTGTTGTACATAAGCTCCTTATGCACATGTTCAAGATCCAGAAGTGAAATTATTAAATTATACAATACAAAAGCTTTGTAAGAGCAACTAAATTCTGCCAAAGATAATTACACTAATTTTCACTTCCATAAGAAGTGAATGTTCCCATTTCCTCACAATCTCACAAATACTTACCAGGCCTTTTCATTTTTGCTAATCTGAAGATGTAAATTGGTATCTGATTTTTATTTAATTTGCATTTACCTCATTAATAATGAAGCTGAGCATACATTTGTTGTCTATTTGGTGCTTGTGTATTCTCGTTTATATCTTTCACCTATTTTTGCCAGATTCTTCTTGATCCCCATGTTTTCTGATGAGAAATCTATATACTCACTCGAATTGTTCCTTTATAGATAATGCGTCAGATTCAAGATTTCTTTCTTGATCTTCAGTTTTCAGAAGATTCATCAAATATTGACAATAGTGATTAGGTGTGAATTTCTTTACATCTATCTTGTTTAAGACTCAGAGAGCTTCGTGAATCTCCAAGTTTGTGTTGTTTGCCAAATTTGACAAATTTTCAGCTATTATTTCTTCAAAAATTGTTTTAGCAACATACTCTTCCTTCTCTTCTTCTGGAACTCCAAAGGTATGAATCTAGACCTTTTGTTATTGTCCTACAGATCCCTGGGACTCTATTTTCCCCCCACTCTTTTCCTGTTTTTTAGATTTGGAAAATTTCTACAGATCTGTCTTTAAGTTGACTGACTCTGCTGTATCTCCATTATGCTTCTGAACCCATTAAGTTTGAGTTTTGTTTGGGTTATTATATTATTTCTAAACTTTCCACTTGGTTAGCCTTTACATATCCTACTTCTTTATTAAGACTTTTTATTTTTCCATTCATTTCAACAGAATCCGCATAATAGGTTGCTGCAATATTTTTATAACAGCTTCATTAAAATCTGTCAGATAACTGCAACATCTGAGTCATCTAGGAGTTGGCAATGTTGTCTTATCCCTTGCAAATTGATATTTTCCTAGTTCGCTGTATATCAATTTTACACGTAATTGTATTGGGACATTTTGAATGTTTTAAGTTATGAGACTCCAAATCTTTTTGAACTTTTTAAAATTTCAAAATATTAAGGGGGTACAAATGTTTTAGGTTACATGGATCATTTTTGTAATGCTTGAGTCCTGCCTATAGGTGTGCCTGTCACCTATATAGTGTTCATAGTACCCAATAGGTTGGTCTATTCCCCTCCCCTTCTCCCCTGTCCCCCCGATTGCTTTCCACTGAGTTTTACCTCCCTCTGTGCACTTGTGTGCACACTGGTTAGTTCCAATTTAATAGTGAGTACATGTGGTGTTTGTTTTTCCATTCTTGTGATGTTTCACTTAGGACAATGGTCTCCAGTTCCACCCAGATTGTTGCAAAAGGTATTAATTGATCTTTTCATATGGCTTTAGTACTCCATGGTATACATATACCACATTTTATTAATCCAGTCATGAATTGATTGGCACTTGGGTTGATTCCACATCTTTGCAATTGTGAATTGTGCTGCAGTGGACATTTGAGTGCAGGTGTCTTTTTGATAAAATGACTTCTTTCCCTTTGGGTAAATACTCAGTAGTGGAATTGCTGGATCAAATGATAGGTCTACTTTTAGTACTTTGAGGAATCTCCATACTGTTTTCCATAGAGGTTGTACTAATTTGCAGTCCCACCAACAGTGTATAAACATTCCTTTCTCTCTGCAACCAGGCCAGCATCTATTACTTTGGACTTTTTAATAAAAGCCATTCTGACTGGAGTAAGGTGATATCTCATTGTGGTTTTAATTTACACTTCCCTGATGATTAGTGATGCTCAGCATTTTTTCATGTTTTTGGGCCATTTGTCTTTCTTCTTTTGAGAAGCTTCTGTTCATGTCTTTTGCCCACTTTTTAATAGGGTTGTTTGTTTTTTTCTTGCTGATTTGCTTGAGCTCTTTGTAAATTCTGGTTATCAGCACTTTATCAGACGTGTAGCTTACAAATATTTTCTCCCATTCTGTAGGTTGTCTATTTGCTCTGTTGATTGTTTCCTTAGCTGTGCAGAAGCTTTTTAGTTTAATCAAATCCCATTTATTAATTTCTGTTGTTGCCATGATTGCCTTTGGGGTCTTGATCATAAATTCTTTGCTGAGGCCAATATCTAGAAGAATTTTTTCTACATTTGTCTCTAGAATTCTTATGGTTTCATGCCTTAGATCTAAGTCTTTTATCCATCCTGAATTAATTTTTGTGAGTAGTAAGAGGTAGGGGTCCTGTTTCATTCTTCTGCACGTGTTTATCCAATTTTCCCAGCACCATTTATTGAATAGGGCTTCTTTTCCTCCATGTACACTGCTGTCTGCTTTGTCAAAGATCAGTTAGTTGTAGGTAGATGGTTTTATATCTGGGTTCTCTGTTCTGTTCCTTTGGTCTATGTCTCTATTTTTGTACCAATACCACACTGTTTTAGTTACTATAGCCTTATAGTATAGTTTGAAGTCTGGTAATGTGATGCCTCCAGATTTGTTCTTTTTGCTTAAGATTGCTTTGGCTATTCAGGCTCTTTTCTGGTTCCAAACGAAGCGTAGAATTATGTTTTCTAGATCTGTGAAGTATGACTTTGGTAACTTGATGGGGATTGTGTTGAATTTGAAAATTGCTTTGGGTACTACAGACATTTTAACAATGTTGATTCTACCTATCCATGAGCATGAAATGTTTTGCCATTTGTTTGTGTCCTCTGTGGTTTCTTTCCTCAGAATTTTGTAGTTCTCCTTGTAGAGATCTTTTACCTCCTTGGTTAAGTATATTCCTAGGTATTTTATTTCCTTTGTAGCTATTGTGAATGGTATTGAGTTTCTGATTTGACTCTTGGCTTGACTGTTATTAGTATAGCTTATAAAAATGCTACTGATCTATGTACATTGATTTTGTATCCTGAGACTTTGCTGAATTTATCTATTAGTTCCAGGAGACTCTTGGTGAAATCCTTGGGGTTTTCTGGATGTAAGATCGTATCATCAGCAAAGAGCGATAGTATGACCTCCTCTTTCCCAATTTGAATACCTTTAATATTCTTCTCTTGCCTGAATGCCCTGGCTAGGACTTCCAGCACTATCTTGAATAGGAGTGGTAACAGTGAACATCCTTGTCTTGTTCTACCTCTTAGGGAAAAGGCTTTCAACTTTTCCCCATTCCATATGATGTTGGCTGTGGGTCTGTCATATATGGTTTTTATAATTCTGAGATATGTTCCCTCTATGCCTAGCTTGTTGAGGGTTTTTTATCATGACAGGGTACTGGATTTGGTTGCATTCTTTTTCTGGATCTACTGAGATGATCATATGGTTTTGTTTTTGCTTTTGTTTATGTGGTGAATCACATTTATTTATTTATGTATGTTGAACCCCCCTCGCATCCCTGAGATGAAGCTCATTTGGCTCGCGGGCTGCTTCTAATCTGCCGTTTTTTGTTCCCTCCTGATGTCTCCTTCTGATGGTGGCTTCAGGATAAACTCTTCCAGTGGGTGACCAGACCCCATGCCTACTCCCGCTGGCAGCCTCAGGGGAAACTTTCCTTGGGTGGAGAGGCGTACTTGCAACTTGCTTGGCACCGACTTCCTTCCCCTGCAGCGGCAGTGAGTCCGGGGACTGGCAGTACGAAGTGGCCATGGCGATGCTTTCTTGCGGCCAGGGCTGGGGCTGGGACTGGGGCTGGGGCTGGGAGTTGGTCGCAGGTGCCCTCACTCAGCTCCACTGTGGATCTCTGGGCAGCTTCACTGTGGATCACTGGGTGCTGCATCCATCCCGCAGGCTCCAAGTCTTTTTTAATCTTACAGGAAATGTCAGTTACATTTTTCAAAGCCTTTGCAGTGCTATTCACATTTGTCTGCCTGGGCACCACCATGTGGCCAGTCTGGGTCCTGGGCAGTGATCTGCTAGGTCAGTTCTACAAGTCTGTGGTATGATAATTAAGACCAGATCCACACCTGTGAAGCTCAAGCGTGAGCCCAGGAGTTCATAAAAACTTTATGGGGTTGACTTTGCTGAAGTCCCCCCTTATTGCAATCCGTTTAGTACTTTCCAGTCCCAGAACTCCTCTTTTTGGTACTCATAACCTGGGGTTATGGTAACCTTGCTCTGCCATGTATTTCATAACTACATCTGTGTCTGGGGCCCAGTGATAGGAAGACAGAAAAACAGTAACAGGAGTTCACCCCACACTCTTGGGACCATAGCTTCACTGATCAGAGAGGAAATTTCCCCTCCCTCAGAAATTTTGGCACATGTGAGCTCTCAGTGTTGCTATCAGGGTAGGAAGCTGAGGCAGGAGAAAATTTTAAAGAACAGGAGAAGGGGGAGGGCATCTGCACACTCTGCATATTAAGAGTTCCTTTTCCTATTTCTCAAACCAGAACTAGAGGGCTTCTACTGAAGATATCTCTTTCTGTGCCCTGGTCCCTAGCTTTTGAACTGCATTGTGGACCTAACCTTAATACCCACCCCAGTGCCAGGCGAGCTCCTACAGCCTCAGGTGCCAGGCTGGCCCTTGCATCCACAGGTTCCAGATCTGCCCCACCACCAGGTTGGCCCTAGTGGCCCCACATAGTCAGGGCTCCATATCTGTCCCATCTCCAGGCTAGCCCTAGTGACCTGATGCTCTAGGTAGGCTCCCAAGTACTCAGGCTCCAGGACAACTCCAGCCTCCAGACCAGCCCCAGTGCCAGACCAGCCTGTATGGTCCCAGGCTTCAGGTCCATCCATTGCCAGGCTAGCACCTCTGGCCCAAGGCTCCATCCAACCCAGATCCAGGCCCATCTTAGTAAACCCCAGCACCAGCATTTACTTTGCAGAGCCTGGCTCCAGGCTAGCCCACATGGCTCCAGGACCCAGGCTCGCCTCATAGACACAAGCACCAGGCCCATCCAAGCATCAGGCCAGCTACCACAGACTCAGGTTCAAGGACTACCTCAGCACCAGATCAGCCTCTGTGGACTCTGGCTTCAGGCCAGCCTCTACTGTCACAGCTCCAGGCCCGCTGCCTACAGATCAAGGCTCCATCTCCACCCCTGCAAACCAATTCAATGGCTTCAGGCATTCCCCCAGAGACCCCACCAATGTGGACCCAAGCTCCAGGCCCACCACATTAGACCCAGGTGCCAGGCCTACCCATTTGGTGACCCAGGCACCAGGCCAACCTGCCCAAAGTTTCCAGCTGCAAACCCACCCAGAGACCTGGCCAGATGGCCTGCCCAGAATCTCTGGACAGGCTAAATGGGATGAAGGACTTTCCTACCAAAGCCAGTTAGTAAAGACTGGAATAGGTATCTACTTCTTCAAGTGAACAGGCACCAACACAAGGAAACAAGGATCACAAATAATTAGGGGAAAATGATACTACCAAAGGAACAAAATAACGCACCAGTAATGGACCATAAAGATCTACAAATTATCTGACAAAGAATTCAAAATAATCATCTTTAAGAAATTCACAAGAGAACACAGAGAGACAACTAAATAAAATCAGAAAACCAATACATGAAAAAAATGAGAAGTTCAGCAAAGAGATGGAAACCATAAGAAACAACCAAATAGAAAAGGATTGAACTGCATATTTCTATAGAGAGCTTCAACAGCAGACTCAATGAAGCAGAAGAAAGAATCATTGAGTTCAATGACTCAGGCAGATAAAAAAAAAAGTAAAGAAAAACAATTAAAAAAATGAAGAAAATCTACAGGCATTCTGAGATACCATGAAGAGGACAAATGTACACATCATGGGAGTCCCATTATGAGCAGAGAAAGGGGCAGAAAGCTTATTTAAAGAAATAATGACAGAAAACTTCCCAAATCTGGAGGGGGAAACAAGTATCCAGATACTTAAATCTCTAAGAACCTTAAAAAGAGTAAATAAAAAGAGATCTTCACTGAGATATATCATATTCTCAAAAGTCCAAGACACAGAATTTTGAAAGCAGCAAGAGAAAAGCAACTCATCACATACAAGGGAATACTCATAAGACCACCAGCAGATTTCTCAGTAAAAAATTTGCAGGCCAGGAGAGAGTGGAATGATATATTCAAAGAGCCAAAAGGAAAAAAAAAAAACCTGCCAACCAAAAATACTTTACTTGGCAAAGATGTCTTTCAGAACTGAAAGAAAGATAAGGACTTTCCCAGACAAACAAAAGCCATGGGAGTTTATCACCACTAGACCTGCCTTATGAGAAATGCTAATGGGAGTTCGTCAGGATTAAACAAAAGGACACTAACTAACAATATGAAAACTTATGAAAGTATATAACTTATTGTAAAGGTAAGAATATAGTCAAACTCAGAATACTTTGATACTGTAATGATAGTACATAAATCACTTTTAACTCTATCACAAAAGTTAAAATACAAAAGTTTCTAAAAAATAATGATAGCTACAATAATGTGTTAATGAATACACGATATCTTCAAGATGTAAACTGTGACATCAATAACATAAAATGTTGGGGGAGAAAAAATGTAGAGTTTTGTATGTAGTTGAAGTTAAGTTGTTATCAGCTTGAAACAGACTATTGTAACTATAAGATGTTTTATGTAAGCCTCATGGTAACCAAAAAGAAAAAAAAAAAAAAAAACCTGTACTGGACACACAAAAGAGAAAGAAATCAAAGCATAACACTACCAAAAAAATAAATAAATAAATCATCAAATCACAATGGAAGACATCAAGAGAGGAGAAATGGAACAAAGGAAATACAAAAGTCAGAAAACAATTAACAAATGGCAGTATATTAAGTCCTTACCTGTCAATAATTACTTTACATGTAAATGGATTAAATTCTCCAACCAAAAGACAAAAAGGTGGCTGAATGCATTTTAAAACAAGATCCAACTATATGCTACCTACAAGAAACTCACTTGAGCTATAAGGGCACACATAGGCTGAAATTGAAGGAAAGGAAAAATACTCCATGCAAATGGTAACCAAAGAGAAAGAAAAAAGGAGGGCATAGTTACATCACACAAAATAGACATTATGTCAAAACTGTCACAAGAGCCAAAGAAAGTTATTATATAATGATAAAGGGGTCAATTTATCAAGAGCACATAACAATTAAAAATATTTACACACCCAACATTGGAGCACCTAAATATACAAAGTAAATATTAACTGAAATGAAGGGAAAAATAGACAACAATATAATAATGGTAGGGGACTTCAATACCCCACTTTCAACAATGGTTAGGTCATCCAGAGAGAAAATCAATAAGAAACAGTAGACTTGAACAACACTATAGACCAAATGGACCTAAAATACATACACAGAACATTCCATACAACAACAGCAGAATATATATTCTTTTCAAGCACACATGGAACATTCTCCAAGATAGATCATCTCACCACTTCTATTTAGCATAGTACTGGAAGTCCTAGCCAGTGCAATTAGGCAAGAAAAAGGATTAAAAGGCATCCAAATTGGAAAGGAGGAAGTAAAATTGTCTGTTTGCAAATGACATAATCTTATATATAGAAAACCCTAAAGACATCACCAAAAAACTGTTAGAAATAATAAACAAGGTCAGTAAAGCTGCAGGATGCAAAATCAACAAAGAAAAATCAGTAGCATTTCTGTACACTAACAATGAACTATCCAAAAAAGAAATTAAAAAAAAAACCATTTATAATAGTATCCTCCCAAAATAAAATACTTAGGAATAAATTTAACTAAGGAGATGAAAGATCTATACACTGAAAACTATAAAGCACTTATGAAATAAATTGAAATAGAAACAAATAAATGAAATGATAATCTGTGTTCATGGATTGAAAGAACTATTATTGTTAAAATACCCACTTTACAAAAGCAATCTACAGAGTCAATGCAATCCCTAACAACATTCCAATGACATTTTTCACAGAAATAAGAAAACAATCCTAAAATTCATACAAACCACAGAAGAGCCTGAATAGCCAAAGTAATCTTGAGAAGGAAAAAAAAAAAAAAAAAAAGAACAGAGCTGGGGAGGCATCATACTACATGATTTCAAAATATACTACAAATCTACAGTAATCAGAAACAGCATGAAAATGGGCATACAGACCAATGGAACAGAACAAAGAGCACCTTTGATGAAAGTGCCAAGAACACACGATGGGGAAAGGGCAGTTTCTTCAATAAATGTGCTTGGGAAAACTAAATATCCACATGCAGAAAATGAAATTGGATCCTTATTTCACAACATATACAAAAATCAACTCAAAATGGATTAAAGACTTAAATGTGAGACCTAAAACTATAAAACTACTATAAGAAATCAGGGGAAAAGCTTCTTGACATTGGTCTGGTCAATGATTTTTTTGGATATGACTCCAAAAGCACAGGCCAACAAAAACAAAAATAGACAAATGGGATTGCATCAAACTAAAAAACTCCTGCACAGCAAAAAAAAAAAAAAAAAAACAAAAAAACCAATCAATGGATTGAAGAGACAACCTACAGAATGGGAAAAATATTTCCAAATCACACATCTGATATTCAAAATATATAAGGAACTTAAATAATTAAGTAGCAAGAAAACAAATAACCATATTAAAAAATGGGCAACCAGCTTAAGCAACACAGCAAGTCCCTGTCTCTACAAAAAATAAAAAATAAAAAAATTAGCCAGGCGTGGTGGCGTGCACCTGTAGTCCCAGCTACTTGGGAGGCTGAGGCAGGAGGATTGCTTAAGCCCCAGGAGTTTGAGGTTGCAGTGAGCAATGATGATGCCACTGCACTCTAGCTCGAATAATAGAGCAAGACTCTGTCTCCCAAAAAAGGGCAAAGAACTTGAATAGATATTTCTCCAAAGAAAGCATAAAAAGGGCTGACACGTATATGAAAAAATGCTCAATATCACTACTCATCAGGGAAACCACAATGAGCTATCACTACATACCTGTTAGAATGGTTATAATCAATAAGACAAAAAGCAGGTATTGGTGAGGATGTGGAGAGAAGAGAATTCTTGTACACTGTTGGTGGAAATATAAATTAGTACAGCTATGGAAAACAGTACAGAACTTCCTTAAAAAATTAAAAACAGAACTACCATGTGATCCAGAGATCCCACTTTTGGGTATATATCTGAAGGAAATGAAATCAGTACGTCAAAGAGATATCTGTACTCTCATGTTCATTACAGCACTACTCACAATAGTCAAGATATGGAATCAACCTAGGTGTCCATCAACAGATGAATGGATAAAGAAAACGTAGGTTGTGTGTGCGTGTATGTACTGTGTGTGTGTGTATATATGTATGTATGTATACACATAGTACACACACCACAATGTAATACTCTCTGGCCTTAAGAAAGAAGGAAATTCTGTCATTTACGACAACATGGATGAACCAGGAGAACACTGAGCTAAGTAAACTAAGTCAAGCACAGGACAAATACTCCACGACCTCATTTATATGTAAAACCTAAAAAAGTCAAAATAATTGAAACAGAGACTAGAATGGTGGTTGTTAGGGGCTGGGGGGCAGGGGCAGGGAATGAGGAGAAACGGGGAAGTGCTGCTCAAAGGGTATTAAGTTTCAGTTAGACAGGAAGAATAAGTTCTAGAAGTCTATTGTACAGCATGATGACTGCAGTAAATAATAACGTATTGAATATTTTTGAAAATTACTAAGAGAGTAGATCTTATATGTTCTTACCAAAAAAACAAAAGTTTGAGGCAATGGATATGTTAATAAGTTTAATTTAATCATTTCACAATTCATACTTATATCAAAACATCACATTATACACCATAAATATATACATACATAAACAAACATATAATTTTTATTTGTCAATTATACCTTAATAAACCTAGGGGAAATAAACAGTATATGGAGATTTATTAATAGATTATCCAGAAATAATAAAATGCATCAATAATCATTTTTTTATTCTAACCACTTGAAAGGAAATATATTTAAAAATATGGAAAAAATATATGAAAAGACAATAAAAATAAGGTTCTGTCTACAGGAGTTTATTATTTAATAGGAGAGTCAGAGTACTCATACAATAATATTAGACCAGACTTAAGAGATTAAGAAACACTTTCAAAGTATTTTTGAGAGTTTGCATAATGAAATTATTATATAATTGTTTCATACTATTTTTATTATAAAGATCATAATTCTTTCTTATTCCTCCAAATTAAGTGGAACCAAATTAATTTTTCATTCTACAAGACTTTCTTTGAATTAATTATATGACTGAGTCATGTAGTTTTACAGTGATGGCATGAGCAATCATTATGTAGGATCTGTCCATATATATTACATAGTTAGTAAATGTTCATAGTTAGAAGATTACATAGTTAGTAAATGTCCAGCATCTTTAAAAGCTCAGAATTCAGGTAAGAGCCAACAGATTTTAAACAAATCAGTTAGACAATGTGATGAAGACAGATTTTAGTTTAGAGCCCTGGGTTTTCAAAAAATTACGAGAAGAACTGTGAGAAGGTAGTGGCAATAGAAAAATAGTTTTTTGCATCTTCCAAAATTCCCACAAAAGTAGCATAAGAGCAATTAGATAGCAAAACAACTACCCATGGACAAGAATTATAACAATACTGGGTAACAAGGTACGATTTATAATAAGAAATATATATATTTTGGTCTTTGTCCCTAGTTGCTGGCACAGAGCTCCTAATACTTTGGAATTTCTTGGGTGATGGGAGTGTATTTTGTCCTAATGAGTCAATTCTTGGTGGGCTACTGGATGGGGATTGGCTACCAGAACGACCAAAGCCATGATTAGAAGATTAGAATTTTCAGCCCCATAACCCTCACCCCCATCCTCCAGGATGAGACAGAGTTAATAATTCAACATGCCTACTTGATGAAGCCTCCATAAAAATTCCTGAACTACAGGGTTCAGAGATCTTCTGGGTTGCTGAATATGTGGAGAGGGGTGTGCCCAGAGAGGGCATGGAAGCTCCATGCTCTTTCTCTAATACCTTGCCTTATGCATCTCTACCATCTGGCTATTCCTGAGTCATATTCTTTTATAATAAACAGGTAAGCATGAGTAAAGTGCTTCCCAGAGTTCTATGAGCCATTCTAGCAAATGATCAAACTTGAGGAGGGGGTTATAGGCATGTCGGTCAGAAGTACTAGAAGCTCAGACTTGCGATTGGCATCTGAAATGGGTGGCAGTCTTGTGAGACTGAGCTCTTAATCAGTGCGATCTGACTCTAACTCCAGGTAGTGTCAGAATTGAAGTGAATTATAGGACACACCCAGTTGGTATCTTCAGAGAAATGGAGAATTGCGTGGTGGGGAAAAACGCCCCCACACATCTGGTCACAGACATATTCTATGTGGAAAGTATAGTAGAAGATAAGAGTTGGTTTTTCCACTGTACACAAAGTATCTTTACAAACCTCTACAAATGGGTAGAGCTAAGAAAAAACAAAACAGTCACAGACCAGAGAGTTATGAGCATCTATATGAGACAAACTAGGGGGAAGGAACAGGGTGTGTGACAGACCACAAAACTGGCAACCACCAGAATGCAACTCACAAAAAAATACAAAGGGTTAATTTGATAAGACTAGCTGACAATGGAAGGGGTTTGCCCACTCTAATAAATGATTACACAGGACCTGCAGTAGGAAGCTGAAAAAAGGCTGCAAAAGTCTAGCCAATATGTACTCTTGAAAGTGACCTGCCAAGCTTGGGCTCAATGCTAAAAAGAAAGTGCTGGAAACGGAATCAAAATCAGCAGAATAGGGACAAAAGGGATAAAGAAAAGAGAAGGTCTAAATCAAAGTAAAAGAGGGGAACAGGGCCAGAAAGCAAGCTGCGATATTTTAACACCACACAAAAAACAACAAAAGAGGAAGCTATATGGAGTTAGTAAAGCTATCATGACATGCCTCCTTATAAATACGTGGGGAAACTAATTTCAAATAAAAATGATCAATAGGAAAGTATCAGGGTCAAATTCTAAAGAGGGAAGACAAGAAAAGAATAAAAAGTATCATAATACCCCTACATTCAATGAAAGTATGGCAGAAAGGCTTACTCAAAAAAAAAAATCAAAACTGTAATGTACAATTCAAAACTATAATGTACAATTTCAAAAAGAGCTAAAAGTGTTAAGAAAATTACATAACACATCAAAGAGCAACATAAATCAGAGTTAGAGAAACTTAGAAATGATGAGACAGAAATCAGAAAAGAATTAGAAATAATACAAAAATCATTTCAGCAATGAAGGCTAAGCTGGAAGAAACACAAGTTCAAATGAATGTAACAAAATGACTAAGAGAAACAGAAGGTAAAAAGGTGGAAAATTTTTAACAAATTAAAAAAAAAAACAAGAAGAAGTGAATTAAAAAGGATTTGCAAAAAAGTGACAAATACTGAAGATAGGCAAAGATGGTCCAGCATAAGGATACATAGGAGTCCCTAAAGAAGAAAACCAAAGTAAGAGAACAGAAAAACTATTGATATAATTCAAGAAAGTTTTCCAGAAAAAAAAAGTGTATGTGTTTTATATATAATGTTTATATATAGTTATATGTGTATATATACATACACACACACATTTATACATAGATGTATAAACACACACACACACATTTACACATATATATTTGAAACTACATATTTCAAAAGAACCCTGTGTACTTAAGATTATCAACTTAGATCAATGCACCAAGACATATTGTACTAAAATTACTGGGCTTTAAAAAAAAAAAATCCTTTGGGCATTTAGGCAAACATCACATGATTTATAAGGCAAAAATAATACAAGAAAATGAAATAATATATTTAAAATACACAAAGAAAGAAAAATTTAAGCTAAGGATTTTATATCCAGTAAAACTTACCTTTAATTATAAAGAGTAAAGACAAAACTGCTAACAACATGCAAAAACTCAGGGGATATTGTTCCCATTAGCTCTTCCTAGCTCTACTAATAAAAGAACTTTAAGCCACCAAAGTAACTAGAGAGACATCAAAACAAGAACTGTTGGTGAGCACTAAATATGCGATTGCTTGCAGAATTAAGACTAAATGCATACTTTTAAAGTGAAATTGTAGTATGTAATCACTACATCATCTGACAATGTAGATATAGTACAACCATAAAAAAAGAGAGTAAGAATGGAGACAGTATAAAGAAAAAAATTTACTGATTTCAATAATTGGTGGTGATAATATTCTGAAATCACTGTATTTATAAGGAGGGCTAAAGCAAATAAGTAATTATGGGACACACTAATTCTATCATACCCTTGAGAACCAGAATTCTCAGTATGGAAGAAAGGAACTATGAATGTAATACAGAAGAAGTTAAGTAAAAACTATGTAGTATTGAACCTATATTGGAAACACCAGTGCGATCTTATAAGTTACAGATTTACCCTAGCTCTGTCCACTGAAAATGCATAGTAACAGTGACTGATCAGCAGCAATGACGATCCCTAGTGCCCAGGATGTAATCTTGAAATGCCATTATCTGTTAAAATAAACCAGGACTTCTTAAAGAACTAGCTGGTCTAGGAAAGGAAATGTACTACATGAACCTGGAACATCTTGACATACCCAATAGTAAGAAAACTATAAAAAGATTATTCTCTACTATGATCATGTCAAAAAGATTCGGTGAAGAGGCTCTCACTGACCATGAGATCATAATGATGTTTAGAAAAACAAAAACAAAACAAAGCACTAATTGGTCACCTTCTAAAGTTGACAGGGAACCAATTCATTATCTTGAAAACTGGGAAAATGAAAGAACGAAGTAGTCATACTACATTTCCTGTATAAACTGTACTAGTAGCCAAAGAGTACATAAGAGAGATCTCCTTATAAAATTATTTCCAACAATAAATGGGAAACAAAGGATGGAATTACAATATCACCATTTTGCCACTCGCAATGAATTAATTGTTGTATAGGCATCAGGAATAAATGACTAACAACATCAAAAAAGAGTAAAAACAAGTGATGACAGGAATACAGCTACAGCTTTGCCAAAGCTATCAAACCTGAGTCTGGTCAAACCTCTGAATCTAGCTTTCAATTTTCAGGAAAAACAAAGGACAGAAGAAAATGTTTAATTGTTCCTGAGTACATATTCAACAAAATACAGCTGTCAATTTTCAAGAAAACTAAGGGCAGAAGGAAATGCTGAACTGTTCCTCGGTACATAAACAACAAAATTCAGACTGTAGGAAATTCTACAGGTCAAATGACCCAGAGCTCTCAACATACAAAGAAAAAAGGTAAAAAATTATGAAGTCCTAAATTTTTATGGAATAAAGATTCACTTTATCAAAAGAGAAAACTGTATCAGTTATCTATGGCATCTTATATTAGGTATCAGGATGCGTAAATGTAGTTCTGGTCAATTTTCCTTCCTAATGATCATTTAATTTTCTTATGCAAGTATCCTTCTTCGCTTTTACTTGGAAGTCAATCACAATAAACAACACTCTTATACAGGCACGTCATAAATTTTCATTTTTCTAATTTGTCTATGTTGATAAAATGACACATATGCATTGCATTCTCTGTTTTAACATCAAAACATGCTCTTGAAGTATGTGAGAATATGAATAAAACACAGACATCTTCCTCCACTAGCACTGTCTTCCTAGAAAATAAAAGGAAAAAAATAAACAAACAGAGCTTCAAATAATATTAAATTTGCAAAATCTGCAGAACGTCAGAGTATCACTAAACAACCCACAGGAGAAACAGACAAAAAATGGTTTATGAAATAGTTTCAAGTCAGCAGGCCAATGATATCAAGATAAAAAAGTCACCAATTTTGACACAATCATAATCTAAGATGTTTTAATTGCCTGAATTGTAAAAATTAAATCAGAACTATGTTGAAGTAAATTTGAACAATTTGTTCCTCTAAGACCATGTCTTACCCCAAAAGAGACTAATCATAAAAGTTGAGATTAGCTCTCAGGTAAAAGTAAATAGTTAAAAGATTTTTAAAAAATAATAAACTCACAACTGCCCCAAGATGGTATAGAAAAAAATTCTAACCTCTTTAAAAGTGGTTGTTACCACTTTTGCTTACGAACCTGTGAATCCATCATTCAAAAAAGCAAGACTACACTGATACACAGTACTTTAAATGTTTTTGCTTTAACACAATTCCTTCAGCACAGATAAGACCCTCCCATACATAATAAATCTACATTTATGGACAAAACAGAAGGCCTTCAGTTGCCAAACAAGTGAACTTATTTGCATAATACTGATTACCTCTCGAGTATAGAAAGTAGAATAGGGTCATGCCTATGAAGTTAAAATTTACTCAGCAAACTTAAGTTAAAGACTTATTTCAAACATACTGTAAACTTTACAAAGGACAACCCACTGATATAATAGGTACAGAAATAAAAAAGACCTGACCGTCCAACTCAAGTGCTAGCTTTTAAAATCAGGTTTTTTTTGGAGTTCAGATAATCAAGAACACTTGTGTTTTTTTTTTTTTATCAGCATACTGAGTTAAATTCAGCAATAATCTACAAATAATATAAAACACAGACATGACAGTAAATGAGTGATTTACATGAAGTCTATGACTATTTTTGTGTTACAATGGCAGAGTTTAGTAGTTGCAACAGAGATAAGATTAAGTTTAAGAAAAATTAGAGAGAGCTTCTGGAAAAGGTCTTGTCTCTCCCTAGACTTGGAAAAGAACCCATGGAGCCCCTGCATACGCTGGCTGCTACCTTGTAAACACAAGAGGGAATAAACTATAGGACATAAATTAACATTATGAAAGAGAGTGTGAAGAGATAGAAGACAACAACGTCCTTGCTGACACGAAATTACTGAAGTAAACCAACCTATCTCTAGCCACTATGTGGCCTGCATAGTATAAAATATTTACTATCTGGCACTTCACAGAAAAAGTTTGCTAACCAAGCAATTCTGAGTCAAATTTTCTGTTACTTGCAACTATAAAAATCCTAAATAATATTCTCACCTATACTCTGGCAGTACCAAAAACTACTCGATGATATTCAAAGAGAAACTGTATTATAAGGCCTCCATAAATTTATTCATGCTATTTCCTCTGACAAAAAATGCAACTCCCTCCACTTGACTATATAATGAAATCGTATTCAACATTTGTTAGCGGTGCTTGGTGTCTAGAAGAGTTGAGTTGGACTCAATCTTTGAACTATGACTGTTTATGTGACTTTAGGAAAATTAAATTCTCTGAACCTCAGTTTCCTTAACTGTGAAGCTGATATCATAATACCCTATGTGATTGTTGTGAGAAACAAATGTCGTAATATACATAAAATATAGCATGACATCTGGCACAAAGTAAGCACATATTAAATAACTGGAATCTTCATTTTTCATCATCATGATCAACAACACCCTTTTACTGAACAACAGCTTAAATATCATTCCTTTTCTTTATATAGACTTTCTGGATGCCTACCAGGAAGAATTAATTGTTCCCTCTTTCACGCTTCTACAGCACATTATTCATAGAGTAGTCTTGCCTTATCCATGGAGGTAAGTTCCAAGACCCCTAGTGGATGCCTGAAACCATAAATAATACCAAACCCTATATATATTGTTTTTTCTTATATAGATGCTCCTTGACTTATCCTGATAAACTCACCATTAAGTTGAAAATATCATACGTCAAAAACATATTTAATACACCTAACCTACGGAACATTATAGCTTAGCCTAGCCTACCTTAAACAACTATGGTTGGGGAAAAATCATCTAACATAAATTTTTAAAAATCATAGAATACTATTTTATAATAAAGTGTTGAATACTATACTGAGAGTGAAAGAATATGGTTACATGGGTACTCAAAGTGTGGTTTCCACTGAATGTGTATTGCTTTTACATCATCATATGAAAAATTGTTTAGGTCAAACCATCATAAGTTGAGGACCATCTGTACATGCATACCTGTGGTAAAGTTTAATTTATAAATTGTCTGACTGATCCCTGGATTCCCAGATCAGTCTAATGTGCAGCCAAGATTGAGACCCACATGTATCCTCCTCAACATCCAGTTTCAACAGATAAGACCACCAAAGATAAATAAATAAACAAACTAAATAATAAGTCATTTTCCTAAGATTCTAAAAGCTAGAATAGCCTCTGACTTCTTCACATTAACCTAGATCTCAGGGATGCCACAGATTCTCAAGTATGAGAAGGGGTATGCAGGAACAGCACCAGATTTTATTTGTAAAGACAGGAACCAAAGAACAGGTGTACTTAGGGGACTCCAAAGAGTTCTGTATGGCTAGAGCACAAAAGTGTAAGAAAGAAGCAGGATATAAAACCAAAAAAGTAGGCAGAGGCATAATCATGAAAAACATAATCACAAAAGGCATAATCATTATTCATGATCAATTTGAACATTATCCTGTAAGCATGGGGAAGAAAATGAAAGGCATTAAGCAAGGGAGTAGCATCATCTGACTAATGTTTTCAAAAAATAAACCTGGCAAGTAAATATAAGTCAGCAATGTGGGGTCACAGGCCAAAGAAAGAGATAACTGCAATAAACTAAGAGGAAAGGAAAGCCTAAATACATGCACTAACATTGAAAATAAAGAGGAAAGGGTAGGCTCATGAAATATTTGGGACACAGAACTGCAAAGACTGCTCATTGGAAAAGTCATTTCTAATAATTGCCTTCAATTTCTCTTTTTCCGTTCTTCCTTAAATCCACTCCCATCAAGCTTTTGTTCCCACATCTCCAGATAATCCACCCTCACCAAGATCTCTTACAAAGTCTATTGCTAAATCCAATGGTCAATTCCCAGTTTTCTGATTTTTGACTTATCAACATTTGACACAGTTAATCACTCTTTCTTCCTTGAAGTCTTGACTCTTCACTTGACTTTCAAGACACCAAACTTTCCTAGTTTTGCTCCTACCTCTCTGGCCCCTTCTTCTTCTCAGTCTTCTTGGCTTGTTCTTTCTCATCTCTCCAATCTCTAAATGTTGGAGTGCCCCAGGGCACAATTTTCAGATCTGTATTCTTTGCTATATGTATATTCCTTTGGTTATTTCAAATAGACTCATGGTTTTATGTTTTATTTTTTCTATGTGCTAATGGTTCACAAATTTATGTAATATCTCTAGCCTAGACCTCATCATGAAGTTCACATTTACGGAGTTGCCTACCCCACATCTCTACCTTCATATCAAACAGGCATCACAAAATTTAATATTCCTGCATGCACTTGCTCCTCTCACAGTCTTCCTCATCTCTGTAAATAGCAACTCCATTCTTTTAGTTGCTTAAGCCAAAACCTTAGAATCATCCTTAACTCCTCTTTTTCCTCTCACATTGTACATACAATCCAACAGTAAATCCTGTCAGCTGTATGTAATACCCAAACTACTTCTCACCCTCTGCTACACCACCTTAAGTTCAAGCTACCTTCATTTATAACCTGGTTTCTCTGCTTCTGCCCCAAATCGGCTTCCATTTCTTCTCAACACAGCAACAAGAATAATTCTGTTCAACACAAATCAGATTATCACACTCTTCTTTTCAAAATCCTCCAAAGGTTTCTCATCTTTTTTTTTTTTTTCTTTTTTTTTTTGGGAGACAAGGTCTTGCTCTGTTGCCCGGGCTAGAGTGCAGTGGCATCACCATAGCTCACTGCAACCTCAAACTCCTGGGCTCAAGCGATCCTCCTGCCTCAGCCTCTCAAGTAGCTGGGACTACAGGTGTGTGCCACCACTCCTGACTAATTTTTTTTACTTTCTGTAGAGACAGGGTCTCTCTATTGCCCAAGTTGATCTCGAGCTTCTGGCCTCAAGGGATCCTCCCACCTTAGCCTCCCAAAGTGCTGGGATTACAGGTGTGAGCCACCTCACCCAGCCAGGTTTCTCATCTTAAAAGTAAAATTAAAGTCTTCAGATCAAGGCCCTACATGATCTGGCCCCCATTACCCCTCTGACCTCATCCCCTACTGTTCTTGCTCTCTGACTTTTCTGAAGCATCCTGGCTCCCCTCATTGTGCTCTAAACACTCTAAGAATATACCCATATCAAGTCCTCTGCCTGAAATACTTTTCTCCCAGATGTCATCATGGCTTGTTTCCACATCTCCTTCAGGTAGATACCTAATGTCCCCTCAATGATGCCTTCCCTCACCACTCTATCGAAAATGGTACCCCACACCACCATATTTACATAAACACACAGTTTTTACTCTTTCCTTGACTTATTTTTCTCCTTAGTACTTATCATTATCTAACATATTCTGTATTTTATTATTTGTCTTAATCTTGACCATCTTCCCCCACTAGACTATAAGCTCCATGAGGGCAAATAATTTTGTGTTCAATGTTTTATCACCCACACTTAGAACAGTATCTGATACACAGACGTTCAAAAATTAGCTGTTAAATTAATTTGCATGAGTGAAATGAGGGAAAGAAGGGAATTCTGAATGCCTCAGAATTCTTGATTTGGGTATTTCATTGGACTGATTATAATGCTATCAACCAAGATAGAGAATAGAAGATGAGGGGGTTAGGAAGAAGAAATAAAATGCCACTTTACCAAGGGTTCAATTTAAAACCTGACTTACTCTTAACCCCTACTTAGCACCTCATTAATTTTAGGTCTAGAACTAGATGGAGGGAAATATGAACAGCCAAAAATAAAATTAAGCCCTTGTTTTTGTTTTTTTGAAAACCAAATAAGATATCCTCAATGATTCTCAATTGTCAACCCAAATGGTTATGTTTTACTTGATGGGGTTCAGGACATGCTACCCCAAAACATGGTACCTTGACATCTGACAAAACAGAAGCAGGAAGGTCACTCTCACCTTCCCCTCACCCTTCTTCCCTGAAGCAGGTCATAAGAAAGAATTTTTTGATCTTCCTCTAAAGCAAGCCATAAGGCCCTCATTTGAGAGGTGCCCTCCATACACCTGTAGGAAAGGAACATCCTTACCTCTAAAGACACAGGGACACAGAGAAGAATCTGAATAAACAGGCCTTGCTAAATTGCCCCAGTTTATTACCATTAGATCATACTTTTTTATCCAGTCATACTTCTCCACAGCTATACACTTCTTCATCAAATCTAGCATAAAAAAATACACAGGTTTACCCATTTTTTCAGGTGTTCATTTCCTTATGAAGGCTCCAGTGTCAAGTAAAATTTATTAAACAAATTTGTATGTTTTTCTCTTGCTAACAAATTTGTCTTTTATTATAGGGGTCTCAAGTCATGAACCTGGTGATGGGTGAGGAAAGATATTTTTCCTCCCCTGCATACTCTTAAATCCATTATTCTACTAGGGAGACCCTATTTATCTATCTGTATATAAATTGGAAAGGTCTGTCTATATAACAACTGCCTTTTTGAAATCTCCACTTGGATGTCTCAAATATACCTCAAACTCAAAATATCCAAACATGAAATTCTAAACTTCGTTTCACTCCTTCAAGCCTGATCCTTTCCATCAGAGCTCCCCATTTCAATGAGCTCATCACCAAATATTGTTGATATCCCCTTCTAAATATCACTTCAATCCTGTCCCATCTTCAACCTGCATTCATTCCTCTATCCATTCTTTTTGCAACATACATCCACAAAGCAGCTAAATAATCATTTAGAAATGCAAATCTAACAGTTACCTCATTTAATACTTAGAATGTTTAAATAATCTATTAGAGGAGATAAAAATTAACATGGTCTATTTAAGGTTCTACTTTTCCAGCTTCACTTCTAATCAGATCCACCTTTGTTTTCATAATACTGGCTCTCTTTCAGTTTCTGATCCCTACCTTCAGATGTCTAAAGCAAACACCTGAGAAACAACTACCATATACCTGAGGAGTCAGGATAAAATGTTTTTCACTCAAAATTCCTGCCCTAATATATGAGGATGTAGAAGTTTCAAAGACACTAGTAATTGAGAATTTTTATTTTATTACGTCACATGATTCACAATAAAATAAACCCTTATATTGCTCTTATTCCCTATAAATATAGAATGGCACCTACTGATAGACTAAATCAAATTCCCCTCCATGCCACCCCAGAAAAGATAACTGCTTTCTTTGAATAGTATGTTTAATATTATACTATGGAAAACCAAGTATAACAAGCCGAAAGATCATACATTATCTAAATGGGCTTCAAATTTTTTTTTTAAAATGAATTATACTTTATTTATCCTATTATGCATAATATACTTGTTTACTAGTATAATAATAGTTTTAAAGTATAACAAAACATGACTTGGACCTATCTTCTGTATTGATATGATATAATGGCAATGAAAACATTTGAGATCAAAATCTCTTAAGGAAGTTATTAAAGCTAACAACATGACCTTGGTGTATGCAATATACAAAATTCAAAAACAATACTCCTTTCCCTAAACTTGTCATTAGTAAGGTTCTTACTTGATTATTACATTTTGTATTTTTTTCCCAAGGAACTTGGAAAAGTGAAGACAACAATAATTAATGAGTTGGATAATAGTAATCATTAGGACCATGCAGAATATAGAAATATTTAATCAAAGAATAAGTAAAGAACTGAATAAAGAACTCAGGAAAGACTCATATGCAAATAAAACAGATTCTTAGTACATGAGAAAGTTGGCATTATACATCACTGGAGAGAGAAATGGCTATTAAACAACAAACAGGGTGTGAAATTGGCTTTCTCCATATGAGAAAAAATAATTAGGTCCCTTTCTCACACCATAATCCCCTTACCAAAACATTAAGAGAAAAGAAAAATATCCAAATGTATTGACAATCTGGAAGTGAAAACCAAAACTTCAAAACTACTTCAAAAAAATACAGGAGAATATATTTGTGGTCTCTGACTAAAGAAAGATTCTTGAAACAACATGCAGGACAGAAAAAAAAAGATAAATTTGAATAAACTAAAATTTTAAAACTTCTATTTAAAAGGAGCTTGGAGTTTGGTCCTAAAACCAAACACAGACTGAGAGAAGGTATCTGCAATAAATGCAGACTAAGGCTCAATCTGGAGCAACGGTCTGCAAACTTTTTCTGTAAACAGAGTAAATATTTTAGACTTTGTAAACCTTGTATGTTATCTGTCACAACTACTGAACTCTGTCATTATAGCACAAAAGCAGGCATAGGCAATAAGTAAATAAATGAATGTGCCTGTATCCCAATAAAACTATTCATGGACATAGAGATTTGAATTTCACATAATGTTCACATGTGACATTTTATTCTCCTTTATTTTTTTTCTGAATCATTGAAAATATTATAAATGTCAAAACCATCCTTAGCTAACAGGCCACATAAAACCAGGGGGCAGGCTGGATATGGCCCATGGGCCAAATGATTTTGCTTTATGTACAAGAATATACAAAGAAGTCCTATAAATCACTAAGAGAAAGACAAATAATACAACAGAAAAATGCACAAAGGATATGAGGAGGCTACTAACAAAAGAACTCTAAAAGGTCAAAGAACATATGAAAGGATATTCAACCTCAGTAGAAATTAGGGAAACAGATTAAATCAGTAGAATATTGCCTTTCACCTACCAGATTTGGAAAAATCAAGAAGTCTGACCAAATGAATATTGGCAAGGATATAGCAAAACAGAAACAAATACTTCTGAGAATACAAATTGGTACAATGACAGAGTAGAGAAATTATTTAGTAAAAGTGAAAATGCAAATAACCTACATCCTAGCAATTCCATTTCTGGATATAGCCCCTAGAAAAACTCAAATATGTGTATAAGGATAGTCACTGCAGCATTATTTGTAATCACACACACACAACACAAAAACTGAAATAAATTCAAATTTACATCAGGAGGAAAATGGATGAAGGAAATGTGTTCAAAAACTGAATACTATATAATACACAAAAGAAATAAACTAGACACACCAGTAAGAGCAAAAAAACCAAGTTGCAGCATGATATAGAGAAAATGATACCACTTAATACATTTTAAAACACACAATACTAATCTAAAAATTGTTCATGAATACATTTATAATGGAGATTTTTAATCTCTGATGAAGAAGATTCAAACATCAATTTTTTTTCTTTTTCTTTTTTTTTACCAGAAATGGGCTATATCCAGAAATGGAATTGCTAGGATGTAGGTTATTTGCATTTTCACTTTTACTAAATAATTTCCCTACTATGTCATTGTACCAATTTGTATTCTAAATCTGTGTGAGTCTGTATATTATCTATGTCTGTGTGCATCTGTGTTAGGATATGGTAATAGCAATGAGAACTAGTGAAAATTCATGCCATGTTTTATTTTGAAAGCTATTGGGATTTACATTTTAGAAAAATCAGATTCACACTTAAGAAAATTCATTCTTACCACAAAATAGAGAATGGACTAAAGGGTACTGAGATTGGAGACATAACAATTTAAGTGAGATAAGATGAAATGAATCTTGAAGAAAGAATGAAGAGGCAAAGAGAAGAAGAGTTCAGAAATATTCAGAAGTTTTAATCAACTGGACTGGATGACTGATTAGATGTTGGCAGCCATTTTGAGGAGTATAGAAAGCTTTACGCACTGTCCAACTGCTTCCTGAATATACTTGATATGGGCTTTTAAGTAGCTTTTAGAACTGTACATCTGCATTAGCTGATGATGATAATGGCCATCAGTTATAGCTAAATGATTTAAAAGGGATTTTAGAAAACAAAATATCAGTTAAAGCAATTCTGAAAGATGTGGCAGAAAGGTTTCTCTGCTTTGCAGTTTCTGCCGGAATATATACACAACATATGCTTCTGAGTGCTAAAGATACTGCTGAATACTAACACATCTTAACCTTCAATTACTAGAGGAAAAGACAATGAAAGAATTCAGAACTACACTAGTAGAATTCTTGGCTCCACCATTTACTGTATGACTTTGGTCAAGTCAGTTAACCTCTTTCTCTCTGCCTCATTTTTTCATCTGTTAAATAAGTAAAATCATAGAATTTATCCCACAAGGTTGCAAACATTAAATTAGTATAATTATGTATGTATGTACACATGTTTGTTATTATTCATGCACCAGTTACTGGGAACCCACTAAGTGCTGGGGCATCGTACTATGTCCTAGAGAAGTGGAGATGACAAATTTACATTTTTGCCTTCTTAAAGTGTATAATCATTACACTGTGAGAAATAGACATGTGAGCTAATGTGCTGTCTTCAACCTTTTTACGTAATTAATTTGTAAAGCTATTTTTCAATTTATCCAAGCCTATCAACAATTTCAATGTCATGTAATCTTTCAACAATTACTAAAAACCAATGGTTTTATGGTTATACAGAGCTATAGTTTTTATAGTTATACAGCTATGGTTATACAGAGAAAAATCTTTTCTACAATACAAATCTAAAAATGTTGCCATTTTATAAACTATATTTTCATTCTTATCTCTAAATTTTCCCATAAGTCTATTTCTTCCATCCTTAATGTAGACCTATCTAAAAGATTCAAAAATAAATAAAACTCCCAGAAACCTATTTTTCAACTTCTCCTCATTCCAAGAATATAACAAATTCTTCATTTTTTATTTCCTTTACCTTTAACCACATTGTTAATCTGAAAGGTTCATAAATAATACCCTTAGAAACTACCTGGGTTTTAGAATCACAAAGACAATGATGGCTAAATGATTACTAACAAGAGATTTTACTGCTTAGTTGAAAATGAATTACTCTATTTACAGTATAAAACCTTTTGTTTCTATGCTGTAATAGGGTATTTGTACATTTTCTTTAATAAACGTTTCTTTATTGTCAAAAACATCTCATACAATAGTCATTCCCTCATCATCTTACTTTGTAACACTCTCCTTCAACAAAAGATATCTTAATTGCATCCAGCTTTCTATCGCAAATTTACAGTACTAATCCTTGCCAGCCATTTTGTTTTCAGCTTGTAACACTTGCAGCCAGCTGCCTTCAGCCTGAATCTATTAGCATATTGGATAATTTAGAAAATAAGCACAGAAATGGAACCTACAAAATACAATTAATTTTATCAGATTATATCTATATATTAGATATTTCTCTTTAAATATGCTTTATTTTATGTTACTTCTCTACTTCCTTTCAATGTTACTCATTTTCTCAATTTAAATGCTCATTCCTGCTCATAGTAAGTTTCCCTTCCCCAGATCCTATAAATGAAGTTGACCTACTACTGTTCAAATGTAAGAATTTTCAAATTTTAATAGAATATACTACAGGCCTATTTTAAATATTTTCTGTAAAAACATAGAAGGGCTGCAGATTTGGTACTGTAATTTATAACTATATTCCAGCAGACCATCCAGCCAATAATAATACATAACAGCTAATATACATTATTCTCACATCTTAAGGGTATTTCTAATAGCCAGCAGAAAGCAAACAATTGTCCACCTGTTTTGACTTGCATCATCCTGCTGTTTGAATGTCAATAACAATGTGCCCTCACCAAGCATAGCGAAGTCTTAGATGAAAAATTATCTAATGCAATTTTAATATGATGGGGAAGGGTGAGGCCAAACAGGAACTATTACTGTCCTGTTCTTCAGAACTTTTTTCCATCACATACTTCCCCTACCCCCAACAAGTCCCACTCAACCATATTTAATAAACGTTTTGAAATTATGTTATTCATTAACCCTTTCTATCACTTAACCTAAAACTCTTTTCACAGAGGTTCTTCTAGTTCATTACATAATACTATTTAGAAAGTTCATTAACTTAATAACACTCCCTTTAAGTATAACAACAATGAGCAAAGCCAAGGGAAAAAAAAAAACCCTGAAGGAAGAAAAAAAAAAGCCTGCAAGGAAATAAAACCTTCAATGATAAGAATTACTAAAGTGCTTTAGCAACTTCATTTTCTCTTCCAAACTCCTCCCATCTCCAAGGTATTTTTGTTTTTACCATGCTGCTAACTAATCACCAAGGCTGCTGTAAAAGCCTCTGGTTAGAATGAATTTCAAGGTTGCTGTGTCTTGTGAGGAACCAATCAGATTTCTTTGTTTCATCTGCAACATTCCATCAGGGTTATATAACATTTTAGACATATGAAACATTCTAATAATACAGTACATTTCAATCTATAGTTAGCTATTTATTGCCACTAAATTTGGCACATAAAAGTCCCATATTATTCTATGTTAATAAAATCAAAGAAATATAGTACAGATGAGAGGGTTTTTTTCTTTTTGTGGAGAAGACAGAATTTGCTTTATCTAAAAAAAAGAATTTTTGAAAATACACAACATGAGCACTGTGCAGACTACTAAGATTAATGCTGATTCCTTATAATTTTTGTCTACAGTAAAGTGGGTAAGGTAATCCAACACAGTGGCAGACAGCACACAGTTGTTAATTCTTATCACATACAAAATATCCTTAATATGCAATAAAACATTATAAATAGATTTTTTAAGCTCAGGCTGAATCCTTTCCAATCTTTTTTTAAAAACATAGAAAAATTAAATATTCAAAATGTATGGACAAATATTTTCTCAAATAAGAAAATCTGAACTCTGAATATCATACCCTAATTTACTATCCACAATGCTAACCAAAATAATATACCAACAGCATTGTTACCTATATGATGAGACTACTTGCATTACACTTGTAATGGAACTATACAAATATATTCTCTCTGCCAGAGATAATGCTGCATAACTTAAATACTCCTCTTCTGTGCTGTTAATACAGCAACTCAGATATTCAAAAACATATTAAGCTGGAACCTGTGAGTCTAGTATTTTCTTTCTTTTTACAACTCAAAGGCATCCCACAGATGATGGTTACAAATCAACACAGGATTAAAATAGTGCCCCAACACATAAAAAAGCTTAATCTGTTGGGTGTGGCTTAAGTAAACATATCTCGTCTCAACTGGACAGCTCCTCAGTAATATACAGCCAGTGAAACCCAAAATACATGAGTACATATGCAAAGTGCTTCCGGGAGGGGGTGGGAAAATAAACCTCCATGTTTTTTCTGTGCTTGAGGTTCAATTGTTTCTATACTGTACTTCTAAAATGATAGTGCCTTGAGTCAATGCTGTACACTGTTCAAGAAACCAAGGACAGAGAAATTGTACTTGCCCTACACTTCCTCTCCTTTATTTTATACTCACTGTCTACAACATGGCCGTTCTTACAAACATTTTGCTTTCATAAAAGAGATAATCATTTAAATCATGACTGTGCAATGCAAACTCACACTGCATTACAGTCATCAATAAAATATGAAGTGCCAACTCCAGTGTTCATTCTACCGATTTTCCATATCTCACTACAGAATGCTCTACTAATGCTTCCTGCTATTATAAAATGAACAATATAAGGAAAGAGACATTAGCAAGAGCTGCAACAAATATGCAACAGAGAAAATATAAAACCTGTTAAGCGCTTACTTTTTTAAAAAATCTAGTGTTAATAGAAGAAACCTTCATGAACACATATCCATATCCATAGATACACACATTACACATATTTAGTACAAACATAAATCTGTTTATAAACTACCATGCATGCATTTACTAATGTTACACATGCAATATACCTGAATCTTTATATACGAGGGGCATGCAGATTTTAGAACTGTAACAGTTTCATTTTTAAATGGCCATAATCAAATACTATAACCAAAAAACTAAAGACATCTGACATACTGAACTATGTCCAAGCCTTTAATCTTGTTAACAATTTTCTTTCCTGTTCAGTGTAGCAAACCCACCTCTGGGTCATATTGACGGTTAGTTTTTCCCAAGCCCTGTACGTACTGCACCATTTTGTTTGTCTTCTGGACAGTGGAGAAATCAGCAGAACAGCAGTGAAGGAGTGTACTGGAGTCAGCAGAGTCAGTGCCAGCCTCCTACTGCAGTCTGTATACTGAACGCACTCAAACCCACAGGTGCCTACGTAAAATCCTCCAGCTGCAGGCTGCAACTTAATGTTTCCTTCAGCAGTAAATCTGTATGCTACTTTCACTTTGCTTTAACCCAACAAATGGACAGAATGCATAACAGTGTGCCACCTTTTAAAAATGATTTTACAAAAAATATTTACATAGACATTGTCTCTATTAAGTAGCCAAAAATGAATGGCTTTTTTGAGATTCAGAAGGATAATCACCAAAAGAGAACTGCATTTCTAACATTTCTAAAATTCTAAACTAATAATTTAATTTTTTAAAGAAAACATAACATTAAAAACTAACACATGATATGTCCTACATCTTCTTACATAAATGCCTTATGAAAGTAACTTTTTACATACCATAAGTATATCAAGTATAAATGCATAAATAGGCTTGCCTCTACCCATATCTTTCATCAACAAATAATATATTTATTAGAAGAAATATAAAACCTATCTATTAAAAGGCAAAGTGAATCTAAGTAAACCAATGCTCAATAAATGACAGATAAAACCGGAAACAGAGGCTTACAATCTTTTTGCATAAACTTCGAACATATATACCCTTACCCTACAAGAATATAAAATTTCAAAACTGGGAGAAACCTTAAAAAAGACAAATATATCTAACCTTTTGATTTTTCAGATGCACAAATTAAGGACTAGAGAGGTTAAGGCTAAAGTACCTTTCCCAAGGTCATATTGTTATTTGGTAGTAGAAACTGGTTTTTTAAATATACCTTTTAACAAATACCTGATATTGGTGATATTGAAACTCACCAAAGATTAAACAGTAACCTGAACATTCCTATACCTATTAAATAAATTAAGTTTGTGGTTAAAAATTTTTTATGAAAAATAAATCTCCAGGCCTAAATGTTTGCATAGGTGAATTCTATCAAACATTTAAAGAAATAACACCAATTCTACACAATTTCCTCCAGGAACCAGAAGAGGAAGAAACATTCCCAACTCATTTTATGAAGACAGAATTACTCAGATATCAAACCAGATAAAGAAATTACCAAAAAAAAAAAAGAAAACTACAGACCAATATCCTTTTGTGAACATAGCAACAAAAATACTCAACAGAATATTAGCAAAAAAAAAAAAAATCC
Source organism: Daubentonia madagascariensis (assembly GCA_023783475.1). Lineage (NCBI taxonomy): Eukaryota > Metazoa > Chordata > Mammalia > Primates > Daubentoniidae > Daubentonia > Daubentonia madagascariensis. The sequence continues at coordinate 15,853,725 of JAKFHU010000487.1, forward strand.
AGTAATGTATTTGCATTTAGTCCCTCAGTTATAGACACAAGAGCTTCTAAGATCCTTAGAATCTTACAACCTTAAAACCAAAAGTGATAAGAGTGTCTTTGTATATGTTACTATAATAAGATGACTGGTGGCTGAAAGCCCCAGGATAGCTTCAGGATGGGACTGATTGCCAGAGAAACCAACCATGTGATTAGAAGGAACTTTCAGCTCCACCTCCCCAACCCCCATGAAGGGGGAAAGGACTGGAGACTGAGTTCAATCAATAGTCAATGAATAAATCAGTCATGCCTATACAACGGGACCTCCATAAAAATCCTAAACGATAGGGTTCGGAGAGCTGCCAGGTTGGTGAACCACATGCCAGGAGTGTAGTGCACTCCAGTTCCACAAGGACAGAGCTCCTGTGCTCAGACCTTGTCCTATGTACCTCTTCATCTGACTGTTCATCTGTATTCTTTGTAATATCCTTTACAATAAACCAGTAAATATGTTTTTCTGAGTTCTGTGAGCTCTTCTGACAAACTACTGAACTCAAGGAGGGGGCCATGGGCACCCCCAAATTATAGCTTAGAGGTCAGAAGTACAGAAGGCCTGGACTTGCGATTGGTGTCTGAAGTGTGGGGGGGAGGGGGACAGTCTTGTGAGACTAGCCCTTAACCTCTGGGGTCTGACTAATTCTAGGTAGTTAGTGTCAGAATTGAATTGTAGGACACACAAAGAGTTGGTGTCCAAAGAGTTGGAGAATTGTTTAATGTAAGGGAAAAGCCCACACATTTGGTGTCAGAAATATGAGTATAGAAAAAGGTTTTCTTTTAGTAACTTGATCTATCACACACTGTATCCTCAGTAGCTCTAACTGTATCTAGCACATAGCAAGCACTCCAGAAAATATTTTTGTTGAGTGAATAAAAAAATAAGACTATGGCTCCTCCTTCATTTGACCTACACTCAATCATCAAGTTCAGTTTATTCTTTCTTGATCTCTCTCCATTCCCACTTCCCCCTCTTTGTTCAGACCCTCGTTGTCTCTCACCTGGATGCTGCTGCAATAGTCCCCAAAGATGACATGTGTCACTTTGCCTACTCACCATCATACACACTCCTTTCTGGGAACTGCCCTCACTCCATCCACTAATTTACTCCCTTCTTCTACCATAGTTCACTTCCACTGGGATAGGTACCTAACCTGGGCTGAGATGATCACAAACCTCACCCACATCCTAATCCAAAGTATAACTGACTTGTCCAAGGGTAGATACCAGACCTAAGTTAGGCCAGAGTTAACCTACCTTATAGATTTGAAAACAAAAGAATTGATTCAGTATCCTCCTCTGGGCACTTGGACTGTAAGATACAAAACTCAAATTTTGGTAGCTACATTCTACTATTTGAACTAAACAGCAGAGGAAACTAATGTGCAGGGTCAGAAAAGAAAGAAATAGACACACAAAAAGAATTAGATACAAGAAATAGGAGCCAACCAGAGTACCAAACTACCCGTATATAGTTAACTAAATGTCAAGCTTTCTCACAGCCTTTATACTTGCTGTACCTTTTGTCTAAAACTTCCTTTTCCCCATTTCTCAAATTGGCTAACTACTATGTTGATTTGATGATAGTCACCACCTCCTATAAGAATTGTTCCATTTCCCTCCAGTCTGAGAGCCAGTCCTTCTTCAGCACTCCAATACCACCCTGTGTAGAACTTTTGTCATAATACTTCTTATGCTATATTTTAATAGTACTGGTTTACTTATGCCATGCAGTATAATCTGGTAAAGACTATGTCTTTTATTTCTAAGTACTACATCCCTGAGTACTTTAACTGGCCCATAGTTAAGTGCTGACCATATAATCAGGGATAGAAAGACAACACAGAGAGGGAGGGAAGAAAGAAGTATCTAAATAGTATCTAACAGTATCATAGCCTTAGAGCACGAATCAATTGGAAGGTTAACAGAAAGGAGATTTACTAGTCTGGTATCAGTTTTCAATATAGGAACAAAGTAGAATGGCAAAGTGACACAATATTCTGAGTAAATAAATGACTGCACTCACTGACTAGTATGTGAATACCAGAGCTAAGAGAATGAGATGTGATATAAATTTTGGAAACAAAAAAGTACAAGACATTATTACTTTGAAAAAATGCATTTTTTCTGCAATATTATCTTTCTTCCATTGAACATTCCCCAGCCAAGTCTTTTGTAGTTAGGATGGAAAGTAACAGCAAAAAAGCAGACAAGTCTGTTCCTAATACTTGAGTTTGAAAAGGCACAAAAAAGATTCATGTTATTAAAAAAATATTCAGGAGAAATATCCACTCCTATTCCAGAATAGAAAAGAATTCCCCTGGTCAAGAACAATCATAGAAATCTATCTTCTGGGATAATCAGGTGGTAGGTTTCCCAGGCAGGGCCTCTCATACTCTAAAACCCTATGGTTTGAGGCCCAGTCCTCCTTTGCAGGTCAGAAACCAAGTCTTTAAAGTGGTAAGCCTCAGACAGATTAATTTACATCACAACAGTTCTACATTCCTACAAACTTCATACCAAAATATTAGTAACAAACTTAAGGAGATCCTGTTTTTTCTACATTTGGGCAAATTTGGGCTTGTCCTTCTAACTCTTCGTATGGGAAAGATTATTAATTTTAAAAATAAACAAAACCCATAACTAGGTTAGAAAAACAAAGTGGCAGGCTCCACTGGTTGCCTATCCAATCCCTTCTTTCATGCTAACAGAACCCTGATTTTATTTTAGGTATTTATTTCAAGGGAAGCTGGTTCTCTTCCTTGCCTAAGGGAGTAAACCCTGATTAGTAAATGAATCTTAATATCAACATTTGCAATTCATTAATTGGTTAAAGAAAGATTATGTGATACAACTTTGCCAATGGGGTATGTGGTAAATGTGTGAGGGGAAGGAGTGGCTTTCATGGAAGTTTTCCTTAATCTTAAGAAGAGACCCAAGAAGGGGTAGTTGTTCTACTAGTCTTTAAACAACGTCGTGTGGATGTAAAAGCTTAAGGTACCGCAGTCCTCTTGCAGTTATGCAAGAACAAACCTGATAACAATAACCAATATGCTGAAAATGGCAGAGCAGAAAGAGGGAAAAAAAATTGAGTCTTTGATGATGCTGTTGAGCTTTAGAATTAAGTTATCTGTAATCTTCCTACTTCCAGAATTCTTAGTTATGGAATTTATAAATCCCCTTAATGTCTCAGTCATTTTAAGTTGGATCTTTGGTAATTATAACCATCCTGACTACTATAATAGCAAATAAAACTGACCAGGGAAGAGACCATATAGGATCTAATCAAATTTAAATTTTAACATAAACTTCTTATTTCCTCTAAAAATTTCAAGTTTAATAAATCTGGGGTCAGGAAGACTGAGCTTAGATATTAAAATCTTTTTTACTTACCAGTTTAAAACCCTGCAGTGGCTCATGTGTAGCCTTAAGAATATAATCCAAACCTTTTACTATGGCATATAAAACACGGCATTAACTGATGAGTGATTAACTACCCATTCTTTTTAGCAACTTTCTAACTCTCCCTACATTCCAGCAATAGGGAAAATTCTTGCAGTTACCAGAATGGACCATATAGTCTCCTATCTCCATTTACTGGCAAATTCTGCTTTCTCTATCCGGACCCCTAAGAACTTATCCTTCAAAATTCAACTTGCATTCTCCTCTCCTCCCTGACTATCCTCCAAGTATATTGTTACTGTTGGTTTAAAAGTCTCTCTCCCTCATTAGACTTTGAAGCTCCCTGAGAGGAGGAACTATCCCCAGAATGTGTAACAATGCCTGATATACAGTAAGCACTAAAAAATCTTTGTGGAGTGAATTAATGAACCAAATTTGGAGACAGCCATAAGTTCTTTCCCTTACACTATTGGACAATGTAGATTTATAAAATAATATCCATCACCACAGAAAGTTCTACTGAACAGCACTTTTCTATTATAAAAGGTGGTAAAAGTTATTTCAAAATGATTTAAAACTAGTTATATCTATGTTTTAAATAACAAAACATAAGACTGAAATAATGTGACTTTTTCAGAAAATTCATGCCAATTGAAAAATATTTATTATGAAATATTATGCTATGGACCAAGGATACAAAATGGATAAGAGATATTTCTGTTCCCAATGACATACTTGGTCTGGCACAGACTACTGCCTAAGTAGCTTTACAATAATTATAAATGTTACTTACCAAGTTCTTTCCTAAGCAAAACTAAAGGCTCCCAATAATAAAATCTTTAGTGAGCAAAAAGGAAATCATCCCAAAATTTTCAAATCTTATACACATTTCATGCTAATACAGACTATGTAATATATGAGTATAATTTTGGTTAAAGTACTTAATGTAGTACACAATAAACATTTACTAAGTGTATGCTGAATCAGAATCAACTGTATGAAGAAATGAACAAAGTATTTTTTCCAAGTTTAAACTTCACATACATAAGGACATTTCAATACTTTAGATACATGTGAAGACAGTAAAACTACTTTTTACAGAAATAGTATTATATCTTTCAATATTACTTCACTAATATATCCTGTTGACTACATGAAGTAATTCTACAAAAGATATTTCATTAGAAAGTTGTTCAATCATGGAGTTACCACATGAAAGGTCACAGAATATGCCACCCCAAAATATGTAACATTGGCATAAGGATTATTTTGAGTTAAAGACCCTTGAAAAACAGCAGAAACAAGAAGGGCACTCTGATCTTCCTTTTTGTTCCTGAAAAGCAGAAATTACACTCTGATGTGAAAGGTGCCTTCTCTATACCAAGAGAAAGGAAACTATCTTATCACCAGAGATGGGGAGTTGAGACTGAGGGAAATCTGTACAAACTTTGTTAAACTAAACCTTATATTCCTAGTCACTTCTCCATGATTAAATGCTTTAGCCCAGGTTCCTTTGTCTTGTCACTTTTTCAGAATGTACTATTCGTTGTCCAACTTAGTGCATGTATAAAATGTTCAGCTCTAAATGCTTCTCTGGGTCTTCATTTTCCTATGGGGGCATACATTTCTCCTGTTAATCTGTCTTATGTCAATTTAATTCTCATGCCTAGCTGGAGACCCTAAGAGAGTAGAAGTAAAGTTTTGTCTCCCCATACCTGCAAAACATTCAGTCTCATTCTAATAATAAAGATGACACTTTCAACATTATCTGCTCCTTCAACTCACTAAAAGTAAAATATTTAAAAATTACTATTAAAGGAAAACACAACAGAAAACCCAGCTTTTTCATCCTTGGTTTAGAAACATGACAGCCTTACTTTCTATATTGGTAAGGCATTAAAGATCCCTCACGAAGTCCTCTAAATAACTAGGATTTTTTTTTTACATAGAGTCTTGCTCTGTCACCGTGGCTAGAGTGCAGTGGCATCATCACAGCTCACTACAACCTCAAACTCAGGCTCAGACAATCCTCCTGCCTCAGCCTCCTGAGTAGCTGGGACTACAGGCGTGCAGCATCACGCCCAACTAATTTTTTCTATTTTTAGTAGAGATGGGGTCTTGCTCTTGCTCAGGCTGGTCTCGAACTCCTAACCTCAAGTGATCCTCCCACCTCAGCCTGCCAGAGTGCTAGGATTACAGGCATGAGCCACTGCACCCAGCCAAGCACCAGGATTTTTGATGGCAAGATAGAATCATGACTCTAAGTCAGAGCACTCTAAATCTGGAAAAAAGTAAATTAACCTGTTTTCTTCAGGGAGTCAAATAAAACCAGAATAGAAAAAAACTATGGAAATGGAGTGGCGTGGGAAGTATGGAACTAGTTTTTAACGTCAAAATTTTGGTTATTGAATTTCTTTAAAGTAAGGCATAAAACTTGTGCTAAAGATACTTCCCATTTATGGAAATGTATTCTAGAGATCCTTGAGGACAAGGTGTCTATGACTGCTGTGCCATACGAATTTCAAAAAGATAGTTTGCTCTCCTTTTAGCATTTCACTCATTTGTTGGCTCTATCATTAACTTTTCACTATTAAGAGTACATGAATGGGTTTTTATTAAAATTCCCATATATCACAAAAAAACAGAAGCAAGCATATTTATATTACACACAAGGAGACTAGAGGATGGTGCAGAATACCAAAAATTTGCAACAGCACAAATCTGTGATCAAGAGTTTTTTATTTGAAATATTTAAAGTTTTCTAAGAAAATAAAAAACTAGATATACTCAGATGAGAAATTTCACAGTATTAAAATAATTTATCATTTTAACTTGGTACAAACATTGCAATTTATCAAAATACACTGTATGAAAAATATAGCATTTATAACAAAATTATACACTTAATTCATTATTTAAATCCGTTTTTAAAAACTGGAAATCAGAATCTATTACTCAAATATTTATTTTTCTTCATTGTACACTCTCCAATATTTTTTGATAAGAAGATATTGTTTTCTTTTATTTTAAAATTCATTGTTATTTTCCTCTGGTATCCCAAAATTGTATTCTGAAGACTTTAACAACACAAGAGTGAACTTACCAGAATAATACCTGCTTTGTCCATAAAACCAACCAGATAGCCAAATATCACCCCTCTCTTCCCCCAACTAAAAAAAATCCACCTCTTTCTCCCATGACACATTTCATTTTGGATTCTTTATAGATATCACTCTTCCATTTAGTAACAACATTCCTAAATTCAACAGTCTTCTGCTCTGTGCCAACACACTCTCAAATTTATGAATGTAGGATTATAAGTGGCATATCTGTTATACTTGAATTTTTAAAGTAACTGATCTTCAGCAACAGTGCCCAAATTAAACCAGTTTAAATGGTTTAATCCTTTAAAAAATTTATTGTTTAAAATATACAAGCTTGAATTAATAATTTATGAAAGTTTTCTGTAAGCTATAGCTCTGTAAAAGAAAGTTTTATCAAGGGAACTTCAATCAGTACTAAGAAATCACTACTCTAAATTTCAAGCACCTTGCACAAGTTGAGTAAAGGAAAAAAACTAAATAGAAGAATGAAAACTTACTTCCTTTAAATTGGAAAGAATGTCACAAAAGGGCTTGTGCTGACAGCATAAGCCCTACATAGCTTTCTCTGTGTTCCTTCTTCACCAACATGGATGGAAGCAGCAAGCTGTGAAAGTACTAAACTATAAAAGTAGACAATCAGGGAAAAAATCTTTAGGCTGAACTATTACAGTACAGTGGTAAAAGGGCTTGTAACATTAAGTTATCCTATAGTACTTTGGAAGCATAATCCTAAAGTTGGAATAAGGGTAAATTAGAAAAAAACCCAGAGAATGGAAATAAACCACAGACCTAAATAAATTACATTTGAAAGCAAAATTTAGTGCAAAAGGTTTAGCTCTGGATAGTTACTCATTCAATACATGATCAGTGAGTATCCAATATGGGCCTGGAACAATGCAATGTACCAATTAGCCAGTCTCTCTAATCAGAAATTTCAGAACAAATTATTTCCTCCCATTCTTTTCACTTCCCAGCCACTCTAGTAATCAAATCCTATCTATTCTACCTCAAAAATGTCTTCCTTAATGTATCCTCTGTCACTTTATTTCTACTGTCACTTCTTTAACCTTTTCATCATCTCTTAACTAGTTTCTTCTCTCTGCAGACCATCCTATACACTGATGCCAGAGCTATCTTCCCTAAAATGTTATTCGTTCATAAAGCAAATATTATTGAGTGCTTGCTATATGTCAGGCAAGTGCTAAGGAGACAGCAGTGTAAAAGAGAACGGACTTGTCGTGAAACTTGTATTCCAGTAGGAAAAACAGAAAAACAAGACATAAGATAAATGATGATAATTGCTACAGAGACAAAATGGGGTGGACAAAATTAAAAGGGGACATAAAGAAGGGGTCCAAATCCTAGATCTGGTGGCCAGGAAAGACCTCACTGAGAGGGTGACTCTAAACAAAGACCCCAAAGAAGTAAGAGAGCTAACTAATATTCTAGGCATAGGGAACAGCAAGCGTAAGAGTCACAAAGTAGAAGGTTAGTGCGGCTGAAAGGAGAGAAAAAAACAAAAGGTAGGAAAAGGAACAGATCTTATAGAATCATGGGAAGACATAGATTTCTAATCAACATATGTTGATCTCTTATTTAAAGACTACATTTGGCACCTTATTGATGAAATTCTTCATGTTAGCCTTCACTATTTGACATTCCATTTTACCTACCAACTCTTTCTCCCCACCCACCCATTCCCAAATATTTTACCTCAACCCAGTAAAAATACAGAAGGCATCAACAACTGGAATGGAGGCATTCCACAATTCCAGTCTTCACATGTGCCACTCTAGTAGAGAATCCCCAACATTTTCAGTAAGTACTGTAGGAGTGTATGGGCAAGATAAAAAGACTGAGACCAATGATCTATTGCATGAATACTTTTTAAAAATTAGCATCAACTGTGCAGTTGATAATTAGGAAAGCCATGGAGAAATGTTAATGTTAATTAGTTTACATTTAAGGTATGATAGGGTGATTTTTCAAATAATAAGACATACAAGAAACTGACAAATCAACCCATAACACATAACTGGAACCCATATTTAACATGTTTACATGAAAAACAAGAAAAAAATCAAAGAGCAAAAATTCACACAAAATTTTTAAAAATAAAACCTCAACTCCACCACAAGAAGCCACCAAACTCTTGGCTACTTGTTGCTTTGATGTAATCTTTAGCAACTAAAAATCTCTTAACATCTCAGCTGCTACTTCAAAGAAAAGGCATAGTTTTCTGATCTCCATTTAGATGCAATTCCATCCAATTGTCTCATTTATTCAGTGACAGCAATATATGTAGAGTAAGAATTCAATAGTTTCTATTCCTACTAGCTCAGTTATAAAAGTCCAGCTTATATCTTACTCTGGTTCACAGTGATCATTCTTTTGCTTTACCTATTTATGGTGCTCACTGCCTGTATTCCTAATGTGAAACTTAATAATGTAACACTTCGTATTGTTTATCATCTTTGACAAGACTTTTTATCTCTCATTTGTTAAATGGGAGTGGTATTTCTACACAGATTAAATGAAGTAATACATGTAAAAGTCCTCTTCCTTTGTGAAACATAGAACACATGCAAATGTAAGGTAAATGAACAAATGCTTCACTGAAGACAAGTTTGTATGACTTGATATTCTCTTTCAATGAAATACAGATATATACAATATAAATGTAAATATAGTGGCCCTATGAACTGCTATAGGAATAAAAGAAAGTATATATTCCTTACCCTTTGGATAGTTAAACCATATTAGAGAAGCATTTCTAGAAAGTTCATAAACAATACAAGGTATTACATAATTATTAAGTTTCACATGAGGAATACAGGCAATGAACACCATAAATAGATAAAGCAAAAGAATGATCACTGTGAACCAGAGTGATATATAAGCTGGACTTTTATAACTGAGCAGGATTTAAAGACATAACTCCAGTAAAAATGGCAAGTATATTCCAGAGAGGGTGAATGTCATGATCAAAGGGGTACAGAAAATATAAGGCATTAAGAACAACAACTTGGATAAAAGTAGAAAGTTTCTGAATAAGAATTACAGGGAATAAGGCTAGAGAAGTTTGGCAGGACCTGGCCTGACCTAAGTTCTAATTAATCCCTTAAAAAAACTAATATGGCAGCAGGATGGAGGTGAGGACAAGTGAGAGCAAGTCAGAAAAAATAGTATATTTATGCATTAATTCAACCAATATTTATTGAACACCTATGAATTTCCACGCTACATTCTAGATGCTGGGAGCAAGACAGTCAGTGAATTTGCAGGGCTTACATTTACTGGGGAAGACAAACAAAAAACAAAACCAAGCAAATAAAGTAAAATAACTCTCAAAGAGTGAGATGTGCTATAAGGATAAAAGGTGTATTGGATGGAATTTGTGATGGAGGGGGTTGAGAAAACCAATGAAGAAACTTGGCTTGACAGTACAGAACAAGTGGTCAGAAAACTTTTTCTATATGGGCCAGATAGTGAATATTTTAGTCTCTGTTATAACTACAAAACTTTACTCTTATAGCATGAACGCAGACAAAGTACAGACAATATAAAAATAAGGGAATTTGGCTGTGTTCCAATGAAACTTTATTTGCAAAAACAGGTGGTGGGCTAGATTTAGCCTGCAGGCCACGGTTTACCAGTCCCTGGTATAGAAGCTGAAGGAACCACAAATTCAAAGCAAGGTCTCCCCACCTGCTTATTCTCCCCACAAGACTATTCAAGTTCATGATGGCAACAACCTAGGAAACTAGAAGCTTGGCTGTAAAGTTGAGCAAGATGGTGCTTACATCCCAAAGTCCTGCTAATGAATGAAGTCTGACATATATACTAAATATTTGAAATACATGTGAATTGAAACAAACAAAACTGTAACCTAGCCCTTATCCATTTTGGTACTTCATCAAATTCAAGTGATCAGCCCCTCATCATAGCTACCTGACACAAGAAAAGGCTTTCCCTGTCTGGGAAAAAATATTATTTACTCTAGCCTCTATAGTTCTTTTAAACACAATGTCTGATAATCAACAGAAAAATGTTGAGACATGTAAGAAGCAGGAAAATGTGATCCATAATCAAGTAGTAAAATGATTAAAATGACACACAAATGATCCAGATACTGGAGTTAGCAGAGACATCAACTATTAAACTATTATTACCAACTATTATGTGTAAGTTAAGAAATAAGAGGCAAAGATAGAAAAAAATAAATGAAAAGATGGAAAATTTCAACAGAGAAATGGAATATCTTTAAAAGAACCAAATGGATATTCTAGAATGGAAAAACACTATCTAAAATTAAGAAGTCACTGGCTAGGCTTAGAAACTGACTGGACACAGCAAAAGATGGTGCCAATAAACTTGAAGACAGGCCAACATAAATTAACCAAAGAAAAAGATGACCAAAACAAAGAGACAAAGAAAAGAACATAGTTTGAGAGACACGAGGGAGGATAATACCAAGCAATCTAACATACAAACTAAAGTCCCCAAAAAAGGTGAAGAAAGGATAGAATACAAGGTTTTCCACAATTGATGAAAGACATCAACACATAGACTCAAGAAGCTCATCAAAATCAAACAAGATAATACAAATAAAATCATACACCTAAGCAATCATAGGCAAATGCTCAAAACCAAGATAAAAATTTTTAATCAGCCAGGTCAAAAAAAAAAGGGCACATTCCAAGGAAAACACAGTGAGAATTATGGCCGATTTCTCACGATAAACAATATAAGTCAAAAGACAACAGAATAACATCTTTAATACTCAAAGAACTGCCAATCTAGTTTCATAACCAGGGAAAATAATCTTCAAAAATCATGGCAAATAAATACTGTTTGAGAAAACAAAAGCCTAGCTAATTCATTGCCAGCAGATGTACACTTCAAAGGAAGTTCAGCAGTATGGAAAAAAATGATCCCAGATGAAAACACCATTTTGTAAGAAGGAATGAAGAATACCAGAAGAAGTAAATATATGGGTAAATTTTAGAAAAATTTTTTAAACATCTTGAAGACTACTGACTACTACTTAAAATAAGAGTAACACCATGTGTTGTAGGATATATACTAATATATGTGGAGGTAAATTTTAAGAAAACAAATAGAGAAATATAAACAGAATTAAATAGTGTAAGGTCCTTACAGTGCTCACAGGTGGTAAAAATCCCAGTTAAACAATAAAAAGTGAAAGATACATATTGTAATCCCTCAAGTAATCTCTTTTAAAAAAATCCAAGAAGGTACAGCTAAAAGACCAAGAAAACAGATAGGATGTAATAAAAAAAAGTTTGATAAATCCAAAAGAAGATAAGGAGCAGGGAAAAGAGGAACAAATAACATATGGAATACAAAGGAAAGAAACAGCAATATAAAAGGCTTAAACAGAATCATATTAATAGCTATAGTAAATGTAAATGAACTAAATATACCATTTAAAAATAGATTATTATGCTGCATTTAACAATAAGAAAAACTACATGATATTTATAAGAAATACACCTTAAATACAAAAACCAGATGGATTTAAGGCAAACGTATTGCAAAGGACAAATCAAGCAAACGCTAATCATAAGAAAACTGGTATGGTTATATTATCATCAGACCAAGTACATTAAGAAAGATAACCAGAGACAAATGAGGGCATTTCATGAAGATATACAGGTCAACTTATTGAGAAAACATAACAATCCCAAACAAGTATGCAGCTAATAATATAACTACAAAATAAATGAAGCAAAAATTGACAGAAATAAAAGGAGAAACAGACAAATCCACAATCACAGCTACAGATTTTAACATGCCACATTCAATAACAGACAGACTAAGAACATCAAAAAAGATCAGTAACAATATAAAAAATTTGAACAAAACTATTAACCAACTTGTTCAAATAGACAATTATAAAACTCTAGGTCCAGCAGGAGATTACATAACCTGCTCAAGTGCACATGGAACACTCTCCTAAATAATGAGCCGCAAAACAAGTCTCAATAAACTTAATAGTTATCTAAGTAGAAAGCAATAATAAAAAGATGACTAGAAAAAAATCACCAAATGTTTGGAAATTAAGCAACACACTTATAAGTAAAACAGGAACAAAAAAATAATTAGAAAACAGCTTAAACTGAATAATAATGAAAATATAATATATTGATATTTATAAAATGTTGCTAAAGCAGTGCTTAGGAGGAAATTAATAACTTAAATGAATGTATTAGAAAAAAATAATTAAAAATCAATTTTCTAAGCTTCTATCTCAAAATGCTAGAAAAGCAAAGAAAACCCCAAAAAAGGAAGGAAATAATGAAATGCAGAAATCAATAAAACAGAAAACAAACATACAATAAAGAATATTAAAAAACTAAAACTTAGTTCTTTAAAGACTGATAGATCCCTCGCAAGAATGATCAATGAAATTTAAAAAAAAAACAGCTCTAAATATTACTATCAGAAATGAATAGGGAACATCTGTAAAGTCTTACAAACATTAAAATGGTTTTTAAATGTATATTTTTAACAGTTTATGCCAACAAAACTGAGATGAAATGGAAAAATTCCTTAAAAAACAAAAATTTAACAAAGCTGACTCAAAAGAAATAGAAAACATAAATAACCCTATGTCTGTTAAAAACCCTGAACTCATAATTAAGAATCATCCTACAAATAAAACTCCAACCCTAGATGGCTTCACTGGTGAATTCAACCAAAATTCTAACAAAAAATTAAGAATATTATAGAATTCTCTTAGAAAATAGAGAAATTTTTTAAAATCCCAATGTTATTTCATGAGGTCAACATAACCTTTACATCAAAACCTGACAAGTATGTTACAAAAAGAAAATTACAGACTAATGTTTCTCATGAATATAGAAGCAAAAGTCCTAAGTGGGGGGAAAACCTTAGCAAATCAAATATAGCAGTTATAAGATATAATACATCATGACCAAGTGAAGTTTATTTTGGGAATGCAAGGATGATTTAATGTTTGAAAATCAATCAATATAATGCATCCCATTAAGTTAATTTCAAGAAAAAAACTCAGCTGGGCATGGTGGCTCATGTCTGCAATCCCAGTACTTTGGGAGGCTGAGGAAGGAGGATCACTTGAACCCAGGAGTTTGAGACCAGTCTAGGCAACATAGCAAGACCCCATCTCTACAAAAAATAAGAAAAATTAGCCAGGTGTGGTGGCATGCATCTGTAGCCACAGCTATTCAGAAGGCTGAGGCGAGAGGATCACTTGAGCCCAGGAGTCAAAGGCTGCAGTGAGCTAGGATCGTACCAATGCACTCCAGCCTGGGTGACAGGGCAAGACCCCGTCTTCTTAAAAAAAGAAAAAAAAAAAAAAATGGGAGGGAGCAAAAAAGAAAAATCCTAAAATCATCTCAATAGATACAAAGTATTTGTTAATAAATTCAACCCATTCAATGTTAGAACCTTCAACAGACTGAAATCAGTAGAAAACTTCTACAATCCAATTAACCATGTGTACAAAAAAGGTTACTGCCAGCACCATACTTTAATGGTGAAATATTGAATGCCCTTTCCCTAAGGTTATGGATGACGACCCCTCAGAGCATTCCTATTCAAAATTGCACTAAAGGTGCTAGCCAATGCAATAAGGAAAGCAAAAGAAATAAAAGCCATAATGATTGGAGAAAGTGAAACTGTCCTTATTTGTAGAACCTTTAATTAGTACAGGTTACCTCTATGATGGAAAGAAACCAATTTTAACAAAAGAAAGAAAACAGAGTACTAGGATAAAAGCTCAGAAATTTACTGCCCAAAATAATTTCTAGATAAAATTACTTATATACTCCAAGTACATTAGTTGATGACACCAAATTAATTTTACTTGTCTTTTTTTTAAACATTTCTCTAATTATTTTAATCAACAGCAAAATAGCTTTTGAGTTATTCTTTTTGACATAATTTTTACTTTTTTTTTGTTCACTATTCAGCCTTTGGTAATAAAATCAATCTTTGGAAGCTCAAGTAAGCAAAAAAATTTAACATATATAAGCTAAAATATTAGTAAGGTTTATTAATAAATGTAGTAAACTTTGTATTATCAATAGAAAATATATTTTGTTTTCCAGAACCCATTAGATACAGTCACGCATCATTTAACAATGGGATGTGTTCTGCGAAATGCATTGTCAAGCAATTTCATTGTTGTGCAAACATGATAGCACATACTTACACAAACCTACATGGTATAGCCTACTACACACCTAGGTTATATGGATAGACTATTGCTCCTCGGCTACAAACCTGTAGAGCATATTACTCTACTGAATACTGTAGGCAACTGTGACACAATGGTAAGTATTTGTGTATCTAAACATAGAAAAGGTACAATAGAAATACTATATTATAATCATATGGGACCACCGTCATATATGCGGTCTGTTGTTGATCAAAACATCGTTAAGCAGCAAATGACTGTAGTCATAAAATCTGATCAAACTTCAGCCCCCCAAAATAAATCTCAATATTCTAAAGCAAGGGTTGGCAAACTTTTCCTTACAGGGCCATACAGTAAATATTTCAGGATTGTGGACTGTACAGTCTCTATTGCAACTACTCGGCTCTGCATTATAGTGCAAAAGTAGCCATATTGTACACAATACACAAATGTGTGTGACTATATTCCAATAAAACTTTATTTACAAACACCAGCAGCTGGCCTACAGGAGGTAGTTTACCAATCACTGCTTTAAAGAGAAGCAAATGAACAGGCCACATTTTCTAATCACAGTGCATTAAACTAGAAAATTATAAGAAAGGATTAACATGCAAACAAAATTCAATCCCTGGGAAAATTTAAGACAATTAAATTACTAGGGTCAAAAAGAAAATTGACTGCGATTACAGACTACATAAGAAGTTAATAATGAAAATACATATCAGAATTTATGGGATACAGAAAAAGCTATATTCATAGGAAAATTCCTAATATTTATAAATGAGAAGAAAAATAAAAATAAAACTGGTAAATCCAAAAGTTGGATCAGCCAATAAAACATATAAGCCTCAGATAAAGCTAAGAAACAGGAAATATTAAAATATTCAATATTAGGAGAAACAGAATTAAGCTCAGATGAACGTAATACGTATAACTTCATGCAAATCAATTTTAAAGTCTCAATGAAATGGGCAATTTTCTAGGAAAATAATGAATCACCCAAATTCAGAAAACCTAAATAGATCTGTAACAATAAAATAAAAACACTGTCAAAAAACAAAACAAAACAAGAAGCTCAGACCACCAGATCAGCCATTTTTGTATCTGAGTTCTACTAAACTTCTAAGGAATAAGTAATTTATAAGAAAATAAACACAATAAAAGATGGAAATTATCACAATTCATCGTATAAAGTTAGCATAACCCTAACGCCAAAACACTGAAAAAAGGATGAAAATAAAACAACGGAAGTAAAGCATAAGTGAGTATGTATGCCCGTCCATCTGATAAGAAATATTGATTATTAATTACTGAACTGCTATAGATTTATGGAATATAAACAAAACCAATCCATATTTGTTTCAGATGCAATTCCAAGGTTCTTAGTGCTTTTGTCACTCTCCAACCACATTTTATTTTATAGCCCAGTGTCCTCTGCCACCAAATCAGAATCCTTATTCTCTATTATACAGCCACATTTTGTCACTTCCTCAAATGACTTTTCATTCTAGCACCAACTCAAAAGTCTAAAGTTCAGCTGCGAGCCTATGAAACCAAAACAAGTTATCTACTTCCAAGATATGATGGTGGGACAGGCATAGGGTAAACATTCCCATTCCAAAAGAGGCAAAAAGAAAGGAGTAACTGGCCCCAAGCAAGTCTGAAACCCAGCAGAGCAGACATTAAATCTTAAAGCTCCAGAATAATCTTTCAATCCATGTGCCACCTCCTAGACACAATAGGGTAGGGGGTAAGCGCTAAGCTCCCAAGGCCTCAGATAGCCCCACTCCTACGGCTTTGCTGGGCTCAGCCCATGTAGCTCCTGGGTTGGAGTTGCACATTGGAGCCTGTAGCTTTCCCAGGTGGGCACGGCAAGCTGCCAGTGGCTCAAAAGTTCTGGGGTCCCTGCGGCAGCCCCACTTCCATGGCTCCACTAGGCATTGCCCTGGTAAAGACTCTCTGTGGCAGCTCCACCCCTACGGCAAGTTTCTGCTTGGGCCTGTGGACTTTCCACCACATCCTTTGAAATATAGGTGGAATAAACCATGCCTCCATAGCTCTTGCATTCTGCACACCTGCAGAATTAGCACCACATGGACACAGCCAGGCTTACTGCTTATACCCTCCCGAGCTGTGGCACAAGCCCCAATCTGGGCCTGCTTGAGCCACAGCATGTTGCCACCAAGGTTTATGGCTTGTACCTTTTGGAAAGGTGGGTCAAGCCACATCTAGGGCCGCTTGAGCCACAGCTGGAGCAGCTAAGCAGAGCTTGGTCCCCCACCCCCAAAACCATTCTGCCCTCCCAGGTCAAAGAGCCTGTGATGGGAGGGGCAGACTTAAAGATCTCTGAACTGCCTTTGGGGCCATTTTCCTATTGTCTTGATAATTTATTCGCACCTGGCTCCCTGCTAGTCCTGCTAATCTCTTTAGTAACTGGTTGCTGGGCCACACCCTTGTTTTGTTTTCCCAAAGAGACTTCTTTTTCCAATCTTTATATGGCCAGGCTTCAAATTTTCCAAATTTTTATCCTCTGCTTTCCTTTCAATTATAAATTCTGTCTTTAAGTCATCCCTTTGCTCCCACAACTCCCTGTAAATAGCAAAAAGTAATCACATGGCATCTTGAGCATTTTGCTGTTTAGATATTTCTTTCACCAGAAATCCTAGTTTATCACTCTTAAATTCCACCTTCCATAAAGCCCTAGGTCATGGATACACTGCAGCCAAGTTCTTTGCTACTTTCTAACAAGGATGCCCTTTATGCCAGTTCCCAATAAGATATTCCTCATTTACATCTGAGATCCCTCAGAAGAACCTTTACTGTCCACATTTCTATCAACATTCTGGTCACGACCACTTAAGTAATCTCTAACAAGTTCCAGACTTTTCACAGTTCTGGGGTCTCATTCTGAACTCTCACTAGAATTGTTCTTAATGTTCTGTTCATGGCAATACAGGCTTTTTCTAGCCTGCTCCTCCAAATTCTTCTAGCTACTACCCATTAATCAGTTCCAAAGCCACTTCCACATTTTTAGGTATTGTTATAGCAATAACTCTACTCTTGGTACCAATTTTTTGTCTTAGTCTATTTTCTGTTAGTATAACAGAATACCTGAGACTGTATGATTTATTAAGCAAATAGGTTTATTTTGGCTCATGGTTGTAAAGGCTGGGAAGTTCAAGATTTGGCAGCCTACTGAGGGCCTGGTGCTGCTTCAACTCATGGTGGAAAGCAGAAAGGTGGGCAGGTGCATGTGAAAGAAACAAAGGACAAAGGAGGCTGACCCACTTTATAACAACCAGCTCTCATGAGAACTAATCCAGTCTTTTACTAGAAAGTCATTAATCCACTTTAAGGGCCTAATCACCTCTTAAAATCATCACCTCCCAACACTGTCACTTTGGGGTCCATGCCTCAACATGGGTTTTGGTGGGGACAAACCATATTCAAACCTAGCACTATGGAAGAAAAAAGGCATCTTTTTAGTATAAATATACTTGTATTAAATACCACTGAACATACATAGTTTATTATGAGCATTCATTATTCAGAGAGCAATAAAAATTTTAACTAGGTTCGATATCCAATGGACAAAAAACCACCAGTAACAAATGCTTCTAACAAGGTGTCCTACATTTACATATGAACTGATTTTTGCTCATGGGGTGGTTAAACATAATTTAATCCAAACTCAAATATCAAGCAACCAATACACTACTCAGTTCTTAATGATTAATGAATAAATACCTACTGACGGAAACTAAAAGCATGATAAATAAAAGTAAAACTTGATAAGTTGCACATGATCAATATTAAAAACTTTTACCCTATAAAAGACTCTGTTACGAGGATAAAAACACTATAGACTAGAAGAATATATTTTCAAATCATGTATCTGACAAAGGCTAGCCTAGAATATATAAAGAACTCTCAAAACTCAACACACAAACACACATACACAAAAACATCCAATTAGAAGACAGCCAAAGACAAAGAGATATTTCACCAAAGACTTACAGATGGCAAATAAGTACATGAAAAGCTGATTAACATTATTAGTCATTACAGAAATGTAAATTAAAACTAAAATGAGATACCACTATACATCTATCAAAATAGCCAAAATAAAAAATAGTGACAACACCAAATACTGGTGAGGATTAGAAGAAATTGAATCACTTATACATTGCTGGCAGGACTATATACTATGGTATAGTCACTCTGGGAAAGAGTTGGCACTTTCTTTATAAATTAACATGCAACTAAAATATGACCTGGCAAGTACACTTGTGGACATTTGCCCTAGAGAAATGAAAACTATATTTATACAAAACTCTGTACACTAATGTTTACAGCAGTATTATTCAATATAGCCCAAATTGGAAACAATTCAGCTGTCTTTCAAAGGGTGAATAGTTAAACAAACAGTGGTATATCCATACCAGGGAATACATGCAATAACAAGCAACAAATATTGATAACACAACAATGTGGATGAGTCTTCAAAGTATTATGCTAAGTGAAAAAAACCAATCTCCAAAGGTTATATACTGCACAACACATTTATATAACATTCTTGAAGTGATAAAATTTTTAAAATGGATTAGCAGTTATCAAGGGAGTAGGGATGAGAATGAATTGGATGCTGCTATAAAAGGGAAACATAAGGGACCCTGCAGTGATAGAAATGTCAGGTATCTTGACTGTATCAATGTCAATATTGTGATATTATACTACACAGTTTTCTAAGATGTTATCATTGGAGGAATCCAAATAAAGAATACACAGGATCTCCCTATATTATTCCTTACAACTACAAATATGTGTACAATTATCTAAAAATAAAAGGTTTAATTTAAGAAATATCTGCTGTCATATTGTTCATTAGGTCTAAGAATTACTAGGTCTATAAATTACAAGAAGAAACATTTTTCATAAAAAATCTCTAATCAATTTTAGGTTTACTACCCCACTGCTGTTTCCTAGACTAGAAATAAAGATTTTGTTAACAAGCAATTTTTATTTCAATCATTCTATGTCTAGTCTGAACAGAAAACCCTGAACCCACTGGGAATGACTGGACAATACAGAAGTAACATGATCTCATCAGAAACTTGGGGATGAAGAAATGTTTCAGTACTAGTTTGGGCTTAGGAGGGACCACTTCAAATAGAAGACAAATCAGGACAAGAACCTGTATTCTATGTCCATCAATTTAAAGCTGATTAGTAAAACAATGAATAAAGACTAAAATCTTATCCCATAGAAAAGTGTACAAAAACAACTAAAATTGGGACTAAAGAAAAGATTTCTATTTTAAAAAAGCATAATGTTAATTGCAAATTTATAGCAGCCAATATATTAGTAAATATCACAGTAACCCTTTCTGTTATGGACCAGGCATAGGAATGAAATTCAAATATCTTTAAGTAAAGCAAGAGTGCCAAGTCCATTTAATAGGAGAAGCACAGTCTCTTCAATAAATGGTGCTAGAGCAATTAGATTTCCACATGCACAAGAATGAATTTGGACTGCTCCCTCACACCATGTACAAAAATTAACTCCAAATGGATCAACAACCTAAGTGTAAGAGGTAAAACCATAAAATTCTTAGGGCAAAACAGGGGTAAATCTTCATGACCTAGAATTTAGCAACAAATTCTTAGATATGTCAATAAAAGCACGGCAACAAATGAAAAGATATATAACTTAGACTTTATCAAAATTTAAAACTTTTGTGCATCAAAGGACACTATCAAATGAATGAAAAGACAACCCTCATAATGGGAGAAAATATTTGCAAATCATATATCTGATAAGAGATTAATATCCAGAATATACAAAGAACTCCTCCAACTCAACAGCAAGACAAGCAACCCAATTAAAACATAGGTAAAGAATTTGAATACACATTTCTCCAAAGAAGATATGCAAATGATCAATGAAAAGAAGCTCAACATCAGTAATCATTAGGGAAATTTAAATCAAAACCACAATGAGATAACTCTTCACATCTGCTATAATTAAAAGAAAAAGAAAAAGAAAAATCACAAGTGTTGGCAAAGATGTGGAGAAACTGGAACCCTCGTGCCATGGTAAGAAGGAATGTTAAATGGCACACCCACTGTGGAAAACAGTTTGGTGATTCCTCAAAAAGTTAAACAAAGAATCATATGACCCAAAAATTCCACTCTTAGATATATTCCCAAAATAACTGAAGAGGGACTTGGATACTTATAAACCAAAGTTCACTGCAGCATTATTCACAATAGTTAAAAAATGGAAACAACCTAAGTACCCATCAATGGAAGAATGGATAAACAAAACGTGGTATATACATACAATAGAATACTACTCAGTCACAGACAGGAATGAAGTTCTGATACATGTTACAACAGGAATGAACCTTGAAAATATTATACTAGGTGAAATAAGCCAGACACAAAAGAACAAATACCGTATGGTTGCCCTTATGAGAAATATCTAGAAAATGTAAATTCATAGAGACAGAAAGTAGATTAGAGATTACCAGCGGCTGAAGAGAGGGGGAAATAGGGACTTACTATTTAATGGGTACAGAGTTTGTGTTTGGGGTAATAGAAAAGTCTGGGAAATAGGAAGTGGTGATGGTTGAACAACATTGTGAATGTAATTAATGTCAATGAATTGTAAAATTAAAAATGGTTAAAACAGTGAATTTTTTGTTATATGTATTTTACCACAATTAAAAAAAAAAAAAAGCTTTTAGAAAAATCAGTCCTTGGCCTGTGGAACCAGGGCAGTATCTAGGGGAACATTTCAAGAGTCAACAGCACAGGATCCCCACAGAAAACAAGTGAGCTTATTTATAAACAAACCTTACAAAATATATGAGGAAATGATCCACCATGAACAATTCATAAAACCTAATAGAAGAATCAGAGCCCCAAGCATTTAAGATTATAAAATGACCTAACAGAGAACATAAAATCTAACGCCTTCATCCTATTTCTAGCTTAGTTTCCAATGAAGGGCAGTCTGATTGCTTGAAAGTTTACCTTTTGGTTGTAATGGTAGTGTGTTCTGCAATACACTGGGCAGTTCCACAAAATGAAGTAACAATAATGCTCTTGCCTCCCTTGTTCTCTCTGTCCTAGACATATATACCATATTTGTCTAACTATGTGACCATGTATTTAGAGTTAGTTTTAATACTTCATAAGATATCCTCTCACCAAAATCAATTATTCCTTTCTGGTTTTGGTTATTCTCATTTATTCACTCATAAGAACTTTAAAGAACCCCTGGGTTCATGAATGGGATTGCAATAAATGTATGTTAGTCCATTAACACAGTATATCTTTCCACTTGTCCAAGTCATATTATATATTAATATTTAAATAAAATTTATCACATCTATTCCTAAGAATTTTATGGTTGTCACTGTGAATGAATTTTTTTCTCACATTTCTAATCAGTAAATATTGGTAGACATAAAGCACAACCACCTTGTCAAACTATATCATTTCTAGTAGATATTTACTGGATTCTCTGGAGTTTTCATTGCATTTAAAAATAAAAATGATACTGCCTTTTATTTCCCAATATTTATACTAGACATTTTATTTTTTCCTTATAGTATATACTAGAATTTTCCAAACTATTTTAATAGGAGAAATATCTATCACATTTCTGTTTTAATGGAATTAGCTGCTACATTTCTTTCTTTAGTATGATGTTTAGTTGTTGGATGTATTGACTAATCTTTAAAATCTTTTCTATCTTAATGATGTTTTTAATGGTTGCTCAGTTTTATAAAATGTTCTTTCAACATATAATGATACAAATAGTATGATTTTTTTTAATTTTTTCTAATTTAAAAAGTTCTGGTGATTTTCTGATGTAGAAACATCTTTGTGTTACTGGAATAAATTATACTTGTTATAGTACATTACCAGCAATTATTTATATTTAAATATAAGTTTTACTCACTTTGCTCACTTTTGTTTTTATAATCTCCTGCTTTCCTCACATTCTCCCAAAGGCTGTGTTATGCTTGTGACACAATACTTCCTAAATTTTTGAATATTTGAAAGTGCCAATATTTGCCCATCTCCACCCCGGCATACTTGAACGATGGTTTACCAAAACAATTACACAATGAAATCAAACTATAGCATTACCTGATTCAAAGAAGCATATTTGAACTTTTATTAATTAATTACATAATTTAAGGTGATAATGTTAGGACAAAAGAAAATATATATAAACATTTAACTTTTAGAAAACACAGAAACATATATTTTCTTCATAGCTCATTTACTTCAAGAGAGCCACATAGTAGTCTTCTCACAAAATTTCAGAGTACTTAGTCCTATAAGCATCGGAAAATAACACTTTTCACATCATAAATCTGAACTGATTAAATTATAAAATTCAAAGCTAATAGTCATATGTCCTCATGGGGAAAACTAGGCCTGAGAAAATTCATTTGTTATTACTTGATATAAAAACTATTTCTGTAAAACATTTATCTAGTGGCCCACATAAACATTCAGATCAGTTATTTAAAAGACAAATTAGGACAGACAATTCCCTTTATTACAAATGCTTTTTAAACTAAATACCAAGTTGATTTTTAAAAAAAACCCAAATTATTATGTCCATAAAAAAATTTTTCATTAATCTTAAAGATAAGCCATGAGCCAAAGTTAATACAAAGAATAAAGTATATACCCAATTACTCATTAACGATTAAAGATAAACTACAATGATGAAAACACTAATGATATCATTCCATAAATACATTTTCTTTTAATATAAAATTTACTGTTACCTTGGAATAATTTCCCAGTAGTATGAAAAAACATACTGCTTCTCTACAAATAAAGTTATTTCTATATAGAATAAAAAGCACTATTTTTATAACAATCCTAAATGATGAACAATTTATGTGAAAAACTGAGAATAAATATTAGAATAAGACACTGGCTGGGAAGGTTGGTTCACATTTGTAATCTCAGTACTTTGGGAGATCACTAAAAAAATAAATAACAACCACATAAATCCCTGGGGATGAGGTGAATCTGATTTCTAAAGATGCCACTTGAGGATCACTTGAGGCCAGGAGTCCAAGACCAGCCTGGCCAACATAATAAGACCTCGTCTTATTATGTTATAATTTTTATTATAATAATAAAAAAAATTTGGCAGCACTTTGAGAGGCTGAGGTGGGAGGATTGCTTGAGCCCTGCCTGGGCAACAGTGAGACTAAGTCTCTTAAAAAAAAAAAAAAAAGAAAAGAAAAGAAAAAAAAACTCCTAAAAATCATTATTGACATAATTAAATACCTAGAAAATCAGTAGAACCTTGACATGTATGGATTTAATAATATGATCTTTACTAAAGCAGCACTTACTCAAAAGTTTAGGATGCAACAGTTTCTGATTTTGCTAAAGCACAAATTTGATTCCTGCCTCTAATAAGGATAGTATGTGGAAATGAGTCACTTATCTGGTATTCAAGTAGACTCTTGTAAAGTAATAGAAAATGATAGTGCTGCTGTCAAACGTGAGCAACTGAAGGTGTCTAAGAAAATAGCAGTTCTAGGACAGAAAACAAATTCTGGATCAACTGGTTTTTTAAATGTCAAATTTGGAAGCTGCTTGGATCTGTAACATGATTAGTCTCAACATATATTTTAAAAATTGGCAAAAATTGTCAGAATTAACTTAAACAAAGGCTTGCAGCAATCCGGGCAATATATATTCAAGAATAATAGCTGAATCTCAGTAATAACAGCAAGCTTTATGGCGTTGTAACTTGCTCCATGCCCATCCCTCTCTTTCCAGCTCTGCAGTAGCCTCAACAATCAACAGCCTACTATCCTGGTGAAAACCATCAGCCTGGTAGCCACAGGAAAGGGCAAAAGATGGCTGTAGCTCCTTAAAAGCTTTATTCCCAAAGAATTGTTTGACCTGTCTGGTACTTCCCAGGAAAATTCCACTCACAAGGTTGTTTTTATTTGATCTCATTTCAGAGCTCACTCAGTGTGAAAAGTCCCTTGCCAAAGACTTGAAGGATCCTAAGAAAATCTCTAATCATGAGTTGACCACTAAGAAAACCAAGCAGAGACTTTAGCGGCCATGCACAATGAAGAATACATACTCTGGAGAATTAGTTCACAGAAGTCACTAAAATAATAATAACAACCACATAAATCCCTGGGGATGAGGTGAATCTGATTTCTAAAGATGCCACTTATACAGTCTAAAACGTCCAGTATGCAACAAGAAATTACGAGACATACAAAGAAACAAGAAAGTATGGCCTATATACAGGGGGAAAAAAAGCAAGGAATGAACAATGTCTCTGAGGAAGCTCTGATGCTGGATATACTAAGCAACTTTAAGTCAGCTATTTTAAATATGTGCACAAAACTAAAGGATACTGTATCAGTAGAACTAAAGGTAAATATGAGAATAATGTCTCAAAAAATATCAACAAAGAAATTAAAAATTTTTAAAGAATCAAATTCTGGAGTTGAAAAATATAATAATTGAAATTAAAAATTCAGTAGAGAGGCCTGATAAAAAATCAGTGAACTTAAAGATAGATCAATTAAGATTATACAATCATTGGAACAGAAAAAAAAGGAAGAAAATGAACAGAGTCTCAGACACCTGCGGGACACATCAGGCATAGCAACACATGCATAATGAGAGTCCCAAAAGGAGAGAAAAAAGGGAAGAAAGAATATTTGAAAAAATAATGCTGAACCATCTGATCCCAAGCTGTAAAGTAAATATTATAGTTTGGGAGGGGGTTAGTTTCTTTCATCATATTCCTCCTATTCTTCCTTATACCTAAATCATTTAAGAGAATAGGAAAGTTAAGGACTACCTTAAACAAAAGGGCATGACAGTGAAAGAAAAACTGCCTCTTTCATTTTATCAACATATTTTTTCCTCCTTTGGGGACTACAGAGACTTCCATTATTGTATATGGCTAAACAAAATAAACAAAAGCCTCCATCTTATTACAGATTCTTTTTGCTGAATTTTCTCTCACCTAAGACCAAACGTCCTGATTAATAAAGGCCATCAATGTCCAATGGATACCATGAACCCACTAAAAAAACAAATACCTGAATAATACCTGGTAAATTATTATTAGGAATTTTATTCTACTATAACGAAAGTGTGGGGAAGAAATAGAATTGGCAGTATCATTCCACAGAGCTATTCAGTCAACAAAGAATCATGGCATATATAAGAATATATCTAGAGAAACTTCATGAATACACAAGTTGGACAATACCCCACTGCTTTGATTTAGATATGGTTTGTTTGGCCCTGCCAAATCTCATGTTGAAATTTGATCCCCAATGTTGGAGATGGAGCCTGGCAGAAAGTGTTTGCATAGTGGGGATGGATCCCTCATGAATGGCTTGGCGCCATTCTCACAGGAATGAGTGAGTTCTCACTCTTGTTTCCCATGAGAACTGGTTATTGAAAAGAGCCTGGCACTTTCTCCACTCTCTTGCTTCCTCTCTTTCCATGTGATCTGCACATGGGTTCCCCTTCACATTCCATCATGAGTAGAAGCTTCCTGAGGCCCTCATCAGAAGCAGATATTGGCACCATGCTTCTTATACAGCTTGCAGAATCATGAGCCAAACAAGTACTCCTTTATAGCAACACAAATGGACTAAGACACCCATCTTGTACAAAAGTGGCTGACTAGGTTCACTAACTAGTTAAGCAACCTGCACCTACTCACTAACCTCCCAGTAAGTGCATTTAGATACATGCTAGGTACTTTATGTATATTACATCTCATTGAATTAATCTTAGGAGGTTAGTATTATTGCCATTACCAAAAAAATCTTATAACGTGTGTTATTCATAAATAGCTGAGAGGTCCACTGTACACTATACTGATGATAAATCCAGTTTTTTCTTGATAATTTGGGGAAAATTTCAGGTATTTATGGTGCCACTTATGGCCATGTGATCCTATAGATGTAAAAAGTTAAGCAATCAATGACGTATAATGTGAGTTCCTTTTTCCAAAAAAACCCCCTTGTGTTTCAATGTGTTATTCAAAAATCTAGACTGTTAAACATGCAAGAACTGATTAGAGCTTCCTTGTCTTGCTTTTGCAGACATGTTAATTAGAGTTACTTAGACTTGACCTAATGATGTCTTCTGCTAAACCCAATCAATGGTTAGGGAGACATAATAACAAAATGTAACACAGTACTCTGGGTTGACTTCTGCAACAGAATGAGGACATTAATGGAAAAACCAGTGAATTCCAAATAAAAGTCTCTGGAGTTTCATTAACAGAAATGTACCAATGTTGGTTTCTTAGTTTTGACTAATGCACCACGATCATACAAGATGCTAACAATGGGGGAAATTAAGCTAGGAGTATACAGGAATTCTCTGTACTATCTTTGCAATTTTTCTGTAAGTCTAAAATCAGCCTAAAATAAAAAGCTTATTTTTAAAAAACAACTAAGCACAGGAGGAAATAAAATAACATGAGTAAAAGACAAAAGAAACAGACAATAGAAATACAGAATTATCAAAATGCAGACTTTATGACAGACAGATAGATATAAATACAGACTTTCTATGTTCAAGGAGATAAGAGACAAGATTGAGAGTTTTGGCAAAGAACTGGAAACAATTAAAAAAACCAAATGGTGTCTAACTTCAGATTGTTTTTAAGCTGAAAGGGGAAAATTAGGATCCATATAGCAGCAAAACCAGACAGTACCTTGATTTGGTCATCAAAACAAAAATAACTAATAAGTGACAGATAAACACTGTGTACCTCCACCTGTGAGACCTCAAGAAGCAAACAGCACACCTTTATGTAACATTCAGACTGGGAATCAAATCATGGAAAACATCAAACAAACCCAAAATTAGAAACACTCTATTTTTTAAGAAAAGAGAGATAATTTTATTCTTCAAAAGTATCTAGAAAGGCTGAAAAACTGTCTCAAATTGAATGAGATTAAAAAGTCACAACATTTAATGTAATACCTTATCCTGGACTAGATCCTGGAAAGGAAGGAAGACAATTCTATAAAGGACCTTACTGGGTAAATTAACAAAATTAGAAAATAGATGCTAGATTGGATAAAAGTATCAATGTTAAATTGCCTGAAGTAGATAACTGTGTACTGTGATTATGGAAAAGAATTTGCTTATCCTTAAAAAATACTCATTGAAGAATTCAGGAGTAAAGGGACATGATATATTTAACTTACTCTCAAATGACTTTTTAAAAAGTGAGAGGCAGTTAGAGAGGGAGGGAGACAGAGCATGTATGTATGTACAGAAAGGGGATGATAAAGCAAATGCAATAAAACTTAATAATTGTGTAAGGTTATGTGGAGTTCTTTGTACTATTGTTGCAACCTTTCAATAAGTCTAACATTATTTCAAATTTAAAAAAAAAGCAAATGGAAATTCTAGAATTAGAAAAAAATATACAAAAACTAAAATTAAGAACTAAATACAGTTAACAGCAAATTAGTAATAGTAATGCCTTGTGGAGTTTAAAATAAAAATAGGTGAAAAGAATCTAAAGCTCTTGCTTTGTCCAAGAAGAGGGTAAAACTACAATTAATATCAAAATTTAATAACCTAAGGATTGATGTTTTAATCTTTTGGGTAACCACTGAAAAAATTACAAAAGGATGTATAATTTCCAAGATATTAGGGGGAAATAAGGAATAATAAAAAATGTTTTGATCAATGCAAAACAAAGAGAAAGAAGCACAGAACTGGTAGGACAAATAGAAACCACACAGCAATACATTATACTTAAACTCAAATATATCAATGACTGAATTAACACAGACCAAAGTCTTCCTTAAGAGAAAAAACTTGTCTGAATGAATAAAAATAAAACCCAACTATATGCTATTCACAGCATAAGCATATAGAAATGTTGAAAGTAAAAGAATGAAACAAATCATACTTTGCCAACACTAATTAAAAGAAAGCTGGAGTAGCTACAGTAATATGAGACAAAGTCAACTTTCAAACAAAAGGCATTATTAGAAATACAGAGGGACATTTCATAATGGTAAAAGTCAATTCACCAGGAAGATATAACAATCCTAAATTTGAGTGTACCTAAATAAGATAGTTTCCAAATACATAAAGTAAAAACTATTAGGAGAAATAGGTAAATCCACAATCACAGTGTGGTATTTTATCACACCTTTCTCAGCAAATAATTTTTTAAAAATATGGATATGAAATATTTGAGGAGCATCATTAACAAAATTGATATACACTGCATCCAATAACTACAGGATTCACATTATTTTCAGGCACATCTATAACATTCACCAAAACTCACTATATGATGAATTGTAAAGCAGATCTCAATAAATATCACAAAAGAAGAAAAAATACAAAATAGATTCTCTGATAATAGTATAATTAATCTAGAATTCAATAACAGTAAGTATGACATAGTAAGAAATATGTATTTTGTTGCCCCATTTCCTAGCACACAGCTCTAAAGCCTTTGGAATCTCTGAAGTGATAAGCGGTATTTTGTATGCTAATGAGATAACTGGTAGCCTGGGGGGAGGAAGGGACCTCCAGCATATAGCCTTGGGATGGGGGCTGGTTGCCAATCCAACCCTGTGAGTATAGTTGAACTTTCAGCCTCACCCTCTGAACTCTGGGGAGGAAAGAGGGGTTGAAGGACAAATGACTTAATTATATCTACATAATGAAGCCTCCATAAAAGCCCAAAAGGATAGGGTTCAGAAGGCTTCTGGATTGGTGAACATGTGAAGATGGTGGGAAGGTAGCACACCAAAAAAGGGCGGGAAACTCAGTTCCCTTTACCCCATACCTTGTTCTCCCCATCACTTCCATCTGACTGTTCCTGAGCTGTATTCTTTTATCATATACCAGTAATCTTGCAAGTTAACTGTTTGCCTGAGTTCTGTGAGCCATTCTAGGAAATGATCAAACCTGAGGAGGGGGTCAAGGGAACCTGATTTGCAGCTAAGTCAAACAGAAGTTGTGGGTAACCTGAGAACCCACCACTTGGAATTGGCATGGAAGTGGAGGACAGTCTTTAGAACTGAGCCCATAACCTGTGGGGTCTGTGCTAACTCCCCGTAAACAGGGTCAGAATTGAATTGAATTGTAGGACATCCAGTTGGTGTCTGCCAGAGAATTAAACTGAATTGTTACAAGAAAAAAGCCCACATATTTGGTGGCTGGAAGTGTTATGTGAGTGGTAGAGGAAAAAACAGTTTTCCTTTAGTTGGTGTAGAGGAGTTTTATCCCTTACAATGAGATAACCAGGAAATCATCAACTGTTTGGAAATTAATAACTATACTTTTAAATACCTATGGATCAATAAAAAATCATAATGGGAATTATAAAAATATTTTTAAATGAATGATAATGAATATACTACTGTAACAGAGGTAAAGACCTCAAAAAAGGCAAAATGTATTACAAGTTGTCTCTTTAAACCCTCCCCCACTCTTTTTGGGAATTAAAACCTGCATTCCTGCCCAAGGCCAGTAATCAGAGGGGCAGAGGAGTGTTCTTTGTTCTTTGTTTACTAGTATCTTAAACCACAGGAGATGGCTCAGCAGGAATTAACCGGGTACGGAGATAAGGCCAACCAGGACCACCAACCATAGTTAAACAGCAACAGCCCAAAGCTGAAAACCCCTTTAAAAACCCTGTATTTCTGCTTACAGGGGGTATGATGGTTCTTTAAGACGGGAGTCTGCCATCCTCCTCATTTGGCAGCAAATTAATAAACTTCTCTTTCCTTTTCCTCAAACCACTTGACCTCATTCTCATTTGGCCTCGGGGACAAGTACCAAACTTTCGGTAACACTACCAATGTAAATTTATAAATTGAAGAAAAATTAGCAAGTTGAAGGATACAATAAAATCTACCACCCATTAACAAAAACAAACATTCTAGTACATTCCTCTTCAATATTTTCTACCAAAAAAGTATATATATACTTTTGTTTTTTTTATTTACTTTAAAAGCCTAAGACTTAACCCCTTGTTTTTAAATTTAAAAAAAACACACACACATACACACTTCAGAAACTTTATTTTAATGGCTATAAAAATATTCAACTTATATTTCACTTTCGGTATTAACCTTTGGGTGCCGTTCCTATTTTTATAGTTTCCCTCCCCAAAGAGTACTTCAATAATTTCACATGTTAATTCAAAAAATAAATTTAGATCTGGAAAGTTTTTAATAAGTACATGCACAGACATATTACTCTCCCATATGTTAGAAATAAATATTTTTCCTTCACAAACTTTCCCTTTACCTGAATGTTCCTGGTAAGTTTTCAAATGCTCCTATCTCTTATAAAAGAGTATGACAGCTTATAGAAATGTAAACTTTCTTTCTCTCTAAATTAAATAAACCATTTAATAAATAAATATATAAAGTGTTACAGCATTAATTCAAATCCCTAAAAGAACTTCTATTTCTAAAATATTACACACAGTAAATGTAGCACAGTCACTTACCACTTGATCTGTTTTTACGACTTGATTTCCCACCAGTAAGAAGCATCTTGAGACTATTCCGAAACATGGTTATGCTATTCTAGCACACAACTCTAAAAGAAAATATAGGAAAATATGTTTAGGAAAACTTGATTTTCTATCCAAAATACTACTAAGAATTTAAAATCCACCATAAAGAATTAACTATGTTTAAATATATAGTACAAAATTATACCTATATGGTAAAAAAAAGACCATTAAACATTCAAATATTTCCTTAAAAGTATACTATAATACTTTGACTATGCTAAGAAATAAAGGTAGATATTACTGAGGATACACAGAAATAGAAAATATAATTAGGTAGCTATAAATACAGTCTACCTTTCACTTAACTCTCCATTACTTAGACATTTTGCCCATATTCCTCACACATACACAAAGATCCTAGAAACTTATAGCACCTGCAGATTTTCCATTGGTCAAAGACTACTGATATACACAAAGCAGTGCCTATCCTCTCTATGTCCCACTCCTATCAAAGGAAAACTCTCTGGCCATCCTTTGGATTAGATTGTCTCTCACCTTCTCAAGGACTTTTATCAAAAAATCACCTTTGTTTTCTCTCTTCAAAACTTTAATTTTTCTCTCTACTGAATCATTTTAATCATAACATAAACGTATTTTAGTATGTCCTGTCCAATAACAAACAAAGCCCTCCTCCTCACTCCCCCATGGTTCAATTATTGCTCCTATAGCCTCACTCTTCTTCAAGCAAAATTGCTCCAAAATGCTGTTAGTATTTAGTGTGGTCCATCAGATTGAATAGAGTGAATATGAAGTGGAACATAGGTCAACAGAAAATACCTAAACCAAGGCGCAGAGAGATAAAGGTTAAAAAATACAAAAAAGAGTATTAGACACACATGGAACCCATTGATAAGTTCTAACATACATATTATTGGAACATCAAAAGAAAAGAATGTGAATATTAGGAAGAAACAATATTTGAAGTGATACAACCAAAAATTTTCTCTAACATTAATGAGAGACATGAAGCCACATCTTAAAGTAGCCTGCCGAACATGAACAGAATAAATACAGAGAAAAACACTAAGGAAATCAGCCAAAATGCTAAAAACCAAAGACAAAGAAAATCTTTAAAACAGCTAGACAACAAAGTAAACACATTTAAAGTAGCAACAATCAACAGACTGACGGATAATTTTTTTTAAACAAAAATATAAATGGCAAAAGACAATGGAGTGATACTTTAAATTTCTGAAAGAAAACAGATGCCAGTCAAGCAATCTATTTTCAGTTAAAAATATTTGAAAAATGAAAATGAAATAAGTAATTTCAGAAAAGAAGAAACTAAGAATTTATCACTAAAAGAAATACTAAAAGGGAGTTCTCCCAACAGAAAGAAAATGATACTAGAAAAAAAAGCATAGAAATACAAAAAGGAAGAGCCATAGGAAGTCTAAATATGTTGGTAAGCATGAATGAACAATGATTGTAAAAACAACAGTGATAGCTTGTTAATTTTTAAAATATATGTAGACTTAAAACGTGACAACAATAAAAAAAGGCAGGAGTAGGGTAAACAAATTAAAGTCTCTCAAATATCTGTATCATCTGTATTATCCAGGAATAACAGAAGTAGTAATATATATTAGACTTCAATAACTCAAAAACTCATGTAGTAACCTCTAGGATACCCATTAAAAGCTAACTAAAGTTCATGACCAGCCTGAGCAAGAGTGAGACCCCATCTCTACTAAAAATAGAAAAATTAGCCAGTGTGGTGGCACGTGCCTGTAGTCCCAAGTACTCGGGAGGCTGAGGTAGGAGGATCGCTTGAGCCCAGGAGTTTGATGTTGCAGTGAGCTATGATGACGCCACTGCACTCTAGCCAGGGCGAAAGAGTACAACCCTGACTCAAAAAGAAAAAAAAAAAGCTAATTGAGGAGATAAAAAGAATAATTAAAAATATTTGACTAAACCAAAGAAAGTAAGACGTGAGAGAAAATGTAGCATAAACACGTGGATAAAATGTAAAGCAAATACTAGTAAATATTTATTAGTAGACTTAAACTCAATATATATCCATTACTATATTAAAGACTCTCAAAAAAGACCATATATAGACACAGAAAGAATGAATCTAAAATGGTGGGAAAAGATACCATTCAAAGACCAACCAAGAGGAAGGTGGCTAACTATGCCAATATTAGGCAAAGTAGATTTAAGGCAATAAGCATTACTAAAAAATAAAGGCATTTCTTAACAATTAAAAAGTCATACCAACAAGAAGATATCATAATTCTAAATGTGAATGGACCCAATAACATCTAAAAATATATAAAGCAAAAGTATACAAAACTAAAAGGTGACAAATCCACAATCATAGGGGAGACTAACACACCTTTGTCAACAGCTACAAGATCAAGCAGACAAAATATTACTAAAATATAGAACATCTAAACTACACAATTAAATAACTATATTTTTTGACATCATCACATTGATATATATGCGTATATATATTTATTTTATGCTCTTCCAAATAAAAACTATACACAAAACACCAAAATGTACCACATGCTGGGTCATGAAGTACAAACAAATTTGAAAGGGCTGACATCTTTCAGAGTATATTCTCTGAATACAATGCAATTAAGCTAGAAGTAAATAATTTTTTTATTAAAAAACTTTTTAAATTGGCTTACAAAGGAGCTATAGACTACATTGAAACTAATATTTGTACAAAAAGCATAAAAAAAAAAAGTGTCCCAAAACACCCAGAGACAAAAGGCAGGAGGAGAGACAAAAGAAGACAGAAAAGGAGCAGGAAGAAACTTAAAGACAAGAGATTAGCATCATACATACACAAGAGTGAGAGGGGTAAAAAAAGAGAAAGATGACAGGGCATTTAAAACTATTTACCCACACAGCCCTGGTGATAACTGGACTGGAACCAACAACAAACACAGCATAATATAATACACATATTTTTTCAAGAGGCAGGGTCTCACTATGTCACCCAGGCTGGAGTGCAGTGGCGCAGTCATACCTCACTGCCTCCTGGAACTCCTGGGCTCAATCGATCCTACTGTCTCAGTCTCCTGAGTAGCTAGAACTACAGGCATGTGCCACTACACCCAGCTAATTTTTCTTATGTTTTTTAGAGACAGGGTCTGGCTGTGTTGCCCAGGCTGGTCTTGAACTCTTGGCCTTAAGTAATCCTCCCACCTCAGCCTCCCAAGTTGCTGGGATTACAGGTGTGAGCCACTGCACCCTGCTAAGTAATTTTTCTTAAATATAGAAATTCCCCTATTGCTTAAAAATTAAGCAATATACTTCTAAATAACCCATGAATTAAGAAAAGGAAATAAATCACAAAAAAAATTTAAAATATTTGTAATGAATGATAATGAAAATATGACTTATAGAAATTTGTAAGATAAAACTAAAGCAAAGATTTTAAAGGAACTTATACCTTAAATGCATGTATTAGAAGTGAAAGATAAAAATCAATGTCTAAGCTTCTATCTCAAAAAGTTCAAAAACAAGCAGCAAATCAAATCCAAAAAACGGAGAAGGAAAGAAAAGAGTAAAGAGCAGAAATGAATGACATAGAAAACAAACACAAAATAGATAAAAATCAATGAAGACAAACATTGGATTTCTGAAAAGTAATAAAACTGCTAAACCCTTAGCAAGACTGATTAAGAAAAAAAGATAGAAATTACCAATATCAAAAATGAAACAGGGGACATCATCTCAGACCCTTTAGGCTTTAAAAAATAAGAAATCATGGAACAACTTTATACTAAATTTAACATTTTATATGAAATGGACAAATTCTTTGAAAAATACTACTTATCAGAACTAACATAAGGTTGAGCAGAAAACATGAAATAGCCCCATCTCTATTAAAGAAATTAAATTTGCTAGGCACAGTAGCTTGTGCCTATAATCCCAGCTTCTCAGGAGGCTGAGGCAGGACAATCACTTGAAGCCAAAAGTTTGAGATCATCCTTAGCAACATAACAAGAACCCATCTCTAAAAAATTAGAAAAAAATATTAGCCGGGCCTGGTGGCACACACCTGTAGTCCCAGCTACTTGAGAGGCTGAGGTGGGAGGAGGCCTTGAGCCCAAGAATTCAAAGCTGCAATGAGCTATGATAACACCAGTACATTCCATCTGGAGGGGGGAGGGAGGGAGGAGAGAGAAGGGAAGGGAAGGGAAGGGAAAAGGAGGGGAGGAGAGGGCAGGGGAGAGAATGGAAGGGAGGAAGGAAGAAAGGAAGGAAGGGAGGAAGGGGGGAGGAAGGATAGAAGGAAGGAAGGCAGAAAGAAAGAATTTATCAAAACTTTTCACAAACAAAAAAAAACTACAGGGCCAGATGGTTTCATAGGTGAATTCTATCAGGCTTTTTAAAAACAACCTAAATCTTATAAAAACTTATTTGAGAAAATAAAAGAAAAAGGAATATTTCCCAACACATTTTATGAAGGCAGCATGATATTAACCCCAAATCCTAACAGATATTGTAAGAAAAGAGAATTGCAGACCAATGTACCTCACAAACATAGACACAAAAAAAATTCTTAACAGAAGACACTGAAAACTATACAATGGTACTGAAAAACATTAAAGACAACCTAAATAAGTGGAGACATACTATGTTCATGGATTGAAAAGTTCAATACTGTTAAAATGTTAGTTCTCCCCAAACTGTCCTAAAGAGACAATACAATCTCAATCAAATTCCAGCAGGCATTTTTTAATAGAAATTGAGAAGCTGATTCTAAATGTATGTGATAATGCAAAAAGCCTAGAATATCAAAGCAAGGTTGGAAACCAACAAAAAAGCTGAGGCACTTATACTACCTTAATTCAAGATTTACTATACAGTCCGAGTAGAGCGAGCAAGCCTAGTGGTTGTGTAGTCTCATCTTGGAAATCAGTAGCGCTTGCAGCACGGCTGACCAACTGACTAAAGAGCAGATTGCAGAATTCAAAGAAGCTTTTTCATTATTTGACAAGGATCGTGATGGAACTGTAATAACAAAGGAATTGGGAACTGTAATGAGGTCTCTTGGGCAGAATCCCACAGAAGCAGAGTTACAGGACATGATTAATGAAGGAGATGCTGATGGTAAAGGCACAATTGACTTCCCTGAATTTCTGACCATGATGGCAAGAAAAATGAAAGACACAGACAGTGAAGAAGAAATTAGAGAAGCATTCTGTGTGTTTGATAAGGATGGCAATGGCTATATTAGCCCAGCAAAGCTTCACCATGTGATGACAAACCTTGGAGAGAAGTTAACAGATGAGGAGGTTGATGAAATGATCAGGGAAGCAGATATTGATGGTGATGGTCAAGTAAACTATGAAGAGTTTGTACAAATGATGACAGCAAAGTGAAGACATTGTACAGAATGTGTTAAATTTCTTGTACAAAATTGTTCATTTGCCTTTTCTTTGTTTGTAACTTATCTGTAAGAGGTTTCTCCCTACTGTCAAAAAAATATGCATGTATAGTAATTAGGACTTCATTCCTCCATGTTTTCTTCCCTTATCTTACTGTCATTGTCCTGAAACCTTATTTTAGAAAATTGATCAAATAATATGTTACATGTGGCTTACTCTGGATATATCTAAGCCCTTCTGCACATCTAAACTTAGATGGAGTTGGTCAAATGAGGGAAGATCTGGGTTATGCCTTTTTGTAAAGTAGTTTTATTTAGGAACTGTCAGCATGTTGTCATTGAAATGTGGAGTTGTAACTCTGCATGGACTATGGACAGTCAACAATATGTTCTTAAAAGTTGCACTATTGCAAAACGGATGTATTATCCAGGTACTCGTACACTATTTTTTTGTACTGCTGGTCCTGTACCAGAAACATTTTATTGTTACTTGCTTTTTAAACCTTGTTTTAGCCACTTAAAGAAAATCTGCTTATGGCACAATTTGCCTCAAATCCATTCCAAGTTGTGTATTTGTTTTCCAATAAAAAAAATTACAATTTACCCCAAAAAAAAAAAAAAAAAAAGATTTACTCTCAAGCATCAGTAATCATGAGAGTATGGTATCAGCATAAGTATCAACAAGTAGATCAACAGAACAGAAAACATATTCCAGAAAAAAACCTACACTAATATGGCCATTTGTTTTTAACAAAGTCCTTAACAGACAAAAGAAAGTCTTTTCAACAAATGGTGGTAAAACAAATAGATTATCTATTTAAGAAAAAACCTTGACCTATATCTCCTGCTATACATGAAAATTAATTCAAAATAAATCAAATATCACACAAAAGCTAAAAATGTAAAGTCTTTTTTAAAAAACAGGAGAATATCTTCATTATTTAGAGGTAGGAAAAGGATTCTTAGGAACACAAAAAGCAATAACCATAAAAGAAAAGAAAAAAAATTGATGTATTTGGAGTTTATTAAAAATTTAAAAACATCTCACCAAAAGACACTCTTAAGAAAATGAATAGGCAAGCCACAACCTGGGAAAAATTATTCACAAAACATATATATAAAACACAAGACTTGATATCCAAGATATAGTAGTCCCCCCTTATCTGCAGTTTTGCTTTCTATGGTTTCAGAAAGCACAGAGAAAATTCTAGCAGTTTTATTATAGTTTTATTATAAAAATAAGCATACGCTTATACCTAATGTATGATTCCACCCCTACATATTTATTCTAGAGAAATTAAAACATACATGCATAATAAAAAGACTAGTACAACAATTTCCATAGCAGCTTTATTTACAATAGTCAATAACTAGCCTAGGGGTCCATCAACAGAAACATGGATAAACAAACTATGGGATATTCATACAATGGAATACCACTTAGCAATAAAAAGGTATGAACTACTTATATATTCAACAACATAGATAAATCTCAAAATACAATTATGCTGAGTGAAAGAACCCTTACATAGAAGTGTATGCACTGAATTATTCCACCATTTATACCACATTCAAGAATAGATTAAAGTAATCTATGGCAGAAAAAAATCAGAATATGGTTGTCTCTTGGGGGTAGATATGGAGATTAACTGAGAAATGGCATGAGGAAATAGTCCAAGATGATAGTAATATTCTGTTATCTTGATGGAATTTGGGATACACAGATGCACGCATTTGTCAAAACTCAGCAAATGTTCACATCAGATTTTCTCATCATATTGTATATAAATTTTACCTCTAAAGAAAAAATTAAACAAATATTAAACTCTGCTTAATGATATCCATGCTTAAATATTTAGGGGAAAGCATACAGATGCCTGCAATTTACTTTGAAATGCACCAAAAAATAAGGTGGATTGGTGGGTTGGTGGACAGAGGCACGGGAAGGCAGATATGTGATAAGGTAATCAGAGCAAAATAAAATGTTAACAGTAAACTCTAAGTAGTAGATATACATGTGTTAACTAAAATCATTTAAAATTTAAATAATTGAACTGTTAATGGCTCAGAGTTACTCCCCCATTCTCCAGAGAATTACCCTTGGCTGAGTGGAACCACCTTGCCCAGAAAGTTTCATGTCTCACTACCTCGACCGTGGAGAGATTCTCAACCAATGACTGATTAATAATGGGATACAAAAGACCAGATTCCTTAACTCAAGGGGAAGATAACTTTGTGGCACAATTTATGCTCCAAAACCCTCACCCATATCTCCTTATGCTTCATTTTTCTCAAATACTTACCTCTAAATGATATATTATATACCTGTTTTGTTTTATTGTCAGTTCACCCACTAGAATATAAGCTCCAGGAGGAAATGTAAGTTGCTGTTTAATTCAATGCTACAATCCTATGACTGGAGAATAATGCCTGATACACTGGAGGTGTTAAATAAATATTTCTTAAATTTATCAACTGTATTGTTTTTGTTTGTATATCATTGTCCACATCAAACCCCTTGTAGAGAAACCTGGTCTTTATCCTCATTGCCTAGTTCTCAACACTTCTCGAGTGGGTAAATAAATGAATGAATAATTGAGCAAAGACTTGATTCATCAGATTATTAACCTAGTAAAGAAGTAAAACGGCACAATAAAAGTAAGTTTCAATGGGTGAGAAAAGGTTTTTTTTTTTCCGTGAGTCATTTGAGAATGAGAGAAAAGGTTTTAAATCAACTACAATAACGGGGAATGCCTAGTGTGAATGTGCACCAAGGGGTAGTGAGAGAAAGACATGAAAATTCTCGGCACAGTTCAAAATTTTATCTGAGGGAAAACCAAGAAAATTCTAGGCATACTTTGAACTTCTGCCTAACTCAGACCCTCATATTATTTATGCACAGTTCTTCAAAGTTTCCAAAGGGAAAAACATATGAGCACAGATTGTTATTATTAGAATAGCTATTGATTATTTAAAATTTACTAAGACTGGGAGTCAGAAAGAATAAAAATCTCACATCTAAAACCAAGATAATTCCTACAGTTAATTTAAGTAAAAAATTTTGATGAGTGGAATAAATTAATTTATAATGATCACTTTTTGAAGTAGTATAGATTTTTTTCTTTGCTAGTCCTACAGCATTTTATAAAACATTACTAAAAATGTATAAAGAATGAAATAAAACATAAAATACTTATTTAATGCTACTCATCTCATAGTTATATTTTGATAAAATGACTTCCTTATTCAAGTTAACATACCAACAGAAAATTGCTTATAATAAAATGTTAATATAGACACTCCACAAAGTGAAGCTAAGTGGGAAACGGTAGTTTGATCTAATTGGCAATAATACATGTCTAAATTTCATCCTACTTTCCCAAATTTTATACCCAAAATTTAAAATGTTAACTCTCTCAGGAGAAATTATTGGATAAATTCCTGGCAAGTGAAATCTCTGGACAGTAAAATAAAAAACCATTCCCAGGCCCCCAGTCATTTCTAATCGTCTTATACTTAACTGATTTGAACATTATGTTATCTGCATGGCCTCTAAGCTTTTATGTTTGTGACACCTGTTCTAAACCATTCAGGAGAAGTACTGACTTCTTAATGGCCCACCAAGGCTAGAGACTCAATAGCTTATTTCAAAGTCGTCTTCTACTATCTTATTAGTGGACAATCAATAATCATTTTCAATGTTCATCCCTCCTGCATATTTTAAGCCCTTTTCTTACCCTGTTATTTTTTTTAAAGTGCAATATCCCTTTCATAAAAATGTCTATGTAATTAATAATGTAATCAAATTAACCATTAAGTACTTCTGCACTATTTTGATACTTATGGATTTGTCATTCACTTTTCCATTCCATTAGTCAGCTTTTTAAAAATCTCTTTTTCTATATCCTTTTCCTGTTTAAATGGGTCAATATTATTTTTTATTCTCATTTTTGGTTTTGTAGTGGATTGACTTATTCTTATTTTTAACCTGGTTTCCAATTTGAGAAACAAGTCTCTTGACAGTAGAACTATGCCTAATAAATAAATTATACCACTAAAATGCTTTTAAAGTTCTATGAAGACTGAAGAAAATATTTCAAATACTAAGAAAATAAAAAATAGGGAAAAGTAATATACTAAGATACTGTCTGTAGACCTAATTACAAAAAGAAGAATGCAAACTGATCCAAATGATGAATTAAGAAATATCTCTCCAGTCAACCCACAAAATCTTTTATGATTCTCTCCACAATATTAATTTGGGTATTACCTCCAGAGAATTCTTGAACACAAAACTGCTGGTATAATTACAGAAAGTAAGCTATATACATATTTAAAGTAAATGCTATCCATTTTCCAGCATTTTTCAACTTAGAGCTGCTCTTCAGGGAAATTTTTGTAGGGGAACAACACAAATACACACTAAAACATTTAATAAACATTTCAAATAAATTTTTAAACATTACAGGCAAGAATGCAGTGGTTAATGATGCAGACATGATGGAAATGTTGGAATAAAGTAGCAATATTATTTTATAATACACAGTTACAAAGGAAGAGATACTAAACAGTTAAATATATGTCCTTGATGTTTTAAATGCATGTTTTTAAAATATCTAAAAGATAGCATAACTCCTTATACAGGAAACCTAAAGAAAACATGGCAGAAGTACATAATTAATGACTATATACTTGTTTAGTGTTTAGCATATGTTTATCCCACTAAACTGTAAAAGCTAGGTCACCACTGAAGACATAACAACTAGCACAGTAGCTAGAACATAAAAGGAATTTAGTAAATATTTGTTGAAAGCATGAGAGACTCCAAAAAATGGAATCATAAATAATCTAAAAAGAATAAAGAGAGAAATATGGAAGAATGAAGGAATTCAAAAGAGTATGTATTATATATAACTGTACTGGGAGAATTAAATAACTAATGACAGATGCTATAGTGTGAATCATGAGTATACCAGGTAGAAAGATAAATCTAACATGAACTGAGGCTTTTAAAAAAGGTAAAAACTCTATGTTCAGAAAAAAAATTATAAACAATGATGGGGCCAGGCCAATACAAGAAAGACAAATTATTTGTCCACTATCTGGAAATTGCATGTTTTTCCACCTGTGAAAGGCATATTGAAGGACTAGTATGTTATCAAGAATGGCTTTCTTTAAAAGTTGACTGAGATAAATTGCTAAATGCCTCAAATATACTCCAAGAAATAACTATGGAAGTACTTACAATTAAAGATAACAGAAGGTAAAAATATTTATTAAGTATGGAATGTCCAATTTCCTTGAGCACTAAGTTTGACAGTTGATATCTCTGACATTTCACTTTGACACTTCTTTTTTTTTTTTTTATCGTGAAGGTACATTCTCATTCTTTCAAATGCATGTTTTGGCTTGTGATTATATTTCAAATTTTTTTTTAGCTCAATTTTTGTGAAACCATGGATAAGTAAAAAATTTGTGTTATTTTTTAATATGACTTCCACCGTGGAACCAACGCAGCGCAGACAGCTCAAAATACCAACGAAGTGTTTAGGAAGGATGTGACTAATGAATGCACGGTACGTTGATGGTTTGAGAAGTTCCATTCTGGTGATTTCAATCTTGAAAATGAGCCATGTGGGTGATCTGAGACCAAGGTGCTGAAAACTGTAGTAGAAGCAAATCCATCTCAACCTACACATGAATTAGCAGCAAGATTTGATGTTACTATTCCAACATTTGAAACAAATGGGCAAGGTAAAGAAGCTGGATACCCCATGAATTAAACAAGCATAAAAGAAATCATGTCGAAGCTTGCCTTTCTTTGCTGTCATGACACAAAGGCCATAAAGGCAAACCATTTCTACACCATATTGTTATGTGTGATGAAAAATGGATTCTTTCTGACAATCGCAAGCTTTTGGCACAATGGTTGGATAAAGATGAAGTGCCAAAACACAGTCCAAAACTGAATATTTATCCAAAAAAAACCTACTGGTGTCTGTTTGGTGGTCCAGTGCTGGTATCGTCCATTATAGTTTCATGAAATCTGGTCAACTGACTCGATTACAGTAGATATCTACTGCAGCCAATTGGACAAAATGATGAGGATGCTTGCGATTAAGCAGCCAAGATTGGCCAATGGAGACAGGCCAATCCTCTTGCAAGACCACATGTCATAAAAAACAACACTGCTCAAACTGCAGAAGCTGGACTTGGAAACTCTCTGTCATCCACCATGTTCACCAGACCTTGCACCAACTGACTACCACTTCTTCCAGGCTTTGGACCACTTCTTGCAAGGAAAACTATTCAATTCTCAACAAGCTGTGGAAAACACCTTTGGCAATTTCATCACCACTTGCTCTGCAGGCTTACTCTCTGCTGGCATAAGCAAGCTACCATTAAGATGGCAAAACTGTGACATGACTTTATATATACAAAATCCTAAAGAATGCACCAAAAAGCTATTAAAGCCAATAAATGAATTTAGAAAAGATGCAGGACACAAGATACACATTTTAAAAAAATTGTATCTCTGTAACTAGCAATAAACAATCCAAAAATGAAATTTAAAAAAAATTCCTGTGGGGGGGGAAAAACAAAAAAACAAACAAACAAACAAAAAATTCCATTTACAATAGCATCAAAAATAATAAAAAGTTTAGGCACATACTTTGATTAATTGTACTGCTTCTTGTTTGAGATATAATAAACTGAACTTTTGATTTGAAATCGGACATTTCATACTTAATGACCTAATCCATATGGGAAGGACCACGAGAAGTCTAGAATATCTGCTATAATATACAACCACCACAAAATGTCTACTCATACCAGAACTTATCTCAACATGTTACATCTAGAAAAGTCTTTGGATTAAACAAAATTATCTGAGTCCAGGCCAAAGATAATCTCTGATAGTTTCCCTAACAGATAAATTTTGAACTGCATTGAAGAGCTTCAAATTATGCAACCTCGTTCAAGACTGGAGGGCACAGGAAGGAATGTGGGACCATTAATATTGAGTCTTGTCTTGATATAAGGAAGTAATTGATGATGGGCTTGAGACCCAGCCTTGTATGTAGTACAAGTACTGTTTAAATTACAAATCCTCATCCATACAAAATTTACAAGCAGGTTACGTACTGTCTTCCCCTTTCCACTCCTTCAAAGCTCTTTCAGACACCACCTAAGCTGCCCTGGGCCATCTAGTGGACAGTATTGGGAACTAGCAGATCCAATGTGTCTCTTTACCCTCCCCCAACCTTCCTCTCCATTAGACTAAATTGCCTAACTTCTGAATTTCAACTAAATCAAATATTTTATAACAGATAGTCTGTCCACATAGATTTATAATTGAGTGAGTTCTCAATCCATCCCAGATTCTGGATCCTCATACTATGAGCTAAGGATAGGTATGTCCCTAGTTTGTCCACTCCAAACCAACTACAGCTGCCAACGTTTTCTGAGCCACTACAGGCTGCCCTTCCCAGGAAGCAATGTGAGCTTGTCAGACAAAATAATAGGATTTATAAAAGATCCTGAAAAAAATGGCTGTATTATTCTACAATGTTCACTGTAAAAGATAGAAAAAAAATCAGAAGAAAACAGAAACCCTAGATTTATCTAAAAGAATGATACAATACTGAAATAAGTGATCATTATTTCATCCTCTTTCAGCTTTCTTATTGCTTTGCCCAAAGTACTGCATCATCTTTCAAGAAGATATAAAAGAAGTTTGGACACACCAGCTTTGCAGTTTTGTTTTGTTTTGTTTTGTTTTTTAAAGCTCTCATGGGACACAGTTGAGGATACAGGAATTTTAATTTTCCACCCAAGATGTCAAAGAGAAGAATATTGCCAGAGGAAGATGTATCACAATTATTATTAATATATCGTAAGATGAATGCAAAAAGACAGATGGCAGTACTCCAGACTCTAATGATTAAGATAAAATTGATCATATAAGGGAAATCTCAGACTTTGAGTCTTCAGATGACCATATCCTTGATGAATTTTCTCAAACTCAAGAATTGATGAGTGAATC
This sequence comes from Daubentonia madagascariensis, assembly GCA_023783475.1. NCBI lineage: Eukaryota > Metazoa > Chordata > Mammalia > Primates > Daubentoniidae > Daubentonia > Daubentonia madagascariensis. The sequence continues at coordinate 15,898,489 of JAKFHU010000487.1, forward strand.
CTAGGAATACAAGGTTGACACGACATATGAAAAATCAATGCAATATACCATATTAATAAAATAAAAGACAAAAACCTTAATAATCACCTCAATAGACATAGAAAAAGCATTTGACAAAAGTCAACACCCTTTCATGATTAAAAAAAAGAAAACCACTCAATGCCCTAGAAATAGAAGGAAACTTTCCTGAATCTGATAAAGAACATCTATTTAAAAACCTGCAGCTAACATCAGACCTAATGCTGAAAGACTGAACATTTTCCTCCTAAGATGGACAAGACAGGATGTCCACTCTTATCACTTCCAATCAACACTGTACTAGAAGTTCCAGCCAGGGCAATTAATTAGGCAAAAAAAGAAATAAAAGGCATACAAGTTGGAAAGGAAAAAGTAAATCTGTCTCTATTCACAAATGACATGACCTTATATATAGAAAATCCTAAAGAATGCACCAAAAAGCTACTAGAGCCAATAAATGAATTCAGAAAAGATGCAGGACACAGGATACACATTTTTTAAAAATTGTATTTCTGTACACTAGCAATAAACAATCCAAAAATGAAATTTAAAAAAAAATTCCATTTACAATAGCATCAAAAATAATTAAAAACTTAGGAAAGAATTTAACAAAATTAGTGCAAAACCTGTACACTGAAAACTATAAAACATCACTGATAGAAATTAAAGAAGACCTAATTAAATGGAAAGATATCCATGTTCATGGATTGGAAGACAATATTGTCAAGGTGGCAATACTCCCCAAATTGATCTATAGATTCAACACAATACTTACCAAAATCCTAGCTAGAAATTGAGAAACTGACCTTAAAACTCATGGAAATGCAGGGGATCCAAAACAGCCAAAACTTGAAAAACAAGAACAAAGTTGAACAAAGTCAAAGTTAATAAAGGTTCCCCAAAGGTGTTCACATCCTAACCTCTGGAATTTGTGAATGTGTTACCTTACATGGCAACAGGACTTTGCAGATGTGATTAAGTAATAAATTAAGGACCTTAAACTATGGAGATTATCCTGGCTTTTATCCAGGTGGGCCCAATGTACTCACAAAGGTTCTTAAAAGAAAAGGGCAGCAGAAGAGTCAGAGGAGGAAATGTGATGACAAAGTAGACATCAAAGTGGACATCGGAGTAATGTGGCCACAAGCCAAGAAATGTGGAAAAGGCCAAGAGCTGGAAAAGGCAAGGAACAAATTCTCTCCTAGGGCCTCCAGAAGGAACAGAGGTATGCCAAAACCTTGGTGTTAGCCCCATATAAGACCCATTTCAAAATTCAGACTTCCAGAACTGTAAGAACTGTAAAAATAACATGTTTGTGTTATTTTAACCCACTAAATTTGTGGTAATTTGTTACAGTAGCAATATGAAACAAATACAATTATACAGCAGTCAAAATGTATAACATAGTTACTATTACCATACAACAATGTCTCAAATGCCTATAAAAGTTGCCACACTATTAATGTGACTGTCCAAATGTTGTGTTGCTATTTAAGAACTGTTTACTATACTATACATATCCTTTTATATATAAAAGCAACGTTTTCAGCTCTCAGTGAAAACACCTGATTTTTTTCTTTGGCACCAGTTTAAAGTGACTCCTACAGTAAGTTATTCCATATCACTTAACAGCTCAGCAGCCAAACTAAAAACAATGGACTAATAATATACTCAGTTATGACAAAAATAAACTTCACACATTGATCAAAAATTTACATCATGTCTACAGAGTTCAGAGAACAACAGAGTCTCACAACACATCACATAAGAACTACAGTACTGGGGTGTGCCATAGCTGTTCAAGAAATACATAAACTTGATCTTAGACTCAATCTTGTCACTAACCAATGCAAACTTAAAAGGTTTCTGTTAATCGTTAGATCACTAGAGAGAAAGACAGGCACATATAATCATCCTTCAGTATCCTCAGGGGATTTGTTCCAGGACACTCCCACATCCCACACCCCATGAATACCAAAATCCACGGATGCTCAAGTCCCTTATATAAAATGGTGTATTTGAATATGACCTATGCACATCCTCCTGTATATTTTAAATCATCTCTGGATTACTTATAATACCCAATGCAACGTAAGTGCTATTAAATAGTTGTTATACTGTATTTTTTAAATTTGTATTTTTTATTTTATTTTATTTTATTTTATTTTGAGACAGGGTCTTGATCTCTTGCCTGGGCTAGAGTGCAGTGGCATCATCATAGCTCACTGCAGCCTCCAACTCCTGGGTTCAAGAGATCCTCCTGCTTCAGCCTCCCTAGTAGCTTAGACTATAGGCATACACCACCACACCTGGCTAATTTTTTTTTTTTTTTTTTGGTAGAGACGGGGTCTTGCTGTTGCCCAGGCTTATTTTTTATAATTTCTAAAAATAGTTTTGATCCATAGTTGGTTGAGTCTGCAGATGTGGAGCCTGTGGATGCAGAGGGCAAAACCTGGCATGCAACAGCACAAAAAAATTGCATAGAACTCCCCCCAAACCACACTCCCAAATTTTAGGAAGTGGTTTCAACAAATGTGGTGATGAAAATGGAGGCTTTAGAGTCCTAGGCATCAGTCTCCTCTGGTCTTTAGTTCCCTCACTCTCCAAATTAGAATCCTTGATCTGTCATTTCAATTGCTTAAAAGCAGTATCCAGTCTGGTAATGAGAGTTAAGGAGAACTGAATCTAAGTACAATTCAAGATAGAAGGAGCTAGGTACCACAGGAGAAATACAAAGTGTAATGGGAGTTTACAAAACATCCTATAGTGCTTCAGCTGTATACTATTTACAAGAGGGAGCGATTACTCAGAGGTTTAAGTAAACAAATATTTGTTAAGTATCTACTATAATGCTTTTGTGTAAGTAAAAATAATTTCATAGCATCCCTGAAATAAAGTTCAGTGGAAGTTTACACAAAAATCTTGCCTCCTTTTCTCCATCCTAGAGGAAGGAAGAACACTTATCTTGCTTCCTTCTGTCTCTAAAGCTCATTTTCTGGGCATGCTGAAGAACTGGAACCAGTGCTGGTTTTGTCTTCCAAAATAAGTTTCAAAGCTGTACCTGAGTGTTGGTTTTGTAAATCTAATGAAACTAAATCATCATCAGTGAGAATCACCTTATTATTTCTGCCCTAATTATGTAGCCCTAATTGCATACCATTAAAAAAAAAATTCCCTCCCTTATTTATTTTCCTCCAAATTCCTAATTTGCTTATATTTGGCTGTAACCCAAAGCAATTGTTACTATGCCTTAATACATGACCTCACTGTACATCAACAGCATTTAAACTTCATAAACCATTCTTACATGAACAGCACTAATTCCAAGATATTGTCCACAAACATATTGGAATTAATAATAATAGCATTACTAATTACAACAATCAGAGAAAATCTCATTATAGTTTGAGCAAAGCTTAAGTGCTGAAGAAAATCTATGAAAAAGTAATTAGAGTAAGAAAGTCAGTCCAGCCTAAGACATTCTGAAAACAATATAATCTGATTTCCCACATATTAATATTTGTCCCTTATCTTGCAAGAAAAATTATTACTCTCACCAAGCAAAAATATCATAGGTGAATCAAAAAGATCACATTTAGCAGAGACTTACTACATTGACTATAAAAACTATGGAGGATATTAATCTTCCTAACATGGCTTTTTAGTCATGTCACTTCTCTAATTTCTATGTTTCAGTGTCCTGCAAAAAATAAAAAACTTGAGTGATGTCAGCAAGATGGTGCACTAGAGACACCTGGTGCTCACCCAACCCCCACAAGAAAAGACCAAGGCAAGGAATCAACATAAAATTTGACTGGAGTATTGAAGGGGGAGCGTTGGAGTGCAGTGGAGGAGTGGAGACACATCTGTGATGACTGGAGGTCCAGAAGGGCAGTGTGGAGGCACCCAGCCTCTGCAGCCTGCTCTTCCCTACCAAGACTGGAGTCAGGAGGGACTTCTCATTGTGAGGAAAAGGTAAGCAGAAGAACCCTACCATCCCCCAATGCCACCACAAATACTTACAGTGCTTACTACAGGAAAATCCCAGAGTCCTTTTATATCCTGCAAGCCCCAAACCCAGTTTGAAGAGCTGGTGGGAATTCACACAGCTCCACTGCCCCAGATTACGAGCACAGGGAGTACACTCACCACAACTCCATGAGCCAAGCTGATGCAACATGACACCATCTTGAGACAAGGGCCACCTCTGGAGTGCAGTCTTCCTCTGGGGGCCAGTAGCCACTGCACCTCTCCAGCACTGTGGCTCCATCTTCATCCCACCAAGCCCACACCAGTGGATGAACACCACATCCCAGCAGCACAGAGTGTGGGCCCAGGCTCAGCTGTGACTCTAGTTCTGCACAGCAAAGAAATCAACTCCCACTATTCTCTCTTCCAGCCAGAGAAACAGTCTGCCATTCCCACGCAGGGTGAACCCACCCTTGGGTCAGCCAAACTGCTGCATGCCATACCCCAAGCAGGAGAGGCCCTCAAGCCTGCGAGCAGCTGACACACTCTCAGGAGGTAGAGGGGCTATGCATCCATGCCTAGGACCTGAGAAACAGTCCAGTGGTACCCCACACCCTGCAGACAAGCCCCTAGCCTGCCCAACAGCCCTATACCCACAATCAAGGCCTCAGAAACAGCTCTTTAGGCCACCCCTGGCAGACACAATAATTCTCCAGCAACAGATTCCAATCATAAGGAAATATACAGAATGCCAGAAAAATAATTCAAAATAATAATCTTAAAGAAACTCAGTGAAATACAAAAGAATACAGATAGAGGAAATTAGGAAAACAATTCATGATTTGAATGAGAAATTCAACAAAGAGATAGATATCACAAGAAAGAACCACAGAGAAATCCTCCAGCTGAAGAATTCAACAGATGAAATAAAAAATAAAACTGAGAACTTCAACAACAGAGGAGACCAAGAAGAAGAAAGAATTCTGAAATTGAAAATAAATCATTTGAAATAGCACAGGCAGACCAAAAAAGAAAAAAAAAAAAAAAAACAGAAAAAGAAAAAAAGAATAAAAAATAATTAAGAAAGCCTACAGGATTTATGGGACACCACTGAAGAAACAACTATTCACATTATGGGCATTCCAGAAGGAGAACAGAAGGGAAAAAGTGGAGAAAAATATATTTAATGAAGCAATAGCTGAAAACTTCCAAGTGTTAGGAAAGAGATGAACATCCAGGTCCAGGAAGCTCAAAGAACTCCAAATAGATTCAACCCAAACAGGTTCTCTCTGAGGCACATTATAGTCAAATTGTCAAAAGTCAAAGACAAGGAAAAAATTCTAAAAACAGCAAGAAAAGTGTGAAGTCACATATAGGGGAATCCCCATTAGACTAACAGCAGACTTCTCAACAGAAACCTTACAGGCCATGAGAGAATGGGATGATACAGTCAAAGTACCGAAAGAATATAACTGCCAACCAAGAATACCATACCCAGCAAAGCTATCCTTCAGAAATGAAGAAGAAAAATCCTTCACAGACAAGCAAAAATACCACTAGACCAGCCTTACAAGAAATATTCAACAGAGTCTTACATCTGGAATTGAAAAGATGATAACCACAATTATGAAAGCATGTGAAACAAAACTCACTGGTATAGCTAAAACACAAAGGAGAAAGAGAAAGGATTTGAATCTTATCACTACAGAAAACCACCCAACCACAAAAGTAAACAATAAGAGAGTAAGTAAGGAACAAAGGATATACAAAAGAAGCAAAAAATAATCAATAAAATGAGAGGAGTAAGTCCTCAACTATCAATAATAACCCTGAATGTAAGTGGATTACATTCTCCATTTAAAAGATATAGACTGAATAGATTTTTTAAAAAAACAACCAAACTATATGCTGCCTATAAGAAAGTCATGTTCACCTGTAAAGACACACACAGGCTGAAAGTGAAGAGATGGAAAAAGACATTCCATGCAAATAGAAACCAAAAGCAAGCAGGAGTAGCCATACTTACATCAGACAAAACAGACTTCAACTCAAAAGCTGTAAAAAGAGATGAAGAAGGAGATTATATAATAATAAACGGATTAATTCAGCAAGAGAAAACAATTGTAAATATATATATACATCCAACACCAGAGCACCCAGATATATAAACCAAATATTATTAGATCAAAAGGAAGAGATAGACTCCAATACAAGAATACTGGGGACTTCAACATACCACTCTCAGCACTGGATAGATCACCTAGACAGAAAATCAACAAAGAATCATTGGATTTAAACTGCACCACAAACCAAATACACCTAATAGACATTTACAGAACACTTCACCCAATAGTTACAGAATATACATTCTTTTCACCAGCACATGGAACATTCTCCATAGTTGATCATATGTTAGGACACAAAACAACTCTCAAAATATTTTTAAAAATCAAAATTATACCAAGTATCTTATTCAACCACAATGCAGTAAAACTAGGAATCAATAATAAGAGAAACATTCAAAATTATACAAATATATGGAAATTAAACAACATGCTCCTGAACAACCAATGGGTGAAAGAAGAAATTAAGAATGAAATTTTTAAATTCCTTGAAGCAAATAAAATTAGAAACACAACATACCAAAACCTGTAAGACACAGCAAAAGCAAAAGAGGCAAGTTAATATCAATAAATGCCTACATCAAAAAAACTAGAAAGATTTCAAATAAGAAACTAGAAAGATTTCAAATAAACAACCTAATGATGCATCTCAAGGAACTAGAAAAGCAAGAACAAGCCAAACCCAAAACTAGCAGGAGAAAAGAAACAATAAACAACAGAGAAGAAATAAAAAATGAAATTGAGACCAAAAAAATACAAAAGATCAAAGAAACAAAAAGCTGGTTTTTGAAAAGATAAACAAAATCAACAAACCATTAGCTAGACTAAGAAAAAAAGAGAGAAGACCCAAATAAATAAAATCAGCAATGAAAAAGGAAACATCACAATGGATGTCACAGAAATACAAAGGATCATTAGAGACTACTATGAACAACTACATGCCAATTAATTTAAAAACCTAGAGGAAATGTGTAAATTCCTGGACACTTACAACCTACACAGATCAAACCAAGAAGAAATAGAAAACCTGAACAGACCAATAACAGGTAACAAGATTGAATCAGTAATAAAAAGTCTCCCAACAAAGAAAAGTCCAGAACCAGATGGCTTCAACGCTGAATTGTACTGAACCATTAAAGAGGAATTAATACAAATTCTTCTCAAACAATTCCAAAAAATTAAAGTGTAAGGCATTCTTCCTAACTCATGTACAAGGCCAGCATAACCCTGATACTAAACCCAGATACGGATACAACAAAAAAAGAAAACTATGAGCTAATAAGATCCCTCATGAACACAGATGCAAACATCCTCAACAAAATACCAGCAAATCAAATCCAACACATCAAAAAGATAATAAACCATGATCAAGTATGATTTATCCCAGGAATGCAAGGATGGTTCAACATACATAAATCAATAAATGTGATATATCACATTGAAAGAATGAAGGAGAAAAACCATATGATGGATCTCAATAGATGCCAAAAAAGCATTTGATAAAATTCAACATCCCTTCATGATAAAAACTCTCAGTAAATTAGGTATAGAAAGAAAGTACCTCAACACAATAAAGGCTACATATAAACCCACAGTTAACATCATACTGAACAGGGAAAGCAGAAAACTTTTGTTCTAAGAAATGGAACAAGACAAGGATGCCCACTTTCACCACTCTTATTCAACATAGTACTGGAAGTCCTAGCCAGAGCAATCAGGCAAGAGAAAGAAATGAAAGGCATACAAATTGGAAAGGAGGAAGTCAAACTGTCCCCGTCTGCAGATGACATAAGCTTATATATTGAAAAACCTGCAGAGAGAAAAATGGCGGTCTGATACAGTCCTCCCACCGCACCTCTCCCAGGGAAAGAGGTGAAAAACGTCATCAGCTACCTGCCAGCACGGACTGCTCACTCCAAAAACAGCATTGTGAATTACAGAGAAACCACGCAGAACGCCGAGCCCAAGAAAACAGGTACAAAATTTTCACAAATATCAGAGAGCACACGGAGTACAATAGAGCCCAGAGCGCGGGAAGGATGCGCTCACTAGGTCGGCACAGCACGACCTGACCCCCAAGAGGTTACGCGCCTCCCCATCCACTCAGTCAGGGACAAGCCCAGAGTTGGGGCAAAGCTGTTGCTGGAGACAACAGGCTCTGTGGAGAGGAAGCAATTGCGAGAGCCAAACAGAACCCGCAGCTGCACTATACAGAGACTGCTCAGGGCTGGGTAGGGACCGGGCGGAGATACAGCTTCCTGGGACAGTGCGCAGGAAACCGCAGGCCGGCACTGTGCCACTAGAAGTCAGCGGGACTGGGCCCAGGGGCTTAACGGAGAGTGGGACTCGCCCTTAGGGGCCCCTGGCAATTGCCTCCGTGGGCCACAGGCTGGTCGAGAAAAGCTGTGCTCCCGGGCACAACTGGAGCCCTGCTGTGTGCCAGGCTGGCAGCGGCGGCCATCTTTAAAGCCGTCAGCCTGGAGCTGTGAGCCGGGTCTCTAGCTCCGCCCCAGCCCGCAGGCTCTTCCACTGGGGCGAGACAGGCTTTGCCCTTGGTGGCCAGGGACAGCTGCATCCGTGGGTTCCAGGCGGGAGGCCATCCCGGAACAGTAGCGGCAGGACCTTTGTGTATTGGAAACAGTTTGCAGCTCGTCCATCTGGACCTGCTACCCTGGCTCTGGCCTCTGACAAGTCCACTACATGCGGGTCCTAGTGCCCGCTCTTCAGGTCCCAGCCCTCCTGTACCCCAGAGATCAGTCATTTTGAAGGTTACTGGCTATAGTGACTCATTTGGTATAACTTCTGGTTCTCACAACACCAAATACCTCAAAAGCCACAGGCTGAACCAGAGCAGCTCCCCATAACCCTGCCCACTTCATTAGGGAATTTCACGCCATCCAAGAGTGTGTCCAGTGGCCACTATTCCCCCCTCCCCGTGGGAACATCCTCCCGGCAGAGACTGCTGGGGATGGAGACGGCCACCCACCTCGCCTTGGGGTCTAGTGGTGGAAAAGGGGTGCACAATTGGAGATCACCCTATCAGCCAGTATCACGCAGAGACGCACATCAGAAGGACAGACACACGTGGCTAGATAAGCAACCTCTGAGCTGTGTAAAATTTTCCCAGTTCAGCTCTCACACTGCAGCCAAAAGAAATTGTGTTTCTAGCTGAACCTCAGGAGGAGCAGGGTCAAAGTAACCCTTAGGAGCTACAAGGCCCCTCCCAAACCACAGGGCTTTCGCATACCCCAACTGGGGGATCAGAGTCTGCCACGGACATAACAGAATACCTAGCTAATAGGGAGCTGTGGATTCATATCCTCAAGTACAATTCACTAGTTTAGAGCTCAAGCTGGGAGGTCAATCTCACTACATTCCACCGGGAAGAGGAGAAGACAACAGGCCAGAGATAACTCAAGATCCACCAAACTTGTTAAAATACAACTAAGGCAATACAGGCCACTACTTCTCTCCCCAGCTCTGCCAAGGAACAAAAATCATGGGCTTGGAGACAGGGCCATAAACTAGCCCTAACACCCCCAGCTCTCGACCAAGAGGCCAGATGAGAAAAAACCAGCGAAAGAACTCAGGGAACATGAAAAATCAGAGTGAAAAGTCACCCCCAAAAGAAATCACCAGTTCCTCAGCAATGGATACCAACTCAAATGAAATGGGTAGAATGACAGAAGAGGAATTTCGTTTATGGATTATAAGAAAGCTCAATGAAATTCAAGAGAAAATTGAATCCCAGCACAAAGAAACCACAAGAAAAATGCAAGAAATGAATCAAAAATTCTCCAAAGAAATAGAAATATTATGGAAAAGTCAAATAGAAATTCTAGAAATGAAAGAAGCATTCAAGGATCTTAAAAACACAGTGGAAAGCCTTAAGAATAGGCTGGGCCATGCAGAGGAAAGAATTTCAGAGCCAGAAGACAACTCCTATGCACTAAATAAATCAGTTGAAGAGAAAGAACACAAAAACAAGAGGCACGAACAAAGCATACAAGAAATGTGGGATTATGTAAAGAGGCCAAACATAAGGATCATAGGCATCCCTGAAGGAGGGGAAGAAAATTCACGTGGGCTGGAAAATCTATCTGAAGGAATAATAGAGGAAAATTTCCATGGCTTAGCCAGAAATCTCGATATCCAAGTACAAGAAGCACACAGGACTCCTGGGAGACTCAACGTGAAAAGGCATTCACCACGCCACATAATTATTAGACTACCCAAAGTAAACACAAAAGAGGCACTCCTCAGAGCTGTAAGATGAAAAGAGCAGGTAACCTATGAAGGGAAACCGATCAGATTAACTGCAGATTTCTCAGCTGAAACCATACAAGCCAGAAGGGAATGGGGAGCCATCATCAGTCTCCTAAAACAAAACAAAGGCCAACCCAGAATTCTGTATCCTGCCAAACTAAGCTTCTTATATGAGGGAGAAATAAAGACTTTTCCAGACAAGCAATCACTGATAGAATTTGCGAAATCCAGACCGGCCTTGCAAGAAGTGCTTAGACCTGCATTATACACTAATCAGCACAACAGGCACCCACCAGTGTAAAACTACGCAAAAGCTAAAACCCCAGAAACTAGATTCCACAATGACACAAGAGGTAAAACAAAAGACAGAACCCAATAGAATAATCAGAAATTTATCCCAAATATCAATTCTCTCAATAAATGTAAATGGCTTGAATTGTCCATTGAAGAGACACAGGCTGGCTGAATGGATTAAAAAATACAAGCCAAGTATCTATTGTCTTCAGGAAACACACCTTACACACAAGGACGCATTCAGACTCAAGGTGAAAGGATGGAATACAATTTTTCAGCCTAATGGAAACCAAAAGAAATCTGGAGTAGCCATCCTTATTTCAGATGATATAAACTTTACAGCAACAAAAGTAAAGAAGGACAAAAATGGACACTATGTAGTGGTGAAGGGAAAAATCTTCCAAGAGGATTTAACAATCATAAACATTTATGCACCCAACACAGGAGCGCCCAGGTACATAAAGCAAATACTGCTTGATCTAGACAACATAATAAATAGCAATGCCATAATAGCAGGGGACTTCAACACCCCACTGATGGAATAGGACAGATCCTCCAAACAGAAAATAAGCAAAGAAACAATGGACCTAAACAGGACTCTAGAACATTTGGGCCTAACAGATATCTACAGAACACTCCACCCAAGTAACACTGAATACACATTCTTCTCATCAGCTCATGGAACTTTCTCTAAAACTGACCACAACCTAGGCCACAAAACATATCTAAACAAATTCAAAAAAATAGAAATCATACCATGTATCTTTTCAGACCACAGCGGAATAAAATTAGAAATCAATTCCAACAGAAACTCACATCTTCATCCAAAAACTTGGAAACTAAACAATCTGTTGCTGAATGACTATTGGGTCAAGGAGGAGATTCAAATGGAAATCAAAAGATTCTTCGAACTAAATAATAATGGGGACACAAGTTATCAAAATCTGTGGGATACAGCAAAAGCAGTCCTGAGAGGAAAACTTATCACCTTAAATGCCCACATCCAAAAGACAGAAAGGTCACAAATCAGTAAACTAATGAATCATCTTAAGGAAATGGAAAAGGAAGAGCAAAGAAATCCTAAAGCCAGCAGAAGAAAAGGAATAACCAAGATCAGAGCAGAATTAAATGAAATCGAGGACAAAAGAACAATACAGAAGATTAATAAAATGAAAAGTTGGTTCTTTGAAAAGATAAACAAAATAGACAGGCCACTTGCCAGGTTGACCAGAAGCAGAAAGGAAAGGACTCTAATAAGCTCAATTAGAAATGAAAAAGGAGAGGTCACAACTGATACCATGGAAATAGAAAACATCATCTTCGAATACTACAAAAATCTCCATGCCCACAAACATGAAAACGTGGAGGAAATGGACAAATTCTTAGAAACAATACTACCTCCCTAGGCTCAACCAGGAAGAAACAGAATTTCTAAACAGACCAATATCAAGCACCGAAATTGAAGCAGTAATAAAAAATCTTCCCACAAAAAAAAGTCCTGGACCAGATGGGTTCACATCTGAATTCTACCACACCTACAAAGAAGAACTGGTGCCTATGCTGCAGAAATTATTTGAAAATATCCAGAAGGATGGAATCCTCCCAAACTCATTCTATAAAGCCAATATCACCTTGATACCAAAGCCAGGAAAGGATACAACAAAAAAAGAAAACTACAGATCAATATCCCTTATGAATATAGATGCAAAAATTCTCAATAAAATCTTTGCAAACCGAATTCAAATGTACATCAAAAAAATAATTCATCACGATCAGGTGGGCTTCATTCCCGAGATGCAGGGATGGCTCAACATACGCAAATCTATAAATGTAATTCACCATATAAATAAAAGCAAGAACAAAGATTATATGGTCCTTTCAATAGATGCAGAAAAGGCTTTTGACAAAATCCAGCATCCATTTATGATAAGAACTCTTAACAACATAGCCATCGATGGCTCATAACTCAAAACTATTAAAGCCATATACGATAAACCCACAGCCAATATCATACTGAATGGGGAAAAATTGAAAGCAGTCCCCCTTAAAACAGGAACTAGACAAGGTTGCCCACTATCTCCACTTCTATTCAACATCGTTCTGGAAGTCCTGGCCAGAGCAATCAGACAAGACGGAGGAATCAGGGGCGTCCAGATGGGGGCAGAAGAGGTCAAACTTTCACTATTCGCAGACAATATGATATTATACATAGAAAACCCCAAAGATTCAACCAAGAGATTACTGGAATTGATAAATGAATTCAGCAAAGTTTCAGGATACAAAATTAATACACACAAATCCACAGCCTTCATATATGCTAATAACAATCAAGCTGAGAAACAAATAAATTAAAGATGCAATACCTTTCACAATAGCACCAAAGAAAATTAAATATTTAGGAACATATCTAAGGAGGTCAAAGACCTATATAGAGAGAATTATGAAACACTGAGAAAATAAATTGCAGAGGATGTAAACAGATGGAAAACCCTACCATGCTCTTGGATACACAGAATCAACAGTGTAAAAATGGCTTTGCTACCTAAAGCGATTTACAGAATCAATGCAGTCCCTATCAAAATACCAACATCATTTTTTGCTGATCTAGAAAAAATAATTCTACGCTTCGTGTGGAATCAGAGAAGACCCCGTCTAGCCAAAGCACTTAAGCAAAAAGAACAAATTGGGAGGCATCTATCTACCAGACTTCAAACTATACTACAAGGCTATAGTAACCAAAACTGCATGGTATTGGCACAAGAACAGAGACGTAGACCAATGGAACAGGACTGAGAACCCAAATATAAAACCAACCTCATACAGTCACCTGATCTTTGACAAATTCCAGAAAAACGTACACTGGGGAAAAGATTCCCTATTCAATAAATGGTGCTGGGAAAACTGGATGGCCATATGTAGAAGACTGAAACTGGACCCACACCTCTCACCTCTCACAAAAATCAACTCACGATGGATAACAGATCTAAACCTAAGACATGAAACCATAAGAATTCTTGAAGAAAACGTTGGAAAAACTCTTATGGACATTGGCCTAGGCAAAGAATTTATGAAGAAGACCCCCAAAGCAATCACAGCAGCAACAAAAACAAATACGTGGGACCTGATCAAATTAAAAAGCTTCTGCACAGCCAAGGAAACTATCACTAGAGTGAACAGACAACCCACAGAATGGGAGAAAATATTTGCATGCTACACCTCTGATAAAGGGCTGATAACCAGAATCTATACAGAACTTAGGAAAATCAGCAAGAAAAAATCAAACAACCCTATTAAAAAATGGGCAAAGGACATGAACAGAAACTTTTCAACAGAAGACAGAATAATGGCCAGCAAACATAGAAAAAATTGCTCAACTTCTCTAATCATCAGGGAAATGCAAATCAAAACCACAATGAGATATCACTTAACTCCAGTGAGATTGGCTCATACAAAAAATCCCCAAACAACAAATGCTGGCGGGGATGTGGACAAATAGGAACACTCATACACTGCTGGTGGGACTGCAAATTTGTACAACCTCTATGGAAAATAATATGAAGATACCTCAAAGAATTAAAAGTAGAATTACCATTTGAGCCAGCAATCCCACTACTGGGTATTTACCCATGGAAAAAAAAGACATTGTATAATAAAGACATCTGCTGGCGAATGTTTATAGCAGCACAATTCACAATTGCAAAGATGTGGAAACAACCCAGGTGCCCATCAATACACGAGTGGATTAATAAAATGTGGCATATGTATACCATGGAGTATTACTCAGCAATAAAAAACAATAGTGAATTAACACATCTGGTATTATCCTGGTTGGAGCTAGAACCCATTCTTCGAAGGGAAGTGTCACAAGAATGGAAAAACAAGCACCACTGGTACTCACCATCAAATTGGTACTAACTGATCAACACTTACATCACACAGGGCAATAATATACATTAGGGGGCGGGCAGGCAGGAGGGGGGTGGAGGGGATGGGAAAAACTCTCACTGAATGGATGCGGGGAGCACAGTTTGGGGGATGACCACTATTGTAGCTCTGACACAGGTAGTGCATGGGCAATATATATAGCCAAAGTGTTGTACCCCCATAATATTCTGAATTTAAAAAAAAAAAAAACCTAATGACTTTACTAAAAAACTCTTAGAACTGATAAACGAATTCAGTAAAGTTGCCTGATACAAAATCAACATACAAAAATCAGTAGTGTTTCTATACACAATGAACTAGCTGAAAAAGAAATCAAGAAGACAATCCCATTTACGATAGCTACCAAAAAAAATAAATAAATAAAATACCTAGGAATAAATTTAACCAAGGAGGTGAAAGATCTCTACAAGAGAAACTACAAAACACTGATGAAAGAAACTGAAAAGGATACAAACAAATGGAAAAACATACTATGCTCTTGGACTGGACGAATTAATATTGTTAAAATGACCATACTACCCAAAGCAATCTATAGATTCAACACAATCCCTATGAAAATACCAATTACATACTTCACAGAATTTTTTTAAAATCCTAAAATTTGTCTAAAACCACAAAAGATCCCAAATAGCCAAAACAATCCTGAACAAAAAGAACAAAGTTGGAGATATCACACTACCAGACTTCAAAATATACCATAAAGCTGTAGTAACCAAAACAGCAAGGTACTGGCATAAAAACAGAAACATAGACCAATGGAACTGAATAGAAAAGCCAGAAATTAACCTGTGTACCTACAGCCAACTGATTTTTGACAAAGGTGCAAAGAACACTGGGGAAAAGACAGTCAGTTCAATAACTGGTGCTAGGAAAACTACGCATATGCGGAAGAATAAAACTAGACCTCCCACCTCTTGCCCTATTAAAATTCAATTCAAAATGGATCAAAGACCTAAATGTAAGAACCAAAACTATAAAACTACCAGAAGAAAACAGTGGAAATGCTTCAGGACATTGGTCTGGGAAAAGAGTTTATGAATAAGACCTCAAAAACACAGGTGACAAAATCAAAAGTAAACAAATGGGATTATATTAAACTAAAAACCTTCTGTACAGCACAGGAAACAACTGACAGAGTGAAAAAACAACCTACAGAATAAGAGAAGGTATTTGCAAACCATTCATCCGACAGGGGATTAATATCCAGAATATACAAGGAACTCAAACATTTCAACAGCAATAAAACCAAACAATCCTATTAAAAAATGGGCAAATGGGCCAGGCACATTGGCTCATGCCTGTAATCCCCGCACTTTGGTAGGACAGGGTGGGAGGACTGCTTGAGGTCAAGAGTTTGAGACCAGCCTAAGCAACATAAGCGAGATTCCATCTGTACAAAAACAGATTTAAAAAATCGGCCCGGCATGGTGCCACATGCCTGTAGTTCCAGCTACTCAAGAGGGATGAGGTGGGAGGATCACTTCAGTTCAGGAGTTTGAGGCCACAGTGAGCTATGATCACGTCAGTGCACTCCAGCCTGGGTGACAGAGACCTCATCTCTTAAAGAAAAAATAATGGGCAAATGACCTGAACAGACAGTTCTCAAAAGAAGATATACAAATGGACAACAAATATGCAAAAAATGCTCAACATCATTAATCATCAGGGAAATGCAAATCAAAACCACAATGAGGTATCATATCACCCCAGTTAGGATGGCTATTACCAAAAAGACCAAAAAAAAAAAAAAAAAACCCCGAAATACTGGTGAGAGTATGGAGAAAAAGTATCTTTTCCTACATAGTGTTGGTGGGAATGTAAACTAGTATAGCCACTATGGAGAACAGTATAGAGGTCCCTCAAAAAACTACAAATAGAACACCATATGATCCAGCAATCCCACTACTGGGCATTTATACAAAGGGAAGGAAATCAGTGTATCAAAGGGATACCTGCACCCCCATGTTTAATGCAGCACTATTCAAAATAGCCAAGGTATGGAATCAACCTAGGTGTTCAACAACTAATAAACGGATAAAGAAAATGTGGTATATATACACAATGGAATACTATTCTGCCACAAAAAAAAAAAAATGAAATCCTGTCATTCACAGCAGCATGAATGAAACTGGAGGACATTATGTTAAGTGAAATAAGCCAGGAACAGAAAGTTAAACACCGCATGTTCTCACTCATATGCAAAAGCTAAAAAAGTTGATCTCATAGAAGTAGAGTGTAGAATAGTGATTAGCAGAAGCTGGGAAGAGAAGGGGGCTGGGAGGATAATGAGAGGTTGGTTAATAGATACAAAATTACAGCTATATAGAAGGAATAAATTCTGTTCCATAGCACTATGGGATGACTACAGTTAATAATATGTAGTTTCAAATAGCTAGGAGGAGGATATTGAATGTTCCCAACACAAAGAAATGATAAATGTTTAAGATGGTGGATATGCTAATTACCTTGATCTGATCACTATATATTATATGTATCACTTCACTAAGTACCTCATAAATATGTATAATTATTGTGTGTCAATTTTTAAAAAATCTAAAATAACAAAAAACCTCACTTTCCCTCCACTGGATTATAATTTATTCCCTCCTATATTTTCATCATTATCACAGTAGCAGCTAATAATTATTGAAATGCTTACTATATTCCAGAAATTATGCTAAGCACTTTAGGTGAATTTGTTCATTTAACTCAAAAATCCTATGAAATGGGTCTTCTACAAATGAGAAAACTGAGGCTTCAAGGGGTCAAATAACTTGCCACACTGAGCAAATAAAACAAGTCAGAATTTGAACTCAGGTCTCTCCAATTTCAGAACCTGTGCTTTTAGTCATTTCCTCCCAATATACTATGACATAATGTTTTTCTTTAAATTCTTTATACCTTTAGTATGTAGTTCATTGTCTGGCATGTAACAGTCAATAAATGTTTTGGAAAGCATGATAAGTTTAGTTTATTCTGACATTCAAAGTACCCCACTGGGAGAGAGGAGGAAATTCCCACTATTCCTTAATGCAAACCTTCTTCCCCAACCAAACTATGATCACTGGGGTCCACAGGATTTGAACCCTGGGAGTGGGAGGGGGAGAAGGAAGAGGAGGGAGAGGGAGAGGGGACGAGAACTTGGGTTTTTCTCCCAATGTAAATGACAGTTTTTACTCATTGTAGTATTTCCACCTATACATATCTTATTATAAGCTCTTTGGCATATTTATAAGTAAGGTAAGCAAATGCATTGGAACAAGTAAAACTACAAAGAAAAAAATGTGGCCCAAACAAATACATAAAGTACCAGTATTTTCAAATAAAAAATCAAAAGGACGTAAAGCAAAATGAGGAATATTTTGCCTATTTGAGGGCAAATTTATTCTTAAGAACATTTATCAAAATATCAGGTTGGTGACACTTAATGATTTAAAACATAAGGTTTTTTAATCAAACATGCTAAGGAATATTAGTATTTAGGCATGTGGTGATTATAAGTCATAGACTACTGGTCAACTCAGTAAAAGAAACCTGAAATGATCTGGCTTTATGACGCCGTCCAGGTTAAGTTAAACATTATTAGATTCTAGTTTAATTTGAAGAGTCAGCCACAGACTTTATAAAATGCTTGTGATAATCCCCTACCTAAACAGATCTCAGTAAAGTTATTTAGAGCATTCACAATTTATCTTGATTCTGACCCAACAATAGCCTCATCACGGCCCTTTTGTTATGACAGAGGGGTCTGTTTGCCATTCTGTGGCGAATGTATCTTGCTTTTACTCTGTAAACCTATATCTTGCCCTGGACACCTATCTTGTCCTTCCTCAATAAACCTTGTTTCACGCTTAAAAAAAAAAAAGCCTCATTACTCTTACATATCCAAAAGATCAGCATCAAGAACCTTCTGGTACTCTGTATAATATTTTAAACACCAATTAACAAGTCCCAAAGAGCATCACATTTTACTAAAATATCTTAGCTACTGTTTATACAAAATCTTTACTCAAATCAGACTAAGTGGGCAAAATAACGAGATCATATAACTTAAAGAGCATGGGTTTTGAACATAAATTAACCTATGTTCATATCCTGGCTCTATCAATTACTAGCTGTATGACTCTGTACAAGTTTTATAGCCTCTCTGACCCTCAGTTTCTCCTCTGCAATGAACATGATGCCATCTAACTTGCAAGGCTGTTTTAAGGAATAGAGATGGATGATTGCTCACCACCTACCAACTGCTAGTTACCTACCCAAAATTCTCATAATATTAATTTTGGATAAGGTGGTAATATGCCTAAAATATCAACTTCCCATACTCCCTTGCATCCTATGATCACTATGTGACCCAGTTATAACCAATGAGATGAAAACATAAGGCTTATGGGCAAGACGTCAAGGAAAACTACTGTTTGGCTGACAAAAAGCTAAGATGTCTGGAGAGGACATAGCCATCTTGCAATCATAGGGCAAAAGCCACCCTCAAGGCTAGCAGAGAAGTATAGAAGGGCCCATGTCCCTGATGGCATCGTGGAACTGCCATAAGCCCTGAAATGCTTATATCCAGATTTCCTATTAACTGAAGAAAAAAAAATCCTATTTGACTAAGCCACTGCACTTGGGTTTCTGTTACATGTAGCTGAACCCAATCCTAACTAACATAGTATGTATGTAAAAGGACCTAGGAGAAAGATCCAACAACTGATCGGTAAAGACAACTATTCCACAAAACCTCTCATTTAAC
Source organism: Daubentonia madagascariensis (assembly GCA_023783475.1). NCBI lineage: Eukaryota > Metazoa > Chordata > Mammalia > Primates > Daubentoniidae > Daubentonia > Daubentonia madagascariensis. Next base: position 15,917,854 of record JAKFHU010000487.1, read on the forward strand.
AGAATGTGTTAAATTATTCATCGGTAGAGCAATGAAACAGTGGGATGTCAAGCAACATACACACAAAACCCAGTTATGAAAAAATAAGTATTATATTCATTAAGATAAAAATTTTATCAGTAGAGGATCAAAGAATGAATAGCTTTAATCAAGAAAGGTGTCCTTGATGAGGTAGAAAGAAGTAAAAAATGTAACTAAGTGAACGCTGAACTATTATAGCTTATATGTTCATTCAGTAGTATTTATACCATATCCACACTACAATATGCAAGCTACTGTCCTAAATGCTATGGAATGAACCATATGAATTTGATAAAGCTGTTTAGATGGAAAATAAAGGTCAAAATAAGGGGGACTAGAAGGGAGTAAATAGAAGTAGACCTAAGGATTCTATTTCAGATAAAGTAAAATTTTAAATGGAGAGTTAATGAGGATCAGATCAAGATTAAGAAAAAGGTTTGGGTTTTTTTGGTAAATAACAGAACTGTGACCTTAAAATAATAAAATAAATTACAAAATGACAGTTAAAAGAGAATACCACCAAGATAATTTTCCAGATCAGAACATAGAAAAGAGTGACATGAAGCAAAATAGTTAAAATAGACAGGTAAAAGAATCATCAGGGAAAGAGACAGAGAAAGGGTGAGGACAGACCACGACAGAGACAGAAAATAAAATCAGAGATTTAAAAAAGAGAGGGATAAAGCTTTAAGGGCAAAGTTTCAGTTAACCCACATACAACTTTAAACCCCACTCACCTATACTTTGCCAGCTCCCTCCTACAACCTGAGGAAACTTATTTATTACTATCACCTTTAAATCTTTTCCTTTATAAATTATCCCGGTCCTCCTATTTAACATTCTCCCTTTCCTTCTCCTTGTGAGTCCTGCAAGATCTATTAGAACCTTATTTTCTCTACGAATTTTTCTGGTAATCTTCACATGCATTCACAACATTAAAAGTAACTGTTCTAGATGTTCTTCTGGCAAAACATGCAATTTATAGAATTCTATTGAGGGGATTAAAAGGAAGAATCGCTACAAACTGCTATGGTTGATAGTTCATGAAATTAACCTTAAAAGTAATAAATAATATTACATAGGCATTAGAGAAAATATACACTATGTTAAAAGGGTGGAAGGGTTTCCTAAGATAAGATGCAAATTCCAGAAGCCTTGAAGGAAAAGATTACAAATTTACACATATAAAAATGAAAAACTCCTTAAGACAAAAGACACCATGCCCAAAATTAAACAACAAGCAAATAAATGAACAAGAGAAAATACCTGTAACTAAAACAATAAAGGATTTTTCTAATTAAGTAAAGCACTCCTACAAATCAATAAAAACAACAATGTAGTAAAAACAGAGGCAAAGCATCCAAACAAGAAATTCACAGAAGAGAAAATACAAATGACCCCATACATATGAACAGTTTTCCTAAAAATCAGGAAAAGTCAAATTAAATAAACAATATATTTTTGATTCAACAGGCTGATAAAATTAAAACTCATACTATCTATTGTAGACAAGAATGAGAGAGTAATAGGACCTCTTGTACAATTAGTAGCCGCATACACTAGAATAGGGCTTCTTGGAAGAGGTGTGATTTGGCAATATCCATCAAAATTTTAAGGACAGATGCGCTTTAACCTAGCAGTTTTACTTATAGAAACCTATCCTAGAAAACAGCACACCTACACAAAAAGCATACAACAATGTTCGCTACAAGCATTGTTTGAGTTCAAACTAATGAAATAATGCTACATATAAGACTTAGAAAAAGACACTAAACATATTAAGTGAAAAAAGCAAAATACAGAACAAAAATAATGTGATCCATTTATGTATAATAGATTAAATATGTATTTATAGATACATTTATGCAACTGCATAGAAAAAGTTCTGAAAGGATAACATCAAAAAATTAACTGTGGTTACCAGTAGAAAGAGAAGTAGAATCTCAAAAGCAGAGGAGTTATGAATAGAGACTTTGAAATTCACAGAAAAAAAAATTAACTCAAAAAAAGGTAAACTGAATTATTACTGTATAAATTCCAAGTGAATATACACTTGCTTTGAATTTAAAATAAGATAATTTATTTCTAATTTTCTTTTTTTTTAATTGGATACTGGCAAATTATCATATATATTTATGGGGTATAAAGTGATCTGATGACATACGTAGACAATGTGGAATAATTGAATCAAGCTAATTAATGCATCCATCACCTCAAATACTGGTCATTTATTCCTCCTATCTAACTGAAACATTGTACCCTTTGACCAACATCTCTCTATTTCCCCCATTCCCCAGTCTCTGATAACCCCCATTCTGCTCACTGCTTGTATGTGTTTGGTATTTTTAGATTCCACATATAAGTGAGAACATGCAGTATTTGTCTTTCTGTGCCTGGCTTATTTCAATTATATGTCCTCCACGTTCATCTATGTTGTCACAAATGACATAATTTCCCTCTTTTTTAAGAGGCTGAATAGTATTCCATTGTGTATACATACAACTTTTTAATAAGATAATATATTGGTTAAATTGTACAGTATTTATCTTTAGGTATATTCTCTCTCTATTCCCAAATTTTAAATGTGACAGAATCCTGGGGTACAATTATTACCACATAGTTGCTCCTCAAAAGAATCTGTGGTTAAGGCCCACTGGAGAAAAACCAAACAAAAACAAAAAACTCCCATACAATCTTTCAGTGACTGTTAATCTACAACATGAAAACATGAGAATTCTTAAGGAGGCCCAATTAAAGCACACAGAAGTGTTTCTGGAACTAAAAAATCTGATTTCCCAATTTTAAAAAATCACAAGAGAAATGGTCATTATTAAAAAAATATATGCATATTTCAGAAAACCATATATAGTAAATATTTTAAAAACAGAAATCAAGGTAAAGATAAGAAACTCAAAGGACAAATTCAGCAATTTCAATGTGAGAGTTTCAGAAAGAGAAATAAATGGAGGAGGAAATTAAAGACAAAAGAAAACTTTTTCTGGCCAGGAATGGTGGCTCATGCCTGTAATCCCAGCACATTGGGAAGCTGAGGTGGGAGGATTGCTTGAGGCTAGGAGTTCAAGACCAGCCTAGGCAACATAGCAAGACCCCATATCTACATACAAAAATAAAATTTTTTTAATTAGCCAGGCATGGTGATGCACACCTGCAGTCCTAGCTAATCAGGAGGCTGAGGCAGGAGGATCACGTAAGCCCAGGAATTTAAGGTTATAGTGAGCTATGATCAGGCCACTGCACTAACAAAAAGAAAGAAAGAAAAGAAAAGGAAAACTTTTTCTAAGTTAATCGTTCTCAAAGTGTGGTCTCTGGAGCAGCAGCATCTACAGCACCTAAGAACCCATTAGAAATGCAAATTTTCCAGCCCCACCTACCTCTACTAAATCAGAAACTAGGGGTGGAGTCCAGCAATCTTTTAGCAAGCCCTCCACGTGATTACAAGGCATGCTAGAGTTTGAGAACCACTGTTTTAAGCTAGAAAAAAGAAAAAGAGTTAAGCCTTAAGATTTAAAGAGCTCTGAGTTCTAGAGAGGGCTAATTAATTCCTTCAACTCATTCAACAGGTAATTATTAATTATCTACTATGTGCCAAGCACTATTCCAGGTACTAAAAATACAGCAAGGAACTAGTCAGCAGTCTCTGCCTGCAGTGAGCTCAGAGTCTACATAAATCAATAAGTAAAACATTGTATGTCAGAAGGTATTAGGCCCTACAGGAAGAAATAAACAAATAAAACAGAGATAGAGAACGGGAATAGTGGAGGTTAAGGGAAAGGGAGTCTGAAGGGTTGCCATTTTAAACAGGATAAGCAAAAACATGAAGAAGGTAATGAAGTAAACTATGCATATACCTGGGGAAAGAGAATTCCAGGCAGAAGAAACAGTAGATGCAAAGGTCCTAAGCCAGGAGCACACTCAGCTTGTTCAAGGAACAGCAAAAAGGCTCATATAATTAGAGCACGGTGGGTCAAGGGACAGGAAGGAGGAGTTAGAATAGAAGTAGATGGTATCAGAGAAATTACTGCAGTCACAATGTGTAGGGCCTTATTACCTCTTGTGAGAACTTTAGTTTTCATTCTGAGTAAGATGGGAAGTCATAGGGCAGGTATTAATAAGAGTAAAGACAAGATCTGACATAGTTTAAAAAGATCACTCTGGCTGAGTGTTGAAAAGAAACTGTAGAAGCAAACTAGTTAGGAGGCTGTTATAGTAAACCCACATAAGTAATATTATTAGTAACTCAGACCAGGGTGCAGGTAGTCAGGAGTAGTCAGACACTAGATATGTTTGAAAGCATAACCAATAGATCTCCTGACAGATTAGATATGAGGAGTGAAAGAGAGAAATCAAACATGACTCCCAATATTTGGAACAAGTGGAAGGATGGAGCTGGTATCAACAAGATGGAAAAGACAGCAAGTAAAACAGATGGAGCAGCAGAGAAGGGGACAGTGAGAAGTTCAATTCTGGGCAAATGTGCTCAAGATGTCTATTAGACACCCAAGTAGCAATGTCAAGTAAGAAGCTGGATATATGAACCTGAAATTTGGGAAAGAAATCTGGATTGGATATATACACCTGGGATTTATCAGCATACAGACAGTAAATAAAGACATAAGACTAAATGAATCATCAAAGGAGTGCAGATTGAGTTCATAGGAGATGAGAATTAGAAATGACTATTGTACTTAGCAACAAGGTCACTAAAGTCCTTTATAAGAGCAGTTTCACTGGAATAGTGAGGGCAAAATTCTGACAGAAGGGGTTCAAGAGATCAGGGACTTCAACAATATGAAAATATATACACAAAAGATAATTCATTACTGTATTATCAGTATTATTTTTTATTTCAACATCTGGAAACCTATGTTTGGGCACATTTCTATGCCCAGATATAGGAGACTGACTGAATAAACCACGGAATATATACACTATCGAGTACCATACAGCTGTAAAAAACAAATAAAGATCTCTGTAAAGTAATATAAAATGATTTCCATGATACATTAAGTAAAAAAGCAAAATGCAAAAGAGTATTATAGCATGCTGTCTTTTCTGTATGAATTAAGAGGAAATAAGAAAATATATATGTACATGCTAATTTCTTAGAATAAATACAGGAAGAATAAACCAAAAACATTTGGCAGCCAGGCTGTAAAGCAGAAAGAGAACTTCCTCATTTTAGAAAGCTGAAGACTCAGCTATAAAGCACAAAAAGATCTCTGAAAACTTGCCAGTGCAGATACCAAGCCCTTTTGATGAAAAAGTCCTGACACCACCCTCAAAACATATGAAACCAATGGTGAACTGAAATAAACTAAAGCTACAACAAACCCCAAACACAAATAAGATTGACTCAGCCTCCCAACTCCAATTACTGGATAGAAGTAGCAGCATGCCCTTTTCTGAAGGTAAATAGTATTTACCTCAGTCTCTATTATTCTTTTATACAAAATGGCTACCATAGGATCAAAACTTAGGGAGGCTCAAAAGAAGTAAGAAAATGTGACCTGAACTAATAATCAACTTACTGCCTTTCAGCTCCAAATTCATCCTTTTTTGCCTGCTCTGTGAAAACAGATCTGAGCCCTTTAAGTAGTTTTTCTTTGCCAGCTAGCACAATGTTAAGTTTTGTGAATAGAAGGCACTGGACAGACTTTGTGGGACAAATGGCTTTTGTTTCTGGGTTCCACTGCACTTACTCAGTAGGCTCCTGCAGTACACTTGGCTTCTCCAGCACTTGGTTCCTGCAGCACAAACAGCTTCTCTAGCATCAAGCTGCTTACTATACACCATGTGCAGCTTCTTGCATGGCAGGTGGCAGCACCCAATGGTCAGCACCTTCTCCCAGAACCCTCCCTCTGGTGGTTTTATAACAAATACCTTCAATGAGACACATCCATTTATATAGCTTTCCTTGGCAGAGCAGATTTCCAGCAAGTTCTGGGGGGCAGATTTCCAGAAAGTTCTGGCAATGCAGCACCACAGCAATTTCCCTCCCATTCAGTGAGCCATGACCATGCCCTTTCCAACACAGTCTGGATGTTGGCAGGGGATAGGGGAGCACTCTTCCTGCTACAAAATGGAACGGAGAAATTGGGTAGTAATTAGAGGGGGAAGTGAGGTCAAGAGGATTTTTTCTTTTTAACATGGAAGAAATGACATGTTTGAATATTGATGGGAAGCAATCAGTTAGAAATGAAAAAATTTGAAGAGGAGAGAATTGCTGAAGTAATGTTCTTGAGTAGACAAGAGTGGATATGATTTAGTGCACAAATGGAGGAGTTGTCTACAGATAGAAGTATGCATAGTTCTACGGTTACTTCCAGAATGTATGCATGTAAATGCCAGTAGATGGGTAGATGTGACTGTGGGCTTCTATAGGAGTTCTCTTCAACTTTTTCAATAAAGTAGAAAGTAAAGTCATTAGCTAAGAAAAAGAATGGAAAGAATCATTAGAAGTGTGAGATGAGAGGAAAAAGTGTGAGACAATCATCTACTCACTCTCCCACCTCCTAGCCCAAGGATATATAGCATGATTACATGTCAGCATTAGGGTCCACTTGAGGTTTGTGATCATGAATTTAAAATGAAACCAATCAGTAAGGTTGTATGCTTTCCATTAACCACATTCAGCTTCATGGGTACAGGCATGGAAAAAGTGACAGGTTGAATTTAACCAAAAATGTGGTTTTGGTTCAGCAAGAACAATGAACCAAGAGAGAGAAAATGGTGTCAAGGCTATGTATCTGCAGGGACAATCATGAATGATTTAAACTGAGTAAGGAAGGGAGCAAGGATATGAAAAGGGTGACAGTGTGAAACAGTGGTATAACCAGTGGATCAGAGGTCCTAGTGGGGTTAAAGGATTATTAGAGTAAGGGTACTAGAGGGAAAAGGATGGAAAGATACAGCAAGTGGTGGCCAGAGAGTGGGATGCATGAAACTGAAATTATGGATGGGTTGCAGTTATTACTCAAGATCTAGGGTATGAACACAGGAGTGAATGATTGAGGTAAAGTAGAAGACAAGATCACTGAAGGAGACAAATTCAAAGGACTGAAATATCAAAATGTTGAAAAAATATCTACATGATCAAAATTACCTAGAATTAAGATCAGAAATAGTTTTGGTCAGAGTGGGGTGGGCTCTAATGGACCCCAAAAAAAAGTAGGGGGAATCCTGTATAATAAAGAATGTGACTGACCTTTCTCCCCTGTTCCTGAAAGGCTGTCTCTAAATTCTGGGAATTTCCTGAGTGATAAAAGTATCTTTGATATTCATGGTGGGCTCTGATTATTTATACTAACAAGATGATTCCCAGTGGATCTTTCGTCTATGGAAATGAATCAGGAGAGGGACTGGCTATGCCAGAAAGAACAGCCATGTGATTAAACAGGTGGGGCTTTGAGCCATGGGATATCAGCCTGATCAGGATGGGGAGGGGAGCTGAGGACTGAATTAAATCAGTGGCCAACAATTCAATCAGTCATGCCCACATATGAAACGTCAATAAAAACTGTGGATGCTTTGTAAATTTTGTGTGTGTCGTTACACATCATTGTGCCAGGAGGGTGATGCATCCTGACTCCACAGGGAGAAGACACCAGAAGCTTTGTGTTTGGGAGTCTCCCAGCCCTTTGTGTCTCTTCTTTTGGCTGATTCTGATTTATAGCCTTTATTCCACAATAAAACTGTAGTCAAACATATAGTGCTTTCCTGAGTTCTATGAGCTGTTTTAATGAATTATCAAAATGGAGAAAGTAGTGAGAATCCTCAAATTTGTAGCCATTTGGTCAAAAATGAGGGTGGCTCTGGGATCCCTCAAGTGTACGGCTGTCGTATGAAGTAAGAGTAGTCTTGTGCAGGTCTGTGCCCTTAATTTGTGAAATGTAGCTTAACTCCAGGTAGTCAGCATCACAAATCATTGTAGGGAATGAACAAGGAGATACAGTCAACAGTAATAAGGGGTCGTAAATAACATAATCTGATGACACAAGATTAAAAGGTAGAGAATTTTAGGGAAGAGAGGAGAGTAACCTGAAAGCTGTAAATGGGGAGTAAAGAAAACATCTGCTCTATCTTCAAGTTCAGAGGTCTGAGAGTTATGGGAAGGAAAAAAAAAAAGCTGGGCAAGGATGGCAGCATCATTTGAGAGGGCAACAGGGGAAACAATGTCCTCAGAAAAGATAAAATACCTAGAGCACTCCAAATTTTATAGGTTGTGAAGATGAGGAGGAATGAGTGAAAGAAACTCACTGAAATGCAGTACACAATGACATAGACAAACCAAGATAAAGTGGTATCCTGGAAGCCAAGACTTCAAGAAGGAAAAAAGAATCAATCATATCAAATAGTGCTGATAGGTGAAGTAAGACGGAGACTAAGAAACGACTACTGGATTGAGCGATGTGCAAACCACTGATGACCATAACAAGCAGTTTCAGTGAAATGATGGAAAAGAAAGCCTGAACAGAATGGGCTCAAAAGAGATATGATTTTTCAGCACTCTGGAAATCAACCAAAAGCATAAAACAAACTAAGAAGCACTTACTCAAGAAAACTACTTAACTTTAGGTAAGAACAATGCCTGCCTGTCGCATTTTTGCCTGGGGCTACTCTCATTCTCCCCAGCTCCATCCCCCAAAAGCAGGTTAGCCGGGGTGGCACAGGCCATAAAAACCAGCAGCTTTGCTACCACTGCCAAAAAGGACTTAATTTGGTTTGTAGCACTATCAGTTTAAGTAGCCATCTCAGTGGCAACAGGAGGGCCAGCATCTCCTCTAGCCTGAGGTTTTAGTCCTGTTTGGAGCAAGCAATGGACTAACAGATCTGAGGACTTAACAGGAAGTTCCAGATGATGAGACAGCCATAGGAGGTTGATAAACCTTCCATATACTTCAGGCATTGATTTTCCACAAAGCAACCAAGACAATTCAATGGAAGAAAGGCTAATCTTTTCAACAAGTGGTGTTGGAGCAATTGAATATCTGTATATGTAGAAAAATAAACTTAGTTCCTTACCTCACACCATATGAAAAATTAACTCAAAATGATCATAAACCCAGAAATTCCACCCCAAGAATCCATCCAGGAGAAATTAAAACATATGCCTGCACCAAGGCTTGTACATAAATGTTCATAGCAGCATCATTGATAAAAGCCAAATACCAGAAACAATCCAAATGTCCATTTAGTGAATGGATAAACAAAATATGATATATCCATACAACGGAAAACTCAGCAAAAAAACAGAACGAAATACTTATATATGATCAACACAGATTAACCTCACAAACATTATGCTAAGGAAAAGAAGCCAGAAGCAAAAGACTACAAATTGTAAAACAAAACAAAACTACATATTGTATGATTCCATTTACATGAATGTCCAAAGACCAATTTATAGAAACAGAAAGCAGATCAGTATTTGCCTAGGGCTCAGGTTGGGAATAGAGACTGACTGCAAATGGGCTCCAGGGAATTTTCTGGGGTGATGTAAATGTTCTGATATTGGATTACAGTGACGGCTGCACAACTCTTCAAGTTTGCCAGTAATAACTGACCTGGACACTTATAACAGGTGAATTTTGTGTTACGTAAATTATACCTCAACAAAGGTGAGAGAAAGAAAGACAGAATGAATTGTTTTGTTTTGTTTTTTTTAAGTGAACAATTTTTACTGAAACCCTCAAAGATTAAAGAGGACCAAATGGTGAGTTTGGGTACCATAACAGAAAATCTCACCTAACTATACCACCACTCACAAGAATGAACAAACCCAAACAAGACAAAATTCAAATTCTCATGTAATTGCCACAAGTGAATGTAAATTAACTAATCATTTTATCATAACCTTCCTTTAATCACACACAAAAGGGAATTTACATGGCATAACAAAAGATAAGCAAAACTTAATGAAAACACAATTCTCTTAAATTTCTCAAACTTATTTTTAAATAATGCAGAATGCACTTAAAATGATTAAATGACTTAAGCTGATTCTTTTTTTTTATTGCAAACTATTTTAACATCAGCTTAACCCCCATGTGTAGTATTCAAAAAAAACACAGTTTTTGAATTAGATCACTTAAGTTACAAAGAGGAAGTAAGTACTAAAATTAGGCAAAGGCTGAGTTTCTTTTGAAAGGAATCATCAAGTAGCAATATGTATAGAGAAGGAATACTAATTTTGGTTATATTTTCCCCCTTATTATTAAATATACAACCTATAATACCTTTCAAAATAAAACACACACATAACTTCAATAACAAATATTCAAACCAGAACTGGGAAAAACAGAAAGCAACAAATTTACTAGGCCAATAATGTTTTAATTTTTGATTATTCAAACATTTGATTATGTGTCTCCTTTTGTAGACTCCAGGATCTCTCCCTTTTGGTCCCCACAGTTAAGAAACAGTCAGCTGATTGTGCTCTTGAGACAATCTGTAACAATTTCATTGAGAGGAAAAACATTTTGCAAAATAATGACAGACCAAGAAGGAAGGGAAGGTAGGTGCTCTGGAGAAAACTTAAATGAGAAAAACACAAAATTACCAATTGAAAAGAAAAAGGTTTCTTCCCCAAAGGAATGCAGCACCCACTTCACTTAAGATTAGAAATCCAAAGTAAAGGCACTGGCAGGTACTCCACACCCTGAACAGGCTCTCAACTACATTTATTTAACATGTCTGAGTCTACTGCAACCAACCTGCTTGCTGGGTGCTTCCATGACACTCTTACACAGAAACATAATGTAAATTAAACAAGTTTGAATCCATTTATAACGTAACTAGTTTTATAAATATATCCAGAGTTGCTAATAAAGCACCAAGAAAAAAGAGACCCTCGGGGGAGGACTCAGAGATCCTTCCTACAAGGTCACCCTTCTATAGTTTCCTCTAATAGGACCTCCAGAATGACAACAGTCATCTTTGACATGTCCTACCTATATAATCTTAGTGACGTAGAACATTGCTGTGGTGACTATACCCAAATGCCACTTTTCATTATAAATAGTTATGAGACATGTTATAAGATTTCACAGCTTACTCTTAAAAAGGTAAAATACGTGCAATTTTCCTTTAAGAAAGTCTTTATAATATACCATTAAAATTTTGACGTTCTCTTCAGTAAACACTGATATAACTACACTGGGACTACCAAAGAACTGTGTAGTAGCTATGGTTATCAACAAATACTGTATTTTTTTCCACTTGAATACAGTATTTGTACATTTTAAGAAAACACTGTATCAAAAAAAATTATATAAATGAAGGTCTCAAAGAAATATCTGTCACTAGGCTTATGAATTGAAGTGACAAAAGACCACAGTAAATGAAAACATTTCTAAACATGATGTAAACATAAATGGAATAATGCCAAACATCAAGGTACTCAAATCTACTGTATTACTATTTTCACCCTTAACGTATCTTTCTACATAGCTTTCTCCTTTTGGAACAGTAATATAAGGGGCAGTACATTATTTTCTTAACCTTATACCATCAAATCAGTTAATACAGATGCTTGACACATTTAATTATACAAAATCAATTTGCTTCAAGATAGAATATTAATGTTGATATGTAATTAATGAAAAAAATAAGATGTTAAAAAGATAATTATAAGAATACCCAGATATATGCTGTATTCCCACTTACGTAGATCTGATGAATAAAACATCAATACATTCACTTAGATACTGACTTAATCCATGGATCAAGGCCACATTTTCAAAGTATTTTAAGGATGCCAGGACACTGCAAAAGCTGGAGAGAAGAGCTGAGGAACAGCACACACTTGCTAAACAAGAACTATGTTTATTCAGCTTGTGAATACCTAGAGTAATAAATTTTTACTTTATGATAGCAATCAGGCTCGCAAACACCCAGAAATAGGAATTAAGAGTTTTAAATGTAGTTATAAAGGTCATAAAAAGTCTGATCAGACTAAGGTACATTTACTCAAAATTTTGAGATTCATTAGGTGATAGCAAACAAAATAATTCCTCAGACAAATGCACATTTTTCAGCATGCATATTATTGGGGGAAGGAGGGGAGAAGAATGTACATTAACTGGTGAAATCCACCAACCTGCATATCAAAATGTTACACCAAACAGTTTGAAGACAAGGCAAATATTCTAATATAATTTCAGATTATGTTTCATTTGGCTAAAATAGAGCTTAAGGTTGCTTTGCCATATTAAAAATTTACTACAATAATTTTTCACTTAAACATTTAGACTTGAACTCCAGGACTAATATGGCACAATTATTTTGTTTTTAAACTGTCAAATAGCTAAAAAAAAAAAAAAAAAAAAGAATTTAAAAACTATAACAAAGAAAAGTTGAAGCAGTGTGACTCTTACATCCTTGAACCACTTCTAATGGTTAACTGTTAGTATTTAACAAATTCAAAGAGTTAATGAATCCTTGCATTCAGTCTTCTGTGCCTTAGCTAGGATGCATAATTACAAAAGACAATAGGTACTGGTAAAAGCTTCAGGACAGAAAGTGCTTGATGAAGTTACAGTTCTCAAATGTGTTTGGTGAAAGCATAAGAGCAGATACACTAATGAAAACTGTTACAGGAAGAGTCAATTTTGTGTTAAGGTGTTCAAAGATGTCACCTTAAGCAGAAAAAAAGCTTTAAAAAAATCTTCTTTGACTTATTAGGCATTTCCGGAGTCTGTATCATTAATGTTGTAATTTTAACAGGACATCTCCATATGGTTATTGTTTGTTTCTATTTCTCTCCCTACGTGTGGCTTCTTCCTCTTCTTCATGCTTTTCATAACGTGCAAAGTCATCAAAGATTGAGGTGTTATGTTGAAAGGAGCAATTATTTTAAGCACTTGCTTAGCTTCTTCTAGTGGTACCTCTTGAGTATCCCTTGAATTGGTAACTGGTTTGTTGCCATTATTTTCTGAGTGAATATGCCATAATTGGTTATTGGGAACATCTTTGACAAAGATCCATTTAACTTCATATTTGCTCTTCCACTTACCCTGAGACCAGACACCAGCATATGCATTATAGTCCACAACAGTCTTCTTCATTTCAGCCACTCCACAAAAATGTCCACTGCCATTCACGCTGAAGAAGAAATAGAGTGGGCCTTTCCCATTCAGAGAATGGTAAGCTGCATACGAACGCTTACTACCATGCTCAGTACTACACCAGATAGACTACTTAATGGAATGATGTATGTTTTTAATATTATAAATACATGTCCATTCTTCAGGCTCCACTCAAAGTTGTTGGGATTATAACTGTTTATGATCTTTAGCTTTTCCAGCACTGGATGTACTTCTACACTAGAAGGTGAAGCACTGAGAGGTACAACACCTAAACCAAAGATTTCACTGCCTACTCCATTGTTCTGTTTGAAGCCCACTCCCCTGTTCTGAGGAGCTACCCAGCAATTCTGCAGCTGTTGCTGTTGAGGCTGCACTTGGTGAGGCTGGCCCTGTGGCTGGGGTCCTCATTGCTGCTGTGGTGGTGGTGGCTGGGGCTGCTGCTGAGGCAGTTGGTTTTATACCAATGGTGGTGGTTAAATTAATGGCTGAGGCTGCTGTATTACAGTTAGAGGAGGCAGAATTGGTTAGGTTGGTGGAGCCTTTATCACTGACCACTTTTCAACTCAAGTTCCAATATTCATGTTGTGTTTTACAGGAGGTGGTAGCCCAACAGAACCCCCAATTCCCACATTGCCCTTGGGTTTAACTTTTGGTTGAGGTTTGGCAGGCTTTCTAGCAGTGGCAGCCCAGGAGGTTGGTTTAGGTGCTGTACTATCTGGAGGCACACTACTGGTTGAAATGCTAGTCATAACACTGCTGCTCAAGGCTGTTTTTGTCACTGCAGCTGTCAGGTCACCACCAATTTTCAGTCCAGTCATGCCCTACTCGATACTGCTAATGCCAGGCACCCTATTCAAGGTATCATTGCCAAATCCAGCCTGTCCATCAGTAACAGCTCTTCCAAGAGAACTAGGTGGACAGCCACAACTGCTACTATAAGCAGAAAATAAATTGTGTCAATTGTCCCTGGGACCCACTTGTCCCCCATATAGAGAAATCAGAATTACCAGGAAAAAAGTTAAATCTATGTTAACCAAGAAATGGAGGGGTATTTCCTAATGCCCCAAGTTGACTAAAACCCACCATCTGGTGCATAATGATATTCTCCATAGGACATGAAGAGTCAATTTTGTGTTAAAGTGCTCAAAGATGTCACCTTAAGCGAAAAAAAGCTTTAATAACATATTCTTTGACTTATTAGGCATTTCCAAATGTTCTCCATTTGTCCATAGGTTGTCAGATACTGGTCTCCAGCCACAGATCCTGCTTCCCCAAGAGAATATGGAAATCCAACGGATGGAGCACAGAACCAAGCATGTATGGATCAGACATTGGTGGATAGATGTTACTCTGATTTGTCTGGCTACTTTAAGTATGGCTCAAAATCATCATCATTTACAGCATCTTTTTGATGAATCAAATCATTTTGTACTGAAACTTAAAGCAGGTAACTCAAAACACTTAGCATTTCAAATAGCCTTGCAAAGTACCACCTCCTCATAGATCTATCTTTATTTCCTTGCTCTTTAGGTCTCTGATCCATGCTAGTGGCTGGCATTCTTCACCACAACCAGAGAGAAGCCACCACCACCGCCTGGGCCTCTCCCCATGTACTCACAGCTGTTGGCTGCTGCCTTCACCGTGTGAGTATTCCAGACACCACTGGCTAAGAAGCCAAACTGAGGGCTTCCTGCTCAGGAGTGTGTGGAAGGGGCCCCTCTTTTCCACTGCTTGCACACTCATCTTTTTCTTCCTTCTGTTCTTTCCTTTTCTTCCTTCCTTTCTTTCCTTTAGAAATGGGGTCTCACTATGTTGCCCAGGCTGGACTCAAATTCCTGGGCTCAAGTGATCCGCCTGCCTCAGTCACACAGGTAGCTGGGACTACAGGCGCACACCTCTGCTCCCAGCTTGAGAATGAATGGTCAAGGTGAACGAAGATAACTGTTTTTGCGGAGTCTGGTATAAATGAGAGAAAAGAAATGGGATGGTAGCGGGAAGAAGGGCAAGAGAGGGTTTCTTTTACATTAAAGAATTTGCAATATGTTTTTATACTGCTGAGAGTAATCCAGAAAGGGAGAAAAGAGGAAGAATTACAGCAACGATGTCCTTGAGGAGGAGTAGGCTCTAATGGACAATTGGAGGGAACAGTCTTAGACACAGGAAAAGACAGTTAATTCACAATAACATTCGTAAAGATGCAGTTGGTGGGAAGATTGTTTTTATTAATATTTTCTTAATGAAAGAGAAAGCAGGGTCACCAGCTGAGAAAGAGTAAAGGAAAGGAAATATTGAAAATTTGAGTGCAAGGGAAAGATATCAGTATCTAAGCAAATGAGAATGTGAAAGAACTAGAGTAATATAGTTGGACAGCTGAGCGGCACTAAACAATGAATTTAAAGTCATTCACTTGTCAAGAATTTAAATAGTTGTTTTGCTCCAGCCATATTCACTTATAAGTATACAGGTATAAAATAGGTAGAGTTGGTTTTAATCTGGGTTTTGCCAAGGAAGAACAACCCAGGGAGAGAGATCAAGGGAGTTGAAAGTAGATTCAGGAGAGCAATTGTAATGACAAACTATGGGAATTCAGTTAGTTAGAAAAGGAAGTGAGGATATGAGAGTACTGTGGAATAAAAAAGGTAGTAAATCAAAAGGTACAGTGAGGTCAAAGAATTAAGGTTGTTGGGTACTAGAAGTGAGCCAGAAAAAAAGGAAGTGGTAGTTGGAGAGTAAAATGTCAGAAACTGATATTATAGAAAGTTGTCATTATTGGTAATAGGTAATAATAAGCTCAAAGGCAGTGACTCTCAATTCTGGCTGCACATTCAAGTCACCTTGGAAAACTGTTAAAAATAACATCCCAGGCCACATCTCAGACTAACCAAATCAGAATCTCTGGGAGAGAGGCCTGAGCATCTATAGTTTTTCAAAGATTCCCCAGTTAATATGGATGTACCGAGGGTTTAAAAACATCTGCATAGGATATGCCATAGAAGTGAATAGCTAAGATAGAAGACAAGATCACTGGAGGAGAGGAAGTCAAGAGGCAGACTGGGTAACACTTACCCAAAATGTTTTAGGCCAGAAGTGCTAAGGACTTCAGATTTTTTCAGATTTTGGAATATTTGCATTATATACTCACCAGCTGAGCACCCCTAATCTGAAAATCCAAAAGCCGAAATGCTCCAACGAGCATTTTTCTTCGAGTGTGATATTAGCGCTCAAAAAGTTTCAGATTTTAGAGAATTTAGGATTTTGGATTTTTGAGCAAGAGATACTCAACCTGTAAAAGAATCATCTATATGGATACCAAAATCACCAATAATTACAACTAGAGTAGTAGGAGAGTGACAGTGAGCCCAGAAGAAGTCTAGACGCAGAAATGAGAAGCAAAGAGAATATCTTTGTTCTCAATAGGAGAAGCCACCACTAAAGAACTCTTCAGGGGAAGGAGTGCCCTCAAGAGGAGAGGTAGGCTTCAGTTAGGGCAAGGAGATGAAGTTATTGTTTGAAGAAGAGGTTAAAAATAAAGGGAATCTTGCGGATGACTGACAGTGAGCTCCAGAAGGCACAGAGGAAGATGAAAATTGGGGTCAGACAAGAGAGGTAAAGAAAAGAGAGGGTTCAGATCAAACTAGTGGAGGAGAAAAAGGCCACGAAATCTCAGAACACAAGCTGCCATATTTTTTAACACTGCAGAAAAACAAGGGAAGAAAAAGTTTTGTGAAGTTAGAAAAAGCTTTCCTGAACCCAGCCACATTCTAGAATTTTTAAAAATTAATTTCAAATAAAAATGAGTCACAGAAAAGTATTAAGATCAATGCCATACTAAGTAAGAAAAGAAAGAGTAAGGAGCAGAATAACATCCCTACAATGAAAGCAAGCCAGAAAGGCATGCCCATATAAAAGATCAAAACTGTAACATTCTATTTCAAAATAAGCTAAAAAATCTCAAGACGATACAGACATGAAAGAAAAACAGAAATAAGAATTATAAAAACTCAAAATAAGATGACATAACTCAGGAAAGAATTAAAAATAAAAGGAAAAAACCATTCCAGAAATGAAGACAAGAGTAAATAAAAACAGATAATCCCTTAAGAAAAATAAAAGGTAAGAAAGAAGAAAATCTTAAAACTCAAAAGAAACAAAAAGATAAAGAGGATTTGAAATAAAATAACAAATACTGAAGACAGGCAAAAGAAGACTGAACATACAGATAATAGGAGCCCTTGAAGAAGAATATTAAAGGAACAGGACAAATAGTAAAAACAATAATTCAAAACAACTTTCCTGAAATTAAAAAAAAAATCTGAAACTACATTTTGGAAGAGCACAATGTGTACCTGAGAATATCAACTCAGAATAACCAATTACTGGAATAACATATTCCAGTAAAATTACTAAACTTTAACAAATAAGAAAAAAAAAGTGAAGATGGGGGTTAGAGAGGGGGAAACACAGAACTATACAGACAGAAATTAGAGTCCAGGAAATGAGAGATGAACTGGCAGTACTGAATTTCTTGCGATATAAAGGGGATAAAGTGAACAATGAGATTAAACCTGAAAATCTCAGGGCATATAAGGGTAGTAAAACTGTATGTGTAGAAGAGAGAGAAAAAACCAGTTACTTATAAAGAAAGGAAAATCAGACTGGCATCAGACTTTTCATCTACTGCACAAGAAGCTTAAATACAATAGAATAACATGAATATGCTATAGATTATGATCCATAACCACTACATCTGGTCAAGACAGCATTCACTGATCAAAATAAAAGGCATCTTCATTCAAGGAAGGATTTGGAAATTATGCCACATATACTCTGAGGAAATTATTCCAAAGTTTTATCAAATTTGTTTTGCCATCTATTGAAATAGACATAGGGGTTTTTTTTTTTTCTATTCTCCACCACTCCCAGAGTTGCAGTTGGCAGTAAAGATATGGCCAGATCCAGGAACAATATAGTACACAACCAGTCCTGAAAATGGCACAGAAATGGCTTCAAGACACTCAGATTCTAAGGAACACATAATTTTGCCAAGAAGCACAAGAAAGTCCTCAAACTTCAATCCAAGGGGCAAGATTAGAAAAAAAAAGATAGTCCTCAAAAAGATTCAGGCCAACACTTCCAAGACAATGAGTACCTCTATAGAAGCCAAGAAAGTACTCATTAAGCCCAAAGCTATCAAATACAATCTCTTAAAAGGTGCCAGCCCTAAATTGGATGATATCACCCATATCCCAGTCTCTAGAAGTTTACTAATGTCCACACTGTTAATGTACCAGGCTTTGACAACCAAAGGCCAGTAGGTCGAGGTCAAGACATAGGACCCACCAAGTCCTTCCAAAGACTCCAAAATAAAGACTTTTGTCTATCAACTTTGAAGACTAAAGAATTATACAAAACTTGGACTGCTGTTCACGTGGGCAAGCATATCCCCATGTCATTTTGTATAAATACAATACAAAGCCCCCCCAACTCTCCCCAAAAAATAGAGATAAGCATATAGTTTTTAACTTTTTAATTTGTTAATAAAATGTTAATATTTTAATGTCCTTACTTTCCTAGAATAAAGCCTACTTGATCATGATGCATTGCCTTTTAAATATACCAGTGGATTTATTTTGCTAATATTTTATTTAGAATGTTTGCTTCTCTAGTTATAAGAGTGAACTAATGTTTATAATAGCCAAAAAAAAAAAAAAAGTGGAAACAGTCTTAATGTCCATCAGTTGAGGAATAACAGAATAAATTACGGTGCAGTATGCCATAAAATATTATTCAGCATTTTAAAATTAATTTGAGTTCCATTTACTGAAGTGGAGTGACAGACATGATATATTGTCAAATGAATAATGCAAGTTACTAAGCAATGTAAATAAAATGACCCCTACTTAATTTTTAAAAAGCCTGTGTATGTGTATATATATATACATTTATATATATTTTGAGTAAAGAGAAAGACATTGAAAAATACTTATCATCAAAGTGTTGGTTAATGTTGGCTACCCCAAGGAGTATAACTGGAGAAGGGAGAGACCCAAGGGGAGAGGAAAGTATTAACTTTCTCTTTATTCACCCCCAGTATTTATTTTAGTGGTTGCAAGTAGATATATTAATTTTATGATTAAAAAAAAAAGGGTAGGGAGGGAGAGAAAGACCAGCTGTCCATTACAAGTAATGACAATTAACATTTGTTGACAACCAATAAATGCCTACCTTTAACACACCCAAAGACAAAAACAGAATTAAATTATTTAAAGTAAAGAGAGGAATCATTATGAAGTTCATTTATTTAAAAATACAAAACAATCCAATCTGGAACCAAAGTTGCATATAAGTGGTCTTTTCCAAGTAGCAAAATGTCTTCAGGATGAACTACTTTTTATTTTACAACTAGCACAAACTTATCAGTTCATGGAGATTATGACAACCAAAGATGAAACTAACAGAAAATGAGTCAATTTCCTTTAAAGAAAAATAGTCAATAAATAATTATACTAATGACACACAGATTTGCGGAAATTGACCAAGTGTTACAGAAATAACTGAATATTAGGGAAAAATGAGACTTTAAATAGTTAGCTTGTTATCTATACTACAGAAAGGGGCAAATTTTTTTCAATGTATTATTTCACACTGTAAATAAGTTCTTTTTTTATTAAGCACATAGAGACCACAAAAAATAGACAAACCCTCCAAGCAGTCCACCCTGACCGACTGTCACATACAAATGTTTAAAAAAGAAAAATTACAAAAAGCTGTCAACATGGAGCATTGACCAGAGGTGGGAATGGGGGTATAGGGAGCAAAGTTTCAATTATCATTCACAAAAATGAGAGATATTTGTAAAACCTGAAAATGTTTACATGATCAAACTGAAAAAAAAAATTGTCAAAGGGCTCATTATCTCAAGAAATGCTGGGGCTTGATATTTTATAGAAGTGATTAAAAATTAATTTTTTGTCAAGTTTGTGCTGCTTAAAGGGAAAAGTCCAAAAAGAAATGCACGATAGGAGTCTGCCCAGCAGTACCTGAATTTTTCAGTGTACAGTTAATCAAAAACTTTCTCTTTCTCTTATCAAATCCTTCATAAAAGAAAATCTGAGGATACAAATAAAATAAATCAGTAGCCAAACTACCATGGGTTTTTTAAATACCCTGCATGGTTGAGAAGGAGATCAAGACAAAACAACAAAGAAAAGCCGGATAATGCCAGTAAAAAATTGGGGGGAGGAGCTGGATGAAGCATACACAAAAAAAGAAAAATCCAAGACACTTTCCAAAGCCTAATGAAAATTACCATTTATTAAGTACTAGACATCGTCCTAAGAATTTTCACTGAGATTATTTCATTTCATCATCATAAAAACCCTGCAAGATAGGTTTTTAGTCCCTCATAGAATTAGTGACAGAGCAGTAATTCAAACCCATTTTCATGATTCAAAACTTATAAATTCATGTTCTTTCTACTATATAAATGGTCTCATCATTGTAGAACTTCAAAGCTTCTTACAACTGAACAACAGAATTGTCATGTTATAATACAGGAATGTCTGAATAATAACTTCCAAAGGAAGTCTCTCTGACTCTTTAAAGCTCAAGGGAAGAGCTAAGATTCTCTGATGATTTGGTTGTACCTAGATGGCTGGTTACTTGTTTATGTGCTTTAACAAGTCTTCATTCCACAGGTCTACTAAAGCTAATTACCTTCATTCACCCTAATTCACAACCCCAGGGAGCCCTACAGGATTCCATGGAATTTGAACAGAAATAGAATTCTAGCATCCAACAAATATCTGTCAAGCTTCCACACCCAGACTAGCTGTGCCTTATCAAATTTCAGCAACTAGAACTAAATATTGTGGGACCCTCCCCAATGCAAGATTAGGAACAATGGGCTAAGAAGAGAATGCCTTCATTTAGGCAGAGGGAATTTACTGAGATCTGAAGCAGATTCTCATGCCTAAAATGACTAAATCACAATATCTAGATACTCCCATTTCCAAGTTTAACAACTGTAATCTACTTATGAGGCTGAATCCATAGGTGGGAAGAGAGTTTCTATGGCAATAAAAAAACTATGCCATATTTCTTCACGTTGTCGTTCTTTATTATCAGTTATGTCATCATATGATAATGCTGGCATGGTATTACAAACAAGGAAATAAGTAAGCATGGCTACCTGGTCTAAAGACAGCCAACTGGAATAACAAAAGTTCTCCATTATTATTGCTTATATACTTTAATTTGTGAATTTTATATCTGCAATGTTTGTTGATATCTAGAAAAAGGAATACATAAATCTCTCTGCCCTCCTTTTCATAATGCTTTGCCACATAAAGAAAACAGTAAAACTTATCAACATTGGCTAATGAAACTTTAGGGAAGTGGCCAATATTAATATGCTACGTATTTTTTTTAAAATCTATCTTTCCCAGAGGTAGAAAAAATATCTAGGACACATGATTCTGAATTAAAATTTTAGTTTTTATTTAAGGAAGAGTATGAAATTTCCACCCTCAACTGAAAGACAACTGTAAAGTAAAAGTAACTACTTATACATAGTAGGTAGTCAGTAAATATTTAAATGAATGAATGTGTTAATACACTCCATAAAAATCCCACCGTTTTTCCAACATAACTAATCCAACTCAATTCCTATACCTTACACACAAGGTGTCTGCATAACAAGTTAATATACAAAATCAAGGTTTTTCAAAAAAAAACATAACAATGATTTTTTTATGCAAAATATGTATGTGAGAGACTAAGATCTGAGCAAAGAAAAACGTTCTCTCACATGCTGTGCTCCAAACCCCTATCCACTTGGGATACTTCTTTTAAAAAAGGAATAAAATCTTATAACACACTTTGTTGGGAACTTCTTCAGAGTTAGACATAATAAGGGTGTGATAAGGAGGTATAATAAGGGCCTGTCAGATAAATCAGTACTAAGGCAAAGTGGCCAATCTTTTCTTAGTAAATTGAAGCAATTATGCCCTGCAAAGACCAGCAACAGACATAATTGGTATGTCTCCAACTCATGACATTCAATGAACACTTAATGGGCACAGACCATGTAATAAACCAAGGATTGGCAAGGCAAACTTTTTCTATAAAGAGCTAGATAGTAAATATTTAGGTTTTGCAGGCCATATGGTCTCTACAGCAACTAGTAGTCACTCTGCTGTTGCACCTGAAAACAGCCATAGCCAATATGTAAACAAATAAGCATGGCTACGTTTCAATAAAACTCTCTTTATGGACAATGAAATTTAAATTTTCTTTAAGCTTCAGATGTTACGAAGTAGTATTCACCTTTTGATACTTTTTCAACCATTTAAAAATGTAAAAACCATTTTTAGCTTGCAGTCTGTACAAAAACAGACAATGGGCTAGATTTGGCCCATGGGCTGTAGTTTACCAATCCCTGTAAAATACAAAGAAAATAATTTGGCTAAAGTTCACATAGAGAACCTTCTAATCTTCCCCCTGCCACCAGGAAACATAAAAAAGAATAAAATCTAGTTTATATTTAGGGTTAGTTTTAATTACAGCCTAGGAATTACTCTGAATAATATTTTAGATGGTGTGTGTATGTATATATGGTCCTGATGCCTAAAATTTCCTCTAATTCCACAATAAGAGATGAGGTTTCAAAGGCATAACTGAGATAACTGTCAACAATCTTTACTCAATAAGTAGATAATGAGCACCTACTATGTACTAACTATGCTGATGCTGAAAATAAAAGATGAAAAGTCATAGTGCCTGCTTAAAAGGAGCTCACAGACTAGTGATGAGACAGTCATATAAATACTTAAAATATGTTGTGACAACTACTATAAATTGCATATTTACCAGGTGCAAGGGGAGAATAGAGAATAGCATGCCCCCCTGGAGGAGTAAGGAAGACCTTTTTCACTCAAAAGATACTGTTTGGGCTAAGACACGACCACTGAGGAGCAGTTTACCCAGAGAACAGAGAGGGGAGGAGTAGTCCATCAAAAGGAACTTCACATAGAAAAGCATGAAAAGGTAAGAGAATATTACATATTGAAGGAACCACAGTCCAGTATTGCTGAAGCATAACTTTGAAGATGAAAAAGGCAAGCAATGAGTCTAAAGAGGAAGCAGGGACCAGATCATGAAGGACCTTAAATGATTTGCGAAGAAGCTTCCATTTTGTCCACTCAGTGATGAGGAACCACTGAAAGATTCTGAAGAAAATAGTGACATGATCAGATGGCCACTTAGAAAGATCACTCTGGCAGCAATGTGGAGGTACCTATGAAAGAAAGGTACATAAATTTGACATAAACAGTAAAGATGTCTACTGGGCAACTGGATTTTTAAAAAACACACTGACAAGACCATTCACTATAACACAACTACTCAGTTTAAATGACTGACATCAGATTCTCTCAAGTTCTGATAAAAAGAAAGGTGTTTTAGAATTGGTATATAGCATGCAGTAAATAAAAGCAGAAACTGCTATTATGGGGAAGAAAAGGGTAAAGAAAAGGCATGATTAAGACTAACACCAACATAATTCTTTTGCCTCTTAAACTTCATGTTTACCTTCAACTATTCAAGGGCAAACAGAAGCTGAACATAACAAGATACTTTTGTCATATGCGGCCCATATAAAAGCAACTTATCTGACATTTATCCATAAACACAGCTTTCACATGATTTATAAAGATTTTTTAAAAATAAACTGAACTAATAAAAGAAATTTATTTCCAGAAATAATTTTGGTATTATAATTACTTAATTAGAGCTTTCTGGAATAAGAAAGGTCCCTACCAGAAATTTTTTCACTTACTGCATCCTCAACTTGCTTTAGCCTTCTAAAACTCAGACACAAATTTCTTGTTCTCCATCTAATATTACCTTGAATCTTAAATACTCAAAGTAAAATATCCTCTAAAAGAAAAGAAAAAGGACCATTGAGTAGGAAAATATAGCTTTAAGTCTTTAAGCTGTGTTTTTTTTTAATTCTGTTTCTCTCCACAGCCTTTTCAAGAGACTCTTTAAGGATACACACTCTCCATCACCATATACACATCTTGACTCATTTTTTTAAAATCTTAATCTTTATCTAATACAAATTACTATAAATACAAAAGATCCTATTCAAATACACCAAGTGATAGCTGTCATGGCATTATAACAAATTATTTATATAGTATATTTATATAGTGCCTTCTCTCTAAATAACAGTATTTGATGACTACAGGCACATTAGCAAATGTGACAATACTGAGTCTCAATTCATTCACAGAGAAAAAAGAAGTGTCCAAATAATTAAACCAGCTTCCAAACAATTTTATAATATTTGATACCTTGATCAGACTATTGCTAGAAAAGTAAACAGCCATCTGCAACAGCTTGTTCTAGCTCCATGAAATAAAATCTAGGTACTATACTGTCAGTAAAAATACTTCAGCTAACATTGGTGATTCTGGGTAAATTCAATCCAATGTAATTCAACTAATGTGCCCAATGAATGTGTCTCAGATCCAATTTTAATTCTATTGTAAGAGGAAGAAATATTGCAAGGAGACAATTTTGATGCTTTGCTTTTATGCACACTTGTTCTAACTCGTATCCAATCAGTATCAAGTAATCCAATATTCCCCTTTTGGAACTACTGAATTAGTATACTTCCTAGGGTCTACTTCCCTCTCCATTCAAAACATTTCATACAGTCATTTAGAAAATACTAAAAGAGCAAAGGCACTTATGAAGGAGGGGAAAAAAGAGAGCTAGCACAGGACAGTCAAGAATCAATGATGGAAGAGGGAAATAATCTATTAGAGGGAAATAATCTATTAACGTTTAACAACGTTAGTAAATCTCTATTTGCAAACCAAATTAGGTTTTATAAGTGAAGTAAGCTAAAGTGAACTACCAACCAGTACCAATACAAAGCATGGTCTGAGTCTATGACAATTTAATAATTATACTAAGTTTCATAAACATATCCTGAATTAGTTTTAGCCATAATCAGATTATACCGAATTTCTACATCAAGTGTATATAAAAATGAAGGAAGTGGTTACATGAGATGTGTGATTCAGGGCACAACAAGGAAAGGTTTCTGTTGAAAAAATGGCAGAAACTGTTTGGTTAAGAGAAGAAAATAACTATTGCAATTGTGAGAGGTAATGTTCCATTTCTTAAACTGGGTGGAAGACATATGAGTGTTGGGTGCATTGTTATTCTTTATACTTTACACATTTTTGTAAATATTTTGTCATATAAAGTCGATTATCTACAAATCAATTTTTGGGTGTAAGAAAAATCTGAGCAAACATTTGTTGATGGAAGAAGTAAAACATACATATGTATCCAATCCATTTTTGCTAATTACAGTACTTTTTAATATAAATGAATAGAGAGGCCAGGCGTTGTGGCTCACACCTGTAATCCCAGCACTTCGGGAGGACAAGGTGGGAGGATCACCTGAGCCCCGGAGTTCAAGACCAGCCTGGGCAACATAGTGAGACTCCATCTCTACAAAGAATCTAAAAATTAGCTGGGCATGGTGGCTCACATCTGTAGTCCCAGCTACTCAGAAGGCTGAGGTGGGAGGATTGCTTGAGCCCTGGCGATCGAGGCTGCAGTAAGCTACGATTGTGCCACTGCACTCCAGCCTGGACAACAGAGTGAGACCCTGTCCCTAAAAAAAAAAAAAAAGAAAAGAAAGAAAGAAACAGAGTTTATAAAAAATGTTGAGTAGACAGGAAAAATATCTGATAATTTCTCCTTAATTTTCCTAGAGAAAATTGGTAGTAAAGGTTTGCTGGTACTTTTTTTTTTCTTTTTTTCAGGATTGGGGCTGTTGAAACTCAAAGAGGTTTACTGGTACTTTTAAAGACACAGAATGTGTATGTGTATAATGTATGTTTATATGCACACTATATAATACACATACACCATATCAAACTACTTGACAGTAACTTTTTACCTCCAAAGTTCTCCCAAAACCAAGCAACATCACAAACATCTCCTTGACCACATAAGAAATATTGATACTCCTCTACTCATAATCCCAGGAATAAATTAAAAGACAAATTCCTAATGAAAAATGTTCATACTGTAATTATATTTTTTGTGTATATATAGGCTTAATATTTATGTAAGTCATACCAGGTTTATCCCCATCTACAGTATCTGCTTTATGATGGGCACATGCATTTTAATTATGCCTTATCAATAACGATTAAATAATTTGAGTGAGAGGGAAATATTGGTGAAGAACACAGAGTCTGGAGCAAGTTTCCAAATTGAAACTTAGCTCTACCACTTCTTAGCTATATAATATTGAGTAAATTATTTAACCTCTTGTTTCAGTTTCTCACTTGTAAAACGGAAATAACAGTATATACCTTATAGGGTATCAGAACTGATTAAAACAATGTACAACAGGACTGACACAGAATAGGTGCTATATTAGTGTGAGCTCTTACTACTAGTACTGCTCACCTTTCAACAATACGCATTTGAACTGAGCAGGTCCCACATACGCGGACTTTTTTTTTTTCCCCCAACCAATACAGTATTTATGGGATGCAAAACTCGCTTATACGGAGGGCTGACCTTTCTTATATGCATGACCTGAAACCAATACCCTGTGTATACTGAGGGATGACTGTAGTAATAATAATATATATATATATATACATTTTTTTTTTTTTTTATTGTGCAGTGGCGTGATCTCAGCTCACTGCAACCTCACACTCCTGGGCTAAAGCCATCCTCCTGCCTCAGCCTCCCAAGTAGCTGGGACTACAGGCGCGTACCACCACACCCAGCTGATTTTTCTTTTTTCTTTTTTTTTTTTTTTTTTAGAGACAGGGTCTTGCTATGTTGCTCAGTCTGGTCTCAAACTCCTGGGCTCAAGCGATCCTCCCCCTTTGGCCTCACAAAGTGCTGGGAGTACAGGTATGATCCACCCACCCAGCCAGTAGTAATAGAATGGTCCCATCTTCCTGAACATACTGCAAACATTCTTAGCAATCTTAGTTATTAACTAAAATGAGATACCACCTGTATCAAAAACAGACATCAAAACTGAAGCCTGATTAACAGTAAGTTTAAAGCCCTGAAACTCTGAAGAGAACAGATTAATAAATCTACATAATCATTCTATCAAGAAAAATCTGAGAGGATCGGTTCCCAAAAGTGCAACTATCAATTTCTTCCCTTACACAAGGGGGCAGTGATAACAAGAAAAGAATGGGGCTCTGCAACACCTCTTCCTACAGACAGTAGGGGGTGGCAGTACATATGGCTTACAGTCAGAACAAAACAGGAAGACCCAACAGAATTGCTCTTTATTCTTCTCTGGCCATCTCCTCTCTTCTTTAGCCCCAACAGAGCCTCTAGGTGAGGGACATATCTACAGAAAAGACTAAAACCCAAAATCAATCACCAAGGAAAATCCAGTTTTGCCTTTGAAGGAAATGATTCTTCAATGACTGAATTTGGACCCAGGGAGAAGCCAATCAGTTATGTATTGTCAGATTATCTGGCAAATTACTACAACAACAACATTCGGATATGTAATTCAACTCCTCTACAAGACTTACGACATAAAACACTAAAATCTCCTCAATAATTAAATATATCCTAATGAATACATCCAGATATTTCTGCTTTTGTTTCATAGTATATTGACAATCATTGTATTTATACACATAAGTTACATTAAACAGCTCATCAGGGTGTCTTTTGTTACTTCTGAAATTCCAGCTATGTTCTGACAATACTCTCAAAACATGTTCTTAAACGGAAGTCACAACATTTTGCAGCATGTGGCTAATTTCATATATATGTATACATACATATATATACATATATAGATATAGATACCTATAGAGAGAGAGGGAGGAGGGAGAGAGAAAGGGAATATTTAATGTTTTATTTTTGTGCTCACATTCCTAAGATGATCTACCTGGGAATTGCTGCAAGAAGCACTCCACTGACAGTATCCATATTGTTGCTTTTTATGCCAATTTACTGTATTCAATTTTTTCCTTATTTCACCATCCCAACACCAACAGCATACAAAAATATTTCACTACTGCCATTCTCTGTACTTAACCATTGCGATAGCTCTTGGCTCCAACCCCCCAAAATGCCTGAAAATTTACCCCTTTTGTTCACCATATTGTTTTGTTTTCCTCATTCCAGATATTTTCACCTGTGCAGAAATCAAGAAAGGGACACATATAAAAAATATTTCCCTTTGCCTAATGATCTTGAATTCACAATTATGGTAAAGATTTTTTTTTTCCTTTTCTTTTCCTGGAGAGAAGCAGAGAAGAGAGTGAAAGACACCCAAAACACCAAATCTTCTTCCTAATGTTATCTTTGTTTATGTTTTGTGAAAACCATTTTAAACATTCCACACCTGGAATGGAAGACAGGACACAATTTTATCAGTGCTCTACACGCTGACGGCAAAACCTGGAATTATTTTAGCCCTATTTTTTTCTTTCCCATCTCACAACCGGACACAATTTGCTTTTTTCTTTCACGTGGTTACTTTCTCTGTCACAAAAAAATAGCTTATCATAGCTCCTCTCGACTTCTTGTGGTAACATATCTAGCAATAAGCCTTATTAATCTTTTATTATACTACACCTCCTTTCCCAGAGGAATTATTACTATCACTAATAACACTTCCACCATCTATTTCAACGCCACACAGGCCAGCCCATCCTGTGCCTTACCTGCACATTTCACAACTACTTTTATGCTGCATTCTGGGGGCACATTTGCAACTCGTTCTGCACCACATTCCCTGCCACTTTTAGCAATCTGCCTCGCATCTTATCCTGGGTCCCCGTCATCCGGAGACTCTCTAGGTACCAAATTCCATGACACCTTCGGTGACAGCGAAGTGGCGACGCCGGACCCATGTGAAGCCAGCCTTAGTGCCACATTCGGAGCCAGCTTTCCCCACGCCTTTGACACGGGCTGCACTTCGCTGCCCATTTCGCTGCCTCCCCGCTCGCCCCCGCCCCTCTCCCTGGAGCCGAGGCGTTGGAGGCGAAAGCCCCTGTCACTGAAGCGACCTTTCCTTTCCCTGCGCCCCCGGACTCTTACCTGCCGTTCTGAGGGCTCGCTACACCTCGGGGTCACGCCCCAGTCCCCGGGGTCTCCTGTGAAGACCGCGCCGCCCGCCGGCGCCGCCCGCGATTCCCAGAGCACCTCGCTGCCCTCCGACACCCCGCGGTGGGTCAGCGCCCCGGTACAGCGCGGCGGGGCCTCGCAGTCGGCGAGCGCAGCCCGCGGCGGTCCTCCTGTCAGCGGCGGAGCGGGGGCCGGCTCTCGCCCCTCAGCTCGGCGGCGGCGGCGGCGGCCGCCTCGCTCCGCCTAGCGCGGCACAGCCGGGAGGTGAGCGCGAGGGGGATGGGAACGGGGGCGGGGCCGCCCGGAGGAGGCGCGGAGGGCAGCGGCGGGTGGGCAGCGCCGGCGGCCAGGGGTCGGGCGCTCGGAGCGCTCGCAGCTTCCCCCGCCGGTCGGGCGGCTCGCGCGAGGCGGCTGTGCCAGCGGGCCCTGCCGGAGCAGCGCGCCCAGCAACCAGCGCCCGGCCGGCCGCTCGCTAGCGCCGCAGCCGCGCTGGGGGCGTCGCACCCTCGGAGGCCGCCCGCAGCCCCGCCCCCTCCGGGCCGGGGTGGGGAGGGGCGCGAGCGCGGAGGGAGAGCGCGTGCGTGGGGGCGCGTGCGTGGTGGAGCGCGCGCGCCCCCGCCTCCTCCACAGTTTGGGGGCGGGGAGCTGCGGGGGGCGAGAGTAGAGACGAAACCCTACTCTGCGCGGGGAGATAGGGCTCTGGCTCTGCCGTGCTGGGATGTCTTGGCATTTCCCGTTTCCTCAGGGGGCTTTGACTGGTGGGGTCGATGGCGTTTGGTGGGGAAGCGGGGAGGAAGCTCAGTAGCTGACCAGGCCCTACATAGTTAGGCTCCGCCCCCGGGGGTGATGTCACTCTCGAGGTGGCTGCTGCTGTCACGTGCACCCACTTCAGGGCCTGTCCTCCTGCTTTGATGGCCAGAATGTTCCTCCAGGTTTCCCCCACTTCGGTCACCTTAGGCACGTATCAGTCCTAGAGTCATCGAAGCCTACAAGTGTCAGTTATTCTTTCCCTGATTCTCAATTGTAATTTGTAGACTGCTTCAAGAGGCCACAGTTGGCTGTGGTGGGAATCAGAATGAGAAGGAAAAAAAAAAAAAACGCTGGCGGGGGGTGTCGGGAGGAGACTGTTATTTATAATAATTGCTGGAAATTCACCAACCACAGCTTGCGAGCCTGAGGTAAAGTTGTGACGCTGCTTCTGTCACTGCCAGGTTGGATAAGAAATAATGTGGTTTTAAGAGCTAGTCGGCAAGGCACAGAAAGCCACCCATTCAAGCCTCACTGAAGGATATTAGGTCCTATTTCCCCCACCACCTAGATCTTCTTCCCCTTTACTCTTCCTTCCCCTCCTATCATAAAATGGCAAGTCAACTCTGGGAGATATCTGGGACATAAACATTTTCGCAGGCTGCAAGATGATGTAAGGCAGTCACTACCACATACTCTGCCTGGCTCATCTTCCCTCCCATGAACTGAGATGACCTTTCCCGGTCATCCGCTTCCTAATGAGCTGCCATGATTGGGAATAGGTGCACCAAATTACATCAATCAAGGAAGCTGTTGTCTGTGGAGCTTCTAAGGTAGAAAGGTTGGTTTGTTTGATAACAGTGCTTTGAGTCCAGTAGCACTTTATCCGGGAGTTTCTTTGATTATTTTGAAAATTTGTATTAATTTCAGAACAATACAAGAAATTGGATGTAAAGCCATGTCCAACAGCTCGTCTTAACAGTGATTGCTTGAAAAATCAGAGCTAGAGCAGTTTTAAATACTACAGTTAAAATAGCAAGGTGAAGGACTGACATGGAATCTTTTGGTGTTAACTCCAAAAAGTTAGATTAATCTAACAAAAACCAATCTACCTATGGTGATAGAGGCAGGGTAGTGATTACTTATGGGGAAATTGACTGGGAGGGAACAGGAGAGAGCCTTCTGGGTTGCTGAAAATGTTCAGTATCTTGATATAGTTAATAGTTACAAGGGTGTATACATTGCAAAATGATCTGTGTGCTTTATCTCAGTGTTTAAAAATCACATACACCCAAAGAAGCATTGCAGTGCATCATCATTGGAGTCAGAAAACCTAGATTTGAATCTCAGTGTCACCCATCACTTACCAACTATGTGACCTTGAACAAGTCTCTGAACCTTCTTTTCTTCATCTATCTAATGTGGGTGATGATACTTACCTCGCAGGATGGTTGTAAAGATTAAGTGAAATTCTGGAAAATACTTAGCATAGAGCCTGGTATACAGTAAGTGCTCAGGAAACAGTAGCTATTATGTTACCCTTCTTACACTCGAATTTACTCCATTTAATTCTCCTTTGATCTTTTTAATTTATTTTTAAGATTACTTTGTATCTAATCCTTTCCCTGTGAGTTTCACTGAGGCTAATAACATTCCTTCCCACGAGAAATAACAAAAGGCAGTCAGGGGTATAATACGTTGATTTTCAAACTAGTTCAGGTGCCAGCACCTAGAAATTATGCTGCTCATTGTGGAGCATCATGAAATATTGATAGATTTAACTGCCGTATGAAATTGACTCAATTTTACCAGCACTAAATCTGGCTGTATTATGCTTATGTAGATCTCCACATATAAAAAAATAATGTATTTTTAAGAAATAATGTCTGTTTTTCTTCTAAATTTGTTTGCAACTTTTTTACAAGGTAGGAAAGACCAAAAGTTTAGTAATTCACAAAATGAAAACCTTTAAACCCATTTTTCCTAGAAATTAGAAAAACACTGTAATTGTTCAATTCTAGCAGCAGAACTCTTTATCAAATTTTCCCACAGTAAACTCTGATAGCTGTGACCCACATGGTCTCTTGCTCTGATAAAGTGAGTAACTCTGACTCACTACCCTCATCCTGCTTCCAAAGATCAGTCCCCGCTTCTTTTGGCTGACCTTTAGCAAATCCCATTTTCACACAGGGCACTGCAGTACCCACTGCAGTGAACTTGCTGCTTCGCTTTTATCATCGTTCAACATGCTTCTATTCAGCCAGTTCTCTTCCACATAGTTCTACTATCAAGCCTTACAATTTGCTGCCACACTTTAACTTTGTGGAGGAAACAATATGTCCCTGGCAGAGGTGAGGGTGGGGTACAGTAGGGACAGAGAGCAGCATCTTAAAGAGAAGCCACCTAGGTTCTCAACTCCTCTCCCTGATTTTCTTTTCTGTCACTAACACCTGAAATCCTGAGAACGCTAATTTTATTACCTACTAAAAATCCATTCTAGTCAAGGTGATAATTTAGTCTATAAATTGAACTTGGAAACATAATATATGCCATCTAAGAAGAACCTCCAAGTAATTGTCCCTAAAGTAGCCCAACTTTACCCTACAACTCCCAACTTTTCAGTGCCATCTGTATCATTCAAAATGCCCTTTCTTGGTTTATCAGCTGTGCACAATCACTCACCTCTGCATATTTCTTCCCCTGGTACCTCTAAGTCTCCTAAGTAAACCGTCAGGCCTGCCTTTTTCTACCCTTTTCCCTCAACTCTCTCCCTGTTGAATAAAGAGGAATACCATCCACCATTGATTGATTACCAACTGGCTGCAAATACTTGACTAACTACTTTATATACTACCTCATTTAATCCTCACAACATCCTAAGAAGTATTTTATTTATTTACTTGTTTGTTTGTTTGTTTATTTATTTATTTTTAGAGTCTCACTCTGTCACCCAGGCTAGAGTGCAGTGGTGTGATCACAGCTCATTGTAACCTTGAACTCCTAGGCTCAAGCAATCCTCCTGATCAGCCTCCTGAGTAGCTGGGACTATAGGCGTGTGTCACTGTGCGAGGCCAGTACTATTATCTTATTTTTATAAATGAGGGGGGCTCTGAGAGGTTAAATAACCAGCCCAAGTTCACACTGGATGATGGGTAGAGCCACATCTGAAACTGGATGTAAACTTTATCCTCGATCAGTTACCCTTAGGAGAATGCCATATAAAAGGTAAATGGGAACACAGAATACATCTTTTTAAAAATATGAGCCAGGCCAGGTGCAGTGGCTCACTCCTGTAACCCCAGCACTTTGGGAGGCCGAGGCAGGAGGATTACTTGAGCCCAGGAGTTCAAGATCAGCCTGGGCAATATAGGGAGACCCCATCTCTACAAAAAAAATGGAAAAATTAGCCAGGCGCACACCTGTAGTCCCAGCTACTTGGGAGGCTGAGGTGAGAGTATCACTTGAGCCCAGAAGTTCAAAGCTGCAATGAGCTATGATCATGCCACTGCACTCTAGCCTGGGTGAGACAGCGAGACTCTGTCTCCAGGAAAAAAAAGAAAAAATGTGAGCCAATTCACACAACAAAAGTATTTCCAAAAAGTTGATTTAAATGAGATTTTTCTCATTGATTGTTTTTCATAATTTCATTTCTTATTGATCTGCAATTGATGACTTCTAACCCAATAACTTCAACATT
This sequence comes from Daubentonia madagascariensis, assembly GCA_023783475.1. NCBI lineage: Eukaryota > Metazoa > Chordata > Mammalia > Primates > Daubentoniidae > Daubentonia > Daubentonia madagascariensis. The sequence goes on from JAKFHU010000487.1 coordinate 15,951,583, forward strand.
TTTCCCACCAACTCCTACCTCAGCCTTTTGATGAATAGTTAATTTCTAGACTAACACTTTAAAACATTTCCACATAGAGGAGCTACTACTTAAAAGAAGTTTCTGATAAATCCTGTTTTTGTAAAGTGAAAAGCTTATGTATAATGTGAATAAACAAACTCATATATTTTACATTGACATTTATAAATGTTTGACAAATATTTGCACCGACCGTTTGTGTATAGCTGTGATAAGTGCCATAGGGCATATATAATTGATTTGAAAGAAGTCTTGCTACTTGACCCTCATAATCTTTTGGGGAAACAAAATGCTTAAAACATTTAAATATTAATATGATATATTATAGAATTAAGTGTCAACATGAGTAAAACAGTTCTGTAATAATTCGGGAGAAGGAGAGAGGTAAATTTGGGATGGTATGGGACTACTTCTTGAGGAAAGTAGGATAGGAAAATAAGTAGATGGAGAAGGGAAGCAAGGGAGGGCCCTGGGGACTCAACAAAAGTTCAGAGGAGAGAATGAACATAACAACCTCTTAGATCAAAGAATGGACCTCTTTTGGAGATGAATTAATTTCTTTTCTTTTCTTTTCTCTTTTTCTTTTCTTTTCTTTTCTTTTTTTTTTTTTTTGAGTTACATTCTTAATAATGATAAGCATTGGTGTGAACTACAAATAGACACGTTGCAAGTCTAAATAAAAAACCATTGAGCAAGAAGTGTGGCTGAATAGAAGAGTACTTACAAATAAGGAGATAAGACATCAGTTGGTAAAAGGTTGGAAAGACGGGCCAGGACCAGACTACACAGGGTTTTTATTACTGCCCAGAAAAGGAGACACTACGGAGTCTTTGAGCAGAAGAATGACAGGAAGTCAGTGTTTAAAACATTCATCTAATAGGGTGGATTTGAGCAGGGAGGGACAAGTGTTAAGGATCTGGTTAAGAAGATATTACTATTTAATGAGCTGAAGAAGATAGCTGATAGTCAAGCATTGTGGCAATGGAAATAAAAAGGAATAGTTCCAACCACCACTGCATGGAAAAAATTAACAGCATCCACTGAATAACTAAATGCAGGGGGAATCAAAATACAATAAGATAAGAAGTCTAGCTGTCTAGAAGGCTGGTGTACCTTTGACAGAAGCATGGGAGTCAGAAAGGCTGGTTTGAGAAAGAAGAATGAGAAACGGTTTGGGCATACTTTGTGTTTGTAGTAGTTCTGCACTGCTTTTGAGTTATAAAGTCCTTCCTTTGAGAATCTGATGGAACCAATGGATCCTCTCTTCAGAAAAAAAAATGCATTCATATTTATGTATATTTGTAATGTACATAATGAGTACCTCTGAAATTGACAGAGTTTTCTTGACCTAAGCTGGGCCAATCAGAGCCCTTCCTAGAATTTTGTACTTTATATGCAAAGGATCAAGTCAGTCTCTCCCTAGTAGCTAAATCTGTAAATGCTGTTAGCTGATGTATTTCCTAGCACATGAGCCTGAGAAACAGAGAATGATCAAATGCAGAATGAAAGGAGAGAGACAGAAAAAGGGGGTTGGGGACAGAGAAAGCCTGATAGAAAAAAATAAGAGGTCAGAAATGAGAGAGGGAACATATCCTAATGGCAATTGAGTCCATGGATCCATCACACTCTTATCCTTGGGTTCCAGGAGATATCCCAGTCCTTTGTTGAATTTGGAATTCACTATAGGTGGACCTCTAGTTTATTTCCTACCCACTGCTACCCAGTTTCTTACTTAATACATTCCTGGTAACATATACAAAAGTTGATTATGCAAAAGTTAAATGCATTGAATATTTTAGGAGCAGCGTTTTTTTCTAGAGAGCTGAAAAATAGTGTTCAATTCCTACTTGCAACTCACCTTTAAGATACAATCTTTGATAATGTATTTCTACCATGTATTATATGTTCTAATTTTGTCCTAATTAATATCTACCTGACTGAGGCTAAAGAGTCAGTGGGTTATATTTAACTGACTCTGTCTTTGGACAATTGTATTAAGTTTAGAAAACCTGTACTTATTATTACTAGCATCAGCATTTTCATTTTTCCATTTTCTACTCATATTTATAAATAATGGAGAAAATGTAATAAGGTATTCAAATAATTGTGTAAACATATACCAAAAATGGTGATGCTACTGAAAATAAACTCTTGACTGCCAGGCTGCGCCACCGTGTAAGAAGCTTAAAATGTTCATCCATCAGCAGATGCATAAATGTCACAATTCAATGTATAAAAAATGACTAAGGAATGACATTGTATAATGTAAGAAAGTTTTAGTTGATCTAAAGTTGAAACCATAAACATTGACGATCACCCATTTTGCACTCATAGTTGACACTTTTATTTTTCAAGGGCAACGTGCTAAAGAGATTACAACACTATTATCATCGAGGGTGTTTATTATACCCAAATACAAGGATTATACTGCTGACCCATTACTAACAACACCCAAACTTTGAATTGATTCTAACAGTTGTATGGTTTGTAATGAACCTGACACATCTCACTCAGAGCACAGAAGTAGTTACAAGGTAGTTAATAAATATTAGAGGAGTGGTATGTGGCAATCAACAAGAGAGAATGGCCATTACAGAGAATGACTACACAACTGTGGTTTAGTACCATGGCCTTTATCAATTAGCCATGAGTAAAAATAAAGGTAAGAATACAGTAGAGTTTTCCACCAGGTGAGATGGCTCATGCCTATAATCCCAGCACTTTGAGAGGCCAATGCAGGAGGATCACTTGAGCCCAGGAGTTTGAGACTGCAGTCAGCTATGATCGGGCCACTGCGCTCCAGCCTGGATGACAGAGCTTAAAATAAAATAAAAAAGAATACAGTAGAGTTGTACAAATTGTCTCTGTTTTATTTTGTATAATGGAATACATTTAATTTCTTTTTAATCAAATGAGGCTTTAGACAAGAAGTAAATTTTTTAAAAAACAAAAAAATTATAGTTTGTTGGTGTGAAATGCAGAGAGATTTTAATTATTAAAAATAATGTTGGCTGGGTGTGGTGGCTCACAACTGTAATCCTAGCACTTTGGGAGGCCAACTCGGGAGGATCCCTTGAAGCCAGGAGTTTGAGACCAGCCTGGGCAACAGCGAGACTTTGTCTCTACAAAAAATAGAAAAATTAGTCAGGTGTGGTGGTGTGCACCTTTAGTCCCAGCTACTTGAGCCCGGGAGTTTGAGGTTGTAGTGAGCTATGATGACGCCACTGCACTGTAGCCCAGGAGACAGAGCAAGACCTTGTCTCAAAAAAATAAAATATGTAGAAGGGGTGGGAAGAAGAAAAGAGAGAAATTAAGATATAGATTGGACCTTACCCCACTCAGCTGAAGCCCAGTGAGCAATTTCTGTAGGTTTAATCAACCCAGCCTGACACACACATGAAAGGAACGAAAGAAGGTAAAGAATCAGAATTCAGTAGAGGAAAAGGGAAAGGGGCATTTTAACATTATGTTACCAACCTAATAATTGTAATGAAACTTCATTTACATGGAACTCAGCTATCTGAAAAGCTCATCTATCTGGAGCACAGCAAAGAACCTAGGGAATAAAGGAGATGGAAAAAGGCCTCTACAGAAGCAAAATGGAGATCATCAAGTCCCTGCCCTAAAGATCATGCTCATTACTCCTAGATATTCCTCGAAGCCCATTCTCAGAGGCTATTAATTTTTACTTGGATTTGATTTTAAAAGACTTGGAAATCTAGTTTCCAAACCCATTGAAAAGTAAAAACAATAAACTAGATGGAGGAGAAACTGTCACAGCAGGCATGCAGATAGCAGTGCAAAGAGAAAGCTGGACATCTGTAAGCAGGGTGCATTTGAAAAAAAGCATAAATGTTAACTTGATCAAAAAGCACAGCAATTTAGTTCCTTTAGTGTAGGGGGGAACAGCTCTACATACCTTGGTAGGCGTTGGGGAAGAAATTTTTTAAACTGATGTCTATAATGACCGAGAGTAATCAAGAAGGTTAAATTATATTCAGTATAAAGACACTCCCTGAGTGAGACAACATTCAACTTTATGTAAATAGTTCCATAAGGCACATAATAAAATTTTGAAGATGGGGGAGTTTCATATCATATTCAGAAATGCAAAGAAGTGAAGTGTACAAATGAACACCACAAAGTATGTATGCAAGGCCAGAAGCTGCAGGTATGAAGAGGTAATGACCCTCCCTGGTCACTCTTGCATGGCTTCTGTTCCCGCACAGATTCTCACTGCATCAGTTTGTGTTATGACACTGCTATTTGTTTATTCCCCATTTTGTTATTTTCTAATCCTGTCCAAAAAGTGGCTAAGTGGTGGGAAGAATGGCGCACCAGTCTGTGAGTTTGTAAATTGAATAAGAGCAAAACATTAAAAATTTAAACAAGTAGATATGAAGGTATTTTCAATTTATCCTAATTTTGTGTTATCCAGGATCTTTCAGGGGATGCTTGTATTCTACATAAGATAGAGAAATATCATTTACATATTTTAAGGAATAATCCAAAATAGAACAAAGATTTATGTACAAAGATGTTCATAACAGTAGTATTTAGCATTTTTAAAATTGGATGCAATCTAATTGACCAACGTTAAAAAGTGGTTAAATAAATTATCTTACATAAATATTTGATGGACATTTATGCAACCATAAAACTATATTTTATTAGTCAGAAAATTTTTATGGCATGAAATTCAGTTAAAAGATAAGATACAGAATTGTATGTGCAGCATAATCTCAACTATGTACAAAATATATAAAAAGAAGATGGGATGAAAATATCCCACGAATAATAGCCACAAAAAAATTTTCTTAAACCTAGGAACAAACTGTATGTGTATTACCCACACAAAGAAAGCTATAAATATTTGCCAGAGGATATTTAAAAAGCCCTGAATAAATGAAAAAGTATACCATGTTCCCTGATGGGGAGGCTCAGTATTGTAAAGATGCCATTTTACCCATTATTTGACAAATTCAGTGTAATTCCAATCAAAATTACTATAGGATTTTTAATTAAATTGACATGCTAATTCTAAAATTCATCTGGAAGAATACGTGCTTAAGAATAGCTAGGATTTTTTTGTTTTTTAAGTATAATGAGGGGTCTCTTCCTACCAGATATCAAAACATACACCTACAGTAATCAAAGTGTGGTATTGGCTCACAAATACGAAAATAGGTTAATGAAAGAGAATAGACCATCAACTACTAGCACAAACATGTGGAAGCATTTCAAATAATTGGGACTAGGTGTTGGGACAATTGGTTATCCATTTTTTTAAAAAATATGTATCTTTTACATCACACCGTTCAAAAATAAATTAACTTCTCCTCCCCAGCGACTAGCATGGGCCAAGGCCTAAAGACGCAGCAGCAAGCATGGTGAGGCCAACATGGCTGGGACTGGTATAGCTGGAGCCAAGCAGGCAGCAGCAGCAGAACTGGGGCCGAGGGGGCAGCCAGCATGGCAAGGAGATTTGTTACATACAGGGGTATTGAGCAAATGAGGAAATGTATTGGGGAATGCTGAGAGCAGATTTCTCTCTGTCAGAGAAAAGAATTACAAATATGAAAAGGGAGAAGCTTAAAATGAACTTTGTGACACTGAATTGGAAAAATCGGTGTGTTTTATATGTCTATTTCCTATTTTTGATGCTTGTGTGCTGAGATTAGGTAAGATAATGTTTTTCCTTGTTTTTGGGAAATACGTGCTGAAGTGTTTAGAGTTAAGGGCTTCATGTCCCCAATTTATTCTCAAATGGATCAGAAAAAATATACAGTATATATATAGTATATATGTAGGGAGGAGGAGAGAGAGAAGAGATGAAAGCAAAGGTGATGAAATGATAACAATTGGGGACTCAAGGTAAAAAGGTTATAGGAGTTCATTGTGCTATTCTTGCAACTTTTCTGTAAGTTTGAAATTATTTCAAAATAAAAAGCTTGAAAAATAAATTCCAGATATATCAAAAATCTAAATCTACTTCTTGGAACCTATCTCTCAAAATACTCTCACATGTACATAAAAATATTGTATATGTATAAGAGTGCTTATTTCAACATTCTTGATCATAAAGAAAAATTAGAAATATAGGAAATATTCATCAATAGGAAATGGTTAAATAAATTGTAGTATATCCATACCACAGAATGTTGTACAAGCTTTAAAAAGAATAGGGTAGACTTATATGTACTGACATGGAAAGATCTCCAAGATATATTGCTAAAATGGAAAAGCAAGTGGACTTATAGAGTATGATCCCATTTATGTTGTTAAAAAAAAAGTTTAAAAAAAACTGCCTTGAAGGAGCATATGTGTGCATACGCACATGTATCAATGCTTATAAACACATAGAAAACAGTCTGAAAGAACACACACTGAACTATTAGCAATGCTTAACTCTAGGGAAGGAGAATGGTACTATACTTTCCAAGTTTTCCATAGTGGCCATGTAATACTTTAATTACCAGTTGAAAAAAGCCTAAGTACCAAAGGGCAGGAATATGTACAATACATTTTTGAAAGATTGCCTCTCAAGTTGATTACAATATTTAATGTTGGGAATTATCTTTATTTATCTGGAAAATTCCTACTTCCAAACCCGACATATAGGAAATTGGCCTTCCCATGGACTGTGCCCAGGTACACTTTATCATTAACTTAATAGAGGATTAGGCAGCCTGCTGAGCCACTCCCTAGTTGCTGGGCCACAGTCCAGAAGTGAATTCCCTTGCAGCTTTCCAAAAGGAGGTCAAACAAGTCCTCAGGGACTCTCGACAGAAAGAAGTTGCCAAAGGCTAAATTTGGCATTGAAGTCAGGCCCTGGACTGGGATAAACTGTGCCAGCACTTTTCAGTTATGCTTTCAAGACCTTGATCAGAATAGGCAGGACTAGATAGCTATATCCAAGAGCAATTTAGCAGCCCAAACTGGAAAAACTTATCCAAGCCGGAGTTTTGGGGTAAACCTGAAAATGGAAAATTCCTCCTCTACCTCCTTCACCCCTACTATCTCTTATTTGAAGGAATAATTCCTGCCAACCTGATCAGATCCTCAGTTTAACCCTTCTCAAGACAGGAAAGTAAGGCTGGCCATATTTGTATTTTAATCCCCCCAACCCCCATTTTAGGTGTAACTGGCTAGTTTTGTATTTAAGATGCTGCTTTTTTTTTTTTTTTTTGGTCTTTTCTTCTCATACAATATTTTATTGAATTATAATTCATATATCATAAAATTCATCATTTAAAGTATATAATTCAATGGTTTTTTGTGTATTCACAGAGTTGTGTAACCACGACCACAATAGATTTTAGAGCATTTTCATCACCCCAGAAAGAAACCCTGTACCCATTAGCAGTCACTCTCCATTTCTCATCAATCCTCCCAGCCCTAGACAACCACTAATCTAATTTCTGTCTCTATAGATTTGCCCATTCTGGACATTTAATATAAATGAAATCATTCAGTATGTGGTCTTTTGTGTGTGGCTTCTTTTACTTAGTATAATGTTTCTCAGGTTCATCTATGTTGTAGCATGTGTCAATACTCCATTCCTTTTTATGACTGAGTAATATTTCATTATATGGCTATATCACATTTTATTTATCCTCATTAGTTGATGGATATTTCAGTTGTTTCCACTTTGGGGCTACTATGAGTAATGCTGCTGTGAACATTTGTGTTCAAGTTTTTGTGCGGACATTGTCAGTTCTCTTGAGTATATACCTAGAATTGCTGGGTCATATGGTAACTCTGTGTAACTTTTTAAGGAACTGGCCAAGCTGTTTTCCAAAGCATCTGCACAATTTTACATTTCCACCAGCAATGTATGCCAGTTCCAATTTCTCCATATCCTCAAGCCACACCTGATGTTTTCTGTCCTTTTGATTATAGCTATCCTGTTGGGTATAAAGGGGCATTTCATTGTGGTTTTGATTTGCATTTCCCAAATGACTAATGATATTGAACATATTTTCATGCACTTATTGGCCATTTGTATATTTTTTTTGATGCTATTATAAGTGAAACTGTTTTCTTACTTTTGTTTTCAGATTGTTCATTGCTAGCACATAGAAATGCATTTGCTTTTGTATATTGGTCTTGTATCTTCCGACCTTGCTGAACTTATGTATTAGCTTAATAGTTGTTTTTGTTTCGTTTTTGAGGCTGGTCATCTTGATGAATGGGAGAAAGTTTGCTGAGCTAGGACAGGTTCTCAGCTGTCCCGGTCCTACCATATCCTTTCTTCCCTTCTAATTACCTACTTTCTGTTATCTCCAGGAGTAAAGACGTAGCACATTCCTTCTGAAAGTTTGCCTGCCCCTGGTCTGCTTCTTTCTGATCTGTGGTAGATATCTCTTTGGTTACTAATCCTACATAACTAAAGTCCCAGCCACCACTTACCACATAAACTGCTAACATGGAGTTTTCTAGGGGACAAAGACTGCAATAAATTCCTCATCTGCCACATCTTCATAAATCTGATTTCATGCATCTGTTCATTTACTGCAATTTCTACCTATAAAACCTAGGTTTTGTATGGTCCAATTTTGGTGTCACTGTACCAGTATGATTTTTATTATTATTGTCAACAAGTACTGTCTTAGTCCATTCAGGCTGCTATAACATAATACCACAAACTAGGTAGCTTGTAAACAACAGAAATTTATTTCTCACAGTTCTGGAGACTGGGAAGTCCAAGACAAGGTGCCAGCTTATTCTTTGTCTGGTGAGGGCCCACTTTCTGGTTCAAAAACAGTACCTTCTTTCAGTGTCCTCACAGGGTGAAAGCAGTGAGGGTCTCTCTGGGGTCTTTTATGAGGGCACTAATCTCATTCAGGAGGGCTCTGCTCTCATGATGTAATCACCTTCCAAAGGCCCCACCTCCTAATACCATCACCTTGGGGGTTAGGATTTCAACATACAAATTTTGAGGGGGCATAATATTCAGACTATAGCAAGCATTGAGGAGGGGAGATCTCAAAGAAAATTCTACCATTTTAGACCATGGGGTAACCACAGCTGCAAATATTCTATACTGGCAGAAGAAAGTGAACTAGTGGTAGTCTGGGAATATAGCATCAAGCTACCATCCACTAAGCTGAAGATTAATTTTGTAGTAATTGCTACTATAAAAAAATAATATTTTAAATTATTTACCAACTAAACAACATTTACCAATTTTTTTAAAGCCATCAAAAAAATAAGGGAGGACATTATATAAAACAATCTCCAAGATACACTATTTTGTGGAAAAGCAAAATTATAGAAGTCTATGTTACATTAGTTTTCTATTGCTACTATAACAAATTAACACAAACTTAATGGCTTAAAACAACACAAAGTTATTATCTTATAATTCTGTAGGTCAGAATCCTATATAGGTTTCACTGGGCTAAAATCAAGGTATCAGTAGGACTGTGTTCCTTTCTGGAGTCTTCCTTGCTCATTCAGATGTTGGCATGATTCAGTTCCATGTGAGTGTAAGATTGAGGTCCCCATTTCCTTGCAGGCTTTCAGCTGTGGGGTTGGGTTTCTCTTAGGTCCTAGAGACCTCTCTCTGGTCCTTGCATATAGTCCCCTATATTTCAAAACCAGCAGCCAGGTTTCAAATCCTTTTCATACGCCATCTTTCTGATTCTTCTTCTGTTGTCCCAGCTGGGAAAGGACTCATGTGTTTGGACTGGACCCATCCAGATAATCCAGGCAAAAGAAGGGGGGAGAATGCAGAGTGACTGTTAATGGGTAAGGAATTTCTTTTTTGGGTGACAATTTTAGAATTATTAGCAGTGATGGTTGTACAACTGTGAATATACTAAAAACCACCAAATATACTAAAATGGTGGATTTTATGGTATGTGAATTATATCTCAATTTTTAGCAAGTATAAAAACCATTTTTAAAAGTATAAGCTGATCCACTTGAGTTCAAACCTGATGTCACTATTTCATTTCATTTCAACAATTTCAGCATGGGCAACATAGCAAGACCCTGTCTCTAAAAAAATGAAAAAAAAAATTAGTTGGATGTGGTAGCATGCACCTGTAGTTCCAGCTACTCAGGAGGGTGAGGCAGGAGGATTGCTTGAGACCAGGAGTTCAAGGCTGCAGTGAGCTATGATTGTGCCACTGTGCTCCAGCCTGGGCAAGAGAGAGACTGCCTCTAAATAAATAAATAAATAAGTAAACAAACAAACAACTCTTATTGACATTACTAGATACTGAGACAAAGATGAAAAGACTTTGTCTCTACCTTTCAAGAGCCCGAAGTCTAAAAGAGGAGACAATCACATGAACACATTGTAATTAAGCCTTGTCAGGACTAAGGTAGAGGTGTGCTTTGGGATCACAAGGGCTATATTAGGAAACCTGGACTTTATTCTAGAGGCAGCAGGGGACCGTGGCAGGTTTTCACACTGGGATTGACATGATCAGTTTGTGTTTTAGACATATCATCCTGGCAGCTGTGTTGAAGACTGATGTGCAGGCAGTATGGCTAATATCAGAGAGGTCAGTTAGGAGACAATTGCGGTAGTTTGGGTGAGAAATGATGGAAGCCTGAATGACAAGCAGTGGTGCTAAGAATGGAGAAGTGAAGTGGGAATGCAGAAGTGAGGAGTTGTTTGTTTTTCATAAGAGAGCATGGCTGTGCTTTTTGCAGAAAATGGAAAGGAACCCAGCTGAGCAGTGGCACCTCTAGCACTGAAGCGTTGGGTACATAAGAGAGTGGGCACAATAGGATTCTTCACAAGATGGGGCTGTGTTTGAATGAGGGCACTTCTGGACACCTCAGACCCACATAGACTACCTAGGCAAGGAACAGTCCCTGCTCATGGTTATTTGTCTGAATAGTGACTAAAAGTTTTGAGAAGAACCTTGTGAAAGGACAGAACTTTAAATTAATTTAACATGCAGATTTTTTTTTGAATTGTTGGTCTGTATTTATCTTTTCATAATGGGAAGGCATTTCAATAATCAGGATGCATTGTGTTCAGGATCTAATTTCCCAAATGTCAGCATGCAATACATTTCAAAAGTAATTCACTTTGCAATGTGTTTTTCCCATTACACTCATATGGCAGAAATTGTTGCAAATAATAGCCTAAGAACCTGTGATCTTCATTATATCAGCTAAGGGGTCTGACTGGGCTGTTGACAGTGAAGGTTATTTCTACTGAAAAGAGAAAGAGAATTCCACACTATTTCAAAGATAAAAATATTGGATGTCTTCTATCAACTGTCCCCCTACCTCTCTCTAGCTTCACACTTTCTCTTGATTCCTCAAGCCTGTCTGTTTATAGTTGCCTGAACATGACTAAATATTTTGCCTCTGTGTTTTGCCTGTACTTCTCCCTGCTTAGAAAAATGTATGCCCCTTTTCTTCCATATATTTCCATCTAACCTTCAAAACCAGAATTTACCACTTTTCAGATGCCTTCCCTAATAAACACATCCCAAGTGTGATCACTTTTTTTTTTTGGAGACAGGATCTTGCTCTGTCACCCAGGCTGGAGTGCAGTAGCACTATCATAGCTCACTGCAGCCTTGAACTCCTGGGCTCAAGTGATCCTCCCACCTCAGCCACCCAAAGCACTGGGATTATAGGCATGAGCCACTGTACCTGGTCCCAAGTGCATTCATTTTTTTATTTTTAATTTCCTTATCTATTGCAGCTTTAGGCTACACTATACCATATTTTCTTGCACTTACTAAAATGTTTCTTTAGATTTGTGTGTGTATGTTTTAGCCTCCAGTTAGATTTTACATTCTCTGGAGAGTTCAAGGGCTGTGCCTTTTATTTCTTTAGCATCCACCAATAGTACAATGACTTACATAAGAGTGAAATAAATGCCATATCTGTGATATACTCTGATTAGCCATATATATTTGACAGTGGTATCAAGAAAGATTTTGTTAAACAGACATCAAATCAATTTCAAAGGTTAAAGATGAAATGTGAACATCCAATCTGTCCCTTGTGAATCTTTCATCTGAGACCTTGTTAAAGCTTCTCTTGTTTATATTTATAGTAGTTGCCTTTATCAAATCTCAGGATAACAATTTACTAATGAATGGATGGAATATTCTGTCCTAGAAAACAAGGTCAGTCACTCATTGCCAATTTATGCTTCAACAAATTTAATTATTCAACAAACATTTATTAAGCATATACTACGTAGATAACCTATAGTAGACTCTGAAAGGCCCTTAAATTTATACTTTATTTGAGAAACCAAGACACATAAAGTGAAATAAAAAAGAAAAAGAGAACAAAAACTTGTCTTAGTTTAAGTTCCAAATAAGTGACCCAGAAAACATGGTGCTGAGTTGGAGGGGTGGGAGAGGAGACATAAGTGAAGGAGTGGCCGGTGAACTCTTACGGAAGGTATTATGATGTAAACTTGGCTTCAAATGATGGGCAAGGTAGAGACCAAAGGCACAGAGGCAGGAATGTACATGCTATGTTTAAGTGGCAATGGGTGTTTAATGTAGCTGTATAAAACAGTATGTGAAGAGCTTTTTAAACTCCACAAGATATAATTATTATTGTTGTTTTAAACAATCAATATTAATTTAGACATTAGACATTAGCACCTTTTCTGGTGCTCTTTATTTCTTCCTGCATTTCTGGGCTTCTAGCTGGGATTCTTTTTACTTTTGTCCAAAGAATTTCCTCTATTATTTCTTTTAGTACATGTTAGCTGACAATGAACACTCTAGGTTTTTATTTTTATGAAAATGTCTCTATTTCATCATCATTTTAAAGGTATAAAATTCCCCTCCATTTCACCTTCATTTTGCTGGGTATAGAATTCTAAGTTTGCACTAATTTTTCCTACTCTTTAAAGATGCTATTCCATTGTCTTCTGGTTTCCATCATTTCTAATGGCTAAGTTAGCTGTCAGTCTTACTGCTCATTGGAAGGTAATATGCCTTTTTTTTAAACCCTGGCTTATTTTAACATTTTTATATTTGCATTTAGTTTTCAGTGGCTTGACTAAGTGTAGTTTTCTTTGTATTTATCTTGTATTGAATTCAAAGAGCTTCTTGCATTTGTGGCTTAATGTCTTCTGTTAGTTTTAGGGAAATTCTTGGCTAGTGTCTCTTCAAATATGGCTTCTGCCACATTCATTGCCTCCACTCCTTCTGGGACCTCATTGGCAATCATATAAGATCTTTCATCATGTCCCATATGTTTCTTATACTCCTTTATCCACATTCCTTACTTTTTTCTTCATGCTTCAATCTGGATATTTGACCTATCTTCTAGTTTGCTAATCTCTTCTGCTGTGTCTAATACTGTTAAACCAATCTTTAGAATTCTTCATTTCAGTTATTATATTTTTCCATTCTATGATTTACAATTAATTCTTTTTTATTGATCCTAATTCTCTGATGAAATTCTTCATTTCTTCATCTAATTCCTTAAACATACTAGCCACAGTTACTTTTAAAAATCTGTGGCTAAAAACTCAAGATGTTTGTTACCTACAGGTTTACTTCCATGGTCTCTTTTGTCTCTTGATTTTCAGTCATTTGGTTCTGTTTCTTGATATTACTGATTTTTCAAATTGAATGCCAAATCTTGTCTATGAAAAATTATAAGACTCTGGTTAATGATATTATCCTCCATAGAAAAGTTTGTTTTTTGGCAGTGAGATAGACTTTGGGCATATCACCTTTATCCAGATAAGGCTGGCTTGCTCTTAATTCTAGGGCATAATCCTTTCAGGGGGTCTCCACTTCTTTGTTCACCAAAGTCCTTTCTGCCTGATAGACTCTGAACTCCAACTTCTGTCTTCCCAGGACCATTAAGCTACTTACATCTCTGCTCAGCTTTTTAGCCTCTTAGTAGCTGTTTTTAATTTTCTTGGTGTCTCTCCCTACATATGTGCAGCTTAGGAGTCATCAAATGCCTAGAGGCATTTGCAATTAGAAAGTGGACTCACTCCTCTGCTATTCTCTTTTCTTGAGAATTTTATGATCCTAAAGTTCTGGATACCTAGATTACTCTCTGATGTCCTGAAAAAGCTGTGGTTTTGTGTTTTAACCAGATTTTATCATTGTTCTCAACAAAAATGTTAGTCATAACCAGAAATGAAAGTAAAGCTACCAACTTAGAAATAGTAAAAAAAAAGAAAAAAAAAAAGAAAAAAGAAAAACTTAGTTCCCTTAATTAATTTTTAAAAATCTCTATTTTTTTTGTATATGTTTATAGCCTGTTTCTAAAATTTAAATGGGAAGACAAAGGAACTAGAATAGCCAAGACAATTTTGAAAAAGAACAAAATTGGAGTATTAATACTACCTGATTTTCAGATTTAACATAAAGCTACAGTATTCAAGATGATATGGTACTGGTGAAAAGGTAGACACATAGATCAATGGAGCAAAACAAAAATCCAGAATAGACCCACAAATATGTGGCCAGTTGACTTTTGACAAAAGTACAAAAGCAATTCAATGGAGAAAGGGATAGCAAAAAAAAAAAAAAAAAACAACTCTCAAAACTCAACAATAAGAAAACCAATAATTTGCTTAAAAAATGAGCAAAAGTTTGAGTAGACACTTTACCAAAGAAGATATACAGATGGTAAATGAGCGTATTTTCATGTTTTAATACATGAAAAATTATTAAGGAAGTGAAAATTAAAACTGTAATAACATACCACTATACATCTATTAGAATAGCTTAAAAAATGACAACACCAAGTGCCAGCAAAAATGCAGAGCAACTGGAACTCTCATACATTGCTGTTAAGAATGCAAAATGGTATGGCCACTTTGGAATATGGTTTGATGGTTTTTTATAAAGTTGAACATATGCTTAACCAATGAGCCAGCCATTTCACTTCTAGGTATTTATCCAAGAGAAATAAAATCTTATTTTCAGACAAAAATCTATACACAAATCTTTATAGAAGCTTTATTTGTAATTACCCAAAACAGAAAACAACCCAATGTCTTTCTGGTAAATGGATAAACAAACTGAGCTGCATCCATACAATAGAATACTATTTAGCAATAAAAAGGAAATTTGCTAAGTTTGCTAACTTTGGATGAATCTCACTATACTAAGTGAGGGAAATCAGACTCAGAAGGTTACATACTGTATGATTCAATTTATATGATGTTCTAGGAAGCAAAAGTATAGGTGTGTTTAATGGTTGCCAGGATTTGGAATGGGGGGAGGGATTGACTATGATTATATGACTGTATGTGTTTGTTAATATTTATCAGAATTGTGCATCAAAAGAGTATCTGTAAATTTTGAAAAATGTAAATAAAAAATAAAAAGCTTGATTATTGTCTTCTCAAAAAATCTTTCTAATGTAAAATAAAACAAAGATACATAAAATCACGTAAAATGTATAGTTAAATGAATTTTTATGGGGCAACTATCCTTGAAACCCAACTAAGATCAAGAAATAGAACTTTACCTCCTAGTCTAGAACCCCCTTTCATGTGTCCAATTTGAGTCACAAACCCCTCTCTCCTCCCATTAGTAGTCACCTTCTTACACTTTCATAATTGTTATCACTCAAATGTGCATCCCTAGATACTACAGTTTAGTCTTGTCCTTTTAAAAAATGTTAAATGCTTTTAAACTCTCTTTTAAGTTACAGGTTCTCCTCTAACCCTTTCTTTTCCTTACAGTTTATCAGGCTCTTTGAACTAGAGAGTTTCCCATGGTCCAAATGTTGCTGATTACACACTTGTGGTGAGATACAGCATGTTCCTCTGTCCTCTGTATTTCCTGAAATTTGGCTGCTAGATCCAGAGACTGGATCAGACTCAGGTTTCATTCCTTTCCAAAGTGTCTGGCAAAACTATAGGAGTTTCATGGTATTTGGTATTTCTCTTTTGGGAATGTTGCCAAGAGATTGGTGCCTAGCGAGACAACAAAAAGCACATAATGTCTGGTTATTTATCTTTTCATGATATTAGCAGCTGTTGATGCTTAATATTTATATCTTTGAATTCATTGGGTTGCAAAATGGAGATGTTATAATTCTATCTTTTCTTTTTCATTTTTTAGTTGGAAAACTGTTATAGACACTTCTCCTCATCTATTATTTGGTTACCCCGTAATATAGTTCATATAGAAAATGCAGGATAAATCTGTGATTCTTTCCCTTTACTTACCATATTTCAAAATAACAAATTAGTTCCCTATTATCTTTTGAAGGTAAGCATTTTCTCTTATTGGAAATCTCATTCTGAACTCATGAGTTTAAATATATTTGATAGCTTTTAATTTATCGAAATTGTTATTATTTATTGAAACTCAAATTGCCCCACCTTTGGCCAGTGGGGGCTTCTTTAACTTGGACCCTTTGTACTTTTGGCACAATCCTGGTAATCTTTGATAACTTCCTTGCTATCTAGTTTGACAACTGGTTCATTTTGTACATTTCCTACCCCAGTCTTGGAATCAGCCATTTCCCTAAAATGCCCTGATTCTTTTAATGAGAAATGATATTTCAAAGTTACATTCTAGGGGTTAGGGATGTTCCTTGCTGCTGGGTTGGGCATTGTTTTCAATGGCTGGTCATTGTTTTTAACAGACAGAATGGATGGCATTTTCAATGGACAGAAAAAGGAAATGCAGGCACACATACACACACACACACACACACGAATAAATTTAAAGATGAAATAATTCATGAGTTTATATTGGTAATGCCAATTCAGATTCAAGACTATAGAGCTCTCTTTTAACCTCTTCTATATTCCATCCGTATCCCCTTTCTTCCTTACCAAAAAGCCCTATCTCAAGGAGATGGGGGATTATAGAACGAGAATATCCCACAAGTACTCATTTCTTTCATTTTGTACTATACATACAACAATCTTAGAGTAACAATACTAATACTACCACCAATATGAGTAATAAAATAATTTAAAATTTTTATTTTGCATGTGCTCTTTCATTTTTCATAGTTGTACTATATCTACATCGTCAGAGCACACAGCGAATATGTATCATACTCTCTCCCTTTTAGCCCTCATTTAGTCTTAGTTGTGCCAGTAACTGTATTTAATGCTCACCACTAGTCCTTATGTTGATATCTCTCTAGTCATTTTGGTTGTCTGATGCTCATTCTCTAGTAGATTCCTCAAGAAGAGCTCATGGGAGCAATATTCCTTGAGGTCTTACATATTTATAACAGTTTGCCTGTATCCCTTATACTTGGCTCATACTTCCTTTCCTTACTTATAGTAATGATATTACTCCATTTTCTGATGACAATCTAAAAAAATTAAATGTGAAGATAATCTAATTTTCTTTCACTTATAAGTCATATATTCTTTTCCCTAGAGGCCCAAAGAATTTTTTCTTTTTCTTTAAAATCCAGTAATTTTACTAGAATTAATCATTCTGGGTATTTTGTGTGTCATTTCAAATCTTTTTTCTGAAAGGTTTTTTTTTTTTGAGACAGAGTCTCCCTCTGTCGCCCTCGGGTAGAGTGCAGTGGCGTCATTATAGCTCACTGCAGCCTCCAACTCCTGGGCTCAAGCGATCCTCCTGCCTCAGCCTCCTGAGTAGCTGGGACAACAGGTGCACGCCACCATACCAGGTCCTCCCGCCTCAGCCTCCCAGAGTGCTAGGATTACAGGCACAAGCCACCACGCCCAGCCTTGTAAGGTTTTCTTGAATCTAGTTTTAGTATTTGTTCTGTTCCCTTTTTTTTCTTCTTTAGGTACTTCTGTTACCTATATCTTAGACCTTCTTTGTCACTCTGCAATATTAGTCATTTTCTCTTAAATCTTTGTCTCTTTCTGAATTTAAAGATGAATATTAAAGATTTTCTTCTTTTTCATCTATTTCTTTGTAGGCACTACTGTTGAATTTATTTGCTCTTATTCTCTTTCTAGCTTACTCTTCATTTCTTAAATTATTTTTTCTTTATTTCTAATTATTTCCTGAGTTCTGTCTTTTCATTTCTGAGTTTCTAATTCTTATTTCTGTTATTTCATATCTTCTATTATTGTCTTAATGTCTTTTATCTCATTTGAAAATAATATGTTACAGTTTTGATCTGTTTTGTGGGTATTTCTTTCTGGGGTGCTCTCATTGCCTGTAGGAATGTTATTCAGCTCCTTGTTTCTTTTTTTTTTTTCCTTATAAAGACTATGGGACCTTCATATTTTTCTGTTGCTTCTTTCAACGTGAAATTTGTTTTTCTGAACTTTTGTTATAAAGTGGCATTGAGGAAAGCTTTTCTTACTTCACAAAACTCCCCCCATTCACTTGGAGGAGTGTTAAAAAATAAGGCAGCTTGCTTCATGATATTTCACCATTTTGGTGTAGAGCTTTTCTTTCCCTCATCTTTTGTCCATGTCCTATTTGATTTTCATCCCACTCCAAGCAGCTTCTCTTTAGTGTTAGTCTCTGCCCTGCAAAGGAGCCCTGGCAGGTCTGTTTTGAGAATTTATAGGAGCAAGGCTGCTGCAGTCTCTTCAGACATTTTTCCCATGGGCTTGACATCAGTATTGATCAAAACCCCTGCCAATTTCACCTGCTGTTCTCAGATAGGCCTTCCCTCTCTCCGGTGAATACCTATTGGCAACTTTTTGGTCCTCCTCTTCTTAGGCCCATCAGATGCAGCTTCCTTATCCTTTCTCCCAGACAGGCACTGATACCATACTGATCTGTGGCTATTGGTGGTTTGTCCCCACCCACTTGTATTTTGTGGGGCTAACTTGTTACCTAGTTTTGTGGTAAATGTTGTTCATGGATTATTGGTTTTGCCATCCAATTGTTCTCTCTGTTTTGATGTAAGGATTCAGAGGGAATGAAAAACTATGCTGCTGATGCTGTCATCTTCCCAGAATCGTCTCCCAAGTTAATTCAATTATAAGTGTATTTTGTATTACAGTCCCTTTGGGAGACTTCTCATAACTTATGGATGTTGATGTCTTGTTTCTATTTGGGCCCAGGATGGTGAAGGGCTTTAAATGTTAGCTGTTTATGACACCACAATTAATGACCAAACATAAGGAAACTAAAATATGAACATAGTAAATTACCAACTCCCATGAATTTTTTAAAAAACATTTAAATTTAATTACAGCAGAAATATTTCTGAGGATTTGGGGATTGTTTTTAACAATAAATTAAAGAAACCATTTGTGTATATATTCTCAGGATTAACACAATGCAGCTTTCTTTTATGGGGTACATGTGCATAAATTACTTGTGTACAAGCCTCATAGGATATAATATATTTGTATATATTGCAATAATAAATTTTACTTTAATTTTACTACTCCTGTTGTTGGGAAATTATAACAACTGGCCAAAAAAAAAAAAGATCTTCAGTAGGCAGGCAGTCAATTGACAGTATCATTAGCTCTGACAGAGCCCAGCATGAACTTTTAGAACTAGAAAAAGTCTCAAGTGGTCATTTCATCCAGACCACGGCCTCAAGAATCTTTCTAACGCAATGCATTTAAATGCATTTGTTAACAATGAACAAAATCTGTAAGAAATGAGTTTTTGGTTTGCTCTCTAGTTTTGCTATCAGATGAACTAAGGTGTAGTGACAACAAGCATAGCAGACAGGAACAATACTTAAGCACGACCTCAAAAAAAAAAAAACAAAAACAGAGCTATGGTAGCTAGGAAACAGCAGCACAGATAGTGCATTGAAGAGGAATAGTTGAGGAGCCGGGGTAACTCTAGGACCATGTTATGATGCTATGCAAGTGGCATTGCATGTGGTTGCCATAGCTACAGAACTGCACAAGCTATAGACACACAGACCCTATGTACCCACCCACCCTGCTGCCACTGCTTTCCACACCTGCCCCTGTGAGTTTTCTACAGCTCCGGCATGAGAAGGAAAAGGCCATATGGCTTATATCAAAATATTTTTTTCACTTCTAAAAATCAGAATACCAGAGATTCAGAGCAGAAGGCAAGGAAACATTAGAAAATGCTTATATTTTCCAAGGGTCAAGAGGCTGCAGAACATCTACTTGAGGAGGAAAGGCTGGTGGCCCTCCACATCTACTCTCCTGTTCATTTGCCCTCTCGATTTGTCTCCTTGCTACACAGATCCCGTCTCTCTCTACCTTCCCCACCCCCAACTTTCTGCCTTGACAGCGGCACAGGGAGAGGTATAACGTTATTCAAGGGAATACGTGTGGATTGAAGTGGTAGAGCAGGGATTAGATATTTTGGTGCTCTATTTTTTTCCAGTGGGATTAAAGAAATGCTTTTGAATGCCACTGCCTGATTTAAAGTGAAACCAGGTAAAACAATAGTGGTTGTTGGGGTAAGGGAGTGGGGAGAAGAAAAAAGAACAGGAGAGGGAAGTATCTTGGATATAATTAGGGAGGTCCCTAGGTATCACCCTGAATTTGGGAGTTGGGAGGTAGGCAAAAACAAACATATATTGAGGAGGCACCCAAGGGGAATATTTAATTTTTCCTGGCGTACTCTTTCTGGTAAACTAACTTGTACTTAGACAACTGGGGGACTGACTTCTTTATATTCATGGATATCATGATGTGAATAAAATGGTTTAGGTACTTTCTGGTTCTATTTTTGTGACTTCAGAGGAGGCGAAGACTCCAGACCCTTTTGGCACACATTCTTTCTTTGCTCAGGCCATATAAGCCAACCCTGTCCTAAATATCTAAGACAGTGTGGCACAGAGGAGAGATGGTTCTGCCTCTTGCATTAGTTTCCTAGGGCTGCCATAACAAAGTACCACAAACTGGGTGGCTTTGAACAGCAGAAATGTATTATCTGTTCTGGAAGCTGGAAGTCCAAAATCATACTCGCTCTGACACCTGTTGGTGAATTCTTCCTTCCCTTTTCCTAGCTTCTGGTGGTTTGCCTGCTCTTGGGTGCTTCTTGGCTTCCTATCCTCCATTATCATGTGGTGCTCTCCCTGTGTCCCTGTCTGTTCACGTGGTTTTCTTTTTATAAGGACACCAGTCATATTGGATTAGGGGCCCACCCTACTCCAGTATGTCCTCATCTTAACTAATTACGTCTGCAACTATCCTATTTTCAAATAGGGTCACATTCTGAGGTACTGGATGGTTAGGATTTCAACATATCTTTTGTCAGGAGACACAATCCAACCCATAACACCCTCTATCCTAACTGAGTTCAAATCCAAACTCAGACACTTACTGGCTGTGGGATCTTGGGTAAGTATCTTAGCCTCTCTGAGCTGAGGTATTCTTATCTATGAAATGAGATCAAGAGGAGGTCATAATACCTCATAGGATTGTTGCCAAGTGAAAGAGTAGAAAAGGACAGAAAAGGAGTAAAGATAGGTGCATACATGGTGGAAAGTGATAGAGTGGCCTTTTGTGGACTTGCTCTTTCATAGAAAGAAGTAATTCTGACCCCACGAGTGAATACTAAGGTATTAGGGGTAGGGGATCAGGCTGTGTGATCAAAGGTGGGTAAGCAAATCTCTTCACATGATCCTGTGTGGGTCCATTTAAAGTAAAAAGCATTTGATGTTGTCTGAATTAAAAGGCAGGGGTGTAGTTCATGTCTTGAATTTGCCACTAGGCTGCCTCATACCTAGCCCTGCTTTGTGATGGGATGTGCTTCCTCATGTGTTCCCAGGGTATTTGCTTCTTGTGATTCTAAGGAGGTTCAGCTGGGCTAAGTACAGATACTCTGTGGTTCATCTATTCCTTCTTTCATTCATTCAACAAATATTTATTGAGTGACTGAGGAAATAGAACAAAGTAAAGAATCTGCTCTCATGGAGCTTTCACTAGAGGGAGAGACAGACAATGAACATATAATTTATAATGCCAGATAACTATAGATACCACAAAGAAAATAAAGCAAGGTAAGGGGATAGAACATTAATGATGAGGGTAGGCAGGGAAGGCCTCTCAAAACAGAATTTGAATTGAAACCTGAATGAATCGAGTGCCTTTGTGCTGTCTGGGGAATGAGCATTCTAGACAGTAAGATCGGTAAATGCAAAGACTTTGAGACCGGTGCATACGTGGTGTATTCTAGAAGCAGCAGGAAGGCTGCTGTGGTTGGAGATGAGATGTGGAAAAAATTAATTACAAAAATGTGTAAGTTAAATTCCAGAGAAATTATGGAAGGCAGTATGACACAGGGAAAAGTGTCTAGGCTTTAAAGCCAGCAAGACTTGTATTCAAACTCAAGCCCTGCCATTTACTAGTTTTATGTGCTTGGACAAGTCAACTAACATTTACAAGCCTCATTTTTCTTATCTATAAAGTGGGAAAATAAGATTTGTTTTATGGGGATGTTGTAAATGAAAGTGAGTTTTAAATGAGGTTTGAAAAAGGATCGGCTTTGGAAGATAGATTTGGGTTTGAATTCTTCTTTTATACCTCTGAAGCCATAAAACTCAGATTTGGCTTCTTCATATATAAAATGGGAATAATATTACATAATGGAATTGTTATGAGGATTTAACTAGATGAAGTATGCTTTTATGTTTGGCAGTTTCATTATTATGTGTCTGATTGTGGATTTGTTTTTTATTTGTTTTACTTGGGGCTCAATATTCTCATTTAATCCAAAGACTCATATCTTTTTTCAATTCCAGAAAATTCTTATTCACTAGGTCTTTGAATGATGTCTCTTTCTCTGTTTTCCATTTTCTCTGTAACAGTCAAGATGGGCTATGTCATGCTGTAGGAGAAACAATCCCAATATCTCTGTAGTTTAAAACAACAAGGTTTATCCCTCATACCTGCTACATTTCCACTGAAGGTTGACTGGTGGTCTCTGCTCTGTGTTGTCCTTACTCTGAGACCCAGTTGACAGAACAACCACAATCTGGAATATGCAGAAGTTAAAAAAAAAAAAAGAATGTAATGAATTATGCATTGAGCCATATCACTTCCACTCACATTGCATTGGCTAAATAAGTCACATGACCACACCTAACTTCCAGGTGGTGGGGAAGTACAAACATCCCATGTGTCCAGGAGGAGAGCAGAAAATATCTGGAGGTCAGCAATAATAACTATCACACTCTCCTTCTGGAACTCTGTTAGATGCATCTTGGACTCTTCCATTCTATCCTCCATGCCTCTCGACTCCTTTTTCACATTATCCCTTTATCTCTTTCTGAGCTGCATTTCTTAGATAATTCATGAATTCTCTCTTCAGCTATGTCTAGACTACTATTAAACCCAACCACTGAGTTTTAATTTTCAAAAATTACATTTTTCATTTCTAAAATTTGTTTTAAACCCACTTGCTCTTCTTTTATACTGGCCCTTTGTTGCCTAATGGGTTCTATTTTTTTCTTTATATTTCCTTTTTAATATGAGGCAATAGTCTTTATTTCCTTTATATTTTTAAACATTTTAAGTTTCTTTCAAATTGGGCTACTATTTCTGGTTCGAGGAGTACAAATCCTCATGAATCGTATGTGCTAACTCTTGAGATGATTTGTTTTCTTGCTTAGTTTATAAGTTTTTATTATGACCTCATCTTCATTGAGGATAGATAGTCCCATATGCCCTTGGTTATAGAAATGTCCCTACAGGGCAGTTTTGCATTTGCTTCTGCAGAAGTCCCATGAGTATCCCTGGATCTGGGCAAATTCTCATGTTAATGCCTTAGCTAGGATCATGGAACCACATGGGAGGTATGAGTTCAGGCCCAATACTCCATTCATGGGCAGGGTGGCCTTTAGTTCTGCTTTCTCATTGGTAAATCTTTTTCCGCACATTGCCTTGGGAAGATAACCAGCTTTGCTAACACTTCCAGAGGCTGGTTAGAGGGATTTTGTAGCTCCCATTTCACAAATGGTGCAGACCTTTGAGATTCAGGGCTGGATGTAGGTAGCTGAGGCCCACTCCCCCTCAACACGGATCCTAAAATCTGCGCTCTGCTCCTTATGCTGCCATAGGAAAACCAGCTCCCATCCATGAAGGCCTATTCCAGGCTCCAACATCCCAGCAGCCATTCACTTTTTGTTCCCTCTCATTCTGATTTTCAGAACTTCTTTCATTTCTAGGACCTGGAGACACCTCTTACTTAATTTGAACTCAGTTATTTATTTAAAATTAAAAAGTGTATTATATTTTAATTAGCATTTCTATATGCTTGGACTTTGGAATGGGGTTATTTTAAATCACCTCAGTTCTCGATGTTGACCAGACTTTCCTATATCTTTTAAGGTGAGCAGCCTTAAGATGAATGAGTTCAATCAGATGATAGCCAGTAGATTATGAAGGGCCAAAAAACGGTTTTTAAAGAGAAGAGACATGAACTTATACATATGCTCAAGGAAAGAAACCATGGACGTGGGAGAAATGGCAGCTCTGGGAATGAGAGGAAATATTGCACAGGGACAAGGTTGGAATCAAGAATAGAAGATCTTGGAATATGGAGCACTGGTAGAGGGATTAGCTTTGAACAGAAGAAGCTTTACCTTTCCTTAGGAACATGAAAGCAGGAAGGAGAGAGTGTAGGTTTACATAAGTCGTGGGGAGTCTGGAAATCGAGTCCCGATACCTGTTTTCTCTGAGGTAGGATATGAGGTGAGCCGTGGAAAAGGAACCTGGGGAATGTTGAAGCTTGACAGTATCAGCTGTGAGGAACAGGAGAGTCAAATATGGACACATAAAGGAACTTCCAAATAGACAAGCAGGTCCCGCTGAGGTTGGAAACCATGCATTTATAGTGCCATCAATCCAGTGGCTGGATAATATATTTTTCCGCAGTTCTAAACTGCTCACATGTGGGAGCAGAGAAGTGCATGGCTGGGTTGGTTGAGAGTCAGAGTTTGCGAGGCAGCTGCAGATAAAGGACAAACAAATACATGGGAACAGAGGATGGGAAGAGTGTGGTTGAAGTGATGAAATAGGAAAACTGAGCTGACCATGAACTAAACCCATCTTTGAACAGTAACATAAAAATGGAAGGAACCGGGCCATGGTTAATTACACAGCCCCCATGGCACAATCAGACTTCTGGAAATGGCAACATCATGCAGGACACAGTGTTAACTTTTGTGGCTAAGTTTTCTACTTATCTCTTAGGTAACAATTGCCCTGGATTGTGGTGACAACTGCAATGCAATGCTGTTTCTGCTTTGGCTAATCTTGATACATAGTTTTGCTGACTGTCTCCTTATGGTTTCCAGTTTAAACTCCTCGAGGAGAGAGCATGTGATATGATATGGCTGGTATCCACCCCTAGTGGGCAGAGCCCTTGTTCCAGGCCATTCCATAGGCCTTTGACCTTTGGATCAGGTGTCCAGCCTTGGCCCAATCAGTTGAGGCCTGGGTGATGGGATTAAATGGCCAGGCATGTACTTGGTGCATAAGGGACCTCTTGGGAAAGGCCTAAGACTTTCCACAATACCTTCCAGAAGGAATAAAACTGCAGGCAGCACTTTTCTCATAAACATTTGAATAGAATTTCCCCTCCTGGACTTCATAATAGGTCTCTATCCATTTCTCAGTTTCTCACTTCTCTCCAATTTGAGTAGCTGGACACAGTTCAAAAGTTCCCTATATAGAGCACCTAATTGTGTAAGTTGCATATGCTATGGTTGCTTGGAATTTACTCCACCTACACCTCCCTATTCACATACACATATAAATAAACTCACATACTCTTTTTTTTTAACCCCTGGCTCTCATTTTGAGGAAGAAATAAATTATTTTCTACATATAATTTTCTTTCTGGCGTGCCTACATTAACACTAGTAGTGTAGAATCTTCCCAAGTGTGATAAAACGAGTGGTTTCAGTTTCAAGGTGGGATTTTTATCACTTAATATGGAACATTCTGGCAATGTCTACCAATTTATATTATCTATAGCAGGGCTCAGCAAACTTTTTCTCTAAGGGACTAGATAGTATTAATAAATATTGTAGGTTTTATAGGCTGTATCACAACCACTATCAACCACAATGACTCAACACTCATTGTACCACTAAAGCAGCCATAGACAATATGTATTAATAAATGAATGAGAGTGGTTGTGTTTTAGTAAAACTTTATTTATTAATACAAAAACAGGCAGTAGGCTGGACTTGGCTACAGGTTCATACTTTACCAATCCCTGCTCTAGAGGATAATTATTTATGGCTTCTGCTATTTGGCAGAGTAAGAGTTGAATCTCACAATGGTAGCGGTTTTTCTAACAGATGGCATGGAGTTTCACTGTTGTATTGACTTTCTTTATGAAGATGAAATTATACAGTGGTAAATAATTGAAGGTCACCACATTACACAACTCTGGCATGCAGTGCCTAGCCTATGTGGCCATATGCAGCAGTACTGAATATAGTTAAAGTGATTTTTCTGCAGTTCCAATTTGAGACCAGATTAAGCAAAGGGACAGGTACTGTATTCATTCACTTATCCATCCAACGAGGTTTTTTTTATCCCTTATTGGTTCAGACACTGCAACAACTGCCAAGAACACATAAGTAAATCAAACAAGGTCTTTGTCCTCAAGGAGCTTATGCTATAGTTAGATGTTCGTTTCCCAGGGCTGCCTTAAAAAAGTACCATGAATTAGGTGGCTTAAAAAAACAAATTTATTGTCTAAAAGTTCTGAACACTAGAATTCTGAAATCAAGTTGTTGGCAGGGCCATGCCCCCTCTGAAAGCTGTAGGTGAGAATCCTTCCTTGCCACTTAGCTTCTGGTGTTTTCTCTGCAATTCTTGGCATTCCTTGGCTTACAGCTGCATCTCTTCAATTTCTGCCTCCAAAGTCACATGGCATTTTCCTCTTGTTTGTCTGTGTCCCTGTCTCTTCTCTTCTTATAAGGGCACCAGTCATATTGGATTAAAGGCCTACGCTACTCCAGTATTACCTCATGTTAACTACATAATTACATCTGCAAAGACCCTATTTCCAAATAAAGTCACATTCAGAGGTACTGGGAGTTAGGACTTCAACACATCTTTGGGGGTAGAGGAAACACAATTCAATTCATAACATAAGGTAAAAACAAATGTGAAAAATTATTGTTGCTATAATGGAAGTCTGTGTAAGGTACAGGGTGAGGGCAAGGATAGAGGAGGTACGTTTTATCTGGGAAGGTCAGAAAATGTTCTATAGATGAGGTGAAGCTCAAGCAGATTGTGGCAAATGATGCAGAGTGTTTGCTGGGCAGAAAATGGGATTGTAAATTGGGCCTGGGGAATGGAAGAGCATCCCCCACAGGAGCAGAAGCAGAGGCAATAAATAGTGTGACAATAGGCAATAAATAGCCTATTTCATAACAGTCCACCACAACCTGAAAGGGGTTTGGGCTTCCTGTTTTCCAGAAAAATTAAAATGAGGTCCTAAACCCCTTGGCTGTTTGATGCATCTATGACAGTTATTTGAGATCACTGGCAGCTCGCTGGCGGGGATGGGGTGGGCAGTCTAATTGGAAGGCAGAAGGCTGGGTGGTGGGTGACTAATGGCAGCTACAATGGCATGGTAAACACACTGTTTTTACTTAGTTTGCCAGTTATAGATTAATAAAAATAGCAACGTTGTCTAATGATGCCTTTAGTAACACTTCACATAAGATAGAGAAGATGTCAATTGTGTATTTCAAAGAATAATCACACCAAGAGGTGGCTTGAGGGAACAGTGACTGAGATTTTGAAAGGGGGCAAACCCTCCCTGTGGCCTATCACCCATTGGCAACCCTAGAGATTAAGTATTGTTCCTGTCTAAGCACTGTGCTAAGTGATTAAATCCATTGTATCTCATTATCCCCAATTTACAGATGAAGGCATGGAGGGTTACAGAGGTTAAATACATTGCCCTACTCACACAGCTAGTGATTTTATTTCCATAATAATATAAATAAATAATAATAAATGTATGAACTAGGATTCTGCACTATCCAACACAGTGGCCACTAGCCACAATTGGCTATTTAAATCAAAATTTATTAAAAATTCTGTTCCCTGTTGCACTCATCCACTTTAAGGGCTCAATAGCTATATGTGGCTAAGGGCTACCATAGAGCATTTTCATAAAGAACAAGATGATAACTTTATAAATGAGTACTGCTTCATGATTTTGCTCATGTTTGCATTGTGTTTGTGATCATATTGGCATGGCCTAGCATTCCCCAATGGTCCCTGGCAAATGAGAAAAGAAGAGTTGGCCATAGTATGTGAATGATGCTAATCTATAGTTCTTTACAGAGCTATTAGAATAGTTCTTTATTTGAACTATTAGATTACCTTCATTAATACAGTGGTATTAATAAAGAAAAGTTGAGAGATGTAGTTTTATAAATACACCAAAATCAAAAGAATCTGCCCTGAGACAACCAATGTTATCTTTACATTGTAATCAGTTATTCAGTTCGGCAAGATAACATCATCCATCTCATTAAATTAGTATTGTCAATTTAAATATCATTGGCTCCATAGTTCTGTTTAAATTTAATCTGAAAAAAAGCCTCTGGTTTATAAAAGCTATAAATCTTGGGAGTTAGTACTTGTTTTTATTTTTGTGTACTTTAAGATAACATTATACTAAAAATAATTTAAATAATTTAAGTAAATGTAAGAATCAGTGGAGGATTTTTATTCACTTTTAGAAGGGGTTATTCCAGTACTCAGGATTCAGAAACACTGTGTGATAGCCTTTAGGGTGAACATATCTCCTGTAACACACAGTCACAGGCCCACCAAGCTTGCATGGTTGTCCAGTATCCTACTGAATCTGATTAACTGGGACACTGCTGGCACCAGTACACCATAATTCTACCCAGGGATATAGTATGACACCAACTGCTGCAGCTGGCAAGGCTTCACACTGACGAAGCATTTTACTCCATAATTTTCTAATCACCCCCCTGTTTTAGAATTCAATTAGTAAAATTTGATTTACACTATTCATAAATACAGAATTTCCCAACACCCCTTCATAGCTCTTAATACTCAGAAAATTTTTGCAGTAAGCAAGAAGACCACAAAGCAAGACTTGCACTTTTTGTTTTCTGACACACTTTTCCTGTCTTAATCTGACCCACTATTCTCAAGCACCTCACTGGTGGGAGATAGGACCAAAAGTGTCATTTTCGTATCACCACTTCACAATGGTTTTTGTTTTTAAATTTCAAAATATTAAGGGGATACAAATGTTTTAAGTTACATGGATCACTTTTGTAATGCTTGAGTCCCAGCTAAAGGTGTGTCCATCACCCAAATAGTGTCCATAGTACCCATTAGGTAGGTTTTTGCCCCTCCCCTCCTCAGCCCTCCTTCCCGGTTGATTTCCACTGAGTTTTACTTCCCTCTGTGCACATGTGTGCTCATCAGTTAGTTCCAATTTAATAGTGAGTACATGTGGTGTTTGTTTTTCCATTCTTGAGACACTTCATTTAGGAGAATGGTCTCCAATTCAATCCAGATTGTTGCAAAATGTATTAATTCATCTTTTTTATGGCTGAGTAGTACTCCATGCTACACATATACCACATTTCATTAATCCACACATGAATTGATGGGCCCTGGGGTTGATTCCACATCTTTGCAATTGTGGATTGTGCTGCAATAAACATTCAAGTACAAGTGTCTTTTTGATGAAAAGTCTTTTTTTCCTCTGGGTAAATACCCACTAGTGGGATTGGTGGATTGAATGGTAGGTCTACTTTTAGTTCTTTGAGGAATCTCCATACTGTTTTCCATAGAGGTTGTACTAATGTGAAGTCCCAAAAACAGTGTATAAGTGTTTCTTTTTTCTGCATCGGGGCCAGCATCTATTGTTTTTGGACTTTTTGATAAATGCCATTCTAACAAGGGTAAGGTGATATCTCATTGTGGTTTTAATTTGCATTTCCTTGATGATTAGTGACACTGAGCATTTTTTCATGTTTCTTGGCCATTTGTCTTTCTTCTTGTCGGATGCTTCTGTTCATGTCTTTTGCCCACTTTTTAATAGGGTTGTTTGTTTTTTTCTTGCTGATTTGCTTGAGTTCTTTGTAAATTCTGGTTATTAGCCCTTTATCAGATGTGTAGCTTGTGAATATTTTCTCCCATTCTGTAGGTTGTCTATTTGCTCTGTTGATTGTTTTACTGAAAGATTTCTTATCTTCTCACTTAATCTTTGGCCTCTAGCTTTCCCCTTGAAATCTGCAGATGAATTTCACACTCACTAAAGCAAACACTGCCTTCTTCACCATAAATGAGAAATAGAGGCCAATCTGGGCTGTGCTGTCTCATTTGGTGCACCCCAGGGCTACTGACAGTTCAAGCTGGTCTTATCACTGTAATTGCAACAGTTAGAGGAGCCCATTCAGGAAACTTCTATTAATATACACCACTGGGGAAGTAAACTATTATTTTTAGTGGTATTGCATATTACATTGAGACCCCTTATTTATGTTGTTGCACTGTGTACGTATCCCGAGAACCTTGCCTGAATTTCTTACCACTTATCTTACTTCTGGAAAGTACTTGGTAAATATTCCCACTATTTCCTGCAAAGTGAGACTTAAAGAAGACAGAGCTTCTTATGTAAGTGGCAAATAAGCTACAAAAATCCTATGAAACAGAAGGATACTATAAAGTGCTAAGAAAAACTGCTTAACACCTTTTAAAATACCCCAAAGATATGCAAACTAACACTGAGAAAAGTTCTAAAAAATACCTCCCTCCCCTGGAGAAGGTGTTTCTGGTTGTTTAGATAAGTAAGTAAAGCAATCTTTTACTCAGATTTTGCAAGTGTAGTTAATTATAATTGCTGAAGTTGATTATGCTAAGCTAATAATAGTACCATTTATTTGGCTCTTACTCTATACCAAACACAATGGCAAGCTATATATATATATATATATATATAGTCTTATTTATTCCTATAACCACTTAGTGAAGGTAGGTAATATTATCTGCATTTTACAGATTTTTTAAAAAATGGGGAGGTTTAGAAATTAGCCTGAGGTCACACAGCTACTAATGGAGTCAGAATTTGAACTCAGAACCCCCAAATTCCCAGGCCCATAATCTTAGCTCTCAAGCAATGATACAGTATATTAAGTGTAATAAGGACATATATGATAATGAGCTGTATTCCAGTTAATTTGTGCTACTTCTCAACTTAAGCATTCTTATTTTCAATATCTGCTTCCAATGTTCAGGAAAATGTCAAGACAAGATTTCATATGGTCAATTACAGATCATTCTTAAGTTATATCTCAAGGTGTTGGCAACTCAAATACCCTTCACAAAGTACCTTTCTTTTTGTTCTTAGTTCACAAGGTTTGGCCCTGTGTCCTAAAGCACTTTCATCTCCAGAGAGTCCTTATAAAGAGAACTGATGCCCCTTGGCATCCCAAGGAGAGTTCTCAACAGTGCTGTGCATCGATGACTTCACTTCTCCAGTGGGGTCCCATTTGTGGGAGAGTTCAGCCACCAAAGCTGGACATCCACGGAAACCATGACTTAGGACAGGAGTGGAATAATAATAACCCCCTTTAAAATTCAAGGGGAATTTTGAAAGCCTGATTTTTTTCCAGGTCTCTTGGTAAGCATCCCAATTTCTGTTAATTAAAAAAATACTGATTTTTAAAAAAAAAATATGGAATGCTTCACGAATTTGCGTGTCATCCTTGTGCACGCGCCATGCTAATCTTCTCTGTATCGTTCCAATTTTAGAATATGTTCTGCCGAAGCGAGCACAAATTACTGATCTTTAGAAAAATACAAGCAAGGTTTCATCTCAGGTTACTTTTAGAAGATCTTAGTCTTTATACTGAGCATTATTAAAGAAGATATGATAGTTAAGTATAAATTCCAAACTAGACTGTTTGTAGTGAAAGCAGGTATCCCCTCTCACCGTGTTCCAACTTTAGGCCCAGGGGCAGACCCAGAAAGCCTACCTTACCCATTATTACAGTTGACCCTTGAACAACATGGGGGTTAAAGGTGCCAACCCCCCTGCAGTTGAACATTCACATGTAGCTTTTGACTCTCCCCAAATTAAACTACAGATATCCTACTGTTGACAGGAAGCCTTACTGATAACTTAAATAGTTGATTAACACATATTTAATATGTTACATGAATTATACACTGTATTCTTACAATAAAGTAGGCTAGAGAAAAGAAAATGTTATTAAGAAAATCGTAAGGAAGAGAAAATATATTTACGATTCATTAAGTGAAAGTGGACCATCATAAAGGTCTTTATCCTGTTTGTCTTCACATTGAGTAGGCTGTGGAGGAAGAGGAAGAGGAGGGGTTGGTCTTGCTCTCTCAGGGGTGGCAGAGGCAGAAGAAAATCCACGTATAAGTGGACCTGCACAATTCAAACCCATGTTGTCCCTTACCAGTTTATTTCAGGGAAAATGTACCCCCAAAGAGAAGAGAAACAGTGGCAGGTACTGACTAGTTATTTCATATGCTGTGTAACCTATCCAAAAAATTTATCAAATATGGAATTTGTGATGTTTGTTACAAATTTGTCTAAAGTTTGTATTTGCACCATGAAGAAAAATGGTTTGCCAGGCAAGTAAATAATGTCTACATAATTGCATTTTATGAAGGAATGAGGATTTTAAGCCCAAGGGAAAAAACTTATCTTTTGCTGTAGACTGAATTGTGTCCCCCCCAAATTCACATGTTGTGGCTTTAACCCTCTATGTAATAGCCCTCATGATGGCATTAGTGTCCTTTTAAGAGACATTAGAGAGCTTGGTCTCTCTTTGCCATGTGAGGACACAGAGAGAAGGTGGCTGTCTGCAAACCAGGAAGAGAGCCCTCACCAGAATCTGACTGTGCTGGCACCCTGATCTCAGACATCCAGCCTCCAGAACTCTGAGAAAATAAATTTCTGTTGCTTAAGCCACGCAGTCTATGGTGTTTTGTTATGGCAGCCCAAGCTGATTAATACATCTTTAATTACTCCAGAAGCACCTATTTTCATACAAAGATAATTAATTTTACAGTTACCATTTGTATATGTGTTTATTAATGCAAATCTGACAAGACCTCTCCTTGGCAATGCTTTTATGATGCTCTTTATCTTACAAGTGATAAAACTGCCTTTAAAAAAGTTGTATAATGCAGCTTTTTCAGCAGTTTGGATAGGATTATAGCCAATTAATCAGAATTTGTGAAGTTTTACTCTTTTGGACTGTGAACTAAACTAAAATAAAAGGCTTCCCCACCCCCCACCGGGTGACTGAATGGACCCCCTTTAGGCCGAGAGGATATCCTAAAACTAAATTGTCTGTCAGGAGGAAGAGGTCAGACATGCCTCAAAATGTGCCCCCTCCCTTCTTGGAGATATCCTTTGTAGCTCATCAATAGGCCTAAGGCTATGCAAGACAAACCTGCAGGTCCCCAATTTAAACAACAGATATATGTCTGGTGACTTGTCTCTTCCTTATCTAAAACATTCCAAGCCTATAGACAAAGCTTTATTTTTTAACCAATTACAAGTCAAGGAGTCTTTAAACCCACCTATAACCTGTAAGCCACCCCCCCTTCGAGATGGCCTGCCTTTTCAGGCCAAACCATTGTATGCCTTCCATGTATTGATTTATGACTTTACCTGTAACCCCTATCTCCCTAAAATGTATAAAACCAAACTGTGGCCCAGCCACAGCAAGTCCACTTGCTCAAGGGTTCATGGGTGTGGCTCCAGGTCATGGTCCTCAAATTTGGCTCAGAATAAACTTTTTAAAAATTACTTTACAGAGTTCAGCTTCTTTTCCGTCGACAGAACCAAAAACTCCAAAGAAGTTATTATGTATCATAACAAATTAAATGTTATACATGGACATATTCTCATAGCTAGATTTTGTGTTTTATTGTAGGAACACTAAAATGGAATGAATTTATGTTGATTATCATTGAAGCTGAGTGTTGAGTACATATGGGGTTCATTGTACTAGTTTCTCTACTTTTGTGGATGTGTTAAAATGTTGATAATACAAACTTTTAAATGAATGCATAATACAAACATATGAGCTACATACAAGCTAATGGGTGCACAAATTCACTTTGCAGTATGTATGGTTACTTAGCTGTGTTTTCCGTAACCTTTTTAAAAAATGGAAAAGAACAACCTCCTGGCCCCATTTTTAAAAGTGCAAACTGTACCACTGATTTGAATGGGAGAGAATGTTTTACACTTTATTTTTACAGCTGCTTATCAGTTTCCTAAACTGAATTAGGGTGGAGCACAGGGTTCAAGAATTTCAGGATGGGGGGCCTAAGGGTTTTGTTGTTGGGGTTTGAAGATAATGATATCTTCCCAGGATAACCTCTTGGAGTGAAGACATTTCCCCAGAGGGGGAAAGAAAAAGTAGATATCTTAAAGATGTCTTCATAGAGTTTACAAGTAGTTGGAGCTTAACAGTCTGTGGAGAACTCTGCCAGCCTTGTGGGAAAATGATTTGGTATTCAATTGTTTTCACTTGGGCACTTTCCCAAGCTATGCCTGGTTCAGACTAGATAAAGCCTCTCCACTCCATCCCACCCCTCCTCCACCCTAACATTCCCTGAACCCTAGGTGTGTGTGGCAGGCTTGCTTCACTCAGGCTAAAGCAGGGCAGGAGCTATCAGGTAATTAAGGAAAGTATCCTTTCAGTCTTTTGCCTACTGACGTCACACCATGGCTGCATTCTCTTGGCTTTTGTGTGTAAATGAGAATTTCCACAATTTCAAAGGGAGTGTCTATTACTGTTTGGTTGCTAGCTGAATAATTATTTAGGTTCTTGACCTCTTTACACAATCTGGATTTCCATGCCTGTGAGATATGAATTGAGCTGAGGACTTTATGAGAAGTTGAAGGATTTTTTTTTTTTGCAGAGTTTTCATTTTACTCATAACCTAGTTTTAGACTGGAGATGTGGGTGGTGAGCGTCCCGGACCTTCGTGAGGCATTACACAATCTATTAGAGTTACACAGAGTGATAGAAAAGTCCCCATAACCCACTTTTAAAAAGTGTTTCATAATATAGACTCTGAAGCCCTGGAAAATTCTTCAGGGCATGGATTATTGACACTGTTTCTTGATGGAAGGGAAGAATTCTTAAAACAAATACTCATTGCTCCTCTAGTTCACAAGGGAAAAGGGGAATGGAAGACCAGGATAACAGCCTAAGGGGGTTGGGGAATGCTTTGCCTCTGGGACTTGTCAACCACTGTTAGTTCAAAGGTTTGGA
This sequence comes from Daubentonia madagascariensis, assembly GCA_023783475.1. NCBI lineage: Eukaryota > Metazoa > Chordata > Mammalia > Primates > Daubentoniidae > Daubentonia > Daubentonia madagascariensis. Next base: position 15,986,737 of record JAKFHU010000487.1, read on the forward strand.
CCCCAAACCCAGAAAATATTCCCATATTTGGGATTAGATTTATCACAATAAACTTTCGTTAAAATGAAAACATACATTAAGTTCTTCTCTTTCCCTTTGTCTCCCCAGAATTTTTAGGGTAAATTTGTTGTATATGTTTTCATCACCGTGAATCATATTTTGAGAGCTCATAATGTGGCAATATGATTAGGTAGTTGGGAAAAGTTATATAGAAGTTTATGAGTCATAATGGTCCCAGATTTCAGGGAACTTATCTTTCAATGATTAAACAACTGTTTATTGAGTGCCTACTATACGCTAGGCACCATTCTAGGTACTGGGCATATGGCAAAACACAAGAAAGATAAGGTTCTAGTTCTCATAGAGCTTGCATTCTAGTGTGGATAGACTCACACAAGACAATGGGACATCAGGTAGTAGTAAGTTTTCATATGAAAATAAAACAGGACAGGGTGATAGAGAGTAGATAAGTTAAATTGGGTGGTAAGGGAAGGCTGAGAAGGTGACACTTGAGACCCAAATACTGGGAAAAAGCCAGCTGTGGAAGACCAAGAGAATTCATAATCCAGGCAGAGGGAGCAAACAGTCAGAGCAGAAGCTTCAAAGCTTAAAATGCTCAAGGAACAGAAAGATCGGAAGTATGGCTACAGCTTGGTGAGCAGGGGAGAGGGTCATCTGGTCAGAGACAGGACCAGAAACCTGATCATGTAGAGCCTTGAAAGCCAGAGTTTATGCTAAACCCAAAGGAAAGACATCAAAAGGTTTTACATAGAAGAGTGATATTATCTGATTTGCATTTTAAAATATTACTCTGGCTACTATGTGAAGAATGGATTATATAAAGTGGCTGTTACTGTAATTCCAGTAAGAGTGACGGTGGCTTGGATGAGGATAGAGATGGAGAGAAGCAGAGAGATTTGGGATATTCTGGAGGTAGGGTGGATAGCAGCACTTGGTGGATTCAATATTGGGGGCCAAGGGAACGGATGGTCTCCAGACCCTCGGCTTAGGCTCCTGGTGGAGCTATTTGCCAGATAAGGAAAGTCGGGAGAGGAGTAGTTCAGGCTGGGAAAGTAAGGATTTGCCCTGGGACATGTTAGCTCAGAAATGCATGTAAAACATCCAAATTAGATGTGAAGGAAGCAGCTGGTTAAGAAGGAAGGCTGGGACTGGAAATATAAATTTGGGAGATATCAGCACAGAGTGGGACAGGAGCCAGTTGAAGTGGGTTGAAGAGAGAATGGGAGGTGAGAAATGAAGACAACTTTTTATAAGATGACTTGCTGTAAATGGGGAATAGAGAAACAGGGTTGCAGGAGCATGTGGGATCAAGGGCAGGTTTTTAAAAAATAGTTACTATTTTTTTTCTAAAGATGGGAGTACTAAACTATGTTTCTGAGCGGATGGGAATGATACAGAATTGAGGGGAAAATTACAGTCTGAGAAGGGTCTTTAGAGGCTACCTATTCCATTTCCTCCAAACGTAGATGCAAAGAAGGAGGACAGTTTGGAAAACTAAAAGCATAGCTTACTATTTGAATATATGTTACTGCAGGCTTTGGGAGAGGCATGGGACAGAAAGAGAAGACAGGCACGGAGAAAGGGATTAGGGAGGACAGGAAAGGAAGGAAATGTGATTTTAAAAATAGCAGAGTCAGAAAATATACCTATGGCACCTGGGGAGGGGACTGAGGAATGAACAAGTAACACCCCCACCTTCTGGAGACAAATTTTTCCAGGAGACATCATCAGTTCCATCATCCACTGGAGTCTGTCAGGCCTGGGGAGGGCAACAGTTAAGAAGGGTGCTGGTTCTGCCCCGTGCTGCAGACAAGTGAGTTATAGAACTTCTGTGTGCTCAGTTTCCTTGCCTGAAACCTGGGCTTAGGAGTGCTGAGCTCATAGAGTTAGTATGTGAATTAAGTAAGACCATCCTTGTAAAGCACTTGGCATATTGAGTATCACTCTAAGCATTTTGAACCTTTGGGCACATATTTCTCTAAGTTCCTTGAAGTCAGGGAACATGTCCTGTTGTTTTTGAACTTTCCATGACACTTTATATATAGTCTTAGCCTGAAGTGAATTTTGGATGCTTGTCTTCTTTCCCCCCTTTTCCTTTCCTTTCTTTTTGCTTTTCTAAACCCTAGGTCTCATTTCCCACTTCCTGCCCACCAAAGCCTGCCTCAAAAGCCACCTGTCCTCCACCTCATGCTGCTCACCACCTTACCTCATATCCCTTCACATTTGTGTCTTCAGCCTATAGAGTGCTCTGTTGGAGGTATAATCATTGAAAGTTAGCATGAGGTGGTGCATTATCTCTATTCTGTCTTCCCTTACAAAGCAAGAAAGATATCAAGTATGATCACTGTCTTAGTTGATTTTGTGCTGCTATAACAGAATGCCAGAGACTGGGTAATTTATTAAAAAAAGAAATTTACTTGGCTCATGGTTCTGGAGGTTGGGAAGTCCAAGATCAAGCAGGTGCATCTGGTGAGGGCCTTCTTGTTGAGTCATCCCATGGCAGAAGGCAGAAGGGCAAGAGCACAAAAGAGAGAGAGAGAGCACACCAAACTCACTTTTATAACAAACTCACTCTTGAGATAATGAACCCACTCCTGAGATAATAGTATTAATTCATTCATGAGAGTGGAGGCCTCACAACCTAAACACCTTCCATTAGGACCTACCTCCCAACACTGTTGCATTGAAGATTAAGCTCCCAAAACCTGAACTTTGGGGGACACATCCAAACCATAGCAATCACCTTGATTAAAGATGAAAGTATATACCAATATTAAATTTACCTTTTGTAGTAGAGTTCATGTATAATTTTTCTTCTTAATCTACTTGATTAACTTCACAAAGATTGGTTTCCAGGAAGCTCTCCCTAAGACAGCAGCTCAGCACCATATCTTAGTCCATTTCACCTTTGTATGTATGTCTTGGGGGAGGGGGGTTCTCACATTAAAATATTAATATAAACTCCCTAAGGATAGAGACCCTGCCTAGTTCTTTTAAAAAAAGAAATGTTTATTATGAGATGTTTCAGCCATAGTAAAAATAGAAATAAAAATAAATACACATGTGTACACTCCACCCACTTTAAAATATTACTTACACAATTGTAGCTGCCTATGTCCCCTCCCTCCCTGTTGGTAATCTCTATCCTGAATTTGGTATTTATCATTCCTGTGCAGGTTTTTAATCCCTTGACTGTATAGGTTTGAGCCCACATAAAATTCTACTCTTCTGGGTTTCCAGCATGAGCACATAGTAGATTCTCTGTCAAAGTTTTTTGAATGAGTGGCACTTGCTTTCTTAAGAATAGGAACTGGATATTTTCCCTTTTTTGTTACTCTTCCTAAAGTCTTCCATATAAGTAGGCAATGTGTACTTAATTGTAGTTGAGCTTTATAAAACCTACAACATAAAATATAGTTATCCCACCAATTTTTATGGTGTATAACCGTAATAGGGACAGAATGTAATATTACAAAGTTGAGTAATAAAATTGTCTATGTAAGTTGGGGGAAGGAGATTGCTGTTGGGAGCCCTACCAGTTGCCACTTGTGGGTACTCAGCACCATATCTACCTTTCTGGGCTCTTGTCTTTTTCCACAGGAGAACAAACTTGGATGCTACATTTCCCTGACCTTGCCAACAGTGTTCAGCTTACACGCCACCAATGAGAGGCACTTGCATGAAATTTGGTAGGGGAAGAGGAGAAGCCATTGTTTTCTGGAGGCAGCAGCAGATGGCTGAGGTGGAATTTTGCCTAAAGCTTTCGGGTGTTCTCCTGAGAATCCCCCCATTGGTTCTACAGGAAGCTCATATCAATGGCAGGAGCTTCCTTGTGATTCCTGCATTTCTAGATTTCCTGAAAAAGGTATCCTGACCACCACCATTCCTACAGCTTTCCCAGAGTTGTTTAAGCCTATATTTCCTTGTATAAACCCCTTTCTATTTGAGATGCCTGGAGGGGTGTCTGTTTTCCTGACCGCATCATGACGGATAAAAGAACCTAGTCCACAAGCTTCCATTGGAAACCCTAGGAAAGTAAAACTTGATATAGAGGGTCCCTCAGCCCTTCAGAGTAGTGGTGATCATGCCTTTGGAATTGATGGAACATTGAATCTATAAAACTGTGTGGAATATACTGAGACAAAAGAAGTGAAGTATAAAGATATTTTAATGTTTTACTATACACATGTAACTGCATAGAATGTATTTGAAGAACACACAAGAAACAGGTAACAGGGAAGAGATCTAGGTGGCTGCTATGGTTTGAATGATGGTGTCCCCCCAAATTTCATGTAGAAACTTAACCCCCATTGTGGTGGTATTAAGAGGTGGGGCCTTCAAAAGAGTGAAGAAAATTATGGTAATGTATAGAAGACCACACTGATACAGATTTTTAGAAATGTTTAATGGTGTACTGATTGGGTCAGGCATTTCTTATAAAACATAACTCAAAAGAATTATCTTATATAAAGGTTATTAATGGAAAAGCCTGTCCACAGTTACAGGGAGTTTTAGAGTAGGCTGTTGTCAGTCCTCAAGTTACACTGTAGTCATTCATTTTAAATCTTAACAATGATAGGAATAATTATATAATAAACTCATCATAAGTACCTAAAAAAAAAAAAAAAAAAAAAGAGGTGGGGACTTTTAGGAGGTGTTTAGGTCATGAAGATTCCTCCCTCATGTATGGGATTAAGATCTTTATAAAAGAGGCTTCACACACAATGCAGCGCTTTCTGGCCCTTCTGGCCCTTCTGGCTCTTCTGCCAGGTGAGGACACAGAATTCCTCACCTCCAGAGGATGCAGCAACAAGGTGCCATCTTGGAAGCAAAGACCATGCCCTCACCTGACACCAAACCTACTGGCACCTTGATGTTGGACTTCCTACCCTCCAGGACCATGAGAAATAAATTTCTATTGTTTATGAATTACTCAGTATGTGGTATTTTGTTATAGCAGCACAAACAGACTAAGACAGTGGCTAAGGGACATGGGTTGGGAGAGAACTTACTTTCCACTGTATATGCTCTTGTACCTTCTTAATTTTATACTATGTGCATGTATTATCTACTCCAAAAATATATATTTATGTTTAAAAACATAAGCTGCATACAATTTTATAATAATCACATTTTCAAAAATCACAAACTCTGACAACATAAAATTTTGACCATGAAATGAGGAAACAAGAACTTGTACCTACTGCTCATGGGAGTCTGTAAAACTACTTGCCAGGGGATAGGGGAGGATGTCAACTTGGGAATATCTAGTAAAGTTGAAAATGCACAAACCTTATGGTCAGCAATTCCTCTTCTGTGTAAACACCCTGGAGATAATGCTTATGTATCGGGAGAAAGGTACAAAGATGTTCATTGCAGTATTGTTTATAATAGTGGAAAGAAAACTGGAATCGTAAAAATGTTCATTAATGGGGGAATAAATAAATTAAGATATAATAAAAAATTAAATACTACATAACAGTTAAGACAAATGGCCTAGCTCTATAAATATCAACATGGATAGATCTCAAAAAGGTATTTTTGAGAAAAGAAAGGGAGCTGCTGAATGATATATACAGTATGGCAGCATTTAGATAAATTCTAAAACACATACTAATAGTAAAGTACAAAAAAATGGTCTAGAAGGTGTCATACTTAATTTGTGAGAGGAGTGGTCTCTGCTAAGTGATATAGGAGATGGAGGTTATGACAGAAAACAAAAGAAATTTCACCTTTATTATTCTACCTCTTTTCAAAAAATCTGAACCAAAATGATAAAATACCCCCTTTTAAAATTCTGGTATAGTTTTATTTATTATCTGTATTTCTGTGTGGTACTCTTCAAAATAATATTGTATGTTCCCTACTCTGCCACTCATTTCCCAACCCACTTCACTCTGGATCAAGCCCTGCTTCAGTCAGGATCCCAGCAGGAAACAAAGGGCACACTCAAATTGGGTCATTTGAGGAGAGTTTAATATAAGGACTATTTACAAAGATGCTGAGAGGATATAGGGAAGTTGAGAGAATAGTGTGGTACTGCAGGGGCAGGTAACAGCAGGAAGCTGTCACCACCCCAGGCCTGCAGGAAAAGGGCAAAGAGGCTTTGCAGGAGCAGGCCTGGGAGATACTGTGTGAAGAAAGCTACCCCGCAGGAGTACAACCAGCGGACGGGAACCCTCCTCTCAAGGGAGCAAAGAGAATAGATACCTCAGCCTCTCTCTCCTCCTGCCCACTCATTTCCTGCCGATATTCCTCATTGGCCAAGCAAGGCCAGAATCCAGAGGGCTGGGAAACGTGCTGATGCTGCCCATACAGGTCAGCCTCCCAGGGCTCAGAGAGAGGACAAGTCGAGGTTATCCAGCACAGGCCCTGTCATGATCTTTGCCAGTTCCCTCTAATTGTAAAATCCAGGAGATGCTTCAGATTTTTAAAAATTTAGCTTCTTGGTTGCATTTTATAATTGGCCTCTTCCTCCTTTGTATCCCCTCCTCAAGTTTCCAACTAACTCAAATGCCTCCTTCTAGCCTTATTCCTTGGAAACTCTTTCTCGACCCCTGTCTTCGGTGTTAGAATTCTCCAAGTTTCCATTTCTCACCTTCTTTTTCCAGTCATTCATTCCCATGCATTTAACTCCCAACAGTTGGCTGATAAAGACTAAAATCTTTATTTCTAGCCAAGACCTTTCATCTCAATTCCAGACTCAACTTATTGGTAACAACGTGTGACTGTCTCACAGGCATCTCAAAGTCAGCACAACACAGCCAGACACATCACCTTCACCTGTGGGCCTGCTCCTCCTTATGGAATGAATGGCCCTGCCACCAGCCAAGTAAAAACCTGGAAATCTCCTTGCTCCTGCTGCTCCTGACTTTCCACGTATTGTCCAGTTCGCCTTCCCTTAAAGTGAGGGCTGGTCAAAGGAGAGATTGACCAAGCGTGGAGATGGTGAGCTATTAGCTGAAATTAGGTCCTGGAAGGGTGACAGAGCTGAGATATTGAGACCAGAGCCAGGATATCAAATGTAACTGGCTACCAGTGCTTCTGAAATATGCTGAGCATTCAAATTTTCTGGGGAGCTTTAAAAAAAAAAAAAATTCAGTACCTAGACCCCACCTGAAACCAGTAAATCCAAAAACCTGGTGTTTTGGACTGAATTCTGTTTCCTCAAAATTCATATGTTGAAACCCTAACTTCCAATGTGACTGTATTTGGAAATAGGGCATTTAAGGGGATAATTATGGTTAAGTGAGGTCATAAGAGTAGGATCCTAATCCAAAAGGGCTGGTGTTTTTATCAAAAGAGGAAGATACACCAGAGCTCTTTCTCTCTCTCTCTCTCTCTCTCACATGCGAAGAAAAGGCCACATGAAGACACAGAGAGAAGAGGCCACTTGCAAACCAAGGAGAGAGGCCACACAAGAAACCAAACTTGACAGCACCTTGATCTTGGACTTCTCACCTCCAGAAGAGTGGGAAAATAAATCTCTGTTGTTTAAGCCACCTGGTCTGTGGTATTTTGCTATAGCAGCCCTAGTAGACTAATACAGGGGTTCAGACAGGAATATTTTTATAAACTCCCTGGGTGATTCTAATACACAGCCAGGCTGGAGAACCACTGAGATAGACATAAAATTGAAGACACCTATATATAGTAAGACAAATATAGTCAGGGGTGATGAACCAGGGAAACCAAGAAGTAGGAGTAGCCGCCCAGATGAAGGAAAGCAAGCCTCGTGGATGCCTTTGGCATCTCTTGGCAGTTTCAGCTCAGGCATCCACTGGTACGCTGGAGTAAAGAAGGGAATCAGAGTAGCCCTTAGCAGGCATCAACTCCTCAGAATCCCGCCTTCTAAATATTTTTCAACTCTGCCTCCTCTTCATCAGCATTGTCCCTTGTCATCCTGTGCTCTAGTATAGGGGTTGGCAAACTACGGCCCATGGGCCAAATATGTCCTGCCACCTGTTTTTTAAATAAAGTTTTATTAGAACACAGTCACACTTATTTGTTAATGTAGTGCCTATGGCTGCTTTTGTACTACAATAGCAGAGTTGAGTATTTGCAACACAAACCATATGGCCCACTGAGTTTAAACTATTTACTACCAACTGGCCCTTTACAGGAAAAGTTTGCTGACCCCTGCTCTACTAGATGGCTGTACTCTAATGGTGGTTAGGCCATAGAGCAGTCATTTATGTATTAGTGCCTCACTGGTCCAAAAGAATAAAAATTCTTCACAGTGTGCCTGTCAGTATTTACTGAGTACCTACTATGTGCCAGACTCTATGGTCAGAAGTAGGGGTACACAGTAGGCAAGACAGCAGTATTGCCCCTACACCCAAGCAAAAGGGGTTCCTGCCATGGACCCCCTCACTTTAGCAGATGCTACATATAACAAATACACACAGAAATAAATTTATTAAAGAATACATGGTGCCTCCGTCACTTGAGCCCCATGCTCAGCATTGGCACAGCATAACCTGTAACTCTTAAACAACTACTCTTGTGGCTAACTCCATCTAGGCCCCAAGAAAATGCTTCCCTACATCCCTTGCAGTATGTCCTCAAAACTAAAGATGACTGTGTCAGAATACAACAAAGGTTTGTGGGTTGTGCCACCGCTGATGTTGGAGGAAGACACTTCTTTGGCATGCGGGGAGGATTTAAGCAGCAGAAGGGCTTAGGTAAGAGAAAAGACAAATAAGTGGTCAAATCCCTCCTCTTGTCATGAATGCAATAGATTGTTGCAAAACAAAGTGTGATTCCCCATTGGGGCTGAGGGTCTATTTTCTTGCTTCTCTTAGTATTTTTCTAATTTGTAGTTCTGAGGGTACTTATGAAACAGCATGATAATAACTATATTAAATGATTCATATTGTATTTGTGCATATGTAGGTCTAGATATAGCATATGGAGTGATACCAATTCTTTACATTGTCAACTAATAGACATTACACACTAGAATTGGAATCCATTTGTTTAAGTATATATTTAATGAGATTTCATTGAATTTTCACAAAATTAAAAATTTAGCATTGAATCATTTTGATTTAAAATTTTAACATTCATTAATTATACTTTTTATCTTGCCTTTTCATTTTAATATAGTTTTCAATAATTCAGGAGAAAAATAACATATATGAAATAATATTCATGTTTTGCTTTCTTATTTTTAATTTACTTTTTTGAAAAATACCCAAATTTTGTGCACTTTTAATGCACTTGTCTTTAATATTTTGCCAACTTTTAATCACATATAAATTATAGCTTTACACACATTTTTTATCACATACAAAGGAATACTTGTCAGGGTAAGAGTATAAAGGTATTTTATTTAACTGTTTGTTAGCTTGATTTATAATGTTTAAAGATGTAGACAAATGGCACATGAGACCTTAATGATACTTGCTCCAGGGCCCACTAAATGAAGAAACAGACCTACAAAATAGGCCCAGTCTTTGCCCTCAAGGACCTTATAGTCTGGTAGGGGATACAGAGAAGTAAGTAGGCCATTGTAATTATTGCTGTGATACACAAATAGAGTGCTATGGGAACATATACAGGGGCATGGTCAGGGAGGGCTTCCTGGAGAAAGTTATTTCTAGGCTAAGAATTGAAGGGTAAGTAGGAGTTTGCCAGGTGAAGGGAAGGAAGGGGTGGACATGGAGAAAGGACATCAGAAGAGGAAAGTTCAAGGCAGAAGGAGCAGTATATGGCAAGGTTGACCACATTTTTCTATAAAGGGCCAGATAGTAAATATTTGAGGCTTTGTAGGCCATAAAGTCTCTGCCTTAACTACTCAACTACTTTTGTGTTGTAGCACAAAAGCTGCTATAGACAATCCATAAAGGAATGGGGGTGGATGTGTTCCAGTAAAACTTAATTTACAAAACACTCCGCAGGCCTCAGGATCATGGGTCATGGTTTGCTGACTCCTTGGTGTATGGGAAGGCCCAGAGTCGGGGGAAAGTACACTTGAGGGGCTGACAGTCAATGAATGTGGCTGACGCACAGAAGATGAGGTGGAAGTGGGGAGTGATGAGTCTGGGGGGAGTGGACCAGAGGGGTTTGGATACAGAGACCCGAGGGGGTGCTGCTGCAGGCATCCTGGACTAGGGGAGCGGTGGGCAGAGGGAGAAAAGTGCAGAGGAAGAGGAAGACAGAGGTGAAGGCTGACTCCCAGATTCATGGCAGGTGGTGGCTAGATGGTGCCGGGGGGAGGTGGGAGACCTGGGGGAAACAGGTTTAAGGTGAGGGATGGCGACAGGTGATGGGGTCTGCTCCCCAGCATGCTCAGTTCAGTGCTTGCCACACACACTTGGCTGTGTATATGCAGATATTTTTGTTGGAAATTTGCCTGGCAGTTTCTATGAAGGTACAATCTATAAATCCTGTGAAAGTCAGAGGGCAGCTGAACATGCAAAGCTAAATACCTTTGTAATGACAATCCTGGGGAATAATTGCTATTGACAGATTTTCTCTAGCCTATGGGGACTGCAGGCTTTAGTTACTCTGGTTCCTTTTTATTCACAACTAATTTAACAACAGCACAAGGACCCGGTATCTGTTGGTAACAGTAGCCAACTTGGTCAGGAAAGACAGCTTCATCAAGGCAGCAAATCTGGTCAACCAGATGGACTGACACTTCAGACATCACGTGTCCCAAGACATAGGATTTGCTGCTGGCTTGGGGTGGGGATGGGGGTGGTGCTGTTCCTATAGCCCCTCACTCACAGCCACCCCTGGAGTGGCATCCTGTGTAAGACAAGAGGGCACTGGAGTGGGCCATTGAGGGGAGCAGACTCGTGAGCACCCCCTGACACACACCTGATGGGGGTGGCTTAGCGTACGCATTGTTCATCTGTCACGCCAGAACAAGGATAGTGTGTGCGTCGCAAAAACAAGGGGGAGATTCTCTGGCTGTGAATTTGTGGGCCTACAGCATTTGCCGCCAATCAGAAGTACAGTCCACAGAGGACCTGCCTTAGAACAAGCGCTGCTGGGGCTCTCTGAGGAGCAGTGGCCCTGAGACACAGCGGGAAGCAGGTGCTGCGTGGTGCCTCTCAGGGCTCTGCCTGCAGTGTTGGCACCCTCCAGCACCTCACGTGGATGGATGCCTCCCTGATCCCCTCTCACCCCTTCCAATCTGTTATCCACCAGGCTGCCTGAGTGACCTTTTTAAAATGTAAATTGGATCATGTCACTCCTCTGTTTAAATGCCTTTAATGGTTTCCCGCTGCATTTAGGAGAAAATCCAAACCCCTCCCCAGGGCCTACAAGCCTGACTCTGGTCGGGTTCTTCCTCTCCAGCCCCTCTCCCCTAGATCCCTCTAGCACAACCAGAGTGGCTTTCTGTCAGTCCTTTCAATATCCTAAGCTCCTTCTTACTTTAGGGTCTTTGTCATTCCCTTATTCTAGAAAATTCTCTGTGCCCTCTGCCTCTAACATGGCTGGCTCCTTGTCACATTTCAGATATCCACTTAAAAATCACCTCCTCAGAGGAATCTTTACTGATTACCCAGGCTAGGTTGGATTTCCCTCTTATTCTGGCATAGCACCATGTTCTTTTTTTTTTAATCATAAAATGACATAATTTATAATTTTATAATTATTTATGTGTTTGCTTGTTGATTATCATCTCCCCCCCCTGACTAGACTAAGTTCCTTGGTGGCAGGACTGCAATTAATTTATTTACCACTGTATTCCCAGAAACTAGCACTGTGCCTGGCACAGGTATGCTCAATAGATGTTTGTTGAGTAAGTGAATAAGTGACTAAATAAAAAGTCATTCAACTGATCCATCAGTTGATGGATCCATTCATAAGTATATATATCTGTGTGTGTAAATATATAATTTCTGTTCCAGTTACCTGGTGGCTTAAAATAACAATTTATTATTATCTCTCATGGTTCTGTGTGTTCAATGTTCTCAGCTGGGCAATTTTCTTGGACTATCTTGTGTGGTTTCAGACCAATGGCTGCTGGGGCTGGAGGCATCTGAAGTGACAGTTGATGTTGGCTGTCATTGGGGAGCACAGCTGGACTGTCCACTAGAGCGCCTACACATGGACTTTCCATGTGCCTTGGGCTGTTCACAGCTTCATGACGGGGTTCTAGTGGGAGTGTCCCAAGAGCAAGAAGTTGTACCTAGGAGACCCAGGCAGAGGCTGCAAGACTTCTTAGGACCTAGCCTTAGAAGTCACACAGTGTCATTTGAGCCTTATTCTATTAGTCACAAGTATGCACAAGGCAGCCCAGATTCAAAGGGAGGAAATCTCACGAGGGCATAAATACTAATACTAGGAGGCATGGTTCACCAGGGGCTATCTTTGGAGACTAGCTGCTACCATCTCTTGTATCATGATTTTGTAGATGTTTCTGTTTCCAGCTGACATTCCTTTGTTTATTTCTCTTAGGCACTTGCCCAAATCTTCTATATTGTGTGTCCTTTATTGTGGTGACACTGATTGGTAAAGGTGGAGCATCTCTTCCCCAAGTCTTCAGAGGGCTGAAATGAGTTGTTCCATTACCAGTGACTCCAGGGAAGCAGTCTACATTTCAGATGCTGACTTGCTGTGGGAGGAGCAGCGGTGAAACAGTGGTGCTGCTGGTCGACGCCCAGGAGTCGTGGCGCTCACTGTTTGTTACTAAGAGCAGGCGCTGACCCTGGCCGCCACTCGCGGCACTGAAATCACTGGCTTTGAGAGCCAAGCCCGAGGAGAATTGAATTTGGGATAGTTTCAAGGGTAGAAGACGCCAGCCTTGTCTCCGTTTTGCCTTGTAGCTAGTGTTTTTATCCAAATGTGAAAAGCTCTCTCTCCACCTCTCTTGCACTCCCACAACCCCCCACCCCCTTCCAAATGTCCTTCCAGCTGCTATTTTTGATTCCGGCCTCAAGGCGAATGTTTCACTGTAGCAGAATTACTGTAAAATTCCTTCCTGTGCTCCCACAGATAATGGAAACTCAGGCTCCACAGAACCTAGGACAATTCCCTAGAGAACCTCAGAAACATACCATTTCAGAAATGGCCCAAAGGTAGTCCCAAAGGACAGATCTAAGGAAACAGAACTATCATGAAAAGTTATCATCAGAGGGATGGGTCAAACAATGATTGTTTTTAATGGCAATGACTAATCTAGGTATGTTTTCTTTGTTTTTTGTGTATCAAGTCAGTTTCAAAGCACCAAAGACAACTATAGGACAGAAAATAATATGAAATTGACTGATGGGTCTGTAAACATACAAACCTGGAATATAAAAAGCACTTCAGTGGGTAGTATATAAACAAGGAGAAAATCTTATCCAAAAACAACCTGCAAAACTGCAGGGGAAGCAGCATCCTTGAAAAACAATGAGTCATAAATCTTTTTTTTTTTTTTCTCTTCTGATGGATAGAGAATACAAAAAAGGACTACCAAGAATACCAATGATAGGTGTTTCCATTACACTGCCGTCTCAGCATGTCTGGGGATGTCCTGAGGATGGTCAGTGTCAAGTTTAAGAAGTAAGGAATCCTTAAATTAAACACTCCTGGAAATGTGTGTGTTATCTGGAAGCAGAGTTCCTGATTTCTGATTGGTTATTCCCTTAATGCTTCAGATATTGAAACATACATTTCACTTCAAATTCATTAGTTCAGTACTAAGACAAGTTCAGATGGCCACTTTTATTAGATTTATTTTAAATTATAAAAACAGGTTGTTTATTACATAAGAGAAAAAAATAATAAAAGAAAAAGGGGCAAGCCGGACCTTAATTTACTTGAGAATCTAGTTATAAAATTTGATGACAGCCAAGTATTTTCTGCAGAATTCTCCCAGGGTCAGAGGAGTAGAAAGTTAGACTTAGGAGAGCAAATGTATAGATGTTGGGTAGATTTGGCCTCAATTTTTCATCCCTCCCCCTTTCCATGCTTCTTGTCATGTGAATTTGCAGATCATCTCCAAAAGGGGAAAAGTGTTTTTTCCTACCCTTTGACTTTGAGTTCGACCATCTGATTTACTTGCGCCAAAGGAACATTCACGTACATGATGTAAATAGAGGCTTAAAAAACATTTGCTCAATTGGACATGTACTTCTACCTCTGCCATTGTAAAGAGAAGAATGTGCCCTGGCTGGCTGACTGGTCCCAGGAGGGGAGGAGAAACACACACAACAGAGTTACCCGGCTATACTCAGCCTACAAGAGAGCCCCAGCTGACTACAGATGCGTGAGCAAGCCCAGCCTAGATCAGTCAAACCCCAACCAATCCCTAGATGCATGAACTGTAATAATAAGGGACTATAATATCATGGTGGATTACTATTGTTATACAACAATATTTAACCAATAGAGGTGTTATGGGATCATGTTGGCTCCCCAGGTCATTCAATAACCTCAGAATAGTTCTAATAATAACCACATCAATCTACACAGACATTAGTGGATATTTGCATCTTAGGTCCATCATTCCTATCCCAAACCACAGAAAGCCTTCCCTATTCTAAGGAAAGATCTTGAGACTTTATCTGAAAGCTCCCATCTTGGTTTGAGCTCCTCCAGAAGTTAACTGTGAGATAAGGATTCAAGTGCAAGTAGTTTAAGTAGTGTAAGTATGGCAGTGGGTAATACAAGAAAAGGAAAATAGACAACAAAGGATGTGTTACCAAGCTGGCTACTACTGTGGGCAACTGGAGCTTAATCTCACTGGGCAGGTCTGAGAGCCAGTGTGCAACACATGTCAGAGTAAGCTCATCCAAGGGATGGGGGGCTGAGGTATTTCTCACTCCTGCCAGTTACTGGCTAAGGGCTGCCCTGAGGTGCAGGTGCAGGGCGGGTTGTATGGAGGGGAGACTTCCAGCCTGCCACACAGCAGTGGCCAGGGAGCACCCTCAGGCAAGGAAATGCAGGTGCTGGTTACTGTAAAGTCAGTGATGCTCTCCACGAAATTGGAAACACAGGCCCCACAATTTTACAGCATCCACAGTGTCAGCCGTCCCTCTGAAAGGCACCACAATCCAGTGTGATAAGTACAGTCACCCCTATCTCCACACAGTAGCTGTGGGTTTAAAAAGCTATGTATATTGATCAGCGCTCCTCAAGCTTTTTCATCAAAGTTCCATTATCAGCAGAAGAAGGCAAACCATGTATGTACCCCAACCCTGCTGGTAACCCAAAGTGGGTTTATTTAAATATAAAAATGTTTTAGATTACTTAACATTGAGTGTCATGAACATGGTGTTTTTGCCTACTGGCATCCTTTCCTTGGAGGAAAGTACATCATTGCTGTGGGGTTGTCACTCATAATGGCTTTGGATCCCTGGTCACAGGGGTTGGCTGCTGACACAGGCTAGGCCAGTCATGGTACCCCACTGGCACATAGCTCAAGCAGGGCCAACCAAAGTCTCTTTTTAAAATTGGTGTATGAATATGAGGAGAAAGAAGTTATTTTTCTTCTGTGAATGGCTAAGGAAGGAGAATAAGGATCTAGTATTGCCAGCAGTCAGTTTAACTGTAAGTTGGGGGAAGCCTGCACACAGAATGAGGCCAAGCCGAGCAGAAAGATGGAAAAGAACTGCAGCCCTGACAACATCACTGGAGCCCCTGTCCCCAGCCATACCTACAGCTTCATGGGCTTTCTAGTCAAGTGAATGCCTCCAAAAAAGGTGTGGGATATTACCTAAACTAGTTCATCTGTTTATAAATCGTTCAGTAAAATAGACATTCCAGAAAAACTGTCTTATTTATTCTATGGCTTCATAGTTCCCCAGCACATATCCCCTGGGAATGTGTGAGGCTGGGTTTAGAATCATGGCCTTACATCTTTATTTCAGAGATGCTTTAATTGCACTTATAACTATTTTTCAAATCAGCATTGATTCGGAACACTTTGGCTCTAAATTTCCCTGGCCCCTCCCTCACCTGAGCCTCCCCAACTACCTGCTCCCCCTACTGTTCTCTCTAGCACCTAAAGGTCTGCTACCACACCTCCTTGGGTCCTCTGCTGCCCACTTGACATGACTCTGTACACAGACATCACTCTTCCCTGCCTCCCTACCCCTGCCTTCCTGATTGTGGACAATCTAACCTTTGAAAAATAAAATCCATGAGATGTTAGCCACTGAGGAGAGAAACTTGGGACAGATTTCTGGGGTCAAAACAGAAAGGAATATGCCAAGGTGGCATGCTATTGCCAGAGCAGACAGGGAAAATCCCATGATGTTGAAGGAGTGAGTTTGGTTTTCAGGAACAGAAGGCAAAGGCAAGATCCCAACCGAGATGCAACAACCACAGAACATTCCTCTTACTAAGAAACTATTGTACGAGTAGCACTATACTTAAGTGCTACAGAGGGACACAAAAGATGTAGCAGACAGGCCCTACTTTTCAGGCAATTTTAATTTAGCTGAAGGATAAAGTAAAAATTTAGAGATCAATGACGAGGTAAAATATAACTGAGCACATGGCAGAGCAGAACAAAGAGTATGAGATGAGTAATAAGCAGATGAGGTAGAAGGGCTGAGTGAGGTGAGTTAGCACAAGAGAGACTCTTGGAGGAAATGAGTCCTGAGCCAGGCCCTAAAGGAAGTAATTGACAAATGTAAACTCTCCAGCTGGCCACAGGGGAAGAGTCTGGGCTGTCTGCAGGAGTTGCATAACTCAAATATGCTCTGACCTGTTTGTCTGTGAAGACTCAGGCTAACTCTGAAGCTATTTAGCCTGTATCTGTAAGTCTGCACAAAACCACTGTTTTGGTCAAAAGAATGCAGTATGTTTGGCACTAGGTGCACACTATAGGTGATGTCATGTCTGTAGATCAAAGTTGGGCTAATGTCACCTGCAAGGGAAGAAGACTTAGAAAATATAGTTTTATGTATTTTGCTTTTATTTAGCCTTCTGTTCCCAAAGTTAATTTTTAGGATAAAGATTTTCATCTTGATTACAGCTCTTTGTAAATGAAGGTCATTTTATAATAAGTCTGATTCCTTGGAGTGAAATGCAGAATTTACGGAAACACAAATTCTCATTGATATGTTAATTGTGCTAATTGAAACAGAAGTCCTCTTTAAAAAAACAAAGAACAACAAAAAAATCTACTTTTTGCCTTAGGAACAGAAAGCTAGAGAGAGACATAGTAACAGAATTCCCAGATTGTTCTTTCCTTGCAAGAGATATCAGCTAAAACACGGTCTTTAGCCATAATGAAAACACATTTTTAAGTTCCTTGCTTGTTTTGGCAAAATAGAAACAAGTTGTAAGGAAACCACTTCTGTCAAGACTAGAAGCTTTGGCCTTATTGGCATTGTTAAAAGCAATCCAAGTAATACTATTTAAGGCTAATTTTGCTGCCCTTTTGAAGAGACTTTTGAAACCATAAAAAAAGAGCCCAGACAATAGCTGAATTGGAAGGACGAGTTCCTCCTTGGCAGTCAGTGTCCAATTACATTGTCCCCTGTCTGTGGATAAAACAGAGAATTGTGTTCTTCAGCGCTGCCAACCCCTTACTTCTGTGGTCTCCAACCCGCGGGCCGCGGACCAGTACTGGTCCATGGCCTATTAGGAACCCAGGCTTCATCTGTATTTACAGCTGCTCCCCATCACTAGCATCACTGCCTGAGCTCCATGTCCTGTCAGATCAGTGGGGACATTAGATTCTCATAGGAGTGCAAATCCTACTGTAAACTGCACATGCGAGGGATCTAGGTTGTATGCTCTTTATGAGACTCTAATGCCTGATGATCTAAGGTGGAGCTGAGGCGGTGATGCTAGTGCTGGGGAGTGGCTGCAAATACAGATTATCATTAGCAGAGAGGTTTGACTGCACAATAAATATAATGCACTTAAATCATCCGGAAGCCTTCCTCCCTGCCTCCCATAGTCTGTGGAAAAATTGTCTTCCATGAAACCAGTCCCTAAAACCAAAAAGGCTGGGGACTGCTGCCTTACTTGACAACCACTATAAAAATTTAACAATAAATGAAACTGACAGCCTACTTTACCAGATAGGGAACACATCTGAACTTCACAGAAAGACAGCTGGACTTGAGTTCATTTCCCTAGAGGCTGGGCTACAGCAATACCTAATGAAAACAACGATGGGCACATATTTATTTCCAAGGCATTTGTAGCCTGTGCTCTGTTTCCAGTCTTACAGCAGAACCAAGATCAATTTTCACATCTTTTCACTAAATGGATGGGATGTGAAATTACTCCTATTGACAATAAGCATTCTCAAGGGCTCTGGTAATTGTGTAGCCCAGCACAGCAGAAAAGAGACGCTAACAAAAGCGCACAGACAATTGGTTACCATCAATTTCCTGTGGTGCTGGCACATGTGAATAACTGCAGTAAAAAAAGGAGGTCTTGGTAAAGCCTATGCCCTCTCCATTAGTAGCAAATCTAACCAGCAGAATACAGCCAGCAGGTGACTTCTTCTCCAGCAATCACTGGAAAGTTTGTGGCACCAAATCTAATCACAGCCAGGATTTGTGGACTGAGAAAGCAGGGGCCTAACCTTCTGCCTGGTAATTTCTGCATATCAGCTCCCCCTCCCCCATCTCTCTACATTCCTCCCATTTTTTATTCTGCCCCATTTGTGAGATGAGTGCCAAATGACCGCTTTGACAGTGGACCAGAATGGACAGCTTCATTTTCATTTCCATCTTTAAAGGTTTGACCTATGTGGGATACTTAGATTGGAGACAGCTCTTGGCTCCTGCCTTCCTCTTAGTTTGTCTTAATGCACTGGCCTATATAACAGGAGCAAAGAATGAAGACAAAAGTAAGCCCGCTGTTGAAGTGACTTAGGACCTTGATGGAGCACATAAGCGAGAGATACTGCCCTTAGTCTCCAGGCCTCAGATTGTCTTGCGGATACCAAAAGCTGATCCAGCACTAATGAAACATCATTCTCAGGAAGGTGCCCGTAAGGTCAACTTCCTCACTGTTATAAGAATGATTTATTTCCTCTAAAAGATTCCATCTTATTCAACCAAAAGTAAATTTAATAAAAAGCACTTTATATGCTTGCATAAATACAACTTAAGTAGGAAGTTGCTATTTTAACAGTTTGACAATCAAGGTATAAGCAATGGGAAAGCAATTCTGATGAAGTACATAGAAAATTGGATTAAAAATGTTACAAGGTTAGGTTCACCTTTTGGAAATTCGGGGTCAGTTTGGGATCTGGACTGTCAATCAGTCAACAGAAGGGCACATTTTTTTCATGCCTTTGTCTGCCCAAAGTTAAAATAAATAAATAAAATGTTCCTGTCCATGTTTGCTATCAAATAATTTCCTTTTTGCAGAACCAGAAAACCAGATAGAAGAAGTGAATCTACATTTACTGAGTGTCAGACATTATGTTAGGTACTTTATATATGGTATATATTTCATAAATGTTATCTAATTTAATTGTCACAATACTGAGGAATTATTAAACCCCAGCATGTCTGGCTTGTCAGCTTGAGATCCTCCTTCTCTATGCCATTATAGCACATGGTTTTGCCAATTTTCAGAGAAATAGAATACAGTAAAATTTACTGGACAGTAAAATCAAAATAAAAATGATTTAATCTGTTGCAATCAAAAAGGCACTTTACCTCAAGTTTTATTTTTCTAAACAGCAACTATCATGGCTCAGTTTTATGACTTTTACATTCATTGTAGTTAAAAGTAAGACAGGTTTTAGGTTAGGCTGAATCTATGGTGATCCTATGTCTTATTCTAATATCAAATTATTAATTAATCCCTTTTCTAATAAAATGAGAGGGTAGAAAAAATGGTGGTTATTTGAGCCTTTTGGTTGTATGCATTCTGTGTAGTATTTGGTATTATTTATTTCTTTGTATAGGACCATTGTAGCCTGCTCCCAACCTTTGGACCTGGGGACTTCAGCAAAACAAAATTATAGACCTTAATTCTCCTAAACAAACATTTTGTTTATTATTTAACTGTAATATTAGATAATACTTGACAATATAAACAGGTTCAAGAAGAGTTGAGATAAATTTATGGATCTTGGCTGCCTAATTGATTAAGAGGAATTAAGGAATTTGGGAGTATATCCCTAATTTCTGAGAGCAATGCCATGGAAAACCACCACTCTTCTGCATAGAATGTTACTTGGAGAGTATTAAGAGAAAGATTGCATTTTTAATGCATTTATCAAGTTTATTTCCATCATCTTTCCTTCAAAACCCGTTTTGCTTCATAACTATCTAATCTCTGTTAATTTTATCACCATTTTCTAAGTCTCCCAGGATAAAATCTGAGAATAGCACTTCCCGTAATGGGTTCTATGAAATACTAAGGTCAGTGATATGCTAACAAGGTTCTGCCAAATGAAGAATTGTTTTAGGGGATGTTAGATTAAAGAAAATCACACAGGTTCCACTTCTGGTAATGGCCAAGTAGCTCATGTTAGACCAATCCTTCTGTAGACAACAACCAAATTCTTGAGAAAATATACTTCTCAGAAACAACAACTGTTTGAAAATATATTTCTCAAAAACAACAACTACTTGAAGGCCAGGCATGGTGGCTCATGCCTGTAATCCCAGTACTTGGGAGGCAGAGGTGGGAGGATCACTTGAGCCCAGGAGTTTGAGGTTGCGGTAAACTATGATCTCCACAGCTCTATACTGTAGCCTGGGCATCAAAGCAAGACATTGTCTCTTAAAAAACAAAAGAAAACAAAAAACATCCCAAACAAACAAAATATAACTACTTGAAGTTACTGAAGAATGATCAAAAACAGGCAGATACAAAGAAGGGCCAATGCTATGAAGAAGGGAATGGCATTGGATGAATTTCCCATTTTTACAGTTTTTGGCCTGAGAACAGGCCCTACAGAGAGCTGTTCCAGGAAGAATGGCTAAAACTCAAATAGAAACTTAGTATTACTGACTTGAAGAACTAGAAAACATAGCTCTGGATGACAATAGCAGCTAGAAAGTGGGGGAGGTGGGGAGAGTGGGGGTGGGGGGCAGCATCTCAGAAAAGAGAGAACCAGAAAGGGGGAGGCCCAAATCCTCAATCTCTGGAATGCATGGGGCAGATTCCAAGCAGCCCAGCTAAGACTAAAAAGAAATTAACTGAGATTTTAGTTGATGTCCTTCTCAGGGAAGATAGAGTTTGCAGTTTGAGTTCAGCCAAATCACCTTTCTGCTAAAAGAAAAACTGAAAACTCTCTAAAGGAACATATAGAATCCAGTATTTCTATGCTATATCCCACTCACAATGTCCAGAATGTAATCCAAAATTACTCAACATATAAAGAAATTGGAAAATGTGACTCCTACTCAAGAGAAAAGACAATCAACAGAGACTGACCCCTAGATGACCCCAATATTGGAATTAGCAGACAAGAATTTTAAAGTAGCTATTATAACTATGCTTAATGATGTAAAGGAAAATATCCTTACAATGAATTTGATCATAGAACACTAAAGAACATCCCTATGGAACACAGTTTAAGAAATGTTACCTTAGAGATTCAGGTGAAGGTATATGCAATTAAACTATAAACAAAAGCTCTATAGCGTTGGTTTGACTCCAGTATGGAGCTGATATTCTGTAGGGCAGGGGCAGATATAATTCTGAGTTATGAGGGAGAGAATAAACATGTATTAAGTGTTTGCTATGTGCTGGGCAGGATTATTTCATAAAATAGGTTTTGTTATTCTTGATTTAATATAAAGTATTTGATTAATAAAAAAAACTAGGATTTAGAAAGGTTAAATAACTCCTTTGCTCAAGGTTACTCAATTAGTAAATGTAGACCAGGATTCAAATTCAGTTCTGACAGACTGCAAAGTCCACACCTCTTCATTCTGTTCTATTCCCTGGTTACTGAAAGTGTGCTGTATAGACCAGCTGCAGCAGAATTGCCTGGGAGCTTGTTAGGAGTGCAGAATCTCAGACCCTGGTGAAGAACTACTAAATCAGAATCTGCATTTGATAAGATCCTTGGTAAATTTGCATGCAAGGTAAAGTTTGAGAAGCACTGGTCTATATCAGTGGATCTCAAAGTATAATCCCCGAACCAGCAGCAGCAGCACCTAGGGACTTGTTAGAAATGCAGGTTCTTGGGCCCAATCCCAGAACTACTGAATCAGAAAAATCTGTGTTTTAACAAAATCCTCAGGTGATTATGATACACACTGCAATTTGAGAACCACTGGTCTATACCATGCTGCCTCACATTAAATTACTGAAAGTAACTAAACCTGGCTAGAAGGGGGAGGAAGTAAAGGGGGAGTGAGTGAAAGTTGGATTTTGACAAAAATAAACTAAACTCAGTAGTTTTAAGTAATAACCTATGTGAAGAAAAGCACATAATTTTATTGAGAGACATAAAAAGATGATGAGTCTAAATATGGAGGAAATGCCAATGCTTTACAAATTAACATACCTACTTAATATAATTTGAATTACTATCCTAGTGAGAAGGAGAAGTTTTAAAATTCATACAAAAGAATAAACAAGCAAAAATAACCATTAATTTCTTTAAAAAAAGAAGATAAATGAGGGAGGCTAACTCTACCAGAAATTAAAGCATACTCTAAAGCTACAATAAACAAAACATGAGAATTTAAACTAGATTAATGAAACAGATTATGTGGCTCCTAATGCAGTGATTTTCAAAAAGAGGAGTTTTTTCAAACAATGCATGCCACCCCCTGGCAATTCTGGCATGCCTCCCTTTGGGATTAAACCCTCCAGTTGTAAATCATTGCACATTTTGACTTTGTATTTTGTGGAGATAGAAAAAAATGGTAAGAATCACTCCCCCACAATATATAAGAATTTAGCATATGATTAAAAGTGTATCCCAAATTAATTAAAATATAGAATATTTAATAGTTCATACTGAAGGAAATGGTTAACTATTTTGGGAAAAAATTAAGTTAGAGTTAATTTGTCAGAATTTGTACCATATATATTTCAGAAGGTTTTAAAGTAGTTTAAAATCATACAACAGAAAAGATAAATAGATTTAGCTACATAAAAATTTAAACTTCTATATTTCAAAAAATGATGAACATTTAAAAGGTAATAATAGACTACACAAAAAAGTGTGACAATTATGGAGAAAAGGTTAACAACCTTAATATTTAAAGCATTCTTACAAAGCAATGACAAAATCATTAACATCTCAATAAAAATGTGGGTAAAGGACATGAGCAGATAAGTCATGAAAGAAGAATATAAATGTTAATAATAATCATATTTTAAAATATAAACTTTATTAATAATTTCAAATATAAACTTCATTAATAATAGTTAAGTTAAAAACATATTTATACCTTAAATTTGATTGTTTAAATTTGGTTAAGGTTTTACCAGGCAATATATGCATACTGGTATGCTTCTATATGGAATAGCAAAGTGGTAGAACTATTCTAGAAAGCTATTTGACAATGACTTCATCCAGTAATCCCACCCATGGAAATTAATCCTAAACAAATAATCAGAGTTTATCACATAAAAGCAAAAATTTGGAAACAATAGAAATTATCAAAACTGGAAAAATTAAATATATGATGGTAGATTTGTTAAATATAATATCATGCAGTCTTTAAATTCATGCTTTCAAAGAAAATTTAATGATGTAAATATATCATTATGTTTCAATATATTAGAAAAGGTCAAAAAGGCAAGACACAAAATTATATACAATAGAATTTTGATTTTGTACAAAGTAAAAACAAGCTAAAATATTAACAGTAATTTTCTGAATAGTGGGATTAGGGTGATCTAAATTTTTTTCCTTAAAGCTTTCTGTCTATTACAGTAAACATTTATTACCTTTACAATGAAGATAACTTTTTCTTTAGTGAAATAGTATTAAGAGTGTCTTAGTCTATTGTGGCTGCTATAACTAAATACCATAAATTGGGTGGCTTATAAACAACAGAAATTTATTTCTCATAGTTCTAGAGGCTGGGAAGTCCAAGGTCAAGGTCCTGGCAGATTCCATGCCTGGTGAGGGCCCGCTTCCTCTAGATAGCCATCTTCTCACTTTAACCTCACATGGCAGAAGGGGCATGCAGTCTCTCTTGGACCTCTTTTATAAGGGCACTAATCCCAATCATGAGGGGTCTGATCCTATGACCTAATTACCTCCCAAAGGCCCCACCTCACCATGGGGGTGAGGATTTCAACATATAAATTTGGAGGAGACATAAACATTCAGATCATAACAAAGCATATTCATGAAAACTCATTTTCTCTCTACCACTACTACCAGCATAAAAATAGGGCTACTTCTTATAGAATCAATCAATTAAAAGGCATTTATTGGGCCAACCACTGTTTTATATGCTACTAAGGGAAAATAAAGAAACATAAGACCACATCCTCTGGCCCCAAATAGCTTAAAAACCCAGATGAATAATTTCTCTTGATCTCTATTTGATGTGCACATACATGGTGAGAACTAAACGAATAAGCAATCCCCAAAAACACTGCCCAAAATGAATTTGTCACTGATGTTACTGATGCAGTATTCTTGCTTCCATTATTATAAATTTCAGAATTCTGGTCTTAATCAGCACTCCCTCTTGACTATTAAGCCCCCTTTATATGCTCCTCCTTTTTCCTGTTGTTTGACATCAATTCTCTCCACTTTGTCCAGACTCCTCTCTAGCCATACTTTCTCCAAATATATTAATATATATAATTTCCCCATGCCCTCCACTAGGTGTCTGATAATATAAAAACAACATGTATCAATAATCATCAAATTGATTGACAGTGTTCATTTTCACATTTCCTTTTGTCAAGAACAGTGAAGGGTCTGAGACTTCCCCCTACTTGCAAGTTAAGTTAGCCTGTTACAGGTTCATGGATGCTGGCAGAAGACATGAGACTCCTGAGTAGGAGACAAAGGACTTTATTACTCATGACACATCAGTTGCATGAGCTTCACGATTGCAACAGTTCCTCTTGCTTCCACAGTCTCACAAGAGTAACAGAGAGGGGTTCAAGTGGATGCTGTGAACACAGTAGATTTTCATCAAAGCTGAGGAGCCTTGAGCATAGGGAACCCAAATTCTTTATAATGGGCTACAAGCAAACCTGCCCAATCTTTGCCCTGGAGGGAGACATTATATTATTATACTCAACAGTGAACAAATCTGCCTTTTGCTCCAGAAGGAGATTCAATCCTTATCTTCAAGGCTCTTCACTATACGAATATCCTTGAAAAGATAGTCTGGGACAAAATCTATCAGTGCCTATGCTCCCAAGACAGGCAGAAATGTGGGAGAGCTACAGGCAGTCTCCCAGCACCTTTTCCAAAATTTTTTGGTAACTTTGTGTTTTGATACACTTTCAAACTTACAGAAAAGTTGCAAGAATAGTGCAAGGAACTCCCTTATACCTCCCTGTTTGCCAATTACATTTTCCCCTTTTGTGCACATTCTCTCTCTCTCTCTTTCACTCTCTCTCCCCCCACCCCATCCCTATCTCAGATTGCATTTGTCCAGTATTTCCTCATGATGAGATTCACATTCTGCATTTTTGGCAGGAACACCACTGAAGCGATGCTGTGTCCCTGTCAGTGCATTGTGTCATGAGACACGTGATGGAGGTTTGTCCCATTGTGGATGATGTTACATTTGATCACTTGGTCACAATGGTATCTGCCCAGTTTCTCCACTGTGAAGTTACTATTTTTCCCTTTGTAATAAATAAGTAATTTATTAGGAGATACTTTGAGACAATGTAAATGTGCTGTTCCCCATCAAAAATTTACCCACTAGTTTTAGCATCCATTGATGATTACCTAATTCCATGATTCCTTCTACATTCATCAGTTGACTTGCTACTATAAAGAAGAGCTTTCCCTTCTCCCAATTTATTTATTTATTTACATCAGTATGGACTCATAGATTCTTATTTTATTGAATATGTTATAATCTATTACTATTACTATTTATTATCATGCTCAAATTGTCCCATTTTTGGCCAAAAGGAGCTCCTTCAAGTACTCTGTGGTGCAACAAGGTCTTCGAGGCTCATTTTGTATTTTCTCTATTCCAGCCCTAGAGTCAGCCTTTTCTCCAGTGGTTCCTTTTGGTGGAAAATAGTATCTGGAAACCAAAATCTTAGCTCTAAATGTGCTCGTCACCGCTGGTATGTACTGTTTCTAAGACTCTCACAGCAAGAACACACACACACACACACACAAA
This sequence comes from Daubentonia madagascariensis, assembly GCA_023783475.1. NCBI lineage: Eukaryota > Metazoa > Chordata > Mammalia > Primates > Daubentoniidae > Daubentonia > Daubentonia madagascariensis. Next base: position 16,012,938 of record JAKFHU010000487.1, read on the forward strand.
ATCATGAGTTCACATTGATATCTCCAGTTCCAAATTCCAAACCAACAGTGCAGGGTACATCCTTTCCATATGAACTCTACTCTCTACAGTGAGAAGACTGGATCCCATTATCCTGAATATGTTATGTTTGCTCATTTACAATATACAAAAAATCTTCAGACTTGCTAATCTGTACCACTGTGAAAAGCAACCTACTAGAGTTCAAAATTCTTTGTTTCTTTTATAAGGTAAAATTTATGTACAGTGAAATACACAAATCTTAACTACACAATTCAATAGCTTTCTTGCTTTCTTTCTTTTATAGAGATGGAGTCTTGTTCTATCACCCAAGCTGGAGTGCAGTGGCCCAATCATAGCTCACTGCAGCCTCAAACTCCTGGACTCAAGCAATCCTCCTGCCTTAGCCTCACGAGGCCTCCTGAGGCACTTTGGGAGGCTGAGGCGGGAGGATTGCTTGAGGCCAGGAATTTGAGGCCAGCCTGAGCAACACAGCAAGACCCCCATCTCTACAGAAAATTTTTAAAAATTAGCTGGGTGTGGTGGTGCATGCCTGTAGTCTTAGCTACCGGGGAAGCTGAGCCAGAAGGATTGCTTGAACCCAGGAGTTTGGAATTACAATGAGCTATGGTCACCCACCATACTCCAGCCTGGATGACAGAGTGAGACCCTGTCTCTAAAATAAACAAACAAATAAAAAAGAAGTGGGACTGTTAAGAGGTGATTAGGCCATGAGGGCTCTTCCTTCATGGATGGAGTAATGTCATTATCTTAGGAGTGGGTTCATTTTCATGAGAGTGGGTTGTTGTAAAAGTGAGTTAAGCCCTCTCCTGCTCACACATTCTGTCATGCTCTTTTGCCCTTCTGCCTTCTGCCACGGGGTGATGCAGCATGATGGCCCTTGTCAGATGCTAGCACCATGCTCTGGGATTTCCCAGCCTCCAGAAATGTAAGCCAAATAAACCTTTTTTCATTATGAATTACCCAGTCTCAGGTATTCTGTTATAGCAGCACAAAATGGACTAAGATACTGGTTCCAGCTTTTGGCAATTATGGATAAAGCTGCTATGAATATTCTTGTACAAGACTTTTTGTGAACATATACCTTCATTTCTCTTGGGTAAATACCTAGGAGTGGAATTGAAAACTAAGGTCATAGGTAGGTGTAAGTTCAAATTTATGAAAAATTACTACTGTTTTCCACTCTGGTTGTACCATGTTACACTTCTATCAATAATGTATGAGAGTTCCAGTTGCTTCTGTAGAGGTGGAAAAACTCTACCTCCATCCTTTTAGGGTCCCATCTGGGTCTGAGAATTAAACTGACTTAGGATAGATTAAGAGGAGAAAAGCATAACTCAAGTTTTATGTGGCACTAGAGGCCACATAAAGAAATGAGGACTCCAAGAAGTAGTTAGTGTTAGTTACTTATCTACTGGATTGGACAAAGAGTAGTTGTGAAGAAGCAACTAAATTATGTTGGGAGGCTTAAAAGATAAGAGTTACTTTAACAAGTTCTGTACAGGATTCTCTTGGTCTCAACTTCTTGTCCTTGAAGATAAGGATGTTGGCTTTCCCTCTAGCATAAGGGAGGTGTCTTTCACACAGGAATTTCGTCTTCCGCTTCTAAAAAACAGCATGAAGGTCAAATTGGTTTTCTTGCACATACTGTTCTTCAAGTGCCTAGAGGCACTTAAATAGTTCATGTGCCAGAGTGATGTATTTTTAACTCCTTCACTCCATACCCTTGCCAAAATTCTGTTTTCAGTCTTCATAATTTCAACCATCCTGGAAGGTGTGTAGAGATATCTCACTGTGGTTTTAAACTGTATTTCCCTGATAACTAATAATGTTGAACACTTTTAAAAAATATGTTTATTGGCCATCTGGATAGCTTCTTTTGGGAAGTATATGTTCAAATCTTTTTTTTAAACAGCTTTATTACAATATAATTCATATACCATATAATTCACCCATTTAAAGTACACAATTCAATGGCTTTTAGTATATTCACAGAGTTGTGCATCCATCATCACAATGAACTTTGGGAGATTTTCATCACCCCAAGAAAGAAAAGAAACTCTTTTTATCACTTAGCCATCACCCCCCAATCTCTCTGTCTCCCCCGCCTCTAAGCAACCACTAGTCTACTTTCTGTCTCTATAGACTTGCCCATTCTGGACATTTCAAAAAATAAAACCATACATTATGTGGTCCTTTGTGACTGGCTTCTTTCACTTAGCATAATGTTTCCAAGGTTTGTCCACATTGTAGGATGCATCAGTATTTCACTTCTTTTTATTGCCAAATAATATTCTATTATATGGATATACTACATTTTATTTATCCATTCATCAGTTGATGGTAATTTTGGTTTCCACTTTTTGGTCACATGAATAATGCTGCTATGAACATTCATGTACAAGTTTTTGTGTAGACACATGTTATCATTTCACTTGGGTATATACCTAGTATGGAATTGCTGGATCATATGGTAACTCTATGTTAAATTGTTTGAGGAACTTCAAGATTGTTTTCCAAAGTGGCTGCACCATTTTACATTCCCACTAGCAGTGTATGGGGTTTCCAATTTCTCCACATCATCACCAACACTTGTTATTATCAGTCTTTTTTATTATAACCATCAGTGTCCTAGTGGGAATGAAGTGATATCTTATTGTGGTTTTGATATGCATTTTCCTGATACATGTCTCTGCAAATCTTTAGCTCATTTTTTAAATTGGGTTGCTTGTCTTTTGATTAATGAGTTATAAGAGTTCCTTATATATTCTGGATACAAGTCCTTTATCAGATATATGTTTTGTAAATATTTCTTCCAGTCTATGACTTACCTAATAATTTTCTCAATGGTGTCTTTTGATGATCAAGGTTTTTAATTTTGGTGAAATCCAATTCACCAATTTTTTTTTCTTTTACATATATTTCCTTCTGTGTTCTGCCAAAGAAATTTTTGCCTACTTTCAGGTCTTGAAGTTATTCTCCTATGCTTTCTTCTAGAATCTTTGTATGTTTAGCTTTTTCCTTTAGATATCTGATCCATTTCAAATTAATTTCTGTGTATGATGTAGAGGTTTATTTGTTTCCATATGGATATTCAGTTGTTCTAGCACATTTTGTTGAAAGCTTTCCTTTTCTCATTGAATTTTTTTGGCATTATTTGTCAAAAATTATTTGGCCATATGAAAGTGGTCTACTTCTGGACTCTCCATTCTCAACATGCATTCTGTTGTTGTTGTTCTCAGTTTTTTGTGTTTTTTTTTTTGACACATCCTCATTAGGGAATCTTAGCCAGAATGGTTTTAAAATTAACTGGTCCATCAGTTTTGGGAAAAAGTATAAACAAGAACAGTTTTTCTGGTCCATAAAGTACAGTATTGGTGAACACGAACCAATCATTAGACTGATACCATATTTCCTTATGAAGAACAGCATTATCATGTCAAATAAATTTTATAATTTGGTAATGACCAAATACGTTGTCACTTCTTTAAAAATAAACTAATATCTTTTTTTTGGTTAATTTTTGTGACAAAAACAAAGAACTGACATTAACAAAATCAATAAATGAAATTCCACCTAATAAATTCCTTTCCTTGAGCTCTAAGTAGGTAATATTTTTTAGTTACAAATTCTCTTCTGAGATCTTTAAAAGGCAATTTTAAATAGCAAAAGAAAAAAATACTTCACTGAAGTAAAGGAGAGGCTTTTGCTTTATGGCTGTGCTGAGAGAGATGCTCAATAAACTTCACCTGTGAGGATTCCCAGTAGCATTGTGTGTTTGTGTGTATATGTGCATGTGCATGTATGTTTGCGTGTGTATGTGTGTATGTATGCATGCAGTGAAATTCACCACATGAGGGAATGGGCATGTTGGCTCACTTAGCTTTTTTGAGAACTAGTAGGCAGACCCCCCAAGATGTTAAGGGAATGGTGTCTTTAAATATAAAGACTTAAACACAAATAGGATGTATGGAGAAATATCCTTGTTTAAGAACAAGGCAGGCCTGGGTTTGAATCCTTGCTCCACCACCAGCCAATTATAATTCCTCTGAGCTTCAGTTTCCTCATCTGAAAATTGGTGGTAATAATAGCTATGTAGCAGTGTTATCGTGAGGATTAGATGAAATTAAATGTTAGTGATTTGTGGGTAGGAATTAGCACAGCCAGGGATGTCTGTCTTCTTTCCTGTCTCCATCCATTCTTAGGGGGGTAGTGTGATCTCAAAGAGCATGAGTTTTGGAGTTAATGGGACTTCAGGTAGGAATCTTGGCTTTGCCACTTAAAAAATTGTGATCTCAGGCAAGTTATTTAATGACTCTGAGCCTCAGAGGTAAGGATACCTACCATATTAGATTGATATGCAGGTTAAATCACATGGTTCCTGCCATAGCAATGGGCAGATAGGAGACATTCAATATAAACTGTTTTGCCAAAACATGTTTCTTAAATATGAACGACCTCACATGCCAGAGGTAAATGGTATAACATAGAAGTCATGTTGGTTCCTATGCAATTTTTTTTCCAGCATGTTAATGTTTTGAAACAACCAGGGGCAAGCTTTCTCACGATAACTACCTCTTTAGTAAGAGGAAACCTTAGCACTCTATGAAGGCCTTAAGGAAAAGGCTGAGAATAGACAGAGCTGCCTTCTTTAGCTGACTGATTTAGTGACTTTGGGAACCACTATGTTGTCCTCTTGTCAAGCTTTCTGAGGCTGCTGTTGAAGAAGCTGTGAAAACATTTTCCTTTGTACTAGGAGGATGGATTAATGAAGAATGCTGCTCTTTAAAATGAATGTTTAATTTTGATGAAACTTGTCCCTGTTAGAAGCAAATGCCCTCTAGGACCTCTATCTCAAAAGAAGCAGCAGGAGCCTAGCCAGGGTTCAAGGCTGGGACACAGCATGCAGATGTTCATGCAAGTTGAGGTTTAGTTGGGCTAAAATTTTATTAGTTTTGGCATTATTTTTGTGAGTGCTCTGATTACAAAGTTACATAGGTTTTGAGTAATCTGTACCAAACCTATGTTTTTTTTCCCACCAGTCCTGTTATTTTGGGGCCTGTGGCCATTTGTAGACCATGGAAGCTTTTCAGGAACACATAGATGGTGTGATAGCAGAGACATCTGTCCACGTTCCCTTTCCCTCTAATGTTCTCACATACTTACTGTAAAAAATCCAAGCGATCAATATAAAAGTATAATATGTACATATAAGTAGAATCATGAAAACAATAATAATGAAAAAAGTACTCACATTTATTGTGTACTCTTTACACATTTTAACTCATTTAATTCTCACAACAACCCTCTGAACTAGGGACTGCTATCACACACATTTTATGAATGCGGAAACTGGCATCTATAAGTAACATGAGTAAATCGAGATTAAGTAACATGCCCAAGGGCACACAGCTAGAAAGTGGGAGAGTGAGAATTAAAACCTGTGCTTTTTCTATGCATTTAAACCCATATATCAGATTGTTTTGTTTTGTCGGTCTTTTAATACAAATGGGCTTACACTTACATTGTATCTTTAATGTACAGGCTCCGCCCTATTAGAAAGCCTGAGTAAGGAAAAGCTGTTAGTAATTCATAGCTATTTACATTTCACAAGTCTCATATTTCCTTCCAAGAAATCAGGCTCATCAATTATTTGCATTTGGTAACATCTTAATTATACAAATAATTAGCCTTGAGACTGGACACGAACGTGAAAGTATAATGAATAGTTTTGCTAATTGCTCTTTTCTGTATGGACAGTCACTGGTCTGTAGTATTAACAGCTCCCATATTCAGCTTGCTAAATTCTCCTAACTTGCACTTTGTGGAAAAGTCCAAATTAGAGATAACAAATATTAATAGATTTCCTCTCTCATGCCAACCCTAACCCATTGATTAGGACTGTTGGGAGCACTGTGTTGAGAAGCATTCTGGGGCCTTCCCTGGTGGGTCTGTTTGCCACTAGCGAGGCTTGGGGCTGGCAGCATGTGAGCCAGACATTTGCCTTCTCTGGCCTGAGTGTTGAGAAGAGATCTGACCTCAACCTCGGAGGTCATAGCATCAGACTTTCTGCTTCCTCTACCAATCCTACAAATGTGCTATGTTCTGTGGGGTGTGGGCATGAAAATGAGTCAGATGTGGATTCCATCCTACCAAGAAAGGCACAAATGGCCTTATACCAAGTAAAAAGTGTAAAGTGCCCTCAGAGTAACAGAGATTGGGACAGAAGGGACCAGAGGAGAGAGAGGAGTATTTATAGTCACAGGAAGGCAGGGGCAGAAATGGGGCAGAGAGTGAATCCAGTGTTCCTTTTGTGGTGGGTCTCAAAGGACAGATAGAAATAGGGGTGGTGGCGAGGCGGGGTGAGGAGGGCTCAGCCTTTTTTTCCCATTTTTGGGCAGATGATGAATCACCTGCTGTACTAAGAAAGAAGGAAATGTGAAACAGGAGCATGTGTAAGGGAAGAGTTTAATGTGGCTGGAATGTCGGAAAATAAGGAAGGAAAAGTTGGAAACAAGGGCAGGCCCAGGTTGCAAAGGGCCTGGGAACACCACATTAGGCATGTTCTAGAACAATGTTTCTCAAGGTATGTCCACAGGATGTTCATAATTTTTACATAACAAAAGGATCCTGTTGGACCCTGATGTCAACCACACTGGAGAAACATTAAATTAAAAACAAACAGCTTTTTGCTGCAGAAGTTTTCAGAGTGATTAAAATGTACACTGCACACATTCAGAGCTAATGTACACTGTGAATCCCCAGGAAGGACCTGTCGTTTGCAAAAATCCCAAACTTGGTGATCACAGCAATGTTTTTCTTGGAGTACCTCATGAGATGAGTGTACTACAGGAGTTTTATGGAAGCAATGGTCATCTAGTGGCATGATACCCACAGAGTACACATTCAGCATTAGTGGCTAATTGACCCAATGACTGATCTAGGAACCTGTGCTATTGTTGCAGGGATAGGGAGAAAATTAATTATTTGCCCTAAAGAAAGCATCAAACAAGAGGGTTTCCCTGTCCCGCCCCCTCCCCCACCCCCGTTTTATCATAATAAGGATCTGCCTGCTGCTGCAGACCTTTTATCCTCTCTTCAGCCAGGCCCAGTTGTCCTGCTCTCACTCCAGAGCCAGTTCCCACCCTGATAAAACCTTGCCTTCCTTTCAGGCCTCTAACGGTGCCCTTTTCAATCTCCCATCTGTCATCCTGGATCCCATATGTGCTGCCCGATGCCCCCGACCCCTCCCCAGCCTGCCTGGACTCCTTCTTTGCCATTCTGACCTTCACATGCTTTGGGTGCTTCTGATCCTCCTGGTGAACCTCACGATGTCCCGTGTCAAGGCACTCACAGCCCTGGTGTGACTGTGGCTCAGCTCCCGCCACTTGTTCAGAGACAAAGGCACCTGTGTAGGATCTTCTGAGGAGCTGGGCTCATACATGCCTGATAAACAGCCTTCTGCCACCTTTCCAGGTTGGGGTGGCTTCCAGGTGAGATTCCATAAAGCTGCTTGGGATGGATGAGCAAGTAGCTTCTATATTTAACATCACTTAATTATCCTCTGTGGAAGGGAAAGTCTTAGCGGTGAAATGTTTCGAGCTGCATTTCCAAGGAGTTTAGTTGATTGGGCAAAATTGGGCGGGATCACATGACAATCTAGAAGTGAAATCTCCTAGCTTTCGAGGTCTGCTAGGTTGTTCAACAAGAAGCCGACTGTGGCAAGATTAAATGAGCCTGGGTGAGTGGGTAAAACTTTGGCAGACAAACTTTGATGGGAAATAAGAGGGACAGCGGGAAAATGTGAGAACTATAGAGGATGAGATGCTGCCACTATGAACCAACTGTTGTGACCCAAGAAAGGGGATTCATTGCAGAGTGCACAGCAAAGCCTCTGGCCCCAAATGGCTAACCAATTTTAAGAATAAGGATGACGGGCAAAGAAAACATCACCTTACCTTTGTTTCAAACAGTCTGGAATGTGTAGTTCTGGTTGATGCATTTCAAGAAAGAAAGAATGACGTTCACAAGGCATTTCAAGTGATCAAGGGGCTGGAGGGGCTTCTGTATGAGGCCAGGGTGGAGGCTGGAGGTTGACAGGGGATATGCTCCAGTTCAGGAAATTACGAAAGGTATAACAAATGTGAACATAGACCAAACCCCAGCTTATCAGAACTAAGAGGTATCCTGAGATTTTCTCAAGATTTTAAACAAGTAAAAAATGGTTACTAAATGTTTGGAAGTCATTACCCCCCAAGAGGTAGCATGGGCTAAAAATGGAAATAGCTTCAAAAATGACTTATGTAACAGTGTGAGGGCTGGTGCTATCCCATCACACTGAGGGAAATCTGACAGTTATCAATGAGATGACAGGGAGGGCAGTTCTCCCTGCACACAGGTCTCCCCTTAGCCTCACTCTCCTCAATGGAGAAGATTTAGGGTTGGGCCACACATGACAATCTTACTTTAAAAAATAAGGTAAGATTGCCTATATGAATGTGTATGTTGTCAATTATCAGGGGCCCACCTTGTATTAGCTACCAGGCTAGGCACTTTTATATAAATTATCTTTGATCCTTACAATAATACAAGATATAATAATTATCCCATTTCATAGGTGAGAAAGCAAAGCTTAGATAAGTAACTAGCTCAAGGTCACAGGCAGCCAGTGAGTAGGGGAGCTGGGACTTGGAGCCCGTGCATACTCCCGATCGATGAAATACTGCCTCTCATCTTACCCATTTCTATGTTCTTCTGTCCCTCGTGCCTAAATTTACTTTAACACTACAGCCAAAATTCTCAAAATGGTACTTTTTTGTCCTTTGCTCATTGCTGAATAAACTGACCTTAGTCATTGTAGGACCAGTGCATTTGTTCATATTCCTCAAAATCCAAAGTACCCAGCAGGAGAGAAGGGACAATTGGGTTCCTGGTGCTGAGACAAGAAGGGCTGTGAGAGGAACTAATATCGAGGGCCTAATAGGGGTCAGCCATTTCACATGTTCTGTTGTGTATTATAATTCTCATAACACCTATTTAAATTCCCATTTTAGAGTTGAGAAGACTGAGTCTCAGAGAGATTATGTAAAATACCCAAGAACCCATAGTGCATAGCAATAGACCCAAAATGTAAAGCCAAAGCCATCTCCCTGGAAGCAGGGAAGACCATTCCAACTCTGCTCTCCTTCCTTATAGGAAGGTGACCTTGTCACTTCCATTGTCACAAACTCCAGAGGACTCTCTGCCCAACACTTTTGCTAAATCAATAGCTGGTAGAGGCTGAGGAGTTCCTTGCTGTATAGAAATTTGGGTTGGAATTATATCTATTGAATGGATTTTGATTTGTCCTGCCCTTCATTTTGTCAAGATTTTTTCCTAGTCAGCTACAGTGCTAGTTTTTTAACAAGAAAGATAGATACGCTAATGCCTCTAACTCAGGGTTTCTCAATCTTGGCCTATTGACATTGCAGGCAGGATACTGCTTTGTTGTTGGGGGCTGTCCTTTGCGTTGTAGGATGTTTAGCAACATCCGTGGTCTCTACCCACTAGATATCAGTAACATCCCCTTCCCCCACCAGTTGTGACAACCAAAAATGTCTGCTGGCCTTGCCAAATGTTGTAGGGTTGGGGGGGCAACATCATCTCTGGTTGAAAACCACTGCTGTAACTCAAGGGGGGGGCTACATGGTCTCCTTGCCTAAAACTCAACAAGCCAAATCCCCTCCTCCCCCCAGGAATGTAAGGCAGGAGAGGTGGTCAGGTGACACCTGTGGGTGGAGTCTGGATCTTCTGGTTTGCAGGAGAGAACGTAGCACACAAATTGCTGGCCCCATCCTTACTTGATGCCCCCACGAGACGTTAAAAATGTAGAGCTTTCAATGTGCAGATGGCTCGAGCTGCTTAATTACCAGCCGAAAGCATGCTAACATTTTCCTTCCTCTCCCTGCCTGCAACAGCATGCCAGGAGCAGTGGAGGCATTAACAACGGGGAGCAGTTGCCCTTTCCCGCATCCTTATCACACACTAATTATTTTATTCTGAAGAGACAAAGTAGAGAGAATGTAACATATGATTCTGATGACAAACACTTTTTTTAAAAAAACTGTCTGCTTTTCCTAGTGACTAGAGCATAGGAGCTGGTTGCTAAGCAACTGGGAAACTGCAGACTCTTGTACTGGCCATGCTGGTTTCGGAAATGAGCCATAAAAGGAATTCCCCAGTGAGGAGGGATCCCATACCATTGCCTGGTTGCCATGGACACCATACATAAGTGATGGATCCTAGGTTACAGGCCCTGCTTAAGAAAAATATGTTGCGTCTGCTTAAGGCTTGAATGGTATGAGAAAGGTATGGAAGGCTTCTTCCCCTATGTTATCCATGTGGGCATGTCCCGGCCGCTTCCCCAAGGGCTCCCCCTGAACGAAAGGTCTGAATCTAAGTGGCTGAGACATTCCATCCAATTTCAGCTCTGCTTTTATTTAATATGTTCCAGTCTTTGCTGGAGTTGGAAAGGAGTCTGCAATCTGGAAAGCAAATTTTTAAGCAAGAAAAGATGCTTTGGGTGGCAGACAGGCTGTCTATCTGTCTATCATCCATCCCTGTTTGGGGGCCACCCAGAGCCAAGATCAGGCACAAGGGCAACTCTCTATGTTCACACGTTCTATTGGAATTTTGCAAAGCGAGAGATTAGCAGAGGAAAAGACAATAGCCGTGACTCCAAAATGAAATTGGCATGTCGTGCAGAGCAAGGCACACAATAGGCCACTGCAATTCTGTCAGAAATTAGAAACAGACTTCAGATAATAGGAGTGAAAAATGTGAGGCAAAGACAAAGATGTGGAGCTCAAAATACAAAGAGGTGCAGGTTCCACTGGGCTTTCTACGGGAAACAGCAGAACAGATACGCCTGTGGTAACATCGCCAAAGATATCCTCATGGACAGGACACTTGGGACAGTAGCCTCTGACCCTCAAGTGTCATGAGGAGACTGAGGCCCAAAGAGCAGCAGTGATTTGCTTGAGGCCACAGAAGACAAACATTTCTGAGTGGCGATCTGTAAAGGACAACTCTGCATTTCTAATATTTTTGAATAACAAGTTACCTCCAAACTTAGCAGCTTAAAACAACAAACATTTCTTATCTTACAGTTTCTGTTGGTTAGGAGCGTCTTAGCTGGGTGCCTCCAACTTTGGGTGTCTCAGGAGGCTACAATCAGGATGTCGGAGGGGTGGCAGCATCTCAAGGCTCCGCTGGGGGAGGGTCTGCTGCCAAGCTTGCACCCATGGGTGTTGGCGGGCCTCTGGGTCCTCCCTGGCTGTCAACTGGAAACTTCAGTTCCTTGCTCTGTTGTTCTCTCAGTTGGGCAGTTTACAGCATGGCAGCTGGCTCCTCTCATAGCCAAAGAGTGCCCAAGACAGAAGCCATAGTCATTTTCACTCTAAGCTCCTAAGCGGCATCTCACCATTTTTGTTATATTTTATTTGAATCAAGTCACCAGATCCAGCCCACACTGAAGAGGAGTGGATTCCATGAGGGCATGAATGCCAGGAGGTGGGACCATTGGTGGCCATCTCAGAGGCTGCCTACCACGATAGCCAAGTACGCTTCCCGGAGAAAGCCCACGAGGGAGAGGTTAGGGGTGGGCAGGGAGGATGGGAGAGGGGGGAGAATGGGGCCTGGGAAGGGGCGGCTAGAGAAAGCTAAAGGGGGAAGCAAGGAGAGGAAAGATAAATGCGAGAAGTAAATAGTAGCAGGGAAGAAGGAGAACCTGGTCGAGTGGGAACAGGGAAGCGGAGGGGAGAGGGAATTGGGCCGTTGGTCTGAAGGGCGCACGTGGTGAGAAAACAGAGCACATAGGAAGGGGATGGGGAGTGGACAGGAAGTGCGCGAAGGAATAAAGACCAGCGAAAGCGGGAGGGAAAGACGGGGTTGGGACCAGGAGGGGAAAGAGCCGGAAGCAGGGGGCAAGGAGCTCAAGCAGACAGTGCAGGAGAACAGAGGGAGACAATTGTTAGTGGGAGGCGAGTTGCGGGGAGGGGTGGTGACAGGAAAACGCCACGGAAGAGATGGAGAAGTGGGAGCTGTTTTCGGGCTGGGGCTGAAGGTAGCAACTGGGGAAAATAACAATGACGGGAAGAAGGATTTATTGCGTGCTAAGAATTTCACGTGTTACCTCGTTTAGTCTTCATTGCCAGCCAACACTGTAGATGCTGTTATTTATAGTATTTCAGAGATGAAGAAATTGAATTTTAAAAGGAGTAAGCACCTGCCCAAGGCTGTACAGCCAGAAAGTGGCTGCAGGTGCCTGGAAGCAGCGCCGGGCGTCTTCTTGCCAGCCAACCGGCCACAACCCTCAAAGTCACCGTGGCCAAGGCAGAAGGGGGCTGCGGGGTGGCGATTTTACTCCCTTATCCTAACTGTACACGGATGTCAGCTCCTGCCTCTTCTTCCACCCCCTGGGCCCCTTGAGTCCTGGCACAGATTTGGAAGGGTGAATTCCTTGCCAGTGGCTGTAGGCTGATCAGAATATGAGGTCCGGGGTGAGTGCCTCAGTTTATCACATGGACCCACATATTAAAATAAAACTCTCTGTTATACCGTGTGGTTATTTCTCCATATCTGCATTGCTAAGAGCCACAGGGGCACTGTGTCTTGTTCTTCAAATCCCCCACAGTGCCTTGCACTGCCTTAAGCAGGTATTCAAAAAACTTTGTGGAACCAAACATTCGCCTTTACTGAATCCAGTGGGAAATTCTGCTGCAGTGTAGTGGGAAAAGACCGGCTCTCTCACCTAGGCCAGCTCTTCACTAGCTGTTTAACTCCGGGCAAATTACTTAACCACACTAGAATGCAGTGTCCTTATCAGTAAGACAGGTTGGCTCCATGATCTTTAAAGTTTTTCTAGCTTTGAAGTGTCACAAATTATTTATCAGGGACAAGAATTAGGAGTGAAAGTAGAAATGGTCAATGGATCTGATATAGATGCAGGCTGCCACTTAGGCAGACCTGACACAGAACTCTTCTGGATTCCATTTTGCCAAGATGCCAATTTATTGATATACATCCCATGGGAAGTTCAGCTCAATATTTTGTGGCATCTGTGTGCAATGGAGAATCCATGAGCTTAATTTTCTTTATCACTAATATCCCTTTCTGATGCTATGTTAGGAACCTAGAGAGGTTTATCAACCCTCAAAACAATAGGAGACCAACTAGGGCATGATTTGTTCAGCTGCCAGAGTGCCATTAGGGACAGAGAGAGCAGCAGGACTCAGTGGGGACAAGAAGATCCAGGACTTCCAATAGAGAGGTCAATGGAATTAAGATGCCTGGATTTCATAGCACTTTTCAGTTGTCACTGTGTTTGGAGCTGGTACCTAGGAATAAAAGACACAGCTCAGAGTTATACCACCTGAGGGCAAGAGAGCTGGGGTATTTATATACCAACTCCCTCAGTCATCAGCGGAAGGCTGCTTTTGGGGTTGAAGGTGGGTGTTAATTTCCCAGCACTTCTGCCTTCTACATGGGCAGGGGCTACCAAAACCCAAGAAAGCTCTCAGGCAAAGAGATGTAAGTGCTGGTAGTTGGAAGCCAAGCCAGTGAGTGTGTGCTGAAACGTAAAGACTGAGAGGCTGTGGGCAGGACATCTGCTACACTTAGCTTCTTGGAACATGTGTGAGGAAGTAGACTCTCTGTTGCTCCCGAGAGTCACCAACAGCTTTTATTGGTAAGTGTCTTCTATGTGTATTTTCTGCAAGCCAAAAAAAGTTTTTAGGGACTTATCATTAGGGAAGTGAAATATTTTCCATCAAAAATGGAGATGTCACATACTTCTGTTTGGCCCCTGCCTACTTGGGCAAGTTACAGATGGTCCCCCTGCCACACCATGGTCCACGGGGTGCCCAGGGATACATAGACACTTTCAAAAAGCATCTAAGGGGCAAGCCTGTGCTAAACATGGAAACTCACTGCTGGTAGATTAAAGACCGTCTTGAGACTGAAGGTTGTACATGTTTGCTTCCATGTCCTCCATCCACCGAAAATGACCCATGGGAGCATATTGAAGGGCTCGATAGTAATCTATTTGTTGTGGCCACTGGCTCCATTTCCTAGTATTTCTACATAAAGAAAGTATTTTGAGGGAAAATACTTCACTTTCCTAATAATAAGTCTGTAAAAACCTTTTTGGTGTGCAGAAAATACATATAGAAGACACTTACCAATAAAAGCTGTTGGTGACTCTCGGGAGCAACAGAGAGTCTACTTCCTCACACATGTTCCAAGAAGCTAAGTGTAGCAGATGTCCTGCCCACAGCCTCTCAGTCTTTACGATTCAGCACACACTCACAGGCTTAGCTTCCAACTACCAGCACTTACATCTCTTTGCCTGAGAGCTTTCTTGGGTTTCGGTAGTTCCTGCCCATGTAGAAGTAGAAGTGCTGGGAAATTACCACCCACTCCCACCCCTGAAGCAGCCCTAGACCAATGACCTATGGAGTTGGTATATAAATATCCCAGTTCCCTCGCCCTTAGGTGGTATGACTCTGAGGTGTCTTCCACTCTGTCTTCCAGAGATCCCCAGCAGTGTTCAGCCCCACTTGCTGAGCTACTTGATGACATATCTTTTATTGACTTCCTTCCCTTCCCTGCGTCACTTCCACACAGCCCTACTTGTGTTTCCTGACATTACCTCCCTAATAAACCATTTGCCCTTAAACCCTTATCTTAGGGTCTGTTTTGGGGAGATCCAAACTTCTACTAGGGCAATAGGAAGGAACAGAGAAAATGAATGTTGTTTAAAAGAAGGATTTCTGTCAGCAGTGTGTTCTGTTCCCGTGGTACATTTAAGAGTTTATTTATAGCTCATAACCCTCCTTTACAAAAATGCTATGGGATAGATTAGGTAAAAAATGCTGCCAACTAAACACCAGTCAGAAATGAAGGTAAAACATTTCAGAAATGGTCATGAAGATTACTCGGAACAGTGACTTGGTTCACAAAAATTCTATTAACTCATGATTTCCCTTTGTTGTGAGCAACAAAACACATCTATAGAGATCAGCAATTGTAGCATCCCTTGAGACTCATGTCAGTGAAGTCACCTGGAAATAACACACTGAATGGGGACAAGGGTCTTTTCAGAGCAGATGATGCCATAGCTTGGCGGTGTCCACACTGGATCACTTGGTTTGCCTCCAGCAGCTTCTGCTCCCGAGGCTGCCCAAGTGCAGAGGAATGGGGGAGGGGGAGCAGGGACACCATAACTTGAAGGGCAACTGAAGAGGAAGCAGCTTACAGCATGTGGGCTCAATTTTCCCCCAAAGGCTCGTAATATTAATATAACTGTCAAAAATGGCACTACGAACCCAAATTTTAAGATAATTGTGTTCAGTCCCAAATTCAACACAATAAAGGTTATTTGCTCTCATGCCCTAGCAACCATCTCATAGAGGGGAGGAAAATACCATACAAAAACAAATGTAAACTCGCAAAGCAGTAATAAAACCAGCACACAACTATTCATTTCAAGTCTATTTTGAAAAGCCTTTGATAATACCAATAATTCCCCGTAAAGCTTCTATTCTCTTGCCTAAATTCCCTTCTGGAGATAGAAAAAGGTTTGCTATTCTACAGCCATTCCTTTTAGGGAGATAAAGTCCACTTTATTTCCCAATTTTAAGTGCTTGTCATTCTTTTAAACAAAAGTAAGAAAGAAAGAAATCCCTGATCACCTATATCCAGCTAAGCCTGCCATGTAGGTAGGGGCTTAGAGGAAATATCAACGTGAAGCCTCCTTATTTTGCACCACGAAATTCATTTAATGGTCTTAACAAGGTGCTTAAATGTAGCCCCAGAGCCTTGTCCAAAAGATGCTGAAACATTCCACTAAAAAGTGGAAAATTCAACCAATAGTCCATTTCCAAATATTCTGATGCATCAAAGCATGCAGGCTGGGCGTTAGCCCTTTAATGTCGTGGCTGAGCAGTTCCTCTGGGTGCCAGTGGCAGGCCCACCTGCAACAGAGGCAAGGACGAAGGGCTTGGGACACCTTTGGTTGCAAGAACAGAAATCTACTTAGACAAGCGCAAGTAAGAGAAAGATGGCTATAAGAACCTTCATGGACTCCGAGGAAAAGCTGAGCGATCAGGCCTCAGGACGAGTGGGAACCGGCAGCCGTTGCTGTGGGGAAGTGACGTGCTAGAGAAAGGGGAGGCAGAGCTGTGTGCAGGGACAGAAACACCTAGAAGGGAGTGGGCATGTGGGCCATGATTAGTCTTTTTAATATAAGAAGACAAAAAGGAAAACAGAGAAAAGGAATAGAAGGTGGGAAAGAAGTAAGATAATAGGCACCAAAGAGAAACGGAGAGGCCCAGCCTGTGGAGTGATCGACTGAGTCATCAATGATGGCTTCAGCCAGCAGCCAGCAACTCGCCGGTGCCAGAGATTGGCTGTCCCTGTTGCGGAACCAGCCTGCGTAATACCCAGAGGCTGCAAATACCAGGCCCTTCTGATTTACCTGAATTGGTCATCCTGATTTACATAGAGTTATTGACTATTTTTAAAGAGATAAAGTTGTATTAATTGAAAGGCTCTCAATGAAGATCTTGATGAAAAAGTCTGGATACTTTTTATACTTAAGTTGAAAGATTTAATAACATGGCTTATATGTATGATAGAAATAATCCATAATTGTGTTTTGGGCACTTTGATCTGGACTTCAGTTTGCTTCATCAGGTTTATTTTCACATACATGGTAGCCATTCTTTGTCCTAAGATATATGTCCTAAACTTTAATCAATCAGTTCTTAAATTCACTTCAATTTTTATCAGAAACATTTCCTCAATACCCATGATGTTAAAGGCACTGTGCTACGCACTTACATGGATATGGAGTTGAATAAGACCCACAGCCCTGTTTTTTTGGAGCTTGTGATTTGAAAGTAGAGGGGGCGGGTAGAAGGGAAGTTGGACACGAGTAGACATAGACATCAGTGACTACAAGACAATAAAGACTATTGTCTATGTCAATCTAGGCTGTTCTTTGAACCTCTCCCAGCTCTCTGGTTGGAGCCTTTGACACCCCCTTTTTTCCTACCTCCCCCCAATCTCTTTCTATGTAAATCCTACCAATTCTCTCATCCTACCCACCCCATAACCTTACAGTCTCATCAGATCCTTTCATAAGCATGTGATCCCTTTGGAACTTCTTTCATCTTTGTTCACCCCAGTGTGATGGAAGGCTAAGTGGTACCTTTACAACACCCTGAGTCCACTGCCCCGTGGAAATTGCTCGGGGAGATCATGAACTGTGAGAATTTGCCTGAGTTGCTGGGCACCTGGATCCCTTTTCCTGCTCAGATGCTTACTCACTGTGCTCTCATTTATGGCTTCATTCAGGACTTCACATTTCTGTCTCCTCCCTTAAGAGCTCTCCATGCTTTCATCAGGCTGGAATGTGTACACGCGCGCGTGTGGATGTGTGTGTGACAGAGGGGAAAAGATAAATCTGATGGGCTTACCAACCCTCATTCCCTCTCTTGTCTTCCTGTCCACAGCTGCCTCTCAAAATCCAGGTGGGAAACTGCTACACACCATGCAGGTGTTGACAGGATCACATGTCTCTTGCACTTTCTCCATCAGCCCTGTCCTGGGAAAGAGGCTGAGTCTGGTGACTATGCAGATGCTCCACAGTTGGCCTTACAGGAGGGTATGTTGTCCTGGAAACCCTGTCCCTGGAGGTAGATTTGGATACGGCCACTCCTGCCTCCATTCCCTCTGCCCAGATTCTGAAGGTGGTAGGGAGCAAATGCCCAGCATTTTCCAGTCTTCCAGTTGTCAGTGTCAATGCTTGCCTAACCCAAGGGTCCTCACGAGACACCTCTAGCCTACAGCCCAAGTGCAATGGGGGGTAGTGGTAAACTCTTACTGCTTTGAGACTACAGGCCCTGGCCAAAAGCATCTGATTCTTATCAGAGGCCGAAGGACAGGTTTTACCAGAGTTCCTATCCCCCAACTTGAAAAACGAGTTCATCTGCTCCTTTACTCCACACACTGAGGTTCCATCCTCTTCTTGAGAAAAAATCAAGTTCCCCAGCTCTATAATGACTCTAGAGATGTGGTGAGGTCTCAGTGTGGATGCTGATCACTAGAGGTAAGCGGAAGTGTTTCCTGGGACTTGGGACTCTCCGTGCTAAAACCAGAAAAGTCCCAAGCAAACTGGGATGAGTCGATCACCCTAACTAGCACTGACCCCTGACCATCATAGGACCTACAGCTTAGCAAAAATCCATAAGAGGACAAAGAAATGGCTGAATCTGGAAAACCATAGGCCGTAGCTGTCCTTTGCCTTTTTCAGAACTTTTGCTGTGTTCAGAACGCTTGTGTGTGCATAGGATAGTATTTGATTCCCTAGACTTGGATGGGGAAGAGCAAGGAGGAACAGCGGCTTTCACTGTCACCACATACCTGGCCTGTATTCTACGTCTTGTCAGAATGGGATGTTGATAGTTATTTGTAGATTCTAAAATATATGACTGGTACACAATTGGGCCAGGGACCTGGAACACCCAAACCTTTCCTCTATTATCCACTTTTCCCCACAAAGTCAGTGAGGGACTCTATACTCACTGAGGACAAAGTGAGGCAAAGGGACACTGATTCTAGCTGGTGCTTTGGCCCCAAACCCTATTGTCAAATGCAAGGGAACTGGCCTGGGTCAGTGAAAGGGCTCCTCTCACTGAATCAGAGCCAAAGCTCAAATCCAAACCTCAGGGCAAACCACTCCAACTGGACAAAAAGCCAAGCTAAGGAAAGACACCAGGGAATGAGCAAGAGTGTATTTGCCCCAGTGTCTAGAGCCAGGCTGGTCCTAGCGAGGCCATTAGGGGTGGAGACTGGGCCTGATACGACAGACCCCTCCCCATCCCTCAATCTCCTGGAAGCACTGGCATCCAAAAAGAGGCGGTGGCTGCATCTCCAGGCCGTACTTTATTTTTCTGGAATCCTTAATGGCACGGTATCCAAAGAGAAATCATGCATATGCTCTGGAACATTAAACTATTTTAAAAGCTCTATCTCTATGTAGTGTGGTCCAACAATATCCCCTGATTTGGACCAATCCATTGAACTTTTGACTCATTTTGCCTCCTTTTTGGGGATGTGAGTTTCCCTTGTCTTGGAAGCCACTACGGTGTAAGTGTCCACAGGACTGATGGTCGAGAGACCTGAGCTTTAGCCTCTTTAAGGGTCTCTGGGATCGACTCAGGGCAAAACATTTAATTTCTCCTTTTCTCACCTGTAACATTGATTGAACTAACATTTTGGGATTAAGGTTTCTTTTAGCTTTGTGATTCATCTCTCTCTTTCTCTCTCACTCATACACACCCACCCTCCCACACGTACACACACATGTGCACGTGCACACACACCCCCCCACACACAACTTATTCCACTGTATTTCTGGCTACTGATGCTCAGTGCCATGCCAAGCCATATTGGAGCTTGAGGCAAAAGTAAAAATTAGTAATACTGGTCCTCTCTTTATTTAAAATATGACATTTTGTTTATTGTGGATTTTTTTACATTAATTCAGATTTTTTAAATATTGCATTAAATTGTTAATCTTAGTTAATCTCTAGATGTGGAAAAAGACCCACAGAGCTCCTGGATATGCTGGCTGCCATCTTGTAAACACAAGAAGGAATAAACTGTAGGACGTAAGTTAACATTATGAAAGATAGTATGGAGAGATGGAAGACAACAAGGTCCTTGTTGACACTAAATTTCTGAAGAGAACCACCCTATCTCTGGCCACTATGTGACCTGCAAATTGTGAAATATTTACTAGCTGGCACTTTACAGAAAAAGTTTGCCAACCCCTTATACCAAGCAATTCTGAGTCAAATTTTCTATTACTTGCAACTATAAACATTCTAAATAATAAACTTCCTTATACTCTGGCAGTACCAAAAACTACTTGATGATATTCAAGGGGAAATGCATTATTAGGCCTCCATCAATTTATTCACGCTGTTTCCTCTGCCTAAGATGCAACTCTCTCCACCTGACTATACAGTCGTCCCTCATATCCCTGGGGGATTGGTTCCAAGACCTCCCCTTGGATATCAAAATCCAAAGATAATCAGGTCTCTTACATAACATGGTAGAATATTTGCATGTAACCTATGTACATACTCTCATATACTTTAAATTATCTCTAGATTACTTATAACACCTAATACAATGTGAATGCTACATAAATAGTTGTTATACTATATTATTTTTAAATTTGTATTATGTTTTATTGCTGTATTTTTTTCTGAATATTTTAGATCCCCAAATACTGAACTTTTGGTGCCCCCTTAAATTGTGTACCCAAGGCAAGTGGCCTCACCCTAGTTCCAGACCTGTTAACCCTTCTCTACATCTAGGTGAGTTGCTTGATGAGGGAACAAGGGAACAGCACAGATAGGTAGAAAGAAGAGACTAAATTCTACCTACTTTACAAAATTACACAGGGCCAGCCATAATGGGTATTTTATTAACAGTAATCCACCTATAATTTCTAGTTGTCTCTGTTGTGTTTGTTTTGTTGCCGCCAGACTGAAAACTCTTTGAGTATGGGAACCCTCATGTCTGGGTTTTTTTAAATCCCACTTTCCATACACCAAATGCCCAGCACAGAGTTTGGCATAGAATTATTAGGATGAATCTGAATTCTTGATCTCACACCAAGAGATCTCGACCTTCCAGAGGACAACAATTTATCACTTAAAGCTGCCACTCCCAAACCCCAGGCCATGGACTGGTATTGGTCCGTGGCCTGTAAAGAACCGGGCCACACAGCAGGAGGCGAACGGCAGGCGAGTCAGCGAAGCTTCATCTGTATTTACAGCCGCTCCCCATCGCTTGAATCACCACCTGAGCTCTGCCTCCTGTCAGATCAGCGGTGGCATTAGATTCTGCATTACGGTGAGTTGTATCATTATTTCATTATATATTACAATGTAATAATAATAGAAATAAAGTACACAATAAATATAACGCACTTGAATCATCCCAAAACCATCCCCCCACCCTGGGACCGTGGAAAAATTGTCTTCCGTGAAACCAGTTCCTGGTGCCAAAAAGGTTGGGGACCTCTGATTTAAAACATTGTTTTTTAAAGTTCAGACAATAAAAACACAAGCAGCTGGAAAGCCAGAAAAGTGAAAACAGTTATTTTGGCACCATGTTACCAGATCATAAAAAAGAAATTCGAGTTTCAGGCCTTGATTTTCTTCCTCTCACAGTCAAGAGGAGCAGAAGGAGGTAAGACTTAGACAGACAAGCCTCATGGGACCAAGAAGATTCCAGACTTCCTCACCCTGGGGAGGGTCATGCGCTGGACCCACCCATTCTTTGACCTAACAAATCAAAGCCTGCCAGGGAGCCACTGCCTTGCATCAGGATCTGCAGGACACCTTCAAACTGCACTAAGCTGGGCTTGGGATGAGCAGCAAAGGAAGTACCATTGAAACGTTATTCGTGGTAAGTCTGCCTTAGAGGATGTTGCAAAGGAATTTTATTGCTTTCAATCGAGTGCATTAACAAAGACTAATAGCTATGAAATGGATTCGTGCTGAAGCCCTCCCTGGCAAGCTTTTATTAAGTGAATAAGCAACACTGGACAGGATTCTCTTCTCGTTTGGCCGCTAACTGGTTGTGTGCCCTTGGACAAATCATTTACCCTCCCTGTGTTGCATTTTCTTCATCTATAAAACAGGGTGTTGGACGAGATGGCCACCACGATCCCTTTTGCCTCTGATGTCACATAGGAAGGGCTCCATGAAAAGGACTGGGGGAAAGTTTGTTAAATATTCCCTCCCGCTGTCTTTCTGCCCTATCGGGCTTTTTTTCATAGAGAGTGTCAAATTCTTAATTAGTAGGTTTCAAAACGTGAAGCATACAAAGCTTTACTGTACATTTGGGAAGAATGAAGTTTTGCCTTTTAAAGCAGAGAAATAGAGCTTGCTTAGGATGCTAACTGAAGCAAGTCACACCCCCACAAAAATGAAATGGAAGCACGGAAGATCGTGAAAATCTGGGACTGGGTACAAGCAAAGAACAAGCACTGTGTTGGTATTTTTAAAAAGATTTTCATTCCATATGTGACACCTTTGTGCTTCCTTTATGTATTTCTGCCTCTCTTTTTCAGCTCTACAATGAGCTATTTTAAGATTCTGTTTTCCTGCTATACAGTAATACTGTTCAGATAGGCAATTTAATTGTCATCATACTTTTTCTTAGTCTTTCAAGATCTTTTGTTATGGTGAAATAATTTTAGGCACACCAAGCACACATCCACTAAATACTGTCCTTATTTCACTAATGAACTATTGTGGGTGGTAAAAATTAATTTTATTCCACCCGTGATACTCATATATCTGTCAAATTTTTATAGTTGAGAAATGAAGGCTACAAATAACTGAAGTCAAGTGAGAGTCTCCTCTTAAAACATTGTCTGTTGTTTCATTTATTCCAAGATGTATCAGGAAAAAGTCTATAAAAATAGTTCACAAAATGAAAATGGTTCAACAGGTCCAACCTCAGGGTTGATATTGCAAAAGTTTTTACAGGCTGGATATGCTTAGGAATTGAAAGGCCCCTGTGTTAATGGATTTGAAGAGAATTTTCTGAGTGGGTGTGTTTAAGCTTATCCCGATGGGCAGATCAGGTATTAGCATGCTTGTTTAAAGCATGGGGCTGATGATACCAGGGTTCTGGATTGAATCATTGAACAACTCAGCCATTGTTGCTCTATGCAATAGCAAGGCCATAGCCCTAATGCCTCTCTGCCATCTTATATACTTCTATGGGAGGTCACAAAAGAGGAGGGTAGAGGATGTGAATTGAGTCAGGTAAATCCTCCCCAAAGCATGGAAAGGCATTCCAAGCACAGGCTGTATTGAGGGCGAGGGAAGCCACTTTGACATGTGATGGCAGCACATTATAATAATGACAGGTTGGACCCACTGATTCTGCTTGGAAGGTACAAAACAGAAATCATCCCCATCACATGGGGGAGTGTGGAGGAGGAATGTGCCCTCAGAGAAAAAGGGCAAAAGCCACAGCTCAGAAGCCAGAGTTCTCTTTAGGGAGACAGACCAAGTGCCACAAGACAAGGAAGGTCGGAGTCCTGTCCCTGAAGATAAATATCTCCAGAACTACTGAGGACCTTGATAAATATGCACTTGGGATTGACTGTTAAATGCTTCCTTATTTATATTCAGTCCCTTCCAGAACCAACTCTGATTTACTTAAATTTATGTCAGTGCCTTAGGTAAAAGAGGCAGCATGATGATTTTTCTTTAGTTAGATTTAATTCCGACTTCTGCCTCTAAATGTGTGCCAACTGCTCCAAAGGGTGCCACGAACCCGCCGCTCTAACCCTCCACTCTTTTTTCCTTCGTCTCTTATTCTTGACTCCTTTTCATTTCTCTTCTTCTTTCTTTCTAAACCCCAAATGGTAGATAGTTGAGAGGACACAGTCAATGACAGTAAAAAGGATCCAGTCTAAAAGAAGACAGACAAAAAAAAATCCCCAAATTCATGTTTTATGGCCCTGAAGTAATTACTAAGGAGAGTCTGATGGAGTTCATACTGATGCTGAGGTCAGGGCTTAACAACACAACCTGCAAAATCAGTGATGACTTTAAAAAATAAATGAATAAAAGGGGAATGATAAGGCAATGTCCTATTTTTTTCAGTCTATAAAAATAATTATTTCATTGTACTTCCATGCACACACTCACAACCTGATACCTTTTTTTTTTATATTAAATGGCAGCGAACCATGAAAAACTACAGAGAATTATAAGCAGTCTGCCTCAAAAAAAAAGTTTCTCTCAAGTGACAGTAAATTGGATAAATGCTATTTTTAGATGAACTATATCTAACTAATGTCCAGATGTGATGATGTGATTCTACCACATGAAGAGAAAAACAAATCTATCTAAAGCCCTGAACTGTACTTGAAAACATTTTTTTTTAATTTTTGGTAATGATGACTTATAATGGAAAGACTTAGATGTTTGGAACTGACCGTCAGCCTCTGCAGTGGTTCCCTCGGGTACGACATCTGCACACATGGCTCCAACATGTAGATGATCCTGAGGTTTGCATTCCTGACTTAACTGTTATTAACTCCCCAGGCTTGCAACTTGTTGGCGGTATATTTCCACATGAGCATAAGGAACGAGGCAAGAGGAACAAGAATATCAGGATATCTGTGCTAAGCTAGTGGGTTGGAGAACCTTGAGACGGTGGGTATTACCTTGAGATCTTATCTGCTTGTCCAGTGACACTGCTTCTGCACCAGACATTCTTGGAAGTCCTCTGACTCATTCACTCAACAAATATTGGTTAAGTACCTAAAATTTTCCAAGCTCTCTTTTTGATGCTGAGCGTAAAGTGATGTGCAGAACAAACACAGTCCCTACCCCCGTGCTTACAGTCTGGTGCAATTGCTTTTGGAGTCCAGTTTACAAATTACAAAAGAAAATAAATTTTATCACTTTAGTAATAGACACAAATAATGGTATGTTTGATCACAGCCTTCATCACTGGGCCTGTCCCTGAATAATGTCTTACTGTTTGAAAAAAGGCAGTCCCTGAAATATAGTTACCAAAGATACTAAAAATAATGTGATACAGGCTCTAAGAGTTACAAACAAATTATTGGGCAATGACATCATCACTGGAATAAAGGCACGGCCTCTCTGAGTGACTCTTTCTGGAGTTTATGCTCCTGCCAGGGGATAAGGACATCCCGCCCAGGGACTGCAGCCAGGTGGCAGGGAGCTAGATGGAACAAGTCCAATCCAAGCCCAGACAGGTGATGAAAGCCCTGGCTAGAGGAGGCAGCAGCACTCTTATAGGGGAAAGAGACATCAAATGAGAGTAGCTTCAGAAGAGTTAGCCCAGAAGGTTGGAAAATCTAGGCCAAGCTGTGTAAGAGAATCCATCCAAAAACTAAATGGAGAAGAGCAGGAACTAGGCCTGCAATCTGGACACCAAACTCCAGAGGAATAGAAATATCCTGGCTACTCCAAAGAACCCTGGCTGTTAGGAGCTGGACAGGGGCTCTAGCCTCTCCAGGGTCAGGGAAGGAAGGGGCCAGGCAGCATGTTTTCACGATGCCAAGTGTCTGGCACGTCTACTCTTGATAAGAGCAGCCACAACTACTTTAAAAACCTTTAAAATTTAGATGATATACTGTCTGGCTGGCCCTTTCTTTGTCCCAAGAAGAGCATGAAGAACACTATGGATAATTGTGTAGTCACTATGGACAGTCAATGAGGAGTTAAGATGCGATGGGGACAGGAACTAACAACTTTATTCTCAAGTATCCAGTAGCCATCTGAAGATGCACATGTCTGGAAGAATCCTCTTTTCATCATTGACAACTTGTATACACTGTTTTGCAGTTTAAATTTTTTTTTTTCAGCATTAGAGAGGGATTTGCATGTAGCCCTACAAACGATCCCGCTCTAAATCCTTCACCAATAGCCAGTCTGGACAGATGTTAGCTGCAACCTGGAGTGTGTAGGCATGAAATAGAGGTGACTAAATTGATGAAAACATGGGGCCTGCAACACTGGCTTCACCTACACTGTACTCTACAACCGAGCTAACGAGGATGGCCAGAGATCCCTTCCTTTTTCTCCTCAAGAGCCACCCCATCAGGGTAGTCTTTTAAGCCCAGCAGGTCAGAAATATATATACTAGGCCGGGCGCAGTGGCTCATGCCTATAATCCCAACACTTTGGCAGGCTAAGGTAGGAGAATCGCTTGAGGCCAGGAGTCTGAGACCAGCCTGAGTAACATACTCCCGTCTGTACAAAACAATTTTTAAAATTATCTGGGCGAGTTGGCATGCACCTGTAATCCCAGCTACTTGGGAGGCTGAGGTGGAAGGATCAGAGTTTGAGGCTGTAGTGAGCTATGATGGCACCACTGCACGCCAGCCTGGGCGACAGAGTGAGACCCTGTCTTCCCCCCACCCCCCAAAAGAAATATATATATATATATATATACACTAACCTTGTGCTCCTCAGCACCTTGGGTAATGCTGCTCCCCTGGGGGACCCTCTCAAGTTGCCCTCTGGATCTCTGCCCTAACACCTTCCTTTAGACCAGTGGTTTTCAGACCTGGGATTCCACAGAACTCTGGGGGTACCTCAGGGTCCATGGCATGGCCTGGTAGGTAGGGCCCCAGAATCCCCCACTTGGGTGCATACATAGCTTCTCTTTCTTTCATTTTTTTAAAAGTGGTTTTCTATAGTAGTCTCCATGCAAAATTTTGTTTCATAAAACAAAAAGGTTGGAGGAAGTTCTATTACATATTTTTTTAAAAGGCTAGAAATCACTGTTCTAAACCAAGAGTCACAGTCATTTTAGCCATATATGGAAGGAACAGGGATGGAGAGTAGGGTGAGCAAATTCCTTCCATGGCTTGTTAAGCCCAGGCATAGACAAGAAAGAAGGAAAATCGTGAAACAGGGAAAGGGAAAAAGAAGGAAGAAAGAAAATGGAACGGATCAATGGCTGCAGTGGGGATTTGGGGGCCTTTCACACGCATCTAACCCTTTGCAAACCGTCTGAGGGAGTCCATGGGTAACAAGGGCCCTCATCTAGGGGCCCAGGTGGAAGCCATGGGAAGGCATCCATCAGTCCACAGCAACTACCTCAGTTTACCTTGTCAGTGACACAGGGTGCCTGTTGTGAAGGCAAAAGTCTGTATTCTTAATTTTTCTTTAGTGCTGCTCTGATCATTTTACCTCATTCTCCTCATAAGGATGCCACTGTGAACTATAATGAACTACACCCAAAGTTTTGAACACAGGCTTTCAAATATTTTACTCAGGGTTTTCATTAATATGATTAATAGCTTCTATTGACTACTCTCCAATCCATATCGTTAGCTCTGTAATCAGAACAAATAATGTAATTGTCAGTTGTAGATGAAGTCTACCACTTGCCAAATGGTTTCAGCAGTTGTCATATTAATAATTCCTCTTGAAAGCACAAACGATTGAGGCTTTTGCTGGAGACGTGCAAAATCATTTGGTTATTTTTCTGTTCATAACCTGAGGAAAGGCCTGCTGAGGCTTCTGACACGCCCTTAGGTCGCGACTGTTCTTGACACTGACGCTTGTGATCAGCCTTCTGTTTAGAAACTTCAGACCAAGTAATCTACCAAGTCTCACAACTCTGTCATGCTTGGCCATTACCCAAAATAGTCATTGCCTTTCTGGCCATCTGTCCTCTCATGCACCAACAAAGTGGGGTTTCCTTCCAGCACAGACTTTTCCTTTTGAATTCCAGCCTCACAGATCTAGCAGCTTCCTAACTCACCAGTCACAGGTCCCAAAGACACCTTAAACTCAACGTGCCTAAAGCTGGGCTCTTCTTTTTCTCCCGATCTGTTCCTCTGCCGTGTACCTGCACCCACCACTACACACACAGTTGCTTCAGACAAAGATCACTGAGGTTTTCCTTCCTTCTTCTTGACCGCCACATCCAATAGGTGTTAAGGTTTTCATGGTCGCACATCTTTCGTAGCTGAGTGCTCTGGTTCAGGTCTTCTTCATCTGCCTTCTGGATCATTGCAACAGTTTTCTAATTGGCCTTCCTAATTTCACTTTTAATTCTCCACTCTGCCCCTCAGTTTGCTGCCAATGACTTTTCCAAATTACAAATCTGACCCTGTAAACACTTCTACTTAAAATCCTTCAGTAGATGCCCTTTGCCTTCAAATTACAACCAAACTTCTTAGCATGGAATTCGACGCTCTTCATAAGCTGACCTTGTGTCTCTCTCCACTTGCCCCAGGCCAACACGCGAAGCTGGGCCCAGCACACCACGTGCTATTCGTCTGAATGATGGCCTTCCTCTCCTCCCCACCCTTCTTCCCCTCCTTACCACCTCCGCACCCTTGCAAACATGTGCAGTGTTTACGCCGGCACTGCTTTCGCGCTCTACACGCACATTATCATTTCTAATCCTCCAGCAATCCTGTGGGACTTGCAGAAGGTCATACATTTGCCCAAGTTCACACAGTTAGTGAGTAGCTGGAGACTCCAATCCAGGCTCGCCTGTCTCCAATGCCTATATTCTTTCCAGGAAGCCTCGATGCCTCACTTCAGAACTCCACTCAGATGTCATCTTCTCTAGGGGGCTTCCCCTGACCCCTCATCTTTCCTGCTGTCATAGCCTCCAGCCTGGGCTTTCCTCTAATGGCTTCAGGTACCACATGCAGTGCACGCGTCTGTCTGTCTCTGTTGTAGGCTATAAGCTTCTAGTAGGCAGCCATTGGGCCATTTAATTATGTAAGTAATACCTATTCATAGATGTTAAAGTTCAGGTAGTATGTAAAGCTATAATTAGACCCCCACTCCCAGTCCAACTTCTTACAGGTAACCAATGCTAACCCACTTCTTGTGTAACCTTCCAGAAATTTGTATGGCTATGGAAATAGATGTACACATAGCCTTTTCCCCCCACAGATGGGCTCATATTATATGTACTTCTCTTCAATTTTTTCCCCTTAAGACTACATTTTAGACATTTTTCTATATCAGTACATGTAAATCTACTTCATTTTTTGTAGAAAAAAATCCATTTATATTATTTTCACAACTCATATAAATGAATAAAGCTTACTGTTTTAAAATTAGAAAGTCAGTCTGGAAAAGAAAATCTAGCTATATGCTATTTGTAAGAGAAACACCTAAAAACATGATAATATGATGCAGAATGATTAAAAGTCAACAGATTCATTGAATAAAATAAGAAAACATGAGTCTGTGAGTGTGTGCGCGCACATGCGTATGTAAATAAATAAATGGGGGAGAAGGGAAAGTTCTGCCTTACTGAAAAAAGCCAACTGATAAATCTGGAAGGAATGATAGAAGTAGAAAATTGCCTCTTGGGAACCGTCATACTATTAAATGATTCAGGCAAGAATCATTAAGTTTTACTAAAACTAGAAGGTAAAAATTTGAGGAGTAACAGGATATTTACAATTGCCTCAAAATATCTCTCACAAGAAAGATAATGAATTTATAAATTACAAAGAGAAAAACAATAACTGTGTAATAAAGATACTTGACAGCCACCACCATAACCAAGTGCTCTAAATTAAAAGCACAATTAATGGACCCTATCCACATCATCTGATATGATGCACTGAGAAGGACACAGCATTACTTCTCGAGCATTTCTGTCAAAATGCATAAACTGAATCTAATCATGAAGAAACATTAGACAAACCTGAATTGAGGAACATTCTTCAAAATAACCAGCCAGACTCTTAAAAATGTCAAGTTCATGAAGGACAAAGAAAACACTGAGGAAGCATTTCAGATTAAAGAAATGTGACAACAGAGCACAACGTGTGATTCAGGACTTTATTTGCTATTATGGACATTATTGGGACAAATCCCAATGACCTTTGAAAATTACAAATCTGGGGGCCAGGTGTGGTGGCTCACACCTATAATCCTGGCACTTTGGGAGGCTGAGGTGGGAGGATTGCCTGAGCCCAGGAGTTCAAGAGCATCCTGAGCAACATAGCAAGACTCCTGACTCTCTAAAAGAAGAAATTACAAATCTGATCTTCTAACCACCTCTACTTAAAATCTTCAATAGATGCCCTTTGCCTTCAAAACATAAATCAAACTCCTTAGCATGGAATTCAACACTCCTCATAAACTGTCTTGTCTATAGATACTGCAGTTATGTATCTCTAAAAAATAAGATTTGTTGTTGTTGTTGTTGTTGTTAGTGTAGCCACAATTTCATATCAGGCTGGACGTGGGAGCTACGGGAGACAGATGGAGCTATGTACCACCATCACCGTCCGTGGCATTGGAACCATGTCTTTTTGAGTTATCTTCCCTGTCACCGGGGGAGTCCTTGCTGCAGACCAGCTGAAATCTGGATCTCTGAGGATACAGAACATTTCTCTCACCACAAAGATCCCCCATGTTACCCTTTTATAACCACACATACTTCCCTCCCACCCCAGCCTTTGTCAACCCCTGGCAACCACGAATCCATTTCTATAATTTTGTTATTTCAAGAATGTCATATAAATGAAATTATATAGTATGTAAACTTTTGGGATTGGCTTTATTCGCCCAGCATAATTCTCTAAGTCATCCAGGGGTGGTTGTGTTTATCAATAGTTTGTTCCTTTTTACTGCTCAGTATTATTTCAGATGTACCATGGTTTGCTTAACCTGTTGAAGGACATCTGAGTTGTTTCCAATTTTGGGATATTACGATATTCGTAAAGCTGGGATTAGCATTCACATACAGGTTTTTGTGTGAACGTTAAGTCTTCATTTTGGGAGAATAAATGTCCAACAGTGCAATTGCTGGGTTGTGTGGTAGTTCCACGTTTAGTTTTTAAAGAAATTGCCAAACTGTTTTCCAGAGTGGCTGTACCATTTTACCTTCCCCCCCAGCAATGGATGAGTGATCTAGTTTCTCTGTGTCCTTGCGAGCATTTGG
This sequence comes from Daubentonia madagascariensis, assembly GCA_023783475.1. NCBI lineage: Eukaryota > Metazoa > Chordata > Mammalia > Primates > Daubentoniidae > Daubentonia > Daubentonia madagascariensis. The sequence goes on from JAKFHU010000487.1 coordinate 16,043,514, forward strand.
TCGCTACTTCTTATTTTCGCTACTCTGACTGGCATGTAGTGGTATCTTACTGTCGTCTTAATTTGCATTTCACTAATGGCTAATGGTATTAAATATCTTTTCATGTGTTTATTTGCAATCTGTATTGTCTTCTTCATGTCTTTTTGATATCTTCTAATTAGGTTTTTGCTTTTTTTACTGCTGAGTTTTGAGAGTTCTTTATATATTCCAGATCCTAGTCCTTTGTCAGACATGTGGCTTGCAAATATTTTCTCTGTGGAAATATGTGTAGAACTTGTCTTTTTATCCTCTTATTGGGGTCCTTTCAGAGCAAAATTTTTTATTTTGAGGACATCAAATTTATCAGTTTTTCCTTTTCTGGATCATGCTCGTGGGTCAAATCTGAGAACTCTTTGTATAACCCTAGATTTCAAAGATTTTCTCCTGTTTTTTTCTAAAAATATTATAATTTTACATTTCACATTTTAGTTTACAATCTTTTTTGAGTTAATTTTTGTATAAGGTGTGAGACTTAGGTCAAGGTTCTTTTTTTTTTTTTCTTTGCAACTATGGATGTCCAATTGCTCCAGCACCATTTGTCAAAAAGACTGTCTTTCCTCCATTGAATTGCTCTTACATCTTGGTCAAAAATAACTAGCCATATTTGTGTTCATATATTTCTAGATTCTCTAATCTGTTCCATTAATATATGTGTCTAATGTGTCTCTCTCTTTGCCAGTACTCTGCAGTCTTGATTACTGTAGCTATGGAGTAAGTCTTGAAATTGGGTAGACTGATTCCTCCCACTTTACTCTTCTTACTCAAAATTGTTTTAGCTTTTTTTTTTAATTTTCATAAAAATTTTAGAATAATTTTGTCTACATCTACAAAAAAAATTGCTGGGATTTTGACAGGAATTATGTTAAACCTTTATACCCATTTGGGGAGAATTGACATCTTTACTATGTTGCGTTTTCAATCCATAAACATGGAATATCTCTCCATTTATTTAGATGTTCTTTGTTATTTTTCATCTCATTGCATAGTTTATAGCACACCTGTCCTATACTTGTTTTGTTCGGTTTACACCTAAGTATTTTGTATTTTTGAGTGATTGTCAATAGTATTATATTTTTAACTTTGGTGTCCATGTGTTCATTACTCGTTCATAGAAATATAAACTAAAAGCATATAGAAATAATGCTTTTTTTGTATGTCAATCTTGTATCATGCAACCTTGTGGAACTCACTTATTAGTTCCACAGGTTCTTTTTTTTTTTTTTTTTTCAGATTCTTTTGGATTTTCTATGTGGCAAAGGGGGATAGTTTTATTTCTTCCTTCCCAATATGTATGCGTTTTACTTCCTTTTTCTTGCCTTATTGCACTGGCTAGAACTCCCAGCACTATGTTCAATAAGAGTGGTGAAAGCAGACATCCTTGCCTTGTTCCCAGCTTTAGGGGGAAAGCTTTAGTCTTTCACAATTAAGTATAATGTTAGCTATAGGTCTTTCACAGATGTTCTTTATCAAGTAAGGTGGTCTCCCTCTAATCCTGTTTTTCTGGGAGTTTTTATCATGAATGGGTGTTGAATTTTGTCAAATGCTTTTTCTGAATCTATTGATATCATTATGTGATTTTTCTTTTTTAGCCTATTAATATTGTGGATGTCATTGACTGATTTTTGAATAATGAACCAGCCTTGCATCCCTGGAATAAAACTCAATCTTGCTGTATAAGTTTTTTTTAATATTGCTGAAATCTATTTGCTAATATTCCATTAGGGATTTTTGTGTCTATATTCATGAGAGATTTTGGTCTGTATTTTTCTTTTCTGTACTATCTTTCATTTTAGTGTTAGGGTAATACTGGCTTTATAAAATGAATTGGGAAGTGTTTTCTTCTATTTTCTGGAAGAGAAAATGTAGAATTTGTTTAATTCTTTAAATGTTTGGTAGAAATCCTCAGTGACATAATCTGGGCCTGAAGGTTTCTTTTGGGGGAGTTTTAAAATTACAAATTCAATTTCCTTTTTAGTTATAGGGTTATTCAAATTATCTGCTTCCTATTAGGTGAATTGTGGTACTTTGTATTTTTCCAAGAAGTGGTCCATTTCATCTAATGCAATATGTGGATGTGTTTAATTCCTATATCCTATGATGTCTGCAAGGGTATAGTGAGTTCCCATTCCATTCTGTATTAGTAATTGTGCTCTTATTTTGCTTGCACTCAGTTTATATTGATCTTCAATGTTTTTATGTTATTTTCTGTGTCAATTTATAGTTCTGTCTATATCTCCTACCTGATTTTTGTTTTTTATAGTTCTTGAGTGACTAGATGATGGACTTCTTTTTCTATAAGCATTAGGCTATATTCTTCTACATTGCTTTGCTGGTCCCACAATTTTAACACGTTATATTTCTATTTCATTCAGTTCAATGTTTTTTTTAAAATTTCCCTTGAGAGACATGAACAGAAATTTTTCAAAAGAAGACAGAATAATGGCCAGCAAACATATAAAGAATTGCTCAACTTCTCTAATCATCAGGGAAATGCAAATCAAAACCACAATGAGATATCACTTAACTCCAGTGAGATTGGCTTATATCAAAAAGTTCCAAAACAACAAATGTTGACGGGGATGCAGACAGACAGGAACACTCATACACTGCTGGTAGGAGTGCAAATTAGTACAATATCTATGGAAAATAATATGGAGATACCTCAAAGAACTAAAAGTAGAACTACCATTTGATCCAGCAATCCCACTACTGGGTATTTACCCAAAGGAAAAAAAGACATACTGTAATAAAGACATTTGCACTCGAATGTTTATGGCAGCACCATTCTCAATTGCAAAAATGTGGAAACAACCCAGGTGCCCATCAATACACAAGTGGATTAATAAAATGTGGTACATGTATACCATGGAGTATTACTCAGCAATAAAAAACAATAGTGAATTAACACATCTGGTATTATCCTGGTTGGAGCTAGAGCCCATTCTTCAAAGCAAAGAATCACAAGAATGGAAAAACAAGCACCACTGGTACTCACCATCAAATTGGTACTAACTGATCAATACTTATGTCACGCATGGAAATAATATTCATCAGGGGGCGGGCAGGTGGGATGGGGGTGAAGGGGATGGGAAAACTCTCACTGAATGGGTGCAGGGTGCACAGTTTGGGGGATGTCCATGATTGTAGCTCTGACTTGGGCAGTGCATAGGCAATATATATAACCAAAGTGTTGTACCCCCATAATATTCTGAAATTTAAAAAAAGAAATAAATATATTTTTAGTATTAAAATTAGGTACTTGGCATAATGAGAAACTTTGGAGTATGTCATGTTGAATAAATATAAGCTGAACATTGTCAAAGCTGCTTTATTTAGGTAAATAAAGCCTTGAAAAAATCTAACTATTTTTGACAAAATTTTTTTTGATATAGGGAAAATGGTTGAATAAAAGGACACCACAGTAAGAAAAACTTTCCTTTATTTTATGTTGAAATAAAAGCAAGCAAATAGTGTATATAGTATGCAACTCTTTCCCAATTAAGAAATAACTTCAAGAATGTATAGCAAGACTTAATAAAAAGGGAAGAATAAGAACATTTCTTTTTGATGACCTAAAATGTACCAGGTACTTACTTGTACATTTCCTTTCCTACACATTATAATAATAAAAATAAAAATCATGATGGAGATGGTCAAAAAAATGTAATAAGTAAAAAAAAATTAATTTTTAAAAATTTCCCTTGAGACTTCCTTTTTGACTCATGTATTATTTAGATGTGTGCTTTTTAGTTTTCAATTGTTTGGAGATTTTCCTGTTATCTTTCTGTTAATGATTTCTAGTTTGACTCCATTGTGGTCAGAGAACACACTGTGCATGATTTCAATCCTTTAAAATTTGTTAAAGTTTGCTTTATGGCCCAAGACATGGTCTATTTTGGTATATGTTCTTTGGCATATGAAAAGAATATGTCTTCTTCTGTTGTTGGGTGGAGTGTTTTATAAATGTTCATTAGACCTTGTTGGTTGATGGAGTTTTTGAGCTCTTCTGTATGTTTGCTGATTCTCTGTCTAGCTGATCTAATAATTGTTGAGAGAGGTGTTGAAGTATCCAATTATAACTGAATTTGTGTATGTCTCCTTTCAGTTCTGCCAGTTTTTGCTTCACATATTTTGAAGCTCTGTTGTTTGGTGTACACATATTTAAGATTGCTATGTCTTCTTGGTGGATTAACTCTTTTATCATTATATAACAGCCCTCTCTATCTCTGGAAATTTTCTTTGCTCTGAAGTCTGCCTTATCTGACATTAATATAGCCACTCTTGCCTTCTTTTCATTAATGTTTGCACAATATATTTTTTCTATCCTTTTACTTTTAACCTCCCTACACTGTTGTAGTTGAAGTGAGTTTCTTGTAGGCGGCATATTTTTGGGTCATGTTTTTAGACACACTCCCAATCTCTCTCTTTTAATTGATGTATTTGGACCACTTACATTTAATGTAATTATTGATGTATTAGGCCTTAAGTCTGTTGTTTTCTTTTTGCTTTCTGTTTGTCCTATTTTTTATTTCTGTTTTCTTTTTCCTGTCTTCCTGTGGGTTACTCAGACATTTTTTAGAATTCTGTTTTCATTTATCTATAGGGTTTTTGAATGTATCTCTTTGTATAGCTTTTTTTAGTGGTTGGTCTAGGTATTACATTATATATACAGAACATCACAGTCTACTGGTGTTATTTTGTCAGTTCAAGCGAAATATAGAAAAGTTAGGTCTCTTTATTTACATCCCTTTACCCTCCACCATTTATAATGCAATTGTTTTAATATTTCCTCTGCATACTTTTAGAACCATATTGATGTTATCATTTTTAATTCAACTGTCAAATATAGTTTTAAAAACTGAAGAACAGAAGGGAAAATATGTATTTGCCCTATCCTTTTTCTTATTGTCTTCTTTCTGATGCTCCAAGTTTTGTTCTTTTATTGTTTCCTTTCCTGATGCTCCAAATTTTCTTCTGTGTTTCCTTTCTGTTTAGAGAACTTCCTTCAGCCATTCTTTTAGATTAGGTCTGCTGGTGACAAAATCTTAGTTTTCCTTCATCTGAGAATGTCTTGTCTTCCCCTTCATTCCTGAAGGATATTTTCACTTGATACAGGATTCTGGGTGGACAGTTCTTTTCTTTTAGCACTTGAAAAGTATTGTGCCACTTTTTATGGCCCCCATGGTTTCCTGTGAGAGATCTATTGTCATTCAAATAGCTTTTCTTCTGGTTTTCTCTGTCTGATTTCAAGATTTTCCTCTTAGTCTTTAGTTTTCAGAAGTTTGGTTATGATATGTCTTTGTGTGGATTTCTTTGGACTTATCCTGTTGGGGTTTTCTCACCTTTTTGAATCTGTAGGTTTATGTCTTTTGTCAAATTTGAGAAGTTTTCAGTCATTATTTATTTGAGTGCTTTTCAGCTTCATCTTCTTCCTCCTCTCCTTCTGGAACTCCAATGACACAAAGTTAGATCTTTTGTCATAGCCCCACAGATCCCTGAATCTCTGTTCCTTTTTTTCATTCCCAATCTATTTTCAACCTGTTATTAAGACTGGGTGATTTCTATTATTTTACCTTATAGTTCACTGATTCTTTTCTCTGTCCCCACCCTTCTGCTATTGAGTTCAAATATTGAGGTTTTAATTTCAGTTGTTGTATTTTTAAGTTTTAAAATACCCATTTAGTTCTTCTTTATATATTCTATCTCTTTGCTAAGGCTTTCTACTTTTTCATTTGTTTCAAATGTGTTCACAATTGCTTTTTAAAGCATTTTTATCATGGCTGCTTTAACATCTTTGTCGTGTAATTCTAACATTCCTGTCATCTTGGTATTGGCATCTATTGATCAGCTTTTTCTCATTCAGTGTGAAATTTTCCTGCCTCTTGGTATAATGAGTGATTTTCACTTGAAACCTGGACATCTTTATATTGTTATGAGACTATGTACCTTATTTTAACCCTCTATTTTAATTGGCTTTTTTTTTTTACACTGCTCCAGCAGAGGAGAGGAGACAGTACCTCATTACTGCCAGGCAGAGGTAGAATTCTAGGCTCCCCACTCAGCCTTTGCTAGGATGGTTGGAGGCCAAAGGTTTTGCTGTGTTGTTTGGCTGGAGTATAACAGTTGCTGTCAGTATTAGCCTGCTTGGACTGCTATAACAAAATACCATAGACTAGTGGCTTAAACAACAGACATTTATGTCTCACAGCTCTGGAAGCTGGGAAGTCTGAGTTCAAGGTGCTGGCCAATTTGGTTCCTGGCAAGGGCTCTCTTTCTGGGTTGCAGATGGTCACCTTCTCACTGTCCTCACATGGCAGAAAGAGAGTGATCTCTCACCCTTTCTGTTCTTATAAAGCCACTAATTTCATCATGAGGGCCCCACCTTCACAAGATCATCTAACCCTAATTACCTCCCAAAGGTCCCATCTCTAAATTCTATCACATTGGGGGTTAAGGCTTCAACATATGAATTATGGGGAGACACAACTTAGTCCACATCATTGTCTATTTTTCCATCTTGCTAGGCTGCCCCTTTCCTAGTTTTTTGGCTAGAGACAGTGGGCTTTTGTTAGGCTTTTTTTGACTACTCCTGTTGGTATTTCCAGTTTGCTGGCTGCTTCAACTCCAGGTCTGGGATGTATGAATCAAAAAGAAAAACAAAGAAACTCACTCAATATTGTTCCTCGGTTGTCCCTCAATGAGGTCCTAGACATTCTGTCTTCTTTTTTCCACCTTTCAGAGTCTTCTTATGTTTGTTTTATATATCATATCCAGGATTTATAGTCATACTTAGTAGAAGGAATAAGGAAAAGTACATCTACCAGAAGAAAAGAAAATATGTTTCTTCTTTCTAGGAAAATAAAGGAAAAAGTTGGGGGCTGTATATGTTTGTCTATATGTACAAATATATCACAAGCCCGTTACTGGGCATTATCTACCAGTTTTTGGCCATTAAGAGACATTTATTGACTCATAAACTTAAGTTGATATATTTACACACACATACACACACAATGTATTTCTTGAAAAATAAAAATTGTATTCTGCCAAGAATCACTGGGGGAAAATAATCTAAACAAAATTAACTTTGCTCAATGAATTAGAACACCAACTTCAGTGCATAATATTTCTTATGTGCCTTCTAAACTCTTTTGGCAGAAAACTAAATTAACATTTCACATTTGGAAAACTCAAATTTCTATTTTCTTTTTCTGAGACAGAGTCTCACTCTGTTGCCCAGGCTAAGGTGCAGTAGCATCATCATAGCTCACTGCAACCTCAAACTCCTGGGCTCAAGGAATCCACCTGTCTCAGCCTCCTTCCACCTCACCTCCTCCTGCCTCAGCCCCCCAAGTAGCTGGGACTAGAGGTGCATGCCACCATGTCCAGCTAATTTTTTTTTAAAGAGACAGGGTCTCACTATGTTGCTCAGGCTGGTCTTAAACTCCTGGCCTCAAGGGATCATCCTGCCTTGGCCACCCAAAGTGCTAGGATTATAGGCATGTGAGCCACTGCACCCAGCCAAATTCTTAATTTTATTTGGTCTTACTGAGGCTTGAACTAAAGAGTAGTATGGGCTGTGCTTGTTTGCTCTAGGCCAGCAGTTCTCAAAGTATGGTCCATGGACCTTGGGCATGTGTCTGTAAAATTAAAACTATTTTCACAAAATACTAAGATGTTATTTGCTTTTTGTCCATGTTAAAATTTGCACTGATGTTACACAAACAATGGTGGGTAAAACTGCTGATGCTTTAGCATGAATCAGGACAGTGGTACCAAACTGTAATGGTATAAAAGGTCCATTGATTTAAGAGAATGGAAAGACAAGCCACAGACTGGGAGAAGATATTTGCAAAACACATTTCTGATAAAGGACCAGTACCCAAATTATACAAAGAACTCTTCAGACTCAGCAATTACAAACAACCCAATTTAAAAATAGACAGAAGATCTGAATAGACACTTCACCAAAGAAAATACAGAGATGACAAACAAGCATATGAAAAGATGCTCAATATCATATATCACTGGAGAATTGCAAATTAAAACAACAATAAGATACCACTATACCCATATTAGAATGGTTAAACTCCAAAAAACTAGTAATACCAAATACTGGTGAGGACATGGAGCAACAGAAATTCCCATTCATTGCTAGTGGGAATGCAAAATGGGACAGCCACTTTGGAAAACAGTCTGGCAGTTTCTTATAAAACTAAACATACTCCTATCATGTGGTCTAGCAATCATGCTCTTAGGTATTTATCCAAAAGTGTTAAAAACTTATGTTCATACAAAAATACACATGAATGTTTATAGCAATTTTATTCATAATTGCCCAAAACTGGAAAAAACCAAGATGTCCTTCAAAAGGTGAATGGGTAAACAAACTGTAGTACATCCATATAATGGAATACATTCAGTGATTTTTTAAAAATGAGCTTTCAAGCCACAAAAAGACTTAAAGGAACATTAAATGCATATTGCTTCATGAAAGAAGCCAGTCTGAAAAGTCTACATATTATGATTCCAACAATATGATACTCTATAAAAGGCAATATAGACACAGCAAAAACATCAGTGGTTGCCAAAGGTTCAAGGGAAGGAGAGAAGGGATGGAAAGGTGGAGCACAGGGGATTTTTTAGAACAGCAACGCTATTCTACATGATATTATAATAGTGGATACATGTTATTATACATGTGTCCAAACCCATGGAACTATACTTCACAAATAATTTACCCTAATGTGAACAATAGACTTTAGTTAATAATAATGTACAGTATCAATATTGGTTCATCACTTGTAACAAATGTACCATACTAGTTTAAGATATTAATAATAGGGGAATGGGGTGTGAAAGGGTATATGGGAAGTCTCCATACTGACTGCTTAATTTTTTGTAAACCTAAAACTGCTCTGTAAAATAAAGTCTGTTATTTTAAAAAAAGTGCACTGATGGGGCTTTAGATTCCACATTGCAACTAACCTTTAAGAAACTACCCCTTGTCAAGTTTTGGTTTGGGATCAAAGAAGAATAACCAGAATTATTTGAAAAGGCTATTAAAATACTTCTTTTCCAAGTACATATATGTGTAAGGGCAGATTTTCTTCATATACTTCAACCAAAGCAACATATTACAACAAGACTAAATGAAGAAGCAGATATGAGAATCCAGCTATCCTCTATTAAGTCAAACAAAGTCTAAAACAATTGCTCTCTTCTCATGAAACTTTTTTTGTTATAGAAAATACAGTTATTTTTGCTCTTTGAGGTCTTCAAAACAAAGGGGTCCTATGACCAGAAAGTTTGAGAACCATTGCACTCAGCTTATACGGTCTGGTTAAACTTTAATTTTTAGGCCATTTTCTGGACCATTTAACAAGTGATATAGTAATAGCAACTGCATCTAATAGTTACACAAAAGCTGCCAATATCCAGAAAGTGGCCATCAGTGGTCCGGGTGTATGAAAAAAATATGTATGCTAAGCATATTTTTTCTTAAACATGAATTTGGAATTTGTTCAATTTTCATTCTTTCACTATCTTCCTTTAAAATGAAACATTTCAAAGAATATAATAAAACATGAAGGTAAATAAAAAAACAGTGCAAGTCAAATTTACGGTGTGGGAACATAAGGCTCGCTATTACAGCTTTTAATGGCAGATAGTTTACAATAAACATTGGGCTTAGCCTGGTAGAAAATAGTCACAGACAGGAGGTAATTACTTGTCCATCTCCAAGCATCAGAAACTCTGGAGTCCCTCCAGTTGAGTAATGCAGATCTGCCAACTGTCACTCATTTGGACTAATGCCTTTTTTGTTGTTTTAATTAAATTGGGGGGAAAATACCCATAAGATAAACCTCTCTCTGAAAGTGCTAAAATTCCATGCATGGATAAATCCATGAGCCATCCTTTTGCAAGGTCTTTATTAGTGTTGAGTAAGTCACATAGACTACCATAAATAGAGTCACAGAGGGAGTGGAATGTATATGTGCTGGAAAGGGCCCATTGCCAGCAAATCTGAATATTACAGTAAGGGTTCTAGAAACAGGAAGAGAAAAGCAGCTAGATCCCAATACAGATAACAAGGATATAAATGGACCTTTCAATGAGCTTTGCATCATCACATATGAAATAATAAATACACCCAAACAGAGACAAAAAGAGGAACAGCAAAATTATGCAAAAATTCTGTTGTTAAGATATGTGGGCAGCATGGCTCAAAATAGATACCAAGCAGCTTTCCAAAGAGTTGAAGTTTTAGATAAAGAAAATATAATCACTTTAATTCTTATTTAATCCTGTTCCCTACAGCTTTTGTCAGAAACTGTTACCTACCTCTGGTTATTTGGGGATAGTGGAACTTCTCACAGAAATATACCTGAAACAGATTCTCACAAGCACACATCCTAATTTTAGGTTTTTCACATTTAAAAACAGAACTCTGGCAAAATTCAAGGTGACGTGTAGAGAGAATAACTAAGATGCAAATGACATATGTGTTTTCTATTAATCTCTAATATGCTTCACAAATAACTTACATTTATACTTGCTTTAAAAATACTTCAGATTAAAGGGTAATTTAGCATTGACTCTTAACTAAAAAGTGTTCACCTGTTATTATTAATACCTTAGATTAGTTCAAATCACGGACTCTCAATGTTACTCTGTGTACTTATTTAAGGGTGTTTTCCTCTTAAAATAAAGAATTCAGGTAAAAGTAAACTGTGATTTTTATTTGCAGTATCATTTCATTGGCTAAGAGGTTGCCCCAATGCCACAACGTAAACTTCCATTTCATTTTGCAGTGCGGGAAATCATTTTTCCTTATACAGCCATGTATGGCAGAACTAGTATCTATTCCATGGCGCTGCTAAAAAGACTGACTCAAATGTTCAAAAAGAATTTTAAAATAAATTATACTAGATCTTATGAACTCTAATGATCTTTAATTGCAATTTCATTATGAAAATTTATGACACCTCACAGGTGCCACACCCAAAAGAAATAATAATGTGGTCAGCGAGAAAATGAATAAAATTTAAAAGGGGAACTAAGATTGTACTTCTCTATTATTTTTCCTTCTGGTACTGATGCTCACTTTCACCTGCTTCACAGCATCTAGGGCAAGGTAAGCACAGGTTGAGGCTGAGGCCCCCTCATCCGAAATGCTTGGGACCAGAAATGTTTTGGTTTCAGATATTTTTGAATTTTGGAATATTTGCATATACGTAATGCGATATCTTGGGGATGGGACCCAAGTCTAAACATGAAATTTATTTATGTTCCATATACACCTTATACACACAGCCTGAAGGTAATTTTATTCAATATTTTTAATAATGTTGTTCATGAAACAAAGTTGTTTTTTTTTAACTGAGACAGGGTGTTGCTCTGTCACCCAGGCTAGAGTGCAGTGGCATTATCATAGCTCACTGCAACATCAGACTCCTGGGCTCAAGCAATCCTCCTGCCTCAGCCTCCAGAGTAGCTGGGACTACAGGCCCGCATCACCACCCAGGCTAATTTTTCTAGTTTTTGCAGAGACGGGGGCCTCGATATTGCCCAGGCTGGTCTAGAACACCTGGCCTCAAGCAATCCTCCTGCCTCGGCCTACCAGAGTGCTAGGATTACAGGCGTGAGCCACCACACCTGGCTTGAAACAAAGTTTTGACTGCAACCCATCACATGAGGTCAGATGTGGAATTTTCCACTTGTGGCATCATGTTGGCGCTCAAAATGTTTTGGATTTTTGGATTAGGGATGCTCAACCTGTATGATGGTATTAGGTCAACATTTTGGAAACCAATAAAACTCAATATGAAATATGAAGAAGTCTTGGACTTCTAAAAGGCTGCACTCTGAAGGCTTGCAGGCAGAATACAGCTCATGAGTGGGCTTCATTTGATCTTCACAAGGTGTTTTTCTAAAAATTGCATTAGTTGCCAACATTCACAATACGCGATATTTCACAAAGACAGAAACAAACAAAAAAACGAATTTCTGACTTCCCTGAACAATTGGAAGGTCTGGCAACACTGGACCTACCTCATCCGCATGGCTAGGAGGAGGTGGGCTGGGGCGGGCTGCTCACCTTACAAGGCCAGGGTCCCCACCCAGCCCACCTTACTCACGCGCATTACCTGCTCGGCACTTGGATGTATTTGAGTGTGAGAACCCTGCTAATGGGCCACTCTGGTTTAGGCTGTGAGTCTATGAAGAAAAGACGGATCAGACTCAAGTGTTTGCTTCTTTGGGGCCCCTTCCTATCCCCTCTAATAAAACTCTATATTCAGTATACAGTTTCAGATCCCATTTGGACCTAAAATGGTCTGGGTCATAGTCCCAGACCAGAATCACTTCAAAATTATCACTGATCTGAAGATTTTCTGGGAAATAAGGGTTCAGAGCCCTTTCTTGAAGTTTGTGTCTAATCTAGGTTGAGCTGAGGAATGTATCTCAATTCAAAACAAGAGTAATTCTGGGCTTAAACAAGAAAATGACCCACAATGCATGCATTACCAAAATGTTTCTCTGTATCTGAAATGGGTAGAGAAGAACACCTGGATACGGGGCCTCACTCTGCCTCTTACAAGCTGTGGAACCTCAGGTGAGTCACTTTACCTCAATTAGCCTCTGTCTCTTCACCTATAAAATAAAGGAGATGTTTTCATGTTCATAGCCCAGGCCACACGTTAGAATCACCTGGGGGACTTCTACAAATGCCCCATCCCAGGCCAATTGAATCTGATTTCTTGAGATTAGAGCTCAGGAATCAGTATTTTCCTGAGGTTCCCTAATAGATTTTAATGCACAGACAGGGAAGGAGAGACACAATTTAATACGATCTCCAAGGTCCCCTCCCATCCTCCAATTCTGTGGTCTCAGTGGCTTGGGAGCAGATGCCAGGAGAATAGCCATTTGCCCTGTTAATTTCTCCTGTATGTCAGATTGCCAGAAAAGAACATTCATTTCACACTGGAAAAAAAAAAAAAAATATGGAGGTGTGGTCATAGTTTTTCATTTTCAAAGTAAGTCACTAAGAGAAGCCAAGATTAGAAGCCTAAATTCCAACACCCTTCAATTCACTCTCCTGAACCATATCTAGGCATCACTTGCCCAAGGCACTCTGATTCCCACATTGTAAATAATCTTATAGGGAGAAGGCATCGAAATCATTGCCATTTAAAGCTACTAAAAGCTTCCAGTGTAATAAGGCAGCCACCAGCCACATCTTGCTATTGAACACTTGAGATGTGACTAGTCCCAACTGAGATATGCTGGAAATGAAAAATATACATTGGACTTTGCATATTTAGTACAAAAAAAGTAAAATATGTCATTAGTAAGTTTATATTGATTACATGTTGAAACAACAATGTTTTAATATAGTGGGTTTAATTAAATATATTATTAAAATGAATTTCACCTGTTTCCTTTTACTTTTCTAAATATGATTCCTAACAAATTTTAAATTACTTGCATGGCTCATATTATATTTCTATTGGACAGTGCTAAGAGGTGTCCGCTTTCTGAAACTTCAATCGAAGTTTATAATGTTCTTTTTTTTTAAAAATTTTTTTTAGAGACAGAATCTCAATCTGTCACCCAGGATGGAGGGCAGTGGTGTGATCATAACTCACTGCAACCTTGAACTCCTGAGCTAAAGCAATCCTCCCACCTCAGCCTTCTGCATAGGGAATACAGGTGCGCGCCACCATGCCTGGCTTACAATGTTTTTTTTTTTAAAAAGACAGCTTCTCATAATGAACTAAGTTGGGGGTCTGAAAAACATTTAATTACTAATCTTTACTACACAGAGGATTTACTGAAATTACACAACCTTGGCTGGGTGGGAATACAAAAGCAGTCCTTTATGCAGATGGGACATTTTTGTACACCTGAATATGGCCCCTGGGAGAATCCTAGCGGAATAGCACGACGGGGAGTAATGTGGAGGTTAGTGGTCATTTCCCCCTTCTTGCTACTTAACATTAGAAATAGAATTGCAATATATCTATCTGTTCCCAATATTTTCTCCATCCACAGATTGATTCTTACCTCAAGCAGGAAACACACAAATGGTAAACAATGAACTAAATTAGCCAGTGCATTTAGAGGGGACGACATCTAAATGTCCCATTCACTGCAACTTTGTTTTTCATCACTGGTCTCTTCAATCAAAGCAGTTGTTTCTGCAGTCTTGTGGGATTTCCAGCCAAAATGTCTGAGATTAGGCATTATCGGGTCCCCACCCTTGCCTTATCACATAGCCACAATAGAGGGCAGGGAAGGAAAAACATGTAAGACTGAATGTTTGGAAGTAGGGCCAGCTTTAAGTGCTGAAAGAGTAGGCAACAATCCAGAAAACGCACGTTCAGGGGTGCAGGAGCCCCCCAGCATAATGCAGAAGCTCTTCTCCAGATTTTGCGAGACTGTTAGGAATCTCCTTCCTGATGGGGAGGGAGAGGGCGCAGACGGGAAGGCTGGCGGAGCAGACAGCAGACGTCATCCGGCTCATGGTCTAGCCAGTGTTTGGTGTTGCTGAGAAATGCTTCCATCGGAAGGGAACTGAGGCACCCGCGCACACCACTGAGTGGGGCCATCAGCAATTCCTGGAGGCCTTCACCATCCTCACCGTGAGAACCTTCCTTCCACCCTTCATCTCCCCCTCACCCTCCCCCAGGCCTACACCTACCTCTATTGTAGAGCTTACTCCACGGTCTTGTTTACTTTCCTTCCTCACCCACAAGCACGAAGACTTCGTCTTATCCCCCTGTGAGTCCACAGAACCTCGCACAGTACTTGGCACTTAAGCGCTTGATAAGCGTTTGATGAATGAATACATGAATTCGCCTTCTGGCCTCATTGGGGTACCGAGACAGTCTATCATTCCGCCCATGGCACTTGGGTGAGGAGGTTGCAAACCTCTGCACCAAACTATGCCTGCATTTCTAAACTCTGGACACAACATTTTGAAACAAAGATGAAGAGGAAGAGGCGTGGGACAGGTCAGGGCGCGCAGATCTTACCACCCATATGCATGCATACCTATTTATATACCGCCAAAATGTTGTTCTACCCTTCCCATGCACCTTTGTTACTGTTTTACCCGCAACCTTGGTAGGTTTCTAGGAGAAAGATCATTACTATGACTTGTTTTGCACTTAAAAAAAAAGCAAGATATATCAAAACTCTTTCCCCGCAATCATAGGGTTATCACACTTTTTAGCAAACTGACCCACCACCATTGCCCAGCATTCGTGATATGCTGCAAGTAAGTGTCTGGCACTCAGAAAGCTCAAGGTTCCAGCAACAGTTGTGTGGCCTTGGATAAGGAACACAGGGAGACTCTTTGTCCTCTTGTTTCTTCAGTGTATTAAAGGGAGATAATGGTATATTCAATGGGTATGAAAAAAGCTTAACATTAGTCTGCATGAAGCTCTTTGAAATGCATGAAGGGCACTACAGTGTATAAATTCAACACTTGTCCTAGTGTTCACTCAGAGCCCTTGTCCAGACATTTATAGAGTCTCTCTGTGGATGTGTGTACATGTGTGTGCGTGCACACACACACACACACACACACAAATACATCTAAAATTGCTTAATTGCTTTTAAAATTTTTAAGTAAACACATTGTAATGATTACAAGGCGTCTGCACAATGTATCCAATGCAAGCCTGCCACAATAAGAGCTATTTGAGAAACTAAATCACATCAATGAAAGAATAGCAATGAGTCAATTGATGAAATATTGCATTAGCAGTGGCCTCTGACCCTATATGATACCAACCAAATGCTTTTTCCTCCCTTGGTAATTTAATCATTTTTCAATTAAATTAATTTCTTCAAATCACTCAGATAAGCTGCCTATGTTAGACACACACACAGACACTATTCCAGGTGTAGGTGAAATAAAAGACAAACTGCAATCGTGCTGTGACTCTCAACCTCTGCTTTATTCCAGAAATGAACAGTATCTTGTTTCTTCTTTCTATATCTGACAAGAATTTTCCATAACTTCTTCCTGCTAAAGTGTGAAGTCAAAGGGCCCCCAAATACCCCAAGGCAGTGACCCAGTTACCACAATATAAAACCATGAAAATACAGCCATGAGAGGCCCCACAGCGTGTCTGCCAGACAGACTGACTGGCTGCTTTTTCAAAATTTTATTTTAATACAAACTAACTGGCTTGGAAGGTGGCTTTGTAAAGGTAGCAACTCTGAGAAGAGTCTAACAAGCCGGACTGGCGCGTCTGTGCTCGGGCTTGCTGGGAGAGTGTACTCCACATACATCCAGGAATTTGTTTGAGGACTGAGCGTGATTAAGTCATGTGTTAAGAATGTTCTCTCATTATCCTGACTCAGAGGGTGCCGTGAGCCACACAAGGGATGTTGCACAGTGATACCTTCTGTTCTGTCTGGTTTTCAAGAGCTGCCTTCGCTGTAGTGATGGCTGGAGACTGATGTCATTCAAGGTTAACTCCTTGACGTCTTCTTTTTGCAGGGCTACAGGAAGAGTACTTTTTCCTGCTGCCTTTTTAAAAACTTTGTAACCTAAGAGTTGGGCTTGTTGAGGGAGGGGAGCGTGGGGAGGACTGTGTCTAGGAGAGGTGAGTGGAAACAAGAAGAGATTACATGGAAGAAGAAGAGAGAACCAATTACAAAAGTCTATAAAACCAGCCAAGAAATCTGTTTGGGAAAATAGAAATCTAAGTGCTGTGGTTTGGCAAGTAACTTTGACTCTTAATGAGAAAGGCAGAGAGAGAGAAGGCGGATGGACGGGGGAGGGGAGAGGAGAGGAGAGGAAGGAGAGGCAGGTGGAGGTCAAAAAAGGAAGAAAACAGAGGCGGGGAAAGGGAGCAAGACTCAGAATGCGACAAAAACCCCCATCAGTAAGGGACATTATGCGGAAATGCGTTGGAATAAGAGACTGGAGGTTAAAAATCAGGGTGCACGACCCAATACGGAACATCTGGTCGTGTCGGTGTCCTGGAACTAGGAGAAATATCTTTGATAATTCATCTTTGATCATTTGTCTCATGCCACTGGACAAGCACATGCTTGAATGACGTTTTGAAGTTTCCTCAAAGGCTGGAATAGGCATCAAGAGGTCATAACTACCAATTCTGGTGAGAAACCTCCTCATGGCTCTCCACAATATGCTAGATGCACACACAAGCACACACATGTACATACACGTGTGCGCACACACATGCACACATAGGAATTGAAAACCATTCCATGGCTTTCCACTGTACTTACAATAAAATCCCACCCCAACTCTTGCCGCCTTACCAGGCTTCCCTCCCAACAGTCTTCTAGCCACACTGGCTTCTTTTCTTTTCTTTGAATCCCCTGGGCCTTCCCTCACCTTAAGACCTTCCCAATCCTGTTTTCTCCACCCTCGAAGGTTGACTTCTCTTTGCCCCTTAGGTCTCGCCCAGAGAGGCCATCTTTGACCACCCTGTCTAAATAGGTGCCCACCCTCCCCACTGCTCCCCGCTAACATTCTCTGGCACTGCACCCTATTAGTGTCCTGGCACTAATTATCATTTGTCAGTGTATATCTGTTGATTTGTCTAACTGTAAATTGTCCTTGACGTCTACTGGCCATTCCATTTTTTCATTAAGTGAATGGATGGAACATTCCAGATTCACTGATTTGTTACACACAGCTTTGAACACTGGCAGCAGGCCCCTACAACCCGTCTTTGCTATGTGTCTCCTCCTCCTCCTGGCGGCTCCAAGCCTAGTTCCCACTTATGCCTTGAAGACTTTCCTGCTGCCTGCGGGATGCTCTGAGTCTAATTAAAGGGGAGGTAAGCAGCCATCCTTGGGCGGGGCAGAGGCAATGAGAAGCCACAAAGGGTTAAAGAGAGAAATTAGAGTTAGCAACTAATCTGATGCTGCTTCTTTATCATTAGAAAAAACAGAATAAGAGCCAGAAAAGAAAGACCTCTGAAGAGGAAAGGCGCAGGCGTTAGAAATGCTCTATGTGGAGGGTGGTGCGGTCATCTGAGGGGTCCCCCACACCATCCCTGTGAGTGCAGAGGGCTCTCCACAGATCAAAACCTCTATGATCCCTCTACGATCAGGAAATGGGTGACTAGAGAGGAGGCAGCCTGCCTCTGCTCCTCTATTCAGCCCAGCCACGCTGCCTCCTGGCTGTTGCTCTATTCTCTCCTTTACTTGTTCTGCCCTTTTATCTAAACAAAATGTCATGGAGTAACATCTACTTTATGAAGGTACAGGAACTGGTCAGTGATCATGTTCCTCTGCCCTCTTGATGAGAAAGATTTTTTTTTGTTTGGCCTGAGTATTTATCTGTCCAGAAACATATTTAATGCTCACATGGGATTCTTGGTGCTGTCATAGCTTTCTGAAACCTGAGTCTTGCTCAGGGCTTGAGGACCAGTCCACAAATAAAACTCTTGGCCAAACATGTATGGCTTGAGTTTATCCAAAGTCCAAACAAATCAGATATTCCTTCTGGACAGAAGTCAAATTCTTTCTTTTGGCAATAATTTTTCAGAAATTCAAAAAAGCAATATGTCCTATGTTCTCAAAATTCCAATAATCACATCCAATCTTGTATCAATTGCCGTAATGAAGGGTCTTGAAAAGTCTGAAGCTTCCAAAATGGATAAAGAAATCAAAACCCATTTGAACTTTTGAGAAATATTTTGGCACTATAGGATCCAAAAACTTTAATGAGTTTGCCCCCTCTTTGTAAAACAGCACAATAGACCAGCTCCAATTCCAAATGAGGAAAATTCTAAGGGATCTCCCAAAGGATGTGCTTTTTCTTATTAATTGTAGAGAGTTTGCCAACCTCTGATAGCATCAACTTTATTCCAAAAAAGAACTGGATCTCAAATATCTGACCTATGAAAGCCCAACAGACATTACTAAATTTCATACAGTTTACGGATGGCTGCAAGCCCCAAACTGGATACACCCTCACAATTAGAGATGAGGTCATAAAATGTCACCTTCTGAAATTCAGGATAAAAAATAATCAATATAAAATTACCCACAATGATATTAATAATATAACATTAACATTTTAAAGAAGTAACAAGCCTTTAGAGATGTTTAATAAATTTATTGGTCATGTAGTTTTGGGGTGTTCTCAAATCTCTGTAAGGAGAATTAAATCTATGTATATAATATAAATAATAATGACAGCCACTATTTGTTGAGCAGCTACTATGTGCCAGGAACAAGGCCAGAAACTTTACATTCACAATTTCATTAATCCTCACAACAGCCCATTGAGGAGAGGAGGCTCTGATTATTCTCATTTTCACTATGAGGATCTTGAGGTTCAAAGAGTGACATGAGTTGATCACTGTGATATAACAAGTGCCACTGTTGGGATTTTAACCCAGTTCGTCTCAACTCCAAACTATGATGTTAATGACACAAATGGAAGAGAAATGGTGCCTTGAAGTTGAGCAAACAGGCATTCAACTGAAACAAAGATGTGGTAAAAGTCTTCAAAAACTTTGAGGTAAATAATTCAAATTAGTTATCCAGACTGAAATGTCCCCGGAGGGGAGGAAATTTATTCCTTAAGGCCTCCTCGATGTGCTAGATATATCCCTTAAGGAATAACATCCCTTGCATGTAATTTAATATTCACCAAACCTTCAGATCTTTAATTTCATCTCCTGGGGATGGATACCTTTCCACTGGGAGGAAGTACCTTGTGGACATAACCAGGGTCAGCCTGCCAGCTTTGTTCTCTGAGACAAAATGATAACTTGGTCAGGTAGAGGACAAATTTGTCTGCTCTGAGTGCGATTATTGGCAGTCAATTCCTAAATAGATCACTTCTGAATTAAATAAAATGGATTTTCTGATCCTACAAAACCAAGGACCAAATCCTGGGTCTTCAGTGATCTCCATCAAAATATATTCATATTTTGTGTGTATTAGTTCTTCCATTTGTTTTCTTTGGAGATCCCTTGCTCATGGACTGGAAGAATTAATACTGTGAAAATGATCACACTACCAAAAGCGATCTAAAGATTCAATGCAATCTCTATCAAAACACCGATGACATTCTTCTTGAAAAAAACTATATAAAATTAATATAGAACCACAGAAGATGCTGAATAGCCAAAGCAATCCTGAGCAAAAAGAACAAAGCTGGAGGCATCACACTACCTGACTTCAAAGTCTACTACAAAGCTATAGTAACCAAAACAGCATGGTAGTAATATAAAAATTGACACAAAGATCAATCGAACAGAATAGAGAACCCAGAAATAAATTCATGTATTTATAGCCACTTGATTTTCAACAAAGTCCCCAAGAACATTCACTGGGGAGAGGACAGTCTTTTCAATAAATGGCACTAGAAAAACTGGATATTCATATGCAGAAGAATGAAAATAAGCCCCTATCTCTCACCATGTTGAAAAATCAACTCAAGATTTTAAATGTAAGATGAAACTACTAGAAGAAAACATAGGGGAAACTCTTTAGGACCTTGGTCTGGGCAAAGATTTTATGGATAAGACCTCAAAAGCACAAACAACAAAAGCAAAAATAGACAAATGGGATTATATCAAACTAAAAAGCTTCTGTACAGCAAAGGAAAACAATCAACAGAGTGAAGAGAAAACCTGCAGAATGGGAGAAAATACTTGCAAACCATCCATCTGACAAGAGATTAATATCTATAATATACAAGGAATTCAAACAACTCAACAGTAAAAAAATATCCCAAATAATCAAATTTTTAAATGGGCAAATGAGCTGAATAGACTTCTCCCAAAAAAAGACATACAAATGGCCAACAGGTATATGAAAAAATGCTCAACATCACTAATCATCAGGGAAATGCAAATCAAAACTACAACTGGGGTGAGCTATCATCTCACCCCAGTTAGAATGGCTATTACCAAAAAGACAAAAAGCAACAAATGCAGGCAAGGATGTGGAGACAAAGGGACTCATACACTGTTGGTGGAAATGTAAATTAGTATAGCCATTAGGGAAAACAGTATGGAGCTTCATCAAAAAACTAAATATAGAAGTACTATATAATCCCGCAATCCTACTGCTGGGTATATCTCCAAAGGAAAGGAAGTCAGCATGTTTAAGAGACATCTGCACCCCCACCCCCATTAATTGCAGCATTATTCACAATAGCCAGGATATGAAATCAACCTAAGTGTCCATCAACAGATGAATGGATAACAAAAATGGGATATATGTATACAATGGAATACTATTCAGCCATAAGAAAGAACGAAATTCTGTCATTCACAGTAACGTGGGTGAGCACAGAGGACATTATGTTAAGTGAAACAAGCCAGGCACAGAAAGATAAATACCACATGTGCTCATCATATGTGGGAGGTAAAAAAGTTGATCTCCTGGAGGTAAAGAGTAGAATGATGGTTATCAGAGGCTGGATAGAGGGGGGATGAAGAGAGGTTGATAATGGGTACTAAAATACAGTTAGATAGAAGGAATAATTACTAGTGTTTGATAGCACATTAGGGTGACTATAGTTAACAATAATTTATTGTATATTTCAAAATAGCTAGAAGAGAAGATTTGGAATGTTCCCAACACAAAGAAATGATAAATATTTGAAGTGATAGATATTACCTTGATTTGATCATTATACATTGTATACATGTATCAAAATATCATACTGTACCACATAAATATGTACATTATGTATCAATTAAAAATAATAATAAAATCAAGAAAAATATACAGTTGACTTTGAACAATGTAGGCACAAACTCCTTGCACAGTCAAAAATCCATGTATAACTTTTGACTCCCCCCAAACTTAACTATATAGCCTACTGTTGACCAGATGTCTCCATAACAGTTGATTAACATGTATTTTGTATGTTATGTAGATTAGTTCTACCACAAAGTAAGCTAGAGAAAATGTTATTAAGAAAATCATAAGGATCAGTATAAAGGTCTTCATCCTTGGTGTCTTCATGTTGAGTAGGCTGAGGAGGAAAAGGAAGAGGAGGGCTCTTGCTGTGTCAGGGATGGGAGAAGCAGAAGAAAATCTGAGTATAAGTGGACCCAGGCAGTTCAAACCCATGTTGTTCAAGGGTCAACTTCTGTATACAGTCCAGAAGGCTCACCTTGAAACAGCCTACCAAGCTCTCTAACCATCTTAACGACATCGATATAGGACCACTTTGAATGGGTGACATTAAGAGATTGTCACATTGCACACCCACGGTCTGCCCAAATATAGCTACAGGAGAAATGCAGAATGTCACAGCAGCCCCCGCGAATACTCAATAAGTCATTAGCCAGTTTTTAAAATGAATCAGGTGAATGCCCTGCACAATGGTGTGTGAAAGAGAACCTATGGAGAGCTAAAGGACTAACATGTCAGGAAAGCTGCTCCTAGAGATTCTTTTTGCTAACTGCCATGGTTCATGCCATGTGCACTGAATGAAGGCAACACCACCACATTGGCCTCAACTGATGAGAACAGGAACCCATTAGTCATGGCAAGGCCCAAGGCAAAATGACCATGTTTAAATCATATGTGAGGGAGGCCATCTGCTTCTGAGATCACTTGGCATGAAGCTCTATGCCCAGTAGGAGAGCTCCTGATTAGATAGTGACAAAGGGACCTAGTCAGACACTCTCTTAGGAAGAGGAAATATTAGGTAGACAGAGGGTGGTGGGTCACTCCAGCTCAACTGAGTGGCTGGGCCAGGTCTCCATGAGGCTGTTGGACATGCCAGTCTCAGAAACCTTGGGAGACTTAGAATGTATGGCTACCATCCTGGACAGCTTACTCTTTGCACTGAATTAAATATTTCCTTCAATGATGTTGCTTCTAAAACTTAATACACAGTCTACATCTGAAATTTTATACTTGAAGTTGCTCTTTGCAGAACTCTCAGATTGAGTTAAAGAACTTCCTGATGCTTGCTACTGTCTGAATGTTTGTGCCCCTCCAAAATTGACGTTGCAACCTAATCCCCATTGTAGGGTATTAAGATGTGGGGCCTTTGGGAGGTGATTAGGTCATGAGGGCTTCACCCTCATGAGTGGGATTAGTGCCCTTATGAAAAAGGCTTGAGGGAGCTTGTTTGCTCCTTCAGCCATATGAGGATGCAACAAGAAGTTGTTATTTTTGAAGCAGAGCAAGCCCTCACCAGACACCAAATCTGCCAATGTCTTGATCTTGGACTTCCCAGCCTCCAGGACCATAAGCAATAAATTTCTGTTGTTTATAAATCAACCAGTCTAAGGAATTTTGTTATAGCAGCAGGAACAGACTAGGACAATGCTTATTTGCAAACACCAAATATATCAATCATTAGAATCCACTATCTACTTAAGTGTTAATTTTTTTCTTCACTTATGCATCTCTACTGGGGACATTGTGCAAAAAGTAATGAAGAGTAGGATCCTTTCCCCAACTAGGAATTATTTTTCTTCTTCACTTTAATATTTCCCTTCCCAAGCACTTTGCTTTTTAATGCTAGAACTAAACTTATTTATAATTTACATGCCTAGCTTAAGTTTCCTCATTAAACAATAAAGTTGGAGTTGCTTTATAGCTTTTTACAGGCTGACCTTTGGCATTACCACCCTCTTTCAAGGGCACCATGACTCTTTTCATGGAACTTAATTTTCAAAAACACTCGAAATGTAGAAAAGTTTAAAACTGAGATAGGAAGTTACTTCTCCAAGCCTTGTTATTAACATCTTAAAATATTTATGGTTAACACTTACATGCATTAAATAAAACCTTAAAACATGCCTTAGAAAGCAAAGCTACTAATTATTGAGTGCTTACTGTGTGCCATGTATGATGTTAAGTGCTTTGTTTGTCCTTTCTCATTTAATCCTCACAACAATCTTTTGAGATAGATAGTATTATTTTATATAGGTCTTAAAGTGGAAAGAGAAAAGTCTGGGTCCAATATGTACCAAAGTGTTTTCTTACTAGTGGGAAACCTCAAGGAATGGGGGATAGAAAGCCCTGCTTTTGAGCCCTGGTTCTGGAACTTACCATGTGTTCTTGGTCATGTCATTTCTCTTCCACCAGGTGAGGACCTGGACTTCGAATTCTTCCTGTGTTAATCAATAATGATAAATAATTATAATGAACCATTATAATTATTTTTATTTGAGGTGGGTCCTAGCTCCAACACAACAAGCTCTCTACCTATCATTTCACTATTATAGTGTCAACCCAGTGTGTCTTAAAGATTTTGCATCTTTAAGCATTTCCTTTTTAAAGGCAAAAACCATGGAGAGAATTCTTGGGTTAAATCCTTATCAGCTAGTGCTTCAATTATCAGTTAATGCTTTAATAAGGAATACTTGATAGGCAGCTGAGAATGATATCAAAGTGTGGGTTGGGATACTGGGGATGGAAACGTCCTAGGGACTGCTGGCGGACCAATGAGATCAGATGAGAAAGTGCCCAAAAGATGCACTTCACCTAAGTACATTTTGTCTAGACTCTGCCCAGCTCAGGGTATGTCTTAGAAGTGGGTGTGAAGGCAAGGGAAAATGTTCAGTGTGTAACACATAGTCCTATCTGGCTGTGATCATTTGCACACTGGTGCCTCCCTTAATCACTTATTTTTTCTTTCTCATGTTGAACCAACATTTCGGATATCTCCTACACAGCTCGAACTCCAGGACTGCAGTATCCTTCCCTCTTTCCGTGTACTGCTTTTAATATTATTTCATTCAATTAAAATGTTCAGTGTGTAACACATAGTCCTATCTGGCTGAAGTATGAGTGAAGAAGTGCTGAAGGAGAGAAACCAAGAAAGCAAGCCCTGAGGGAGGACATAGGGAAAGTCGCAGTCAAGAGTTTGGACTTCATTCCAAAGGCAGAGAGGAATCTTTAAGACCTTCTTAAGCAGGGGACCGATGACATTAGACCTATGCTGCTTATAGGACAGGGGAAATGGTGGGGATAGGGTGTGGAGGACAGGGGCCCAGGATGTGGTTAGGAGGCCCTTACAATAATCCATGGAGCCCAAAACTAGGTCATAGAGCTGCCCAAAAGGTCATGGAGCTCCAATAGATCCATGGAGGTCATGGAGCCCGAAACTAGGGTGATGGTGATGAGACTAGAAAGAAGGATGTGATAGTGCAGAGGACATGGCCACCAACTAGATGGTGGGGGGTATTGCTGAGAAGACACCCGAGGATTCTGGGCACTGATGAAAGGTCCAAGAGTTTCTATTCTCCTTTTACCATATTCTCCATCCAATCAAAAAAGCCCTAACTTGACATCAGTTGGCAAGTTAAGTGCCCAATTATGCCTATAAGAACCACAGACAGAAATAAACCTGGCAGAGAGAACATGAGGCTAGCAGAGGTTCTGGTCCCTTCCTTCCAAAACCGTGGGCACTGGTCTAAGCCTCTAAGCACCTCTTTCCTTGGAAAGGCAGTGAAGATGACTGATAACTAAGAAGCTTGGGTTCTGGTCTCCATTCTGCCACTGACTGGTGCCTCCCTTAATCACTTATTTTTTCTTTCTCATGTTGGACCAACATTTCGGATATCTCCTGCACAGCTCGAACTCCAGGACTGCAGTATCCTTCCCTCTTTCCGTGTACTGCTTTTAATATGATTTCATTCAATTAAAAATATTTCCTCTCTCGTTTTCTAATCTCATTGTTTACAAAGCACAGCACCCCTTCAGGGAAGGAGTAAAAGACTCGATATCTGTCTGGGTCTCGGCTGGGACATCAAGTTTGCCCTCCTGAGCATCTCTTCTCTGGCCGCCGCCATCACCGCGCTGCCTTCCCGACTGCATCCGGCCTCGTTCCCACGGCAACCGGCGGGCGCCCACGTGCCGACTCGGTACCCCGCGGGCCGCAGCCCCGCCCCGCCCCCACGCCCCGCGCCGGGGGGAGGAGCCCTGTTGCCGAGGAAACGAGAGGACGCCGGGCAGGCGCCCCCACCGCCTCCGCCCCTAGAAAGGCCGGCCGTCGCCGCGGAAAGCTGCCTCGGGGGAGGAGGAGGAAAAGGGGCCGGCAGAGGGAGGGAAGAAGTGCGAGGAGGAGGAAGAGGAGCTCAGGGACGGCCCCCGTGCGATTGATGGGCGGCTCCTCCGCCCTGGACCGGCCCGCCCACCGCGCCCCTCGGCCCCTTTAGCCCCTGGCAGGGGAGGAAAGGCAGACCCGCCAGGTAACCGGCCGCCTGGCCAGGGCCTCGGCCCCCGGTCCTCCGAGGGGTTGGGGGTGGGGGACACGCTTCCTTCCGACTTGGAAGATTCTGGAGGCAAATCGGGCGTGAAGCCTGGTGGCCTGGCCGCTTTCTCCCTCCCTGGCTGACCCCAGCCCCAATTTTTCTCTGCCTCAAAGGGACAGGTTTGGGGAGACTGTGATCATTTGCACACGGGCAGCCGCCCCGCACCTACATAACTTCCCCGCAGACTCCACCGGTCTGCAAGCCCAGGAAAGGTGTACCCAGGCCATGGCCCCTGGGCTTCTGAGTGCGAAATTGTTGATATTGTTATTAACGATAGCACCGAATTGCTGGCCACACCTGTGACATTTCATCTCCAAAGTTTCCCAGTTACACATTCAGTCTTTCTCTTCTCTCTTCTGAGCTTGATGGTCCATGTGTGACCGCTCATCTCTCGTAATTTCACAATAAAATGAAGAGTCGCCGCCAAAAACAAGCCCATTCCCCACCGCCCTCCGCCTTAATTTCCTAAGCCAAATTTGCTGGACAAGTTGAAAGATCGCCCCACCTTCCCCAACCAATTTCTCCTCTTCCTGTGCAGTCGCAGTATTCAGGGAGTGTTAGGAAAATTGGGCCCCAATCACTTGTTACTTATACTTAAAGACATTTTTATAAGCTAAGATTTTAAAACTCTAAGTTTTTTTTTTAAAGCTAAGATTTAAACAAATCCTGTAATCCTTGTCATTACAAATTAATTAATTGAGGGGAAAAGGTTGAATAAGGTCCCTTGAAATCCTTCTTCCAAGCACCCAATTGTGGAAAAGGGGGATTTATAAATCTGATTGTCAGGTATTAACATAGCCATTTAGACTTCATTTCAAAGGAATCCTCAGCCTAAAGAAAGGGTTAAATTTACATTTTCCTTTATTGTTGAACCAATAAAACATTCACTTTGATGATGTATTCCTAATGTAAGAACATAGTAAGAAAACAGCAAAATAGCTTAATTGTTATTAAAAAGAGCTCCCTTCAGATCAGTTCTTTTGACAAGGGTAGCTGTAGGACAAAAGGACAGCATATAACTGAAAAATATGTCCTGCAATCAGATTCTGTTCCCCTTAGTCAGGAAAAGTTGGTTTGAATTCATTGGAAATTTACACCAGACAGGAATGTGTATGTCACAAAGTTCTTAGAATATTCCTCATTGATATTTCACAGACATGTAGAATTTTGAGGCCCAGAAGAATCATTTGCTCTTGCCTTCAGCAAAGCAGGCCTCCCTTCTTCCCCACATGCCTGCTACTCCCTTCTCCTCTCCCTACTTAATACAGCTTCTTATGTTGATTTCTAAAGCACAAATTTGGCACAATACATTATCGCCAGAGACTTAAAATGGAAGTGTGCATGACTATGAGTGGATTTTAAATTGAGAAGCAGTTCAAAGGTGAGCAATAGAAGAGAAGACAGAACACTATTTTAGAAACATGCGCCTTGCCCACATTTTATTATCAGAGCCCTCCCACCCCACCTGTCTGTATTTGCTGAGGAAAAGTTCTTGGCTTCAAATGGCCATCTGGTTGAGTAGGCCCACAAAGCTGAGATCCATGAATTAAGCATTATCTCATGTGGATTTATTTCCATACAGTTATTTCTGTGCCTTGTTTATCCTGGTCAGTTTTTCAAACTTGCAGTGCAGTATGAAGTTCAAGTGAACAGAGAATGTTTGCCTAAACTGAGGTAACCTACCACCTTCTTGGTCTATCTCTAATACCCTGTTTCCTTGGTGCCCATTGTATTTGTTTAATCTCACAAAGTATTGATGTATTTAAATAAGAAATTACATGTGGCACCATGATCCTTTTAAATATTGTAAAATACAATGTAATGAAGAGTTTATGGGAAGGAAAAGAGACTTTCGTAGGCAATTTTAAAGTCCTTTATTTGGTAGGTGATTGTGAAGTCAGAGGTAACCTAGCAAGTAATTCAAATAGTGTTATTTCCTACCTATTTAGACAAAGTTATTTCATGCCTCTTGACTTAGAAGCCTCCTTAAAGTAACACTGCAGTAAAGCCATGATAGATTAGCTGGTTTTTCTACATTAACTTTGCAACCCAAATGCATCATCCAAGTGGACTCTGGGATGTGCCCCATTTGTGACCATTAACATATTTTCATTATAGATCCTTATGTTCTCTGCCTGATTACTATTCAGACAGGCTTCTCTTTCCCACAGTAGCAGCAGGGACTCATCTTCCTGCCTGTTTTCACGCCATCATTTTCTGAAAAGGGTGGGAATGTAACGTCATTATAGGCAGATACAAATTCATGTGACAAGCTAAAAGTGATCCCTTAAAATACAGCCCCATAAATGACTATTAATATGCTCAGAGACAAAATTTAGGGTTTATGTGTAGACTGTGGAACTACATATTGGATTGTAGTTTCAGATTCCGACTCTCAAAGACCAACTTTCTATATGAGAGAAAATAACCCCTAAGAGACTAGCACAAGTTTTCCCAATTGCTCAGGGCTACGTGATGAACCTCGTGAGATTTCATAACTACTAGACCAGACACTAGGTCACCATGAGTCAGGGCCACCCTGACTCTGCCAATATCTACACAACTGAATAAACTGGAGGCGGGAAGGAAAGGCAAAGAATGTATACACCTGAGGATAGGGACATCACCTGTCCTAACCTGCTGTTTCCCCAGAGCCTAGAGCAGCCTTTGTCACACGGTAGTTATGAAAATATATGTGTAGAAGTCAATGAAAGACCTTCACTAGACAATGAGCAGGAATCGTGTGGGGACTTTGATGGCCCTAAAGATGAGGTCTAGCACTCAGTCTCATTACTAACAGCGCCATTTTATAACTTTGTGAGCTTAAATATTTTGGTCATAAATTTAGGCCCCAGCAGTTAGAGCCAAACTGCTTGAAAGCATCGCCTCTAGTCCTTTGCCTCCCATTTACGCAACCTACGGCAATCCATCCTCAGCCCTGTCACCCTACTAAATGCTCTCCCCAAGGTAATTACTAACCTCCTTCTTGGAACTCTCTCTTCTCGGCATCTCTGAAATGGCACCCACCTGGCTTTCCTCCTGCCTTTCTGGCTTCTTTGCAGCGTTTCTCTTCAGTTACCTTTTCCTTGGATTTTAGTGTTGCTCACAGTTTTGTCCTGTGTCCTCTTTCGCAATACTCATTCTCCCTTCGACTTCAGTTGTCACCAGAATCCCAGCGATGCCCAAATCTTTACCTCTCTAATCAGCCCCAGAGCCTGCGTCTAGCTGCTTCCTTGACATCTCCACTTGCTATACCCCAGACACTCCAGACTCCATGCTCTTCCCTCGCAAACCGGCTCCTCCTCCTGTGTTTTCTGAAGGGAATGTTGGCACCGACCAGCTAGTTGCTCAAGCCAGCAACCTGGGCAGCTTCCTCCGGACTGCCTCTCTCGCCCCATCCCTGTGATCACCAAGTCCTGCTGGTTTTCTCTCCTGAGTATCCCTTGAATCCATCGTGGTTAAGAATGTGGGCACAAGCGTGAGACCCTCTGGGTTCAAATCTCAACTCTTCCATTTACTTGCTCTGTAACTTTAGGCAAGTTACTTAATACCTTTGTGCCTCAGTTTCCTCACCTGCAAAATAGAGATATAGTGCCTGCCTCATAGTGGTGTTGCGAAGATCGAATGAGTTAATATGTGTGAATGCTTAGAACATGCCTGGCACTTCCAGAGGCCCAGTGAACAGTAGCTGTGCTACCCTGTCCCTCTCCGTTCCCCTCGTCCCCTCCTCTTTCCCTCCACTGTTGCTACCCAAGTCTGGTCACCATCTTACCGCATCTGGATGACTGCAATATATCCCCAGTGCTCTTCCCACCTCTATTGTTTACTCCACCCCCACCACCCATTCTCCCTACTACAACTGGAAGGGCTTTTTAAAAACAGAAATCTAATCATTTACACCCCAGATTGGAAGCTTTCAGTGACTTCATGTGACTCTTGGACTCATGACCTTCAAGGTGACTACAGGAGCTGGCCTCCCCTCCAACCCTTCTGGTGCTGTTCCCTCCTCGTCTCTGCTCCAGCTGCACTGCCCCCCAGCCCATTCCCCATCTGCACCTGCCCCCTCCTGCCCTGATGCTGTGCTCTCTGCCTAGCCAACTCCTCACCAAACCTAGTGTCATTTCCTAGGGAAAACCTCGCCTGACCCCTCCACGTCAGGGTCTGCCCTCCCGTAATAACTCTCTCAAAGGGTCCCACACTTCTGCTCCATAGCACCTGTCACAATTAGGGTCCACCTGTTCCATGTCAGTCTTCCACTCTAGACTGTAAGAAACACGAGGGCAGGAGCCATGTCTGCCTTGCTGATTGCTAGAATATTTCCCAGCACCTAGCACAGTGCCTGGGTTGGAACAGGGTGCAGTCATTGTTGTATAAATGAATTTAGGCAACCAAGGGCTTATAACTTTGAACATTGCTAATTTAGCTAGGTTCTCAGCTTTTCTTTTTTTTCATGTTATAGAACTGCTTCTGAACCAGGTGTCTGTCAATCTAGCTCCCTGTGAATAACCAGAATATTGTCACTGAAGTCCCAATGAAGGTGGCTGCATTATTTATGCCTGGAACAGGAAGAAACTATAAGGGTATCGACACCAACACAAGAAGTCCCTTCCATCTGAAAGGAGCATCTGTGCCTTTCAAACAATGGAGATTAGATAAATAAGAAATAAAAGCAATTATATTAAAATAAATCCACATATGACAACCCAACAAAGGAGTCTATCACAGCACATTTATATGCAGGTCGGGGATTAAGAATCATGTTGCATGAAGCAAGGGACAGGCAGAAATTCGTCAGTGATGTTCAGTATCTGCGAGACATGCAGCATAAGGTGGACTCTGAGTATCAGGTAATTGCAGAGAGCAAGAATAATCTTCCACGTTCTCTTACAGTATTTAGAGAGAATTCAAAATACAGTATCAGCAGATGATAAGCAATAATAGTTGTCTAAAATCTCAAACTCACCATATTAGCTGTATGACTATCAAAAGCCACTTCACCTCTCTGAGTCTCAGTTTCCTTATCTGTACAATGGGTATAATAACAGTACACACTTCATAATATTGTCATGAAAATGAAATGAGAGAAACATTTTTAAGGTATTTAACACAGTGTTTGGCACATAGCACTTGTCAACAAGTGGCATTAGGGCTTAAATTTGACAAACTGAGAAGAACAAGGCCTTAAGGAGTTAACTGGGTCACCCTCCCATTTACAAAATAACATGCCTTTCTGTTGTCATTCCCACCAGAAGAAAGGTGGTTAGCACATTCTACAATAAGCTACCTATTCGTCATCCTAGTTACAGTGTTTACAGGCAAAAACAAAACAGACGGGGAGCCTGAGGAGTCCTGATGCAATTACCTGCAGCTGGCATAGGATAAACTTGTCAGACTGGGCTGGGGGACTCTGGGAGCAGTTAGAAAGTGTCACTCATCCCACCAGCTAAAGCTCAGCCTCGCCAGTCAAGGAGGCATGTTCTCAGCCTCGGTTGAGAATTGCAAAGCGCTCCTTCCCCAAGGAAAACACAGAACTGCTATCAGGTTTTTCTCCTCCTTAGCAATTTCAAATATAACCGAACCTCCCAGGTCACCAAGGAAACCAGGCCTATCTCAGTAACCTGATTTCACCTGCATAATACCGCTTAGCTTTGGGGCTGGAAATGGAGTCAGCAATTTCCTCCCACGATTTGCCAAGCCACATATAAGAAGACTATAAAATCGAGGAAATTTCTGCAAAATAAATAAGAACGTAAACATCTGAACTGGTCACCCTCAGAGTCTATTTACTTTTCACAAAGATGCCTCTGCCACCTGGCTTGTGCTTGGAAATACTTGTTTGAAATCGTCTCCAGAACAGACACATAGGAAAAATCAATCTTATTCTTTTATGGTCCTCAGTGGAGAAAATCACACAACTGTGTGGCTTTGAGCCATTGCAGTTTTATTTTCTAATCTCAGTTGGGCTTTCAACACTGCCTTTTCATTCATTCATTCAGCCAGTATCTATTAAGTGCCTACTATGTGCTGAACAAGGTCCTTGCTCTCCCAGAGTTGTTCTGGGACTGAGACAAAGCAACACACACAGGTAAATAAATATGTAAAATAGTTCCAGTTACTGATAAATACACCAGGGAAAATAAAACAGGTAATAGGGGTGGAGGTGATGCTTCTTTAGACAAGCAGGGAAGGCCTCTTTGAGGAAGTGACATTTAGCTATGGAGGTGAATTCAGGAAAGAGCCCACCAGAGCATCATAAGCAGAAAGAAAGTGAGTGCAAAGGTCCTGAGGCAGGAACTAGCCTGGAGGTTTGGAGGAAACAAAAGGCAGCCAGAGTGGCTGAAACATATTAACCTGGGAGAAGCATGGAACGTGACAAGGCAGAAGAAGTTGATGGGACCTAGATGAGGCCAGATCATACTGGGTCTCATAGGACAAAGCTTGTCATTTAGATTTTATTCTCATCACAATGAGAATTACTGGGTGACTTAAGCTGGGGAGTAGTATGATCTGATTTATATTTTATTAAAGATCACTCTGGCTGTGGTCTGGAGAAAGGACTGGAAGGGACAAGAGAAAAAGCAGGAGAACTCGTACGGAAACTATGATAGGATTTTAGGAGAGAGAGGATGGTGCCTGGGACCAGGGTGTTAGGAATAGAGGTGGCGAGAAGCAGCCGGGCCCAGGAAATAGCAGCAGAACAGACCCCTTGCTGATGGATGGAGAGGCGGAGGGTGGGAAAGGAAAGAATGAGGGATGACTTATGTCAACATATTCACTCGTCCATCAGCTCCCTCTGTTATCGGCACTATTTTAAGCCTTCCCACTCTTTTCAAGCCTGCAACCCCAATGCTTTCAACAAAAACTCCCTTCCCTTGTTTCACACACGTGAAACAAAATAAAGAACCCAAGGCCAGCATGTGGGAACCCACTCAGTCTCCTCCCCTTCATTCCAGGCTACACACCACCCAGCCCCAAGGCTCAGAGGGTGGAGTGACCCTGTTCCTGTGGGTGCCCAGCCTGAGGTCTTGGCCCGGGCCCCTCCGGCCTCCTGCCCCTCCCATCCACGGGCCTCTCGTCTGTAGCTTTGACCTTTCCCTTCTTATTAGCTGTCTACAAATGTGCTTAAGTCTCCTAACCAGGCTGGCTGTCACCTCCCCTCCCCTCCCTTAAAGATGTTCTCGATAACGTCAGTAGCCAAATTCAATGGGCACCTCTTTAGGCCTTGTTTTCTGAAGCTTCATCTACTTTTGACATTACTGTTCCTTTCTTCTTGAAACATTACTCCTCTGGCTGTCTGACATCACACTCTCCTGACTTTCCTCCTGTTTCTCTCACATCCTTCTCCATTTTTTTTTTCATGTCCTCTTCCTCTTCTGCCCCTCAAATGTTAATTTCCCCAGGGTTCCATCCCAATTTTCTTGTAATTCACAAGGTTGCTGTGACTCATCCCCTCTATACCAGTGATCCTTGGTCTCCTTAAAGTGTCCTAATCACATGTGCACCTACTGGTTGGATATTTCCACCTGGATGTCATACAGGCATCTCAAGTACAACACTCCACATGTCCATCCCCTGCCACCGCTTGAGTGATGTAAGCCTCCCTGGCGCCTTCCTCTTCCTCCTCATCCACATTCCACCAGTTCCCAAGTCCTGCCAAGTTTACCTAGGAGCTCAGGAACTTGTGCCTTCCTTTTTATCCTGTTGTCACCACCTCCCTAAATGCTTTCCAAGACTATTACAGTATCCTTACAACTGGTCTCCTTGCCTCTAGTCTTGTCATCTTTCAGATTGTTTTCTTGAAATCTATCTAAAATGTAAACTTGATGATGTCATTGGAATACATGACACCCTCCAGTTGTTTCCGCTCACTTACAGGCAGACCCAAGACCCAGAACCTCGGCAGGACTAACCCATACCTTCACCGCTTCTCTAACTTCTCTCCCATTCTTTAACTTCCTCTCTTGACAAGGATGGTGAGGATCATAGTTTTGATTTAGAACTAAAGGGAATTTCTGTACTCACACAGTAGTACACATAGTGGTCTTTAAAAAAAACTCCTTTACTGAGTTATACTTTACATATCATAAAATTCAACCTGTACAATTTAATGACTTTTAGTAAATTTACCACATTTCACAGCCATAACCATTACCCAGTTGTAGAACATTTCCAATACCCCAATACCCCAATACCGTAGCACCCTTTTTATACCTCTTGCACAGAGCTGATGAAATGCATTGCAGTTGTCTTTTGTGTGACTTCCTCTAAAACTGGACCGCAGCTTCTTAAGGGCAGAGGCTAAGGTCTCACTCTTCTGTGTTGAACCAAATGTCTTGTCATTCATGAAAGCGGGTGTTACCTAACTTGACCACCAACTGTGTCAGACTTAGATCCAGCTGACTTGTGACTATACCTAAAAGTCAAATCCACCCTCATTGAGCATTTTCAAAACCACTCACCACAAGGTCTGCAAAAAATAAATATGGTTATCTTTAATATGTTCTAAGTATTGTTGAAATAAGTATATAGCAACCCACAATAACTACTTTAAAGAGAACAGCAAAGAATTTTAGTTATATTATTTAATCTATTGCTTGCCTTGTTCCAGAAAGGATTTAAAGTAATGGGTTAAGGATCAATTGTTTGACTTTGGTGACCCCTCAATAATTTGGTCCAAATATGGCCCATGTATATTTAGATAATTTACTAAGGTTGGCTTTGTGTTGGGTGGATATTGGTACCCTGGATCATTGATGAGCATAGCCAGTTACTTCTTGTGGAAATCCCAGCTTTTGCTCAAGGTACAATGACCTACTTTGCACACCAGGGTTTCCCTATTTCAGGGTATACAAATAGTGTAAGACCTAATCACTAGATTTGACTCCCAAATCATATACATTTGCCACATATTCCTTCCTGTGCTTGACTCACCTTTAATGAACTGGCTCAAATTGAAGCCCTTGGAAACCTCCTGTGTAAACCATTGCTGCTACAGCCTAAAATATGCTAAGGGTTGGTATGCACCAAATTAGCAGTGCCTTTGCAGGTCTGTGTGCCAGCAGCAAGCTAGGAGGGATAAACCCACCCTGAGTTATTTTGATACTACTCCTTTCAGTGGTTGGGTGGGACCCTTTTGAGAAAACAAGAGGAAATAAACATCTATTTGGCATATTACATGCTATTTCAGAATCTGGTAACTAGTATATAATTATATGCCATCTCAGAATTTGGCTCTATTTCTTCAAGAGTGTTCAAGCTGCATAGCTTTTTTTTGTGGGGGGGAGGTCAAATGTGTTTATGTAACTGGAGGCAGAATTTAGCCATTAATGTCCACTGGAAAGCTGGAGGGGAAGATTACAGTTGGCATTTCAGAATGATTTTCTATAATCTATTAAATGTGTTCAAATTGGTTTCATTTCATGTCACTTATTCATCTTGATTCTTTCAAATGCAGATCAAACAACTAAACATGATGATATCAATTTGCTCAAGGACATGATAGGTGACTTTATACCAGGTGGAAAGGGTTTGGGGCTGCCCACTCGGGAAGGTGGAATGGAGGTAATTCAACTCCCCTTCCCATAGGAATCCGGGAGCGGATTCTCTTCCCGGCTCACCTTTGAGGTGTGCGTTGCTTTACTCATCACAGCCAAAGCAGAAAAGTAAACTAGCTTGAGGGAAATACAATATCATGTCAAACTGTTTTTACACTTTTGATTTCTTAACCTCTTGAAATTAATGAACTTTAATAATGTCACCAATGACAATTAAAATCCCAAACTCTGGGTTATGCATGTTAGATGGTAAAAACAACAACAAAGAACCAACTGAAGGCAGTGGCAACTCTCACTTCTCGAGACGCTTCCAGAGTTAAAGGAACAGATGCCATTGTGGATGGAGACATAAAGTTGGGTCATAGTTATGATGGTTTTTATCCCAGAGCTATGAGGCTGGGAAGTGTTCCTGTGACACATGGCTTCTGAAGTCACATAATGACTAGAGAGAGGGATCAGATTGATAATAAAAGAAACAAAAGGGCCAGGCGTGGTGGCTCACACTGTAATCCAGCACGTTGGGAGGCCAAGGTGGGAGGATTGCTTGAGGCCAGGAGCTTGAGACCAGGCTGGGCACTATCGCAAGACCCCTTCTCTACAAAAATAAAAATTTTAAAAATTATCTGGGTGTGGTGGTGCATATGTAGTCCTTGCTACTCAGGAGGCTGAGGCGGAAGGATCCATTAAGCTCAGGAGTTTGAGGCTGCAGTGAGCTGTGATCATGCCACTGCACTTCAGCCTGAGCGACAGGCTGTCTCTAAAAAAAGAAAAGAAAAAGAAAGAAACTTTGAGCACAACTGGGGATTCAGAGAGCTGTAATGCCGAAGAAATAGTGGCTTACAGTGTGACCCTGGATGACCAAGAGCAGGAGCTCCTCAGTTGGCTGGCTGGGGGAACTGACGGGGTTAGGAAACAGACCTCTCCTTATAGAGTGGAAAAACAAGGGTGAACCTCAGGACTAAACAGAAAGATTCTCTCTTCTTCTGCGACCAAGATCAGATTCATACGCTTTGGCAAAGGCTGACTTTAGAAATAGAAGTAAACCAGAAAATAGGATTGAAAACAGCAATTAAAAGGCTGCCGCTGGTGATGGTGGTGGGTACCTTTTATTGAACACTTGCCATGGGCCAGTCACTCTGTTGACATATCACCAACAGTTCTTTGTGCTCTGCCCCTAACAATCTTGCAGGACAGGGACATCTCACTCTTAATAGACAAAGAAAGTGAGAATCAATGGAGTTAGCTTGCCCAAGGTCACGATGCTAGAAAGTGGCAGAGCTGGGGTTTGTCGTGTTTACCAGGATTGAGTTACAGTGACTCACAAAACCCACGTCATCCCCCACAGGCATTTGTGCACATTCTGCATTTTGCCCCCACAGTGGTAGCTTCTGCACAGAAGGCAGCCTGACTGTGTGTGCTGTAGTCAGGGGGACGTGCTGGTGGGGGCGGGGGCAATGCCAAAGGAGAAGGCAAGTAGGAAACCCTGATTCTCCACGGAAGGAAGACATGAGAAGTGACCTGAAGCCTTCAATTTCAAGGTTGCCCTCAGCCAGTTTTGCCACGTGATCAGAAACTTATTTATAGCCATCCAAATCCTGACACTTGCAATTGAAAGAGGAATATTTTTAAAGTCCAGGGTAAGGGTGGCCACTGGTGGTTATGAGGTACAGATCCATCTGTCCTCCCAGACCCAGGGATTTTACCCTTCCTTGCCCAGTCTCACCTCAGGGCCCCCAGTGTAGAAACATCATCAGCAACAAAGACAAAATCATTCAAATTTACAAATACAAAGAAAACTAGCCCCTGAAGGGAGCCTGGCTAGGTTTCTGCTGTTTCTAGGACTGGAAGTCTGGACTTGGCTCTGTTCCTGTGTTCCTTCTCAGCAAAGCTATAACTGAGAGGATTAATGTTTGATTTACACAGAAAGATTGCTCAGCTGTATCAAAGTAAAAATTAGTAAGTACCTACCTTGCCACTGGTTTGTTCTCCAGCTCCTCTGTGAGAGGAGGAACAAGGAACTAGAGGGGGAAAAATTTTTTTCGACATTGCAAACCAATCTATTCCTCCTCCCCTTTGGTAAAGAAATATTTAAGTCGTATGCATTCTTGGAGAGAATTTTCAAGA
The DNA here is from genome assembly GCA_023783475.1 of Daubentonia madagascariensis. Classification (NCBI taxonomy): domain Eukaryota; kingdom Metazoa; phylum Chordata; class Mammalia; order Primates; family Daubentoniidae; genus Daubentonia; species Daubentonia madagascariensis. The sequence continues at coordinate 16,081,477 of JAKFHU010000487.1, forward strand.
AACACTCAACCCACAAGAATTCTGTTCATCCCACAAAATCTGCCTTGGTCTTGCGTACATTTGCTAACACTGCCTCCTCCACTTTCAGCCCGTGGGCATGTTCTTTCGCCTTTGACACCAGTCGGTTAGGATGGCACAGACATCTGCCCCTTTCGGAAACAGAACTCCACCTCAGGGCTCCTCCCAAACAGAAGCTCCAATTTGAAGTCATCATAAGAGGAATAGGAAAAGAAAAGCACATGTTCAGTTGAACTTCATTAAGTTCTCCAGCTGACTCTCTTTAGGTTTACCTTGGTTTATTTATTGGTGTTTCTTTGTTTAACTTATTTAATATAGTTACTGTCTAGTATTCTTTTGGTTTTCTTATTTAAATTATTAAGACAAACACTGCCCAGTATCTATTACAATGACTTATATCTATGTGGCATTGTTTTTGCAAATGAGATGAACTGTGGGAAAGGAAAAAAAAACCCCAATCATCTTGGAGTATTTTCCCTTCCCAAGCAAGGCAGAGTGAAACTGTGTCTTTCTCCTGGATCCGGGATTCCACTTGCTGCAGGTGACCATCTGGCTGCTGTGAGCTGCCTGGAGGCTGCAATTCAGTTGTGAAGCACAGTGTGACTAACTGTTCCAATTCCAAGTAGTAAATGTTTTGTTGGTATCAGGTCATTTCTATTCTTAACCTTGTAGCATAATGCTAGGCTTGCCCCATGGCATGAAATTCTGGTAAGTCCTACCACATCCTGGAAGGAGATGCTTTTCTAACAGAGGGAGAAAAATTCCTAAGGAATCTAAGGGGCAGAGGTCAGGCCTAGTTCAGAAACAATATTGTTGGTCTTTACACCGAATTCTTTTTCGGTAGCAGTGGGTAATTTGGCTCTGGCAGGGCAAAGGTGAATTGGATTACTGGATCTACAAGTATAAAGATGCTCCTAGAAATTTTACTGTTTTGAGGTATTTAAAATATCAGCTGAAATCCCCATAGCACATGATATCCCTGCGTTTGTTCAGTCCTAGTACTGGAGGAGAAATATTTTGGTACCAGATTTTAATTTTGTTAAGAAAAATAGGGAAGTTGTTTTTGTTGGTTATTTTATTTTTATTATTTTGCATTAGGGATTGATATCTTCCTCCAAAGGAAAAATGCAATTCAACTAAAATTAAATGCTAGATGCTGGGGGATTCAAAAGATAACAGGAAGTCCTTACTCTCAGAGTTCTCACTGATCGGCAGGAGAAACAGGCTCAAAAACAGAAACAGCTAACTACGACAGAAAAAAATATGTACAATTCAAGCTATGTATGTTAGCTTGAATTAATATCCATTGCATCTCCAGCCATTAATTTGGCCTGCAGAAGAGTAATAAGTCAGGGAAAACAAAGGAGAAAGCCACATGAGCGGGCTCTTAGATCAGCAGGATTTGCCAAGACAACATCTAATGGAGGGGCTTCCGGGTGGAGGAATCAGCATGTGCTAATGCTCTGACATATGAGAATTTTCATCCCGTATCTAGGAGGTGGGAAGAGGGAGGAGCTATGGAGAGAATGAGACCAGAAAGAGAAGTTAACAAGGGGTAGTAGGTATGACCTTCCTTGAGAAGGCAACTGTTGGGTAAATTCTTGACAAAATGCCTCTTGGTATGTTTATTGTTTGAATTTGTTAAAGCAATGACTAATATTTCTGACCTGGCATTTTGGGCAAAGGGAAGAGAGAATGATACTTGGTCTTTGTACTTGGTAACAGGTCTGTGATGAATACTTGGGGATATATATTATTTATTTCTTGCTCCTCACAATTTGAATTAAGCACAAAGTTCCCAAAGCTAGTCATAGACATACGACAAAGAAACATTTTTTTTCTTGTTCTCCAGGCTTGTTTGAGACGACAGGAATGCAGAATAGACCCAAATGAGAAGAAACGAAATCAGTTTTGGGGGGCAGAGACAAGTCTTGAGAGATCCCGGTTTTCGAGTGGGTCATCTTCCAAACAGGTAGGGAGAATTCTGGGAGACATTCTCCTGCTGCTGCTGTGTGTGTGTGTGTGTCTGTGTGTGTTCTTTAGGAAAAAGCCGACTCAAAAAGGAGACGTTGCAGAATCCTAAAGGGCAGGACAGGAAGAGGCTGGGCCAGGAGCTCACATCCTGGACACTGTGCCTGCTGCTCCCTGGTGAGTGGTCTTCCCATGAGGCCTCACTCTTCTTTCCTATAGATTAAGGGCCTGACGTAGATGGTCTACAAGACACCATACAGATCAGAAATGCGGTAGCTCTTTAAGAGTTGGAGGTGCTGGGCCTTCTCAAGCGCAGCATCATATTTGGGGCTTGTGGTCTAACCCATTGCATTGGTGGGTCTAGTTTTTATTTCAAATGAAGGAAGAGAGTAAAATGCAGTAATAACTGCATCGTATAATAACTGGCAGTTGTTTGAATGTTTTTGTCTAGAATGACAATAAATAACAATAAAAGAAATACAATATTATAGCAATATGATAATAATAAGTAGTAGAGGTTACCATTATTTGAGTGCTTACAACATTCCAGGCACTGTGCTAAGTCCTTAATACATTTTAGCTTATTTAATTCTCATAAATGTATCTCTCTCTCTCTCTACCTCTTTGTCCCATTTTACAGATGAGAAAACTGGGCCTTATAGAAGTTAAGAAACTTTACCTAAGATTTCATAGCCAGTATATGGTAGAGTAGAGACTCCATTCCAGCCAGTCTGACCCCAGAGAAGGTGCTCTGAACTGCTGAGCTATATGATCGTATTTCATGTTTAAGATCTTATCTGTCTAAGAATTTTACTTATCCTATGTAAGAGCTAAATACCACAAGCTGTATTCAATACTGGTTGTTAGCATGGTGAATGGATTTAAGATGAGGAATATGCCTTTTATGAATTCTTATTTAATATTTTATGCCTGAACTATACTCTAGAGGAGGGATTCTCTCTTTCCTATCAGTGGTGTGAATCCCTAAGATAGATCCTGGATACCTGATAGCAATCAAGTTCTTGTTAAAATTTCTTTTTTAATCTAGGGTGTTCACACTGTGGTTATTTCATGTTCAAAGGACACCTTAAAAACATCAATGATTGATGTTTATAGATGTAGGTGTATCCCTAGGAGAGATATATACTCCCTATTAAGGAATATAAAATCACACAACAAAATATTTCACCTGAGTCTGAAGGTGAAAGAGAATATCTCACAATATTGGCAGTACTAAGAAGAACACATTGCCTGGATCTTTTCCTGTTAGTCAAGGACTAAATATAATGCCTGCTACTGATTAAACTTAGAGAGTGAGATTAATCCAAAAATTAAATCTAGTTTGGCTAGAATAACACATTTTTAACATTAAGATAAATTCTCACATTTTTAGACTTAGAAACAAAATCAAGGACAGATTAAAAAATGTAATTTAAGTCAAACAGTAGCATGTAGCAATCTTCCTAGATTGGAATTACTAAACAAATGGGCAGCTGGGTTCTTCTGTTTGCGTGCAGAGACTCATGTGCATAGTCACGTCCATTTTGTATGGCAATACTCATGCATTTGGCATATTCAGGACTTGGAGTTTTATGATCCTCTTCACAGCTCTGTCTGGGGGACAGGCTGGTGTCAGATTCCTATAGTTTTCTTCTTCCTCCTATAAAAATTATGCATTCTTGAAATCATCATTGCAAAACAGACCACTTCCAAAAAAGGCCACGGCTGTACCTATAAATGTAATTATGTGAAATCGCCTCTATAATCACAGATTATATGGATCTTATTTTCCAACTCTTAATTTTATTATTCGGTTATATCCAACATAAAAAAAGACAAAAATATGTGGTAAAATGCATAAAGCTGGCAATTTCTCTTCTAAAATAAAGTATAAAGACAGGATTTTTCATGTTTGGCACTCTGTCACTGTGCCTCTGTGTGTCAGAGGACACGAAACATTGCTTACATAAAGTCAATTTTTACCAGATAATGATATCCAAAGGGTTTGGGCCTTGATTATACAAGTACTTTCAAGGCCGCCCTGTCTTCTCCATCAAGAAGAGTGGCAAAATCAGAATTTTTGACAGTGAAATTCACCTCTGCTTTGCTGTCTGCATTACAGCTATTCTTTGGGGGCTACTGGAGGATTTGCCTCTGGACGAAAAAGCAGAGGAGGGCAGGGCGAGAGGAAATGTCACTGAATGCTTCGTTCTCAACAGCTATCCACTTGTGTGCTCACAGTGCCATCCCTCCTGGCTCAAAGCTTTGACTTCTGCTTGGTACAAATGAAGCCAGAGGTCCCTTATTATACTCAAACCAGATCCAGGAAATCTTCAACTCTAGCATCATGGGTTGGATTGGAGACTCCCCTCCCAGTTTTGGACCTCTACCCCCCAATTTTTGTCCAAATCTGGTTGTTCTTAAACCTTCAGAGTCTGGGCCTGCCCTGCTTTATCTCAAATCCTGAGGATGCAGAACTTACTCAACCTCTTCCCACAGGGTCCGCAATGCCAGGGAGGTCCTGGAGCTAGTCTCCCAGGGGAGGCTGTGAATAAGAAAGCTGGCATCTCCAAAATGAAAACCTAAGCCAGACAGATCTAATGTCCAGAGTTCAGTATATTGAATGTTACATCAGGCACCCGAGTTGCAAATGATCCTCAGTGCCTCAGAAAGGGGCAAAAGAAAGAGAGAGCTCAGTGAGACAGTGTAAACCCAGCCGAAGCCCTCCTCCCTAGGTGGAAATTCCCCAAGTCATTTCCTTCTGGAGATTGCCGAGCCTGAAAACTCTACGTAATGCTTTACCTCAGGTTGCGAAAGCAGTTCATTCTCTGATCGAGGGCTGGTATGAAAGTGAATTGCTTAAGCCGTGGAAATGCTTCCACTGCTCGGTCGCTGTGTAAAGCATGCCGCTGCCAAATTTTGACACCTGTATTGTAGCTTTCATCACTTGTTCATTGCTTAACCCAGACTCAAAGTGTTACAATTCTGATGAGCCTGGAACAAACAAGACATTTGCCATCAAGTAACGGCTTCAGTGTCAAACTATCATTTCCAGACACCTGCCTAGAGGTGGGCAGATCCCCAAACACAGAGTTAACCTGATGGCTGCTCCATCATGGCACAACCTCCTTGCTACAACCAGTGGCAGAGGTTGTATTTAATCTAAGTCTAAGATGAAGCAACACCTATCAAGCCTATGCTAAAGTGTTCTTTAAAGTGGTGTCTCCTAAATACATTTAAGTTAGTGGCTTGGCATAGGAGAAAGCATTTACCGAGGGCCAGCTCTGCCCCTCATTACAATGAGAATTCAAGCAACCCACTTTCTTCTAAGCACTTCAATTTCCCATCAAGGAGATACTTATTATTATGCATTGTGAGAATGAGGGGGAGACTCTTAAGCGACATACTAACATTATATTACATTATAAACTGCCTTGGTGTCCAACTGTACTTGCAAATGATGCTCCAACAGGTATCAGTGGAGGAGCAGGTTCTGAGGCTTCTAGAATACCTCAGCACAGTCCCAGGCCACATTTCTACAAACCAACCTAATGAAGCAATTAAATTTTAGGCCCTTTTCAGAGTTACTTACAACTCTGTTAACTGTTTCAGATTAAAATTTAACAGGGAAATAAACAGTAGCTCCATATAACTAACTAGAAATTGAATGGTTAAGTAGACTAAAAAGCAAAACAGTCTCTGGATATAAGGAGAAAGCAGTGCCCTTCCTCCCCAGGTAGCTGCGGGCCAGCCGCGGGCCTAGAGGAACCTGCTGTGATTAACAGGGGCACAGAGACTATTTCATGCTCTCAGCCGTTCTCAGAGAACAGACAGGAGCCCTGGTTTCTCCATAAAAGATGATGAAAATGATTGACTAGTCCAAGACGTGGGAGGGCCACAAGCTTCCACAAAGATCATGGGCCCTTCTCATCTTTCCAAGGTCCTTATCCTTGCTGGAAGAGACACTGTTCCAAGTGCACAAACCTCAAGGACCGAGGACACATTGTCATTGCATTTACTTCATTGGGAAGGAAGGTGGGGATCCGCCCTCAGTTTTTCAAGAGCACCATTTGCTCTGCTAATAGGATTAGGATTATTGTCTTTTCACTGCCAGCAACCGAGCAACTAAGTATTTAGATTCCAGGTCACAGGGACCCAATGTTACATTGGAAGGAGGAGTAGGCAGTTAACCTGATATCAAGAAGCAGCTGGCAGTGCCCCAGGCCTGGCTCAGTGTGATGTTTACACCAGTGATGTCACCTGAATCTCCCAGCAAGCAAGGTGAGCTTCAGGAGGAAGGCTGTTACCCAACATAAACATCTCAATTATTTTGTCCATGAGAATCCACACAGACTTTGGAGATTAAAATAAAAAGTAAAGCCTCTTCAAGTAATATGCAGTGGCTTAAAAAGTCAGAATGTCCATCCATACATGAGGGCAACAAAGGTCTAGAACTGTGCTGTCCAATGGCCGCTAGCTGTGTATGACTGTTTAATTTTACATTTAAATGAATTAAAATTAAATTTAAAATTTAGGCCAGGTGCAATGGCTTATGCCTGTAATCCTAGCACTTTGGGAGACTGAAGCGGGAGGATCACTTGAGGCCAGGAGTTCAAGACCAGCCTGGGCAACACAGTGAGGCCCCATCTCTACAAACAAAATTTTTTTAAATTACCTGGGCATGGTGGTGTGTGTCTAGAGTCCCAGCTACTTGGGAGGCTGAGGCAGGAGGATTGCTTGAGCCCAGGAGTTTGAGGTTGCAGTGAGCGATGATGACACCACTGCATTCCACCCTGGGTGACAGAGTGAGACCCTGTCTCAAAAAACTAACTAAATAAATAAATGTAAAATTTAGTTCCTTAGTGGCACTGGCCACAATTCACATGCTCAGGAGCCACATGTGGTCAGTAGCTGCCATACTGGACCACGCAGATCTAGAACATTTCCATCGTTGCAGAAAGTTCTATGGAATAGCACTGCTCCAGATTATGGTCAAGTCCCCAAAACAAAACAAGACCTTATGAGCCAGGAGGGGTTTTTGTTTCCAGAAACAGACCCTGCATAATCCACAACACAATGCTCTGCATACTGCAGCTCCTAGCAAATATTAGCTCTCCTATGACTCAGCTGTCCCTGAAGGCTGGCTCGATTTGCATGCTGTGTTTTTCTACAACCTGGGTATGTTTGCATGACTCCTTTCATTATCTATTTATTCATTCTGTCCTGTCTGTGAGATTTTCAGCTTCTCCTCTTTCAAACGGCTCTTGGGGAGTTGCTCTCCCATTAATCTGTCGATGTCAACCCACTGACACCCTTAAGAGTGTCATGAAAGCAGCCACGGCTTAGGACAACGGCATATGTGTTCCATGACTCACACTTTTAATTTTCTGTAACTTCTGCCTGTCCGTTGTCAGATTCCTTGTGGGTCGGCTCTTTCTTCTTTCTGGCCCCAGGCCTGTGCGCTGATGGGGCAGGTCACACACACACACACACACACACTGGTTCTAACTGCCACGGGGCCCCACCCTGGGAGGCTGTGAGTCATCTTCAACACCTGGCGTGGTGGTGTTCGTCACAGCCGCCCTCTTGACTCCAGCTCAGATTCTACGCCCTCGAGGTGCACCTGAGTAATAACGCTGCTGTGCACACAGCCTCCCGAGCCGAAATGTACGTCATGGAGAGGGAATGTGCAGCCCACGGTTTGACAAGTGCAGATCTGTGGGAATTTTCCTTTGAGTTTGTTTTCCATTTTAGCTGTTGCTCTGTTCACCGTGGCAGGTCCCACAAGTCCGTCAGACTCAAGATGCTGAATACATCAGCTCCCCTCCAACTGTTTCCTCTTCCTGAATTTCTTATTTCTGCCCAAGCCAGAATCCTGCCAATTATCTTAAACTCCTCCTCCTCTTCTTTCTGCTCCTCCTCATGCTTCACAGCAATCAGACTCCGAAGCCTGACTGTCTTATCTGTTCTCTCTTGAATCTGTCCACCGTCACCTCCCTTTGTGGGGCCCTGTCTTTTTTTTTTTTGGCGGGATTATTGCAGGAGTCATTTCCCTGATCGTTTTGTCTTTACCTTACCTGTTCCAGACAGTCTTCTAGGCGGTAAGAGTGATCCCTCTAGAAGCAAACTGGATCATGACATTCTTATTAAAAATTCTTCAGTGGTTCCCCATTGTCTTTGGGATCAAGGTCAAACACCTTCGAAAGGTACTCGGCCTACTCAACCTTTGTTGGCCTGACCCCTACCTGCCTCCCCAGCTCATCTGACCAACCCCTGTGCACCCTCTAAGGGAACTTCCTCTGGGAAGAGTTTCCGGGGCTTCTCCTGGGGGGTCAGGTGATTTTGCTCTTGTGCCTTCTTTGTATTCTTAAAACACCCTCTGGGTTCAAATCCACCATGGGGTACATCTTCCTGTCTGCCTCCTCCCTTGGGCTGGGAGCCAGTCAAAAGCAGGCACTGTTTCTGGTTATATTTCCAATGCCTAGCACATAATAGGAGCTCAATGCGTGTTTGATGGCTAATAGTTGCAAGAATGTTTTAGGAATGTACACATTTTGAAAGTCATAACCATATAGCCATAACGGCCAGAATAGGCATCCTCATGGTTACTTGGAGTGGAGAACACTATATGACCTGGCTTGAAATGATTGGGGGGAGGAGGGTTTAGTAAGACTCCCCATCTGCAGTGGCCAATCAGGCTTGAAGATTAATCAATTATGATCAACTGGTGGTGACCAGAGCAACCAGCTAAAGAGAGCATTCTTTTCCTGGCATGGCACTCCGCAAAGGGACAGATGGCTTCCTTAAAGCACTTAGTAAGCTCCTTTTGTCACAGGTAGTCAAGAACACAAAGACATAAGAACTGCCAGGTTGTAGCTTTCAGTAGACAGAGGAAACTCAGAACAGCCCAAAGCTGACCCAGGACTCACTTGTGCTTTATAACAGAGGTCACCTTGTTGTGGTTGAATGTTCTGCCAGATAACTCACCAGGCTGAACCGGCTATTTCTTTTATGACTAGATTATAGATTAGTTGGCACACGGGTGTGTAAGCCCCTCTGTGGGCAAACCAGGGTGCTGAAGCAAATACTGAGTCTTGGGCAAAGCCAGCAGCACCTCATTTCTGTGCTTTGTCTGAGTTCCACTCAGTAATTCTAAAATAGGGCATGGCATTAAAATGGGGGAGCTGCTGGTTTAAATTGTGAATGCTTCCAGAAGTTGTCCTGCCTTTTTCAACAGATAAGCAAGACAGTGTCGTCCTTCCACCAGGGTGATTGTGCCATGTGGCTGAGTTGATACAAATTGTTGATGCCAAGAATTGGTGGCCTCTGACCCAAAGAGTTCCCTGTGTTAATTGGATTTAGCAGCTCAGAAATTGAGTGAGAGATTATAATAGAATGTCTTTTTTCCTTTGTAATGTTGTGTGCTGTGTGTTTCAGTTCACTACATTACATTGAAATTCCCTAGTTCAAAAAAAGGTTCCAATTAATCTTTAAAACTGAGAAACTTGTTAAAAACCATTTAAAATTTAGATATCAAAATTTAAATTTTTTCAATAGCAAGATAATGTTATTCAGGTGCATACCTGAATTAAACATATGTATATTATTTTTATAACATCATTTTATTCTAACACTGTCTTTTATTTTGTTTTATATTGCTTTATTCATTAAGAAATTATAATACTTTGGGAGATGACCACAATTGTGGCTCTTACACGGGCAGAATAGGGGCAATGTGTATGGCCAAAGTGTTGTACCCCCATGATATTCTGAAATTAAAAAAATAAATTAAAAAAAAAAGAAATTATAATACAATTATTGTTAATTAAAAATAAAACTTTTTAAATTTAAAAATAAAATAAGGAAATTATAAATCACTTGTGTACAAGACACTATGTTAGGCGCTATGGGGATATAGTAATGAATAAACTGTGTCCTGCCCTTGGGTTGTTTACAGTGTTGGTGAACGAAGACATGATACAAATGTCTGCAGTTCAAAACAGTCTCTGATGAGGGTAACAAAAAGACCGGGGGAACCTAGGAAAGCTTCACAGAGGATGCAGATTTTAAGCTGGATCTTAAGGCATGGGCAAGATTTGGGGAGCTGGAGGTGTGGCTGGGAGCTGAGGCAGGAAGGATGTTACAGGTGGGACGAAGAGCCTAAGTCAAGGAGGGGTGGGCACAATGGGGAACCGGTGGATGGTGCAGTCTCCCCACAGCACAGGCATCGTGTTCGGACCCCTTCTCAAAGCTCCCCTCCCCTCCTTGCCACCCACAGTGAGGCTGGCTCTTCCCTGAGGCTGCTCCCATCTGAAGGCTGTTCTTGCTCCCACACACCCTCCTGGGGATCGGGGTCCCACCGGGAAGCAGGAGGGTGTCCTTCTTGCTCCCAGTGCTGCTCCCAGACCATCGCTCCCCTGGCTCTGTGGGAAACACTGGTCCACCGAGGCTTGTGCTGTTTTATTCCACCACCCCCTCCTCTCATCATCCTTTTAGTCTCCCGGCCACTCTCTGCCACTCAGTGAAGACCCCGAAGGCCGCTCAGTCTCTGCCACCCCATGTCCTGGTCTCCCACCACAATCCTTGATGACTTCAGCATCCGTGCCCCGGCTTCTCAGTTCCTGACCTGCCTCGAGTGCCCTCCTCTGTCCCACTCTGCCACCCCCACCCCCAACAGCACCCTCAGGCCGCGCGACAACCCAAAAGGATTCCTTTCCAGAATCACTAGGTCAGTCCTGGTCTCCTGGTCTCCAGGCCTCCCGGCTCTGCTGTTTGACCCCTTCTCCTGTGACGTTCTTCCACCTCTTGGGAACCCTGGTCCAGTGACTCCTCTCCGTTTGCCCTGTGACGCCCGCTCTGCACTGACGCTTCCTTCTCCTGCCCGGGCAGCGAGGTTCTGGGCCGACCCTCTCGATAATCCCCCGGCCCCTTGTCCCTTCTGCGCGCCCGTTGTGAAATCCGGCCCATGCACGGTCTCAGGGCCACACCCGGGCCGTGGCTACCGCTGGGGGAGAGTGGCCCAGCTCCCACACTGAGTGCCACTGGCAGCGCACAGCCACCAGCCGCCTGAATTCCTCGCCGCTGCCCAGCTCCTCGGTCTCCCTCTCCTCCCGCGCCAACCTCGCCCCTCGCCCCCGACCTTCAGTCCCCCCTCTCGCCCCGCACACCACGCTGCTCCTCACGTGCCCTGCCTTCATTCCTGCCGCTTCCGAACTGTCACCCGTGCCCGGGAGCCCGCCCCTCACCTCCCCAGGACCCTCGGTCCACCCCTTCCCTGCCATACCCCTCCTCCGCCCCACAGCCTCCTGCCCCCACCTCACGGCGACCTCGGGTCTCTCCCCAAAGAGGGAGAACAGAACAGCCCTTCCTTATCCCACATCCCCTCCACTCCGTCCTTCCCCTTCACAGCCAAAGTTCTCCAAAGAATTATTTACACTGACTGGCTCCACGTCCCCACCTCCTACTCGCACCTCAGCCCACTCCAATCTGGCTTCCTCGCTCGTCATGCCACAGAAATGGCTCTTCGTCAGGTGACTTCCTCGTCCTGGAACGCAGGGGGTCTCTTCCCGCCCTCCCCGTGCTCCCGGCAGCTGCTGGCCTGCCCGGCCGCGCGGTCCTCCCTGAGCTCCTGCGAAGCCGCCTTCTCCTCCCGGTTCCCCGGTGCCTCCGGAGGCGGTGTCCCCCCCTCCACTTCTCATCGTCCCCCACCGGGCTCAGAATCCGGGCGTTCCTCGAGGCTTGGCTCTCCTCTCACTAGAGACCTGGGGGGAGTTTATCCTATTTTTGTGCCGCAAACTTCTTTGGCCTCCTGGTGAACTCTCTACAGCCCCTTCTCAGAATAATATTTTCAAACACATAAAATAAGATGCACAGGCTTTCAAAGGAAACTACTTTCATCGAAATAGTCATCAAAATATTTTTAGAAATCTGTGATTCTGTAATATACGTGTTTCTTTATTAACACATTCAATAACAAGTGATGGGCGTAAAGGGTATTTTGAGACATCTGCAACAAATTTAATGAGATGTGAAAATATCTGTGATTTCTCCTGGCAACAAAATCACAGGTCCTGCTAATAGTACTGTGGTTTGTTGCCTGCATTCATAGATGAAAGATATGCTTAGATTTCAGTTAGAGGTTAGAGGAAATAAGTCATTTTTTCCCCATCCAAATTCGTGCCCCTGCCCCCAAGAAACCCTGCTCTATACTTTCTACTTGAGTCATCTCATGCACATTTTAACTGTCAAAGTCAAGATGTTAACTGCCAAGGACTCCCAAATCTGCATTTCCAACCCAGACTTCACTTTTGATCCCCAGATCAGAATATCTGACTATTTACTCACTCTCTCTACTTGGATGTCACAAAAAACACCTCAAACTCAATACGCCCAACGCCAAAGTATCCAACTTGGCCTTCATTCTTCCTTTGGCACAGTGTCATGAGAATCTGACATTTTCTCTCCACCTCCCCCATGTCCAATTCATCACAAGCCCTACCAATTTTACTTCCATAATATCTTTTTTTTTTTGAGACAGAATCTTGCTCTGTCACCCAGGCTATAGTGCAGTGATGTCATCATAGCTCATTATAACCTCAAACTCCTGGGCTCAAGCGATCCGCCTGCCTCAGTCTCTCAAGTAGCTGGGACTACAGATGTGCACCACCACACCTGGCTAATTTTTTCTATTTTTGGTAGAGACAGGGGGTCTTGCCATGTTGCTCAGTGTGGTCTTGAGCTCCTGGCCTCAAGTGATTCTCCCTCCTTGGCCTCCCAACAGCTAGGATTGCAGGCCTGAGCCACCACACCCAGCCCACAGTATCTTTCTAATCCATCTGTGTCATCTTCTCTGCCACCACCCAGTTAAGTTGCCAGAGCAGCTTCCTAATGAGTCTTCACACACTCCTGCCCCTAAATCCCATTTTCCGTAACACAGGGTGAGAGATATTGACAAGTGGAACTCAGTTTGCTTTATTTGCCTGCTTAAACCCCTTCCATGGTATTCTGTGGCTTTTAGAATGAGGACCAAGATTCCTCGTGTAACCCACGAGACCCTTGGGATCTGGCCCTCCTTCCTGCTCTGGGCTTTGTTCACACTGGCTCTGTGTCCTTTGACGTGCCAGCCACCTCCTGACAGAGAGCCTTTGCACATGCTGTTCCCTCTTCTCATAGCACTCAACGGGCCTCCCTCCCGCTATGCCTCAGAGCTCAGCTGGGGTCCCTTCCTCAGGGGATTTCCCTCACTGCCCTTCCCCCAACCAAGTTAGGACCCTCCTCTCCATGCTCTTATGGCTGTCCGTGCTTCCTTTTCTTAAAAAAAGTATGACTCTGGTAATTTTACATTTATTTATTAATTATTTGATTAAACGATCTACCTCTACACCTAGCCCAGAAGCTATATAAGGGCAGGATCTTTGTTTTGCCCATCATTCTCTTATCCCGAATGTGTGTAATTACATAGCCTTTTCCATGCAAGTTCCTTGTCAGTATAACTTTATGCTCATGCTAAAGCACCAAGTATAAGATAAGACATATCTTTCAAATTTTATCTTACATTGACCTCCTTGTATTAATCATTGATCTCTCGTTGTTACTAGATGATATGATAAAGGGAAAAATGTTTTAATCTAATGAAATAAATGTTTATTATGGACCATATGAGAGAAAACCAGCAGTGTTCCCACAAAGTACCTAGTTCATCCCACTGTCCTATAATATCTACATTTCTATGTACTTATATTTCTGCTCCATTTTCCCCCAATATTTTATTATGAGAGTTTCCAAACATCTAGAAAAGCTGAAAGAATTTTACAGCAAATATCCATATACCTACCAGCTAATTTCCACAGTTGTTGAAATTTTGCTATATTTGCTTTATTACAAATCTATTCATCTATCCATCCATTGATCTATCTTGTGCTTTGGTGCATTTCAGAGTAAGTTGCGGATATCAGTACTCCGCACCCCTAAATACTTCAGCATGTACATCATTAACTAGAGTTAACTATTTGTTTATGGTTTTTGATTGTTCATTTTGTTTTTTCAGTTTTTCTTTTAGAGATAAACATTACTTGCAGTGAATTGTACAGATTTTAAAAGTAATATTTGAAATGCAACATACCCATGTAACCCGAACCCCCATCAAGTTTCTGTCGCCCCATGAAGTCCCCTCAAGCCCCTTCCCAGTCAATTCCTGCCCCGTCCTGCTCACAGTAGCCACTGTGCTGTTTTCACCATAGATTAGTTCTGCCTTTTTTTGTTCCATTTAAAAAAAATTGTTTTCTTTGAGTTCAACTTTGTAAGTCATCTCAGGCTCTTTTCAGAAATAGGTAGAATACACATTTTAAATAAATGCAATAAATAAATAAACCTAAGTAATAATTAAATTAAAATTACCTGTAATCCCAGCACTTCGGGAGGTTGAGGCAGGAGGATCACTTGAGGCCAGGAGTTCGAAATCAACCTGGGCAACATATTGAGACCCTGTCTCTACAAAAAATAAGAAAATAAGTCCCCACTACTCAGGAGGCTGAAGCAGGAGAATCTCTTGAGCCCAGGTATCAGTGAGCTCTGATGATGCCACAGCATTCTAGCTCAAGTGACAGAGACCCTGTCTCAAAACTAAATAAATAAAATTATATACAAGTTATAAACTAAAATTACAGTCTTCTCCCAAATGACAAAGACTTACTTTTAAAAAATAATAGCTGGAAAAGTTATGTAGAAACTGACATTGTCACATACATCTGGAAATGTAAATTGGTACAATATTTCTGAAGGACAATTTAGGAACAAAGAATTTAAAATCTTTGTGATAGTTTTAACCTAATAAAGTAAATTCTCACTTTTGAGAACTTAAATAAAGATATGCATGTTTATACAAGGATATTCCTCATAGCTCTATTTATCATAGTAAAAAGCTGGAAGCAACCAATATGACCAACAAAAGGAATAATGCTATCTGTACAATGAGGAACATATTCTAAAGACAAAGAGAACTTCAAAGAAATAATAAACTTAATGAGTGTATTCTTAGAGTAACATTAGAGTAATATTTTCTTTGTAATTCTGAAATTATTTCATGTTTATTGCAGGGTAAAACAAATAAATATATTACATAATTAAGGAATAAAAATCTTAAATATAAAAGAAAAGAGATACAAATATAAAATAAAAGAAGGAAAAGCCCTGTAGTATTAATTTTTGTTTGAATTATTGCTGTGAACTCATGAATTTTTTAAATACATATTTCTAATTCATTCCATTAAAAGGACTTAGGCACAATGTCACTACAGTAGCCGTGAATACACCTAGCAGACAGATATGGTTTCTAAATACCATTCTCAACTAAAAGGAAGCAGAGCTTCTTGGAGAAATAGTCGATTCCAGGTGTGAGGCAGGTAAAGTACAAGGTGAGACTACAACATTGTATTGAACCAGAAAGCAAAGTAGTATTCAAAGACTCGGTCAGCTGGAATGGACGCCCACTTTCCATATTTGGTACAATTTTAGCATTAGAATATTTGATGAGGTAATTGAATAAAACATACCCTTGAGACCACAGTGATAATAAATAAATAAATAAGGAAAAAATAAAAGAAGGGGAGAGGGAAGGAAAGCACTTCTTTAGAGAAGAATGCTAGCTAGTAATTGCAGAAGAAATGTAGAATTAGAAAATCATTATTTTGCTACCCCAATGTAATTATAACTTAGGCAAAGCACATCAAGAGATGATAAATCATTGGGTGAAATATTGTTTAGAAATAGGCTATTCAATCAGTGCTCAAGAATCACCCCACAGATCACCTACTAATTACAAAGGGGGGAAAATGTATCTTTACAATGGAGAAATCTAACGGTCACCACCTCACCCTAGAGATCAAATATAATGTTACCAATATTGGGACAACCTAATAATGCACCTGCTGATGTGATGTTATAAAGAAGGACACCACACCACCTATAAATTAGTAATACCAAGAATGATTAACCTGAATTTTATTACGAGGAACAATCAAATTCAGAACATAAGACATTCTATGCGACAGCTGACTGGATCTCTTCAAAAAGGTAAAAATCATAAAAAAGAAAAAAAAAGGGCAGACAAAAAGACAGATTAAAAGACTAAAGAGTCGTAATAACTGCATGCAATGCAGGCACTTGGATTGGATCATCGATCCAAACAAATAGCTAAAAAGATGTCTTGGGGGACAATTGGGTTTGAATATGCTTTGTATATTAGATAATATTGTGGAATGATTAAATTTTCTTAGGTAAGATAATGGTATGGTGGCTTTGATGGGAGATGCATGCTGAAGTATTTAGGGGTAAAGTATCTTGAAGTCTGGTCACTTTGAAAATGTTCAGAAAAAGAATATATATATATATATATATATATATAAATATATATAAAGAGAGCAAATTGGCAAGGTAAAGGATACTGGGCGGGATGGGTGTGATTTACCCACTCTTGCACATCACTTCGGCTCATACTCCCCTGGTGAGACCTTCCTCCTGAGGCCTCATTGCAGGGAAGGCTGAAAAATTCAGTTCAAGGTGGGTCATCCCTGATTCAACTCTCAGCGCTTTAGATGAGATTTTGGCAGAAAACTAGTAGTCTCCATCAGTCATTAAAAAGGGTCTAAAAGGGCGGGCGCGGTGGCTCACACCTGTAATCCTAGCACTGTGAGAGGCCCAGGTGGGAGGATCGCTTGAGGCCAGGAGTTTGAGGTTGCAGTGAGCTATGATGACACCACTGCACTCTAGCCTATGTGACAGAGTGAGACCCTGTCTCAAAAAAAAAAAAAGGATCTAAAACAATACAGACCAGCCAATTAGTGGTTTTTATTTCAAGGTTAATGAGTTTTTGAATGTTCTAAATTTTCTTTCTTTATATTTGTCTTTACTTTTCCATTTTGAGCATGCATTTCTTTTGTAATAAAGAATTACACTTTACAAAAATAAACCATTGAAACTACAAAGAGATTATTTTGCCGGCAAGTTTGCAGGATGTTTTGTTTTCTCCCTCTGAAAGGAACAAGCTAAATCTTAATGCCACTTTAAGCATTCTACTCAGTTGTACCCCATTCTCTATCACGTTGACTCTCAGTCCTCTGCTTGAATCTCAGAGCGCCCCACAATCTGACCCCACCCTCCTCTTCACACTCTGCTCTGGCCACTCCCCTGACTGTCCTGGAATCCTGCCTGCTTGTTTCACACCATCCATACTTCCGTTCACATGCTGCCTCCAGCCTAGCCAGATCCTATTCATCCTTCAAGTCCCAGCACACACCACTGCCTTCCCTTGACTTCTCCCCTTTTCCCATGAGTTTCGATGGCCTTTAGGATTGGTGCAGCCCAATCTGTCACTTGGTTAAATGCTGTTTGTATTTTGCTAGTAATGCATTAATCTTGTGTCTCCCATTGTCAGCTTCTTGTTTTTATGGTCCTTCATAGTGCCTAGCATGGGGTTGAAGACATAGTAGGTGTATATCCTACTTCTCAGTTGACTTCCATGTTTTATGACCTATTATTTTCAGTAGCAGGCATTTTCGTGAATGACCTCCACTTGACAGTCAAGCCCTCCATGTGCTCAGATGCTTCTCTCAGCTAAAAGGAGAAAATGAATTCAAATAAAGGGTGAAGGGGAAATACAGTGAAGCAAAACCATACCTGAAAAATATCCAACTGGAAGGCAGTCTCAATGTGCTGCTAAACACTACATTTTAGTATTCAAAATTTTAAAACCCAATAATTTCCTAGCCACATACTGCTTCCTTACCCACTGCCCACCACACAGAACTCCATCCCTACTCCAGCCAGAGAACACAGTGTGCAGGTATCCCCCAGTATTAAGAACCATGAAAATGTGTGGTCACCATGTATGTAAACTGGAGAGTGATTTCTGCAGCACACAAAGGATTAATTTGCATTACAAGAAACACCTAGCAGGTGTCTGAAAACATGTCATGCTTGTCATTTCAGTAGCTTGCAGCTCTAAGGTTGATCTGCTGGCCACCCCATAGTGGGATGGATAGTAATCTCGAAGCAAGTTCTAAAGTCCCACATGCCTCTCCTTCAGAGAGCAGACCCAGTGGTGATCAAACATCATGAAGACTTTAATTACTGAGGCCACTGTTGCTATCAGGTCAGGGCCTCAGGTTAGGTCATTCCAACTTGCTAGTATGAAAATCAGAGAAGCCTGAAGGCAGGAAAGAGTTCTCTATAGAACAAGAGGGTAGAGAGAGGTGCCCACGACATTTATGCATGTGGCAGCCCAGCTGACTCCAAGAAGCATCTTGTGGCAAAATGGAGAGCAAAGGCATCTAGGAATGATCCTAGTCTTACCTAGGCCCACCTGGCAGCTGCATCTTTGGTGGGAGAGACAAATGAGCATCAGCAGTAGTTTGATTCAGGTGGGTGGTACCTGAGTCCAGAAAAACCAAAAAGGCTACTGATGCCTGTTCTTTATCATTCAAGTTTACAATTCTGGTAAACTCAAAATTGTCCTGAACACTTGAGAAGGGTTTTGCTGCTCTAAGATCTTTGTCTGGACAACAGAAAGTTTAGCCTGCTCTGTGCTATGACAGCCCTCTGTGTAGAACGTGTTTTATATTTCTTGACTACGTAAAGGCATCCATCCATCCTATCCAGAATGCTCTTTATACAAGCTGCCCTCGATTCCCTAAGGCAGTTTTTGGGTTTGAGGCATAATTTGAATGTGGACTTTTCGTACAACACTCTGAAGATACTCATTTGCACACACAGCCCCTTGGTCAACCTTCCCATGTTGTCACTGTTTGACTGTCGAGGTTCACTGCCTTGATCACAGTCTTGCATAATCTCATGAGACTAACTTTATTTCAGACGTGCTCAACACACAGTCTTTCTCTGGCACCAGCTTGACACTACTGTTTGCCTCTTTCCTCCTATCCACAGCAAGCCATACCCTGATCTGTACCATGTTATAAGATCCACTCAGCTCCATCCCCCATCACATAACACATGGCAAATATGGGTTTGGTACACATCAATCAGAATTGAGTACACCCCTTCAGGGAGGGACAGGGCTGGCATGCCAGTTGAGAACCGGTTTCTCAGGTCTTGGAAAGGAGCCTTCAGGCAAGAGTTGGAAAATAACTTCAAGTCTTTTCTGTCCCTGACTGCTTTAGTCTACTTGTTCTTCTAATCATCTCTGTTCATTGTCACCTTACCATTTCCAATTCAATATTGTTTGCTCCTAGTTTTTAAAAAATCTAGTCATTCTCACATTCCTGAGGAAATGCATCCCACTTCCCAAGCCTTGTGTCTTCATCTTCCAGGAGATCTAACTTGAACCATGATGTTGTTACTAAGTCATTACTTCAGTGCCCAGTGCTACTTACATTCCCTAATTAAGTCCTTTCTCTTCCCAGTATGTCTTTCTCTGAACTTTTGAGAGAACCTAGCCTTGAGCAAAGTAATATCTCCACTTTATTATGTATGATGCCAGAATAGCAAGTTAGGCATCTTTGGGAAACCTTAAATACAAAAATAATACTACTCCAGAAAATATTGATTAATTTTGTCAATAACTTACTTTAGTTAACATGGCTTTGTTATGACTTTCATCAGATTCCCAATAGAGAACATAAAGTATACTCATGTATCATGTAGCTGGGGTTTTTGTTTTGTTTTTTTTTTTTTCTCTTTTAATGTCTTGGGCTCTGATTTTGAAAGATAGAGCTGGGGTTTTCTCCCCCAGAGGAATAGCAATGTGCTGTTGCCTCCACCTCCATGTGACATTTCAACTTAGGAACATATGGGGAAGAAATGAAAATTGTAATACTTTTCAAAATTACAAGAGGAAAAGACACAATTTTAGAATCAACTTTAAGTAAAAAAATCTAATTATTGTTTGATAATCTCTAAATGTTGTTAAATATTTGCTTAGAGTTTTGCTATCCAAAAAAAAAATTGCACCATATTTTCTTAAAACTAGATAAATTTCAGCTGGCTACTTATAAGACTATCATAACTTATAGAGCCTGGAGAAGAAAGCAGTACTGTGTAGGAACAGACCCACCTCTCCATTCATACCTTTTTGGAATAGGTGAAATCCAGTGGAATTTTTCATTAGGGCCTTTGGCTTTGGTTTCAACAGTGAGTAGTTAATGTTCAGTATAACTAGTTAATTTTTAAAATGGCTGAACATTGATGGCTAATTATAAAAGCCAACACTTGTTACAGCCTTACCAGGTTCATTGCCCACTGCTCAAGACGAAGCCAATACACTGAGACAACTGGGGTTACAGAATAAAAAGTATTTAATATCACAGGCACCATGTGAGGGATGGGAGGAAGTTCTTAAATGTGTCTCCCCAGGAATTTGGGAGAAAGGGTTTTTAAAGATTGGCGGGCAAAGGGCTAGGCAATTGGGTCTGCTAATTGGCTGGATTTGGGGTAGAGCCATAGGGGTGTATAAATTGTCTTCTTTGCTGAGTCAGTTCTTGGGTGGGGGTCGCAAGACCAGTTGAGTCAGTTCCTTGGTATGGGCCACTGGTCTGGTTGGGTCAGTTGGTCCACCAGAATGCAGAGCCTGGAAGATATCTCAAAAACTAGCCTTAGGTTTCTTTCACAAATGTGATGTTATCTATTGGAGCAATGAAGAAAGCTAAGAATCTTTATGACCATCAGCTATATAACTCCTGAGTAGCAATTATAGGAAAGCAAACTAGGGAACAATGGCTGATTATATATATATTTCCCCAACCGCAGTTCCCACCTTGTGGCCCTTTATTAATTTTATAAAGGGTGGTTTCACACTTATATGGCACCTACTGTGTTATGTGTATATAGTGCTGTTCTAAGTGCTATATACGTATCTTAACTCATTTAATCCTCACAAAACCACCAAAAGGTATTGTTCTTGGATGAGAAAATCTGAGATGCAGAGAAATGAACTAACCCCATGCCACACAATTACTATTAATACATGCAAGAGCTGGGATTTACCCCCAGGGAGTTGGGCTCCATGGTCTTAAATACCACACTTCAGTGCCAGAATGAGTTACTACAACTTCTCCCACCCAAGGATCATTCTCCCCGGAAGATATGATGGGTTTTCATGAGAGAGGATAGATAGAAACAGCTAAAAACATGAGAGGACGTGAACAAAGACAAAAAAAGTGTAACTGATTTATTTAAGATTAGCCAATGAGGCAAGCAGGAAAAGATCCATTAGCACAGTCATAAGTGTTATAGTTCTTGCCATTGCGGTTTCAGTTTCCAACTGACAACATACCAACTTCTAACTGCAATTTCTGGACTCTTAAGAATGATTACCACCTGGAAGTAAGGTTGATGGAACCAGGAACTAAAGAAGGATGTGCTTGGAATGCAGGTGCACAATCTCATATGTAATAGAATGGTTTAATTGGCCAAGCTTTCTTTTGCCTCTTGTGCTACTAAAGGCTTGAGGTTTAATAAATGGGTGAAGGAAGTATAAACAGCTTAACACCCCACCCAATAAAGAGTCTCTTCACCAACTGCTCCCAATTCACCACTGCCTGGGGTGAGCAAAGAATTCCAGCCCCAGGATGGAGCCACTAATATTAGCAGACACCTGCTCTGGAGGATGCAGCCACAGGTGTTGGTAGTCTTAACCTAGAGTATCTTTCTTGCCTTTCTGCTGGCTGGAAATAAAAGGCTGACAAGCAGGGCCCTGTGTGAGCAGAATTCTCAGCCCACTAAAGTGAGTCATCTATGTTGGGCAATTTGTGGAAGAAATTCTGTCCCATGCTCACTGGTACTCTTCTTGGGACCCAATTCCAGGACTATGACTTCCAGTACCTAATTACAATGACAGTCTTAGGCATCATAATTAAAATTTGCCCACATTTCCTTTTCTGAGAATAGAGAACCTATCTCATGTTCAGAAATGATCTAATGTTTCATCTTTGACATTTCAGAATAATTTTCCAGGATTTCTATTAAATTACAGAATCGAAAGGGAAAAGGGAGAACAATCAATTCATTGTGTCCTGTCCTTTTCATGTCCCTTTATCTGAGGGTGGTCTGTTTTCTGAAAATGTACCGAGGAACAAGAATTATTTGTTTGAAGGCTGTATCCAAACTCTAAACTTAAAAACATGATTTATCATCTTGGAGGATAATGATCTGTCCGCCTGTAGATTTATACAGACTTCTTTATAAAAGACTGACAAGTAGGGTGCATTTTTAGAGTTTAGTTTGTGTTATGTTGCACCCAATAATTCAAAGCGATTCAGAGTATTTTCCTGAGTCAGGAGCCTGGGAAATGAAAATGCCACAACTACCGGTGGGAACGATGAGCAAGATCAGTACAAATTGCTACCGTCGGGGAGGTGCTGGGCACATTAATTTAGCCTTCTGTGTCTGCGAGAGACCACATTTGCAGGGGACTTTCCAACGGACACGGCAATGTGGAACTTTCCCCACCCAGGGTGGGGGAACAGATTTGTTGTCGAAGGAGCTAGAATCACTTAGTAAGGGTACTCAAACCTTACCGTTTGATTTACTGTTCATCATTCTTGGGTAGGTGCAGTAACTTGATGCCTGATATTTTGGCGCAAGGCGTTGAGTATTTGCACTCGATCGTGATTGCACGCTGATATAGACTTCTTAAGAATAGGACTTTAAAGATATCTGTTTCTGTTGACCATATTAATTTAAAACTGTTGTCTTTACCCATGATCTAATTTCCTTTCATTGTCAAGTATATGATTAATATGTGGAACATTTTTTTTTCACCTATTGCCAAAGTAGTTCAAATACCAAATAGCAAGGAGTTTAAAAGCACTGATTTTTTTTTCTTCTGCTTTTATGTGTAGCTTCATGAGCTATTTATTGGTCATCAAATTACTTAAGGGTCAGAAATGCATTCTTTTCATAATGTTCTACAAAACAGACTCACAGAAATGTATTCTTTTCACAATATTCTACAAAACAGGCTCATTAACTTTCCTGTTATTTCTAAATTGATCCGCCCAATCCATCAAAATCTCACTGGCAAAAGGGCACATTGAGCACGGCAGGAGACTCCAGGATTATTGCTGTAGGGTGGGGGGTGTTGCTGCATTTGCCTCATTTCTATTTTCTCTGCCTAGCAGAGGTGACCTACTTGGCCACTGATACTCAGACACCTTTCATTTTTGGTAGAGTTCTAGTGAGGAAGATCCTCTAACTGAACCAAGATCACCTACCAACATATCTTTGGCTAAGTGTGATTCCAGACTTCCAGCAATTGACCAAACATCAGCCAAGCAGAAACATAAAAGTACCATGACCACAAGGAAAACAGAGAAAGCAGGCCCCAGCAAACCCTCTCCAGGTGAGTCGCTGGTTTACTGAAATTCACAAAATATAAAATCCCAGTATTCAAGGTAATGACAACAATCAAATTGGTGGTATCAGTTAAACCTAGTGTTTTCTAAGTGGCTAATTCAGGTTGGAAGGCCAATGATCCTACGCAAATGATAAAATTAATTTCAGAGTAGAATACTAGGTCAAAGAGGTGTGAATTATGCAAAATCACTGTCTCCACGGCCCACATTTTTTGCCCAATCATTCACTTTGTGTGGCGCCCACCTCTGTGTGGTACCTGCCTACAATTGCTACTTTTTCATCTTCTTTTCCCTTCTTGGGGATAAAGGCATTTGGCCGTAGGTATCAAGTTTTATGACTCAAGCAAGAGCATGAAGAGAAGTTTTCAAACACATCTGAATGGCATAATTTATAGCTGAGAGAGAAAGTAATAAAGTTCTCCAGTTCTGGATTTGTCCTCTCCGGGAGAAAAGGAGCTTGATAAATCCTCCCTTTTGTGCAATTTGGTAAATAATTTACTCTTTAGCTGCCTTTGAAGCAAAGACCAGTCTTCTGCTTGGGTCAGGAATGACTTCCTAATATCCAGAATGAGGATAAAATCCACTGTCCCTGGCGCTCATCCCCATGAAAGCCAACGTCTTTAGGACAAACCTGGTTCCTCAGGGAGCTGATGTCTAAGTTGGGGTAACTAGGCGGGAAGGTCTGCCTTTTACTTTGCAGTTGAATGGAAAAGATCCAAACTAACTGAGGAACAATTTGTCAATAGTGTGCAATTCATTAAAACCCAAATCACAGCTACTTTCTAATCCTAAATAGCTCCTGTCATGCAACCACCCATCCAGTTAAGTCTTAAGGCATTTTTTTAAAATGGCAGCTTTCACTCAGATTAACCACCCACCTTTTATTGCTTTAATGAAGTCAAAACCAAATTGACTTCTGAAGTGACGTTCTCTTAGGCAAAGCCCTGACTCTTGCTTCTTATTTAATCAGGGGAAAGTGTCATCATAGTTAATTTCTCATTGTAAAGACTTTTAGTAGGGGTTAGGTTTTTAATTCAACTGTTGAAGATTGAAATAGAGCAGATAAGGTCATTCTGCAAATATTTCAAAATATAAGTTGTAATTTATTGAATTGAGGATGTTTTTAATTGCAAAAATTTGAATTCCAGTCTAAACAATGCAACTCCATTCTTTCAATATAATACTTAGCCTTTTTGCTAAAATCGAGTAGCTGTTTGCATAATGTGCTTTGTCATCTGTGGAGAAAAATCATTAAAATGAACTGTTTAGGCCCACTCAGTGATTTAGTTTGATTAATACAGATGTTTTTCAGACTGAGCAAACTCCATATGGAACTTACAACACTGACAAAAAGGAAGAATTGATTCACTTTAAGTTCTATAAAACATCAAATTTGAAAAATTACCAGACTGAAAAACACCAAGATTTAGACAAGAGAGCCAAGTTGGCAAAAAGATACCTATTTCATCAGATGAGTTATGTTACTCAGAGTAAAAGCCTTTACAAACCGCCAGCTTTGTCATCGTATTATGGCCCTAGACCATGTCCAAGAGCCATGTAGCCGAGAGCTGGACTGTGGCCTGGCTGTCCAGCAAGCATGGCAGTCCTGCTGATTGATGGCAGTTGCTACAGAAGCTGAATCAGTTGTGCAGCAATCTGGCTAAAAACAAAGCACTGGTGTGTTAAGATCCATTCATCATCATACATGTGTAGACTCACCCTCTGAGTTCCCTAATTAGCATAGTGAAATGAGGACCTAGAGACATGGGAAGAATATAAGCTGAGTCTGTTCAGGAAAAGTTGAGTTCAAGTTCGGTGGTGGTGATAATGCAGACAATTCAGATACACACCCCACTGTTTCAGAAAGAGAGGATTTGGTATGTAAATTATCTGGACATATTGATCTAGTTCACTAGCTAGAGTCACAGTTTCTTGCTTTTCTTTACCTCTGTAGAGAAATATTTTTCTAAAGCATTTTGGGGGTGACTCAGAGTTGGCAGTTGGTCATCAAAACTTCTATCCATGGCAGACCTGAAATTCTGTGCAAAATTGAAGCATCAAACACAGTGAAATTTCTTTGCAACATCTGCCTAACAGGCTAAACTTCTATACTGTGTTATGCCAGACTTTACTGAATAAAATAACATAGCTGGGGAATGTGGCTCGACTTACTGCAAATTTATGTAATAAGAATCCATGTCATTAAAAAAAGGTTTTCCCTTGTATGCGAACTGCCACCTAGAACCCCTAAAACAATTATTTACAATATAGGAACTATTAATGCCCTCTATCAATATTAATAAATTTATAACCAACAAGGCATCAGATTCTCATTGTTCTAAACACTGTTAGGAGGAATTCATGCATTTAAATTAAGTTCATATATTCCATGAAACTGTTTCTAGATGAGTTGACTTGTGCTGTTCCTTGTTCTCTTTCTCCATGCATTGGGGTGTGTGGTTTATGGGCAAGTGCTTTGGAGTCAAAATGCGTGGATTAGCATCTGGGACCCATTTCTTATTTGTTGTATACCTTTGGGCAAGTAATTTCTCTGTGCCTCGGTTTCCTCATTTGTACAATGGGGGGAGAACAGTAAACACAGATGCTACCTGCCAGGATTGCTGTGAAGACTTGATGATAAAATCTATGCGCAGCCATAAGAACAGTCCTGCCACTGTAACCACTCAATAAATTATAGCATTGTGATATCTAGCACATGACAGCAGCAGTTAGTAAGGAGAATGGACTAGAAAACTTTTTTTTCTTTGTCTTAAGTTTCCCTCCCCCCCCAATCTTCTTTTCCTCCACAAAACTCAGAGTTGTATTTTTTAACTCTCTGACATAAATGCAGGTACACGCACTTTTACAAAACTCTGAGTTTCCCAAGCAAAACAACAAATGGAAAAAGATGAATAATCAGAAAGCATTCACCAGGCCAGAGATATGCTTTATCTCCAAAAAGACATGGAAAATTCAGGCAGTGAGTCAAGACCCAGCTGGGTCTTATGCACAATGGATTCAGAAATCCCACTTCATGACCAAGGTGAACGCTGGTGTGGGGCGAGAAGTGAGCCTAGCATGGAAGGTTACGTGCTCTTGGTTCAGAATTCTATACGGATGGGTGAGGCGCAGAACAGTCGGCCGGCCCAGCAGGTGCAGGGGCCCAGGGATGTTCGGGGAGCTGTGGTGGCCTCTGACTCCTGCCTGCTCTCAAGACCTCTCCTGGCCCCAGCCTGAGTTGGAAAGGAGCCACCTGTCCTTTCCAGGATGCGGAGAGGCATCCAAAGGCCACTGTGCTGTGGGGTTCTGGTGCCTGGAGTCCTAAAGAGCTCCCTACCCCAGGGCAGGCACGTGGAAAGCGAGTGTGCCCTCTCCTGCCCTCTGCTCACACCTGGAGCCTGGGCATGGTCCCCCTAGTTACCTGCCAGGAAAACGGATCTGGATGGCATCCTGGGAGCCTGCTTCCAAAATCTTGCCCTTTAAAACAAAGCCAAGTGTTCTGAAATTATCCTCACTCATTATTGAGTTCAACATTAGTCATTACCAGATTCAGATTTGTAGGAGTAGCAAGACCTTTCAGCCTTATAGTGGATCATAGTGAGGACATGTTCTTGTAAAACTAAGAAAAAGCAGGAAATTCAGATTTTAAAAGATAAACATCTAAAATAACTGTGGTCTCTTTTGGACTGGGAAACATTTATTTGAAGAGAAGCCTGGAAGAGAAATTTGAGGGCAAATCCTAAATCTTCATAATTCACCTTGCAAATAAATTCTACTGAAGATTTTCTCTGAAAGGCCAAGATTAATGGGTTTCCCAGCAAGCACAATTGGTATCCAACAACTTTCCAAGCTATCTGCCCATGTTAGGGGGAGAAAAAAAGTGAATACTCCCACTTTTATATAGAGAGTCCATTTGAGATAATGTTTCTGTGACAGAGGGGTTCAGGTTGTCACAGAGCCCAGAATTTGAAGTCCTGGCTCAGAATTCTGTTTCTACCACTTTATAACCCTATAAATGCGAACTGACAACTTCTCTGAACTCAGTTTCCTCAGCAGTAAAATGGAGTTATTACCTGCCTCACCAGGTAGATAGGAGGATTAAAACCCTGGATACAGACTAGGCTATAGGTAAGGGTTAATCCCTAGTCTGCTCATGAAGCCTGCTCCCAACACCACCTGCTGCTCTGGGGTTGCCATCTCGGTTAGAAAACTGCTTGACCACAGAAACTTTAGTTTGAGATGTAAGAGTGGTTATAATTTGATTATTAAAAATGTTAACTATTTGGTCATCAATGAAGCCATCCCCTTTATCCCCAGTACCTATGGGGATGTTAGTAAATGTATCTAACTGCGCCCCACCCCATCCTGGTGTATGATACCAGGACGAATTGGTTTACTCAGCCATCACTCATTAATTCATTTACTGATTTACTGCATGCTTACCTGCTGGGCACTGGGGATACCGAATATAAAACACACAGGACCTGCCCTCCAGGGGCTCACAGCCTAGTGGGCGGGCAGGACACCAACAGGAGCAAACAGTACAATGCTCGCCCTGACCAAGGTAAGTTTTAAGAGCTTGTGGGCAGGGCCAGGTGGAGTAAAAATCCTGAAGGACAGGGGATTTAGCCAGGTGAAGAGGGCAAGAAAAAATGTGCCCACCAGGAGATACTGAATGTGCACAGCACAGAGGAGAAAGAGGGCAAGGAAGAAGGGGAGAGACAGACAGACAGACACAGAGGAGCTACAAATAGTCTAGGGCCTTGTGCCTACAAGTGTCCCCAGACTAGTAGCAGAGGCATCACCTGAGAGCTTGTTAGAAATGCAGAACCTCAGGCCCGAACCAGACTTACTGGATCAGAACCTGCATTTGACAAGATCTCAGGGATATTCACATGCATGTTTGAGTTTAAGAAGCTCTGGTTTAGGGTCAGGTTACAAAGTAGGAAATGCAGAGTATAAAGTTGAGGCCCTACAGGTAGGCAAGGACCAGGTCTTAAACGTCCTGCTGAAGGCGATGGAGCTTCAGTGGTCAAAGGGCTCTCTACACAGGGAAGTGATGCAATCAAATTGGCATTTTTAAAAGTTGACTCTTGCTGTAGCATGGAGAGGGGGCAGCGAGGAGGGTTGGGGCGGCCAGACACAGGCAAGAGACCAGACAGGGAGAAAGGCGAAGGGCTTGACCTGGAGCAAAAGCAGAGGGTATAGGGAAAAGGGCGTGGGCTAGAGGGATATTTAAGGAAGTAAAGCTGGTGGAACCTGGTGACTCGGCTGCAGGGATAAGGAAAAGGGAGGAATCAAAGGGAGCTTGGGGATCTGGCCCAGAAAGCTAGGCCAATGGAGGTTGCCTTTGCCAAGGCCGAAAAAGCAAGAAGAGGGTGGGTCTTCTGTGGGCCTCATCTTTGAGGTGCAGGAGGCAGCCAGGTGGAAATGCCAGAAGTACCGGGGGACCCAGGGCTGCTGCTCCGCACGGCAACCCCCCCACCGCTGCCAGGAGGAATCCAGGGACCGTGAGCAAGAGGTGGTTGAAACTGCAAGAACGTCCCCCCTGTGAGCATGGATGGAGTAAGAAGAGGGATGATGAAGGAACTTTGGGAGATAAGAACAGCTAAGGGAAGATGGGGGAAGACAGCTATAGAGAGAAATGATCCAAGAAGCAGGAGCCACTGCAGGAGCCGCTGAGGAAGAAAGGAGTGGATATTTACTTGAATCCTCTGCAGCTTGACACTGAGGACTGACAGCCTGCCATTGTATGTAATGGTTTTCAACTGGTTGGTCACAATGATGGCATTTCAGAATTGGAACTGGATTTTAGCTGCTGCACTTCCCAAACTTCTCTGATGATAAAAATTACCAGGGAGGTACTTCGTAAAAATACAGATTCCTGCTTCCCATCCTCAATCCAGAGGATGAGAATCTCCAATAAAGGAGCCCACAAAACAGCATTTCAAACAAGCACTACAGATGATTCTTATCACAGAAGTTTGGGCAACTATCTCAGAGCCTTCTTAAATTCGGACATCCATGAGAGACGCCTGGGGATTTTGATAAACTATAGATTCTGACTCAGGGGGTTTGGGTGGGCTGAGAGTCTGCCTTTCTTAGATGCTCCCAGGTGGTGTCCAGGCTGCTGGTCTATGGACCACCTTGGAGGGGCGAGGCTAGAGAAAACACCTGTCTCATTCTGCAGATGAGGAAACAGGTAAGCGTTGATTGAAGGTGACCCAGCTGGGTAGTGGCAGAGCTGGGATTTGTCAGGCATGAGGGAGTGGCTCTGAATCACAGCTCCAGCAGCGCTCCTATTCTGCCTCCCCCGAGGTGAGGCGGGCAGTCTGAGTGTGAGGTTAGTGAACAAATCAGTAACTTCTCGTGGCTGCCTCTCTCGTTTAATCTTTTTCCCCTCTTGGTTCCTCTCCCTTCCCATGATCCCACCAGGATCTCTCTGCTGCTTTCCCTTTTCCCAGGCTTCCTTTCTGCAGCAAAAGGCCAGATTAGGGCATGACCGCAACCTTCTAGCAGGGGCAGCTGGAGGACTGGGGGAGAGCCTTTCCCAGGTGAGACCCCGCAGGCCGCCATCTGTTGCTGCCAGAACAGCTCATTAGGCTGGCTGTGGGGGATGAGAAAGGCCCAGGCGCTTCCACATGGCCCTTCAGGACATTCTTGGGAACCTACCAGGGGAAGAACTTCCCTACATCTGTCAGGGACACCAGAAATTGGCTGGAAAAGGGTGGGATGATGCCACGTTTCTTGGTTAACCCTGTGGTGACTCTGAGCTCTAGGCCACGTGCCCCCTGGGCAGGAGCCAGGCCTGCTGCTCCTGTGACACCTGGAGAAGACCACACTTCCACCCACGAAGAACAATTTTTGAGTTTTCATTCATTCACAGACTTTTTTTTACGTCCTTCCCACCATGAGTGCTGCTTCCTGATTGCTCTTTTTCTTTTGTGCAGGTGACAGCAGCGAGCACCCCCTGTTCTGTGTTGAATATACCCCTTACTGCTCCGTCTTTGCTTTCTCCCCTGTCATGCAGCCCAGTACCAATTACTGCTGCCTCGTCCTGCCACTAGTGCCACCTGCCTCGCCAGTGGCCCAGGACCCTCCCCCCTACCTCCCTCCGGTTACCCTTCCCACCTTCATGAGCCCCACTGCGGCCTCCCCGGGGCCTATGCCCGAGTCTCCGGCGGCCCTGTGCTACTTCCCTGTCTCCTGCCCCACCCCGGCCGAGACCCCTGTGCTCTGCCTGCACGGCCCCAGGAGGCCCAGCAAAATTTACCTCATGTGGTAAGTTGCCCTTGGCACGGCACACAGCATGGTGGAGGCAGGGAGAGGGACTGCAGGCTTCCAGAAGGCAGGTGGACAGGACAGGGGCCAGAGGCAATGCCATGAACACTACCAGGAGGTATGGTGTGCAAGGGAGCAGGAAGACGGGACGGCGCTGCCACTTCACTCGGGCTCCACCTTCTAGCGCTAAAGGAGTGAGCGACCAATAAAATCCCATCCTTTCTGGAGACTCATTTGATTTCTTAACACCCATGTCTGGCACACTGTGGAATGTCACCACCGGAAACTGAACAGGCTCTTCTGTGTCTGCTCATGCCCTTGGCTATGTGAACATGCACACGCCACGGCTGCCCTGAAAGGTGGCACCTGGGCAGGTTGCTCTGAAAGCCCATCCGCAGCCACTCTGAGGAGGGAAAGTGAAAGGGCTCAGTCGGTGTTTACATTCCCTTCCCTGCCTACTTATTAGGCATTACATTTCCTAAAATCAAAAATCCCACCTCCTGAGTGCCAAAATAAAACATATTTATGGTACATAATTAAGCTTTAATTAAGATCTCCTCTGGGCATGTGAGACAACACACATTTCTAGCACACTCAAGTAGGCAAATAGACGCAGCCCACTATTTGTGACTGTACAGAAAGCCGCCTATTACCCCAAGGCAGCATCGGCTCTTGCAATTAAGCTGCAGTTCTTCCCACTAGCCAAAGGAAGCAATAAATTGTTCAAAGAGGCATTTCTCAGATGGAATCTTGGCCGTTCCTAGGCACCAGGGAGCCCAGTTAAGGTAGGGTGGGGGAGGGATAAAGGTTCAGGAATTGTATTTTCTTCTTTCTCTTTCTTTTTGACCTTGTCTATCAAGAGCTGTGTCTGTCTCTGGCAAGTGATGTGAGGAACTGAATAACTAGCAGGAGCATAGGATTAATGTGGACATGTGAATGGACTTGGTTCTCAGTTGTCAGGGTCTTGTATAAACATGAGATTTCTATCTTTTTTTCCTTTCCTGGTCAAATTAAAAACTATTCAGTCAACAATCACAATTTCCCAGCATTGTCAAGAGAACTGAGGCAGATGCCTTTTATCTAAACAGCTGTTTGGTCTCTTTGCTACTGGAGGTGTCACCTTGCTCAGATACTGGAAGGAAGTGTGGGCTGTATGTTGGCCAAAGCAAACCATAGTCTTCCCAAAATTCACTGACAAACAGGATATTGAGTTACCTGGCAATGAAACTCCTGAACACAAACACCTTCGTTTTCTGTAAGGCAAGGGCTTGTCCTGCTACCTGAAGAGGAAGTTATAGTTCATCTCCCAGTATAAATATGACTTAGTCTTCTGCAGATTAATATATTAATATGTACCGTGCCATGGTGAGGACCCATCTTAGAAAGGCACCAAAGGTCTGAAATTTGGTTCACTTTTCATGCGGGTAAAGCAGTTAGGAACTTGGTATACAAGTTGAGTGTTTGAAACTCTTAAATCCATGTACACACAAACTCTTCAGTCTAGGTCACCTCATTTGTTTCTGTGATTGCAGACAGAAGAAAAAATATTTTTTAGGAGTTTGCTCTCTATAGAATCTAGAAGGCATCACAGGGAAGAAGTCAGCAGTGTAGCCAAATTAGATTATAATAATCTTGAAGGTCATGAGCAAAATGTCTTGCTCATCTTTGTGAACCCTCAAATTATTGCATAGCGAAGGCACACAGGTATTTGTTGAACAAATTATAATAAAAGGAGTTGCTATTTGCCTTTTGGATTTTATAAAAGAAGGATTGAGGGAGAGAATCAACAAGAACTACACAGAATAAAGTCTGCTGAATAAGTTATTCTCAACCTGTGAAACCTGCATAGCAATGAGTTTCTGGTCAAATTCAGTTCTCTCGTGAGAGTGCCTTCAGAGTAGTGGTCTTCATTATGGTAGAAGTAGCAGCTATCATTTTTAGCAGTTAATATGCACCAGACACTGAGTTAGCCCATTTATGTACGTTACTGCTAAACTTTATAATAACAAGATAAGAACATTCCCATTTTACAGTTGCAGAAGCTGTAGGCAATTTGAAGTTCAAATTGCCAAAAGTCAGAGGATCTTGCCTACACCAACAGCAGTGATTTTTTTCATTGCCTGGACTGGTAAAACAATCTCTAGTTGTTCAGCTTTATTACTTTAGTTTGCTGAGAACTTGATTAGAGGGCACATAATAATGGTTTTGGAAATCGTTTAGGAGATCTGATGCTTTGAAGAAAGCAGATTTTTTAACAAGAAAACAAATTAAATAACCTTTTGTCTCAAGCTATCGGGTGTTTTGCACAGCAAAAAATTTGTTCTAGTTTTGAAGTTCCCCTGTAGTTTGGGCTGAATACATCTTCTTGAGGCCTGCAAATCATACTAGGCAATTAATATTTGTCCTGCAGTACAGTATGAGGCAACACATAGACTAGCTAAGAGATGGTCCTCATCCTTAAGGAGCTTACAGTTGGAGAGAAGAGACATACACATTAAGCAATTTTAGAATATTTAAATGCTAAAGGCCACAAAACTCCTGGAGGTAAGGGTTCTGGCCAAAGCAGAGTCAGAGCAGACTTGGTGGAATAAACCTGGAAACAGACCCTGAAGGCCCCTCTGGCTGGTGCAGGCTGGGGAGAAAAGGCCCTCTGGGAGGAAGGATCTCTCCTGGGGAAGGGGTGTGAGGAGCAGAGGGGGCGGCGCTGTGGGCAGTGTGAAGTTCCACTGCCTGGAGTGTGGAGGAAATTTGCTGGGATTCCTGCTGGTAATCAAAGTGAAATGTTTATAATAAAGAACTCTGGGCCAGGTCCTGGCTTTCTGGACTTGGCCTGAGCCCCCAGCCTGCCCCTTCCCTGTCCCTCCCTCTGTCCTTCCTCAGTATCCAAGAATCCTGCAGCTTCCTCTTTTGTCAGTCAAGTGGAAGGCAGGAGGCAGGACTTCTGAGAGCTGAGGGGGAATGAGGGCTCAGGCGATGAGGGAGAAACCTCTTTCAAGAAATGCAACTTTGGGCCCTGAGTAAATGCTTCCCCTCATTTCCTCTGTGGCAGGTCCCTTACCGTAAAGCACCTGATCTCTCCCTCCTCCCTCCCTCTCCCACTTTGGCCAGTGAAATCATGTCTAATCACCACCCTACACCCCCCAAAGAATATATTCGCATTTTCCAGAGAACTTCCCCTCCCTTCTCTCCTTTCTGGTCATACCCACAACCTCTCTGGGCTCCACCAACTTGGCCTAAGTTGACCCAACACCACCAGCAGCTCCCCCTTCTAGTAATTTCCCTGCGGAGCATGGTCCTCTCTGTCTCAGAGCACAGAACCCACTGCCTTCCCCTCCCAGGCCTGTCAGGAGAAGTAAGCACACCTAGTCATCGTGTTAAATTAGGCTTCATGGGCTGCCAAAGAAAAAGAATTTTCATTCCTTTCATGAATCTCGATGAAAACGATTCGTGCAACCACAACTTATACTCTGGAACATAAATCCAGTTGTCTCCACGTGCCAAGAAAGGCTGTGCTCTTGCATGCAAGTCAGGGACCCTTCCCAGCTTTACCCCTGTGTAGCCTGCTGGCTGCGTCTATGTGTGAAATTTCTAAACTGTCTAAAAGGAGATAAGCCAGGCACATGATCTTGGGAGATTTAGTCCAGATAGTCACGATTGAACTGCCTTGTAAACCCAAGAACTTGTACAGACACATGGAAAATACTGAAACCTTTTCTCCACATTCACGTGCACTGATGCTAAATACATGGGAAGAAGAAACTTGAAATTGTTCATACCAGTTAGCAACCTAATTCAAAATGTGAATTTTTAAAAAATGTTCACTGGGAACTCAGTCCACAGTAGCACCCCACCAGCTGCTGTCTCCCTGTCAGTGTCACCCAGCACAGTGGTGGGTGGGCCATAGGAAGAAGAAAAGGGGTGTGGTCCCCAGATGCTTGGAGCCTTTCCGTAAGGCCGTGTCTGCCACTAATAAACAACCTGAGGAAATAAATGTGCAGGTACAAAATACATTGTGATTCAAACCTGGGAAAGCACTTGGGGAGCAGCATGTCCCAACTGTGGAAGGCTCTTGACAGTTACCAGCAGGTCCACTCCAACACCTATGAATCAGAAGCTGAAAACTTCTTAACAGAAGGGACGACCCCTATGGACCCTATGTCACAGGTGCTCATGAGTGGTGATAACAGCCTTGTGAAGTAGGTATTATTATTTCCGTGTAACAGGTGGGGAAACTGAGGCTTGGAGAGGTGAAGTGATCTGTCCAAGCTCACATAGCTACAAGGGAGTGGAACCAGCTTTCAAATCCAGCTCTTCTCTGTCCTCTTGGGTCCAGTCTCTTGACAGCGCCCCCCGCCCCATCCCCATTGTTGGGCCCTTCAAGCATTCTTTATGTGGAAGATACTTTCCTGTAAAAAATTAATTATTGAAAAGATTTTGCACCTTTCAGCAGCCCAGGCATCAAAGATTTTATCAAAGAAGAGGAGGCCAAAACTGGGGAGGCTGATAGTCAGCCCAGAAATGCACAGCCCAAGAGCGTCTGGGGACAAAAACAGACAGAAACCACAGTTGCAGCTGCCAGCAAAGGCACCAGCCCTCAGGGGGACAGGTAAGGACCCGCGCCCCTGGCCTCAGTTCCCGGACGGGAGGACTGCCTTGTGCTGTTACCCAGTGAATTCGTTATGATTTTCAGACATTTGTGCTCTTAAGTGAAGGAGGGTGTGCCTTAAAATGAAGCACTTGAAAGATTTTAAGAGAAAACTATTTGAACTAGGGAGATTTTTCCTCCAAGAGAGGCTGCTGGGAAAGAAAAGGGAGTGTGGGAAGTTCGTCTTTTCCTTTTCTCTCCTGTTATTCCACGAGCGTGGTGGATGCCAGCCGTGTGGCTTCGGGAGAGGGCATTTGGGTGGTGGGTGGCGGGGTCCGGGGAGGGTGGAGGAGCGGTCTGCGGCTCTGGGGATGTCTCCTCTGGCCACAGTTCCCACTCACCCCCCGGGAGGGGAGGAAGGGTGTCCGTGGGTGGCAGACTGCTCACCTCCCCCCGAGCTCTCCCCTGTGATCCAGGGCAGCAGCAAAATCGTAACGTGTAAGAAATAACATCAAAATGAATATTGCTTTATTTCAAAACACTGGTTTGGTGGACAACCCCCTTAGGACTCAAGGAAAGTGACACTTCACAGCCAACCTTGCCGTGGACCTGTTCTTCCCCTCAGAGAAACCACTTTGTCGTTACCAAATAAACACAGCAGGCCTTATTTTTAGATGTGATATGTACTGTGCTGGACACATATATATATGGTAGTATTTGGATGGCTCAAAATTAGGGGCAATTAGAGCATAAATGAATCTGTAGTAACAAGGAGTCCACAGGGGTCTCAATGGTCCAGCGCCTCCTGTCAGGAGGGGCGTGAGCTTAGGCAGGCCTCAGTTCCAGTTCCTGCTCTGCCTCTCAGCAGTGGGGTCTTGGGTGCTGAAGTAGACACCCTGGGCTACAGTTCCCTTATCTGAAAATACAGATAATGAAATCCACCTTGTTGCATTGTTATAATAACTAAGTAAAATAATATACTGACCAGCACCTGGCACAGAGCAGATCCACACAGTGGGCCCTGAACTCTTGTTAGTGCCTCTGCTGCCACCTCTCCAACACCCTCAATGAAGTGTTGAATAATATTTGAAAGGTGAAACATTCCTGGACCCATGGGGCTCGTACAATCCTCTGTCTGCACCCAAGAGACATATCCCATCATCCTGCAATCCATTGAGAATTTGTCCCAATTTTCTGTTGTACCCAGGGCTCCTTATCTCCCCTGTTATTTCCTCACTAGTCTCCCTTTAGTTCCTTCTCACACTCTAAATTGCATAAGTTGGAGTAGGAGCCAGATATCTGGATTGTATCAGTGAGAGATTTGACGCAAATGTGACAGAGATAAAATACAGAAAGCTCTTGCAAATCAATAAGAAAAACACAAATACTTAACAGAAAAAAGGGGAAAGGACAATTTCACAGAATGAATACAGGTGGATAATAAACATTTTCTTAAAAGTTCAACCTCAGTTGGTAATAAATGTAAATTTACATGAGATAAATTTGGCCTACCAATCTGGCTAAGGTTTTAAAAATAATACCAATAGTGAAACTAACAACTAATATTCCTGGGCACTGTTGTGTCGCTACTACTGACGTGGATTGCTGGCAATACAGCTGTAAGAGAGGTGTCTTCATATCCTACCTGTAGGTAATTTGGCACAAACCCTCTAGAAAGGAATTTGGTAACATGTGTCGAAAGCCTTTAAAAAGTTCATGCCTTTTGACCTAACAGCTCCACTGCCCTGGATCTATTCTAAGAAAAGAAGATATATCGTCAAAGATACAGGAGCGAGGATATTTATCACAGTGTAATCTGTGACAGCAAAAACCTCAAAACAATCTATATGCTCAACAATAGAGGAAGGGTTAAAAAATTATATATACCCTTGTACTATAATTAATATCATGTTCTTAAAGAATAATTAATAGCATGAGATAATCCTGAGTCTGCCACCCACCGCTGAAATCCAAAAGACTAGCAATGGTCATCTGAGTTTTGGATTATGGGTGATTTTATTTTCTTCTTCGTTCTCTTCTATAGTTGCCAAATTTTCTCCAATGATCATAAACCACTTGTATAACCAGAGGAAAAAAATTAAGAGTATATGGCTGTTGGAATGTAGGAAACTACTGGCCAAGCACGTGAGGAAGTCCAGACTACAGGCATAGTCTCAGGGCAGACAGAAGCTTGTCCCTCTTGTTTCATTGCCCCTAGAACTCCCGGGACGGCAGGCACTCCACTCACAGCTGGCGCCCGGCAGGGCCTCAGAGAAGCATTCCCAGCATCTGCAGGGCCTGGTCTATGAATAGCACATCCCTGGCATACCAATTTGAGTGTTTATTCCCAGCCCTGGAGCTACTAAAATGTGCTCTCTATTTGATAGACACAAAAAATAGGGTTAAAATAGCATAAATATAGAATGGCACAGTCTGCCACCTCTAGGGGAAGCACACACACACACCCCTCAGGGAAGCTCTGATTGAATTTTTAAAGAGGAAGACAGTCGTAGTGACCGGGAAGGGTGAAGATGCATTCCCTGGTGTGTTTCAGGGACTCACAGGAGCTGTAGCAAGGCACAGTAGCCTGGGACTTCTCCTGCCCCAGAGGCCAGTGTCTCCCCGTGACAGCTCGGAGGCGTCTATGAAATGAACTGATGGTTCCTGTTGACTTTCCAGTTTCTGTTTTTCAGGCAGCTGATTCTTTTGTCCGTTAGATGTTTTCCCCTTACCAGGTCAGAAGCCTGGGCTGAATGGCTCTGAGCAGAGGGCTCTGGCAGGTTGTGTATTCAGGGAATGAGGCTTCATCAAATTCAAAACAGAAAGTAATCAACCAGAGCCTACACTTCTGACTCCTCTATATCACCTTTTTATTCAAAATTTAAAAATTATCAGGAGAATTCAGTTGGTTACGTAGAAGCATTTGTCCCCCAAATGTGGGTCAGCCCAGTCTGGGGTGGGTAGCCATCAGCTCCACTCCTGGACTTACATAGCCAGATGCCCAGCACATCCTTGAATTGCTGACACATCTCCATCTGGGGTTTATGAAACCCATAAGGGCCTGACAGGAGAGCTTAACTGATTTCTAGAAGAGCTGATGAGTAAAGCTTCGCACTGTGTTGCTGAGTGTCCCATGCAGTTACCAATAAAAGAAGCTTACGGTGTATTAGGACATTAGAGACTCAAGCTGGTTCTCCCCTGTGAGGCACCTCAATTAAAGTGAGTCAGTATTGACTTGGCCCTTGGCTAAGCCAGTTGCTCTGAGGATTTGCATTTCACCAGCCCGAGCTGTTATCACACAACCTTCCCGGGCCTGTGGAGTCCTGTCCACTCCACAGGGTGACCTGCTATAGAAATGAAATGATAAGGACAGCAGCACCTCATCAGATCCCGCAGAATAGCAGAGGGGGCAAAGCGGGGGGAGGCCGATGTCAGGAGGGAATAAAGTAAGTGGAACCAGGAAAGTACTTTCAGTTTCCTATGCACCTCGATAGAGTAAAAAACCCTCAGCAGCACACATATCACGATGAATTCAATGGATCTTTATTTTCACAAGGAAGTTGGAAAGCCAC
This sequence comes from Daubentonia madagascariensis, assembly GCA_023783475.1. Taxonomy (NCBI): domain Eukaryota; kingdom Metazoa; phylum Chordata; class Mammalia; order Primates; family Daubentoniidae; genus Daubentonia; species Daubentonia madagascariensis. The sequence goes on from JAKFHU010000487.1 coordinate 16,120,266, forward strand.
CCAGTTTCTTAAGGGATCACCCAAGGTAGTGGTTAAGAACACAAACCCTAGTATCAGGCAGGCTTGGCTTCAAATGTTCAGCCTATCACTTACTGGAAACATGATCATGGGCTAGTTATGTGACCTCCCTAAGCCTTGGTGCCCTCAGTTACAGTGTGGGATGATTGTGGTGCCAATTTCATGGGGTTGTGAGGCTTAAGTGTGTGTGTGTGTGTGTGTGAGATACAGTTAGCATGGTTCTGACCCACTCAGTGTAAGCCTTCGATAAGTAGTGCTTGTTCGTTTTGTTTATTAATATAAGGCATTGTGAGTGATTTCACCAACAGAAATTCCTGCTCACTTGGGCTCTTTACCTCTCTCTTCTCTCTCTGGCTCCTCAGACTTTAGACTGGAAGGGCTGGGGGTCTATGAGAGCCGGAGGCTGCTACCTGACCTGGGGCTAGCGACCAAGAGAGAACGATCGCATGAGAGGTTTATCATTTTTATTTGCACTAAACAGTACACATGACCAAAATTATCAGTGTGCCGGGCACCAGCTTCTAGAGCCTTCCTCCCAAGCTGCCAAGATAGACTGTACTGCTCTTAAGTTTTTGCAAAGCTGTGTGGGAAGCAGGGGTGTCGTAAATATATGTTGAAAGAATCTGGATGAGAAAGGACTGGTGGTTTTTGTAGCAGTCATTCCCAGAGTGCTGGTTTTCCTTTTCAATAAATAGGGAATGAAAACCAGTATTTAGTAAGAGGTTTACCCATCATCAGCCCTGACTGGCTGGGGCTGGGCCAGTCTTCCCAAAGTTTCTTTGGAAAGAATCGGTATCCTCAGGGCCACCCCATTTCCCCAGGGCCAGCCTGAGCTCCACAGGCGTACAAAGGAGAGTTCAGAAGGAGTAAAACGAAGCCCCCTGTACTCTGCTCCTCTCGGCCCTCCATCCATTTGGCCATGCACATTTTCTTCTCCAGGGCTTGTTTGCTGCCTTTAATGGACTCTTATCCTTGGTGTTAGAGGCCTTTCATCCATGGGTACTATTAATAGAATGATAAATTTGTCTTTTCTCAATGCAGATCCAGTAGGTCAACAAGAAGGCCCCATGTGGGCAGGTGACACTAAGCTAAAGAGGCCACCTCGAGAGAGAAGAAACTTAGTCTCATCCTCACAGCTGATGACGACTGAGAGCCCCCCTGAGAGAGCCAAAAAAGGAGACCCAAGCACTCTTTCCCAGAGTGAGGCACATTCTGCCCTGTCCCAGGCCTCCCAAGGAACGAATAGTCCTCAAGTGTTGAACGAGTCCTTGGGGCCACCACTCACACCCACCACCATGAGAGGGCCAAGAAGGGCACCATTTAGGTTCAGAGACGAAGATTTTTATTCCATTTTATCATTAAACACTGGAAGAGAAAATGATGACACTGAGGAGGAAACCCATGTAGAAGAAGAACTTCTGTTGCTTGGTATGCACCCACCCCATTCTCCTTCCCATCATATAAGAAGTAGATTTTGGGGGACATCAGCCACTCAGGTCAAAAATAAAACTTTTGAAGAAAATGCTGAAAAAAATTGCAGAGGTAACTCTTTAAGAAGAAGTGAGCCCAATCATGGTTCATTAAGAATAAGCAGTGCAATGGAGCCAGTGACAAAGCAGCCTTCTGTCGGGCAAAGGTTGTTCCAAGACCCCAGGCTGCTTCATGGGGAGTCTGCTGAAGAGAATGACAGTGGTGGCAGTGAAAATAAGACCTTTCATTCATGGGACACCAAATCCAAACCCAGACGAGATGATGGTCTCAATGCTGAAAATACATCTAGTGATCATATTTCTATGGACAATAGGCCTGGTGCCCCTGGTTATGAAAGAGATTGGCAAGACTATTTAAACAGTTCTAGAAATTCTCTTGACTACTTTCTTTCTGGAAGACCAACAGATCCAAGACCATCAGTGAATTCCTGCTATAACACTCCTGCATCATTCGTGCATTCTGCTCCAAGAGATGACATTCCAGTAGACTTGTCAATGTCATCAACTTTAGTTCACAGTTCAGACGCACAGGGAAGCTCAAGGTTTAACGTTCGCCGACCGCTGTCCCCCATTAGAAATAGGAATCCATCTGCCAATGCTGAAAACCACAATTATTTTCCAGTAAACGGTGCACACGAATTTGATGTCAGGGGAGCAGAAGATATTACTTTAAGAAGCCAACTTCAGGGGGCTCCATTATATACAGAAGATTTTTTACTAAATCCACAAAGCAGCTTGTCCTTAGTGAATTCTTCCAACTCCTCTCCATCACGAATGAGCTTACAAGGCCATTTGCATGTGCCCAGGTCCCTGCAAGAAAATATACCATTTACTTTCTTTGCAGTGTCTGATTTCCCAAATCAAAATGATAATGGGAACAGAATGGCAACCTTTGGTTTCACAGATGGAAAAGAGGCCACTAAGATAAAGACAGACCCTGAGAAACTCAAGAAACTGCAAGAAAGGTGAGGAATTTTCATAATTACATATATAAATATATATTTTCCCCCATTTTTCCAATGCTGACATAAACACTGCTTTCATTAGAGAGTCATGGGAATTTTATCATAAATAGGCCCTTCCTTGACTTTTTAAATGGTTGCTTATTTTGGGAAAATTATCTCTGTTTTGTTGCTCTTACAACATATGTATGTATAAAGAAAAGTTTGGTGTTCCTGCTCAATTTCTTCAGTATTCCCAAAGTGTTTTTTTCCTTGGATACCATAACTTTAAGAAAGGCAAATTTGCTAGGTATAAGGGTTTCTGGCTGCTACACAGGGCTTACTCTTCTTTCCAGCAATTAGGAACCAAGATTTTTTTACAAAAAGGTTGCTATCCCCCAGAGAATGAACCATTCAGCGCTTGAAGTTCACAGCTCTCCCTCACATGACTTATCCCAAGTCCAACCAACAGATCTAGAATTTGAAACTTACAAACTAAAAGACCGTTCCCAGTTACCATAGTTACTTCAGTTCTCTGAAGGGCTGTGCCGGGGTAACCACTGCTTCCATTTTAAGTGCTCTTTTTCGTGCATGAGAGAGAAATAAGATCTTTTTTGAATCACCCTTTTCTTTGATCTTTCCTATCTTGTGAGCTGATTTTGGGATATTTCACAGCCATGAAATTTGACACTTTTTAAAGCCATCATTAAATACCATGTCAGGATTCTACCGTCTGGTTTGTGATAGGTGTTCACCATGCCCTGATCTTGGCTTACTGATCTGGAAATTGATTCTTGGAATGTGAGCCCTCTGTGTATGTTGTTAGTACGGCCCATTTGGGCCATCAATTATCCTGTTGATACTCATTTGTAAGTGAGAAAATTCCATGGCAATGAATTAGAAATGTAAAAAGGAGGGGAAAATGGGACATAGAATGCACACACATTCTTATATATCTTTTATCCAACGCCAGTAATGAGGTAACTTGCCAGTTAGCAGTACCTTTTCTTTTCTATGTTAAACAGGCTACCAGAAGACTGAGCCATGATTAAGGGCCAAGAGACCTTACACCCCCCCGATCCTCACCCACCCAAAAATACAGCTTCAGACCTACTTGTCAAAAGTCTGGACTTGTACCATCCCAAAGTGATGCCTTTGAGCTAAAAATAATTTCTTTTAAAATGTATCTACTTCCAGGCACAGTCTTGCATTAAATAGCTGTTATTCATGTACTTAGTTTATCCACTCTTTTTTCTGTATATGATAAACCTTATGCTTTTCTTATTATTTTAAAATTGCTCATCTTAGGAAATATTAAAAGTATAGACTTAAAAGAAAAATCACGTGTAACTCTATCATCCTAAGATAAGCACTGTTAAAAACTTTGTTTCCAGTCTTTTATCTTTGCATATAAATGCAATCTCTAGGAAACATTGGTTCATATTGTTCTCTCATATGCCTTAGTTTAATATTTCAGCCCATTTCTCAATGCCACTCATACTTTTTAAAAATTTCTCCTCAGTTAGGTACTTTAATACTTACAAACAAGTATATAACATATGTACACTTAAGAGAATTTTAAACACACACACACACAAACCCAGACGTCCCCGGGCCCGCCCTCCGGTTAACGGAAACTTCCTGACACACTGGAGCCCTCTGAGCCCCTAACCCATCCGTCCTCCCCTCCCCACCCAGCACCACGCCTTCCTTGCAGTTATCATCCCGTTACTTTTTGTTTTGCTGTGGGCTTTTTTGTTTGTTTTTGTTTTTGAGACAGAGTCTCACTCTGTCATTCCAGCTAGAATGGGGTGGCGCCATCCTAGCTCCCTGCAACCTCAAACTCCTGGGCTGAAGTGATCCTCCTGCCTCGGGCTCCTGAGTAGCTGGGACTGCAGGTGTGTACCACTATGCCTGGCTAATTTTTCTATTTTTGGTAGAGATGGGATCCTGCCCTTGCTCAGGCTGGTCTCGAACTCCTGACCTAAAGTAATCCTCTCGCCTCGGCCTCCCAGAATGCTAGGATTACAGGCGTGAGCCACCTCGCCCAGTGCCTTCTGCAGCTTTTATAAGTTTGGATAAGTGCTTTGTTCTTTAAACAGTCCTACACTACATACACAAGAATCTGCTTGTTGGGGTTTTTATTGGAATTACGTTGAATCTATAGATTATTCTGGGAGAACTTATATCTTTGAAATAGAGTCTTTCTTTGACAAGCATGATATCTCTCTCCTTTCGTTTGTGTCTTCTTTAATGCCTTTCAGCATAGTTTTGTGATTTGCTTCATAAAAGTCCTTCGTTTGATTTATCCCTTGGTTCTTTTATTTGTTGTTGTCTGTTATTGAAACAATATTTTAAAGTCTAACTCTTTGTTGCTGATGTATAGAAATCCAATTGACTATATATTTTCTTTGTATTTTTGCTAAACATTATTAATTTCAATATTTTATCTGTAGCTTATTTAGGGTTTCCTTTGCAGAAGTTCATTTCAACTATGAATAATGGTTTGGTTTCTTTCTTTCCAAACCCTATACTTTTTGATACTTTTCTTACTATACAATGTTATATAAATTTTTTGAGGGCTGCTTATTTTGTGTTAAATGTGTTTATTATAATTTGATCAGTCTCCGTTTTTGAGCATATCCAGACTTAATTACTTAAAATAACTTCCTAAATATGTAACCGTGGATGAAAGGGAATGCACATTCTTAAGGTTCTTAATGTATATTGTCAAACGGCTCTTTAGGGACGTTCTGCACATTAGCAATCTCATCACTATTTTACGAGAATCCTCTTTCTCGTAAAACCTTGCCAATTCCAGGGATTTCCATTCTTTTTAATGTATTTCAAATGATTAGCCCAAAATTATCTTATCAGTTTAATTTGCAAATTTTTGCTTATTAGCTAGGTTGAACGTTTTCTGTTTTTTGTTAATCAGCATTTCTTCATTTGTCATTGCCTGATCACCTCCCTTGTCCATTTTTCTATTGGGATGTTAGCACTGTTTTTATCTACTGGAATATGTAAACATTCCTAATATAAAATCTATAGTAATTCTTTGTCAAATATTGTGCAGATACTTTTTCACTTTTCCCATTTTATTTACTTTATATTTTATGTATATGATGTTTTTGACATAGTAGAATTTTAAAATCATTTGCAATCAAATCTGGCAGTATTTTCCTATATGGCTTTTGCATTTGGTGCCATGATTAGAAACTCCAATGCTCACTCAAGTGTCCATAATTATTTTCTTCCAGTATTGTTATATTCTTATTTTATATATCATAGAGGTTAAAAACATAGGCTTTGTTGTCTTATGGTTCTAGATTTGATTCCAGATTCTACCAACTATTAGCTCTATGATTCTGGGCAAGTTCCTTCATTTCTAAAAATCTGTTTTTCCATCCAGAATATATAAATAACAATATATACTCCTCAAAGAGCAATGAAAATTAAATGAGGTTTTAAGTGTTTATGTGTCATAGAGTACTAGCACACAGGAAGCAGTTAATATGTGGTAGCTATACTTAAATTCATATGGAATATATTTTGGTGCATGGTATGGGGTGGGGGTCTCAGATCTTTTTTTTCCCCAAATATTTAGCCAGTCATCCCACAATTATTCTATCCTTTCCTTACTAATTTGACGTGCCTTTTTGGGCACACACTATCCTTATCAGTCTGTTTCTGGACTTTCGCTATTGTTCCATTTAATCTGCCTGAAATACTGCATCAATTATACATTTTTATTTATTATAGATTTATGGGTTTTTAAAGATATTTGATATGGTAAATCTCCCTTTATTATCCTGCTTTTTAAAATTTGTACTGTCCATCCAAATTTAATTTAATTTAATTGCATTGTGATTTCAGAAAACGTGACTTATATTTTTTTGTACCCCAATACATATTCAATATTTATAAATATGCTATGGCATTAGAAAAGTTTGTATATTCTCTGTTCTCTCTTTGTTGGTATACATACATAAAATACAAATATTAAAATCCTTTATACTTTATTCTTTTCTATTGAATTTGTCAATTTCTTTTTCGCTCTTTCTTTCTTTCTTTTTTTTTTTTTTTGAGACAGAGTCTCACTCTGTCGCCCAGGCTAGAGTGCCATGGCATCATCATAGCTCACTGCAGCCTCAAACTGCTGGGCTCCAGTGATCTCCTGCCTCAGCCTCCCGAGTAGCTGGGTCTACAGGTGTGCGCCACCACACCCAGCTAATTTTTTCTATTTTTGGTAGAGACGGGGGTCTCACTCTTGCTCAGGCTGCTCTCAAACTCCTGACCTCAAACAGTCCTCCTGCCTCGGCCTCCCAGATGAATTTTTCAATTTCTGAAAGAGATTTATTAAAATCTCCCACTGTGATTTGGACTCTCCCATTCTCCTTCGTATTTGTAAGAATTTTGCTTTTATTTAGTGCATTAAGGCTAATGACCAATCTCTTCTTGGTGGATTGATCAATATATAGCTTTATACTTTTTATCCCTGAATTATATTTTGTCTATTAATATTGTTACACCTGGAATTTTTTATTTTGTTAATCACATTTTTTTAAATTAACCCAGAAATCTTTCCCTCTGGTTGTTCCTTTTCCATGACAGCTGGCAACCTCCTCTGGAATCTTCCTGAGAATGATCCCCTCCATTCCCTGAGCTATTATTTCCTCTAGAGTCAGTTGGCTTCTTTTTCTTGTCCCGTCATTCATGCTGTTGGTTTCCACATGTGACCGGTCCCCAATTGTTTCATGCAGGAAGGAATGGGCAGTTCAGTAAAAAGGCAGCCACCCTCTCCAGCTGTCCGCAGAAGTTGTGTGCCTTGCTTCCTCTGAGATCCTCTTCCCTAAATGGGAGGTTTTGTGTAAATGCACGACCTCAATGAGCTTCTTTAAAACTTTGGCCTTTACGAAGAGTGAAGAGTTCCCTTTCTTCAGCACGTAGTTCCAGAGCACTCACCTGGGGAGAGTCACTGTGCTACCTGCTGCTCAGGGTAGCTGAAGGGGGTCGGTGCTGGCCTCACTGTGCTGAAGCAGTTCATGAGCTAGTTACCTTCACAAGTGCCCCTGTCGCATGTACCGGTACAGCCCAAGCTTGGAGTCTCTCTGGGGCTGCCCTTCCCTTCTCAATAGCTTGCTCCTGTGAGCATGTCTTGAGTTGGGTTGTAATTTCCTCTCCTGTTGTCAATGCCGTCATATCTGCATCTACTTTCCAGGAATTCCTCATTATTTCTGGCCTGCTTGTTTTCCAGGACTACTATGGATTCATTCTATATAATTATCTTTTTTTTGGTCTTTTTGAGAGATTTGTGTAGGAAAGGAGATTGATGGGAGTGCTTAGCCTGCTATCTTGAGCTAATCCTAAAAGCTCAACTCTGTGAAAAAAGTATGTGCACAGAAGTAATAACAGAAGGTAGTACACCCAACTGTCATCGAGCAGTTACTTTGGGGTGATGACTTTACACTTGATTTTTCTTTTCTTTACTTTTCTGCCTTCTTCACTTTTATTTGTAAAATAATTTTTTTTCAAATAAAGTAGTCAGTGGATTCCTACTAATACCTTTGAGAAGGTGGAGGACCTTAAGTTAGGAATCGAGTATTTATTAACTATAAAATTCACCATAGAGCCCTTGATGCTACTATTTAGATCAGTGGTCTTCAGACCTGCATGACCATCGTAACATTTAGATTCCTGGCCCAGGTACTAAACCAGAATCTCTAAGGGTGGAGCCCAGGCATCTGTTTTAAAAGTTCCTACAGGTGAACCTGATGACCATTTATTTTCATTTGGAAATCACTGATTTATAATTTTTTTTAATTTATTTTTTTTAATTTCAGAATATTATGGGGGTACAACACTTTGGCTATATACATTGCCCATGCACTGCCTGTGTCAGAGTTACAATCGTGGTCATCCCCCAAACTGTGCTCCCCGCATCCATTCAGTTGTCCCATCCCCTCCACCCCCCTCCCGCCTGCCCGCCCACTGATGAATATTATTGCCCTGTATGATGTAAGTGTTGATCAGTTAGTATCAATTTGATGCTTGTACCAGTGGTGCTTGTTTTTCCATTCCTGTGACACTTTGCTTCAAAGAATGGGCTCTAGCTCCAACCAGGATAATACCAGATGTGTTAATTCACCATTGTTTTTTATTGCTGAGTAATACTGCATGGTATACATATACCACATTTTATTAATCCACTCGTGTATTGATGGGCACCTGAGTTGCTTCCACATCTTTGCAATTGTGAATTGTGCTGCTATAAACATTCGCGAACAGATGTCTTTATTATAGAATGTCTTTTTTTCCTTTGAAACCACTGATTTAGATCACTTGTTTCCAAAAGCACTACCTTGCACTTGCCTGAATTAAAATTCTTCTGCCACTTTTCTGCCTACCTTCTCAAACTTGCAAGATCTCCCTACAGTTTATCTGCATCAGTTGGGGCATTTACTCCACTGTATACTTGTTCTTCCAGATTACTTATGAAACTATGGAAAATCTATTGAAATTTATTGAGATCTCAATATTGAAAATATTTTTAAATTATTCAGAATATCCATAATGGAAAATTATAATTCTGCTCCTTTTCATTGAGCTTCCCTTTCTCGGGGAAAAAAGGCTCTCCAAGAGACTGAACATATATTTCATATCCAAAGCAATGTTCATTTCTTCCTCTCCTTTTGATTTTAGTCTCCAGCCAGTTCCCTTTCCTTAACCAGGCAGCTCCCAGTCCCATGAAAAAAAATTCTAAAGAAAAAAATAGCCTTAGGGTTCTTAACACCTCCCAACATGAACATTAACCAGCTCACTCACCATTTATTAGACACACACATCTTTGCTTACATTTTCATTAATTTTTGTCTTCATCAGATTCCAGCAGCTTACATTCTGGAATGTTGACATCATTTGCTGGCAAGTGTTATGTTATTAGTGAGCATGTGTCCAGGTTTGTTGGTTCGTCATTCTAAACCAACACCATCTAAACCAACATCTACCAAGTGGGCTCTGTGCAAATACTTTGCCAGACTGGTTGCACATTACAGTTTGCCGAACAGTTTTACCATCATCACACATCCAGTCTGCCCACAACCCTGTGAAGTAGATGGCAGTGGTGTTATCACCAAGACTCTCATTTTACAGATGAGGAAACAGAGTCCAAGGAAGATTAAGGAAATTGTCCAAGGTCACATGGCTCACAGGTTTCAGAGGCAGGCCTCAAACTCAGATCCCTGACCATGAATTTCCTGCGCTCACCAATATAACACACAGCCAACAGACCACCAATATACCACACAGCCAACAGACCACCAATATAACACACAGCCAACAGACCACCAACATACCACACGGCCAACATGCAGTGGCTGCAGCAGGGAGGGGGAGCTCAGGCTCTACCGCAGTTCCCTTGGAGCCTTTTCCTCCACCTCTTGATTTGTGGTGGCAGTGCTGGTCCCCCAAGTCAGCTCGCACATATCAACAACTGCAAAGGAGCCTGATACAAGACGAGAATTCACACATCTATCATCAGTAACTGTATCTAGAGGGATTCTCAGTGGGCTCAAAGCGGGCAGTGGGGGAGCCCCAGGGTCACCCCGCTTCCTTTCCCAATGCTCTGGGAACTAGTATTTGTGAAAACTGCGAATGTGTAGACTCCTGGTCACCAGGGCTTATTTTCCATTTAGTCTCCTGGAGGAGGACTCCGAGGAGGAAGGAGACTTGTGTCGCATCTGTCAGATAGCCGGGGGTTCCCCAAGCAATCCCCTCCTGGAGCCCTGTGGCTGTGTGGGAAGCCTGCAGTTTGTTCATCAAGAGTGCCTGAAAAAGTGGCTGGAAGTGAAAATAACATCAGGTAGGTGGGAAAGGAAGCACAGCGAACGTGCCGCGGCATATAATTAATATGAGACAACACAGTGTGGGCCTCGGAGCCTTGTCATCAGCTTACTCTCCTCCGCAGAACAGTAACTCAGGGACACGTGGCCGAGCTCAGGATTCTTGCCCATAAACGCTGTCTTCAAATTATGGGGGGGAAATGAATTTTTTTCAAGCCTGAGAGGAATCCTGGCAACATATGCCACTGAATCCTACCCCTGCTTGAGGCCTGAGCAGAGATGCTAAGATCGCCTCCCAGGAGGAAGGAACCAGAAGAAACGGGTCAGTGGTAGAAGTTCACTGAGTACACAGGAGCCGTGCCCAGCTTGTATACACCCCGAAAAAATAATCCAGAGGGTCCAGCATGACAGACCTCCAAGCACACACAAGTCCACTCCGTTTTGTTTGGGGGAGGGGAATAGGTGTTACCACAGAAACTAAGCAAGGCTGCCCTTCTGCACTAGGGGTAAGAAGAGAGTGTTGATCTGATTTTCTAGAACCATATTAGATAAAGAGATTTCCATGTGCTGATTTTGACAGCTCCCTAACAGATCTTATGACTGGGTGTGCAGCCCCTTCTCAACTCCCTGGGGCGGTTATAACCTAAATACAGCCATATCAGTAGGGCTGCTGTAGTTTTCTTGGCAGAGAACAGAAGGTTTCTTTAAAACATGGCTTTAGGAATGAGAGCAACTTTAACAAAAAACATGGAACATCAATGCAAAGAGCAACTTGATCAGAAAATAGCTGCTACGCCTTTCAGATGCACCTCTCTGAAAACGTTTTACCCCATGGCCAGATTCTATTTCTCTCTTCTTCCATGTCCTGCTCCTTATTTATCACTATTCCAGGCCACCTAGGACACCTAGAGCTTTACCCTGTCCACATGGGATGTTACCGTGCCCTCTCACCAAGGACAGCACACCATTTAATCAGAGAATGAGCACATGGGATAATCATATTAACTTTCTCATCCCTGAACCTCTTTTCCATGTATGCATCTTCCCTAGCATGAGAAATATAAGGCCACTGATCAAGATGCTTAAATGCATGTCCACATAACAAGGAAAGTATTCAGTCCTTCAGAGAGTGAAGAAGTGAGTGCCATACAATGCTTTATCCTACTAGAAATTTGGGCCAATTAAACATCTAGCACAGAAAAACGTACCCATTAAACATGTCATGAAAATGCTGCTAAATGCTCATAAATGCCGATGTTAATATAGGTATGTTCACCAGGATTAGATTGGAAGACACGAGGGACATTCAGTAGCCTAAAGCATTACTGAATGATGCCTTAAAAAAAAAATCAAGCAAACAAAATGCACATAAGGGATTACTTAAATTACTATTTATCCTTGCCCTTTGAAAGTCTCTATTATTTACTATTTTATATCCCCAGTGGTGAAGTAGAACAGGGGTATAAAACTGCACAAGCCCTATCTTTACCAAATAAATGCAGGTAACTAATAAGTCCTCTGTTTCTAATGCGTAAAATAAATGATAGTACATTATTTGCCAAAATTCAGCAACTAAGGGGAAAAAAATGTATGGCAGAATGTTTGCTTAGAACAGCCACAACTCTGCATTTTCCACTTTTGCAGTGGGGAATAGGATAAGTGGAGGAAAAATGCTGATCTAGACCGCATGTTTTTATAAAAATAGCAACAAAGGCAGCCTTCTCATATTTCTTTTCCCAGGCGAGGCTGAGCTCTGGCTTAGGTGCTGGCCCTAGATGCTGCTGTAACCAGTACCCACACGTGGCCCCTTGTCTCACTTTTGCAGGTGGGAATGTCACCTGGGTGGGCGTAAAGGCAGGTTTTTTTAAGCCACTTATAGCGAATAGCTTCTGCCATCTATTTGGTCCTCACTAATTTATTTACTTGGACCTGTGTTAGGTCTACAAGAAAAAAAAAATAGGCCCAATATTTACTCTTTTTACAAACACCTGTGTTACAGACTCTCCGTCTCCGTGTAGCAATTTCAATTTTATGACCCATCATGTTTATATTTAAATAGAAAGCAAGATCTGTTATTTAAAAGTCATGGGAATTTCACTTCTGTGAAGCTTGCATAATAAATGATTACAAAGGAAATTTTTTAGTTCTCAGATTCAAGGTCATTTTCTACAGAAGATGGCTAGCTTTAAATGAAGGTCACTGAAGCTCGGAATTCATAACACACACAAATTTACTCTCAAAATATCACCTGTCCAAAGTGCCAACACAAACAGACCCACGGTTATATGTATCATATAATTCTTTATCTAATTTAAGGAGCAGATCTTGGCGCCGTGAAGACCTGTGAGATGTGTAAGCAAGGCCTGCTGGTCGACCTGGATGACTTTAACATGACTGAGTTCTACCAGAAGCATCAGCAATCCCGGGTGAGAAACACTTGGGCCCACTCTGCCTCCACAGGCTAAAGTAGGTTAGAGGTACAGGATAGGTAGACACCCGCTTTCCCCGATCTAAGGAATGTACAAGGCCTGTGTGTGGCGTAAGTCTGAGAGTGTCCATTTAGCTCACTTCTTTGAAAAGGTCTGTCACTAAATGGGAATATTGGAGATTTGAAAAGTCTTGGTTGTCCTGGGTTGAGGTGCTCCTGCTGTTAGAGACCAAAGCTGTGTGGCCAGCTGGACACACAGAAATAGCAAAAGAGTCTTGCAAGCTCCACACCCAAATTTGCTGAAGTAATTTAAGTTTATTTTTATTTTATTTTAATGAATTTAGGAGGTACAAATTGAATTCCGTTATATGTATATATTGTATAGTGGTGGAGTCTGGGCTTTTGGTGTGCTCATCACTCAAGTAGTGTACATTGTACCCCATAAGTAATTTTTAATTTAAGTTTAATAACCATAAGAGAAAAAAATTCGGGGTCTGGGAGGTAAACTATTAATAAACACATAGTAAATGCCTACTGTGCGCTTTTTAACACCTCATGAATTAACTCTCCTGAAGCATTTGGATTGTGTTTCTAATACTATGAAAAAGTTAGTTAACCTCAGGCAGTAAAGTGATTTATGCCTGAGATAACAGTTAATCACCCAATTCTTAGGCAAACGATCTTCCATTTAGAACTATACTGTCCAAGAAGGAAGCCAGAAGCCTCAAGTGGCTAATAAGCAGGTGGCTTGTTCTAATCATCATGTGCTGTAAGTGTTAAATACACAATGAATTTCAAAGATGCAGTACCAAAAAAAAAAAAGAATGTAAAATATCATGCAATTTTATATTAAATTCACACCGAGTTTCAAAGACTTAGTATGCTTTCCAGTTCAGCATGTAAAGAGCTTGGATGTTGTTATTCCATCCTAAGAACAAGTAAAAAGCTGAACAAGTTGCAAAACCAACAACTCTTCTTAAATCCACAAGAGAAGTGAGGTCACAGGGCAAACCACTGCCCCTAAAACTGGAGAGACAGGTGGGTAGAGAGAATCGCAGCTTACCAGAGCAGGAACTCATGAGGGAATCCTCTGTGGGCACCAGTGCTGGGTAGGGAAACCTAAACCATAATTAATGAATTGCCAGAGGCTCAGTGTAGACAAATCTGAGAGTACAAAACTCCAGAGGGACCCAGTCATAGGGGTGTCCCCACACTTTTGTAAGTTTTATCTCCAGGAGCTCAACCAGATTCTTACAGTAAATATCAGAGAAAAATCCCTCATGCTTCTGGCAGAGGAGGGGAAAAGTAACTATTTCGGTATACGCCAGAGCATTCTGTTCTTTTTAACAAGGTCTGCCCTCAGAAGAAACTAACCAGAACCTAACCTTCTGGGGTTTTATCAGAGCCAGACCTAACTGGAAGAGAAATAACTCAACCCCAGCATCCTCCAGCCAACCTAAGGGGACTGGAGGGGCTGAGAAGCACTTGTGAAGTTCACATCCAGAGGCACAGGCTCACTAACACTGAGGCCTACTCAAGGGAGTATAGAATGCCTCCCTTCTCCCTACACCCGACCACCACATTACTAAAAGCATGTTTATAGTCATTCCTTTTACCCAGTACATGATGTCTGGCTATCAAAACAAAAATTACAAGGCATACTAAAAGGTGAAAAACACAGTTCAAAGAGACAGAGTGAGCATTGGAAACAGACTCAGACATGGCAAGGATGTTGGAATTATTAGACTGGGAATTTAAAACAACTATCATTAATATGCTAAGGGCTCTAATGGATAAAGTGGACAGAACGCAAGAACAGATGGGCAGCGTAAGCAGAGAGATGGAAATTCTAAGAAAGGAAAAGAAATACTAGAGCCAGGCGTGGTGGCACCTGCCTGTAGTCCCAGCTACTCAGAAGGCTGAAGTGGGAGCATCACTTGAGCCCAGGAGTTCGAATCCGGCTTTGTTAACACAGCGAGACCCTGTCTCTAAAAAAAGAGAAAAAAGGAAAAAGAGATAAAAATTTTAAATTTCCAATCAATAGTGTCCAGAAAAAGAAAAAAAAAGAAAGAAATGAAGAGGAAGTTATAGATCAAAAACGCTGCAATAGAAATGCAGAATGCCCTTGCTGGGCTTATTAGTAGACGGACACATCTGGGGACAGAGTCTCTGAGCTGCCAAAACTGAGCCGGGCATGGCAGCTCAAGCCCGTGGTCCCAGCTTCTTGGGAGGCTCAGGCAGGAGGATCGCTGGAGCCCAGGAGTTGGGGGCCCTCCCGGGCAACATAGCGAGACCCTCTGTCTTTAAAAAAAAAAAAGAAAGAAAGAAAGAAAAAGAAAAGAAAAGAAAAACCTGCCAAACCTGAAAAGCAAAGAGAACAAAGACTTAAAAAGAAGCGGAAGGGAATAGCCAAGAACTGTGGGGCAGCTACGCAAGAGATGTAACATACACACAGTGGGAACACCCGAAAGACAATAAAGACAGAAAAGAACAGAGAAATATTTGAAGCAATTATGACCGAGAATTTCCCCCAGATTAATGTCAGACACCAAAACACAAATCCAGGAAGCTCTAAGAACACCAAGCAGGAAAAATGCCCAAACAAACAAACAAGCAAAAACCCCACAGCATGACATAGCACATTTAAAATGCAGGGGGAAAATCGAAGATAAAGAAAAAATCCTGAAAGAAGCCAGAGGGAAAAACCCGTCCCCTATGGAGGAGTGAAGGTAAGAATCACACCTGACTTCTCAGAAAGCGCACGCAAAGGCGAGTGGACAGAGAGATTTAAAGTGTTGAGAGAAAAAACCAACCCACCTAGATTCCTGTACCCTGCAAAATTATCCTTCAAAAGTGAAGGAGAAATAAAGACTTTTTAGTTAAGACAAAGACTTAATACTGAAAAAAGAATGTAAAATATCAAAAAAGAATGTAAAAATCATATGTTGAAATGCTAGTTTATATATATTGGCTTAATAAAATATATCGTTAAAATTAATTTCACCAGTTTCTTTTTACTTCTTTCACGTGGCTACTAGAAATTTTCAGATTATATATGTGGTTTGCATTGGTGCCTCACATTATATTCTATGGGATGGTGCTGATCTAGAAGGTGCCTTCCATGTAATAAGCAATAAATAAATTTTTACCAAATGAAAATAGCCCATCATTACCATTATAATTTAAGACTGCCTTCCCTCATAACATGATTAGAAGAAATGATTAATAGTCACAACTGTAAAGCACCTAATTTTAAAACTATAAAATCATTGTTAACAACCAAAATGTCACTGTTCAGAGAGGGAATCACTTTAGCTTTTAGATCATTTGCCTGTGTCTAGACCTTTTGTGGCAAACATTTTGACAGCTGAGTCTGGGCAACTATGCGGTTTCCTTTTTTAAATTCCTAAGGGTGCTAGACAAAGGAACAAAATATCGATAAGAATGAAGGACAGTTGAATAGTTCAGTCAATGAGTTTGATATAACAGGCATAATGCCACACCAGCATTGCAGAGATTGGACATCAGGAGGTTAAAGAAAGAAAAGAAAAGATAAAAGGATTTCTTGAGAAATAAATTCAGTATTTTGCGGCCTGAAGTTCTCACATCACCCAGTCATAATTATCAGGTACCAAGATCTGAGATGAGAAACAGAGCAACTCACATTTTGGATGCTGAGCATGTTCGAGTCAAAATATTAAAAGAGACCAGGCCCCGAGTGACTGAGGTCAGGGTGCCAGCCAGGGTGCAGACAGGTTCCTCTCAAAAAATAGATCATTTCAGGAAATGAAGCCTGTTGGACTTCCTGAGGACATGTCCAGGTGAGGCGGGGTTACCCATCACACGGCCAGAATGATCTGCCGACATCACAGTCACTGTGTAGCCCAGGGGATACATTGTCCAGCAAAGACACCTTTTGGTCCCAGGCCTTTCCACGTTGTTCTCCCTCTGCCAAACTGCTGTCACCAAATAATGTTCATTTACCAGTGGTGTTTGTAGAATTGACCTAATAACAGCAAATTTTTCTATTTGTACTAAAATGTTTGCACTCACGTAGCCTGAGGCAGCCTGTCCCACTGAAGAGAACACCAGCTTTGATTAAGATCTGAACCTAAACCCTATTCTCTTCCCCGGAGTTGCTCTGTGACCTTGGGGAAACTATGTAAACTCTCTGGACCTCAGTTCTCTCATCTGTAAAAAGTGGGAGATGATATTTCCCACCTTGCAGGGTTGGGTGGAGGACAAGACATAAGCACATCACCTAGTAGACACAGTGTCTGTGTCAGTGAATGAGAACTGCCATATTAGGGCCACAGATATGCCCAACCTCTCCGGCACTCCGGGGAGAACGCTAAGTGCTGCAGGGACCAGGCTAGAGTCCATCCCTGAACAAACAAAGCCAACCAGCCCCCACAGGGTCATACCCATACCCTTGGCCTCACTGTATCCTCCCAGTTGAGATAATGGCGGCAAGCACATTCTAGAAAGAACTGTGAAAGTAATGGTGTCAGCTGCGGTCTGGGTGGGAAAGAGATGGCGACACACTCAAAGGGGGTGGGTGAGAAGAGCTGAATGAAGGGCGAAAATGTGGGCAGCAGAAAGCAGCAAGGAACAAGGAAGCGTCCTGGGGCTCATGGTGTGGTCTGGGGTGGGGCACTTACCAGCATCGGGAGAGCTGTAGCTGAGGGAGAGAGGAAGGCAGCCACCGGCACACACACACAGCAGAGTGGGAACAGAACAGACACCCAGCCTCTGGTCTCCTGCTGGTCCCCCCTTGGCCAATGGGATCCCTTATTGAGGAGTGGGGTAGCTGGTGCCAAATCTAGACACGTATGAAACCAAAAGAGGCCTGGAACTGGCTTCGGCTCAGCCTGGCTCTCACTTGACCTCAACTGACTAGCTATTATGCATTTTCCCACTTAGACTTTTTTTTTTTTTGCTTTTCTTTAATTATAAAAATCACACAAAAGTCTCCCGTAACTTACCACCCCAGATGACAGCTTTAAACACAACTGCAGGTATTTTTTTCTATTGAAATGCTGATGCCCAGGCCTAAGAGATTCTGATTTAATTGGTCTGAGATGGGGCCAGGCATGGATTTTTTTAAATTGTGGCAAAATACATATAACATACAAGTTTAACTAACTTTCAAAACACATATTGAGCACCTGCTGCACATTGGACACTATGCTGGAGATGCCATGGTGCAGAAGGCCAACGCAGGCACTGCCTTCTGGCAGAGAAGACGGTGACCTGGCAGTAACTACGGTGAGCAAAGCCAAAGCAAGGGCTGCACAGGCAGCTTCGGGAATGGCTGCAGAGGGGTCCAACCTCCTCTCAGGACCAGAGAAGGCATTCCTGCAGGAGAGATGTTTAAGAGCAGGAAGGAAAAAGAGTGGGCCCTCTCTCCACCGGCCCTTGAGGGTGAAGTCTGAGACATCTGAGTCAAGACGCCTCATCCAGGACCTGACCACGGGCCGGGCATGCCCTTTATGTGCCCAATCCATACTGTCAGTGGTCTTGGAGGGTGCGGAGGGGCTCGCATCAGAGCAGGTTTTCCTACTTTGGTTCTATACCTCCGGTGCGAGCAGGACAAATGCCGCTCGTAGGGCCTAACAGGGCACTGCAATCTGATTATCCCTATGTCTCTCTGACATTGGGTGGTTCCAGTAGGGCCCTCATGGGGTCACGGCTTGTTACTAGGCCTCAAGCGGCTAGATTAGGAGCTCCTGTAGGCTGTCTGGAGAGTGACCCATTAGACTAAACCAGCTGTGGGTCCCTGGGACCTGGGATGCTGGCACCTGGTGGTCTAACCTTAGGCCTGTCAGGGCCTGTGGCAGTATGGCCCTTCCTTCCCTCCTTACTCAAGGACACCTAATAGTTAAGCCCAACAGGCATTCCACACCCACAGCCCATGTTTTGGTAGTGCTGTGTGTGAAGTAGTTCCACACTTCCTTCTGTGAGCGTTTGCTTTAACCTGGAAGTAGGACTCATAGTTGATTCAGGTTGGGCACTCAGTTTCTGAGTGGAAGGAAGAACTGGACAGTAACATGCAGAGATCCAGGCTCCAAAATGGCCAGGAGAAAATGAGTTTAAGAAAAGTTTAGATCACAGGTTATATACTCAAATCCCATAAAGTCCAGGCAGGTAACAAATGATTGGAATCTTCCAGGTATCACGCAATTGAGAGTGGTGGCAACTGTGGCAAAATGGAGAGTTCTCCCCCCAACTAAAGATGTGCATGTTCTTCTTTCCTGACTTCCTCCTTTCTTCCTTCCATCCATCCAGAGCATGTCCACAGGCCAGATTCAGCTTATTGGCTGACCCTTAGTTTAAAACAGTGATTCTCAAAGATGGGTGGTCCTCAGATCAGTAGCATTAGCATCACCTGGGAACTTGTTAGACATGCACATTCTTGGGCCCCCCCCCAGACCCACTGAATCAGAAACTCAGGGAAGAAGAGAGCAGCAGTGCCCAGCGACTGTGTTTTAAAAGGCCCTCTCAGTATTTCTGAGGCATGTTAAAGTTGGAGCCGCTAGAGTCAAAACTCGTGGCTGAATGGACCACACTGTCTCATCCAAAATTATGCGTTTGTTTCTCATTGTTTCGTCTGTGCACATATTTATTAAGCACGTATACCTGCACTAGGCTAGGCACCAGGAGTGCAGGAATGAGCAAGACAGACACAGGCCTTGCCCTCACAGATCTCACGCCCAATTTATCTATCCTGTCTTTAATGCTTGCCTCTTGTGGGATGTTTTTGTTTTGTGAAATACCACATATTAGCTCATTTTACCATAACACTTTGGGGAAACAGACAGAACAGAGGTCACCTCTCCCAGTTTATTAATGAAGTCACTTTGGCCCTGCACAGTTAAAACTCTTTGCCCAAAGTGACAGGATTCAGTGGCCCCAGGCTGCCCACCTTCTGGGTAAGGTGCACTTCAGCGGCCCAGGCCCACTGAGCATAGGGACATGCCCCTGCCATCTCTGCTTTGCCTCCCAGGAGGGGCTCAGCAGGTTCTGGCTGTCATTGCTCTGAAGCACAGGCCTGGCCTCGCTCCATCTCAGCCAAGGACAGATGTCCTTGGACACACACAGTCACCTAATCACCCTCAGACCTGGAAGCATCATTTGAACATATTTGAAGACTTGATAAAATGTTCAGCCAGGCTGTCAGCCTCTTCCAGTGAATTATATTGAGAATTTCCATCAGTAGCAAATCTTTTGGCCAAAATGAACTGAATATTAACAAAATGGAGAAAAGGAAGGAAAACAGCTGGCAGGTGGCTGAGCTCTCCAGAGCCCTGGTTCACTGCACGTTCATATGCCTTCTCTTTCTTGACTGTCCCCACCCCTCCTACCACCCCTATTCCCTTCAGTCACGTGCACAAAGCCAGCTCCATGTAGGCGTCAAAGTGTGATGCAATTGGGCCAAGGGAGGAGTGAGTCAGGGCAGCTCCAATAAATAACACTCCAAACCTGGTTCATTTGACCCTGCCGAACAAACACCGAGGAACTCTTTCAGTTAACATATGCCCCCACTTGTGGCTCAGGAGTATAAAGGATGGCTTTGAGTTGACTGTCAAATGCCTGCTCTGATTGGTGGCCTGAGCATCACAAGCTCTGTAAAAGGGCACATAAAGGAGCCGAGCCGGCAAGATTTATGGCGCCGCGTGACAGGTTCCCTCCCACAGACCTGAGAAGAGACACAGAATCTGCTAGAAGTGACTTTTCAAATTATCTGCAGAAAACATTAGTGGATATTTTCCCATCTGCATGCCTCTGGGCCTTACTGAGTCATAAAAAGTAAATGATTTCCCTGAATGCTTTGACAAACCTGATAGTTCCAAGCCATTTTCTAACTGATGGATTTGCCATTACGCGGCAGAGTGTCTCTGAGCATAAAGGCTCGCTGGCAAGGAGGCCGTGGGCAGCTGGCAGGAGGAAGCCATGGCCCAGGAAACAAACAAGGGGCAAGGCTTGGTTGGTGTGGAGGACCTAGAAGGCATGTTAGGAAGGCTTTCCCGAGGAGGTGGCTGGCAAGACCGTCCTTACAGGAGGTGGCAGGCACCACCTCACGGGGAAGGTGGGAGGAGGTGGTTAAAACAGAAAAAGTGAAAACAAGCAACTTGCTGTCTGCCCGCTCTGGGCCAAGGTCAGCAGAGCACAGAAAACATGACCAAAGGCTAAAAATAGGAGGCTAACCGCTAAGGACAAAGAGCTTGAGCCTTGAAAGATGGGTCTGTAGGATGCTGGAGAAGCCTGCAAGCCGTGACCTTGGGGCCAGCTGTCACCAAAATCCAGAGTTGGCCCAGATTCAGAAGGAAGAGCACATCGATCCTTGCTCCACTTCCGCACCTTTTCTGGCAGCTATTTGGTTGTGGAAGAGGTGTATTCTGCGCCAACTTCCTGAGCTGCCCTGGGTCTAAGAGAACACACAGATGGGCCAGGGAGGCACCTGGGCTGCTGCAGGAAGAAGGAAGATGACAGGCTGAGGTGGTCACTGGGTCAAGTCCAGTAGTCATGTCACCCTCCACCCCTCGTTTTCCCGGGCAAACAGAGTCACAGGTCCAGCCTTTCCCAGGGGTGATGTAAAGTGCGTGCCCTCTGCTAGGATTTCAGTCCCCCGGGGCTGGGCGGCTTTCTGAGCACCGTCTGGCCAATCTCCAACACCCCACCCCCCACCCCCCACCCATGGGGATTTGGTGTGAGGACAGATGGGGGCTTAAAGAGCCTTCCCCTCCTTTCCCTGCAGAGGGGGAGGAGTGGTTACGAATGCCACTGATTTATTGAAGGTCTATGAAGGGTCCAAAGCGTGGGGCCTCGCAGCACAGACACAGGTGCTGAGACAGGTGCCATGGCCAGCCAGACAGCCAGATTCTCCCTGTGTAGCACCTGTTCACAGCACCAGTGAGAAAAACAAAACACAACCCACCTCTTAAGAAAAAGCAGAAACATCAACAAGTACAAAAGGTGGTGTACAAAATAAAGACAAATGCTGGGCACGGTGGCTCACGCCTGTAATCCTAGCACTCTGGCAGGCCGAGGCGGGAGGATCGATTGAGGTCAGGAGTTTGAAACCAGCCTAAACAAGAGTGAGACCCCGTCTCTACTACAAATAGAAAAATTGGCTGGGCGTCGTGGGGCATGCCTGTAGTCCCAGCTACTCAGAAGACTGAGGATCGCTTGAGCCCAGGAGTTGGAGGTGGCAGAGAGCTGCGATGGCGCCACTGCACTCTACCCAGGGCAACAAAGCGAGACTCTGTCTCAAAAAAAAAAAGAAAAAGAGAGACGAATGCTTAGGAGTCAGGGAGCAAAGGAATGATTCGGACAGATGAGGTTCATCGGCTTCTGCAAGGTGACATCTGTGACAGCTGTGAGAAAGTTATGGACAAGGCCCAGTAAAAGGGCAGGAGAGGAGCTTTCAAAACAGATGCATGAAAACAACAGACAAGGAAGAGCACAAGCCAAGGCTGGCCCTGAGGTCCCTGGTGCCGTGGGAGCCCCTGCCTGGGCAGGTGCTCTCTGAGTGTTAAATGATAACGGAGCAGCTGGGGGGAGAAAGGGGGTCTTAGGTGAGACCATCAATAAGCCCAACTGTAAAGGAAGAAACGTACAGAACTAAGGTCTGGGCCCTTTCTCTGGGCAAAGGGGGGATCTAGGAAAACAAAGCACCCTCATGGCATCTGTGTCCCAGACTCTCCCACAGAAAACTTTCAAGACACAGCTCTCCTCCTGTTTACTCCTCTGCTCAAAGACACCAGCAGTGCCACACATACACCCAGCATGACACCAAACTCCTCAGCGCTGCCTCATAGGGTCCCCACTTCACCACCTCCCTGGTGCCCCATTTTTTTTAAACTCAAAACAAACACCCTTCCCATATCCTCCAGCCGCGCCAGTGAGTAGGGGTTTTGCCCACCACACAATCTGCTCTCTCTGCCCCTGCCTCTTTGCCGGCAGAGTGCCTCTGTCTGAAAGGCCCTTCACATCCCTCAGAGGCTCCCATCCTTTAAGGACCATCCAAGAATACGTCCTCCAAGAAGCCTCCCCACACGCCCACACGTCACGCTCAACCAATCTCTCTTCCCCTTTGCATCTCGGTTGTAGCGCTCGCCACATCCAGCGGGTACTGGAGCTGTTCATGAAGGGGGCTGTCTCCCCACACTAGGTGATGGGGTCCCAGCAGGGAGTTCTGAGATTTTTCACCGTGTTCCCCATGACACCCAGCTCAAGGCTTTGCACATGTAACTGTTCAATAAATGCCTTTGGAATGGGTCTTTCTCAGAGCATCCTCCACTGGGTAGCAAAGAATTCAAGGAAGACGGCTGCCCCGGCCTCCACACTGGACCTCCTCCTGCTCTGACCAAGGGCAGACCTTGCCCTGGGGCTTGGGCTCTTGTCCCATTCTTGTCACCTCTTAGCTGTGTTTCCTTCCACCCCACGATTTGGATCATGAATAATTTATGGATGAACTTAAGAGCTTTCTTTTCCATATTTAGGCACAAAACGAGCTGATGAAT
The DNA here is from genome assembly GCA_023783475.1 of Daubentonia madagascariensis. Taxonomy (NCBI): domain Eukaryota; kingdom Metazoa; phylum Chordata; class Mammalia; order Primates; family Daubentoniidae; genus Daubentonia; species Daubentonia madagascariensis. Next base: position 16,143,510 of record JAKFHU010000487.1, read on the forward strand.
TCAGGCTTGTACCTGGTACTGCTGCTTCACCTCTATGAGCAGAGGTTTGCAGAACTCACGAGACTCAACTACAGCCGGGTCGCAAGAGAGAGGGTAAGTCTGGCTGTGACCCAGAGCTGTCCGGCAGCAGCCCTAAAAATCTTCCAGTGTTGTTTATTAGATGTGCAATCTGTTGAGGTCCTCATGGTCACTTGGTAGGATGTGGGACTGTCACTGTTAAGGCTAAGATTTAGCAGCTGCTAAGTGTATACACAGTGACCCTCTGGCTGAAAAGTAAGTAATAATCACATCGTTGCTTACTATGACACATGAGTAGTAATTAAATGGTCATGTAAGTAAGTGAGTCTCCAGGGATACCTGCCCCCAAAAATAGAGGCCAGCAAGGATGCCGGGGCTGGGTCTGCATTATGTGTGGGTGTGCCTACTGCCCAAGCAGGGTGGATCTGTGGAAAAGAGGGACCTTCCCACAGGAGAGCTGTTTAAAAAGCAACCAGACCATAAGAGGAGCCCCTCTTCCTGCTTTGCTCTGGATCCTCATGCCAGTGTGTGTGCCTGTTGAAGGAGACAGGCTGTCAAGAAATAAAGGTGCTGATGGTGGCACCATTTGTCATTAGAGAAGTGACAGTGTACCCACCAGGAATGATCGTCTGTAGTGGCCCGTGCTTTGACAACAGAACTAGGGCCTCTCGGAAGCCCCATGGTATGGAAGCAGAAGCCTCGCTCTGCTACTAACTGGAGCCTGGCCTTAGCAAAGTCAACCTGGATGCAGGAGTTGCACTGGCCAACCTCTAAATTGTCCTAGTACACTTGGTCATTGTCGAGTCAGCGCCTTGAGCCCCAGGGGACTTCCTTCTTCATCAGCTGCCTCTCTGCGGCCTGGCCAGGAGGGGGCACCTCCCTTACCTGGCTTAAGGTCATGCCAGGGGCCGTATGCTTGCGGTGTTTTGGATTCCCAGGACACCCCTTGAGGCTTGCATCTTGAACTCTGCTCATGTCAGAAGGTCGCGACTGGAAAGCAAGCCAGTGAGGCCGTGGACAAGCCGCTGACGGTGGTACCACGAGGCAGTTTCAGTGACACTCTGCCACCCCACCCTGTGCACCTCTCCTCCTCTCCACTTTCTCGTCTCCCTTTCCTCCTCCTCCTCCTCCTCCTCTTCTACTTCAAATGGACAAGAGGCGTCTGCCAGAACCAGTCACTGCCTGAAGGTGGAACCCAGTGACTCCACATGCCCCTTACGTCGCTGCAGGCCCTGCAAGACTGTGGGCTGCTTCAATCCATTTGGAGCCATCCCTGTTAAAAATGCTGCGTTCAAACCATTAGTCATAAGAATTCTAGATTTTAAGCCCGGCTCACGCCTGTAATCCTAGGCCGAGGAGGGAGGATTGCTTGAGCTCAGGAGTTCGAGACCAGCCTGAGCAAGAGTGAGACCCTGTCTCTACTAAAAATACAAAAATTAGCCAGGCGTTGTGACACGCACCTATAGTCCCAGCTAGTCGGGAGGCGGAGGCAGGAGGATCGCTTGAGCCCAGGAGTTGGAGGCTGCAGTGAGCTGTGATGACGCCACTGCACTCCAGCCCGGGCAACAGAGCAAGCAAGACCCTGTCTCAAAAAAAAAAAAAAAAAAAAAAAGAATGCTAGGTTTGTTCCTACTTTTTAAATTCTCCTCTTAGACCCCAGGCTCTCAATTAAGAAAACAGGGTGGGTCTCTGCCAAGATATCTCCTCAGGAATCTCACCCTCTTCTTGACCCAGGCCTGTCCTTCCTTAACTCTCCAATGGTTTTAATGGTGACAATTCTTCAGAGAAATACATTTTTAAAAAAAGAAAAGAAGAGAAAAGTACAAGAAGCAGGAAATGATCCTTTGTTAACGTTTCTGTAAGCTCCTTTTCATGATTCCACATCTTTTTAATGAACTTTTTATTGCACATTGAACTTCAAAGCACCCAGGGTCGATACAGGTTACACATGGCCCCAGCGAGAGCCAATGCAAGCTGCATTGGCCACTGGACTGCAGTGCAAACCCGAGACAACAAACAGGGCAACCCAGTGGATGAGAACCAAGGCCCTAAAGCGTTGACTCTAAAGAAACTTCCAGGAAAACTTTCCTGGACAAGGAATAAGTTGCACCAGCAACAAGCTGGAAACTAGAGCGAAAAGAAAGAGAAAGGACCAGGGGACACCTTCTTTCACCACAAGCTCAAATTTAATTAGGGAATCCCTGAAATAGATCTCGCCCACTTAAACTACCAAGCAACACCCACTACAAACAACCAGTTCAGAGGCACCCAAATGAAAGTAGGAAACCAACTAGCTTTTGTCAAATTCACACTCTTCTGGATTTGCGTCTCAGTATTTCCTTACACAAAATACTGAGAATCTTAGGGATTACCTATTTCGCAGGAGAGAGGCACTAAGTTGGGAGAGAAACCCTCCTTCCCGCTCCTGTACCTGCGGAACTGGAGAGTTCAGTCACGTTGGGCTTTTTGGTTGTGTCTCATTAAGAGACCCAGTGACAAATCCTGTGGATGGTGGTGTTCAGCATTCAGTCACGCGCTGCCCTGTACCAGGTGCTGAGATGGGGGCCGGGGAAGGTAGCTACCAGACATGAGGCCATGACGTCCCTTCCTTTGAGGAGCTTATGATGAAGCTGGGGGATGAGACTCACGCATTTATAAAGACAGGTAATAATCGGAAAGGAGCACACGGGCAAGAGAAGCAAGGGACCAAGCGAACTCCCAGAGGCTGTGAAATTGACAGCACAAGATCTTCCCTGACTGGAGTTTCCAGTGATCCCATAAACAAACAATTTGTCTCCCCAGTGAGATTGTGAGCTATGTGAAGGCAAAGTCAGGCTTTCTACCCCTGTCTCTCATGATGCTGGGCACACGGTGAGCCACGACTGACTGCTGACCATGTCCCAGGCACTACGGACACCAGCAGTACTGAGTGATTACAAACGTGCTAAGTGACTGCCAAATAAGGATGTGGTCTAGATGGGTTGGGGGTGTTCACTGGCGACTATGGCATGGAACCCTCATTTCTTTTGTATCCAACAGTTCTCCAGTACCTAGAAAATGCCTGGTACCTAATAGGTGCTCAATAATTTTTTTTTTTTTTTGAGACAGAGTCTCGCTCTGTCACCCAGGCTAGAGTGCCGTGGCATCAGCCTAGCTCAAAGCAACCTCAAACTTCTGGGCTCAGCGATCCTCCTGCCTCAGCCTCCCGAGTAGTCCTAGCTACAAGCACGCACCACCACCCCTGGCTAATTTTTTTAATATTTAGTAAAGACGGGGCCCCACTCTTGCTCAGGCTGGTCTCGAACTCCTGACCTCAAGCAATCCTCCCACCTTGGCCTCCCAGAGTGCTAGGATTACAGGCGTGAACCACCACACCCGGCCCTCAATGAACTTTTTTATGCACAATGAACTACTGCATCAGACCCTACTTCTCCCAGGAGGTGAGTCTTGAGTTATGTTTTGGAGAAAGTGATACTACAAAATTTGTAGAGAACAGTATTCTAGGTAAAAGAACACTCCCAAGTTCAAGGTGTATTTATTTATTCAAAGATTTTGAATAGTGAGCCTACTATGTGCCAGGTTCCAAACTAGGTTCTGGGAATACAAAGATGATTAAGATGCTCCTTGCCTATAAGGGACTCAGTCTAAAGAGAGAACACACATGTAACCAAGAGTACCCAGATGTGTGCCTGTGTTATGATAGAAGAGACTGAGCCAGATGTGGAGGAACATTGAGCAGAGTTAGATGGAACGAGGAGCTGCCCCTTCTCCAGCCAGGCTCTTCAGGGACACAAACCAACAATGCGGAGGCCTTGCTATTGATCCAATCGGGTTGTCCCCTTGTGATCAGTCTTCCCACTGCTTTGGGAGCCTGGTGGCAAAGCCACTTTTATTATCTGTCAACTGATTAAATGAGGAGATGATGTTTGGACTGGATCTTGGAGAGTTGGGCAGATGGACAAGGTGGCTGGGGAGGGAAATGCAAAGGCAGAGACAGGGAACCTGCGTGTCTGGGGAAAGTCCAGGAGCTGTGTGACCAGGGAGGGCAGGAAGTGAGCCTGAGGCACAGGCAGGGAGCAGGGCAGGAAGTGTTGTAAGCGGCTCTGAAGGCCATGGAGCAGTTTCCACCTGGGACTCACAGGCCAGGAGATTTGTGCCTTTGAGAGAAAACTCAAGCAGCCACATGGAAGGTGGGTGGAGGTGGAAGAAACCAGCTGGGGGCTGTTGCAATGGCTCAGGGTCCATGTGAGAGCGTCGGACTGGGTGGGCACAAGGCAAGGGACAGGCTCAGGGAAGCACTGAACGCTCTTCTCTGCAAGTGCCCAGCAGGAAGCTGGCCTTTCCTCACTTCAGGTGGTCATGCTGGCAGCCTCTCCAGGGAACACAGGAGCCTCCAGCCTTACCTGACCTTACCTGTTCTCCATCCTCCCCATCTAATGGGGACACAGGCCGGCCCGTGAGGTGAAGCTAAAAGGACTTGCCTTCCCTCCCCTCTTCCCTCTCAGCACCCACATGGAGCCCTCCATTTTTCAGGGCCTGCTCCCTCAAAGCCCCCTGTCCTGGCTTCCTCTCAAGGTCTTGTCCCTATCCGATTAGTACAGTGGTCTCCTCGAGTGACCACCTTCCTTTGTCTCCTGTCCCAGGAGTGCTGTTAATGGTGAACACTTCAGGCTGGGTGGGACTGAAGAGGGGCACAGTGGCTGGCCTGAGAGGCAGGCAGGGTCTAGAGGTGGCTCTCAAATCCCACTGGTACCTTCCACGTGTGAGGCTGGATGCACTATGTCCAAGGCTCCTCCCCATTCACATCATTTCTAAAAAACCAAAAACTCTTCCTTCAAAGGTCCAAATCTGCCCCAAATATTGGAAGCCCATGTTTGGTCCACAGTTAGAAAAACTTCCCTACTCACCAAGATGGAGTTTCCTGGCGGAGTGTGAGAGTTGGTTAGGTAGATACAATCACCTGGCACAGAATCTAGAGGCAGGTTGAGGTCATCTCAGCAGCCCAGAGAGGATGGAGGCAGTGGCTAGCACAGTCCTGATGTATAATTTACCAGGTAACCGGGACCTGCTACTCTAGATGAAATTCCATCCTTCCCCTGCCCTCTCTCTCCTTGGGCACAGAAGGGGGCCCAGGGACCAAAACTGCCTCCACACTGGCCCAGCAGTTGCCCCAGTAACAGTGTCTAGAACCCCTTGTTTTGTCCCCTGGCCTGTCACAAAGCCCCTTTTCTTCCTGGGGAAGAGCACCAGAGCCCACATCCTTGCAGCCTGGCACAATGGGCTCCCACGGAGTACACAGTGTTTCTTATTGTGGCATAAAATGCCATAAAGTCAGAACAAAGAGAGAGCCCAGGGCCTTGATGGGTCTGCCGCTTCCTGCCGGGCAGAGAATACAACCGATTGTTTAAAAGCCAGCGGTGAGGCAAGTGGCCAATTAGCATGGCCTTCAGCCCCACAGCCTGTGAATGTGATTCGGCCATCAGAATGGGATTCTGCTATTCAGATCAATTGCTGAAAGGAAGCAAGCCTGTCCATACTGCCAAATTTAGAAGCCCTGAAAGAGCAGGGGTGACCGGGTTATCACTGAGGCTCTCTTTGGGTCCTGCTAAGCCCTGCGATGCTGGGCACCACTGCTGCCCTCAGCACCCCTGCCTGTTCCCCCTCCCCTTTAAGGTGATATGAGGGACTCCTAGAACATTCCTGAGACCAGGAAATTATACATCTGTTCACAATTGCATTGGAAAAACAATTCATTCCTCATTTCTCATTGTCTTTTTTCTCATAGTTGTCAAGAAATTACCCACAACCCAGACCGGAAGAAAATGAAAGTAGGTTTGGGGGTCAGTCCTGCCATTTTGAGGGTGTTCGCTGAGTTATTTTTCTTCTGTTACTTTGCCGAACCTAATACTATGGAAGGAAGTAATGACCACCACCCAGAGGCAAAAATAACCCCACAAAGCTTGGGAAACTCTAGCTGCAGCAATCAGGAAGGTGTCCAAGTATGCTGGAGGCAGAGCAGATAAGAATTTTAATTCATCCTGAAAACAAGGAAAAGGGCCAACAAAGGGGAAGAGGGTATCGTCAGATGTGAGATAAGGTTTTTTCCTTTGCCTTACTGGGATCACTTGGTGAGCTTTTTGAGATTTTTACTGCCAGGATCCTCTGGGATTTTCTTTCCCAAACCCTGAAAGGGACCTGTTTGGCCATTGCCTGAAGGAATCACATTCATTCACAAGCTAGCGGCCCTAATCACCATTCAGCCCAATCAAGTAGGTCTACGGGATTCAGAGGTTGAACAAAGCAAACAGGTCTCCTGAGAAAGGACCCTCAAAGGAGGCAAGACAGCTGTCTTCAAACAGCTTCGAGAAAAGTCTTCCTGTCCCTTATTCCACAGAAAACCCGACTGGAGAAAATGTGCTTAATTAAAGCAGGAGGGCTCAAAGTCAGACTCAGGAGAACTTCCCTATCAGTAGGGAGAATAAACATTGCAGTGAATTGAGGGGAATGTGACAGTTGGGTCCCCAGAGGCTCTTCTGGGGAGAAATGTTACAACTTGCCTGTCCTAAAAGGTTTCCAACAGCGGTCCCCACGTTGGCTTTGCCATCACAATCACCCAGGCAACTTTCCAGAAACACGGATTCCCGGGCCCCTCGCGGAGATTCCGCTTCAGCCAACGGGGTGGGGCCCTGGAATCCGTCCTTTCCGCACAGGGCCCCGGTGCGGGATGCTGTGGGGAAGCCCCGCAGTCCTGCCTGCGACAGATGTTGAACCCGCTCAGAGCTCCCCAGGGCGGGGCCCGGATGACGACCCTAGAGAAGCCAATTTGTGATTCAGGGCACGCGGCCCTGCGAAGCCGAGGTGACCGTTTTCAGAGGCCGGGGAAGGGCCCTCCCCCCGCTCACAAAAGGAGCCCGCGGAGCCCCAGGCCCGGGCGCCCCCGCGAGCGGCCGCCCCGGGGCCCGGGCCTTGTCGCCTGGGCGGGCCGAGCTGCTGCTCCCGCCTCCGCAGCCGGGAAGGGAGCGGCGAGGCCTTTAAAAGACCTTTGTGTGGCGGGCGCACGCCGCACCTCCGGGGAAACGCCCCAGCGCCTCGGCCGCGTCGCTCCGCGCGGCCACCCGCCTCGCGGGCCCTAAGCCCGGCCTTGGCGACAGCCTCGCGCTCCGGAGAGGGCGCGACAGGGAGCCCGGCCCCGGCCGGCAGGACCCCGCCAGGACCCGGCTGCGCCCCCGCCCACCCCGCCGCGGGGGCGCCCGCGGCTCTCCCCGGCTCGGCAGACGTGCGGGTCGGGGCGCCCCCTAGTGCCCAGTGCGGGCCGTTGCCGCCGGGCAGGCGCCCCCAGGGCCGAGTCTCTTCCCCCAGACCCCGGCGTCTGCGGATGGGGCTGCGGATGGGGAAGGGGAACCCTGGCCTCCCAGCACGGGCCCCGGGGGAGACTGACGTCTCTGTAGGGCAGAAGAGTGTCCCGGGGGTGGTGCTCAAAAAGGAGTCTCCACGGAGGGGCGGGGAAAGAAGGGACCTGCTACCCTGTCCTAGTCGGATGGTCCTCCTGATCATTTGCATCCTTCAAGGAGCTGGGGCCAGCTCTAGGACCCACCCCACCGCCACCCCTCCCCCGGCCAGTCCCTGCCCCAATGTAGGGGCAGCCAGTTCTCTCCTGGAGGTCCAGGTCCTCTCTACCTGCCCCCGCTCTGCGTGCACTCCAGACACCGGTGGGCACAGCCAAGGTAGAGAGCCCAGCACAGAGGGACCATCCTGGCATGCTGGCCAGTCACAGCCCACCCCCGGCTTCCTGCCATAGCTGTTGTCAAGACAAGGGCCAGGGCAGCCACAGGCAGAGCCATATGCTTTCAGCCCTCCCCCAGGGCCACATTCTTCTTTGGTCCCCCGGCAGCCTGGCATGACTCACCTGGTTGGCAGCACTGTGTTAATATGGGTTGCCAGAGCTGAGTCACAGCTGTGACCTGCTGCCCTAGCTCAGTTCAGGTAAATAGGGAGGAAAAAAGGCAAAACATCAGGACACACTAGGTGGCACAAAGAGGTGCTAGCCTCTTAATGGCTCAGTGGTGCCCATGCCAGCCTGCTTAGCTGAGCCTGGGAACCAAAACCCCACACAAATGCCACAAGTAGCACTGAGGTAAGGGCAGCTGGGGAGAGTGCCTGGGTGTGTGGGCCCAGGTCTGACAACTTGTCACACAGCTTTGTGACCCAGCCCCCCTGACGGCTGCTTCCCAGCTGGCACAAGTGACTGTCATCACAGCAAAGACCAAGGCCAGGGGAAGGGAACAATACCACCTGCGGTATCCATACAGATGACAAAACAAGCAGGAACAGGGCAGGCATCGGGGCCCTCAGGGCAAAGATTGGGCCAGACATCTCCCCCAAACATAGGGTCAAGGCTCCTAGCTTTTGGAGAAAGCACAGGATGGGTGAGGGCACTGGGGCAGCCCATGGGGCTGGGGCTTCCTTGAGGTGAAAGGTGGAGCTGAGAGGTCCAGATGGGGGTGGGGGGACATCAGTTGCTCCTGTTCCCTGCCCTTCTTCAACAGTCAGGAACTTTCTAAACAGTCAGGGAGCGTTCACTCAGTTCAAGGGGAGAAGAAATGTACTGAGAACCAGAGTTTCGTCCAAGAGTAAAGGAGAAGTCTCAACTCTACCTCCTCCACTCGAGCCCCACTGCCACCCCACGGCCTCCTTGCTCTGCCTCCCTCCCCCCACCTATCACTGTCCCTTTGCCTCCAGCCATTGATCTCTGAAAGACTGCTTAAAAACCTAGGTCCACCCCTCCTTCCCTGCCAAGTTAGGACGTGGGGTCTATGTGGGGCGTTACCCTTAGAGGCAGCAAAGGCTCCTCCAGCTGTTCAGCCTGCGGCAGCTGCTGCACCAGCAAACATGGAGACGACCACGATGCTTTCACTGGGGGGCTTGCACTCCAGCTTCCCCAGTCTGGCTGGAACCCTCGTGGGGCAGTTGGGGATTTTGTTCCCCACACTGTTCCAGGCACTGTGGCCATGTGTTTGGCTGGCCCCTGGGGCTTGGGTGGGAGGAGGAGCGGCGGTGCCATGCCCCCCGTGACAGACCCACAGTCTGCTGTGGCTCTGCAGCCTGAGAGATCTTCTTGCTTTCCAGATTCTGAGTTGGGGGACGGAAATGAAAGCAGCGTTTCTCGAAGCCGGGTCGTCTAGCAAGGGAGCTGGCCGTGGAGCTCCGCAGAGACCTCTCGACCCAGCTGTCCTTTCTGTGTCCCCATGTGCCCCCCCTCCTCTTTACTGAAACCGAAACCAGTGTGTCCACAGTTACATTTTCACCTTGTGCCACTCTCCTTTGGGGTCTGGCTTGAGCATCTGTGGGCAGCAACAGCAACCAGTCCAGTCCCAGACAGCACAGGTCAGGCAGCCTGGGCTGTTGAGCCCCCAGCAGGCTGCCCTGCTGCTGCCCCTTAGCCCAGGAGCCCTGGCGGGCCCAGCGGCCTGGGGTCCCGCTGCTGAGGGCGCCTGTCAGGCCTCGCTCCACCCGAGTGGAGTCGAGCCACGCGTTCAGTAAACGGACTTTACTCTCCCAGCTTCATCCGTGCTTGTTTCACTGTCCTTGGACAAAGGCTGAGGGTCTCCAGCTCCGGCGGGGGAAGCATATCTCACAGCCCCCTCTAACCTCCACTTCTCCTCGCTCCCCTCCACCACGGGAGCTACATCCCGGGCCCCCGTGGGCTGGGCCAGGCTGGGGGGTGGCAGCCCCTGTTGGTACCCACTGAGGACCCGCTTGGTGTGTGGACTCCATACGTGTCTCCTGATTGCATCTTAGGGCCCAAGACCACATGAGGACTTGGGGTGAAAAAAGATCAGGGAGGGTTAGTGAGAAATTTGTGTGAGTGTGTGTGTGTGTGTGTGTGTGTGAGAGAGAGAGACACACACACACAAAGACAGAGAGACAAAGATAGGTCAAAAAATAATAAAAGACGGAGAGAAAAAACTATGATACACGCAAAAATGTTACGTTAAGTGCAAGAAGACAGACACAAAAGACTACATATTATATGATTCCATTTATACGCAATTTCTAGAAAAGGCAAAACTAGAGAAACAGAAAGCAGATCAGTGGTTGCTGGGAGCTGGGAAGGGAGCAAACAGACTCCAGGGGACTGTTGGGGGTGATGGAGGTGTCACAAAGCCAGTTTGTGGCAATATTTACACAACTGGATAAATTTGCCAAAGCTCATTGAACTGCCCATTTGCAATGGGTGAACTTGATGGCAGAACTGTAACACGTGCCTCTATAAATTTTCTAAAAAAGGAGAAAGAAAGAAAAAGGGCCAGAGGGAGGGGGAAGAAAGAGAGAGAACGGTGAAGCGAAGAGAAGGAGGCGCCTCTCCCTCCTTCCTTTAGGACCCACCCTCCTCAGACCAGGAGAAGCCCTGCTTCCCAGCTCCCCGCTTCTCCCAGAGGCTCCAAAGATAAGATTTTGCCGCAAAGGGGGGCCCTGAGATGAATTATGGTGACGATAGTGTTTTAGAAAGGCTAGACTTGAATTACCTTAAAATCTGGTCCCACGCCTCTGACTTGTTCCAGTTAAACAGTGGTGCAACTGTTGGAAACAAGCAGGTTCGACCAGGCAGCCTAGACCCAAGCTCGAAGATAAGAGCTATTCAAGTTGAAAGTATCTCCATGATGTAAATAAAATTCCTAAAACCTCAGGTTCCTCCATTCACAAACGTGGCCTCAAGCTCCATAAGAAAATGGGCCTCTGTTTTTTAACTGAACTTTAAGGTTGAGGGAAGGTTTGTCCAGGAGCCAATACTGAGGAACATGTAAGAAGGGACAATGCATGTCTAAAAGTGAGTTTTATAGAGAGCTGAATAGAATTCGAGGTGGTTGTGTAAACATCCTGACAGCTCAAACCCACAGTAAGATGTGACAGTGTTTGTGGCAGGTACCCTGAGACTGTCACAGGTTTACATCAGAAAATCATTCGATTTTAGTAAACTATACTCACAGGAAACGATTTCAAAGGCCAGGTGCAGTGGCTAACTCCTGCAGTCCCAGCACTTGAGAGGCCAAGGCAGGACGATTGCTTGAGGCCAGGAGTTTGAGACCAGTCTGAGCAACATAGTGAGACCCCCGTCTCTACAAAAAATTTAAAAATGAGCCAGGCATAGTGGCACATGCCTGTAGTCCCAGCTCTTTGGGAGGCTGAGGCAGGAGGATTGGATGAGCCCAGGAGTTTGGGGTTACAGTGAGCTATGATTGTGCCACTGCCCTCTAGCCTGACCAACAGAGCAAGACCCTGTCTCTAAAAACAAGAAAAGTAAAGCAAACTATTTCAGGGATTTCCACCCAACCAGGAATGCCTCCTATGAGGTCCGGGGCGGGAGAAACACAGGCAAGCTGATGACTACTGAGCTGGAAATTCAACATCAGGCAGTGCAGGGGTCTGCCTGCAGTATGGGGCTTTTTATGGCTTGAGGTACCAAAATGCAGTGGTGAAAAGGGATATATTCACCCTCTCTAACTGGGTAATTGTTGCCAGAATCTATCAGAGGCTGAGCCACAGTGGTGGGACACAGCATCTTTCCTGAAGAGCCAGCATCATGACCCTTGAACATTCATCAACCATTGGCCAGCTACGTGCCGGGTTGCAAGGACACGGGAAGAATGCATAACGCCCACCTGCTTGGCACTCAGTCTCACTGGGACAACAGGACATATATAGAACAGTCAAAGGCATATGAGCCTATGGGTGCCATTTATAGAGCACTTCCTATGAGCCGGGCCTGGGGATAAGCATTTTATACTTCTCTCTCCTCCTTACAATCAGCCTGCGAGGCAGATGGTATAATATTAACCCCATGTTACACGGGAGGAAACCTAACCCCAGGGAGGTTAAGTGACATGCATTTACAGGAGTAAGTGGATCTGTCAACCAAGGCCATGCTCCTGATCCCTGTACTCTGCTGCCAGAGACAGAGGGTGACATCCCTAACCAGCTCAGAAGTCAGGGGACTACGTGGTCGCCAGGGCTGAGGAGTGCAGGGAAGGCACTGGGGGAAGAGAAAAGGGCCTTGAAGGATGGTGGAGCTCAGGCAAGCAGAGAGGTGGGGGTGGGGGCACACACAGATGTGGGGTGTGGTGGGAGCAGCTGGCTAGAATGGGGCCATACGGCAGGGGATCTGTGGGGGCCTCCAGGCCAGGTCAGGGAGCTAAGAGTCGACACGTGGGCAACAGGGAGCTACCAAAAGCCACCAACCCAGGCCAGTGAGGAGAGTGGGAGAAGGGGAGAGCACCCTATTGCTACAGGGCCCAAGGGTGAGTCAGCTCCTGTCGGGAGGCGAGTGTGAACCTTAAAATAGCCACAATGGATAAATGTCTAGTGTGTTAACCGAGCCCCTAGCCCATTTCTATGCATTGGAAGAGAAACCCTACAGCCCTGTCCCAGCCCAGGTGATCCAGGTATCCCTCTCCACTGCCCAGGGAAAGGCAGCCATGGCAGAACACAAAGATAGAGATCATTCTTAGCCCTTAAATCTCAAAATAGGCTTGTGAAACTCTCAGCAGATGCCAGGTTGAGACAAAGTTCTTGAGTCTCAAATCCTGACTGCAAAATCACAGGGGCTCTCTCCAATCCTTGCTGCCCACCCCACAACACTTTTTATAGTGCAAGGAGGGTGGAGGAGGGTTGGCATGGCAACTGCTTCACCTCTTTGTGCCTCAGTTTCCTCATCCTTAAAGTGGGGACGACAGCACCTACCTTATGGTGTGTTGGGAGGATTAAGTGAGTTAACACATGCTAAGCAGTCAGAACAGGGCCGGCACATAGTAAATACTCAGTGAATATTTTGTTGTTATCGTTATCATGGAGGAAGGGTAGGTCTGAGCCCCCGCAGCCCAGAATGGGGAAAGACACCATCCAAGCTTCCAGGTCCCAGAAACACATAGAAGGGCACATGTCCCTGCATAAGCCCACAGGGACTACGGTGATGGGGACCAGGTAATGCCCCCACCACGATACCTGGACACTCCACAAGACCGCAGAACTAAGAGGTCCCTGGAAATAAAGGAGAAAAGGCCAATTGGACTGGAAAACCTAATTGAACAGGAGTTCCCTGAAATGGCTAAAATTGAAGTTCTGCTGTCAGCAGCTATAAGAAGATAGTCAATGTTTTGCACTCCTCAACGTGTGGCCTCAAACCTCGGTGCCAGCAACAAGGTCATCTCAAGCAGGAAAGGCCTGCTCACTATTCCCTCTGCTCTTCTTTCCCCGGTGCTGGCATCCTGCCTGCTGCTCTAGACAAGGAAGGATGGAAATCTGCCCCTCAAATGGTGCTGGTTCTGGTGGGAGTGAAGTCTGAAGTCTTTTCCTGGCGCCTTTTGGCAACCCCAGCCCCTAAGATAAAGAAAATCAGGCCAGGCCTGAACATCTGAGCACTTTCATCTCATGCTGGTCCCCTCACAACCCCTCCTCATTTCCTTGATGTCCCTTCCCCTTTCCTCCCCTCTCCTGCCTTCCTTCCTCCCGTCCCCCCTCAAGATGCAATTCTTTACCTTGTGCCTGTGACAGACTCAAGCCCTGGTGCTCGAGGCAGCTTGGCTGGGCCCAGGCAGCTCCCTTCCGGGAGTGCCATATGGTGTGGCTGGTGGCTCCTCACCCCTGCGGCCTCACAGTGCTGCCCAGTGGGCCAGGCCAGCTCTGCCAGGACACCTGGAAGGAGGCCGTCTCTGGCATGGCAAGAAGGGGTGGGGAGGACGCCGTTGTCTGGAGGGCAGCCGCATTCATTCACGGATTCGGGGAGCGTCACTGAATGTCCAGGTGGCCAGAGCAGGGCAGTTTGGCCCTGCAAGTACAGGTTGGGCCCAGTGCCTGGCATACGGTACCCTTTGCCCGGGCCCACCAGGATGGGCCTCAGGGCATCCGCCACCCAGCAAAGAGCCTGGCACATAGAGGAGGTGCTTGCTGTTTATTGAAACGAAATGAGCAGAAAGAAAGGAGACTCTGCCACGGCTCAGGCACAACCAATGCTGTCCTGGAGCCAGAGGGCGAACGGCCAGCGCCCAGCACCTTCCTCCTGCCCCTTCAGAGAGCTACAAGAATGGAGCCCTCCAACAGACAGGCTTAGAACAAGGTCTGTGGGGAGCCCCCGGTGCTGGGAAGCCACTTGAGGAAAGCAGAGAGATGTGAGACACTCCACAGCCACTGCCCCCGGGGCAGCACTGGGCTCTTGGGCCCTCGTTCCCTCAGCTGCTCTTCCCCCCTCACAAGCTGGTGACCCTGCCATCACCCCTCAGCCTTTCTGCCCTCCCAAGGCAAGGGTCAGCTGGCCCGGGGGGTCCTCTCCCCCAGAGTGGCTCCCAGCAGCCTGATCAAGTGATCCTGGAGCCATGGCCAGTGGCAGGGCACTTAACTCACAAAGGGAGCTGTTCTGGCCACAGGTTTGGAGAGCAAATCACTTCAGGGTGAAGTGGATTAATCATTAAGGACCTTCCATAGGACTGGGGCTGCCTCCCCTGAGTGACCGAACCCCTCCACAGGTCCTGCCGCTGCTGGGGCCGCACAGAGGGGAGAGCTGGGGTCCTCCGGGCCTGGCCGCGGTCCTGGACTCTGGAAAGCAGCTCCCGGGTTCTCCCTGGGCTCCCCAGCCCAGGACCCTGCAGTCTGGGCAGAAAGTTTGCAGGGTTTCCCATCCCAGTGCCCCTCCGGCAGGAGATCCAACCCCCAGCACATGCATCTGCGATCCCTCCAGACAGCCCCGGCGTTCATGTTTGCTTGTTTTCTCATAAAGAAACACTGGAAAGAGACACAGGAAGCGAATAGGGCAGGGGGGACAGGCCAGATGGGACCGGGTAGGAGCAGGACTGCTCAGCAACTACCTTTGACATCATTTAGGGTTTGAACCATGTGACTATATTTCCTATTCAGAAAAGTAGAAACATTTTAAAAATCATGGACAGGGCAACACCAACGCGCGTGCGCACGCACACACACACACACACACACACACACACACACACACACACAGTCCGACTACTCCTGCAGTCCTGATCCAAACAAACCACCGTCTTCTGTGCCTGGATTATTACAGGAGCTCCCTCGCGGTCTTCCTGCACTCACTCCCCAGCCTCCCGCCCATCGTGGATTTCCCGGCCAGACTGATCCTGTTAGAGGCCAGTCAGATCAGCCATTCCCACTGGCTTCCCACTGTTGTAAAATAATGTCCACACTCTACCGCTGCCTTCAAGGCCTTGGGCAATCTGGCTCTGCTGACCCCCTGACCCCATCCCCCCTTCATCTCCCTCCCAGCGGCCTAGACTCCGTGTTGGTCCCCTGAAGCTGCGATCCCGCTCCCACCCCCCCACCCCCTGCTGCAGAGCTCTGCCGCCCCTCTCTCCCCACCTGCACATGGCCTGGGGCACACAGCTGGAGGTGAGCAGCGGGCAAGCCAGCCGAGCTGCATCTGCATTCACAGCCGCCCCCATCGCTTGCATCACCACCTGAGCTCCGCCCCTCCCCCCCTTCCATGGAAAAATTGACTTCCATGAAACCAGTCCCTGGTGCCGAAAGGTTGGGGACCACTACCCTAAAGCACCAGGGATCTCCCCTCAGGCTCAGATATTTGCATTGCTCACTCCGTCTGGTGAGACCCTCCCCAGCCACACAATCCAAACTGCCATTCCCTCCCCTGGGCTCCCCCAGCTGGCCTCAGTGAACTGTCATTTATTGCTATCTCCAGCTCAAATATCCGCTGAACGAATAAGGACAATTCGTGAAGGTCCTGCTGTCCACTCCCCTGCCTCAGGGTGGGGAGCCTAAGCTCCCCAAGGACAATGGTGAACTTTTTAGCAGCCAGAAGGCAGGTGTGATGGCTGCCTTGGAAGGACAGTGATGTGGAGCTCTCATCCAGGGTTGGCCTGGGCACATCCAATGCTCCCCTGGAGCCTCAGCCCAGAAATAGCACCAGCTGGCACTCATGGAGCCAAAGGCCCTGTTCTAAGTGTGTGCACAGATGATCTCCCTTAATCCTCAGATATCCTTACACCCACCCCAGGAGGGGGGTCCCGCTCTCCCCACCGGACACATGTTGGAAGGTGAGCTAAGTTGCCCGAGCTCGCATGGCCGTGGGGCAGCAGGAGGCCTGGCTCCTGAGTTCTCACCCACGCTTGGGCCCACAGGAGCAGAGAAAGGGACGGGGAGGCCCAGGAGGGTGAGCTCCCAGAGGAGAGACCAGAGTGAGAGTCCCCAAGGGACCCAGAGACAAGTTCTGCAGAAGAACACGTGATGCAAACTCCAAAAATGACTTTTACCTCTAAAGGAATGTGAGGAGCCAGGCCCACAACAGACCAGGCAGGAACCCTTAGCTCTCAAGCCTCTTAAAGGTGTTTTATTTGTTTGCTTTTCTTTTTTCTTTTTTTTTTTTTTAACAACAAGGGCACATTAAAAAAAATCAAGAACTACAAAAAAGGGGCCATGTCTTCGAGTCCGTGTTCACATTGTCCCGCGCTGTGGCACCAGGACTGGCCGATACTCCATCCTCACTGGGCCTGCGGCCTCTAGAAAGGGCGCCAGGTCAGCTCCACGCACTAGGCCGCTCCAGGGGCTCGGGCACTGCTCCCTGGACCCCACTGGAGGGGGGCACCTGGAGCCATCCCTGGACTCCTGCTCCTCCCAGGCCCCCAGGACTCTGGCAACCCCCTCCCCTCTCTCCAAACCAGAGCCAGGAGCTGGAGATGTTAGGGAACTTATTTTGGTCCCCACAGGGGACTCTTTCAGGGACAGAGCCCTCCCCTGACCGGCAGGAGATGACACCCCAGCCCAGCCCCACCTTGGGAGGTTGGGGTGTCTCTCCCCAGTCCTGTCTCCAGCCCAGCAGACACCACACTGGTGCCCTGGTTCTCAGCCCTGACCCACCCAGGCCCCATGGCCAGCCCAGCAGCCCCCTCTGCTGACCCCCACCAAGAGGGCTCCCCAAACCCCAGGGCCCTGGCTCAGAAGGAAGTGCTGGGTGAGAAGGGGGCAGAGGGCCAGGGTGAGGGGCACAGAGCTGAGGCTGCCAGGTGGGAAGAGAAAAGCGACAGAGCTGCCCGAGGGGACAGGAAGGCTCCTCAGGCTCTGCAAACAAGAAGGGGTCCTGGGGCATGGGTCAACAGGCCTGGGCCAGGGGGCCTGGGGAGAAAGAGGCAGAAAGAGGCTCCCACTCCCCCCCTCATCCTGCCTGTGGTTACCGTGGGGGCACAGGCCCGGGTGACAAGACCTCAGGCCCCCAGAAAGGGAAACACCACGCTGCACTCAGCCGGGTCTCAGCCCACCCCTCACGGGAGGGTGGGACCCCACCAGCCCAGGCCCTGCCCAGCCCTGGCTCCCAACAGCAACTCCCACTGGCACCCCTCTACAGGCCAACTGGATGGGCAGCTGGTGGGGGGCCCGGCCAACCAGGGCCCCAGCTCCCCAGCTCCTCCTGCCCCGGCCCTGCCCATGCCCTTTGCTCTAGTCTTGCTGCTCATTCATTTCCATGTCGGACACCAGGATGTTCTTCTCAGTGGCCTCGCCTGGGCTGGAGCTGCTGCGGCTGTAGCGGGCACCCTCGAAGGCCCCCCGCTCCATGCTCTGGCGCCGCCGGTAGAGGATGAGGGCCGCAGTGAGCAAGGCCAGGAGCAGCAGCACTGCCATCAGCACCACCACCAGGGCCGCCGGGTTCTCCGGGAGTGCTGCTGCAGGGAGGCAGGCGTCAGCCCCAGCCCTGCCCGCCCGCCCCCCAGCCCTGCCCTCCCACCCGCCAGCCCGCCTTGCCTCCTGCCTACCTGCCCACCACAGGGAGGGGAAGGGCAGGGGCGAGGGCTCCTCTCAGGGCTGCCTGCGACTCACCTGATGGGGAGAAGCTGCTCTCTTCAGCTGCGGGCACGAGGGAGGGGCCAGTTAATAACAGCGGTAATAATCATAATGACAACTTAAGCAACACATATAAGGCACTGTCGCCGTGTCTGTCAGACACTTTACTAACTCATTTCATCTGCACTATAACTCTATCAGGTAGCTACTATTATTATTCCCATTTTACATATGAGGAAACTGAGGACATGGAGTGTAAGTAACTCACCCAAGGTCACAGAGTTGGTAAGTGATGTGGCCAGGATTTGAACCCTTAACCACTACAGAGTGACAGGGGTGTGCTGACCTGTGGGCATTGCTGTCTAGTTCTGGCCAGTCCTAACTTATCCCAGGGGGTCCCAGCTGCCCCGGTCTTGTCTGTTCATGCCTTCCCATCCACGGCGAACCCCGAAGATTGAGAGGCGGCCCCTGGCCCCACCCTAGGACCAGCTGCATGGGGTGGAGGGAGGCTCACTGCGAGGGAGCTTGCAGACAACGCCCATGGTGATGTTGGTGCAGGCGCCAGGGCGCCACAGCCCGCTGCTGCTCTGGATCCAGTAGCAGCTGTTGTGGCTCAGCATGCTGGGGCCCAGGCCGGGGGACCCCCAGTTGGAGTAGTTCACAGCTGTGTTGTCCTGCCAGACCAGGGTGCCTCCTACGGGAGACAAGGCACTAAGGGGGTGTGGGGGAGGGGAGGCAGGAGGGGCAGGAGCAGGTGGGAGAGAGCAGGCCTGGTCCAGCGCCAGCCCCCTGTCCCCAGCCCTCTCCCTCACCAAGCCCCCAGGGCACGGCTCTGGCACAGAGTGGAGGGTGTCCCCCTACAGCCTGAGGCCTGACCCTCCCCACCCACACAAGGTGCTCACCTTTGGGGTTGAAGTTCATGCCCAGCCAGGCGCCCCGACTCTGGCCCTCAGAGCTCTGCAGGTGCTCCCAGACAAACACGTTCTCCATCTCATCCAGAATGGACAGGACCGCCCCGCCCGCTGGACACAAGGGAGGCCCATGTCAGCCCCCCAGAGCCGCCCCAGCTCCTCTCTGCCAGCCTATGTGCGCATGTGCATGTGGCAGGAGTATATACATATGCCATATAAGGTCTCTGCGTACTAGGACGGGGTGTGGGGACTTGTGTAAGTGCTGGCTATGGGTAGAGTGCAGCGTGGGGACCACATCCATGGGTCTCTGAGTGTCCACGAGAGGCGGTTGCCACCTGTGGGCTCCAGCGGCCTCACCCACCTCTCTGGCAGCGCTGCAGCGCCTCCTTGTGGCCCAGCAGCAGCTCCATGTGGAAGGAGTAGCAATGCTCCCGGAAAGGAATCCACGCTGAGTCGGCCAGGCCCTGGGGACAGCTGCCATGGTAGCTTATTTTTCGGGGAGGTGGGGGCCCTGTGGGGGTACAAGACTGAGGAAGTGGCCCAGAGTCCTCCTGGGACCACTTACACCTTGCCACGCCTGGGTCGCAGCAGGTGGGCACTCACCACTCTGAACCCCACACACGGCCCCCTGCAGCTTGGTGTCGCAGCTGGTGGTGCGCCAGGTCCCGTCCACATCCACGTAGGCACAGCCCCCCGGCTGCTGGGGCTCCCCGTCCTGCCAGCTCGCGTAGCTCAGGGGCTCCTCTGAGACCCAGGAATACCGCCGGGAGCCCTGCGCACGCACCAGGGGCCATGGGTGGGAGGGGCAGAGAGGGCAGCGGATGGGAAGGGACGGGGACGAGGGTGCCCACCTCCTCACTGGCCAGCCCGATCCAGAGCGGCGTGCGCAGCCCGCGGGCCGCCTGCGTGAGGAAGGCCTGGGTGTAGGGCCCGGGCACGCGGGCCAGGCTGGTGTTGCGGCTCTCGCACAGCAGGAGGGCATCGTGCCAGCGCAGCGGCTTCTGCAGCAGCCGGAAGGTGCCGTTGAGGTAGGAGAGCTCGGCGCCCGGGGCAGGGGGCAACGCTGCTGGGGATGGGCTCAGGGAGGGGTCTACAGGGAAGGGGGCAGGGCTCAGGCTGGGCTCTGCCTCCCTCGCCCCATTCCCAGGCATGAGGCCCAGGGAACACCGGACATCAGGTGAAGACGAGGCTCCACCTGGGTACAGCGCTGGCACAGATCAACACTCGGTGTTAACCACTGTTGTTATCCATAACACATGTTTGCTAACACACAAAGGCGGTGGCTACTGCCTTGACCTGCTCCCACCGGAGGAGCCCAGGGCATAGGGAACCCATGCATGGAGCTGCAGGTGCCTTGGCCATGGAACCTCAGGGTCCCTGACACCACATGTGCCAACATTTCACGCAGCTCAGTGTCTAGCTCTCCCCATCAGCCCTCTGTACCCTCAAACCTTCCTCCTGAGACCCCAGGCACTCACTGCCTTTCTGTCTTATGGGCAACTTGCCTCTCTGCCCATCTGCTTCCCAAGCAGATACATAACTCTGGGGGTAACCAAGGCCCCCCTGAGGCCAGGGACCATGTTTCATCCCTCCTGCCATGGCCCACAGGATCCAGCCCATGCCAGGACACGGCTGGGGATTCCAAGCTCACTGGTGACACGTACCTGTGCCCTTCTGGCAGATGAAGCCATGTGTCTCCTCCGTGCAGCTCCGATCGTCCCAGCGGCCAGTGAAGTGGGCTGAGGGGCTGTGCAGGACCACCGCACAGCTGGTCTAGGGGGAGGGAGCTGCTCAGGGGAGCCCCAGCAGCTGCCCCCCTTGCTACTGCCCCCAAAAGGCTGCAATCTGAGCAAAAAGGCTGGAAGAGGGGAGATCCCAGGGCAAAGGCAGCCCTGTGGGCTGGCGGGTAGAGAGGGGAGTGGGAAGAGTATCCTCACCGGCTTGTTGCCACTGGGAGCAGGACTAGGGCCAGAGGGCTCCCCAGGTGCCCAGTTGGCATACAGCAGAGGCTCCTGTTCCACCCACTGGAAGTCCCTCTGCGCAGCATGGAGGCCAATCCAAAGGTCAAAGGTCACATTGGGCAGACTAGCTGTGATGAATGCTGCAGACCCCAGAATAGAGTCATGAGTTACAGGGTAGCCCCTGCTGGCTCTGCTCGAGCCACCTGGGGAGACTGTCAGAGGATACCGGGGCCTCCCCATGGGCTGTCCCTACCTTGCTCTAAGGGGTTTGCAATGGTGACCAGCTGGGCCTCTTGCTGTTCACAGGAGAACTGTGCCTCTGACCACTTCACCTGGTCCTGGGGGTCCTGGCCCTGGATTCGGAAACACTGTGGGGCAGAGGGAGAGGTGTAATGTCCAGCTCCACCTCCCCGACCCACACATCCAGAAACCCTGCGGTGCACCCCTCAGCAACAGGTCCTGGGGGGCCTTTAAGGTCCAAGAGAGAACAATAGCTGAGAACCAGGACATCTGGGTCTCCTTGGGCACCCTCCCCACCTGGCACAGCGGATTCACACACACTTGCCCACACTCTGGACAATTTTTAAACGGGGGGATTTCTTTGGGCCACCAAAGGCCCTACTACCTATGACAACAGCACATGGGCCAAGCACTGGGAAGATGGGGACAAGATCTGTCTTGCTTTCTGCTAAACACCTTTCTGAGTGATGTTTGAAATCTGTTAGCTTGCCCTTTGAACTTACATCATTTCTACAATACTTTTATCTTTGTCATTTAATAGTCTTTGTTAGGCAGTGGCTTCTAACTCTGTAATTTTACATTTTTCTTTTCCTACCTTCATTACCTCTGTAAGGTTAAGAGAACCCTGTGTGGGAAATCTCTTTCTTAGAAAATTAATGATTTACAGTAATTTTCTGCTCAGAGGCAGTGCAAGGAGGAATAAAGTGTGTCAGGAAGCTTTGGTATCATAAAGATGGGGTTGGGGGTCAGGGAAGGGGAGCTGGGGTCAGGGAAGGGTAGCAGGGGTCAGATTCCAGCTCTGACTTAACCTTTCTGGCTTAAACTTACTCTTCTGTAAAGTGGGAATAAAAAGCCTGTCTTTTGGGGTCATGTTAAGGATTAAAGACAACAGTGCATGACACAGAGTAGGCACTTAACCAGTGAGAGCTCTTACTATTAATGATTAGTTCCAGCACCAGCTTTACTGATGCAGATTTGGGGTAGAAAATTGTAAATCCAGAAATAACACAAGAGATTCTTGGAGGTTTGTCACAAAGTTCATGGCTTTTATTTCACAGATGTATCAGAGCCATTATGAGGACCCACGTAAATAGGTGGTAGAATCAATCATAAAATTAGAAGCAGCAAGGTCACCCCAGTACCAGCAAGAAGTAACAGCTAAAGGGAGAGAGTATTTAGTTCAGTCCAGTGAACACTCAGTGCATCCCTGCCACATGCAAGTGTCTCAAGGGGTATGGCCAGTGCCAGTGGCCCTGCCCTCCAGGAGCTTAAAGCTAGTGGGAAAGACAGACCTGTAAACACTTTACCTACATTCAAATGCTACAGGGACACAAAGGAGGGCACAGAACTCACTTTAGCAAGGTGTTTGGGGCAGGTAGTGATGGAGCAAACAGCCCAGCATACTTCAAGAGCTTTCCATAGGGCAGAAGAGTAACTGGTACAATGACAATGATGCTGACGCATTAAGAAGGGGACCAATAACATATATAAAATATATTCTGTTTAATAATTAGGTGGAGGAAGCCATGAGGAAAAGTTTTTGGAAAAATTTAATGACATGAGAGAATGCCCAAAATGTGATACTGACAAAGAAAAGCTGGGTATGAAATTATGTTATTTAGTATGATCTCAATTACCTGGAAAAGGCGGGAAGGAGAGTAACAAATATTGATAGTGGTGATCTCTGGAGACTGTGGGTGAGTTTTGTTTTGGGGGTTTTTTTGTTTTTTTAGAGACAGGGTCTTACTCTGTTGCCCAGGCTGGAGTACAGTGATATGATCATAGCTCACTGCAGTCTCTAACTCCTGGGCTTAAATGATCTTCCCACCTTAGCCTCCCAAGTAGCTGGGACTACGGGCACAGGTCACTGTGTTTGGCTAGAGTTTGTTTTCCAAAGTTTTAATAATGCACATGCCTTAATTTTCTTTAAGGTAGAAGAGATGTAATATTCCTTTGAATATTCTGAGGAGGGGAGGAGGTCCTTGACACCTACTACTGGCTGCATTCCTATGTTTGACAAGGATTTATGGATTATATTATCCATAAATTAGTGTATTAGATTAGTGTAAACTAATCTAATCCTCACAATAGGGCTAAGTGGTCTTAAAACGTCCTGCAAGAAGCCATAGCTTGAAGTTAATACAAATGATGCCAGCACACAAGGAAATGATGGCCTTCTCTTCCATCATTTGATGGAATGATGTGGTTGATGAATTCTTTATCAACCACTAGGTAAAAACAATGAAGGTCTAATCTGGTCTAATAAATCAGCCCATGGATGCAAAAGTAACCACTCTGGGAAAAAAACTCACACTATGGAGGAAGCATTTGGAAAACATGTTTAGAAACACATCTACTCTGATCCACTCTGATTAATTTTATCACCCTGAACTTTCCTATCTGCATACCCAAAACACTTGGGAAGAGAATTTTCTAAATGTTGTTTTAAAAAAAATATTCCAAAGACTTTTTTTTCCATTAAAAAATTGGAGAGTTTGAAATTCTACTTTATTTATTTTTTTATTGATACATAATATTTTACATATTTATGGAGTACATGTGAGTATTTGTTACATGCATAGAATGTGTGATGATCAAGTCAGGGTATTTGGGGTATCCATCACCTTGAGTGTTTATTATTTCTACGTGTTGGGAAAAATTCAAATCCTCTCTTCTAGCTACTTTGAAATATACAGTACATTGTTGCTAACTATAGTCACCCTACCCTGCTAAAAATATGGACCACTTCATGAATTTACGTGTCATCCTTGCACAAGGACCATGCTAATCTTCTCTGTACCATTCCAATTTTAGTATATGTGCTGCTGAAGCGAGCACCAAAGCCTTTTTTTAACCCTGTTGATCAGGTCTTCTGATTCGTTCATGAGGCAGATGGAAAGACAGAAATTTACTAGCCACTTTTCCAACAATAACCTTTGTTTAATTGGTAGGAGGACTGAAAAATGGGGAGAATGATTTAGAAAGCCCAACTAATGATGGATGAACTTTTTTTACTTCAATCTATTTCTCTTTGTGAGGAATCTTTTTTTTTTTTTTTTTGTGAGATAGGCTCTTGCTCTGTCATCTAGGCTAGAGTGCAGTGGCATTGTTATAGCTTACTCCAGCCTCAAACTCCTGGGCTCAAGTGATAATCCTGCCTCAGCCTCCCAAGCAGCTGGGACTACAGGCGCTTGCCACCATGCCCAGCTAATTTTTACATTTTTTGTAGAGATGGAGTTTCACTATGTTGCCCAGGCTGGTCTTGAACTCCTGGCCTCAAGCAATCCTCCCGCTTTGGCCTCCCAAAGCATTAGGATTACAAGCGTGAGCAGCCAAAAGTATTATTTTTAAATCTTTAGCTCATGTTTTATATTGTTTTGTTCTTGTGCATATTTTATTATATATAACATTAGTCGTATTAGTATGGAAGTAAATATATATATTTTATTTACATATACACATATATGTAAATAAAACATACACACACATAATGGGTATGTATGTGCAATATTTTGTTTTACTGATAGGAATCATTATCAAAATGTTTGGCAACCACTGATCTAGAAAACTCACCAAAGTATTTGGACAGCCTCTCTTCTGGTGAATCAGAAGGTGTTAATACATTAAGTCATTTTCCTACGAGTCTGGCCCTGGCATTGAGGCCAAGTAAAAGAGAGGTTGGTGGATACAGGCAAGAGGCCATGACTCTGCAGTTGCCAAACAGCCAAGACTCCTGAGGCTCAGCCTTCCCATGTTCACATCCTCTCCTCTGACTCCCTTGGATGCCCCTTCCCACCTCCTACCTTGTTGAGGAACTGGTTCCAGCCAGAGGGGCAGCCCCCCAGGGCTGTAGGTGGCAGGTCTGGGGGCTGTGTCTCTCTGGTGCTGTTGCTGCGCTTGCAGATGTAGGGCAAGGCTGTCAGGCACCTCTGGTCCCCCCAGTCCTCTGTGGAAAGTGGAAGTGAGGGCAGTCACCCCCAGGGCAGGGCAAGGCAGGGCATGGCAGGCAGCACATTTGGCCTTGTGCCCTAAGAAGAGGCTGGGCTGAGGCTCAGCGCCTGTGTCCAGCTCTGAACTTGAGTCCTTTGTGGCTTCAGGGCCATGGAGACAGGCCTACCCCTCTCTGGGTCTAGCCTTTCTTGGGTTGTGGGAACAAAAAGAACGAGAAGAGAATGATGACCCCTGCCCAGGCTCACCTTACTATTCCCAACATCGACCCTCTCCACGGCTGACTGCGCCCTCTGCCCCCGCCTTGCCCTCACCTCGGCTGGTCGTCATGTACACGCACTTCCTGTCCTTGCCAACAGGCCGAGGTTTGCCTGGTGCCCAGGAGATGAAGTTTATAACAGAACCATCTGTCCACCTGCAATGGCACAGAGCAGGGGTGATTCCAGCACTGGCCCAGGGCTGGGCCTGCCTTGTAGGCAGCAGTGAAGGCTGCAGGAAAGGGGGCAGGGAAGGGTCAAGTTCAGGGGCTTAGTGGCTGCAGGCTGAGGAGTGGGGTTACTGAGCTCAGTGCAGCTGGGGACCCAAGTACCTGGTGCTTCCAGATAAGGCCCCAGCCACCCCAGGCACTCATTTCTCTGATGAGAAAAGCAGCCTGCGAACCCCAGGGTAGGAGGCCCAAGAGCAAAGACATGCTCAGATTCTCAGATTCCTATGTGCTCCTGGTCCTTCCTGCCTCAAGCCCCTGATTCATGGTAGGTAGGCACTGACTACAAAGAGGCCCCTCTGGACCATCATATGTTCTGCCCATGTCCTGAGAGGGGTCATTCATCATTCATCATGAATGATCCCAGATGTACTAGAAGCTGCCACTACTCAGTGACTAATGTGTGCTGGATGCTGTGCTAAGGACTTCACATATGTTATATCTGATGCTCACAACAATCCTACCAGGCAGGCTCATTATTCCCATTTTCAGATGCTCAAGGCCACACAGCCTGCAAGAGGCAGAGCTGGACTCACTATAGGTCTATCTGTTTCTGTGTTCTGTGCGCATGATCAGCTCCCCCCCATACACACACCTGCTGCCCCCAGGGTTCCTACCTGAAGCGCCCGTCACTCTCCGAGGTGTGCAGGCCGATCCACCAGTGCTGCTCCTGGCCCCGGGAGAACTGGAGAAGCCGGGCAGGCAGGTGTGCGTTGGCAGCCTCCCTGCCCCCACCCCGGGCCTGCCCTCTCCCAGCCTGCAGCCCCCCTGCTCCCTCGAGAGCCCACCTTCTGCAGGTTGTGCCCCAAGAAGTCCAGCTCGGCCTGGCTGTGCACGGAGGTCAGCTCGGCCTGGAACCACGTGCAGATGCGCTGCGCCTGCGCCCACGTGGAGTGGTGCTCGAAGAACTTGTACTCGGCCTCCTGGAAGCGCTGCCACTCCCGCCGGCCTGCATGAGCAGCGCAGGGCACGGTGAGCGGCAGTCAGGGGGCCACGGCTGCACGCCAGGCCCGGGCAGAGGCGGGTGCCACATGCCAGAGCCAGGCGGGCCTGCGAGCACGTCGGACCCCGGGCAGGCGCTGCGCCAGGCCCAGGGCTTGGCCCTCCTTCTACGGAACGGAGGCCAACAGGGCTGCGGACACCCAGATCCGAACCAACTCAGTACCCTTTCTCTCGGCTGGAACCCTATGCTCCTTTCGTTTCATTCAGGCCCGGCAGGGCCCCGCCCCAGAGGTGATGCCCCCTCCCCTGTCCAGGCCGCGGTGGGTGGCGCCGTGGGATGGGGGCCTCACCTTGAGGGCTGTCATCGGGCTCCTGCACGTCTGCACCTAGGGGGACAACGAGGACAGGAGACGCTGTAGGGGAAAGGAGACCCTTCCCTGCACCCTGAGTCCCCCAGTGCCACCCCACCCAACCTCTAGGGATCTTGCAGATCCAGTCCAGCTGCGTCTCGCACTGCATGGCCACCCACTGGAGGGAGGCCAGGTCGAGCACTGCACAGCCCCGAATATCGTCGTCGTCATGCCGGCTCCGGTCGAAATTGTGGTAAGAGAACTGGAGAAGGCAGGTGGAGGGAAGAGAAATATGAGGCACAAGGTGCAGGCTAGCCCCGTGCCCGGAACATGTGGACAAGAGCCTGGCCTGAGCTAGGAAACCCCAGTCTGGGCCGGGCGTCCTCTCTCCGACCTACTTTCCTTTACCTGCCAGCTCTGACCAAAGCCCCTGCCTCTGCTAAACCCCACCCACCCCAGGCCCCGCCGGGCCCCGCCCACAACCCGGCCCCACCCACAGAGCCCCTCCCCTCCTCCCCTCCCCGTCCCGGTCTCTGGTTCTGCCTCCGCCAGGCCCCCTCACCCCTAGGCCATCGCTCCAGCGCCAACTCTGACCCCCTCCAGGATCCCGACGGTTCAAGCCCATCCAGAACCAGTGCTGCTCGTGGATCTCGGGCTCTGATTCACTTCAGCACAACACGGAGAGGGGACAGAAGAGAGGGGCAGTGAGAGGGCGGGGCGCAGACATGCCCCGCCGCCTGCAGCAGAGGCCTGGGGCCTCTCCATCTGGGCTTCGCAGGGACCCACCAATACACCACTGGGGCCACTTTTATAAAGTTCTCTCCCCTGAGAGAACTGGGGAGAGCTAGACTGGGTGTCCAGTTCCAGGGGCCCTGGCCGGGACCCTTGACTTCTTCCATTTGGCTTCCTTTTGGGTGGAGGATGCCCTGCCCAGTGAGGTTCTGCATGCTTCTCCTTTAGGGAGTTTAGGAAGTTCATGGGGATATAGCAGAGACCTTAAATAAACCTGGATTTAAGTCCTGGTTCACCCGTGGACCAGTTCTGTGACCTTGGGCCAATAACCTAACCTCTCTGTCAACCCACAAGGGTCAATGGTAACATCTACTTTATAGGGCTGAGAGGACTGAGTGAGGGCTCTGTGTTTAGCACAGTACCTGGTATGTGTTGAGAAGTGATGAACATGTGCTATATTATAATTACTAGGCAAATAATGTAACTTGATGTTTGCTGGGAGGGGACACCCCTGGAATTAAGCTCTCAGGAAGCCTGGATCCACCTGGCTTTTCCCCAGTGCTAAGGGATTATAGGTGCTGTGTGTCATAGGACACTCAGAGTCCACAGGACAGAGATGGGGTCCTGGAGGGATATGCATGGGCAAACACTCACAGTTGCAACCCTTCTCTTCCTATCTCTCAGGAAAACCTGTTTATTGAAGAGTGTGGGTTATTATGGAATGGTGTAAGGTGTGGGGGGGAAAAGCTCAACTAGGATCAGCTGATGGAAGATTTTGCAATGGAGAAGGAGTGGAGATCACTTATATAACAGTCTGTGAGTCTGGCGGGGCACTGCTGGCTCCATGATGCTGGTGAGCAACATAAAGTCTCTCATGAGTGAGTGGATCACACCAATGTGTTCTCCCAAGACTCCAGGGGACCATGGGTACTTGAGGGGCACAGGAAGGTCCTGCCACACAGGTCTTTCCAAGCCCTCAGACAGGCCTCACGGGGGTCACCTTCACTCTGCCTGTCCCCTACCCAGCAAAACCAAGAGTCTGCCAGCCACACCTGCTCCCACACACGTGCAGGCAGCCCCCCGACCTGACTCAGTACCCAAAGATCTTGTTGAGCATGTTGGCCACAAAGTGCTCCTCCTCATAGCTGGCCAGGCTTAGCAGCTGGGCCCCCAGCTCCCGGCAGGCCCCCTGGGCCTGGATCCAGCTCTTCTTGTCCTGCAGCCGGTCTGAGCTGAACACCTACAGGAGCAGAGTCCAGCTGTCTAAGCTGTCCCCACTGTCTCACCCTCCAGGGGGCACCTGCTGCCCTCCCCATGACAGCATAGGAGGGGGGCTGGGGCCTCATTGGACGGGGGCTTAAGCTAGCTAATGGAAATCCAGTTCATCCAAGAATGAGCCCCGGCGGAAGGGAGTAGGCACAGTCAGCTCCTGGAGAGTGTCCCTGTGCCTCAGGGATCTGGGCTCTAATCCCAGCAGAACCATTACTCACTATGGGCAAGTCCCTTCCCCTCCCTGGACTTTAGTTTCTGCATGTAATAAAAGACCCTGGACAACGTCAGTGGCTCCCAAACCTAGCAGGGCTCAAAAATACAAATTACCAGGCCTAACCCGGGTCTAACAAATCCAAATCTCCATCGTGGCAGCCTAGATTTTATTTTTAGCAAGTTCTGCAAGCGATTCTGAAGAACAGCCAGGCTGGCCCCAACATTTGAGAACCTCCAAAATCAACGACCTATGGTTCCTTCAATTCCTCAAATGTTTATTGAGTACCTACTACGTGCCAGACCTCAGATTCTACTGATGAGTTTCACCAGAAATAATCTCTGTCTGCAGTCTGATGTATCTCTGGATTGTAGCTGGTCTCACTGGGACCCCCCAGGTGAGCTGCTCCTTTGCTCCTATCCACCCCTGCCCTCCGCTGCCATGCCAACAGGCTGCCCTACCTTATAGCAGTGCCGGAGTTTGGGGTCCGAGGCCCAGCCCTGGGGACAGGATCCAGTGAGGCTGGGTGTGGGGTCTGGCCCAGGCAGCTCTGGAGTCACTGGAGTGCCCAGGCTCTGCCGGCAGATGTAGCGAGCCCGGAAAGAGGTGCAGTTCTTCACCTCCCACAGCCCCATGGCGCTGCCCGTGGCCAGAGCCACGCAGCCCCCACGGCTGTACCCTGAAGGAGGGAGAAGAAGGGAGAAGGGAGACCCACATACTGAGAAGGACTCACAATCTGGTCCTCCCTCATGTCCCTGCAGGGCACCACCATGGGCCTCAAACTGGGAACTAGCTTGGCCATCTCTACAGGGTCATGCTTCCTGGGGTCCGGGCCCAGGTGTGAGGAAGGGAATGGGGACAGAGTCCTAGCTCTGTGTTCACTCACTGTGAGACTTTAGGCAAGTTGCTTAACCTCTCTGAACCTGACCCGTTATCTACCACATTAGGTTTTTGAAAGGGTTAAAAAGAGAATGAATGTAAAATGGTAACAACAGCAATAACAAGCACTGCATTTTGCTCACTGTTCTAAACACTTCGCATATAGTAACCCTTCACATATGTTAGCACTTCACGTATATCTAAGCCTCACATCAACCCTATGAGGAAGGCACCATTATTTCCATTTGACAGATGAGGAAACTGAGGCTCAGAGGATGCACAGCTAGTAGACAGGAGAGTCAGGATCTGAGCCGGGCAGTTTGGCTCCAGAGCTTGTGCTCCTAACCACTACGCCACACTGTACAAATGATCCCTTTACTGGGAAGGCCTGGGGTTGGGTCCTGGCAGGGCAAGTCCACCTGGGCCTCCCAGCCTCACCAAGTGGCAAGTCAGAGAAGGGGCTCACCGGGCTGGTCCCGGTTCCAGTGGGTGTACATGACTTCGTCCCCACTGAGCCAGCGGAAGGAGCCAGTGCTGTTGAGGTCCTGCAGGGCTGTCCAGAAGTGCTCACCCTCCCAGCTGTAGATGAGGCTGCTGACGAAGGCCTGCTCGAACCTTCAGGAGACAGGCTGGTCAAGGCAGGGAGTTCACCCCCCACCATTCCCTGGGCTCCAGGCCAGATGCCCTGCCCTGGAAGCTTGGGTGCTGCCCTTGGCCAGTAACTTGCTAAAGGAGGTGGGGACCCCTGGGGGCCCTGCAGCTGCTTCATGGAGCCACCCAGCTCTCCATAGCACTTGCCTTGCTTAGAAGAACATAGAGAAAATCAGGCACAGCCAAGTCCTGTCTTTCTCAGGCATCCAGCCCACACCATCCCTGCCCTGGCCCTTGCCCAGGCCCTGCCCCATACTGGGGTCACGTAACAAGTAAGAATCATTCTTGTGACAAGATTTTTAAAAGGCCCTGGAGGCCACTGAGGCTTAAAGGACTCCAGGTCCCTCTGGGCATGATGGTAGGATGCTACACCATCTGGTGGAGGGGCCTCATTAGGCCCGGGCGTGGGGAAGGACTGCTCAGGGCATCCACCCCCTCCTGTACCTGTTGGTGATGGTGACCAGCTGAGAGCCGTGGTCAGTGCACAGGCGCCGGGCCTCACTGTAGATCACTTGGTCCTCCCCAAGCCAGTAGCAGGATGGGCTGTGCCATGTCCAACCCTGGCTCAAGAGAGTGAGCAGAAGAGGGGCATCTGTGGGGCTGATGACTCTCCACCCTCTCCCACAAATCCTGGGGTGGGGGTGCCCTCAGGTGCATCACTGAATGTGTGCAGGACAGAGGGGCCTGGTTTGACCCCAGAGATAGCAGTTCCTGGACTGTGTTCTGCACTGTGTCCTTCTCCCCCACCCCCCTCCCCACCACCACCCACAACTGTGGGCCTGGGGGTGGAAGCGTAGCCCGGGGCAGCCATCGATGGAGAGGCAGCCGGCCACCGGCCCACAGCCTGGCTCAGGAAGATAAATGGCCCATCAGACACCTCTCTTCAGCATTTAACCTAAGAGACAGTGGGGAGATTGCCAGCTGGCTGGGAAAGCAGAGCTGAAAATCTGGGGACAGTTGCCAGGATGGAGAGGGGCTGGGTAGTCCCCAGGGGCCTGGAAAAGCTGGAGTACACAGGGCATGTGCCAGGCCTGGGGTGGGAGGAGGAGCTCAGAAGAGATGGTGGCAGGCACTGTGTCGCTGTGGGCGGCTGGCAGGAGCCAGGGCAGAAGAGAAGTGATGTGTGTGTGGTGGGGTGGCCCTTCTGCCCAGCAGGGGCTGTGCTGAAGCCCTGGTGATCCCGGGGTGTTAACCATGGCCATTCAACGCCCCACACACATTCCAGGCTGGCCCTGGTGCTCCCTCCGCCTCGCCTGAGCAGGACAGAGCCCTGGGCCAGGCCTGGCCATGCTGGTCCCCAGACACACAGCTGGACTCAGGTCTGCTCTCCCTGCTCTCCCATTGGATCAGGCCTGTTGGCGTTTCCTGCTCATCCTCTGTGGGAGGGTTTGGGGTGCAGATGGGGTGGGGTGTGGTATGGGGCTTAATCCAAAGGAAGATGGAGAGAGGAGCCGGTGTGACAGCAAGGGGGCTGGCAGGAAGGACAGAAAGATTACAAAGTGTCCTTTCTCAGCACTCGCTCCACACCCCTCCACACCTCTCACACCCCAGCTGCTCAGCTGGGGGGCCTGGAGCAGGGAAGTGGGTCCTTCACCATCACCACCCCGCCCTCAGTCTACATTCACCCCCGATCACCTATTCACCGTTCATTCCTTCACCCCTTCCCTCCCTGAACACCTTCTGGAAGACCCCTGGGGCTAAGAACACAGGAGAGAGAAGGCACATACTGAGTGGCCTCACTCCTCCAGGGCAGATGAGCAGCTCGCACACTGGATCAGAGATGGGGAAAAGCAGGACTGGGCGTGCGCAGAGGCCACTCCTTACCCAGCAGCCTTCACTCGCCATGACTGGGCCAGACCCGGGGGACGGGGCGGCAGACCAGCCCACACCCCCTTGTTCTCTGCTGCCACTGGGAAGTGGCTTCCCCACAGAGAGAGGGCTCAGGGCTGGGGCTGGGGAGCTCTGCTTCCTCCCAACAGCCCCCACCTGGCCCACCCCATCCAATATCACTCCTTCAGGAACGAAGCAGTTTGGAGAGCTGAGAGAAGGGGGCACCGAGGGGGCAATGCCATGCGAGGCTGCAGGATTCCATCCACCCCTGTCTCCAGGGAGCCCCTCTGGCTGGCCCCACCCAGGGCAGCTCCAGAAACACCCTCACCTTGCGGCAGCCGTGGTCCTCCTCAGCAGCCCCCTGGCTCAGTTGGCCTGCCTTCTTGCAGATGGACGGCAAGGATTGGTTACAGGGACTGTCATTCCAGCGGCCTTCCTAGGGACACAGGGTGAGGGAAGAATCTTAGCCCCCCTACCCCCAAACCTCCCAAACCCTTCTTGGAACCTGGTTTCTAGACCTGGCCCTGCCCCTGACTTGCTGTGTGACTCTGAGCAATAGACTTGAAGTCCCTGTGTCCCAGGCTGCACACTGGGGAGAGCAGGATTAGTTCAATAAGACTCAGGGTCGATGACAACACAAATAATTGATGTGCAAATGCCTTGAAACTTTAACAAGCACCATCTAAATGGGAAAAGGTGTTCTTTTAAATTATTTATACCTCAGTCTTACAAACATCAAAAACAAATTGACTAAGATTGTTAGAGTAACCCATGGTGGGATAGACAGCTGGGATTTCCAAGATATCTAGCAAGTGCCTGCAGAGCCAGAGTGAACAGAGGCCGGTGTGCCCAGACCTGAATCTCAGCTGATGAAGCTGAACAGCAATTTAGACCTCGGATCCTGCTGGCACCTCAGCCCTCCCCGCCAGCAGTGTGTCTGCCTCTACACTCTATCCTGAGGGCAGCCATGTTTGTGTATCCCAGCACCCAGAAAAATGCCTTGGCACATAGTAGACACTCAGTAAATGTTTTTAAATTCTTAAATAGCATCCCCTGAGACAAATGGCTCTGCCACTGTCATTCCTGCTACTGTTTGCAGTGTCTGACAGCAGAATGACCTATCATCTGTCCCTGGGACAGGTAGTCTGTTCTTATGGTTTTATACCTTTTTAAAGGGTCTCTTAGCTCTGCTTAAAGCCCTGCATCAATTCCTTCACCTACCCGTACCGTGTTTAAGCCAAAACCATGGCAAACTGTCATAACCCCATAATTTCTTTTCTTTTTTCTTTTTTTTTTTTTTTAGACAGAATCTCACTCTGTCGCCTTGTGTAGAGTGCAGTGTTGTCATCGTAGCTCACTACCACCTCAAACTCCTGGGCTCAAGCGAGCCTCTTGCCTCAGCCTCCCAAATAGCTGGGACTACAGGCGCCCACCACGACACCCAGCTAACTTTTCTATTTTTAGTAGAAGCTAATTTTTCTACTTTTAGTAGAGACAGGGTCTCACTCTTGCTCAGGGTGGTCTTGAACTCCTGAACTCAAGCAATCCTCCCGCCTCGGCCTCCCAGAGTGCTAGGATTATTGGCGCGAGCCACCGTGCCCGGCCCATAACCCCATAATGTCTGAGAAGGCAGGACTCTGGGCTGGGTAGGGTCGGGGGAGTGAGGGCTGGCAGAGAACAGCCCTACTTGTAGAGCATCTCCACATAATGTGGGTTCTGATGCCACCTGCTGGTGGGGAAGGGCAGCTGGCAGGAGGTGAAGAATGCGCCAGGCAATGTGCCTAAGGCTTCACTAGAATTAACTCCTTTAATCCTCCAATGACCCTCTAGTAACTTGCCCAAGTTGACTCAGCTAGTTGGGGTGGAGGTGGGATTCAAACCCTGGCAGTATCGGCATGTGGAAGGAAAGGACTGCTGAGGGGACAAGGCAGAGTTGAGGGGATTCTAGGCAAGTGCTGATATTAGGTTGTCCTTCAGCTGGGGTAGTACCAGGAGGGTGGGGGTGTATTCTGTGTGGCCTTGTGGTAGGGAGAAGGGGGTCTCACCGGCCCCCAGATGGTGACACAGTCCTCCAGACTGTCCCGGAAGTTGTTAGGCTCAAAGGGGTGCCAGTGGGTGAAGCTCACAAGGCTCCCGTCGGACCACTCGAAATTCATCTGCAGTTTCAAATCGTTGAGGCCGATCCAAAGTTCCTCCACCTCTGGGGGTGCAGCAGGAGAGGAGGACAGAGAAGACACTGAAAAGTCAGCCTCAGCCACCAGCAGGAGAGGAAGGATTGAGGGCAGGACAGGGTGGGCAGTGGAGAGGCCCTGTCCTCCACCCCAGATGCATGAATGGGCAGCTCCTCACCTTGCTTGATCTGCTTGGTGATGAATTCCAGCTCGGCCATGCTGTGGATGCTGAGCAGGTCGCCGCCACCCCGCAGACACGCCTTCTTGGACTCCTGCCAGCTGCGCTTCTCTGCCTGCAGGCGGTAGCAGTGGCCCTGGAAGGGCTGCCAGCTTGGCTCACACTCCACCTTCACGTTGGCCCACCTGTCTACAGAGACCCACGAGGCCACTGCTCAGAGACCCGGCCGCCAGTCCAGGCACCAACCAGCTGGGTGTCAACACGGGAAACGCCTCCAAGACACCTCCTCCCCAAACCTGTCCCAGATCAGCCCTCTCCAGTGGGACAGGTCTTGGAGATACTGCAAAGACAAAACCTTCCAGGGCTGCTGGAGGCCCAGGGGCAGAGACCCAGGTGGTGGTGACAGATTCCACCCTGGACAGGACAGCCCCTCTGGCTTCGGCTCTCAGAAAAAGATGAGTGGGGAGTGAGGACAAACCAGGCCCATGAGCTTCAGTATCCTCCTCTGAAAATGGGGTTTCCTGCTCTGAGATTCAAACTTAGCTCATGGCCACCTTGGCAAATAAACAGAACCACTATTACTCTCTCAAATAACATTTATTGAGTGCTCACTCTGTGCTGGTCTGTCTGGGCAGTCCTGGATGAAGAGAGTGGGGAAATGGGGCCTTGAGCCACTAAGGGGCCCAGTCAGGCCCACTGGGAGTCTAAGGTCGTGATGGGTGGGCGGCCAGGAACATCACGGGTGCGCGAATCAGTACAGATTGGCCGCATCCCCTGGCCGGGTTTCCTCCTCTTGATCCTTCCCCCACCCACATATCCTCTCCCCGCACCCCAGAGCTGAGAAACCCACCAGTCCCAGGCCCTCCCTTGCCCCCACTTCCGGGCATTTCAGGTCCACCCTCTAGGGACTGGGGTCCAGGGCAGCTGAAACGAACAAGCCCTCACTCGGGTCTTGGCAAGAGAAAACAGGACTTCACCAAACCACCCACAATGTCAGGCTCGGGCAGGATTCTGCCTGGTGGGGCAGGAAAGCACGTGCCCACTCGAAGCAAGGCCCCAGACTGAGATTCTGGGATCCGCTCCATCCCGGCAGACCGCTCCAGGGTACAGCCAGACCTTTTCCAAGACACCCGGCGAAGTGGGGAGGGCTGAGAGCCTGAGAGGGCTCTCTCCTTGGCTCCAGCACCTGTCAATCATCTATTGCTGACCAATGAGGTAAGCCCAAGGCCGCCGCCCCAGACAGAACTGGATTTTAGTGGCTGTGAGGACCCGGTGGGGTGGGCCTCGGAGAAGGAGGAAGGGAGCTCAGGAAATGTGGGCGCTTTCGGGGCACGATGGCGCCTGCCTTTGAAATGACATGCCGTAAGCGAGGAGACCCAGAAAGCAGAACCCGCCCGAACAACTGCCTAGAATATGCCTCATGCAGAGAGATGCGGGCTGGGGTGAGGGGAGGAAATCGAGGCCACAGACATATCTGCAGGTCGCTAGGCCCTGGGACAGGACTACCCACAGGGACCACATTGGGAAGACCCAGGGAAGGGAGCACTTGGTGAGGGGCCAGTCCCGCGGGAGGCCACAAATGGGCGAGGCATGCCCACACCCCGCCCTCCCGTGGTCGCCCTTCCTTCAGAAAGCTGCTTCTGGGAAGGCTGGTTTGGTGCCTGCCCCAGGCTCCCTCCAGCTGGAGGTAGGGGTGCCCTAGATGGGGCCGATGTTTCAGGCCTCTGCTCCTGACCCCCTAGGGTGTGGGGGGAGAAAGTGGTGGCCAAGAGTCCAGAATCAATCTCTGGCTTTAATGGTCAGGAACACAAGTTTTGCCCTATAAGCTCTTTACTTTATATGGGTTTGTAGATTTTTTTTTCTGGTTTTGCCGTATTTTCTTTCTTCACCATCCCCATGGCTTCCCAAACTACTGCAGCAGCCCCTCCAACCTACATTGATAAACATCCACCTACAGAGGTGCTCCTTTGTGCCAGGCCAGGTATCCAGCCTTACTCACAAACACCCTGCAAGGGGGGTGAGTTTATTCTCAATTTGCAAGAGAAAACTGCACCTCCAACACTAAGCTGCTTGCCCAGGGCCACACAGCAGTAAGTGGCAGAGTCCTCAAAGCAGGCCCTGCCCATCGCCCCAACTCCTCCCTGAGGCCCCTAGAGCTATATCTATGAATCACAAATGTGAGCAAGACACTCCCTGGCTTAAAAACCTGCAAAGGCTCCCCACAGCCTAGCTGCCCCACCCAAACTTCGCCCAGCAGCCAGGACCCTTCAGGGACTGGCTGCAACCTGCCTTTCCGAACTCTTCTCTTCACCATGTCCTCTAAGCCAGTGCTTCCCAGACTGTACCTGCATATGAAACTGTACCTGGGGATCTTGTTAAATGCAGGTTCTGATCCAATTAGCCTGGGGCGGGGCCTGACTGTGCATTTCTAACAACCTCCCAGGGGCTGCTGTGCTGCTGGTGGGAGGACCACACTTTAAGTACTTAGAGTCTATATTCCAACCAAACTGCAATACTCACCATCCCTTAAAGCTGCTGTGTACTTCCAGGCCTCCACGCCTTTGCCCATGCTGTTCCCTCTGCCAGGAATGCCTTTTCCCCACAGCTCTTTATGCCTTTTAAACTTATACTCAATTTGAAAGGCCCAAATCAAATGTCACTTCCATAAAACCCTCCTTAACTCTTAGAAGCTTAATCAGTTTCTTAGCTAGGCCCTTCTAACACTTACTATCCACATTTCTATAATAGCCCATGACCCAGGATGTTCTAATTGTGTGTTGAGATGTCTGTCACCTCCAGCAAACTGTGGTCTCCACAAGGGCACAGTGACTATTGCCAGCATTTTAACACAGATCTAAACAGATGTTCCTTGAATGTATTAATGGCACATTCCAATTTGTTCAGATTTTAGCTGAACAATTAAATAAGAGAAGGGTCAGGGTCACCTTGTGCTGTGAAGATAGCACAAGGAGGGGCAGGAGGCTGTGGTTGTGACCCTGATGGGCCCCACCCCCACCCTGGCTCACCTGGAGGGGTGGGCTCAGCTGTGGCATTGGGCTTCTTCTTGCACACGTAGGGCAGCGCGATGCTGCAGTCACGGTTCTGCCATCCGC
Source organism: Daubentonia madagascariensis (assembly GCA_023783475.1). Classification (NCBI taxonomy): domain Eukaryota; kingdom Metazoa; phylum Chordata; class Mammalia; order Primates; family Daubentoniidae; genus Daubentonia; species Daubentonia madagascariensis. The sequence goes on from JAKFHU010000487.1 coordinate 16,181,209, forward strand.
CTGAGGACTCAGTTCGGATCACTCCACAGTTCTCCTCGCTTGGGTTGTCCGGCTGATCTGTGGGCAGGGCAGGGCACCAGCGCCCCAGGAGAGAGAAGCTCACCTCGTGGCCCCTGGAGCCCTCCTCAGAACTTCCTTCCTCCTTCGCTCCCTCGGAAGCCTGAGCCAGTTGGAGAAGCCCAGCCCCTGGCCCCGGCTCCACGGCAGGGTCCTCACCACATTCTAACCTGGGCCCACATTGTCCTGAACCCTCTCCCCAGCAACCAGCCCCTGCCTCCCTGGTCAGACTGCTAGGTGTGCTGGTGCCCACTGCTCGCTGTCCACACGGTGGCTGAAGGGGAGAGTGGAGGCCGAAATCCAGTCCACTTGCCAGGGGCAGAGCCGTACTGCGTGGGCTAGTGGGGCCCAGGCCAGGAGGGGGTGGAAATCTGTGCTCCCCACACCCTCACTGCCCGCCCGGACTAGGGCATGAGGAGAGGAGTAAATGGGGGGCCAGTGGGGTCCCTCGGCCACCCTGTGCCCAACCTTGAGCCTCACCACTCTCCCAGTTGAGGTACTTGAGGGGCGAGTTGTCCGACCACTGCCAACCTCCACTGGTGTCCAAGTCATTAAGGCCAATCCACAGGGTGGAGCTGTACCCGGTAAGGAGCCCTGACAGCAGGTGGGGCGCTGAGCAGGGGAGGCCCAGGCACAGCCCTCCCGCTCTCTCCACCACCCTGCCCTTCCAACAGTGCCTGTCCCTGCCCCACCCCCAAGAAAAAGGGCTCAGGGCCCTCCAAATGTGGAAGCAGGTCTTGGGCTCCTGGCGCCTGCCCTGCCCCCAGGGAGGATGAGACCCCTGCCAGCCCTGAACGACTGCCCTCGCCCACCGTTGATGTAAGTCTGCTCGTGGATCTCGGTGATGCTCAGCAGATCTGCGCCCTGCTGCTCACAACTGGCCCAGGCCTCCCTCCATGATAGTGTGGACTGGAAGTTAAACTGGTAGCAGCTGTCAGTTAGCTGGTCCTTGTCCCAGAAGGTCTCACAGTCGTTACCTGCCACCACAACAGCCCGACAATGGTCCCTCCCCAGCCCGCTCCTTCAGGCCCATGTGGGGGGTCCCTCGGGAGTACAGAGACCCCCCCCCACAGGCTGCACCAGGTAGGAGGGGGGGCCCCTCATCACCAGGCTCCCTCCTGCCCCGCCGCTCTCACTCTTGATGGGGCAGAAGCCCCAGCGCTCGTCTTTGCCATAGTCCTGGGTGGTGGCGCACCACAGATGCCCATCCTCACGGCCCGTGCTGGTGCAGCCGTGGAACCATTGGTTGTCATATTTGAAAGGAATGGTGCATGGCTTCCCGTGGGAATTCCCTTGGATGGTGTAGACCTCTGCAGGGGAGGGGAGCCAGGCCCTTGGCATCTGGAGTCCAGAAGCTGCCACCCCTCCTCACCCCTCAGGGAAAATCCCCTATAACCCAGGGAGCTGGGGGTGGGCCGGGGTCAGCAGAACGTGGGAGAAGGCATTGGCAGCAGATAGTGGCTTTATGGCTCCCTCTGCTATTGGGTCAGCCCAGGAGCCTGGGAGAGGTCCTGCTGTTCATCTCATAGGACTAGGAAGGGACTACCCCAGTCCCCAATGCCTGTCCAAAATCCGGCTGGGTGGGGGCCTCCAAGTCACCCACAGAAGAATCCCTGCTCAGCTGCCCCGCCCAGGGGCTCCATGCCTCCCTCCGAAAGTTCCATCTTGGAACTCAGGGTGGCTTCCAGGAAAGGAGCTCCAGGATGGAGCTGCCCACTACAAGAGGACCCTGCCTGGGTGACTCTAGTCCCCATTCACCACCTGCAAAATGGGAACTAAGACACCTGTGGGGGCTGTCACAGGGTCTCCCCGTGAAGAGTGGGCCTAGATAAAGGGAATTTTCATTTCTGTTATATACTTTTGTACCATTTGAAGTCTTTACAAATGTGTATTAATTTTGAAAATTTTTAAAAAATAAATTAAATGCTTTGAAGTAAATTTTCTTCATTATTCAAAAATGCTTCCTATTATAATTAAAGATGTGACTACCAAGGGTCTACAGAGGCCAAAGGCTTTGTCACCCTGGAGTCTGTCCCTCCATGTCTCCAGTCCCCGGGATACCAAGGACCCCACCCTCTCGCCTGCAAGCAGACTCACCATAGTAGGGCCGGGCACATAGATCCTCCTCGCTGCCATAGATGCGCCACTGGCCACCGCGGGTCTGGTCACCTCGCTCAAGAGTGCCAGGCTTGGACAAGTTGCTGGCACGGCCCCCCAGGAGCAGGGACAACTGGTCACCCAGTGTGCGACAGTGCCAGCGAAGATTCAGTGCCTCCCGGTCACATTCGTACATGCCCAGGGAAGCCGTAGTGTTGGTGCCCGGCCAGCCTGTGCCCAGGCACTGCATGGTGCCCAGGTTGAAGAGCCGGTTTCGGGAGACCCACTTCCAGCGCTGGGCAGGAAGACTGGCATTGCAGGCTGGGCTGACTCTGACCTGCCCACCCTGGGCCTCCATGCAGCCCTGCAGTCCGTGGCTGAAGATGAGGAAGACGTTGGGTTCTGGAAGGGAAGGCAGGACAGGAAGCCATCACAGGGGCTTTCCCGGCTGGCCTTGATGACTGGTGTGGCTTACAGACACTGACCAAGTGCCCCACGCTGAGTCGTGAGCCTTTTCTCACGTGTTAAATCCGTCCTCACTGAGTGGGGGTGAGGGGCAGCGCATGCCCCTGTGCCAGCCTCTGTTCTAGCCCCAGGCCCACCTGGGGGCGGGACTCAGTCCTCTGTCCTACCCCCAGAAGCAAATCCAAGTCCACCACAAGTCGAGCACCGTATAATTTTCTGAAGACCTTATGAGGAGCAGTGGAGACATTTGCACCACACACCACCCTGCAACCTCAGTCTCGACCTCTGTTACATGGCCAGGCTCTTCTGCCTGAAGTTCTTCTCTCGCCTGGAGGCATTTTGTCTTGCTCTTCCCCCAGCTCCCCTCAGCTTCACTGGTTCCGTCCTTTCCACCTTCTAGAATCTTCCCAAATCACTCTCACACCTCGCACATACGCGTGCACACACACACACACACACACGCACAGCACGCTTTATTTTTTGGACAGAGCAATTTAACTCTTTGGCTCCCTCAATCTTTCCTCTTGTCACCCATCTCCTGGCTGAGCAGACACATTCTACGCAAGACATTGGAGAAATCCGCCCATCCCCCCCAGCACACCAACTTTACAGAATAAGAAAAGAGGCTTAAATGTGTAGAAACGGGAGGATGAGTGCTTGCCCAGGCTGGGGTGGGGGTGACAGGAATAGGCAGTGACTGCTAAAGGGAACGGTGTTTCTTTTTGGGGTGATGAAAATGTTCTAGAAGTAGATTGATGATAGTTGTACAACTCTGTGAATAAACTAAAACCCAATTAATTGTTTATTTTAAATGAGAATATTTTATGGCATGTGAATTATGTCTCAGTAATGAAGAAGAAAGAAAGATGAAAAGAAAAACAAAACAAAAGAGAGACTAAGGCTTAGAAATAAGCAGTGACCTACTCACAGTGTCACACAGCCAGGAAGCAAACCCTCTGACATCCACGTTTCACCACCTTCCTCTCGTTGCCCGGCTGCCACTTCAGCCCACAACACACACGCAGAGCACATCCTGGTCTCCAAAAAACTTTTGCATCCACTAGCCGCTAGCTCCTCAGGATCATCTGCATGCCTCGAAAGCATGAATCAGACTGCCTGTGTTGAGATTCCAGCTCTGCCACTGAATGTGTGACTCGGGCAAGGTGCTTAACCTCTCTATGACCTTGTTTTCTCATCCTAAGACTTTGGCAAAGATTCAATGAGATAACACATGTAAAGTGTTTGGAACAGAATCTGGCACATAGTAACAGCACTATAAATGTTCAGTGTTATTATTATCATTCCATGTTATAGTTAAAAATTATTGACTAAGGGTGGTGAAGCGATTTGATGACCAGAGTCACAAGACTGATAAGGGATGGAGCTGAAATTTGGCCCTCGTTTCCTGAGTCCAAATCCCAAGTTCTCTCTGTTCTCCCACGCTGGCTCTATCATCCCGCTATAGTCCATTCTCCGTGGACAGCCTGAATGACTTTTAAAGATATAAATCAGTTCCAGAAAAAAAATTGTTAATATTATTGGAGTATTGAAGGTCATAAATAAAACAGTGATGAATTCAATGGTGTAAGAATTTTTTTTTAAAAAGAATTTTTTCATGGCCACATAAATACCATAAGGAAGTTCAAGATTTAAATGACAGGGGCCAGGTGGGGTGGCTCACGCCTGTAATCCCAGCACTTTGGGAGGCTGAGGCAGGTGGAGCCCTTGAGGCCAGCCTGGGCAAGACCCCGTCTCTACAAAAAATTTTTTAAAAAATTATCTGGGGGTGGTGGCACATGCCTGTAGTCCCAGCTACTTGGCAGACCGAGGTAGGAGGATAACTGGAGGCCAGGAGTTTGAGGTTATAGTGAGCTATGATTGTGCCACTGCACCCCAGCCTGGGGAACAGAGAAAGACCTTGTCTCTAAAAAAAATTTTTTTAAAGAGCTTCTACCAAAGAAATAAATAAATTATGAGGAAAATATCGACAACACAGTGGAAAATGAGTACAAGATATGCATAGACAGCAAAAAAGAAAAAAATGCCAATTGGCTCTTAAGTATTTGAAATGACAGCCTCACTCATGGTAAAAGGAAAAAAAACAACAGAAGTCAGGTAAGTCTCCTTCCTGCTGAAATTCCTTCAAAGGTGATTAATCTTCAGATAAAATTCAAACTCTTTACTATGAGCATTTGGTCCTGCCTCCCAGTCTGATCTCAGATCCTGTTTCTCCCCCTTGCTCAAGGCCTGTTGACTTCCTTGTTCTTCCTGGGACAGGCCTGGCTACTTGCACTTTTTCCTCTACCTGGCACTTCACATTTTTAAAAAAGTCATCTCTTTAGAGAGGCCCTCAGCCCTCTCTGGCCTCCCAATCTAAAGTGACCACAGTTACTCTCTATCATATCCCTTGATTGTATAATAATTCTCTTCATAGAACTTATTATCTGATTTTTTTTCAACATATGCGTCCTCTGTGAATCTGCGTGTACTGACTATTTTTTCTCTTGATTATCAGTCACTTTTTCCTGCAGCCTACATGTCTAGTAACTTTTATTATATACTGGACATTGCAGATAATGCCATAAGGAGTCTGGACTTTTTTATTGTATACTGGATGTTGTATATGATATGTTCTAGGGAATCTGGATTTTTTATCTTCCTATAAAGAATGCTGAGTTTTGTTCTGGCAGGCAGTTAAATTACCGGTGGATTGCCTTGATCCTGTGGAGGCTTGGTTTTAGGTTTTGCTAGGGTGGGGCTGTTTGGGTTTTGCTTTTAGTCTTAGGGTGTGGCTCTTAACCTTGGATTTAATCATAAGGCCAGGCCCTTCTGGGGTTTCAAAAGGAAGCCTTACATGATTACCAAGCCCCTCAAACTTGGTGGAAATTGAATCCTAGACTCTTTCCTCAGCACCAGATAGCGGCTGAAACCTCTGCCTCCGAGCTGCTATTTCTTGCTGGGCTGCTTAGAGCCTCCCCTGTAAATGCACAGTTGAAGAGTCACCAAGGAGTTGAGGAGAATCTGTAGGAAGAATCTCTATGGCTCCTTCCTTTCCAAGATTTTCCTTCTCAATTTTTAGCCTTTCTAGTGGCTCCAAACTCTGACCTCTGCTTCTACAAACCAGTAAAACTACCACATTCTGTGTGAGTTCCTCAAACTGGGCGGTGTGCTCAGGGGGAAAAGCAAGTTAAATGTGCCATTCACCTAGTCTGCTTTTTTCTTTTAAGGATTTTTTCCTCACTACATCTGTCTGGTTGTAATTGCTGTCCAATGCCTTGAAACCACCATATTTTATATTTTATCTTTAGTCTATAAGAGTTCTTAGTCAGAGAGTTATACTGATACAAGCTGCCCTGCCATTTCCAGAATCTGAACATGTGACATATTCAGTTTATGTTCTGTGTCTCTCCTCTTGCTCATAAGCTCTTGAGGACTTTCTCTGTCTTCTCCTCACTGTGTCCCCAGCACCTATAAATCTGCCTGACACACAGTAATGCTTAAATACTGAATGAACAAATGAATGCATGCATGAATGAATGAATCACATGCCTAGATAACCATCACAACCAACCAGCCTATCCTTCTGCTCCTTGTCCCAGCTGCCAGATTAATTTTCCTGAAACACAGTGCCCACAGCTCCCATCACTGAGTGCTCAAAACACCACTGTGGGAAAAGTTGGTGGGCAGGGACCCTGTCCCTCTATCCTCTGACAGCACCGGGACGAGGGTCCTCTCTGGGCAAGATGAGATCTGAAGGACCAGCAGGGCAACTGCCACAGCTGATGCCCTCCCCCACCGACGATTCTGGGTCCTCTACCCTTAACCTGCTTCTTCTCTGCTGCCATGAACTGAATATTTGTGCCAATCCCCAAAATTTATATGTTGAGATCTTAACCCCCCAAGGTGATGGTATTAGGAGGTGGGGCCTTCGAGAGGTGCTGTGGTTATGAGCGCAGAACCCTCGTGAATCAGATTAGTACCCTTACAAAAGGGGCCCCCGAGAGACCCTCACCCCTTCCACTGTGTGAGGTGACAGGGAGAAGATGGCTGTCTATGAGGAAGCACACCCTCACCAGACATTGAATCTGCCAGCACCTTGATTTTGGACTTTCCAGCATCCAAAACTGTGAGAAATAAGTTTCTGTTGTTTATAAGCCACCTGTTTATGGTATTTGGTTATAGCAGCCCAAACAGACCACAACACTTTCCAACCACCCTCCAGAAACCACAAACTGGCCCCCGGACTCTATCCAGACCTGCCCAAGCTTCCTTTAAGGACTGGGTATTGATTCTCAGAAACTCCACTCCAGCAAGGACAATCAGTAGTAACATAAAGTGGCCCTTGGCCAGGGGCAGGGAAAAGGCCTGGGGCCAGAAAAGGGAGAAAATATTGCTTGCTTCCATAGATGCTTCTCAGAGATAGGACTGGAAAATGAGGCCCAAAACTTCATGTGAGCTTCAAAGGGGATAGTGTCTTTCTTCCCTCTCCAGCCAGAAAACCCACAAGTGTGCTAAATCAATTCCTGTTGGCTGCAGCAGTTGTAACAAATGGCAGATGAAGGGTCTGAAAGAGGTCTAGGTGAGTCAGCAGGGGCCACTCCCAGGGTGAGGCCAACATCCCCTCACTTGACAGATGAGGAAACTGAGGCCCAAAAAGGGGAAGAGATGAGAATGTCCAATTGCAGTACCTTTCAAAGCCTCAGTTTCCTCCCCTGTCACATGAGGCATGGCTGTGAGCCCCCTTCCTCTCTCTGACATCCTAAATTCTGGGTTCAAATCCTCCTAACTTCCTGGAGCAGCTGCTAGGTGCATAGCTCATTCCAGGCAACGCTGAGGCTGCTAGGAAACACAGCACCGTCTTTCCCTTCACAGGATTTACAATCCAGTTAGAGAAGAACTCTGGGTTTGTACTCAGCAGGGCATGAGGGCAAATAAGCCCCTAAAATCTCAGGTGTCTGGATGTGTCAGAGGGAGCTCTATGCCTTCCAGGGGCCGGGAGACTTGGCCAGGCAGAGATCTGAAGGCTCTGTGGATCCAGAGGACACAGAGGGTGAAGAATGCAAGTCACAGAACTGCCTTGGCAGCAAATGAGAAAAGGACAAGGAATCAGGGAGCAGAGGAGAGCTACAAAGCAAAGGAGAGGCAGAGGGAACTGTGGTAGGTGGATCCTGGGGACTCTGCCAAGCTGGGGGTCAGGGGGCTCTTTGGAGAGCATTTTCTGCCCAAAGTCAAGGGGTGGGCCTGGGCCCTCACAGAAGGGAGGCTCTTTCTCCAGGATCCAATGGAGGGGGAGCGCAAGCTCAGCCTTGGTGAGCTGGAACTTCTGAGGAGAGAGGGAAGGAGTCCTGTGCTTCATCAAGCACATATAAAGCGTGCAGAGGCCTGATGCCCCCCAACCTGAGAGGGTCCCTCTAGCCTCATCTGCACCCCCAGCCTCAGCCACATGCATGGAAGCATCAGGCGTCAGTGCAGAGAGTAAAAGTGCCCACCTCAGAAGGTGCAGGGCCCCTCACAAGGATCTTGGGATTGTCCTCCCCAAAGACAAAGGCAACCTCGTGCATTTTGTTGGCAATCATACCATACCTAGCATAGTGCCATGCTCAAACTGTGGCTCAATACGTGAATGAGGAAATGAATGAAGCTAGGCAGGTAGCTGTACACTGAGCACCAGCTTGATACAACTCATTCATTCATTCAACAGATATTTACCAAGAATTTCATAGATGTCAGGCATGGTGTTAGGGACTGTGGATATAGTGATGAACAACAGAGACATGATCCCAGCCCTTATCGCCATATGGTCTGGCAGGGCACTGGGCTCGTCACTGAAAATATGGAGAGAATGACAGAACCTTGGACCTCACTGAGCTACCCATAGTCTCTGGCTGTTTGCTTTTGTCTGCCCAGCAAACTCTCCATCCCCTCCTTCTCACACACATATATACACACCATGCACCTCTGGCTACCTGTTGGATGACGACAGCATCCATCGCCTTGGCCACAGCAATTGGGCATATAACTCAAACAGGGTTGATCAGAGAACTCCCCTGGAATACAGTTTCCTCTTTGTGTTGAGATTGCTAGATTGGGGCTGCCAATGGCCATGTTTCCTACCTCGAGGGGATAATACATAACGAGAAGCAAAGCTGAGCAGAGCCGAGTGATCGTGGGAGAGGAAGGGTCCTCACAGTGCTGGATGTCCAGTCCTGGTCCCTGTCCCTGAGTTCCTGCAGCTCTTCCCTTCATTCTGTGAATCCCTCAGGATCGTTTGCAGCCACATGGGCCCCCTACATTCCCTTTTTTGCTGAGCTTGTTTGCACTGGGTTTCTGTCCCCTTCTCCAGGACCCCCTCCGACCTGTCAGACCAGCTTTGCCTCTGCACCTCCTTACCTGGAGGCTGGATCCTCAGCCCTTTCTCTTATCACCCTTTTGGCTGCTTTTCGTGGGGGCTTTCTCACCCCATACAGATGGCAAACATTTATGAAGCTCTGTACTAGGTATTACAGGGAAATTAAAAATGAATCAGACATGTGGCCTCTGCCCTCATGTTGTTTACAGTGAAGCTGGAGAGGCAGAACTCATGAAGCAACCCATGAAAAAGCACAAGCATCACATTGACAAGTGTGCAAAACAGTCAGACCTCATTTATACTGCACAATTGGGGATGAAGGTGTTGGACAGAAATGGACTTTCCAGATAACTGAAGTGTGACAGGAATCTTTCTGATGTGTGGTCCATACTTCTTGCTTCTTGGGCATCCAGGTCATCACCCAGGACATTAATTCCTGTGCTCAGAGGCAACTGGGTTATAAAGCAATTCACCCTACATTGAGTAACCCCCATCTCTTCCCTCTGAGCTGCCAGTCACTGAGGCCTCCTTCCCTTTCCATCTGCCTTAAAGGTACACCCAGTGTTTTGGCTGAGTCCCGAGGCTGAGGGAAAAGTCTTGACAACAGTTTGTCTCTCCGGAACAAAGCTCTCAGCTGTCCCGGCAGCTAACTCAGACTCAGCCCAGCAGCAGAGGCAGCCAGAGGTCTGACCTTAGATAAGACGGCTGCTCTCCATTACAAGCTGAAGACATCATGGCTGAAGCAAGCAGATGAGAAGTTAATTCTAGCATGGTGTCTGGCATGCAGCAGACTCTTGACAAATATGTGTTGAATGAAAGGCATGTTGAACAAAATCCTGAAAGTCGCAAGCAGAGACAAGGACAAGGGGCGTGTTCCAAGTTGGGGAACCGCAGGAGCAAAGGCTAGAGGCAGGAATGCATGGCCTGGCGACCACCTGGCTTAGCTCCTGGAGAGCTGAGGACTGGGGACAGCTGACAAGCCCTGGAGGAGGACCCAATCGGTTCTTGAGGGCATAGTAGTGTGGCCTCCAGCTGCTGAGCCTCTCCCCCCCGCATCCCCCCTCCCCAGGCCATGCAGAGGCTAGGGGTCATCCCAGGGAGAACCAGAGGCTGCCCAAAGGGCTGCCAGCCAAGAGGAGCAGCTGTTTTCAATGAGCTGCTTGGCCCTGAGGCCAGGCCTGGAAACAGTCCCTGAGTCAGCAGAAGCTGCCAGCCCCGCCCTGCTAAGGGGCCAACCCTGGGGACCCAGCACCCCACCCTGCACCACCCCTGGCTAGAGACTGTGTCCATGTACATGCCCGCACATTCCACCAACCCTGGGCTGGGGGGAGGGGAGTATCTCTTCCATTTCATCCAGGGCTGGGCCCCATGACATCCAGCCCCAATACCCTGCCCAATGTGCAATACCCCCACCAAAGTCCTGAGCAATGGTGGGCTGCCCTCTACCCTCTACTTTTAACACTCTCCTCCCTCCTCCCCAACGGCCCCTATTCCCGCCAAACCAAACTGCCTGCCTCCCACTGCTTAAAGTGCTTGTGCCCAAACCGTACACACAGCCAATGGCTGCTCTGTTGCTGCCACACGGTGTGTGTAGTCTCTGGCTCCAGCTGTGGTGGCCTTCCTCCACCATTCATTTCCAGAGATGCTTTTCTCTCTGCTTAAAATCTCTGCCTTGCAGAATGTGATATCCTGTATTCCAGAAAGATGTTTAAGCAAACTCTGACAGGGAATGGGTTAAGAGGTGGGACCCTCACCTCCACCTACTAAATGCCAGAAGCTGGGATCTGCAGGGGGTGAGAATCTGAGTAAATTCAGAAAGGCGCTTTCTCCCTTCTGGCGGTTCTGCGGGTGCCCTGCCCGCCCCCCGCAGCCCCAGGCGGCGCGGGCTGGGTGGGGGCTGCCCCTGGGTTCTCTGGGAACGCAAATCCTCTGCAGCCTTGGCCTCCCCCTTGCAGTGAAATGGGTTTGCTCTCATCCCCTGCTGGCTTTTGTCTTCCCAGACCAAAGCATCACAGTATTTTCGGCCAGTCCTTTCACAGGCCCCGTCTCGCAGGAGGAAGAGGGGTGAGCCGCCCAACGCCTCTAACCTCCCGCACACCTTGACCCCTTCTTCCTTCAGCCCCGCGCCCAGGGTCTGGGGCGCCGAGACCACCCGCCCTAGGAGTGTCGGGTCTCCGCGGGGCGTCCCTCCCCTCTCCGCCACGCTCGTGCTCCCCGCGCCACCGCGCGCCCCGGGCCGCCGGGTCCCCAGCCCAGCTCGGCAAGCGCCGGGTCTGCGCGGCCGCGGCCCCGGCGCCGTCTGCGAGCCCGCAGCCAAAATAAACAGCCCAAGAGCCACTTCCTTCCCTGTGGGGGGAACTTTCACAACGACTGCCGGCTTCGGTCGCGGCAGGAAGTCGCTTTCTGGGCCCGCACAATCCAACCTCATTGACCCGGCCGCGAAAGGCAGAATTCAGGGACCCGACCGGGACGCGCGTGGGTGGGGGCAGGGCTGTGCGAGGCGAAGCCATCACTTGCACCCTTGCAAGGATCACATCACCAATAACAATGGCCACCTACTCAACAAATCAGGTCCCAAGGCTTCTGCAGAGCCACACTTTTGTTTCATCTGTGGGAGGCAGTTGTGCGCTTAACACTTCATTAAATCACTGATGGGAGAGCCCATCTGGGGCCCTGGCCACAGTGCCAGGTTAGGACTCCATACCTGGCTGATGGAAGATGAATGAGTGAGTGAATTTATTAGGAGACACCCACACAAATTTGGGAAGAGTTGTTTTTTTTTAAGAGACAGAGTCTTGCTCTGTTGCCCAGGCGACAGTGGCCTATCATAGCTCACTGGTATTAGGTATGTGGTCTTTACCCCGGGGAAGGTTTGCAAAACCAGAAAAGGGGATGGGAGGGAGGAGGGGAGATAAAAGGCAGCTGAGCAGGCAAAACGGGAAGGTTTGCAAGCCTAAAAGGGGGATGTGACTGAAAACAAAGACATCTCAAGGACTAGCCGGACTGCTACCGCACAACTTCCTCCCAAAGGTCAAGGACTTGCTGTATACTGCACTTATTGTTTAATTTTCCCCCAACTCCACTCCCTCCTCCCAACCCTCTATAAAAAACTCACTAGGCCCCATTTCGGGGTGGAGGCCTTTCTTGGCTTCCACCCCCAGATGCTTAAATAAACAATTCTTTTTATCTTTGGGCTTCACATGTTTTCCTCTTGGCTCTGGCCTAACACCTTTTGGGCTTAAGTGATCCTCCTGCTTCAGCCTTTAAGTAACTGAGATTACTGGGATTACAAATGTGTGCCACCACACCTGGCTAATTTTTAAATTTTTTTGTAGAGGCGGGTGTTTCACTATCTTGCTCAGGCTGGTCTCGAACTTCTGGCCTCAAATCAATGCCCCCACCTACGTCTCCCAAAGGGCTGCATTATAGAAGAGAGCCACCGGGCGGGGCCCTGAGAGCACTTTTTAAAAAAATGTAGCTCGGGACAAAATGGATACAGAGGTGTGGGGTGGGTGGGTAGGCAGAACATAAGGCTAAAGTATTAGAAGCCTTGCTGCACTGCAGAATCAACAGAAATGAAGAAAATCTTTGGGCCTTTCTGTAATTTCCAATTTTCCATAATGAACATTTATATTAGTTTTATAAATAAAAAATTTAGATACCCACACACAAAAAGAAATATGTAGAGAATTGTACTGAAATGTAATGATTTGTGAGAAATTGAGGTTTAAAATATTAACATTCAATTCAATTTCTTGGTAACAGTCTTTCAAATAACACTTGAAAAACAGGATACTGATTCCCACCAACCTGCACAGAAGGTCCTCATTGGCCCAGTGTCTGTGGAGGACCCAGATTCTGTCCCTGGCCTCTCCATGTCCTGGGCATTTGCCCAGCACAGTTTGTCAAATGACAGAATGAATATGAACTGAGGCATCTCAGAACTCATCTTGTCAATCATTTATGATGTGAAAACTGAAACACAGAAAGGTTAGATGACTTGTCCAAGGATACTTAAACAATGGGAACCATGGCCTTTTTATTAGATCTAAAACTTGGTAAAGTCCTAAACAGCACAATGCCAGTATTTGCTTATATGGGCTGACCATGTAATTTATTGTCCAATATTGAGAATGAAATGGGGAGTTAGTAATAATTACACCAGCACAACAAGCATGAACCAGGACAGCCCCAGTTGAACTGGGCCATATAGTCACCCTGCACTTGTGGAAAGAGACACAAATAATGACACGAATTAACACTGACCATACACTTGCTAGGTACCAGGCACTGGGGTCTAAGGCTTTCTCATTAATCCTCACAGCAACCCTCAGAAGTAGGGAAAATTCTTATCTCCATTTGCCAGATGAGGAAACTGAGCTATTAAATAACTGAGAGATTAGACATCTTGATAACAATTAATAAGGGGAAGAGACAGGTTGGAAGGCCAGGAAAACGGATTCCAGAGCTGACTCCAAACAACTACTCCAGGTATTTTAAACTGATAGCCAACAGGCAAGTTGTGTTTGGACTTCAGGGTGTGTAAAAGAAAAGTGAGCCAACATTTAAAACTCAAGAGATTTCACATAAAAATGTGGATTTCCAGCTTCTGTGGGAATGAGGAGGCAGCAGGCCTGCAGGGAGCCAGGCACAGGAGCTGGGTGGAGCTACCTGCCTGGGTGTAGGCTCACCAGCTTGCCACAGTCTCCACCCATCCCTTTTGCCACCCTCCCCCCAGGTGGAATGAGAGTAGCCATATATTACCACGGTTGCACCACTGTTTCTCTCAGAGTGGCAAAACATTCTTCAGTATCCTGGTCTCTATTAAGAATGACCAGAGGGCTGTGCCTATTTCAAAACTTAAAAAAAAAAAAAAATGGGGGGCGGGGTCTACTGCCCTGCAGCCATAATGTTCCTGTGACACGCTGCACACGAGACACGAGGTATGTCTGAAACACAGTGCAATGTGACTGAGAAATCATGACATGTCTCATAAAGAGCTTTTGCTCTACTCACTGGCAATTCCCTGGCCTTCTGACATGGCAACATTCTAGGATGACTTGTTTGGTTCTAAAAGCAAAGCATGGAACTCTTTAAAGTCAAGTGAATTTAGAATCTCTTTGGCTTGGGAACCTCCAGCATCTCCCTTAAACTACTGCCAAACATTAAATATTTGCCGGCTTCTGCAAGGACAGGTCAACGGGACCTTGCCCACACCTCCAGCAGGCACCACGGTAGAGGGCTGGGGAGGGCAGCTCTGGAATCTGGACCCACCCAGATTCAAATCCCTGCTTGGGCCCTTGGGCCCTTGAGCAGACTTTCTCACTTCTGTGAGCCTAAATTTGGGGAGGACATGAATAAGACCTGTCTCACGGGTTTCCGGGAGGGTTAAGAGAAAGAATGCTCACTGATGCTCTGTACCTGGTGAGCACTCAATAACGGAAGGCCATTATTGCTGCTTGATATTTAAGCAAGAGCCTCTGCCCAGATTGGGACAGTGAGCTCAGGAATCTGTTTGTGTTTCACAGCAGAGAGCCTGGGAACCAGGCTTAGCAGACACTGCAATCTGGATAAGAAGAAACGATAAGAGGAAATAAGGCCAAGCACTTGAGTGTTTAAGCTGCTCTTCAGAAGAACTAAAAGAAAAATAAACCCACAGTCCAGATGCAGAGTCCTCCCCAACCCCAATTCCCGTGGGTGTCCATTCCCTTGCAACCATTATTTGTTTCTGTCTTTGAACTTCTGGACCCCTCCTCAGGTCTCCCAGAAGGGAGATGCAAGGAGAAGAGGAGGGTGTGTCAGGGGAAAGTAGGGGCACTTCTGCGAAGGCCAGGGCAGATTGGGTGTGCTCATTCCCAGCCACATTCCGGTTCTGCAGAAATAAACTCCAAGGGAAGCTGGAAAGGGAAAATGAGGTCACACAATACGCAGCTGGAAGGAAAAGTGTGGAAGGAGGCAAGGCAGCGCCCGCACCCCTTGCCCTGGCAGATGCTGGGACAGGAGCAGTCTGCCTGGGACCCTTGCTGGGACCTGGGCAGTCACGAGGCAGGTCTAGCCTGGGAGTCCAAGTTCCAGTTCTGCCATTTACAATCTAAAGGACCTTAGGAGTTCAGTCTGTTTTCTTACCCATAAACCAAATTGTAAAATGCCCTCCCTGCCCCTTCACAGGTTACTGGGGAGACCTACCAAGAATACTGATGTGATCCTTTCAAGGGGCTGTCTCCCCCATTAAACTGTTCAAGAGCTGTGTCTTATCCATGTATGTCTCCCCAGTGCTGAGAACACAACAGGTGCTCAATACATGCATGTTGAACCGTACTCAATTAGAGACGGTAGAAAGGCAAGTTTGTGTTCTATGTGCAAAGGTTCAACATCCTCTAGATTATAAACTCCTTTAAAAACATACGTAGGCCAGGCAAGGTGGCTCATGCCTGTAATCCTAACACTTTGGGAGGCCGAGGCGGGAGGATCACTTGAGGCCAGCAGTTCAAGACCAGCCTGGGCAACAAAGTGAGACCCCGTCTCTACAAAAAATAGAAAAATTAGCCAGGTGTGGTGGCACATGCCTGTAGTCCCTGCTACTCAGGAGGCTGAGGCAGGCGGATCACTTGAGCCCAGCCCAGGAGTCTGAGGTTGCAGTGAGCCATGATGATGCCACTGCCCTCTAGCCCGGGTAACAGACTGAGATTCTGTCAAAACAAAAACAAAAACAAAAAAAAACCGAGGTGTAGAGATGTAGATGGACAATAAGAAGGAAGGAATAAGGGAAACATAAAACTATTTGTTGTGCCAGGAGGTTGGGATTATGGGTAACTTTCTTTTATATTATTATAATGTTTCTAGAATAAATAAAACTGAAGGAGGGGAGACACAGGGGGGATCCTAAGATCTTCAAAGGAACCAAATCTCGCTGTGTTTCCCATAGAAACTGACTCGGGGCTCAGTGTTTGTTAAGTTTAAGTTGCTTTGCCCTAGACAGACACAAAGGGTCATACGCACAACACCCCCATCACCGCCGTTTTCATGTCACCAGGACCTACAATAACACACCAAAGGAATGTCTGTGAGGTTCCCCCCCCAAAATTACTTCTCTTTTCCCAGCCTTTCACTCCCTTTTCCTGATTTCTTCATCCATTTTGGGGACCATATAAGAGAAGTACTGCTCTCACAACCATCACTGTTTCTTCCTCTCTAATATTAATTAAAAATCAATGGAGTAGTTAAGAGAGCTCAGGCTTTGGATTCAAAGCTGGGTTTGAATTCCTGCCCTTGACCAAGTCATTTGACCCCTCCATCCCTCAGGGTCCTCATCTGGTTGGTGGAGAAAACACTCCTCATGTCCACCGCACAGAATATTTACTGAGCACTTAGCAGGAGCCAGGAGCCATGCCCAGTGTGGCCCACTGGGTGGTTGGCAGGCCTGGCTGAGAGCTGGGCTGGAAGGCCCGGCCTCGCTGCCCCCCCCCAAGGGAGCTCATGAAAGTAGTAGCCCCAGTGGAGCAAACTTTCTGCAGGAGAATTTGGCAGCCTTTATCAAAAGCCTTCTAAATTTACTTTTTAGGAATTTAACTTAAGGAACGAATTAAGAATTTATACAGAGATTTAGCTACACAGAATTATTTATAATAGCAATGATGGGGGGGGACCTAATGTCCAACAGTGTGGTGTTGACTGTGTAACTGAAGTACATTCACTTAGTGGAATACCATGCAGACAACAGAAATTAACTTATAAAGAGTATTTATACACAGATAGAAGTTCGTATTCTATTGCCGATTTTTAAAAAAAAGCCAAACTGAATATACAGTATGACCTCACTTTTATTTTCTTTTAAGCCAAGTAAGGTCTAGAAAGACACTTTTGCATTCTTGCTCTTAAACTTGGGTGTCCATTTCACCTTCCGAGCATATTTACAATGCAGGTGCCTAGGCCCTATAGCACACCTACTGCTATAGGCTATGTGGTGAGGAATATCTGGATCGTAAATAAGAGTCCCAGGCAATTCAGAGGCACACCAGGGTTCCAGAATGACTGTACACACTTACGTGTTAACAGTGGTTAGCTATTGATTTTTATTTTCTTCTCTTTGTATTTTCTACAATTAACATGTGTGGTAATAAAAAAGAGCTATTAAATATATGTGTGTGTCTGTCCTTTGTTTCATATTTAACCCTGCATGACCTCAACTCATGTGTGCAGAATTCCACACCAAACCCAGCACATCTGGAAAAGAGAAGTGAAGGAGTAAACCAAAAGAGACACTCCTGAGAAAGCCTACAGATGGGCGAGACCAACCACCCAATCCTGGTGCCAAGGAGCAGACACTCCTGACAACAAAGAAGGTGGGTGAGTTCAGAGGCGTTAAGTTGGTGCAGGATAAGCTACCTTTCCTTTCTGAGTTGGGATCCCCAGCAGTCTTCAGGTCTGAGCAAGGGGTCCATTGTGCTAAGATGCATACAACAATGCTTGTAACAGCAATAATGAAAAATGATTTAAATGTCCAGCAGGGGATGAGTTATGGTACACTCATACCACGGAATCCCAGGTAGTCAATAGAAGTGCTGGGTGGCAATACACTGATGACACATTGTCAAATGACAGAAGAACATTACAAAACAACATGAAAACATCTTTGTAAAGTTTTATACAGGGAGAGAAAGAAGGAGGGGAGGGGAAGAAAGGGGAGGGGAGGGAAAAGGTAATCTGAGAGGATACTCTCCAAAATGTTAACAGTGGTTGTTTCCTAGTGGTGACATTTGGGGTAACATTTTTTTGGGTAACTTTTTATATTATTTGAATTGTACACTATGAATAGGTATCATTTTTACAATCACAAAAATGTATTCTTATTTTGAAAATACAAATTTTGAAGGTTTTTTTTTTTTTTTTTGGTCTCTTTGCATTCAGGTTGGCTAACTCCAGTTCCCCACACGTTAAGATGTGCTGCCAAAGGCCCTAGAGAGGAAGGAGGATTAGTCAAACAGAAAAGGTAGGGCTGGGTAAGGGAGTGACCATGAGTGCTCCAGTGAAGGGGAGAACCCAGTGTGGCTCAAAGCACTTTGTAAACCTTACCAAAAAGGCCAAGGGGTGGGGGGGTAGATAAAAAAGATACTTCCCAAATAAAATATTTAAATGAACAACAAATACGGGAAAGATATTTGTAACAAATATCTCAAGAAGCTCATTGGCTTATCTCAATAAGCCAATGAGAAAAACAGAGCTCTTGATAATTCCAAGGCACTAAATTGATAAAGGATATGAACAGAAAGAAAATACTAATAGCTAATAAGCCTATGGAAAATGTTTACAAGCATTTGGAATAGGGCAATATTCTTATTTTCTGGATCTGAGCATTGGTTACCCAGGTGTGCTCAGTTTGTGAAAATTCATTGAGCTGAACATTTATGGTTTGTTCATGTTTCTCTATTTGCATTATACTTCAAGAATTAAAATGTTAAAAGCAAGGAATGGATAAACACAAAATTCAGGACAGACATTGGGTGGGAGAGAACAGGGAGGGAGACAGAGGAGAAGAACATAGGTAGATGTGTAATGTTCTTTGTCTTGGATTAAGTGGTGGGTTCACAAATGTTCATTCATCATATTATAATTAATATTTATAGAGGACCATACAGGGAATCACAGACCTGGATTGCAGTCCCAGCTCGATCACTCACTATGTGATGCTGGCTCTTAGCCTCTGTAGCTGAATTTCCTTACTTGTGAAATGGTGGAATGTGGAGATTTAAAATATGGGATACATGGGATTACCTAATACCGTGGCAGTAGTGACATGTGGTCTCCATGTGCTCTGTAAATGTTAATGTGGTCTTCATGTCTCATTCGTTGCACAAACATTATAGAGAAACGTTATAAAGTTGTTAAAAAGAAGGAAGCCTTCCAAAAGCCAATCCCCTAACTTACTGGCGCCTTTCTGATTTGCATTTGGGTCTGTCGGTTCGTGTTTATAGGATTTTGGGCCCTGCTATTCCCAAAAGCAAACGTGAGCTACAGCGTTTGAGCGCTCCATCCTTGCCCCTTCCCCTAAGTACAGCCGGCCTATTAGTGGAAACAGCTGGGCGGCTCCCCACAGGCAGGGAACCAGCTCTGGCTGGTGTGCAAAGCCAGAGGCTGACCCTCCACCCGCAAGTGGGGGAAACTCAACGCCGGCACACACGCTCTAAAAAGGGTGTCTATGCGCCATGTTTAACAAAACCACCACAGGGCAGGCTCTGATTGGCTCCCTGGAGTCACGTGCTGCAGCCCGGGGCCCACTTACATGACGGTATTAGGGGTAGGACTGGAGTGCGGCTGGGATCACGTGACTGGGCTGGGGGAGGTGGCCAGCTGCTACTCCACCGTCCAAAATACAGACGTGTTTAAAGAAAACTTCATCTACAATCAACCTTGTTAAACAGTATGTAATACAATATATAGTATAGCACATAAGATAACCTCTGTTAAATTTTGGTGTGATTTTTCTTTTTCTTTTTTTTCCCTTTTTTGTACAGACAGGGTCTTGCCATTTTGCCCAGGCTGGTCTCAAACTCTTGGCCTCAAGCAGTCCTCCCACCTCAACCTCCCAAAGTGCTGAGCTTAGAGGTGTGATCCACCACACCTGGACTTTGGTGTGATTTTTCTACAAATTTTATCTTATCTATGCACCTATAATATAAAGTATGTATATATACAGATATACGTACATACACATGCACACATCCACACACAGATGTTTTCAAATCTTGTTTCTGTATTTAATATTTCAGCAAAAAGATTTTTCTGTGTCCTTACATTTGTAAAAACCATTTTAATGGCTATATACTATTCCCTGATATATCACATTTCATTTAATCATTTCATAGCTATTATTTTAACTTGTAAATAGAATTTCCTAATTATAAATATCATGTTGAACATATCATTCCATCAATCTTTGTTGGCATTATTGTGAAAGGTGAGAAGGTAGGGGTTTTTTTTATTGCTAGTGATTTAAAGCATTTTCCATAGGTTTATTAGATGTTGGTATTCCCTCTATCTGTGTTTTTTATAGTTTTATCTATTTTGATCTTAGGTGCCTTAAAACTACTGGAGGTTAAAATACAGGAGGTTCCTGTGTTTTTCTCATTGTTTTATATGAGCTAGTTGCCATGTTCATTATAGATACTTCTTTTAAAATTTTATTTGGGACCCTCTCTGGTCACTAAAGGTACCCTTCTCCCACTAAGGGTAACCGTCCCCTGATTGCAAACAGCACAGATTAGTTTTGCTTATTTTTTTTGTATTTTATATAGATGGGGTCATATGGTTTGGACTGGCATCTGGCTCAATATATTGCATCTGGCTCAGTATATCTGTGAGCTTCATCCATACTGTGGCCCGTAGTTGGAGATCGTTCATTCTCATTGCTTGATAACATTCAATTGTGTGAAGCTACCACGATTCATCCATTCTATTGTTGATGGCCATCGGGTAGTTTTCAGTTTGGGGTGAGTTTGTAGTTTTTGGCTATCATGAATAGTGCTGTTATGAACAACTTTACTTTTTTAACAATATAGTTTAAATTCCTTAGATTATCTACTAAATGCAAAGGAGAAAAGGTACCTTTTTAGTGGAGAGATCTGGCAGACATCAGCTAAACCGAGTGATCAAAGTTAGGATTGCTTGAGGCCAGGAGTTTGAGACCAGCCTAGGCAAAATGGCAAGACCCTGTCTGTACAATAAGGGAACAAACTGACATTAATGTGATACAATGGGAAGGACACAGAATCACCCATGTAGTTTCCTTTCCAAAAATGTTTAACATGAATCCAGTAATAAGTAAACAATCAGACAAATTTAGATTGTGGGACATTTTACAAAACAACTGGCCTGGAGCCCTCAAAGATGCAATGCCATGAAAGACAAAAGGGCCAAGCAACTACTCTAGATTAAAGGAGATTAAAGAGACTTGACACCTAATCGAATCCTGGATTTTAAAACAGCTATAAGGGACATTACTGGGACAACTGGACAAATCCAAACACAGACAGCATATTAGAAAAAAATATTATATCTGTAATATTTTTGGGGTGTGATTATGGTATTATGGTTATGTAGGAAAATGTCTTTGTTTTTAGTCCATACATGTTGAAGTACTTAGGTGTGAAATGTCATGTCTACGACTCACTTTCAAAGCTTCATCAAACACCATACACACACACACACACACACAATGAGGTCAAGCAAATGTGGCAAAATGTTAACAGTTGATGCTTCTAGGTGAAGAGTATATGGGTGCTCACTGTATTATTTTTTTCAACTTTTCCAGAGGTTTGCAAAAGAGTATCATACCATATGTGTCCTCTGGGATTTTTTTCCCCCACTTAATATTATGTCTCTAATATTCACCCATATTGTTGCATATAGCTGAGGTTCATTCATTCACTACTGCATTGCATTTTATTGTATGTCTACGCTATAATTTATTTATCCATTTCTTTTGATGTGCATTTTTGTTTTTGTTTTTGCTATTATGAACAGTGCTTCCAACCTTCCAAACCATCAATGCTCTTACATCCTTAGGTCCTTCAGAAATGAGGTTAAACATCTCTGGGGTTAATACCAGAAACTCTGTTCCTTGGGGAGCAAGCTGACTGCAAGGCTGTTTCCTGTTGAATCCTTCCTACTCAGCCAGGCTGGTCTGACTCAGAGTTGTTCTCTTTACTGTCAGACGGGTTCCTCTTCCTAGGTCTGAGATTTCAGCATAGTCTATTGCTTCCATCTTTCTTTTAATGAACTTAAAAATTGTACCTAAAAATGAATTTAGTGAACATTTGAGTCTACTTATGTTGCTTTACATTCTAGGGGGGTGGGGATTGCTTTTAAAATACAAGCCTCAGGAAGGCAGGAACCACACCTGGCTTGCTCACCATGGTATCCTCAGCACCAAACACCACGCCTGGCTCAGGAAAGAAAATAAAAACAAAGACAACAGTTAACTGAATGACTGATAGATGAATGTCAGAGATCAGGCATGCATCTTCACTTAATTGTTACCAGTGTGTGCATATTATGTTGCAAGATTGCCTTGTGGTCATGAGACCTTTCCTTCTTAGACACATTAGCCATATATTTGTCACTTAAATTTAGGTAAATTGTCCATCATGTAGTTTCCAATTTGTTTTGCTACTATAAATAGCACTTCTGTGAACATTATTTTTTCTTTTGATGTCTTATAAATTCCCAAAAGTGGAATTATGAGGTCAAAAGACCTGAAGTCTTACATATCCAGTTTCTTACATACTGTCTGAACGGCTGACTCCCGAAAAACTGAACCAATTTACAGTGCCCCAGTCAGATATGTTGGCTTACTCACAGCTCCACCAGAATTAAGTTTTCTGTTTTGACTAGTTTAATCAAATATTTAAAGAAAGCTAATTTCCTTCATTTCTAATGATCTTTGTACTTGCTATGGGACAACTTCTATCTGAATTTCCTCAAATATGATCAGCTATAAATTGAAATTAAATTTCCTTTTTCTAATTGTAATCCAGTTGGCCCCATAGCATTTATAAGTAAAGATTCCTTTTCCCATTAGTGTGTTGTTTCTGGTGTGTCTCAAATTAAGTTCTTATAACAGTTTAAATCTACTTCTGGAATTTATTCTAGCCCATTGGACTTTTTTGTGTTTATTTTAATTCAATACCAAATGTTTTTCTGATTGTGACATAGCTAAAACTCTGGAAGGGTAACTCTCCTCATTGCCTTTCTGTTTTGTTTAAAGCTCTTTGGAACACTTGTCTGCTTTCTTCTGTTTTTTCATTTCAGCAAATATTTACTGAAGAATACTTAATGCTACCATGTCCAAGGCACTGTGCTGGAACCTGTGCAAGGATAAGAAGGCCCTGCCTGGGGTGTGCTTCTAGTCTAGGAAGGGAAGAAGTGGCCCTGCAGAGGGGTGGCCGAAGAAAGTCTCCTTCCCGTTGAGGGCAACTGGAAGGTCTCAGGTGTGAGCCAGGTAAGGCCTCTGGTGTGATCTAGGATGAATGTCAGAGACCTGTGGGAAGCTTGCGCTCCTGGCCAAGAGAAAAGCCTACATAGTGAAAAGCCTGCTTCTGTGGGCAATGGCAAGTAGCTCAGTTTGACTCGCACAAGGGGTTAGAAGCTGACCATGGAAGACCTCAAATTCTAAATTCAGAAAGCTTAGACTTATTAAAGCTGCCCTTTAGGATCACAAATCTGGCAGCAATACCAGCTCTGAACTGAGGATGGAAGGAAGACCAGAGTCGGGAGATCATGGATGCAAACTGCAACACAAAGGCCAGGGGAAGAGAGAGTTTTCCAAAAGTGTCCATCATAGAGAAGCTGTTTTGTTTTGTTTTGTTTTGTTTTTCAAGCACCGTACATCCTAACAATGGAACACTGAGCACTGTCAATAAGAATGAGGCAGCCCTGTGGCTTGTTATGGAAAGATCTCTAAGAATATTATAAAATAAACATTATTTTGCAGAACAGTATAAAATATGATCCTACTTGGATTAAAGGATTATTTACGTGTGTGCATATGCATAAAAAATCAGAAGATTACCCAACTAACTACTACTAATCTTCCTTGAGATTACCCAGTGAATCTACTAGCAGTAGAATCTACTGCTAGTAGATTTGTGGCTACTGCTAGGGGTAGGTTGGTGGAGGACTTCACATTTTTTACATTTTACTTCTGTATGGCTTGAATGTTTTCCACTGAGCATTGCATGATCACAGTTGAGGCTATCAATAGCATCCAAACTGCAAGGTGAGGCCTGAGAAGATCATTGAATTCAGTAAGCAGGGAGCTTGATTATTATGGCCCTTGGGTAGCAGGCTAAAGGCAGTGGGGCACAAGCAGAGGAGGTAGTAAGTCCAACCGACCTGGCTTGCCTGGGACTGTCTTGGTTTTAGCACTGTGAGTCCAGAGTCCCAGGAAGCTCCTCATCTACCCCAAGTGAAGGTTCAATAGAGAAGTTTAATGATGGAGAGGAGTGCCCAGCAGCCTGCCAGGCTGGTATCTCGTAAGTTCCTTATCTCATTTGCATGTAAACCTTACAAGACCCCTAACAGGGGGCTTGATTTTTCCCATCTTACAAATGAAGACACTTGAGCCTCTGCCTGAGGTTCCTTGGCTGGTGAATGGCATGAATCCTGGTCCCACTGATGCCATCCATCCCTATGCACATTTCCAGAGGACTGGGGGAGGAGAAAGTGCTCCTGCCTCGGCCCACAGAGCAGGGAGCTGCTGAGCACGCACCCCCACCTTCCCAAACACCCTGAGGATGTCAGGGACGACAGAGCGAGGGCATTGGGGGGGGGGGCGCGGCCAGGGACCTAGGAAGCAGGTGAGGTTTCATAGCCTTCTTCTAGCAACAAAGCCAGAGCTGTGGAGGGCAGAATGCACAGAAGGAGGCATTGGAATCAGGGGAGGGCAGGGTGAGGTGAGCAGAGAGGAGACCCAGCCAAGTGGGCTGGGAGGGGCACAGAGGGGTCCACAGAGTTCCAGGCAGGGCCACAGTGTGCAGTCTGGGGCACCAACACGATCTGTTTCCTAAGGTGCTGGCGCTGGCTCCTGCAGTGCCCTGGGGCCACAGATGCCACTAGGTGGCCTTCACCCACCCACAAGTCCTAGCTGAGGAGTAAGTGGGATGTGCAGTGCCCAGGCTGAGTTCCAAGAGCTGCGTCACCCCTCCAACGGCCCACCCCACCCAGATTTATAGAACCAGTCATGGGAAAGCGGCCCCTCCCCATTTCACGAAGGACTAAACAGGAAGACACACTTCCTGTCAGCAGAGCCCAGGCCCTCCAAGTCCAGGGACCCCCTTTGGAGGCGCAGGGGTAGGTGGGTTCGGATAAAGATCAGGCCATGGTCATCTCTGCTCTCAGCACTGTGGGGGCTCAGTAAACATCCACTGAGTGCGCGAATGAATGAATGACCATATGCGACCCGGACCTCAGCAAGGCTCAGGTGCAGGGCTGGGGCACTGCGAGTCACTGACTAGTCGATGCCTTCTCAGAGGGGGCACCTCAGAGATCCTGAGGACACAGGGTGGCTCACTGAAGTGGCTCTCCCACAGGAGAGCCAGGCACCCAGGCCGCTGGAGTGTGACAGAGGGCTGCTCACGCCACCCTCTTCCTCAGCATTCCTCTGAGGAGGACACATGGAGAGATGTCCTAGACGACTTGGAGCTATGGGGGAAAACCCATAAAGCACAATTTTCCAGCCTTTCCTAACATACACCCTCGCAGTGCTTCATGTGATAGACACACAGCATGGTCTGGTACTGGGGTGTTCAGGCTCTGTAGCCACACCTGGGTTCGAATGTCACTTTTCCCACTTTCTAGTGATGTGGTGCTATGGTCCTGGGCAACTCCCTTAACATCCCTAATCTTTTCACTCCCGGTATGTGGAAGGGTGGTAACCTCTCAGAGAGCTGGGACATGCAGACGAGCTATTGCTGGCACAGCACTTGGCACAGGCCCAGCACATATGACGGAGGGTGCAACGAGATCCCTTTTTTTTCCCTGAGACAGAATCTCACTCTGTCGACCAGGCTGGAGTGCAGTGGCATCATCATAGCTCACTGCAACCTCAAACTCCTGGGCTCAAGTGATCCTCCTGCCTCAGCCTCCGGAGCAGCTGGGGCTACAGGCACGTGCCACCATGCCTGGCTAATTTTTCTAGTTTTTGTAGAGATGGGGTCTCAGTCTTGCTCAGGCTGGTCTCGAACTCCTGACCTCAAGTAATCCTCCCGCCTTGGCCTCCCAGAGTGCTAGGATTACAGGCGTGAGCCACTGTGCCTGGCCAAGATCCCTTTTTAATGCTGAAATTAACTGTGAACTCAAATGAATATTGTCCTAAGAACTGCACAGCACTTCTGAAATCATCTCATCTGGCCAAGTCACAGTGCCATGTGGGCATCAGAAAGCCAAGATTTCTCTGGTGTGGACAAATGGGGACCAAAATCCAGCCTTCCTCTTCTCCTACCTGCACCTCACCTTGCCCAGGTGAACCCAGAGGAAAGGCAGGGTCCCAGCACCAACCGCAGCTTGCCTGGGCCAGCAGGTTGGGACAAGGAAGACTGAGTTTTGGGGGGGCGGCGGGGGCAGGAGGGAGTAAGAAGGCTCTGAATTCCATGACTCACCAGAAGCTGGGCTGGGGAATTTGTCTGGCTGACTCTGGCAGCAGCAGCAAGTACCTGAAGTCTCCCTCCTTGTCCTTTAGATAGGACTGTCTTTCCCCACAAGAAGATTTCCTGTCTCCTCACTCCATGGCCAGGAGGGAGACCTGATCCCTGGGGCTCCCAGCAACCCTCTTTCCAACCCGCACCTCAACCCTCTGCTCAGAAACCTCCAGGGTTCTCCAGGGTTCCCCACAGCCAGGCTTCAAGTCACTTCCCCATTTTGGCCTCCCAGGCAACTGGCCAGTTTCCTCCTTCACTCAAGCATCTCTCCAGCCCAGCCCAGCCCAGCCCAGCAAGCTGCAGAAGAGCCTGGCCCTGGCCCGCAGCCCCCTCCCGCCTCTCTGCAGAGCCTTGGCTGCCTCTGGCCCACATGGTCTCTCCTGCCCCCAGACATGAAGCATCTGCTGCCCCAGCCTTTCACTCACCAGCTGCATGACCTGAGGTAAATTATCAGACGCCTCTTGCCCTCTATTTCCTCATCTGCAAAATGGGTCCAACAATACCTACCTCAGGGGGTTATTATCAGGATGAAGTGAGAAATTGCACACGAAGTGTTTAGCGTGGCTGTGGGCAAGCAGGCACCCACCGATGGAATCCGCCTCCCACCCTGTCAAATGTTTCATGCTTCATTCTCCCACAAGATTTTCTTTGCCCTGAGGATGCATCTTATACTCTTCTCTGCCTCCCTTCCTCCCCAGTACTTGGCTTAAGGCTGGGCAAACAGGAATGTTCCCAAAGTGCAGAAATACCGCAATTAACAAAGAAGACACCCACCTGCCAGTGACAGGCTTTATGGGCCACTCTGCTGGGGGTGGAGAAATGATGGACTGCACACCAAGAAAGCACCGCCGCCTCGCCACCCCCAAGGGAGACTATAGTGCCCATCGGCTCAGCCCACCCGGCCCCTCCTGTGGGAAGCCAAAACCACATGCAGCCCCTGCCCAGCACAGCCTCACCCCCAGCAATGCTGGCCTGCCAACCAACCCCGCGGCCTACACGCGCTCCTGGGGCTATCCGGTTCCTGGTGCTGGTGAATTTGTCCCAGTGACCACCTAATTCATCAGGTTCAAGGGGATGGGGGCTCTTCAGGCAAGGAACTCGGCCCAGAGGCTCTGAACAGGCTTCACAAAGGAGGGCCCAGTGGAAGCTGGCAGGGCTGGGGCGGAGCAGGGGGGACAGTACTGTGCAAGGAAGGCACCTGCAGAAACCTCCTCCGTCCTCCTCCTGCGTGACTGCTGCTGCGGAGACCCCCACCCCAGCCCAGCCACCTCCAGCCCAGACCTTGGCTTCCTCTGGGTGTGGTCAATGCAATGCCACTGGGGGAGGCACAGCCCCAGGGAGGACAGGGCACAGAGGCTAGGAGGCAGAGGGGACACTCCAGGCGTCCTTGTCCTCCCCTGTAGGGCCTCTCACAAGGCACTTCCAGCTCCCTCTGTCAAAAGCTCCATGGGGGAAAAGGCCGAGTCAGCACTCTGGCCACAAGTCTCTCCCAGGGCCTGGCTTTAAAATGTGCTCTGGGGCTCTTGGAATAGCCATCATCCTCCACCCCTCCACTCTGCCTGCCTCCTGAGGTCCTTCAGAGAGAAGCCAGCCACGGGCAGGAGTGCAGCAAGGCAGGCGGACAGCCTGGGACAGCTGGGTAGCTGCAGGGAATCTCCACCTGGTTTGTGTTTGTCCCACATTCAATTCCAGGTGGGTCATGAATTCTTCGGGGGGCTCTACTTGGTGTGAATGTGGGTCACCCTGGCCCCACCTTTCCCATCTGGTAGATATGTGGCTTGTGCCTACGTCACACCAGGCCAACCCAGCAAGCACTGGCCAGGCTGGAGGCCCCAGACTCTCCAGGGGGCCGTCTAGTCCTTGCACAAAACTGCAAACACTGCTCTGACTGTACCCTTTCACCCACCCCAACCCCAAATGAAACATAAAGCAAGACCAAGCAGGGCCCAGCGCTGGAGCTGCAGTCACCACCCTCCTTGGTGATCCCAGCTTTTACTGACAGCCCCCCAGGAAGGGGATCTTTCCCTTTAACTCTCACAGTCTTGGCGAGGGAGCTGTCTGTCCCCACACTTCACTGTCACCCCCTGAATAAGCAGCAGGAAGGAAAGGGCACCGTTTCGGAGGTTTTTGTTTTTGTTGTTTTCTGTTGGTTGGGTTTTTGCATTTTTAGCAGCTCCTTTGCCCCTCAAGATCTGTCCACTCTGGAAGGCCGCCAGTTTGACCAGAGCTGCGCCACCACACATCTCTCTCTCTCTCACACACACACACTCGGACACACGGACACACGCGGCGCCCAGCCAGTCGCTGCGTCCTGGTGGCACAAAACTGCCTCACAGAGCCCGGTTCACGCGGTGCGGATGCCGCGCGCCACAAGCCGTCCTTAAGACTTTGTGTGGAAAAGAAAATATAACCCCCCCAGATGCCAGGGAGGGCAAACGAACCCTCACCGACAGTCTGAAAACAATAATACCGCGCCAGTGCCGGGCAGAGCGAGGAGACCCCGAGACCCCTGGCCGAGCGTCCGGCTTCCCCGGACGCGCCCTGCGGGTCCCCGGCCGAGGGCGGGCGGGCCGGGGGTCCTCCCCAGCCACCCGCTTCCTCCCAGGCTGCTCCAGCCCCCGGCTCCCCTCCCCCGCCGCCCGCCACATCTGGTTCCACTCAGGTCCCCCCACCTCCAGGCGCGTTCCTCCTCCCTCTCCTCCCCCGCTTTCAGAAAAGCGGAGACGATTTTTAAAAACCCAGTCACACACACGCACACGCACACACGCTTCTGGAGAAAGGGGAGGGGAAAGGAGGGACAAGTCGAGCGAGGCCCGCTCCCCGGCGCTCCCCCCGCCCGGCCCCGAAGTTGGCCAAGTTGGCAGCGCCTTACCCTGGAGGGCGTCCCCGGGGGCGCCGGGGCGGCCGAGGTGCAGGCCCCCGAGGAGCAGGGCGCAGCGCAGCAGGTGACGAGGCCAGGGCGCTGGGGCCGGCCGGCCGGGCCCCATCCCCGCGGCACGGCGCTGGGCGGATGCGGGGACCGAGGGCGCACGGGCGCGGCGCGCGGTGGCAGCCCCGGCGCTGGGCTGTGATGACCGCCCGCGAGGGGCTCGCGTCCTCCTCCGGGTCGGGACGAAGTGATGCCTCCCGGAGAGGAGGAGGGAGGAGGCAGGCCGGGCGGAGGGAGGGCGGAGGGAGGAGCGCAGAACCCGGGAGGAGGGTTTGAGGGGCAGAGGGGAAGGGAAGCGGGCAGCGTGGGAGGGGAAGGGGAGGAGGCGCGGCCGGCGCTGGGCTGGGGACGGGGCTGGAGAGAGAGCGTCGGGAGAGAGAGAAGGGGGTGGCGGGAGAGGAGGATCCGCGGGATCAAGGAGGACCCCAGCGTGCGCTCTTTCTCTCGGTGCTGTTTCCCAGTCTCTCCCCGCCTCGCCTTCCCTCTCTTCTGTGTCCCGGCCGGGAGCCCCAGACGCTGCGTCACAACTCCCCGGCTGGCGCGGGCGGGGAAGCAACTGCAAAACTTTCCGCAAACTTCACGGCGTGGTGGGACCTAGGCTTCGAGGCCCGGTCGGCCGGGGGCGAGGGTGCGTGGCTGACCCAGGTGGCCAGACCCGGGCCACCATCACCCCCACACCATCCCGCCTCTTTCTGACGAGGTCTCCAGCCACCGAGCATCTGCTACCTACATGCCTAGGGGGACCCCTCTCCCGGTCTAGTGGGGAAGGGGCGGAGCCCAGTGCTTGGCCACCAGGGCGAGGATTGGGGGAGGGGGAGACAGGGTCCCTCCCCTGTTCCGTGTGCGGAGCGCTAACAATTCTTGCACGTCTTGTTTTAGCATTTACATGACCTCTGTGTCAGTGTCCCTGGCGCAAAAGGAGTGTAACACTTTTGCTAGCTGGAGCTGCATCCAGAAACCTGGGGGAAATCCGTCCACTGGACGTCCCAGAGGCCCGACATCATCACTCCCACCAACTGGACTGCTGGCCGGTAGCAAAGGACCAAATGGAAATTTCATAAAAGAGAAGAAAATCCACTGTTACTCAGTATTATGCAACAGGTCACTGCAGCGCAGAGCACTGGGTTGGGAGTCAGGATGCAGGAGTCAGGCCCCACCTCTACTGCTGATTTCCTGAGCGACCTTGGAAAAGTCTCTTCTCTGGGCTTAGGGCAGGACTGAGACATTTAGAGAACCTAAGTTCAAAGAAAGACTCACGTTCCCCTACCAAGAGTAATCAAATAAAAACACTATGAGTGTAATACACATTTTATTGTCTTCCTGTGCTGTCCACCTTGGTACTTTTTTTTGGGAGTAACAAGTTCATTTTTTTTCTTTTTGATTACTCCTGCCCTGGGTAAATATTTCCCTATCTCTGCAATGAGGGTGTTGGGCCAGAGATGCTCACTTATCTCTTCCCATCTTTGCCAGGCTGAGATTCTTGGCAATAAGTCCCATGATTGCAGGGCTGCAAAGCAAGCACCCTCTAAAATCCCCTACAGTCCCCTGGAAAAGGTCCTACTAGCCACACTTTGGCCCTGAAACGTGGTTGGCAGCCAGACCAAAAAAGCCCCTGGCACTCCATGGCTGGCTTGGGCAGGTCTGACATGGCCAGGTCCCTCTTGGTGACTGCTGCTTCACTGCCCCTTGAGACATGTCATCTTGGTGTGGCATGTCCTGGGATCCCAGCGCTTTGCACGCAACTGGCCATGCTGGGGCTGCCACAAAAATCCTCCTCCTGGCCTCCCCTCTCTCACAGTCCTGTTATCTCCAAGGGATTTGAGGATTTGCCAGCTTCGGCCAAGCTGCTCTCTTTCCCTGTCTGAACAGCCAAAACACAGGATACTTCTTCCTCTGGAACAGGGCTGGAGTCCCCCTTCCCCACCAGCCTGAGTAAGTTTTGGCATTTCCCTCCACTGGCAGGGCAGAAGCCAACTCCCTGACATCACTAGTGCATGACATGCGCAGGAAGTGTCTTCACTCACCCACTCAGCAAGCAGCAATTGCTAGCCCTGTGCTAGCTGCTGGAGAGACAAAGATGAGCAAACACAGTTGAAGCCCTAGAAGACTTTTGTTTAGTGAGGAAAATAAACACAATTTTTGCCATATTCCAGGCAGAGAAGACTTCACTCAAAGGTGAGGAGCACAAAAGTGCATTGCACTGGCTGGGACAGACATTTGTTCAAGCCTCCATGACACGATTATATACCGTATTCTGATTGTCTGAGTCCACATCTAATGCCACCATCTGTCTTAGATCTTGAGCTTGGGGCAGGGAGCAGGGCCACCTCTGGGCAATTGTCCCTGTGGAGAATCCAGCCCAGTCCCCCACTGCTTAAAGATCCTGTGCAGGCCCAGGATCAATGGGACGTGGCTACAGTCTGCAGGAGTGCTGGGTGTTGGGAGAGGGCTGGGGCCTTCTAGGAGACCCTCGCCAGCACCCACACCCTCATCTGCTTCCAAAGAAGGGCCAGCATCCTTTGTGCCCACAGACTCCTCACCATCCCTGAGGAAGCTCAGTTGGACAGCTATTTACTGAGGGCCTACTATGTGCCAGGCATCAGGCTAGGTGCTGGAGACTTAGCAAGGTCTCCAACTCGGTCGAGGGGTCAGATGCCAAGGTGTATCTACTGTAGTGAATCGATACTGACAAATGGCTCTCCTTCAGACATTGACCAACTGTCAGCCGGCAACAGGCACTGGGGGTCTGCTGATTTCATCAAAACCAGCTTAACAGAAGGAGCACAGACTTCGGAGCCAGAGACCTGAATTAGAATCCTGGCTCCCCCATTTCCTGGCTTTGAGACCTGCAGCAAGTTACTTCAGCTCTCCCTGAGCTCACGATTCTTGTAAACGGGACAATTCCTACCTTGTCTTGAGATTTAAATGTTAGGTGTGAAGGGATGGCACAGCCCCTGGATCAATGCAGATGTTCAGGGAATGTGGTCCCTCCCTGCTCACCTTCCTTTGCCATTTGTACCTCAGCGTGTCTCCCTTATTCCCTGCCCTTCACCCTGCCTCCCCTCCACCTCCTCCCACCCCCCACACTGCCCATGAGATCTTTCTTCACAGGTCAGTTTGTTTTTTAGAGACAGGGTCTCTGTCACCCAGGCTGGAGTGCAGTGGTGCGATCATAGCTCACTGTAACCTCAGATGCCTGGGCTCAAGAGATCCTTCCACCTCAGCCCCCCGAAGCGCTGGGATTACAGGTGTGAGCCACCGTGCTCCGCCTTCACGGGTCAGTTTTATTGCAACATTGGGTGTTTTACTTTGCCTGAGAGAACAACACAACCTCCCCTCATAGTCTGAACATCTCCTATAGGGTACAAAAATGGTAGCCTGAAGTGTAAACTAATGCAATTAGAAGTGACTTGATGCTTGCTTCAGCTGGCTAATAGACACACGTCCATAAACAGCCCAGCGTGGGGCGGTGGGATGAGACCAGGCTTAGGGACTGGAGGTCAGTGGGAGTTCTGGCTTTGCCACTCACTAGCCACACATCTTCAAGCAAGTCACTTCCCTTCTTTGAGTCTCTTTGAGATCCACGTTTTGGTGTCATTACTCACTGTGCTTACGGTTCCTCTCACATTCATCTCCTCTTCCCTGGTTCTGCCCCTGAGCAGCCTCTCCAGACAGAGGGCGCCCAGGGGAGCAGAGCATCCCTAGCAGGCCAGGCCTACAACATAAGCTTAGGAAAGGAGAACACAAGGCAGGGAAGGAGAACGCAACCGGATGGCCAGGTAGAGTAGGAGGCTAAAAAAATGGAAAGACTTGGCCAGCCGTTACCTAAGGCAACTAGAGAAGGGGTGTGACCCCAAAGAGGCATGGAGGACTTGTCCCACCCAGTACCCTTTCCAAGCCCAGGGGGAGGTCTGGCCAAACATGGGGCTGGCCTGGGTGGATCCCACCCTCTGTGCTCCCAGAGCTCCACTCAGGCAATCTACCCTTTGAGTCCATGTGGTTGCACCCTCGTCTGCAGCACTGAGGATCACAGAAGGGACTGGGCTAAAGAGGGAAGGAAGACGGCAGGTTTAGGATTCAGACAGACCCAAATTTCAAGGTTTGTTTTCCAGGTTATGCAACCTTGGGAAAGTTAGTTAAACTTGAAGGAACTATTTCTCCCACATCCACATCACTGGGGAATTTTATGGCTGATCTATCTTCTCTTGATTGGTCTACCCCATTATGGCCACAAATATAACCTGACAAAAATCCTGCCCACTTTCCCTAGGTTCACTTTTCCCTTCTGTGGAGAACACCTAGAAGGGCTCTCTTGTCCCAGGAAGGCCTCTGAGTTTGTATCCACTCACTTTCAGCCCGAGGCCTGTATCAGAATACTGTTCCTTACAAAGGACTCCAAACCCCAACCTTTTCTCTCCACAAGGCTAAGAGATAATTACCTTCACCTTCCAAGATGCAAGAAGGATAGGCTTCCTCTCCATGAGTCTAGGAATTTGGACACCGACTCCCACTTGGAGAAGTCCCCACAGTAATGTGAGCCATCAGTAGGGCCCTGCAGAGGCCATAGCACTAATGCCTCTCAGATACTCACTGGCTCCTGTCTCCCCTTGGGAGGCTCAAACAGGTCAGGAGCAAGCTGGCTAATGGGAGTTCAGAGAGAGGCAGCCAGACACAGCTGCCTGGCCCACCACCCCCACCTCCAGCCCCAAGACACTAGCCCAACCTTCCACAGCCCCCAGCGGAACAGCAAGTAGCAGACTGGGGCACCTGGGAGACACTGCAGTGTTCTCCAGCATTTAAAAAATGAAGTAGAACAGTAAATATCACAGTGCATTGCACATGAGTTAAGTCCTGTGCTGTGGAATATGTATTGGGTGGAGATGTTAAGTGTATCAAACAAATCTGAATAATACCACTGCTGAGGACCTGGCATGAGCCGCCCAGGCTCCCCCGCCATCCCCGCCCAGCTCTGGTCTGCTCACCCCTTCCTACTTCCCCTTCACAGGCACCACTCCAGCAGACCAAACTACTTGTCATTCCTTCAACCAGGCCCTGGGCTTCCTGAGGGGCCAACTCACACTGCAAAAACATGGTAAGTCAGGCAAAATGAGGGAGAGATATACAAGGTGCTGTGAGAACCCAAAGGAAGACAGGATGGAGGTGACTCTGGAGCTGAGTTTTCCAAGATGGTCAGATGGCCAAGGCAATTGAACAGCATTTACAGAGGACTGGACGTGTGAGAGCATAGAGGGACCCTGGAGTGACAAACGTTGTTTTTCTGTGAAGGTATGAAGGCCTCTAAGCTGCAAGCACCCTTCCCTTCTCATCCTAATTAATTCTGCCCGTCCTTCAAGGCCCAACTCAACACCATCTCTCAATCCCCAGGGGCTCATCTCGATCTTACAGAACTGACCACCTACCAGCTCACCTCCAAGCTCACATTTAGCTTCTCAATTAAAAGCTTCCTCAAGGCAGGAGTCAAGTCAATGTGCCTTTTTATCTCCCACAGAGCCTGGCCTACCATATTAACAAAGGCTCTCAACAGATGTGTTCAGAGTGGATGCATGTAGCTTACAGATGTGGCAACTGTAGTTCAGAGTGTGAGTGCTGGCCCAAGGTCACACAGCAAGTTGTAGAGTTGTGACCTGAACATAGTCCTTACTCGGGGCTCTACTGTTATCTTGTTCTACAATGCCAAACCTGGGCACAGTTTTGTCTAGTTGACTTGGACAGGGGGATGCCTGAGGAGCAGCGCTGGTGTTAAGATTGTAGGTAGGGTTCTGAAAGTCTGTAGTTGAAAAGGAGCAATGGCTCCTGAAATTAATTTAAGAGAAAGACCTTCCTTGTCATGCTTCCCAGTGGCATGCCCTTCTCTGAGGGCATGGGAGCCAGGCTGGAGGGCACAAGTCTGACTCTATGATGGGCCAAGGCCCACCCTAGAGGGGCCTTCTACATCCTGTGGACTCCTCTCAAGAAGACACTGACATAAGCCTCACCCTGTTTTATCCCCTACCCCCTTCAAGCCTTACAGCAACCTCCAGGAAGCCCAGGCTGAGGGTCCCATTCTCCCTTATCCACTGGGACATTTAGGAGCAGGAACATACAGTTTCTAGGGGCAGGACAGGATTATGGCTTCCTAATCTGTAAGTGTGACAGGACCAGATGGCTTAGGGGAGCTGCAGCACTGATGCTCCATGAAACCATACCCCCACTTTCCCATCCAAGTTCACTTCCTGGGGAGGCAGGGCTGCTGCCCAGACCAGCTGGGTGTCCAAATAGATTTCTAAGGGCTACTAGCCAGAAGGAAGGGGAGAACACACTGAAGGGAGCCTGGGCAAGTGGGGGCCAAGTGCCACCTTAACCTAGAGTAGCCTCTGCCCCAAAGATGGCACTCAGAGAACCCACCTCACAAAATTTTCAAGCCTGCAGTCCCCTCCCCAGTCACTCTTACTGTACCCACTGCTAGTCACCAAACCTCTCTGGGCCTCAGTTTCCTCATGTAAAATCAGCAAGCTGCTCCTACCTTGCATATGCCCAGGCTGTGAAGCAACACAGCTGAGAAACTCCTTTGCCAAGCACAAGTGCTGTAGCCCCTCCCTTTGCTGACACTGCTCTCTGCTCCCTCTCCAAGCGGCCTTCAGGGTGAGAAGACTTGGACAGCACAGGAGGCCACCACAGTTGCAGGCTGCTCCTGAGGCTAACAAGGCTGAGGACAGCACAGCTCTCTCGCCTGGTACTTCCCTCCACACCCAGGAGTCAGTCAGGGCTGTTCTCTGAACACACAAAAACACAAACACACACACACACACACACCGCCACCCTTCACTGACTCCAGCCCATCTCGGCTGGCTGAGCTCCCCCAGCACAATAGCACTCTTGTGTTCCCTGCCCCCACCAGGTCCCAGACCTGCTCCCAGGCCTGCCTGTTTTCCCAGCCTCTGGCAGGTTCCCCCAGCCCATCCGCAGAGCTCACAGCAGCCACAGAGTCCCTAACCACTCCCTCTTTAACCCTTCCCTCCCCTCCCTGACCCCTTCCAAAGGGCTGCAGTCCAGCCTCTGGCTCTCCTCCTCATCCAACCTCTCTTCCTCATCTGGCTGTACAGGATGGACTCATAAGCAGACCCAGGTCTCAGGTAGCTCTCTCCTACAGCCCGGGGCTGCTCATGTAAAAGGAAAACGTGATAAATAGTTGTTATACATTTTAAGAGAAGGCCAAGGGGGAGAAGCTTTGCCCAAAAGAGTGACTATGTCCTGAGTGTACTATTAGGTACCTATGTAAGGGATGTGTTGTAGGGGCCTTTCTGGTGCTCCCCATAAAGGCAGCATATGTGTGACATCAGTCCTAGGAAAGCCCAGAGCTTAAGAGAGATTTTTATTTCCAGCGTAGAAAATAAAACAGGAGTCCTCTCTGTCTTCCAGCTGACAGCCACCCTCTCTGATGACCCTACCCACATCTCGTGGGTGGCTGGCAGGAAGGTGGGAGTGGTAACCTTCAGTGCTCATCCCACCTGGGAGTCAGATAGGCTACAGCTGTGTTCTCAAACTTGAGCCTGCATCAGCATTACCTGGAGGGCAAAAACAGATTGTTAGGCCCCACCCCTTCAGCTTCTGACTCAGTGGGTATAGGGAGGGGTGTATGTGCATTTCTAATCAGCTCCCAGGTGATGTAGATGCTTCTCCCAGACTCGAAGAGAAGCAGTCTTGGAGCCAGGGTAAGAGACCTGCTGACCACGTAAGACACAGGTTGATATGGAATCTCAAGAGGTTGATAGTGAGAGGGGCAGTCTCTCAAAAGGTCTGCATCTGGTGAGCAGAAAGCTCTGAACTGCAAACCAGTGAGCTTGGGGGTTCCAGGACCAGCTCTTCTACTTACTGCATCTGTGATCTTTCTTCCACATTTTTTTATTCCCCTCTTATGTGCCAGGGCACTTTACATATCTTATCCCTACTCCTTACTCCCATAAGGCAAGCAGATATCCCTGAAGCTTGCAGAGGTGGGATTTGAACCCAGACCTTAAAGCCTAAGCTCTTGATCTCTCTGTGATTCTACCTTAGAAAGGAAAACACATAGCTTGGGCAATTAGAATGATGAAGTAAAGGAGGGAAGAAAAGATCCTCAGAAAGGAAAAAGAAAACCAACAAAACACCAAGATGGGTCAAGTTACTTATGAACTTTGCCTTCTTAGAAGCAAGGAGCTGGACCCAATGCTTGCTTCTAGCTCTAGGATTCTAAGCGATAACTATGTTTAAAGAGAGCTATTTTCTAAATTAAGAAACACAAGAGCTCCTTGACTGCTAATCTTCTCAGCTGGAAGAAAACCTGTCCTTCCCAGACTAGGAGAAAGGAGGTAAACAGATCCCATTTTTCAGATAGCTGACATGTCCTGGTCCACCACAGAAGTGGGTGCATACAGCTCTTCCCTGCAAGTCTCCATTTCAAGCTGCCTATCTCACAGTGGAAGAGCCCAATTCCTTCCCTCCTGGGCCCTGGGCCTTCACTTCTGGATTGTAAGCTGGCAGCTGGGCCTTTCCTATCCTATTCACTGCTGTACTGCCACCAAGTGCAGTTCTTGGCAAGTCTGAGGTACAAAAGGTGTTGCCCATGATGCCTGCAACGTCCACAGGGACTCAGCCAGTTGCCAGGATTCCCCCATCTACACCCTGGATGGTAAGGGCCCTGTTTGAAGCTGGAGAGCTACAGTAAAATCAAGAGGCTGGGAAATTCACTTCTTAAAACTTATTTTAATATCTTTTCTCCCCCCCTCACCCCTCATTGGGAAAGGCCAAAACAGTCTGGCTGGGTTGAATTACAAATTAATACATATTGTCATTGCGTAAAGTAAATCAACACTGTGGCAATAAGGGACTATTCTTGGAAAAAGTGAAACCCATATTAACAAAATATGTCATGGAAGAACCCCATTTAGTGATTTCACTGGCTTCTTGAAAGACTAGAAAAGGTCTCGCTGGAGTTGACCTTGGGATTAAAAAAAAAAAAAAAAAAGACCAGAAGAGGTCAATGCTGTGCATGTTCTCTGGGGCTTGTCCATGCAGCAGCAGCGGGAAGAGGTCTTGCGCAGACTCAACCAAGCCCAGTCAGCTCCAACCAGGCCCTAGACCCAATAAAAGCAAGGGAAGAGGGCATCCCTTCTTTAGGATAAGGGTAGAAAAGGTAGAGCCACAAATAAAGTCCTGTAGCTTCACTTGTAAGCCCATGTGAAAAAAGGAGACAGGAAGTTAGAAGGAAGGCTCAAAAGGTGCAGCATTTTTTCAACCTTAAAAAAAAAAGATTAAAAAATTTAAAAAGTTTAAAAGTCAGCAATGTAAGACCATTGGATGGGGAAAAAAAAAAAGGAACAGAACTTAATTATTTTGAGTTAGTTTAAACATGGTCTCAGCTTCAGCCATCTCTTTGTGTATGCAGACACCATCCTTTCAGCACCCTGCTCAACCCGGGAGACCCTACTCTTTACTTAGCAGCTTGAAGGCAGTGTGGGGTTTTTTTAATCGTAAAAAGGCACTACACACACACGCATATATATGTATATATCCACGTGTGTATGTAAATATATATTGCAATAAAATAGTTTTAGAAAGCTGGAGGCAGCAAGGCCTCTGGGACTGACTTCCTTCCGTTCAGAGTTCCACAGGACAATACCTACCCACGAACTTCTCTCCAGTTTGAAACACTCCATCTTCCCTTGAGATTGCCTGATACTGAGGAAAGTGAGGCAGGTCCACAAAATAAACGAAGGTCCCCAGAAAATGTGTCACCAGTGACATACTTCACATGTAAAAGAAACACTAGAGTCATGAGTTATTTGAGAGCTTTCTACCCTTCCTGACTCCCTCCCCTGCCCAGCTTGCATGCCTGAATGCTACATCTTTCAATATTTCTGGCTCAGCCCTCTTGCCACATGTCAGTAGCATTCCATGCTGGCTGCCACACGTTCAGACTCTGGCCTCCTTCCCTCCCCACTGCACAGAGCTCTGCCATCTCGAGGGCACGGTGGGGCCGAACGTCTCCCATTTCAGCTCCATCTTCAGTTGATCGTACATCTCAGAAACAACCAAATTTAAAAAAGAAATTAGTTCCAAAAGAATGTTCATATTTGAGTATCTATTTCTCTTGAGATTATTTTTTAATTCCATTTGATGAATCTATTAAACTGAGTTAGACAAAGTGTGTGTGTACATGCACACACACACCCACCACACACCCACAAAATTTAGAGGGTTGGGGGAAGATTGTTTTCTGCCAAAAGATCTAACAGAGGAAAGCTTATGTGCTGATCAAGTTTTAATAATGTGGTTAACAAGAAAGGTACACCATTTAGCAAGCACACAAAGACTGGGGGTAGGAACGACTGATCCCTGGAGCATCTGGCTCCCCAGCCCATTTTCTGCCTACCTTTGGAATAGTTTTGACAGTTACTACATTCAGAGAATCCAAGAGGACTGCATGGACAGATGAACCTTTATTTAAAAAAATAGCACTTCAAATAAATTAAAAGGGACAACCGTCAAGTGTTCAAATTGTGAAGAAATAGTTGAAAACCTAGAGAGACTCCGAGCTGCAGTCTTCTAACCTCATTCTTTGTCCAATGGCAAAACCCACGCATCTCAGTTCTCCCACTCAATGTCTTCCCTACTGAGACGAGGGAAGCAATTGCAAACAGGAGACCAGACGGAGGAGAAAGCTGCATCTGATTGGAATGAACATTGCCACGTACTTGCTAATACGGGTTTCACTTTATGACCAAATGTATTCTTTCAAAAATAAAAAAGGGGGGAGGGAAGCTGCATGTTTTTAAAAATTGAAATTATTTAGGGATAAAACACTAACTCTAGTGCCTTTAACGGGCAATAGCAACTTTTTTCCTCCGAAGTCAAACACCATCCCCAGCTGAGCCTTTGTGCTACGAGCTTTTCAGGAGATGTTACCTAAACTTTATTAAAAGAAAAGAACAAGTTTAAATATAGACACTGGACTAGCCCAGTCTGTATTTTCAAGTCCACATTCTTCATCTGAAGCATTGCATCAGGGACCCCCCTGAGTCTGCATGTTTTCAAGTTCACAGTACATGGAACCAGTTTTTCTTTTTAAATTTTTTCCTCACTCAGAGCAGCCACACACAGTGGCCGTTGACGCCGGAACCTCGGGCGGGGCCTTTTCCTACGAGGCCTGGCAGAGCTGCCCAAGGTTTCTCCTCAATGAGAATCGATGCTGTCATGCTCTATGGATGGGAAAAAAGCAAGAAAATAAAAGCACCTGGTACAGGTTTCATGAGATCCATTTGGATTCGCTATGTTCCAAACCCGCTGCTGAATGCCATTTGTCCACTTTGTGTGTGTTGAACAGTTTGTGGCCTTAGAGTCGGTCTCAATTCGAAGAACTGTTATTGGATGCCCCAGAGGTTGATGCAATAGCAGCTCCAGCAGGGCTACTTGTGGAGACCGACTTTCGGATGTGAGGCAGCAAGTAGGGGTCACAGGCCAATTGCTGGACATCGATGCGGTCCTCCTTTCGGTAGGCCAAGCATCGTCGAATAAATGCCTGCAAAGGAGAGTTTCTTGAAGAAGACCGAAGCAGACAATCTTCTTCCCCCACAGGGAATCCTGAGGCTCAGTATCAGCTGACAGGGCCCAGAGCAAATATCTCCTAAAGAGAAGGGGCTTAAGGCCTCTCCCAGAGATCACCAGGCAGACCCAAAGAAGACAAGGGAAGGAGACGCACCAGCAGCAGTACCTCTCTGCTGCCACCAACTCTTTCTTGGACAGAGGGAGCTGAGCCATTCCTGAAGTTGGGGAGAATAGGCGCATGGCCTCTAAGTACTCCTGCCCCCAAAGCACTAAGGCCTTGGCTGGTTTGGATGGGAACAGTCTGACTTCATGGTCTTGCATCTATAAACCACGGCTTCAAGTGAACTTTCTGAGAAGTGGAAATTCTAACAACAAACTACCATTACAGGCAGCGTGAGACCAACAACGACTTACACTACGACGTGTCACAGGTTGTGAAATGACTTCCCTATGTATCTCATTCTACTCTGAAAAGTCATTAAGCAAATGACCGGGTACATACCTAAGCAATAAAGAGAAACCTGAATAGGACTTGCATCCCTATGAATACAACAGACATGAAAAACAGCGTGAGTGAGGTTTGATACGGAATTCAAATTTACTACCAACATGGAGGTTTCCTTTGTACTAGGTATGAAAGGCTACGCAGTCTTAGTTTCTGCAACTCTTATCATAAAGACCCTTATATAGATTATCTGTCTTTTCCTGTTTTCCTTCTTCCTATTTTTTTAACCAGATACTTCTATTTAATCAAAGTTGTAACATAACTATTTTAAATAAATGAATCAATTTTTAAAATCTAAATCATCATCATCACGTAACATCCATATTTTACATTAGGGTGATGATGCGTCAGTGCAGGTAGGTTCACCAACTGTAACACATGGGCCACTCTGATGAGGGATGTTGATGAGGGGGGTGTGCATGGAGCAGGTGGTATATGGAAACTCTCTGTACTTTCTGCTCAATTTTGCTGTGAACCTATAACTCCTCTAAAAAGCAAAGTTTATTTAAAACAAAATCTAAAACATGAAACAAGCTATTGATTTTCTGTTGTTTTCCCCTGTTTAATTAAAAAACAAAGTATAATGCCAATCCTGGTTTTTCAAAAACAAAGGTGCTTACAGGTACTGGGCTTGGTTAAAGCATTTGGAAGATAAAAACAAATTCACAGAAATGAACATAATGATCCTTGGCTTTTAAAAATGAAATTTTCTTAGTGAGATACATGGAGTTAAACAGGTTATCTTGGGGTTGGATACTGGTCAAATAAAACTTCTTTTGCCTTGAATTTTCTCTCTACACAGCTGCCAGTGTAGGCTCTTAAAACAGCGATCAGATGGCACAGTTGCCCTGATTAAAATCCACAACTGCTCTCCTCACACTTACCGCCTCTCTTCCACCCTTCCCTTTGCTCCAACTGCTCTGTGGACCTACCAAGCTCATTCTCACACCTGAGCTGCCCTTGCTTCTCTCTGCTCCAAATGCTTTCCCCCCCAAATCTATGTATGGCTCCCACCTTCACATCACTTAAGACACTGTTCAACATGTTACTCATCACTGAGGCCTTCCCTAACCATGCCACCAAACAAGGGCTTCCCACCTCCATATCCTCCTTACTCCGATTTATTTTCTTCATAACATTTATCACCATCTGAAATGTATCCACCTTTTGTTTTATTGTTTGTCTCACCTACTAGAATGTAAGCTCCTTAAGGACAGGGAACTGGTCCATGTAGTTTAGTGCTACATACTCAGTTCCATCTCCATTACCTAGAACAGGGTCTGGTGCTTAATAGGCACTCAATAAACATTGGTTGTGGGAGGAGAGGGAAGGAAGAGGGTAGGGGCTAGAGAAATACAGGGATATGGGAGATAATTAGTGGAAAGATGTAGAGATATTTCTGTATTCTTCAAAGCAAGTCCATCTAATCATCTCTAAAGTTTTGGGAACATTTGTTCACCTGTTTATTGAATAAACACCAGTATCTGACAAAAATGATATAAAGAAATAGTCTCGAAAGACTTGACAAATGAGAAAAATTAAACATCTGTGAGGTATTTAAATCCTTCAGTGTCAATTCTGGGTGGTAGCTGTGGTGTGGATAATAAAAGCAA
Organism: Daubentonia madagascariensis; assembly: GCA_023783475.1. NCBI lineage: Eukaryota > Metazoa > Chordata > Mammalia > Primates > Daubentoniidae > Daubentonia > Daubentonia madagascariensis. The sequence continues at coordinate 16,223,999 of JAKFHU010000487.1, forward strand.
AATAAGAGCAGCTGCAGAAGCTACTGTTAGGTGCTATCCAGGCCACATGAACCTCACAACCACTTTTTTTTTTTTTTTAAAGAGACAATATCTTGCTATGTTGCTCAGGCTGGAGTGTAGTAGTTATTCACAGGCACAACTGTCGCACACTGCAGCCTACAGGGAACTCCTGGCCTCAAGCGATCCTCCCGCATCAGCCTCCAGAGTAGCTGGGACTACAGGGGCCCAACAAGCCCAGCTACAACCACTTTTTAGGGAAGGTGTTTTAGTCTTTGTTTTATGGCTAAGGAAAAGCAGTTTAAAAGGTTTAAGTAACCTTGCCTAAAGCTACACAGCTACTGAGTGCAGAGCTAACACAAAAATTAGGTCTACCAGGCCTCAAAGCTGAGCCTCTCTCCAGCCCTCTCCCAGGATAGTCAGGAAATCTGCATTTGCCTTAGGAATGTATTATAGGACTTCTCCATTGTAGATTTATTTCTTGGTTATGCAGTATTTAAACTGTTGAATTGGGGAGGTCAGGAAGTTATCAGTCAGGAATTATAGATAACTGCTAAATTTGTTCATTCTTACCCTGTAACAAGTCAGTTACACCACTTGGAAAAGAGGTTCTTTCCTAACCTACTTTATGGAGGTGCACTATGAGGGAACAGCAGAGGCCAAACACTGATAAAAAGGATTAGACTTATAAATGACTTTACATATGTTGAATGATCATGGCATCCAATGGGGCTGACCACCACCTATTTAAGTAGAACTAGTTAATATATAAAAAGAGATAAATAACACAGCAAGGACAAACTATGGGTAGCTACTAGAATCTTGGTTTATACATGCAGCAAGGCTGAAGTACTTATTTATACCTTCATTTTCTCCAGCTCCCATTCCATGTTTCCTTTGCCCAAGTTTTTTAGTAATGCCCTCACCAACTGCTACAGAATTTACTGCTTACTACTCACTTGCCATTTAACCCTTTAATGTCTTGGTACACATTTATATAATTTTTTCTATGTGGGCCTTAGCTCCCCAAATTGATCACTACCCCTGCATTTGGACAAAGCTGGGTACCCTTCACTTTGCCCACACGCCTGGTTTCTCTCTACTGAAGAGGCTGCTCTCCCTCCCTTTCCTTCCCTGACTCTAGGGAGCTTTTCTGGATTAAAAAACCCACTCACCAACATTCCCTTTACCAGAATTGGGGATGGGGTGGTCAGAGAGAATGCAATAGTCTTCTACTCTTCTTAGGAATATTAATTCATGCCTATCCTAATGTTTTTAATAACTCCTGAATTTCACATTAAATAATCCATCCATTATTACACAAAAAAATAATATGGAAACCAAAGCAGTCATTTCTGCTGACCAATGCATCAAAACTTACCTTTGCTTCAGGTGTTACTACTGGCTTTGGTGGGAACTGCACTTCAGTAGCTTTAAGAATGGTATTCTCTTGCAGAATGTCTTGCTGGGACTGGTTATGGCCAAAAGGCTGATTTACAAAAACAAAACAAACAAAAGTGGGCCTCTGGTTAAAATTAAAAAGAACACAATTCAATACCACAGGGAAGGAAAAGAGAAGACATCTTCTATTAACAATTGCTGGAAGGAACTCTGGAGATGATCTCCTCTAATTCTCTGGTTTTACAGATTAAGGGGGTAAGAGCACAGAGCTTAATTAACTTGCTCACAGTCCCCAGGTCAAGGCAGAGCTGGGACCAGAAGCAGCATCTCCCATATCATAATACTCTGCTAAGCTCTGCTCACAGCAAAGAAAAGGAAGATTCAGAGCAGGAACCAGCAATCTCTTTTGCTCTGAGTGATACCCATGGGCCTAAACAATACATATATGTACCACTGGCCAACCCAAGACACAAATTAAAAAGAGATGAAAAGGAAGTAAAAGAGTAGAGGGTTAAGGAGAGAGGGGGAACAAAAAAGAGTTGGGGCTACTTAGTGGCTTCATCTGTGCCCCTAACTGCCAATTTCTAATAAACTCTTTAAACAGTTCAAGCTGACTATCATCTCTACAGTGTTTCTACTTACAGATTTCAAACAATCCTTTCTAGATAACCACTACCACCATTATCAGCAACAACTGCAAGAGTGTCAGACAATATAAACAATAATTAAGCCCCATTAGTTCTGAATAGTCTCCCTGTTTTAGAGAGGTAAAATAAAGACAGACAGACCAAGGATAAGTTAAACAGGAAGCTACAATCTGAATTAAGAGCTTGGTCTGGGGAGTATAATCACAATATTAAGAGGAGATGCAAAACTCCCATCTTGCCTATACCCACAGCCTACTTGGGAACACTGAAGCACACAAACACCCTGAAAGCAGAAACAGGAGTATAAATACACAAATGGATCCTAATATATACATTTAGAAGAAATGCTTACAAAGAAAAAACAAATATGAAAATTCATTTGATGTCGTTTACTATTTACTACCTGGGTTGTTACTGTTCAAATGATACGTCACCTCGATTAGAGGTAACAGACAACGAATACTTTCTGATACTCTCTCCCCAGTATAGAAATATAAAGCATGCTTTCATTAATAATAGCTTTAACTAATGAGGTAGTTTGAAATAGAGTCTGGGGATATTTCAAGTTTCAGTTCTTGAGACCCATAAGAATGGCTTGTGGGAATATTGTATACTTTAATAAACTATTTCATGTTATGTCCCTACACATATTATCAGAATCAAAACATGTTCTGGATAATTTGAGAACAGCACAAATGCATGTTTTTAACAGCCCAGCAGAACTCATTAGGTGCCCTACAGTCAAGAATTTCTGCTTATGTATAAAGCTTTTATGATTAAGTCTGTATTTTCTTTAAACCACTACTTTCAGAATTCCATTCTGTATAACCCACTGATTAACTCCAAGAGGCTAATCCATACCGAGGCACCGTGGACATGTGCCACCCAAGAAGGAAGCTACTCCCTCCACCTTCTTCCTCACCTTCCTTCCATAAAGACACTGGTAGAAGATCACACCCACTGACCAGACGTCAACTTTATTTGAGATCTTTGGTGGTTCTTTCCCAACCACAAAACACTCTGGTGGTAAATACCTGGGACAAAAGAGAAACAAAAACTCTTAGAAAAATGATTATATAAATCTAAGACATGTACAAAAAGACAAAATGAAAGACCTTGTTGAAAACAGAAATATCTGAACTTAAACAGTCAACTTGGACCTATATGGAGAGTCAGTGAAAAGACAGTCTAATTTAGGGAGATAGTAATATTCTCCCAGGGTGTTAAAATACATTTCTCAATTTACTGAGAGAGATAGATATTCTCGCTAGTCCCACTTCACCAACCCCAGCCTCCTCTCCCAGAGTTGTACCTAGTAAGAGTCATTCAACAAGTTTTTTAAAGGGGTTAGGGGACACAAAGAAATGCATTCCCTTTCATGATAGTTTCATCAACAGACATTAAAATATAACTAGAAATGGTATGTGGTTCCTTTCATGTTGCCTAAAGGGGATATCTCTAAAATAAATAAATGTTTTAGAAGTCCAAATGAATTCAGGACACAGTACAGATCTTTAAGGGGAGAGTCTGTTTTGCTTTCTTATGGTAGCCTCTTTTGGAAATCTGGACTGGAAATAACTCCAATATATAATCAAGGGTGACATTACAGTCCAAATTATCAGAAGATACTTTATATTTTCTACTTAAGGGTGATCAGGGGCTTACTGGAAGACTAACAAATAGTGTAGCAAAAGCCAAACCAGTTGTTAGAATAACCCAATCCTCATCTAAATTCCTTCCCTCCCCACCACTGGACTCTAAAGAAACTAGGGGATAGACAACCACACCAAACTGTATGGTGGGAAGTTAAGTGCCTCTTGGCATTTAGGAAACCAAATAAATGTGCCTGGACTCTTAGCCATGGCATGGCTGGAAGGCAGAATTTTGATAACAGATAGATTTCTACAGATTTCATGCTAGCAAAATCATTTCTCTGGAAAACTCTATTTGGGACCCCACTGTGTTCCTGGTATAAAAATATTTATAAAAATCTAAACTTATAGGTCAGAGGGAACCACAAGAGGTGAGAGAGAAAATGTTCCTTCTCTGATCCACCATCTCTATCAAATTTAGTTTCAGATGATAGGCTTGCTTTCTTTTTTTATAAAAAATAAGTTTAGTTTCATATTCTTGTTTCTTATTTATTATTCTTAAGAGACATTTTTGGATAATTAAAACCTTTGACTAGATTTTGTTTCACAATGAAAACTTTCAGCCAAAACACACACTGAAAAACAAAACATATATAGAGAACTCACTAAGAAGGAAGAAAGGCAAAGAAAAAAGAAAAGAATTTATAAAAAGAATAGCTGTTCCAAGTACCACTAAAACCACCCTGGGACCCTAGTTTTTATAGTTTTAGATTTTTAAAATGTACTTAAATATGATCTTGGATAAATAACAAATATAACCTAGATTCTAAAATGACGATTTTAATGTATTCATAACTTTTTGTGGCAGTGGCAGGGAAGAATAGGAGGTGTTGAACTCATCCAAAAGCAGAATAATAATTTAGCAAGATTTTTAGAACACAAAAGACACTGTCATTTGATAGTACAAGTCCGGCAAATCACTTTCTAGGTCTCAGTTCCTCCATCTGTAAATGAATGAAACTAATTCTTCACCCAAATAATACTGAAAATAACAAGCATTCTATAATAATTTCCTATCAAGGACTATGGGAAGGAGAGTAAAAGACAGTTCCTATGATACTCCATTAAATTGTGTTTAAAAAAAATATAGTTGTAGGCCGGGTGCAGTGGCTCACGCCTGTAATCCTAGCACTCTGGGAGGCTGAGGTGGGAGGATCACCTGAGCCCAGGAGTTAGAGGTTGTAGTGACCTACAATGACACCACTGCACTCTACCCAGGGCGACAGAGTGAGACTCTGTCTCAAAACAAACAAACAAACAAAAAAACGCCATAGTTGTATATTCCATCAATCAATAGTCCTCATACAGAAAAATTATTCTCAAGGCATAGTCTATAGGTCACTTATTTAAAAGAAGTATTCAATGTAGAAGAATTCTGGAATAACCAAATACTGCAAACAGTCACTTAGAATGCATTATATGCACCTGGCTTACTTCTCTCTCTCTGGGTCATCATAAGAGGACAACATACTGAGGAAGGTGATTACGACAATGTTTCCACCAACATGGAGACTCTTCAAAGCCTTCATAGAAATCTATAAAACTTAGTTTTCTCAGAAGCCCCCTCCCTATCTTTTCATTATGAAAAATATCAAGTATAATCTAAAGCAGAAAGAACCATAAAATGAACCCCCAAGTAAGCATCATCTAGCTTCAATAATTATCAACATGTGGCCAATCCCCACGCCCCCCCCCAATAGGTTACTTTGGAGCAAATCTCAAACATCACATAATTTTTATTTAAACTCCAGTGGCTGAATTTTTATAACTAAGAAAATTATAGCACTAAGTAGCAATGAGGTAACTATTTTAAATGTGAAAAAACTACACCTTTCAAAAAGAACAAGCTATTGAACACAAAGCTCAAATCCAAGTTCCAGTGAATTTATGTAGCAGAGGTATAGACCTGCTTCCAGAGTTTTCAACAGCAGATATTTTTGCATCACTTAGTGACAGGAACACTAACCCACAATAACCACCATAGGGAATAAACACTATAAATGTAGCTTCTATTTAAAACCTACAATTTCAAAGTTTTAATTTAGGGACTGACTTTTTACTATAGGTACTATCTCCACAAAGAGTAAGGAGCAACAGAAAACAGAGTGTTGGCTATATGGTGTTATTAGCAGGATTTGACTGATGAAAACAGGGCTATCTAGCATGCTGTGAATGGCACACCCCTCTTTCTTGTCTGCTTCCTCATCGACCCCCTCATTCCTAAATAGTCGGTATTCTCCTAAGGTCCAGTCCCAAAGATAAGTGATGTGACCATCTGACCCTGTGTAACCACCCCTCTTTTAGTGCTGTGGAACCTTCTCCAGGTTCAGAATCACATATGCCAATATGTGGCTTTGTGTGACAACCTCAAAAGGGAAAAGGAAGTTTTGTTAACATACCTTTATAATCACAAAGTTCAATGCCTGAGCTCCAGGCATCTTTTATTGTTCTCACTATCAAAAGTAATAGCAGGCAAAAATAGGAAAGGTCATAGAACTGGCAGGCAGAGCTAGATGGGGTAGGGTGGTTGCGGGGAGACAGGTAACAACAGATGGGAAGAAATGTGCCTCAATGTGCCTCAAAAACTTTTAGAACATGGCTAACAGACATGGATAAACTTCTGTAAACTGTGCTCACTTTTTCCTATATAGATTTCATCTGATGCTATGGTTTTTCATCCTGATCTTCGTAACTCCCTAATTCTTGAGGGTCGAACATCCTCACGCAACTCTAGAAACAAATCTCCCGTCCCATTAACCCATGAAGAGAGACCTGCATTTGTAATGAAAAGAACTTGGGGCCATTCTTTAAATATACCACATGAGCAGCCCATTCTCTACTGACTTATAAGGCCAGTCCTATGGAGGAAAAATACATCTCAAACACCTGGGCCACACATAAGCTCTCTCTCTCAAGGGTTTTCAAGAAAGGAAAACAAAATTAAGGCAAATTAATATAAACACAAAGAGTCAAACTGCTGAAAATATAATAACCATTTGGGGAGAAAGTCTGCTTTGGTTTATGGCATTTTTGCCTAGCAGACAGTACACAGAAATTAATTATTAATGATCAACACTTCAGTACAGCAGAGCTGTATCAACCTGGCAGACTTCCTGGATACCTACCAGTAAGTACCAGCACCTTGTGACGTTAGCTCCATGCCATCCACTGAATTGTAGCTATCATCATCCATGATCTTGGAAAGACCAAAATCTGTAATTTTTATCTCTCCACACGCTGTACCATTTACTAAAAGAATATTACCTAAAAAGATAAAAACTTCATTGATAAACAGAGACTTACTGATTAAGAGAAGAATCCAAAGTAATAACAGACAAGAAGGGGACAACTGAACTCAAACTCTTGCACGCAGAAGCAAACATCTAAATCTTTCGAATAAAGCAATCTGGACTCTGGATGCTGGAGGAGATTCCTCAGTGTCTGCTGGAAACTTCTATTTTCCAAGAATCACCTGCTTAATGTGCCAAAACCACCACTATGGGCTCTGGAAATGAAAACAACTCACCAAAGTGAAATATCACTTGTACAGTTGGTCAAAAATGATGGGAAAGTTTCATTTTAACTTTCAGTGAGGATTTCTAAACTACCCTGTTAGAGTAGTAGTTTGGGCGGGGGTGGGAATTAAAGAAACATACAAGGGAATCAAAGTTGGTACCACAGCGCCACCTACTGCTCCTATGGCAGGAAAGTGTGTTGAACTCAGTGCCAGAAAATTCAATCACACAATAGCCATTTAAAAAAAAAAAAAAAAATCACTTCATTATAACTAATCTTTAGTCATCTGAATTACATTAGAACATTACAGAATAGTCAGTAGTGATCTTTAATATGTACCTACCAGAAGGGAAAAGCAAAGTTAACAATTTTGCCACACCAGAAGGTAAATGGGAACCACTTTCCTAAAGCCCAAGCTAAGCTGGTTAGAGTCGTCTACATAGAACATATGCAGACTTTTAAAACACCGCTGAGGATAACAACAACAAAATATAGAAGTAAGGAGTCTAACAGCCCTCTACTCTCTGCTGACGACTATCAAAGTCAGATAAGCATATAAAAGATGAAAACTACTCAAAACTTAATGAAATGGGAGGCTTACGTTGCAAAATGTTAATTTTGGGGCACTTATCAAAGAAGCTTGAAGAAGAGTAACTGCTACGTAGTATGAGTAATGGGAAAAAACAAAACCGAACTTGCCTGAACAGTTCTTTCTTAATGGGACTGACATCATGAACTACCCCAGCTCCAAAGACAAAGGCATTGTTGCTCCAGAGTATTTAATCTGACCCACCCTCCTAAACTCAGTGCTTTGTGGCCAGGACTCTTCTTCCCACACCTACCCAGGCAATCTAAAGTTAGATGTTAACAGGACTTCCTGGCTGCTGCCAAGTTCTCTAACTTTATAGAATTGAAAGTCACTTACAAGATCAAAGAAAGGCTACCAATACTGTCTCCTAAAAGTTAGACATACCTGGTTTGAGGTCATAGTGTATGATGGGAGGTTTTATTTCATTTAAGTACTTTAAAGCATTCACAATCTGCATGATAATGGATCGGGCCTCTTTCTCCGACATTAATTTGTGCTGTTTCAGGTAGAAGTCCAGATCATTTCCCTCACAGTATTCTAATACTGTACAAAACCTAAAGACAAATAAACCAGCATTTAACCACGGGATAAGAGCAAACAGATCAAGACTATCTAAACCTGTCCCAGTGAAAACTTTAGGTAATTAGCTCCTCACTCCTTTCTTCTTTGTTCCTTAAAATACTCTTCTATTTTTTATTCAGTATTAACTACCTGAGTGGTTTACAGTAAGAAACTGCTTCCTCTCTTGGTGAAAAGCCTCCATGCCCTCCACACTGGAATCTGTTGCACTCAGGTTCACCCATGGCAGACCTCTTCTTGAACCTAGACTATGAGAATACTGACAAGAACTGTAATGTATTTAAGCTAGATATCTTCTTAGAAGGGTCTTCCTTTATATATACACTTCACACATCCATTTCTAAACAACCATATTGTGAGCAAGTACACAATTCCCACTGTGAACATTTTATATAACCCTGAGTATTGACAGTGCAGAAGAATCTACGGTTTGCCCGGGTCCCAAGGACTGACAACATACTATGTCTCCTGGCAGTATGGCACAGTACTGAACAATAATTTCTCACTGCTAAACACAAAATGTAAAAGAGTTTGTAGAAGTACAGTATCTGTGGTTCTAACAAATGTGTTATGACATGGTATGGGTTCTTTTTCCTTCACTTATGTCAATTCATCATACAAACCCCAATATAAAATTACATGCCATTCATGGCATTATGGGTCATGTGTCTATTTTCCAAGGCTAACAACTGAAGTAAGGCTTCCTGAACCATTTGAATATCCCTAAAGATGAAAACCTTTTGAACTATTCTAAGTTGTGGCAATGTGGGTATGTCAGTGGGTATGTCTCGCCAGGAAATAAAAACCACATGACTATTTAAAACAGAGAGGCTCTAATTCAGGGAACTGATCACACAGATGATGGAAGAGCTGAAAAGACAAACTGGCCAGTGAGGCACCCAAAGATTACCTACAGCAGGAAGCCATTAGCACCCTAAGGCCAGAGGGCCAGAGGGAGGAGATGGTGCAACCTGAAACCAGAGTCACCAGGGGAAACTGGAAATGTGTGGGAGGGGGATAAAGGACCCCCCATCTCTGCCTCCCCATTGGGCAGGTATCAGTTGGACACCAGCTGATACATGAGCCCAGTGAACACAGTGTGCAAGGGCTAACCCCCATAAGATGCAGAGCAGGGGAAGGGTGAGGAACGGAACTGACAGCAAACAGGCTCAGGACTAGCACAATGGGCCACTGGGTAACATGAGGCCTTCAAAAAACACTGTAATTGAATATGGATACAAATGGTCCCGTGGACTCCCAAAACTGAACAATACGTTATGCTTCTTATAAAACATAGCAGGGTATGCTAGCATCCTATTTGAGAATAAATATCTGAAATTTATAGATTCTCTGATCTGAGATTCTGAAATCTGAGATACAGACTCTCATGCTCAGTGGACTGATTCTTCGACCCAAATTCAAACTGGAAATAAAATCTCACTTCTAATACCCAAGCAATTATTACAGACTATGGACTTTCTAAAACGATGGTCTGACTTATTTTTGGTGAATATCCATCATGCATATGATTGGAAGAACAAAGTAATCAATTCAAGAATAGTACAGAACTATTTCTGTACTATTCAATTTCTCCCATTAGTTAAAAGTATATATATGCAATTCAAAACAGTGGATAATCCAAGTCATTATATTTATCTCTGAAATAGTTTTTGTACTTACATTTCAGACGGGGGCGGTCTACCTAGTATTCAAGGAATTTACTCAAAGCAAAACAGTGGCATCACCCTGCCCCAGGTTTCCTAATCCTGCCCTCTAAGATTATTTTTCTGAACCCTGCTCCATGTGAAACACAGCACTATGCCTGGTGCGAGGGCCACCATAATGAAAAGAGGAAATCCCTGAGTGGATAGAAGAGGGAACAGGTCATGTTTCCAAAGGGAATTATGGTCTCCCTTTGGGGTCATTTCTAAACGTGGGCCGGTTGTCTGTGTAGCTATCTCTGAGACAGCTGCTGGCTAGAACAAACCAAAACTCCTAGAATCACCCTGGGAGGCTGAGGGGAACCTAGAGGCCAGACTCTGGATACATTCTCCTGATTCAGCCCAGACTCTACAGAGAAACGTTCCCAAATGCTGAAATATACCCAGCTAAACTGCTGGATAAACCCAGAGGCTCTAGAGCTTACCTATACCAGGTAACAACATATAATGAAGCCCAAAATTATTGAAGATCTTAGACAAGTCATTTAACTTGTCTGGTCCCTCAAAACCCACCTATATAAAATGAGAAGGCTGGACTCAAGATCCCTTTCAATTCTAACATCCTATAAGCCTATGAACCTATATCTCAACGCGTACCACGGAGCTCTGCCTTCATTTGTACCACATTCATTGTTTTGTTCTACAATAAAATCACATTGCCGGTACTTTTTAAAAAGGCCTGTCAGTGTTCATCAGAATCTCTAGGGTGGAGCAGAAACTCTCTTGAACAGTCTACATTCACTGGTGCACATCAAGTGGCATGCTGGCACCAACTTGTGCCAGTTACCAAGAGCTGTTATATTTTCAGGAATTTTATGAGCTGGTTAATAAACCATTGGTAGGACAAACAGATAAAGTGTGGAATATCCATACAACAGAATATTATTCGGCCTTAAAATGGAATGAAGTACTGACACATGCTATAAGGATGAACCTTGAAAACATCAGGCTAAGTTTAAGAAGCCAGTCACAAAAATTCACATACTACATGATTCTATTCATACGAAAGTCCAGAATAGAAAATCTACAGAGATAAAACAGTAGTGGTTGTTTAGGGCTGTGGGAGAGGGATAGGAGTGGTAGAATAGATGAATAACAGTAAAAGATACGGGGTTTCTTTTGAGGTGGTGAAAATATTCTAAAACTGGCTCTGGTGGTTGCCCATATCTGTGAATATACTATTAATAAAAATCAGCGCATTGTATACTTTCAATGAATGAATCGCACAGTATATATAATTCAATAAACCTTTAAAAAAAAAAGTTGGTAGCTCAAAATTGGATGCAGTGGGAATATCTATACCATGGAAATTGGCAAACACCATAAATTAGGCCTGTCTCTGTCCGCACCAAGCTAGCTGTTAAAACATTTACCAGCATACAAGTGTGCATATGTCCCTTGGCCTAGAGATGTCTTGATAACCCAAATCTGAATTTATAATCACTGGCCCATAAATTAATACATTTGGTTCCCTCAGAGGGTATTTCCTTGACCCAGATTTATGCGCTATTCCATGAATAGTCAACACTGGGAGATAATAATATTAACTGCTAAGGTGAAATGGCACAGCACTTACGAGTCAGTGTCCAGTGAAAAGTAATCATACAGCTTAACTATTCTGGGATGATCCAGTTCTTTGTGAATCCGGTATTCCCTACATGCATGCCTGCAAACAAAACGGAAAATTAACAAGAAGGTATTTTGGCCTGCCTTTTCGAACTCTTCAAAGACACTCCTAAATATTTATTTCTCTACTGTTTCCACATGTTCACTCCATAGGTGTCCATCTGGTCACCTATTCTGATTTCTCTCTTTATTCGTCCTATTTTCTCTATTGATATCTACCAAGCCATTGAGAAAATAGTAGGTGCTCAAATATTTTTTTTGGACCTTTTTTTTTTTTTGAGACAGGGTCTCGCTCTGTTGCCCAGTCTACAGTGCAGTGGTGTCATCAAAGCTCAGTGCAACTTCAAACTCCTAGGCTCAAGTGATCCTCTGCCTCAGCCTCCCAAGTAGCTGGGACTCCAGGCACGTGCCACAACGTCTGGCTAATTTTTCTATTTATACAGATAGGGGTCTCACTAAGTTGCTCAGGCTGGTTTCCAACTCCTGGCCTCAAGCAATCCTCCTGCCTCAGCCTCTCAAAGTGCTAGGATTATAGGCATGAGCCTCCGTGCCTGAACAGTATTTGTCAAATGAATGGATGCTAACCTTTTATCCCTTTCAAGTTCATTCTATGATAATCACACCTCTTTTATATTTATACCCAAATATCGTAGATTTAAAAATTACAAACGCAGCTTTTTTTCCTCTCCTCTAAAGCTGATACTTCATAACTGTAAATATTTATATCCTGGGGTTACAGCAAAGGGGTCAATTTTAGCATGTAAACTCCTTGGGTTAAAGGATTACCTGTTATTTAAGTCAACTGGCAATACTTTGTATTTTTTTTGTTTTTAAATCCTACTCCTTACGAAAACAATTTAAGGTGCTACCACCTTTACTTTGTTCTCAGAAAATGTGAAATCAATAGAAAATGTGATATTATTAAAACCCCAGTTTTCTTAGAATGGCAAATTTAAATATAGTCATACGCCACATAATGACTTTTTGGTCAATGATGATGAATGGCATATATGACAGTGGTCCCATAAGATTATAATGGAGCTAAAAAAAATTCGTACCACCTAGTGACATAGCCATCATGATGTCATTAATGCAATGCATTACTCACATGTTTGTGGTGATGCTGGTGTAAACAAAACTACTGAGCTCCCAGTCGTATAAACATCTAGCATATACAATTATGTATAGTACATAATGCCTAATAAATGATAATAAACAACTATATTACTGGTTTATACATTTACTACACAGCAGGTCCTCTCAAATAGCGTTGTTTCATTCAACATCATTTCATTATACCGACGAGAGAAGAAAAAATTGATTCCCAGATGGGGCTATGTCTGTGTGGAATTTGCACGTCCTCCTCATGTCTATGTGGGTTTTCTCTGAGTATTCTAGTTTCCTCCCATATCCCAAAGATGTGCACATTAGGTTCACTAAGCATGTCTAAATGGTCCCAGTCTCAGTGAGTGTGGGGGTATGTGTGTGAGTGTGCCCGGCAGTGGAATGGCATCCTATCCAGGGTTGGCTCCTGCCTTGCACCCTGAACTGCCAGGACAGGCTCCAGCCACCTACAGCTCTGAACTGGAAAAAGCAGGTAATCATTATCTTACTTGTTTTCATTATAATCTTTCTTAAATGCATGTAGAACTCACATTTATTTCCATGTTTAATATTAGAAATGTTTGGTCTTTATTTAGAAGTTTGATGATGATTTTGTGACCAGAAATATGCTGTAGGAAGATATGCTGTAGGAACTTAACTCTTGTTTATGTCAAGATTACCTTGACACACATGGTTGGCGAGCAGTTTATGTTAATGTTAAGATTAGCCTATGGTAAAATTGGTTTCATTATACGTTGCTTCACTTAAAGTTGCAGTTTCTAAGAACCTATCAATGACATTATGTGAGGACTTACTGTACTATACTTTTTATCTTTAGAGTGTACTGCTTCTACTTATCAAAAAAAAAAAAAAGTTAACTGTAAAAGAGCCTCAGTCAGGTCCTTCAAGAGGTACTCCAGAAGACGACGACCTCTGTGCTACTACGCCTGAAGACCTTCCAGTGGGATAAGATGTGGAGGTGGAAAACAGTGATACTGATGATCCTGACCCTGTGTAGATCTAGCCTAATGTGTACGTGTCTTAGTTTTAACATAAAAGTTTAAAAAATAAATAAATAAAAATAGAAAGAAGCTTATAGAATAAAGATATAAAGAAAAAATATTTTCATATAGCTGTACAATGTGTTTGTGTTTTAAGCTAAGTGTTATTATGAGTCAAAAAGTAAAAAATATTTTTATACCTTATTTTTACTGTACATTTTTAATGTTTATATACACAAATATGCAAATACTTACCACTGTTTTACCATGCCTACAATATTTAGTATAGTAACATGCTGTACAGATTTGTAGCCTAGACACAACAGTCCATACCATATAGCTTAGGTATAGTAGTCTACACCATCTAGGTTTGTCTAAGTATACTCTATGATGTTCACATAATGATGAAATCGTCTAAGAACACATTTCTTAGAACATATCCCCGTCATTAAGCAACGTATGACTGTATATGTATTAAGAATAATAGAACATGTTCACACAATATAATTACCAATAATTTTTAAAGTATTTAGTTCATATTTACAAAGAGAAAAACTGGAAACTATTATATTTTAAGTAATCCAGCACCCATTTGGTTTGGAATGTTTTGTTATAAGGCAAAAATTAGAAAAGAGAAACTTTCCATAGCATAGTAAAATAAAACTTTAAAAAAAGTGATACTTTCTGAAACCAGTATACTCTAGTATATCAAAAATACACAGAAAGTACTCAACTAAAGAAAAGCTGAGGAAAAAACTAGGGAAAGGGGGGGAGAGAGGAACAAGAATCTAAAAGTAATTACATATGTTTTTTCCCCAGTAAAAACTGTTTGATGGGGCTTATTTTTCAAGCTGCCACTTTTGGCCATTTTTGCTTCTTCTGATGCTCATTTCATGATCTTTATGTTTTTCTGAAAAGACTAGCCAAGATTGAGGCAGAGCAGCGTTACAACACACGCTACACTGGGAACCCAGAAACCTGGCTCTTAGTTCTCTGTGAGTCCACTGCTCTGAGCTTCTGTTTCATCATCACTGGACTGGAAATTTAGAAGTGTGCCTCCTGCAGACACTGAGCAAATACAGTCTTGACCCAACCCCTCATTCCACCAAAAGTAGCTCCATACTTGTCTTTTTTTTTTAATATCAAGATTCCATGTAATATTAAACTTGATCAAATAAAGGTGCTCTGTTTTAAAAAAAAAGTTTAGAAACCCATGGACTAAACCGATCACTGTTCAAGTCGTTTCTCACCCTAACATGCTATAAATTTATAGATCCCTACCCTTTTGTTTTAACTTCTTGATTTTGTGCTTTTCAGAGTAGAGACCAATTTCTCTGTCAAGGTACAGAAACAGAGGAAACTAAGAGGCAAAATTTAAGAGCTAAAGTGTCATACAAAGTCCTCCCCAATTAAGGGAATTTGCAGAACGTCCCTGAAAATGCTCCTTCAACACTGTATCCACCTCTAAGCCCGCCTCTGACACTTCCATCAGCAAGGCAGTGGCTGAGCCACGTTCAACTTTCAATTTAGCATTAATGCACTATAAATAGAGACTTTAATAAGAAACTACAAGTATCTAAAGTGTCTTTTACTCTCTTGGATGTATATTTATAAGTGGGTATATATTTAGACTTTCAAAATGTTTGCTTTTATCTTAGAAAATTAGAATGTGAGTATCATACAAGAGCACACCAATTCAGATATAAATTATTTCTGCAGATAGCTTTATATGAAATTTTTCCTGCTGTAAAATTTTCAATATGTTATTTGGGGGAGTTAAAGAAATCTAGTAATACTTATTAATGTTTTCCTAATCAGTTTTCCTTTGTGGGAGAAGAAGGAGAGAAAAGAAGGGGCTGAACAAAACTCAAAATTCAATAAAACCATCTTTTTATTTATTTTTTGAGTTTTTCCTTCTTTTTTACCCAAATAAATGTCTTGATTCCAGATGAGACTGAGAAGTCATCCCCCAGAATAGAAAAGCAATTAAAAGATCTTACTAAAACCTTACAGGGTTGTAGCATTTTCATATTTCATAATGTTGTAACACTGAAGTGCACTACAACATTAAAGATAAAACATTAAACTTTTTAGTTTAATACTGAATTTTTAAAGCACTCATCAAAATCTATTACGTGCTAGATATAAGCCTCCTTTAAGTTCAAAGGAATTAATGACATTTTGCCTATTCACCATTATCTGTAGCCTGAAATTCATCGTATGATTTCATACCACTTAGAAATCAGTCTTCCAAAGAAAGGTGGAGGTGCTTAAGAATTTTCCCCCAAGCAAGAATGGAGATCACAAGAGCTTTGCACACACCCCCTCCCCAGTGTGTCTGCCCAGTGGGAAATGGCCCCTGCCCAGATGGCTCAGGCGCCAACGCTCACCCTCTGATGAGGAAACAAAGAGGAGAAAGGAACCACTGCCAGGCTGCAGCTGGACTGGCAAAGAGCTTCACTTGTTCTCTGACTGTCTGGTAGAGAAATGTGAGAAAGATACCCAATCCATACCCACCAGAACTCAAACTGCTTGCCAACTGTGTGTGTCAAGGAGGTACTTCAATTTCTCCCTGTTTCAAAAGGCCAGGCAAAATATATATAAATCTCAGCACAGGAACTATGTTCTCAAGGTTGACCAAGGTTAGTCTCTAGAGGGCATTTTTAAAGAGAAGCACATACTGGTCCAATGCCCTTAGGCACTCTTATAGTCTCAATACAACAGGGACACTGCTCATTTATAACCGGTCAGAGCAACATGTGGTTTCCTTCTCTGAAGTGCTCCTGGCATTCACTGCTGCGTGGCATTCATCCCTGTGCATCAAGTGACTGGAATGTTCTTATAATAATGTAACTGTTCCTCTGGAGCATCTGGACTGCAGCTGCCTGTCACCTAAGATACATACACAGGATGCCGCATATCATCGCCTTTCCTACCTTTTCTAAGCCTTATTTCTTTTTTTTTTTCTAGCCCCCTTATTTCTCTTAATGCTGCAGGAACTGTCTCTTCTCCAGTGCAAAGTGCCACTGCCAATGTGTCTGAAATAGAAAGAGTTCCTGGGTTCCTGATGAACAACAGATATAGAGCAAGAGTTGCCTTGGTCCAGGTTAGAAGCCAACTAAAAGGCTGCTTCAAAGTCCACTGTTTTTTTTTCCCTCCAATGTATTATTTATAACGAAAAAAACCCAAGATTGCCTTTATAGAAAGGAAGTGTTTGTTTCTAACAAAAAGGGCTTGTCTCTTCCTTTCGGGGACAGGAACTATCTAATTCAATGCCATACCAACAAGGAAATAGAACTAAGCCCAGTGGGGAACCTAATAGTAAATTAAGTCTGGGTGGCCTGCAAAGCAAATGACCCATGAACTCCAATGTTCTGAAGCTCAAGGAGGATATAGGCAAAATCTGACATTAGTGAAACAAAAACAATTCACAGCTGCACTTGTAATAACCATTCTAAAGAAACCACCCTCCTTCCCTCCCCCACCCCAAGTCCAGATGAGGGCTGCCACCGTGGCATTCTGAAGACAGCCAAGCACAGAAAGTGGGACACTGGAGACCAAGTGAGAACTCTGAGATGGGCAGACTGTGACAGAGAGGAGAGCACAGCACTGACTGATGGGCCGAACACGTCAAACAGGTATCACCAAGGCATACCAGGTGCCCCCCAGTCTCCATAAGGAAATGACATTAAGCAGCAGAAAGAACTCCACTGGCAGCTCCCCTGGGTCTGGTTTCTACAGATAAGCAACAGTGATTTCTGAGGCTTTACTTGTTTATTGTAACTATTTTCATGATGCAAGGGGAGGTTAAAAGCACAGATTTTGGATTAAGGGAAGTCTAGATTTAAATACCAGTTCAGTCACTTCTTAACAATTACTCAAATTCTGTAAGCATCAGTTTCCTCATCAGTTAACACTGAGAATATATTCATCCTCCTAGGGCAGTTATGAGGATTAAAGAAAACAAAACCAACGATGCATGTGAAGCTCTTAGCACAATGCTCAAACTACAGGTATCATTAAATTATGAAAAATCAGACACTCTAGTATCACTTACTTGTGGTAATTCTCCTTTTTCTCATCTCTCCAGTTTTTATTTAACTGGTGAATTTTCACAGCTACATATCTTTGCTCTGTTAGATCAAATGCCTATAAAGAAACAGAATACATTATATTCTGGATAAATGCTAACAAGAATTACAGGCAACTGACTTGAAGCTTCTATTTAACAGATAACATAATTAAAGTCCAAAATGCATTATTAAATAAAAACAGCAGCAAACGACAACACATCACATACTTGTTTCAGTGTTGCAATCATCTTCTTGAAACTTGTGATTAGATAATTTAGAAGTCTCCAGACACACTGGCACCAAGGGGTTTAGAACATAAAGCCAAGCATACACCACAAACAGAAAGACAGCCCTGCCTTAACAGTCATTTCCCAACAATTCTCTTTCTGGACACCATCTATTCCCATGTGGGACCTTTCTCCCTTAGGATGTCTCTTGTCCCTCAGCTGACACTGGGACATGCTTTAAGTCCTGCCACTTGAAATCCTAGGGACACATACTACCTGCCTCCTGGAGAAAATAATCCCTTAGGATATACCTCTTTGGTATGATTGTTTACAAAAGCACACTGTAATTTGGTTTATTGTGTTTATTATTATAAAATAAAAACAGAAACAAAAACAAAAGAACAGCCCTGTCTTTAGTCCCACCCCTATATGCTGGGTAAATGAAAAGCAGTTTTTCATCCCAATAAAGTCTGAAGTTAGTCATACCAAGTCACTTCTCCAGCACTGTCCGGAGAAAGGGACAGGTCTTCCCCAAAGACCACCACTGCTGGCAAGTCCTGCATGAGCTAGGCAGTGCATGAGGTAAAAAAGGTAACAGATGGGTTTTTCAGGAAGTTGGGTGTAAAGCACAATTTGATAAAGTAATATTTTAATACAATAGGAGACTTCACCTATACAAAAGAATTTCTTGTCTTAAAAGATATTAAATTCATTAAAAAAAAAAACAAAGAAAGGATGGCAAAAATAAAAAAAAAGACAAAAATTAAAAAAAAATTTGTTGGGAAGTTCTTATAGAATGATTAGTTTTTCTCAGTTTGTAAAGTTCAGATAAAAAGTTAAGTACTTCAGTTCCAATACCATTACCACCCATCTGCCAGTTTCTACAAATGTACAAACAGATGAAGGCAGTAGGCACAAGACACATAGTCCATGAATTGTGGTGATCACTGCTCTACATCTTTCCAATCGTAAGCTCCTCTAGGTATGCATTATATGTAAAAGAGGACTGCTTACAAAATAGAGAAAGTTCTCAGTTATACTCAATTAAAACCAGTATGTTTTAAAGTATAAAAACCAGTCAATTCAGATACAATAACTTAGTTCACAGAAATGGAAATTTTCGCGCTCTATTTTTCTTATAGAGTCTGATGTTCACCTGTGAGCATGTACACCACCATGGCTTTAGAGTAGAAAACCACTTTAAGCCATTAAAAACAAGATAAAATACAAAACAATTTATAAGAGCACCAACGCTATCAAGTGTCATTCTCTCCAACTACCACACCGTACTTCTGAATCCAAGACACTGTGACCCACCATTGACTGAGTGAACAGCAAAAGAATAATTACATTAAATGTACATATCATTGTAAGAAGCATCTAGATTTCAGAAATATTAAAATGTTTAAAGAAGTATGTTAGGGAAAACTAGGATGATGAAATCACTAAAAGTAACTTGGAAGCATCAAAAACCAATTTTGATGATTTTAAAAAAGGAACAGTCCCACTTCTGGGTATATATCCAAAAAAATTGAAAGCAGGGTCTTGAAGTGATATTTGTACACCCAGGTTCTAAGCTGTGCCATTCATAATAGCCAAGAGGTAGAAGCAAAACAATTGTCCATCAACGAAGAAATGGATAAACAAAATGTGATATATATAACAGAATACTACTCAACTGTAAAAAGGCAGGCAATCTTGTCACATGCTATAACATGGATGAACCTTGAGGACATGCTAAATCAAATAAGCCGGCCATAAAAAGATAAATACTATATGATTCCACTTTTATGAGGTATCTGAAAGTAGTCAAATTCACAGAAACAGAATGGTGGTTACCAAGGGCTAGGGGGAGAGGGAAGAAGGGAGTTGGTTAATGGCTACAGAGTTTCAGTTTTGCAAGATGAAAAAGTCCTGGAGATCTTTTCCACAACAATGTGAATATACTTAACACTACTAAACACATACTTAAAAATGGTTGGGATGGTTATCTATTTTTTTTACCACAATAAAAAAAATTACAAAGAAAATAAAATATAAAATAAGGATATGACTTAAGGATGAAAATAAATAAAAATGAAGAAAGCAGAAGGAAGGAAGGAATGAAAGCAGAAGTTAATGAAGCAGAAAACAAACCAAACATAAATTTGACCAACAAAGTATAAAGTTGATTCTTAAAAAAAAATTAATAATAACACTGACTAATCTCTAGCCTATCAATCAAGACACACAAAAATAAACACTTCACAAGAAAAGAGAAATAACTATGGTATGGATAATATTTTTTTAAATCTAGGTAAGATAGAAGATTTTCTAGAAAAATTAAATTATCAAAATTGACTTAAGAAGGGGGAGAAAATCTGAAGAGATCAATATTTGTAGAAGGAATTGAAAGATAGTTAAATGTTTTCCACTAAGTCAACACCTACTCAGGTGATTTTTATGAGTCCATGCTAACAAACTTTCAAGGAGCCAACAATTACCGAGTGATGCAAAGGGTTCCAGAGCATAGGAAAACTCAATTCTAAGGAGCTAGGATAACTATGACATCAAAGTTTGACAAAGCTGCTTGCACACAAAAGATGACTATGGCCGGTCCCACTTATGAGATTACAAATATGAATAAAATACTGGAAAAATCAAAACCAGCAGGACACTAAAAATCTTAATACAGTTCTGGAAATGGATAGTGATAGCAATTGCACAACACTGTGAATGTACTTAATGCCACTGAATTGTACACTTAAAAATGGTTAGAAAGGTAAATTTTACACATATATAAAATCACAATAAAAATTAACATTAAAAGAAATAAAACAGTAGAACTAGTTTTTACTGTTTTAATCTGAAATGAAAACTATTTTACTCAAAAAATTTCACGTGTATAAATTTATACGGGCATAGCATAAATCGTAACAGTGAAGGCTACACCTTTGGAAAGAGGGAAGTCTCAGCTATACAGTAAAGCTTAATAGCTAATTCTGCATTTAACAGCCAGGTGCCAGAAACATGTTAAAAATTAAATGTTAAAAATTAAAGCAGAAGCAGGCAGTGGCTGGTGAACACGTTATGAATCTGTAGCTTTATTTAAAATTGGATGAATTACTCATTTGGTAAAAATTAACCTAGAGGCATAAAAGTCTGTACTTTGCAGGCTCAACTGAAGCACTGTAAGGCAGGTCACTCTTTCAGAAAGCCAGTGATAGTAAATGCCCTTTGATGAGAACTTTTTTGAAACAAAAAACAGGTTTTCAAATAAGAATAATCTTGACACATGTCTGTTTTGTAAAAATAAAATAAACTGTGTGTGTGTGTGAGTGTGTGTGTACATATAAAGGTAACACATACTCATATCTAGCAAATGCGGATGAGGCAGAAAGTACAGAACCAGAATAAAAATCACTATAATTCCATCACCCAGAAATTAGTATTGTTTTTCCTTCTTGTTTTTTAAATCTATAATTACTTATTTTTGACACTTGAAAACAGGGTAAATATTGTATCCTGCTTAGTCATATAGGTTTACTGGAAGCTGTTTTCCTAAAGATACAGGTTCTTAAAGTTTTTGAATTTCAACCAATAGATATCAACCCACAATTATCACCACTCTAAATGTTCTCCAAGTTGGTAATAGCCAGTAATTCAACCCTCAGTCTTTGTACTCAGTTCCTTACACTTACCTTGTAAACTTCACTGAAACCTCCTCTACCCAAAAGATGTAACAACAAATATCTGTCATTTAGCGTTGGATGATCTTTAAATCTGTAGAAACAGGGAATATGTAACATTCTGAGATCAAAGACTACTTCCATATTTGCAAAATTCTCAGAACATTTAACACACTATACACATGACTATAGCTACTGATGTAGTTTGACAATTAATAACAACATAGCGAATAGTGAGCATAAAGTTACATAGTTCAAAGAGGCAGCATAATTACAATGAACAGCAATAGCTATAGAGCCCGAGGATATAGGTGCTAATCTCAGAGTAGCCACATTGGACCTGTGACCATTCTTGATTTCCCTCCCTTTCTGCCCTGCTATAAAATGGGGGTAGATTAGACTAGATTAGGGATTTTCAAACTCTGCTACTTGGATCCTCCAAACCATTCAAGAGCCACATGTTCCCACCATTTCAAAACTACACACAGTAAAATTCCAAAACATTTTATATTGCCTTAAAAACGGATTTGATTACACAGTGAGTTACATGTTCTATGTGCATTCATTATTCTGTCTCTCAGACAGAACATCTATGATATAAATGTGTTCCCCATATAAGATTTCACCTTATGTTGTTTCCTAACAATATGACAAAGAATGACAAATTCTGGCAAAAAATAATTTATAATTTTTTTTCAGAGACAGGATCTGGCTCTGTCACTAAGGTTGGAGTGCAGTGGCAAAATCACAGCTCACTGCAGCCTTGAACTCCTGGGCTCAAGCAATCCTCCTGTCTCAGCCTCCCAAGTAGTTGGGACTACAGATGTGAGCCACTGCACCTGACTAAAAGTAAATTTTAAAATATTTTCACCTAGTTCCTGATCTTAAACAGCCCCATTATTAGTTCTGAAATTATTTTGATTTTAAGAAAGCAGCATGCCTGTGGGGAGAAAGACATTACTGCATGGTGGTTTGGATCAGAAAGATTCTAAGTTTGACTCTTTGTTTGGTCACATCAGTTATGGGCCCCTGCTCAAGTTAACTTAATTTCAATAAGCTTATTTCCTGATCAATGTATTGAAGATGACTGAGTTATCCTGAGGATAAAATGAGAGAATGTAAAGGCACTTAGCACCATGCCTTGAAATCATAGCATTAAAATTAAAATTACTTGAAATTCAAATTACTTGAAATCATAGCATGCCTATTTACTGAGGACACAGAGAGTGCTCAGTAAATGAGAACTGCTGTTGTCTGCCACTTTACAAAAATAAAGGTCCATGGCTCACATTAGCCAAACAAAAATATACAAGCTGTGGCTACATGAAAAAAAGTTTCAGAGTCAGAAAAATGTGGGAAAGAACAAATTACTTATAAAAGGGCTTTCTCACTTGCAACTACTTTTTCCAGTTTCAGTCCCTTAAATGACTTATAAACAAAGGTGGGTGTTAATTTACAATTAATATGCTGAACTTAAGCATTTCACTTAAAATGTCAACACCTGAATGGCCCTTAAAGGTCCATTCAGAAACTGAGTGTCATCTCATCCCAACATTCTTTCCTCAATATCACACTGGTGACCCAAGATTCCCTTTCTTAAAGCTCTGTAGTTAAATCTGAATATGCAGTATATACCAATCATTTAAGATTGCAAAGGTATATTGTTTTAGTGACTTCTACTCATGTGAAAATGCTGTATGCATACAAATATAATATACTTAATATATAAATTTAATATATTTATATATATTTAAACCAAAGTATATCATAATTTTCTTCTTAAAACTGTATTATACACTACAAAAGAGATAAATACATTGTGGAATCATTTACCAAATTTATATTAAATAAATAAAAACATCATTCTAGACCATTCAATTCATGTCATTAAGTGCTCATTAAGTAATCTCCAACCCAATAAACACCAAGTTGCTTACTGTGAATTATCTTCATTATGTATCCTTTTTAGTTCCCTGATATGTAGATTTCTAACCCTTTCTAGTCTTTCCAGCTCTGCCTGGATCTCTGCTTCCTCCTAAAGTGAAAAGGAAAGAAATAGGTTAGAATATAGAAAACTTTGCCTTTTCAGTCTCATTTCAAAAACAACAGAAATTCTCTGTCAAAAGTTAAAGGAAGATGCTTTGCATTGAGAAAGATTTGTTTTTAAGAACTAGAATTTTAATTATAAAAATAAACCCACAGAAAGCAATAAAATCCAAACCATACAGAGGAGTACAGTGGGAAAAGTAAAAGTTCTCTACCCTCTTCCTCCCTCTTCTCCATGCCCAACTCCCTGGATGTAACCATTGTTAAGTTTCTTGTGTACGTTTTTAGAAATGTTTTGTGCACATAAATATAGGTACGCAAACATTTTTTACAAAAATCAGGTTCTCTTCTTTAAGTATGGATTGTACTTGATTCCTTAAGTTCTACTTCTATTTATTTAATAAGATCTGAGAACCCAGTGGGAAAAAGATATGAAAACCAGTATGTGAAATAAAACACACACACACACCACCAATAGCAGTTTAGTAAATCCTTACTGACCATCATCACCATAAACAGCATCCACCAGTAACGTATGGGGCTGCTGAATTTAAAAGCGGAGGCAATCAATCTACATCTAAGACAGCTCAGCGAACATCATCAATAACAAATTTTGTTAGATGCCTTTGTGTTTGAATATGGTTGGTATAAGATCTTCTCTTTTTAGCTAGTTTAGGCAAGAAAGAAGAGCTGTTATGTGATTTAAAATATCACAAGAGTCTTAACATCAATCTCAGAACCATCTGCTCTTGTTGTATATTTAATTTTTACTCTAAGGATAACCACTCGGGAAGCCTTAGAATGTATACAGAATTATCTATTGATAGATCATTGGGGGAAAAATACTCTCATTGGGTTGTTGGAATTGACTTGAAAATTGAAAAGACATGAGTTCCACCATTAGACTACAAGATTTGACAGTGAGAATAGCTACTCAAGATTTCTGCAGCTATGTGAAACTACTACTACATTTGCCAAATAGCTTCAACAACAAATGTAAATTAGAAATCACCTTTCTTCAGACAGATTTTCTTATTATACTTACCTTTTTAAGATGACCTAATCTGAGTTTGAAAATTTCTTCTTGTTCATGGTATTCTGCTAATGTTAACCTGAAAAATAATGGTAGATATTTCAGTAAATTACTTGAAATCACAGCATGCCTATTTAAAGAGAAATGCCCAAGTTTATTGTAAGGTATATCCAGTCTCATAGTTAAAATGACTAAAAAATATAGGTTATTTTGCAGTCCTCTGACAAGAGAAAACTTTCGTGATTTATCAGATGTGATGTGAAGGAAGGACTTCAAAACCAGAAGTCTAATTTTTTATGAAAAAAATAAATAAGCCACATTTTTACATCATGTATGAAGTAAGTTTTGTCCCAGACATTACTCAGATAAAAACCCATTAGTAGAGATAGCCAAAAATTGTATGTCTAAAAAATTTTTAAACGGCAAAACAATCAGCCAATGGATTTGATTATTCTTGATAACTCTTAAACTTTGATATTATAAAAACAAAGAGAAAGACATAGTGCACAGGCAGATCAGAGTCCAGGATTTGGAGTCTGAGTACTAGCATTCAAGGCACAACTAGGCCACTGGCCTTGGACAGGCAACTTTAACCTCTTAATTCAGTTTCCTGAAAATGCAGCAATGATAATACCTCTCTAACAAAGTGTTGTGACTATTAAATGGGAATGTGAAAGCAATACTGAAAATCCTATTTGAACCAATTCTCAAAGGGCTGACTTGATGTGTATTCACTCATTTCATGTTTCATCTAGTCCAATCACATCCTTATTTCACAAGAATAAATAAGTGCTATCTTATTCCTCCATCTCTACCTTCTTCACATTCTAGAAGCACACACATATATTTGAACGTTTTAGACATTACTGTATAGATATACTCTAAATAACAGGAGAAAGAGGAAACACTAGGAAGGAGTACAAAACAGAGCCTTTGAGGTCTAACTCAAAGAAAATAGAAAAAATATTAATAAGAAACACATCCAACTAGGATGGTTACACAGTTGCAGAAAAACCTATACCTATTACTCCATTTCATACCAATAAAAAAATGGAGAAATAAAAAATCATGGCTAAGAATTCTCTCTGCCTGGAACAGGTTCAATACCAGGAAAAGGATAATGTGACTCACTCCAAGGTTCTAGAGGCCTGATTTTGGCCTCTGGTCAAAGGAAAGAGCCAAGTCCCACATACTGTAATTAAAAACTGAAGGCCTTCCAGCTTGGATTTTACATAGGACTCCAGATGGCAAGTACTTACTGACACTCTACTGGCCTAGACTGAATTCTAATTATTGATCTGTGGCAAAGAAACAACCTATGCCTTCTGTATCACTCCTAAGTCATTGGTTTTGTGCACTACCATTAAATAATTTTCAAGTAATACTAGAGGGAAAATCCCTTCACAAAGTAAACACGGGAGTCATGAAAGAAAACAATGATCAGATTAATTTGACTGGAGAATCTTTCAACCTGAGCTCCTACTTGGGACTTGCTGGAAGGCAATACTTAGATTCTAGTTTTAAAACAACTGGAGTTAATAAGAACGAAGATGTTTTCTAAGCTTAGTTCTCTATGTATACTTTTATCACTATACTTAAATGTAATTATTAATTTATTTATCTGTACATCTCCCCTAAATAAACTGTGAGCTGTTAAGGCTGGGGCTGTATTTTTTAGTTCTGTATTCCCAGACCAGGGCCTAGCACAAAATAAGCATTTAACATAGACTTACTAATTGAATACCAAGGAAAAGACTTCCCAACACATCAGGTATGCATGGGGTGAGGACTGGTGTTAAGCCATCTTTCTCACTGGAATGAAGGAAGGTGCATTTCTGGGATGTCATGGACTTTTAACAATGGTGTTAAGTATTATTACACTTCAAGTGGATTACTGGTTAATATATTTTTGTGAACTGATACAAAATATAAAAAAGGAAAAAGATATATTAGTCAAAAAGTTATATAATATTATACCTTTTATTTTTGGTTAACTTTGGACATGAAATTTACTTTCAATTAATGAGAAAGGAAGAAAGGAATGGAGGAGGGCACTTGTGCTCTAGATATTCTACCCCTCCTATACATGGTAGCCATGTAATAATTATTGACTGACAGAAAAAGATGACTGCACTGTAATTAAGATACTGGTGTTTTCCTTAGGGTTCCAGAACAGGAAAAAATTCTGGTCAAGTCGAGACTTGGCTTATTAGGAAAATGTCCTTTTCCTAAAATAACTGCTATTTCCATTTTTATGGCGGGGAGGGGGGGTTACTCCTAAGTTTGTGATTGTTAACTAAGTGCTCTTTTGACCAGGAAAGAGCATTCTTCAATCTAAAATAATAGCTAGGGGCCAGACGTGGTAGCTCACGCCTGTAATCCTAGCACTTTGGGGGGCCAAGGAGGGAGGATCACTTGAAGCCAGGAGTTCTGAGACCAGCCGGAGCAACATAGCAAGGCCCTGTGTCTATAAAAACATTTAAAAAAATTAGCCAGGCATGGTGGTGCACACCTGTAGTCCTAGCTACTTGGGAGGCTAACATGAGAGGATCACTTGAGCCCAGGAGTCTGAGGCTACAGTGAGCTATAATGACACCACTGCACTCTAGCCCGGGGCATAAAGTGAGATCCTGTCTTGAAAAAATAAATTAATTAATTAATTAATTTAAAAAATAAAATAAAATAGTAGCCAGGCAATCCCCGTAAGATAATACCAGTGTACCATAACCTAGAGAAACATGTAAGAAATAATATCATTTCAATACGATGACATCTTATTTGTTAAAAGTGGCCAAAAGTCATGATGTCAAGTTAAGTGACATTACTTCTTCCCCTCATTTGAAACTC
This sequence comes from Daubentonia madagascariensis, assembly GCA_023783475.1. Lineage (NCBI taxonomy): Eukaryota > Metazoa > Chordata > Mammalia > Primates > Daubentoniidae > Daubentonia > Daubentonia madagascariensis. The sequence continues at coordinate 16,251,726 of JAKFHU010000487.1, forward strand.
CCTAAATAAAGAGCAGGACTAAGGCCAGGCACAGTGGCTCACGCCTGTAATCCCAGTGCTTTGGGAGGCGGAAGTGGGAGGATCGCTTGAGGCCAGAAGTTTGAGACCACTATGCAATAGTGGTCTCTACAAAAAATTTAAAAATGAGCTGTGCGTGGTGGTGCACATCTGTAGCCTTAGCTCCTCAGGAGGCTGATGCAGGATTGCTTGAGCCCAGGAGTTAGGCTGCAGGGAGCTATGATTGTACCACTGCACTCGAGCATGGGCAACAGAGTAAGACTCTGTCTCTAAAAAAATATAAATAAATAAATAAAGAGCAGGACTAAGAAAATCAGTTGATTTTATACGGCTTTTACATGAGCTAAGCAAATCCGTTAATATAAGTAAAAAGAAAGCTTAAACCCGAGTAACCTCAAGAACTAATAATTGTTTCCAGTGGCATTCAATAGGACATTTGTATCCGGGGGCAGGGTGTGGTGTCACAGAGTTACATCTAAGACATACTTTCATTTTCAGCTCCATGTCTTGCTTCCGTTTTGCTATTGTTGTGGAGGGGCGACCATAGGTCGCTTGTAACATTTTCCGTTGTCTTTCTATCTCCTCCCTCTGTGAATTTATCCTCTCCTGTTGCCTAGAGTTATAAAAGATGTTGCACAGAGAAAGAAGGTCAAAAAAAATTTTTTAACATAGCTATGGAACAAACACAAATGACTTGTCACCTGCATATCTGACAAATTGCAGAAAAAGTAAGCCCCCTTAAATCAAGTAGAGATTTGATTTTAACCTCAGTTTGCATGAGCCAGATGATTGGTCATAGACTTTTTTGGGAATGAGTCTGTGCGTTAAGATGCTAGTTATGATTATTCTTAGAGTGGGAAAGTGGGCAGAAAGGAACATGTCAAATTTCTATCGTGACCTTTTTTTCTGACTCAAAAGGGACAATTTCCTGATTCCTTTTTAACAGCTAAGAAAAAAACTCTCTGGTAAAGATCTGTAATTAAGTAAGAAAAAAACATATCAAATGTTCTAAGTTACTTTTTATTTTTTGTTTGGATTAAAGCTTCCACAATTTTATCTATAAAGATACCACGTTTGTAGGATGCTGAAGAAAGTAAACAAGATTTTCTTTTTAGGCCTATCATTTATTCTATTCTAAGTGAGCCACTACTACCCTACAAGTCATCCCCCACTCATTGCTATGCTGACACCTAAACTAAGTTTTATAAAAACAAATATATTCAGAGAAAGCACAATGAAGTCTCACAACTAGTAAGAACTCCTTAGGGAATGATACATAAAATGAATTAGTATAAAACATATTTTATAAATCTTTAGATATCTAACACCACTACCATTAGAGTATTTTCTAATACTCTAAGATGTCTAATTTTTCTATAATAAACTAGTTTACAAATTAAGAATCAATAAAAATTCCATTATAAGAAAAACCACTTTCTCTCATGTATCCCACCACCTAATAGCTATTAAGGTTTTTAGACTTGGTATATAAAAATATACCAAGATTTGAGATTAACCATTTAATAGACTAAAGTCTTTAAATCACCTAGTATAGTTGACAAATGCTAGCTCCCTTCCCTCTCTTTCTCTACTGTGCCTCCTCCCCCTCCATCCCCATTTATTTTCTGCAACCAACTTTCATTTTTGCAGAATGATGAAATCTAATTTTTTTTTAACCTATTCTCAAATGGAACCTATTTTACCCTCTTCCTTGAACATTAGTTCAGACCTCGTCCAGATTCAGTACAGTATATATTTCTTGGAAGAGTGTCAACCAGGAAAAAAAAAAAAAAGGCTACTTTAGCGTAGATGCCCAGAATACAATTTTTGGTACCATATCTAGAAAGACAATACTGTAAGCCTAGCTTCTAGATGAGCCAGGTCATTGATTACACATCAACTTAACAGCAGAATAAAAATTTTAATTCAAGAGTTTTCTGTTTGCCTGAAAATTCTTTTAACTACCATTAGATATGCCTCCCCACCCTCATCTCACCCCCCAAAACTAACTAACTAACTAACTATCTATCTATCTATCTATCTATATAAAGTCAGCCCTCTGTATCCATGGAGTCAACCACCTGCAGATTGAAAATATTCAAGAAAAAAAATGGATGGCTGCATCTGTACTGAATGTATACAGATTTTTTTGTCACTATTCCCTAAACAATACAGTATAACAACTATTTACATAGTATTTACATTTTATTATGTATTATAAGTAATCTACAGATGATTTCACACATACAGGAAAATACGCATATGCATAGATTATATGCAAATACCATACCATTTATATAAGGGACTGGGCATCCATGGATTTTGGTATCTGCAGGGCTCCTGGGACCAATCCCCCATGAGGAACTGACTGTATAAATAATTCATGACTTGAAAGAATTCTGGCCTGAGACACAGAATCCTTAGGTAAAATCACAATCTTCCTTCTGACTCAATGAATGTCCTTTCTGAAGGACGTAAGAAACCGTTTATTTACCTTATCTGAACATGAGTTTCCCAATCAAAAAAACTGGTAAAGTATCTTTAGCTCATTCCTACCCTTTCAGGGGCCATGAATGCAAGGCACTCTGAACTTCCTGGAGATAACCATATAATATATAGTTTAAACTATAAAGTATAGAGGCCTAGTGGAGTGCCACAACATTTTGTCTTTGAAAACTATGCTTTGAAAAACTGAGATTTTAGCAATCACCTTTATTAAACATAAAACTGATTTTCTATTATTTTCAGAGAGAATTCATACATTTAATCTCTTCAGAGTCACCCGAAAGGAGTCCCATAGCCATGATATATATAAACCACAAACACAGGGTACACAGATACCAAAACACTTTTGGGAAAATCTTAAGCTGAACATTCTGAAAATGAGAACTTGCTTGCTTGAACATGAAAGCTGATGTACCAAAAATCAAAGTTACATATCATAAAGATTCTCATATCAATTCTTGATGTTCTTGAAACTGAACATCAAGTATTTATACTTACTGAAGAATAAACGAATAAAGAGAGTCTATCAGTGGCACTTCATTTAGATTTACTTTGGGAGTACAAAGTCTAGACTATGTCAATAAACATAACTTCTCTTAGAATAGGAATCGTGTCTTATCAACCTGTATACCCCCAAGCACATATGACAGTGCCTTTCACAGAGCTGATCCTTAAATATTTCTTGTGTACCATCAATTTTACAGAGTGCTTGCCCTTTATCACCCATGGAAAGAGACTATTTCTTCTATCTTTTATAGAAGTATCGCTGACCCAAAAAATCCATCTCACTCAAATCTAAATAACTCTATTTAAAGAGCCACTGCCTGCAAAAGAAATAAGGCAATCAGTCTTAAGCACCATTATGGGTTGAATTGTGTCCTCCAAAAGATATGCTAAAGTCCTAACCCCTAGTACCTTAGAATATGACCTTATGTGGAAATAGGGTCATTGAAGATGTTATTGGTTAAGATGAGGTCATACAGGAATAGGGTAGGCCCTTAATCCAATATGACTGGTATCCTTATAAGAAGAGGTGAGGAGACACAGAGACACATAGGGAGAAAACCACGTGAAGGTGGAGGCAGAGACTGAAGTTACACAGCCACAACCCAAGAAATGCCTGGGGCTACCAGACCCCTGGAAGAGGCAAAGAAGGATCCTCCCAATATGACCCTGCCATACCCTGACCTTGATTTCAGACTTCTAGACTCCTAAACTCTGAGAGAACACATTTTTGTTGTTTTAAACCACCCAGTTTATGGTATTTTGTTACAGCAGTCCTAGGAAATGAATATAGGCACGTTTAACAGCAAAACTGTATTTCACGCTCTAACCATACTAGAAGTAACTAGTAGATGAGGTATCAAAAAAAGAGTATCTAATTTCAGACATAATTTTAACTAAAAAAAAAAAATCTTTAAAAGTAATCTACAAAGAGCTTGTGAACATCCCAGATGAGAATTTTTAAAGATTCCCAGCATTTCATGTATTCTGTATATACTGGAAAGTGTGAAATATTATGGACTACCTAAAGGAGATCTGACGTTTATCAGATCAACAAAATGAATTGTCTCATTATGGATCACGTGACTGATAATCACACAGTTCACCATCAATTACTTTAAGATGGGTACTGTAACTCCTTACAAATCAGAATAAGCACCTCAGACTAACATTACAATGCTGTAAAGTTTAATTTGCTCCTTCTGATTATCCACATCTTAAATAATCATAATTCTGTACATAGATCAAAACCCATTACTTGAATGTTGTTTATTTCAACATACACAAAGTCTTAAGGATTTTTATTGCTTTGCCAGTGACTGTTTAAGGCTTATTTAAACAAAAAATAGTGTACTGAATAACATTAGTATTTAACATTACTTTCTCAGAACTATAAAATAAGCTACTTTTTCAACAGGTTCAAGCATACTTTGGAAAGCAAAAATTACTAATCTGGCAAAAAAAAATTACAAATCTGACATAATTTTCCTATTAGACAGTAAATCTTCTGTTTCAGGAAATTAAAAAATCACTCAAAAAAGAGCCAGGGAACAAAGTGAGAACAAAAGAACAGTGTTGAGGCTCTTCTTGAGGCTGTATTTGAATTATAATTAATTTTTAAGTGTCTTGAGGTTTGCTCTTCCCATAAAACCTAGTACTGTTGTCTGATGTTCAGATACCCTACCCACCAATTACTTAACATGTTATGGAGTTTCTTATGTACATAATTGTCATTTGTGAAGTTATCAGATACAGCCTTTTATAACTAAAGAATTTCAATTTCTGCACTGAAGGAAAGGGAATTAATTCATTAAAGCAAAACTTTAGGAAATCAAATACCTATAATTAATAGACATCAGCCAGAAACAACTCCCCAAGAGAAGAAATGGACATCTTACCATTTACATGACTGAAAACCATTAAATAAGTGCTACTACCTAGAGCTACTATTAGCTCGGGACTTGAAAAAGTATGTATCTTCAGGTTGTACTCTTTTGGTGTATCACAGTATGAATTTTAGGATTTTAAATGTTAATTCCCTCCTTGGAATAAATACCCAAATGTTTCAACCCAAAAGTTATGATAAAGACAAGGAATGTTCAAGATTCCAAGTTGCAGATAGGCACAGACAGTGGAGCTGGTCACTACTGCCTTCAAGGAAGTGACTACTACTCTGATGACTGGACACTGTCTTCTTAAAGAGCCTCAGGGACATGTCCTATAAGGATCTTCTATGGTTTTATTCTTCCTTAGGTCGCTGCCCATTTCATTTTTCTGTGGATCCAGAATAAATGCTTAACAGACCTCCTCATGAAAATCTATTTCATAATTAAAAAGATATCAAGTCAAACCCTAGACTTTTCTTCCTGAGCTTCAGCAACTCTGCTTCTTTTAAGTTTTAATGTAGAACTCACTTTTTATTCCTCTGATTACTTATGTCGTTTTTTTCAGGACTTTACTTCATTCCTTACATTTCTTTATACATGTGATAACAAGAAAACTAAAAGATGACTACCACTACTAGGATTATTAATGACTATAATTACAGAAAACTTTAAAATATCCAATTAACTTTTCAATTCCCCATTTAATCATTCCAATTCACTTACTTGATAAGGTTCTGGAAAGCATAACCATCTGTCCATTGCTCAGTAAAAGAGGCCCCATGTCGAACAGTAGTAAAATGGCCCAATCTCAAGCGGTCTTGCATGCTCTTATCTCTACATGCCATCTTCTCTTGTTTTGACTTAGGAGAAATAGACAAAAAAGGAATTCAATACCAATTAGCATGGAGAAAGACACTTCCTAGACACTAAAAGATTTAAGATTATCAGGGAAAATACTGTTGAAAAACCACACACCATCTCAAAACAGTTAGTAATAACTACTTAGATGACATACCACTCCTGTTCACACAAAGTAGACAAGATAGGATAACAAAAGAGCTGCAGGTTCTTCTTTGGTAAAGTTTCTCCAATCTGCCTATCACTTTTTATCTGAGAGTTCAACATCTCAATTTTGGACCACATCAATACCTCACTCCCAAGCTGTTTCCCTATTTTCTGTTTATTCTCCATCTAATCTATTTTAGAGAACAGCTACCAATTCATCTTCTCAAAACACTACTCTGCACACTTCCAGTTTGATGCTCTAAACCTTCCTTGGCTCTTTGCTGCCAAACCCTGGATCCTAACATGAGAAAGTTCTCCATGAGCTGAAAGATTATCTCCACCTCCCTATGTAAGTGTTTCTTACTCCAGAACACCTTATGTACTCCTGATTCCTGAGCATATTATTCATTCAACATATATTTACTAAAAACCAATTATATGTCAGGGACTGTAAGAGTGCTAAGAAAAGAACATGTGAAAAAACCAGTGTTCACAGCCCAGAGGGGGACATATAACCATTGAATATATTAATTTATAACTGTAAGTAAAAATTGTGATAAAGAACTTGAAGGAAAAGAACAAAGTACCGTGAGATAAGATCCCATGGGATATCCCTACCTGAGATGTCCTGTGTATTTTTAACCTACAGACAATTTATACCTGCAGTTTTCCTTGCCTAGAACACATTTTCCCTCTTCCTTGCAGCTTTCCCCAATTAGTCCCCTGCCCTTTATTTCCTTTAGTGAATTTTTTCTTTCTTTTTTTTTTTTGAGACAGAGTTTTACTCTGTCTCCCCAACTAGAGTGCAGTGGCATCATTGTAGCTCACTGCAACATCTAACTACTGGGCTCAAGTGACCTTCCCAAGCAGCTGGGATTACAAACGTGTGCCACCATGCCCGGCTAATTTTTCTATTTTGTAGAGACGGGGTCTCACTCTTGCTCAGGCTGGTCTCGAACTCCTGACCTCAAGCTATCCTCCCGCCTCAGACTCCCAAAGTGCTAGGATTAGCCACCTCACCTAATATGTTCAAGTCTTTTGTTCACTTTTAATGGGTTGCCCTTTTTATTATTAAGTTATAGGAGTCTTTATGTATATTGAATACAAGTTCTTTGAGAGATAATATTGTGAATATTTCCTCCCAATCTATTGTTGCATTTTCATTTATGTTTCTTCATATTCCAGCATGATATATCAGATAGTAAATAAATATTCCCTATTTAGAAAGTTGAAAAGTACTAAAATTTCAATTATTTTGCAAACACATCTAAATTTTATTACATACTACTCTTAACACATAGAAAATTCTATTTCCCTATGAGAACTCACAGACAGTATTGTGTTTAATTTTGTACTATGCTGTTAGAGTTTAGTATAACTGGGTGAGTGTATGCTGACCTCAAGAAATGCCCTAAAACTTCAAATAAATTCTCTATATTAGCATATGGCTTATTATTTCTCACTCTCATAAAAATGAAAAAAGCGGCTTCCTTCCTTAATTGATTAATGAGCCAAAGAATGACGCAAAATTCTTCTCAGTATCTTCCACCTCAATAAATTTCACTTTCACTGAAAGACAGTGTTCCTTCTCTTTTTAACAGCATCCCAAAGATTTCAGGAAAAGTATCCCCAGTGTGTCTCAAACCTCTCGCTTGTAATCTTGTTGCAACTAATCAACAACTGTTTAAAGGCAATATCAGCCAATTAAAGTAATCATATACTTTATGACATATATGACAACTTTTTTTAAAGCATAAAACACTTAAACATTAATTGCCACGTGAGTACTATTTAACTCAAGCTAGTTTTGAGCTCGGGGCCTCGTGAAGTATATGTAACTCACAAGTCTCTTTACCTTGGGAGCCATAAGAACTATTTTTCAAGTTGCACATAACTCATGCACAGAAAAAAATAAAAAATAAAAAAATTTTCATTAAATTAGAAAGGATCATTTTGTTTTCAAAGGTTTTATTTTATTTTCATAATAAAACACCCCAAGGAAAATTTTTTTTTTCCTAGTGGGGCAGTCAATGTGTTAATTATCACATTATTTTATACAAAAGTTACTCCAAATACCATCTCTGAAAAAGAAACATAAATCTTGTTAAATGTTTGTAACAGTAACAGGATACTCACTTCAATTCATAGGATGAATATAGAAACTTAGGAGAGCAATACCCCAAATAAACTCAACCAGGACAAGCTGTTCCTGTTCAACATCATACTCAAAAGTAATGCACAGCCAGAAAGCATGTCCCAAATTATCACTCTAGATGTTTGGTCTGGTGTCCGTGCAAGGAAAAAATCATAATTGTCCAATCATAAGAAGTTTTTTTCTAAAAAGCCCTCTTTTAAAATATTTTAATCTCAGGTAAGGAATAAGAAGCCACACAATGACATACATTAAGCATCCTGGGATATAAAGTTTAGGCCACCATTATTCACTAACCTTTTCTATAAGGAGTTTCTTGCTCATTGTCACACATCTATTTAATCGTTCCTTGTATTTCTCTAGCATCTTTTGCTGTTCATCAATCTGCCGTCTCAAATCACAGTTGGCCTTCGATGGAAAAAAAATTTTTTAATTAGCTCTAAGGAAGACAGATTAATGGAAAAGCAGTTTCTAGGGAAAGAGAAAAATCATTTCTATCTGTTGTTGCAACAAAATTAAGGTTCAGAGATAAGAGTAACTATGTCTTAAAAAAAAGTGTATAGTTCATTCCTTTATTCTCTTAATAATTTATCATCTGTTTATCAATGATAAATTATGTTACTAGAAGTGGGCATGTTTCTCTACTGATCATATTTTGCTCCTCTCAATAACCAGTTACAGCTAATCTTGTGTATTACAGATACCTAGGCTATAACAAAATAAAAATTTAAAAAACCCAGAATGAATGTTTAAAATACATACAAAGGGCAATTATGCACTTACAAAAAAATTACAGAATTTTTTTTAACCACATGATGTTCTTTATGTTCAGTTTGTTCTTTGTTTTTCTATTCTTACTTCAAAAAAAAAAAAAAGAAACATGAATTTATATAAATGTTCCTCATCACAGAAGCCAGGCACACCCATGCCCACACAAGACAGAACTAACAAACAAGGTCCTAGTTCAACAATGCCAGAATGTAAATCTACAGTTAATTTAGCTGTGGTCAGAAGCCTACAACATGGACTAAATGCTTTCAAAAATTCAAGTCACCTACAATAACAGAGAGGGAAAGAACCACTAACCCAAGGTCAAATTTGACTTGCAACTCCTGAATTTATTCTTCTTGTGTTAAAGAAAAAAAAAACCTCTACTCTTCTGGCAAACAATGCTACTTTATAATATGAAAAACTCTGTTACATCCCAACCAAATGATACAAGCACTTCTGAAACAATAAAAAGCACAAATGGAAGAAATTACAGTATTCTCAATTTTTGAGACTTTTCAGCTTCATTTTAAAATTCTTCCTATTAGTTTTTCTTACAGAGTACTATAGACCACATTATCAAAGGCAAAGTATAACCACATGTGGGTAAATGTGACTATCTAACTCATGCTAAAGAATCTACAAACCGGCCCGCCTATAATCCAAGCACTTTGGGAGGCCAAGAAGGGAGGATCGTTTGAGGCCAGGAATTCGAGAACAGCCTGGGCAACAGAGAGAGATCTCATCTCTACCAAAAATAAAAAATTAGCTGGGCCTGGTAGTGCACACCTGTAGTCCCAGCTACTCGGGAGGCTGAGCCAGGAAGATCGCTTGAGCCCAGGAGTTAGAGGTTGCAATGAGCTATGATTGCACTAATGCATTCCAGCCTGGGCAAAAGAGTGAGACCCTGTCTCAAAAAAAAAGAATCTACAAGCCAAAGATCATGTAATGTTTTGTGAAATACAAATCTATCCCTAGAAGGTGAATGTTCCCTCAAAATCCATAATCAAACATATGGAGTCAATCCACCTCTGACAGTGTATTTAAAATTTTAAGACTTCTTAATTTTTGCTGTTCTGACATTGCACTTCTGTGTCTTCCTTTTTTTTTTTTTTTGAGACAGGGTCTGGCTCTGTTGACCGGGCTAGAGTGCAGCGACATCATCATAGCTCACTGCAGCCTCAAACTCCTGGGCTTAAGGAATCCTTCTGCCTCAGCTTCGTGAGTATCTGGGACTACAGGTGCGTGCTACCATGCCTGGCTACTTTTTCTATTTTCTGTAGAGCTGGGGTCTTGCTCTTGCCCAGGCTGGTCTCGAACTCCTGGCCTCAAGCAATCCTTCCGCCTCAGCCTCCCAGAGTGCTAGGATTACAGGCGTGAGCCACCGTGCCCAGCCCCGTCTCTTCCTTTTTGATGTATCTATTCCTTTAAAACTGCTCTACATCCAACTAAAGACTACAACCTTTAGAAGACAATGGAATAGAAGGGGACAGTGGTAAATAAAGGGAACATACCACTTCTTGGGAAATGTAACAAACAGTTTTTAAAACCCAAAAAGCAGTACCAAGTTAGGATTCAAGTTTTTCACAGACTCCATCTTCTCAATCTAAAGAGAGTTAGGCGATGAAGGAGGAAGACATGTCCACAATCCTTTCTCAGTCCAGCAGAGCTACTCTGGACAAAAATCTGCCAGATACTGGATTTTTACAAGGAGCTTTTTGTTATAAATCTTAGATGACAATTCAACCAGCAAATGAACAAAAGCAGTAATGAGAGCAGCTCCAAGCAAATATGTATAACAAAAAAAAAATGCAAGACAGATACTGTCTTATAGTACCTGTCATTAAAAGATGAAGAAAATAAACAAACAAATAAAAGCTGGCATAAGAAATGTATTTCTGAATAAGGAATAAGAACATAAGCTTGAAAACAATGAAAATGACCATGTACAGAAATCAAAAGAACATGTCAGAATACTGTTTTTCATACTCTATAAAATGCAGAAAGACATATCTATGAAATAGGAGCCAAAATCCCTAAAGAATATACAGGATGAGATAAGAAAGCATATTAGAAAAGGAAAAAGTGGGTAATTAAAAATGCAAACAGGATCAAAATTCATATGAGCTACATACAGTCAATAGCAGAAAATATATGGAAGACAATGTTTAATGAGATTGAGAAGAAAGGGGCAATCATACTAAAATGCAACATAACATGTTTGAAATAAAGGATAGAAATCATAGACTCAAGCTAGGGACCAAAGAAGAAATCAATATAAGAAGAATAAAAGCAATAATTAGGCATAATCACACATTTAGAGAATAAAAATATAAAGACCCATATATAGATGTATCCTGGAAAAATTTAACAGATTGTGGTGTTTGTTATTTTGGTCATGGACTTCTCTGAAACAGTAAATCCTAGAAAAATGAAAGGAGGAGTGAATATATGTGTGTTATATTTGGCAGGCAGAAGGAGACAGACAACAGGTTATGACACAAAAACCTTTCATGCAGTGTTGTCTTTTTACATGGGAGGGCAGAAGAAAGAATTCTCCGCTCTGTTAGGGCATAGAAAATTTAACACTGACATATCCTTGCTGAAAAATAATTACTTGAAAATGTATACCAATCAACAGATGAAACAACTGGTCAGGCATGCTGGCTCACGCCTATAATCCCAGTACTTTGGGAGGCCGAGGCGGAAGGACTGCTTGAGGCCAGGAGTTTGAGACCATCCTGAGTGACACAGCGAGGCCCAGGGTCTCATTCTGTCAGTCTGGCTAGAATGCAGTGGTGTCATCATAGCTCACAGCAACCTCAAACTCCTGGGCTCAAGTGATGCTCCTGCCTCAGCCTCCCAAGAAGCTGGGACTACAGGCACGCATCACTATGCCTGGCTAATTTTTCTATTTTTTTTTTTTTTTTTAGAGACAGGATCTTACTATATTGCTCAGGCTAGTCTTAAACTACTGGCCTTAAGGGATCCTCCCACCTCGGCCTGCAAAAGTGCTAGGATTACAGGTGTGAGCCACTATGCCTGGCCTTGAAAATAGTTTTTAAAGTTCAACAATATTAAAATAACTTTTCTGCTCCTTCCACCCCTCAACCCTCTCGCTCCCCTAATCCCCCTCTGGAAAAGAAAAAAAGAAACTTTTCTGGAACGGGAAAACATTTTATACTTATTTCTACAGTTCTATATGAAATACAACACTCCACATATCTATTTTTCTATTATAAATGCAAATATTAAAATACCACAATATAAAATTTCCCATTCAAAGATAATGTTTAGAATATAGATATGATCCTGGTTCTTGATTTCCTCAGTTAAAGGAAAATATCCAAATGGTTATTCTTTAACTTTGTTATTTGGCTGTAGTAATTATTTCTATGATATGTACATAATCCAAGTATATACAACAATTAGTGCTTGTTATAAAATCTCTTACCACATTTTAATACTTACTCTTAATAAATCATCTATTCTTCCCTCCTTCTTCTCTAAGTCAGAATTCTTACTGTTTTCTAGTGCAGATATTTTTTCTATTGTGAGGTCAGACTATAGTGACAAAGGCAAAACAAATTTAGAATTAGTCTCAAAATATTACATGTCATCACATTTTTCCCATTACTTTTCTGAAAAAAGCACTTGCTAACACAAATACCTGGAACCACATGGTTCAAGAAATTAAATCTGCTTTCCTCATCCCATTTGTCAAGCCTTAGCTGAGATCCTTATATCCTGCTACACCTTCACCTCAAAAACATACTAATTCTTAAATCAAATATATGAATTCTGAAGATACTGTGCATTGAACAATACAGAAACGTATTACTCCAAAAATGAAACTACGTTTGAATAGAAAAAGACTGCATAGGACACAAGACCCAAACCTCTAAAGAACAAACATGCCATCTAGTGGAAACAGAGAGCAATCAGAAAGGGAGAAAGTTATCTGAGCGCTCAACTAAGTCTGTTCAACTGCCCAAAAGCTGGTGATTCAAACAAAATTAAAATCTGCTTCAGAGGGTGTACATTGAGATTTAAGAAATTCTCCTAGATTGCCAAGCATCCTGTCTTAAAGCAATATAGAGAGTGCCAAAAGAGGCTGCAAGAAAACTAAGCATATTATTGGCAAACTCAACACTATAGAATGGAAGATACATACACCATGTTTTTCAGATATAATCTTAAAATGTTCACAACATTCCCTAAACTAAAAAGAATTTCTAAAGACTGTTTAAATAGGAAATTATGTTGGTGTACCACATCTTAGAGAAGTTTAGCTAGGTCCTGACAAATAAGTAACCAGGTACAAGACATAAATTACTACTTTCATAAAGTAGGGAATTAACATGTATTGAAAACCTATCATAAACACTATTCTAACCGGCATTTTGTACACATTGTCTGAGATAATTAGAATCAACCATATTTTTACAAATGACTTGTTACTAAGGAAACCTGAAGCCCAGAAAGATAAAATATAAGCTACCGTGGCAGAATCCGAACCCACGCCTTCAAAGTGTGTGCACTTTCCTCAACACCATGCTGCAGTATAAGCCTTTCTGCTACGATACACCAGAAAGGTAAAGAAAAGCCACAAAAAGTTAAAGCACCTTCCAAAGGTCTTTACCCACAATGCAAGTTCTGAATATAATACCCACAAATAATGAGGTATGGTAGGAGAAATACAGGGAAGACAGACAGAAATGAAATTTTATATATGGTTAGGTTAGCATTTATTCCTAAGAAGACATTCTCCTCCACTATCAATCATCAACTTACCTGGGTCTGTCTGTGCTGGATGGAGATCTGTTTTTGGGAGCTACAGGAATGCTCTGTGTTGCCAGATCCCGTAGAAGAGGGACTGTTTTGTTGAGCCTATAATAAAGGTACACCACGAATCACAGAAAAGTTTTGTATCTTTCTCCACAAACATTTGTACGAATGCAAACAACTACCTCTATATAAAACAAACCCTTTCTTATGAAAGTTTTAATAGTCAGGGCCATGTGGCCAAAAAGAAAGTAAAACAATTGAAATATGAGACACAAGGACTAGACATGGTAGTTTATGTCACATTCCTATAAATAGGTTTAAAGTATCAAATGCTTATAAATGAATTTTTAAAATATGTAAGTTAGAGAAAATAAAGCTATTCCTGTAATAACTTGCCCTTTTCATTTATATTTTATATGCTTTTGTCAGAAAGGGCTAGTGAAAAATGTACAGAGGATGCATGTGAGTCCAGGCAGAAAAGACTGCGAACAACTATTCAGGATAGTCTAAATACACAAACATTATCAATGAACAGATAGTAGTCTAAAAATCTAGGCTGATTTCAAATATTCCAGTCATTTGCTGACTGGGCATTCTAAGGCATTTTTAAAATTTATACGGTTTTGGTTTCATTTACTTCAGGAATATACAATCATTACATTCCCAAAAGTACTTTTAAAAACAAGGTACAGGTCAGGTGTGGTGCCTCACACCTGTAATCCCAGCACTTTGGAAGGCTGAGGTGCAAAGATCACTGGAGCCCAGGAGTTCAAGACCAGCCCAAGCAACATAGCAAGACACCGACTCAACAAAAATAATACAAGTTAGGCTGAGCGTGGTGGCACGTGCCTGTAGTCCTAGCTACTCCAGAGGCAGGAAGATCACTCGGGCCCAGGAGTTCGAGGCTGCAGTGAGCTGTGAATCCCACCACCACACCCCTGCCTGGGTGACAGAGCAAGACCCTGTCTCCAAAAAAAAAAAGTACAATTGTGCCTAACACAGACATGTGCCTATCATAGACATAACTGGGAAATATTAGCAATTCTGAGGATTTGAGGATTACTGAATGAAAACACAGCACTATTACCTCATCAGAGGATGCTGTGTTTTACATATGTGAAATTTTTCTTACACTTTCTACATAGTCTTTTGATTATTGTTCTTATTCATTAACATATTCATAATGGTATAACCACCACCTATTGAGAAATTACTGTAAGCCAAATGCTTCACTGTCATTATCACATGCAATCCTTACCAAACACTATATTGTGGTAATGATATTATTGTTTCCATTTATAGATAAAGAAAATATAAACCAGAGACAATAAGTACCTATGCAGGGGTCAAAGAGCATGTAAGTTGGGGAACCAGAATTGGGGGCTACCTGCGTCTACAATAACTGCTCTCAAAGACTACAGTAGACCGACACAACCAGGTTGTGAGCAAGTTAAGCACTTCATACACACGCACTGAAGGCTCACAACAGGCTGAGAAGGCAGGTAGTTTTATTAACTCCATTTTTATGCATTCATTCAAGGACTACTTATTAAGTACTCCTTATATCTAAGCACTGTATTAGGTGCTAGGGGTACATGGCCAAGGGAAACAAACCACAGACCCAGTTCGTATTCTGCCTTAATGAAGCTCACAATCCAAGAGAAGATTTTTTTTTTTTTTGAGACAGGGTTTCACTCTGTTGCTCAGGTTAGAGTACAGTGGTGTCATCATAGCTCACTGCAACTTTAAACTCCTGGGCTCAAGTGATCCTCCTGCCTTACCTTCTCGAGTAGCTAGGACAATAGGTGCACGGTACCATGCCTGACTAATTTTTCTTTTTCTTTCTTTTTTTTTTAAGAGATGGGGTCTCGCCATGTTGCTCAGGCTGGTCTTGAACTACTGGCCTCAAGGGATCCTCCCATCTCAGCCTCCCAAAGTGCAAGGATTATAGGCATGAGCCACCTCGACCAGCTACAAGAGAAAATTTATTAAGCACTTGATAAACATTTGTTTAAATAAATTGTTGAATAAACAATCACATAATAAATATACAATCACAATTAAGATAAGTGCTAAAAGAGCATACAGCAAGATACATAACTTAATCTAGAGAGTCAGGAATAAGCCTTGAGAAATTTCAAGATTTGAACAGAGTCCAAGAGAGGAGATCATAGGATCATTCCAGGTAAAGAACATATATACATGTATAAAGGCACTAGGGAAAGAGACAAGACTAATGCAGGATTCAAAGATGTCAAAAAAGAAGATCCAGTCTCAAAGAGGTTAAACAACTTGGACAGCCAGTAAGGGGCAGAGCTGCGATTAAAATACAGGTCTGTATGATTCCAATATCTGAACATTTACTGTTTCTAAAATGCAGCAAATCCAACCTTTTCATACTTATTAAGGGTCTTCATTATGAACCTCAAGTATTATACTGCACTAAGATACAAGCATTATCTCCTTCAGTTATCATTAGATTGCTCTTACAGTCCTCTCCTTTCTAAATGTGTTTCTAAACAAATATGACTGCCAGGCACAACTGTTAAAACTACATTTATAATAAGAGCCAATAAGAATCAAACGAACCCAGGCCCAGTGGCTCACACCTGTGATGCTAGCACTCTGGGAGGCCGAGGAGGGAGGATCACTTGAGCTCAGGAGTTTGAGACCAGCCTGAGCAAGAATGAGACCCCATCTCTACCAAAAATACAAAAATCAGCTAGGCGTACCTGTAGTTCCAGCTACTCAGGAGGCTAAGGAAGGAGGATCACTTGAGCCCAGGAGTTGGAGGTTGCAGTGAGCTACAATGACACCACTGCACTCTACCCAGGGTGACAGAGTGAGACTCTGTCTCAAAAAAAAGAAACAAATAACTAAAAGGCTCTTCTATAAATTTCTAGATATATGGTAAATGGGCTTTGATAAAATGCTTTTTTACATGTGCTCATTTCTGGTTCTAATTTTCTTCCAGCAAACTGAGGATGCTAGAAAGAAGTTTAGTGTGATGTTTCCAAATTAAAGCTTTCTGTAAAAACGCATATATAAATAGCCGAATAATAAGAAGTAAAACTGCAAAAGTTAACTGAGGAAGTGGGCTGCAGCTGGGAAGCAGCAAATCCTCATGAAAATGAAAACAATGCTTTCAAAAGGTAAAAGGTGCTACACAATATAAGGACTTCATGTGACAACAAGAGTTCATGGTAGAAAAAAGTGCTCTAATTCTGATCATTCATTCAATATTAAATGTGAACCTCTGTGCCTGGTCCTGTGTTAAACACTAGAAATGCAGAATGGGAAAACAAAGAGTTTCCAGTTTCCCAGCAAGTCATTGATGGGAGAATGAGAACACAACCTATAGTCACTAGAGTCGTAAATTAAATACAATGCCTACGTTCCCCTAAATTTCTGTATCCTTTGTTACTGTTATAAAAGTAATATTGGCTTCTAATTCATGATGATAGGCTGGATCTCCCAACATCCTACTGTAATGCAGAGATATTATTTAAACATGAAATCATAACAGCACTAAGAAATAAAGGAAAGTCAAGAATAAGAAATTTTTTAGAACTTTAACTTTTAAGAAACTTTCAAAAGTAGTTGAATTAGACTAATAGAGAAAATTAAATAAAGAAATTCGTAGCTCAAAACACCAGCAGTAAAGCAGCCTGCTCTTTTCAAGGGAGCTCCTGCAAAGCTCCAAGCTGAGATTTACATATACAAAAATCATGGGGAAATTATCAGACATCAAAAACCTATTGGTAGCTAGGCATGGTGACATGCACCTGTAGTCCCAGCTACTTCAGAAGCTGAGGCAGGAGGATCGCTTGAGCCCAGGAGTTTGAGGTTGCAGTGAACTATGATGATGCCACTGAACTACAGCCCAGGCAACAGAGTAAGACCCTGTCTCAGAAAAAAAATTTAAAACAAACAAACAAAAAAGCCCTATACTGTCGGGTATAGTACTCAAGCATATAATCCCAGCACTTTGGGAGGCTGAGGCAGGAGGATCACTTGAGGCCAGAAGTTTGAGATTAGTGTGAGCAACATAGGGAGCAGTGAGCTATGATTCCACCACTACACTCCAGCCTGGGTGACAGAGAAATACTCTGTCTCAAAAACAAAACAAAACAAAACAAAAAACCTATACTGCCAACAGGACCCCTCTTGATACCCTCCCTTGCATATTGAGGGGACTGGATTCTATTACTTATTAAATAAGAATTTAAAAAAAACATAAATACTAAAAAACTAAAAATAAGTTGGTCCAGAGTAGGGCTCCTGATGTAGATATTGTAGCTTGAGGAAAAAAGTAAAGAAGAAGAAAAAAAAGTACAGTAACTCTGCCCTCTACAACTGATATGAAGGAAGAAGAAATGGAATGCACTGCCAAGAGGGAAATAGTCTACCCATCAGAAAATAAAGCCCTCCTATTTGATGCTTATAGAGGTGCTGGTCTTTCTGCCTGGAACTTACTAGACATTTACAAAAGAGATTACAGTCAACTCTCCTGCCATTCTTGGGGGAGAGCTATTTGGGAAGCAGTACTATGCTACCAAAAAAATCCATGCCAACAACCTATATTAATCACCCCAATCCTTCAGTCAACTAAAGCTAACACACATTTTCAAGAAAATCAACTGCACAAAAGGGAAGATCCAAGATTACAGAACAAAACCTAATCATAGAGGAAACAGGTAATTCAATAAAAAACTTTAAAATATGTTCAGAGAAGATCAAAAGGATATTACTTCTATTAAAATGAAAAAGCAGCAAAGAACACGAATAATAAACAAAAGTTTATCAAAATTTTAATAATTCAATAGATGAGTTAAATAACAAAATGGACATAGTTGATTACACAGCCAATAATCCAGAAGACAATGTCAAGAAAATCTTCCTAACCAGGCGTGTTGCCTGTAATTCCAGCTACTTAGGAAGCTGAGTTGGATCACTTGAGCCCAGGAATTCAAGACCAGCCTGGGCAATTTAGTGAGACCCTGTCTCAAGTGGGGGCGGGGGGAGATAATCTCCCAGAAGATAAAACAAAAAGTCAAATAGAGTACAAAAGAAAAATTAAGGAACATGAGGGACAGACAGGCTCCAAAACTAATAGGCTTTCCAGAGAAAAGAACAGAGGAAATGAAATAATCAAAGAAACAGTAAAAAAGAATTTCTCTGAAGTAAAAAGATAAGTTTTCAGAGTAAAAAAGCCTACGATATGACAACCAGTATTAATAGAGAAAAAAGATAAATACTGTGTGTACTTCAAGAACAAGAAGATACTGCATGATCATTTCAATAAATGTAGAGGGAGAAAAAGCATCTCACACCTTTTTCATGCTAAAAACACACAACAAACTCAGAATAGAAGGGAACTTTCTCAACCTAAAATAAAGGTCATCTATGAATAACATAGAGCAAACATCATCTTATTGCAAAAGACCTCACACTTTCCCCTAAGATGAAGAATAAGGCAATGATGTCCACTCTAGCCACTTCTATTCAACATTGTACCGAAGGTTCTAGCCAGGACAACTGGGCAAGAAAATAAAAGGCACCCAGATTGGAAAGGAAGAAGTTTAACCTATCTCTATCAGCATATGACATGATTGTGTATATAAATGCCCTACAAAAAAAATTATTAGAACTAAAACATGAGTTCAGTAAAATTGTAGGATACAAGATCAATATACAAAAATCAACTGTATTTCTATATTCTAGCAATGAGCAATCTGAAAATAAAATTAATAAAACTACTCCATTTGCAATAGCATCAAAACAATAAATGATTAGGAATAATTCTTTGGAAGACTCATACTTCCTGATTTCAAAACTTACTACAAAGCTACAGTAATTAAGACAATGTGGTACCAGCATAAGGATAGGCATATAGATCAATGGAGTAGAATTTAGAGTCCAGAAATAAACCACTTACATGTACGGTCAAATGATTTTTGACAAGGATGCCAAGACAATTCAATGGGAAAAGCATATAATTTTCAACAAACGGTGCTGGGACAATTGGATATCCACATGCAAAAGAACGAAGTTCAACCCCCTTTCTCACACCACACACAAAAATTAACACGGATTATAGACCTAGAGCTAAAAGTTACCTGAAGTACCTCATGTCTGGGGGAAAAAAAAAAAAAGAAGAGCTAAAAGTATAAAACACTAGAATAAAACACGAGTAAATTTTCATGACCTTAGGTTAGGTAAAGCCTTCTTAGCTATAACACTAAAAGTGCAAGCAATAAAAGAAACAACAGATAAATTGGACTTTTTTTAAAATTAAAAACTTTTATGCTTCAAAGGATACCATCAAGAAAGTAAAACAAAAACCAACAGAATAGAAGAAAATATTTGCCAATCATATATTTGATAAAGGTTTAATATCCAGAATATATAAAGAATACTTACACGTGAACAATGAAGACAATCCAATTTAAAAATGGGCAAAGGATTTGGATAAACATTTCTCCATAGAAGATATACAAATGGCCAACGAGCAAATGAAAAAATGCTCAATATTATTAGTTATTTAGGAAAAGCAAATGAAAACTGCAATGAGATATCAGTTCACATCCACTAGAATGGGTATAATCAAAAAGACAGACAATAACAAGTATTGGCAAAGATGTGAAGAAATTGGAACATACTGCTGCTTGGAACATAAAATGGTACAGCTGCTATGGAAAACAGTTTAGCAGTTCCTCAAAAACAGTCACCACGTGACCCAGCAATTTCACTCCTCAGTATATACTCAAAAGAAATAAAAATATATGTTTACACAAAAACTTGTACATGAATGTACATAGCAGCATTGTTCATAATAGCCAAAAAGTGGAAACAGCTCAAATGTCCATCAATTGATAAAAGAATAAATAAAGCTGTGACCAATTGGGTACCAAAAAGATTGACTATTTACTAATGTATATCTATGAAAATCCGAGAGGACATAATGGTAGTCAAAGAGAAAGCTATTTGTCACCATTTGATGCAGCTATTAAACCAACTCACTACTTTAAAAATTAAGTCTTTCACCAGGGTATGGTGGTGCACGCCTGTAATCCCAGCACTTTGGGAGGCTGAGGCAGGGGGATCACTTGAGGTCAGGAGTTTGAGACCAGCCTGGGCAACAACATAGTAAGACCCCATCTCTACAAAAAAATTAAATTCTTAGAATTTAATTTTCTAAAAAGAACTAATATTAGTAGCTAAAAGGGAACAACTAAGCATTCAGCCTGCCTTTCTAGTAGAACAGTATGCCAGTATAGCCCAATAGGCACAGATGAGAGGAAAGTTCTATCTTACATAAAAACAGATGCTAACAGAAGTGTAATAATGTTAATTTGAGTATCCAGGAAAATGTTAGTATGTTTCAGAAAGTGCCTGTTAAATTATTTATAGATAGGAGGTCAAGATTTCTGAAATGTATTTCAAAATACTTCAGCATAAAAAAAGCAAACTTTTTTAAAAACATCAACCTTTGAAGAATATCTGTAAAATTTTAAAAGATACATTTCCTATTAAGGAAATAATAGAACTGGCATTAAAGGGGAAAAAAGATCCAGTAGATCTCAACAACTAGAATTGTTTCATTCAATCAAAACTAATTCAATGACTAGATCTATCTTCTCAGTGAGTCCAATAAAATCATCAGGTTTTGCAATGCCCAACAACAAAACAATCATATTATTGTAAGTGCTCCTTAATTGTTTTCAAGTCTTAGAATAATTTACAAAGCAGAAGAGACTCAATTATAGTTAAAATAACTAACTAAATATCACATACTTATAATGTAACAGTAATTTAAAAATTGAAAGATGAGAAAAGGCGGCTGGGGGAAAGTTACGAGTATGTTAAATTTATCTTTCATAATGGGGAGTAAATAATCTTATTTAATATGGATTAAATAAGACATATTATTTGAAGTTAAAATGGTAATCACAAGAAAAATCTAAAACACAAATTGTCCACAGCAGTTATCTCCCTGAGGAGTGCAAAGGAAAGGATTTCACTCTTCTCCGTCGCTGCAATTTCTTGTGGGCCAAGTACCTGTGCTACTTTTACAATTTAGGAAATTAATGCTTATGATTTAAAAACTCAAATTTCCTGAGCTGAGCACAGTGGTGTGCACCTAGAGGAGGCTCAGGCGGGAAGATCACTTCAGCCCAGGATTTGAGGCTGCAGTGTGCTAGGATCACGCCTGTGAATAGCCACTGCACTCCAACCTGGGCAACATAGTGAGACCCCTTTCTGGGCAGGAAAAACAACTCAAATTTCCTATGTTGAAACATAAAATTACATAATTTTAACATTTAAAAGATCAAATTCTTAATATCCTGCCACCTGTTATTTTTATCAACATATAGAGATCTTTCATTATTAGTATATATAAAGCCATCTCACTTCTTTTGTCAGCTGTATAGCATTCCACTGTACAAATGTATTCTACTTTAACCAGCTCCTCTGTGAAGAATGCTTTTATTAATTCATGTAACATATAATTACAATGAATGCCTATTAGAGCAGATCCTGTTCTAGGTATTAGAGATACAGAAGTGAACAAAGCAAAGTCCTTGACCTCATGGACCTTGCATTCCAGTGGGTAGAAGTCAAGATAAAGAACTACATTATAGCATGCCAGGTGATAAGACTAAGGAGAAAACCAAAGCAGGGCCTAGGAGCTAGATAACAGGTGGAGTGAGCAGGGAGGAGTTGCTATTTGATACGGTGTGGTCAGGGTAGGCCTCCCTAACAGGGTAAATTTAAGCAGAGACCACAGAGAAGTGAGGGGGCAGGGCATGCTGATATCTGGGGGAAGAATGTTAAGGCAAAGGCAACAGCAAGTGCAAAGGCCCTGAGGTGAGAGCATTGACTGGTAGTACTTGAAGAAACAAGGTGGCCATTGTGGATGTAACCTGGTGAGGAAGGGAGACAGTAGTAAGAGATGTCAGGGTGGGGGAAAACAAACCATGCAGGACCATTTTAGAAAATCATGAACAGGGAATGGCATGATTGGATTTAGGTCTCAATACGATCACTCTGCTTTGCTAAGAAAAGATTAAAGGAAAACAAAGGGAGAAGCAAGGAGTCCAGTTACCTCAGTAGGATACGATGGTTTAGGTTGGAGGGGCAGTAGTGAAGGGAATTAGAAGTGGTAGAATTCTGAACATATATTGAAGGTAAAATCAGTAAGATTTACTGATGGATTTGGATTTAGAGTCTAATATAAAGAGAAGAGACAAGAACAACTCCAAGGTTTTTAGCCTGAAACAGTTTAGAAGAAGAAAGTTGACAATTACGGAAACATGGAAGGCTGTGAGAGAAACAGGTTTTGGGTGGGGGGACAGCATGAAGAGTTCAGTTCTGGCCATGTTAAATCTGATACGCTTATTAGACATAAAGAGGAGATGACTGGAGGCAACTGACACAGGCCTGGAATTCAGGGCAGAGCTCTGGAATAAAAACATAAACTTGGAAGTCCTCTGCATATAGGAGTTAGGTTTTAATAACAAAGGAACTAGATGAGATTAAGATAAAAATGAAGGCAGATAAAGGAGTCTGAAGGCTGAGCCTGGAGCACTCCAATGTTTACAGATACAGGAAGTGAGGAAAACACAAAAGAGTGGAGGCCAAGTATAGAGCATATGCTTGGAGAAGAAAGACGTGATCGGCTGTGACTAATGAATCCCCTCAGGTGAGTTCTGAGACCTGATCACTAGATTTAGCCATGTGAACGTCATATACTTGGGAACACTCATAGAAGGAAACTGCTTCCAGATTTTTGTAATTATAAACAATATCTCAATAAACATCTTAGTGTAGTTCTATGAGAATGGAATTTCTGGAACCAAGGATATGTAAACTTAACATTGAGATACATTACCAACTTGTCCAAATGACTGTACCAATTATAGACAGTACAAAACTATTTGTGTCTCTAAACTATCACCTACACTGAGGATTATCAAATTTATTAGTCCTTGGCAATTTCACAGGTCAAAAATATTATCTCATTTTATTCCAAGTTTCTTTATGGCCAAAGTTGAGCATTTTTTCACATTATTAGCCACTGGTCTTTTTCTCAAAAACTGCCTTTGCCTATTTTTCTAGGAAACTGCTTGTCTTTACTGATTCACAACATTTGTTATATATTAATGCTAATCCTTTTACTTTTTTCTTCCTTTATATTACTAAGCTTCCTTATATTACTATCCCGGCTGGAACTGCTAAGAAGCAAAGGGAAACAGAACTGTACCAAAGTATTTAGGCTTTTGGTTTTTATACTGTTCCTTCTTCATACATGATCATTTTGTTACTCCTCTCTGCTACCTCCTTCCATGTAAGAACAATCTGGCTATAGCATCTGCTACTCCTCTGACAGCCTGAGTGTACTAGCTGATGGGACTGAGTAGGTGGTCCCTCATGTGTGCTCACCACAAGCCGGCATGCCCATACCTTTTAAGGAAGACTTACATCAGGGGAACAAGTTCTTGCTGATCAAAATCCTGTGTATTTAACTATGTGCCCATCACATAGTGGGCACTCTGTAAATATTTGTGGAATAAACAAAGGGACACCCCCGCAAGTGAAAAAAAGATCATTTTTTAAGGCAATAAAAAACAAAAGGACAAGTAACCCCTTGATTATCCAAGATTTTGCCTGGGAAAGTTACATCTAGGATGAAGATTTCACAAAAATAAGTGTATAATAAACATACGTATTCTCCAAATATGTGAATGACACACATTCTCTGAAACAATACTGTAGAGCACTGCATTCTCATAGAAAATATTCCATAATGCTGTCAGTCCCACAAAATTATATCAGTCAATTCTCCCGTTTTTAAATTTTGTGTATTCCTTTGTCACTCAGGGATAGACGTATACCATCTTCACACACAAACTTTCCCCGTTCCTTTGATAATTAAAAAATTCGGTAAATTTTTTAAAAGTCATATTACAGTAAGTCCTCACTTAATGTCTTCAATAGGTTCTTGGAAACTGCAACTTTAAGTGAAACATATAACATATAAATGTATAACAATATCAATTTTACCATAGGCTAATTGACATAAACAAGAGTTAAGTTCCTACAGCATATTTCTGGTCACAAAAACATCATCAAACTTCTAAATAAAGACCAAAACACTTCCAATATTAAACACTGAAATAAATGTGAGCTATACATACATTAATAAAGATTAATAAAGATAAAGATTAATAAAAACAAGTAAGAATGATTCAGCCAATTATTCCAGTTCAGGGTTGATGGTGGCCAGGGCCTATCCCAGCAGCTGAGAGCACAAAGCCGGAACCAACCCTGGACAGGATACCGTTCCATCAGAGGGCGCACTCACTCCCACCCCACACTTACTCAGTCTGGGATCATTTAGACACACCAATGAACCTAACATGCCCATCTTTGGGATTTTTTTTCTCATCAGCATTATCACCAAACAACATTGAACAAAATGACATTATTTGAGTACCTCCTAGATCTCTTTCTTTCTTGAGGTAAAGCCACAATAACTATAAGAAAGTATTCCAAATAATGCAAAAATGGTTCCCTATCTGGCTAATTTATTATTTTTATTTCCTTTCCTTAAGACACATACCATTTTCACTGCCTTTTTGAATACAGTTGGCACGTAGGTTAATGACTCATAGAATCCACAGAGCAAATAAAGAGGAAACAGATTATAATTGGAGAAAATGAACCAGTAAGAAGGAAAAATTTTGAAAAGATGTCCCTAAAAATGGCATAGGGCAATGGGGCTTTCTCTTACTTTATACCATCCTTGGCAACAAACAGGTACCTGGTAAAGCACAGAAACCAAGAAAAATAACTTTTGATTCAAACTGCATTATAATTTGGCAAATTAAAATGGGGTCAAATTTTCATAATACTCAAATTCTTGTTTTTCAAAGAAGGAGAAAGAAGCAAGCTGAACAAAGCAAACAGGTAGCCAAATATTCCTAGAAAAAGTAACTATGCCAACACTCCAAAGGGGTGGGAAGGTAAGCATGTAGGTAGTCAAATACCCTAAGGGGGAAAGACCAGTAAGCTTGCTGTAGAATGCCTGCCTGCATAGTAAAATTGTGCTGACTTAAATATTAATTTACATAAGTGATGGCTGGAGTTTGGAGAATTTATTTTCAATTACACAAGTATTTTGCTTGTAATGGAATTTGATCTGTATTTTCTTTACTTCTTTGTCAATTAAAGATTATGCTTTCCTTCCCACTGTGTGCTCAGACTTTGACAAAGCATTCTCTCTTAGGAGCTTGAACCAAGGAGGGCCTGAGTAAAAGCACAACACCTTTAGAAGTGATAAAGAATTAGAAATGTCTCATCTCTCTACCAAAATAATTAATCCAACTTCCTCAAGGAGCTCCAGGACAATGACAAGGATCTGAATAAACTTAGCCTTTGTACTCACTGAAACAAAAGTGAAGCAGAGGCCAGCTCCCCTTTGTGCCAGCTGCTCCGTGTCAAGCCGAGGCTTTGCTAGCATCACCGACATGAGGGTCGGCAGAGCAGATTGCTCCTCTGACGCCTCCTTTGCAGCACTGCCATCTAAGCCATAAAGGGGCTGCTCTACTCGCCGCTGGAAAACATTGAAGAAAATACACAAATTACATGAGAAAGATAATCTGATACTACCCAAACATGCAACAGGTTAAAACACAGTTATCAAATATAAGATGAATTTAAAAAAAAAAAAGACTTCTCTGAACAGAATTATGTAGAGTATAACAACATTATCACTGGATTATAACCTACCTAAACACTGGAGTTAGTAACTTATGCAAATTCTATGACATTATATTTTACTAGTTCTATATTTGCATAACTCTGAATTTACAGATTACTTTGTAGAGTTCAACAAATCAACTTCATAATACCCTCAATCCTATACAGGAAATGTTATTTCTATCTTGTAGGTAAACAAAACTTAAGACATTTGTCCTATGATTTTATAGGTAAAGCTTAATTCATTCTTAATTCTATTCTCACTATACTATACTTAGATGCAAAAATCTAAAACAAACGCAAGCAAAACAAGTTCCACAGTATACTAAAAGAATAATATACCACAATTATGTATAGTATTCAATAAAAAAGACTGGTTCAACAATAACAAATCTACTGATGTATTTATTACATTAATGTTAGGGAATAAAAATTATGATTCTTCCCTTTGGGTGCCAAAAAGGATTTGCACATTATTGGGCAACTCTTAAAAAACTGGAAGTATCCATCTTTAATATGATAAAGAGTGTTTTTTCAAAAATCAACATAAAATATCATAGTAACGGTGCTACACTAGAGACCCTTTCATCAAAGTTAGGAACGAGACAGGGGTAACACATTAACACATTCAACATTATTATAAAAGTTTTAGCCAATGTAATAAAGGTAAAAAATATGAGGTATAAATATTGGAAAATATTAAAGATTTTTAAAGTGTCATTTTTGGATGATATAACTATTCACAAAGGAAATTAAGCAAATCAACTGAAAACCTATTATAACAATTAACAGAGACCAGTAAGATGGCCAAATACAAAATAAATATACAAAAATCAATAGCTTCCTCATATACCAAATAATTGATCATAATTGAGCATGTAATGGAAGGAAAAGCAGATTCAAAATGGCAAAAAAAATCTATATACTTGGAAGTAAACATAAGAAACATTCAGGATACATGTAAAGAAAAAGCTATACAGGGTCACAGACCAATATAACAGATGACTTAAATGGCAATACCATGTCCCAGGTACAAACTGTACAGACAACAAATCTCTCTAAAAACCAATGTTTAGGGTTTTTTAATTTTGTTTTTGGCATTTCCCCCCCCATGGGGGAGTGTTGTGGTGGTACAGTGGTCATCTAGGTTCTTTCTCACTCTCTTTTGGGGGTTGTTTTTGTAGAATTTCACAAATTAATTCACTTGTAAAGATAATCAAATTAGCCAGATAGTTTTTGATAAAGAATATCAGGGAAATTTGACCAGATATCAAGAGATACTACAAACCTACATTAACTAAAGCAGTATCATACAGGCATAGGAGCAGACAGATTGACTAATGACACAGAATAGCAAATTTAGAAACAGATTCATATAATATGGATATACAATTTGTGATAAAGCACATTTCAAATTAGTGGGAACTTCTTAAAAAGACAGTAAGACATTTTCGTAGGTAGTAGAAAAAAATGGAAAAGTAGATTACTACCTTATATCATATAAATCATACATATAAATTATAATACATAAACAAATGCTTTTTATAACTTTCTAGCAGTGAAGGACTTTTTAAACATGACATTAAACATATAAATTATATAGGAACATATAAGAATAACATAAGTCATAAAGAAAAAACTGGTAAATTTGACTACTACAAATTTTTTTTAAGGTCTGAATGGTAAAAGTCGGCCGGGCGCAGTGGCTCACGCCTGTAATCCTAGCACTCTGGGAGGCTGAGGAGGGAGGATTGCTTGAGCTCAGGAGTTCGAGACCAGCCTGAGCAAGAGCGAGACCCCGTTTCTACTAAAAATACAAAAATTAGCCAGGCATTGTGGCATGCGCCTATAGTCCCAGCTAGTCAGGAGGCTGAGGCAGGAGTATTGCTTGAACCCAGGAGTTGGAGCTTGCAGTGAGCTACGATGACGCCACTGCACTCTACCCAGGGTGATGAAGTGAGACTCTGTCTCAAAAAAAAAAAAAAAAAAAAAAAAAAATTAACAAATAGTTTAAAAAAAAAAAGAAAAAACGATTGGTAAAAGTCAACATAAAATAAAAGATAAAATTACAAACAGGCAAAAATATTTAAAATATAATGACAGTAAGTTAACAATCTTAACAAATAAGAAGGTCCTACCAATCAGTAAAAAATTAAAATATTCCAAAAGAGAAACAGGTAAAGGACCTGAACAAGCATTAAAAGAGAAATCACTGGGTGCGGTGGCACGTCCTGTAGACCCAGATACTCTGGAGGCTGAGGCAGGAAGATAGCTTGAGCCCAGGAGTTCACGTACAGCCTGGGCAACGTAGCGAGACCTCATCTCTTCTTTTTGAGATAGAGACAGGCTTTCATTCTATGGCCTTGGCTGCAGCACACTAGCACAATCATAGTTCACTGCAACCTCAATTCAGCCTCAGCCTCCCAAGTAGCTGGGACTACAGGTGCACCACATTTGGCTAATTTTTAAATTAGCCAAATTTAATTTAAATTAGCCAAATTTAATTTGCTCAGGCTGGTCTCGAATTCCGGGGCTCAAGCAATCCTCCTGCCTCAGCCCCTCAAAGTGCTAGGAATACAGGTGTGAGCCACTGCACCCGGCCTGTGATGACATTTTTCTTTTTCTTTTTCTTTTTTTTTTTTGAGACAGAGTCTCACTCTGTCTCCCTGGCTAGAGTGCAGTGGCGTCATCGTAGCTCACAGCAACCTCAAACTATTTATAGAATACAAATGTTTACAGGATATTAAATTAATAAAATGGAAATGTGGAAATCTTATATAATGTACATATGTATATATATAGAAAAGGTCTAGAAATACTTGCTCACTGCACTCTTTAGTAACATTCTTTTGGAGGAGACTTTCTATTTTGCCACTTCTGAACTGTCAAACTTTCATATTCAGCATCATATATCTCTTTATTAGGAAAAGCTATTTAACATTTTCTTTTTTTTTTTTTTTTCCTTTTAAGAGATAGGATCTCTCTCTCTGTTACCCAGGCTGGGGTGTAGTGGCACCATCACAGTTCACTGCACCTTGGAACTCCTGGGCTCAAGCAATCCTCCCACTTCAGCCTCCTGAGGAGGTGGGACTACAGTTGTGCACCACCACGCCCAGCTAACTTTTTTTTTTTTTTTTTTTAAAGAGATGAAGTCTTGCTATGTTGCCCAGGCTGGTCTCAAACTCCTGGTCGCAAGTGATCCTCCTGCCTCAGCCTCCGAAAATGCTGGGATTACAGATGTGACTCACCATGCCTGACATGTTTAACACTTTCATTTTAGAAAATAAAAATAAAAGAAACTAATCAAAACGATCCTGACAAAGGAATAGTTTGTGAATCTATGAGTAGAGTCCTCCTCAAGATCAACACTCTGACCCCACCAAATGGAGCGGTTTAAATATTCACCACAATATTCTTACTGCATGGGAGAATGTATCTCTGAAACTGCAATATTAAAATTAATCATTCTGCCATGTATGCAATAAATATCTGCCAAGGGTTGAAATATTTAAAAACATTTCTGGAAATATGGCAGGTTAGAATGTTTGAACCAACCTTCCCTTGAAAAAAACTATAAAGACAGGATAAAATATGTTTTTTAAAAAATTAAAAGCACTGAAGACTTGATAAAATATTAGGGATCTGCCAGAGCAAAATATAAAGGAAATTAGGAACATGAGACCAGTAAAAGAAGCACCAAAGTCATATATGGCCTAAGGGCATATATGATTTTGAATTTCCATTTCCAGTGTACCTTGATGTCAAGCAGACAGTCACAGACCAAAGCCCACCCAGGGTAGAAGGTTCAGTAAGAAACCCTCCCCACTTCAAGCTAGACCTCTCAAGGGCTACATTCTTAAGGAAAGGTTAAACCAGAAGAAAAGGTGCCCCCATCCTCAGGTGCCTGCAAGAAGTTGCCATGGCAGTGCAAGGGTGGGGGGTTACCCTGAAAAATGTTAACACAATCCAAATCATTATTTCCTGGTGTTTGAAAGAAACAAACAAAATAAACAAGCCAAACAAACAATATGTAAGCCATAAATACTGTAGTTTAAAAGTAGTAACAGGTTAAATCTCTAGGCACTTGAAAAAAGCAAATAAAAATTCTTCCTGGAGAAACACATCTTCATCCTAGATCTCAAAGAAACCTCACAAATAACTTTTCAAGAACAATGAGGACTACACAGTTAAAAAACAAAGCATAAAAGAAAGAAAGCTATCAGCAAAAACTAAGAAAAACAAGAGATAACAGAAACAGACTAATAAAAACTTCATAAAAAGAAATTAAAAGACACACCATAATAAAACTACAGAATACAATAGGTAAAGATTTTTAAAGATACCAGAATTATTAGATTATAAAACAATCATGTCTACTACATTTAAAAAATAAAAGACAAGCTGAAAATATCTGCAGGGAACACAAAATTTTCTTTAAAAAAGCAGTAACAAAAATTAAGAATTCAGGGGGTTTAACAGCAAATTAGAGACAAGACAGAGAATTCAGGAACTGAAAGGCAAGAAGAAATTGTCCATAATGGCATATAAAGACAAAAAGAGAAAATACACAGCAGATACCCTCCGAGAAACAACAGGTAAGTGAAAGCTAGTTTCTTTCTTTTTTTTCCCTCTCATCCCTATGATTACCTGGAGACTTATTTCTTAATAGTAACAATGGGAGCCAGAAGATGGTAATGATATACTACTCAATTGTAAACAAAGGAAAAAATGCCAGTCTAAAAATATATACAGCAACAATTCCTTTCAAAATAAGGGCAAAATAAAGTTATTTCAGCAAACAAAAACCTAGAGAGCTAACTCCCGCAGAAATATACCAAAGGACTACTTCAGGCAGAAGGAAAGTGAGCCCAGGTGAAAGGTGTAAGATGCAAAAAGGAAAGAAGTACAAAGAAAGGTAAATATATAAATAAATCTAAATGAACACTGACAGCATAAAACAATAATAGCAAATAAGGCAAATAATAATGGCAAAAAAGGCAAAATAAGAGGTTGCAGTGAACTATGATCATGCCATTGCACTCTAGCCTGGTCAACAGAGCAAGACCCTGTCTCAATCAATCAATCAATCAATCAATCAGTAAATATAAAAAAGGCTAAATAAAAACATACACCACTACCACCAAGTGGCAGGGCAAACAGAGTTAGTGTTCTGAAGTCATTATTTTATTTGGGAGGAGGATAAAGATACTATTGACATCAAATTTTGACATATTAAAGATGCTTTGGTAATTTCTTATAGAAACACTAAAGAGGACCTAGCTACTAGTAGAGGAAGAAAATATGAAATGATTAAACAACAACAAAAAAAATCAACCTTAATGAAAGCAAGAAATGAAAGGGAAGTGAAACAAAGAACAGGCAGGATAAATAGAAAACACATTAAAAGGTATATCTAAACCTAACATAATGATAAATACATTAAATGTAAAGAGGATAAAGTTAAAAGAAAAATTTTAGACTGAATAAAGAGAAAAAGAATCTAACCAAAAAATATTTGCCAGAGATAACACAGAAAACATACTAATGAAAAGTTGGAAGTATAAGAATGGAAATATTCATACCACATAATGGTTTGGATGTATTAAATACCAAATAAACCACATAATATGGCTTGGATGTTTGGTTCCTCCAAATCTTGTGTTAAAATTTGATCCCCAGTGTTGAATGTGGGGCCTGGTGGGAGGTGTTTGGGTGATGAGGGCGGATCCCTCACTAATGGCTTAGTGATATCACTGCCTGTGATAATGAGTGAGTTCTTGCTTAATTACTTCACAGGAGCCTGGCATGACCTCCTTCCTCTCTTGCCATGTGACATGCCTGCTTCCCCTTTGCTTTCAACCTTGACTGCAAGCTCCCTGAAACCCTTACCAGAAGCAGATGCTGGTGTGATGCTTCTTGTGCAGCCTGCAGAACCATGAGCCAAATAAACCTCTTTTCTCTATAAATTAGCAGCCTCGGGTACTTCCTTTACACCAGTGCAAAACAGACTAACACACCACATTTAAAGCAAAAGCTTTATTTATTTATTTTTTTTACAAGACAGGGTCTCGATTATTATTACTATTTTTTTAAGAGACAGGGTCTCGCTGGGCATGAGCCACCATGCCCAGCTAAAGCAAAGAGCTTTAAAGAGTCACTTAATAATACATAAAGCAAAAATTAACATAAATATATGAAGAAACAGACAACTTCTACAATAACAACAAGAGACATGAATATGCACACTTCTCTTAGTAAATGATAGAACAAAACCCAAAAGTCAAAATACAGAAGATTGAGCCCAGGCACAGTGGCTCACACCTGTAATCCCAGTACTTTGGGAGGCTGAGGCGGGAGGATTACTTCAGGCCAGGAGTTCAAGACCAGCCTGGGCAACAGAGTGAGACCTCATCTCTACAAAAAATTAAAAAATTAGCCCAGTACAGTGGCACGTGCCTGTAGTCCCAGCTACTTGGAAGGCTGAGGCAGGAAGAAATTGCTTGAGCCCAGGAGTTCATGGCTGCTATGACCCATGACTGCACCACTGCCCTCTAGTCTGGGTGACAGTTGAGACCCTGTCTCTAAAAATAAAAATTAAAAAAAAAAAGACACATAAGATTTAAACACTGTGATTAACAAAGTTGACTTAATGGCAAAACTAAACTATTTTGCTTAGGGATGCATACCTGGATGGTTAAACTACAAGGAAAAGCAAATGATTAGCACAAAACCCCAAGGAGTGATTGCCTCTAGGGTAGCAGGAGAGAGTTGTGATCAGGGAAGAGCACACAGGTTTCTAGGGTGTTGTAAATAGTTTACCTCCTGTATGTAACTAATCGTGGAGTTAACTTCATAATGATTTTCTGGAAGCTTTTTTGTGAAGGGTCAGATAGAAATATTTTATGCTTTTCAGGCCACTTCAGTCTCTGTCATATATTCTTCTTTATACAATCCTTTAAAAATCTAAAACTCATTCTTAGCTTGGCAGCTGTGGGCTGTATTTTGCCAACTCCTGCATGAAAATGTTCATGTTTTATGTACTTTCTAAAATTTTTTTATATTTAACAAAAAATGCAAAAGAATCACTTATGGGAAAAAAAGCAAAAATAATTTGTTATCTACCTATTCTTCCCTTTCAGCAAACACTTTTATGCACCTATTGTGTACCAAGCACTGTTTTCGGTGGTGGAAACTGAAAATTGAACAAGATATTATCCCTTACATTTGAAGTGAGGGAAACCAGTTACAATTATTACACCTTCATGTAGTAAGTTCTGTGAGAGAGGGAAGCAGCAGTAAACAAAACAAAGTCCCTGCTCTCATGAGATTAACATTTTAGGCCAGCGTGGTGGCTCACACCTATAATCCTAGCACTTTGAGAAGCTGAGGTGGGAGGATTGCTTGAGGCCATGAGTCTGAGACCAGCCTGGGCAATACAGTAAGACCTCATCACCACAAAAAAAATTGTTTCAATTAGCTGGATGTGGTGATCTGTGCCTATAGTCCCAGCTACTCAGGAGGCTGAGGCAGGAGGATCCCTTGAGCCCAGGAATTTGAGGTTACAGTGAACTATGATTGTGCCACTGCACTCCAGCCTGGGCAACAGAGTGAAACCTGGTCTCTCAAAAAAAAAAAAAATCTAGTGGGAGAAGATGGGCAATTAATTAATTATACAGTTAGAAATTAAAATATACAAATTATTAAATAAAAATGTATTAAAATTATGCCACACACCAATCACAATACATGATCTCCAACAAATACAACAAAATGGATAAATTGCACAAAAGTAATGTGGAACAAAAGGTGTCAAACACAAAGAGTACATACTGAATGACCACCTTTGCACAAAGTGCAGAAACAGAAAAAACTCATCTGTTCTGTTAGACGTCAGGCTAGTGGCTATCCCCAGTGGCAGGGAGGGGCCCCATAACTGGAAGGGAGCACAGGAGAACTTCCTCAGAGCTGGTACTATTTTGTTTCTTGTGCTGGTACAGTTTGAAAAAATTTGTGGAACTGTAGACTTATATGTATACTCTTCTAATGTATAAATATGAATCAATTAAAAAATTTAACTATATATCAAAATTTATACGTGTATGTATCTATCAGGTAGTGATAACTAAGAATAAAAATAAAGCAGGATTAGGAACAAACTGACAAGGTGTGAGGGAGGGACTGTTATTTTACAGAAGTTGGCCAGAGGAGCCCACTCTGTTGAGGTCATTTTTAAGCAACAACCTGATGAAGCGATTGTTGATATCTGTCAAAAGAACATTCCTGGAAGAAGAAATAGCAAGTACAAAGGCTCTGAAGCAAAAGACTGCTTCACAGCATTCAAGGAACTTCAAGGAGGCCAGTGTGGCTGTAGTCGCATGAAGGAAAGGGAGAACACTTACAGATGTCAGAGTCAAGTGAACGAGGGAAGCGCAGATCACACAGGAGCTTTTAGGCCGTGTAAAGACTTCAGTATAGGAAGCCACTGACAGTGTTGAGCAGACAGATGAGGGCCAGGACGTGCCTTAACTTTTTAACAATCATTTGGGCTACTATATTGAGACTAGGTGAGACAAGGGCAAAAACAGGGAGATTACTTTGGAAGCTAACACAGAGAACCAGAAGAATAGAAAAGTGGTCAGATTCTAATATAGTTTTTTTTTTTTTAAAGGCTAATCAAGTACAGTACTGAGAAGGGGGAAAAGAGTAGAACAAGGAGTTCCGTCTATTAACTGTGAACTATCAATAACTCACTACCTTCAGACCATCTTCTAATATATTTTAAAAGAAAAACAGAATTTTTTGATGGATTAGATTTGGGGCATGAGGTTATGACCTGCAAAACTGGATGAAGTAAACTGTCATTTACCAGGACAGGGCAGACTACAGGAAGAGTAGTTTGTTGTTGTTTTGGTAGCGAAGAGGGAGCAAGAGTTTCCTTTTTGGACGTGTTAAGGTTCAAGCTGTACATTAGATATATAAGTGAAAATGTCAAGTAGGGAGCTGGATATATAATTATCAGGGAGACCAGAACCCAAGTAAAGGGCTAGCAAGTTCATTCATTCCAAAAGGCAGATATGGGTACTGATGTAAGTAGCTTGCCAGATCTGGCATAGGAGCATGTGGAAGTTCTCTTCTGATTGTTTCTATTTTCTCAGTAAAATGAAACAGCAAGGCCATCAGTTAAATTAGCAGAATTGTTACAGGAGGTTTGCAGGAGATGACAAAATATGAACTATTCATTGAGGAAAGAGAACTAACTAGAAATATAGTAGGATTGGCAGGCAGCCAGGGGTGCAAATGAGGTTAGTGGTCACGAATGGAAGGTAAAATCAAGTCAGCTTGGGTGTGTGTTCTCCTCCAGCCATGCTGAGCTGCTTAGAGGCAGACAAGGAAAATGTAGAGAATTAGATTTAACCAGAGCTGGGTTTTTTCCAGGCAAGTGTGATGGAGAGAGAGTGGGGAAAAGGAATTGAGTGGTATACACAAATCAGTGATTATAATAATAAAGCACAGGATACAAGTTGGGAGGATAACGACCTTCTCAGTACAATGGAAAGGGAAACTAAGGTTTCTATTTCAATATCCAATATACACTTATATTTGCATAGTGATGATGGGGCCCAGTCACATTCACACAGCTGACAGAAATGTCTACAGATCACTGAATACATTTCTTTTGTCTTCAGGTAAGACTTGACTTAAACTGATACATGAGAGATGGATGGTCACACTATTAAAAACCAAATGAAAAAAAGGATTTCAAGAAGAAAAGAGATAGACAATATTGAGAAATTCTACAAAACATATTTGTCCCAAATAGATACTCTACAATCCCATTTAATATTTTTAAAACTGTAATTGGTTTAAAACTGGAGAAAAATAGAGACAAAAGCCTCCTCAACAGTTATCTAACAAACCTCAATCTACCCAAACAGACCTATACATCAAACATCTCTAACATTTTAAAATATGGCAAGAATGACAAAATAATAGCAAAAAATTTTTAGTTGTTTTCATAAGTTTATGTTTTCATAGCGCTTTAACACATTAACTGCCAGGTGAGTTGTATTTAACCCACACTAGTTTTGAGCCCGGGGCCTCATGAAGCATATATAACTCACATGTCTCTTCACCTTGGGAGCCTGAGAACTACTTTTCAAGTTGCATATAACTCACGCACAGAAAACAATAAAAAAGTAACAAATTTTTCATTAAATTATAACGGATTGTTTTGTTATCGAAGTTTTTATCCTATTTTCGTAATAAAACACCATGGCCCCAAGGAAAAAAAATTTTTTTTCCCGTGTGGCAATCAATTGTAATTAAAAATTACAATCATCCTAATGAATGTATATTTTTATGAGACAGTAGAAGGGGAGGAAGTACATTTTAAAATACTTTAACAATACAGAAGCCTAAATCGCTTAGGAAAAAGAGCAGTGTTATACAACTCTACTGAAACAAAGAAAAACAACTTTGCTAAACACAGAGATCTAGAATAAAAACTCCTGATCTTGGAGACCCCATCCTCTAAGATCCCACCAAAGGCAATACCTAAGGCTTAGTGGACAGAGCACACTCTTAGGTATATAGGTCTTAAATGGTATCAACAAATAATTGAAAGGCACTGGAGCAAATTAACACAATCCTACATTAGCTAGCTCAGGAATTCTCAACCCCAGCACTAATGACATCTTGACCCAGATAATTCTTTGTTGTAGGGAAGCTGTCCTAACATTATAGGATGTTTACCAGCATCCCTGACCTCTGCTCAGTAGATGCTGATGGCACCATCCCCCCCCAGTTGTGACAACGAAAAATGACTCCAAATATTCACAAATGTCCCCTGAGGGTCAAAACTGCCCCCAGCTGAGAACCACTGACTTAAGTATAATGTTTTTAACACCTTCAGATTTCACTTATAGGCTAGAAACAAACCTATCAAAAATCTGTATAGCATTAGCTTTTCTACTGCATCACTGAGTAAGCCCTGGAGATAACGCCAATACCAGAAGCTGATCAAATTTTAAAAAGGGAAAGAACTTATAGGAACATGTAAGTTTGGCAAGGATAAAAATCTAATGTTTGGATTGGAATCACTTCCTTGACAGACCACTGAGCTACAGGCTTAGAGGCAATTTATTATACTGAGAAAACAGAGTTACCTCTTGTAAAAAGCGAATTTACTGATATAGATTTGAATCTAAGTAAGTGATTCATAGGTAAAACTATGAATTTTTCTCCCTAATGCCTCATTCCCCATGGGTAGTTAATGAAAGAGAAACTTTGCTTGAGTGTTCCTGGGCTTCTTGTCTCCTACAACAGGTGTCAAATTTCTCCAGGTGAATGCTTACCGGTAAGGGATTGGATAAGGAATGTTGCGGTGAGGATCGTGCAACTGGTGGAACACTTCTGCCAGGGCTGGTTCCTGGCCCGCTTCCCCCAGCAAACTGGCCAACAGGGAAAAATGGATATGAATAATTCAAAACAGTACTATGCTTCAGATAAGGAGAGTAAAAGATTAATACACAAACAGGTCTTAATTATATATGGCCCCTTTAAGTCAATCTATCTTACTCTAGAGAGCAAATGCCACATAAGTCAAATTCTGCTATGGTTTCAATGAGATTTTTAAGAAGGAGTTCCAGCAAAAATGTACCAAGATATAAAGAACACATGGCTGGAAAGCTGAAGGTACACATGGTTTTGAAAGGACATGAGAGAAGAATGTTTTCCCTTTTTGTCTCAAAATACACAAAGCAGAAATACAGTGGTGCAGTGGATGTTAGTGTCTTCTTTAGTAACCACTAAAGATGGGTCAGTGAACTCGATACATGTTCCACTGGACTAAAGGGAAGAGGACAAAAGAAGAGTCTAAGTCATTCCACCTAAATCTTTATAAGACACAAAACCTCATCTGGCCAAGAGAAAAATCACTTCATTTGTGAATTCTTATATCATCACAGACAAGACACACAATAAACAAATTTAAATTTAGGCAGTCAACAACAGTTTCCTCTTACTGATTGATGAAGATGGGGAGGAAGGGGAGAAGAGTACAGTAAAGGCAAAATATTGCTTTCTAAAATCATAAATGAACACAATAATTTAGGTTTAAAAAAAAAACTACAGATTTTTTTTTCCAAAAATTTAACTTACCTCAAAGTAATCACTAATTTTATGTCCCCTAGGAGTGCCTTTCCCTGAAAACGAAACCAAAGTAAGTACAGCTTTTCCAATACACATGCAAATCATCATTCACTAAAAGGTACTATGTATTCAATACTGCATACATTGCTATAAACTCAAGTGTCCACTTTTATTAGATTATTAAGTATGAAATGTCCGATCTCCCTAAGTACTAAGTTTGACAGTTGATATCTCTGACATTTCACTTTGACATTTCTTGTTTTATTTTTAATGTGAAGGTACATCCTCAGTCTTTCAAACACAGGTTGTGGCTTGTGATTATCTTTCAAATTTTTTTTAGAGCAATTTTTGTGAAACCATGCATAAGTCAAAAATTCATGTTATTTTCAAATATGAATTCCATCATGGAATCAATACAGTGCAGACAGATTGAAATATCAAAAGTGCTTGGGAAGGATGTGGCTAATGAACGCACAGTAAGTGGATGGTTTGAGAAGTTCCGTTCTGGTGATTTTAGTCTTGAAAATGAGCCACATAGGCGACCTAAAATGATGATGAGCTGAAAGCTGTAGTGGAAGCAAATCCATCTCAACCTACACATGAATTAGCAGCAAGGTTTGACATTACTATTCCAACAATATTGTACCACTGGAAACAAATCGGCAAGGTGAAGAAGCTGGATAGATGGGTACCACATGCACTAAACGAGCGTCAGCAGAGAAATTGTCTCGAAGCTTGCCTTTCTTTGCTGTCACAACACAGACGCGGACCACTTCTATACCATATTGTTATGTGTGATGAAAAATGGATTCTTTTTGACAATTGCAAGCATTCGGCACAATAGTTGGATAAAGATGAAGTGTCAAAACACAGTCCAAAACCAAATATTCATCAAAAAAAGCTAATAGTGTCTGTTTGGTGGTTCAGCACTGGTATTATCCACTTTAGCTTCATGAAACCTGGTCAATCAATTACAGCGGATATCTACTGCAACCAATTGGACAGAATAATGAGGATGCTTGTGATTAAGCAGCCAAGATTGGAAAACAGACACAGGCCAATCCTCTTGCAAGATGTATGACTGCATGTCGCACAAACAATGCTGATCAAAAACTACAGAAGCTGGACTTGGAAACTCTCTGTCATCTACTGTATTCACCAGACCTTGCACCACTGACTACCACTTCTTCCAGGCTTTGGACCACTTCTTGCAAGGAAAAATATTCAATTCTCAACAAGCTGTAAAAAACGCCTTTTGCGATTTCATCGCCACTCACTACCCATGTCTCTTCACTGCTGGCACAAACAAGCTACCATAAAGATGGCAAAAATGTGTCCACAGTTTAGGTGCATACTTTGATTAATTGTACTGCCTCTTGTTTGAGATATAATACAGCACACTTTTGATCTGAAATCGGACATTTCATATTTAATGACCTAATAACAACTGTACCCTAAGAACAAGTGTTTCCTCCATATAATAAAGGCTGAACAAGCAGTGAAAGGAAGAATTTTTCACAGCTCTAAGATTCAATAATCTTTCTTTTATATAAATACACTAACATAATGTATGCCATAACTTTGAATCAAAATAAAACTAATCTATAATTCATACTCCAATCTAAAAGAATGAAAAATTCAAAACAAACATCAAAACTAAAGAGTTTATTCTATTTCACACAAAACTTTTTCTTTTTTGATAAGCCTTATTTTCCTCAAATCACACAAAACTTTATATGACTTTGTCACTTTGGGAGGATTTTCTTCCCAAAACACAAAATGAATTATCTGTAGTCTGGTTTTTTTGGGTTTTTTTTCGTTTCGAGACAGGGTTTCACTCTTTGCCCAGGCTGGAGTGCAGTGGTGTGATCACAGTTCATTGTGACCTCAAACTCCTGGGCTCAAGCGGTCTTCCCACCTCATCCTCCCGAGTAGCTCAGACTACAGGCACGCCACCACTAGGTCCAGTTAATTTTTAAATTTTTTGTAGATACAAGGTCTTGCTATGTCGCCCAGGCTGGTCCCAAACAATTATCTATAGATTTAAAAAAAGAATAAAGAAAACCGGGAAAAAAAGGCCAGGCACAGTGGCTCACGCATGCCATCCTAGCACTTTGGGAGGCCAAGGTGGGAAGATTGCTTGAGCCTGGGAGTTGGAGGTTGCAGTGAGCTATGATCACACCATTGCACTCCGGCCTAGGCAACAGAGTGAGATCCTGTCTCTAAAATACTGAAAATAAATTTTTAAAAATTGCCATGGAAGAACAATAGGTAGAAAGGACAGCAATCTAAATGAAGCTATTTCTGGTTGTCTATTATTAACAAATCACTGATCTAATGCAAGACAGAGTTAAACCTCCAATGTAAACCTCTTTTCTGTACAATATACGTATGCTCTGAAGAAAAACCTGTGGTGAGAAGATCGTTATCTTACAACAGGGAAAACAAGAGTCCCCAAAGAATTGATACTGTTTTGTCAGGTGTATATCAAATGGCAAGTCTGTAATAAAGAGCCTGATATTCCCTTAGGGTACACAAACCTTTGCTAGGAATCCCTGCGTACAAACTGATTATTTAGTGTGAGTTAGAAAATTCTATTTAAGTACATAAGAATTCAGTATTTTTATTGGTGTGAAATTATTACTACCTTGGCTAGTTTCATATGGTTCAGCTTTTCTTTTCCGATTTCGCTGGTCATTCTGCTTTTTCTCAGGAGTCTGTTAAATACCATATATGTCAAAATTAGCATTTTGGTAAATTTTTCACAGTAGGAAAAATAGGGAGTATGTACAAAATATCAAATGTAGAAAGAGATATAACTGGCACAGACAAATCCTGATTCAGTGTCCTGATTCTTAAAACAGAGTAAAAGAAAGAGTACAGGGTCTAGAACCAAACCATCTATGCAATTTTTGACAAACAGCTTAAAATATCAGAGCTTCAATTTCATCTGTAAATCAGAGTTGCTACAAAGCTTACATAAGATATTTTATAAAGCACAAATGTAGGACAAATGTCTACTATTCAGTAGGCTCTCAGACAACTGCTGTTATAATATTTCTACTTTAAAAGAGCTTAAACCCAATTCTTTTTTTCCATAAAGGAAACATCTACATAATCAAGCAACTGACTCTAACTTATTAGAGTACACCTAAGTACAAAGTAGGTGGTTGCAGACTTAGACCCATATCTATGCAGCTA
Source organism: Daubentonia madagascariensis (assembly GCA_023783475.1). Taxonomy (NCBI): domain Eukaryota; kingdom Metazoa; phylum Chordata; class Mammalia; order Primates; family Daubentoniidae; genus Daubentonia; species Daubentonia madagascariensis. Next base: position 16,293,468 of record JAKFHU010000487.1, read on the forward strand.
AGTTATTTGCCTAATTTTAAAAATCTGATCTTCCATTTAAGCAGAAAAAATATAACTAACAAACAAACAAAATCCCTTCAAATTCTATTACTAAAGTCAGCCAGTGACTCATGCTGTTGAAGTACTGACAAGTGTTAATTCAAGGGCACGTAAGCTAATTCAACTATAAGTGCAAATCTCTACCCTTTATTGATGGCAACTATGCAAAATTTTTTTTAAAAAGACAAGACTCATTTATGATTATAATAATAAAAACCCATGAGGGCCATATCATTGCTATACAGATGCAAACAGTACACAACTCAAAGGGAAACCATTCACACAGAATATAACAGCACCCCTGGAGTTATTATGCAGTGCTATCTTTTAACCCAGACTGAAGGTGTGCAAAAATGAAAAGTCCTACAATGCATGCAGCTTCTTACCTCTACTTCTTTATCACTCAAGGACCCCACACTGCACAAGCTCTGGTTGGAAGACTCACTATTGAGTGGCCCCTGGAAAGAAAAAAATCATAATAAATCCAAAGAAATTTTAATTTAAGATGACAGCAGAACTTAAGAAGCAGCCTGTTGATTTTGATGTCTGAGACAGGTCAGAGAAGCCAAGAGTTAACTACAACACCTCCAAGCCAACTTGAAAAGAACTAAGCCACAGTACTGTGCTTCCAGGTTAAAATTCTCTGGGTATTATTATTTTCATTTCCTTTACAAACTCTGTACTTATATGCAGATTTCCCCCTCTAGAATTAATGTACTGAATTTATTATTTAAGGAAAATAAACTTGGGAAATCAACTCTCCTGGCCTCTTGTATCATAAAAGCAGTATCTGAAAATTGAGATGTTAAGGAGTATATTAAGAGATCCTTAAGAAGTGGTCAGGGCTCATAATGAAAAAAAAAATGCTTTTCTAAGTCATGTCTTATGGAGGCATGAATGCTAACTCAAAAGACAAAGTTACAAGAGATCAATTTCCAGCATAATATCATGAGGAGCTCCACTGGCCTGCTCCTCAGTGAAACTGGTGAAAATTACAAAAACACAAGCTTTCAAAGGCTTTGGAAATGGTCCTAAAGGCAAACAGCAAATGAAGAAAGATCCATTCAATAAAATCTATGAAAATTCAGTCAGAAAGATGACAGTCTGTGGTATCTGAACCAAGACAACCCCTCCATCCTAGCTAGGCTCCAGAAGCTGCAGCCAAGAACACAGGACCCCTCTTACCCAAGATCCAAACCTGAGGGCTTTCTTATTGGGAGGAGAATGACTTTAGTATTCCTCCTTCTGCTCCCAGTCCCCTGTTACTGAGGCTAAGTCCCAGGCAAGTATCATCAACGGCAGGAGGCTCCCTTCTTCTCTCTACACCTATTTGTGGAACAGAGGCTCTACCATAGGCATGGAACACTGAGAATACCGGGGACCTGATAGCCCTTTTGCCTGGCTCATGAGACAGTAGTTCCAAACAGGAGAGACAAGCCGAGAGGACTTCAGGCTGCTCATCTTCCCCTACCCATCCTAGCACTCAGCTCCCAGACCTCAGGTATCACAGAAAAGCTTGACATTGTCCCCACCCCTACCTCTAGAACTTTGGCTCAGATATTCTGCCTGAAGAAGGAGGAACACAAAGTATCCAGAAGGACCTGACTTCATTTGCAATAGAGTGTAAAAAGTTTAAGTCGAAGGGTGTTTCCACAAACAGCGAAGGTTGTGGTAATAGGCAAGTAGAAGGCGATACATGAATGTAATAAAGATACAGCCTAGAATGTAGGCTGGCTAGTTTCTAGGAGAGAACCAGAGCACAAAACAGCTGGGAGGAGCCCTCTTGGGGTCAGAACAAATAGCTAACAAAGATCTTAGAAATGCCTTTTTCAAAAGTACTACAATTTGATTGGATTGGTTTACAGAAAAAATTTATGCCCCGAAGCTTGTTGAAAACAATGGAGCAACTGGGAAATAGTAGTTTAAGAGCTGGGTAGGGTCAGGGAAAGAGGATGAAAGCCCTACCAACATCCCATGATTACTACTACAGGCTTCCCTAAAGGTGTGCCTCTCTGAGGAACAAATTCAGAGGCTTAACACTAGGGGCAAGAGTGAGAGGGTATGGTAGAATAGAGTTCACAAAAATAATCCCACCAGTCACTCAAAATCAAAAAAGAAAAAGCAAATAACAATAACAAAATCCAGGGAATGAAGAAGGAATCAGTACCCAAAGTTGCTATAACATATCATCTAAAATGTCCAGCACTCAACAAAAAAATCATGAAAAGTATGATACATACAAAAGAAAAATAAAATCAGACAAAACTAACTGCCTGTGGGAATGACAAGATATTGGATTTAACAACAACAAATTTAAGGCCAGGCGGGGTGGCTCACACCTGTAATCCCAGCACTTTGGGAGGCCTAGGTGGGGGGATCACTTGAGCCCAGGAGTTTGAGGTTCCAGTGAGCTATGATCACACCACTGCACTCCAGCCTGGGTGACACAGTGAGACCTTGTCTCTAAAAATAAATAAATAAAGTATACGGGAGGATGTGCACAGGTTATACGCAAATACTATACCATTTTATATAAGGGACTTGAGCATCCTCGGATCTTGGTATCCATGGGGGCTCCTGGAACCAAACCCCTTTGGATAGCAAGAGATAACTGTACTCCTCTGACTGATGTACAGATTCAATGGAATCCCTATCAGAATCCCAGCTGACTTCTTTGTAGAAATAGATAGGCTAATTCTAAAACTCTGTGTGAAATTGCAAGGAACCAGAATAAGCAAAACAATACTGAAAAAGGAGGAGGGTTCATACTCTCTGGCTTCAAGACACTACAAAGCAACAGTAATCAGACAGTACAGTATTGTCATAAGAATAGATTAATGGAATAGAATTGAGAGTTCAGGAATAAATCCATAATTATCATCAAATGATTTTTGTCAAGGGTACTAACACCATTCAATGAGGAAAAGAATAGTCTTTTCAGCAAATGGTGCCAGGACAACTAAATACACAGGCAAAACAATGAAGTTGTACCCTTACTTCACACCAAATATAAAAATTAACTCAAAATGGATCAAACACTTAAATATAAGGGCTAGACTATAAAATGCTTAGAAGAAAACACACAAGTAACTCTTTATGGCCTTGGATTGAGCAAAGGATTCTTAGATATGACACCAAAAGCATCACCAACAAAAGAAAAAATAGAAAAACTGGACTTATTAAAAATTTAAGTTTTGTGATTCAAAAGACATAAATAAAATGAAAAGACAACCCACAAAATGGAAGAAAATATTTGCAAATCTACATATCTGATAAGGGACTTGTATGCAGTATAAAAATTCTTATAATTCACTAATGAGAAACCAATTCAAAAATGCGCAAAGGATCTGAATAGACCTTTCTCCAAAGACAATATATAAATGACCAATAAGCACATGAAAAGAAGCTCTACATCATTAACCATCAGGGAAACACAAATCAAAAGGACAAAGAGATACCACTTCACACCCACTAGGATGGCAAGAATCTAAAATTCAGACAAGAAATGTTGGCAAGAATGTGGAGAAATCAGAACCCTTCTATACTGTTGCTGGGAATGTAAAATGGTACGTCCACTTTAAAAAACAGTCAGGCAGTTAGTTCCTCAACAATTAAACACAGAGTTACTATATGACCCAAAAACCCAACTCCTAGCTATATACGTACAGTACCCAAGAGAAGTGAAAACGTGTACAAAAAACATGGACACAACTATATATAGCAGCATTATTCACAAAAGCCAAAAGGCTGAAACAACCCCTTGTCCTGATCAACATACAAATGAATAAACGAAATGTGTGGTATATCAATATAATGGAATATTTGATTATAAAAATGAATCAAGTATAGATAAATAACAATATAAATGAACTCTGACAACATTTTACTAAAGTAATAGAAGCCAGTCACAATAGACCACATATCAAATGATTCCACTTATATGAAAATCCAGAATAGGGAAATCTAGGACGGACAAAAAGTAAATTAGTGGTTGCTTAGGGTTGGAGGTGGAAGTGGGGGGATATGGGGGTTACAGCTAAAGGGTGTGGGGTTTCTTTCTGAGGTGATGAAAATGTTCTAAAATTGATTGTGTTGATAGTTGTACATATTTGTGAATATACTAAAAACCACCGAATTGCTCACTTTAAATGGGTGAATTGAACGGCATGTGAATTATAACTCAATATAGTTGTTAAAGAACAAAGTTACTATCTTTAGTGGCAGAAATAATTTGCATTCCTATTAAGTATTTCTTTCACTGCATCCTTAAAGCACTATTTTTGAACTCTAATTAGTACAACATACCAGGGAGCTTCACAGTGAGATACTTGTGAAGCTGGAAAGAAAAATAATAAGTGAAACTAGGGAGAAGAAATAAAATCAAATCATGTATTCCCAGTGACATAAATCAACGAAAGACATTTCTACAATGATATAGAGCTCAATGATACAACTGAGGTAAACAGTTTTTAAACGAAAATGAGCTTTAGTTACATAAGAATTCTACAATAAATTAAATATTTCTATGTCTATAAATTTTTTAAATGTTCTGTTCATGAATTATCTTTAATGTAACCAATTTGAAGCACTTTCCCCCTTGGATAGTAATAAAACCATATACTGTATTTTAACTATCCACTTTACCACCAAATATCCCTCATTTTCAAAAGGAAGTGGCAAGAGTTCTGAATAAAGAAGAGAGGAATGAAAAGCCTATTTTTATTAGCAATGACTAATAATGAAATAAACTGTTAAGTGTACATTAGTGTACACTATAGTGTTTCAAATATCAAGGTAAGAAGCACAAGAATCCTTGTAGTCCCTTGGGTATGTGTATCTAACCAAAAGAAGAACAGTATTAATAATTATTTAATCCTCCCTTTCCCATCCTCTTCTGAAGCACAGTGTCCCAAATTATTATATTATAAAATATTATTAGAATAAATTTGATTAGCAAGGATAAGTGACATGTATTCCTTGTTCTAAAAGAGCTTACTGTCTAATAAGGGAGCTAACGAAAGGCTTTTAGGCAAAATGAATGTTCATTATCTTTCAAAAATGTCACTATCATCAAAAAAACAAACAAAAAAGGGAAGGAAAACTGAACTAGATTAAAGAACGCTAAAAAGACATGCTAAATTCAATGCATGAACCTTGATTTGACCATGGGTTTAAAAACAAAGCAAAAGACATTATTGGAACAAAAGTAGAAATTGAATATGAACCGTATATTAGATATTATTATTTGTATCAAAATTAAGTGCACTGAGGGTGATAAAGTCTTTTTTCAGACTGGTCTAGTATTGTCAGTTCTTCAATTGTAAATTCTCCCTTCGTTGCATCTTTTTAGTAAGATGCTTTGGAAGTTTTGTATGAGTTCATATTCAACTTTGGGAGAGTCCTCCACATTTCAGAGGTTAAGGAGCAGTCCTTAAGGGGTAATATAATGACTGCTTTTGCCACTGCCCTATAACATTCAGCATTTCCAAACACATTTGTAAACTGGTTTTCCTGCTCTGGATTTCCATGTAAGACTGGAGTTTCTATTTCTTGCAGGTAGCTTTTTACAGCTGTAATTCAAAGCAAGTGGCTCAGCTGTGTCCTATGCCTTGGACTTGCGAGCTATTTTCCCAGTACTACTTCATTTGGGCTTGCCTCTTCCCAATTCTCAGCTTTATACAGCTCCAGTTCAGGACTATGGCTTAGTTACCATTCCCAGGTATGATTAAACCCCAAAGGCATAAAGGCCTACAGGCCATCAAGGTTTAACTGCCATTCACCACTGTGACATCTTCATATATATGAAGCTATAATAACTAGGAGCCAATTTTTTCTATTTTTATGATACTGCTGACATGCAGGAATTATTCATTTTCATGTTTTTCATTTAGCCAGTCTTCTTCTTCCTAATCGCTTTTCAGTTTGTTCCTTTGGATTTAGCTGTCCAGGTATAAAATCATAGCATTTGTAAATGAGTGTTTATCATCCTTTCCACAATTTACACTTACTCATTTCACATTTTACTGCACTGAATAAAACATAAAAAAATCATCATAGAGAACACTGTTCTGTTCTTCATTCTCATGGTAACTTCTCTAGTGCTTTACCATTAGAAACTATAATTCCCTGAATAGCCAAAACAATCTTGAAAAAGAACAAAGTTGCCAGGTAAGATGGGTCAACGCATATAATCCCAGCACTTTGGGAGGGTGAGGCAGGAGGACTGCTTGAGGCCAGGAGTTTGAGACCAGCCTGGGCAACATAGCAAGACCCACTTTTACAAAAAATAAAAAAATTAGCCAGGAATGGTGGCGCGTGCCTGTAGTCCTAGCTACTCGGGAGGCTAAGGCAGGAGGATCGCTTGAGCCCAGGAGTTCAAGGTTACAGTCAACTATAATCATGCCACTGTACTCCAGCCTGGGTGACGGAGCAAGACCTTGTCTCTGAAAAGAAAAAAAAAGAACAAAGTTGGAGATCTCACACTTCCTATTTCAAAACTTATTACAAAGCTACAGTAATCAGAACAGTGTGTGGCTCACTCTGCAATACCAGCATTTTGGGAGGCCAAGGCAGGAGGATCGCTTGAGGCCAGGGGTTCGAGACCTGCCTGAGCAGGGCCAAGACCCCATCTCTACAAAAAATAGAAAATTTAGCCAAGCGTGGTGGCACACACCTGTAGTCCCAGCTACTCAGAAGGATGAGGCAGGAGGATCACTTGAGCCCAGGAGTTTGAGGTTACAGTGAGCTATGATGATGCCACTGTACCCTAGCCTGGGTGATAGAGAGAGACCCTGTCTAAAAAAAAAAATTAATTAATTTAAAAAATAAAATAAAATAAAATAAAATTAGAAAGTAAAGATGATTTCTAAGTTTATCCAAATGCTTTTTAAAAAATTATTATTTATTTCCTACTGTAAAGTAATAACCAACACTTACGTGGCACTTCTATGGGCAAAGCATTCTATATTGCATTCTATTATTAGTACATTTAATCCTTACTGTTGATAAATACAGACCCACATAAGTATGTCCAACTGATTTTTGACAAAGGTGCAAAAGCAATTCAATAAATTATATAATTACTGTAACAAACTGAAAATAAAAAACTTTTCAATAAATGGTGCTAGAACAATTAGACATCCACAGGCAAAAAAAAAGAAAAAAGAATCTTGACTTAAAACTCACACCTTATAAAAAAAATTACCTCAAAATGGATCAAGAATTTAAATATAAAACATAAAACCATAAAACTGTTAGAAAAAAAGGGAGAAAAATCTTCACAACCTAGGACAAGGCAAATGGCTCTTAGACTTGACACCAAAAACTTGATCCATTAGAGGAAAAATTGAATAAATGGAGCCTCATCAAAAGTAAAAATTTTTACTCAGTTTAAGACCCTGCAAATAGAATGAAGAGATAAATTACTACCGGAAAATATTTGCAAACCACGTATCCACCAAAGGATATAAAATTAGACTATCCAAAGAACTCCAATTAGAAAATTGGCAAAAAAGACATTCACCTAAAGAGAATATAAAGATGGCTAATGAGCACAAGAAGAGATGTTCAAAATCATTAGCCACTGGGGAAATACAAATTTAAACCACAATGACATTTTATTATACACCTATCAGAATGGCTGAAACAAAAAATAGCAACAACACTAAATGCTGGCAAGGATGTAGAGAAACTGAATCACTCATACATTGCTGGTGAGAATGGAAAAAGGTACAGCCTTTTTGTTTGACAGTTTCTTTTAAAACTAAAAATATACTTAACGCTTATTATATGACTTAGCAATTGTACTGGCGAGCACTTATTCCAGAGAAAGAAAAACATGTTGATATAAAAACTTGTACACTAATGTTCATAGTAGCTTTATTCATAATGGCCAAAAATTGAAAACAAGCCACATGTCCTTCAATGCATGAATGGTTAAACAAAATGTAGTACATCCATACTGTCGAATACTACACAGCAACAAAAAGGAATGATCTATTCATATATGCAACAACTTGGATGGACTTCAAGGGAATTATGCTGAATGAAAAAGAGCCAATCTCAAAAGACTTTGGTGTACTTTATGACACCATTTATATATATAACATTCTTGAAATAATGAAATTATAGAGACAGAAAACAGATTAGTGGTTTCAGGGATTAGGGTTTCAAGGGAGAGAAGACAGATATGGATACAAAGGAGTAGCGGGGAAGAGCCTTGTGGTGATGGAGTACTACATCTTGATTGTGGTGGTGGTTACAAGAACTCACACAAGTGATAAAATTGCTTGTAAGTGTACATACATACACACAAATGATGCATGTAGAACTTGAAATTTGAATGAGTTCTGTAAATTGTACCAATGTCAATTTCCTGGTTTTAATAGTGTACTATTAATTAGGTCAGGTGCAGTGGCTCATGCCTGTAATCCTTGCACTTTGGGAGGCCAAAGCAGGAGGATCACTTGAGGCCAGGAGGTCAAGACCAGCCTGAGCAACATAGTAAGAACTGTCTCTACAAAAAATAGAAAAATTAGCTGGGCATGGTGGTGTGTGCCTATAGTCCCAGCTACTTGGGAGGCTGAGGCAGGAGGATCGCTTGAGCCTGGGAGTTTGAGGTTGCAGTGAGCTATGATTGGGCCACTGCACTCTAAACAAGGCAACAAAGTGAGGCCCTGTCCCCCCCAAAAAAAGAGAAAATTGTACTATAATTATACAAGATGCACACATTCAAGGAGGAGAGGTGAAGGGTGCGTGGATAGAACTGCACTGTACATTTTGTGCAACTTCTTGTGAATCTATAATTATTTTGAAATAAAAAGTTTTTTTAAGTTTTTGGTATTTTTTGTACCATTTACTTGCTATTGTAAAGTAATGATAACCAACACTTAGGCAGCACTTACTAGGGCCAGGTATATTAACACATTTAATTCTCATAACAACCAGTTATGGGCTGAATTGTGTCCTCCCAAAATTCATATGTTGAAGCCCTAATCCCCAATACCTCAGTATATTCGGAGATAGGAACTTTAAAGTGGTAATTAAGCTAAAATGGGGTCATTAGGGTAGACCCAAGTCCAATACAACAGGTGTCCTTATAAAATGAGGAGATCAGGACACTGACAGAAACAGAGACACCAGACATGTGCATGCACAAGGTACCACCTTATGAGGACAGAGAAAAAGGCAGCCGCCTGCAAGCCAAGGACAGAGGCCTCAGAAGAAACCAAATCTGCTGATACCTTGATTTTGGACTTCTAGCCTCTAGAATTATGAGAAAATAAACTTCTGTTGTTTAAGCCACCTAATCTGTGGTATTTGTTACAGCTACCCTAGCAAACTAATACATAACCTTATGAGGTAGGTTGCTATTATTGCTCTCACTTATAGATGAGGAAATGATAACAGAGAAGTTTAGTAAACTCACCCAAGATCACACAGCCATTAGGAAGCAAAGCCAGGATCTGGATGAGGCAATCCAGTTCAAAATATGTGCTCCTAACCATTTAGCTATATTGACTTAGTCCATGTGTGCTGCTATAACAGAATATCTGAGACTGGGTAATTTATAAAGAATAGAAATTTAGTTTCTCACAGTTATGGAGGCTGGGAAGTCCAAGATCAAGGCACTGGCAGGTTAGGTGCTGGTGAGGGTCCCAGCTCTGCTTCCAAGATGGTGCCTTGAACACTGTCCTCCTGAAGGGAGGAATGCTACAACCTCATATAGTAAAAGACAGAAAGGCAAGAGGGGACAAACACTGTCTTCACATGGTAGAAGAGCAGAAGTGCAAAGAGAGACAAACTCCCTCCATCAAGCCCTTTTATAAAGGCACCTAATCCTGTTCTCAAGGTAGGAGCTCTCTTGACCTAATTACCTCTTAAAGGCTCCACCTCTTAATAGTATCACACTGGCAACCCCTGAACTTTGGAGGGGGACACAATCAAACCATAGCACTGATTCTAGATATATTAATGAATTTTTAAACACTGAATGTCTGGCATTCCTAGGATAAACTACTTGAAACAAAATAAAGGAATCATCTTTTGTGGCCATTTGCTAGCATTTTTATTTTAATTTAAACATCTATATATTCATAAATATGATACGGTTATACTTTTACTTTTTCATGTTTGTCAGGTTTTGCTATCAGAGTTGTTTATGTCTACATTATTATTTAACATGAGAATTATCTTTTTTTTTTTTTGAGACGGAGCTTGCTCTGTTGCCTGGGCTGAAATGCCGTGGTTGTGATCATAGTTCTCTGCAGCCTCCAACTCCCAGGCTTAAGCAATCCTCCTGCCTCAGCCTCCCAAATAGCTGGGACCACAGGTGCAAGCCACCACACCCAGCTAATTTTATTTTTTTAGTTTTTTGCAGAAATGGGGTCTCACCATATTGCCCAGGCTGGTCTTGAACTTCTAGCCTCAAACAATCCTCCCACCTTGGCTTCCCAAAGTGCTGGGATTCCTAATTTTTTAAAAGTAATTATGATAATAAGACTCCTCCATAAAAGCCCTATTTTCTATGTCAACATTTAAACTGCTTGCCCTGTCTCCTGCTGCTAATGATTTAAAAAAAAAAAGTAAAAAACCAAATGGACAGTTTAAAAACGGACAAGAGTCAAGTTTCTTGTTTTTAAAAGAGTATACAAAGTAAAACATGTTTCCGTATACTTAAAATGCACTTTTGTGGGGCGGAGCTTAAAAATATTTCAGTTACGAGCCTAGAGAAAACTTTGCGGATAAATTACAAATCTATGAAAACAGGTTAAGAGGCAAATGTTGACACCAGCCCCTCAGCACATGAAGGAAGCCCATATAAACTAAAAAAACTTGTCGAATAGGGGCCATAGGTTAATCTTTCACTCCTGTAAAAGTTTAAATTATCAACATTTGCTGAGTTTCTAACGTCTTCATTTCCTCCTTATACTAAATTGACAGCTTAAAAGGGATTGAGAACAGAGGACAAAAGTTAAGCTTGATTAGGTGTGAAGGAGTATAGCTGCCTACCAAGTCAAACTACTTGACACTCTATTGAGATAATGCCATTAAAGGCTGGACCTAAAGTAAAAGTAAAACTAAGAGTCTCTATAATTTTTTTAGTCATTAGTAGTACCACCTTCTCAAACCATAGCAAAGTCTGACTATCAGAACAGTCTGACTCCCAGAGACCTGTGGCATTTCTTTTTTCTTTTTTGAGACAGAGTCTTACTCTGTCGCCTGGGCTAGAGTGCCGTGGCATCAGCCTAGCTCACAGCAACCTCAAACTCCTGGGCTCACGCCATCCTCCTGCCTCAGCCTCCCAAGTAGCTGGGACTACGGGTGTGCACTGCCACGCCCAGCCACCTATGGCATTTCTAGAAGCGAAACAGATGTGAAGTCTATTAAATTCTTACTTGAAGGGTATAAGCAGAAGAGTCCTAGGTCAAATGAACAAAAGCCTAACTTAAATCATAAAAAAGAGTCACAGAATCTCAATCAATTCCTAGATCTGAGTCAGTTTACAGACTCAGAACCCACTGAATGAAGGGGCAGTCAGGTCCCCTTTAAGGAAGGACCCTGCTACACTGCCAAAAATTTATATTGTACTGCTAATTTTTCTCCAAGCCATCCCCAAAAGGGTCTACGGGCTTTCATCTGGGTATGTGTTGGGAAAAAGGATTACTAACTAGACACCAATTCTGAATTGGCACTAATTCTAGAAGACTCAAAATGTTCCCATGGTCTACCAGTCAGAATAGGGGCTTGTGGAGGTCAGGTGATCCATGTTTTAGCTCAGGTTCGTCCCTGAACCATCCTGTGGTTATTTCCCCAGTTTCAGAATGCATGATTAAAAAAGACATACTCAACAACTGGCAAAATCTCCACATTACTTCCAGAATGTTCCCAATTTGGCCAAGAGCACTATATCCCTTTAATTTATAAAATCATCCTTAGCAACACCTCTCTCAAGAAAATAATTTTAAAAGAACAAAAGAGATTTGATTTATTTAAAAACTGCCAGCAGTATCTATTCCAATACAATTTTTATAAATGTAAGCCTAAGTAATTGGGAAGCTCTTTAACTATGATAACCAAGCTTGATACCTTGATACTAAGTGAAGCTAACTAATCTAGAAAATCAGAAGAAATGTTCAACTGAATCAACTAGCTTAACTCTAATAATAGTGGCAAACACGTTTGGGTGGCACAAATATAATGATGAAGTCCGTTTTTCACTTCCACTTAATCTTGACCAAAAGCAGGGTGATATTTTAAATGAGTGACTTTGTGTAGTAGTGAACAAACAAAAATATCCCAGTATACTGTCAAGAAAATCCTTAACTAATATTAATGATTTTTAGTAATATTTCAGTTGTGACAAATCCTCAGTATGTAATTTAATAACATCCCTTTCCAGAGAACATGCAAGCTCAACACCAAGACATCCTCTAACCGTCTACTGTCCTGGAAACCTGTCTATGAAAATCTACATAACTCACTCATGATCCAGTGCATATAATCAAAAAGATAACAACAAATGTTGGTGAGAATATGGAGAAATTTTAACTTTCATACAATGCTGGTGGAGATATAAAATGGTGCAGCTGCTTTGGAAAACTGTCTGGCAGTTCCTCAATAGGTTAAACAAAGAGTTACCATAAGACCCAGCAATTCCACTCAAAGCAATACCCTAGAGAAATGAAAACATATGTGTACAGCAAAACTTGTACATTAATGTTCATAGCACCATTATTCATAAAAACCAAAAACTGGAAACAATCCAAATGCCTATCAATTGGTAAATGTATAAACAAAATGTAGTTTTGTTTACAAATGTGGTTTGTATACAACTGGAATATTATTTGGCAATAAAAAGAAGTACTGATCCATACTATAACATGAATGAACCTTGAAAACATGATCTAGGTGAAAAAAGCCAGTCACAAAGGATCACATATTATATGATTCCATTTATATGAAATGCCCAGAATGAGCAAATCCATAGAGACAAAAAGTAGATTAGTAGTTGCCTAAAGCTGGGTGGGATGGGTTTTTTTTGTTTTTTTTGGTTTTTGTTAGACAGTCGTACTTTGTCGCCCTAGCTAGAGTGCAGTGGTGTCAGCCTAGCTCACAGCAACCTCAAACTCCTGGGCTCAAGCGATCCTCCTGCCTCAGCCTCCCGAGTAGCTGGGACTACAGGCGCCACCACAACACCTGGCTAATTTTTCTATTTTCAGTAGAGAGGAGGTCTCGCTCTTGCTCAGGCTGGTCTTGAACCCCTCAGCTTAAGCAATCCTCTCGCCTTGGCCTCCCAGAGTGCCAGTATTACAGGCGTGAGCCACCACACCCGGCCAGGATGGGAGTTTTTGAGGGGTAATGAGGTGAGGGTTTCTTTTTATGGTGATGAAAATGTTCTAAAATTGTGGTAATGGTTATGTCATTCTGTAAATATAGTGCTAGCCACTGAATTGTACACTTTAATTGAGTGAATTATAAAAAGATCCAGTGCAAACTGACAGATCTCGCTGGATACAGAAAGTACTTACAACCAGGGAACTGTGCTCCTACTATGGTGGACACAGAAAAGCACCAAACATAATTTCTGCCCTCCAGAGCTTCCCAATCATCTATAGAAAGGACTGGATTCCCATTTTCTCCCTCTAATTCTCAATTCCTTTATCTCATTAAGATTTCTTTACATAAGTAACAAAATACTGCTCTTCAAATATGTTTAAGGAATGATTATTTAAAGTACAATGATCCAAATGTGGTCTATATACATCAACATCTATATGGTAGATCTCCAAAATCATCTGCTGGGTGAAAAATGAGCAATTACAGTTCTCATTATGCTAAAAGTATATATATATTCCTTATATAAATGAAAATGAATGATTAAAGAAAAAAACTAATCCTAATAGAAATGCGTATGATTTCAACATACATAGAAGCACTAGCCATATGCACTGATATATTTCATTATAAGGCCTACAATTTATGTTTTTAGCTTTCTCCCTATGCTAAAAAAAACTCTCCTTTATAGATTAAAAAAACTACAAATTCAGTATTTACAGATAGAAAAGAGAAGCTTCATACAAAATCCTGGGGCACATTCACAGTAAAGAAAAGAAGTAAGAAACAGAAAAATTAAGAACAAAAATAGGCTGGGTTTCCTTATGATCTGTGGGGAAAAAAGAAAAAAAAAATAGGCTAGGTGCAGCAGCTCACACCTGCAATCCCAGCACTCCAGGAAACCGAGGTGGGAGGATCACTTGAGGCCAGGAGTTCAAGACCAGCCTGGGCAACATAGCAAGACCCCATCTCTAAAAAAATAGAAAAATTAGCTAGGTATGGTGGTGTGTTACTATAGTCCCTGCTACTTTAGAGGCTGAAGCAGGAGGATCGTTTGAGTCCAGGAGTTCAAGGCTGCAGTGAGCTATTATCATGCCACTGCAATCAAGCCTGGGCGATAGAGCGAGACCTTACCTCTAAAAAATAAATAAATAAATAAGAACAAAAATATAAAAATCAACAAAATCCAGATCTGAAATGCCCAAGAGGTGTATGTAACCCTGAAGAAAGTCTGATTACCAGTAAGTTTAAGTTCCCGGCTTTTAATGTTACAAAGAGAACATTAGTTAACGTATGAGAAACAAATCCTACTGCCATCTCTGGTAGTAAACAGTATAACAAAATTCCCACTGCAGAGTCCAATATATTGGTATAATAATAAGACACAGGATCTAAATTCCAGTTCTAGCACTTGACTGTGGCATAAGCTTTAGCAAGTCAACTACTCTCTCTAAGCCTCAGTTTCCTTATCTGTAAAGAGCTAGGCAGACATCACTAATATATATCCCTTGTTGCCCTTTAAGGGCTAGAAGACAGTAAATTTAAGTTTATATAATCAATAACTCTACCTCCTACATATACAGCTTAGCTCTATTTCCAGTTTCCACCTATGAGCTTAGGGAAGACAGTTGGGAATTTTTCCACCAGGGTATGGCAATCTCATCTGCTCACCTTCCAATTCCAAAAATTACACTACTAACCTAACACACAAGGATGGAAGTACATTTGGTATAAGCCACATACAGGCTCTTAGCTAGATTACTGTTACTTATGCCCCTAAAGCACACATTTCCAAGGCACAGGCTCATGGCTCAGAGTTAAACTAACTTGGCAATTTAAATAGACAGTGACTTGGATTAAAGTGTATTAAAACCACTTTAAAACTAGTGTCTTGATATATCAGCTGTGGAAAGTATCACAAGAAATCACTGACAGTGTTTTTCTTGTGAGTGATGTACTTCTAAAATAACAAATAGATTCAAAATTAGCACTATAAAAAATTAATCTCACTTACTTGCATTTCCTGAGTGGGAAAGAATGGGATGGCCCAGGGGTATGACCAATAGAAAAATGATTCAGAACAGCTGGTATCAACAGGGTAAAGTCAGATAGGTGTGGGACTGAATCATTGAACCACTGTATGAAACTGGGCAAATCACTTAAGTTCTATGAGCTCTGGTCTTCTCATCTGTGATAAAAGAGGAAAAACCACCTACCTTAGGGATATTGTAAGGATTAAATAAAATAATACTATATATTGGGTAAGGGGGTAATACAGTGCCTGAAATATAGGTGGTGCTCAACAAAGATTAGTTACCTCTTTTCCCCTATATGGGTGTCCTGCATGCAACTTTAACCAATCAAGCCAACCAGTTTCAACCACCCTATATACTGCCAAGCATGTATTATTTAGGTTATTAAGTATGAAATGTCCGATTCCCTTAAATACTAAGTATGAAATATCTGTGATATTTCACTTTGACACTTTAATTTAATTTTTATTGTAAACATACATCCTCATTCTTTCAAATGCACACTTTGACTTGTGATTATCTTTCAAATTTTTTACAACAATTTTTGTACAACCACAGATAAGTCAAAGATTTGTATTATTTTCAAGTATGAGTTCCATCGTAAAACCAATACAACATAGCTCAAAATATCAACAAAGTGTTTCGAAAGATGTGGGTAATGAACACATAATACATCGATGGTTTAAAAAGTGCCATTCTGGTAATTTTAATCTTAAAAATGAGCCACATGCTCATACCTTAAAACTATTAAAGCCATATACAGTAAACCCACAGCCAATATCATACTGAATGGGGAAAAAGTGAAAGCATTCCCCCTTAAAACTGGAACCAGACAAGGTTGCTCACTATCTCCACTTCTATTCAACATTGTGCTGGAAGTCCTGGCCAGAGCAATCAGACAAGACAGAGGAATCAGGGGCACCCAAATGGGGGAAGAAGAGGTCAAACTTTCACTATTCGCAGATGATACGATATTAAAAACGCCAAAGATTCAACCAAGAGATTACTGGAATTGATAAATGAATTCAGCAAAGTCTCAGGATACAAAATCAATGCACACAAATCCACAGCCTTCATATATGCTAATAACAATCAAGCCAAGAAACAAATTAAAAACGCAATACCTTTCACAATAGCACCAAAGAAAATTAAATATTTAGGAACATATCTAACTAAGGAGGTCAAAGACCTATATAGAGAGAATTACGAAACACCGAGAAAAGAAACTGCAGAGGATGTAAACAGATGGAAAACCCTACCATGCTCTTGGATAGGTAGAATCAACATTGTAAAAATGTCTTTGCTACCTAAAGTGATTTACGGAATCAATGCAGTCCCTACCAAAATACCAACATCATTTTTTGCTTATCTAGAAAAAATAATTCTACGCTTCGTGTGGAACCAGCGACGACCCCGTCTAGCCAAAGCAATCCTAAGCAAAAAGAACAAATTGGGAGGCATTCAAACTATACTACACGGCTATAGTAACCAAAACAGCATGGTACTGGCACAAGAACAGAGATGTAGACCAATGGCAGGACTGAGAACCCAAATATAAAACCAATCTCACACGGTCATCTGATCTTTGACAAACTCCACAAAAACACACACTGGGGAAAAGGTTCCCTATTCAATAAATGGTGCTGGGAAAACTGGATGGTCATATGTAGAAGACTGAAACTAGACCCACACCTCTCACCTCTCACAAAAATCAACTCACAATGGATAACAGATCTAAACCTAAGACATGAAACCATAAGACTTCTCAAAGAAAATGTCGGAAAAACTCTTATGGACATTGGCTTAGGCAAAGAATTTATGAAGAAGACCCCCAAAGCAATCACAGCAGCAACAAAAATAAATAAATGGGACCTGATCAAATTGAAAAGCTTCTGCACAGCCAAGGAAACTATCACTAGAGTGAACAGACAACCTACAGAATGGGAGAAAATATTTGCATGCTACACATCTGATAAAGGTCTGATAACTAGAATCTATACAGAACTTAGGAAAATCAACAACAAAAAATCAAATGACCCCATTAAAAAATGGGCAAAGGACATGAACAGAAACTCTGCAAAAGAAGACAGAATAATGGCCAGCAAACATAGAAAAAATTGCTCAACTTCTCTAATCATCAGGGAAATGCAAATCAAAACCACAATGAGATATCACTTAACTCCAGTGAGATTGGCTCATATCAAAAAGTCCCAAAATAACAAATGTTGGCGGGGATGTGGACAGATAGGAACACTCATACACTGCTGGTGGGACTGCAAATTAGTACGACCTCTATGGAAAGTAATATAGAGATACCTCAAAGAATTAAAAGTAGAACTACCATTTGATCCAGCAATCCCACTACTGGGTATTTACCCAAAGGGAAAAAAGACATTCTATAATAAACACATCTGCATGCGAATGTTTATAGCAGCACAATTCACAATTGCAAAGATGTGGAAACAACCCAGGTGCCCATCAATACACGAGTGGATTAATAAAATGTGGTATATGTATACCATGGAGTATTACTCAGCAATAAAAAACAATGGTGAATTAACACATCTGGTATTATCCTGGTTGGAGCTAGAGCCCATTCTTTGAAGCAAAGTGTCACAAGAATGGAAAAACAAGCACCACTGGTACTCAACATCAAATTGGTACTAACTGATCAACACTTACATCACACATGGCAATAATATTCATAAGGGGGTGGGTAGGCGGGAGGGGGGCGGAGGGGATGGGACAACTCTCACTGAATGGATACGGGCAGCACAGTTTGGGGGATGCCCACGATTATAGCTCTGACACGGGCAGTGCATGGGCAATATATATAGCCAAAGTGTTGTACCCCCGTAATATTCTGAAATTATAAAAAAAAAAATGAGCCACATGGACAACTTGAGACCAAGGTGGATAATGATAAACTAAAAACTATAATGGGAGCTAATTCATCTCCACTGATGCATAAATTAACAACAAGGTTTGACATTGCTATTCCAACACCATTAGGCCATTTAAAACAAATTAACAAAGTAAAGAAGCTGGCTAGATAGGTACTACATAAATTAAACAAACATCAAAAGAAAAATTGTCTCAAAGTTTGCCTTTCTTTGCTGTCATGACATAAAGGCGAACCATTTCTACACTAGGTTGTTATGTGTGATAAAAAAATAGATTCTTTTTGACAATCACAAGAATTCAGCACAATGACTGGATAAAGATAAAGTGCTGAAACACAGTCCAAACTGAATATTCATCAGAAAAAAGTAATGGTATCTGTTTGGTGGTCCAGTGCTGGTATTATCCACTACAGCTTCATAAAACCTAGTCAACAGATGTTGACTACAGCAGATGTCTACTACAACCAATTGGATGAGGATGCTTGCGATTAAACAGCCGCGACTGGCGAATAGAGACAGGCCAATCTTACAGGACACTCGATCACATGTTGCACAAATAGCGCTGCTCAAACTACAGAGACTGGAGCTGGAAACTCTCGGACATCCACCATATTCACCAGACCTTACACCACTGACTACCACTTCTTCCAGACTTTGGACCATTTTCTACAAGAAAAAATATTCAATTCTCAACAAGCTGTAGAAAACGCTTTTTGCAAATTCATCAGCACTCGCTCTCCAGGCTTCTTTGCTACTGGCATAAACAAGCTACCATTAAGATGGCAAAACTGTGTCAACAGTTTAGACACACACTTTGATTAATTGTACTGCTTCTTGTTTGAGATATAATAAACTTTTGATTTGAAATCAGACATTTCATATTTAATGACATAATACAATAATTTGCCACATAGGGACCAAATTATTCAACAAGTCACAATATTTAAGATCTACCTAAAAGGTAAAGGTTTTTTTTTTTTAAAGAGACAGGGTTTCACTCTGTCACCCAGGCTGGAGAGCAGTTGTGCAATCATAGCTAACTGCAGCCTCAAACTCCTGAGCTCAATGGATCCTCCCACCTGAGTCTCCCAAGTGACTGGGATTACAGGTGTGCACCACCATGCCCAGTTAATTTTTTAATTTTTTCTAGAGATAGGGTCTTGCTATGTTGCCCAGGCTGGTCTTGAACTCTTGGGCTTAAGGGATCCTCTAGCCTCAGCCTCCCAAGTAGCTGGGATTACAGACACGAGCCACCCTGCACGGCTAAAAGTAAAGGCTTTGAACCATTCACCTAAATAAAAAACGCTAAGCCAAAACTGGAAATTCAGTGCCCTAAATTTATTTCTCCCTTAATTTCCATTAAATTATAAACTCCATGAGGGCAGGAATCAACATTTTTATTCACTGCCATATCCCTAGCACAGTATCTATTACACAGTAGGTGTTTATAAGGGCATACATATGAACAAATGAATGTTCTTTAATCCTTTATACCTTAATGTCTTCATCCATGAAGTGAGAATAAAGGTAACTTCTGTTATAAGGAACTCTAAGAAATATTCCCATTCTTCTGTTCTTGGGAATTATTTTAATATTGCATATTACTCGATGCTATTATAACTGATAGTTTTAATTTCATTTGCCAATTGTTCATTGCTAGTATAAGAAATACAACTGGTTTTTGTAAATTGATCTGTATCCTAGCTAAACTTCAACTCTAGTAGCTTTTTTATAGCTTACTTAGGACTTTCTATGTGCACAATCATGATATTGATAACACATCTAAAAAATAAACATAGTTTTACTTTTCCTTTCCAATCTGCAAGCTTATCCCTTTTACTTGCCTCATTGCACTGTCTAGGACCTTCAGAATATGTTGAATAGAAGTTGTGAGAAAAAATATCCTTGACTTGTTCTGAATTTTAAGTAAAAAGCATTCAATCTTTCACCATAAGCATGAAGTTAATTGAATTAGTGTTGAAGTTTGTCAAATGCTTTTTAAGTACCTATTATGAGGTCTGTCAAATGCTTTTTAAGTATCTATTACGAGGTCACTTAAGCTTTTCTCCTTTTTTCTATTAATATGGTGAATTACAATGACTTCAAATGTTAAATCAACCCTGCAACTAAGGATAACTCAATTGATCATGATGTATTATCCTTTTTATTCATTACTAGATTAAATCTGCTAATACATTGTTAATGATTTTTGCACCTATATTGAGGGATATTGAACTGTAGTTTTCTTTTTTCCTAAAGTCTTTCTCTGGTTTGGTATCAAGGTAATGCTGGCCTCATAAATGTTTTCTGAAATTTGTAAAAAATTAATATCATTTCTTCCTTAAGTGTTTTATAAAATTCACCAATAAAGCCATGTGGGTCTGGACTTTTCTTTGTGGGAAGACTTTTAATTACAAATCCAATTTCTTTAATGAATATAGGGTTATTTAGATTTGTTTTCTATTTTATTTACTTCAGATCTCTCTTATTTGTCGCCTATTTAGATTGCTCTCTTTCTCACTTCTTAAGGCAGAATGTTGGGTCATTGATTTTAGACTTTTGCTTGAAAGCTGTGAGTTTCCTTCTATAGCAGTGTTAGCTGTATCCACAAATTTTGATATATTGTGTTTTCATTTTCATTGAGTTATAAATAAATATTTTCTAATTTCCCTTGTGAATTCTTCTTTGATCCAAAGGTTATTTTGAAGTATATTATTTTACTTTTAAATATTTGAAGATTTTCCAGATATCTTTTTCTTTTTGATTTCTTATTTAATTCCGTTGTAGTCAAAGTAGTCTCTACATGATTTCAATCCTATTAAATTTGTTGAAACGTGTTTTATAGCCCAGCATGTGGTCTATTTTGGTAAATGTTCCATGTGCACTTGAAAAGAATGTGGGCAGAGTGTTCCATAAATGTCAATTAGGTACAGTCCATTGAGAGTATTGTCCAAATCTTCTATATCCTTACTGATTTTTTTGCCTGCCTGTTCTATCAATTACTGAGAATGTTGCAATTTCCAACTATAATTGTGGATTTATCTATTTCTCCTTTCAACTGTGAATTTTTGCTTTGCTCTGTTATTGGATGCATACACATTTAGGACTGCTATGTCTTCTCAATAAATTCATCCTTCTTTCATGATCAAATGTGCTTTGTTACCCCTAGCAATATTTTCCTTGTTCTGAAGTCTCCTTTGTCTATTACAAATACAGTCACTCCAGCTTTATTAGTAGTAGCATTTATACAGTATCTTTTTCTATTCTTTTAAATACAAAGATATGGTTAAAAATATAGTGGGTTTCTTGAAGACAGCATATAGCTGGATCTTGCTTTTTTATCTAATCTGACATCCTCTTACTTGGAGTGTTAGATCATTTATAATTTATTTAATTATTAATATAGTTGGGTTTAAATCTAGCCTATTGCAAATTTTTTCCCTATTTGTCACATCTTTTCTTTGTTTCTTTTTCCTCTTTCCCTTCATTCTTTAGGATTGGGGTATATATATTTTTAAGTGTTCCATTTAATCTCCACTAAGGGATTATTGGCTATCTCTTTGTTTTGTTTTTTTAGTGGTATGCATATTTAACTTATCTTAGCCTTCAAAAAAATTTGAACATTATTGGAAATCAATAACAAGCTGAGCGCAGTGGTGCGCGCCTGTAGTCCCAGGTACTTGGGAAGCTGAGGCAGGAGGATCATTTGAGCCCAGGAGCTAGAGGATGAAGCGCACTATGATCGCACCTGTGAACTGCCACTGTACTCCAGCCTGGACAACATAGCAAGACCTTGCCTGTTAAAAATATAATAATAATAACATAGACCAGATCTTGGAAATTCATTGCAATCAAAGGTTTGTTAGTAAAAGCAGAATCCCATTATGGCCAATGTCACTCTAAAACGTTCTGTAGGAATGGCAGGCCCATAATAAGAATTTTGTTCTAAGTTTCTATTTCAGAAATAAATAAAACTTTGAAGAATTTGTTAAAATAAGTTATCAACGACAAATAATTCTATACATCAAATAGTTCTTCCAGTTCTGGTCCAGAGTACATAATAATTTTTTTAAAATTTTTCCTTATTGAGTGCTATTAACAGTTAAGAAACAGAAGCTGATCAAGAGCTCAGACCTTTCAACTTTTGTGCTAGTATCTAGCATGACATATAGGTCCACCTCACTATTCCCCATGTAAAATATTTTAATCATCTCCAGAAAAACCTTCTTTCAAATTGCACTGCCTAATAATAATATAGTATTTAAAAAAACAGGACTTTATGTAACACCATCAACTATCTTTAAGTAAACTACATCTTTTAACTTTCGAATTCATTACAGAGGGTTACTGTTTTCTCTCCAGGACCTATAAACTAGGAACTGTGACTTTCAATAACATGTATATTACAAACTAATTCCATTATCCCAAAATATGAAAGCCCTGTGGAATCTGTTATGGTGAAATTTTATCTGTAATAGTAGTTGTTGTAGCAGAACTTAACAGTTGAGTCCTCCTCATTTAAACCTCAGAATATATCTCACACACACACACACACACACACAGAGCTCCAAAGAAACCTGGGAGTTATCTGGTATAGAGGTTTGTTCCTCAGATCCCCAGTACGTCCAAGAGATAATAATGGAAGTCTCTGAATTATATTTCACCTACACAGCCAATTTTAAATGTCAAATTGACTTGACTTTAGCTAAAATTTTGTCAACTCCTAAAAGACGAAAGGATTTCAACTCCTTGTACTAAAACTCACTTCACACTACTCTAAAGCTCTGATTAATAAAATTGGGTTAATGAAGTATTGCTTAGTAAGTTCAATGTAATAGGAAAAAAAGCCTTTTAAAACATAACTTCCCAGGGAGTGTAGGGAAGAACAATTAAAGGCTGGGAATCAGATTTAGTCCAGTCTCTTACACAATGACAATCCACACAACATCTCTAATAATTACTTACATAGCTTCTGCTCAAATAATTCCTGTAAAAGAGAAATACCATACAAAGCAATGTGTTTAATTCAGGACAATTAACTACCAGTGATTTTTTTTAACCTATTTTGAGTCACAGAACTTTTTAAGAATGTAAACTGCGGACTCTTTCCAAAGAAAAATATACATCCATACACATATATAAATATTTACCTAGCATTGCACAGGGTTTAAGGATCCTGATGTCTGTCCATGGACTTCCTTGCCATACTTGACTATGGGAAAATAAATGTGCTCATTCACTCTCTATGGAAAAGAATGTGGCTATATCTACTAAAATTACAAATGCTTATATCCTTTGGTGTGACAATTCTACTTCTAAGGATTTATTCTGCAGATGTATTTGAATGTCTGTGAAATGATACTATGTACAAAGCTGTTCACTACAGCATTGCTGATATCAACAAAACACTGTTGTCCATCTAAGTGTCCATCAACTGGAAACTAGTTAAATTATGGTTCAGTTGTACAATGGAATACTAAGCAGCTTTTAAAAAAAAAAAGGAAGCACTATATGTACTAACATAAAACAATTTCTGAAATATTTTAAGCACAAAAAGCAAAATACACAACAGTGTATGTAACATACTTGTCTTTATATTTTAAAAAATGGAGGGGATGAATATACTATGTATTTATAGATATATAACTTGAATATAACAAACTGCTAATAATAGTCTCCAAAGAAAGAAACCAGGTGGATAAAGGAAAAATGCAGAAGAGTTGTTTCATTGTGTATCTCTGAAATCTTCTGAGTTTTGTACTATATGAACACATTAACTAATCAAAATTAACTCTTTTAAAAAGAGCCTCTGCCCTAGACACTAAGCTCTTTTGCTAATAAGCTTCAAAACCAAGCTATTCTGTACTAATCATTATTTGACGTATTTTATCAGAATTTGTCTTAGGTTGTTACCTACAGTAATCTTAATTCTGCATTCTGAGTGACATACAATGACAAATTAATTACACTCCCTTCTTTTGGGTTCATAATATCTTCACATCACCATATCCATCCTCAGCTATGTGCCACAGACATGTGAGTCCATGTTTGCCTGATTATAACTGCCTCAAGACTATACAGTACATTTGGCTGATTTTTTTTCATCCCCCATAACACTTAAACACAGTACGGACATGATCAAAGTTGGTTAAAATCAACTGCTGAAAAATTTGGACACTAAAATTTCAATATAGCTATTATGTCTCTTTTCCTTCATCTAATCCAGATAAAAGGAGGACAAATGGCTTTTCAAAAGAAACTGATGGACTACTTTGTGTCTTGTTCTACCTGGTCAATCGTTCATATAATGGAGATTGGATAAATTAGTTTGATGCTAATAGCTTCTGCTAAATTTGAACATTAAATCTAGTTGCTAAAGTTAATAACAAAAGATATCCTAAACTGGAGGCTCCATCTCCTTGAGATCAGCTTGCCCTTCAGATTATATTTTAATTTCACAATTAATCCTTAGTAGTTCTCTGGAGTCAGGCAAAACAGGAACTAAATGAACACCAACTACAGCAACAGTTTATGTGATAACAGTCTCATATTTACCATTTGTAGAAACAAAGTTATCAATCATATAGCTCATATCCATTACAACAGATCCTAGCACCTTGTTATCTTTATGTGGGCAACATTACCAGTCTTCACAGGACTTAATATTTAAGGTTATACTCAACTTTTTTTTTTTTTTTCCCAGAGACAGGGTCTCACTGTGTTGCTCGGGTTGACCTCAAACTCCTGGGCTCAAGTGATCCTCCTGCCTCAGCCTCCCAAATAGCTGGGACTACAGGTGTGTTCCAGCATGCCCAACTATATTCAACTCTAAAATAAAATTTTAAAATAAAATAAAATTCAATACTCAATTTCAAAATAAAATTTTAGTACAGCAAATTTGGATAATCATTTGCTGTTATCATTCTAAAATTAACATATACTTTGATTAAAATAAAAGGCTATACTATATAACTCATCAAGTTACATGATGGCTTAGTTCTTACTTACTGGGCCAATAATATTATTCACAACAGTTGCAATTTAAGGCCAAGCTTAGTCACTGGCTCACGCCTATAATCCCAGCACTTAGGGAGGCAGGAGGATCACCTGGGGCCAGGAGTTTGACACCAGCTGGGCAACATAGTGAGACCCTGTCTCTATTTTTTTTTTTAAGTTGCAATTTGAATATTATTACTAGTACACCTGCAAATGTTAACAGAATTTCTGTGACTCCTAAGGCTTTTGCACAATGTAAACTAAAAGAAAAAGAACAAACATTTTGTGGCTGTCTCTTATCAATGATAAGGCCTGAGCTCAAGCTTCAACAAAACAGTGTTATTTAATATGATTCAGCAATTCCACTTCTGGGTATGTGGCCAAAAGAACTGAAAGCAGGGACTCCAAGAGATAGTTGTACAGCTATGGTCATGGCAGCATTATTCACAATAGCTGAAAGGTGGATCCTTTTGTCTACTGTAAATAATAGCTATAAACCCAAGTTTCCATCAACAGAGGAATGGATAAACAAGATGTAGTATATGCATAATATGGAATACTACTCAGCCTTAAAAAATTCTGACATATAGTATAACACGGATGAACCTTGAAGACATGATGCTAAGTGAAATAAGCCAGTCACAAAAGGACAAATACTGTATAATTTCACTCACATGAGGTACCTAGAGTAGTCAAATTCATATAGACAGAAAATAGAATGGTGGTTGTCAAGGGATGGGAGGAGAGTAGGGAATGGGGAGTTATTATTTAATAGGTATGGAGTTTTAGTTTTGGAAGATGAAAAGTTCTGGAGATGGATGGTGGTGACATAGTTGTATAACAATGTGAATGTGCT
The DNA here is from genome assembly GCA_023783475.1 of Daubentonia madagascariensis. NCBI lineage: Eukaryota > Metazoa > Chordata > Mammalia > Primates > Daubentoniidae > Daubentonia > Daubentonia madagascariensis. Next base: position 16,319,630 of record JAKFHU010000487.1, read on the forward strand.
TAATGCCACTATACACTTAAAAACGGTTAATATGGTAAATTTTATATTACACTTTACCACAATAAAAAAAGGGAAGTTTAATGAATAACCTCTGTATCTCCCTAATCTACCTAGGATTAGGAAAAACATTATCCTTCCTTTCAATATATTTTTAGAAAAATGCTCTACCTCTATTTTCCTCACTACTGCCTTCAGAGTATAATTAATGGGCAGAATAAGATACTTTTCTTGCTCCTGTAGCATTTTCCACCACCACTGCTATTTTATTCTGTGAAACTCAAATTCCCAAAAGTGTATATACGTAAAGAAGGGCTTAATATAGAAAGAATTTTGGCAGATTTTGTTCTATAGAGCCTTTGTTCCTGAGGGTTTATATTTTAACACCACTACTCATTTTTTGATACTATTAATGCCTAAATGGAATTTTTGGATTTTATTTCCCCTATCTCAAATCTGACTCCCTCTTCTTGTGTAGTTCATCAAAAATACATTTTTTATTTTTATTTATTTATTTTTGAGACAGAGTCTCACTCTGTCGCCCAGGGTAGAGTGCAGTGGCATCATCATAGCTCACTGCAACCTCCAACTCCTGGGCTCAAGCGATCCTCCTGCCTCAGCCTCCCGAGTAGCTGGGACGACAGGCTCATGCCATGACACCCGGCTAATTTTTCTGTTTTTAGTAGAGATGGGGTCTCGCTCTTGCTCAGGCTGGTCTCAAACACCTGAGCTCAAGCAATCCTCCCGCCTCAGCCTCCCAGAGTGCTTGGATTACAGGCGTGAGCCACCACACCCAGGCAAAAATAAATTTTTTAAATTGAAGTTCCCAGAGAATGAGATGACTCCCAAGTCATAGAGCTAGTTAACTTCTTAGCAGATACCAGCATCAAACCTAGATTATTCATATTCCAATATACTCTGCAGTATATGCAGTATTTATTTTTAAAAGGATATGTGAAACGAGTAAGCTATAAGTATAATGAAAATCCCATTCTTAGCTCTGTATCCCAAATTGCAGAGGAAATTACCAGTTAAATTTTTAAAACTTTCAAAAATAATTAACCAAAATTCACTTTTTCTGTGAGCATTTGACTGTAAGCATTCCTCAGCACAAGGTATATATATCTGATGGCTAATGTAGTATAACTATGATCTATTATTAAACAGCAAAGATTCTAGAAAACTAGTATACTGGGAGTGGGAAGAAAGCAAGAAGTCTGACTTAGTCATGAAAACTCTAACAGTCAAAGCTAATAAACCCAAACTGAAAAGGCTTTCACACTGGTGTTCTTGACCTTTCAGACTGCTCTAAACTGCAAAGGAGTGTTCCTTGGGTTGGAAGCAAGAATAGTATATTATAAAACAAGATTTCCCATGAAGCCAGGCACAGCAGCTCACACCTATAATCCCAGCACTTTGGGAGGCCAAGGTGGGAGGATTGCTTGAGGCCAGTAGTTCAAGACCAACCTGGGCAACATATTGAGACTCTGTCTCTACAAAAATTAAAATTAAAAAAATTAAAAATTAAAAATTAAGCAAAAATTAGCCAGGCGTGGTGGCACACCTGTAGCCCTAGCTACTCAGGAGGCTGAGGTGGGAGGATCACTTCAGCCCAGGATTTCAAGGTTGCAGTAAGCTACGATCACGCCACTGGCACTCTAGCTTGGGTGACAGGAGACTCCGTCTCTTAAACAACAAAAAGATTTACCATGAAAGTCTGTCAGGGTGAAAAAACTTACTGAGAGCAGGCAGCCACCAGGACAAATGACCCTACAACAGAAGTTCTGTAGCCCCACGCTACTCCAAAAGGCTTCCCCCAAATGAACCAAACAGAACAGAGAGATGGAAAAGTGAACTGTTCTGCAGGCCAAAGTCACCAAGTATTCCAGGAATTATAAAATGGATACGCCTATAGTTTAAGAGCCAAGTCTCCTTATGGATCAGGGAAACATGGTATCTACACTGTAAAAGGTCAAAGAGAATAGTTTAAGAATGTTTAGTAATGGCTAATATACTAGGAAGCAGATTCTAAACTAATCCTATCACACCTAGTAGTAGTCAGGACCAAATGAAACCTACCATCAAGAGGGACCTGACAATTTGAGACCCAAACAAGGTAGTAAGGAAGAATAGGGTTGACTAAGCCAAAGTATCCCTAGACTTGGGTGTGAAATAATAAATGACTGATAATATACCTTGTTTTCCTTCTCCTGGCCTTTTTTAAAAATAAAATTTTAAGAAATCTTTCAATTTAATCTTTATTTAACTAAAAGTAAACAGAATAAAAAATAAAACAAATGCCTCTACAGACCAGGAGCAATGACAATGACAACCACATACAGGAAGAAAGCAAGCAGACAAGAAGTGAAAATCACAAGGGGGAAAACTTCTACACTGTGACACAAGAGTTAATGCACACCTTATAAGTGTTAAATAGTTTTATATCATTGACTGTAAAAAAATGAAATAAGGAATTACTATACCAAAATCCATAAGAAGACAAGACCCAACAGACATAAGCCCAGCACTCAAAAAAATTATTTCTGCTGAGTGCAGTGGTACACACCTATAGTCGCAGCTACTGAGGAGGCTAAGGCCAGAGGATGGCTTGAGCCCAGGAGCTCAAGGCCAGCCTGAGGAACACAGTGAGACCCTATCTCTAAAAGTTAAATTAAATTAAAAAATAAAAGCAGGGCACAGTGGCTCATGCCTGTAATCCCAGCTTTGAGAGGTCAAGGCAGGATGATCATTGAGGCCAGGAGTTCAAGACCAGCCTAGGCAACATAATGAGACCGCCAACTCTACAAAAATAATAAAAATATAAAAAATTAAAAAATTTTAAAAAAAATAAAATTAGGCTGGGCACGGTGGCTCACAACTGTAACCCTAGCACTTTGGGAGGCCAAGGCAGGAAGACTGCTTGAGCTCAGGAGTTCGAGACCAGCCTGAGCAACAGCGAGACCCCCATCTCTACCAAAAATAGAAAAAATTAGCCGGATGCGGTTGCATGTGCCTATAGTTCCAGCTACTCCAGAGGCTCAGGCAGGAGGATCGATTGAGCCCAGGAGTTTGAGGTTGCAGTGAGCTATGATGACGCCACTGCACACTACCCAGGCGACACAGTGAGACTCTGTCTCAAAAAATAATAAAATAAAATAAAATAAAATAAAGCCAGCTGTGGTGGTGCATGCCTGTAGTCCCAGCTACTGAGGAGGGCTGAGGCAGGAAGATTGCCTGAGCCCAGGATTTCAAGGCTGCAATGCACTGTAATCATACCACTGCCCTCCAGCCTGGGTGACAAAGTGGTACCCTGTCTCTAAAAAAATAAAAATAATAGTGATCTATCAATATTAGTTCATCAACTGTAAGAAATCTACCACGCTAATAATGCAAAATGTTAACAAGGGAAACTAGGTAAGGAGTATATGGGAACTCTATCTGCTCAATCTTCTGTAAACCTAAAAGTGCTCTAAAAATAAAATCTATTAGGCCAGGCACAGTGGCTCACACCTGTAATCCTAGCAGCATGGGAAGCAGAGGTGGCAGGATTGCTTCAGGCCAGGAGTTCAAGACCAGCCTGGGCAACAAAGCAAGACCTCATCTCTACAAAACATAAAAAAATTAGCCCAGCATGGTGGCATGTGCCTATAGTTCCAGCTACTTAGGAGGCTGAGGGAGGAGGATTGCGTGAGCCCAGGAGTTCGGGGCTGCAGTAAGCTATGATCACACCACTGCACTCCAGCTTGGGCAACAGAGGGAGACCCCGTCTCAAAAATAAGTAAGTAAAGTCTATTAAATAAAAAATATTTTTATATAATATAATAAAAAATATTCAGTTAAATACAGAACTACAGAACAGCAAGAGCATGTGAGCTGGGAGAGGAATAAGTGGAGTTAATCTTCAAGGCTCTTGTACTGACCAAGAGGAGAGCAAAACTATTGATTAACCTTTGATAAGTTAAGGATGTGGCATAATTTCTGTGGTAACAAATAAAAGAATAGAAAGGGTACAAGACTTTCAAACCAAAAGAGGAAATGGAGAGCCTTTAAAGCAAGAGAGTAACACAATAATATTGGTATTTTTAGAAATATAACTGGTGGCAGTTTAGAGAAAGATGAATGGGATGGGAGAGACTGACTGTTACAGTTATGGATGAGGACAGTCTGGATTAAGGCAGCAGCAACGAAGGCAGAAAAACACTTAAGAAATTTCAGAGAAAGAAGAGACATAAGTTGACAGTTGACTACATGTGAAATAAGGAGAGAATCAAATAACTACTAAAGTAAATCAAAGGGAGAAGACAACATGAAAGCAAGCATAATAATAAATCAATCAACAGTTCCTTAAAATGCATCAGCATAAGTATAGACTATTTTTCAGCATTTATGTTTATTAAGCATTGTCTAGCATGTATCAAATATAAAACATTTAAACATTTAAAAAAAAAAGAAATGAGCCAGGAACAGCGGCTCAAGCATGTAATCCCAGCACTTTGGGAAGCCGAAGCAGGAGGATCACTTGAGGCCAGGAGTTTGAGACCAGCCTGGGCAACATGGCAAGACTCCCGCCCTCACTCTGCCGTCTCTACAAAAAAATAGAAAAATTAGCCGGGTGTGATGGCATACGCCTTAGTCCCAGCTATTCAGGAGACTGAGACAGGAGCATCACTTAAGTCCAGGAGTTTGAGGTTGCAGTGAGCTACAATGATGCCACTGCCCTCTAGCCCAGGCAACAGAGTGAGACCCTGTCTCAAAAAAAAAAAAAAAAAAAAAAAGTAAATGGTATTGGTGTGTGAAACAGGTAACACTAGATATCCATAACTGAAAAATTGCTACAATTAACTACATGACAGGAGGGAAAGGTATCAATTGGTTAAACACCTTTTCAGAAGTCAAATTTGATTATTTAAGGTGATCATGTATCAGACTTACAACTTTATAAAATGTAGAAAAAGAGAACATTTTTCTTTAAGAAAACATTCAATCTCTACTATGTGGTACTACTTAAAAGTGTATGATCTTGCTTCAGGCTCTGTAAAGTGATGATTCTTATTGTGCCAAAACAGTCCCACTTTTCATGGCTTCTCATTTTGCTTTTCCTTTCCATGCCATCTACACACTGCATAATTCTTTCTAATCAATATAACTAAAATCAATGACATTAATCAAAAAAGCAGGTTAGAGTGAAGAATACAAAAAAAAGACATCCTATTTTCTTTGAACTTAAGACATATAAATGTACATTCTTTTGCCAGTCTGTTGAGGTAGGCCCTTTGAGTTACAGATCCACTGATTGCAATCTTACACAAACCACACCCATAATACATCATCTACAATTTCCAGTTTCGATTTCTTTAAAAAGTAAGAACTTAAAAGGTACTTGCCAAGGATTTAAATGAAGGGATTCTTCTAAATTAAAAAATATATATATATAAATTTTTACAGACATCTCCTTCTTCTTACTGACTCACCTTATACTTAGTCTTTCTAGGGCAGTTAACTTCGTTTTCAAGGAAACAATTCTTTCGTTTTGCAATCGTATTTCATTGGTTTATGCAATTTTGTGTTAAATTATGTAATTACAGTACAAGCCCAAGTTGTCATAAAATGATCCTTGGCAAGTCTATAATTCAACTGGTGGGAGCAATGCAGTGATCATCAGTCAGTACAGCTGACAAAGAGAGAATAAGAGTGCCCATTAATTCAGTGAGCTGAGTAAGTACAAATTTGTTAACCAATATCCATGTTATAAAATATATAAATTCACTTCTTATTGCTCCTATTGTACTTGGAACAGTACCTGGCACATCGTAAGTACTATAAGCTATTATATTAGCATTAATATTCAACTAGGTACAGTTAACAATGCATGCAAGAGTGAAATTCCACCTACTTTATACAGTCTCCAGAATCACAGAGACTACCTGTACTTAAGCTGTCAAAAGGGAGCAGAGTAGGGAACATAAACTGCAGCAGGTCCTGACTGAAAACATATGAATATAAGATACAGTCAGTTTCGCACTACTGGAAGTGGATTATTCAGTGCTTAAAGAAAGAGATCTTAGAAAGTAGAATAGCTCACATATCAGGTCAACAAGAAATAAAGTAGGTTCACAACCTAATTTAACCGTATCACCTCAAAACTGCTAAAAGGATAGTTCCAGGTCCTCCTAAAAAGTGGCAGCTAGTCCATGAGTTCGATGTTACAGTGAGCTATGATTGCACTCCAGCCTGGGCAACAGAGCAAGACCTTGTCTTTTAAGAAAAAAGAAAAAAATGTTGCAGCTAGACTAGAATGAAAGCCCACTATAGGCTTCTCAGTGTATATTAGGCTACTTTTCCCCATCATCAACTTACCAATGACAGAAAACATCAATCTTCTAAACAAAAGCCATATAGTGCACCCCAATGCCCAAAACAAATGACTTTGGTTTACCTGTTATTATGAAGTAAATATGCTAACAGAAAGAGAAACTGAATGCGTATAAACACGCTATGTAAGAAAATTAAAATTTTCACTATGCAAGAAAATTAGAAATTAAGAATAAAAAGCCTAAATGTAAGTAATGAGCAACTTAAATGTAAGTAATAAACATGGAGGTTTGGCCATTTTGTTTTAGTCTAAGTTTTGCGATGTATATCTAATTTGCAGTACACTGTAAAAAACTTGAAGTAATATGATAGAAGATCTACAACAACCAGGAAGTTCAAAGACTGAAGCTACTTATAACACTCTTGTCCACTAGGAAAGAAACCACAGTGGCACTGACTTTCTCCCTTCTATGGACATCAAAAAGTGCTGAAAATGTTATGAACAGTTAGGAGAAACTCAAGAGACAGTCCATGAGGCTGCACCAGTCCCACTAGATGGCACCATCATGGGGAAGTCACTCTGCTCTCCCATTTGGAGCTGCAAGGGCTGAAATCTCTCTTGATCTTTGAAAAACTAAAAGCTGTCATCAACACAGTGATATCCTCATTGGGAAATTATGATCCATAATGAGAATTCAGAGCCAGGAGGAGGAGTTCTTCCAAAAGCACCCTTTTCTCCCAGTATCACTACTCCCTCCCCACCCCCATTTCAAATTGGTGGTCTGAGAGATACAATGTCTTGCTGGTAAAAGAAATCCTACGAAATAGAAATTTTCTTTTTCCAGCTCTGTAAACTACAGAATAATTTACTCATTTTCTTTTTTTCAAGTTTCTTTGCTATGGAAAAAAAAATATTCTCCTGCTAGTCCTCAAATAACATTTTATTGTCATCAATATAGTTATCATGACCAGAAATACCAAAATAACATACAATTAAGGGTACAGATGAACTTTTTGTATGGAGAACTTCTTTCTCTCTATGTTAAAGGTAGAACTTGCTATTAAACAGGTTACTGTACTGAAGTTTTCTGACACCTTAGTTACATGACTGAATTGGGCAGCAAAATTCAGAATGCCACTCATTCCCATCACTTATTCCCTACTCCATCAAAAGAATACTTGAATATAGCCATCATGAACCCAAAAACAGAATGAAAGAAAAACATTCTAACAACAAAGACCAGTGAGTTTAAACTACATACAATTCGAATACAAACTTACTGACTTACTCAGTGGGGGACCATTTGAACAGACAGATCTAGGTAATAGCCTTATGCTAAATCTCCAGGTTAAAAGACACACCAGAGGTCATAATTAAGTAACCAATTGAACCAAAGATCAATTTAATACTCAAATATACTGCTCACTTCTATTTGAACCTACTTCATCTAGATCAGAGGATTTACACTTGTAAGTATAACTTCAATATATAACAATGCCCAGGAGGATAGCCACTCAAAAGTGCCACAAAAGTCAGTTATTTAATTAAGTGGCTAAAGAAATTAAGAATGAATGTGTAACAAATCCTGTGATCCCCACAGCACCTTGTCACAAGCTCTAATACAGCTCTCATCACAGTGTCATTTCTGTCTCTCTCTCTCTCTTTCCACACTGCAGGTTTGGAGACACTGTGCTGAGATACCATCCCCAACACCTTGCACAATGCCTAGAATACAGAAGGCACTCAGTATCTGTTGAATGAAAAAAATTATTAAGCTATCCCCGCTCACCAAAATTGTGAGCCAGTTTTTCCAACTAATCCTTAACACACACCTCCTCAAAGAAGCTGCTAACCAAGGCATAAGACTAACACTGAGTTTACCATGAAACAGGATTTTTTGAAAAGCACAGAAAGAAACGTACCACACTGGTTAAAGATCAAAAATGTACACGTTAATGCACTGTAAGATGTTTAGTAGCACAAAACTTAAAAATTTACATTCACACATCTCAAACCCAAGCAATGTGACAATCTTGGACTGATGAAGCTTTTAAAGAAAACATCATAAATATATTTTACATATTGTATCAAAATCTTAAATGTTTTACATATTGTACTAAAATCATCCTAGGAGCACAAAAGGCTGGACTAGCAGGTACATAAGGCTGCATAGGAAGTCATAACATTACTTAACTTCATACCTGCCCATTAATGGGGGCTTCATCTTATTTTATGCTCCCTCAACAAAAATAAAAACAGTAACAAGGAAAAATAGGTGGCGTGAGAAAGCAGTCTGGGGGTGCAACCAGGAACAATCTGCTGAGCTGCAGATTTGGAGAAATGACAAGACTTTGCAGAGGCAGATTTTTCAATACTCCACCATGTAACTACCCAAAAAGTCCAGTGTAATGAAGCTGTGCAATGGCATATAATTAACAGTTTCTTTCTGAGTGACTGAGAAGTTTTAACAAAATATGGCATACAATCTACATACACATCCTGTGAGTATTCTTGCAACAGGACCCATGAGAAACCTCTCCTATACGAGAAAGGAGAAAGAAACATAAACTCCCATATAGAACACCCTCAAATGTACTATTAAATGATTACCGGAACGACTGGTAGGACTTAAAAGTTCATTGGAACGATGAGCCAAATCTTCTCCCCTACAATCTATCAGAATGGTCCACCCAAATTGCTCTTCATTGTTTTTAAAATGTGTTTAAATTCGACTATGAATAGTGTTCATTATCATCATTTTACTCACCTTACTAACACCAACTCCAGTAAACCTGGCCTCTAATAATTCCTGCCGTCGTGGGTCCAGGCTATGCAATTCTTCCATCATTTCTACTGAAAAAGAAAAAGTAGGCTGTGAAACCATAAAAACTAAAATGTGAGGAACCAACTTTATTTATAACAAAACTCACAGTAATGATTTCACTGAACGGTCAAATACAGGTAAACCTCAAGTAAATATAGCATACAAGTGGTAAACTACAACGTGCTGCATCAAATAGTAATACATTTAAAGTTATAAAGCGGCTCAGAAGTCCTCTTCTATGAGAGCCACTTACTCTTCCCTAGTTCTGATTTAACAGCAAAAAAAAGAAAAAAGAAAAAAGAAACACCTCAAACCCTTCATATAATCTCTGTAAAAGTTGCAGAGGAGGAAAAAGCAAGGGCTAGCTTGCAAAAAGAAAATTCCTTCTATCAACCTTTTAATCTAGCTAAGTACTTCCAGATATTTCTTTCCCAAACACACTGGAACTAGTTCTTACACTAAAAATATGAATCATTAATAATAATTTCCAAAGAATATAGCATGAATCAGAAACTACAAATAACTTCAAATAACATTATTATATAGCTTTCTCTGAAGAGCTCACAGTAGCTCATGACAAAATTAATTAATTATTTTAAACTTAATAGAGAACCCATGGTAAAACCCATCAACCTGCATTCACTCAGGAAATTAATATAGCTCCGTAACAATCCCTTTACAAAATCTTTTTCTGACCACTCCCTGGAGCAGTAGGTTTCTCTGGATATCTGCTTTTAGCAGTCCTTCCAAGCAGGGAGGGGCAGAAGGACACCATTTTTAAACTCCTTCCATGACCAATTAGTGCACGGGCTACTTTCAGCAAACATATTCATTCTTTGCAAGAGATCAACTCTTGCACGACCCACTGAAAGCCTCTCTTTAATATTAAAAGTGGAAAAGGAGCATATATCATTACATAGAACCCCTTCAAACACTATTATTAAGTAGCTATTGGAATGACTAGTGTGATTTTAAAGTTCGGTGAAAACATGAATCAAACATTCTCTTCTGCAAGCTAACACCACCACAATCTCCAGTAACAACCCCTCCAAGTCCTCCAGTTTCATTTCCCTTCCTGGATTGAGAGCCTGGGGCAAAGGGGAATGAAAGGGTGACAAATTTAAGTTTCACCCACACGTACAAGTGCAGATTAGTATGGGAATTAGGAAATTCTCAGAAGGGTTGAAAAGCATATTTTAAAAAAGAAAAAGGAAGAAAAAAGGAAATTGAGACAGTGAGTTTCCCCTGGGTGGCCTTCCTCGCGTCTCGCCCTGCCCTAACCGAGGTCGGAATGGCAGAGGTTGCAGTCTCTCCCAAACCCCAAGGTCTCTCACATTTCCCAAACCTCCATCCCCAGGCCTGGCCCAGAAAATGACGCCCCAGCGGTTATTCCATTTAATGTCAACTCATGTTAAGGAAATATCCACTCTGTCTCATTCCAGCGGGGCCTTGAACTGGGATCCTCCCTGTAGCCCACAGCAGGGAAGCAGGACCGATGGGGCCTGGCCCCGGCGCCCCTCGCCGGCTCCAAACTTTCCCCAACTCCAGGCCCACCTGTCACGGAGAAAGGGAGGGCCAGCTCTCGGGGGCGCCCGGGAGGCTGCCGGGGCGCCCCCCTCTCTCCGCCGGTAGCCGGCCTCACTCCCAGGCCAGGGCCGCCTGGGCCTCCCCCATTTTCGGCCCGGCCCCTCGGCGACCCGCAGCCCTCGGGAAGCCCCTCCCGCCTCAGCGCCGAGGAGCTGAGGTCCGACGCCGGCCTCAGGGTGGGCCTGGGTCTCAGGCTCCACAGGCCGAAGGGGTCCCCGGGACGGTTAATGCCGCAGGCCCAGCGCCCTCCCCCGCCCGGGGCTCAGCCTCTCACCTGCCGCCGCCGCCGCCGCCGCTCCACGCTCCTCCAGGGAGGGGCCCCGACCCGACCCGGCTGCGGGCCGCTCCGGTGTCCCCCTGGGCAGGCCCGGGGCGGAGCCGGGGCCTCTCCTGAGCGCCGCAACCCCCCGCCCGGGCAGCCGCCACCGGCGCCGGGCTCCACGAGAGGGCGGGCGGGGGAGGGGGACCGCGGAGGCCGCAGATCCCCGGGCTCGCGTACAGAGCCAGGCGCCCGACGCGGGCCCGGGCCCGGGCGGCCGCGGGGGGCGCGGGACTGGCCTCCTGGCGCCGGACAAAGGCCAAGGGAGGCACAGGAGGGCCCAGGCCCGGCCGGGAGGTGGGGGCCCGCTCGGCTGGGGGCCACTCGGGTGCGGCGCGGAGGGCGGGGGGGGGTCGGAACCGCTGGTGCCCAGGACCCGCCTCCGGCCCCTTAATCCGGATCGGTTCGGTCCGGATTAGTAGTGATCGGTGTAAACACACTAGTGAAACCGCGTGTTTCCTCGCGAGATTTGCACGGCTGGGAGGCAGGGGGGGTCCTGGGGGGGTGGGGGAAGCGCCGACAGTGGGGGAGGAGGGGGAGGGGACGAGGAAGGTGGGGGGCTCCCCACTGCCCCGGCGCCCCGCCTCCTCCAATCAGCGGCCGGGCTGGCGGGCAGGGGTTAACCAGGGGACCCCGCGCCGGCGGAGGAGGCCGCGCCTCGCCGGGAGGCTGCGGGCGGGCGACGGGCGGTGCTGGCTGGCTGGCCGCGACGCGAGGGGAGGTCGGGCGGCCTGGGAGCGCCCCGCGGCCGTCCCGGGCCCGAGTCCCGGAGCCCCCGCCGCCGTCTTTGTGTAACCGGCCCCCGCCCCGTGGGACCGGCCCCGGCCGGGGCAGTCGGATTGGCGCCCCGGGCCGCGGACCCGCGCTGGAGGGCCCTGGCTGCCCGAGCCGGGCCTTTCCCGGATCCGCCTCGCCGACCCCGCGCCCACCTAATCCCTCGTCTCCGCGAGTTTGGGTGAGAAGTGGGGTTGCTGTACCCAGGGATGGATTGTAGAGGAAGAAACCCGTGAGCCGGTGGACCCCGCCCGAACTTCCTGGAGACGCCCAGTTAGTGAGTTCGCTGTGCCCACCCGTGTTCGCGGGTTCCCACGCCGCCACTCTCCAAAGCCGCCGTCCCGCTCCCGAACCCCCACTTGGTGCCCGGGAGAGCGGGCTGCGTGTTCCCTCTACATACCTGGTTGGCAGGGCGTCTCCAGGGACAAAATGTGCCCTGGGATCAAAGCTGAGCCCCCACCCCCACCAGGACGCTGCCCTCCGGAAGGGGGGGGCGCTGCCCCCAAGGGACTGTCCCCGGGCACCCGAGGGGAGGTACCATTTCAACCTCAGATTAAAAACATGGCCCTCCTGGGTACTTAGGGGGGTCTGAGGGCAAGTGTTCGAATGAAAAACACGGGCCTGCCCCTCATACAGTGTCTGCTGAGGAATGAGAACTATGGAAGGGTGAGCTCTTGCGGGCAAGGAGGGCTTCCTGCGTAGGAGAGGGCTCCCGCTCTGATCACCAGCACCAGAGAAGAATCACATTCTTCACTGACTCCCATGAGCCGCGACACTGACTTCAATGCAACTACCCAACTTATTTTCCTCTGATGCTTCCTTGATCACATGTCTGAAGATGACTTAGGGATTACAAGCAAATCACGAGGGGAAAAATTCAGACCTTGAATACCAGCCTTGAACTTTTCCAGGGGTAGGCAAGTACTCCAAGTGGAGTTTCTGCCCTATTTCTTTCTTATTACTTATTAATTCTTCCATATGTTAACAGAACATTGACCTACTCAAAGGACAAAGGGTGGCAGTTTACTTTTTGTTAGTTCTCCAACCTTCCAACCCCCTGGGGCAAATTCAAGCACTGTGGAAAAACTCCATTAAACCAAGAGTCATATTCCTCCAGATCACAGACTGCTTGGGAAGTTGGACACACATATTTCCAAAGAGAACGGTGTTTTGAAGGAGAGGGGGAGAGGGTAGGGAAAAAGGGCAAGGTAGAGGACTGCAAGGGAGTCCAGCCTCCACTGCATGATAGGGACACGGCAGGAGAACCACAGAGCGGATGGTGTGCCTTCCACTGCACAAAAGAAAAGCAAATGAAGCAAGCTCTTTCATTACAGCCAATGATCAAGAAAGTAACTCCTTCAGATGACACTGGAATGTCTTAAATCAGGAGAGAAGAGTTTAAGAGAAAGCACTGACAGAGAGAGCTGACTTCCAGCCCAGCTCTTCCACAGACAAGCTGCCTGGGCCTGTTATCGAACCTTTTCAAGTTTCGCCAGCCTCATCTGTGAAGGAGGGATCTGGGCTAGAGGATTTCCAAAGTCCTTTCCAGGTCTAAAAGGCTATCATAGTCCATTTTTTAAAGTAATTATTTGAAATATTCATTGGAACACAGGGAGAAATGAGATTTCTAGTTTCCCGTTTCCTACTTCGTTTTTCTCTACATGTCAAAGAATTTACACCATATCACAGCCTGCTCTAGATGTAGTGCCCATCCCAATGGGAATTGCTCATAGGAATTTCATGGATTTGCTGACATCAGAGATTGGGTGCTTCTAGTTATAAGCATCATATAAATGGAAATATCAACAGTAAGGCAAGAGACTATAGACGACAGGACTTATCCTTTCCCAGAGAAAGGATATTGTCAAAAGAAATCCTGTTGTTGTCAGATGGTTCCTCTTTATAATGTGACATACCTTGGGTTCATGAATCAACTTGTTTAAAGTGTGTTTGATCACATAGCACCTTTGTGAGACTCAACATATCATGGAATGGCAAATGGTGACATGCCCCATGCAAAGGCCGAGTTCCCATCAGCTGTCCAGAACTCAAACATGACCGAACTAGAAGATGTTCACATTGGTCATCTGGTCCTTTCTGCGTTCAGGAGTGTGAATGACACATCCTCCAGATTCATGTTCGTAGTCACAGGACCACAGAGCTGGCTGGATATGCATCAGATTAGTTTTGATGTTCCCCAAGGTGTGCTCTGCAGGTTTTGATACACTAATAATGCTTTAAAGGGAGTAAAGGTTACATTGGTCGAGCAGCTTGGGGACAGCTCAGGGTTAAAGATAAGCGGAATCCTTTATTGCATTACTTCTCAGAGCCTATAATGTGTAAGATGCATGTGTCAATCTCAAAGAGGAGGATTTGGTATTTGGTGCTTTCCTATCATTTGATTTTGGAACAACCGCTCTGGCTTTTGATTAGTTAGTTGGTTGGTTGTTTTAGGATACCTCATGGGAAAAGTATTCCAAGGAAGACACTGCATAAAACTAGAGTAGTTCAACCCTCGTTTGCTCTTTCACTGTACTGCACTAAAAATTGTCTAGCATTTTCTTGAATATTCCATAATATCCACCATCTTTATCAAAAAGATGGTGGCATACATACTGAGTGGGTTTATAGTGCTCAAACACTTACCGTGCATTACTGTGTGGCTGCTCCTCTAGTCCTTTTCTAAAAGGAGCCTGCAGTGGTGGCTAGGGGGACAGACTTCCTACCCAAAGTCCTTGGTTTTAATCTTGGCCCTGCTTCTTACCAATGTTGTAGCCTGAAGCAAGATATTTAACTTCTCTTAGTCTCCATTTCTTTATCCACAAAATGGTGTTACTACCTTAAAGAATTGTTGGAGGATTAAATGAGATGGTATATGTGCCTGACATAGTAATCCCTGAATTAATGGTCTCCAAACATAAAAGTCATATTTCTGCCAAGGATTTATACATTTGTCATTAGAATGATTTGGCAGCACACAGTTTAACTTTGGAAACCAGGCTGCCAGTGTACTGAGTCAATTAGTGGTACTCTTTTCTTCATAGCAGAAAAAGGACTTGATGTCTTAATGAAAGCATTACATTTGGAGGGGGGAGGGAATAAAGAAAATGTGAAAGTCACTTAACCTTTTGATGTTCTTCCTCCTCCTCCCCTGAGAAAGAGTTTCTAATAGTATGAAGAAATAGGAATTTGGTGAAGGCAATATTTCCATTATAAACTATGCCAGGTGGGCCAGCGTAGAACACGAGTCATGGGGTATTTGTGGTCTGACAGAACTGGGTTCCAATTCTGTCCCTTCCTTCACCTCTCAGATTCTTCATCTGAAAACTGTAGCCAGCATACCTAATTCTGTAAGTGTTTTCCATCAAAACTGAAATAATATTGAGAAATGCCATGTAACCATGCCTGCCATAGAGTAGGCATTTAGTCAGTGTTATTTCCTCTGTTCTCCCCATTCCCAGCAAAATGGAAAAGTGTTTGGTTGCCAGGAAAGTGCGCTAAGGACTAACAAAAATCAACAAAACCAGATCTTGGCCTTCATAAGATTCTCTGCCAGTCTCCTTTCTCTATCTGGGCTGTCATATCCTCCTCCTGCCCAGCTTGGTTCAGAAGCTCTTCTTAAGCAAGTCTCCTTGACACAGTTTTATTTATCAAGTCATGCATTCTTCCCCACAGCCTACTGATGCTGGAACAATCTTCCCTTTCTACTGGAGAGCAACCTCAACTCCCTCCCCAGTGTTACTTCTTTTAAATAATTGTCTTTCCCCTGCATTGTGTGCCTTCTTCCAAGCAGCTTAAATGTAACACAGAGCAAAAAAGAATAAACTCCACTTTAATGTAACAAACCTCCTCCTCTTAGCTACTGAATCCTCCATATTGGTCTCTCAGAAAGAAAACTTCAAAGACAGGGACAACAGCAAACACTGTATTGGTGGAAACTGACAAAGTATATATTTTTAAATCTCAATTCTTCCATTGACTTCTCATATTAGGCTTAAGTAATGAGTCTTCACATACACTGACACAGGTCATGGCGAACAAGGCCCTGAACCCTGTGCCCACAGAGACGGAAGAAGGGGATCACTGGTGAGGGGCAGGAGGCTTGGGGATGGATGGGTGTGATTAAAGAGTGGCCTTTGAATCATGCCATGTAGATGGGAGCAACTCTAAAAATTTCCTGAAGAAATATAAGGACTGTGGGTTTCAAATCATTTTGAATATTACAGGAAGATTGAAGGGAGAACCAAAGGTAGAGGAGAAGAGAGAGGGAGACAAACTACCTGATGCTACACACCCAGCACTGGGCTAGGGCCTGGCACACTACAGTGAAGCATGACCTTCCCATAAAGCAGGCTGTCCTGCCCCTCACTAAACCATGCAGCTCTGGGGGATTCCATTAAGACCAAAATGGGTCAGTGGGAGACATTAAGAGAGACAGGAGCCAAGCACAGTGGTGTGTGCCTGTAGTCCCAGCTATTTGGGAAGCTGAGGTGGGAGGATCACTGGAGCCCAGGAGTTGAAGCCCAGCCAGTTCAAGGCAACATAGCAAGACCATTCTCTTAAAAAAAAAAAAAAAAAAAAAAAACCTAGACTATTCTCCCTAGCGTGGAAGGTCTAGTCATTTGGCTGAATCAGGCTTTGCAGGCCATATTGTCTCTGTCGCAACTACCAGCTCTGCTGGTTAGAAATTAGAAGGAAAGCAGCCACAGACAATATGTGAAGGAATGAGTATGACTGTGTTCCAATAAAACTTTATTTGCAAAAACAGGCTGCTGGTTGCAGGGTACTTTGCCAACCTGTGTGATTCTCAAACTTTAGCTTGCATCAGAGTCACCTGGAGGGCTTGTTCAAGCACAGATTGCTGGGCCCCACCCCCAGAGTTTCTGATTCTGCAGGTCTAGGGTGGGGCCTGACATCTGGGTTTCTAACAACTTCCCTGGTGAGGATGCTGTGGATGGTCTGGAAACCACTTTGAGAAGCACTGAAGCCTCTCACCTCCCTTCTTTATGCACCTAACATGCTTTATTTCTACTGTAAATATAGCATTTATCATGTTATATTATGGTTAGTGGTTAGTGTGTGGTTCTTTGGGATCCTTTCTAAATCACTTCCCTAGCCTAAGGCCTGACAGCAGTTTGCTCATCATTCATTGACTGAACTCAAATGGGAGGAAGGGTCATGGTCATCCTCATTGTTCAAAGCCTTGGAAGATGAAGTAACCACCCAAGTTCACAGAGCTCATCAGGGTAGAGCTTGGACTGCGTCCTGCCCTGCTCTGCAGTGGACATTTCTCTCTGGAGCTCTGTGCAATCTGGAGCCAGCCCTGATAAGAGGAAAAGAGACTCCCCCCACCCCCCATCCAGAAACATACAGGGAGAGAGCCATTCCCTGCTTGGACTAAACCTTGGACCTGGACTGTTTCCCAAGGAAACAAAACGAGGGTGGGTTGAGGGTTTGGCTTGTTTAATTTTGTTATTTTTTGCTTTTAAGTGGACTATTTTACTTCGTGGTTTGTGAGTTGGGGGATAGCTATGTGCCGTGGAAAACCACTATTTCCAAGTTACAGGGCGTTTCAAGTTACCTGCAGTCAGGATGCTTTTGGAGTAATATTTGAGTCCTTGCCACATCTTTCTTTTTTCTTTTTTTTAAAGAGGCAGCCCAGGCCAGAGTGCGGTGGTGTGATCATAGCTCACTGCAACCTTGAATGATCCTCCTTGTCCCAGCCTCCTGAGTAGCTAGGACTACAGGCACACACCACCACGCCCAGCTAATTTTTAAATTTTTTGTAGAGACGGAGTCTCACTATGTTGCCCAGGCTGGTCTTGAACTCCTAGCCTCAAACAATCCTCCCACCTTGGCCTCCCAAAGCGCTAGGATTACAGGCATGAGCCACCTCACCCGGCCCTTTCCCCACCTTGAGTAGCATGAAGGACAACTCCTGGGTCCACCTCCCTCTTCTGGAACTTACCGCCCACCTCCTGGCTTTTGTCCTGAGGACACTGCAAGTAGAGCCAGACTTGTGACCCATGCATCCTTCCCCGCCTCTTTCTGAAGGTGGGAATGGAGGAGGCACTGTCAGGAACTCTCCAGAGACAGGTGGCTGCTTAGTGATGGGCTGGCTGCAAACTGCAGGCGTCTTCACGCCCTCCAGACCTGTCTGAAGGAGGCTTAAACAGGAATTTCTTTGATTTGCAAAGTTTTAAGATCATAACTACCTAACCTTCCGTGCCTCTTTCCAAATTAATAGAGGAAACCAGGAGTAAGGACTCTTCCCCTCCCCATCTTGATGGGCGCAATGAGAACTGCCAGAGGGCCAGAAAGCTCCTTATCTGAATTTTAGTGCAGAAAGGTGTGACCCAGCAACCCAGAGCACAGGGAAGTTAGCACAGCAGAGGAGCAGGGCTGAGCCTACAGCGGCTTAGAACTCCTTCTGATACTCCCTGTTCCCGCCACCTCGTTAGCCCTTCCTGCCAATCAGTTTTGCATCAATAAACTTTATGTTCGGAGCTTGGCCAGATGAATTAGAGGAGAGCAGCTAAGGACTGATCTCTGACCTTGGCACGTAAACAGCCTACAGATTGGACTTGACAGTTAATAAAGGAAAGGCCCAGCAATTCTCTGATGCCTTTTTGCCTTAATTAGATTGAGCATTCAGAGGCTATGGGGAAATCTTCCATTTGAAGAGAAAGACCCCGCAGGACAGGAAGTCACTTCTCCACTCCTTCATTCATTCAGACTGTCAGTCATTCAGTCACCAGTCGCTGACAGTTGTCAAGTGCCCTATTTCTTGTGCTCAGCACTGTGTTAACCGCTTTGGAGTCAAGTGGCTGCACGAATTCCAAGCGTCCATACCTGCTGGAGGATTGTGTACAGCCAGTCAGGAGTACCAGCTTCGGTTCTAACAAATCTGAGCTTGAATCCTGATTCTGCTGTGTGACTTTTGGCAAGTTATTTAACCTCTCTGCCCTCAGCTTCCTCTTGAGGTTAATAGTACCAACCTCCACAGGTTGTCATCAGGACTAACTGAGACCATCTGTGTAAAGCAGCACAGAGCCTGGCGCTCGGCAGACTCGCCATGGACTGTGCACTTGGCTAGCTGAGCTGGCTCGCAGGAGCTGAGGAGCACCCTCCCTCCCTTCCCCCTTCCCTGGCACTATGCCAGTCACTAGGGGGCCGATGATGACTCATACACAATCCCTGCCCTGGATATTAGAAACCTATTGTTGATGAGGCTTAGTTTCTTCATCTCTAAAATGGGGTAGCGGTGATAATCCCATTGAGAGATCTGGAAAGAGCGTTAGTACAGAAGCCTGCAAATGAGTTTTGCCTAAGGGAAGGACTATGGGAATATTAGATTACAGTGGCAGCCTATGGCTTGTCATCAGATGCCACTGGAGCCCTGGGGGATGTCTTTCATAGATATTTTTAAATTCCTGACCCTACTTCATGCTATATTTGCTCACACATGGAGGTTTATTCAGTGTTAATCACATTAATGTGCTGTTTCATTTCATGCTGTGTGATGTGAACTTCAGGGAGAGCCAGGAGAGAGCAGAATTTACTCTCAAAGGGACCTCATACTGTGCTCACCCAAAGGGCACCTTGTCAAGGCATCTCAGAGCCCACAGACTTCTGGGCCACCCCCTGGCTTCCCCAGGGGTGCCCTGAAGCCTTAAGAAGTCTGCCTTTGAAGTGTCTCTATATTTATTGGTTTTTAACCCTCAATTAGAAACCTAGGCAAGTGTCTAGTTTTTAGTGCTATCCTTAATTCTTAAACAACCCAGACCTGTGCTGTTCAGTAGACACTCCCCAGCACTTCACAAAGGGACCCTGAGTGTACAGGAGTTTGGAGGGTTGGAGGATCCTTCGAGATCTCCCAGTTCAACTTCCTTATGTTACAGATGGAGAAACTGAGTCCCAGAGGTATGCAAGGACTTAAATCTCTCCTCTCTTGGCTCCTTCCCTAAACTGAAAAACTGTCTTCGTTCAGATCTTAAACGCAAAACACATTCCACAATTTTTTCTTGGCCCTGTGCCCCAGTCAGCCAGCCCTTCTCTGCCTGAACCACCCATTGTCCTCCTGGCCCTCTCAGCCGACAGCCTCAGATCCTACTTAGTGAAGTAAGACAGGAATCATCCGACAGGAAGGCCCACCACCAGGCCCCTCTCTGCAGCGTGGCCAAGGGCCACCCTCCGGGCACCTGCTCCTCCACCCTTTTGCCGTGAACCTCAAACCCCTTGCTGACATTATTACCTTCTCCCCTTCCATGGGAACATTCCCGTTAGCAAACATATATGCTCTCATTTTCAAAAATGTGTAAATTGTCTAAAACCCACCTTTAGCCCCTCCTTTGTTCACTCTTCCTTTTTCTAATTTATATTCTTTTTTCCCAACTTTTTCTTAGGAAAAAATTAAGCTGACAAAAAGGCTGAAAAAATATTAAAACACCTTCCACCTAGATTTTTCCAATTAGCATTTTGCCACATTTGCTTTCTCTGTGTGTGTGTGTGTGTGTGTGTATTTGTAGATGTTGAGTTTGTTACTGTGAACCACTGGAAAGTTTCAGGCATCCTCCTATTCAGCCCTCAATACTACAATAAATACCACAATGTGTCTCCTACCAGGATTCTCTCTTACTACAGACCATTATCACACACAAGCAATTGAGTGCTGATATGACATTATCTAATATAAAGTCCTTTTTCAAATTTCCCCATTTTGCCCCCAGAAATGTCCTTCATGGCTATTTTTTAATCCAGACTCCAGCCAAGGCTGAGGCCAGGCACTGGTGATCATGTTGTTTACTCTTCCGCCAATCCCAATTTAACCTCCAGCTCCATCCCTCCACCCATATGGTGGTGGTCAAGGTCAGGAGTAATTTCCATTACCAGACTTAAAGGATCCTCTGCCCTGGGGGGGAGGGGCTCAACAAGGGCATTTTCCTCTGAGCATCTGGGTCCCAACTCATTGGTCCCCATGGACACATCTAGACCTGTGGCTTTAGACACCAGCTGTACATGGATGCCACCTACACGTCCAGCAGCCCTGTCCAGGGCCCTCCACTCCAGACTGAGGTATCTACTGCCTTCTCGGCATTTCCACGTGGATGTGCCATGGGTGCCTCAGGGTGTCTGAACGGAAATCTAGATGTCTTCTCTTCTTCCCTGTCTCAGGAGTGGAGTAGCACCACCATCACCTGCCTTCTACCTTTGAGTGCACCCTTTCCCTCCAGCCCCTGGGGCCTGTGTGGACTCACCTCTCTCTGGCCAGCACTGGAGCCTGCTGCACGATTCCTTGCCTGGGACCCGGAGGGGCCTCAAGACCTGCTCTCCACCCTTGCTCCACCCCCACAATACCTGTTCCGCCAAGCTAACTTTTAAAAATGTAAACCAGATCCGGTCACTCCCTCCCTTAAAACCTTTTGTAGTCGCAAGAAAGCATCTCAACACAGGAGGGCTCATGGGCCCCGCCTCTCTCCAGCCTCCTCCACTATTCTCTCTGGGGACCCTCTTAGGCGCCTGCCTTTACCTCCTTGAGCGTGGAGATTTTCCCGTCTGGGGCTGTCCCTGCTGTCCCTGCGCCTGCCACGCTCTCGTCCTGGGTCCCCAGTGGCTGCCTCCTCCTCCGCCCTCCCGGCAGCCCGCAGCCCCCCAGCGCTCACGCCTGATCCTGCGCCTGAGCGGGCTGCCCTCTCCATCCCGGCTCCGATTGGTTCCGCTTGTGGCACGCGCGCCCTCGTCCACTCATCTGGACACAGGCTGGGGAGCGGGAACACAAGCTAGTCCGGATCTATTGTCATAGTAGTCATTACTATTATATGCATTTTTCTTCTGATTTTAAAGGTAATTAAAACAATTTCCAGGGCCCGTAAAACTATCATGGGCCTAATGGAGCAGCTCTGACTCTGCCTGAGGGCAAAAACTGAAATTCTCTGAAAGCCAGAAGCTCTTACCTCCTCCTCACTACTCTTTGAGATGGAAGAGAAGACATGCAGATTAGTGCTTTCTGCTACAAATCTTATCAAGACTCACTAACACGTGTTTATTCTCTCCAGGCTAAAGTTGCCAAGGAACTTGCCATCAAGATAACTGCTAAAGAGTCTAGGAGCCCACAGAGGTTGGCATTCAATGCTGTTAAGGTGTGAGGATTGCACTGTGGGGGCCACTAGGGCTGTCAGATTATTAAACTGGATTTCCAGTTGAGGAAAACAGAATCAGGGAACTTTAGTATGCAGAGAACAAATGGTGATTCCAGGATTTCAACCCCAGTCTGTTCTCTCGGGTTGTTTTGGACAGATTGGGTTTGAGGTGCCCAAGGGCCTTCAGGGGAGAGAGGTGTCTAGGAGGTATTTGGATAAACTAGTTCAAGGCTCAAGAGAGATCTTTAGCTCGTGACATAGATTTGCAAATTATCCGTGTATTGGTGGCATTTAGAGATTCAAATTGGATCAGCTCATTCACTCTTTTGCAGTCTTTTGCAGTCTAGAATTGTTTCTGCACTTTTCTGACCCAATCCCCTCCCTCAGGCAGCTGGGCAGCCTCGCCCCCCTGCTGGCTCTCCTCCTTGCTTCTGAGCTGACATCTGGGGAGTGCCTCCTCTCCACAAGTTTGGGGCTTCCATCTCTAGCCCCACTATTTCTCACTGGATGGGATGACAGGACTTGACATTCTAAGTACTCACCCACCCCATAAATATTTATTGAGCACCTTCTACGTGCCAGCACCCTTCTAGGTACTGAGGACCACTATGAGCAAAGTAGACAAAGTCCCTGACCCCAAGGAGTTTACGGTCCAGGCCGGAGGCACACAATAAACAAGGAAACACCTGAGAATAGTAAGGAAGCCAATGCCCTGATGGGGGGACCGAGGGCCTGCAGGAGGCAGGAAGCACTCTCACAGGGACCAGTCTCAAGTGGTCCAGTCTTGGCCTGCCTGGAAGGCCACCTGTGGGCATAGAGGAGCAAAGGGAGAGGAGAGGGGCTTGGAGAAGCAGGAGAGGAAGGCAGTAGGGGCCTGCCCAGGGCCAGTGAGAAGGCGCCATGCAGACAATCCCATCCTGTGAGCCTGATCAGCAGACGTGGTGGGAAGGGAGCAATGACTGTCAGAAAAGTCCAGAGGAGTCAGCTCTTCCCTAAGGATGGAGAGAGGGTGGGAGGAGCAGGAAAGGCAGCAGCAGGACTGATTACATCATGTGCAGATGGGGGGGCCTTGTTAAAAAATCTTGAGAATTTAGGCCTGGGCAGTGGCCTGCACCTGTGGTCCCAGCTACTCAGGAGGCTGAGGCAGGAGGATCCCTTGAGCCCAGGAGTTTGAATCTAGCCTGGGCAACACAGTGAGACTTGGTCTCTTAAAAAAAAAAAAATTATTAAGAATTTCAAGCAGCCCGGCGCTGTGGCTCACGCCTGTAATCCCAGCACTTTGGGAGACTGAGGCAGGAGGATCCCTTGAGCCCAGAAGTTTGAGGTTGCAGTGAGCTACAATGACCCCACTGCACTCTAGCCCAGTGGTTCGAGCTAGACCCTGTCTCAAAAAAAAAAAAAAAAAATTCAAGAAGGTGACAGCAGAGCACAGCATGAAACCAAGCGCGGGCCCTCTGTAACTGAACAGGTCACAGCCCAGAGGTGGCCCGGAGCCTCGGGAGCCCCTGGAGAGAATGAGGTACCAGAATCCCAGTCCCCCTTCACCCAGGCTGAGCTGAGCCTCACAGGCACGGCCCCACCCACAGGGTAAAGGTGGGGGGTTTCAGTTTTCTATTTTGTTGAGAATGTTGCAATTTGGACAATGTTGCAAAATGGACATAACTTTGTAGCTGGTTTCATGTACTTTTGATCGTTCCATTACACTTCTGACAGCTGCAGGTTTTCTCTTCCCTGGGAGGTTTGGGGTGGGGACAGTGTTTCCTCGGCTCCACCTCGGCCCCAGCAGGGAGCAGGGTTAACATCTGAGCAGGTGTAACGTTTTCCCAGGCTGGCACAGCTGGTTGGAGCCAAGAATGTGTAAACCCATATTTTATGTCAGACATCATTTGCATCAAACTACCCCTCCCTAGTCTAAGGCTAATTACCTCACGATTAGCAGTAGTCGTCTGACCTTGGTAAACCCTTTATCCTCCTTGAACTTCAGATTTCCTCATCTGTAAAATGGAGATAATTATACTTATATTTCACGAGGGCACTGTGAGGATTAAAGATATGAAAAGCTTTTTAAAGAGTCTTAAAGCCTAAACCAATGCCAGCGAGTGTTAGTGCAGATCTGCTCAGCACTCGCCTGCAAGGTGTGGACGGGGGCTCTCAGGACAGCTACGGCTTGATGGAAACCTCTCAGTGCCGTCTAGCTCCCTGGGCTCTGGTATATTCTGAACAATCAACTTCTGATCTAAATTCAGTTTCTGAAGCAGCTTCCCTTCCCGGGGAGATTCCCTTGGCTTGTCGTTTATGTTTCAGATCACAGATCAATAATCCTGCTTTATAAGCCAGACCCGTGTGAGTTGGGCTGGCTTCATAGTTTTAATAGTCCCTGGATGAACTGAGAATTCAGACCCTGAATGGGAGGGTCGGTGGGAAGCAGGTAATCATTCTTCCTCATTTCTTGGTACATAATGCACTTGGGTAACACTCTTATTAAATAAATGTGCTGAAGGCAGATACACTCATTACAAGAGTGAGCAGTGGTACCATAAGCTTACATTTGTGATGCTGTGTCCTGATGCTGCTGGGGCAGAGGGCGTGGGGAGTCTTCCATGGTCTTGCACTGGCTGTACCTTCTGCCTGGAAGATGTCCCGTGAGGGCTTTTTATTGTTATTTTTTTTTGTTTGTTTTTGTTTTTTTTTCCTTTTCAGACTCTACAGCTTCAGTAATATTGTTATTTTTTTATTTTTAAATTTTTTTGGTTTGTTTTCTGAGAATGAGGGCTTTTTAAAGCCTCTTCAGTAGGCCTTCCCTGACCCCACCCCCATCTGAGCACACCTTTCCTCTGCTCCCTGCCCCCTCTCTATCCTCCCTACCCTGCTTGATTCCTGGCACATGTCCGTCTGCCTGATACATGATTTATGGGTTTATTGTTGGAATTTCCCCATTCAAATGCTATAGTTCCAAGAAAGCTGTGACTTCACTCTGTCCCCTCCTGTGTTTCCAGACCTGGTGCTCAGAGCCTTTGGCTGGCAAAGGTATCCAGCTACAACTAATGATATTGTTTTGTTTTCATTGTACTTATCTTTTAAAAATACCTTCAATTCATGAGAAGTGACACTTATATTACATTTATAACAGTGATATAAAATTTCCTTTAAAAATAAACATAAGTTAAAAATGTAAGTAATTTTAAAAGATTAACGGTGATACTTGGATGTCAATATTTGGGAAGATGAAACAAAAACAGCTGAAGTCTAGGAAATCATGCTCCTAAGGAGGCCTTTTGGGGACTCTGCTTGGCCTGTAAACCATTGTGGGAACTGCTCACCTCCACACAAGTGAGAGCACATGTGCACGCGCACACACACACACACACACACACGCACTCTGCACGCCCACTATACAGAGACATCAAACATCAGCAGTTTGGTTATGGTCACCTCCTACAAGTGGACTAAGGAGCAGAGAGCAGCAGTCCTGAGGCAGATCTGGGAGGAGTGAGGGTGACTACACACTTCCCAGGGCTCTTCTTAGGCCCCTCTGCATTTCTGCCCTGGGGTCCATGACGCACCCTGTGCCCTTCTACCCTCCGTTGTTCTGGGTTTTTTGTCTAACTGGAGCTGTTGATACTTGTAGCCATAGCCCTGTACAATATTCTTCCGAAGTTAAATACACACTGTGTGTCGGGGTGTCTGTGCAGGGAAGGAGCTGGACAGGGCAGGGAGAAGCTATTTAGTCATTCAGTCCTCATTTATTGTGCATCAGCCATGGACCAGGTGCTTTGCTACTCGGCTAAGTGTTTAGAATACAAAGTTCCCCCAAGAAACTCATACTTTAGTGAGCTCCACGGAGCCTTAACTGCCCAATAAATGTTGAGGGGTGATGGGAAGCAAGGCCGAAGAGGGTGTGGGGGCTGCACATAGGGGATCCCTCAAGGCTCTCTTTATTCTGCTCACCTCCTTGGATGTGTCTCTCATGCTATTGCTGACAAGTGTTGAAAGTATAGCTCCTTCTAAGGACATTTTAAATTTTAACGGTGAAATCCAAACTCAGGGAAAGGAAGGTGGAGGGTGAATGAAGGCATGCAGGTGTGGCTCATCTCAGGGTAAAGATGCCAAGATGGATTCTTTGGTCAAAGCTACTTGTGTCTCAGGACTCCTCAGTGGCACATGGAATCAGACTGTGACTATCTGTCCTGAAACTTGGTCATGCAGTGTGTTCCACTGACTACAGCCAAGGTTCAAGGTCTAATCTTGAACCCAGAAATCTCCTAAAATAGAGTGAGGCAGCCAAGAGGCACCATTTCAGTGTTTTTACCTGGAGAGTTCACCATCAGCACTTCCTCCACCTCTTGACCAGGGTTCCCAAATCATAACCTGTAGACCAAATTAAGAAGCATATAAAAATCTGCAATGCATCAATGCAGCCGGGCTCTGAAAATAGCAGCTGCAGCCACAAATCAAAGAACAGGCCTTTGTGAGCAGAGTGAAAGAAACTGTTTGTCCTGGGCTCATCTTTTAAGCCACAGAGAGAATTCCCCACTCCTACTAAAGTAATGTCTTTAAGCAAAGATAGGAATCAATTACATGAAAGTAGGATGTAAGCACCTTAGATTTTCCTTTTCCTGCTAAGCTTTCCAAGGTCCTGATTTCCAACCAGAGACTAAGAGAGTGTGAACTTACATAAAGGGAGGTAGCAGACCTATTGCAAAGCATAGGTTTCACAGCATTAACAGAGGTCAGGCTCCAGATGAAACACAGAAGACAGGAGATGAATTCCTTTCAAGGTGGAAAACCCATGCTCTCCAGGTGACTGTGGTCACAATCTGATGCTGAGCACCACCTTCAGGAACATGGCTTCACACCAATAGCTCCAGTGCACCTGTCTCAAATTAAACTGTCCCTCATTTTTCAAACAACATTGAATTTATCTCCTCAGCCAATTTCACACTACTTGGGGAGATAAGTCTGTTTCAGAAACACTTCCCTATTAAGAGTCGCATCTAAACCACACAACTTGCTGAGCAGCTTCACACCTGGAGCTACTTTCCAGCCCAACACACTACATTCTTGCATTAAGTATATCAAGAGAGCATTCACAGTCAGGCTGATAGTTCAGAAAGTATGGATTTTTTGAGTGGCACTGAGGACATGCTTTAATGCCCCCAGAACATGTGTAATTGTCCTCTGCCTACCGCTAGAGATTCTAAGGCTGAAACATTACACAAAGTCCCTTACAGAGTTCAAGTTGGCCTGACAGATAAAAAGCCAGAGAGCTTAGCAGATGGCAGGGAATAAAAGGAGGTGGAGCAGGAGAAAGCTCATCTTTTCTATCCAAGCCCAAAGCCCAAGCCAGGTGCCAGGAAGATGGAATAAACATGGTTCTTGTTGCTTTGAAATGCTTTATGGATGCCAAGGGATGGTCTTTGGTGGAGCATTTAAACTAATATATCTATTCCTCATTTTAAAAGATAAATGAAATACCATTCCAGCAATTCATTCTTCTGTGCTGTGGCCCTGTGGGGGTGCTGGGCCCAGCACAGGGGGAGGAGGATGTGTAAGGGAGTGACGGTAACACTGGCGTAGCGTGGCTGTCATTGCCCAACAGAGGAGAGGAGGGCATCTACATGTGGGTGGTGGTGAAAGAGTTGTGATCTATGAGGGGATTGACCCAATAGGTAAATGTATTGAGGATCACGGGAGCCAGGTTCTTTACTGTGGGAAAGGGAGTTGTAAGTACAGAAAGGGAGAAAACTAGAATAAATTCTGTGGTACTTGGATTAGAATCAATGGTATTGATTTGAACTGAGAGTTTTCAATATATGTTAATATAGACGTAAGTACACACACATCCCTGAGCTCTATATAAAGAGAGGGCCTGGGAGCAGGAACACCCCAATAGCAATGAGCACACTTACTGCTCAGTTCTTGGCTTCTAAATAATACCTCTCCCCACTAAAAGAAACCAGAACTCCTTGGAGGAAATGGATGATTCCAGAGTGGGGCAGAGAAAGTACAAGATGAGTCTGAAACAACTTATGCTTGAAGTGCTCAGAGGGATATGTCAAAAGGTCACAGAAACCAGTTTGAAGGGGCTCTTTGTCCCACTGACCAAATCATACATGCATTAATAGCAATGGATCATACCACTGGATAAGCAAATACCTATGAGCCTATGTTGAGATAAGTAAATGACAAGGGAAAAGAGAAAGCTTTTCCTTATAGAATACCAACCAATAAATGTAGAAGGAATGGTGGGATTAGAAATCCCTATTTGGCAACCATCATAGCAGAAATTCAGCCAAGAAACAGCAATAGATACTGAAACTAGGGGGTAAAATTTGATGAAGAGGCCAGGTGTGGTGGCTCACTCCTGTAATCCCAGCACTTTGGGAGGCCGAGGCAGGAGGATCGCTTGAGGCCAGGAGTTCGAGACCAGCGTGAGCAAGAGTGAGACCGTGTCTCTATAAAATATACAAAAATTAGCTGGGCATGGTGGTGCACGCCTGCAGTCCCAGCTACTCGGGAGGCTGAGGCAGGAGGATGGCTTGAGCCCAGGAGGTCAAGGCTGCAGTGAGCTATGATAAGACCACTGCACTTCAGCCTGGGTGACAAAGTGAGACCCTGTCTCAGAAAAACAACAATAACAAAAAAGTTTGATGAAGAACAAGTTATTTATAGTCTCAAAACACTTCCTTACAAAATACTTAGTAACTGTGCAGTGGAAGAACCTGGCAGACACCATCTCAACTAAGTGACGTCATCAATAATGGGGAAATTCAAAATCATCTATCACCTGATACAATGCAATGGGAAGAACACATCACCACTTCTGATCATCCTGCCAAACAAAAATGCGTAAACGTGAACCAAATCATGAGGAAACACTAACCCAATCAGATAGTTTACATAATAGCCTGTAATCTTTTTTTTTTTTTCTTGAGACAGAATCTTCTGACCCTATTGCCCCAGCTAGAGTGCAGTGGTGTCATCACAGCTCACGGCAACCTCAAACTCCTGGGCTCAAGCCATCCTCCTGCCTCAGCCTCCTGAGTAGCTGGGACTACAGGTGCGCACCATGACACCCAGCGAATTTTTTCTATTTTTAATAGGGACGGGGTCTCGCTCTTGCTCAGGCTGGTCTCAAACTCCTGACTTCAAGTGATCCTCCCGCCTCGGCCTCCCAGAGTGCTAGGATTACAGGCCTGAGCCACCGCGCCCGGCCTGTAATCTTAAAATATCAGGGTTACAAAAGCAAGCCTGAAGTGTTCCAGACTGAAGGAGACTGAGACATAACTATTAAATGCAACACAATGGTGCTCTCGCGTGTGATAAGGACTGTCAGGAAAACTTGAGTGGTTTGTGGATGGAAGTAATGTTTCCGTGTATTTCTACTTGTGATGGACATACATGGTGATAAGGGATGTTGGGACATTGCCTTGTAACTTAGTCTCAAATGATTCAGAAAAAAATAATTCTTTGACTATCCTTGCAATATTCCTGTACTATATTTTTGTTAGTTTGAAATTATTTCAAAACAAAAAAAAAAATTTAAAAAAAAGGTGAAAGCCAGGCATCACTTTGAATTTTAAAGTTCTTTTCTTCATTTCCTTGTATTTTCTGAAATTTTAGTAGGTAAAATAATGAGAATATTTGTTTGAACTGAAAATCCAAAATGTAGGAATGAAGAATTGAAAATTCCTCACTTGCTATAATTAAGAATATATTGTATAACTGCATGGATCATCAAAAGGGAAACATGTAAAAATAACTGAGAAACAGCAGGACATAAAGTAACAGTGGTGACTGATCACATTCAGAAGTGAAGTGATGTGGCTAAAATTAAGAAGTTCTCTCAATTCCTTTCATGTCAAACATTTAAGGGCACAAGAAAGACAATTTTGCTAAAAGTGAAGATCCTTTTAATTCTTTGGGCACAGATTAGAGGGGGAATTGTGCTCAAAATTCCTTGGAACTAAGATTTAAAGTGGAGATCATGAGCAATTACTTAACAAGAATACGACATTTTGATGCTCTTTCTAGGGACATTTTTTAGGAAAACATCCTAAAACAGAAACGATTCTTCCCAACTTGCTTCCCCTATGACTTAATGAGACCTTTATTCATCTTTGTATGTATCAATTACAATTGCCTAGCCCAGGTATTTAAATTCCCAAATAGTTTAATGAAACTTACAAATAACATCATATGCAACTTTTTCACATGGAAATAAATTCTTATTTTTTTATTCTTTTTTTCCCCATTTTTTCTTTGGATTCTATGTCCAAACAATATTTTTAAATTCATAATTCCCATGAATAAAATTTTAGTTATTAGTTACAAAACAGCAAGACAGACTGAAATCTCAAAATGAGAACCTGAGAAAAGTATCTATTAAAAGGGCTTCACAAAGATAAAGCACAATTGTTAGAATCCTGATAAAAAGCAACTTTCCTAGGTTCAAGGTTTGAGTCTGAATTTTTGAACTGTCCAATGTCAACAAGACACTTTACAGATATGCTTTTCTATTTATTTATATTATTATTTTTTTAAGAGATGTGGGCTATGTTGCCCAAGCTGGACTTGAACTCCTGGGCTCAAGGGATCCTCCTGCCTCAGCCTCTCAAGTAGCTGGGACTACAGGTATATGCTGTCATGCGGCACATTATATTCTTTTTAAAAAGCCCCAAGGCTGGGTGTGGAGACTCACACCTGTAATCTCAGCACTTTGGGAGGCCACAGTGGGAGGACTGCTTGACACCAGGAGTGCAAGACCAGCCTGGGCAACAAAGCAAGACCCCATCTCTACAAAAAATTTAAAAAAAAATTAGCCAGGTGTGGTAGTGCACGCCTGTAGTCCCAGCTACTTGGGAGGCTGAGGCAGGAGGACTGCTTTAGCTCAGGAGTTTGAGGTTGCAGTGAGCTATGATTGCATCACTGAGCCCCAGCCTGGACAGCAGAGTGAGACTCTGTCTCAAAAACAAACAACCCACCCCCCCGCCCCAACACAACGAGCTTGGGTTGTGTCAGCAGCAGGTGTCTCTCAGCTGGTGTTGGACAGAAGAGGCTTGCGGTATTTGCACTGAATCCAAACTCGGTACATTGTTAGCTGTTTCCCTCGGTTCACTTGCAGTCGACGATCCACCAGGTTCTGAACCTTTTCCAATCCAGCAGTAGTGAAAAGTGTGTCCAGTTCATCTAGTTTGGAAAAAAGATGTTTATATCCCCCCCCAAAAAAGGCATTTTTGTCTATGATGTCCCATGTTAAACGGGGCTCTGTCATTATGTATTTTAAGTGGCTTTAGCAGGGCTGTTCAGTTATAAATGCAGTGGTGGCTTGGTAACAGCAAGTTCATGTTTTGGTAGGGGGAGTCAAACCACCTGGGAGAGACAGCCTGGAACCCAGAGAGATATCTTCTCTAAGAGTCAGCTGAGGGGAAGAATTTTTAAGAAGGCAAAAAGTTATAGGCCAGTTTTATTTTATTTTTTTTAAGCTTTGGCTTATATTTGGCCTTCGGGGTTCTGTGAATGCCTTAAAAGTATATGCAAATATCTACATATATGTATGTCGAAGCAGTTTTTTTAGGGGAGAAGTTTCATCATCTTAACCAAAGGCTCAACGAAGTATGTGACCCAAGAAAGGGCCCAGGAATGAAGTATTCATCAGGCACTGTTGCAGGTTGAAGCCTGCACACAGGGCCAGCAGCAGAGAGCAATTCCAGGTTATACCTGAAACCTAGGGAAATAAACGATTTACCCTGATGCAGGTGCACATAAAGCACAACCCAGGGTGAAACAGTCTGGACTGGAGGTGAGTCTTGCAAAATAGGCAGGTTTCCCATTTCGGACAAAGTGACAGAAAGGAAGAGCAAAGCAGTGGACTAAAGGCACACATAAGCCAGGGCTGTTTGGGGACCAGCGAGCAGTTCCGGTTGGCCTGGGGGCAGGTGTGAGGGGCGGGTAACTGCAGGAAAAAGACTGCCTAAAAGGTAGGAGGGACTAGATGATTTTCCTTCTGAAAGTACTTTGAAGACCACCTAATCTGGTATTTTGGGGACCTTTAGCACAAAAGGATGAGTGTTTCATACCTTGTGTGAAGAAGTAAACTCTGGTGCCATCACCTCTCACATAGAAATTTCCAGACAGACACTGACCTGCAGAGTGACATGGTAAAAATCAGAGAAACTTTAAAATGCTTCTTTGAATTCATTGCTAATGAAACGTTAATTGAGACATCAATTTCTTGGGCGGGGAGCAGACTCCTTTCCAGACTAGGTCCTTTGCAAGAATCTCTAATTTCTCTCCTACAAAGCAATGGTGCTTTGGAGAAGAGCAACTCAATGGGAATAAATCAAACTCCAATGTCAGATAACATATGGGATTCTTAGCTTCTCCTGCTAGAATTCTGTTTGATGAAAACAACTTGCTCACGTTATCTCCCTCCACCCTGAATTAAATTAAAAGCACAAAGTCATTGTTTTTGCAACATAGCCGAGTTTAAGGAAACCTGAGACAGCCACCATTACCATTGTGATTACTGTCCTTTTGCACGTCTCTCCATGTGTCTACACACACAATCATAACTATGACGACTCATATGCTGTTTGTATCATGGACGCTCCTTCCCTTTTTATTTTATTTTATTTTTTAACTGAGAGCCAGTTTTCAGAGTCACTCTCCTTCCCTTCTGCTGT
The DNA here is from genome assembly GCA_023783475.1 of Daubentonia madagascariensis. Taxonomy (NCBI): domain Eukaryota; kingdom Metazoa; phylum Chordata; class Mammalia; order Primates; family Daubentoniidae; genus Daubentonia; species Daubentonia madagascariensis. The sequence goes on from JAKFHU010000487.1 coordinate 16,352,268, forward strand.
TAACCTCCTGACCTTACCTCAATTTAACAAGCTGGCATGTAATCCTTCTACACCTTCCCGAATGCCGATATAATCACACACGTATATATTTATTCCCCCCAGAGACCATTATACATGGGATCGAGTTGAAAATACTCATCCGCACCTTAGTCCTCTCACCCAGAATGGATTCCCTCCGAGCCCAGCGTTATGGGGTCTACCTTAGGTGACAAGCACAACATCCCCTTATCCTGAGGCATTCATTTTGTTCCCAAGATTTTACTTATACGTATATTATGTGCTGGTTCTTGAACAATTCCCAGAAAGACTATTGGATTGAATAAATAATATCTGGGTGCTTTATAAAGGGCCATAAAAATTCATATTTCTACCAGTAATGAAGGTGTATCTTTTTCGTTGAATTGGCCAGCAATAAGAAGTACTATCTCTTTTTTTTTTATTTAAAAGAGATGGGCTCTCGCTCTTGCTCAGGCTGGTCTCGAACTCCTCAGCTCAAGCAATCCTCCCACCTCGGTCTCCCAGAGTGCTAGGATCACAGGCGTGAAGTATTATCTTGTTATTTTTATTTCCTTGAAGTTTTATTTATTGGTCACTTAGATACGCTCTTCTGTGAATGGACGCTAAATATTCCTTGCCTGTTTTTTGGGCAGGTCACTGATCTTTTTCTTATCAATTTCATGACAGCCCTTTGAAGAGCATAGATATTAAGTCAGTTATATGCACTGAAAATATTCCTTCTCAATCTGTCATGTCCTTTGACTTTTTAATGGCATCTTTTGTCACACCATATTTAAAACTATTTATGTCTTTCAAATGTCTTTCTAAAAATAGCTCTTCTATAAGTAGCTGTCTTGGTTAGAAAGACCTCAGTATTTAGATTATACAAGCCTCTTAAGTTTTCTTCAAAAATATACTACTCTTGTCCTATTTTAAATGGCTTTATATATGGAGCTCTAATTCTAGAGTCTCTATTCTGATGTCAAAACCATTGCTTTGATTATAATATCAAAATACCTTTTTTAAACCGAAGCTGAGCCATGTCATAGCGGCCATAATCTCGCAGAAGCATCATCCCTCCAGGCTTCAGAAGCCTGCTCAGCCTGTTGATAGCCTTCTGCATCCTGTGGGGCAGCAGGGAATGAAGATTAGGTCCCCTTAAGGACAGGGTTCCCTTTCCCTGTAGCATATCCCAAAAAGCCAGCAGACTTCCTTCCTAACTCTGACACACAACCCTGGAATCTCAGCTCCTCTGCCCTTGCTTCAGTTAGAACTGGAGTACACGTAGCTGACTGCCTGTTCACAACTGTGGCCTTGACCGGCTGCCTTCAGCCTGAAGAGGCCCAAGGACAACCTGCTTCTGCTCTAGGGCTTCAGGATAGGGGAAAGTTCCACGCCTTCCATCTGGTTCACTTCTTCCGGGTCCCAGGATAGCCATCCCTGCCCTGTGCTCCCGTGGCTCTCTGAGTGGAACCCTGACCACCCAGTGCAAGGACTGCTAGATGACTCATCTGCCTGCCCCACTCAACCTAAGCTGTTTCCGTGCAGAGACCGTATGAAAACTTGTCCTCAAGAACTTAGAATTTACATGGTGATATCATCAGTATGCAAGTGAGTACTATAGGAAGAGGGCTTTACATTTACACCTGCATTTCCACATGCAGTGTTCTCCGAATTCTTGGTACAGGGGTAGACACTCGTAATTTCAGATGTATAAATGCTACAAACTTAGAAACAACACTTCAAAGTCTCTTTAAATTTCAAATAACAAATTTTTAACTTTTTGTTTTAGCCCATGTTGATTTTTAAAAAGTTTGTAGCATTTGAACTGCTTTTATTAAAGTTTAGTATCATGCCAGGCCTTCTGGGCTGTCTTTCATATGCTTTTATTTCACACTTATAACATCCCTGTCAGGTGGGATGACGTCAATGCTATCCTAGAGGAAATGTGGGCTAACGGCGGCCAGTCACTCAAAGCTCCTGCCCTGTGCAGCCAGCACTGTGTCCATGCACTCCCAGGACACACCAGGATCTCACTTGCTGGGCCTTACAGTCTTCAGTCATGTGATCTTCCAGCTTTCTGACACCAGCTTACCTTGACCTCTAACACTAATTTACTTCATCATCCTTTGATTGGCTCTGATGTTCAGAGAGTAGATGTCTGAAGTCTCTAAGAAGCTATCCTAATCCCATGATTTTAGGGGTATGGTTTGCCCAGACCACTGTACGTGCACGTGCCAACCCCCTGGCCTGTCCTGATTCAATAGAGTCTGGCAGTGACAAGGGCTTCTATGATATTAGTCATTGGTGCCTAAATCTCTTAGCTACCATCTCTCATTATCAGTAGTTTCATAGGGACTACTGGCTGCCTGTTACATAAGAGTTTTTTTTGTTTTTTTTTAAATCGAGACAGCGTCTTGCTGTGCTGCCCAGTTTAGAGTGCAGTGGTGTCATCACAGCTCACTGCAACCTCAAACTCCTGGGCTCAAGTGATCTTCCTGCCTCAGCCTCCCAAGTAGCTGGGACTACAAGGGCATACCACCATATCCAGCTAATTTTATAATTTTTTGTAGAGATGGGGTCTTGCTGTTGCCCAGTCTGGTCTTGAACTCCTGGCCTCAAGCAATCCTTTTGCCTCAGTCTCTCAAAGTGCTAGGATTACAGGCATGAGCCACCATGCCTGGCCCACATGAGGTTTTAATGGTATCTTCTTTTAGGGTACAGCATTTCATTTGACTTTCCTTTTACCTAAACTTGATTCTATAAAATTCGATACTGCAGTTTTCCAAGAAAAACATAAGCATCAGAGAACACTTTTTTTTTTTTGAGACAGGGTCTTGCTCTGTCTCCCAAGCTAGAGTGCAGTGGCGTCATCATAGCTCACTGCAACCTCAAACTCCTGGGCTCGAGAGATCCTCCTGCCTCAGCCTCCCAAGCAGCTGGGACTACAGGCATGTGCCACCACATCTGGCTAATTTTTCTGTTTTTTGTAGAGACGGGGTCTTGCTCTTGCTCAGGCTGGTTTTGCTTGAACTTCTGGCCTCAAGTGATCCTCCCATCTTGGCCTCCCAAAGTGCTAGGATTACAGGCGTGAACCACTGTATCTGGCCCAGAGAACACCTTAGTTAAGCTTCAACATAAATTTTGTGCTGTTAATGAGCTTGTTTTATTTAAAGCATTTTAAAGGCCAATAATGAGATGTTATCTAAAAGCTGTGGCACCCAGTTCTGAAATAGTATGCTATGAGATTATCAATATGGAATTTCCCCATATACTCATTAAAGACTTCTCCCCCATTCTTTGTGAATATTAACACATTAACTGCCATGTGAGTTGTATTGAACTCATGCTAATTTTGAGCCCAGGGCCTCATGAAGCATATGTAACTCAAATATTTGTCTCTTCACCTCGGGAGCCACGAGAACTATTTTTCAAGTTGCATAACTCATGCACAGAAAACAATAAAAAATAACAAATTTTTCATTAAATCAGAAAGGATCATTTTGTTTTGGAAGTTTTTATTCTATTTTTGTAATAAAACACCATGGCCCCAAGGAAAAAAAAATTTTTTTCTAGTGTGGCAGTCAACGTGTTAAACCGTAACAATAAAACCAACCACTGCTGTTAGCAAGCAGAAGTTCAGAGGCTGAAACAGAAGTTGGACTTTAAGACAAACTTAGGAAAATGACTGAGATGCTCACAGCACTATGGACAGTGTGGCTTCTTTGTGTCTATAAAAACATAAAACCCTGTTTATTTTGAGCCCTACTCTAACACCAAGGACCCTAACCAAACCTTTGTTTTTGTCATGCCAACTGGTCAAGGGACCTAAAACTTACTTGTCTGGAACAATTGCTGAAAGAACAAATATGAGAACGATGATATCAAGGCTGTCCGCGGGCACTGGGTAACTCTTCTCTTCATCACACAGGTCATGAACAAAGGCAAAACACCGACAAGGATCATATTCTGAATTTGTCTGCAGATAGTTGGGAGAGACAACCTGTTTAGAAAATGTTAACACAGCCTGGAGAAAAGCTTATCTTGCTTTAAATGTAACTGCTGCTTCTTTCCACAGAAGGATATATTCCTTATCATTATAGCACGTATTTTTCCGGGTGGGGAATCAAAGGCTAAGAACCAGAAACAACCCAGGGAAGATCCTACGGAATCTAACTAGTGCTTTTAAAATGGAATATTCCTGACTTCCCTACTTTTATTCTTTACTCTGATGTACTTCTTGGACTTCTCATGCATGAAGTCAGGTCTGAGGACTGGAAAAAGATCAGGAAAATAAGCGACCAACAGGGAAAAGAAAAACCTCATAAGGAAAGACAAAGCGTACTTACAAAGCATGACTTAAAACAACTCCCAACTATAGAATATTACATAGACCATAAAATTTTCCAGGAAAATCTATTTCTCTAGATGTAAAAATTTAACCTATACTTTGCTATCATAAAATTCAATAAAGATAAGCTTCAATATTCATGTAGTCTTGATACATCAGAATAATTCCAGAAAGACAGAACTACCAATTCCTGAGCTCCTGTGCTAACAGCATTACTCATGATTATAACAAGACACATTTTAGGGCATCTTCCCTATCCATGTCCCTCTTTTCCAAAAATGTAACTTTGTTTCTCATTGGCCACAGCTGATTCAAACAGGTAAAGTAGATTCATCAGCTGGGCTGAGTCAACCATACCCTTTCCAGGGACATTGGAATTGGGACACAGTCATTCTGGTGAGGCTCCGTGAACATGTCAACAGGGTCAACTTGTAAGGGAATGGGAGGGCAAGAACATTAGGGCCACATGCAAAACCAGGAACAACCTATTAGAGAAAGCTGGTCTGCAGAGAAAAAGCCAAAAAACAAATGGGCACTGGGCAAAGAGAGGTAAGACACCATGAACTTGGGGCTATACTTTGCACCCTTATGATATTCCCCCTTTTTGCCTGAGTTTGTCTAGATGTTTCTGTTACTTGTAACTCAAAGAATCCTGACTGAATCATCTCAATGCAATCCTTAAAACCTAAATTTAGAGAGGTTCAAGAAACCCGCCCAAAATAACACATTTAGTAATTGGCAGATTCAGTACAGGCATACCTCAAAGATATTGCGAGTTTGGGTCCAGATCACAGAAATAATATGAGCCACACGAATTTTTTGGTTTCCTAGTGCATATTCAAGTTTATACTATACTGTAGTCTATTAAATGTACAACTGCAACACATCTATAAAAACAATGTATGTTAATTAAAAAATATTTTATTGGTAAAACATGCTAATGATCATCTCAGCCTTCAGCAAGTTGTAACCTTTTTGCTGGTGGAGGGTCTTGCCTCGATGTTGCTGGCTGCTGACTGATCAGAGTGGTGGTGCTGAAGGTTGGGTTGGCTGTGACAATTTCTTAAAACAAGACAACAATGAAGCGTGCCACATTGACTCTTCCTTTCACAAAAGATTTCTCTGTAGCATGAATTCCTGTTTGATAGCATTTTACCCACAGAATTTCTTTCAAATTGGAGTCTCTCAAACCCTGCTACTGCTTTGTCAACTAAGTTTATGTCCTTTGTTGTATTTCAACAATGTTCACAGCATCTTCACTAGGAGTAGATTCCATCTCAATAAACCACTTTCTTTGCTAATCCATAAGAAGCAACTCCTCATCCATTCAAATTTCATCAGGAGATTGCAGCAATTCAGTCACATCTTCAGCCTCCACTTCTAATTCTAGTTCTCTTGCTATTTCCATCACATCTGCAGTTACTTCCTCCACTGAAGTTTTGAACCCCTCAAAGTCATCCACGAGAACTGGAATCCACTTCTTCCAAACTCCTGTTAGTGCTGTTATTTGACCTCCTCCTATTAATAACAATGGCATCTAGAATGATGAATCCCTTTCCAGAAGGTTTTCAACTTACTTTGCCCAGATCAATTATCAGAGGAATCACTAACTATGGCAGCTATAGCTTACAAAATGTATTTCTTAAATAGCCTCTAACAAGAAAGTCAGCCTGTCCTTTAAAGCTTTGAAGCCAGACATTGACTTCTCTCTAGCTATGAAATCCTAAATGGCATTTTCTTCCAATAGAAGCCTCCTTTGTCTACATTGAAAACCTGTTTTTTAGTCTAGCCACCTTCAATGATTATCTTAGCTAGATCTTCTGGATAACATACTGCAGCTTCTCCATCAGCACTTGCTGCTTCACCTTGTACTTTTATGTTATGGAAACTGCTTCTTTCCTTAAACCTCATGAACCAACCTCTGCTAGCTTCAAACTTTTCTGCTGCAGCTTCCTCACCTCTGTCAGCCTTCAATGAAGTGAAGAGAGTTGGGCCCTTGTTCTGGATTAGGCTTTGGCTTAAGGGAATGTTGTGGCTGGTTTAATCTTCTATCCAGACCACTAAAACTTTTTCCATATCAGTAACAAGGCTTTTAGTTTTCTTATCATTCATGTGTTCACTGCAGTAGCACTTTTAATTTCCTTCAAGAACTTTTCCTTTGCATTCACAACTTGGCTAACTGGCACAAGAGTCCTAGCTTTTGGCCTATCTTAGCTTTTTACATGCCTTCTTCACTAAGCTTAATCATTTCTAGCTTTTGATTTAAAGTGGGCAACATGCAACTCTTCTTTTCACTTGAACACTTAGAGGCCATTGTAGGGTTGACATTAGTAGCCTAATTTCAATATTGTTGTGTCTCATGGAACAGGGAGGCCTGAGGACAAGGAGAGAGATGAGGCAATCGCCAATTGGTGGAACAGTCAGAACATACATTTATCGATTAAGTTGACTGTCTTAAATGGGCATGATTTATGGTACCCCAATACAAGTGCAATAGTTATATTACAGATCACCGATCACCACAACATTGGCCTTAGCTCTTGCTTATGCAAAAAGAAAATAAAAATGGCACCAATAGACTTACTCGACACAGGGTTGCCACAAATCTTTAATTTGTAAAAAATGCAATACGTGCTAAGCGCAAAAAAATGAAGTATGCCTGTATCAATAAGTCTTTTACCTACAGACTACAACACAATGAGAATATAGCTAGAGACCATGATTTTTAGCAGACCCCTTTTCCCTTTAATCAGTGAAAATTACTGATAGGAGCCACTGCACTTACCTGAACTAGTTCTATAGCTGTGGAAGAAAAATCACAACAGTAAACAAAGAGTCCTGGGTCACTGAAATGGGCACAAAAAACAGAACAATTAGACTACAAACTGTACTATGTCTATTCTCTTTCTTGTGTGGCAGAGTAAGTAAATGGCAAAAAATATCATCATTCAAGAAACCACTTGTATTAGTCACGACATACTTCATTTTGGTTAAAATCCTTTTTGATTTATATCCTCTTTTAGGTCCTGTAGTTATGGCTAATATTAAATTAAAATAATATTAATATTAAATAAAAATAAAATAATCAGTGAATTTCCAAACAATGTCCTCTTCTTTCTCCATCTACAAAAATCCTACTTTTCCTTCAAATGAAGCCTTGCCTGATGCCACCATGAGAACTTCTGCATGTTCTCGCTGAGCTAGCTCAGCACTTTCTCCACTCCAGGAACACACCTGTACCTGTCTGCCTACCCCTACCACATGGTGACTGCCATGAAGGCAGAGATTACATCTTTCATTTATTTGTTCACCAAACACTACTGAGGTTACACTATGTACTGGATATTACCCTAGATGCTGGGGAGACAAAGAGGAACAAGACAAAATCCCAGCACTTATTTTTCTTATTCCCAACGTCTAGTACAAGTCTTAGCACAAGGTAGCAGCACAAAAAATGTTAAATTGATTTTTAATGACTACCAAAATTGCTTTCAGTTATGAAAACACATTATATATTTATTCTGAAGACATCAAAATACAAAATCACATGTAATGCCAGAATTCTTTTGTTGAGACAGGAAGAAATAAAAATAGGAGAGGAGGAAGGCTCTGTGCTTGTGTTTTAGAAACAACAGCTTTAGCCTCACTCACCAATCCCCTGGTAGGAGGTAGGGGATGGAGATTAAGCTGTACAAAAACTCTTGTTGAGCTGCTGGGTTCATGAACACATCCATGTGCTGGAAGGCAGCATGCCCCAACTCCTTGGGGACAGAAACTCCTGATCTTGGGACCCTGCTGTATCCCACCCTATGTACCTCTGCATCTGGCTGCTAAACTGTATCCTTTATGATAAACAGGTAAACATAAGTAAAGTGTTTCCCTGAGTTCTGTGAGCCATACTAGGAAATTATTGAACCTGAGGAGGGGGTCCCTAGGTCAGAAGTACAGAGGCCCAGATTTGCGGGACTAACTCCTTAACTTGTGGGATCCGATGCTATGCTAACTCTAAATAGATAATGTCAGAATTGAATTTTAGGACACCCAGCTGGTATGGGCAAACCCTCCCACATCTGGTGCCAGAAGTGTTCTGTGTAAGTAAACAGAAACAGTGTGTTGTCTCAGTTTCACGTATGTCAGCTTTCTCAGCTCTACCACAGGGTAACAACAGCATAGCCACTGACTGTTCCTCACAGAGATCACGAGAGTGGAGAAATCGAACATGTTTTTTAAGCATCTTTGAGGAAGGCACTATATATTAGGATATTAAGTATGGAATGTCCAATTTCTTTAAGTACTAAGTTTGGCAGTTGATATCTCTGAAATTTCACTTTGACACATCTTGGATTTTTTTTTTTTTTTAAATTGTGAAAGTACATCCTCATTCTTTCAAACACATGTTTTGGCTTGTGATTATGTATTCAAACGTTTTTTTAGAGCAATTTTTGTGAAACCATGGATAAGTTAAAAATTTGTGCTTTACATTTGTGAATATGAGTTCGTTGCATTGTGGAAACAATGCAATGGAGACAGCTTGAAATATCAACGAAGTGTTTGGGAAAGATGTGGCTAATGAATGCATAGTGCATCAACAGTTTGAGAAATTCCATTCTGGTGATTTTAATCTTGAAAATGAGCCACGTGGGTGACCTGAAACCAAGGTGGATAATGATGAGCTAAAAGCTGTAGTGGAAGCAAATCCACCCTAACCTATGTGTGAATTAGCAGTAAGGTCTGACATTGCTACAATATTTGACCATTTGAAACAAATCGGCAAGGTAAAGAAGCTGGATAGATGGGTACTGCGTGAATTAAATGAGCATCAGAAGAAAAATTGTCTCGAAGTTTGCCTTTCTTTGCTGTCACAACACAGAGGTGAACCATTTCTATACCATATTGTCACATGTGAAGAGAAATGGATTCTTTTTGACAATTGCAAGCATTCGGCACAATGGTTGGATAAAGATGAAGTGCCAAAATACAGTCCAAAACAGAATATTCATCAAAAAAAGCTAATGGTGTCTGCTTGGTGGTCCAGCACTGGTATTATCCACTACAGCTTCATGAAACCTGGTCAATCGATTACAGCAGATGTCTGTTGCAACCAATTGGAAGAAATGATGAGGATGCTTGCTGAGATTGGTCAATCCTCTTGCAAGACCACATGTCACAAAAAACAACTCTGCTCAAACTAAAGAAGCTGTACTTGGAAACTTCTGTCATCCACTGTATTCACCAGAACTTGCACCAACTGACTAGCACTTTTTCCAGGCTTTGGACCACTTCTTGCAAGGAAAAATATTCAATTCTCAACAATCTGTGGAAAACGCCTTTCATGTTTTCATCAGTATTCACTACCCATGTCTCTTCGCTGCTGGCACAAACAAGCTACCATTAAGATGGCAAAACTGTGTCGACAGTCTAGACACATACTTTGATTAACTGTACTGCTTCTTGTTTGAGATATAATAAATTACACTTTTGACTCGAAATTGGACATTTCATATTTAATGACCTAATATTAACGCTGTAGCGGGTTTTACATCTAATTTCCCTAATGACAAAAGTAACTCACACATCAAATTAAATTAAAAGAACCCATAAATGAATAATGTAAAAATCTAAATTCCCTGTAATCCATGCTTCCCAATAACCAGTATTACAGTTTGATACAGCAAGTTTTGAAAAAACAAACCTCCACTTTTCCCCTATTTGCTGTCACATAGTGAATCTTTATAACATACTTACTTGTTAGTTTGTAAAATTGGAAAGACTGTGTTGCCCACACCACAACCAACCTGCAGACAGAAATGAATGATTAATCACAGAACTTTCCAGAGAATTCCCTGAAGCCAGATAATCAACAATCAAGAATAAACAATCCTACCTAAGTGTATTAGGGAAGATATAGTGACCAGAACTAAACAGTACCCATGACATTCCCTGATCTTGACTTCAGGAACCTTTAAAAGACAAGAGAGTGCAGAATTTCATTAGCAGAAGGGAGCTGGTATAGAAAAAGGGCACGAGGTTGTTTTACCTTCTGAGTTCCAGCTGTCCTGTAGATGAAATATTTTCTCATTGAGCTCTACTGTATCATTATTGGAAAAATGTTTCTAACAGACTGTGCTGAAATTTATGAGAAGGAGACCATGGTAACTTTGTCCTACATACAGTGCTGTGTGGTAATAAAAACAGCAACCATTCACTAAGGGCTTTAACCATGAGCCAGACATCGTTCTTAGCCATTTTATACATTATCTCAAACCTTGTAACTATTAATACTAACTACAGAGGCAGTAGTCCCGTTGCTCAGAGAGGGTAAAGGACTTGTCCGACATCATGCTGTAGGACTCAATCCCAAGGCTAACCAGCTCCACAATCAGCTTTCAGTGGAGTGTGCAGTCCCCACTTATGAATTTACGTTATGGTACCAACCTAGACACTTTTCCAGGTCTAGAATCTCCAAAACCATCCAAACTCAGAGAATGAGAATTCTCCCAGGTCTGAGAGGCAGGCACCATCCCAACTATTCTCTCTGTTCCTATAACTGTATCAGAAGAGAATATGTTGTCTTGTGACCTGAAAATTTTTTCCAGAGGGGTAGCACCATCATCTTGAGCTCTTTCACCTGTATGAGACAGTGCCATGTGGCAGGTATAGCATGATGCTACAACTTTTGGAAGCAATATGGTATTCCCAGGTGATCAACCACCAGATATCTGGCCTGCATTTACGGCATTTCATTAGTCCAAAAATGGAGGCAATTCCAAGCCAATATAAGGGTCAAGTCTAGTCAGCTTCATCAGATAGAAGTCACTTTTGTTGTTAGCCTCTCTGCGCTACTCTATATGCACAATATAACAGCTTCACTTACTCCACTAGTAGGACAGTAACAGCTTACCTCGAGTATTCGGTAGGTGGCTGAGGATCCAGGAAACTCATTCACACAAATTTCCAGGTGACTGAGTTTCTGAGTTACATTCTCCTCCACAGGAGGCATCTGTGTTTTATGTCCAAGGCTGGTCAAAGAACACCTGTGCTGTTCTTCTATTATTAAACCAGGTCCATCCTCACTGCTTCTAGATTCAGGTATTCCACTCCTCTTGTTCTCCAAGAGCAAGCCCTTCAAATGATTTTGGTTTTGCCTAGGTGCCAGCTCAGGGAATTCAGTAAAAAGCCAATGTCTATCCTTGAAAAACCCATTTTCATGGATTTTGTAGAAGTCATTCCAGTACTTGTGGGCATTGATCTCATAATCAACTGTAAATATTTAAGAAAAAATTTTAAGAACCAGCTCTCAAATATCATCAAGTAGAATCATAGTCTCCGAGCTAAAGGCACTTCTGAGGTCCCTTAGTTCTGCCACCTATCATTATACTCTAATTCCCCCTTTCATTATTCCCAAGGTGTCTAACTTCTGCTTGAACCATCTGCCAGAGAACTTAACTACCTATCAATTTTCCTCCCACATCTCTAGATGGCTGTTAACTAGTAGAAAATTCTAACATTAAGCAAAAATCTTTCTAATCACTTCTAGTCAAAAGGTCCTACTATTTCTCAGGGCCATGAAGAGTGACTCTTGTATTTGTGGGCAGTTATTTTCCCCTGTAAATCTTCTCTTTTACAAGCAAATATCCCAGTTTCTTCAGTTGTTCCTCATGTAAACTCAATGGTTACATCCATGAAATTCTTCTTTAAATATGATCCTCTACCTGTGGTTCTTGAGTGTAGAGCCCAGAAATGAATTCAATACTACTAATAAATACTAAAAATGGAAACAATGATAAAAGGAAAATAGAAAATGGTGACAAGAGAAAAATGTCTTCAGTGTAGTAGAAAGAATAAAAACCTAAGAAACTGGACTCTAGTTCCACCACTGCTACTACTAACTGACTGCTTACCTCTGGGCAAAGCACTTAATGTCCTGTGGTCCAAATTTCCTTAACTGTAAAAAGAGGATATTGGACCACATGATTTTCAAAATCCCTTTCAACTCTTAACTTGCTTTGATCTAGTCTCTGTCAAACTATGCTGGATATTTTGTAACTGGAATCTTCTCACTGTTGCACAGAACTGTTTCAGTGGTATTCCTCTCAAATTTCTAGTCCTACCTTCACCTGTCTGGACCAATCAGGCCTAGTTTTAGTATCTAGGGATATTTTGCAGTGAAATCATTCACCTTTTTCTTTGGCCAGATTTATCTCCACTCTGCTTCATCCATCTCTCCTTGGCAGAAGCCCTAAATCCTCATATCCATCACACAAGTAAAAGACATAATCGCCAGTCTTTAGACATTATTAGCCCCCTCTTCCAACAATATTTAGAATGTGATCATTTGAATCTAGCTTCAAAGGCAAATACAAATAATGCAGACAGTACAGGCTCTAAGATGGTCATGTGACCACATAGTTGCCACAGGCCAGCCATATCAATATGGGTCTAGTCAACAGAATTAAAGACAGTTACCCTCCCCCAAATGAAAATAAACACGAACTCCCCCACATGCCTTAAGATTTTGTTACAGTGCCACCTTTTCCCCCCTTGCTCACCGCCCCGCCCCCTCCCCCCGTTCCACTCCTGAGTTCTGCAACAGGCCAGTAACAAAGGATGTTGGCGGCCACAGTTCTCTGGCCTCTCCGGGAGGGCGCGTTCAGCAGTACGCTGGCTGTCAATACCACTGAGGGGCCCACCTGGACGCACCTTGTTTCTCCTGGCACACCCGCTGGGTACTGTTCTCCTGGACTTTCCTCTCCGCTGCTGCGGCCTGCTCTTCCGACCACTCCACATTGTCCCTGGGAAAATCAAACGGGCAGCTTAGGGGCCTCACGTCCTAGCCGCGGGCAAGGTGAGTGGCTGGCCCTGGAGCGCTTCTCTCCCGAGAGGAGAGCGCCTCGGGTAGGGTGGCGGGACTCGTGGCCGGAGGTCAGGGGCTTCCTGGAGAGCTCCAGGGCAGCGGGACAAGGGGCGGGCAGCAGACGGGGCGAGGGGCAGGCCGGTTACCAGGCATTGTGGTGGAAGACGCGCGCCGGATCGCTCAGGAACCGGCTCCCGAACTGCTGCCTCTTTCCACCAAAGACCACGGGCACGTCTTCAGGGTAACAACCGGCCATGACACCGGAGGCGGAAATGCGTTATTTTGCGTAACACGAGAACGACCTGAGGGCCACGCCCCCTTCCGGAAGGCGCAGAGTCTGGGCGGGAAAAGAGAGAGACGGGGCGGGAAAAGAGAGAGGCGGGGCGGGGCGGGAAAAGAGAGAGGCGGGGCGAGGCGGGGCGGGGCGGTCCCGGAGTTCAGGGTCCTGGCGGCGTTTGAGTGTTGCTGGGTGGAACAGGTCCTGGGGGAAGGGCTCTCTGGCTAAGGGGACTCAGCAGGCGGAACTTCTCCCTGGAGTGTTTTTTTTCCTGCAGTGGACGTGCAGGCTAGGAAGAAAGTGGGGGACATTTCACTTGAACCCCAGTTCAATGCTGGGATCCTATACCAAGTTCCCCAGTTTCCCTCAAGTTGTAAAACAGGAAAAATCTTGAATCACTGATAGCAAGCAGAGGGAGGAATCAGCAGTTTTCCAGCTTCTCTAGTCAGCTCCTCACACACGCACACACACACACACACACACAACATATATATATATTTTTGTGGGGGGAGGGGATTGGGGATGGATATGAAATGAATTCTGAGAACACGAGGGTTACTTGTTAAATCAATTGGAATGTCCAAGGAAAAATTTTAAAAAATGTTATAACCGTCTACCTTTTTGAATCATCCATACCCGGGCTGATTGACGCAATCAAGATTGTAGTACATACATACATACAGTTTGTTATATTAATATATTTCAGCCTTACATGTCTATTTCCATAATTACTACGTATCGATTCTCAAAAGAATTTAGAAGAAAGTATTCTGTCAACATAAGACAGAAGTTGAGAAGACTTCCAAGAGAAGCATGATGGATACCACTTGGAAGAGGAGGAGGATTAATAGTGCAGTGCTAGACAGAGCGCATTGGTAACCAGTGATCAGTGATCAGTTATTCCATTGCAGATTCTTTCTGTAGGTAAAATTAAGGGGAACAATGAGTGATTCTATACTTTTCACACCAAAGAAGTGGGAACAAGCTCTAAGCCCTCTCTAATCGGGAAGAAAAATTTGAGTTAATTAAAAAAATAAGAAAATAAAGAACTTGTACTTTATTTGAAGACAAAATACTTTTGCCATTCTCATGGTCTTTTGAAACATTTTGAACAAAAGCTCCTTGCCAAAAAACATGTACAAGGATTTCTATCTTTTCTCAAGGCCAGCTGTTTCTAGATATGGTGGTTGATTTATATTTATTTTTGGTATCTTGTTCACTCATCCATGGGTTTTTTCTCTCCCCCCCCACCAAAAGCTGTTAGTATTCCCAATCAACAGTCCCACTGCATATTTTCTTGCAGAGAGCTCACTCTCTGTATTCACTTGAAGTTACTATATTAGTTCCAATAATTATAAAAGAACCATTTAAAATGTCAAACAGCTTGGGCCCTTTTTGCAAAATATACGAAGCATACTAAACCTAATTTTATACAGTTATCTCTGCTTGTCTTGTACAACTAATTTTTTCCATCTTTTGAAGCACCTACAATAATTTTTTCGAACTAAGTTTAGAAGACAAGGCTGGCTGTGTCAGACTTCACATTGGACTGTAGCCTCAGAGAACCACTGTTTCAGAGAAGCTAAGGGTCCCTCTGGTGGTGACTAAGGAGAACTCTTCTAGCTCAGTGGGTGGCATGGGTTCAAAGCTTGTAAAGGTTAAGAACTCTCATTCTGGATTATTGCCTTGGGTGTTAGTTGAGGACAAGGGTAGTTAATTGTTTCAAGCTTTTCTTTCAGTTCCAATCAGTGGGAATTCTGGGTTTTTTAAGCATGTGCTCTGGAACTGGAGGGCTGGGGAAAGGGTTCCTGGTGTCCTAATTTGCCCTCCTTAAGGTTTCACAGACCCTAGATAGCCTTTGTAGCAGCCCTAGATAGTTGTATAAGCTAGTTTAATGACTTTAATTTAGAAACATGTGTAATATCTTTCTTATTGCAAAATTAATATATGTTGATTATAGAACATTTAGAAGATATAGATAAGACAAAAGAAAATACCCTATCCCACCATTAATTTAACCCCTTAACACTTTGGTGTATCTCTTTCCTTTTTTTCTAATTCATTTTTCTAAATAACTTTTAAGTTAAAATAATTTCAGAGCAAAATGCTTTGTGCTTTTTTTCACAGCTTCATTGAGGTATAATTTACATACAATTACATTCATCCATTTTAAGTATGCAGTTCAATACATTTTCATGAAAATATTTGTGCAACCACCATCATAATCAAGTTTTAGAACAACTCCATAAAGTTCCCCCATACTTCTTAGCAGTTGTAGCCTGCTTTTTATCTTAACAGTAGCTTGGGAACATTATTCCTTTGTTTGAAATATTCTTTTATGACATCATTTAATAACCTTCTGGTATTGTTTTGTATAGCTATCTCATGATTTATTTGGACATTTAGGCTACTTTAAGTTTCCTACTATTAAAAATTCAACATGATAGACATCTTTGTAACTAAATCATTTTGTACATTCATGATTATTTCTTTAGGATTAATTTATAGAAGTGGAATTGCTAAGTCAATGATTATAACTCCACTACTAAGCTCTGTGGGGTCAGGGCATTTTATCTGTTTGTTCACTGTTATATATACAGGTCCTAGAACTGGGTCCGACATACAGTATGTAACACAGTAAATAATTAGTGAATGAATGGATCAATACCTGTTGCTATACTGTATTGCAGCAGAGAGGTGCCAATTTATACTGTCATCAACAGTGTGTGAGAATTTAATAGAAAGAATGTATTGCTGTACATTTTAGATTTTCAGGACAAATCTACTTAAAATTATTCTGTTCTGTTATCCCATTGATCCAAGGAAACATTGCAGGAATTCTAATATTTTGGCATTCAAATTACATCTAGATTCCTTTTACACCCATAGCTGTAAAAAAAGTCTCTTATCAAACCATAAGTCTTGTTTTTTGGCTAGAAAATATGGTTACTTATCTATAAGGTTAGTTCTTTTCCCCAACATTGTAACTTTACAAAGAGTAGCAAGTATATTTAGACTCTTGAAAATTCAAGGTAACACTCATAAAATTACTTCAAGGCTATTTCAACAAACAGTTTTGGGGGCCTTCACTATCTTCATTGCTTTTTCCTGGCATTTTAAAACTTTATATTGTAAGCCACTGTCCTCATCAATATTGAACATATCATTTCCTTTTTCTGGATCATATTTTTCTAGAATAATGATTTGAATTTAAAAAGCATTTGTTCTATATGTCGAGTGTGGACTTAGCCACACACCTGCAAACCAGTCTCTTGGATAACATTTACAAATAGTTCATCTCATCCCTTATAGTTTTAGATGAGAATTGGCACAGGAAAAAAAAAACACTTTTGCCATCCTGAGACTAGATCAAAGGGTTAATAAAGATTTAGTTTTGGTAGACCCAGATTTCCTGAGTACAAAAGTGATCTGTCTGTGATCAACCCATAGAAAAATGCCCTAACAACTCCAAGGTGGAACTAGGAAGACTAAAAATGTAATAGATGAGACACACTTAAACATGATTAAAACAGAAAATTGTATGTAATGTATATTTTCCCACCATAAAAACACAACTCCTATAGCTGTATGTGTGTGTCTTTCTTAGACGCGTTGGAGAACAGCAGCAAATGCAAATGTGATCCGCTCTCTGCCCGCGATCCGAGCGCACGTGCGCAGCTAAAGAACCCTGGGAGCGCCGAAATTTAATCAAAGTGTTTTTGGGGGTTGGTGATACTATTTCCTGAAACTGAAAGGTCATTGTCATCTGCTGACTCTGGCCTCTTTCACAAACAATCGGAAACCTAATCCCGTGACAGTCGCCATAAACTCAGAGGTTCATTGCTTGGCGGTCCCTTAAGAGCGCCGAGGCCAGCTTTCCTCCCTCCTGCGGAGGCCCGGGCAGTTTCAGGCCAGGTCGGGGCAGCAGAGCGCAGCTGGTTGCTAGGGATCGAGCCAGCACGGCATCTATTTGCTAGTAAAGATTCAGGAAAGGGAAACCATTTTATGACTTAAACTTTTTTACTGGTCAGAATCCAAAAGATGTCAAAATTTCAAGCCGCTAAGAATGTACTAGACAAAAGCAAGAAACCATAATTGAAAAAGTAGTTTGTGATGAGCTGTTTAGAAAATGTAGAAATTTCATTGCCGAAACCCTTTGAAACTTTTCCGTTTTCTTTTTCTTCCTGTCTCTGTGTCACTTTCACTGATATCTGATGAGGAAGAGAATCCAGAGTTGTGGAAGGAATTTCTATTCATGTAGGCATCATACAACTTTAAGTCCTTAGGAGAAAGTAATTCTTGGCAAACATTCCAGGACCATGTGTAAGTAGAAAAGGTGTCATAAAAGGACTCATTTTTAGTGTCTAGCCCAATCAAATCCCCTCGGATCTTCCGCCAGAGGTTTAGCATTTCTTTCCGGTGCTCAAGAGCAATTCCTAAATTATAGGCGTCTGTAGCTCTCTTCACCTGCAGTGAGCAGAAGTTTACAGTAATTACCTTAAAATATCTTTAATTTCTGGACCACAATTATAGATATTCCAAGAGTTATATTCCCAAGCCTTGAGAGTCACTGAGCTCTACATTAGGTACTGTCTCTTGAGGACATGTGAACTAGGAGTTGATGGACAATCAAAATCTATTACTTGGGAATAATGAGATAATAAGAAATTTTATAAGAACATTAAAAATACAATGAACTAAGGGGCCAGGCACAGTGGCTCATGCCTGTAATCCAAGAATTCTGGGAAGCTGAGGCGGGAAGATTGCTTGAGCTCAGGAGTTTGAGACCAGCCTGAGCAAGAGTGAGACCCCGTCTCTACTAAAAAAATAGAAAAATTAGCTGGGCATGGTGGCGTGCACCTGTAGTCCCAGCTACTCGGGAGGCTGAGGCAGGAGGATCGCTTGAGCCCAGGAGTTTGAGGTTGCAGTGAGCTACAATGACGCCACTGCACTCTACCCGGGGTGACAGAACAATACTCTGTTTGAAAAAAAACAATGCACTAAAATAGGGAGAAGTGTGGGATGGTAATAGGCTACGGATATAATAGGAGTGCCAAGGATGGGCCTTAATTCAGCCTAGAACAGGGAGAACTGTCTGTGAGAAAGAGCTGAGCTGAGTAGGTACTCAAGTATTTGATCAAATTGAAGGAGTGAGTTGTGATGGGAAGGTGTTACAGGGAGAAGGGACAGCATAAACAAAGGCTCAAAGGCAGTAAACATGCTGGAGTTGGTAGGAGGGTACAGGCACTTGGTATTGCAGGACTGTCAAGTTTAAAGTGGGAAGGAGGGAGTAATGATGGAGGAGAGGCAGGCCCTTAGATTTACTCTTGTAAGTCAGTGATCTCAGTGGGGTTGGGGAGAACCCTTTCCTCAGCCAAAGACATGCTGTAGTGAGCCATTGTTTCGGATGAAAGTGAGATAAACCCCTCAGTGGTGTGGAGCAGAAAATAGAGTTGAAAAACCCTGCCATTGTTGAGAGGGACAAGTTCACTTTTAAGCAGGACAGTGACATGGTTGGATCTTCATGCAGCTGTGTGGAGAATAGATGGAGGGCAGGAGCTACAGAGATAAGGCTGTAGACCTAATAAGGGCCTCAGTTAAGGTAGTGGCAATAGGGACAGAGTGAAGGGGACAGATTTGAAAAATCTTTAGGAGACTTAGAGGGGCTGGACTTGATTGGTGGATGTGAGGAATGAGTAAAAAGTCTAAGTTAATGATTGGTCCTGGCCTTATAGCTTCAGTGACTGTGTAGATGGCGGTATCAGCAACTGAGATACAGAATCCACAGGGGAGAGCCAGTCTGATACAGAAGATGATGAGTTTGGTTTTGGATGTGTTGAATTTGTTACGCTATGAGACATCACATAGTGGTAGAAATGTTCATTATGTGGTCAGTGAGATAGGATAGAAATACAGGAAAGAAGTCTAGGCTAGTGACAAATTTGAGTTTTCAGTATATAGGTGGCAGCTGAAACACAGAGGGTAGATTGAGGGTACATTGAAGTGTACTCGCCCTGGCTGTTCCTTCACCTGTGCAGAGATCCCCAATGTTTTGCTGCAGCTGGGTTACTGGGATGCAAACTATTGGTCTTCTCAAGCTTCTTAGTCCTTGGGGCAGCCTTGGGGCAGAAGGCTGGAGGCCTCTGGATGTAAGCAGCCTCCATTTACACTACTGTGAATTTGCACCATGAGGAGACAGAGGTTGGGAGCTCACTCTTTTGTGATCTATGCATGCAGCACTGAACACTTGTAATTCCATTTCTCTCAATATATTCCTACTGCCCATTTCTTTCTCCATGTCTTCCAGCCTCACTCCAAACTTGGGATAGGAACTGTGTTTTTCATTCTGTGGTATCTCCTAATCTCAGAACTTCTGGATAAAAACTTATTGAACAAATGAATGGGTGAGTGTATACAATGAGAAGAGCAATAACATGAGACTAGAAAACTAGGAAATATCAATACTTAAGGGACGAACATTCAGGAAAGAGAAGAGAGAGGAAAGGACACAGAGCTACAAGGAGAACTGAAGATGCAGTATTGGAAAGGCCAAGGAAGTAGAAATGTCAAGGAGAGCTTGATCGTTAGAATCAAATGCAGAGGGAGGTGGTGTAAAATAAATAACATCCCTGTCTATCTCTGTGGGGTACAAAAGTTGCTAAGAAGTCAGGGTGCAAAAGTAAGCAGCATAGATTTATGGTTAAAAGTGTGTATTCCAGCTGGGTGTGGTGGCTCACACCTGTAATCCTAGCACTTTGGGAGGCCGAGGTGGGAGGATTGCTTTAGGTCAGGAGTTCAAGACCAGCCTGAGCAAGAGCCAGACCTTGTCTCTACCAAAAATAGAAAAAATTAGCTGGGCATGGTGGTGTGTGCCTATAGTCCCATCTACTCAGGAGTCTGAGGCAGGAGGATCACTTGAGCCCAGGAGTTTGAGGTTGCAGTGATGATGACACCACTACACGCTAGCTGGGACAATAGAGTGAGACCTTGTCTCCAAAAAAAAAAAAAGTGTGTATTCTGGAGCTACATTTCCCATGTTTATAATCCTTAATCTATTACTTACTAGCTGTGTGCTTTTGGGCAATTCACTTAACCTCTCTGTGCATATCTGTAAAATGACAAGAAATGACAACAGTGCCTGCCTTAATGTGCTGCTGTGATAATTAAATGAATCAGTAGTGCACATCACTTGTACAGCACAGTGCCCGACCCTTAGGAAGCTATTATTATTATTGTTTTAGCTGCTAGAATAAAGGTGCTTTCACTCAGCATGATTCCCTGAGTACACCACTCACGGTGACTGTCGGTTTGCTACCTTAATGAGTTTGCTATTCCCAGCATGAAACAAATGACTGTCCCAGAAATGAGGCTGGGTATAGCTGCACAGGTGATTAGCAGGATGAAATCATAACACTTAACATTAGAATCCACTTGATTGTGGAGCAAGAAATGTTGTCATTACAATGGGTTAAAATGAGAAACGATCTTGTCTGATTTTAAAAGCAGATAAAAATTCTCTTGGTTTTATGGTGTAGTATTGAAGTAGACAATATTTTTGTCAATGTCTTCTGGGAAGGCATTCAACAATGAATACTCACGTGCTGTTTAATAGCAGCTGCATCAGCCACTGTCCAAGTCTGCTTTTTCTTGAACATTTGATCAATGGTGTAGATTTCACTTGAATAGCCTGAGGCAGGGTCTATAGGCTTTATATTTGCTGCCTTTGTGCACATTTAAAAAAGAAGGTTAGTAATACGTTTTAGTTTGAATTAGGCAACAACAAAGATATAATAAACAGAAGTATATTTTATTATGAAAGGATTTGTATATGATTTATAAGGTTATTGCTAAACCATTTGACAGTTGTTTTGGATTACCTAGCATAGTGCCATGTGTAAATGGGCATTTGGTAAATTCTCCTTAATTTACACATAGTGCCATGTATAAATGGGCATTTGGTAAATTCTCCTTAATAATGATGAAGCCTTCTCATAAGAGACGTATAGACCAGATGGTTTCTGAGTGGAATGGATGTGGAGGATATGGAGGAGCCAACACCATCATGTAGTACACAATACTACACCATAACCTCCATGACCCAAGGTTTGGGTCATGTACCATCATGACCCAAACCTTCCAAGCCATCACAAAGCACCAAAAATGATTGTGCCCTCCACAGAGCACAACCTCTGTTATTTCCAAACTTCTCCCGGGGAACTAGCCATCTCTTTCCCCTGCTCCTGGGCCGGCGAACAGTGCTGGTGGAAATACTGTAAATATGCGATTGCTTTCTTTGACAATGTGTATTACTTCATCTCATCCAGGCCCTCAGGACTGCTTGACATTCCTTTTCTTCATTCGCTGTTGACTCTATTACCATCCTCACAGTGGCTGCTGGCAAACCAAACCTTAAAACCCTCTCAGCTGATGAGCTTGTCTCTTTAAAGCTATCTGATATGAATTCTTTTAACTTTTCTTTCCATCTTAGGATTTCTCCATCCTTTAACCCGTTTTTCCCTCCTTCCCTCTTATATGTGAGAGTTTGCCCTGATTTCCAAGACCAAAGTCTCCCCCTGTACTCTTTATTTACTCCCTCTTGGGATCTTACTTCAGTTTTCCTCTCTCCAGGGCCCGGCTTCATGGGTGTGCGACCTGTGCAGTTACACAAGTCCTCTTACTTAGGGGGGCCCTGCATTTGGCTTAATGTTCTGCTGTTGTCTTGAAATTCTTGATTATTTGTGAACAAGGGACCCTACATTTTCATTTTTCACCGGGCCCTGCAAATTATATAGTCAGGCCTGCCTCTCTCTCCTATATTCAGTTTTTCTTTCCCTTGAGCAGTGGTTTTTAGCCTCGGCTGCATGTTGGAACTTTAAGAAATACTGAGGCCTGGGTCCCACCATAGAGATCTGATTTAATTGGATAGGGTTGTGGCTTGAGCACACGGTTTGTAAAAGCTCTCCTAAGTGATTCTATTATGCAGCTACAATTGAGACCGAGAGGTTTAAGGTCCTTCCTCCTGGCTACAAATACGATTAAGTGTCTCCAGTCCTAAAACAACTTTGCTAGACTGTGATTCTACACCAAGCTGTAGTTAAACTTCACTTTTCCTTAACAGTTAAATTTCTTATAAGAGGGGTTGATTTACTTATTTATTTATTTATTTTTGTCTGCTTTATCAGTTTCTGGAGATGCATGATAAAATCTCCCACTGTGATTATGGATTTGCCTACTTATTTAGCAATTATCCTTACATTTTAAAGTATGTATAATGCTTTAAAAAAGTCTAAAGTTAATCCTTGTGATTCTAATTTTCTCCTTATCTGTCAATTTGCTAGGTGCACACCGGTTCAGGATAGTTATGTCTTTTTGGTGTTTTGTAAAAATCATTAAATTGTCTCTTTATCCTTAGTTATATTATCCTTAAAATTTAATTTTTCCATACTATGTACATATTTTTTGTATACACACACACTATATTGATACCAGCTTATTTGGATTTACATTTGTCTGGTATATCTTTTTATGTCCCTTTACTTTCAAGCTTTCTGTGTCATGTTTTAGGTGTGTTTCCTTTAAAGAACATATATATACGTGAAACACTTAAAAAAATCAATCTTAGAATCCTTTTTTCTTAAACTTGAAAGATCCATTGTCTGTGCATCTTCCTTCCCTCCCTCCCTCTCTTTGACCCTCCTCCTCTCTCTGCCTTCCTTCCCTCTTTCTTTCCCTCTCTCCCTTTCTTTCTTCCTTTCTTTCTTTTGTTAATTTTTTATTTTTATTTTTTTAAAGAGTCAGCTTCTTACTCTGTTGCCTAGGCTGGAGTGCAGTGGCATCATCGTAGCTCACTGTAACCTCGAACTCCCAGGCTCAGCTTCCTGAATAGTTGGGACTACAGGTGCACACCACCACAGCTGGCTAATTTTCCCTATTTTTTGTAGAAACAGGGCTTCTCGATGTTGCCCAGGCTGGTCTCGAATTCCTGGCCCAGGCGATTTGCCTCGGCCTCCCAAAGTGCTGGGATTACAGGCGTGAGCCACCACACCCAGCTAATTTTTGTATTTTTGGTAGATATGAGGTCTCAGCTCAGGCTGGTCTCAAACTCCTGGGCTCAAGGATCCTCTTGCCTCAGCCTCCCAAAGTGCTAGGATTACAGGCATGAGTCACCGTGCCTGGCCTTAACATTTTCTTTATATAGATATTTCACATTTTCTAAGTAATCTCTAGGTATTTTATCTCTTCTGTTACTATTGTTTTCTTTTCTTTTCTTTTTTTTTAATGGGGACAGGGTCTGTCTCTGTCGCCTGGCTAGAGTGCAGTGGTATCATCATAGCTCACTGCAACCTCAAACTTCTGGACTCCAGTGATCCTCCTGCCTCAGCCTCCCAAGTAGCTGGGACTACAGGTGGGTCCCACCAGGCCTGGCTAATTTTTCTATTTTTTTGTAGAGATGGGGTCTCACTCTTGCTCAGGTTTCTTCTGTTACTATTGTAAATAAGGTAATTTTAAGTATTATATCTTTTAACTGATTTTTGTTTGTATCATTATTATTAATATTTGTTATGGTCAATTCTTATTAACTAAAGTCACAGGTTTTCCATTTTCTTTGCTCACATTAATTCATTTAAACGTATTTTTGAGTATCTCTTCTGTTTCAGGGACTATTTGGGATACATCATTGAATAATACAGAGTTTCTGCCTTCATGTTGCTTATATAACAGTAGGGAGACAAAAAAATGTGTAAAATGTTGAATAGTGATACATGCTGTGTGGAAAAAAGCAGGGGAAGGGGAAGAAGAGTTATCTTAAAATAGAAGAGGAAGGTGTTATTTTAGATAAGGCGGGAAGGGGAAGGCCTCTTTGAGGAGGTATCACTTGAGCAGAGGCTGAAGTGAGGGAGTAAACCATGCAAATGTCTGCGGAAAGAGCATTTTTAGGCAGAGAGAACAGCAAATGCAAAGGCGTTGAGATGAGTAGTATTATGCTTTGACTATTCAAGGAATAGCAGGGCCAGTGTGTTTAACTCCCTGTATCTCACTTTTTCTTTTTGAGTTTTGTTTCTTCCTTACTAAAATATACCCTTTAATAGTTATTTTAGCAATGGTCTGAGAGGTAAACTCTAAATTTTCTTTGTTTGAAAGTATCTACGTTTGCCCTCATTTGTGAATGATAGTTTAGCTGGGAATAATTTTCTCTCCTCAGTCTGGAGATATTATTTCATTGTCTTCTGGCTTGTACTTTTGTGTGCATGAAGAAGCCTGCTGTTAGTCTACTTTTTGTTCCTTTGTAAGTAATCTCTTTTTTCTCTCTGGTTGCTTTTAAGGTGTCTTCGTGTTCGTAAGTTTCACTGCAATGTTTCAAGTTGTATTTATTTTTATATATCCTGTTCTAGAGTGTTTTCTTCAATTTAAGAATTCATGTTTTTCATCAGTTTAGGAAAATTCTCAGTCATTATCTATTTAAATATTGCCTTTCTTCCACTAGCTCTATTCTTTCTTCCTGGAACTCTTTTTATATTTATGATGGAACTGCTTATTCTACCTTCCACATTTCTTAACCTTTCCTTTAGTTTTTCTGTGTGTTACATTCTAGGTAAGTTTCTCAGCTCTGTCTTCCAGTCCACAATCATCTTGCTGTGTACAATCTGCTGTTTAACCAAATTTTTTTTTTTTTTTGAGACAGGGTCTCACTCTTTTGCCTGGGCTAGAGTGCAGTGGCATAATCATAGCTCACTGCAACCTCAAACTCCCGGGCTCAAGCGGTCCTCCTGCCTCAGCCTTCTGAATAGCTGGGACTACAGGTGCACACCACCATGCCCGGCTAATTTTTCTATTTTTTTGTAGGGATGGGGTCTCACTCTTGCTCAGGTTAGTCTCAAACTCCTGGCCTCAAGCAATCCTCCTACCTCGGCCTCCCTGAGTGCCAGGATTATAGGCATAATCCCTGACTGGGGATTATGATTTTAATAGGGTTGTTAGAGAGGGCCTTCTTAAAGTGACATTTGAGACAAGACCTGAAAGAGGTGAGGAAAAGAGCTATGCAGATATCTGGGGAACAGCATTTGAGCAGAGGGAATAGCAAAGCTAAGGACCATGAGATGAGAGTATGTCTAGTGTGTAAGAGGAATAGTAAAGAGGCCTTGCAGATGAAGTGAAGTGCACTGGAGAGTGAACAGTGGAAGATGAGATTACTGGATAGGGCAGGCAATGAGGGTGTAGATAAGTGATGTCTAGTGGGAATTTTCCACAATGATGGAAATATTTTATATTTCTGTGTCATCCAATACAGTAGCCATTAGCCATATATGGCTATTGAGCATTTGAAATGTGGCTAGTGTGACTGAGGAACTGAATTTTATTTAATTTTAATTACTTTAGATTTAAATAGCTACTAGTGGCTAAATTATTGGAAGGCTCAGGTTTGGATTGTGTAGAACCTTGTGAGTTATTGTAAAGATTTTGATTTTCACTCTGAGTGATATGAAAAGCCATGGAGGGCGTTGAGTTGATTTTAACAAGGCCACTTTGGCTGCTGTGTTGAGAATAGATTGAAGGGGACAAAAATAGAAGCAAGGGGACCATTTAGGAAGCTGTTGACTATCTCTGCTGAGATTATCAGAGACAATCTAGTATATAGTGTGCTCTCAATAAATAATTTGCATTATAGTTTTTTTTTCTTCCAAAAAATATCGAGTCACCTGTGGGCCAGGCCCTGTTTTAGGTGATGGGGATACCTCAGTAAAAGAAATAAAGTCCTGGCATACATGAACCTTATATTCTAGCTGGAGAGATTGACAATAAACAGATAAGCCTCATAGGTGGGGGGGGTTTTTCAATGTTGGGACATAAATTTAGAGGGGGATAAATGTCCTCTTCTTTCCATCTTTTCAGTGATATTTGCTTGTAGGTGTGACTTCATTTAGAGAGATAAAGACAAAGACTGAACTCAAGGTCATTTGTGACAGTGATACCCCTCTAGGACTCTTAAACCCTATTTTTGGAGGGGACTTCTGGGGATTTTATAGTGGTGTGAATGACACACGGACCTCTGGAACCCAGAGATGCCCCACTGGGTGGGTTGGCCTCCAGTTAAATCTTGATCCTGTTTCTCAGGCTGGGAGGCCTGTGGCAAACCTGGGGTAACTTGGGTATACTTGCCCGAGACCTTAAAACTCATGATGACAGAGTATATCTTGGGAGGAGGGCAAATAGATTAGAGGCAACAGAGCTTGAAGCAGGGCTAGAAGGTGCAGCGGGGACAGTAGTGTGGTTCTAGTCAAGGGCAGGGTGGCCTTTCCATCACAGCATTGCTCCATCAGGCTGTGGACTTGTTCTCTCATCCCATGGTGTCTGCCCAGACACAGTCTAGAGCTGGTTGAGGGAGTCCAAAGTGCAGCTCTGGAGAGCAGTCGGGGGTAGGACCTCAGGGCCTTTTGTTGCTATTATTCTTATATTTTCCCATACCCAAACCCAAACCTAGGGTTCTATTTTTCAGTAAGTTTAACTATTTGTTGAAATTAAATGAGGTATTTACACCTGGGCTTAAATTTAGGACCATGGCTTTGGAATCTGGTTTGAAATATAATGACTACAAATATTTGTAGGAAGCATGTTATTAGTTCTGTTAAATTAGTACTTAAAAACCTAAGTATTTAAATTAGCTAATGTGACATAATCTAAATCTCACCTGTGTTTTCCAGTCTCTTTTATGGAAAAAATAGTTCTCAAAGAAATTCAAAGGCTCCTTTCTCCTTAACATTTCTAATTTCTGTAAGTCTTTGAATGGCTTTCCCATCACCACCCCATCCACATTAGGAAACAGTGGAAAGATGGGTATTTTTGAATATGGGCTATCTGAAGGGGGATTGCATCCTAAAAAGATAAAAACAAAAATGGTATCACAAGCAAGGTAAGAAGAAATTCACATAGAAGACAAATATGTGCTGCCTGTTTTGCTCTTTGTCTATTCTTCTCTGCAGTGGCCATGACCCCTTTTCTTCACTCTCCTGCCCCCACGACCCACCCATCCACTGACTCTATGCTTCATCCAGGTGTCTGAAGATTCAGGTAAGATGTACATTTGCTTTCACATGATATCTGTGTGACAGAGACTAGTCACTCAGAATAGGCTGTGGTCCTGCTCTTATCGCACTTGGCCTCTAGTACTTATTTCTGACCGGTTATATACATATAAATCCTTTATGACAGTGGAGAGAGAATAAATGGCTCTTACTCTTGAGCTCTTCAAGAAATTTAAATAAATCCTTTTCTTTCATTATTGCAGCTCGGGCAGCATTAGCAAAGGCAGCTGTGCTTGAGCTTGGTGGTGCATATACATCTGGCTTAAGTCTTCTTTTTCCATAACCCATAGCATAGGGACTCCACAATACTCCTGCACCAGTATGCTGGAATTTTCTTCGGAAATAGCTTTCAAAAAATGGTAATTGAGAAATGGATTAAAAGAGCTATAGGTCAAAAAATTGTCAATTTGCAAGTTATATAGGCTGAATAAACTTCTTTTTAATATAGTTGGCATATTCATTCAATAATATTTGAGTGCCTATTTCTGTGACATTTATAGAATATCTACTGATATTTTCCACAGGCCATTTGACTATTTTATATCTGTAGTCCTTGGCTTTTGGTTTCCTTTGTCTTCCCTAAAACCACCCAGTCTTTTCTAGAAAAATACTTATGGATGATGATCCTTGACAAACTCTTAAGTGGTACCAGCTTGATACAAACATTAATCATGCCTATTATCATTCCTACTTTGTGTTGGGATTTAAAATGCAATTTTTTTTAATTAAAAAATTCTCATTGCAGAGAATTAGGAAAACATAGTAAATCACAATTTTTTCTTTTTCTTTTTTTTAGAGACAGGGTCTTGCTCTGTCCCCCAAGCTGGAGTGCAGTGGCACAATCACAGTTCACTGCAGCCTGGAACTCCTGGGCTCAAGTGGTCCTCCTGCCTCAGCCTCCCGAGTAGCTGGGACTACAGGTGTGTGCCACTGCATCTGGCTGTTTTTATGTTTTGTAGAGATGGGGTCATGCTATGTTGCCCAGGCTTGTCTTGAAGTCCTGGCCTCAAGTGATCCTCCCACCTCAGCCTCCCAAAGTGCTGGGGGATTACAGGTGTGAGCCACCATCCTGAGCTATACATCACTATTGATTGCATTTCTTTCCAATCTTTTTTTTGGGGTGTATGTGTATGTACATGTATATGAACAGATTTAGGAGATATGTTACTGGGCATTTTAGGTTATAAATTCTTTAAGAATAAGTACAGCAGGCTATCTATGATAAGAGACTCTAAATCACAGTATAAACATCTGATTTACAAACACGAATGCCTCAAATATCAATGACTGTAATGTCAACAGTGCAATATGCTGTATGATAAGGAAAAGAGAAGCTGGTAGGAGTGAACTTGACCCAGAATTGGGAGTCAGAGAAGGCCTCTCAGAGGGAGTGACTAATGACTGGGACCTAAAAGATAAGCAGGAGTCAGCTAAGCATAGACAGGTATAGTGTGTTTCTCAAAAAGATATGTCCACGTCCTAAGCCCTGTACCTGTGTATGTGACCTTATTTGGAAAGTCTTTGCAGATGTAATTGAATTAAGGATCTCGAGATGAGATCTTCCTGGATTTATGGTGGGTCCTAAATCTAATGACTGGTGTTCTTTTACGGGAAAGGAGAGGGAGAATTCAGACACACATGGAAGAAAGCATTGTGAAAATGGAGGCAGAAATAGGGGTTGTGCTGCTGCAAGCCAAGAAATGCCAGGAGTTGTCAGAAGCTGGAATATGCAGGGAAGGATTCTCCCCTAGGATCTTAAGAGGAAGTGTGGCCCTGCTGACACCTTGATTTCAGACTTCTGGCCTCCAGAACAGTGAGAGAATAATTTTTATTATTTTAAGCTACCAAGTTTGTGTTAATTTTTTATGGCAGCCCTACGAAACTGATTCAAGAAGGGAGAAAATGTTTTAGGCAAATATCAGGAGGTGAAGGAGCATGAAGTATGTGAATACCTGAACCAAATTTAGTCTAGGGTGTGAAAAGGGAAGTTATAAGAGATGAAACTGGAGAGCTAAGCAAAGGATTATCATGACGTTACCTTGAAAATGTCATGTTAAGTTGGAACTTTTTCAGAGGGGATATGAGAGGACATTGCAGGCTTTTTAGCGGGTGAGTGATATGATTGGATTTGTGCTTGGCATTGTAGGCACTCAATAAATAGTTTCTAACTAAATGTTATATTCAGTTAGCATCTGGCTGCAGTACAGAAAATGGATAGGGATGGCAAGAATGGAGGCAGAGAGACAAGGTTGGATACTGCAGTAAGTCTGAGAAGATAGTGACCTACACTAGGCTAGTTTCTGTGGGGATAGAGAGAAGTGTGTGGCTTTCATGTTTAGGAAGTAAAATAGCCAGGATTTAGTGACTGGTTGGATGTGGGGTGTGAGAGAGCAGCAGCAACTGAGAATCATGCTGGGCGTTTGGCCCAGGCAGCTGGGTGAGCACATTGAGATGGTAAAGCCATTCCCTGAGGTTTGGAACCCAAGTGGAAGAACGAGTAGAAGTGGGTGTGAGGCAAGGAGGTGAGTTAAGTTTTGACATTTAGGGTTTGAGGTGCTTGTGGGGCTTCCAAATGGAGATGCCCAGTAGGCAGAAGGAAACTCTAGAAAGGGACGTCGGCTGGAGATACCGTGTGATCTTCTGTGTGCCTCGTTCTCCTTGCCTGTAAGTAAACGGAGGTATTGGAACCTACCTCACAGGTTTGACTTGGGGATTAAATGAGGTTATTCAACAAATAATTACTGAGTGCCTGGTGTATACCAAGCATTTTTCTAGACTCTGGGGATATAGCAGTGAATAAAACAGACAAAAAATAATCCCTGCTCTCATGGAGCTCACATTCTAGCCTGAGAAAACAGATAAACAAAATAAATAAGTAAATTATATAGTATATTAGAAGGTGATAAATAGTATGAAGAAAAATAAAGCAGAGAAGGGGAAACAGGCAGTGGTAGGAGGGTTGCAGTTTTAAACAGGGTGGTTAGAGAAGACCTTACTGAGATGACATTTGAAGAAAGACCTGAAGGTGGGTGAGAGTGAGTAGAGCGAGTCATGGGATATCCAGGGGAAAGTATTCCAGATAGAGGGAAAAGCAAGTGGAAAAGCCTTGAGGTGAGAGCATATCTAGTGTATGTGAGGAACAGCCAGGAGGCCAGCATGGCTACAGCAGAGTAACAGGAGATGAAGTCAGAGGTCAAAGGGGAGTGCAGATCACACAAAGGGCCAATAAATCATCGTAAAGACTTTGGCTTTTACTTGGAGGGAAATGGGAGGGTTTTGAAGTTTTTGAGCAGAGGAGTGACGTGATCTGCAATGTTTTAAAAGGGTCATTTGGTGCTGTAGGAGTCAAGGAGTCAGCATGTATAGGGAGTGCTGAGAGTAGACCGTGCGACAGGCAGGGCAGGGGAGGAGAAGTCAAAAGGTGCGAGTAGGGAGACTGGTCATTATCTAGGGAAAAATGAATGTCTGTAAAGTGCTTGCTCAGAGCTTTTCAGTTAGTAAATGTTCAATAAATGGTATCAACTGTATGAATACCTATCAAGTTCAACTATTAACTAGCTCAAGAACTGCTTTCTCAGGAAACTAAATTATCTTTGCCACTTATTTGACAATTATATAACATTTTATATTATTTTACTTCTGTATACTTAAGTATCCACATATTTATGGATTTTCTCTTCATTTATATTTTAAGCTCCCTAATGCAAATGCTATGTCTTAAACAGTTTTAATTTCCTTAGGTTACAGGCAATAGCAAGATGACCAGATTACGTAATAACCAGATAAATAACAACCACTACCACAACAACAATAAAAACACCAACATCAGCTAATGTTACCTGAGCACGCACTTATTGAGTGTGAGAGGCAGTGCAGGGAGGTGGATAAGAGCATGGGTTCAGGAATCAGACTGTGCTAAAATCTAGGCACCACTGCCTCTTGGGCAAGTTATTTAACTGACCTGTACTTCAGTTTTTTCGTCTGTAAAATGAGAGGTGATAGTAGTATCTACTCATTAGGGAGGTAGGGATTAAATTAGATAATATGCATATTCTGTGCTTATTCTAGCTGCTTCCACATAATAATAATAATAACTAATATTTATTGAGCTCTTATAAAGTGTTAAGCACTTCACATGCATTATCACACATAATCCCCACAATTGCCCTAAAGGGTAGGTATTATTATTATTGTCATCCCCATTTTATAGATGAAAAAACTGAGGCTGAGAGGCAAGCAATGTGCCAAATTTGTGTACCAACAGCAGGCATTTAATAAATGTCTTTGAATTGGCATGAAAAGTAGAATTTTGTGCACCCTCTGTTCCACATCTCACAGGGAGATAAGATAGTATAAAGAGACTACCTATTGAGGGGCAGAAGAATATCTTTACATTATTGGTGATATTCCGTACTTTTAAGTCTCTCTAAGTGGGATACCAGAGTGCTTTGAAGGAGTATGAGTTGAAACATTGATAATGGCAACATTTGTTTAATTTCTGTAATTAATACAATGATAAAAATCGATTGAGGAGATTTATTTTTAGCACTATTTGCTGGAATAAACAATTTTGGGCGTGAGAATGTTTCCTCATCCTTTACTCTGAGTCTGATTCTGGCTCTGTTCTAGTCCAAAGGCTACCCTGGGAGGTCTGAACTTGCTGTACCTCATCTCAGAGTCAGAGGTCCTCTTGAGAGCACCTGGTAGTTTCAGCATGAACAGGAGTGTCTCGTATTCCAAACTGGATTTCTAAGTCTACCCAAAATCATCCTCAGAAAAGTCTTATTCTGCTGGGATTCTCTGGCCCGAGATACAAGAGGCTGAAATTTCTTGTCTGTTCTTAGGCCCTCAGTGGGGCCCTGAGATGGTCTGAGGTGAGCCTTGCAATGTCAGAGATAGGAAGGACTGTGGGGATGAGGGAATAGGTCTCATGTTATAGCATGTGAGCATTTGTCCAGATACCTTCTCCTTTGTTTTGGACCAGACCTTGTGGAGTTGGATGTTAGTGAGAGGTGACTGCCACGTTAATATCCTCATAAGTACTTCTGAGAAGGCTGTTTTTGTCCCTTTCTTTCCCATTTACCTTACTATTTCCATTATAGCCCTTCTGGGTAGGGCTGAAGTCTCTACCAGCTTTGATAGGATTTCAAACAATAGGATCCCCGGGTTGCCAGTTAAATCTAAACAGGTCTCCTTTTCTGGAACTATGGAGGGAAAAGAAAAGATTTCAAAATGCCTTCTGAACAAACCATCTGTCAAAAAATAATAAAATGACAGTCTTTTTACTGATTATTTACAATAATAATATCAAGTCAGGGACTAGAGATACAGTAAAACATTAGAAATCTGCTCTATTTGGTAGAAAGGCCATTTTGATTACTCAGCAGACAGAATAATAATGGAATATAAAAATACTTTTAGTTTAGTGACTTCTAAGTAAATATAAAAATACTTCTAACACAAACATGAATTATATGTTAAGGACTATTGTCTTGTTCTTTTAGGCAGAGGTTCTAGGCAAACCCCCATTACTATAGTAGTGCTTGCAAACAGTAACTTCTCTTTATCCTAAGGGTAGTTCATAGCTTATGAATGCATGTATTTTCAAAAACTATATATAGTATTTGGAATTTGGAATGTATTTATCCTAGAAAACATGATACAAATAGTGGTTAGATTTTCCAAGGCAGGCTGCTAAACTCACAAACAAATGAGGAGAGTACTAATAACAGTATTTCGAGCATACCTACACATCATGTACTGCCTTGGGTGAGAACATGTTCTCTAACCTCCAGCAGACTCTCCAGCACTGAGGGTAGAGGCTTCATCAGTGTGAGGAAGGTATTTTTTCAAGAACAGTAAATTATCAACAAATTTGCATGAGAGAGAGCATTTTTCTTTTTCTGAAAAAAAATGTTTTTTCTTTTCTAAAGGAATGCCTCTCAAAGTAGTGCATACTCCTGGTAAAGAATTCAAACATTATAAAAGGAGACCAAATTTTTCTGTACCAGTCACTCTCTGAGTGTTCTCATTGGAGACCAAAGGGCAGTGTCTCCCATAGGAGGCTTTCAGGACAATGCTGGTACCTGCTTGATGTATTTAAGTTAAAATTCTGAAACTATATCAGTTTGCTTAGCAAATATTGTTTTGGAGAAGCAGTACAAAAGTGAATCATATCCCAGACTACACCTTCCTGATCTGCCTCCTGATCAGAGCCTAAGTGAATAATGTTTACTGTGGAGTGAGTTGTAGCTGCCCAACTGCCTTCTATTCAGTAACACCTCTACTCACGCACAGCCTTGAGGAAGCGGTTCTTATCTGTTAGCACATTTATAAAGTCTGAGAAGTTCACCTTCCCATCTCCTGCAACAGAAATCTAAGGCTCAGAACAAGGATAAGAGGTATTTTAATTATCAGAATATATTTTAAATATAAAAATTAAAACACTCTGGACCATTTAATATTTAAAATCAGAGCATTTTAGGGCTGGAGATATGCTCAGGCAAGTGATGGTCTTCTTCACTTAATCTTAGCCAAAAGGCTGAGAAGCCATATGCAATCCTCTTCTTGAAGTGGTCTCAGCCCCATTACAATAGCCCCCTACAGCCTGAAGAAGTGATGGTGGTGTATAAACATCAAGCTAGGGGCGCCCAGCCACTGCAGTCTGTCCACTCACTCCTTTCCCAGAAACTTGCCATATTTGTAGGGAGTCCACCCTGCCTTCCCACTCCATACCCATCACATTATTTATATTATAACATCCCCATGTTGTGCCCTGTTTCCTCTAAAATTAAAGGATAGTGAGTACTGTTAGAGGGGTGTGTGTGTGTTTCCATGAACTAACAGAAAAATGGGCAGAGTTAGTGGAAACAAGTGACACCTTAATTAACTGGTGACACTGAATCACACGTGGAACTGAACGGGGCACTGGCAGTGGGTGGGGAGTAGTGAGAGGAGACAATATGCTGAATGTATTTTCCACACAATGTATCAGCTTGGGCTGTTAATCACTAGGTCAGTATATTTAATAAAGAAATTATCTGTATGCTTAAAAAATACCAACAAAAGTGCCGTGACATTTAAAACTCAATATAGGTGGGCCCTAATGATGGAAAAGGAAGATTTGTACTATTATGATTCAAACAAACAAAGGGCTTGGATTTTCTTGGTAACGTGTTGTGTTTGAAATTGTTATTGCCTTTGTATCTGTTATTTCGAGGTACCCTCCAAAATGCACATCATGACAGGTAACCTGAATTTGATATTGAAATGAGACAGTCACTCTTAGTTTCCACACAGGATTTTCAAATAGTCCATTTTGTAGCATTAATTTGATTTCATAACTTGTATACCATACCTCACTGATATCCTCAAAGGGACACACACACACACACACTCTCTCTCTCTCTTACATTTTTGAGCAAGGTTTATTTTTCATGTTTATACAGCCACTGAGAGAAAAATGTATATTCACCAAAATCTTTTATGAGAAAAATAATGAGAAAAGTACTCACCATCAATATCAGCACATCTTAATTCATTATAGATATCATGCTTGGTTAGATTCATTCCCAACTTAGCTAAAGTGCACATCATTCCATGTAAATCAATACAGCCAGTTTTATCCTTGTTGAAGAAGTTGTAGGCATGTTGGAAGGCTGGGGAAATGGAATTCAGGACATTTATTCAAGAAGAAATACATATGCTAATGAGACTAGGACAGACAATACAGTTGATTGGAGATCATTCTAAAAAAGTGTTGAGAGACTTAATAGACATTTCTTATAAAGGACAGTGTCCTTCCACGGAATTTGAACTGGAATAAATTAATTGGTGGAAAACCAAATATGGTGGGTGAGGTGGCCTTCCAAAGATGTCCATGCCCTAATCCCTAGACGTTGTGAATATGTCACCTTACATGGCAAAAGGGACTTTGCAGATATAATTAAGAGAGATTATCCTGAGCCCTATCCAATTACATGATCCCTTACATAGCTAGAAGCAAGAGATACGTGGCAGAAGAAGTCAGAGAGATTCAGAGCACGAGAAAGACCTGACCCGCCATTGCTGGTTTGAAGATATAGGGGCAGCATGATGCAGCATGCAGGCAGCCTTAAGGGCCTAAGAGAGTCCTGGCTGATAAACAGCAAGGAAACCGGGACCTCAGTCCTATAACCATAAGGAACTGAATTCCGCCAAAAATCTGAATGAGATTGGAAGCAGATTGTCCTCCAGAGCCCCCAAATAAGATTCCAGGCTGGCCAACACCTTAATTTCAGCCCTGTAACACCCGGAGAAGAGAAATGAGCTGAGCCCACCTGGACTTCTGACCTACAGAATTGTGAGATAATAAACTTGTGTTGTTTTAAGCTGCTAAATTTGTGGCAATTTGTTATGGTGATTTAACAATTAATACACCAGATTGGACCCAATTACATATATGTGTGTATGGACCCAAAGATTTTTCAAAGAAACAGTCAAGGCACTAACTGGAGCCAAAATTAGACATGTATTTTTTAAAATTAGTGAATGAGGAAATAAGCCCAGAACAAAATATATCCCAAATGATACCAGAATAAAACTTATTTCATATCATACACAAATCTCAGCACCTCTATGTACAAGAGTGATTAATCCTCTAGAGTTAACGATACCTGCCCTGTAGATGTGTGAAAAGGTAACATCTTTCTCCTTGGTAAAAGGTAGGCTTCTCTAGGGCTGGAACCAAACCATCTCTGACTGGTTTCTATTTTCTCCCATTATCTCTAGCATGTTAGTAGACATTCATTCATTCATGTGACTTAGTCAACAAATATTCATTGCATGCTTTCTATGTACCAGGTGCTGCTTGCTCTAAGTGCTTAGGATATATTAATGCACTAAATAGACAAAGATCTCTGCCTTCATATAAATGTAATAAATAGGTAAATTAGATACCATTTTAGAAGGTAGTATGTGCTATGGAAAAAAGAATAAGCAATGCTGGGTGGGGGGATTAGGAAGAAGAAGAAAAATAGAATTTCTACAGACTACCACTGCCATGTTTACCTCCCTACCAGCATCTATACCTACATAGCCTTCCTTCCCCCCATTCCACAAATGAAGTTTATACTTTTATTTAGAGCCAATCCTTCTGTTGTGGATTAGAATCCATCCTCTCTCTCATATTCAAAGAAATTACTTAAGAAAGGGTCCCCTCTGTCTCTAATACCAATCTTTTCACTCTCTATATCATTTATATATTATCATACAAACTTGCTGTTATTTCTCCCTTAAAAACTAAATATATTTGTGACTTCATTTCTCCCTCCAGCTACTACTACCTCTGCCATTTGTCTCTTCTTTGTATTAAAAATTCAATCATTTGTTTTAACCAGTATGGACTCGTGGATTTTTATTTTATACTTTGGGTTATAGTCCAATTGTGTATATTTTATTTTGTTGCTCAAATTGTTCAAAAAACTAGTGGAAGGCAGAGTAGGTAGAGATGCTGGTAAGGAGGTAGATTTGGAGGTGGGAGTCTGTGGAAATTCTATTCTGATTGCTTCAGTTTTCTTCAGGGAAGTAGGAAGCAAGGATACCAATTTAAAGTGACAATGGAAGATGTCAGGGATTTTGAAGTGTTCAATAAATATTTGTAGAATGAATAAATTAACCTTTCTTAGGAAAGTTGAGGATTAAGCACTGTAATGAACACATTTTCTAGTTTCTATATTTGATACTTTGATATCTGGGGCCTTCTGACCCTGGAGGGACTGCCCCTCTCAGGGCTAGTCAATTCCTAGAAACAGTAAAAACTACTAGCTTATGAGTCTTCCTTTTGTATGTGAACCAACTAATCCAGAGCCCATACCCCCAACCACTTGCCTTCTCTACCTGTTATACTCAGGGCCACTGTTCCCTGCTCTAATCACTCCAGGGGCAGGTATCAGATGGCTAGGGACAGCCCCTATACCCCAGAGCCCACTGAAATTATTCAAACTAGCTAATCCTACCCCTGCCTTGCCCATTCCTTTCTGTGGAAACCACAGTAAATGCTCTTGTCCACGTTCTGCCCCAACTACCTCCTGAGTGACCCTGGTGCTTCCTTGTGTGGTCCTGCATGGCAGGCTGTGCCTCCTTTTTCTAGGGATCTGTGAGTATGAAGAAACTTACTTCATGACAGTCATTTCTACATCTGCATGTCTCACCATAGCTGACTAAAACAGATGCATTAAAATGAACACCAAAGTATACTAAGGTACTTTAGAAATCTTAAAATTTTATAGAACCATAAGCTGTCATTATTCAGGAATTTAGCTCAGTTTTACAATTAAAAATGCAAATCTGATCTTGACAATCCTTTGTGTTTTCCAAATCAGCTTTCCCAGCAATAAAGGCGATTCTTTGATTCCTTTCTGTCTCCTGAGTTAATTTCTCAACTGGTTCTAAATTTGGAGGGGTGAAGCATTAGCTTCCCCAGAACCCAAACACAGCCATGCTTGACTTCTTTTGGTTTTTCTGGTGCATCATGCTTTCCCTTTTCTCTGGGCCTTTGTAGACCTGTTCTTTCTGCATGGAACACTCCTCTCTGTGCTCTTTTCCTGATTTACTCCTACTCATCATTCAGCCTTCTCTGGGACTCCCCTTCTTCCCTCAAAAGACCAAGTTAGGAGACTTTTCTTTTATGCTTCTGTAACACTCTATACTTTTCCTATCATAATTCATATCAGATTGTAATTTAAGTGATTTTTTCAACAAATTCATGGTTTAACTCCCTTCCATGTTAGACTTCCTATCAGGGCATGACTTGTTTTGTTGTGTTTTTTGTGTCCATTATATTTTTGGTTTTAAATAATGAATGAATGAACTGTAGCCACTATAGCTAATTTTATAGCTAATTTTATCATTATAACTTTTTTCTCTGAGAAATCCTGGGACTTTAGTTGTTCAGTTTATACTCTTCATTACTTTTTTTGTTTGTTTTTTTGAGACAGGGCTTCTCTCTGTTACCCTGGCAAGAGCGCAGTGGCGTCACCATAGCTCACTGCAACCTCAAACTCCTGAGCTCAAGCGATCCTCCTGCCACAGACTACCAAGTAGCTGAGACTATAGGCGTGTGCCACCATGACCGGGTAATTTTTCTATTTTTTTGTAGAGACGGGGTCTCACTCTTGCTCAGGCTGGTATCGAACTTCTGGCCTCAAGTGATCCTCCCTCCTTGGCCTCCCAGAGTGCTAGGATTACAGGTGTGAGCCACCATGCCTGGCCTCTTCATTACTTAATTTGTATTTGACCTTGCATTTGTTCTTTTCCACAGCCACAAATTCTTCTTTGAATACTAATATTTGACCAGGTCTGTCTAAATTCTAGGGAGATGCCCATTTGAAAGCAATTCCCTTCCTCTGCCACAAAAAGTTTTTTTTAAAAAAATTCTCTCTCAAATGACAGGGTGGTACTGACAACCCTTGAAATTCCAGATTTCTCTTTGAGAAGAAAGGGTCAGATACAGTAAGGGGCTGTTTTTTATGTTTCAATTTTGAGGATGATTCTTATTACCTTCCATTTGTGAAGCACTTAACTTCTTTTCTTTGTGTTGTATTTGGCATTGAGATCCTGGTAAGTCTTTATCCCTGAGAAAAGACATGAAAAGATTTAGATTTAATACATATGTGAAACCAGCAAATATTAGTCCTGTTCATCAGTTTTTACTAACTGGAATGACTATAAGCATCACAATATATCCAGTCTTACTACCTAAGGGATCTATTACCGTCACTTGCCAATAGCCATAGGATGGACAGGGAGAAAATGTTGGCCTCTGAGGTCCACCTCTGCCCTATACTTGCTCATCACCCCTCCCTTAAAGAAATCTGATTTCCCCCATTTTACCAAACAGGAAACTGAGGCTTAGAGGTATTAAATAATTTCTTCCAAGTCACACAGATATTAAGTGGAAGACCTGGGATTCAAACCCAGATGTGTCTGACTCCATAGCTCACAGATATAAACTTTGCACTATTCCTGTTGTTAGAAATATAAGTTTCAACTGGGTGCAGTGGCTCATGCCTTTAATCCCAGCACTTTGGGAGGCCAAGGTGGGAGGATCTCTTGAGACCAGGAGTTCGAGACCAGCCTGGGCAAAATAGCGAGACTTGTCTCTACAAAAAATAAAAAAAAAAAATTAGCCAAACATGGTGGTGCAGGCCTGTAGTCCAGCTACTTGGGAAGATTGCTTGAGCCCAGGAGTTCAAGGCTGTAACTAAAAAACTGCATTTCAGCTTTGGAGAAAGAGTAAGACCCGGTCTCTAAAATTTTTTTTATATATATACACACACACACACACACACACACATACATATATATATATATATGTTTCAAATTTTTAACTAGTATAAGTAATGTTTTGGTGAATATCCTTCTATTGAAACCTTTGCATCCATGATTATTTTATGACCTTAATTGCCACATTGTATTTTTACCAACATTAGAGATAGATAGGGATAGCGATAAGGATAGAGAGAACATTTCTGGAAAGTTTGGAACCCTGGGTAACCTTTCATTTCCCCAGGAAAGTAAAATCTGGAAAAGGAAGGAAAATATTAATTCCTTGGGGATACTTTGTATAGATATGCAGTAATTTCTTAGTTTAGGAACACAAAAATGTATCATGTATAACTGGGTTTTCTTGTAATATGGTAACTTAAATAAACTTTAATTACATTTAAGTAAATGTAATTATAAATTTTAATTATAATGTTATACATTTATTTTATTTAAAATACCTTTGGTTTTGATACTCATAGAACTAAAAAAGTTTAAAAAAATGAAATTTCATAGTTTTTGTGGTTTTACAAGAGGCAGTTCAAAAAGTAAAACTAGAAGAAAAACTAAACCTTGTAGTTAAATAAAAAAATTACTATGGTTTATTAACTTAGTATACACTAGAGTGTCTATTAGATTCAACTCATTTTCAAAGTGGGACCTGGAGAAAAGAAGGTGATAAGCTCTCAAAATGCACTATTCTCAACTTTTCAATGTGGAATTTTATCTAATTTGTCTTATTTTCTCAGCTTTTACTAACACTGATTTCTTCTGGTGTTTCATCTTTATCACCTCCTTGAACTTCTGAAAACTCAGGTTTGCCTTTACTCAGATAGGTTATTTTATATTTGTTGTACAGATGCTCCTTGACTCATGATGGGGCTACGTCCAATAAGCCTATTGTAAGTTAAAAACATCATTAAGTCAAAAATGCATTCAATACACCTAACCTATTGAATGAACATCATAGCTTAACCTAACCTACCTTAAATGTACTCAGAATACTTACATTAGCCTACAACATCTAACGCAAAGCCTATTTTGTAATAAAGTGTTGAATATCTCTTGTAATTTATTGAATACTGTACTGAAAGTGAAAATCAGAATGGTTGTTTAGGTACCCAAAGTACCATTTCTACTGAATGCGTACTGCTTTCACACCATTGTAAAGTCAAAAAATTTTAAGTTGAGTCATTGTTAAGATGGGGACCATCAATATTTCTAAATATAAACAAATTTCTTTTGCATGATGTAAAAGATGCAGTAAATGGAGAAATATGATGTTCTCAAGAAGTAGGAACAAAGTAGAAGGCCAGGCAGTGTAAAGTTTTTTAGCTACATTTAAAAAAGGATACTCTTGGCACAATTTCAAACCTTATCTTGGATCAAACATTAGAAAAAATCTTTATTTTGCAATGTTTCAAATGACTAAGGAACCTTAGATTTGGAATGAACCCCATCCGGCCTCTCATCTAATGTAGGAATTCCCTCAATATGTGGTACTACCCAGTCTTTGCTTAACTACTTTTAGTGACAAGGAACTCAACTACTTCAAAAGACACCTTGTAATGCAGGGCAAGGGAAAGTGAGGTCAAGGTTATCTTACCCACTTCCCTCTAAAAAAGTCAGTAACACATTTCTTTAGAGTGGCATAATTAAGGACTAGGAAAAATACTCTCAAAGTGGCAAAGTACATAGATAATTGTGGTGAAGGAAATAAAATTTTCTTCTTATGATCTGATAAAATAAAGATCAGGCTCTCACTTTCAGTCATTAATGGCTGTTTATTGGAATTTGTTGTTAGCTGACTGAGAAAAAACTATGGTTAGTGTCACAGGCAAACCTCCTTTTGTCATGGCTAATTTTTCAGATTTCATTTACTGGATATATCTGAAATATAGACTCTTTTTCTATACTTTGACTTCCTTAGGGGTTTAGGTCTTCTTTATGATCTTCTATTTTTTTTCTCCTTCAAACTGGCACTCAAAATATCTCAATGTGTAACTGACAACTGTACAGAAACAAAAATAGCCTCTTGTTTGGGAGAACAGGAGAGAAAACTCTTTGCTTCTCCAATCAGAAAGGTTATATATCTTTTTCTTTTCATAAAAAATCTTTCTCTTAAATTCAGATGTTATGTTTTACAACTAAACATATCACAGAATGGATTTTTTTTTAAGAGACAGGGTCTTGCTTTGTTGTCCAGGCTGGAGTGCAGTGGCGTGATCATAGCTCACTGTAACCTCAAACTTCTGGGCTTAAGTGACCCTCCTGCTTCAGCCTCCTGAGTAGCTGGGACTACAAGCATGTGCCACCATGCCTGGATAATTTTTAAAAAATATTTTGTAGACACAGGATCTCGCTATATGGCCCAGGCTACAGAATAGATATTTGAAGAGCATTCTAATTGTTTCATCATAGCCTTTATGGGTATTTAATATATTCATCACCTTAATAATTCTTTATTATAATATATTTACCACTTTAATACATTCATTACCTACCTCTTGCTGTAGGAGATGGGTACTTTTGTTAGAGGATTCAGCTTATGTTTTGATTTAATTTCTGAAACTGCCATGTAGCCAGTGACTCCGTCTGGAATTCAGAAAATATAATTAATAATCAGCTCACAGATTAATTTCTTTATATTCTTTTGCAACTTTTCCAGCTCAAGGCCTGGAGTTTGAAAAGTCCAGGGCCTCATGGAATGGTAATATATGCAAATTCAAGTTAGAGGTATGTGCAAATTTAGAAGGCCATGTGGAATCCAACTTTATTGTTTATTGTTCCCAGATCTCTTAGCAAAATTTCTTGCCACTGGTCCCCCTTCAAATATTATCACACTGATCCTGTATAAAAATAAATGCTAAGCAAAGTAAACCAGACACAGAAAGACAAATACTGTATGATCTTACTAATATGTGGAATGTAAAATAATCAAACTCACAAAAGCAGAGAGTAGAATGGTGGTTACTAGGGTCGGAGGGGGGATATGGGGAGATGTTGGTCATGGGGTACAAAGTTTGAAGATGAATAAGTTCTGAAGGTCTAATGTATAGCACGGTGACTGTGGGTCACGATACTGTATTGTGTACTTGAAATTTGTAAATTGTAGTGTTAAACACATACACACACACAAGTGGTAACTATGTGCGGTGATGGATGTGTTAGTTAGCTTCATTGTGGTGATTATTTCACAACATATACATATATCAAATCATCAAGTTGAACATCTTAAATGATAAAAATGTTGCCATATGATACAGATAAAACGTCCTAGAAATATGTGGAAAAAGTTATTTGAAGACAAAATTTATTCGTGAAATTAGTAGAATATTTCAAGTCACAATTGACAAGGAATAAATGTTACACCATTTCTAAAATATTTTGCCTACTAGTTTATATCTTAGATTCCTGCCTGGTGGTAAGTAGATTTTCCCAGGGTTTCCTTCTGGGAGACCCATCCCTGCCCTGTCATTTCTTTTTTAAAAGTAGGAAGGGGAGTGGGATACAATGCTGTTTTGCTACCCTAGACTATACTGAATGGACTCTTTAACTACTATGGCCTCCTAGTCCTCCCTTTCCACTTCTGCGTAGTTTGAGAAATAGGGCCTGTGGACCACAGCTAGGTTGATAGGGCTTCCCCCTTTGTTGGTTTTAGCTCTCTAATTACCTTTTCAAAATATAGAGTGTATAGGGTGGTTTACTGACAAGA
Organism: Daubentonia madagascariensis; assembly: GCA_023783475.1. Taxonomy (NCBI): domain Eukaryota; kingdom Metazoa; phylum Chordata; class Mammalia; order Primates; family Daubentoniidae; genus Daubentonia; species Daubentonia madagascariensis. The sequence continues at coordinate 16,395,846 of JAKFHU010000487.1, forward strand.
AAACTAGGTTGCTGACTTAGGAATAATGGACAACTGAATACTATTAAACTATGAAGAAAAAAAGTCTCTGACTGTTAGAATTTGATCGATTTTTACCAGGTCTTCACCTCAGAGCTTGGAAAGCAGTTGTTTTTAAACAACTCAATTACAAGTGCTCAAAATCTGGAAACCTACCACAGAGCTGGGAACTCCAGAGAGGGTCAACAATTTAGGCACTTGAAAGGTGCTGTGAAATCATCCTTGTGGCTCGAAATAATCATTACTTAAAAAAAATACCTTCAATCTCTCATAGATTATAGATTTTAAAAAAATGACTCAGCATAGAATCCTACAAAATCCTGATATTTACCTACTCTTAAGCTGTGCTACTTACCACTTCTGGGCTTCAATCAGATCAAGAATCCAATAAAGGGTTTGTTCCATCATACAACTGTGACCTCATTCCCTGCTCAGGCTCAGGCCAAGGGAGAGGATGACCCATAAGCTCCTTCCAGCCTTACAGCAAATGTGTTTTCAATGTGGGTCATTCAGCATCCTTGGGGTATGTGAGGGTGTGAATTACAGAAACAGAACATTTGGACACTGTCTAGATTTCAGGGAAGGAGAAGAATTTTTTTGTTTTAAATTCTGTATTAATATATTTTCATTAGTGAGTTGAAAATTGTTCAAGTAAAACATTTTCACCCAGCTGCCTTGACTGAATGGTGATTAAGAATCAATTCATTAATTGTTTAAGCCTAGAAAGACAGTAAAAAAAGTCAAACTCTCATAAGCTTGTAGTCTTTAGTATTATTGGGAAAAGTGATTTAAAAGGAGTAATTAAAGAAAAGATTGCTTGTTTTAAGCAGATACCATATTATTCATGATAGGACATGTCTCAGGGCATTGTAAATCCTCTAGCAGAGGAGTTAGGAGTGTCTTTAGTCTATTGTGGCTAAGCACAGATACCCCTGGCACCCAAAGCTTAGCTAGTTACGTAGCTGGGTCCCCAAAAGTTCTTCAGGCTTCCCTTAGTGGCGGCAATTCTAGAGGTTTCCTATTCCTGTTCAGGGGGTTGGTTCTTTATGAGCATAATTTGACTTTACCCTAGTCTTGTCAAACTTGGTACATTGCCTCCCATTCTGGCCAGGGACATAAAGGGAAAGAAAGGGAAGGTTTAGTTTACAAATTAACTCAATGAATATTTACTAAGGGCCTACTATGTTAAAGGCTACCAAGATTTAAAATGGGGATAATGATAGTTCCTCTTGGATGGGGTTGTTGAAAAGTAGAATTTTTAAATTATTATATTAAAAAATCTTTAATTGTGGTAAAATACACAGGACATAAAATTTACCATATTAACCACTTTTAAGTGTACAATTCAGTATTGTTAAGTATATTCCCATTTTTGTGCAATCTACAGAATTTTTTATCTTATGAAACTGAAACTCTATACTCATTAAAAAACAATTTCAAAGAACTAAAAGTAGAATTACCATTTGACCCAGCAATCCCACTACTGGGTATTTATCCAAAAGAAAAAAAGACATTTTATAATAAAGACATCTGCTCTCGAATGTGCATAGCAGCACAATTCACAATTGCAAAGTTGTGGAAACAACCAAGGTGCCCATCAATACACGAGTGGATCAATAAAATGTGGTATATGTATACCATGGAGTATTACTCAGCAATAAGGAACAACAGTGAATTAACACATCTGGTATTACCCTGATTGGAGCTAGAACCCATTCTTCAAAGCGAAGTGTCACAGGATTGGAAAAACAAGCACCACTGGTACTCACCATCAAACTGGTACTAACTGATAAACACTTACATCATACAGGGCAATAATATTCATCAGCGGGCGGGCAGGTGGGAGGGGGGTGGAGGGGATGGGAAAAACTCTCACTGAATGGATGTGGGGAGCACAGTTTGGGAGATGACCACGATTGTGGCTCTGACACGGGCAGAACAGGGGCAATGTGTATGGCCAAAATGTTGTACCCCCATGATATTCTGAAATTAAAAAAATAAATTAAAAAAAAAAAAACAAAAAAACAATTCCACATTTTCCTCTCCCTCCAACCCCTGGCAATCACTATTCTGCTTGCTATTTCTATGAATTTGGCTACTCTAGATAACTCATAAAAGTGGAATCATACACTATTTGTCTTTTTGTGACTGGCTTATTTTGCTTAGCATAATATCCTTGAGGTTCATCCATGTTGTAGCATGTGTCACAATTTCCTTCCTTTTCAAGGCTGAATAATATTACATTATATGTTATATAAACCACATTTTCTTTATTCATCTGTCAATGGACACTTGGTTTGCTTCCACTTTTTGTCTGTTATGAATAATGCTGCCATGAACACATGAGTGTACAACTATCTCTTTGAGATCCTGATTTAAATTCTTTTGGACATATATACACACAAGTAGAATTGCTGGATCATATGGTAATTTTATTTTTTTAAAAACCACTGTACTGTTTTCCATAGCATTTACGCCATATTACATTCCCACAAACAGTGCACAAAGGTTCCAATTTCTTCACATCCTCGCCAACACTTGTAATTTTCAGTAACCAATCTGATCGGTATGAAATGATAACTCATTGTGGTTTTGATTTGCATTTCCCTAATGATTAGTGATGTTGAGCATTTTTTTCATATGCTTTTTGGTCATTTGTGTATCTTCCTTGAAGAAATGTCTGTTCAAGTCTTTCCATTTTTTAATTGAGTTTTTGGTTGTTGAGTTCTAGCAGTTATTCATATATTCTGGATATTATAATAACTCCAATCTGATTTGGGTGACTCGCCTATATTCCCTGAGGTTGTTAGTTTTATGGAACTGTTTGTTCTGAGTGGCCCAGATAGGGAGGATTATCTCAAGAATGACCTCAATACAGCTGCTTGGGTTTGCAATTCTTCAATCATCCGAAAATAGGAGACTAGAACCTCTATCAGTCAGTCAATAAGCATTTATTGAACACATACTATGTACTCAAAAAGTAAGCCTCAGTGAGAGCAGGAACCTTGCTTATCTCTTGTGCATCACTAAACTTTCTTGAACAGTGCCTAGGTACTCAGTAAATACTTACTGATGAACACAGAGCTTATACATGATCACGGGAGATTGTTTCCAGTATCCCTAACTCAGCAGCATGATTTTAAATGCTGGGGACAAAAGCCACCAAGTGAACATTCCTGAAAGTTTTCTGGCACCAGCAACAGAAGCAGCAATAGGTGAGATAGACTAGACTTATTCAAAGGGTTTTTTTTCTTTTACAAATAATAAAATACAACAGGACTCATTTAGAAATGTTAAGTATAGGTATGCAGAATTTAAATTTATCTTCTCTTATTAAAATTCATTTTGTGGATACTTATATAAAGTACCTTATAAAGGAAGGATCTTATTCTTAGATCCTTTTTTTTTTTTTGAGACCAAATCTCCCTCTGTTGCCCAGGCTAAAGTGCAGTGGCGTCATCATAGCTCACTACGACCTCAAACTCCTGGGCTCAAGCGATCCTCCTGCCTCAGCCTCCTGAGTAGCTGGGACTACAGGCATGCACGACCACGCCCAGCTTATTTTTCTATTTTTTTGTAGAGATGGGGTCCCGCTCTTGCTTAGGCTGGTCTTGAACTCCTGGCCTCGAGTGATCCTCCTGCCTCAGCCTCCCAAAGTGCTAGGATTACACATGTGAACCACCACACCCAGCCTTAGATCCTTCTTTTTGAAATACAATCAGGCTTGCAGAGACACAGCAAATATTTTTTGTCATACTTGTTGGGAAATGCAGGTGCAGTGAGAAAATCACAATTACTTAAAAATGAATTCAAGATTGAGGTTGTTTGTGTCTGGGAAGAGGGCAGAGACAGGTTTTACTTTGCCTCTGTCGATCCGTTTCACAGCATAATGTTCAAACCTTCCATTCATTCTTTTCTATGTAAGCACAGAACATAGCATTTTGCCAATGGGAAACTTATTTTAGAAATAATTAAATATGATAAGGGTCCTGCAAACAAAAAGTACTGAGATTATGCATTAAATTTCATCCAGAAAGGAATTTTAGGTCATTAGATATATTTATAAATAGATAAGATTTTAATATTAGTAAGAAAATGGAATGTAAATACATTGGAAATGGACAAAAACGCACAAATTGTGTATGCATAAGGAAAAAATTTGTAGTGATAAAATTATGGATTATCATTGGAGAATAGAATTAAGGATTATTAAAATTTCTGTTTGCATTCTTTCATTTTCTAAATATAGAAATTTTATATAATGAATATATATTACTTTTATAACCAAGAAAACACATAAAAATAAATGTATGGCATCAGATTATCAATTTTATATTGTATCACAATTTTTCACTCACGTTTAAACTTCTTCAGGCCCTCCATGACTGACTGCACATTAACCTTCCCATTTCCTGTAAAATATTTTGATTCATATACAGAGGCAGTCACATAAAAACTCATAAAAATTGATCAAAGCTTTGAAATTATTAAAAATAATATAGTAGGATGAAACTTCGTCCACGAGTTAGAAGAACTAGAAATATTAGTTTGCTTTGGAATTTGGATTCATTTTTCTCTCAGGTAAATATGATGGAAAAAAGGATGAATCTTTCAGGGAGGTAAGTATCTCTACTTCTTTAATGCAGTTCCTCTTTTCTGTGTTTCAGGAAATTATATTAATCAAAGAGACAAAAGTAGGAAGGAACAAGTTATTTTGAAGGGACTGTGGGTAGTTCAGTTGGTTTGGAGCAAAATATGTTGGAAGTAGTGAAGGAGAATGCTGAGAAGTACATGTAGGCTATGTTGCAGTGGACTTTGGATTTTTTCTGGAACACAGGAAGGAGTCATGGAGGATTCTGATCATTGCTATGTAAAGATTGATCTGAAGGCAGTTTTCCTCTTTATAGGCAGTGTGGAAAGTGATAGATGAAATTGAATATGTTGGAAAGGAATTATTAAAGGAGTCATTTTTAAATTATTACAGGAAAGGTGGGAGACAATGAGGTCGAGAGTAGTGGATTTGAAAGGGTTGTGAAGAAATCTTCAATGGAAGAGAGGAGAGGACGAGAGTGTAGGTGAATAGGAAGAAATGACAAACTGGAGAGAATAGAAAATGGAGATTTTGCAATGAATAGGTTCAAATTTATTGCTATAAAACCATGATTTGAGTAATTTAATGGTTCAGTGTTTTATCTCCTGCTTTCAGTTAGGCTTAGTAGGGAAAGCTAAATATGACTCCCTTCTTCAGCCTTATATCCCTAGCACTTACTATAGTGCATGGACATATTCAGTGACCAATAAATATTTGTTTGTTGAATAAATCAATAGACAGTCTTTTAAATTCAAGGCCAGAGCTGCATAGAAACTATCTGACAACATCACCAAAGCATTATATTAATAGTAAGAAATGCTACCATCCAAGGCACTTAGATAATCATTTTTATGGTATCAAAACAACAAAGAAAGTAGTAGAAATAAAAAAGTTGTTATATAACACAAGGGCCATTGAATAAATCATTTTTTGAGACTCAGTCTCAAAAAAAAAGTAGACATAATAAACAATAAAAATTTCAACAAACAAACAAGCAATCAACTAACCCCAAATTTCCCCTGCTTCTCCTGTGTATCTCTCCCTAACACTCATTTTTATTTTCTAGTTTCAATCACTCTAATATTTTTCCTTCTTTTTTTGGCTGGAATCATGACCTAAGACACAAATCAGCATATTGATTGTATTTGTGATTTAAGAAATGAAAGTCCAGGCACAATCTTAACATGTCATCTCTTCATCTTTTTCAGTCTTTGACAGGCAAAATGTGGTTCATGGACCAGCATGATTGGCACCACCTGGGAGCTTGTTAGAACTGTAGAAACTCAGGCTCTACCCTAGACCTGAATCAAAATCTGCATTTTAACAAGATGCCCAGGTGATTCATATGCACATTTAAGTTTGAGATGCACTGTTCTAGGTGATACAAAGTTAAGGATCATTTCTGAGGATCTTATATACAGGATAACAAAAATACACTTCTAGGAAGACAACAGAATTATAAAGAAAAGAAAAACACCTCACCATTAAATGTCAAATGAGGCATCAACTCCTTCTTTTCTTCTTCTGTGAGCTCAATCCCTTTACTTGCTAGAAAGTTGTCTAAGCTCTGGACATTAATCACCTCTCCTTAGAAAAAGTGAGAAATGAATTGCAGAAATATTATAGAACTATTTACAAATGATGAAAAACACTATCTGTGCTTATATCTACCGTCACCTAGAATTAATAGGAGGGTCAGAAAAAAAAATACTGTATCTTTAATTCTGGCTCATGGAATCAGAAGGTGGCTACAAAGAAGAAAGTACACCAGGGGTTAGGAATTGACTGGTGGGTTGTTGCAAAATCCATAGAAAATTAAGCTATGTACAGAGATTTATGTATTATTATGTATGTATTGTTCAGTTTTTTTCTACAGACCAGTTTTTAAAATTTAATTTTCATTTATTTTTAAATATATTTGCCTATAGTTTGCTTCTCTGGTCACTACATATTCGAAGAGTTTTATACATCTCAATACTATCAGAATGAATTTTTCCTCATTCATTGTAAAAATAATGTAGCAACATTAAAGATTAGTGTAAAAGGGGGAAATATAATTCCACCACTCAACTACAAGAACAATTTTTGGTTTTTCATATTCCATTCTAGTTTTTGACAATAAGACTGTACTTTTGCAATGTGAAAATCTAATATATGTATAATTCTGAATTTTGCTTTTCTAATCTAAAATCATTCCTTCATAAACACATGCTTCCAAGACGCCATATAATCTTTACAGTTAGCATTTCAACACATCATCTCATTAAAGTGACATACCATGGTTTATGTAGTAATTCCATATAGTTAGATATTTCTAACCTGTTTCAATTTTCTTAGTATTATGAGAATAAAAGTCTTTAGGCAGAGATTTTTCCCTTTTATTCAATAAAATTATTTACATAAGATGAATTTCTAGGGTTGAGGTTAGTGGGGAAAAGGGTATGAATAGTTCTTATATCTATCACTGTATTGAAGAACTCTTTTGGGGAAAATTTCAGAGATTAGTATGGGCATTGATATATAAATTACAGACTTGTTACTGTTTACTCAATTTCAGCAGCATCCACAAAAGTGGAACATAGGTTATAAGAAAAAATTTAAACACTTATGAATGGGAAACATTTTTCTCCACCATCAATTGCAAAATAATGATATATATGTATTTTTTTGAGACAGGGTCTTGCTCTGTTGCCTGGGCTAGAGTGCAGTGGTGTCATCAAAGCTTACTATAGCCTCAAACTCCTGGGCTCATGTGATCCTCCTGCCTCAGCCTCCCATAGATGCTATTTATAACATCTTTCCATCATAGCTTGTAACTCACCCTTGATGTAACTGACAGTATCCATCAAATCATTCAGATCAACTGTTCTATCACCTGTAAGGCAAGGGAAGTATACTTCAGAGTCAGATAAGATGTTGTTACTGAGACCCACAAAATTTATGCTGTATTAAATTCTGAAATTATGAAGATCATAAGAATTCAGTAGTCTTTTAAAAAATTTTTCTTAGAATTTGATGGACGTATCCTGAGAGATAAGTGTTACCTTAAAAACAAAGAAGCTTTCAATATATAACAAATCATTATTTTTATCTTCCTTTTTTCTTTGTTTAGAGACCACCAGAAGGTCTAAATTAAGAAGTGATTAGTTACAGTTAAGTTTAGGAAGACAGGATAAATGACCCTAACCCTACCCTATTTTTGTTTAGTTGGTTAATCAGCAAATATTTATGGGTCACCTTCTATGTGCCAGGCATGTTGCTAGGATGCAAAAGTAAGCAAGCTGACAGAGTTCTTGCTCTAAAGGAGTGTACAGTTTAGTGAGGGAGACAGATTATAAACATACAAACAAAAAAGATAATTTGAGGTACTGTTAAGATTCTATCAAAATTAAAATAGGGTAATATAATAAAGAGTAATAACGGATGAGACTGCTTTAGATAGGGAGGTCAGGGAAGGCCTCTCTGAGGAAGGTCTATTTGGGTTGGGCCTGAATGACGAGAAAGGGGTAGGCATGTGAAGAACTGGGGGAAGGACATTCCAAGCAGAAGAAGAGTATGTGTGATAGTCCTAAGATGAGAATGGATTTGACATGATTGGGAGACAGAGGCCAATGTGACAGGGGCCAAATCATGCAGGGTCTTGTAGGGCATGATGATAAAGTTTGGATCTTATTTTGGTTGCAATGGGATGTCACTGGAAGCCTTGAAGAAGGGGAGTAACTTGGCCTGATTTCAGCTTTCAAAAGATCACTCTGGCTGGTGTGTGCAGTATGAGGGATGGAGACGAGATAGGAACTGTTTCAGTGGCCAGGAAAGATACGATGGTGACTTGGGCTGTGGTTGCAGCAGTGGAGATGGTGATAAGTAGATGGATTTGGGACATATCTTTCAGGTAGAACCTAGATTTGAATGTGGGATGTGAGGGAAGGAGAAATCAGGGGTGAAACCTAGTCTCCCTCCCTCCCACAATCAACAGGGTTAATGGGATGCCTTTACTAAGATGGAAATCTGAACAGAGAAGCTGCAAAATTGTCTGTGAGAGTGCGAAAGTAAATTTACTTGGGAAGTATGGCAGGTCCTTCTTTGGCAGTGTTAAGGGCTGACTTGAAATTTGGGGCCATTATGTGAAGTGAGTTCATTAGCATGGTTTTGTGATCTCCTTCAGAAATGTTAAGCTGTTCAAGAGTGAGCATGGAGTAAGGAGATGGCTGAGTTTTTGCCAAGCTAGTTTGATAGGAGTTCTGAGAGTTTGTGACATCTCATATGATGTTCAAGCATTGAATCTAATTTAAGGAAGGAAGGAAATGAGGACATGGAGGTGGTGGGATTGTTGAATAATGAAAGAATAGTAGGGTCAAAGGCACAAAGGTCTCCATGTGGTCGGAGAGTAGCTGGAGTTGGCATTCTACACTCTGCTGATACAGCACTTTTCAATGGCACCAGTTCATCATATTCAGTTAATAAATGGAATCATGTCACAGTAGTATGAAAGGTGTGTTGGTTCATACATAATTTTTCCTAAGTAAGAAAAGTAGAATTATAAACTTCAACAAGAAAAGAAAAAATCCTGGGTTGGCTGTAGCAGGAGCCCTTTCCATTCTATTTTAATAAAATTTAAAAGTAAGTGCCTGCAATGCAGGAGGGAAAACCAGGTTCACTGTCTCAGAGCTCTACTTCCATCTACACTATTTCAGAGCAGCAAGCCAGCTTTTCAATTCTTTTGGGATGTATCCGTGTGTACATTTTAAAATATCTTCCAGCCACTCTGAACTATTTGCCTGGGCTGTGCAAGTTTCCTCATGTAGTATTCATTAGTGCTTTTGTTAATGTTCTGGTTACAAAGTGACATAGATTTTGAGTGTGCATCCAGAATTTTCCCCATAAGCTCAGTTACTTTAGTGGGCAATTTTACAGAACAGGAGGTTTTTCAAGAATTCCTACATTGTTTAATGGCAGAAATGTCTGCATGGTAAGGTAACAGGAAGGATAAAGATTAGAAAGTGGGTATATGAAATAGAGATTTTGGAGGTGATAAAGTATCAGATGAGGACAAGGTCTAGGTCATTACCATGTGAGTGGTAATTAAGGTGGAAAGGAGGAAAAATTTATTGAAGTTAAAAAAGAGGTTAAGGAACAGGAAGTCAGAATGTTGGATGGCCGACCTCTATCAGGAGTCCTTAACCTGGGGTCCATGGACCCTGTATTGACAGAATTCAGGAGGTCTTGAGCTTGAATGGGAAAAAAAACACATCTTTATTTTCACTAACAATTAACTTAAATTTAGCATTTTCTTCAATTATTAATGTAGGCACCAAACCATGGTAGTAGTAGCAGAAACTGTGACTTTGTTACTAATATAAATTACTATCATTTTCATATCAGATTATTGTTGCAAATATGTTCAAATGTCGCTTATGCTCACCATTATTTTAAAATTATAATAATGATTTGATGTGCTACTAGAAATTCTTAAATGTTTTAATAAGTACTAATAATTTGTATTTTTAGTATTTTGATAAATTATATTTTAATATAATTTGTTTCTTTGTAATCCTATGCATTTTATTTTATGCATAAAACATACTCAGAAGTGGTCCCTTCATCAGATTGATGAAGTCCCTGATCTATATGGGAGATATTGAAGTTGCCAAGAATAAGGACAGGAATAGTATAGAAGGAAGACAGTGAGCACAGTGCTATTTCTTGAAAAATGTTTTAAATTGCATCTTGCTTTATTTATATAGAAGTCATAATTAATAAATAGATATTTGTTCTGGTAGGACTTATATTTTTATAACAGGCAAAATTGATTCATAACTCATAGAATTTCCTTTTCTTCTTCATTCTGTTCTTCTTCAACATCTTTTCCATCTTTTCCATCTTCCCTGTCACCACCACCACCATTATCATCACTAACATTTACTGAGTATTCTAGACTGCATTCAGTTCTTTACCTGCATTATCTATATTAATTTCAGAGCAAGAAGTGACCATAGAGAAACCTTTAGTTCAACTCCTCATTTTACATATGAAGAAACTAAGATTAAGTAGGATTAAACTATGTGTCAGCAAGTCTGTGGGAAAACAGGCATCAGGACTCAGCACAAAGAAATACTGTGTACTGCAGATAAGGAATGTAGGCTAGATTCACCAGGGAAAAGGGAAGATTTTTTTCCCCCTTAGATACTATCAGATGACTTTTCCAAAAGGATATATAGCAATGGTGACTCTCACCCGAAATTTATGAGAGTCCCTTTCCTAATATTCTCACAAGAACTAAATATTATCAATCTTGTTAATTTTTGCCAGTCCAATAAGTGAAAATAGTTCTGTATCATGTTTTATTTTGTATTTGCATGATTATTGGTGAGTTAAACATCTTTTCACATGTTATTTGTGCATTTACATTACATTTCCTCTTCTATTACCTTGGATTACCTATTTGTGTATTTGCCTATTTTTCGACTCTCAGTATGTTTCTTATCAGTGTGTAAGGGCTTTTTCTACCTTAGGGATATTAGTTTTTCGTCTTGCAACCATTCTCTCCTAGTTTATAATTTTACTTTTGACTTTGTTAATTTTTCTCTTAAATGTTCCCTCAATTCATTTTTCTTTCAGCTCCTTAAGTGTGTGGCATTCCCAGGCATGGCCGAGTACTGCAAGTGGCATCTCTGACATATGTTTTCAAAAGCATTTTTGAAGATGGTATTTTTTCATAAGTCAGGATTAAGTCATTATATTACTTCATTACAATACTAAAAAGGCTACCTGCAGCAGTTCTAATAGAAGGGCTCAATGTTTCTCTGAAGAGCATAGTGATGTCTGTATCACTCACCATCAGTTGGTAGTTGGGTCATTAGCTCGTCAAGTTCCTCATCCTTGATTCTAATTCCCATGTTTTCCAAAAAAGATTCCACTTTTTTGATTTGGACCCTTGGCCCTTAGGAAAGAAGAGCATGGAATAAGAACATGAATATTGATGCTTAAGAACGAAAAATGCTAATCACAGTCATGCATCAAAAACCCCAATTGGAGGATAAAGCACAAGAGCACAAAGAAACTATTAACCTGTGTGTACGGGTCTCTCTCTCCCTAGGCTTATATATGTCTTTTAAAAGTAGGAAAAAATTGAGAAAGATAACCACTGAACTATTAGCAGTATTTATCTTTATGGGGAAGTTTTTTATTTATTTATCTTTATTAGGTTGGCAGGAGGTAGGAGGACTTCTACTTCCTTAATCAGTTTTTTAAGTGGTTAGAGTTGGACAATTTTCTTGTAGTATTTCTGTGTTTTTAAAAATATTTTTTTCTAATTAAAAATTAAAAGAATAATTGTTTTTACAGAGTTGGTAGGGAAGTGGAAATAGGATACTTCTCTTAATACTGATCCGGGGGCTCTGCTTCAGTTTTCCTCAGGTCAACAGAGAGGAGTAGGCAAGTCTAATGACTCATGGCTGAAGCGACTAATCTATACAGGTCTAACCAGAAAACAGGGTAAGAAACTTCCTACAGTAATATGATACTTTAACTTACAAACCAAAAAATCAATGTGTCCAAAGAAGAATGTTAAGTTATAACTCGTAACAATGGATCAGTAAACTGGCAGGAAGCAAAGTTGGAACATTTAAAAGAAAATGCTAAACATAAGGATTTTTTTTACTTGCTCATGCTTCCCACTCACCATTGAGGGCCTTCACACCTTTTAGCAATCTGTTCTTATATACCTTTCCATCAGCTGTAAGATAAGACCCAATTCAGAGTATAGGTTAAATGATGGGAAGATTAACAAAGACAGTACAAAGACAAAACAACATCCACAATTTCAGGAAAAAAAAACCCTTCCAACTTTTTTGGAATTTTATTCTAATTTATCCTCAAATAAGAATGAAACCAAAGATAAAGAAAGCTTTCACTGTTATAAATCTACCTGTTGGTTGAATTAAAAACAGTCTGTATTTCCCTATTTCTCCCTCTTTCCTTCCTTCTTTTACTCCCCTGGTTTCCCTTGTCTTGGTCATGATTTAGACTGGACAGTGCTCTCAGGGCGACAGGATAATTTAGCCTGGATGGTGGGAGACTAGTAAAAAATGTTGCCAACTCTCAGTGTTAAAATATAAGCGACAAAAACAGGCAACAAGATTTCTTTTAGTGTGAGAATTGAATTTTCTAAATGAGTTTTATTGAGTATACACATGTATAATTTAAGAAGTTTTCACACACAAGCCCCTAAATTCGAGCTGCAAAGGATGTGCTAAATACTCACTGTGAACTGGCAGACTCTTTAGCAGCTCCTTGTGCTCCTCATTGGTGAGTACTAGCCCCATCTTCCTCAGCACACTGCCCAGATTACTGACATTAACCTTCTCTCCTTTGGAAAGATGGGAATGGCTGACAGGCAGGAACTTTAGCAATAGGCTAATGACTTCAAATTACGAAAAAGATTACCCCTGTGGGATTATACTTAATTAAAAGAGCAAATTTACAATGAAATTTGTTAAACTACATAGATTCAAAGGACATGTGGATGCGTAGTTTAAGTCATAAACAGAATTTATACTTCTAATTCAGAAGAAAGAAAAGCTCATATAATTCCAGATACAAGTCAAATATTGCCATATTACCTGAATTATGGGGTCTTTTGACATGTAACCATATTTCCGGCTATACTGCACAAGCTTCACCTTGAGATTGAACAGTGTTGACTTATATTATGTCTGTTTGAACAATGGTGAAGTGGAAAAACTTACTGTTCAAAACTCTACATAGTATAGGTCTCTACAGGAAAAATCCCGGATCAAATGTTAAAATTATGAAGCAAACATTTAACCATTAAGTTTGTAAGGGGGTCAACTTAGCATGTTAGTAATAGCCTAAACAGAATTAATGAATACTCTTTTTACCATAAACTTCTTACTCACCTGTAAAAGCTTTTGCTTCATCCATCACCACATTCAAATCAACCATTTCATTCTCTGTCAGAAAAGACAATTCAGGCACAGAGACCAAATCTTAGACTTAGAAAAATGATAGGAAAATTTAAGTTGTAAGTAAAGATGGGAATTCAGCTGTTTTTCCCAATTTTCTCTAGTAACTCTTTTAACTCAAAATAAACAAGAAACAGAGGATAGAAAAAGATCAAGATGTAAGTTTAAAGTGAACATATTTAACTAGTATCACTTTCTATAAAGTACCAAATGACTCTTAAGATAGAAATGAAGCAAGTTTAATAGTAGTCCCTTCTATAAGCCTCTCCCCACCTTCAGACCCATAAAGGGAGTATATTTCAATAGGAATGATTGAATTTGAAACCTAGAAGTCATTTGTTTACATAAGCAGCTAACCCTTAAACCTTAACAGAATACCATCTTCTCACTGTCTAAATTTTGCTTATGTTCCCCACCTCTACTCTTCAACACTATAAGCTATTTGAGAGCAGGGATTATGCCTTAATTTTCTGATATTACCAAGTGTAAATTGTCCACTCTCTAGTTTAGTGTTTTGCATATAGTTTGTGCTAGCTAAATGAATGAAAGAATTCCAGTGGTACAGACATAGTCAAACTGTTGGATTAGAAAAAATATTATGCCATGTTTTTAAAAAATCAACGGTTCTAAAAAATACCTCACTGGTAACAATACCTTTTCTGGTAGGAAGCATTTTGAGGACCCCTAGCTAATGTGTGGGGACAATATCACAATTAAAAAGTAATTTATGATGATTTTTTTTCATGATAGGAAGAGGGGCCAGACAAAATTATGGACAATTACCAACATTGTTAAACCCAAGGAGTATGAGGTATTAAACTACAAGTTAGGCCAAAACTGATTTCTATGTTAGGGCCAGCTACAGGTAAAGGCAGCATGGAAGATAAGATGTTGGCTGGTAGCAGTGGCCTACCTTAACACCTACCAATCATTAGTTGAGAACAGAAACACTGAATTAGGGGAGGAGAAGAACTATTTGTTTATTTTGGGTTGGCATGTGATGGCTCTACTGAAAGATGTGCTGTCCGGCTCTCTGATGGAAGCTTGTTTTTCATGGAGAAGGCACCAGCTCTGGGTTCCAATCTAAGAGCCATCTAAATGAGGAAATCTTAGCTAGAGCTCAGCCCTTAGCAATTTCTTCCTAATGAATATTCTAGCTTTGCCTCTTTGACATTTTTGTCCAGTTAAATTGGTCTTATTGACTCATTAATGAAACTTTATATTATTAAAAAAGGATATATTTGGGAAGGAAGGAAGGAAGGCAAGAAGGAAGGAAGGAGGGAAGGAAAAAAAGAAAGAAGGAGGGAAGGAAAAAATGAAGGAAGCAAGGAAGGAAGATGTATGAAGCAAATATGATAAAGTGGTAATATTTGTTAACTTGTGGGCACACAGTGTTTGTTACATTGTTCTCTGTTTTTATGTATGTTTGAAATATTTTGTAAGTTTTTCAAAGAGATTAAAAACTTTACTTTACTTTACTTTAAGAAGCCCTCTTACAGGAGCCCTATGGTTCCTCCTAGGTACAGGGGTATCTGAAATACTTACCATCAACCGGCAGATGTTTCAGTAGGTCCTCATAGTCCTCTTTCCCAACCTTAATTTCCATGTTCTTCAAAAGGGTTTCCAGCTTACTGACATTGACTTTTTTCCCTTAGGAATTAAGAGGATGCAAACAAGAAACATAAGTAATTTGAAGAAGTGGAAGATCTACACTAAGTGGAGAGCGAAACATATTGGCCACCCAGATAGTCCATGTCAGAGTTGAGAAGAGAAAATGCTTCCTCAACACTGAGCTATAACTTTCAATTGAAGTAATCATGGATGAAAAAGAAGAATTAGACAACTCTGATGAATTGTGATAAAGATAACCAACCTAAATGAAACCAGAATTTCAAACTTGCTACAGTGATACATAACTAACAATGACTTCCTCAAATATAGTTACACCAAAAGAAGAATGGTAGGTTTTGAGGCATAAATTCAGAATCAGTAAACTGGTGGAATAGTGGAATAGCAAGATCCTAATCAGTGAGAGATTTTTAAAAGAAAATGCAAAGGGCAATACATTTTAGCTGCTTTTCTCATGATTCTTACCTTTGAGAGGCTTCACACTATACAGTAATCTTTTCTTATATATCTTCCCATCTCCTGCAAAATATGGTAAAATTCAAGTCAAAAGAAAAAGGATAAGAAACTCTATAATTTTATTTTTATTTGATTTTATTTTTTTGAGACAGGGTCTCGTTCTGTTGCTTGGGCTGGAGTGCAGTGGCATCATCATAGCTCACTGCAACCTCAAACTCCCGGGCTCAAGCAATCCTCCTGCTTCAGCCTCCTGAGTAGCTGGGACTACAGGCACTCACCACTATGCCTGGCTAATTTTTTCACTTTTTGTAGAGATGGACTGTCCCTATGTTGCTCAGGCTGGTCTCAAACTCCTGGCCTCAAGCGATCCTCCCACCTTGGCTTCCCAAAGTGCTAGGATTACAGGCATGAGCCACCACACCCAGCCAAGAAACTCTACAATTTTTTAAGGCATTTTATGTGATTCACCTAGAAATTTATTCTATTTCACCCTCAAATAATAACAAAAGCACTGCTTTTAACATAGTCAATCTATCCCCTAGTTGGAATACACAGCAGTAGTTGAGGTACCCTACAAACACACACACACAGGTGCTTCTTTCTTTTGCTTTCTTCTTGTTCTTCTTTTCTTTTATTGCACTTTGACCCCTCTGCCTTTCCCTCTTTTCCTTACCTATGCTCTAGGCCTATGGGATATTCTTATACATATGTATTTTGCCCTAATGGTAGATCCTATAAAGGGATGATATTAAAAAGAGTTATCAACTTGAACAGTAATAAAAAACAATATGTAATAAAAAATTAAAAAATATTTTTGTTCTCTAAACAAACTCTTTCCATAAATGGGGCTGAAATTCAACTGGGAGAGAGAGCAGGGGGTGTCCACCAGCCCAACCCATCCTCATGGGTCCTGCCTATCCCGAGGCCTGCTTCCTCTGGTGGGAGTGTCTACAGTGTTGAGAAAACCTCTTTCAGAACCAAAGTCCTAAGAAAGCTGCAATCTCATAAATGGCCCCTTGAGAGAGCCATCTGGGGGGGAATCCCAGGCACAATAAGTGCCCCCAGCCTTAGGTGCATGTGGGGAGAATTCAAATGGGTATTAAGCATTTGCTGCCTAGGGTACTATTTCTGCCTCCTGGGGCACTAGCCTCCTGGGCAATGTGCAGGCTTGCTCTTGCCTAGGGGAAGATTGGGGACAGGAGCTATGGGGGCAGGTGAGGGGTAGGGGGTGGGTGGGTGAAAGCGATGTCTCCGTGGGGGGTCTCTGGGACTGGGCAGGAGGCAAAGGGGAAGCACAGGCTGGCCTGTAGGGTCTTTATGGTTGAGCCTATGCAAGTGCCCAAGAGGTGTAACTTTGAGGGGCTGACTGGTTATGCCTCTGACCAATCAGAATGGACACTAACAGCACAAGTGCACAGATCTGGAGGCCCCCTGCTCTCAGGTGTTTCCCTTTTAGTTGCTGGATTGTGGGGAGATAGGAGGGTTACTGGGGGAGGGACTGAAGATGTGGGGTGTATCAGGAGGCTGCAGAAGAATTTAGCTGTGTAGCTGTTAAAATATTTAGCAGGGGCCCACTGGCTGAATGCAAAAGAGAGAAGCTTCTCACTTAGAAGTTTCTCATTTCCAAATTAAAACACAAGCAACAAGAACAGGGTTTCTTATGCCAGAACTACATTTTTCTTAGAGGGTTTCTCATAGTTCTCACCCAGAAGCTCATAATACTACGGTTCTCTGAACAAATAGCATGATGGTATGTTAAATACTCACTACAGATTGGCAGAGTTTTTAACAGCATCAATTGTTCTTTTTCAGTGAGCTCGATTCCCATGTTTCTCAGCACATTTTTTATGTTACTGGCTTCAACTTTTTCTCCTTTTAATAGATAGGGATTGTTTCAGATGACAATATTAAGAGATTTAATTACTCTAAATTATGAAAAATATAACCCAGTACAGCACTATTTCTAACTACAGGATGAAGTATAAATACATCAACTAACTTTGTTTACACTGAATTATTTTGAAATTCAGTATTTTGAAGGGTTCTTCAATCCAAATAAGAGGATAATGCTTCTGTGTATAGTCAATATAGCATGGAGTAAAGTCAGGGCTGTATAACTGACCAATGACTTATGATCGTGCTATGGTTTGAATGTTTGTGTCCCCTCCAAAATTCATGTTGAAACTTGATCCCCAATATCATAGTATTAACAGGTAGGGCCTTTAAGAGGCGGTTAGGTTATGGGGGTGCCTCCCTCGTGAATGGGGTTAAGGCCCTTATAAAAGAGGCTTCACACAGAAATCAGCCCTTTCTTTCCTTTTTTTGCCTGTCTGCCTTTTACATGTGAGGACACAGTGATCAAACACCATTTTGAAGCAGAGAGACAGCAGCCCTCACCAGACACTGAATGTGTCAGCACCTTGATCTTGGACTTCTCAGCCTCCAGAACCATGAGAAATAAATTTCTATTGCTTATAAATTACCCAGTCTGTGGTATTTTGTTATAGCAGCATGAACAGACTAAGACAGATGGTATATAGAATCTATATAATTCTACCTTCAAATAATAATCTCTGTTGCTACTTCATGGATGGACTGTTCACGGTGACCATATTTCCTGATGTGAAACTTCACACTGAAATTCACTATGTTCACCTATATTTGGTTCTTTAAACACTAGTGAAATGAACACATTACTGGCCCAAATATTAGACAAGTTAATACTTCTTTTTGAGAGTGCCCATACTTTTCCTAAATCTTTAATAATCCAAACTGTTGTCAATAAGACAAAATTATCAACAAATAGGTAAAAAATCAGAATGAACTTATCAATGATTGCTGGAGGAGGTAAACTACTACTTTAAAAGGTAATTCTCAAAAATAAAAATAAAAGGTAATTCTCTACAAAGCATCAAGATCTCAACTTTATAATGTCATATAAATTTTCACTCACCTGTAAAAGATTTTGCTGCATCCATCAACACATCCAGGTCAACCTTTTCATCTTCTATAAGAAAATTCAGAATTTAGACTCAGAGATAAAGATACTGAGACTTAAAAAATAATACAAAATTCTTAAATTAAAATATGGGATGTGGAATTACAGTAATGTTTCATGCTTTTGTTCTAGAATTTTTATTATTTTTTCAATCCACAGGAACATGTAATAGCAGAAAGAAGAGTCAAGCTTTAAGTACATAGGAATTCAATTAGTATAACTTCTCTTTTATTCCATAAGCTGTCAGCTGTTACAAATCTTTAGAGCATTATGGTGAGTGGGGTTTTGTTTGTTTGAAGTCAGCTCTATCCTTAGGCCAGTTTTCCTCTTTTCAGACCTAGTTCTCTTGCATTGAGTGAAAGGTTGAGACGTGTTAGAGCAACAGTTCTCAAAGTGTGGGCCATGGACCTTTGAAGCCACCCAATACCCTCTGGCTTTTTCACTACGTAGACATTTGCACCGATGGTGCAAAAACAATGGTGGGAAAAACTACTGGCATCTTTGCATGACAAGGCAGTGGTAACAAACTGTACTAGCGGTCATGTTCTTCACTGTACATACTTGTGGTAAAATAATGTCAATTTATTCTGGGTGTGGTGGCTCACACCTGTAATCCTAGCACTCTGGGAGACCGAGGCAGGAGGATTGCTTGAGCTCAGGAGTTCGAGACCAGCCCAAGCAAGAGTGAGACCCTGTCTCTACAAAAAATAGAAAAATTAGCTGGGCGTCATGGCGCACACCTGTAGTCCCAGCTACTTGGGAGGCTGAGGCAGGAGGATCGCTTGAGCCCAGGAGTTTGAGGCTGCAGTGAGATATTATGATACCACTGAGCTCTACCTGGGGTGACAGAGTGAGACTCTGTCTCTCAAAAAAAAAAAAAGTCAATTTCACTTAATGTCCTTGAGAAAGCAGCAAAAGTTATTAATTTTATTAAATCTTAACTCTTGAGTACATACCTTTTAAATATTATGTGTGATGAAATGAGAAGTATGCATAAAGCACTCCAGCTGCATGCTGAAATATGATTTCTTGAGGAAAAGAACATGTGTGATTGTTTGAGTTGCAAGCAAACTAGCCACTTTTTCATGGAACACCATTTTCACTTGAGAAAATGATTGATGCATAACATATAGTTTTTCAGAGTTGGCTATCTGGGAGACATCTTGAAAACGAACAAAATGAGCCTGTCATTTTAAGAAAAACAACTGATAGTAGATGTTTTAATAGTGGAGTTCAAGCTTTCAAACAAAAATTTGAATTTTGAAAACGTTTTATCTGTACTGTGACTTAATAGTTTCCCAACATTTAAACACTCTTTTGATGAGATTGGTGGCGATATTTAATAAATGTGATTTTATTTGATATTGAATGATGAGATGTGTCAATATTTGGAAGATCTGTATAACTTAGCCACCCAGTGTTTTCCAAATGACCAAAACATGACCTTACAAAATCATGCATAGGTAGAGTTGAAAGTGTAAGATAGACTAATGGATTTTAATGTGACCAAGTATGAAAAGTTCACTGATGTGGTTTCTGATCCCATATTGTAGCCCAACTTTAAGAAGCTACCATTTATTGGGTTTTGGGATAATAGCAAAGAAGAATATTTACAATTATCTGAAAAGGCTATTAAAATACTCCTTCCTTTGCCAATTACTTCCATGAGTGTGAAGCCAGCTTGTCTTTATGTATTTCAACCAAAACAACGTATCTCAATAGAGTGAATGCAGAAGCATATATGAGAATGTGGAAATTAAACTGACTTACAAATACGTAAAACAATGCCCCTGTTCTCACTAATTTTTTGTCTTGTTTTGGGAAAATATAGTTTTTAAAATAAAATTATGTTTTTTATTTAACAGGTAATAGATTTATTATTGCTATTTTTAAATGGATTAACACATTAATATTATTATTAGTAAAATGTGTGTTTTAGTTTCAAATATAATAAATATTAATAGATATAATCCACAGAAATAGCATAAAGAAATTCTAAGACCAAAAATTTTGAGAACCCCTGGGTTAGAGGGTACACACAATAATAGGCAAGATTCAGTTTGCTTGTTGTTGCCTTATCCAACTTGAGTATTTATTTATCATTTAGCCTAGGAGATCCTCATCCTCCAAATTTGCTAGTTCTCTTATATCTCCCCCTAGACTGTAAGCTCCTTGGAGGGCAGACACCATATCTCTGTTTTTCTTGTGCCCCTAACCATTCTTAGTTTCTAGTAAATGCATTGCCCAGAGATAGTATAACCATTTGCCAAGTAAATAAAGCAATACCAACCCAATGCTCGCATGCCGTTGGCACTCAATAAATATTTGTTGAATGGATCAACAAAAGAAAGAAGTTATTCAAAACTCAGGACCTTGATTCTTGAATAGTGAAGTCCTGCCCTAGTAAAAGATATTTTTTCTAGTCCTTGGGGTTCCATGCTGTCATAAAGAAATTTGAAACCAGCCTTTCACACCAGTCAAGGTTCTTGGTGATCTGTGTCCTAATGTTAGCTACCAAGCTCAGTTGCGGGGCTCTGGTGAAGAAAGAAGAGACTCCTCTCCTCCTTTTTTTTAGTCTGAGTCTTTTCAACTCAACCCCAATACTATCTCAGTTATGCTGTTTTTTTAAAAAAAGATTGGTCTATATCCTCATAGATATATCTTTATATCATGTCTTCCTTTTTCTTTTCTCTTACCTTCCCTCATCTCTTTGTTATCTCTTTATTCCTTTTCCTACTCTTTAATTCCATTCTTTATTTCTCAAATATTCCTTTATTGTATCTCATTCCATTGTACTCTGTTGGTATTCCTGTGCTCACAGGGACAGTCTGAGGCACTGTTTAACCCTGCTGGTGATTCTCATTGTTTGAAAATACCTTATTAATCTTTAAACAGGATTAATAAATTTAGGGAATGCATTTATGATTGTCTGATATTAAGTGTTCTGTGAGTCCTAAATTCAACTATGTCCCAAACATTATTTTTCTCTTCATTCTTCTCCCTCTGCTGGTCCCCACCCCCCACTTTTAAATTCTTTTTTGATAGTCATATAAGCTGTATACCTCTGCTTTACACCTTCAGTATCTCCATCCCCTTCACTCACCACATCAAATCAGTCTTCCCCATATATCACCAGTGTGGTTCCCTAGGTAAGGCCCTTATCACCTGTACCTTATCAACAGTCTCTTAAATTGTATCTCTGCCCCCAGTTTTCCCCTTCCCAACATGTCTTTCCTCACTGCTTTCAGAGAAGACCAGTCATTGTCTACAGGACAAATGTCTTAAATGCTCACCAGTAACTGGCAAGTGAGTCTGCAGATCCTTGATTTCTTTATCTTCGAGTTTGAACCCAGTGTTTTGTAGAACACTTCTTAGGTCACAGACACTAAACTTCCCTCCTTAATAAAAACAAGAAAAAGTAGATAAAGATGTCATAAAATGAAAAATGCAGGCCATCAACCCTTACCTAGAAATGAAAGCACAAAGAAACTATTTACAGGAAGTCATGTGAGAGTCAGGAACAGACTATGCTTTCATGATTAAACTTCTGGCAGAAGTTTATAATGGGGAGAAAAAGTAATGAGTTTGGCAACTCTGGTGAATTAGAGATAACAATGAAATCATGTTATTCTGATCAAAGAGTGGGATTTGAAAGTTGCTACAGTAATAATAAATTACCTCCCAAATGTAATTGTTCCTAAAGGAGAACTGTAGCTAATGAAGAAGAATTACTAAAACAATTTGTGTAGTTTTGATCAAATCACTCTGAAATATGAGGATTTACAAAGAGTCGATATATATTTCAGATTGGTTAAATAATTAAATGTAAAAAGTGAAATCATAGAAAAACAAGGAGAAAGTGTATATGATTCTTCATGTGCTCTCTAGATGATAAAGGACTTTCTAAATACAAAAAGATAAGAAATCACATGAAGAAATGATTGATAAAATTCAATACATAAAGATTGGGCACCATGGCTCACGCTTATAATCCCAGTGTTTTGGGAGGCTGATGTGGGAGAATCATTTGAGGGCAGGAGTTTGAAACCAGCCTGGGCAACACAGTGAGACCCTGTCTCTACAAAAAGTAAAAATATTAGTTGGGTGTGTTGGCATGTGCCTGTAGTCCCAACTACTCAGAAGGGTGGGAGGATTGCTTGATCCTAGGAGTTTGTAGTTACAATGGCCTGCACAACAGAGCAAAACCCTGTCTCTAAAAACAAACAAACAAAAATTAAATACATAAAAAATCAAAAATGTCCATATACCAAAATATAAAACAATGGACAAAAGGTAGATTTGTAGTTACCTAGGTCTAGGAGCTTTGCGGGGTATAGGTAGCGACTGCTAATGGGCACTGAGTTTCTTTTTGTTGCAATGAAATGTTTTAAACTTGATTGTGGTGATGGTTGCACAACTCTGTTAGTCTACTAAAAACTATTGAGTTATACACTTTAAATGGGTGAATTGTATGGTAGGTGAATTATATCTCAATAAAGCTGTTGTAAAAAATACAACATAACAAAATAGAATGCAAATAACCAATTGGGAAAATATTTACTATAGATATGACAATGTGCTAATATTTAATATATAAATAGGTCATTCAAAATTTTTTTTTAAATTTCAGAGTATTATGCTGGTACAACACTTTGGTTATATATATTGCCCATGCACTGCCCGTGTCAGAGCTACAATCGTGGACATCCCCCAAACTGTGCTCCCTGCATCCATTCAGTTAGCGTTTTCCCATCCCTTCCACCCACCTCCCACCTGCCCGCCCCCTGATGAATAATATTGCCATGTGTGATGTAAGTGTTGATTAGTTAGTACCAATTTGATGGTGAGTACCAGTGATGCTTGTTTTTCCATTCTTGTGACACTTTGCTTCGAAGAATGGGGTCTAGCTCCAACCAGGATAACACCAGATGTGTTAATTCACCGTTGTTTTTTATTGCTAATACTCCATGGTATACATATACCACATTTTATTAATCCACTCGTGTATTGATGGGCACCTGGGTTGTTTCCACATCTTTGCAATTGTGAATTGTGCTGCTATAAACATTCGTGTGCAAAAAATGATGTTGGTATTTTGATAGGGGCTGCATTGATTCTGTAAATCACTTTAGGTAGCAAAGACATTTTTACAATGTTGATTCTACCTATCCAAGAGCATGGTAGCGTTTTCCATCTGTTTACATCTTCTGCAATTTCTTTTCTCAGTGTTTCATAATTCTCTCTATATAGGTCTTTGACCTCCTTAGTTAGATATGTTCCTAAATATTTAATTTTCTTTGGTACTATTGTGAAAGGTATTGCATCTTTAATTTGTTTCTCGGCTTGATTGTTATGAGCATATATGAAGGCTATGGATTTGTGTGCATTGATTTTGTATCCTGAGACTTTGCTGAATTCATTTATCAATTCCAGTAATCTCTTGGTTGAATCTTTGGGGTTTTCTATGTATAATATCATATCATCTGCAAATAGTGAAAGTTTGACCTCTTCTGCCCCCATCTGGACACCCCTGATTCCTCTCTCTTGTCTGATTGCTCTGGCCAGGACTTCCAGCACTATGTTGAATAGAAGTGGAGATAGTGGGCAACCTTGTCTGGTTCCAGTTTTAAGGGGGAATGCTTTCACTTTTTCCCCATTCAGTATGATATTGGCTGTGGGTTTATCATATATGGCTTTAATTATTTTGAGGTATGAGCCATCTATGCCTATATCGATAAGAATTCTTATAAAAGGATACTGGATTTTGTCAAAAGCCTTTTCTGCATCTATTGAAAGGATCATATAATCTTTGTTCTTGTTTTTATTTATGTGGTGGATTACATTTATAGATTTGCGTATGTTGAACCATCCCTGCATCTCGGGGATGAAGCCCACCTGATCGTGAGGAATTATTTTTTTTCATGTACATTTGAATTCGGTTTGCTAGGATTTTATTAAGAATTTTTGCATCTATATTCATAAGGGATATTGGTCTGTAGTTTTCTTTTCTTGTGGTGTCCTTTCCTGGCTTTGGTATCAAGGTGATACTGGCTTCGTAGAATGAGTTTGGGAGGATTCCATCCTTCTGGATATTTTCAAATAATTTCTGCAGTATAGGCACCAGTGCTTCTTTGTAGGCTTGGTAGAATTCAGGTGTGAACCCATTTTGTCCAGGACTTTTTTTTGTTGGAAGATTTTTTATTACTGCTTCAATTTCTGTGCTTGATTGTTTAGAAATTCTATTTCTTCCTGGTTGAGTTTAGGGAGGTAGTATGTTTCTAAGAATTTGTCCATTTCCTCCACGTTTACGTGGTTTTGGGCATAGAGATTTTTGTGGTATTTGAAGATGATGTTTTGTATTTCCATGATATCAGTTGTGACCTCTCCTTTTTCATTTCTAATTGAGCTTATTAGAGTCCTTTCCTTTCTGCTTCTGGTCAACCTGACAAGTGACCTGTCTATTTTGTTTATCTTTTCAAAGAACCAACTTTTCATTTTATTAATCTTCTGTATTGTTCTTTTGTTCTCAATTTCATGTAATTCTGCTCTGATCTTGGTTATTTCTTTTCTTCTGCTGGCTTTAGGATTGCTTTGCTCTTCCTTTTCCATTTCCTTAAGATGATTCATTAGTTTACTGATTTGTGACCTTTCTGTCTTTTGGATGTGGGCATTTAAGGCAATAAGTTTTCCTCTCAGGACTGCTTTTGCTGAATCCACAGATTTTGATAACTTGTGTCCCTATTATCATTTAGTTTGAAGAATCTTTTGATTTCCATTTGAATCTCCTCCTTGACCCAATAGTCATTCAGGAACAGATTGTTTGATTTCCAAGTTTTTGGATGAAGATGTGAGTTTCTGTTGGAATTGATTTCTAATTTTATTCCGCTGTGGTCTGAAAAGATACATGGTATGATTTCTATTTTTTTGAATTTGTTTAGATCTGTCTTGTGGCCTAGGATGTGATCAATTTTAGAGAAAGTTCCATGAGCTAATGAGAAGAATATATATTCAGTGTTATTTGGGTGGAGTGTTCTGTAGATATCTGTTAGGCCCAAATGTTCTAGAGTCCTGTTTAGGTCCACTGTTTCTATGCTTATTTTCTGTTTGGAGGATCTGTCCTATTCCATCAGTGGGGTGTTGAAGTCCCCTGCTATTATGGCATTGCTATTTATTATGTTGTCTAGATCAAGCAGTATTTGCTTTATGTACCTGGGCGCTCCTGTGTTGGGTGCATGAATGTTTAGGATTGTTAAATCCTCTTGTAAGATTTTTCCCTTCACCACTATATAGTGTCCATTTTTGTCCTTCTTTACTTTTGTTGCTTTAAAGTTTATATCATCTGAAATAAGGATGGCTACTCCAGATTTTTTT
This sequence comes from Daubentonia madagascariensis, assembly GCA_023783475.1. Lineage (NCBI taxonomy): Eukaryota > Metazoa > Chordata > Mammalia > Primates > Daubentoniidae > Daubentonia > Daubentonia madagascariensis. The sequence continues at coordinate 16,421,893 of JAKFHU010000487.1, forward strand.
TTGTTTCCATTAGCCTGGAAAATTATATTCCATCCTTTCACCTTGAGTCTGAATGTGTCCTTGTGTGTAAGGTGTGTTTCCTGGAGACAGCAGATAATTGGCTTGTATTTTTAATCCATTCAGACAGCCTATGTCTCTTCAATGGGCAATTTAAGCCATTCACATTTATTGAGAGAATTGATATTTGGGGTAGAGTTCTGTTTATTCTATTGGGTAGTCTCTTCTGTTTTACTTCTTGCATCATTGTGAAATCTGGGTTGTGGAGTTTTAGCTTGTGCGTAGTTTTACATTGGTGGGTGTCTGTTGTGCTGGATAGTGTACAATGCAGGTCTAAGCACTTCTTGCAAGGCCGGTCTGGACTTCACAAATTCTATCAGTGATTGCTTGTCTGAAAAAGTCTTTATTTCTCCCTCATATAAGAAGCTTAGTTTGGCAGGATACAGAATTCTGAGTTGGCCTTTGTTTTGTTTTAGGAGACTGACGATGGCTCCCCATTCCCTTCTGGCTTGTAAGGTTTCAGCCGAGAAATCTGCAGTTAATCTGATAGGTTTCCCTTTGTAGGTTACCTGCTCTTTTCACCTTACAGCTCTGAGGAGTGCCTCTTTTGTGTTTACTTTGGTCAGTCTAATAATTATGTGGTGTGGTGAATGTCTTTTCACGTTGAGTCTCCCAGGAGTCCTGTGTGCTTCTTATACTTGGATATCGAGATTTCTGGCTAGGCCATGGAAATTTTCCTCTATTATTCCTTCAAATAGATTTTCCAGACCATGTGAATTTTCTTCCTCTCCCTCAGGGATGCCTATGATCCTTATGTTTGGCCTCTTTACATAATCTCACATTTCTTGTATGCTTTTTTCATGCCTCTTGTTTTTGTGTTCTTTCTCTTCGACTGATTTATTTAGTGCATAGGAGTTGTCTTCCAGCTCTGAAATTCTTTCCTCTGTGTGGTCCAGCCTATTCTTAAGGCTTTCCACCGTGTTCTGTAGATACTTGAATGCTTCTTTCATTTCTAGAATTTCTATTTGATTTTTCCGTAATACTTCTATTTCTTTGGAAAATTTTTCATTCATTTCTTGCATTTTTCTTGTGGTTTCTTTGTGCTGGGATTCAATTTTCTCTTGAATTTCATTGAGCTTTCTTATAATCCATAAAAGAAATTCTTCTTCTGTCATTCTACCCATTTCATTTGAGTTGGTATCTGTTGCTGAGGAACTGACCGTTTCTTTTGGGGGTGACTTTTCACTCTGATTTTTCATGTTCCCTGAGTTCTTTTGCTGGTTTTTTCTCATCTGGCCTCTTGGTTGAGAGCTGGGGGTGATAGGGCTAGGTTATGGCCCTGTCTCCAAGCCCTCGAGGTTCATTCCCTGGCAGAGCCAGGGAGAGGAGTAGTGGCCTGTATTGCCTTAGGTGTATTTTAGCAAGTTTGGTGGATCTTGGGTTACCTCTGACCTGTTGTCTTCTCCTCTTCCCGGTTGAGTGTAGTGAGATTGTCCTCCCAGCTTGAGATCCAAGCTGGTGGGTTGTACTTGAGGGTATGAATCCACACCTCCCTAATAGCTGTTATGTCCATGGCAGACTCTGATCCCCCAGTTGGGGTATGCTAAAGCCCCAAGCTTTGGGAGGGGCCTTGTAGCTTCTAGGGGTTACTTTGACCCTGCTCCTCCTGAGGTGTGGGTAGAAACACAATTTCTTTTGGCTGCAGCATGAGAGCTGAATTGGAAAAATTCTATACAGCTCAGAGGTTGCTTATCTAGCCACATGTGTCTGTCCCTCTGATGTGCATCTCCGTGTGATACTGGCTGATAGGGGGATCTCCATTTGTGCACCCCTTTTCCACCGCTAGACCCCAAGGTGAGCTGGGTGGGTGTCTCTATCCTCAGAAGTCTCCACCAGGGGAATGTTCCCACGGTGGGGAACAGTGGCCACTGGAGGCTCTCTTGGATGGCGCAAAATTCCCTAATGATGTGGGCAGGGTTATGGGGAGCTGCTCTGGTTCAGCCTGTGGCTCTTGAGGCATTTGGTTGCCATGAGAACTGGCAGTTATACCAAATGAGTCACTATAGCCAGCAACCTTCAAAATGACTGATCTCTGGGGTACAGGAGGGCTGGGACCTGAAGAGCAGGCACTAGGACCAGCATGTAGTGGACTCATCGGAGGCCAGATCCAGGGCAGCAGGACCAGATGGATGAGCTGCAAACTGTTTCCAATATACAAAGGTCCTGCCACTACAGTTCCGGGATCTTGTCCCACCTGGAACCCACAGATGCAGCTGTCCCTGGCCACCAAGGGCAAAGCCTGTCTCGCCCCAGTGGAAGAGCCTGCGGCCTGGGGCGGAGCTAGAGACGCAGCTCACAGCTCTGGGCAGGCGGCTTTAAAGATGGCTGCTGCCGCCAGCCTGGCGCACAGCAGAGCTCAGATCGCTCCCGGGAATGCAGCTTTTCTCAACCGGCCTGGGTCCCTCGGAGGCAATTGCCAGCAGCCCCTAAGGGCATGTCCTGCTCTCCGTTAAAATCCTGGGCCCGGTCCTGCTGACTTCCAGCAGTGCGGTGCTGGCCTGTGGATTCCCTTGCACTGTCCTGGGAAGCTGTATCTCTGCCCAGTCCCTACCTGGCCCTGAGCAGTCCCTGTAAATTGCAGCTGAGAGTTCTGTTTGGCTCTCGTAATTGCTTCCTCTCCACAGAGCCTGCTGTCTCCAGCAACAGCTTTGCCCCAATTCTGGGCTTGTCCCTGACTGAGTGGATGGGGAGTCTGTGGGGAAGCTGCATAACCGCCTGGGGGTCAGGTCGCGCTGCGCTGACCTGGCGAGTGCATCCTTCCCGTGCTCTGGGCTCTGTTGCACTCCCTGTGCTCTCCGATCTTTGTGAATGATTTTGTCACTTGGTTTCTTGGGCTGAGCGTCCCATGATGTATCTTGTAATTCACAATGCTGTTTTCGGAGTGAGCGGTCTGTGCGGGCAGGCAGCCGATGGCGTTTTTCACCTCCTTCCCTGGGAGAGGTGAGGTGGGAGGACTCTATCAGACTGCCATTTTGAACAAACACCCCCCCCCATTCAAATTAATAGGAAAAATGTTCACACTCTGATGTAGTAATTCCTGCTGGAAGAATATGTCCAAAGTAAATGATTTTAAAATGGGATCAAGGTGGGAGGATCGCTTGAGGTCAGGAGTTGGAGGTTGCAGCGAGCTATGATCACACCACTGCACTCTAGCCGAGACAACAGAGTGAGACCCTGTCTCAAAAACAAAAATAAAAACAAACAAACAAATAAAAAAGTAGGATACATAAAACATCCAGTAAGAGTTTAATTAACAATACATACATATACACAGGAAAAAGAACAGAGGTAACTATAATAAGAAAGGTAATATTACTTGGGATTATGTGTAATTACATTTTTTTCTGTATGCTACTCTATATATTCCAGATTATTCTCAAATAGCCAGCACCTAGTAGACACTTGAATATTTGTTGAATAAAATGCTTTATTTTTTGCTTATTTATATAATAAGAAAAAAACCAATAGGACAATCTCAAATTTTATCCTTATCATTTTTCTCACTTACCTTTGAAGGATTTCACACCACCCAATAATTCTTTCTTAAACACCTTTTTATCAGCTGTAGGAGAAAACATGATTAAACTATGTTTTTGGAGAGTCATAAAAACCAAAGTATATACTTACAGAAAGAAAAAATTTAGAAATTTATCACAATTCATTCTCAATGAAATGAAAAATATTTAGAAATCTCAGTGTAGTGAACCTTTCCACTAGATAGAATACAAAGCCGTTAGTGGTACCCTGCTGTGTTGAAATACACATAGTTTTTTTCTTTCCCATTTTCTCCTTTCTAATTTGTCTTCATCTTTTCCTTCTTCACCTTTCCTATCGTTCTGCTCTTTCATCTTCTTTCAGTTTATAGCTTAAGCTTTGTATTTCTCCCAAGGGGATAAAAGAACTTGTTTGTCCTATGATAGGACTTCTGACTAAAGAAGCCCCTGTTTCCTAAAACAAAATCTAAATAAGAACAGGATTTTTAGAAATACTGGGACTGGGTCTTTTAAAAAAAATTTTTAATTGACATAAAAGGTTTCAAATATTAGAATTTCTAATACAAAACATTAAAACCAACCTTCCCTGAAGTTTTCTTTAAGATGGCAAGGACTTGGGGAAGCAGACACGATCCCTGCTCTCCTAGGGTTTAGGATAGTGCCATGCACACAGCAAATCTTCAATAAATGTTTGTTGAATGAATAAGGTTTTAGACATCAGTGAAGTAGAACACACTTAAACACTTACCAGAAACTGGCAGTGTTCTCAGCAGTTTTTTGTGTTCCTTATTTGTGATCTCTATTCCCATGTCTTCCAGAACATTTTTCACGACCCCAACATGAATCTTCTCTCCTTTAGAAAAAGGGAAACACAATCTCAGTTTAGACTATAAGAATTATGTAACATTTTATATTATGATAACATATATCATGTATAGACATATGATATATATATGTGTGTGTATATATATGTGTATATATCATTCTTCTCAGCTGCAGGGGGAAGAGCAAGGCACAATAAAGGCTCATTTAGCTATTTAGAGTCAAGAAGGGGAGTCAGAAATTTTTATTTTAACCTAAGTATAATAAAAGAGAATCTCTTACAATCATAAAACAGTGTCATATAATAAGTAAAACAGGGATTGTATAATTTCTCAGTAATTTAGATGGTGTTTGATGGCTAATATAAATAATCCAACTACTACAATTGCTCTATTTTTCTTTTTCTTCTTTCTTCTCTCTCTCTCTTTCTCTGGTCCTCCCTATTCCCTTCCCCTTCCTCTTCTTCTTTTGCCTGAATTATGGGATAAGTTTTAAAAATGACAATAAAAGCTGGCTCCCTATAAAATTTCTCACCTTGAGTAAATTTATATTTATGTAATTACATTGTAAGCTTTGGGAGGGCAGGAACTATGTCTTTCAAAGTCTAACATAATGCCTGGCACATAGCCAATGATCAACTAAATGTTGAATGAATTAATTCATTGCTTGAACATCAGTGAAGCAAAATACATTATTGATCAAAACTTCAGAGAGTTCATTTACTTGATGTTTACTGAGTGTTGACTATGTGAAGAAAATAACATTCTTGAAGGGGTAAGGCAGACATTAAAGCTGCTCAATATATAAAAACATAATTAACAAGCAGGACTATGGCTTTTTTTTGGCAAATGTTATTGCAACATTTACTAAGATTGATCATGCTTTAGAATAAAAATTAAAATCTCAATAAATTACTCAAAGACAAAAGGTATATATTAATATCTGTCATATTCTATAATTATAATTTAATATAATTTGAAATCAACCACAGAAAGAGATTTAAGAAATTCTGTCTACTTGGAAATTACAAATAAAATACTCTAAATAACTGCTGGATTAAAGAGGAAGTTGAAACTGAGATTATAAACTATTTAGAAATGATGACCACAACTTCTATTTCCAACAAAACAACCAAGTAGGAAGTGTTGCAATCTTCTTGCTATAAATAACTACAATGGATTTAAAAATGACAAAAATAATTGTAGATTCATGGCTGAGTTTGCAGGAAAGAAAGAGAAATTTTTAGTTTCAGGAAATGGAGAGGGATTTAAGAGGCAGATTGATACGTACTCAATTTGATGTGGAGATAACCCTAGTGGGTTATCTGATTAGATCTGGTAACAGCTTTGGTTTAATGCCCAAGAAGGAGCAGGAGATGAGTCCTTGGGCACATGATAGGGAAACACATATTTGGAACACTGCATATTTAAAATTCATTAAAGAGAAAAAAGTGCATAGAACCATAAGAATAAGAAATTGGGGAAAAGAACAGGCTAATTTGTAAAAGAATTAAAACAGTATCTAGAAATAAAAAAATAATTATTGAAATTAAAATCCCTATGGACAAACAGTGTGATACAGAGTTGTGGAGAGAATTAGTGAACTGGAAGAGAGGTTTGAGAAATTTAAAAAATTAGGACAAAGATATAAAAAAGTGGAAAGTATGAAAAAAATATGAAGAGCAAAATAAGAAGGTCCAACATACACATAATAAGAGTTTCCAAAAGTAAAAGAAAAAAGGGAAGAGGCAATATTTGTAACATAAAGGCTGAAAATTTTCAAGAATTGATGAAAGGTATGAATTTTCAGTTTCAAGAACCACAAATTTCAAGCAGGAAAAATGAAAAGAAGTATATGCTTGGAAAAATAATAATGAGAATTTCAAAGATAGAGATAATCTTAAAAGTTACAAGTGAAAAAGTAGCTATAAAGAAATAAGATGGCTAATTTTTTCACAGTAAAAATAGAGTCCAGAAAATGGATATATGAATACATACATATGTCTGTGTATGTGTGTTGAGTATATAGTATATATTTTCTTCTCCCTCTATTTTCCATTTTTAATTTAAACACAAGTTTTGTTGTAGATTAACTTAATTTAGTCTTTAGGTAACAGAATATTCAGATAGGACTGTAACTAAATTTGAGAAGTAATTAACATAGCTGAGAGATAGTATGACTATCACCCAGTGATCGGCTATTGGAGAGAAAGAATATCTTCATTTGTATGAGGGATGGTGGCATTTTTTTCATTACATTACTTTATTATATTTCTAATCCTGGAATACTCAGTGTTACTTTGGAACCCTCAACATTAATTATCCCAGATATATCAGGAATTTATAATCTTACATGGATTAGAAATTTTGTGCATTATCACAAAGAGATCACAGCATAATAAAAGAACGAGAACAAATGGCCCACATCAAAACAAATTAGAGCAAAAATTTTTGAAAGGACAAAACGAAAATCCTAAAATTTGCCAAAGAGAAAGTGGAGTCACATAAATAGAAATTAGAATCAGAGTGGCTATTGTACTTCTCAATGAAAACACTGGATGCTAGAAGACAGTAGAGTAATGGATAGTGGCATCTTATTAGGTGGAAACACAGAGTTGTTTTCTTGTTATATGGAATTTAAGTTCAAATATATGTAGAAATGTATGTAGCTGAGTAGACAAAAGGGCACTCTTCCAGCTAGTTAGTTATTGTCTTTCAGCTCCAATGCTACCCTTCTGTACTTTGCTTTATGGTGCTGAGGCTGGGACTCTGCAAACCACATTTCTGCTTTGCCAGATGGCTCCTTATTCTGCCAATAGGGGGTGCTAGAGAGAGAGACAGAGTCCGAAAGGCTGGAAGATGAAGTTCCTTTCTGTAGCAGTAGCTGAATCCACTTTTCAGTTTTTCAAGCTTGTGGAAACAGCTTTATTACACTCCCCTCAGGGACACTAGCATCATATTTCCGAGTTCTAAGGTAAAATGACAATCTAAAAGTTTGCATTTAGCCAAAGTATGATTCAAGGATGAGTGTAAAATAAACATATTTTCAGACAAAGACAGGCCCTTGTTGATATAACTAAGAAGGGATGTGCTTCAGGAAGAATGAAACTGAACCCAAAAAGGAGTAGAAAGTTAGAAGCAGTGGTGAGTAAAGAAAGTGGTAAGTGTGTTTACATCTTACAGAAGATTGGATTTAAATTGCACTTCTTTTGCTTTCAATATACTCACTTGACAAAACTCCATTCCTGGTTAAATACAAGTCTCCATTACTCTGTGCCTGCAACCATGCAGCTGAACTAGAGCCGAAGTGAACTGTGCTGATTGTTCTCACTTTAAATTGATGATCATGAACCTCAAATGGGTCCTTAATGCTGTTAGGCAATCATACTATATTTCATTAACTTTAGACAGTTAATGAACATACACTAGTTCATTAACTTTCTCACTCTTCTTGATGACTACTTCACATCTCCTCCCCTCTTTTCAAACCGTTTCCTCTTCTTCCACTTGAGCACTATTTCTTTTATCTCTTTAATTAAAAAAAAAAGAAGGCTTCTCTTGCTACCATTTTCACCAGTTTACTTATTCCCTCATTCTATTTTTCTCCCCTTTGCAGCAGAGAATCTCAGATGTTCACACTCTTTCTAAATCCTATCTTCTCATTCTTTCAAACTCACTCCAGTCAGGCTTCTTTCCACCCTCACTACCTGAAATTTCTCTTTTTGATATCACCAGTGATCTCCATGTGGCTATATGCAATGGTCAATTTTAGGTTCTTATCTTACTTGACCTATCAGCAGCATTTGATTCTGTTGACTTGCCCTCTTATCTGGTAACTGTAGCAGATGCTGTAGATGCCCTGTCCATATCCCTTTGAGTCTTACCATTTCAATGCATGCTAGCCCACTTTCAGTTGCTAGTATCTCTTTGTCTGTGGGATTTCTTCAGCTGCCAGAGTTCACTCTGCTTATGCTCAGATAGCTGGAAATGCCAGCAGAGTCATACTCTTTCCCCTCCTTTAAGCAGTTTTCAAATAATGACTGATATGAGTTGATGTAAAAATACAAATTAACCTACCTCTATCACCCCTTCCTTGAGGCTATATTATTTCCCAGATATTCCCTGTGGGATTAAGCTCTGGTTACCTGCAATGGTAACTTGTTTGATAACACACACTTGATTGGCTGCCCTCACCCATGTCTCACTTTTCCATGCCCCGCCTGTGTTTCCTGGGCTTACCTCCCAGCTACTTGTATATGTAATCCTTGTCTCAGGGCTCAGGGTTTGTTTTCTGGGTGTATCCAACCTAATTTACTATCCTTTATCTGGCTTTCAGAGCGCCATATTCTCGTGGTTTTCCACCTACATCACTGGCCACTCCTTCTTGTTTCTATTGCTTTAAGACCTCTTAATATTGAAGTACTCCAGGATTCATTCCTCAGTCCTCTTCTTGTCTTTACTTATACTTGCTCCTTAGGTAAATTCATTCAATCTCATGGCTTTAAATACCATCTATATGCCTATAGATTTCAATTTCATATTTTTACCCAAGATATATTTCTTGAATTGGAGTCTGTCTCGTAACTTTGTACTTTACATCTGTATTTGGAGGTCTATTAGATATCTCAAAATTTCCCAAACCAAATTCTTAATTTTCTTCCACCCAAACTTATACTACTGGCAACTTTTTTCATCTCAGTTAATGGCAAGTCTATTCTTTTAGTTAATTGTTTAGGACAAAAATCTTGGAAGCATTCTTTTTTTTTTACTTAAAATTGTTTTATTTTTAATTATCATGGATACATAATAGTTGTATATCTTTAGAGGGTACATGTGATGTTTTGATACAGGCATACAATGTGAATTAATCAAATCAGGGTAATTGGGGTATCCATCACCTCAGGCATTTATCATTTCTTTGTGTTAGGAACATTCCAATTCCATTCTTTTAGTTATTTTAAAGTACACTTATTGTTGATTATAATCACTTTGTTGTGCTATCAAATATTATTCATTCTATCTATTAATAACTATCTTAACTATATTTTTGCACCCATTAACCATCCCCACTTTATCCCCCCTTCCCTGCTACCCTTCCCAGCCTCTGGTAACCCTCATTCTACTCTCTGTCTCTACAAGATTAATTGTTTTTTAATATTTAGCTCCCACATATAAGTGAGAACATGCGAGATTTGTCTTTCTGTGCTTGGCTTATTTCACTTAACAGAATGTTCTCCAGTTCCATCCATATTGTGGATGAAAGGATTTCATTTTTTGTGGCTATATAATATTCCATTGTGTATATACCACAATTTCTTTATCCATTCATCCATTGATGGACACTTAGGTTGATTCCAAATCTTGACTATTGTGAATAGTGCTGCAATAAACATGGCATTACAGACATATTTTTGATATCCTGAATTTCCCTCTTTTGGATATATACCCAGCAGTGGGATTTCTGGGTCATATAGTAGCTCTATTTTCAGTTTTTCGAGGAACTTCTATACTGTTCTCCATAGTGCTTGTACTAATTTACATTTCCACCAACAGTGAATGAGGGTTCCCCTTTCTCTGCATCCTTGCCAGCATCCATTACTGCCTATTTTTTTGATAAAAGCCATTTTCACTGGGGTGAGATGATACTCATTGTAGTTTTGATTTGCATTTCTCTGATGACAAATGGTGTTGAGCATTTTTTCATATACCTATTCACCATTTGTATGTCTTCTTTTGAGAAATGTCTATTCAGATCCTTTACTCTTTTTTAATCGTATTATTTGATTTTTTTCCTATTGAGTTGTTGGAGCTCCTTATACATTCTAGTTATTAATCCCTTGTCAGATGGGTAGTTTGCAAATATTTCTCCCATTTAGAAGCATTCTTGACTTCTCCCTTTATCTAGTACTTTACATCTAATCCATGAGGAAATTATGTTCACTCTTTTAAAAAATATATCCAGAATCCAACTACTTTTCATCATCTCCATTGCCTTCTACCTTGGTTTGTGTCACCATCATCTCTATTATTGGTTATCCTAAAGGCCCCCTAAATGGTTTCCCTATTTCTACTGTTAGTTTCTTTCTTCCACTCCCCCAGTGTATTCTCAACAGAAAGATCTGATTGAAACAGAGTCAGATCACATCACGCCTCTGCTCTAACCCCTACAATGGCTTTCTATTTATCTCAGAAAATAAACACAAGTCCTTGCAGGCTTTCAAGGCCCTGACTGATCTTGCACCAATCACCTCTCTCTTCTCACACTCTATTACTTTTTTCTTAGTTGCTAAGCTTCACCTACCCTGACCTACTTGTTCTTTGAATGCTCCAGGCATGCTCCTGCCTTTGAGCCTCTGTCCTTGTCCCCTCTGCTTGCAACACTCTTTGTCTAGAAATCCCCCCCCGCCCCGTGGCCAAAACCCTCAGCTCCTTCAAGTGTTTGCTCAAATGGAAGCCAAGGAGGCTTGATTATCTATGTAACAATACACTGCCTCCTTCCTCAACACACCCTGCTCTCCCAATCTCCTTTACTCTATTCTACTTTTCATTTTTTCCCATAGCATTTATCACTCTCTAAAATGCTATATTGTACTATATAATGTACTCATTTTTTATGTTTATTGTTTATTATTTGTTTCTCTTGCTAGAATGTGAGCTCCATGGAGGCAGTGATCTTTGTTTTGTTTACTGATATATCCTAAGTGCCCAGAACAACACATGGCATATGATAAATATTCCATAAATAATTGTTAGGTAAATGAATGGAGGAAACATTATTGTGTTAAAAATAGTTCCACATAAAACTTTAAGATCACATAATATAGTATTCATTGTAACATCTCACTCACCTGTAATATTTTTAACTTCATCCATCAACACATTCAAATCAATCTTCTCATTATCTTTAAGATAAAAAAAGCATCAAAAAGATTTATGGAAAAATGATATGAAATCCTTAAATTGTGAAGTAGAAACCCAAAATTCAATCATTCAAAAACATTTCCCTAGAAGTTTATTATTTTTCCACGTCAGATACTCATCAATTCAATTAATATAGGTATTGCGATCTACGCTATAAACTATCAAAATGCATAAATCATAATGCAAGAGCAAAGTTTAAAGCATTCTCCTTTCCTTCAGGACAATTTATTATCTATTAAGTTAGTCTTTCCAGGGGCTGGAAATTTTTTTGAGAATTAAAAAATTTTGTTTAAAAATGGCATTTCCATTTTGTCAATGCTGACTTTACCTTTAGGCTTATGATCACTTTGGCACTAAGTGACCCACTAACAGATTAGAGTGTTGGTATGCATGTCTGGTTGCTCTTAGGTTGCCAATATGATAATTATCATGTTCATGTATTCAGTTAAAGTCCACTTGCGATGACAAAACTTTTGTTTTGCAGTGACCATTCTCAACTTAAAAACATTTTTATAGACCATGTACTTAGTTTCTTTGGTCAGTATTTCTCAAATTAAAGTCTGAAGCCACTGAAGGTCAATGGATACATTATAAATAGTTTATAAAATTGCAAGTTTGAGAAACACTGGATTGGGATGTTAAGACAGTAGTTAAAAGACGCTATTACTCTAATAGGCAGGATTCAGTTTGTAACATTAAAGCTGCCAATGGACACATTCATTTCCCACTTATGACTTGGTCAAGCTGCCAACCCCTCACTGCTCAAATATGTTCACACTATTGTATTATTTGTAATACTCCTAAGACTTTAAATTCCCCTCAGGATGAGATATCAAGAATTACTTTGTATTCCTACTATTACCTAGGCATTAGTTTAACGGTTTACACAAGATTGATGCTCTATAAATGTTGACTAAATAATAGTTATAGCAAAATGCACACATAGAGAATGAATTAGCTTTAAAACCAATATATATTCCAAGTTCTTAGATGGAGAATCTATTTTTGCTTGTTCTTTTTATGCCTTTTTGATTATGACAATCTTTTATTTTTTTATAGTTTTATAATACTTTATTACTAGATTATATATTATATAAAAGTTATATAATAATTTTTAAATAGAATAAGGAAGAACTTTTTTGGATAGAAGTCTGTGCCTATAAAGGACAGATGCCATCATGCCCTTCACTTTCTATGTCTCTAATTAGCTCCACTGGGGCCCATGGGGCTCTGAGACAATTTTCTATCCTATCTCAGATGATTACATAAATGTACAAGGTACTCCACAAGAATCATATTAATAGCCTCACGTTTCAAATCACTGTGCTGGTGATGTTCTAAGATAACTAGGAAAACAGGGCAACCACAAGTATCTACATTTATTGCTATGAAAGGGATTTAAAAACCAAAGAAAAAGTCATTTTTGAAAAACTGCTTATTTTATTAAGGCAAAGGTATCAAGGGCCTAGAACAATGCCTGATACACCATAGGCATTAAAGTTTTTGGAATGAAAGAATGAAAGGTACTACTGATTTAGAAAAGCACATACAGTATTCATTGACTTAAATTAATTTTATATTTGTGCTACTTCCTCTAGGGGGCAGGAGTCCCCCCAAATTTCCTGATGAATTTTTCTCAGTTCCACTAGTGTGAGACCATCCAATATATGCCACATTTAATTAATTTCATTCATAACATTACTATATACCTTCTTAACTTCGTTAATTCTAGTAGTTCATGGAAGTATAGAATAATGTTTAAGAGATAGTTTCTGGAGCCAGATTGCCTGGGTTCTGTTCCTGGCTCCACTATTTACTAGTTCTCTGACTTTGGGCAAGCTTTGACTTCTCTGTGCCTTAGTTTCCTTATATGTAAAATGGGGGTAAAAATAGAACCTACCTGATAGAGTTGTTTGGAAGATTAAATAGGTTGATACATGTAAAGTGCTTAGAATAGTGCCTTGTACATGTCATGACTATGTGGTGTTGGTCATTGCCATTTAATGCTGGATTAGCAGTAGGGACTAAAAGATTAATATCCTGAGTATTCTTGTCAGACCTTAGCATTTCCTGTGGTGTTAAATGGAGAGTTGATACTTGTCATTTTTGTTGGCAGTATTCTTGGTGATTCTTCCCAAGCAGTAACCACAGGGCTCAGCTTGGTAGCTACGGTGAAGACCTTACTCTTTCTTTTTCTTCTTTTCATATATATCCTATCCTCAATCATTCTAGCACCACTACTAGCCTCACGCCCAAAGTTTTACTAAGGGGTATATTGATATGCAAAACTCTCACCATCAACTGGCAGGTGCTCCTTCAATATCTGGATTTCTTTCTCCTTGAGATCAATTCCCATGTTTTTAATGAAAGTTTCCATCTTATCTGAAGACACCTTTGTTCCTTAGGAAATAAGGGGATGAATATGAGAAATATTTGTAATGATATAAAGAGTTGGTCATTCTAGCTCATGCTTAGGCATCAATACTATATGGAGAATGAAGAGCAAAGAACAATTACACTATTCAAGTAAACATGGTTTTTGGTGCCTAAGTCAGGAATTTCTAAACCCTGATCTGTAGGATTCTGTTGTGCTTTTAGAAGAACTTTTAAGAGATGAAAATGAGGAGTTAGGGGCTTCTGGTAAGTCATGGCAAAGACCAAAATCAACCTTTATGGATGTGTCTGCATAATAGGATTTGAAACTTGATAAATTAACAGAGAAAAATAAATACATGAATAAATGAAGTCCATGGATTTATTCCATCATAATCCCCTGGAAATGTTTTCAAAATTTTAAAAAAATTTTAAATTTTTAATTGACAAATAATAATTGTATATATTTATAGAGTACAATGTGATGTTGATACAGGTAAACAATATGGAATGATGTAATCAGCATATCTGTCACCTCAAGTACCTTTCATTTCTTTGTGGTGAGAACATTTAAAATCCTCTGTTGTAGCTATTTTGAAATATAAAATACATTATTATTATATGAACTATAGTCATCTTGCTCTGCAATAGAACACCAGAACTTATTCTTCCTATAACTTTGTATCTGTTGACCAAAATCTTCTGGGAAACTTTTTAATAAAATGTATTTCTAGGTAGTATCTCTGGAAATTGAAAATCAATATGACTGGAAAATGGCCTAGTGATCTGAATGCTAGAACATTTTTTCCCCTGGCAATTCTGATATATAACCCTATTTGGGAACCACTGTTTTAGGGTCTACTGTGGTTAAACCATTTTGGTGATTGTAGTGTGCCTAAAGCCTATAAGGATAAACACTGAATAATAAACAATTGGGACAGCAGAATTAATAATCTGAAAATTACTAAAATTTAAAACCACAGCAAAGTTTGAGGACCTCAGTTTTACCTGCCTTTTCATCATACTTCTCACCTTCAAGACGTCCCAATTCTTTCATCAATCTGTTCATATACACCTTTCCTTTGGCTGTAAGACAGAAAAATTCAAGTCTTAGGCAGCAATCAGATATTTTAAAAATAGTATAAAACATGCATAATTTGAGAAACATAGACTTTTAAATGTTTTATTCTAGAAATTTATACTTTTTTCATTTTCAAGAATAAAACTCAGGAATGGAAACAGCTCTCAATTTGGTGAAATCATTTTGGTGGTGAGGGGCATGGAACATTCTTTATATAGGGAGTATAGTCACAAAAGTTCATATGCTCAACCTTCCTTGAAGGCTACTGTGATATTTTTAATGCTCACCATCAACTGGCAGATTATTTAGTAGTTGCACGCCTTGATCTTCTGTGAGCTTTATCCCCATATTTTCCAGAAAATTTTCCAGGTTACTAGTGTCAATCTTCTCACCTTTATAAAGTAAAAAGTGAAAATTGTTGAAAAATTGAAGAATGATGATTCTATATTATGAAAAATGCCTATGTGGCATCATTTGTTGATTAAACAGTCATGGAATAAATCTGGCAAGGATGCCAGCTATTGCTAAGACAAAATCCTAGAGCTTTTAGCCTAAAACAATGAACAAAGTTAGGCTGTGAGTCATTAGAGGCAAACATTCACCACTAAATAGATAGAGTGAAAGAATGTATCAGCAAGGGAAGCACTGCTGTTAAAATATAATTTTGTGCAAACATTAGATTCTCGGTTTTGCAGAGTCTTCTTAATCACATATCGGGGCCTTTCTCTAGGGGCTTCTTTCTTAACCTGGCCTGGCTCTCTGTCATGCCATCATGCCTCAGGGATTTTAGTGAGCTGATTTCCTCTCTTCTTGGTAGCTACTACCACCCAGTGTACTTTCTGGGTTTCCTCCCATAAGAGTGGCTAGGAAGTTAGATGCAATCTCCCAAACTCACTTCTTTGTGTGTGTGTGTGTGTCCCAGGAAAACTAGCATGTAGAAATTTTTTATTCTTAGGACTTTAATGTAAAATGTTAGAAGGAAACAGACAGGTGATCACCTACCATCACAAGCATGTGTAAGACACACAGCAAACAAGTTTGTTTGGTGATGGACTTAGTTTTAGCTCTTGCTTATGAGGATGGAAATCACCACTTATGCTTGCCCCCTGCAACCATCTCCCAATCTGCTTTTAGGATGGCTATGTGAAATTTTCCTTCACCATGGCTCTTTTCTCTAGCTTGAAGATGCAGTTTATTTATTTATTTGAACATAACCTCAAGATTTTATTATCTTCATAATAAAACAAAAAATGAGGCTCAGAACTAGATCACTTGTACCTTTTTATCTCCTCCCAGTTCAAAATGCTTGCATCTCCTAATAGCCAGCATTCTCTTAGATCTATAGTTGGGCTCAATGCATTCAAGCCTCAGCACAATCTTTTTTGTAGTTTTATCTTTTTTTCCCAGACAATTGGCTTAGACTGCCCACCATAGCCACTCTGCTTCCTGTCACAATGCTTCTTTCTCTGGGCATAGAGAGAACCCTTACCCTTCTTCTATTGTGTCACTTTGTGAGGTTGGTGCTTGCCACACTTTTTACAGAAAGTCTGGTGGATTTTAGAAACATTTGCCATATTTGCAGGAGTGCTATCGGGGAAAAAAAGCTGAAGATGCAGTTTAGGCAGACAATTCAGATGTCCTAATTATTTCCAATTCCAGCATAAGAAAATTCTTGCTTTTTATCCTCTGGAACCATAGTGCAGTGTTTCCATTGAGAGGGGAATGTTTGGGGAGTTAGCCAGTCATCTGCACAAGTGCCTGGGAGGAAATGTGCATAAGGATTATTTTCCCCAACATGCTTCACACCTCTCTTGTGAAGCCTCAGACCACTAGAGCTTCTAATATCCCCCTGTCACCAGCCAAGGGAATGACCCTTTAGACACAACAGAGCAACCTCCCAGTCTGCTAACTTGATCAGGCTTTTGGCAAGACATGGACCTTCTGCCTCAAAGGCATCAGTCTAACTGTATCTTTTATCTATATCATTTTCATTCTCCAAAATAAAAGCCCCTCAAAATTTTCTATCCTCTCTAATCTGTTTTACCACCCTGAATTTTTCTTTCCATTGTCAGCTTCTTTTCAACCCTTCCCATAGTGCTTTCTGGAATTCATATTTCATTAAAAATGAATTTCTCTATATCTTCAGTCTCTTTATAGACTGTTCATTTACATTCTTTCCTAACTGAACTTTCCCTCTTCCTAATAGAATTTTCTATTACTTTTTTTTTTTTGAGAGAGAAAGCTGCTCATTTTTCTATACCCAGTTTCTCTCAGGGCTTGGCATTCTCCCAGATGGCAACTGCTACTTTCCAGCCATACCCAACAACCTCTCCTCTTTTGAGATTTATGAAGTTTGGCTTTATTGTTATTGTAACCTACTGATTTCTTGGTCACTTCTGGAGCTTATTCCATGACCCACAGTCTTCTTCTGCATCCAGACTCCTAGTTTCTGGTCCCATTACAGGGAATTCCAGCCTGTATGTAGATAACTCATCCCAATATGTGGCCTCCAAATTTCTTGACCTCCTTAGCCTCAATAACAACCTCTTAAATTCTGTACTAGTTAACCATCAAGGACACATCCTGGACTCTGTCATCACCTAGAAATGCTTTACCTCTAAAACCTTAAATTCTAACATGCTGACTTCTGGCCAGAACCTCAGAGTATTCCATTTATTTTACTTCCTTACTAACACTACACACATTACAGAGACCCTGTAGAGACTTTCATTCCCCTTTTCTCACTTTTCTCCAAGTTCATAATTTCAATCATAACTTCACTTCTTTCCCTATCCACACTGGACCACTTCACCACTTTCTTGGACCACACTTTTAAAGTCTTTATGCTTTTATTCTTCTAGCACATCATCCTGAGAATCTCCTAATTTGGTCCAACTGAAGAATACCATATAATACATAAAAAGTTGCCAGTATTTGTTTATAATATCTAACTGTGGCTAGTCTCTTGCACCTCTCAGCAATGCCTTCATGCATAATATTTCTCATGAACTTCAGTTACTATTCTCTATCAAGGTTATTTGATATCATCAATACTCTTTTTAAACTTCCCTACTCTACCACTGTGCCCTTCCTTTTAGTAGATGATTCTGTTTTCTACTTTGCAGAGAAAATTAAGCTTTCAGGTAAACTACTTTGAATTTTACTACCACATCTACCTAGCTTCTCTATATCTGCATGCTTCCTGACTTGAAGTCTGCTTGTCTCAGAAAAAGAGGTAGCCTCAGATTCTAACTCATATAATCAACTGACTAGGCTTCAATTCCCCTTAAATTACTCACAGGAACCCCAAAATCAATATGACCAAAATGGAAACTCTATCTTTACTTCTAAATCTTTTACTGAATTCCTTCTTTTGGTGAATGTCACTATCACTCACCCAACTACCCAACTCAGAGACTGAGTCATTCTTCACTCCTCCCTTTCTATCAATCTCCATACCTGATCAGTAACTAAATCCTATAAATTCCAAATCTGTAACATCTCTTACATATGTCCTTTCTTCCCAAGTCTAACTGATAATGATTTAGTTCTGCCCTTTGTTGTCTTTTGCCTGAACAGTCATAGTTCATTGCCTAACTGCTCTGCCTGACTCTACTCTTGCATACACACCTCCATCCATCCTCTATATTGCTGCCAGAGTAATCTTTCTAATTTATAAACTGACTCACATAGTCTCCAGTTTAAATCCTAGAATGACTCCCCACTCTACACAGAATAAAATTCACACTCCTTTATTTGGTATTCAAGGCACTTCATGATTTGTACCTTGTATTAGTTTCCTGTTGTTGCTGTAACAAATTACCAAAAGACTTGGTGGCTTAAAGCCAGTAGTCCCCAAGCTTTTTAGCACCAGGGACCAGTTTCATGGAAGACAATTTTTTCACAGATGGTGGGGGGAATTGCAGGGCGGGGGAGGCAGAGCTTAGGTGGTAATGTGAGCGATGGGGAGGGAAGCAGCTGTAAATACAGATGAAGCTTTGCTGGATGCTGCTCACCTCCTGCTGTGCACCCCCCCCCCCCGCTTCCTAAATTTCTTGGAAGACAATTTTTCCATGGACGAGTGGTGGGGTCACTGCAGAGCTCTGGGGCCCGGTCCCTAACAGGGTGTTGGGGGCCACAGGCTTAAAGCACTACAAATTTTTTTCTCTTACAGTTCTGGAGATCGAAAGTCTGAAATCAGTTTCACTGGGCTAAAGTCAAAGTATCAGCAGGGCTGGTTCCTTCAGGAAGCTCTGGAGGAGTTCCCTTGCCTTTCTACTTCTAGAGGCCACTTACATTCCTTGGCTCATGCCCCTTCTTCCATCTTCAAAGCCAGCAGTGTAGCATTTTGCTTCCACTGTCACACTGCCTTCTACTTTTTCTGTCATTGAATCTCCCTCTTTAAGAACACTTGTGATTACATTTGGTGTCCACTCAGATAATCAAGGATAATCTCCCCATCTCAAGATCCTTAATCATATCTCCAAAGTCACTTTTGACATATAAGGTAAAACTCACAGGTTCTGCAGGTTAGGACCTAGATGCCTTTAGAAGCCATTACTCAGCCTCTCAATCCCCTTCCTTACTCTTTAAGTTTATTTCTTGCTAAACTTATGCTAAACTTTATGCCCCAGCTACGGCAAATTATTTCTAGTTCCTTAAATTTCCATGCTGTTTCTCATCTTGGTGCCTTTTATACTTTTTTTCTTTGTCAGAAATGCCCATCCTATTCTGTCTGGCAAACACTGACTCGTTTTTTAAGGATCAGCTCAGCTCATGTGTTGCCCACTCTATTAAACCATGATGATTCCTTAGTTTCTCAGTGAGGTAGTTGGGTGAGTGATAGTGACATTCTCCAAAATAAGGAATTCAGTAAAAGATTTAGAAGTAAATATAGAGTTTCCATTTTGGTGCAAGTGATCATTCTGCCCCTTTTTTACTTTGTATAGGCTCTTGTATAGAGCCTATCTTCTTTACTTATATAGGCTCCTATAACATTTTATTGCATTTACTTATACGTATTTTTCCTGCACAAACTACATAACTCCTGGAAGGTTGATTTTTGTAGATCCATATGTGGGATATAGTAGATGCTCAATAATAAATTAATAAAAATCTAACTCACCTGTAAAAAGATTCCCTTCATCCATTATCACATCCACTTTAACCTTCCCTTCATCTGTAAGACAAGACAGAATTTTATGTATATAGATAATAATGGAGAGAAATAAAAGAAAGATATAAAAGTAATACATTGAGGTAAAACACATAAACTTAGCAGATTTTTATGATTTGTTCTAGAATTTATCCTATTTTCATTCCAAATGGAAAATATGGAAAGACAAAGCTCAGATTATAAAAAGGATACTTACTTCACATGTCTAATATCACTTTTTATTCTATTAAGATAGTAAACTCCATATAGTAGAATGCTGGGCTGACACTGAAAAGTAGCCCTCTCTACTTTCATATGTGGAAGAAATCTGTTTTATTGATTATAAGGCTGCCAGGAAACTTAAAAGGGGCAAATGTTCCAATAGGAAAGATTTGACTTGGGACATTAACAATGACTATTTCTATACTCAATCTACAGGCAACACTTAGCTTTTGCTGCCTGTTGTTCCTTCCGCTACCCACATATTAAAAAAAGGGCTTTGATCAACCTAATTGAACTTTAATAATGTTTTTAAAAGTTTGTTTTTTAAATCTTTATTTTGTATTTTCTTTTTAAATGGGGTACTTAAAGGGGACAGCATGATAGATGGTCAGTTCCTCACAAGGAGATGTCTTATCCATTCTCAGGTGTTTTAATTAGTCCCACAGAAGACATATGAATAGCCTGATTGGGTCTCTAATGTATTTCCTACAAGATCATTACCTTGAAAAGTTGTACTTGGGGAGATGGTTGATACTTCCACTACCAAAATCACCATGGCATCCCAGTAAAGTTGCAAGATAACTGGAAACTGGGGTAAGAAAAAGTATCTACTTCCTTTTATAGGCAGATAAAAATACTGGGAAATTATGTATTATTAGTAATAAAGAAAAAATATGCTATGGAAAATTTACTTTCTTCTGACCAGAGCAAAGGCATAACTAAGTGACACTGTGTTGAGATGAATGCATATTGATTGTTATTATTGCCAGCAATAAAAGCTACTATTAAATGCTTATTATCTACTAAGGCCTAAGCCAAGAACTTATAACAACCTCTATGGAAAATAGTATGGAGATACCTCAAAGAACTAAAAGTAGACCTACCATTTGATCCAGCAATCCCACTACTAGATATTTACCCAAATGAAAAGAAGTCATTTTATCTAAAAGACACCTGCACTCGAATGTTTATTGCAGCACAATTCACAATTGCAAAGATGTGGAATCAACCCAAGGGCCCATCAATTCATGAGTGGATTAACAAAATGTGGTATATGTATAGCATGGAATACTATTCAGCCCTGAAGAAGGATGACTTAATGTCTTTTGCAAAAATTTGGATGGCACTGGAGACCATTATCCTAAGTGAAATATCTAAAGAATGGAAAAATAAACATTACATGTACCACTATGAACACATTGACTGCCACACTAGAAAAAAAAATTTTTACCTTGGGGCCACGGTGTTTTATTACAAAAATAGAATAAAAACTTTGGAAACAAAATGATCCTTTCTAATTTAATGAAAAATTTGTTATTTTTTATTGTTTTCTGTGTTTTTTTCAACAAAAAGTAATATAAAAACTTGAAAATTAGTAATGTAAAAAGTAATGTGAAAACTTGAAAAATAGTTCATAAGGCTAAAGTGGGTTTTTTTTGACTTGTCAGGCTTAAGTGTAATTTAAAGGTAAACAGAAATAGAGAAATGAAATTTATTGACTTCTATTCATTTAATCCATGTTTTTAGAATTAAATTGTCAATATTAATTGTAACAATAAGAACATCAACAAGTAAGATTTTCACGAACCAACTGCAGGGTTTTGCCCAGGTTTTGCTTCACAAGGCCTCAGGCTCAAAACTAGTGTGAGTTAGATACAACTCACATGGCAGTTAATTTGTTAAATTGGAACTAACTGATGAGCACACATGTGCATAGAGGGAAATAAGACTTAAGGGAAATCAAGCAGGGGGTAGGTGGAAAGAGGGGATGGGCAAAAGCCTACCTAACGGGTACAATGAACACTATCTGGGTGACGGGCACACTTATAACCATGACTCAAGCATTTTAAAAGTGATCCACGTAACCAAAATACTTGTACCCCTGTAATACTTTGAAATAAAATAAAATTAAAAGAAAAAAAAAAGAAACCATAACAATCCTGCTCCAGGGCCCCAGCTTTGGCCATTTTTTATGCTGCACTGACCCCTAGAGGTGTTCCCTTTGATTCACAATGTGCTATGCACTGGGCCCAGGGGGAAAAAAATTAATAAAGGGGGGGGGGGGGAGAAGAACTTATCACTTATAAATGGAAATAGATAGCTATTATATTCTTTTTAATATAAGGGAACTAGGATTCTGAGAGGTTAATTTGACCAATCTTGCATGGCCAAGAATTTTCAGAGCTGGGATTCAAATCTGTATCTGGCTGATTCCAAATTCCAACTTTTTTCCCTAATGCCATATAATCAGTGGAACCAGTGAGATGAATCCTAGATTTTTGTTATTTTTCCCAAGAAGGCTATTATTTTAGAAAATTTTCTTATTGGATACTTGTAGGTCTCACTATTACGAGGCTACACTAGCATATGTTAGGTGTGATTGATGTAAAGGGGAATTACTGCTATTCTCCATCTTAAACTTGTTATTTCTGGTAGTTCAGAATTTACTCTGGGTAAATTCTTCTTTTCTGTCTTTTTCTTACTACTGTTCTACCCCTTATTCTTTGCTTACTTTCAAACGTTCCCTGTCAGATATTCCTCCATTTATTTACTTTTTGCTTCTCCCTTTGGTCTGTTAATAGTCTCATCAGTGCTCTGACACATTGCTAAAGCTTTGCTAAATTTGTGGACTGCTAACTTCCTGGTTAAAGATAAATAAGATCAATTATTAGAGTATTCATTTCCAATTATCTCTTCATGCAAATTTCTAACTCAACATCTTATAGGTTCCTAAACTCAACTTGTCTACAACTGAAACTACTCTCCTGCCACTGTAACATGAACCTCTTCCTGAATTCTTGAATTGGCTTATAATAGGACTGATGATTTCAGGATGATCCTTTCCTAACATTTTTCTACTTTTCCATAACTCACATGTAATCAGTCACCAAGCCCTATTAATTTTAAATTAAATTAAAAATGAATTATACATTTATTTTAATAAATAAATTTTAATTCTAAAATCTTTCTGAACTCAATCTCTTATCCATCATTAAGTTCACTTCTCTTGCCTATGCTCTCATCGTCTGTTACTGGGTCATGGCAATATCTTTCAAATTTGAGTCTTTGCTTCCAATAATGCCCTCTACATTGCCATCAGCATTGACCTTCCAAAAAAGAAATACTCTAGCTATACCACTGCCTATAGTATGATGGATAAATTTGAAGGGAGAAATAAATAATTCAAGTGTAATAGTTGGAAATTTCAGTACCCCACTCTTAACAATGGATAGAACAACTAAACAGAAAATCAGTAGGATAAAGAAGATTTGAACATTATCATCAACCATGGAACATTCTCTAGAATAGACCATATGCTGGGCCATAAAACAAGTCTCATTTAATGTAAAAGAACTGAAATCATAGAAAGTATGTTCTCTGACCACAAAGGAATTAATTCAAAATCAACAGCAGAAGGAAATTTGGGAAATTCATAAATATTTTGAAATTAACACATTTTTAAATAACTCATGGATCAAGAAGAAATCACCTGGGAAATTAAAAAGTATTTTGAACCGAGTGAAAATGAAAACACAACATATCAAAAATTTTGGGATGCAGCTAAAGCAGTCCTTAGAGGAAATTTTATAGTTGTAAACACCTGTATTAGACAAGAAGAAAGATTTTAAATTATTATAATAATCTAAAATTTCATCTTAAGAATCTAGAAAAAGAAAAACAAACTAAAAGTGATCCATGTAACCAAAATATTTGTACCCCTGTAATACTTTGAAATAAAATAAAATTAAAAGAAAAAAATGAAAGATAATCTGAAAGAAGGAAATAATAAAGATTACAACTGAAATCAATAAAATGGAAAACAGAAAACAAATAGGGAAAATTGATGTTGGTTCTTTGAAAAGATCAACAAATATTGACAAATCTTTAGCTAGACTGACTAAATAAATAAAGACACATATCACAATCAGGAGAGAGGACATCATCACCAACTCTACAGAAATTAAAAGAATTATAAAGGAATACCATGAATAACTTCATGCCAACAAATCAGACAACTTAGATGAAACAGACAAACTTTTTGAAAGGCACAAATTATTAATACCAAAACTGACCCAAGAGGATGTAGGCTAAACTATATAGCCAGGTTTAGGTTCCTTCTAGTCTTGACAGCCTACCTTTTCAGTCTTTTTTTGCTCTCCTAACATTCTGTGATTTTACATGCATTTATGCTTTTGTATACATTGGTTTTCTTATCTGGAATGGCTTTTTTCCTGGAGAATTTTTATACATCTTTTGACAAGCCTTTCTCTGATTCCTTTCCTGGAAAACTTAGCTCTTTCTTCCTTTAGAATCTCGCTGTACATATTTTTAGTATTATAGCACAACCACATAGTATTATGATGAACTATCAACATGTGAGACCTCTTACTAGACTATGTACTGCTACAGGTCAGAGAAACTATCATTTTCATTTTTGTATTCCTAATAGTTTATATATAATATATTAGGCATTCAATAAAATCCAATGCATGAATTGATGAATTCTTGAGGATAGAATCCTTATATTTTTATTTTTAATGCTTCTGCACTACTCAAACTACACTCTCAGAAATTCTCATACATGAACCCTAAGTTTCATTTAAAAAGCAGCTCACCATCAATAGGCAGGTTGTTTATCAGGTCTTGGTATTCCTCTTCCTCAAGCTCAAAGCCCATAGTTTCCATGAAGTGTTCTAGCTTACTAGCACTAAGCTTCACTCCTTAGGAAAAAAAGAAGATGGGAATGATAAAAATAAACAATAATGACAAAGTGAAAAATGTTAGGCATGTTCATGAATTAATTAGAGAGTAAACAATCAAAGAAACAATAAAGTTGTTTATGGGAAAAGAGCTATCTCAGGAATCAGGAACAGAACCTGCTCCCTCATTTTTGTCCAGAGGATCTGACTATAGCTCTCATGAGTCATTTACAAGGAAGAAACTAAATAGTTAGGCAAATCTGATGAATTCTGGCAAGAAACTGTCTTTATAATTCTACTTAGAAAACAGACTTGAAATGCAGTGATAGAGTCAAAAATCATTTCTTCAAATGTAGGTATGTTCAAAGTAGTAAATGATGAGTCAAAAACATTTAAACAGGTTAATTGACAAATTCGTCATCACCAAAAATACATGTGTTTTTTAAAAAGTAAATGCAAAATGCAAGAAATCTGAATTTTGCCTGATTTCTTACTTACCTTTGAGAGATTTTATGCCGTCCAACAACTTATGCTTGTACAACTTTCCAGCAGCTGTAAGATAAGGTAGGGTATAGTAATTGGTGAGGAAACCTGAAATAACTCAAACCCCAGCAATTTTAGAAAGAACAACTCTTATAATTTTACTCAAAAATTTTTATTATTTATATCCCAAATAAGAATTAGATCAACAGGAGAAAGCTCTTAAGATAGTAAATCTACCCACTTTATTTTGACAATTTAAACAATTATTAGTGGTGCCTTGCCATGCCTTTCTCTTGTCTTTCTTTTTTTCTGATTTCTCCCTTTCTACCCCTCTGCTTAAGGTCACACATTAGTGTTCCCATGGATAACATTAGATATAATGGGACTCATGAGTGAAGAGACTACTGGTTCCTGAGCTAAAACACTTGATGGCTATGACAAGATTTCTTTGAATGTTAGTATCGAGCATTTCTACATATTTTTCACAGGGCATCAGATGGATATTATTTTAGATATTTTCATTGACAAACCCATGAAAAGAATTCTTCTCCAAGGTAATTCCTTAGTAAGATGTCATCTGTTACCATCACAGGTTTCATATTTTACAGAAACTCAAATATTGATTTCTATTCCCATATAGATGGTGAATTAGCATGGATTTCTGGCTCCCTCTCCACAAACCAATCCTGGAGTAGCTGAAGTTTCAATAGAAACTTAAATTTTAGGAACTAAGTGAAAAGCCATAACAAAACTTTTGGGAAACGGAAAGCTGTACTGGTGTGTGTGTGTGTGTGTTTACAGCCTAGGGTAGAGGACTTCTAGCAGTGGCAGTTAAACTTTTTTTTTTTTTAATTTCTTCCCTTGCCTTTCTGTACCATGAATCTGAAGTTATCATTGCCTACTCCTTCACTACTATCAGCAAAAGCCTAGACCACTGGTGCAAGTATCTGGAAGGTACTATCAGGGTAGTACATAAACCCTTCACCAGTGAAGTGCTAAGGTAAACAGGTAAAGACTGATAAGCTGCCCTCAAGTATTTTATTCTCCTTTAACCTTTATGGCTGGTGGATTGCCTTCTTCCAATTCTACTTCTTTCTGAGTTTAAAGGTGAAACTCTGACCATTGGAGCTATCTGGAACAGCATCAACTCAGGAAAATGATCAACAGTGCCTGGGTCTCTCTGCCCTGGAGCTCATCATCTTCTTTCTCCTTAAACCCAAGAGAGTGGATGTGGACTGGAGTCTGACCTTGGGTCTTTACTTAAAGCATATTTCCAGACACAGTAATGATATCCCCAAGAGAACAATGGTCCATGGGACCAAAATAGCTAGTCACTGAGGAGTATAACTACTTTAAAAGAAAACAAACTGACCAGCATATACTATTTGAATCAGAGTTATTGGAATAAAAGGACCAGAAATTTAAAATAAACATGATAAATATACTTAATAAGAGAAGAGATGATATTAGCAAAATGTAATAAGAACAAGAAAGTATAAAAAGAATCCATGGAAATATTAGGTATAAAAACATTAGGTATAGGGCCGGGCACGGTGGCTCACGCCTATAATCTTAGCATTCTGGGAGGCCAAGGCAGAAATATTGCTTGAGCTCAGGAGTTTGAGACCAGCCTGAGCAAGAGTGAAACCCCAGTCTCTACTAAAAATAGAAAAATTAGCTGGGCGTCGTGGCATGCGCCTGTAGTCCCTGCTACTCAGGAGGATGAGGCAGGAGGATCGCTTGAGCCCAGGAGTTTGAGGTTGCGGTGAGCTATGATAACACCACTGTACTCTACCCAGAGAGACAGAGTAAGACTCTGTATAAAAAAAAAAAGAAAGAAAGAAAGAAAGAAAGATCATAGATGAGATAGAGTAGAATGGAAACAGATGAAAAGTTAACTAGTGGGCTCTCTGATCAGATGGAGGGACTCTCCCAGAGGTTTGCAGAAAAGGACAAAGAGGTAGAAAATGGAAAGTTACAAGGTATGAGAATAGAAGTAGGAGTGCTAAACTCTGGGCAACAGGAGTTCCAGAGGAGAGAAAAATAAAAATAGCAAAGAGAAAATATTTGAAGAAATAATGAAGATAAAATTTCTAAGATCAAAGAAAGATGAAAGACCTTATATTAAAAGGGCTTATATAGATTCAAATAGAAGAGATAAGTAAATTAATAACCTAGACACATTATAGTGACTTTCAAAATATGAAATAAAAATATAAAATTCTAAAATCCTTCAAAGAGAAAAGTAGGTCATCTACAAAGGAAGAAAAATCAGACTGATAACAGATTTCTCAACAGTAATTCTAGATTCTCAAAGGCAATGGACTAATATTATTTGAAATAGTGAAAGAAAAGAACTTTGAACCTACATACAAATTGTCATTTAAGAATGAGGGCATTATAAAAATATTCTCAGGCATTCAAGATCTAAGATTCTCTACAGAGAACCACATTGAAAATACCTTTTTAAAGAAAATGCTCAACAAGTGAAACAAATCTAGAAAACGCTACAAGAGGTATGGAAAGAATGATCACATATCTTGGTAAAGTTTATTGCTGATTTCTAAAAAGTTTAGGTACAAGAAAAAAGGAGAAAATATTTTACCCAGACTTGAATTCTAGAGAAATACCAACATGATTGGAGTAGGGGGGCAAGGCAGGTTGACAAATGGGATATGAAAGGGTGCTAAAATCCTTGCCTTATTTGGGGGAAAATATAGATTGATAAGTTTAAGTGATCAATAGGGTAAATGACAACGAATGTAGGTCTTAAGGACAACTACTATAATTTTTCAACCTGCAGAAGAAAATCCAATGAGTCTAATGGGAACTATGAAGGACGAAAAAAGAAATAAAAGAATACTGTAAGTGGAAATTATGAAATACAACAGCAGAATTATCCTGTATAACAGTAACTATAATAATGAATTTAACCCAACAATTACAAAACAGAAACTCTCATATTGTATTAAAAAACAAAATAAAATAATACATTGTCTGTAAGAGACACAGAACAAATGCAGTAACACAAATGCCAGTTTCTCTCTTTCTTTTCATTGCAGCCTGCACATGTGAGATTCTGAATAAAGGATATTAGACTTCACTGCCAGCACATAGGCAGGCCAGTGGGAAAAGAGGACTTGGAGGATCTAACCATGCAATATGTTGACTTTCACTTAATCTCCCCATTTTCAGTAGAAGACTCACTCCCAATGTTGGCTGAGTCTGATATTCCAGAGTCTCTGGTTTAACCTCTCCAGAGAGTAAGTCTCTATACTGCATGGAGAAGGGATACTGGCCTGGCTGCAGAGTGAGGAAAGGGATCTGTAGATCAAATTGTTCTTTTTAAAGACTTTCTACCAATTCTTCTATTTTCAACCATACCTCACATTCCTGACTTTAGAGTTATCTGGCGCCTCTACTTTCTAAGCCTTTTAGTTTTTGATGTGAAGTGACTTTCTTCTTGTTTGCTTACCCACCTTTTAGACTCAGTTTTCAGCTTTCTCTGGTCTTCCATTCACTTTCCGCTTTTCAAAATTTAATTGACATCTCTTATCTGCTATCATGTTCCCAACTGTTCTCTTAGTCTTTATGGAATATGCCTTTTTATTTCTTTTACATCCTTTTACTATTTTAGAAAGCAGCAACAATAAATGTAAATATTTAGTTTGCAATGTTTATGTAGAAGATCAAGATATATGTCTGTCTTACTTACTCAACTAGATAGTGAACTTTTTGAATGCAAAGATTTTGTTTTATTTTGAGCAATAAGACTCTAGCATATATCTTCATAGTTCCTGAATCTAGAAAAATGCCTTAAAATAGAAATAATTTAATAACTATAGTTGAATGTTTTTTCATTAAAAATCTAATAACTAGCATCTTTAAAAATTTTATATTTTAAATATTTTATTATAAAAACATTTTTGTATTTTTATATCCATTCTTTTGTTTGATCCTCACCATCATCATTTCACATATCGATTATATCTAAACTATTGATTAGATTGAGTCAAATTAATAATGTATTTCTCCACATATTGTGAATGTCACTGTGTACTCTATACTATATCAACGTGAGATTTTACATGGTTCCCCAAACATGTCATGGTTGGGTGTATCTCTGTGCCTTTTTTATGGTTTTCCTTTCAGTTCTTGCCATCTCCTTCCATCGAACTTTTCAGGCCCATTTGAAATAATATCCACTCTGTAAAGCCATAGAGTTTGTGGGCATAATTGGTCAATGTCCCCTGTACTCTCATATCAGTTCATACTTATTAATATTATAGCACTTACCATAGTGTACAGCATTTTTTTAGGTATGTGTTGTTTATATACACATTGAGTTCTTCTAGGACCTGGACTTTGTCTTATTTATCTTTGTCACTCAGAGCCTAGTATAATGTCTAGTACATAATGGCAACCAATTAGCTTTTATTGAATGGATGAATATTTCATTGGTAAATGAAATGCTTACCATCAAGTGGCAAACTTTTCATCAACACTGAGTTTTCCTTCAGCTGGAGTCTTAGCCCTATGTTTTTCAGAATATTTTCCAGGTCTTCATGGTTAATTTCTTCTCCTTAAAAAAGAAAATAATGGTAAAAGGTCAAATTTAAAATTTCAATAATAATAATAATAATAATAAAAAAACCAACTATGTCTATGTAGCATCGCCCTCAAATATAGGATAAAAAGCAACAGAAACATTAAATGTTGTCTAATTATATAGAATTAGAAGGGGGATTCAGAAATGGAACTTCTTTCTGATAAAAGGGAGCTCTTCAATGTTGGGAACAAGAAACAAATACAGCACACAGAATGTTGGTATTTTTGTAACAGTTCACTAAATGAGCTGGTATAAATAATTCTGCCAGCATGTAATATTTGCTGTACTATTTTATTTTTGCCTGAATTATGACCTTGGTCATATTACTCGTATGTGTAGTTTGTCTGGTCATTTTGCTATTAAAACAGTAGAGAAAGAAATTATATTATTGAAAAACTCCAAAGAATATAGGGCTTGTTATTTAGGCATTATACTATGGCCTTTTAAATAAGATGTAGTTAGCAACTGATTATAATAATAAATAACATTTATTTAGTTATTTAGTTTTTAAAGCATGTCTGTTTAGTTGTATATAGATTACCAATAAAAATAGATATAATGACAAATTAATATGTATGTCATGGACAGGATAACAGAAAATACTTAAAATAACTTCTTTTGTTAATCATTTAGATCATTTATATTATCTTATCATTTCTTACGACTCACCTAAAAATTTATGTACTTCATCCAGAAGTAAACCCAGTTTAACACTTCTGTCATCTACAAGACAAGATGTAATTTAGATATGGTCCTGCTATGGACTGAATTATGTCCCCTCAAATTCATATGTTGAAGCTCTAACTCCCAATGTGACTGTATTTGGAGATAGGGTCTTTAGAAGGTAATTAAGGTTAAGTGAAGTTATAAGGGTGGGGTCCTAATCTGATAGGACTCTGGCCTCACAAGATGAGGAAGGGAGAAAGATCTCTTTCCCTCTCTTTCTACCATGTGAGGACATAGTGAGAAGGCAGCTGTCTACAAGTCAGGAACAGAGCCCTCCCAGAAAGTGAATCAGCCAGCCCCTTGATCTTGGACTTCGCAGACTCCAAAAACACGAGAAAATAAATTTCTGGCTTTTTTCTTTTTTTAAGAGACAGGGTCTCGCGGGTCTCACTCTGTCACCCTGACTGGATTGCAGTGGTGCAATCATAGCTCACTGTAAACTTGAATTCCTGGGCTGAAGCCATCCTCCCACCTCAGCCTAACAAGCAGCTAGGATTACAGGTGTGCACAACCACACTTGGCTAATTGAAAAATATATATATATTTTTGTAAAGACAGGGTCTTGTTATGTTGCCCAAGCTGGTCAAATTTCTATTGTTTAAGCCACTCAGTCTACGGTATTTTGTTATGACAGCCTGAGCCGACTACTACAGGTTCTAATTACAGGGTCTCACTCTGTTGGCGAGGCTGAAGTGCAGTGGTGTGATTACTCACTGTAACCTTGAGTTCCTGGGCTGTAATGATCCTCCTGCCTCAGTCTCCTGAGTAGCTAGGACTACAGGCTCATGCCACCATACCCAGCTAAGTTTTTTAAAAAAATATTTTTGTTTGCTATGTTGTCTCAAACTCCTGGCCTCAAGTGATTGTCCTGCTTCGGCCTCCCAAAGCGCTGGGATTATAGGTGTGAACCAGCTCGCCCAGCCCAATTACATACAATTCTTAAACTGTAAAGTAAAATGTTAAGGATTTAGCAGTTGCCTAGAATTTTTTCTAATTAGATATTTTCTTATCAGTTTATATAAGCATAAAGTTGAGAAAAAAAGAATTTAACACATTGACTGCCACACTAGAAAAAAAATTTTTTTCCTTAGGGCCATGGTGGTTTATTACGAAAATAGAATAAAAACTTCAAAAACAAAAAAATCCTTTCTAATTTAATGAAAAATTTGTTATTTTTTATTGTTTCCTGTTCGTGAGTTATATGCAACTTGAAAAATAGTTCTCGCAGCTCCCAAGGTGAAGAGACATGAGTTACATGTGCTTCATGAGGCCCCGGGATCAAAACTAGTGTGAGTTAAATACAATTCACATGGCAGTTAATGTGTTAAATATGATAAACACATTTATTCAGTCCATATTGCCTGTTTTTGCTCCTTACTCATTGGTGTGAAAAAGGAAACAAAGAAGAGAAATTATTTTCATTTTTTAACTCATCAAATATTTGTTGGGTGCCTACTATATGCCAGGCCCTGTTTTCAGTGCTGGGGATACAGTTTCAAACAACATGAAATCTCTGTTACTGCGGCAGCAATCACAAACGTCAAAGCAACTGATGGGGTGTGAACAATTTCAGACCCAACACTGGAGCACTTCTTTGAAACATAGAAATTTATTTCCTCCTAATTATTTCAAACTTTGTAAATATCTCTCTAGCTGTTCTTTAGATCCCTTTGGTTTATTGCTTTATCTTTGTTTCTTTGGTCGTATTTTTGAAACTCAGCTCTTGGTAGCCTTTGCAGAGTAGAGGCAATCTCTAGTAATGTTTATTTTGAGATGTTCAGCTGGACTTCCCTTTACATAATTTAGGGTTGGGCCATATTCCAATTTCAACTGAAGCTTTAAATACTCTTGCCTGGCTCACGTGTCACACAGAGTTGTGAAAAAAGAATTAGAGGTTGGTCAAGAAATAGGAGAGCACTTTACTTTTCTGGCGAGCAGAAAGTCTTATGATTTCAAGCATGATCATATCATATTAGAGTAGCTTAGGTAAATCAGCACTTGTGGGATGCTTAACAAATTATTAATCAATCTATAGCATTATCTCAAGATGCTAAAGATGTTAAGATGCTCAAGATGCTAAGAGTTAAACAGACAGCATTGACCAGATTCTGTTGCTAAAGATCATGCAAAAGGCTACTAATCCCAAATAAATATATCAATATATATTTTCCTTATTGTAAAGGTTAGCTACTTCAACAAAATTAACTGTAGTGGGGTTGCTTATGTAAAATGAAGATTCATGGGTTCCACCCTAGACCTACTTGATCACAGTCTTGAGGGAGTGGGTGATTTCTATGCAATCTAAAGCTTAATACCTATGAATTTATTAAATGTAATTGTTAGATATATCTTTTATATATTTTACAATAGTACAGATAACATTTAACAATTTCCACCACTTTCTTTTTTTTCCTTTCTGTTTATTGCTCTCTGAATTATTTCATAATTTTCTCCTCTCTCCCTTCAAATATTCTTTTTTTTTTCTTTTTTAACTTTTTTTATCTACTTGATCCCAACACTGACCATGATGACCTCATTTTGGTACTCTTTGGCACAGGAACTCTAGTAGCAGCACTAGAAGCAATTATTGCTATTTTATCTCAGGTTAATATTAAGGGGCAATAATTCCCCATTCTTTATGATTGAGTCTATATACTCTATATACTTCTAGCTTTTTGCATGAAATTAATAAGTATACTTGAGATGTCACCATAGAGAAAATTTCTCTTACAGGGCATTGTGTATTTGAAACACTCACCATCAGCTGGCAGGTGTTTGCACAGTTCCTCAATTTCTTCTTCTTTAAGTGGGAATCCCAAGTTTTCCAGAGCGTCACCTATTTTATCGACATTAACCTTTCCTCCTTAAGAAAGAAGGGGATAAGAATAAAAGAAATTTGTATTTATGCCAAAGAGGGAAAAAATGCTTGCTTATAACACAATTAACACCAATAGGAAGTAAAAAGCAATGGCACCATAAAGCTCTTGAAGTGGACAAAAGAAGCAGTTGGGTATCAGGAACAGAAAAATTTTCCCTCATTAATGTTCTAGTAAACACTGTTACAGCAATTTCTTGGATGAGTTTACCCAGAAGAAAAAGACAAGTAGGCAAGACTGATGAATTGTAGCAAAGAGACAACCAATCCAAACATTTCTTACCAGTAAATAAGATTCAAATTTTGCTATAGTGACAAAATAGTGTAGGCTATTACCCCAAATGTGATTGTGTACAAGTAACAATGCCAGCTCATAATTTGAAGGACAACACAATTCGTAATCTAATCATTGAGAAATAAGAGAGGCTTTAGAAAAGTAAATGCAAAAGCTTGAAGAACTCAGTTTTATCTTTCTCAGCATGCTTTTCACTCACCTCTGTAAGTCTTCACTCCATCCATCAATCTATTTTTGTATATCCTTCCTTTATCTGTAAGACAAGGGTCAATTTAATTCACAAGAAGTGGAAATTCAGAAAGACAGTAATGTTTAATTATTAGTAAACTTTTATAAATTAATCTTAGTTATAATCCAAAGAAGGAAGCAAAGAAATTAATAAGATTTTCGAGGTTAACTATTTTCTGGCATTTGGTGTATTATTAGTAGGACTCTAACATGTTGAAACATAGATTTTTCTTTTATTTTTTTCCTGAGGTTTACCTTCCTTCCTTTCTTCAACTCTTCTGATTATCATCTTTTCCTATCTTTAGCTTTAGGCTTGTTATAGATGCTGGATCCAACATTTAAAACCGTTTATCTGTAACAGCAGCACCCCAAAGAGGACATTTCCTCCAAAATTAAGATATAAAGTAAGGACAGGATATTTTATGTCAGAAGTGGTTCTTCCTGTACTTAATTTTCTCTGATTTTTAAATAGGACTTTAAACAGTTATACTTCTAGAATTTTATGCATACAACTGACAAGCCCCAGATTCTCTGAAATTGACTACAAAGTTTGAAATGCTTACCATCCAATGGCACTATATCCAGTAGATCCAGGCTTTCTCTCCTTGTTAATTCAATACCTACATTTTCCAGATAAAGTTGTATCTTACTGGCATTAATCTTACCACCTTAAAAAAGGTGAGAAACTTGATAAGTGAACATTTTCATATATAATGATTCTAAATTAAGAAAATTGTAATAATACAGCAATAGCTCAACTTGTGGAGATGTAATTGCATAACAACAAGGACAGCATGAGGCTTTATCTAACTGCAGAGTATCACAAGAAGGAGTTAAAAATAGAACATGTATCCTTGAAGCCTGGTCAAAAGAATGTCTTTATTAATGCTCTAAAAACAATGAGAACAAGCCAGCTAGCCTATAATTAAATAGACTTCTTAAAAAAAAAATACTTCTAAAAACATAGGTAACAAAAAATCCATCAATAGTCTTAAAAACATACATGTCATCAATACATTGGTAAAATAAGGCTTATGTGTCATTTATGGGATATTGGGATATACAATTAAAATATATGTACATGCAATGAAGGATATTGATTTTATACCTTTTCATCACTACTTCTCACTTACCAGAAAATAAATTGGCTATATTCATCAAGGAATTCAGTGAAACCTTTCCATTATCTGGAATGAAAAGCATAAATCAAATATAAACAAAATTTTTATTGTTCCTGGGAATGAAATCACTTTTTTCCATAAAATTTTCTAAGTTGTCATTGCTTTCATAGATGATAATTTCTGAATGTTTTTTTTGTATCCAACTACCTTATAGAATTCTAAGGAGGGTGTTTTAACATGCTAAATTTGATCTTAAATTCTTCTCCTAAATTACCCTTTTGACCTAAAAGATATCTCTCTGATGCCGGATGAATGGTCTCCAGTCAGAAATCACTGACCCTCTATTTCAACCTCAGCCTGACATTCATGTCTTATTTGTTAGATGAAAACATCATTACCTCTATTTATACATTACTTGTCAAACAATTCCAAACCCCTTTTACATTCTCACTTGGTTTTGTCAATCTCTGACCTTTTCCAACATCTATTTCAATAACTTCCATTATTTTCTTCTGAAGTGTTTCT
This sequence comes from Daubentonia madagascariensis, assembly GCA_023783475.1. Classification (NCBI taxonomy): domain Eukaryota; kingdom Metazoa; phylum Chordata; class Mammalia; order Primates; family Daubentoniidae; genus Daubentonia; species Daubentonia madagascariensis. The sequence goes on from JAKFHU010000487.1 coordinate 16,457,579, forward strand.
TTGTTTTTTTTCTAGCTAAATCTAAATCTACCAGTGCCCTATTGGTTCTCTGACAATATTGAGATTAATAATTAGAAGTCACATTTTTCTCCTTGAGGATTATAACTCTACAAGCACTTCTTATTTATTTATTTAGAGAGAGGGTCTCACTCTGTTTCCCAGACTGGAGTGCAGTGGCATGATCACAGCTCACTGCAACCTCAAACTCTCAGGCTCAAGCAATCCTCCTGCCTCAGCCTCCTGAGTAGCTGGGACTACAGGCATGCACCACCATGCCTGGCTAATTTTTTAAATTTTTTGTAGAGATGGGGGTCTTGCAATGTTGCCCAGGCTGGTCTTGAACTCCTGGACTCAAATAATCCTCCTGCCTTGGCCTCCCAAAGTGCTGCGATTACAGGCGTAGGCCACCACACTCAGCCTCTACAAGCACTTCTTACATTTGGAGTGAAATTGAATAAGCATACTCTCAGAGGTTCTACAAAAGGAATTCAACTTTCTTCTGAAAGAAAGTGGTAAGTGTTAAATGAAATACCATCAATTTTCAAATGGTTCCGTAGATCTTTCATTTCTTTTTTTTCAAGTTCATAGTTCATGTTTTGCAGAATGGCTTCTAGTTTATTTTCAAGGACTTTCCCTCCTTAAGAAAGAGATGAAATAAGAAAAATGTGAAATTGTGCCCCAAATTAAAAACTTCTAGTTATGTCTATGCCCTAAATCCCAGTGGGAGGGAGAATAGCAAAGTTGCAGTGCAGATGTTCAAGGAGAACATAAAACCAAGGTGGCAGGGGATTGGGTGGGGATATGAAGAAAAGAAAATCTCCTTTCACACATGTTACAAGATACCCAGATAAATTTTTAAGTAGACATCTGAAGCAAAGAAAATGAATAAAATTTCTTATTCATTCTTCATTTATTATTCACAGTGGAGAAATATGTCAGAATCAACAGCCATGATTGTGTCATGAAACCTGCCATTATATTATAATAGTAATTTCTCTCTACAAATTTAGTGTTTATCTGAGCTTAAGCTATCAATCATAAAGAGAGAGAAAAAGATTAATAAACTGTTAAATATAGCACAGTGCTTAAGGATGTGGGTCCAAATCCTGACTCTTCCAAATTTCATACTGTGTGACTTTAGTCAAGTAAATCAATCTCTGTCATCTGTGAAATGGTGATAATAAAAGTACCTACCTCATGGTATTTCTGTGACAATTAAATAAGTTAATAGATGTAAAGTATTTAGAATAGTGCCTAGTACTACACTCATTAGATATTGGCTACTGCTATCATTAAGTAGTTAAAAAGACTTTTCAAAAGAAAATGCAAAGCTTAAAGATTTCAGTTTCACTTGACTTTTTATTACACTTATCACTCACCTTGGAAAGTCTTTAAACCATCTAGTAACCGATGGAAATACACCTTTCCATCAGCTGTAAGAGAAGACATAATTGATACAGAGAAAGTGATACACAATTCATAACAAGAGTATATAAACTATTATTTCATAAAGAAAAAAATCTCACATGATTTGCCTTATAAATTTATCCAATTTCTCATCCATACACCCTTCTCTTCCTTGGCTTTAAGGATAAACTAAAGGAGTAAAGTTCCAAATTCATCCATCTTACTATGCTGAAACTTTCTCTCTCTGACTTGACCCTTTTTATCCTGCTGTTATTACCTAACTCCTCCTTTTCCCCCTTCTTTTTCTTTATGCTTTAGGACTGTCAGACATTCCAAAACTAATATCCTAAATTAAAAAATTTTAATCAATTTAAAAATCTCCATTTATGAAGTTTTCAAGCTCATTCCCAGCAGAGTAAACTCTACCCTCTATAATAGCCTCCATGAGGGCAAGGACTTTTGTCTTTAATCTCATCACTTAAGAAGTACTCAATAAATATGTTGAATATAAATATATGTAGAATAAATATTTAATGATTCCCTACCTCCCCCAACAATACAAATAACTATACTAAGTTCCCCTGAAGGCCAAAGCTGTATCAGAAATGCTCACAAGTAATTGGTAGAGTTTTTAGCAACTTCCAGAGTTCCTTAGGTGTGAGTTCTATCCCTATGTTTTTCAAAACATCATCTACTTCATCAGCATTAATCTTGATTCCTTTGAAAAGACAGAAATGATGACTGATGGAAGGAGCAACAAATGATTTTAAACTATGAATGTCATCTAAGCTTAATTGCAGGATTAAATGGTCAAAAAGCAGAGTCAACATTCTAAGAGGATGTCAGAAATAGAACTCAATCTCATAATTCTAGAGAGAAAAATACTTTTTGAATGATCTATTAACTATGGGATAAATCAATACTCTGAAATGGGGGTTGTAGAAAGGTCTAGAATGATTATGTATAAATGACTATATAAATAATTCTGTGAGGATAGCATCCATATTACTTTTTATTTGCCTATGTGACAAAATGAATTATTCCTAAGAAGAACTATGACAGTGTTTTGTCTCACCAGTTATTGTGGTAACTCAGACTTTTGGCTGTTTAAACAATAGAAAAGTGATTTGTATTATTGAAAAAAAAATCCGGAGACTACAGGGTATTTTACTGAGACTTAATAATTTAGTAGTTTTTCTCAAAAAGTATATAATTAAAAACTAATCTGGATCATTGGATAAAAGATACCATTAATATACTAAAAGGACTAACAACTCAATGTCAGTATGATGAGCATAGAACATTTAAAAGTGTAACAGAAAAAACATTAGAATATTACTATTTACAATAATTTTTCCCTTTAACCTTTTACTCACCTGTAAATGACTTGATATTTTCCATAATCTCGTTCAGTTTAACCTTCTTTTCATCTGTAAGATAAGGTACAAATGAGACCCATCCATAATGCCATAATGACTCAGACCCAGGAAACATGGTGTGAAGAGCCTACATCATGGAATAAAATACTAAAATTCAGAAATTTACCCTGATTTTTTCTATAAATGCATTCATTTTTATCCACAGATGAGTATGTAATTGAAGAATGAAGTTCTAAATATGATAAATATATAGCACAGAAGAAGAAATTACAGTATATCAAATTCTGTACATAATGGTGCTAGGAAGTTTCTTTGTTTGTTTTTTGAGGCAGGGTCTCACTACATTACCCAGGCTGGTCTCAAACTCCTGGCCTCCAGCAATCCTCTTGCCTTGACCTCTCAAAGTGCTGGGATTATAGGCCTGAGCCACCACGCCTGGCTGGTGCTAGGAAGTTTTAAAAGCATTGCTTGACTTCCTTTCCACTTGGCATGTTCCACGTTAGAATCCCAGAGTAACCCATGTTTGACCACCTTACTATTACAGGATTTAAAAGAAATATATTCTGTAATATCAGTGTTTTCACCTACCTAAAATATTGTAGCTGGCTACTTCTACATGCAACCTTTATTCAGCACTTCCTCCATGCTTCCAACTCCCTGGTTCCAACTCCATGCTTCCAACTCCCATGATTTCCAATCTTTGCTGACTCTCTTGTTTAATTTGTGCACTTACTGGTTGAAAATCTCATCTCTAGGGCCACATCACACAGCCCCTGAAGGCACTATCCTATCATAGTCTATGTGGCTCTGCTTACCTCTCATATGTGAAACAATCTTATTTGGTAGAAAGAACAAACCTTTGAAGCTATATAGACCTGAATTCAAATCTTCACTCTGCCACTTAGCAGCCATATGGCCTTGGGCAAATCAATTAATCTCTGTGACTGATCCTCAATTTCCACATCAGAGAAATTAGGATAATAATCTACTTTGCAGAGTTGTTTTAAAGACTATTGATAACATATGTCAAGTGCCCATTATAGTTTTTGGTATATGGCATACTTGATAATTATTACCTGTGGTTATTTCAATAGAGGTGGATTAGTTTATATGACCAGAGGTGTGGCAGCATGAGAATAAGAGAAAGAGGATTTGCCAGTTTCCTAGATTAGCTATTTAATTAGGACACTATTCTGAGTTCTTGTTACTTAAATTAATACTTTGTGTGAATAGTCTTGCAAAATATGTGTTTAAGTGGGAAAGACTGACTTGATTTATATTACTAAATACTTACAGTGATAAGTCATATTAAATAAGGCAAGACTATTCATAAAATTCAGAATCTATATGCTTTGGATCTAAAAGAAGATGGATAGATGTGATACACTTTTTATTTTTTATTTATTTTTTTTTTGCTTTTTTTAAATTTCAGAATATTATGGGGGTACAACACTTTGGCTATATATATTGCCCATGCACTGCCCGTGTCAGAGCTACAATCGTGGCCATCCCCCAAACTGTGCTCCCCGCATCCATTCAGTGAGAGTTTTTCCCAACCCCTCCACCCACCTTCCGCCTGCCCGCCCCCTGATGAATATTATTGCCCTGTGTGATGTAAGTGTTGATCAGTTAGTACCAATTTGATGGTGAGTACCAGTGGTGCTTGTTTTTCCATTCCTGTGACAATTCACTTCGAAGAATGGGCTCTAGCTCCAACCAGGATAATACCAGATGTGTTAATTCACCATTGTTTTTTATTGCTGAGTAATACTCCATGGTATACATATACCACATTTTATTAATCCACTCGTGTCTTGATGAGCACCTGGGTTGTTTCCACATCAATTGTGAATTGTGCTGCTGTAAACATTCGTGAGCAGATGTCTTTATTATAAAATGTCTTTTTTTCCTTTGGGTAAATAGCCAGTAGTGGGATTGCTGGGTCAGATGGTAATTCTACTTTTAATTCTTTGAGGTATCTCCATATTACTTTCCATAGAGGTTGTACTAATTTGCAGTTCCACCAGCAGTGTATGAGTGTTCCTATCTGTCCACATCCCCGCCAACATTGGTTGTTTGGGGATTTTTTGATATGAGCCAATCTCACTGGAGTTAAGTGATATCTCATTGTGGTTTTGATTTGCATTTCCCTGATGATTAGAGAAGTTGAGCAATTTTTTCTATGTTTGCTGGCCATTATTCTGTCTTCTTTTGAAAAGTTTCTGTTCATGTCCTTTGCCCATTTTTTAATAGGGTTGTTTGATTTTTTCTTGTTGATTTTCCTAAGTTCTGTATAGATTCTGGTTATCAGCCCTTTATCAGAGGTGTAGCATGCAAATATTTTCTCCCATTCTGTAGGTTGTCTGTTCACTCTAGTGATAGTTTCCTCGGCTGTGCAGAAGCTTTTTAATTTGATCAGGTCCCATGTATTTATTTTTGTTGCTGCTGTGATTGCTTTGGGGGTCTTCTTCATAAATTCTTTGCCTAGGCCAATGTCCATAAGAGTTTTTCCAATGTTTTCTTCGAGAATTCTTATGGTTTCATGTCTTAGGTTTAGATCTGTTATCCATTGTGAATTGATTTTTGTGAGAGGTGAGAGGTGTGGGTCCAGTTTCAGTCTTCTACATATGGCCATCCAGTTTTCCCAGCACCATTTGTTGAATAGGGAATCTTTTCCCCAGTGTACGTTTTTGTGGAATTTGTCAAAGATCAGGTGACTGTATGAGGTTGGTTTTATATTTGGGTTCTCAGTCCTGTTCCATTGGTCTACGTCTCTGTTCTTGTGCCAATACCATGCAGTTTTGGTTACTATAGCCTTGTAGTATAGTTTGAAGTCTGGTAGACAGATGCCTCCCAATTTGTTCTTTTTGCTTAAGATTGCTTTGGCTAGACGGGGTCTTCTCTGGTTCCACATGAAGCATAGAATTATTTTTTCTAGATTGGCAAAAAATGATGTTGGTATTTTGATAGGGACTGCATTGATTCTGTATATCAATATAGGTAGCAAAGCCATTTTTACTATGTTGACTCTGCCTATCCAAGAGCATGGTAGGGTTTTCCATCCTCTGCAATTTCTTTTCTCAGTGTTTCATAATTCTCTCTATATAGGTCTTTGACCTCCTTAGTTAGATATGTTCCTAAATATTTAATTTTCTTTGGTGCTATTGTGAAAGGTATTGCATCTTTAATTTGTTTCTCAGCTTGATTGTTATTAGCATATATGAAGGCTATGGATTTGTGTGTATTAATTTTGTATCCTGAGACTTTGCTGAATTCATTTATCAATTCCAGTAATCTCTTGGTTGAATCTTTGGGGTTTTCTATGTATAATATCATATCGTCCAAGAATAGTGAAAGTTTGACCTCTTCTGCCCCCATCTGGATGCCCCTGATTCCTCTGTCTTGTCTAATTGCTCTGGCCAGGACTTCCAGCACTATGTTGAAAAGAAGTGGAGATAGTGGGCAACCTTGTCTGCTGCCAGTTTTAAGGGGGAATGCTTTCAATTTTTCCCCATTCAGTATGATATTGGCTGTGGGTTTATCATATATGGCTTTAATAGTTTCAAGGTATGAGCCATCTATGCCTATGTTGTTAAGAGTTCTTATCATAAAAGGATAAGAACTCTTTTTTGTCAAAAGCCTTTTCTGCATCTATTGAAAGGACCATATAATCTTTGTTCTTGCTTTTATTTATATGGTGAATTACATTTATAGATTTGTGTATGTTGAACCATCCCTGCATCTCGGGAATAAAGCCCACCTGATCGTGATGAATTATTTTTTTGATGTACATTTGAATTCGGTTTGCAAGGATTTATTGAGAATTTTTGCATCTATATTCATAAGGGATATTGGTCTGTAGTTTTCTTTTTTTGTCGTGTCCTTTCCTGGCTTTGGTATCAAGGTGATATTGGCTTTGTAGAATGAGTTTGGGAGGATTCCATCCTTCTGGGTATTTTCAAATAATTTCTGCAGTATAGGCACCAGTTCTTCTTTGTAGGCTTGGCAGAATTCAGGTGTGAACCCATCTGGTCCAGGACTTTTTTTTGTGGGAAGATTTTTTATTACTGTTTCGATTTCGGTGCTTGATATCGGTCTGTTTAGAAATTCTGTTTCTTCCTGGTTGAGCCTAGGGAAGTAGTATGTTTCTAAGAATTTGTCTATTTCCTCCACGTTTTCGTGTTTGTGGGCATAGAGATTTTTGTAGTATTCGAAGATGATGTTTTGTATTTCCATGGTATCAGTTGTGACTTCTCCTTTCTTATTTCTAATTGAGCTTATTAGAGTCCTTTCCTTTCTGCTTCTGGTCAACCTGGCAAGTGGCCTGTCTATTTTGTTTATCTTTTCAAAGAACCAACTTTTCATTTTATTAATCTTCTGTATTGTTCTTTTGTTCTCAATTTCATGTAATTCTGCTCTGATCTTGGTTATTTCTTTTCTTCTGCTGGCTTTAGGATTGCTTTGCTCTTCCTTTTCCATTTCCTTAAGATGATTCATTAGTTTACTGATGTGACCTTTCTGTCTTTTGGATGTGGGCATTTAAGGCGATAAGTTTTCCTCTCAGGACTGCTTTTGCTGTATCCCACAGATTTTGATAACTTGTGTCCCCATTATCGTTTATTTCGAAGAATCTTTAGATTTCCATTTGAATCTCCTCCTTGACCCAATAGTCGTTCAGTTACAGATTGTTTAGTTTCCAAGTTTTTGGATGAAGATGTGAGTTTCTGTTGGAATTGATTTCTAATTTTATTCCGTTGTGGTCTGAAAAGATACATGGTATGATTTCTATTTTTTTGAATTTGTTTAGATATGTTTTATGGCCTAGATGTGATACACTTTTATAGTGCACTAAGAATCTCAAAACAATTGGCTTTTAAATCAATATATCACTCATAATCTCAGACCCACAAAATACATTGTAATATCAACAGGAAAGTCACTATGTTGCTATCAGAGAGAAGGATGAATTTTCTATTTCTTGTTCACAGGATTTGAAAACTAACTTGACTTTTTATATGATCAAAACAACATGCTTTAAAATGTTTATTCCATGTTATTATCCCCTAGCTGAGAGTTGGGGATGACACAATTAAAAAGGTTTTTCCCCCCTAATGGCTAACTAGCATCTATTCCTGCTTCACTTGGTAATAGTGCTTTCCTTTACTGGGAAAGTATAACCCTTTATCCTCTGTGAGCAACCTGTGGGTGCTGGCAATCAAAGTGCTTACCCTACCCTGACCATTTGGGCATGTGATTCAAATTAGGCTTGACTGACTCTCTCTTCTGACACTCTGAATCTTGAAAAGCATGATGTAAGTGATTCATTTCAGTTTCATTGCCTTGATGAAACTGTTAATTAGTTCCTGCTACCTGGGCCCTTTGATGCTGCCTTGGTTTTTCCCATTCCAATCCTGGTTTTTCATTTGTTTCTTTGACTCTGTGAACCACTCCATGGCCTTGCAAAAATTTTTCTTTTGTCCTTAAGTTGGCCAGATATAATATTTTGGTTGCCTGCAACAAAAAGACCCTAATAGCAAGAACCACCTTTGATTTTCTCTTTTGATAGAGTTGTTTTAGTCCAAGCTGGAAAAATGTTATTTTTCTTAATGTCTGGCTAGCTAGTGGTTAAGGCATCGTGTAGCATGTGTGCTGATACAGGAGATTACTTAACTACACCAGCCAATCACCAATCTACAGAGAATAGGAGCCACGAATGGAGAACTGTTTGCTCTAGATTAGATTGCAGTGCCTTGTAAGTGCTGCAACTTATCTCCCCCTTTATCAGGTATGAAATGGAGAAGACTGTGATTTAAAGTATGACTTTATGTATTTTTCCTTGGGTCTATGAATCAGTCTATGATCTGGTCCCTCAGGAAGCAGTTCAACTTTGTCTTAATTGCTATGACATCAGCAAACAGTTTTAAATAGTTTAAACCAGAAAAAGGAGTGTTCTTGGCCTTTATTATCTATTATCTTCTTTTAAAAAAACTAATCTTTTATCTTTAAGTTCATTTTTCTATTTTAAAAATTATTTTATTGCTTTAAAATATATCAAGAGCAACATCCTGATGGATGGTCAAAAGGCTAGATTCTTTGTGCTCAGTTTATTCTGTTAGCTCCATAGATGTAAGAAATCCTGGTCCAAGGTTACATTTTCTCCTCTTGTCGCTGGTGTTCAATTCTATTCTATAGGGTAGAATATACCAGCCATGCTGTCTGAGATTCCCAATAACCCTCACTCCTGTGTTGGCCTCTGGCCTCAATTAGGGGCCTACAATAAAGGATTAAATGCCTATTTCCTCTTCTCCTTTGTTTCCATTAACTCATATCTTCTTTCAACCTTGCCCTGATATTATACACACATGAGCACACACACACACACACATACACATACATATCTGAGTATATGGTTTTTATATACAGTGGAGTTTCTTGATTTATTTAATTTATAAATTGACTTTAGAATCTAATCTTAAAATGGGACTTCATTAGCTCATTTAATCCTCACAACTATAAACAAATCTGTTGTTTATTATTGCTATTGAAGCTTAATATTAGGATATACTGGAGTAAACTCTGTAGGCAAGCAGGAACACTTCTGAAATCTTCACCTAGTACCCATTTTCTATTAGGGATTTATTAGTTATCCTAAAGCCAGATGGTTAGGCATATTGTCTTTTATAATATGTTTTTTCCTCTAGTCTACTTATACTTTATGGTGATTTAAGGAAGTTTTTTTCCTGACTGATTCTTAAATTTCTTCTCTTTGTTTTCCTTTGAAATGTTCTTTGGTTTCATTTCTCTGTCTGTTCTTAGGTCTGTCAATTTCCTCAATGGTGTCAGAGTTCAGCCTTGTAGGTGGGACTCACTGTTCAACAGATTACTAATCTCTGATTTAAACATTATAATCTGAGATAATAGATTTTTCCATATGAATACATTTGGAAGTTTTATAAGAGGATCTCAGAATTTTCCTGAAGACACAATGACATGCTCACCAGCAGTTGGCAGGTGGTTCTGCAGGTCCTCAAGTTCCTCATCCTCCAGCTCATAACCCATATTTTCCAGGATGGTATCCAATTTACAGACATTGCACTTCACACCTTAGGAAAGAAGGAATTGATAAAAAAGTAGGGACTGATAGCTGAGAAAAATATTGGTTATATTCATGCACCAAGTACAATCAGATGAACAAGTTCCACTGCACAGTGACAATTAAAAACAGAAGCTGTTCAGGGTTACATAGGGATTTATTGTGGAAGCCAGGAATATAATACATTCTGCCACTCTCATTGCAAGGGATGCTTTCTATAGTTTGCAGGAAAGGTGCATTTAAAAGAAAATTACATATTATATACATAATATATAATTTTAATTATATATTAATTATACATACTACTTTTATATATTATAAATTACATCTAAATATTTTTAAGTGAACCTGATGAATTATATTGATTGCTAGAGCTCTGGATAGCAAATAGAATTTCAAACTTTTTCAGTGTCAGAGAAGTATAAATTATTACACTATAGTTGTATCTAAAAGACCTACAGGCTAATGGAATAATAACATAAATAATGTAATTATTATGAAGGTCTTTTAAAAGTTAAGGTAAAGCTTACAGATCTTAGTTTTACTTGCCTTCTTATTGGGATTCTCACTTACCAGGACATGATTTTATATTATCAAGCAATATATTTTTATATACTTTTCCATCATCTGTAAAATAAGGCACATTTAAGGTCAAAGAAAAAATTATATGGACAGTCAAAAAAGCGTAGGAAGAGCATAGTTTTTAAATGCAAATTTAAAAAATTTACCTTCCTAACTTATACTCCTACGTTTCCCATGCCCATACACCTCTTCCTAAGTCAGTCCAAAAATAAGACAAGGAGTAAATTCTTAATGTGGACAGTCTATTCATTCTTTTATACTGAAACAGATGTATCTTTTTCCCCACTCAGTTCTCCCTTTTCCTTCTCTCCACTACTAGCTAATTCAGCCTTCTTTTTCTCTTCACTCTGCTTAAGTTTTCTTTTTCTCAGAGTAATGATACTCTCAATGGTAGGACTCAGATTGGAAGATATGATAGCCTCTCAAAGCTATAACTTTATTTAAAAATTTTTTTGTTATTGGACAATCATTTATATAAAATTATATCCTAAATACTTACAAAAATAAATCAAGTATTGCTTCTATTTTTCAAGCGTCAAAGTCTTTGCCATAGAAAATGGAAAGGATCTTTTATAAACTAAATATTACATTTAAGGAACATCAAGTTTAATAACTGCACATTATTTTCTTTTATGGTTTGTGCTGTACAGATTTCCAAACTACTTCACAATGTACAGGTTCATGAAAGAATGTATGCATACAACTATATACACACATTTTTACATAAGAATGTTTCTCATTAAATATACATGTACAGAACCTAACACAGACAGCGCTGTGGCCTAAAAGCCACCCCTTATAGGGCCAGATGTGCCCCTACACAGAAACAGGAACAGATGTGGAAACATTATCTAATATTCAATTAGCACTGCAGTTATCAAAGATGATGGATACTCAGTTTAATACTTCTAGAAAGGACATTAATTCTTAATCTGTACTAAATCATTAGTTTGACACCCTTATTCATTCAAAAATAGAAAAAGCTTCAAATATTTCTCAATATATTAAGTTAATCTCAGGATAGACATCACTGTCATATTTACACACTTTATTTTAAATAGAGAAAGGAATATTATTCTTAGAGAAAATAATCAAAATTAAAGATCATTTTCAAAGTGGCCTGCAGTCAAAACTGTAACTTTAAATGTCAAATACATGATTTTTTTTACAACTAAAGGTTAATCTTTTTGTCTTTTTATAGGAAATTAGACAGGCCCATTTTAATGATGTCACATTTGAGGCCACACTAGTACAGAGATATAGATCATAGTAGTGAGACAGGGAATCAGCAGGTACTGCTTTAGGTACTGCTTTAGGCATTGCCTTAGGCATTGCTTTGGGCATTGCTGCAGCATTACCTAACTGAGTCAGGAAGTCTCAAAACAAAGTTTCAAATTACCCTGATCAAAACAGGATGGAGGCAGGGCAAGTTCCAACCTGTTAGAACCAAGATGGTGGAGAAATAGAGGGTGTTACCCTGATTCCAGGAAAACACTGCCCCTACCATGAATATTCCTCCCCTTGTTTAGCCTATAATTAAGCCATTGCTTAAATAGAAGGGCAGCTAGAACCAGGGGGCCAGTTCTCTTCTGCAGGGAGAACGAGCCTCTGCTCTCTCTGTGGAGGAGACTTTCTATAGTTTCTGAATAAATCTCGCTTTCACTTTATACTGTCAGCTCGCTCCTGAATTCATAAATACCTACCAGTAATTGGCAACATTTTCAGCAGGTCCCAGAGTTCCCTATGTGTGAGCTCTATCCCCATGTCTCTCAGTACTTTTTGTATGTTCTTGACTTCAATTTTTCCTCCTTTTAAAAGATGGGAATGGTGACAGGTAAGAATTGCCTATAGACTTCAAATGATGAAAAGTGTCTAAAAGTGTATAGTTTTCAGATGAACAGCACAGAAAATGGAAGTTATTTCTTTAAATCTAAATAAAGTCCTTATTTATAACGCTCTTAATGACTTCAGAGAAGTCAGCTCATAGTAAAGACATGCATGAGAGGCTCAGTGATCTAAGTATGTATAAGTTATTACCTAATCTGAATCATATTACCATCAGGTGACATTTGTGTTACTTTGGCTTTGCCTGAATTTTGAGATAGATTATCCTCACTGACTACATTATTTGTATTCCTGTCAAAGTTTTACCTTAACATTTACCAGGTTATAGTAGGTGCTAAGTAAGTATTCTTAATGAATAAACAGATGTGTTGCCTATTTAATCATAGTGAAATGAATCACAAAATAAAAATGTGGTTTCAGAGTATATAGAATTTATTATAGAGATAAAGCACTACAACATTTCTGCTAAAACATAAATAATCCAGTGTAATCTTCATGTCTTTAGATCCAAACTTTAATCATTAAAAAAGTAGAAGTTAATAAAGTCAATGATAGAAAAAGAAAATACAATTTTATATATGTATGTGAATGTGAAGTATTTGCATTTTAGTTTTACATTTTTTCACAAAGTCTTGCTCACCTGTTAATTTCTTTATTTCTTTTAGCAGTTTATGCAGGTCAATTGTCCCAGAAGCTAAAAAAAAAAAAAAAAAGCCACACAATTCAGACAGATACAATAGTGTACTGATTCAGAAAGACTGTTTAATAGAGCAAAGGAATTATTTTTTATTTATGATTTGTTTTGAATTATAGCCTAATGACATACATTGATGAGCATGAAATAGGGAAAATTACTCTAAAAATGTTAACTATTAATTTTATTATTTATTTTCTCCTCTCTTTTAAGATCTCAACCTCTACACACTGTGGAACATCTCCCTCCTCAGGCTTGGTCTCTTTACACTATCTACTACCAGGTCCTAGGAACAAGATGAAAACATTTCAGTTTGGAACCTTACTCTATTTTCCCATTGAACACTCTCTCATACCAACATTCCCCAGCTGTACTTTTTTCTAATAAATATGTTCATTACATACTCAAAGATTGTGAGTGCTTTTAAATAAAAAAAATACCTACTTATTCTGTATCCCATCCAGACATCTTCACCCAGCAACTAGCATAAGTCTTTGCACAGAACAATATTAAACACTTTAAAATTAAATGGTGGAATGGAACATTTTACAATGGCAGAAGTAGCTCTCAAATCAGTGTATTTTTCTGGAGTTGCAGATGCAGTATATTTTAGGGCAAGAAGAAAACTAGAAACTATGTACAGTATTGGTATTTTCTTACCAAAAAAGGATATGTTATCATTATACAATCCAATTCTTCCTTTAGGGTAGTTTCTATGACACATTTTTCATACATTTAGTTAGCAGATTTTCACTTTGGGGACTCTTACTACATACAGAACAATATATTACATAAAACTTCCATGGAGCATAGGAAGAAAAAATATGGGAAATAATGAAGGGAAGTTAAGGGCCATGGAGGATAGAGCAAGAAGGTTTAACATACATTTAATCAGAGTCCCAGAGGAAAAAAAACTATAAGATGAAGATAATATTGGAAGAGATGATGGCTAAGAATTTTCCAAATCTGATGAAAGATTTCAATCGTCAGACTCAAAAAGCCTGATAAATCCCAAGGAGAATAAATGAAAACAAATTCATTCCTATCTTCCACATGATAATGAAGCTTCAGAAAGAAAGACAAATGTCTCAAAAGCAGCAAAAACAACAACAGCAGCAAAAGATTACTCTCTAAGGATCAATGAATAGATTCACAGCTGACTTCTTATCACTTCTCATCAGCAATATTAGAAAGCAGAAGATAGTGCAATGATATCCTAAATGTGCTGAAAGAAAATAACTGTCTACCTAGAATTCTAGATTCAGAGAAAATATATGTCAGGAACAAGGGTAAAATAAACATATTTTTAGACCACAAAGAAAAAAAGAATATTTGTCACTAGCAAATCCTCAATAAAGAAAATTACTTTAGGCATAAGAAAAGTGATCCCAAAGGAAAGGTCTGAGGTGCAAGAAAGAATGGAGAGCAAAGAATAGATAAATATTTGGGTATATCTCAATGAATGTTGGCTTTATAAAACATTATTACTAATAACGTTTTTTTTTTCCTGCTGACAAATTCCTCTTTATTCCATAGTGCAAATTAAAAGGTGTAGACCAATGTCCAGTTTCCAATTGGTTATGGACTTACAGTGGTACCATTAGAATTCCTAATCTACATTGGCTCCTTATTTTCCACTTATCAAAATGTGGATTTGCCCACATGTATGGTTGATTGTTAAATCCTCCACAGATAAAAATATCTCCTGAGGGGCACAACAGACAGTTCCCTGTGGGAAGCACTGTGCATTAGGGGTCAACAGTAAAGAAGCATACTACTAAATAATGTTTTGCTGAATTAAAAGAAAACAAGATAGTATTAAAGACATACGGACAATATTAATATAGAGGAGGGGAAAATGGAGTTAAAATGTTCTTAGGTCCTGATATCCAGGAGAAAATGAATTTGGAGGCACTAACTTGCAAATCATTTCCTTTAGTAAAGCTCAGCAATAGAAGTGGAGATTTGAATGACTGGGTTGAGCATCAACCCAGTTTGATTGAATGACTGGGTTGAGCGTCAACCCAGTTCGGTTGGGAGGTTTATAGAACAGAAATGATAGAAAGAGTAGTTAGACAGTGAAAGAAGTTAGAAAATATTGGAAGAAAATGGAGAAATCCAGGGATTAGCATTTTGAGGAAGATCAGAGGTACATTTCTTGGCAATGAGAATAGTGAGATTGAATCAGTAATAAAATTTCCCAACAAAGAAAAGCCCAGGATAAGATGGACTCACAGCAGAATTCTACCAAACATACAAAGAACTGGTACCAGTCCTTCTGAAACTGTTCCAAAAAATTGAGGAGGAGGGAATCCTCCCTAATTCAGTCTATAAAGCTAGTATCACCCTGATACCAAAGCCAGACAAGGACATGACAAAAAAAGCACAGACCAATATCCTTTATGAACATAGATGCAAAAATTCTCAACAAAATACTAGCAAACTGAATCCAACAGTACATCAAAAAGATAATACACCATGATCAAGTGTGTTTTATTCCAGGGATGCAAGGATGGTTCAACATATGTAAATCAATAAATGTGATTCAATACATAAACAGAATTAAGGATAAAAGCTATATGATCATCTCAATAGATGCAGAAAAGGCATTTGATAAAATTCAGCATCCCTTCATGATGAAAACCCTTGACAAACTAGGCATAGAAGGAACATACCTCAAAATAATAAAGAACACATATGACAAACCCACAATCAACATCATATTAAATAGGGTA
Source organism: Daubentonia madagascariensis (assembly GCA_023783475.1). NCBI lineage: Eukaryota > Metazoa > Chordata > Mammalia > Primates > Daubentoniidae > Daubentonia > Daubentonia madagascariensis. The sequence continues at coordinate 16,473,314 of JAKFHU010000487.1, forward strand.
AAGTTGAAAGCAATTCCCCTGAGAACTGGAACAAGACAAGGATGCCGCCTTTCACCACTCCTATTCCACATAGTGCTGGAAGTCCTAGCCAGAGCAATCAGGCAAGAGAAAGAAATAAAAGGTATCCAAATTGGAAAGAGGAAGTTAAATTCTTTGTTTGCTGACAATATGACTTATACCTAGAAAACTCTAAAGACTCCTCCAAAAAACTCTTTAATTTGACAAATGAGTTCAGTAAAGTTTCAGGATGCACAATTAGTGTACAAAAATCAGTAGCATTTCTATATACCAATTAACAATCAGGCTGAGAATCAAATCAAGCACTCAATCCCATTTACAATAGCTACAAAAAATATATTTACCCAAGGAGGTGAAAAATCTCTACAAGGAAAATTACAAAACACTGGTGAAAGAAATTGTAGATGACATTAACAAATGGAAAAACCTCCCATGCTCATGATTTGGAAGAGTTAATATCGTTAAAATGATCATACTGTCCAAAGCAATCTGCAGATTCAATGCAATCCCTTATCAATGTCAGTTTTCACAAAATTAGAAAAAATAATCCTAAAATTCATATGGAACCAAAAAAGAGTCCAAATAGCCAAAGCAACCCGGAGCAAAAAGAACAAAGCTGGAACATTATCTGATCTCAAATTATACTACAAGGCTATAGTAACCAAAACAGCATGGTACTGGTATAAAAATAGATACATAAATCAATGGAACAGAATAGAGAACCCAGAAATAAAGCTACTTATCTACAGCCAACTGCTCTTTGACAAAGTTGACAAAAATATACATTGTGGAAAGGATATCCTTTTCCATAAATGGTGCTAGGAAAATTGGATTGCCAAATGCAAAGAATGAAACTGGACCCCTATCTCTCACCACATACAAAAATCAACTCAAGATTGGAACATAAAATACTAGAAGAAAACCTAGGGAAAACTTCTGGATATTGGTCTAGGCAAAGAATTCATGACTAAGACCTCAAAAGCATAAGCAACAAAACCAAAAATAGACAAATGAGACTTAATTAAACTAAAAAGCTTCTTCAGAGCAGAAGAAATAATCAACAGAGTGAATGTACAATCTGAAGAATGGGAGAAAATATTTGCAGACTATAAATCCAACAGTGAACTGATATCCAGGATTTACGAGGAACTCAAACAACTCAACAACGATAGAAACAAAAACAAAAAACCCCCACAAATAACCCCATTAAAAAGTGGGCAAAGGACAGGACTAGCTATTCTTCAAAAGAAGACATACAAATGGCTAACAAGCATATGAAAAAATGTTCATCATCACTAATCGTCAGAGAAATGCAAATTAAAAGCACAATGAGATATCATCTTGCACCGGTAAGAATGGCTATTTTTAAAAAGTAAAAAAATAACAGATGTTGGCGAGCATGTGGAGAAAAAGGAACGCCTATATACTGTTTGTGAGAATGTAAATTAATGTTATACAACCTCTATGGAAAACAGTATGGAGAGTTCTCAAAGAACTAAACATAGAATCACCATTTAATCCAGCAATCTCATGACTGGGTATCTACCCAAAGGAAAAGAAATCATTATATCAAAAAGATACCTGCACTCATGTTTATCACAGCACAATTCACAATAGCAAAGATGTGGAATCAACCTAAGAGTCCATCAGTGGGTGATTGGATAAAGAAAATATGATACACATACACACACACACACAATTGAATATTATTCAGCCATAAAAAGAATGAAATAATCTCTATTGCAGCAACATGGATGGAACTGAAGGCCACTGTCTTAAGTGAAACAACTCAGAAACAGAAAGTCAAATATCACATGTTATCAGTTACAAGTGGGAACTAAATAATGTGCACACATGGACACAGAGCAAGGAATAATAGAATTTGGAGACCTGGAAGGGTAAGAGTGTCGGAGGGGATGAAGGATGAGAAATTACTTAATGGCTACAATGTACATCGTTCAGGTAATGCTTACCCTAAAAGCCCTGACTTCACCACTATGCAATATATCCATGTAACAAAACTGTACTTGTACCACTTAAATTTATACAAAAATATTTTTAAATGATTTACAAAATTAAAAAAACCTGGAAGCCTATTTTAAAGAGAAGATAAAATATTGCTGTTTAAGATTCCTAATGTAGAGAAGAGATGAGACCAGGAAGGAATAATGTGAGTCAGTGCCAAAACACCGGAAGAAGGGATCAGGAAGTTGTTATATCACAAAGGTATAGAGGAAGGCATAGCTGGATGACAACCCTTAAAAGATACTCAAATTATCTAATTAATGTGAAATTAGCAACCTCTTCTCTGTGGGTAAAAAAGGTGTCCTCCTTTAGCCTCTCTCAAGTAAAGACTTATAACCTATAACTCACTCTAGCACATACTCCATGTACCCTGAAATTAATGGAAATACACTAAATCAAAATGTACTGTTATGTTAGGACTGAGTTCTTCTCTAAGATATAAAAAGTCATATTAACACCAAAACAGATCTAGCTCCAGGAATTCTCAGAAACAAGCCTATAAATCAAAATTCCCTAAAAGGCCTAATACTATCTATAATGCTCACCATCAATTGGTAGGTTTTGTGACAAATCTTTAAGTTTCTTATCTGGGAGCATGATTTTCATGTTTTCCAAAGTGTTTTCCAGGTTACTGACATAAACCTTCCCACCTAAGGAAAGAATCAGGAATACAAGGGAAATTTAATGACCTCCCTGAATGAGAAAATTTCAATTAATCCCCATGCACTATGGCTATCAGCAAAAATATCAATGACCCAGAATGTTCAAGTGAAAAAAGGTGAACAAAATGGAATTAGAATTGTAACATTTTTCTTGGAAACTCTTACAAAGTACAAATTCATTCTCCAGTGAATTACAATGGTGGAGACAAATTGAAAACTTCTTTCTGGTAGGTAGGGCCTAAATGCTCAGTTACTGAAATGCCCTGAATTCAAAGAATTGTGAATTCTTTACTTCTGATTTTCTATGTGGAACCAGATTCAAATGTGCTTTTCAACTACATTTGGCAAAATCCAAACTTACTAAGCAGCAAAATGAAAGACTAGAAATGCAGCTATATTTGAAAATATCAGAATAAATATAGAATTACTAAATATGAGAAATGATAAGATCCACAAGAGAATAACTAGACAACAATACAAATGTGAGGGAAGAGAATCTTATTTACCTTCCTTCTCATCATGCTCCTTACCTTTGAAAGATTTCACACCATCTAGCAATCTACTTTCATATATATAACCATCATCTGTAAGAAAAGGCACAATTCACGGCACAGATAAAGGCATACAGAGACTTAGAAAAACAGTACAAAGGTATCATTTCATAAAAATATTTTTAAATGATTTGCCTAAGAAATAATTTTGAGTTTTGCTCTCCATGAGACTGAAACCATAGAATGAACAAACTCTCAGAGTGTTGTGTCTGACTAAATGCAAGTAATTATTTAATAATTAGTGGCAAGTACCATGAAGGAATATGAACATGTCTTTCTTTCACTTTTCTTCTATGATTTTTCCTCTTCCTTCTACTCTCCTATTCCTTCCACCCTCACTTTTTTTCTCACATTTTTCAATTTAACTTTTAGTTGTCAGGGTGAAACCAAAATTAATAATAGGAATTTTTTACATCCAATGGCAGGATTCAAGAAAATAAGTTGCTGACCCTCAAAGAACTAAATTACACTTTCCAAAGGAAGGACAAGGTCATGCTAAAATTTCTTAGACAGTCATTCTTCTTTTTTTAACTAGGATACCTAATAGGTATAGTTTTCTTTTAAAGTTGTTTTAAGTGCACAGGGCTAACGTTTCTCAAAAACTCTAATAATATTTGAAACGCTCACCATCAACTTGCAGATTTTTCGCCAGTTCCAAGAATTCTTTAGGTGTGAATTCTACCCCAACGCCTTCCAGAAAATTTTTCAGATCTTTGACATTAAGTTTTTCTCCTTCAAAAAATAGAAATGGCAAGTATAGTTGACAATATTAAAAATTATATAAGAATTCAAAAATATGAAAGAAAATTGTTCATGTTTATACATCACCATCCCCAACTGCTAGGTGAAAAACAAAGGCACAGTAAGACCTACTCAGAGGAGTAAAGGGCAGGCAGGGAATTAGAACTTGTTCCCTTGACTCTGGGGAAAGAAGTACTTTTATAATACTGGGTATAGGAAAGCACAGTTCTCAGTAAATTGATGATTTAGGTAATCATCTAGGAAATTAGAATGTCATAAAGGTTGACCTAATAGTGCTGTCTATTTTCCCCCAAATTATTTTATTATTTGACCATTATCTTAATCTTTACTTTAATAATTATTGTGGCGATCTAGATCAGGGAGCAGTAAACTTTTTCTGTAAAGAGCCAGATAGTAAATATTTTAGGCTCTGCAGGCTAAACAGTCTCTGTTTCAGCTACTCAACTCTGCTGTTATACCACAAAAGCAGCCATTAATAATGCATAAATGAAGAATATGACTGTGTTCCAATAAAACTTTATAAAAACAGGTAAAGGGCTTGATTTAGCTGATGGGCAGTAGTTTGCTCATCCCTGGTAAACATTTTGACTTTTTCAGTGGTGAAGATCTAAAAGGTATTATTATTGGCAAATATTCTAGAGGATATAGGACTTGCTACTAAGAAATGACAAAAAAATTTTCATTCAGCTAATCCAAACAATTAGACTTTGATTTTGAACAATTAGACACAAGGACTTGTAACAACACCCTTGTAACCACCATCCAGGTGAAGAAATAGAACATTGCTAGTACTCTAGAGGTCTTTCCCACGCTGTTTCCCAATCCCTATCTACAACCTTCTCCTAGAGGTAACCATTATGCTGACGTTTTAGACAATCATTTCTTACTTTTTAAAATACATTTATCACCCAAGTTGATGAGCTTAATCACTATAGTTTAGTTTTGCATTTTTCAAGCCTATGTAAATGAAATTATATTATGTGTCATTTTCAGTTATGTACTGGAAGGATGGTGATTGTGGGAGTGGTCCTCTTTGGGTGCAGGCCATGAGGGGGTATATAATTTGTAGGGAATTAAAAAAAACAATTAAAAGTAGGTCTGGCCAGGCATGGTGGCTCACACCTGTAATCCCAGTATTTTGGGAGGCCGAGGTGGGAGGATCTCTTGAGGTCAGGAGTTCAAGACCAGCCTGAGCAAGAGCAAGACCCCGTCTCTACAAAAAAAAAAAAAAAAAAATTAGCTGGGAGTGGTGGCATGTGCCTGTAGTCCCAGCTACTCAGGAGGCCGAGGCAGGAAGATCACTTGAGCCCCGGAGTTTGAGGTTGCAATGATCTAGGATCATGCTACTGCACTCCCGCCTGGGCAACAGAGCGACATCCTATTTAAAAAAAAATGGTCTACTTTTTACTGTCACCACATGCTGGCATTTAAAATAATGTCATTGATAAATATTCTTCCCCATCAGGGTAGATTGTTGTCATTGCATCTTCTTACCTTTGTATGCCACTTTTGTGTCTGGCTGATTTTTTTTTTAAAATTGAGGTAAAATTCACATAACATAAAATTAATCATGTTAAAGCATGCAATTTAGTGGCACTTACTATATTTACAATGTTGTGAATCATCCCTATCCAATTTCAAATATTTTTATCACCCCAAAAGGAAACATCATACTTATGAAGTAGGATATCCCCATTGTCCCTTCCTCCCAGCCCCTGACAATCATAACTCAGATTTACCTATTCCTGGTAAATCTATGACTCTGTGGACTATATCTTCATATAAATGGAATCACATAATATGTGACATTTGCATCTGGCTTATTTCACTTACCATAATGTTTTTGAGGTTGATCCATATTGTAGTATATATCACTATTTTGTTCCTTTTTATGGCTGAATAATATTCCATTTTATGGTGTTATTGGCTGAATGGTGTCCCCTCCTCACCCCCAAATTTATATATTGAATGTCCTAACCCTTAGTACGTCATAATGTGACTGTATTTGGAGATAGGGCCTTTAAAGAGGTAATTAAAATAAAATGAGTATATATGGGAGGGCCCTAATCCAATATGACTGGTATCCTTATAAGAAGAGGAGATTAGGACACAAACAACACAAACGAAAGGATGACCATGTGAGGACACAGTGAGAAGGTGGCCATCTGCAAGCCAAAGAGGGAGGCCTCATAAGAAACCAAACCTGCTGACACCATGATCTTGGTAGTTCTGTGATATCACTTGTTCAATTTTAGTAGATAATGTCAAACTTTTTTCCAATGTGGTTGTACCAGTTTACACTCTGACCAATAGTGTATGAGAATGCTATTACTCCACAGTCTTACCATTACTTGATATTGTCAGTCTTCCTAATTTTTGCCATTCTGGTGGGGGTTTAGTGATGTCTCATTGTGCTTTTCACTTGATTTCTCAAAAATAAAACTTTTGGAGGTAAGATATGCATAATTGTTGAGACTCAGTAAATGAATGGCAGATTAGATACAGCCAGAGAGAAAACTAAGCCCAAACTTAGCAGAAGGAAGGAAGGAAATCATAAAGATTGGAGCAAAAATAAATGAAATAGAGACTAGAAAAACAATAGAAAAGATCAGGAAAACTAAAAGTTGTTTTTTTGAAAAGATAAACAAAGTCAACAAACCCTTAGCTAGACTAACTAGAAACAAAAAGTGAAGACTCAAATAAATAAAAGCAGAAATGAAAGAGGAAACATTACAACTGATACCACAGAAATACAAAGGATCATAGGAGATTACAATGAACAATTATATGCCAAAAAATTGGTTAACCTAGAAAAAATGGATAAATTCATAGAAACATACAATCAAACAAGACTGAATTATGAAGAATAGAAAATCTACAGACCAATAATGAGTAAGGAGATTGAATCAGTAATAAAAAGTCTCCTGTCAAAGAAAAGCCTAGGATCTCATAGCTTCACTACTGAGTTCTACCAAACATTTAAAAAAGAACTAAACAATCCTTCTCAAACTCTTCCAAAAACCTGAAGAGAAGGAAATACTTCCAAATTCATTTTATAAGGCCAGCATTACCCTGATACCAAAGCCAGATAATAACACTATAAGAAAAGAAAACACAGGCCGATATCTCTGATGAACATAGACATAAAAATCCTCAACAAAATATTAGCAAACTAAATTCAACAGCACATTAAAAGGACCATTCACCATGATTAACTGGGATTTATTCCTGGGATTCAAGGATGGTTCAGCATATGCAAATTAGTAAATGTGATATACCATATAAATAAAATGAAGGACAAAAACCACATAATAATCTCAACAGATGCAGAAAAAGCGTCTGTTGAATTTTGACAAAATTCGACATCCTTGCATGATAAAAACTCTCAGCAAATTAGGTAGAGAAGGAATGTATTTCAACACAATAAAGGCCATATATGACAAACATCATACTCAACAGTGGAAAATTAAAAGCTTTTCTTCCAAGATTAGGAACAAGACAAGGATGTCCACTCTTGCCACTTGCCACTTTTATTCAACATAATACTAGAAGTCCTAGCCAGAGCAATTAGGCAAGAGAAAGAAATAAAAGGCATCCAAACCAGAAAGGAAGCTGTTCAGTTGTCCCTGTTTGAAGACATGATCTTATACATAGAAAACCCAAAAGTTTCCACCAAAAAACTGTTAAAACTGATAAACAGTTCAGTAAAGTTGCAGGACAGAAAATCATCATACACAAATTAGTAGCATATACCCTAACAATGAACTATCTGAAAAAGAAATGAAGAAAACAATCACATTTATAACAACATCAAAAAACTTTAAAAATTAGGAGTAAATTTAATCAAGGATGGGAAAGATCCATACACTGAAAATTATAAAATGTTGATGAAAGAAATTGAAGACACAAATACCTGCAAAGATATTCCATGTTCATGGATTAGAAGAATTAATATTGTTAAAATTTCCATACTACCCAAAGTGATCTATATATTCAATGCAATCCCTATCAGAATTCCAATGTAATTTCTTACAGAAATAGGAGAAACAATCATAAAGTTTGTGTGGAACCACAAAAGACTCTGAATATCCAAAGCAGTCATGAGCAAAAAAGAACAAAGCTGGAGGCATCACAATTCCTAATTTCAAAATACATAACAAAGCTATAGTAATCAATACAGCATGGTACTGGCATAAAAACAGACAAATTTTTTAATGGAACAGGATAGAAAGTCCAGAAATAAACCTATGCACTTATGGCCAATTGATTTTCAACAAAGATGCCAAGAACATACACTGGGGAAAGGACAGTCTTTTTAATAAATGGTGCTGGGAAAACTAGATATCTACATGTAGAAGAAAGAAACTGGACCCTTATCTCACTCATATACAAAAATCAACTCAAAATGGATTAAAGACTTAAATATAAGACCTGAAACTGTAAAACTACTAGAAGAAAGCATAGTGGGAAAGCTTCATGAATTTGGTCTGGGCAATGATTTCTTAGATATGATCTGAAAAGCACAGGCAACAAAAGCAAAAATAGACAAATGGGATTACATCAAACTAAAACACTTCTGCACAGCAAAGGAAACAACAGAGTAAAGAGATGACCCACAGATTGGGTCACACATCTGATAAGGAGCTAATACCTAAAATATGTAAGGAACTCAACTCAATAGCAAGAAAACAAATAACCTTATTTAAAAATGGGCAAAGGACCTAAACAGATATTTCTCAGAAGAAGACAGATGAATGGCCAGCAGATATATGAAGAAATACTCAACATCTCTAATCATCAGGAAAATGCATATTAAAACCACAATGAGATATCACCTTGTACTGTTAGAATGGCTATTATCACAAGGACAAAAAATAACAAGTGTTGTTGAGGATGTAAAGAAGAGGGAACACTTGCACACTGTTGGTGGGAACATATATTATTGTAGACATTATTGAAAACAGTATGCAGGTTCCTCAAAAAACTAAAAATAGAATTACCATGTGATCCAGAAATCCCACTTCTGGGTATATATCCAAAGGAAATGAAATCAATATGTCGAAGAGATATCTGCACTTCTATGTTCATTGCAGCATTATTCACAATAGCCAGGATATGGAATCAACTAAAGTGTGCATCAATGGATGAATGGATAAAGAAAATGTGGTACCTATACACAATGGAATATTGGACAGCCTTTAAAAAGAAGGAAATCTTGTCATCAGCGACAACGTGGATGAATCTGGAGGACATTATGTTAAGTGAAATAAGCCAGGCACATAAAAACAAAAACTGCATGATCTTACTTATATGTGGAACCTAAAAGTATTGAACTCACAGAAGCAAAGAGTAAAATGGTGGTTACCAGAGGCTGTGGCCAGGAGTATGTTGGTCAAAGGGTACAAAGTTGCAGTGAGAGAGGAGAAGTAAGTTTTAGTGATCTATTGCACAGCATGGCAAGCATAGTTAATAAAAATGTATATTTCAAAATTGCTAAGGATAGATTTAAATAGTCTCACTGCAAAAAAATGATAAGTAGGTGAGGTGCCGAATATGTTAAATAGCTTGATTTAATCATTCCACAATGTATACATATATCAAAACATCACATTGTACCCTATAACTATTCAATTATTATATGTCAATTAAAAGAAAATATTACTTAGAAGAAAACTTCAGAGGCTTAAAAGATTATATTAAAAAGGAACAAAAGCTGTAAATTAATTGGCCAAGTGTCCAACTTAAGAAATTAGATAAAGGACAATAGAACAAATCCAAAAGTAGTAGAAAATTGAACTAACATAAAGACAGAAAGTAATAAATATGAAAATTAAGATATAGTAGCAATAAAATAGAGAGGATTAAGAAAGTTAAAAGTAGTTTTTAAAAAAGAGCAATAAAGCAGATAAACATAGGTTAAATAAGTGAAAGATAAGGGAGAAAGTAGAAATAAATATTTTTATGAATAGAAAAAGGGGCTCTGCTCATATCTAGCAGAAACTAAAATAATAGAGTACTATAAATTATGAATAAATTTGAAAACTTACACCAAAACGACAGACATATAACTTATCAAAACTGACTCAAGAAAAACAAATAAAAAAACTCCCTAGAGGAACCTATTATCATTAAGAAAATTTAATTAATAGTTAAAAATCTTTCTACCTAAGAAACACAAAACCCAGATGGTTTTTCAGACAAGTTCTACCAATCTTTCAAGAAACAGATTATTCCAATCTTATATAAACTCTTTCAGAAACTAGATAAAGTGGGGACTATTTCCCCAATATTTGGTATAACCTTTATACCAAAGCCAGGCAAGACTGTACATGAAAGAAAATTATAGAACAATTTTATTCATGAAAATAGATTTAAAAATCTGAAACAAAACATTAGTAAACCTAATCCAGCACTGTACAAAAAAGATAATTATCATACCTAGATTCAGTATATCTCAGTAATGTAGGAGTGGCTTAAATGAGAAAAATCTATGCTTGCCATTTTCCACATCACAGATTAAAGAAGAACAACATACAATCATCTCAATAAACAAATTAATTCAATAAATATTATTGATCAAATACAACAATGTATGCATTGTTCCAGATATTAGGGGTTTCAGTAGTGAAAAAAATAGACAAAAACTTGCCCTCATCTTCTAGTCAAAAGAGAACAGGAGAGTTTCACCTGATAAAGGGTATCAACCAGAAACTTCAACAAACATTCTCAAAGATGAAATGTTAAAATACTTCCTTTAAATTTAGGAACGAGACAAGAATGCCCACTAATACCATATTCAGCAGTATACTGGGGGTGTAAGCTATTGCAGTAAGGCAAGAAAAAAACATACAAGTTAGAACAACTGAATAAGAAGAAACAGAAACAGTTCCCATTTACAGTTAATTATCTATATAAAGAATCTACATAAAGAACTTCTGTATCCACATATGAAACACAAAAATTTATGCATCTACATATGATACATAAGAATGCATGTATTCATTTATTTATTTTTGAGGAGAAGGAAAAAGGAGTTTATTAAATTGGTGGCAAATGAGGAGGTCGGCAGACTCCTGTCTCAAAGTACCAACATCCTGTTTCTGAGCAGAAGTACAAAGCTTTTAGAGGTTCTGATCAATCCCATAATCCCATCTGTGGCTAAGACAATCTCTGTGACCTCTGCCTGGGCAATTCCCCCGAGCCATCTCCTGTGGCACAAAGAACAAAGGACACTCTCCTGCCCCTCCTGACCACTAGCCTGAGGCAGGGATGTAGGTTTTAGTTCTCATAAAGGGTGAGGGGGTTTTGAGGAGACAGAAAGCATTTTTACCCTTTTTAAAGGCCATTTTCTCTGTTACATATTCCCCACTGTCAATTTTTACCCTTCCTTATCTATGGGAGGAAGGCCTACACGGTCATCGAGCTACTTCCTGCTGAATTGGGGCGATGTTTTAGATGAAAGGGACATATTATCAGGTGAAAAAGGGCATAAGCAATAATTACAACCATGAGGATTGACAAGGTGAAAGGGCCTGTCACCTTGCACATAATGTCTGATAAAGGGCTGGGTTAGAAAAGAAACATGGGGCCTCTGAGTCCAGAGCTATTAGTTATACCCTGTAGGTGATCCGAGGGACTGGCTTCTGCAAATTCAGACCAAATGAAGTTTAGGATAACACACCCAGTAGTAAGACAGATCTAGCTATTGCCTCTTCTGTTGATCTGTCTTACTACTGGGTGTGTTATCCTAAACTTCATTTGGTCTGAATTTGCAGAAGCCAGTCCCTCGGATCACCTACAGGGTACAACTAATAGGGGACTGCTTCTGTCCACGTGGCTAGTGCCAATTGAATTCCCACTGTCAATTTTGCCCAGGGCTTCTGTGGGAATATTTGGAGGCAGGGGTTCTGGGCCTCTTCCTTCGCTGTTTGAGTCCTGGACTTAAAAAAAACTGTTTGCTTTCCTGGAGGCTTCTTCCACCTGGAGTCCTTTATAATTTTGGGCATGTTCCTTTCAAGGTTCTTCTTCTTTAGAAAAACTCAGTTTGGGGCAGCTTTTTTGCCCATTCCTCTTGACTATCTCAAAGGACCCTTTAGCTATTCTCGCACATTCAAACGCCCCTATCTGATATTGCTGCAAATTGCTCACCCTGGCTATGGGTTCCCTCTCATCCAAATTGAGTTTGCTGCCAGGATAGACCATTCTGAACTCTGAGTCATAATTTACTGGGTGTGGGACTGAAGAGTTAGTTCAGGTGGCACCCTCCCTGACCCCTCCCATGGTGCTAAGATGGCAGCAGCAGCTGGCATTCCTTCCCCCTTGCTGTGCGCTGCTCGGCAATGGGCCATGTGTGCCGGTCTTCCCTCCCACTGGATCCACTCCCGGGCTGTGGCCCCTCCTGGCACCTCACCTTGGCTGGTTGTGGGGTTCTGTCAGGGGCAGGAGGACCTCATTTATCAAAAATCTTACAAACACAGATCATTTTGTATGCCATACACAATGAGTTTATCTCAAGCAGAGAGCTTGAGAGTCAACATTTTAACTCTGTAGTGGCAGGTTAATCATTTGAGCTCTGAATTTTCCTTGATATAATTTGCCCTTTAGTAAAATCTTGTGCACAAGAATTGGCCATCTTAGAAAACCTGGCATGACTTTGGACCTTCCCATTTATACAAATACTTGCAAGTAGAGGTGCCATAAGCCAACTAGGGTGCCTGAAAGGGGTCACTCTCCTTGTCTGTCTTTATTTTTAAAGGGTTTATTCTCCATTCTTTGAAAGCTCATTTATCTACCAATGAGACAGTTTGGTTTCCTCTTTTGCAAAAGTGCAAAAAGGCCAATTGACATTAATTTTGGGAGGAAGAGCCAATGGAGAAGACCCTTTAGAATGCACCTCCAAATCAAAATTAGGATCAAAACAACAAATTCCTGGCAAAAGAACTAACAGCTAAGAATAAACCAAAGACTGTCAACCATCACTTTTCCTCACACTCCATACAAGCGGTACCACAATACAAAAACTCAGACAAGTGTTAGGAAAACTCACAAACAATCAAACACCAGCAAAATAGGGAATTCCTAACACAAACAATCTAAAATGCCACAGCCTATCAATCAAATAGGAATTTTCATTTAACAGCCACTTCTCGTTACACTCCAGCATGTACCAAAGCTTTTTCCCCAAGGGACTTTGAGATGGAGCTTCCTTATGTTGCAACAAAACTCACAAATAACAAACAGACAATACAGGGGATCCTCAACACAAAAATGCCAGGGCCTATGAAACAAATGGGAATCAAAAGGGGATAAATGCCATCCCAACTAGAAGGTTCAAAACCCTCCCCAAATGGGTGGCCTAATCCCTCTGTTTCCTGGGATACCCTCTCTAAATGGTGGCCTAGTTCCCCCATTCCCTGGGAACTGCAAATGAGCTCCAAATTCAAACCAGCTTCCCTAGTTCCACTCAATCTTGTGACTTCTACCCCCAAAATGTGCCTCAAAACAAACAAAACCAACAGGAAGTTCTGAAAACCCCCCAAAGGGGTGGAATCAGGGTCTCGGGGTACTCCCCAGAGAACTTACTCAACAAACAAATAGCCGAGGCTGTCCGGACATTTCCAAATCCATTTCCTTCTCTTCAACTCAGTCCAGGTTGCGAGGAGCCATGTCTACTTTGGGGAACAGAGACGGGAATTCCCCGGAGCTAAAACAGGTTCTGGCAGCTTCTGGGGCTGTCCCTTGCTCTCTCACCTTGAAAAGAAGTTGCTCCTACCCGCAAAGCCCCATGGCTTTGACCCAGGGCTGCTCCCTGCCTCTTCTAGCAGTCATGGGGTGCCATTCCACCGGGGCACTGATGGGCCCACCCAGAGACACCAAGTTCTGTTACTGAAAGTTCAGCGCTTGTCCACGAGGCTGCATCAGAAGAACGAGGACAAGTGGTTTGAGGAGAAGGAAAGGGGAGTTTATTAATCTGCTGGCAAATGAGGAGGTTGGCAAACTCCTGTCTCAAAGTACCAACGTCCTCTATATTTATTATTATTTATTTAATTTTTTTAGAGATAGGATCTTGTTCTGTCACCTAGGCTCGAGTGGAGTTATGTGATCATAGCTCACTGCAACCTCGAACTTCTGGGCTCAAGTAACCCTCCTGCCTCAGCCTCCTGAGTAGCTGGGATTACAGGCATGTACCACCATGCGTGGCTAATATTTTTCTTTTTTGTAGAGACTTGGTGTCTTGCTACATTTCCCAGGCTGGTTTTGAGCACCTGGCCTCAATCGATCCTAGAGCCTCGACCTCCCAAAATGCTGGGATCACAGGTGTGAGCCATCACACCCAGCCAGAATTTATGTATTTAAAAGAATTCATCAGCACCTACAGACAGATTATTGGAATTAATGAGAGAGTTTTGCAAGAGCTAGATTTAAGATAAGCATAGAAAAATCAGTTGTATTTCTATATATTAACCAAAACAAGAAAACATAATTTTAAAAAACAGCATTCTCATTAGCAGAACATTAAGATACTTAGAAATGAAGCTAATCAGATGTTTATTGAAAGACATTAAGACAAACCAAATAAATGAAGACCTACACTATATGCTTGGAAAAAGAATTTATCATTAATGTGTTCATTCTCACCAAATTGATCTATAGATTCAATGCAATTCCAATATTAAAATCCCCTAGAGATTTCTTAAAAGGAATTTGACAAGCTGATTCTAAAATTTATATGGAAGAGTAAAGGTCAATGAATCACAAGACACTCCTAAAAGATGAATATAGTAAGACCTTTTGACCTATCTGATACAAAGACTTATTACAAAGCCAGAGTAATTATTAATTGAATGGCTAGCTCAGAAGCACACCCAAGTATGTATGGGAATTGACTTATGACAAAGAGAATATTACGAATCACTGGGGAAAGGAAGGATCATTCAATAAATGATGCTGAAAGATTGAAATTAGAACTCCAATCTTATTTAAAAAATCAATTCCAGATGAATTAAAAACTTAAATCTGAAAGTCAGAATTTTCAACTTTAAGAAGAAAATACAGAACACTGTTCACGACCTGGGGCAAGGAAAATTTCTTAGACAAGACCCACAATATACTAACCTTGAAAAAAAAAGAGTGGTACATTAAAATTATAAACTTCTTTTCATCAAAAGACACCATTGAGAAAGTGAAAAGGTAAGCCCCATTCTTGGAGAAGATATTTGCAACACATGTGTTGACAAAGGACTAACATCCAATAATACAAATAAAGAGCTATAAAAAAAAAACAACCTAATAGGAAAATAGGCAAAAGGCATGGGTTGGCATTTTACTGACAATAAAACACAAATGGTCAATAAATATATGAAAAGATGTTCAACCTCATTAATAATCAAGGAAATGTAAATTTAAGCCTCAATGATACATCCTTTTACATCCACTAGACTGGCAAGCAAACTTCGATAATAACATATAGAAGCATGGTCCTGGATCCACAGGAATTCTTATATTAATAATTTGCTAGTGAGATGATTAATAGTACAACTAGTTTTGGTACAAGTTGGCATTACTTTTATAAGGTGAATATTCATATACCCTATGATGAAGACATTCCATTCTTAACTATACCCTAGCCTTCAAGTTTAGTGGTAGAACTCTTGCAAGTGTGAACAGGGATTGTTTATAATATTAAAATTATAATAATTATATATAAAAGAATATTTTAAAAACTGGAACAATGTAAATATACATATACAGGCAATTAGATGAATAAATTATGGTATATTTGAATAATAGAATGCTTATATATAAACATATAGCAGTGAAAAGGAATAAACTAAAACAATAAACTACAAAATCTCAAATGACATAATTATCTTAAAGCAAGTTACAGAAAACTATACATTATTTATGATAGCATTTTTAAATAGTCAAACCAAGCAAAATGAGAATATGTTGTTATCACATAGGTGATAAAACTATTATTTTTTAAAAGGAGAATAAACTATAAAATTCAGGATAGCGTTATCTCAAGGAGTGGGGAGGGAGGGTAATGGGATAGGGGAGTAACCATGGGTTGATGCAATGATATTGGAAATATTCTTGTTATTCTCTTGACTGTTGGATTCATGGGTATTAGCACTATGCTCATAAATATATGTATTAACTGGAAAGATGGGAAAATATCATTAAAGAATTAGGATTTTAATATTTACAATAACTTTTAACTTGCCTATAACTGCTTTCACATCATCCATCACCTTTTCCAGAGGAGCATTTCCATTAGCTGTAATACAAAGCATAAAAAATTTGGACAATGACACAGAACTTAGAAAAATTGTAAATGAGGTCCCCATGAAATACTATGTATTTTAATAAATTATTTGTGTTCACCTTAGATTTATATTTCCTGGTTTGAGTGCTTGATCCTTCCTTAGTAAGAAGGACCATGGTGTTCAGCTCATGTCCCTTAAACACAGGGTTTGACCATGACAAATGTGCTATGTCTCTAGATCTTGGGGCTTCAGATACTTTCCAATAAGCATGGTAAAGGATCCCATTCATAAAAACCTTTTTTTTTTTTGGGGTGAACTTCACACCTAACACAGATACTGAGCTAGGGGATTCGCATCTTCCATCTATTCCCAACATGCTAATATTTTCAACTACTGTATCTATCTCAAAACGGTGGTGACATGTGGTTGTTTCATACTTGAGGACATATTAATGATATTCTAGTAGTCTCTATTTTGGATATTTTTCTCTCAATCATTTCTGGCTGTCTTTGTTATTTATTCATTCATTTCCTCCCCCACCCCCTGCTCCCATGCTTGTTTCTCCCTACTATTCTCTGGCCTGATAACAGTTGTGAATGTCCTCTCAGCATTGCTCATAGTTGAGCAGGATGATAACTTCAGATGAATAAAAATGATGAAAGATAGGATTTCTTCTTATTTTCACACCAAGTTCTTCTCCATAATTCTTAAAAATATCTTAAACAACTCAAATCAATCTAGTTTTAGAAATTCTTATACATGATCCCAAGATTTTAAGATCTCCCCTAAAAGGCAAAATAGTTATTTACAGTGCTCACCATCAATAAGTTGATTTTGTATCACACTTTTAAGTTCCTTATTTTTAAGCTTGATCCCCATGTTTCCCAGAATCGCGTTCAGGTTACTGATATCAACATTTCCTCCTTAAGAAAGAAACAGAAATGTGAGAAAACCCCAGTAAAGACACAATGTGTCTCGTGCTGATGAGTTAAATTAACTGTCAATAGGTCTGGCTGCTGGTAATAATTTATTAGAATTACCTAATTGGAAAGTGGTTTGGCAGTAACTATCATGATCCTTTACAATGTTCATAACTCTCAGCCCAATATGTTTGAGGGAGGTGGCAAGTGTTCATTATAGTCTTTCTTATAATAAGCAAAAAAAAAGGGAAAAAAAACCCCAGAATTTAAGTATCTAACAACAGGGTATTGTTAAGTAAACCAATGTATTTTCATTCCACAGAAAATTACATAGCTATAGCCATTACAAAAGATGTTTGCCACAGACAAAATGATTTTTTTAACAGGGTAGAGTTATATGATAACTTACCTTATATGAATTAAAATCATTATGCCCAGTAAAAATAAACATAAAATGAACAAATTAGGTAATGCATGTGATTCTCTCTGCCATTCCACAGACAGCAAGCACATAATTACCGTGAGCCTCAGACAGAGAACATCAATTTATTACTCCATCAGATGGACTAAATTCCCCCATATCTGTCATACTGTCAGCACCTCAACTCAATGTGATTCTAGTATTAGATATATTTTTGTATATCATGGCTCTTATTTAAGCCAACTACTTCATCTTATTGTTCAACTATAGGAATAATGATCTATTCCATCACTGGAGGAAAAATTGCCTATGTTGGACTTATCAAGACTAGCATGTTGATGTCTTTTACATGATCTTCCAAGAGGAATTCAGAGCAATTTTGACCATATGAGATTTTTAATATTTTAACTATATAGGACTTCAAAACATTGAGTGTTTATGATTGGATAGTAGGACTATGAGTGGTTTTAAAAAATTTAGATATTTTATTTAATGGTCATGTAACACCTTTTATTGAAAAAAATAAAAGAAAACTAACAATTCACAGCTGAGCATTATGATGGTTATTTTTAGCACTGTGAAGGCCAAAATTAGGTCTAGCCAAGGTTACACAGAAAGACAAATGTGGAGGTACTTAGGACTGGTTCCTTTGAGTCTGATCCTGGGATCAAGCTTACACAGCGCACACACACACACAGACTGTAAGATCACTATACAATCAATACATAGAAGAGGTGGCAAAGGAATCACGCCCTAACAAGTAGGAAAAAGACAAATACAAAGATTGAGAATCTCAATCTTATATACTCTCATCACATTTATTACCCACCTTTGAAAGACTTCAAACCTGTTAGCAATCTATTCTGAAAAACTTTCTTATCACCTGTAAGAAAAGGCACAGTTCAGGACAGAGAATGACTCAAAAAGAAAATGTAAGGGTCAGACTTTCTATGTGTAACTGACCTTAAAAATTGATTCTATTTCACCTTCAAATCATGATGAAATTAGGCAACAAACAAAGCTCACATTATGGTATGGAGTGGTAGTTTGTGTAGAGGTCGAGAGCCTGGGTTTAAATTCTCGCTCTGCTACTGACTAGCTCTGTGGCCTTAAGCAAATTACTTACTCTTTCTTTGCTCCTGTTTCCTCCACTGTAAAGTGGGGATAATGTGTCATCATTGCGTGTGGTGATGATGGTACCTGCACATCATTAGGACTAAATAAATGCTAGATGCTATTATTAATAGATCTACTTACTCTTTGACACCCAAGGCAACTGTTGGTTTATATACTACAGAACTGAAACTCATATACCATCTTTTTCTGTTTTATTTTTGATTCCTCTCATCCCTTACTTCTACCACATTTTTATTCTGTTTCTTTTATTTCCTTTTACTCCTAAAGTTTGACATGTCAGTGGCCTAATGGGTAGCAGGAGGGATTTGCTTAGTCCTTGATGGCAAAGCTCACGCTTGAAGGTTTTGCTAACTTCCAAATTGGTATAACAATATGGAAAAATTTAATTTACTAGCGGCTGGTATAAGAATTACTTGTAGGGATAGATAGGCTCAAGCTCACTTTGGGAAGATGCTGAGACTTTGAGTTTAAAGGAAAAAAGAAACAACGTTCATAATAGAGAGGGGAGGGAAAGTTGGCATCCTCCCAGAAATTGAGAACAGAGGGAGGAGTTTTCAGGGTTTAGCTCTGTGAGAGATAAGGGTCAGGAAAAGGGAATCCCCAGTGGCAATACATAGAAAAGTGACTCTGGGAGAGGACAGGAATTTCTTATGAGGACTCTTGCAATGTTTACTGAGAGATATCAGATGTATATCCCTCTCTTCCTTGCAAAATCATCAGTAACATCTTTCCTCCTCAACAATAATTTTGTAAAGGAGGTTTCTTTTGGGGGATTGAATTCTGCACCAGAGCTGGCCCAGATTAATAGAAAGACAGTTTATATGGAAGCAAGAGCTGGATGATGGGTGCAG
Source organism: Daubentonia madagascariensis (assembly GCA_023783475.1). Classification (NCBI taxonomy): domain Eukaryota; kingdom Metazoa; phylum Chordata; class Mammalia; order Primates; family Daubentoniidae; genus Daubentonia; species Daubentonia madagascariensis. Next base: position 16,492,930 of record JAKFHU010000487.1, read on the forward strand.
GTAACATCTGAACAAACATCACTTTAAAATATAAATTTCAAAAGGAGAACCATAAAACTGAACTCCCTGGAGGTCACAGTAACACACAGGCAGCTCACCATCAACTGGTAGTAATTTTAGCAATTCCACACATTCCTTGTCATTGACGTCTATCCCCATGTCTCCAAGAACATTTTTCAGATCACTGGCATCAATCTTTTCTCCTTTGAAAAGACAAAGTGTTTATAGGTGAAAATTTTAGGAATTAATAACTTAAAAATAATAAAAGAGGTTCATATTAACCTATATGAGCTATGATGATTTTCTTACACTCACAGTAGTTCATATGGCATCACTCTCAATTAGGAGTTAAAGAGCAAAGGCAGAATGGGACATACAAATACAGTGTGTCAACAGAAGTCAAAGCAAACCTGTTCCTAAAATATTAATGTAATGAAAGTTCTCTTAATGTTGGGAATAATGTGCAGAATGAAATCCAGTTAACAAATTGGATAATAAACTGCCAATAGAAATAATTCTGGCAGGAGATTTTATACTGACTTATATAATTGATTGTTGACAAAAACCACATATATCTTGAGCTTTCCAAAACTTTACCTTATTTATTAATGTGCTTATCTGAAATTCAGCCATTTACTTTATCAAAAAAATATATAAGTGAAAAAATATCTCCTCAGTACATTGGACTCGTTATCAAGACCAAGTCCTGTGGTTTATTTTAAAACATAGATTATCCAAGATTAAATGGATTTTATCAGGCAGAAATATTTTACAATAACTGGGTAAAATGGCAAAATTAATATCAATAATAGGTTATTGGGAAAATAGCATATAAAATATAATTTATTGTAGAGCATTAGGGTTTCCGAATTACAGACACTCACCTGTAAAATCTTTCATTCTCAGCATCACATTTTTCAGATCAATCTTCCCATCAACTGGAAGACACAGAGCAGTCACAGACCAACAGTGAGACTATTCTTTTGGCTTTCTTTTCCTGCAACACCTGCCCCCAACTAGAATGTTGATATCATCTCAAATTTTAGTTCTAGACTATTACATTACATTTTTGTATATTCAGTACTTACTCAGATATAAAAATTCCTCCCTCCATTTTGTTTCATGTATCCCACTACTTCCTCCCGTATTCATTTTTCTTTTCATTAGAATGCATCTTTTAGTAATTTGTTTACAGAAAGTCAATGGCTAGTAAACTTTTGTGTTCTTGTATGTCTGACAATGTCTATTTTACTCTTATCCTTGACTATTAGGTGCCCAAAGTTATTTTGCCCTAGTACTTTGAAGATAATATTTTACCATTTCTTCCTGAATCCAAGTTGCTAATATGAATCAGACTCTTTCATTCTTTTGTGTGTAGTCTGTTTTTCTCTCCTGTTAACTGTTTATAAATTTCTCTTTCTCCTTGATATTGGGAAATTTTACCAGAATGTTTAGGCATAGGTTGAAAAAATTTTTATCCTGCTCAACACTCCGTGGCCCCCTTAAATCTAAGGCCACAGGAAAAAATGAGGAGAAATGAATTGATAATATGAGTAATTCTAGAGGAACACTGAGTATATAAAACAAAAACAAGAAGTTGGGAAGGGGATAAATGGAGTTAAAACAGTCTAAGAACCTGTATTATCTTGAATGAGAAATAAAAATCCAGTATGACGTCAGATCACGATAAATGAAGAACGCATGTCATAATTTCTAGGGTAACCTTCAAAACTTCTAAACTAACAGAAAAGCAATAAAAAACATTAATCCAAAAGGAAGGCAAGAATGGAAAGAAACAGAATATTGAACAGGTGGTATAAATAGAGGCACTGAGTAGCTGTAGATTTAACCATAAACATGCCAGTAATTCTATAATTACTATTAATAATGTAATAATATAAATGATAGATTCCTATTGCTAATATTTTATTTAGGATTTTTGCATATTTGTTTATGAGAGAGATTAGCCTGTGATTTTCCTTTTTTTGTTCTCTATATCAAATTTTGATATCAACGTTAGGCTAGTTTCATAAAATCAAATTGGGAAGTATTTCTTTTTCTGTTCTTTGAACAGCTGAGTAACATGGGTATTATTTCTTATCTAAATGTTGGGCAAAATTCACCAAGGAAGTAATCTAGGCCTCTAAAACTTAAGAATTTAAAATATCTGAAATAAAAGGATTCAGAGGGGTTGAAAGTAAAAGGATGAACACATATAAACTATGCAAACACTAAGCAAGGTAAAGTAGTTTAGTTACATTAACTTCAAACAAAATAAACTTTAAGAAAAAAAGCATTTCTAGAGATAATGAAAAGAAGTTTAATTCACCAGGAAGATATAAAAATTCTTAACTTGGATGCAGCTATACATGGTCTCAAAATAACCATAAACACAAAGAAACTTGCAAAATTACAATGAGAAATAGAAAAATTCAGAATCATAGTGGGAGATTTTAATATATCTTTGCCAGTAGTTAATAGAACAAGCAGAGGAAAACCATTAAGGCAGGAAATTTAAACAACAAATTTAACAAACTTGATTTAACGGAGATATAGACAACTCTGCACCCAATGGTTTCAGAATGCATATTTTTTGACAGCACACAGGGAATATTTATAGAAAATAACCAGATACTGGATAATAAGGCCAAATCTCAACAAATTTAAAAGGAATGGCAATAAGCAATCCAAAAATAATAGTAAGAAAATAGTTCCATTAATAATAGCATCAAAAAGAATAAATCTAGGGATAAATTTAACACAAGTATAAAACTCGTACTCAAAAAACTACAAAAAACATTGTTGAAAGAAATCAAATAAGACTGAAATAGGCCAGGTGCAATGGCTTATATCTATAATTCTAGCACTCTGAAAGGGTGAAGAAGGATTGCTTGAGGCAAGGAGTTCAAGGCCAGCCTGGGCAACATAGCAAGACCCTGTCGTTACAAAAACAAACAAAGAAGACCTAAATAAATGTAAGGAGATCCTATGATCATGGATCAGAATATTTAATATTGTTAAGATGGTAATTGAACAATAAATTACCATCTAATACCCCTACCACCCCCAAATTGATCTAGAAATTCAAGACAATCCCTATCAAAATCACAGCTGGCATTTTTGACAAATTTTTTTTTTTTTTTTGGAGGGATACAAGGTACCTTTTATTTTATTTTTTTATTTTTTTTAATTTATTTTTTTAAATTCAGAATATCATGGGGGTACAACACTTTGGCCATACACATTGCCCCTGTCCTGCCCGTGTCAGAGCCACAAGCGTGGTCATCCCCCAAACTGTGCTCTCTGCATCCATTCAGTGAGAGTTTTTCCCATCCCTTCCACCCCCCTCCCGCCCGCCCAACCTCAGATGAATGTTATTGCCTTGTGTGATGTAAGTGTTCATCAGTTAGTACCAGTTTGATGGTGAGTACCAGTGGTGCTTGTTTTTCCAATCCTGTGACACTTTGCTTTGAAGAATGGGTTCTAGCTCCAACCAGGATAATACCAGATGTGTTAATTCACTGTTGTTCCTTATTGCTGAGTAATACTCCATGGTATACATATACCACATTTTATTGATCCACTCGTGTATTGATGGGCACCTGGGTTGTTTCCACATCTTTGCAATTGTGAATTGTGCTGCTATGAACATTCGAGAGCAGATGTCTTTATTATAAAATGTCTTTTTTTCCTTTGGATAAATACCCAGTAGTGGGATTGCTGGGTCAGATGGTAATTCTACTTTTAATTCTTTGAGGTATCTCCATATTCTTTTCCATAGAGGTTGTACGAATTTGCAGTCCCACCAGCAGTGTATGAGTGTTCCTATCTGTCCACATCCCCGCCAACATTTGTTATTTGGGGATTTTTAGATATGAGCCAATCTCACTAGAGTTAAGTGATATCTCATTGTGGTTTTGATTTGCATTTCCCTGATGATTAGAGAAGTTGAGCACTTTTTTATATGTTTGCTGGCCATCATTCTGTCTTCTTTGGAAAAGTTTCTGTTCGTGTCCTTTGCCCATTTTTTAATAGGGTTGTTTGATTTTTTCTTGTTGATTTTCCTAAGTTCTGTATAGATTCTGGTTATCAGCCCTTTATCAGAGGTGTAGCATGCAAATATTTTCTCCCATTCTGTAGGTTGTCTGTTCACTCTAGTGATAGTTTCCTTGGCTGTGCAGAAGCTTTTCAATTTGATCAGGTCCCATGTATTTATTTTTGTTGCTGCTGTGATTGCTTTGGGGGTCTTCTTCATAAATTCTTTGCCTAGGCCAATGTCCATAAGAGTTTTTCCAACGTTTTCTTTGAAAATTCTTATGGTTTCATGTCTTAGGTTTAGATCTGTTATCCATTGTGAATTGATTTTTGTGAGAGGTGAGAGGTGTGGGTCCAGTTTCAGTCTTCTACATATGGCCATCCAGTTTTCCCAGCACCTTTTGTTGAATAGGGAATCTTTTCCCCAGTGTATGTTTTTCTGGAATTTGTCAAAGATTGGGTGACTGTATGAGGTTGGTTTTATATTTGGGTTCTCAGTCCTGTTCCATTGGTCTACGTGTCTGTTCTTGTGCCAATACCATGCAGTTTTGGTTACTATAGCCTTGTAGTATAGTTTGAAGTCTGGTAGATACATTTTTGAAAAATTTGAAGAGCTGATCCTAAAATTCACATGGAAATGCAACGTATCCTAAATAGCCAACCAATCATGAAAAAGATAAAAGTTGAAGAACTTACACTTCCTAATTTCAAAATTTATTACAAAGCTACAGTAATCAAGAGAGTGGGGTATTAGCATAAGGTTAGACATGTAGATCAACGGAAATTAATTAAGAGTCCACAAGTAAATCCTTACATTTAATGTTGATTGATTTTTGACAAGGGTATCATCACAATTCATCGGGGAAGAATAGTCTTTTCAACAAATGATGCTAAGACAACTGAATATCCACATGCAAAAGAATGAAGATGGACCCCCTCCTCATACCATACACAAAAATTAACCAAAATGTATCATAGATCTAAACATATAAACTAAAACTATAAAACCCTTAGAATAAAATTTAGGGATAAATCTTCCTGACCTTGGGTTAGGCAAAGTATTCCTAGGCAAAGCACAGGTGACAAAATAAGAATGAAATAAATTGGACTTTATAAAAATTAAAAACTTTTGTGCTTCAAAGGATATCATTGAGAAAGTAAGAAAACTCACAGAATGGGGAAAATATTTACAAATCATAAATCATACATCTGATAAAGGACTTGTATCTAGAATATATAAAGAACATTTAAAATTCAATAATAAAAAGACAACCCAATTAAAAATGGGTAAAGGATTTGAACAGACATTTCTCTAAAGAAGATATACAACTAGTCAATAAGCACATGAAAAGATCTTAACATCAGTAGTCACCAGGCAAATGCAAATTAAATTAAACTACAATGAGGTACCACTTCTTCACACAACTAGAATGGCAATAATAAATAAGACAGGTAATAACAAGTGTTGGCAAAGATGTGGAGAAAGTGGAACCTTTGTATGTTGCTGATGGGAATGTAAAATGGGGCAACTGCTTTGTAAAATGGTCTGTCAGTTCCCTAACATGTTAAACAGAGAGTTAGCATATGACCCAGAAATTCCACTCCTAGGAACATACTCAAGAGCAATGAAAATATGTATCCACATAAAAACTTACACAGGAATGTTCATAGCATTATTCATAATAGCCAAAATTTGAAAACAACCCAAACGTTCATCACTCCTGAATAGATGAACAAAATGTGGTATATCCATACAATGTAATATTACTCAGCAACAAAAATGAATGAATTTCTGATATATGATATGTCATGGATAAGCCTTGAAAGCATTATGCTAAGTGAAAGAAGCAGTCACTAAAGACTATATATTATGTGAGTCCATTTATATGAAATCTCCTGAATAGGCAAATTTATAGAGATAGAAAGTAGATTAATGGTTTCCAGGGGCTGAGGGGAAGAAGCGAACAGGTAGAGAAAGCTAATGGGTAAGGGGCTTCTTTTGGGGTCATAATAATCTAAAATTGACTGCGGTGATGGTTGCACAACTCTGAAAATATACTAAAAACCATTGAACTGCACACTTTAGATGGATGAATTGTGTGGTATGTGAATTATATCTCAATAAAATTTTAAAAGTAAAATAAAATTTAAAGGGATTAAAATCACAAAGTAGCTTCTTCAACTTTAATGCAATTAATCTGCAAATAAAGCATTTGAGAGTATTTACATTTGTTTTTCAAAGAAAAATACTTATCTAAACAACACAAGGGTCTGAGAAGAAATCACAATAGAATTAGAAAATATTTAAAACTGAATGATTAAAAAATATACTGTATATCAAAATTTATGTGATAGTACTAAAGCACCACTTTGAGAGAAATGTCTAGACATAAAAAATGTATTAGAAAAGACAAAATGTTGAAAATTAATAAGCTAAGCATGTACCTTAAGTTAGAAAAACAATAGTAAAATAAACTCAAAGAAAATTATAAAGAGTGGAAGTTAATGAAAATAAATTAAAATGCAGAAGTTCAACAAAGCAAAAATTTGGTTGTTTGAAAGGACTATTAAAATTGTTACACTCTTGGCAAGACTTAACAAGAACAAAAAGAAAAGGCATACATAATCAATATTATAAATGAAACAGGTATTCCACACAAATCCTATAAGCATTAAAAAGATAGTAAAGAAGATACTATGAATAATTTTAAGTTAACGTGAAAATTCATATAAAATTGACAAATTCGTAGAAAAACACAGCTTAACAAACTGACAAAAGAAGTAGTAGTTTCATATATACTTTTTTGAGACAGGGTCTCACTCTATTGCCCAGGGCAGAGTGCAGTGATGTATCATAGCTCCCTGCAACCTCAAATGCCTGGACTCAAGCGATCCTCCTGCCTCAGCCTCCCAAGTAGCTGGGACTACAGGCGAGTGCCACCACGCCCAGCTATTTTCTATTTTTTGTAGAGACGAGGTCTCACTATGTTTCTCAGGCTGGTTTTGAACTCCTGGCCTCAAGTGATCTTCCCACCTCAGCCTCCCAAAGCTCTGGGATTACAGGGATGAGCCACTGCATGTGGCTGTGAAGTATTTTTTAAAAAAATGATATATCATACATATACATGCTGTTTTTAAAATAAGAATTTTGACTTTCCAATATTCTTCATTACCAGAGGTATTTTTGAAGAAATCCCTTTAATTTTAAGAAATATGAAAAACATTAAGAGGTAGAGTCATATTTTTTAAATTTATCTTTAGAAGTTTATCATTAATTGATTTTAAAAAACTGTTAATTAATTCCCTGCTATAAAAAGTATTCTCACATTTCCTCTCATTCCTTTTCCATCACTTTCATATTTTTATTAGTTATGTTATCAATTTTACACTCACATAAACATGTTATTTTATATTCATAATCCCCACAATCATCCAATACTTGCTCTGTATTTAAATAGATTCGTAGGTCACCCCAATCCCTTTCTTTTTACTCAATGTTCAGTTATCTTTTAGCTAACTGTATTTTATCATAGTTTTTTTTCAAGAGGCACTGAATTCATTTTGTTTTTTCCATGTTTATGAAAGTCTGAATTATACACGTCTTACCTGTAGCATAATGTTTTGTCACATGTTCTTTTTCAACTTTGTAGACATTCCTTCATTTTTCTGGAACTAAATGTTGCTTTAGCGACCTGATACTTCCCTTCCCCATCTGTTATGTGCTTTCTATCCTCTGTATACCTGAACAATTCCTTATTTTTCCTTGAAGTTCAATATTCAATTATTGTAGAAGGGCAACAAAAAGTTACATTAATGCCTGAGAATAAAATGAAGATCTGGACCGAGCTGCTGAAGTTATCTACCCAATTTGCTTTACCCTAGGTCTGGGCATTTGAGTGAGAATTCTCTGGATTTTGCAGCTCACCAATTTAGTTTCTGAGGAATGAGAAAGGTTTAAAAGAGCCTAGCTCTGCTGTACTACTTTTTCTACTCTAGAGTCTTTTATTTCCTTGTCTGTCCCCTTTTAACATTTATGGCATTAGGTTGGTCCCCTTTATTGTTTGATTGGTGTTGAATTTCCTTTGCTGATTTTTTTTTTACTTTTTAAAAATTTTCTTGTTCACTTTGTTAGGTATTAGAGGAAAGGAAAACTAGACAGATTTTGCTTTTTTCATCATCTTGAGATGGAGTCCTCTGGACCAGTTTAGATAGCATTAAAATGAACAGTTCCTTGAAAATTTGAAAGAACTTACTCTTAAAACTATCTGGGCCTGTCGCCTTTTGTTGGAGTGATGTATGGTGGTGGAGAGTTTATAGGTACAATTATTTGATAGTATTTTCCAACTATTATTGAAAAATAATATGGTCTATCCATATTTTCACATCTTTTTAAATCAATATTGGCAATTAATTTTTTTCTCTGGAAAAAATTTCACTTTATTAATATAATTAAAATCCTAAGCTCATATTACATGCAATATTCTATTGTAACAGAATTATTATGCTCACTGTCCATAGTTACATCTCTTTTAAAAATCCTAGTGTGTGTCTCTCTATCCCATGTTAATCTATTACAGAATAGCTGAGATATATGTACTAGAAATCAATCAGTTTTAATCATTCCTCATTATAGGCAGTTTTCCTTTTCTCTCACATATTGTTTAATGTTTCTTTTAAATTTTTCTCATTCTATTTTTCTTCTCTTCTTCATTCTTTGACCTGAGAATGGTCTGTTAGCACCCTCACCAATTTTCATTATAGTGAAAAATATTTGCTGGACTTGGATTAATAAAGAGAGGATATGTTTTCATTTGAGACCTGAATTCTGCTACAAACTTTTCAAAATGCCTTTTTCATATCATATAATCACTATCATTGGTCTATGGATGCTCTCAAACCCAAGATATCCTAAAAGGAGTACATTTTATCTACAATGCTCACCATCAACTGGCAGGTTTTGTGAAAAATCTTCAAGTTCTTCTTGTGAGAGCTCAATCCCCATATTTTCCAGAAATGCGTCCAGGTTATTTTTTTCAACCTTTCCTCCTTAGGAGAGACAAAGTATCATAAAAAAGACACCAGGATGCAAAAAAAAATCCTTAATATTAATAATTTATATGTGTTATGGTTATCACTTTAATCAGGAAGACATAAGGTTCAATAAGACCTAGCCAAGGGTACAAATAGGTTCAACATTAACACTAGAAGTAGAATCTCACCCTCTGACTGTATCTTTTGTTTATATCAGCACAGTGCCAGTTCTATAGGATGCTGGATAATTTTCCAGGGAATTATGGCATAGAATATCTAACATATCCATAAATATTCGGAAAATATATATGCTTTTTAATTTAATAAAAATGAATTTGTATAAATAAAAAATAGGAGTATCTCTGAAATTCATCTGCTTTCTCACCATACTTTGCACTCACTTTCAAGAGTCTTTATACCATCCAGCAACCTTTTTTTATGCACCTTTCCTTCAGCTGTAAGAAAAGACATAATTCAGGTGAGAGAACAATAATAAGGGAGATTTGCCTAAACAATAGAAATTCTACAATTATTCCCCTAATTCCATGATTTCAAAAAGATAAGACTTTTTAATGATTTTCCCTGAAATTAACCTTATTTGCTCTCAATTAGTAACACAGGTCATTTGGAAAAAGACTTTAATGAGGCAAATCTGTTCACTTTTACACCAAAGCAATGATTATTAGCTTTAAAATTTGAAACATATATCCCATTGATTTACTTTTATCTCTTTTCTTACACCCTTTACTCTTCCATTTTATATACTCCCATGCATTCTCAGGCATACTAGTGCAATCAAGGACAACAATACACATCTTATTGCCATAACTGAGTGAAACAGCTGTTGTTTATTATAATAAAAATCAAATAACCCAGATTTCTAAAAGCAAAAATCTAGTAATGCTAAAGGAAAACAAATTTTCTAAAAAAACGTGGTAACAATTTGGCACCATTTTAGAAGAAAATCTCACAATCCAGCACTCTAAAGTCCTTTAAAGGATACATATATATTTTAAATTCTTACCATCAAGTGGTAGAGTTTTTACTAAATGCAAGTATTCCTTGTCTGTAACTTCTACTTTCATGTCTTTTAGAGCATTTTCTAGGTCACTGCCATCTACCTGTTCTCCTAGATAAAAGATAGAAACGGTGACAAAAAAGAATTTGAGAAGAACACAAAATTACTGATTTTTGTACAATCAAATACTGCTAACTAATGATATTTTCACTCATGCACCATTAAGACAATTTCATGGGTACTTAAAAATCATGTATTGTACAACAAAATGTTCAGATTTATAATCACCTTGATTAATTATGTAAACAGGTAAAAACAAAACAAATAATTTGGTTCCTTTCTTAGAAAATAGAAATTTAAATATTTTTCCTGATAGTTTTGGAATGATCATTATGTTAGGAGCAGTGCAATGTGAGGTACATAAATTTTATCTGGAAAGGCACATAAATTACATGCTTTATATTAATTATTAAATAATACAATGTACATGAAAATGCACATAGTATATGCTTGTTAGAGAGTATGTTTCAAAAATGAGGCTTCAGCCAGCATTACCCTGATAGCAAAGCCAGACAAGGGCACTACAAGATAAGAAAATTATAGGCCAATATCTCTGATGAACATAGATGCAAAAGTCATCAAGAAAATACTAGCAAACCTAATTCAATAGCACATTAAAAGGAATGTACTTCAACCAAAAGGGTTTGGGACAATAAAGTCCATATATGACAAAACCATAGCTAACATCATGCTCAATGGTAAAAAGTTAAATCTTTTCCTCTAAGATCAGGAGCAAGACCAGGAAGCCCACTCTCATCGCTATTATTTTATATAGTACTGGAAGTTCTAGTCAGAGCAATTAGGCAACAGAAAAAAAAGTAAAAGGCATTCAAGTTGGAAAGGAAGAAGTTAAATTGTCTCTGGATGATCTGTATGATGACATGATCCTATATGAAGAAAACCCTAAAGACTCCACCAAAAAACTATTAGAACTGATAAACCAATTCAGTATGGGTGCAGGATACAAAATCAACATAGAAAAATCACTAATGTTTCTATGCAGTAACAGTGAACTACCTGAAAAAGAAATCAAGAAAACAATCCCATTTCCAACAGCTACAAAAAAATTACTTAGGCTGGGTGCGGTGGCTCATGCCTGTAATCCTAACACTCTGGGAGGCCGAGGCAGGAGGATTGCCTGAGCTCAGGAGTTCAAAACCAGCCTGAGTGAGAGTGAGATCCTGTCTCTACTAAAAATAGAAAAATTAGCTGGGTGTCATGGCATGTGCCTGTAGTCCCAGCTACTTGGGAGGCTGAGGCAGGAGCATCACTTGAGCCTAGGAGTTTGAGGCTGCAGTGAGCTATGATGATGCCATTGCACTCTACCTAGGGTGACCGAGTGAAACTCTGTCTCAAAAAAAAAAAATTACTTGGGAATAAATTTAATCAAGGAAAGAACTGTACCCTGAAAACTATAAGACACTGATGAAAGAAATCGAAGAAGACACAAATAAATGAAAAGATATCCCGTGTTCATGGATTGGAAGAATTAATATTGTTAAAATGTTCATACTACCCAAAGTGATGTATAGATTCAATGTTATCCCTCTCAAAATTACAATGATGTTTTTCATAAAAATAGAAAAACAATCCAAAAATTCACGTGGAAACAAAAAAGACCTCCAATAGCCAAAGCAATCATGAGCAAAAAGAACAAAGCTGGAGGTATCATACCACCAAATTTGAAAATCTACTACACAGCCATAGTAATCAAAATAGTATGATACTGGCATAAAAACAGACACATCAAACAACGGAACAGAATAGAGAGTCCAGAAATAAATCCACACATTTACTGTGAATTGATTTTAGATCAAAGTGCCAAGAACACACAATGGGGAAAGGACAGTCTTTTCAATAAATTGTGCTGGGAAAACTGGCTATCCATAGGCAGAAGAAGGAATTAGACCTTTATCTCACCCATTTACAAAAATCAACTCAAAGTGGATTAACGACTTAAATGTAAGACCTGAGATTGTAAAACTACTAAAAGAAAATGTAAGGGAAAAGCTCTATGATTTTGGTCTGGGGAATGATGTTCTTGGATAGGACCCCAAAAGCACAGGCAACAAAAACAAAAATAGATGAATGATATTGCATTGAACTAAAAAGCTTCTACACAGCTAAGGAAACAATTAATAGGGTGAAGAGGCAACCCAAAGACTAGGAGAAAATACTTGTAAGCCATATATCTGATAAGAGGCTAATATCCAAAATATATGAGGAACTCAAACAATATCATAGTAAGAAAACAAATAGCCTGATTAAAAAATGGGCAAAGGACCTTAATAGACATTTCTCAAAAGAAGCCATAAAAATGGCCAACAAGTATTTGAAAAAAATGCTCAACATCACTAATTATCAGGGAAATGTAAGTTAGAACCACAATGAGATATCACCTTACACTTGTTAGAATCGCCATTGTCAAAAAGAAGAAAGATAAAAAGTGTTGGTAAAGATGTAGAGAAAAGGGAATCCTTGTATACTGTTGATGGGAATATAAATTAGTATAGCCATCATGGAAAACAGTATGGAGGCTTCTTAAAAAATTAAAAATAGAACTACCATATGATCCAGCAATTCCACTACTAGGTATATATCCAAAGGAAATGAAATCAGTATGTTGAAGAGATAGGTGTACTCCCATGTTCATTGCAGCATTATTCATAATAGCCGAGATATGGAATCAACCAATAAAGAAAATGTGGTATAAAAATACAATGGAATACTATTCAGCCTTAAGATAGAAGGAAATCCTGTCATTTGCAACAACATGAATAAACCTGGAGGACATTATGTTAAGTAAAACAGACAAGTACCGCATGGGAAGTGTAAAAAAGCTGAATTCACAGGAACAGAGTAAAATGGTGGTTACCAGAAGCTGAGAATGGGAGGATTGGTGGAGACTGGTCAAAGAAGACAAAGTTTCAGAAGGTAAATTTGAGAGATTTATTGTACATTATGGTGAGAACAGTTAATTGCAATCCATTGTATCTTTAAAAATTGCTTAGAGAGTAGACTTTTTAAATGAAAAGTTCTTTGATTTTATTATTTATTAGGGAAATGTATATGATGAACAGAATAAAAATACCTATTTACACTCACTGGATTGGCAAAAAAATTTTTTTTGCAGTTTAAAAAAAGATTTTATTTATTTATTTACTTATTTCCTTTTGTTTTTAGTTGATATATATTGTACGTATTTATGGGATACAGAGTGATATTTCAATAAATGTATACAATGTGTAATTATCAAAATTAGGGTAATTAGCACATCCTCACCTCAAACATTTATCATTTCTTTCTGTTGGGAACATTCAAAATCCTCTCTTCTAGCTTTTTGAAAATGTACAACAAATTATAGCTAACCATATTTACCCTGCAATGCTGCAGAATACCAGAACTCATTCCTTCTACCTAGCTTTAATTTTGTATCCTTTAGCCAACCTCTCCCATCCACCCATAGCACCTCCCTTCCTAGGCTCTAGTGCCCACAATTCTACAAGAGGAGATTTTAAGTGTTCTCACCCCCTCAAAAATGGTAAGGATGTGAGGTAATGCATATGTTAAATAGCTTGATTTTGCCATTTTACAATGTATACATATATCCAAACTTCATGTTGTAACCATAAATATATACAATTTTTGGCAATTAAAAAAAATAGGGCCTCTGTCTTCCATAACTTTTTGTTTTCCATTTTTTGTAGTAAATAATCTTTTGATTATTACAAATACTTTTATACTTTGCAACTTTGGGAAAGGAAAATCATTTTGGGTTAATTAAGCTTTTTGGTTTAAATCAACAGAAAATGAATATCTGGAAGCTTAATGTCTGCAAAGTCAAGAATCTTAAATTTTTAGTAAGTAAATTAGATATTTTATATATTTCATAGTGTGCATATCTGGTATGGATTTCTTTTTATTTATTTTGCTTGGGATTCACTTTGCTTCTTTAAATTGGTACCATTTATCTGTTCTGTAAAGTTCTCTTCAAATATTGCCTCTGCCTCATTCTCTCTTTTCCTCTTAGCGTTCTAATTAGATATATGTCATATTTTCTTATCTATTCTCTAAGTCTCTTAACCTCTCTGTATATTTTCCATTTCTTTGTCTTTCTGTGCTAAATACCTTATAATTTCTGAAGTTCCTTAGTTCTTTCTTTCTGTCTTCTTTTTTTTTTTTTTCTGAGGCAAGGTCTTGCTCTTGTCGCCCAGGCTACAGTGCAGTGGCTGCACACAGCTCACTGCAACCTCAAACTCCTGGGCTCGAGAGATTCTTCTGCCTCAGCCTCCTGAGTAGCTGGGACTACAGGCGTGCACCACCACACCTGACTAATTTTTCTATTTTTTGTAGAGACACGGTCTCAGTCTTGCTCAGGCTGGTCTCGAACTTCTGGCTTCAAGCAATCCTCCCACCTCAGCCTCCCAAAGTGCTAGGATTATAGGCCTTAGTTCTTTCTTTAGCTGTTGATACATTGCTGCTAAATCCTTCAAACGAGTTTTAAATTTGTACTACTATTTTCATTTCCTGAAGGCCTATTTGGTTCTTTATCAAATCTGCTTGCTCTTTACTCATATATATTAAAGCCTCTCTTTTAATTCATAAACTATATTAAGGATGCTTATTTATTTTTTGTCTGATAATTTCAAAATCTAAAATCTTTGTTGATCTGATCCTGCTTATGTTCTTGATGGCTCTCACTCGCAGTGCCTTGTTTCTTTGTATGTTTAATAATTTTAAACTGAGCTGCTCACCTTATGTGAAATTCCTTGTTTTGAGAAGATGAGTTCCTTCAGTGAGTGTCTGAATTTCCTTATGTCAGTTCCCTGGGGGCATTTGCCATTTAGGATTACTTTAAATTAAATTCACAGGAAGAGGTATTTCTCAGGAATTTGACATGTAGGCTTGTGTGAAGGTCATCTGTGTTTACAAATTGAGGCAGGCAATTTTCCTTACAGTCCAGGGGAGTAGGTGGTTAGGTTAATTTCTAATTCACTTTCACTGTTATGCTGTATATGTAGTCTTTGGAGTCTTAGCCTTAGGGGAAGTCTCCTATTATACTGCCCACCTTGGGTGGGCTCTGGGATTTGCTTCCTCTCCATTGAGTTCTGGCAGACTGTGAAAACTATGCTCAGATTCATTTAGTTCAGCAAATACTTATAGAATGGCTTCAAGGCTCTTGTTTCTTGGGTCTCAAACTTCATAATTTTTGGTCTGAGTATTCCTTCTAGTTTACAAGTTCCTGGAAAAATTTAAGAATGTTCTATAAATTTGATTTTATCTGCATTATTAGTTGTTTTCAGTGTCCAGGCCCCTCGTCCACCATATTGCTAGAAATGGAAGTCCTCTCAGAAGGTATGTTAGATAAGTGTATATGGGTAGCTACATACTTGTTGATGTTCTACTGGGCTGTCACCCTTTCTTCTTGCTATGCCCTTTTCTTTCTCTCCTGGATGAGCAGTAGCTATTTCACAGGGCTATTCCTTTGTAATTCCAGAGATAAATGAGACTACTCAGATTATATCAGCTTCAGAGCTTTGGAAAGACATATGTCTGCATCTTTATGAAAAGAAATTGCCTTTTCTATTCCCTAGCAGTTACCATTGGCTCTTCTTTTCTACTCTGTTAATGAATTGGGTTGGAGGGCTCCTTCCATCATATCCATACAACCAGGTCATATGATAGCCTAAATAGTGTCAAGAGCAATGGTGCCCTAGCCTATGGAGGAGGCATGTCAGGGGAACTCGATGTAGCTTTAGTAGTGAAGACCCCTCTCCTGTGCACTTGGACCCAGCTGTGCACATATCAGGAGCAACAGTGGGTTCATTTCTCCTCCATTGTCTTTTGTCTACAATGAGAATTCATATAGCTATTAAGAATAAAAAACTACCTATATTCCTAAAGAAAGACTAATTGTTCCATAGCCATGGTACCAAGTAACCATCAGAACTGGTTTTAAATCTGTTTAATCAGTCAATGGAAAAATTATCAGAAGTAACACATTTCTGCAAGCCAACCAATCAGTGACAGCCCCTTGCTTCTGAAGGTCAGCCACATGGGAACAGTCAGACTTTAATGAACAGTTTTGTGTATACTAACTAATTGATAATGGTTTTACCTGAGAAACCATGTTTCTACAGATGATGTCAACCTACTCATGCCTCTGAGTTTGCTCATCCCTCACCTCTACACTTCCCTAAAATCTTAAATAAGACCAGCATTTTGCTCTGCACAGTAGAGACTCTGCCTACCAGCTTTGTGTTTTTTATTTCTGATAATGAATAGTTGTGTCAGCCTTTAAGAATTCTAGAGGGCCCACTTACTTTTAAGATCACCATCTGGCAGCATTCCATTGGACCATTAGATGAATAGGTATACTCACCAGGAACTTTGTGTGTAATTTCTTTCTTTCTTTCTTTCCTTCCTTCCTTCCTCCCTTCCTCCCTTCCTCTCTCTCTCTCTCTCTTTCTTTCTTTCTATCCCTCTCTCTTTCTTTCTTTCTCTCTCTCTCTTTTCTTTGACAGGGTCTTGCTTTGTCACCCAGGCTGGAGTGCACTGGCATGATCATAGCTCAACGTAACCTTGAACTCCTGGGCTCAAGCGATCCTCCTGCCTCCTGCTTCCTGAGTAGCTAGGACTACAGGCACATGCCACCACGCCTGGCTGATTTTTTTATTTTTATTTTTTGTAGAGATGAGGTCTCACTATGTTGCCCAGGCTGGCATTGAACTCCTGGCCTTAAGCAATACTCCCGTCTAAGCCTCCCAAAGTGCTAGGATTACAGGTGTGAGCCACTGAGCCTGGCCTTTTGTGTACAATTTCTATTTGTCCTTCACATTTGCTGCCACATGAGTCAAAATTTTGACCTCTGACTGGTTTTATAGTGTTCTTGTTGGCAAATTAATTTTGTTATCCTAGGATTTATCTTTGTCATTAGTGCTAGATCTTTGTGTAATGTAATTAGACTTTTTGATTTGTGACTTTTTGGTTTTTGAGTGTGATATTTGGTAAATATTTTTGCTGTTAACTTGCCTATTCTTCCACTACTTGTTTTGCTTTTACTTTTGTCTGTCTATTTGAATAAAGTCTTGTCTCACTTATTTTTGTTTTGTTCTGATTGTCTTATTTCTGTTGAATGTATAAGTGAAGATTTCATAAAGGATGGATGAAACCATAGGCCCAATTCAAACCCGACTTAAGGACTAATGGTGGTAGGTTTGTTGGACCAGCAATGAATTCTTGCAGAGGCAACTAGTCAAACTTAAAAAATCTCTGTGAAAGCACCCCCTATTTTTTCATTTGTGAAAGAAAGTCACCTTTAAAGTTCTGTATTCCCAGTAAAATGTGGTATATGTATACCATGGAGTATTACCCAGCAATAAGGAACAACAGTGAATTAACACATCTGGTATTATCCTGGTTGGAGCTAGAACCCATTCTTCGAAGCGAAGTGTCACAGGATTGGAAAAACAAGCACCACTGGTACTCACCATCAAACTGGTACTAACTGATGAACACTTACATCACACAGGGCAATAACATTCATCTGAGGGCGGGCGGGCGGGAGGGGGGTGGAAGGGATGGGAAAAACTCTCACTGAATGGATGTGGGGAGCACAGTTTGGGAGACGACCACGATTGTGGCTCTGACACGGGCAGAACAGGGGCAATGTGTATGGCCAAAGTGTTGTACCCCCATGATATTCTGAAATTAAAAAAAAAAATTAAAAAAATAAAATAAAATAAAATAAAATAAAATAAAAAAATAAAATTCTGTATTCCAGGGTCAATGATTTTTAGGTTATTGATAGTACAGCCCTTCATAACCTTTGCTTGGCTGGGGAACCTAATTGGCATTTATAAGCACATACTTCTGATTGACTTTAATGACTCTTTTTGGTTCATCATGGGTTCATTCATGTCTGTCTAAATGACCTCTTTTATTTACATTAGTAAATGCCAACAATTTTTACTTAGAAAAACAATGGCTATTTTGGAACACTTTTGACATGTAAGAATTAAAAAAATTAATACATGTAAGAGGATCTCTAAAAATTAGGAAAAAAGCCCACCTTGGAAATATATTCTTTAATTGGTACATATGCCAGCCGCAAAACAAAATGCAATCTCCAAAATAGTCTCTCTCAGCTTCTGAAACCTACCCTCCTTTCATTATTCCCTCTCTTTCAGCTTTCCACACTGCTGGCTAATACTCCCTCTACTCTTTCACCTTCCCTGACCTCCAAAATGAGGAACCTTCGTCTTGGGTTTTTTCAGAAAAAGGATCAGTGAATTGCACAATATCTCCTAAAAATTGATAGACTAGAAAACGGTTCTACAAAATTTAAATTTAAACCCTGGTTTAGAGCTGAGTTAATTATAATGAAGGATTTTCTTAAATTTCAGGGCGTTAGAAGTTTATTGTAGAATTGAAGTTTTTGTTAGCTACTTATTGTTGTGGACTACCAGATCTATGTATCAACTAATTTACTTAATAGCTTCTAAGGTGGAGAAAATAATTAAAAGCAGCAGAGTAAGAAAGACAAGAGAAAATTTAAATAACTCAGCTGTGCCTAATTAAAAAATTGACCTTGAGAGGGTATTACATAGGACCATTTCAGAAGCCTTCCTATCAAGTGTAGATAGGATAAAGATTCAAAATTTCAAACAAAATAAATATGAGAAATAGATTTCAGGAAACTTCCAAAACTTATTCTGGGATAGGCCTGATAGCTAAAGTAAAGGGAGCTTTGTGTTCTCTTTGTACGAAAGGACTCAGACCTGAATTAGGAGACATAGAAAACACAAATCGAAATGGAAAATTGCCAATAGATAGTCTTCCAAATATAAACAAGATCAAAAGGTCCTCTCTTCACGCACAGCTGGGAATCTATGAATGAGGACACCTATACCAAGCAGAAGGGCTGTTTAAAAAAAACAATATTTAACCATATTGGCTAAGAAACAGAGGACAACAATTCGAAATCTATGCAATGATATTGCTCCAAGGGAGATATGGCATCTGAAAATTTCCTATTCTTTCTCTATGTACCCAAACAGGATGAACATAGCAATACTTGTTTTCTTGTTACAGTTCATGTTTTCATATCCCACTACTGTAACTCAATCCCTTAAAGTTAAAGTTGTTGAAAACAAGAGAGGCAATTGATGGTATAACACGGAGAAAAGTTGTGTGGGTGTGTGGTGTGATGACATACTGTGAGAAATAAAGTAGTTTTGTCTTAAAATTATAATCTCTGATTGTTTCAGAATATGAAAGAAGATAGTAAAAGACAAACTCAAGTGCACATTAAATTGTAAAATTCTTGAGGGGAAATTAACTTTATTCTAAACTACCAAAGTAGTGGGAATTTCTAACAATATTCAGTCCTTTTCTAAGTCCCATCCTGTATCGGTTATTCTTGATCATTATCAGAAAAACATTCTTCTTCTCTGTGGCACATACCTACAAATTTTATAGGTAAGGATCTACTTTTGACCTAGACGTTAATAAAACTATACTTTTATGATTCAAGAAATAACCAAAGAACTAGCCATGTCCCAGAATCCCTGTGGGCAAAAGACTGCACTGATATAGGTAAAATAATTGAATCAGAATCCAAAAGAGTCCAGACTGATTCTTCCCAGATGCTCATAAATCTTTCTTTTTATGAGTATGTAAAAGGCTAGGCTATGCTTCAGGCCTGTAACACAGCATATCAATAGCATACATAAAAGACCTATTGCTTATTGCAGCTTGTTCCTTAATTCCTAGCCTTGGCTATATCCTGCTTGCTTTAGAGCAATTGCAGCTTCTAAAATTAGTCAAAGTATCTTCAGATCTCATATTAGGATCATCCTTAAATGATGGTACTACATGCAGTTACAATCACTATTGCTAACTGAAAATACCCAATATTTTTGGATTAGTTGGTTAACTAATTGTGAAATACTATTACTTTCTTCCCATATTACTATCCATTGGTATAACACTCTCAATGCAGTGACTATTACCTTTACCTTATATAGATTTCTATTTCTGTAATTGTAATTTCTATAATTATATTTCTGCAGTTCAAGTTCAAGAAGTATCCATGGCCCAAACAGATTTTTTGGGCATTTCATTACCAAATTCTGATTTAATATCATTTGTTTGTTATCTTAAAAGTAAAAAGGACCATACTAGGCCAAACTAGGCATGCAAGGCAAATTTTATGAGATCTTAAGACTTGAGAATAATCCTCTTTGGCTTGATACTGTGCCCTGTGGTCCACTGGGATGGAGGTCCATCTTCTGAACCCATTGGAGCACTTCTGGTACCACTGGGATGGAGGTCCCACTTTCTGGACCCACTGGACCCACTGGAGTGGTAGTCCTGTCCCTGCAGCTTTTCTGGGAAGGGGTTGGGCCCCTGAGGCTCTGGGCAGCCCCACTCCCATGGTCTGGGTGGAGGTCATCTGGCTTATGGAAAGTGAGGTGATGGTCCCCTCTTTTGAAATCAAGGAGGCAGTCCTGATGATCTTTGAATTGCCTTCAGGGTCATTCTTCCATTGTCTTGGACAATAGTTTCTGGCTTCTATTGAGATGGCTGACTAATCTTATCAAATGGTCATTTGGCTACACCCTTTGTGTTTACTACTGAATAGGCTTTCTCATTCTTTTCAATATGGATAAGATGAGAATTTTCCAAATTTTTCAGTTCAGTTTTTTTCTTAACAATTTCATCTCTAAGTTGTCATCTCCTCTTGTATTTTACTATAAACAGTCAGGTGGAGCCAAGTCGCACTTTCAACACTTTGCTTAGAAATTGTTTCAGCTAAATATCCAATTTCATTGCTCACAAGTTCTACCTTCCACAAAACACTAAAAGAAGAACATGATTCAGCCAAGTTCTTTTGCCACTTTATAACGAGGATTGACTTTTCTCCAGTTTCCAATAACATGTACCTAATTTCCACATAAGACCTCATCAGGATGGCCCTTACTCTCCATATTTCTACCAACATTTTGTTTATGATTATGTAGATATTCTCTAAGAAGACTGAGGCTTTCTCAAAAACTCTCTTTTTCTTTCCAAGCCCTCCCCAGAATCACTTTTAAAGGCCTATTTACAGTAAAGTAGGCTTTTTCTAGCATGTACCTCAAAACTCTTCCAGCCTTTATCCATTACCTAGTTCCAAAGCCACTCCCACATTTTTAGAAATTTGTTACAGTAGAACCCCACTCCTGGCACCAATTTTTATCTTAGTCTGTTTAGACTGCTCTCACAAAGTACCATAAACTGGGTGGCTCATAAAGAACAGAAATTCATTTCTCACAGTTCTAGAGGCTAGAAAGTCCAAGATCAAGGCACCAGTAGGTTCACTCTTTGGTGAGAGATGGTTCATAGATGGCCATCTTCTTGCTGTGTCCTCACATGGTAGAAAGGATGAGGGAACTCTCTGGGGTCTCTTTATAAGGACACTAATCTTATTCATGAGGGCAGAGCCCTCATGACCTAGTCACCTAATAAAGGCCCCACTTCCTAATACACATTGGGGGTTAGGATTTCAACATGAATTTTGGGAGGATAAAAACATTCCATCTCTAGCAAAAGTGGTAAATGGAAATCATCTGCTGACCCAAGATCCTCAGAACAAGTGTAAAACTACCAAGGCCATCAGAACAAGAAAACACTGATTGTCAGTGTTTTGTATATTCTTCACATTTATTCTTATTCTTTTTTGGTCATATTTTTCCTTTTTACTGATTTACTATCATACCTTTATGAGTTAGCCTGTCATTATCTCCCTTACTACTAATAACAACTTACTGAAGTTTAAGTTTTACTAGCGACAATCACTTTATAGAGTTAGGACAAACTTAACTCTATAATTCAGTTTTTACTAGCCAACCAATTTAAAGAATTACTAGCTAAGTTCTGTTGGCTAAATTCTAAGTGCATGACTGTCTAACAGCCTCAATGGCTCTTGTTTCCTTACAAAGAGTCCAAGGGGATAGAAAACTTTCTGGGGAAATATATAATAACTGGTGGAACAGATTCCTAAGTATAATGGATACCATCCACAGGAATTATTTAACTCAAGATTGTGATAAAAAATTTGTACCTCATTTTGATTAACCTAGTATATAATATACTTCATGCCCTATTGAATACAATAAACCAGTTAAAATTCCCTAGATAAATGACAGAACAGCTTGAATTTTCTTTTGGTCAACTACAGGCGAATTTGCACCATTGACAATTGTTTATAAAGAATTGTACTTGGATTCACACTACAGGTGAAATTTAAATCTAAGCTAAAAGAAAAGACAACTTAGTTATTTAATGTAGACTCAAGGCATTACTTGGACTAGTTTTCATTCAGGTCTGACAAATATCTGACCATGATTTTAGAGTACTTTCCAGTCCCTTCTGATAATATTTTCAGTTAGTTTTGTTTGTCTCATAGCTGTTTGAGTTCAGCTTTTCAGAGTCTTGAATGTTTCTATGCAGCCACTGTACCAACAGTTAATTCAACAAATAATTCAAAGACAAAAACAGGATGAAATAATCCTGACTGACATTGAGATGTCAGCTCATCTCGAGAATCAGCAATAGTGGAGAAGGTCTGGACAATTCCTAATGGTTTCTCCTGTGGCTTTGGTTGAGGGAGGACCAAAAGGTGGAATTAGAAGTAAAAACATTCCCACATTATGAAGAAAGGTCTGTTATCATGGCTATAGAACAGTATCAAATGATTCCAAATTATGAAAAACAAAACAAAATATGTCCTGGTACAGTAGCATCTTCTGTTGCTAGATGAGCAACAAAGACATGAGGATACCTGCTGTATTATGCAGAGTAAATATCAGACTGAGAAATATAACACTGTCTGTTATTTATAGTAAAAGTTATGTCCTCATAATGTAGGAGAAAAACACTACATATAATATGAAGCTAACATAATTGCCCAGAAAATTATGATATTGTTGATGATCTATTAAAATAATATGTCTGCAGATAGTATCTCAGTTATTACCTATGAAATTTGAAGTATCCTATGTCTTGTGCAAAGACCTAGTATCTTTATTTGTTGCAAAAGCATAGGTGATCCAAAGCAGGTAGGTAAAAATGTTTAATTAGTGAAAGATTAAAATGGTGAAACTATCAAGAGAATGAAGGGATGGTAGGAAATATCATTAAAACAGTGTAAAGAATGAAGTAATTTCTCACTTACCTAAAACAGCACCCAATTCTTTCATCACCTTGTTTAGTTGGACTTTTCCTTTAGCTGTAAGACAGGCAAAATTCAGGTACTGATAAAGCAAACTCAGAAAAAACCCACAAAGCATGGGGTGGGGAACCTGTGGCCTTCTAGGTCCTTAAGTGTGGCCTTTTGACTGAATCCAAATTTTACAGAACAAATCCTTTTATTAAAAGAAGGATGAAGCTTTTCTTGCCTCCTTTGGTGCTTAAAAACGAACAATCTTGAAATGAGAAGTCCACAGGTGCCCCGTCCACTTGAACCATAAAGTTTATCTCAGGTAAAATGTTCTCTCAAGTCTTTTGGATACAATCTGTTTCTCATTCCATGTTTCTCTTAGAATGGCTAACACATACTGGTATAAATTTAAGGCCATTTTTATGACATTATGTTATTTTTGATCATTAGAGAAAGACAATGAAAGAATCCCAGGCAAAGGAGCAATGAAGAGCACAGTATGTGGGATTCTAAAGCTTTTAAATCTTTCCTGAGGGAAAAGAGCCACCGGGAGAATGGGGAATGGAGAGATAGCCAAGAGAGGCTGACTGGAGTCAGAGTGGTGCCCTGTAAAGGTTAACAGTTTAGACTTAGACCTTTAGACTACCTGGATCTGGAAATATACAGCATTGAAGAAAAGATAAAAATCATGGCTCCATGAAGTTTACATTAAGTTGTTTTATTCATGGCTATATCCCTAAGACTGTAACAGAGACTAGTACAGAGGTGTTCAATAGATATCTGTTCAATAGATATTTATATCAATGGATCATAAGTAAATAAGTTAATTAGATGGGCAAAATCATAAAAATGCTTAGCACTGTGCCTGACATATTGTTAGACTTAATGCATATAAGCTATGAAGGGTCATTGAATGGTTTTAATTTGAGGAATAACAATGTCAGATTTTTCACCTTAGCTAATCATCCTGGCTAGTTTATGCAGAATGAATTTAAGGCAACAATATGGCCGTTAGACCACTTAGGATGCTTTTGTAGTAGTCTGAGCCAGGGATGATGAGAATCCGAATTAAGGGCTAAGTAGCAAAGATGGAGAAAGATTTGGAATATTTTTGAGAGGAAAAAAATGAGGAAGCATGGGAAGCTAATTTGCAGATTATTGCATGGGTAACTATGGGTTGATAATGGTGACATAGAAATAAAAAAAAAATCAAGAATTAGGGGTGAATTAGTTTACTTGTTTATATGCTGAGTGAAAAATCTATGTCTCAATAAGGATTTGTTGATATAGGAGAAGATCTCTTAATTGATCTCAATTTAACAAACCTGATGATCTAAACTTCATTTTTCATTCCTACTTGTGAATTCCTACATTCAGACTGATGTTGATAGCATGCCAAACTTTCATGGCTACTAAGCTTCAATTTTAATAAGCCAGTGCATTTGTGTTCTTATGGCTTGAGTTGTTGAGTTTGTTTCCAGACTTGTTTATAAACAGTTCTACTTTTTAGTAAATTGATGATAATTTAATCATTAAATAAACTGATGAACTATAAATAGAAAAGGGGGAGTTTTTCCCATACAAGCAGATTTGAATGATTTGGAAAGTTCTGGTGAAGGTGAATTGCTAAAAATTTCTGTTGAATTTGATGTGGATAAGATAACTGTAAAAAGAGGAGAGAAATAATTAAAATCTAGACAGATTCTGACTGAAATTTCTAGTCAACTTTTAAAAAAGCCTTTGTTCCTCTTAAAAGAAACTGAAATTGGGAGTGTAGACAATAAATAAGTATGTTTATGCAAGAAAATCTCCAAAGATCATGCCTACATTAAATGAAAATGGCCTTGGCTTTATTTTTTTTCATTCAAGTAAAGTGTTTAAGGCATGTATATATCATTTTTATGATTCTTTACTTTAACTGGATTTTTAGATTATCTGACCAACTACTTGTGCCAGTCATGCTAGACAAAAGAACTTTGCTATCCTAGACTGAAACTCATGGGATAAATCCAGGTTTCAGATAAAAGATTTGAAATCTGAAACATATACAGGTAAGTGAAATCATCCAGGAAAAGTGTGGTTGTGGAAAGAACAATAGACTGAGAATTGAATTATTATATTACTATCATTTAAGCCAGTGTTTTTCAAAATTTTTGATTATATAAGCCACACCAAGAACTCTGAACACACACACCACACACATGTGTATATACGCACATACAAAATTGATCAAAAGGTTTCATGAAACAATATCTAGACTTACCATATGACATATGCTCTTATATTTTCTATTCTATTCTATATTCCATTAAAAATACTCACTTAACCCATTGGTTTGAGGGGAGGAGGAGAAGACCATTAAAAAAATGAGCCTTAGGAAAGGCAGAGAAGATAATTCTGGAGAGTATGAATTACAGCAGCTGAGACTATAGAGGGTTGCAATATAAGAAACAATTTTAATATTTTAAAATTTTTATTTATTATTAAATTACTTATTTTATTTATTATTAAACTTCAGCCAGAGAGCTCAGGTTAGAAAACGATGAGTGGTACACACTGGATTTGTCTACTAAGATGCTGTAGTCAGCAAAGTAAGAGTATCTTTTAATAGTGTGGTGAATGGGGCAGAAGTAAACATGAGGTCATCCTCCTTCCTTGTAAACCTTCCCCTTCCACTTTGAATTCTACTTTATGATCAATCTCTGGCTTAACAAAGTCTGGGGTTTATTTTATGCAGTGTTTAGTATCCCTAGGGGAAGAAACTGAATTTTAGACGAATGGAAATAAAGACAAAGGATTTTTTCCTTAACTTTAAGACTGAGTTCTACTCTAAGCTTTTGAAAAATCATTGATATTTTGATGACCTGGTTTGAGAAATTCTTATTTTCAAGTCTAAAAGAACAAGTACCCCTTAAAAAGTACAGGGGTGATTATGGGGCTCACAGTCATCTGGCAGTCTTTCTGTTAGATCCATGAATTCTTCTTCTGTGATCTTAATCCCCATGTTTTCTAAAAGAGTGTCCAGCTTATTGACATGTACATTGCCTCCTAAGTAAGGAACAAGAAAGGGATATAGTAAAACGGGATGATTCTACAATAGGACTATGCATTCATGCTGCTGTATTACTTTTCTTCTTTACTGAGTATGTGTTTTATTACAATGAAAAAAAATCATTCATCTCTTGGTATTACTAAGATTTCAAGACAAACGCCAAAACTTTAATCATGTCCAGTTAATAAAAGAATAAAAATTTGAACTTATTCCCTCAAATCTTATGTTGGGAACAAACCTATAGAGCAAAATATTCTTAAGGAAGTTTGAAAAGCTAGAACTTAAGATGACTAACATAATATTCTGCAAAACAGGAGTTATTTTTGTTGCCTGTACTTGCAAATTATTTATCTCTGCTTTTGACTGAAATTCTTATTTGACAGCCTTTACTCTTCACCTTTTGTTTTGTGTTTTTAAATTTGGTTTTGTTTCTTTGGGTCTGAGTGAGGAAATATCCAAGAAAGTCTAACACTTTCTGCTAAATCACAGCACGGGAAATTATTTGGTAAATTGCAGATCTACTGAAGGAAGCATAAACAAGGACTCAGACAGGAAAGAAGGATTTATATTTTAACTGTACAAATAAGGGTTTAAGACTAAGCCTTTTTCCTGTGCTTTTTACTCACGTTTCAGTGACTTTATGCCTTTCATCAGTCTTTTCTGATACACTTTTCCATCGGCTATAAGAAATATGACATTTTGAAAATAGAGTCAAAAGATAGTACACATCTCTTAATTTCTGAAAAAGAATTTAAGAATCTTTGCCTAAGGAATATTTCAAATGCAAATAGATAATATACAGACCAAAATGTTCACTCTCAGTGGTACATGAGAAAAATGCAAATCATAACAATTAGATGTACCTCTCCCCTTTTTTCTGTACTAGGAATGTAGGGAAAATAACATTCTCAACTGCTATTTGTGAAAGTTCAAATTACAACAACTTTTCTGGAAGGAAATTTGACAAAATAAATCAAATATCTTCCATTTTGCAACTTTAATAAAAGGAATTTAACCTTGAGAAATTTTAGGATGTTTGCAAAGATTTATCTATAAGGTTGTCAAGTGAAAAAAAGAAATATATTCTTAGATAGGAAACTGGAAATATACATCTCCAGTTTTTGACAGTAGTTATTGCTTTAAGCCAGGTACAGAGATGTTTTTATTTTTGCTTATCTGCTCTATCAAGGTTTTCTATGACAGATACACACATTAACATTGTGAAGAGATAAAAATTACAAATAAATTAATATCCATTATCACATAAATATTATCTATCTAACATATATTTTAAAAGCACTGAAAGGAAATGCACTAAAATATTAATGTTGGTTATCTCTGAGTTATGAAATTAAAAGCATTTTTAATTTTTATGATTTTTTTGGTTTTATTTTGCCTGATAATAAAGTTAAGAAATGTAGCCTTTTCTCAATGTACAATATTATCCACTTGTTGGTAAATTACATATTCTATTCTGCAGAAACACACACAGCTACAGTATTTAGTTTCTTTTTGTCACTTCTCTACTCCTGTTCCTCCCTGTTTCTCTCTCTCTCTACTTTCTTGTCCCTTTTATTTTTCTTTTAATCTGTTTTTACAAGTCCAGCTGATCAGCAAACTGAAGTTGTGAGTAACGAACTTTAACTCTGATAGCAATTTATAGCTGAAAAGTTTGATGGTTTTTAATTAAAAATCTAAGTGATGAAACTTTTCTTTGTATTAGCATTAGCTTTTAACATTTTCAAGCATTTTTAGTTTATTTTGGAATTTTTACATAGCCGCAAAACCAGACTACCAGTGGCATCCGCAGGACTTACCATTAACTGGCAGTGTCTTCACTAGGTTCAAGTGTTCATTAGGCATGAGCTCAATCCCCAAGTTTCCTAAAACACTTTTAAGTTTATTTGTATCAACTTTGTCTCCTTTGAAAGAAAAAAGAGTTGTTGACACATGGCAATTTTAGGATATTATAATGATCTGAAATAATGAAAAACTTGCCCATATAATGTCATCCTCACTTTTATACTCTCACATATTCCAACAGTGTTTAAGGATGAGTGAGACAGAATTTAATCCTTGATTCTTCATAAAAAGGGAGAGTAATCTCCTAAGCCTAGTAGCAAGACATCCTAGCATTAAAGAAAATCAGATTACATAATTGGCTAGTAATTTAGGGTTATCTAGTCTTTTTTCTTTTTAATGTTGAATCATGTGATTATTATTTAAAGCAATGCTATCAACTTAATCCTTTAAAAAATATTCATCTTCCTATTCTCTGTGTCTACCTAGATTTTGACTTTTTAAACCAGAAGTTATTAACTCAAAAGCTCACAAGAGTCGGGAGGTGGAAGAAATGAATGAAATTGGCTGTGGTGGAATGCCTTGTCCAAAGAGGAAAAAAAACACCAGCTATTATTGTGAGGGAATGTAGAGCCAGTGTTGCAAGACTTTACAAAACTTGGTGGCAGTTTGGACTTCACTCATGGGTGGCCAACTTGTGACCTTTGGTTAAAACACTGGTTCAGATCAGCATATCATTGTCAGAAATCACAGAAAATATAATTTATTACTCAAACATCACCATTTATTTTTTATGGCTGAACACTAAATAATTCACAGTCAAAGGCAGAAGAAAAGTTGGATGTAAATATTTCCATTATAAATATGTAAAATGTCAGCATTAATAAATTTATGATATAATATTGGAAAAATACCATGCAAAATATAATAGAAGATTACAGTAAAAATGTTTTAGTAATGTGTTACTCACCTGTGTAAGATTTCACTTCATTCATCACCTTTTTCAAATCAACTTTACCATTAACTATAAGACAGGAATATATTGGACAGAAACACAACAATGAAACTTTGAAAATGATGTTGCACAGAGCAGAAGAATTTAGCAGTATTTATTTGCTCTAGAAAATTTAACCTTTTGCTACACCCTTCATAAGAAAGTAGAAGAAGAAAGATGAAAGCTCAAATGATAATAAACACAATTATTTTCTGAATACAATTAATATTCCAACAACACTGATATATTATGTTTTAGGGAAGAAAAGTGACTAATTCCTGTTGTTTAGTTTCTGAAAAGAAAAGGACTTTTTCTCCTAGCAGCAAAATAATACTCCATGTTGATGAGAAAAATCTCGTTATAACTTGGGAATCATGGAAGAATAAAAATGTAGTTATTTCATGAATTCAATAAACTTTCTTTGTGAGTACCCACAAAGTACCAGTAGAATGGCCAGAAAAGTGTATCAATTGTCAATGATGTTGCTAATCTTGTGGTGAGAAGAATTTTTTTACCTTTAATCTACATCTATTAAAATATTCCTGGCCACTAATAATTTCTGTGTCAACACCAACTACAGGTTAGGACATCATGGAAATGTGTGTTTGTCCAACTGGACTATTATAGATAACCAAGCCCATCATGGAAAAAAGATGGTATCTTTGAAGGGGATTACTATATTTTGGTCTGGCTTTGAATAAGGGTTGAGATGGTAAGGATTCAACTGAATCTTTTTGTTGTTTTGTTTGCCCAACTGCTATAACTGGGAAAATTCTGACCCAAGATAAAAGGGCTCTCTGCCGTAGGCCATTTAATTGGGGATTTCCATTAAGAACTAAGACCTCAAGGAGTTCTCTTTCATTAAAATATCCCAAATCTATCTCAAATGAGAAGGAATATATTAGCAGGAATTAAAACATTCTGTGTGACAAGGAAAATTTTCCTTTACTTCTAATGTTAATCTTATTCTTTTATGTTTACTTTCATCAAAATTTTGGAAGGGATCTGCAAACAGGGAGCCCTGAATACAGGTCATGTCTCTTTTACTATCACCTCCAAGCTGTTTGCCTTTTGAGAGTAAAACGTTACTGGTCTCTACAGGCTGCTACAGGGCCTTGGGCTCTGATTGTGTCTTGGAAGAAAGAATGGGCATGGAACTCTCTCTCCCCCATGGACTAGGAAAAAATAAGAAAAATGTCAGAGCATGGGAACAGAACTGAGAAGCAGTAGATATTGGGAAGAGGTTGGCACTTATAATCCTAAAGACTCTGATGAAGGCCAATAAAGGCTAGTGTAAGGAAGTTGTTATTTCCTATGACTCCTAAAAGGCCAAGAAGAAGTAAAACAGGGGGGCAGAAATGTTCATGCTCCTGAGGTGGTGAAAGTACAAGGATGCCAGAACAGAAGCTTCCTTTCTCTCTATAAATTAAAAAATAATCTGTCATGGAATGTGTAATATTAAATGGTAAAGACTCTTGAAATAGAAGAGTGATGATGTAAGAGAAATTCTATTAATAATAAGAACTAAATTACCTCAGTAAAATTTGGGAGCTGATTGTTTATGAGAGTTAGGAATGTACAGCTGAGGAAGTAAAGACATTCCAAAGATCTCATGGTGGGGAGGGGGGAAAGTGGTGGGAGGAGTAAGAGTATTCTAAAAGTATCAGCCTATTGGAATTGTGTGTGTGTGGTGGGGGATGAGCTAGAGGTGAAAGAAAATACCTGATGGGAAAGAGTATCTAGATGGGGAATAAAGCACTATTTTGTTGCCAGTGATAGTTAATTCATATGTAAATATGATAGTGAGTAAGAGGATTAAAGGAATGAGAACCTCCTTTGGAACTTTAAAATTAATTAGCAAGAAAACAAATATAATGAATGACAACTTGAACAAACCAGTAATAATAAGCATAAGAAAAAAAAAGAGAAAATAATGGTAGAAAATAAATAATAAACATAAAATAATTGAAAGAAATAAAATTAAGTATATCTAGTTTTACACCATGTCTGAAAAAACTGAAATTTCCCATTAAATGAGAAAGATTGTCAGATGGGTTTTAAAAAAACCCAGCTATGTGATGTTTTCACGAAATATACTTCAACCAAATATCTAAAATTCTCACCATCAACTGGCAGGTTTTCTGTTAGATCTTTAAGTTCCTTTTCAGTGAGATTCATGCCCATGTTTCCCAAAACTGTATCCACTTTACTGGAATCAATCTTCCCTCCTTATTAAAAAAGAGATATATAAGCAAAAGGTTAATGACCCTAAAATGTGGAGGAAACTCTTAATTCCTGAGGATTATTGTTATCATTTTCCTGCAAAAGATCAAATCCTAATGAGACATTTACAAGAGTACAGAAAGAGCCAATAACAGAGTTAGAATTAGAGCTTGCTGTTTTGATCATCATGACAAGCATACCCAGTATAAAATTTTAAAGGTGATTGAATAACTTCTCACAGAATTCCAGCAAGGTGACAATAAATCCAATTTCTCTAACTAATTTTGTCTGGTTTCCATTGTGATTATTTTTACAAATAACTTCTAGTTATGTTAAGGAATGTTGGTTTTCTGTTCCCATTTTCTTTTAAAAAAGATTTTATTTAAGTTAAAAAGTAAGTAAATTTAAATAAAAATGTTAATAAGTAGTACAAATGGTGTGTGGATTTGGCAGATATC
The DNA here is from genome assembly GCA_023783475.1 of Daubentonia madagascariensis. Lineage (NCBI taxonomy): Eukaryota > Metazoa > Chordata > Mammalia > Primates > Daubentoniidae > Daubentonia > Daubentonia madagascariensis. The sequence goes on from JAKFHU010000487.1 coordinate 16,524,805, forward strand.
ATGAAGGTGATTGCAATGATGGAAGAATGCAAACCCAGCTTAGACATGACACTCCCTTCCTCCCCTCCTGGCCTGCTTCCTGTCTATCTCATTAGTCTTATGTCCTTCCACTTCCTTGGAGCCTTTCAGTTTTTTTTTTTTTTTTTGCCTGAATGTCAGATTGGCAGTCTCTGATGCTAAATAAATTAACTGAAGATGTGCTAATTTTCCCTTTATTTTTTGCTGTCAACCCTGGGCTCTGATGATTTCTTTCTCTGTCAAAGTTTGGAAAATCCAAAGACAGCATGGGAATTCTTTCCAAGTTACACCATAAGAAATGATCTCCTAAAGGCTGATGTATAAAAGAAACAAAAGTGTGTTATAAGTTTCAGGTGATGAGATTCACAATTTAATAACAAGGAAATAATGTAAATGCCAAAAACGATAATCTCAGATTCATTAGCGCTTTATTAACCTTCTCCCTCACCTCTAAGAAACTTTATACCATCCAGCAACCTTTTCTGATAGACCTTTCCATCTGTAAAAAAAAAAAAAGCACTATTCAGATCACAGAAGAGTACTGTAGAGTTTCACAGATAATACAAAACCAGTAATTTCAGAAAGACATACTTTGTGAATTGCCTTAGAAATTTTCTGACTTACAAATAATAAAATTATATAGAGTGTGCGGAAAGTTTTAAATTTAGTAATATAGGCAATTAATACTGACATTTTACCATGCTAAAACATGTCTTTTCCTTTTCTTTTGTGATATTTCCATTTTCCCTTTAATAGATCACTACCTTCTTTTTCTTTTTCTCATTTATTCTGACTTGAATTTTATATCTTTCAGTAGAATCAAAAATAATAAAAGACATAACTGAATCCTGATGATAGAAATCATGATGACATAATTATAGATTCTCAAACTAAAAGTTATATGTCACAAGTAATCTTTTAAGATACCACAGGATCATTTAAAATTATGTAACATGGATCATAGATTATTTTTGGCAAGCAACCAGATGCAGATAATTTTAGAAGTTTTCACAATTTAATAATAAGCCTTCGTGAAGACTACATTTTTATTTAAAATACTCACCATCAACTGGTAGATTATTTACCAGTTCTGAGAGTTCTTTATCTGTGAGCTCTATCCCTATGTTTCCTAGAACTGTTTCCATGTCATCGATATCAACTTCCTCTCCTTCAGACAGATAGAAATGATAATACATAAGATTTTAGAGAATTATCTAATTATTCTAAATAATAATTAAATCTTCTATTACTGTTTATTTATTAGCCTCAACTACTTGATGATTTACTCAATAATAAAGTCAAATGAGTCTTGTCTGACTATAGTTATGGCAGAAAATGAAAGTGTTTATTTTTTAACTCTAGTAATAATAGAGACAACATAACACAGTAAATGGTAATGGATTTTCATAATTTTCTATTGTGAGAGATTACCAGCAGGTAATAAAACTTTAGTCCCTTTTTACTGCACTAATATGTATTTTTTGTAAATATCTTTGAGTAGTCTGGAAAAAAATGAGATTATAGAGCTTGTTAACAAAATGTGGCAGTATGTTTTGTTGCTGAAACATTGGTAAGCTAAAGTTAAACTCTAGGAAATTGGAACACAATTATCTCATTGAAAAACAGCTTAAGTTAAAAAGGAATAAAAAATAGCAGAAAAAAACCAAAATATATGTAAAGAATCAGAACCATACACATTTGGTATTTATTTACATTTACTTTATAAATAATATATTATTTATTTTATTTGTGATCAGCAAACAGCCAAATAAATGTGTGAAAAGTATACTCTCAAGTGTTAGATGGGGTTTCCATTGCCAATTTTCTTAATATTCCTGTCTGAAGATAATTATAAGGCTGAATAGGAATGAATTTGGACCTCTAATTTAATCAAAAGGCTTAACAAAACAAGTTAAAGGAAATCTCTGATATTCTTAGCCTTCTGATAGATAGAATTATTTTTTGACCTTCTTAAACGAGGTATGTTTCATTTGCCTTGAGCAGCCTTTAAATTATAAATTACTTTCTCATTCAAGCATGCTTTTTTCCTTCACATTTTAAAAGGCCCAACTTTAGTTTTAAAACTAACTTGCTTTTGTCCTTTTTATATAAAGCTGAGTATATCTTTACTACTTGTTATCATTTTCTTAAAAATGTTTAATTTAAGGAAAATAAAATCAGTTGACAAAAAAAAATCAGAATTATATGTATTTGGTATCTTCTTTCTCACCCGTAACAGCTTCTACTTTATCCATCAGTTTTTTCAGATCAACTTTCTCATAGGCTGTAAGACAAAGTTTAATAAGAGGAAAACAATAACATGGACTCTGAAAAAAGATATAGGACAGGAAGTTCTTTTTATCAAAGATTTATTAAGTAGATAAGCAATGAAAATAAACATGGTTAAAATGAGGCCCAAGATTTAATAGTAAATATGAATAAAAATTATCTAAAAGGTTTGACTGGAGAATAAAATACAAATTATGAAAATAAGTTTATATTATATTTAAGAAAATTCAGGTGATAATTATAGCTAGTCCATAATTCTTAGAATAAACAATGAATAAATGCTGACTTTTAAAAGTGTGTTGGAGCTGGGTGCAGTAACTCATGCCTAATCCTTGGGGCACAGCACTTTGGGAGGCTGAGCAGGGAGGATTGCTTGAGGTCAGGAATTCAAGACCAGCCTGAGCAAGAGCAAGGCCTTGTCTCTACAAAAAATAGAAAAAATTAGCCCAGCGTGGTGGTACGTGCCTGTAGCCCCAGCTACTTGGGAGGCTGAGGCAGGAGGATTGCTTGAGCCCAGGAGTTTGAGGTTGCAGTGAGCTATGATGACGCCACTGCACTCTATCCCAGTTGACAGAGCAAGACCCTATCTCTAAATAAATAAATTAATTAAATAAAATAAAAAATAAAAATGTGTATTGGAGTGTGATTTTCTGGCAAAATTATACTACTGCACACTACAGCATCCTTTTGAACTTTGAAATAAGACATATAAAAAATAACTTTTGCAAAAATGATTGACTTTTTTCCCTAGGGTTCTAAATTCTTTGAGGTGCAAATCACACTATTTTGAGTGACCTATCATGTCATTATTCATGTAGAATATTTCTTCTTCAATTATTAAATGGTCTAATTCTGCCAGGTCCATAGTTCTAGTGGCTTTGTACGTGATTCCAGCAGTCCTCCAACTTTACTTTCACTTACTTCTTAAAATTATGCATCTTTCTTAATATAATATTTGTAGAGACTTGTATTGTCATGTGTTGATGCAATGGGCAGAGACCAGTGTTAAGCAGTGAGAAATGTTTGGTAGGGACTAATTACTTAATTGGTCAGTTTAGTGATCCCCTAAACTAAACAGTGGATAAGAACTCAGCTACAGTCCAATCATTTTACATCATTTGTATTGATCTTAAATATAAAACAAAATAAATCAAGTTAAAAAATTATAATTTAAGTGAAACTTTGTATAATAAATTTAAAAAATACACAAACATACAAAGAAAAAGTAAACGATTCCTCCTTTTACCTCTTCTCACCTTTGTTACCATACCCCACCATTACTAACAGTTTGGTATATATCCTTACAGATGTTTCTTATGTTTATAAAAGTATACTATAGATCTTTTTTAAAAATCAATAATATTAAACATATTGTTCTGTGATGTGTCTATTACAGTAACAAAAAAAAAGATAAAGAAAAAGAAAGCACTTCAATATCCATGAATGGAGGAATAAGAACTAGCTGAACAAAGTGGTTTATACCCTGGATTAAAGTCAGTAATACATGGATCAGTGATTAAAAACAGGTGGTAGATCCTATTTTTGTAAAATCAGACAATAATAATTCCTCTGCTCCTCACTAGCACCTGTCCTCTACCCTAAGATAAAGACTAAAATAAAGAAAAAGATTACAGGTTTTAAAGGAACAAATATAAAGAGCCCTGTTTGTTTTATCGTGGGTTGTTCTAACAGCTATTCAAATGTCTTTTGTGTAACAAGTTAAACCTTTGAAATAGTCATAATTAATTCTGAAAGCTCAACCTCTGTTTAAAATCAGTGTTTTCCATAATGCTTACCACCACTCAGAAGATCCTTTATCATATCAAGTTCCTTTTCTGTAAGCTTGACGTCCATGACTTCCAAAATAGCATCCAGATTATTTACACTAAACTTCCCTCCTGGTGAACATGAAAAAAAAAAAAGGGAGAAAAATGAGTGGTTCTAAAATATTAACTATTTTAGATTCTAATGTTCTAAAACATTAAAAATATATTCACATATGTATATTATCATCTTCAACTAACAAGTGTTACTTTCAAGTGAATGTATACAGATAAAAGAGAATGACTTCATAACCTAGTATAACTGCTAATATTATCAAGAACAGAACAAAACCATAATAGATTTCCTCAACTCTCTATAAGGCTAAAAGCAGAACTAGAATCTAGAATTAGAACTTGTTTCCTCAAACCTTAAACATACCTATCCATGAAAAAGTTAGGTGGGAGAAGGGTTGAGCAACTGTAACTGGAGAGCACTAATCAATCATCTTCACAAAGAAAGAGAGATTGTATGTTTCCTAAACTCTCACTGTCAGATTGTTCACCATTGCTAGTCAAATTTTGGAATAAATACCAAACTTTCCCCTCACTGCCTTTTTTTCTCTTTTCCTATCTTTTTGTCTGTCTATATGTCTTCCTTTTATTTATGTTCATATGAATGTTTTTTCAGAGAAAGTTTGAAAAATACAAGCCAGTAGAGAACTTCCTTCTAAAATAAAGTAAAGGTTATTACCAGGAAAAATACAGATGTGCTACAAGAAGCAAAATAAAGTACTCTATTCTATTAACATAAATTTAACACTTGGAGATATTTCATACGCCTTCTCACTGTGCCTACTCACTTTTATTATGCTTCATATCTTTCAGCAACCTGTTTTGAAACACCTTTCCATGAGCTGTAAAAAAAGGTATATTTGAGATCTCTGGAAAACTGATAAGGAGATTCATCTAAACATTATAAATTATATGATTGTAGAAAGATACATTTTAATAATTTGCTTTAAAAATTAATCTACTCTGTAGTCACACAATATTGACATTTAAGAATGGAAATATTTGCCACAATGACAAACCTATCCACTCTTTGGTATTAGAGACATTTATTAATTTATCTCTTCCATGTTGCAACACTAAAAAATGTATCAAAATACTCCTTTCTTCTTTTTATTCCATTGTTCTACTCCTCTCTTTTTCACTGATCATATTGTAAACCTAATGCCAATCTGTTGAGTAATATTTGTCACCTACAACTATATGGCAATGCAGTGATGATTCTCAAATTGTATTTGAAAAGGTAATGACAGAATTTCTTTTCAAGTCAAAAGTGCCCTTCTATTAATTTATGGCATTTTTTTAGTTCAAATTATACTATTAAAACATTGAGAATTGCTCACACAGGCCCCATTAAACCAAGTTCCCTGGAAGGCATGTGGCATGTATGTGGCTTACCATCAATGGGCAATGTTTTCAGCAGTTGCTTATGCTCCATATCTGTAAGCTCAATCCCCATGTTTTTTAGAATATTTTGTAGATCACCAATATCAATCTTTTCTCCTTTAAAAAGAGGAAATATGTATAGGTAAAATATTAAGGAATAATCTAATTATTTCAAATTATCTAAACTTATACTTGTGCTGCTATAGTCTTTTCTATAATACAAAAATGAAGCAAAAAGAGAATGTGAGATTTTCTGATAAATATAGTCAAAGGGCAAATTGAAAACAGAATTTGTTTCTTGATATTAGTAAATGGAATATATTCCTAATACTGGGAATAACACCAGACAGCGCAGAAGAAAATCTGGCCATATAATTATTCAGAGATTAACATGGTTAGTATAATAAAATATACAACAAAATATGACATATTTTCCTTTATTTTGTTAAAACTATGTGATTAGCTGTTTGCAAGGAACTTACTACCTTGATCTTTTTAACGCTTCACCTGCTTTTACTGTGACCATCTAGTTTTTGGGTTTGTAAATACTGGTGAAATCATTTTATTGGAAAAAAGCATCAAAGAATGTAAGACTTGTTAATCAAGAAATAGTCCTTTTGTTTTACTGATAAAACCCAGATAATGTTAGATTAATCTGTTGATCAGTAGATGCAAATATTTTATCAAAATGAATATTGAAAATATGTGAATTTATAAGCCACTAATAGAACATTGGGAAAATTCTATTAAAAATTTTAGTGCAAATCATGATTTATTGCAAATCATTTACAACAGATTCTTACCAGTAAAAGTTTTCACCTCATCCTCCAAAGTTTTCAGAGGCACTTTGTTATCAGCTGTAACACAAAAACATAACTTGAACCTCATAAAATGTTATAAAATAGCATTAGAACACTCTTCCTCCTCCTATGATTATCACACCTAGTGGCAGCTCTTAGTTAAGTGTTTTGGGCATTTTGTTAAGCACTTTAAATAGTCATTCAGTAAATATACCCAGTCATTCATTCAGAATATGTTAAGAGCATGAAGTAAAGAAATAGTTATAAATATTGAAAATAAACTTATTTCAAAAATATAAATTTTAATTTTTACCCCATAAAATAGCAAAGCTTTTATTTCATAATGAAAAGATGATATTCAAAAGTGGCTATTTCCTAGAGATCAGATTTCTTGCCCTTAGAATTTGGAAGACTCTTCTATTGACCATGCCACTCGTGTCCAGATTACCATTAATACATTCCCAACTTCTTTGTTCCTGTCATTGTCTTATTCAACCTTACCATCTTCCCTATAAAAAGTTTTCTTATTCCTTTCCTTCCAGTGCTAAAGACACATAAAACACAAAGCTCAAAAGTCAATGATATTTAACATGCTCACCACTGACTGGCAGGTTTTGTGTCAGATATTCAAGTTCCTCATTGGTGAGCTTGATTCCCATGTTGCCTAGAATGGCTTCCAGGTTTCTGATATCAACTTTCCCTAATCAGAGGGAGACAGGCCTGTGAGAAAAATTTAGTGACTCCAAAAACATGATTTCCAATTTTTTTTTGAGACACATGTTCATTGATAATCTGAGAGAAGTGTGGATCTTACATCTCCACAAAGTGCACGTATGCATATTTATAAACTACATTAAGATTATAGAAAATGTGCTAAAGCCCATCCATAGACCTTATAAGTGTTCATGAAACCTAGCTTTAAAATATCTGTTCCACATTGAAAAGTTAATTCTTAAGAATCACAATTATACTTTTCAACATAAAGAGCAAAAATTTATTGAATCAAACATATATAAAGGAAATTGACAATAGAATTAAAATTAGGATCTCTTTCTTTAGACCAATTATGGGGAGAGGATCAGAGTAACTGATCAGTGAATGCAAAATTGGAGACAATAATTAACATATTTTTTATCAGTACATAGGATTAAAAATAATCTCTCAATACTACTACTAATAATGATAATGATAACTAATATTTATTGAGAGGTTATTTTTTTGGTACCAGACATCATCCCAAACATTTCATTTATATTATTATTCTGTCATTTAACCTCAGAGTTATCAGATAACAGTTAACTGATACTAATTTATATTCTCACCAACAGTGTGCAAGGGTTCCCTTTTCTTCACAATCACCAATATATCTTTTGCTTATCTTTTCGTTGACTTTTTTTGCATGTAATTATATCTTTTCCCCTAAGTTTACAAACTCTAAGACAGTATGGGATATATTTCTAAACAACCATATGGTTGATTATCTGGTTAAATAAAGATAAATCTGTTTTAAAAATCCCACTAATGGGTATTTACCCAAAGGAAAATAAGTCATTTTATTAAAAAGACACTTGCACTTGAATGTTTATTGCAGCACAATTCACAATTGCAAAGATGAGGAATCAAACCAATTGCCCATCACTTCATGAGTGGATTAATAAACTGTGACATATGTATACCATGGAGTACTACTCAGCCACAAAAAATGAATTAATACCTTTCTTTTGTAACAATCTGGATAGAACTGGAGACCATTCCCCTAAGTGAAGTATTGCAAAGAATGGAAAGACAAACACCACATGTACCACAATAACTGACAACCGAACAGACTCATGTGCCCACAGAATTAAACTCACAATCAACATGGGAGGGGGAAGAAAGATGGTGAATCACTAACATATAATGTAGACTATCTGGGAGATGGGCACACTTACAACTTTGTCTCAAGCAGTACAAAAGCAATCTATGTAACCAAAACATTTGTACTCCTGTAATATTCTGAAATAAAATAAAAAATTTTAAAAAATCACATGCAATCTATATATTTGAGAGGTTGCAGGATTCACAATGAAATTATTAGAGAATGATGTAAGGCCAAATTAGGACCTTAAATTCACATGTCTTCTTCTTACATCTCACTCACATTTAAGATAATTCACACCACTCAGCACTGCATTTTTCCAACATTTTATAATGAAAAATTTCAAACATTCAGAAAAACTGAAAGAAGAGTACAATGAATCATCACCACTTACATGAAATAATAGTTAACATTTTGCCATAGTTTGCTTTTTCTCTTACTCTCTTTCCAGATATATGTGCGAGTATAAGTATATAGTTTTTTCCCCTGAACCAGCTGAACGTAAGTTTTGCACATTGTACCATATTACCCCGAAATACTGCAGCATGCAATGCATCTTCTAAGAATAAGGATACTCTCCTGTGTAACACTGTCATACACACACAGCATAGTAACACCCAAGAGAAATAACAATAATCCTCTGGTATCATCTCATATCTAGTTCATATTTAAATTTCCTTAATTATCCCCAAAATGTCTATTATAGCTGTTTCTGTCAAAGGTTCACAAATTGCATTTGGTTATTCTCTTTAGTCTCTTTAAATCTAGAAGCCTCCCCACTTTTTTTTTTTAAACATTAAACACTAACTTTTTAAAAAGACTCAGCTAGTTTTCGTCTGGAATGCCTCACATTCTCGATTTGTCCAATTTTTTTCTTTGTGGCATTATTTAATTGGTTCTTTTAGTCTCTATATTTCTAATAAACTAGAATCACTATGGAGTCGTGAATTTTTTTTTCAATGTTCTTATAGTCAGTTATAGGCATTTCTTTCTCCCTCTTTCCTGTCCTCCTTCCTTCCTTCCATCCTTGCTTTTGATGATTAAATTTTCCCAAATGTGACCAGTGGGAGTCTATCCAAGCCAACTCCTGTTACCTTTTAACATGCACACTATTGGAATACTACCTTGCCTTCTGATATAAGATATCTCAGACTCACTTTGTACTTTCCTTACCTCAGACCCAGAAGCAGCCCTTCTCCAAAGAGCTTTGGGTCCCCTTTTAGTGAGGAAGTTATTTAGAAACCACAATCTGAGGACTACTTGTGCTCATTTGAAACTAAGCCGTCATTGTTTCTAGGTCCTTCCAACCCCTTTCTAGGAAAGTATAAGAAATTCATAATTAAAACAAACAGGCAAACATACAATCATGAATTCCTAGTGATAGTTGTGTTCCAAATTTCACTATTACGAGTTTTTCATAATGTCTTTGATTTTAAATTTGTATCTCTTTTCTCCATAACTGAAATATCTTGGAAAAAACCCTGAAATACCTTGGTTCCTAACATATAAACATATTATTTTACTCATCAAATATTTAATACTTTTTTATTCTGTAATTACTTTTAATAATCACAATATTAAATTTTAATATTACTAATAATTATAAAACTATTGAGTGAAGTTTAAGATTCCTTTGAAGTTCTTCTTGTACTTGGTATATATTTCAGTAAGTTTGTTTAATCATAGTACTACATTCAAAAGTCACTCAAGGTGATAGGGTCCTCCCACCACACCGCTCCCAGGGAAGGAGGTGAAGAACGCCAGCGGCTGCCTGCGAGCACGGACCGCTCATGCCGAAAACAGCATTGCGAATGACAGAGAAACAACGCCGAACGCCCAGCCCAAGAAAACAGGTACAAAATTTTCACAAAGATCGGAGGGCGCACGGAGCACAATAGAGCCCAGAGCGCGGGAAGGATACGCTCGGCAGGTCGTGCTGCGCCTCCCCATCTACTCAGTCAGGGACAAGCCCAGAGTTGGAACAGAGCGGTTGCTAGGGACGGCGAGCCCTGTGGAGAGGAGGAAGTAGCCAGAGCCAGACACAACTCGCAGCTGCAATATACAGAGACTGCCGAGGGCTGGGGAGGAACTGGGCAGGGATGGAGTGGAGATACAGCTTCCCGGGACAGTGCGCGGGAACCCGCAGGCCAGCACTGCGCCACTAGAAGTCAGCGGGACTGGGCCCAGGAGTTTAACGGAGAGCGGGACACGCCCTTAGAGGTTGCTAGCAGCTGCTGCTGCTGCGGCCGGCGGAGAAAAACTGCGCTCCTGGCGCGATCGGAGCCTGGCTGAGCGCCAGGCTGGCGGCGGCAGCCATCTTTAAAGCCGCCCACGCGGAGCTGTGAGCCGCGTCTCTAGCTCCGCCCCACCCCGCCCCGGCCCGGGGCTCTTCTGCTGGGGCGAGACAGGCTTTGCCCTTGGTGGCCAGGGACAGCTGCATCCGTGGGTTCCAGGTGGGACGAGATCCCGGAACTGTAGCGGCAGGACCTTTGGGTATTGGAAACAGTTTGCAGCTCGTCCATCTGGTTCCGCTACCCCGGCTCTGGCCTCCGACAAGTCCACTCCATGCTGGTCCTAGTGCCCGCCCTTCAGGTCCCAGCCCTCCTGTACCCCAGAGATCGCTCATTTTGAAGGTTGCTGGCTATAGTGACTCATTTGGTATAACTGCTGGTTCCCATGACAACCAAATACCTCAAGAGCCACAGGCTGAACCAGGGCAGCTCCACATAATCCTGCCCACTTCAATAGGGAATTTCGCGCCATCCAAGAGCGCTTCCAGCGGCCACTACTCCCCCCTCCCCGTGGAAACATCCCCCCGGTGGAGACTGCTGGGGATAGAGACGGCCACCCACCTCGCCTTGAGGTCTAGTGGTGGAAAAGGGGTGCACAATTGGAGATCCCCCTATCAACCAGTATCACGCAGAGACACACATCAGAAGGGCAGACACACGTGGCTAGATGAGCAACATCTGAGCTGTGTAGAATTTTCCCAACTCAGCTCTCACACTGCAGCCAAAAGAAATTGTGTTTCTACCTGCACCTCAGGAGGAGCAGGGTCAAAGTAACCCCTAGGAGCTACAAGTCCCCTCCCAAAGCACGGGGCTTTCGCATACCCCAACTGGGGAATCAGAGTCTGCCACGGACATAACAGAATACGTAGCTAATAGGGAGCTGTGGATTCATATCCTCAAGTACAATTCATTAGCTCAGAGCCCAAGCTGGGAGGTCATTCTCACCACACTCCACTGGGAAGACGAGAAGACCACAGGTCAGAGTTAACTCAAGATCCACCAAACTTGCTAAAATACACCTAAGGCAATACAGGCCACTACTTCTCTCCCTGGCTTTGCCAAGGAACAATAATTGTGGGCCTGGTGACAGGGCCATAAACTAGCTCTAACACCCCCAGCTCTCGACCAAGAGGCCAGATGAGAAAAAAACAGCGAAAGAACTCAGGGAACATGAAAAATCAACGTGAAAAGTCACCCCCAAAAGAAATTATCAGTTCCTCAGCAATGGATACCAACCCAAATGAAATGGGTAGAATGACAGAATTGGAATTTTGTTTATGGATTATAAGAAAGCTCAATGAAATTCAAGAGAAAATTGAATCCCAGCACAAAGAAACCACAGAAAAATGCAAGAAATGAATGAAAAATTCTCCAAAGAAATAGAAATATTACGGAAAAATCAAATAGAAATCCTAGAAATGAAAGAAGCATTCAAGGATCTACAAAACACAGTGGAAAGCCTTAAGAATAGGCTGGACCATGCAGAGGAAAGAATTTCAGAGCTAGAAGACAGCTCCTATGCGCTAAATAAATCAGCTGAAGAGAAAGAACACAAAAACAAGAGGCAGGAAAAAAGCATACAAGAAAAGTGGGATTATGTAAAGAGGCCAAACATAAGGATCATAGGTATCCCTGAGGGAGAGGAAAAAAATTCGCATGGGCTGGAAAATTTATTTGAAGGAATAATAGAGGAAAATTTCCATGGCTTAGCCAGAAATCTCGATATCCAAGTACAAGAAGCACACAGGACTCCTGGGAGAGTCAACGTGAAAAGGCATTCACCACACCACATAATTATTAGACTGACCAAAGTAAACACAAATGAGGCACTCCTCAGAGCTGTAAAACGAAAAAGAGCAGGTAACCTACAAAGGGAAACCGATCAGATTAACTGCAGATTTCTCAGCTGAAACCTTACAAGCCAGAAGGGAATGGGGAGACATCATCAATCTCCTAAAACAAAACAAAGGTCAACCCAGAATTCTGTATCCTGCCAAACTAAGCTTCTTATATGAGGGAGAAATAAAGACTTTTCCAGATAAGCAATCACTGATAGAATTTGTGAAATCCAGACCGGCCTTGCAAGAAATGCTTAGGCCTGCATTATACACTAAACAGAGCAACAGACACCCACCTATGTAAAACTACGCAAAAGCTAAAACTTCAGAAACCAGATTCCACAATGACGCAAGAGGTAAAACAAAAGATACCACCCAACAGAATAATCAGAAATTTACCCCAAATATCAATTCTCTCAATAAATGTAAATGGCTTGAACTGCCCATTGAAGAGACATAGGCTGGCTGAATGGATTAAAAAATACAAACCAAGTATCTGTTGTCTTCAGGAAACACACCTTACACACAAAGACGCATTCAGACTCAAGGTGAAAGGATGGAATACAATTTTTCAGGCTAATGGAAACCAAAAGAAATCCGGAGTAGCCATCCTCATTTCAGATGACATAAACTTTAAAGCAATAAAAGTAAAGAAGGACAAAAATGGACACTATATAGTGGTGAAGGGAAAAATCTCACAAGAGGATTTAACAATCCTAAACATTTATGCACCCAACACAGGAGCACCCAGGTACATAAAGCAAATACTGCTAGATCTAGACAACATAATAAGCAGCAATGCCATAATAGCAGGGGACTTCAACACCCCACTGACGGAACTGGACAGATCCTCCAAACAAAAAACAAATAGAGAAATAAAAGACCTAAACAGGACTATAGAACATTTGGGCCTAACAGATATCTACAGAACACTCCACCCAAATAACACTGAATATACATTCTTCTCATCAGCTCATGGAACTTTCTCTAAAATTGACCACATCCTAGGCCACAAAACAGATCTAAACAAATTCAAAAAAATAGAAATCATACTATGTATCTTTTCAGACCACAGCGGAATAAAATTAGATATCAATTCCAACAGAAACTCACATCTTCCTCCAAAAACTTGGAAACTAAACAATCTATTGCTGAAAAATTATTGGGTCAAGGAGGAGATTCAAATTGAAATCAAAAGATTCTTCGAATTAAACGATAATGGGGACACAAGTTATCAAAATCTGTGGGATACAGCAAACGCAGTCCTGAGAGGAAAATTTATCACCCTAAATTCCCACATCCAAAAGACAGAAAAGTCACAAATCAGTAAACTAATGAATCATCTTAAGGAAATGGAAAAGGAAGAGCAAAGCAATCCTAAAGCCAGCAGAAGAAAAGAAATAACCAAAATTAGAGCAGAATTAAATGAAATAGAGAACAAAAGAACAATACAGAAGATCAATGAAACAAAAAGTTGGTTCTTTGAAAAGATAAACAAAATAGACAGGCCACTTGCCAGGTTGACCAGAAGCAGAAAGGAAAGGACTCTAATAAGCTCAATTAGAAATGAAAAAGGAGAAGTCACAACTGATACCATGGAAATACAAATCATCATCTTTGAATACTACAAAAATCTCTATGCCCACAAACACGAAAATGTGGAAGAAATGGACAAATTCTTAGAAACACACTACCTCCCTAGGCTCAACCAGGAAGAAACAGAATTTCTAAACAGACCAATATCAAGCACCGAAATTGAAGCAGTAATTAAAAATCTACCCACAAAAAAAAGTCCCGGACCAGATGGGTTCACACCTGAATTCTACCAAGCCTACAAAGAAGAACTGGTGCCTATACTGCAGAAATTATTTGAAAATACCCAGAAGGATGGAATCCTCCCAAACTCATTCTACGAAGCCAATATCACCTTGATACCAAAGCCAGGAAAGGACACAACAAAAAAAGAAAACTACAGACCAATATCCCTTATGAATATAGATGCAAAAATTCTCAATAAAATCCTTGCAAACCGAATTCAAATGTACATCAAAAAAATAATCCATCATGATCAGGTGGGCTTTATTCCTGAGATGCAGGGATGGTTCAACATACGCAAATCTATAAATGTAATTCACCATATAAATAAAAGCAAGAACAAAGACTATATGATCCTTTCAATAGATGCAGAAAAGGCTTTTGACAAAATCCAGCACGCTTTTATGATAAGAACTCTTAACATTATAGGCATAGATGGCTCATTCCTAGAAACTATTAAAGCCATATACGATAAACCCACAGCCAATATCATACTGAATGGGGAAAAATTGAAGGCATTCCCCCTTAAAACTGGCACCAGACAAGGGTGCCCACTATCTCCACTTCTTTTCAACATAGTGCTGGAAGTCCTGGCCACAGCAATTAGACAAGACAGAGGAATCAGGGGCATCCAGATAGGGGCAGAAGAGGTCAAACTTTCACTATTCGCAGACGATATGATATTATACATAGAAAACCCCAAAGATTCAACCAAGAGATTACTGGAATTGATAAATGAATTCAGCAAAGTCTCAGGATACAAAATTAATACACACAAATCCCTAGCCTTCATATATGCTAATAACAATCAAGCCGAGAAACAAATTAAAGATGCTATACCTTTTGCAATAGCAACAAAGAAAATTAAATATTTAGGAACATATCTAACTAAGGAGGTCAAAGACCATATAGAGAGAATTATGAAACACTGAGAAAGGAAATTGCAGAGGATGTAAATAGATGGAAAGCCCTACCATGCTCTTGGATAGGCAGAGTCAACATAGTAAAAATGGCTTTGCTACCTAAATTAATTTACAGAATCAATGCAATCCCTATCAAAATACCAACATCATTTTTTGCCAATCTAGAAAAAATAATTCTACGCTTCGTGTGGAACCAGAGAAGACCCCGTCTAGCCAAAGCAATCTTAAGCAAAAAGAACAAATTGGGAGGCATTTGTCTACCAGACTTCAAACTATACTACAAGGCTATAGTAACCAAAACTGCATGGTATTGGCACAAGAACAGACACGTAGACCAATGGAACAGGACTGAGAACCCAAATATAAAACCAACCTCATACAGTCACCTGATCTTTGACAAATTCCAGAAAAACGTACACTGGGGAAAAGAATCCCTATTCAACAAATGGTGCTGGGAAAACTGGATGGCCATATGTAGAAGACTGAAACTGGACCCACACCTCTCACCTCTCACAAAAATCAATTCACAATGGATAACAGATCTAAACCTAAGGCATGAAACCATAAGAATTCTTGAAGAAAATGTTGGAAAAACTCTTATGGACATTGGCCTAGGCAAAGAATTTATGAAGAAGACCCCCAAAGCAATCACAGCAGCAACAAAAATAAATACATGGGACCTGATCAAATTGAAAAGCTTCTACACAGCCAAGGAAACTATCACTAGAGTGAACAGACAACCTACAGAATGGGAGAAAATATTTGCATGCTACACCTCTGATAAAGGGCTGATAACCAGAATCTACACAGAACTTAGGAAAATCAACAAGAAAAAATCAAACAACCCTATTAAAAAATGGGCAAAGGACATGAACAAAAACTTTTCCAAAGAAGACAGAATGATGGCCAGCAAACATATAAAAAAGTGCTCAACTTCTCTAATCATCAGGGAAATGCAAATCAAAACCACAATGAGATATCACTTAACTCCAGTGAGATTGGCTCATATCAAAAAATCCCCAAATAACAAATGTTGGCGGGGATGTGGACAGATAGGAACACTCATACACTGCTGGTGGGACTGCAAATTAGTACAACCTCTATGGAAAAGAATATGGAGATACCTCAAAGAATTAAAAGTAGAATTACCATCTGACCCAGCAATCCCACTACTGGGTATTTATCCAAAAGAAAAAAAGACATTTTATAATAAAGACATCTGCTCTCGAATGTTCATAGCAGCACAATTCACAATTGCAAAGTTGTGGAAACAACCCAGGTGCCCATCAATACACGAGTGGATCAATAAAATGTGGTATATGTATACCATGGAGTATTACTCAGCAATAAGGAACAACAGCGAATTAACACATCTGGTATTTTTCTGGTTGGAGCTAGAACCCATTCTTCGAAGCGAAGTGTCACAGGAATGGAAAAACAAGCACCACTGGTACTCACCATCAAACTGGTACTAACTGATGAACACTTACATCACACAGGGCAATAACATTCATCTGAGGGCGGGCAGGCGGGAGGGGGGTGGAAGGGATGGGAAAAACTCTCACTGAATGGATGTGGGGAGCACAGTTTGGGAGATGACCACGATTGTGGCTCTGACACGGGCAGAACAGGGGCAAGGTGTATGGCCAAAGTGTTGTACCCCCATGATATTCTGAAAAGAAAAAAATAAATTAAAAAAAAAAATTTTTTTTAAAAATTTATTTTAGTTACAAAAAAGCAAAAGAAAAAAAGAAAACTTATGCTGTTTTTTGTGCCAGTAAACTAAAAATTCATTAAAATAAAATTATTCTTATGGTTTAAAAAAAATAAAAATAATAATAATAAGTTCAAGGCAAGGTCTCCAGGGGATAAAACGAACCAGGTAATACCTGGGTTCCAAGGGGGAAAAAAAAAAAAAAAGTCACTGAAACAATCATTTTTTCTATGTGGTTATATTACCAATCTGATACATGATTAGATTCTCTTGTTTCATTTTATTTTCAATTCTAGGGTTTGCTTTCTTTATATATATTTAATTTTAAAAAATATTTAAAGATTTTCAAGGTTCAAAAGGTAAGACTAAATAAGAAATACACTCAGAGAAGTTTTGCTTCCATTACCTTCACCCTTCTCCCCCAGTCCCCCTACTAAACTATTTTTAAAAAATTAGTTTATAATTTAGCCTTCAGTTTGATTTTACAAAAACATGCAAGTATCTACCTATCTCATACATACATATGTATACTCTTATTTCCCCTTCTTACATAAAATGTAGCATTCAATATTGATGGTTCTACATTTTGCTTTTGTCACTTAACAACATATCCTGGAGATGTGGGGAGCACAGTTTGGGAGATGACCACGATTGTGGCTCTGACACGGGCAGAACAGGGGCAAGGTGTATGGCCAAAGTAATGGCCATATCCTGGAGATCATGCATGTCAATATAAATAACCAACAATACTCCCATATGTACACATAAGTGTTGATTGATTAGTTCCAATTTAGTATTGAGTACATGTGGTGTTTGTTTTTCCATTCCTGTGATACTTCACTTAGAAGAATGGAATGGAAATCAAGCAGGTGGGAGGGGAGGGTGGTTGGGTAAAGTCACAGCTAATGGGTACAATGCACACTATCTGGGTGAAAGACACACATAACTTTGACTCAAACTGTACAAAAGCAAAGTATGTAACCAAAACGTGTGTACCCCATAATATTCTGAAATTAAAAAAACATATATTTTGAAATTATAACACAGTATTTCTATACATAATAAAATAGCCCACTTATGTGATTGATATTAAAAAATAACCAACAATACACCCAACTTTTTATTGAACTTTCTGCTAGCTTTAAGAAATGCTTCAATGAGGGTCATAGCTAAAATGATGTAAGACAGCAAAAACAGAGAAACTTTTAATGATTTGCCCTAAAAATTTGCCCAATCTACTCTCAAGTTAGAAAAAATTTTTAGATTAAATTGGAAAAGTTAATTGTAGCAAATCTATGAAAAAGCTGGCACTTCATCAATGTGAAACATACTCACCTCATTCCTTTCCTATTTTTCTCCTTTTTTCTTCTTTCATCTACTACATAACCATTGCATTTTTTTGGTCTTAGTATCTCCTGACTTAATCCATAGGTTTCTCACTTGCGTAAAGGACAAACTTAGATATCCCTTAGGCTTTGTAATCCCTGTGCTCTGTGTAGATTCCCTCAGATCCTCACTTACCATTTCTAGCACCCCCAGCTTTGGTGTGGTTTTGTCCCAATAGCCAGCACCTGTAGCCTTTATCTGAAAGACTGCCCTTGTGTTACTCAAGACTGCTTTGCCCGCATATACTGAATACAAGGCAGAGAAAGTGAGCCCAGATCAGCCAACGACTAATGGGTGGTAATGTAAGAAAGCCCAGCTCCCTTGCTTCAGGTTAGGATAACTCTAAGGTGTAATATACAGAGATCTTTAGTAGCATCAGTCAGAAGCTGTCAGAACTTTGTCTGAGACTGAGCTTTTAGTTGGCTTCTTCCCCTTTCTGTTATGCTTCTCCCACCCCTTACAAGTTTTCTTTGGTAGCACTTGTGTAATAATTCACTTGCACATGAGTCCTAGTCTCAGAGTCTGCTTCTGAGAACTGGATCTGGACTGCTGGCTCAGGAAGTGGTCCTAGCAAACAGACTCAGGTGGTGTATGCCTTGCTGTACAGATAGTGACAAAGATTCCATTGATGGTAAGTGAAGTGGTAACCCCTGACATATTGTATTATTAAAATTGCTGAGATGTTCACCTGTGGTGAATTATTTGGAAAGGGATACAGGGGGAAGGAGATGCACTGACTAAGATGATATTCTCTAATGTTTGAGAAATGTGAGGAAATTGTAATTATAACTGTGGAATTGGATGGCTGTTGCTTAGCAACTTGAGACATGGCATTAAGGTCAGAAGGCTTTCGTGGCAGCATTTAAAGAGGCTCTCATCTCCTATTTGCTGAGGAGACAATGCTGAAGGCCAGGATTAGGACTAGATTGTAAGAACAGCAGAACTTCAGAGAAAGCTGAATTTTCATTCTCAGCAAGTCTTCTACACCAAAGTCATGTCTCTGGTGGGACCCTGAGACCTGAGGTGGGAATGTTTGGATAGGTACACTTGTTGCCTTAGTCAAGGTAGCTTTCCGTGGACCCTCTTGAGGAACATAGTTATCTGGTGGGTCTTGAAATCTTACACAAAAGACTCATTCCAGCATACCCAGTTTCTCTGACCTTTTGTTTTCTCTTCAGCATTCTGTCAAGGCTGTTCTGGAATTTCCACTTAATTTAACATGGATCATTGTTTTCCAAGCTCCTAGGAGCCACCAGAGCAGTATATGTGACCATCCCAGGTACTTTTGGTAGAGCATTTAAACCTGAGTTACAGGAGTATGCTCCCACATCAACAAACTCTTCCATTCCACACTTCACTTTGGGTCAGCATCCTTAATATCCTCCCCCAGACATGATCTCCTAGTTCTTGCCAGTACATATTAGGCAGATATTGTAGCTCCTTCCACAAATAATCTCTTTCCTCCCTTAGCAGGGCCAGCATGTTCCCAATTGGTGGATGCTGAGACTTGAATCTAGTTATAGGTCTAATAGCTAGCAAGGGAAATGGAGGAAGGAAAGTACTGTCTTTCAAGGCATTTGCCCTGAATTGAGGTTTCTGCGTAGTTTTTGGGAAAGGAACAAACTGCCTATCCTCTAGTAAGCAGGAGTGGCCCACTTTCATGAGCCTAGAAGTTCAGGGGAAGCTGGGGGTCCAATTATGTGAATTTTTAACAAAGCTTCATTTTACCTTTTTTGTACTAACCAAGATAAAACATTTATGAGAATTACTCTAGAGAATAAGGGTCTTTCTACCAAGATATAACAGTAAAATTTTATTTCCAAGAGTCCAATTTTATCACAAAGTCTAACTCTAGATAAATATTTAAATGAGTAAAGCAATAGAATTAACATGGCAATTAGGGTTAATGGTAAAATATAATTACTGTGTCAATAAAAACCTTAGGTTTGTAGTAACTTTGTACTCACCTGTAATGGCTTTCACACCTTTCATCACATTATGCAGATCAACATTCCCATTTTCTAAAAGTAAGCATCCAATATAGACACGTAATCAATGACATGAACTCAGAAAACAAATATAAATTATTCATATAGTGTAATAAATTCCTTCTAAATTTGACTTGCATCATAATTTTAATTGACATCCCTTTAACTTTTTGGATTTCAAGAATTTATGCCATATTAACAAGAAGGTCTGTTGGAGACTGTGGACTCTGGGCCAGAGAAAATGTACTCAACTCGTGCTTCTGGAAGCCTTTCTCCCTTATAATTGAAGTTGATGTTTCCCTTGATGTTGGTTAGATATTCTGGTACTGCTAAAGAGCCCAGACTGAGGCCCTACTCTAGCCTGGAGCATTCAATAAAGGTATCATGTATGGGTTATTATCTTAGATGAGGGAAATAATCAGTAGGAACTAATCAAAAGAAGAAGTTTTCAACATGGAGGAAAAAGAGTTTTCAACATAGAGGAAATGAGTTAAAGCAGTGATTTTCAAAGTATGGTTCCTGGCCCCAGCTGCATTAGCATCACTGGGGAACTCGTTAGAAGTGCAAATTCTAGGGCCCCATCTCAGATCTACTGAATTAGAAACTCTGGGAATGGTTTGTAATGTGTAATTTAATAAGGCCTCTGGGTGATTCTGATGTACACTCAAGCTTGAGAACCACTAGGTTAAGAAAAACCAAAGTCTAGGGACAGCAGTCCATGTATGAGCAATTTAGCATGTCTGGATGGTAAGATGCAAGGTGAGGAGAAGAATGATCAGACCAGAGAGGCAGTGTAAGATTGAGAGTCTTACAGACTATTACAAGGATATTAGTGTTCATCTTTTGGGTTGTGGGAATAAATAGACTTCTAAAGGGTGAGTGATTTGGTCAGAATTTAATCTGATGGACCATCTTGCCAGCTAAATGAAGAATAAATTTGAAAGAGATCAGACTGTAGGGCAAGAGACTAATTAGAATGCTGCTGTAATCTCCAAGCTAGGGAGGAAAAGGATCTGAACTCAGGCAGTAAAATCACATGTTAAGGGGCATTGATGAATTTAGAAATCTTTAGGATTCAAAAATTACCAAGTATTATAATGGGGATTATGGGGCCAAAGAAAGGCTTAAGGAAAAGAAGTATAAGCCAGGTTATAAAAATAGATGACTGGTTGATGATACCACAATATGAAATGCAGTAGTAGAATTTAATTTATTGAGGAAGAAATTTAAAACTTTTAAAAAATTTTTAAAAAGTTCCTAAAGGGAAATGTCTAATGTAAGAGGGTAGGCCTAAAGATTAAGATTTGGGAGACTTCATTACATAGGAGTAATTGATATCATGAAAGTGGATGAAACCTTTCATAGAATGTATAAAAATGCAATGAATATTGAGCTAATGAAGGAACTTTGAGAATCGAAGCTTTTAAGAAGCTATTGAAAAAAGAGAAGCTGTTGAAGCAAACAAAGATGGAAAAGTCAGGTAGGAATGTGGTCCTCAGTGGACCATATAGAAGTGAGAGAGAAGAGAAAAGAGGTGAAGGTTTCAAGAAGAAAGAATCTACCAGAGAAGAAAGGCAACACATACATCTAATGAGACAAGACTTAAATCATGTCCATAGGATATCACAATTACAGTGTACAATTAATGAATTATAATTAACTAACCCACATTATTTAATCATGCCAATCAAATAATTTAAAATTAATTCAATCAATTAAAATGAATTTACAATTTAGATCACGATTTAGCTAACTTGGTGATTACCAAGTAGGTTTACTAAGAGTGGCAGAGGCAGATAGAAGATTGCAATGGACAAGAAAAAATAACAGGTAAACGCATGGATTCTGTTGATTCTTCTATACTTTTCCTAATTTGCTTTCTTACTAATCTAGTACTAATTTCTTACTAATGATCTTGCTGGCCCCCAATAATTCTAGGTATCCATAGGGAAATATGATATTGATTTTAGATTAATTTTAGACTAATTATTCTTACCTTAATATTGGGCTCTCCTCTAAGCTTTTAAATATTTATTTGGCACTAATTATAATTTTAAAGAATATCACATAGAAGATAAAGATAAAAAGATGCCTTAAAGATATCTCTATATGCTCACTGTCAACGTGTAGGTTTTCTGACAGTTCAGCAAGTTCTTCTTCTGTGAGCTTGATTCCCATATTTTTCAAACTATTATGGAGGTTACTCTTTTTAATCTTCCCCTCTTCGGAAGGAGACAGTAAAGCAATGTTTGAAAAAAAGTCATGTAATGGCAAAATAACAAAAATAATTTTTTAAAAGTATTATTAATATTAGTGACCACATATTATTAATAAAAAGAGACACAAGATAAAATATATTTCATTCCTTTGTATCATTACATTTGAACAAGGCTGAAACCCCAAATAGATTTGTCCACTTGAAGGCCCAAATAGAAAGCCAATAGAATGTTCAGAATTAGAATGTATTTCCTTTATTCTATTCTTGTTGACAAAGCTACATGATTAAATAGTGTTAAGAGGCTTGAACAAATAGAACTGCAGACACCAACTTAATTCCTCTGTATAGAAAGTACGGTTATTTTTGTTTATTGATTTAACATATATTATCTTTGTAGCTGACCAATGCTCTTTAATGATGGCCAGTTCTTTATTTTGTTTTGCTAAGTTTGATTTTTATTTTTGATAAAAAGTTGCAAAAGTTTAAGAATATACTGGACTTCCTGCCAAGTAAAAAAGTATGATAATAGCCGATAAAGTGTATTTATGCTAAAATAATAAAAAATGATAAATTATATAGGACCAAGATTCATAACTGAATGATATAAAGTCTGGAAAACTTAGATAACATGCCTTATAAATTTGGTTTATTACTTACTTTTCAGAGACTTCATGCTCTTCAGCAACCTATTTTGATATAACTTTCCAGCAGCTGTAAGAAAATCCATAATTCATGTAATAGTAAAAGTAATGAGATTCACAAAAATAGCATAAATTAAATAATTTAAAAAATAGAACACTTAAAATCTTTTACCCATATACAAAAATCAATTGTATTTTCATATTAGTAGCAATGAGCAAACCAAAAATGAAACTAAGAAAGCAATTTCATTTACAATAATATGAAAAAGAATAAAATGCTTAAAAATAAATTTAACAAAAGCAGTAGAAAACATATACTCTAAAAACTATAAAACACTGTAGAATGAAATTTTAAAAGTCCTAAATAAATGAAAAGACATCTCATGTTCATGGATTGGAACAATTAATATTGTGAAGATGGCAATACTCTCCAAGTTTATCTACAGATTTAATGCAATCCTATTAAAATTCCAGCTGGTTTATTTCAGAAATTGACAAGCTGAGCCTAAAATTCATATCGTCAAGCAGAGACCCCAAATAGCCAAAATAATTTTGAAAAAGAATAATAAAATTGAAGTGCTCACATTTTAAAATTTCAAAATTTACTACAAAGTTGCAGTAATCAAGACAGTGGGGTACTGACATAAGATTAGACATAGATCAATGGAATATTGATCCTGGAAATGGAAAGTCCTGAAATAAACCCTTATATTCATGGTCAACTGATTTTTGACAAAGGTGCCAGCATTATTCAATGGGGGTAAGAATTATCTTTTCAACAAATGGTTCTGGGACAACCAGATATCCACATGTAAAAGAATAATCACTCTTTTGGATCCCTACCACACACCAACAAAGATTAGCTCAAAATGAATCAAAGACCTAAATACAAGAGCTAAAACAATGAAACTCTTAGAAAAGAACATAGGTGTAAATTTTTGTGACCTTAGATTAGGCAATGATATTTTTAGTTTTGACACCAAAAGCAAAAGCAATAAAAAAATAGATAAATTGGACATTATCAAAATTAAAAACTTTTGTGGATTAAAGGACACCATCAAGAAAGTGAAAAGATAAACCACAGAATGGGAGAAAACTTCCATAAATCATTATCTGCTAAGGAACTTGTACCTATATAAAGAACTCCTACAACTCAGTAGTAAAAAGACAACCCAATTTAAAAATGTACAAAAGTTATGACTAGAAATTTCTCCAAAAAAAAAATACAAATGGCCAATATGCACATAAAAAGATGTTCAACATCATTAGCCACAAGGGAAATGCAAATAAAAACCAGAATGAGATATCACTTCACACCCATTAAGATATAAGCAAAGGACAGATAATAACAAATGTTGGTGAGGATGCGGAAAAATTAGAACCCTCATACTCTGCTGTTGGGAATGTTAAAGTAGCACGGCCACTTTGGAAAACAGTCTGGCTTCCTCAAATGGTTAAACATAGAACTACTATATGACCTAGCAATTCCACTCCTAGATATATACCCAAGATAAATGAAAACATACATCCACACAAAAACTTGTACATGAATGTTCATAGGAGGATTATTCATAATAGCCAAAATATGGAAACAACTCAAATGCCCATCAACTAATGACTGAATAAATAAAATATAGTATATCCATACAATAGGATATTATTCAGCAATAAAAAGAAATGAAGTACTGATAACGTAATATGACATGGATGAACTTGTACGACACTGTGCTAAGTGAATGAAGGTACTCACAAAGGAGCACATATTATATAATTTTATTTATGTGAATTGTTCAGAATAGGCAAATTAATGGAAACAGAAAGTAGGTTAGTAGTTGCCCAGGGCTGAGCAGGATGGAGGAATTGGGGAGTGACTGCTAATGGGTGTGGAGTTTCTTTTTGGGGTTATAAAAATGTTCTATAATTGATTGTGGGGATGGATGACAACTCTGCGAATATACTAAAATCCATTTAATTGTACACTTTCATTGGATTAATTGTATGGTATGTGAATTATATCTCAATAAAGCTGTTAAAACATTTTACTTTTCATCTTTACATAACAATGAAATTAAGGAAGATAAATCTTTTTCAATATGATGAACTTGTCCCCTCCAGTGGGCCCACTATACTGAAACATAGACATATCTTTCCTTTCTTTTAAATTGTGAATTCTATCTTTAAATTTCTTCCATTGCTCTCTTATATCTCTCTTTTTCTTTTCCTTTCTTGTGATATAAACCCATTAGTGGCCTGAGGGGTCACCATAGACATTTTTTAGCCCCCATGGCAATTTACACCTGAAGAGATGCTTGGCTTCTAAAATAAACTCTAGGTGACACTGATAATTTTTACATGTAGCTTAAATTTTACTTTTTAAAAATGTTCTATCATGTTTTAGAAGAAATTAAAATTTTCATACAGAGCCACAGAAATCCAACCTCCCTGGAAGCTCCCACAGACACTTGTATGGCTCACCATCAACTGGCAATGTTTCCAGCAGTTTCTCTAGTTCCTCATCTGTGAGCTCAATACCGAGGTTTTCCAGAACATTTTTTAGATCACTAGAATCAATCTTCTCACCTTTTAAAATAGGAGATTGGATATATATTATCATTTTGTAAAGCAGTAATCATTTCTAACAAAAAAGTTACTTTATGATGATTAACACCATCCTAATTTTCAGGTTAAAGAGTAAAGTAAAAATAAAACATTTTCAACTATAGAATCAGTGGATATGTTAGCTCAAAATTACTCCCATAATATAAATAAGTTTCTCCTAAAATTACTGAAAGACAACTTTCAGAATAAAATACGATCAGTTAATTTAAAAATAGTTGTTTACATAAATTTTTCTTCAAAAACTATTTTAACTTTTTAAATAAGAACTATATGATGAATAAAATGAAGATATTACCTTGATCATTTCTAAGCTTCACTCTGATTTGCTGTGCCTCTCTATACAGTGTTTATTAAACACTGGTAAAGTAAATAATATTATTGGCATAAACAATAGATATTATAGAATTTGAAAGCAAGAAATAGTAGTGTAATTTCATTCCAATAACTTAGATAACTTTATGTCAATACATGGAGCATTAGAGGCAAATATTTCATTAATAAATATGGAAAAATACCAGAATTTTCAAGTTAATGACAGAGTACTGGGAAATATTAGGGAAAACCAAAATTTAACATAGAAAATTTGGAATCCTAATTTTACAGTAACTTTTCACTTACCTGTAAAATCTTTGACTTTTTCCATCAGTGTTTTTAGAGGAATTTTCTTATCAACTGTAAGAGAAGATCAAAATCACACTGAGATATAATACAGATTCACAACACTTTATGCAGAAGCATGGGGATAACTACAATACTTTCACTTACTATATGTCAGGCACCATCCTAGCTGCTTTATATTCTTAAGACATATTTATTGAACACACTTTCTAGGTTAGTATTTTACCCAATTTTTACTCCTTTAACAAGCATGAAGAAGAAAATTCTAAATGTGAAAAACCATACAGAAGACATACAAATGGCCAACAGGTACATGAAAAATGCTCAACATCACTAATCATCAGAGAAATTCAAATTAAAGCCAAAATGTTATATCAATCACACCTGTTAGAATGGCTATTATCAGAGATGAAAGATAACCAGTGTTGGAGAAGATAGGGAGAAAAGGGAACCCTTGGACACTGTTGGTGGGAATGTAAATTAGTACAGCTGTTACGGAAAACAGTATGGAGGCCCTTCAAAAAATTAAAAATGGAACTACCATATGATCCAGCAATCCCACTATTGAGTATATCCAAAGGAAGTGAAATCAGTGTGTCGAAGAGATATCTACACTCCCATGTTTATTAAAGCATCATTCACAATAGCCAAGCTATGGAATCAACTTAAGTGTTCATCAATGGATGAATGGATAAAGAAAATATGGCATATATATCAATGGAATACTATTCAGCCATAAAAAAGAGGAAATTCTGTCATTTGTGATGACAACATGGATGAATCTGGAGAACATTATGTTAAGTGAAATAAGCCAGGCACACAAAGGCAAATAATGTATGATCTCACTTATACGTGGAATCTAAAAAAGTTGAACTCATAGAAGTAAAGAGTAGAATGGTGGTGACCAGGCGCCAGGGATGGGGGGAGTAGGGAGATGTTGGTCAAAGCATACAAAATTTTATTTAGATAAGGGGAATAGTTCAAGACATCTATTAAACAACGTGGTGGTTATAGTCAATAACAATGCTTTGTACTCTTGCAAATTTCCTAAGAGAGTAGATTTGAAATGTTCTTACCACAAAAAATAAGTATGTGAGTTAATGCATATGTTAATTATCTTGATTTAGCTACTGTACAATGTATACATATTTCAAAACAACATGTACATGATAAATACATTAAATTTTTTATTAATTAAAAAAGTAAATTAAAAAAACTTAAAAAAACCCATACAATTACAATAATGTCTCTAATATCTCAAACTTATTTGACTACTAAGGGGAAGTGATTCAGAAGTAGGTCTATCTCAAGAGTTTGCTGCCTTCTATTCAAAATTTAGAAGACTCTACTACAAACCATGACACTTATAGAGAGTATAAAAGTCATGCCTAGCAAAGAACAGTGTTTTAATTTTGACTTTGTTAACTGGTTGCTCATATACTTAAATGACATTGACTATATTTTGGTCACTGACCTAGTGCAGTACCCACCACACTGCTCTTGGGCCTTTCCTTCTCCCTATTGAAAAGGACATTTCTTGCCTTCCATATACTCAAAGGTTCTTTAAACTAAACTCTCCTCAGGGTAACTATGGTGCTATGGTCTGAATGTTTGTCCCTCCCAAAACTCATGTTAAAATTTAATTGTCATTGTAACAGATGCCATTACAAAAGGGCAAGTTTGGCTCCCTTTTGCATCTTTGCCCTTTTGCCTTCCACCATGTGAGGATGCAGCAAGAAGGCCCTTGCCAGATGTCAGTGCCTTGATCCTGGACTTCCCAGCCTCCAGAAAGAACTGTGAGAAAATAAATTTCTGTTGTTTACAAATGACTCACTCTGTGGTATACTGTTCTAACAATACAAAACAAGCTAAGACAGATAGGCACCAGAGGACTAGAGTGTTGTTATAACAAGTACCCGAAAATGTGGAAGTGGCTTTGGAACTGGGTCATGGGTACAGGAACTGAAATAGGTTTTGTTTTGTTTGTTTGTCTTTTAGAGACAGAGTCTTGCTATGTTGTGCAGGCTGGCCTTGAACTCCTGGGCTTAAGCAACGCTCCTGCTTCAGCCTCCTGAGTAGCTAAGACTACAGCATGTACCACCGTGCCCAGGTAGGCTGGAACAATTTTGTAGTGAATGCCCAAAAAAGCCTGTATTTCTGTGAACGCAGTGTTAAGGGTGATTATAATGAGGGCTCAGAAGAAGAGAACAGTAGGGAAATTCGAAAACCTCTTAGAGATTACTTAAGTGGTTGTGATCAGAATGTTGGTGGAAATACCAATGGTAAAGGCAATTCTGATGAGGCCTCAGATGGAAATAAGGAACAAAGTATTGGAAACTGGAGGAAAGGTCATCCTTGTTATTAATATAAAGTGGCAAAGAAGTTGGTCGAATTGTGTCCATGCCCAAGGACTTTATGGAAGGCAGAGTTTAAGAGAGATGAACTAGGATATTTAGCTGAAGAAATTTCTAAGCAATAATTGAGGGGGCTGCATGGCTTCTCTTAATTGCATATAGTAAAATGTGAGGAGAGAGAAATGATTTAAAGATGGAATTTATAATCAGAAGGGAAGCAGAATGCAAAGATTTGGAGAATCTGCAGCCTGGGCATATAAAGAATATAGAATAACGTTTAGGAGAGAAAACCAAGAATGCAGGCCAAGCAACCTCTTAATGAGGAGATTAGTAGGAATAAAAGGAAGCCAGATGCTGTTTATCAGGACAATGGGAGAATGACTCTAAAGGCATTTCAGAGATCTTCAAGGCTGCCATGCCCATCACAGGCCCAGAATACTAGGGCCTTGAGGGCAGAAAAGTTTCAAAGGAAAGGTCCAGGGCACCTGTAAGGACCTTGGGGTTCCCTGCCCAGGGCTGCCTCAAGTGTCTACTCCCTACATTCCATCAAGCAAAGTGCCCTTGGTCACTCCAGCTATGGCTCAAGTGGGTCCAGATGTAGCTTGGACCACTGCTTCAGAAGGTATAAGCCACAAACCTTGGCATGTCCACGTGGTGCTAATTCTGCAGGCACACAGAGTACACAAGTTGTGGAGGCATGTGTGCCTCCACCTAGATTTCAAAGGATGCTGCAGAGAGTCCCCACTAGGGTAATCCCTAGTGGAGCTATGGGGGCAGGGCTGCCCCTGAGATCCAGAAATGTAGAATCACTAGTGTGCAGCATTGGCCTGGGAAAGCTCCAGGCATGAAGCTCCAATTTGTGAGAGCTGTGGCATGGGCTGCACCCAGCAAAGCCATGGCAGCAGGGCTGCCTGCATACTTGGGGGCCCAACTCCTGCCCTAGTGGGTCCAGGAGGTGAGACATGGAGTCAACAAAAATTATTCTGGACCCTTAATATTTAATGTCATTTGCCCTGTTGCATTTGGAGCTTACTTAGGACCTGTTACTCCTTTCTTCATTCCTGTTCTTCACTTTTAGAATGGGAATGTCTGTCCTATGTATCCTATGCCCATCCCATCAGGAAGCAGATTACTTGTTTGATTTCACAGGCTTACAGCTGGAGGAAAATTTGCTTCAGGATGAGTAGTACTTTGAGCCTCACGCATATCTGATTTAGATGAAACTCTAAACATTGGACTTTTGAGTTGGTACTAGAATGAGTTAAGACTTCTGGGGCTTTTGGCATGGAATGAATGTGTCTTGTATGTGAGAAGGACATGAATTTTGGGGGGCCATGGGTGAAATGCTATGGTTTGAATATTTGTCCTCTCAAAAACTCATGTTGAAATTTAATTGCCATTGTAACAGTATAGGGAGGTGGGACATTTAAGAGGTGATTAGGCCATGAGGGCTTTGCCTTCATTAGTGGGATTAATGCCATTATAAATGGGCAAGTTTGGCTCCCTTTTGCCTCTTTGCCCTTTTGCCTTCCACTATGTGATGACACAACAAGAAGGCCCTTGCCAGATGCCAGTACCTTTATCTTGGACTTTGCAGCCTCCAGAACGGTGAGAAAATAAATTTCAGTTCTTTATAAATTACCCAGTCTGTGGTATTCTGTTATAGCAGCATGGACTAGAGCATATGGTATCTGATAACAAGCTCACCACCAACATGCATGTTTTGAGTCAGATCCTTAAGTTCCTTATCTGCAAGTTTGATTCCCAGGTTGTCCAGAATGGTGTCCAGGTTGTTGATATCAACCTTCCCGTCTAAAGAAAGTAACAATACATAAAGAATATTAAACAACTCTAAAAGACAAGTTCTTAAATTTTATTGATACAATTATCCCATTGTGAATTTCTTAAGCAGAGTATCATTACTCACACACTTTGCATACTATTTCTGGTATTTCTAGTACACTATTTCTAGTATTCTATTTCATCTATTTATCCACTCCTAACATCTATTTAAGGATTCCCTCAAAGTCTACTAACCTTAAGTTAAGAATGTTTGTTCAAAAGTGAAAAAAAAATTAATTAATTAACGCTCAACAGTTTTAGTTCAGATACCAAATATTTTAAGCCTACAAAGAAGTTAATTATGAATCTAGAATTAAGGCTACTTCCCTTGAGACTTGTTTTGGGGACCAGCCTACATAACACAAAGTTTAAATGGGCATTCAATAAATATTCAGGGAATTCTGGTTCAGGTGGCAAACATTCTTTACTTCTGAACAATATTTGGAGTTGACTTTTGATGACTGAACTTCCAGGTTAGTTTTTACTTGCTGCTGATCAAATTCCCTGAATCACTGCTAATCATTTCTATAATTTTTTGCTATGCAAACTTGAAATGTTATATTTTCTTTCCTGAAAAGTTTGGAAAACCACAAGAGGGTGTAGGACTTTTCTCCCAAAATAGAACATAGGATATTTGTCTGCTAAAGTAAAGATTGAACTCTAAAAAAGTATTAATTTTTAATTTATATATATGAGAGATAGCAGTATTTACAAATCTAATATCTTGGAAACAGTATACATATGAGGGTCTCATATTCATTTGCATTGCCATTATTCTTCTCACTCACCTTTAAGAGACTTCACACCTTCTAGCAACCTGTTCTTAAAGACCTTGCTATCATCTATAAAAAAAGGAAAAATTCAGGTCATAGAGAAATGATATGGCATTCATTAAAATTATTTCAGTAAAACTGAGATTTTCATGAGTTGTCCTAGAAATATCTCCCATTAAAATAAAATTTGAGAGAATATTTAGGGAAAGTTTACAACGTGGTGAAGCTATTCAAAATTTAGCACATAAGGCACCCTATGACATACACAATTCTTTTTTTGTGTGTGTGTCGTATGTGATTTCACCTGTCACCTTTTATCCCCTTCTGGTGTAACATCGCCTCTTTCCCTTTTTTATTTCCCACAGTCACTTACAGGTGTCTAACTGGAAAGGATAATCTTAGAAATTTCTTCCCTTTGATGGCATAATTCACAGTGATGGGGATGCTTATTTCCAAACTAAAAGTTAAACTGCATAGATGGGAATTTCCCTCAGGAATAAATGAACATTCAGAGATGAATTTTTATTTTTTTCCATCTTATGAAATGAGCATAGTTTTAAAGACAAAAAAATGCTTAAAAGAATAAGAACCCTTTAAGGTCACATTGGTATTTGAAATGCTTACCATTGAAAGGCAGATTTTTCACCAGTTTCAAGCATTCCTTGTCTGTGAGCTCTATTCCCATGTTTCTCAGAACAGTTTCTACATCTCTGGCATCAACCTCCCCTCCTTAAAAAAGATAGATATCATTAAATTTATAAATCTAACGGTTTATTTAATGATTACAAATAGGGAAAAATAATCTATGACTGTGTAGCATGAGTAGGTACTGGATGGAAAGTAAAGGCCAATGAGACCTCTATAGATACACTGACTGTGACATTCACAGAAAAACAATTTGATCTCTAAATACTAATTAAATAAGGCACATTCATAATGACAGTGGCAAGGCAACTCTGCATCCAGTAAAATCCACATCATGTATCTCTCTATTCAATTAGAATATTATAAATGACTTATTTTAACAATTGTATCATCTAATATAAGAGCTGTTAGTCTCATTTTTATAAGTTATCTGGGTGTTTACCAAAGCTTTACTTCATCTATTATTTTACTGATATACAGTTTGGCTATTCTAAAAAGAAAAGAGTAAAATATATAAATGAAAAATATACCAGAAAATAAGTGAAATGCTATGAATTGGTTTCAAACGTTTAATAAAGGAGGAGGTAAATGCCATAACTAACATGGCAATTAAGGGATAATGGTAAAATGCAATTATTATAAATACTAAAATCTTAGATTTATAATTTCTCACTTGCCTGTAGTAGTTTTTACTCCATCCATCACCTCTTTCAGATCAACCTTCCCATTAGCTACAGGAAAAGGCTCAATGATAATGTTACAAGCTCAGAAAACAAACTTAAGACATACATTTTGTGGGAAAAAACACATAAAAATTCCTTACATCTTAATTTTACCTGCGCTTATTAAATTCTTTGATCTCAAGGAATTAAGGTTATTTCCTAATAGAAAATTCCCTTACATCTTAGAATCTAGGTCAGGAAAAGTGTACTTTCCACAGTGTGGAGATACAGTGATATTAACCCCTTATCAAATACATGATTTGCAAATATTTTCTCCCATTCCATTGGTTGCCATTTTACTCCATTGATTGTATCTTCAGAATTTTTTTTTTTTGAGGTATGATTTTTTTTTAAATTTATTTTTTTAATTTCAGAATATCATGGGGGTATGACACTTTGGCCATACACATTGCCCCTGTTCTGCCCGTGTCAGAGCCACAATCGTGGTCGTCTCCCAAACTGTGCTCCCCACATCCATTCAGTGAGAGTTTTTCCCATCCCTTCCACCCCCCTCCCGCCCGCCCGCCCTCAGATGAATGTTATTGCCCTGTGTGATGTAAGTGTTCATCAGTTAGTACCAGTTTGATGGTGAGTACCAGTGGTGCTTGTTTTTCCAATCCTGTGACACTTTGCTTCGAAGAATGGGTTCTAGCTCCAACCAGGATAATACCAGATGTGTTAATTCACTGTTGTTCCTTATTGCTGAGTAATACTCCATGGTATACATATACCACATTTTATTGATCCACTCGTGTATTGATGGGCACCTGGGTTGTTTCCACAACTTTGCAATTGTGAATTGTGCTGCTATGAACATTCGAGAGCAGATGTCTTTATTATAAAACGTCTTTTTTTCCTTTGGATAAATACCCAGTAGTGGGATTGCTGGGTCAGCTGGTAATTCTACTTTTAATTCTTTGAGGTATCTCCATATTCTTTTCCATAGAGGTTGTACGAATTTGCAGTCCCACCAGCAGTGTATGAGTGTTCCTATCTGTCCACATCCCTGCCAACATTTGTTATTTGGGGATTTTTTGATATGAGCCAATCTCACTGGAGTTAAGTGATATCTCATTGTGGTTTTGATTTGCATTTCCCTGATGATTAGAGAAGTTGAGCACTTTTTTATATGTTTGCTGGCCATTATTCTGTCTTCTTTGGAAAAGTTTCTGTTCGTGTCCTTTGCCCATTTTTTAATAGGGTTGTTTGATTTTTTCTTGTTGATTTTCCTAAGTTCTGTATAGATTCTGGTTATCAGCCCTTTATCAGAGGTGTAGCATGCAAATATTTTCTCCCATTCTGTAGGTTGTCTGTTCACTCTAGTGATAGTTTCCTTGGCTGTGCAGAAGCTTTTCAATTTGATCAGGTCCCATGTATTTATTTTTGTTGCTGCTGTGATTGCTTTGGGGGTCTTCTTCATAAATTCTTTGCCTAGGCCAATGTCCATAAGAGTTTTTCCAACGTTTTCTTTGAAAATTCTTATGGTTTCATGTCTTAGGTTTAGATCTGTTATCCATTGTGAATTGATTTTTGTGAGAGGTGAGAGGTGTGGGTCCAGTTTCAGTCTTCTACATATGGCCATCCAGTTTTCCCAGCACCATTTGTTGAATAGGGAATCTTTTCCCCAGTGTACGTTTTTCTGGAATTTGTCAAAGATCAGGTGACTGTATGAGGTTGGTTTTATATTTGGGTTCTCAGTCCTGTTCCATTGGTCTACGTGTCTGTTCTTGTGCCAATACCATGCAGTTTTGGTTACTATAGCCTTGTAGTATAGTTTGAAGTCTGGTAGACAGATGCCTCCCAATTTGTTCTTTTTGCTTAAGATTGCTTTGGCTAGACGGGGTCTTCTCTGGTTCCACACGAAGCGTAGAATTATTTTTTCTAGATTGGCAAAAAATGATGTTGGTATTTTGATAGGGATTGCATTGATTCTGTAAATTAATTTAGGTAGCAAAGCAAGCCATTTTTACTATGTTGACTCTGCCTATCCAAGAGCATGGTAGGGCTTTCCATCTATTTACATCCTCTGCAATTTCTTTTCTCAGTGTTTCATAATTCTCTCTATATAGGTCTTTGACCTCCTTAGTTAGATATGTTCCTAAATATTTAATTTTCTTTGTTGCTATTGTGAAAGGTATAGCATCTTTAATTTGTTTCTCGGCTTGATTGTTATTAGCATATATGAAGGCTAGGGATTTGTGTGTATTAATTTTGTATCCTGAGACTTTGCTGAATTCATTTATCAATTCCAGTAATCTCTTGGTTGAATCTTTGGGGTTTTCTATGTATAATATCATATCGTCTGCGAATAGTGAAAGTTTGACCTCTTCTGTCCCCATCTGGACACCCCTAATTCCTCTGTCTAGTCTAATTGCTGTGGCCAGGACTTCCAGCACTATGTTGAAAAGAAGTGGAGATAGTGGGCACCCTTGTCTGGTGCCAGTTTTAAGGGGGAATGCCTTCAATTTTTCCCCATTCAGTATGATATTGGCTGTGGGTTTATCATATATGGCTTTAATAGTTTCAAGGTATGAGCCATCTATGCCTATAATGTTAAGAGTTCTTATCATAAAAGGATGCTGGATTTTGTCAAAAGCCTTTTCTGCATCTATTGAAAGGATCATATAATCTTTGTTCTTGCTTTTATTTATATGGTGAATTACATTTATAGATTTGCGTGTGTTGAACCATCCCGTAACTTGCAGAAGTTTTTAAGTTTGATGGTCCCCTTTGCCTCATTTTGCTTTTGTTGTGTGTGTTATTCAGTGTCATATCCAGAAATCAAGCCAACTCCCATGTTATAAAGCTTTTCTTCTATGTTTCCTTCTAGGAGTTTTATAGTTTTAGGTCTTACATTTAGGTCTTTAGTCTGCTTTGAGTTAATATTTGTACGTGCTATAAGGTAAGGGTACAAATTCATTGTTTTGCACATAAATATCCAGTTTTCTGCATGTATCCCAACACCATTTGTGGAAGAGTATGTCTTTTCCTCATTATGTGGTCTTGGCACCCTTGTTGAAGTTCTTTTGACCATATAGGCAAGAGTTTACTTCTGGGCTCTCTATTTTTTTCTTTTGGTCTATATGTCTGTCTGCTTTAATTGATTTTTAATTAAATGAAGTACATGAAGACAGTTATTCGGATGGCTGCTGTGCCAAATAAGGCTATATTTGTTTTCCACTTTACTTAATGCCAGAGAAGTCCTTTTATTAGTTTAAGAAAAAAAGGTGAGGTTCCAATTGTAATCCCATATAATTTCTTGTGTTAAAATATAGCCTCCTCTGATGAAATTTGGTAGTCTGACATCTACAATTACTCTTCACAATATCTTAGTAGAAATGCAAGCTACAAGCAAATAATCTGACAAAGAATTTATACACACTCTATATGACTTTTTCAGGAGTTCTGGGAAATACAAGAATAGCTAAACAATTTTTTTTCAGATAAAGAGCTTATTTGGAAAAACAGCCAATGACAGTGAGAATCATCAGGAATGGGAAGACCTGGAGAATGTCCCATGAGCACATTACTGATCCCTTTGGAGTATTCCCTACTTTTGTTCACTTAAGCTGGAATTTACTTCATGACTCACCATACTTGGCCTTAATTCAACATTCTCTGCATTTCAAAATCTGAGTCCATAATTAAGTATGAACTTAGGCCCAAGAGTCTGGTCTAGGGATAAAGAACACTGAAAGCTATGCAGCTTATAAGTAAAGGGAACATGTCATATATGCTATTCTTGAATCCTGTGTGATAGCTACGAGGCTTTTTCAGAAGTTCATGGTGAAAAAAAGGCTACTGTGTGTCTTATTCCCTTCTACCTCTTATCTGCTTTACTTTCCATTTTGAAAGGCTGAGGAAAATTTGGCCACTATATACTTACCAACTGCCTTTCCCTGCCTCCTAACCCCCAATTTGTTTTCTTTTTCCTTTTTCTTCTTTGGAATGATAACATTCCTTGCTATATTCTCAGCAACTTTTAGCATATAGAGTGAAAGACATTGTTGATGTGAAGTTAGTGTATATTTTCCAAGTTATTTCTTATTTTTAGTCTGAGTTCTTCTCTGAGATTTTTCTAAATGTTTCAGTGTTACCAAATAAGCTTTCAGAAGTTCTTAGAAATCTTTAGGCCCACATACTCTTGGGGACTCAATTATATCTTAAACACTCACCATCCACTGGTAGATTCTTTGCCATATCTTTAAGTTCCTTTTCTGAAACTTTCATCCCCATGTTTTCCAGTACTGTGCCCAGTTTATTGATATCAACCTTCCCTCCTTAGGGGAAAAAAAAGTTCATAAACAAAAATTTAATGACTCAAAATGTGACAAATATGATTATTTTTCAGATATTATAGTTTTTTCCAGTCTGAGGATCAAGGTCCAATGAGGTCAATTTAAGTGTATAAAGAGGGTCAATAATAGAGTGAGAGTAAAACCAGTTTTGCTGAGCCTGTTTTGGGGAAACGGCTCTATAGCAAAAGTTTTTAAAGGTCTGCATATCTACTCAGGAAATTAAGTAGTAAAATCCATAATACAATGTTTCTGAATACTAAATACGTCTTATTTTTCTTCTCTGATCTTTCAAATTAATTTGTTCAGCTCCTGAATAGATTTTCTGATTTTCTGCTAATAATTTCCTTTGCTATTCATTGTTCAGGCTTAAATTTTATTTTCTACCATGCCAATGATATGAAAATTCTAGTAGAAAATGAAACTTCCATTCAGTGAAGACTATACAAGATTATCTGCTAAAACGTAGGCAGATCTATAAATTAGGTATAAATATGAAACATATATGAAATATAAATATACATTAAGGGTTAAAGAATTGACAATTCAATGACTACAAAATGTTATAACTGGAAAACATGTTAATATCAGGCTCTCTTGCTTTTTATTACGTTTTCACTCACCTTTAAAAGACTTCACACAATCCATCAACCTATTCTGATAGACCTTTCCATAAACTGTAAGAAAAGCCACAATTTAAGTCAAAGAGATTTAAGTTAGAGATCCATTAAGTAGCATGTAAGTCATAATTTTAGAAAGACAGACTTTATGATTTCTAGTTTATTATAAAATAAGAATAAAAACATGTATTGGGGAAAGTTCCTAATGTGGCCAGTCTTCCCATTCTTTGGCACCCAAAGCAATAAACTACTAGCCTTCAACCATGCGGAAACACCTTAATTTCTATTTTCATTTCTCTAATTTCCCTCTTTACTCCCTTTTAGTACACTCCTATCCTTTTCTCTTTTTCTTATCTCCTAGAATTAAACCTCCTAGTAGAATTAGAGAATAAAAATGGGCTTTTGAGTTTTGAGGCCAACATTTTTGACTGAATATTCAATATTCAGGTATATTGAAGACTTAAATGTGAAAGGCAAACTTTAAAACTTAAAAAAAAATAGGACAATATCTTTATGATCTCATAATAGACACACACAACAACATAAACCTTAAGGGAAATTTGCATAAATTTTAAGACCATTTGTACATCATAACAAAAGTACAGAATAAAGCCAATATTGGGAAAATATATTTTAAACACATATAACTAACAAAAGCTTGGTATCTAGAACAGGGATCAGCAAAGTATGGCCAGTGAGCCACTGACCCACCACCTGCTTTTACAAATAAAATTTTATTGGAACATACCTATGCTTCTTTGTTTACGTATTAACTATGGCTACTTTTTGCCTCACAATGGAAGAGTTGAGTAATTGCAATAGAGACAGTAAAGCCTAAAATATTTATCATCTGGCCTTTTAAAGAGAAAAAATCTGCTTGCCTTCTGATCTAGAATAAAAAGAACTCTTATAAATAAGGAAGAAAAATAGAAGCAGACCAATAGGAAATCGGGCAAAAGACATGAACAGATACTTCACAAAAGAGGAAACACAAATTGTTTATAATCATAAACATATGAAAATATCAGTAATTAAAGATAGCCCCATTTCACACTTACCAGACTAGCAAACACTTGACAGTACCAAGCGGTGGCTGGCAAGTGAGCAACAGGAATTCTTATTGTAGCATTCATTAGTGCTATCTGTCAAACGTTCTGAGTTCTATCCTCTGAGGTTCAGGGTAGGATTGTAAGGCCTGGCCCCCTTGTGGTTGGGTGTGACCCTATAACTATTAATAAATGTGGTTAGTAAGTTGTGCATGGAAATTTCTGGCCTGGAGTATTTAATTAACAATATGACACCCTAAAGAATCTTTTAATATTTGAGATGGTGGCTGCCTGAGTCTCTGAATGACTATGTTGAAAAGAACCCCCTGCAGACCACAATGCACATGCATATTGAGCAAGAAATAAGCCTTTGTTGTTTAATGCCACTGAGATTTTAAAGTTGTTTGTTGCTACAACATAAACTAGCCTGTTCTGACTGATATATACTGCTGGAGGGAATGTAAATTGGTTCAAATATTTAGGAAAATGTTTTATATTGTTTAATAAAACTAAAAATATACTTAATCTACAGCCCAACAACCCCACCCCTGGGCAACATGATTATATATCCTAGAGAAAGGAAGGGTAAACTTTTTCTGTTAAGGGGCAGAGAATAAATATTTTAGGATCTGTAGGTCATAAGGTTTCTGTTGCAACTCCTCAACTCTATCATTGTAGCACAAAAGCAGCCATAGACAATACCTAGATGCATGGGCATGGCTCTGTTTCCAATAAAACTTTATTTACAAAAACAGGCAGCAAGCTGGATTTGGTCCATGGTTTGCCAACTCCTGCTTTAATGAAACTTATCCATGTATACAAGCTGACATGTTTGAGAATATTCATAGTAGCACTGTTTGTAATAGCAGTAAACTATAACTAACCCAAATGTTCATCAAGAGAATGGATTAATAAATTGTAGAAATTCTTATAATGAGTTATTTTGTGCAGTGAAAACTAAAGCTGTAAACATCAACTCAAGATGAATATCACAAGAAATATTTAGCAAAAACAGCAAGTCATAGATATAGTATGTACAGTTCAGTTTATGTAAACTTTAGAAACATGCAAAATTAATAAGTATATATTTAACAACACATGCTTAGTAAAACTATAAAGAAAAAATAAATAACATGATAAATATAAAATTTCTCCCCTTTTGCGGGAGGAAAAGTAATGCAATCTCAGAGAGGTACACTAATTGTTTCAAATATATCTAAAATTTCCTATTTCTTAAGCAAGAGGTGGGTAAATGAATGTTCTGTTTATTATTTTCTTCATACTTTACCTATAATATACTTTTTTGCATATCAAGTATTTGGTAGCTGAAATTTTATATAAAAAATGAAAATTTTAAATAAAGAGAACTCTAGCTCAAAATAGTACTCACCAAAAGTTTATATGTTCCTTTCTTCCTAAGAACTCCATAAAATGAGGATAATACACTAAACTCCCACATGTAAAAATAATGAAAGGTAGGCAATCCATACATGAGAAATTGCCATAAATTTCTGAAATGATTTAGAAATCTATTGATGATAAACAAAAAGTAGCAGTCCAAAATTTGTGGGGTCAAACTTCAGGGAAAGAAAGCATCAGCTTACTCAAAAGAAGCCTATAGAGAAAGGGGTACTAGAACATGAAGTTTAATTGAAAGTCTTTCCTTTGAAAAATGGGGACAAGTTGGCTTTGACACTTCTCCTTCTACCACATCCTTCCTCTCATGAGTTGTTCAGTCATTTTACCCCTAAGCAAAAACTCAGAGACCTAATCTATTGAGAAATTAAATAAACAGACTATGAAAAATTCGTGCTGCTATATATTCAATATTCCATATGAAAGCTGTCTGGCAGCTAGAGTAGGTCCTTTCCTACTCACCCTAAAGAAAAGCCTGGTAGGTAACAAACTCCACCCATATACATATAGTTTCCATTAGCTGTCCGACATATGGGAGATAGAGAATGAAAAAATAGAGGAAAACTGCGCTAGGGAAAATAACTTTACTTCTCATTCTTCCATATAAATGAACAGCCAAAGATCACCAGACATGTGGAAGTCAGCAACCAGAATAAACAACAAACATGATTCTGGAAGAAATAGTGATAAATTAGGAAACAAAAGAGAAAACAAACGAAACTCTATCTAGTATCCTTAGATTAGAGACTACATTGCATCTATAAAACAAAAACAGGACACTGTAAACACCAAATAGGAGAAAGCAAAAGAGCTTTGGGAAATATATCTCTTCTCCACCAAAAATCAACAGAATAGCTAGAAAATAAAGTTAACTCTTCTAAATGTGGAGCCAAAAGACAGAGAGCTGCGGGCCGGGCACAGTGGCTCATGCCTCTAATCCCAGCACTTTGGGAGGCCAAGGAGGGAGGATCCCTGAGGCTGGAGTTTGAGACTAGCCTGGGCAACATAGCGAGACTCCATTTCTACAAAAAAAAGAAAAAATGAGCCAGGTGTGGTGGCATGCACCTATAGTCCCAGCTACTTGGAAGGGTAAGGCAGAATGGTTGTTTGAGCCCACGAGTTCAAGGCTGCAGTGAGCTGTGATCACACCACTGCACTCCAGCCTGGGTGACAGGGCAATATCCTGTCTCTAAAAAATAAAATTAAAAAAAGACACAGAGCTGGAGCACATCAGATAAAAGATAATAAACACAGAGGGTTAACTGAATACGTTCAACATCTAACTAATAGGAAATCCAGACAAAGAGAAATGAGAAAAGATAGGGAAGAATATCAACCAAAAATAATAACATAAGAAAAATTCTGAGAGTTGAGGATAGATGGTGACTTCAAATTCTTTAAATATGTCTGAAATACAGGGAAGAATGAAGAATAAACGACTGATACATGTACACATTATAATGAAATTACAACGTATCAGACATAAAGAGAAATCCCAAAACTTTTGGAAACAAACAAGAAAAAGAGTCATCAAAAAAGGAAATCTCTATCCGCAAGAAAAAAGCTTGATTTTTTTTTATCAGCCAGTCCAGATGCTAGAAAGCAATGGAGAAATGCCTCCAAAGTTCTCAGGGAAAATTATTTACAATTCAGAATTCCACATCTCAGCATTATATTAATCAATATTGAGTGCCCAAAAAAATTATTTTCAGACAGTTAAAGAATTAGAAAGTTTACTATTCATATACAATTTTTAGGAAAGTTATTTGAGTATATGTTTTATCAAAATGGGAATAAAAACAGTAAACAGGGAGATGCAGAATATAAGAAATGGTATAATTAACACAGAAATACAAAGAAAAGAAATCCTAGAATGGCAGTTGTGTAGCCTAACTGGTAATTCTCAGCCCAAAATAGAGGAAGGAGCAAGAGAGCTCTGAAAAGAATGTTTTCAGGTTGAAGAATGAAATGGATTCCAAGTAATATACACTGTTGGTGGGAATGCAGAATGATGCAACTACTTTAAAAACAGTACGGAAGCTCCTCAAAAATTAAAACTAGAACTATTATATGACCCAGCAATCCCACTTCTTGGTATATATCCAAAAGAATTGAAATCAGGATCTGAAAGAGACATCTGCACTCCCATGCTCATTGCAGCATTATTCATAACAGCCAAGACAAGGAAACAACCTAGTGTCCATCGATGGATGAATGGATAAAGAAAATGTGGTGCACACATACAGTGAAATACTATACAGCCTGTAAATAGAAGGAAATTCTGTCCTTTGTGACAACATGGATGAACCTAGGGGACATTATGCTAAGTGAAATAAACCAGTCACAGAGGAACAAATACTGCATGATTCCACTTATAGGAAGTATCTAAAATAGTGAAACTCAGAAGCAGAGAATAGAATGGTGCTTGCCGGGGACTAGAGGGAAGAGGAAATAGGGAATTGCTGCTCAATGGTTATAAAGATTCAGTTATGCAAGATGAATAAGTTCTAGAGATCTGCTGTACAACATAGTACCTATAGTTAACAATATAGTATTGTGCATTTTAAAATATGTTCAGAGGATAGATCTCATGTTAAATGTTCTTAACACCACCCTCCATAAAAGAACATAAGAAATTTTTGGAAGTGATGGATATGTTTAGTACCTTAATTGTTGTGATGGTATCATAGGTGTATAGATATCTCCAAACTCATAGAATGTATACATTAAGTATATGCAATTTTTTGCATATCAATTACACTTTAATAAAGCTTTAAAAAACTAGCAATAGACAAAATGAATACAGAGGTGGGTAATATTAGTGACACAGAGGAAGAAAGCATATGGCTTTTTTCTCAACAACAAAAAATACAGGAACAAGTATGTAAAAAATGATCCAAATATTAAACTAAATGAGAGTTGATTACTATATTAATAAGAAACATAGGCATACTTATTATTTAGAATTGTAAAGAGTTATCTACTAGAAATATTTTAAAAAACAACTTTTTTTCTCATAAGTGCAACTCACATGATGAGGGAATATTCAATATAATTCCTTTTTATTATAAGGTTTTTGTACCATTTTATTTTTTCCATGTGTAAGAATTATTTTGATTTAAAAAATGGGGCAGTAGTTAAATGGCACAATTAAGATTGCTTCTTAAGGCATACTTGAGCCATTTGTTCTTAACATTTTCTTGGATATTAAAATGAGAGTTATTACAGTTTTAATGAATAAGAATGTAGCCTAAGCTTCCTTGAAGGTTATACTGCTATTTGAAATGCTTACCACCAATAGGCAGATTTTTCACCAATTGTGAATGTTCCTTCTCTGTGAGTTCTATCCCCATACTTCCTAGAATATTTTTTACTTCTCCGATATCTAATTCACC
Organism: Daubentonia madagascariensis; assembly: GCA_023783475.1. NCBI lineage: Eukaryota > Metazoa > Chordata > Mammalia > Primates > Daubentoniidae > Daubentonia > Daubentonia madagascariensis. The sequence goes on from JAKFHU010000487.1 coordinate 16,568,147, forward strand.
TCCTTCAAAAAAGATAGAAATAAAAACAGATGAGGAATTTATACATTATATAATGGCCAGAAAATATTTTTAAAAATTATCTATGACTACTCAATATTAACCTCAACTGCTAAATGAACAAAGGCACAAGGAGGTCCATTCCACTAACTACTCTCAATGGGATTCAAAGGAAGAGGATTTCTTCTCTTTATCCCAGTAAATTAGGTTATTTCATAATGATGTAATCAATAAAATATGAATCATGTAATTTCCTTTCATTTTGAATTTTTTAGATAATTGATCTAAATAATTCTGTAATTGGGCAGTGGCCTTGTTATTATCCAATTATAAAATTACCTGTATCTTTACCAAAACTTTATATTATAATTTATTGTGCTAATTTATTTTAATATTTTGATTTTTTTTAAAGCACAGAGTAGTTAAGTTACGCTTCTGGAAAATACTGCAGAGAATAAAATCTTACTATTAACAGAGAACACTTAAGATTTATTCTTAAAATAGGGATAATGCAAAGTGCAACTTTTTTTTTTTGTTTTTGTTTTTGTTTTTTAAGAGACAAGGTCTCAATCTGTTGCCCAGGCTGGAGTGCAGTGGTGCAATCGTGGCTCACTATAACCTCAAACTCCTGGGCTCAAGCAATCTTCCCACCGCAGCATCTGAAGTAGCTGGGACTATAGCCACATGCAGCCACAAGTAGCTAGTTTTTTTTTTTTTTTTTTGTGGAGATGGGGTCTCGCTGTGTTGTTCAAGCTGCTCTTGAACTCTTGGGTCCAAGGGATCCTCCCACCTCAGCCTCCTACAGTGCTGGAATTACAGATGTAAGCCACTGTGCCCAGCCTTAAAGTGAAACTTTGAACAATTATTAATAAATACAAACTAGAGTAAAAATCAACAAGATTATTATTTAGTGTTAAGAATTAGAATCTTGGTTTTATAGCAACTCATTTCTCACCTGTGACAATTTCCACTCCATCCATCAACTCATTGAAATTAACCATCCCTGTGGCTATAAAAAAAGGATATGATTAAGGCACAATGTCAGAGACACAGAAAAAAAAGTATCCAAATAAAATAAAACAAACCCTCACCCAAGTAAATTCTATTATGTTTTGTAAATCATCCTTTAATTTTAATGACTAGATTTTAGGGATTCATGGTATATAAGTAAAAGGCACTCTGTCCCTTGTAACATAGAATGTATTCCAGGGAAAATGTGCTCTTTTCTAGTTCTTGGGATGCTATCCTGTATTATAAGTACAATTATTAGACAATGACTCTGGTCAAGTTGATTGATTTGAACTTTTGTCACAGCAGGAAATTCACATAAGGGGTCTTTGAAGAAATGAGAAGCAATTAAACTTCTCATCTCTCTCTTGCTTCTCAATATTCTTTCCTGGAGTTCTTTAAACTATTAGAGCTAACTTGATTTTTTACTCTTTTTCTCTTTATTCATTCACCCATTCATTTATCCATCTATTAATATTTATCCATTAATTAAATAAGTTTTGTAGACCTACTATATATAGACACTAGGCTAAGGCAATGGGCTTTGAAAGATAAAGAAGACACTCTCTACCATCAACAATGTCATAGTTTAGATTTGGAGCTTGATATAAATGCAGCCCAGGGAGTCAGGAAAGACTTCCTGAGAGGTGTATGCTCTGAACAACAGTAGGAATTACTTAGATGAACTATGTGAGACAATTTAAGGGGCAGGAGAAAGACACCCTGGGTAATGCAAAAGCCAGGTTTAGAAAAACTTTTATATAGTCATTGTACAATATCTTAATATCACATACTGCATTTAGATACAGAGTATAATCAATATGCAATTGAATAATGAAGAAATAAAAGGAATTATAAAGTAATACTATGAACAATTGTATGTCCATGAATTGGATAAACTACATGAAATGGACACAAACTACTGAAATTGAATCAAAAAGAAATAAAAAATCTGAATAGACCTATAGCAGGTAAAGACTTACTAATTGAATTAGTAAGCAGAAAACATCACACAAAGAAAAGCCTAGGACAAAATGGCTTCACTAGGGAGTTCAACCAAACATTTAAAGAATTAAAACAAACACTTCATAAACTCTTCAAAATACAGAATAAGAGGGAACACTTCTCAACTTATACCACGAGGCCAGTTTTACTCTGATGCCAAAATCAAACAAAGACACCACTCCAAAAAAAAAGAAACTAGAGATCATTATTTCTTATGAATTTAGATTAAAAAATCCTAAACAAAATATTAGCAAACATAATTCAGCCAAAAAGGAGTATACTCCATGATCAAGTGGGATATACCCCAGAAATGCAAGGTTGGTTCAACATGTGAATATCAATCAGTGTAATATACCATATTAATAAAATGAAAAAAAGCCACATGATCATCTAAATAGACGCAGAAACAGCATTTGACAAAATTCATCTTGTTCTCTTTCATAATAAAAACACATCATAAAAACACTCAACAAAGTGTTTTTATTTTCCTCAACCTGATAAAGTACACCTACAAAAACTCATAGCCAATATAGTTAAAGTGAAAGACTGAAAGCTTTCCCTCTACGACCAAGAACAGGAGAAAAATTTCCACCCTCACAACTTCTATTTAACATTGTACAAGAGGTTCTAATCATGGCAAATCTACCTCTATTTGCAGATGACATGATCATGTATATAAAGAATCCTAAACAATCCACATACACACACAAAAACTATTAGTGCTAATAAATGAATTCAGTAAGATTGCAGGATACAAGATCAATATACAAAAAACAATTGGCTTTGTATACACTAGTAATGAACAATATAAAAATAAATTTCAGAAATAATTCCACATACAATATCAGGAACTCAGTCAAAATAATCTTTGAAAAGGACAAAGTTGGAGAACTCACATTCCTGACAACAAAACTTACTATAAAGCTACATTAATCAAGACTTTGTAGTACAGAATAAGGAAAGACACATATATCAATGGAATAGAATTGAGAATCCAGAAGTAAACCCTCACTTCTACGGTCAATTGATTTTCGACAAGGGTGCCAAGACTATTCAATGGGAAAGAATCGTCTTTTCAACAAACACTGCTAGGACAACTGGATAGCCACTTGCATGCAAAAAAAAAAAAAAAGGAAAAAGAAAAGAAAAGAAGTTGAATCACTATCTCATACCACATACAAAAGCTAACACAAAATGGGCCAATGATCTAAATGTAAGAGCAAAAGCTATAAAACTCTTAGTAGAGAACATAGGAATAAATCTTTATGATCATGATTTGGCAATAGTTTCTTAAATGTGTCATTTAAGGCACAGATCAATCAAAGAAAAATAAATTGAACTTCATCAAAATGAAAATGTTTGTGCTTCAAATGACACTATCAAAATGGGAGAAAGTATTTGCAAATAATATATCTGATAAGAGTTTAATATCTAGAATATATAAAGAATTCCTATAGCCCAATAATAAAAAGACAGTTAAAATTGGCAAATGACTGGAATAAACATTTCTCTAAGGAAGATAAATACCAATAAGCACATAAAAAGATGTTCAACATCACTAGCCATCAGGGAAATCCCAAACAAAACCACAATGAAATACCACTTCACATCTACTAGGATGGTTATATTATAATAATAATAAAAACAAAGACAAAAAACAAATGGAAAATAGCAAGTGTTGGTGAGGATGTGGAGAAACTGGAATCTTCATACACTGCTGGCGGGAATGTAAAATGGTGCAGCTGGTGTGTAAAATAGTTTGGTTGTTCCTCAAAAAGTGAAACATAGAATTACATTATAATCCAGCAATTCCAATCTTAGATATATAACCAAGAGAACAGCAAACAGGGATGCACCCAGATACTTGTACACTAATGTTCATAGCAGCATTATTTACAATAGTCAAGAGGTGAAAACAGCCCAAATGTCCATCAACTGATGAATGGATAAACAAATGTGGTATATCCATAAAATGGAATATTATTCAGCCACAAAGAGGAATGAAGTACTGATAAAGGATACAACAAGTATGATCCTCAAATACATTGTGCTAAGTTAAAGAGCTCAAAGAGTTCAGACACAAAGGCCACACTTTGTTTGATTACATTTATAATGAAATATCCAGATTGGCAAATTGACAGAGACAGAAAGTAGGTTAGAGGTTGACAGAGGGGGAGGAAATGGTGAACGATGACTAATGAGTTGAGATTTATTAGGAGGGTGATGAAAATGTCCTATAATTAGTTAGTGGTAATGGTTGTACAATCTTGTGAATATACTAAAAGTCAACAAATTTAATACTTTACAAAGGTGAATTTTATGGTATGTGAATTTTAAGTCAATAAATAACTTAAAAGCCACAATATAACAATAAATGGCAGAATCAACATTGTTAAAATGTCTATTCTACCCTAAGTGATCTACAGATTCAATGCAATCCCTATTAAAATACCAACATCATTTTTTGCAGATCTAGAAAAAATAATTCTATGCTTTGTATGGAACCAAAGAAGACCCCGCATATCCTAAGCAACCTTAAGCAAAAAGAGCAAATTTGGAGGCATCAATTTACCAGGCTTCAAACTATACTACAAGGTTATAGTAACCAAAACAGCATGGTATTGGCACAAGAACAGAGACATAGACCAATGGATCAGAGCAGAGAACCCAGATATAAAACCATCCTCATATTGCCATCTGATCTTTGACAAAGCATACAAAAACATACACTGGGGAAAAGAATCCCTATTAAATAAATGGTGCTGGGAAAATTGGATAGCCACATGTAGAAGACTGAAACAGGATCAGCACCTCTCAGCACTCACAAAAATTAACTTATGATGGATAACAGACTTAAACCTAAGGCATGAAACTACAAGAATTCTAGAAGAAAATGTTGGAAAAATTCTTATAGACATAGACCTAGGCAAAGAATTTATAAAGACCCCAAAAGCCATCACAGCAACAACAAAAATAAATAAATGGGACCCGATGAAATTAAAAAGCTTCTGCACAGCCAAGGAAACAATCATTAGAGTGAATAGACAACCTACAGAATGGGAGAAAATATTTGCATGCTATACATCCAATAAAGGGCTGATAACTAGAATCTATAAAGAACTCAAGCAAATCAGCAAGAAAAATATCAAACAACCCCATTAAAAAGTGGGCAAAAGACATGAACAGAAACTTTGCAAAAGAAGATAGACTAATGGCCAACACACGTGAAAAAATGCTCAACATCTCTAATCACCAGGGAAATGCAAATCAAAACCACAATGAGATACCACTTAACTCCAGTGAGAATGGCTTTTATCAAAAAGTACCAAAACAACAGATGCTGGTGTGGATGAGAGAGATAGGAACACTCATACACTGTAGGTGGGACTGCAAACTAATACAACCTCTATGGAAAGTAGTATGGAGATACCTCAAGGAACTAAAAGTAGAACTACCTTTTGATCCAGCAATCCAACTACTGGATATTTACCCAAAGGAAAAAAAGACATTCTATAAAAAAGACACCTGCATGCGAATGTTTCTAGGAGCACAATTCACAATTGCAAATATGTGGAAACAATCCAAGTGCCCATCAATCCTTGAGTGGATTAATAAAATGTGGTATACGTATACCATGGGGTACTACTCAGCCATAAAAAGTAGTGCACTAATACCTCTTGTATTAACCTGAATGGAACTATAAACCATTCTTCTAAGTGAAGTATCACAAGAATGGAAAAACAAATACCACATGTACTCACCATTAAATTGGTACTAATTGATCAACACTTATTTGCACATATGGAAATAATATTCATTGGAAATCAAACAGGTGGGAGGGGGGAGGAGGGGATGGGTAATTTCACACCTAACAGGTACAATGCCACACTATGTGGGTGATGGGCACACTCATAACTTTGACTCAAACGGTACAAAAGCAATTTATGTAACCAAAACATTTGTACCCCTGTAATATTCTGAAATTATAAAAAAGAATAAATGGAAGATCGTAATTTTTTTCTGCACCTAAATGAAACAAAGTTGGCTTAAGATAGGTAGGCTCCTTAAGCTAATATTCTCTTAAACTATGTGAATCTGAGTATATATTTTTAAAAAAAGCATTCCAATACATATTAATGCTATCCCACATCTGGGAAGTCTGGGCGTCATTGACTCCAACCTGTGCAAAGAAATAGAATGTAAAATTTATTGGAATGGAAATAATAGCTTTTTCCTGATCTGCAAAAAATGGACAATCTTTAAAAATGATATAATAATCCACCTAAGTCCAATATTGGCTATAAGTCCCAAGTGCCCAGGCTGTGATCTTAAAATATCTTTTCTCACTAAAAGAAACCAGGGCCTTTTGGGGAAATGGCTTATTTTAATTTTGGAATCAACTGAGCTTGGAACAACTTGTCATGCCCCATAGAAAGAAAGTAGCAAGGAAGCTATCAAAGACTACCTACTACTATTATGTCAAAAGAGTTTTGAAGCCAACTTGAAGAAGTTTACACTGACCAAAGATACACAATTTAAGCTTTAATAAAAATAATTACAGTAGGCTGAAGCCTTTAAAATGTTTAAATCTATGAATTCATAATGATACTTTCAAAAACCAAATTGATCACTGTTGGACTATAATAGGAAATCATTATTTTGAAACTGGTAAATAAAGACTGAATGAAGCATTTATTTCACTTTCCCTATATAAACAACAATACTGGGAATTAAATTATAGTTGGGGGAACAACTGGTAATAAATTTAAAAAGATAAAATAGGAATATCACTATTTTATAACCCCCAGTGAGGTAACAGATCTCTAGACATTGATCACCAATGGCTGCAGACAGTGTAGAGAGAGACAGTCAGAAATTAAATGACTTATGATGAAAGAACATAGTTTTATCAAAGGAACTGAACTTGAATCTAAGCAAGATACTTTATTTTATCATTTTGCAAAAAAATTCATAGGACAAGGAGGCATGTTGAACTGTACCTTACATATATAATATTAGGCAAGATCCAGATAGTGGAAACTCTATAGGTCAATTGGCCAGTTTTGTGATAGACAAATTACAAAGAAAAGAAAGGGGCAGGGAGGAAAATCTATACAGTAAGACTAAAAAATCAAATAAATAGAAAATGAGCAAGATAAAAATATTGTATTTAGGGATGCCCACTTGGCTGATAAAGCTATGAAGAAATGCAAGAAAGTATTATAAAAGTAAGAGTAGCAATTACTTCTGAGTGAGGGAGGGTAATATGATTGAAACAGGGCATACAGAGACGCTTCTGGTGAGACTGGAAACGTTTTATTTCTTAACCAGGGAAGTGGTTTCAAGATTGTAGAGTTTTAATAATTTTTTGTGTGGTTTTTTATATCTGTGTTATATTTTACAATTAAAAGGCCAATTAAAGAAAAGTAAGTGGACTAACACTTCACTTAAAAGAAAAATATTTTCAGAGTAGATAAAGAAAAACAAGACCCCAAGTGAAAAACAAATGCTATTTACAAAAAGCAGACTTTAAACATAGAGATTCAGATAGGATGAAAAATGGTGTGCAACACCATGCAAACACTAATTAAACAGCTGTCTGATTATATTGATATTAGACAAAGTATACTTTAAGGCAAGAAGTCTTATGAGAGATAAAAAAGGAAATTTTACAATGATATAAGGGTCAATTTGATGGAAAGATATAAGAATCCTAAATTTGAATGCACTTAAGTTTATATATATATATACTCACACACACACACACACACACATATTTATATATAAAGCAAAAGTTTACAGAAGTGAAAAGAGCTTTAGATTAATCCACAATCATATACTTAGAGAATTTAATATACTTTTCTAAGTCATTTTTTAAATTTATTTTTTAATTTAATTATTATGGGTACATAAATAGTTGTATGTCTTCACAGGGTACATACATATGATGTTTTGATACAGGCATACAATGTGATTAATCAAATCAGGATTATTGGGGTATCCATCACCTTAGGCATTTACCACTTTTTGGTGTTAGGAACATTCCAATTCCACCCTTAAGTTATTTTAAAGTATACCCTAACTTATTGTTGATTACAGTCACTTTGTTGTGCTATCAAATATTGTTCATTCTGTCTAACTATCTAAGTATATTTCTGCACCCATTAACCATCCTCACTTTATCCCCTGCCTCCCTGCTACCCTTCCCAGCCTCTAGTAACCCTCATTCTACTCTCTGTATCCATGAGGTCAACTGTTTATAATATTCAGCTCCCACATATGAGTGAGAACATGCGAGATGTGTTGTTCTGTGCTTGGCTTATTTCACCTAACATAATGCTCTCCAGTTCCATCCATATTGTCTCAAATGAAAGGATTTCATTCTTTTTTGTGGCTACATAATATTCCATTGTGTATATGTACCACAATTTCTTTATCCATTCATCCCTTGATGGACACTTAGGTTGATTTCATATTTTGGCTATCGTGAATAGTGCTGCAATAAACATGGGAGTGTAGATATCTTTTTGATATACTGAATTCCCCTCCATTGGATATATACCCAGCAGTGGGATTACTGGGCCATCTAATAGTTCTATTTTTAGGTTTTTGAGGAACCTCTATACTGTTCTCCACAGTGCTTGCACTAATTTATATTCCCACTAACAGTGTATGAGAGTTCCCCTTTCTCCACATCCTTACCAGGATTCTTTATTACCTATCTTTTTGATAAAAGACATTTTCATTGGGGTGAGATGAAATCTCATTGTAGTTTTGATTTGCATTTCTCTGATAACTAATGATATTGAGCATTTGTTCATGTACTTGTTGCCCATTTGTACGTCTTCTTTTGAAAAGTGTTTATTCAGATATTTTGCCCATTTTTAAATCATATTATTTGATTTTTTCCTATTGAGTTGTTGGAGCTACTTGTATATTCTAGTTATTAGTCGCCAGTCAGGTAGGTAGTTTGCAAATATTTTCTCCCATTCTGTGGGTTGTCTCTTTCCTTTGTTGGTTGTTTCCTTTGTTATGCCAAAGCTTTTTAGCTTGATGTTATCACATTTGTTCAATTTTGCTTTGGTTGCCTGTGCTTTGGGGGTATTACTTAAGAAATCATTGCCCAGACCAATGTCCTGAAGCATCTTCACAATGTTTTGTTTTAGTAGTTTCATGTCTTAGATTTAAATATTTAATCCATTTTGATTTAATTTTTGTATATGGCAAGAGATAAGGGTCTAGTTTCATTCTTCTGCATATGGATATCCAGTTTTCCCAGCACCATTTATTGAAGGGACAGTCCTTTCCCCATTGTATGTTCTTGGCACCTTTGTTAAAGATAAATTCACTATAGATGTGTGGATTTATTTCTGGGTTCTCTATTCTGTTCCTTTGGTCTATGTATCTGCTTGTATGCCAGTACCATGCTATTTTGGTTATTACAGCTCTGTAGTATAATTTGAAGTCAGGTAATGTAATTCCCCCAGTTTTATTCTTTTTGCTCAGGATGGCTTTGGCTACTCTGCATCATTTGTGGTTCCATACAAATTTTAGAATTTTGTTTTCTATTTCTGTGAAGAATGTCATTGGTATTTTGATGAGGATTGCATTGAATCTGTAGATTGCTTTGGGTAGTGTGGACATTTTGACAATATTGATTCTTCCAATCTGCAAGCATGGAATATCTTTCCATTGTTTTGTGTCCTCTTCAACTTCTTTCATCAATGTTTTATAGTTTTAATCATAGAGATATTTCACTTCTTTGGTTAAGTTTATTCCTAGGTATTTTATTTTATTTGTAGCTATTGTAAATGGGATTACTTTCTTGGTTTCTTTTTCAGATTGTTTACTGTTGGCGTATAGAAATGCTACTGATTTTTGTATGTTGATTTTGTATCCTGCAACTTTACTGAATTTATTTATCAGTTCTAATAGTTTTTTTGTGGAGTCTTAAGGTTTCTCTATATATAAGATCATATTGTCTGCAAACAATGATAACTTGACTTCTTCCTTTCCAATTTGGATGTCCTTTGTTTCTTTCTCTTGTCTGACTGATCTAGCTAGAACTTCTAGCACTATGTTGAATAACAGTGGTGAAAGTGGGTATCCTTGTCTTGTTCCAGATCTTAGAAAAAAGGCTTTCAGTTTTTCTCCATTCCTTATACTTGCTGTAGGTCTGTCATATATGGCTTTTATTGGGTTAGGTAAATTCCTTTCATACCCAGTTTTCTGAGAGTTTTTATCATGAAGAAATGTTGAATTTTATCAAATGCTTTTTCACCATAAATTGTAATGATCATATGGTTTTTGTCCTTCGTTCTGTTGATATAATGTATCACATTGTTTGATTTGCACATGTTGAACATTCCTTGCATCCATGGGATGAATCCAATTTGATCATGATGAATAATCTTTTTAAGGTATTGTTGTATTTGTTTTGTTAGTATTTTGTTGACGATTTTTGCATCTGTGTTCATCAAAGATATTGGCCTATAGTTTTCTTTTTTCTTCTGTCTTTGTCTGGTTTTGGTATCAAGGTGATACAGGCCTCATGGAATGAGTTTTGGAGTATTCCTTCCTCCTTGATTTTTTGGAATAGTTTAAGTAGGATTGGTATTAGTTCTTCTTTGAATGCCTGGTAGAATTCAGCAGTGATGCCATCAGGTCCTAGGCTTTTCTTTGATGGGAGACTTTATTACTGCTTCTAATCTCATTACTTGTTATTGGTTTATTCAGGTTTTGGATTTCTTTATGGTTCAATCTTGGTGGGTTGAATGTGTCTAGGAATTTATCCATTTCTTCTAGGTTTTCCAATTTATTGGCATATAGTTGATCATAGTAGTCTCTAATGATCTTTTGGCTCCATGAGCTGTATCAGTTGTAATGTCTCCAGTTTCATCTCTGATTTTATTTATTTTGGTCTTCTTTCTTTTTTTCTTAGTCTGCCTAAGGATGTGTCAGTTTTGTTTGTTTTTTCAAAAAACCACCTTTTTGTTTCCTTGATCTTTTCTATTTTTTTGTTTTAATTTCATTTATTTCTGCTCTGATCTTTACTATAGCTTTTCTTCTACTAATTTTGAGTTTCTTTCACTCTTGTTTTGCTAGTTCTTTGAGATGCATTGTCAGGTTGTTTATTTGAAGCTTTTCTACTTTTTTGATATACGCACTTATTGCTATAAACTTTCCTCTTACTACTGCTTTTGCTGTATCCCATAGGTTTCGATATGTTGTGTTTTCATTTTCATTTGTTTTGAGAAATTTTTAAATTTCCTTCTTAATCTCTTCATTGACTCACTGGTCATTCAGGAAAATATTGTTTAATTTCCATGTGTTTGTATATTTTCAAATGTTCCTCTTGTTTTATTTATTTATTTATTTATTTATTTATTTATTTATTTCTGACTGACTGACAGAGTCTCACTCTGTTGCCCTGGGGAGAGGGCAGTGGCATCATCGTAGCTCATTGCACCCTCAATCTCCTGGGCTCAAGCAATCCTCCAGCCTCAGCCTCCCAAGTAGCTGGACTAGAGGCACGCACCATGACGCCCAGCTAATTTTTCTATTTTTAGTAGAGATGGGGTCTCCCTCTTGGTCAGGCTGGTCTTGAACGCCTGAGCTCAAGCAATCCTCCCACCTTAGCCTCCCAGTCCTCTTGTTATTGGTTTCTAGTTTTATTACATAATGGTCAGAGAAGATATTTGACATGATTTTAATTTTTTTGAATTTTTTGAGACTTGTTTTGTGTCCTAATATATGGTCTATTCTTGAGAATGATCCATGAGCTGAGGAGAAGAATGTGAATTCTGCAGCTGTTGGATGAAACGTTCTGTAAATATCTATTAGGTCCATTTGGTCTACAGTGCAGATAAAGTCCAATGTTTCATTGTTGATTTTCTGTCTGGATGATCTGTCCAATGCTGAAAGTGGAGTGTTGAGTTCTCCAATGATTATTGTATTGGGGTCTATCTCTCTCTTTAGCTCTGATAATATTTGCTTTATATATCTGGGTGCTCCAGTGTTGAATGCATATATACTTAGAATTTTTATATTTTCTTGCTGAATTGACCTTTTCATCACTATATAATGGCATTCTTTATCTCTTTTTACAGTTTTGTTTGAAATCTATTTTATCTGGTAGAAGTATAGCTACCCCTACTCTTTTTTCATTTCCATTTGTGAATATTTTTTTCCATCCCTTTATTTTCAGTCTATATGTGTCTTTATAGGTGAAGTGCATTTCTTGCAGACAACATATAATTGGCTCTTGTTTTTTTATTTATTTTAATCCATTCAGCCACTCTGTGTCTTTTGATTGGAGAGTTTAGTCTATTCACATTCAGTGTTGTTATTGATAGGTAAGGATTTACTACCGCCATGTTGTTATTTGATTTCTGGTTGTTTTGTGGTCCTCTCTTTCTTCCTTCCTTCCTGTCTTCAGTTGTATAAAAATGATTTTTTTCTGGTAGTGTGTTTTAATTTCTTGCTTTTCATTTTTTGTGATCTGTTGTAGGTTTTTTGGTTTGAGGTTACCATGGGGCTTGCAAAAAACATTTTATAACCAATTATTTTAAACATTGACAACTCTGCTTACAAACAAGCAAATAAACAAGCAAAGAGAAATCTGACAGAAATTCTACCCTTTAACTCCATCCCCCTGCTTTTTAACTTTTTGTTGTTTCCATCCATATCTTTATACTATCTACCTCTCAAAAAGTTGTTGTTTTTATTTTTGATAGGTTTGTCTTTTAGTTTTCCTATTCAAGATATAAGTGGTTTATACATTGCAATTACAGCAATAGAGTATTCTGTATTTGTGTACTTACTGTTACCAGTGAATTGTACACCTTCAGATGATTTATTGTTCATTAACATCTTTTTCTTTCAGATTGAAAAATTCCTTTTAGCATTTCTTATAGGACAGGTCTGGTGTTGACAAAATACCTCAGCTTTTGTTTGTCTGGAAAGTCTTTATTTCTCCTTCAGGATTGAAGGATATATTTGCAGGATATAATATTCTAAGGTTAAGGTTTTTGTCCTTCACCACTTTGAATATGTCATGCCACTGTCTCCTGGCCTGTAGGTTTCCACTGAGAATTCTGCTGTCAGATGTATTGGAGCTCCTTTATATGTTATTTGTTTATTTATTTTTTTGCTTCCCTTAGAACCTTTTCTTTATCTGTGACCTTTGGAACTTGATTATTAAATGCTTGGGCTAAATCTGTTTGGTGTTATATGACCTTATTGTACTTGAATATTGATATCTTTCTCTAGGTTTGGAAAGTTCTGAGTTATTATTTCTTGGAATAAACTTTCTACCCCAGTCTCCCTCTCTACCTCATCTTTAAGGCCAGTAACTCTTAGATTTGTTATTTTGAAGCTATTTTGTAGATCTTGTAGGCATGCTTCATTCTTATTTATTATTTTTTGTCTTTTTCTCTTCTGACTGTGTATTTTCAAATAGCCTGTCTTCAAGCTCACTAATTCTCTTTTTTGCTTGGTGAATTTTGCTGTTGAGAGACTCTGATGTATTTTTCAGTTTGTCAGCTGAATTCTTAAACTCTAGAATTTCTGCTAGATTTTTTTTTATTATTTCAATATCTTTGTTAAATTTCTCTGATAGGCTTCTGAATTCCTTCTCTGTGTTGTCTTGAAGTTCATTAAGCTTCTTCAGGACAGCTATTTTGAATTCTTTGTCTGGAAGGTCACCTATCCCCATCTCTCTGGGACTGGCCACTGGTACCTTATTTAGTTTGTTTGGTGAGGTCATGTCTTCCTGGATGTTCTTGATGCTTATGGATGTTCGTTGATATCTGGGCATTGAAGAATTAGTTATTTATTTTAATCCTCACATCTGGGCCTGTTTGAACCTGTCTTTCTTGAGAAGGCTTTCAGATGCTCAAACGGAATTGAATGTTATGGTCCAAGTCTCTGGTCACTGCAGGTATATCAGCACTAGGTGTGAGCTAAGCCCAGTAATAATGTGACTCTTGCAGACTCCTGGTAGTACTGCCTTGGTTTGCTTGAGTAAGATACAAGAGAATTCCCTGTATTACGAGAAAGAGTCTCTCACTCTTTTTCCTCACTCTCTATGTTGGGCTGCTGGAATTGGGGGAGGAGTAATGTGGGCACTCCTTTGTGGCCACCAGCATCAGGTCACACCTGAAGCCAGCCCAGTTTCATCTAAAGCCGGTGGTGACTGTTGCTTAACTACCTGTGATGTTTATTCAAAGACCAAGGGCTTGTTAGTCAGCAGGTGATGAATCCTGTCAGGACTGGGTCCTTCCCCTCAAGCCACCATGTCTCCTTCTAGCCCAGGGTGGGTCCAGAAATGCTGTCTAGGAAGGAAGGCCTGGACTCAGGGTCCTCAGGAGTCTGCTGGGTAGTTTATTTTACTGTTGCTGAGCTTGTACCCAAGTTGTAAAACAAAGTCCTCTGAGCTCTTCCGTTTCCTTTCCTCAAGTAGAAGACTCTCCCTGAGCCATGCTGCCTGTAGTTGGGGGAGAGGTGATACAGGCACTGTCTTGGCCACAGCTGCTGGTGTCTCACTGCATCATGTGCCCACCAAATCCACTAGCTCCCAGCCAGCACAGCCACAGGAGTGAAGCCCAAGGAGGGCAGCCCTTGTGGCCCAACTACTTATGAATTTAGTCCAGGCCCCAGGCTGCTCTTTTTCTGCTGGTAGTGGGGCTAGTGGGAACTCAGGCTTCAGGGTGGAGGATTTCCCTCTAGCCAGGCTGGTCAAAATGCTCCCTGTACGGGCACTGGCAGAATTCTGCCCTGTGCTGTGTTCCCCTGTGCCAGGGTGGCCGTGAGTTTCAATGCAAAGCCCCACATTCACTCACTCTCCCTCCCCCCAGGGCAAACAGATTCTCTCTCCACTCTGCATGTTGGTGTGGCACTGCTGGGGGATGGAGAAGGGGTGGTGTAGGCAATGCAAGATGGTCTTTTCTGTCTTCAGTGCTTCTTTCCTTGATATAATGTTAAAACCTGGTAGTATGATTGCTCACCTGATTTTTGGTTCTTCTGAAGGTGCTTGCTTGCATGGATAGTTGTTGAATTAGGTATTTGTGCAGAGGGAGGATTGATGGACGTTTCTATTTAGCCATCTTGCTCCTCCCCCTCTCTCATACTCCACTTTCAGCAGTGGATAGATCATTCAGACAGAAATCCATAAAGAAACAGTGCACTTTAACAACATTATAGACCAAAAGGACATAATAGACATATACAGAACATTCCATCTAATAGCAACAGAATACACATTCTTCTCAAGTGCACATGGAACATTCTCTATGAAAGATTATATGTTAGGCCACAAAACAAGTCTGAACAACTTTAAGAAGATTAAAATAGTATCAGATATCTTTCTGATCACAGTGGTAGAAACTAGACATCATTAACCAGAGGAAAGTTGGAAAATTCACAATTATGTGGAAATTAAACAACACACTTCTAAACAACTAATAGGTCAAAGAATAAATCAAAAGGGAAATAAAAAAATATCTTGAGGCAAACAAAAATGGAAACACACATATCACAACTTATGGAATGCAGCAAAAGCAGTTATAAGAGGGATTTTTTAGTGATAAATGCTTACATTAAGAAAAAAGAAAGATCTTGAGTAAAAAAGTAATTTATACCTCAAAGAACAAGAAAGAGAAGCAAAACCTAAGCCCAAAGCTAGCAGAAAGAAGAAAAAAGTAAAAATTCGTGTGGAAATCTCACGATTCATCAGGGGGTGGGCAGGCAGGAGGGGGGTGGAGGGGATGGGAAAAATCTCACTGAATGGATGCGGGGAGCACAGTTTGGGGGATGTCCATGATTGTAGCTCTGACACGGGCAGTGCATGGGCAATATATATAGCCAAAGTGTTGTACCCCCATAATATTCTGAAATTAAAAAAAAAAAAGAAAGAGGGCACATTACAACTATTGATAATACCACAGAAATACAAAGGATCATAAGAGACTACAATGAACAATTACACATCAACAAATTAGATAACCTAGAAGAAATGGATAAATTTCTAGAAACATATAACATTAAAAAGAATAAATCATGAAGAAATAGAAAATATACATGGACAAATAACAAGTAAGCTGATTGAATTAGTAATAAAAAACCTCCCAAAAGAAAAATCCTAGGACCTGGTGGCTTCACTGGTGAATTTTGCCATGCATTTAAAGAAGAATGAATACCAATCCTTTTTAAACTCTTCCAAAATATTTAAGAAGAGGGAATACTTCCAAACTCATTTTATGAGGTCAGCATTACCCTGATATTAAAGCCAGACAAAAACACTACAAGAAAAGAAAACTATAGGCCATTATCCCTGATGAACATAGATAAAAAATTCTCAACAAAATGCTAGCAAACCAAATTCAACAGCCCATCAAAAAGAACATTTACCATAATCAAGTGTGATTTACCCCTGGGATGCAAAGGTGGTTCAACATAGGCAAATCAGTAACTGATATACCACATTAGGAGAATGAAAGACAAAAACCATAAGACCATATCAATAGATGTATTAAAGACATCAGACAAAATTCAACATTCTTTCACAATAAAAACTCTTGACATATTATGGAAGAAATATACCTCAACACAATAAAGTTTGTATATGATAAGTCTACATTTAACATTATACTCGATGGTGAAAAGCTGAAAATTTCTCCTCTAAGATCAGGAACAAGACAATGTTGTTCACTCTCATCATTTCTATGCAATGTAATACTAGAAGTACTAGCAAGAGCAATCAGGCAAGAAAAAGAAATAAAAGGCCTACAACTCAGGAAGGAAAAATAAAATTATCTCTATTTGCAGATGACATGATCCTATATGTAGAAAACTCCAAAGACTACACAAAAAAACCTGTTACAGCTAATTAATAAATTCAGTAAAGTTGCAGGACACAAGATCAACATACATAAATCAGTAGTATTTCTATAAACAAGTAATGACCTAGCTGAAAAGTAAATCAAGAAAATTTCATTTATGAAAGCATAAAAAAATACTTGAATAAATTTAACCAAGGAGATGAAAGATCTGTACATTAAAAACTATAAAAGTGATAAAATAAATTGAAGAAGACACAAATAAATGGAAAGATGTTCTGTGTTCATCAATCAGAGGAATTAATATTGTTAAAATATTCATACTATCCAAAGCAATATACAGATTCAGTGCAATCCCTATGAATATTTTAAAGGCATTCTTCACAGAAATAGAAAAAACAATGCTAAAATTCATATAGAATCACAAAAAAGCCCCAAATAGCCAAAACAATACTGAGAAAGAAAAATAAAGTTAGAGGCATCACACTTTCTGATTTAAAATTATATTACAGAGCTATAGTAATCAAAACAGTATAATATTGGCATAAAAACAGACATATAGATCAATGGAAGAAAGTAGAGAACCTATAAATAAACCCAAACATACATGGTGAACTAATTTTTGACAAGTACATTAAGAGGACACATGAGGAAAGGATAATCTCTTCAGTAAGTGGTGCTGGGAAAGCTGGATTTCCACATGCAAAAGAATGAAATTGGACCCTCATCCTACACTATACAAAAAAATTAACTCAAAATGCATAAGACCTAAATGTAAGACCTGAAACCATAAAACTCCTAGAAGAAAACATAGTGGAATAGCTCCTTGAAATTGGCCTTGGCAATAATTTTTTATATATCACAGCAAAAGCTCAGGCTACAAAAGCAAAAATGAATAAATGGCACTACATCAAACTAACACAGCAAAGGAAACAATGAACAAAATGAAAATGCAGCCTATGGACTGAGAAAAAATATTTGCAAACCACATATTTATGAGGGACTAATATTCAAAATTCACAAAGAACTTTTATAACTCAATAGCAGAAAAACAAATAATCCAATTAAAAAATGGGCAAGGGACCTGAACAGACATTTCTCCAAAACAAGACATAAAAATGGCCAACACGTATATGAAAAGTTGTTCAACATCACTAATAATCATGGAAATGCAAATTAAAAACAGTATGAGATATCAATACACACCCATTAGGATGACTATTATCAAAAAGACAAGAGATAACAAATTTTGGCAATGGTGTGGAGAAAAGGGAACCCTAGGACACTGTTGATGGGAATGTAGATTGGTGCAGCCATTATGGAAAATAGTATGGAGGTTCCTAAAGAAATTAAATACAGAACTATCATATGACCAAGCAATCTCTCTTCTGGGTATACACCCAAAGGTGATGAAATCACCACCTTGTAAAGATATCTGCACTACCATGTTCATTGCTGCACTATTCACAATAGCCAAGATATGGAATCAACCTGAGTGTCTGTTGATGGATGAATGGATAAAGAAAAATTGTTTTACACACACACACACACACACACACACACACACACAAAACGGAATATTACTCAGCCTTAAAAAAGACGGAGATCTTGCCATTTACCACAACATGGATGGACTTTGAGGACATTATGATAAGTGAAATAATCCAGGCACAGAAAGAAAAATATTGCATGACATCACTTATATATGGAATCTAAAAGAAAAGATCAAATATACAGAGAGAATAAAACACTGGTTCCCAGGGGTGGGGGTTGGTGGGGTGGGGTGATGGAGAAAGGAGGAAACGTGAAGATGTAGGTCAAAGAATACAAAGGAGCAGATGTGTAGAATGAACAAGTCTAGATATATAATGTACAACATGAGGACTATTATTAATAAAATTGTATTGTATTGGGGACTTTGTTCATAAGTTGATTTTAGCTGCTCTTGCCACAATAAAAGTAACTACGTGAGATGATAGATAAGGCAATTTGCTTCACTATAATAACCATTTTCCTGTCTATATGTATCTCATACATCAAGTTGTAAACCTCAAATATACACAATAATATTTATTTTAAAGAGAGTAGGAATGGATTTAATAAATATTTAGAAGTCTAAATAGGCAGGATAAGGTAATTAATTGGATACAGGATTTTGGCATGGGTGATGAAGTAGAAAAAAGTAACAATCAGTTTTAGAAGATGTGGAATATATTAGACTAAGGAAATCACATTTGGACAGCTGCTTGGGGAACTAAATACAAATGTCTTTACAAGACTTAGGATATAATAGTTTGAAAATTGGGGAAAAAGACTAGACAGAAGATAAAATTTGGAAGTCGCCAGCAAATAGACGATGGCTAAAAAGTGGGAATTCATAAAATCACTTAGGGAGAACCATGTAAAATAAAAAGAACAAACAGTTCAGGCTTGGATTTGTTAAGGAATACATGGTTAATGAGGATATGGTAACTTTTAAACTTAATCCATATAATTTTTATTCTACATTCTAACTATTTTCTAGGCTTCTCTGTAAGTAACACATAGTATCATCAAGGAAACATGTTGATAACTTTAAATTTTAAAAAATAAAGCAGAATTTTTCATTATGTGTATGTATATCAAAACATCATGCTGTACACCTTAAATATGTACATGAAAAAGAAGGAGGATTTCTTTTTACTTTAGGAATGAGTTTTATTATACTCAAATTTCCTTTTAGCATCAAATAATCCTTATTTCAAAAATCTTCCTATGTAAGTTTATAAGCAAGAGCTCTACAGAAAGGCACAGTGCTCACCATTAACTGGTACATTATCTGCTAGATGTTTAAGCTCCTTTTCTGTGAGCTTGATTCCCATGTTTTCTAGAACAGTATTCATTTTACTTCCTTTAATTTTCCCTCCTTGGGAAAAAGACAAAAAGAGTGGAGAAAAAAATATTAAAATATGAGGAATGGATTAATGTTATATTTAAAATGTTTTACCATTATAATGAAAAAAATTCAGAGTAAAGGAGAATATAATCCACTTATCAGTAGTATTAATATTGCTTTTATACATGATACCTAACTTTAGATGAACTTTATGTTAAAAAACCTTAAACTTTGTCTTGGGAAAGCTATACCCAGGACATAGTTTGTAATGGGGCTTTGTAACTGAAGCTAAAGACAACTAATCAAATTGTGAACACTGTCAGAATTAAAATGAAATCACTTGCGTTAAAAAAATTAAAACCCAGACAAATAGAGCAGGTCATGAAGAGAAAGGGTCTCATCAATAAATGCCTGATAACAAAAACTGTCAAAAAAGACTACCAAAACCACAACCTTGCCCAAAAACCAGCGCAAACTTACACAAAAACGCTACTGCAAGGACATCTGCCCAGAAACTGCCTGACCAGCCTCAGATCAGCACCACCCTTTTTATTGGTCCTTGTAGCCAAAAATAACTATCTTGAAACAATTATGTAATCTTCTGCATTTTTCCTTTAAAATCTTTTGTCTTCCTTTACCTCCCTGAATGCACATGTAGTTTATTATGGCATGTATGCTGCCATTGCAATCCCCTATTCCTGAATAAATATTTTCTTTTAGAGAGCCTGTCTCTGTTATTGAGGTTGACAAAATGTATAGTAGAGAGGAATTTTGAGAAAATTCTCCATTGTCAGTAAACTAGCACTGGCTTAGACTGGAACTTTAAAATTATTCTATACCTGGTTTATCTATGCTATGAAAATGGATTATGAGGATAGATTATTTTAAAATAGAAAGCTATCTGTATTAGTAGAAAAAGAATATATATTTGTTTCTGTAAACTACCTGGGATGATGTCAGAGAGAATGTAAGTTAAAAAAGTCCTGAAGCTGAAGCAAGAGTTGGGGCTGGGAGGGCATAGAGAGGAGAATGTATTTTAAAAATTGTAAAACAGGAGGCTGAAAAACTGGAAAAGGTAGATAAGATGTCCCCAGGGGATAGATGGGAAAACAGAACTACAAGAGACTGAAAAATCAAGCTTTTGGCAATTAATGCACTATTTTTAAGTGACAATTTAGCTGATAATATTAATAACACATTGTTATAAAATGGCAAGCACCACAGACAACTTGCACGTTAAATTCTTTAAGAAATTATCCTGCTGCCCTCTTCCAAAGGGCATAGGAGTGACAGGAGGTCTTCCTGTGGCAGGAGACTCCTTTCAAGATGTATCAAGTGGCAGGGCTTCGAACTATTTTCTTCATTCTCCCCATTTCATTCTCCTTTTACGGACTAAGTACTGGGAAGAGGGAAACAAAAAAAACCCAAAAAACAAACAAACAAAAAGCACCTTAGCCACAAGCTCGTGCCTTTGTTTATGGTTTTTCTTAACTAGACTTCACTAAAAATACGTTCCATTTAGAGAAATCATAATGAACCTTAATTGGTGCATTTAATTCTACCAGAAAATAATGCCCAATCTTTCTGACAATAGGCAGGAATTATTTGGTTATCCTCCAACTCCTAAGAATGGCTACCTATCATTGCCTGCATGTTTTGTCTATCTACCTAGAATTCAAATTACACTTTCAGAGTTTAGTTTTGAATAACGTAAGACAATGTGGGACCTCTTGCAAAGATAAAAAAGCAGGATGTTATATAGGAAAATACATTTAAAATGAAAGAAGCTAAATTTAAAAATCAATTCATAGAAAGGATGGCTTGTTAACTTTAATGATATAAATTTAAACCTTAAATCTGAAATTGCTTGTAACTTACCTTTGAAAGACTTCACACCATTCAACAATCTATTTTTATAGATCTTTCCAGAATCTGTAATGCAAAGCATACTTTATGTCAAACAAAACATGATGTAGATGTAAAGAGGTACATATATTCCATAATTTCAGGAAGAATTTTTATTATTTACTGGATAAATATGTTTTTATCTCATCATCCAGTAAAAAAAGGACATTGAAAAATGAGAACTATCATTGTAAGAAATTATACAATTTTTAACACTTGAGATAATTGTTAATAGACTCCACTATGCTGACATTTCTTTGTTTCTTCTTTGAACTCTTTCATCCAGTTCTTCTAAAAATCTCTCACCCCATCACTTTCCTTCATTTTCTTTCTTAGGACAGTTTTGTCATAGCTAATGACATTACAATATTTGCTTAGCCCATATGGCCTTTAAAAAGAGCAAAAGGGTTTTCTAATTGTTTTAGATATTTTTAAAAAATGCTAAACAGAGAATGTTTAAAAACTTCTCCTGTAGTCCCATAAAACCAAGTTCTTTAGAAGGCAACAGAGTTATCTACATGACTCACCATCAATTGGCAGCTTATTTAGCAGCTTCATTTGTTCTTTATCTGTTAACTCAATACCCATGTTGCTCAGAAAATCAGAAAGATATTGCACATCAACCTTGTTTCCTTTAAAAAGGATGGAATTTTGTCATTCAAGAATTTTATAGAATAATTATTTCAAACGACAATGTAATAAACAAGTTTCTTCCTAACTTAAGGAAGTTCAAAGACATAATAAAATGTATATATCTGTACAGAATCAAGAAGGGTCATATATCAAATTTACTTGTTTATTTAACAATGCTGAAATGTATTATTTCCTGATCTGAGGATGAGTCAAAGTAGAGGAGAACAAATTTTTATCTGCATAACTGGTTAATATATCAGAATCAACCCATTTATACATATTCCTGGAGTATTGCATATTTTTATTTTTTTCTGAACTGTTATTTGTTCTTGATATTGAAAATTTAAAAACCTTATCTTGTTGTTACTTTATCTATTCTGACTTGAGAGTCTATTAATAATGTTACAGTCATTGATATTGTTTGTATAAAAACTCCAGAAAGCTCACAAGTTGTTAGGAATTTATAGACACTTAGTTATTATATATAAAGGCAGACTGTAGGGTATTAGAAGTACATACTTCATTATAAAAGGCTGAAAGCTAAAATTTACAAATCAGGACTAGATTAGTAAGAAATATTATTTAAAATAATAATGTTTTATTATTATAAAATAAAAATGAAATAAAGTTAAAAAATGAAAGTAAAATATAAAAATAAAATGAAAGTAAAATATAAAATGAAAATAAAATATAAAAATGAAAATAAAGTAAAAATAAAACGAAATAAAGTAAAACCATATACTGCATAAAGTCTGAAGATCTTGTTTATATAGTAACTTCTCACCTGTAAAAGCTTTTAATCCATCAAATAATTTTCTCATTGCAACTTTCCCATTTACTGTAAGAGGAGATGCAAATAATAAAAATATAGATTATGAGACTTAAAAATACTGTGAGAGGAAAAGATTCTAGAAACATTTACAACAGGAATGTTCTCTACTTTTACTCTCTTCCTGAGAATGAATCAGAGCAAAGAAGTGAAATATGAAAATATAACAATTTCAACAATGTAACTGTGATTTAGTTCTTCTATAGGAAATTAAACTTGCAACAGTGATGAGACAAGGTTCAAAAGTCACATTTTCAAGAGTCTACTTTTAGTTCTAAGACTTTGAAGAACTTTTTTATTATTTATATCAGACAACTACAGCAGGATTTAAATTTTGTATATACTATTCAATAATATTTCAATTTAGAGTTTAGCAATAATTTTCTCATGTAATAAGTTCTCAGTCAGTATTTACTTGCTATTTTAATAGACCCAGACAGATTTATTTACCATTTTTTGGGTTACATGATAAATTATTAATCACTTTGAAGATAATTCCCTCACATCATCAATTTTTTTGGGGGGTTATCATACTGTATAGACTCTAATAGATTTTTATGTAAAAATCATTTTAAATTTAATATTCTTGAAAATTTTATTTGGATAATTGCAGAGTCACATGAAGTTGTAAAACAATATAGAGAGATGCCTTGTACATTTTGCCCAGTTTTCCCTAATAGTAAGAATTATAAAACTGCAGCACAATATTACAAACAGGATATTGACATTGATATAATCCACCAATGTTTTAGATCTCCCTAGTTTAATTTGTACCCATTTTTATGTCTGTGTGTGTTTTAAATTCTATACAATTTTCTTACCTGTGTAAGTTCACATATTCACTGCCATAATCAAGACACTGAATAGTTCCAATATCACAAAGATCCTTTTATAACCAATGCCTCCTATTTTCTGACTCCCCCAATCCACCCTCCTTAGTGGCAAGCACTAATTTGTCTCCATTCCTAAAATTTTGTTATTTCAAGCTGCAAAATAAAAATACTTTGGAATATACTTAACCAAGGAGGTAAAAGACGTCTACAAGGAAAACTACAAAACACTGATGAAATAAATCACAGATGACATAAACAAATGGAAAAACATCCCATGTTCATGGATTGGTAGAATCAATATTGTGAAAGAGACCATACTGCCCAAAGAAATCTATGGATTCAATGCAATTCCTATCAAAATACCAATCACATTTTTCACAGAATTAGAAAAAAATTCTAAAATTCATATGGAACCAAAAGAGAGCCCAGATAGCCGAAGCAATACTGATCAAAAAGAACAAATCTGAAGGCATCACATTACCTGACTTAAAACTATATTACAAGGCTATAGTAACCAAAACAGCATGGTACTGACATAAAAGTAGACATATAGACAGATGGAACAGACTAGAGAACCCATAAATAAAGCCAAATACCTAACACCAACTGATCTTTTACAAAGTGGACAAAAACATATACCAAGGAAAGGACACCCTATTCAATAAATAATGCTGGGAAAATTGGATAGCTATATGCAGAAGAATGAAACTGGATGGCTATCACTCACCATATACAAAAATTAACTCAAGATGGATTAAAGACTTAAATGTAAGACCTAGAACCATAACAAGTATAGAAGAAAACATAGGAAAAACTCTTCTGGACATTGGCCCAGGCAAAGAATTTATGACCAAGACCCCAAAAACAAATGCAATAAAAACAAAAATGGACAAATTGGACTTAGTTAAACTAAAAAGCTTCTGCACAGCAAAAGAAACAATCAAATGAGTAAATAGACAACCTACAGAACGGGAGAAAACATTTGCAAACTATGTGTCCGATAAAGGACTAATATCAGAATCTACAAGGAATTCAAACAACTCAGTAAGAAAAAAACAACCCCATTGGAAAATGGGAAATGACATAAACAGGCATTTTTCAAAAGAAGTTATACAAATGGCAAGAAAAAAACATGAAAATAAGCTCAACATCACTAGTCATCAGGGAAATGCAAATTAAAACCACAATGAGATACCATCTTACTCCAATTAGAATGGCCATTACTAAAAAGCCAAAGTATAATAGCTGTTGGTACAGATGCGGTGAAAAGGGGACACTTAAACACTGTTGGTGGGAATGTAAATTAGTATAACCTCTTTGGAGATCAGTATGGAGATTCTTCAAAGAACTAAAAGTAGATCTGTTATTCTATCCTGCAGTCCCACTACTGGGTATATAACTAGCAGAAAAGAAATCATTATATCAAAAAGATACCTGCACTCATATGTTTACCACAGCACAATTCACAATTGCAGAGATATGGAATCAATATATGTGCCCATCAACCAAGGAGTGGATAAAGAAAATGTACATACACACCATGGAATGCTTCTCAGCCATAAAAAATAATGAAATAATGTCTTTTGCAGCAACTTGAATGGAACTGGAGGCCATTATCCTAAATGAAGTAACTCAGGAACAAAAAAATAAATGCTGTATGTTCTCACCAGTGAGTGCTAAACTATGGCTACATAAGGGCACACAGAGTGGTATAATGGACATTGGAGACTCACACGGGAGAGGGTGTGGGAGGAAGAGAGAGATGAAAAATTACCTATGGGGCACAATGTACACTATATGGGTGATGGGTGTACAAAAAGCCCTGACTTCACCACTATAAAATATGTACATGTAATGGAATTCAACTTGTACCTCCTAAATCTATTAAAAATAAAAAAAGGGAAAAAAACCATATTGTAACATGAAAAAATAGAGAAAGAAAATAAAAACTCAAACTCATACAAAAAGTAAAAAGCTTCTGCACTGCAAAAGGATCAAAAGGGAAAAAAAAGCTTTATTTCCAGGTACCTTATAGTTTTTGATCGTACTGTAAATTACATCTTCTTTTTTCTTTTTCTTTTTTTTTCTGAGACAGGGACTTGGTCTGTCACTCAGGTTGGAGCACAGTGGCGCGATCACAGCTCACAGCAGCCTTGAACTCCTGGATTTAAGCTATTCTCCTGCCTAAGCCTCCTGAGTAGCTGGGACTATACATGTGCCACCATGCCTGGCTATAAATTGTATCATAAAATGTTTGTTTTTATAACTGTTGCTAATGTAAAGAAATACATTTTAAATTTTGTATGCAGTAACCTTGCTAAACTTTCTTATTGATTATGATAATTTCTCTCTAAAATCTTTGAGGTCACATAAGAATAATAACAGTTTTATTTCTTCTTTTCAATTCTCATTGATTTCATTTGTTTTCTACTAAATATTCTTATCAATGTACGAGGAAGAAACTAATGAAAATCTATAGATTAGAAGGGGATAAACACAGCTGTGGTTATTTACACATTATACCTCTTTGTACATTAAAAAATTAGAAAGAATCTATAGACAATTATAAGCATAGAAAATTTAGCAAGGTACTTGGGAATAAGATCAATATAAAAGTCAATTTCATTTTTGTACATTGGCAATTGAAAAAATAATTTTAAAGATGCAATTTACAATCATAAGAAAAATTCAGGATACCTTGCAATAATTCTAAGAAATGTGTAAAACCTGTTTATGGGAAGATATTTTTAAAAACCTAAATAAATAGAAAGATTTCCTACACTGATAGGAAGACTCATGAAGATAAAGATATCAATTCTTCCAAACTTTTCTATGGAAACAATGTAATTTCAATGATATTTAAACTAAGTATTTTACAGCCCTTAACAAGCTGATTTTGAAATTCATACAAAAGAGGAAATGGTCAAGAATAGCCAAGACACTCTTGGAGCAGAAGAATAATGTGAAAATACTTTCCCTAAAAGATGCCAAGATTTGTGTAAGCCATAATAATTATTAGAGGGTGGTAACAGCACAGAGATAGACAAACTGATCCATGGAACCAAAAATAGACCAGAAATAGGCCCATGCATTTATGAACTTTGATATTTGAAAGTGGTTTTGTTGAATACCAGTGAGCAAAGATCCCCTCCCCCCAAAAGAAAGATAATAAAAGCAAAAAGTGATGTTGGGATGACTATGGTCCATGTGGAAAAAACAAAATTGGTATCTTCATCACATCATAGACAGAATCAACTCCAGATATAAGTATTTAAAAACTTAAAGCAAAAACTTAAAAATCTTTTGAAAGAAAATATGGAAAATCTGTTTTATACTTTGGTAGGGAAGGCAGTTTTAAACTATATTTTAAAAATATATGCCATAAAAATTGATAGATTAGACATTAATATTAAGTATTTCTATTCATCAGCAGACACCAAAAAAAGAAAAACCACAAACTAAAAGAATATACTTGTAATACCCAGAACAGACATAAGATTACTATGAAGAATATGTAAAGAACTGCTATAAATAAATAAGAAAATGACAAATAATGACTCATCTCCATAGGCAAAAGTTATGAATGGTCACTCATATGAGAGGAAACCTATATCTCCAACAAATGTTTGAAAATGTTTTATAAACTGTACAATCTCATCAATAATTAATATCCAAGCAAGGTATTTTACATGCATTAGATTGGCTAGAATTTGGAAGACATGTAAACATAATTATAAATAATTATTATAAAGTATATAGATCAATATCTGAAGGAAACATTTCCATCAAGATTGCTGATAGAAATATTAATTGTAATTTGGCCTTATCTTTGTAAAAGTAATTATTGGTCTACCCTATGACCCAGGAATTCTAGGGAATATACTCCTAGGTAAATGTCTACAGAAACTCTTTGACATATGCACCAGGAGGTATTTACAAGATTATTCTTTGAAGGACTCTTTGAAATAATGAAAACTGGAAACAATTAAAATTTCCATTGATGGTAAAAGCTATAAATAAATTGTGGTATACTCACACAATGGAATATTACATAGCAATGAATAGGTATTACTATGGTGGCATTCAACAACATAGATGAATCTTAAGAATATAATACTGAGGAAATAAGTTCCAGAAGACTTATAGCATATTGTAAGATAATATTTTCATAAATCTCATAAAACATATAAAACAAATCTATTAAAAGTATTGTTTAGGAATACATGTATATGTGATAAATAATTTTTTTTAAATTTCAAAATATTAGGGGGGTACAAATGTTTTAGGTTATATGGATCATTTTTGTAATACCTGAGTCCTGGCTATAGGTGTGTCCATCACCCAAATAGTGTTCATAGTACTCATTAGGTAGGTTTTTTATCCCCTATCCTCCTCTCCCCTCCCCCCGGTTGATTTCTACTGAGTTTTACTTCCCTCTGTGCATGTGTGCTCATTGGTTAGTTCCAATTTAATAGTGAGTACATGTGGTGTTTGTTTTTCCATTCTTGAGATACTTCACTTAGGAGAATGCTCTCCAGTTCCACCCAGATTGTTGCAAAAGGTATTAATTTATCTTTTTTTATGGCTGAGTAGTACTCCATGGTATACATATACCACATTTTATTAATCCATTCATGAATTGATGGGCACTTGGGTTGATTACACATCTTTGCAATTGTGAATTGTGCTGCAATAACATTCAAGTGCAGGTGTCTTTTTGATGAAAAATCTTTTCCTTTGGGCAAATACCCAATAGTAGGATTGCTGGATCAAATGGTAGGTTTACTTTTAGTTCTTTGAGGAATCTCCATATTGTCTTCCACAGAGGTTATACTAATTTGCAGTCCCACCAAAAGTGTATGAGCATTCCCTCCTCTCTGCATCCATGCCAGCATCTATTGTTTTTGGACTTTTTAATAAAAGCCATTCTGACTGGGGTAAGGTGATAGCTCATGGTTTTAATTTGCATTTCCCTGATGATTAGTGATGTTGAGCATTTTTTCATATGTTTATTGGCCATTTGTCTATGTTCTTTTGAAAAGCTTCTGTTCATGTCTTTTGCCCACTTTTTAATGGGGTTGTTTGTTTTTTTTCTTGCTGATTTGTTTAAGTTCTTTGTAGATTCTGTATATTAGCCCTTTATCAGATGAATAGTTTGCAACTATTTTCTCCCATTCTTTAGGTTGTCTATTTGCTATGTTGATTGTTTCCTTAGTTGTCCAGAAGGTTTTAGTTTAATCAAATTCCATTTCTTTATAAATTCTTTGCCTAGCTGATATCTAGAAGACTTTTTCCTACATTTTACTCTAGAATTCTAATGGTTTCATGAGTTAGATGTAAGTTTTTTATCCATCTTGAACTAATTTTTGTGAGTGGTGAGAGGTAGGGGTCCTGTTTCATTCTTCTGCATGTGGCTATGCAATTTTCCCAGCACCACTTATTGAACAGGGCTTCTTTTCCCAGTGTACGGTTGTTGTCTGCTTTGTCAAAGATCAGTTGGTTGTAGGTGGATGGTTTTGTATCTGGTTCCTCTGTTCTGTTCCATTGGTCTATGTCTCTGTTTTTGTACCAAAACCATGCTGTATTGGTTACTATAGCCTTGTAGTACAGTTTGAAGTCTGGTAATGTGATGCCTCCAGATTTGTTCTTTTTACTTAAGATTGCTTTGGCTATTTGGGCTCTTTTGTGGTCCCAAACAAAATGTTGAATTATTTTTTCTAGATCTGTGAAGTATGACTTTGGTAATTTGAGGGGGATTGCATTGAATTTGTAAATCACTTTGGGTAGTATGGACATTTTAACAACGTTGAGTCTGCCTATCCATGATCATGATATGTTTTTCCATTTGTTTGTATCCTTTGCGATTTCTTTCCTCAGAGTTTCGTAGTTATCCTTGTAGAGATCTTTCACCTACTTGCTTAAGTATAGTATATTCCTAGGTATTTTATTTTCTTTGTAGCTATTGTGAATGGTACTGAGACTTTGATTTGACTCTCAGCTTGACTATCATTAATGTATAGAAATGCTACTGATTTATGTATATTGATTTTATATCCTGAGAGTTTGCTGAATTTATTTATCAATTCCAGGAGACTCTTGGTAGAATCTTTGGGGTTTTCTAGATACAAGATCATATCGTCAGTGAAGAGTGATAGTTTGACCACCTCTTTCCTGATTTGGATACCCTTAATTTCTTTCTTTTGCCTCATTGTTTTGGCTAGAACTTCCAGCACTATGTTGAATAGAAGTGGTGACAGTGGGCATCCTTGTCTTGTTCCAATTCTTAAGGGGAATGCTTTCTACTTTTCCCCATTCAGTATGATGTTGGCTGTGGGTTTGTCATATATGGCTTTTATAATTCTGAGATATGTTCCTTCTATGCCTAGTTTATTGAGGGTTTTTATCATGAACGGGTGCTGGATTTTGTCGAACGCTTTTTCTGTATCTATTGAGATGATCATATGGTTTTTGTTTTGGCTTTTGTTTATGTGGTGAATCACATTTATTGATTTATGTATGTTGAACCATCCTTGCATCCCTGGGATGAAGCCCACTTGGTCCTGGTGGATTATTTTTTTGATGTGCTGTTGAATTCAGTTTGCTAGTATTTTATGAGGATTTTTGCATCTATATTCATAAGCGATATTTGTCTGTAGTTTTCTTTCTTTCTTTTTTTTTGATGTGTCCTTTCCTGGCTTTGGTGTCAAGGTGATACTGGTTTTGTAGAATGAGCTGTGGAGGATTCCCTTCTTCTTGATATTATGGAATAATTTCTGTATTATGGGTATCAGGTTTTCTTTGTAGGTCTGATAGAATTCAGCTGTGAATACATCTGGTCCAGGGCTTCTTTTTGGGTGGGGGGAGAGGTTTTAAATTACTGTTTTCATCTCACTGTTCATTATTGGTCTGTTCAGGAGTTCTATTTCTTCCTGGTTGAGTCTTGGGAGGTTTTCTGTTTCCAGGAACTTGTCCATTTCCCCTATGTTTTCTAGTTTATGAGTATAGAGATTTACATACTATTCATGGATGATGTTTTGTATTTCTGCTGTACCAGTTGTCATGTCACCTTTTTCATTTCTGATTGAGCTTATTTGGGTCCTTTCTCTTCTATTCTTGGTTAATCTAGCAAGAGGTCTGTTGATTCTGTTTATCCTTTCAAAGAACCAACTTTTTGTTTCATTAATCCTTTGTATTTTTTTTTTTTTTTTTGGTTCTCCAATTCATTTAGTTCTGCTCTGACCATCGTTATTTCTTTTCTTTTGCTGGCTTTGTGTTTGGTTTGTTCTTCCTTTTCTAGTTCCTTGTGGTGTGACATTAGGTTGTTAATTTGTGATCTTTCTGTCTTTTTCATGTAGGCATTTAAGGATATGAATTTTCCCCTGAGGAATGCTTTTGCTATGTCCCATAGATTTTGATAGCTTGTGTCCCTTTTGCCCTTCAGTTCAAATAATTTTTTGATTTCCATCTTAATTTCATTCTTGACCCAATAATTGTTTAGCAGCAGGTTGTTTAATTTCCATAACTTTGTGTAGGTTTGAGCATTTCTCTTGTGATTGATTGCTAGTTTTATTCTGCTGTGGTCTGACTAGGTACATGGTATGATTTCAGTTTTTTTGAATTTGTTGAAACCTCTTTTGTGGCCTAAGATATGATCAATCTTGGAGAATGTCCCACGTGCTGCTAAGAAGAATGTGTATTCTGCAGTTTTTGGGTGGAATGTTCTGTAAATGTCTGTTAGGTCCACTTGATTTAGAGTTTGGTTTAAGTCCATTGTTTCCTTATTTATTTTCTGCTTTGATGATTTATTAAGCTCTGACAGAGGGGTGTTGAGGTCCCTGGCAATTACAAGGGTGCTATTTCTATGCTTAGTTCTAGTAAAATTTGCTTTATGTATCTGGGAGCTCCTGTGTTGGGTGCATATATATTTAGGATTGTTATGTCTTCTTGTTGAATTGCTCCCTTTACCATTATATAATGACCCTTTTTGTCTTTCTTTACCTTTGTTGGCTTAAGTCAATTTTATCTGACATGAGAATGACTACAACTACTCTCTTTTGATTTCCATTTGCATGGAATATTTTTTCCATCCTTTTGCATTGAGTCTGTGTGCATCCTCATGGCTTAGATGTGTTTCCTGGAGACAACAGATACTTGGGTTGTATTTTTCATCCATTCAGCCAGCCATGTCTTTTGAGAGGAGCATTCAGTTCATTAACGTTAATTGATCCCACTGATATGTGGGATGTTGTTCTGTTCATCCTGTTGGATCCAACTAAGCAATATTGCTTTATTTTACCTCTTGTTCTATTGTTTTATAAGAGTTGTGAGTTTTGGGGTTTTTTAAGGTGAATTTACACTGGTGGGTATCTGTCGTGCTGAGTTGTGTATAGTGCTGTTCTGAGTATTTTGTGCAGGGCAGGTTTGGTCATGGCAAATTCCCTCAGTGTTTGCTTGTCAAGAAAAGACTTAATTTCTCTGTCAATTGTGAAACTTAGTTTTGAAGGATACAAAATTCTAGGCTGACAGTTTTTATGTTTAAGTTGATTGAAGATGGGGCCCCAATCCCTTCCGGCTTATAAGGTTTCCTCTGAGAAGTCTGCAGTTAGCCTGATGGGTTTTCTTTTGTAGGTTATTTGATGCTTTCATCTTGCTGCTTGCAGAATTTTCTTCTTCATTTTGACTTTGGCCAGGTTGATTACTATGTGTCTTGGAGATGACCTATTCGCTATGAATCTTCCTGGTGTTTGATGTCCATCTTGTATCTGTATGTCTGAATTTCTGGCAATACCAGAAAAGTTTTCCTCAATAATTTCTTCACATAGGTTTTACATGCTTTTAGCTCTTTCTTCTTCTCCCTCAGGGATACCTATAATTTGAATGTTGGCTTGCTTCACATAGTCCCATATCTCTCTCAGTGATTTCTCAGACTTTCTAATACTCTTCTGTGCCTCTTTGAGTGACTGGGTTATCTCAAAAACCTTGCCTTCAAGCTCTGAGATTCTTTCTTCTTCTTGGGTCAGCCTATTGTTAAAGCTTTCTCTGTGTTTTGAAATTCCCTAAATGACTCATTTCTTTAAATTCTATTATATCCTTTCTTATGTTGTCTAGCTCTCTAGTGCCTTTTTCATTTTTTTCATTGATTTCCTGAAATGTTTTTTTGGCTTCTTTTTGTTGGTTTTCAACCTTCTTTTCAATTCCATTCATCTTATTTGCCATCCATATTCTTAATTCCATTTCTGTCATTTTGGCAACTGCCTTGTGGGTGGAGTCCACTACTGTAGCTCCATTGTGTTCCCTTGCGCGTGTCAAACTATTTTGTTTTTTCATGTTGCCAGCATTCTTTTGCTGGTTTCTTCTTATTTGGCTCCTCTTCTCTCAGCTCCGGGTTAACAGGATTGCAGGGTACCTGTTCTCCTTTGCTGGGAACTCTCTTGAACCAAGTCCAGGAGTGATGGCTGCTCAGGGTTCGGGGGCACTGAGTGAAGTGTTGGGCCTCATGGAGGTTCTGCAGGTCCAGTGGTAGTGGGGGGGACTCAGCAGTGGGATCTTGGGGTCAAGGAACAACTCTGGAGTGTCAGGGGTGGAGTTGCAGGCCCAGTAGGGGCCCTGGAGCTACAGGGGCAGAGCCTTGGACCTGGGCACAGTGAGAGCTTCAGAGCTGGCTCTGGGTATTTTGGGGACAGAACTGCCCATATGCGGGGCTGTTCCACCAGCATGGAGGCCGCTGATGCCCCACAGCAGGGGTTTGTCTCAGCAGCCCAGGGTCTGTGTAAGTGGGTTAGAGCTGCTGGTTGGCCCAGGTTCTCCCCCCACACCTAGGACCCACTCAGACAGTCATCCCAGATTTCCCAAATGGTGCTTGTGATGTCTGGGGCTCCTCCTCTGTTCAGTTCCCATGCCGGGGAGGAGGTGTGCTCAGCCTCCAGTTATAGGCATGACACAGGGGAGTGTCTGTTCCCTCCCCAGCCCAGCAGGGGTGATGTAAAGGCTACTGCTAGAAGACTGGGTCCCAAGCAGACCTGGCTCCATGTGTCAGAGTGATCAGGATGGCATCGGTTGCAGAAACCTGGGATTGGCAGGCACCAGATCTCTGCTATACCTGCTCTCCAGAAGAATGTCTCTGCCCAGACTGAGCAGCTCCCCAACCAGCCCAGAGGTGTATAGTGGAGGAGGGAGACATCACACAGATTGAGCTGCCTGTAACTTTTGTTTCTCTCCTAAAAAGCAGTGTCCCCTTGGGTTGCTTCTATCCTGCTCTCTTCACCTCTTCCCAGCCATGTGAATTGTACTGGGACCCCCACCTTAATCTCCAAGATGATGGGTGATGCTTGTGAGTAAGAATTGGCCACCCTGTTTGACTGAGTTGGTAGATGCTGTAATGAGCTATAGAGTTGTTCTCCCAGTCAGTGGTTGATGCTTGCAGGAAAGAGCCAACTGCAGAGATGTTCTTTTGTGCCTGTGATAAGCTCTAGTCCCTCAGGTGGAGCACTTGAATGCCCCAGGCTTTGGGAGGCACCCTATAGCTCCCAGGGGGTTGCTTGATCTCCACCACAGCAGAAGTGGGTGGAGGAGTGAGGCTGGGCATGGTTAGGTTGTGTGAGTCTGTAAGGCTTTGCAAAGCCTTGGCAGGGCTCAGAGGTTGTTTTCCCAGCAGCAAGGGGGAACTGATGGCAGGAGTGTCAAGGCTAGCTCTCCAAACTGGGATGACTACTCATGAGGAATGGGCTGCAATTCCCTGACTGGCTGTCAGGAGTGAGCTCTGCCCCTCTTGCATTAGCCCTGCCCTCTGGTGTCTGGTTGCACACAGGTGAGCCTGAACGTGCCACACTTGGCTGCTATGGTGCCACGGGCTAGGATCTTCCCTGCGGGGGTGCAGGGGGGCCCCTCCTTAGACTGACAGCAGGGCTTTGAACCTTAATAGGGCTCCAAGGTCATTATCCCAGCTGCTAGGGAAAGCTGCTGGGAGAAGGGTCAAGGCAGGCTGTTCAGACCGAGAAAGCTGTTCATGGGGAAGGGGCTGCAATTTCCCAACTGGCTGTCAGGAGTGAGCTTTGCTTCTCTTGTGTTACTACTGCCCTCTCATGTCTGGTTGCAAATGGGCATGCCCGAATGTGCCACACTTGGTTGCTATGGCACTACAGGCTGGGATCTTCCCCGCCAGAGGACTCACCCTAGTCTGACAGTATGGCTTTCCTGTGGGGGGGATGGGTGCTTTACCAGATCGCCACATCTTGGACCCTCACAGTATTCTCCTGCCAGTTCTGCCCACATGGGATCCCTCACCTCCCGAGTCTAACTCCCAAACCTCCCCCCATGTCCCCTAACAACCTGCTGGAGTCCAGGGAGCATGGCATCCAGCCTGATTGTCTGACCCACTGGCGTGTGTCTCCAAGAAACACTGGCAGGCAGGGAGCTCCTAGGTTGGGCACCCTGGGTCCACTGCAGGCCCTCAAGGGGAAAGGTGTGGGCCCTACTCTCTGTGGAAACCTCAGAATGGAGGATGCACCAGCTGGGGAGAGGTGGCTGCTTGCCAAATTCTTGGCTCAAACTGCTTTCCTGGTTGGAATGGATGGGGGATGGGTGGGGAAGGACAAGAGTCTAGATGGAAGAAAGCCAGCTCTCCAGCCTCTCGGGTAACTCTCCTTGGAGGAGAAGCCCACATGGAATGCCCAAGCTCTGGGATCATGCAAGTTCTCCCCACAATTCTGTGGTTGCCGCAGTGCTTGGGCTCATGGGGGTACAAAAGGTTCCAATTAACTTGGTAGCCCATTGATCACTGAAGGAGTGTGGGAGGGAGAAAGAGATCCCCCTTTATCCCTTCACTGGGCTCTGGGACTCTCTGGATTTGATCCTCCCCAATATCTTTTTTTCCTTTATTCTCTTCCTTCTCTGCTTTGCAATTTTCCTCTATGAGGTCCCCGGCAGGCTCCAGCCCTTCTCTCTCTGATTTACCCCTGAGCTGCATCCCCTCTCCCCTCTCCTTATCTGAAATCCTTCCTTCCCTCTGGGATGGTCTGGCAAGTGATTCTAGTCAGCCATCTTGTCCCCCCTTTTCCTATAAACAATTTTTTTTTAAGGCAAGGGGATTTTAAACACAAAATTCAGCACAGTGGTTGCCTTGCAAGGGGATGGCAGAGGGATAAGATGTAGGTACATGTTATTGGTAATATTCTAATTCTTAGGCTGCCTAGGGGAAACATGACTTTTCATTTATTAATACTTTGTAACTTATGTACATATATTGTATAAAACATAATTTTGTATTTCCAAATATTATATTTTAAAATATAATTAAGGAATAATTACCACCAAAATAATATAGAGTATTTACCATAAATGGATACTTTTACAGAAATATATTCTGAAAATAATACATATGCTACACAAAGGGACAGTAATCAATGGCAACATTGAAACAAAATAGCATATGAGTAAAATAAGCAGGTTTTAGATAAGCACTTTTAGCTAAGGAATTTTCCCAGGTTAATATTCATTTGTTTTGCTCATTTGTGACAGAATTACTTTGTGATTTGATGCGCTTCAGTAAGTGTGTCTCCAGTCCAGTAAGAGGCAGTTGAAGCCCAGGAACATAACCCTTGGACCATGGAGTTTGGCACAGAAGAAGGGAATCCGATAGCTGCAGAGAGAAAACATGCCATGCATGCTGGCCTGAATGCATGCCCTTGACCTTATGACAGATGTGTGCCAAACCTGTCATTCTTTCCTTTTCCTCTTTTGTCTTCTTGTCTAATGGTAACTGCCTAGATGAAGTGGAATTAGCAGTATCAGAAGTGATCATTTCAATGGATAGTTGGTGGCATTTAAATCATTCCCCACTTTTAGCATTCTTTCCTTCTCGTTGCCACTTTCTATATATATTTTTCTCTAACTGTATTTCACTGTATTTTCATTGTCTTCTTTCTTCTAATTTGTTTCCTTTCCCCTAACTTTTCCCAATCTGTTAGTGGACCTAAACAAACTCCAATCCCTGCTTAGGACCCAAGTGAAATAAATTGCATCATGAACTGATGAAAATCATGTAAAGGAAAAAATTAGTAATTCATTGCCTTCTAGATTCTTTTATAATTTTTAAAAAGTCTATCTATGCCTAAGAAACACCTAGTGGGTTGACTAATTAATGCCTGTACAAAAATCCCAGATTTTCCTAACTTAAAAATATCTTCAATACTCACCATCAGTGGGCAGGTTGAAACTCAGATCCTTAATTTCTTCTGTGGTGAGGTTCCACCCCATGTTTTTCAAAACTGAATCAAATTGACCGACATTAATAATCCCTCCTTGGAAAAACAAGAGGAATATGAGTAAAACCTTATGGATCCAAAGCTCTTAAATTCTGTATATTAAGGTCATCATTTTCAGCCTAGGCTTCAATAATGGTGTTAAAAACAGAACTTTCTTTAGTTGGACACTGGTCACAGGTTTACAAACCATAAATTTTAAAAGAAGCTGAGTCACTATTTAATAATTCATAGCAATGTAAAAATTATTTAATCTTCTCACTAATAAGTAGGCTCATTTTTGCTTACTTTATAAGATTAATTGTCTCAAGTCCTAACTAAATTCCCTGAATAATTTCCCTTTAGTTTTACTGTTCTGACATAGACTTTGTTATTTGCTTTTCTGCCAAGTAGGGAAAATCCAATATGGAGATACTTTGCTACCAAACATATCTACATGGGAAGATGGGAATAACATCAATATTTAAGTAAATTGGCACAACTTAATATCTAGGAAACAGTATACATGTGTCACTTAGATTCACTTGGCTTTTTATTATGCTTTTCACTTACCCTTAAGAGACTTCAAACCATTCAGTAACCTATTCTTGTAGACTTTTCCATTAGCTACAAGAAACACATAAATCAGGTCATACACAAGTGAGTGATGTGGAGGTTCACCAAGGCAGCAAAAGTCATAATTTAAGGTAAAGGTGATTTATAATTTTTCCTAGAAAATTTCCAATTTACTTTTAAGTTGAAAAAAATGAAATGCCATCAGTGTGTCCACTTTATTCAATTGTTGGCACTTAAGAATGTTAATGCTAGCAATCTACAATGCTTTAAGACACAACCAATTTTTAAATTCCTGTGCAGCTGTCTGCTTCTCTTTTTCTGCTTTTCCACATAATACTGTTTAACTTTTAGAATTCCCTTCTTATGGAATCTCAAGTTAAAAAAGGTATTTCTTAACATTGGTGGCAAGTTTTACAAATAAAGCAGCATCTGATTTCCAAAGCAGCCCATAGGTAACTCATTTTAACAAACTAAAATTAATCTTTCTATTATCTACATCTATCTACATATCTATAGGTATATTTGTATATATATAATTACATTAGCATGAAATAATTCATTTTGAATAATTTTTGAATTTTAATAATTTAGAATTTTTGAAAGTACTTTCTCTTCACTATCATATTAAAAAGTCTATATAACTTCTCACAACAAAATAGGAAGTACATACTGCCTTCAAGACAATTTTAATAAAAATCTTTAATAAATGGAATTCCTATTTAAATATTCTCTTACAATGTTTTTATTATGAAACATTTCAAGCATATATAAAAACAGAATAGTATGATGAAGCCCCATAAATTTCCAGCTTTAACAGTTAACAGTGTTCTACCATTAGATAGAATTCCTTCTAAGGTGAAAGTAGATCATTCATTTTCTTTAAAAATTGTTTATAATATTTGACCTATGTAAGTTTACATAAATATATAAATTAAATCACATCATACATGGCTGTGCTTTTTAGTCTAGTCCTCCTCTTTTAAGTCCATTTCTCCCCTTCTTCTTTCTGAGCTTACAAGTGCATCCATAGCCCACAGGTAACTCATGTTAACAAACTAAAATCAATCTTTCTATTATCTGCATCTATCTACCTATCTATAGGTATATGTGTATATATATAATCACATTAGAATGAAATAATTCATTTTGAATAATTTTTGAAAATACTTTCTCTTTGCTATCATATTAAAAAGTCTATAGAACTTCTCACAACAAAATAGGAAGTACATACGGCCTTCAAGACAATTGTAATACTTGAAATGCTTACCATTAACTGGTAGGTTTTCTACCAGCTCTACACGTTCTTTATCTGTGACAGTTATTCCCATTTTTCCCATAAAACTTTCCATATCACTGACATCAATTTCTCCCCCTTCAACAAAATCAAAATGATCATGTATTAGTATAGAGAATGGTCTAATGCCTTCAAAAATATGTTGATGCCTATTCAGCTTCAGTTACAATGGTTGTATGAGTGCGCGTGCACACACACACACCAATATTCTAACTGCTCACCATTCTCATTAATTGTGATAGAGACAGAATTTTTTCCTCGCTCTTAGTAAAATAATAGACATAATGATACAGTTTACATAATGTAAATTAGGATATTATAGGTGTAAGACCCATTTATTTTGTCAGGATGCTATTTCTCCCCAGTCTCTAAATGATAAGATAATTTTTATTTTTATAACAGTTTGCTGTATCATTTGCTATGCTGACTTAAATTTTGACTTTCAAAATCAGGAATAGTGACTATTATTGGCAAATATCCCAGAAACGAAGGAACATGCTGCCAGAATTTTGCACTGAAATAATGCTAAAATGCAGATATTTTAAAGTAAAATTTCAGGCAGATATTCATCCACATAGAAGAAAAGGGGCAGAGTAAAAAAGGCAGAGAAAAATAAATGGTACTATATAAAATACACTTTAGTATAAAAAACTGAGATATTAGATTTATGGTAACTTCTAACTAACCTGTAACAGTTTCCACTGCTTCTAGCAATTTATTGAGCTCAATCTTCCCATTAGCTGTAAGCAAAGTCATAATTAGGATAAGGCAATATTGCAAAAAGATAAAGGAGCTAAATCATGAAAGAGTCCACTCACAATTTAATCTGAATCGATAAAAAATTTATATGCAATGATGATAAGAATTTATTCTATGGCAGGTACAGGGTTGGCTAAGAAAACTACTCTCTCTAAGTCTTAAGACTTGCAGAATGTTAGAATGGGCTAATGATGTTGTTTTGGTCTCTGGCAATCCTTATTTCTACTGCAAACTCAAAGTTATTTCCAAGATTTATGTTGAAAGAGACTCCATTTTTCACTTTTCATCTTTTGCTAATACTTTTCTTAGGTTATCTCAATTATTAACTTTGAATGGCTGATGATAAGTGTTCTTAATCTTTTATTACCAACATATCTGCAAAGTTAGGATAAATATTTCTACCTTTCTATCTTTGTGAAATAGAAATAATTAGAACTAGAGAGTTATGGAAACATGGCACTGACTGTTTCAGTGTCAGCATTGATCAACCCCATGAGGGCCAGCTACGTAACTTACTGGGCCAAGTACAAAATAAAACATGAGACCCCTCATTCAAAAAGTAGGAAAAAAAGCTTTGTCCTTTTGTCTGCAGTCTCTTTCTTGAACTGTTATAGTGGTTTCTGTTGTGTTTTTAAAATCTGCTATTTAATGTTTCTCTCTCAACATGGAATACTTTCACGGCAAGTACAGATCCTCATAGGCACCCTGTGTCTTGTTTCACCACTCACCATGCATGGGACTCACCCACAGCAGGATTCCCTCTCTGCCTGCTGCCAAATGGACACATCTGAAAGTTGGGTCAGGCATCTCCCTTTTCTATGATCCCATCACCTCAACTCATGGTAAACAGGCGATTCCCAAGAATATAGTAACCTTAATATGGGGAGGCACTAAGTACTTGGAAGTGGGTGGGCAAGAGGCTTGACTCTGCTGTATGCACTGTGGTGCTGCCAACCCAGAGCGGGGAGGGCTGCTACCCTATTCTGCCATAAGATGCCTTCAGGTGCTGGTGCCCAGCGCCAACCCTCCCTGCACCCATGCCGAGGTCCCTGCTGGGGGCGGAGCATGGCAGTGGTTACTAGGCAGGGGTGGTGAAAGGTCTGTTTGGGGTCCCAGGGAGTATGTAACAGTTGACCCAGAATCGGTCCTAGGGAGGTGATAGCAGGGGCAGGAACAGGCCTAAGCCGAGGAACCAAGCCCCAGCCATGCTCTATTTACCAATCGGTCTTCAATTAGTAACACAAATTCAAGACTAAACTTATGAAGAATTTCAAGATGGCAAATGCAAAACATTAAACCCCAAGCATGGCACTCTTCTGAGCTTGGAGCCCTGTCCAGCTGCATTGGTTACACACCATGAAGCTTGCTGTGAACCTCACAGTCATACCTAAAATCTAGATAGAAGGAAGACCCACAGTGCAAACAAATCCATTAACACAAAGACTCAAGAGGAGGGCTGATTGTATCGACTATAACCCCTGTTCCCTAGGGCTTCATAAAATTTCTGGATGACCCTTTTAAATATAATAAGATAATGAATCACAATATAGTAAATCTAAGAAAAAACATTCAGTGGCTGGAACTTGAAGGACATGAGGCTGTAATGGGAAGGTTACAGAGAAGCTGAGAGTGTGCAAGAGCCTAAAACTAAATCTTTATTCTGTATATGTGTCAGTTTCCCCACTGTGGAGTTTAATATTTGTCTAGGTTGTGGCTCCTTATTAAAGGCTCCTTCAAGAGTTAAGAATTGTCAGTTGCAACAAAATAACACTATTTGTTGCAGTGTGGTTTTTGTCTTGTTACGTGGGAATATAGTTACCTCAATGAAGATGACTAGGGAATCATCTTAATTGATTTAATTTATTTTGATTTGATTGGATTTAGTTCTAATAACTTAAGGCTTTTTAGAGGTGTGCTGATTGGCTTGAAATGCAATTGTTTATGAATTTCTATGATTTCCAATCAGAGACAGCTATTTAATTTGTTTTTCACTCCCTTTGGATGGTCTCTCCACTTATTCATTCACTCATCAAATACTTAAGGTCTGTAAAATATTAATAAGAGAAAGGTACTCTGCTAGGTAATGGGGAGTAAAAAAGAAAGTCAGGTGTGGTTCCTGCTGACAAGAAATCCTAAGCGTTTAATAGGGGAGTGATATAAAGTCTCCTATTTATAATACAATACGGTAAGTACAATGATACAGACATATTCAGTATAAAACAAAAGATGAGGGGAGAGAGAACAGAATAGACTTTCTGGAGAAGGGCAACCCTGCTGAATTGAGGCTGAGTCTTTTCAGAAGAGTATGAATTTGCAAATTATACGTGTGTAACTATGTTTGTGGCAAGGTATGGATTGAGATGAGAGAAGATACACAAAAGGATGCTATGGCCTAAGTATTAAAACATTTATTCATTTGTGGAAGAAACTTTTGATAAGACTCTACTAAATATAAGGCACCATAGTAGACATTAAGATGAAATACAATGGATGCTAAAAATAGTATAGTCTCTGTCCCTTCAAGTAGCTCAGACCCTCATGGACAGATAGACACCTCAGTAGACACTTGTTATCAAAGAAAAGAAGAGAGAAATTTTGTACTCATTGAGTAAGGTGACATTCCTGCTACCACTCTGGAATGCTATTCATAACCAGCATCGGGATTTAAATATTTTGGTGTGACTGCAGAGCGAAGTGAGAGACAGGGGTAATAAGAAAGCCTGGACGTCAAGACCTAATACAGGAGAAACTTCTAGATCCCATGCTTGGACTAGAGAACTTGGATTTTTTTGGTGGTCAATGGCAAACTGCTAAAGGGATTCAAGCAGGGAAATAAAACATTTACATTTTAGATAATGCGTTCTGATAGGTCTAGAAAAGATAGATTTAAAAAGACATAACCTACAGTTAGAGATGGCTTTATCTGGTAATTCATGGGATATAGGAAGAGAAGGAGAATGAATAGTGAAGGATAATATTTAATACAAAACATTCTAGCTCATGCGAATGAAAAATGATGGTTCAACCTACTTAGAGAGAAATCAATGTATAGCAGGAAATTACAAAATTAGTTTCAAATATGGTAAAAGTAAGAAAGTATAATAGGAGTTTTGGATACATTGATCTTATATTTAGGGGAGAAACCTAAGCTGGCAATCTGGAAGTCTTCAGTATAGACATAATATTGAAAATATTTCCCTGGGAAAATGTGTACAAATGAAATGAGTAATGGTCATTTGAGAATAGAACTGGTTGAGTAATGACTGTTTAGTGAGGACATTGTCTCTTCTAAAATTTTCATTCTGCTCTGCATACATTTCCTAATTTGAGATTGATCTTGACTATTTTCTAAGCAATGCAAAGAACACAGAGGGGTAGAAGTCAATGACTGGATTTCTGAATCAAAGAGACATGGCCTATTTTTACATGATTTATTCTTTCATTTATGAAAATTAAGAGATAGGTTCTATGGCAAATAAGCAGCTAGCTATCCACCAATACTCCAATTTCTTCCCATAATGTAGAATTGCTGATGGAAGTGAATACCCAGCCAGATCCTACATTTCCAACACACTTATCCCCTTGTTTGTAGGTGTAGCCACTGATTAAATCTCAACAAAGGAATGATTATGGAAATTATATGGGTCACATCTCCCTCCTCCATGCTGTCTTCTCCAGTCCATCAGTTGGATATAAGCAATGAAAAGGGCCTAGAAAGAATCCTAAGATGGAAGGAACCTGGATCCCTGTATCAATGCATGGAGAAGAACCACTGTCCACCAACCAAAAATATTCTCACCTTAGAATTTTGTGAGAGAGAGAATTAAACTTTTATTGCATTTAAACATGACATATTTTGAAGTGTGTTTTAAAATAAAAATTTATCTTAGCCTTGTTAAAGCAAAATAAGTAGGAAGCCAGTAGCCTGGGGTTGTTTCTGTACCTAGAACCATTACACAAGCAAACAGAAACTTAACTCAGAGGTATCCCTTATAACTGATTGATTTTGAAAAAACAAACAAACTAAGCCAAGCTTAAACCAATCACAAACAGCCAACTACCAGCCAATCACAATAGTCCTTAGTTATATAATTAGGGATCATACCCAAATAAGGCAAATGCTGTAGCCAGTCAGGAAATTTCTTTACTTTGCTTCCACATTCAACCTATAAAATCCTGCTGTTCACACTGCTAAGGTGGTCTCTGCACCTCTTCCAGTTCTGAGTGATGCCCAATTCATGAATCCTTTAATGCTCAAATAAACTCTGTTAAAATTTTGTCTAAAGTTTTTCTTTTAACACCCTAATAATACATGCTCTGTTCTTGAATTAGGACTGGATTCTCCCTTATCTTTGCAAAATGATTTTTTTTGGTATATGAATTATTACTAGTTAATATGTACTCCCTTACACAAGCCCACAGTGTCAATTCCTTTCTAAGATCCATTGT
The DNA here is from genome assembly GCA_023783475.1 of Daubentonia madagascariensis. NCBI lineage: Eukaryota > Metazoa > Chordata > Mammalia > Primates > Daubentoniidae > Daubentonia > Daubentonia madagascariensis. The sequence goes on from JAKFHU010000487.1 coordinate 16,612,385, forward strand.
TCTCTACAATGCTCACCACTAAATGGCAGATTTTCTGTCAGACCTTCACATTCCTTTTCTGTGAGTTCAATCCCCAGGTTTCCCAGGACAGTGTCTAGGTTATTGACTTTAACCATTCCTCCTTAGGAAAGAAACAAGAAAGAATCATGAAAAAAATCAATGATTTAAAAATATTGATTTATTCAGGAATAAATTTTTATTCTTCAACTTGAAGTAGTGAACAGGAAGAAGGAGACACATACAACTACACAGGATCATGGGGGAACCACAAACAGGACATAGTTGCTTAATTTTAAAAAAGGAATATCCTCTTAGTGATGAATTTATGTACATCTAATGATGCAGAGCAGTGATTTTGCTATTAAGATTGACCAGCAAATTAGAATAATGGAAATAAGAGAAATTTATAATTCTGGCAGGAGAAATTAGTATTGTGGAGGATATTCTTAATTACATGATTTTTCTCTTCACAATGTCACTCATATTTTGATCCTTATTTAAAGCTTTAGCTTGCCATTTGCTATGCTTGTCAAGATATGGGTTATCTGAATATTAGTGAAGCAAATCATATTACTGATTTATTAAAAATATTTCCTCCAATATTGCTTACCAGAATATAGAATTTTAATGGGACAGTTAAATCTAGAGAAGATAAAGTCCAACATAAGACTCTAAGAGGATGTATTTGATGAAAAAGTAACATAAATCTTATCTACTATAAGAATGAATCTTCTGTCCATGAAATTGTGAAGAAGGAAAAAGAAATTCATGCTAGTTTTGCTGTCTCACCTCAAACTGCAAAAGTATATATAGGGGTCTGTACTATCCACAGTTTCAGGCACCCACGGGGGTCTTGAAATGTATGCCCCCATGGATAAGGGAGAACTACTATAATTCACATACCATAAAATCCATTCATTTAAAGTGTTCAATTGCATGTTTTTATTACATGCACAGCGTTGTGCAACCATCACCACAATCTAATATTAGATCATGTTCATCATGTCAAATCTCATATCCATTTGTCTACAGTCACTACCTCCAGTATCAGGGAATCTAATCCACTCTCTGTCTCTCCATAGATTTACCAATTCTGGACATTTCACAAAAATTGAGTTGTATACTATGTGGTCTTTTGTGAACGGCTTCTTTCACTTAACATAATATTTTCATTGATCCACTGTACTTCAGCCCTAATTCAGGTTTGCTTCTAGATCATAAGGGGGATGCCTCAGAATAAAGCCCTTGGATCATGGAGTCTGAGTTAGGAAGTGGATATTATGCAACTTTATAATAAGGAAGTATTTCATACATTATGGATGAAAAGTCTGAAGGCCTTTGCCTCTAGGAAAGTGAGGGAGCACAGTCACATGGTTATGGAATGTGTCCCTCATGTTAATAATCACCTACCTTTGACCTACTCTTTTCTCTTCTATTTTCCCATTTTTTCTTCATTAACCTCCCTCCAGAGGGAGGGAGTATTTTATGCTACTCTGCTCCCAGTTGCTTGTCTTTTCCCTCACTTTTTATAATCCTAATAATGGTCCTTTCCACGTGCTCAACATTGCTCTGGATCCAAAATTAAAGGGATTGCTGACATATATATTAATAAAATGACAAGAAAGAATATCACCTTACTTTCTTTCTGAGTTAATGTCTAAGTTTTTATAAATGTCTTCTTACTGGCAAATAAACTTTGTAAGAGGTGATTATATAGATGCTCACATTCTCAGGTTATCTTGACCAGTTCAAAGATCTAGATGCTCACCGTCAACAGGCAGGTTCTTTATCAAATCTTTACTTTCCATTCCCGTGAGTTTCATCCCCATGTTTTGCAAAACAGTGTCCAGTTTAGAGACATCAACAATTCCTCCTTGGAAAAAAGAGAGGAATATAAGCAAATTTGAATAACCATAAAATGTGACAAAAGCTATGGATTACTGTGTATTATGGATATCAAGTTCACCACAAAGACTAAGGTCCAATGAGGAAAGTTCGATGTACAAAGACTGTCAGTTATAAAGGTGGAATTAAAATTTCTACCCTTGAGCTTTTTTTTTGGTGGGGGGTGGAGGGAATCAGTTTATACAAGTAGCTTTCAAAGGTTATGGCATACCTGCTAGACCGTTTGTATTATAGAAATGGAGAGAACAAAAGTCACGTACTACTGAGAGTAGGAAGGTGTTACTCTTGTTTCCTGAACTAAGCAGTTTTCTCTTCTCTGAGTAAATTTACCAAATAATTTCTAATCATTTCTTTCACGTTTTTGTTAAATTATAAAACATTACAGGGATGCAATGTTTTTATGATGATATCACTGTCGCCTGTGTATCCCACCCAGCTTCAGGAATACACAGTATTGATATAGCAAAATATCCTGTGAAACACTCCTCATCCCGTTATTCTCTCACCCTTTCCACAGGGAGAACCACTGTCTTACATACAGTGTTCATAATTCCCATGCGCTTTTACATGCGTGAGTATGTCCAGTGGTTTTGCATAACTTTAAAGTCTATAAGTCATATCATAATGTGAGTTTCCTTTTGCCATTTGTATTTTTCATTCAAATTTTTTTGTTTTTATTTTAGATTAGTCCATGTTGAAACATGAAGCTCTTCTTCATTCATTTGAACTACTGTCTATTATTCTATTATAATTTTATGCTATCATGTATTGATCTATTCTCCTGTAGATGAACGTTTAGGTTGTTTCTAATTTTTTGCCATTACAAGCAAAGTTGCCAGGTACATTCTTTCATATGTCTCCTAGTAGACAAGATTGAGAGTCTGGAATATATACACAGGATTAGAGCATCTGGAGTAGAATATGCACATCTTTAACTTCTTTAAATTTTACCTAGTTTCTTCTGAAAGTGTCAAATCAATTATTATTCCTACCAGCAGTGCTTGAGAGTTTGCATTGTTCCATATCATTGCCAGCACTTGCTATTGTTTGACTTTTAATAGTTTGGTGAATATGACTTGTGAAGTGGTATTTTACTGTTATTTTAGCTTAAATTTCCATGATCACTAGTGAAGTGAAGTACCTTTTATAAATGATTGGCCTCTGGGGGATCTCTTCTTTTGTCAAATGTCTGTTGTCATATTTGCTCACTTCAATATTAGTTGTTTAACCTGTTCTTGTTGATTTGTGGGAGTGTTTCATGTATTCTGTAAACTATTTCTTGGTTGGTTTTATGCATTACAAATATCTTGTCTGATTTTGGCTTGCTTTTAAAATTTTTGTTTAGTGTATATTTTGTCATGCAGAAGTTTTAATTTTTTATGTAGCCCAATTTATGAGTCTTTTTATTAGTTGCCCTATTTTTCAACAATTTTTTGATTAGTCAATATTTTATTGATAATTCTGTGTCTGTATTTATAAGTAAGGTTAGTCCATAGATCTCTTTTTGGGCTACCTTTATCAGTTTTTGGGAACATAGAAGAAAAAGTTAAAAATAAAAATAATAAAAAGCATTGCTTTACATTTGGATTTCAAGCTAAAAAAAGCTTTCAAATATCATATATTCCAAAATTCTGGCGTAGTAAAAAGACAGCAGCAGAATGTCTCTCAATTATAAAATTTGTGAAATTATGACTAAAAAATTATTCCAGTGTATATAAATAATTCAACAAATATTTAGTAAAAAATCTATTATTTCCCAACCAATGGGGATACCTGATAAACAGAATAAAGTCCTTATTGTCATGGAGTTCACATTCAGGGAAAGAGACATTGAAAATACATGTAAAAAAATACACTATAAAGGCCAATGAAGAAAAATAAATTAGGTTAAAGAGAAGTGTGAATCTGGTCTGGGTAGGACCAGAGTCCTACAGAGCCCTACAGTATAGGTAGTATGCATTTCAGGTAGTATTTGAAGAGACACCTGAGTTATATAAAGGAGGGATCCATATGCATATATGAGAGAAGTATTCCTGGAAAAGTACACAATAAGAGCAACTAACCTGAAGTAGGAATGTGGTTGGCATGTTCTAGAAAGTATGAGAAGGCCAATGTGGCTGGAATGATGAAGAAAAGTAGTAGGAAATCAAGCAAAAAAAATGACATTATGGGTCAGGTCATGTAGAGCCTTATAGGCTGGGAGGAGGGTGGGGCAGATAAGAACTCTGGTTTGACCCTTTTTTGGTCTTGTTTGAGAAATTATTCCCTCCCTAACCTGAAAGTTTTTTCAGGCATTGGCAAACTATGGCCTATGGGCCAAATTTGGCCCACTACCAGTTTATAAATAATGTTTTGTTGGAACACAGCCACATAATTCAGTTACACATTGTTTATGACTGTTTTCTCACTGTAATAGTATAGAATTGGGTAGTTGCAACAGAGACCATATCTGTAGCAAAGACTAGAATATTTATTATTTGGCCCTTTACAGAAAAAGTTTGCTTACATCTGTCCAATATTTCCTTCAAGAAATGTCTAACTATGGATGACAAATACTTAAATATAAGTTTCATATATTGAGAAACTCTGATATTTGTAGACCTTAAAATAATTGATGCCTTTACTTTTTCTAGAATTTATTGTTTGTGTATAGTGTAACATAGGGATGAAAAATTTTTCTATACAGAGGAGCGCTGTGTCATCCTGAATAGTTCATCCTTTTTTCCTACTACTTTGTAATGTCACATCTTTCATGTTACCAAATTCCCATACATGCATAGGTCTATATCTGGGCTCTCCATTACATTCTATTGGACTATCCATGTGGCAGTAAAACACTGCCTTAATTACTACACCTTTCTAATTACAATATCCCCTCACTTTGTTCTTATTCAAAATTCTCCTAAGATATCCTCAGTGCAGTAAACTTCCATATACAATTTTGGTATCAATTTTTCAGGTTCCAAGAGAAAAAAACAAATTAGAGTGTTTATTTGAGTTTTTATTAAATTTACATATTAAGTTGGAAAGAGTGTCATCTTTATCACACTGAGTTTCCTCATTCATGAACATTGTATAAATTTTCACATAAGTGTTTTAAAATATATCTTCTAGTCATTTCTTCATAAAAGTCTTGTGCCTCTTGTATTAGATGTATTTGTATGATTCTTTTTAACATTTATCCTAATGTTTTATTACTGGGATATAAGAATATGAATAATTTTAATATTTTGATCATTTAATTTCATGACCTTCCTCAATTCTTTTATATTTCATTTTGTTCATTTATTTTCTTAAATCTTCCATGTAGAAAAATCATACTGTCTTACAAAATGTCTTACAAAATGATAGTTTTGGATGGACTTTTGGAATGGTGGAGTGGGGCCCTCCATAACTGCACTCCCGCATAAAAGCAACAACAATTCTAATAAAACGGTCAGAATCAACTTTTTAAGAATTGTAGCATTAACCAAAGGCCTAAAACAATCTAAAGAGTATTATTTATTCAATAAGAACTACTGAACCTTGGTAAGAACAGTAGGGTTTGCAGTGTTTTCAACTTTACTTTCTCCCATTCCTCTTTTCCAAGCTCTGCAATAGCCTTGGAAACCGGTAGTCCTGCAGTCAAGGTAGTCATGAAAACCTGTAGCCTCCCAGTCACTGGAGGGTATACACAGGTTTTGGAGCTCCTCAAATAGCCTTATCCCCCAAGTATTGCCACTGTTTTACCTTTCTTGCAGCAGCCCAGGAAAGATCCATTCACAAGGCATTGTTATTATTTGACCTGACTTGGAGATCGTTCTGCTGGAAAATCCCTATCCCCCAATTATAGCTGATTGCTGAAATGAAAATTTCAGCTGGCTTGAAATTTCCAAGGCTGTCATACCAGATGGGGTAAGGAAGTGCATGACAAAGTTTAAAAGGAAGATCTGAAGAAGAAGATGTCCACAGATGGCTTTGTAAAGCTTTGACATATTCGTGGAGAAGTAGACGGCCACATGCATGTGCAGGGATATGCACACGCTCAGAAAAGACTTGAGAGGGCGTTAGTCACTCTGTCTGAATGACCTTGAGGTCCTGTGCAACAAGTAAGTGAAGTCAAAGACAGATTGTAAACTGCCTGAATATTGAAAGCATGCCTCACCACACACACAGCCCTGGCAAAGGGTAGATGAGTTATTGGCACAAGGAATTTAAGAAATCAATCATTAGTTGACCACAAAGCTAAGTGGCTCAGTGGGAATACAGGCTTTACATAATTCGTATAGAAAGTCATAAAAAAAAAAGCAATTTAAAAATGACAAAAAACTCTGGGGGAATGGGAGAATCACAATCTTCTATAGGTGCTGCACAAGGGCAGTTTACCAGGTTGAGGAACTTTTATTCTATTCTAAGTTTGTTGAGAGTTTTTATCATGAATGGGTGTTGGATTTGTGTTAAGTGTTTTATTTCCTATTTATTTCTAAAGGTACATGGTCTATTGAGATGACCATGTACCTTTTAACCTTTTCTCTATTAATATGATGTCTTACATTAATTGTTAAAGATGTTAAACCAATCTTTCATTCCTGAATTAAATTTCACTTGGTCAAGGTGTATAATATTTTTTATGTTGCTGGATTTGGTTTGCTAATATTTTGTTGGGGATTTTAGCACCTATATTCATAAGAGATATTGGTCTGCAGTTTTTCTGTGATGTTTATCTGGCTTTAGTAACAGGGTGATAACAGCCTACTAGAATGAATTTAGAAAGTGTTCATTCCCCCTCTATTTTCTAGAAAAGTATGCAGTTATTGGTGTTATTTTTATTTAAATGTTTGATAAATTTCACCAGTGAAGCCATCAGGCCCTGAGTGCTTTCGTGTGAGAAGATTTTTAATTACTAATTCAAATTTTTTATTTGTTATATGTCCATTTAGTTTTTTAAATTTCTCCTTGAGTCAATTTTGGTAATTTGTGACTTTTGTAGGAATTTTTCTGTTTTAACTAAATTGTCTATTTTGTTGGCATAAAGTTGCTTATAGCATTGCCTTATAATCCTTTTAATTTTGAGGGTCAGTGGTAATGTCCCTTCATTCATTCCAAATTCTAGTGATCCGTGTTATCTTTTTTTCTTAATTAGCCTAGCTAAGGGCTTGTCAATTTTGTTGATCTTTTCAAAGAACCAACTTCTGGTTTCATTGATTTTTCTCTATCATTTTTCTGTTTTCTGTTTCCTTAATTTCCACTGTAATCTTTATTATTTCCTTCCTTCTGCTTCCCTTTGCTTTGGTTCGCTCTTCCTTTTCTAGATTTTTAATGTAAAAATTTATATTATTGATTTGAGATCTCTCTTCTTTTCTAATTTAGGTATTTAAAGTTATAAATTTCCCTCTAAGCATATTTTAGCTGCATCACATAAATTTTATTTTTATTAAAATCAAAATACTTTCTATTTATTTTATGTCTTCTTTGACTCACGAGTTATTTTGAAATGTGTTATCTGAACAACTCCTCTGCTCAGATCCTGCCATGCTGGAGGGAAGGGGGGCTTGGCTCCCAGTCACAGAGTACAGATCAGAGGAGCGTCCACTCTGTCTGCTCCCTCCCCAGCCCATTGGAGGCGATGTGAAGGCTACTGCTGCAAAGCTGAGTCCCATGCAGACCTGGCCCCCAGCACCTGAGAGCTCAGGTTGGTATCATCTTACTGCCCTGTTCTCTGGTGCAATGACTCTGCGCAGACTCCAGGGCAGCAGCTCCCCGGAAAATATTTTCTTTTCCAATAATTATACCTTTTATTTCTCTTTCTTATCTTACTAAACTGGGCAGGATCTCCACACCTCCTCCACACCTTCAGCAACATCGTGATTAAAAGGAATAATACCTTTTCTCCAATAGTAAAGAGAAACCTTTAAATATTTCAATATAAAAATTGATGTCTGTTGTGCTTTGTTTTTGGTAGATATCTTTTTACAGGTAAGATAGTTCCCCTTTATTCTTAGTTTGGTAAGAACATTTTTTAAAAAAATCATTTCATTCCATTAATGTGGTGACTTCCATAAATTTTCTAACATTACACAAACCTAGTATTCCTGGTTTAAAACCCACTGTGAATTTTCAAGTGTGTTAGCATTAAAATGTTCATAATCCTCTTATTATATTTTTAATATTTGTTGCATCTCTAGTTATTCCCTCTTTTATACTTGATAATAAACTTTTTGTGCCTTCCTCCTATGAGTCGCCACAGAAATTTGTCAATTTCATTGATCTTTGCAAAAATCAACACAGGCCTTGTGGATGCTCTCTATTCTACTTGTTTTTTATTTAATTAAGTTATCCTCTTTATCATTTTCATTATTCTTTATTTGGATTTATTTTTATGTTATTTTTTCTAATTTATTGAGTTAAATTATTCCTTTTTAGGCTTTCTTTTCTAATGTACTTATTTAAGACCATACCTTTCTTTTCCACACCACAATTTTATTGTGCTGTATTTTATTCAGGTCAAAACATTTTCTAATTTTGATTATAATCTCTTTTTGACTCATGAGTTATATTTAAAAGTGTGTTTCTTAATTTCCAAACTTAAGGCTATCTTTTTGCTTTGCTTGTTGTTATAATACTGTAGTAAGAGAATATGCTCTGTATGATTTAAATCCTTTGAAATCTGTTCGTACTTGCTTTACGGGGAACCACAGACCTGTTCTGCCCAAGGATATCCCAGTTTACCAGTGTATGCCCCTTTCTTTGGTATGATTATTAATAGTGCCTCCCATTTATTCTCAAGGTTTAGTTAGTAAATTATATGATTACCCTATTTATAACTCAGTATATGTTCAACTGTGTGACTGAAAAGAATATGCACTCTGTAGTTACTAGGTACAGGTTTATGTGAGTGTATTAGTTCAAGATTGTTAATCACAACATTCAAATATTCATTTATACTTACTGATTTTTGACTGCGTCTTGTTCTATTATTGAGGGAGGTATGTTAAAGTCACCAGTTATGATCATCTTTGTCTATTTTTCATGTACCTCAGTCATTTTCATGTTATGTTATTTGATGCACAGAAATTTAAAACAATATTTTCAATGTTTTTTAAAGATTTACTTAGGTTTAACAATCTCTTAGATTCCTTCTCAGAACTCTTTTTTGGAAGGAGTATTTTTTCTTCATGACATACATCCCTTTAAAATGATCCAATGTGACTATCTGTTTATGGTAAATTCACTCAGTAATCTTTGTCTTAAATTTTTAAAAATTTTAACCTTATTTATGAAATGAGGTATAATGAGATTTTCAATGGGTATAAAAATACTAAGTTGACAGCTATTTTATCAGCATTTTGAGGATATTATTCCAATATATTTGTTTGTATTATTGCTGCTATTAAGCTTGGCATCAGTCTAATTGTTATACCCTTGTAGGTATCCAAAATTCATGCAAGCATGCATTTAAGATTCTTTTGTTGTGGTATTTTGTGGTTCCTTTATGATGTGTCTAGACATTGATTTCTTATTAATTATCCTTTGTAGAATCCATTAAATTTTCTATATTTTAGAATTCATGTCTTTCAACAATGATGAAAATCAACTATTATGTCTTCAAATTACCATTTTCCTTCATTCTCTTTGTTAGCTCTTTGTACTACTGGAAAAATTTGCAGATCTCTCACTTTAACCCTCATGTCTTCTAACCAACCCCCATTTCTTATTTTTCATCTTTATCTCTCTATGGTGCAATTTTGGTAATTTTTTCAGTGTTTTATTCTAGTCATCTACTTTTCTCTTTAGTTATGTCTAGTCTACTATTTAATAAATCCATTTCATTTTAAATTTCCTGGCTAGACTTATTCTTGAAATTCTATTTGCAAACAAACCTTTTTCTTTTAAAATTATTTCCACTTTTCTTTATGCATTTAATCATTTAAAGCATACTCATTTTATAGTGTATATATATAATATTTTATCATATGAAATCACTGGGCATAAATTATTACTTTATTATTTATTATGTCTATTGACATTTACCGAAGATGTGTTTTGTCAAATCTTTTGTAATTTTTTATTTCAAGTCCATTTTAAGAAGAATTTTAAGAGGAAACTCTTCTTGACCAGATTAAGAGAGTGAATTCCTTGAAGATCAGTTATTACAATCCTGGTACTAACTTTTGGTAAATTTTTTGGCTTCTAGGTTCCTGGGTCATTCAAAAAGTGTAAATAGGAAGTAGAACCAATGTGAACATAGGCCTATAGTCATGAATTTTCAAAGAAGACACTTCCTCCATGGACTCAGAATCCAGAACTATACAGACAAATTTCCTTTTCATCTATCTGTGTGCTATTTTTCTATTTTACCACTTCACTAGGAGTAAAGCCATTCAAGGGTCCTGGTTTCATGTGAGTTTTCACTTAAATTTCAAGGTTAAAGAATGAGACTATTTGGTAATGTACAGAAATGATCTTTATAAAAAAATTAATACAGTTTTACACACACATATGGTGGCAGGATTCTAAATTTAGAGAATGTAAAACACATATATTTCAAGTTCATCTGCCTTGTCATATTCTAAGTCACCTTCAAGTGTTTTCACACCACCCGTCAACCTGTTCATGTACGCTTTTCCATCAGCTGTAAGAAAGACACAGATCAGGCCACATCAATGAGAGATTAAGTTAGGCAATACCAAAGCCTTAATTTTGGAAAGATAGTCATCATAATTTATCCCAGAAAATGTCTAACTTACTTACAAATAACAAAAAACAATATGAAATGGAGAAAGTTCTGGATGTGTCTCCCTGGCACCTGAGGGAATTATTGTTGGCATTCTACTATGCTGAAACACATGCCCCTTAATTATCTTTGTCCTTTCTTTAATTTCTCCATTTTCCCCTTCTAGTCCTACTCATTTGACTTTCCCATATATCCTTGCTTAGTCTTGAGGATGCCTTCTGACTGGATTCAAAAGTAAGAATAGACATTTTCTTTTCCTAACACCAGATGAGTGATTGAAGAGGCAGATGATTCTATAAATGAAATGACACAGTTGAGATTACTTCTTAAGGTAGAACGGCATGATTCCTTCTAAATCCTCTTTTTCTTTGAATATGAAATGGAGATAGTTACGGAAGATCTCAAAAAATGAATACAACTTTAAATTCCTTAGAAGCTACATTGTTATTTTAAATGCTCACCACCAACTGGCAGATTTTTCTCCAGCTCCAAGCATTCCTTATCTGTGAGCTCTATCCCAATTTCTCCCAGAACATTTTTAATATCACTCACATTAACTTCTTCTCCTTCAAAAGAAAGAAATGTAAGTAGATAAGAATTTTGTATGTGACTTAAAATCTCCAAAGTCTGCAAAACAAAATCACGTGTCTATTCAACAGCAGCTTCAAAAGGTATATGAACAAATTAGCACAAGACCTCTCTATCATCAGTCATCATGGAAACAAAATTGTTTCTTTAACTCTCAAAATTCAGTATCTGTAATTATGGAGTAAGGAAACACACACAAGATAAAAGTTGTTCTTGGGATTTCTAAATTTTTAAAGATATCATAAAGAGTTGATTCAAACTCAGTATATCTCTTATTCCCTTAATCATGAGTGTTATATCTTTAGTTTCACTTGACTGCTTAATATGTTAATCCAGTAATACGCATTTGCTTTGTGGAACATTTAACTCTATTACAGAAGTTAAGTAAGTACATTAGTTCAAGTTTGAATTTTATAAAAATAGGCTAAACCTTTTAATATGTGTTCAGTACAGATGAGTAGTTTTAAAGTAGAAGATATATATAATATAAAGGGAAGAAAAGACCAAGCAAAAAACACCCCTCAGAGTTAAAGAGGCTGTTAAAAATAATTAATTAAAATTAATCTATCTCAGTTGTAAACCATAACCATCTAGAGAAGACAAGGATGTAAGGTCGCTCTATCTAAAGTTAAACTCTAGGCTAGGAGTCAGCAAACTTTTCTGTAAAATCCAGTAAAAAATCGTAAGATATATGATCTGTCACACTACTCAGTTCTGCCACTGTAGTGAAAAAGCAGCCATAAACAATACATAAACTAATGGGCATGGTCGTGTTCCAATAAAATGGTTTACAAAAACAGGCAGCAGATTTGGCCCAAGGGTTGTAGTTTGCCAGTTCGTATGCTAGGCAATTAAATAGAATATTTCCTCAATTAAATGGTAAAATGGTAGAATAAAAAGGCAATGAAGTGATAGTTGGAATAGAGCATTAAAATATAATTCTGTGTAAGAATTAGGGTCTTAGATTCACAGCAATTCTTCACTAACCTGTAGCGGCTGTCACTGCATCCGTTAATTTATTGAGCTCAACCTTCCCATCTGCTACAAGAAAAGTTAAAATAAGTTAACAAAGCCAAACAAATAAAAAAGAGGGTAAATTGGAAAATAAGAGACCAAGTGAAATCCATTAGCTTCACCACTCCACATTAGCTAAGGGGGGCTTCATCCCTTGGAAAAATGGGGTCTTGAATGTACCTCTGGAATTTGTGGACTGCCTTCCTACTTTACAATAAGCATGATGACAGGTTCCAATGATGCTGATTTGGCTCTGTATCAACTTCAGCTCTGGTCTAGCCATGTTTGTCAGATACAAGTTTATGGTGAAAACAGAAAGACCACCTTTCTTATCTTCCTATCTTTTCCTAATATACCTTTCTTTAATTCCTTTGACCATCACAACTCTCTTGGAATTGCTGGTCACATAAATTGGTGACCTGTTTTTTCTATTAACACTATATTTTTAATTAAAATAGACATGTATTTATCTCTAGTCTTGGAAGAAAGGAAGGGTAGATATTTTAGTTACTCCCAATAACTGAAAGGACTTGTGGTAATGCAATAGGTACAAGGAGGACTAAACAGTTTATTAAAAGCCAGTGGGTTAATCAAATTTTTACAGTGATGAGCTGAATGCACAGACTTGCTCTCCTGTGTTGTACAGCTTCATAAAGCCTTGTGTAACATTCTTAATTATAAAAGAAGGTAATGAATCACCAAAAAACCCAGTAAATTGAAGAAAAATATTATGCCTTATTGGGCATAAGGGTGAAATTAGGATGGTACTGGGGGTGCAGATTTTAAGTGGGTAAGGGACAGGGAGAGGGCCAAGTTTGTAACCCTTTATTGAGTATAAAAGAATATGTCCCTGATGTGTTATTGAAATTGGCCAGGGTGCTGCTGGTCATTACAAAGTGAATAACATTTGTGCTATGCCCTCTTTGGAAAACAGAAAACTATGTAGGGATGACTAGGAAATAGTAATTTTGATTTGATAACATTTATACTAATGATTTGGAGCATTTCAGTTGTGTACTGCTCAACTGCAGTGGGGGCCCAGCATATATTTGAGATTCCTCTTATAATGGCTTTATGCCACTTTGCATTATACATGTTTTTCATTGTTTGTTGTTCACTTATTTTGTTTGGTCTCTCTGATCATTACATCATTACATTTATTCTTCAAATATTTATTTCCTCTCAGGTGAGGCAAGGCAAAGACATAAAATCATGCAGGCATGGTTTCTGCCTATGAGAAGATCACAATTTATAAACAATGAAGAGTGATCTAAAGATATTTATTTTTTATACAATATAGTAAGCATAATGATATATGCATGTATAAGATAAACTTGAAACTAAGAGAAAGGGTAAATAAAGTGTATTTAGTGGGTCAGGGATGCTCTGGAAAAGGTAAACTTTGAGGTTAGTCTTATAGACAATTATGAATTGTTGTAGTTAAGTATGCCTAAGTATGCTTGTTTTAGAAGTTGGGGAATGTGTAGAATAGGATAATTAGGTAATTAATCAAGATGCTATAGTATAAGTATGAGATAACAAAGAGAATCCACATATTCATTGGTTGAAGAAATTTTATGAAGCACCTACTAAATTTCAGGTACCATATGAGCACTAGAAGGAATAAAAATATATTTAATAATAAGTTTAACATAATCCCTGCCTTTGAGCAACTCAATCTGTGGGTTGAGAATGACAAATAAACTTATTGTAATAGAGTAGTTTGGTTAAGGCCAGAGAGCAAAATTAGGAGACCCTCTTGCTAAAATTCATCCATTTGTAGCCACTATTTTGCAGTGGGTTGAGGAGCAACATGGATAAGAACCTTGAACCCTGTCTATATTCAGTACTATGGTTCAGATATTTCAGTATTGCAAGAGGGCAATGTGGAGACAGGGAATGGTGAGAGACGAAGTTGAAAGGCAGGCAAGGGGCCAGATCATGGAAGGTTTTCTATATCATGTTGGGTTGCTTGGGCATTTGAGAGTTTGAGTACCTGGAAAGTTATAGGAAATATTTTCATTTTAGATATGTCATTTTTAAAGCTCTGGGAAAGAAGAATTTGATTAAAAATAGTCTAATAATAGAGACAATGTGGAGGTCTCCGTATTCAGGGCCAAACTATGGATGGCAATCACCTGCAACACAGTTAATAGTAGCAGAAAAAAAAGATAAGGGTGGACTTATGAAATAGTTAGCAGTCCTAATTGTTAGGATTTGGTATAAAATGAGATGTGGCCTACCAAGGGAGAAGTTGGAGTACAAATTGATGCCAATTTTTAAACTTGTTTTACTAGGAACATGATGGTGCCATCAGCTGAGGGAGAGAATGTAGAATTAGAAGACTTTTTTATGATAGACATTTTTAAACATAGTGAATTGAGCATGGCCAACAAATACATGAAAAAATGTTCAACATCTCTAATCATCAGGGAAATGCAAATCAAAACCATAATGAGATATCACCTAACCCCAGTGAGAACGGCTCTTATCAAAAAGTCCCAAAACAACAGATGCTGGCGTGGATGCAAAGAGATAGGAACACTCACATACTGTTGGTGGGACTGCAAACTAGTACAACCTCCATGAAAAGAAGTATGGAGATACCTCAATGAACTAAAAGTAGACCTACCATTTGACCCAGCAATCCCACTACTAGGTATTTACCCAAAGGAAAAAAAGACATTTTATAAAAAAGACACTTGCACTCAAATGTTTATAGCAGCAGAATTCACAACCGCAAAGATGTGGAAACAACCCAAGTGCCCATTAATACATGAGTGGATTAATAAAATGTGGTATATGTATACCACAGAGTACTACTCAGCCATAAAAAAGTGGTGATCTAATAATATCTTTTGTAATAATCCTGGATGGAACTGGAGATCATTCTTCTAAGTGAAGTATACCAACAATGGAAAAACAAACACCATATGTACTCAATACTAAATTGGAACTAATTGATCAACACTCATGTGCACATATGGAAGTAAAACTCAATGGAAATCAAGTAGGTGGGAGGGGGAGAAGGGGATGGGTAAATTCACAACCTAACGGGTACAATGCACACTATCTGGATGAAGAGCACACTTATAACTTTGACATAAACTGTATAAAAGCAAATTATGTAATCAAAACGTGTGTAGTCCTGTAATATTCTGAAATAAAAAAATTTCTGTCATAAATAACATTGGTATTTAATAGGTATTACGTTGAATCTGCAGATTGCTTTGGGCATTATGGTTATTTTCATGATGTTAATTCTTCTGATCCATGAGCATGGGATATTTTCCATTTGTTTGTGTCCTCTTTATTTTTTTCATCAGAGTTTTATAATTTTCTTTGTAGAGGTTTCACCTCCTTGGTTAAATTTATTCCTATGTTTTATTTTTGTAGCTATGGTAAATGGGATTGCCTTCTTGATTTCTTTCTTAGCTAGTTCATTATTGGTGTATAGAAATGCTACTGATTTTTGTATGTTGACTTTGTATCCTGCAACTTTACTGGATTTATTTTTCAGATTTTTGAGTTTTCTGTGCAGTCTTTAGGTTTTTCTAGATATAAGACCATATCATCTGCAAATAGAGATAATTTTAATTTTTTCCTTCTGAGCTGGATGTCTTTTATTTCTTTCTCTTGCCTGATTGCTCTGTCTAGGACTTCCAGTACTATGTGGAATAGGAGTGGTAAAAGTGGGCATCCTTGTCTTGTTCTAGTTCTTAGAGCAAAGGCTTTTGGCTTTTCCCCATTCAGTATGATACTAGCTGTCAGTTTATCATATATGCCCTCTATTATGTTGAGGTATGTTCCTTCTATGCCTAGTTTGTTGAGAGTTTTTATGATGAAGGGATGCTGAATTTCATCAAATGCTTTTTCTGTGTCTATTGACATGATCATATGGTTTTTGTCCTGCATTCTGTTGATGTGATATATCACATTTATTGATTTGTGTATGTTGAACCATCCTTGCATCCTTGGGATCAATACCACTTGGTTATGGTGTATTATCTTTTTGATGTACTGTTGGATTTGGTTTATATTTTCTTGAGGATTTTTGCATCTATATTCATTAGGGATATTGGCCTATAGCTTCCTTTTTTTGTCGCATCCTTGTCTGGTTTTGGTTTCAGGGTAATGCTGGCCTCATAGTATGAGTTAGGGAGAATACCCTTCTCTTCAATTTTTTAGAATAGTTTGAGGAGAATTTATGTTAGCTCTTCTTTGTAAGTTTAGTAGAATTCACCAATGAAGCCACCTGGTCCTGAACTTTTCTTTGTTGGAAGATGTTTTATTACTGATTCAATCTCATTACTCATTATTGGTCTGTTCAGGTTTTCCATTTCTTTCTGATGCAATCTTGGTAGATTGTATGTGTCCAACT
Source organism: Daubentonia madagascariensis (assembly GCA_023783475.1). Taxonomy (NCBI): domain Eukaryota; kingdom Metazoa; phylum Chordata; class Mammalia; order Primates; family Daubentoniidae; genus Daubentonia; species Daubentonia madagascariensis. The sequence continues at coordinate 16,628,986 of JAKFHU010000487.1, forward strand.
CATTCATTTCCTCTGTATTTTCCAGTTTGTTAGTGTATAGTTCATGTTAGTCTCTGATGATCTTTTGTATTTCTGTGATATCAGTTGTAATATTTCCTTTTTTAATTTCTGATTTTGTTTATTTGGGTCTTCTCTCTTTTTTTCATGGTAAGTCTAGTTAATGCTTTGTCAATTTTGTTTACCTTTAAAAAACCCCAACTTTTCTTTTTGTTGATGCTTTGCGTGTGTGTATGTGGTTTTTTAGTCTCTATTTTGTTTAGTTCTGCTCTGATTTCACTATTTTTCATTTCTATCAATTTTGGGCTTGTTTGTTTTTGTTTTTCTATTTCCTTGACATGCATCATTAGACTGTTTATTTGAAATCTTTCTAATTTTTTAATGTAGGCATTTATTACTATAAACTTCCCTCTTAGTACTGCTTTTTCTATATCTCATAGGTTTTTGGTCTGTTGTGTTTTGATTTTCATTTGTTTCAAGGAATTTTTTTCTTTCTGCCTTAATTTCTTCCTTGATCCAGTGGTCATTCAGGAGCATGTTGCTTAGTTTCCATGTAGTTATACAATTTCCAAAGTTCCTCTTGTTATTAATTTCTAGTTTTATTCCATTGTGGTCTGAGAAGATGCTTGCATGATTTTGAGTTTTAAAAATTTGTTGAGACTTGTTTTGTATCCTAATATATGGTCTATCCTGGAGAATGTTCCTTATGCTGATAAGAAGAATGTGTATTCTGTAGCTATTGGATGAAATGTTCTGTAAATGTTTCTTAGGTCCATTTGGTCCAAAGTACTGTTTAAATCCAATGTTTCTGTGTTAATTTTCTATCTAGATGATCTGCCTAATGCCAAGAGCAGGATGTTGAAGTCTCCAACTATTATTGTGTTGAACTCTATCTTTCCCTTTAGATCTAATAATATTTGCCTTATATATCTGGGTGCTCTGGTGTTGGGTGCATATATATTTAGAATTATTATATCATCTTGCTGAATTGATCCTCATATCATTATATAATGACCTACTTTGTCTCTTTTTATTGTTTTTGACTTAAAGTATATTTTATCTGACATAAGTATAGCTAGTCCTGCCTGCTTTGGTTTTTTGCTTGCATGTAATATCTGTTTCCATCCCTTTTCCTTTAGTCTGTATGTGTCTTTACTGGTAGATGAGTTTCTTATAGGCAGCATATAATTGGGTCATTTTAAAAATCCATTCAAGCCCGTCTATTTCTTCTAAGTGGAAAGTTTAATCTGTCACATTAAAGTTTATTATTGATATGTGTGGGTTTATTCTTGTCATTTTATTAACTGATTTCTGGTTGTTTGTATATATCCTTTGCTCCTTTCTTTCTCCCTTATCATTTATTATTATGGTTTGGTGGTTTTCTCTAGTGGTAACATTTGTGTCCTTTCTCTTCCTTATTTGTATGTTTGCTCTACCCATGAGTTTCATACTTTCACATTTTTCATGATGGTAGCTATTGTCTGCTTGCCTCCACATGTAGGACTCCCTTAAGCATTTCTTGTAGAGCTGGTCTAGTAGTGATGAATTCCCTTAGCTTTTGCTTGTCTGGGATGCTTGTCTGAGAAAGAACATATCTCCTTCATTTATGAAGGATAATTTTGCTGGGTATAGTATCATTGGCTGACAGTTTTAGTTCTTTCACCACTTTGAATATATCATCCTGCTCTCTCCTTGCCTGTAAGATTTCTGCTGAGAAATCCACTATTCTTCTAATGGGGGTTCCCTTATAAGTGACTAGATGCTTTTATCTTGCTGTTTTTAGAATTCTCTCTTTGTCTTTGACTTTTGACCTTTTGAATATAATGTCCCATGAAGAAGACCTTTTTGAATTCTGTCTGCTTGGAGATCTCTGAGCTTCATGTATCTGGATGTCTAAATCTCTTGAGAAACTTGGGAATTTTTCAGCTTTTTTTTTTGGTTAAATAGGTTTTCTGTCCCTTCCATTTTCTTTTCACCTCTAGGACACCAAAAATTCAGATACTCAGTTGTTTATGGTGTCCCCTTTGTCATGTAGGCTTTGTTCATTCATTTTTTATTCTTTTTTTTGTCTGACGGGGTTATTTTAAAAGATCTGTCTTCAAGTTCTGAAATTCTTTCTTCTGCTTGATACAGTCTATATTTGAAGATTTTGAATGCATTTTGTATTTCATTCAATGAATTCTTCAGTTCCAGAATTTGGTTCTTTTTTATGATATCTATCTCTTTTTTAAACTTCTCATTCATATCCTGAATTATTTTTCTAATTTCTTGGTATTGTTTATCTGAATTCTCTTTTATTTCTCTGAGCTTAACACCCTTATTTTGAATTCTTTATCTGGGATTTCACAAATTTCTTTTTGAATGTAATCTGTTGCTGGGAGGATTACTGGGTTTCTTTGCAGGTGTTATATTTTCCTGCTTTTTCATATTTCTTGTATCCTTATATTGATATCTGCACATCTTGTGTAACAGTTGCTTCTTCCAATTTTTTGAATTTGCTTTTGTAGAAGATGACTTTTATGAAGATGTATCTATGGTGTTGCTTGGATAGAGCACTTTGGCTTTGATTCTGAGTGCATGCAGTAGTGTAGTCTCTGGATGATTTCTTCAGCTGTAAACAGCATCCATAGTATCTGTGATTTCCTCAGTGGCTTAGGGTGCAGTTGTTAGTGGAGGCTATGACAAAGTTTTGCTGGGGACAGGGACACCACATGAACCAGTCCTCAGGCCATAGTGATGGCAGCAGAAGGCTGACAATGGTCATCTCTGGGTCCAGGACAGTGTATGCTGGCCCTGATGTTAGCAGGCCCAGGCAGGATGATCCTTGGGCCTCCAGGTGGCTTACTTGGGTACCAGCAGTGGCAGCTGTGGGCTGGGTGAGTGGGTGGATCCTCAGGCCCTGGGGCAGTGGGTATGGTATGGGCAATGGCAGTAGTAGTGGCAGGACAATCCTCTGGTTCCCAAGTGGTTTGTGCTGGCATAGGCACTGGCTGCAACAGGCTAGTTTGGCTAGTCCCCAGGCCCACAGGTGGCACATGTGGGGGGGTGCCAGCTGTGGTGGTAGTGGCAGGTTGGGGGAGCATCCTCAGGTTCACTGCCAATGGTGGCGGATTGGGCAGAGTAATCCCCAGGCTCTGGATGGCATGCTCAGGCACTTGGGACGTGGAGCCAGGCTGAGTGAACCTATCCTCAGGCCCCCCCAGTGGTGCATGGGGATGCTGGCTGTGGTAGGCAGGGGAAGAGTGATCCCCAGCCCCCTGGTGGAATTCTTGGGTGGGGCTGGCAGTGGCTGCACTGTGGCCCCGTCCTCAGGAGGGTGGTATTGCCTTCAGTGGCAGAACTGGTAAACAGGTGACTGGAAAGCTTGTACTTCAGCCCCAGGTGGTGGCTATAAGCAGAGTAACCTTTCTTCAGGGCACCTTTAAATGCACAGCAGCCCTGCAACTAGGGATGATGAGGTCACTGCCAATGGCTCACTCCTCAGCCCTGGTGATGGCAGCCAGTAGTGGTGCCCAGGTTGTGGAGATGCAGGGGCTGTTGGGCCCCAGAGCAGGATGCAGTCTGGTGGGGGCTGGGCTCTCAAAATAGCACCTTGCTGTAACTGCCTAGGACTTAGGGGGTGTATGTGATTTCCTCAGTGGCTTAAGGTGCAGAATGAGCTCCCTCTCTGGAAAAATGCCATCATACAGTCTCCAGGCAGATTCCTATGTTAGTCTCAGGGCATGTATGGGTGAGGGGCTCACCTATGGCTAGGATTGCAGGAGCCCGTGGTGGGAATGTGGACCACTGGGGGTAACTCACCCTTTCTTCATACTGGGGAGCCTTTCCAGGCTCCCAGCCAATCCTGGCTGAGCACGCTGCCTTGCTTCCCTATCCTTCCTTGCCTTATGTTTCCTGTCACTTCTCTGTTAAATTCCAGTGTTCTCTTTTAGATGATCTTTTCAAAGTGTGATTATCTACTTAATATTTTGGTCCTTCTTTGTAGAAGAGGCAAGTATCAAATGCTTCTAGTCAGCCATCTTGAAGCCCCTAGTGGCATGGCCAGGCTGCTTCATCCAGAGTACATGGCACTGCCCACGGACAGAGGGGGAAGCAATTCAGCTTTCTCCTCACCATGAAGAGGAGCCTCAGGACATCCTGCAGAGGTGGGAAGATCCTTGAGGGGACTTTTGGAGAGCTCTTAGCAGGTGCAAGTGGCATGGCTTAGTCAGCACCTATCCTGCTTTTCACTCTGTATCCCTACACAGGTTTTTAACCAGGAGTTGGACTCCTCAAGTTTATAGTGTTGTTCAAGTCTTTTATTTCCTTATAAATCTTCTGTCTAGATGTTCAATTCATTATTGAAAGTGAGTTGCCACTCTTTATTAGTCACACTACTACCTGGTGAGAGCTATCATCATCCCTTGCTTGGATTAATGCAACTTATTTGTTGCTTCCATCCCTGCACCTCTAACAGTCTATTTGCAACTCAGAGCCAGAGGAATCCTTTTAGTAAGTCAGATCACGTCACTCTTCTGCTTAAAACTTTGTAATAGATCTCCATTTCCCTGTTGACCAAAGCCAGAAGACTGGAATTCCTCTTGAGATCCTCCAAAGTCCAGCTACCACTTATATCTGAGGTCCTTTCCTTTCCCCTTTGTTCACTCTACTCTAATCATCTGGGCATTTTGGCTGCTATCAGAAACTCCAGGAATACTCTGATGTTCTCTCCTCTCTTCCTTGGTCACTCACTCCAATCATACGTGCCTTCAGGAATACTCTGAAGTATTAAGGCCTCTGTAGTGGTTGCTCCTCACCTTGTAATACTCTTCCTAGATATATGTCAGAATCTTTTCTGTGAAAGATAGGTCTTACTTACTTAATCTTCACAACAATCCTAGGAGTTTGTTCTTAATGTCATCATCTCTATTTACAGATAAGAAAAGTGAGATCCTGAGATATTGAATAACTTAAAATAAACTTACATGGCTAGTAAGTAACAGAGCAAGGATTCAAATTCAGGCATTCTTGCTTCAAATCCCACACTTAATTATCAGTCTAAAACTGCCTCACGAACTAAAAATTACCTGCCAAAATCAGAACCTGGAGTATAAAAAAGACAGGAAGCATTTCACCATGGGACAATGGGAAAACAGGACTGATATCTGGGACTGATAATTCAAATTTCCAACATTAGTGTCCACCATTCACAATATATGTTATTAAAGAAACTGGCTTAGAGTACTTCGCTCTAAAATGGGTAGCACCATTTTGATGACATTAACCACAAAATTCTTCAAGTAATGTTCCTGTCACTCCTCCCAAGAGCCTAGGATTTTCTGGAGGCAGAATTCCACCTGCAGGAGACTCATTTCCCTAAATACCAAGTGCCAGCATTAATTATTCTTCTCCATTTGCCCTTCTCCCTTCTCTTCTCTTATTCCAAGAGCTGGAAGCAGAAAAGAGATGCAGAGTGTAGCTTGGAAACAAGCCTGTTCCCTTCCTCTGCATCTTCTTTTAGTAACTTGCCTTCAGTAAACAGAATATACTGAAGAAAAAATATTAAAAACCTTCATTAATGATTGAAATTCTCTTCCAAATCAATCATAATCTTACTACATAATAACCTACCCTAAAGCAATCCCTAAAAGTTTAGTAATTGTTTTCTGTAAAATTTTCTACACATATTTAGATTCTTTGGGTTATAAAAATGGATTCCCTGGAAAGATGTATTGAAACATTAGTAAATAAGGAATGTATACTTAGGAAGGTAGATAGGACTCAAAATCTAAATGATAAATGTGAATCTTGACGATTTCAGACATTTCTTTCCTATCAGGCTTTTAACTTACTCTTCATAGATTTCACAGCATTCAACATTCTATTCTGAAACACATTTCTGGCAGCTATAACAAAAAGAATAATTCATGCCAGAAGGGAAATGGTATAAGCATTCACTCAATTATTTTGTAACTCCAGTAAGACAACTATTTATAAGTGGATGAGCAATGTGTTCTATCTCACCATTAAATAAGCACTGGAATTATGGAAAAGGAAAATTGTCTTAGTGTGACAAATATATGCATTTTTTGGCAGCTGAGGGAAACACTGTTATGTTGAAACAACCATTGTCTTTTATTTCTTTTTTCTTCTGATTTCTCCTTTTTCTTTCTTTTACTAGTCCCCATGTTTTTCTTCCTTTTTTCCCTTAGGATTTAGGTTGGTGAGTTGCCTGAAAGGGTAATGTTAAAATATCTTCCTATATTCTGATGGCAAGGTTTATTATCTGAAGGGCCAGGTAGATTATAGATGAAATCTAAATGACAGTGCCCTTATTTTTCTAATCACGTTCAGCAATTTTCAGAAAGATCTAAACAGGTAAAAAATTAAAACTGTTCACAGAAGGCCACAAAAATAAGCTGCCTAGAACACCTTAGCAGCATTTGTATAGCTCACCATCAAATGGCAGAGTTTCCTGCAGCTTTATGAGTTCCTCATCTGTGAGCTCAATCCCCTTGCTTCCTAGAACTTTCTCCAGGTCACTGGCATGAACCTTTTTTCCTTAGAAAATATAAGAACATTAATGTCTGGGAATAATGAACAATTCTTACCTATAATGCATCAGCCTCTATTTGAGAAAAATGTAAGGGCAAAATGAAACATATATAACTACACAGAACTATGGGGAAATCACAAAATAGAATATAACTCCTTAATAGTTATTTTTAAAAAAGGTCTCTTACTGCTGGGCACAAGTCTGCCCTGTGGGGGAAAAATTTGTTTTCATAGTTGGCCAGTGAATTAAGATAATAGAGATGTAAAATTTACATATTCTGTCATCACTTATTGTATTTATTATATTTTGATTTGAATAATATGATTTTTCCTTCATAATTACAATAATTTGACCTTATCAAACATTTATTTTTCCACTTACTATGCAAATTTTTTGTAGACCTTAAATAATTAAGTGAATCTTGTTACTTTTTTATTCATATTTTGATACCAACATAAAGAATTTTAATTGAGTCGTTAAATGATGTAAAATCCTAAATGATGTAAAATCAAATTATGGCAAAAATTTTACCAGAAAAAGATAGAGAACCAAAATGTGCTTATCTATATAAATTGAGAAAATGTCATTTAAAAGTGTAAATACCATCATGTGTTGCTTAATGATGGGGATACGTTTCTAACAAATGTGTCGTTACGCAATTTTGTTGTTGTGCAGGCATCATAGAGTGTACTTACACAAACCCAGATGGTATAGTCTATTACACACCTAGGCTGTATGGTATAGCCTCTTGCTGCTAGGCTACAAATTTGTACAGCATGTTACTGTATTGAACACTGTAGGCAACTGTAGCACAATGGTAAGTATTTATGCATCTAAACATATCTGAACATAGAAAAGGTACAGTAAAAATATGGTATTATAATCTTATAGGACTACTATTGTATATGTCTATTGTTGACTGACACATCATTATGTGGTACATGACTATAGAGTAATCTCATATGGAAAGGTTGAGTGACTGTCAGTAAAAATAGTGTAGTAGAAAGTTCCATGGAACCATCCTTTTACAGAAACACCGAAAACATGAGCAAACAAGAAAAACTCATACAATCAACTGTGCCAGTTTGACTGTGGAAAACAGTCAAAGATTTACAGCAACCGAGTGAACGATGACCCAAGAAAAAGGTGATTTCTACTGAACAAGATCCTCTTGGGGGAAAAAAAAGCGACTTACAAACAGCAGAAAAGCTTTGTGGTGTTTTAACCTAGACTTGGCCCACTCCTCTTCCCAAATTATTTTTGATTATCTAGCCCTGTCAGCAAAACATTTTTAAGCACAGAAAAGGTAATATATTATTTACCTATAAAAGCTTTTATTCCATCCATAAGCTTTTTCATTTCAACCTTCCCATGAACTGTAAGAAAATGTAAATCAAATATATACATGACGTTTACTTAGAAATGTGAAACATGAAAGAAACTCAATAGCATTTATTGGCTATTGAATTTTATCCTATTCCTCTCCCAATGAGCACAAAATACATGAAGGAAAATCACTCTACTTATTATAAATGTGCTTGTTTTAACAATGTGCTTTGATACATTGTCATATAGAAAACAAACCTTTGATAATAAAGGTGTGAGACCTGGAAGTCACCTCTTTTCATGGGACCTGATTTTTAGCTCTTAGACTTTAAAGAACCAGCTACTATTTTGATCAGTCTAAAGAGAACAAAATTTAAAATTGGAATCTATTATTAACCACTGTTTTAACTGAATTTTTGAAATTATCATTTACTTGACTGAGATCCTAGTTATTATTTCCCCTTCATTTTCACTGACCTACGCAGTCTAGTTTACTCTTGATTTACATGAGTGAAATATTCATTATTTTGAGGTCAACCTTCTAACACTAATGACTGGCATCTTTTTCATAGCAGATACCCAATAGAACTTTATAAAAATAATATTTAAAAAGATATTTTTATGAAAACATATTAAAGAACAAATTTTCTCACAAATAGATGATCTTTGAGATGTCATATATATTTTACCAAGAAAAACAAACTAAAAAATTTTACTGTTGGTAAGCTACTTGAAAAATCCCTGATTTTTGCCAAATTGTAAGTGATAAATTATAGCATTATGTAAAAACCCTTATCCATGAAAAATTTACAAATGAAATCCCAGATAATTCAACAAATATTTACTGAAGTACTTTAAGTATGTAGTGACTTACATCAGAAGTCACATAACACATATGTTATATGTATACATGTGTTATATCTGCATAACAAGTATTAGAAGAATGCCAGGAAAAATATATATAAGTTGTTCATATAGTTCCTCAATCTAGGCTAAAGAGAATCTTTCTTCTTTTTCTTCTGGATCTTTGAGACAAAACACTCTAGAAGTTATTTCTACAGTAAAACCAGATAGGTCAGGAAAGTGTGAAAAGTATGTGTCAGTTTCACTGAGCCACTGGCAATTTTCAGAAACAAAGATGAAAGTACCTATTGGATGCAGGGCTAGCCATTTAATCTGGGTATATGCTTCCTTGGGTCACTTTTCAGCTAAATCTTGCCCTGTCCAGTAAATTCACATTGCCATGCTGAGACATTATGGGGCACATTATGAGAAAAGCTTTGCCCTAAATGGGAAGTTCAAGGTCTTTCTGTCCCCAGTGATTTAACTAGGGCTCTTAAGCTTGAGCCATAGCCTTTCAAGAAGCTTCATTTCGTGTTCAATTCTAATGTTAACTCCTGAGATGATCAGATCACCAAAAAGCAGTAATTTAAAAATTCTAACTCTGATTTCAAAGAAAAAAAGGCATACTTCATTCCACATGTCCATTTTATTTCATATATATCTTTTTATCTAAAATCTTTTTCATTTGCCTTGATTGATCTTAAATTATTGTTATTTTAAAATGAGAAGAGGAATCAACAGCAAAACTAAAGGATAGTCTCAAATAATAGCTATATATTTTTCCTCATAATTCTGCTCATTTTAGCAATATGGAAAAATACAATTCCATCATAACTTCAGATAGATCTCGTAAGCCAAAAAGTCATTTTCTATTATGAAAATTGATGGCTCTACATTTAGACTCACTTTTCCTAATGGTTATGTCATTGCAAGTAAAGAAAATAGAATAATGAAGATCATCCATGTATTATTTCTGGTAGATTAAAAGCACTAAAAATTAGAGAATAAATTAACAAAATATATTTTAGGGAATAGTGCCTGTACTATGGAATGATGAAATTAAATGGCAACTTAATAGGAAGAGCAAGTATTGATTTGTCTTAGGTTATAAGATGGACAGGTTATGTTCCAGATAGACACTTATTCCCGGTGAGGTGTTCTCAGGTTAACATCTTCAACTTTACTTATTTAGTCTGCAAATTAGTTTAAACCTAATTTAGCATTTGCTCAGTTTTAGAGTTTGTAGCTCATCAAGAGAGATTAGAAGTCTGGGAACATAGCCCTTGGACCACGGAGTTTGGCTTAGGAATATAAGAATAAACAGAAGCATAAATAGGAGGCTAGGCATTCAGACATTCTGCACATTCAGGCCTGAACGCTTCATGGTTCTTTTCGCTTCTGGAGTATCGCAGGACTCTGCCACATTCATCTGGTGTAGGAAATGGGCCCCACAACTGTCATGCCTCCCTAACCCTTTCTCTGCCTTCTTAAATGTCCTTGTAAATGACGATGGGGGTTGTGGGGAGGACAGAAATATCATTTTAATAATTTCCTGCTTTTGTCTATGCTTTCTTTCCTCTCTCTCTTTTTTTTTTCAATTTTCCTATACTAAAATTTCTGCCCTTCTGTGTATCCTCTTCCCTTCCCTCAACAGTGCTATCTTTCTCTAATTTGGCCCAGGTCTAATAGTGGCTCTGACCACACTCTCAACTGAAATAAAGTTGCTAAAAATGTCAAGAGACAAAAACATGTTTACTTTCAGTCTGAGTCATCTTTAATACTTTCTGTCTTCTTAATGCCAAATAAGAGTTTCAAGTGTTCTTTTATAGAAGCCTGTATTTCTATGGATGTTCTGAGTAATCCAAATATATCCTATACGCTCACCATCAACTGGGGGCAGATTGTGTGTCAGATCGCTAATTTCCTTTTCTGTAAGGTTTATTCCCATGTTTTCCAAAAAAGTATCCATTTTATTGACATCAGTAATCCCTCCTTGGGAAAAAGAGAAGAATATGAGAAAAACTTACTGATTCTAAAATGTGATCATTATTATTACTATGCATTATGATTATCAGTCTCATGAGGAAGACCAAAGCTCAATAAGGTCTGTTCATATATATCAAGGGGTGTCAATAATGGTGTTGGAATTGGAACTGAAATATTCTAGGTAGTTCAGCAGTTGCTCAATCATTTACAGAAAAGAATAAAATAAATCAAATATGGCTGATAATGAGTAGAGTTTATTTTGGTTTTCTGAATTCCCAGATTAGATACCTCAACTTCTGACTAAAACCTGTGATCAAGTTCTATTTCCAATTATTTGGCAAACTCTTTGTTATTCAACCCAACCTTCTACAACGATTGAAATCTTGAACAAAATATAAAAAGCATTGAAGAGCTTATAAGGAATTACCAGTCCAAAATCTAATGGAAAATAGGAACCCAGGAAGATTAGCAGAACACTGTTACTGTGTTTGTTCTAATGATATTTGCTGAATCTGAATTTGAAGAGTTTGGTGTTGATGGTCTCATGGAGTGTAGATGAATGAGGTCAAAGACCTTGACCTCTCCAAAGGAGATCTTCTTCTCATAAGGCTGGGATCCTAAAGGATTAAACTTTCAGGGTAAGAGTAAATAATAAGTGAACCTACCTCACCCCACTCTCATCCCAAGGGGAATGTAAGTGGTAGTGGGGAGTTGCCCTGCAGCAGAGAAAGCACAGGAAGAAATCATCCCTGAAAAGCTAGGAACAAGCAAGCCCCTGTACAGATTTGCAGCTCAAATTCACTTCACTGGGATGGATCACAAAATCTCACTCATCCTGCATTGATCCCATTCAAATACCTGGCAGAAGCAAAGCAAGTATTCCTTAGGAATGTACTTTACCCAGGCCTCAAAGGTTTCTTATAAATAATTTTCCAAGGAAAATAGAAAATCACATTCAAAAGAGTCAAACACAGAATGAAACAAGGTGCCTGAGAGAGAATAAACAGAAACAGCAGGTGGTAGAAACAGGCCCACAAATACTTCAGCTTTAAGAATTATTAGGCATAGATTATAAAGCTTTTATACTTACAATTTATAAATAAATAGAAAATGTAGAAAATATCTACAGGAAACAATAAAAAATGGCCCAGTATAGTTGAAAAAGAAAAAAAAAACTTTCAGAAATGAAAAAAAAAACAGAGGAAGGAAGGAAGAAAGGAGAGAAACAAGCAAACAGCAACTGCATGGGCACATGAAGGGCACCCTGGACCACAGGACATTCATACTGCATCAGCCACCTGCCAGTGAACCTAGTGGGCAACCCTTGGCCTGGCGCTGGGTGGAGGTGCTGTCTCTCCTCCCTGAGCCTCTTAATGGGCTGTTTGTGATGTCCATGAGGCACTCTTACTGCGGGCACACCTACTAAGGCATGTATGGTATTGTCTGTACCCAGAGAAGTGCATCCAAAGAAAACAAGAAATAATGGTGTACTATATGCCTCTGTATTGCTTAATTTTTGCATTTTGACTTGGCATGATAATAAACAGATACATGTGGTAACTAAGAAATCAATCTTCTCACTAGGGAATATATTATATAGCAAAAGTAGATGAAAAATATAAACAAAACAGACAAGTACCCTATTACTAGAAGTCACACATAAAAAACATCCACATAAAGAATAGCCAGATCTGGAGGGAAAAAAAGCCATGTGTGTATATGTATGGCAGCAAGCAGTGAGAGGTTAGATCTACCTGTATTAAAACCAATACACAGCTGCTGTATTTAAAGCAAATTGGTATCAGTGCATGAACAAACATACCAGTAGAACAGAATATAAATTCCAAAAACAGACAAGTGCATATAGAAATAAACTATATACCTAACATGGCATCTCAAATTGTAGAAAGCAGCAATAGCCTTTTAATTATGTAATTTGAAGACAACTGTATAGCTATTTTCAAAACAATAAAATAGATCTGTATTTTCTGGCAGAATACAACGTGAAACACACACAGTCTCACTTATGAAGTATTCTTGTCAAAAAATGTTGAAACTGAAAATAATTTAGCTGTTAGACCTGATTTCCAGTTTATAGAGAATACAGGGGATGAAGGAACATAACACATGAGAAAACAGCAAAACTCAGTATATGAGAAATTCTACAAGACAACTGGGAACTGACACAGTTTCTTCAATAAATCAATGCCTAAAAAAAAAAGAAGAGGAGGGAAGAGGAACAGCCGTAGATTACATGAGATTTAAGTGTCATAACAGATACAGTGTGTGACCCTTGTTTGGTTCTTTATTTGAACAAACTAATCATTAAAAAATTTTAGAGATAAGTGAGAAAATTTAAAATTATACTACATAATGGCATTGCAGTTATTTAAAATTGGTCTCTATTTTTAAGAGATGCATACTGAAGTATCTAGAAGCAAAATGAAATGGAACTTACTTTGAATGATTTTAGCCAGAAAAATAAAAATAAAGAAGCAGCATGGCTGGGCACGGTGGCTCATGCCTGTAATCCCAGCACTCTGGGAGGCGGAATGGGGAGGATCGCTTGAGCTCAGGAGTTCAAGACCCGCCTGAGCAAGAGCGAGACCCGGTCTCTACCAAATATAGAAAAATGAGCCAGGCACAGTGGTGTGCGCCTGTAGTCCCAGCTCCTCGGGAGGCTGAGGCAGGAGGATGGCATGAGCCCCGGAGGTGGAGGCTGCAGTGAGCTGTGATGACATCACTGCACTCTAGCCCAGGGCAAAGGAGTGAGACTGTTTCAAAAAAAAAAAAGAAAAGAAAAAAGAAAAAGAAGCAGCAGCATCAAGTATGACAAAATCTTCAAAACTGTTGAATCTAGATGATAGGTATATGTTGGGTTCATTATATTATTCTCTACTTTTGTATATGTTTAGAAATGTTTATAATAAAAAATAATAAAGTCTATTATAAAACTATGGTGATTAACTGTGGTATTGGTATGCACATAGTCAACAGTCCAATGAAACAGAATAGAGAGTCAAGAAATAGATCCTCATATGTTTATGAATATTTAATTTATGACATAGTTGACACCTGCATATCAGCAAGGGAAGAACAGACCCTTCAATAATTGGTGCCGGGACAAGTGGATGTCTATGTGGAAAAAAATGATTGGAACCACTACCTCACTTCATATTCAACCATCAATTTCAGTTGCATTTAAGAGATTTTCATAACTCCAGAACAGAGAAGCCTTCATTTAAAAAGTTTAACATTTATTTAAATATTTATAAATTTGACTATAAATTAAAATTAAGAACTTTTGTTCATCAAAAGATACCATAAAGAGTGAAAAGATGAGCTACAAAATGGGAGATGATATTTGCAATACATATAATTGACAAAGGATTAGAATCCCAAAAAATAATAATTCCTACAACACAATATGAAAAATTTTACTGTAGGCAACACAATAGAAACAGGCAACCCAACAGAAAAAAGGTGAAAATACTTGAATAAGCATTTTTCTAAAGAAGAAATGCAAATGGCCCATAAGATACGAAAAGACGCTCAGCCTTTTTAGTAATTAGGAAAGTGCAAATTAAAACCACAATGAGATACCATTACAAACACATCAGACTGGCAAAAATCAAAAAGGCAACATCAAATTTTGGAAAGGATGTGAAACAACAATTCTCTTATATCAATTTGGAATAATAGTTTGGCACTATCTAGCAAAATTGATGATAGTCATAAGTATGCACACTAGAGACCCTCTTGCTACCAGTGCACCAGAGTACCTACATAATAATTGTTCATAGAAGCAGAGCCCATAATTGTGAAAACCTAAGAACATGGATGAATCTTATATAGGGTTGAACAGAAAAAATCAAGACACAATAAAATAATCAGTATAACTCAATTTATATTAAGTTAAAATTCAGACAACTAAGCTATGTTGTTTAGTGATACGTATGTAATGTGGTAAAACTAAGAAAAGCAAGAAAAATATTTATCACAAACTCAAGATACAAGTTGAGTATCCCTTATCCAAAATGCTTGGGATTAGAAGTGTTCGGGATTTTGGATTTTTTACAATTTTGGAATATTAGCTTCGTGCTTACCAGTTCAGCAGCCCTAATCCAGAAATACAAAATCTGAAATGCTCCAACGAGGATTTCCTTTGTGTGTCATGTTGGCACTCAAACAGTTTTGGATTTTGTAGCATTTTGGATTTCATATTTTTGGAATAGGGATACTCAACCTGTAGTGGTTATCTCTAGAGTTGAGAGACGCTGTTGTGATTGGGGATGAGTTATGATAGAAGATTTCTGGGGTGTCGGCAGTTTTATTTCTTGACCTAGATTTTGGTTAAATGTGTGTTCCACTTTATTACTTAAACTGTGCATGTGTATATTGCTCTATGTTTGATATATATCTTAGAGTTTTTTAAAGGCTGTTTAGAGTTTTTTAAAGGCTGAAAGTAACAAATATTTGTTACTTTCAATGCAGCCATTCCATCTGTTAAAGGCCATTTACCACTAGGACATATTGCAATGGTGATTTTTTAAAAATATAAATGAATGCTATAGACTCTTTAGGGGAAAATGCCTAATACATATATTTTTCCCTAGCACTAAAAATATAAGCGCATTTTAAAACTTAAATCAACATTATCAGGTTTTTAATTTGCCCCAATTATTGATTTTTAAAATTTATTATTGTGCTATGGAGATAATAGTATCATAGATAATTGAGTTGTAAAAAACAATAGTGTATGGATTTACCAAAAGAAAAAAATCTGATCAATTTTCTCTTTCATTTTTTAAAGTTTAGACAAAGACCTTGATTATTTCTTTCCTTGACAAATATCAAGAGTATATTAGACTTACACCTGGAATACCACATAGGAGATTTAATAAATGACAGACCATACGTCAACTTTGAAAGAAGTGTTCATATGGTATATATGAATATATACTACAGGTGAAAGGATTTAATTTAATACATAGGACATAGTATGAAAATAAATCATATGGATTTCATATTCATCTGCCTTTTTACTGTGGTTCTCACTAACTTTTAAGAGACTTTATACCGTCCATCAACCTATTCTTAAAAATCTTTCCATTAGCTGTAGAAAGACAGAAATCGGGTCACAAAGAGTAATGTGCACATTAGCTAGGTTGTACACTAAAAACATAATTTCAGAAATTCAGACTTTATGATTTGTCATAGAATAATTCCAGTCTACATTCAAATAAAATTTCAATATAGGGGAATGGAAAAAAGACTTATTGTAGCCATTCTAGTGAGTGATTGTCATCTAAGACTGGCACTCTACTATGCTGAAACACTTCTTAATTTTTCTTGCTCTCTTTCTAATTCCTTTTCCCTTACATTACAGTAAACTCACACCCATTTTACTTTCTCATGTGTTCTAGCTTATCCTTACTATCTTTTTTTTTTTAATTTCAGAATATTATGGGGGTACAACACTTTGGTTATATATATTGCCCATGCATTGCCCGTGTCAGAGCTACAATCGTGGTCATCTCCCAAACTGTGCTCCCCGCATCCATTCAGTAAGAGTTTTTCCCATCCCCTCCACCCCCCTCCCACCTGCCCGCCCCCTGATGAATATTATTGCCCTGTGTGATGTAGGTGTTGATCAGTTAGTACCAATTTGATGGTGAGTACCAGTGGTGCTTGTTTTTCCATTCCTGTGACACTTCGCTTCGAAGAATGGGTTCTAGCTCCAACCAGGATAATACCAGATGTGTTAATTCGCTATTGTTCCTTATTGCTGAGTAATACTTCATGGTATACATATACCACATTTTATTAATCCACTCGTGTATTGATGGACACCTGGGTTGTTTCCACAACTTTGCAATTGTGAATTGTGCTGCTATAAACATTCGCGAGCAGATGTCTTTATTATAGAATGTCTTTTTTTCCTTTGGGTAAATACCCAGTAGTGGGATTGCTGGGTCAAATGGTAATTCTACTTTTAATTCTTTGAGGTATCTCCATATTACTTTCCATAGAGGTTGTACTAATTTGCAGTCCCACCAGCAGTGTATGAGTGTTCCTATCTGTCCGCATCCCCGCCAACATTTGTTGTTTGGGAATTTTTTTATATGAGCCAATCTCACTGGAGTTAAGTGATATCTCATTGTGGTTTTGATTTGCATTTCCCTGATGATTAGAGAAGTTGAGCACTTTTTTATATGTTTGCTGGCCATTATTCTGTCTTCTTTGGAAAAGTTTCTGTTCATGTCCTTTGCCCATTTTTTAATAGGGTTGTTTGATTTTTTTTGTTGATTTTCCTAAGTTCTGTATAGATTCTAGTTATCAGCCCTTTATCAGAAGTGTAGCATGCAAATATTTTCTCCCATTCTGTAGGTTGTCTGTTCACTCTAGTGATAGTTTCCTTGGCTGTGCAGAGCTTTTCAATTTGATCAGGTCCCATGTATTTATTTTTGTTGCTGCTGTGATTGCTTTGGGGGTTTTCTTCATAAATTCTTTGCCTAGGCCAATGTCCATAAGAGTTTTTCCAACATTTTCTTCAAGAATTCTTATGGTTTCATGCCTTAGGTTTAGATCTGTTATCCATTGTGAGTTGATTTTTGTGAGAGGTGAGAGGTGTGGGTCCAGTTTCAGTCTTCTACATATGGCCATCCAGTTTTCCCAGCACCATTTGTTGAATAGGGAATCTTTTCCCCAGTGTACGTTTTTGTGGAATTTGTCAAAGATCAGGTGACTGTATCAGGTTGGTTTTATATTTGGGTTCTCAGTCCTGTTCCATTGGTCTACGTCTCTGTTCTTGTGCCAATACCAAGCAGTTTTGGTTACTATAGCCTTGTAGTATAGTTTGAAGTCTGGTAGATAGATGCCTCCCAATTTGTTCTTTTTGCTTAAGATTGCTTTGGCTAGACGGGGTCTTCTCTGGTTTCACATGAAGCGTAGAATTATTTTTTCTAGATCGGCAAAAAATGATGTTGGTATTTTGATAGGGACTGCATTGATTCTGTAAATCAATTTAGGTAGCAAAGCCATTTTTACTATGTTGACTCTGCCTATCCAAGAGCATGGTAGGGTTTTCTATCTATTTACCTCCTCTGCTATTTCTTTTCTCAGTGTTTTGTAATTCTCTCTATATAGGTCTTTGACCTCATTAGTTAGATATGTTCCTAAATATTTAATTTTCTTTGGTGCTATTGTGAAAGGTATTGCATCTTTAATTTGTTTCTCAGCTTGATTGTTATTAGCATATATGAAGGCTATGGATTTGTGTGTATTAATTTTGTATCCTGAGACTTTGCTGAATTCATTTATCAATTCCAGTAATCTCTTGGTTGAATCTTTGGGGTTTTCTATGTATAATATCATATCGTCTGCGAATAGTGAAAGTTTGACCTCTTCTGCCCCTATCTGGATGCCCCTGATTCCTCTGTCTTGTCTAATTGCTGTGGCCAGGACTTCCAGCACTATGTTGAAAAGAAGTGGAGATAGAGGGCACCCTTGTCTGCTGCCAGTTTTAAGGGGGAATGCTTTCAATTTTTCCCCATTCAGTATGATATTGGCTGTGGGTTTATTGTATATGGCTTTAAGAGTTTCGAGGTATGAGCCATCTATGCCTATATTGTTAAGAGTTCTTATCATGAAAGGATGCTGGACTTTGTCAAAAGCCTTTTCTGCATCTATTGAAAGGATCATATAATCTTTGTTCTTGCTTTTATTTATATGGTGAATTACATTTATAGATTTGCGTATGTTGAACCATCCCTGCATCTTGGGAATGAAGCCCACCTGATCGTGATGAATTATTTTTTTTATGTACATTTGAATTCGGTTTGCAAGGATTTTATTGAGAATTTTTGCATCTATATTCATAAGGGATATTGGTCTGTAGTTTTCTTTTTTTGTTGTGTCCTTTCCTGGCTTTAGTATCAAGGTGATATTGGCTTCGTAGAATGAGTATGGGAGGACTCCATTCTTCTGGATGTTTTCAAATAATTTCTGCAGTATAGGCACCAGTTCTTCTTTGTAGGCTTGGTAGAATTCAGGTGTGAACCCATCTGGTCCAGGACTTTTTTTTGTGGGAAGATTTTTTATTACTGCTTCAATTTCGGTGCTTGATATTGGTCTGTTTAGAAATTCTGTTTCTTGCTGGTTGAGCCTAGGTAGGTAGTGTGTTTCTAAGAATTTGTCTATTTCCTCCACGTTTTCGTGTTTGTGGGCACAGAGATTTTTGTAGTATTCGAAGATGATGTTTTGTATTTCCAGGGTATCAGTTTTGACGTCTCCTTTCTCATTTCTAATTGAGCTTATTAGAGTCCTTTCCTTTCTGCTTCTGGTCAACCTGGCAAGTGGCCTGTCTATTTTGTTTATCTTTTTAAAGAACCAACTTTTCATTTTATTAATCTTCTGTATTGTTCTTTTCTTCTCGATTTCATTTAATTCTGTTATCCTTACTATCTTAAGGATACTCTCTCATCGGATCCAAAAGTAAGAACAGATAATTCTTCGACCTATTGGCAGGTTGGTGGACTGAAAGGGCAAATTATTCTCAAACTAAAATATAATGACAAAGCTGGGATTTTATTTGCCAACTATAATTGTTGGTAATTTATTTAAAAAAATTTTTAGAAAGCTCATCCTTTTTATATATCAATAGATATATAAAATAGATATATAAAATATTTAAATAGGTTTAAAATTTCTTACAAAATGTGCACAATTGTAAGTTTCTGAAGGCTATATTGTTATTTGAAATGCTTACCAACATTTGGCAGATTTTTCATTATCTTTAATTGTTTCTTATCTGTGAATTCTATCCCCATGTATTCTAGAACATTTTCCAGGTCACTGACATCAACATCTCTTCCCTCAAAAGTTGGCAATAGATAAATGAGAATTTTGGGCTTATCCTAATCATTTCTTCATTGTAGACTGTTTCTGTATTCTGTATTTCTTTCTTTCCTTTTCTTTTCTTTTCTTTTTTTTTGAGACAGGGTCTCACTGTGTTGCCTGGGCTAGGGTACAGTGGTGCCATCATAGCTTACAGCAACCTCAAACTCCTGGAGTCAAGCAATCCTTCCACCTCAGCCTCCTGAGTAGCTAGGAGTACAGGTGCACACTACCATGCCTGGCTAATTTTTCTATTTTTTGTAGAGATGAGGTCTCACTATATTGTCTAGGCTAGTCTTGAACTCCTGGTCACAAGCAATCCTCCCACCTTGGCCCCCCACAGTACTAGGATTACAAGCATGAGCTACTGCACCTGGCCTGTATTTCTATTTATTATGAATTTACTGCATTTTGGGTTTTACTTCAGTGTTCAATATGTTAACCCAGATTACGGTATATTTAAATATACGCATAGTAAAATCTACAGCAAATACTCTGGAACTTGTAACTTGTAAAAACTTGTTAACAAATCATTGCCCTGAAATTTTATTGCAAAAATGTAGATAATATAAAATTCAACTCTAGGCAATTGTATAAATACATTTCCCTAATAAACAGAATGGCAATGAGTGCACGCATGGAACTTCTTACTAACCTATAACTGCTGTTACAGCATCCATCAAATTTCTGAGCGTAATCCTTCCATTATCTGTTAAAAAAAACCCCAACTATCATTCAAATATAATGATGAAGACTTACAAGAAATGTAAAGTAGCTAAATTGAGAAATAAAGACCAGTCAGAATATATTGACTCTATTAATTTATCTGTCTCACTCACAGTGAGATAGGGAACTGGCAGGCACTGCTTAACATAGAGTCAAAAAGCCCCTAACCATCCTGATCAAAAACAGGATGTGGTGACAGAATAAGTTAAGACCAGCACAAGGCAAGATGGCAAGGAAATTGGCTGCTGCTTGATCTTGCAGCTCATTATACCCTAGTTATAATATATTAGCATGCTAAAAGAAACACCCACTGACACCATGACAGTTCCGGAAGGGACCTTATAAAGTAAAGAAAATGGAAGGTTCCCAGTTTTAGGAAATCACTGCCCCTTTCCAAGAAATAACATGAATATTCCTCCCCTGCTTAGCCTATAATTAAGCCAGTGCTTAAATTTAAAAGATAAAAACCCAAAGGTGCTGTTCTCCTCAGCAGGGAGAACTAGAAATGATAGAATTAAAGTACACAATAAACATAATGTGCTTGAATCATCCCGAAACCATTCCCCCCTACCCCACCTCGCAGTCTATGGAAAAATTGTCTTCCATGAAACTGGTCCCTGGTGCCAAAAAGGCTGGGAGCCACTGATCTAAAATATTGGGGTGCATATATTTTGCTTGAGGACAAATTGGAAGCAAAGAATGTTAAGAGATGAAGTTAGAAAGGCAGGCAGGAATCAAATCATGAAGTGCTCTGGGCATATTAAGGTGCCATGTCATGTTAAGGTGCTTGGCATATTATGGTGAGGAATGGTAAACCATTGAGTAGTATTAATCTGAAAGGGGATATGAAAATATTTGCATTCTAAGTGGAACATTCTTTCAGCTGTGGGAATAACACACTTGATTGGAAATAAACTAGAGACCATGTTGGGGACTCTGCACTTTGCCAAGGCATGGATGACAATGATCTGCAACATGGTCAGTATCAGCAGGTTGACAAAAGCAGTGATAGATTTATAAAATAGTTCAGAAGGTCAAATGGCAGCCTTAGTCACTTAGTGTCTAATGGAATACGGAGTAAGGGAGAAAGTGGAGTATGCCAAAGATGCCAATATTCTTAATAACTACTAGGAGCATGATGGTACCACCAATCCAGAATGCAGAATTAAAAGCAAGTTTATGGTAGACAATTTTAAATACAGTTTCAAATATAGTGAAATTGACATATAGAAATTTGAGGCTTTTGCAAGCAGAAATGTCTCAACAGGAATCTGGTTACATTAAACAATGTTTGGGAATGAGTCTGATCTAGAAGACTTTAGCATATAGATGACAATAGAAAAAGTGGGTATACATAATATTACTCACAGAGAGTGTATAAAAATAAGTGATTAATAGTATTATGACAGAACTCTTTGAAGGATACTTATTTAGTAGGACAATTAATCATTTTTCCTCTCCTCCCTTTAATACTCCAACCCCCCGAAACCTTTGTTCTACTCCCTGTAAATTCATTCCTTGCTCACAAAGTGGTCATGAGAATTCTGTATGTGATACTTAGAATTCAAATGGGGAGGAGTCCAATGGACTTTTGACACTCCAAAGAACTTTAGACTCATGAAAAAGAAAGATTACGTCCTCTCACACAATCTGATTTCTTGTATCAACTTTACAAAAGATTTTGATAGCACCAAAAAACACAGACTTAGGAATTCTTACATACCAATACACGAACTCCTCTCTAACACATAGGGCTCACCATTACTCGGCAGGCTTTCCATCAGTCTTTCACATTCCTTTTCTGTGAGCTGGATCCCCATGTGTCCCAGAACAGTATCCAGATTGTTGACATTAACCTTCCCTACTACAGAAATAAACAAGAAAAAAAAATGGGAAAAACATGAGTAAGTTCAAAACATTAATCAAACCTTCATGTATGTGTATTTTCTTAACTTTCCTGTTTTTATTATAAAATGTATTAATGTAAGAGAAAATATAATCCATGTCCTTATGATGATTGACTTTTTTGCTTTTTAAATTTTAAGATTATTTTAATATTACACATTTAGGAACAACCTATTATTTCTGAACATTTTCAGCTTCAATTACACTCTAAAACTTCCATAACATTCTAAACCTTGTTTTTTTTTTTTCACTTAACAATGTAGTAAAGGGTTATTGTTAGTTACATACAGCATCTGACAAGATTATCAGGGCATTCTGTCCTAAGAACATTAGAGCCCATAATAGGACTCAAAGGTCTAAGACTTTTGAGGAAGGTCACACCATGACTGTTTGGTCCTTAGATTTGCTGAAGCTTGAATCTATGCCAGTGTTAGAGGAATTACTAATTCTGACTGCTTTTCTTGGGCAACTGGGGGTTTCCATGCTTTAAGCATAAGTCTCCAGAGTTTATTTTTTTGTGCTTGCCTTGGGCATGAGATTCAGTGAGCTATTGGTATTAAATAACACAACTTCTAACACTTACATATTGCTTTACATTTACAAAGCACTTTATTGTATGGATTTTATTCCTCACAACAATCTAGAGAGAAAGGTAGAGTAAGATTTGCCCCTATTTTATCAATGAGGAGACTTTTCATAAGGCTTGGAGTTAGGGCTTCTTGACTCTTAAATCCTGTACCCCTTTTGAGTATTAAATTTTAATACAAGCTTCATAATTCTAACTTAACATGTACCAAGAGCACAGAAACAGCCACTGAAGGAATAGGAATTAGAATCTGTTCCTTGTAGCCTTGTTTTGCAGGCCAAGACTGAAGAACAGACAGTTTATGAGAGGCTTGAGCAATATGACTTGGATTAAATCTCTCTAATATGGAGTAGAAAGGAGTTTGGTTGCCAAGAGCCTCACCCAACTTACCACTGACACTTAGTAATTACACTACATGTGATTTAGCAGTGCTGTCAAAATATTGTTTAGAAATATAGTTTATTATGTTTAAATATTATACAGAATTTATTTGCATTTTAAAATAGGAATATAAAACTAAACCTACATATCACCCAAGATAATGATAAAAAGAACTTTAACTAAACATCCTATAAAGTTGAAGTAACAGTGATAGGTTATTGTGTGTGTGGAGGGAAAATTTCTAGAAATATTATAATAATATTTGACATTTAATGAGTGGTTACTATGTTCCAAGCAATTTACATATATCAGCTCATTTGGTTCTCTAGTGAATAACTCTAGGTGGTTTGTAGTTTTATTATTCCATGTTATAAATGACAAAGCTGAGACAATGAGAGACAAAATAACTTCCCACAGTCACTTAGCCATTAAGTGGGAGAAGCACTCTGGCATCAAAGTCCATAAGCCTTTAACTACTTCACTAACAAAAATCCAACTTTCAAAACAGGGACCCAGAGTGTAGAAAGGATAAGTTGAACTTCACTACAGGACAGATGAAAAGAATAGGTGCTCTACATTGAATAGAGGAACTGACAATTAGGCTTCTGATCATCAATGCCTACCATTTATTAATATAAGCAAGAAAATGAATAAAGCACACAGAAAGAACTAAAATGAAACAGAACCATGGACAGCATTCATCAGAGACTTTCACATGCAATGCTCCAGACTGCCACTTTTTTCAAAGGGCTTAGGAGTGCCAGGAGGCAGAATTCCACCTGCAGTAGACTTATTTCAACAAGTATCCCTTCCCTTCTTTCTCCCTACGTCCTTCTGTCCTTGTTCTAAGAACTGAAGGGAGGAGACAGTAAAGCAGCTCACAAGCCTATTCCTTTGTCTCATGTTTATTGCTAAACTGCCTTCATTAAAAATAAAAAATTTAAGAAGAAACCTAAAGAATTAGTAGAGTAAAATTCATTGCAAAAGATATAGATATATGTATTAACTATGAGGATTTCAGACTTACCTGCCTTCAGGTTTCTTACCTTGAAGAGACTTTATACCATCCAATAATCTATTCTGAAATACCTTTCCAGAAGCTATAAAAATAAAGACACACATATATCAGATATTCTCAAAGTTATTCTCACACATCAACAAGATAATTTAGATATGTTAAAAAATGATTTGCCTGAGAAATCTAGCTGATCTCCCCATCAAACAAAACTGGGTCCAGGGAAAGAAAGAATGTCTAAATACGACAAGTCTGTGTAGTTTGTGGCAACTGAGCAACTGTTAAGGGAACTCTACCACGCAGAAACATTCCCTTATCTCATTCCACCTTTTTCTTCTCTGACTTGTCCTTCCTTTCCTTTTATTAGACCCTCACTCTCCACAGTTTCCTTCCTTTTCCTGTTTATAATTCAAACCTTGCAATGGCCTAAAAGGGTAATATTAGGACATTTGCTTGGGCTCTGACTTGATAGCAATGCTTATGGCTGAAATGCTTGGTGGCTCTCTAATGACAGTAATCTTATGTTTTACAATCACTTTCAGCACTTTTGAGAAAAAATAAAATAAGTAAAATTAAAAAGTTTTCACACAGGCCTACAAACCAACTTCCGTGGAAGGCCTCAGTGACACTTCTATGGCTCACCATCAATTGGCAGGGTTTTCTGCAGCTTTATACATTCTTTATCTGTGAGGTCGATCCCCATGTTTCCCAGAACTTTCTCCAGGTCATTGACATCAACTTTATTTCCTTTCAAAAGACAGAAATGTTAATGCTTGAGAAAATTTAAAACAATTGAATGGCTCCAAACAATAGTGAAAAATTTATTCTTGCCTAAATGATGTCATCTTTTATTTGAGGAAGTGTAAGAGCTGAATGAGACACATTCAGCTATAGATAAGGGAAAGCCGTAAATAAAACATAGCCTGTTAATTTTCATAAAAGAAAGATTCTGTTGTACATAAGACAGCAGATAAAAAATTTGAGGTCATAATTGGCCGTGAATTAAGTTTACAGAGATGGGAAAGTTATAGTCTGTCATCAGTTACTGTAATTATCTTTTTAAGATGAATATTATAAGTTTCTCTACACAGTCATAATAATATTATTATCTTAACAAAACTTTATTTTCCTATTTACTATGCAAATCTTAATTTGAAGTCTTTAGATAACCATGAAGAGAAATATATTGCTCTATTTTAATATAAATCATAATCTTAGATAATGCAAACACAAACTCTAGGCATTAAAAACAAATATTTTATTATAAATTGAAAAACATTAACATGTACAAGTCTGTGCATATTGATAAAATGCCATTCAAAAATATAATATGGTATAAATATTAAGGCTCTGTTTTAGTAATTTATCACTCATTGGTAAATGTTTTCAATCTTTCCATTAATTTTTTCATGTTAACCTTCTCATTAATTGTAAGAAACACATGTAAATTACATACTGACATGACATCGACATGCAAGTATAATGTGAAATCAACACTATACATTGGCTATGGAAGGTCCTCTTATTTTTACTCCTTTAAAAAACATAAAGCACATGAAGAAAAAAGCTATAAATATGATCTCATTTCTATGAGATTCAGGTCAAGATCATATTCATAGTAATAAGTCTGTTGCAACAATGCAACTTTGATTCATTGATCTTATAAGAGTTTTGAGATTCAGGTATCCTCTTTTCATGAGGCCTTTCTTTTCTTTTCTTTTCTTTTTTTTTTTCAGTTCATTCACCTTAAAGAACAAACCATTACTTTGTTAGTTCAAAAAGAACAAGATTTAAACTTGGTACACAATTCTACACTGTTTAAATTGGATTTTTGAAATTGTCCTCTATTCAGTAATTTCCTGCCATTTTTATGGGCCTAGGAAGACTTTTATTTCCTTATTTTGCATGACTAAATTATTAGTCATTTTTGAGGCCAACCTCTCTTACTTCATTAACTCCAGATATTTTCTACAGTGACTCTCAATGGGTATTTATATGAATTCAGAAATGAAAACTAATTAAGCAAAATTATCTTACAAATAATTCTTTTTTCCAGAACTTCCAAAATACATAAGGAAAATACGATTTCTCTTTTGTTAAATAAAAAATTCTTGATATATGCCCACTTCTAGCAGATAAATATTTTTAACAGAAACTCTATGAAAGTGAAGAACCCTTAACCATAGAAATTTAAAAGAACTTTGCCAAATAAAATAACAAATATTTATTGACTCTCTACTCACTATCAGAAAAGTGACCAAGAAAAAATGAAGCAAAACAAAACAAAGCATAACTGGTAATACATTTACTAAATCTAATGTGAGAAGAATCTCTATTCCTCTCTTATTCACCTGTGAAGGCAGAGTAGGCCAAACTTAATTTCTATACAAAAATCAACTACAGATCAGGAAAAGATGAAAAATGTGCTTGTTCTATCAGGCAATATTTGGAAACATGGGTATGCATGGATTCCCTGAATGTTAATTTGGCTAAAGCTAGCCTTCTGCAATAAATCCACATCTCCATCCTAACAGAAAATCCTGGAGGGAAACCCTGAGCCATTTATAGGGGATCTAGGCCCAAACCCTAACCCTGGGGAAGCTCTTTCTCAGGTTCAATCCCAATATTATACTCTCTGATGTCTAGGACATGCACAAGCAGTGACTAAAACAATTTAATTGTAATAAAAGCCCTGTTCTTTCCCAAATGTCCATTTTGCTTCATGTATATCATTTTATCAGTGACCTTTTATGTATTTTAATTGATATTAAATAATAATAATGCTTTTATTATTTTTAAATGGTGAGCAAGAAGAATCAATGATAGGAGGTAAGTTCTGTAGATAACCTTAACCTCAAATAAGGCTACATGTCCTTTCTCCAAAATTCAGCTCCCTAGAAGCTATTTCAGCACCATGAATAATCAGTTCCATTTTAACTGTAAACTGTGGGTGGTTCCATTGACGTAACAGAAGTATGTTTTCTAGAGTGAAAGTTAAATCTCCACATGTAATTTCATCTTTCCCATTATTCTAGAGAAATTATAAGCTACAAAGAAAATAAGCCCATAAAGTCATAAAGAGTACCACATGTTTTTTACTGATGGATCAAAAGAGTAGAATGGAAAATGGACAAATACATTAACAGAGATATTTCTTAGAAAAAGCCTTTTCTTGAACAAGAGGAAAATAAGATAGACAATGATGTAACTAAATGGAAATGGTATCTGAGTAAGAGATGAGGTTAGCAGGTGGTTAGGGACTATTCTAGTTACACACTTGGCTGTCCTGAAATGTTAGCCAGGTTAATTAACATCTTTGATTTTTTAATATCTAATTTGGGATTGTTTTGTGATTCATAGCACTTCACCCTCAACTTAGTGTTGATAAAATCAAGAGTTTGTTTCCAATTTATCAGAGGGGAATTGAAACCTGGAAGTAGCCCTGGGATCATGGCTTCTGTCCCAAGAGGGTCAGGATCTGCACAATTGTGTGAGTAGAGGAGTGGCTCTGTACATCTTGGCCTGCATGCTTTATGGCCCCTCACACCCACGGTGGCTGACGTACTCTGATCGTGTCCAGGAAGTAAGAATGTATCCCACATCTCTCATTCCTCTTTTCTCTTTCTTGTCTATGTAAATGGATGAGATGAATGGGAGTATAATATTTTAGCAATTTTCTGCCTTTGGCAATATTTTCTTTTCCCTCTTTTTATTTTTTTTTGTTTTAAGGTCCTTCCATTTCATGTTCTCCCCATGAACCCTCCCCTCTATAATTGTTGTCTTTTTATTACATCTTCAGTCTAGATGAATTCAGAGGGAGGGGGCAAGACGGCTGACTAGAGACATTGGTCACCAGATCGTCCCCAAAAGAAGAAAAAGTTTCAGGTGAGAAAGCATAGCCCATGTGGAATACTTAGGGAAAGGTACCAGAATTTGCCCTTACTGAAGATCCCACAGGAAGAAGTTGCAGAGAAAAAGAAGGAGCAAGATATTTGTAGAGACCGACACCGCCCCCGCCCCAGAGGATTTGGAGTCTGGTGACAAGGGCAGGTGGGAGTGTTTACTTTTCCTTCCCTGACATCTGTGGCAGTCTGCCAGCTCCTGATCTGTCAGAGATCCCTTCCACCCTCATGAATCCAAGCACCGCTGCCATTGGCAAACTGAGAGCTCCTTGAGAGCAGAGCACTGGGCTGCAGGCCCATGCAGGGTCACTTCCCCCCACCACAGATCCAAGCCAAGGCAGCCAGTGCCATATTGCTCATGCACCCAGTGGGTGCCTCTGTCCTTCCTAGGAAGTCACAGCCCCTCAGTCTCCTTGTCACTGGATCCCACGTGAAAATTCCCCAGCATCTGCTTGGACTGTGATGGAACAGGGAGACACAGTAGAGGCAGCAGTATTCCTGGAGTTCTGACTCATAGGGCAGGCTGCCCCAAGAGGTCTGGGAAGTGCCATGAATGCTTTTTAGGACAAAGGAAAGTAGAACACACACTCTCCTGCACCTGAGAGCCCCTGGCTCAACATCCAAAATTGTCTGCATCTTCCCCCACACCTCCCACGCCCCATGGGGATGTGGGTGCAGAGTAGAGTCCATAGGGTAGGAGTGTGCCCACCCCCCCCAAGCAAAAGCAGCACCAGAGCCCAGGAAGGGATGTAGAGACAGGGGTTCCCACTCCTGTACCACCCAATGCTGCAGACATAGCCACCTCTGCTCTCAAGCACGAGCCTTTGGAGTGGGTGTGCCACAGACGGCCAGTCTATGCTTGCAGGGTGGGGGTGGGGGTACAACCCCAATAGTACTCTGCTCACTGTGCCTGGGTTTTGCACAGACGGTACACCTTATTTCCCTCCCTTCATGGACAGGCAGCAGTCTTAGCTGCTGTCCAGACTGAGGAATCTCAGCCTCTGGATCTCTGTATCACTGGGTCCACAGCCAATGTTGTCCAGAACCTACTCAGACTGCAGCAGCCTTAGGGGACTGGTGGGTCCCAGGAGAACTGTGGGTCTCCTGGAGCTTGATCATTGAGGATGGACTGCTTCTCTGAAAGGAGAGTGCGGCACTCCAGAGGGCCTCTTAGGACAAAGGGGACCCAAGTGCCAGCTTCCCCGCATTTAGGGTCTTCTCCTCGTTCTCCCGTCCCTTGCCAACTGCTGTCAAGGCAGCTGCAGCAGTTTCCACTTAGGGCCAGTGAAGCTTCCATAGGGGATGATTAAGCCAGGGCGCATGGGAGCTGTTGCCTTACATCTGACAGAGCCTATCACACCCAGGCTTCCATAGAATGTGGGGCTTACTCCTTTCCCTTTAAAAAGCTGCAGCAAACACTTTCACATGCCCCAAGAACAAAAACCACTGCCTCCACTGTGGGAGAGTGGGACTAGCAGTCATGTCCTGGAGGTGCCTGTCTTTGCTGGGAGGAGCCTAACCTCCCTGGAGGCAACTCCCTGGCACAACTACACCTCCCCCACCAGAGCATTTCAGCAGCAGCCCATGCCATTCTGGGAG
Source organism: Daubentonia madagascariensis (assembly GCA_023783475.1). Taxonomy (NCBI): domain Eukaryota; kingdom Metazoa; phylum Chordata; class Mammalia; order Primates; family Daubentoniidae; genus Daubentonia; species Daubentonia madagascariensis. Next base: position 16,658,685 of record JAKFHU010000487.1, read on the forward strand.
CCCAGTCAACAGAGGTTCAAGCTTTCACTGCCACCTCTGCTGTGGCCAGACTGGGAAGGAAGCTGGGAATCTGGGTGCTATTGTGCACCCCAAAGTCAAAAATGAATGCCTCCACTGAGGGAGGGTGGGGATAGCAGTCCTCTTCCTGAGATGGCTGACTCTTCTGGGAGGAGCCTACCCTACCTGGAGGCAAATCTGTAACACTACTACCCTCCCCCACCCCTGCGACCTAAGCATTTCGGCCATAGCCCATAGCCAGCCATTCTGGTGGCCTTAAAACAGCAGGTTGAGCTGCCTCCACCACTTCTACTGCAGTTGAGCAAGTATGGGAGCGAGGAATCAGGGCACTTTTGTACCCCTGAAGGACAGAGGCTGCTGTCACTGGTAAGAGAGGGAGGTGTAAATGGCTTACACACCCCACAGCTGCCTGCCTCTGCTAATCTGATCAAGAGGGACCCGCTCATCCCATGGTAGGCTCACCATGCATCCTCCCTTCTCCTGCCTGAGCATTCTTCTGGACCAGGAAATCACCCTGCCCCTCCCTATGACAGCCAACATCTGAACTCAGGGAGGCTTAAGGTCAAGTCCATCAGTCCAGTCTCAGTCTGGTCCCCCTAGGATTCAAGCACACCATCCAGGGGCCTGGGGCCTGGGGATTACATAACCTAGGCCACCACTGGCACCTGCACACTCTATCAGGGCTCTAAGGTCCAACAGATCCAAATTACCAGCAACACCACAGTGGGTACTTAACTAAATGAGCTGAAAGGCAGTGAACCTCTTCCTCTCTACACTGAGCAGCAGAGTTCCCAGTAGAGGAGAATAAGTGAACTGCAAAGCTATCTGTTTTGAGCTGAGGGAAGAGGTTCCAGATGAGAAGGAACCAAGATAAGAACTCTGGCAATATGAAAAAACAGGCTGTTTCAACACCCCCAAAAGATCACATTAGCTCTCCAGCAGTGGACTCCAACCAAAATGAAATTTTTGGAATGTCAGATATAGAAATCAAAATATGGATTGCAAGTAAGATCAATGGTATCCATGAGAAAGTTCAAAACCAACACAAAGAAACCAAAAAAAAAATTCAGGACATGAATGAAAAATTCACTAAAGAGACAGATAATTAAAAAGAATAACAGAGCTTCTGGAAATGAAAGAGTCATTTAGGGAATTTCAAAATACAGTGCAAAGTTGGAACAACAGAAAAAAGAATTTCAGAGCTTGAAGAGAAGGCTTTCAAATTAGCCCAGTCAAAAATTTTAAAAAACGAATCAAAAGATATGAGCAAAGTCTTCAAGAAATATGGGATTACATAAAATACCCAAACATAAGAATCATAGAGATCTCTGAGGGAGAAGAAAACCAAAAAGCATGGAAAATCTACTTGATAAAATAATGGAGGAAAACTTCCTTGGTGTTGCTAGAGACTTAGACATCCAGATACAAAAAGCTCAATGAAATCCTGGAAGATTCATTGAAAAAAGGACATCACCAAGGCATATAGTCATCAGACTGGCCAAAGTCAACGCGAAGGAGAAAATACTACAAGATGAAAGCCTAAAGTAATTTACAAAGGAAAACTCATCAGACTAACAACAGAGTTCTCAACCAAAACCTTAGGAGACAGAAGGGATTGGGGGTACTACCTTTAACCATCTTAATAAGAATAACTGTCAGCAAAGAATTTTGTATCCTGCAAAACTAAGTTTCATAAATGAAAGAGAGATAAAGTCTTTCCAAGAAACGCAAACACTGAGAGAACTGGTCACCACCAGACCAGCCCTGCAAGAAATGCTCAGGGAGTTTTAAACATTGAAATGAAAGATCGATACTTACCTGTATAAAAACACTCAAAAGTAAACAAAACAAAACAAAAAAAACAACCTCACAGCTTTTATAAAACAGTAACACAAGGAAGAATACAAAGCATCTAAGTAACAAACAACATAGTGTCTGGAAGACTACCTCAGATATCAATATTAACATTAATGTAAATGGTCTAAATGACCCACATAAAGGACAAAAATTGGCAGAATGGATAAAATGACAGCCCAAATATATGCTATCTCCCATACCCACCTAACTCACAAAGATTCTCATAGTCTTAAGGTAGGGAGGAGAAAAAAATATTCCAAGTAAATGGAAACCAAAAGTGAGCAGGAGTAGCTATTCTTATATCAGATAAAATAGATTGTAAACCAAAAACAGTAAAAAAAAAAAAAAAAAAAGACAAAGATGATCAGTATATAATGATAAAGGGATCAATTCAACAAGAAGATATAACAATCCTAAATATATATGCACCTATCATTGGAGCTCCCAGATTCATAAAAAAACCACTACTAGAAATAAAAAAAGAAATAAATGGCAACATAATAATAGTGGGGGGGACTTCAACACTCCACTGATAGAACTATACAAATCATGAAGGCAAAATATCAACAGAGAAACACTGGACTTAAACGGGACTCTAGAACGAATGGACCTAACAGATATTTATAGAACATTCTACCCCAAAACTGCATAATATGCATTCTCCTCATCAGCACATGGAACATTGTTCAAGATAGAGCATATATTAGGCCACAAAACAAGCCTCAAGACATTTAAAAAAAATGAAATTACACCAAGTATCTTTTCAGACCACAGTGGAATAAAACTAGGTATCAATTCCAAGAGGAAGTCTCAAAACTATACAAACACATCAAAATTAAATAATTTGCAACTGAATAATCTTTGTGTCAATGATAAAATTAAGATGGAAGTTAAAAATTTTTTGAAATGAATGATAATAGTAACAGAAACTACCAAAATTTCTGGGATACAACAAAAGTAGCGCTAAGGGGGAAATTCATGGCACTAAATGTCTACATCAAAAAGAAAGAACACAAAATAACAATCTAACCTCATACCTCAAAGACCTAGAAAAACAAAAGCAAACCAAATCCAAAGCTATCAGAAAAGAAGAAATATCAAAGATCAAAGCAGAATTAAACAAAATTGAAATCAAAGAAATAATACAAAGGATGCATGAAATGAAAGATTAGTGCTTTGGAAAGATAAACAAAATTGGTAGACTACTAGATAGAGTAACCAACAAGAAGAGAGGGGATTCAAATAAACTCAATCACAAATGAAAAATGAGATATTATAAGTGATACCACAGAAATACAAAAAATCATCTGAGACTACTATGAACACCTTTACGCATACAAAATAGAAAATGTACAAGAAATGGATATAAATTTCTGGTAACACACAACCTCCCAAGCTTGAATCAGGGAGAAAGAGAAATTCTGAACAGACCAATAATGAGTAGTGAGATCGAATCAGTAATAAAAAATCTCCCAACCAAAAAAGCCCAGGACCACAGGGATTCACAGCTGAATTCTACCAAACCTACTAAGAAAAACTGGTACCAATTCTACTGAAACTGCTCTAAAAGATCAAGGAAGGAATCATTCCTAACTCATTCTACAATGCCAATATCACCCTGATACTGAAGCCAGGAAAGGACACAAAAGAAAAGAAAACTACAGACCAATGTCCTTAATGAACATAGATGCAAAAATCCTCAACCAAAATATTAGCAATCAGATTCAAAAGCATATAAGAAAGATAATTTGCCACGATCAAATGGCTTTCATCCCAGGGATACAAGGATATTTCAACATTCACAAATCAATAAATTTGATTCACCACACACACTAAATTAAAAACAAGAACCATATCATCTCAGAAAAATCATTTCATAAAATCCAGCATGCCTTCATGATAAAAACCCTTAACAAACCAGGCATAGAAGGAACATACCTCAAAATAATAAATGCCATATATGACAAACCCACAGTCAACATCACACAGAATGGTAAAAGTTGAAACCATTCTTCTAAGAACTGGAACAAGACAAGGATGCCCACTTTCACCACTTCTATTCAACATAGCACTGGAAGTCCTAGCCAGAGCAATCAGGCAAGAGAAAGAAATAAAGGGCATCCAAACTGGAAAAGAGGCGGTCAAACTATGTTTGTTTGTTGATGAAATGATCTTATACCTAGAAAACACTAAAGACTCCCCGCAAAGACTCCTAGAACTGATAAATGAATTCAATAAAATTTCAGGTTACAAAATCACTGTACACAAATCAGTAGCATTTCTATACACTAATAACAATCAAGCTGAGAATCAAATCAAGAACTCAATTCCATTTACAATAGCTGCAAAAAATAAAATAAAATACCTTAATATACTTAACCTCAGAGTTAAAAGACCTCTACAAGGAGAACTACAAAACACTGACGAAAGAAATTGTAGATGACACAGGCAAATGGAAAAGCATTCCATGCTCATGGATTGGAAGAATCAATGTTCTTAAATTGTCCACACTGCCCAAATTGATTTACAGATTCAATTCAATTCTCATAAAAATACCAATGTCATTTTTCATGGAATTAGAAAAACAATCCTAAATTTCATATGGAATAAAAAAGAGCCCTAATAGCCAAAGCAATCCTAATAAAAAAGTACAAATCTGGAGGCATCACATTACTCAACTTCAAATTTTACTACAAGGCTGTAGTAACTAAAACAGCATAGTACTGGTATAAAAGTAGACACATAAACTGATGGAACAGAATAGAGAACCCAGAAACAAAGCCAAAAACCTAAAACCAACTGAGCTTCAACCAGCAGACAAAAACAAACACCAGGGAAAGGAAACCCTATTCAATAAATGGTGCTGGAAAAACTGGATAGTGTCATGTAGAAGAATTAAATTGGACTCCTATCTTTTACCATATACAAAAATTAACTCAGGATGGATTAAAGACTTAAATGTAATACTTGAAACCATAAAAATATTAGAAGAAAACCTAGGAAGAACTATCCTTGATGTTGGCTTAGGTAAAGAATTCATGACTAAGACCCCAAAAGCATATACAACAAAAATAAAAATAAATAAATGGGACTTAATGAAACTAAAAAGCTTCTGCACAGCAAAAGAAATAATCAACAGACTAAATAGACAACCAACGGAATGGGAGAATATATGCACAAGCTATACATCTGACAAAGGACTAATATCTAGAATCTATAAGGAATTCAAACAAATCAACACACAAAAAAACAAATAACCCCATTAAAAAGTAGGCAAAGGACATGAGCAGACATTTTTCAAAGGAAAAGAAACAAATAGCCAACAAACATATGAAAAAATGCTTGACATCACTATTCATTAGGGAAATGCAAATTAAAGCCACAATGAGATTCCACCTTACCCCTATCAGAATAGTCATTATCAAAAACTCAAAAAACAATAGATATTGTTGGGGATATGGTGAAAAGGGAATGCTTATACACTGTGGGTGGGAGTATAAATTAGTATAACCTCTATGGAAAACACTATGGAGATTTCTCAAAGAACTAACAGTAGATCTACCATTCAATCCAGCAATCCCACTACTTGGGATCTACTCAAAGGAAAAGAAATCATTTTATAAAAAAGATACTTGCACTTACATGTTTATCACAGCACATTTCACAATTGCAAAGATGGAACCAACTTAAGTGCCCATCAACTGTTGAGTGGATAAAAAAACGTGGTGTGTGTGTGTGTGTGTGTGTGTGTGTGTATACACACACACACACACATACACCATGGAATACTACTCAGCCATGAAAAAGAATGAAATAATGTCTTTTGTAGCCACTTGGATGGAACTGGAGGCCATTTTCCTAAGTGAAGTAACCCAGGAACAAAAATACTAAACTCCCCATATTCTCACTTATAAGTGGGAGCTAAGCATTGAGCATGTATCATCATGAAGCGTGAGATAATGGACATGGAGTCTCAGGAGCGGGAGAGTGGGAGAAGGGTGTGGGATGAATAATTACCTATTGGGTACAATGTACACTATTCATGTGATGGGTATACTAAAAGCCTAGACTTCTCCACTATACAATCCATCATGTAACAAAAACAATTTGTACCCCCTAAATCTATTAAAATAAAAATTTTAAAAAATAGATCTTAAATCTAGTAGTAAACATAGTCATATTCTCAATATTGGCAGATGAAATTACTGAAATGTAATTTTTTTAAATATTGAGAAACTAACTTACTGTTAGCCTAGGTCCTTCTAAATAACATTTTAGTGCAAAATAAGTATTTTCCAAATAACATTTTGTGCAAAATAAGCATTTTTAGAGGTTCTTATATAAAAGCTTATATTCTCAGACTGTCCTGAGTAATTTAAATATATCGTTCCTGCTTACCATCAACTGGAAAGTTTTTCTTAAGGTCATTAATTTCATTTTCTGTGAGGTTCATATTCATGTTTTGCAAAATAGTGTCCAGTTTACTAACATCAACAATCTCTCCTTTAGAAAAGGAGAATAATATGAGTAAAATCTAATCACCATACATAATTTAAAGGTATTATTTACTGGGCATTATAATTATAATAATGCACAAAGACTAAGGCCAAGTGAGGTCTGTTAACATGTACCAAGAATATTAATATTAGAACTAGAAACAAAATATCTTCTCCTGATCTGTTTTTTGTTAGCCAGCTAGTTGAGCAACTGTTTAGCAATTTACAGTAAAGGAGGAAATAAATCTATGACTTTTGACCAAGAAACAGTGTTTTCTTTTATTTTTTCAACTCCCAGATTGCATTATAACTCTTATTAACATTTTTTAATAAAAAAATAAAAGTTTAATAAAAGTTTTTATTTCTACCATGTATTTTTAAAAGTGCTGACATAGTATCTAATTATTTTCTTCTTTGCCAAAAGTTGGAAAATCTCCGGAGTATGGGACTACCTTCTGCGATAGAACAAAGGATTGTTTGCTAAAATACATTCAGATCTATAAAAAATACATACATGTTATCAAAACATAGTCAAGGGGGCAGAACTCATAATTTAATAATTAGAAAATTGCATAAATACAAAACATGAGGATCTCACATTCATCTGCCTTTCCTTTATGCATTTTACCCACCTTTAAGGGATTTCACACCATCCATCCACCTCTTTTGATGAACTTTTCCATTATCTGTAAGAAAGGTACAAATCAGGTCACAAAAAGAGGTGTGGAGATTCACTAAGTCATTTCAAAACCCATAACTTCAGAATGACAGACTTTATGATTTGCCCTAAGGAATTTATGATTTAATTTCCAATAAACAATAAAATTAATTATAATTACTTTTCCTTGTCCTGTCTCTAATTTCTTTCCTTTTCCCTACTGGTTCACTCCCATTCAATTTATTTTCTCATACCTCCTGACTTAATCTTGGAGATGCCTTATCACTGGTTTCGAAAGAAAGAATAGGCAATTCTTTGTCCTGATGGCAGACAGGATTTACAGAGCAGATTATTTACAGTGATTTACAGAGCAGATTATTCCCAAACTATCACATGAAACAGTTGGGCTTTCTTCCTAAAGTGGAACTACTAGAAATTCATTCTAAACATTTTTGGAAAATTTTTCCTTTTATAAAATTTGCTATCAAATAAAAGGAAATTATGAGGCAATTACAGACATTCTCACAAAAACGTGCACAACCATAGGTTCCCTTAAATGCTACACTGTTATTTGAAAGGCTCACCATCAACTGGTATATTGTTCATCAGCTCCAGGCTTCCTTTAGGTGTGAGCTCTATCTTCATATTTTCTAGGACGCTTTTCACATCACTAACATCAAACTCTTCTCCTTCAAAAGTATAAAGATAGACATATAGGTAGATGAGAGTTATAAGAATAATCTAGTAACTCCAAATACACGCACGCGCGCACACACACACATTTATGGCTATCCAGCATCAACTGCCATATGAACAGTACGCGCAGAATGAGACCCACTCATCTGCATCAGTAGCCATCACAGGAATTTAATTTATTTTCTTATTCCTAGTAAAATGGGATAATCAAAACGATGGGGACAACCCATATATGAGGGCTGTCCAGAAAGTATCCAGCCACCGTTAATATCATTTTTCATAGTACATGGCTGGATACTTTCCCAATAGCCCTCATAGATCATAAATGGAGTTTAATGATCTCCCATTAATGATATTGTTTAAGGATATTGTGGGAGGTGATCCAATTTTTTCATTGTATAATTTAATTAATTATGAAATTTAATTTCACTGTTTTAATCCTATATTTTTGTCTTTACTTTATCATTTACTTTTTGTCCCATATAATGCTTTTTCTGCAGTTATGCATGAGGAAGTGAAGCACTGGCAAAACCTCCAAAGAGTAAAGAAAATGCTATCATAACATTCCACTAAAGTTTTATTGCTAAATGTAGATACTCTATAGCCAAGCCCTAGGAAATTAGATACAAATTTTCCACAATGAAAATGTTAAAGAGAATAATAAATGAATGATAGGAATAACTCACTAAATTAAAATCAGGGTAAAGAATAAGGATCTTAGATTCATAGTATTTTCTCACTAACCTGTTACAGCTTTCACCATATCCATTAATTTATTGAGATCAATCTTCTTTTCAGCTATTAAAAAAAGCCGTAATCAAGAGAGAGAATGAAAAGGACTCATTAGCTAAATTTGGAAATAGCAATCTAGCTGGACAGCCACAAAAATTATAGCTAACATAATTCTCAATGGTGAAACATTAAAATTCTTTCCCCCAAGGTTAGGAGCAAGACAAAAATCATCCACTATCACCTTTTCTATTCAAAACTGTACCAGAATCTTAATCAGTGCAATAAGGAGAGAAAAAAATAAACACTACAATATTGGAAAGGAGGAAATGAAAAATGTCATCATTTACAGACAACATAATTATGTAAGTAGAAAACCCTACAGAATCTACAAAAAACTATTTGAACTGATAAGTAAATTTAACAAAGCTGTGGTATACAAGATCATGATAAAGGTCAGTTGTTTATCTATATACTAGCAACAAACAATTGAAAAACTAAATGTTAAAAATCACCTACGATAGCATAAAAATTGAAGATAGTTGGAAATAAATCTAATAAAAATGTGCAAGTTCTACCATGTTTTTAAAGATGTTCATTTTATTGTTTTTAAGATGTCCATTCCCCCCAAATTAATCTATAGATACAACACCATTTCACTATTGTTAAGTGGTCAATTCTCTCCAAATAAATCTACAGATACAATACTATCAGTATCAAAATTGCATCATCCTTTTTTGAAGAATTTGATACAATAATTCTAAGATTTTATATGGACATGTTAAGTATCTAGAATAGTGAAAATAATCTTGAGAAAGAAGAATAAAGTTGAAATATTTACATTACCTGATTTCAAGATTTACTATAAAGCCACAGTACAAGACAGTGTGGTGTTGGCATACAAATAGAAATAGATTGATGGAACAGAATACGATCATGTGCTGCATAACGATGTTTCAGTTAATAACGGAACACATATATGACAGTGGTCCTATAACATTATAATACCATATTTTTACTGTATAAAATCTTTTCTATGTTTAGATATGTTTTTAGATACACAAATACTTACCATTGTGTTTCAGTTGCCTACAGTATTCAGTACAGTAACTGCACAGGTTTGTAGCCTAGGAGCAATAGGCTAACTACCATATAGCCTAAGTGTGTAGCAGGCTATACCATCTGGGTTTGTGGAAGTACACTCTATGATGTTCGCACAGTGGTGAAATCACCTAACAGTACATTTCTCAGAATGTCTCCCTCTTGTTAAGCAATGCAAGACTGTAGATTGTTCAGAAATTGATCTACACATAAATGATCAATTGACTTTTTGACTAAGACTCAAGTCAATTCAATGAAAAAAGGAAAATCTTTCTAACAAATAAGGCTAAAATTATTGGATATTCATATAAGCAATAAACCCTGATCCCTACCTTTCATCATATATAAAAATTAACTCAAAATGGAATATAGAATTAAATATAACATGTAAAATTATTGAATGTCTAGAAAAAAACAAAAGATAATATCTTTGTGACTTTGAGATAAGTAAAGATTTTATCAATAAGACACAAAAGCATTAACCACAAAAGAAAAGACTGATAAATTGAATATCACCAAATTTTAAAATTTTATAAAAGATACCATTAAAAAATGAATCAGCAAGCCACAGACTAGGAAAAATATTTGTGATATATATATCTGACAAAGAATATATAAGAAATATAAGGGTATATATAGAACTCCTACAAATAAATAATAAAAACTAATCCCATAAAAATAGTTGAAAGACTTAACAGATACTTCAGAAAAGAATATATAAAATTAGCCAATAAGAACATGACAAGATTTTCAACATCGTTAGTCATCAAATACAAATTAAAACCTCAATAAGCTGTCATTTCACACAAAGTAGAATGTTTAAAAATTAAATCTGATAACACCAAATGTTGGACAAGGATGTGGAGCAACTAGAACTCTCATATATTACTAGAATGGTACAACTACTTTGGATAACACTTTGACAGTTTTTCTATAAATATACATCTACTCTATGATCTAGTGATTTCACCCCTAAGTATTAATATTTATCAAAGGGAAATAAGAATACATGTTTACAAAAAGGCATATATACAAATGGTCATAGCAGGTTTATTGATAATAGTCCAAATTGAAAACAATCTAAATGTCCATCAATAGGAGTGTAAATAAATTGGAGTATATTCATACAATGGAATACTAATCACTAGTAAAAAGCAACACACTACTGATACATGCAACCACATGGATAAATCTCAAAAATGTCATGTGAAAGTCAAACATAAGCTACAACCTATATGCTTCCATTTACATGAAATGCAAAAACAGAGAAAACTAATTTATGGTGACAGAGGTCAAAGAGTAATTGCAAGAGTTCCACTTCCAGCATAGCAATGTGAGAAGCTCTGTGAACCTAATCCCTAGCAAAAGTGGTGAACATTATTTTAAAAAAATTAGAACCTGGAAATGGTCCTAAGGGCAAACAATTACATGAACAACAAAAGAAAAAATAGATACACTGGACTGCATGAAAATTTAAAACTTCTGTGCTGCAAAGGACACTATCAATAAAGTGAAAAGACAGTCAACAGAATGGAAGAAAATATTTGCAAATCATATGTCTGATAAAAGATTCAATAATAAAAGGACAAATAATCTAATTTAAAATGGGCAAAGGATCTGGACATGTCTTCAAGAACCTATGCCATGGCAATAAACACAAGAAAATATGTTTAATATCATTAGTCATGAGGGAAAATACAAATCAAAATCACAAAGAGATATCATTTCACACCCACTAGGATGGCTGTAATCATAAGCCAGATAATGACAAGTGCTGGAAAGGATGGAGAAATCAGAACCTTTGTACACTGCTGTGGGAATGTAAAATGTGCAGCCAGTTTTGAAATAGTCTGGAAGTTCCTCAGAAAGTTAACCATAGAATTACCATTTGACCAAGCAATTCCACTCTTAGGTATACTCCCAACATAAATGAAAACATATGTCCATGCAAAAACTTGAACATGAATAATAAAAGCAGCATTATTCATAATAGCCAAAAGGTGAAAATAATCCAATGTCCATCAACTAATGAATGGATAAAAACAAAACATGGTTTATGCACACAATGAAATATTATTTGGCAATAAAAAGGAATGAAATGCTGATATATACTACAATATGGATGAACATGAAAACATACTAAAAATCCAGTCACAAAAGCCACATACTACTCTATTTATATGAAATGTCCAGATTAGGCAAATCTATAGAGACAGAAATAGACTAGACAGAAATAGACTGGGGATTTGTGGAGGCCAGGGGTGTAGGAGGATAGGAGGGTGATAGCTAAAGGGTACAAGGTTTCTTTCTAGAGTGATGAAAATGTTCTAAAGTTAGACTGTGGTGATGGTTGCACAATTCTGAATATACTTTTAAAACATTCAATTGTACACTTCAAATGAGTGAACTTTATGGTATGTGAATTGAACTATAACTCAATAAAGTTATTGTAAAAAAGTGATTGCTTCTAGCTGAATAGTTGATTGACTGGAAAGAGGCACAACGAAACTTTCTAGGTTGATGGAAATGTTCTACATGTTGTTTTGGGTATAGGTTCCACGCAATTGTCAAAATTTAACAGATAAAACACTGAAGATATCTGCATTTTATTATATGCCAGTCATATATCAACTTTTAAAATTTCAACCAGAGTCTATACTCTACTAGTTCATCATCATTTAGAACAACTGTATGTCAGTGATTAATGTATATTACCACATACTGTCTCTTAAACCATAGAATCCAGACCTTTGAAAATGTTTCACAGCCTTAGGTTTCTTTTACTGCATTATTAGCATGGTAAAAAGTGACTATGATATCAAATTTGTTTTCTAACAAGTCTCACTTTCAACATCCCATGGCTTATGTTGTAAAGAGAAGAGAGATCACTTTTTAAAAATTGTCCATCTTTTTTCTTATCTCTGTTTTTTTAACCACCATGAAATTGATTTTAATGTTCATAAGAATAGGTGTTCTATTTATTTTGTTAAAAATATCTTATCATAAAAAATGAATAAAATTTATTCTCTGACTTCAAAAAACTAGAACTGTTCCAAGAACAGGCAAAAATACTCAGCTTCTATGGCCATATACCATCTGGTAGAAAAAAGGCCAAAAAGTTCACTTTTATCTGCTGGATTAGTTAAAATATGTCAAGAGAGACTTACCTTTATCTCCTGGGTATTTGAAAAGTCATTTGATAACTCTACTAACTATAATGAGATTATAATTAGTCTCCATAAACTGTAACCCAAAACAGAACATCCAGTGACTCAGACTAGAAGGACATGGGGGTAGAATGGGGAGATTACAGAGAAGAAATTGGAAGAAAGTAAAAAAATTTTAAAAAGAAGTTTCAGACTCTTATCTCTGCATTGTATATGCAACTCTCTTCCTACTGTGTCATTGGGAATTTAAATAGACTGCAATGGATCACAATCTTCCCTGAGAACATGGGTTCTTAAATAGAAACAAGACAAAAGTACTTCTTGTAATGCTGGAAGACAACTGATCTGTGTGGGAGAATTGTGAAAATATCCTGATACTAGTGATTGGTATGAGATTATTATCAAGAGTCAGTACAGTAAATACTTGAGGCATCTTTCAATAGTGTACTATCACTACCCAGCATTGGCATTCTTTTTATTTGTTTCCCTCTCATTTTGGGTAGAAATTCCTTTTATTTATTCTATTTTTTTATTAAATATTTATTACCTACATAGTATGTGAAAGGTAGTGGGAGGGATAGAGATGAACAATGTGGGAGGGATAGAGATGAACAATGAAGAGTTAGATATGGTCTCTGCCAAAAGAAGCTCACACTTTATAAGAGGAAGAGTGGTACTCATTTTTAACACAATGAATTAAGTCTGAAAGAGTTGAGTGAAGGTTGACTTCCAGGATTTAGTTTATATTACTAGGAAGAGTACGAAAATAGGAACCAGGTTAGGGTCCAGCATTTCTCAACTACTGGGCATATTATTGGCATTTCGTTATGGAGCAATTTTCACTGTGTTTAAAAAGTCCCATGAATTATAGGGCATTTAACATCCCTGACATCAGGGAATTTAGTGCTAGTAGCATGCACACATATAATAACCTGTGACAACCAAAAATGCCCCTATGTATATCTAAAAGCCTGATATGAGAGGCAGTATTTCTTTGGGCAAGTACTGCATTGACAATTATGAATTCAGTTTCTGACAAAATCTGTGATGTCTGAGAGGCAGTAATAGGAATGCTTTATAGAAATTTGAATATTCTAAGTCAATATTTGGGTGAGAAAATTGATCTGAAGACATAAATCTGAACATTTTAGGATATAGGAGATGGTGTGGGGGAAAAGAAGTTTTTCTAGGGAGAGTGTTAAATGAAACAATACACTCAAGACAGAACTTTATTGTGCTCCCTGGATACTCCCTGAGATTTTTAGAAATGAAGAAATAGGACTTACTTTTATGTTAGGAATTAATTCTTCCCTAAGATCTGCAAAATATCTTTTGGGTACCAATGACGCTAGTTTCAGAAATTCTCATATTCAGGTTCACAAGTACAAACTCCCTTCAAAGGCATAGTCATTTCTACAACACTCACCATTAAGGTTTTCTGTCAGCCTTTTCAGTTCCTTTTCTGTGAGTTTAATCCCCATTTTTCCCAGAATGCTGTCCAAATTATTCACATTAACCTTTGTCCCTTAAGAAAGCAATAGGAATAGAAAATGAGAAAGATGGAATGTTTCTATAATATTAAAAGTACATTCATTTATGTACATTATTAGTTTAATTAGCATGTTACTTATATAAAAAGATAAAATATAATTCATGTCTTTGTATTATCATTTAACATTTTTATAAGACCATCAATCCTTTGACTTTTCTAATTGTCCAGAAAAATTCACTAAGACAGTTAAACTAGAACCTATTTCCTTTTACTTTATTTTCAGAACAACCTGAAATACCAAAATGTGCTAAATGTTTATCACCTAGAGCTGGACACCACAGATACATTCTTCTAAACAATAACAAGAAACTATCTTCATTTACCTGAACTCCAAATTTTTTTTTCTTCTGGGTAATTGCTAATTGTTCACTTCAATGTTTGCTGTATATCCCTTGATGCAATTTTTTAGTTTAAATTGTTTTCATCTTATATCCACTCCTTGTCCCCAGTTTGTTTACTTTTCCCTGACCCTTTTCTGGCCTTTTGTGGTCTTTGGAAACCTCAGCATTGCTTATGATTCACAGTGAAACAAATTGCTTATAAAACAAACATAATAAAGTTTTTAAGATAGCAATTATTTGTATTTAGAACTTGGTTCTTCTGTGAGTTTTTAAAATTTCTTCTTAAAGTGCCAAATTGGTAGCTTTATAGATTCATCACTTCATAAGCCCATAAGTGGCTCAAAGCTTTAATATATTAAATGCTTATTAATTTGTAGGTTCTGTCTCAGATCTTTAAGTTCCTTTTCTGTGAGATTCAAACTCATGTTTTTCAGAACAGTGTTTAATTTGTTGATATCAGTCATCCCTCCCTTAGGAAACTGAGAAAAATAAGATCAAAATTTAGTGACTCCTATATGTGACCCAAACTATTAATTACTGTGTATTGTGGTTATCAGTTTTAACACAAAAATAATAGCTAAACAAATTTTGTTCAAATGTTTAAAAGATGTTCAATAACAAAGTGAGATAAAATCTATTCCTTTGACCAGTCCACATAGCAGAAAGTTTTAAAGGAAATTGATTAATTGCTCACTGAAATAGAACAGTGGGGATAAAAAATTTCATACTTTTATCCAATAAACATGGTTTTTTGACATCTAGAAAACTTTTTCTGATTAAAATTCCTTAGCAATTACTAATTTTTTGTTCACTAATCACTTTAGACATTGTTTATTCTTTGTCATAAATTAGAAACCTTCAATAAATTATGAAACTCCCCTTCAAAACATAACATAGGAGATTATCTGCAAAAGTACAGATAGATCAAAAGAAATATAAATATATGCAATCTGAATCTGAAGGATGACAGTTATCAAAATTTAATGTCTTGTATCTTTCATTCATCTTTAACAGCCTTCATACCATCCATAACCTGTTATGATAATTCTTTGTATCAGGTGTAAGAAAGACACAAATCAAGTCTCACCAAAATGATACAAATATCTATTAAGGCAGCACAGAAGCCATCATTTCACAAAGTCAGACTTTACATTTCCCTACAAAGTACAAATTTACTTTCAATAATTTTCTCAAAAGTACAAAATGAAGAAAATTCTTGACAAGGCCACTCCTTTCATTCATTGGCGTCTAAGACAGTTATTGTTGGGGGCTGTGTAACATGATGAACCCTCCTCTGCACCCCCATTTCTTCTTAGTAATTTCTCATCTCTTTTCATTCTAATACTTTTCCATGCTTTTCTTTTCTTCTTAATTATCACTTTAAACTATGGGACTGTCAATGGATTCAAGAATAATAGCCAATATTTCTCATTCATGTAGCAGGATTTCTGACTAAAGAGTCACCTGATTCTCAAACTTAAAATGAGATGATACAGTTGCTATTTATTAAGATAAAATAGTAGTGCCTGTAAAAATTTTTTGAACAGTCTTTCACTTAGGAAATAGAATTGTTATAGAAGTTCACATAAATAAACATACAAGCTCCTCTGCAGGAACATAATTTAATAAACACATTGTCATTTGAGATTCTCACCATCAATTAGCAGTTTGTTCACCAACTCCTGGGGTTCCTTATCTTTAAGTTCCATTTCCACATTTCTCAGAACTTTTTTCATGTCATTGACATCAACCACTCCTTCAAAGAAAAAGAAATGGAGACTTTTGGAAGTATTATGAATGATATCATGATACCATATAATAAAAAAATTTGTCTATTCAGCATTACATCCAACTGCTGGATGAAGAGTCCTGACCTGATAAACAGGCCACTGGGCCTTCAGATAAAGACTTTCTCCTTAATTCCAGTATAATCTCTGAATGATGAACAAGGCAACAGGACATGCAATCATGACTATATACTTTGTAGTAAATTAGGATGATGCAGATTGTTGATCCAAACAATTTTACCAGCAGGTACTTGCTATGTGTAACTTTACCCAAACTTTTCTTCACCATTTACTGTGTTGAACTAAAATTTAGCTTTCCCACCATAGATATGTTAATTATTGTCAGTCTTCAGGCAATGACTTTGGAAACAACAAAGAACACTGAAGGTTTATTGCTAGAAATGCTTATAATCCAATATCTAACTTTAGGCATTTATACAAAAACATTTTATTTTTAAAAGTGTGGGGATAGTAGATTTTAAAAGCCTATACAGTCATGATGTAGAAATAAGCACTAAATTATAATGTAGTACAAAGAATTGAGTTCTTAGATTTTCAGTAGCATATTACTCTCAGGCATTACTCTAAGACGTCACCTGTAACAGATAATTCTATTCCATTGGTCTATATATCTATCTGTATGCCAGTACCACACTGTTTTAATTACTGTAGCTTTGCACTAAGTTTGAAATTGGGAAATGTAAGTCCTCCAACTTTGTACTTCTTTCTCAAGCTTGTTTAGGATATCTGGGGCCCCTCGCAATTCCAAATAAATTTGAAGATTGGCTTTTCCATCTCTGAAAAAAAAAAGGCAATTGGAGTTTGAAAGGGATTCTACGAATCTGCAGATTGTTTTGGGTAGTATTACTATCTTAACAATATAAATTTATCCTATCCATGACGTGGATGTATGTCTATTTATTTGGGTCTTCTGTAATTTTTCAGCACTGCTTTGTAGTTTTAAGTGTACAAGTCTTTCATCTCCTTTGTTAAATTTATTCCTAAGTGTTTTATTCTTTTACCCACTATTGTAAATAGAATTGCTTTCCAAATTTCCTTTTCAGATGGTTCATTGCTGGTGTACAGGACACAATTGATTTTTGTATGTTGATCTTGTACTCTGTATTTGCTGAATTTTTATTAGCTCTAATAGCTTTCTTGTGAAATCTTTGGAATTTTCTATATATAGGATTGTTTTGTCTGTGAATATACTCTGTAGTTTTAAAACCTAGTTTTATTTCTTCCTTTCCTATTTGGATGCCTTTTATTTCCTTTTCTTGCCTAACTGCTCTAGAACTTCCAGTATAATGTTGTTGGGTTTTAAAAATTGTTTTTAAATTTTTAATTATTATGGGTACATAATATTTGTATATCCTTAGAGTGTATGTGTGATGTTTTAATACAGGCATACAATGTAAATTAAAGAAATCAGGGTAATTGGGGTAAGCATCAGGTATGTATTATTTATTTGTGTTAGGAACATTCCAATTCCACTCTTTTAGTTATTTTAAAGTATACACTAACTTGTAGATTATAGTCATTTTGTTGTGCTATCAAATATTGTTCATTCTATCTAACTATCTAACTATCTAACTATATTTTTGCATCCATTAACCATCCCCACTTAATCCTCCTCTCCCTGCTACCCTTCCCAACCTCTGGTAACCATCATTCTACTCTCTGTCTTCATGAGATCAATTGTATTTAGCTCCCACATATGAGTGAGAACAGGTGAGATATGTCTTTTTGTGCTTGGTTTATTTCACTTAACATAATGTTCTCCTCCAGTTCCATCCATGTTGTTTCAAATGAAAGGATTTCATTCTTTTTGTGGCTACATAATATTCTATTGTGTATACGTACCACAATTTCTTTATCCATTCATCCATAGGGTCAATGGGTATGCAACCCATGGCAAAGTTAGAAGTAAATGGCATGTAAGTCATATGAACAAACATGTTTATATGTAAGAGGTAGTGTTCAGTAAAATGTTCCTAGGCAATATTGCTTTGTCTCATTGGACTATGTCTAGCTTAATATTTTCTATTTTAGTTTATTTAAAGTGGGGATTACTTTTGTGATTTACCACACTTCAATTCTAATTCCAACTTTTTCTTTAAGACGTAAATTCTGTACTTGAATCATGAAATCTGGTCCAAGGATATGAGACTCCATGCCTACATATAAGTAGAGAAAATGTTAGACACACTGGCTGAAACCCTTGCAGCACTTGTTCCTATGAAAACTTGACTCAACTAAGGCCCTAGAAACGTTCTCAGCTACTACCAGTACACAAAAAATCATGTACATTAAGCTCCATAAGGCCAAGGACTATGTCTATTTTTGCTCACCACTATATCCCTAGCACTTAGCATAGTACCTGGTATAGAGTGGTCAGTAAAAATTTGTTAAATGAATAAATGAATGAAAAAGGTGGAAAAAGTACCGACTTTAGATTAATACATTAAGAGAAAAAAAGATTCTTATCTAAGCCAAATAAGTACTATCAAAAAACATCAGCCTCAAATCTAAAATTCTCCTGAGGGCACAACACTATTAAGTCACTCACCATCAACTGGTAGATTTGGGGTTAGATCATTAAGTTCCTCAGCTGTGAGTTTGAGTGCCATGTTTCCAAGTATACTGTCAAAGTCATGAACATTAACTTGCAACCCTACAAAAGGAAAAAAATGAAGAAATTAAAACAAAAGTCAAAGTATAATAATAAATTTTAATTCCTATGTATAATGGTTATCAATTTCACCATTAAAAAGATGCCAAGGACATTTTAAGAGTGGAAAGAGGGCCATTAATTGACTAAAATTAATCTATTCACTTACGTCCAATATTGAAAATAAGCCTACATAAAAAGCATATTGAAAAAGAGTTGAAAAACCACTCAGGTTATTTATAGCAGTAGAATAACAAATTTAATAGTTTTTAACATAAATATTCATACAAATAAGTAGAGTTTAGTTCAGGTACTGTATTTCAAGATATATTAGCTATATATATGTATATAGATATATTTTGATATCTAGGCCTAGATTTTATTATTTCCACAGCCAAATTGAGAAAAACCTAAGGTAGCTAGAATATCTTTTCAAAATAAAACACAGGAGATTATTCAATCAATATGAACATATATATGTATTAAAATTAATTATGGAAATATATATGAGTTTGACAGGAAGCAAAATTTAGTGACAAGGAGAAAACAAAAGCAAACCACAAGCATCTCAATTAATCTGCCCTCTCAATTTGCATCTCACTCACCTTTTATAGCTTTCACACAATTCAGCAACCTATTCTTATATATTTTTCCATTAGCTGTAAGAAAATACATAATATAGGTCATAAAGAATAAAGCTATATATGCAAAAGCAATACAAAAATCTCTAAGTTCAGAGATATATATCATAAAATATTTTGCTTCTATCTTCTACAAATAATAAAAATGTAGACAAAATTATTAATATGGTAAATCTGTCAATTCTTTAGCACCTGAGACATTATCAATGTCAACTAGGATAAAGCAAAAACACTTCCATTTCTTGTGTTTTTTTCTGACTTTACTCTTATTTTCTCTACTAGTATACCTATACATCACTCCTACTCCTTCTATTTCCTATAGGTCTTAACCCAACACATCTCAAAGGAATGAAAGATAATTATCAGCATTCATTCCTTAGCTCTGATGGCAAGATTTATGATTATGTATATTTTGTTAAATGACAATTAATATATTCATAAGTAGTAAAAATAGTTATATATGAGATTATAGATATTTTTGCTATCCCTAATTTATAAATTATCTATAATAAACATAGGTTATTGGATAATGCAAACTTTTAAGGATATAATCCTAACCTCAAGACTCTACTGATATTTGTAATGTGGAATAACTCCCTTGATGACTATACTAACTCTTCTGAAGGCAATCTTAACTCTCTTGAAGACTATGCTAATATTTGAAATGCCCACCATCAATTGGAAGTAATTTCTCTAGCGCCAGGTATTCCGTAGATGTGAGCTCTATCCCCAAATTTTGCAAGACATTTTCCAGGTCGCTGAAGTCAACTTCTCCTCCTTCAAAACAAAAGAAGTAGGGAAAAATGAAATATTTTCTAAATATTATAATTCCAAATTGTGAAAAAGGAATTTAGGCAAAATGATACTTGCTAAACAATAAGCAGTCAGTTGCAGATACAGGGAATGAACAGTATTCCTTTAATGCTAGTAAAAGAGGTGCTCCCATGGTGATGGTTATCAAATAATATAGCACATAGTTAAATAAAGTTTATGTCATTTTAAATTACTATAATGATAAAGATAATTGGTAAAAATAAATGTGTAATATATGGTGTGGAATAA
Source organism: Daubentonia madagascariensis (assembly GCA_023783475.1). Classification (NCBI taxonomy): domain Eukaryota; kingdom Metazoa; phylum Chordata; class Mammalia; order Primates; family Daubentoniidae; genus Daubentonia; species Daubentonia madagascariensis. Next base: position 16,679,461 of record JAKFHU010000487.1, read on the forward strand.
ATTTAGAAATCAATAGCAAAGGTTACTAAGAAAATTCCCATATATTTGGAAATTAAGAAATGCATTTCTAAATAAATCACGTCAAAAAACAAATCATAGTGGAAGTTAGAATATATTTTGAATTGAATGATAAAGATGATATAACATACTGAAACTTGTAGAATAAGGTAACGATGTACTGAGAGGGAAATTTAGTCTTAAATGCATATATTAGAAAAGATAAAAGACCAATAATCTAAGATTCTATCTCAAAAAGTTAGAAGAAAATAGTGAATTAAACCTCCCAAAAGTAGAAAAAAAAATAAATAATAAAGACAAAAACACGGAATTACTGAAACTAAAAACAAACTTTAAATAGAGAGAATCAATACAGTCAAGAGTTGGGTTTTGGAAAGACTAACAAAATTAATAAATACCTGCACTAAGATTGACAAAAAGAAAAAGGGGAGAAAACACAAATAAACAATATCTCTCGTAACAAAGGAGACATCACTACAGATCCTACAGGCATTAAAAAGATATTAAGTGGATATGATGAATATTATATAATTAATTTTATATTTAAAAGAAAGGTACAAAGTCCTAGAAAAACACAATTTAACAAAAATACAAGAAGATATATGAAATATTGATAGCCTGATATCTATTAAGCTACCAAAATGGGTAATTTAAAATCTTCCCACATAGAAATCTCCAGTCTCAGAGTGCTTCACCTCTGAAAGACACAATTGAATACAAATTCTTCCAGAGAATAGAAAAGAAGAAACCCTTTCCTATTAATTTTCAGAGACCAGAATATCTTGAAACTAAAACCTAAGAACAGTAACATTACAAGAAAAGTGTATAACAAACCAATCTGCAAAAATCTTAGACAAAATAATAATAATAACCTCATCTAGCTATATACATACTTATGCACACACACAAACAAAATCAACTGCTGTTCTATATTCCAGCAACTAGCAACAATAAAGATATTAAATGAGAATATATGTGTGTGTATACCATTTGCATTACCTAAAAAGTATAAAATACCTAGAGTAAATCTAACAAAATAAAGAAATTAAGTTGACCTAAATAAATGTAGCAATGAATCATTTTCAGTGGTGTGACACCAGCTTGAATTGGGTCACGAAAGCTGATTGTTAAATATCATGAACTTTGTAAGCTTGATTTTAAATTGTTTATAGCTTGAAATCAGCCATGGTGAGGGAATTTACATCATGGAAATTGGAAAATGCTACAAATCAAGTGGCAGTGTTTTTCAGAGAGGCCTTTTACCAGCACACCACTAATTGTCATAAGTTGGAAAACTCAATATTATAAAGATGTCAATTCTTTGTAAACTGATCTGGATTCAATAAAAACCCAGCAGGATGTATGGTTTCATTTATCTAAAGTTAAAAAAACAGGCAAAACTAATTAATTCTGTGGTCATAGAATTCAGGATTGTAAGAGTAAGGAGGAAGTATCCATGAAATGGTACTGGGGGTCTTCTGGATTACTGGTAATCTATTTCATGATCCAGATGGTAGTGAAATGGGTATGTGGATATCTTCACTTTGTGACAATTCTTAAATTGGATACATATGATTATATAACATAATAATTATATATGTCATATTTCAGTAATATATTTACCATAGAAGAAATATAGTTTAGTGTAAAGAATTAGGATCTTAAATTCATAGTAACTTCTCACTAACCTGTAATAACTTGTACTGTATCCATCAGTGATTTCATATCAGTCTTCCTATTAGCTATAAGATAAATTCAGGGAAAAAAGATTTTTAAATAATGATCCAGAAACTAGCTAAAGTTTGTTATCAGACAACATTATTTGGGTTCACTTTAATTTCATAATTCTTTTTTATGTCATTTTTAACTTTTATATTTTCTTTTTTTTTTTAATTTTTAAAATTTTTTTAATTTCAGAATATCATGGGGGTACAACACTTTGGCCATACACATTGCCCCTGTTCTGCCCGTGTCAGAGCCACAATCATGGTCATCCCCCAAACTGTGCTCCCCACATCCATTCAGTGAGAGTTTTTCCCATCCCTTCCACCCTCCTCCCACCCACCCGCCCTCAGATGAATGTTATTGCCCTGTCATTTTTAACTTTTATAATTGTTAGAAACAAAATATTATGGTGTAGCACAATAGACAACCCCCTATGTGCTCAAAGACAAAAATGAATAATAGATGTAGCAAGACAAGAACTTCCATTCCAAGAAGGCTAAGACATATAATTTCTAATTATATCTTAATGGTTTAAACACAGTATTTGGCAATATTTCCCTACAATTTCATATATGTTATTTTATTTTAATCTTTTCATACCCAATTGAAACATCCATTGAAGTATTCGGTTGAAATTAAAATTAACTCTTCCTACATGTCTATTTTAGATTTATAGTTATACTTGAGGACTACACTTATCACTCTTACCAACATTTAATTTTCCATTTCTTCTTTATTTTTATACAATAAGAGTAAAATTTAAGTGTATGTACATATGTATATGCGCCATCACACATTAAAATAACTAGACAAACATTGCTGTCCAGAAAAAGATGGCAACTACCAAATTTGAAATTTCAGCTGCCAGGCCATGTCACCATACGATTACTTCAGCTAAAGCCCCAAAGTTTGAATTCACAATACAAAAAACAATTTGAGGGTGTCAGTACATAATGAATGAATATGTAGGGTGTATGAGAGAGATATATATATCAAAATTGATGACTATAATGAACTGCTATGGTTGAAGCCACGGTTGGGGAACTAGAGCCTACCTTATGTACCTCTATCCTTTTACTTCTTCCTCCATAAACAACATTTGAAGCAATTCAATGAAACATAGTTTTTAGGGATTGCTTCCTTATTAGTAAGCTGGCCCTTGACCACTGAACCATAAAGTCTGGCCCAGGGAAAAATATGTTCTTACTGAGCTATTATAATTCCTTATAAATACAGAAAATATCATCCATGCAGGTTAATTCTCTGAAGACCCCCAGCTACCCTCTGGTAATGCCATAGGTCTCTGGTAAAAAATAAAGACCATATTTTCACCTCTAGGCTATTCCCAACAGACTTTGATACTCCATGACACTTGGAATTGCTAGCGATACATTTTTACAATACACCAGAAGTAAATATGAGTCTTGACCAGAGAAATTCTTTGTTTTTCTTTAGGAATCATTCTGTCAATGTCTATTCATTTGCTTATTCATTCTGTCATTCACTCATTTACTCAGTCATTTGTCCATCTCTCATTTAACATTTATGGAGTGCCTACTTATATGCCAGACACTCTTCCAGGTATTTGATATAGAAAGATGAATAATATACCCTTACATTAATAGGCAAATAAACATAAATACACAATTACAATGCACTGTGGCATATATAATGAAAAATACATGCACAGTTATTCAGAGGAAAGGTATCTAATGTAGCCTGGGCAGTTAAGGGAAAACTTTCTGAAAAAGGTCCCTCTTGACTCTGATAAGTAATGAGGAGGTGTTAGTTAAATGAAAGGGAAGGAGAGACTCTCTGAGCAGTGGGGACATCATAAACAAAATAGGGAAGACATAAAAAGCATGATATAAAATAAAAGTGATATAAAGTGATTTTATTCCATTTCATAAAATGGAATAAAAGTTCAATATTATACTAGATTAGATAGATAAGCAGGGTGCAGATTATGAAGGAACTTGTTTTCCATATCAAGAGACTTAAGACATTTTTTAGTACATGACTGAAAGCCATTAAATGCTTTTAAATTGAGGCATGATATGGTCAGATATGCATTTTATATAGATCACTCTGACGGCTGTTTTGTAGAAGCCATTGTAGTAGCTAAAACCAGGAATGAAAGGACCTGAAACATGGCAGTGACAGCAGGGACAGAGAGACATTCATGGATTTATATATGGGATTTTTTCAATGTTTTATTATGAAAATTTGCAAACATACAGCAAAGTTGGAAAAACTGCACAATGAACATTCATATGCCCATCAACTAGATTCTATTAACATTTTACTATACTTGCTTTGTCACATATCCATCCATCTATCCATCCATGTATAGTAATTTGAGGTAAAATTGGCATGATAGAGCAATAAGTCCAGATAGTGGGTGATAGGAAACAGGAGGGAACAAAACATGAATCCCATATAACTAGCTTATGTGACTAAATAGTAAGTGATAGCGCAAATGAGACAGAGAATACAGGACTAGGAGACAGTTTGGGCAGTGAAATAATGAATTCAGTTTTAAATATATCAAAAAAATGCCTCCTATGGAATATCTAAGTAGAAATGTCTAACAGGCATTTGGATATACCAGTCTTCAGTCCAAGAGAGAGGTCTGCATAAAAATACAGATTTAAAGGCCATCAGTATGTAGACAACAGGTAAAACCACAGATATCAGTGGTATTTCTCAGAGAGAGTATATAAAATGAAAATCAGAGAAGAATGAGAACATCTGGATTGAGGGAACAACACAGAAGCCAAGAGAACAAAATTTCAAGAAGGTCAGAATTATCACCAATATCAAACACAGCAGAGAGTGCCAATAAAAACCAGAATGAATAATGTCTAATGAAATAGGCAAATGGCAAGTGTCCTTAGAGATATTTCAGTAGTGTTAGAGGGCTGAGTACAAAAACATAAATGAATGGGAAATGTGAAAAGGATATACATTAACTTTCTTCTATTCATTTCCTTCCCCATTCTTTTATTCTGTTTCCTGAACATTCACAGATGTGAAAAATGGTCTTGGAATCAATCTAGTCAAATGCTTTGCATTATATATTGATTTAGAAAATGAAGACAGGTTTTGTTCTTACTCTATAACTGGGTATTTTTTCTGAGAATTTGCAAGGTTTTTATTATCCCCAAATTAATCTGGTTCCAGAAATACTCATATATAAACCCTCAAAACCAAGTTCTTCTGAAGGATTTTTTTATATCTAAAATGAGTCACCATCAACTGGAAGGTTTCTTGTCAGCTCTCCAAGTTCTTCTTTGGTGAGTTCAATCCCCATGGTTCCTAGTATGTTGTCCAAGTCTCTGCTATCTACCATCTCTCCTTAGGAAAAGAGAAAGAAATACGAAAATTTCTACTAATGCTGAAATTTCCCACTTATTTTGCCTATGCATTATAGATTTTTCTTTTTCACCAGAAGACTTAAGACAACTGGAACCTGTTTAATTCTACACAGTGATTCAATATGGTTAGAATTGAGCTCACGTCCATTCAATCTTTTTGGGGGAATAAACATACATACCACAAATTTCCAAAGGGAAGAAAATTACTTTTTAGTGTGTTACTCTTATGATAAAAACAGGAAGTTCTAGTGAAATGAGAAAATTACTATGGTTGGAGTAAAAGCATATAGGTTTGAATATTGTTCTCTACTATTTATTACCTTTTGAAACTTATTTGAATAACTTAACTTCATTGATTTCCAGTTTTCTGTTGTATGAAATGAAGTTGACTCTACCCATCTCACAGAGTTTCTGTGAGGATAAAGTCACACGTGAGAAGACCTAGAACACCATCAGGGATATAGCAGGTGCCTCATATATTTTAATAACTACTTCTGAGCCAAAGCAGGATTGGTTTTCTTTTTCAACCCAAATTAAATTCATTGCCTAAGCTAACCACAGTCACCAATGGTGATTCTTGTGTTCTATATTTCACAATCAATCTAAAATAATATATTCAGTCTCTTCTCTAGGAAAGTTTATTAAAATGCATATAAATATGATCAATATAAATAAACCAAAAATATGAGACATTCTGCCAAGATAAAATAATTTAAGTTATATTGGATACCTATGTTGGAGAGCAGCAGGATTCCTTATTAAGTGATTAGGAACTAAGATAAGAAGTAAATTGAGAGTTATTTGTTAATTCATCACCCATCTTACCTTTGAAAGGTTTCAAATCCGATAAGATTTCATTGTAACAGCTTCCCAGACTTAGTTTATGTCTCTATTGTAAAATATATCTAATCATATATGTATGGGTATTATTATAATTTACTCAATGAAGAAAAACATTTAAAAAGACTAATATTTAACTCAGAAGACAGACATTTAGCAAAGATTATATAATTGAATTGTTCATCTTTGTGATGGTTCTTGTCTTTCTTTGAGATGAAGAGTAATTCTCAAATAGCACGGGTATCAGGAAAGACATTCTTAGGTTTTCTATAATAATGGAACCAGTTCCTTACTAATGAGTAATATAATTCAGAGTAATAACAATAAATTTTAGACCATGCTCTCTTACACTACAGCTAAGTCAATACAAATCTTTCATAGCCTTTCCCCCAAGTTTGAAATTGACAAGTAATTCACGCCTTTTGACACTGAACTTATTTTCATAATGCTAGAGTTTTCTCTCTTTGGCATTTTCACCTGGCCTCACATGCCCCTGTTCCAGAAATTCTATCAAATGGGTGTGGATCTGTGAGCAAGTGCATACATAGACAACCTTCAACTGATAATCCCAAAACCCCACTTACATGGAATACCATGAGCCCATAAATAGAATTTGAGGCTTTGGGGAGATAGAGGAGCAATGGAGTGATTGATCTTTGCCTCTTCCCACCTCTTTTCAATTCAAGTCTGCTTGATTTGCTTTTGCACACTATAATTACTTAATTACCTTGATTCCTGATTTCTTCAGGACAAGTAAAAATTTTAAGGATTCAGAAGTAGTTTGAAACTTCTGAATAAAGGCTGAATAAAAGCTCTCTCTCTCTTTATTTCTCAAAGATCCACATTCAGCAGATAGGAGCCAAGAGTAGAGGTGGACAGTAACAGGCCACCACATTACAGCAAGGAGACACAACAGAAAGATTTCCCAACACATCAGGCTTTTCTTCTAGAGTCAGTCACTGGCACAAGAAGCAGCACCTGAGAGATGGCATGACACATGACCTGTGAAGTTCATTCTAAGCTGTCCAAAATAGTGGCACACACCTTAGGAGTACACGATTGTAGAAACCAGGTAGACATCTGAGAACTTAGTATATGCAGAAATAGGAACAGAGGCTGAAGGTATCACACCTTTCAGGACAGATAATATTTGCAAAGAGAGAAAAGGGAAGAGGGCAATTCAGATGGCATACATAGGGTTTGAATTCTACACCTGATACAGAGATGAAACTATTCGGTGACAGTGATGGTGGGGGGTGAAAATCAATCCAATGTGGGGACAGGCTGCCATATTATCAGCATACCAGGCCTCTGCAGGGTCCTACCAGACAATTCTTTTATCCAGAGAAAGCACAGATGTGAACTCAAGTAGCATCTCCCCTTATTAACCTTCAAACTGGAAGCAGATGGGCAAGAGGTACCCAAGCCCTGCTGGAATGCATTATAAACTCTGGCAATCACAGAACCACAAAAGGCCAGAGCATCAACACCTATGGGCTAACTGGGGTTCAGCTGGGAGAACTGGAATGGAGCACTCTGCGTACCACCAGGACTCAAATATCAGGAGGACTTAATAAGAGAGAGTACACAGGGACATCTAGAAGCAGAAAGTAAAGACTTGGCTTCTGGGGTTTAGGAGAACTATTTCCCTGTAAACTGGGATACACACACACACAAAAAAAGGGAACCAAGGTAGGAATTCAGACCAAGATGAAGCTGAAAGAAGAAACAATACAGGGACCAGTCACTAGCAATTGGGCATAAGCAAGAGGTACGTTGCATGGTAAGAAACAGCTACTGGTGCTAGAACTAGCACCTAGTTAGAACTAGGTGGGCAGCCAGGATGATGGGATAGGAAGGAACTTTCAGTTATGAAGATCAAAAGGATGTTGAAGCCAAGAAATAATTACAATCTGGAGTCTTAAACCATTATTTTCCACCAACCAAAACAGTATGGCTATAGAACGTCACCTTAACCTGAACTAGTTTCACGGTATCCAAGAAACATGAGAAAACATGCATTTAAGACAGTCTCATAAAATTCCATACTCTAGGATTCCATTTCTATGATATTCCCACACACAAAACTATATTGATGGAGAATTTATCAGTGGTTAACAGCCTAAATAATTTTTTTAATTTAAAAAAGATAAGGCAAATTCAACTCACAGAGAAAGAGAAATGGAATTTATAAAATAGTTTAAGTTTTTTAAAAAAAGCACTTCTCTGATTTGCCTTAAAGATTAGTAATATCTCCACAAAAATATGGAAGCTAGGTCAAAATCATTTTACCCTTGAAGCAATTGTTAGTGACACCCCGTCATGCTAAAATGTACGCACAGGTATAACATTTTTAATTCTATTAATGTACTTTTCTTTTTCACATTTCCTTTTTTCCATGCAACCTTTCCCTGTTTAGCCATAGAATTTATACTACCTCAGAAGAAAAAAATATTTTTGATTTTTAAAAGCTACTTTTACAGAGCAAAACTTGAAGTTCTGACGTTTAGTTTTATTGTAAACTGAAGGGTTGAGAGGTCAAAGACTACATACAGGAAGCAACTTTCCTCTTCCTACACCCTACTTGATAAGAAGAGGGAGCAAAAACTCTACTTTATGGTTTAAGAAAGTACAATTGGGAGGAGAAATAGTTACAGGGACATATCTTTTCACCTATCTGTCTATCTATCATCTTTCATCTATTTATTTCTCTTTATATGGAGAGAAGGTTTAAATTTGCTTGCTGTCTGCTGTCCACCCCTCATTTCCACCCTCAACACCCCTCTCTAAGTCCAACCTTGAGAGGAGGTAAGACAGAAGAAAAACTCCAGATATGCTGATGGGACAGGGGTGTGGGTTTGAAAAAAGCAACAAAGATTTGTATCATACTTCTTGTTTGGAACTTTGTGAAGTTACCACCTCACTAGTGCCCAGGCATCAGCATTCGATTATTATACAGAAGAGATATTGTGGCATGGAGTGTGTAGGCAGAGAGAGGTCTAGAAATACACTACCCCTTTTTCTCCTTTGGTTTTTGTGTGATATGGAAGGGGTTCAGTTATTCCCATGTACTCCCAGTGAGGAATGTGGAAGGTATTTCAGAGATGAAATCCAGTGAGTCTGCCATGAGACATCAAGTCAAGGGGCAAGATGATTCCTAACAGAGGCTATGGGGTAGACAGCCCAGTCTGGGGTCTGATAAAATACTTAACTGAGACTCAGAGAACTTTATCACTAGTGAGTGCTAAAGCTGAGCCAAGTTAGTGAAAGAAGGACCACAGAACCTTGACTTTGCTGAGAAAACAGACCACAAGCAGTGGACTTAAGCAGGAGAGGTCAGCAGGATCCCTGGGACCCATGAAATACGAGACATTGCTAAAGAGACTACCAAGAACCCAGATAACACCGCAATGTCTGGCTGCCCTCCTGTACCACCAGGAGGACAACCAAGCTTTCCTTATACTGGGGTGCCTTTCTAAAGGGAAGTGGGGGAAAGACCTGAAAACTGATAATTTCCCAAAATGAACTGTGTCAACCAAAAAGAGGCTATTTTTTGTTTTAAACCAGAATAAACTGGGTTACCCTTAACAGGCCAATTTGAGTCCTACCCTCACACCTTCCAACACCCCACTCAGCCAAAATAGGATGGGGGACTGAGAGAGAAATGGGATCAGTTAGAAAAAATAAAGAACACACCATGTTTATTGTGCACTTCAGTTTGTATTGTGTTAAATGTGAATTTGCTACATACACCCACCTATTTCTTTAATATTTTTTCCTTCTGTACCTCTTAGACTCATTTCTCTCTTTTTTATATTTAGACTTTAGGCCTATCAGTAATTCTAGTACACAATTAGGAATTGTTTAATCCTGATAGCAAAACCCATAAGTGAATGGTTTGCTAGTATCAGTATACTAAAAATTCAATCACAAAACAGTTTTCTCTTTCATTATACAGTTATATTGAACTAAAGTTTTTCTCAATGTATTTTATGAGATTGGTATAGACCTGGAAATTGTCACACACAAGCCTCAAAACAAAGCTCCCCTGAAGGGAAATTCTGCAGCTGAATGTTCCCTTATCTGTGACTTTAATTGACATTCCCCAGAATATTTTGAAAGTCACTGGAATGAATTTCTTTTCCTTTGAAAGGTTAGGAAAAGAGCCCAGAAAAATGTTTAAGAATAATTTAATAATTTCAACATAAGCAAAATGCCTCACATGCTTGTATCACTCTTATTCAACTATAAATGAGAATAGAGATATGAGAAATCTCCAATTCATTACATAGTCAAAATAAAGAGTCATGTTCTGGCAATACTCTTTCAATTCTAGGCCAGAAATTATATTATATTTCAGTAACCTAAATGATTCTACTAACAGGTAGTGTTGTTATTTTCTCTTGAATTACGAGGCTGGTTGTCTATAAATATACAGATGAAATCTGAAGAAAAAAATGCATACATTTTATCCTGATATTTACCTTCTAAGCCTCTAATCCCTCATCTATAAAATGAAGATTATAATAGTACCTACATCTTAGATATAATAGTAATAAATTAATTAATGTATGCAAAACACTGAACATGGTGCCTGCTACATAGAAAGTACCCACTAAAGAGAGTAGTCATTATTATTTTTATTATGCTGACTTAGGTTTCATATTTCTACAGTGTAACAAGTGAAGCATACTATTGGTAAAACCTCTAGAGAATGGAGGACTTCTGTCAAGAAACAATCGTATAGTTTTATTTTGAAAACATTGAAATTCAAAGTCAAAGTAGTTCATTAGAAAACATTTTTATTAATTAATAAAGTGGCAGAAGTTACAAGGCAATGGTTTAATATTCAAAATACTGTTGCAAAAATATACTTTAAAAAGCATTAGTATTTCAGTTTTACATCAACTTCTTACCTGTAACAGGTATAGCTTCTTTCAGTAGTTTAGTACGTTTAACTTTCCAATCACCTGTAAACAAGGTACAAATCACAGAGATCACAATAAGATTCAAAAAAACAATGTGACAGCACATTAGAAATCAACAATTTCTCATGATTTTCACTATAATTGTATTTCTATCATCCCCCCATACACACCATAAGAACATGAAAAATGAACATTCTGAAAGTAGTACAAATGCTTTTTTGGTTAAAGTATTATGATGTTAAACTCTATTTATAGCATTAGAGCAAAAATTTAAAGATTTAAGAGTATTCTCCTCCAAACTCATCATTTTTATTTCATCTCCTGACCTCTATAATCTGCTTTCTTTCACTCAAGGAAAGAAAACTAAATTTAATGAGTGTCTACCAAGCCGTGCAGCATTATGAGTGCTTTCATAAACCATATCCCAAACTTCCTTGAAGTTATCATGACTTTTTTTTAACATATAAAGAAGTTCATCCTCAGAAAAGAACCTTGCCTAAATCACAAAGTTAGTATGAGATTGAAAACCTTATCTGTCAGATTCCTGCATTAGCATTTGTTCCATTCCACCAAGTAAACCAGACTGCTGGGCAGGATTTAAAAACAGCTTACAATCACTTGCACTAACATTCTTAAAACTGACCATGACCACACTTAGTCCTCAGTGAGTACATTTGCTAATCTGATATTCCTAACCCCTAAATTATTTTCACTTATATTTTATGCCTATATATTTCTTTTCCCCCTTTAATCTAATGCACCTTTCAGAACAAACACCAAGTTTTGCACATTTTATAACTCTCTTCTCCAGAGCCTAGCACAGGGTTTTGCACAGGTTTTGTTTCTTTGAATTTAGTTCAAGAAACATGGAATATTCTAAAATGTCATGAAGGTGATGCTCAGTTCAGGAAAATGAAATTGCTTACTTTTGGACTGAGTTCTCTTAACATATGTATCAACTGTCTTTGGTACTAAAAAAAATAGAGTTTTAGGAATGTGAAATCATAAACCCACAATTCCAAGTTCTCCTTGCAGGCTACAAGATGTAGGGAGTGGTGTCTATAATTCTCATAATTACCTGGCTGATTGTATGACAGTTCTTCAAATTCCTTATCAAAGAAATTCATTTTCTCCAGAATAGTGTCAAGGTTATTGTCATCAACCTTCTCCTCTTAGAAAAGAGAAAGAACCATGAAAAAGACATGACTTTACAACACAAAAACAATAATATCAATACTATGTTCAAAATCTATCCAAGTGGCAATGAGGTTTAATATCAGTATTAGAAGTAAAATTTATTTCACCAGGCTTATATTAAAGAAAAAACTACTCAGCAAAAGTTCTAAAAGGAGGTTGACTCCAAGCATCAGTTCAAATGGCACTCTTCTCTATCCGGTATTCCCTAACTATTCTATCTAAAATAACCCTGCCACTCTTGGTCATATTACCTTCTTTTTCTTCCATAGCATTTATTGCTTTCTAAAATTATCCCATTTTTATTTATTAATTTCTCTCTCACCTAATAAGGAAATAAAAATTGAGACAATCAGGGAAATATGAACACAAACTGGATATTTAATAATGTAAGGAATAATTGGTAAAAATTTAGCATGATAATGGTTTACTAGTCATATTTTTAACTCACTAAGGAAATGTGAATTCCATGAAGGCAGGAACATTATCTGATTCAACACTGTATCTCATACACCTGGAGAAGTACCTAGTACTATAAGAGCTCCGTGAATGATAATTTACTGAATGAATTAAAGCACTGAAGGCAAGCAATCTAATACTAAAACTTTAGACCAATAAGTGAAGCTTATTTTTGTTGTCCAGACTATCTAGAAAGGTAGTCTCCATCGCTGATAAAATCCTGAGTTCTCTACTTCACTTTTTTTTTGCATAGACACAGAGGTTGATTCTTTTCCTCACCTATCAAGATTGGAACTTCTTTCCAAGACACAAAATAGTTTATCATGAGATATTAACTGATAAATATCTAAAAGAAAAATAAAAACAATGAGCAATTGGCAAGGCTGACAATCTAATGACTAGAAAATGGTATAAGAATCAAAGAAACAGGTTTACGGTTATTGCCTTTTCATCTTACTTTTAAGAGCCTCCATTACATCTATTGGCTTCATGTGATTTCTTTTTCCCCCAGGTATAATAAATGGCAAATATATAATAATTCATAAACACTGTTGAAGATTCCAACATTCTATAAATAAATTTGGAAAGTTAAAATTTCTTTTAGAATTTTGCATCATAGCCTTTCCAAATGAAATGAAGTGGGACAACTGGAATACTTTTGTAAAAATTAGTAATATGATGATTAGCAACTTACGTCCATTCTTAATCATTCCATACTCCCACCTATTCCTACCACCCTATCCTGATTATTTAGAAGCAAATTTCAGACATCATATTACATCATTTATAAATATTTCAATATGTATTACTAAAATATAAGAACACTTAAAAATATGACTATTAAACCATTATCATGCTAAATTTTTAACAATTATTCTTTACATTATTAAATATTCAGTTTGTGTTCATATTTCCCTGATTGTCTCAATTTATATGCAGTTTGTTTAACTAATGATCCTAATAAGGTCTGTTCTCTGCAATTGCAAATGCTGTTACATCTCAAGTCCCTTTTAATCTATATGTCCCTTCTTTATCTCATTTTTCCCTATGCTTTTTTGGTTGAAAAGACCAACTGTTAGCTCTATAGCGTTTCCCATAATCTGGATTTTGATTATTACACCCCATGATGTGGTTTGACATGTTCTTCTGTTCCCTATTTTTTTCTGTGAATTGGTAGTTAAATAGGCTTGACCAGATAGAGGGTTAATTTTTTGGAAAAAATAACTCATAGCTACAGGCTATGTTTCTATATTTTCATCAGGAAACAATGTCTACTTTTCTCTATTTTTTTTGTGATAGTAGTGACCACTCATAATTATAGTCTACACCCATTAAATTATTAAGGGTTGTAAAATCTTCATATTCAATTTCAATCATTCCTTTTTTTTTTAGCTACAATACATTTATAAAGACAAACTTTCCCAATTCAATTATTTGGCTACTATAAGTTATAATTTATATAGAAAATGCTTGATTGTTTCCTTTTATTTACCAGTTTCAAAATAATTTGTATTCAAGGATCTTCCAATGATGACCAGTGATGATTTTGTTTGATGTTTGTTTTGTTGTTTCATTTTTGAGTATCATTTAAAAACTCATGGATTTAAAGATTTGTTTCAAATTACTGTAGTTATTCTTAGTGATACTCAAATTGTCCTATCTTTGGCCAGAAAGAACCTATTCAAGTCAGTTCCTGAGTCCTTTTGATACAAACCTAGTAGTATTTGACAGTTTCATTGCTCTCTGGCATTATAAAATATTCCAGGCTCTTCTTGTACATTTTCTTCCCTATACATGGGATCAGTCACTTCTCAAAAAAGCCATGCTTCCTTTTGGAGGTAGGACATGGTATTTGGAGACCAAAATTTGGGTTTTAGGGGTAGTATTGTTATAAAAATATATTTGGTCTTTATCCCCAGTTCCTGTCACAGAGTGATGGCAGTGTCTTTTGTTATTTATAAGGAGCCCCTCCAGACCATACCTGAGTTTATACTAATGAGGTGACTCATGGCAAAGGTCCCTAGATAGCTTCAGGGGGCTAGTTACCAGGAAAATCAACCATATCATTACAGGGTTTGAACTTTTAGTCCCAACCCTGTCCCCCGGCCTCTGAAGAAGGGAGAGGGATTAGAGGTGGAGTACAATCACATAACCAATGATTTAATCAGCCTGCCCATATAATAAAACTCCAGATAAAACTCTGAAAAAATGAGGTTTAGAGAGCTTCTAGATTGGTAAACACATTGATGTACTAGGAAGGTGACATTCCTAAAGAGGGCATAGAAGCTGTGCTCCCACCCACCCACCTTGCCACCCTATGCATCTCTTCATGTAGCTGTTCATGTGTATCCTTTATAATAAGCCAGTGTTTTCCTGAGTTCTGTGAATTTTTCTCATAAACTTGTGAACCTAAGGGGATGGAGGGTTGTGGGAACCTCCCAATTTTGAACTGGTTGATCAGAAGTATGAGTGGCCCTCTGACTTATGGCTGGCATCTAAAGTGAGGGTAGTCTTGTGGTATTGATCCCTCTTAACCTGTGGGTCCATGCTAACTCTAGGTAGGTAGTGTCAGAACCGAATTGAATTGTAGGACACTCAGTGTCCAAAAATTGGTTATTGGAATGACACAGGGGTGCTCACTGATAATAGGTTAGTAATTGTTTCTAGGCCTTTTCAGTGGACGTAATTAGGAATTACGCATTTTTAAGATAAATTACATCATGAATTCATAGTAATATCTGCCATATAATCATAGTAATATGAATGTTTTAAGTAAATCTTATTTATCTAAGTTAGTATTTCCTTTCTCCCATGCCAAAAGTCATACCTCTCAACAACATCAACATAATGACTCATTTGCTTTATCCCACAGAATATACGTAAGAGTCTCAAAATAATGCCACCAAAGCTAACAATAATAACCTAATTGTTGAAAATATTTTAAGGGTTATTATTGTTATTATTATTTGCAGATCTTGTTGCCCTTTGATATCCTACTTGGGGGTGCAGAGTCAAATTATTTTTTATAAAATTGTTTGCAGTAGCTTCTCTCTATGTGGTTATGCCACCAAATCAATACAAAGTTAGGTTCATTTGATTTTGCTTTCAATTTTTAGGAATCGTTTTTTAAAAAATTGTTAATTATATAAAATGTTTACAAGAATACAAAAGTCAAATCCTTATACAAAAGAGGATACATTTTTTAAGTGCAGACTTTTCCAGTCTTATTCACCTTGTTCCTTCCCATCCCTTAGTAACTATTTAAAAATTGTATAGTTCACACTTCCATTTCTCTTTCTTTTTAAATCAACTTTGTCGAGACATAATTCACATACAACAAGCCACAATTTAAAGTGTTCGATCTGATAAGTTTTGACAAATCTATACACCCATGTAAACACCACTGGAATTATGATATAAAACATTTCCATCACCCCACAAAAGTTCTCTTTTTATGCAGTTAGTCCTCTAAAATATAAATCCAAACAATCACTGATGTGCTTTCTGGTATTATATTTGCTTGTTCTAGAATTTTATAAAAAGAGTATGATACAGTCAGTATTATTTTGTGTTTCTCTTCTTTCACTCAGCATATTTTTGAAATTCATCCAGGATGTTGCATGTATCAATAAATTGCTCATTTATATTGTTGAGTAATATTCCACTGTATGAATATACAGTACTTTGTTTATCCTTCATGGATTGATGAACATTAGGGTTGTTTCCAATTTTTAGCTATTATGAATAAAGCTGCTATGAACATTCATGCACAAATATTTATGTGAACATACATATTTATTTCTCTTGGAAAAACATCTAGGAGTGGGATTGCTGAGTCTTATGGTAAGTTTATGTTCAACTTTTTAAGAAACTACCACACTTATCTCCACAGTGATTAGAATACCATCTAGCAATTGTATGAGTTCCAGTTGCTCCATGTCACTGCCAATACTTGGTATTGTCAATCTTTTTATTTTTAGCTACTCGAGTGGATGTATAGTGGTGTCTATTTACATTTTAAATTGCATTTCTCTAATGACTAATAATATTCAGCATCCTTGTGGTCACTGGCCACTTATATATATTTTGTCAAATGTTCAAATCTTTTGCTTATTTTTATTGGTTTGTCTTGAGTTGTAAGAGTTCTCAATATTCTGAATACCAGTTCTTTGTCATACGTTTTGCAGATACTTTCCTCCTAGTCTGTGCCCTTTTATTTTCTTAACCATTTCTATCAAAAAGAGAAGCTATTAATTTTGATGGAGTCTAATCATTTTTTTCTTTCATGCTTAACACTATTTGTCACCAAAGCAATCTTTGTCTACCCCAAAGTCACAAAATTATTCTCCTATATTTTCCTCAAGAAGTTCTCCTTGGGGCCAGAAATACAAATAATTGACTTTGACTAATAAATGAAATTTGGCTGTCTTCACTGAATTTCGGGATTACTGTCTATTGACTAAGTTCATTGGAAACAATCTAATATACACTGTTTTTCAAAGAGTGGCAACTTCCAAGCATATTCCCCATAAAAATTCAGAAAAGTTAGATCCTATTTAAAGAATGCAATAGGTACTAGTCTTCAAAATGCAAATAATGAAAGAATTGTATGTTACATGTGGTGAATAGCTAATCAATATGAATTAAGATTTCTTATTTTAGTCATAATTTTGCACTTACCTTTTTTTTTAAGAACCTTAACTTCATCCAGAAGTGAAGTTAGATCTACCTTTCCATTAGCTGTAAAAAAAAGAAATAATTTCAACAACAGAATGTTTTATGTATCAAATCTAATATTATACACAAAAATATACAATAAATATTTGACTCAGAATCAGGAAACTGCAATGATGGAATAAGAATCAGATCACACCTATGGGCCCTTCAGCCTACCCCCATTTCTAGTCCAAGGACTGCTGAAACACTAATTTCCTAACGTCTTTCTCGCTTTCTCTATTTCTTTCTATCTTACTTTCAGACCTTCCCTTTCCCTCTACATCAACTCATTTACCTTCTTACTTTCCTTTATCTGTTTTCTTTTCCTAAGCTAAGTCACAGATAGCAGAGTCACTTTCAGATATTGCTTAAACCTGCCAGTGACACCAAAGAATAAGAGAGGACAATATTTTACATATTAGGAGTTAACCTTTCTGAATACATTTCAAAGCTCCAATATGGTAAAATAATGTAGTTTAATGAATCCTCATTGATAAGTTTAACTTCCTCTGAAAATAGCAGCAATGCCAGAAATGTTTACCATCAATTGGTAGATGTTCTTGTAGACTCTGAAATTCCTTATTTGTAAGCTCCACTCCCATCTTCTCCAGAATATTGTTTAGCTTTTTAGGATTAATCTTCCCCCCTTAAGAAAGATGAGACAAATTAAGAAAAAAAATCTATCTATGCGTATATATACATGCACGCACACACACATATATAATGTCTGAGACAAGGACACTATATTTCTGCACCTTGTGTTTCTCAGTTTCAATGTAAAAAGCAAAGTTACACAATGAAATCTGTTTCAAAATTCATATAAAATAAAGGGAGGCTGAGGTGGGAGGATCACTTGAGCCCAGACATTTGAGGTTGCAGTGAGCTATGATCATGCCACTGCACTCCAACTTGGGTGATAGAGCAAGACCCTCTCTCTAAATAAATAAATAGCAAACTCAGAAATAGAACCTAATGTCATTAATCCTTGTTTAAGGATCAGAATTATGTCTCTGATGATCAGCCTAAACCAAATTTTAAAAATGTGTAGTTGGTAATTATCCACTACTAAATTTCACCAAGTAGATAATAATTCAATTATTCTGGCCATTAGTTACTGCCTATACCAGGAGCAGTATTTCTTCCCTTCTACCTCATCCCACGCTTCTAGGTTTCCACTTACTTATTTAGTTACTAAAATAACTTGAATATTGCAGATTTATAACAGCAGTGTTTCTGTGCAGGTCTCAAACACAACCACTTTAACAAAGCCAGAGTACACCATATTAGTTAGAAAAAATATATAAAGATATCATAGAAGTGGTTCAATGTTATAGTAGTACAGATTCTCTGCCCATGAAACAAATTCAGTATCAACGGACACAAATTATAAATCAATAAAATACGATTAACATTTTATTACTCATGAAGTAATATACACTAAAATAATATACACTAAAAACCAAAGCCAAAATTTTCAATGCAAAATATAAAAGAAAATAAAAGGAAATATAACAAAATATGGATGTTGGTTAGTTTTGTCTTTGGTTGTAAACTAGGGGTGATTTTTTTGCCCTCTTTATGCTTCCTTTGTTTTCTCCAAGTTTTGTATATTATGAATATAAATTCTTTTAATCATGGACAAACACTTAATAGGCTTTATTAAAATAATATTTCAAAGGCTCAAGATTTTAGTTTTATGTCTTTTTATTACTTACTCACCTGTAAGAGTCTTTATAGTATCCATCAATTTAAGTTGACTTATCATCCCATCAGCTATGAGAAAAGATACAAGGTTTTAAACAAAAGGAATAATGATATGGGACAAAAAGCACTATAACTTGAAGTTATAAAAATTACTATAAACAGCAAATCTTTTAAAATTCAATTTACTTTTTAATTGCCAAGTAAAAATTATATATATTTATGTTACACAATATGATGTTTTGATATATGCATACATTGTGGAATAGCTAAATCAAGCTTTTTAACATATGCATTGCCTAACATACTTATTATTTTTTGTGGTTAGAATACAAGTCTACTCTCCTATCAATTTTCAAATATATAATACAGTGTTATTAACTATAGTCACCGTGATGTACAACTGACCTCTCCAACTTATTCCTCCTGTCTAACTGAAATCCTATATCTTTTGATCAGAAACTCCCCATTTCCTCCACTCTCCAGCCTCTGGTAACCACTATTTTACTCTGTTTCTATGAATTTGACTTTTTTAGGTTCCACATATAAGCGAGATCAGGAAGTATTTGTCTTTCTGTGGTAGTTCTATTTTTTAATTTTTTGCTGAATCTCCATATCATTTGCCATAATGACTATACTAATTTACATTCTCACCAACAGTGTGTAAGGCTTCCCTTTTCTCCACATCCTTGCCAACACTTCTTATCTTTTGTCTTTCTACTAATAGCCATTCTAACAGGTGTGAGGTAATATCTCATTGTCATTTTAATTTGGATTTCCCTGATGATTAGTGATGTTGAGCATTTTTTCAAATACTTTTTGGCCTTTTGTATATTTTCTTTTTTTAAATTTCAGAATATTATGGGGGTACAACACTTTGGCTATATATATTGCCCATGCACTGCCCGTGTCAGAGCTACTATCGTGGTCATCCCCCTGTGCTCCCCAAATCCATTCAGTGAGAGTTGTCCCATCCCCTCCATCCCCTCCCGCCTGCCCACCCGCTGATGAATATTATTGCCCTGTGTGATGTAAGTGTTGATCAGTTAGTACCAATTTGATGGTGAGTACCAGTGGTGCTTATTTTTCCATTCCTGTGACACTTCGCTTTGAAGAATGGGCTCTAGCTCCAACCAGGATAATACCAGATGTGTTAATTCACTATTGTTTTTTACTGCTGAGTAATACTCCATGGTATACATATACCACATTTTATTAATCCACTCGTGTATTGATGGGCACCCAGGTTGTTTCCACATCTTTGCAATTGTGAATTGTGCTGCTGTAAACATTCGCGTGCAGATGTCTTTATTATAGAATGTCTTTTTTTCCTTTGGGTAAATACCCAGTAGTGGGATTGCTGGGTCAAATGGTAATTCTACTTTTAATTCTTTGAGGTATCTCCATATTACTTTCCATAGAGGTTGTACTAATTTGCAGTCCCACCAGCAGTGTATGAGTGCTCCTATCTGTCCGCATCCCCGCCAACATTTGTTGTTTGGGGATTTTTTGATATGAGCCAATCTCACTGGAGTTAAGTGATATCTCATTGTGGTTTTCATTTGCATTTCCCTGATGATTAGAGAAGTTGAGCAATTTTTTATATGTTTGTTGGCCATTATTCTGTCTTCTTTTGAAAAGTTTCTGTTCATGTCCTTTGCCCATTTTTTAATAGGGTTGTTTGATTTTTTCTTGTTGATTTTCCTAAGTTCTGTATAGATTCTGGTTATCAGCCCTTTATCAGAGGTGTAGCATGCAAATATTTTCTCCCATTCTGTAGGTTGTCTGTTCACTCTAGTGATAGTTTCCTCGGCTGTGCAGAAGCTTTTTAATTTGATCAGGTCCCATGTATTTATTTTTGTTGCTGCTGTGATTGCTTGGGGGGGTCTTCTTCATAAATTCTTTGCCTAGGCCAATGTCCATAAGAGTTTTTCCAACGTTTTCTTCAAGAATTCTTACGGTTTCATGTCTTAGGTTTAGATCTGTTATCCATTGTGAGTTGATTTTTGTGAGAGGTGAGAGGTGTGGGTCCACTTTCAGTCTTCTACATATGGCCATCCAGTTTTCCCAGCACCATTTATTGAATAGGGAATCTTTTCCCCAGTGTACGTTTTTGTGGAATTTGTCAAAGATCAGGTGACTGTATGAGGTTGGTTTTATATTTGGGTTCTCAGTCCTGTTCCACTGGTCTATGTCTCTGTTCTTGTGCCAATACCATGCTGTTTTGATTACTATAGCCTTGTAGTATAGTTTGAAGTCTGGTAGACAGATGCCTCCCAATTTGTTCTTTTTGCTTAAGATTGCTTTGGCTAGACGGGGTCTTCTCTGGTTCCACACAAAGCGTAGAATTATTTTCTCTAGATCGGCAAAAAATGATGTTGGTATTTTGATAGGGACTGCATTGATTCTGTAAATCACTTCAGGTAGCAAAGCCATTTTTACAATGTTGATTCTGCCTATCCAAGAGCATGGTAGGGTTTTCCATCTGTTTACATCCTCTGCAATTTCTTTTCTCAGTGTTTCGTAATTCTCTCTATATAGGTCTTTGACCTCCTTAGTTACATATGTTCCTAAATATTTAATTTTCTTTGGCGCTATTGTGAAAGGTATTGCGTCTTTAATTTGTTTCACGGCTTGATTGATATTAGCATATATGAAGGCTATGGATTTGTGTGTATTAATTTTGTATCCTGAGACTTTGCTGAATTCATTTATCAATTCCAGTAATCTCTTGGTTGAATCTTTGGGGTTTTCTACGTATAATAACATATCGTCTGCGAATAGTGAAAGTTTGACCTCTTCTGCCCCCATCTGGACGCCCCTGATTCCTCTGTCTTGTCTAATTGCTCTGGCCAGAACTTCCAGCACGATGTTGAATAGAAGTGGAGATAGTGGGCAACCTTGTCTAGTTCCTGTTTTAAGGCGGAATGCTTTCAGTTTTTCCCCATTCAGTATGATATTGGCTGTGGGTTTATCATATATGGCTTTAACAGTTTCGAGGTATGAGCCATCTATGCCTATATTGTTAAGAGTTCTTATCATGAAAGGATGCTGGATTTTGTCAAAAGCCTTTTCTGTATCTATTGAAAGGATCATATAATCTTTGTTCTTGCTTTTATTTATATGGTGAATTACATTTATAGATTTGCGTGTGTTGAACCATCTCGGGAATGAAGCCCACCTGATCGTGATGAATTATTTTTTTGATGTACATTTGAATTCGGTTTGCAAGGATTTTATTGAGAATTTTTGCATCTATATTCATAAGGGATATTGGTCTGTAGTTTTCTTTTCTTGTGGTGTCCTTTCCTGGCTTTGGTATCAAGGTGATACTGGCTTCGTAGAATGAGTTTGGGAGGATTCCATCCTTCTGGATATTTTCAAATAATTTCTACAGTATAGGCACCAGTTCTTCTTTGTAGGCTTGGTAGAATTCAGGTGTGAACCCATCTGGTCCAGGACTTTTTTTTGTGGGAAGATTTTTTATTACTGCTTCGATTTCGGTGCTTGATATTGGTCTGTTTAGAAATTCTGTTTCTTCCTGGTTGAGCCTAGGGAGGTAGTATGTTTCTAAGAATTTGTCTATTTCCTCCACGTTTTCATGTTTGTGGGCATAGAGATTTTTGTAGTATTCGAAGATGATGTTTTTTATTTCCATGGTATCAGTTGTGACCTCTCCTTTTTCATATCTAATTGAGCTTATTAGAGTCCTTTCCTTTCTGCTTCTGGTCAACCTGGCAAGTGGCCTGTCTATTTTGTTTATCTTTTCAAAGAACCAACTTTTCGTTTTATTAATCTTCTGTATTGTTCTTTTGTTCTCAATTTCATTTAATTCTGCCTCTGATCTTGGTTATTTCTTTTCTTCTGTTGGCTTTAGGATTGCTTTGCTCTTCCTTTTCCATTTCCTTAAGATGATTCATTAGTTTACTGATTTGTGACCTTTCTGTTTTTTTTTTCATGTGGGCATTTAAGGCGGTAAGTTTTCCTCTCAGGACTGCTTTTGCTGTATCCCACAGATTTTGATAACTTGTGTCCCCATTATCGTTTATTTCGAAGAATCTTTAGATTTCCATTTGAATCTCCTCCTTGACCCAATAGTCGTTCAGCAACACATTGTTTAGTTTCCAAGTTTTTGGATGAAGATGTGAGTTTCTGTTGGAATTGATTTCTAATTTTATTCCGCTGTGGTCTGAAAAGATACATGGTATGATTTCTATTTTTTTGAATTTGTTTAGATCTGTTTTGTGGCCTAGGATGTGGTCAATTTTAGAAAGTTCCATGAGCTGATGAGAAGAATGTATATTCAGTGTTATTTGGGTGGAGTGTTCTGTAGATATCTGTTAGGCCCAAATGTTCTAGAGTCCTGTTTAGGTCCTTTGTTTCTTTGTTTATCTTTTGTTTGGAGGATCTGTCCAGTTTCGTCAGTGGGGTGTTGAAGTCCCCTGCTATTACAGCATTGCTATTTATTATGTTGTCTAGATCTAGCAGTATTTGCTTTATGTACCTGGGCGCTCCTGTGTTGGGTGCATAAATGTTTAGGATTGTTAAATCCTCTTGTAAGATTTTTCCCTTCACCACTATATGGTGTCCATTATTGTCCTTCTTTACTTTTGTTGCTTTAAAGTTTATATCATCTGAAATAAGGATGGCTACTCTGGATTTCTTTTGGTTTCCATTAGCCTGGAAAATTGTATTCCATCTTTTCACCTTGAGTCTGAATGCGTCTTTGTGTGTAAGGTGTGTTTCCTGGAGACAACACATACTTGGCTTGTATTTTTTAATCCATTCAGCCAGCCTATGTCTCTTCAATGGGCAATTCAAGCCATTCACATTTATTGAGAGAATTGATATTTGGGGTAAATTTCTGATTACTCTATTGGGTGGTGTCTTTTGTTTTACCTCTTGCATCATTGTGGAATCTGGGTTCTGGAGTTTTGGCTTTTGCATAGTTTTACATTGGTGGGTGTCTGTTGTGCTGGTTAGTGTACAAAGCAGGTCTAAGCACTTCAGGCAAGGCTGGTCTGGATTTTGCAAATTCTATCAGTGATTGCTTGTCTGGAAAAGTCTTTATTTCTCCCTCATATAAGAAGCTTAGTTTGGCAGGATACAGAATTCTGGGTTGGCCTTTGTTTTGTTTTAGGAGACTGATGATGGCTCCCCATTCCCTTCTGGCTTGTAAGGTTTCAGCTGAGAAATCTGCAGTTAATCTGATCGGTTTCCCTTTATAGGTTACCTGCTCTTTTCGTCTTACAGCTCTGAGGAGTGCCTCTTTTGTGTTTACTTTGGTCAGTCTAATAATTATGTGGCGTGGTGAATGCCTTTTCACGTTGAGTCTCCCAGGAGTCCTGTGTGCTTCTTGTACTTGGATATCGAGATTTCTGGCTAGGCCATGGAAATTTTCCTCTATTATTCCTTCAAATAGATTTTCCAGCCCACGCGAATTTTCTTCCTCTCCCTCAGGGATGCCTATGTTCCTTATGTTTGGCCTCTTTACATAATCCCACATTTCTTGTATGCTTTGTTCATGCCTCTTGTTTTTGTGTTCATTCTCTTCGACTGATTTATTTAGCACATAGGAGTTGTCTTCTAGCTCTGAAATTCTTTCCTCTGCATGGTCCAGCCTATCCTTAAGGCTTTCCACTGTGTTTTGTAGATCCTTGAATGCTTCTTTCACTTCTAGGATTTCTATTTGATTTTTCCACAATATTTCTATTTCTTTGGAGAATTTTTCATTCATTCCTTGCATTTTTCTTGTGGTTTCTTTGTGCTGGGATTCAATTTTCTCTTGAATTTCATTGAGCTTTCGTATAATCCACAAACGAAATTCCTCTCCTGTCTTTCTACCCATTTCATTTGAGTTGGTATCCATTGCTGAGGAACTGATGGTTTCTTTTGGGGGTGACTTTTCACTCTGATTTTTCATGCTCCCTGAGTTCTTTCGCTGGTTTCTTCTCATCTGGCCTCTTGGTCGAGAGCTGGGGGTGTTAGGGCTAGTTTATGGCCCCGTCTCCAAGCCCTCGAGTTTCGTTCCATGGCACAGCCAGGGAGAGAAGTAGTGGCCTGTATTGCCTTAGATGTATTTTAGCAAGTTTGGTGGATCTTGGGTTATCTCTGACCTGTCGTCTTCTCCTCTTCCCGGTGGAGTGTGATGAGAATGACCTCTCAGCTTGGGCTCTAAGCTAGTGAATTGTACTTGAGGATACAGCTCCCTATTAGCTAGGTATTCTGTTATGTCCGTGGTAGACTCTGATCCCCCAGTTGGGGTATGCGAAAGCCCCATGCTTTGGGAGGGGCCTTGTAGCTCCTAGGGGTTACTTTGACCCTGCTCGTCCTGAACTGCAGGTAGAAACACAATTTTTTTGGCTGCAGTGTGAGAGCTGAATTGGGAAAATTCTACACAGCTCAGAGGTTGCTTTTCTAGTCATGTGTGTCTGCCCTTCTGATGTGCGTCTCCGTGTGATACTGGTTGATAGGGGGATCTCCAATTGTGCACCTGTTTTCCACCACTAGACCCCAAGGCGAGGCGGGTGGCCATCTCTATCCCCAGCAGTCTCCACCGGGGGGATGTTCCCACGGGGAGGGTGGAATAATGGCCACTGGAAGCATTCTTGGATGGCGTGAACTTCCCTAATGAAGTGGGCAGGGTTATGGGGAGCTGTTCTGGTTCAGCCTGTGGCTCTTGAGGTATTTGGTTGTCATGAGAACCGGAAGTTATACCAAAAGAGTCACTATAGCCAGCAACCTTCAAAATGACTGATCTCTGGGGTACAGGAGGGCTGGGACCTGAAGAGCGGGCACTAGGACCAGCACGTAGCGGACTTGTCGGAGGCCAGAGCCAGGGTAGCAGGACCAGATGGATGAGCTGCAACTGTTTCCAATGCACAAAGGTCCTGCCGCTACAGTTCCGGGATCTCGTCCCACCTGGAATCCACGGATGCAGCTTCCCTGGCCACCAAAGGCAAAGCCTGTCTCGCCCCAGCAGAAGAGCCCCCGGCCAGGGCGGGGCAGAGCTAGAGACGTGGCTCACAGTTCCGGGCGGGTGGCTTTAAAGATGGCTGCTGTCACCAGCCTGGTGCACAGCAGGGCCCCGATTGCACCCGGGAACGCAGCTTTTCTCCGCCGGCTTTGGCGGCAGTTGTTAGCAGCCTCTAAGGGCGTGTCCCACTCTCCGTTAAACTCCTGGTCCCAGACCCGCTGACTTCTAGTGGCGCAGTGCCAGCCTGCGGGTTCCTGCGCACTGTCCCGGAAAGCTGTATCTCCGCCCAGTCCCTACCGGTCTCTCCCTAGCCCTGAGCAGTCTCTGTATATTGCAGCTGAGAGTTGTGTTTGGCTCTCGCAATTGCCTCTTCTCCACAGGGTCTGCTGCCTCGCGCCACCGCTTTGCCCCAACTCTGGGCTTGTCCCTGACTGAGTGGATGGGGAGGTGCGTAACCGCTTGGGGGGCAGGTCATGCCGCCGACCTGGTAAGCTCATCCTTCCCACGCTCTGGGCTCTATTGTACTCCATGAGCTCTGCGATCTTTGTAAAAATTTTGTACCTGTTTTCTTAGGCTGGGCATTCCGCGTTGTTTCTCTGTAATTCACAATGCTGTTTTCGGAGTGAGCGGTCTGTGCTCGCAGGTAGCCGCTGGCGTTTTTCACGTCCTTCCCTGGGAGTGGTGCGGTGGGAGGACCCTATCATACCGCCATTTTTTCACTCTCTCCATTTGTCTAGTTTCTTATGAAACACTTCTGTTCATGTCTTTTGCCCACTTTTTGATGGGGTTATTTTTTCTTGCTGATTTGTTTGAGATCTTTTCTTATTCTGGATGTTATTCCTTTGTTAGATGTATAGTTTGCAAATATTTTAACCCATTCCTTAGGTTGTCTATTCACTCTGTTGACTATTTCCTTTGCTGTGCAGAATCTTTTAGATTTAATCAAGTCCCATTTATTTATTTTTGTTGTTATATTTGCCTTTGGGGTTCTTAGTAATAAATTCTTTAGGCTGATATTTAGAAGAGTTTTCCTACTTTTTTGTAGAATTTTTTTGGTTTCAAGCCTTACTTTTAAGTCTTTAATCAATCTTGAGTTATTTTTTGTATATGATAAGAGATAGGCATCCTATTTCATTCTTCTGCATGTGGCTATCAAATTTTCCCAGCCCCATTTATTGAATAGGGCTTCCTTTCCCCAGTGTATGTTTTTGTTTGCTTTGTCAAAAATCAGGTGATCATAGCTATATGGTTTTATTTCTGGATTCTCTGTTCTGTTCAATTGGTCTACGTCTCTACGTTTACACCAGTACCATGCTGTTTTGGTTACTATAGCCTTGTATTATAATTTGAAGTCAGGTAAGGTGATGCCTCCAGATTTGTTCTTTTTGCTTAGGGCTGCTTGTCAATTCAGGGTCTTTTTTGGTTCCAAATGAAGCTTAGGATAATTTTTTCTAGATATGTGAAATAAGATGTTGGTATTTTGATGGGAATTGCATTGAATATGTAAATCACTTGGGACAGTATGAACATTTAAATAATGTTGATTCTGCCACTCCATGAGCAAGGTATGTTTTTCCATAGGTTTATGTCATCTGTGATTTCTCTCATCAGTGTTTTGTAGTTCTCCTTGTAAAGATTGTTCACATCCTTGGTTAAGTATATTCCTAGGTATTTTGTTTTCCTTGTAGCTATTGTGGATGGTATTGAGTCTTTGTTTTGACTCTCAGCTTAACTGTTTTTTTTTGTTTGTTTTTTGAGACAGAGTCTCACTCTGTCACCCTGGCTAGAGTACAGTGGTGTGATCATAGCTCACTGTAACCTCAAACTTCTGGGGTCAAGTGATCCTCCTGCCTCAGCCTCCCGAGTAGGTGGGACTGCAGGCATGCATCACCACACCCAGCTAATTTTTTTTCATTTTTGTAGAGACAGGGTCTCGCTATTATTCAGGCTGGTTTTGAATTCCTGACCTCAAGTGATCCTCTCACCTTGACCTCCCAGAGTGCTAGGATTAGAGGCATGAGCCATCATGCCTGGCCTCAGCTTGACTGTTGTTAGTATATAAAAATGCTATTGACTGTGCACATGGATTTTGTCACGTGAGACTGTGCTGAATTTATTTATCAATTCTAGGATTCTTTTGGTGGAGTTTTTGGAATTTTCTACATACAAGATTATATTATCAGCAAAAAGTGATAGTTTGACTTCCTCTTTCCCGGTTTGAATACCCTTTATTTCTTTCTCTTGCTTGATTGCTCTGGGTAGGATTTCCAGTAATATGTTGAATAGAAGTGATGACAGTGGGCACCCTTGTCTAGTTCCTGTACTTAGGGGGAATGCTTTCAACTTTTCCACATTCAGTATAATGTTGGCTGTGGGTTTGTTATATATGGCTTTTAAAATTTTGAGATATGTTCCTTCTGTGCCTAGTTTGTTGAGGGTTTTTAATCATGAAAGGGTGCTGGATTTTATCGAATGCTTTTTCTGCATCTATTGAGATGATCATATGGTTTTTGTTTTGGCTTCTGTTTATGTGGTGAATCACGTTTATTGATTTGCATATGTTGAATCATCCTTGCATCCTTGGGATGAAACCGATTTGATCATGGTTCATTATCTTTTTGATGTGTTGTTGAATTCAGTTTGCTAGTATTTTGTTGAGGATTTTTTTGTCTATGTTCATAAGGGATATTTGTCTATAGTTTTCTTTTTTAGTTGTGTCCTTTTCTGGCTTTTGTATCAAGGTGATACTGGCTTCATAGAATGAGTTAGGGAGGATTCCCTCCTTCTTGATGTTACGGAATAATTTCTATAGGATAGGTACAAATTCTTCTTTGTAGGTCTGGTAGCATTCAACTGTTAATCCATCTGTTCCTGGGCTTTTTTTTGTTGGAAGATTTTTTATTACTGCTTCAATTTCACTGCTTGTTATTAGTTTGTTTGGGATTTCTGTTTCTTAATGATTGAATCTTGGAAGGTTGTGCATTTCCAGGAATTTATCCATTTCCTGTACATTTTCTATTTTATGTGTGTAGAGATTTTCATAGTGTTCATGGATGATATTTTGTATTTCTGTAGTATCAGTTGTAATATCTCCTTTTTCATTTCTGATTGAGCTTAATTGGGTTCTTTCTCTTCTATTTCTGGTTAATCTAGCTAAAGGTCTATCAATTTCGTTTATCTTTTCAAAGAATCAACTTTTTGTTTCATTGATCTTTGTATTATTTTTTTGGTTTCCATTTCATTTAGTTCTGCTTTGAGGTTTGTTATTTCTTTTCTTCTGCTGGTTTTGGGTTTGGTTTACTCTTCCTTTTCGAGTTCCTTTTTTTTCTGGGTTTTTTTTTTTTTTTTTGAGACAGGGTCTTGCTCTGTCTCCCGAGCTAGATTGCAGTAGCATCATCATAGCTCACTGCAACTTCAAACTCCTGGGCTCAAGCAAACCTCCTGCCTCAGCCTCCCAAGTAGCTGGGATTGTAGGTTTGTGCCACCACACCTGGCTAATTTTCCTATTTTTGAGAGATGGGGTCTCACTCTTGCCCAGGCTGGTCTCGAACTCCTGGGCTCAAGTGATCCTCCCACCTCAGCCTCCCAAAGTGCTAGGATTACAGGTGTGAGCCACCGCGCCTGGCCTCTAGTTCCTTGAGATGTGACATTAGGTTGTTAATTTGTCACTTTCTGTCTTTTTGATATAGGCTTTTAAGGTTATGGATTTTCCCCTTAGGACTGTTTTTTCTGTATCTCATAGATTTTGATAGCTTGTATCCCCTTTGTTGTTTGGTTCAAGCAATCTTTTGATTTCCATCTTAATTTCATCATTGATGCAAGGATTGTCCAGTAGGAGGTTGTTTAATTTTCATGACTTTGTGTAGATTTGAGTGTTTTTGTTGGGATTGATTTCTGGTTTTATTCCACTGTGGTCTGAGAAGATGCATGGTCTGATTTCAGTTTTTTGGAATTTGCTGAGACTTTTTTTGTGGCCTAAGATATGATCAATCTTGCACAATGTCCCATATGCTCATGAGAAGAATGTATATTCGGTAGTTTGGGGGTAGAATGTTCTGTAAATGTCTGTTAGGTCCATTTGTTCTAGAGTCCCATTTAAGTCTAGTGTTTCTTTATTCATTTTCTCCTTCAGTGATCTGTCCAGTTCTGTCAGTGGTGTGTTGAAGTCCCCAGAAATTAAGATGCTAGTGCTTACTTCTTTGCTTAGATCTGGTAGAATTTGCTTTATAAGTCTGGGAGCTTTATGAGTCTGTGTTAGATGAATATATATTTAGGATTATTATGTCTTCTTTTTAAATTACTCCATTTACCATTATATAATGACCATATTTGTCTTTTTTGTTGCCATTATTAATTTAAAGTCTATTTTATCTGATATGAGAATGGCTGCACTTGCTTGCTTTTGGTTTCCATTTCCACAGAATATTTTTTTACATCCCTTTACCTTGAGTCTGTGTGAGCCCTTGTGGTTTAGATGTGTTTATTCGAGACAGCAAAAGTTGGGTTGTGCTTTTTCATCCTTTCAGCCAACTTATGTCTTTCAAGTGGGACATTCAGACCATTCTTGTTGAGTGTTAATATTGATATGTTGGATGCTATTCTGTTCCTCATGTTGGATGATACCATATTGTTTTGTTTCCCTCTGTGCTGTTGTTTTGTATGAGCTGTGAACTTGTAACTTTTGGGTATTTTTACACTGGTGGGTATATATTATGCTGTTCCATGTATAATGCACTTTTGAGCATTTCCTGTAGGGCAAGTCTAGTAATGACAAATTCCCTTAGTGTTTGTCTGGAAAAGTCTTTATTTCTCCATCATGTGTGAAACTTAGCTTTGCAGGATACAAAATTCTTGGCTGGCAGTAGTTCTGTTTCAGAAGACTAACAATGGGGCCACAATCCCTTCTGGCTTGTAAGGTCTCCACTGAGAAGTCTTCTGTTAGCCTGATGGGTTTTCCTTTGTAGATTGGTTGTTGCTTTTATCTTGCAGCTTGTAGAATTTTCTCCTTCATTTTGACTTTGGCCAAGTTGACAACTATGTATGTTGGAGATGTTTGCTATGAATCTTCCTGGTGTTTGATGACCATCTTGTATCTGGATATCTGAATCTCTGGCCATACCAGGGAAGTTCTCCTCAATAATTCCCTAGAATAGGTTTTCCATGCTTTTTGATTTTTCGTCTTCTCCCTCTAGCATACCTATAATTCATATATTGGCTCATTTCACATACTCCCATATTTCTCTGAGTGATTGTTCATTCTTCTTCTTTTTTTTTTTTTTTGTATTTTTGACTGGGTTAGTTGGAAAGGTTTGTCTTCAAGCTCTGAGATTCTTTCTTCAACTTGGTCTAGCCTGTTGTTGAAGCTTTCTGCTGTATTTTGTAATTCCCTAAATGACTCTTTTATTTCTTTAAGTTCTGTTATATCCTTTCTTATGTTGTCTATGTCTTTAATGAATTTTTCATATTTTTCATTCCTTTCCTGAAATATTTTTTGGTTTCTTTGTGTTGGGTTTCAACTTTCTCTTCAATCCTATTCATCTTGTTTGCCATCCATATTCTGAATTCCATTTCTGACATTTTGACAATTTCCTTTTGGCTGGGATCTATTGCTGTGGATCTGTTGTGATCATTTGGGGGTGTAGAACTAGCTTGCTTATTCATGTTGCCAGAGCTCTTTTGCTGGTTTCTTCTCATCTGAAACCTCTTCTCTCAGCTCAGGGCTGATAGGTTTGTGGCACAACTATTCTCCTTTGCTGGGACCCCTCAGCAACTTGTTCTCCTTTGCTGGGAACTCTCCTACTTAGTGAGAAGGAGGAGAAGTCCCTAGATAGCACTTTTGTGTCCTACTCTTTAGGATGATCTGGTGAGAGAAGGGCAGATGCATTGAGAGCCTGTAACACAGCTGTTCTCCTGCATTGTCCCATTTCCTTGTGGTTGTCACAGTCCAAGCCAGTTCTCAGGGTTTTCATTCAGATTGGTTGGTTGGTTCTCAGTCTGCTGTAGGAAGCTTGGGTAAGGGACTGGACAAGTCCCTCTCCACTGAAGCAGGTGGTGTGACCTTGATCTGTTCCTGTGTGGGTTGTGGGACCTTGGCAGGCATCTGGGCATGTCACGGGACTGCAGCCAGTGGTGGGGTGGGTTGACAGACTTTGGCTGGTGCCTAGGTATATCATGGGACTTTGACCAGTGCCTGGGCGGGTCAAAGGACCTTGGTAGGCATGTGAGAGAACACACCCTCCCTGTTTCCTGCCTGGCCTGGCAGGGGTAATGGGGAGGTGGCTGCAGTGGAGCCAATCCCTCTGCAGAGTGGGTGCTCTGGGGCTGAGAGAACAGAATGGTGCCTATTTCAGTGACCTGGGACCAGAAGCTGGCAGGACCCCACTATGCCTGCTCTCTGGTGCAGTGCTGCTTCATAGTCTCCAAATAGCTCACTGATCAGATTGGAGGCCTGCTGTGGAGGGGGAGCCTCCTTGCAGCTCGGGTTTCAGTGTCCACTGGGGGAGTGCAGAGCCCTGGGGATCTCTCCCTTAACTCTTCCCCACATGTGGGCACTTTTCCCAGGTACCTTCTGATGTTACTGAGTGGATCACCCTGCCTCTCTCTCCTTCATTTCAGTATCTCTTGTCACTTCTGATGATTCACAATGCTCTCTCCAAGATGATCCATCTGCGGGTGAACCTCTACCTGCAACCTTCAATCCTCTCCTTGAGAGCAGTGAGTGCAGACTGCCTCTAGTCCACCACCTGGGCTCCCCTCTTATTTGTATTTCTTATACCACAGAAATACAATGGATCATAAGAGATTACCATGAACATTTATACACCAACAAATAGGATAACTTAGAAGAAATGGATAAAGCCCTAGATACATACAACCTACCAAAACTGAATCACAAAGAAATAGAAAATCTGAAAAGACCAATAATGCGTAAGAGATTCAATGAGTAATAAAAAGTCTCCATTAAAGAAAAGCCCAGGATCTGATGGTTTCACTCCTGAATTCTACCAAACATTTAAAGAAGAATTAATCTAAATCCTTCTCGAACTATTCCAAAAAATTAAGGTGAAGGGAATACTTCCAAACTTGTTTTATAAGGCCAGGATTATCCTGATACCAAAGCCAGTCAAGGATATTATAAGAAAAGAAAATGACAGTCCAATGTCTCTAATGAACATAAATGTAAAAATCTTCAACAAAACACTAGCAAACTGAATTCATCAGTATGTTAAAAGCATCATTCACCCTGATCAAGGGGGATTTATCCCAGGGATGCAAGGATGGTTCAACATATTCAAATCTATAAATGTGATACACTATGTTAACAGAATGAAGGGCAAAAACCATATGATCATCTCAATAGATGAAAAAAGGCATTCAACAAAATCCAACATTCTTTTGTGATAAAACTCTCAACAATTAGGTATAGAAGGAATGTACCTCAACACAATAAAGGCCATATATGACAAGCCCATAGCTAACAACATACTTAATGTGAAAAGTTGAAAGCTTTTCCTCCAAGGTCAGCAACAAGACAAGCATGCCCACTCTTGCCACTTCTGTTTAACATAGTACTGGAAGGCCTGGCCAGACCAATTAGCCAAGAGAAAGAAATAAAAGGCATTCACATTAAAAACGAAAAAGTTAAATTGTCTCTGTTCACAGATGACATGATTTTATATATAGAAAATTCTATAGACTCTACCAAAAAAATGTTAGAACTGATAAACAAATTCAGTAAAGTCATGGGAAATTAACTTAACATACATAAATCCATAGCATTTCTATACACTAACAAGGAACTACCTGAAAAAATAACCAAGAAAACAAATCCATTCATAATAGTGACATAAAAATACTTAGGAATCAATTTAACCAAGGAGGTGAAAGATCTATATACCAAAAAGTACGAAACATTGATGAAAGAAATTGAAGGCACAAATAAGTGGAAAGATACAACATTCATGGATATTCCTTGTTCATGGATTGGAAGAATTGATAATGTTAAAATGTCCATTCTACCAAAAGTAGTGTGTACATTCAATACAATTCCTATCCAAATTCTAATGCCCTTTTTACAGAAATAGAAAAAAAGTCCTAAATTTCATATGAAACCATAAAACTCCAAATATCCAAAGCAATGTTGAATAAAAAGAATAAAGCTGGAGGCATCACACATACCAAATTTAAAATCTACTACAAAGGTATAATAATCAAAACAGCATGGTCCTGGCATGAAAACAAACACATAGACTAATGGAACAGAATAGAGAGCCAAGAAATAAATCCATGCATTTATGGATATTTGACTTTTGAAAAAATACCAAGAACATACAATAGGGAAAAGATAGTCTCTTTGATAAATGGTTTTGGGAAAACTGGTTATCCACATGCAGAAAAATGAAATTAGACCCTTACTTAGTCCATTTTCTGCTGCTAAAACAGAATACCACAGACTTGGTAGTTTATAAAGAGAAGAAGTTTATTTGGCTCATGGTTGTGGAGTCTGGAAAGTTCAAGAGCATGGCACTGGCATCTGGTGAAGGGCATCCCATGATGGAAGGCAGAAAGCAGAAGTGAGCACTTGAGACAGAGAGAGGAAATCAGGCCAAACTCATTCTTTAATCAGGAGCCCTCTCCCATGATAATTAACCCACTCCCTCAATAAGGGCATTAATCCATTCATGAGGTTGGAGCCCTCAAATCCTAATCACCTGTTAAAGGCCCCACCTCCCAATACCATTACATTGGCAATTAAATTTCAATGTGAGTTTTAGAGAGGATATTCAAACCATAGCAACCCTCGTCTCACACCACATACAAAAATCCACTCAAAATGGATTAAAACTTAAACATAAGACCTGAAACTGTAACACCATAGAAGAAACACAGGGGAAAAGCTCCATGACATTGGTTTGGGCAATGATTTTTTGGATGTGAACCTAAAAGCATGGATAACAAAAGTGAAAATATACAAATAGAAATACATCAAACTAAAAAGCTTCTGCATAGCAAAGAAAACAGGCAACAGAATGAAGAGACAACCTAAATGGGAGAATATATTTATAAATCATACATCTGGTAAGAGGTTAATATCCAAAACCTATAAGGAGCTCAAACAACTCAATAGTAAGAACACAAATTACCCAATTAAAAAGGGGCAAAGGACCTAGTAGATAGATTTCTCAAAAGAAAACATACAAAAGGCTGATTGGCTATCTGCGAGCACGGACCGCTCACTCCGAAAACAGCATTGTGAATTACAGAGAAACAATGCGGAACGACGCCCGCCCAAGAAAACAGGTACAAAATTTTCACAAAGATCGGAGAGCGCAAGGAGCACAATAGAGCCCAGAGCGGGGGAAGGACACGCTCACCAGGTCGGCGCAGCGGGACCTGACCCCCAAGCGGTTACGCACCTCTCCATCCACTCAGTCAGGGACATTCCCAGAGTTGGGGCAAAGCTGTTGCTGGAGACAGCAAACTCTGTGGAGAGGAAGCAATTGCGAGAGCCAAACAGAACTCGCAGCTGAAATATACAGAGACCGCTCAGGGCCGGGTAGGGACTGTGTGGAGATACAGCTTCCGGGGACAGTGTGCAGGAACCCGCAGGCTGGCACTGCGCCACTAGAAGTCAGCGGGACTGGGCCCAGGAGTTTAACGGAGAGCGGGACACGCCCTTAGGGGCTGCTGGCAGTCGCCTCCGTGGGCTGCAGACCTGTGGAGAAAAGCGGCGCTGCCGGGTGCAATTGGAGCCCTGCTGTGTGCCAGGCTGATGGCGGCAGCCATCTTTAAAGCTGCCCGCACAGAACTGTGAGCCAGATCTCTAGCTCTGCCCCGGCCTGGGGGCTCTTCCATTGGGGCGAGACAGTCTTCACCCTTGGTGGCCAGGGACAGCTGCATCCATGGGTTCCAGGTGGGACAAGATCCCGCAACTGTAGCGGCAGGACCTTTGTGCATTGGAAACAGTTTGAAGCTCATCCATCTGGTCCTACTACCTCGGCTCTGGCCTCCGACAAGTCTGCTACGTGCTGGTCCTAGCGCCAGCTCTTCAGGTCCCAGCCCTCCTGTACCCCAGAGATCGGTCATTTTGAAGGTTGCTGGCTATAGTGACTCACTTGGTATATCTGCCAGTTCTCATGGCAACTGAATACCTCAAGAGCCACAGGCTGAACCAGAGCAGCTCCCCATAACCCTTCCTATTTCATTAGGGAATTTCGCGCCATCCAAGAGCACTTACAGTGGCCACTATTCTCCCCTCCCGGTGGGAACATCCCCCTGGCAGAGACTGCTGGGGATAGAGATGCCCACTCACCTCACCTTGGGGTCTAGTGGTGGAAAAGAGGTGCACAATTGGAGATCCCCCTATCAACCAGTATCACACGGAGACGCACATCAGGACAGACACATGCAGCTAGATAAGCAACCTCTGAGCTGTATAGAATTTTCCCAATTCAGCTCTCACACAGCAGCCAAAAGAAATTGTGTTTGTACCCGCACCTCAGGAGGAGCAGGGTCAAAGTAACCCCTAGGAGCTACAAGGCCCCTCCTAAAGCGCGGGGCTTTCGCTATACCCCAACGGGGGGGATCGGAGTCTGCCATGGACATAACAGAATACCTACTATTAGGTAGCTGTGGATTCATATCCTCAAGTACAATTCACTAGCTTAGAGCTCAAGCTGGGAGGACAATCTCACTACACTCCACCGGGAAGAGGAGAAGACGACAGGTCAGAGATAACCCAAGATCCACCAAACTTGCTAAAATACATCTAAGGCAATACAGGCCACTACTTCTCTCCCTGGCTGTGCCATGGAACGAAACTCGAGGGCTTGGAGACGGGGCCATAAACTAGCCCTAACACCCCCAGCTCTCGACCAAGAGGCCAGATGAGAAGAAACCAGCGAAAGAACTCAGGGAGCATGAAAAATCAGAGTGAAAAGTCACCCCCAAAAGAAACCATCAGTTCCTCAGCAATGGATACCAACTCAAATGAAATGGGTAGAAAGACAGGAGAGGAATTTCGTTTGTGGATTATACGAAAGCTCAATGAAATTCAAGAGAAAATTGAATCCCAGCACAAAGAAACCACAAGAAAAATGCAAGGAATGAATGAAAAATTCTCCAAAGAAATAGAAATATTGTGGAAAAATCAAATAGAAATCCTAGAAGTGAAAGAAGCATTCAAGGATCTACAAAACACAGTGGAAAGCCTTAAGGATAGGCTGGACCATGCAGAGGAAAGAATTTCAGAGCTAGAAGACAACTCCTATGTGCTAAATAAATCAGTCGAAGAGAATGAACACAAAAACAAGAGGCATGAACAAAGCATACAAGAAATGTGGGATTATGTAAAGAGGCCAAACATAAGGAACATAGGCATCCCTGAGGGAGAGGAAGAAAATTCGCGTGGGCTGGAAAATCTATTTGAAGGAATAATAGAGGAAAATTTCCATGGCCTAGCCAGAAATCTCGATATCCAAGTACAAGAAGCACACAGGACTCCTGGGAGACTCAACGTGAAAAGGCATTCACCACGCCACATAATTATTAGACTGACCAAAGTAAACACAAAAGAGGCACTCCTCAGAGCTGTAAGACGAAAAGAGCAGGTAACCTATAAAGGGAAACCGATCAGATTAACTGCAGATTTCTCAGCTGAAACCTTACAAGCCAGAAGGGAATGGGGAGCCATCATCAGTCTCCTAAAACAAAACAAAGGCCAACCCAGAATTCTGTATCCTGCCAAACTAAGCTTCTTATATGAGGGAGAAATAAAGACTTTTCCAGACAAGCAATCACTGATAGAATTTGCAAAATCCAGACCAGCCTTGCCTGAAGTGCTTAGACCTGCTTTGTACACTAACCAGCACAACAGACACCCACCAATGTAAAACTATGCAAAAGCCAAAACTCCAGAACCCAGATTCCACAATGATGCAAGAGGTAAAACAAAAGACACCACCCAATAGAGTAATCAGAAATTTACCCCAAATATCAATTCTCTCAATAAATGTGAATGGCTTGAATTGCCCATTGAAGAGACATAGGCTGGCTGAATGGATTAAAAAATACAAGCCAAGTATGTGTTGTCTCCAGGAAACACACCTTACACACAAAGACGCATTCAGACTCAAGGTGAAAAGATGGAATACAATTTTCCAGGCTAATGGAAACCAAAAGAAATCCAGAGTAGCCATCCTTATTTCAGATGATATAAACTTTAAAGCAACAAAAGTAAAGAAGGACAATAATGGACACCATATAGTGGTGAAGGGAAAAATCTTACAAGAGGATTTAACAATCCTAAACATTTATGCACCCAACACAGGAGCGCCCAGGTACATAAAGCAAATACTGCTAGATCTAGACAACATAATAAATAGCAATGCTGTAATAGCAGGGGACTTCAACACCCCACTGACGAAACTGGACAGATCCTCCAAACAAAAGATAAACAAAGAAACAAAGGACCTAAACAGGACTCTAGAACATTTGGACCTAACAGATATCTACAGAACACTCCACCCAAATAACACTGAATATACATTCTTCTCATCAGCTCATGGAACTTTCTCTAAAATTGACCACATCCTAGGCCACAAAACAGATCTAAACAAATTCAAAAAAATAGAAATCATACCATGTATCTTTTCAGACCACAGCGGAATAAAATTAGAAATCAATTCCAACAGAAACTCACATCTTCATCCAAAAACTTGGAAACTAAACAATGTGTTGCTGAACGACTATTGGGTCAAGGAGGAGATTCAAATGGAAATCTAAAGATTCTTCGAAATAAACGATAATGGGGACACAAGTTATCAAAATCTGTGGGATACAGCAAAAGCAGTCCTGAGAGGAAAACTTACCGCCTTAAATGCCCACATGAAAAAAAAAACAGAAAGGTCACAAATCAGTAAACTAATGAATCATCTTAAGGAAATGGAAAAGGAAGAGCAAAGCAATCCTAAAGCCAACAGAAGAAAAGAAATAACCAAGATCAGAGGCAGAATTAAATGAAATTGAGAACAAAAGAACAATACAGAAGATTAATAAAACGAAAAGTTGGTTCTTTGAAAAGATAAACAAAATAGACAGGCCACTTGCCAGGTTGACCAGAAGCAGAAAGGAAAGGACTCTAATAAGCTCAATTAGATATGAAAAAGGAGAGGTCACAACTGATACCATGGAAATAAAAAACATCATCTTCGAATACTACAAAAATCTCTATGCCCACAAACATGAAAACGTGGAGGAAATAGACAAATTCTTAGAAACATACTACCTCCCTAGGCTCAACCAGGAAGAAACAGAATTTCTAAACAGACCAATATCAAGCACCGAAATCGAAGCAGTAATAAAAAATCTTCCCACAAAAAAAAGTCCTGGACCAGATGGGTTCACACCTGAATTCTACCAAGCCTACAAAGAAGAACTGGTGCCTATACTGTAGAAATTATTTGAAAATATCCAGAAGGATGGAATCCTCCCAAACTCATTCTACGAAGCCAGTATCACCTTGATACCAAAGCCAGGAAAGGACACCACAAGAAAAGAAAACTACAGACCAATATCCCTTATGAATATAGATGCAAAAATTCTCAATAAAATCCTTGCAAACCGAATTCAAATGTACATCAAAAAAATAATTCATCACGATCAGGTGGGCTTCATTCCCGAGATGGTTCAACACACGCAAATCTATAAATGTAATTCACCATATAAATAAAAGCAAGAACAAAGATTATATGATCCTTTCAATAGATACAGAAAAGGCTTTTGACAAAATCCAGCATCCTTTCATGATAAGAACTCTTAACAATATAGGCATAGATGGCTCATACCTCGAAACTGTTAAAGCCATATATGATAAACCCACAGCCAATATCATACTGAATGGGGAAAAACTGAAAGCATTCCGCCTTAAAACAGGAACTAGACAAGGTTGCCCACTATCTCCACTTCTATTCAACATCGTGCTGGAAGTTCTGGCCAGAGCAATTAGACAAGACAGAGGAATCAGGGGCGTCCAGATGGGGGCAGAAGAGGTCAAACTTTCACTATTCGCAGACGATATGTTATTATACGTAGAAAACCCCAAAGATTCAACCAAGAGATTACTGGAATTGATAAATGAATTCAGCAAAGTCTCAGGATACAAAATTAATACACACAAATCCATAGCCTTCATATATGCTAATATCAATCAAGCCGTGAAACAAATTAAAGACGCAATACCTTTCACAATAGCGCCAAAGAAAATTAAATATTTAGGAACATATGTAACTAAGGAGGTCAAAGACCTATATAGAGAGAATTACGAAACACTGAGAAAAGAAATTGCAGAGGATGTAAACAGATGGAAAACCCTACCATGCTCTTGGATAGGCAGAATCAACATTGTAAAAATGGCTTTGCTACCTGAAGTGATTTACAGAATCAATGCAGTCCCTATCAAAATACCAACATCATTTTTTGCCGATCTAGAGAAAATAATTCTACGCTTTGTGTGGAACCAGAGAAGACCCCGTCTAGCCAAAGCAATCTTAAGCAAAAAGAACAAATTGGGAGGCATCTGTCTACCAGACTTCAAACTATACTACAAGGCTATAGTAATCAAAACAGCATGGTATTGGCACAAGAACAGAGACATAGACCAGTGGAACAGGACTGAGAACCCAAATATAAAACCAACCTCATACAGTCACCTGATCTTTGACAAATTCCACAAAAACGTACACTGGGGAAAAGATTCCCTATTCAATAAATGGTGCTGGGAAAACTGGATGGCCATATGTAGAAGACTGAAAGTGGACCCACACCTCTCACCTCTCACAAAAATCAACTCACAATGGATAACAGATCTAAACCTAAGACATGAAACCGTAAGAATTCTTGAAGAAAACGTTGGAAAAACTCTTATGGACATTGGCCTAGGCAAAGAATTTATGAAGAAGACCCCCCCAAGCAATCACAGCAGCAACAAAAATAAATACATGGGACCTGATCAAATTAAAAAGCTTCTGCACAGCCGAGGAAACTATCACTAGAGTGAACAGACAACCTACAGAATGGGAGAAAATATTTGCATGCTACACCTCTGATAAAGGGCTGATAACCAGAATCTATACAGAACTTAGGAAAATCAACAAGAAAAAATCAAACAACCCTATTAAAAAATGGGCAAAGGACATGAACAGAAACTTTTCAAAAGAAGACAGAATAATGGCCAACAAACATATAAAAAATTGCTCAACTTCTCTAATCATCAGGGAAATGCAAATGAAAACCACAATGAGATATCACTTAACTCCAGTGAGATTGGCTCATATCAAAAAATCCCCAAACAACAAATGTTGGCGGGGATGCGGACAGATAGGAACACTCATACACTGCTGGTGGGACTGCAAATTAGTACAACCTCTATGGAAAGTAATATGGAGATACCTCAAAGAATTAAAAGTAGAATTACCATTTGACCCAGCAATCCCACTACTGGGTATTTACCCAAAGGAAAAAAAGACATTCTATAATAAAGACATCTGCACGCGAATGTTTACAGCAGCACAATTCACAATTGCAAAGATGTGGAAACAACCCGGGTGCCCATCAATACACGAGTGGATTAATAAAATGTGGTATATGTATACCATGGAGTATTACTCAGCAGTAAAAAACAATAGTGAATTAACACATCTGGTATTATCCTGGTTGGAGCTAGAACCCATTCTTCGAAGCGAAGTGTCACAGGAATGGAAAAATAAGCACCACTGGTACTCACCATCAAATTGGTACTAACTGATCAACACCTACATCACACAGGGCAATAATATTCATCAGGGGGCGGGCAGGTGGGAGGGGGGTGGATGGGATGGGAAAAACACTCCCTGAATGGATGCGGGGAGCACAGTTTGGGGGATGACCACTATTGTAGCTCTGACACGGGCAGTGCATGGCCAATATATATAGGCAAAGTGGTGTACCCCCATAATATTCTGAAATAAAAAATAAATAAATAAATAAACTCAAAAAAAAAAAAGAAACTAGACAAATGGCCAACAAACATATGAAAAAATGCTCAACATTACTAATCACCAGGGAAATATGAATTAAAGCAACAATGAGATACCACCTCACCCCTATGAAAATGGCCATTATTAGGAAGTCAAAAAACAACAGCTGCTGGTGTGGATGCAGAGAGAAAGGAAAGGTTATACACTGCAGGTGGGACTGCAAATTAGTACAACCTCTATGGAAAACAGTATGGAGATTCCTCAAAGAAATAAACGTAGACTTACCATTCAATCTAGCAATCCCACTGCTGGGTATCTACCCAAAGGAAAAGAAGTCATTTTTATAAAAGACACCTGCACTCGAACATTTATCACAATATAATTTACAATTGCAAAGATGTGGAATCAACCCAAGTGCCTATCAATTGATGAGTAGATTAAGAAAATGTGGTATATGTATATACTATGGAGTACTACTCAGCCATAAAAAGGAATGAAATAATGTCATTTGCAGCAACTTGGATGAAACTAGAAATCATCATCTTAAGTGAAGTATCTCAGAAATGGAAACCAAACACCACATATCCTCACTAATAAGTGGGATAGAAATGATGGGTACACACGGTCACAAAGAGATATAAAGGACATTGGAAACAAAGAAGGGGGGAGAGTGGAAGGGAGATTGAAGGATAAAGACTTACCTATTTGGTACAATGTACACTATGCTGGTGACAGACACAGCAAAAGCCCTGACTTAAGCATTATACAAGTTATCCACGTAACAAAAGCATCTGTACCCCCTCAGTACTTGGAAATAAAAAAAGAAAGTAATAGAAATAAGATTCAAAAGTCAAAATTACTCCCTGATCCATGGTGTACAGAATAGATGTTGTGTTACCAGGCATGAAAACATCATTCATCTCCTTGTCCATTTCTATCAGAGTTCTTGCCTAGCTGCATTGTCAATGAGCAGTAATATTTTGAAGAAAATATTTTTTTCAATATCAGTTGTAATGTCTCCTTTTTCATTTCTGATTTTATTTATGGAGTCTTTTCTCTTCTTAGTCTTGCTAAAGGTTTGTTAATTTTGTTTATGTTTTCAAAAATCCAATTCTTAGTTTCATTAATCTTTTTTATTGTTTTCCTAGTCTCGATTTCTTCTTTTTTCTACTCTGATCTTGATTTTCTTTCTTCTACAGGTATACTTCATTTTATTGTGCTTCATTTTATTGCACATTATGGATACTGTGTTTTTTACAAATGGAAGGTTTGTGGCAAGCCTGTGTCAGGCAAGTCTATTTGTGCCATCTTTCCAAAAGCATGTGCTCATTTTGAATCTCTGTCTCAGATTTTGGTAATTCTCATAATATTTCAATTTTTTTCATTATTTTTATATCTGTTATGATGATCTTTGATGTTACTACTTCTATTATTTTGGGGCACCATGAACCACAACCATATAGGACAGTGAACTTAGTGGGTAAATGTTGTGTGGGTTCTTATTGCTCCACCTACCAGCCATTTCCCTGTCTCTCTCCCTCTCCTCAGGCCTCCCTACTCCCTGAGACACAAAAATAATGAAACTAGGCCAATTAATAATCCTACAATGGCTTCTAAGTGTTCAAGTGAAAGGAAGACGTGCATGTTGCTAAAATTAAATCAAAAGCCAGAAATAATTAAGCTTAGGGAGCAAGGCATATCAAAAGTCAAGATAAGCCAAAAGCTAGGCCTCTTGTACCAAACAGTTAGCCAAGTTGAAGGAAATTAAAACTGCTACTCCAGTGAAAAGACAAATGATAAGAAAGTGAAAAGCCTTATTGCTCACATGGAGAAAGATTTAGTAGTCTGGATAGAAAATCAAACCAGCTACAACATTCCTTAAGCCAAAGTCTAATCCAGAGTAAGGCCCTAACTCTCTTAAATTCTGTAAAGACTGAGAGAGGTGAGAAAGCTGCAGAAGAAAAGTTTGAACAAAACAGAGGTTAGTTCACGAGGTTTAAGGAAAGAAGCCATCTCCATAATATAAAAGTGCAAGGTGACGCAACAAGCGCTGATGGAGAAGCTGCAGTAAGTTATCCAGAAGACCTGGCTAAGATAATTAATGACGGTAGCTACACTAAACAGCAGATTTTCAATGGAGATGAAACAGCCATCTATTGGAAGAAGATGTCACCTGGGACTTTCATAGCTAAAGAAGAGAAGTCAATGCCTGGGGTCAAAGCTTCAAAGGACAGGCTGACTCTCTTGTCAGGGGCTAATGCAGACGGTGACTTTAACTTCAAGCCAATGCTCATTTAC
This sequence comes from Daubentonia madagascariensis, assembly GCA_023783475.1. NCBI lineage: Eukaryota > Metazoa > Chordata > Mammalia > Primates > Daubentoniidae > Daubentonia > Daubentonia madagascariensis. The sequence continues at coordinate 16,723,706 of JAKFHU010000487.1, forward strand.
CATTCTGAAAATCCTAGAGCCCTTAAGAACCATGCTAAATCTACTCTGCCTGTGCTCTATAAATGGAACAATGAAGGCTGATGACAGCACATCAGTTTATAGCATGAATTACTGAATATTTTAAGCCCACTGTTGAGATTTACTGCTCAGAAAAAAATATTCCTTTCAAAATATTACTGTTTGTTTACAATGCAGCTAGTCACCCAAGAACTCTGATGGAGATGTACAAGGAGATGAATGTTGTTTTCATGCCTGCTAACACAAGAGCCATTCTGCAGCCCACGGGTCAAGGAGTAATTTTGACTTTCAAGTCTTATTTAAGAAATACATTTCATAAGGCTATGGCTGCTGTAGATAGTGATTCCTCTGATGGATCTGAGCAAAGTAAATTGAAAACCTTATGGAAAGAATTTACCATTCTAAGATGTCATTAAGAAGATTTGTGATTCAAGGGAAGAGGTCAAAATTTCAACATTAATAGGAGTTTGGAAGAAGTTGATTATAATCCTTATGGATGACTTTGAAGGCTTCAAGACTTCATTGGAAGAAGTAATGCAATATGTGGTGGAAATAGCAAGAGAACTAGAAGTGGAACCTGAAGATGTGACTGAATTGTTGCAATCTCATAATAAAACTTGAACAGATAAGAAGTTGCTTCTTATGGATGAGCAAAAGTGTTTCTTGAGATGGAATCTCCTCCCGGTGAAGATGCTGTGAACATTGTTGGAATGAAAACAAAGGATTTGGATTACATAAACTTAGTTGATAAAGTAGCAGCAGGATTTGAAAGGATTGACTCCAATTTTGAAAGAAGTTCTACTGCAGGTAAAAAGCTATCAAACAGTATTTCATGCCACAGAGAAATCCTCTGTGAAAGGAAGAGTCGATTGATACAGCAAACTTCATTGATGTCTTATTTTAAGATATTGTCACTGCCACTCCAACCTTCCGCAACCGCCATTGAATCAGTCAGCAGCCATCAACATTGAGGCAAGATCCTCCATCAGGAAAAAGATTACGACTCACTGAAGGATCAGATGATTGTTAGCATGTTTTAGTAATAAAGTATTTCTAATTAAGGTATGTACATTGATTTTTTAGACATGATGTGATTGCACACTTAATAGACTACAGGATAGTGCAAACGTAACTTTTTATGCACTGGTAAACCAAAAACTATGGGTGACTCGCTTATTGCAATATTTACTGTATTGCTTTGGTATGCAATTGAACCTGTAATCTCTCCAAAGAATGCCTGCATGAGCAGGAGTTAGCCAAGAATTGGAGGTACAGGGAAGGGGCCTGGAAGGAGTTAAAAGAGAATACTCAGTATGTGCCAAGTGTATAAGAAGGATGTTCATGAAGAAGTGAAAGAACTCCTAGTACTCCAGAATATCTGTTTCAGGGCAAAGGTGCGTGTGTGTGTGTGTCCACATGTGTATTTTTTCAACAAGCTCCACAGTTCAGTTTGATGTAAATCAAAGTTTGATCACTGACTTGGGAGTGCATGGTAGGAGAGAGAGAGAGAGAAATGAGGAGGCCATATAGTCAAGAGATGATCAATTGATCAATAAGGGTTTTCTTGTTGTTGTTTATTTGTTTTTTTCTGAGCAAGAGGGTTTGAACTTTATCCTGAAGATTGTAAAGAGTCTAAAGAACAAAACATGATGTTATGCTCCAATAAGAAAATCTTCAATGGCTCTGCTAACACTGTTACCTATAGGATGAAGTCCAGACCCTCTGGTATAACCTTGCCTACTTTGGTAGCTGCAGCTCTTTTTTTAAATGAACTACTCCATCAGATTCAACTATTTACAGTTGAGTAAAAGCAACCATTATTTCCTTCTGTCTACTTTCCTTCCTTCCCATAATTCCACAAATATTTATTATGTACTTACTCTCAATAATGTGGCACTTTTGACACTTTACTTTGCAATTTTCTTCATCTTTTCCCCTTCCCCCAAATAAACTATAAGTTCCTTAATGGCAGGAACAGGCCTAATTCATCTTTGTATTCCTTTTGCCTAATACAGCTCCTGGCATACATTAGGTCCTTAATAAATATTTGTTAAATGAAAAAATGAACAAATGAGCTAGGATTAGATATATTTCTTATTAAAAACTAATTCATAGCTATAATCATCTACCACTCTATTAGAGCAGCAATTCATTAATGACTTTTACATATATATTCTGACATTGATAATTCAATATAAAAGAGAAAAAATAACTAATATTTACTTTAGACATTATTTATGATACACTTCATTAATTTTGGAATATTATGAAGTAAATATAGTCCCCTGCTACATAGTTAGTGTTGTGTAAGTGAAAGCTACCTTTATTACTATGACTATTCAACCTAAATAAATTCACATTTCATGAAACTTCTGCCTCCTTAGGTTGTTCTCAATAACTTGTAAAATGGAACTTAAACTTATTTTTCTCTTCTCACTCTTCACCACCCACCCCAACCCCCCAAATTTCTTCTTTTTCCTGCTTATGTTTTGGCTTTCCAGTGACCTTAATGATGTTTCTGAGACTTACTTAGCTTAGTTGGTGACATTTAGGGTCTGGATACTTTCTGCATAATAACCTTAATATTCACTTAAAAGCTTAATGTCCATTTGAAAAAAACACAATAATAATAAATACACATACACAAACACATTCCATTCTTTAGTACTGGATATTTCTGCTTATTTTTATAGTAATTAAAAGTACAATATCAGTATTTCTTATAATGAAACCTAAAAGCCCTCTTTGAAAGGCTTTTCAAATAATCAAAATGCTCACCACTGGCTGGGAGATTATTTACCAGCTCTTTATGTTCTTTATATGTAAGTTCAATCCCCATATCTTCCAGGAAGTTGTCCAGGTTACAGATCTCAGTTTTTTCTTTGAAAACATGGAAAAGTGAATAACAAGAAATTATGATTTTCTAATGATTTTGAGATATGAAAATACCATGCTTTGCTGTCATAAAGAAAGACAGAGTTGTTCAGTAGAATATAGAGAATTAAAATAGAAATAGTTCCTTTAATTATGCTTCCCTGCATAATAATAAACAGCTAAGGACACAGTAAAAATTGTTGGGCATTACATGGTAATGTAGCAATCAATCCATATAAATTTTACTTGAAAGTAGTGGCTTACTTTGAGACTAAATTCTTAAATTAGTTACCATTGTTGACTATATTCACCCGATAGTAGTAAATATTTCACATGTTGATTTTTCCACGAATATTTAGGTTGTAAATAAGTTCACATTAGCAATATAAAAAACTTTCCACTTTTAGTATCTTCAAATTCTATGGTCTTAGCAAAAAAAAGATTTCTGCCAAAATGTAGATGAACACTTAAAAAAATAGGAATTTTTCTTCCCATGAAAAATATTCTCAAGTATAACCCTAAAGCCTGGCAATGAAGCCACATATTTTTCTCCTTTTCTTTCCAAGACCCCTTTAAAACAATTAAAATAGATTAAAATGAGAGGAGAGGGTAATAAACTCATAATAGCAAAGAAAATAAGTAAGGAAGGGGAGGTATGGGCATAAGTAGAATAGTACCTTTACATTTATGAAAATCAGAAAGCAAAGTATGTTCATTCATCTATTCATTCATTAAACATTTGATGTTAAGTGTCCTTTTACATGCTAGGCACTATCCTAGGTGCTAGGTATAATGGCAGTGAACAAAACAGAGAAATTCTTTGTCTCAAATAGTTTATATATGACTTTGTGGAGACATATAATAAAGAATTAAATAAGTTACATACAATAGATAAAACAGAGTGAAGGAAACCACAATCTAGAATATCCAAAAGAGGAGGCTACAGGTAGATAGAAGGAAAGGTGTAAAGAAAGCCAATTTGCTCAGAAAACCCCCAGAAAGGCTCATGCTCAGTTTTGACAGACAATAAATATAGAAGTAAGAAGGTGGGGGGGGAGAAAGAATCTGAAAATAAAGGGGTTAACTGAAAGTCTATTTATGAAACATTTGTACCAGCCAGTCTCAACCTCTCTTTCTCCAAAATTCCTGAGTCACAGAGGAACAGGCAGTTTAGCATTTACTCCCTGAAAAAACCCAAATGTCCAATATCAAGAGAGAGGATAAACAAAAGTTTGTAAATGTATACACTAGAATACTATTTAACAATGAGAGGAAGGAACTACTGATGCATTCAACACCATCGATGAATCTCAAAAACGTGTTGAGAAGAGGAGCCATCCACAAAAAATTACATACTTAAGATTATACTGTATGATTCCATTTATATTAAGTCCTATAACAAGCAAAACTAATCAATGTTGATAAAAATGTGATAGAAATGTGGTTTGCCTCTTGGGAGGGGGTAAGTGACAAACTGGCAAGAAGCATAAAAGAATTCTCTGGGAAGGTGTAGAAATCTATATCCTGATTACAGTATGGGTTATTCAAAACTCATGATATCATAACCTTAATCTGTGGTTTTATTGTATATAAATTATACCTCAATTTAAAAAATAAAAAAGTTGGGGCAAAAATATAGGCTGTGTACAGTCATTGAAGATTTTTGAACAGCAGGATAGTACATTAAAAGCTATGCTTTAGAGAGAATTATCTGTCATCAGGGTGAATCAGTTACTAATGCCTATGAAGTTTACTATCTCTCAGCCTATCAAATGATAAGTAGCAGGACTTTTGTAATGATATGAAAATAATTTTTTAAAAAAATTTAGCCTAGATAATTCAAATAAGTATAGTATCAGAAACACTCACAGAAAAGCCTCCAAACTAATAAGCTTAACAGTATCTAACAATCATAATGAGATATTTTAAAGCTTCACCAGTAGCTGACAGGTGGTCTAGTAGACCCTGGTGTTCTTCTTCTGTAAGTTTTATGTCCACGTTTTTCAAAACAGCATCCGTATTACTGACATCAATCTTCTTCTCTCCTTAGGAAATAAGTGCATGATGGGAATAAGGAAAATATCAAATTATACAGCAGTGTGAAGTCTATGTGTTATAAATCCTCCTTGCTGTTTGAAATAATGAAAGAAAACCATCCCTTGGTCTTTATTGCACTTTAGAACACAAATCTGTAACTTTATTTATTTATTTTTGGAGGCAGGATCTTGCTAGGTTGCCCAGGCTGGAATGCAGTGGTGTGATCACAGCTCACTGCAGCCTCCAACCCCTAGGCTCAAGCAATCCTCCTGCCTCAGCCTCCCAGAGTGCTGGGATTACAGGCATGAACCACTGCACCTGGCCAAATAGCTAACTTTATAAAAATAAAGAAAATATCGTGATTAGGTAATTATTTAATTAATCATGACAATGCAGAAACCAAATTGAGTACTATAATCAATAAGGGCTTTGAATAGTTGAGTTAGAAGGTTTGATTTTACTTGAATTCCCAACATTATAATCTCTATTTATTAAATTGAAACAAACAATTATTCAAGGTATTATTTTTCATGACTATCTATAATTTTTTTGTTTCTTATGTGCCAAGATAATTACAAAGATCTAAAAAAATAATAAAATGGTATGTTGCCTCAAAAGCACAGTATTACTAAATTTTTTTCATATGTAGATGTAGACAAAGATTTCTCAGAAATCTCAGAAATGTTCATATAATAACAAAATCACATGAAAGGGAAACTATTAAACTAGTTAGCTGAGAAATAAAATGGGCATTTTAAAATAAATGTATTATTTTTATGTTTGCCAAATAAACTATGTTGTTTAAAAAGTATATAGAAAGAATATTGCCACAGATAGTACTATAAGTCTTAAAAGGTCATTTTACTTTATATCTTATTTATTTATCTAGCCCTTAATGTAATGTCTAGCACTGACTAGTTATTCAGTAAATATTTGTTTAATTAATTAAGTAATCAATTAACAAACTTTTTACTCACCTATGAATGCCCTATCTTTTATCCCTTTCTTCTTCGTCACTTTATCAACAGCTGTAAAATAAAGAACTAATTTATCACAACGGTAAATGACACTTATAAATTTAAACTATATAAAAATTATAAATTTATAAGTTATAAATGAATAAAATTAAATGATAGTGATTTTTATAAAATCATTAATGTTAAACATAGCAATTTTGGGGTGTTGCATATATTGACCTAAAATATGACCTCATTTGTTTAATAATTCCAAATAAATACAGAAAAAAGAAAGCCCTCAAGAGTCATTACTGAAGATTCTTGTTTCTGAGAGAGAATGAATCAATCACAAAATAAGTCACCTTTTAAATATATAATAGAACAAAAAAGTCAGTATTCAAGCTTTGTGGTATCTTCAGAACTCAGCATAAGTTCCTTTTTAGTTAATGGAGAGAAGACTCTCCATCTCATCCACTCATTCTGCTAGTACAAGGAGATAGAAGTATGGTATCTTTTTTTCCCTTGTTATCTAACAAAAATAAAACTTTTAAGTAATTCATTTTAGTGAGCTGCCCCTTCTAATATGGGTATACCAACCATGAAAAATAGAACTTGTGCCTTATAGTCCATTAGGAGCCTAGAAGACAGCAAGACACACAGACTTTCTTGAGAAACCACACCAAGGGAAAAGTAGAGAAAAAATAAAAGCATTGATATCTAAGAAGAAGGTCTTTGACAGCCACCAAATTTTCCACAGCCCCAGCACGGCATGCAAAAATAGCAAAATATTTTCTGTGACACAATGAAGGGAACAGAGGCTGGTAAGAGAAGAGCCAAAAGCCCCAGAGTGGCCTAGAAGTCAAGCTAAGGGCACAAAGCAACCAGTGCCAGTGCACATTACAAGATAAAATGCCAGATGAAAATTCAGGTCATTCAATTAGTACCAGCATGAAGGGGTAACAATAAATGAGGATCAGAACAGACACATTATCATAAAGATATCTGAAGAGTAGGCACCTCCCTTTCCGCACCCACCCTCACATAAGCCTCCCATAACAGATGCAACCTTCTGTAGAAGGGAGGAAGAATTGAGAACATCTGGATTTAACTTATAAAAATGCTGATGGGAACAGAATTTATTCCAGTAGTTAAGATTATGTTTTCTACCACACAGAACACAAACTCGCATGTGCAAAAACTTTAACTTCCCAATTTCCTCCAAGTTAAGATAGAAAAATAAAAACAATCAAATTTTTGTATAGTGAGTTTGTGACCTAAGAAATTTGTGTCTTACAAAATTTATATAATTGTAACACTCACTAGACTGTAGACTCTATATAGTCAGGAACTATGTCTTATTTATCTTTGTATTTCCAATGCCTAGTACAGTAACTGCCCACAACAGACACAGAGTAAATATTTATTGGTTGACTGAAAGAATGAATAAATAAACTGATTAATTCATTTACATAACAGATATACAATAAATTTGTATTCATAAGGATTATGAATTCCCTGATCACTATATAGAAAATACATTTTCACAAACAACACCAAATATATTGTGAAAGCCAACTCAAGTGTTTACATTAGTGGTGTCAATTTCTGAAGATAATTTTGGCTGTCTCAATTATGGAGTGCTATGGAATCTAGTGGATAGAGGACAAGGATGCTGCTAAACATCCTACAATGCACAGGACAGGTCCACACAACAAAGAATTATATGACTCAAAATATCAATAGTGCCAGAGTTGAGAAACCTCAGTCTAAATGTTTTGTCTTCGTATAACCTAACAACTCAGGTACACAGTGTTTTTGTTTCCTAGTTAGACAAAAAATACACTAGTTCTAATGGACCCCTTTAACTATAAATTGAGTAAAATTTCCATTTGAATTGCCTGGAGAGATATCATTTAATCCATGGCTTCAATAAATCCCAGCTCTACCACTTCACAGCTATATAAAGTCCTGGACTAATTATCTAACTTTCTGAGTATCAATTTATTTACTGGTAAATGGAAATAACAAAATCTGTATCAAAGGATTATTGTGAGAATGGATAAGATAATATATGTAAAATGCATTGCAGAGTTATTGGCACATAGTGAGCATTCCAGATCATGGCTACTATCATAATGTTAAACACTTGTACATCTAAATCTCAGACCAGAATACTCTTCTGAGTTACAGATCCATCCATCCAATGAACTACAGGACATTGCTTGAAGTAAAACATTATTTCCCCACTTTCAAATCTCCATAGAAGGAAATAACTTTAATTACATTACCAAGGGTACAGAAAAGGAAATTATTTCTTCTAATCTCTGTCCTCACCTTCCCAATGCTCACTCAAGGCTGTCTTCAGTCTAATTCTTTTCCAATTTATTTCTCACTCTATCACCAGAGTGAGTGAGTGTGGTAAAAAACAAATTTGATCATCTCAGGAACCTCCTTAAAAGTTCTTCAATAATATTTATATACTGACATGGAAGTAGGTTTATGATACAATGATGAATGCAAAAAGTGTTTTATATAAGAATAAAGAGAGAAAGAATAAAGCAATTAAAGTATCAACATGAAAAATGATAGCAATGGATTGAATTGATTCCATGACGTCATACTAATATAAATAAGTAAAAGAATAAATGAGTACCTGGAGAAAGCCCTTGCTTACATTATACTCATAGAAGTCATTAATAAATAAATGAGTGAGAAGGAAAAAGCTTTCCCTTAAATTAGAATGCCAATTAATAAGTGTAAAAGAAATGATGGAGTTAGAAAATCAACATTTGACTACTATGGTAGTAAAAACTGATTCAGGCCAAAATTACCTAGTGGGTGAAAGTTTAATGATAAAAATCAAGATATTTACATAGCTTCAAAGTATCTTCCATATATTTCTTATTAATTACTAAAAAATAACAACTTTATAGTGGAGTCTAAAGGGTACCACCTTAACGTTAGAGATCAAAGTGAGTAATCCACTGTTAGTGGTAATATAAACTAGCATAGACACTATGGAAAACCAAGTGGAGGTTCCTCAAAAAACTACAAATAGAACTACTATATGATCCAGCAATCTCACTACTGGGAATTTATCCAAAGCAAAGGAAATCATTATATCGAATAGACATCTGCATCCCCATGTTTATTGCAGCACTATCCACAATAGCGAAAATATGGAGTCAACCTAGATGTCCAACAACAGATGAATGGATAAGGAAAATGTGGTGTATATACACCACACAATACTATTTAGCCATAAAAAGGAATGAAATACTGTCATTCACAGCAATGTGGATGGAACTGGAGGACATTATGTTAAGTAAAATAAGCCAGGAACAGAAAGTTAAATACTGCATTCTTGCTCATATGTAGAAGCTGAAAAAAATGTTGATCTCATTGAAATAAAAACTAGAACAGAGAATACCAGAAGGTGGGAAGGGTAGGGGGAAGGGAAGAATAGTGAGAGATTTGTTAAAGGATACAAAATTATAGCTAGATAGGAAAAATAAGTTCTAGTGTTCTATACCACTGTAGGATGACTATAGTTAACAATAATATATAGTTTAAAATAGCTAGAAGGAACATATTGAATGTTCCCAACACAAAGAAATGATAAATATTTGAGATGGTGCACATAATTACCCTGATCATTATATATTATATGCCTTGAAACATCACTATGTACCCTATGAATATGTACAATTATTATTTATCAATTTTAAAAATAAATTTATTTATTTATTTTCACAAATCACCAATGATGGGAACAAGTGACATCATATATTTCTTGATATGATGCACTAAGAAGGATACAACATCATTACTGTTGTTTGCTTCCAAAAATGCATAATCTGAATTCAATCATGAGGAAGCAACAGTAAACCAAAATTGAGGGTCAGAATAGCTGGTCAAAATACACTCTTCAAAATATTAAGGCTATAAAAGTTAAAGAAAAAGAATTAAAGGAAACTAAACAGAAATGATAACTAAATATAATGCATGATCCTGGATTGCATGTCAGACCAGAAAAATAAAGAGCAACAGTCACAGTTCAGCACCTGACTCAGATGAATGGGAGACTAGAATCTAAACAGACTTATTACCATTGGCATTAAAGCTTCAGAAATCTCTGAGTTTGGTATATAAACATTTTCAGTTTTAGTGAATTTAAGGAATTTGGATCCTACTTTAGCATTTTTTCTTGTTTTGATTTTGTTTTGGTTTTGTTTCCATGTTTTCTTTTTTGTGTTTATGTTTTTATTTCAAAATACTAAGAGGGTACAAATGTTTTTGTTACATGGATACACTGTATAATGCTGAAGTCAGGGCTTTCAGTGTGCCCATCACCTGCATAGTGTTCATTGTACCCAATAGGTAAGTTTTTATCCTTCACCCTGCTTCCATCTTCCTTCCTTCTTAGTTTCCAATGTCCCTTATGTCTCTTTGTGTCCATGTGTACCCATCGTTTAGCTCCCATTCATTAGTGAGAACATGTGGTGTTTATTTTTCCATTCCTGAGATATTTCACTTAGGATAATGGACTACAGTTCCATCCAAGTTTCTGCAAAAGACATTATTTCATTCCTCTTTATGGCTGAGTAGTGCTCCACTTTCTTTATCCACTCATGAACTGATGAACACTTAGCTTGATTCCACATTTTTGCAATTGTGAATTGTGCTGTGATAAACATTTGGGTGCAGGTGTCTTTTTTATAAAATGATTTCTTTTCCTTTGGATAGATACCCAGTAGTGAAATTGCTGGATCGAATGGTAGGTTCTTTGAGGAATCTCCATACTGTTTTCCAGAGGGGTTTTACTAGTTTTCAGTCCCACCAACAGTGTATAAGCATTCCTTTTTCTCTGCATCCATGCCAGCATCTATTGTTTTTTGATTTTTTAGTAATGGCCATTTTGACAGGAGTAAGGTGATATCTCATTGTGGTTTTAATTTGCATTTCCCTGATAATTAGTGATGTTGAACATTTTTTCATATGTTTCTTGGCCATTTGTCTATCTTCTTTTGAAAAAACTCTGTTCACGTCTTTTGTTTTTGTTTCCATGTTTTCTTGTCATACACCTGAGCACTTTCTCCAGTTGGCAAGCACAAGTTTAGAATAAACCTTGCTGGCCTGGTCTTGGTACATCCTCTGTACTGTTGAATTATTGGACTTACTGATGTTAGATGATTATCCTGTCCTCCTTGGCCCTCCTGGCTGGGTCTCCTTTGGTTTTCTGTGCTGGAGCACCCCCACTGGAGCCTCTTTGCCACAACTACCAGCTGTTCTCACTGAGCTCTCAGCCAGCAAAACAGCTTACCCTTGTCAACCAGATCTTAGAGACCCATTTTCATTTCCCTCTGCATTTGGTCATCTCTGTCTTGACTCTTTAACTGTAGTAACCTGGCTGTGGCTACTCAGGTCTCACCCCTACCCTCCCCATCCTGCCCCCAGTACCCTTCCCTGTCTGCTCCCTCATGCCATGCACATACCTACACACACCAGTCCTTCCACTTGAAACATATTTACCACCTATCTTGATATATGAAGGTAGGGTTAGGATTCCCACTAACCCTATTCCCACTCTCCTGCAAACCAGGGGGTTTGAGAAGTGAGCAGCCATCTCCCCTGCATATTTTTGTTTTCTCTGATTGATTCACTCCATCCTTCACATCCAGGTCCCTGTTAGTGTAAACTGGACTATTCCTCTTTCATTCTCCCCCTGTCTGTGGAACATGTCTGGTCCTAGCTGTGGTTTCCATCATTCCCCCATCACCCTTCTTTGTTAACCTTGTGCCTGTCTCATGTATAATCACACCACCAAAAAGGAAAGGGGGAGAACTTTTTTGGACATTTTGTATTAATATAAAAATAGTAGATAAATTGCTTAATGGTTGGAATTTTTTACAAAATTTTCAACATTAGTTTTTTTAATTTCTGTGGGCAAGTTACAGGGCTTGTCATTGTTTATATAAAAAACAACAATGCAATATATCCTTATGCATAAATTGCTTCTTCTACTTATAAGGTTGAAAATTCTGAATAACACTATTAGCATTGTAAAAACAAAATAAAACAAAAATGAAAATAAACCTGCATATATATTTTTTGAGACCATGTCTCACTCTGTCACCCTGGGTAGAGTGCAGTGGCGTCATCATAGCTCACTGCAACCTCAAACTCCTGGGCTGAAGGGATCCTCCTTCCTCAGCCTCCCAAGTAGCTGGGACTACAGGCGCATGCCATGACACCCAGCTAATTTTTCTATTTTTAGTAGAGATGGGGTCTTACTCTCACTCAGGCTGGTCTCAAACTCCTGAACTCAAGCAATCCTCCTGCCTCAGCCTCCCAGAGTGCTAGGATTACAGGCATGAGCCACCACACCTGGCCTTAAACCTGTATTTTGTAAATATTTTCTTTTCCTGCCTTGAGCTGTGTAATGGCACAAAACACTGTCTTTGTTCTATAAAAATGCTTTTCTTCAGAGAAGCTGATTTTTGGTAATGTCTTCATTCTGTTCTCAAGACTAGTGCTTAAAAAACCAAGGAAGAAAAAATAATTTTAACACGTCACAGAATGTGTCAGGCCTTTCTTGATATATTGGACTGGATGTACATAATAGTGGTTACAACTTAGGACTCAGCCCTCTTGAAGCACTTCTCTGGAGTCCTTTGACTTGCTCTAAACTTTAGGAAGTCACTATTCTGTCTTCTGGCCACCTGGTGGGGGGTATAGCAGGGTCACTATGCTCTCCCACTAGATTATAATCTGGAGAATCAAAATCATGTCTCTTTAAATTCTATATTATCAGTGTCTGACATAATACATAGAACATTATGGGAGCTTAATAATGCTTACTGAAGCAAGTGATATAAAGAAGGGCTGCCAAAGTATTCCTATAAGTTAAGATGTAAAGAATTAAAATAATGATATATATGCTCATTTCTCCTGCACTGCCTAAATAAAAATTTTGGAAACCATAAAATTTATTCTTAAGGAAGGAAACCTAAAGCATGACATTTAAGTTCATTTTATTACTTTTTATCATTTTATACAGCTTTTTCTATATGATATTCATATCTAAGAAATTTTCATTAATAAAAGGATTTCTCAGAATACAGAACCATGTGAGCCATGTCTATGCATGTGTCACTTACAATTGACAGGTCCTTCAGAATCTCACAAAATTATTTACCTGGCATCACCATCCTCATGTTTCCTAGAAAGGTGTCTAGGTTGCTGTCATCAACTCTATCTCCTAGGATAAAAATAGAAATGATAAAAACTATGAGACAAGAAAATTAATGATTTTCAATTACAAAAAAATACTACCAATATATTCATATCATTATATTTAATTTTGGCATGAAAATAAGAGGTTTTTTGACATGTATTAAAATGTACCCTTTAAGTTATTCTATCAGAAACAGAAACATTCCTTCAATCATTTTACAGAGGATATGGCTATAAAGCACAAGAACATTTAACCTGGTACAGGCCAGATGATACTGGACATGAAATGTTACTCACTGCTATTAGGGGAATGGTTAGGAGGCAATACTTAATGTATGGTAAATAAGGTATCATGTAGCTATAGAATGTGAAATCAATTTTCAGCTTGTACTCTGTGGAGAAAGTGATTTTTTCCCCAAAATGATAAGTTCAGTATTCTATGTTAGTCAAATCCAGCAGGAAGACATAACAATCATTAATGCATATGCACCAAATAAGAGAGTTTAAAAATACATAAAACAAAGTTGACAACATTTAAGGGAGAAATAGAAAATATAGCAATCACAATTGGAAATTTTAGTACATCTCTTTTAGCAATTGATAGAATAACTGCAAAAAAAAGTACAGAGATGATCTGAAGAAACTATCAACCACCTTTTCTTAATTCACATTTATAAAGTACTATGCTCTTTGACCACAGAATACACATTGTTTTCAAGTGCACATAGTACATTCACCAAAATATACCATATGCTGGGCCACAAAGCAAGTACCAATAAGTGGAAAGTATTGAAATTACACAGCATATGTTCTCTGACCATAATGGAACTAAATTATAAGTAACAATAAAATAACTAAGAAATCCTCAAATATTTGGAAAGTAAATGACACACCTCCAAATATTCCATGGATCAAAGAAGAAATTACTAGGGAAATTAGAACATATCTCAAACTGAATTATAATGAAAACAAAATATATCAACATTTATGGGATATAGCTATAGCAATGTTTAGGAAGAAATTTACAGATCTGCATGTGTCTTAGTCCATTTCATGTTGCTATAACAGAATATCATAGACTAGGCAATTTATTTTAAAAAGAAGTTTATTAGGCTCATAGTCTGGACACTGAGAAATCCAAGAGCATGGCACCAACAACCTGGTGAGGACCCTCATGCTGCATCATAACATGGCAGAAGTATAAGTGAGCACGCAAGACAGAGAGGAAATTGAGCTGAATTCATGCTTTTATCAAGAGTCCGCTCCCACCATAACTAACCAATGTCTACAATAATGGCATTAATTCATTCAGGAGGGCTGAGCCCTCATGACCTAATCACCTCTTAAAAGTCCCAACTCTCAACAATGTTACAATGGCAACTAAATTTCAACATGAGTTTTGGAGGGGCCATTCAAACCATAGCAGCATGCTTATATTAAAAAACAAGAGGGATCTAAACTCAGTAACCAAAGGTTCCACCCTACAAAGCTAGAAAAAGAGCAAAGTAAACCCAAAGTCACAAAAAGAAATGAAGATAAAAGCAGAAATCAAGAAAATAAAAGCAGAAAAGATGTAGAGAAAATTATCAAAGTCAAAAATTGTTTCTTGGTGAGCGGAGCAAGATGGCCAAATAGAAACCTCCAGCTATTGTCTCTCCACACAAACACCAAGTTCAACAACTATCCATGCAAGAAAGCACCTTCAGAAGAACCAAAAATCAGGTGAGTGATCACAATACCTGGTTTTAACATTATTTCAAGGAAAGAGGCACTGGAGAGGGCAGAAAAGACTGTCTTGCATTGCCTACACCACCCCTGCCCCAACCCAGCAGTGCTGCACCAGTGCACAGGGTGGAGAGAGAATCTGTGCGCCTGGGGGAGGGAGAGTAAAGTGATTGTGAGACCTTGTATTGGAACTCAGGCCACCCTGAGTTCCCTGTCATAGGAACACAGCATAGGGCAGAACTCTGCTGGTGCCCAAGGAGGGAGCATTTAGACCAGCACAGTCAAAGGGAAATCCTCTGCCCCAGTGATAGAAAACTGAGTTCTGGCTAGTTCCACCACAAGCTGACAAAAAGCAGCCTGGGGCTCAAAATAAATTCATAAGAAAGTCAGGCCACAAAGACTGAAGTCCTTGGGCAAGTCCTGCAGCTGTGCTGGTCCAGAGCCAGCAGACCTGGGGTGCACGTGACCCAGTAAGACATCAGCAGCAGTTACCAAGCCAGTGCCTGTGTCAACCCTCCCCCAACTCCAGGAAGTGCAGCTCAGGGAGAGTCTTCTTCCATTTGCAGAAAGGAAAGGGAAGAGTTCAGAGGACTTTGTTTTGCAACTTGGGTTCCAGCTCAGCCACAGTAAAATAAAGTACCAAGCAGAATCCTGAAGCCCCTGATTGCAGGCCTTAGTTCCTGAACTGCATTTCTAGACCTACTCTGGCCCAGAAGGAAACCCACTGCCCTGAAGGGAAGGACCCAGTCCTGGCAGGATTCACCACCTGCTGACTAAAGTGCCCTAGGGCTTTGAATATCAGAGGTAGCCAGACAACAGTCACCATGGGCTTTGTGTGAGACTGGGCTGGCTTCAGGTGTGACCTGGCATAGTCCCAGCTGTGGTGGCCACGAGTGCTCACATCATTCCTCTCCAAATCCAGCAGCTCAACACAGAGAGTTAGGAAAGAGAGTAAGAGATGTTGCCTAGTAATCCAGGGAATTCACCCATATCTTACCCAATTCCACCAAGGCAGTACCACCACAAGCCTGCAAGACCCACAACATTACTGGGCTTGGGGTACCCCCAGTGCTGATATGGCTGGAGTGACCAAAGACTTAGATCACAATACTTAATTCCCTTTGAATAACTGGAAAGCCTTCTCAAGAAGGACAGGTTCAAACACACCCAGACTGCAAGGATTAGAATAAATATTGAATGCTTCAATGCCCAGACACTGACAAAAATCCACCAGAATCAAGAACATCCAGGAAAACTTGACCTCACCAAATGAGCTAAATAAGGCACCAATGACCAATCCCAAAGAGATGGAGATATGACCTTTCAGACAAAGAATTCAAAATAGATGTTCTGAAGAAGCTCAATGAACTTCAAGACAACACAGAGAAGGAATTCGGAAGTCTATCAGAGAAATATGACAAAGAGTTTGAAATAATAATAAAAAAAAATCAAGCAGAAATTCTGGAGCTAAAAAATTCAACTGACAAACTGAAGAATGCATTAGGGTCTCTCAATAGTGAAATTGATCAAGCAAAAGACAGAATTAGTAATCCACAAGGCAGGTTATTTAAAAATAGAGAGAAAAAAGAGACAAGAATTAAAAAGAATAAAGCGTGCCTATGAGATCTAGAACATAGCCTCGAAAGGGAAAATCTAAGAATTATTGGCCTTAAAGAGGAGGTAGAGAGAAAGACTGGGGTATAAAGTTTATTCCAAGAAATAATGACTCAGAACTTTCCAAACCTAGAGAAAGATATCAATATTCAGGTACAATAAGGTCATATAACACCAAACAAGGCTACCTCAATAGGCTCCCATTAATGGGAGCATTTAATAATCAAGCTCCCAAAGGTAACGGATAAAGAAAAGGTCCTAAGAGAAGCAAGAAAAAAGAAAAAAATAACATATAAAGGAGTTCCAACACATCTGGCAGCAGACTATCCACAAACTCTTTGTGGAAATCTTACAGGCCAGAACAGAGTGGCATGACGTATTCAAAATGCTGAATATTGTATCCTGCAAAAAATATCCTTCAAATATGAAGAAGAAATAAAAACTTTCCATGACAAACAAAAGTTGAGGGATTTCATCAACATCAGAACTGTTCTACAAGAAATGCTAAAAGGAGTTCTTTGATCTGAAAGAAAAGGATGTTAATGAACAATAATCATCTGAAGGTACAAAACTCAGTGGTTACAGTAAGTATACAAATACAGAATACTCTATTGCTGTAATTGCAGTGTATAAACTGCTTATATCTTGAGTAAGAAGACTAAAAGACAAACCTATCAAAAATTATAACTACAACAACTACTTAAGAGATAGTATAAAAGGATAAAAATGGAAACAGCAAAAAGTCAAAAAGTAGGGGGGATGGAGTTAAAGTGTAGAGTTCTTTTACATTTCTTTTGCTTTTTTTTTTGTAAGCCAAGTTAAGTTGTCATCTACTTAAAATAATTGGTTATAAAATGTTTTTTGCAAGCCTCATGGTAACCTCAAAATAAAAAACCTACAACAGATACACAAAGAATAAAAAGCAAAAAATTAAAATATACTACCAGAGAAAATCACTTTTATACAAATGAAGACAGGAAGGAGGGAAGAAAGAGAAGGACCACAAAACAACCAGAAATCAAATAACATGGCAGTAGTAAGTCCTTACCTATCAATAATAACATTGAATGTGAATGGACTAAACTCTCCAATAAAAAGACATAGAATGTCTGAATGGATAAAAAAAAAACCAAGACCTAACTATATGTTACCTACAAGAAACACACTTCACCTAAAAGGCACACATAGACTGAAAACAGAGGAAAAAGATATTCCATGCAAATAGAAACCAAAAAAGAGCAGGAGTAGCTATACTTCTATCAGATAAAATAGATTTCAAGACAAAAATATATAAAAACGAAGAAGTTCATTGCAAAATGATAAAGGGGTCAATTCAGCAAGATGATATAACAGTTCTAAATATATATGCACCCAACACTGGAGCACCCAGATATACAAAACGAATATCATAAGAATTAAAGAGAGAAATAGACCCCAATACAATAATAGTTGGAGACCTGAATACCCCACTTTCAGCATGGGACAGATCATCCAGACAGAAAATCAACAATGAAACATTAGACTTAATCTGCACTATAGACCAAATGGACCTAATAGATATTTATGAAACATTTTATCCAACAGCTACAGAATATATGTTCTTCTCCTCAGCTCATGGATCATTCTTAAGGATAGACCATATGTTAGGCCACAAAAAAAGTCTTAAAAAATTCAAAAACATTGAAATCATATCTAGTATTTTCTCTGACCACAACAGAATAAAACCAGAAATCAATAACAAAAGGAACATTGGAAACTGTACAAATACATAGAAATTAAACAATATACTCTTGAATGACCAGTGACTCAATGAAGAGATTAAGAAGGAAATTAAAAAATTTCTAGAAACAAAAGAAAATGAAAACACAACATATCAAAACCTATGGGATACAAGAAAAGCAGTACTAAGAGGAAAGTGCATATAATAAGTCCCTACATCAAAAGTGAACCAAACCCAAAAGTAGTAGAAGAAAAGAAATAACAAAGATCAGAACAGAAATAAATGAAACTGGAACAAAAAAAATACAAAAGATCAAAGAAACAAAAAGTTGGTTTTTTGAAAAAATAAACAAAATTGTGAAACATTTAGCCAGACTAACTATGAAAAAAGAGAGAAGACCTAAATAAATAAAATCAGAGATGAAAAAGAGGACATTACAACTGATACTGCAGAAATTCAAAGGATCATTAGAGACTACTATGATCAACTATATGCCAGTAAATTGGAAAACCTAGAAGAAATGGATAAATTCCTAGACACAAACAACCTACTAACAATGACCAAGGAAGAAATTCAAAACCTGAATAAACCAATAACAAGTAGTGAGACAAAAGCACTAATAAAAAGTCTCCCATCAAAGAAATGCCCAGGACCCAATGGCTTCACTGCTGAATTCTACCAAACATTCAAAGAAGAACTAATACCAATCATACTTAAACTATTCCAAAAAATCCAGGAGGAGGGAATATTCCCAAACTCATTCTATGAGACCTGTATGGCCTTGATACTGAAACCAGACAAAGACACAACAAAAAAGAAAATTATAGGCCAATATCTCTGATGAACATTGATGCAAATATCCTCAACAAAATACTAGCAAACTAAATTCAACAATACATTAAAAAGATTGTCTGTCATGATCAAGTGGGATTCATCCCAGGTATGCAAGGATGGTTCAACATATACAAATCAATCAATGTGATATCATATCAATAGAATGAAGGACAAAAACCATATGATCATTTCAATTAATGTTCAAAAATCATTTGATAAAATCCAGCATTCCTTCATGATAAAATTCTCAAAAAACTGGGCATAGAAGGAATGTACCTCAACACAATAAAAGCCATATATGGCAGACCCATAGCTAGTATCATATTGAATAGGGAAAAACTGAAAGCCTTTCCTCTAAGATCTAGAACAAGACTAGGACGCCCACTTTCACTAGTTATTTAACATAGTACTGGAAGTTCTAGCTAGAGCAATCAGACAACAGAAAGAAATAAAGGGCATCCAATTTGGAAAGGAAGAAGTCAAATTATCCTAGGATCTTTTTTTTTTTTTTTTTTATAGCTAGTCAAGCGTGGTTGTGGGGGTATCCTAGGATCTTATCTAGAGAAATCTAGAACCCACAGAAAAACTATTAGAACTGATAAACAAATTCAGTAAAGCTGCAGAAAACCAAATCAACATATGTGACATTTTAGATGAGATAAAATATAAAAAGAAAAAAGAAAAATAATCAACATACAAAAATCAGTAGCATTTCTATATGCCAACAGTAAACAATCTGAAAAAGAAACTAAAAAAGTAATCCCATTTACAAAAGCTACAAATAAAATAAAATACCTAGGAATAAACTTAACCAAAGAAGTGAAAGATCTCTATAATGAAAACTATAAAACATTGATGAAAGAAAGTGAAGCGGACACCAAAAAATTGGAAAGATATTCCATGCTCGTGGATTGGAAGAATCAATATTGTTAAAATGTCCATACTACCCAAAGCAATCTATAGATTCAATGCAATCTCCATCAAAATACCAATGACATTCTTCACAGAAATAGAAAAAATAATCCTAAAATTTATATGGAACCACAAAAGACCCAGAATAGCCAAAGCCATCCTGAGGAAAAAGAACAAAACTGGAGACATCATATTAACTGACTTCGAATTACAACACAGAGCTATAGTAATCAAAACAGCATGGTATGGGAATAAAAACAGACATATCAATGGAAGAGGAAAGAAAACCCAGAAATAAAGCCACATATCTACAGCCAACTGATTTTCAACAAGAGCAAAAAAAACATACACTGGGGAAAGTACACTCTATGCAATAAATGGTGCTATGAAAACTGGATCACCATATGCAAAATAATGAAACTATACCCCCACCCCTATCTCTCACTATATACAAAAATTAACTCAAGATGGATTAAAGACTCAAATGAAAGACCTGAAACTATAAAAATACTAGAAGATAACCTAGGGAAAACCCTCTGGACATTGGCTTAGGCAAAGAATTCATGACTAAGACTTCAAAAGCAAATGCAATGAAAACAAATATAGATAAATGGGATTGCATTAAACTAAAAAGCTCTGCATAGCAAAATAATCACAAACAGACAACCTGCAGAATGGGAGAAAATATTTGTAAACTATGCATCTGACATAGGACTGATATCCAGAATCTACAAGGAACTCAAACAACTCCATAATTTTTTAAAAACCCAAATAACTCCATTAAAAAGTGGGCAAAGGACATGAACATTTTTCAGAACAAGACATAGAAATGGCCAAAAAACCTATTAAAAAATGTTCAACATCACTAATCACCAGAGAAATGCAAATTAAAACCATAATAAGATACCATCTTATACCAGTCAGAATGGTTATTATTAAAAATTAAAAAATAACAGATGCTAAGGATGCAGAGAAAAGGGAACACTTATACACTGTTGGTAGGAATGTAAATCAGTACAACTTCTATGGAAAACAGAATGGAGATTCCTCAAAGAACTAAAAATCGAGCTACTATTTGATCCACCAATCCCACTACTGAGTATCTACCCAAAGGAAAAGAAATCATTATATCAAAAAGATATCTGCACTCATATGTTTATTGCAGCACTATTCACAATGGCAAAGATATAGAACCAACTTAAGTGTCCATCAACAGATGATTGGATAAAGAAAATGTAGCATATATACACCATGGAATACTACCCAGCCATAATGAGGAATGAAATCACATCTTTTGCAGCAACATGAATGGAACTGTAGGCCATTATCTTTTTTTTTTTTTTTAATTTATTTAGACAAGGTCTCACTCTGCTGCCTGGACCAGAGAACAGTGACATCATCATAGCTCACTGCAACCTCAAACTCCTGGGCTCAAGTGATTCTCCTGTCTCAGCCTTCCAAGCAGCTGTGACTACAGGCATGCACCACCATGCCCAGCTAATTTTTCTTTTTATAGAAATGAGCTCTTGCTATCTGGTCTTGCTCAGGCTGGTTCTGAACTCCTGGCCTCAAGCAATCTTCCCGCCTTGGCCTCCCAAAGTGCTAGGATTACAGGCGTGAGCCACCATGCCCAGCCTGTAGTCCATTATCTTAAATGAAATAACTCAGAAACAGAAAGTCAAATACCACATGCTCTCACTTAAAAGCGGGAGTTAAATAATGTGTACACATGGACATAGAGAGTGGAATAATAGCCATTGGAGACTCAGAAGGGTGAGAGGTTGGGAGAGGGGTGAGGAATGAAAAATTATAATAGGTACAATAGATACAATGTACACTATTTGGGCGATGGTTACACTTAAAGCCCAGACTTCACAACTACACAATATATTCATGTAACAAAACTCCACTTACATCCCCTAAATCTATAAAAATAAAAATAAATAAATAAATAAAACCATATTACATTCAATGCCTCATGGCTAGGTAGTGGAACAGTAAGTAAAATATCATAGAAGAAGCCTATATGTTTCAGCATGTTCCTATATGCTTCAACAGTTAATCTCATGGCAAAATCCCATTTTACTTAAGGGATAATATGATAGAAAAAAGAAGGGAACACTGACCTTATTCCCACAGAATTTTGGTAAAATGGCAAAGACACTGACTTTCTGTTTCTGAAGTTACTTCACTTAAGATAATGGCCTACAGGATGGGCGTGATGGCTCACGCCTGTAATCCTAACACTTTGGGAGGCCGAGGCAGGAGGATTGCTTGAGGCCGGGAGTTCGAGATCAGCTTAAGCAACATAATGAGAGACTGTCTCTATAAAAAAAAAAAAAAATGATGACAATGGCAGTCATCTTGGATCACAAACTTGGACACTAGGATGAATCATCCAGATGAATTTTGTATATTTACCC
Source organism: Daubentonia madagascariensis (assembly GCA_023783475.1). NCBI lineage: Eukaryota > Metazoa > Chordata > Mammalia > Primates > Daubentoniidae > Daubentonia > Daubentonia madagascariensis. The sequence continues at coordinate 16,746,055 of JAKFHU010000487.1, forward strand.
TTTTTGAAAGATGTACAAATATACGATAATTCCAGAAGTTGAGAAAAGTTCAGGACTAGGATCCCCTATTGATTCTTTACCCAAGGTACATTTGTTGTTTTATTTACGTATATACATATATATATATCCTATGCCTTGCTTTACAGCATTAGAAAACTGCACAGATGCATGCAATCAAAACCAAACAATTCCATTCTTCTACTCAAAATTCTTATTGTTAAAAAATTCTCACTCACTTGAACCTTTAGTATAATATGGAGTTTGCATCAACCGACTCAGGCAATCTTTTACATCCACTTTTCCCTCTTCTGAAAATGAAACATAAAGGAATGAGTGGCCTTTTGTCAGAAGATATAAAAGGATGGAGTCAAAAGATATCCATGGCTACTTAATCTTCAAGACTAAAGTTAGTCTTAGGTTTTTCTAACTCTGGTTTTTCTAATTCTGATTCTATTTCATACACCTCATAATAACTATAAAAAGGAATATGATTATGATGACTCTTGTGGTCTTTTTTGTTGTAAAGCCAATGAGAATTTTACAAATTTTATACATGCCTTAACCAATTGGGATCAATGTTTTGGTATGTTTCCTCTCTGATATTATATTCTGTTAATTTTTCAGTATTACAAATCCTACTATAACTGCCTATATTTTCATGGGAGACAATTTATCCACCAGCAGGTAAGTACTATAAACCAAAGTCAACCATAATATCTAAAAAAGACTATGCTTATGTGCAAAGATATATTAATAAAGAAAGTGTGCAGTCTTTTGCTTTCTAGCAGTCACATACTTGGGACATAAGAAAAAGAACACCACAAAGCTTTGCATGTAAGCTAAACATTCCATTGGCAGGATTAAAAACACCAGTGTAGACCTTTGAGAATTCTAGGGAAACCAAACTGGTTGTATCACCACACTAAGAATTAGGCCTTTGTTTCATGGGTTTGAGACAGCTTCACAGCTTCTGACCAATAAGAACCTACGATTCAAACCTCAGGAAGCAAAAAAATGGGCAGGAGAAAGGATTATTATACTTCCCTAGGATACTCACTATGAGGATAATCCAGAACAAGTTATTACCCAACCCTACAAGGGAAAATCTAGTGTTGAACTCATACCTTTGATTCCTAATTATTTAGCTCTGTGGACTTATAAGTGAAAGTAAACACAAGCTTTATATGTAATAAATGAACCAGAAAAGGAAATACATACTGTCAACAGAAATGGATCCAAGCACCTCCTGCAATTCTTCCTCCGGAAAATAAATCCCCAGGCCTTTCAGTATAGATTTTACATCATCAACATCAATTTTTTCATTGGTGACTTTGTCTAAGGCCTTTGCAAGTTCATTAACCTCTATCAAGAGAAAATATTTTCAGTTAGATACAAATTCTAAATAATAAACTTAAACTATAATTCAAAAAATTAATATAAATACCTGGCATTTTTAACTTAAAGACGATATATCATAGTGCAATTCATATAAAATAGAAGGCCAAATATAAGGCAAACTCATAGACAGAATTAACTTTGGTTACCCCTGGTAACCACTAATCTTACTGTCTCCATAGTTCTGCCTTTTCCAGAATGTCATATAGTTGGAATCATACAGTATGTGGCCTTTTCCGATTGGCTTCTTTCACTTAGTATTATGTATTGAAGGTTCCTCCATTTGTTTCCATGGCTTGATAGTTCATTTCTTTTTAGTGCTAAATAATATTCCATTATTTAGATGTACCACAGTATCCATTTACTTACTGAAAGACATCTTGGTTGTTTCCAAGTTTTGGCAATTATGAATAAAGCTGCTATAAACATATGTGTGCAGGTTTCTGTGTGGACATGTTTTCAACTCCTTTGGATAAATACTAAGGAGTGAGATTGGTGAATCTTATGGTAAAAATATGTTTAGTTTTGTAAGAAACCACCAAACGGTATTCCAAAGTGGTTGTACCATTTTGCATTCCCACCAGTAATGAACAAGAGTTCCTATCACTCTACATCTTCACCAACATTTGATGTTGCCAGTGTTCTGGATTTTAGCCATTCTATACTATCAGGTATGCAGTGGTATCTCACTCTTGCCTTAATCTGCAATTCCCTAATGACATGACGTGGAGCCACTTTCCCCATTCTTGATTATAAGACATCTACTTCACAGGGTACTCACAAAGAATAAATTATGAGAAATAAATTATATGAAAATGCTTGATAAAACATCAAATACTATACAAATTTATTATTATAATAAAATAATAATATGATATTATTTGAAACCAAGCAAAGTAAAACTCATTTTCAAAGACTATGAAGTAAAGGTATGGACATTTTTGCTCCTAAGATGCTTTTTAGACTGAAAATAAGAGTTGGAGAAGAGTTTTGGTAAGTCCACAAATCACTGGGCTATCAACTCATTTTTAAGTGAGTTAGAGATTTTCAAAATTATATTCAAAAGTTAGGAAAGTATTTCATAGAGGGCAGCCATCACATGATGCCACAAAATGTTTCTTGGTGCCACAGTCAAAAAGACAACACCAAGTTGGAGGGATCACTGATCCCAAGAAGTTAAACATATATATTTCCACATGAAAAATTCCCATGTTCTCTATGCAACTGTGAAGAAAAGAATGAGAAAAGTCTTTATGCTCTGACATGAGCAAATATCCAAAATATATTGTTAAATGAAAAAAATCAAGGATACAGAACAATGTATATATTATGCTTCCACCTGTGTAAAAAGTATGTGGAGGGAAAATATATATTCATATTTGCTTCAATGTTCATAAAAATTTCCAAATGCTACCTACATAAGAAACTAAATACAATGGTTGCTTATTGGAGGAAAGAGGTAGGACCTGGATGAATAGGAACCAGATAGGAGGTATATAAAAGCATACCTTTATATACTTTTTAATTTATGATCTGTGTGAATGTATTACCTAATAAAAAACATAAATTTAATAATTAAAACATTTTAAGGTCACATATTTTGGCATCCTTTTTAGAAGACATACTATTTGCTTCAATTATAAACTAATAACTAATGTTAAAAACCAGACTTAAGTAAACATAGGAATCTCACCTTCACCTAAACTCTGAAAATACTAAATGTGTACCACTCATTTGATCTTGTAGCATATTTAGTTATATTTTTATGTAAGTGGCCCATAACTTTCAACAAATTATGATAAACTTTTTCTATATTCTAAATGTGTATAAAACTTCCTAACTATTCTCACCTCTAAAATCTTGAAAACGTCTATTGCTCTTCAATGCTAAAAGGGCAGACTTTAGGGAAATGTCTCCCTTTTCTGTAAAGAGAAAAACAGTGCAAAGATAAATCAATAGATTTTAAAAAACATAATGGGATTTACACAGCTAAATTGGTTCATTTACTGTCCATTTAAAGCATCTTATGATTTTCTACCCTGTACACTTACTTCTGTCCAGAATGCTATTCACTCTCTGCCTATCCAAATTCTATTTATGTCAAAACCAGCTCATAAGTCTAGTTTTCCAAAAAGCCTTCTTTTGATTCTATACTCCCCTCTAACTATTTCTCTAACCCTTTCCTTTCCTTCACAACCTAATTTCTGGAAAGAAATGTTTTTATTCATCATATCCTCATTCACACCTCAAACTACTATCTGGCTTCTACCTCCACTGAAACTGTTGTTACCAAGTTCAACAGTTAACTATTTATTGCCAAACTAATGAATACTTTTAAAATTTTGTCTTATTTTATTTACACCTTCCTCCTTTAAACTCTTTCTTCCCTTTGTTTTGTTGATACAACTTTCTCTTGGTCTCCCTCCTACCATTCTGGTTACTTCTTTTTAATGTCCTTTATAAATTTCTCTTTCTCCATCATTACTTAAATATTAGCATGCGCCAGTGCTATGTCCTTGGCCCTCTTCTCATTACACTCCATAAACATTCCCTGAATTCTCCTGTAACTATGAACTGTATCTTGGTGACTCCCAAGCTTCTATTTCCAGCCTAGACCACAGTCTACTGCACATATTCAACTCTATGTCCAAAAGCACCTCAAATACAATACATCCTAAGCTGAACTCCTCATCTTTGCACCAAAACCTGATCTTCCTCCTGTATTCCCTATCTTATGAAAAGGCATCACCATGAAACAAGTCTCCCAAGCCAGAAATAGGTAACTCATCCTCAATTCATCTCCCTCTCCCTTCCCTAACTTAATCAAACAGTGATGAGGTTGTGCTTCCTCGATCTCAAATCTTTCCCCTTCCATCCATCTCTAGAGGCATGTCTTAGTTCAACACTCATAGGTTTTAACCTGGATTACTGCATGCCTTTTATAACGTCTCCCTGCTTCCAATCTTGCCCTCCTTCAGTCCTTTCTTAATACTGCTATCAGAATGCCCATTATAAAGACAAAATTAGTCATGTAACTTTTCAACTTTGAATTCTTCAATGACTCTTTAGAACCTTCAGGATGAAGTTCTAACCCTTTTACTCAGAAAAAACCAAACAAGTAAACCCCTTATCGAGCTTCTCTTGACTGTACGGCCATCTCATTTCTCTCTCTCTTGTACTATACACTCCCAAGTCAATTATCAAACTTTGATTCACATCAAAATGAGCTGTGGAGCTTGCTGAAAAATACACACACACACACACACACACGTGCACCTTTGCCCTGATGCATATATTCTGAACTACTTGGAGTTCTTAACTTCCTTATTCTACAATTTTCACATACTGTGTATTCTCTCCCAACTCCTTCCAGGCCCCTTCCCTGAACCTCCAATTCTTGGCTAAGTTCTACTCATACAGGCATACCTCAGAGATATCGTGGGTTCAGTTCCAGACCACCACAATAAAGTAAGTCACCCAAATTTGGGGGAGATTCTCAGTGCATACAAAAGTTATGTTTATACTATACTGTAGTCTATTAAATGTGCAATAGCATTATGTCTAAAAAATCAATGTACATACCTTAAAGTATTAAAAATATTAAAAATACTATGTTGCTAAAACATACTAAAGATCATCTGAGCCTTTAGCAAGTTGTAATCTTTTTCCTGGTGGAGGGTCTTGCCTTGATGTTGATGGCTGCTGACTGATTCAATGGGGGTTGCTGAAGGTTGGAGTGGCTGTGGCAATTTCTTAAAATAAGACAACAATGAAGTTTACTGCACCAATTGACTCTTCTTTTCATGAAAGATTTCTCTGTGGCATGCAATGCTGTTGATAGCATTTTACCCACAATAGAACTTTCTAAATTGGAGTCAGTCTTCTTAAACCCTGCCACTGCTTTATCAACTAAGTTTACATAATCTTCCAAATCCTTTGTTGTCATTTCAACAATGTTCACAGCATTTTCATCTGGAGGAGATTCCACCTCAAGAAACCACTTTCTTTACACACCCATAAGAAGCAACTCCTCATCTGTTCAAGTTTTATCATGAGATTGCAGAAATTCAGTCACATCTTCAGGTTCCACTTCTAGTTCCCTTGCTATTTCCACCACATATGGATTACTTCCTCCGATGAAATCTTGAACCCCTCAAAGTCATCCATAAGGATCATAATCAACTTCTTCCAAACTCCTATTAATGTTGAAATTTTGACCTCCTCCCTTGAATCACAAATGTTCTTAATGGCATCTAGAAAGGTAAATTCTTTCCACAAGGTTTTCAATTTACTTTGCTCAGATCCATCAGAGGAATCACTATCTATAGCAACCATAGCCTTATGAAATGTATTTCTTAAATAAGATTGAAAGTCAAAATTACTCCTTGACCCGTGGGCTGCAGAATGGATCTTGTGTTAGCAGGCATGAAAACAACATTCATCTCCTTGTACATCTCCATCAGAGTTCTTGGGTGACTAGCTGCATTGTAAATAAGCAGTAATATTTTGAAAGGAATATTTTTTTCTGAGCAGTAAATCTCAACAGTGGGCTTAAAATATTCAGTAATTCATGCTGTAAACTGATGTGCTGTCATCAGCCTTCATTGTTCCATTTATAGAGCACAGGCAGAGTAGATTTAGCATGGTTCTTAAGGGCTTTAGGATTTTCAGAATGGTAAATGAGCATTGGCTTGAAGTTAAAGTCACTGTCTGCATTAGCCCCTGACAAGAGAGTCAGCCTGTCCTTTGAAGCTTTGACCCCAGGCATTGACTTCTCTTCTTTAGCTATGAAAGTCCCAGATGGCATCTTCTTCCAATAGATGGCTGTTTTATCTCCATTGAAAATCTGCTGTTTAGTGTAGCTACCGTCATTAATTATCTTAGCTAGGTCTTCTGGATAACTTACTGCAGCTTCTCCATCAGCGCTTGTTGCTTCACCTTGCACTTTTATATTATGGAGATGGCTTCTTTCCTCAAGCCTCATGAACCAACCTGTGCTGTGTTCAAACTTTTCTTCTGCAGCTTCCTCACCTCTCTCAGTCTTCACAGAATTTAAGAGAGTTAGGGCCTTACTCTGGATTAGACTTTGGCTTAAGGAATGTTGTAGCTGGTTTGATTTTCTATCCAGACTACTAAATCTTTCTCCATGTGAGCAACAAGGCTTTTCACTTTCTTATCATTTGTGTGTTCACTGTAGTAGCATTTTTAATTTCCTTCAAGAACTTTTGCTTTGCATTCACAACTTGGCTAACTGTTTGGCGCAAAAGGCCTTGCTTTCAGCCTATCTCAGTTTTTGACATGCCTTCCTCACTACGTTTAAACATTTCTAGCTTTTCATTGAAAATGAGCAACATGCAACTCTTCCTTTCACTTGAACACTTAGAGGCCATTGTAGGGTTATTAATCAGCCTTATTTCAATACTGTTGTGTCTCAAGGAATAGGGAGGCCCAAAGAGAGGAAGAGAGACAGGGGAACAGCCAGTGGGTGGAGCAGTCAGAACCCACTCAATATTTACTAAGTTCCCCATCTTATATCAGCACAGCTCGTGGTGCCCCAAAACAATTACAATAGTAACATAAAAGATCACTGATCACAAATCACCATAATGAATATAAAAATAATGAAAAAGTTTGAAATATTGTGAGAATTACCAAAATGGGACACAGAGACATGAAGTGATCACTAGCTGTTGGAAAAGTGGCACCAATAGACTTGCTTGATGCAAGGTTGCCACAAACCTTCAATTTGTAAAAGTCATAATTATCTGCAAAGCACAATAAAGTGCAATAAAATGAGGCATACCTGTATTTCAGAACTCAACTCCAGTATCATCTTCTCCAGAAATCTTCTTCTGACTAACCTATCCAACCCTGTGTAGGTTAGGTACCTATTGTGTATGTTCCTATAACACCCTATGTTTATCTCTATCATAGTATTTAACAATTGGTATCCTCATTGTTTGTCATCTCAACAGACTGTAAGCTCTTGAGAAACTGTCTTTTATTTTTATATATCTAGTGCCTAACAAGCAACAGGTGCTCAATAAACTTTCAATGAATGAAATAGCTCTTCCCTGAACTCTTATACAACTCAGTATAATCACATCTCTGGTATTTTTCAAGAACTACCACATAACATTGCACAATTCACTGAACTTTACCTACTGTATTGTTATATACCTTTTTGTTGTATTTTATATTTATATTTGCCTCAACAACTAGACTAAAAGTTTCCTAAATGTGAACATTTTATATTTGTTTGAATACATTACGTATTACATAAGCCTGACATATAACAGGCACTCAGGATCAGGTTCCACATACAACCATGTAGACTGAGCACTGCACAATACCAAGGGGTACTCTTCACACAGATGACAATGTGCCCCTGAAATTGTGCCATACAGTGGCCCCAGTCAAAATGATTGATGAAGCAATGCCAGACCCATCTAATAATGTAAAAAAGAAAATACTTTTAGGAATTTATTTTGAATTAATAAAAAAGTTCACACAATAACTACCAAAATATGAAAATTATTTAGTATTTTCTTTGACAGCTCAGAGGATTCACACTTAATGAACCTCATGTCATAAAGATCTCAGGCAGAGGGGAGAAAGTCCTCCCTTAGTCTTTTCCTATCCAACAGAAGGTTCACTTCAGCATGACTTTCTCAGAGAATTACAGTAGTCCTTCTTTATCTGCAATTTCACTTTCCTTGGTTTTTGTTACCCACGGTCAACTGCAGTCTGAAATATTAAATTGAAAGTTCCAGAAATAAACAATTCACAAGTTTTAAATGTCCTGCCATTCTGCGTAGTGTGATAAAATCTTGTGCTGTTCTACACCATCTAGCCATGGACGTGAATCATCACTGTCCAGCATATCCACGCTGTACATGCTACTCACCCATGAGTCACTTAATAGCTGTCTCAATAATCAGATTGATTGTGGCAGTATTGTAGTGCTTGTGTTCAAGTAACCCTTATTTTACTTAATGTCCCCAAAGTGCAAAAGTAGTGATGCCAGCATATTGTTATAATTGTTCTATTTTATTATTAGTTATTGTTGTTAACCTTTTACTATGCCTAAATTATAAATCAAACTTTATCATAGGTATAGGGAAAAACATAGCATATATAGGGTTCAGTACTATCCACAGTCTCACTGAGGGTCTTAGAACGTATCCCCCACAGATAAAGGAGGACTAATGTACTTCACCTTCTCTGATTTATATAGTAGGTGACAATATGCTATGAATCAGACGACTTATGCAAATAGGCTTAAATCTTATTGATCTATTCAGGTTTTATCAGATAATTTATGATCTCAGCAGAGTGTTTTTTCCATTAGGATAATAATGAGAAAAATTGTTGGGAAGTGATGAATGGAAAATAAGGAAGGGGAATGAAAAAACTACTGTCACTTTATTAAGAAAATCAACTCATAGTGATTATATATACCATCAACACCAACTGTTTTCTCTAACATCTGATGTTCTTCAGGCTTTAAAGAAGTATTGAGGTCATGAAAAACATCTTTCAAATCTTTAGCTTGAATTCTGTCACAGTTCATCAAGTCGACAGTATTGAGGGCAGTGTGTATATCTGAAAGTAAATGGAGATTCTGTAAGTCACAATACTCTTTAGAAATAATGTGCTTACTTTCTAAACTTCTGAATAATAACGTATCTAAAATTCTAGACTATGGTCCAAACATATATCTCAATTTACATTATTATCTCTATGATTCCAAAATTAATAAACTTAGCCCAGGATTACTTTATTACAAGTATTTTCCTGAGATTATCAGTTATTTTTATCTCAATATGAAAAAATTAAGTTAACTGAGTTCTTTAAAATTTAACTAAATAAAATGATCAATTTTTAGACAATTAAAATACCACCATTATTGCATCCACTAGGGAAATGTTTACTTCAGGGATCATCTCTATCTGTATGAACTACTCAAATTTCAGAATATAAAAATATTAGGCCTAAATTTTATTCTACTTACAGATTTTGCTGCCCCATTCACTTTTTGCTTATTCCTCACAATTTTTGCTCTCCTATTAAAAGTCTCCCCAAAAGTGTGGGAGTATTAAGGTTTTAGAAATATATTGTGCCTAAATTTTTAAACTAAAAGTTAAAATCTAGCCTTTACTTTTTAACCTAAAAGATATCTATTTACAAGACTCAAATGCCACAAAATCTGTAGATGAAGAGTTTCAAGTTTACAGGAAATACATGCTAGAAGTTCTTTCAAACTGAAGCACTCCATGTTTCCCTGGTCTTATCTAAGCCTCTAGGAATTTTGTCCTCTAAACAGGATTCTTAGGATTACAGCCATGCCTTGACTGCTTTATCAATGAGTTATACAAATCATTATATACTTAAGGTCACTGTTTGGATCATAATCTCTAGTTTATCAAAAAGAATATAAATTTTTTTAAAGATACAAAGTACAAGTACACAAAGAGTTACAGAATTAGCTTATTAGATAAGTCTTATTTTCCAACAAGCCAGACAGTTCTCTCCATCTCCACAAATAATTCTTCAGTAAACTTGGACCTTTCTAGAAGGTTTCAGACAGAAGCCTCAAATTCAGGTTGAAACTACTCTAATCCTCCAAACCATCCCAAAGAGTCCTGACATGCAAGAAGATCATTTTCTCTTTCCTAATTAAAAAAGCAAGGGAAGGGAAGGGGTGGGAAGGAAAAAGGAAGGTCCTTCAACTAAAGACTTCTTTGGGCAGCCAATCTACTTCATTTATAAACTGATATCTCAGTCTCTGTATTTTCTTCTCTCACAGCTGATCACTCTCTCTGCCTTCTTGGTTCTATTCCTTAGTCTTATCTCCTATATTGTTATATACCTTTATATCTTTATCACCTAGATATACCATTATCTCCTATATACTTTCATTTCCTATATTGTTATATACCTTTTCCAGGTATATAATGAATATATATATGATATATATATATATATTCAGAGGTGTTATATACCTTTATATACACCTCTCTGCCCTCTACTCATATCAAATGCTTTCAAATATATATTATATCCAATATACTATTGTTTGATCAATCTTCTTTTGGGCCATTCAGAACACTCCACATTTACATCAAACCTACATAAAATAGTCCTTATATTGATCAAAAAAGATTACAACTAAAATGTATATGAATAGAGTTATTCCTAACATTTTTTTGTTACAAACGAGAACATCTGTTGATCCTTTAGGATAGAAAAGGTTAAAAATGGTTTAAAAATGAATTTAAACTGCTTTCATTTACAATTATACTGTTTTCTTGAAAGTATCAATGCATTTAAGTTACTAGATAATTACTTAATGAAGTTAGGATAATTTTTCTAAAAACATGTACACATAATAAAATTTATGATATTAATTCAGAAGGCAGTGTACAATACAGGAAGAAAAAGGTAAAATTAGAAAGCAGAATATTTACCAACCATGGCTTTTTCTAAATTGTTGCAGTGAAGTATTACTAAAAATCTCTGAAGACTATACACTTTCCACAGTGGCACACAATTATTTGTGAAATTCAGACAACAGTATTCAAAAAATGTCTATAAAAATACATTTGCACTTTATAAAAAAAAACATAAAGATTAACTATTTTATTAACTCAGAATAAAAAATGAACTGAAAAATACCTGCTAGTTCAAACCAAACTTAATTTGATGACTCATGCCTCTAGAATAAGGTTGGTTCAATGTAATGAGTTTTTATGACCTATATAAACCTTTTAAATAATTTGTGCTAATCTCTACAACCAAAGTCTGTACTAGCAAATACAGATGGCAGAATTCTTAAACTGTTTGTTTATGAATTAAAAATTATACCCTGCCCACTTCTAAGTAATGGATAAATTTAACTGCATCAATATCAAGGACTAAGCTGTCATCAAGTTTTTAAAAATCCTAATTCATAAGCCTCCTGATTTCCCCAACAAATCCCAGAAGGCTTGAAGAAATTCACAAACTGAATATAAAATTCATATGATCCTATAAAAGACCTAGAATAGCCAAAACAACTTTTAAAAAATAGAGCAAACTTGAGGGACTAACATTACCTGATTGGTTTCAATTTTTATTATACAGCTATAATAATCAGTGTAGTATTAGTGTAAAGTTAGACAAAAAAAAACCCATGGAACATAATAGAGAATCCAGAAATATATATATATATATTTAATATTCTTCTTATATATATAACATTCTACAAAAGTACAAAGGCACTTTAGTGAAGAAAGTATCATCTTTTCAACAATAGAACAATTAGATATCCATATGCAAAAAAAAGAACTTGAATCCATACTTTACTCCATATACAAAAATTAACTCAAAATGGATTACACATCAAAAATGTAAAATCAGCAGTCTTGTGCCCATTAGCAATCACTCCCCACACCACCATCTCCCAGCCTTAGGCAACTGCTAATGTGCCTTCTGTCTCTAAAACAGATTTGCTTATAATTTCTGATAAATGATTTAACCAGTCCTGAAAAGATTCCTTTAATTTTTTTCTTCAAATTGCTCACTACATGATCTCTAACCTCTCAGTATGAAGTTCTTTACCTTGTATTAAAGTCTAGAATATTAGCAATTAGAAATTTATTTTGTTGTATGTGTATATTTTCCAAAGTCCAATGAGTCATCAAATTATTGAGACATGTTAGAAAAAAGTAAAACCAAAAATGATAAACATTTAGAAGAAAACATATGATAAAAAACTTGTGAGCTTGGGTAAGGCCAAGATTTCTTACATATAACACCAAAAGCAAAATCCATAAAAGAAAAAATTGATTAATTGGGCTTCATCAAAATTAAAATTAATGCTCTTCTAAAGACACTGATAAGGCTGGGTGTGGTGGCTCATGCCTGTAATTCTAGCACTGTGGGAGGCCAATACAGGAGAATCACTTGAGGCCAGGAGTTCAAGACCTGCCTGAGCAATATAGCAAGACCCCATCTCTACAAAAAAATAGAAAAATTAGCTGGGCATGGTGGCATTCACCCGTAGTCCTGGCTACTTGGGAGGCTGAGCCAGGAGGATCGCTTGAGCCCAGGAGTTTGAGGTTGCAGTGAGCTATGATGATGCCACTGTACCTAGCCTGGGCAACAGAGTGAGATCCTATTTCAGAAAAAGAGATACTCTTAAGAAAATGAAGAGACAAGCAAAAGATTCAGAGAAAATACTTGTTAAGCATATATATGATAGAACACTTGTATCCAGAATATATAAAGAAATATGAAAACAAATAACCCAACTTGAAAAAATGAGCAAAAGGTATGAACAGACACTTCACCAAAGAAGATATCCAGATAGCAAATAAGTATATGAGAAGATGCTCAACATCATTAGTCATTAAGGAAATACAAAGTAAAACCACAATGAGATATTACTATATACTTGATAGCATGGTTAAAATGTAAAAGACTGACTATACCAACTATTTGCAAGAATTTGGAGGAACTGAAACTCTCACACACTGCTGATGGGAATGTAAAATGGTGTAACTACTTTAGAAAGCAGTTTGGCAGTTCTTAAAAAGTTAAATATACACCTACCATATGATCTAGCCAACACACCCCTTGGTAATCACCCAAGAGAAATGAAAGCATATGTCCATACAACAACTTGTACATGAATGTTCACAGCAACTTTATTTGTAAGAGCCAAAAAATGGAAACAACCTAGTGTATATCACCAATGGAATACTAGTCAGCAATAAAAAAGAATGAAGTACTGATACATGCTACAACATGCAGGAATCTCAAAATAATCGTGCTGACTGAAATAAGCCAGCAAAAAAAGAGCACATCCACTTATATACAATTCTGGGAAATACACACACGAATCTATAGTGAAAGAAAGCAGATGAGTGGTTTCCTGGGAATGTGAGCATGGAGGTTGGAGAAAGGAAAGGGAGATTACAAAGGGGCATGAGGAAGCTTTAGGAGTCAAAGACGTGATATCTTGATTGTGATAATGGCTTCCTAAGTGTATGCATATTTCTACACTTATCAAAACATGCACTTTAAATATAAAAATATACAGTTTTTGTATCAATTATACCTCATAATGCTGTTTAAAAATAATAATAATAACAAAAGGTAATGAAAACTATGACAAATATCTTAAAATAAAATATTAACTGACCCACCTTCAAATATAGGAGCTGGCTTACTTGTGTTCAAATTCTCCAAAATTTGTTTGAGACTGACTTCACTATTTTCTAGAAAGTAAAATACAAGGATTATGAAATGACAAAGTGTCAATGCTAATACTCATTAAATAAGCAGGACAGAGGATAGGAATGGAAAAATTTTGTAATATCTAAAAATTATCAGGATAAAAACCAACTAATTTAAAGTATTTTTGCCCAGAATCTGTTTTCTCAAAACAAGAAAGAAATTCTAACTAAAGTAATTTACTTGGCTTAAATAACTAAATTTTGATGTATATATTTTAAACAGAGGGTGCCTCTTAAAGTATTTCCAGGAGAAAAAACTATGATTTTAATTATCTCTCAATATACTTGTGTTCTCATTATATTTCTAAGACCCAGTTTATCTCTCACCTATAAGAATGGCTTTTATAAAAAGACAAAGATAACAAGTGTTGGCAAGGAAGTGGTGAAAAGGAAACTCTTGTACACTTATGGTGGGAACATAAATTAGTACAGCCATTATGGAAAACAGTATAGAGGTTCTTCAAAAAATTAAAAACAGAACTACTATATGATCCAGTGATTTCACTTCTGGGTATATACCCAAAGGAAATGAAATGAGTAAGTATGTCAAAGAGATATCTGCACTCCAATATTCATTGCAGCACTGTTCATTCACAATAGCCAAGGTAAGAAATCAACCTAAGTGTCCATCCTTCAACAGATGAACAAAGAAACTGTGATATATATATTTTTATACACACACATACACACACACACTAGAATACTATTCAGCCTTAAAAAAGAAGAAAATTCTGTCATTTGTGACAACATGGATGAACCTGGAGGACGTTATACTTACTGAAATAAGCCAGGCACAGAAAGACAAATACTGCATGACCTCACTTACATGTAGAATCTAAAAAAGTGGAACTCATGGAAACAGAGAGTATAATGGTGGTTGCCAGAGGCTGGGGAGAGGGCGAGAGATGTTGGTTAAAGGGAACAAAGTTTCAGTTGGACAGGAGGAATAAGTTCTGAAGATCTACTGTACAGCAGAGTGACTACAATTAATAATAATATATTGTATACTTGAAAATTGCTAAGAGAGTACATTTTAAATATTATCACAAAAAATTATAAGGATGTGAGGTGATGAATATGTTAATTAGCTTGATTTAATCATTCTACAATGTATACATATATCAAAATATCACATTGTACATCATAAATATATATAATTTTTCATTTGCCAATTAAAAATTAAACACTTTTACTGATCAAAAAATAAAATAAAATAAAATATACATATACACAACAGATACTCCAAGTACACAGTAAAACTAGGAATTCATTAAGCTCAGCATAGATTGCTCTTTCAAAAAGGATTCACCATCAACAGATGCTTGTCTCAAGATCTCCTGGAATGTCTTGTCGCTAAGTGGAATTCCAGCACTCAAGAGTTTGGAGCTCAGTTCATTTACAGCCATCTTATTATTTCTGATACTATCAAGCATTGTAATCTCTTTAAATAAATCTGTAAATAAAGGAAGAATAGAGAAAAGATGATGAAGCTGGGGTAAGCCCTTTTTAAGACAATGCCCACAGCCTTCACAGAGGTAGATATATCGTAGGAGGAATTCTGAGTTAAAGGGCTTTTAAAACATACTGATGGGCTTTGTTTTTAGAAGTTGATTAAACAATAAACAAAATTTAACATACCCCTAGCCAGGTAAAAGTTCAGTTTCTGCAAAATTTTTGTATAAGCCCACTTTTATTCATTATTTCCCCTCAAAGGTGTTTCTACTACATGCTGTGGTTTTTCACAGATTGCAAAGCTTTTCAAGAACAGGTGGTACCTCTTTGAATGAAATCAAGAAGCAGAAACAGAAGCCAAGTAATTAGGGAAAGGAAAATTTTGAAAAATATAAATCTGCTATAGACTGAAAAACACTTAGTCACACATTATCTTAGCATTAGAGAGCTTTTCTCTATTACCAGTCTACCTGCTACTTTTATGTGCACTAGGTCTTTTTTGTACTTTCTTTAACATGTTTCACTATAGGTGAGAAAAGTAAGCATATAGATATTGAGATGAGAGAAAATTTTATTAGAGTAATGGGGAGGGGATGTGTACCTTTACAACGAAGCACATACTGAGACAAATTATTTGCTTTAAGGAAGTATATTCTAGGTATGTGATTTTAAATAATTCATTATACTCATTATACTTATATAGATTGAATATGATAAGGACTAAGAAAGCAGATTACAATATTTCAAATAAAGCAAAGAAAACTTAAGGAAAGTATTGAAAATACGGGAGGAAAAAACTATATTTTAGAAAAGTTAGAATACCATACAATGACCTTAGAAACTTGTTTTTAATTTTTATTCTTTTACTATACTTACTGTTGAGTGGTGTTGATGGTTTAGGTGAATTAGTTAAAACATCAATTACATCTTTTAAGATCATTTTTCTTTCTGCAAAGTTAAGAAATAAAGTAGGACTTAAATAAAGTGGATTTTAAACTCATTAAAGCAGGGATCTGGTATTGTTTTAATATTATTCCATTCAGCTTTCAAACTTCTATGATCCTAATGCATAGTAAGAAATGCATCTAGATTGTAAGCACACCCACATATGCACACAAACAGAAAAACAAGTTTTATAAAGCAAAACTTATCCTTACAGTGCATATGTGATACTGATGCAAGGATAGAAAAATAGATCAACGGAAGAAACCAGGTGTGTGTGTGTGTGTGTGTGTGTGTGTGTATTTCATAAAGACGGAAGCAACATTACAGGTCAGTGAGTAAATGACAGTTTTCTCAATAAATGGTATAGAAAAAAATAAAATTGGGCCCCTACTTAACACCATAATAAAAATCGTACCTAGATGGATCAAAGACATAAATGTGAAAGGCAAAACTATAAAGCTTTCAGAAGATAATACAGAATAATCCCTTCACGATCTCAGGATAGGGGCAAGATTTCTCAAATAAGACATAAAATATAATAATCACTAAGGTAGATATTGATAGATTCGAGTACATTAAAATTAAGAAATAATTTTCACCAAAAGACACCATAAAAAGTGAAAAGACAAGCCACAGACTGAGAGAAGATATGGGCAAAACAGTGCTAAAGACCAGTATCCAGAATATATAAAGAACCTCTATAAATTAATATAAAAAGAGAAATTTCAAAAGAAAAATGAGTAAAAGTCCTGACTGCTGACTGAGCATTTCATTAAATAGAAAATTGAAATAGCTAAAAAATATGACAAATGCTCAATCTCATTACTAATCAAAGAAATGTAAATAAAAACCAAAATTAGATATCTTTACCTTCCTATCAGATTAGAAAAAAGTAAAAAAAAAAAAATCTAACAATACCAAGTATTGGTTAAGATACAGAACCACAGGAATTCTTAAACATTGTTGGTGGAGGTATAAATCATTACATCTACTTTGGAAATGTGTGACATTACTTAGTAAAGTAAAACACGAACATACCCTAAGACCTAGCGATTCTCCTAGGAATATTCTCAGAGAAGCTCTTGCACATGTACATCAGGAGATAAGTACAAGACATTCTTGTTCGTAACAGTATAGCCAAAAACTGAAATATACTCTTAGCTCATCAACAGTAGTGCAGATTTATTTTAAAAGTGTGGTTTATCCAGGTAATGAAAAACTATACAACAGTAAAAATGAACAAATCACAGCTATAATGCATCTCTTTGGATACATTTCACAATGCCGAGATAAATTAAGCAAACTACAAAAAAATATATAATATTATTCCATTAACATAAAATAAAAAACAAGTAAAACTGCACTATATATTTTTTAAGGATACATAGATAGCAATCTACAAAGAAAAGCAAGGAAAAGCAAGCAGTTATCCCAAATGGCAGGATAATGATTACCTCTGTTTGAGAATGAGGGGGATAGAATCATGGATGGTTTACATAGCTTTTAGAGCACTGAAAATGATTTATTTCTTAACCTAGGGGTTAAGAATTAACATGGGTGTTAGTTTTATCATGATCCCTTGAACTATATATATAAATATATATATATATATATATATATATATATATATATATGTATGTTCAATATCTTCCCTGTTATGTTGAATATATTTTACAACAAAATTAAATAAAAAATTAAAAATGGATACCTCTTGTACATCAGAGTGTGTATGTTAAACTTCATACTTCCTACATATTGTTTCTACCTTTCTGTGTGGACTCTGTTCTCTTCTAGGGCAAGGACTATTTTACTAATCTGTTTAACCTCTGAGACTAGCACTGAGCTTAACAAAAAAAAAAAAAAGAAGGAAAGAGAAAAAAGATACAGCAAATGAAAAGCAGCAGAATTCCTAAGACAATTTGTACTTCTAGGTTCCTCCAGTTTTTCCTAAATAGCTCAAAAGCAGAGAAGTCCACAGTCACATTTCCAAATCAAAACCTTAGTGTGGTGGTTCTAGGAGTTTTCAAAATATTCTTGGGTTCTGGGTACACATTGGGCGTTTTCTAATAGCTTAAATATACCATGTTAAATATCTTCAAATTAGCCAGTTGACAACCATTTTACAAGCTGACATAGATTCTTTATGAAATGCCAATAAAAAAGCCTTAAACATGAATATAATCTTTGCAAACAAATCATCATGGAGTAGAGTCAAAAGCAAAAAAAAAAAAAAAGAGCTCTCAGAGAC
Organism: Daubentonia madagascariensis; assembly: GCA_023783475.1. NCBI lineage: Eukaryota > Metazoa > Chordata > Mammalia > Primates > Daubentoniidae > Daubentonia > Daubentonia madagascariensis. Next base: position 16,764,376 of record JAKFHU010000487.1, read on the forward strand.
CAGTGAAATATATAAATGGGTATATATTTTTGGGTATATAACCATAAGAAATTATATTTGCTGATGTTGAACATCAGAACATAGAATTTTACTCCTGGAAGGGTGACAAAAATCTATTATTTCCTCACCTTATCCTTTTACCCCAGCACAAATTATATTTTCTCTACTCCCCTTTTAAAGCAAACATGGACCGAAAAAAGAAAAGAAGTTCGCTGAAATGATCATACAAGCTCCCTTGATTTTTTTAAAAGTATTTGTTGTTAAAACAAGGTAGCATTATAATTTTAAAAATGCAATTCACCTATAACCACTATAACTCCAATAGTAACCATTTCCATTTTTCCAGGTTCCCTTGTATACATATTTTAAAGTATGGCTATTTATGAAATTATAGTTTATGTGTTTTTGTGCATGTTTTACTCTCATACATTTTATATGTTATTACAGTTTTCATATTTAATGGCTGCATAGTTGTATTTTGAGCAGATAACCATAACTGCTGGACATCTAAGTTGTTCTCAAATTTTCATAATGCTTCCATGAACATCTTCATAACCGTATCTTTATTTCTTTAAAGTACTATTTTCAGATAAATTCATGAGTTAAAGGATTTAGTGGTTTTACAGATCATCGTTTGTAGCCAAAATGTGTTATATAGTAGAATGAAGACAATCTCAGCAAACAGTCACATACTCTTTGCAGTCTTTATCCTATATTGGTGTTTAACATTAATTGAAATTCATCTATTGGATAGTTAGTGAAATGTTTATTCATGCTTTAGCATGTACTAAGCCAGATAAATACACACAAGAGAAAAAAAAGACATCCCAAAGGTCCCATGCTGAAAAAAACCTAACAACTTAAGGACTCAAACATTGAATCAATATATCTAAAACTTCCCTGCTGAGCAAATATTAACCACAGGAGATTTATTCAGTTAACATGAGGAAGAATGAAGAAGTTCCAAAACTGAGAGACAAAAGTCTCTTACATGAAACGATAGAGAAAAGACCAATAACTAATTGCAACCCTGTCCTTGTAGTCAGCTAGAGCAAGCAGCTAAAAAAGTGCTATCTCTGTCCCATCTCTGAGGTATACTACAAGCCATGCACCACATAAATTCCCTGGGCAAAGTAAGTAGGACCATGCAATGGATGCCTTCTGACCATTCCAGAAGTCACTTGCTGAATTTCACTCCTATCTTTCAATACTCCATCTAGTCTAAAAATTATGTGAATCTAACAATGATAGGGTGGCTAAGATTATATTCAACATTAAAAGAACCTAAAAGCCTTTGTAAGTCTGTCTGTAAGAAGTATCTTATCTCTAGAATCCAAGGTTGGGGAAAATGAAGAGCAGGACTACACCGTATTTTTTATCTTGATGATTACACTCCAAAAAATGAACATCTGAAACATGAATACCAAGATTACTTCTATTTGTCTTGTCCAAATAAAGAATATCCATATACTTTCCAAAAGGGTTGGAACAATTCACAGTGAGCAATATGTGAACATACCAGTTCCAGAACAACCTCCCTAAACATGCAGTCTTACCATCCTTAAAAAAAAAAATTAACCTGTACGAACACGTATGCTCTAAACAGGACACCTGAAAAGTACTCACCATCTGTTGTAGAGTTCAGCAACACCTTAAATTGTTCTTCATTTAAAGGTTTCTCCAGGCTCTTCAAGGTAGATGAAAGGTCTTTAATTTCAACTTTCCCATCAGAGACACTATGAACAATGTTCCATGCATCTTCTATTCCTATGTATATATATCGATGACAAAATGTGATAGTACTTAGTCAATCCAGATAAGCACATAACAATCTGACTTAGGTGAAATGTATTTGTTTTCTAGGATACCAGATCATTCTTGCCTCTCTGAAATATCCTCTAAACTGAGAGTTCCACAAAATGTTTCAGTTTAAATGCTTATATGAGAAAATAAGAAATATCGAAGTATTTTACCTGAAGTGTTCAACTCGTAGAGCTAAACAACCAGCAAAATGATTCTAAAGAAAATGGTGCCATAATATTTTTAATTTTTTTATTAAAAAAGTAGTCCTTACTCTCCTTAACTAAATATTTGGAAAGAATATGGTGCTGCTGATGGGATGCCAATAAAGTGATGTTTTATTAACTTAAAGTATTATTTACCTATATTTTTAAATCTCTATATCCACAGCTTTGACTATCTTTTTATGTCATCTCTTTTTTCCCTCATCATACTTCCTAAAGAGTTCTCTATTTTATTAGTCTTTTTAAAGAACCAACTTTTGGTTAAATAGATAATTTATTTGTGTGTGTGTGTGCGTTCTATTTCAGTAACTTCTACTTTCAACTTTATTAGTTCCTGACTACTACTTTTTTGGGGGAAATATACTCTTTAACCAAATAATTATTTAGAAGAGTATTTGTTTTTAATCTTGAAAGCAAAATTTTTCCATACTCTTTCATAAAAAATTTTAATGTTACTACACAGTTGTCAGAATATGTGGTCTGAACAACTTCTGACTTTCAGAATTAAAATTTTTATTTGCAGCTTAACTTTATCATATATTTTTGTGAATGTTTCAGAGGCATTTGAAAAGAATGTGTATTCAATGCTTTTGGAATATGAAATACTATGTTTCCTAAATAAAGCTTATTAATATTGTCATATAAATCTCAGTATCTTTCTCTATCTCTCTGTGTGTAAATATACACATCCTGCTTAATTTTATTGAATTTTCCAATTTAATTTTTTCTTACTATTAAAGATTTCTGGTGTACAGAATTGAGTTGATCATACTTTATAATTCATGTTGTGCTACCATCACTAATCTGTAAAGGGCCTCTGCTTGTTTTATTTTACTTTGTTATTTTTCTCCTTTAACTCCTATCTCCAGTTCTATTTCCCACCCCTCGTAAGCACCAACTCTAGTGTATTTAATATATTTCTACTCAATCTTCCTCATCTGTCTATTTAGATTTATGTATTTATCTTAAAAAATATAGTGTTATCTTATGTGCATTAGTATAAATCTAATTTACATAAAGCATTTTGTGCTATAAGTTTATTCTATTCCTTCCCTTTCTTCACTGAATCATGTATTACTGAAATATATCTATGGTGCAAATATAAGTCCAGTTTATTGTTTCTGATTTACTATATGTAACAACCGTATTTTATTTAACAATTTCCCTAGCGATGGACACGTAGGTTGCTTTCACTTCGATGGACAGGTAGGTTGCTTTCACTTCTTTTCTCCTGCAAACAATGTTGCAATAAGTACCCTTATAAATATCTCTACAAGAAATTTTCTCTGGACTATTTACTTAAGAACAGAATTAGTCATAGGAATATGCATACTTAATTTCATGAATTATTGCTAGATTGCTATTCAGAATGGCAATACTATTTTACCAACCCACCAGCAATTCATGAGTATTTCTAATGCTCTTCATATACATATTGGCTATTTGTGTTTCTCCTTCTGTATACTGCCTTCGCATATCATTACTCATTTTTCCAATGGGTTTTTTTTTCTTTCTATTGCTAATCTGTAGAATTTCCTTATATATTTGAAATATACTGTTACATATCTGGTCATTTTTTAAGAGTCCTTCATTGAACAGAAATTTTTTATTTTGCTATAATCAAATTCTTTTTTATCTCATGATTGTGCTTTTGGAAGTCTTATTTAAGAAATCCTTCACAACCACAAGGCACAATATTTTCTATAATATTTTCCTCCACCAGCTTTATATTAATAGTTTTATTTTTTAGATCCATTTTAATATCCATTTAATTCACTTGAAGGTTATTTTTGTGTATGATATGAAGTAGGGATTCAATTTTATTTTCCTCCACATACTGAGCCAATTTCCCAAATCATATACTAAATAACACATCTTTTCTCCTGCTGCTTGACAATGTCATCTCTGTCGTATGCCAAGTTCCCATATACATGAGTCTCTGCAGGTTCAATATTGTGATGCATTGGTCTATTTGTAACACTATTACAATAATATTATATATGTCCTTATATCTGGTAAGGCACGTTCACCATCATTATTTGTTTTCAAAATGGTCCTAGCTATTCATAGATCTGTAGTCTTTTGAATAAATATCAGAATTATTTTGTTAAGGCTCCCACCAAAATTTTCCTGGGCTATTGATTGAAATTGCATTCAAATTACAGATTAATTTGGAGAAAATATACTCATTTTAACACCCATTCTTAAATCCCAGTCTTAGGACTCTAATTCTCAACCTCAATGTCTGTGTTGCAAGGTTGTTTTAATGTCTCATCGTGCTGAAATTTCAAAACAGACTGAAAAAAGTTGAGTTAAGCATTTAGCTAAAGTTTTTGACAAAGAGCAAGGGAGTAAACCCAAATAAATAAGAACAAATCAATAAGAAAGATAATAACAGAAGAAAGCAAAAGCCACTAGAAGTAATTAAAGAAATCAAAAACTGATTACTTTGCTAAGACAAACCTCTGACAAAACTGATAAAAAGAAAGAATGCAACTTAACAGAATACATGACGGAAACAAATACAGACATAACAGATTTTAAAAGTAATTCAAGAATATTATGAAAATGTGTGTTCATAAATTTGAAAACCTAGGGTTTTAATATACATATTTCTACATTGTTTAAATAAGAACATGATAAAGGAGGCTTGGTAGAATTCTGTTAAAAGTTACATACACACACACACAGACACACACACCCTCAAGCAAGGGACATGGTTCCCTTTCAGTTTACATTCATTTCAAATTTCATACTTACTTTGGCATTCAACAAAGTCATCAGTGTTGGTCAATTCTCTGATAAAATCCTTAAAATGCACCACTTCATCTTTTTTAAAAAATAAAAGGAAGAAACAATTTAGATATTCTTGTAGAAAAGACCATTTGATATTATAAAACCAGAGTTATAAAACACAAAAATAAACTGGAGGAATGACAATTATCTTGTGCTATATGCAAATGTCATTAGATCCAGAATAAAAGCTGCCAAAGATATTACTTTGAAAATTAATTCCTTTAATACAAACCCATCAATTTAAAAAATAAGAAAAAATAGTTTCAAATTTTCTTTTAAAAGACAGATAAATAGATACCAGAGATACAAAGATACTTGGTTGTTTCTTCTTGGGCATTTAGAGCAAAGTTGAATACTCACACTTTGTTGATTTAAAGTGAAATAATTACTCACCATTAGGATTAGTATTATCCAAAGCCTTTTGTATCTCATCATCTGTTAGACAGATTCCTATGGCATTTAAATTTTGCTGAAGATCAGAAATGACTGCAGCATCATTTCTGTGAATATTGTTGTTGTAAAATGTATCTTTATCTCCTGGGAAGAGATAACACTTTCAGTTAGAGAGAAATTTTTGTGTTTCTCCTTTATATTTTAAAGAGAGGTGGTAAAAATTTCCCAACACATGAAATTACACTTAAGAAAAAAGGCAGTATTATTCTTTGTATTTATTTATGTCCTACTCTATTTTCAAAATAATTTAAGGTAACTGACAGGAAATAGACTCAAAAAAATACAAATGTAAGTGATAAAATTGAAGGAAAGGAACAGAAGAGCAATAAAAATAAAAGAAAGCAATATACAAAATATATTCCATAAGGTCATACACATAAATTTTACAACAATACCAAATATGTATACATTTAACAAAAGCCTTCAGAGTAAATAAAGCAAAAACATAGAATTAAAGGGAGGAATAGATAAGTTCACAGGGAGAATTGGAGATTTTAAGACCTTGCTCTCAGTAATTAATAGAACAAGTAGAATAAACACCAGTAAGAATTAGAAGACTAGGCCAAACTAACAAACATTTTAATTTAATTGATATTTATAGAACACTACCCAACAACTGCAGAATATACATTCTTTCATGTGCACAATGGAATATTCACCTAGATAGAACATATCTAGGTGTATAAAACAAATCTTAATGAATTTAAAAGAATTTAAATCATGCAAAATATATTCTCTGGCCAAAGTATATTAAATTAGAAATCAATAACATACCTAGAAAGTGTCCAAATATTTGGAAATTAGATATTATAGTATATTTCTAAATAACCTATAGTTCAAAGAAGAAATCATGAGGTAAAATAGAAAATATTTTAAATAAATGATAACAAAAAACATATCAAAATTTGGGAGATGTAATAAAAAAAGTATTCAGAGGGAAATTTACAGTTTTGAACATTAGAATGGTATAAAATCAGTGATCTAAGCTTCTATTTTAATAAGCTAGCAAAAGAAGAATTAAAAGCCCAAAGTAAATAAAGACCAAGTAACAATAACAATAAAAATATTAACCAATGAAAAAGGGAAAAACACAAAGAAAAGTTAATAAAAATTAACAAAATCAACATTTTTGTGAAACTATTAAGAAATTTAATGGCCAACTAGCAAGACTGGTTACAAACAGAAAAGCGAGAACAGAAATTACAAACATCAGGAATGAAAAAGAGGACATCAAACAACAGACATTGAAAGGATAATAAGGGAATATTATGAACAACTTTATGACAATAAATCTGACAAATTAGATAAAATAAACAAATTTCTACAAGACATAGTTACACTAATAGAAAGTATATTTCTTCTTGGTAACACATATAAAGATACAGTGATGCTTATAGAAAGATTTATAAAATCTAAACAGCTCTATATCCATTGAATAAATACAGCTCAATACTTTAAATCTCCAGAAACAGATATCTCCACTGATGAATTCTACCAAGTATTTAATGAAAAAATAATTCCAATCATTCACAAACTCAGCCAGAAAATATAGGGGTAGGGAGGCCTTCCCAACTCATTTTATGAGGCCAGCATAAAAAATCTGAAAAAGCAAAATCTGAAAAAGACATTAAAAGAAAACTACAGACCAATATCCCTCATAAACATAGACTCAAACATCCTTAATAAAATATTAGCAAATCAGTATCTTCAAGAGATCTATTGTATAACATGGTGACTACAGTTAAAAACAACATATTATATTCTTGAAAATTGCTAAGAGAGAAGATTTTAAGTATTCTCATCACAAAAAAAGGACAAGGATGTGAGGAAATGCATGTTAATTATGTCAGGTTAGCCATCCTACAATGTATATATATTTCACAACATCATGTTACACATAATAAATATATATAATTTTTATTTGTCAATTAAAAAATGTAGCGGGGAAAATATATTAGCAAAAAAAAACCTCAGCAATATATTAAAAAGGCTAATACCTCATGACCAAGTAGAGCTTATCCCAGGAATGAAAGTTGACCTAATGGTATAATTTACCACACTAACAGAATAACCATAGAAGAATAACCATATGATTACCTCAATAAATGAAAAAGAAAAGCATTTGACAAAATTCAATATCTAATTATGTTTTTATAAAGCTGCAGAAAATTAGGAATAGAAGGGAATTTACTCAATCTGAAAAAATATGTTTGAAAACTCTATGGTTAACATCATGCTTAATAGTGAAACACTGAATGGTTTCCCTCTAAGGTCACAAATAAGACAAAAATAGAGGCTTTTATCACTTCCATCCAGCATTGTACTAGAGGTTGTAGCCAGTGTAATAAGGCACTAAAAAGAAATAAAAGGCATGAAGTTTGCAAAATAAGTAGAAAAATTGCCATTATTCACAGATGAGATGATTATAATAGAAAACTACGAAATTTAGAACACCTACTAAAAGTAATATGTAAATGCAGCACGACTATAGGATGGAAAGTCAATAAAAAAATTGCACTTCTAAACAGTGGCAACATAAAATTGTACACTGAGATTTTATAAGCAAATACAATTTACAATAGCAAAAGATAAAATCATATATCTGGGAATAAACCTAAGAAAAAAGGTACAAGGACTCTATACTAAAAGCTAAAAAGCATGGCTGAAAGAAATTAAAGGAGACCTAAATAAATATATATGATATAAAAATGTCAGTTCTCTTTAAATTTATTTATAGATCCTACATAATATCAAACCTCCATCAGGATTTCCTTAGAAAATTGACAAGCTCATTCTAAAACTTATATGGGAATGTGAAGGATCTAGAATGGCCAAAACAACTTTTAAAAAAAAACAAAGTTAGAAATTAACACTATCTGATTTCAAAACCTATTATAAACCCACAGTTATCAAGATAGTATGATATTGGTGTCAAGGCAGACAAATATATCAATGAAACAAAATAGTCCAAGAACCAGATTCACATACTGGCATATGAATAAACATATAGAACAATGAAATAGAATTGAGAGGTCAAAAATAAACCATTACATATGTGGTCAACTGGTTTTTTACAAGGGTGCCAAGACAATTCAAAGGGGAAAGAATAGTTTTTGTGAACAAATGGTTCTGGGACAACTGAATATCCACATGCAAAAAGAACAAAGTTGGACCCCCACTTCACACCATATACAAATTAACTCAAAATGGATCAAAGACCTAAATATAAGAGCTAAAACTATAAGTCTTAGAAAACATTAAGTGTAAATCTTCATGACCCCGGATTAGGTAGTGGTTTCTTAGATTAAGCACAAGCAACAAAAGAAGAAACTGTACATGATAAAAATTTAAAACTTTTGTGTTTCAAAGGATATCATTAAGAAAATTAATTTCTCATTCATTTCTCTCATCATTAAGAGAAATATCTCCAACAGAATGGGAGAGAAATTTTGCAAGTCATATATCTGATAAGGGTCTTATTTCTTGAATATGTAAAGAACTATTACAACTCAATAATACAAAGACAACCCAATTTTAAAATGGGCAAAGATTCTCAATAGACATTTCTCCAAAGAAGAAGTATAAATGGCCAATAAGCATATGAAAGGATGCTCCACATCAATAGTCACCAGGGAAAGGTAAATCGAAACCACAATGAGATGCCAGTTCACACCAACTAGAATGGCTATAATCAAAAAGCAGATAAGTGTTGACAAGAACATAGAGAAATTGGAATCCTCACACACTGCTGGTGACAATGTAAAATGGTGCAGTCACTATGGAAACAGTTCCTCAGTTAAATATAGAGTTAAAATATGATCCAGCAATTTCACTCCTAGGTATGTGCCCAAGATAATAGGAAACATAAAGCTGTGTGCAGTGGTGTCCTCTTGTACTCTCAGCTACTCAGGAGGATGAAGCCAGTGGATCACTTGAGCCAGGAGTTTGAGGCCAGCCTGGGCAACATAGTGGGGAAAAAATAAAAAGGAAATATGTGTTCACACAAAACCTTGTATATAGATAGTCAAAAAGTGGAAACAATCCAAATGTCCAACAACTCATGAAAGGAGAAGTAAAATGTGATATATCCATACAATGAAATATTATTCAGCAACAAAAAGAAATGAAGCATTGATACATACCACAACATGGATAAACCTTGAAAACATTATGCTAACTGAAAGAAATCAGTCACATGGGACCACATATTGGATGATTCCATTTATATGAAATGTTTAGAACAGATAAATCAATAGAGACGGTAAGTAGATTAGTGCTTGCCTAGGGATGGAGGAGTGGAGGAGGATGAGGCAGCAAAAGTGAAGGGCTGCAGGGTTTCTTTTTAGGGTAACAAAAATGTTCTAAAGTTGATTTTGGTGATGGGTGCACAACTATGTGACATACTAAAAGCCATTGACTTGTATATTTAAGTGGCATATTATGTAAATTATATCACAACAAAGCCATTTAAGAAAAAAATAGATCCACACATAACTGAATTTTGTAAAGATGCAAAGACAATTAAGTGAAGAAAGGACAGTCTTTTCAACAGATGGTGCTGAAACAAATATATATCCATATGCAAAATAAAATGAACTTTGATTCATACTTTGCACCATATACAAAAGTATAATGGGTATTATAGCCCTACATTTAAAACCTAAAACTATAAAATTTCCATAAGAAAACATAGGAGAGAAGTATGCGAAGATGGCTGACTAGACACATCTGTCACCAGATCATCTCAGAAAGAAGAAAAAGTTTTAGATTTAAACAAAAAAAACCATAGTTCAGGTGTAATTCTGAAGGAAAAGTGTCAGAACCTACTGGAGATTCCACAGGAAGAAGGTGTAGAGCAAAACAAGAAGGAGCAAGATTTTGGCAGAGATCAACCCCCAAAGAACTTGGAGCCCCATGGAAAAGGTAGGTGGGGGTTTTGTTTCTCCTCTCCTCACACCTCTGGCATACTTCAGGCTCCTGAGCTTCTGGAGAGCTCCTCTACTCTCACCAGCCCAAAAGCTGCTATAGCCAGTGATCCTGGAGCTTCTTGAGAACAAAACACCAGGCAGCCAGCCCCCTCGGGGACACTACCCCTCACCACTGACCCAAGTGGAGGCAGCGGGCACCATATTACTTTGCCCATTGTGTGCCTTTGTCCTCCCCAGGAAGCTTCAGACCTTCAATTTTTGTGTCACTCATCCCCACACAAACACTTCCCAACACCTGCCCAGACTGCGGTGGCCACAGGGGGCTGGTAGGTCCTAGGGGAAATGTGTGATCCCAGAGCTTGGACATTCCAGGTGGGCTGCCTTCAGAGGAGAGAGACAATGGGGACCAGGGTGCCAGCTCTCCTCAATTTAGACCTTTCTCCTCCCCCTCTCCTCCCCTGCCCACTGTTGCCAAGTGGCAGTTCCCATGTGAGTCGGCACAGGTGCCCCAAGGGACAATTGAGCTGGGGCTCTCAGGAGCAGCTGCTTCCCTTCTGTTAGCATGCCCACCACACCAAGGCTTCCACAGAGAATGGGGCTGATGCCCTTTCTCTTAAAGACCTGCAGTGGACCAAAGGGTGCTCAGACTGTGAGCTACCGGAATGCTAGCCTTCCCTGGTGCTTGCCTGGCTGTTCCAGCAGAGCAGGGCATACCCTGAAGTGGAGGGACATTAAGCATGCTTGAGCTCTTCCATGGGCAACCCAAGACCAGCATGCTTCTCCCTGACATGGTCAGGGATTGAACTTGGGAGATCAGAGAACGGGCCCACAGGCCAAATCCCACACCCCCAGGACTCGATCGTGTTGCTCAGGGACATGGAGGGGAGATTTGTGAACTAACCTCAGGAGGCAAGGTAGCCCATGGAGGCAGATCTAAAAGGAGAATGCAGTGTGGGTCTGAGCCACAGCACATTCATGAAGCACCACTCTCCCAACAGGAAAGCCACACTTTCGGTCCACAGCAGAATCCTAGGCAAGGAAGCTCCCAGCCCATGGCACCATTGCTGGTGAACTCAGCTAGTTTGGGCTGCTGCTTGCAGCCAGACATCAGAAAGAGATCCATGGGAAAGGGAAGAGGGAGAAGAGCAAAACCCACTCCCGACAGCCAGACTGTGAATCTCAGACTGCCCATCCCCCATGAGCAGACTTTCTGGCTTGGTGGAGCCACTTCATCCCTTTTCTGGTGGCTTTCCCCAGCAGCATGGGAGGTGACCTGACCCTTGACCCATGCTGAGATAGCTCTTATGCCCACCTTCATGAAGCCTGAACACAGGCTCATCCAACCCAGCCCCACCAAGCCTCACTCCTCCACCTGCTTCTGCTATGGTGATGTACAAGAAGGAGTACTCTGGCTGCTCCAGGGCCCCACCCACCACCTTGGGCATCCGAGTGCTTCTCCTGATCGACTACAGCCATTCATAGGTCCCAAAAATAACCACTGCAGCTGGCTCTTTCCTGTGTGTGCCACCTACTGGAAGGGAGGAAAACTTGTACAGCCCACTGCAGCATTTTCTTATTCAATCACACAAGGTGTGGCTGACTCTTACCCACAAGTACCACCTACTGTCCCAGAGATTAAACTGGGTGTCCCAGTATAATTCACACTGTTAATAAGACCACAGGGCTGGGGAAAGAGAAAGGATTGCAAAGACCTCCATCTTCCTTTGTCAGCAAGAGACAGGGAATCTGCCCACTCACATAGTACACCACCACTACAGCCTACAAATAACTAGCAATTGAGAAAACCACCACACTAAGGATATCTATAACCAAGGTATCCTTCCAGAACCTAGACCCTCATCAAAGCACCCACAAGCAAAGCCAAAGGTCCTTACCCAACATGTGCTATAGACACATCATTAAGAGTGAGAAGGGGGCTCCTTCCTTGAGTAAAGTTGCAAAAAACATAAAAATAAAAAATAAATAAATAAACAAAAGAGTAAGAAGGGGGGAAAAAAGCCCCATCTAAAGAGAAAATCCAAAAATGACAGCTGCTCCAGATGAGAAGGAATCAGCGAAAGAACTCCAGAAGCATGAAAAATCAGAGTGAAAGGACATCCCCAAAGGAGAATATACCAGTTCTCTAGCAATGGATCCAAATCAAAATGAAAATAATGAAATGACAAAAAAAGAATTCCAAATAATGAAATGACAAAAAAAGAATTCCAAAAAAGAGCAGAGGAGCTCTCCAGAAGCTCAGGAGCCTGAAGTATGCCAGAGGTGTGAGGAGAGGAGAAAAAAAAAAACCCACCTACCTATTCCATGGGGCTCCAAGTTCCTTGGGGGTTGACTTATAAGGAATCTCAATAAGACCCAAGAGAAAATGAAAAACCAGCTCAAAGAAACCAGAAAAACAATTCAGGAAATGAATGAAAAATTTACTAAAGAGATAGATATATTTTTAAAAAACAAATAGAACTTCTGGAAAGGAAAAATTCATTTAGGGAAATACAGAACACAGTGGAAAGTTTTAAGAATAGACTACACCAAGCAGAAGAAAGAATTTCATAGCTTGAAGACAACTCTTTCAAATTAACCCAGTCAGTCAAAAATAAAGAACAAAGAGTCAAAAGGAATGAAGAAAGTGTATGAGAAACATGGGATTATGTAAAATGGCCAGATGTAAGACTAATAGGCATCTCTGAGGGTGAAGAAGAAAAAGCAAAAGGCCTGGAAAATCTATTTGAGGGAATAATTGAGGAAAACTTCCCTGGCCTTGATAGAGATTTAAACATCCAGATACAAGAAGTTCAATGAACACCTGGGAGATTCATTGCAAAAAGTGCTTCACCAAGCCATATATAGTCAACAGACTGGCCAAAGTCAACACAAAGGAGGAACTCCTATGACCCATGAGGCGAAAACATCAAGTAACTTAAAAAGGAAAACCAATCAGTCTAACAGCAGGAATCTCAAGAGAAACCTTACAAGCTATAAAGGAATGAAGAGAAACACTCAAATGTACACAAAGTCATGGAAATTAAACAATGTGCTACTGAATGATACTTGGGTCAATGATGAAATTAGGATGAAAATCAAAAGATTCTTCGAACTGAATGAGAAAGGGGACATAGGCTTTCAAAATCTCTGGGATACAGCAAAAGCAGTCATAAGGAGAAAGTTCATAGCCTTAAGTGCCTACATCAAAAAGACAAAAAGATCATGAATTAATAACCTAATGTCACATCTCAAGGAACTACAAAAAAAGAACAAACCAAACCCAAAGCCAGCAGAAGAAAAGAAATAACAAATCTTGAAACAGAACTAAATGAAATGGAAACAAACAAACAAACAAAAATACAAAGGATCAATGGAAGAAAAAATTAGTTCTTTGGAAAGATAAACAAAATTGATAGACTACTAGCCAGATTAACCAGAAATAGAAAAGAAAGGACTCACGTAAGCTCAATCAGAAATGAAAAAGGAGACATTACAACTGATACTGCAGAAACAGAAAATATCATCCGTGAATACCATGAAAACATCTACACCAACAAACTAGAAAACCTAGAGTAAATGGATAAATTCTTGGAAACAGACAACCTCCCAAGCCCGAATCAGAAAGAAACAAAAATCTTGAATAGACCAATAACAACCAGCAAGATTAAAACAGTAATAAAAAAAAATCCCTCAAAAACAACAATTTAAAAAGCCCCAAACCAGACAGATTCACATCTGAATTCTACCAGACCTACAAATAAGAACTTGTACCTATGCTACAGAAACAATTCTATAACATCTAGAAGAGGGAATCATCCTTAACTCATTCTATGAAGCCAATATCATCCTGATACCAAAACCAGGAAAGGACACAACAAAAAAAGAAAACTACAGACCAATATCCCTTATGAACATACATTTAAAAAATCCTCAACAAAATACTAGCAAATCAAATTCAACAGCACATCAAAAAGATAATCCACCATGATCAAGTGGGTCTCATCACAGGGATGCAAGGACGGTTTAACATAGGCAAATCAATAAATGTGATTCACCACATAAACAAAAACAAAAACAAAGACCATACAATCATCTCAATAGATGCAGAAAAAGCATTTGATAAATTCCAGCACCCTCTCATGATAAATATCCCCAACAAACTAGGCACAAAAGAAACATACCTCAAAATTATAAAAGCCATACATGACAAACCCACAGCTAATATCATATTGAATGGGGAAAAGGTGAAAGCATTCCCCCTAAGAACTGGAATTCTAAAAGGATGTCAACTGTCACCACTTCTATTCAAAATAGTACTGGAAGTCCTAACCAGAGCAATCAGGCAAGAGAAAGAAATAAAGGGCATCAAAATTGGGAAAGAAGAGGTCAAACTATCCCTGTTTGCAGTGATATAATCTTTTATCTAGAAAACCCTATAGATGCCACCAAACGACTCCTAGAATTGATAAATAAATTCAGCAAAGTCTCAGGTTACAAACTCAATATACACAAATCAGTAGTATTTCTATATACTAACAACAGTCAAGCTGAGAATCAAATCAAGGACTCAATACCATTCACAATAGCTACACAGAAAATAAAATACCTAGGAATATACTTAACCAAGGAGGTGAAAGGAAATCTTAAGGATTTCTTATACAAGGAAAACTATGAAACACTGATGAAAGAAAACAGAGATGACACAAACAAATGGAAGAATATCCCATGTTCATGGATTGGAAGAATCAACACAGTTAAAATGTCCATACTACCCAAAGTGATTTATAGATTCAACCAAATCCCCATCAAAATACCAGCATCATATTTCACAGATCTAGATAAAATAATCCTATGCTTCATTTGGAACCAAAAAAGAGCCCAAATAGCCAAAGCAATCTTAAGCAAAAGGAACAAATCCAGAGGCATCAAATTACCTGACTTCAAATTACAATACAAGGCTATATAACCAAAACAGCATTGTACTGGTATAAAAGTAGAGACATAGACCAATGGAACAGAATAGAGAACCCAAAAATAAAATCATCTACATACAGCCAACTGATCTTTGACAAAGCAGGCAATAACATACACTGGGGAAAGGAAGCCCTATTCAATAAATGGTGCTGAGAAAATTGGATAACCACATGCAGAAAAATAAAACAGGACTCCTATCTCTTGCCATATAGAAAAATTAATTCAAGATGGATTAAAGACTTAAATGTAAAGAATTAAACCATAAAAATTCTAAAAGAAAATGTAGGAAAAACTCTTCTATACATTGGCCCAGGCAAATAATTTATGACTAAGACCCCAAAGGCAAATATAGCAACAACAAAAATAAATAAAGGGAACTTAATTAAATTAAAAAGGCATCTGCACAGCAAAGGAAATAATCAGCAGAGTGAATAGACAACCTACAGAATGGGATAAAATATTTGCAAACTTACATCCAATGAGGACAAACATTCAGAATCTACAAAGAACTCAAACAAATCAACAAGAAAAAAACAAACAACCCCACTAAAAAGTAGGCAAAAGACATAAACAGAAGATTTTCAAAAGAAGATAGACAAATGACCAACAAATATATAAAAAAAAATGTTCAACATCACTAATCATCAGGGAAATGCAAATTAAAACCACAATGAGATACCACCTTACCCCTATCAGAATGGCCATTATTAAAAAGTCAAAAAAAATAGATATTGGCATGGATGCAGAGAGAAAGGAACGCTTATACACTGTCGGTGGGACTGCAAATTAGTACAACCTCTACGGAAAACAGTATGGAGATTCCTTAAAGAAATAAATGTAGACCTACCATTTGATCCAGCAATCCCACTGCTGACTATCTACCCAAAGGAAATGAAGTCATTTTATATAAAGACATCTGCACTCAAATGTTTATCATAGTACAATTCACAATTGCAAAGATGTGGAATCAACCTAAGTGCCCATCAATTCATGAAGGAATAAAGAAAATGTGGTGTATATGTACACCATGGAGTACTACTCAGCCATAAAAAGGAATGAAATAATGTCTTTTGCATCAATTTGGATGGAACTGGAGACCATTATCCTAAGTGACATATCTCAGGAATGGAAAACCAAACACCATATGTTCTCACTAGTAAGTGGCAGCTATTAATAATAAATGAATACACACAGCACAAAGTGATATAAAGAACATGAGAAACCAAAAAGGGGGGAGGTTGGAAAGGGGTGGGATAAAAACTTACTTATTGGTAAGACCATTCTGGTGATGGGCACACCAAAAGCCCTGACCTAAGCATTACACAAAATACCCATGTAACAAAAACACCTGGACCCCCTTAATTAATATTTTGAAATTTAAAAAAAGAAAACATAGAAGAAAGCTTTTTTAACCTTGAGTTAGACAAAGATTTCTTACATACATGCATCCTTTTCAATGTTTCACATCATGGGTTTCCTGATGTGGATATATCTTATTTCTGGTAATGTTGACCTGGATCGCTTGGTTAAGGTGATTTCTGCCAGATTTATTCACTGTAATGTTATCTTTCCCTTTGTAGTTAATAAATATCTTGGGAAAGATACCTTGCAACTATGCAAATCCTATTTCTCCTCAAACGTTCACCTATTAATTTTAGCATCTATCATTCATTCTTTTCTGCAACAGTTATTACTGTGGCATTTGCCTAATGGTAATTTTCTATTTCTCTTTTCCTTCTATATTTATTAATTGGAATTATACTGTAAGAAAGAGCTGTACCTTAACCCCTTTTTACTTATTTAGTTGATTTTTATTTAGATAAGTATGGACTCTTGGACATTTATTGTATTCTCTGACTTATTCTAGCAGTATTTATTTTGTTCAAATTATTCCTACTTTGGCCCAAGCTTTCTCAGATTAACTTCTTTGTTCTTTGGACAAGCCCCCATCTTTTTTTAAGCACTACCTCACTCACTGGCTCCACAAAATGTTCCACCCTTATTTTTTTTCTTCCCCAACCCTGTAATCAACCACTTCTCCCAGGAGCCCTAGTGTTACAAATTAAAGTCTGAGTTCTAGGTGCTCATTACTATTGATGTATCATTGCTTCTAGAACCTCTCAGTAAACAGAGGTAGGAAATATGCATATAAATTATCTTTTAAAATTTTTTCTTTGTATTAATATATAATATTTATGCTTATTTATGGGGTACATGTGATACTAAATAACCGGACTTGAATTACATTTTTTAAGAAGACAGGACAGTTACTTTATGGAATGTTTCTCATTGTTGGTCTTTCTGATAATTCTTCATGATTGGATTCAGATTATGCATCCCAGGCTGTAATGCTACATAAGTAATATTGTATTCCCTTCTCAGGGAATCACATTTGGAGAGGCACTATGTCCATCTGCCTCTCATTGATGATATTAATTTTTATCACCTGGTCAAGGTTTTGTCTGGTTTCTTCATTGCATGGGTACAATTTCCCTCTTTTAACTAAAAACAATCTTTAATATCACGGTTTAAAATGGTGATTTTCCAACTCCACTACTCCCTCCACATTTATCAATAGACATGCTACTGTAAAGAAGACCCCTCCCTTTTCCCCTATTTATTGATTGATTCATTCAGCTATTTAGTATCAAGATGGACTCATGGATTCCTATTTTGCTCACTGTAATATAATCCATAACTGCTTTTATTTATATTGATGCTCAAATTATCCAGATCTGACTAGTGGACGCTTCTGGGTTCTCTTGACATGCCATTGACAATTTTCTAGCATGTCCTTACTTTCTTGCATAAGTACCAGGCTCATCTTGTACATTTATTGCTTCAGCCTGGGAATCAGCCATTTATTTAAGAAGTCCTAATTCATTTTAACGATGTATTTGTTTTTAGAAACCAAGATCTAGGTATGCTCATTTATACTGTGGTATCATTGCTTCTAAGCCTATTCTGCAAACAGCTAAGAAATACATATATATTTTATAAATCATAAGTTCATACTGACAACTCCAATTGCAATCTAACTCCATAGGGTACTTCCTTGTCTTGCCCAATCCATATTTATATTTTCCTACCCTCACAATAAGAACTCTGACTCCAAAAAAACACCAATACATTTGTTCATATTTGTGTCACACAATACACATAGTTTCAATATTGCTATACTCATACCACTATGTAAAACAATTCTATTAAGAAGAGTCAAATATTTGTCTACAATTCTTTTTCTTCCCCCTAGGCTGAGAGAACGTCTTATTAAGAGTCAAATATTTGCCTATGTTTCATTTTTTCCCTCCTAGACTGAGGGTATACAGTCAAAGCCCTATTTTCAAATGTATACCCTTCTGGCTTTGTCATTTGTTGGAAATATAGTTGGGTATATTTGTTTCTGTTTTCATTCTGTTTTAGAGTCTTTTGGATTTTCATATATGTAGAACATTAACATTATTCCAAAACTAAAATCAAACAAAAAGGTATACACTGAGGAATGTAACTTCATCCCCTATTACTTCTACCTAGTCCCTCCCACTATGTTTTAGGTAAACAATTTCACTGTTTGCGAATTTATTCTTACTATATTTCCTTTTGAAAAAGTAAGAAAATACATGTATTTTTTATTTCCCCTTTTTATCACAAAAGGTAGCATACTAGATATAGATACAGATACAGATATAAATAGATATAGATACTCCTTTTGTGCTTTGCTTTTTCCTCTTAATATATCCTGGACTTTCTCTGTATCACAGAATGTTTACTAATTATATTTTATAGTTGCATAAAACCCTATTGTATATATAAGCTATAGTTTACTCAACTAATCTCCAATATTTATGCGTTATTTTCCATTATTTTACAATTTCAAAGAATGCTGCAATGAATAACCTTATACATCTGTATTTTCATAATGTTGGGGGGGTATCTTCAGGGTAAATTCATAGAAGTGTGATTGCTGGATCAAAGTACCCTTCATATGTAGTTTTTGTATTCATATTTAGTTTTGTTAGATATTGCCAAATTCCCTCCATTAGAACAGTCGCATTTTACATTCTCATCAGCAACGCGAGGCAGCAGACTCTGTGGAGAGGAAGCAATTGTGAGAGCCAAACACAACTCTCAGGTGCAATATACAGAGACCACGCAGGGCTGGGGAGGGACCGGGCAGGGACCGAGCGGAGATACAGCTTCCCGGGACAGTGCGCAGGAACCTGCAGGACGGCACTGCACCACTAGAAGTCAGCGGGACTGGGCCCAGGAGTTTAACGGAGAGCGGGACGTGACCTTAGAGGTTGCTAGCAACTGCCTCATTAGGGAATTTCGCGCCATCCAAGAGCGCTTCCAGTGGCCACTATTCCCCCCTCCCCGTGGGAACATCCCCCCAGTGGAGACTGCTGGGGATAGAGATGGCCACCCGCCTCGCCTTGGGGTCTAGTGGTGGAAAAGGGGTGCACAATTGGAGATCCCCCTATCAACCAGTATCACACCGAGACGCACTTCAGAAGGTCAGACACACATGGCCAGAAAAGCAACCTCTGAGCTGTGTAGAATTTTCCCAATTCAGCTCTCACACTGCAGCCAAAAGAAATTGTGTTTCTACCTCACCTCAGGAGGAGCAGGGTCAAAGTAACCCCTAGGAGCCACAAGTCCCCTCCCAAAGCACGGGGCTTTCGCATACCCTAACTGGGGGATCAGAGTCTGCCATGGACATAACAGAATACCTAGCTAATAGGGAGCTGTGGATTCATATCCTCAAGTGCAATTCAGTAGCTTAGAGCCCAAGCTGGGAGGTCATTCTCACCACACTCCACCGGGAAGAGGAGAAGACAACAGGCCAGAGATAACTCAAGAGCCACCAAACTTGCTAAAATACACCTAAGGCAATACAAGCCACTACTCCTCTCCCTGGCTCTGCCAAGGAATGAAAATCATGACCCTGGAGGCAGGGCCATAAACTAGCCCTAACACCCCCAGCTCTTGACCAAGAGGCCAGATGAGAAAAAGCCAGCGAAAGAACTCAGGGAACATGAAAAGTCAGAGTGAAAAGTCACCCCCAAAAGAAACCATCAGTTCCTCAGCAGTGCATACCAACTCAAATGAAATGGGTAGAATGACAGAAGAGGATTTTCATTTATGGATTATAAGAAAGCTCAATGAAATTCAAGAGAAAATTGAATCCCAGCACAAAGAAACCACAAGAAAAATGCAAGGAATGAATGAAAAATTCTCCAAAGAAATAGAAATATTATGGAAAAATCAAATAGAAATCCTAGAAATGAAAGAAGCATTCAAGGATCTACAAAACACAGTGGAAAGCCTTAAGGATAGGCTGGACCATGCAGAGGAAAGAATTTCAGAGCTAGAAGACAACTCTCATGCGCTAAATAAATCAGTCGAAGAGAAAGAACACAAAAACAAGAGGCATGAAAAAAGCATACAAGAAATGTGGGATTATGTAAAGAGGCCAAACATAAGGATCATAGGCATCCCTGAGGGAGAGGAAGAAAATTCGCGTGGGCTGGAAAATCTATTTGAAGGAATAATAGGGGAAAATTTCCATGGCTTAGCCAGAAATCTCGATATCCAAGTACAAGAAGCACACAGGACTCCTGGGAGACTCAATGTGAAAAGGCATTCACCACGCCACATAATTATTAGACTGACCAAAGTAAACACAAAAGAGGCACTCCTCAGAGCTGTAAGACGAAAAGAGCAGGTAACCTATAAAAGGAAACCGATCAGATTAACTGCAGATTTCTCAGCTGAAACCTTACAAGCCAGAAGGGGATGGGGAGCCATCATCAGTCTCCTAAAACAAAACAAAGGCCAACCCAGAATTCTGTATCCTGCCAAACTAAGCTTCTTATATGAGGGAGAAATAAAGACTTTTCCAGACAAGCAATCACTGAGAATTTGCAAAATCCAGACCAGCCTTGCCTGAAGTGCTTAGACCTGTTTTGTACACTAACCAGTACAACAGACACCCACCTATGTAAAACTACGCAAAAGCTAAAAACCCAGAAACCAGATTCCACAATGACGCAAGAGGTAAAACAAAAGATACCACCCAACAGAATAATCAGAAATTTACCCCAAATATCAATTCTCTCAATAAATGTAAATGGCTTAATTGCCCATTGAAGAGACATAGGCTGGCTGAATGGATTAAAAAATACAAGCCAAGTATCTGTTGTCTTCAGGAAACACACCTTACACACAAAGACGCATTCAGATTCAAGGTGAAAGGATGGAATACAATTTTCCAGGCTAATGGAAACCAAAAGAAATCCGGAGTAGCCATCCTTATTTCAGATGATATAAACTTTAAAGCAACAAAAGTAAAGAAGGACAATAATGGACACCATATAGTGGTGAAGGGAAAAATCTTACAAGAGGATTTAACAATCCTAAACATTTATGCACCCAACACAGGAGCGCCCAGGTACATAAAGCAAATACTGCTAGATCTAGACAACATAATAAGCAGCAATGCCATAATAGCAGGGGACTTCAACACCCCACTGACGGAACTGGACAGATCCTCCAAACAAAAAATAAATAAAGAAACAAAGGACCTAAACAGGACTCTAGAACATTTGGGCCTAACAGATATCTACAGAACACTCCACCCAAATAACACTGAATATACATTCTTCTCATCAGCTCATGGAACTTTCTCTAAAATTGACCACATCCCTAGGCCACAAAACAGATCTAAACAAATACACAACTTTTCAAAATGTGAAATATTAAAGCATAAAATTCAGTTTATGTCACTAAACTTTTAAAAAGGAAAGTACTTTAGAGATTTTTGAGGCCAAACCACTCGTGTATGGAAGAAGTATCTAAAGTCCAAAGAAGTGAAATGACCTATGCAAGTTTACACAATTGGTTAGTAGAAGAAACCAAATCCAGGTACCTAAAATTTGACTACAGTATTCTTTTCCACATACACACACCACCAACTTGCAACCCTTTTAAAAAAAAGTTTCTTAACTTTTTTTATATTGAAACAATCTCAAACCCTCAGAAAAGTTGCAAGTATAGTACAAAATTTTTTTAATCTGAAACATTTGAAAATAAATAGCCAACATCATGCCCCTTTACCACTAAATATAGTATTGTGTATTTCCTCCAATGAGAACATTCTCCTACATAATCACAATACAATCATCAAAATTAGAAAATTATTACACAGATAAGTTAATACCATCTAATTCTCAAACCCATTCACATTCTGCCAGTTGTGCCAGTAATATCATTTTTGGCAAAAGGATACATCTTTTGTGGATGCTATAAAAAAGACACCAAGATTAATTTTTTTATAAATGGGTATTCAATTAAAATGGTATCATTTATTTAAAAGGCCATCCTTTCCTTGGTGCACTGCAGTGGCCCCTTTGTTGTAATGGAGATGGGCATATTATGTTTGGGTCTCTCTGGACTCTATATTCTACTCCACTAATCTTTGTGTCAATACCACAGTATCTTAATTACTGTAACTTTATCATAAGTTGATATAAAGTAATGTGAATTTTACAACTTTGTCCTTTTTCAACATTGTCCTGGTATTTTGGTCTTTTGCATTCCCATATACACTTTAAAATCAGATTGTCAGTTTCTATAAAAGTATGCTAGAATTTTTATTGGGATTGCATTGATTATATAGCTCACATTGGTGAGAACTGAAATCATATTGAAATTTCCAAACCATGAACATAATACATCCCTCCATTTATTTATGTTTTTCTTTAAATTTTGTCAGAATTGTTTTTTGATTTTCTGTTTAAAATTATAAACGTGCTTCATTTGTTACTCCTAAATATAACTAATACCATTGGTGCTATCGCAAATCATGTCTTTATTTCATTTAATAATTGTTTGTGGCAAAATACAGAAATATAATTTTGAATATAGGATTATAATTTTAAATTGATCATGTGTCCAGCATCTCTGCTAAATTTGCTCATTAATTGAAATATAATATGATAATTTTTGTATACATTCACATTTATTTTCTGCCTATTAATCATGTTGTCTGTGAATAAAAGAAGTTCTATTTCTTCCCTTTTAATCCTTATCTTTCTTACTCTTTTTTGTCTGTGATACTGTCTAGGACATCCAGTACACTGCTGACTAGAAGTGGTGATAGCAGACATTCTTGTCTCATTCCCAACTTCTGAGGGCAAGATTTTAAAATTTTGCTTTAACATGATTGCTGTAGGTTTTCATAAGTATCCTTTAATATGAAAGGGTGTTGAATTTGATCAAATATGTATTCTACATCTATTGAGATATGTTTTCTTCCTCCTTTATTCTGTTAATATGGAGAATTTTGGGTTTTTATTTTTTAACTAATATCAATCTTGCACTCCTAAAAATAATTCAACTTAATTGTGATATATTTTTCCTTTTTGTAGATCACTAGATTTCATTTGATCCTATTTTATTAAGGGTTTTCCCATTTATGTTCATGAAAAAGACTGACTTGTAATTTTTATGCCCCATGTAAGGTTTTACACAAAGATTATGTAGGCCTCAAAATGAAGTAGGAAGTTTTCTTCCTGTTTCTACTCTCTGAAAGAGTTTGCATAAGACTGGTATTATTAATATATCTTTCTTCAATTTCATAATAATTTCCCAATGAAGCCATATGAACCTGCAGTTTTCTTTGTGGGAAGGTTTTAATTATCAATTCAATATATTTAATAGATAGATATATGACTCTTCAGATTTTCTGATTATTCTTCAGTCAGTTTTGGTAAGTTGTGTTTTTTCAAGGAATTTGTCCTTTTCATCTAAATTTTCAAATTTTATTGACATAAAATTATAACATCCTGTTATTATCTTTTTTATGTCATCACTTTATAGTGATATCCCTTTTTCATTCCTGATATTAGTATTAATAATATTTCTTACCGTGTAGGTCTATTGGTAATGAGCTTTCTCATTACCAATTACTTTTTCTGTCTTAAAATATCATTATTTCACTTTCATTTTTAAAATATATTTTAATTGAATATAGAATTCAATGTTTGCAGACTTTTAAATTTTTTTCAATATTCAGTGTTATTCCATTATTTCTGGCTTCCATCACTTTTCTTGAAAAGGAAGCTATTAATATTAGTTTTACTCCTTAGAAAATAATGTATAATTTTACACTGGTAGGTTTTAAGATTTTCTATTTATACTGGTTTTCAGCAATTTTACTATCATGCTCTTAGGTATGGTTTTCTTTGCATTTAGCCTATGGCCCCACAAATTCTGGCAGCTGTGGTTGTTCTCCATTGTCTTCAAACACTTGTTGTGGTTGATGATGTTGCTTAATTTTGTCCAGATTTTATAGTTATTCTCAGCAGGAGGGTTGGCCTGATACAAGCCACTCCATAATGTTCATAAGTAGAACCAGATGAACCAGATTTATAGGTAACTCTAGTGCCCGCTCTGGTTAAAAATTACTGTTTAGGTCATTACTTTATTACAAAGCTATAGTAACCAAAAGTATGCAGTACTGACATAAGAATAGGACAAAGATCAGTGGGATAGAATTGAGAGTCCAGAAGTAAATTCATACATTTATGATCAATTTTCAGCAAGGGTGCCAAGGCCATTCAATGGAGAAAGAATAATATTTTCAACACATGATACTCAGACAACTGAATATCTGCATGCAAAAAAATGAAGTTGGACTCCCATCTCATACTATATACAAAAATTTAATCAAAATGGATCAAAGATCCAAATAAAAGAGCTAAAACTAGAAGAAAACTTTGGTGTAAATCTTCATGACCTTGGATTATTTTTTTAGATATGACACCAAAAGAAGTGATGAAAGAAAATATAAATTGGACTTCACCCAATTTTAAAACTTTTATGCTTCAAAGGACACCATCAGGAAAGAAAAAAGACAACCAACAAAATGCAAGAACATATTTGCAAATCATATATCTGATAAAAATTTAGTATCCAGAACATATAAAGAACTCTTACAACCCAACAATAAAAAGACAACCTAATTTTAAACTGTGAAAAGAATTTGAATATACATATCTCCAAAGAAGGTATGCAAATGGCCAATAAGCACATGAAAAGAGGCTCAACATATTAGCTCATCAGGGAAATGCAAATCAAAACTTCAATGAGATACTTTACAAATACTAGCATGGTTACAGTCAAAAAAGACAGACAATAACAAGTCTCAGTGAGGATGTAGAGAAATCATACATTGCTGGTAGGAATTTAAAATGGTGCAGTTACTTTGGAAAACACTTTGGCAGTTCCTCAAAAAGTTATTAAAAAAAAAAAGAGTTACCATATGACCTAGCAATTTTACTCTGCTATGATTTGAATGTGTCCCCCAAAGTCCATGTGTTGTAAACTTAATCCTCAATGCAACAGTGTTGAAAGATGAGACCTTTAAGAGGTGATTAGGTCATGCTGGATTAATGCCATTATCTCAGGAGTAGGTTAGTTATCGTGTAAGTAAATTCCTGATAAAAGGATGTGTTTGCTCTCCCCCATACATGCACACTATCTTGCCCTTCTGCTATCTGCCATGAAATGACGCAGCAAGAAGGCCCTCACCAGATGCAAGGCCCTCAATCTTGCACTTCTTGGCCTCCAGAACTATAAGAAATAAATCTCTGTTCTGTATAAATAACCCAGTCTCAGATATTCTATAATAGCAGCATAAAATGGACTAAGACATACTCCTAGGTGTACACCCAAAAGAAATGAAAATATATGTCCACACAAAAAATTGTACACAAAAAAAATTCACAAATGTTCCTACAGTATTATTCATAATAGCCAAAATGTGGAAACAACCACTAATTAGTCCATCTACTAATAAATGGATAAATAAAATGTGGTATATCCATATAATGAAATATTATTCCACCACAAAAGGAAGTACAGTTGACCCTTGAAAAACACAGGTTTGAACTGTGCAGGTCCATTTATACATGAATTTTTTTCAATAAATGTATCAGAAACTTTTTTGGAGATTTGGGACAATTTGAAAAACTCACAAGTGAACTGCATAGCCTAGAAATAAAAAAAGAAAGAAAGAAAATTTGGGTATGTCATGAATACATAAAATATATGTAGATAGTAGTCTATTTTAATCATTTACTACCATAAAATACATAAAAGTGAAAATTTATCAGAACTTATGCACACAAACACAGACCATACGTCACGCCACTCACAGTCAAGAGAAATGTAAACAAAGGTAAAGATGCAGTATTAAATCACAACTGCATAAAAATAACTGCAGTACATACTATACAACTGTAATAGTTTTGTAGCCACCTCCTGTTGCTATTGCAGTGAACTCGTGTTGCAAATATCCACCTAAAACAGCATGTGACACTAATCATCTCCATGTGAGCACTTCATCCCTCCAGTAAATTGTGTATTGCAGTAAAAAGTGATTCCTCATGGTTCTCACGTATTTTTCATCATGTTTAGTGCTATGCTTTAATGTAAACCTTGAACAACACTATGGGACCCATACAAAGTGCCACTAGTGATGCTAGTGTTAGTGACACTCTAACTATTTTTCCCCCTCATTACATCTTTGCCCAATTTTCCTCACTTATTTTTTGTATTCTTATATTATCTATATTTCATAAGCTGCTTGAAATCCTTTTTGAAACTAGAGAGACTACTAATTAAAAACTTGAAATCCTTATAGTGATTTTTTTTTTTTTTTGAGACAGAGTCTTGCTCTGTTCCCTGGGCTAGAGTGCAGTGGCATCATCACAGCTCGCTGCAACCTCAAACTCCTGGGCTCAAGCGAGCCTTCTGCCTCAGCCTCCCCAGTAGCTGGGACTACAGCCATGCACCACCATGCTCGGCTAATATTTCTATTTTTTGTAGAACGAGGGTCTCGCTATGTTGCTCAGGCTGGTCTCAAACTCCTGGCTTCAAGCGATCCACCCACCCCTTCAGCTTTATAGTGATTTTTTAATGTCGTTTCATAAACTTTATTTTCCAGCCACTTTCTTGAACTAGAAGCATTCACTTACCCTTGAACTTTTTGAAACGTGGACTTTCTTTCATTTTCGTTAAGAAATCTTTTAAATCCACCTCCATATTATCTGGAAGGTCAAAGTCAAACATGCTGGCATTAAAAACCTGATACTGAATTGGTACATGAAATAAAGACTCTGATTTACAATAGTTAGCTAAAATTCCATTCTGGTTCACTTTTCTGTTGTGAATGATTAAAACTATTTCAATAGAACTTTTAACACTTTTTTAAAACCACCCATTGAACAGTTAATAATATTAATAGTTAACAATAGCTAACATTTTTTGGGTCCCTTATATATAGTAAGCACCCTTTTATGGTGTTTCACATGTATTAATTCACGTAATCTTCACAATAATTCTATGACATGGGTACCCTTAATATGCCTATTTTTAAAAGATGAAAGCAAATAGATATTAAATAACTTGTTCAGGTCACAAACCCAGGAAGTGCCAGAGGCTATATTTGAACTGATGCAGTCTAAAGCCAGAGGTGACAATGTTAACTATTAGGATACACACACATACACACACACAGTCACAAGTGAAGTAAGGTGCAATAACGTGACCACAGCAGACAATCTAGGGCTATAACTACATTAAGGAGATTTCAAGTTATAACAAAATGGCAGACTGGTTAGTGCAGAAATCATCCCACTACAAACTCCTAGAGATACTCTATAAAATATAACATTCTATGAATGTATGACTGAGTCATATAAAGGAAATAACAAAATGTTAACTGGGAACTGAGATCCAGAGTGGTAAGCAGTGAGTGCTAACACTAAAGCTATCTTGGTGATACAGATGAGACACAGAAATGGCTAGGTGCTTGACTTAAGTGCTCATGCAAAGTCACAAAAAAAGATCTGGGTCCATGCTAAATAAAGAGTAGGACCTTAAATGTCAAATAAAATTGGAATGTTTAAGGGGTTTCAGTACTAATATAAGAGAGATTAAAATATAATATTTACTGGCTCAAGTAAACAAGGAGGCCTAAATCTTCCCAATTCTGAGAGACAGTGGCAAAAAAACATCTCCTGTGGGAAACTGAAAGCCCAGCTGCATCTCATGTGGGTTTGGAATCTAAATTTATACCATTCAGATGATGTGGGAAAACTGAGGTCTCAACATAAAAGTTGAAACAGGTAAACAATAATCTGGGGAAGCTGGCAAAATCAATATCCAAACTGTGCTGGGGAGACATTCTCTCAAACCTAGGACTCACAGGCTTCCCATAGAAAAATCAAACTGATTAAGATAAGCCCAAAATAACAGGTCACCTAAAAGCAATGAAACTCAGCAGTTTCTAGAAGTATTCCCAAATGGTTTGACTTCCTAAGAGTACATGTATATAGGAGAGGGGATCAAGCACATATTACACGAAGCCAAAGATAGAAAACAAAGGTAAACATGGGCCTACTTGGAAACAATGACTAAAACTAAATAATTATTCTTTTAAAATGTAATGAGCCCTCAGGTATTTCTTTTAGTTAAAAGTCAAAATGGAATGAGTACTGTAAAACGACATATGAAGATGATCTCCTCTGAAGAAAGATTCATTATATCAAAATGAAGCTGCTGTTGTCACATCTTTATTTTATTATGTAATGTATGGTATTTTCCCACCCATGCTTATAAGTAATGAGTGGTAATTATCTAAATAAGCATATGTATTATAGTATCCATATGAGTATGAACAGATAGATATGGCTAGTAAATACTTAAGTAGTGGACTATTTTGGCTCTAATTTGTATCAACCTAAGCCTCCAGTAGAAAGATGGCTCCCATTAGCATCTTATCCTTATATGTACACTCTGTTTCCCACAAGTAGGGAAAAATAAAAGGAATCTTAAGCCAAAAAATGCTCACCACTGATGTTACAACATTTAAGGACGTCATTGAAGTCTTCTTCAGTTAAATTAACATTCAAACATTTCAGGGCATCCTCCAAGTTAGCTATACCAATCTTGCCATTATCAACACGTGACAAGATGTGAGCAGCTTCTTTAATCTCTGCAAAGATAGACATATACAAGATATTATTGTGTAAAAAAAAAACCAAATTAATTTGTCCAAAGTCCACTATAGTTAAACCCTCAAATTAAATATTTTTCTGAGCCAAAATCTCTCTAAAAGAAGCAAAATATTTTCTATTTGTAACTGATCACCCATTTTTTAAGAAGCATTTGAAACCAAAAAATTTCATGGCAAAACGAGAATATGATGGGCTATTGAAATATGTTGTAATAAGACTTTATCTAAATTCATTCATCTGTTAAATACTGAAATAGCTGTAAGTCTCTCTTAAATAATAGTTATGCCCTCCACATGTAGGTCTAAAGATTTCTATCAAGGATGAGGCAAACAAAGGCTAAAATTTGAGATTGAAGCTCTTGATCCCCAGGGCCTCTGCTAGTTTATACTGTGCTTTTGTGTAAATTAGAAAAAGTCACTCCCTCTGTATGCATCCATTACAAGAAGGAGCACCTTGCACTAGGCAGCTGCAATCCAGCACAGGGTTTCGAGGCTTGGAGAGCATAGTGGAGTATGAACTGCATTTCAGCCTCCACTTGTACTCACTCAACCAGGCACCTTTGTGCAAGCCACAATCTATAGAACCAAATGCAACAGTCCTGTTGATCTCACACTAATTTAAAATACAAAACATACTCATTATTGAGTTTTTAAATGTTTTATCTACACCATTTCTCAATCCAGTTCTCCCTCAACTCCAAAATGAAGATATATATGTTTCCATACATTGAAAATTGTTGCATTACACCAGGAGATCTAAACCTTCATGGAGGTCACTTGGAAAGAACATTATAATATCATTTTAGACCTATATTCATTCTACTAACTAGTAAGACCAACAATAAAAAATTCAGTTCCCCTTATCAAAGAGTTTCCTATAAATTCCTTGATGAGAGAGACTGAATCTGTCATCTCTGTAAACAAAATTATAACATATCATATGGCTGGTGCTATGAGAAAAATATGCAAACAAAATTATGGAAGCACTGAGAAGGTTGACCTAACCTAGATTTAATAAGTAATGAACTCTAGGAAGGAATCTTATAGGATGGAACATGACATTTGAGCTGAGTTTAGGGGAAAAATGTGAGTTGGTCTGACAGGGAATATATACAATTCAAAGAAATAAAACTAAAAGCAAATTGAGCCAATTTAAATTATGATAAGTTGTATGGCTACAGAATAAATACAAATGCAGAAGTGATGAAAGATGAGACTAAAGAGATAAGAAGACAGATCTATTCAGACATCCATTCATTCAATAAACATTTACATATGAGCAATATAAGTTAATAACAAAAGATTTGGGACAATAACTAGTGTAGCAAAGATTATGTAAGTATTAGCTATTAATATTAACTATCTTTAAGTCTGCTAAGAGATAGGTTGTACTAGGTTCTGGAGATACAATGGTGAGCAAAGTGGAGATATGATCCTTGGCCCAATGACACTTCCAGGCAAGTGGGAGAAAGAGACATTAATCAATAATCAAAAACATGAATGGATATTCATAATATGAAATAAGTGCTATGAAATGGACACAATTAAATAAGAGCATATACCAAAGGAAACAAGGAAACTGACCTAAACCAGTCCATAATGACAGGCTTTCCTATCATTGACTCACAGAGTCTAAGCAGATTACTCTCCAGCTTTAAGACTTACTATCGTTTTCCCTGTTGGGTTTTGGACTAAAGGGGAATTTGCCTCAGGATAAATCATGTCTTGAGTCCCATCCATATCTGATTTAGATGGTATTCTAGACTTTAGACTTTTGAGTTGATGCTGGAACAAGTTAAGATTTTGGGGGCTATTGGGATGGAATGTATGTATTTTGCATGGGAGAAGGACTTGAATTTTGAGGGCCAGGGGCAAAATGCTATGGTTTGATTGTGTTCCCCAAAGTTCATGTGCTGAAAACTTAATCCCCAATGCAATGGTGTAGAGAGATGGGACCTAATAAGAGATAATTAGATCATAAGGGCTCATAAAGGGATTAATGTCAGTATCAGGGAAGTAGGTTAGTTATTGTCAGAGTGAACTTATTATAAAAGAGAGTTTGGCCTCCTCTTGCTCTCTTGCCCTTCTGCCTTCCATCATGGGATGACACACGAAGAAGACCCTCACTTGATGCAGGCCCCTTGATCTTGGACTTCCCAGCCTCCAGAATTGTAAGAAATAAATCTCTGTTCTTTATAAATTACCCAGTCCGTGGTGTTCTGTTACAGCAACACAAAACAGACTAAGATAGTAGGCAAAGAGGGTCAGGAAAGAATATTTCAGGGAACAGAATATGCAAAAGTCTTGTGGTGGGAGGAAAAGAGAGTATCTAAGGAACTGGAAAAAAGCCAATGTAGTTGAAATACAGAAAGCAAAGATAATGGTGCAAAATAATGCTAGAGAGATAGGGCATGCAGGATTTTAATCTTTATTCTAATAACAGGAAGTGTTTAAAGAGTTATAAATAGGGGGAGGTAACATGACCAGATTATTTTTTTGAAAAATAGTAATCTGGCTGAAGTGGGCAAGATGGATTAGAAATACATTGGTCTTTGGCAATGATCCTAAAAATATCTCTTGTTATATATGGAATTTTTTCTCATATACAAAGTTCTTACTCACCATTTACATTTGGTAATTTTAGATTTGAAGACAAAGCCTCTTCCTTAAAATCTGCAAATTTAAAGAGAGAGATTATGTGATGAGGAATGGCATCCTGATCTTACCAAATTTGAAAGGAAATCAATGGATAGATGGAATACTTCTTTTCTCATTAACATTTATTGATGACCATTCCCTTCTTCTCAAAAATCTTCCCCTGGCTCCCAGAATATCATTCTCTCCTTATTCTTTGCTTACTTCTTAGACTCCCTTATGGTCATCCTCCACCAGTTCCTTAAATGTGGCAGAGTTTCTAATGTCACAGATGCTTCCTTTCTCCCTAAGAGGGCAGGTTAATCCCCAGCCCATCTATTCAATAAAATATTTAATTATTATTCTAAATTATCTTTCTCTATTTCTTACCTACCTATCTACTGTCTAATTCTAGAGCTTTTCCTAAGGACAAGTTGCAGTTTTACCCATTCGTCCCACACACTTCCTACAGAGATGCAAATTGGCACAGAGATCTATTTGAAGTACAAGTGATAGAAATAAAATTTTTCCATTTGCATAGATGGACTCTATTGCAGTTAAAGAACAGTTTAGAATAACTTACAACTAGCCTGGGTATTACCTTCAAACGAAGGGAGGTTAGAACACAGGCAAACCATATTTACCTTAATTTGGTTTTTTATTTGTTTTAAGCAGGATGAACAAAACAACTAACCTATTAAAAAGTACTTTTAAAATAGTATATTTGGGCATTTTATAAGATAATTCTAAAACAAGATTTCTGAACCTTGGCACTATTAACATTTTGGGCCCGATAATTATTTGGGGGCAGGGGTGTTTTCCTGTACATTGCAGGATATTTAGCAGCATCTCTTACCTCTACTCACTAAATGTCAGTAGTCCTCCCTCATAAGTTGTAACAACAAAAACTGTCTTTAGACATTGCCAAATATTCCTTGGGGGAAAATTTAATTGTAGTTTTTAGCTGAAGCTAAATTTAAAGGCAGAAAATATCTTTCTAAATATGGGTAAAATCCATCTGCGTATATACAAGGTAATAGTATAGATGAATCAGGTAAAATCTTTGTGAAAAAGTAAATAACAACTCAACACTTAT
Organism: Daubentonia madagascariensis; assembly: GCA_023783475.1. NCBI lineage: Eukaryota > Metazoa > Chordata > Mammalia > Primates > Daubentoniidae > Daubentonia > Daubentonia madagascariensis. The sequence goes on from JAKFHU010000487.1 coordinate 16,797,364, forward strand.
AACTGACTACAGAAACAAACATTTTAACTTAATTATTCAACAATACCTTGTACTTCTCAAAGGGCCTTTCACCTAAAAAAGAAAGCTATGAAACTATTAAGACCTCTCTAAAACACAAAAAAGGAAAAGAATTAACTTTGAAATAAAATTACTCTAGGAAGAAAGATCATTTCAAAGCCATGCAACAACATATAAAAATACTTTGAGACCAATTTTATAATTCAGGTCATGAGATCACACAGGCATTTGATATCATTATAACTTAATCTTTGTGGATGTATATAAGGTATAGACCTGAATCTGGTCTATAGTAAACAGTGTTCCAACAAGTTCATAGTATTATTGAGGAACTAAGTATTAACACTTAATTGGTATTTGATAAAATAGTTTGAAACCCTTGGATAAAAATTTAGAAGAACAATAACATCAAACATTTGGACTAGGAAGCCCATGGCTGACCTTCCTTAACTAAAAAAAAAAAAAACTAAATAAAATTTAGAAGAAAGTTTTATTACAAGCTGCTAGTTGTTTGCCAAATTAACTTACTGTCAACAAAGAAGTCATCCATTATTTCTTGAAGAGCATCATCAGTAAAATGAAGTCTCTGGGTGTTTTCAAGTACATCTGAATATTTGCCTTTGTTAAACTGACAACTTTCTTTCACACAATCCAATGTACTGATGGCCTCATTCAATGCTACAAACACAAAGATGAACAGTGGAATAAGAGATTTTTATATAGCAAATACATAAAAATTGAAGAAATTCCATCTGTAATGAACTAGGGAACTATCAAACCCTCTACTACAAAACTCATTCTCCAGCCACAATAAAATGAAACTAGAAATAAACAACAAACAAAAAGGAACAATGACATTTAAATTGCTTCAAAATTTAAAGTTTTCTCCTAAACAACTCATAGATCAAGGAGAAAATCAAAACACAACTGGAAATATTTAGAAAATAATAACAATAATAATACCCCATCAAATCAAAGACTGTTAGATAAATTTAAGTTTTACTAAAATAAAAACTGATAGCCTTTAAACATGTTTATTACTCAGCAAGAAAAAATAAAAGCAAATTAATAATTTAAATATGAAGTTACAAAAACTATATGATGGACATAAGGGAACAATATAAAGGATTCAATTAAAGATAAAAGCAGAAATTCATTTTCAAACTATAAACACAAACACTAAAAATAAATCTAAGAGCTAGTACTCTAGAAGAGAGATAATAAAACATTCACTAGCAAACAAAAATGTAAGAAAAAAATGTACAAATTTAAGAATGAGAAAATGATCACATATACAAAAAGTCAAAAGAATGCTAAGTACATAGGGCTATCCTAATATTCTAATTTAAAAACCTGAATAAAATTTAAAATTTTGTAGGGAAACACAAATTACCAAAATTGACAAAATAAGACAGAAGATAGCAAAAATCAACCCACCAAAAACAAAGTCAAAAAATCAATAATAGAAAAAAATACAATGTACAACACAAAGCATTAACGCCCTTAAAAATAAAGAACTATGTACAAATTTGTTTGAGAAAGACAACCTGATTTTAAAATGATCAAAGGACATTTATAAGCATATGAAATATGTTTTAACTCACTAGTAAGAAGTACATACTAAAACAACAATAAAATTTCTCACCTATCAAAATTTTTAATAAATAGTACCCACTATTGATAAAAGTATAAATTTCTACAAACTTTAGGAGGGTAATTAGGCAGTAGCTGTTACCATTTTAAATCTGAAAACATTTTGGCCCACCAAGTCCACTTCTAAACAATTTATGCTACAGAAAATCTTTGTGCACATGTGTACAAAGATATATATACAAGGATGTCCAACAAAATGTTCATAAGAGTAAAAAATTGGAAATAACCTAAATATTCATCAAAAGTGTTGTGGATAAAATTATAGTACATTCCTACATTGGAATATTAGGCTGGCTGAATGGATGAAAAAAACAAAGCCCAAGTATCTGCTGTCTCCAGGAAACACATCTAAATCACAAGGACACACACAGACTCAACATGAAAGGATGGGGAAAAAATATTCTATGCAAATGGAAATCAAAAGAGAGCAGAAATAGCTATTATCACACCAGATAAAACTGACTTTAATCTAACAAAGGTAAAGAAAGACAAAGAGGGTCATTATATAATGGCAAAGGGAGCTATCCAACAAGAAGACATAACAATCCTAAATATACATGTGCCCAATACAGGAGCTCCCAGATATATAAAGCAAATTTGGCTAGAGGTAAGCAAAGAAATAAACAACTCCATCAATACCCAACTGTCAGAGCTTGACAAATCACCAAAACAAAAATTAAACAAACAATGGACTTAAACCAAACTCTAAATCAAATGGACCTAACAGACATTTATGGAACATGCTACTCAAAAACTACATAATATACATTCTTCTCAGCAGCACATGGGACATACTCCAAGACTGATCATATCTTAGGCCACAAAACAGGTCTCAACAAATTTAAAAAAATCTAAATTATACCATGCACCTTCTCAGACCACAGTGGAATAAAACTAGAAATCAATTACAGGAGAAACACTCAAACCTACACAAAGTCATGGAAATTGTTAGGGACAGGTGCAGGCTGGCAGTGTTAACCACAGGAAAAGAGGAGGGGGGCAAAAATGAGGAGGCTAATGAGCACTTAGAACCCAACTCACAATGGCAGGAACTTGCAATTAGGGACTTTTCCTGGCCAGGAGCATGCACGGAGATTAGGAGCTCATGTCTAAAGGTGACCTTTTCCCCCATTAACATATATTAGCATAGTAAAAATCACACCCATCAGCACCATGACAGTTTACAATTGTCATGGCAACCCCTAGAAGTTACCCTATAAGGATAAAATTAGGGAGTGCTCTTAGCTCTAAGAACTCTCCACCCTTTCCCCAGGAAAATAATGAATATTCCACCCACCATTTAGCATATCACAAAGTGTAAACATAAAAGTAGAAGTGTGGTAAGACCCCAGAGTCTTCTCCACTCACAGAGTTAGACCCATTTCCCCTCAGGAACCATACTTTCACTTTCTATTTCTGTGCAAAAATAGCCTGCAATAAAAGCTGCTTGTGTGGAAATGCTAGTGTTTGTCATCTTTCTGTCACACCAGCCCAGCTTGTGATTCTTCCAAGCCAGGAGCCAAAGAACCAGGGCAACACTCCTCACAAAATCAACACTAACAGAAATTAAACAACCTGCTGCTGAATGATTACTGGATCAAGAATGAAATTGATACAGAAATCAAAAAATTCTTTGAACTGAATGACAAAAGGGACACAAGCTATCAAAATCTTTGGGACACAGCAAAAGCATTCCTCTGGGGAAAATTTATAGCCTTAAATGCCTACATCAAAAAGACAGAAAGATCACAAATTAACAACCTACTCTCACATCTCAAGGAACTAGGAAAGGAAGAACAAACCAAACACAAAGCAAGCAGAAGAAAAGAAATCACAAAGGTCAGAGCAGAACTAAATGAATTGGAAAACAAAACAATAATACAAAGGATTAACTAAAATAAAAGTTGGTTCTTTGAACAGATAAACAAAATCGACAGACCTCTTACTAGACTAACCAAGAACAGAAGAGAAAATACCCAAATAAGCTTAATCAGAAATGAAATGACAACGTTACAACTGATACCGCAGAAATACAAAATGCCATCCATGAACACTATGTAAATCTCTATGTGCATAAACTAGAGAACATAGAGGAAATGGACAAGTTCCTGTAAACACACAACCTTCCAAGACTCAACCAGGAAGAAATAGAACTCGTGAACAGACCAGTAACGAACAATGACATCAAAACAGTAATAAAAAACCTCCCAAGAAAAAAAACCACTGGACCAGATGGATTCACTGCTGAATTCTATCAGGCCTACAGAGAAAACATGGTACCCATAATACAGAAATTATTCCATAATATCAAGAAGGAGGGAATCTTTCCCAAATCATTCTATGAAGCCAGTATCATCTTGATAACAAAACCAGGAAAGTACACAACAAAATGAAAATAACAGACCAATATCCCTTATGAATATAGGTGCAAAAATTCTCAATAAAATACTAGCAAACTGATTTCAACAGCACATCAAAAAAATAATCCACCAGGACCAAGTGGGCTTCATCCCAGGGATGCAAGGATGGTTCAACATACATAAATCAGTAAATGCAATTCACCACATAAACAAAAGGAATATTATATAATCTTTAAAAAGAATGAGGTAGGCTTATGTAATATAATGGAACACAGAAAAATACCCTAGATATACTGTTGATTTCTTTTAAAAGACAAGCTGTACAATATTATAGACAAAATAATACAAGTTTTAAATAATAATCAAATTCAACAGCACAGCAAAAAAATAATCCACCATGACCAAGTGGGCTTCATCCCAGCAATGCAAGGATGGTTCAACATACACATATCATAAATGTGATTCACCACATAAACAGAATCAAAAACAAAGACCATATGATCATCTCAATAGATACACAAAAAGCATTCGATGAAATCCAGCACCCTTTCATGATAAAAACCCTCAACAAACTAGGCATAGAAGGAACATATCTCAAAATTATAAAAGCCATACATTACAAACCCACAGCCAACATCATACTGAAAGGGGAAAAGTTGAAAGCATTCCCCCTAAGTACTGGAACAAGACAAGGGTGCTCACTGTCACCACTTCTATTCAACACAGTACTGGAAGTCCTAGCCAGAGTAACCAGGCAAGAAAAAGAAATAAAGGGTATCCAAATCAGGAAAGAGGAGGTCAAATTATCACTTTTCTCTGATGATATGCTCTCCTATCTAGAAAATCCCGAGACTCCAATAACAGACTCCTAGAATTGATAAATAAATTCAGCAAAGTCTCAGGTTACAAAATCAATGTACACAAATCAGTAGCATTCCTATACACCAATAACAGTCAAGCTGAGAGTCAAATCAAAGACTCACTACCATTCACCTAGCTACAAAGAAAATAAAATACTTAGGAATACACTTAACCAAGGAAGTGAAAGATCCCTACAAGGAGAACTACAAAATACTGATGAAAGAAATTGAGTACGACACAAACAAATGGAAAAACATATCATGCTCATGGATAGGTAGAATCAACATCGTTAAAATGTCCATACTGCCCAAAGTGGTTTAAAGATTCAATGCAATCCCCATCAAAATACCAATTTCATATTTCACAGATCTAAAAAAAAAAATGTTATGCTTTGGAACCAAAAAAAGAGCCTGAGTAGCCAAAGTAATCTTAAGTAAAAAGAACAAATCTGGAGGCATCACATTACCAGACTTCAAACTATACTATAAGGCTATAGTAACCAAAACAGCATGGTATTGGTACAAAAATAGAGACATAGACCAATGGAACAGAATGGAGAACCCAGATATAAAACCATCTACCTACAACCAACTGATTTTTGACAAAGCAGACAAGAAGATACACTGGGGAAAAATAAGCCCTATTCAATAAATGGTGCTAGGAAAATTGGATAGCCACATGAAGAAAAATGAAACAAGACCCCTCTCTCTCACCACTTACAAAAATTAATTCAAGATGGATAAAAGACTAAAGGAACAAAACCATAAAAATTCTGGAAAAAAGGTAGGAAAAATTCTTCTAGATATCGACCTAGGCAAAGAAGTATGACTAAGACCCCAAAGGCAATTACAGCACAACAAAAATAAATAAATGAGACTTGATTAAATTAAAAAGGTTCTGCACAGCTAAGGAAATAATTAACAGAGCAAATAGACAATCTACAGAACGTGAGAAAATATTCACAAGCTATACATCCAGTAAAGGGCTAATATCTGGAATCTGCAAAGAACTCAAGCAAATCAGTAAGAAAAAAACAAACAACCCCATTAAAAAGTGGGCAAAAGACATGAACAGAAGCTTTTCAAAAGAAGATAGACAAATGGTCAATAAACATATGAAAAAATGCTCAATGTCACTGGTCATCAGGGAAATGCAAATTGAAACCACAATGAGATATCACCTTACCACTGTCAGAATGGTTCTTATTAAAAAGTCAAAAAATAATAGATGCTGGCGTGGATGCAGAGAGAAAAGAACACCTATACAGTGTTGGCAGGACTGAAAACTTATACAGCCCCTATGGAAAACAGTATGGAGATTTCTCAAAGAACTAAAAGTAGACCTACCATTCAATCCAGCAATCCCACTACTGGATATCAAACCAAAGGAAAAGAAAGTCATTTTATCAAAAAGACACCTGCATACAAATGTTCATTGCAGCACAATTCACAATTGCAGAGACGTGGAATCAATCCAAGTGCCCATCAATTCATGAGTGGATTAAGAAAACGTGGTACATATATACCATGGAGTACTACTCAGCCATAAAAAGGAATGAATTTATGTCTTTTGCATCAATTTGGATGGAACTGGAGACCTGGAGACCATTATCTTAAATGAAGTATCTCAGGAATGGAAAAGCAAACACCACATGTACTCACTATTAAAGTGGAACTAACCAGTGAGCACACATGTACACAGAGGGAAGTAAAACTCAGTGGAAATCAAGAAGGGGGGAGCAGGAGGAGGGGAGGGGTAAAAGCGTACCTAACAGGTACAATGAACACTATTCATGTGATGGGCACACTTAGAGCCCTGACTAAAGCATTGTAAAAGCTATCCATGTAGCAAAAACATTTGTACCACCTTAATATTTTGAAATAAAAAAATAATTAAAAAAACAAGTTGTGAAATATTACAGACAAAATATTACAAGTTTTAAATAATAATTTCAGAATATGCAACTATTCATAGATGTAAAGAAAAAAAGAAGCCCAAAATGATATTTACCAAACATTAACAGGGATATTTCCATAGGGTAATATTACAAAAGATTGTACTTTATATTTCCTACATTTCTGGTCATTTAGTTTTTTTACAACATTTTTAAAAATATCCATTAGTATATAATAAAGGTGTCTTATTTTAATTATTGGAAGAGAGCATAACCTTGTGATTTTTCTAATCTTTGCAACCACAAATGCATGATTTTTAAATTTAAAAAATAAAATGTAGTAAGTTCCCCATAACTGGAAGTGTTCAAGTATAGATGAAACAAACATTCAGCACAGATACTATAAAGAAGATATGAACACCAAATTTAGTGTTTGACTAGATGAAATTCGAATGAGTCCTGCATTGTTGCCTTCTAACAGTTTTACCATAAAGCTCTTACCAATAAAATTGGAAAATTTCTGGGTATCCCTCAAAGCCCTCATACAGTCTTTAACATTTACCATGTTGTGTTCTGTAAGGAAAAGAGAGAGATGACAAACAAGAACCTCTGGACAAGGTAATATTAAAAGGCTAATATCAAAAATCAAAATCAACATGCAATTTTTATGTATTTTTTTGAACATTTTATTTACAAGGTACCTCTTTTTTTTATTTTTTTAAGAGACATGATCTCGCTCTTTCACCCAGGCTGGAGTGCAGTGGCCCAATCGTAACTCACTGCAGCCTCAAACTCCTAGGCTCAAGTCATCCTGAGTAGCTGGGACTATAGGGTCATGCCATGGCGCCTAGCTAATTTTTTAGTTTTTTGTAGAGATGAAGTCTCATTTTGTTGCCCATGGTGGTCTTGAACTCCTAGCCTCAAGCAATCCTTCTGCCTCAGCCTCCCAAAAGTTCTGGGATTAGAGGCTTAAGCCACCACACCGGGCCTTAAAAGGTACTTTTAGATTCATTTCCATCCATTATGCCTTGCTATAACCCTGCAAGGTTGTAGATATACTCATTCTGATTCCACCTGTAATGGAGCTAAAGTATAAAGAAAGGCCCAGTAACTTCACTTAGCCAAAGGTGGCAAAGCTAGCATTTCTGCTCACAGAACTTGAATTCTCAAGCTGTTCTTCATTCACTAAATCAAGGTATCTGTGAGGAAAGAGGGATTCCAACAAGTCACTCCCCACAAAATTTAGACCTACTTGTTAAAAAGTATTCTTATAACTGCAAAAGAGGAAATTAAAAGAGGAAAGCCTCCTTTTCAAAGATAATATTTATAGCAAGATAGTAAATACCTATAGACCTTGCACACCTTCTTTATAGGTAGTCCTACAAAAAAAAACTTGACAGTAATACTTAAAATGCTTACCAGAAACAAAATTTGATTGAAGAATTTTCTCTACCTCTTCTTTAGGTGACTTAACCCCAACGTTTCTTAGAAAATCTTCCAAGTTCTTCCCAGCTATCATGTCACCTTCAAGCAAATCAAGAGCTAAGGCAACCTCTTGCAACTCTAGAAATAGAAAAAAATTCTTTGATAATTGAACTAACCTCTGATTTAAAAAAAAAACAATAGTAGCCATTACAAATACTTTTGTCAGTGGCAGTCCATGGTTTTTTATTACATCCTGAATTGAGGAATAAGAAATCTCAGAGAGGAATTCAACCCTCAGAGAATTCTATGGCCAGCAACACAATATGCAAATAATTCTTAGCCAATCATCTTTCTCTGGTGCTCATATAAAATTGGGACAACCAAAATGACTCATATTTTTCACTGCAATTATACAAAGTAGTTATTTTGCCATGGAGTTTTAATGGTAACAAACAAAACTAACACATCCTAATATAGGTGAAATAAATTTCAGAATCATGAGAAATGTAAAATATAAGACAAAATTCATAAGGACTCATTCACCTTTCCTTTTCAATTCCACCAGGACCTAAATATACCTCAGCATCTGGAATTTTGCTTCATTTCTATCATTGGTTAAATCAGATAGATCCACATTCAAGTCCTGGCTCCAGGATTTGTGACCTGGAACTGTGTAGCCATGAGCAAATTATTACTACTTAATTCCTCTATAAAGTTCAGGAGTCATATTTCTAAAATGGATAATACTAATATCTACCTCACAAGGTTAATGTGGAGATTAAATATGATAATGTATGAGAAGTATTAAAACAGTATTAGGCTCGATATTAGGTTCAATAAATGCCACATGTATAGCAGTAAAATTATTATCATTATTAAAACCAACAGAAACTAGCCATAAATTATAATCACAGCTTCTTAGTACCTTAGATCCTGCCTCAATTCCTGTTTCCCTAGCATCATTGAGAAGCAACTGCATATGGCAATTTGAGCTTTGCCAGCACCTGAAAACCTGTATCAGCTTTGCTTCTTTGTCTTAACTAAAACTTCATTTCCTTTAAAAACATTTCCCTTGTACAACTATCGTGAGTAGAATCTGTTCATCTTCCATGCTGCACATACCACAGGACCAGGAAGCAGAGTAGCATTTTCCTAGCTTTGTGCTGCTGTTGCCAGGCCATTTTAGTTCCACCTTCAATCAAACTTTATCCCTCTTCCCTTGAGGGTCAGGCTTGTCATTCAACCACGCCACTCTCCTGACACAATTATTGATTACTTTCTGATCACTCCTTTACATTTGCTGAGGATTTTGGCATTTGATCATAATCCTCCTTCTAATACATATCCCATTATCATTCAATGGCAATAAGGATGATCCTAGCCTCAGGGCACTTTGACCTCTTAACTCCAAAAAGCCTTTCACTTCTTTTCCAAAGTTATCCACAAAATTGCTACCCTTAATCCTCATCATTACCTAGAATTGCCTGTTCCACCTCCAAAATCCTAAACTACAAGATCAGACACCAACCATTCTCCCTTAAAATTGTATCTGCATATATTGAAGGAAAGCATAGAAATTTATTCATACTATGTCTATTCTCTTGGCTCCTCCAAGTTCTCCAACAAATATTCTAGGCACAGTGAGCCAGCTTTATCAGTTAGTAATGGAAGAAATGTTCTGAAAGCCAAGTTCCTATATGCCAGCCAACCTTTAATCAAAAACAAGTTTTGCCTGCCTATAAGCAAATCAATGCCAACATGTTAACCAAAAATTAGTAAAACCAAAAACACTAAAAAAAAAAAGAAGAAGCCCATTCAGCAAAAGTAAATTTAACAGTCATAAATAATCTAGTACTTACCTTCTAACCTGGAAGCATCATGCATATTCTTTACCACTTTTGCAAATTCTTCAAATTGTACTTTGTCACCTTCTGTGAGAAAATATTTTTAATAGATCAGCCTCAGTAAACAAAAGTCAGTTCCAATGAAACAATCTATAAAAATGTAAATCACTTGATATACTCATAAGAATATTTCCTTTTCATATTTTTGAGTAACCAAAGGATTAATTTTATGGAATGAATAAATCTTAAGACGTCATAAGTCAGACTGAGTTCTTATTTTCCATGAATCAAGAGAAACTATACAATCCATATTCCTAAAATATTAATATAGAACTAAGATATATTCCTAGATAAAACTAAGAGACAAACTTCAGTCTTAATTAAGCCTTTCAACTGTTTTGACTTGATGATAAAAATTCTGTAGATAACTTTAAGACTTCTTTCAGTGCCTGATAATTTTATGACTATAATTTCTTACACAAGAACATACAAGTACTAGATTACAAATCAAAGTGACAAACACAGGAGACAGATGTAGCTTTGTGTTTCCCAGTCAGGAACAGGGACGCTTAGTTTAAGGATTTAGAATTAGTGTAGTTTATGATGCTAGACTAAAACAAAGCATAGCCAGCAAGGTGTTTCACCAGCAGATAAAAACCAGTACAGGGTTTAAATATATAGCTACAATTAATGATATCTTATCTTCTATCTACTTTGGCTTTTAAATGAACACTTGAATTATCAGGAACTATATAGTAAAAGCACATGTCTTTATTGCAGCATTTTTCCTGCTTCTGTCTTTTAGTAGGGCCCTACATATCCTTTACAATAAAGGCTCTGCCCCTGAATCCATGAGTTATCTCTCGGATGGAAGAAAGGCTAGAGAAGGAAAAGAAAGGGTATGTACATCCCATTTCCAAGCTTCTTTTATATTCTTCACTTTGGATGGCCTTCCAACAGCCTCACATCAGTCTGCAAAGGTAGACAATCAAGTCTTCTAGGACCATGTTACATAAAGACACTCTAAATTAAGTGTCGTCAATTTACAGCAGCTTAAAGATCACCTTAAAGTAAGCAACAGATGTTGCAACTCAGTCACCTAAATGGAGCTTCCTCTGAATCTAGTCTTGGATACATATAATCAAGTACAACTAAATCACAACTACTTAGAATTAAGAAAGAACGAAAGGAAGGAAGGAAGGGAGGAAGGGAGTGAGGGGGAAGAGAGGGAGGAAGGGAAAAGAAAAGAGAAAGCAAGCAAGCAAAAGAAACAGAGCCATCTGAGGTCAACAGGTACTGATAACAGTGGGAGGTGATCTAACAAAATTTGCAGCTAGGTTTGGGTCCCCCATTTACCAAGGGACCCAAATCTCTAAACATAACCTGTGATCCCCTGTTTGATCCTTGGGTTCTTACACCTTGCTGAAATAGAATAGCTACTATCAATATTAGGAAAGATTCCCCAGGCACCTTTAAATAAATCCTATGAAAAGACATGTAGATGGATGGAGATGCTGTCAAGAATTTGGGGTTCAGGTATTCTTTGCTAAACCACCAAAACAAGGTTAATCACAGCTGGTGCTAGATTTCAAACTTAACAGCCTGAAACAAAGATTCAGAACTGGCTTTAATAGATATTGCTTAAAAGAAGATCATGAAGATAAGTTCAGAGTCAGGTTGCCAAGCCCTCCCCCCAAAAAAAACAGTTATTAAGCTAATTTCTAACACATCAGAGATCAGAGTCAGGAGAAATAGAGCACCTATCAGTTTAAGTACAAAAATCTAAAACAAGTAAAGCTGGAGAAAACATAAGCAGAGAATGTCTCAGGCCTTAAATGCCTACTGACACCTATTAATAATTTCCTCCATCTAATTCCTAGCCTATGGATTGAGTCTCTCACAATCATCTTTACTATTTTCCATACCAACTTGTTGGTTTTGCTCAAACCCAACTTTCTTCATTCAGAAGAAACAAGAGAATTCAAAAGCTATATAACTAGATATTTGGAAAGCATTTCTGAATTTGCCAAATGATAATTACCCTTTCTATTTTTCAGTGCTTTTTTGTAACCATCATAAAATTATTTTTTAAATTTTAAATATATTTACAAATATTATGGAGTCAGTATGTAATACCACCAAGAATAACCAAGAACTCACTCTTCAATTTCACTAGTTAGAGAATCTGAATCAGTTGTTTTGGGAGTCTTTTGGGGGGGTTGTTTTTGGTTTTGAGACAGGGTCTCACTATAGTATTACTGGTGGTCTCAAACTCCTGGCCTAAAGGGATCCTCCCACCTCAGCCTCCCAGATAGCTGGGATTACAGGCGTGGGCCACCACACTCAGCTGTTTTTTTTCTTTTTAACATACCCCAGTCAAAAAAATACCCTAGAGCAGTAATTTTTAAGTTCTTTAACCTATTTCTAAGGTTCTGTGGAGATGTTTCAGCAGTTCATTTGGTCATTTCCCCCATTCTGGTCAGCAAAACTCTAATGTTTTATATATTAGGATATTGTACAAAATTTCATTTTAAAAAAGGATTATATTGCTTTAACAATATCAAATATAAACAAAAAACCAAAAATACTAAATTTCAAAACTTTGCAAAACTACTGCATTAAAAGAAGAACTAAATATCTTTGTACTAAAGGTACAATGTTAAAAGAAAAAATGGTATGACAAATGGGGTGCACATATAGTTTTCACTATCATGTATTAATATATATTTGGATTTAAATGGTAAAATAATTTTACATTTTACATACTGTCTTTTGCTTCATAAGTATATAATAATAAATAAAATACAATATATTGGTTTTTATTATCACAATAAGTACTTTTATAGATAGCTGAGTTATTTTTATATCTCATAAGATAATACTTTGTTGGTCTGATTGAAATAAATGCTATCTATTACTTTTTCTGGTATATGTTGCCTACAACTTCCATTCACTCTAAGAAAGAGAACCTGAGCATTGCCATGGAGAAAAAGAGGAAAAAAAACCCTATTATCAGGTAGTAAAGGTCCTTCTTTTTTATCAGTCAGCTCTTTCCACCTCAAATATCCCAATAAACAAAATGATCAATACACTTTAAGTCCAAAACTACTAGCCTCAATTAAACAGAAGCTTAATGGATGAAAAGGGGTAAGTAATGATCACAAAGAAAGACAGTTCTTTGACAAAGACCCCTGACAGGCTGCTCATGTTACTAAGCTAATTTTGCATAAACATTCCACATAAAAGACTATAAAATACATTTGTAACTTCTAGGTACTAAGAATATGAAGGATTAGAAACCTCCACTTGTGGTCTGTGTACTCTTTCTTCTGCATGCAGAAATGATGGAGTTTTACTTCAAAATTTTTAGTTTATACAATACTTTTGTGAACTTTGTTTTTGTTTTGTTTAATTTTTTGAACATGCTAACTAAGTAGAGGTGGTAGCTACCAACAGGTGTGTTTTCCTACCATATTAAATAGAAGCCTATTTCAACAAAAGAGTATAAATATCCCAAGTAGTGTTATTATAAAATTTGAATAGATCTGTTAACATTTCCTAATCACCCCATCTGTGTTCATTGGGATATGCCATTTTCCAGCAACATACTATAAAACTTGAAGGTCCTCAATGCATATTTGATCAATTTAGAGCAATAATAAATTAGATATCAATATTTTATATAGCACAACCAAGAAATCTAAACTTTCTTTATACAGTATTTCCTAAGTACATATATTGGCATTTCAACCATGTTGAAACACTCTATCTTATCAAATACAAAATACAAGTACAAATAAGCACTGACAGAAGATAAAATCATAACTTTGTATACCTTTTAATTTTAGTACTTTGAATACCCACCATCAACTGTCACTAGTTTCAATGCAGCTATGAATTCATCTTTCTTTAAATTACTATTCATACTGGACAGAGTATTCCACAAGTCAGAAACACTTATCTTCTCTTTGCTAAGATTGTTGAGGTTTTCAATAGCTTCAGACAATACTAAAGGGTGGACAAAACACAAGTTTTACCACATGCTTCACCAAGAAGTTGATACAGTAAACTATTACCTGAAACAGTAATAACAAAATAACAATAAAAAATGACAATACAGCATAAATGAACTGCCAATTTTCAAATATCAAAACAGAAAATATTTAATGCCCAATTTAATGTATATTTGAGGATTCTAAAATGTTTCAAGAACTTATTGTGCCCCATTCCTGAATAATCATTATAAAGAATAACTTTGATTGAAATTTAGATTTTAAAAAATCTGAATTCATAATCATTTCCAACTGATAAAACAATGAATTAAATAGCTTTTGCTCTACGTTTCCCTCCAAAATTCTTCCCTGGCTCCTACTTTCTCTATCACTACAGACAATGGAAATAAGTTCTGTTTTTATTAAAATTTCAATAGGAAACCTTTGGAGGGTTTTAAACAGGGGAGTGAAATTATCTCATTACAAATTTATAAAAGATCACTCTCCTGCTATATAGAGAATGGACTCTCTGGAAGATGAGGAAAGAAGCTAACTTAGTAGTTCAGAAAAAAAGATGATAGTGGCTTCGAAAAGGGTAACAATGATGTAGATAAGAAGTGGACAAATTCAAGATGTATTTTGAGAATGAAACTGAGAATATTTAGTGATAAATTGAATGGGAAGCTGAGGAGGCTGGAACCATGAAGAACTCCTAGGTTTGAGGCCTGAGCAACTGGGTAAATAGTAGTGTCAAAGACTGGGGAAAGAACAAATTTGTTGAAAGAGAACACGTTAAGTTTGAGATAAATTGGGAGTCAAAGGATATAGACATTATTTAGGAAATAAGATCACTCTAGAAGAGCCTTAGTTAGAGAATGGTACTCTCAGAATGGAGTCTAGGATCATGCTAGTATTTAAAAGTAAGCCATAAAAGAAGCAGTGAGCAAAGAAGCAGACCAAAATGGAAGGGCCAATAAAGTGTTAGGGAAATTAGGAAAATCTCCAGTGATAATCTAAATCCCAAAGTCACCATGTGTGAGTGTCAGGTTTCAAATCAAACAATTCACATAATACATAAATTTCTAATCCATGAATTAACATAAAAATGACACAGCTAATTATCCTTACAGGAAAAAAATTAAATTGGATCCCAATTTCACCTGATACATAAAAACAATTCCAGGTGAATTAAAGTCTTACATATGAAAAGAAAAACTTTAAACTCTTAGAAGGAGACATTGAGAACTATCTTAATGTCCTCAAAACTGAGACAGGCTTCTATTTTCTATATAAAGGCAAAGTTATCTGCCAAATGTGAGAAGGGTAGGGGTTGAGGTACGATTGCAAGTTTGACAGAAGGGAGATTTTAAACAGCTGTTTCAGAAAGTGGGAGAATGAGCTAACTGGAAAAAAAGTCATATAATTCCTGAGTAGTGTTGAGGGCCAGTAGACATTGACGACCAAGATTTTATAGTGGTACCCTGTACAATCTATTCAACTCCTTGATTTTCTCCAGAAATGCTGTCAGCCACAAGAATAAGGCAGGTAATTGGGTTCACTTGGGGTTGGGAGTTTTGTCAGACAAGTTCAAGAAAGTACAGAGATGCAAGAGAGCTTAGGGTATTAGGTATATATAGATCAAAGAATTTACGCTGAATAAGGAAGAAAAGTGAAAACAGGAGGAGACTGATGGATAAGGAGAATGTAGAGGGATAAATGAATGAAAGGTCCCAGTGAGGTATATAGAACCAATAAAGAAGACATGCTCTGAGCAGTGTGATAGAAAAGGAAAAGATGTAAACATAAATGTACTATATTACTAATGAGAAAAAATAGAACTACAGATATGAATAAGATAATAAACTATACAACTCTGTGCTAATAAAATTTCAATCTCCATAAAATTGAAATTCCTAGGAAAACTGAAGTAACTGACAATACAAATAATCTCTTCATCTTTATTTATGATGTACCCTTATATAGAAGACAAATTAAATCAATTTATATTGTACGGTAAAAATAGCTGTTACTTAAAATCCACTATTACCCAATATGTAAGCACAAAATAACACAATGCTACTTTTAGCCCTGATTTTTAAAGTACAGTAACTTTACTCCATTAAAAATACATAAATACAACCTTACATTTCTTTTTTTTAATTTTTCATTTGTAATTATTATGGATACATAATAGTTGTATATATGTATAAGGTACATGTGATGTTTTGATACAGGTATACAATGTGAATTAATCAAATCAGGGTAATTGAGGTATCCATCACCTCAGGCATTTAACATTTTTTTGTCTTAAGAACATTCCAATTCCACTCTTTTACATTTCTTTATGGTGAGCTGCCTAGTGGCAAAAACTATCTCTTTCATATTACATACTTACAGCTTAACATAAGGCCTGGTACACATTAATGGCTCATAAATGTTACTGAATAAATTAGAAGATGGAAAAGCAAACAGCTGTAACCAGAAATTCTGCATATTAGTACTCAGCCACTAGATGGCATCATTTTCCCAAAGTGAAAAGACATTTTAAATCTTTCCCAAAAATGCATCTGATGGGCATGGTTCTAGCTCTCTATAAGTGTGCACATGAAAAATAAAATTATGATAGCTTTAAATTCACTTGCATGTGGAAGTTATTATAGAATTTGGGGTCAATAATGGAGAAGATTAAGGCCAAACATAGCAGCCAGGTATTTATTTGCCTGATGACCTATATGTAGGATAAATATTAATAGCTCTATAAGATACTAGAAGAGTACCATATACTCTTCTAAAATCTGTCAAACCATTTGCTTCACAAAAAGCACAAGACATGGTGTTTCTACGTACATAATTTTTCAGAGAAGCGTTCTGTGTTGCTCATCATAGTATCAATGAATTCTTTAAAATTCACTTTTTTGGTTTCTAAAGAAAAAAGAAACATTTTCTTAAGTATCTTTAGGTATTGAATTATTATGACAAATGCTGAATTATGTAAAATAAGTTATATATTCAGAGAAATATAATTATATCCATCAGGTAATACTAACCACTAAAAATATATGCGTATACAGGAAAAAAGCAATTCAATTCACAGTCAAAAAGTAACCACCGAAAAACACCAAGAAAACTGATAAAAATCCTAGTCCCTCACAACTGTACAATATCTCTAACTTTTAATGCACATTATCTTGTCTTGCTTTGCAACAACTCATTAAGATATGCCGGTGAAGTATTAGTGTATTATTTTACAGGTTAAAAATAACACTTATACATCATAACATGATTTTTTCCAAGGTCAAAGCATAAGTGCAAGATCAGGAATTAGAAGCAAGATCTCTTGATTCCTGTCCTCTTCCATATCAGGCTACCAATTACATTGATATCTTTACTCCAGTATATTACTAAAGCCATTAAATATTTTAATAGTCATTTTATACCTAGAAAATATCTTTCCTTAATTATATACAATTCTTCATAATATCCAATGTTAGAATAAATTTTTAAAATTCTAAGAATTTTCTAAGGCCACACATAAAGATTTTATATAGATATGATAAGCTTTTGATGACCCTATTCCTTTGTTTACCCCCATAACAAGACAAAAATTCTAATGCAACTGTAAAAGATAAGGCATAACCTATTCTCTATTCCAAACATTAAATACGTTTGAGAATTTTACTTCAAGGAGCACAAAATTACCTTGTATTTTTAGCCAAATTTTGGAGATTTAAAAAAAGTACGACCTTGAAGAACTCTGGGGAAATGTTGAAGCTAATCAAGACTTAAGAGGAACATGTAACTTTCTTTTTTTATTTCAAAATATTAAGGGGGTACAAATGTTTTGTTACATGGATATACTGTATAATGCTGAAGTCAGGGATTTCACTGTGCCCGTCATGTGGAAAGTGTTCATTGTACCAGATAGGTAAATTTTAATCCCTAATGGCCCTCCCATCCTCCCTCCTGCTTAGTTTCCAACGTCTTTTATGTCTCTTTGTGCCCACATGCACCCATCATTTAGAGCCCACTTATTAGTGACAACATGTGGTATTTGTTTTTCCATTCCTGAGATACTTCACTTAGGATAATGGACTCCAGTTCCATCCAAGTTGCTGCAAAAGACATTATTTCATTCCTTTTTATGGCTGAGTAGTGCTCCATGGCATATATATATCACATTTTCTTTATCCACTCATGAATTGATGGGCACTTAGGTTAATTCCACATCTTTGCAATTGTGAATTTCACTGCGATAAACATTTGAGTTCAGGTGACTTTTTGATAAAATGACTTCATTTCTTTTGAATAGATAGTCAGCAGTGGGATCTCCACACTGTTTTCCATAGAGGTTGCACTAATTTACAGTCCCATCAACAGTGTATAAGCATTCCTTTTTCTCTGCATCCATGCTAGAATATGTTTGTTTTACTTTTTAATATTGGCCATTCTGACAGGGGTAAGGGGTAAGGTGGTTCTCATTGTGGTTTTAATTTGCATTTCTCTGATCATTAGTGACATTGAACATTTTTTCATATGTTTTTTGGCCATTTGTCTATCTTCTTTTGAAAAAAAATCTGTTCATGTCTTTTTCCCACTTTTTAATGGGGTTGTTTTTTTCTTGCTGATTTGTTTGAGTTCTTTGTAGATTCTGAATATTAGTCCTTTGTCGGATATATAGTTTGCGAATATTTTCTCCCATTTTGCCTGTTTATTCCATTGATTATTTCCTTTGCTGTGCAGTTTTTAAAATTTAATCAAGTCCAATTTATTTATTTTTGTTGTTGCTGTATTTACATTTGGGGTCTTTAGTCATATATTCTTTGCCTAGACCTATGTGTATAAGAGTTTTTCCTGTGTTTTGTTCTAGAATCTTTATGGTTTCATGCCTTACATTTAAGTCTTTAATTCATCTTGAATTAATATTTGTATATGGCAAGAGATAGGCTATCCAATTTTCCCAGCACCAATTATTGAAAAGAACATCCTTTCCCCAGTGTATGTTTTTATCTGCTTTGTCAAAGTTCAGTGGGTCATAGCTATATGGTTTTATATCTGGGTTCTCTATTCTGTTCCATTGGTCTATGTCTCTACTTTTATACTACAAGACTTTTACTATAGTCTTGTAGTATAATTTGAACTCAGGTAATGTGATGACTCCAGATTTGCTCTTTTTGCTTAACATTGCTTTGGCTATTTGGGCTCTTTTTTGGTTCCAAATGAAGCTTAGGATTATTTTTCTAGGTCTGTGAAATAAGACATTGGTATTTTGATGGGAATGGTGTTGAATCTGTAAATCACTTTGGGCACTATGGACATTTTAATGATGTTAATTCTACCAATCCATAAGCATGGGAAGTTTTTCCATTTGTTTGTGTCATCTACAATTTCTTTCATCAGTGTTTTGTAGTTCTCCTTGCAGAGATTTTTCATTTCCTTGGTTAAGAATATTCCTAAGTATTTTATTTTCATTGTAGCTATTGTAAATGGTATTGAGTCCTTGATTTGACTTTCAACTTGACTGTTATTAGTATACAGAAATGCTACTGATTTGTGTACATTGATTTTGTAACCTGAGACTTTGCTGAATTTATTTATCAATTCTAGGAGTCTTTTGGTGGAGTCTTTAGGGTTTTCTACACACAAGATCATATTGTCAAGCAAACAGGGATAGTTTGACCTCCTCTTTCCCCATTTGGATACCCTTTATTTCTTTCTCTTGCTGCCTGATTGCTTTGGCTAGGACTTTTAGTACTATGTTAAATAGAAGTGGTGAAAGTGGGCACCCTTGTCTTATTCCAGTTATTAGGGAGAATGCTTTCAAGTTTTCCCCATTCAGTATGATGTTGGCTGTGGGTTTGTCATACATAGCTTTTATTATTTTGAGGTATGATCCTTCTATGTCTAGTTTGTTGAGGGTTTTTTATCATGAAATAAGAAGATACATGGCATGATTTCAATTTTTCTGAATTTGCTGAGACTTGTTTTGTGGCCCAAGATATGATCAATCTTGGAAAATGTCCCATATGCTGATGAGAAGAATATATATTCTGTAGTTTTTGGGCAGAATGTTCTATAGATGTCTGTTAGGTCCATATGTGCTGGATTTTATCAAATGCTCTTTCAGCACTTATTGAGATGATCATATGGTGTTTGTTTTTGCTTCTGTTTATGTGGTGAATCACATTTATTGATTTATGTATGTTGAACCATCCTCACATCCCTGGGATAAAATCCATTTGATCATGGTGAACTATCTTTTTGATGTGCTGTTGAATTCGGTTTGATAGTATTCTGTTGAGGTGTTTGCATCTATGTTCATACGGGATATTGGTCTGTAGTTTTCCTTTTCTTTTTTTTTTTTTGAGACAGAATCTCACTCTATCACCCCAACTACAATGCAGTGGCATCATCATAGCTCACTGCAACCTCAAACTCCTGGGTTCAAGTGATCCTCCTGCCTCAGTCTCCTGAGTAGCTAGGACTACAGGCACCACCATGCCTGGTGAATTTTTCTATTTTTTGTAGAGACGGGGTCTCACTCTTGCCCAGGCTGGTCTCGAACTCCTGACCTCAAGCTATCCTCCTGCCTCGGCCCCCCAGAGCACTCAGATTACAGGCATGAGTCACTGCACCCAGCCTGTAGTTTTCTTTTTTTGTTGTATCTTTTCCTGGCTTTGGAATCAAGGTGATACTGGCTTCATAGAATGAGTTAGGGAGGATTCCCTCCTTCTCAATGTTATGGAATAATTTCCGTAGGATGAGTGCCAGTGCTTCTTTGTAGGTCTGGTAGAATTTGGCTGTGAATCTGTCTAGTCCAGGGCTTTTTTTGTTGTTGTTGTTGGGAGGTTTTTCATTACTGCTTTAATCTTGCTGTGTATGATTGGTCTGTTCAGTATTTCTATTTTTCCTGATTCAGGCTTGAACAAGAGGTTATGTGTTTCCAGGAATTTATTCATTTCCCCTACATTTTCTAGTTTGTGTACATAGAAGTTTTTGTAGTATTCACAGATAATATTTTGTATGCCCTTAGTATCTGTTGTAATGTCTCTCTCCTTTTCCATTTCTGACTGAGGTTATTTGGGTCCTTTCTCCTCTATTTTTGGTTAATCTGGCTAGTGGTCTATCTATTTTATTTATCTTTTCAAAGAACAAACTTTTTGTTTTGTTGATCCTTTGTATTATTTTTTTGGTTTCCATTTCATTAAGTTCTGCTCTGAGCTTTGTTATTTCTTTTCTTCTGCTGGCTTTGGGTTTGATTTTTTCTCCTTTTTATAGTTCCTTGAGATGTGATATTAGGCTATTAATTTGTGACCTTTCTAGCTTTTTGATGTAAGCATTTAAGGCTATGAATTTTTCCCCTTAGCACTGCTTTTGCTGTATCTCATATATTTTGAAAGCTTGTGTCCCCTTTCTCATTCAGTCTGAAGAATCTTTTGATTTCCATCTTTTGATTTTCATCAATGACCCAAGGATCATTCGCAACAGGTTGTTTAATTTCCATGACTTTGTGTGGATTTCAGAGTTTCTCTGAAAAATACATGGCATGATTTCAATTTTTCTGAATTTGCTCAGCCTTGTTTTGTGGCCTAAGATATGATCAATCTTGGAAAATGTCCCATGTGCTCATGAGAACAATGTATATTCTGTAGTTTTTGGGCAGAGTGTTCTATAGATGTCTGTTAGGTCCATACGTTCTAGAGTCCCATTTAAGTCCAGTGTTTCTTTGTCGATTTTCTGCTTTGATTATCTGTCAAGATTTGTCAGAGGGGTGTTGAAGTCCCCAGCAATTATAATGCTACTGTTTATTTCTTTGCTTAGATCTAGTATGATTTGCTTTATGAATCTTGGAGCTCCTGTTTTAGGTACATGTATATTTAGGATTGTTATGTCTTCTTGCTGAATTGCTCCCTTTAACATTATATAATGAACATCTTTGTCTTTTTTTACCATTGTTAATTTAAAGCCAATTTTATCTGATATGAGCATGGCTACACCCGCTTGCTTTGGTTTAGATGGAATTTTTTTTCCATCCCTTTACGTTGAGTCTGTGTGAGTCCTTGGGAACTGGATGTGTTTCTTGAAGACAGCATATATTTGGGTTGTGATTTTTCATTCATTCAGACAGTCTATGTTTTTTAATTGGAGCATTAAGACCATTCACATTCAGTGCTAGTGTTGATATGTAGGAATCTCTTCTGTTTGTGATGTTGAATGATACTTTGTTGTTTTGTTTTCCCTCTTGTGCTACTATGTTATAAGAGCTATGAGCTTTAACTTTTGGGTGTTTTTACACTTGTGCGTATCTATTGTTCTGTTCCAGGTATAGGCATAGTGCACTTGAGAATTTCCTGTAGGATAGGTCTAGTGGTGACAAATTCCCTTAGAGTTTGCTTGTCTGGAAGTCTTTATTTCTCCATTATTTGTGAAACTTAGTTTTGCAGCACACAAAATTCTTGGCTTGCAGTTGAGGAACATGTAACTTTCTAAAGCAATAAGAGATTCTCTTATCTTTGATAATGTAAATTTGATATATAAAAAGAATATTTGCAACATATATTAGTTATGAAGCATGATAACAAATCAAACAACTGTGAACCCACCACCTAATTGAAGAACATTACTAATACCATTGCATCTGCTTCTGTGCTTTTCCCATCCCACTGTCCTGCTTCCCCCACAGACATTACTGATTTTTTAAGTTTACCAATCTCTTGCTTTTATATATATAATTTTATACAGGATAAACAAATTACGTGTTTGAGCATTCTAAATTTGGTATCATGCAATAGCAACCTAAGACTTGCTTTTTTCATTCAATATTATATTTTAAAAATCATTGATATTGTTTTATATTGCTATAGTTTTCCATTATATGTTGTATACAACAATTATTTATACGTTCTTTGGCTGTTTTCTATTTTAGTTTTCACATCTGGAAATTATTACTGAATATGGTGTGAGATAGGGATCCAACTCCATTTTTTCCATTTGAATAATTATTTCAGTACCATTTATTAAATGGTCCTTCTACCCCCAGTAATCTACCACCTCATCATATATGTTTTCATGTGTGTGTGTGAATATGTTTGGAAGTTCCTCATCATGTCCTATTGGTCAATTTCTCTATCCATGAGCCATTCTCACTCTGTTTTAATTACTATAGCTTTATAAAGAGTGTTGATATCCAATAGAGCAAGTTCCCCACAACACCACACACACACACATACACCTCTACACATGTTCTTCTTGAAGAGTGTTTTAGCTATTCTTAGCCTCTACTCATTCAGACAAATATTAGAATTAGATTACAAAATTTGCATTTTATTATAATTGCTTTAGATACATGAATTAATTATAGAATTGACAGCCTTGGGTCTCTGAATCCATGGACATGGCATACATTCCCATTTATCTAGGTTTTCTTTAATGTCTTAAGAAGTCTTACAATTTTCTCCACATAGGTTTTACACAACTTAGATTTGTTCCTATTTCTTTTTTACTTTTTATTATGGAAATTTTTGAATATATACAAAATAGAAAGAATATTACAATGAATACTTATACAGTATCCCTAACATCAACAATTGTCAACTGATGGATATTCTTTTTTCACCTATAACTCTACGTCAGTTGTGCAGCCTACTCCCACCTTTTCAGTTTAGGAAAATTGGTGCTAGGTTATATGGGCACAGATACTCAAAATTGGTATATCTTTATTGTGAAGTGTGGTTTTGACAAAATAAAGAGTTCCTCTTTGCCCCATTTAATGCCTTTTGTCCTGACTTCTGCCTTCCAAGATTACAAAATCTCTGCTTTTTTTTTTTTGTTTCCATTTTTGCCTATGTCTGAAGACTGTTAATACTGGTTATTTCTAGATAATGGGCTTTTGAGCATTTTGTTGTACTTTTGAGTATTTTTGTACTTTTCAGTATTGGTTTAATTTTAATTGACTTTTTTCCAATAAAAACAATAAAATCATTATTCTGAGGGAAAAAAATAGCAAACTAACCCTTCTTCCAGATGTGTCAGCCCAGTTTGCCTGAAAATGTATCACTTACCATCAACTTCAGTCAATTCTGTGATCTTCTCAAATTCTGCCTTAGAAAGGTAAATTCCAAAATTTTGAAGACAAGTATTTAGATCCTCATAATCAAGTTTTTCATCTTTAATTTTATCAACAGCATTAATGACATCAATCAACACTAAAAATAAAGCAGTATATTAATAAGTATTAAATATAAGTCAAAAATAAAACACCAGTAATAAGATGAATTTTAGTTATAACACTAAATTAAAAATAAAAATCACATCAGAAAGGTTATATACTAAAAGCATAACTAGTATCTTTAATAATACTTGAAAATCAATAAATATCAAAATCAGAGTCAAAAATACATTATTCTACTTTTATATAGTCTCTGTACCTAAGGAAATGCCAATTTAATTGCACTGAAAATACCACAACTAAAATTACAAAGGAACAAATATTATAAAATTTCCCCATTTAATTCAACATTTTAAAATTCCCTAGTAATTTATTTCTCAGTAGCAGAAACAAAAGCAGAAAACCCTCAGTCCCAAATAATAAATTGAGATAAAGTTTTGTGGTAATACGTGGTTCAGTCTTTGGTAAATTCATCTTAGTTTATCTTCTGTAAATATAAACATTATTATTTAGAAATAACTATACTACATCTCTTTTTATAATACTTTAGAATTTATACTTCACAAATTTGAGCACTGTTTCCTCCATGATAATTAAACTGATAAATTTTTACTGCAATGAAAACATTCTGAAAAGCAATTACTTATAAACTAACAGGAATTCTTCTGGTTTAATTAGAAAATTACAAAGTAGAGGTGATACCTTAAATCATTTGAAGGAAAAGTAAGAGATGAGAAAATAGAGTGTATACATATATATATACACCTACATATACATACATATACTCTAGAACAAATTAAACTCAAATAAGTTTTCTCTAATAGAAGATTAGGATAAGTAAAGTAAGGAAGCTAGGCAGTAGAGGGCATTAAAGCTATTACTAGTAGTTAATCCACTTCAAGCAGTCACTGGAAATCATTATGGATTTCTAAACAAAGAAGTGATGATCAAAATGATGTCTAAATTAGATGATTCTTAAAATTATTCTTTAAAAGATTATTCTTATGTGTAAACAGTACAGCAAGATACATGTTCCTATCTCGTGAAATAAATTTTTAAGTAAAAGAAATTCTCATTTAAAAGTTAAAAGCAGCAAGTCACCTTGAAGCAGATTTGAAATGGGGTGGAAAATCACTTACAGCCACTCTGCGGGTAAAGTAAAAGAAATATTTTTCTTTCAGTGGCTTGAATACATCCAATACCACATGGAATACAGAAATCTGGGGAGAAGGTGGACCATTTTATACAAAGATCCCACATAAAAGAAGAGAACTAAATTCCAACCCATTATTCTTGAAATCCAAAGTTGGGGTAAATTGTCAGAGAGGGATGGGGTAGGAAAAGATGGAATGAAGGGCCTGGCCACTATGCTGTGTCAGCAAGGGGAAAGATGGCTCTAAATTCACGTGATAATGACCTCATTCTTGCCTAGCCCTCCCAAGACTTGGGATTGTTCCCTGGAAAGTGGCTGTTGAGTGAATATAAAGAGCTATCCCTTTGAGATTATTGCTTGGTTTATCATGAGGCTCTCTTGCTTCAATTCAGACAATTCTTCCTTGATACAGGTGCATCTAAAGAGCTACACACTTGGGAGCACAAGCCAGTTTCACTGCAAAGCTGTCCTGGCTGAGCAGTAACACTTAGAAGGCAGTATAGTCCTTCTTCTCAAAGTATCAATATAGCCTGGACAAAAATCTCCCCTACCACTACTGCTACTAGCAGGAGCAGAAAACTGCGTTAGCTCCAGTCATACATCTACTGTATTCTCTCTTTCAGCATCAGCAGTTCCAGCTAGCAGAGTAGTTTTAGACTTTCCTCATGAAAGCAGCAACAACCAACTTCCTAGTTGAAGCAAACGATAGCCCATTTCAAAGCAACCAATCTCTGCTGGTAATGGCATTCTCCAATGTCTAGATGTATATATATGAGTTCAGGCTTCACACACAGATAGACAGACACAAACACAGAGAGAGATTGGCTAGTTAGATACAGAAAATAAAAGGAAATTTCTAGACATTGGGAGGAAAAGGTTGAGAGGCATATTAAACTTCCTACTATTCTGTCCATGTGAGGATGCAACCACTGCATTTTAGGATACTCCTAAGGTGGGAGGAGAGACACTGGATTATTTCTACCCCAAGAGTGAGACAGGATACTCCAGTAACACTAAATTAATGAGAAGAGATATAGAAGCAACAAAGTTAGCTCTTCTATTTGGTCAGGTAAAGCAAGGTTCAGTGTGACATAAGGCTGATGCAATATAAAGAAAATAAAGGGACAGATACAAGAATGTCAAAGCAGGAATCACTAATAAAAGGCTGCAAGAAGTAAAGAAGCATTACTTTGAAGTAAAACAATCAACACTAATAAACTGGGATGGTAGAAAACACATTATGTAAAGATAATACATTTAAACAGAATTGAACTATAAAAGCAAAAACTGGAATGAAGCTATCAGTTTGCTAAAATCTATCAAGTCCAAACGTCAATTTTAAGTGCATTAATGCAAATATTTTTATGAAATTTTTAGTAAATCAAATCAAAAAGGAATCTAATCTAGAAACTTTCAAAAATTATTGAGTTTCAACTAACAACAAAATATGTTCTAGCAAAAACCACATGATCATCTCAATAGATACAGAAACAGCATGTGACAAAATCCAACAGGAATTAATGATTAAAAACTCTCCATAAACTAGGAAAAGAAGGGAACTTTCTCAACCTGGTGAAGGGTACCTATGAAACACCCACAGCTAACATTATACTTAGTGGTGAAAGGCTGACTGCTTTCCCTCTATCAGGAACAAGGAAAAGATGTCCACTCATCATTTCTACTCAAACTTCAACATTGTACTGGAGATTTAGCCAGTACAATAAGAAAAGAAAAATAAGCAAAGATATTGAGACTAGAGAGAAAGAAGTAAACCTGTTTTTATTAATAGATGACATGATCTTATATGTATAAAATGCTAAAGAATCAAACAAAAAATTATAACAAATAAAAAGTTTGGCAAGGTCTCAGAATATAAAATAAATATATAAAAATCAAATATATTTCTATATACTAGCAACAAATAATCTGAAAATTAAAAGTAAAGAAACAATTCCATTCATAATGGCATCAAAAAGAATAAACTACTTATAGATTGATTTAATGAAAAAAAGTAAGGTTTCTATTTTGAAAAGTAAAAACATTGCTGAGAGAAATTAAAGAAGATCTAAAAGAATGGAAAGAATGGACAGACATTCTACATTGTGGATTAAAGACTCAATATCATCAGAACACAAATCACCTAAATTGATCTATAATTTCAACTCAGTTGCTATCAAAGTCCCAGCAAGATATTTTTGTAGAAATTGGCAAGTTAATCCTCAAATGTATATGTAAATGCAAAGGACCTAAAATAGTCTAAACAATTTTAAAATAGAATGAAGTTGGACTTTACCCAATTTGAAAACTTAATATAAAGCTATAGTAATCAAAGCTGCATGGTATTGGCACAACAATAGGAATATAAATCAGCAGAATAGAATTGAGATTTCAGAAATAAACTCTTACATTTATATTTATCATCAATTGATTTTCAGTAAAAGTTCCAAGATAAATCAATGGGGAAAAGATAGTTTTTCAATAAATGGTGTTGAAACAACTGGATACCCACATACACAAAATTGATTTAGATTCTGACCTCACACTACACATGAAAATTAACTCAAAATAGACCATAGCACTAAATGTAAAAGCTGAAACTATAAAACTACTAGAAGAAAACAGGAAAAAAATATAAGTGACCTGGGTATACACAAAGATTTATTAGATACAATACCAAAAGCAGGCTCCATAAAGAAAAAAATCAATAAATTTTGACTTCATCAAAATTAAAAGGTTTTGTGCCTCAAAACCTTTCACCATTAAGAAATGAAAGACAAGCCACAGATTGAGAGAAAAGATCTGATAACATACCAAAGTATATAAATAACTCTTACAATTCAATAATAAGAAAATTAGCAACCACATTTTAAAATGAGCAAAAAGATACTTCTGCTTCCAGGAAGATGAAATAGGTATGCTTTTCCCCATTCTTCCCCCTAAATACAACTAAAACCCTGTGCACTATATAAAAAATAAACATAAGACCCTGAAACATGGTATACATTTCAGTGTTATTCCCACTAGCCAAGATATGAAAACAACCTAAATGTCCATTGACAGATGAATGGATAAAGAAAATGTGGTATATACATAAAATGGAATATTGTTCTTCCTTATAACATAAAGAAATCCTACAACATGCAACAACATAGATGAATCTGGAGGACATTCTCCTAAATGAAAGGACAAATACTGCATGGTTCCACTCATGTGAGGTGTCTAAAACAGTCAATCTCAAAGAAACAGAGAGTAGAGTGGTGTTTACCAAGGGCTAGGGGAAAGGGAAAACAGGGAGCTGCTGTTCAAAGGGTATAAGGTTTCAGTTATGCAAGATGAATAAGTTCTGGATGTTTCTGAGTCTTTTTAAACCAGCTGGAGACCTCAGGATTCAAGGAACAGCATAGTGGTGAGTTGCCTGCGTTTTCTTTTTACTTCATACAGCCCAGACTTAGAGCTGAATAAGCCAGCAACCCAGAAACATCAATTGGCACAAACAAAAAAATGCCCTGACAAAAGCCTGCTCTCTCTAACCAAAGAGCCAGGAAAGGGGCAGCCTACAAGACAGCAAACTTAGACAAAACCACTCTACTCCAACCAAACACCACAAGAAAAACTAGTTCCACCACCATCCATACCAGTAAGGGCCAAGTAGGGAGCCTGTACCTCCACTCTCACAAGGCTGTAACAAGGCACTCTAACATCCCTAATGAGTGGTGACAGAAGGCCAAGTAGGCGGCAGAAACTGTCATCCCCACCAGCCTGATAACAAGGTACCCTCCCATAGTGTCAGTGGAGACCTTGTGAGGAGCCCAGATTTCCACCCCCATCCAGCACTAACAAGGTGCTCCTCCACCTCTCCCCTGAGGTTGTATCAGAAGAGGACTAGTAGAGAGACAGAACTTTCAATATCATCCCACAATAACAAGGTCACCCCCACGTGGTTTCAGTAGAAGAAGTACAACAACTTCTCTAGTATGAAAACACTCCCTAGAAACTTGTGAGGAACCAGAATTCCCATCCTTGCCCAGCAGTAATGAGAAGGCTGAGTGTGGAACATATACTTCTACCTTCACCTGGCAGTAATGAGGTGGGGCCCTCCTTTTTCCTGCTAGAGCCAGCTAAAACAAAAGGTTTAATTAAGAATCTCATAACATAATACAAAAGTGTCCAGGTTACAATCAAAATCACTCATCAAGTCAAGAACCAGGGAGATCTCAAACTAAATTTTAAAAAAGACAATCTGACAAAGATTTTAAAGCAGCCATGATAAAAATAGTTCAATGAGCAATTATAAACACTTGAAACAATTGAAGAAAATGAGAACCTCTGAAAAGAAATAGAAAGTTTCAGCAAAAAATCAGAAGATATAAAGAAGAACCAAATGGAAATTTTAGAGCTAAAAAAATACAATTCACGTCTAATGTTATACCCAAGTCAATCTTTCCCCAAAATGTAGCCTCTTCCCTCTCCTCGACTGAACAACTTTTGTGGACAACCATTAGTTACTGATAAAACAACTTCTCTAGTATGAAAGCACTCCCTAGAAACTTAAATTCTACCTTGAACTTAGGCTGGTGAATGGGATATGCCATTTAACATCAAAATGCTAACTGCTTGCCTTGATTGTTTAAGTATCACTACCTCTAAATTCCCTCTACATTTTTGAATCTCTAATCCTTTCTCCTTGGATCCCTAGGCTGTTTGCGTAGAGATTTTTGTACCCCTCGGATATTGTGGCTTACTACCTGAACCTCACTACAACTGGATCAGCCTCTCCCAGTGCCACTCTAGAAGACAAGGCTAGGAATGGTGATGAGGAACTTTACTGAAACAATTCAGAGATATGAAAGGCCACTGGAAATAGTTCCTCCAAACAAATCCATTAGGTCAGATCTTCCAGAAGTTTGGGGATTTTTTTACTACTTTCCATTTTTATATCTGTTTTTTCTGAATCTTTTTTAGAATGGCCCATTCTGTCCATTCCTAATTGAGAGGAATTCCTCCAACATTTAATACTATCCCATTAAAAACATCTAATTTTCTCAAAAACTTTGTTATTATCAGTCTCTCACCATTTCTAGTAGTTTCTGTCTTCTGTAACTCTTTATCTAATAAAGTAATTCCTATTGAAGGCAAAATGGAGTGAAGTTCTTCTGTAGCAACATAATTTTCTTGGAGTTTACTGATAGCTTCATGGACATTTTCTAAATATACAAAATATAGAGAACTATTAAGCATCAGAATTTTTGTGTCTAAAGCAATAATTGGTACTTAAAATTTTTATCTAGTAATCAGAGAACAAGTTTTATCTACTTAATATTACATTATAGAAGGGCTGATTTTCTCTCCTTACTTTTGTTGTCTTATATTATACTTAATGTTTCTCCTATAGCTCAAGCACAAAACTATTTTGAAATTCTATACACATTTATAAACTACTTGTTTGAAGGAATAGCTTGTTCCAGTGGACCAGCTAATGCTGCTTGCTTCTGATTAAAATGCAATTAATGAATCCAAGAGATCAAAACACCAATATGTTTTGTTTAAATTCCAGAGTTCTAAGCAAAAATTTAGAGTTCTTCCCCTTCCCATTAATTTACCCTACCATACTTTCAGTTCACAACCTTCAAAAAATAAAATCCTAGAATGAGATACACATGGGCATCATGAGCCTCCTATTTAATAATATGATGCACTGAGATGGGCACAATATCACCTCCATGGTATACTAACCAAAAATGCATAACCTGAATTTATTCATTAAGAAATACAACGAAAACCCCAACTGAAGGACATTATACAAAATAACTAATCAGTGCTCTTCCAAAGCACCAAGGTCATGAAAGATTGAGGAACTATCCCAGATTGGAAGAGACTGAGGATATATGACAACCAAATGTAATATGTGATCCTGGATCAGATTTTGGACCAGAAAAGAGACATTCATGGAACAACTGATAAAATTTGAATAAGGTCTGTAGATTAGTAAGAAATATTATATCAGTGTTAATTTCCTGGTTTAGATCTTGTATTGTGGTTATTTAAGATCTTAACACTTGGAAAAACTAGATGAAGTGTATATGGAAATATTTTTACTATTTTTGCAACTTTTATGAATGTAAAATTATTTCAAAATGAAAAGTTAGAAGTTGTTTTAAATGTAAATCATAGAGGCAGTCACATTTCACAGATGCCCAATTACCATCAATTTGTTTGGGAAAGTTATACCAGATAAACTATTTTATACTTCTCCATGTGCAGAACATTAAATATGGCAGTGGTAGTTGACATCGTTTGATTTTAGTGACACCAGAAGGTAGATATTACTTTCTTAAGAAGTCCTCTTCTACCCACTGGCTAAATGTCTATTGTTTGAGTATCCCTTTAACCCAGAGTTTTAACTCTTATTGAAATATGAAGAACTCTCAGAAATAGAAACACAGCAGAGTAGAAACAGCACATCAGTAAAGGCAATGGTCCCCAACCTTTTTGGCACCAGGGACTGGTTTCATGGAAGACAAATTTTTCCACAGATGGGGAGCAGGAGGAGACAGAGCTCAGGCAGTGATATGAGCAATGGGAGTGGCTGCAGCAGCTATAAATACAGATGAAGCTTAGCTCGCTGGCTTGCCCTTCACTCACCTCCTGCTGTGTGGCCTGGTTCCTAAGTTTCATGGAAGACAATTTTTCCATGGATGGAGTTGGCAGGGAGGCACAGCTCAGGTGGTGATGCACAGCCTGGTTCCTAACAGGCCATGGACGAGTACTGGGCCATGGCCTAGGGGTTGGGGACCTCAGAGTAAAGGAATTAGAATGAAAATCACTCTACTAGCAAACTGAATTCAACAGCACAGCAAAAAAATAATCCACCATGACCAAGTAGGCTTCATCCCAGAAATGCAAGGATGGTTCAACATACATAAATCAATAAATATGATTCTCCACATAAACAGCAGCAAAAGCAAAGACCATATGATCATCTCAATAGATACAGAAAAAGCATTCGACAAAATTCAGCACCCTTTCATGATAAAAACCCTCAACAAACTAGGATAGAAATATCTCAAAATTATAAAAGCCATATATGACAAACCCACAGCCAACATCATACTGAATGGGGAAAAATTGAAAGCATTCCCACTAAGAACTGGAACAAGACAAGGCTGCCCACCGTCACCACTTCTATTCAATATAGTGCTGAACAGAATCAAAGCAATCAGGCAAGAGAAAGAAATAAAGGGTATTCAAATCAGGAAAGAGGATGTCAAACTATCGCTTTTTGCTGACAAGATGATCTTATATCTAGAAAACCCCAAAGACCCCACCAAGAGACTCCTGGAATAGATAAATAAATTCAGCAAAGTCTCAGGTTACAAAATTAATGTGCACAAATCAGTAGAATTCCTATATACCAATAACAGTCAAGCTGAGAATCAAATCAAAGACTCAATACCATTCACAATAGCTACAAAGAAAATAAAATACCTAGGAATATATTATACTTAACCAAAGAGGTGAAAGATATCTACAAGGAGAACTACAAAACTCTGAGGAAAGAAATCACAGAGGATACAAGCAAATGGAAAAACATATCATGCTCATGGTTAGGTAGAATCAACATTGTTAAAATGTCCATACTACCCAAAGTGATTTACAAATTCAACACCATCCCCACCAAGTTACCAAAGTCATACTTCACAGATCTAGAAAAATAATTCTATGCTTTGTTTGGAACCAGAAAAGAGCCCAAATAGCCAAAGCAATCTTAAGTAAAAATAACAAATCTGGAGGAATCACATTACCAGACTTCAAACCATACTACAAGGCTATAGTAACCAAAACAGTGTGATCCTGGCACAAACATAGAGACATAGACCAACAGAATAGAACAGAGAACCCAGATATAAAACCATCCACATACAGCCAACTGATATTTGACAAAGCAGACAACAATATCCACTGGGGAAAAGAAACCCTATTCCATAAATGGTGCTGGGAAAATTGGATAGCCACATGCAGAAGAATAAAACAGGATCCATATCTCTCACCACTCACAAAAATTAATTCAAGATGGATAAAAGACTCAAATGTAAGGCATGAGACCATGACAATTCTAGAAGAAAATGTTGGAAAAACTCTTCTAGATATCAGCCTAGGCAAAGAATTTATGAAGAATACCCCAATGGCAATCACAGCAACAACAAAAATAAATAAATGGGATTTGATTGAATTAAAAGGCTTCTGCACAGCTAAGGAAATAATCAACAGAGCAAATAGACAACCTACAGAATGAGAGAAAATATTTGCAAGCTATGCATCCAGTAAAGGACTAATAACCAGAATCTACAAAGAACTCAAGCAAATTAGCAAAAAAAAAAACCAAACAACCCCATTAAAAAATTGGCAAAAGACATGAACAGAATATTTTCAAAAGAAGATATACAAATGACCAATAAACATACGAAAAAAATGCTCAATGTCACTAATCATCAGGGAAATGTCAATGAAAACCACAATGAGATATCACTTTACCCCAGTTAGAATGGCTTTTATTAAAAAGTCCAAATACAATAGATTCTGGCATGGATGCAGAGAGAAAGGAATGCTTATACATTCCTGGTGGGACTGCAAATTAGTACAACCTCTATGGAAAACAGTATGGAGATTCCTCAAATAACTAAAATAGACCTACCATTTGATCCAGCAATCCCACTACTGGGTATTTACCCAAAGGAAAAGAAGTCATTTTATCAAAAAAACCACCTGCACTTGAATGTTTATTGCAGCACAATTCACAATTGCAAAGATGTAGAATCAACCCAAGTGCCCATCAATTCATGACTGGATTAATAAAATGTGATATGTGTATACCATAGAATACTACTCAGCCATGAAGAAGGATGAATTAACGCCTTTTGCAACAATTTGGATGTAACTGGAGACCATTATCCTAAGCAAAGTATCTCAAGAATGGAAAAACAAACACCACATATACTCATTATTAAATTGGAACTGATGAGCACACGTGTGCACAGAGGGAAGTAAAACTCAGTGGAAATCAAGCAGGGGAAGGTGGGAGAAGGGGATGGACTAAAACCTACCTAACGGGTACAACGAACACTATCTGGGTGATAGGCACACTTATAACCCTGACTCAAGCATTACAAAAGTGAACCATGTAACCAAAAACATTTGTACCCCTGTAATATTTTGAAATTAAAAAAAAAAGAGAGCTAAAATCTGATAGGGCTGAAACTCAAAAAAAAAAAAAAAAAAGGCATCCACAGTCCCACCTGGCCTTGGCTTGGGAGAGGGCATCTATTTCAGGGGACACAGCCTGGGTGGAGGGGAATATGGAGACAGGCACAAAGCCAGCACTGATGAGAGGAA
Source organism: Daubentonia madagascariensis (assembly GCA_023783475.1). Classification (NCBI taxonomy): domain Eukaryota; kingdom Metazoa; phylum Chordata; class Mammalia; order Primates; family Daubentoniidae; genus Daubentonia; species Daubentonia madagascariensis. The sequence continues at coordinate 16,832,119 of JAKFHU010000487.1, forward strand.
GCAGAGTTGTTTACATTCCTAATTACAGGAACCAAGGCTTCAGCACAGCCAGGTATCATTCCAACAGACAAGGTTAATAGGATGTGAGCAAGTCCAGCTGCTACCTCTCTGCTCAAGGATGACAGTCATGTAAGCAGAGTCAGATGAATTAGCCGGCAGCCTGGCCATGCTTTTCAACTTTAGCTGTTTGGAGGCACAGGTTAAAATAGATTGGCTCATATCAAAAAGTCCCAAAACAACAAATGTTGGCATGGATGTGGAGAGAGAGGAACATTCATACGCTACTGGTGGGACTGCAAATTAGTACAACATCTATGGAAAGAAATATGGAGATACCTCAAAGAACTAAAAGTAGAACCACCATTTGATCCAGCAGTCCCACTACTGAGTATTTACCCAAAGGGAAAAAAGACATTCTATAAAAAAGACATCTGTACTCAAATGTTTATAGCAGCACAATTCACAATTGCAAAGATGTGGAAACAACCCAACTCCCCATCAATCCATGAGTGGATTAATAAAATGTGATATATGTATACCATGGAGTATTACTCAGCAATAAAAAACAATGGTGAATTAACACATCTGGTATTATCCTGGATGGAGCTAGAGCCCATTCTTCAAAGCAAAGTATCCCAAGAATGGAAAAAGAAGCACCACTGGTACTCACCATCAAATTGGTACTAACTGATCAATACTTATGTGCACACATGGAAATAATATTCATCAGGGGTTAGGCAGGTGGGAGGCGGGTGGAGGGGATGGGAAAACTCACACCTAATGGGTGCAGGGCACACAGTTTGGGGGTGTCCACGATTGTAGCTCTGACTTGGGCAGTGCATGGGCAATATATATAACCAAAGTGTTGTACCCCCATAGTATTCTGAAATTTAAAAAAAAAAAGTTGAACTCATAGAAGTAGAGAGTAGAATGGTGGTTACTAGGCACTAGAGGAGGGGTTGGGGATTTGTTGGTCAATGGATACAAAATTTCAATTAGATAGAAATAAGTTCAAGAGATCTATTGTGCAACATGGTGACTATAGTTAATAACAATGTGCTGCATTCTTGAAACTTGTTAAGAGTAGATTTTAAGCGTTCTGACCACAGAAATGATATGTCTAAGGTAATTCATATGTTAATTATCTTGATTTAGCCATTTCATAATGTACACACATTTCAAAACATCATGTGGTTCACAAAAAATGCATACAATTTTTATTAAAAAAAAATTGGGACACTCACAAATTGTATTTTGTACTTTCCGGGGAACCCAAATGACTCCAATTAATCATCACTGAATAAACTTCTCAGAAAAGTTAGCCTCCCCTAAAAGGGGGCATCTAGAAAGGAATTACAATCAAAACCACAGTATTTATCCATTGGCCTATTATCAGAAGTGGTGGTTACCCAGTGTATTAACTATTGAATTGCTTACAACAATCTAATAAATGATTCATTCTGCCATTTCTATGGTGACTAAAGAACTCAAGAACCTAGATTCTGACTTATGTATATGATACTGACCCAGAGTATTAATTGCAGTTTTTTCCTTAGATGAAACTTGTTGAACGAGGCTGGAACGCCTTCTCACAGCTGGTTTCTGAAGTTTGGGGATACTAGAAATATCACTTTTATCCAGAAATTTATTGATGCTTGTTATACTCTTCAAGTTTTGTGGTTTAGACTTTGAGTCATGAATTTCACCTTTCTCTGAATGTTTTTTAAAGTTTATGCCATTCTTTGAATATGGTTCTTGGAATCCTACATCAATGCTTTGGGCCCCAACCAGGAATTTTCTTATTTGCCACATATTTTTTGATCTTTTAGATTCAAGGTCATCATTCTTCTCCATAATTTTGCTATTATATGGGAGGCTTTTTTTATTTAACTTTCTGGATATTGAAGATTCAGAGGGTCTAGAAGATAAACTGTTTTTCTTCTTATATTGTACAGAGCATCCTTCTATATTTGATAACTTTCTGTCTGAAGTAGTTTCATCCAAGGCTGACACTTCCATAATTGCTATGTAAAAGAAACATATTCAATTATTTCATTTACCTGTGTAAGTTGCAATATGTTTCAAAAATAACAACTAAGTCCACATGAAAGCTATTCAAGAAATTACCGGTTGCTTAAACATATAAAACAAACATAAAAACTAACAGAGTGAATGACCAAAAGATTGAACTATTTGCTAGGTCAAATATAATCTGCTGGTTTAATATATTTAAATACTTTCATCCAAAGCTATTTAAAGTTACACTGAAACTAAAATGATAGCTTAATGAAGCACATGGGTTCTCATTCCATACTCCTTCCCAATTTAGAAAGATAATAGCCTAATAAGCTAATACAGACAGAAATTCCTTAGTTATAAAAGTATAGAATTATAAGGAAGTTACAAAAGAGAAAATTTTATTAATAAAGTTAGAATTCAAATAATTACTTTCCTAAACATTCTCATTATTTGTGGGGGGAAAATAACTTCATATATAAAATAACATCTTTAGAAATACGTTAATGCAATGTCCCAAACTGGGACTTCACTTACAAAATTCACCTGATGGTTCAGAATATTATCTTACATTTAAATAAGACATTTCAAAGTATTTCAAATGTTATAACACTTGATTCTCAAAACAACTTTCTGAGATTATCAATTTCCATAGCACAAAAAAGAAAAAAACAACATGAGACTTCAACAGAGTAGCAGGACAATCTCAACTATGAAGACATTTCACTTAGAGAAAATGAAAAGTTTCTTACCTTACTCTTGTATAACAATGAACAATTGAAGGAAAATGATTAGATTTTAAAGTCTGGGAATTTTTAAAGATGGTGGTATGGATCTCTAAGTGCTACCTATCAGAGAAATAGGCTAGTAAGTGAGTAAAAATAAAATCTTTGACACTTTTACTTTCAGCTTTTGGACCAGGCCAAATGGCCTTCCCAGAATCTCTGGATGGGCTGACTGGTGAAGTGATTTCCTAGACAAAGACAGTCTGCAAAGACTAGAATAGGTCTTTATTTGTTCAAATGCACAAACATCAACATAAAGCAACAAGAAACATGAAACATGAAAAGCCAAAGAGATATAACGCCACCAAAGAACACAATAATCTTCCAGTAGCTGACCCCAAAGAAATGAAGATATACAAACTGCCTGACAATTCAAACTAACTGTTTTGAGAAAGTTCAGTGGATTTTAAGAATATACAGAGAAAAAATCCAATAAAATCAGGAAAACAATACATAACCAAAACTAGAATTTTACAGAGACATTGAAATTACTTAAAAAATCAAATGGAAATCTGGAACTGAAAAATATAATGAAATAAATGAAAAATGCAATAGAAAGCATCACAGCATAATTAATCAAGCAGAAGAAAGAATCTGTGAACTTAAAGACAGATTATTTGAAAATATACAGTCAGAGGAAAAGAAAGAATAAAAAAGAAGGAAGAAAGTTTAAAGGATGTATGGGACAGTATCAAAATAGAAAATGTTCAAGTTATAAGAGTTTGTGAAGGAGAATAGAAAGATAAAGGGGCAGAAAGCTTACTTAAACAAATAAGAGCAGAAAAAATTCCAAATTTGGACAAATTCAATTTATTGGACAAATTCTCCAATAAAGTTCAATTAAACCAAGACTACACCAAGATATATTATAATCACACTGTTGAATATCAAGAACAAACGAGGATCCTGAAAACAGCAAGAAAAAGAAAGCAAATAACATATAAGGGGGTTCTAATAAGGCTAGCAGTAAATTTCTCAGTACATATCTTACAGGTCAGTAGAGAGTGGAATGATATATTCAAAGTGCTGGAGGAAAAAAACCTGCCAACCAATAATACTGTGTGCAGCAAATCTGTCCTTCAGAAATGAAGGAGAGATAAAGACTTTCCCTAGATAAACAAAAGCTGAAGGAGTTCATCACAACCAGACCTGTCTTACAAGAAATGTCAAAAAGAAAGCTAAAAGAAAAGAATGCTAATTAGTAATGCAAAAACATATAGAAGTAAAAAACTCACTGATAAAAGTTAGTACACATTCAAAATCAGAACTGTGATGGTAGTGTGTACCTCACTTTTATATTTAGTATGAAGGTGAAAAAATAAAACCATTAAAAATAATAGCTACCATAATTTGTGAAGGGATACACAGTGATATCTATGTAGGTGGAGAAAAAGAGATGAAAAAACTTCTGCACCAGAAGAGAAACTATAATTCCAAATAAACTTGGAAGCTTTCAGGTAATGATGGCAAATTGAACAGCCTTCCAAAAACCCTATTAAACCTAAAGGAATTTTTAAAACATCATAATCCCATAATAACAAAAAGATCAGAAAAGGAAACAACTGCAATAAAATGTTGAAAATTGGAAAGTTGATGAACCTAGTAGACCCAAAAAGGCAGAATCCTAAGCCAGAATAGGGAAAACCAAGAAGCAATCAAATTCATAACATGAAAGCTCCAAATGTTTAAATATAGGTGGCAGCAGGTACCTCAAAAAGTGAGAGTAAGGATAAAACTAGAAATAAAGAATTGGTTAAAAGTCAGTTGAAGTAGTTAGATCCCTAGATTTCCCCTCAACCACTTCATGCATCCAGATACTAACCCTCTCCCACTCCAGCAGAAGACTGAAAATTCATCAGAGAGGGTTAAACAACAGGGCTCTGGATTAGGAAACACTAAACACAGTAGAGGGTGGGGGTATGAAAATTAGGAAGGGGGTTACAATACTATTTCCACAGAATAATGGAAACCCCAGTTCTTTTTCTCCTATTAAACACCTGGGTCCCCATTCACCCCATAAATCAACCCTACACCCTCCAGGAAGGATATTAGAAGCTTCTTCTTTGAACACTCTAATCATCTCAAAAGGAAAAAAAAACCTAAAAATAGTGATATGAAGAGTTTTCTAAGCAAACATCCAGTCATAGCCCCCTATAGCAGAGTTTCTCAACAATAATACTGATGTTTTGGATCAGACAATTCTTTATTGAGGGCTGTCCTGTTAATTATAGGATATTTTAAAACATCCCTGGCCTCTCTATCCACTTGATATTAATAACACCTGCCTCAGGTTGTGACAAACAAAAAATGTCTCAAGATAGTTCCAAATGTCTGGGAGTGGGGATCCCAAAATCACCTCTAGTTGAGAACTACTGCCTTACAGTCAACAGCCCATAGTCAACTAGTTCCATCCTCAGTCTCAGAGCTTCTGAACAGCTTTTTAGTTCACCATTCTCAAATATGAGCAGACAACCAAAGGTCACCAGCCATTGTATGAATGCCTCTAACATGAAAAGCAAACAGAGAAAAACAACTTGGAAGAAACAGAGTATGAATTTAAAAGAAAACTTAAAAAACATTATCAATATCCTTAGTGCAATAGAAGATATTACAATGATTAAAAAGGAGTGTCCGTGACACAAAAAGAGGACGTTACTATGAAATAACATTCAGAGAAAAAAAGTTCTTAGAAACTAAAAAAGCACAAAGGAAAAGCAAAATAGAAAGGTTAGAAGATAAATTAAGGATATCTCCCAAAAAGCAGAACAAAAAGGCAAGAGATAGAAAACAGAAAAGAAAAAAAGGTTTAAAAAAATAGAGAACCAGTCCAGGATGTCAAATATCCAATGAATAAGAGTTCCAGAGAGAATAGAAAAATAGAGGAAATGAAATAATCAACAGAATTTTTTATTTTCCAGAATCAAAGGGTACCGTACCCAGCATATGGGTGCAAAGAAACGTATTTCAAGGTACATCATGATGAAATTTCAGAACAGTGGATGCAAAGAAAATATTCCATACACTTACAAAGAGAAAAATTGGGTACATTCTAAGGGTCAAGAATGAGAATTTTGGATTTCAGCAGCAACACTGAAAATTAGAAAATCCAGAATTCTGAGGGAAAATTATTTCCAATCTAGAATTCTATACCCAAACTGTGAATCAAACATGAGAACAGAATCTGGTACAGGAGAAGAGAAGTGAAAAGAATCTCCAGAACGGTGATGAAAGGAGATCCCAGGATGACAGCTGCATACAAGATGTAGAGGTCAAAAAATCCACAGTGGAGAATATCAGAGGAAAATTTCCTTAAGAAGACAAAACTGATAGAATACTTGATGTAGGGAAACTTATAAAGAGGAATTTTAGACATTTGGCAGTGTTCAGGTTGGATCAGTAACAAATATACTTTTTAAAAACCAAAAAAGTAAATAAATAAAACAATTATTAACTTAAAGAGGGAAAAATAAGTTACACAGAAAAAGAAAGTAACCATGAGATTATACTATATGACTAAGCTGTGAATAGTGTTTACATAGACATATTAATATAAATATTGAATACAAAATTACCAAATCACTGTATAAATATATTGCAAGGATGGATAGGTATGGGAAGAGTCAGTGGGTGTGTTAGGGACACAGAAAATAAAACAGAGTTAAATCCTTATTTTTCACAGTAGGAAGTTTTACTATGTCTACCCAAAATTTTAAAACTCAAGTAGCAACATAAACATGTTACAAAGATAAATATCAAGAAACCACCTAAAATATTTAAAATGTTTGCCTCTGGAGAAGACAGAGGAAGGATCAAGTAAGGGGAAGCTTTCTTTATAATAAGCTTCATAAAACTATATAATTCTTAAAATTATGTGCATAGATAATCTTGACCAAATGATATTCAGACAAATGAGAGGAAGTTACTCCTTAGTGACGTGATGTACAATAGGAAGAGATCAAAAACAATATACTTAATGAAGAAAAATTAAATAATGAATGATAGTGAAGAATATACTAAAATTTTTTAAAGGATCAATATTAGGATATTAGAATGCCCTGCATATTGTAAATTATTGGCTTTTTTAGTGTTACTGTTTTTTTTAGAGACAGGGTCTCACTATGTTGCCCAGGCTTGAGTGCAGCGGCTATCCTCCTGCCTCAGCCTCCCAAGCAGCTGGGACTACAGGCGTGCACCACCATACTAGGCTCTCAATTTTGTTTTAAAGTTCACTTTATGTTGCAATATATTAAGGGAAAGATAAAAGAAAAATTATGAGATAGTCATATAATCAATATCAATTAGGTATATTTAGAGTATTATATTAAATTTTTATCTCCTTGGTTTAAGAGTTAGGGTAAAGAGTTCAGAGAAGGCTTTCAAAACCCTCTATAAAATAAAACTTATGAGTTAGGATTTAATTTAAAGACTATTTATTTATAAACAAAACTTTCCACAGCAATAAGAGCTCACTTACAAACATCCTCATACTGTTGCACTAGTTCACTCAAAATAAATATAATATCCCCAATATCCACCATGTGGTTACCTGTAATAGAAAGAATAAGTTCATTAAAAGTAGAATTACCATCTGACCCAGCAATCCCACTACTGGGTATTTACCCAAAGGAAAAAAAGACATTTTATAATAAAGACATCTGCTCGCGAATGTTTATAGCAGCACAATTCACAATTGCAAAGTTGTGGAAACAACCCAGGTGCCCGTCAGTACACGAGTGGATTAATAAAATGTAGTATATGTATACCATGGAGTATTACTCAGCAATAAGGAACAATAGTGAATTAACACATCTGGTATTATCCTGGTTGGAGCTAGAACCCATTCTTCGAAGCGAAGTGTCACAGGAATGGAAAAACAAGCACCACTGGTACTCACCATCAAATTGGTACTAATTGATCAACACCTACATCACACAGGGCAATAATATTCATCAGGGGGTGGGCAGGAGGGAGGGGGGTGGAAGGGCTGGGAAAAACTCTCACTGAATGGATGCGGGGAGCACAGTTTGGGAGATGACCATGATTGTAGCTCTGACACGGGCAATGCATGGGCAATATATATAACCAAAGTGTTGTACCCCCATAATATTCTCAAATAAAAAAATAAAGAAAGAAAGAATAAGTTCAAATACTATATTTACTTTTGAACACAAATATAGCTACCATTCTAATATGAAAACAACACAGAATGTGTGGAAGTAGGAACACAGGGCAAACTATTATGGGTTTCAAATATTTGGAATTGTGAATTAATAACTCAGTACACACTGAAACTAAGACTAAGACCACAGCTTTTCCTCCTTAATAAAAGACTTTCCTATCAAAAGAAATAGTCACATTTTAGGATAGGATAGGATGTGTCTTTCATTTCTGTTTCCCCAATGCCTAGCAAAGTATCCACTTTCTATCACTTAAAAATTATTTTTGAATGAACAAAATATACTGAACGCTGTAAAGAATAGTTAAATGTCTACATTGAGAATAGAAGATAATCATTTACTTAGCACCTTCTCTGCACCTAGCACTCTCATAATTATAACGTCCTACCATTCCCATCCCTATCCCGTCTAAGATCATTTTTCTTCACAGACAATGCATGACCAAGGATGGGTTCAGATGCACTGACCTTGAATAACGTCATTCTAATTGTGCACAGAGGTAGAAAATGGTTTGCCAAATAGTTCTTGCCTTCTAATGTTTGACTTTGCTTGCCATCCAAGGTTAAAAAAAAAAAAAGACTGAAAATTGATTTATCTGTGTATAATAATATTGGGTTGATTTGTTCTTTAGTCTATTCATAAGAAATCAACTGTTCAATAATATGCATAAGTGAAGACTCTGAGAGAAAAATGCAAGTTTTTAAAGTGACTTCTGAATCAAAGAAGAATAGTATAGTTTTGGTGTTGGATAAGTTTTATTCACTCTGATTCTCCAAAAATTGGTAAGCTATGTATATAAGGTGCAAGACTTTAAATTATTGCAAAGCAAGCACTATGTACTTGAACCAATCAAAGGAGTGCTAGACCAAATTAGCGCTAAATTGTCTTCTGATTAGAAACAGCTTCCGAAATTCTGGTGTCTTATTTTCATGGTATTTATCCTCATGTTATTCTTGATTATGATTCTAACAGCTCCCATAGTCTCCCCAGTGAATTCCTGGCACTTACTATAGATTGATTCCATGTCCTAAGTTCTTAGATGACAGCTTAAGTTCTAAGATAACTCAAGGCTTCAGCCCTCAAGTTCTTGAATATGATCACTGAAAAGTATTCTGTTGGATCATACATACATTAATCCAGTGGAGAAGACTATATTGCTTTTATCTGCTTTTCATTTAGAAAACTCCCTTCTTTAGACAGAGATCTAACATCAATTAACGAGATTGTGGTAGTCAGTCATTTCCACAAATTCACTAGATCTTGCTCAAAATTTATTCCTTGCTTCTGTGCAATAATAGATACCTATCATGAAGCTCCCAAACAAATACTATCTATTTAAATTTTCCCTGGTGGCCAGAGAAGCATTCCAGAATCTGAAATGACTATTTTGGCCCCTATCTGGCTTACCAAAACCTTAAGGAATGATTCCTGGTTAAGATTGAGGCAATCAGCCGGGCGTGGTGGCTCACGCCTGTAATCCTAGCACTCTGGGAGGCTGAGGCGGGAGGATCGCTTGAGCTCAGGAGTTTGAGACCAGCCTGAGCAAGAGTGAGACCCCATCTTTATAATAAAAAAATTAAAAAAAGAAAGAAAAAAAGACTGAGGCAATCAATACTGTCACAGGTACCATTTATTTCATAAGGGAAGCTCAAAATAGACTCCCACTCTAATGTGATTCTAGACAAAATTCATCCTAGAAAATACAACTACCTGGTATAAGGGGGAAAATTATCCTAATTATTAAGATCATATGCAAGGCAACATTACTCTGAAGGTGCTAAGTGACCATTAACACTACATTTCTGTAAACTTCATATAGCCCCACAATATCAAAAACCTCCTCTAGCAAAAATTGTGCTAGTCACAACTTTTTACCTAGTTCAATCTCCATAAGAAAACAAAAACTTCTATACCAATACCTTATTTCAGAAACCACAATACATGACACTCTAAGAACTGCCATCAACTGATTTTCCATATGGTACTTTTTGCTATATCTTAATGAAACAAATCCTTGTTGTACTTTCCTGAAAATTCCAGTGGCATAATTCCTTCCTCTTCATTACAAAGATGAACATATTCTCCACCTATCATCATTGCTCCAACAATAGACCAAATACAAAAACAAGATACTAGAACAGTATCTGCAGTGCTATGCCTTCTTTTAGCAGGATAATTGAGTTATATTATTCCTTACTTCAAAGTTCTTCTCCAGAAAAATTAATATCTCCTACCCGGGTGACCTAAACTTTCTGGCATCCTGGGGTTATTCCTTCCTTTAATATTTAAGTAAAATAGCTCAGACCTCAGACCATATACTAAAATAACTCAATACCCTGTCCAAAATTTGAGAATTCCTGGGTAGTTTGTACTCTTGTGGTTGATTTTTGTTTTATTTTCTATTCCCATAGACTCTTGATCTCACCCACATAATCACCTTCTACAGATGCAATTCTCTTTCCACCCCAAGCAGATCCAACACAGAACATATAGGTCTTTCTCCTCTGAATCTGCCCTCCAAAATACTAAAACAAGGCTTTTGTATATAACCAACTTTCATTGATAATTTGCAATTATTGGAAGTAAAGGAGTTCTTAACAGCACAGCAAGCAGCTACATACTATTGTCCTAAAGTTATATGGCTACTCTCTATTGAATGCCAGATCCTCACCCACTGTTAAGTTCCATCCATATTCTTCCTCCACTACTGAGCCACTACTATATTCCAAATTCCTGTTGTTTTCTTATGTAGAGTACTTTACCTTACCTTTTTGCTCAATCTAGGTGTTTTCCAGTAAGTTTTAATTCCCATAGTCTAATATATCTATTAAGATGATTTTCCTAGTCAAAAGACAAGGACTTTCCTTATGAGGAAATTTTGTCTCAAATTGCAGACAGCTTATTAATATGACAAAATGAAGAAAATCTTATTCTCTGATTGGAGGAAGTGGGTAAGGGGTCAGAATTATTAATTCATTCAACAAATATTTGTTGAACAGTTAATATGTCCTATAAGCACTGTGCTAGGTACTGAAGATACAATACTCAGCAAAAGCAGAAATGATATCTGCTCACCTACTGCTTAGTCTTATATGAAATACAGATGTTAACCAAACAATTAGAAATACAAATTGCAATTGTTATTAGTGTTATGGGAGAGTATAACATAAGAATTTGACCTAGTCAGAGAGATCAGCAAAAACATCCCTAAAGAACAGATAATTGAGTTTAGATCTAAAGTATAAGTAGGAGGAGAGGAATGTTCAAGGAAAACAACAGAACATATGCAATGGCTATTTGGCAGGAAGGGGCATAGCATGTAGTTGAAACTCTCAGAAAGCACAGACAGCAAGGGAAAATGGGGTATGAAATAAAGCTGAAGATCTGGGTAAAGGCCAGAACATGCAAGGCCTTGTATGCCACATTAAAGTGTTCTTTACCCCAAGAGCTATTATTAGATTTTATGCAAAGAGGGTAACATGATCAAATCTGTCTTTTGCAAAGGTCATTTTGGCTGCAGTGTAAAGGGAGAAAGAGCGGATATGGGTAAACTTGTAAGGATGAACAGCAATAGTCCTAAGGAAAGGTTATGTTAATTTGGGCTAAGGTAGGGAGATCAAGAGAAATAGAAGGATTTAAGAGATATCTAGGAGTTTAATAAGAGGACTTCATAACAACTGCATGAGGAGGAGAGAGAAACATTGTCAAGGATGACTCAGGTTTCTGCCTCACCTTTCTTGAGCCCATTCTAGGTGCCAAACATTGTGATAGATGTTTATATATAATGCCTACAACACTTCTATCAAATTAGTATTACTTGTCCAATCTAGGACAAAAAGTAGGAGATCTGGAGATCCAGACTAGAATTCCATAAACCAAAAAGCAAGGTACTGCAGCAGTTTCATATATGATTTCTGTTGTTACTGGAAGGGCATGCCTTAAAGGCTATTCAATAGTATGGCTTGAGATTAGTCTTTAAAATCCCCTTTTGACAGACATTTTCATACCCCAGTATACCTCCCCATTTTCCCTTGCTTTCTGTGCCTTCTGAGAGTTTCAACTATATGCTATGCCCCTTCCTGCCAAATAGCTATTGCCTATGTTCTTTTCTTTTCCTTGAACATTCCTCTCCTCCTAGTTAATTCCTACTTATACTTTAGATCTAAACTCAATGGCTACTCCAGAGCCTACCATAAATGACTTCCTAATAGAACTCCATGCAGCCTGGTTCTGTCTCTAGACCACATTTCAGCAACCAAAGGCCCACTACATAGCCACCACTAACAAATGAGAAAACCAGCAGAAGACCATTAAAAAGGATGCCATGTCTGATTACTTTTCTGCCATATTTACACATACCACTCCCCTAGTTTAAAATGTTTCTCTCACCCTTCACCACCAATATCAACTAATTAACCCCCACTGATTCTTAAAGATTTAGCTCAGATATCAATTCCTCTGATAACCTTTTCCTGGTGCTTCCAGAATGTATTAACAGCCTTTGTACACTCTACTGTAGTACTTGCCACAGAGCATTATAATTTTCAATTTACTTGACTCTCCACACTGGAATGTTGAGCTCCCTTAAAAAAAGAAGTGTGTTTTATTCATATTTGTTCACATAGCATAGTTCTAAGCACAGTAGATATTAAATGACTATCTGACACATTAAATGAATGAATGGATCAAGTTAATCAATCATTAATCACTCCATTATTATAGGACATCCCCTGGTCACATGTAAACATGTAATACAAAACACTTGGTAAACATATTTATTATGCAGAAAGTAAGTGAACAGCAAAATTTTTAAATCAAAATTATGTAATAAAATTGAGAATTCAAGAAATTTAGGTCTTTTAACGTGTGAATTCAATGTCCTTGAAACTACAAGAAAAACTACCTCTCCACAAAGACAAGAAATGACTATTAGAAAAGAGAGATAGGGCTGAAAATTTTTAAAAATTCATTTTACTATTAGACTTTTACTAAACATACCAAAATATAATGTTAGAAATTTCTCATTTAATTTTTCTAGAGTATCTCTTATATACCAGTAAGCAGTATCAATGGAAAAGGTGAAATTCAAGCAGGAAAAGAAGGAGAAGCAAAAGATAAATCACAAAATTCATGTCCAGAAAAAATATATATAAGTATATATTCATATATATTAAGATATATATACATATATATACACAAATTCAAATAACTCACTGTCAATATAGCTATGTTTTATCACTTCCTTTAAAGTTTCAGGGTTTACAGGGATATCCATGCTATCCAAAACAGCAACCACTTCATCAGTTGCAATTCGACCACCTTTTATCCTACAGAAAATCTTCAAGGCATCCTGGAATGCTGCAAAAAACAATAAACAAATTATTGTACCATGAGGATCAACAACTTTTCTTGGAGAAGGAGCCAATTTAGTGTCAATAACCTACTAAGGGAAAATAACCTTCCATAAGCATAGGGTTTTCTAAATATTTGCCTACAAATAGACATTTGCCCAATTGTGGCCACATTTCTAGCATAAAATCTAATTTTTGCTATTATTATTATTAATAATAATAGCTCGTATTTACTGAACACTGATTATGTGCCAGGCACTGTACTAAAAGCTATGGGTTATCTCATTCAAATATCACAATATACGTATAAAATGGAAATTATTATCACTAGTTTAAAGAAAAAAATTAAGTCTTAGAAAGTCCCATTTGATTACACAGATAGTAAGTGGAAAAGTCAGAATTCTAATCTAGCAATCTTAATCCATGATGCTTGCTGTTAATCATTATACTATACTTACTTCTTAGTTAAAAATTTTAACTAAAACAATTTGATCCTTATAGTGGTATAATCTACAATAGTAAGGCAGCTTAATACAAAATTTTGGGAGGTTATTAGTTGCTTTAAAATAAATTTTAGAAAATATAGTATAAAAGAAAATAAAAATGGTAGAGAGACAAAATTTCTTGCAGCAAATATTTCATATTTTTATTATATTACAAAGAGTTTGGCAATGGTTTAACCATTATTATAAGGTCTTTCCTTTCTCCATAGAAATTTCATATTCTTATGCTAACAGTCCTGAGCATCAAAAATGAACTGGAAACAACATGGTTAGAAGAAAATATTTAGATTAATGAAGAGAATTTTCCATTAAAAAAGTCTTCCTTAAAACTTAAACAGATTGAGAACTGTGTTCAACTGCTAAATTTAAATTCTCCCTGACCACTACACATCCCTTAATTTACCTTGATAAGAAAACACAATTCCCATGATCAATTCCAGAGAGTAAATCAATTTATAATCAGACTAGATTTTCTCAGAGTTCAGGATATAATAAACATAATGATCCACAAGTTCTCAGATAAGCACAATCAGGGAAGAAAAACTGGGCATTATTTATTCATTCAACTGCTTGTTACCGATAAAGTAAGCAAAAATGGCTGAGGAAGGACCTCCAAAAATCCCATCCTCCATAAAAGCAATGAGAACACTGGCAAAAATCATCAGAATCAACTTTTTTCAAAACTCTGAAAATAAACCAAAGGCTTATAGCAATCCAGGGAATGTTTCTTCAAGAAAAATGGCTCAATATCAGTGAAAACAATGAGCTCTGTGGCACTTTAACTCACTATATTCCCATCTTCCCATCCCCAGGTTCCCAGGAGCCTTGAAAACCAATAGTCTACAATCATGATGAAAATGTGATGTGCACACATACTACTGAGGTGAGAAAGGCCTCTTTAAGCACAACTCAAAACTCAGAAGACATAAAGGAAAAATAATAAATTTTATAATAAAATACAACATTCCCATTCCAAAAAACAAAGACACCATTCCAAAATTAAAAGAACAACAACAGACTGGAAGAAAACATTTGTAACATAATATAACAAAGGATTAATAGCCAGAATATGAAAACGCCTACAAATCAATGAGATAAACCCAGTTTTTTTAAATGGACAGTAGATATGAAAAGGCAATTCACAGAAAAAAAAATATGAATGACCATTAATTATATTAAGAGATGACCAATTTCATAATTGAAAAATCTAATATAAATACATTAAATAACAAGATATTTCTTGTAAAACAAGATAGCAAAATTTCCTTTCTCTTAAAGTAAAAGATATTTATATTTTCCCTTTTATTTTCTGGGGGGTGGTCTCTGGATTTCTAACTGTATGCTTAGTCTTTTTACTAGCTTCTGTGAAATCTAGGTCTTTTGGTTCTCCTCTGCCTAGTAATTGATAATTTATTTGGCCTTGACAAATCATAAGTAAATTATATATGTATTCATAAATGCATATAAAAAGAATTATGAGGTCAATATCAAACTGTAACAATCTAGGAGGGTGAAAGAGGGTCTTTCACATCTTTATACACATACATTTCTTAGATATTTTATAAAAACAATATATTTAAGAATTATATGTGCTGTTTTAAAAGGAAAAAAAAGAAACCTGGGAGTTTTTAATTAATCTCAGAACACTATGGCCATAAACAGAAAATAAGGTCAAAATAGGAAACCAGGACTTGAAAAACTAAGGATGTATGAAAGTAAATAAGCTATTCTAAGCTATGGTTCAAAAAGTAGGCAGTACTTAGGAGTCCAAACACACATATAAATCTATAGTCAGAAAAAGCTGTAAGTCGAAAATCAAGTAGACAAAAGAAAACCAAGAGAAACCCAATGTCATGGAAGTTAATCAAAATGCCAAGTAGAAAGTAAGGAATCAAAAAGGAAAAGGAAGCCAAGCATCATATCTATATTGATCATTGCTATATATGGTAGGCATTTAATAACATTTATTACATGAATGAATAAACATTAAAGAGTTTTATGGCCTTTTACTTGCTATCTAGGAATATGAAGACTATCACATTCACATATCCTTAATTCTAATACAATACAATGATTGACTATAAAAATATATAACGCCAAGGACTGAGCATAGGAATTTGATACTGCCTAATGGAGAATCTGAGGAACTGCTAAAATCAAGTCATGAACACAAGAAATCTCAAATCTCTAGTTACCATCACTATTACTATTTCTATCATTAATATAAATACTCCTCCTAACCACTTTATTTACAATTTATATGTAATGTAAGCTAAAAGCAGTTAGGAGATCCATAAGTATCTGAAATTTTTAGGGAGAAATACAAGCTGACATAATGAAGTAAGTACTGTCAAGGGCGGAGAAGAAAGGAGATGTGAGACTTCAACAGGAAACATACACATATGAACAAAGGCATGGAAGTAAGAATGATATTGGCATGTATGGAGATCTGTGATTAACTGGAGTATGGTGTTCTTGCCTCGGAAAGATTCTATGGAGAAAGGAGGAGTGATGAGCAAAATTATAAAGAGATAAGGAAGCTAAGCATGAGAGTTTGGACTAGATTCATTTGATAATAGGAAGAGCACATAAATTATTGAGCAAGAAAATTACATGACAAAAACAGTGTTTTAAGAGGATTAGTCTAGCAGTTATATGCAGAAAAAACTGGAGATTGGAGATAGAAAGTTAGGATGTTGTGGGCAGTGATCCATGTTTTGTAATACCTTTTATGAAAAAAATTCATGTCTAATTTTTCTCATCCTAAACTACTGGGAGAAAAAGAAGTTAAGAGATTCTGAAAAAAAAGTAAATTCATATACCCACCCCTTAAAATCATTTACTATCAAAATCATTCTCTTCTATACTTTTGAAAAATAGTCTTTTTACCTGGATCCTGAGAGACCAAATAAGAAACATCATTCACAGCCTGAAGGAAACTTGAAAAATCCAGGATTCCATTAACTATAAAAATGGTTTACAAACAGAAGGGGAAAAACTCCATCAGCAAACATTATCAGCAACCCACTAAGAAAATAAGATTAAGATGCAAACTAAAAATGTAAATAGAACTAACATTTAGTTGACATTAGAATGTCATTGTCTATACACAGAGCAGTCAACATTAACATTGTGTATAGAATGTAAAAAGAAAATTTACCAGAAAAAAATTTACATATTGTAATTATGTAGTAGTGTTCCTACAGTAATAAGAATGCTGTGGGAATAGGATTACAAATACTGCAGTGCTCTTTGTAGAAGACTCTAATTTTTATATTTGTAATTAGGTGCAAAATAATACATGCAACATGCCAATTTTACCTGCAAAGTGCTCAAGCATAATGGTTTTACTTTTACAAGTAGGACTGATTTCATTGTGTTCTAGAAAAGCCCTCTGTACCAGTAGGTCATACCTTTATACCTTTTGGGGGAGGTTATAGATCCAGTTGAGATTCTAATGAAAGATTTGCCTCACACCATTTCATCTCTCTCTCTCTCACACACACACTCACACTCACACTCACACATGCACACACGCACACACACACAATGCATTAAAACAAATGCACAAAATATTGCACAATATTAAACCAATCCTTACCAGAAAAATCATCTCATTTTTCAGGTAAAAAGTAATGACTATTCCATGAAAGAAAAAAGAAAGGAAATATAAATTGTACAAATGAAAATTTCATATGAAATTTTTGTTACTTGGCTTGAATGAGAAGTTTAAATTATAGAGTGGTTTTCAGCATAATAATGCACAGGTCATCTCTGATAGCAACTAGAGCTGAAAACCCTGACTCACAAAGTGTGCCAAAGCACAGAATCAGGGTTCTTAAATCACATTTTCTAGACAAACATAGATCTAGGAACATCTCAATTTTTCAAGATTCTTCGAGTTAAATAACTATTATTTAATTTCCTTCTGTCATTAAGTAAATGAGGACAACTTAGACTGGGTTTACATCAATGATGTTACCTATGTCAAGAAGAAAAAGATTATAAATCCATATTTCAATTTAATGTCATCTGAGAAGAAATAACCTGGAAAATGACAACGCTGTTCTCATTTCCATACCAAGGAAGCATTTTCACCAATATTGAAAAGTTTGTCAAGTTGTCTGCCTCCAAAATTCTTCAGTGTAACAACTTGAGAGTGGGCTCTCCTTTCCTTCAAACACAGTGAATTATCTGTCTAAATTTTAATCAACTACTTTGACTTGTTTTCTGACATCTTTATGACCTTGGGTTAGGCAAAGATCTTTTAGATAAGACATCAAAAGCACAACCCATAAAAGAAAAAATTGTACACTAGACTTCATCAAAAGTATGAACATCTGCTTTTCTAAAGACATTCTTAAGAGAATGAAAAGACAAGCCACAGAGTGGGAAAAAATATTCCGTAATAACATATCCAATAAAGGACTTATATTCAGAATATATATGGAATTTTTAAAAAGCAATAAAAACATAAACCAATTTTAATGGGCAAAAGATATACAGATAGCAAATAAGCACATGAAAAGATAATCAACATCATTTGATAATTCAAGAAATGCAAATTAAAACCACAATGATATAATAGCATACATCTATAATGATTATAATATTTTGCAAATCCATTTTTATTCATAAATAATATTTTACATATTAATGGGATACAGTGATTTTGTTTACATGCATAGAATGTGTAATGATCAAGTCAGGGTATTTAGGGTATCCATCACCTTGAATATTTATCATTTCTATGTGTTGGGAACCTTTCAAGTTCTCTCTTCTAGCTATTTTGAAATATACAATACTTTGTTGTTAACTATAGTCACCCTACTCTGCTATCAACATTAGGATTTATATAGTCTATCTAACTGTATATTTGTACCCATTGTCCAACCTTTCTTCCACCCAACATCTTCACAGCCTCTGGTATCATTCTACTCTTTACCTCCATGAGATCAACTATTTTAGCTCCCACATATGAGTGAGAACATGCAATACTTGTCTTTCTGTGCCTGGTTTATTTCACTTAAAATAATGACCTCCAGTTCCATCCATGTTGCTGCAAATGACATTATTCCATTCTTTTTTACGGCCAAATATTATTCCATTCTCTATATATACCACACTTTCTTAATCTATTCGTCTACTGAGGGACACTTAGGTTGATTCCATATCTTTGCTATTGTGAATAGTGCTGCAATAAATACGCCAGTACAGATAACCCTTTGATATACCGATTTCTTTTCCTTTCGATAAATATCCAGTAGTGGGATTGCTGGATTTTATGGTAGTTCTATTTTTAGTTTTTTGAGAAATCTCCATACTATTTTCCACAGTGGCTGTACTAATTTATATTCCCACTAACAGTGTATAAGAGTTCCCTTTTGTCCTCATCCTCACCAATACCTGTTATTTTTTGTCTTTTTAATAACAGCCATTCTAACTGGGGTAAGATGATATCTCATTATGGTTTTGATTTGCATTTCCCTGACAATTAGTGATGTTGAGCATTTTTCATATACCTGTTGGTTATTTGTATGTCTGCTTTTGAGAAATGTCTATTCATGTCCTTTGCCCACTTTTTAATGGGATTATTTGGGGGGTTTTTTTTATTGTTGAGTTGTTTGAGACCCTGTTGGATGAATAGTTTGCAAATATTTTCTACCATTCAACAGGTTGTCTCTTCATTCTGTTGATAGTTTCCTTTGCTATGCAGAAACTTTTTAGTTTAATATAGTCCCATTTGTCTATTTTTGTTTTCATTGTCTGTGCTATTGAGATCTTAGACATAAAATCTTTACCTATACCAATGTCCTGAAGTGTTTTCCCTATGTTTTCTTTTAGTAGTTTTATAGTTTTGGGTCTTACCTGTAAGTCTTTAATCTATCTTGAGTTACTTTTTATATATGGTGAGATTGGGGTCCAGCTTCATTCTTCTGCATATGGATATCCAATTTTCCCAGCACCATTTATTAAAGAGGGTATCCTTTACCCAATTTATGTTCTTGGCACCTTTGTCAAAAATTAGTTGGCTATAAATATGTGGATTTATTTCTGGATCCTCTATTCTGTTCCATTGGTCTATATGTCTATTTTTATACCAATACCATGCTGTTTTGGTTACTATAGCCTTGTAATATATTTTGAAGTCAGGTAGTGTGAGGCCCCCAGCCTTGTTCATTCAGCTTAGCATTGCTTTGGCAATTTAGGCTCTTTTCAAATTTTAGGATTGTTTTTTCTATTTCTGTAAAAAATGACATTGGTATTTTGATAGGGATTGCATTGGATCTATAGGTTTCTTTAGATAGTATGGTCATTTTAATGATATTAATTCCTCTGATACATGAGCATGAAATGTCTTTCTATTTGTTTGTGTCCTCTTTAATTTCTTTCATCAGCATCTTGTAGTTTTCCTTGTAGAGATCTTTTACCTTCTTGGCTAAATTTATTCCTAGGTATTTTAATTTTTTTGTAGTTATTGTTAAATGAGATGCCTTCTTGATTTCTTTCTCAGCTAGTTATTTGTGTATAGAAACACTACTCATTTTTGTTTGATTTTATATCCTTCAACTTTACTGAATTTATTTATCAGATCTAAGTGCTTTTAGTGGAGTCTTTTAAGTTTTTCTAGATATAAGATCATATCATCAGCAAAGAGAAACAATTTGACTTCCTCTTTTCCAATTTGGATGTCATTTATTTATTTCCTTGCCTGATTGCTCTGGATAGTACTTCCAATACTATGTTGAATACAAGTAGTAAAAGTGGCTATCCTCATCTTGTTCCATTTCTTAGAGGAAAGCCTTTCAGCTTTTCCCCATTCAGTACAATGTTAGCTGTGGGCTTGTCATTCATGACCTTTATTATGTTGAGGTATATTCCTTCTATGCCTAGTTTGTTGAGAGTTTTTATCATGAAGTGACATTGAATTTTATAAAATGCTATTTCTGCATACATTGAAATGATCATATGGTTCTTGTCCTTCAGTCTGTTGATGTGAGGGATCACATTTATTAATTTACATATGTAGAACCATTCTCGCATCCCTGGGATAAATCCCACATGATCATGGTTATTTTTTTGACTTGCTGTTGGATTCACTTTGCTAGTATTTTGTTGAGAATTTTTGCATCTGTGTTCATATTGGCCTATAATTTTATTTTTTTGTTGTGTCCTTGTCTGGTTTGGGTATCAGGGTAATGGTGGCCTTGTAGAAAGAGTTAGGGAGAATTCCCTTCTCTTCAATTTTTTTGGAATAGTTTGAGGAGAATTGGTGTTAGTTCTTCTTTGAAAGTTTGGTAGAATTCAACAGTGAAGCCATCTGGTCTTGAACTTTTTTGTGGAGACTTTTTATTACAGACTCAATCTCTTTACTTATTGGGCTGTTCAGGTTTTCTATTTCTTCCTCATTCAATCTTGTAAGTGTCCACAAATTTATCCATTTCCTCTAGGTATTCCAATTTGTTACTGCATAGTTGTCCATAATAGTCTCTGATGATCTTTTATATTTCTGTGGTATCAGTTGTAATGTCTCCTTTTTTACTTCTGATTTTATTTGGGTCTTCTTTTTTCCTTGGATAGTCTAGCAAGTGGTTTCTCAATTTTGTGTTAAAGTTTGTTTGAGTTAAAGTTTGTTTTATCTAATATAAGTATAGCTACTCCTACCCATTTTCGGTTTCTGTTTGCATGGAATATCTTTTTCCATCCTTCACTTTCAGTCTATATGTGTCTTTATAGGTGGAGATGAGTTTCTTAAAGGTAGCATATAGTTGGGTCATGCTTTTTTATCCATTCAGCCAGTCTATATCTTTTAAGTGGAAAATTTAATCCATTTACATTCAAGATTATTGATATGTGAGGACTTATTCCTGTCATTTTATTGATTTCTACTTGTATATCCTTTGATCCTTCCTTTCTCTCTCATTGTTTATCATTGTAGTTGGGTGGTTTTCTGTAATGGTAACATTTGAATCTTTTCTATTCCTTGTTTATGTATTTGCTCTACCAGTGGTTTTTATATTTTTGTGTGTTTTCATGATGATAGATATCATTCTTTCACTTCTGAGTGTAAGACTCCCTTAAGCATTTCTTATAGGGTGGTCTAATGGTGATGAATTCTGTCAGCTTTTGCTTAAGAATGACTACAACTTTTAAAGGCTGACCAATTCAAGGGTAGCAAGGATGGGGAGCAACTGGAACTTTCATATATTGTTTGTGACAAGGTAAAATAGTACAACCACTTTGCAAATGCAATTTTAAAGTTTCTTAGAAAGTTAAATATATATCTATCATATGACCCAATCATTCTACTTCTAGGTATTTACCCAAGATAAATGAAAGCATATGACCACACAAAAACATACACATGTAAACATACCACCATTATTTGTAAGAGTCAAAACTAAAAATGACCCAAATGTCTATCACTTTGTGAATAAATAAACAAATTAATGGATATCCATATAATGGAATATTATTCAGCAATAAAAAGTAGTGAACAATTGATGCACACAAAAGCATGGATGAATCTCAATATAATTAAGCTGAGTGAAAGAAACAAGACCAAAAAAAAAACCAAGTACATACTGCATGATTCAATTTATATAAAATTCTAGAAAATTCAAACTAATCTACAGTGACTGATTAGTACCTGTGGATGGGGTGGGGGTGTGGAGAGGGAATGAAGGCTCACAAAGAAGTATAGGAAATTTGAGGTGATGGATATATTCACTACCTTGAAGATAATGATTTCACAGATGTATACATGTCAAAATTTATCAAGTTGTGCACTTTAAATATGTGCAGCTTATTGTTTGTCAATTATACCTCAATAAAACAATAAAATATGAAAACTACTTACAAATCCAGCATATCAGAAAACTTCACATCTTGTTCCCATTTTATGACAAAAACTCTTTAAAAAGAAATCATTCAAAGTTATGTTGAAGATGAAGATGACAACTTTAACAGCTATAAATGTCTTTCAGAATTTTTGGCAAAATTAATTAATTAATGTCAGTGTGAAGCAATGAGTCATGACATGTGAAGATTATTTCTTCATCAAAGGAGAAAAACCAGCTGTTTTACCAAGTATTACAGGCGCACCATTGTTGCACAAAACAGCAAGGTTTTTTCCTAATAAAAGTTTTGTTCTTTAAAAAACCTCCTCCCCATTTTTAAGATGTCACAGACCCATAAAATTTCTAATTGGTGCTTAGAAAGTATGGTTCTTCTTTGATGGGTCAGTTTGCAAGAATTAGGCTGCATAAGAGAGACATCAGTCATTTAAACTACTTTTATGTTGAGGAGGAATAGCACAGCATAGCAATTTTTTTATTTCAGAATATTACAGGGGTACAAACATTTTGGTTACATGATTTGCTTCTGTGCAGTTCTGAGTCAAAGTTATATGTGTGCCCATCACCAAGATAATGTGCATTGTACCCATTCGGTGTGAATTTACCCACCCCCCCCCCCACCTGCTTGGTTTCCGTTGAATTTTACTACTATACGTGCACATGGGTGTCGATCAGTTAGTTCCAATTTAATAGTGAGTACATGTGGTATTTGTTTTTCCATTCTTGTGATACTGCACTTAGAAGAATGGTCTCCAGTTCCATCCAGGTTGTTACAAAAGTTATTTGTTCACCATTTTTTTATGGCTGAGTATACTCCATAGTATACATACACCACATTTTATTAATCCACTCATGTATTGATGGGCACTTGGGTTGATTCCACATTTTTGCAATTAAACCCCATAAAAAAGTGGGCAAAAGACACAAACAGAAGCTTTTCCAAAAAAAGATAGACTAATTGCCAAAAAACATATGAAAAAATGCTCAAAGTCTCTAATCACCAGGGAAATGCAAATCAAAACCACAATGAGATATCACCTAACTCCAGTGAGAATGGCTTTTATCAAAAAGTCCCAAAACAACAGATGCTGGTGTGGATGTGGAGAGAAGGGAACACTTATACATTGTTCTAGTATGTACTAGTTTGCAGGGACTGCAAACTAGTACAACCTCTATGGAAAACAGAATAGCGACACCTCAAAGAACTAAAAGTAGACCTACCATTTGACCAGCAATCCCACTATTGGGGGGTATTTACCCAAAGGAAAAAAATCATTTTATCAAAAAGACACATGCACTTGAAAGTTTATTGCAGCATAGCAATTTTTATTTGTAGTGTCATTGCATTCACAACAGCACAATAGTCAAAAAGCAAGAAGTGGCTGAAGTATTAAACATCAATAGTTTGACCTAATTATGTGCTGAAGGGAAATAGCAGAACTACTAAGTTTTCTAATACCTCCTTTAAAATGTTAAAAAAATATATCAATAGTCCTAGAGTGGATTAAGGCATTTTATAGAAATTTGGCTTCAATTTTATTTCTCTTATCCAAGCCACAAAGTAAGTCAACATTTCCAGAGAACATGAACAAGGTTTCCTCAATCATGTATGACATGCATGCTTGATAAGCAATCTTGTAGGATGTTTAAAGGCAGGGTGTATGTTTAAGAAAATCCAAGTCTGGAAAAAAGTTCTTTTCATTAAAAATCAGGGCTTCTTCTCATAAAAAAGATCCACATTTTGTGATATTTGCAAGACAGATAAAAAGGAACCTTTAAAAACAATCACTCTAGCTTCTGCATCCCATTATATTCAGAGATGAAAGTAAAACCAAAGGATTCACAGGCTTTGATGTAGTTTTTCTCTGACATTTTTCAACTTAAGCTAGGCTGATGTAAACAAAGATAGATGTCTATAATCATAGTGGTAAGGTGTGCTTTTCTTAATTCCTATCAATAGCAAACTAAACAATCAGGTATAAAATGTTGACATAATGATGTATACATTACCTAACCCTATAAAAAATTAGTAATATATTCCATCCTATACTTGTTGTGGGTAAAACAATACCTTAATAAGATAATTTGACATAAGCCATTTTCCCATGGACAATTTTCAAAGTTATAAGAAAATTTAAAAAAAAATAAAATCACACTGAGAGGGGCCACATCATGGACCACCTGAAAATCATCCATGGAATTCCTAAAGACAATAACTTGTAGTCAATACAAGTAGAGTTTAGAACTTCTCATTTTAAAGGGCACTCATGGTCATTGTCGTGGGGCCATACTTGGGAAATCTTTTTTGGGGGGAATGGGACAGTTTTGCAGTACCTATCAAAGTTTAATGTGTACATATCCTTTGATCTAGCTTTTTCATTTCTAAAAATCTATCCTATAGAAATATTAGCACAAATGTGAAAGAACTGATGCACAAAGGATGTTCTTTGGGCACTATTTATAACAGCAAAAATTTTAGAAGTAAATTCACCATTAATTAATATGAGACTGATTAAAATCATTTACATATATATATACACACACACACACACATATAAAACAAAAGACCAGAAAGACTATCCACCAAATTATTAACAGCGTTTAACTCTAAGGATCTTATGGAAAGACTGGGGTAAAGACACAATTTTCATTTTGTAATTTATAAACTTCTGTAAGATAAACACACTAAAACAAAAACAAACAAAACCCTTCTCTATGCAATATAATGGTAGAACGCAACCTCTACTTTTAAAGGGCACTCATGATCATTACTGTGGTGATCAAAAAATATTGGGGTGACTTGGATGGATAAATAGATGGATACATGCATACAACTGCAACTTGTCAATCCTACTAGATTATTTAGTAACATTCTATTTGTAGTCGATTTTGATTTCTAGGTTTTTCCATATATGACTTTTTTATAATAATAAATCCACATCTTATATTTGAGCAGCTTGATGCTTTCAACCTTAGAGTACTACTTTACATTTAAGTGAACTAAATGTATTTTAATTTCTGACCACTCCTTCATCTTATCTATATCATTTTTATTCTAAACTTGTCTCTCCTCCTTAGCAAGCTCAGAGTGGTCTGTAAATGTAATGAGTCCACTATTATGTACTTCTTTGATTAAAGTATCAGACATTGACTGCAAAAGAATCATCATTTTTCTAGGTGTTTAAATGTTGTTATTAGGACCTTGATTTACATTTCCTTGATAACTTGTGGTGCTGAACATCTTTTTATATGATTATTGGCCATACATGTTGTCTTTTATGTGAAATATTTGTCCATGTGTCTTGCCCATTTTTCTATTCCATTGTTTATTATTGATTTGTATGAGTTCTTTAAATATTCTGAAAACTAATCCTTTGTCAGTCACGTGAACTGCAAGTATCTACAAATCTGTAATGTGTCTTTTCACTTTAAGGTGTCTTTTGATGAAAAAAGTCCTTAATTTCAATATAAATGTATAAAATATTAATCTCCTGTTTTATACTTAAATTTTTTTGCCTTGTTTAAGAAATTTTCCCCTGTCCCCTATCATTTCATACTCATGTAATAGGCAAAAATTAAAAGTCTAAAAATATTAAATGTTGAAAAGAAAGTACCACAGGATACTTTATTTGGGTATATTGCTGGTGAATGTGTAAAGTAGTGCAACTTCTTTGGAAAACAATTGACATTAATTTATACACCTATAGTTCAGTAACTCCACTTATAGGTATGTAACCAAAAGAAACATATATCAGGAAACACGTCATGGCAAAAACTGTTCACAGTAGCTAAAACCTAAAAACAAACCAAATGCTCATCAATGAGAGTGTGGATGGATAAACTATGATATCCTCACACAAGATAATATTATACAAATGATTAAGCAAATAAAGCAGCACACAACAATATGAATAAATCTTACTCATATAATATTATGTGAAAAAAGCCTCAAAAGATTATACACATCGTGATAAAATTTTACTTAAGTTTTAAAACAACTAGAAATTTTTAACTATTTTACAAAAACACATATCCATAACAACAAAACTATTTAAAAAGAAAAACAGGGAATGATGCGCATAGGATTCAAGATAATGCGTACCTCAGGTTGGGAGAAAAAGAAAAATGGGTTTTTTAGTAAACTTTATGGTTAGATGAAAGTTATTGTCAAGGTCTTGGTTTTTATTTTGGGTGGTTATGTCAGGTATTTATTACACTATTAAAATTACATAGTTTAGCACAACAAAGAGATTATAATCAACAATAAGTTAGAGTATACTTTAAAATAACTAAAAGAGTGGAATCAGAACGTTTCTAACACAAAGAAATGATAAATGCCTGAGGTAATGAATACCCTAATTACCCCAATTTGATTAATTCACATTGTATGCCTGTATCAAAACATCACATGTACCTGATAAATATATATAACTATTCTGCACCCATAATAACTAAAAATTTTTAAATTTTTTTAAAAATTACATAACTAGATAAAAGTAGGTCATGCATGGACCAATGATGACAATGTCATAATCCAATCCCATAATCAATCCAATTATGTATACCTGAGACCCAATTTTTTAATATCATTATTATAAATAATGCTTTACAACATATAAAAAATGTTTTGTAACATATCATATGACCAAAAAATGATGTTTTTTTAACATACTTTAAAGCTTAGCTTTCCTATAATTTATAATTAAACTGACAAACACAACTTATATTCATGATTGCAGACCTTTAAACTAATACTGAAAACATAACAACTTACCATCAATATCAATAATCTTTAGGGCCTGTCGCATTTCTGAATCACTTATAGAAATTCTCAAGGTCCAAAGGATAATTGGCAGATCATTCACATAAATCTTACCACTTCGAATTTTACTAAAAATTTTGCAGGCTTTATGAAGTGCTGCACACATACAACAAAAACATTTAGTTAATTAATTCAAAGAAATAATTATCCTATTCCCGCCACCCTCTCTCAAAAAAAAAAAAATCACTAAAGGAAGAAAGGGGAGCCAATCTTTGTTTTCCAGATTTCCTACTTAAAAATCTATCTCATGACTTATTTAGGTATGTCTGCAGCCAGTGATCTCTAAGTCAATTAGTTTCCTAAAGAACTCTCAGAAACTGTCAAAAAAGCCACGCAAGGTTCACACAGGCAAAAGCTTCCACAACTTTCCCTGAGAATATTAAAACTTTCCTCTGTGCTACTATAGCACTGAATATGTATCTCAGTCAAAGCTCTTGGTATTGTGATTGCTTGCATGTCAAAATGCCTCACTAAACTGTCAACTCCTGGGGGCAAGATTTTTCACTCTTCTGTTTCCAATGCTTAATTCAAAATACATTCTCAAAAAATGTCTGTTGAACTGAACTGGGTTTAGTTCAGTGCATACTACACTTTATTTTCAAAAAAGAGGCAAAAAATGACAGTGCTAAATCTGAGAGAAAAACTAAAAAATTGATATAGTGACTTTAATAATAGGAGCTTTAGCAGAATATTGGAAGTGGAAGCCAGATTTCAATGAAATGAAAAGTCAAAAAAATGGAGTAATTAATGAAAACTCTTTCAAGAAGTGTCTCTGAAAAAAATATATTGAGTATAAAATTGGCAAAGCATAGACCCTGAGAAAGCAGAAGAAAATTGAATACAAGTGAGAAGTAAAGGGATTAGTCTGGTGAAAAACCTTTTCCAATGAGACAAGAGAGAAGGATGTGAATGTTGTTTTATAGATAAATTTATACGTAGGAATAGCAAGGAGTTTAGGAAGCTGCCCAACAGCCTTAGTTACTAACTCTCTATGAAAAAACAAAGCTAGATTATCCAGCAATCCCACTTCTGGGTATTTAGCCAAAAGAATTTAAATTAGGATCTTGAAAATGTATTAACACTCCCCTGTTCACTGCAACGCTATTCACAATAGCCAAGCTGTGGAAACAACCTAAATATCTGTCCACAGATGAGTGGGGAAAAGTATGGTATATACATACACTGGAATATTATTCAGGCTTTAAAAAGGAAATCCTGCAGTATGTGATAACATGGATGAATCTGGAGGATGTTATGCTAAATAAAATAAGCCAGTCACAGAAGGACAAATACTACATGATTCCAATTATATAAGGTATCTCAAATAGTCAAACTTGTATAAAAGGAAAATATTTGCCAAATTACTCTGTAAATATGAAGGAGAAGCCCAAGATATGGGAGAGGTCAGTGTTAAGAAGGAGTAAGGAGTAGTATAAGCCTTAATATCAAGGTATCAAGGACTAAATTCCAGTGATATCAGTGACTCCAGTGCTTACTAATGTATCCATTGTATGTAATACCCAGACATTTTTCCAAAAAGTATATTTGAACTAGAATAAGCATATATATTATATTTTGCCTATCCTACCAATACAACAAAAGATATTTATGTATTAAACTATCTGCTTTTTCTTCCTCACAGCCTGCAGCACTTGCCATAGCAAGTAGTATCAGTAATATCACCTGATACCATACCCACTAGGAGTAGAACAGGTACTAACGCTGAAACAATTCCTAAAAAGCACATAATCAGGAAATTTATTCAAGAAATTCTAGAACCTCTTATTACCACTTAATTCTTCTGAGTATAAGTGTCCATGGGGTACCTCTTCATATAATGTCAGGTAGAAGTTAGAAAGCGTTTCTTTTTTCCTGTCAAAGAAATAGCCACATTAGAAGCAGCAAAGAAAATATACAAAACCCCATTTAAAAATATTAGCAAACCTATCAATAGTCTGAGATTTATAAGAATACTTCTTGAATAACTGAATGGGGAATTCCATATCTGTCACCTCAGAATTCCCATCTTATTTCTTTTAGATCATATTTCTCCATCAAGCAGAATTTACCCTAGTCAGTAAATAGCGCTCATGACCCACTATCCTTTGGCTATGGTCCAATTTTTCCTATTCTTAATCCAAGTCACAGCAAATTTTTAAGAAATTTATTACAGTAAGGCAAACAAGAACATCTTTAATCAGCCAAAGAATCCTAGTTTCATCACCCATCAGTAAAAATGCCTGGAAAAGATGATTCATCTGATACTGTAAACATGTAAATAACTGAAATTATATAATGTTAGTGTTGGAAGAAATCTTAAGGGCCCATCTAGTACACAATTCTTGTACAGATGTGGAAAGCGAAGCTCAGAGATGTAAAGTAAATTTTACAAGAGTCTACGCTATCATGTGAGGTCAATCAGGACTCAAATCTAAGTCTTACAATTCCACATACAGTGCTTTTATCTTTACACTATCCTTCCTAAGAGCATAGTCTCTTAG
This sequence comes from Daubentonia madagascariensis, assembly GCA_023783475.1. Lineage (NCBI taxonomy): Eukaryota > Metazoa > Chordata > Mammalia > Primates > Daubentoniidae > Daubentonia > Daubentonia madagascariensis. The sequence goes on from JAKFHU010000487.1 coordinate 16,862,132, forward strand.
TTTGCACAAACTATTTGGCATTTTTTATGTGGAAGGGATAGACAAATCTGGAGAGAAAAACCCTATGTCTGAACCCAACATTCAAGGAATAGAATACAACGATTTAAATACCAAATATTTGAGGAAGATGTACAAAGGGGTGATGAAATTTTGTGAACGCTGTAATGATTCAGCAACTTGCATAAAGAGTTTTCTTTCCTAATTATCTTCTCCTTTGACAGCTTCAGAGAGAGAGAGACAATCTAGAGTCAAATGCAAGTATATTGGTGCCTGAGATCACACTGGCAATTCAATATTCTTGGATAATAAACCTCTTAAAAGATAATTAATCATACCTCAGCTCCCCAGTTATACTTCTGATGTAAAATTGCTTTTTGTAATTAAATTATATTTTATATATACTAAAATTTTAAATAAACTACACAATGTTCTTTTGCAAAGCCATGCTTTTCTTAAGTATGCAAATAATCACCTCCTAATTAATATTTTGTCAATATATAGTAAGGGATTTTATAAATCAAGGAAAACCCATAGTATAGCAAGAACAAGATGACTCAGCCACAAGACTAAGCAACATACACAGGCTTTGACTATATATGCAAAATAATGTGGAGAACCAACACAGTTACTCAAATGATATAGGTAATTTTTTATTAAATTATCCTTATGATTGAGTAAATTATCCACTTAACATTGTATGTATAAACATTAATCAAAAAAGGCAAGCAGCTAGGATAGAAAAGTACCACTTTAGAAAACGAGAACTCTAATGATAGGTGTCTTTAATTTTACAGGAGCCTTGAGTTTTAACAACTATGCAGAGTGTAGAGAGAAGACTCTCAAGTCACATAAGATTGACAGGAATTGGTACTGAGATCCCGCATAGAGCCAAATCTTCAAAAGGCAATGTTCTCAGCAAGAGTGAGCTAAGAAAAAAAACTTATCCCCCAATAAAAATATAAGAGTAAAATCTGTCTCTGTCTCAGCTTCTAGCTGGAAAAAAGAGAGAGAGAGAAAGGAAGAAAGCCTACTTCTCCTGATTAGTAATAACCATAACTCTATACACATATAAGTTTAGAATTCAAATCTACACTAAATATGTGGGTTAGGAAAATAGAAACCAAAAAATTCATTTAAAGTGATGTCAGATTTTGAACACTGCTGAAGTGCATGGCAGAAGCAAATACAAATTCTCTTTTAAAAGATTCTCTTGGAGGAGGACAGTCTCATCACGAGATTCCCACAGATCCTAGATCAACTATATATGAAAGAATGTACAAAAAATATAAAACACCCAAGGACACAAGTTAACACGAGTGAGAATCAGACAAAACCACAAACACAAGATTTAGATCCCCAAGAACTTCATCTACTGGATACCAATCTTGAAACAACTACAATATGATCAAAGAACATGACATCATTCATATTTTTAAAACCACCAAATAAAGCTTCTAGAAGTAAAAAATACAATCACTGAAATTAAAATCTCAATGGACAGGTTAAACTTTAGATTCAGCTGGATAAAGAATAAGTTAACTAGGAAGTAGATGGGGAGAAATTACCAAGAACAAAAGAGAGAGAGAAAAATATATGAAAAATATGAAGCATGTTAAAGAATATAGAGAATAGAATGATAAGGTCTAATATACATCTAATAGAAGATCCAGAGGGACAGCAAAGAGATTAAGGGAGAGAAAATATTCTAAAAGATAATGGATTAGAATTTTCCAGAATTGAAGAAAGGTATGCATTCTCAGATTCAGGAAGCACAACAAACATAAAGACATAAAAATAAAAAGAAATATACATCTAAGTATATCATAGTGAATGTAGGAGCTTGAATGGTGGCTTCACAAAAAGATACGTCCATGTCCTAATCTCTAGAACCCGTGAGAGTGATCTTATTTGGAGAAAAAGTATTTGCAGATGTAATCAAGTTAAGATCTTAAGATGAGATATACAACGACAAATGTGCTTATAAAAGAAAGGAAGAGAAAGATGAGACACAGACACAGAGGGGAAGGCCAGGGGAAGACCCATGTGAAGACAGAGGCAGAGATTGGAGTCATGCTGCTGCAAACCAAGGAACACTTAGGATCATTGTTTAAAAAGCAGAAATGCTAATAGAGAGCACTGTAAAATATATATACACACACACACACACTGGTTAAATAGAGAAAGAAGGGTAAAAATTTCATAATCTTCTGAAAGGATTCCTTGTTCTATTTAAAAAAAAAAAAGGAGAAGGAGAATGAAGGAGAGGAAGAGGAGGAGGAAGAAGTGGTAGTAATAAAATCTAAGACTGTAACATTTCAATACTTGGACTAAAATGTAAGGGAATGTTTGGGGGCTATGGACAACACTTGAAGGTGAAAGAAAATCTTTACTTACCTCAGTTTTTTTAATGTGCTGTTGTACTTGTAAACTTTTCTTTCTCTTGATATTTATTTCTCCTGAATAATCAGAGAACTTTTCTTCTTCACACAGGAATATTGATGTTTCATACCTAAATTGCACAAAAATTGGAATAACTCCTGAATTTTTTTATTTTTCTTCTTCTTTTCAACTTTCAATTAGGGAAATTTTCAAACATATACAAAAGTAGAATAATATAATATCTCCCCATGTACCCATCACCCAGCCTCAATAATGGCCAATCTTATTCCATCTATATCTCCATTCCTTATTATTTTTTGAACAAATTCCAGTGTCATATTATTTCATCTGTAAAGATTTTAATACACACCTCTACAAGATTTTTTTCTTTAAAATAAATTTTAAAACTCATTATGACAACTAAAAAATTAACAATAATTTCTTAATATCATCAAACATACAGGCAGTGTTCTAATTTCCAGTTGTCTCACAAATGTCATAAATTTTTTTAACACTTTACATCAGGATTCAGTAACATCCCCACATTATAGTTTGTTGATATATCTTTTAAATCTCTTTTCATCCATAGGTTCTCCTTCCATAGCAATTATTATTATTATTATTATTATTACCAGGACTTGTAGAATTTCTACAGTATGAATTTTGATTATATTACCATGGTTGTAGGATTCTAGCGGCTTCACCATATTAACGTTCAATATTGGGGATGGGGGTGCAAAACCACTATATAGGTGGTAGTGTTTTTCCATCAGGAAGCATATAATGTCCAATTGGCTCTCTATTTGTGGTATTAGCAGCTATTTATACATAATAACTATATCCAGTAAATCATCAGGGACTGTAAAATGGTTACATTAGAAATCTATCATTTCTTCCTCACTCATTAGCTAGAATATTTCTTTTTTTTTCCCTAGAGACAAGGTCTTGCTATGTTGCTCAGGCTGGAATGCAGTGACTATTCACAGATGCAGTCATGGCACACTACAACCTAAAACTCCTAGGCTCAAGCAATACTACTGCCTCAGCCTCCTGAGTACCTGGGGCTATAGGTATGTGACATCGCACCTGGTTGCTAGAATATTTCTACAAAGAGAAATTTCCTCTCATGTACTAATTGGTTACCCAGTGGTACAGTTCATATAGAAAGGCAAGACAATTGCTCTATTCTTTTCCTTTATTTACCACTTTTCACAACAATGACTTGGTTCACTTGTAACCTCTAACAATGACAAAATAATTTTCATATCATTTTGAACACATGGACTTAAATAAATTTGATGTAGTTTAATTCCCTGAAATTATTATTCTTTTTTTTTAAGGGTGGTCAAGTGAAGCAGTTGAAATTATTATTCTTATTGATGCTCTAATTTTCTCATCTTTAGTGGGAAAAGGTGGGAGCCTCTTCATGTAGGCTCTTGAGTACTTCTGATGCATCCCTGGTAGAAGTCTTTGTTAGTTTCTTCATCTCTGGAAGATAAGATGTTCCAGGTTTATCTGTACATTTCTTCTCCCAGACATACAATCAGCCATTTCTCCAAAAAGCCTTATATTTATTTATTTTTATTTTTATTTTTTTATTTTTTTAGAGACAGGGTCTCATTCTGTTGCCCAGGCTGGAGTTCAGTGGTATGATCATAGCTCATTGTAACCTCAAATTCCTGGGCTCAAGTGATCCTCCTGCCTCAGCCTCCCAAAGTGCTGGGATTACAGATGTGAGCCACCATGCCCAGATCAAAGAACCTGTTAATAATAAATGGTATTTCAAGACTAAAGTCTGGGTGCTAAATGCTGAACTCTTTTTTAATCATTATTCTGCTTTCTTATTGCTTAGTTTTCTCTTCTTTCTCCTTTTTCCTCTTCTTCTTATTGGACTGTCAAGAATTTTCATAATACAAATATCCCATAAACTATACAACAATGAGATGAATACAATTAGCCTGAATTAAATTTGAAAGGTGAAAACCCATATTCTTGGAAATTGCATATTTTGCTTCAGGTAATCCAGAGTATACTTAAATTTCAAGGACAACTCTAACAGGACAATGACTAACTAGATTGTATTGAGAAATAAAAATAAATCCTAAGCCCCCCAATTGACTGAATGGATCCCCTCTTGGCCAAGAGAACCCCAGAGAAACCTTAAAAACTGAAATCCCAGCCATGATGGGATGGGAGGTCAGACATGCTTGTTATACTTCCTCCCTCTATAACTGCCATTAGGCTTTCTTCCCTAAGAGTTAAACAGAACCACCCTTTTGGAAAGACTTGCTCCACTGATGATTTCAACCAGGCTTAATGCTATTCTTCTCTTTTGCAGTTTCAACACAACTGACCAGCATTCCTTCCTAATAAGAGATCACCAACCACAGAGTGGTTCTGGCCTGTCTATGGAGGCTGTGCACAAAGGGCCTTCATGTTCTCTGCTTCACCTTTTGATGTCAGGGGTTTCAAAACTCCACACTCGGATCATGCTAACACAGCCATTTTTCAAACATGTGACCCGTGAAGTGGCATGAAGCTCAATTACACATGTGCAGGTTTCTCCTTTCATAAATATTCATCACTCCTCCTATAGCTTATTAAATATGTACATTCAGCCACCCTGCTCAGCATAAATTCCTGTTCCCTTTACCCCACCCCTGAAGTGCTTGCTCTCAGTTTCTGCCCACAGCTATGCTTCCCAGCCTGTCAGAATGGCCTCCTGCAGGCTGCAACTCTTTATGAGAAATAAAGCTCTCCTTTCCAAATTTATGAATGAAAGATGGCCTTACTAATAACTACCTAATGAGGAAAATAAACTATCAAACAGAAAGTAAGAGAAATAAACTCACAGCACACAATTGCCCCTTTGAAGAAAAAATGCACAGTACAACTGCTCTTTGTTTTGTTTAATTAAAACACCAATAGCCTAACTTGTTATCTCTAAGAGTTCTTTCTCAGCCTTAAAGACCCCTAAGCGGACAGTAGGGGTGCAAGCTCCCTGCTCCAGCTCTGTGCCTCAGTTCCTGCCAAAAAAACAGATTTCACGGACTCAGATAAGCCGGTCTCACAGAGAAAAGAGAGAATAAAGAATACCTCCAACAACTTCGCCACCGCTTCTGTTATCAGTCCGCTAAAGCAGAGGGAAAAAAAGCCATTTTTACCCTTTAAAACTCCAAGCAACTTTCCCTCAGCTGCCCGGCATTTTCACTCCTTCTTCCATGTACCGTGGCCACTCCCTCCTTCTCTCGCACTCTTTTTCTCTTTCTTTCTTTCTCAGGAAAATAAATAAACTTTGTACTTTTCTATCCTAAACTCTGTGTGATAAATCTTTCTCTACCCACCATAAACACCTAGTAAATGTCCACCCTTTCAATGAACCTCATCATTCTTCTGTTGACAGTATCTGCAACAGCTTTAGGTAAACTTAGCCCTAAGCAAAATTGTAAAATAAGGAAAATTTTTATCACGCATGCCACTCCCCTTCCTTAGCAGGTAGCTTACCTTTTTTAATTCAAATTTATTTATTTATTTTTAAATTGATAGATAAAATTCTATGTGTTTATTGTGGTTTTTAAATTATTATGTTTTAATTAACAAATAAAATTATACGTACTTGTCAGGTACCTTGCCCTTTTGACACTCTATCCCTTTAAATCCAGTCCCCTAAATTCCTATCCTGTGAATCCCAATATCTTGTCTTCACCCTCCTGAAGTTTACCTATGATTATCCCCTCTGCAATCCTCTAGTCTCAAAGGAAATGACTTTCAACTATTTTGACTATGACCCACAGTCTAAAATACATTTTCTGTTGAGATGCAGTGTACGTACACAGAGAGAGAGAGGGAAAGAGAATAACGGAAACAATTTCACAAAACAATACTTATTATGTGAAATGCACTCTAATGTCTTCAATTCTAATGTATTTCTTTAAAAAACAAAACTAGTAGCGACCTCCTAAGCTGATTTCATTAACCATTAATGGGTCACACCCTGGAGTATACTGCTACTGTATAATACCACCCCATAAATCTTTATTGAAATTGAGTCATAAAATTACGGCTTCCACTCTACTACATGATTTTGATCTTTCACCTTTTTTTAAAAAAATGAGAAAGAAAAGAAACTTTTTATCTGAGGAATGCAAGCCCCCTTTAAATTATCAGACCCACAGAGGCATTAAAATGATAACAGCAGTTACATCTCACTCCCTTCTTGAGCTAAGTAATTATTTTGAAGCAGCCTGCTATAGGGACTCCTAGACTGAGCATCAACACCTAGTAACCACAAATTAACCTAACAATGCCATACACTGGACACCATAACTCATACCCTATAGTTCAATAATATATAGCCAATCACTAATCAATCTTATTTCTATAAGCCAATGAGAATTCCTGAAAAACCACCTTTGTAATTTTGCCCTCTCCTGATTCATCCTTTTTTATTAAAAAACTTTAGCCTCTCTTTCATTCTCCAGAGCACTTCCCAGTGTTTCCCAGGCTACAGTACTCAACCTTGGCCCAAATAAACTCTCTATATTAATTTTGCCTCCGTTTCCTTATTTAGGTTAACAAAAGTATAAGTGTGTTTTTAATTATGAGCTGCCTCAAACATCTTATGGAACAAGGATGATTTGGAATAAATAATAGGTAAAAATATTTGTCCTGTACCCCATTTTTTTGGGGCATGTGTCTCCCAAAGCAGCAGTCCCCAACCTTTTTGGCATCAGGGACTGGTTTCATGGAAGACAATTTTTCCATGGACTAGGGTGGGGGCAGGGGGTGCGGAGGGGGCCGACGCGCATGGTTTCAGGATGATTCAAGCACATTTCATTTCTTGTGCAGTCAAACCTCTCTGCTAACATTAATCTGTATTTGCTGCAGCTCCCCAGCGCTAGTATCACCACCTCGGCTCCACCTCAGATCATGAGGCACTGGATTCTCTTAAGGAGCACGCAACTTAGACCCCTCACATGCGCAGTTTGTAGCAGGGTTCCCGCTCCTAGGAGCATCTAACGTTACCGCTGAACTGACAGGAGGCGGAGCTTATGCAATGACGGGAGGGATGGGGAGCTGTAAACACAGATTAAGCTTCGCTTGCTTCCCCCCTTCCTGCCGCTCACCTCACCTCCTGGTGTGCGGCCGGTTCCTAACAGGCCATGGACCAAGGGTTGGGGACCGCAGCCCCAAAGTGTTAACTTATTTTGAACAATGCTTATGAAAGAATGTAAAGGAAGGTTCCATCCTAGGCAACAAGTTTTATTGCAGTCTTCTAGAAATAATTGCCTTGCCTTTTGTCATCTAACAAAAAGTAGTGGTGGTTAAAATGTTACGTTAAATAAAAGGGAAACAAAGGCTATGGTAGGTGGAGGAGATTTTGGTTCAAGTGCCTCTTCAGTCACAATGTGCAGCTAATTTCCAACTTCACCAACAGGTTAAGACCAGCATTTGGTTAGAGAAACATAAAGTGAGATAAACCCTGAAATTAGAGGCTTTCTTCTTTCTGATAATTTTTTTTCTTTTTTAGTCATTTTATAAATATTAAAAATACAGATTGAGTATTTCTCCTAGTTGCACATGAAATGCTAAAGCTTCTTCTGTAACTAATGAAAGGCAACTAGGCAATGCAGCACATAAGAAAGAACTGCCAAAGAGTCAAATGGCTTAATTTCATGGAAAGCACAAATCCAAGCCCAGAGGGAAGAACCTTCTGTTTCCTTTCTAAATTCTCTTTAAGACAAACTTACAGACACATGGATAATTGCTCTCCTCTAACTGGAATCTTATGATAGCTTATAGGCTTCCACATGGCTGTGAGAGAAGTGAGAAAAAGTGTAAGAATAGGTATTTTGGAGTTAAAACTATGCTCTGAAAGAACGGTCACAAATATGCATTATCCTATATATGTGATACATTATGAGAACACTATTAATACACTTTTTGCTCTCTTGTTTGTTTGTTTTGTTTTTTTGGGGGGGTGCGTTTTTTTTGTTTTTGAGACAGAGTCTCACTCTGTCACCCAGGCTAGACTGCAGTGGTGTCATCATAGCTCACTGCAACCTCAAACTCCTGGACTCAAGGGATCCTCCTGCCTCAGCCTCCTGAGTAGCTGGGACTACAGGCAGGTGCCTGTAGTCTAATTTTTTTCTATTTAGAAAATTTTTTCGGCTAATTTTTTTCTATTTTTAGTAGAGACAGGTCTTGCTCTTGCTCAGGCTGATCTTGAACTACTAACCTCAAGTGATTCTCCCACTTTGGCCTCCCAGAGTGCTAGGATTACAGGTGTGAGCCAGTGTGCCCAGCCCTTTGGCTCTCTTAAATTTGCGAAAGTATAACTCAGTAAATTAAATTCAGAGTTTTTAACTTACATTTTTTTGTGTTCTGGGCTCAAACCCCTAATTTCAGGTGAAATTTTCTTCTCCATTGTTTTAGAAAACTTGATGTATTTCTTGTTGTCAATATTTCTTGATGGTAAATTGGTTGCAAAAGAATTAGAGCCTTCATCTGATAAGTCAATATTTTCTTCTGCCTGGGGAATGATCAAGAGCCACAATCAGGCATGTTCTCTTTGCACCTACACATTAAATATGACATTCTAGGTCAAATCACTCATTTTAGATCAATATTCTTTCTCAAATAGTGCTACCAAAGGAATTTTGTGAAAAAGGTTTTATTCATCAGTGCATTATTATTCCAGATTAAGTACATATTCTAAATACCTCCAATTTCCTTTGTGCATTATGCAGCTATAAAATGCACAGAATTCATGAATATATCTAACAGTTATTGAATCTAACCCTTAAGGCATCAAGTTGCAAAAGTGTACCACTTGCTTTGTTCTGTTCTGTAAAATTTGGATTCGGTCAAAAGGCCACACTTAAGGATCTAGAAGGCCACATGTGGCCTTAAGGCCATACGTCTGGGCAATGATTTCTTGGATAGGACTCTAAAACCACAGGCAACAAAAGCAAAAATAGACAAATGGGATTGCATCAAACTAAACAGCTTCTGCACAGCAAAGGAAACACCTAACAAAGTGAAGAAACAACCTATGGATTAGGAGAAAATATCTGCAAACCATACATCTGATAAGAAGTTAATATTCAAAACATAAGGAAATCAAATAGCACAATAGCAATAAAACAAATAATTTGATTTAAAAATAGCAAAGGATCTGAACACACATTTCTCAAAAAATATATAAGGAAATCAAATAATAGCAATAAAAGAAATAACTTGATTTAAAATGTAGCAAAGGATCTAAACATATATTTCTCAAAAGAAGAGATACAAACGGCCAACAGATACATGAAAAAATGTTCAACATCTCTAATCATCAGTAAAATGGAAATTAAAACCACAATGAGGGCCAGGTGCAGTGGCTCACACCTATAATCCCAGCACTTTGGGAGGCCGAAGCACGAGGATGGCTTGAGCCCAGGAATTTGAGACTAACTTGGGCAACATAGTAAGTTAAATTTTTTTTTAAACTTAGCTGGGTATGGTGACTCATGCCTGTAGACCCAGCTACTCAGAGGCTGAGGCAGGAGGATCACTTGAGCCCAGGAGTTCAAGGTTACAGTGATCTATGATCGTGCTACTGCAAGGCACCCCAGCCTGGGTGACAGAGCTAGACTCTGTCTCTAACAAAAAAAAAAAAAAAAACCCACAAGATATCACCTTATACCTGTTAGAATGGCTATTACCAAAAAGATGAAAGATAACAAGTTTGGCAAAGAGGTGGGGAAAAAGGAACCCCTTGTATACCGTTGGTGAAAATGTAAATTAGCACAGCCATTTTGGAAAATAGTATGGAGGTTCCTCAAAAACAAAAAAATAGAATTACCACATGATCCAGCAATCCTACTCCTAAGTATATATCCAAAGGAAATGAAATCAGTATGTTGAAGAGATATCTGCACTCCCATGTTCACTGCAGCATTATTCACAACAGCCAAGATATGGAAACAACCTAAGCGACCATCACCAGATGAATGGATAAGGAAAATGTGGGAGGTATATTTACAATGGGATATTACACAGCCTTTAAAAGGAAGGAAGGAAATTCTGTCATTCACAATTGCATGGATAGAACTGGAGGGCATTATGCTAAGTGAAATAAGCCAGGCACAGAAATACAAATGCTGTATGGTCTCATTTAAATGTGGAATCTAAAAAAGTTTATCTCATAGAAACAGAAAACAGAAGAGTGGTTATCAGAGCCTGGAAGGGACAGAGGAAGAGGGATGGGGAAAGGAAAGAAGATGTTGATCAAAGGGTACAGAGTTTCACTTAGACAAGAGGAATAAATTTTAGTGATCTATTGCACTGCCTAGTGACCACAGTTAATAAATAATGTATATTTCAAAAATACTAAAAGAATAGATTTTTTATGTTCTAACCACAAAAAATAAGTTTGTGAAGCAATGGATATGTTAATAGCTTAACTGATTCTTTCTATAATGTATACATAGATAAAAATATCACATTGCACCCCATAAATATATACAATTATTATCTGTTAATCTAAAATAATAAGAAGTAATTCATTTAAAAAATGGCAAAAATCCAAAACACTAACAACATATGCTGGCAAGGATGTGGAGCAAGAGGAACTTTCACCATTGCTGGTGGGAATGCAAAAATGGTACAGCCACTTTGGAAGACAGATTGGCAGTTTCTAACAAAACTACACATACTTTTATCATGCAATACAGCAATTGAACTTGTTGATAATCTACCCAAATGAGCTGAACATTTATGTCTACACAGAAACCTACCCTTGGCTGTTTATAGCAGTTTTATTCATAATTGCCAAACCTTGGAAGCAACCAAGATATCCTTCAGTAGGTGAATGGATAAACAAACTATGGTACATCTAGAAAATGGAATATTATTCAGTGCTAAAAACATACAAGCTATAAGGCCATGAAAAGACATGGAGGAACTTTAAATGCATACTAAGTGAAAAAAGCCAAACTGAAAGGCTGCATACTGTATAATTCCAACTATATGACATTCTGGAAAGGGCAAAACTATGGAGACAATAAAAAGATCAGTGGTCACCGGGAGTTAAGAGGAGGGAGAGATAAATAGCCAGAGCACAGAGGATTTTTAGGGCAATAAAACTATTCTGTATGATACTATTAATATAATGTTGGCTACATGTCATTATAAGTTTGTCCAAACCCATACACCTAAAATGAACCCTAATGTAAACTATGGACTTTAGATAATAATGATGTACCAATGTAGGTTCATCAATTGTAACAAATGTACTACTCTGGTGCAGGATGTTGATAGTGGGGGAGGCTGTGCGTGGATGAGGGCAGTGGGTATACAGTAACTCTCTGTACTTTCCACTCCATTTTGCTTTTAACCTAAAACTGGTGTAAAAGATAAGTCTATTTAAAAAAAAAAAAGCCATACTGCTTCTAAATAGACACCTCTCCCCCTCCCTAGTAAAGCAACTAGAGTTTAGTGACAATGAACATGTTTAGAGAAAGAAATGAAGTTGGAAATATTCTCTCTTAAAATTTGGCTGCTTGCTTAAGATAATTGGACTGCATCTAGTAAATCAAAGGTGCATACATAGGTTTTTTGTTTAATTTTTTATTTTTAATTATTATGGTTACATAATAGTTGTATATCTTTATAGGGTACATGTGACGTTTTGATACAGGCATACAATGTGAATTAATCAAATCAGGGTAATTGGAGTATCCATCACCTGAGGCATTTAACATTTCTTTGTGTTAGGAATATTCCAATTCCACTCTTTTAGCAATTTTAAAGTACACCCTAACTTATTGTCGATTGTAGTCACTTTGTTGTGCTATCAAATATTTTTCATTCTATCTAACTATATTTTTTCACCCATTAACCAACCCCACTTTATTCACCACCCCCACTGGCACTACCCTTCCCAGTCTCTGGTAACCATCATTCTATTCTCTGTATCCATGATATCAATTGTTTTTAATATTTAGCTCCCACATATGAGTGAGAACATGTGAGATTTGTCTTTCTGTGCTTGGCTTACTTCACTTAATATTTTCTAGTTCCATCCATGTTTTTTCAAATGGCAGGATTTCACTCTTTTTTGTGGCTATATAATATGCCATTGTATATATGTACCACAATTTCTTTATCCATTCATCTGCTTATGGACACTTAGGTTGACTCCATATCTTGTCTATTGTGAATAGTGCTGCAATAAACATGGGAGTGCAGATATTTTTTCAATATACTAAATTTCTATCCTTTGGATACATACTCAGCAGTGGCATTGCTGGGTCATATGGTAGTTCTATTTTCAGTTTTTTGAGGAACTTCCATACTGTTTTCCATAATGGTTGCACTAATTTGCATTCCTACCAACAGTGTATGAGGGTTCCTCTTTCTCCACAACTTGCTGAAAGGTGGGCTTACTAATAACCTATCTAACAGAGGAAAATAAACTAACAGAAAGAGAAATAAACTCATAGCACATAATTGCCCCTGGAAGAAAAAACTCACAACTACCCCCTTTGTTTTGTTTTAATTAAAACACCTGTGGCCTAACTCGTTATCTCTGAGAGTTTTGTTTTCTCAGCCTTGAAGAGCCCTAAGCAGAGGGGAGCAAACTCCCCACTCCAACTCTCTGCCTCAGTTCCTATCAGAAACACATTTCAAGGACTCAGATAAGATGGCCTCACAGAGAAAAGAGAAAAAATAAAGAGCACCTGCAACAGCTTTGCAGCAACTTCTGCTATCAATCTGCTGAAGCAGAGAAAAAAAAAAGCCATTTTTACCCTTTAAAAGCTCCAAACAGCTTTTCCTCAGCTGCCCAGCACTTCCTTCCTTCCTTTGTGTGCTGTGGCCACCCCCTCCTTTTCTCTTTCTTTCTCAGAAAAATAAATAAACTTTTTACTTGGCATGAGCACCTAATGAGCCTTCTACCCTTACACTTGCCATTCGTTTATGCCTGCTTTTGTTTGAAAAATCCTTTTAACTGAGTGTGTATGATCTCTTTTGTTCATTGCTCTGATGACTATATGATTGAGCATTTTTTTCATACATATTGTCATCTGTACATCTTCTTTTTGAGTAATGTTACTCATGCTTTCTCATTTTTTAATCTGTAATTGGGATGTTTACTATTTCGCATTCGTAGGTGTCCTTATTATTCTGATTTATCCCTTGTCAGATGGGTAGTTGCTATTAGTTTATTGTCCTGTCCCATTCGTCGTGGTTTGTCTCTCACTTTGTGCTGTTCCTTGCTTCAGAAGGCTTTCCAGTTTATGTGATTCCCACTTTCAAAATTGCTTTGTTGCCTGTCTTTGGTGTATTATCAGAATCCTGGCAGAAACCAGTTGTTCTGAAGCTTTCCCAGTTTTTTACTAGTTCATAGGTTCAGTTTAACTAAGTCTGTAATCCATTTTGATTTGATTTTTGTATATGGAGGGAGAAAGGATCTAGCTTCATTCTTCTGCATATGCATATCCAGTTTTCCCAGCATAAGGTGCATAAGTTTTCAACCCCAAACCCTGACCCAAAGCTGCCCATGGCAGATTAACAGTACTTTTAAAAAGGCAATGATTGGCTCATGATTGTATTACAAAGTGAAAGATTCTCAGGATTTGTTTAAATCCCAAATGCAATAGGGAAAATTGGGACCTCAAAAGACAGAGGGATAGTGCAAAATCAATAAAGTACTGGGTACAAAAAGGTGGAACAAATTTTAAAACATATACATGATACAAAGTACATTATCTCAGTACTTATCAAGAATCTCTGAAATCATTTTTTAGATTATAGTATAGGTGCATATCTCACATAGTGGCACCAGATTCACTAAAAGAATAAATTTAAAAGATTAGGACTGTCAATTGGCAACAATTAATTTTACCTGAGCCTTGTACTCCCAGAAAACTGAACATTAAAGGAACCCTCCCACCTTTTTGTGTTCTGGAAAACAGCTTACTGCAAACCATCCCTCTCCATATGAGGCTATGAGGATAAGACTCACGAATGCTCCCTCTTGTTTACTTATGACAATGCCAGACACAGAACATCAAAATTCTCTTTGCCTCATAAATGATTAGCTGAATTGTTTCATCCCCAGTGAAAATCAGAACAAAGTAGACTGGCCTCATGATAAAATATTCTCTGATCTATTCATCTAATCATGCTACTCTTTCATCCCACTTTCCCACACCTGGGTCTTTCCAGCCTTGTTTACTCCTCTCTATAGAAGAAAACCCCTTTTGCCTAACCCTTGACATGGTGGCAGATCTTATGGTCACAGCATTCTCTCCATTGCAGTAGTCCCCTTCCTTCTATTTCAATAGTCCCTTTCTTCTCTTGCAATAATTCTTTTGAATAAAGTCTCTCCTTACTAAGTCCAGATGTTTTTATTTGACAGATTTTGCTTTATTTGATACAATACTAGCAAAAAAAAAGGGGGAGTGGGAAATCTAAAAAGACAAAGGGGCATAAAAACCTGAAGCACAGATAAGGTGGCTACAAAAATTGATATCTTTTATATTGCCTTTTGGTTTGACTCCACAGCATTAAATACATTATCTACAACTTCTCACATAAGTTTAAATCTTTTGATCTCCTGAGAAACTATCCAGGTTCTTACCCCAAAAAAATACTCTCATCACACAACACAGAAGATCTCTTAGTACTACATGGGTTGCTGGGATAAGAGTCCAATATATGTCCACTAAGAGAGCTCAAAAGTCATCTCAGTTATTAGGCAGGTTCCTTATGGCTTTACTACTCTATGAATTTGCTTACTGATTACACATGTGAGGTAATGTAAACTAATTAAAAAAAAAAGAAGGAATCTTTAGAAACTGTTATGAATAAATACCTGGCAGAATAAATGTACTTTATTTTCCATCTTTCTGTTTAGAGGTAAATTCTGCCCTTGAGGACTCAAAGGCCTTGATGAACAAGTGTGAATGAACAACAGTACAAAAGGATTTCCTGCCCAAAAAAGAAAAAAGAGAAAGAAAATATCATATGCTTGTTTAGGAGACTTAAGTAATTATATTTAAGTTATTTCTTCAATGTAACACTCACTTAGGGTATAATAACTAATAAATTTTACCAACACATATAAGTAGACAAAAGCTAGAAAAAGCAGTTAGTAGATCATAAATCACAGATCATCCAGTTCCTTAACTGTACCTTTTGTGGTATAAGAAAAAATCCTGTTTGAAATGGCATACAAAGCACAGAAATTTAATTATACTTACTTATTCAAATAAACCCTGAGAAGCAGAATTGCTAAAATAGCAGTAATCACTCAAGTTATTGAGTGCTTACTGTTGCTAGCCATTATGATAAACACTTTGATGTGAATTATTTCATTTATTCCTCACAACTACCCTTTAAGAAATTGTCATTATCGGTCAGGTGCAGTGGTTCACGCCTATAATCCCAGCACTTTGGGAGTCTGAGGCAGGAGGATCACTTGAGGCCAGGAGTTCAAGACCAGCCTGGGCAACATAGCAAGACCTTGTCTCTACAAAAAAAGATTAAGTTAAAATTAAAGAAATTGTCATCCCTATTTTACAGATGGGAAAAATAAAGACTTGAAGAGATCAAGTTTCCCAAGGTCACACAGCCAGCAAATAATGGAGTCAGAATTTGAATTCAGGCAATCTAACTCCCAAGCCCATTGTGTTCAGTATCATACAACATTGCCTCTCAAAACACTACTACTGTAAACAAAAGATGTTTTAGCCTGGTTTAAAACCAAAGATTTTCACATTATGCAAATACAATAACCAATACTTTCCCAAAATTTTCACAATGTTTTTTACTCATATGGGAGTCACATTTGATGAGCTGTTTATTACAGTACTTACTACCTATATTACATTAACTGCATTGCTAGTTGCAATCATCGGTGTCTTTTTTCATATTGGAAAGTTTAACTGCAAGTATTAATATTCTAATGGAGAAACAGTTCTTTAAAATCATTTGTATTTATTTCTAACATGTTATAGTAATTGCTTTTGAATGTGACATGTCCAACATTCCTGAAATCCAAAATATGTTATAAATAAAACTATGTTAAAAATACCCATCTCAGAAGACATTAGAAATCTGTACAGGTCTCCCCAGCAACCCATTCTATGTAACTGCTTCTAGATCTTCCCTAACCAATTCAATCTCTAAACTACTTTGCACAGCACTTACTATCCTAACTGTTCTTACTGTCTTCACTATTCAACTGGTATTAATAATTTGCCTTGTATTTTTATTTAATTTTCACATGTACAGCTCTTGTATCAACTATAGCCTAAATTTCTAAAAAACTGGGACTGGTAACTTAGTCTTAAAATTATTTTTCACAGTATCAAGCACAATGTATATACATATAATGAAGGAAGGAAGGGAAGAAAGGAAGGAGGGAAGGAATGGACGGAGAAAGGAAGGGAGACAAGGATAAATGAATGAATCGCCTCCCTATTAAACTATTCACCAAGAGTTCTTAAATCATCAAGGTACCTAACTAAGCAGAGTTGGCAAGATTTAAATAAACCTTGAAAGGAATAACTTTCATAATTTATTGATCTGATTACTAAAAAGTTGGCAGGTCTTAATTTTCTGGATGAATCAGATACCACATAAGTCTCTCTAAGCTAAGAGAAAAAAAATACGTCTCCCTCCCAAATCTCTGACAATCGAATTGTTTCTCAACTCTTTCATCCCAGGATGTATCTATGAGTTTGCAGGGACCAATCAAGAAAAATGGAAGGAGCTATAACCCTCTTCTCCAATCATCTTTCCATTCATTTCTCCATACATGAATTTGACATAGATGTACTGCACACTTACTATGAGCTGCTAGGCTCTCTTCTAGGCTCTGGGGATATAGCAAGGAAGAAAATAGAAAAAAAAAAAATCTGACTTCATAGAGGTTACATTCTAGTAGGGGAGAGAGATGATAAAATAGAAAAATAAGTAAAATATATTGTATGTTACCTATAATATGTACAAAAGAACAAGTAAAACGGGAAGGGAATATGAAGTGTGATATGGGGGAGAAATGCAGGGAACATATGGGTGGCCAAGGAGAGGGAGAGTTTTCGGTACAGAACTGAAGGAAGTATAGTAGGGAGCCAATGAATATCTTAGGGAAGAACATTACAGCCAGAAAGAAAAGTAAGTACAAAGGCCCTGAGGCAAGAAGTAGCCTGAATGTTCTAGGAACAGTGGGAAGGCACCTGAGGCTGAAGCAGAGAGAGCAAAGGGGAAAGGAGGAGAGGAGATCAGGGAGGTTAAGGCAGGAAGACGGATCACGGAGGACCACCAGATCATAGTAAGCACGTTCGCTCGTACTCCGAAGGTGTGGGAAGCATTGAAGAGTTTTGAGCAGAGGGATGACACGATCTGAAGTCCTTTCCGAAAGGATCACTCTGGTTAATGTGAGGAGAAAAATCAGGGGGGTCTGGGTTCCTGGATTCCAAGTGAAGAAGGTACTTTAAGAGTGAGCAATCAACTGTGGTAATGCTGCT
This sequence comes from Daubentonia madagascariensis, assembly GCA_023783475.1. NCBI lineage: Eukaryota > Metazoa > Chordata > Mammalia > Primates > Daubentoniidae > Daubentonia > Daubentonia madagascariensis. The sequence goes on from JAKFHU010000487.1 coordinate 16,880,035, forward strand.
GTTAGGTCACTTAAGTACTCAATGGCTCGTCAGATTTTGCAACATGGAGGACGCCCACAACCTTGAGCGGGAACACTGAGACAATGTCCCTGGAGTACAAGAGGGAAGACGGGGAGAACCTGGAGACAGCCAGCAGAGCGGGCTCTCAGGGAGTTACGCTGTAAAGGGAAAGAGAAATAAGGTAGTAGCTGAAGGGGAAATGGCGTCTTGAGGATTTAAAATAAGAAAAATAAAGGCATTTTCACTGAAAAGTGACTCCGTAGGACATCCCTTCCCAAAGTACGTCGTCCTCTTCGGTCACACCACACTTCCTTCACAAGCCGCCCCTCACCCCCTCGTCCCCTGCGGCGCGCACTGCGAGCGCACTAACAGCACCTGCGCGCGTCACCGCCTCTACCGCCACTGAGGAACTTCCAGTTCCTCATCATCCCAGCACCGTACTTGTTTCACAAACACTGGGTGACCCGCCACCTCATCCAAGAGCCCGTGCTGGGGGGGCTTCCCCAACCCTTACGAAGCGAAAGAGTTCTTCGGCAAGAAAGGAGACAAGTAAACAAGCAGGTAAAGCAGCCACAAGATGAAAGCAAGCGCTCCCACACAGGGCTAAGCCGCGCGCCGCCGCAGCAGGGAAGCTTCCGTCCCAACCACCGCCACCTGCCCTCCTAGACGACCACCTCTGCGGGACCCCGGACCGGTCCCGGCCACCCCTCGCCCTGCCCCTTGGACTCTCCCACGCCGTCACCGCACTGTTCCTTTCTGGAACCTTCCTTCACCCCGCTCCGTAACGGTTCTACTTTGTTGCTTTGTTCTACCGTGTTGCGTGCTCAGCTCTCAGCTTCCCTTCCCGTCTCCTCAGCAAGTCTCGTCTCGCCTCCCTACCCATGTCCCCTAAGGGTCCCACTACCAGCCTCCCGGCGGTCCCTGCCTCCCTCACAGCCCGAGGTCCCCGCGCTCTCCGCGGCCGGCTGCACCTCACCGCCCGCCCTTCAGGCTCCCTCCCCACCCCCGGCCACGCTCCGGCTCCGCCACCTTCCCGCTCCCGCGCTGCGCGGCCCCGCCCCGCCGTCACCTGACCGAGCCGGACGCTCCGCCCACCGAGCGGCCCGGGCGGACCGGGCGCGGGACCCTGGCGGGCGCCGCCGGTACTACAGCTGCCACCGCCCGGGAGCTCCGCGGCCGCGGGGAGCGGCTGCGCTCAGCGCCGCCTCTGCGCCGACTCGAAAGCGCTGAGGCCGCGCCCGTCGGCGCCACCTCATAAGCGCCTGTGACCTCACCGGACCGCGGCACGGCGCGCCGCGGACGCGAGTGGCGGCGCTCCTCCCCGGGCGCTTTCCTCGCCGCAGCCCGGGCCTGGGTTTCGCCGGCCGTCCTACCCTCTCGCGCCTCTTCCTGCGGCTCTGTTCATTCTCTCTTACGCCGTCCCGCCATGGTCCGACCCCGCTTCAATTCTGCGCTCTGTCCAGCCTTTGAATACCTCCGCCCTCCCTTTCTTGTAAGACATTCCGCCCTTCTTGGTCTCCACTACTCAATAATGGACAGCTGCTCGAGGGCCATTTGTCCCACTGCTTTGCTGAAACTAGTCCCAGGCTGCCTTTCGGAATAATAACGCTTCCTTTTGGGAGAGATACTTTGGTTCTTTCGTTTGTTTTTTCCGTTTGTTTGTTTTAACCAATTTTTCTTTTCGTGTATCCTGCAGACGAACTGAGGTTGGCGAAAGAAAAGATAAAGCGATTTTTCCTGGCTTTCCCCGGGTATTATGGCCTTCAAACGTTGTATAAATTCAGTTCGGTGGAATTGATCATTTTATAGGGCTTGCTAAACTAAAGTTGTAAATGCCAACTAAAGAGCGTTTTGAAGAATATTTTCCCCAAAAGGCCCAAGATTTAAAGTATCTTTTCTTTACAAATATATCTGTAAATTTGTGCACATGGATTAATGCAACCTGAGTTCTCCATTATCTACGTTGCGGTGAACAGCACAGGTTTAGAGGTAGATCGATCCAGTTAAAGTCCCAACTGTGTGTTTACTGTATGCACTTAGGCAAATAGCTTATGCTGAGTCTCGATTTTCTCATTCTTCCAGGGTTGTGAGAATTCAAAAATGTATACATACTGCTCAATAAATGTTACGATATTTAATTCTTTCAGTAATACTACTGTGCTCATTCGTATTATATCTTAAACCCTGCTTTGTAGGCATTCCTTAGTGCTTTTATTGTTTTTGTTATTATTTAATTGACAAATCATAATCGTATATATTTATAGGGTAAAGTGTGATGTTTTAATATATGTATACAATATGAAATGACTAAATCAAGATAATTAACATATCCATCACCTCACTTATTTTTTGTGGTGAGACATTTAAAATTTACTCTCAGCAATTTTGAAATATACAATACATTATTATTAACTATAGTCACCATGCTATGAAATAGATCTCAAAAACTTATTCCTCCTAACTGAAACTTAGTACCCTTTGAACAGCATCTTCCCATCCCCTCTTTTCTATTCTCCCTCTACCCCAGCAGGCTTCTGATAACTACCATTCTACTCACTACTTCTATGAGTTTGACTTTTTAGGATTCCACACATAAGTGAGATCATGTGGTATTTGTCTTTCTATGCCTGGCTTATTTCACTTAGCATAATCCAGGTTCATCCACATTGTCACAAATGACAGAATTTCCTTGTTTTGTAAGGCTGAATAGTATTCCATTGTGTATATAAACCACATTTTCTTTATTTGTCCACTGATGGATACAGGTTGATTCCATAGCTTGGCTGTTGTGAATAATGCTGCAATGAACATGGAAGTGCAATTATCTCTTCAACATACTGATTTCAGTTCCTCAGGATATATACCCAGAAGTGGGATTATTGGATCATATGGTAATTTTATTTTTAATTTTTTGAGGAACCTCCATATTGTTTTCAATAGTGGCTGTACTAACTTACATTCCCACTAACAGTGGGCAAGTGTTTTTTCTCCACATCCTCACCAACTCTTACCTTTCATCTTTTCAGTAATAGCCATTCTAACAGGTGTGAGGTGATTTCTCATTGTGGTTTTAATTTGCATTTCCCTAATAATTAATGATGCTGAACATTTTTTCACAAACCTGTTGGCTATTTGCATGTCTTCTTTTGAGAAATGTCTATTCAGATTCTTTGCCCATTTGTTAATCAGGTTGTTTTCTTGCTATTGAGTTGAGTTCCTTATATATTTTGGATATTAACTCCTTATCAGATGTATGGTTTGCAAATATTTTCTATCTGTGGGTTATCTCTTCACTCTGCTAGTTGTTTCCTTTACTTTACAGAAGCTTTTTAGTTTGATGCAATCCCATTTGTCTATTTTTGCTTTTGTTGCCTGTGCTTTTGAGGTCATGTCCAAAAAATTTCCCAGATCATTGTGGTAGAAGTTTTTCCGTATCTTTTCTTCCAGTAGCTTTACAGTTTTGGGTCTTAAAACATTTAAGTCTTTAATCCATTTTAAGTTGAGTTTTGTATATGGTGTGAGATAAGGGTCTAATTTCATTCTTCTGCATATGGGCATCCAGTTTTCCTAACACCTTTTATTAAAGAGATTGTCCTTTCCCCATTGTGTGTTCTTGGCACCTTTGTCAAAAATCAATTGTCTGTAAATGCATGGATTTATTTCTGAACTGTCAATTCTGTTCTGTTGGTCAATATATTTGTTTTTATGCCAATGCCATGCTGTTTTGATTACTATAGCTTTGTAGTATATTTTGAAGTCAGGTAGTTTGATGCCTTCAGCTTTGTTCTCTTTGCTCAAAATTGCTTTGGCTATTTGGGTTCTTTTATGATTCCATACAAATTTGAGAATTTTCTATTTCCATGAAAAATGACATTGGAATTTTGACAGGGACTGCATTGAATCTGTAGATTGCTTAGGGTAGTATGGACATTTTAACTATATTAATCCTTCCAATCCATGAACATGGGATATCTTCCATTTTCTTCAGTTTCTTTCACCCATGTTTATAGTTTTCAGTATACTGATCTTTCACCAACATGATTAAATTTACACCTGTTTGTCTTGTTTTGTTTTTATTTTTCCTACTGTAAATGGGATTGTTTTCTTAACTTCTTTTTTGCATAGTTTGTTGTTAGCACATAGAAATGCTTCTTTACTGAATTCATTTATTAGTTCTAACAGTTTTTTGGTGGAGTCTTTAGGGTTTTCTGTATATAAGATCTTGTTGTCAACAAACAGAACCAATTTAATTTCTTCCTTTCCTGTTAGGATGCTTCTTATTTCTTTCTCTTGCTTAATTGCTCTGGCTAGAACTTCCAGTACTATGTTGAAAAGAAGTGGTGAGAATGGGCATCCTTTTCTTGTTCCTGATCTTAAAGTAAAAGCCTTCAACTTTTCACCATTGAGTATGTTAACTGTGGGCTTGTCACATATGGCCTTTATTGTGTTTGGTACATTCCTTCTATACCTAATTTGTTGATAATTTTCATCGTGAAAGGACGTTGAATTTTGTCAAATGCTTTTTCTGCATCTATCACAATGATCATATGATTTTTGTCCTTCCTTCTGTTACAGTGATGTATCACATTTACAGATTTGCATATGTTGAAACCATCCTTGCGTCCCAAAAATAAATCCCACCTGATCATGGTGAATTATTCCTTTAATGTGTTTTTTAATTCAGTATGCTAGTATTTTGTTGTGGATTTTTGCATCTATATTCATCAGAGGTATTTGCCTGTAATTCTTTGGTACTTTTAAAATGTATATAGTTTATCTCCCTAAAGATTCTAAAGTAATCTGAGTACTGAGATCATGTCTTTTATTTTTGTAAATATTTTGTAAATACCCCCAACCCACCCTCCATCCCCTACTTCCCTACTCCCCCACCCATTGATGGAGTCAGCACTTTTTCTACCTATTCATAATGCATCAACTTCTAATGTGTAAAGATTATAATGGGTTCAGTCTGTGTGCTGGTCAGCAGATTGTGGATGCTTAAAAAATCTTGAACATTTGTAGTTTTGAGGCTGGTGCAGTGGCTCACACCTGTAATCCCAGCACTTTGGGAGGCCAAGGCTGGAGGATTGCTTGAGGCCAGGAGTTTGAGACCAGCCTGGGCAACATAGCAAGACCCTGTCTCTACAATAAATTTTTAAAATTAGCTAGTCATGGTGGTATATGCCTGTAATCCCAGCTACTCAGGAGGCTGAGGCTGGAGAATCTCTTGAGCCCAGAAGTTCGAGGCTACAGTGAGCTATGATCACACCACTGCACTCTAGCCTGGGCAACAGAGCAAGACCCTGTCCATAAAAAGATAGAATTTTCTTTCTTTCTCACATTCAGGAGCTTGAGAGATAGTCTCTCCAGGGCTGATATTATGTGCCAAAATTTAAGGACATAAGCTTCTATTTTATTGCTCCACTGGCTTTCATCACAGTGGTGTTTAAGGGTGGTACCTCAGAATACTGTTCAGTCAGACAAAAGACCCTCTAAAAATTTTAAGGCTATGCCTCACAGGTCCTCTCATTCAAACAATAGGGCTTCTAAGGACAGTTCTTTGTCCTTCAGCAGAAGCCCAACATAGAGAGAGACATCTCAAAGAAATTTGTGGGTATGGCTTTTATCTTATGGACCAAAACCCAGTAAGATTCACAAAAGATTCACAATTTTTTTTTTAAGAGAACTGTATTGTCAGAAACACTTTAAGCTTGGGCCAAAAGAGAAAGTGCAAAAAGGAAAAAGGCCTTTGGACCCCCACATTTTTACAAGCAGGAAGCAGGCTGAGAAAACTATGTACATGCAAACACATGCTACCTTTCATGATAAAAGGATGACTTAGAGAATGAGTCCAGAGGGTGGAACCAAAAGCCATAGAGAATTATTCCCAGGCTTTGAATGTGGAACTGCAAAACTTGTACCCAAGTGGATTTCAGAATTTCTATGAACCAGTGATTTCTAGGTGCCTCCTGTTTTCCATCTGCTGGAACAGGAGTGTCTATACTATACCAGTTATCCTGTCTGTCCCACCACTTACATTGGTTGTTGTGAGAAAAGAGCATATAACTTTTGTCTTTAGTTCACAGAACTTCAGATTGAGAGGTATGTATTTCAGTAGCTGTATATAAGGAATTACACCCAAGAATGCTCCTATGCCCCTGGACCTATGTAAAGGGTAAGATTCTGAACTTTGAGTTGATGCTATAATGGGATAAGACTTTTGGGCCTTGAGAGGGGTGAGTTTATTTTGCATGTGGGAGAACTATAAATAATTTGTGACCAGAGGGTGGACTGTGGTGGTTTTAAAATATGTCCACAAACACTTTGATGTCTGTATTAGTTTTCTGTTGCTGCAGTAACAAATGACCACAAACTTAATGGCTTAAACAACCCAAATTTATTATCTTACATTTCTGGAGGTCAGAGGTCCAAAATGGGTTTTATAGGGTTAAAGTCAAAGGCTGCTTTTCTTCTGGAGGCTGTAGGGGAGAATCCATTCCTTGCCTTTTCCAACTTCTATGGGCTGTATGCATTCCTTGACTCATGGCCATATCACTCTGACCAACTTCCACCATTACATTTCCTACTCTGACAGTCACTCTCACTCTGACCCTCCTGCCTCCTTCTTATAAGGACCCTTGTGATTACATTGAGCCTGCCCACATAATCTAGGATAATCTCCTTATCTCAAGATCTTTAATTACATCAACAAACTCCTTTATTCCATGTGAGGTCACATAGTCACAGGTTCTGGGGATTAGAATGTGGATATCTTTAGAGGGCAATGATTCTGTCCACAAAGCTCCTTCCTTCAAGAGGTGGCATCTACTCCCCTCCCCTTGAATGTTGGCTGGGTTTAGTGAGCTACTTATAATGAATAGAGTATGGCAGAAGGGATGGTGTGACACTTACAAAACTAAGTCATAAAAAACATTGTGGCTTCCTCCCTGCTCTCCCCTGAACTACTCCCTCTGAGAGAAACCAGATGACATGTCATACAGACACTCAAGCAGTCCCATGGAGATGTCCAAGTGGTGAGGAGCTATTGCCAATAGCCAGCATGGAATTAAGGCCTCCTGCCAACAGCCATGTGAGTAAACCATCTTGGAAAAAGATTCTCCAGCACCTTTGAGCCTGCAATTTACTGCAGTCCTGGCCAACAGTTTGACTACAGCCTCATGAGAAACTCTGAGCCAAAACCACCGAGTGAAGCCATTCCTGAATTCCTGACCACAGAAACTGCAAGATAATGTTTACTGTTTTAAGCTGCTAAATTGTGGGGTGATTTCTCATGCAGCAATAGATAATTAATACAGTCCCCGCTGTAGTAGCCCAGCTACTTGGGCGGCTGAGGCAGAATTGCTTGAGCCCTGAAGTTGAGAGTCCAGCCTGGGCAACATAGCAAGACTCTGTGTCCTTTGAAAAAAAAAATTTTAAATAAATAAATAAAATAATATTAATACAATCCCCTAGGCCACATATTGATCTATGATGGCTGCTTAAATTCCAGCTATTACCTCTACATTCCAGCCTGCAGGATGAAGGAAATGGAGAAAGGTATGCTCCTTCCCTTAAATGATATTTACTGGAAGTTCCATGTGCCTCTTTCACTTACATCTCATTGTCTATGAGATATAGCATATCAAGCTGCAAGAGAGACTAGGAAACATAGTATTTATTCTGGGAAGCCACGTGCCCAACTGAAAATTAGTTCTAATACTGTGTGGGAATGGGAAAACAGATATTGGGGCACAATTAGCAATCTCTGTCATAATGGTGATTATAAGGGTCATGAAAGGCAAAGTCCAGCATACACCCATCGACGTTTTTCCCGTTCTTAACTAAGTATTTCCGTTGGCCAAAGTGATATTTACACACCCATCACTGTGATCTCTCCAAGGAATCATGCCAATCGTTTATGAGTCACTGGAAAACCCAGCTAACATACTGGGAAAAGAAAATCAATTGAGACTTTTTCCTTACAAAGTTCTTTTCAGAGACACTGCTAAAGATTAATTTACAATGGGCATTTTGCCTAAAGGCTCTTAAATTTTCTAAATGTTGCTTTCTGTGTGCATTCTTTGGGGTATTGTCAGCAAATACCAGATGATGTTTTCCTTCATGCAAGGGATCAGGGGGGACATCATTACGACATTAGAAGCTGCAAGGAAAGCAATCAGGTTCCTAATCTCTTATTTTTCCCTTCACATACAAACCATTTTAGGTAGCCACATTAAGTGGACTTTTAAAATTTTATTTAATGATATACTTAACTCTAATCACGAACATCTAAGACTGCCTCCTTGTACATTTTAGCCAAACTAAATTAGGAATGTATATTCCCATAAATATATTGTATTATAAAAACCGAATAGAAATGATTTTTAAATGGCTTATTTGCAAAGCATATGTTATCGTTCCATTATGTCACTGTGAAAATCGAACGCACTGTAATTCCCAGACAATCTGCTTGTAATTGGTCCCAGTGGTCATTAGATGGCTCTGTTACTGTAGAGTTCAGACTACAGAGTCCAAGGGTCAAAGGATTACAAATGTGGCTTGGCATATGGCTTTTCATTTCATTTTCACATAAGATCCTCCATTTTCATCCGGATATTTAGTCAGCAGTTACCGAGATGTACATAAAATACAGTGAATCTCACCAGATTCCACTATAAAAGGACTCAGTCTGTGTTCATGTAATCTATGATGTCATGCATTGTACTATGTTTAAAAAATGTACATTCTGTAAGGAATTTAAGACTCAAAGGCAAAGGTTATGAGTGTTCTGTAAAGTACTCCAATCCCACAGTGCTCAATAAATTTTAAATAACAAAAAGTAAAGTTACAAATTCTAAAGTCTTATTTCAGCATCCTATGGATGATAATGTTAATAATTTATTTTGATCCCATCTCCTGTGAATAAATTCTGTAAGAGTATTTTCTTGCTTGCAGCTTGCTACACATGAAGTTTTCTTAGGTGGCTGCCAAGTATCCTGGGATAGCTGTTTTCCCGGGATTCGGATCTGTTCTTTTAGTTTTTCATGGGAATTTGTGGCTGTGATTGAACCCAAGAAGCCCAAGATCACTTAACTTGGAAAACAGATCAAAAGTAGATTTTCATTTTGTGTGGCTGAGTATTTGGTTTTCTGAATCTATCAGCCAATGTATGTTCTTAAGTGTATAGTAACTGAGCTGATTTACTATAAATTTCTTTCTAGGCCAGAAGGATACATATGTGACTCCTCAAATCAGTTGTTCTCAAACTTGAGCATGCATCAGAATCACTAGGAGGGCTTACTAAAAAAAAGATTGCTGTACTCCATCCCCAGATTTTCTGATTCAGTAGTTCTACGTTAGGGCCTGTCAATTTTCATCTCTAACAAATTTCCAGCTGATTTTTATGTTGCTGGTCTTGGGACCACACATTGACACCCACTGCCTTAAATAAAATTTGGGCATTAAATGGTCCTATAAGTAATTTGTCATAAAGCCTTTATTTTACCCATTTATGCTTCCTACAAACAAAACCTAGGCTGTGTTGGCAGTCTGTTCTGTTGAAGTTGTACAAGTTCCTAAATAATACTCCATTTTAAAAAACTCTTAGAACAAAATGAGTAATAATCTACTCATTTTGAAAATAAATATTAAGTCTAAAGAAAAGCTCTGTATTCTGAAGCTAGCTAGCTTCAGTACCCACAGCAGTCATCATTCTGTTACATTTAGAAACATGCGTCTTCTAAAATAATCATTTGTGAGGCAATAACACTTATTCTTTTCACCCAAAGGAAACAGAAATAACAACAGGAAGCACTGGGCAGCCTTAGGCCAATTCTTTGTGGAAAGCACATTTAATTCAATGTTACACAACTCAAACACAGAGGGTGGTTAGGAAATCAGAAAGGCACTTAAGTAACTTCAACCAGGAATACTTAACAAAGAGAAGTATCTTGAAATCATGGATGGTCTAGGAATATCTGAGAGGTAAAGAACTGACTCCTAATATGGCAACTTGTCAGGAACGTTCAAAGTTTCCCATTATTGTGCACAGATCCTGAGTCTGGACATAAATGATCTCCAAAAGAGCTGAGCACAGTCCCTTTGTGCTGTGCTATCCAATGCCTGAATGCTGGTTAGCTGTTCACCCTACATACCAAAACCAACTCGCTATCTTGTGAACAGAGCTACACATTATCCCCACATACAAACAGTACTGGTCTTCAAGGCCCATGAACCTCATTCCAGTAGCTCAGACAAGACTGCTACTGATTTTATTCATCCTTTATACATTTCCTTCCCCCTTTAATATAGTGTCTTCATATAAACCATCTTACCTAAAGAAAATGTCCCACTAATACTCTCATGGACTCTGTCTCAGTAGCTGAAAGTTATAGTTAGGTTCTAAACTTCTTGGATTCATGGTTATCCCTCCTCCTCCCCCATTTATCCCTCTACCAAATTCCCATTCCCTACAGTAAGGAGTAATCCATGGGTGAGACGGCTCAGTCATTGCCCTGTTCCTAATTCCAGCGTGTACTCTCTATGTTAACACAAGGATACAGAATATACATTTCAGCTACTTCCTGTGGATTCCTCTTCCCTAATATGTGGATGCAAATGTGTGCAAAGTGAAGTAAGAAATAATAACTAAATGGAGCTTAAATGCTACGTCAGGAGACATAACTATTAACAAAAGTTGGAGAAGGGGTTTAGAGAGAGGATAGGATGAGACAGTTATTGAGAAAGGTGATATGGAATGACATCTGCTCTTGCCAAAGTCAGATCTCTCAGATCTCCCAACTAGAGAAACAAACCGTATCAATATCCCACAGAATCTGGACTACATATTTGATGCCAGAGTAAGTCCCAACATCTTAGAATGTTGATACTGAAAGAGATCTTCAAGATTGGTTGGTCAAAATTCACCATTTTTCAAACTAGAAAACTGAGCCCCAGGGAGAAGAAAGTGACTTGTCTTAATTAAGGTTAAAGATTCCTTACCTGTAACACTGAGGCCAGGACTGAGATTTTCTGCTCATCAGACCACTGTTTATAAGTCTTCCCCTTTTTCTTGGGCAGTGGGGGGGTGGTTTTTAATGTTAGATGTATGTCAACACCAACATAACAGTGCTCTTGCTGGGACAAAAGAACAGTCCCTCCTCCTCAGGAGAGGTCCAGTGTGCCCATACATCCACCCCCACAGGCTTCCAGGATGAGAGAGCCCCTTATCAAGCCAGCAACTGGGCAGTGACTTGCTATGAATGGTGCTATATCCCTCCAAGTGTCTGTATACCCCAAGTCTGTGTGGTTTTCTATGCTTCTTTCTTTGCCATCACATAAACTTACAAATATAATGAAAGTATTTTTATATACATGTTCCTTTAGACTAAACAAACCTTATCGTGGTTTCAGGTGCCCCAATGAGAAAAGTAAAACAAAATTGCACTTGTGGCCTCTCAGATCAAAGACTGAGTTAAATGAGGTTGTCCAGCCCCTAGAAGAACAGGCCACACATGCTGATACAACTGGCCCATCATTCCATCCTGGCACTTATGCCCAGCAGACTCACTGGAATGATTCCTTCACAAGACACCCAAGAGGTAGTAGATAAATCCATGGATGGATATAGCACACAGAGGCACAGGGTTGAGTACGTGGAGGTACCTTGGACAAGGAGCAAAAGGCCTGAAGGGTAGAGCCATACCTCTGGCTCTAACCATAGCACTCTCCCATGGAGGAAAAGCATTTGGTCATAGGAGAAATCCCCAGTACATAGCAAATGTCTACAGCAGCGTGGGTGCGGCAGTAGGAGGTAAAGAGGTGGTGCTGGTCTAACGTTGGCACACTTCTTCTAAACAAACCTCCAGCGTGGAGCTGCCAATGAGGCAAATCTGAAGGGTTGTGATTATAAACCGGGGGATGCTGGCACATCCCCCAGGCCATGCACGACCCCTGAGGGGCCCTGCCATCCTCACTCCCAACAGGTCAAAAAATTAGGTAGCAAGGACTCCCCTTGTGAGAGAACCATAGCTGGACTGAGGGGATGTCAAAAGGCACAGGCAGCTCTAACCGTTCAGCTCTCGCCTGACCCCTTCTTCAGCCTGAGAGCAGGAAGAGGAGATAGAGGTCCAGATGACACACCTGGGCAGCAAAAACCCAGCAGTTCCTACCATGGCTGCTAAGAGTCAGGCCCAAGAACCATAAACTTATGAACTCAGGGTAGAGCCAAGGCTTGGTGTCCCTTCCTCTGGATTCAGAGGCCTCGGCCCTGCCCTTCTCTACAGGGAGAATAGCCTGATGAGGACAGCTGGCTTCTCACTGAGGTAATGAAGAGTACCTGCTCGGCTCCACAGTCACCCTCAAGTTAAGCAGGAAGAATCCCTGCAGGAGGCATTCTGAGGACAAAGGCTGAGGAGCTCTGCTTATTAGGACACATCACAGGTTTTAAATTATACACATTCCCTCACACGCAACACACACACACACACGCACAGAGACCCACACTTCCACATACTGACATCCTCCCAACCCACCCCACTCCAAGCCCCAAATCCCACCCCACAAATACTGTCCTCTGTAAACATGACAGCAGAGACTCCCGCAATCCTGGCACAGTCTGATAATGATCTGAGGATGACTGCTGGTCATTAAGTGCCCCGGTAGGTGATATTGGTGAAGGTGGACGTGGCCTCCTTATACAGTGGGTTGTTGGCCTGTGGGGAGAACAGAAAAGTATCTTACAGTGAATTCCTCAGTCCTTCCTCAGCCCCTGAATTTCAGCTGAGAAGTCTGCCTGAGACACCCTTCTCTAGAATATACCACCAATAAACAGGTTAATGCTCATTTTACTCACACTTCAGCACTTAGGATAGGAATGGATAGGAAATAACAAGAGGAGAGAGAAGGCGGAATGCCATCCTACCACTAATTTTTTTTTTTTTTTTTTTTGAGACAGTCTCACTCTGTTACCTGGGCTAGAGTGCAGTGGCGTCGTCATAGCTCACTGCAACCTCCAACTCCTGGACTCAAGCGATCCTCCCGCCTCGGCCTCCCGGAGTGCTAGGGCTACAGGCATGAGCCACCACACCCGGCCCTGCCACTATTTCTAAGGGGTTAAATTCAGCCCATCAATGTTTGGTGATCCCACAACATTCTAGGATAGCTTTTACCCAACCTCTCCATTTCTCCCCCCATTCCCCACTCTCTTTTGCCCTTCTCCCCTTTTCATTCTGATAGTGCTGGGGGATGTTAAATGTAGCAGGTGGTGGTCAGAACACAGAGGACAGCTTTTGCTCAAATAAGTCTTAATTTGTTTTCATTTCATCACTTTAAGCAATACTCAATGTTATCAGGAAAAAGACCCTCACTAGGTTTCCCAAATTATTTTCCAACAAAAAATGACAAAAATCTCATAAAGTCTAGTAATTGTTAATAGTAACTTAAAGAAGCACAGCACATTCTTGTGTGCCTCAGAGGTTCAGGATGTTCTACATTGTCCTAGCAGAAACATCTCAGTTTCTTGGGAACCAAAATCAAAAGATCTAGAAACACTGGAACCTATACTCCTACAGTGTAGCAACTGGCTAGAGCCAAGGAGCAGCTGCCCCTTTAGTTAGGACACATGTTTTCTAGTTTGCTGGAATCCTTACCACTCACCCTTCTCTCCCCTAAACAGAGGCAAAGTGTGACTTGCCATCGTGTCTGTGCTACTGTGGACTTTAGAGCCACAAAGCCCTGGGGTTGCCATCAAATGGGAACAAACTTGCAGCCCAACCCTGGACATTCAGGGATTCAAACGGACATTTGGAAGGTCCAGAAAAAAATCAAAATGCAGAAGATGAGCCAAAGAAGAAGAGAGTAAAATTAAGTCTACAGAAGGTTCTCAATGCTTGTTTAATTGGATTAAATCAGGACAAAATGCAAGGAGCATTAAGACTGGAGTCTAATTTGGAAGTGACCATCTTACCGTTTGAGGAACAAGAAGAGAATGAGGTGGAATGACATCCTGCCACTATTTCTAAAAGGCTGACCCAAAAAGTAATTCCTTTAGTAACCTAATTCCTTCCCACAATCAGGCAACCTGCTTAACTTCTCTGTGCTCAATTTTCTTATCTATAAAATGGGAATAATAATACTGCCCACCACATAGAGTTGTTATAGGGATGAAATTATTTATTTAAAATTTTTTTTTATTTTTTATTTTTTTAGAGACAGGGCCTCACTCTGTCGCCCAGACTGGAGTGCAGTGGCATCATCACAGCTCACTGCAACCTCAAATTCCTGGGCTCAAGTGATCCTCCTACCTCAGCCTCCCAAGTTGGTGGGAGTATACCACCATCCCCAGCTAATTTTTTTTTTTAATTTTATGTAGAGGCAGGGTCTCGCTATGTTGCCCAGGCTGGTCTCCAACTCCTGGCCTCAAGCGATCCTCCCACCTTGGCCTCCCAAAGTGCTGGGATTATAGGTGAGAGCCACCATGCCTGGCTGGATGAATTAATTTAATACGTAAAAATATTTAGAACAGTTCCTGGCACATGGTAAATCCTCAATAAATGTTAGCTATTATATTTTTTCCTATTTGTGTTTAATGCTTTGGATTTCACTAGTGTATAATGTATTCTATGCTCTCAGAGTAGGTTTGTCCTGTCTCCCTCAATTGGAGAATAAGTTTGTTTTTCATTTCTTCAGCATCAGAGCAGAGCTGGGTCCCATCTGTGTTCGCTCAGTACTCACTGACATGGTACCTCATCACCGTGTGGTAGAGGATCAGGTGGTTTTCAGGAAGCTCAAGGACAAGGGACAGTCAGACCATCTCCCAATTTCCAGAACAGAGGATAACTGGAAAACTATGGTGCTGGTTGAACCTGGCCACCCTAAGTATCTGCTGCTTCCACTTCAGGTTCTTGAACCAACAGCTTTAGAAAACACTCAGCCCAGCCCAGCCCAGCCCAGCCTCTTACCGTGTCCCATTTTGCTCTGGCTCGTTCTTCCTCAAATTTAGCAAACTCTTTTCGGTCATGGATGGTGATGAGGAGCTTCCAGATTAGCAGAGTGGCAAGGCCAATGAGCAGAATGGCCCCCATCACTGAAAGCAGGACCACCAGGATGTCAGGGCCCTTGGGACACTCTGTCAGGAAGAAGCACAGAGCAGGGCTGTTGTGAATGAAGCAGCAATCCCTGGAACTGGCTATGAAAAAGGTGTTCTTGACAAAGCAATAAAAGTCTTTAAAGGAAACAGGACAGTTTTTAAAAAATTAATTATTTTCTTAAAAAGGGGGCAATCTTTAGGATAGCAATAATCTGTCCTGAGTGGTTTAAATCAGAGGTCTCGAACTGGTCACCCCTGGACAGAATCCAGCCATACCTTGGGTGAGGGTTCACCCAAGCATTTATTTTAAAAATTGATTTTACAGCCAGGAATGGTGGCGCACGCCTGCAGTCCCAGCTACTGGGGAGGCTGAGGCAGGAAGATCACTTGATCCCAGGAGTTCCAGGTTGCAGTGAGCTATGGTTGAGCCTGTGAATAGCCACCGCACTCCACCCTGGGCAATGCAACAAGACCCCATATCTAAAAATAAAATAATAATAATAATTATTACAACATTGAAGAATCAGGAGATTATCCCCCTAAAATTTCAGATTATTCTTCCCTTTAAAAAAAAATCAAAAGATCTAGAAACACTGGAACCTATACTCCTACAGTGCAGCAATAGGCTCGAGCCAAGGAGCAGCTGCCCCTTTTAGCTGGGACACGTGATTTCTAGTTTGCCAGAATCCTCAACACTCACCCTTCTCTCTCCTAAATGGAGGCAAAGTGAGATTTGCCATTGTGTCTGTGCTACTGTGGACTTTTGAGCCAGACTGCTAGGTTTGAATCCTGGCTTACGACTTAACTTTGCTATGTGGGCTTTGGCAAATTACTTAACCTTTGTGGGTGTCTGTTTCCTGCTTCTCCATCTTTAAGATGGAGAAAGTGATAGCACTGACTTTAACAAGTTGTTATGCAGAATAATTTAGTTAAATATATTTAAAGAACTCAGAACAGTGCCTCACACAGAATAAGTGCTAAATAGATATCAGCTACCATTGTAACTGATGTTTTTCTTATACCCAGCTGTTTTCACTAATTTATTTGTCTACTTAGCCTCTGTAGGCATTTGTGTCTGTTACCCTGGTTCAGATATTTACATTCCTGAGGGCTATGAATCTAATGACCTTTTTAGCATCCTTAGAGACCAGGAGGCCTGCCAGCCAAGACAATATTTTGGGTTCTTTCCCAAAATATTTAGTCATCTAAAATCATAACCCTATTGAAAGCTGACTTCCTGTTTAACCCCAGTCAACAACCAACACAGACAGAGGCATGTCACCCCTCTGAGGGTCAAGCTGAGTATACTCTGCAGAGCTCTGCTTCCCATAAACATCACGTGTCTGAGAGGTGACCTCACTCCAGTAACCTCAAGTGTTATGAAACCAGGTGTTTGTATATGTGAGTATTGATGAACCTAGAGAGGAAGTCACATCCACTTTTCAACACTGCCTCCCACCTTCTTCTCTAAACACACACCCTCTGCTCACCACACACTACACAGCAACAACCACCACCACAAACCCAAGCTGGCCATCTCCCAACCCACCAAATTACAACCTGTCTATAATTAAAGGAGAGTCTGGAGAGACGCTGTGAGGTTCCAGTGTCCAAGTTCCCAGGAGTGAAGGACCCCAGTTCTTCTGGGAAAAGTAATTATGAATTCTCTAGAAGATTGGGGTGAGGCTGACCCTCAAACCTCAAAGTGAAATCTCTTCAATTCTGCATATTAGTATGGGCAGGACAGGTAGAGTGCCAGAAGGTCTTCAGGGGAAAAACATCTGTTAACTATCTGTCCTGGAAGGAGTGGGTGGCAGGCTTCCTGGAAGCAGAAGACAAGGTCAGGCAGTCTCTGGAGGGCCCTCTCAGCCACAGCAGTCGATCCATGGTGAGTGACTCGAGGTCAGGGAAGTCTGGGTAGCGTTGGCAGATTTAGCAAACAAAACTACAGGAAGCCAAGACAAATTTGACTTTCAGATAGACAGTGAATTCCTTTTTTCTATAAGTATGAAATACTGCTTGGGACATACTGTATTTTATCTGGCAACCCTATCTGGGAATGATGACCCAGCTCAGGAGCCCATTCCATGTGGCTAAACTCCACTTGGCCAATGCCAAACTATTTGGCAATGCTCTCTTTACTGCCCTGCAGTGGCTCAGCCCTTCAAAGAGAGCATCTGCAAGAGCACGAGTTGGGGAAGAGAAAGAATAATCTCCCCCTATGCTCTGGGACCCCAACTGCTACATGCTGCTCAAAGACAGAGCCCCTGGAAATGGTTGGGGTAGGGGATGAGAGGGGAGGCAGAGTCTGGAATTCCAGGGCAACAAGACAGGAAATGTGGGTCTATGGATCTGATGTCCTATCTCCTAACATGGAAGAAGGGGTCTACTGGCAGTGAACCTGAAGTTACCCACCAGGGGTTATTTGTACCATCCCAGGTTATATCACCTGTGCTCCTCACAACTTCAGGCAATAGACTCCAGGCTCAAAATACCAAGCCAAATGATTGTGGTAAGTGATACAGCAGGAGCACCAGCAAGGATTGTTGTAGCAAAGAGATGAAATAATGTTAAACCCCAAAGCAAAGACACACCACCCTTCTGAAATAAGAAGGGACAAAGGTACAAATAGAATAAGTGTGGAAAAATCATGCAATGTGTTAATGTGGGTGAGTGGGCAGGTATGAGGAAGTCATGGTCAAGCCAAGCCACATCTGTTCCCCCACAGATATACCCAGATTCCCCTCTCCTCTGCCCCACATCAGCTTTCCCTTGAATCACTAAATAGAATTAAGGTGATGCCCTTTTTATACCTTCCTTCTCCCTTATAAAGGGTGAAAGCTCTGGGAAGGGCTGACAAATAATATTCCAGATGGGGGACAATGGTCTCCTCTACCCACAGAGACAGCAACTCCCCAGGTGACACAGACGTGGCAGTCCCACCCTAAGGAAGTGCACCATGCGGTATCTCCTCCAGGCTTTTCTGCTGCCGGTTTCCCACCTTCATGCCCTCCCTTCCCCATGCAGCCAGAATTCTCCTAAAAAATATCTAGATGTGTATAAGCCCACTTGTCCTATAGGACTAATCCCTCCTATTAATTCATTCAAAACCTATTTGTAGATGAATGAGCTAAGTACAGGGATATAACAATAGATAAGACAGACACGGTTCCTATGTTCCTGGAGCTTATGATCTACTGAGCAGATGATTAAAGCAGCAATTTAATCGTGTGATGAAGGCCCTTCTAAGGGAAGTACAGATGCTCTGAGAATCAAACAGAAGCACCAAACCTCATCAGCGGTAGGTATGGAGGCCAAAGAAGGTCTGAGAAGGCTCCTCAGAGGAAAGGACATGTCTGAAGCAGAGGGATTCAAATGTTGGGGTTTACCCAAATTACCAAAAGCACCAGTAAAGAACACAGAGGCGTAGACAAACTCTGCATGAGCCAAATGTGGCCTGCCACCTGTTTTTGTAAATATAGCCATGTCCATTCATTTACATATTGTCTATGGCTGCTTTCCTGCTAAAATAGCAGAACTGAGTAGTCACGGCAGAGACCGTATGGCCCACAAAGTTTAAAATACTTAGCATCTGGCCCTTTACAGAAAAGGTTTTCTGGCCCCTAGTCTAAAAGCTGATTTGAAGAAATTCCTACAGCTGTAAAGGTCAAGAGACCAACTGATTTTGCCTCTGCTTTCAAAGATTGTTCCTTCACTCCCAAACATTCTTGTCTACCCCCAACCACCCCATGGCCCTTATCCCACCGCAATGTCATTACTGACTTACATGCTTGTCTCCCCCACAGCCTATAAGTGCCATGTCTGCCTTATTTCCTGTTATATTCTCAGCACCTTGGACGGTGCCTGATATATAATAAGTACTCGAAAATATTTTCTAATAAAACATACATTAATCTGTATGGGATTAAGGGAAAGGAAGGCTACAAAGGTGGTGAGGGGAAGCAAGCAAATCTACAGTGTTGGATGGTGATGAACCTGGGGTTGGTCTGTGTATGATGGGATGGGCCCCTCCTACTTCCAAAGGGCCTTGACAGCAAGCCTTTTTAGCGCTCAGAGAAAGCCTTGGGTTAGTGCCCCAAACCCACCCCTACATCCTGCAGTGAACCAGGTGAGGTCAATGCCTCCAACCATCAGGCCTTCCTCTGAAGCAACAGGCAGGCTGCTCTTGGCAACCATCTCACTTTTTTTTATTTTTTTTATTTTTTAGAGACGGGGTCTCGCTCTTGCTCAGGCTGGTCTTGAACTCCTAACCTCAAGTGATCCTCCCACCTCAGCCTCCCAGAGTGCTAGGATTATAGGCGTGAGCCACCGTGCCTGGCCAACCATCTCCCGTTTAGTAGAGCAGATGTGCAAAGTCCTAAAATTAAAATTCTTTACTTCTTGACATTATCACCTCAAAAAATACCATGATGTATTTTATTCATTGATGAGATCCATACCTACCTTCTTCTTCTCCCTACCTACCTCTTTATTTTTCCATCTCCTTGATTAGCAAGTCACTTTCTTGCTAATACTTGTATTTATAAATCCCCCCTACCCAGATGGCAGACCCTAACTTACCACTTGTAAGGCCAGGCTTAATCTGTTCTGTTAAAGAGGGGTGACGGGTAGAAATTCCTGCCTAACATGGTTCTCCCTCGCCCTGGGGCGGGGGCAGGGGCCCTCAGGGTTCCCTCACCTGGCTCTTCTACCACATACAGGATGGACTTTCCACTGGAGTCTTCATAGTACTGGAATCTGACGACACAGTCATCCTCGTTCTTGTAGGTACAATTCACTGCGTCCTTGCCAGTGTCCTCTGGGGGAGGGGAGACAGAGGAGTAAAAAAATGGGGCAATAACTGGAAGATGGGGCCACCCTAATCCTCTATCACAGGACTTCTGAGAAAGGATGTGGCAGGAGCCCTGTGCCTGACACGTACAAGATGCCTAGATTCGAGATGGCTGTTGTGTCTGACAATTGCCACTCACTGACCCTCACTGATATATTTTGTCCTGCACAGGCCCTTTTTGGTCCCTTTTTGGTGAAAGGGACATGATATAACAGTATTACACAATCTAACTCAAAGTCTGGCTTCACCACCTACCAGCTGTGTGATCTTGGGTAAGTTACTTGACCTCATCAAGTCTTTCTTCATCTATAAAAAGAAAATGATACCCACATCTCACAGGGTTGGTGGAGAGTTAAACGGCATAAAGTGAACAGTGCCCAACATACAGTAGGTGTTCCCTTCCCTCTCTTTCCTTTCTCTGCGTGCTCAGTGATTCTCAATAGTTTGCTTATGTAGCTCTTATACTTCTTCCATCTCTGTTTCTGATCCAGCATGCCTCCCCATGGCTGTCCTCTCCTCTCTGACTCCTACCATGTTTTGTACGCTTCATCCCTTCTAATTCTGAAACCTGTTATTCTGCCAATGACACTGTGGGTTACCCTCCACCAGCTACACTATGCCCTACGCTGATGAAAGCAGATGGGTAAAACTGATGTGTGATGAGATTGAGCAAATGTACCAAGGTAGCACAGCAAATAAGTGATGGAGCAGGACTAGCACAGGAAGCTCAAAGCACATCCTACAGACCTGACCTCAACAAGCCTTCAGCAAACCAGTGGTATTTTAGTACAGGGGAAAGAGGAAGGATTTAAGAATATAGTTCTCATCTTTATTTATTTATCTATTTGTTTTTATTTATTTATTTATTTTGAGACAGGGTCTTACTCTGTCTCTCAGGCGGGAGTACAGTGGTATCATCACAGCTTACTGCAACCTCCAGCTCCCAGGCTCAAGCAATCCTTCTGCTCCCAAGTAGCTAGGACTACAAGTACGCACCACCATGCCTGGCTGATTTTTTTTTTTTTTTTTAGAGCTCTGGTCTTGCTATGTTGCCCGGGTTGGTCTCAAACTCCTGGCCTCAAGCGATCCTCCCACCATGGCCTCCAAAAGTGCTGAGATTACAGCCATGAGCCATCATGCCCAGCCAGTTCTCATCTTAACTCACCACTTGCTTGGGCCAGTTACTTAACTTTCCTGAGACCCAATTCCCTCATCCACAAAATGAAGAAAACAATAGTACTATAATTCCACCTCACAGTGTGTTGGGAGAGGAATAAGATAATGTATATGAAAGATACTTTTATAACTTTCATAAGCATACAAATAAACATTTATTTTTAGGTTTATTATGGTGGTAAAGCGGGATGGAGGTACAGAAATACTTATCAACTAACTTGTAATACCCACCTGGTCTAGATGATAAAAATATCTCAACATTTCAGTGGCCTCTATCCTCTCAGCTAATCATAGCAAGCAGAAAAATTTCCTCTTCAAACTCTATCTCCAAAGTGCAAACCTCATCCCAGCCCTGCTTCTGATATTAGCCAAAAGGTCCAGAGATCTGATTTATCCGTAATACGTCCACCCAGAAGCTGACTGACTGGCTGTGTCTTACTGTGGCTCTCTCACTGAAACACATTTCCTGCCTTCATGAGAGATTGCTATCTTTGGAGAGATTGTTATCTCCTGGGCACCACCCAATGCCTAGCTGGCCCAGATAACCACATCAGATGTGCCAACAGCAGCCAAGATCATCTCCTTTTACGTCAAGATGAGGTGCAGACCAGAATAACTGCGAGCCAGAGTTTCGCTCCCCACTGTTTGTATTTCTGTCTGTCTTATTTCAGGAGGGGCTCCAGAGAGGCAGAAGGGCTACAGGATAATGATTTTGGTTACAAATCCGTAAGAGTGAAAGTTTCCCTCCAAGCCAGCAAAGCTTTAAGCAAAAGCTTGGGCAATGTTTAACACTCTTAGTTAAGTAAACTTGGTAAATGCTTACTAGCCTAGGCTAAGGTGATAACTATCACAGGCACCCATTTCCCCGCTCTGTGCTTCAGTTTCTTCATCTATAAAATGAGATGCATTATCTTCCTTTCCTTGGAGAGGTGAAGTTAGGGTTGCCTGATTTCTATGCCCTTTAAAAGTTCTTTGCAGGGTCTTCCTGAGTGTGTGGACTCTGGAAAGCCAAAGTGGGCGGGGGGGCTTCCACACACATTAGAAGGGACACAGGGGGACCCTCCAGGATGCCAGCTTTCATCAAGTGCCCACTGTGTTATCAGGCCTGTGCAACATTCCTTGAGGTAGGAATCACTCTTCCGTTTTACAGATGAGAGTCAGATAGGTTCTGAGATTGAATCAGAAACATTTACAACCTGGGTGTATGCAACTCTAAGATGTGCTGAACTTACTAAGCTCCTTCACTGACTCAATCTCATCACGGCAGTAACGGTTGCAGGTGTTTTCCTCGTGCAGGATTCCCCGGTCAAACTTCTTACACTCCACACATTCCCTAAAGGAGAGAGGACACAGCAATTAAGGCAAGGGAAGAGCAAGCCTAAGTGTGTCCCAGTCTAGCTCCAACCTCCATGCATCCAGAAAGCTGCTTCACCTCAGTTAAAACATATACCGGTGTGTGTAACACACACACACAAACACACATCCCTGTAAGACAATCCTGGGGGCTCCCAAAAGTCAAGTGTAGAGTTCAGGAGTGGAGTGTCCTCCTCACCCACAGGCAGGACCTGGCAGTGAGAGGCCCCTAGATCCTTCATTAATCTTCTTCCTGTCCCATCCAGGGCTATGACAGGATAGTGAACCCTGTGCCACTTCTGGGAACCTTGAAGTCAGAACTGGTCATGTAATTTGGGGGCCCAGTACAAAATAAAAATGACAGGTCCCTTGTTCAAAAATTACTAAGAATTCAAGGTGACAGCAGAACCTTAAAACAAGCATGAGGTCCTTCTAAGCATGGGGCCCTGGACAGCTGCACAGGTTGTACACCCGTGAATCTGGCCCTGCTTAAAGTGGTGAGAGGAATGGCAGTGCCACAGATTGGGCTGACAGGGGCTTCCTCTGACCCCCAAAGGGGTGAGGTTTGTACTGGTTAAATGCCTCTGTTTCACAGAGTATCCTCCATAACTCCAGCCCCCACACCTCCCACAGAATCAGAACATCGGCACTGGAACGTTCCCCAGAAGGTATCTGGTTTAGCCTTCCTCCCAAATCAGAGGGATTCAGGATGCCACCCTAGGGGAGGGATTTCTCCAGTTGGAGTCCAGCTGGCACTACTTTGGCCCCTTCACAGTTGGCCACAACCTGGGTGTGTGCAAACTCCAGCTTCCCCAGAGCTTTCACTGGAAAGAGGAGAGCTGGCCCTTTGGCTGGAGCAGACTCTTCTCCCTAAAGCTTCGATCCGTAAGAGACAGATCTGGAGAGATGGGGATTCTAGACTGGGGGATCCTCTCCCACCTCCCAACCTCCCAACTCTCTCCCAACTGCCCACTCACTTCTTAAAAGTACAGGCATCTGGGCAGGTGGGACACTTCTCACAGGTGTCTCCGTAGGAGCCCGGCTGGACGCAGACACAGCTGCCACATTCACACTTGCCCCGGCCACTACACAGAAGCCCGTTGCTGGACATGCAGGTGTCGGTGCGTGTGGTACAGTTGCAATAGTAACCGGTCCAGTCGGAGTCACACAGGCAGTCCCCACAGCTGCACTGGCCATGTCCTGAAAGCACACAGCCCAAGAGGGCAGACCAGCTGGTGAGAGCTCCCATCCCCACGACAGCAGGCTACAAACAGCCACCCTGCTCCCCAGCCAGACAGAAAATGGCCTCCAGATTGGCAGGGAATTGGCTCACTACCAGGGGAGCTCTACCCAATGAGGATAAACTCAGTTTTCTAGGTGTCCCAAGGTGTAGCAGGACTTGGTCTGAGCCATCATAGAGCAAAGAAGTCTCAGGAACTAAGTGTCCCAGGCCTCCCACCCTTTCTCTTGCCCTATTCTGCCCCTCTGCCTTCTCTGCCAGCTTTTAGTCTAAGGACTAGAAGCAAGCTCTTCAGCCCTGAGGGCTGGCACAGCACTAAGCCACAGCCCGGAGCCCAGACAGGGCACTCAGTACCTTGATGGTGTGACCTGATGATGGCAAAAGGCCCCTCAGGCCCCAATACTCTCTCCTTTCGACCTGACACAGGGCTGTTCCTTTCTCCTCATGCCCGACCTGAGAGGCCTACCATTGTCATCACTGTCACCATCCAACTGGGTTGGATGACAACATAGGCTCTGGTTTGGACAATCTGGTCCCCTCTCACTAACAAATCAGCCACCAATTTCCATTATTCCATTTCCCAAATCAGCAAAGGTGTCCCCTTGCAAGGTGAGAAGCAGAGCTCTGAGGGCATATACACAAGACAGGAAAGTTGTAATACGGGGGAAGAGAGGAGCGGAGAGATCCAGAACACAGGGTTATTCCAAATGCCTGAGAAGGGAAGGTGCACCCTGAATGCATGGGTGGACTGGGCAGGGCATCCAAGGGGAGAGGGAGGGCACCAAGAGCCCATGGAGTTGGCCAATGCAGCCAAGAAAGCACAGAGAACAAATATATCCTACCTCACAGGTTGCTGAGGACCAGCATGGTTAAATAACTCCAGTGAACGCTATAGAGAAAAGAAGTCAGAAAATAAGAGAAGCTAAATGAAAAAAAAAAACAAAAAAGAGAGAGCGACTGTTAAGGTGAACAGCAGTAGAGACAACAGCTAGCAATGACCTCACGCAGTCCAGTGGCCTCCCCCAAGCCTCTGTTGGCTCATCCTCTGTCCTGCCTCTGCACTCAAAAGTTGCAGAAACATTTACCACAACATTGAAAAATTAATTAATTAATTATTTTTAAGTTGCAGACACAGTTCAACTGTCTCCAGCCTCACCAACACAAACTGCTTCTCTTGTCCCGGTTCTCTTCTCAATCTGAGCTCGTTATATCATATGTGGCCCTAGGAGTGTAGTGGAACAGGCTTGGAAAGCATTTAGAGAACAGAACTGTATCTATCTTCCAAACCAACCAAGGAGGTAAATATCCCCAGTGGAAGGGGCTGCCAACAGTAACCACAATGATAACAATGGCCACAAACATTTGCTAAGCATTTAATATGTGCCAAGCACTGTGCCAAGTTCTTTAGTATGTTATTCTGTTCATTTCTTATAATAACCCTGTGAGGTCAGAGAAGTTAAGTAATTTTCCCAAAGCCACACAGTTTGTAAATGGCAGGGTCAGGGCTCAAACTGAAGTCCCTGTGACTTCAGATCCTAATTGCTTGCCTCTATGCAGTATTGTAAACAATGCTTTTCCCTATTTATACTAATATGGTCCTTCCAGAAGACTTCCATAACTTACAAACAGCCTTAACCAGTAGAAGATAGGGCCAGACCAGTGAAGAAGAAAGACTAAAGTACGAACAAGGGAGTCATGGAAAGTCCGGTAACTAAGCTTGATACCAATGAGAAATTTCGAGAACATTTTATGAATTCAGATATACTGAACTATTTAAGTGGAGGGGACAAAAAGGGAATTTCTGACTGCTGAGTTTCTGGGCTTCATCGCAGACATTTCCATCCCCTGCCCCCAGCCTGGTTCTGTCCCCAGATAGTTAAGTCATCTGTGTTCTCCAGTTTGTTATCTATTTCCCTTGTAGCCAGGATTCTCTTTTTAAAGCACGGTTTCTCAAACTTGGTACTTTTTGATATTTTGGGCCTGTTAATTCTTTGTTGTGGGGGCTTGTCCTGTACATTATAGAATGTTTAGCAGCATCCTTGGGCTCCACCTGCTAGGCATCAGTAGAACCTTTCTAGTTGTAACAATCAAAAATGTCACCAGACATTGCCAAATGTCCCCTGGGAGACAAAATAGCTCCTTCCTCCCATTTGAGAACGAGTGTTTTAAAATACCAGTCAACCTGATCATGCCACTTCCCTGCTTAAAAACCTACAAACCATACTGCCTAAAGAATTAAGTCTAAGTCTTTAGCAAACCTTCAAGGCCTTTACAAGGGGTCAACCTCCTTCCAGCTTTACGTCTCATCACCCACTTCACACTGCCACACATTAGCTACCACACTGAATGATCCGTCATCTTCTGAATTATCCTTATATTCTCGTTTCTGTTCATGCTGTTCCCTCTACCTGAAATGCCCTTTCATTCTGTGACCACTACCAAACTCCTACTTACCCTTTAAAGCCTAAATCAAATGTTCCTTCCCCACTGTAACATTTACTGACATTCCTAGGCAGAATCAACTGTCTGTTCATGTGTTCTCACAGGACTTTATATCTACCTCTATTTCTATCCTTATTTTATGGTCATTTGCTTGCCTATCTGTTTCTTTTTCTAGATTGTGAGCTCCTTGATGGGAGAGAACATGTCACATTCATTTTTCCATTAGGCTGAGTGCGGAAGCTCACTCCTATAATCCTAGCACTTTGGGAGGTCAAGGTGGGAGGACCTCT
Organism: Daubentonia madagascariensis; assembly: GCA_023783475.1. Taxonomy (NCBI): domain Eukaryota; kingdom Metazoa; phylum Chordata; class Mammalia; order Primates; family Daubentoniidae; genus Daubentonia; species Daubentonia madagascariensis. The sequence continues at coordinate 16,906,476 of JAKFHU010000487.1, forward strand.
TGAGGCCAGGAGTTCAAGACCAGCCTGAGCAACATAGTAAAACCCCATCTCTATACAAAATTTTAATATTAGCCAGGCATGATGGCACATGCCTGTAGTCCCAGCTACTTGGGAGGCTGAGGCAGAAGGATCACTTGAGCCCAGGAGTTTGAGGTTGCAGTGAGCTATGATGATGCCACTGCACTCCAGCTCAGACCCTGTCTCAAAAAAAAATTTTTTTTTTCCATCAACAGTGATCAGCATGAAATCTGCTAAAGAGTAGGTATACAATTAATGTTTATTCACTTATCCATTCATTCAACAAATATTTATTGAGCTCATGCCCCATGCTGGGCACTAGAGATTCAGCAGAGAACAAGACAAACAGGGTTCCTACTATGGTGGAGTTTACAACCTAGTGATATTCCCAGAAACCACACACACGTTCACAAATGTGTGCCCTGTGTTGTATTACTACAGTATCACAATGAGCCACCAGCCCTAGCGGGAAAGACCTGTTCACGCTATTACGCATGGAGGAGTGGGAGGAGACGGGGTGGAGGGTTAGACTGCTTGAAGGCAGGCATGAGCTCCCAATGCTGGAGCCCCCCAATATTCATTTAATAAGGCTGTAAAAGTTGACTTCTAAACCCTGCAGAAAGGTGACTCATTCTCCAGGACTCTGAATCGGGAAGAAGTGGATGAATAATAAAAATCTGAGTGTTAATCAGAGGAAAGGCAGAGGACAAAGGGGAAGTAACCTGAATTGGTCTGGAAACCATGTCACTGTGAGCAGATGGGCCCCCAGGAGGTAACAGGGCAGGTGGTACATGGCCAGGCTCAGAAAGCCACTGGATGGTGGCTTGACTGGTGTCTCGCGGTCCCAGCACCATCCTCCAGCATTCAAGACTCAGACACACCTTCACTGCCTTGGAAAGAAATGTCTATTTCCCAGGAAGGCTGGGGAACATAACCCCAGCTGCCACAGCTACTGAGTACATCTGTAGAGCAGGGATGCTATGCTGGTGGGGAAAGCAGAAAGGCTCTGTGTCCTGAGGTTGTGGTCCCTAGAAGCACAGCTTGTGGTGAGGACTTAGTTCAAGTGACTTACTGGGGAAGTAGAGAGGAAGGATGGAAGCAGGACAGGGTGAGAGTCAAAGCTGGCAGAAATGTGGTCTCAGCTTGATTCCATGTGGGCTTAGAAGCATGAATGGCACCACAGGGCTAGGCCCACCCTGAGGCAAAGGAACTGGCCTTGTGTAACCCCTTGTCCCTCAATCATTGGCCAACATCTGGGGGCTAGGCAGCTCCTGTCAGCTGAGGGCAATCGTCCAGAGAAGGGGCAGTTGTGAGCTGTCATCAGCCAACCCTCACAGCAGCTGGGGGAGGGGTGTGCCAGCCGGCACAGCCCGGCCCCACGGCATCCACTACACCCTGCATTTGACCACGGCTCTTGCATGGGGAAAGACCGACACCACAGAGGCCTGGCGGCACTCAGAGGCCTCAGCCTCCTCAGAAAACCTTGTGCCATAGTGTTTCCTTTGTGAGGCTAAACAAAGTGCTCTTTGACAAGATGGGCAGTCAGGGACTGAGGCTGGGAGTGGAAGTGGCAGGCCAGAGCCAGCAGGCTGACCCCAAGCCCTGGCAGGGCAGCCCTTAAAAGGAAGCCACAGTGTGGTGATGTCACAGGAATGGCACCCCTCCAGTAAGACGGAGGCTGAGCCTGGGTTCCTAGGAAAGTCAGAGGAGGGGGTGAGAAGTGAAGAGAAAGAGTGGAAGAGGAGGGAGGGAGGGAGGGAAGGAGAGGGAGCAGGTGTTTAGACGTTCTGGGCTGAACGCTCGCGCCACACAGCTAGCCCTTGCAGGCTGCTGCTCCCCTCTCCTTTATGACCAGCCCTTCCTTTGAGACCCTTCAGACATCCCACCTCCTCCATGAAGCCTCCCAGGCCTCCACTGTCCACGAGTCTTTCTCCAGTGGGCTCCTGTAACACTCCCTGAGGACCCCTCACTTCTGGGCTCTGGGATCTGTCAGATGCTGCCTGTGAATTATCCTTAGATAAGTTAACGAAAGGACAAACTGTCTTCTTCATGCCTCTCTGTCCCACTCCACTACAGCACAGAACCTGGCTCACAGAGGGTGCCTGATCAATCTATCTCCGTGGATGTGGCAGGTGGAAAAGTCCCTTGAGGACAAGGATGCACTCCCTGATGTTTGAGGCAGAGGTGCTGATAATGGGCACCCATGAAGACCATGCCTAAAGTAGGGAGGGGACAAGGAGGCAGCCAAGGAACCAGCCACCATGCTTAGAGGCCAGGGGCTAGGGAAATAGCTGAGTCACAGTACTCCTGCCTCATGAACCCCTGCTGGTGACAAAGGACAGATCACAGGGCCAGGAGCTCTGGTGAAGGACAATGGCAACTGGGCTACAAGCTCTGAGAGGTCAGACATCATACATGACCCCTGTTTACTCATATGGACAAAATGCTGGCACAGAGCAGGTGCTCAATAAATGTGTGTCCCTGAGTATCTGTCTCTGGAAAATGTGATGATGGCACCAAGAGTCCAGACCTGAGGCCGGCTGGGCACCTGACACCCTGGCAAGAAGTAGTAGAGGGAGGCTGTAGTGGCTGCCTGTAGTTCCCTCATGGATTAGCATTGAGGACGAGTTGTCCGTACACTGGTAGGATTCAGGAGCCGGGAGCCGGCAGCCAAAGGAAACACACTCTGGCTGGGGTCCTCTCACACTGCCTCACTCCAGGCCAGGAACAACTGGGCCATGGAGGGGTACAGGGACAGGCCGTCTGCAGGCCTTTGCTAGGGCAACCCTCTCCCCTCAGTCCCACCTCCTCCTCTGGGTCTCCCACTTCAAACTTACCCACTTCCTTTGGTACTTTCAATTAGATGTAAATACTGTCAAATATTAAAATGAATTGAAATTCCTGCCTTACCCCCTAATTCAAACTGCTGCTGTTTGTGTGTGTTCATCTTTGTGGACCTGATCTCTCTCTCCCCTAATCTCTCTACCAGTTTCCCCCAAATTCTCTCTAAAATTTTGTCACCATAAGTAAAGGAAACAATCTTGTAGATAATAGAAAGGAGTCATTTTTATGTTATACAGGCAGGCTTTAGAATGACACAGATTTACCTTTCTTTTTTCTTTTTTTTAAGATGGGGTCTTGCTCTTGCTGGTCTTGAACCCCTGAACTCAAGCAATCCACCCACCTCAGTCTCCCAGGGAGCTAGGATTACAGGCGTGAGCCAGCACACCAGGCTCCAGATTTACCTTTCTAATGAGCTTTTTAAAAGGCTAATGTCAGTATTAAAGTGAACATCTACTGAGCTGGTTAGAACCCCAATGCAAATGTAGCCAATCTAAATCATGGATCATAACAGAAAACAATTATAATCTCTCTGTTCAACTGGCCACACAATATACCTGTAACCCAGTCCCAACCAATTTGCAAGTGTCTGCAACCTATCTGTAGCAAGAGGGATTAAGCCACTGCGATTATGACTCAGCAAAAACCTATCGCTAGTGCCCCAGGAACAACTCAGACTGCTTATTTGCCATGTGAGAGTGTTGGCAGCATGACTGCAGATAAAGACTACATTAACATTAGTTCAACTTCTAGCTGGGGAGGTACCCCAGGAATGGTTTTGGGGGCAAGGAGACACCAGTTTGAGATTATCAGTGGGCCTTGAGATTTCACTACATTTTGTAATGAGAAGGAAACTCAGCACCCTGCAGGTGGAAGGACTCAAAATCATAATCCCCAATCTGTAGGCAGGGACTTTCTGTGGCAGCACTATCCAACAGAACTTTCTGTCATGTTGAAATGTTCCAGATCTGTGCTGTCCAATATGGCAGCCACTAGCCACATGTGACTACTGATCAACTGAAGAACTGAACTTTTTATTTTTTGATTTTGATTAATTTAAATAGCCACACGTGGCTAATGGCTACCATATTGGACAGCACAGATCTAGAATCCAAAAAGTAATAATAGTACCAATAGTAGTAATAGTGATAACAAAATAGTGCTAACGTTTAATAAAAGCATCATACCATTTTCTGGACATTGTTCTAAGTATATTAGCTCATTAAGTGTGCTTCAGTGTCTTGCACGTATACTACTATATCCCAAGCCTCTTGGGATAAAAAGATAAATTCATGTAAAATTATTACTAACTTTACTATATATTCTGACATCATGTGTTTTCTAAGACTGTAAATACTGAAAATTTAATTGCCATCTATTAGTGATTTTTTTAACCTGAAAAGGGGGTCGGTCCTTATACTCAAAAAGATTAGGAATCATTGACTTACAGCTCTGCCTGCCTTTGCCCACCTCAAGCCCTCGCCTATGTTTCCAGGGGCCGCAGGTGTGTGAAAGTATGTGGGTTCCCAGATGGGAGGGGCCACATTTCTCCTCACCTGAGCACATCTCTCCCTTGTAGCGGACGCAGGAGAAGTCATCACACTCGCAGTACTTGCCGGTGATCTTGCCAAAGTCACTGCTGTGGCAGACACACTGACCACAGAGGCACTCGCCCCGCTGGCTGCAGATGGGCTGGCCCTCCCGGGGGCTGCACTCATCCTGCTGGGAGGGGCGGTAGTCCTCCTCTGAGCACTCGCACTGGGACCCCAGCCAGCCCGGCCCGCAGCGGCACACCCCACACTCAAAGGTCCCATTGCCATTGTTGCAGCGGCGGCTGTGAGGCTCAGCCTGAGCCTGGCAGGCACAGTCGCAGTCGAAGGTGACCTGGATGGTGAGGCTGTCCTTGAAGCCCACAGGCTTGATGGTGAAAGACTTTTCCTTCTCCTTGGGGCAGCCGCGCACCTTGGCCTCAATGCTGAAGCTTACCTGGATAGAAAGCAAAACTGCATTCAGACACAGCTGGGCCCAGTTAACACTTCAGCCCTGGAGGGAAAAAAGTCGTTCCCTGCCCTGCCAAGGAATACCCAAACTGGGTGTCTCATCCTCTTTCGAACTGAAGTTCCTTGGCCTTCCCACTAGCAAGTTCTACAAAGCAAAAACAAGAACACTGGGATACTTGTGCCTTTGTGACATGACTGGCTGGATAGTAGAAGTAGAAGGCTGTTTTTTATTCCACGTGTAAAATAAACCAGCTCAAGCTGAACAGAACCTGTGATCTTGTGAACACTCTGCTCCAGCCAACTAAGCTAGCTGGACTGATTACGTAATATCAGCAAGATGCCCAAGGCATTATTTTGCACCACACAATACCACATGGTGGTCAACCATAAGCTCAGGATCTACTGCTCAACTTCCACATAACATTTCATTACTTGTGCAAGCAAGCATGTTTCAGGCCAATGTTTCTTTTATGGAGTGTGTGCACATGTGCCTAGAAGACAAGTAGATCGATAGATAGGTCAATAGAAAGGATCAATGGATTGAAAAGTCTATTTTGCTTCCTTCCTCCCTGCCCCTCCACCAACCCATCTCCCCTTAGGCAGAAGCAGAGAAGAACCAACCGATAAGGAAACCCATGGAGGGACTGGAGGGGCAAAAGGAACATTTACATTCTTAAATTCCATGAGGACAGGTATTTTTGCCTGTTCCATTTGCTGTTGAATCTTCAGCAGCTGGAACAATGCCTGGCACATTTATTGAGCATTGTCAGTGCTCAATAAATATTTATAGATAATAATGACATTTTATATTGTGGAGAAAAGAAAAGCATTACCTTAGGGTGGCTGGAAACTGGGGAAGGGCTGAAGGTAAGAAATATATTCATTTCCGATCAACTGTGCATACAAAAACAGGGGTAACCAAAAGGCAAGTTTTTAAAAATCCTGACAGTGAAGTTCACTTAGCATACAGAAATGGCTTAGGCAACAAGCCTCAGGGAAAAAGACCTGGGGCTCCATACATCTAACTTGCAATGACCTTCAGGAAGAAGGAACAAGGAGGAAGGGGTGGGCTGCCCACAGATGCTCCAGGGCACAGGCTGGGGTTGGAGCTGCAGGTTCAGCCCCTGCCCAGCCCACCTCACCGTGTCTCCAATCTTGAGTCCCACACAGGACTTGAGGCCTGGGATGACCTCGTTGTTGAGGCAGGTGGCGTTGAAGGATAGAGACAACTCCTCAGGGAGGTCACGCACTTCCAGCTCTACTTTAGAGCGGATTTTCTGAGCAGAAAATGGCAAAAGAAGGTAAGGAAGTGAGCTAAATGGCAAGAGCCGATTCCATCCCAAGCAAAATCTACCAGGTAGCCCTGGACTCAGCCTGGCAGTGCCAGATGCTGAGGTTTGCCTGGAAGCTGCCAGAGCACCCCTAGGAGCCTGTTTCCTGCTCTGTCTCCCGCCCAGGAACCTACTCACTCTTTCCGTCCCTACTTGTGTCTAGGTGAGTCTAGGTAAAATCTACCAGCTGCAGCCTCCTGCAGCCTCATGGGTGTGGGATAGGGGAGTGCCGATACTGGTCGCCGTGGGTAGCAGCACTTTCTACCTAATTTGTAATCATCCTCTCCTTCCCCACGGCCCAGCTCCCTCATTTCTCTGTTACTGGAGCTCAGCTCTCGCCCACTTTGCCCCCTACAATTTCAAGGCCCTGCTCTTTCCCCATTGATCACCATCCCCATCCCCCCCCCCAAGCTCTCCACTCATTGTCCCTGCTGCTCCCTGGCATTCCTCCCTGCACCATTTCCTTCCTGGAAAGTTGCATCCCTCCCAGGGCTGGCCATTGCCTGGCCTCTGGGAACACAGGAGGAAAGCAGTAAGGCTATGTGGTGGACTGGCAGCCAGGACTCCCAAATCTGAGCCCTGCTGTGTAAGCTAGGTGAGGTGAACTCCCAGAAGGCCCGTTCCCCACGCAAGACACTCACCCCATAAGCGTCAACAATGAGCTGGAGGACGTTGCTGGAATCGGTGGAGAGAACCCCCACTGTGGTCCCTGGGATGAGCTCACTGTAGTTCTGGAAAGGAAGACAAAGATGTCCAGGAAAGTGGGACATGTCACTTGTCACTACCAGGAATATATCTAGCAGATTTTTAGCCCTAAGCAAAGGTATACCCCTCACTGCTCTGAATGACCTCCCCTCCACCACCACGAACATCAACATGCTCTTCCTAGTAAGTTGGAGGTTGGAGGAGAAAGACCCAGAGAGGGATCTAGCTCCTGGGGGTGCGTTAGAGGAGGACCTGTCCTGGCTGGGGACCATGGCCAGTGCTGGCTCCCTAGGGCAGGTCCACCATCACAGGGCCTACTCCAGGAAGCCCAAAGGCATAGTCACCTGATAGAGATTGACTACATTTTCAGTCACTGCAAAGATCAAATTGATGTTTTTCTGGGATAGCTTCTCAGTCATCAGCCCCAAAGAGGGATAATCCTGGAAAAATGAAGGATATAGAGGTTAATGAAGTCTCACAGACAGCCCTAGATTCTGAGCCTTAGAACTTGCCTGATTTGGGCTGTGGCCCAGACAGTGGTGGTGCTTAAGCCTTTTCACCCCATGGTGAAAGTGAGGCTAGAAGGGTAAGTAGCAGCACAGACCTAGTGGTGAACTCCAGGGATAGATGAAGAGGTGTAGGCCAGTGGTGTCAATACTAAGCACCTCTTTTCCTACTCAAATTTAATGCATGAATACCACAGAGCAGCTTCCAGGGGCCGGGCACTGGATTAGCCTCCTTGTTTTGGAGCTCCTGACAAATGCCTTGGCCTGGCCCTCATGATCCTCTACCATGTGGGTCTCAGCCTTCCTTTCCAAATATCACTCCCCTCTCTCCGTCTTCCACTCAGCACTGATCTGGCCCACTCTCTTTCTCCCACCTGGAGAGGCCTTTTTGGTAATCCTCCTCCCTCCCTAGGACCCAGCTCAAGCCCCACCTTCTTCAGGAGGCCTTCCTTGACCAGCCCAGCTCATGATGACCTTTCCTCCCTTGGGTACCGAAAGCCCTTGTTGACTATGCCACCCATTCAGCACTAATCATGATCTTGTGTTATTAGTAAATACATCTATCCTTTCTCCTCAACTAAACCAAAAACTCCCTATGAGTAGAACTGTACAGAGTCTCTCTACCTCCCTCAGCCCCTGGTCCAGTGCCTTGCATAGATTACTGCTCGACTTAGTATTCAGCTTGGATATGGCTGACACCAAGGAACTCAAGGACACGGGGGATGGTGGCAAATCATGAACATGTCCATGGGATCTGAGACCTTGTAGGGAGTTCATGAGATCCTCCAGCTCAGGCTCCTGCCTTTACACAGGTGTACCTTTAAGCCACGTAGACAAGGGAGTTGCTATATTGTCTTTAGGAGATAAAGAGTTCACACCTCCCCCCAGATACCTAGAGCTTCAGCATCCTGAGCATCAGCACATTTCTCTTATGGCTTACAGAAATCTCTCCTGTTTTCAATTTAAACTCCTTTCCTCTTATTTAACCTTCTACAGCCATATAAAACAACTCATAAGAAGTCTTCTCATGTATCAGCTAAATCACCCCTTAGCCTTCTTTCCTTAAGCTAAATGACTCTCTGAGCCCTTTAACCTTTCCTCATAGGACCTGCTCTCCATGTTTTTGATGATCTTTCTCTCTTTTTCCTGTATCTTCTTCCAATAATCACAAGTGGGCATGGTATTCGAAGAAGGGGCTAATCAGAGTAGAAAGGAAGGCATGCTTTCTAGCTGGACCTATGAAAGTCCTTTGGGTCCATTCTGGATGTCATGATGATGCTGCTGCTGCTGTTAGTGACAGTGGAGGCAGTGATAACACTGTCAGGGCCATCTCTAATGGTTGTGCAGGTTGTACCCGGGATAAGGGGGTCCAGTTGGTAGGGGTCAGGGGCAGGCTGAAACCGAGCCCTGCACTCTGCCCAGAGGAAGGGCTGCCATTTTCATATTCACACAGAGATTCTGCCTAGGTTAGGGCAGCGCTGGCCATAGTGAATAGGGACCATAGAGGGTGCCAGAGATCTCACCATAGTAGTGGAGGCAGAATAATGGTTGTCACTGCCAACGTGACACTGCCCATCATTGGGCTGGACAATGCCTGCCAGCCTTCCATCCAGTGCTATGTGAGTCTTGGCATCAGTGGTAAACACCAGCAAGTGGGATGCATCATTCCTCCAGCCAATCTTTTCCTGTTGGAAAAAAAAAAGGCAGAGAAGACAAAACAACCTCAGCCATGTCATCAGTAGAGAACAAAGACCCAAGGACCTCCCTGGATGAAGGACTGGACAAGTTGTCTTGAGGAAGGGCCTTGGTCCCAGTCCTTAGAACCCAAGCTGGAGCTTTCCAATTCAGGGTTTTCTATTCTCTTAGGAAAACAGTCTCATAGCTGATGAGTTCAAGCAGCTGAATGATACCTTCTTCAACTCCAAACATAACTCTTCCGATGACGGTCACATTGCCTATCTAGCAACTGATCTGCATCCACAGAACTGGGCTGGGCTAGAAGAAATCTCATCTGAACATCTGTCCACTTTGCTGAGGTTAAGTTAACCCAGCCTTGACTCTGAAATAATTCAAAGAAAGTGGGAAGATGCTCTTCCCAAGGAATATCTGGGATCACTGAGGTTCAAGGAAATGTCACTCTGGCCAGGGAGTAGATATAAGCAGAGGCTGCATACCAAAAGCAACTTATTACTCTACTTAGTTCTCATCTCTTATTTCACACCAGAAACCCCCAGAGTTGAGCCACTTCCTTCCCCATTTTGATCTGTGCCAACCACACCTGGCACTCCATGCCCTCCAAACTTACATCACAGACTGTAGCCTGCATGATGGCATCAAAGCCACCCTCTGGGGCATCTCGGTTCCGTGACACACTCTGCTTCTTCACCTCTTCATTGAAGCGGGTCACCTGGTCAGTTAGCGTCAGCACATGTTTGTATCCAAACATGGGCAAACAGGCGTTCTTCATACTGGGGAGGGATGGGAGATAATTTAAGCAGACACCCTGATGGAAAAGGCAGCTCAGGGATTGGGAGGGAAACAGAGAGGGACAAATATAGATAATGGTATGCCCAGGCCAGTTCCACATAACCACAATTACTCAGACGTTCAGATTGCAAACCCCTCAAATTACCTGAGGCATCACACCAGCCTTACCTCCAGCTAGCCTAGAGGATAAGAGTGAGCTGTGTAAACCAGACTACGTGGGTTCAAACCCCAGTTCCCCCATCTGTTATACTAGTCATGGGACCTTCAGCAAGCCTCTCTGAACCTAACCTATGAAAATTAGAACATGATAGCACATATCATAGGAGTTGCTGTGAGGCTTCAGTGAGTTAACACATATAAAGTACTTAGACCAGAGGGAGGCTCAAGTTGTTGCTATCACCTGATGTTTATCAATTCTCTAAAGAAACAATAAAGCAAAAGTCCATCAATATTCTCTTATAGTTCTGGAGAAAAAAAAAAGTCCATCAATAAGTTAAAGTCCCTGAACCATCAATAAATTGATAGATCATGCCAGACAGGAGCATTTCTGTCCCCAGACTAATAGTTTACTTGTTTAATCGATAGCTAATGTCTTTACTGGGGAACACTACAACCCAGACAGAAGGTTAAAAGCCACATCATATAACTTTGAAAACTACAAAGTAAATTCATATCTTGTCAGACTCAGTAACCATCATTTTAAATTATTATAATACATGGATTTGCATCCACCAATTAAATAAATAAGCCATTCACTTGTAGGCCAAAGTGTCAAACAGAGGTATAAGCTATCAATTTACAGACTATTAAAGGGTTCAATAAATGTCATTTCCACTCTTTTTATGTTCTTCTAGGACTTAATTTCTTATATTTTAACCCTGCAGATTGCACAGCCTTGATGATAAGGACAAACAATGACAACAACAATGAGATCAATCTTTCTGAAATCATAATTTCTCTGTTTACTTATTCCTAAACTTCTCTCTACTTTTGACCTCATTTCCCTCCCATTCTCTCTTGCCTCCCATTTATTTGTGACCAAGACCAAGAAGCTGATGAATTTTCTTTCTAGGTCTCCACACAGCCTTGGACTCTATTGACACAACACTCCAGATCAAAGCCTGGCCCATTTGCCAGGCAGGGAGACCGAGAGAGAGAGGAGCTATGGTTTGGCCAGAAGGCAGCCAACAAGGCTACCCTAGAGCTAGAAATAGGAAGTAGGACTTGGACCTGCCTGAGGCAAAGTGAGGGGTGTTGTTCTGGCTTCTGGAGGAGGGACTTACTCATAGCAGGGGTTTTTGAGGGCCTCTGGTGGGGAGATGTACATGTAGGGTGACACGGGCTTGTCTACAAAGGCCCCGAAGCCAATCCGCAGGTTACTAGTGAGCTTGCGCATCTGGGAGGCCAGCTTAGTACCCAAGTTCTGGATGCTCCACAGATCATCCTTCATGGAGTAAGACAGGTCCATCAAGTAGTAGATGTCCACAGGGTAATCTTCCACCTGCCGTACTCGGATGGAGAAATTCTTCGAATCATCTAGAAGGCAGAAAGATACTAGTTTTTCTCCTCTTCTCCCTCTAAGACTGAATAAGTAGATTTGGACACAGAAGGACTAAGTAATTGCTTGATCAAACCAAACTTGAAAGCCCTGGTCCCTTCTCCTCTTCCCTTGCAATTCTACTACTCTTCCAATCTCTTGGACCTCCTATTTTTAACCTCTTCTTTTCCATTCTAAAATTTTCCACCATCTCTAACTCCCCATCTGTCCGATCTTCTGGGTCCCAAGGAGCTACCACTGTGAGTCACAGAGGTTTTGGCAGTTACTACACTTCAGACTCTGTAAAAGACAGAAGCTGCATCCTACCCTTCTCTGAATTCCACAGCACCCAACACATGCCTTGCACAGAGTAGGTTTCTCTTAAATTCTTCTTGATTTAATTGGAAAGTCAAAATCAATGCTTCAAAAAGCCTATCTCTTAGCCTAAACCCTCCTCCCTCTGAAGGTCTTCTGTCCCTGTTTCGTCTGCCCCCATTCTCCTTCCCCAATCCCCTGTGAAAAGGGAGCTTACAAATTGCTTTTTCATCCTATATTTCATTTGCACCTCAACACAAAGCTACAAACTAGGTAAAACAGGAATTGGGGGAAAGAAGAAACAAACATTTTTTTGAGCACCTACTATGCCAGGAGGGTTGAGTAACTTGCCCAATAACTAATATATAGTGAAGTCAAGATTCAAACTCAGATCTTCTGACTCAGGTCCTAACACCTTTTATTTTCATCCATTCTCCTGCCCACACCTCCCCCCACATCCTTCTCTTCCCTCCTCTTCTCCATTCTGAGCTACTTCCCCAAGATCTCATGCTTCAACTCTACCTTGTACTCTATGCCCACCTACCCCAGGTCTCTCCCTTGATTAAGTCCCATCCCTACCTGGCCGGAGCCGGAGCGCAATCCTCTGGGGACTGACTTGAGTAACCTGGGAGCTGTCTCCAGAGCCCTTGTCGCTGAGGGGCCTGGCCTCTAGTACTTGGGCTTCACTGACCGGGAACTCGATGGACTCCGGGGCACAGTTATCCTTCAGCAGATTCCCCTTCAGGTTACAGCGTGGCGAGCCCAGAGGCAGGGCCTATAAGACAAGAGCCCACAGGGAAGGCCTGCAATCAGAGCTATGGTGGCTCTCTGCCTCCTATAGCCCTGCCATCTCCCAATGGCCTACAGTTTACCCAGCACTTTGGAGCTAAACCAGCATAAATAAATTGATTATCCTTCCTAGGATAATCCCTAGGACCGTTGTACAGAAAGAGGAGAGTGAGGTATCAGAAAGGCCTGTTCATGGATTGGTAGCTAGGAAGTGGGCCCGTGCAGTAAGATGCCTGTTAGACCAGTGTTTTTCAAACTGTGAAATGCAACTCATTTGTGGGTGCCAAAATCAATTTAACAGGTCTCAACCATCATTTTATTCAATAAAATGCAACAGAATAGAATAGAAAATATAAGTGTAAAATTAGAAAAATTAAGTGTTGTTTTATGCAACTTTTACATATTAGGGTGTGGGGTCTAACATGTGTATTAAATAATGATATATAGTACAATGTGATTCTTTCTGTAGGTCAGGGTCAAAACAGTTTGGAAGCCACACTGTTGGACCCTGGCTCTGAGGTCCATGAAGGCAGGGACTGTGTGTGTCTTGTTCCCTCTCTATTCCCAGCACCCAGCCCAAGACTTACCATAAAGATGATGGGGGAAGGCAGCACAGGAGGCAGTAGAGAGAAAGGGCCAAGAGCATAGGAGTAGATCGGCCAAGACTAAATCTCAGCACTGCCACTTACTACTGCTTACTAGGGCAAGTCACCCTAGTTCTCCAAGCCTAGTTTCCTCCACAACTCTGAGGAAGATGAACGTCTCCTCCCCGCACCCAGCTCTGGCTGAGGACAGAATGGCCATGGGGAGAACCCACGGGCACTTCAGGTTTTGTGCCCAGACTCCTCTTGTTGTCCCTGCCCATGTCCCTCAGGAAGCAGCCTCTTTCTTGCTCAAAAAACCCCCAACCCCCATCACTGATTCCAGCTGCCCACAAAGCCCCAGGGAGAAACCCTTCCAAAAAAGGCAATGATTGGATTGACCAAGATGCAGGGAGGAGCTGATCCTTTCCAGGACAAAGACAGATGATGAAGGAGAGATCAGAGATTGGGGGGGGGTGGGCACCAGGAAGCTGAATGAAAACAGCAAGGCCATCATGTATCTTCTGGCTGCATCAGCAAAGGGAGGGAAAATTTTAGAGGGGGGTTTCCTGACTCCCATTCTCTACCGTGGCAGTCCTAATTAGAAGAGGGTTTGAAGTACTATGATGTGCTGACAGTCCTTATGGTTTGTTATGAGTTTCCTTAGAAAAATTAAACATTGCAAAACAAAAACTGCCTCCCTCCCTCTCCTTGTGGTCACCGACATCAGAGGTCAGGAACACAACAGGCTTGCTCATCAGCCGAGCGCCTCCTGTCCCGCAGGACACCAAGGCAGTGACCTCAACTCACTTTGGCAACATTCCCTTTCTTATTAATAATAACCCAGGCTGAAAAGGTAGAAGGAATGTTTCCAGGTTACTCAGAGAGAAAGCTGGGGGTGGGAGGGGTGCAGGGGGTGGATATTAAAGATCCAGCTCCCAGTGAAACCAGATGTTACATAAAAAGTGTAAAAATAGCCAAGACACAGAGGAAGATCCTGAGCACAGAGGTGGGAGGTTCCAGCCCCCGTGCTGTGCGAGCTTGCTGAATTACCTCCCTTTCCCAGGAGAGTGGCACATGCTCTTAACCATTCTCCATGAATCCCATTTTGGAAATTGGGAAAGTACAGCATGAATAATTATCATTATCCTGCCTACCTCACAGTGTTGGTCAGGGGATAAAATAAGACTGTGAGTGTGACATGCTCTCAAAATAGAAAAATCTCAATGTAAGTCAAATATACTGAAATTCTTCTGGATGTGGTAATAACAAATAAATACAAATATAAGGTGACTCTATGTTATTGTGTACTCTTTTCTTGAAGAGAAAGGTCTTCAAGACCAAAAGAAGGGTCAATATGCCCTAGTACTTTTTTTTAACCCCAGAGTGCCACCAAAACATCTCCAATCTAAATAAATTAACATTGTTGTCTTGATTAACTCATCTGGTGAGGACAAGAAATCAACTGAACGTGTGGAGAGAGAAATATGGAGGGGACAGAAAGAAGGATAACATGAAAACGAAAGCATTTTAATTTACAGTTGTTGGTTTTCACACTTCATTGTTTACAGAGAGAGGAGTACTCTTAATATTACACTTTTTTTTTTACGATAAGTTGGAGCAAAACTCTCAAGATGGACATTTATCTTCCAAATTAAAAATAAGTAGAGGCTGGGTGCAGTGGCTCATGCCTGTAATCCCAGCACTTTGGGAGGCCGAGGTGGGAGGATCCCTTGACGCCAGGAGTTTGAGATCAGCCTGGGCAACAGCAAGACCCTGTCTCTACAAAAAATTTTTTAAAAAATTAGCCAGGCATCTACAGAAAATTTTTTAAAATTAGTCCTAACACCTGTAGTCCTAGCTACCCAGGAGGCTGAGGCAGGAGGATCCCTTGAGCCCAGGAGTTTGAGGTTACAGTGAGCTATGGTCATGCCACTGCACTCCAGTAGTGAGAATGAAATTATGTGAGTGACTAAAAAGAAATATAAATACTGGCCTATACCTTTCCCCTGCAGTTGTAGAGAAGAAAATGAGAAGGAAATCCTACTGGAGTCTTCCTCTACTTTGCTAGACCCAAACCCCTTCTTCTTTCACCCTTGAATGTCAGGCTAAGAGGGAGCTGGTCCACCCTCCAATGTGCACTCAGGCTTATAAAAGAATTTCTACTAATTCCCTCCACTTTATGGTTGCCACATTTAGCAAATATTTGGGACATACTTATACTAAAAATTATTTGTTGTTTAATTCAAATTTAACTAGATGTTCTATAGTTTAGATGTTTTTATTTTTATCTTTTAATTTTTTAGACACAGGGTGTTCCACTGTGTTGCCCAGGCTGGAGTGCAGTGGCTATTCACAGACATAATCATGATGCACTACAGCCTCCAATTCCAAGTTTGTCAAACTTGCTATCATAACAACCCATTCTGATGCAGTAGACACAGGGTCCATCCTGGGAACCTTTATTTTCAACAAGCACCCCAGGCGATTCTCACCACCAGATGAGTTTGGAAGGTTCTAGACTCCAGCATGGTGCTGCTGGGACCAAGACCACAAGTTGAATCTCTGTATGAAGCCGTCCTCTTTGCTAGATTTACAGACCAGAGACAGCATGCCAACCCCAACCTGTGTCAGTATCCAACCCTCCAAGAACACACCCTACGCAGATGGACCCGAAACTCCGTGCTCATCCACTTGGCTACGTTTTCCTATTACCCAGCCAAGCACTCGCGATACACACCCAAGAGCTGCTGTCCTCTAGGACAAGGGAAAGCTGAGCCCAACCAGTTGTTTTTCCAGGCACTGCCAGCTTGCCTGGAACAGCCAAGGCAGGGGAGGCAGAAGTACACAAGGCTCTCCAGGGTTTGATTATTGGACAAATTATATGGACCAGATAGTTCACCTTTAGTTTTTTTAAGTCAATGGCCAAAGCACTTTCAGCAGTTAAACTTGGCCTGTGCAGGGGAAGCCCTGCTTCCCTCAGGAAAAAAACAGCAGCTATGTACAGTCTAAGATTCCCACCTCCCATCCCTCCCTGGTGGACACATTTTGCCCCACACTGGGCTCCTCTGCCCTCCCTCCTCTCCCTTCCTTCCTCTTGCTTAGGGATAGTTGTGCTCATTCACTAAACCTTTGGCTGTTCCTACTTTCTTTTTTTCTTTTCTTTTTTTAAGAGATGAGGTCTCACTCTGTTGCCCAGGCTGGAGTGCAGTGGCCCAATCATAGCTCACCGCAGCCTCAAACTCCTGGGTTCAAAGGATCCTCCTGCCTCAGCCTTCCAAGTAACAGGGACTACAGACGCGTGCCACCACACCCAGCTAATTTTATTTTTAATTTTTTGTAGAGATGAGGGTCTCGCTATGTTGCCCAGGCTGTTCTTGAACTCCTGGGCTCAAGTGATCCTCCCGCCTCAGCCTCCCAAAATGCTGGGATTACAGGCATGAGCCATCGCACCTGGCTAGTTATCACTACCTTCATGTTTATATGCCATTCTCCCAGGGAATGTCTCATTGGACTTTCTACCTCCCTTCATTAGTTTTCTTTGGTCCTAGCTGCGCCCATTTCCTCACTGACTCTACCCTCCATTCCTAGGCTGGTCCTACCTCATGCTCGGATCCTACCCTGCACCTTTCCCTCTGCCCTTCCCTGGCCTGCCCCAGGGCACAAGATTCACCAGTCACCCATAAATATTCTACATCTGCATCATGGAAATCTGGTCACGTGACCTAGGAGCTTTGTCTGGTCAGATCTCAGCCCATCTCAGCTACATGGCAGATCAAGAGGGGTGAAAAATGGCGGGGGGCGGGGGGAACAGGACAGACCCTCCAAGAATGTTCCCTTTTTCCCCAGACTCTCTGGCCTAGGGAAGGAGGAAGGGAAGCATCCTTTGAGTGACACTAGGGTTTCTGCCTTGGCTGCCCTCCGCTCCAGCAGGCTTCAGGCCATCTAATCCAAACCCGGCACCCTCCCCGTCCAGCTCTCCCTTCTTCCAGGATTCAGTTGCAGAATCACAACTTCCCTGTAAAAGAAGCTTAATAATGTCATAATGGCGACCAAAGGAAGGAGGACATGGCAAATGAGAAGGGAGGAGGCTACACCACACTTGAGCAGCCAGTTCAGCCCACGAGGGGAGGAGAACCTGCAGCGGGTGGGGGTGGGGGGAGAGAAGGACTCACCCATCTCCCCTCAAGCCCTAGCCCCAGCCCCAGGGAATGCTTCATTTGCTAAATGAAGTCAATGTGGCCCAGATGTTGGGCAGCTGCCTCTGGAAGCAGTTCTCGTGCTCAACAGCACAGAGGCCAGAGCAGCGCGTTGAGCTGGCCTCTGCTGTTCTGGCAGCCCTCCTGGCCCGCGATAAACACAACCTCCCAGCTCCCACTCCCCCCCAGCCTGCCAGGAAGGCTGCCTTTTTAGGAAACTCAGCGGATCTGGAAGAGAAGCACACAGAGAGAATGAGGGGCCGGGTTGAAGCGATCATAAAACTGTAGAGGGCAGGGACTTGCTGTGTGACAGAGAGGACACCTCAGGTAGCCAAGAAGCAGCCGGACCAGGAGCTCAGGTAACCACCTGCCACGGAGGGCCAGTGACTCAGCCTCACGCTGTAATCACTGGGATCTCTCCAGCCGCAGTCACCCCACCCCCACCATTCTCACCAGCTCCGAATTTCCATCCCAGCCACAAACATAGCCATTCCCTCAGACACACTCATTCCCAGGGGCCCCAGACACAACAAACTCTCTGCCTAGACACAGCTAACCCTTTCCTGTCACCCTCCCATCCTCACCAAGTGGGCCAGCTCCTTCCCTAATTGACACCTGGGAGAGGGGGAGGAAGAGGGAAGGAACAGAAAGGGAGGGAAGGGTAAAGCCGTGGGGCCCAATCATCAGAGAGAAGGGAAGAGAAAGGATCCTCTGGCTAAACATCCCCACCCACAAGCGCAAGGTTCTTCTCCTATATGCCTTTTTAAAATTCTGGGAAAAAGAAGTAACCAGCACCCCCTCCATATCTATACCTGTGCTGCCTCTCCTTTTGAGACCTGAAGCCCTGCTTCCCTGGGATGTTCCAGCCCAAAAAAAGCAAGTGTAGTGTGGTAAAGTGTGGCAAGAGTTATGGTGAGACCTGGAGGCCCAACCAAATTGGCAAGGGCTGGAGGCTACGCGGTAGACTAGGGATGATATTCCCAGCAACATCCCATGACAGCTCGTCACCATCCACCAGTGGAAAGGATTCATCCTAGTTTTGCTCAGAAGGGACAAGGGGCTCGTGTATTTAGAAGGGTCTGTTCATGGGTCTGTTCTTACACAAAAGCAGCTAAGTCTGGGAAGAAACAAGGTCAGGTGTCTGCTCCTTACCTCATCTGAGCACCAGGCACACACAGGACTCACAGCCAGACACTGCTGGCAGGAGCTCACACCTCGTGTGGTACAGATGTTGGGCCCTGCAAAAGAGAGACAAAGGCATTAGCACCCGATTTGGCTCCATGAAGGTACTGGCTTGCCCTATCCTTCCCAACTTTCCCAAACACCCAAGTTTACCGCTCTCGGGTGCACACAAATACACTCTAACCACACCACAGACATTTACCAAACACAGGCTACTGGTAAGGAAGAAGGAGAATGAGGAAGATTGGGAGAAACTCATCACCGCCCTCAATTAATGAGGCCACAGTGATAGCAAGTGATGGGGCAAGGCTGAGCCATGAACCCAAGTGTCAGGTCATAACTGACGGAAAGGTTTTAATTAACTACTGGCTTGACACCTTCATTGTGCAAATAAAAATCCAGGGCCCAGAGAAATGGCAATACGTCCTCACTTCAATTATTCTAGTGATGTTCACAGCCACTACACAGGGGCTCCAAGGTCCAGAGGCACTGACATTAACACATAGCCTAAAAATGGTCGGGGTGGACCTCAGTGGCAGTGTTCCTCTGGCCTGCTAGAGGAAAGTAAATCTTCTGAAATCTTCTCAAGCTTCCCAATACATATATCTTGGAATCCAAGCATAAAATGCTCCAGGAAGAACTGCAGAAATGTTAGAAAAGGCTGATTGATATAAACTGGAAGCACGTGGAATTTTGGAGTTGGAAGGCCTGCGTTTGAATTCTGAATGCTCTTCTTAACTAGCTGTGGCATGATCTTGGGCAACTCACCTAAGCTGTATGAAATGGCAGTATCTATCCCACAGGATTTGTGCAAGAATTCAGTGAGTTAAAGGGAAGCACTTGGTATACTACAAAGTGGCATTCAAATGTGAACAGTCCTCATACTGTCAAAGGGCAGAGAAAAGGCCACGGGGAGGAGCAGGGACAACTAGGGGAACCAAAACAGCCCTGAGAAGCTCAGGCAGGAGTCAAACCCAGGCATCTGCTTGGACAGAAGCCACTGTCCTCTCTGCTTCCCCAGCTCAGCTTTCCTACCTCCGCCAGGTAAACCTGCAGCGCCCCAGGGAGGCCTTTTCTAATGTAAGAGGCAGAAAGAGGGAGATCCATTCTTCCTTGTGACCCAGTCATCCTGACAGTTCTTTTATGCAATATTCTAAAGGAGCCCATTTGCCCCCCAGGTGGTGGTGCCAGCAAATCTATTTTTGGAGAAATCATCCTGACCATTGGGATGTTTTCCCAGTGTCCCCAAAACTTCTCACTGAGCTAAGTGTCTCAGTCCATCTTATCATAATGTGACTGAATTTCCTCCCTCCCAACACTTGCACAAAAACATACTCAGAAGATAGTGTATACACACACACACAATATTGTTAAGAAAAATTGTACAAAATTTGGAAATAGGCAAAGGGAATACTGGGTGTCCCTTCAATGTAATGCAGGGTGTTGACTAGTAGACCCACCATGCTTATAGATTATCTGATTTTCTAGGAGTGTGTACCTTGGTTTAACTTTTACTCACTAGAATATTTTACAACTATATAAGAGTAGAGGTTAACTAGTAGAAAACCAATAGCAATAGAAATGATTCTTAATGAAAACAATGCTTATGATTCTTATGCAACAACAATGCCAATGATTTCTGTCTACTAGAAAAGGTAACCCACAAAGGTTAAGGTTTATTGCCTTGTAGAACAGGCATTAACCAGTTTTGAATTTATTAGCTAATTTATTCCAGCATTTTTTTGACTAACCAACTATAACTCTCCCTTCCTTGAATTCTCTTTCAAACCAGTCCTAACATCTTACTGGTTGCTCATTAATTAAGTTGAATACAATCTTTGACATATGTTCATTTTATATTTGTTATGGGAATCATACTTTTAACTCTTCGAAAATTATACTTTGACAGTATCCATTTCAGAGCCTCACATGGGGGCAGAGAGGTCTAACAGAATGAGTACACACACAACCTGTAGAAATCAGCAGACTATGGTCCTAATTGAGTCACCCACTAATAGCTGGCCTTGGGTGAGTCATTTAACTCCTCTTAGTCTCAGTTTCTTCAATCCTAATATTCCTACCATATTGTAATTATTTATGTCTTAACAACACTGCCACCCAATAGATTTTAAGTTCCTGCAGGCCTGCTCTGGCCTGCCAGCCCAGCTCCAGTTGTTGTCCAAAGAAGATGCTCAGTAAATATGTATTGGATCAAAGTGAAAGGTAGTAGACTAGATCAGGTTTGGTTTGGTTTTGTTTTGTTTTTTTAAGCAACTGAGCTCATTTCTCAAATTTATGTGTGGAATTCCAATATAGAACATATAAATACATTGCAACGGTTCCTCAGACAATTTAAACTTTCATTTTTCTCCCCAAAACACCAGATTATGTGCAGAATCCTTGAAGCGCCTCCTGGAAGCCCCAGGTTTCCTCAGAGCCTTGAGTCTATCTAACTTCAGAGGCCTGGCCCACCTCTACAATTCTACGAGTAGGAGGCCACTACAAGCCCATAAGTAACCTCTGCGGCTCCACCCTCTGACTTGACTACAACTTTAGCGTGTGATGTGAGGACTGTGGAGTGAGAATTATGACATTGGTTCCAGGCCTGGCCCTAAAGTATCAAGGTCACCTCTGAGGTGGGGCAGCCCTGAGCCACTCGGTGTCTGTAATGGAAGAAAAGTAGCCACTAGATTCAGAATGCGTGAATGTTCATAACAAAAAATGCAACCCAAGGCTTCTCCCTACAAGGGGTGCCTGGCCATCTCTTAGCCTTATAATTGCTCTCTCCCCAGGCAGATGTGAACACAGCCTCTCTTTATTGCCCCATCAGAGAGTTCTGAGAGGAGCCTGAACTATTTTATTAATAGGTATCTCCCTTCTTTTTTGGAGTTTCCATGGAAATTGGCATCCGGGGGGTGATTCTGGACATAAATGCCATTGACTTTCACCAGGAGAGAAGCACAAGGAGCCCTTGGGAAGAGTTAGAAGAGGGACGAGGATCGTGGAAGGTATGGGCACTGTCAAATTATTTTTAAAGACTTTTCCCAGTCTATCCACTTAACCATCCATTCATTCTCAAATTAGCATTTCCTTATGAGTCCTTGCCTTGTAGCCACAATAGAAAGCCCTGCCAGACACAAAATAAATAACAGCAGGCCCCTCCCAGTGAATGGGGGTCCCTGACCCCAGAAGATGAAATGAGCTGCCAGGATTCGTCCTTTAGAAAGTCATGCCTGGGGAGTCATGGTTACCCAGTTCCCCTCATCCCCTCTTTTTAATGAATCACAGGTTGATTTCATGAGAACTAATGATCCCCCCACCCCACGATACCCCCGACCAAGTCCTGCTACCAGCACAGGCT
The DNA here is from genome assembly GCA_023783475.1 of Daubentonia madagascariensis. Lineage (NCBI taxonomy): Eukaryota > Metazoa > Chordata > Mammalia > Primates > Daubentoniidae > Daubentonia > Daubentonia madagascariensis. The sequence continues at coordinate 16,928,328 of JAKFHU010000487.1, forward strand.
CCCTGGAATGCAGTGGTTAAAAGTGACTGACTCATCAGAATTTCCTGTGCTGGGCCCATGCGGATTCAATGAGCTGTTGCTCCGAGGCCATCCCTCCCTCCTGAACATGTGGAAGGAGTTTGGGCCTCAGTTTCTAGTCATTCACAAAGCCTGGGTTCCTGCTCAGCCTCTGGGGCCCAGACTCAGCCCTGCTGGAGCAGTGGGACTCTTCACCAGGATGTACCAAAAGAATGAATAACTCTGACGGCCCCTTTCCTCTGACAATTTAGCCAGAGCCCGGAAACAAAGTGAATTGGCTCTGATCCTCAAGGGTGGTTGTAAAGATGAAATGAACCAATCCCTGAAAATTTTGAGCACAAAACAGCTGATGCACAGAAAGTCCTCCATAAATGCTACTGCGGCTGCTATAGTTGCTATTATTTTTATTGTTGCTGTTTTTATCCTGAGTCTCAAGTTGTTTAGGGCAGATGAATGTTTTACTTTTTATTTTTATTTTTTTTTCTTGAAGACATCATTCTACAGGACACTAGACCCAAAGCTAAGCATGCCCTGAACTGGAGGCGGGTGGGAGTGCAGAGCCAGAAAGTATCAGGCCAGGGAAGAATGATCAATCGTCAGATCTGGCTTCTAAATGGAGTTAGGAATATTAGTGTTCAAACATCCAATCTAGGAGGGATGGCCAAGAAGCGAAGGCCAAGGAGAAAAGATAGACCAGGCCAGCCAAGAAGTTTGCCTGGAAAGTAGACATAGAAGGCTGTGGTTTGGCACATCAGCCTGAATCACAGAACCAGAAGAAAGACAAAGGGTGGGAAAAATAGGGGGAAAAAAGGAAACAAGGAAGGGAGTTGGAACCAGTGGAAGTCATAATGCGTCAATGGGGGCTATTTTGAGGACATGTTGTCCAATGAGACAGGATGTCAGAATGCAGGAACAGGCCACCCTAATGAGTCCAGGGGACTTTAGGAGAAGGCTAAGTCAGAATGAGAGGTGTTCAGCAGGAAGGGAGGATGATTCGTACTGCAAACACTATGAACGTCTCTCTTACCGTCTGCCAGAGAGGAGTTCCAGCCTGAGTCCCCTGCCCTGCTACTGACCTTTGACTGATCACTTCCCAATTAGGTCCATGGGGACAACAGGTGACTCAGATGGTGCCTGATCTTCCATTGTAGTCACCTGGCTGGGTGACTCACTGAGCAACAAAACATCTCATGCTAAGTGCCCTATATGTGTACAAGTGGTTTCTCTAGAGCATGTTTCTAAGAAAGTTTATTTTACTTTTGTTTCTTCCTTAAATGTAGCAGCAGCCATGTAACCCAAGGAAGGGTAAGGGAACAAGAAAAGGTGGAGTTGAAGATAATACACACCTCTGTGCTCTGAGCACAAAGCTCCAATAAGCACTGCCCAAAGCAGTAGTGAATCCAAGCTACTGTATTTCATCAAATCTAACACTATGGATATAGGATATATCCTGATTGCAGAGATTTTAAAAGTGTACCAGAGCCAATTACATATGGTATTCAACAATGGAAAGCATTTGGGTATAATTTGCCTCCACCAATATTAAAATGTGTTACAGGTTGACTTGTGTCCCTAAAAAAGATATATTGAAGTCCTAATCCCCAGTACCTGTGATTGTAACCTTACATGGAAATAGGGTCTTTGCAGACGTAATCAAGATGAGGTCATTAGAATGGGCCCTAATCCAATACGACATGTCCTTATAAGAAGAGGAAAACATCACATGAAGACAGAAAGAATGCCATATGGTGACAGAGGCAGAGGTTGGAGTGATGCAGCTGGAAGTCACGGAACACCAAGAATTGCCAGCCACCATCAGAAGGTAGGAGAGATAAGGAAGGGTTCTTCCCAGAGCCTCAGAGGGAGCATGGCCCTACTGATGCCTTGATTTCAAATTTTCTACCCTCCAACAAGAATAAATTTCTGAGCTGGGTATGCTGGTAGGCTGGGTACTTGGGAGGTTGAAGCAGGAAGATCACTTTTGAGACGAGCCTGGGCAACATAGCAAGACCCATATCAAAAAATAAATAAATAAGAATAAATTTCTATCATTTTAAGCCACCCAGTTTGTGGTGCTTGTTACAGCAGCCCTAAGAAACTAAAAAAAAAAAAAAAAAAATGAATTTGCATTTTCATAGTTTATATGACATGATTTTGAGGAACATTGTCCTGAAATACTTTGCATGACTGAAAAACGCCAGCCTGGAATGAAAATTTTGCTATGTTTAATCCACATGTGGATAAGGTTGGAAAAGTAGTTATTTTAGCTTTATACTTTCCTACCAATATAGATCACTGGCGTCTGCATTCATTCATTTGTTCCTTTACTCAACAAACATTCAATGAGCACCTACCTATGCCGGGCACTCTCCTACGCACTGGAGACAGACACATTGCTGAACTAAACGAAGCCCCTACTCTTGTGAAATTTAAATTTTAGTGAACAAGATGATAAAAACATACACAACAAAAAAGTACAATTTCAAACAGTGGCAAATGCTGTAAGAAAATAAAGCAGGATAAAGGAATAGCAAGCAATGAGGGAAAGGAGTCTCCTTTAGAGAACATAGTCAGGAAAAGTCTTTCTGCAGAGCTGACATTTCAAAACGATGTTTTGGAGCGAATCATGCGAAGATCTAGGGCACAAGCATTCCGGAAAGAACCCGAGATGAGAGCTGGATGGGCCTCAGCCTGTTAAAGAAATAGCAGGAAGAAGAGAGAGGCACAGAAGAGGCTGGAGAAACACCAGAACACCAGAAAGCTATAGGCCATGGTAGCGAGTGTGGTTTTCATTCTCCACATGGTGGAAGCCACTAGAGGAATTTGAGCAGAGGTGAGCAAAACAAGATGATCCTGGACACTGAGTGGAGGACAGACAGGAGGGAAGCAAGAGGGAAAGAGACCAATTAGGAACTTATTAAAATAATCCAGACAACAGATGGCAGCAGTTTGGATTTGGATGGTAGCAGTGTCGGTGATGTGGTCAGATTCTAGATATATTCCTAAGGCTTGCTGATGGCTGGTATGTGGGGCATGAAGGTGTGAACAAATGTGAACCTGAAAGAGCCAATCCTTGAAGATATGGCTAACTGGACCTAAATTTTAAATACAGCCAAGCAGCCATTTGCTGACTAGAGGTCACACGCGGACGCTGAGTTCCCCAAGAACCCGCACCTCTGTTCGACTTTGGGACCTCCAGAGCTCACCTGAACCAACCAATTGGCTCAGCTGCCTTGACCAATCAGGGCTCAGCTATACCAACCAATCGGAACCAAGTGAGTTAGAATCCCTCATTTGCATAAATGAACCTGATTGGGAACCTGGTCCGAACTTTCCGTATAAAATCCTGAACTCCCTTTGTTTTATACTCAAGGAAGGTTGCATCTCCCACGTTTGCACACTGTTCACTAGAATACAGTCTCTTTCATCCAAATTCTTTTTCAGAAAACTGTGTTCATTCCCTGAGGACTTTGAGTGGGGAAAAAAAAAAAAAAGAAAACTGTGTTCAGAAGGGAAGGACAGGAAGAATTTTGGCCTGAGCAAGTGGATCCTCTTTGGACAAAGTTCAAATGTTTCGACCACTGGTCATACCCTTTCACTGACCCCTCAGCCAGTAGGTCCTGCCCTTATAAATGAAGCCAGATCATCCCTGGTTATCATCTCCAACTGGGTTAATTAGGTAGCCATATGCTGAAGACTGCATAAAGCCCATCCCAGGACGGAGTCCTGTCTTCTGTATGGTTGTGGTCTAAAATTAACACCCAGCCCCTGGGAAACTTGGTAAGGCAGGGGCAGTAAACCAACGGACACCGTGGTAGGGGAAGTATGCACACCACCAGGATACCTCAGGGCCAAAGCCAGCCTTGCCATTCCACTGGCTGTATGGCCTCAAGCACATCCCTTCATCTCTTGTACTCTCTCTAAGGCCCAGTGCCTCTTTGATTCTATGTCATAACCCTATTCAAGAATTTATAACTGCTCCCTAGTATTTAACAGGTTTAACCCAGCCACATCAGCCATGCACTAGAGACGCCAAACAGCTTCTTCCTTTCCCCCATGCTCCCAAGTTATTAGGATTAAATGAGTTAACCTACACAAAAGAACCAAAAGAACCACTCAGTAAGTGTTTATTTTCTTCCCCTCACCTTCACCTAGTCACTTCCTGCACCAGGAATGCCCGTGCCCCTCCTCTCCACCTCAGGGTCAGATGTGAGAGGGCCCTTTGTCTCTGATAGGATATAGTAAAGAAATCACTCTGGCTGGGAGAAGGAGTCCATAGGGCTAGACCCCACCAATGCCACTAAGCTAGTTGTGTGATCCTGGGCAAGTCACTTCATCTCTTAGGAACTTCCTTTTTGCTTTTCTGTAAAACAAACGGTGTCCAATTAGATGATCTTAAAGCTGCTGCCAGTCCTGGAAGTATCTACTCTTCCAGCCAGAAAGCATCATCAGGGCGACTAATACTCTAGGAGGCCTAGAATCCCAGGGCCCAAGGCCCCTCAAACAATGCACAAGTCGCCATTTCTTCCCAATGGCCTAACTAGTATTTGACTCAAACGCTGCATCTCAAAGTTCTGGAAAATTTTATGCACACCAACCCCACCTCCCATCTGACTCATTCAGTACAGAAGAGGCAGGCCTGTACCAAGCTCCATTGGAGGCCCAGCCCAACAGCGCCCTGTTGGTGACCTCCTTGGCATCCAGCTGTCCAGTTCTGCTGCCTCCCTCCCCCAGCTTATGTCTTGTGGGTGTGGACAGCAGGCAGCCCATCTTGGTAGGAAGGCAAATTAGTTCAACCATTTGGAGGACAAATTGCCAACCACTATTAAAGTCTAAATTTAAAATATTCATGCCCTTTGACCCAGCCACTCTAGTTCAAGAAATTTAGTCTGTAAAAATGCTTGAACAAAGGTGCATAAAAAATGAATAAGGATATCCCCTGTAGCTTTATTTGTAATAGCAAATAATTAGGAATGACCCCAATGTCTGCCAACAGAGAATTGGTTACGTAAATTCTGATACAGCCATATAACAGTATGTCTTCTGGCTAGAATTATAGCTCTTGAGATAAATAATGGAAAGCCACAAACCAACATAAAAAGATGCCTAGGGCATATTATTAAATGACAATGATCCTATTGTGGATGATCCTATTTGGGAAATAACAATAATGATAAATAATTATATATGTTGACATATACATAGGAAAAACAAAACTCTGTGGTAACTGTCAACAGTGGTTATCTTTAAGGACAAGACTACAAGGAACTTGTACTTTCTACATTATTATATTTCTGTACTGCCTGACTTTTTTTTACAGCAAGCTGAATTACTTTTTTAAGCTAAAAGAAAATTAAAGCTAATTTTAAATGTCTTCTATTCTGCCTCCCTTTCTACATTTGCATTTATTTAAATATATGCTCCCCAGAGTCTTCTACAAACTGCACCATCAGTATCAAAACCTCTTGGAGCCCCAAAGCTCAGCAGGAACACAAGAATAAACTTTGGGATCTGGGGTGGATGGGGAGATGCTGGTCAAAGGATATGAAATTTCAGTTAGGCAGGAGGAATAAGTTCAAGAGACCTACTGCACAACATGGTGACTATGGTTACTAACAATGTATCATCTACCTGAAAATTCCTAAGAGAGTCGATTTGAAGTGTTCTCGCCACAAATAAATGATAAGTATGTGAGGTAACGCATATGTTAATTAACTTGACTTTAGCCATTCCACAATGTGTACATATTTCAAAACATCATGTACACCATAGATATATAAAATTTTATTTGTCAGTTTTAAAAACTAATAATAATAAGAAGAGAATGAAAAAATAACAATAAACTTTGCCCGGCCCACTAGCCTTCAAGAACCACCCAGGCCAGAGCGTTGTCTGTTCTCAACTTACGGACGTCCCAGGAAGGAGACACCACCCTCCCCTCCACTGGGGAGTTGGTCAAACATGCTCCTCAAGGCAGCTCCAGCAAAGATTTAGTCTTGAGTTTATCATGCACCGTTGCTAAAATAGGGGTTTGGAACCATCAGTGGATCTCATAGACTAGGTTTTCTCTATCCAAAAATTCCCATAGCAAAGAGATTTAGGATTGACTACAAGGACTTTTAAAGTGGCTACTGAATGTTCCTTTTGCCAAACTTCTGGAACTCTCTTCTAGTGCAAAGTTTTTCAGGCTTGATTTTAACAGCAGGACCTCCCTTTTATTCTCAAAGAAATCCTTACATGAAATTCCAAGTTGTCAATCAGTCAAAGGAAAAACTTCACTTGAAGGCGGGGAGGGGCAGGAGCAAACCTTGGTCTCTCCCTTCATCTCACCCTTTGCCCGCTCTGCAGCCCCTGAGACACCAAGAGACTGAGGCCCAGAGGTAAGATGCCTGTTCAAAGTCACCCAGCAAGTTGATGAAAAAGCCTGCAGAACCACGAATCAGATGTAGGTTTCTTCATTTCAGACCCACAGGTCTTTTCACACAAAATTTTTTTTTTTGCTATATGAAAGGAAGTAGCATATAACACAAGTTTAGGTAAAGGAATACACACACACACGTGAGAATTACATATGCAAGGGGAAAATGTCTGAGTACATGTCTCCCTGATTAATAGTAGACATTATGGGGAATAGAATTAGAAGGGAATTAGCAATTTTACTCTCCAATGCTTGACTTTCTTATGATGAGCATGCATCACCTCATTCTTTCTCTCCTTGAAAGTTTAAACATCTTCACTAACTAAACTAAGAAACTGAACTAAGAAACAGGGAGGGGGTGAATAAGTAGTCTTTTTGTGGGAACATGACAGAAAAACAGAAAGGAAGACTTCTAATGGGTTGTTTTTTCAGAGATGCTACCAAAAATAAAAGAAGGTAGAATAGCCCCAGGTTTACTTAACAGCTTCTGGCTCCAAGGATTGTGACATACCGCATTTGGCCACAAAATATCTATTGCTGTTAGGACAAAGAATAAGAAGTGTTGCTTGCTGCAAAATCCTATCCAATATCCTGACATCTTTAACTACTGAGCACTTGGAAAAGCTAACGGATTATATATGGTAAATGCATCTATCCAATAAGAAAATTTAGAAATTGGGCTGGGCGCGGTGGTTCTCGCCCGTAATCCTAGCACTCTGGGAGGCTGAGGCAGGAGGATCACTTGAGGTCAGGAGCTCAAGATGAGCCTGAACAAGAGCTAAAAAGAGAAAAAATTAGCCGGGCGTGGTGGCACACGCCTGTAGTCCTAGCCACTCAGGAGGCTGAGGCAGGAGGATCACTTGAGCCCAGGAGTTGGAGGTTGCAGTGAGCTATGATGACACCACTGCACTCTAGCCCAGGCAACAGAGCAAGATCCTGTCTCAAAAAGAAAGAAAGAAAAAGAAAAAAGAAAATTTAGAAATTGAAAGCTGGATGGCATCTCCGGGGTTTAATGGATCATGGATCCAGCCCCACTGCTTTCAGGGTAACTGTTTCAACACTTGAGGATGATGGAGTAGCCTCGGGTAGCCTCGTAGAGTTATTGATACATGCAACATGGATCAATCCCAAATACATCATGATAAATGAAGGAAGCCAGACTGAAAGGCTTCACACTATATGATTTAATTTATATTCATTCTGTGAAACATAGAACTGTAGGAACAGGAAACAGATCAGTGGTTGCCAGGGACTAGGGATGGGGGTAGGGAACTGATTACAAAAGAGCTTGAGGGAATTTTGGGGGGTGATGGAAATATTCTGTATCTTGATTATGGTGATGGTTACTTGACCATATGCATTTGTCAAAATTCATAGAACTGTACGCCCGAATAGGATGAATTTTATTGTACATAAGTAATATTTCAACAACCTAACGTTAAAAAAAATGTTTCTGGGCCAGGCGCGGTGGCTTATACCTGTAATCCTAGCACTCTGGGAGGCTGAGGCGGAAGGATTGCTTGAGGGCAGGAGTTCAAGACCAGCCTGAGCAAGAGTGAGACCCGGTCTCTACTATAAATAGAAAAATCAGCTGAGCGTCATGGTGTGCGCCTGTAGTCCCAACTACTGGAGAGACTGAGGCAAGAGGATTGCTTGAGCCCAGGAGTGCAAAGTTGCAGTGAGCTACGATGACGCCACCGCACTCTACCCAGAGCAACAGAGTGAGACTCTGTCTCAACAACAACGACAAAAAAAGTTTCTGATAAGACTGTGTGCATGGAGAGAAAGGCAGATTTTGTCATTTTTTTGCTGGAGAATCTCACATTTTAATAAATGCCAGCAGTTTACATAGGGGGAATAGGCAGTTTCCCTAAACAGTGTCATTTCCCTGCTCCCACCTTCATTTCCACTGGCGGCCTGAGCTCCACCAGGCACAGTGATCTTCCCACTCAGGAAGAGCCAAGGTTCAGGAAAAGGAGGACAAGGTGATGGGGTGAAGCAGCAGGCCCACTCTGTGGGCAGAGAGAGGACTCGGTAAAGCCAAGTGGTTTAGCCCTGAAGCAGCTCAGTCACTCTCCCGATTAATTATCTGTCTGATTCATGAGTTGTGGTTCTTGTGGGCACGCTTCCTGGCCATTCCTGCCAACGAGGGCAGAAGGACTCTTAGGGCTGGGAGGGGATGATAACCACAGATCCCAAGTGGGGTGGGGAGCTACAGAAGAGGAATTTCTATTAGGAAATTCTAGAGTCATATCCAGACTCCACCTCCTTACTGTCACCTCTTTGCCCCATCTCATGGTCTCCCCAGGAGACCTCCTCCACTCCTCACCTTTGCCCTCACAATAAAGGAGAATGTTGCCCTCCTGAAGGCTCCTCCCAGAAGGGAAAAAAGGGCAGACACTTCACAGAAGATCCCTGGAGTTTCCAGCACCCTCAGATCAGAGGGCCAAATGGTGCAAAAGTACAAGGGTCCAAATGCCCAAAGAACTCCGGCTGTATTTCTTACACCCTCCAGAATATCCAGATGGAGCACTTGAGTATCTTTATTGAATGAATGCAAATATTCAAATATTGGGTTTCTTAAGGTGAGGCACATCACCTCTAGATGCCTTTTCATAGCATCCCATAGACACTTATTTTGCTACCTATGTACCAGCTACTGGGCATAGAATTTTAAACAAAATAGACATGTCCCTGTCATGGAACTGGAAATCTTGTGGATGCCTTTTACCTCCCTCTTTTCCCAGAGACAGGGCTTGAGGTTTTCTCATAGATAAAGCAAATGTATAAGCCGCTCTACTCCTTGGCCTCTTCTGTGGATTCTTGTTGGGTCAGAGTGGCTGAGGTATGCCAAACCACCAACGAGGAATGGGTTGAAATAAGAAGGGCCCCCTCTCACAGAGGTGTGGGGGAAGGGACCACATCCGTCACATTCTGGGAGCCTGGTTAGTGCTCATGCATGAAGCGGTAACAGCTCTTGCCTCCAATACATGGGAGATAGCATGGATAGGAAGAATAATGACGAGAGTAGTTGACGTTTACTGAATGCTTATTTTGTGCCTTTGTCTCATTTAATCAGCATAATCATAGAGGTATTGTTTTCTCCACTTTACACATGAGAAAACTGAGGATCCAAGAGATTAGGTAATTTACTTAAGGTCACACAGCCAATAAGAGGCAAAGTCAAGAATGAAACCTACATTCCACTGGCTTTAAACCATAGCTCTCCCTTTCCCCAGCCAACAAGACTTCCTCCCATATTTCTCCAAGACATGAGGATTCCTGCAGAGAGGGCTTCAATTCGAGAATTTCTAAGATATAAACTCCAAAAGAGAAATAAGCGCCTCAGCTCAGAATTAATCAGGTTAGCATAAAAACCTAAATATGGGGAAGCCACAAAACCCAATATTTCTTGGGTGAAGCTACAAAGATCATCTTTGTACATAAAATCAAAAACTTAATGCTGTCCTCAAACAACCTCTCTTCTACCCATACCAGACTCTCCTACTCTGGGACAGCCTCTCTGTGCCATCCCCAAGCCCACCCAGCTCTTTCTGTGTCCCTTCAACACTTTGTGTCCCAACACAGTTCTACTCTCATCCCACAACCTGCTTCCCCAAGGATCTAATGATATCTGCAACCCTGCTACCAGCACTGGGATGGTGGATGTAAAAATAATATAATTTGCTTGGGGCAGGGGAGGGTTATTACTCCAGAAGTCTGATTCTAGAGCCCCTGCTCTGAAACACTACTCTATCCTGCCTCTGAGAGGGGGTCTGGGGCTAGTTCAGCACAATCCATCACCACTCCTGGAATCGCCCCCATCACAAGATAAATCTGTGAACCTATCTCCTAAATGATCTTTAATGCAAACTTAAGTACATCAATGCAGTAGACTCCTACATGGATCATTACAGCTGTGTGAACCAGACCAACATAAGATATACTGGGGCTCCGGAGAGGTTGGGGGTAGGGAGGGAGACACCAGAGTAACATGTACACTCTTCACATTCACTAACATCGAGCCAAGCACATGCTAGGCACTGTCTTATGTTACCTCATAACTTCTAAAACTGTAAGAAAATATAATGATTATACTCAGAATTGAACTTAGTAAACTGTGGATGTAAAAATTTTTTTAATGAAACCAAAAATTGTTTTAAGTTCATGGAAGCAGGCACCCTCTGTAGGAGGAAGCTGAATTGCCTCACGTCTGATCAAACGCTCTAATATCTCCCAGGCAAAATGCTGGAGATTCATATTTCCGTGCAATGGTCATCAGGCTGCTCACTGCAAGCTAAAGACATCAGTTGACCCGCTGTAGTCTCTATCACACGGGGAGTTCAACAATAACATCTTAAACAGCCCTGTATACATCAACCGCAACTCCTCCAAGATATCCTTACCCTGTCTAGTATCTGTCTATACATACATAGAATAGTCTTGAAGGCGATTGTCAAAGTATTTTTAGAATAGTCTATCTTTAAAATGGACTTACCAATAAATCTTAACCTTTTTTTAAAAAAAAAATCCCTTCTGCAGGGTCTAAACTGCTTTACGAGTACCACTGTTTTCATTAAAAGTACATATATGTACTCTTGTGGCATCCTCTGAGAAAGGAGCGGCCCCAGCGGACCAGGGGCCAGAGTCCCCCCAAGCAAGATTCCCAAGGGTTCCGGAAGGATGACGGGCAGCACCCCAGGGTTGTGTCCGCTCTATCCCTCCATCCCTCTCCCCAACACCAGTGAGGCGGGATGCCGCCCGCCCCAGCGGCTGATGGTGTGCGCAGCAGCAAGGCAGACAAAGCCAGGGATGCAAGCCAGCCCAAGGGAGCCTTGTCGTGGCTCCCCGCGTATAAAAGAGATTTTTGGGGTGCAAGGTCTGTCCCAGAAGCAGAGGCACCACTGCCACCGGGAACACTGGAGGAGGCAGAGCCATCATCCTGCTCCAAAACATTCCTGCAGGGAGCCGCCAGGTTTAAAAAAAAAAAAAAATCTTGGAAGAAAGTGTAACACTTGGATAAAAAGGAAATGTCGAGTAACTGGCAAGCCCGCTCGCGCGCACGCTCTCACTCCAGAAGCTACAGATGCATCCCTCCGCCAACGCGCGGGAACAGCCCCGGGAAGCCCCACCTCGCCTCGGCTACCCGGGCCAGTCTTCCTTCGCCCGGCCGGCACCAGCCGCGACGCGCGCACTGGAGCTGAACGCGGGGCTCAGAGATGCGCCCACCGCACCATGCGCGCCGCGGCCGCCCGGGGAAGGCGCCCAAGCCGTCTGACAGCTTCGGAGTCCCGGAGGACGGCCCCCAAGCACAGGCGCCTCTCAGCCCCTCCACCGCGGGGCCGGGAAGGTCCCCAGCTCCGCGCTCCCACTGCCCCAGCCGGGACCCGCGCGCTCCGAGCGCAGACCCGCGGGTTTCCCCGCTCCAAGTCTGCAAACTGGACGGCGGCGCGGAGCCCAGGAGAGCTGCGTCCCCGCGGCGCGGGAGCCTCACTCACCTCCGACGCCGACGCCCGCCAGCGCCCCCAGCGCCAGCAGAGCCGCCCAGAGCCGCCCGGGCTGCGGCCGCGCTCGCATCTCGTCAGCCGCCCGCCGCGCTCCGCCCGCCCCACGGCAAGCAGCGGCGTCCGCGCCCGCTTTTCCCGCAGCGGGAGGGGAGGGGACGCGGTGGGTGGGACGCAACGGGGCGGGCCCGGGACTCGTGCTTCCTGTCCTAGGGCCCTTTTCTGGACCCTGCGCCTGAGAGCGAGTGGTGGGAAACCGCGGCGCCTCTCTCAGCGCCTCCGCCCACGGGGATCCGCCCGGGAGCCAGCAAGGCGAGGCCGGCCCCCAGCGGGGCCGCGAGGGCATCCTGGTCCCAGGGGTCCCCATCTGGGCACTTGGTATGCTCAGAAAGGCCAGAAGCCTGTGGCGCCTGTCTGGACCTTTCCAGTCCCACCTCCTCGGAGACAGCCACAAGGCTCTCTGTTTCACCTGGATTCTTGGGGCGTTTTTCCTCAGTACCTCCAGTTTCATTCATTCACACTTTCATTCACTTAGTTGACAGACATCTTTTGAATGCCTTCTCTGAACCTGTTCAGTCCTTTATTATTCACTAATTTTTTTTCTTGGGTTAGTTTAGTTTTCCGGTAGACTGTAAGCCTCTTGAGGACAAGACCACATCTCAAGCTTGCATAAAGCGGTGATAGGTCCATGAAGGGCCTCTCTCTACAAATACTTCTTGCACCCAACAGGTGTCTGATAGACGTTGCGGAACAGTCAGCAAATTGCCTCCAAACTCAAACTCGTAGGCTTTGGAGCTTTATCTTCTTTTCCTCAAAGGCCTCCTGCCTGCTTCCTGACCACTCAGCCCTCACCCAATCCTTCCTCTAGGTCCCTGGGTCTCTCCCAGACTGGAAACCTCTGGAAGCTCAGAGAGGCAAAATATACTAGGGCTGTGAGCAAGAGGCCCCCAGGAAGTGGTCAGGCGGTACAGCCTGCCTGAATGGGTAGCTTCTATGGTGATAAGGCCTGAGGCATCAGTCTTGAAACAGCTGAAAGTCTCTGTAGCTCCTGGGCTTCCATAAGGGCTTTCAAACTGCCCATGGGCTTTCCTATGGCCTCTCAGTGTGCCCACCCTCTCCTGAGACATACAAGATGCCTGACAACTGGCCCTGACCCATCTCCCCAGCCATATCTTCCACCCTAGCCCAAAATGATACTTGTCATTCCCAAACATTCCATGCCTTTCTGTCTGACTGATCTTCCTTCCTTTTTCCACTTGGAAAATTTCACTAATCTTTCAAAACATCTCAGATGTCATCTCTTCCATGTAATTTTGTCTGACAACCCCCCTCCTCCAGCCCTACCCTCTGCCGAAGTAGGCACTCCCTCCTCAAATCTCCCAAACACTAGAATACACCTTAATGCTAACAACTTAGTATTTTGCTACTTTTCTGTAAGTTTGAATCATTTTGAAATAAAAAGTTAAAAAAAAAAGCCAGAGGGAGAAGACAGGGCAACAAAGGTATAAAGGATGGTGGACTTCTCATGCTTCAGCAGAAGTGTCACTAGCAATTTGCAAGGGGACAGGGGAAGAGCCAGCACTGCAAAGGGTGACTAGGCCCTCTGACCTGGGCTTTGAGACTCTGGCTCCATCTACCTCCCCTGCCTGCGGAGGGCTTCTAGGCCAGAGGTATTTTAACAGTGTTCTCATTGCCTTGGAGCAAAGTCCAGGTTACGCAACCTGGTTACATCTCTGCCTAGATGTTTACTTATTTGTTCAATTCCCATATTTATAACCAATCTCCAACTACCTAGATGTTTCCTCAGCCTAGCTCTGCTGGCACCAACCACTTACTTGGGGTGGGCACTGGCCACAGCAAATATACTAAGTCCTCAGCTCTAGCCCAAGCCCTGGCAACCATGCAACCACGATGCAAGAGAGTCCCATCCCTGCTGAGCTCCCATGCCCAGGAAAAGCAAAGGGGTTAGTCCATTTACATTTAGTGTCATAATTGATGATTGTGTTTACATCTACCCTCTTGTTATTTGTCCCCTCTTTTTAGTTTCTCTGTTTCTCCTTTTCTGCTTTCTTTTGGGATAATTCTTTTTTTTCCTCTCCTAACTTTCCAGCTACACCTTTTCTTTGTGCAGGGTGTGTGTGTGTGTGTGTGTGTGTGTGTGTATGTGTGTGTGCTTTTGCTCTAGGGATTACAATATGCCTCCTTCATTTATCATACATAGTCTTGAATTAATATTGTACCATCTCATGTAAAATGTAAGAACCTTATAACAGTATAATTCTAGGAAAATAACCCCATCCTCTATGCTATTATTGTCATATATTTTACTTCTAAATACACAATAACTCACAATTTTTTTTATTTTTGCTTTAAACAGTTAGTTGCCTCTTAGATAAATTAAATAAAGAGACCAAAAAATAGCCATTTAAGTTTACCCACACAGTTAACATTTCTGCTCTTCTTCATTTCATCCTCTAGTTCTGAGTTTTCTTCTGGTATCATTAGCCTGAAGAACTTTACCAAATTTTGAAATGAAGGACTACTGGAAGCAAATGTGTTCAACTTTCACTTGTTTAACCCTTATTTTCAATGATATTTATTAGATATAGACTTTTGGTTGACAGGGGTTTTTTCCTTTCAGTACTTTAAAGATGGTCCACTGTTCGCTGGCCTCCATCGTCTCTGACAAGAAGTCCACCATCCTTTATACCTTTGTTGCCCTGTCTTCTCCCTCTGGCTTTTCTTTTTTAACTTTTTATTTCAAAATGATTCATACTTACAGAAAAGTAGCAAAATACTAAAGAGAGTTCCTTTATGTCCTTTACCCAGTTTCCCCTAATGTTCACATTTTATATTTGCACATCATAAATATCAAACACAGGAAATTGACATTCATACAATACTATTTACTGATTTATTTACAGAATTTGAGTTTTGCCAGTTTTCCCACTAATGTCCTTTTTCTGGTCCAGGATCCAATCCAGGATCCCATGTGGTATTTAGTCATCACATCTCCTTAGTGTCCTTCAGTCTGTAACATGTTCTCAGTCTTTCTTTTTCATCACCTTGACACATTTGAAAAGTCTAGGCCAGTTATTTTGCAGTAGTATATCCCTCATTTTGGGCTTGTCTGATGTTCTCTCATAATTTTGTTGAGGCACTTTGGACAAGGATACCACAAAAATGATGTGCCTTCTCAGTACATCGCATCAGGAGTTACATGATGTTGATATGTCTTATTACTTATAAGGTTAACTTTGGTCACATAGTTAAGGTGGTATCTGCCAATTTTATTCACTATAATGCTACCATTTTTCTCTTTGTAATTAATACATATTTTATGAAACGATACTTTAATTCTATGCAAATATCCTGTTTGGCTTCATAATTTCACCCACTGATCATAGTATCCATCAGTGGTTCTTAATTGCAACAATTATTGCTGTGGTGTTTGATTAATAGTGATTTTCTACTCCCTTCTTTCCGTCTAGAGCTATTAATTGGTATTCTACAGGGAGTAACAGCTGTCCCTTCTCTTTCATTATTAAAATGTATTTATTTATATTAGTATGAACTCCTGAATATTTATTTTATTCTATGGGTTATAATTCAATATCATCATTATTTTGCTGCTCAAATTGCCCCAGGTTTTTCTCTGGCTACTTTTAAGTTTTTTCTTTATCTTTGATTTTTTCAGAAGCTTGACTGTAAAGTGAGTAGGTGTTGTTTTCTTTGTATTTATCTTGCTTAGGGTTTAATGTGACTTATGGATATATAAGTGGTTTATTTTTTCCCACATACAGGAAATTTTTAGCCATTATTTCTTCAAATACTTTTTTCTGCACATTTTCTCTCTCCTTACCTGCTGAAACTCCAATTTCACATATTTTAGACTACTTGATATTATTCCACAGACCACTGAGACTTGTTTTAGTTTGCATTCCCCTGATGCCATATGGTGTGGAACATCTTTTCATATGCTTATTTGCCATCTGTTTATCTTCAGAGTGTGATTTTTTACTATAGGACATGGTCCTTACTCCTAAGGTATGGACTTTGGGTGTCTTCTAAGTACGTGAGTTGCTTAGTGAGGTCTCTTCACTCTGGCTAGGCTGAAACTCCAACATCTCCAAGCCATGTGAAATCACTAGTGTTCTGTTCAGCTCTCAGCTGCTCTCTGATAAGCCTTAGGGAGTCTCATCCTGTGCATATACAGCCCTCATCCAAAGACCACAGGGAACACCCATGCAGACTTATAGGGGCACGTCTGTGTTCAGTTCCCTCCTCTCTAAAACCTTTCTCTGCAAATTGCAGCTTCCTTAGCAGCCCTGAACCCTAATCTATTCCTCTTATGTTCAGTGAGACCAGCATGCACTTCTTAGGCTCCACTTTCCTATACTGCAATCCAGAAAGTGCCCCCATGAAGAAAACTGGGCAGATATAGGACTCATTTCATGTGTTTCTCTTCCCTTAAGGATTATGTTTCTCCTCTACCTATTGTTCAGGGCCTAAAAGCAGTTCCTCGAATATTTTTCAAAATGTATTATTGTTTACTTTGGGAAAGCAAGTCCCATACCAGTCACTTTGCCATAGCCAGAAGCAAAAGTTTTTTAATTATTTATTTACTTACCTCCACCTCTTCCACCAGTACTGGACAGTGAGATGCTTTGAGTGCAGAGACTTATCTTTATATTCCCTAGCAAGCCCTCAATAAATAAAAGAATCTCTTTCTATTTTTCTTCACCTTTTTAGCAGCCCTTGATAGTTAATTGTAACAAACTATTTATACAGCAAAGATGTCAGGAGATCTGAGTGTCCATTCTTTGATTTGTCTAAGTGCCATGCTCCCCAGCAGATAGGACCACGGAGGGATGCATGGCAGGTGGAAGAGCTTCCCAAGATCCATTTTAGAGGCAAGAGTCACATTATCTAGTCCCTTGCCCAACCATGGCCAGGCTGACACCAAAATAGGTATTCCTTCCCTGTTTCTCATCAATAGCCTGGCCCCACTGGGCAGCCCCTACTCCTATTTTGTTCTTCATTGTCACCACTGTAAGTTTTGCGGCCAGTGTTGTGGCCATTTTTTGGATCCCCTACCTTCCAGGTCATGCTTAATCTCCCTTTGTACAAAGACTCAGAAGGTCTGGATTCGGGTCCTTGCCCCACCTTTTACTACTTAAATGACCTTGAAAAAGTCTCCAAATCCTCTCTACACTCATTTTCCTTATCTGTAAAAAATAACTGTTTCCTGCCCTTTTCTCCACCCCTCCTCTCACCCTATCCCCTCCCAACACACACACATGGTTATGCGGTTCCATGAGACCATGGATATGATATGAAAGCCCTTTGGAAGCTGAAAAGCACAGAGGAATATGTTCTTCTTATTATTATTTGTGGAGCAAGTGCAGATCTCTCAGTGCACATCCCATTGCTCTAGTTAAGGAGACTAAGTGTGGTGTCGCATATTGGCTCAGGATCTTCTCCTCCTACACATTTGGCAGAGGCTTGTCTTCTGTCCATTGAGAGAGAGATGACCCAGCTGTTCCTTTGGCTTGCAGGAGAATGGACTTTTCAGAGTCCACACTGACTAAAAACAGCATAACTTAGAATTTCTGGGCTCTGGGAAGCTATCGGAGAAAGTACCCTTAGATTTTTATCAAGGGAGTTGTAGAGGGATGAGCTCAGCCTTGGCATTCACCATTCATTCATAAGCATTTATTAGGCATCTGCAGTATGCCAGGTGCTTCTCAGGATACTAAGGATGCAGTAGTAAAGAACAACAGGCCCCGCCCTCGCAGAGCTTGAGCGTGGTTGGGCCTGGAGCAATCAACTTCTGTCTTGGAGTAATCAACTTCTGTCTTGGAGTGCAACTCCTCCCTCATCCTCATGTGAACCAGCCCTTCCTCTGCTGAGAAGAAAAAATGAGAGCCCAGGGACGTTCCATCCCAGCTCAGCATACAAGGTTCTACCCGGCCAAGCCTAGATTCAAGCTCTGTGCCCACAAAGGGCATCACATGACTGCTCATGTCCCATCTCAGACCAAACCATACCCCTTCCCCATCCCGGCCCAGAATGAAGAGGTATAGTTCCTTATGATAATGGGGCTGCTGCTTGGCTTCTAGCCCCAAATTCCTGTTCTAGTATCTCTCTAAATCCCAGTAGCCCTCCTTGGGGGCCTGCTCCAATAAATCCAAACTTGCAGCTGGGCTCAAGACCCCCCTCTCAGACCTCTCAGGCACTCCTTATCTGCATTCTTAAGAGACAGGCTGGTGCAAGGATTTGACTGCACAACACTCAGGTGGTCAGGATTTGAATTCTAGATCCATTCGAGACCAGCCTGGCCAACATAGTGAGACCTTGTCTCTAAAAAAGAGAGAGAGAGAGAGAGAGAGAGAGGATCCTAGATCCATCATTTGCTAGCTGAGTGACCCTGGCAAGTTACTTAACTGCCCTAGGTCTCAGCCCCTTCATCTATACAATGGGGGTTAAGTGAAAAAAATTAATGTAAGCCACTTAGCACAGTAACTGGCATGTAGTAAGTATTCAATAAATGTGAGCTATTTTCTTCTCCTTAGGATCAACTCATCTGTGCTGGATTCCCAGTCTATCCCCAAATTCTGCCTATAAGTCAGGACACCCATGGCTTCATTGTTGCTGCCTATCACTAGCCCCCCGGCTGATGTTGGCTGAATTCAGACAGAAGGATGTTGTAGGCTATTGGCAGTGTCCTTGCTGATCAAACTGACCATCCTCTGACAGCTCCTGGGTCAGGTCCCCTGCCCCTGTACCAACCCATGGGTGAATCTAGTGGCTAATCCTTGGGCTTCATTAGTGGTGCTGGGACAAGTCCCAGCTTGTCCCAAGCTCAAAGCATCAGAGCATGTATCCCTTCTGAACCTGGGGACAGGGTTTCTTCACCTGAAGTCTCCGGATGAGTTTCAGGGGATCTGCAAATGCCCTCTAATATGCAAAAGTTTGTGTGATATACTTTTTTCTACAGAAATGGTCCTTAGTTTTCACTAGCTTCTCAAACGGGTCTGTGACCCCAAGCATTAAGAACAATTGCTTCAGAGGAATCCTAGAATCTAGAACTCCATGAGGCTGGCAGGCCTTCTCCTGGGCTACCGAGGACTCGGGAGGCCCTTGCTATAGCCAATATCCACGGTAGCCACTATTCCTTATCAGTACTCCAGCCTGCCACCACACTAGCTCTGAGTAACAGGAACTAGTCAGTGGGTCCCTCTAATCTGCCTGAATCCAATGCCAATCCATTCCCCAATCCTTCGACACCTCTACTCAACCAAGAGAGTTATCGCCACAGGTCTGCTCCAGCCAGAGACTGGCCTCCCTTGCCCTGCCTCCACCTCCCCTCACCACGCTGTGCTGCTGACACAGGTCCTCTTCCCCAGGGCATGGTTTTCTTCCAAAGGAAGGAACTGGAATTTGAGAGCACCCACAATATACCACCTTCTATACAAATATTGATTGTCTCCTTTTATCTGCATAATAACTTATTTTACAGAGGTGGATACCGAGGCCTGGGGGAGTGAAGGGACAATGATGATGATGGTGATGATTCTGCTAGATGCCATTTGTTTTGCAGTTATTATGTGCAAGATACTATGCTAAGCATTTTTTTCATACTTTGTTTTTTCAGTCAGCACAAGGTAGGCCTGGGGATCCTGATTTCACAAGTGAAAAAATGGAGGCTCAGAAAGATGAGGTCATTATCTCAGGGGTCCCTGGGGAATGAGTGGCAAGATGGGACTGAAAAACAGGTGGGTCTGACTCCAACACTGCCCCTACAACCCACTGTCTCCCTCACTGTAAGTGTGAGCACAGAATGCCAGACACCCCCAAATGTTTCAAACCAGCATTGCTGTGTTAATGGGAGAAATTCCTATCTGTGATAAAATACTCTTTGATTTCCCATTTTCTGAGATAAGATTGGGAGGTCCATAAAGAAGTTATCTCTACTGTCCCTGCAGCCCAGGCCAAGTCTGGGAATTCTGTGCCACCAGCCCAAGAAGGCACCCAGGGCTGGGTCAGTCCTGCCCTCCCACCCCCAAGGGCTGCTCTATTTCCAGGTCCTGACCACTTCCTGTCTTGACTATTACGAGAAATTACCAACCATGCCTGGCTGAATCCTGAGATACGATAGTGGCACCGGAAAAACCTGGGCATTGGACCAAGGTCTGAGCTAAACAAAGGGCCCCTGGGACTCAGCTTTTCCGTGAAAGGCTGACGAAGAGCGGGATGACTGGGAGCTGGGAGCGGGACCAGCAGCACGCCTCACTTCCCCGTGGCCCGGTGGTTTCCAACCCAGTAAGACCTGCAGTCCTCGGCCCCAGCCTGGAAGCCATGAGGCCCGAGGAAGGTGTGGAAGGGAAGCGCCTCTGCCTCTCTGGTCCTCCCTTCACCCCCCCTCCAGCCCTCTTGCTCCATTCTCCTCCCCTCAGGAGCTCAGACACCTGTGGCTACCCCAAGGGCTGTGTCCCCTGTTCCTGAGCAGTTACTGTCAACCGCTATTCATCTATCTGCCTCTCCCTGGGTCCTTCCCCAGGAACTCTACGCCCTCACACCCATCCTTTAAATACTCACAGGAGTCTGTACGTGATAAAACCTCCAGGCTGGGACCGTCCTAGTTAACGCATGCCCTGTTTTCTAGCACTCTCCTTTGCCCAGGTCATAAAACGGACTCATGTTTCTTACTGCCTCGGAATTCTATAAGCAATTCACTAAAGAAGATTCACGCTAAGAGGGTGAGAGCGGTGACGTCACTGCTAACAGTTACTGATGGCTTATTATGTGTGCCAGGTGCTGTGCCAACTACTTCAGACATATCATTTTGTAAAATCCTCATGACATCCCTTAATGAGATGGGTATTGTTTTTGTCCCCGTTTTATAGATGAGGAAACCAAGGTACAGAAAAGAAGAGTCATTTGCCCAAGGTCACTCACTGGCACACTGTAGTCTTCAGTTCCAAACCCTGGCATTCTGGATTCAGAGCCCAAACACTCGATGATCAAGACATATCCAGGAGCCTTCAGTGCCTACCCTCAAAAAGGCGATTGATAACGGATATTTAGGGCACTGCAGCAGGTGACCCCGGATGCCCTTCAAGGTTGGGGGACAGACTCTCAAAGTCCCTGAAACACTAATCATAGCAAGGCAGAGACTGGGGGAGAAGCACATGAAATTAATTACATAGGTTATAATACACAAGTCTCAGCCATATATATCTGCGGCAACTTTTTAAAATTATATATTTTTCATCAAGACGGGGGAAAAAGCAAATTAGAAATATGAAAATGATATTGTAGCAAGGCTACTCCTACTAAGTCTAAATAATCTGTGTCCCACTCCCAGAAAAAGAAAATTTAATAACATGTACACCTAAGCTGCAAATCATATCACACAGGTGACTCATTGCCTCCCCTCTCTCCTCTTGAATACTCTCTACCTGCTCCATCTCTTTTCCTACAACCCACAAGACTCTTCTCAACCGGATGTCCCAGATGCCACAAAGAAAGGACCAGAGGGACGGAATCACCAGGGAAACATCCCTTCATTCTGCCTTCTTAACTGGAGCCCAAACCAGCATTCCTCATTTCCTTTAAGGTCTGTTCTTAGACTGCTGCTTCCTGAGAAGTGTCCCTGACTCACCTCTA
This sequence comes from Daubentonia madagascariensis, assembly GCA_023783475.1. Classification (NCBI taxonomy): domain Eukaryota; kingdom Metazoa; phylum Chordata; class Mammalia; order Primates; family Daubentoniidae; genus Daubentonia; species Daubentonia madagascariensis. Next base: position 16,949,940 of record JAKFHU010000487.1, read on the forward strand.
GTCTCTGATCACTTCCTTACTTTAAATCGTTTCAGTATTTTGGCCCTAATTTTGTTAAATGCTGGTTGGATTTTTTTTTAACCTGCTGCCAGGTTTATTCCAAGGGACTTGGGTACTTTGCTCTCTGCTTCCTTGTGCATTCCTAGCATCAGGATGTTTGGTGGCCAGAATGACACGTGGCAGCCAAATAAAGACAGGCCTTGAGAAGAGGGGAGAAAAAGAAATCAGACTCCTTAGAGCTGGAAGGGACTTCCAGAACATTATTGACTGCTTTACTTCAAAAGGAAACTGAAGCCCAGAATGAGAAAGTGACTTGACAAGGTGAACAGCTTGGCTGGTGGTGAGGGCGAACCAGACAGTTTTCATCTTCTACTACAAGGCATTGGGCAGAGGGGGCTGAGGAGGAGCCCAGAGGGCAAAGGACAATATGATGTGGTGCTAAGAATGTGGGCAAAGGCTTAACCTCTATAAGCCTCAGTTTCCTCATTTGTAGAATGGGGATGATCACACCTACCCCATGAGGAGTCTCTGGGAAGGGTAAACGAACAACACACACAAAACACTTGGAACAGCATTAGCATGGGGTATGGATACAGAAGAGGGCATTGTTATTATTGTGAGCACTATTTCTCCATTTGTTTTCCAGTTATTTCTATTATTTTTTAGTTTCCCAAAAGAATAATAGTTTTTTTCATTTTCCTTCTTTTGCTAAGGCTGTTTCCTCTGCCTAGAATACCCTTCTTCCCTACAGAGCTAAAATTTACTCTTTACTATACCGCAGACACTGTTTTAAGTGCTTTACATGTTCGAATTTATGTGATCCTCATAATAACCAAATGAGGTCCGCACCACTATTATCTCCATTTTACAGATTAGGCAACTGAGGCTTTGAGAGGTTGAAAAACTTGCCCAGGGTCACATAGCTAGTGAGTGTAGACTCATCCCAACCCCGGGACTGTAGTCTTAACCACTGTTCTACTGCATCTATGAGTGTGTGTCTAAATCACTCCCACCCTTCAGGTGTAGGATTTAAATGCCAACTTCTCCTCCACCAAAGAACCTTCTCTGATCTTCTCAATGGAAATAATCCTGCTTCCCCCTTAAAAATTCCCTGCTTCTTTGTTAGTGTATCTCTTAAGAATTTTGCCTTCTGGTTGGTATTTTTTATTTCTACATAATACATGTCTTAGCTTACCTGTCAGGCTTGATATTCCTTGAGGGCAACAACTAGCTCCTATTCAATTTTATAAATCCCAAAGTCCTGACTAAATGCCATCTGCCACTGTAAGAAAGCAGACACTGGCATAATGTCACAAAGACTAAATTCTAGTTCAAAACAAAGCCAGCAATAAAATGCATTAAGTAAATGATTGTGAAACTAACTGTAAAGAGCTCTCTCCACATTCCAACTGGTAATCAAAATTTTAACGCTAGATCTTTGACCTCTAGGTTTTTTTCTGTAACATGTAGGGTACAGAGGGGCTGAGTTGAGAGCTGAAGAGTGTGGGTAGGAATGGAACAGAAGAGGGTAGGGCCAAGGAGGCCATTATTCGAATCTCCTTTGAAGTTCCAGGGCCAGAAAGTTGAGACCAGCACAGCCAGATGTGCAGTTTTAAGTTCTCAGATGCCAAGACCAAAGTCTCACACATCACAAAGAAAACTGAGACATGGACACCCCCACCACCAGCCCTCAGTTATGAAATTACACTTCTGTCCCTAATAACTAATACCATATAACATTTATGTAAGTGCAAAATGCAAAAAAGATTTCTTAGAAAGTGTGCATACTCTGTTGGGTCTGACCAAAAATTTGTGAGATGGGAATCATTTCCATGTCACAATGGACTCCATTCTAAAGAAAAATTAAAGTGGTAGGAAAGGGGGCATGTGAGTGCTGACCATCAAGAAGATTCACATCCACAGGGAACCCACCCATCTGAGGGAGGAAGCCCAGTGGACACCGTCAGAGCCTGGCAAAGGAAGAGAGAAGAAGCGACCTCAGGGATGCGCGAGCCTGTGCTCCCTCAGCGCCAGCTGGGGGATGTGTGCCCTACACAGACCCAGAAGGGTCTGGAACAAGAGTCAGAGGAACTTGGTGGGGATGCTTACGCAGCTCAAAGTGGGCCCACAGAGGAAGTAAAAGTGATAAGTAGTAAGAGGAACGGCCTCTCTAAGCCTAAGTGTGACCCAAGGAGTGGCGGAAGAGAGGTGGAAGCGAGGAGGGCCCTGGGAGAAGGAGATGAGCAATCTTAGAGTCCATGGCAGCCCGGGAGGAAGACTGGCCACACCAGATGCACGACAAACGTCACACATCCAGGGGAAAGATAAACAGAAACCCACAAAGGCTCTGAAACAGCGGTTCTTAACCTTTTTTTGGATCTCTGACCCCTTTGAAAATATGATGAAAAGTACAAATCCTCTTCTTGGAAAAAGAGCATAAATGTGCCTATGAGGGTCTTTTATGGTTAAGAACCTCTGTTCCTCTCGTAAAAGGCACAAATGGTACTCAAAAGTGAAATTCTAACAGTGTAATCACAACCAACCAAATGGGGACACAGGTGAGGAAGGGGATCCTAAGAGGCTGATGGGGGGAAGGAAAGAGCTCTGTCGGGTGCTTACATATAATGCGCAGGAGGGAGGGGCAGCTGAGAGCCGCTTACGGGGAGCTGTGAGAAAAAGGCTAAGAAGGCATAAGCCCAAAACGAAATGAAAATTTCAAAAAATTAAAACCAACAAAAATATGCTTTTACTTACGTTCAGAACAAGAACAGTCCTTTGTGCTAGCAGTGTGACATTAGCAGAACTTCCCAAGCTCTCTTTTGACCTCAGTTCCATCGTTTCTGTCAAGTAGATTAATTTTTTTACCCTAAAGTGTGGCAATATGCTGCATCGAGGGACCAGAGACCCGGATTGAAAAAGTTCGAGAGCAACGGGCCACATTTAACAGATTCAAGAATCTTGGCCTCGAACAAGCACCTGCTAGAAAGTACTTGGCTGAGAAGAGAGGAAATACCAACTTCTGTCACGGAGAATTGTCTTAGATCTTTTCTCTGTCACTTTGGAAGACAAATCCAGGACCAGGGGATGAAAATCTCAGGAATGTAGATGTCAGATCCCTACTAGGAAAAATGTAATATCAATTAGAGTTTTTCCTGAATGGAATGGTCTACCTTGGGAACTACTGAGTCCCATGTCATGGTAGGTATTCAAGTGAACACTGGCAGTCATTCCACAGAGCTTTTACAGAAGGGAACTAAAAATCTCTTCCAACCCTGAAAGCCTATTATTCTGGGTTTCTACAAGATTAGGGGAGAAAAGAATGGGTGCTTTCCCAGCTCATCCTCAGACTTTCTTTTTTTTTTTTTTTTTGGAGACAGGGTCTCACTCTGCCACCCAGGCTGGAGTGCAGTGGCCCGATCACAGCTCACTGCAGCCTCAAACTTCTGGGCTCAAGTGATCCTCCTACCTCAGCCTCCTGAGTAGCTGGGACAACAGGTGCACCACCACGTGTGGCTAATTTTTTAATTTTTTGTGGATGCGGGGTCTCACTATGTTGCCAGGCTGGTCTCAAACTCCTGGGCTCAAGCGATCCTCCCTTCTGGGCCTCCCAAAGTGCTGGGATTACAGGCATGAGCCATTGCACCCGGCCCATCTTCAGATTTTTTAACTTTGCTTCTCTACCTCTGAGTTGGTGCACACAGCTCCAGAGCGAATTGCTGCTCACCCTCCACTCTCTGTCTTTCTTCCCTTCTCCTTGCCTCATGTCCCAGTCTCCAGTTCTTTTTCTCACTCTTTTTTTACTTTCTTTATTTTTTACCCAAATCCTAAAAGGCAGGAACTGTGCTTACATTGGCAAAGAAGAAAGCACCTTGTGCCTCCTAACTAGAATTCCTCTCCCTAGGTTCTAGTCTATTCATATCCCATCTGAGCTTGCCACACCTCTTCCTTGAAGCCCTCCCTGACCACTCCTCCTCCTCTGAGCTCCTGGTGCTTGGGTCCCACACCTCTCCCTTGCTCCTTGGACATATACTGCCTAGTGTCATTTCTTCTATTTTGTCTTTTAACATAGTTTAACTCTATATGTACATCATTTTTCCTCAAGTAGAGTATAAACTCATGGAGGGAGAGACCATGGGTGACTTTCTGTGTTTTATCTCCTAAAGCACCTACTACTGTGCACTCAATAATTACTTTGAATGAATGCTTTCCACCACTTATGGTTCTAAATATGTACAATAAGGATAAAAATAAAACAGGTGGACTAAGGCTGAATATAGCAAGAGGGGGAGTTGAGTTCCAAATAATCAGCATCAGAGAGCTGGAAGGAACATTAAAGATGATCTAATCAGCCCCTCATTTGCAACCTGTGGAACTAAGGCTGAGTGGGGATGTGACTTAGCAGAACCGGGCTAGATGCCAGGTCTCCGCATGTCCACAACAGTGTCCTCTCCATGACCCTTCATTGCAAAACCTTTGCAGGGGGTACTGAAGCAAGCTAACTAATTGCTGTGAGTCTTTGAAAGTAAACAAAACCTCATTTGTCTGAAGGCACAGAGGTGAACTAAGTGACTTCTGAAGTTTCCTTCTAGCCCAGGCTGGTAATCAGTTTTCCTCTAATTCTCAGGGACATGTGTGATCTCAAACTTGGGTGTCCTGTTGGAAGCTGGCTGTTGTGATTGTGCCATCTAGTGGTGGGAGGTGGATATTGCACCACCACCATCTCCACCAACACACATTCTACTTTAAAAAGCCGTAGTAATCAGCCTTTATAGGATGCCAAACACATGATCACACTGTGCTAACCTGAGCCCTCAAGTGATTACACTCTGCTAGAAGTCTTCAGGGTCTCCTGTAGCTCTAACATCTTCAGTTCCAATCTGGCAACTGTGTTAAGGAGACTGAATGGCGGCCATCACTAATTAGTGCAGACTTTTGTTCAAGGAGGGCACTTGCTTGTGGCAGTAGGGAAATCTCTAGGGAAGGGGTAAGGCTGACTTGGGTCTTGAAGACTGGGAATAATTAGAATGTGCAGAAAGGAGCACATACCACAAGGGAGGAACAAGATGAATCAAGAGGTCATGGGTGAGGAGAGAGCAGGCAGCATAGGGTAGCTAACCAAGAGGAGGAAGGTCTGCTGGCTGTGGCAAGTGGTGCTCCTAGGAGATTAGGGGCAAAAAGAGGAGGCCTCAGAAACCAGACAGGAAGGTTTGGAAATGACCCTGTAGGCCATAGGGAGGTTTTTAAGTCCTAATGGGGGAAGAAATTTGATGGAAATGGTGTTTCAGAAATATTAATATGCCATGCTACCGCCTTTAACTGCAGGGGGAAAACTAGAAGAAATTATGAGTCAAGTTTGTTATTATTATTCTTCCCATATAATGTTTTAAAGTTCTTTTTTTTTTTTTACTCACCGCTATGCTAACGAGGATGATATTTTAAAATTCTTAAATGGGGATAATAATTCCTACCTCCTAAGCTGCTATGACAGAATAGTATGAGAAGTGCTTAGCACAGCACCCGGCACATAGTCAGTGTTCAGTAAGTTGATAATGCTCCTTATCATCTCTCTGAAATTGGCCTCTGACACCAGGAGACCCCATGTCATGATCACCTTAGCTCTAGTGCCTGCCTTGCCCATTCTCTCCCCAGGGGGTAGTAGAGGCTCTGGGCCTGATCAGTTGCTTGGGCCCCAGGACATACCCAGTGACCTTCAGGCGGGAGGTGGGAAAGGAGTAGAGGGAGAGAGGGTGGGCAGGGGTCTTCTCTGAGTCTCCTCCCTGCTCACTGCCCTGGCTCTGACAGTGGAAACTTTCCATGAAGCTACTTGTCCTCTCTGACAACTTTCTGGGCAACTTTCTTCCCCATATCTGTCCACAGGGAGGCAGAGAGCCTGGCCTTTGGGGCATGTTAAGTCACATTCTTCCCTCCACACAAGCAGCTGCCCCATGTTCCATCACTTGCCATCATCCCGTCAGGACGGTACCATTGCTGGCTCCAGGCCAGAGCCCTTCTTAAATCTTCCCCAGAGCTGGGAAACCCCTACCCTACCTCCTCCCACCCCACTCACTCTCACCAGACCTGCCTGAGGTGCCACCTCTCGGACCCTCAGTCAGCAGCCCTCAGGGCGGTGGAAGAAATCCCAGCAGACTCAGTCCTATTTCTATAAATTACAGTTGACCCACCTGGGGGTTAGAGACATTAACCTCTGCACAGTTGAAAATCCAAGTATAACTTTTGACTTCCCCAAAACTTAACTACTAATAGCCTACTATTGACTGGAAGCCTTACCGACAACATAAACAGTCAATTAACACATATTTTCTATGTTATATGTATTATTATATGCCATATTCTTACAATAAAGTAAGCTAGAGAAAAGAAAATGTTATTAAAATCATAAGGATACTATTCACTAAGCGGAAGTGGATCATAGTAAAGGTCTTCACCCTTGTCGTCTTCACATTAAATAGGCTGAGGAGGAGGAGGAAGAGGAGGGCTTGGTCTTGCTGTCTCGGGGGTGGCAGAGGCGGAAGAGGTGGAGGAGGTGGAAGGGGAGGCAGGAGAGGCAGGCACACTTGGTATAACTTTTACTGAAAAAAATCTACATATAAGTGGACCCACGCAATTCAAACCCATGTTGTTCAAGGGTCAACTGTACGTGGTCTGGATCTGGGTTTGAGATAGTGGAAGTCAGTCTAGCCAGAGGAAATCCCAGGTGGGGCACATGCTGAGCCTTACTGATGGGCTGGGGGGACGGGACTGGAGGGAGGGAACAGATGACTGAGAGGACTGGAGTTTTTTCTGTCTTCAGATGAACAAGCCCAACACCACACAGGTGATGCATGAGTCATGTATGAGTCCCGAGGAGGTTCACTGAGCAGGACATTCTTCCTGAACTCTTCCCTCGGTGAAAGTGATGGCTGAGCTGGAACAGCCATCTTAGACCATGAATAGGGGTCACACACTGATACCACAGCTGAAAGGAGCCTGGGTCCCTGAGGACTATGGAGTCCGATGGCCCTGCCAGCCCTGGCCTGCTAACGTCTGGATTGCAATGGGAGGGAGAAATGCACTTCTGTTTCCTTTGAACCACTGCTTTTTGGTCTCCATAGCTCACAAATATAATAATAACTGATACTGTGTTCAATAAATGTTGACTGATGTTGTCACATGATTATAACTAATGTCTGTCTTCCCACTAGACTGTAAGCTCCTTGAGGGCAGGGGCCCTGTCCGTGTGGTTCAGCATATCCTCAAGGCCCAAGCCAGTGCCATGTACAGAGCAGGTACTCAGTAAGTGTCTGTTGAATTAGTGAGTGAGTAATGACCTCTGTTCATGCCCTTCTTCTCCCTGGACCTAAGCACCAACCTTGGGACATCTTTTCCTTTAAGGTCTCACTTAAAGCTCATCTCCTGAGGAAAATCTTCCCTGTCACACCTCACTTCCTTCTGGTTCCTCCCCCTGTAGGACCCTTAGAACTTAAACTGAATGTTACATAGATGGAGTTATTCTTATGCTATTCGGGGGTCACTCTCTACTTAGTCCATGCATACTTATGTTCTTGCTTCACTGGACTGTACGCTGCTTTGGCAAAGAAAACACACTTTGAGTTAGTTTTTTAATCATTGGGAGCATTAACTCCAACTCCTCATAAATGCACACAGTGGATAATAAATACTTGTTGAAGAAAGAAAGAGAGGGGAGAGGGGGGGAGGGAAACCTGACAAGGCCCCAACACTTAGGAGAAATGTTGGCATTTCAAGTTGGGGACCATGATTAAAGAAAAGGAGCAGTAAGTAAGGCCGAGAGGAAGGGGACAAACAAGAGAGAAGAGTCCCAGGAGCCAAGCTTGGAAAAAATTCCAAAGCCAGGTTGGGGTGTTGAAAAATGGAAAAATGAGGAATTCAGGGAACCTGGGCTCAACTTCCATTAGCTGTGACCTTGGGTAAGGCACTTCACCTCTAAGGATCTGTTTCCTTACTGTTACAATTAGAAGGTCTGACAAAATCAGTGATCTGGTTCTGCTCCAAGGAGCTGGAACCCAGCTCCTCACCTCCTCAGCCAGAGAAGCTCTGTTCCCTCCAGCTTCATGCTCCCACTGCTCCCTAAAATCTAGTTTTGGCAAAAGGCTACGGGGCTAAAACAAAGTTTGAGAACCACTGGACTCAATGACGCCCCCTTCTGGCTGTATAAAGATCTCTGGTTTTATGATTCGACTCCCAAACCTGACACCCTCTCCTCAAAGAACAAAGGGTGTGTGCACGGGCCTTGGTCTCGCCTCCCCAGCCAGGCTGTAAATTCTGAGAAAGGCAAATTTGGGCTCGTGATTCTCAGCTTCCCATGGCAGGCAGGGAGCTAGCTTTGGCTGGATTCATTGATCTTCCACAAAGTTCTGTGGCAGATACCCTGACAGGGCAGTTGAAAGGCCATGGGAAGTCTCTACTCCACCTTAGGGAGTTCTCAGGGGTGTTGTGACCTCCTTTCTGGGGTGACTGGGCCCTGAGCTCCAATATAAGTATTTCTACTTATATGCGTGTGTCTTTAACTTCATCACATCGTCTTTCTCCTTCTTCGCAATCGCTGGTTTTCTCGTCTGTCTTTTCTCACTTGCTCTCCCCTCTCCCCAGCCCTCCCAGCCTGAGGTCCGTGATCGCTGACCTGGACCTTTCCAGGGTCCCGGACTGCAGTCCCGGGTTTGGAGTCAATGAGAACACGTGGGGCTGAATCAGTTGGGGGCTTTCCACTCAGAGGAAGAGGCACCACAGGGCCCACATGGAGAAGCAAGGAGCAAAACCAAAAGTGATCTATCCATACAATGGGATGTTATGCAGCCTTACAGAAGGAAGGCAATTCTGACACACGCTACAACATGGATGAACCTTGAGGACATTATGCTGAGTGAAATAAGCTAGACACGAAAGGACTAATACACTTATCTGGAGTGGTCAAATTCATAGAAACAGAAGTAGAATGCTGATTGCCGGGGCGGGGGAGGAGGAGGTGGTGAGTTGATGTTTAATGGGTATGGATACGGAGTTTCAGTTTGAGAAGATAAAAAAGTTCTGGAGATTGTTACGCCACAATGTGAATATACTTAACACTACCGAATTGTAGGCTTAAAATGGTTAAGATGGTAAATTTTGGGTTATGTGTATTTTACTACAGTTTTTTTTTTAAAAAGCAGCAGCAGCAGCAGCAAGGACCATTTGAGGAGTCCCCACCTCAGCCCTGGTGCCCGACTTCCTTCTTGCCCCCAGGAGGTGCAATAAAGTAGAGAGTGAACCTTGGAGAGCAGTGAAACTCCTAATCACAGCACCTCGAACTGCCCAGCCTGCAGAGCTCTCCTTCATGGATCTGACCCCAATATTTCTAGATCCACGGGCTTTTGCCCTTGTCTCCCAGTTCCCAGATACCACTAACTTCTCTGAGCACACATGAAGCCTCAGGCGACATTATCACACGCTCGCACACAAAAAAACAACTCGACCCGTTAGTTTTAGAAAGACAACCCAGAGACTGGTCAGAACCAGAGACCTCAGCCCAGCCCTGCCGGAGCATTTATTCACAGGGAAGGAAGCAGCCTGGGAGGTCCTGGGGCTGCGCACAGTAGCCCAGGACTTCATCTCAGCGCAGGTACTCTGGGCCTCTCGCTCACTCACCCTGGTATGGCTAAGGCCAAGGGCCGGGCACCTGAAAGGAAGCACTGGATGGGAAGGGCATTTCACCCCCCAACCCCAGCCCTTATCGCAAACCCGTTTCACTATCTGGATGGCGCCCGGGGGGAGCCCGCGGAAGCCCGGGGAAGAAAGCGAGGAGGAAGAGTGTTAAGAGCACAGGCAGAGACTCTCTTCCACTGGGGTCCAGCCCTCTCGCCCCCAGGATCCCGCACGGGAGGCCCCAGGCTTCAGGGCACAGTCTTGCCTTGAGAGACCCTGGGAGAGTCAGGAAGATGTGACCGATGGCAGTCAGGACAGGGTGAGAGGACGAAGGAGGGCAGGAGGCGGGCAGGAAGGGAAGAGGGCAGGAGACAGGAGCACCAGGAGCAGGGGAGGTGGTGGTCACTGGGCTGCCCTCACCTCCTGATCCTAAGGAGTTTCCTCTTAAGGGGCCAGGGCTGGGGCAGAAGACCTCTAGGACATGTGGTGTTGTTCCTAAGCCCCTGTGTGATGCCAGAAGGGACCAGGAGGGAGAGGCTGCACTCACCTGGAGGAATCTGCTTCACCCGGACATGATGTGCTTGACGAAGGCTAAGAAAGAAGGTGAAAATCAGCCACAGCACTCGGCCCCTCCCAGCCCTTCATTTCCCTCTTGGCCCCTTAAACCGCTTCCCCCATCCCTACACTGCCTGGCTTCCAACCCTCCTGCTCCCCTTTCTCCGAACCATAATTCATTCTCTTACTTGGGAGTTGGTGGGAGAAGGTGGAAGAAGGGAAGACAGAGAAGTTCTGCTCTGTGCTGATACTCAACACAGAGGAAATGAGCTACATTATCTCTCCGAATCCCCACAACCTTGAGAAAGGTGCCAGAATCAGTCTCACTACTCAGATGAGAAAACTGAGGCTCAGAGAAGGCAAGTGACTTAATCAAGGCCACACAGCCAGTATTCTACAGAGCTATCTCCAAAATCAATGCTTCTTCCATTACACCAGGGTGTTCACGCCCGGGATGGAAAAGAACAACACCCACTGGAGAGTCCACCGAACCCCATCTGGTATATCTTCCCTCTGGCTTCTGGACTCACCCAGCCCAAGCTGTGCCCACCCTCCCATCCCTGGGTACCCTGGGAAGCAAGGTATGACCTAATACCTTCGTAGTTGATGCAGCCATTGGCATCCTCTTGCCCAGCTAACAGTTGCTCCACTTCAGCCTCAGTCAACTTCTCTCCTGCGGTTGGGGTTGGCAGGAAGTGGGCTCTTAATTACAGATGGCAAAGGAGGGACAGGCAAACCCTTTCAGACCTCCCTTAGGCCTGAAAGTCCAAGACTCCCTGGATCTGGGAAGTGGTTCATAACAAGCTCCCCCAAAGGATTTGGAAAGTGGGGCCAAGGGTCTTAAGGCCCTGCCTAGTCCCCGAAGCCTTTTCCTCTGCCTTTCAGCTGCCAGGGCCCCAGTGTCTGAGGCAAAGACAAGGACAGAAGCCCTGGGTCCCACCTCTCAGGCCTCAGTAGTAAGCCCCGCTCTGCCAACCTGCTCTCCTCTCCTCTCCCAAACCCTGGTACACTGCTCAGCAAACCCACTTGGGGAAGGTTGTTCCTGCAGAGCCCAGGGAGGCAGGGCCTGGATCGGGACGTGATCCTCAGGATGCAGGGGCCCAGGGACCTTGTATACCCACCACATATGCCACTTGGGCACCTCCCACCCCTCGATTCCTCTCACTTAGACTTTGTCTCTGCCCACTGGGCATACCCAGGGTGGCAAGGACATGCCGAAGCTCAGCGCCCATGACTGTGCCATTGCTCTCCTTGTCAAAGACACGCAGCCCCTCCACAAAGTCCTCGTAGGTACCCTGCTCCTTATTGCGGGAGATGTGCTGCAGGATGGGCAAGAACGTCTCAAAGTCCAGCATCTTGGCATTCATCTCTTTAGTGGGCAGGGGAAGGAAAGAGAAAGCAACGTGAGCAGATGCTCAGGGGAGCAGAGGATCAAGAGAGGGCCTCACCCCAGCTCGGGCGGCACCCAGGCCTTGGGCTGCAGCCACTTCTGGGTGGAGCACCCAGTCAGTGCTCCTGGAGGGCACAGAGCGGCCCACTGGAGCAAGGCAGGAGACTTGGGGCTTGGGAGACTTGGGCTCAGGGACACTCTTTTCTCAGTAAAGGAGTAGAGTAGAGTATAAGGAAAAAGGAACAGTGAGTCCACCCAGACCTCCAAGCACCTTGTGGCCAGCTAGGCAGAGGAGCTGAGAGTGGCAGCAGGATGTGAGGGGTCCAAAGGGCCACACAGCCCGGGCCTCACACTCACAGTTTAGACTTTTCACATGTGACACACGTGCAGTCACAGAAGTAAACCAAAAGGATTTAGAAAAGAAAGTCTTGCATAACTCTGCCTAGGACCCATCACCAGATCACACTGCCTGGAGCTACTCTGCATCAACGACTTTTATAAATTTGCAATTCTCTTGTGAATAGCACACTTCTCCCACATTGTAGTGTCTTAAAAGCTTGAACTTAATAGATGTAAACCATTTTTAAATACCACAAACTTTGGCATTTCTTTCTTTTATAACCACTTAGGGACCTCCCAAAATGGAAGTGGCCCAGATTACCTTTTAACCTTTAAGAAGCCTCGCTGACACAGGCAAGCTTTTGGCCTCTGGCCCTTTCCTGCCTGAATCCTTCACCCACCACTAGTACCTTCAGCAAGAAAAGGGGAAGGGGCCAGAACCAAGGGAGGGGGAGGGACCAATTTGGGGCCCAGGAAGCCCCTAGAGACAGCCCACCCTCACCGGGAGGCTCCTGCCCAGGTTTGCCTCCCCCACCCCCAGCGCCTACACCTCTGAGGAGAAGGATGTGTGTGTCTTTGGACTGTGTTAACTTTACTGGCACATGTGACAGATGACATTCACAAATGGGACACACTCCCTTGCACCACTTTCTAAACGCTCACTCACCAAAACCTATCGGAATACAAGTAAGTGAAAGAAGCATCATTACAGAGCTAATCTTGAATCTGCTCTAATTTATATTAAATGAATAATTTGCAAACTCAGTGTTCTAATCATCATTAGAAACTACTTGTGATACAACTCATACTGGTCAGAGGATATCTCAGTACTGTGACAGACACCTTGACTGAGAGCTTCAGGGTTGGGGAGTGGGGGCTACTGGCCATGACTGTGTCCCCAGCACCCTGGCTGGGAGTCAGGGGAAGACACTGAAGCAACAGAACGTCACTCCTGCCCCCCAGGAGCTTCCAACCTCATGAGGGAAAAAAGAATAAGCCCAGGCTACATTGTTCAAGGGTCAACTAAATGCAGGGGCTTCTAGATAAATTCTTGCCATGGGACTAGGGTAACCTGGGTAGGGGAGGTTGGTCCTGAAGGGCTAAAGGCAGACGAGAGAGATTGTGCTGACAGGAGACAAATCTGGACAAGGAGCCCAGGGGCTGCGGGCCAGAAACCGGGAGAGGTCAGCCACTCAGCCCACGCTGACCTTCAGGCTTGGGCTTGCCCAGGACGCGCAGCACCTCGGCGTTGGTGGGGTTCTGGCCCAGGGCCCGCAGTACATCCCCGCACTGCCCATAGGTGATCTTCATCTCTCCAGCTGGGGTCCGGTCAAACAACGAAAAGGCTTCTTTGAACTCTGCAAAAAGAAGATCTGGCTACAGGCCCCTGGCCCCAAGTGAAGGCTGTAGCTGGAGGGTAATCAGCCTCACCCCAGGCTGAAGAACAGGGCAATGTGGTTGTTAAAATATTCAAATATCTCCCTCCGGCCATGATCCCAGGACCTCCCTGGAACCCGTCCCCATCCCATCCTCTGACAACTAAAGAGGGAGCCTGGTGTCTCCACGACCCCTTCTAGCACTGGGCCTTCCAGTGCTGGGCCTGGGATCTTGTCTATCAGTCAGTTGTTACATAATTTGGATGTCTCCCCGCTTCCACCCCTGCCACCCACTCATCCTTCCCTGGTGTAGGTGAGGCTCCTAACTGTTGAAAATGGCAGAGAAGTGAAAATAGCACTGGCCCAGGAGTGAGGATTCCTGGGTTCCCATCTTGGCTCTGCTTCAGAGCACAGGATAAGCCAGGCTGGGCCTCAGTTTCCTTGTGCACTCAAAGAGCTAACAGCTGCACCCCACCCACCCCTCCCTGTTACTGTGAGAGTCAAAGGAGGTGGCAGTATGCGGAGGCACTTTGCAAAGTGATAAGACCTGTTGGAAAGTCGGCTATTATCAGCACTGCCTGTTCCAGGCTAAAAGGGGCTCCCAGGCCAGACAAGGCGACACTGTAGTGACAGCCAGACCACCGCAGGCCTGCCACTGACCCGTACATGGCTTTGGGCAAACTAGTAACCTGTTTCTTAGCTCATTTTCTTAGCTCTTGTGGGGATACAACATCCGCCTGAGTGGGTTGCTGGTGGGCTCACATAGCACGCCAAGCAGTGTCTAGCACGCAATAAGGGAATCGACAAATGGTGGTTATTACTGTTTCCTAGTTCTGGATCCAGCTCAGAACCACAGGGACTGGACTCCCTGCAGGTGGCAGGGCAGGTATCCCAGGGGCAAGGCTGGGTTAAGAAGGCACTCCTGGTCCCTTTTCTAAGAACCTTAATTCTTCATTGATTTGGACTCAACCAATTCATTAGTGGAGGTAATTTGGTCTGGGAGTGGCATCGAGGTTACTTTATACTATCCACAAGGAAGTGTCTCACTAAGCAGATTAACAGTGTAAGCCCAGAAAGAATTTGTGAACTGCTTAGGAGAAAAGCTGGTTTTAATACTCTCTAAGTACTTATTTCCTTAGAGGCTACATGTGGATTATTTACAAATCATTCCACATATCACAGAAGATTCCCCCAAACCCTTACTTGCAATTCTGTATTAGGATTTCTATGAATTTAAAAGATATAAAACCATATGTCCTTCACATTTCTGAATAATTGAGTTCAAATTCCATTTACATTGCTTACTTGACCTTGGGCAAGTAAATATTTAACCTGTATAAACTTTCTTCTCTTCTATAAATGGCACCTACCTCATAGGGTCCTTACATTAAATTATATTCAAATTAATATAATAATTTATGTAAAAAATCTTAATACAATGTCCAGCACATAATAAATGTTCAAACAATGCCGCTGGTATTATCTTACTGAGTTTAATCCCAATTTTATCACTTAACTGTGTGATCTTGACCAAGTCATTTAACCTCACTGGACCTTGGTTTCCTCCTCTGTAAAAAGAAAATAATATCTACCTCACAGCCTTGTTATAAGGATTTAATTTTTTTTAACCTTTAGCATGCCATCAGTGCTCAATAAATATATATTTGTTAATTGAATCTGAATTCAGACTTTTTGATCTTCTAGTTTGTTCAGAAGAGTGAGGCCAGGTTTAACAAAAGAGGGAGTCTCCTCATAAAAGAAGATAGAATGGGAAAAAAAGAAGATATAATGATACTTAATAGGAGGGTGAAACATGAGGAGAAAAGTAATAAGAACAATGATTTGAACACTTACCATGCACCAGGCTCTGAACTGATCATTTTGCATGGATTACCTCATTAATCTTTACCAAAAAACCTTTATGCTAGAGGTATTACTATCCTCATTTATAAGCCAATGCAGATGTGACTTCTGATCAACTATTAAACCAAGGAAATAGTGGGGAGGAAGAGGAAGAGACCTGCTTGCTGTAACCGCTAATGCTCCAACCTGTTACCTGGCCTTCTGGGAATCCTGGTATGCACATAAAAACCAAACACTGAAGTTCAAGATTACTACTAGGAAAAAACAAAGCTAGTGTGATCTTGAGGTATTAGAGGTAATGTTCATAGGCCCAGAAGAGACCCTTGCTCAATAGTCTGCAGTAGTGTAGTCAGCTGCTCACTACAGCAATGAGTTCAATGGTGGTAACCCCTTTCTAGAAGGATATGGAAATATGGAGAGGGACCAGAGAGGGAAGCCAAGGGTTAAAAGCTAGTTCCTAGGAGAAAAAAAGCATAAAAGAAATTGGGGCCATCTTACCTAGAGAATAAAAATCTAAGAAGGGATTTGAAAACCCTCCCTGAATAGATGGAGGGTATCTAGAGGATACTGAATAGAGTCACAAAATTTCTGAATTGAAAAGAACCAAATACCCTCACCTTGCAGATAAGAAAAGTGTGATTTAAAGTGACTTGCCCAAAGTCTCATGGCCAATAGTGGCAGAATTAGGGCTAATACGAAAGCCTCCTGATTCCAAATAATGTTCTTTCCACCATAACATGAGAAAACCATCATCAGCTTCACCAAAGAGCAAATAAAGAGATAGCTGGGGTAAAATTAAAGGAGAAACAATTCTGATCCAACATAAAGAAACATGTCTTCAAGGTCAGAGGGATAAAAGATCGGAATGAGTTAGCTCCCCAGCCCTGAAAATGTTTAGGAGAGAAGAGACAACCAGTTATTCCAGTTGGCTTTGACCATGATTCCCATTAGGGAAACGAAAAATTTTGATCATTAGTTGATGTTCCAGTCCTCACTGGTGCCATTGTGTTTGTATATCCACATGAGTATATATTTAACTAGAATGCATTAAAATTAAGAATTTCATAGCACCCCCAAAACTGTTGACTAAAAGTAAGTATCTATAGGGTATTATAAAAACAGTGGAATAATTCACTAGTTTCAAAAACGCATGTGCCAGCTCTCATGCTGTATTTGTGGGTAAACTGGGTAAACTGGTGTCACTTGTTTAAAGGGCAATTTGGCAATAACCATTACAATTTAAAATGCACACATCCTTTGACCCACTGCTAGGAAGGTCGCCTGGGGAAAGCATGCTAATATCCTCCAACTGGAAACAACCTGAAGGCCTATCAATGTAGTCTTGATTAAATAAAAAAGGTACATCCATGTGTGATACTCTCTACATATAATTATTTAAAAGAATGAAGTAGAACTGTTTGTGTTAATTATGAAAAGATATCCAAATATTATATATTAGGTAATATATATTATTAAATCCAAATATATATTTAATCAAAGGCACAGGACAGTATGCATCACATGGCTCAATTTGTGTAAACTTTATACCTACATGCATACTTGTATGTCACTATATTTTTGTCAAAGGATACACAAACATCTGTTAACAGTAGTTGTCTTTGGGAAAGGAATCAACATGAAAAAAATACTTTTATTTCTTATTATTTATTTTTAGGTAGTATATGTTTGATTTTTGTTGTTGTTGTTTCATTGTGTGTATGTATTAGTTTAAGTTTTAAAATACAGTATGTACTTAAAATGACAGGGTTGGATCAAGTGATCTTTCAAGGTCCCTTCTAACTCCTATGATTTTATGTCCTAGTGGCATTTGTTAGAAGAAGCAGAGGGTTAAGTTGCAATTACAGTGAGCCCTGCTTTACAGCTGGGGACATGTAGCTATCACATGATGAAACATCTCATTCTCAAAACACCAGACTCCTACAAAAGAGAGGCTAAGGAGTGACAATCAGGAGGCTAGGAGATCTCGAGGCTTGAAGCTGCATTTGATACCACTTTCTGTAAGATTGAGAAAACATAAATCGTCTCTACAAAGATAGAGAAGAGTTTTTGATTGAGATCACAAGTGGACTAGCACACCCCCAAGTCACTGTGGGCCCTGCCACCATTAGTGGGTAAGCATCTTGGCAGACTTCATGATGAGGGGAGGGGAAGCTGGTAAACTAAGGAAGGTTTTCCAATAACAGGAAGAGAAATGAGGGCTTCCAAATATCTTGAATACATTTTGGGGGTAAAGAAAAAAGACACTAACGTCTGTTGAGCATCTGTTGTGTTCCAAGCAGTCTGGCAGAGTACTTGAGAACACAGGTCTGGAGTCAGATTGCCTGAGTTTGAATCCTAGCTCCACCACTGACGGCTGTGTGAGACTCGACAAGCCACCCAACCTCTCTGTGCCTCCGTTTTATCACCTGTAAAATGGGGTGGTAATAATTGCTGCCTCGTAGGACTGTTATGAGAATTGAGTTGATCCACGTATAGTGCTTAGGATTGCACCTAACACATGCTAGATGCTCAATACAGGTTTGCTATGATGATGACAATAATGATAATGATTACTATTGCCATGAGGACAACTCCTCCCCCTCTTCCTCCTCCTCCTTCTCCAGGAAAGTGCCACGAGGGGGAGGTGGGGTTCTTCATACTCACCTTCGATCTGGTCAGCAGTGAAGTCTATCTGTGGGGAGGGAAACAGAGGAGTGAGGGTGGGTACTGAAGGCGTCCCATGGGAAGCAGAAGTGGCTTTCCACCGCAGTCTGTCACCCCCAGCAGGCCACCGATGAGGAGGGAAGACTACCGGCTAACTGTAAAACACCAGTTTTCTGATGAATGAGCCACAACAGACAGGCTATAAAATACAGTTGGCCCTCTGTATCCGCACGTGCCTCATCCCTAAGTTCAATCAACCACAGATCAAAAACATTAGGAAAAAAAAAATAACAATACAACAAGGAAAAATAATACAAATAAAAAACAACACAGCATAACTATTTACATAGCATTTACATTGTATTAGGTATTATAAGTCACCTAGAAATGATTTACAGTAGGCTGGGCACGGTGGCTCATGCCTGTAATCCTAACACTCTACAAGGCCGAGGCAGGAGAATCGCTTGAGCCCAGGAGTTCAAGACCAGCCTGGGCAATAGCGAGACCCCGTCTCTACAAAAAATTAAAAATTTAGCCAGGCATGATGGTGCACACCTATGGTCCCAGCTACTTCAGAAGCTGAGGCAGGAAGATCACTTGAGCCCAGGAGTTCGAGGCTGCAGTGAGCTATGATCACACCACTGCACTCTAGCCCAGGCAACAGAGCGAGACCCTGTCTCAAAAATAAATAAATAAATAAATAAATAAATAAATAAAGTATACGGGAGGATGTGTGCAGGTTATGTGTAAACACTACACCCCTTTATTTCAGGGACTTGAGCATACCTGGATTTTGGTATCCATGGGGGCCCTGGAACCAATCCACCTCAGATACTGAGGGATGGCTGTAATGTAGCCTCCAAAGCTCTCTCAACACCATTTGTTAAGTTATGGCTCCAGGTAACAGGGAAAGAAAGAAAGAGAAATACTCTGGATAACTCTAGAACCTGCACTGACTCCCTATTGTAATTCCTTCGGGTCAAAGGTAAATTCCTTATCCTAGCCAGCCATAAATTGTCCTCGATTTCACCCGTTCAGTCTCTCCCGAGTCCATGCTCCTCTGGCAAGCTGTACTTCCCCCTTTGAGTACCCCCACTCCCTACACTAGGACTCCTTTTTCTATTTGATGCTGACTTTAAATCCACCTCCTTCAGTGAAGTCTTCCCACACCCCATTCCACCCCAACCCCTCCTGCAGCACATGTCCCTTATTAAACTAAACTCACAGGAGGCCACTGGTTTGGACCAAGCTTCTGCACGAGGCCCAACAGATCAAACAAAAATGGAGCCACCCATGCTGAAGTTCCACGTCACCAAGACGAAACTAAGTTGGTTTCTGACCTTCCAAGAAATCAGGAAAGTGAGAGATAATAGCCAAATCCCAAAAAGACCAGTTTTAGCCAGCATGGTAAGGAAATCCCCTCTGCTTTAACCTTTACAAGAAAAGTAACTTTGAAACCACCAATCTGCATTTTGTTATCTGTTTCTGCTTTTCTCAGCCCTTTTCTGTCTATAACACCAACCTCCTCTGCTCAGCTCATCAGAATAGTCATTCTGTTTTATAAAATGAGGTGTTGCCAGATTCTAGAATCACAGATAAAAGCCAATTAAGATCTTTAAACCAAATCTGTTGTAATTTTGTCTTTTGATATCCTCTTAGGCACTCGGGGACAGCAAGAGTAACTTTGCATGGACCCTGCACCCTTTGTAAGTGTTTTCCACTCATGCCTCTACCTGCACCTTCCTTCCTTGAAGCCAAGAGTCCCTCAGGGCAGGGATTTTTGTTATTGTTCACAGAACTGCTTGGCACATAGTAGACACTCAAAAAATATTTGTTGAATCAAGGAATAAATTTTGGATTTCCCCCCTTAATGCTGAGTACAGAAGGGGAAAGTGGGAGGCTCTGAAAATGAATGACAATGACTAAGCATGAGTCATCATTTTAATTTAAGATCTTGTATATTACTTCATGGTCTTTATCCACCCCACCGCATCCTGTCCCATCCCCTAGACATCCTCTTCATGTGCCACCATTCCTAGTCCGAATTCTGCTGCTTCTTGTGCTATGCCCAGCCCATCTCCTCATCTCCCAGAACTGACTTCTATTTTTTGTTTTTTCCGAGACAGGATCTTGCTCTGTCACCCCAGCTGGCATGCAGTGGTGTCATCATAGCTCACTGCAACCTCAAACTCCCAGGCTCAAGCGATCCCCCTGCCTCAGCCTCCTAAGTAGCTGGGACTACAGGTGTGCACCACTGTGCCCTGCTAATTTTTAAATTTTTTATAGAGATGGGGGGTCTCACTATATTGCCTAGGCTGGTCTCGAACTCCTGGCCTCAAGTGATCCTCCTGCCTCAGCCTCTGAAAGTGCTAGGATTACAGTTGTGAGCCACCATGCCTGGCCTGAACAGACCTCCATTAATGAGGACCCCTGGAGGTGGCTGCATGAGCTGGTGGGGGCTGGGGAGTGGAGGGTGGTTAAACTGGGTTGGGAAGGAAACTAGCTGTGCCCAGGAATGGACTCTGCCAAAAGCAGGAGGTGGTCAGGAAGTTAAGGGATGTGGTATAGGATGTTCTGCATTAACTCTCTAAGGAAAAGGTACAGTTTGCCTTACTTTGCAATGCTTTAAGCCCCAGGAGAAAACATGTAACAGAAACTAGTATAAAAACATAAAATCTTAAATCTTAAATTCAGCTGATTTTTAAAAAAACATAAAATCTGAATATATGGTTGTAACCACATAGATTTGGCTTAAGTTTACTTTTGCTCTATTTTTGAGCAAAGAATCTCCTATGCAAAGGAATTGGGTAAGTGCAATAATGGGGAAAATGACTCCCACAAAAGGCACCTATTTTTTTTCCTACTTTAAAGCAACTTCAACAACCCCCAGGACTGGAAGATGCAGACATAGAAAAGAGGGGTAAGAAACTGGGAGAGGCATGTGGATAGAGAGAAGTGACAGGCCAAGGGGAGGACACCCACCTCATGCACTAGGTAGCGTTGCCCAGACTCCAGGAACCCGGCCTGGCAACGCGCCCATAGGTGTGGTGCTTTATCAGAACAAATCAGAAGCAAAGGCAAGGAGGGATCCTAAGGGGCAAGATGGTCAACTTTTCTTGCTCAGCCCATAGAGGAAGGGATATATGGTGCTTTCAAGGACTTACACTAGCTTCAGTTTCCCCAGAGTGAGCCATAAGCAAGCCCAGGAATGGAGCAATAGCCGCCATCTCTTGGCCAAGCAGTTCTGCCCAACTGCTGCCCCTGTGGGGATTACCTGGCTCACCCTAGGGTCCTTGGCGTAAGAACTATAGGGTATCCCTGCTGCGGTGCTGGGAGGAATCCTGACAGGGCCAGGGAGAGTCATACAGTCAGAGCCCTGGGTTTCAGTTTCCCTGCCTACTTGTCACAGAACCTGGTCCTGTGTTCTTATTTTGACCTGATTCTCACAACCCCCATCCCTGCCCTAAGGCTGAGATCCCCAGGGGCTCACCACTCCCAACCTGCTATTAATAGCTCTTCATACCAATAGCCACTTGACCTCGTCCATTCTGGGGCCAAGCCTTAAAACTGCTCCTCTCCAGAGGCCTCTGAACCCCTCCCTCCTCGGCCCACCCCCTCTCCATTCCATTCCTTCAGCAGCTGGGCCAGATAGCTGGGAGGTCTAA
Organism: Daubentonia madagascariensis; assembly: GCA_023783475.1. NCBI lineage: Eukaryota > Metazoa > Chordata > Mammalia > Primates > Daubentoniidae > Daubentonia > Daubentonia madagascariensis. Next base: position 16,971,449 of record JAKFHU010000487.1, read on the forward strand.
AGTGACTGAGTCAGCAGGCAGGGCCTACACCAGCTCCAGGGAGAGGAATGTTGCAGTGTGAGGGGAGCAGGATGGGGCAGAGGAACCAAGCCCAGCTCCTTTACCAGGTCAGAGAGAGGGTCTCAGCCTGGGATGGGCCGGTGCTCTACATACTGCAGATAGGAGCCCAGGCTGCAGCCCCAGAAGGAGGGACCCATCTGGGTAGGGAAAGAGGAAGAGGGGGACCCAGGCTCTTCTTACCTTAACTGCAGCCTCCCTTCCTACCCTCCCTCACCCAGCATAAGGGTGTGTGTGAGTGAAGCCTTTCCCAGGCCCCAGTGCACAGGAAGCACGCTCCCTGACTGATTACATCACTTACTCCAAGTTACACTGGCAGCTGTCATTATGTATTTGTTCTCCATAAAGCTATCATACTACCTGGTGGAAAACGTCGGTCTCCTTTACTTGGCTAATATGGTTCTCACAGTGCCTTAAAAAGGGTAGATGGGTGGGTGGTTATACCTCCCACCATTCCCAACTCTGCTGGGCAAGCCTAGGGTGGCAGAGTGGAGCTTCCTTGAACAGAACAGCAACTTGTTCTTGAAGGAAAAGGTCTATGACTGAAGATGCCCCTCGTCAGCCCCAGTGCCCACTCCACTGCCCCATGGGACTGTGCTCTGGGGCCTGGACACCCGAGTCCTCATCCCAGTCTAGCCTGTGTGAAGTAGGTCTCTAAGCTCCAGGGCGAATATGACCCTGAACATCATCCCCACCCCCATCCTGGCGGCTGAGCCCCACTCACCTTTATACTCTTGGGGTCAAAGGCAGGTTCCTTGGGGGCCTCGGGAGCTGGGGCCAGGGCTGGCGCAGGGGCTGGTGCTGGGGCTGGCTTGGCCGTCTCCTTCTTAGGCTCAGGCTTCTTGGGAGGCATGTTGTCGTGTTGGGATCTTCGGTGGAGGAGTGATCTAAGAAGAAACCAAGAGACGCGGTGCCTGGGAGATGAGATAGGAGACAGGGCGGCCTCCCTCCCCTTTTATCCTAAGCAGGAGCCCCCACAGAGGGGCTGGGTGAGAGCAAGAGCAACTGCTGCTGACTATAAAAGGAAGAAACACCAGCAGGGTACAGCTGACAACTGTGTATTGTCACCAGGTTTGGGGCTAGCAGCCCCCTCCCCCTCGCCCCACACCTCACTCCTCATGCATGGCCTCCACCTCCAGGACAGGCTGACCCCTTCCTGCCAATGGGCGGAAACCTAGAGGGGCCAGGAAAACAGACCCTCTCAAAAATGCCAGAGCAGCCAGAGAGATGAGCTGACTTGAGCAGTTGATAACCCTCACACAAAGCCCAGGGGAGGGTGAGGCTTTTTTTAGCCCCTCCTGAGCAGAGGCAGCCCACTGCACATTCCTTTTAAGCCAAGAGCCTTTAAGCCGAGAGCCACTCTGGGCCCTCAACTCTGCCCAAAGGCTCAACTCTCCCGGCATGGAGCCCTGAAGCAACAGCTGGTCCAGCCAACCCACACTGTCCCATACCCTCCCAATCCAGAGAGTAAAACCCTCCATTTTCCAGAGCAGGCATCCCAGGAACTCCACAGACCTCAAATCCCAGACAGATCCACCCACACAAACACACAAACACACATACCTCTATCATTCATGCAACAGATATTAAACACTTAACACGCACTTAGGGGACCTGGATGAGAGAGGTGTCACAAAAAGTTGAGGAGATTAGAGGCCAGAAAACTTGGGATCTCGTTTTTACCCTACCTCTAACTCACTCTGTGTCCCCTGGACTGTGTGTGTATGACACTGGCAGTGTGTGTGCTCGTGTGTGTAGTGCTTACTATGTACCAGGCACTGTTAAGTGCTATTCATATAAAATCTCATTAAATCTTTACCCAAATCCTATAATGTAGATACTATTATTATTCTGTTTTATACACAGGGAGATTGAGACTAAAAGTGGTTGAATTACTTGGCCAAGGTCACTCAAATAATTAGCTACGAGCTGGGATTAGACCCTAGGTGTGCCTGATTCTAAAGTTTATGCTTGAATAACTTACACAATAATCCATGTATGGGGGGAGGCGTTCATGTTCATGTGTTCATCGGAAAGGTCAGGATGGATGCACACTAAACTGTGAACAGGAGAGACACCCTTGGGGACCTGTGGGGTGAGGGCAGGAGGATGACAGCAATTTGGAGTTTTTTACTTTTTTCACTTCCTGTATTAATGGAAATTTTTATAACGAGCATGTACTGTTTTTATTAAAAAAACTTGGAAAGTCAATATTCAGAAAAACAACAGCAAAAAAGCTTATCCACTACACAGAACGGCTTTGAGCTGAATCTTTAGACTCTACAGTTCAGAGGGAAAGAGGAATAAAGCTAAGAGAAGCAGGAAGGTCGCTCTGCCTTTCTAGGCCCAGTTTCCTCACCTATAAAGCAAGACTGCTAGACTACAGAACGCTTGCAGCCCAGACCTGCCCATTTCCCGACTTCCCAACCTCAGGCTCCGTGTTTACCTTCAGAGCCAAATGGCCCTTAGAGATCATCTCATCCCACCCTGTTTTGCAAGTGGGAATCTAAGGCCTAATGAGACTTTTGAGCTGCCTCGAGGCACTGAGTGATTTACGGGCAGAGCTGGGCCGGCTAATTCTGACTCCCAGAGTGTGGTGCTCTCTTACGCCACGCTGCCCCTCCTGCAGCCTACACATGTGCTCACCGCCGGTGGGCAGGGAAGCTTTCAAGGAAACTGAGGCAGGAAAAGGGGCCAGCACTTGCCCAAGGGGATACTAGAACAAGACCCTAGGCCAGTCCTGGTCCTCAGCTGGGACGGCAGCTCCTTTGCTCTTTTTACCTCACCTCTTCCCCTTATCTTCTGCCTCACCACTCTTCCTTGCAGCCTATCAAACCTGATCCCTTGTCACCTGCTCCCTTGTACCTCTGCTTGCATCTTCCTATATTCCCTGTTAATCCCCTCCCTGACCTAGCTCAGTCCCCACGGGGGGTTGGGAGCTCAGGTTGTTGGTAATGAGGAAGGACAAACAGAGGAAGCCCAGCCCCTCCTCCCTCTGCCTCCACCTGCACCCCTTCCTAGACGAGGTGTCTTGCAGGGCTTGCGCAGAGACTACACAAACTGGGATTTCTGTGGAAAGCTACACGCTAGAAGCTGGAAGACCCAGGCACTAGTCCTGACGTTGCCAGCCACTTCCCCTCTCTGAGCCTCAGCTTGCTTATCTCTAAAATGAAACATATTCAGGAGCTTTCAATATCCAACAGAATCCTAAGACTCCACTGACATGCTTCGGCTGCAGGGGACACTGAGAGGCCAGATCTTGGAGCTCCCTCCACCACCGTTGCGTCAATCAGCACCACTCCTGTGTGTTTCACATACTGGAGTTCCCACGATCATTTTCTAAGAAATGGTGCCATAGTTTAAAACTTTTAAAATAACCATTGAATGAAATATGTCCCCTGCCAGTTAAAAAACAAGTCATTCTAGTCATTCTATTATAGAAAGAAGTATGATCCTCAAAAGACAGAAAGTTGGAAGGTTGTTCTTTCCTTTTCTTTATTTCCTTTTTTTTTCCCTTTCTTTCTCTCTTTTTTAAATTCTAAGAAGAAGCAAAATATCAAGTCTAGATGGGAACAGGGCTAATGAGGTTAGAAAGCTGGGAAAGCTGAATGGGGCTCCAGAAGCAACCAAAATCACAAAAGCGTGTGGGCTTTGGAGGCAGGCAATGATAGGTCTGAAGCCTGGTTTTGCCACTTCCTAATCTTGGGCTGAGTAGCCTCAGGACTTCTGACAGTAAACATTTCCTTCTCGAGTTGTCATGAGATTTGTATGAAATGATGTAAATAGGGCTCTGCAAACAACCTCTGGCACACAGGCAACATTTATAGACGTTCACTTCACTTTGTTTTGCCAGGCAGATGAAGCTCGAGGTGTGTTCAGGCTTCTCAGATTTTCCTGAAGGAACTCCAGAGAGAGGTCCTCATGAGGGAGGGACAAGGCAAGGTGGCAGTGGCTAAGGGGTTGTAAGGTGTGGGTTTAGGAATGAGGAAATGGACGAGAGGAATGGAAGAGGGGGAAGGGCAGCAGCTGGAACCCACTGTGTGTGAAATATTTGCAGCTCAGAAAGCATGTGGCTGGTCCCTAGGGCCAGGCAGCCTGCCTGTCAGCAAACACTCAGAGGAGGAGACCACCTGCCTGAAACCTTAGGCCACAGGCACCCCAGTGGGGTAGGAGATGCTTTTCAAATCAGTTTCAGCAACCTGGGTGAAAAAAGTGCCTGGAACTTCAGAAGCAACTAGAGGAGAGCTGTGGTTTCAGAGGAAGAGCTATGCATGAATAATCAAGATATGGAACACTGGCCTCATTTTTACTAAAACTCATGATGCCCACAGTTCATCAGAGCCCAGTAACTAGAGTCAGAGGTTTCACCTTCAGATCTTGTATCTTCCACAGGGCACACGACAGGGACTTGCCCTCTAGCACGTGTTGATGAATCAGATACAAGAAAGGAAGGAGACGCAGAAGTGTGAAGACACAAGTATAGCAGTGAGTACTGGCAGCCTAACGACCATCTCTGGGAAGCATTTAGTGGTTCCTGAGCCAGAGTTGCTCTGGCCCAGCCCAATACTCCCATTGGAGGGACTTCAAATTCAGTGGATTGAAATACAGGACAGAATTTCACACCAACCAGTTTACATCAGATGTCAAATTTGGGGACAAACACACAGAGGAAAACTGACATCAGCCCTCATTTGGGATGGGCTCACGAACACTCCTCCTCCTTCCTTTAACTCTAACCCTGCAGGGCCCATGTCCTGCCCTGAGGGAGATCCGTAGAGACTCCTGCCTGGGATCAAATGCTGCTGACAGCAGACCGGGCTGTTAATGCCTTGTCCTTGTCACCCTCCCTCCTCTCTTCTGGCCAATGTCTCATCAGCCTGACATCGTGGGGCAATGCCCTGGCCAACACTATGTTAATCCATCCCCATAGAGAGCACTGGGTAATCTGGAATTCACTGCAAGGCAGAGGTTAAAAAGGCCCACTCAAGAGCCAGACTGCCTGGGTTAGAGTCCTGACTCAGTTAGTTCCTCAGGCAATTTAATTAACTTCCTTATGCCTCAGTTTTCTAATCTGTAAAATGGGGCTGCTAATATAACTACATAGGGTGGTTATGAGGATTAAATGAGTTAATACAGGTGGCACACTTAGAACAGCGTCTAGCACAGAGCAAGTGCTCAAAATCCTTAAACTTGGATCCTGATTGAACTAGTGCGACCACTGCTCCCTTTCCCAAGACTAATCTCAAAAGAATTACAAAGAGAAAATACCAAGAAATGAAGAAAACCGTGAGAAACCCCTTGGGTGAAGGGGAGGGCCTTGTTTGGAATGGGGAGTGTGTGTGGTAGAGGGGTGGCTTTGATTAGGGCCAGGAGGTAGCCAGGCACAGCTGTGCAATGATAAAAAAAGAAAAGGAGGGGGAGATTCTGATCTCTCTTTTCCTCCACCCCTGTCTTGGAACAAACAGCGCCACTTCCTCGCCTGCCATGATGTGATGCAAACTGTGGCCCAGGTGTTGGTAAGGGTAACAGCGCGCACTGAGGATGCCCTGGGCTTGTGAGGAGCTGGTAAAAACAGGTGGGGACAACCTAGCTTTGGACAGATATTCCCCCTCACTCCTCTAGTTCAGGGCAAGTGAATTACAATCTAAAAAGTGCCTCCCCCAAGGCTGCTTCTCCCTGGTGGGGCAAAGGGTGAAGCCCTGACGTAAGGAGCTATTTTGTGGTTGGGCCTGACTGACTTGGGAGTTTGGTGCCTATGGTTCTCGGTTTTGGGGCTCATTCATCCCCCACCCTCAAACCCTGAGCTCAGTGGCACTGGTATGCACTGCTGGACAGAGTAAACTATTTGCCCAAGGACAAAATAACAAGAAAGGTGAGGAGCACAAATAATTCAAAAGGTTACAATTTACTTGATTACAGATTATACCTTAAGTAGAAATACAACAGACAGACCAAGATTTAAAAAGTAGCCTAATAAGCATGCTAACAGACATAAAGGAAAATATTACCAATAAGACACGAGAAAAAGAAAACATAAAGAACCATGCAAAAATATCAACTATTTGAAAAGTGTTATAGTTGAAATAAGAAAAAAAAAAGCTTTAAAAAAACAAGCAGATATGTTAGGTATGAAAAATTAATCACTAAAATAGAGCACACAATAGATCTGAAAAGTATGAGAATGGACACAGCTGGGAAACCAATTAGGGAACTGAAAGACAAAAGACAGAATGTCTCCCTGGTTGTCTAGTGGCTAGGGAAAAAAAGAGACAGAGAGAGAGAATATGTCCCAGAAGGAAAAAAAAAAAAAAGAAAGGCAAAAAAATAGAAAACACAAAAGAAAGCCAAGAGATGTGGAGGACAGAAGTAGAAATGCTTTATGGTCAGAAGGGCAATCAAGCTAAATATATAGCTGAAAGAAATCTCACACGAGTTCGTAAAGGGCATGAATAAGGATGGTCACTGCAGCATGATTTGTGGTGGCCAGGATTAGAAGCAATCTGGATCTCCGTGTCTGGAAGAATGCCTAGATAGGATGTGAGTGTGCACCACGAAGGAGTGCGTAGCAGTTGGAAGCAAAGAATCGGATGTACACATGGGAGAAACATCATGCTGAGTAACAAACTGACTAAGATATAAAGCACAATAACATTTCTATAAATTAAAAATACACACATATAATCTCACTGCATATGAATGAGCTAAAATCAAAGCTCCAAGGGAAGAAAACACTTATATGCATCTTAGCTAGACAGGTACAAGAATTTATGCTAAAATTGAAACCTTTCATAAGGCAAATCAGTACATATTCTTCTAACATAAATATGTAGAAGATTTTAATTGTAATCAACAGCATTATGTAAATTGGCTGCAAAAATAACAAGAAAAGTTTAAAGAATGTTTGGTTGATATTTATTTTGTTGAAATAAATTCAGAGTTGCTTTTTCAGTTTATACACTACCCCTTTGAATCTCATGTTAATAATACTGAGTTATTGCTTCTCAGCCTTTTGGCTAAGATCAAGTGTGGTTTCTGTTCTTATCAGTTTAATAATACTGAGTTGACACAAGAGTCAGTGAATTTACTTAACTTGGACAGATGTAGTTTTGAAACTGATATGCTTTTGCTTCAAAGCCAAGTCAATTCTTCTAAAATAAATGAAGCAGTTTTGTTAATTTCATGTGAATATTAAAGGAAAAATTTTTTGGTACTTGATTGAGTTATTGGAAAACTTTTAAGTATGTTTGAAACAACTTAGGTAAATGAACCTACTTTTCCTTTTTTCTTTCTTTTTTTTTTTTTTTTTTTAGAGATGGGGGTCTCACTCTGTCACCCAGGGTATCTAGGCTGTAGCGCAGTGGGGCGATCATAGCTCACTGTGGCCTTGAACTCCTGAGCTCAAGGGATCCTCCTGCCTCAGCCTCAAGAGTAGCTGGGACTACAGGCGCGCACCACCGTGCCTGGCTGACTCTACTTTTTAAACTGTGAATTTTATGAAATCTAAATGCAGATTAAGTGTTTCTGATAAAAAAAAGTTAGCATCCATATTGAGATATGCTATAAGAGTAAAATACTAGATACTGAAGTACAAAAAAAGAATGTAATATATCTCATTAGTAATTTTTTATATTGATTACAAGTTGAAATGATAAAATTTGGGGTGTATTGGGTTAAATATTACTAAAAGTTTTAAAAGTATATGCCTACTAGATGCATTATCCATTATTCAAGAACACACATAAGCAAAAAATACACATTAAAAATATGCAATAATTGCCCATGGTGGCTGTGGTTTGGATGGATAATGCAATGAGATATAAAGGAATAAATAAGTAAGTAACAAGAGAGGCCTTACATTGAAAGAAGGCCATATAATTGGAGAATGATTAACCCAGTCCTCTGTATATATAATATGATTCCTTCCCACAAAGGAGAGAGAAATAAAGCAATGAATAACCTGTTAAGGTCCAGAACACCAAAGATAAAGGCAGAAAAAGAAGGTCCAACTTCATGGACCACCGTAAAACTGGCCCTCAAACTTCATTTTCTTGGCTGCTTTAGCACAAGTAGAGAATTACGTTCTACATGTTTGGCCTAATCACTCAACAGTTTAAATGGCTGAAACTCATTTCTGTGCTGCAGTCAAGGCAGTGCCCTAGTGACATATCTGTGAACTTAATTCTGCGAGAGGACAGTGGGAGGGGCCCTACGACAGGTGGGTTAGAATCCACCTAAGGGTCTAAAACAGAGGGTGGGACAGCTGGTGTTTGGCAAAGAGATTAATAGTTGCAAAGCAGAGAGAGCAAGTCAGAATCCTCACCAGTCATCCAGACTGCATTGTCCCTGACATGCTGACAGCTGCAAGGGACTTTAGAGGCCCACAGTAAAGGGGGTGACTTGTACAAGGTTATACTGTGAGTCATGGCAGACCTGAGACTAGAACCCAGGACACTACTCCAAGGCAACAGTGGGAGCTGATAGAGCTGATAAGGGTTCTCTCAGGGAGTAGCCTGGCCCCCAGGGAGGCAAGGAAGCAAGGAGGCACCCATGAAAGAGATGGCCTTGGCACCCATAGAATGGGTAGCTCTTATTAAGCAAAAAGAGACTCAAACCTTTAGCAGGCACTTTTTCTCAGCATGTGAGGACGTGTTGTGAATGCTAAAGATGATTCTCTTTTCTTGGTTTCCCTTTCTGCCACCTTCCTCTTTCACTTCTTGAATTCTGACTCCTCCCCAGCATACCCCATGGCTAGATCTAGTGTTCTTGCCTCTGGGCCTTCTCCGCTACACTTATAACAACAAAGTTCTGCTACTGACCCTCCTCTCCTTTATCTCCTTTATCCAGTTTACTCTCATTCATTCATTCAACTAACACTTATTGAGCACCTATAGTATGCAGGTACTTTTACTAAGAAGAATAAGAGGCCATGCCTGGCCCCAAGGAGCTCACTGTCTAGGTGTGGAGGATGCAAATATATAAATACATAGTTTTAATATAATGATGGATAGTCTCGCAAAGATTTTACAAGGCATTATATAAGCAAAAAAGAATGTATTTACTTCTGCCTGAAAAATCTATATCTCCAGTCCCAAGTTCTTCCTCAAATTGCTCCAGCTTCACATTTTCAACTGACCTTCAGACATTTCTCATCTGTATCAGCCCTAGCCCTCCTAGCCATAGGCTATTTAGTACATCCTCTATCTCCCAGATCATATATTTGTATCTCTCAGATCAAATAAACAAACAACAAAATCTATTCAAGGCAACTATGGTGCATACTCAATACTAGAATATAATAAAGTCTGGTTTAATCAAATTGCTCTGCAACTTATGTAGAGAAGAATGAACATCTGCCCAGAACCTAGCTAGAAAAGGGAGAAACAAAGAACCTATTATTTGGTAAGCAGCATCCACTCCAGATGATACAGATATTTTTTCTAGCAGTTAGGCATATATGTCCCTTCCAAGGAAAAAGAGACAATAGCCACTAAGATCATTTAATTTACTCTTTTGGTTCTAAGTCTGTATTCAGCAAGCAGCCTTCTGGTTAGAATCTGAATACCTTCAGGAGAAGGAATTGGATAATAATATTTCTTATTTTAAATTGGTAACTCAGAACTATTTTAATTTTCTATCTTTTTTCAGATTAAACTATCTAGGATCCTAGAATAATGGAAATTTAGAGCTGCCTAGACTCCCTAGCAGCCTCTCTGCTGCATTCCCAGCCAATATTCTTTCTCTCTTCCAATTCACATAATCCTCAGCTGTTAGCATAATCTTTCTCAAATTCCATTCTCATGAGTAACTCCCCAGCTCAGTCATCACCAGCAGTTCCTTGGGTCTATTTTATCAAATCTAAAGTCATCAGCCTGGAACACAAAGGTTTTTATCAGCTCTCCCGAACACCACCACTTTAACCAAGCATACTCAGCCTCTACTGCAAGCAAGCTAATTTGCGTACAGTCCCTGCCTTTACTACAGGTGCTCCTAGACTCCCAGTAAACCCATCCTAAGTTAAAAATATCATAAGTTGAAAGTGCATTTAATACACCTAACCTACTGAACATCATAGCTTAACCAAGCCTATCTTAAAAGTGCTCAGGACGCTTATCTTAGCCTACAGTTGGGCAAAACCATCTAATGCAAAGTCTATTTTATAATAAAGTGTTGAATATCTCATGTAATTTATTAAATACTGTACTGAAAATTAAAAACAGAAAGGTTGTTTGAATACTCAAAGTACAATTTCTACTGAATTCGTATGGCTTTCGCACCATGGTAAAGTCAAAAAATTGTAAGTGGAACCCACCATAATTTGGGAACCATGTAGTTTCTTTCCCTGTGTCTTTGAGTCACTCCTGGCCCTCCCAGCCATAGGCTGTTCAGCACGTCTTAGAACTCATCTCAGCCAAGAGACCAAGATGCATTTTCTGATTAGCCTCAACACTTCGGACACTGCCAAGACTGTAAATCCCTGAAGGGATAAAGAAAACAGAAAACAAAAGAGAAAAAAAGAACTAAAAAAAGAAAACACAAAAACAAAAACAAAATAAATCCTTTAAGGACTTATATGCAAGACCAGCATGTTCTCTGGGTCCAGAAAGGGGAAGTCAAAAAGCATCAATGAGATAAAATTAAGTGGTCAAGTCATTCAATCATCAGATATTCCAAAAATATGTATATATTTATAATATTTTAATATATTTATACTATTTGTACAGGGCACTGTGCTAGGTGATAGGGACATCATGGCAAGCCAAGGTCCCTGCCTTCATGGAGCTTATGTTAATATTAAAGAAATATAATAAAAATTACCATACATACTGTGAAAGAAAAGAGCAAAGATGCTTTAATAGAGAATAATAGGGTGGCACTAATAATTTAGATTAGGTAGGACAGGGAATATTCTGAGGATGTGATATTGAGGCTAAGCCTTGAAGGATGAGTAGAATTTAGCTGGTCAAAGAACAAGGGAAAAATATTTTAGGAAGAAGGAGTAATACGTATAAAGGCTTCCACTTTAATCAATCGGTCGATTATTTTTTAAGCATCTTCTACATATGTGATGCTTTTCAAAGAACATTATAGAGAAATATAAGACTTGGCCCTTTCCTTAGGAAGATAAGACATAAATAGAATAATTGATTGTATTAGTCTGCCTAGGCTGCTATAACAAAATACCACAGACTGGGTGGCTTGAATAACGGAAATTTATTTTCTTACAGTTCTGGAGGCTGGAAGTCCATGGTCAAGGTGCTGGCAAATTAGTTTTTGGTGAGAGCTCTCTTCCTAGCTTATAGATGTTGGATTTCTCTTTGTGTCCTCACATGACCCTTCCTTGGTGAACACGCAAAGAGAGAGAGATCAGGCTTTCTGGTGCCTCTTCTTATGAGGACACTAATCCCATCAGACAGGGCCCCATCCTTATGACCTCATTTAACCTTAATTACTTTTGTAGAGACCCCATGTCCAAATACAGACACACTAGGTGTTAGAGCTTCAACATATGAATCTGGGGGGGGACACAAATAGCCTATAACATCAATCAAAAAACAAAAAATATTAAGAACAGAATGAGTTTATTCTTTTTTTTTTTTTTTTTGAGACAGGGTCTCTCTCTGTCACCTTGGCTAGAGTGCAGTGACATCATCACAGTTCACTGCAAGAATGAGTTTAATCTATTTATTCATTAAACAAATAAGAATGAGTGTCCACTGTGTACCAGATACTGTACTAGGTATGAGAATACATACGGAACAAGGCAGACAGGGCTTCTGCCCTCATGGAGCTTGTAGGCTAGACAGGAAATGGATACTTAAACAAGTAATTACGGTAAAGGGTGACGAGAGTAATGACAAGTCTGGTAGCACTAGTGCAACTGCAGGAATAGCCAACCATTTCCAGTGGGTCAGAAAAGGCCTGGAAGAAGCACATTTGGAGAATAAGCAGGGATAACCAGGTGAAGAGTGGAATTCATAGTGTTCTGGACAGGGAGAGCAGTACATGCAAAGCCTCTGAGGCAAGAGAGTGGGTCAAGAAATTTTGTGAAGCTGGAATGTGGACTATAAAGTGGAGATGGGTGAGACAAGTCTGAATAAAGAGGCAGGTACCAGGCCTTGGAGGGCCTTGTAAGACAAGTTATAAGGTTAGGGCTGGTTAGGGAGGTGAGTTCTGACATAATCACACTTATTTTTGGTGGTAGGTTGGACTAGAGGCAGGAAGAAACATGAAGTTATATTTTGGAGGTAAAATTGGTAGGTCTTTGTCACTAGATGTTGGGGTTGTAGAGTATCAAAACATGCCCAAGATATGCCACTTTGGCATATTGATTGTTCTGAGTCAAAGGCACTTGAAAAACAGCAGATGCAAGAAGGGCACACTAGCCTTCCTTTTTCTTCCTAAAAGGAGGAGATAAAGCTCCCATGAGAAAGGTGCCCTCCCTATACCAGGAGAAAGAAAGACATTCTTATCACCACATATGGGGAGTTGAGGCTGAGAGAAATCTGTACAAACCTTTTTAAACTAACCCTTATCTTCCTAGTCACTTTTCCATAATTAACTGCCCAAGCCCAGATCCCTTTGTTTTGTTCCATTTTCACAATGTGCTACTCTTTGTCCAACCTAGTATATAAGCATTGGGCATTAACTATTTCTTAGGGTCTTCATTTTTGCTGTGAGGGCTCCCATGTACATGTAAAAATTACTAAATAAAATTTGTATGCTTTTCTCTTGTTGATCTGTCTTACGTCAGTTTAATTCTTAAGCCCAACTGGAAATCCTAAGAGGGTAAAGGAGAAACTTTACACCCCCTAGAGGGTTAAAGGAAAAGAGTGGTTTTTGGTCTGGGCAATGGAAAAGATGGTGATGTCTTAAACTGGTATAGGAAATATTTTAAGTAGGGAGAATAAGGGGTTCCATTCTGAAGAAAATATGTGTGAGACATCCAGACAGAGATGTCCAGTTGGCAATTAGGCATTTGGGTCTGGAGCTCTAAGAAGCAGTCTGGCTGGAGATACAAGTTTTTGGAACAGTTTGTAGATGAGAAACTGAGGCCACAAGAATGGATAGGTCTGCCTAGGAAGAACATGTAGGGTAAGAAGAAGGCCAAAACAGACACCTGAAGTACTCTAACATTAAAGGGGCTGGCAGAGGGGCTGCAAAGGAAACTGATAAAGAACAGAGCAGTAGGAGGAAAACCAAGAGCCTGTGTCATTAGAGAAACCAAAGGACAGGGATGATTTGGCCAAGAGGGAGGAGGAAACACGGTAGGGGGGCAAAGGGCGAGGGAGCAACAAAGTCAGGTAAGATAAGGAGGACATAAGATCTCATGCAACAGGGAAAAAATGAAGTGCGCGGACAAGGAAGACTGACAGAATTCAGAAGAAGAATTCACTTACTCTGAGCTATGTTTCAGTGGGACCTGCATCTTGCTAATGATACCACACCTAGCTTTTTGAATACATCCCTAAATGCCAGCCTCCAAATCGGACTGAATATGAATAGACTAAGAAGCAGGCTAAGGAGAAGAAACAATTTACCATTTTTGGAATAATGCTTATTGTAACCCAACTCTACTCACCAGCTAACCGTATTGGATAATGGAAGACAGCAGGATGCCCAAGTGGTTTATGGATGATGAGTTTAAGTAGGTCAATCAGGAACAGAGAAGGAAGTAAAAATGCTCTACAACGCCCAATCTCAAAGTACTTCAAACAACGTGGTCTTGCTGTGGATGAGTAGAAAACCACAACAGATGTATCAGCCTGATGAACAACAGTCAGAAAACAGATGCTCTTTTTTACATTAAAAAAAAAAAAAGGCTTTAGGCAAATTTTAAGCCTATGAGCCAGAGTTCCAAGCATCACAGACTCTTTAAATGCTGGCTCTAGTTATACATTTTCACACATAAAGTATCATCTTTATGTATCCTCTGTGGTAAGGTCCTACATTTAGGTTTACAAAAATCCACTGCACAAGTATAAGACTTGGGTTGGCAGCATGTTGTCTGAAAAGGAGCTGAGTTTGTAAAATGACCACAAGTGTAGCATGAGCAAACAGTGTCATGTGGCCACTAAAAAATGTAAATATAACTTCAGTCTACTTTATTTTTATTATTATCTTTTTGAGGCAGGGTCTTGCTCTGTTGCCTGGGCTACAGTGCAGTGGCGTCATCATAGATCACTGTAACTTCAAACTCCCAGACTCAAGTGATCCTCCCGCCTCAGGTTCCCAAGTAACTGGGATTATGGGTGTGTGCCACCAAGTCCCACAAATTTTTCTATTTTTTGTAGAGATGGGGTCTTGCTATATTGCTCAGGCTGGTCTCAAATTCCTGGCCTCAAATGATCCTCCAACCTCAGCCTTCCAAGTGCTAGGATTACAGGTGTGAGCCACTACCCTGGCCAACTTTAATCTACTATAATAGCAAGAAATAAAAAACTTTCTGGGCCCTCTGAGGCCCAGAAAGGCATTTACGATGTACTAGCAGTCACATCTCACTCCCCCTTGAGCTAAATAATTACCTCTTGAAGCCAGGTGCTTTGCAGGCGCTAGACTAATGAGTCCAAGTAGCCATAAAATGCAACATACCCTATGGCTCAACAATGTATAGCCAATCACTAGCCAATGTCATTTCTGTAAACCAATGAGAATTCCTGACAAAGAACTTTTGTAACTGCTTCCTCTCTTGATTTGTCCTTTTTTCTTTAAAAATGTGAGCCTCTATTTTGTTCTCTGGAGCATTCCCCAAGGCAATTTGGAAGTGTGTCCCAGGCTGCAGTCTTCAACCTTGGCCCAAATAAACTCTCTATATTAATTTTGCCTCAGCTTCTTCCTTTTAGGTCGACAATAGAAGTGCCCAGAGAATAAAAGTAATAGTCCTACTGCAGTCTGCACTGATCAGAATAAATCTGGAGTACTGTGTTACAAGGGTGAAATTTTAAGGGTAATATCTCTTACCTACCCCTTTCTTTCCATTCCCACTACCAGATCCTCTCCTCTCATACCTGGTGTGACAGATTATTTCCAAAGATGGCCCGACAATCCCTCTGATTGCACGTGCCTTTTGTAGTGTCACTTTGCCACTTCTCCCATCAAGAGATGAAGTCTATTTCTCCTCCTGGTGAATCCTGGCTGGCACTGTATCTTACTTTGAGCAACGACAAGTGATGGTGTTCACCTTACAGGCCTAGTCCTAAGGGGCATCACAGCTTCCATTTTCACACACTTGGCCAGGTCAAGAAGCTGGGGCTAGATAATTGATTGATGAGCAGTCCATGTGAAGAGAGAGGTCATGTAGAGAACTGAGGGACCCAGCCAACAGCTAGCACAGAGGCCCTAGACATGTGTGTGAAGCCATCTTGGATCTTTCAGCCCTAGTCAAACCAATACTGGCAATGTTCTGTCTGTGTGACTGTCCAATATGGTAGTCACTAGCCACATATGTCTACTGAGACCTTGCAATGTGGCTAAGGCATCTGAAGAAATTCATTTTAAATTTCACTTGATTTTAACTAATTAAACTTTAAATAGCTAGCAGCTACTATACAGGTCAGCATAAAAGTTGAGAAAGAAAAGAAACTTTTTATCTGGGGAACGTAAGCCCCCTTTAAATTATCAGACCCAGAGAGGCATTAAAAGGAGATAGCAGTCATGTCTCGCTCCCCCTTGAGCTAATTAATTATTTTGAAGCTGTCTGCTATATGGACTCTAAACTGTCACTACCACATAACCATAAATTAAACTAATAATGCCATACACTGGACACCATAACTCATACCCTATAGCTCAATAATGTATAGCCAATCACAAATCAATAATATTTCTGCAAACCAATGGGAATTCCTGAAAAACAACTTTTGTAATTGCCCCCTCTCCTGATTCGTCCTATTTTCTTTAAAAACTTGAGCCCCACCTTTGTCCTCTGGAGCACTTCCCAATGTTTCCTGGGCTGTAGTCTTCAACCTCGGCTCAAAATAAACTCTCTACCTATACCAATTTTGCCTCAGTTTCCTTATTTAGGTTGACAATGTCTATTCCCACTCTAATCCACCCAGCATAATCCAGCTAAAAGAACAGGGCACAAGGCAGCCAGAAATCACTTTAGACCCTTCTTGGGGCTGTAAGTACTTAAGCAAGAAAAAAAAAATGAAAGAAAAAAAGTACCTAAAGCAGTGATTAGAGATGGCTGGTGGAGAAGATACAGGGTAGCTCTGTCAGGGGTGTTAAAAAAAAAAAAAAAGACTTCCTTCCAATGTCACCCTAGGAAGGGAGTGACCCATTCTAACTAAATTTCATCTGCATAAAATGTGCTAACCAAAAAGGGAAACTTCCACACAATAGAATATGAGTCCCACATCTAGCCTAGAGAAGTTCTAGAAAATTAACCTTCAAAAACTGTTTTCCTCACCTGCTGAAAAATAAAATGTCAATAGTTCCCCAGTTTACTCTTTTCCGAGGTGGGGGAGGAGAAGGGGCAGAAAGGAAATCTGAGAAAGCCACGTGGCGTAACGCATCTAATTCTCTCAACCATTTTTTTCAAACCAAGCAAATAGAAGCTCAGAGAGGTAATTTGCCTAAGGACCTATAACTAGTCCGTGCCAGAGACAAAACTCAAAACCAGGCCTCTGAATTTCCAATCCCCTACTCTTTCCAACACACCAGAATGCCTCTGCTATCAAGAATAAAAAAAAATGTCTATCTGCCTTTTGAGATTTTTCATGATCTGGGCACCTAAGTAGCTATCTCCACTTTTAATGCCTTAACTCTTACCAGACTGGTCCCATTTCTCCTCCTCCATTCACGCTGTGTTTTCCTTTCTTCTAATCTTACCCATCCTTCAGTTTAAACCTTTTATTTCTTCCATGAAAACTTCATCTTAACCCAGTTAATTTCCCTCTCATTCTGAATTTTTACATCACTTATAATAGGCAACACATAATGTAGCACTCTTTGTTACACTGCTTTTCCCTTAAATAGGGAATCTTCTATTTCATCTCATAATCTCCTTGAGGACAGAGGCTACCTATCTCTTTGGAGAGTGGCAATCCTCCCAAATTTCCTCCGATTTCCCCCAGAGCCGTGAGTAGGTACTGCTGGAACGGATGAATGATCTAAACTCAACAGACAAATACTTCAATTCATTAAAGCCAGCCCCAAAGTCTGGTGTTTTACCCTTAAGGGCGGAGCCGCGAATCGAGAAAGCAGTCCCGCCACGTAACGCACCCCTCCAGCCCCAGCGCCCCACGCTCAGCTTGCCGGTTGCCGCTTGGGCGTGGCCCTGTCTAGGCCGGCCGATTGGGCGTGGCGTGCAATGGGTGAAGGCGTGGCTCTGAAGAGGCACCTACGCTCTGGGTCAGACTCGGTAGTTTCCGGTAGCCCTCGACAATTTCCGTCAACGGTCTCCTCCTCCACCGACTCACCTCGGGTATTTCCGGCCTTCTTCGGGCTTTTCCGTCTGGCTCCCGCTCGGATCTCTCCACTTCGGGTATTTCCGTGTCCCCCTCGGAGGTGCTCGGCAATTGCTCGGCCTCCCCCATCCCCCGGTAACGGTCGCTGGTGAGTTTAAATGAGCCGGGGCTGGCCGGGCCGGAGCCGCTACGGGGGGGCCTGAGGCACTGCAGAAAGTGGGCCTGAGCCTCAAGGATGACGGTGCTGCAGGAACCCGTCCAGGTAATGATAACCCCCGTCTCTGAGATTTGGCTCGCAGCCTCGGTCGGGAAGCCGCGTATGGCCACTCCGCGGCCTGGTGCGGCCTAGGCCCCGGCTGCTTCTCCCGCCTGCCCTTCTGCCGGGTCCTGCCTATATTTCCTCAGTTCGGAGGGCTTGGCCGCAGCCTAAGCCGTGTTACCTCCGACCCTGCGTTACTTCTAGCCCTCGTGGGAGCGGGATTCGGCGATAATACCGTCTTTCGCGTCGGAGCCAGCGTCCGGCCAGCCCCTCCTGTCAGTCGAGGGGCCTGGCTTGGCCGGGGTTAAGGGATGAGGAGCCGAAAACGCGCCCCAGGTGTTCTCTTGCCGAAGGATGATTGAGAAGCACGTTTGATAGAGCTTGTATGGTGTTGATAGTGGTAGGGCAAGTTTGGGGGGTGGGGGGTTGCTTTTGTTTTTGTTTTATGTGAGCGGGTAGAGGGAGGGTGACATAGGTATTTTTCATACTAATTTCTATTTTGGTAACAGACTTCCTAGCACACGTCGCCTTTCTCGGTGAATTTCCCACTGGACAATGACGATTTGGGAAGAAATTCCAAGGCTCAGTGCTTGGAAGCACCTATACAAGGGGAGGGGGAGGAAAGGACAAATCTGGGTTTTTTCATTACCTGTGATGGGGATCAGGAGCATTTTATTGTGCATGTTTATAAGCCATTCAGAAAATGAAAGATAAATAATGGTTTTTCTGTCCATTTCACTGGTCCGACCACACCAAGGTGTGCTTTGACGCACAGTACTCTGTTGGCATAGAAGAAATCCTGTTGGATTTTAAGTGTGTGATGCAATGCCAAGTCATTTTTCCCTGCTGACATCTGAAGAACCTGCATCTTTTGTCCCTTGGTAATGGACCAGGTGTGGGAGGCCATCCCACCATATGATCTTTGACTTGGTTAGAAAAGTTGACCTCAATCAACTGCTGTCTTTGAGTCGTAGACTTTATTTTAAAGTTATAAAGCAAACTGATTTTAGAAATTCCTTCATATTGCCCTTAATAGGCCTATGGTATCAAATAGTAAATATTTTAATATATCACTACTTTTATATTTCCTTAATTTTTCTTCACAGCATGAAATACTCATTTCTCCTAGTTTGGTTTCTTCTCCAGCTCTTTACATATATAGCAGATAGTAGTGTTTAAATTAATATGATGCAGGATTCTATATTAGGAAATTTACCTGTTCATAGGTTGTATCAATTCTTCCAGAGCTATTTCTTTCCATCCAAATTCCTCTTACTAGTTTAGAGTCCATTTTAAAATTTTTTTGAGGCCTGAAATGAAATTAAATGGTTAAGACATTACTCAAGTTGTTTAATTTCTATTTCATATTCTTATAATTTTGTCTTAATGAATGATTTTTTTGTCTTCTCTAGCCACAAAAGTCTTCTCAAGTGATAAACTAGTTGCATTGATAGCATATAACCACTTTTTAATAATAATTTCAACATGTATAAAAGCACGGAAACAAAAAATATGTATCCTATTTCTAGGTAGTACCCATCAGGTTTCCTGTTTTTCCTTAAAGTACTCTTAGCAGTAATACACTTTGATATGTTTAAGGTTTAAAGGTCAAATTTGCCTCTTTTTTTTCACACTGGCTTTGTCCATTAGATTTTGGGATGGTGGGAAGAAGTTTTAGGATATGATTAGGTGAGAATTTTGGTTGTAATTTATAGTATAAGAAGCCCTTCAAGAAGGGATTTGGAGCAGTTGTAGGAACAAGCAACTTTGGCTCCAGTGATAAAGATCAATAATCAGGGATAGTGCTGCAAACGGGAAAGAATTAGTAAGGAAGAGAATAAAAATAGGACAGATAAATAAGACATTGTCTTTTTTTTTTTTGATGACAGATTGCATGTATTTGGAAAGGAATGAGAGTAAGCTGGAAAATTGTTTCCTTTCTTGGAATGCCTCAGGGTTCATGGTATTACTAGGCATAGGAAAAAGTTGACAGAAAACATGAGCAACTGTTTTCTGCTTTTTTTTTCTTTAAAGTTTTAATATGGAATAGCCAGTCTGATATACCATATATGCCTAAATTAAAGCTCCTTCCCAAATTGCCTCTCATAGAAAAGTATTACTTTATATTTGAGTCTTTACAAAAGTCTCACATATTATGAGACAGAAGTTCAGTCAGTTAATTTTATTTTTAATAACTATTTGGGAAGACACACTTGCCTAAGTGACTTCAATGAGTGCTTATTTGGATGTTTATAAATGTCACCTGATGAAATTGTTTTTTTAAAAAAGAGGCAAAGACATACAGATTTATCAATTATTCCTAGGGGTAAGACGTCACAGAAGTGTTGGATGAAGTTGTAAACAAGCCTTTTGAAAATTACTTTAATAAACACTGTAGTATTGGGTACTATATACACAATATTGTTTTAGAGATCATTAGATAGTGAAGGAGTACTTTTGACTTAGGATGACTAGGGACAGCGTCAAACATGGATTCAAAGAGTATCATATTTGGGCTATTGCATGAGAAATGTAATGGAGGGGGCTGGCAAGAGTAAAAATAATAGTTTTAGAGATGAAAGTAACCTAGACTAAAGTGGTGGCAGTGGAACAGGAAAGAAATAGGTAAATTTGAGAGATGTTTTAGAGGTAGAATTTCCAGAAATATTTGGGAGGTAGAACCAACGACACTTGGAAATTGATTGAATGTGGGGAAGGGTATCAAGAATGATTGCTTGGATTTCACCATTTAAGAAATGGAAAAGCCTTTTGGGGGGGCAGATTTTAAGGAGGGTGATTAATAATTCTGTTTTGAACAAATTAAGTGGGAGATATTTGTGAAACCACCAAATAGAAATATGGAGACAAGGCGGATGCAGTGGCTCATGCCTGTAATCCTAGCACTTTGGGAGGCTGAGGCAGGAGGATCGCTTGATGCCAGGAGTTTGAGACCAGCCTGAGGAAGAGTGAGACCCCGTCTCTACAAAAAATAGAAAAATTAGCTAGGCATGGTGGCACACACCTATAGTCCCAGCTACTTGGGAGGGTGAGGCAGGAAGATCCCTTGAGCCCAGGAGGCTGAGGCTGCA
Source organism: Daubentonia madagascariensis (assembly GCA_023783475.1). Lineage (NCBI taxonomy): Eukaryota > Metazoa > Chordata > Mammalia > Primates > Daubentoniidae > Daubentonia > Daubentonia madagascariensis. The sequence goes on from JAKFHU010000487.1 coordinate 16,992,262, forward strand.
GTGAGCTACGATGATGCCACTGCACTGTAGCCCGGGTGACAGAGCGAGACCCTGTCTCAAAAATAAATAAATAAAAAAAATATGGCCATATAACCCTTAATCTTTTGAGAGTTCTGGTGTTATTGGGAAGACAAGAATGCCTAACAGGAAAAACTGGATAATGTTATAAGTCAGTATATATTTGATTGCACAGATAATAATAAAGGAATTCAGGAAAGAAAGAGATCCTTACAGGCAGAAAAATGGGAAAGGCTTCTTGAAGGAGTAAATCTTAAAGCCTTAGAAATGTGAAGAGTTCAAATTAGTAGAGAAGAGTAAGAATATTCTTGGCATGGAGTGGCGTGAGCAAAAGCCCAAAGTTGAGAATGATGTTTAGCAGCACTCCCCAACCTTTTTGGCACCAGGGACCAGTTTCATGGAAGACAACTTTTCCATGGATGGGAGGTGGGGAAGTGGGGGGCTGGGAGGAGAACAGAGCTCTGCGGCCTGGTCTGTGGCCCAGGGGTCAGGGGCCAGCAGGTTTAGGGAGAAGAGAACAGTTAACATATTACAGCCTTGGCTAGAATGGAAATTGAAAGCAGGAAGAGATATGGTTTTACTGGTCAGGTAGAATCAGGTTATAGGGGACTTATCATCCAGGCTGAGAAGTTTAGATTTAATGTATATTGGTAATGAATAGCCATTATGTGAACAGAAGAGTTTTTGAGCAGAAGAATTATGTAATAAAAGCACTTTGGGAATATTAATCTGGTGCTGTTAGGAAAGAGGGAAGAGCCAAGAGTTAGAGAGACATACAAACTAGTAGAATAATCCAGCTACATGGTAATGTGGATCAGGATTTCTTAATCTTTGTAATATTGACATTTGGGGCAAGCTAATACTTTGTTAGGGGCTGTGCATTGTAGAATGTTTTGCAACATCCCTGACCTCTACCCACTAGATACCCTCTCTGTTTGTGGCAACCAGAAATGCCCACCTTGGAGGTACTAAATGTTGGTGGGGGGGAGGCAAAGTTGCCCCGAATGAGAACCACTGAAGTAGACCTAAATTAGTGTTCTAGAAATTAGATTATAATGTATAATATGAAAATTATACAGTGAATTTTTTCTTCTTATACCTTTTCATATTATCTGAAGCTTTTACTATCCATTTTCTTTTGTGATCTAAAAAAAGGCAGCTATTTTATTTTTTGACAAAAACAAGAACAAAAAAAGTAAAATTTTATAACAAAAACAAAATTTGCTTTGTAACAAATTTTCTATAACAAAAAAGAATTTATAGTAGTCATATTTAAGTCTGAGTACAACTTACAGAGATTGTTTATATTTAAAATAATATTTCATGTTTAAGAGTAGCTAGCAAGTAAGGAATTTTACAACTTCATGCTGTTGGTTTATCTTTTAAATTAATGCAGCCAGTGACCCATTAATTTAATCAGGGAGATTTCTCTTAAACATTTTTTGGAGGGGAGGGGGAAGGAGTGTTGCTCTGTTTGGCTTCATAACTTTCTTTTAGCGGCATTTCATCCATCTGGCTTTAATTTGTAGAAAAAACTCTAGCAGTAGTGCACTCACTGAGTGCTATTCTTTTAGAGGAAGGCCCACACCATCAGTTGGGCAGAGGAGGTGATTTTAGCTCTGCTCACCATCAGCTACTAATTTGTAGTGCCTTAGAGACTAATCCCTTCTCTACCCCATCCCCCTACGAGAGACACCACCACCCAGGAACTTAGAGGTGATTGAGCAGAGTAGGGATGGAAGCTGTATGTGGGGTTCTCTACCTGGCAAGTTTTACTTCTGGGATTTATGGAAATTTGAGTTGGCTGACCTTACTATCTCTTTCTGATGCTCTTAATAATTGGCAATAAAGGTACAATGTTGTTCAGAGCAAAGCTTAATTCTTAAATCAGAAATGGATAGAACACTTGAATATGATACTTTCTTCCCCCTCTCTTTGATGTCATTAATTTAAAAAAAAATTCAAAGTTCTAGGGCTTTATGGCTTTAGTATATATGTGTCAAATTTTCCAGGTGATCCATAGTACTAAGATAGCTGGTGAATCATTTGGGTCTTTTGTGGCTTGTATGTTGCAAAAGAAGCAATTGTAGCAGATATGCTGGGGAGATGTTATATAATGGAAACTATATATTTATTGAGTTTATGTTAAGAGATTGGCAAGGAAAAGGTTTTAATCATTTCATTAATCCACAGAACAACTCTAAGAAATAAAGCCCCATTTTTCAGGTGAGGAAATTGAGGCCAAGAAAAGTTAAATATTTCCCCCAAAGTCACACTGCTAGAAGTGCTGGCACACAAATTTGAGCATAGGTCATCTCTAGCGTCAAATCCTGGGTCTTCTTTCTACTTACCATTTTCTTTCACTTACAGCAAAAATAAACACATAGGTTTTTAGGAAATCCCCAGATTTCATGAAGGAGTAATTAGGTGGTAGTTATTTGCATTATAAAATAATTCTTCTATTTATCACAGAGTTTCTTTCCATAGAGACTCCCAAAGATCCTTAATTATTGAATATACATCCAGGAATACACATAGACTTAAGGCTAAGACTAACATATTAGAATGCTGGCTGGGTGCGGTGGCTCATGCCTATAATCCTAACACGTTGAGAGGCCAGAGCGAGAGGATCCTTGAGGCCAGGAGTTCAAGACCAGTTTGGGCAACATAGTGAGACCCTGTCTCTACAAAAAAATAGAAAAATAGCCAAGTGTGCTGGTAGTTGCAGCTACAAGGGAGGCTGAGGCAGGTGGGATCGCTTGAGCCCAAGAGTTTGAGGTGGCAGGGAGCTATGATGACACCACTCTAGCCCAGGCAGCAGAGAGAGAACATGATAAAAGATGAACTGGAAAAGTAAACATGGACTATACCTCACTGCCTAGTCTAGTGGCTTTGGTTTTTATCATAAGGACAAAGGAAAGCCATTGAAGGATTTTAAGCAAAGGGGTAACATGATCAGACCTATTTGTGAAAAGCCCACAGGGAGGGAATGGATCATAAGGTGGAAAAGAATTGAGAGAGGCCAGTTCAGACACTATTAAAGTAATCCAGGCAAAATGCGGTCTGCCTTAAAAATGTAAAGTTTATTGTATTTCTTCCTTTCATTATTACTGCACATGCCTGATTTCAAAAATGAATGACATTTTGAAAAATACCTATATGCGTGTTTCCAGAACCCTAGGTCATACCTGGTCTGGTAGGAACACCAGAAGACAAGATCTGGGAATTTAGAATTTAATAAAACACAGAGCTAGATTTTCACACGCCTATCTTGGAGGTGGGTGTTTTTAATCTTTATTTTACAGGTGATTAAAGCTCAGAGAAGTGACTTGGTCATCTTGATTAGTAAGTGTCAGGGGGGATCCTCTTTAGCTGCCCTGGATTGGGGTGTGTAGATCATGTTAACCATTGAAGAAATAATTGTTGAGTCAGATTTGAATACCCTTTAGCCTCTTGTTTTCTGAGTGACATTTTTTGGGTTGCTATGCAATCCAAATGTTGAAATTCTCAGAGGAGAACATCTATAATTTATCACATTATCTTTTATCTATCTCTTTGCTATGTTGTGGTGTAAAGGAGATGTAGGCTGGATAGGGGTGATTTTATATTGACTGCTTACCAACCCCATATATTTTTCTTCTAAGGTTCAGCTTTCTAATTGCATGATAAGAAAACAAAAGCACCTACAATGACAGTGACTAAATGGGTGCCTGTGGAATAATGGCTGGCTTATTCATAATTTCTTATTGTCAGTAGAGACCTGAAAATCCAAAACGTTTCAAGGCTTTCTGTAGCCCACCTGAATAAATTTATTTTCTCAAACTAGTTAGATTTTTTATGTTATGTTTTTTGCTGAAATCAGGATCATGCAGCAAAGTAGATGTGGTGCTCAGTGAAAGTTTACTGATTGGGTAAATGATGTTTTTCAAAAGTGGTAGGCACACCGAGTGAGATGACAAGGTAAATGATCTAAGTAGTATGGAGGGAAGTATATCACATGCTCTAAACTGCTATTAACTAGAAAAATCTGGGTATCTTCCAGGTATTTATAGATCACACCACTAAGATTTTATTACTCAAAAGCCTGATCTATTCCAACCTCTCTGTTAGACTTTGACCCAAATCTCCTTCCCAGATTCTTGCTTCTTTTTCTTTTTAATGTTTTGCTTATTGTGGCAAGGAAGAAAGAACTAGATGTTATTTTGTATTGTTTTATATCATCAACATTAATGTTCCCTTTTATTCATAGTAGTAAAAGTTAATTATAGTAAGACTGTCTTAACTTGTGTTCTAGCTCCAGATTGGGTTTCTAAAAGTTTGTATGTTAGTAAATGAAAAATAGATTCAGAGTTCCAAAACACGTTCTTATTCAGCAAACATTTATTGAGCATTTACTATGTTTGAAGGCAGTTATCTAGGATAATTAGGGAAATAAGTAGTTAACGAGGATAATGAGGGAATTACAGAGAAAATTAGACTGGTTTTGATAATAGTTAGCCAAATAATATAACCAAATAATTCTGATAAACAGCCTGATATAAGAAAGTATAAACAAAATTATCCAGAACCTCATAGGACAGAGCAGTTAATAATTGCATGAGATAAATCTAGGAAGGATTCATGAAAGGCAAGAGAACATGCAAGCTGAATTTTGAAGAAAGAATGGCTAAAATCTTGGGAGACAGAAATTAAAGACAAAAAACAGACCAAACAGAGGCAACAATGTTAGCAAAGACTTTGAAGTATGAAAATACAGTGAATTTTTAGGGACCAATGGAAAATTTTTCTGATCGTGGACAATAGGCAGCTTTTGTGGGATGTGAAAACAGAGCTGAGAAAGGGAAGTTAAAGCCAGATGAGATTTGAAAATCTTACTAAGGAGTTTGTGCTTTATTCTGTCGATATTTTTTGGTAAACTCTGGGTCTCTCCAAGAGGAATCATTAGAAGATTTTGATCAGGGAAGAAGACATGATGATGTCAGGAAGATCATGATAGCAGTAGCTAAAATTTATTACATAATTATTAGGTGTGTGCTAGGAACTGTTATGTATGTGCTCAACTGGAGTCTTATGTTTTAAATGAAGAGACTAAGACTTAAGAGCCATTACATTACTTGCCCATGACTACTAAGTCATAGATCAGGAATTTGAACCTAAGCTTCTCACTGTCATCTTCTGTTTCCCAGTGAAGATATTTGTGTTTGAAGAAGATAATTCTGGGACAGGATGAGTTACAACACAGCTTGTAGGCAGGAAGACCATTTAGGAGACTATTTGAGTTTAAAGGAAAGAAGATTCTGTTATAAACTAGCAGTGGAAAAGAGGGGATCGATTCTAGATACCTTTCTGTAGGAGGAATTCTGTGAACGATGGTTAGGTTCACTAACCAGCTCATTAAAACCTTTTAAATCCATAATGTACCCAATTTGAATTACCAGTGCATTATTTCATCATATACTTACCCAACATCTGTGACTTTGTATGGTAAAAGACATTTTGAATTTCAACAAGGAACATCACTCCTGGTCCTGGCAGCAGCACTGCTTCTCAAGGCACTAGTACTGTAGTAGTCTCTACTATGCAAAAGAGAAAGCCCCTTTCTAGATTGATAATTTACTCTTTCCCCCTTTCTTTTAAGTATCTAAATTTAAGTCCCTGTATATTTTTTATGTTAAGCTACTATCTCTCATCAGCTAGACCAGTAATTCTCAATGGGCCAGGATATCTATGAACCCCTAAGACTATATACAGAGTTTCAGTATACTATTGTATATACAAATGTGCTTTTTTCTGGGAACGTGGTCCATAGCTTTCATAAGTTTTTCAAAAGAGTGTGCTATAAAAGGGAGAACTGCTTATCTAGAAAAGTGAAGGAATGGTTGTGAACCCTGAATGATTATTTATCACCAGTAAAAAGGTTTAAAAGTAATAACACCTAAACTCAATCCCAGCTTCCAGGGGTTGTGATTCAGTGGATTTGGGGTAGAGTATCATTAAGCCAGAGTTGAGAGCCACTGATCTAGACAGGAGTAGCACTGCTCCATAAGAGCAGAAACTATTTGTTCATTGCTATGCTCCTAGAGTCTAGAGTGCCTAGCGTATGGTAATATTATTAGTAAGTCTTTACTGAGTGAGTGAGTATTAGAGCCCTCCAGTTCAGAAAAGTTTTTTTAAAAAACTCATTTATTCATGGTAAGTCATGCCAGAATCAGTAAAAAAGTTTCCTCACACTATAATAGTATATACCTTTGTACTCTAAATAGCTGAGTATATTGTTGATATTCACCACAGACAGATGCCATCAGAAGAAGTAAAGGAGTAGGATCCTTAGCTAATGGTATGTGGAAAAGTTATCAACAGCAAATATAATGGAACATTTTATTGGGGGTTCTTCTGGCTGTTTCAGCTTGTATGTGGTACTCTTTTTTGTTTAGGTGGCTCTAATTAGGAAATAATTATATGGTGATCTAACAAACCTTCTTAGCAGGTCCTGTTTGTATTTAGTGGCCTTCCATTTTTTTCTCTTCCCATCTTCTTTATTCCCCAAGTAATAGAGAGGACCCTCTGATTATAAATGAGTCCTTTTAGTGTGGTACGATATTTCAGTATTTTTTTTAAACATTTGGAATTACGTTATATTTAGAAATCAATGACAAATGATGGAATCAAATCCACGATTTCGGAAAGGCATTTTAATCTCTAAATCATATCAAACAGTGTGCAATAGAACAGATTAATGCAAAGGGGGAAAAAGAAATTGATATCTATACAAGCAGAAATCTTTGTTTCTTTAAAGCAATGACTAAGCTCTCTGCCCTCAGGCCCAGGTCCTGCCCCATGAAGTCCTGGCCCTGAGCCCAGGGCTGCTTTCCTGCCTCTCGGGTGGGTGAATGGGGGACAGAGATGGAAACTGGGGTCTGATGGGATCCCTGTGAAATGCACCCTCCACAGGGTTTGGCGGGTCACATTCCAGTTTGCATACCCAGTGTGGACATCCTCAGCCCTGGCTTGCTTAAATAACTCATTCTCAGGACCGGAGCTCATCCCCCAACTGCCCAGTCTTCTGGGTGCTGCCTGGCACCCCGTGGTTGCTCCACTCGCAAAAGGGCTGTGGACCCGAATGTGTTGGGAGCCACTATTCTAAATATTCCATTGTGGATTCAGGGCATGTGGTATTAATTTACATGGAGGTATTCCAAACAGCAGGTAAAACAGCTGGCAGAGAACTGAAGTATGGCAAAATTACAATTGTGTGAACCCCTTTGTCTTCTGGAAATTATGGGTAAGGGGTGTTGGGATAAATCAGCTTAATTTATGGCAACAAATTATCTTTAATACAGAGTTATAAGCATCAGGAAATTCCAGGATTTCTCTGATTCAGAGCAGCCCTAGAAACTCTCACTGTTGGAGTCATCTAACAGGATATGCCAACTACTTCTGAAAATATTGGGGGAAAGTGAAGTGGAAGTTGACATTAAATTTCAGACCAAAGGGAGATTTCTTTGTAGCCTAATTTGGGTGGATTGTGTTAGGATATGGTATTCGTGATTAATTTCCATTGATCCATAAGATATTTTAATAGGTATAAGAAATGGGGACCAAGAAGAAACGTGAAGACCTGTGAACAAGAGAGCTTGGGACTTGAGTAATTCAAGCCTTTCTTTTAAAGCAAAGGGGCATGGCCTGCAGAATTAGAAATTGTTTTATTCATAACATCTTGGATTAACATTGGATGAGACACCCTCTTTGGCTTTGGGGATTCTTTTGAGCAAGGAGGTTTTTAATTAGAATACATCTTTTAGATCTGTCCTTTTCAAACTTTAATATGCATATAATTCACCTGGGCATCTTGATAAAATGCAAACTGTGGGGGGGTCTGAGATTCTACACTTCTGGAAAACTCCCCACTGATGCCAGTGTTGCTGCTCTCAGGACCACACTTTGAGTAGCAGAGTTTTAGATAGTTCTTTGAAGTAGCAAGAAATGACTGGGTTAAGAACACAAACATTGAAGGGAAAAAATGCTGACTGTGTTACTATAGGGCACTCAAAACTAAGTTAGTTTATTTTATTTTTTAATTTAAATATTATATGATTCTATTTATATGATACACTAGAGATATATATGTATTTTTTTTAATATAAAGGTGAGGAGTGCGGTTCAATTTCCCTTTTTTTTTTTTTTTTTTCCTTTTTTGAGACAGAGTCTCACTCTGTTGCCCAGGCCAGAGTGCAGTGGCATCATCATAGCCCACTGCAACCTCAGACTCCTCAAGGGATCCTCCTGCCTCAGCCTCCCTGAGTAGCTGGGACTACAGGTGCATGCCATCATGCCTGGCTAATTTTTGTATTTTTTGTAGAGACGGGGTCTTCCTCTTGCTCAGGCTGGTCTCGAACTCCTGGCCTTAAGTGATCCTCCTGCCTCGGCCTCCCAGAGTGCTAGGATTACAGGCGTGAGCCACTGAGCCCAGCCAAGTTCATTACTATTCTTTCTTGAGGAAATAGAAAAATACACTTTTGGGCTAAGTCATTGACTACTATTAGGAATAAACATTTGCTTATCTAACAATATTTATTGAGCTTTTTCTATATTCAAGGCATATCAATCACTTAACATAATCCAGATGTATAGTTATAATGTTAGCTGGTGATTGTAACCAGATTTTCCTGGTTTCATTGTAACCCTTAAGTCATTTCAATTATGAGCTTGTGGACATGCTAAAAATAAAAGATAACTGTGTTGTATCATGATCAGTTGTGAGATATCTCAAAGTAGTTTATTACTAAAAATTTGTAAGTTTATGAATGATCTATATTTTTAAAATTAATTGGAGACTTTCATTCCATCAAATTGGTAAAAATTTTAAAGTTTTACAATACTTAGTGTAGGCAAGGATGCAGAGTGATGGAAACTCCTATATTGTTACTGAGAGTGTAAATTAAACCAATGATTTCAGAAAATGATTTGACATTACCTGCTAATGATGAGCATGTGCATGTTCAACAACCCAGTAATTTTATTTCTGAGTATGTATCCTAATTTGGAGAGGTTCTTTTTTATTAGTTTGTTTTGGTTTGGTTTTGGGTTTTTGTTTTTTGGTTTTGGTTTTTGAGATGGGGTCTTTGTATGTTGGCCAGGGTAGTATGCAGTGGTTACTCACAGGCGTAGTAATAGTGCACCACACCCTCGAACTTCTAGACTCAAGCAATCCTCTGGCCTCAGCCTTCCAAGTAGCTGGTACTACAGGCACACACTGAGATTCTTAAACATGTGCCTCAAGAGATGAATATGAGAGTGTTTGTTGCAGCATTGCTAAAATTACCAAAAAAAAAAAAAAAAATTTTGGTATATTTATACAATGGAAACAGTATTCAGCAATTAAAATGAATTCCAGCTATACACATCAAGGATGAATTTTTAAAATATAATGTTGGGTTTCAAAAACAAGTCATAACAGAATATATACAATATGATTGTATTTATTTAAAGTTAAAAAACGGGAAAGTAAATGTTATACTGCTTAGGGATGATATATACAAATGTATAAAATTGTGAAAAAAACCAAAAGAAAGATCAACAAAATTCAGGGTGTCCATATGTCCCATCTGGGCCATTTCCTCTTTAGGGCAGGAAGAGGTTATATTATCAACAAGAAGCACATGAGGGCTTCGAAGATATTGGTAATATTTTATATTTCTTGAGCTAGGTGGTGAGTACATGGTTCTAAGTATTTTTGTTTATTGTTACTTAAGATGTCCTTCTATCTCATACATACTTTGTTTCTTAATTCTAAAAAAGGAAGCATATTCAAATAAATTAAAGGCTATTTCAATGATAACTTTACTCATTTGCATTCCAATATGCTTCCTTGAGTGGGGGAGAATTGGGTGGCATTAAAGGTAACAGGTGGGGAAGTTTTTATGGGAGGATGACATACATTCATACATCTCCCTCATGTGTATCATGTAAAGTGGTTGGGAACCACTGCTATTAAGAGCTTGCAGTTTAGTAGAGTAGGCAGGTCTGTAAACAAATAACTAATATAATATGAGTGCTCTACTAGAAGAGGTATGTTAAAAAAAGAAATGACTAGAGACCAGCCAGGAAAGCTTCATGGAATGATGTTATTTAACCTGGGTCTTCAGGTATGAGAATTTATAAGGGGGGGTTGGTGAGGGAGCCCACATTACCTGCTGAAGGAAATGGATGTACAAAAAGGCACATAAGCCTAAAAGTCCATGGAGTTGAATGTGTAAATTCAGATATGTTAGGAGCCATGCTGTGAAGAGCCTTAGCTAACACTCTGTGGAGTTTGTTCTGTGGGCATTGGGGTTTCATCACTTAATTACGGACATTAATTTGAGAATTATATGCAAGGCTCTATGATAGTACTTAACTTGAAACTCTGTATGTATGTATATTCATGTTCTTTTCACTGCACTTACAGGCTGCTATATGGCAAGCACTAAACCACTATGCTTACCGAGATGCAGTTTTCCTCGCAGAACGACTGTATGCAGAAGGTTTGTAATCTATTCATTTCTATAAAACTCTATAAATCAATAAAATATATAGAATTCCATCACTTTTTGTGACTGTAACAAGATTTGGGGTATCACTTTCTTCTTTTTTCTTTCTGATTGACTCTAGTTCATAAGAACTTTACCTGTATTTGTGTAGTTCTATTACATGTTACTTTTAATAACTCTGTGGAGTTGATTCAGGTTTATGCACTATGACTTACTTAATCATTTTCCAATTTTTAGGTATTTTTTTCCAGGTTTTTTTTATTATTATTAGAACAGAGTCTACATTCTGTGGCTAAGAGCACAGATTTAGAGTCTACATCCTTGGTATAAATCTTAACCCTGTCACTTAAATATACAGTTTTATAACCTTGGACAAGTTACTTTAATGTCTGAGCATCTCAGATTTTTCATCTATAAAATGAAGATAATAATTGTATCTTAGAATTTAAAAATTTAATAAGATAGCATATTTAAAGCATTTGGCAAAGCCATCTGGCATAGTAATAAATGTTCAATAAACATTAGTGATAATGTATGTTTTGTTTCTGTCATTAAGTTATAATTCTCTTTCTAAGATGCTGATATAGGTAATTATGTGCAGCATTTTTTTTCTTTTGAGTCATTTCCTTGGGTTATATACTCTAAAATGGAATTCACAAGTCAAGGGAAAGATCATTTCTACAACAAATTACTTTTTTCCCAGTTGTTAACCCAGCAGAAAGAAGGTAATAATCTGGGGTGTCACCAACAGCATAAGAATACAACTTCCTTCATAGTCCTATCAGCATCAGATTTGACCATTTTGATGTATTTTTTGCTTACTTGAGAAATGTGAAGTATTTTGACTTATGTTTTTATAACTAGTAGGAATTCTGGGTATTTTCACAAGTATTTAAAATTTGTTCCCATTGCTATGAGCTAATCTTTGTTTATTGCTTATATGCCCCAGATTATTGCTTTTTAATCTTAATTCTATTGATTTTTATTCTGATATTTAAAATTTTTTTATGTAGTTGACCCATCAACTTTGTCATTTGTAATTTTTCCTGTTGCTTCACTAGCTGGAAAATTGTCTTTTTACAACTACAATAAATATATGGTTCTTGGTTTTAAATATTTTTAAAGAATTTATAATAGTATATTAAGATATGAGCCAAAAATTATCTTATTTCACATTATTACTTAATTTACTCAGTTATTGTTTATTAAATAGTGCTTTTTTTTCCCACACGGTATTTTACTTGATTTTATATTAAATTTTTTTAAATGTTTGGCTCTGCCTTCAGAATCTCTCCTCTGTCCCATTAGTTAATTTTCTGTTTTTAACCCAATATCGTATCATTTTATAATTTATACTTTATATTATCTTTTAATATTTAATAAGGCATATCTCCTATCATTGTTTTTTTCCCTTTCCAATTCATTCTTTGATAAGAAGTCTTTACCCTTTTTTTCACTCTTTCATTTTTCCATGTGCATTTTATTATTTTAAAATATACAAAGATTTTGCTCAATGCTGACCTATAACCATGTAAGTCTATAAATTAATTTAGGAAATATTGAGATCTCTATTATTTTTTATATTTATGTGTATATATCTCCTTCTCAACAAGAAATAGTGTTGCCTTTTTTCATTCAGATGTTTGTTTAATTCAGTTTTCCTGCTTGAGGCTTGGAAAGTTACTCAGTAAATGTTAGTTTCTCTCAATATAGAACCTAACCATATATTTCTATGAGGGAAGATTTTAGAATTTAAGTGCACTGAGAGCAGATACTATCCTAGCTCAATAATAATGACAACAATAATTCTACCATTTATTAATTTCTTACCTGTGTATGACTCAAAGTACTTAATATTAATTACTTATTTAATCTTCAATAATCCTATAAAAATAGACATTGCTATTGCCATTTTATAGATGAAGAAACTGAGACCAGTATCCACAGGCAGTAAGTAGTAGATCTATCTGATTCCGCTTTACCAAGGCCAGCATATATCTGCCACTCCTCTGATTTGCAACCATAGTAGGCATCATTAATCCATCACAGTACTCATTCCAGCTGAACCAACCTCAGAATTCTTGTCAACGTGGTGTTCTGGCTGACAGTGTCAGTTGGTCAGAATTGATAATGCTGGATGTAACATGTTTGCCCCTTTGCTCACTGGCCTCGTTTGCCACTAGTGGCAATTCCTGTGTTTTGGGGAAAGACATCCAACAAGGCATGAGGCTAACAAAGTTGATGGGTAGGATCTTCTGTAAGTCAAATTCTTGAAATAGTTTCTCAATTTCACTAATTCCTTGTCACCCATTTGTCTTTCTCCCAAGAGTTTCATAGTCTGCTTAAGATTGTGGTGTAAGAGGGAAAAAACAACAGAATGGTGTAAGAGAGCATCTCAACTCAGATATTCGTTAGCCACTTGATCTTAGGAAAGAAGTTATTCTGAGTCTAATTTTCCTCATCTTTAAAATGGGAAGAGAAATATCTATTTAACAAGATAGTTTTAAGGACTAGATATGGCAATATATGTAAAGAATCTATTGTAGTCTGTGGCATATAGGAAGTCCTTTAAAAGTTCCTTCTCTCCCCGTAGCTTTTCAGATTTTTTTTTACCCTTATTATATATGATGTACTCTGATATTTTCTGTTGAGTGGGGTTTTTTGTTGTTGTTTTAATGCAGATTGATACCTAATAAATTGACTTTGCAGTCCACTAGTGAGTTGAGATTTGCTGTTTGAAAAAATTCTGTCTTAATTTTATCATCTCCCTCCACATTCCTTTCCTCCATTGTAAGCACATATTTTTCCTTCCCACTGCCAATACCCAGTCCCCTCAACCCAGGTTTTTCTCCATTGCTAATTGATTAACTGTTAAGAATAAATAGAAATGGGTGCTATGGAGCAAAGAGAAATAGTGTTAGACTATGAGGAAAAAATACATTAATGCAACTAGTGTGGTAGGTCCTTGAAAATGTATACATATGTATGAAATATGATTTATTTATGTTCAGAAAATTAACCAGACAAGTTTTATGTGCATTTTCTTCATAAGGAATTGCTGTCTCTGACACCATATGGAACTGGGGATTGTAACTTGTAAAAGGAAAGGAAAGAGAAACAGCTGAAGACATGGGTCAACATATATTCCTAGGTTATTTTGAGTGTCCTAGCCCAAAACTCAAAATTGCTTAAAGTCTAGTGTTTCATCTTAAATTAATGTATGTTTTACATCCCACACTATAAAATGTTTTTTTTAATGAATACTTTATTTTATTTTATTTTATTTTTTTTTAAGAGATGAGGTATCACTATGTTGCCCAGGCTGGCCTTGAACTCCTGGGCTCAAGCTATCCTCCTGCCTCAGCCTCCCCAGTAGCTGGGACTACAGGTGCACACCACCGTGCCTGGCTTGAATACATTTTTAAATTACGATACAATTGTTCACCAGTTTTGTGCCTGTCTTAATGATTAGTGAGCCAGATGTATAGATTGCATTGGGTATATCAATTTCGGTAAATCAGGCTAGCTGAAGAGAACTGAACCAGCATAATAGGTTCAGCATCTGTTTCTCTTCTCTGTCTTAGCCATGATACTGAGAGCCTAAACTCACAGAAATATGAGAGTCCAAATGGCAATGTTTTTAAAAATTTATTTACCAAGTTGTGTTATGATCATTATTAAAGAATACTACTAAAGATGTGGCATAATGTATTGTTTTTAGGTCATTAATTGATCTAAGACTCAACTATTTTCATCAAATTAACTTGGATGTTTCACAGACACATCAAACTCAATATGTGCAAAGCTAATCTAAGACACTCCTATCTCTTACTAGAAGAGCTTCCTGATTTTTCCTTGCCTCTTCCCTTTCTCCTCCCAAATCACCCACTTTTCTTTACATTCCTTCTTAAAACCCTTTAGAGGTATCTAATTGCTGTAAGGATCTGTTCCTAAGTCTTTACACAGTTTGCAAAGACCTGCACAATCTGGCCATCTGTTTTCTCCTCATATATTGCCACTTTTCCCATCAAACACTGAAGAGCCTTTTAAAATTTCCTCCAGCTCTCTTACCTATAGTGTGTTACTCCAAGAATAGTTCTAAAATATTTAAGAACACTGTTAACCCCATCTTTAACAACAGGTATAAAACCAGTTATTTAGGATGTAAACAAATGCAGAGAAGATAAAATTTGAGAATAGTATTAAAATACTAAAGTTGTATATGTAAATGAAGTCTTCAACAGGAGAAATGACTGTGAAGGGTGGGATGAATCATGTAACACCCATGTCTCTCACACCCCTTCAGGTTGTTCTGGATTTACTTCATTATTTTACAGTTTCATTATTTTTGATTTTTACCTAAATCACCAATCCATATTCCCGTTTTAATATATAATTTTTAAGTTACTACACGTCAAAAAGGTAATTGCAGTATGATGCTAAAATCACACACACACAAAGAATTGTTAGTATCTGTATGTTATTAGGGAACTTCACTGCAGTAAAAATGGACCTACACATAATCAAATATTTGTAAACAAAACATTTGATAAAGCATCACTGTGGCTGGAAGTTAAACTAGTTTGGGGGAGCTGTTGTTTATTGGTATAATCAATATTTTTTTAAAACTTAATTTATAGGATGAGAAAAAACGAGGCCATTGCAAAATCTAGAAGAAATCATACTTTCTAACTTGTATGAATTAGCACTTATAACCCAGTGAAATTAATAATTTGCTCCTACTGCAGTAGAGCTCACCATTCGTTTTTTTGCACCTGCAACACTAGTACTTCTATATATCCCATTAACATACCTGTGCCAAAACTTTTTATCATTTACTGTATATTATTTTTTACTTTAGGGTTTCATGAATAATCATAAGATGAACCAGAGAAGAAGGAGTCTGTTGGTTTTTGCTGGCAGATATATGTGACAAAAACCTTATGAGTAAAATTTCAAATTACTATTTTATCCCAAATCTTGAAATGGAATTAACTTTTCAGGAAGATGTGGCAAGTTTGAACTTTAGAATAGTGGTTCTCAAATTTTAGTGTGCCACAGAAGTACCTGAAGGGTTTGTTAACCACACAAATTGCTGGTCCCTACTCCAAGAATTACTGATTTAGTGCATCTGAGGTGGTCCACAAGAATTTGCATTTCTAGCAAGTTTCCGTGCTGATCCTGGAACAGGGACTACACTTTGAGAACCACTGGCTTGGAAGATCCTTCAGTCCACTGGGATTATTATATAACCCAAGCATAGGTTTGTGGTTTTTCCCTCTTTCTTTCCATCCCCTTTATTTCCTCTAGACTTATCTGGATTGGTTGGGAGGTTGTGAGGATCGAATTGAAGTGATGGTCAGTTTGGGAGAGAGAGAGAGTAAATAAGGAAAAATTAGCACGTTTCATTAATTAAAAAGGAAGGGGGCATTTCCTAGTAAAGAAAAGGGGACAGTTTGATAAATAACTCAGTTCTTGCCATTGGAGAGCGATTTAATTTTTGTTACTGTTAAGTCTGTCAACTGGAAATTAAAATGGTATAGATATTCACAATTTAGAATTTTTTCTTTATCTTTAAGTGTCTTAAATATAATTTAGTATATATTTGGTGTTAGAGAGAAACAAGTGTTTTTTCAATGTGGTATTTTTTTAATGTAGAAATTATTTCAGACTGGTAATTAGGTTTATTTACTCTCAGTTTCTCTTGCTAATAAAATTTGACTTCTGTCCTCGCAAAGAGTTTATTAAAAAAATGTTACCTAAAAACATGCTTTGCTGGTAGTCTATTTAAAAGTGGGGGGATGTTTGGTTTTCTTAAGGATTTACAGAGAATACCATGATTATCTTCATTGTATTATTTCCTTGGTTCCTTTTAGAGAGAATGTAATCAGGAGCTGGGGAACTAACTTTTATATTAGCAAAATATTTCTCCATAATTCAAATTTGAATTAATAAGTGATTTGTATTAAATAGCATGCCTAAGCTTGTTTATTGCCAGATAAACTGATTACTATTCAATATACTGAACAATAGCCATCTTTTTTTTAATGTCTGTTCTTAGTACACTCAGAAGAAGCCTTGTTTTTACTGGCAACCTGTTATTACCGCTCAGGAAAGGCATATAAAGCATATAGACTCTTGAAAGGACACAGTTGTACTACACCACAATGCAAATACCTGCTTGCAAAATGTTGTGTTGATCTCAGCAAGTAAGTTTTAAAATCTTTTCTAGCTAATTTTTGTTTTACTTACACTGTAGAATTTTGGATAAAGTTCTTTTGACAGATTAAATCTGATTGACTACCTTTCTTCCCTCTTTTTCTTTCTGTAATATATCATTCAATCTTCCCTCTTTCTTGATAGTAGGGGTTTGTCTATTTCAGTAACATTTGAAATGTTAACACTGTTGCCTATGGCATTATTATGTTCTGGAAATTTCATTGTTATGGCAATAATAGAATTTAACTCTGAAAAACTTAAGTTATAACTAATTCTTACCACTTTCTGAAATGATTACCAATATTTTCTTTCCTTTGCTTTCAACATTAGACCAATTTGAATAATCCTGAAAACCTGCCAGTTCACTTGAGATTAATGCTCCCTTATGTTTAGGTGGTTGTATAGTTTCCTTTTAAGATCATTTTATTGAGCACTTCTTTTATACATTGCAGTTAAACCAAGTCTGCTATCCCTATTCCATATTTGGAGGCAGCTAGAGATACAGAGAGTTATGTTCTATTAAACTCTTTTCTGTGCTATAAGAGATGGAATAATGGTAAAACTGACTAAGCAAATATTTTCAAAAGCCTATATGTGTATTTAGTTTGTAAGTTTACAGTGGGAAGATACAAATAAGTCTTGTAAAGTCACCATAGACCGGTAAATAACTATATTATTTGTCCAGTGGCTAATTGATGATTTTCTAATTAAAGCTAGCTAAAATATCTAAAATTTCTGAGACAGTTGTTATTGAATTATTTTTAAAATCCAAAGATTCTAATGTTGAATTCTTAATCTACTTTCTTACTTAATTTGCCAGTTTCCTAAGTCAATTCTTACATTGACATTCTTATCCCATTTGTAAATATTTGTATTTTTTATTTTATTTTATTTTACTTTTTAGAGACAGGGGGTCTCTTACTCAGGCTGGTCTCGAACTCCTGAGCTGAAGCAATCAACCTGCCTCGGCCTCCCAGAGTGCTAGGATTACAGGCGTGGGCCACCATGCCCGGCTTAAATATTTATATTTTTTAAAAGTCCCATTGACAGTAAAAGGACTTTAAATAACCACCTTTTATGTTCAGAATATGCTGTGTAAACATACTTGAGAGTTTTCCACGTGATGATTTTGATGGTTTTTAATCAAACACTTTAAAACACAAACCATTATAGACTTTGATGTGCTAAAAATATATAGTGAAATCAGGCAATTTTTTTTTAATTTAGGGAACATTCATGGTTTTCTGTATTGAGAAAACATAATCGGCAAAAAGAGATGAAATACTAGTCAAATTTCATTTTTAAATCTTAAAAGGACTGAGGCCATTAAGTATGTACTTTTTAATTAAAATATATTAGTCTTGTTTAATTTGAGTACAGATTCCTATTTCAAGGAATTATAGAACTAAGAAGGGCCACCACATTTGTTAATAGAGAACCATTTATATTTACCCCCCCTCCCCAGTATAAAGATCATCTTCTGGTTTTTCTGACGTGAGTAATGAATGTGTTGCTCAGACTGGATTTATACATACAGAGACTAAATTTGACTGGTTCTATTTTTAAAGACAAAACTGAAAATTTAAGAGCATAAATTTCCAGCCTCCCAAATGATTCTAAATACATGTTTACCACTATTCTAAATTTTTTTTAATTTTAATTTTAAAAAATTCATTTTCATACTTAGATGTATATTGGTAATGAATGTCTACATGAAGTGCTTTTTATTTTGTTTTTTAAAAATCTGTAAATTTATATTTTAAAGGCTTGCAGAAGGGGAACAGATCTTATCTGGTGGAGTGTTTAATAAGCAAAAAAGCCATGATGATATTGTTACAGAATTTGGTGATTCAGCTTGTTTTACTCTTTCATTGTTGGGACATGTATATTGGTAAGTAAGAATGATCCAAATTACCAGAAAAGCATTTCCCATATGAGAATGCTTTGTAGTTTAAAAAACTTATGTTTATCTGTGTTTATCAACTAGCACGTGGCTGAGTAGTACACAATCTTCTGCTTCTATGACCTTTTTAAACGTATGAAATAGTAAAGATGTTGTTCCCATTTTTGACTCTGCACTTAGCCTTAATGATAATAGCTACAGCAACACTACCTAACAATTGAGCGCACATATGTTAGTTTTTTACCTTGGATGAAGAGCATATCTTTATGTGATCTGCTGAGGGAAAAGAAGAAAAGGGTGAAATTTTGTTTTTTCTAATATTAAATATCAGTCCTGCTCCTTAGAAAGAGGCTTGAAGGCAAGTTTCAGTAATGAAGAATAACAGTTCTCATGTAGAAAGTCATAGTGATTTTGTAGTGTGTCACAAGAAATTTCCTACAATGATAGTTGAAATAATTGTGATTTTGTAAGTAATTTTTAAATTTATTTAAATTAAATTTTTAAAAAGGTGAGTTCTGAATTATCACTACAATATCATTGTTCTCACCCGTTTTCATTCTGAAATACTTTTGGAGTTAGGGAGTAGGGGGTGGAGATATAATTAGGAATTGTTCATAACTGCCCATGGGAGTGCTTCACATGTGTGAATGTGTGTGATAAAATATGAGCAGTATTTTGTTCAAATGAGAGAGTAATCCGTTCTTCCTGGTTAAAAAGAACTAGGAAACTAGGATAGACTTGATAAAAAAGTAAAATTTGACACCATCTCCTATCTATAGAATGACTTCCAAAGGAAAACAGATGTTTGAGGACTATAAATTATTTGAGGGAATTGACATATAAAAAGTGGAGGGTGGGGGATTTATGAAAAAAGTTGTCAAAATTTTAACAAGTAGGCATCTTGTAGAAATAGTAATTCTTAAAGAGCACCATACTACTTTTAGAAGATTAACTAAAATGAAGTATTGTAAATATTACTCTTTGGTTAAAAAAAGATGGATTAGATAAAAAGTCGTACATGGACAAAGAAAAATCTCAAAACACTTGAAAATTAAACCATACACCTCTAAATAATTCATGAGTCAAAGAGTAAGTCTCACAGGTAATTTTAAAAATATATTGAACTGAATGAAAAGGATAAAACAACTTTAAAAACTGTGATGTAGCTAAAGGTGTCTTGGGAGAAATTTGTAGCACTAAATGCTTATATTGTAAAAGAACAGCTTCAGTAATCTAAGCTTCTGCCAAAGGAAACTAGAAAAAAAAAGAGCAAATCGGCAAACAGAAAGGAGGAAAAATTACAGAGTAGAAAATCAGTGAAATTGAAAACAGGAAAACAGTAGAGAAAATCACTAAAACCAAAAACTAGTCCTTTGGAGAGTCAATAAAACTGATAAAACTCTACCAAAACTAACCCAAAAAAGAGAGAGAGAGGACACAAATTACTTAGGAATGAAAGAAGGAACCTGAAGACATTAAAAGGATCCGTATGTTGAAAACTTAAAGCAACTCCATATATGTGAATTTGACAACTGAGATGAAATGGCCCAATTCCTTGAAAAGCACACACCATCAAAATTCACCCAAGAAAGAGAAATCTGAATTAGATAATCTGAATAATCCTAAAATTATGAAAGAAATTTTAAAATTTTTAATTATTATGGGTACATATAGTTGTATTAGGTCATTAAATATGAAATGTCTGATTTCAAATGAAAAGTTTAGTTTATTATATCTCAAACAAGAAGCAATACAATTAATCAAAGTATGAGCCCAAACTATTGGCACAGTTTTGCCATCTTAACAGTAGCTTGCTTATGCCGGCAGCGAAGAAACCTGGAGAGCAAGTGGTGATGAAATCATGAAAGGCGTTTTCCACAGCTTGTTGAAAATTGAATATTTTTCTTTGTAAGAAGTTGTCCTAAGCTTGGAAGAAATGGTAGTCAGTTGGTGCAAGGTCTGGTGAATAGGGTGGATGACAGAGAGTTTCCAAGTCCAGCATCTGTAGTTTGAGCAGCATTGTTTTTTGCAACATGTGGTCTGCAAGAAGATTGGCCTCTCTCTGTTGACCAATCTCGGCTGCTTCATCACAAGCATCCTTATCATTTTGTCCAGTTGGTTGCAGTAAACATCCACTGTAATCGATTGACCGGGTTTCAGGAAGCTGTAGTGGATAATATCAGCGTTGTACCACCAAACAGACACCATTAGCTTTTTTTTGATGAATATTCAGTTTTGGATTGTGTTTCAGCACTTCATCTTTATCCAACCATTGTGCTGAACGCTTGCAATTGTCAAAAAGACAATTTTTCATCACAAGTAACAATACGGTATAGAAATGGTTCGCCTTTATGTCATGACAGCAAAGAAAGGCAAGCTTCAAGATGATTTCTCTTCTGATGATTGTTTAATTCACGCTGAACCCACCTATCCAGCTTCTTTACCTTGCTGATTTGTTTCAAGCAGTCCAATATTGTTTGGACCAAAGTAATGTCAAACCTTGCTGTTAGTTCACACGCAGGTTGAGATGGATTCGCTTCCACTACAGCTTTCAGCTCATCATTATCCACCTTGGTCTCAGGTCGCCCACGTGGCTCATTCTCAAAATTAAAATTACCAGAATGGAACTTCTCCAGCCACTGATGTACTGTGCGTTCATTAGCCACATCCTTCCCAAACACTTTGTTGATATTTCAAGCTGTCTGCACTGCATTGGTTCCATGACAGAACTCATATTGGAAAATAACATGAATTTTTTACTTAACCCATGCTTTCACAAAAATTGCTCTAAAGAAAAATTTGAAAGATAATCACAAGCCAAAATGTGCATTTGAAAGACTGGGCATGTACCTTCACAATAAACATAAAACAAGAAGTGTCAAAGTGAAATGTCAGAGATACCAACTGTCAAACTTAGTACTTAAGGAAATCAGACATTCCATACTTAATAACCTAATACATATTTATGAGGTACATGTGATGTTTTGATACAGGCATATGATGTATAATGGTCAAATCAGGGTAATTGGGGTATCCATCACCTCAACATTTATCATTTCTTTGTATCAGTGTTACCGAAAGTTTGGCACTTGTCCCCAAGGCTGCATCAGAAGAAGGAGGGCGAGTGGTTTGGGGAGAAGGAAGGAGAAATTTATTAATTTGCCGGCAAATGAGGAGGTTGGCAGACTCCTCCCGTCTCAGAGTACCAATGTCCTGATTCTGAGCAGAAGTACAGAGCTTTTAAAGGTTCCAATTAATCCCATCTTTGGCTAAGACAATCTCATGACATCTGCCTAGACAATTCAAAGGACACTCCCCTGCCCCTCCCGACCACTGGCCTGAGGCAGGGATACAGGTTTTAGTTCTCAAAAAGGGTAAGGTGGTTTTGAAGAGACAGAAAACATTTTTACCCTTCTTCAGGCCCTTTTCTCTGTTATATATTCCCCACTGTCAATTTTATCCTTCCATGTCTATGGGAGGTGGGATGACATAGTCTGTTACATTAGGAACATTCCAATTCCGTGCTTTTAGTTAGTTTAAAACATACAATATATTGGCTGGGTGCAGTGGCTCACACCTGTAATCTCAGCACTTTGGGAGGCTGAGGCAGGAGGATCTCTTGAGGCCAGGGGTTCAAGACAACATAGCAAGACCCCATCTCTATTAAAAAAAAAATTTAAGAATAAAATATACACTAAATTATTGTTAACTATAGTCACGCTATTGTGCTGCTGAATACTAGATCTTATTCATTCTATTTTTGTAAAAGATATTTTAATGTATAGTTAAAATTCTTTCCCAATTCTACATAATCTCTTCCAGAAAATAGAAAAAGAAGAAATAAATACTTCCTAATTCATTTTATGAGGCCAGCGTTACCTTGATTCCAAAACCAAATACTGTACTAAAAAAACTATAGACCATTATCCCTTATGAAGATAGACATAAAAATCCTCAATGAAATATTAGCAAATCAGATGAATCTAGGGATATATAAAAATCACAATACAATTCTTTGAAAAATTAAAAATAGAATTAATATATGATCCAGCAATTCCACTTCTGGGTACAGACCCAAAAGAATTGAAAACAGCGTCTTAAATGGTGGGTTGACTTTAGACAAAGGTGAAAAACAATTTATCGGAGGAATAATATCCTTTTTAACAAGCGATGGTATTGGTGCAATTGAATAGTTACAAGCAAAAGAAATGAACCTTGACCTAAACCTCAAATGTAAAACATAAAACTGTAAAGCTTTTAGAAGAAAATATAGGAGAAAATCTTTATGACCTAGGGTTAGGCAAAGAGTTTTTAGACATGACACCCAAAAGGCAATACATAAAAGAAAAAATTGATAAGCCAGGCGTGGTAGCGCACGCCTGTAGTCCCAGTTACTTGGGATGCTGAGGCTGAAGCAAGAGGACCACTTGAGCCCAGGAGTTTGAGGGCAGCCCTGGGCTACATGGTGAGACCTTGTCTCTTAAAAAAAAAAAAAGAAAGGAAAGGAAAAAAAAATTGATGAATTGGTCTTTATCAAACCTAAAACTCTTTGCTTTGCAAAAGACATTAGTGAAAATACATGCAAGCCACTGACTGGGAAACAATATTTTCAAATCACATAACACAGATTGTATCTAGAATATATAAAGAATTTTTTCAGTAATAAAAAAAAAATAAAGGCCAGGCACAGTAGCCTATGCCTATAGTCCCAGCTACTTGGGAGGCTGAGACAGGAGGATCACTCAAGCCCAGGAGTTTGAGCTTGCAGTGAGCTATGATGGTGCCACTGCACTCTAGCCCAGGTGACAGAGCAAGATCCTATCTCCCAAAAAATTAAATAAATAAATAAATAAATAGTCAGTTGAATTAGAAAATGAGCAAAACACTTGAATGGACACTTTACCAAAGAGGATATATGGATGTTAAATAAGCAGGTGAAAAGATGACCGAATCATTAGCCATTAAAGAAAGACAATTAAAAACCACCATTAGATAGCACTACACACCTGTTAGAAAGGCTAAAATAAAAACCACTGACAGTACCAAGTACTGGTGAGAATGCAGAGCAACAGGATCCCTCATACATTGCATGGGAATGTAAAGTGATACTTGTACATGAAAGTTCATAGCAGCTTCGTTTGTAAAAGCCCAAAACTGGAAAGAATCCAAATTCAATGGGCGAATGGATAAACTACTCCGTACAGTGGATGACTGCTCCGCAATAAAGAGGAATATACTACAGTATTGATACATCCAATAACTTGGATGGATTTCAAGGACGTTATGGCAAGTGAAAAAAGCCAATTTCAAAAGTTTACATACTATGTAATGCTATTTATATAACATTATTGCTGTGACAAAATTATAGTGGTAGAGAACAGATCACTGGTTCTCAGGATTAGTTGAGATGTAACTATAAAGGGGTAACTGAAGAAGTTTCTTTGATATTGGAACAGTTCTATATCTTGATTATGGTGGTGGTTATACAAATCTGTGAATGTGATAAAATTTTATAAAACTATATACACACAAATGAGTGGATGTAAAAACTGCTAAAACCCAAATAAGCTGTGTGGTTTAATTCACAGTATTATACTAATGTCAATTTCCAAGTTTATGTCAGATGTTACTGAAGGAAACTAAGTATAGGGTACATGGGAACTCTATACTATTTTTGCAGCTTCTATATGAGTCTGAAACTATTCCAAAATAAAGTTTAAAAAAATAAAATAAAGGAAAATGTTAAAATCACAAAAATGCTGTACAATCATGCGTCAATTAACAATGGGGATACATTCTGAGAAATGCGTCCTTGGTTGATTTTGTCATTTGTAAACATCAGAGCGTACTTACACAAACATAGATAGTGTAGCCTACTACACACCTAGGCTATACGTTACTGTACTGAATAGCATACGCAATTGTAGCAGAGTGGTATTTGTGTATCTAAACATATCTAAACAAAAGATACAGTAAAAATATGGTATTATAATCTTATGGGACCACTGTCATATACACTGTCATTGACTGAAATGTTATTATGTGGTGCATGACTGTATATGTGTTACAATTATTTTAAAATAAAATTATTCATAAGTTTTCAAAAGTGCAGTTCAATCACGTCCTCAGAAGGGTATGTGGTATGCATGTATACACATACGTACATATGCTATAGCAAGTCATGAAGAAGGAAATTTTTTTTCCCTTTCAGAGGAATATAAATAGGTTACTTTTACTTATCATAAAGATTAAAAAGTTCAGTATCAAATGTGGAGCAACCCTGCCCCCAACTGGCTTTGCATTTTAGCCATCATATGCCTGTCTTTTGACCAGAATTACACCCAGTAATCTCAATACATACATATGGTTTTGTTGCTAAGGCATGTTAAGATTTCTTTTTGCTAGACAAGATAGACTTTTTTCTTTTTTTGAGACAGACTCTCGGCTCTGTCGCCCTGGGTAGAGTGCAGTGGCGTCATTGTAGCTCACTGCAACCTCAAACTCCTGAGCTCAAGCGATCCTCCCGCTTCGTCCTCCCAGTGTGCTAGGATTACAGGTGTGAGCTACCTTGCCTGGCCAAGATAGACATTTTGATAGACTTTTTAGTCTTTTTGTCTATCATAGCACATGAGACTTCTATGTTTAGGACACAACTGATATTAAGTCTGATTCCTAAAATAACTGATTTCTTCCCAGTACCATCTAAATAGATTTTCTTACCCCTATTCTTTGGGAAACTCCTGGCTGGATTTTGTGTTACAGCCATTCAATTTTAGTAAAACTTTCCATGTAAATTTAGAGTACCCCAAGCAGTTTAATTTTCTTAAATCTTTGTCCCCTTTTATAGTATTTTCTCTACTGAATAATTCAAGGTTTTATCTCCCAGGCTAGATTATTATAATTCCACATCTGGCTTCTTCCCCAGGTAGCTCTTACATCATTTATACAGATGTCTGTATCTATCCATGTGTGTGTATCTAAACTCTAGCAGACACTAATTTTGTTTTAAATGTCTTGTATTTTATGGTCTATTAATCAGATCATGGCTCGTTATAAAAATCAGCCTTGCCAACTTATCAAAAGTTTGAGAGAATTTTTCTTTTGCTAATATAAAAAGAAAATACAATTATAATTTAAGCAGTATTGAAAAAGAGGTTTTCATCACAAAGGACCACCTCTGACATTTCCAGAATACTTTCCCTGAATAGATAGTTTTATCTTGCTTAAATCAATGTCTACCACTTTTCTGGTCATTTAAGTAAATCATACAGCCCACTCAATGCAACTTTTAAAATTGTTAATAAAAGTGTCTGTTTTGTGTTAAATTGTGCAAGCTACTTGAAAACAGGAAACAGGTCATATGAAAATGAGAAAGATTTAATTCCCTGTCCTCAGAAAGCTTATAATAAATTGCAAGAGAGAACGCATGGAAAGATAAATAGGCAGACTATGGTTAACACTACTGTATGAGAGAGGAGGTGCCTATATAGCATGAATTGAAGAGATAAAGAGAGACATGAGGCATTAACTAGGGATCTATTGATAGTTTAGATGAGAAGCAATAAGGATCATAACAGTGAAAATGAAGAGGGAACTTAAAGCCAAAGAAAATGAAAGTATATGAATTAAGGCTTCAATACTGACTGGCTGTAAAGGTCAGGGAAGAAGAATGAGTCAGTGCTATCTCTAAGTAGGATTTTTGAATCTGTGAACTTATAAGAATAGTGATGACCTTAAAACACGCAATAATAATGAGAACAGATTTGGGAAGAAAAGATGAACTTGATTTTGAACTTACTAAACTTCAGATAAGGAAGAAAACCTATATGAAACTACCAGTAGGTAGAGGGAAGGTAACTTTGAAGTCAGGGAAGTAAATTTAGTTGTCATCTCTGTAGAAGAGATTCTCACCAGAGAAGGTTTTATAAAGAAGGGGACTGAGGACAGAGGTAATGGCTTTATTCATTTATTTTTTTTTATTTTATTATTTTTTAAAAATATTTTTATGAGCCCCCAACTTCTTAGAAGGAATGGCTTTATTTAGAAGCTAAAGAAGAAAATATAGAAAAATAGTCACAGAAGTGTTGGAAGCTTAGGATAATCCTAAAACATTGAGATTTCAACTGTATATTCCTTTTCCTAGCCTTATGTTAAAAGTTCCCAAGCATTGATTTGCCACTTTCTTCCCTATTACTTTCAGAAAATGGTCTTTTTATGCCCGTTCTTCATTTCCTATTTTTAAGTTACCCCTCTGTCCTTGGTAGGTGATTATGTCACTCTTGTGACAATTATTTTTTCCTTAAATTTCAGCTGGGTGTGGTGGCTCATGCCTGCAATCTCAGCACCTTGGGAGGCCCGGGCAGAAGGATTGCTTGAGCCCAAGAGTTCCAGGATGCAGTAAACTACAATCGTGACTGTTTGAGTAGCCACTGCACTCCAGCCTAGGCAACATAACAAGACTCTGTCTCTTAAAAAAAAAAAAAAAGAAAGAAAGAAAATAAATTTCCTGTAAACAATCTTATAGACTGACAAAACTTATTTACATTTTCTAAAAGTTTGCCTCCTACTTTTGTTTCCCTTTGTCCATGTGTTTATTGGCTTAAATTTGTCAAGTTTGGGAAGCTAGATATCCTTCAACTGGTGGTTCTTTGTTATCTTTATTATACCATTTATTCCAGTTTCTACTCACTTGAAAATGTGGAAGTGAGGCAAACTAATATCTAGTTCCTCAATAAGATCTTCTTTATAGTTCTCCTACATTACGTAAATGTTTTAGCTGATAGTTTCACTTGAGGGTTCCTTTGAAAATATTGGTTAGATGTCATCTGATCCTTTATAAAGCCTTAGAATTTTGGAATAATTGTTATATCTTAATTTTTTTTTCATTTGGTATTGAAGCATTTGAACCTCAGACTAGATGTTTAGTATTTTTTACCTGAAAGCTCCAATGAGTCACGCTAACCACTGATGCCTTCACACCTCCTATTTAAAAGCTAAGTAGGGACCAGGCATAATGGCTTACACCTGAAATCTCAGCACTTTGGGAGGCCAAGGTGGAGGATCACTTGGTCTTGAGGAGTTCAAGACCACCCTAAGCAACATAATAAGGCCCCATCTCTACAAAAAGTGGAAAACTTTGCCGGGCATGGTGGCATGCACCTGTAGTCCCAGCTACTCAGGAGGCTGAGCCGGGAGGATTGCTTGAGGCCAGGAGTTTGAGGTTGAAGTAGGCTATGATGACACTACTGCACTCTAACCCTGCCGACAGAGCAAGACCCTGTCTAAAAAAATTAAGCTAAGGAGGCAGCAATGCTGTTCTGATGGTTCCCAGATTGTTCCAAGTATATATATTCCCAAGAATATTGTCCAGATTCCAAATGTAAGCCTAATTTAGAAAGAAACATAAATTTTTCTTTCCAGGAAGAGCTACTACCACCTCTACTTTGTTAAAAAAATCTGATCATTTAAATATGCTATATTTAAAACATTTAAGTCACTTTCAGAATTACCACTGGGATGTTATACTAAAAATTAAGAATGAGACTAAGCATTTGGATGTCTTCCATATCTCCTTTCAGTAACTAGTATCTGACAGGAAATTTAAAGTAATGGTAATATTCAAGGAGGCAATGATAGTTTATTTTGTTAGCATTTCTTTCATGTCCTATTTGCTTTCACCTGACTTTTAACTTGAACTGTCCTAAATAATAGAAGATGGTAAAGGAGAAATTGATAATTTAGGGAAGCATCAAGAAGAGTGCTTGCTGAACTTACATAAAAACGATTTACCTTATTTTCTATACCAAAAATTTCTTCATAATAAGTGTTTTGGGGTTTGTATCTCATGTAATCGATTTGTTTCTCTCCATAGCAAGACAGATCGGCTTGCCAAAGGATCCGAATGTTACCAAAAGAGCCTTAGTTTAAATCCTTTCCTCTGGTCTCCCTTTGAATCATTATGTGAAATAGGTAGGTTTGTGGTGGTGGAGTGGGGGATTCCCCATTTCTTCTTTTTTTTTTCCCTACTTAATTTTTGGAGGGTAATATAAATCATCTATCCACAAGAAAAATATTTTACAAAGCTAAGGGCTGTTAAAATTGAGAATAAGAAATGTTAGAATTGTAAGTTTCAGGAATAATGTGACCTTTCATTACTCTACCCCAAAGATTAAATTCAGTGGTCTCTTCTGTTTAGCCAGTCTCCCTTTAATATCTTGTGTCTTCTAGAAGGGGTTGTGTTGTGTGTTTAACACATTAACTGCCATGTGAGTTGTATTTAACTCATGCTAGTTTTGAGACGGGGCCTCGTGAAGCATATGTGACTCACACATCTTTTTACCTTGGGAGCCGCATGAACTTTTTTCAAGTTTCATATAACTCATGCACAGAAAACAATAAAAAATAACAAATTTTTCATTAAATTAGAAAGGATCATTTTGTTTTCAAAGTTTTTATTCTATTTTCGTAATAAAACACCATGGCCCCAAGGAAAAATTTTTTTTTCCTAGTGTGGCAGTCAATGTGTTAACCCTAGTCAAAACTGCTTTCTGACCTAGAAAAGAAATAAATAGGATTTTCAAGGAAATGAATAGAATGCCTGGAGCAGAAACTTATAAGACCTGGACAATGCAGGGAGAGATTTTACGCTCTAGTATGCATAAAGGGCCATTTTAAAACATTGTTTTGTCTATATACAAAGAAGTGCTTCAACCTTTACTGTAAAATATTCTGGGTTTTAACTCTTCAGCCTCACTTCCTACCTTGAGAAAAATGAAATCTAGTTGTTTTCTGCTTTAAAACACACAGAAATCTGCATTTTTTTGTGATTTATTATATTTAAAATTAACATCATTGTAGTTTAGTTTATTTCCTAAATTTATAGCTTTATTTTGGGGGTAAACTTTTATGGTAAGTTGACAGATGGGCTTTTGAGAGGTAAATTTGATTAGCAGAAGTGAGGCTGGGCACGGCGTCTCATACCTATAATCCTAGCACTTTGGGAAGCCAAGGTGGGAGGGTCTCTTGAGGCCAGGAGTTTAAGACCAGCCTGGGCAACATAGCGAGACCCTATCTCTATAATTAAAAAAAAAAATTAGCCAGGCATGGTGACATGTGCTTGTAGTCCTAGCGACTCAGGAAGCTGAGGAGGGAGGATTGCTTGAGCCCAGGGGTTAGAGGCTACAGTGAGCTATGATTGCACCACTGCACTCCAGCCTGGGCAACAGAGCAAGACTCTTAAAAAAAAGAAGAAGAAATGGACAAGAGAATTTTTAAAACTCTGAATATTGCCTTACTTCCGCTGATTTAGCATACTTGAAATAAATGTATCCCTCATTTCCTCAGTGGCAAACATTTTTTTTTTTGTGTGTGTGTGTGTGTGTGTCTTCACAGGTGAAAAGCCAGATCCTGACCAAACATTTAAGTTAACATCTTTACAGAACTTTAGCAACTGTCTGCCCAACTCTTGTACAACACTAATATCTAATCATAGTTTATCTCACAGACAGCCTGAAACAGTTCTTACGGAAACACCCCAGGACACAATTGTAAGTGTATCATACTCTAGTGTTTAAAATATTATGAAAACGATAAAGAATGATCTGAGCTAAATAATGTATTGTAAATGACATGGTAGAAATTTTCTGTTTCAGGAATTAAACAGACTGAATTTAGAATCTTCCAATTCAAAGTACTCCTTGAATACAGATTCCTCAGTGTCTTATATTGATTCAGCTGTAATTTCACCTGATACTGTCCCTCTTGGAACGGGAACTTCCATATTATCTAAACAGGTTCAAAATAAACCAAAAACTGGTCGAAGTTTATTAGGAGGACCAGCTGCTCTTAGCCCATTAACCCCAAGGTAAGTCAAACAAAAGATTCTTTAAAATGTGCTATAATACTAAATGATCTTATAATAATAATTCATATTACTAGTAATGTAAACTAATGTGAACAGCAACTTCCTAAATCACTGTGGAAATAGGGGCACTCTGTTTTCAGAAAATGAACTAAAAGAAATACAGCACATGTGATAAAAAGTTGATAATAAATATTAGAGAAATTTAAAAAATTTTTAAACATGCCTTAATTAGCGAGTGTATGCATTATACTGTTGGTCAGGTGCGGTGGCGCATGCCTATAATCCTAGCACTCTGGGAGGATGAAGTGGGAGGATCGCTTGAGCTCAGGTGTTTGAGACCAGCCTGAGCAAGAGCAAGACCCCACCTCTGCTAAAAATAGAAAAATTAGCTGGGCACGGTGGTGTGCGCCTGTAGTCCCAGCTATTTGGGAGGCTGAGACAGGAGAATGACTTGAGCCCAGGAATTGGAGGTTGCAGTGAGCTACGATGATGCCACTGCACTCTAGCCAAGGCAACTAAGTGAGACTCTGTCTCAAAAAAAAAAAAAAAGATACTGTCTTTATGGCCATGCATCAGTGGATAGGTGGATAGCAGTGAACCCCTTGAAATGTTAGTATGCTTGTGATATAATCTGAGCAACATTGCTTACTGTTAAAGTGCTGTTTTTCAAAACATGGAGGAAGTATTGACACCTATCAATATGAAATATTTTGTCCAAATTATTACAAGTATATGTATGTATAAATATAGGAACCCAGCCCAGAGGATACATATCCATAAGTATCAAAATAAAGAATTATATGCCAGAACAGACTGTATGAATGGGGTCCTGGGGCCAAGGAGCTACTAAAATAACATGACCAGGAGATTACAACTTTAAAGAGGTGTTGATTATCCAGTGGTCTCTAGAGATGTTTTCTCCATAATTGTGTCTAAATCCCATAAATTCCAAGAATTTGAAGTAATTTGATTATTTGAATCTTAGCTTTTATAAAACCACTTTTCTTTATTTCTAACAAATCTCCTTAGATCAGTAGTTCTTGCTCAGTTTAGTTCCTTGTTTTCTTTTTTTAAAATTTTAGTTATGGTGGGTGGAATAGTCTACATTCACAGCTTATTTTTAATCTGCCCCTCAGATCCTCACTGTCCCCAAGACTGATTTGCCATTCTCTTCCTTTTAGACCTTCTAATTTAGTATACTGCTGCTTTATATATGCCTTGATGACTTTTTGACACCTTGATTTCAACCTCTTCTCAGTTTTGGGATTTTGCCATTAGAAACACCAAGTCCTGGAGATGGATCCTATTTACAAAACTACACTAATACACCTTCTGTAATTGACGTGCCATCCACTGGAGCCCCTTCAAAAAAGGTATTTTCCATGTAAAATGTGGTTTGGGTATTGATTAAAGCAGTTTGTTTAAAATTTCAATCTGTTAAGGGTAATTTCAGAGAGAATCTAACTTTACATAGTTGGTTTTGCCTTAGACTTCTTGATCTAAATATAAAAGAATATCATTATTGTCATAGCCTCTTGGTTATATTAGGAGACACAAGGCTGGTTGCTCTTTTGGCCAAGTAAGATTATAACTCACAAGTTTAATTTATTTTGATATATAGCTAAATAAATATATTCATGTTTTTATTTATTTATTTATAAAAGTATTTATTTACTTTTAATTTCTTTTTTTTTTTTTACAAAATTTAGTTCTATCACCTTGAATATAAATAACAGAAATTATGTCCGCCATAGGTTTTACTTGTCCCCACCACTGTGTATATGTTTTTTTTAATATCTTTAATAATTACGTGAAAAGAATTTGCTCAGATAAAGCCAGATATTTCTGATAATAAGATTTTTATAGTGGATCACAGATGTATAGTAAAATGAAAATTATTTGATGATGTCCTTGCAGTAAATACTGCAACAAGTGCTCTTTTTATAATGTTACTTTATATAGATTTATGGCAGTAGAGGCCAAAGTGTCATTTGTTTAAATCATATCTGTGGCACAGGATATCTTCTGTGAGAATTAAATTAGGTTATATATTTAAAATGCTTATTTCCATGCTTAATAGATGTTCAAGAAATGGACACTAAGTAAGTCATACTAATATGTGAATAACTGATGTAGTCCCTTTACCTTTCTAGAAACATGTTTCTTCTTATAGTTGTTTTTTACCCTTTTAATCCTGAATGTCCTTAGAGTCTGCAAAGGTTTTTTTCTGTAATAGCTCCTTAGTGAGTGATAATAAAAATCCCAAGAGTAGTAAAAAGGGACTGCAAAGTAGTTTATGTATGGATTGTTTTAAACCTGATTTTTAAAAGTTGAGAACTACCTGTTGTTGTTTTGGAAATATAACTGTGGAAATTAGTTTATAACAGTTATAAAGAAGGCACAGTAGAATGGTAGTTAACATCCCATGTGAAGTAGGCCAAAACCAAAATAGCCATAGCAACCAAAGACAAATTAGGCAGTGAACAGGTATGTGATTTCAGTGCCCACATAGTAAAAGCCACTTGTTATCTCATCCTCTTCTGCCTCTGTTCTCTTTTTACCCTATTACAAGACATTCCCAGAAAAGTTATGCATATAAGTCTGCATGTACTGTCAACTAAAAATATCAAACCAAGTGGTGAGTCCAGTGTACATAGTTCTTTGATAAACAAGGAAGGGCTAAAATTGACTTTAAGTTTTGTCCCTTGGGTGAATGTAGAGATTTCAATTTGGGGAAGGAGGAGGAAGGATTATGAAGTTTTGTTTTGAGGTGGTGGTAGATCAGGTAAAAATATTCAGTGAGTACTTAGTCATAGAAGAAAAAATATAGCCTAGTGATGGAAATAATAATTGAAGCTGTTAAAATGGCCTCATTCTCCTAGGGAAAGAGAGAATAGCTAAGGAGCACAGAGTATACTTAATTTAAAAACCACGGAAGGACAAGAGACCAGCAAATGAGGTGGTAGGACAAATAATCAAGATTGTGTAATATTTTGGAAGTAATACAAAATTTCAAAAATGAGGGGATGATTAATGATGTTGAATGCAGGAAAGGCCAAAATAAGGCTTTCATATCTGGTGAAAAAGTGATTATTAGTGATTATTTGCAATATGCAGTTTAGAATTATGTACAGGATATTGGGTAACAATAAGGTTTGAAGAAAATTATCTGGTGGCCAAAAAAAAAAAAAATTCTACTGATGTAATAGTCATAGATGATTATAAAGAAGCTAGGTGGTAAGAATAAATAGAAATAAGGTAATAAAAAACAAGAGAAGACAGAAGAGCCAAGCAAAGGTTTTTTTTTTCTTCCAAGTGAACAGAGACCAGTAATGAAAGATTGGAAGAACTGTAAAGAAATATTAACTCTAAAGAGCAATATCCTTAGACTTTGGAAAATAATTGGGTGGTTTTTTTAATAATAATGACATAAATGATATTAATAATTTATGTTTTATGGTGACAGTATATATTATGAACTTTTATTAGGAAAATGTAAATGGGAGCATCATGGTATCTTTTATTATTTACAGTGCAATCTATAATTCACAAACCTTAAACTTTCATGTTTTACAGTCTGTTGCCAGAATTGGCCAAACTGGAACAAAATCTGTCTTCTCACAGAGTGGAAATAGTCGAGAGGTAACTCCAATTCTTGTTGCACAGACACAAAGTTCTGGCCCACAAACAAGGTATTTGTCATGGTAATTGTTTAGCTTTTTCTTGCTGTAAAACTTGATTCTTTATATTTCTTCAGTTTAGGTAGGTGTTGACTCTCTTGTCAACACCTTGTCAATTGACTCTCTTGTCAATATTAATTTATTCTAGAAATTATAATATTTCTAGATATTCTAAAATAATATAAGTTTTGAATATGTAGAATTTGAAACTTGTAACTTACTGAAAACACTAGTGTAATTTTCAGTTGAGTTTCATGATGCAAGTAAGACAATAGTTAGCTAAAATAGCTTTTTAGTTTACTCTAATTGCCTCACAGGCTTGTTTAAACTGGATATTCTAAACACTCCTTCAGTAATATTTATATATTGTCATTTCTTCTTATGCACATGACCTTCCCTATAAGTCAAGCACAGATAGGTTTCATACTCCCCTTCCCCCATTATGCATGTCTGTAAACAGATTATGAAATTAACCTTCAAATAATGAATCTATTCCCACACAGAAATGGTGTTAAATGGGATTTCTTTTCCTCTTCAAGGACTCAATTGAATTACAGCTAATATTTTAAAAGAAAGATATAATTTTCTCTCTCCTTTCTAAAACAATGAACATATACCTAAATTTTAAAACAGACACAGTATTTTAATATACCATGACTATCTAAAAGGCCTCTATGTTTCTGTAACTCAAGGGTAGTAAATCTAACCATGAGTGCCAGCTTGCAGTGATTGCCTGGGGCTCTGTTATAAGAAGGAATTTAAGGCCTCCTTAAGAGCAACATTACATAGGCTAAGTATATGCTAATCCTACAGAATATATAAACATAATTTACTGAATTGTACATTTCACTTAGAACTAAACAAATATAGTAACTGTAATAAGCATCAACTCTTAATAAGTGTGTGTTCTTAGTATTGTTGATTCCATTTTATCTCCTTTATTACCTATATTAGCTTTCTGGGACTTCCATAGGAAAGTACCACAAACTGGGTGACTTAAAACAATAGAAATTTATTTCTCAGTTTTAAATCCCGTAAGTCTGAAACCAAGGTGTTGGCAGAGTCATACTCCCTCAGAGTATGTTCCTTACTTCGTGACTGCATATCTCAGTACTTTTCCCTGGTTGTCTCTTTATCTCAGTTTCCCTCTTCTTATAAAGACAACAGTCATATTGGATTAGGGCCTACACTAGTGACCTAGTGACCTCATCTTAAGTTGATTACATCTGCAAAGGCCATATTTCCAAATAAAGGCACATTAATGTGTAGTGGGGGTTAGAGCTTCAATATGTCTTTCTGGGAGTCACAATTCAGTATTGCCTTATTAGCAATTACTCATTATTCTGTCTTTTTAGAGATTGCTTTAGGGTTTGTAGTATGCTTTAACATTTCTTATAATCCAGGTCTGCTGGTAATGAATTTTTTTCAGGTTTTGTATATCAGAAAAAATTTTATTTCATTTCTATTTTTGAATGGTATTTTCAGTAAGCATAGAATTTCTAATTGACAATTTCTTTTTAAAAGATGTTACTTTACTGTCTTCTGGCTTGTATTGTTTCTGTAAGAAATCTGTCATTCTCATTTTTGTTCCTCTATATGCGGTATGTGTTTTCTCTGTTTTAAGATTTTCTCTTTATCACTGATTTTAAGCAATGTGATTATGATGTGCTCTAGTGTAGTTTTCTCCTTATTTCTTGGCCTTTGGATTCATTGAGCTTCTTGGATCTGTGGGTTTATAGTTTTGCTTAAATTTGGCTAATTTGAGGGAATTACTTCTTCAAATATTTTTTCTGTCCATGTCTTTCTCTCTCCCTCTGGGACTCCGAGTAAATAACTATTAGATTGCTTGAAATTGTCCCACAGCTCACTAATACTCTTTTTCATTTTTGTTTCCGGTCTTTACTCTGTCTTTGTGTTTCATCTTGGATAGTGTTTATTGCTATGTCTTCAAACTAACTACATCTTTATTCTGTAGTGTCAGATCTGCTGTTAATCCCATCCAATGTTGTTTTTTTAATCTCGGACATTCTTTCATCTTTAGAAGTTTGATTTGGTTTTCTCCTTAACATGCCCATGCTTTCTTCTACCTTCTTCAACATATAGAATATATTTATATTCATTCTTTTAATGTTCTTGTCTACTATGTCTATTACTTTGTCATTTCTAAGTCTATTTCTTAATGATTGGTTTTTCTCTTCATTATATGTCATATTTTCCTGCTTTTTATGCCTAGTATTTTTTTTATTGTATGCCAGTTATCATAAATTTTACATTGTTGAGTACTGGATATTTTTGTATTCCTTTAGGTATTTTTAAGTTTTATTCTGGGAAGTGGTTAAGTTACTTGGAAACAGTTTGATCTTTTCAGGTCTTCCTTTTTAAGTTTTGTTAGGCAGGAGAAGAGCAACCTTTCATCTGGAGCCTCTGGACTAATCTTGCCACACTATTGAGGTAGTACCCTTTGAGTACTCAACTCAGTGGCCTATTTAGTAATGAGGTTTCTTAACTATTGATTATTCAAAGTGTGAGCTACTCCCAGCCTGAGGAGTAAGCTCCAAGAATTGTTCTGTCTGCTCATTTCCAGTAATTCTTTCTCCAGCTTTGGGTGGTTTCTTCGTGGCAATGCTGTAATGTAATTCTGATGCTAACTACCTAGACTTAGCACAGACTCTACAGGTTAAGGTCACAGTCTCCAACGAGAACTGTCTGAACTGTCCTTAGTTCAGATAACAGTTGCAGGTTCAAGGTTCCCTAGGCCACCCACATTTCTGACCAACGGGCTACAAATTTGGCCACTATCCCCTCATGTTCAATAATTTGCTAGAATGGCTCACAAAATCCAGGAAAGTGCTATATTTAGGATTATGGTTTTATTATAAAGGATACAAGTCAGGACCAGACAAATAAAGAAGACCATAGGGTGAGGTCTAGGAGGATCCCAAACACAGAGCTCTCATGTCCTGCTTGTGGAATCAGGACACGCCACCCTCCCAATGCATCGATATGTTCACAAACCAGGAATTTCAACTGGGCTTTTGTGCTCACAATTTTTATTGGAGTTTAGTTATGTAGGCATGATTGATGGAACCATTGGCCACATGACTGAATTCAATCTCCAGCCACCCTGCCTTTTTTGAAGGAGGTCAGGCTGATGTCACTGGCTCAAAGCCTGAGCTTTCTAATCACACGGTTCATCTTTCCAGCATGACCAGCCCCCATCCTGAAACTATCTAGGGGCGCACCGTGAGTCACTATAATCCCAGGCATGGTCCCAGGAGCTCACCATGAATAACAAAGACACTCCCATCACTTGGGAAATTCTAAGAGCTTAGAAGCTCCCAGGAACCTGGGACAAAGATCAACAAATTCTTTGTTATATAACACTCAAACACCTGCACTGATCAGTTTTCAACTGGGAAACCCCCTTTGGATCTTTCTAGGCCCCCTCTTTGTAGCTCTCGTCTCTCTGGTACTCTGCCCTGCAAATTCTAGCTGCTTTGACTTTCTTGAACTCTCAACATTTTCTTCTCAACCCTGGGAGACCACTAAGCTCTATTTGCATTCTCCTTCCCTGCGCTGTGGCCTCACAACTCCCCTCAGACATGTGTCACCTGTTGTCCAATGTCTGAAAACCATTGTTTCATATATTTTGTTCAGTGTTGTAGTTACTTGAGATAGAAAAATAAATCTGTTCCATATTACTCTATCATGATTGGCAGCAGAAGTCTGTTCTTCCTATTTAGAAAATTGTTTTTTGGAGATGATTAAAATGGCATAGTACTCTTAGCTAAATCATCCAAGAAAGTTTGTCATCATTTTCTCCATGTAATTATCCTTTTAAAAAGGTATTTATTGGTAACTACTAGAACACTTCCTATTTTATTTTAAAACCATAAAACAACGATGCTATTTTCAGAAACTTCTTTCACCCCAACTCAAGTAACTAGTAGGATTTCCCATGTATTATAAACTATAAACAGTTTAGTCCATAAACTTACCTGCTCTCAATTAGATTGTTTCAGGTTTTAAGTTTGTTTGCTTTCTAAGAATGGAATTCTTATGTTTGAGAGTTTGCCTTTAAAGATGTGTCCAAGTGATTATCTGTCTGTGTGTGTATGTGTGTGTGTATGTATATGTATATATATATATAGACAGATAGACAGATATTTTATATGATGTGACCAGTGTTTCAAACTCAGTATCCTGCTTCATTTTTCTGGTGCCTCAGACTTTGTGCACTTTTTTCTTACATGAGCTGGTCCTTTGGAACTAACGGAACCCTAACGAAAATTATTATAACATAAGAAGAATTTGTCTTTAACCTCCCAACCCCAGAACCCTCTTACTATTTTTACTTCTATCTCCACAAAATTTGTGTTACCCTCATGCAGTCTTCTGTCTGTTTAAAGCAATCTCAGCAACATTCTCAGGCTTGTTCTCCCTATAAACTGCCTTGTGCTATGAAATTATTCTTTCCAACTTCTCAGGGAAAACTCTTTTCTATAATTAGGTAATCATTTGACAGCATAATTCATATTTGTGGTATAAATGACACATAATTGTTCCTACCAAATAAAGGATGTTGTACTTGTAAAAATGAATTGGCCAACCCAAATGACCTCATTTGCTAAAATCCCTACACTGGGGCCCTGTCTTTCAAAATGATTAAGGATATCCCTGGACATTCTTTACTCACTGGTCAGCATCTGTCTCTTTTATTTTCAGAAGTTTCTTTGACCCAGACTCAGGTAACTAGTAGGATTTCACATAAATTATAAGCTATGAACAGTTTAGTCCATAAACTTACATACTCTGAATTAGATTGTTTCAGGTTCTAAGTTTTCTTGCTTTCTAAGAATGGAATTCTTACATCTTAGGGTTTGCCTTTCAAGTAAAAATGTGTCCAACTGATTATCAGACTCCTTTTGCTCTAAACAGAATAAACCTTTGATGTAGCTGTTTAAATTTACAGGGAAATAACTTCTTAAGTATCTATCGGTTGTTCTAATGGTACTTATTTATTGACAAGTAACCCACATTTAGACTATCCATGCCCAACTATTTTCTCCTTTTCACCTAACTTGTTATAGTTGCAAATGATGGCTTAAGATAATTGGTTTATAGATGTGCTTATCATTTATTGATTGAGAATTTTATGTGGATTGTTTTTAGTTTAAATTAGCAGTTTCAGATAGGGTGAAGATCTGTGCTGTAATCTTTATCATTTTATAGTAACATGAATCATTTTTAAATCCTGAGTTTTCATAGAAGGACCAGAAAAGGACTGACCAAACTCAACAACTATAAAGTACTTATATGGTTAATTCATATTTTTGATATACCTGAATTGAAACAATAGTTAATGGTCATAAACCAAGTAAAAAGTAAATGGCTTCCTTTATCATTTGTTTTTAGTACAACACCTCAGGTATTGAGCCCCACTATTACATCTCCCCCAAATGCACTGCCTCGAAGAAGTTCACGACTTTTTACTAGTGACAGCTCTACAACCAAGGTAATTTAAAGATTTCTGCATGTCACATTTTCTTAATGCTTCCCCCACTAAAATTTCTGTTCATTGATGACTCCATCTCTAATAAGTAAAGAGAAATATTTAGAATTTTAAAAATAATTTTTAATTTGGAGGGCCATCTATAATTTTTGTGAGTTTTCTTGGTCCTTTGGTAAATATTATAAAATATTCTTGAAATAACAAAATTATAGTAATAGACAACAAATCAGGGGTTATCAGGAGTTAGGGCTGAGGGAAGGATGTAACTATTAAAGCATACTACAAAAGCATTTCCTCGTGTGCAGTGATGGCATACTCCTGTATCCTGATTGTGGTGGTTAATTACACAAATCCACTCCCACATCCTTCCCCCAGCCCTAACTCCTGATAACCACTGATTTGTTGTCTATTACTATAATTTTGTTATTTCAAGAATATTTTATAATATTTACCAAAGGACCAAGAAAACTCACAAAAATTGTAGATGGCCCTCCAAATTAAAAATTATTTTTAAAATTCTAAATATTCTCTTTACTTACTAGAGATGGATTACACAAATGTGTAATGTATGGTGGTTGATTACACAAATCTATTTGATAAAATTTCATGGAACTATATATATACACACATAGGGGTTCATATAAAAACTGATAAAATCCAAATAAGGTCTATGGTTTATTTTATAGTATTATGCCAATTCTAATTTACTGGACATGATGATGTACTATGGTTATGTAAAATGTTATCATTGAGGGAAGAGTGAATGGAAATTCTCTATATTTTCTTTACAGCTTCTTATGAGTCTTAAATTATTTCAAAATAAAAAATTGTTGGAGGGCCTCATTTGTTATGCCTTTGATAAATTTTCTTGGCCCATTGACAAACATTATGGACAATCTTTAACTTTGACATAGCCAGATTAATAATTTTATGACATCAGTTATAATGCTCTGAGAAAATTAGTATTATATGCATTTATTTTCTTATTTTTAAATAATAAATGAGATTGTGATATACTTTCAGAAGAGAACAACACCTAATACTGACTCAGTCACTATTAGTTAATGAAATTTATGTTCAGAATTATTGCATTTAAAATTAAATAACTTTGAACCAGCTGTGGTGGCACGTGCCTGAAGTCCCAGTTACTCAGGAGGCTGAGGCAGGAGGATCACTTGAACCTGGGAGTTCGAGGCTGTAGTGAGCTGTGATCACACCACTGCACTGCAACCTGGGCAACAGAGCAAGACCCTGTCTCTATAAACAAATGAATGAATGACTTTGAAGACCTTTGTTTTTATATAATTTCTTCTGGAAAAAAATATGTAATCAAGATTGTACATTTATTTTCTATCCAATAATAGAGAAAGAGTTGAGAGGAAGTCTAAAATACAGGGGTATAACAAGTGTGAAATCCTTCACCCCCCCCCCCTTTTACAGGAGAATAGCAAAAAGTTAAAAATGAAGTTTCCACCTAAGATCCCAAACAGAAAAACAAAAAGCAAAACTAATAAAGGAGGAATAACTCAACCCAACATAAATGACAGCCTGGAAATTACAAAATTGGACTCTTCCATCATTTCAGAAGGGAAAATATCCACAATCACACCTCAGATCCAGGCTTTTAATCTACAAAAAGCAGCAGCAGGTCTGTTTTAAGTGCTTAATATCTTTGTATTTTATTGTGTGCTTATTTTATGTAAATTTCTTTATGTTCATCACAGCACCTTCATTGTTTTCAATATAGATATTGGAATTTTTAATGGATTCGTTTGTAATCAACCTGTCTAGAAAACCAAACTGTTTTATTGTGTTTTTTTCCTTTGTTTACTATATTGTTTTCTCCTAGAAGGTTTGATGAGCCTTCTTCGCGAAATGGGAAAAGGTTATTTAGCTTTGTGTTCATACAACTGCAAAGAAGCTATAAATATTTTGAGC
Source organism: Daubentonia madagascariensis (assembly GCA_023783475.1). Classification (NCBI taxonomy): domain Eukaryota; kingdom Metazoa; phylum Chordata; class Mammalia; order Primates; family Daubentoniidae; genus Daubentonia; species Daubentonia madagascariensis. Next base: position 17,033,924 of record JAKFHU010000487.1, read on the forward strand.
CACCTACCTTCTCACCACTACAATACTGGTTGGGTACTGTGCCAAATTGGAAGGGCCTATTTTGAGCTTTCAGAGTACATGCAAGTAAGTAAAGAAAATGGTTATATGCCTTTCTAGAGATAATTTAAATTTAATTAAAATGCCCATGCTTGAGAAGGCTAAATCTTTTTTTTTTTTTTTTTTTTTTTTTTCTGACCCTCCAAGCCATAGAGAAGGCTAAATCTAAAAGACCAATATTTATTATATAATGTCTATATATTTATTTTCTCAGTATTTATAATTTATAGATACAATTCTCCCTTGTGTTAAGGGGTGAGTAATTTAAATTCTTTGGAATTTCTTGAGATTTGTCAAGTCATCAATACATTCTTAAGTGGAATACTTGTACCCTACATAGTTGGATCTGAAAATACGTATTTACCACATAATAGATATTTATAATCTAAATTCTTTCTATATATATACAGAGTTATTTACTGAGGTGAATTTTTGGCATTTAATATGTTTCATAAACTTGAATGCTGTGAAGAAAATTGTATTTAATTGAGGACACAAGGTCCTCATTACAAAGCTTTTATGTTTTAATTTTAATTAAATTTATAATTTATCTATTTATACCAGAAAAGAGAGGATGATTAACCTAAAGCCAAAGAAAATTCTAATTTCCAACTTAAATTACCTCCCAGTCTTCTTTCCCAAAGCATTTTCTCCTCCTGCCCCTTAAACTTAAAAAAAAAAAAACCTTTAAGAAGCCTATATATTAATAAAATATCTCTAATATGGATTATTTAAAGTTGATATAAGGTTACCTTTTTGCTCAATTTACTTTCAGTTCATTTATTCAGTATATATTTCAGTGCTTATTATGTCCTACCTGGAGTCTCTTCTAGACTCTGTAATACAGCTAGACAGACAATTTCTTGCCTTTGTGGAGCTTGCTTTCTAGTAAGAGACAGACTGTAAGCCAATCAGTGTATAAGGACAGGTAGCAATAAGTCACATGAAGAAAAATGAACTATGGTAAGGAGGCAGGGATAATGAAGTGTGGTCCTTTTTTTTCTTTTTTCTTTTTTTTTTTTTTTTTACCGTGCTCAGAGAAGGAAGGTTACTCCTCCCTCCCTTCATGAGCAGTGCAAAGATCTAGGGGGAAAGTGTTCTTCCAGGCAGAGGATAAATGGAGAGGATACCTATTCATGTAATACTGAATGGTACGGAAAAGAGGGTTGTAGACTAAAAGTGGTATTCATTCCTAGAAGGCTCATCTTGTAATGAATGCCTGTTTGAGAAACTTATGTTTATAACTTTTAAGAGATTTCAAGGAAGTTACAGATCTGACCATCAAGCCAATTCTAGATACCATGTGCCCATTTCTTGGAATTAAGTACCCAGTTTTATAAATGCTCTTTTCTTATTTTCTGTCATCTTCATTTCATTAAGAACAGTTCAAATATTCCTTATTGTAAACTAAACTTTGAGAAGTTTGAACTTACTAAATTGATAAACTAGGAAATTAATTGGTTTTATATAACCAATAAGCCTCAAACTTTGGGGGAGAGAAGCATATTTCTGGGAGCTGTGAATGCACTAAGGAAAAAGTTTGACCAGACATCTGAGGAGAGACCCTAAAGTCAACAAGATAGTGCTGCAAAGGAAAGGGTAATTTAGTAGATGAGAAGTACAATTCCTAGCAGGTACAACATTCGTGAGTGTGCTCAGAGCTCAACATACCATAGGGTTGGTAGCCATTTTAACCTGTTTCTTCCCTGATGTTTTCAACACAACCTCTCAATAAAAGTTAGTGCAAAAATAGGTTTTGTGTTATAGAAATCATTCTTCTATCATCTTTCCTGAGAGAGTTATTCTGAAAAGCCATTATTAAAACTTGGAAATGTGTCTTTTGAGAAAAAAATATCGACTTTTAAATTGTAGCTTTGTTTAGATTTCTTTTCTTTTTGGTGGAAACTTAAATTTTCTTTTCAGAGTTCATGTTCTTACCATGGCTTATTTATCAAAACTACATTAAATGTTAATATGATTACATTAATATTTGACCTATCATGGGACATTGCTCAATTTGTCCTGTGTTATTAATTTGCATAAAAATCATAATACAAGGCAGCATTTAGCTCCTGTGAAGACAGTGACCAATGCTTTCCCTGTAAATGTTTCCCCTTACTAGTTTTTGTATTTCAGGCTGAAAGGATATTCTCAGAGGTTAGGAGGATTGAGAATTACAGAGTTGAAGGCATGGAGATCTACTCTACAACACTTTGGCATCTTCAAAAAGATGTTGCTCTTTCAGTTCTGTCAAAAGACTTAACAGATATGGATAAAAATTCTCCAGAGGTATGTTAACCAAAACACTTTGCTTATGTAATTGCCTTTTGATCTCCTTAACAAATGGAGATGAACTGGCCAGGTGGTGGCTCACGCCTGTAATCCTAACACTTTGGGAGGCCAAGGCAGGAGGATGGCTTGATCTCAGAGTTCAAGACCAGCCTGAGCAAGAGTAAGACCCTGTCTCTACTAAAAATAGAAAAATTAGCCGGGTATTGTGGCACGCACCTGTACTCCCAACTACTCGAGAGGCTGAGGCAAAAGGATCACTTGAGCCCAGGAGTTTGAGGCTGCAGTGAGCTAAGATGACGCCATTGCACTCTACCCAGGGTGACAGAGTGAGACTCTGCCTCAAAAAAAAAAAAAAAAAAAAACCACAAATGGAGATGAACTGAATAGTTCAAACACTATTTAGCATCACCCACATTTATTTCTCTTCTTTCTCTCTATCTAGGCAGGGACTAGATATATATATCTAGGCAGGAGAAGAATAGAAAGTCCTAGAGTGTATGGTACAGATTCATAGTTAGAAAAATCACAAAGCAGACATTTCATTCAGGATTAATCAAGATTTGACTGCATTAAAGTTGCTGTTGTCACAAAGATTAGAGTTCATTGAGCAGAAGTTATATAGATTGAAGAAATTGCTAATTTTAAATTAAAATAAATTAGTACTGTCATTTTTAAGACATAGACACAATTAATTTACATGCTCCAATCTTGTAAGAATTGTATTTTAGTGCATCTCAAAAATACTTAGTGATACTTTTGTAAGCTATTTAAAATACTATTTAAGCTTAGAATTAAATAAGTCAATTCCCATTATTCACGGTAATTTATAGTCACCGTGATCAGTGAATTAGTGACACTGAACCATTGCTTCTAGAGGAAATACATACATGTATATATCAAGATTATCGATTATAATCTTGAATCCTAAAAACAGCTCATCCTGCTAGATTCTATTTTCTTTATTTTACAAAAGAGAAAATGAGGTTCAGAAGTGTTAAGGTGAGTTGCTCTAAGGCAACCCTATAACAGGTACTAGCAGTGGGATTCAAACTCTGTCCAACTGTTCCCAGAGCCGGAACTTCTCATGCTACACTCAACTGCCTGCTATAGTCTCTGTCCTTTGGTCATCTCTATGTGAAAGCTGAAACAAGAAGGCAGAGAGTCCCTTTGACCTCAAGTGAGAACATGCCTGTTGGACAACTCAAAGGTTGAATCCACCAATGACCGTGAGAGTGTTGCAAGTATAGATTTTGGAGTTTACAAATAAATTTTAGCAAACAGGTGTATTCACAAATACAGAATCCTGGCCGGGCGCGGTGGCTCATGCCTGTAATCCTAGCACTCTGGGAGACCAAGGTGGGAGGATTGCTTGAGCACAGGAGTTCAAGACCAGTCTATGCTAAAGCGAGACTCCTATCGCTACTGAAAATAGAAAAATTAGCCTGGCATTGTGGCCTGAGACTATAGTCCCAGCTACTCGGGAAGCTGAGGCAGGAGGATCGCTTGAGTGAGTTTGAGGTTGCAGTGAGCTACAAGGATGCCACTGCACTCCAGGGCGACAGAGTGACTCTGTCTCAAAAAAACAAAAAACAACAAAAAAAAACCGGAAGCCATGAATAATTAGGATCAACTCTTTAACTACTAAAACTCTCCTGTTTTTGTCTTTCTGTTCCAAGTGGGATCTGAGGCTTGATTTTCATCATAGATTTGGTTATGTTTGAAAAAATAAAATTTTAATTGTGTATTTGTTTTTTGTTCCAATTTTTTTAAGGCCTGGTGTGCTGCAGGGAACTGTTTCAGTCTGCAACGGGAACATGATATTGCAATTAAATTCTTCCAGAGAGCTATCCAGGTTGATCCAAATTATGCTTATGCCTATACTCTGTTAGGGCATGAGTTTGTGTTAACTGAAGAATTAGACAAAGCATTAGCTTGTTTTCGAAATGCTATCAGAGTCAATCCCAGACATTATAATGCATGGTAAGTGCTAACGAAATGCAATGACAAAGTCTTATTGATGGAGCTGGTACTCAGTAATTTTTCTTGATATCTCTTTATTGTCATGAATTTGGTTACTAATACTTAAGGATGGTATAATACATATTAGTCAAAGACTTTTAACCAAAATGTTTTCATGTGAAATGTATATCTTTAACAGACTCTTAAATTAATTTATGATAATAGAATACCAGATCCTTACAGTTTCAGCCTTTTCTTCTACCAAACTTTGCAAATGCTATGGTTGGTTTTGTTACTTGATTTGTTGCTTTTCTTAGAACACTGAAATGATGATTACGATAAAAAGTGGTTGGGAAAGTGGAGAAGAATAGTATGCTTCACTTATTGGATAATAGAAAACAAGCATTGAAAAAAACCTGCTAGTTATTGCTCTTTGCAACATTCCAGTTTATTGAGTTACTAAGAACTCAGTGTTCCAGTTTATTAAGTAGTATCTCCATTTTACTTTTTTGTACTTGTGCATAGACAAAATAGGAAGTTACTACCTGGTTCATATTGTTACCAAATGAAGAAGATATGGAAAAAATCATCCCTATTTTCTGCCTCAACACCATATTTGTTGCTGGCTTTTATTGTATTTTTATGGACTGACTTATATACAGGGTGTCCCAAAAGTTGCCATACATAGGGAAAATGGGAAATTATAGCTAAATGTACCTTTATTTACAAAATATTCATTACAAAATTTTTCCTTTGTATGGAGAATTCTGGGACACCCTGTAGTTTAAATGTTAAGAAGTATAATCTGAAATCGTAGCTCTGGTAGTTTTTATGTCAGACATGGTTATCTTTTGTGTTAATCATTATAGCAGCAGAGTTTTATTCTGTTTGTCACTAAATCTGAAGCATTAGATTACTAAAATATTGTTTTGATTTGTGTGTATCTGTGTTTTAATGTATTATATCTCATTTCTAAGTAGTTACATTGCCTGAAACATGGCAAAAAAAAAAAGCTACTTTTACTGACATGAGATAATCAAGCTTGCCACTACTGCCTTCTCTTCAGATAGTTGTAAGTTCTCTGTAATATTTTAAGAGCTCAGGTCTTAATAGGACGTTTGTTGTTTTTAAATGTATAGTGTCTGTTCTATTTTGCAGTAGTTGCATTCTTTAAAAAACTTTACTGTATCAAAAATTGTGTTAAAAGGAGGACTATTCAGACTGGCAAGCTTTTACTGGGAGGAATTTAAATACTGAGTTATTTAGGTAATTCTAAACACTGAGCAAATTTATTATTCTAACTCCAAAGTAAATAGCTTTTCTATTGTTATCTCCTCCTTCACTGTCGTTAGCACAGGGTTTTTTATACCTTTTCTTCACCTATAACACCGTTATAAACAAAACCACTCAAAACAGATACTATTCTTTTTTCTTATTCATTTGGTGCTTATTCCCATCATTATCATCCAGTTATGGACAAGAGAGGTCTCCTTAATGTAAACCATCCACACTATATTCATTTGATGTTTTGAAAATTCAGGAGAAATACCTGTATATCAACCTAAAACACTATTAAATAGCCTTTTTTTTTTAATGCTATCCTTCAGAAATGAGATATAACCTTTAAAAAATTATAATTTTGAGGACTACAAACATAGGAGCATGTTTTTGATAACAGTAAGTGCGGGGAAGAAAGCTGAACATGACACTGTGTATGCTATAATTATAATGATATAAAATATATATGCATTTGGACAAAGAATATGGAAATAACATTGTTAGAAGTTCAGGCTTTAGAATCATAAAAGAAGGGTCTGGTTAGAATCCTTATTAGCTATATAACTTTAAGCAAGTTATTTAACTTCCCTAAGCCTCAGTTTCCTTATTTGAAAATGGGGGTGATAACAATACGTACCTTCTTCTTGATTCCTCCTAGAATTAAATGAGATAATTTAGCAAAGTTCTTGGCACACACATAACCACTCTAGCTATTAAATCTAAATTGTAGTGATGGGTTTAAGGGCGTGGTTTCTTTTTGCCATGTCATAGTTTTATTTGATTGATTTGATTTGTTATTGTTTTTACTTGTAAGAGTGACTCTTCTAAAATGCTTTAATGATTTTTATCATGATTGTTACTTTTTGCCTTCCCTCTAATACCACCAGATTTTTTCACCGTTTTATTAAAATGCCAAGTTCCATACATATCCTTTTACTAGTTAAACTAAATTAGCAACCAAAAGTTTATATCCTTAAAATTATAGTTTGTTTTATACTTTCAGGTATGGTTTAGGAATGATTTATTACAAGCAAGAAAAATTCAGCCTTGCAGAAATGCATTTCCAGAAAGCACTTGATATCAACCCTCAAAGTTCAGTTTTACTTTGCCACATTGGAGTAGTAAGTAGCTTTCTAAACATTATTACTCTATTAATCTCTCTTTTGAAATATGTTTGTTATTGACTTAATTGCTATAGTGAAAATTGGGGCTTCTTTCTATTGTCAAAACAGTATTCTGGAGTCTTTTACAGCCAAAAATATCGCCTTTTTGGCTTGGCATAAGAAAACATCATGGGAGTGCCCTTATCCCTTGGGCAAGTCACTTAATTTCTCTGAACTTCTATATTATGAATGACAAGTAATACCAACTTGTCTACCTCATAGGTTTGTTATGTGACTCAAATGAGATACTTCGTATTTTTGATAGCCCTTTTCCATATGTTGATATTTAGCTCCTAAAATTAAGTAGGTAGTATTTTAAGATGAGTGGTTCCCAGTATTTAAGCCTCTCAGTGATAACAGGGTATGTCATAACTAATTAAAATTCTTAAAAGGTGACGTGGATCACAACTTTCATATTTATATTTTTTCAAATGTACCTGATAATAAATTGTACTTTAATAGGAGGACAGATATGTATATGTTTATTTGCTTTTTTAAATCTCATTTATTAGTTTCTTTGTAAGTATGGTAGCTTAAGTTTTTTGTTTTTTGTTTTTTGTTTTTTCTGTTTTTAATGAGGCTCGTCTGAATTGAGATTAAGTTCTTCTCACCTTCTCACTTCTCTCTCCTGCTCCCTCTTCCCCCGCTCACCTCCTCTTTTTCTGTTTCTTAGCAAGTCTGGCATTTGTGGGAATGGGCATACAATATGAAAAAATTATATTAGTTTGGAATGTCACTATTTTGAGGGGGAAAGAATTCTAGTTCTTTATCAACTATACTGAAATTGGCCATGATAATATTCTTAAAAATTTACATGATAACTTCTTTTATAGTTAGATACTATGCAAAAAATATAGAGAAAATATATCTACTTAAAATTATTTTGTTTGTCATTATTTATTTAAAATAAGCAAATCAAACTTGAATACCTCTTGACACCTTTTAGTAAAGTTGGACTTTTTTTAAAGTAGACATAGTTCTAAAGTTATTATGGAACAGGTTGTTTTAAAAATTTTGAGTGGTTTATTTAAAGACATTTTTGGATAAGATAGTATGCTTTTCTGTTTTAGGGAATTAGTATTTAGGGTCTCAATCCTGTGGGCAGAATATTTGGCCACATACAGTAATAACTTTCTGCAAAAATCATTGCATAGATGTTTAGCAGCCAGATATTGGTAGTACCTGCTCTCACATTCTTGTGACAATGATATTCATTAAAATTCCACAGCCACATCTATTCACCCCACTTTATTTTTAACATAAAATATGTCTAAGGAGGAACATAGCAGAATATGAATATAAACACATGAATGGTGAGGCTTGTTACTGTTTTTAATCTTTTACATTTTCAGTTATTTAAAATACCTTAAATTATTTGCTTCCCAGGATTAGAGATCAATGATTTTTGATCATGTAAAGCAGAAGAGGCTGGGCACAGTGGCTCATGCCTGTAATCCCAACACTTTGGGAGTCCAAGGTGAGAGGGTCACTTGAAGCCAGGAGTATGAGTCGAGTCTGGGCAACATAGTGAGACCCTGTCTCTACAAAAAATGAAAAAATTAACTAGGCGTGATGGCACATGCCTGTAGTCCTAGCTACTCAGGAAGGTGAGCCAGGAGGATCACTTGAGCCCAAGAGTTCGGGGTTACAGTGATCTATGATCGCATCACTGCACTCCAGCCTGGGTCTGGGTGACAGAGACAGACCCCGTCTCTTAAAAAAAAAAAAAAATAGCAGAAGAATCCTTTTTCAAATAAATTCCTCGAATAGGTGAAAGTATAATTGTTCTGAATGAAACAGGGTTGATAAACAGGGGTTCTTTGAACATAGTTTTGAAAAGGCTAATATTTGGAAGACCATACTCAACCTGTTGAAATGTGAGTATTATCTGGCTAAATAATACAGGTTTTTCTTGTGAAGGGAAAACCAAGGTTTTGCTTGCCTTTTAGACTTAAAGATAACCAAATATCTGCTTTAAAGATAGAATCTTGATTATCATTATGGATGCATAACAGTAGATTGGGAGCAAGAGGACCTAGGTTTTGATCCTAGAGCAAGTTATTTAAAATCTCTGGACTTGCGTATTCTCATTTTTAAAGTGAAGCAGTTGGACTAGATTGGAGGAGATTTTAGAGATAATCTATTAATTATTTAGTAATCAATTACTAAGTCCACTTAGTGGACAATCCACTTACACCATACAACCTTATCTCTAATAGTTTTGTTATCTTTATGTTGGGTTTGAGTCACATTATTGGTTCTTGCCTTTCTTCATAAATATCAACAGGGAGCATTAACATGATCTTTATTTCTTATAGGTTCAGCATGCACTAAAAAAATCTGAGAAGGCTTTGGATACCCTAAATAGAGCCATTGTTATTGATCCCAAAAATCCTCTATGCAAATTTCACAGAGCCTCAGTTTTATTTGCAAATGAAAAATATAAGGTAAGATATATAACTTAAGGGTTTTCAGCATTGTATTGCTTAAGTTGTCCCTTTTTTTAATAAACTAAAAGTTATTTATACTTTGTCAACCAGAGAAAGCTGATTGAATATAAATTAAATAAAAAGTTATTTATACTTTAACTTTGATCTGAAGCAATTCATTTCCCCAATTTTCCAAAACTATTAATTTCATTGTCTTTTGTGATTTTATTCCTCCTGAAATACTCATAGGAAGGATTGGTGTGTGAATATTTAGGAATGTGTGGTTATTCCCTATAAAGATTCCATATATAGAAAGACAGTTTTTTCATCAGGGAATTATCTTAAAGGTAAGACCTAAACCATCCTCTTAGGACCAAAATAAGTGAACAGATGACAAATGAATATGTGTGCATTATTCAGCAAATATTTATTGAGTGCTTACTATATGTCAGACACTAGGAATATAGTGGTGAGTAAAGCAGTCATATTTCCTGCCTTTGAGGAGCTTACCATCTAGTACCCCTCTAGAGGGAAAATAGATATTAACCAAATAATCATAAAATAATAATGCTTAGTACATAAAGGGAAAGTATAGTGAGTTATGAGAGCTTGTAACAAGGAGACTAGATCTAGTCTGATGTGTCTCTTTACTTCTTACTGTGTTTTTCAAATTATGGATCCTAGCCAGGTGCAGGGGCTCATGACAGTAATCCCAGCTTCTTGGGAGGCTGGGGCTGGAGGATCGCTTGAGGCCAAGAGTTTGAGACCAGCCTGGGCAACATAGCAAGACCTCATCTCTAAGAAAAAAAAAAAGTCTTAATTAGCTGGGCCTGATGGCACGTGCCTGTAGTCCTAGCTACTCAGGAGGCTATGGTGGGGGGATTGCTTGAGCCCAGGAGTTAGAGGTTGCTGTAAGCTAGGCTGACGCCATGGCACTCTAGCCCAGGTGACAGAGTGAGACTCTGTCTCAAAAAAAAAAAAAAAAAAAAAAATAAGGTCAAAGCATATTGCACCACTTTCTGCATCCTGGGTAACAGAGTGAGATCTTGTCTCTTGGGAAAAAAAAATTATCTATATTAGCATGTAATATGTTTATTGTTACTTTTAAATAATTAATAAATATTTTTAAAACTTCTCACTTTTAATTTCTGATATGGTAAGTATTGATAGCTATAACCCACATTAACAAAAACTCTTTGGGTTCCTTAATAAACTTAAAGAGTGTGAAGATATACTGAGACTAGAAAGTGTGAGAACTGCTGCTTTTAAAGTATTAAAATCAATCTCAGGCCCCTTCATTGTGATACAGGCTTCATAAGTTACTTAGTAATGTTTGACAGGTGTAACTCAGTGGTCTTAAGTAACTGATATCCATGACCACAGATCTTTCATTTTGGTCCTCTATTCCATGTATTAATTATATCATTTAACACTATGAAAGGAAAGAGGTACAGTCTACCTCATAAAATTATCATATGTAATAAATCTTCCATTCCCTGGCAAACAGGTCTGATTCTCAGCTCCTTTGAGTTTATTTCTCTTGGGTTGCTAGCAATTAGGAAGAGGGTAAGGTGTTAAGGATACACCAAATTGGCCCCTTACATACTTTCCTAAAAAACATAGCATTTTAAACAGATACACTGCCTGTGAAAATGTGTGTGTGTATGTGTTAACCTTCACTCTTCTTTTTTATACTACTTTTTATTATAGAAATTTCCAAATATCACTATAGTTGGTAGTATATTATTATAATGAATCCCCATTTACCTACCACCCAGCTATTTTCCATACTCCTTACCACAAAAAGATTTTAAATAAACTTTCTTTATTCTCCCAGAATGCCAATAAAAAAATTTACTGAAGTCAAGAAATCATGTTTGATCATAGGTAAAGGAGGAAAAAAATGTATTAAATTGTTTTTTGGTTTTTTTTTTTAATTTTAATTTTTTCTAAGAAACAGTCTTGCTATGTTGCTCAGGCTGGCCTCAAACCCTGGGCTCAAGCATTCTTCTTCCTTGGCCTCCCAAATAGCTGGGACTATAGGCGTGTACTAATACACCCAGCTCTTATTCTTTATATCCTTTCTAGAGAAATAAAACTAAGGTTTTATACTAATAAGGCAAAAAAATTGCCTTATGTTTTCTAAGTTTTATAATCCTCTGGTACCTTTACTAGCCCACCATTTTTTATTACTGCTTTACTCTTTATATCTTTGGGGGTTTTTTTCTTTTTATGAAAGAAATATGCTTGTTACAAAAAATTTAAATAAGATAAAAATATAAAAAATAAAAGTTGAATGTGCGTCATAAGCTTACCCTCCAGGGAGGTGCACTGTTAACAGCTCAGCACATACTCCTCCAGATCTTTTCCTCATTATTTATATTTTTGAATTGTTTCTAACAAAGTAGAAAAACAGAATAATGTAGTAAGCGGAATAATAGCCTGTCAAGGATATCCATGCTCTGATCCCCAGTACCTGTGACTGTATTACCTTACCTACAAGAGAGACTTTGTAGATGTGATTAAAAATCTGGCTCTTGAGATAGGGAGAGTGGCTTTATTGTCCAGGTGGGCCCAATCTAATCACATAAATCCTTAAAAGTGTAGACTATTTCCCAGCTCTAGTCAGAACCAGCATGAAAAGGACTCAACAAACCATTGTTGGCTTTGAAGATGGAGGAAGGGGACTACAGGTCAAGGAATTCTGGCAGCCTGTAGACTCTGGGAAAGGCAGGGAAACAGATCCCCTCCAGAAACGAAGGCAGCCGTGCCAACACCTTGACTTTAGTTCAGTGAGACTCGTGTTGGACTTCAAAATAAGAAATTTATGTTGTTTTAAGACATCAGATTTGTGGTAATTTGTTATGGCAACAATAGGAAATGAATCCAACTATACATAACTGGTCTACAACTTGCTTTTTTTTCTTTTTCTTTTCTATTTTTTTTTTGTTTTGTTTTTTAAATACAACTTGCTTTTTTCACTTAATACTCTCCTGTTAATATATATTTGGTATTTATCTTTTTTTTTTTTAACCTAAGTTACATTGGATTTTGTTTTACTACAAAGAGGTTTAGAGAAGAAAACAGAAAGTACATAACCTCTGTGGACATTAAAGGGAAATAAAGTATAATGTTGATAATATTAGAAAATTCAAAAAAGTAGAGAAAGCTACCAAATGAAGAATAGAAGCCCCCTCATCCCATCAGTCGTCCACTTCCCAAAGGCAAACCATTCTTACTTTGTTTGGAGGCATAGATGTAATTATTTATGCCAGAATATAAAAATTATTTATAACCAGTCCCTGGTGCCAAAAAGTTTGGGGACTGCTGTTTTAAAGTATTGACAGAATAAAAGAAAAAATTTATGCATATTACTCACATAAATGTATTTATAAAATATTTATAAATATACTACTATACAGTTATGTATAGTTGCATTTGTCTCCTATTGCTGCCATAACAAATTACCACAAATCTGATGTCTTAAAACAACATAAATTTATTATCTTGAAGTCCAACATGAGTCTCACTGAGCTAAAATCAAGCTATTGGCATGGCTGCCTTCCTTTCTGGAAGGAATCTGTTTCCCTGCCTTTCCCAGAGTCTACAGGCTGCCAGAATTCCTTGACCTATATCCCCCTTCCTCCATCTTCAAAGCCAACAATGGTTTGTCAAGTCCTACATATTTGTGTGTGCGGTATATATGTTTTGACACGAGGAATAATACTGTACACACTGGCATCTTGTTTTTGCCTTTTTTTTTTTTTTTTTACATACAATTGAGCACCAATAGACCATAATTTATTTAACTAGGCTACAATTAGACACTTTGATGGTTTCTAATGTTTTGCAATAACAAGTAATAATGTTGGGTTGAATGTTCTTATAAAGATGACTTAATGAACTTTTTTAAGTATATCCCTGGGACAAATTCCTAGTAGTAGGGTTGCGGAATCAGTGGTTACATATAGTTTTTAACTTAATAGATAATGCTAAATTGTCCTTACAAATAGTTTGCATCAATTTATACCTCCAATGAGAATATCTATTTCCTCTCACTCATGCTAACTTTATGTAACACCAAATTATTTTTGTCCAGGTGAAAAATAGGATAGTATTTCATTTGGGGAGCCAGTTTTATTTTTAATGATTATCTCTCTCCTTTAAATACAAATTTAATTCTTTCTCCTGTATTTCCTCTCAATTTCCCAAACCCTTTAGCAATGTTCAGAAGATTGCTAGACAGTTTTAACTCAGTTCAGAGGGTTAAATTTAAGTTCATTAGTTAAAATTAGGTAGGTTGATGTTCAAAGCTTAGTGCTTGCATCAAGGAGGTCAGACAGAACCAGGCTTATTTTGTTCTGCAACTTAGTTTTCAAAGCACTTTCACGTACTTTCATACACAATGTGATGAAGTTATTGTTTTAAGTAAAATGATGGCAAAAGCAAGGATCGGTACCACCTGCGTATTTCACAAAGAAGGTAGGGGTGTGGGTATGGGTGGGAGAGAATGTGTGTGTGTGTGTGTGTGTTTTCAATGTACGTTGGTGAGTGCCTGCCATGTCTTAGTTCCTATTGTTGTAAATATTTTTCATGTATTTTGTTTTTACAACAACAAGAACTAATGCAATAAGGAAGTCTGTTGATTAAGATCTAGTTAGCTTTTGTTAAAATGATTTGGGAAATCTAATAAAGAAAAACACTTGCTTAGTCAAAACTTTGTAAAACTTTGCTGCTCTAAGGTTTTTCTTTACCTTTTTCAGTCGGCTTTACAAGAACTTGAAGAATTGAAACAAATTGTTCCCAAAGAATCCCTCGTTTACTTCTTAATAGGAAAGGTAAAGACTGGGGCCATGGTCCTAAACTGTAATTTCATAGCAAATATTAACTTTTATATTTTATAAGAATAAATATAATACTTATTGCACAACATCTATTGATCAAATTCAACTAGACCCCTGAACTAAGTGCTCTGGGAATAATGCATTTAGTTCTAACATTTAAGAAGATGATATCCTAATGAAGGAACAAGAACACACACCCAATAATCCTAATCCCACTATGGCATTAGAAGTAGATTAGCATTTGCAGCCCGAGGCCAGTAATGAGTTAATAACTGAGACTACCACATGAAAAGCCCTTAGCTTCCAATTCTCAATAAAATACTTAGAAATCCCCCAAAAGAAGAGAATTAATGGCACTTTGTTGTCTTGATTAGAAGAAATGGCTTCTAGGATTCCCAAGGCCAGACTATAGTCAGTCCTTTACAAACTGGACTCCCAGATGCCAACTGGAAGTGTCTAGGAACCATGGACAGATGTTAAGAGTTGATGTAACTCCATTTAAAATCACTGTAAATGAATGTTAATCAAGCAGCGTATATTCCATTCATTCCCTTTGTCATTGTTCCAGTCAGAGTGAGATTTATATTAGAAACCCGCTATCTGAAAGATAGAAGCAAGGAATTCTGAAAATAATATCTGAATATACTAAAAGGAACTCAAAAGCTGGTATGAAAATGTCCTACCCATCAAAATGAGTTTAAAGCACATAAATCAGGAGGCTAATTTAAATTATAAATGTTTAAGATTTTATAGTTGAAGCTCACAACTTAATGAAAAATGTAGTGCTACTGTTTATTTTTAGGTTTACAAGAAGTTAGGTCAAACGCACCTCGCCCTGATGAATTTCTCTTGGGCTATGGATTTAGATCCTAAAGGAGCCAATAACCAGATTAAAGAGGCAATTGATAAGCGCTATCTTCCAGATGATGAGGAGCCAATAACCCAAGAAGAACAAATCAGTAAGTATCATACATATGATTTTGAATGTCCGGAAAGCTACCTTTTGCATAAGGATTTGTGGGCTGCTCTTTCATTTTTCTAACTATGGTGTTTTCTTTATACCAAATGGAATTTTAAGAAAATTGAGTAGAGTGATATAACAACAAAATGCATATGGAGTCAGGTAATTAGTCTCGATTCTGTATCTAGTTTGCTGTGTGACTTTGACAGATCCATTGCTGAATTTTACCTAGGCCTCAATTTACATATGTAACCAGTACTGTCTTACCTGCTTCATAGGAATGTAGTAGGGGAGAAAAAGATGATAGATGTTAATGTATGTTGAGAACATTATAAGTGCCACGTGCATGAATAATAAGTTTGTGCACATTTTAAAGCTGCAATCCCCAACCCTGGTCCGTGGCCTGTTGGGAACCGGGCTGCAAAGCAGGAGGTGAGTGGTGGGCGAGTGAGCGAAGCTGCATCTGTATTTACAGCCGCTCCCCATCACTTGCGTCACTGCATAAGCTCCACCTCCTGTCAGATCAGCAGCTGCATTGGATTGGCATTAGATTCTCTCGTAGGAGTGCGAACCCTACTGTAAACTGCACATGCCAGGGATCTAGGTTGCGCACTCCTTATGAGAATCTAATGCCTGATGATCTGAGGTGGAGTTGAGGCAGTGATGCTAGTGCTGGGGAGTGGCTGCAAATACAGATTATCATTAGCAGAGAGGTTTGACTGCACAATAAATGTAATGCACTTGAATCATCCCAAAACCTTCCTCCCCGCCTCCCCTAGTCTGTGGAAAAATTGTCTTCCATGAAACCAGTCCCTGGTGCCAAAAAGTTTGGGGACTGCTGTTTTAAAGTATTGACAGATCTGTAGTAGTGGCTATTAAAATTCTGTGTAGCTCTGGCAAATCTAAAATCCAAATCTATGCCTAATATATATGAATTTAGGGGTCAAGGAAAGAGGAGAGAACAAAGAATACAGTTTAAGGCAGTAAATACTCTGTCCCTAAATTGAGTGTATGTCTTAAAATAACTAGTGAGAGCCAAGACTTAATGTATCAATATTTTTTAATAAGAGAATTGAGAAATTCTGATGATAAATTCTGATTAGATGCCTTTGTTCCAGGAAACTTGGTGAAAGGCTTTAATTAAAATTATAATACCTATAATTCCAATAATCCTTTTTAAACTGAAGGTTATATTTTACATTTCTGTGGACTAGCGGGGAGTATCCTCAAAGTAGAGTCAGTGATTAGGGATTGGGGGAAAGAAATGTAAGTCTTTTTTTATGTCTCAGAGAGCTAGCTAGTTTTAGTTCCTAGGGTAGGAATAAGGAATAAGGAATTCATTAGGGAGAGGCATGATAATCATTCAGGAGTAGTTAAAACCTTAAAGGTAAAATGCAATTAAAACTAATCTTCTCAGACCTGCTGTAAAATAAGGAACTTGAATTGTATTTTATTAAAGAATATCAGGATTTTTAAGGGTCTTATTTAGGATCTTATCTCTCTGAGTATAAAACAGTTTTCCTTGTTTTCATAAACCAACAAGATATATTTGCTAGACACCTTACTGTTGACTTTTGTTTTATTTTTAAAGTGGGAACAGATGAATCCCAGGAGAGCAGCATGACAGATGCGGATGACACACAACTTCATGCAGCTGAAAGTGATGAATTTTAACTTGTGGAAATCAGACTTTTGCAACTGGATGTGTGACTAGTGCTGACATGTTTCTTGTCCCTCCATATACTGAGTCTTCACTCTGGAGCCGGCATTGTCATCATCCATCACTTACACCATGAGTGTGCCACTTTCAATGGACCCTGACTGTACACAGAATGAAAGGCAGTGCAATATTTAGCTGCTAACAAGACTGGCTCCTTTACCAGTATGAATGACAATTTAGGGGGGAAGGGTGGGGAACTTTCTTTTCTTTTTTTCTTTAATCTCCCTTTGTTGGAAAGCTATCATGGAAGGAAGAGTTATGTTTTATCTTGAAGGAACCGTTAGATATGGAAAATAGTGATGAACCAGAATTTCTTGGTCATTTTTCCAAAAATTTGTTTTTATTTGGTTCTGTTCCTGATAAACAGAGTGACTGACCTTCATTTCTAGGTTCTTCAAGAATGGTGTTAGCAAGTGCCAGATGGAACAATAAAAGACATTGCCTATAACAGTAACTTGATTGCCAAGGAATGTAAATTACCTTAAACTTGCAGTGTCTCTTATAAACAAATGTAATGGGCATATTGGAACTCGTATGTAGGAATCAAATATCCCTCCATACAGTGTACACTTATTCTTGGCAAGAATGCTTTAATGTCTAACCAAGAATTTTAATTTATTCATCTTGCTTCAAAGTGTTGATCATTGTTGTCTTGGTATTGCAAACTTTAAAATTGGTCCTTACCATATTGCCTCTTCTCTTTGAGCTCTGTGGGATCACCTTTAACATTCAGAGATGATAGAGTGGTTCCCCACTGAAAAGCCAAAACAAGGCCCTTAATAACCGTTTAAGATCACCGTAAGAATCAGCATGAGAACACTAAAGTGGAGAGATTTTAAGAGATCATGATAGTGAAAGCCTTAATACCATCAGAATTGTACCATAACCTTGAAGCTATGTTTGTTCAAGGCAGTATCCCTTTGACTTTTCTGAGTGTTTAAGCAGAGTGCAAGAATGTGCGATTACCTTTGGTTGAGGTCATTTCCATTCTTTTTGGCTCCCTGCTTCAGATTATTTTCACTAATGTGAGTCACCAAAACATTTACTGAGAGTTATTGGGTTTAGGATATTGGAAATTTTTAGGTTGGTGGGAAAAAAACATTCTTATGAAGGAGACAAGTTCTCTCCTGAGTTTGTCATAATAGGTTGGTGTCTTTGGAAAATGGCCACAATTTTAAAGATCTAATTATGCATATAAAATGGGAATTATTGGAATTTCACAGTAACAGATTTAAACAGTCTTAAATTGTGTATCTCCTTTATTGTAATGTTTTGAAATTTTTAGAGAAACTTTAGTTGTTAACATTTTATTAAGTGCCAATGTCAGAATATAACAAATTATAGTTTCTTATGAATGACAGGCCTACAATTATTATTTTGGATTATTCAATGAAGGACAAACTTATCTATTGGTTACCTGTATTTGTTAGTCAAGCTGTGAAAATAAGGTGGATTACAAAAGATGTGAAAAAAATTTTAGCCTGTAGACTCAGTAATTTTCTATCATTTACTGTTAATCTTTTTATTTGAACATGGATTAGATACCATTATAAATTAATTCAAGTCGGAGTATTGGATTAGGTATTGGGTGCCAGAGAGGTATTTAACTAAATTTCCTACCTAAATCTATGTGTATGTGCTGTCTAAAACAATAATTTATAAAGAAAAGGAAAGGTTGGGAATAAGTGAATATTATTAAAAATTCCCAGAGGCTAGCACTTGAATTCTAACAAATACTCCATTTTATTACCCATTAGTTCTATAATATTTAATTTTAGTTTCTTTTATTTTTTTTTTATTTGGCAAATCATAAGTCAGCTGTGTAACAGTATCAAATCTAGAGTTTCATAGAAAGCTTCGACCTGAGTTCTGTGTTACAAAGCCTGGAAAAAGCTAAGCTTAGAACATAATTTGCTGGAGTATAATTAGTTATCTTTTTGTAGTAGGAATTTTATGTCTTGTGCCAGAGGTGAGAGTCTTTCTGGTACTGATTTTGAGACCAAGAATAAAAAGATAGTTGTGAAAGGCACACCATGGCAATGGCTGCTTGAGGGACACTTTCAGCCCAAGTTTGGCCTGATTTCATTTTTCCTCATACCTACTTTCAAAGTCATTTAGAATTTAAAGCCTTATTTTCCACCTAAGTAACTCTTTCTGGCTTTTTTTTCTTTTCCTTTTCTTTTTTTTTTTTTGTTTTTGTTTTTGGTTTTTTGGTTTTTTTTGCATGAATGGGGATCGAACAACCAGAAGAACACGTTTTGGTCAAGCAAAATGTTTGCTTCAAATTTCAGAAGCTACTTTGAAGGAAATTAAAAATACTAAGTACTTTGACATGCTTTTTTCTCTTTCACACATATACATATATATATATATATGCACACACACTTTTGTTCAGAAGTTACGTTGTGGTGTTGGATTTATTTTTCCCCTTGGAAATGGTTCTTATCTCTGGGATTTTAGAAGGTTGGAATATTTTTTCAAGAGAACAATGGTACTCAAAATAATGAAAGGTGGTCCCTACTTTTTCTGTATTTCATTACTTTAAAATTTTTATTTTTTCCAAGAACTGCAAGTAACATTTGAACCATGCTGCTGTTGTACCTTAAACAAAAACTCAGTGATAACCAGTATTTAGTCTATTAAAAATGCTCTTTTTAAAGAAAAAAGTTTGGAAGTCTCTGATTAGCCAGAGTATAGTATGGATCTTCACTGAGAAATACGGTGACCCGTTTTCTTTGTGAAAACCTGGGAAAATGCAAGTGTGGGTGTGATGTGTGTGTTCTATTTGCATTGAAACAATGTAATTTTGTGTCTTTTTGCTTTTCCTGACTTATTTCAGAAATTGTACAGTCTTGGGGGGGAGTCTTTTCTGTTAATATATTTGCAATTCATTAAAGGATATGGAAAATCCAAATAAATTACTTTTGAAAGCAATTTATAATCAAGTTGTTAAAGCTATAGAAGAACTGTGCCATCTGTATTTTTATAGTAAGGCACAGCAAAATAGTGATGGAAATTACAGTTTTATGTTCCACAAAAGTCTAGGGCAATGTTTTCTCTAATTTTTTTTTTTTTACTTACATCCTCTTTTAATATATTTATATTTTAAATGCTCATATTCTTTTTTAGTATTATTTGGAATTTTGAAATAAATATTATGACAAAAACAATGGTAATTTTTAGAATATATTTTTTCAAGCTACAGAAGCCCCTTACCAGCAGCTGCAAATTTGCAAGTCAACTGCTTACTCTTTGATCATGTGATTTCTGAAATTCCTTTAAAAGGGACACAAAGCTATTTTGTTCCAATTAGAATCTATTTTTAAAAATCAAGATCTGAAAGAAGAAAAATATAGAAACTAAATTTTATTTTAGTTTGAAAATCTTTTTTTTTTTTTTTGGTATCTTGGAGAAAGTGTAGAGAGCTGAATGGTTTTATTCAGACTTGAATAAAGGGCAGTAACAGGGGAAAAACACATGAAGTGGGGTGAGCTGGGCAGATCTGAGGGAACAACTCAGACTTTATAACCTTCCCTAGGACCTGCCATTTACTGTCAGCTGAACAAGGATAAATAGAAGCTTAGACATGGAACTGTTGGTTTGACTTGTTTAGCTGCTAACTCATGGTTCATGAAGGTTCAGTGTAGGTTTTATTTTTCTTTATAAGTGCAAACTTTGTTAAATAGCTATGTCGAATGAGATCTTGCTCTGCATATTGTGTTACTTGCTTTGTGGGCAGTATTTTCAGCCCTCAAAACAACTCTATAAGGAAGATATTATTCCGTTTTACAAAAGAGAAAACAGGTTCAGTATTAAATGATAGAGGTGGACACTTTTAGCATTAACGTATGTTCAAAACCTTGTGGTTAGTTTTGGACTTCCTCTGTATGTTTCAAGTCATATCTAATGTTAACTGTCAGGTGTCCTCTCTAGCATTTTTAAATACTTAGTCTATCTACCATAGAATATCATAGAAGTCCAGGTTTTACAGAGGAAACTTTATTATTAATCATATGTTCAAATCTATCATATGTCAACTTTCTTCAGTTCTTGCCCTTTTTATTACCAATTTTCCCTATCACCAGCATCCTTTTTATATTCAACACTGTTAGAGAAAAATTTATTTATGACATTTGCTAAAAATGATAAGGCAGAGTTTATTCAGAGAGGGCCAGGGACATAGGTATAGGGATCACTGCAGTAGGGCCTTGCATTAGGGGAGACAGGTGGGACTCAACTCTGACTCCAACAGGGACAAGTGGAGATTTGTATCCAAGGAGCAGGGTGGGGTCAGTGGATGTAAAATTAATAAGAGAAAACATCAAGGATTAGGGGTTTCTGGCTAAACTGACTTGATAGGATTATTGCTGAAGACTGGCCAGGTTGATAAGATACCAAGGGTGGAAGATTTTTGCTAAACTGATACAGCAGAATTGCTATTCAAACTATATTCTACAAGGACAGAAGGAAGGCTGAGGTCAAGCCTAGTTAAAAAGCACTTAGGAGTCTGACTAAAGTTTTGGCCAAAGGAGAGAGTCTTTGTCAACACCATCTAAGTAGAATTTGAATGTGAGGCTAAAAGCTGTGTTTGAAGAGAAAATTAAAGAAAATGGGTAATGTAAAACTTTTCTTTTTTCTTTTGAGACAGGGTCTCGCTTTGTTGCACCGGCTAGAGTGCAATGGTGTCATAGCTCACTGCAACCTCAAACTCCTGGGCTCAAGCGATCCTCCTGCCTCAGCCACCCAAGTAGCTGCAACTTACAGGCATGCACCACCACGCCTGGCTAATTTTTCTATTTTTTGTAGAGATAGGGTCTCACTATGTTGCCTCAGCTGATCTTGAACTCCTGGGCTCAAAACAACCCTCGACCTTAGCCTCCCCAAGTGCTAGGATTATAGGCCTGAGCCACTGCATCTGGCCTATAAAACTATTTTTAAGAAAGCAAAAAAATATATAGTGCTTCACTAAAGTTTGAATAAGAATAATTGTGGAATCTAAGAAGAACAGTGGAGTAGAATTAAGGTTTCTAACTGTGTATTTTGAAAAAGCACTAAACTGATATCTAGAAAATGTAGATTTTGCCCCTCAGTGACTGGCCTTGAACAATTCACTTAAACCTTTTTCTCATCAATACAAAGATGATCTACTCTTCTTCTCACAAAGGACTTTTGTGAGGATCTAATATGTTAAGTTATCCTGGGAGTTCTTTGAAAAACTAAAGCACTATGCAGATATACCATCTTATTAATTGAGTGGAGATGATGTCATAAAAAACTGATTGAGTTGGTCCCAAGACATGATATCTGTGAGACAAGTTCACTGTAGAATCGTGAACTTTTGATCTAGAACAGGGGTGTCCAACTGTGGCCTGCAGGCCAGTTGGCCATTTACCTATTTCATTTTATTGGAACACAGCCATGCTCATTTGTTTACATATTGTCTATGGCTGTTTCTCACTTTATTGATAAAATTGAGTAGTTGCACAGAACCTGTATGGCCTGCAAAGGCTTAATATTTACTACCTGACTTTTTATAGAAAAGGTTTTATGACTGACCCTGATCTAGAACTTACAGCTGGGTTGGCAGAACCACAAATCACTCAAAGAACATGTTGTCTGAGGCGTTAGATTTTTCTCAATACTTTGCTAGTTAATACATCACTGAGGAAGATGCTACACAAGAAGCAAAATTGAGCAGTAGTTCTTAGTTTCTTAATAATGAAAAGATTTGATTGGGTAAAGGGATTTTCTTGTATATAATAGCACTCAAACTTATTGCTGGCTTGCAGCACTTAGACCAATTGATGCCACATCTGTGCCCATCATTTGTGTATCTTAAATAATCTAGCATTTGCTTTGTATTTAGCATTTGTGGAGCTCTTTGATATGAAAATAATCTCATTTCATCTTTACAGTATTACAAGGTGAGGCATGTGTTAACTATTTTATACAAGAGGAAACTAAAGCTCAGAGAAACCAAGGCATTTGCAAAATGAAGAAAATTTTTCCCAGGAACAATTTGTCAGACTTTTGCTTACATATTATTGGCTAGGACTGGGTCATATAATCATCCTAGCTGCAAAGGGGATGCTGGTAAATTAGAATCTGGTAGAGGCCGGGGGCAGTGGCGCGTCCCAGTTACTCTGGAGGCTGAGGTGGGAGGATCGCTTGAGCCCAGGAGTTCAAGGGTATAGTGCGCAATGCACCTGTCAATAGCCACTCCACTCCAGCCTGGGCAACAGCGAGACCCCATCTCTAACAAAAAAAGAAGAAGAAAAGTAAAGAATAGGTTTGCCATGACTGGCTTACATGAATCATGATTTATATCTTGGGGTTGGACACAAAGAAACTGGGATTTTGTTAGCAAAGAAGAAGGGAAATGGCTGTTGTCTGAGTAGCCCAGGGCACCTGCCACTACTATAAAGGAGTCACTGCTTTTGTAAGTTGATCTTGTATTCAACTTCATGAACTTGTATTCTAAGAATTTGTAGAGTTTCTGTTTAAGCCATTATATTGTCTACAAATAATGATGTTAATTTTTTAAATGCTTTTATAAAATACCTCCTTTCATTTTGCCTTTTTTTTTTTCTTTTGCGACATGGAAGGTCATGCTGTGTCACCCAGGCTGGAGTGCAGTAGCTGTTCACAGGCGCATGGCATACTGCAGCCTCCAACTCCTGGCTTCAAGCGATCCTCCCACCTCAGCCTCCCAAAGTGCTAGGATTACAGGCATGAGCCACCGTGACTGGACTTTTTTTCCTTTTTTATTTGCCATGCCAGGATCACCAGTATTATATTGAGCAATAGCAGCCTTAGTCCCCATCTTAAAGAAAATGCTTCTTAATTTTCTCAAATTTGACATTTACTTTCAACTCGATACAGTCTAAAGCCACCAATGCACAGCGTGTTACCTTTGCTAATCTCCTTGCCATTCTCAACACTCGACTCGTCTTCAACCACCATTTGTAACCATTGGTAATATCATTCAAGATACCTTCTTTCTACTGCTAGTTTTCAGTGGTTTTCATCATGACTAGGTTCTGAAATGTATTAAGAAACGTTGAGACTTCAGGGGCTGGGGAACAATGGCAGTAGCCTAATTATTAATACAAATCTGTCCCACGCCCACTCAAAACAACCATAAAATCAAGAACAAATAAAAACTACGCAGGGCTCATGCCTTCACTACCAGGAGAATACTGCAACTTCAAATTACCTGTCAGGAAAAATCTTCCAACAGGGATCCTGCTACCACCATAATAAGCCTGTGGGTGTGCAGGGTGAAGAAAGAGAAGTCAAAGCACTCCATGGGACACAGCAGAATGGAGTGAAGGACTTAGAGGAAGCACAGACAGAATCTCCAGGAAAAAAGGTGAAACGAACGCCAAATACTGGACGCAGGCTGTGACTTGGTAGATGACAGCCCTGGCTTTGGGGAAAGGGTTTGAAAATGTATAGGACCGGGAGTGGCAACCTAGTAGAAGCCGTGTTTCCGGAGGAGAATCAGTTGGGGGTGGGGGGTCAGGTAGTGAAAGGAAAAGGGGAAATGCTAGACTAAAAGAAAAGAGAAACAAGGCCCGCCAAGCTTTTCTCCCACCCCCACCAACAAAATCTTTAAACTGCGCAAGAGGGCAGAACTGACAAATGAGGACACTCAAATTAGGAATTTTGTGAATGGAATGATTTGGAATAAAGTGGGCCCCACATCTATACAAAACTATTGCAAAAAGTCAGGAAATGTAAATTAAACATTTTCGGCTGATGAGGTATCCCCCAAAAACAACCACAAAGCTAAAGAAAAAGAAATATCCTGGCATATGAGAAAGTGGAAAGTCACCTTAAATTGGAAAAAAAGGACAAATGTTGATACATTTGACTACATGAAAATAAAAACCTTTTGCATGGCAAAAACCATGAGACAAATGACAAATTGGGAAGAAATTTTCCCATATACCACAGATAAAAGGCCAATAACTGCTAAAGCATAAAGAATTTTTACACTTTGGGAGGCCGAGGTAGGAGGGTTGCTTGAGACAAGGAGTTTAAGACCAACCTGGGCAACATAGCAAGACTCGGTCTCTACCAAACTAAATAAATAAATAAATAAACCGGGCATGGTGGCACATGCCTGTAGTCCCAGCTACTTAGGAGGCTGAGGTGGGAGGATTTCTTGAGCCAAGGAATTTGAAGTTACAGTGAGCTATGGTCACACCACTGTACTTCAGCGTGGGCAACAGAGTCAGATCCTGTCCCTTAAAAAATAAAAGTCAAAAAATTTGAAGGGAAAAAGACCAAAACCCATAGAAAAATGGGCAAAAGACAAGAACAGACAATTCACAAAAAGATATAAAAATGGGCCTTAATCATGAAAAGTTGGTCACCTTAATAATAGAAATGCAAATTAAAACCACACTGACATAAAATTTCTCACCTAACAGACTAGCAAAAATTGAAAACTTGACGATACGCTCAGTTAGCAAAGCTGTGGGGAAACTCACTGGTGGTGGGAATGCTAAATGGTACAACCCCTAGCGAGAGGAGTTGGGCAGTATCCAAACTACACGTGCATCCCTGCTTCAACTGAGCAATCCCACTGCCAGGACTTAATCCTGAACGTGCAGCTCAACAGCATGAAAATACATATGCATAAATTCATTCATTACTTAAATGTAATTGCAAAATATTGTAAACTACTCAAAATGTCCAAGCATAAGAGGTTGGTTAGATAAGCTGTGGTACACATACAACTGTTGTGCACGCGGAGTATGATGCAACTGTGGAAAAGAATGAAGACGATCTCTATGAACTATTATGGACTGATTGCCAGGGCATGTTACTAAGTGAAAAAGTGAAAGTGCAAAAGAGCATGCTATCTGTTGTGCAAGGAAAAGGGGAAAATAAAAATATATGCATCCATTTGTTTATCTTTACAAAAGGAAAAACTGGAAGGATAAACCAGAAAATAATGAAGGGTTAGGTGAGGGGTGAGGAGGAAAGGATTTGGGAGGGAGTGACACGCCTCTGAGGATACCTTTTTGTAGTATTTTGACTTTTGATAGCATATTAGTATTCTACATATTCAAAAAACAATATAAAAATAGGAAGGGGGAAATTTTTAAATTTAAATCAAACTGAAACAAATGAACCTCATTGTATTTCAGATGAGCACCATAACCACACTGGGGAGGGAGGGTGGAGGGAAGAACTAAGAAGAACTAATCAAAGTAACTTAGGAGCACAATATTTGACTATATACGCTCAGTCTTGGGCAGGGCCAAGTGTGTGTTGGGGGCTGGAAAGGGGGATAAAAGTGCAAACAAATCCTGAAATCTTTTTAGTAGGTTTGCTTATTTTAGTGGAATGGATGAAATAATTCAGAAACTATTTTAGATATAGGATTGAATAAGTGAATAAATGTGTTGATATTGGGGACCAGGGTTCTCACTCTGGAAGAAGGTACACGTGAATATGGAGAGGAAGAAAGCAGGAAACCACTCTGTGGGGATTAATCGGAATTGAAATTATGTGAACTCATATACTTACATATACATTATGTACCCATGTATATATGTATATGTATATTTGTGGGTATGCACATGTATATGTGTGTATATGTGCATATATTTTCTAGCTCTGTCCACCGTAAGTGATAAAAAGCAAAGTCACCCCAGGAGTGATGAGCACACTTAGCCAGATCTTGCTCTCATGTATTTCCCCAGTAAAAGAACCAAGGCTCCTCAGAGAAATGGTTGATTCCAGGGCTAGGACAGGGAAAGCACCAGAGAAGCCTGGCACATCTTGTTATGCCAGAAAGTGAGGAAGGGCTTTAAAAAAACAGAAAAAAGATGGAGGATGGAGGCATGTCACAAAGACACAGGAGCTAACTTGAAGGAGCTCCCACTGGCCAAATAGTAATAAATAATAAATGAATAAGTAAGGAATGAAGAAAGGGAGGGAGGGAGGGAGGCAGCGAGGGAAGAAGGAAGCAAGGAAGAAGGACACTCTTACAGTAGAATGCCCAAGGCCAACTGGTAAGTGTGGCGGGAGTGCTGGCCTCGATGTGTAACCATTACGGTAAAGATGGGATCAGGCCAGAATCGTCAATGGATGCTAAATCTAGAGGGTAATTTTGATGAGAAGCAGCAAATTTACATGGTTTTAATGTCTCCCCATACACAGCCAATTAGTTGCAAAGGAGGAAAAAGTAATTAACAGTGGAGAAACTAGACAATGCCTTGACAGCCTGGTCAAAATTATATCACCAATGAGAGACAAATGGATTTTGTATGCCTACAGCTGCAATATCCTGAGAGGGATACAAGATCATCCATACAGTATTCCAGCTGAGGATGCATATTGTAAATTTAAACAAAGGAGGCACCAAACAAAAAAAATAAAGAATTTTTTTTTTTTTAAATCATGGGAGCTGGCATGGTGGCTCATCCCTGTAGTCCCAGTGACTCGGGAGGCTGAGGCAGGAGGATCACTTGAGGCCAGAAGTTCAAGGCTGCAGTGAGCTATAATCATGTCACTCCAATCTAGCCTGATGACAGAGCAAGACCTTGTCTCTTAAAAAAGAAAAATCATGGGTGTGGGCAAATACACTCTTCGAAAATTTTAATGTCATAAGAGATAGCAAAATTCTGTGGAAATGTTCAAAATTAAAGGAAGTTAAGGAGACATGACAACTGGATGAACCTAGACTGGATCCTGTCCCGTAGGGTGAAAAAAATACTCCAAAGGATATCATTAGGTGAACTGACAAATTTGGAATATGGATGGTAGATTTAAGTATTATAAATTTATGAACTGTTAATATATGTACTCTTGTTATGTAAGAGACTATCCATGCTTTCTAAATATCCCTATTTCTCCTAAAAATACAGTGACGTATTTAGAGGTAAAGGGTCATGATGTGTATAATTTACCCTTGAAGGTTTCAGAAAAAATATATATATACAAATACATAAATATAATTATATAATTGTATATAATTATATAGATACACATATATAATTAAATGTATAGATATGTGCATATACGTATGTGTATATATGTTTGTATGTACATGTATGTGTATATATAGAGAGACAGCACATGCTCAAATGAGGTAAATATAAACAGTAGATGAATCTGGATAAAGGGTGTTCTTCGTACTGTTTATATTTTTACAATGTTTTGTAAGTTTGAAATTATTTCCAAATAAAAAGTTTCTTTAAAAAAAAAATCCTGTAACTTTTGTTATTTAGTCTATTACTATGGTAAATTACATTGCCAGATTTTTAGATGTTCAACTATCCTTCTATATTTGGGATAAACCTTCTTAAGATAAGGTAAAATGTTTTCCTTTTTTTAAAATGTATTTTTCCAGCCTGGGCAACATAGCAAGACCCCATCTTTACAAAAAATAAGAAAAATTAGCAAGGTGTGCTGGTGTTAAGTCTGTAGTCAACATCTACACAGGAGGCTGAGGCAGGAGAATTGAGTGAGCCCAGGAGTTAGAGGCTGCAGTGAGCTATGGTCGTGATCACTGCACTCCAGTCTGGGTGACAGAGCAAGACCTAGTCTCTAAATAAAATAAAAAAATAAAAATGTATTTTTACTTTCTGTTCTTATCAAAGATATACATTCATATAGTTTAAATTGTGCAGAAGTCTTCAAGATTGCAAAAAAAGAGTAGCCTCTTTCCCAAAAGGAGTCACTTTTATCTCTTTTACCAGGTTCTTTGGTAATTTATCTTAGTTCTCCAAAGAAACTGTTTGATTTTTCAGTTTTAAGAGTTATCTCTAGGCTGGGCACAGTGGCTCATGCCTGTAATCCCAGCACTTTGGGAGGCTGAGGCTGCGGGATCACTTGAGGCCAGGAGTTTGAAACCAGCCTGGGCAACATAGTGAGACCCTGTCTCTACAAAAAATTTTTTAAAAAGCATATGGTGGTATGTGCCTATAGTCTTATCTACGCAGGAGGCTGAGGCAGGAGGATCATTTAAATCCAGTAGTTTGAGGCTGCAGTGAGCTATGATCATGCCACTGCACTCCAGCCCAGGGCAACAGAGTGAGACACTGTCTCAAACAAAAGAAAAAAAAAGTTATCTATTGACTGCCTACTGAGGAAAATGTAGATCTGTTTCCTCCCTCCCTTCTCCCTGCATACATAACCTTCCCATCCTCCCTACAATATAGTTATAATTGTGATTAGAACAATATTCAGGGTTTACAATCCCAGAACTATTTAAATTCTGTTCACAACTGAGCCATATAACAACCCATGATTACCTTCCCTGTACAATTTTTTTCCCTAGATTGATTTGCTTTGTTTCTCATTGACTATCTTTAAATACTTATAATTAATTCAACTCTAAACTCTTTGCCACTTGTCCAAATCTCCTGTCAACATACTCAGTTGTATCAGTTATTCTATCCAATTTATCTCCTTGAAGTATTTTCTGTAGCCTTCAGAACTGCCTCTACCTGGACTGTTGCATTGTTCTTTACATAGCTGTCATTATTAGATCCTTTTCACCGTCGTCTTGCTCTTCTTTAATGATGGTTCTCCTGTTTCCTGTAACCAATGCATTCCTCTTCCTTCATTTGTACCCTCATTTTGGTAGAGGCTTCCTGAGAAATGGTTGAAATGAGGTGTCACGGGCTGAATAACCCAGGAAACAGATTCTGAAACAAAGATTAATGTACAAAGTTTTTATTAGAGAATACTCCTGGAATGAATATCTATGGAAGGGAAGGAAAGGAAAGCAGATGGCGAAGGTGAGCTATGGTGAAGTCTCAATGGAGGCCTCAACTGACTCTGGGCAATTCTGAAGCTGGATGTTTTAGGAGTATTAACTCAAGGTTAAACCTAAGGACTTTAGGTTCAGGATGTCAAAGGATAGGCAGTACAAGAGAAGTCACTGAAGACAACACTCTTGTTTAATAAACATTTACATTCATTTTCCTTCAACAGGTTAAGCAGGGAGCAAGCTAGTGGAGAGGGGCCTGGGTGAAATGGACACAATCTCATGTGAAGAGCCAGTCCCCCTCTACCTCGGCTGCTGCGGACTCCTAGCTGTTATGTCTGTGGTCTCTGCTACAGTCTGCACAGGGAGGTTGGAGCCATCTAACAGTCTGATCTGGATGTTGTGGTCTGCAGAAAATTCAATTTGGCATTTTCCACGAGAGACAATGGGAGCCTATCCTCTGCTCAATGCTCAGAGACTATATAACATTTATATTAAAACATTTACTAGGGGAACTGTGGAGTTTCAGTAGCTAGGAGTCTTAGCATAGCCATAGACCTTCATGAGAAATTCCTTAGGCTTTCTTGCAAATACAAATAACTTTTTTTTTTTTTGAGACAGAGTCTCACTCTGTTGCCCAGGCTAGAGTGCCATGGAGTCAGCCTGGCTCACAGCAACCTCAAACTCCTGGGCTCAAGAGATCCTCCTGCCTCAGCCTCCCGAGTAGCTGGGACTACAGGCTTGCACCACCATGTTTGGCTAATTTTTTTTTTTTTTTTTTTTTTTTTGAGACAGATGTCTTGCTCTGGTTTCGAACTCCTGGCCTCAAGTGATCCTCCGGCCTCAGCCTCCTTAGTAGCTGGGATTAGGGGTGTGAGCCACTGCACCCAGCTGATTCAACACCATCCCTGTCAAAATCCCAACTGCCTTTTTTTGCAAAAATGGATAAGCTGATTCTAAAATTCATATGGAACCTCAATTAGACAAAACAATCTTAAAAAAGAAGAACAAAATTGGAAGACCCATGTAGATTCAAAACCTAATTCAAAGTAACAGTTAACAAGATACTGTGGTACTGGCATAAGGACTGACATAGAGATCAATGGAATAGAATTGAAAGTCTGGAAATAAGCACTCACATTGTGATCCACTGATTTTTGACAAATGTGCCTAGTCAATTCAATGGGGGAAGTGTAGAAAGAATAGTCTTTTCAACAAATTGTGCTGAGACAACCAGATATCCACATGCAAAAGAATGAAGTTGAGCCCTTACCTCACACCACATACAAAAATTAACTCAAAATAGATTAAAGACCTTTGTTTGTAAGACACTTGTTACAGTGAAAAGTATAAAACTCTTAGAGGAAAACATAGACACAGATCTTTATGACCTTGGGTTAGGCAAGTTTTCTTAGATATGACACAAATGTTTAACATAGAGTTTCCATATGACCCAGCAATTCTACTCCTAGGTGTATACCCAAGAAAAATGAAAACGAAGAAAAACTTACAAATACACACACACACACACACCCCTCCCTCTCTATTTCTTCAGAAAGACCTGAATGTTTTGCATCCATAGTGTAAGAACAGGATGCCACAAGAAATGAATGACCAGAAAACAAGAAAAACCTATTGGAAGTTAAAAAATATGATGGCCAAAATAAAAATTCAGTGGAAGATTTAAAGATAAAGTTGAGGGAATCTCCCGGAATGCAGAATTTAATAGGCAATGAAAAATAGAAAAGATAGAAATGGAAGATTGGAGTAGCAGCCTAGAGGTGCCATACCAGGCCAACAAGAATTCCGGAAAGAAAGAACAGAGAAAACAGACGAGAGGGAATTCTTAAAGAAATAAAATAAGAAAAATCTCCAAACTTAAAGGATACGTGCCCCTGAAAGGAAAGGGCTCACCAAGGGCTCGACAAAAGGAATGGAAGAGACAGAATTACACCAAGACACGTTGTCATAAAATTTCATAACACTGTGGACAGAGAAAAAAGTCACCCCCAGGAATGAGGATTTTTGGACTTTACCACACCAATACTGGGACCTTTAAAATTATGAGGTATTTTGATTTTCAGTCTAAACCTATGTATCAAGTCGAGTGAGAAGTAAGACTACTTTTAGGCTGGGCACGGTGGCTCACGCCTGTAATCCCAGCACTTTGGGAGGTTGAGGCGGGAGGATTGCTTGAGGCCAAAAGTTCAAGACCAGCCTGAGCAACAGCAAGACTCTGTCTCTATAAAAAATAGAAAAATTAGCCAGGTGTGGTGGTGCGCACCTGTAGTCCCAGATACTTGGGAGGCCGAGGCGGGAAGATCCCTTGAGCCCAGGAGTTTGAGGTTGCTGTGAGCTATGATGACGCCACTGCTCTCCAGTTTAGGCGACAGAGTGAGACCCTGTCTCAAAACAAACAACCAAACAGAATCGCAGCAGGGAAGGGCTGTGAGGAATGTCAATATGCAAGTTCAGGTTCAGGAGGAGGAGTTATCAGAAACAGAGGGGGAAAACCAGCAGACTTTGGTTCTGGGAACAAAGGCATGTTTTTAAACGAGAAAGAGAACAACGGTGCCTAGTGCTGCCGTGAGGTCGGGCACAATGTGGATTGGAAAAGGTTCACAGGAGTTAAGATTGGTGACAAGAGTTGTGTCCATAAACTGAAGGAAGGATGATGGAAAGCGGAAAAGTGTCAACAAAGGGGGTGGACCCCTCTGTGGAGACGTTCGACTGTGAATTGGAAGAGAGCATTAGGGTGGAAGCTAGAGGGGAACGTGGGGCCCGGCAGGTTTATTTTTTCTCCCTCTGCATTCTCTTCCTTGAGCGATTTTGACCCTTCCCGTGGCTTCAGCTACAAACTACCTACTTCTAACCAGCATCTTTCTTCTAAACTATTAACATTTATCCAACTGCATAATAGCAACAGTGAGAATAATGATACTTACAGAGTGAGGGCCTGTGATGAGCATTTCACATCTATTACCTATTGTAATCCTCTCAGCGCCCCTGAGAGCGAGGTATCATCCTCCTTTTAGAGAGGAGGACACCGAGGATCAATGACTAAGCAGCTTGCTCAGGCTCCAGATTACGGGTTTCAGAGCTAGGCTGGGATTCAGACCCACCTTCTGCTGCTCAGGCTGTGGGCCACTGCCTACTGGTCAACTTTTGAAACTATTTCTGATGTCCCACAAATATCTCAAACCCAAAATGCCAAAAGCTACACCTGCCTCTCAAATCTTCTTCATTCTCTCTCTCTGTGACAGGCACCCTCCTCCCCTCCCTCCTTCCCTTCCGTGAGTCACTCAAAGCTAAAAGTCTGTAAGTCATCTCAGCATCCTGTCCCTCATCCCACCAACAGCCACCACACCCTGGCAGTTCTCTAGCTACCTCTTGGATTTGGCACGTGCTCTCCGTTCCCCGCTGATGCTGTCTTATTGCAGGTCCCTGTGATTTCTCACCTGGCTTTCGGCAGCAGCCTCTAACTCCTCTCCCTGACTCCAGTCTTGCCCTCTCTGACCCATTTTTTATATCACCCATGGTGATTTTTCCAAAATGTAAATGTGACCACATCCCTTGCAGACTTAAAACCCCTCAAAGGGGTTTCACCCACCATCTCCAGGGTGCAACTTATACCTCTCAGCATGACATGTAAGGCACTCTGCAAATTGACCTCACCCTTTTCCTGGTCAGTGGTTCTCAGAGTGTGGCCCTCAGACCAGCAGCATTTGCTGATAGGCCCACCTGTGACCCACTAAGTCACAATCTCTAGGGACGGCGCTCGGGAGACTATTTAAGCATGTGGTTTTTATGCACATTAAAGTTTGAGAACCACTATTCCAGATTCATATCATCTTGTTTCCTTTTTTGAATGCCATGATTTAGCCTCACTAAACTATCAGTTTCTGGAAAGCGGTAAGTTATCCCTCTCCTTCTGGAATGTGCACATGCTGTTCTGTCCCCATGCTTCCCTCTAGCTCAGCCCTTATCCTGTTGTACTGGCTTTGCCTGTTTTTGTCTGTTTTCTCCACCTCTGTGCAACACTTGAAGGCAGGGGCGCTGTCTTATTCATTTTCACAGCTTCAGAGCCTGGCAGTGCCCGGCACACAGCAGGCGCTCAATAGCTGTTAGTGAACACGAGGTTGAGATGAGCAGAAACCTAATTGTTAAAAGCAGGCAACAGTCAGCCCCAGGGATTCACGAGGGAGAACACAGGAGCCTGTGCTGTTACTTAGGAATAAAGGGAGTCAACTTATACCTACCCGCATTTCACTCCAGCCCTACTAGTTATCTCTGCCCAATGATCTAACTAAATTGATGCCAGTGGGAATAAAAGGATATCATAGAAATGTGATAGTGGAAGGGAAAATAAATGCAAATGGGTGGGTGTGGGGGCAGTCTATACAGTTCAGCATCTCATCTCTTCTTATATTTTAATCCAGAAGGGCAGAGCCCTAAGGACTGAACAACAGCAACAGCATTAGCCAACCTTTACTGAGCGCCTACTATATGAAGGACTCCCTATGTTAATCTTTACAACCACCCTGGGAGGTAGGTATTACTGAGAAAACTGAGAGACAGGACCATTAAATATTTGCCTAAGATCCTACAGCTGCAACATGGTAAACCCACTGCTGTTGGAACTTGCTGTTCAGTGAGTTACAGGGCCCCAAACTACATGCCTACCCCTGCTGCACACATATTGATCTGTCCCAGTGAGATTTACAGGCACAGGTGAGTGGATCAACCAAACAGAAGGAACAGGTCTTTTTGATAATGGCTCAGGTGACTAGAAAACATGAGCTGTTATTATTGTATCACAAGATCTAAATGTTATTGTTGGGACAATAAAACTTGGGGGCACAATTTGCTTGTTCACCTAATATAAGCACCCATGGTCACCTGAAACTCTGTTACCCTAGCTCTCATCACAGTGTATTGTGATTATCTGTTGATGATGGAATTTGGTTTTCCTGTTTGTGCTGCTCCTCTGGCTTAGCACCTGCTTCGTGCAAGGCACTCCAAACGAGGACCAGCCTGGGACTAGCTAATCTTGAACCAGCACAAGCTCCTTCAATTCACCTGCTCTGTCTAGTCATCAAGATTTTCTCTAGTTTCTCTGTAAAATACTATATAGAATTCTATGTATGGAAACTTAAAAAAAAGATGGAAAGGCCAAGTTTACTTTAGACACTGTAGTTTAGAATTCAAACTCCTGTCCTTACCTTGGAATATCGCATTAGATACTTATGTGCCTGACTGAGGAAAAAGAACTTGTAACTAATCTTATCCCCTTTATATTCTTAAAAAATATTTCAGCTAACAATTATTTATTTAGGCTTCTGTGCATTGCATAAAATAAAATATAGAAGACAGTTTCTACCCTCAAGGAGCTTATGATTCATTTAAAATGTCTATTTTTAATAAATGATACATTGACATGGTTCAAAAACTTAAAAATATTCTCCTCTCCTCTCATTTTCCAGCTACTTGTTTCTCCTCCTTGGAAGCAGCTGGTGTTATTTAATCGTATATCCTTCCAGAAACATGTTTTAAGTGTATAGAAGTACATATGTAAAGACATTCTTTTTCTCCTTCCTTATACAAATGGAAATATGTCATAAACATTGATACTGGCTGGTGCGGTGGCTCACACCTGTAATCCTAGCACTTTGGGAGGCCAAGACAGGAGGACTGCTTGAGCCCAGGAGTTTGCGACCAGCCTGAGCAACATAGAGAGACCCTGTCTCTGCAAAAAATA
This sequence comes from Daubentonia madagascariensis, assembly GCA_023783475.1. Lineage (NCBI taxonomy): Eukaryota > Metazoa > Chordata > Mammalia > Primates > Daubentoniidae > Daubentonia > Daubentonia madagascariensis. Next base: position 17,069,118 of record JAKFHU010000487.1, read on the forward strand.
GAAAAATTAGTAGGGTTTGGTGGTATGTGCCTTGGTCCCAGCTACTCGGGAGGCTGAGGCAGGAGGATGGCTTGAGCCCAGGAGTTGGAGGTTGCAGTGAGCTGTGATGACGCCACTGCACTCTAGGTCAGGCAACAGAGCGAGACTCTGTCTCAAAAAAAAAACAAAAAACATTGATACCTATTTTCCCCACTTATATCTCTGAGATCACACTCTAGCAGTACAGGTAGGTAGGGTTTCCTCTCTCCTTTTTATGGGTGGATACTATTCCATTGTATATTTGATGATAACTACTAGCAATAATGATAATAACATTAAATACTTATGTAATAGGTGAAGGCTATTCTAAGAGTCTTATATTAGCATATTTAATCCTCTTAACAATACCATGAGATAGGTATTATTGTTATTCTTATTTTACAGGGATGGAATCTGAGTACTTACTCTTTAAGTAACTTGTCGAATGTCACACAATTAGTGATTGAAGGACAGGACCAGCCCCTAACTTGTGGGGCCCAGTGCAAAATGGGCCCTCTTGCTCGAAAAGTAAGAAAAGGTTCCATTAAAGGTACTAAAATATAAGGCTTTTTCCTTTCTTTTGCCATCTCTGTCTTGACTTGTTATGGTGTTTATTTGCTATTTAACATTATTCTAAGTAAAGAAAAATTAAAAATTTAAATCATTAGCATGAATTTTACCATCCATCTTTATATTGTACAAAGGCAGCTTTACAGAGCACTTAATCTGTATATTGAACCACCAAAATTATACAATTTGTGTATATATATATTTTTGAAACAGTCTCTCTCTGTCGCCCTGGATAGAGTGCAGCGGCATCATTGTAGCTCACTGCAACTTCCAACTCCTGGGCTCAAGCCATCCTCCTGCCTCAGCCTCCGGAGTAGCTGGGACTACAGTTATCCACTGCCACGCCCATCTAATTTTTTCTATTTTTGGTACAGATAGGGGTCTCACTCTTGCTCAGGCTGGTCTCAAACGCCTGAGCTCAAGCCATCCTCCCGCCTTGGCCTCCCAGAGTGCTAGGATTATAGGCGTGAGCCACCGCGCCTGGCCTACAATTTGTATTTTGTAGCTTGTACTTGCACGTGTGTTTTGTTCTTATCAGAACAGTGGAAATGCTGTACAAAAGTAACTCGACTGTTTTGATTTCACTTGACAAATCCACGATCTACCAACACTCTGTGCCTTCAGCTTACTGATGAATAAAGAAGGCCTGAAAGGAAAAGGAATTATGGGTTGCCTTCCTTTTCCTTCTTTGTCATTATTTTCAGTATAGGTGATTGGCTAATATAGAGAAATAACACAAATAAGGAAGGATGGGATGTGCTTCCTCGGTCCTTCATGTTTCATAGCATGCTACTGCCTTCTTTCTGAATTCAAAGCAAGTCCTAGTTCAAGTGGAAAGCATGGTCTCGCAGGTCAGTGTCTGGCTTACTCAGTCTCAGTCATACAAGTAACACACTTACCTTGTACTCACTTTGAATCTTGCTGAACTTCCATGCATCACAAGTTGACCAGAATTCTGTGCTCATAGTATATCACAAAGGCTGTATGCGAATGGGACAGCAAATTGTGCATATCTCCTCAAAAGTAAAATTATTAAGAATTTCAAGACGGCAACAGCAAAGTGTATGGCCCTTCTGAGCGTGGGTCCCTGTATGACTGCACAGATCACACGCCCATGAAGCCAATACTGGTGACAGAGCAGGGTTTGAACCATAACTTATTTAACCAGTCCTTTAATAAAGTGCATTTAGGTTTTATTTCCCCCATCTTTTGCAATGACAAATAATGTTTCTTAAACAAGCCATTAACTGTATATATACAGGGTATCAAAAAACTTGGAAGCGGGGAAAATATTCTATTTTTTTCATTTTACTTAATGTGCTCTGATATAATCTTAATTATATTCTCTGGTTGAGATTCAATCCTTTTTCCTCATGAGCAACTCTGTGATAATAATGAAATAAATAGCCCATGTTTCTAGGCTTTTCAGAGCATGTATCAGTAGGATAAATCCTAGGGCACTAAACAGTGCTTTCCACATAGTAGGTACTCAATAAATACTTAGGGGAATGAATGAATAAACTACTAGAGGTGGAATTGCTAAATTAAAGAGTATATGAATTTGTAATTTTGATGGCTATTGCTTAATTGCTCACCATAGATATTGGAACAATTTCTGTTTTCACCAGTGATGTGTAACAATGGCTATTTCCCACGCCATTGCTAACACAATATTAGCAAATATTGTTTATCTGTTAGTTGAAATGATATCAAATGATGATCTGTTAGTTGAAAATGAAATCTCAATGGAGTTTTAAATGCATGTCTTTTAGTGAAGTTGAGCATATTTTCATTCCTTTAAGAGTCATTTGTATTTTCCTTTTTGTGAAATTCTGTCAAATACTCATATACTTTGTCCATTTTTCTACAGAGATTTTAAAAAAATATTTTTATTGTGAAATATAATATACACATAGAAAAGTATATAAAACTATTTTTGTACATTTTAGTGAATAATTATAGAGCAAATACTTGTGTACCCATCAAAAAATGGGTACTAATACTACTGGTCAAAAACTAGAACTCTGTCAGTCACTTAGAACCACAATTTAACTATTTTATGTTTAGACATTTGGGGTGCTTCCAGTATGGAGCAATGAGGAACAATGCTGCTATGAATACTTTTGTACAGTAATCCTGATACTTAAAATTCAGCAATTCCTTATAATATACATCTGGTAGTAGGACTGCCGGAATATAGAATACGCCTACCTTAAATTTTATTAGATTATATCAAAGTCTTTTCCAAAGTGGCTGTACCAGTTTACACTCCCACCAGCAGTGTGCAAGGGCTGCTGGTCTTTATTGATTTATATGAGGTCTTTATATACAGCATTATGGAAATGGAAATTAGTTCTTTGTAATATGAGTAGCAAAATCTTTTTTTCTGAGTATACAATACCTTTAAAGAGACACTGATATTTCCCCCTAGAGTAATGAAAATGTAACTGGAAGAAATGGAGTATTCTAATTTAGAAACACTTAAATGAAAAAACAAGTGTTCTGGGTTAACCTTCTTATTGCTCTTAATTTGCATTGCTCTTAATCATCCATGTCATTAATACAAATAATCATACCAGAAATTTTCATGGAATGCCATGGAATACAAGATGCTAAATATAATAATAATAATAATGACAGTTAAAAATTGAGTGTTTAGGCAGGGCGCGGTGGCTCACACCTGCAATCCCAGCACTCTGGGAGGCCGAGGCGGGAGGATCGCTTGAGCTCAGGAGTCGGAGACCAGCCTGAGCAAGAGTGAGACCCCATCTCTACCAAAAATAGAAAAAATTAGCTGGGTGTGTGGAAAGTGCCTGTAGTCCCAGTTACGCAGGAGGCTGAGGCAGGAGGATGGCTTGAGCCCAGGAGTTTGAGGTTGCAGTGAGCTATGAGGATGCCACGGCACTCTACCCAGGGCGACAGAGTGAGACTCTGTCTCAAAAAAAAAAAAAAATTGAGTGTTTAGCCTGTGCCAGGCACTTTTTAAATCCATCATATATATTAACTAATTTAATCTTCACAACCCTAAGAGGTAGGTACTATTTTTTGCTCCATTTCACAAATGTGAAATAAGGAGCTGGACTCAAGGTATTTTCTAGGGCTGATTTAAGCAGAATTATTATAATAAACTCAGAGGGAAGATTCTTAACTGACAAAGATGCTTCCTTTTTATAACGTGTTTCCTTCTTGGGAATGAATGATACCCCATCCTGGGCTCCTTTTCCCCATCCTCTCAGCTCTGCAACATGCCCCAAGCTTTCCCTCTCCCTCTCCCTCTCCCTCTCTCTCTCTCTTTTTTTTTTTTTTTTTTGAGACAAGGTCTTGCTCTGTCACCCGGGCTAGAGTGCAGTGGCGTCATCATAGCTCACTGCAACCTCCAACTCCTGGGCTTAGGTGATCCTTTTGCCTCAGCCTCCCGAGTAGCTGGGACTACAGGCTCACGCCACCACACCAGGCTAATTCTTCTATTTTTGGTAGAGACGGCATCTCACTCTTGCTCAGGCTGGTCTCCAACTCCTGAGCTCAAGGGATCCAACCGCCTCGGCCTCCGAGAGTGCACAGATTACAGGTGTGAGCCACCACGCCTGGATCTCTTTTTTATTTGAAGAAAGACAAGATGTGTATATCTTTCTTCCAACCCATACTCACATTCCCTTGTTCTTTGTGTCACAGGGATGTCAGACATCTGCAGGCAGGATTGGGAACAGACAGTCTTTGGAGCCAGGAGAAGGGGATGAGAGAGACAAGGGATGAGGGGACATGGGAGTGTGGAGGGTGGGAAGGATGATGTCTTTAGGATGGGTTTCTTAACCTGGAGTCTACAGATTAGGAAATCCATGAATTTAGAACAGGAAAAATAACATGCCTTTATTTTTGCTAAAGTCCAACAGAAAATTAGCATTTCCTTCAGTTATGAATGGAGACAACAAGCCACAGTAGTATTAGCAGTACCTGTGACCTTGTCGCCAGTAGAAATCACAGATATTTTCGTATTGTATTACAGTTAATCGCTTCTCAGCCTTTTGGCTAAGATCAAGTGTATATTACAGTTGTTGCAGACATCTTAAAATAATATTTATGCTCATTTATGACCTCAAAATTATGATGGTCAGTAGGCCTGTCATTATTTATTATAATAATAAAAAGCACATGTATTACTATATTACACTTTTAAAAATATTTTGAAAACTGTATGTTAATATAGTTGGTTTCCTTTGAATTTCTATGTGTTTGTTATGTATTTAAAACATTCTGAGGAGTCTGTATGTGTCACCAGACTGCCAAAAGAGTTTGTGTCATGACAAAGTTAAGAACCTGATTTATGGATATTTTCTTGGTTTTCATGCTTATTGTCACATGGTTACCAGAGCCTAAAGAGGGTTCCTGAAGTGCGCCTCAAGAATTGTGAGGCTCTCACAGTTTTATACTACTCTGTTTTTCCAGAGACCCTTCCTCCCTTAGCTTTTATGCCTCTTCGGTATCCTGTTTTTCTTACCTTACTGACCCTCTTTCTGTTTCTTTTTCATCCTCCTGACTTTATTTATTTATTTACTTTTGAGACAGGGTCTCACTCTGTCGCCTGGCTAGAGTGCAGTGGCATCATCATAGCTCACTGCAGCCTCAAACTCCTGGGCTCAAGCGATCCTCCTGCCTCAGCCTCCCGAGTAGCTGGGACTACAGGCGCACGTGCTCCCCACGCTCGGTTAATTTTTCTATTTTTTGTGAGCTCAAGCGATCCTCCCGCCTTGGCCTCCCAGAGTACTAGGATTACAGACGTGAACCACCGCTCTGGGCCCTAATTTTTAAATTTCTTGTAGAGATGGGGTTTCACTCTGTCGCCCAAGCTGGAGTGCAGCGGTGTCATCATAGCTCACAGCAACCTCAAACTCCTGGGCTCAAGCGATCCTCCTGCCTCAGCCTCCCGAGTAGAGGGAACTACGGGCGCTCACCACCATGCCGGGCCATCCTCCTGATTTTAACTGTGGGTATCTCATTACACTTCTTTGGGGGAGTTCATCCTTTAGCATGTCATAGACTGCTATCTTTAGGCAGAGAACCCTAAATCTCCTCTGGTCTAGATTGTCCATCAACCCCCAAGTTCCATAAGTTCCGCTGTCTCTGGGACGCTTCCATTTGGTTTCACCCGTGGTAACTGGAACTGAACATATTAAAAACTAACATGCTTCCCCAAATCTGCGTGTTGTGCCAATTTTCCCGGACAAGTATTTTGTCTATCCTTAGATTATTTTAAAAATTAAATCAATTAATTTTTTTGAATAGGAATCTTTATGAATGGTACAAAAATAAAAAGATATAAAGGAGATGCAGTGAGATGTAAGTCTTCCTCCCACCTGGTTCCCTAGTCACTCAGTTCACCTCCCAGGAGGTAACCAGTGTTACCAGCCTGGAGAGTGATTTTTGATTCTTTCTTTTATCGACTATATCTCAAGTCCTTCCATGTCTGTGAGATGTGTGCCCTTTCTTTTCCAGGCCCTCGTGACCTTATATCTGGTTGACTTCATATATAAATATTTATACGTGATTATTTATATACATATATGAAATCTCCCCCTATGGCCTTCCGGCCTGAGTTTTCATCACGTCGCTTCCTGGATGAAGAACCCAGGGCCGTGAGGGGCAGGGGTTGGGGGTGATGGAGAAGAGGACTAAAGGGGACTTAGGTAGGGGGTTCAGAGTGGCCGCCTGACGTGAAGCTCTGCTGGGATTCCTACACCCATTCCTCCCACCTCAGGCCCTCTTCCAGTCCTGCCGTTTAAATGCCTCTCCTTTCCAAGGGCCCAGACAGAGACAGAGACAGCGAGATACAGAGACAGAGACGCCGAGACACCAGCATCTCTCTCCCCCTTCTGTCCCGCCCCACTGCTCTGACGGACACCATCCCTCAGCCAATAGCGTCCACGATGTGCTCTGGAAGGGCCAATGAGAGACAGAGGAGGGCGGAAGATTTCCCCGCCCCCACTTCTAGGCTTGGTTGAGCCGTGCAGGTAGGTCCGGGGCTGGGGGAGCCGCCGTTGGCATCGGTGCCCCTGGGGGTGGGGGCACGAGTGGGCAGGGGTGATGGTGGGGAAGGGGAGGCGGCCCCGACTGGGGGAGTCTGAAGGGGCGGCCCGGCCAGGAGGCGGGGGACCGAGGGGCCCGGGGAGCGGGCGCCGCCGAGGGCCCTGGAAGCGGCTGGGCTGGGGGAGCGGGGACGCGTGTGTGGGGCGCAGGGACCCCCGCGCGGCGCCCACCCGTAGGCCTGGGCCGCGGGCTGCGGGCCGAGTGGCCTGGGGGCCTGGCTGTCCCGGGGGCGGGCCGGGGCCGGGGGCGCCGAGCGGAGCCCGGGGCGCCAGGCCGAGCCGAGGTGGGACGGACCGACGCGGAGAGGAAGGGAGGCTGCATCCCACGGGCCGCCCCTCCTGAAGCGAGCCGGGGCAACGGCCGCAGGCGCCCCTGCCCTGAGCCCACCGCCCCATTCGCCCCCTCCCTAACAATGGGAATGGGGCAGAAGGAGTCGCCCCACTGCGGGAAGGTGTGTGTGGGGGGGTAGGTTTGGGACTGGGGTCCGAGGTGGGGGAGGGGTGAGAACGCAGGCTCTCCTCTTTCTCCTCTCCCGCCGGCTTCGGAGGGGGGGTCACGGAGGGACTATTACACCCGCCTGAGACTCGGGTCAGGAGTCAAACTCCCCCCGCCCCCCCATCCGATGAGCAGTGAGGAAAGTGATGCCAAGTCTTTGAAGCCGAAGTGACAAACGCGTAGCAGGAACAAATCCACTCCGGAGGTTTTTATTTCTTATTATTTTTTAAAAAATGAGAGTACTTTTCGACATTTATTTTTACAGAGGTGGGTGCTGTTATTTTTGTCCCTACTCGGGCAAGCCTCCATTTTAAGCGAAGCAGTAACTGGTTAAGCTGGAATTTTATTCAGGCCTAGGACTTGAACAAGAATCCCACAAGAGGTCATTTAGTCCATCCTCCTGCCTCCAGGCAAACTTACCTTCTTCCCATCCTCAAAATTAAGTTGTTTAGTGTGCGTTTAAAGATCTCTAGGGAAGAAGGGTCTTTTATTTGCTTGTAGTACTTAAGTCAAGATAGATTTTATTTTTCATGTAGAATCAGCTCTGAAACTTAATTTAAGCTTAAACTTAGGGCAGTTGGCATGGTCAGAGAGGTTTTAACTTACTAAATAAAATTAAATGTGGCAAGGGTCTTTTTTAGATGGTTAGTTAACAAATGACCTTTCAATAATGTTTATGAAGTACCCTCGAAAATCATTTTTTTCTTTCTGGGATTTTGGTTTTCTAATTCTTTGATAAGCAGTTTTACATTATCTAGAATATGTGTTACATGTTTATTTCTCTTGTTAGGTAAAGTATGTTTATACACATAGGGAGATACACATACACACATTTGCTCTTTTCTAAATCGGACTGTATTTTGTATACCTTTTCAGTATGGTGAGGCAAATAGTACTTCAGATCTCTGCCAAGATAGCTTAAACTTTGCATTTTCTTGATTATTTTTTAGTCTAAATGAAAGTCTTCTCTTTCAGATACCTTTCTCAAAACAAAAAAATTCCTACCTGCTCATACTTGGTGACCGAGGGAATTACTAAGACTCTCTTCTTGTTCATTTCTGAGTATTGTCTGAACTATTCCTGACACTATGAATGCTATTTGGATGCCTCTTAAGGTAAGATGTGTTTTTTTTTTTTTTAATTACTAGCCTCATTTTATTTTTCTTTAGAATTGAGAATATTCTAATTCTTCAATTTGCTATTCAGTCTCTTTACCTGACACTCTTCTCACCTCAACTCTTGTATTTGCTTCCTAGGATTGATTGGTTACACCTTACTTTGTGTTGCTACTGTTCTTGATTATTGGTGTTAAAATATTAATGAAGTTTTCAAATTAACTTCCATTATAATGATATCATCGTGTTTTTAACTTTATGACAACCTACATAGTTGTAAAGTTGTGTTCAATCCTAGTAAGATGGGTTGGCAATTCAGACTTCCAGGTCCATTTTCAAACAGGTACTTTAGAGTCATAGGTACTAGGGTGTGTCCTACTCTTGCAAATCAGTAGCTGATTCATGTGTTACAAAAGATGTGTCATTAACCATTTGTTTACTTGGAAACTTAATATAGTATATCAGACATTCTAAGACCTGCTGGTTTACATGTATGACTCTTTGGAGAGTCCTCCTGCTGTTCCCTAGTCCTTTGCATGAGATTTTACACTATTTTTCTCAACAGGTAGCACTTGTGTCAAGTTTCATCTCACAGGGTAAACCTCATTTGGGCAGTGTGGACAGTTGACCTTTAGATGAAAAAGCTCCTGTTGATGTGGTTCTCCAGTCTGTTTTGGCTTCTCCAATCTGTTGTACATAGATGGCCAAAGAACTCTCCATTAGGACTAAGTAGAGGGCAAAGCTTAAGACATGTGTAGGGAGGTAATGGGATGAAGGACGGAGAAGGATAAGGTGTGATGGAAGCCCTCCACCAGCTTCACCTTCCTTTGGAGTTGGATACTAGCATGGTTAAAGTGGTTGTGTGGTGATCTGCTCTGTGGAATTCCAGACTGATGCAGTGGATAAATCAGAAAATAATGCAGTCTGTGTAACCTAAATATTTGGACTTGTGGGAAATCTTTAGGTAATGTAGACTGAGTTCTCATCTTCATTTATATTTCAGCTGCTATTGTTGGATAATGAGTGTACATTAATATAAAGGAAGCCAAAGTGGCACAGTTTTTCCAGCCATTCTCCCTGTAGAGTTGAAGGGGTTGCGTGGGTAACACAGCCAGAAGTCCTGAACCCATAAGAATTGGGGAACCTGTATAAGAGTGTTTCTACTTCTTAGCAAGTGTTTAGCACCAGGACTTGGTGGCCTCTATGCTCTTTAGGAAGCAGGCAAGGGGATTGGGATCAATATATTAGACTTCATTTTACAGTTTCCTTGGTTTTAACTAATGTGTTAGGTACACGGAGGCCTGCTGTTGAAGATATCCATAATGTTTAAGGTTTTACCTCTAAATCTCTCTGAATCTGGGTTATAATGCAGTAACCCCCAAAGTTGTACCAAAGGCTACTGGTGTGGCAGGAATTCAGAAAGGAAGTCAGTGCTCCCTACTGTGTGAACTGCCACCTGTTAACTACTTGAGAATATAGTTGCGTGCCTGCCTTAAATTTATGTTCCCTACCAATCCTTTGATCAGTGGAAAACCTCTTCTAAGTCTAAACAAATTTTTTATTTGCTAACATTTTCCTCCTATTTTTATTACTTCAAAAACTTTAAAAATGTAGTGTTTGTTCTGGGCAGGATAGCATTGAGTTTGTGGGCTGGAAAATAAAAGTGGAGAAAGGGGAACTTTAGTCTCTTTTTTTATTGTGAATATCCTTAATACACTTCTGATATGTAGTTTCAGATCGGAGCTACTTATTTTTAAGTAAAAAGAAATGATAGGTTAATTCAAGTATGTACTTTGGAGCCCAAATGTTCATCTTCTGTAGTTCTAACGCTTCGTTTCCAGTTATCTTATTTTAGAATGAACTCTGTAGTTCTGTCTGGCATTGCTTACATGTTAGACCTGAGTATGTGCTTGTTTCCATGCTCAAAGAAAATGGCCCCCATACTCATTCACCTTTTTCACAAAACAAAGTACCAAAGGAAACATAAGTAATAAGGAAAAATAATTCCAAACAAAAACTCCTCAATTTAAGGCACTTTTGTTAATTAGAAGTTCCCTTAGAAATTACTCTTTATCCCTTTTTCTCTATATCAAGGGTCTGTACCTTTTTAAAGCCTGAATATTGTCAGCTATGACTAAGCAATGTCAATGATGTTTCTAGGTCTAGTTGTTAGGGTACGGGTGAAATGGGAGAGGAACAGGGAGAAGAAGGAGAATTTGGAAAGTTGGAGAAAAGAGCAAAATCAAGATAAGAAGGAGAGGAGAGATGCATGGTCTTTGGTGTGTGGCATGGAGTCACCATCATTTGTCTCAGCTAGCTCTTAGGGGCTGCTGGGTGCCTTGTATGCTAGACTGAACATGATGAAAGCGAGTAAAAAGTATTCTTGACAAGCAAAAGGACAGAATTAAAACGTAATTAAATATGATATGAAAAAATCTCCATGATAAACAGTTAAGTGATCAAAGCAAGATGCAAAACAGTATGTACAATATATTACCCTTTTTTTAAAAAAAAAGAGGAAAAGAAAATTTGTATTGGCTTGTATATGCATTAAAAAAACTTTAGAAGAATAAACAAGAAGATGGTGTCATTGGTTACTTGTTAGGTCTAGGAATTGGGCAGGTAGAGGACAAAATGGGAAGGGGACTTCTCATTGTATTATATCTTTTTACATTTTCTGATGTTTGCATCAAATTAAAAAATTAGATACAAAATTTTAAAAAATTTAAAAAACTCAATCCTTACATCTTTTCTTCTTCTATGTGGAAGTCAGAGAAGTGGCAAGAGCCCCAACTGAGAAAGCAGAATAATTCTTAAATAGCGGTTGAAGGGATACATACCTAAAGGGTCCCGTAATCTAGGACACGTGTTCTCTTGGGATCTTGAAGACTTTTGAATTTATAAATGTATATTTGTAGTATTGAACTGCAAGGTCAGACATTTAAAAAATTTAACTTGCCCTTAAAGTTTTAGCAAAAAAAGATTTTTATTGTTTATTCTTTCAAGTTGCTAATTAGATATAATATCAGCATTCTTGGCTGTGTGATCTTGGGTGACTTTTTTAATTGCTCTGAGATTCAGGGTACTCTTTTGTTCTGGAAATAACACTTCAGAGGACCTTTGTGTATATTATATCTGTAAAGGACATAGGGGAGTGTCTGGCTTAGTGAACTACTACTGTTGTTATAGTAATTACTATTAATAATAGTTCCTCATAGCCTACTGGTAAGAGTAGGGGCTCTGGGTGTGTGATGTTGGGCACATTCATTAACCTCTTAGAGTCTTCGTGTCCACCCTGGGAAAAAGGTATAATACCAAGGTCCTAGGGTGGACATGGACTCTGTAAGGATTAAGTGAGTTTATTGATGCAAAGTGCTTGGACTAGCACCTGGTAGGTGCTCAGTAAACATGAGCTACTAATTTTCTTTGTGATACCTGTTTGGTAGGGCTGCCGTAACAAAGTGACATAGGCTGAGTGGCTTAAACAACAGAAATTTATTGTCTCACAGTTCTGGAGACTAGAAATCTAAGGGCAGAGGCTTGCTTTCTCTGAAGGCATGAGGGCAGGATCTGTTTCGTGCCTCTCTTCTGGCTTCTGGTAGTTCTTTGGCTTGTAGCAGCATAACTCCAGTCTTTACTTACAGTTCTCCTGATGTATATGTCTCTGTCCAAAATTTCCTCTTTTTGTAAGGACAACAGTCAATTGGATTAGGGTATACCCTAATGACCTCATTTAAACTTGATTACCTCTGTAAAGACTCTTTTTCCAAATCAGATCACATTCTGAGGTACTGAAAGTTGGGAGTCCAACATATCTCTTTTGGGGGGGACACAATTCAACCCGTAACAGCACCCCAAAAGCTTTCTCATCCCCACAGTCTTTTTTTTTTTTTTTTAGAGACAGGGTCTTGCTCTGTCACCCAGGCTGGATAGCTCACTGTAACCTCGAACTCCTGGGCTCAACTGATCCTCCTCCCTCAGCCTCCTAAGAAGCTGGGACTACAGGCGCACACCAACATGCCTGGCTAATTTTTCTTATTTTGTGTAGAGATGGGGTCTTGCTATGTTGCTCAGGCTGGTCTTGAACTCCTAGCCTCAAGCAGTCCTCCCGCCTCAGCCTCCCAAAGTGCTGGGATTATAAGCATGAGCCACTGCAGCCGGCCCCACAGTCTTATGTCATTCATCATGGATGGTAGACCTTTAACATCTATACACAGGAAATGAAATTTTTGTGCAAATTGGTAGCATGACTTAAAGAAGCAGATTATTTCTTTAGGCTTCTCATGCATTTCTTTAATATATGTAGATTTTTGTTATTGAAACTTTAGATTTAGAAAAAATTGAAACTTTAGAAGATAAGATTATTCTCTCTTTTTTTTTTTTTTTTTTTTTAGTTATCAGTAAAATTCTGATAATAACTCCAAGGGATTTCCTGAATTTGTGAGAACTAGGCCCAGGGGTCTAGGGCCTTGGGAGCTAAGGATGTCCAATGATATGGGATTAGTACCTTCCTCCCCATGTGAATAAGAAGATATTTTGTATATTCAATCAGATGCCATATTTGAAGAAGCTGGCATGGTTATCCTCCAACACTTTGCTTCAAACTGTCATTTTTGGGGTTACAAATGGGTCACCCCAGAAATAGCAAGACTTTGAGGAAGTTCCTCCTCTGCCCTGACTGATTTGGCCAGCCCTCTGCTTCTTTTCTCCTCCTGTTTGTCTTTACGATAAAGTTTACACTTTTTAACGTAGAATATAGGCTGCTGATGATCTGGCTACTGCTGACCTTTCTGTTTTGTTTTTAAACATTATTTTTAAACCTTATCTTCGACTACTGGCCTGTAGTTTCCTCTCCTGAAACTTCTAGTATTAAGACTTAAAGTTATCATTTACATGAATCTTTCTCAAGGAATTACATGCTCCTCTGCCTCCTTAAAGAAAGTGGCCTGTACAAAATTTTGCCTTTAATGATAATCCAGGGGCCGGGCACAATGGCTCACACCCATAGTCTCAGTGCTTTGGGAAGCCAAGGCAAGAGGATTGCTCGAGGCCAGGAGTTCAAGACCAGCCTGGGCAACATAGCAAGACCCTATCTCTAAAAAAAAAAAAAAAAAATTAGCCAGGTGTGGTTGTGTGCCCCTGTAGTCCTAGCTACTTGGGAGGTTAAGGGTGGGAGGATCACTTGAGCACAGGAATTAGAGGTTATAGTAAGCTATGATCGCATCACTGCACTCCAGCCTGGGCAACAGAGCAAGACCCTGTCTCTAAAATAAATAAATAAATAAAAATAACAACACTCCAGAATGATTTATCCTCATTATGTCTGTCAGTTACTGTACTGTGCTGAAATATAATGTGCCTTTGGAGACCATAAAATATACTGTAGTAGTGGACTAACATACCTATTACATACTTTTGCCCATTTTTCTATATTCTTTTGCCTATCATCTACTTCATGATCTCTTGCCTTAGTATCAGGCTGTTACTGTCCTTCTTCCAGTCTCCGGCAACATTCTTCTCTTTTTGTGCTTTCTTTCTGTGGTAGGTTAGCATATTAGCAAACTGAGCTTATATGGATTATTTGCCAAATAAGAGTAAATAGATCTTTAGTGATGGGTAGAGGAACTTTTCTATGGATAAAATACATAAAGAATAACACGTTGTGGCAGTTCAGTGCATAATGATGTGGTTTTGCCTGCGTGCATTTTATGGGGAGGAAGAGTCCATTGCTTTTGTCAGATTTTTACAGTGGTCTGGTACTGCTCTAGATAAGTAAGTGTTATGAAATTGCTATGTCAGTTGTCATTAGAAGGTAGTGTGCAAATTTCTTCTCCTGTCTCCCTATCCTGAAGTGAAGGAGTTGGTAGTATTGATTAATTGTTGGGCCATTCAACTAGGCCAGAAAAAGGGCTGACCAGGCTAAGACATGGCACCTGTGGTGCTGGTGGAGGTGGGGAGAGAAGGGTAGTGGGCAGGAGAGCCAGCTCTGGGTGGTGGTGGTTGGTTTGTTCCAGAGGACAAAGGGAGTAGCCATAGTAAGTTCTGGAGGCTCAGAGAATAAATTCAGGTACTAGACTTGAAGAAATTGAAAAAATTATCTCTTTTAATCTGAACAATCTAGATTTTTGCTTACTTAGAAATCATCTTGTGAAATGTTTGCAGTTTAGACCATAATAACTGAAATAGCCAAATCAGAGTGAAAACAGGGGAAAAGGAATAAAAAAGTGTAAGTCATTGTTTTGATTCTAAAAGCATCTTACTGTGGGGGGCTTCTTCAGAAGTTAAATAGCTATCTTGCTTATAAAGCTTCCTTCTCCCCTAAACCATGACTTTGCCTCTTAGGTTGTAGAGCACACAGAGCCTACATAGGAAGACCCCCACTTCTTTCTGGGCCCATCCCTGTCCCTATCTCTATCTCTTCTCATACTAGCCCCACTCCTCTGATCTTGTGAGCTGTTGTCAATCTTCAGCCTCCCGTTCCCTGTTGGCTCTTAGCTCTCAGTTTATAAACGAGGCGAGTCTCTTTCACTCTTTAAGAATGCAAAACCCTTAAAGTGCGACCACTGGTCCCTCTCTAGCTTTTACTTACATGTTCCACTGAAACTGCCCTTGTGGATTCATCCATATTGCCAAATTCAGAGGATCCCTTTCTACCCTTATCTTCTAAGGCCCCCTGTAGTCTTAGACACTGTTGATCATTCTTCCATCTATAAACTCTTTCCTCCCCTGGCTGTGGTGGTGGTCCCTCCTGGCCTCTTGTCTTCATTTCTGAGAGGCATTGTAGCATAGTGATACAGAACATGAACTCTGGAGCCAGATTCCTAGATTCTAATTTCAGTTCAGCCGCTTACTGTGTGACCTTGGGAAAGTCATTTAACTTCTCTGTGCCTCAATTACCTCATCTGTAAAATAGGAAAAATTATAGCACCTACCTCAAAGGACTGTTGTGAGGAGGAAATGAATTAATACTACATGAAAAGTAGAAGAGTACCTGGCACACAGTAAACTATAATACATACGATGTGAATGATGGCTAATCTTACCATCACTGTCATTTCTGTCTACTCTTTTGCGGTTTTCTTTGTAGGCTTTTTTCCTCTTTTACTCCTAAAAACATCAGTGTTTGCCTTATCTTGACCCTCTCTTCCCTCACCCTGTGCAGTTCCTGGGGGCTCATCTTAGGTGAGTTTGTGCCATCTATATGCTGATGATTTATAAATGTGTTTTTTCCAGCTCTGACTAGTTTTCTGATCTCCAGTCCCACATACACAGCTGCCTCCTGGACATCTCCACTTGGTTGTCCTATGGACATTTAAAAATGACCTTATCATCTACTTCCCCGAGTCCAGCCTCTTCCTATCTTCATATCCTAGGTATTGTCACCCACCCAGTTACTCAAGTTAGGGATTTGGGAGGCCTCCGGATTCCTTCTTTAGCCATTCTAGTCACCACATTCTTGAGATCCTAGCTCATAATGTTTTCCTAGTCACCCTTCTCTCTTCTGAGTTCAGACCTTCATCACCCTTTTGCCTGCATGACTTTGTCACCTTCTAGTCATTGTCCTTGACTACTTGCCTTCCAAGTTGCTGCCAAAATCCTTGTAAAATGCAGATCTAATCATATGATCATATCCCTCCTCCACCGTGGCTCTCCTGGCTTTCAAGGTAAAGTTCAAATGCTTTTTCCAAGCCCCCAGACCCTCGATGATTTGGCCTCCACTCTTTCCTGAGCATTTTGTACTCAGTGGTACAGACTGCTTGCAGTTCCTTCTGGGCACCCTATTGTTCCTTGTCTCTGAGTCTTCACACAAGCAGTTACCTCTGTTTAAAATGGCCTCTACCCTGTTCTGGATACTTAACTCCCTCTAGTTCTCTAATAACAGTAACGATAATAGTAACAACAATAGTAGGTGACACTGAGTGCTTCCATGGACCCAGGTATCATCCCTGAGTGTGTGTGCACATGCGTACAGTGCATGTGTATACCTAGCACTTCCATTGTACAGTAATTGATGGCTTGCTTCTGTTTCATCCCAGCTATTTTCTAAGTTCTTTGGGAGCAAGAACTGGCTCTTGTCTTTTATCTTCACTGCTTGCACTTGATGGCACTTAGTAAATGTGTGTTGAATGAATGGTCTAAGGACTGCATTGCCAGATTTGGGACTTGCATCTTTAGGGAGGTATCAGTGGAAAAGCTGAGTTAGTCACATCCATTTGCTGTCCTGGCCTTACCCTTTGGAACTACAGGTCCCAGTCTGGTAAGTGTGTGCAGCTTTGGAATAAGGATTGCCAAGAGTTATTGCTTTTTAAAAATAATTTTCCTTTGAACGCTGAAGGGCATAGGTATTTTTGTTATTTTTGCTTTTGGAAAAAAAGAACCAGTTTGCAGACCACTCAGTGTCATTTGGTAACTATAATTTTTTCACATTATTAAAATAAAGTATAGGGAAATTAATATTATTTGGGCCTCTGATGTACCAACCAGGTAGTATATTTGGCAGGGAAGTGATTGTTGGAATTCTTTGTGACATTAGTTCTAGCACATTAGTGAGCAGTTATCCCCCTCCCCTTCTCCATCACAGCTCTGTTAAGTATGAGTTTAAACACACAGCATTTTCTTTTTTATCACTGTGTGTAAATTGTATTTGTAGCAACAGCCCAGAAGATGGGCAAGCTTATAATTGTAGCCCAGGGTTTATTTTTATCCAGCACTTGATCAGGGTGGTGATTTTTTGGCCAGCAGGGGGAGCTGAAGTTGCTGATACATATGTGATTCCCTCTTAACTGGCTTTCAAAAAAAAGTTTGTCAGCCAAGAGAAAGTAAGAAGAGCTTTACTGACAAAGAACATGATCAGCGTTCACAAAGAAGAAATACAAACGACCAAGATGCATATATGAGAAACATTTTTATTCTGATAACTAATCAAAGGAATGCAGATTAAATGACATACCTACTATTTTTTATCTATCAAATTGGCAATTGAACTATGCTGCGAGGGACAATCTCCAAAACTGCTAGTGCAGTGTACCTTGGGCCCAGTTTTTCTGGAAGATATTTTGGTAGCATGTATTGACAGAACTAAAAAGATCCTTTAATTCAGTAATTCCACTTCTAGGAATTTACCCTAATGGGGGAAAATAGAGATATATAGGAAGATTTTGAACAAAGATATTCATTATAGCACTGTTTATACTAGTGAGAGTTGAGAATGAACTTAAATGAGGAGCAAGATTTATGGGAAAACAAATTATGGTATATTTAAATGTGGATAATTTATAACCATAAAATTTTTTTTTTTGAGATGGGGTCACCCAGGCTAGAGTGCAGTGGTGTCATCGTAGCTCACTGCAGCCTCAAATTCCTGGGTTCAAGGGATCCTCCTGCCTCAGCCTCCCGAGTAGCTGGGACTACAGGTGTGTGCCACCATGCCCAGCTAAATTTTCTATATTTTTGTAGAGATGGGGTCTCGCTCTTGCTCAGGCTGGTCTCGAACTCCTGACCTCAAGTGATCCTCCTGTCTTGGCCTCCCAAAGTGCTAGGATTACAGGCGTGAGCCTCTGCACCCAGCTGTAAAATAATATTTTTGAAGAACATTTAGTGTCTCAGGGTGTTGAGTATATAAAGAATGAAAAATTCAGGGTATAGACTATATAAGGATTCTAAATGTATAAAAGATTAAGAATGTATGTATATATATACACACACACACATATATAAATAACACATACATACGTACGTAGATAAAAGAATGGGAGGAAGTATACCAACCAGCCTCATTGAGTCTATTAGTCAGGGGTCCATCCAACCAATTGTTCTGAGGCATTGTTATCTTTTTTTTTTTTCCCTTTTTTGAGACAGGGTCTCGCTCTGCCATCCAGGCTGGAGAACAGTGGCATAATCATAGCTCACTGTAGCTTCAAATTCCTGGGCTCAAGGGATCCTCCCACCTCAGCCTCCCAAAGTGCTAGGATTATAGGCATAAGCCACTGTGCCCTGTCTTTTTTTCCTTTTTTTGCATAGAATACCACATTGTCTTTAGGGAACATTCTATAATTATTCAAAAATTCCTTTGGACTGGAAGGCATGAGTCCTTTAAGTATAACTTAGATTTTTTTCCTGTAAATACCTTGCTTTTCATTTGTCCATGCTGTAACATACCTGCCATTTTCTTACCTGCAGTAGTTTGGCCTCTTGTATCTCAGTAGGCTCTTCGAGGTAATCCAGGGTAAGAATCACCTTTTTAGTTAGGTCTGATGGCTACAAAACTTGAGCTGAAGTCTGCTCCTCTGGAATTTCCACTTTGGGCCTAATTTTGTCTACACAGGAACTGCCTAGAGCAAATCTAGTTTCTCTTCTGCTGGATAACCCCTCAGATATTTAGACTTTCATGCTTGCCAAAGTATTCTCTTAAGCTGAAAATAAATCCTAGTTTTTGCAAATGTTTCTCATTTGATGCACTTAGAAATCCTTTCCATCTCTCAGTTCCCTTATTTTTCCAACTCAGTGGGTATTTTGTTATCAGGAAGCTGGTCATTCTATCTGAAAAATGAGGAATTCTCTGTATATCTTTTTTACAAATTTTTATTTTTAAAGACAGGGTCTCACTCTGTTGCCCAGGCTGGAGTACAGTGGCATGATCATAGCTCACTATAACCTCCAATTCCTGGTCTCAAGTGATCCTCCCACCTCAGCCTCCTGAGTAGCTGGGACTACAGGCGCTCACCACCACGACTTTCTCATTTTTCTCTTTTTTGTGGAGATGGGGGTCTCATTATGTTGCCCAGGTTGGTCTTGAACTCCTGGCCCCAAGCCATCCTCCTACCTTGGCCTCCCATAGTGCTGGGATTACAGGTGTGAGCCACTGCGCCTAGCCAATCTTTCGTATAATATATTGAAATGGTAAATATAGCATTTCCAAAACATTACCTAAGATCAGTCTTCTGTTTATACTTCTTCATTTGGGGAAGTGCCTCAGCATCCACCCATAATTTTCTGTGTCTAAATTACGCCCTATCTATGGTAAATGTTCTCAATTCTGTGGTCACTCAGGTTTTTAAAAAATAACCTTTTATTTAGAATCTTATCAAGACTTTTGTGAAAGCCCACATAAATTATATTCACATACTTACTTTCTTCTCAGAGAATTTGGGTAGACTGGTGTGGTGTGATTTCCCCTTTTAGAAGCCATGTTGTCTTTTCCTCAGATGGTTATTCACGCTGATGATATGTCTTCTGATTCCATCCTCTATTAGAGATTTGGCAGTTTGGCCTATTTGAAGTTGTAGCCAGAGCCCTTCTCTTGAGTAAATGGAAATTATACTGATGGCATTTTTTTGTTCATTTTTGTTCAGCAAATATTTATTGAGTGCCTAAATATGCCAGGAGTTGAGCAAGGGGCTGGGTAAATGATGTTGATAAAGAGAACAGATGTGGATTCTGTCCTCCTGGGACTTATAGAAGATTACTCCTCTCATATGACCATCAGCTAGTATGTTCTGCCCTGAAGTTTTATAATTTATACTTAAGTTCCTTTAAACTGCACAGAATATTTTGGGTCTTCATGACTACCTGATATCTGATATATCAGTTTGGAAGCATCTTGTATATTTAGTGATGAATTTGATTCACTGTTAGTGATTTGTATGCTTTAAGGAATAGTTTAGATAGCTTTCCCCTTCCTCATATCTTCCCCAGTAAATACTGAAGCAGATAGAAATTAGGTATATTATCTGTCTTGTTTTTATCAGTGTTTATATCCTATTTATTAAGTGACCCATCTACTCTTTATTGGGTGTCTAGCTTTTCATATATTTAAACCATCTGGCTTTGCATTTTCTTAAGGTTTTAACTGTTGTTTTGCCTATACTGGGCTTAGAGTTCCTGATCAGCTACACTCTGCGGTCCTTTTTTGCTTTTCCTTGTTCGTGTTTTGTTTTTTTTTCCTATTTTGAGAAAAATTATTTTTCTCCTCCTCTCTCCCCTTATCACACTACTTAGCAATTTAAATTTTTAGTTGAGAATCTGACTTTTTTGATCTCTTGCTTTCAGTAAAGCATTTTAAAGTCTGTGTCTGTGCCTTGTATGGCACATTTGCTTTTTAAGTACAATTTTAATTTTACTTAATTAAAGCCAAGATTTTGGGGGGGGTGTGTGTTTTCTAAAATTGAGTAACCATATAATACAATTTTAGTTTTTCCTGACTATACAGAATGTTGGTTAACTGTATTTTTATCTCTATTACTAGTCGGTCATGTATGTCAGTTTCTTATTATAATTTAGAACAAAGTTCTGTTACATTTGTATGCCCTACTAGGTTCTCATTTTTTTGAGAAAGTATTTATTGTGTTATTAAAAATTTTATATTATTTCCCTCCCAAACAAATTTTGTGTTATTAAACACATAGATTGTTGAACCCCACTTTATTAGTAGTACTTTTCAGGTTTCTGAATCATTGAGCTTTAGAGTTGAAAGGAAATCTTGATTTAAGTTAGTCAAGCTCTCTTCTTTTATACATGAAGAAATTGAGAATAGTGAAGTCATTTGCCCAGAGTTGAACAGCTTCTTAGTGGTAGAGCTAGAACTAGAATGCCAGTTCAGCATGAATTATATGAGTTTAATGATTACTGGGGGATAGACTTGTGCTAATCACATTTATATTAGATCATATGCAAACAAAAAAGAGTTCTTGACTTATAGAGAAAAAAATAAAATGATCAATCTGGCTTGGAAATGAGTTGACCGATTAGCATATTCTCTCCTGTTCAGCATATACTTGCCCTCCTTGCATTTGTCTGTTAGGGCGTCTTTTTTATACCCTGGATCGTGCTGGGAGTGACGATGCCAAATACTTTCTCTTTGAACTATCCTCTTATAGAAGCCTTGCCAACCATCTGTTATAATATACTTCAGGCAGAGTGCAATACTGTTGCTTTTGTTTAAGCTTTTAAAATAATAATACATTCCAGTTCTATGTCCCTGAAGATAACCCTTCTAGTAATAGGATTTTGTGTTCCTTAAACTCTTCAGTCACCCACAAATATCTTAGCTTCTGTCATTCCTGGAGATGTCTGATTGTATCAATGACATGTTGGGTCTTCCTCATTCCATTTTCACATAGAGTAATTCAGAGTAACTTGAGTTTGAAGGGAAACTAAGTTTTGTTTATATATATTGCTAGCTATGAGTTTGCAAGTGTAATGTGAAGGCAAATAAGTGCTCTGAGGTAATTTCTCAAGGGAAAATAAATGGCAGAATTATGGCTTGTCTTCTCCTGACATTTTCACAAGGGGTTTATCTTGTTTTTTTTTTTTTTACAAAGTGAAATGTTTAGAAATTAAGCACTGTTTTTTGACTTTATCTTTTTTATAGCTTTATTGAGATTATTGAAATACTTAAAAAAAATTATATGCTTGTTTGTTTAATTTTTAGAGACAGGATCTTGCTCTGTTACCCAGGCTGGAGTGCAGTGGCATGATCATAGCTTACTGCATCCTCCAACTCCTGGGCTTAAGTAATCCTCCAACTTCAGCCTCCTGAATAGCTAGAACTACAGGCACATGCCACCACGCCCAGCTAATTTTAAAATTTTTTGTAGAGATGCTGTAAACACTGTGTTGTCCAGGCTGGTCTTGAACTCCTGGCCTCATGCTGTCCTCTTGCCTCAGCCTCTCAAAGTGATGGGATTACAGACATGAGCCACTGTACCCAGCAAGATACATTTAACATACCATAAACTCTACCCATTTAAAATGTACAATTAAGTGGTATTTTTTAGCATATTCACAGAATTGTGTATCCATCACTACCATCTAATTTTAGAACATTTTCAACACCCCCAAAAGAAACCCTATATCTGTCTATTAGCAGTCAATCTCTATTTTTCTCTTCCTAGCCCCTGGCCACCACTAATCCACTTTTTGTCTTTATGGATTTGCCTATGGACATTTAATATAAATGGAGTCATATAATATGTCATTTTTTGTGACTGGCTTCTTTCACTTAGCATGTACTCAAGGTTCATCCATGTTGTAGCATTTATCAGTACTTCATTCCTTTTTATGGCTGAATAACATTCCATTGTATGGATATGCCACATTTTTCTTATCCTTTAATCAGTTGGTGGACATTTGTGTGGTTTCCATTTTTGGCTATTATGAATAATGCTGCTGTAAACATTCTTGTACAAGTTTTTGTTTGGACACCTGTTTTCGGTTCTCTTGGGTATACACCTAAGAGTAGAATTGTTGGGTGATACAGTAACTCTTGTTAACCACCAAACTATTTTCTAAAGCACCATTTTACATTTCCACCAGCAATGTAATGAGCGTTCCAGTTTCTGTGCATCCTTGACAATATTTGTAATTGACCATCATTTTTGATTTTTTGATTATAGCCATCCTAGTGGTATGAAGTGGTATCTCATTGCAGTTTTGAATTGAATTTTCCTGATGACTAATCATGAGAACTTTTCATGTGCTTTTTGGCCATTTGTATATTTTTGGAGAAATGTCTATTCAAATTCTTTGCTTTTTTTTTTTTTTTTTTTTGAGACAGGTTCTTGCTCTGTTGCCTGGGTAGAGTGCAGTGGTGTCATCATAGCTCACTGCAACCTCAAACTCCTGAGCTCAAGCAATCCTCCTGCTTCAGCCTCTCAAAGTGCTAGGTTTACAGGCATGAGCTACTGCACCTGGCTCTTTGTTTATTTTTAAGTTGGACTGTCTTTTTATTATTGAGTTGTAAGAGTTCTTTATATTCTGGATACAAATCCCTTGTCAGATATATGATTTGCAAATATTTTCACCCATTCTATAGGTTGTGTTTTTAGTTTCTTGGTGGTGTCCTTTAATGTACAAAAATTTATAATTTTGAAAAATTTTTTAATTTTGGGGTCTTACTTCTGTCACCCAGGCTAGAGTGCAGTGGCATCACTGCAACCTCCAACTCTTGGGCTCAAGGGATCCTCCTGCCTGAGCCTCTCAAGTAGCTGGGACTACAGGCCACCATGCCCAGCTAATTTTTTTTAGTTTTTGTAGAAATGAGGTCTTGCTGTGTTGCCCAGGCTGGTCTCGAACTCCTGGCCTTAAGTGATCCTCCTGCCTTGGCCTCCCAAAGTGCTAGGAAAACATTTATAATTTTGATGAAGTCCAATTTACTTGTTTTTTCTTTTGTTGCCTGTGTTTTTGGTGGCATATCTAAAAACCCAAGGTAATGAAGATTAATTCTTGTTTTTTTCTAGGTATTGTTTTAGCTATTACATTTAGGTGTATCATCCATTTTTAAATTACAATTGATTTTTGTGTATGGTGTCAGATATAGGGGTGCAATTTTTTTTTTTTTTTTTTTGGAGACAGGGTCTTGCTCTGTCATCCAAGCTGGAATCATAGCTCATTATAACCTCGGATTCATGGGCTCAGTGATCCTCCCACCTCAAATTCCCAAATAATTAAGACTATAGGTGTGCACCACCATGCCTGGCTAGTTTTTAAATTTATTTTTTGTAGAGATGGGTCTTGCTGTGTTGCCCAGGCTGGTCTTGAACTCCTGGGCTCAAGCAGTCCTTCTGCCTCGGCCTCCTAAAGTGCTGGGATTACAGGCATGAGCCACCATACCTGGCTCTAGTTTCATTCTGTTACATGTGAATATTCAGTTGTCCCAGCATAGTTTGTTGAAAAGACCATTCTTTCCTTCACTGAACTGTCTTGGCACTCTTGTCAGAAGTTAATTGACTGTCAGTTTGGGGGTTTATTTCTGGACCTTCAATTCTATTCCACTGATCTGTATGTTTATCTTTAAGCCAGTACCAGACTGTCTTGATTTCTATAGCTTTGAATTATGTTTTGACATCAGGAAATGTGAGCCCTCCAACTTTGTTCTTCCTTTTCAAGATTGTTTTGGGTATGCGGGGATTGACTCTGTAAATCAGTTTAGGGAGTATTGCCATTTTAACAATGTTACATCTTCTGATCCATGAACATGGGATATCTTTCCATTTCATTAGGACTTTAACTTTTTTTGGCAATATTTATAGATTTCAGAGTATAAGTTTTTCACTGCTTTTGTTAAATTTATTTCTAAATTATTCTTTTTGATGCAACTGTAAGTGGAATTGTTTTTCTTAATTTCATTTTTATATTTTTTATTGCTAGTGTATAGAAATACAATTACTATTTGTATGTTGATCTTGTATCCTATAAGCGTTTGAACTTGTTTATTAGCTCTAAAAATTTATTTGTGGATTCCTTAGGATTTTCTATATACAAAATCATGTCATCTGCAAATATAGGTAGTTTTACTTCTTCCCTTTAACCCAAATGTTATTTTCTTTCTTTTTCTTACCAATTTGCCCTGGCTAGAACCTCCAGGACAATGTTGAATAGAAGTGGTAAGAGCAGATGTCCTTGTTTTGTTCTTTATCTTAGGGAGAAAGCCTGAATGCCAAGTATGATTTTAGCTGTGGGTTTTTCATAGGTACCCTTTATCAGACTGAGGAAGTTTTCCTCAATTCCTAGTGTTTTGAGTGTTTTTATCATGAAAGGGTGTTGGATTTTGTCAAGTGCTTTTTCTGCATCTATTGATGATGTGGTTTTTATCCTTTATTGTGTATTGTGTATTCTTTATTATTATTTTGTCTTTTACTACATTAATTGACTTTCAGATGTTAAACCAATCTTGAATTCTTTTGATAAATTATACTTAGCACAGATGTATAATTCTTCTTATATGTTGCTGGATACATTTTGCTTTGTTGAGGATTTTTACATCTAAATTCGTAAAAGATTTGGTCTGTAGTTGTTTTCTGGTATCTTTGTCTGGTTTGGGATCAGAGTAGTAATGGCCTTATCAAATGAGTTGAGATGTGTTCTTGGTTTCATCTTGAAATAATTTTGGTTTAACTTTGAACATTCATTTAGCAATAGTAAATTCAAATTGCCTAATTACTGAATGAAGATAATAAAGGTACAACTAATGTTTAAAGAACAATCTATTATTGAACTATTGCAGTCAGAAGAAACTTTGCAGCCTCCCCCGGGGCAACAGCAAATATTTTAGAATGAAAGGGGGTTATGGAATTGAATACAACTGGATTAGGTCACAAATTTTTTTTTTTTTTTTTTTTTTAAAGACCTTTTGCCTACCCTGAGTGGGACATTCAGGGTGGAGGTTCCAAGTCCAGCACTTTAAATCCTTGCTGCCTGCTTGGTTCCCTTAAACTCTTCTCTTAGTTTTATTTGGGGTACTTACTTTGTTACTTCATTTTGGTTATGCCATAAATATCACCTAATTTTAGTATTCCTGGGATGATTTAGGCAAGCTTCAGAAAAGGGGCCAGAAGAGAGTAGAATTGGAAGCATAAAGCTACTAAATTTTGCTGATTGTTCTCTGGTCACATTTTAGCTTTAAATTTTTGACCATTTAAAATATAAATGAATAGAAGGAATTTTTCTTGACTACTACATAGCTTATAATGTTGACTGAATATTTTTTCTCACAGGTACTACAGTATTTAATATTCATTTGGCACTCAATATGTTTAGGAATGAAAGGTAGGGCTTTAAGGGGATGTCCAGTTTTATTGAAAATTAAAGAAAACCATTCAAGCTAGGGATACAAGTATTAATTACTATTGTCATGTTATAAATCTTTAATGACTTATCCTAAATAATACCAGTATGGTCATATTTTGATATTGCCACTGTAGGTATTCTGGGAAATGTGAGTAGTTTTTTTATATAACCCTGCACCAAAGGATTTTTTTTCCTCTTACACCACAGAAGATACAGTTTCATTTAACTATTTTATTTTTATTTTTTTGTTCTGCTGGTTGAAATTCATTCATTTGGGACAAATTTTGTTAGGTAAATTTATCTCTAAATGTGATTGTGAGAATTAATTTGGAATATGGTTGAAAATACTAAATATCAGATTCTGTAATTTTTGTCAATCTGATTCAGAAATGAAAAAAGATTGCTGTTGAGCAAATTATATATGATTTCTTAGTAAATGAATGACAGAGATAAGACAGGGACTTTAGCATTTCCTGAATTCCAGTCATGTTCTCAGTAGCTTATGGTCGCTTTTATAATATTGTACCCATGACAATTTATATCTTAGATGTTCTCAGGTTTCATCTTCTGCATTACATTCAGGGATTTTTGGCCATGCATATTTATCTGTAAATGGTCTAAACCAGGGCTTCTCTAGCTTTTCCTTTAAAGTATTCCTAAGGTCTAGGGTTGTTTAGAGCAGGTTGTCACAAGCAGGACATGTTTCTGAAGACTCCTCTATCTTGAAAAAATGAGAATTTTATATTTTGTTCTGTACAGGGTAAATATCCTTTATCTGAAATGCTTGGGACCAGAAGTGTTTGGATTTCAGATTTTTTGGATTTTGGAATATTTGCATATATATAATGAGATATCCTGGGGATGAGATCCAAGTTTAAACACAAAATTCATTTGTGTTTCATATACAGCTTATACACATAGCGTGAAGGTAATTTTATATAATATTTTTAAATAATTTTGTGCATGAAACAAAGTTCGTGTACATTGAACCATCAGAAAGCAAAGTTGTCAGGTGTGGAATTTTCTACTCATGACATCATGTCAGTGCTCAAAAAGTTTCAGATTTTGGAGCATTTCGGATTTTGGATTTTTTTTTTTTTTTTTTGAGACAGAGTCTTGCTTTGTTGCCCCAGGCTAGAGTGCCGTGGCATCAGCATAGCTCACTGCAAACTCAAACACCTGGGCTCAAGTGATAATCCTGCCTCAGCCTCCCGAGTAGCTGGGACTACAGGCCTGTGCCACAATGCCTGGCTAATTTTTCTACTTTTAGTAGAGAGGGCATCTCACTCTTGCTCAGGCTGGTCTTGAACTCCTGACCTCAAGTGATCCTCCCGCTTTGGCCTCCTCGAGTGTTAGGATTACAGGTGTGAGCCACTGCACCCAGCCTGGATTTCAGATCAATTTGTAATATATTTGTGTTTTTGATTTTACTATAGTCTTTGATTAAATTGACACTCCAGCAAAGTTTCTCTTGCATATTCAGTGGCTTCAGTTGCTCCTTTGTTCTTAGCTGTGCGCTCTTGAGTGTACATAGAATCCAGTTCAAGAATCCAGGAATTAGTGGATTAAAAAGTAATGTTTCTTTCCAATAATGGTGTGCCTCTTCATTGGCGGGAACAGGTGTCCTATCTTCCAAAATCCCTAGGTTTGCCATGCCATCAGAGCAAAATTTTATAAGTTGCATCATAACTTTGGAATCAGCAACTGACTTAAAATTTTTTTTAATGCTTCTTGCCTTGTGCACCTCTTGCTTCCTTTTCTCTTTGAACATTTTTTTCCTCTGACTCTTTTATCAGGCCCTCTACGACTTGGCTGCTCACAGCTGCCTTGAAGTTCTTCTGCATATTTACCTTTGTGTTTCACTTGGAAAAGAACTCAGGTAGTTTCGTGGTAAATTTTGGGCAAATTCTGACATTCAAGTTTATTATCTGATACGATGTTTAGGTTCTGGGCAGATTGCTTAATTTGACATTGCCTCATCTGCAAAATCAGGATATTAGAGCACTCTTTCTGTTATGTTTGGTCATTGAATTTTTTTGATTAATCACACAGTCTAGCTATTTGAGAATTCTGAATTATTCTAAACTAAAGGTCAAAGCATTAGAATTAGTTAAAATTTACCTATACAATTAGTATAGTTTTTGTTGTTATTAACTCTTTAAGGAACTTTATTAAAATATTCATATAAAGTTCTAGTTAAACTGGATGCACTAGAAGTCAGTGCTGATAGCTACTTTAAATCTGTGAGTGCAGAGAAGAAAATCACCAATCTGGGATGTTAGATTTTAATGATAGCTGATGGCCTGCTACAACCTAACTTGTTTCTTTAAGTGATACAGTTGTATTCAGTTGAATTTTAATGCTATCTTCTGAATTATCCCAAAATAATTTATTTCTAGATTTAGGAGTGCTTTCCGGATTAACCTGTAACATTAGTTATTGTTCTCATTACTAACACAGTTAAATCATGAGGCTACCTAAGAATTAGTTTTTCTTCTTTTGTGAGTTATTAGATCAGTTCTGTGGTGAGATGGTAAGATAATATCTTTATGTAAATTCTGGAGTTTGTATGGCTAGTATGAGGAGGAAAATTATCTTGTTTTCAGGTGGGATGAAAACTAAGGAATGCTATATACTCTTATAATACTTTGCCATTTACAAAACTTTTTTAAATGCCTTAAATTATTTAATCTTACTGGTTTGTTTCTACTGCCCTCAGTACATAAGAATACTATATGATATTTTGAATCAGGTGAGGCCTCTATTTAATGAAAAAAAATCTTGATTTCTGAGCTTTGTAGTCATTATTATCAGTGTGAAGATATTCTTTTACTTGCATTTGGCCAAATCTTGATACTTGTGAAACTGAGAAATAGGTAGTATTGTTTGGGTTTAATATTTTTATCGTGTTTGTACTTTTTATTTACCAAGTGAGTAGCATGCTTCTGTTGGAAGAAAGGTGATGCATGGGACAGTGAGAATTGAAGACTGAGACCCTGATCCTGCTGTGTCGTTCAACTTTGAGGTTTTCCGTAGTCTCCTAATTGGCTTCTGTTGGCCTCATTCTCACACTAATAACAAGATGGCCTTCCGTATTCCTTCTGTATCTCAAATTCTTTGATTTAAATTTATTAACTTTGGTTGATTTTTTTTTGGCTTTCTATTTAATATTTTTAGCTGGTTAGTTATTAATGTGAGAGAATGCATCAATTTCAGGTTAAAGATATTTCTTTTATGATATAATTTTAATATTGGCTTTTAAACAGGTTGATATATTCATTTCTGTCATATCTGGAATGGGTCTTGAGCTTAATAGGTACTCACTAGATTTTTGTTGAATTAAATGCATTTTAACTTTTTTATGTGGCTTTAAGATTTATGATTGTAAATAATCTTTGTCAGAATTAGAATATGTTTTTAGGGAGCACAAAGTATTTTTATGTATAGTGTTATCTGAGTTTATGAATGAAAACATTGTTTGCCAGAGGGAATAGATAGGTTTTTTTTTTTTAAATTAGGCCCAGGTCCTAAGTAGATAGGGATTTGAAGTTTCAATTAGGGAAGAGGTGCTGACTTTTGCTTAACTCGTATTTTAACCTTTCAATTTTAGAAGTATGGAAAATAGCTTCATTCATTATAACAATAATAGTTTAACTTAAGAGGTAGGTACTGTTTTTATCTCCATTTTACAGAGCAGGATAAGTACTTTGCCCAAAGCAACACAACTCATAAGTAAGGGAGACAGCATTAAAATCTGGGGCTACCCCGGTCTCATGTTCCTAATTACTACACTATACCTTTTTCATTTATTCAGCAAATTCTTATGAAGTGTCTCCTTTGTGCCAGGCTCTGGTCTAGGTCCCAGGGATGCAATCGCAAATAACAAAAACTGGATCCTTGTTCTTTTGAAACAAAATGGTCTAGGCTTTAGGACTTTGTCCTGAGTTAATATAATAATTGCTTAAAAAAAAAGTAATCTTTTGTTCTTTTGAGATTAGTTTGGACATATGAGGTAATGAATTTATGATGGAATGTTCTACTTAGGATTTTCTGGCTTTTTTAGAAGGTCTGTGGTAGGGAAGTAAGAGAGTGTCTTCTTGGAATATGTTTATTGTATAGAGGAGAGTGATAGATCTGAAATTGGAATAACCAGTTTCTGCCTTCAGGGGCTTTCAGGCTGGCTTAAGGAGGTAACACTGGTTTATGAAAACAGAGCATTTAACCAAGGGTGATATAGTGCCAACTATCTACATTATTAAGTGGAGTAAGTAAATGATAACAATGGTGCGGTGGAATATATGAGTATCAAATGAGTTGGAGGTGGATTGTGGGGAAAGAATGAACAAGGAATGATGGTGAGGAGGGATGGCCCTCTTTTTCTAGGCCGAGAAAACACAGATAAAGACATGGGTGGGTACAGAGTTGTGTATAGGAGGGAAGGTCTTTTCTGAGGAATAAATAATAAGATCAGTCATATAAAAATGATAATGTAAATAATCATAAAGTAATAAACAAATACTAACAAATATGAGAAGTTAGATCATTATGTTTTTGACTTCAGGTATAAGAAATCTAACTCAAATTGGCTTAAACAATCAAGAAATGTTTATTGTTAGATTGTTCTAATGTGGCTGGAAGTCCAGAAGTCATGCAAATGTCAGGATTGGTTGATATGTGGCTTAATGCTGTCACCAAAGACTAAGGTTCTTGCCAACTCTATACTGCCCCCTTTGATGTTAGTGGCATCCTCAGGCTTGCTGCAAGGCGACTGAAGCAGTTTGAGATGTCACTGTCTGAGGAAGGGAGACTATTTTTTCTTGCATCTCATCTTTAGGACTGAAGCAGCCTTTCTCACAGTTCTCTTGGATGCCTTCCAGGGGGCTTCCACTCAAGTCTCATGGTCTTTCCTAACCAATCATTGGCAAAGAGAATGAGGCTAACACTAATCACTTAGTATGGAGTGGATATTGGAGAGTCAACCATGACTATTCCAAGAGTGATGTGAAAAGTGAGAGTATGTTTGTGGGTGTTTTTAATCAGCTTTCACATCCACTGTTTTTCTGGGGGAAATTTTAGGAAAATGTATTTCTCTCCATAAGATTTTTGTGTCTATAGTAGCTTACCTATGAATACCCTTATTTGTAAAAATTGGTGCCTCAGCATATAGACACCTGATTCTAAATAAGAATGTAAAACGAGTTGACTGTTTTAAGTGCATAAACACTGTGAATTCCTGACTCTTGGGCTAAGCAATGAGAGAAAGGGAAAGTTGGAATTTATTTTTCCCCCAAATGCAAGGTTTTAATAATGAGCATTTGCCACGTTTCTCCTAATCCACTGGAAAAATATGTTTCACAACCTTGGTTATTTGGGGGCCTAATGAAATGTGACAGTTGAGTTTTTAAGGGTTGGAGTAGTAGTAAGATTAATTATTTTGTGGTGGATATCTTTGAATATAATATTTAAGTATACACTGCAAAGGGCTGTGCCTTATTTGGTGTTTTTCATTCTAATTTAGATTTCAGAATCCTCGGATTAGGGTTCTAGTTTGCCATCTATTGGTTCTGGAATTGTGTGTTAACATCCTTCTGCTGTATTTTGTGGAATTACTGTTTATGTGGAGATATATGTGTGCATTTTTTAAATCAACTAAATTTTCTTCCCAGGATTATAAATTAAAAAGCCAAGACTAAGGCTCTCTTTTGGATGTATATACAAATATATAAAAATACTAGTTTATTCTTTGTGTAATTTGAGCCTGTGAGTCTAAACTGCCTGCTTTTGTTATTTAAGAACCATGACTATGCTTGAGAGTGTGACTTTAAGAATACAAATGGAAACAGAGATATATAGGTGCAGATGCTGTAGGAGCTGGTGAGTTAGTGTAACTTTGTGGGAAGACTAAAACTGTTCTGTAACAGTGAGGGTGTTTTTTGACTAGCAGAAGTGACATGTAACTCCGGATATTGGTTCTGGTAAGCCACAAAAAAGTATTGAGCATTTTGCATCGTCTTTTTTGGTAGCAGAGCATACCCTTCTCATCTGCTGAGTTTGATGATTTAATTATTGGAACTCTTTTTTTTTCCCTTCAGTCACTTAAACTAATTTTGATGAATCCTAGGTTACTTACTCTTAAATCTCAAAGCACTGAACTCATCTTTTAGCAACTCTACTTTTAAAGGATGGTAGAATTATACTTTGTGTATTATGTTGCTGAATTCTTTAAGTCTACAAAAAGTTCCATTATTTTAAGGCCCTACTTTGGGAAAGATATAAACGATCGTACCGATGAACTGGTCAAGAGAAATGATAAGGTACCACCACTTTAAACCAACTCTGGTAGGAAAGTTTGCTTTTTGTTGAAAGATTTTGTTGTGAGAACTCTATGGAATTCTTTGTTAAACTTTTAGCATAGCAGTGAACTTCCTTTTGGTGGCGGCAGGAAGCATAAATACTCATTGTGTAATTCCATTTGCCTGTTTTGGCGGATCTGCCAAGCCATGACACCCAAAACAAGACGCGTGCTTCTCAACGAAAACTACAGTTCCCAGCGGGCCCGGCGCCGGTTGGGCCATCACTTCC
The DNA here is from genome assembly GCA_023783475.1 of Daubentonia madagascariensis. Taxonomy (NCBI): domain Eukaryota; kingdom Metazoa; phylum Chordata; class Mammalia; order Primates; family Daubentoniidae; genus Daubentonia; species Daubentonia madagascariensis. The sequence continues at coordinate 17,101,544 of JAKFHU010000487.1, forward strand.
CCTCTGGCTCCCGGCTGCTCCTTCCCGGGCTGGCCCGGCGCGGGCCCCGACTCGCGCCTGCGCAGTGACAACGTGCCCCCCCCCCCCGGCGGCTGCGGAGCGCGGCGCCAGGGCTAGTGCCCGGCCGTGCTGCAGTGCGCGGCGGCAGGCTGCTCGGACAAAGGGCAGGCAGCAGAAACCGCTTCACTGGTCAGGGTGCTTCCTGCCCGATTCAGCGCACGGTTAGGCCTGGAGTAGTGTGGCTCCGACTCTTTACTACACAGTGCAAACAGTTCCTCGCTCACGTTCTCTCGCTCCGCGGCGCCAGCCCGCCTTCCCCCTCATAGCTGGCGCGCGGCACCGCCGGCCCCAGCGCGAAGGGAATGTGACGGCGTCAGTGCCTCAGGTTAGCCTCACCTCGGCCGCAGCGAGGGCCCGCTCCCGCCTGCCGCAGTGCCGCGTGCCGTCGCCGCACGTCCGGGGCAGCTGGGGCCCGGCGCCGCGGCCTCCGCAGATATAGGTGCAGAAACAGCGGCCGCGGTGAGGAGCCATGACTGAGGCGGCGGCGGCGGCGGCCGCGCCTCCTGGCGGCCCGCGGGGGCGGCGCAGCGGGCGCCCCCTGGCGGCGCGCCGGGGTGGAGCGGCCCTTCGCCGCCGCAGCCGCAGCCGGCGGAGGCGCTGCTGTCCCTCCTCCCCGTGTCCCCGGCGCTCGCCCGCTCGCTCGCTCGCTCCATTCTCCCTCCGCTTCAGATTAAAGGGGGGGAGGGAAAAGGAGCTCGGCCGCCATTTTCCCAGTGCCGCCGCCACCGCCGCCACCGCTCGCCGAGCCGGCGGGAGAACCGAGCACTGTAGCGAAGCCGACTCGTCTTGCTGCGGCGGCGCGGGGGCGGCTGGAGCGCGCTCCCCGGCTGCGAAGAGGCGTCCGGGGGTGGCGGCCGGGGTGCGGGCTCGGGCTGCAGACGGCGGCGCTTGTTTGTGCGGGGCGGGGGGGCGGCTTCACCCTCTGCCCCCGCCCGCCCGCCTTCCCGGCCGGGCTGCGGTCCCCGGCCGTGCCCAGGCCCCGCCGAAGCGGAGGAAGGCCGGAGAAAGGGCCCGAAAGAGAAGAAAAAGCAGCCGCTCCCCGTCGCCGCCTTCCCCTCCCCCTCCGCCTCGCCCCCCCCGCCCGGAAAGTCAGGGCGGCTCCGGGCGCCGGGGGGGAGGAGAGCGGCGGGCCCGGGCCGGAGCCGCCGCCGCGCGCCCCCGCCCGCCGCTGGCCCTCGGCGCCCAGGCCGGGGGGCTGTTTGCAAACTGCGCCCATTTTGTGGGGCTGAATCCGCCCGGGCTACGCTCCTCCATCACGTGGTAGGTGCTGCTGCTGCTCCTTTCCTCCTCCTCCTCCCGCTGCCCTTTCTCCTTCTCCTCGCTCTCCCTGTGGCTCCCATTTCTCCCTCTCTTTGTTAGTTGTAACTGGAAAGGCAGGGCAGGGGAGAAAAAAATCCCTGGAACTTTAAATGGCCTCTCCGGGCTTCCCCGCTGCGGGTCCGGGCTGGGAGTCGCCCCAAGGGCGGGGGTGTGCGGGGCCCTTCCCCACCAGCTGCCGCCTCGTTCGCCAGGTTTTCCTTTGGCGTTCTATTTAAAAAGGCGGCCTGAAGAACATGATTTATTCCCGTAAAAAAAAAAAAAAACCCAAAACAAACTCTTGTCTCTCGTCTTGAACTTCTCTTGACTGCAAAAGGCCTTTCTCTGCTGGAAACACACATCTTGCGCGTTTCACGGTTTGTATCACAACTCTGATTGTTTCATTTATTTATTATTTTTGTTGCCTGTAAATTCAGGTCACTTACGTTTTCAGATCTAGTCTCCCTCAGGCGGACGTGTTTGGTTTTTCTTTCTTTTTTTTTTTTAAAAAACTAAAGAGGAAGAGGTATTTATTTGCTTTTAAGTGAGTTGGAATCTTACTGTCTTTTGGGGGGCCTGTTTTCCGGCTGACGGTCTTTTGATTCTCAGCAAATAGTTTGTTTTCCATAGGATTAACAGCCTTACTCCCATGTTTTCCTTAAAAATCCATTTGTTTCCCAATGTTGGAATCCTAATGTGGATTTTTAGAGAAACACGTTACTTAACTATTGCTTATTGATTGCCTTAGGGGAGAAGGGGTGACATGATGGCGCCACTTTAAATTGCTCTCTTTCCTCCTCCTCCGTCTATCCCCCCACCCCGCCTTATCCTGGAGGTCACTGGAGCATTTTCCGTGACCTATTAATAAAACTGTATTTGAGGTGTTAGAGGTACAACTCGTAGGGGTTAGAGTTTGGTCCCTGAAGGGTCTGGAGACCCGAATCCCGCAGTCCCCAAAGTTCCGAGAAATCTCTCCAGTGCTCCAGCCTCGCCTACCTCCCCTCCATTCACAATCCTGGTTTTGCCATCTCCTTTGTCACGTGGCTAGCAATCATTGTGTTTTTTTGTTTATTTTGGGGGGGGGTGTTTATATTTTTAAATTGTAGCCCAGAGGAACCTTCCCCCTCCCCATTGGAGAGATCAAAATGTTTCAGTTGTTTTAGTTTTAAAGTCGGAGAACATTTTAAAATAAGCGATAAAATTACATAATCTTTGCCTTGCATAATCATGATATAGATTGTTACTGAACTTCATCTCTAAAGTACTTTTAAGTATGGAAGGTAGTACATTAGAATATGTTTTATATTTGTCAGAATGGTCTGTAGTTTGTATTTTCCCTGCTTTTTGGGTCATTTAAAGTACCACTATTTACAAAGGCTTGAGTGGGTGTGTTTTCCCTTCCCCTGTTCTATAGGCTGTACTTGGTTCCTTTTCTAGCATACTGTCTGACCAATTTAGAAAATTTCAATTGTCTACAGGCGTTGTCAGTTAAAACTGTTTTTCTTTTTCTTTTCACTGAACGACAGTGTTATTACTTTTGAGTAGTACTTGTTTTTTACCTAAGGATAGTTCATTAACATTTCTGTTGCGTTTTTGATCCAGAGAATTTTTTGCTTTTAGTTCTGTAGCTTCAGAAGAATTTGTTAATCTGTTATCTGTTTTTCCATGTCAGTTTTCCCCATAATTGAGTAAATTCCTATTTTATAAAATACAAAGTATATTTCTGTTTTTTCCACATAGGTTACTAGACACTTTTCCAGTTGAAAAAATCTATTGCGAGTTAAGAAAAGTTATTTTTTTTAAAAAGTAAATATGAAATGTAGTGATTATTGAGTATACATTGATCCTCTTACTATGTATATTTTCAATGGTTTGGGCCATTTTCTTTGCTAACAGTTACATCATGTCATGTGATATGTGCAGTGTGATGTGTAGTTCTAAAAATAAGGCAAGGTAAAAATGCTCATCCCCTGGGAATTTAAAAAATGTATTATAAATGTGGGATAACCACCTCAGTCATGGAATTCTGAATTGGATTTCCACTAGGTTTATCCAACAAAGAATGCAATTCCTTTTGATCTTTACCATATTTAATGTATTTGTTATTTTGAGGTGGTTGACTTTTTATTTCTCAAGTGTGAACAACTTGGAGGGAAACATTAGATGCTGGAAAGGCTCTTAATGTTTGTATTATGGTGAAGATGGTTGTCTCTGATGACTGCCTCCTTTAAGTGTATATAAAATATTTGTGATTTGTGGCTGTGAATAATTAAGAATTCTTAGAGCCTTTGTGGTAGGGTGGGATTTTTGGTCTTTCCACCTATGTGAATTTACTAAAGTATTTAGAAGTGTTCCTGAATCTTTTCTGAAAGCTTTATTCAGAACTTTAGTATTAGACTTTTGTACTTTACCAAAGTGAGATGTTAAATTTTTGTCTGATTTTCTTTCTTCCTGCCTACACATGTTATTTCTATGGTTAAACTTGCAGAGCACCCTTTGATTGTTAGGTGAGTGTTTCCTGTTGAGGAAAATTCTGGAAGCTGGAAAATGAGTGAGCCTTAGTTCACTTGAGAACTTTTGTCAAGGTGAGAGGAAAGGAAAATTAACTATACTTCATTTTTTTCTTCTTCAAAAACTGCCACTATCATTACTCTTCCATGGCTAATAATGCTACACTGAAACCAGTGTCTCTGCATCCTCTGGATAAGTCTTGAGTTAACCACAGATTTTAATTGTATTTTAAAGTGAATAATAAGTTTTAGATTTGTTCTGTTTGATAAGACTTACTCCTGTAATCTGTAAACATAGGGCTGTTATTTGAGAAGGTGTTTTAGTATTGAGTGGTTTTTGTTAGGCCCTTCTGTGAGTAAAGCTTAGTTACCTTGTTACATTAGAAAAGCAATTTTTAAAATGTTCTAAATATCAAACTAATCCATACTGGGTTCTCTAAACAATAGTCACAGAAAATCTTCCTTTTAAAAAGTAATGCTTATTCTTTTCATATATATTCAGCTTGGGAGGTATGGGTAGGGGCTGTTTTTTCCTTCTTGGTGAGGTCATTAAGACACACGGAAAGGACTTCCTTTCTGGAGAGAGGTGTATATTTTTTAAATTTATTGATTTTATTATTTTTTTCTTCTTCCAAACAACCTCTCCATTCCTTTGAGTTTAGAGGGGGTGGAATAGTGTAGACTCTGTGGTCCTCTGTTGATTGCCCCAGAGCAAATCTCTTCATTGAGAAGTTTATTTAGAGTTTTTTTCTCTCTCTCTCTTTTTTTTTTTTTTTAAGGAGACAGGGTCTCATTATGTTGCCCAGGCATGAGTGCAGTGACTGTTCACAGACATAGTGGTAGTGCACTATAGCCTCGAACTCCTGGGCTCAAGGGATCCTCCTGCTTCAGCCTCCTGGGTAGCTGGGACTGCAGGCTAGTACCACCTTGCCTGGCTTGTTTATAGAGTTTTAAAGCACCTTTTCTTTGTACTCTTTCTCTGTTTTAAATAACTTTCTACCTTGATTGGTTAGATTGTTCTAAGTCTTGGGAAGCATATTTTACATTAATGCCCCTTTAATTGCTCACTTTGTGAAAGAGTACAGTGTAGGTGTCTCAAAATGGCCACAAACACCTGGCCTGCTTACTGTGTCAGTGCAAAGAGGACTTGGACCATGTCCTTTCCCTAAAATAGGACTTTAACAGTTTCTTGGAAATCTATATTAAGACTGGTTTTTGAGTTCTCATGTTGCTTCTGAAGATTTATGTTTAAATTATAGTTTCTGTCCTAATAAATTGCATATTAGCCTCTGGGCATACTAAAAGTTGTACAAAAATATTCCTGCCAGGGTGTAAAAATTCATAACACAAGATAAGATTGTCTCATTGGTACTTCCCATTCCTTGAAATGTGAGATCAAAACTCAGGTGAACCACAATATGATTAGAAAAGACAAATATATCACTGTACTAGAAGTCACCAACATTTGAAGGATACCAGAAGAGGGAGGAGGTAAGTGATATCCTTGGGTGTCACTTGCAGATGGAGGGGAAAATTGTGGGTCATAGAAAAAGATCAGTATGCACTTTTGGGAGAGTAACTATTAGTTATCGTTTGTTTCTATGTTAGGCCACATGCCTGTCATTTAGGATGTAGGGCAAAATATATAGGAGGAAATAATCCAATAGGTGTGATTTACCAAAAAATCTGGAGTCAAAGGGCTACAACAGATATTTTTTTCTTCATGTGTTAAGCTCTTTCTTGTCTTTGATAGGATAAAGGTAAAGGTAAAATGCAGTGTGTGGAAACAGACTTCACCAAAGTATAAAGCATAACTCATTACAAACTTGGGTAGTTTGAAAGAAAAATTTAAAGATTTTATATGCAGATTTAAAACCTTTATGCCAAGAGGCCCTTCAAAGTGGGGACCTTTTAAATTCTTGTTTCCCCATTGGGTAGCACAGTGTGGCAAATAATAATTGCTTGATTAATGTTACTTTCTGCAAGTCTTGCTTTCCCAAGATTTTAAACAAGCTCCATAGAATCTTAACATTTGAAAGCCTTCTGTCAGGGCATTATTTAGCTATATATTTTATTGTTGTTGACTGTGAACTTGCTCTTTTTTCTCTAGTTCTGAATTTTTTAGAATTACAGTTCTCTCTAAGCATTTGGGAGTCAGGAAATATAAAGTGGAGGTAAATTCAGTGCAGTTTTATCTAAATGTTATCAAAAACTCTGGTTCTTGTTACTTGAACCAGGAATCCAAAATGAGATCTTACTCTGAATTTTAAATACAGCAGATTCTGCCCTTGTTTGGAAAAAGTTGCTTGAGTGGCATCAAACTTAATGGAGTCCCTCACCTTTTAATTCCTTTTTAAAAAGGGAGCAGCTTAAGGTCAAACCTGGTTAAATTCAGTTGGAGGGGAAGTATTGGGTAATAAATGAGATGAATAACAATTTTGTTGTTAGGATGTTAAACCAAAAATTGCTGAGACCTCATATCCAGACTTCTCTTGCTTACTTGCTTTTTGGCCTTTGTGACTCCTCATTAGCACCTGCACCAGAGGGTATGAACGGATAGAGGCTAAAAGCTAATTATTGTAGTTAGTTTCTGACGTTTGCTAGTATAGAGGCTTTGTAGAAATATTAGTCTGATAAGTTGAACCGTCAGGGAAGTATCATTAAGCTGTTTATATATCACCACGGAGAACTGAGGATGTTTGAAGATCTTAAGCATATATCAAAAAAACTGTACTGCAATTCTTTGCAGTTAGTGATTTACTCCTTACTTCCTAGTTTTTAGCCTCCCAAGAGAAAGAAGAAGGATGTTAGTATTAACTTATAACATTTCCCTGGCATTGGAAAAATATAATTTTTAAAAATAATCACATTTACTCTAAAAGGATGAGGTAGGTTTCAATGGGATCTCAGTAATTTGGCCATGGACTCCACCGCTGCCCCCCCCCCCAACCCATTTGCTTTTGAATTGCTTGGAATCTTAAAGAAGTCTTTGATTTTAGGATTGTTCACGTGCACTTACATCATTAGGGTTTGTTAGAAAGAGATAAGATAAATAGTGTGTTTTCTTCTTCTTTGTCTTTTGTGAGCTGAAGACTGGTAGGAAATTTGAATTCAGTGATAGGATAGAAATAGGATAAACACCATTAATAGTTTGATACATAGTCACCCTTCAGAAAATTTTTTCTGTGTTTATTTTTTAATACAAATGGGATCATACTTGTTATGTGGCTTCATTTTTTAAAAATTTAGGGATTTTGTAATACTACAATTCTTTAGCGAAAGAATTGTGTATATAGTTTGTGTACCGATGAGAATATTTCTGTTGGGTAGATTTCGAGAAGTGCAATTGCTGGGTAAAAGTTTGGGTAATTCCATTTAAGATTTTGATGACTGTTGCCTTCAAAATGCTATGTAACCAAATTTAATAGCTTAAAAAGTATAGTTTAAAAGTTTGCCAGTCTGGGTGCAGGTACTTGGCCATGTAAATAACTCAAACTTGAGGTAGATGACGTCTGTCCTAGATTTAGTTGATGCCTGCTTCTTTGTTGGTCACGTTATGATCAGACATCCCCATTAACTTACTAATGGATGTCCATCTGATGTGTTCAGCATAGTATGCTCAGGTTACTTAATAGGTATTGGTCCACTGTCTGCCAGGCACTGTGCTGTGTGTAGGGGATAGAGATACAAGCCACAACCCTCCTTTTAAGTCGTACATAGTCTAGGGGACAGAAAGAAATGTGAACTTATGTTAGCTATTGCTAACATTGTCATAGGAGTGCTGATGAGAGCCTAGAGGGAGGGACCCCCAACTCAACTTGGAAGGAATGGGGAATACTTGAAAGAGCATGTAACCTTGGAAGCAAAGAATAGCATGAGTAAAGGTGCAGGGGCATAGAAGAGCCAGGAAACACATAAGATTCAGGTGGCTGTAGTGAAGACAGGCTGGAGATGAGGTCGAATGTAAAAAGGGGGAATATATATGTTGTGTGGGAAGTTTGAATTCATCCTTACTCTAGAGTCACTGAAGGATTTTAAGCAGGATGTGGTCAGATTTATGTTTCTTCCCACTCTTCCTCCCTCCTTTCCTCTTTTTCTAATAATCATTTTGGTTGTGGGTACTAGATTGGAGGCTTGCTGAGACAGGAAGAAGGAAGAATAGTTGGGATATTATTGCTGCCTGATTTACTGTAGTACATAATGAGGTTCTGAACTAGGGCAGTGGCACAAGGGTGGAATGAATGTGCCTATCATTCTGCCTGTTGAATCCCCTCCCCTTTCAAAATTCAGTTAGAATGTCGTCACTTTTTGGAATCCTTCCTTAATCCCTTCAGGCAAAACACAGTACTTTGTCATCTAGGCTACCTTCACACCTCATTTATACCTGACTGTTCATTGGCATTAATGAAACTGTTATAATTCTTAGTGTCTCCAGTATTAGACCACAAACTCCTCCTATAGCCTTTCTCTTACTCCTGTCTGACAGTAGTTGTTGAAGTGAGATATTTATGATAAAAGGTCAATCAGTGATTGAGATCATGATTCACAGGGAATGTTGGACTTAAGTTTGGATTTGGTATTGGGGGTAGGGAATGGGTTTTGATTATGGGATGCGTGAAGTAGTTGTATGGGCAATGCTAGATCCTACTCATTCTTTTTGTTTTGTTTTGTTTTGTTTTGAGACAGAGTCTTACTCTTTTGCTCCGGGTAGAATGCAGTGGCATCACCATAGCTCACTGCAACCTCCGACTCCTGGGTCAAGTGATCCTCCTGCCTCAGCCTCCCCAGTAGCTGGGACTACAGAAGTGCATCAGGATGCCTGGCTAATTTTTCTATTTTTGGTAGAGACAGGGTCTTGCTCTTGCTCAGGCTGGTCTCAAACTCCTGAGCTCAAGCAATCCTCCTGCCTTGGCCTTCCAGAGTGCTAGGATTACAGGCGTGAGCCACTGTGCCCAGCCTCATTCTTTTTTTAAAAATTTATTTTGTTTTGTTTTTGTAGAGATGGGGTCTCTTTATGTTGCCCAGGCTGGGCTCGGGCAATCCTCCTTCCTCAGCCTCCCTAATAATTGGGACTACAGGCACGCGCACCACTGCACCTGGCTCCTACTCATTCTTTAGGTTTCAGCTTAGATATTGTTTCCTGTGGGAAGCCTTTTCTGACTTCACTTCCTCAGCCTGTGTGAGGATCCGGTATCACACAATAATGTCTGTCTTTACTGGTGCTTGTTATCCTTGTAGACTTAGTGGGGTGCTTTGAATGGTGTAGGCATTTTAATATTTATTGGAGATATTCAATTCAGTAGGTAGTTGGTATTACTTCATTGACCTTTCTGTAAAGACTAAAATTCAAAATCTAGTGTCTAGCAGTTGAGGCCCTTCCAGTTTAAACCTAGAATTAAACTGATTTGTTAGTAGTTAAAAGCATGGGCTTTAGCATTAGAGATCCTGCCTCAGCAACTTAGTGGTTGTGTGGTCATGGGCAAATTACTTAACTTCTCTGAGCATCAAGCTCTCTCGTCTATAAAATGAGGACAATAGTACTTACCTTACGTTGTTATTGTGAAGATTAAATGAGAGAATGTATGTGAAATACTTAGCACAGTGGCTGACTGGTAAAAGGCCAGTTAATGTTAGTGAACAACATTTGTAATAACTGTCCGCCAGTCAGCAATGATTCCCTTAGTAATTGTGAAACTTTTTCAGTTAAGAAGCCCTGTTGGCCTAGGAAAGTTTAAGGCCCTAGTGATGAGATGTACATTTGTTTTATAATAAAAATTTTGTCTCCCCCTTCCCATTGTATTCCACAACAAGTATACATTTGTTTATATGTAAAAGAAATACTTCCCAGTGCATTCCATAATGTGTCTTCCAGTACTTTGTCACAAATCACTCCACAGCTGTTCTTTTCCTTTCTTTCTCCTTAATAAGCTGTATATACACTACCTTGTTCATCCAAGTTCTGTGGATCATCCCCCATATCTTTCCCAATATTTTGATTGTATCAATTTCTTGATTAGAATTTCCTCCTCTTTCTCTTAGCAAAATCTGGCTTATACTTGAAGGTCCACTTCACGAAGCCTTTTTTGACTACTGCTAGCCCAGTCAGTGCTTACAGTGCCAACTATGTACTAAGCTTTAGATAAAGTTAGTGAGTGTGCAAAAGAAGGATGCTATTAAGGAACTTTACTTGTCTTGGAAGTAGAATTGATAAATTGACAATTAGGGAAAATTCAGATAATTTGAATTGAAAACAGTGATTTTAAGTGCATTTTATGATTTAAGCAGGATGAAAGTGATATGAATCTGAAGAGTTTGAGAAATTTTTGTGGAGATGCTATATATTGAAAAATTAGTAAGCTTTGGGACAAAGGGTAGGAGAAGGCCTTCCAGGTAGAGGGAGAATAGGCAAAGATACGGAATCTGTGGGGAATTCTGGGTGCATATCACCTGATGTACTTGCCTTGATGCTATCTTAACTTTTATCTTGAAGAATTTGGACTTGTGAAAAAGGCACTAGAAACTCTTCTAGAGTAGGAAGGTGAGATGACAAGGTAAGGGATGGTTTGGGAGACTGAGGCATCTTTGGGAAGCTGTTATGATAATCTTCGTGTGAGTGGATGAGGACCTGGGCTGGTGATAGTGTTAGGAACACAGAAGATATACCAAACCTGAACAGCTTTATGAGAAATAAATGGAAGGATTTCATCACAAAGGAGATGAAGTTATGAAGGAAAAGAGCTTTCTATTCAGTCTTAATGAGCCATTACATTTTTTGTTGATATCACATATTTGGCCCTTATATTAGACTTGAGCCCCTTCACTTTTCTGGATTTAAGCATTGAAGGAGACTTTGACCATTATACTGTGGTGGCCACTTTAGTTGAAGTTCTCATTGCATCCTATCTGGACTATTGCAGTAGCTTCTTCATTGGTCTTTGCCACCTAGATGCTTTTTACTTTCTTTTAATCCATCCTACCCAACTGGTCTCTCTAAAGCACAGCTCATGTATCACTCCATTTGAAAAGCCTTTAATGACTTTAAGATCTTTAAAAACCTTTGCTGTCTTTAAGTCTGAGTAAAGGCTATTTAGGCTGTCCATTAATGACGTGGCTTCAAACTGCTTTTGCACCTTTTTCTATACTGCTTCCTCTTTTCAAATATGCTTTATGTTTTAAGCAAATTGTTCATTTCTTTTAACCTTCAGGATGTCCTGTGTTTTCCCACACAGCCTTGCATTTTCTTATGCCATTTCCTCTCACTAGAATGCCACATTACCATTCTCTTGTCCTAGCCTTTTACATAGTGACATTTTAGCAAATTTTCAAGTCTTAGCTGAAATTTTGACAACTTTATGGTTACTTCCCTAACTATTCTTTTTTTCCTTTGTAATGGTGAGGAGGAGGTTAGTAGAAGCCACATTGTGGCAAACTTTTCTTCCCCATCTGATTTTTGCTTCTGTTTTCAGTGCAAGTGTGATTGTTGTAATATTTGGTTTTTTGACCAGCCAAATGGCCTAACCCTTCCCCTTGGGTCTCTGCAGCTTAACATTTTTGTAAGGTGGATGATTCCAGGTTATTCTTGTATATCGGGAGTCCTGTCTTGGGAATTTACAAGGAACGAAGTTTTCCTTTGTAGGTATGGAGTTAGTTCTGATTGCAGTATTCAAAGCAGCTGGATATGTTTTGCTTTCTGAAAAGAGTATACACATACACACACATATGTATATGTGTTTGTGTGTATATAATCTTTATCTCCAGGCAGTGGTTCTCAACTGGGAGGTGTGATCCCCCACCTCCCACATTTGACGTGTCTGGAGGCATTTTTGGTTGTCATAATTTGCAGAAGGGTAATACTGGCATCTAGTGGGTGGAAACCAGAGATGCTGCTAAACATCCTGTACAGGATAGCCCCCCGTGACACAAAATTACTCAGCCCAAGGTATCAATAGTGCTGAGGTTGAGAAACTCTTTCTTAGGGGTATATTTTTGCCTCCTGAGTGCCACTTGTGTTAGGTAGAAGTTTGTCCTTGGGCCTGTATTGTTACAATTTAGAATAATAGACTCATAGCACAGGAAGGGACCCTAGAGGTCACATATTTGAACTTTATCCCAACTTATATCCCTCAGAACAGTGTTCTGCATGACATTAATAGATGTAATGGGAAAAAGTGCTTGTTAAACAAGTTTGGTAAAGGCAAACATTTGAATATTCAGTGTAATGCAGTGCATTGTGAATCTCCATCAGGGATGATTTTTTCCTAAATGTGTTTGCTTGTTGAGTGTGTAATACCATCCAGTCCCTAAAATGCTTCCTTGGAACTGGGAAAGAAACTATTAATTATCTAGTCCAACCTTTTATACCTAAATGACCTTGATTAGATGGCCCTTTTCTTTGTCTCTACAAGCTTACTGAAGAATCTTAATTTACATCTGTGACAGCAGGTACAGCAGCTCCATCTGTATTTATTTGTCAGATACGGCTTACTATATGAACTAAAAATTGGGATATTTTGGGCTTGAATTCTTTATTCTAAATGTACAAAATATGGCTTTATCCCCACCAGTAAATTAGAAATTATAATCCCAGCTCTAAATCTACTGCCTAGGTTGTTATGAGGATTAATCAGTTAATTATAGCTTTTAATGCTTTGTATTCTTTGGAGAAAGGTGATTTATCATAAGCTGTTGTATTGTTTTTGTAAAACTGACAGTCTCTGCTTTAAATTGTTGAAGATTGAAGCTTTTGGGATTTGTAGGGGCCAAGTGGGATGGGAATCATTGTTTTAATCAACATTTTGCTCAGTATGTTAAATTTAAGAAAGTTACTATGTTTTTTTTTGCTTTACTTGGATTTTTTGGCTAAGAATTTCCACTATTTTCTTTTTGCTTCTCTTCCTTTTATTGTATAACTAATACAGACTTATGGTGGAGACATTACATAAGCTAAAAGACAAGAATCTTAACCACTTTTTTAACAAAACAAAAATGAAGTCATAGTATATGTTTTGTTCTGTAACTTTTTTTCATTTAACAGTGAAGCAAGCACTTTTTCATGTCAGTAAATATAGCTCTGCAAAACTACTTTTTAATGGTTGCATAGTATTCCATTATATGGATAGTTCCTAATTTAACTGAATTGTTGGCATTTATTATAGTTTTTTTATTATAAGCAACATCATAAAATATTAAAATAGTAAATCTAGATATATAAGGAAGCTAGAAAAAAAGTAACACAAGTCTCAAATTTAGGTGGTGGTTTATGGCAATTGTAGCTAATTGCAAACTAGCTGCCACGTCCAGTTTTTTGGTATGTGCTTTCTTTTTCTATGTGCATGAGTCCTCAAGAATCATTTGCTTTATATCTTTCCTGTGCATTAAAAAGTCTTACGGAAATTTACTTCAACGTTAGCTCCCCCCACCCCCCGCCCCCGGACAGTCTCGCTCTGTTGCCCTGGGTACAGGGCAGCATCACCATCATAGCTCACTACAGCCTCAAACTCCTGGGCCCAAGCGATCCTCCAGCCTCAGCCTCCAGAATAGCTGGGACTGTAGGCGTGGGCCGTGACACCTGGCTAATTTTTCTATTTTTAGTAGAGACACGGTCTCATTCTTGCTCCGGCTGGTCTCGAACTCCTGAGTTAAAGCAATCCTCCTCCCTTGGCCTTCCAGAGTGCTAGGATTACAGGCGTGAGCTACCATGCCAGGCCTATATTAGGTTTTTGTCTCCAGTTTATAATAATAGTGCAGGTGATAATGGGTATTTGTGCTAGGTACTAGGCTAAGTAATTGAAAGTATTTAATCATCACAACAGCCTTGTGAGGTAGATTCTGTTATTTGTAGATGAGGAAACTGAGGGAACAGAATGGTTAAGTAACTTACAGGAGGTGGAGCCTGGATGTGAACCCAGACCTGCTCACTTGAGCCTGTGGTCCTCTTACTTTTGGATACCTTTGGGGGTAATATTAAATCTCAGCATAGTATTTCAGGTCAATAAAGGGAGAGGGATATGGATTTACATCTTTTTTTCATAGTAGTATTTTTTCTTTGGTATAGAAACCTAAAGATTAGGAGTTAGGAATGGGAATTTCTTCTGAAGAAGTGGTCACTTTTTCCCCTTCTTCCTCCCATCCCCCACCTTATTTAGATGATTTTTTTAGTAACTCTACTTTGCAGTGCATCCTGTGGGAATACTGAGAACAAGCAGAGTGTGTGAATAAAATAAACTATTGCCTTTGAGATGTATATGGTTAACGTCAAGTTCATAGACATAATTTCAGAGGTCTGTGGTCCGAGAAGTCGTCTTGGAATAGATGGGATTTGAGCCAGCATATTTTTCCTGAAGTTGTGAGCTTTAAAGAATTGAATAATTCTAAAATAACTTTGGGAAGTTTATTACTTAAGTACTTTCTGTGGTGTGATGTTAATTATGATCATCTTTTTATGTGTGCTGGAGTGAACCTGGGTTTTCCTAAGTTTTATGTAAGTTGTATAACATCTGTGCCCTTGCCTGGGTCCCCAGAGGGAGGCTGTTTTCCTGCTATTGCTGAGGCTTACTGTAGTGCTTTTGGGCAGTAAGGTACAACTACTCGTTTCACATGTTGTATTAACAATCTGGCACCGATAATATGCCTCCTTGAATTGCTAGTATCTGTTATGTATTGATATTAATTCAAAAGAGGAGGAGATTGAATTGATGGGAAAGATCTGACAGTGATTTTTGTTTGTTTATGGGGAAAATGTTTAGCATGTTGTAAAAACTGACTCAAATTTTTTTGAACAAATAATTTACATTGGTCCGGCTGTCAGTTGGTCTATATCACAACTGTTTATATTGTATTAGGAATTAGTATTATACTTAAAATCAGAAATGGGAAAAGTGAACATAGAACACTTGTGTTACGCAGAATGCCATAAAGTCCATAAGGATAAAGCCCTGTAAGCCTTGAACTATATAAGTTCTTATATAGACGTTTCATTAAAGTGCAACCTCAGCACAAGAAACTTTTGGTAATTACATGGAGCAGTAGACAGATTTGACCTGTATGTGTATTGATGCTTCTATGGATAATGTTCTCTCAATAATTTATTTGAGAATTTTCATATTAATGATTTGAATTGTCGTATTATAATGAAGCTTAGTGTAGTCCTGTAAGGGCCTACCACTGTATATTTGTGTTGATCTAAACATAAAAATGTTTGACCAAATTGGAGATTGCCCTCTTTTTGGGGGGGATTGCTTAGTTCAGTGATTTCACAAACTTTCTGGTCTCAGGACCCCTTTTTCACCCTTAAAAATTGTTGAGAACCACATCGAGCTTTTGTGGGTTGTTATTAATACTTGCTGTATTAGAAACTTCAAGAAATTTTAAAAATTAATAATTCATTTGAAAATAACAAACCCATTACCTATTATAAAAAATAACTTAACCAAAACAAAAATTAATGAATGGCATTGTTTTACATTTTTGCAAATGTCTGGCTTAGTAGAAAGCAGCTGGGTTCTCATATTTGCTTCTGCATTCATTCTATTGTTATATGTTGTTTTGGTTTGAAGTATATAAAGAAAATCCTGCCTCGTACAGATACATAGTTGGAAAAGAGACATGTAAAGTATTTTAATAGAGTTTTCAGATAACTGTGGCTATCCTTTGACACTACACCCAAACTCAACAAGTAGTAATTTCATAAAGGTTAGTTGCAATGTGGAATGTGAAACCGTATCACTTAACTTTTCATTACATTATGTTAAAATCCATTGGTATGTCTTGCACTTGCTTTTATCCCTGCATGATGTTTAATCAGAAATGGCTTTTCAGAATACTAGTTTTTACTTGAAAATTCAGGTTTATATCATTGGCAACAAGTATAGTCCGTGGTTTTCCTCGAAAGGACAGGATCACTTTGTTCATTTTCAAGAAAATGTCTGCTAGCTATGCAAGTTTGAAGAATCAGTTTGTCCATCAGTTGTTCTGCCGAGTAAAAATAGTGTTCTGTGAGAAAAGCTTTTAGTTCAGCTTGCAACTCAGTTGTATAGATGCGTTTTACTTAGAATTCATAAAGCAGTAGAGTCCTTTATGCATACTTTCTCTTTTATCACACAGAATATATAGAGAAATGTACTCAAGGGTTAAGATTTAATAAAATTCATAATTTTTACTGCTTCATCAAGGACATCTTAAGTGGAACGGAGTTTTTTTTTTTTTTTTTTTTTTTTGGTAAAGTGAGAGTGGGGAATACAATGACTGTAAGTACAGTTTGATGCCTCTGCCTTGATTTGTGCTAAGGTACCAGCAGTTTTGTTCACCTTTGTTTTGCACCCTCATTGCAAATGTCAACACAGTGAAAAAGGCAAATAATATTTTAGTATTACTATGAAAATACCTTCAGTTTCGTGGGCCTCCAAAATAGTCTTTGAGAATCTCCAAAAGTCCAGAGGTTACACTTTAAGAACAGCTGGCTTAGTTCTTTTTTTTTCTCTCCTGCTATACCTGGGAGCTAGCTTAGTTCTTTACATAGGTTTCCCTTTGCTCCCAGATCAAATCGATCAATGGGGATGAAGCAGAGGTAAAGGATTGAGGTTTTTAGCTTGATTACTAAATATTAATAAAAGCAATGCCATTACCCAAGAGAATGAAATAGGATGAGGGAGGAGTGTGTTGGAAGAAGAAAGTGAGTTCTGAGGTTCAGGGGGCTTGAGGAACATAGAAGTAGGAATGTTGATTACTGTAGCTCAGAAAAAGGTTTTCTGAGAGTTAGGAGGCTTCACGGTACTAGTGGTTATTGGGAGAGAACAAGAGGGCCCTTGGGGAGCATCAACGTTTAAGGGGCCAGGAGGTAGAGAAAAGGATGAGAGTAGTGTTAAGGATATCAGGAAAGGAGAATTTCAAGAAGGTCAGCACTGCCTAAAGCTTCAGAGAACTCAGAACATGTGGGGACTAAGACTTGACCATTGGATTTGTTAATTACTGGTGACCTTTACCGGAGTAGTAGGGGATAAAATCTAGATTATGGAAGAGTGCAGAGGCAACTATTTATACTATTCTTAGAGAAGTTTTGAGGTAAAGGGAAAGACATTTTGGGCAATTCATTTGAGTGGTGGGCTGTACTGAGGACAGAAGATACTTGAGTAAATTCTTAGGCTGGGAGGAAGGAGCCTGTAAAGAAGATATTGATGAGCAATCTGATCCAAAAGAAAATCGATGCAGCAAGTTGGTATTAGAGGTGTGGTACAGTTAACTTGGTAGTAGTACAATGTGTACTTGCAGAGAAGTGAGAAGCTGATGAAAACTGGATTCCCTGGCCAGAAAAATGCACAGACCTATGACATTGGCATAAAATTTTTTTTGTGAACATGGGGAATTCCTTACTAATTTTTTTCTGTTTAATTGTTGAGTGATTAGTTTGATATATTTGCTTTAAATCAACTTTAAAGAGATTTTTCTTTTAAATACAGATGATTTAAGTTTAACAATCTGTGATACTCTCAGAATGAAACTTATGTTTTGGCCACTTTCAGTCTGTGGTAACATGTGACAAAAAAGGGGTGGGATTCTTCCTTTTGTGTAGGGATTGTGTGTGGCCTCCTTTCCCCCCAGGTGAAAAATATTTATATCTCCAGAATGGCTACAGAGTGTTTTCTTTCTGGGGGCAGAGTTTGGAAAACAGCCTCAAGTAGTGCTTGTATTAAAAACATGTGTGTTGTTTTTTTTGAATGTGGTTGTGTTTCTAACATCCTTTTCTTCTTTCTTTTCTAGTCTGTTCTCTGGGGAGGCAGTAAGGGGCCGTGGAGCTGGCCTCGGCACCGGGAGAGGCTGGACTTCCTGTCTCTCTGTGCTGAATGGCTGCGATGGCGCCCGCTCTCACTGACGCAGCAGCTGAAGCACACCACATCCGGTTCAAACTGGCTCCCCCATCCTCCACCTTGTCCCCTGGCAGTGCCGAAAATAACGGCAACGCCAACATCCTTATTGCTGCCAACGGAACCAAAAGAAAAGCCATTGCTGCAGAGGATCCTAGTCTAGACTTCCGAAATAATCCTACCAAGGAAGACTTGGGAAAGCTGCAACCACTGGTGGCATCTTATCTCTGCTCTGATGTAACATCTGTTCCCTCAAAGGAGTCTTTGAAATTGCAAGGGGTCTTCAGCAAGCAGACAGTCCTTAAATCTCATCCTCTCTTATCTCAGTCCTATGAACTCCGAGCTGAGTTGTTGGGGAGACAGCCAGTTTTGGAGTTTTCCTTAGAAAATCTTAGAACCATGAATACGAGTGGTCAGACAGCTCTGCCACAAGCACCTGTAAATGGGTTGGCTAAGAAATTGACTAAAAGTTCAACACATTCTGATCATGACAATTCCAGTTCCCTCAATGGGGGAAAACGAGCTCTCACTTCATCTGTTCTTCAGGGGGGTGAAGTGGGAGGATCTGAATCTGGGGACTTGAAGGGGGGTATGACCAATTGCACTCTTCCACATAGAAGCCTTGATGTAGAACACACAACTATATATAGCAATAATAGCACTGCAAACAAATCTTCTGTCAATTCCATGGAACAGCCAGCACTTCAAGGAAGCAGTAGGTTATCACCTGGTACAGACTCCAGCTCTAACTCGGGGGGTGTCAAGTTAGAGGGTAAAAAGTCTCCCCTGTCTTCCATTCTTTTCAGTGCTTTAGATTCTGACACAAGGATAACAGCTTTATTGCGACGGCAGGCTGACATTGAGAGCCGTGCCCGCAGGTTACAGAAGCGCTTACAGGTTGTGCAAGCCAAGCAGGTGGAGAGGCATATACAACATCAGCTGGGTGGCTTTTTGGAGAAGACTTTGAGCAAACTGCCAAACTTGGAATCCCTGAGACCCCGGAGCCAGTTGATGCTGACTCGAAAGGCTGAGGCTGCCTTGAGAAAAGCTGCCAGTGAGACCACCACTTCAGAGGGACTTAGCAACTTCCTGAAAAGCGATTCGCTTTCAGAAGAATTGGAGAGATTTACAGCCAGTGGCATAGCCAATTTGAGGTGCAGTGAGCAAGCATTTGATTCTGATGTCACGGACAGTAGTTCAGGAGGGGAGTCTGATATTGAAGAGGAGGAACTTACCAGAGCTGATCCTGAACAGCGCCATGTACCCCTGTAAGTAGAACCCATGCATAATGTCATTCTTGAGAAATGGTGGCACAAGAAAGGACTTAGTGAATCCCCATTATGGAGAGAATGTGATTCTTTATACACAGGTGTCTAGGTTCCATTTGTCTTTCCCAATTTGAGGTAGATGAGTACATATACGTGCTAGTGAAAATGTGGAACATATTTCTGCTATAGTGTTGTTGCTCTAGGCTAAAAGGTACTAATTTCCTTTTCGGAGGCTTTTTGAAAAACTAGAAGATCTTCTGTTTGTAGAATTGTACTAGTAATTCTTTTAGAATTAATAATTAAATTTCTTTTGAAACTGTGATAGGACAGTTTGGTAAGTTTTAATGGATTGACTACTCAGATTTTGTTGTTTCCAGTAAGTGGGGACAAATGTTCAGTTGACCTAGTTAACTTTGCTGGAATTTATAGTTGCTTTTAATTGAACTTTCATCAGAGAACATACCCAGTCTTCAATTTTAACACGAAATTTTCTTATATTTTAAGGACTAACGATTAGAAAACACTTCAGAATATTTTATACATTGCCTCCAAGCACAATCCACTTTCACAACTTGATAAGAGAGCCTATCTTTATCAGATTTTTATTTTATTTTCTCTCAATTAAGTTAAATGTATTGGCACATTTGGGATAAATTCTTACTGGTTTTTCTAAATCTGTTGGTTTGAGGATTCAATGTAAGCTTTTTATGGGTAGCACTCCAAATTGGCATGATGGAGACAGTTTCACTCTTGTTTGTTCCCCCCAATTCTGCATTCACGTACTTAAATAAGAAGTGCTATATTATACTTAAATAAATATGCATTTATCTACTTGTAAGTATTAGAACTGTGAGGGAGGGAGCATGAGGAGTTGGAAAAGGGGCAAGATAGTTTACTAGTAGTAGATCCTCTTTCATTTCATCTTTTGGTAGAGATGTTATAAAGGTTGGGTTACTAGAGAAGGCTGAAATGGGTGGATGTGTTGGAAGAATTGGTTTTTCCTTTCCTGAGATTTTCACTGGAGAGTTTGGTTGTTGAGACAGCTGTGCTTTTAGGCAGTAAATTTCTTGTTTTCTCATTTTTGTTCAGTATTGTCTTGTGTAACATTGTGTATCTGAAATGAAACTTAGTTTTATGTTTCTATTTTAGGGAAAAAAGTCTGGATAATTCTTGCTGCATTTCTTCCTTGTAGACCTAGTTCCATTATCATTTGTTAGTTCAGTGTGTTCAAGAGTCCACTTCTATATTCAGATTTAAAGCAAATATGTTTCAGAGGTTTGCTGCTTCTGTAACATAGCTCTTTAAATGGATTAGTAGATTAAATCAGTTTGCCAGTATTTGTGGCATTATCCTTACCGACTTTGCTGTAGACCACTGCTTCAAAATATCTTGGTTAACGTTAAATATTTTGTGCTTAAAGATACAATAAACACTGTAGTTGAAGCATTTTAAGTTGCATTTACTTATTTTGTGTAGTTAACAAAAAAGCACCTAGAACATACAAGCTTATTATTTTCAGGGTACATTGCATTGAAAACATTTCTGAGTTTTGGTAATGTTGTGAGGAAGTGTTCTAGTCCAATGAAATCAAAATATCTAAGAGACAACTTTTCTTATTTTATGATATAATCTAGTGACTTGAAGAAAGACCTCTTAGTCCATTCATTCACTAGTTCTGAGCATTCTTCTCCATAATGGTTTGTTGACTGGAAGGGTGTGAAGTATAAAGAAAATGAAGAGATTATTTTAGGGAAATTTTTGGGATCAATTGAATCCTCTTGAAATTAAGTCACCTAAATCTGTGGTCCCCAGCCCCCTACTGCGGAGCTCCGCACCCCAACCCCCAAATCCGTGGAAAAATTGTCTTCCATGAAACTTGGGGGGGAGGGGGGCCGTGCGCACGCACACACACAGCAGGAGGTAGTGGCAGGCGAGCAAGGGAAGCTTCGTCTGTATTTTCAGCAGCTTGCTTGCTCCACTGCCTGAGCTCCATGCCCCCTCTACTACCTTTACCCCCCACCCCGTAGGAAAATTGTCTTCCATGAAATCAGTCCCTGGTGCCAAAAAGATTGGGGACCACTGAACTAGATAATGCTTTAAAAAGTTGAGTTTCCATGCATCAGATCATACTAAAGTAAGGAAAATTTGGGCGCTGAAAGTACTGTCAAGTAAATATCCTTTTTGCACATTATAATTTTATTTGAACTAAAACCACCGATAAAGCACAAATACTTTAAAATTCTTATTGAGCAAGATCACCAGATTGACTCTTAAGGCTGATATTTATTTAGCCAGGTGTTTTTTGATCTTAGTATTTTAAAGGTTTTCAGCAACTGGCCAGAACATGAGAGTGGAGTATAGAGGTATTGCTTTAATTAAAAAAGAGGAAGAAGAAAAAAGAAGTTGATGTTTGGACGCTAAGAAATGAGTCCTAGAGAGAGAAGTTAGTTAAGTCTTCAGGAACTTTACCCAGCTGGTGAATTTCAACTTTTTTCCCCTCTTCCAGTAGCCTGTCTACTTCATTCCTTTGCTAGGGTGGGCTAGATTTTGTCTAAGCAGCCATGGTGAAAATATTTAGTAGAGGAGACTGTTGGAATGAGATGTTTTTAAATGATGTTGTTTAAATTACAAGTGGTGGTTCTGTGGAAATTACAAGCCCTTCACCAAGAAGTCAATTGTGATTTTTCTTCTTTCTTACTCTGAGAGGAAAAACAATGATCCATCGTAATTACTTTACAGAGCTATGGCAGAATGATTGATTTTATGTGTTGGTGATTTTTGGCAAATTGTATGTTTATCGTTGTATTATACTTGACAGCAAGCTATGGATTGCTAAATGAGACATGTTAGAGAAGATCTTTACTTTTTTTGGTTACCAATTTAATTTTGTTGGTTAACTGATTATATGTTTATTTTAAAACTCTTATACGTTTTTGCTTTAATCTCTTTTTGGAAAAATCTTCCTAAAGTGGTTCCTGTATCTTCCTGGTCTTGGTACGGTGAACATATAATGTCTTTGAAAATTCTGTACTATCTTGGTTTTGATATGATGACTTTTATCATTGTTCAGTAACATTGCTGTGGAAGGTGCAGGAATTTAAATATTATTAATAATGGCACTAAGAAGGAAGCTGCATGTTTCAATAAATACCTTAATATTTCTTAATCATAGAAGTAGAAATAAAAGCATTTAATTATCTCATATGTGTAATATGCTTGTTGAGGATATGCTTGTGTGCTTGCTCTCTCTTCACTGTAGTTTTTTATATTCCTTCTCTTTTTCCCTCAGTTTTTCCCCCCCCTGCTATTTTGTTATGAATTCCTGGGCCCATTTCTCATTTTGCTAAATTTGGTTTTCATCTTCTGGGTCTTGTGCTTATAAACTTCCATAGTGAGTACTTGTTAAAATAATAATTTTTCCAGATATTCTCTTAAAATATGCTCTTAAATCAGCAGTGTTCTGGGTACCTGGACAATGTTATGTAGACCTTCTTCTCCTAAAATTTTCTTGTTTTTTCCCTGTGAACTGTTACTATAGGCTTATATTGAGGGTCAGTATAAAAATAATCTCATAAAACATTTCATTGTGACTACTGAAATATTGCTGAGGAGTTTCTTTGTGTTATGCAATGCCTTCTTTATAAGGACCTCAGGGAGAAAGATGTGCAACCAAGAATAATTGTATTTTTGTCTAAGCTTTTAGTCTGTTTTTATTACCTGGGTGCTATAATTTGCATTCACTAGGTGTTTGTTATCCTTTTGGCTTTTGGAAGTTTAGAGTGAAGCTTGCAGGTCTTTTTGTTGTACTTTTTTAAAAACCTCGTTCTTAGCTTCATTTTGTTTCCCTGTATTTTGTTTTATTTTCATGCCCTTGTTTCTGCTTTAATTTATGCTAAGCTGTGTTTTATTTGTCTAATAGCCTCTTGAAGTCTGTTTTACATCAGGGTTGGGTAAAAATAAACTATAGATGCTCAGTTTAGAGACCCTAAAGCCCTTACTTGAATTTTGGATGGTCTTGATAGCCATGACTTTACTTCTTCTGGGGAATTTTACCTTCTTGGAGTTAATAAAGATCTCATAGTATAATGAATCACTAGTGTGTTTGTAGGCTTTGCTTTTTAGGTACTCTGGAATGCTCTGTTATTGTAGCTCCTACTTGAATTTATTAAGTATACACAGTATACAGATAATGTTGCCAAAGTGGCAAATTTATTTGTCATTTTCCTACGCCTTATCCTTTCACAGAATGATAGGTTGGGAGGAACGTTAGCCAGGGGACCTAAGTCTTCTCTGCTAAACCCTTCTCTGCTAGATACTAGCTGTAGGACTAATCATGTAACCACTTTTCTAAATAAAATTAGGGAATTTAACTAGATGATCTTTAGGGCTCGAACTGCTTTGAAATGTGACTGTTTATCTTTGAATAACATTGATGGAGCTCTTCTCATCACCATTTTTTTGCATTTGGGGAAGCTGAGGCAAAGGTCCTAGGAAGTCACTTGTGTAACTTGAAACAAGTTTCTTGACTTGTGACTTAGAGCTTTGATTCTTTTAATGCCTTATTTTCTTTGGCTTATTTATTTATTTTTCATAGCCCCTTCAAATGATTATTGTATTTCTTGGTATATGAGATATAAATGTGGAAATAATTTCATTGTGCTCTTAAAGAATTTACTTCAGAGGTGAGTAAACTTTCATTTGCTGAACACCTTTGATTTGATGCCCTTGGTTTTCTACTAATCTGCACATGACATCCAGTGGCAGAAATAGGAACTTGTGTTTTTCTCTTCTTATTCGTTTTTTTTTTTTTCTTCAGAAAATATATAGGTAGTGAAAATTATTCTTAGTGCTTGTTGCAGGGTTCTGAAGGAAGGAATTTAGGCAGTAGGAATTTGAGGTTTAGCAATTTGCTGCAGATCTAGTTGATACAAATATTTTCTGCTACCTTGTGACTGGTATTTTTATTTTCTGAGATTGAAAGTACTCTTTTATGGTATCGTTAAAGTGGTCATATGATAAATACTTATTGAATGAAGAAATGCGTAAGACATAAGTGATACCATAAGTGAATAAACTAAGTCTCTATCCTCAAGAAGTTTGTAGTCTTGACTGGAGTGAAGAACATGGTAAGACAATCGCGAATACTTGGAACAGTGCCTGGCCTCTGGTAAAATAAGGTAAATGCTGGGTGATACAAATGAAATAGGAAGAGAATCACACCTGGTTGGTGGGATTGGAAAGAAAGGATATTAGAAATGAGTCTTGAAGTGTGGCTAAGAGTTTAAACAATTTTTTTTTGTAAATGTGGACAAGAGCTCGTTACATTGCCCAGCTGGTCTCGAACTCCTGGGCTCAAGCAATCTTCCTGCCTTGACCTCCCAAAGTGCTGGGATTACAGGCATGAGCCATCTGCCCAGTCTGGGGTTGTTTGTTTTTTGTTTTTTGTTTTTTTTTTTAAGCTCCCTCTTAAGTGTGTGGAGAAGTGGGGTGGAGATGTATTTAGGATAATTAGCCTCTTGCAGTAAGACATGTAAGGGAGAATGGTAGATTCAGCCTTGGGGGGAGAGAAGAGTAAGAGAATTGGTTATTGGAAATAGAGATGACAAGGACTTGTGATTGGTTGGATGTATGAGAGAAAGGGAAGAGGTGTCATGGATTTTTGGCAGGGTAACTAGATTGGATGAATGTGTTGAGATGGAGAAGGAACAGATGGGGGAGGTTATTGAATGTGGCAGACATTCAGTCATTTTCATTTAAACATTTTCCTCTGTTGGGTATACCTAGAGGTTTCAGTCTCCTTTGCAGAGCACCCTATTAGGTTCTATCAACATAATGAAACAAATTGCTTTAACTGGAAAAGGGGAAGCTTGGGGCCACATTCTAGTACAGATGAATAGTACTTTAATAAGTTTCCCCACTCTCTCTCTAAACATGGGCCAAAATTGATTAGATTATTTTGCAACCTGGCAGAAATTCATGCCTAAGGTCATACTCTTTCATGTCTACCATTGCGTTGTCTTTTTCCTATTTCCTATTGTGTATCTGGGGAATTATATATTCTATGTAAAGAAGCATTGAGTTTCTATAAATTTGAAACCAAGGTGCTTAATATATAATAAACATAATAAATCTTACTAATTTTGATTCTCATTAATTAAGGCTTTGTGGCAACTTTACCCTGTTTGATTTTATTTTGTATAATTATGAGGAAAGATTTTTTGCGCCAAGGCGGTAAACAGAATTGCTTTGAAATGAATTTAAGTTTGATGAAATTATCTGGAGAGCCCATTCCTCAAGCAGAATATACTGAAAAGTTGCTGTTAAATTGTAAATGTTTTGGGTTGCTCTGGCAACCTATTTAGTATCATTGTAGTGATTATATAGATTATCTTCAGAACTCAGATAAGAAGACTTGTGGCGAAAATTATTTTTGGGGGGAATGGGAAGATTGGGGAATGGCAGCCAGGGAGAAGTGTTATATTTCATTTTAAATCATTTTCTTTAAAGTTGTTTTTCTTTTGCCTAATAGAATAAAGGACATGTGCCAGGGAATTGAATGATGTTGTGTATATAGTGACCATTTTCTTGCTCTGCCTTTAATCCCTGTTTCCTGTTTGTTCTTGTGGTACTTGAGAGATGCATCCTGGGAAGACAGAAACTAAAGGTGGCAGAGTTAAGGACCTTTGGGACTAAAGTATTCTGAAACATGGGAGACTGCAGAGCCCCGGGAGGATTTTGACTGAACTGATTTGGGTGAGCTAGGAAACGACATTTTTAACCAGCTT
Organism: Daubentonia madagascariensis; assembly: GCA_023783475.1. Lineage (NCBI taxonomy): Eukaryota > Metazoa > Chordata > Mammalia > Primates > Daubentoniidae > Daubentonia > Daubentonia madagascariensis. The sequence goes on from JAKFHU010000487.1 coordinate 17,127,322, forward strand.
TGCCTAATCAGACAACAGAGTTGACACATGTTGATAGGGAAATAATAATGGCCTACATTTGTTGGAGGAAAAAAAATTTTTTTTAGCTCTAGGCAGTGTTATAAGCACTTTTCATGAATTGACGAAATCCCTGCAACATTACAGTGAGGTAGATAATTTTATCTTAATTTTACAGACTCAGACTGAGGAATGGAAAATTTAGGTAACTTGCTTAATGTCACACAGCTAATAAGCTATCAAAGTATTAATCTAAGCTCTTTACTCACCACCTGGGCATAAACAGTAGCTTTATTAGTGGAAACAAATCAAATTGTCCTTTAGATTTGGTCGATGAAAAGAGATCTACCAAACATCATGTAAAATATGGCATTTAACTTTTTATTTAACAGATTAATATAAAGTAATTTGGTAATATATATTTTGAGGTAAGATATAATGGGCTGTCTTAACCAAATATATCCTTAAGCCTACAATGCCCTATTACTCATTTCTTTTGTGGAGTAGAAGTTGGATAGCTTGTGGAGGGACATTTTGCTGGGGCAGACATAGCATCTAGGAAGTGGCTGGTATTATTTTTTAAAAAGGGAAGAAAGCAAGGGAATTAATATTTATTGATCACACCTTCTGCATGTTCAGTGGTTTACATTTGGTATTGTGTTTAATCTTCAAAACATTCATGTGATGGTGATAGCCCCATTTTACAGTTGAGACCCAAGACCGTAGATACATTCAATAATATGTTTGAGATCATGGTGAAGATAGAAGCTAGTTTTTTCTTATTCTTTCTACTCCATTTCTCCTGGAACTGATTGGGAAAAGGTAGAAAGAAGGTTCTATTTTGCGAAATAGAACAACCTGAAGGCACATAGCTTTGCTGTTTGCAGTAACTCCTTCCAGTGGTCCCCAACCTTTGGCACCAGGGACCAGTTTCATGGAAGACAAATTTTCCACGGGAGGGGGGGTAAGGGGGGGTGGGGAGGCAGAGCTCAGGCAGTGATGCCAGCAATGAGGAGCGGTTGTAAATACAGATGAAGCTTCTTGCTCTCCTGCCGCTTACCTCCTGCTGTGTGGCCAGTTCACCTCCTGCTGTGTGGCCAGTTTGTTCCTAAGTTTCATGGAAGATTCTTTTTCTATGGGGGGGGGAGGGAGGCAGAGCTCAGGCTGTGATGTGTGGCCTGATTCCTGACCGGCCAGGACCGGTACCGGGCTGCATAAAGTTAGCATAGTACCGCAGCCCAGGGGTGGGGGACCACAGCTCTCTGACAGCACTGTTCACTGGTGGGTGGGGCATTGACCAGGAGGGATGATGGCAAGGTTAAATAGTTTTCCTCTACTATAATAAATAATCCAGAGAAGTTACTATTTTATAAAAATTTTTTTTCCATCAAATGGCTAAATTAAACAATTTTGGCATTCTAAAGGGATGATTTATGTGGAAAAATCCTACTTGCCCAGTTGCTGGAATAAAATCTTTTAAGATAATGAAGGTATTTTATGTTCTTTCTCCTTTTAGTCTTCCCTTGTGCTTACAGCTGAACTGTATGACTTGTAAACAAGTACTTAGTGTTTATTATTTTCCTCAAGAAAGCTCCTTCTGGTAAATCTAGTTACTATAAGAACTTGAAGGGGATGAAAGAACAATTGAAGACTATCCTGATAGGTTTTCACCCACTTAGTCTGAATTTGTGTCATTTCAGTGTCTGAGTAGGAGGTTTATGATTAACATTTGATATCTTATTTTTATTGATTTGGCAAGCACCAGAAAACCTGAAGGGTGAACTAGAAGTTAATAATTTTTCTTAGCATTTGTGGGATTAGTACTAAAGAGGGAGCATTATAGTAGATAGAATTCTGGACAACTGTTGAGGTTTTTTAATTTTTAATTTAAATTTTGTCTTCCTAGGCTTGAGTTCCTCACTTTTAAAATCAGGATTATACCATTTTGAAAAATGTTGCTTCTTGTTTTGTAATTATGGGACCAGGCAGGGATGGGAAAAGCTACTGTCACTGTCAGGCACCGGCACACTTTGCTTTGCTTAGGTGTGCTGAGCAGTGGGGGGAGCCTCCATGTAACTCACATTGCTTGCATTTCCATAGAGCCCTCAGACTGGATTCCATCAGGGAGTTAGTGGCAAAGCTGCAGTAGTCCCTGCTCATTATTTCTCTCATGAGGCAACTTGGGGGCTGGTGTGTATGCATGTAGTAACTGTTTTATTTTTTTTGTTGTGTCCCACTTAAAGCAATGGAAAAAAAATCTGAGAGGTTATGCTGTTCTGAATGGGCTTGGAGGGTGGGGTTGTAGTGAGAGTGAAGACAAACACCTTTACCAGATGAGTATCCTTCTCTCTTAATAGAGCTGTTGTTGGAGTGTTATGCTTTGGAAATAAATCTCCCTAGTGAAAAACAATCTCTCCCCTCCCCCTCAACAAAACAAAACAATAAAGAAGTTTTTTTCCTTTTTTTTTTTAAAGCAGAACAATAAAATTCTCTTTTATTTTTTCCCAGAAACAGCTGATTTAAAAACTATTACAGATTATAAAGTTCATTTTAATAGAACAAGTAAGGTAGTTAATGCCTTTTGACACTGTCAGATATCAAAGGCAGAATTTCAGTTACTGCTCTTTAGATGCATAAAATTAGCATAGTTGAATACTTCATTGATTCATTTAGTTGGCTTTCATAGAATCTTACTCTGAGAACAAAAAAGATCTTGGGTTTTTCTAAAAATTTTCTTCAGTCTTGAGAGTTTTCAGCTGAGTTGCTGCAACCACTCTTTAGATTTCCAACTGGGTGAAAATGTTTTTCTTTTTAAACTGGCACTCTCCCAGCAGATTTTTCCAGCAAGTATTCTTTGGGCACACCCTATGCATAGTGAATTTTGCAAGATCCTTATTAACAAGGCTGGGAGGACAGGCCAATCTTCTCTTTGTAAGATGAAAACAGAATGAAGCTTGCTTAAGACTCATTTTGCTTCTTCCCGGCTGTATATGAAATTGATCTCTTACACAAATACACTTACGCATTGACAGAAGTAATTTGATTTGGAAGTGTATGCAGAAAGACTAATTTTGTATTTGCAGGAAGTTTGCTTGGTGCAACTATTGTCCTCCCAATTGAGAATTCTTAATTTGTTCTAAGTGATAACTTGATAGTAAGCAGATCTCAGATCCACGAGTTGAGAGGTGTGAGGTGAACTTGAAATTTTCAAGGTACGTATACGTTCAAGACGTTGACATGATACGTATATGGTTGGTTTTATATTTTGTTAGGTGCTGGAGGTTATTTCCATTAATGTCTAAAGCAGTGTTAGATTATATAAGCTTCAGTGGTTTACTGTGATAGTGTTATAGCATTAATACTAGGATGAGATAAATGTCCTTAATTTCATCCATGAATGGTAAGATTGGCTGACTAACTTATGGAAGGATAAGGTACGGAACTGCTCTTCGGTGTTTCTAGTAAGCCAGCCTTCAAAGAGTTATGGCTTATGTTTGTTCCTTTAATACTACTTCAACAGTGATCAGAGAAGTTACCATAGTTGATAATCTGAATAGGAACTACAATGTGTTACCATTGAGGATAATCAAAAGTATCCCTGTGACAATTCTAGAAAAGGAGTTCCAGAATTTTCTGAGCAAAGAAAAAATAAATATAAAAAGTTCTCAAGGCTCTAATTATTTGGAGACTAGCCTTTCAGGGTCATTTATCATCAAGATTAATCTTGCCTCCAAAGGGCAAGGAAACACTTCTCTGATGGTTAAATAAGGGATGATGATAACATTTAAGAATTGAGAACTTAGTTTCTGTCTTCAAGGAGTAATTTATGTGACTGATTCCTCCCACCCCCCACATTCAAGTAGAAGAGGAAGCATTAGAATTAGGCATTGTGTCCTCAGTACTAGGTATGTGCATGGTACAGACGTTAAATGCTGAAATCTTAGGATGAAGGAGTGATTACTATAGGCGAAGGTAATAAGAAGACCTGAGAAGAGATGGAACTTGAATTAGGATAAAGGAAGACACTTGGATGTCTAAGGGAAGATAGTATGTTTTAGGTCCAAGGATGAGGGAGCTCAGAGTGTGAGGATGTTGTGTTAGGAAATAGCGAAGAGGCTGTCTGCCAAAGATGAAAGGTTCAATAAAGTGGAAGATGAGTTTGGAAGGGTGAGCTGGGGTCACATTGGTTTTGAATGCCAGGCTAGTGGCTTTGAATTTTATCCTAGGAATAGTGGGGAATCACTAAAGTGTAGTGGCATGATTAAAGATCTCATTTGATGCTGATGTAGGCTGGATGGATTGGAGGTTCTGGGATGGTTTGGAGGAGGGCAAGACTGAAAGCAAGGAGGTTATTGTGGTAGCCTGCCTATAAAGTCTTGAACTTGGGTGATGGACATGGAATGGAGAGAATGGTCCAGATGCAAGATTGATGAAATAGAGAATTTTATAGCTCACTTTGGAGATAAGCACAGATTTTTCTTGTGCAGGTGAGAAACCTAGAGACAGAGATCAAGTGACTGCTGTGCTAAAGATTATTAGGGTAAGAGTCAAGGTTGTAATAGAGGTCTTGACTCCAAATCTAACATCTTTCCATGATTACACACTGTAGGAAACTTGGTGACATGACAGGATTTTGATCCTAGAAAATTTCCCAACTATTGATAGAAACAGGAGAGGCAAGAAGAGATGTCAGTGTTTGTGAAGGGGATGTAAAGGGGTGAAATTATTTGGAATGAACGGGTTTTTTGTTGAAGTAGAGTGCCCCTAAAAGAGGTAACTATGTTTAGCTTTTATGTTTTGCTCTTTAAGATTTTTGTATATGGTTTGAAGTAAGATTTTAACTTTATTTTCTCCCCAGTGGATAACTATTTGTCCCTAAACAATGTATTGAACCAGACCATTCTTTTTCTGTGATTAGAAATGCCATTGTTATTATAAACTGAATCTGTATACTTGTTTATTACTGTGTTTTGTGTTTCATTGATCCAATGTCAGTTATTGCATCAGTATCACACTGTTTGAATTACTAAAGCTTTAAATGCTATGATGTATTTTAAATACTATTTGTAATATATACATACTACTTACAGTAACTTTAAATATCTGATAGGGTAACTTGACTCTTCTTGTATTTAAAATTTTTATATATATATGTATATATTTGTGAGGGTACTATTTGTGCTCATTTTCTTTGTGTGTGAATTTTGGAATCAGTTTATCGATTTCCTTTAAATCATGTTGGAATTTGGATTGAGGATTGCTTTGAACATATACATTAGTTTGAAGATATTACATCTTGACATTGGGTCTTCCAGAGTTACGATATTTTTCTCTGAGGTTCTTTATGTCTAGGGTAAAACTTAAACTTTTCTTTCTATTGGTCTTGCATATTTTCTGTTAGGTTTATTTCTTTGTATTCTACAGATTTGAATGCTATTAAGAATGGGATCATTCCTTGTTAGTATATGGGAAAACCATTGATTTTTACATGTTGATTTCGTGTTTGGCCTCCTTACTGAATTTTACTACTCTTAACAGTTCTTTTAATTATTTCTATTTGATGTTACTAGGTGGATCTTCAACCCAGTGACAGAAGGTGACTTTTTTTTTCCTGTTCGATTGATTGTTAGACTTTGTATATTTTCTTCTTGTGTGAATGCATAGATTGTAACCCTCCAGTACATGGTTGAATAGTACCAGAGGTAGAGGACTTCCTTCTCTGGTTCCTGACTTTAAGCAGGAGAGTTAGGTTTTGCCATCCAGTATGATATGGGCTATAGGTTTGTGACAGATGTCCTTTTTTAGATCAGGCACAGTTCTTTTAATTTCTTTTCTTTCTTTTTCCCCCTGGCCCTTAGTCACTTAGTAAGTCCTTTTAATTTCTAAGTTAAGTATTTTTGTTACAACTGAGTATTGAATTTTATCAATACCTTTTCAGTGTCTGTGGAGATAGTAATATATATATAAATAAAAATAATAAATATACTTTATATATTATATATCCTTTAGAGCCTTTAATAGATTTCCTGATGTTGATTGACCCTTGAATTTATTCAAGAAATATTTACTGAGTGCTTATTGTGTCCTAGGAGCTCTTCAGGGTGTTGGAGATGGAGCAGTGAACAAAATGGACAAAAATCTATGCTTTCTCTTGAGTTTACACTTTCCAATGTAGAAGTTCTTACTGTAAACATTATCAGATATTGACTCTGTGAATGACCTTGAGTAGCCTTTTAACATATGTCAAATGTGTTGGGTGTTTGTTTGTTTGCTTCCTCCCCTTCCATCCCCCATGTTCATAACTTGGAATGGCCTATTCTGTGCTTTTTAACTGGCTATGGCTATGGCAGGCTCATAGACTGAGTCGGTAAATCATCCCATCTTTTTTCTATGCTTGGGAATAGTTAACAGGGATTATCTGTTCATTGACGTTTTGATAGAATTTGACGGAAAGTGTTTTGAGCCAGTTGCCATTTTATTTTTATGAGTGGATCTTTGCTTGAATTTTAAATTTTCTTTTATGGTTATTAGTTTGTTAAAAGAATAACCTCTTCCTTCATGAGCCAGTTCTGGCAATATATTTTCCTGGAAAATCACCTGTTTTGCTTAGATTTTCAAGTTTGTTGGTAGGAAATTCTGCTTAGTAATCTTTTAAAATCTTCCTGTAGATCCTGCTTTACTCTGCTGTCTCTGGTCTTTCATTTCTAATGTCCTTTTTCTCTGTCTCTTATTGGATACAAGGTTTTCTGCTTTTTGATTACATTGATCAAATTTACCTTTTTGTTTATGGTATATTCATTGGTTTTATTTTTACCTTTATTCATTTCATCTACTTTCTGTTTTTTTCAGATTCTTGAAGTTATACATTTAGGCCATTTATTTTCAATGTCTTATTTTATTAAATATGCATTTAAGCCTATAACATTTACTCCGAATAGTTCTTTGGCCAGATTTGAAGAGTTTGCTGTATGATGTCTTCATTATTCATTTCTAAATAATACAGCAATTTTGGTTTCTTTTTAGCATAATTATTTAGAAAAACGTGTTAATTTTCAGCCTAAATTTTCAGGGTTTTTTTGCTACCATTTTTTATTGTTAATTTCTAATTTCGTTGCATTGCGGTCAAAGAATGTGGCCTGTATGCTTTCTGATTTTTGGAATTTGAGCTATGTCTTTATGACCCATTACATGGTCTGTTGTTAAACATTTTATGGGTATTTGAAAAGTATATTGTTCTCAGTTTAGATATGAAGTTATATATGTCTGACAGTCATTATTTTTAATAGATTAATAATACTCCACTAAATTTTTACTTCAACTACTCATTGCGTTCAATGTAGCACAGTGGGTGAAGCTTTAGAGTCTGGTTTGCCTTGATTTGAATCCAGGCTCCCTGACTTGCTAGCTCTGGTCTTTGCACCTTAGTTTGCTGCATAGTATGGGAATTATAACACTTAGATTATGGGATCTTTATTAGGATTAGAGGAGATAATGCATGTAAAATGCCTGTATCCTATTCCATTGTCTGGTGCATAAATAATAATATTCAGATTTTGAGTGTCTATCCATTGTTGGTCATTAAATTGACAGTTTTTTCATAATTGTAATATTATACAGTGAGTACTTTTGTACATTGTATTCATTCTTTCTATTAAATTGGATTCTGAGGTTAAAGGGATGTCATCATTTTGATGTCTTTTTTTTTTTTCACCCCCTGAAGGAGTTATATCACTTATTCTACCTTAATTGATACATGAGTATGCCATTTTAAACTCAAGCTTGAATGTTATTACTATTTAGAAAATAAATTTAGTAGGCTCTTAATGATACTGTATCTGCATATTTTTTAACTACTTGAGAGGACAAGTTTTTTTCGTGGTATTTATAAGATTTACCCTCAACATTTATTTATTATTTTTGTCATTTGATAGCTGCCACAAGATAGGATTGTTTTTAGGATGTTTTTTAAATAGGTTTTTTATAGGCTGTAGGAACTAAATAGATTAATTCCCCTCCTCTTTCATGGTAGTCTGATTTTTCCAGAAATGAATTTGTTTAGGTAGGATTTCTTAACAGAGGCACTATTGATGTTTTGGGACCTATAATTCTTTGTTGTAGGAAGCTGTTCCGTGTACTGTAGGATGTTTAGCAGCATCTCTGGCCTCTATCCACTAAATGCCAGTGGCACCCTCCCTTTCCCTAGTTGTGACAACAAAGTATTTCCAGACTTTGTCACATGTGGAGATGTGGGGGTAGGAAATCACTCGTGGTTGAGAACCACTGGATTAGTCTTCTGTACCTATCTTTGGAGGGGTAAGGGCACTAACATCAATTTTTATGCTGAATGCCAGGAATACCTTTTATATAGTTCACTTAATTTTTATAGTATCCTCTAGTTATGTAGTAAGCCTTGTGTCTATTTTTACAGGTAAAGAAACTAAAATTGATAGATTAAATCTTGAGACGGCATCTTATAAACCATATAATATGGGTTACTGCTGCTAATTGTTTACTCCTTTTACCTGATATGATTGCTTACGCCTTCCCTCCACCTCACATAATCTTTGTCCTCAGCCCTGAGAAAAGAATACAGTGTACTTTACTATATTCAGGTAGTGTTTAAGGCTTTGCAATGAAGGTAGATTGGTATGAGTCAGACTACACCTTTGAAGAGGAAATTGTACCCTTCTCTTCTTTTTTTCACTCTGTCTCTCTTTAAATTGTGGTAAGAACATTTAAAAGTAGAAATTCTTAAAGTGCAATCCTGAGGGGGACTATCCTCCTAGGCTGCAGTCCCCAACCCCTGGTCTGCCCCCTGTTAGCCTGTTAGGGACTGGGCCATAGGACCCCCCCCATTGGAAAAATTGTCTTCCATGAAACCAGTCCCTGGTGCTAAAAAGGTTAGGGACTGCTGCCTAAGGAACAAATCAGAATCAGTTAGCATTCCCCTGCTCCCTTCACTTCCAGTTACACGTGATTCAAGCATGTGGGTATGCCATTCAGCCTTTGGCAGTCAAGCTAGGGTAGAGAGAAGGTTGTGAGCCACTGCTTTCTTCTTTCTTGTCTTTTCCCCTTTACTTTTCTACTCCTTCTGCCAAAACTAGATATCATTTTATCAAAAGTTAAGAATTCTTAAGGGAGTGGGGCTGATTTCAAAATGTATCTGATTTAGAGGGGATAGTAAGAGGGGAGTTTTCTGTTTAAAACCCTTACATATCGAGGCATCTTGGAATTCATGAAATAGTCTCTTGTGCTGTTCAACTTTCTTTGCTGTCTTACTTTCAATGAACTCCTAGGGTTTTCTCCCACTTGCACTCCCTTTAGGATCAGATTGTCTTCTCTCTTCTCCACTGATATTTTCTTTTTTCTTGTTGTTAATTCTTCCCTTCCCAAATTAAAAGGAGTGAGGGGGTCACAGTCTTCTTGGGTTGGTAATCTACTAGTAAATAAATGACCTTGTCTCTTGATGTCTTATGAGATCTTCAACTCCTTTACCTCCAGGTAGCCAATTCTTCCATATAGCTTTCATTTCCTCCTTCTTTATATTATTGTTCTGCTCCTATTATATGAGACATGCATATGAAAACATTTTGTAAGCAGCTAGTGGAGTTCATACCCTGTGTTGCGTTGTTTTCATTTCTAGCTCACATTTTGAGTATATGTATCTGTGGCTTCGTTTATATATTTACTAATTAAGTCTAGAACACTTATTTCCACAGGCTCTTGATAAAAGAGAAAGTTACTAATAAGAATACACTATTTAGAGTAAAATGACATAGCAAGTTAAAGCTGCCCTTGCGCCCCATCTTTGTAGAAGGGAAATTTTAAAGAGGCATTTTCGAACTCTGATAGTTTTACAATTATTCATGTCTCCTATGCATTTTAAACCTGATCTCTAGTCTCAACTAAAATCAGTTGATGAGCTGTGTACTTGCATGTATTTCTTTGTTTTCACCTTCTCACTAAATTTACTTCGCTTACTTGACAAAGCAACTGAATAATACTTAGGATAAAATTTACTTCATTTACTTGACAAGGTCACTGAATAATGCTTAGGATAAAATATTGTAGTATGACCAAGAAGTCAACCTGGGGAGGCTTCATTGCTAGGAGTTTGGCTTTCTTCCCCAAGCCCTTACAGATTAAAAAAAAAATGTTGCTTCAGGTTTCTAATGTTTAATACCAGGTGTGCTCCTAACCTGGTGCTTCTGTGTCAGCAGATGTCTCCATAGAGGTGAGAGTCAACTGTAGATAGAAGGTTAAGTGGAATGAGTTCCATAGTGATTCTAAGTATCCAAGTAACATTTTAAATTATTTATCACTATGGACTATAGCATCTCTGGGTTTATTTATTTTACATATACTTAGCATTTTGCTGCTTTGCTCTCTATCTTGCCATTCACTTTTTTTAAAAGGGCTATTTGGATGAGGGTATAAAAACCAGTAACTTATTTTACTCCCAGTTGGTATCAATGAATTGGCTCATTACTTGATGTTTGCTTGTTGGACTTAAAACAGAAAACAAAAATATTTACCACCTGTGTCAATCTGACACCTGCTCTTTTCAAACCCTTTTGGCAAGATCTAAATAAATCTCCGAAATTCTCCCTCCCTCTTCCTGTCTCCTTCTTGTCTATTGTCAGTATTAGTTTCACCTAAATTTAGTGTCTGTCATCCTGTATAACAGTTGAGGCTAAATGAGGACATTAATTGGTGAAAATATGTTGTTTCAAAGGTGATTTTAGCAATAAAACTATGAAGGGCTTCATAGTTGTAATGTAGTCCTTGATTCTTTTTCAAAAAGTATTTTGTTATTCTTGATATTTTTAGGTTTTTGTAAGCTAGTAAGTTATTAAGAAGTGAACTTTTGTCTGAAATACATGTTTTAAATGAGAGATGATATTTGTGTTCTGGGACTAAGCTCTAAAATCTCAATGTCAGATTAATATTTAAGTGGAGGTGGAGACACTGATCTTCGTTTAAAATTTTTTTATTTTTTATTTTTGTCGATGGGGTCTTGCTGTGTTGCCCAGGCTGGTCTCAAACTGCTGGCCTTAAGAGATCCTCCTCCCTCAGCCTCCCAAAGTGCTGGGATTACAGGTGTGAGCCACTATGCCCAGCCTCACTAAGATTTTGAATCTGAAAATTTGTGTCTTTCATCAAATTTTGGGAAACTTTTGGTCATTATTTCTTCAGATATTTCTGCTCTATCTTTTAGTCTCGCTTTTTGGGATACTGATTATGCATATTTTATACCTTCTATTATCTCACCAGTCAGTGAGAAGGGTCTGTTTTGTTTGTTATGCAATCTTTTTTCTCTGTCAGATTGGATAATTTCTATTGACCTGTCTTCAAGTTCACTGACTGTCATCTCTAATCTTCTAATTTTTTAAGCCCATCCAGTGAATTTTTATTTCAGATCCCATGTTTTGAAGCTCTATAATTTTCATTAATTCTTTTTTAAATTTTTAAAAATTTAACTAGATTTAGGGGATACAAGTGGTTTTTTGTTAATGTGGATTAATTGCATAGTGGAGAAGTTAGGCTTTTAATACCTGTCACCTGAATAGTGTACATTGTACCCAATAGGTAATTTTTTATCCCACATTCCCCTCCCACCTTCCTGCTTCTGAGTCTACAGTGTCCATTAAGTCACTCTGTATGACTGTACACACACATCACTTATCTTCCACTTACAAGTGAGAACATGTTGTGTTTGGGTTTTTGTTCCTGGGTTACTTGACTTAGGATAATGCCTCCAGTTCTGTCCAAGTTGCTGCAAAAGACATTATTTCATTCTTTTTGATGGCTGGATAATATTTCATGGTGTGTATATATACACCACATTTTCTTTATCCACTCATCATTTGGTGGGCACTTAGGTTGGTTCCTAAAAGCCTTTTTTGGTATAGGATTATTCAGGAACTTGTATATTAATCTGTTTGTTGGAGATGCCCATTCTTTCAGAATTCTTAGTTTTCAGTTTTTATTTTCTTCCATATTAAGTAGCTTTGAGGAAGCTGATCCAGTTAACATTTGTTGCTTCCAAATTGCGTGATTCTTAACTTTTGCTATATGCTAGAATCAGCTGGGTAATTTGAAAACAAAATCCTGTGAGTATACCACATATCAGGTAAAACACAATCTCTGGGGAGGGACCCAGGCATCTGTATTTTAAAAAATCACCAGGAGATTCCATGGTGAAGCCAAAGTCGTAGATCATTGCTCAAGGATGTTTTTCAGATTAGGGACCGTTTAAAGAAAAGATGGTAGACTTCCCTTCTAGAAAAATGGGTATAATGACTCCCTAAAGCCCCAAATTAAGAGCCTCTATTCTAGGAGTAGCCTTGACATGCTAGATTTAATTGCAAGCAGTTAAGTTTAAGAGATTATGTAATTTGCAATAATGAAGGAATATTCCTTATCACTCCTAAATGTCATTCGTTAATTCAGCAATTTTTTTCAACAATTATTAAGTATGTATGAAGTAGTCGTATGTTTCAGGACTAATTTAGTTATTAGGGATACAGCTGCCAATAAGAAATTACCGTTTTCAGAAAGCCTCTCTGAGGAAGTGACATATGAGCTGAGATCTGTGTGAAGTCAGGGAGGAAGGCCTGTAAAGATCTTGAGGAAGCATTCACAGTGCAGAGATCAAATACAAAGATCCTGAGGTGAGACTGAGCTCGATTTGTTGGATTTTCAGCTGGAAGGCCCTAGGCTATTAAAAGCCTTGATGTTTTCATTGCAATTTGATAGAAACTTAACTTGATTATAACTCACTGTGGTTAAATGTCTAGCTTTATGCTTAAAATAATTTAGAAATAATCTTGAGCTTTCATCTTTTTAGAAATAGCAGGAAGGTTAACACTCAGTATGTTGTGTTACTTCTCTGTGAAAGGATCTACACCAGACTGAACTTCTCTGTGATAAGGGACCATCCATGTCTTTATTCTTTATATTCATAATGTCAAACACAGAAGATGCTTGGCAGTTTTTGTCGACAGAATAGGGACCTTGCAGTCAACTTAGCTGTTCTTCAGTTTATATTTATGAAATTCTTAATGCATAATAATTTACTTATGCTTGTTATGTGCTAGTAGTTATTCCTAGTCTCCCTAGGTAGGCAGTGTTACACCTGTTTTACAAGGGAAGGGAGGAAAAAGAGACTCAACAACAGTGGCAGAATTAGGATTTGAATCTAAATAGACCTTTTTTGCTTTTTCCACTTTATCATGCTGTCTTCCGAAAAATGAGATGGAGAGTAATTTTTTCTTTTTACTAATTTTTGAAGACATAATCTGTTAAGCCAATGTCATTAGTTTTTAGGTGTTATATTTTCAGACAGAATGAGAGGGTCTCAGGCTTATTTTCTTAAAAGTGCTGTGTTACGTAAAAGATTTTAGTTGTGGGAATGTTTTCTTTGAAACAATATGTGTTTCTTGCCTGTTGAGTGTAAAGTGCAATGGGAAATACAGAGATGACTTATAAATAGATACCACAGGCTTAGGAGAACTAAGATATTTATATTAATTCACTGTGGTATAAGATGCCAAACAGTCATTGTCACAAAAGATAAATTAAGTGCCATGGCAGTTCTGCTGAGGAAGAGTTTCTTGGTAAAGGGACGGGGACTTTTTGGAGGACATATGAGAGTTAGTTTTAGGTGGGAGTGAGGGAAGCAAGGGAGAGGTGTAGGTGTTTAGAAGGAAAGAAGGAAGGACAGTCTGTATATAAGTTGAGCAAAAGTTTGGAATAGGAGTGGATAAGGAGCCGCAGTCATGGAATGCAGTTTGGAATATAGTGTGGGAGAAGGGAAATAACCATAGATACGAAGATAGATTTCATGGAGGAAGCCTTTCAGTATTAGGCTAAGGAGTGTTGAGCTCTGTTGTGTAAGGAAGGGGACTTTTTGATCAGAAATCACATGATCTATGATGAAATTCAGGAACGTTGATATTAGTTGGTTGGATTGGCAGGGCTAGCAAACTATGCCCTGTAGGCCAAATGCAGCCCAAGGCTAGCTTTTGTAAGTAAAGTTTTATTGGAACACAGCCATGCTCCTTCACTTGCATATTGTCTACGGCAGCAGAGTTGGGTAGTTGAGACAGAGACTGTATGGCCTGCAAAGCCTAAAATATTTATCATCTGGCCCTTTACAGAAGAAGTTTGCCAGACCCTGGATTAGAGAGGGGTGGAGGCAGAAATCCTATTCTTTGTTGTTGTTCTGGCTGGGGTCTAAACTACTGTGCCTTCATGTCTAATGAAAGGAAGACAAGAATTGAAGTAGCCCTAGTTGAAAAAGAGAGGGGAGAATGGATGAGAAGAATTTATTGAATTAGGCAACTGATTAGATTAAGGGGTCTAGGGAAAGGAAGAAATTAATTTTTTTAAAAGTGTGATTGAGAATGGTGATTTGGAATAGAAGAGGCTTTTAATTTTAAGCCATCCTGTGTGTGTGCTCTTTAAAACGACCTCATGTTAAACATTGGTTCAGAGCTCTGATCTTTGGAGGTATGAATTTTTCCTGCTTTTGATAAGCAATAAATTAAATGCTTCCCTCCGGCTTATGGGTGGGGTGGGGGTTTTTCATGGTTTCATCAGGTGATAGTTATATATGTGAACATACAAAAATGGTGTGTAATGTTTAAATTCTAATCCTTAAAATATGACAGAACTCTTCAGTTGTCCTTAAAACTTAAAAGAATGTTGATTTATGCCCTCCTCCATTCTCTTCAAATCATGTGAATGTCCCTCATTTTTAACAACTGCTTTCTTTTGTGAGAGTGGTTGTGGGGGAAGGAGGAGAGGGATGCAACAGTGTATAAACCTTGTCTGTTTGATATACCACTTGCTGATGTAAGAAGTGTTAAATAGTTATAAATATAGAAATCTTCCACCATAGTAGCTTCTAATTATTGCTTATTATGTGTTAAAATTGTGTGCTGGTCACTTTTTATATAGTATGTCCTTTAATGGTTTAGAACTTTCCTATGAAGTAGGAGGACTGTGTCCCTACCAACCCTATTTTACCATCTAGAAAACCAGGGCTCTGGACAAGTAATTGCTCAAAGTTACATAGTTTCTAAGGGCAAGATTATTTCTACCTTAAACTCATGTCCTCAATTTGTCCTCTTAAATTTTATATTCATTAGAATCACCCTTAAAAAATTCAGATTCCTGGGCCTTTCAAGAATATTGCCTTGTGATTCTATTAATAATATTTTTGATCTTTGTACCAAACTTGGAGAAACATTGCCATATAGCTTTCTATTACTAGCTGTTGCCTTGTGTGGAAAACAGCTAAATTTTACTCCAGACCTGACCCAAATGTTTGCTTTTTATAAACATTTTGAAATATTTGTTAAGTTGGTCAAGCAAGAGATAATGTGATTACATTGTATCTTATCAGTTGAGGTTTTTCACCTTCTTCTCCTTACATGTTCAGTTTTTAAACCAGTAATACAGAATACATATATTGGTTTCTTACTGGTTGCATTTTGAGCATATTCACTTTCCAAATTGGATCATATTTTTGCATCTTAGTATTATAGCTTATCAAGGTCGTTCTAATTTGAAGCAACATATTTCTCAGTTAATTCATTAGATCTTTACCTTTTTTAAAAAAGGAAACATCTAAATGTGAAACCTTTTAGGCCTATCAAATTCCTGTCATAGATATAGAAAGATATTTTTCAACTTTACACTTAGGATCAGTGTGGAGGAAAGAGCCGTGGAATGTCATAAGACTGGGTACCAGTTTGGCCAGTTAGTCACTTTATGACCTTGATTAAGCCATGTAACCTTTTAAAATTGGTCTCCCTCTCTGTAAAATAGGGCTGATACATGGCTTGATGGCTTGTCTTGTTCCCTGTGGTTTTAAAAGAGGAACAGATGAGTATGTGAAAGTTCTCATGAAAACTAGAAGAGATGGTGGTATTCTCAGAAACTTATAGATGAATGATACATTTATTTTAGTGCTTTTCACAATTTGGTCTCACAGTGAGTGCTTACTGAGGGGTTATGTGGAGGCGCAGTAATTGTCTCTTTAGGAGATATTTTTTAGCTGTCTAGAGTAGAGAGCAAAAGAATGAGTAAAGAGGCTTTAGAGAAGCTATATGACGAAAGTACCTCTATGCTCACTTACAGCTTATTATGTTATTTTAGACACACTTCAGGTGAGTTTTGGTCTTTGGTTTCCTACTTTGTAACAGAAGGGATTTTATAAACTGTCCTAGCTTGACAATTTGTACTTTGAGTTTTTTGTTTTTTTGAAATAGTCTTATGAAACTGTTCAGTGCTTGGCAATTAAGACCTAAGTAGCTGCACTTACCCCTGAAAAAATGCTGTGTTTGAGTATAGCACAACAGTGTTCTTCAGGAGGATAACTTTTCTAGATAGCTCTTTTCAAAATTCTTGATGAAAGATGTTTGGGGAATTTAGAATTATCTCCAGATACTACATTATCAAATTGGTTAAGCGGAAATAGAAACTTTGTTGCATAAATTAGTAAATTTGTCTTCTTACGAAAGAAGAAAGGGCCAAGTGGTGGTGTCTGCAGTTGAAATATGGGATGAGCATTTAGAGGGTGAGTTGAAACATGACAATAGCGGTTGAACATGGACTTAAAAGCATTACAGTGTTCTTAAGCCATATTAGAAAAGTCCTTTGATTTTATGCAAAACCAGTCCCCATGGCTTTTCATTGTGTAGACTGGGTTAAAAGCAGAATATAAGAATCAGGTTTTTGGATGGGATGATGGAATTTGTGTAGTACTTGTCTGTCAACACTATAAAAGAACTATTTTTAGCCAAACCCTCTCCTTTTACCACCTAATAAAGAGCTTGATTTAATTCTCAGTGTTAAGAATCAGAAATCCAATTTAGAATATCCAGCTCCTAGTGAACTTTAAGCAAATTAATATTTATCTTGATACTTTATTTAGTCATCATCTACTGTGTGCCATCCAAAGTACCTGAAAAAATCTGGGGAGTTAGACGTGCCTTCCATCTTTTGTGGAAAAAGGTGTACCAATAAATTTGGCCTGGAAGGGTCAGCATTCTCTCCTTTGCATATGGAAAGCTAAGGGCAATGTCATCATTCTTTTTGGGTGTAGGAGGTTGAAAGGCAAAATTAACATCATCATTTACTCTAAAGGATATTAACTCCATTCCGTTCTTGAGATTTGTCTTCTGCTATGTAGTGTTCCCTAGGTATATATTTTTTTTGGTGGGGAGGTGTCTCTAATTTCTAGATAGTGCTCCCCATGAGCACATGTCATGTACAGATTATGTACCTGGCAGTCTACACCAGCAATTTGTGGCTATTTATGGTTTTACCATAACTTGTCATTATGTGCTCTTATTTTCATAAATGATTAGAAAGAATGCTGAGTCTGAGTATGTATTTTTGTATTAAGAGTTGATTTCGTGAGCCCCAGGAGTTGGTACAGAGTTGGTTCAACTTTCTTTGGTTTAAAATTGAATATGCAAGTAACAGCCTGCTGATATTTCAGAAGTTTGTTGTTATAGGCCTCTTGTTCGGAGGTAGAAATCTGGAATCTCTTGTTTTATTTCAAATTAGCTTGTGTGTTCATTCATACAACATTTGGTTATCCCTAGAGTTTTGGCACACCATAGGATATCAGGAAGTGTGCATTCTGTACCTACTATTACAAATAATAGGGATTTTGAATGTACACAGGACTTGGAAAGAAGGTAAGCCTTTCCTTCAAAATAATAGTACTATAATTTTATCCTTTCTTGGATTAATTAAAAAAAAATTTCCCCATGATGACAAGGTAATAAAAACTCTTTCTAAAAAACAAAGAACCATAGACATGTGAAGCAGAAGTGTTTTACCTCTAATGTTACTTGGTCTGTTGTAATGCCACTGTAGAAAAACGTTCCCTTTGGGGTAGTATAGAAAGCACATGATTTGGAATTAGACTGTAAGTTTTAACTCCATCAGTTACTAGCTCTGTGGTCCTGGGCACATCAGTCAAACAATCTGGACCTCAAGTTTTCTCATCTCTTCTACTTGGAAGATAATAAATTTTAGGAATTGCTGTGAGAGTTTTAATGTATGAGCATATATATGGTATTTAGCTCTCCTCCTCCTCCTCCTTTTTTCTTCTTCTTCTTCTTTTTTTTTTTTTTGGTAAGAGATGTGGTTTAGCCCTGTTGCCCAGGCTGGAGTGCAATAGTGTGTTCATAGCTCACTGCAGCCTCCAACTCCTGGGCTCAAGTTAGCTTCCAGAATAGCTGGGACTACAGGCATGTACCACCATGCCCGGCTAATTTTTAATTTTTTAATTTTTAATTTTTATTTTTTTGGTAGAGATGGAGTCTCGCTGTGTTGCCTAGGCTGGTCTTGAACTCCTGGCCTCAGGTGTTCCACCTGCCTGGGACTCCCAAAGTGCTGGCATTACAGGCATGAGCCACCATGCCCAGCATTTAGCTGTTAAATAAATATTTGCATCTTACTTCCGTTTTTCTCTTCATTTCATCTGAAGGTGCTGCAGTTTTAGTTTGTCTCATAGCTTTTGAGGACTTTCTGGTTTGGGTATATTATAGTTGTATGCACATGTATGTCTTTACAGTGTACTAAAGTAGTTGGATTTTTATAAACTTGCCATTTTTAGAAATCCATTGGACTGAATGAACGTAGTATGACAAGCAAAGTGTAAACGATTTCTTTTACTATATACTTGTACTATTCTTTTGTTGGACCTCTCTAATGCTTGTTTGTACATACAGCTCTTGCTGTATTTATTTATTTTGTTTTGTTTAGATTCTCAGAATCTAAGAATAAAAGAGGGTGTGAACAAGTCAAAAGAGGGTGTGAACAAGTCAAAAGACTGCAGGTATATGTTGTTAGGTTGCTTTCCAAAAAGGTCCTCAGTTGTATTCATACCAGCAGTATAACAGGTTGTTTGTTTAACCACACTCCAATTAGCATGGAGAATGATCCTTTAAAATGTTTGTTAAACTGATGGGTGAAAAATACTATCTTTACCTAAATTTGCATGTAGAAATTATTAGTGCAGTTGAACATTATGTTGTAATGTTTTTAAAAGTAATCTTGTTATGATTCTTTGAAGCAGAGATATTAATCCTTTGTTAAAATATTGGAGTCAAACTTGGATAAGATACACATTATAAATAGCTTAGATTTTTGTCTACTGATATTTTTCCGTTGAGCTTTCTTTCTCAACCTAAAGTAGTGGAAATCGCTCATCCTTCCAGACACTAAAGGGAGAAATTTTTTCCTGCTTTCTTCTAGATGTTTTTATTTTTAGAAAGTAACCCTTTAATCCACTGAAACATTTTTAATTTTATGATATGAGGAAGTAAATAAGTCCTCTCTACTCATGTTTCCTAAATGGCTGACTACTGTCTCACAACCACTTGTTTTTATATTACTTCCTTTGGGACTTTTGAAATTGCATCAAACCTACAGTTTCATTTGTGAAGAATATCTTTCCATCCAGAATATATGGGTTGTCTAGTTTTCTTTACATTCAGTCTATTTTGTAAGGGTATTCTTGAGCATTTTTTACTTTTTAAAATTGCTTTTATGTGTATATCCTCTCATTAGGTATTTTTATTGCTGGCAAATAGCAAAAATACTAATTTACATTTTTTATTTGGTTTCTTTTCTACTTTAAAAATGTAGAATAAGCCAGGTAGGTGGTACGCAGCTGTAGTCCCAGCCACTTGGGAGGCTGAGGTAGGAGGATCACTTGAGCCTAGGAGTTTGAGTCCAGCCTGGGCAACATAGCAAGGCCCCATCTCTTAAAAAAAAAACAAAACTAGAATAATTACAAGTAATATTAGTAAATAATTTATTTTTGATAAACAGTTCATAATTGTATATAATTATATATATGTCTGCCACCTCCTACTCCTCTTTGCAATAGGCTGAGAAAAATTATGTCAGGACAGATGATATTTTAAGTTAAAACTATCCTGGTGGTTTTCCTATGGAATCTGCCAAAGGCCTACTAGTTACTTTGAACATCTTTAAAATGTTAAGATGATGTAAGTGAAAATCAGCAGGCACTAATAGTGGTGTGGTTACATTTCTCTTAGAATAAGACTTTTATGAGCTGTTGCTTTTGGTAAAAATTATCCCTCCATATTTAAAGTACTGGCCATGTTTTCTTTTGAGGTGATAGTTCTGTGGCATGAATATTAAATCTAGCTAATCCATGTGCTCTGATACAAATGGCTTTATTTTTCTTCTTTACAAAAGTAATGGTCTTAAGGGTCATGAAATTTTCTTGGGTATTTTAAAAGGCCTTGGATGGTACCTGGGTTACCATCTGTTTTATAGATGAGGAAACTAAGGCCTAGATAAATTTACATGCCTGTGGTCTCACACTTGGTAGTGGCAGACTAGGAACCAAAATCGTGAATATAGCACAGATGCACTCATATGGTCCTTTATAGTAACTTTCCCACAGGGTTGTCTATACTTGGATTAAATGGAGAATTCACTCCTTCTGCAACTGTTAGAAAGCCTTTACTCTTCTATGGGAAAAAAAATTAATTCCTGAAACTTCTATCTTGGTGCTAGTTTTACCCCCACCTCCCGAAATATCTTCTCATAACAGCTCAAGTATTTGTAAGCTACTGTTTACCTGACTGACAGTTGACTAGCTTAGGACGTTTTATCTAGCACCTTTTAACCTGGATCATCTCATTTAATGAATGTCACATGCTTTTGTTTTCTGTCTAAATATACCTAGTTTCTTCTAATGGTTTTTTTAGGTCTGATGGACCATTCTTGTTACTTCTCTTTGTGTTTGTATCTGGATCCCTCTGTGGCTTGATTAGTATTAAACAGCCTAGTAGTCCCATTACCACCCCCATTCTGAATAACAATACTTTAATCATTGCGGTTTTAGCTACTTTAGTGTGTTATTCAGCCTGCTATTAACATAAACCATTTTTTTCCTCAGGTGTAGTCTTCTGTGTTTTGTTTCTGTGCAACTGGTCTTTTGAACCCAACTGCAGAAACATAAATTATCCATAAACTCTAGAGACTCTGCTTTAATATGACGCATATATGCTCGATCTGTTTGCTTAATTTTTCTTAACTAGTCATCATCTTTTCAGAAGATGGTGGAACTGTAAGGACTTTATTCTTGATGATCTAACAAAAGAGTTTGCGTCTTCTCCTCAAATTTATTTTATTTGGGAGAACATAGCCCATAAAGGGTCTTGGAAAGTGATGTTTGATTTTTTTCCAAAAAATTTACTCTTTTTAACAGTTTCATGTGGTTAAAACAACAACAAAACCCTGACACCAAACAGCCACATTTGTAATTGTATTTGATTTTACTTTTTAGTGCCTAAGTTGAAAATGGCCTTTTTCTAGTTTTGCATCCAGTGTTCCATTGTATCCCAGTGGGATATTTTGAACTTAGTGTAAGATAGACTGTTTGTAAACTTAAGGTATTGCATAGAAGAATGTATTTGTCTTAGTCCCTTAAGCAGGCCCTTGCCTCTCCCAGTGAACTTGATTTCTGTGTGTTGACAACCTTGAGAGGACACTTTGGCTACTTTCTTGTCTCTCAGATTACCTAAATCTAGCATTCTGTGAATTAATTCCAGTGGCAGAATTTCAGTGTGGGACCCTATTCTTAACCTCTGAATTTAAATGTGGATGTTTTCTATCCCAAGACCTACTGGGTTTAATGCGTTTGTTTCACCGTGTTTTGTACTTTCACAGGTGGGAACATAAAAGGATTTTCAGTTTAGAGAACTATATAATCAGTTTTCATTTTAAAATGTTTAGTACTTATACAGTTTAGTCTTGTAAAGAGAAATATGAATACTTTAGTTAATAATTGCCTACATTGTCTGTTTTTACAAACATGCAGAATCAATCACTGTTCTGGGAATGCTATATCTGAATTTCTGATCTGTTACGCATCCTTAACATTTAACACATAGAAAGTTAATTAAAGGTTCAGAATGATAAAGTTGCTATTGTGTTTCCCCAGCAACCCATGTTTCTTTCTCCAAGATAAGTTTCTTCTCTGGTCTTCCAAGCTGGGTTAGCTCTTGCGCTGCGCTTTATGTGAAAAGGAGTGTTCATTGTCAGCATGAAAAAGGTGATTTGAATGCTGTGGCTGGATGTAAATAGCTCATAAAAAATAGATTCATTATTTGAAAATTGAGCTGGTTTACATTCCCAGTGTGAGGAGGATAGGTTTTAGTCAAGTATGGATAGCTAAACCATCTACCAGGAAATGGATTGTGACCAGACTGCAAGGTTTCTCTCTTTCACAGTAAGTAAAGAAAAATACCCTTACGGCATATAACTGTAGCTCTTCCTTTTTTCCTAGCCCGTATAAGTGATGTCTGTGATCAGTGGCATTGGTCCAGGTATAGCACACTAATGTTAATAGCTGGATTGCAGAGCTGCCATGGCCATTATTGAATTATGGTAGGTCAGTAGGGAGGCTACTTGAAATACATTGGTTAGGGAGATTGTGGCAGGTTTGCAAAGACTGGGACAAGGAGTTTAGAATGCTATCCTTTAGGCAATAGGAATTTTTTTTTCAGGGTTCTGACATAATGAAATTAATACTTTAAGGTGAAGACTCGCACAGGTGTATGCACTTATGAGAATAGAGATAGAACAAGAAGACAAGCAGTTAAACCATTTTGCAAATATTCAGTTCATTATGATAGCACTGAAACATTAGGTAATTTCACCCCAGAATTATCTAACATTACAAGTGTCCCTTGAGTGGTCCTTCTTACTTAATGGAATTTCTGGCCAGATCACTTGTTAAAGAATTTTCATTCTTAACCCAGTTCAGAATACTGGCCAGAGGAAGCACATAAAATGATAATGGACAGTTTCAGTGCTTGGGCAATGGAAATACTTCCAACTGATTATGTAGGTGGGTGATGGGAGCTAACTTTTATTTTTCTCATATGTTTAGATACTGTGCTAGGCTATATTTTATCTTATTTAGCACTTCCTTTTAGATGAATTTAGTGTATTAGTGAGAGAGAGCCGTAATGTGTTTTTTAAGCAGCTTTATTGAAATATAATTCACATACCATATAATTCACCCATTTAAAGCATATAGTTCTTTGGCTTTTAGTGTATTCACAGAGTTGTGCAAATATTAGTACAATCTGATTTTTTCCTCATAAATTGATTTACTCTTGAACGTTATTATGTAAAATTAAGTCAGTAGAAACAACTCAGGTGTCCTTGGACAGATGAATGGATAAAAAAATGTAGCATATACATACAATGGAATATTAGTGTTAAAAAGGAAATTCTGACACATGCTACAGCGTGGATAAACCTTCTTGAGGACATTATGTTGAGTGAAATAAGCAAGTTACAAAAAGCCAAATATTCTGTGATTCCACTTATATGTGGTATCTAGAGTAGTCACATTCAGAGGGACAGAAAATGGAAAGGTGGTTGCCAGGGGCTGGGAAGAAGAGGGGGAATGGAGAGTTACTGTTTAAGGGGTATAGAGTCTCTGTTTTGCAAGATGAGAAGTATTCTGGAGATGGATGGTGGTGATGGTTGCACAATATTATGAATATACTTAATACCACTGAACTATATACTTCTAAAAAAAGGTTAAGATGGTAAATTTTTGTGTATTGTACTGCAATAAAAATTTTTAAAAAGTCAAACACGCTGAATTTCCAATTATTTTAAATATCTTTTTAAAAACCAGAAGATTTTAGTGTTAAACCGTTCTGTATACTGCTAGATTTATCAATTCACATTCTGTTGTGACAGTGCAGAGTCAAAAAATTTTAAGATTTATTATTTTAAATTCAGATAGTATTCATACACCATGACAGCTACCTTTTAAAAGTATATTTAGTATATTCACAAAGTTGTGCATCTATCACCACTAATTCCAGAACATTTTCATCATTCCCAAAAGAAATCCTGTGGGCCCCCCTCCTTTAGCAAGTCATTCCTCCTGGTTTTACCTTCCCTCAGGCCCTAGCAACCCACTTATCTACTTTCTGTCTCTGTAGATTTGCTTATGCCTGATATTTCATATGAATGGAACCATACAATATGTGGCCCTTAGCGTCTGGCTTTTTTCATTTAGCATAGTGTTTTTAAGGTTCATACATGGTGTAGCATGTATCAGTACTTTATTCCTTTTTATGACAAAATAATATTTCATTATTTTGATTTATGACCACGTTACCAGATTTCTGCTATCACAGGCGCATCTCCCCCCACCCCCTGCACCCTGCCGCCCGCCCCCCAAAAATATTTCTGGCCCTTCTCTCCTCACTCTTTAAATGTTGAAGTGCCTCAGGGTTTAGTTCTTGTCCATCCTTCTTTTATGATTCAGTGGGTCTGGGGTGAGCCCTGGAGTGTGGGTTTCTAACAAGTTCCCAGGTGATGCTGATGGGAACTACACCTTGAGAATCACTGGACCGGATAATTGGATCGTATGAAGGTCCCTGCCCTCACTAGGATTTTTATTGTTGTCTAACAGTAATGATGATAATAGCCAGTATTTGAGGCTGTGTGTCAGGCATCGTGCAAAGCACTGTATATACACTGTCTCTTTGGTTCTCATGGTAATCGGTAAATTGGTAGGTGTTATCCTCCTCTAAAGGGTTAAGTAAGTTGTTGAAGGTCACACAACAGTTTGCTAAGTAAATGACAAAGTTGAGACTGCCCTGACTTTTCTTTTGATGAAGTTAATGCCTTTCAGCCTTGGCTTGTCAAGTTTTTTTTTTTAGGACTCCCACATAATAGTTTTACTTCTTATTTATTTGGATTATCAACAGTTTTTCTTGTTGCTATGTCTGAGGCTGCAAGCTGAGAACTAATACTCAAAACTTAGTTTGTACTGCCTGATTTAAGCCCTTTTTGTGTTTTATTGCTATCTTGCTTATAATAGCCTTATCTCCTCAGTCAAATTTATAAACTTTTTGAGGATATGGAGCCTGTCTTTTCATTACTGTATAGAGCTCAGCAGAATACTATTCACATTGTAATGGTTCAGATGATGAAGATGGATTGTCATTGTAATAGTTTTGGTAGGTACATAGTAGGCCCTAGGTTTAATGCTTAGGGTGTACCAGTTATTTTTGAATAGTCATGGCATTTAAGTTCTTCCACCACTTTGCTGCTTTTGCACGATTAAAATAAGACAAAACAGTAATTAAGTAATTTTGTTGAGAGAAATGCTTAATTGGTTAGCTGAACCTTAAATATAAATCTGAAATGTAAAGGTCCAGTGTTGTGAGTTCAGATTTCCAGAAACTGGATGTTTAAGGGAAATTGTCAGCCTAATACTATGCCTTAAAATGCTACCCACATTTTATTTGTATTCTGATTCAGTTTTAACAACCAATTTATTCATTGTAGAAAGTGTAAATTCAGTGTAAAAACTGTGCTAAGTTTCCCTTCTCTTTTGTGATATATCTTTGAACATAGATAGGAATTTTGTCACTTCTCTGATGTTTTAAAATAAAACTGGTGGCAGTTTGAACATCTGTAATGAGGTGAAGCTCAGCTTGTGCTTCAGAACCAGGACAGAAGGTTTTTGAGTGTAATTGAAAAAGAAGCTGTGGTGGCCTTCTTCATGTGTTTGGGAGAATGGGAGGGTTTGTCAGTTTACTGAAGTTTTGTTTTACTCTTGTGCTCTATAGAATTTCTTAAAGAAATATGTTTATTTTGCAGCTGAGGACTGGGAATTTCATTCCTCTGTACCCCTGTAAATGGTACGATAAACCATACATGTTCATAGTTAGCTATTGATGAGTAATACGGGAGAGGAAAAAAGAGGGACAAACTGGGGTTTTTATCTTCAATGTAAAGATTTCTTTGGCTGGAGACGTGTTTAGCTGTGCAGCAGTAATTGCTGTTCTGTAGAGATCTAAGGCAGCATTGCAGGAAGAAGACATCTTGAATTGATTGTCTAGGTTTGTTGCTGTGGTAGTGTTACAATTCAAAAATGCAAGCCCTGGGAAAGAATATGGTGGGCTTAGCAGGGGTATTTTCTTTTTTTAAATTTTTATTCTATCCTTGCTTGAACTGTATGGTGGAGTGTATATTAAAAAACCGTTTACAATTCTAAGCCAAACCCTTTTATCTGTGCTCCAAAATGCCCACTATGACCCATGTGTTAATATGAAGGCTCAAGTTTGTTGGCTGAGAATATACTGAGTTTCTTTAAAAGATTTTTATTAAAATCCTCTAACTTAATCTTTATTGCTACAAGTTGGTGGTTCTCAACTTAGGCTGTACATTAGAACCACCTGGGGAAACATTTAAGAAAAAATTCCAGGTCCCACCCCCAATTAAATTCTAATTTAATTGATCTGGGGTGGGTCTCCAGCGTTCATGTTTTAAAAGCCTACTTAGATGATTCTCATGTAAGGCCGCTATTAAGGAATGCTTTCCTAAGTTCTGTTTTTGGAGATTCCTGTAATTTCTTGGAGAAAAGCAAGTTTTTCCTCCTTTCCCTCTCCCGCGGAGGGAAGCTGAGAATGTCAAATCCGAATCTTATTCAAAAGTATAGAAATGTGATCTTATAATTTTGCAAATACTTGGACAAGGCTTTCAGTTATTTTAACAATAATTTCCAATCTCCCCTTTAACAGACTTTGATGCTAAGTCTATTTTGTCTCTGTTTTAAAAAGAGTTCGAATTTCTTTAATTTATGACTGATTTACCAGATTCCTGATATCACAGGGCTCCAAGGGACCTCTAGCTCTAGTTGGTGAGGCAAGTCTTTGTCAATGTAAGTAATCGTGTCAGATGGTTTAGCCAATCTTGTAACTCACAACAAAGCACTGTTGCTCAGATACTGTGATTTATTTTCTGAAATGAGCAGTTTTTTAATATATATTCAAATTTCAGACAGGTGGTGCTTTGAATTGAATTTACAAGCTCAGTGTAACCACAGGTCTCTCTCTTTTTTTAAACTCTCTTCTCTTCTCCTAAGGTGCTGAAATTTCAGGGCTGACACCCTCCCAGTATTTGCCAGCCACAATGAATGCCCATATTTTGATTCTGTTGGGAAAGAAATAGGTCATTTATTAATTAAACTAGAACATGCTGCACTGTTCCGTGTTTGAGGCCCTGAATACGACAAACATGGCCACTGCTTTCATGATGGTCAGATACGTTCTATGTGGGAGACACAGATATCAGATTTTTTCCACATTCTATTCCATTGGCAAATCTTGTTGGCTCCACCTTCTGAATACAAATAGCACTTTGCATTACAACTGCTGTCACCCTAGTCCAAGCTGTTGTCATCTTTTGCCTGAACAACCTCGGCAGCCTTCTAATTTGTCTCCCTGCTTCTGTTGTTGATCATCTACAGTGTCTTGATAGCACTTCCATGTTCCTGCTCCAATTTCTCCAAAGGCTTCCTGTCATACTTGGACTAAAATTCAAACTCCTTAACATGGGCTGCAAGGCCCTACAGGATCCAAGTTTTGTCTGCTTTTGTTTATCACTTTGGTATCCTCTTTATCAGTTTTCTCTTGGTTCCCTGTGCTCCAGCCACACTGGTTGTCTTACTCAACGAGCTAAGTGTATTCCTGCCTGTATATTTGCGATTCCCTTTGCCTGGAAAGCTTTCCTCCAGATCTCCTGGCAGCTTGGTTTCATTCTTCACTCTGTTCAGATCTCTCCCACTTTTCAAAAAGAGGTTGTTCCTTGACCCATCAGCTGTAAAAGGACATCTTCATTCTCTGTCCTCTTACCCTGCTTTTTTTCTTTACCACACTTGTCACAAATGACATTTTTTATGCACACACTTTTTTTCCCGCTTTTTAAAAATTCTCTCTTTACCTCAGGAGCATCAATTTCCTCCTGTTGTGTGTTTTGCCTTGTTTACCACTATAACAAAGGTACTTGAAACATACTAGGTATCCAAAGAATGCTTAAATAACGGATGAGTATAGCAAAACACAAAAGTTTCTGTGAGAGGGCCTACCAAGGAACTCTTCTTTGGTCTGCCAGTGTGGCCAGACCATAAAAGAGAAAGGAGAGGCTTTGAGAGTGTTTTCCTAGAGATGCTAATGAAACAGGAGCAAGATCAAGCAGGACCTTTGTGGGACATGTTAAGAATTAGGAAAGGGGTTTTTGGGTATCTGTGATGTAGTTATGGTGGTGTTCTGTTTTAAATTTGTATATATATAAGGGTGAAGTATTACATTGCTCTCAACTCATATTAGGTACTTCCACTAGTAACTGGCTTGGGAAATGCTTTATAGTAGTGGAGAATTTACAGAGAATGGTACTCTGTTCAGTCATCAGTGTTTTACTTCTTAAAACTATTTTTTTTTTCATGTGTGTCATGTGGGGTTTCTGTTAAAAACCAGAAAACCTGCCAAATTCTATAAGAATTATAACCCTGTTTTAAAACTATTTGATGCCATTTTAAAGATGATGAGCATAGGTTTTTCAGCTCATTTATTATTTTTCTTTTTTTCTCCCAGTTTGATTCATACATGAAATTTAATATCCTTATTATTGGAAAAGGAAGATTCTGAAGAGACCACAGAATTCAATTCCTTTTCAGATTTTCAGAAAATCTTGCTGCTCTGAGCTTTGATTGGGCTTCTTATCCTTAGTGTAACTGTGAGGAGTGAAGATACCCTTTTGAACTCTCTTACGGGGAAATCCGTGGTGTTCTGTAAAGACATTTATTTAAATATGATTGTTTCTGGCTTCCATAATCCCACTGTGTCATCTGACCTCTGATTAGGCCCACTCTGTGAGTCTAATGAGACCTAGTTATAAATTACCTCCTAAATTTCTTTTAGCTTTCCTCTGTTCTTGTTTATTAGCATCATAATCCAGCTGGATGTTATTGGTTGTCTAATGACCATGACCAATTTTTGAAGGAAGGATTCCTTATTGGTGGGCAAATTTTATTGCGTGGTACAGCCAGAAACATTTTCACACTTATTGTTTCCTATTTACCCTGGGAGCTAAATATCTAAGCTAGTTAAGTATTTGTTTTTAGGGTACTCAAATGTTTTAGAGGAAAGGATTGTGGAAGACCCATGCCTAAAACTCATTTATATGAAGTTGGGGAAATGGATTACAGTTCTTACTAAGCAAATATTTTCAGTTGACTCTTTCTTTCACAAAAGATTTCTGTGTAACATATAATGCTGTTTGAATGCATTTTACCCAAAGTAGAACTTCTTTCAAAATTGGAGTCAATCCTCTCAAACCCTGTTTTATCAACTGAGTTTATGTAATCTTCTAGAGATCCTTTGTTGTCATTTCAACAGTGTTCACAGCATCTTCACCAAGAGTAGATTCCATCTCAAGAAACACCTTTTTTTGCTCATCTATAATAAGCAACTCCTCCATTTAGGTTTTAGCATGAGAATGTAGCAACTCAGTCACATCTTCAGGCTCTACGTCTGTTAATGATTCTAGCTCTCTTGCTGTTTCTACCACATCTGCAGTCACTTCTTCCAGTGAAGTCTTGAACTCCTCTGAGTCATCCATGAGGGTTGGAGTCAACTTCTCCCGAACTCCTGTTAATGTTGATATTTTGACCTCCTCCTATGAATCACGAATGTTCTTAACAGCATCTATTATGGTGAATCCTTTCCAAAAGGTTTTCAATTACTTCATGCAGATCCATCAGAGGAATCCCATCTGTGGCAACTCTAGCCTTATGAGAAATGTATTTTGTAACTAGTAAGATTTGAAAGTAAAATTACTCCTTGATTCATGGGGCTGAAGAATGGATGTGTTAACCAGCATGAAAACAGCATTCATCTCATTGTACATCTCCACCAGAGCTCTTGGGTGACCAGGTGCATTGTCAACGAACAGTAATATTTTGAAAGGAATCTTTTTTTTCTGAGCAGTAGGTCTCAACAGCAGGCTTTAAATATTCAGTAAATCATGCTGTTAACAGATGTGCTGTCATCCTGACTTCGTTGTTCCATTTATACAGCACAGGTGGAGTAGATTTAGCATGGTTCTTAAGGGCTCTAGGATTTTCAGAATGGCAAATGAGCATTGTCTTGAAGTTAAAATTACCAGCTGCATTAGCCCCTGACAAGAGAGTCAGACTGTCTTTTGAAGCCAGGCATTGACTCCTCCTCTCCAGCTGTGAAAGTCCTAGATGGCATCTTCTTCCAATAGAGGGCTGATTCATCTACATTGAAAATCTCTTTAGTGTCACCACCTTCATGATCTTAGCTAGATTTTCTGGATAACATGCTGCAGCGTCTCCATCAACACTTGCTGCTTCACTTCACACTCTTATGTTAAGTAAAGATGGCTTCTTTACTTAAACCCCATGAATCAACCTCTGTTGTCTTCAAACTTTTCTTCTGTAGCTTCCTCACCTCTTTCAGCCTTCGTAGAATTGAAGAGAGTCAGGACCTTGCTTTGCTCTGGATTATGGACTTTTGTTAATATGTTGTTATTGGCTCATCAAGTGTAATAAACATACCACAGTAATGCAAGATGTTAATAATAGAGAAACTGTGGGGGAGTATATATGGGTACTCTCTGTTCTTTCTACTCAATTCTACTGTAAACCTAAAAGTACTCTCAAATATAGTGTATTCCTGGGTGCTGTGGTTCAGGCCTGTAATCTCAGCAACTCTGGAGGCTAGGGCCGGGGGATCATTTGAGCCCAGGAGTTCAAGACCAGCCTGGGCAACATAGCGAGACCCTGTCTCTAAAGAAAAAAAAAAGAAAAGAAAACTTAGCTGGATGTGGTGGCACCCACCTGTTGTCCCAACTACTTGGGAGGTTGAGGTGGGAGGATCTCTTGAGCTCAGGAGTTGGAGGCTGCAGTGAGCTATAATCATGCTACTGCACCCCAGCCTGGGCAGCAGAGTGAGACCCCGTCTCTAAAAAATAAATAAGTAAATAAATAAAACATAGTGTATTAATTAAAGGAAATCAATCATGCCGACTTACGCTATCATGTTTTCTCTGATCTTGGTCATTGCCAGGGACCTGTCTTTACTTCTTTGGTGATAGTATGTTGAATTGACACCCTCTTCCCTTTCAGATTTGTTTGTAACATAATTTCATACCAAGTCCACAGTAAACCTTCCACTCTACTTAATTGCCTAGTCACTTTTGAATTCATTCCTTGGGCAGAGTAAATATCGTCACTCCTCACGGCATTCTTAACCGTAATTTTTTGTCTTGGGCGTTGCTAATATATTGTAGCTCAGTATTAGCCAAATGACATATATAAGAAGCAGCAGAACTATAAGTGACGATAAGCTTCAAGATGCAATTTCACTACATTTTCTTTATTTTTCTGTTCAGTCACTCACACATTCCTAAGGTCTCTGCTGGGCTTTGTGGACCTATCCCCAATGGGATCCTGTGTGAAGGTGAATTGGGTTTCATTTCGTTTTGAATGCTGCATCAAAAGGGCAGGAACTAATGTGTTTTTATTTTGTGTATCTCACATAAAGTCACACAATAGGCACTTCATGTTATTACAGTGAAATGTCTATGCTTCCTTCTGTAATTAAATACCACAACTCCAAGAATTTCAAGATTTTTTTAATATAAAATTTGTTGCTTTTAGATCAATGATTTTTAAATTTTATGGTTTTATTCCTTCCTGGAACTTGTGTTGGGGTAGAAACAATGGCAGTACTGAGGATGTACAGCTTATCTCTAATTGAAAGTTGCTTTTTGTGATGAGAAGTGTAACTTATGATGAGTTTGTTATGCATTTGTATGTTGTGGAGGCAGAAAAAATGTTAAGAAATGAAACACTAGATCTTTTGGTTTTCTTTTTTCAATGCAAATTTTTTCTTACTTAAAAATATTTTATAATAAAAGTAATCTTTATTAAAACATATGGGAACACAGGAAACAAAACAGTGAATTACTGGTATGCTCATTATCCACTTACCACTAACATTTTGGTACTTTTTTCCCCCAGCGTTTTTTTTTTCCCCCTTAGATATTTGCATGCCCTTTCCATAACAATTTAGTTGAGGTTTTTTTTTTTTAAGCAGTCACTGTCTGACCAAAGTTGAGTTTTTAATTATAGCAAAGGTAAATTTTAGACAAAGTTTCTAACTCAGTGCTTTAGTAACCATATTGTGTTACGTACACTAGGAAATGTATAAGATTTGCAATTTGCCCTTCAGAAGTTTATAATCTCTAGGCAACTTTGATTCATGC
Organism: Daubentonia madagascariensis; assembly: GCA_023783475.1. Classification (NCBI taxonomy): domain Eukaryota; kingdom Metazoa; phylum Chordata; class Mammalia; order Primates; family Daubentoniidae; genus Daubentonia; species Daubentonia madagascariensis. Next base: position 17,159,503 of record JAKFHU010000487.1, read on the forward strand.
TGCAAACTTTATTCAGTACCTTCATAGTTCCAAACCTTGGGCTATACTTGAAGGATGCAAAGATAAGTAGACATTGTTCTTTCCTCAAAGTTCACAATTTGAGGATGCAAGAAAGGGAAGACATAATTTAAGTATGTAATTAGAGTACAGTGTCATTAGGGATATAAGACACATATAAAGAAGGTATTGTGGTGAGGGTGAAGTAGTAGATCATGTAGAACAGCTGATTAACCCAAAAAATTCAGAAGTCCAATCCAGTAAGAGTAGAAGACCTGCCAGAAAATTATTGAGAAAACAGGGAGCGTGGTTCTTTTGCAGTTCTTCATGATGAAATCAGATTATTTAGAGTAAGTGTCATGCTCAACTTTAGTGGAATGAACTGTAACAAGTGGAAATTCGACCCAGTCCTGTGTTCTTCAAACAATATTCTGGTCAAAAAACAGAAACTTTGCAAGTATAGTTGTACTACATATTTTATGGAAATGTTTGTACTTTTATGAAAGTAGACAGAATAATAGGAATTTCAGGTGCATCAGGAAGCTTTAATAATTATCAACGTTTGGCCAGTCTTGTTTTAGCTCTTACCATTAGCTCTTGCTGCAGCTGGACTATTTTTACTCAAATCTCATGTATATTTTATTACTTCATCTATAAATACATCAGCATGTGTCTTTAAGAGATGAGGATTGTTTTTGTTTAAAAAAAAACCCATAATACTGTTTTCATGCCTGAAATAAATTAATAATTACTTAGCATAATCTAATATGCAGCCAGTGTTCACTTTCTTCCATTAATTTTTTTCTTTACAGTTGGTTTGTCCAAGTCAGTATCCAAACAGGATCCCATACGGTGCATTTATTGTTTGTGTCTCTTAAACCTTCTTTAATCTGTACCAGTTCCTTTCTCACTACTCCCAAGTTATTGCTTGAAGAAATAAGGTCACTTATCCTGTATTGTGCCCCACATTCTGAATTTAATTGATTGTGTCCCTGTGGTGGTAACCATCTTCTTCTGTCCTGCTATTTCCTGTACAGTGGTAAATTACATCTAGAAATTTGATCTTTAGTTTCTGGTTGGCAAGCATACTTTGTAGGTGGTACTGTGTACTACTTATTTCATCTAAGGGGGAAATGTCTGTTCTGTGTTTTGTGGTGATAAAATTGATCAGTGGGTTACGGTGTTGTTGTCAGCCTAATTCATCCATTATAAAGTTCTCCTTAGTTAGCCTTTCTTTACTTAGTGGTTTGAGCAACTATGAAAGCCATGGAATAAATATGAATTCAGCTTCTTTAGAACACTTGAGGGGTAAGAAGTAAAGGCAGAATAGTGCCCCCCTCCCCTTCTGCAAGAGACATGTTCCAAGACCCAATTGCGTTTATGTCTTCTGCCTCCAAATGTAATGCCTTTTCCGTCTTAACTAAGCACTTAGGCACTGTGGCTGTAACTTGCAGTTCAAGGTGCGACAGCAAAACTAGCACAAGTTTCTTTTTCCTTCACAATTTCATGAGTAGAAGATTTGTTCTTACCATAGATCTTAGCATCATTAGTGTACGATGTTTTTTCTCTTAAGTTGAGAACTTCCGCCTTTTCACTTAAAGGAAGCATTTTACAGCTTCTTTTGGTATACCTGAATTGTCAGCATCACTACTTTAGAGCTTGGGGGCCCATTATTAAGTAAAATAAAGATTACTTGAACACAAGCACTGCGATACCATGGCAGGTGATCAGATAACTAAGGTGGCTACTAAGTGTTTAATGAACAGGTAACGTGCACAGTGTGGGTCTGCTGTACAAAGGAGAGTTTCTCATGTCTCAGGTGGAACAGAGTGGGAAAGTATGAGATTTCATTTCATTTCAAGTTATTCAGAACATTGTGTAATTTAAAACTTAATGAATTGTTTATTTCTGGATTTTTCTATTTAGAATTTTTGGACTGTGGTTGACCATGGATATTGAAACTGGAAAGCAAAACTGCAGGGGAAACTAAACTACTACATATTGGTTTTTAGTCAGTAGATTTCTTTCTATTGTTGGTATTAGTAGTTTGAGAAATAATAATACATCCATATAATGAAATATTGTGTAGTTATAGTTATTGAAGAATGTCTGACATCTATTAATTGGAAATGAGACTACAAGTATTTACTCGAGAGAGTGAGTGTGTGTGTGTGTGTGTGTGTGTGTGTGTGTGTATACACACAGAAAATCTCATTTAAGATCTAGGCTGATAATCACAGGCACAGGAGAGGAGGGAATTCATGTTCTTACAGTGCCTGTAACTTCTTTATGCTAGGGGCATTAAACACATAGACTCATTAAATCACCATAACAACCCTTTGAAGTTAGGTAGTATCCCTGTTTTACAGATGAAGAAATTGAGGCTTGGAGTTGGGGGGAAAAACTTGCTCAGGGTCACTTGTAAGTATGTCATCTTAACTAAGATTTCAATCTGGTTGTCAAGTTTCACCTATGCACTTTGTTCCTTAAAGTACTGCCCCTCTCACATTTTATTTAGTTAAGGAATGCACCTGTTACATTACCTTTAAAGATAGCTACTGATTTATGAATAGTCAGATTTGACTCATCAAAATCATGGTGGTAGCCTATTGTGTTGTATGAATCTACATGGCTTATATAAATATACTCTAGAAAATTGTACTTTCATTCAGACTAAAAGACACAGGAGTCCCCTGTAACAAACTGCTTGAAGTTTTCTTTCATTTCAAAGAGGAGGTTTGTACAGGGTTTCTAAAACTTTGACCTGTTTCAAGAGCTACTGCTCACCCCTGACCCTAGAGTGAAACTTGTTTTGGCATTCAGATTTTGTTCATGTTGGGATGCCACAATTGTTTAAGATTCTTTTTTAACTTACATGGCTTCATTAAAAAGGGATTTAATGTTCTAATGTTCTCTTTTTGAAACTATTCTCCCTTGTAGCCTTCCACTTAGAAATGATACTTTTTTGGGGTTGAACATTGTCTCTCCTCCATTTTTTTCCCTTCCATCCCTCTTTCTTCTCCCTTAGAGGAAAGCTGTGCATGTGTGTTGGTGCCTTGGGTGGGGAAAGACTAGAGGCAGAAATACTAGATTAGAGGCCAGGTGAAGGGTGACTAAGGTCAATTGAAATAAAAAGAAAAGGACAGATGTGGAAAGTAATAGGACTTAAGATTTTAAGCCTAAGAGCCTGAGTAGGAGGTGAAAACATTGACAGACAATAGGCAGGTTGAGAGGAAGAGCTAGTTTCAGATGAAAAGTTGCAATGTGGATATGTTGGATTTTAGATGGTGAAGTGCAGTGGTAAAAATTGAGGACTCTGGAGCCAAATTGCTTGGATTCAGATGCAGATCTTACCTGTGCTTCTCTGGACAAATGACCTCTAACTCTTTGGTGTCTTATATTCTCTACCTGCAGTATGGGGATAGTAGGCACTGCCTTATAGGGTTATTATAATGATTAAATGATGAAAATTCATGTAACATGTGCATGTGTAGCATAATGCCCAGAACAAAGGAAACATTCAACAAATGTCAAGTAACGTATATAGGATCCAGCCAGAGAAAGAAAATTCATTAGAAAATATCAAGGCTTGTGATACACATTTGTTGGCCATAAAATATTGGAGCTATAAGGGATCTTTTACCACAGTCTTTATTTGCAACCCCTATTACTAATATTTTATCCACAAAGTATAGAGGAGGTAATTAAACCTCGAGAATGGATGAGACCCATGAGAAAGAATGTGGAATTTAAGAAGTGGACTAGAAACTTAATCTAGGATTATTCCTAAATTTAGTATAGGGCAATGGTTTTCCACCTCTGATAATTAGGGGGAAGTAGTGCAATGACTATTGATTATTTATTTATCAGTTTTCTGCTACACCCCCTTCTCCTGTTCGTGGACTCCCCAGTATTGTTTAAGTATCCTGTAATTGTGTAATTCAAGGGAGGCTGGGCCTCTCTCTGGCTCCAGTGAGGAGACTTCATCAAAATGTGGTCTCTGGACCACCAAAGTTACAGCCTTTGGACCATCACCTAGGAACGTATATTAGAAGTGTAAATTCTGGGACCCCCACCCCAGACTCCCTGAACCAGAAACTGTGGGCATGAGGGACCAACAATCAGTGTTTAGCAGGCCCTGCAGGCTTAAAGTTTGACCTCTAGTGTAAAGTTCCCAACTCAGATCGCTTCAGAAGATAAAGTATCTAATGGTAAATGAATCAAGCTTTCAGAATGGGGATGATTTTGAACTGTGGATTGAGTGCCTCATCTGAAGAGATCGACTGCTGGTCTGCTAGTCATTAAGAGGCTTGCAGACCCAGTATTGGCAGATCTTGTCTTTATGTGTAATAGATTTTAAAGTGCTGGCAACTGATTGGAATTTTTCGACATACTTTTGGAGGCCAAAGAAAACTTAACCACATGCAAATAAAACTAACTTTGGGAATGTGACCCTAAATTAGTGATCTTCTATGTGAGAGTTTTAAAACATTGTGAGTAAAGCTTGCCTCATATCACAGATTATTATCTTAGTTTAAATTTCTAGATAGGGTTTTTTCTTTTTTCCTTTTGGTCATGGGATAAAGGCAGTTTTAAGGTTTTTGATAAATGTTATGTTCTCCAGAATGAAACTACTGTTTCCTCAATAGTGTTTCCCTGAAGCCTAGCAGATAGTAAATATAATTTTAAAAGACTTCAATTTAATAGGCAAAAAAGGCATCCTTGAAATTTTTTATTGCTTTGATTTACTACTGTAGTTCAATTATTTGTATTTATTTGCCATTTATATTTTTATATAAAATTTCCTGTAAATGTTTGTCTTTTTGAGTTATTTGAAAGAGCATCTTGCAAAAAACATAATTTGTTAAAATGCACATTGTTTTCCCTGACCTTTTATTTGCCTTTTAATTTTCATGTTTTTTGAATTATAGAAGTTTTAAATTTCTATAGTCAAATTTATCGGTCTTTGTCAAATATTGTTTAAAAGCCCGCTGGGTTTTTAATTGGAATTTGATTGAATCTATAAACCAGTAACCCTCTGAAGATTTTTGGCTGCCTTCCCAGGCATGCACATGGTTATTACTGTGAACCATCATGAATAGGATGTCTCCTATCCCCACCTCCACTGCTGCCATCACCAGAATCCATTGGTTTAACAAACATTCGTTGAATACTTACCTCATACAAGGAGACTGTTAGTGTTGGTGATATATCGTGAATAAGACAAATAAGAATTCTTTCCCTCTTGGAAGTTAACATTGCTGGAAGGAGAGAGGCAATACACAAACTTATGATATGTCAAATAGTAAATACAGTACTATGGAGGACAATTAAGTCAGGATGGGGAAAGGTGGTAGCTGAGATGGCTACAGTGGCAGCATTACCATTTTGTGTTGGTCAGAGAAGGCTTCTTTGATAAGGGGACCTAGGGAAAAAAGGGAGCAAGGCCCAGGGGTATCTGGGAGAAGAAAAGTGTTCCAAGTCAAGGAAATCAGTGCAGTGGCTAGAATTGGGGTGCCTGGGCTGTTCAAGGTACAACTAGTAGTCAAGAATGGCTGGAAGAGAGAGAGGGAGAGAAAAAGAGGGAGAGGAGATTAGAAATAGCCAGGACCTTTATAGGAACTTTGGCTTTTACTCTGGGTTAGATGGGAATGTTCTGAACAGTGGAGTGATGTGATCGGATAAGATTTTAAAACAATCATTTTTGAGAATAGGTAGTTCTGAGGTAGGAATACCACTCAGGGCTGATGCCATTTCCAGGTGAGAGATGATGGTGCTTGGTTGAGGTGGTAAGTGGTCTGAGATTAGATGTATTTTGAAGGTAGAGCCAAAAGAGTTTCTGATGGTTTAAATATGGTTATGAAACAAAAAGAGGATTTGAAGATAACAGGGGTTGTTTTGTTTTGTTTTTTGTTTTTAGCTTGTGGAACTGGAAGAATAGTGATGTCTTCTAAGCCAAGGAGGGGGGAAGACTGTCAGAAAACCAGATTTCTGGAAGGATATATGAATTTTAGTTTGGGGACATTTATTTTTTATTTGGCTACTTTTGTTGCCTCTATTTTTGTGAACTCTACTTCTGATAGTTTCCTTTTTTCTGTTGGGATTTTAAGAGAGACAGTTATATTGCCTAGAAGGAAAGGCCTTTGCAAAGGTCTTGGTGTTTGCAGTTAACAGCGTGATGGAGTCCCCTCAATTTCTGCCTTGTTGCCTTTGAATTCCTACTTTTCCAGCTTTATAGCTATTACTGAGTGTAGCCTCTGGCCAGCTTCCTGATACTTGATGGTGTTCAGATGTGCTGATCTGAGGAGGCATCTTCTGATTATGTCACATTACCTTTCTGTGATGTTAATTATGCAAATAGTTGCTTCTTGGATAACCTGATGCAGTCTGTAATCCTTCCATTACCAGAATTGGTCAATTAATACCACCTTCCATCATTTTATCAGCTATAGCCTCTTCTCATTGCCAACTAAATATCCTTGGATATCAAATATAATTTTCTATCTACTTTTGTCCAACTTTCATTTCATTGAAATTTAATGAAATTTTAAAGTTTGCTAGAGGGATCAGCAGCAGATGCCTTTCCTCTCTTTGGTTACTGAAGATTCCATATACAACATAATGGTTAGAAATGGAAATTTATCTTCCCTTATCTGTCTTTTTTTTGGCCTTAATGCTTTGGTTATTAGAAATTTCTCTGGATGCTCAGAGAATTAACCAATATTCCTAGTTTCTAGCCCTGTGAAACTTTAAAATTCTTATCTTATTTTCATGAGTATTTAAAGGAAGTTGGGGGAGTGCAAATTGGATTTCAATAATTATCTGTTATCTTAAACTGGAAAAATAATTTTCTTTAGCCTAATGATAATGTGGATATTCTTGTCCTCCCTGTGCTTCCCCCCGTTCTGTTATAAGCGTGTCCTCTCATTTTATGTATTTGTGTGTGTCTGTTTCTTTTTAATTGGACTTTTCCATCCATGTCTCTATTTTTAAGATAATATGCATCTGTGACAACATCAACAACTGCTATTACCAAGAACTTATAAGATCATCCTCATCCCATTCCCTCTACTTCCTCCCATCCTCTATCATTTTTTTTTTTTTTTAATTCTGTCATATTCTTGTGTTTGCCTGAAAAAATTATAGGGAAACAAACTTTGTGGAGGGGCAGAACTACTAAGGAAATTTCAAAACATGCACACACAGCTTTTAAAGTTTCCCCAGGATGCTGGCCTTGGTAAGTTGCTCCTGTAATCCCAGTGCTTTGGGAGGCCCAGGCGGGAAGGATCACTTGAGGCCAGGAATTTGAGACCAGCCTGGGCAACATAGTGAGACCTTGCCTCTGCAAAACAAATTTTTTTTTCTAAGTTCCCCCAGGGAATCTCTAGGTTACTTTTGCTTATTTTTAAACTTTACAAAATTTGTCTCATAGAACTTGGATTTTCAACATTGTTGCTAAGACTCATCCCTTTTGTTTCATGTAGCTGTATAGTTCATTCATTGTTACTCTTCCATTAAGTGGATATACCATAGTTTATCCATTCTCCTTTTAGTGTGCATTTGGGTTTTTCCCCAAGTTATTTAATCTTTTTAGAAACACTGGCCGGGCACAGTGGCTCATGCCTGTAATCCTAGCACTTCAGGAGGCTGAGGTGGGAGGATCTCTTGAGGTCAGGAGTTCGAGACCAGCCTGAGCAAGAGCAAGACCCCGTCTCTAGAAAAAATAGAAAAATTAACCAGGTGTGGTGGCACGTGCCTGTAGTCACAGCTACTTTGAAGGCTGAGGCAGGAGGATTGCTTGAGCCCAGCAGTTTGAGGTTGCAGTGAGCTGTGACAATGCCACTGTACTCTACCCAGGATGACAGAGTGAGACCTTGTCTCAAAAAAAAATCTAGTGCTGTTATTCGGAACATTCTTGAACATGCTTCCTGGTATATGTGTGCTAAAGTTTTTTGGGGATATATAACCATGAATATATACCCCCATGAATATACTATATCATGCTAGGTGGTAAAGTATATGCAAATGCTCAATTTTATAGGATAATGACTGTTTCTTTTACTTATTGCTGCTTAACCAACCAACTCAAACTGAATAACCTTCTAAGACAGTAGATATTTTATTCTCACAGATTCTGTGAGTCAGAATTCAGGGTATGATTGGAATGGCTTGTCTCTATTTCAGAATGTATGGGGCCTCAGCTGGGAAGATTGAGAGGCTGGAGGCTGAAACAGCTGGGTCTTAAAGAGTCCACTTCCAAGATGGCTTCTTCACTCACAAGTCTGGCACTTTGTTAGGGATGGCTAGAAGGCTTTGCTTAGCTGAGACACTTGGCCAAGTTGGCCTCTTCAGCATGGCAGTTTCAGGGTTGTAAGATCTCTTACACGGAGTCTCTGTGCTCAGTGAACAAGGTAGAAGCTGTATGTTCGTTTATAGCTGGCCTGGGAAGTCATCTAGTATCACTTCCATCCAGTCACTTCTGTTGACTTAAAGTAGTTGTGATCTTCCACAGATTTAAGGGGGAAGAGACGGAGAACTCCATCTTTCTTTTCAATGGGAAGAGTGTTGAAGAATTTGCAGCCCTGTTTAAAAAACACACTGGAATATAAATTGTTTATTTCCCCACCAATTTGCACTTCTAAAAAATGTAACTTTAAACATTATTACAGTATTACTATTGAGTACTGAGATTATTTTGCCATTTAAAATATATTTTCAAACACTTTTTTAGAAGCTACAAACTTACGGAATCTCGTTCTACATATGAAATAATTCCCTGATACCAACCTGTGAAAGAGAAAATGATGCAACTTTTATTCAATGTTAGAACAGTTTTTCAGCTATATTGGAAAACTGAAGAAAAGTTGGAGGACTATCAGCGAAGACTTTTCAGTGCTAATGTTGAGATTACATCGTACTGATGGGTGAAGGAAGCCACTGGTGGTAGAGGCTGCACAGAAGAGTCACAGGATGAAAGTGAATTCCTTCCTGATCTACTTTTTATGTTTTGTTTCTTACAGTTTAATAGGTTTTTTTATTTTGTAAGAGTCTCGCTCTGTCACCCTGGCTAGAGTGCAGTGGCGTGATGATAGCTCACTGCAACCCCAAACTCCTGGGCTCAGGCGATCCTCTTGCCTCAGCCTCCCGAGTAGCTGGGACTACAGGTGTGCACCACCGTGCCGGGCTAAATTTTTCTATTTTTAGTGAGAGATGGGGTCTGGCTCTTGCTCAGGCTGGTCTCGAACTCCTGACCTCAAGTGGTCTTCCTACCTCAGCCTTCCCAGAGTGCTAGGATTACAGGTGTAAGTCACCCTGCCCAGCCTTTAATAGGTTTTTTGACTGTATCTTTGTTTCCTTTGAGGACTGTATGTACCAGGCTATTTCTAATAAAATTTAAATTACTAAGTGTTTAATTTTTGTTTAGTGTAAGTCCTGTCAGTTGGAAGTCGGGTGTAGTTCTCACTCTGCCCTAAGTCTTGGCATAATCTGTAAGAGACTTGGTTCCTAGGGTTCTTTCTTTCCTGCTATAATTCTATAATTAGTAGCATGAGTTATAAAAACAAATCAGAAAATATGCCATGAATGAAACTGTTTCTGTTACAGTTTCCAACCCTGAATGGTCCTTCTCTGCTTTATCACATTGGTAACTCACTCTCCAGCCGTTATGTGGCATTTGCCTGGTTTCTATAAGCAGCTTAAACATTTTATGGTCACTCTCTGTGATGACCCTAGAGATTTCTGGGGAAACATTAAAAGTGGTCTGGGTGTGTTTTGTAATTGCCTTAGTATTTCTGCGAGATCACAAAGATGGTATTTATTGGCTCCCCTAAAGCTGCTGGATTGTTTTAATATACTTTTTTGAGGGGAGCGGGAGAGTCCTGCAAATAAGCTGTTTCTCATTCATAATGTCATAGTGAAGTTTTTGTTCTCAATTTAGTTTGAAATCACATATAGTTCTTTGAAAAGCTGTGTATGCCACCATGTAATACACCTCTAAAATTATCTTCATTTCCAGATGCATACTCTTCCTGGGATTTCTGTTTAGGTTTCAGGAGCAGTGCAATGGCAGGTGTGTGATATAGGACTCTTGCTGTTCTCTGTAGTTTTATATACTATTTTCTCATCTGTAAGTAGGAGAGAAAGAAAAATGGCTGTAGCCTCTTTTGCTCTTTAAAATAATTCTTCTTACCTTAAAAAAAACCCCTAAGTTTGTAAAAGAAAAGTTAAACAAAATTAATGATTTTTAGTATAAAATTCCAGTGAGATGGACCTAGACCTGGACGGATCTTTACAGAGTTTCTAAATCAAAAGGAGAAACTATAAAAGAAAAATTGTTCTAAACCTCATCTGGACAGAATGTGTGATATAATCCATAACCACCTTCTGGGAAGAAATTAATGTTTCTGTTAAAATAATGACACAGTTGTCTGATGAACTTTAATGAGATTGATTTCTGCTAGGAAACTAGTTACCTACCCACTCAGTTGGCTGTCATCTGTCAGTCAAGAATCTAATAACCTTTAAGTGGACATTGTTTTCTATTTTATTATCTAGTTTAACAATTATCCATTCCTTTTTCCTATATATATCCCTATGAAGAGTGTATCTTTGAATCAGTACATTAGAGACCTTCTCCCTTGCTTAGAAGATTATAATAAAATGTTGACAATATGGTCATAACTGTCGTGTCTGGGAAAAATATTTTAAATTCTGTCAACAATGTAGAACTCCTGGGAGAACTTGATAGTCTAAGGACACTAGAATAAAGTTTTTCTAGTTTTAGTCCAGCAAGTTGGGAAATCTGTATTCTTCTTTTTATTTTTATTTATTATAAAAATAAAGATTATAAAATCTTTTCTGATTTTATTTTTAAAATCAGAATGTTGCTTTTAGCTCATGTTGACATGCCAGACTCTTCTGAGTGTCTTTTTCTTACCAGTTTGCTTAAGAGTTTGACAGACTGACTTGACTTATGATTCTGGGCAAATCATTTAATCTTTCAGGTCTCCTTTTGGTCTCATTTTGCTCCTTTAACAATTAAGATGCTTGGAGATGATCTGTAAGGTTTCTTTCAGTTTTAAAGTTTTTGGTACCTTTTGAGAGGGTGATTTAGATTTAGACGTGGCATCATGGCTTAATCAAATTCCTAGGACTTAAAAAGTCTATGTGAGTGTTACAACTAAGGAAAAGAATTTTGGTGAAGCATCTTAAGTGAATTGAGCCTTTTAGATATCTATCTATCTATATATAAATACTATTCCTCCCTAATGTAGTTTACATCTGTACATGCAGGATGTACTTCCTGCTGATGGTAATAGGTTCATTACATGTTATTAAAGAAAGTGCCTAGTAGGTTTTTTTAGTCCAGCCTGCTAGTTTTATGGATGAGAGAACTGAGCAGTGGCTTTGAGGACTTTCTTTCAGCATGACGTACAGTAAGATAAACAGTTTACCCCACTCCTCATACCTATAGGTAAATTGGGAGACCCACAGGCTTTTGCCTATGCCTAACTGAAACAAAGTTACTTCCCTTTGCTACATACATACTCTGCACACTACGTACTCTTTATTAGTTTTCTATTGTATTAATATTCTATTTCACTTTTTAAAAAGATGTTGGATTACAGCTTGAACTTTTCCCTTGCCATTCATCTGATGATGAACGAATCCTAAGAATTTGATAGCTTAGTCAACTAGCTTGCAAAAGTGTGGGGCCATGATGGCCTGAAAAGAAAGATGGACTTGGGAAAGACAAAATTTTATTCTCATGAGTGGCTCACATAGAGGAGGGTTTCTTAACGTCAGTTCTATTGACATTTTGTTGTAGGGGACTGTTCTATGTGTTGTAGTGTGTTCAACAGCGTCTCTGGTCTCAACCAGTATCATCCTCCCCCCAACTGTGATAACCAAAAATGTCTCCAGACATTGCCAAATGTTCTCTGGAGAACAGAATCACCCAAATTAAGAATCATGGGTAAAGGATAATCATGTCCTCAGAAACAATGGAAATACCTTTTCAAGGGAGGTCATTGTCCTTCTATGAATCTCTCATCGTTAGATGCTGCAGAGTGGGGTTCATTCTTAGTATTCAAGAGACTTCATTTTGTCTTAAGTTTGTCCATTATTCTTCATAATGTCTTCCCAGTTATTCATATATTACTACTGCTTTGTGTCCAGGACATAGTTTTTTTCTTTCTTGCCTTTGCTTTTTTATCCATGCTCTAACCACTGCTTGACTTGCTTTTCCCACTCCTCACCCCAACCTCATTTCTGTTGTTCTGTCTTTCAGAACTCAGCACAAATACTTGTGGTCCTTTCTTTGCCCATGGTATTCTTTACCATTGTTTCTAAATAGCATATATTTGACGATTAAATACTCTTTTCATTTATTTCAGCATCTTTTCACAGAGCTTTAGTGAATTAATAGTGACCTTCCCAGTTAACACATTTTTTGAGAAAGTTACTTTGACAATAATACTCTTTTGGCCAGGCATGGTGGCTGATGCCTGTAATCCTAGCACTTTGGGAGGCTCTGGCGGGAGGATTGCTTGAGGCCAAGAGTTTGAGACAGCCTGGGAAACACAGAGAGACCCCATCTCTACGAAAAATAAAAAAATTAGCCACGCATGGTGGTGCACACCCGTAGTCCCACCTACTCTGGAGGCTGAGGTAGGAAGATCGGTTGAGCCCAGGAGTTTGTGGATGCAGTGAACTATGATCATGCCACTGCACTCTAGCCTGGGGTGACAGAGTAAGACCCTGTCTCAAAAAAAAAAAAAAAATTCAAATACTTTGCTGGTAGTTTTCACTTTGTAATATAACTTCCTGGTTTATGTAGGTTTGGACTAAGAGGGTGGGCTGTAATTTCTTGACTCCCACTTTTGGCAAGAGAGGCCAGAGTAGTTTATGAGATCACTTGGTACCAAATGAGAAGAGAGGTTAGCTTCATTCTAGGATTACTTTGGTTTTTTTATCTGTTGCGAGGAAAAGTTAGGATCATAGTTCTAACCTATATCCTCTTTCTCTCTCTTCCTTCCACCTTCTCTCTACAGACATTTGAGTACCTATCATTTGCTAGGCCTTTTTGAAAGCACCTAGAAGTATGATAGTGAAAAAGATAAAAATCCAAGTTCTCCTGGAGATGCTTTTGGTGAGGGAGGGAGCAGACTTTTAGTAAGGGAGATAATTAAAAATATTTTTCATGAAAGTTCTGTTAAAGCCAGGAGGAGGGGAAAAAAAGGAATAGGGTTTGTGTGTGTGTGTTTGGGGTAGGGTTGCAGTTTTAATAGGATAATTAAGGGAAAGTCCCACTGAAGTGACTTTGAGGAAATGACCTGAAGAAAGTGGGGATGTCTGCCTTGGGAATAGCAAGTAAAAGGCCCTATGGTTGATGGCTTGCTCAGTGAACAGCAGTGACTGGAGTCACTGCTGAGCCAGGAGGAGAATAAGGGATCAGGCCAGAGAGGTAGCAGGGATAGGGTGATAATAGGTATTATCTGACCATTTGGGGCCTTATAGGTCATGGTCAGGACTTGGGTTTTTACTTACTGTTGGGAAATGACTAGACTGGGTTTTGGGTAGAGGAATGGCATGATGTAACTTACCCTTTTAATACAGTATTAGTCTGGCTGCTATGTTCACACTAAATAGCATGAATATGGTTAATGATGAGAACCAGGAGACCATTTAGAAGGCTCTTGCAATAATCCAGGTGTTTCAACCAAAGTAGTGACAGTGAGGTGACAAGAAGTGGTTGAATACTGGATATATTTTGGAGATAGTGCCAATAAGATTTGCTGAATGTCAGAGACGTGTGTATGTATGTGTTTATGAGAAAGAGAAGTCGTGGGGAGTTTGAAGTTAAAGATTACACAGAGGTTTTTGACCTGAGCAGATCCATCCAGTTGAAGCAGGTTTGAGATGGCATATAGGGGATGGGAAGGGGGAAGTATAGGCTTTGTTTTGAGCATGTTAAGTTTTCAGACATTCAAGTGTGGAGGTATTGAGTAGGTAGGTGGATATAGGAATCTGAAATTCAGGGGAGCAGTTTCAGCTAGAGATAGTAATTAGAAAGTCAGAAACATAGATGATACTTAAAGCCATGAGATTGCATATGGTCACCCAGGAAGTAAGTGTCAGAAAAAAGATTCAGAGGTTGGACAAATGCAGTTTTAGAAGAAATTCAAAAGGCAAGAGGAAAAACCAGGTTAATATAATGTCTTGAAAGACAAGTGGGGAAAGTATTTGAAGGAGAAAGTGATAACCTGTGTTAGATACTGCTTATGGATCAAGGATGATGAGGACTGAGAATTGGACATTAGATTTAGCATAGTGAAGGCCATTGGTCTTAGCAGTTTCAGTGCAGTAGAGGGGTTGAAAACTTGGATTGAAGAGGTAATGGGAGGAGAGAAATTATTCATAGTGAATATTTGTTATAAAAAGAAATTAAGAGAGAAATGGGGCAGTAACATTTGCCCTGATTTCTAATTGTTAACTGACCCTCCTGATCTATCCCCCTTGCTGTTGCTGCTGGCCTCTCCTGGTATTGAGGGCAGTATTTCTCCTTCAACCCAGGGAAGGAATGAGCCTATCTGGGCTGCCTTTTATCTCTCTTGGAAGTTGGGAAATGCCAGGCTTGGGTTGTCTTCTTCTGTTGGATGGGATTTGTTAGATGCCTTACCACTATGTTGTTCCTCTAGTCCTGGGGTCCCTAACTAGATCACCTTCCTCTTTCCATCATTCATAGTTTTTCTTTGGTTGCCACTTGCATTATTTGCGGGATTTATAGTTGTGCTTATAGCAGGGGTGAGCTGGGAGAATGGAGTCCACACCATCTTGCCTGGACCAGAGGTTCTTCTATTTATTTTTAAGAACCAATAGATTAACAAATCAATGTTTGGTTCAGCTTCCATTTTCTTGAAGATGTGTTCTCTGTTCCTAAACCTCAGTATCTCTGAGTAGTATTTTTGAAAGTATGTACTGGTGCGTGGCCTGTTAGGAACAGGGCTGCTCAGCAGGAGGTGAGCGGCGGGCCAGGGAGTGAAGCTTCATCTGTATTTACAGCTATTCCCCATCAGTCGCATCACCACATAAGCTCTGTCTCCTGTCAGATCAGCAGGGGCATTAGATTCTCACAGGAGCATGAACTCTACTGTAAACTGCACGTGCGAGGGATCTAGGTTGCGTGTTCCTTGTGAGAATCCTAATGCCTGATGATCTGAGGTGGAGCTGAGGCAGTGATGCTAGCACTGGGGAGTGGCTGCAAATACAGATTATTAGCAGAGGTTTGACTGCACAGAGACCATAATAAATCAATTGCTTGCAGACTCATATGGAAACCCTATCAGTGAGTGGCACGTGACAATGTAATAATAATAGAAATGAAGTGCACAATAAATGTAATGTGCTTGAATCATCCCGAAACCATCCCCATCCCCAAGTCCGTGGAAAAATTGTCTTCCATGAATCCAGTCCCTGGTGCCAAAAAGGTTGGGGACCGCTGGTCTTGCACACCTCTTACTTAAGAACTATCTAAGAGGCTTCTTATTCATGCAGGTCCCTAGGACTTGCCTCATACTTGTTAAAGTTTGAACATCACTCCTGCAGGTTGAGCATTGATAAGAACTTTTGTTCTTTGATTTCTCAATAGCTGACTGAGGCTCAGTGAGCTAAGTGGTGGGGCCAGGATTTGGAACTCAGTGTTCACTGACTCCAAACACCATACTCTTTTTTCAACAAACTGTATTTTCAAAGTGATGAGAAAGATGTTTCTGTTTAGGAATTCTGTTACTATGGAGTTAATCTATTGGGTTTTGTACAAAGATTTCTCTGATTGTTCTGGAGAGGGCCAGAAGCAAGTTCTCACTGTGGAATATGGAGGAAGGAAAGGGGAGAGGGGGCACTCTCAAGCACCTATCAACTCTGTCTCGATACTTCACTCTTCTATTAGGAGCCCAGGGCTGAGCAGTGGGGGAATGATGGAGAAAAGGATTGTTTTTTCTCTCCGTCTTAGTTGTGATGTTTGTGAGAAGCTTCTAAGTCATGTGCTGTTTACAATAGGTACTTTAAATTGTCAGATGTGGTTCTTGTCAGTCTCTTGCCTACGTGAGTGAGCTGGATCAAAGTAGTGGCTAGCTAGTCTTATACTAAAATTTGGCTTTTGAATGAATGGGATTATTGACCTATTTTAGGATTTTTGAAGGAGGAATTATCACATTTAGAATTCGAATATTCTAACCTTAGTTTGATTTTTGAAAGGAAGAAAGGTAGACAGAAAACTGATTGGTTCATGCTGGAAGAGCCACTTGGGAGTAACAGTACTTAGAAAAACTGAGAGCCTTTCAGTATTAACTTTGCCATTTTGCTTTATTCTTGAAACATAAGTCTTACTGTCTTTAAGACACAGTAACCAGGCCAGTGTTTCGTTCAGAATCTTTCACGCTCAAGTTCCATGTCTAGTCCTACAGCTAGCCAACGATAACTGTAAGTCATTTCCATACCATTTTGTCATGCCGTCTCTTTCTCCATTAGAACACTTCAATGTGTTCCAAGGCTTTCTGGGTCTTTGGGCCTCAATTAGGTTTTTTGTTGTTGTTGTTTTTTTTTTTAATTTAGCAGTTTGAAAATTAAATAGAATAAGTCATTGGCTAAATCAATCTCATATTGTTCATATTTCCTGCAAATTTCTCATTTGTAAAGTACATGTACGCCAACACCATTGAAAATTGATTTACAGTTAAAATACATGGTAGTGCCCATAGGAGGCCTGGATGATCTAGATGAGGACTAGTGATATATTAAATATATGGCATGACTTGGAAATACAGAACATATAAATAACAAAATAAGAGGAACTAACTCACCTTAAAGAATACAAAGTAATGTATTGTGAGGTATGATTCACCAGGAAAGACTTTCCCAGTGAGACGTGGGTTTTAGGGATAGAAGATGCTCCTGAATATTTTCAGCTTGGAGATTTGTATAGGATACAACAAACAGATTGACGTGAGTAGTGCTGAGAGGCTGTGTTGGGGAATTTTTACATTTATTGTGCTTGGTAGAGTATATATTAAATAATATGTATATGTTCACTATGTTTGATGAAAAAGTCCTGATGGGTGGGCTTTGAGAGGAGTTTAAAGTATCTTAAATAATTCTTTAAAGGTTGAGTGTGTTTTAATACATATCTCAGTCTTAAACATGTAAAAATTAAGTGTACAAAAGTACAAATAATTTGTCAACTGACCTACAGAAAACTAAAAGTATCAAACTAAAGGTAGTTTAGAGGCTGGGTGCAGTGGCTCATGCCAGTAATCCCAGCACTTTGGGAGGCTGAGGTAGGAGGATCGCTTCAGACTAGGAGTTGGAAGCTGCAGTGAGCAGTGATCACACCACTGCACACCAGCCTGGGTGACAGAGCGAGATCTTGTCTCTTAAAAAAAGGGTGGGGGGGGAGTTTAGAGGTGTCAGTCTATAAAGTTGAAAAGTATGGGCTTTGTGGCAAGGGTACAATGAGCAGTCTATAATGTGGGACATTCTAAAGGACGTGTAGCTCTGTCACTTCCACAAATTGTGAGGAAGAAAAAGAAGAGGGATCTGTTACAGATTTGAGATGTATTAGCCAAATGAACTGTGTGGATCTTATTTGACTCTGATTTGGACAAAACAACTGAAACAATGCAGAAAATCTGACCAGTAACTGGATATTTGACATTAAGGAATTATTGTCAGTTAAATTATGAAAATGTATCTCTCTGTATCTATTTTAAGAATTTATCTTTTGGAAATACATACTGAAATATTTATAGAGATAATGATGTGATTTGAGGGATTAGATCCAAAATAATTCATAGGGGTGATGTTACAGACGAGGTAGGATTGGCCAAAAGTTTGTAGTTGAAGTTAGTTGATGGTTATGTAGAGGTTGTGGAGATTTCATTATTCTTTAGCTTATATTTGAAAATTTTCATTCAAAAAGGATCTAAGATAAATGAAAAACACAGGAGAAGATCAGGATTGCTTATATGTTTTATAAAATTAACATGGATTATAGGGTTCTATATAATATGGCTCTACCTACGTATGTCCAGTGTCAAATTGAGTATGTTTTCCTCCTTGTTCACTGTCTGAGCTCTAGCCACATAACCATTGTATTCATGTTATTTCTTCTTCCTGAGACACAGCACAATCCCCCTCACCCCCCTTATCATCTACCCTGCTTGACATTCCCTGCTCCTCATCTCGCACTGTCTGCCAGTTTGCTTGTCTAAGTCCTCATTTATACTTTGGAGCTCTGTTTAAATGTTTATACCACAGAGAAGTCTTTCTAAATCCCCCAATCTGAAACCATTGTCATTGTTATGATCTCTTATCTTACATTTTGTATGATTATTTATTAACATATATCTTCCCCATTAAACTCTAAATTTAATGAGCCACAGTTCTTGTTTTTGTATCCCTTGCCTCTAGTATAATCCCTGGTAAATAATAGTTGCTTAAATAGTTGTTAAATGAAAGTGGGGAGGAGAGGGTGAGTTCATGGTGGGTTGAGTATTTGACTGTAGTAATCTGCCAAAGTATACATCTCATTTCAATATTAGAGGTAATCTGGTTTAAGCAGTAAGGCAAAAGGGTTAAGTGTTCAATCCCAAGAGTCTATCAGGATGAATTGGCTGTTTAGAATTGGCTCTGGTACATTTGTTTCCTATTACTACAGACCTCTCTAGAAAGCTGATATAACCTAAAGTAAAAGAGAAAGTTTGTATTTAAGTTTTTTTTTTCCTGGGTTTTATTTTACAACTGAAATGTGGGATATTTAACACTAGACAGTTTGGTCCCCCACCCCATGTTTTATTTCCTCCGTCTTTTTAAATTTGAGGGGTAATGTTATTGAAATTGTGGTTAATGATACAATGTCTGTTGTAATGGACTACTTTGGTTTCACTGTTTAGTGTGAAACTTCTCTTAGATGACTGAAGCCCAAGAAACCCTCAGAATATGGCCTATTGTTAGCTGAAAACACCTCTGTTTCCTGAATTTGTCTGTCTCAGATTTCATCTCATTATTTCTTCTATTAATTTTCTTCCTCCTTTGTACCTTTTATGAAATGGAGTTGAAATACAAGGTTATATTTGTTAAATTGTTATTCTTATCTAATATACACATTTTAGGTTGCAGTTAGGATTACATCGTTTTATGCATACCACAACCATGTGAGGCAGATATTGCTGTTACTCCCAGAGATCAATTTACATGCCTAGAATCATGTAAATAAATAAAAGTGAGAACTTGCCTTGAAACCTATCTTCCTGCTCTTTCCCCTGTTTGTTTCACAGTGCTTTTGAGCTGCATAGTGAATACTTACCTTTTTTTTCCATGTGACTCAGTAATTTCAAAATTTCCTATTCTGTCCCATAGTGATTCTAACTCTTACTCTGGATACTGTGAATCTGTCAGCTGTATACTCTTGAGATGATCTCAATTTTAACTTTATTCTATTGGTTTTGTAAGTCATCTGAATAAACTGGAGATTTCAGAATTTAGGTGTCTCAGAATTTCTTCTGCACTTGAAAGTAGCACATAACCCATTGTCAAATAATTTACCTACCAGTTACTG
The DNA here is from genome assembly GCA_023783475.1 of Daubentonia madagascariensis. Classification (NCBI taxonomy): domain Eukaryota; kingdom Metazoa; phylum Chordata; class Mammalia; order Primates; family Daubentoniidae; genus Daubentonia; species Daubentonia madagascariensis. The sequence goes on from JAKFHU010000487.1 coordinate 17,179,115, forward strand.
GTTGAGCAGAGCACTGTGTAACTTTCTGTGATGAACATTTTACTTGAGCTTGTTAATAAAACCTGCTTTGCATTAACAGGAAAGAGCCATGATAGGACTGAAACCAGAATCAAAGATGAAATTACCACCATTCAGGTCTTTCTGGCATATTTGTTGCTTTAATGAGATTTTAATTTTGTAGATTGGGGAAGAGAAATATAGTCCACCAGTCCTGTTCTACTGGACTTATATACAAATTTTCCATCTTGGACTAGGATTAGGTGGCTTAATTAGAGGCAGCAGTTAGGTCTGGTGTTCATCGTGATGTTCCATGTGGTTCAATGTCTAGCTTTTGGTGTTACTTTTAGATAAATGTGTAGCTTTTGCTGTACTTCATCTATGAGAAAAAAGGAAGTATCCGCCATTGCTGTCTGTTGCTCTGCTGTCTATGGCAGTGCTGCTGTAGGCATTGAAGATGATAGGGTTTATAAAGTTCAAAGAGTTGATCTATTAATTTCTTTTAAACCCATTGACTACCAATATGTTGATAGTGAGGGATATTATATTGTAAATCCTTATTTTTCATTCTTTCTGTTAGCAGAAATTATAATACATTTCTTAGGGCTTTCATTTTAGCAGAATTGATGGTGACCATCTCTGAGTTAAGTGATTCAAATCATTACCTCTTATGGTACAATAGAAAAGATCCTATCATTGACGCCTTTGAGCTGTGGTCCCCAGCCTGTGGCCTGTTAGGGGCCTGGACCACAGAGCTTCACACTCCCCCCCCCCGCCCCGCCCCCCAGTCCATGGAAAAATTGTCTTCCATGAAGGCAGTCCCTGGTGCCAAAAAGGTTGGGGGCCGCTGCAGGCTTTGAGGATTCAGTGTACAAGTGCTAATTAAATAGAAAGAGCTTGGTCTCCACACATTGAAGAGTGGTTAAATCTCCTTACATAAAAGTTCCTGTGTTGATCTGTTTGTCCTTTTCTTATGAAACATTTTCATTAACAGTATCATTCAAGATGGCTTTAAAGAACTAAAAACAAAAATTAATTTTTAGCCAACATGTAAGCTGAACTGTAAATTTGCAAGGGGGAAAAAGTTCTTTCCACTATTTTTTTTTTTTTGGAAATGAAATCATTTTTTGCTTAGGCAAATACAATATTCTCTGCTCTTGGATTCAGTAAAACATCCTAAGTTTTGGATATGTGGTAATAGTCTACTAACCCTATACTATTAAAGTGAGTTCACATAGCTAAAAAATCTATTTGTACAACAAATATTTCATATATAAACCAATGCTGGCACGTGGTTGGCAACATTAAAATTTACTATTCATGTGGTATCACAAAAGCAAATATTGGTACTGTATTTTATTGCATTTAGGTAACCACAAAGCAATTCATAGTGTAAAATTTTACTGAATTTTTATATGGCACATAAAGACAAAGCCAATTTACCAATAAAAAGTTTATAATAGCAAGGAGCAAAATAAGAGTTAAAAGAATTCTAACTCAGTCGATAGCCACAGTACATGTAGTACACATTTTGGTACAAACTGGGATAAAGCACACCCAAAATCATACATTTGAAGGCATTCTAGTGTCCTGCTCAGACACACAGTTAAAGCAATTATTTCACTAATTCTTAGCACAGAATAAGCAACAAGAAAGAATTGAAAGACTCATTAATGTTGGAATCCATAGGTCTTTCTTTGCTGTCGGTAATGACTATGCTAGAAACCCAAGTCATCATTATATTTAAAGTATTATTCTGTAACCTTTGTCCTGTGTTCTTTTTTGAAATCTGTACAGTATAACATTAAGCAGGTCTCTAATGTTAAATCAGTGTCTCCTGTTTTTGAACTGTGAATTATCACAGTAATTTATATTTTGAATGTTAGGGGGAAATCTACCTTTATCTCTGGTAAGCTGAGTTTCTGTGTCTTGTTGTTTTTGTTAAGGAAAAAACCATATGATGTGAAGCTCTTATTCTTGTGATAATGTTTTGTGGTGTTCTGCCCTGCCACTGGTATGTGGGAGCATCTTCATAGCTCACCACCCCAGACTTGTTAACTGTATACCTTTCACCTTTGCTAACAGCTCAGCTTTCTACTCATATTGCCGGTATTTTGAACACGAGATACTTTTTGGACACTTGGGATGGGGTTTTCCATTTTTCATTACAGATACTCAAAGTTTGAGTAACATTATGGAATTGCAACAACTTTCTGCTGGAAATCACTTCCAATTCTAAACCATTATATAACAGATGTAAAATGAAACCTGTTCAGTAGTTGAGAATTGCTAGTGTTCCCTTAGTTCCACCTTTATTTAATTAGTTTATTAGCCAATCTCCCCAAAATATTATCAGGCTTACTTTATATTGTTATTTAGGAGATTACTTGTGTAGGCCTATTACTTCTGACCTCAGGAAAGTTGAAAAGGGACTTTCATTAATATCAAAGAAAAAAGGTATTTATCAAAGTTTGTATGAACTAAAATGTTTTAAGCTTCCAAACGGATTTTAAAGTGCTTTGGTTTCTTTCTCTCTTTTTCTTTTTCTTTTTTGTCCCTTGGCAGTAAATAAGAAAAATAAAAGAAAAGTTCTTTTGGTTAAGATGTCTAAACTCAGAGATAACGCATGGGTTTCATCTTTCCTGCCAGTTTAGAGTGCTTGGTGTCCTGGAACACTGTCCTGAGAAGGCTTATGAGCTGAGTTCAGGATCATTGGGAGAGACTGCCAGGATTTTTTTTGTCCACCAAGGGTGATTATGGAGGAAGTGGCATAAATTTGCCAAGAAATTACCTTTCCCTTGCTTTGGTTTTCATCAGTAAGGTTTTATTTTGGCTAGCTAGCCACTGTCAGTGTGTAGAACAAACTTGTCTATGAGTAAACTGTCATTAAATAGATGTTCTGTCAATTTTACCATCAACTTTTGGCTTCAGATTTCTGTCTTTTATGGTACTTGACTCCTCTTCTTCTGTTTTATTTCCTTGAAGACTCAGGATTTGAAAAGAAGCAAAGGATCTGCATGGTTCCTTAAACGTAAGAGTGACCGGAAGAAATTGGTTGGAGGTGAATTTATTGAGGAAAGTAGTATGGTTGACTGGTGTTGGGATGAGCAGCTAAGGAGGCCATTGGAGTAGCCTAGTGGTGATAGATGGGGACCTGGTATGGTGGTAGCTTTAAAAAATGAAAAGAACCTGAAAAACGAAGAGATGTTATGTTGTAGGATAGGAAGATGGTGAGCCTTGAAAAGTAATGAAAGTTGGGAATAGGATGTGAGGGTTAGCTAGCTTTGTCTCTTTGTGGGGAGGGTATTTTTATAGTTCAAGAATGATCCCTAGGTTATTCTTGATATCTTGAGGCCCTTTCCTGGATTTGAGCTAGAGCTAGACCTGCAGACAACATTTAAAAAGTATCTTTTTATCTTATACTGGTTCCATCAAGATTAGGGAACTATAAAATGCCTTGTTTCTAAAAGAAGAGAAATAATTGATAATACTTTATCATGATGGTTATTTCAATGGCTTATGTTTGGCCCATACAGAAATTAAAATACCATTGCTAACCTTGGTCTTTTTTCTTTTCTTTCTTTTTTTTTGGGGGGGGTGGGGAGGACAGTGTCTTGCTCTGTTGCCCAAGCTGGAGTGCAGTGGCCACATCACAGTTCACTGCAACCTCAGACTCTTGGGCTCAAGCAGTCCTCCTGCCTCAGCATGCTGAGCAGCTAGGACTTACAGGCATGTACCACTGTGCCTGGCTAATTTTTAAAAATTTTTTGTAGAGACAGGGTCTGTCTGTTGTAATCTGGTCTTGAACTCCTGGCCTCAAGTAATCCTGCCTTGGCCTCCCAAATGCTGGGGATTACAGGCGTGAGCCACCATACCCGACCCTTGGTCTTAATTATTATGCCACGATTAGGTATTAACTCATTTCTAACCCAGCTGTAGTCATATTTATCCACTTTTGTCATTGACATCAGGTTGTATTTTGTCCTATTGGGGGGTTATGTAAAAATTCATGTATAGTCGCTTAAAATTTTTAGAAATGAGCGTGTGTATCCTGATCGGGAGTAGGACTAGGAAAAATAATTTTGTTGTAAATTATGAAATATTTTGATTATAGAATATAGCAGGTACCATGTACCCCTTCTCATATTTAAAGAATGTTAAAATGTTATCACATTTCTATGAGGTTTTTAAAAAGAAATGTCAAATATTACATTATAAGTAAAGCTAAAATCCAACTTCTCCATTCCCTTTCCCAGAGGTAATGAGAACCTAATTTGGAATTTGTTGTATATCAGTTCTATACATGTTTATCACTTTTCTCTATTGGTAACAATCCTTTTTATTGATTGTTCTTTTAGTTTTCCCATTCCACGTTGTTGACATTTAGTCATATTGATACATAAAGTAATTGCTAAACAGTATTTCATTAAATTCCTTTACTACTTGTGTGTTTCTATGATAGTACTTACTCTTGTTTATGTTTTGTTTTTATATGGTTTTTCCATTCAATATTGCTGAGATTTAGTCATATTGATACCTATAGTTGTAGTTAATTTTGTTTTTGTTACTATAGAAAAATCCATTAAAGATAAAGATAAACTATAAATTATAGTTTATCTATTTACCTACTTCAGCAGAATCAGATTGTAATTAAATTTTAGCCACTGCAGTGAACCTGTTTCCTCATTAAATGAATAGGTTATGTTCTTAGAAATAGAATTTTGTGGTGGTTGGGTATGCACATTTTCGAGTTATTCTTCAAAAATGGTGTTGCCAGTTATTGCTGTTACCAGCAATGAATTGCTATTTTCCATTTCTCACCAACTGTTGGTTTTATCAGACTTTTGAGTTTTTCCATCTAGGTTTGAAACAGCATCTTAATATTTTACCTAATATTAATATTGTAACCAAATTGTAATGAGACTTGGCATATTTTCTATATATTTATGGGTTATTCAGGTTTCTTTTACATGAATTTCCTGTTTCTATTGTCTTTTTTTTCTTTTAACCCATTTCTTGGAGTTCTGTATATTCTGATGCTTAATCTTTAGTTATATGTGTTACAGATACCTTCTACCAAGCAGTAGCTTGCCTTTTAACTTTATTGGGCCTTTTATTATATGTTGAAAATTAGGTGATGTTTTCGTGTCTTATTTAAGAACTCCTTCCCTGCTGTAAGTCCTGAAGATATTCTTTTTTTTTTAAGCTTGGCTGTTCAGATTTAGCAATTTGAGAAGCCAAAATTATGTAATTATATCATGAAGAGAGCTAATTTTACTTTTTCCATCTAAAGAACTGGCCATTTCAATACCACTTACTGAATAGTTCAATCCTTCCATGCTAACTTGAATGCCATATCTTTTATATATCTAAGATTTGAGGTGCTCTGTATTCTGTTCCATTAGTCTTACTGTCTATCGTACACTGCCTTAATTATCATGGCTTTGTAGTAAGTTTTGCTATCTCATAGTGTGAGTTTGCATCATACTTTCTTCAGAATTTCTTGGCAGTTGGTCCTTTTTTCCACGTGAATTTTTGGATCTGTTTCTCAGCTTCCATTAAAAACCCTGTAGGGAATTTGGAATTTCTTTGAACTTACAGCTGTATACGAGAATTGCCATCCTTAAAAAATGTATCCCACCATTTGTATAGATCTTCATGCCTTCGGGTTTTATTATTTTCTCTATATTTTTATGTCATATTAGCTTGTGTTGGTGTTAAGAATAGTGCTTATTTTAATTGAGTATTATTATTTTTAAATGAGTATTTTCTGCTTTTCTGAGTATTTATGTTGATTTTTACTCAGTATCTTTGCTGAATTCTTGCTTAGCTTTAATAATTTGTAGTGTCTCTTGGATTTTCTGTATAGGTTATTCTTTATATGTGTCTTATTTTAACATAGAAATACTTCTATCTCCTGAGAAATCCAATTTCAGAGAAATTATATGCCACAGGATCAGGATACCAGAAGGCAGTTCCACTTAGTTAATTTGGGAAATATCTATATGAAGGGTTTTATCCAAGTGTGTCCTGTGGGGAGTGTGTGTGTGTGTGTGTGTGCGCGTCTGTCTTGAGTTTTTCTTGACATGAAAATTAGTCTATATAAGGATCTTTAGAAGTTAAATCCCATGCAGTCCCACCTCTCACCCCATAGATATTACTGCTATCCTTGGATTTCATTCAGTTTATTTCCTTTTAGGAGACGCAGGTCAGAGTGGAGATGGGCTGCAGACCGAGCAGCTATTGTCAGCCGCTGGAACTGGCTTCAGGCTCATGTTTCTGACTTGGAATATCGAATTCGGCAGCAAACAGACATTTACAAACAGATACGTGCTAATAAGGTAAGGGATAAGTGTCTGGTGTTTTTCAACCCAGCTGAAAACTACCATTATCCCTTTTTTCCCATACCCTTCCACCTCTTCAGTAACTCTTAACTGTTTCACAGTAAATGGTTTAATGATCTGATATAGTGGTTTAATTTGTTTAAGAGCCTAATACTGCTTAGGATAGTGCAGAAAACACTGTTAGAATATAATGTTGTTTTGAACAAAACTGTGGCTATCTGGGCTAACAGGAAACAAGAGAAAGAGACTAAATAATGTAAGCCATTGATAACATAACTGTCATATTTGTTGCATTTATGGAAAAGTACTATTGAGGATTTTCATCTTCTTGCATTTTTGCTTAGATGTGTTCTTGTTTTACTGCTAAGCTTCCCTTGCTTTCTTGAGGAGAAATAGGGTTTTCCCTAAAAGATTGTTTCGGCAGAATTAGATATTGGTGATTAGGATTTTTATTTTCCTGTGTTCTCCTATCCTGTCTGTGGAGGACTGATTGTTACTGTACCCCTTTTATCTTTGACAGTGACATTTTGCATAGCTTTTCTTCTTGAAAAATCAACTTGAAAAAAGTCTTCCACTCAGATTGAATTTGACTCAAGGAGAAATTTGCATAGAAAACAAATGCATTCAACAAATACTGAGTGCCTACGGATGTACCAGCAGTATTCTTCATAGTGAGGTCACAGTGATGAACAAAAATCCTGCCTTCATGGAGCTTACATTCTTGCAAAGTATTTTTTGTATTAGTTTGGTATGGTTGAGCTCTGTGACTGACATATGGGTCTAGATAAAGTCTACTGCCCCTAAAAATAAGTGCCCGCCCCTAAAAATAAGTGCCATAATGCTTTTTGTCCTTAGTACTAGTCAGAGCCTTAAGAAAGTTGCTATACTGTGGACAGTATACATTAAATTAATTAGTAGGCCAAAAGTTAAAGGTTGGCCAACTGACAAAATAAACAAAATGATCAGGGTTTGAAGTAAAAGTTCTACAGCCTCCTGTGTCATTTAAACTTTTATTTCATAAATTCCTGGACGGGTGCGGTGGCTAACACCTGTAATGCTAACACATTGGGATACTGAGGCAGGGATCACTTGAGCCCAGGTGTTTGAGACTAGCTTGAGCAACACAGACCTGTCTCTATAAAAAATTTTAAAAATTAGCTGGGCCTGGTGGTGTATGCTTGTGGTCCCAGCTACTTGGGAGGCTGAAGCAGGAGGATAGCTTGAGCCCAGGAGTCTGAGGCTACAGTGAGCTGTGATGGTGTCACTGCACTCCAGTCTAGGCAACAGAATGAGACCCTGTCATTAATACATACATACATATCTATCTTTTATTCCATAAATTCCACTGGAGACTTCTTTAAGCTTTTCTCCAAATTGGTTTTATATATAAATCTCCAAAAGTTTGGTGGAGTGTGTTATAATTGAGGACATAGTCCTGGGAGCTCACTTAAAAAAAATAATAATAATTTGTTCCCTTAGAGTAGAGAACAAATTAAATCCTAACTGACTTCTTTAAAAAAATAGCTAAAGCAAAACTGAAAAATAATTCCAGGGGTGGTGAATATTTTGCTTTCCTTGGGTCTTCACAAAGGAAATTTTCAAGTGAGATTTGTAGAACATGAACTGGAATGGTGACTAAGAATGGCTAGGAGGTGACTGGATATGGCTGTCCCGCGGAGAAAAACACAGTCTTGTTCTTTATCAGGGACACCTCTTCAGTGTTTGTTTCTAGGTTTTTACAGGCAGTAGTTAAGTGGGAATTTCTGTATTTGAGAACTAGAGTCTCTTAGTAACAACTGAGATTAGTGTAATAGTAGTCATAAGTGTTGCTTTATCTTTTTATATACATTCATAAATATATGTATGTGGGTTTATATATGTGTATATGTTATGTTATTTTAGTTCCCTGTTCTAAAACTAACACATGTCATAGAACCTAAGATGCTATTGATTGTAAGGTCCACCTCTATTTTATGTACCACAAAGAAATGATTTCAGCTAAACTAGAGCGTAACAGCAATTATAAATGCATCTTGATTTAAAAGATGCTGACATGTAGGAAAGTATGTCTTAGAATTGATGAAATACTATGTATCAATTCTTAGTAAACTTGGAAATTACACAGAACTGTAAAAGACATCTGCCTCCCCTCCCCCAAAACACCCCAACAAACTCAAAATTAACTCATCACTAACATTTTGGTATATTATCTTTTACTTTTTACCCCTAGGCACATAAGTAATTCATTTAAATGTAATCATGTTACATGTATGTCCTGAAAATTTCCCTATTGATTTTTGGAAAATATTTTTATTGGCTCCATTTTATTACCTTTCCTTGTTGACCATTTAAATTATGCTTTTTATTAAATTATATTATAAGCTGGGCTCGGTGGCTCACACCTGTAATCCCAGCACTTTGGGAGGCCGAGATGGGAGGATCACTTGAGGCCAGGAGTTTGAGACCAGCCTGGGCAACATAGAAAGATCGTGTCTCTACAAAAAGTGAAAATTATACGGGTGTGGTGGCTTGCACCTGTAGTCCAGCTACTTGGGAGGCTGAGGCAGGAGGATCTCTTGAGCTCAGGAGTTGTAGGCTGCAGTGAGCTATGATGGCGCCACTGCACTCCAGCCTGGGTGACAGAGCGAGACCCTGTCTCGAGCAAAAAAAAAAAAAAAAAAAATTCTATTACAAAGCATGCCATGATAAACATCTTAACCTGGCTCAAAGGCATGAATATTTTATTCATTTTATTTTCATTCATTATATTTAGGCAGTGTGTGTTAGCTTACAGTCTTGACTAGTTGTGTATGAGAAGATACTCTTACCTTACTTTTGGCTCTTGCTTTATTCTGTAGCTTGTCACTCGGCAGTAATGACAGTGGTTTTGGGAAACTTTCAAAATATCTGAAAAATATTTCTAAATATCTGGAAAATAATCTGGATTTTGTGTATACAGTCGTATTGTTTAACGACAGGGATATGTTCTGTGAAATGTGTTGTTAGGTGATATTGTCATGCACACATCATAGAGTATACTTAACACAAACCGAGATGGTGTAGCCTACTATACACTTAGGCTATATGGTATATAGCTTATTGCTCCTAGGTCACAAACCTGTACAATGTGTTGCTATACTGACTGCTATAGGCAATTGTAACATGATGGTAAGTATTTATGTATCTTTACATAACTAAACATAGAAAGTACTGTAAAGATATGGTATAAAAGCTAAGTGGTACACCTGTGTAGGGCAGTTTCTTTTCATTTTAACTTTTTGACTCTTCTGTAATAATACTTACCTTAAAACACAAACCCATTATATACCTGTGCAAAGATATTTTCTTTCTTTCTATACTTGTTCTGTAAGCTTTTTTCTATTTTAAAATTTTGTTTTTTTTTTTACTTTTTAAACTTTTTTGTTAAAAACTAAGACACAAATATATACGTTAACCTAGTCCTACACGGGTTCAGGATCATCAGTATCACTGTCTTAAACCTTTACATCTTGTCCCATTGGAAGGTCTTCAGGGGCAAAAGTAAATGGAGCTGTCATCTCCTGTGATAACAATGCCTTCTTGTGGAATACCTCCTGGAGGACGTACCTGAGGCTGTTTTACAGTTACCTTTTCTTTATAAGTGGAAGGAGTACACTCTAAAACAACAGTAAAAAGTATAATAAAGTAAATACACAAACCAGTAGCATGGTTGTTTATTATCATTACCAATTATTATGCACTATACATAATTGTATGTGGTAGACTTTTATCTAGCTAGCAGCACGGTAGACTTAACACCAGCATCACCACAAACATGTGAGTAATGTGTTGTGCTACAAAAGGAATTTTTCACCTCCATTATAATCTTATGGGACCACTGTCATATATTCAGTCCTTCATTGGCTGTAACGTTGTTATGCAGCACATGACTGTATATTGATTATCCGAGAGTTGCATCATGCAGGGCATACTTTATTAAACACCATACTTGGACTCGGCAAATTTTTCGTTCAAGTCCTGGCTTTGCTACTAGATAGCTATATGACCTTGGGAGGAAAAGTCACTTAACATTTTTGAGCCTCAGTTTCTTGGTATGTAAAATACAACATTCTAGATAATCTTTTTCAATACATTTTCTTTTTCTGCAGTCTGAATATACAGTGTCTGTTAAAAAATTCTGACAGGAAGAATAAAACTAGATTGATAGTCCAATAAGTAATGTGTCAAGAACACCCACAACTTTACAAAAAAGTTTATATTTGTACTATATCTTTTACAACAAATGTATGTTTGCCATAACAAAGTATCACAAACTGGGCAGCTTAAAACAACAGATATTTATTCTGTCATAGTTCTGAAGGCTAGAAGCCTGAAATCAAGCTGTCAGCAGAGCCAATGCTCCCTCTAAAGGTTCTGGGGAAGAATCTTTCCTTGCGTTTTTCCAACTTCTGGTGATAGTTGGCAATCCTTGGTGTTGCTTGGCTTATAGCTGCATCACTCTTGTTGCTGCCTCCATCTTCACATAATGCTGTGTGTCTGTGTCCAAATTTCCACCTTAGAAGGACACCAGTCATACTGGATTTTGAGCCTACACTACAGGGCTTATCTTAGCTTGATTATATCTACAAAGACCCTGCTTCCAAATAAGGTCACATTTATAGGTTCTGGGAGGACATAAATTTTGAGGGGACACTATTCAACCCAGTCTAACAAATAAGCCATGGAATTTTCCCCCAGTGATGTATTCACATGCATTTGGTCTTTATGCAACACTATAATAATAGAAATCTTTGAGCACTTAACTATGTGCCAGGCACTGCACTAAGCACTTTATTGTCCTCTACAATTTTAAAGATAAGCAATGGAGGGTCAGAGAGTTGAAGCAGTTTGTTCATGGTCATACATCCAAGTGAGTGCAGAGCTGACACTTGGGTATCTGGCTTCAGAGCTGTTGCTCAAGTTAGCAATTGCTGTGTTTGGTTATTTTTTGAGTTACTGAAATGGGAGGAATTTTTCTCCCTGTGTTTTGGTAAAATGGGTTGGTGTTCCCATTTCCCATCCCACTTCAAGATTTGCAGGAGCTGCCTGGGTTGTACAGGCCTTTGCATGAGATGAATCTAGGTTTGATGATCAGCTGTTGAGTTATAAAATTTGTCTTTGGATGAGGAGTTGGATAGATGTTGGGACTTTTTCTTCTTAAGAATTTACTTTATTGCGTGTTAACATTAGTTTTCTTAAGGTGGCATATTCCAAAAAAGTAGGTATTTGAGAGCAACTGCTAGGTGATTCTGTGATCCAGACACCAGTTTCTATTCTGTCAGAAATTAGGTATTACCTTCCAAGCTATTAAATGAGTAGAGTCCCTTTTGGGAATAATGATTCGTGTTGCTCTCCGGAGAAAGAATACAATTTCTAGGAACTCCTCTGTACTTGACTATTGTGTTGTTCTAATTTTCATGTTTTGTCAGCTTATTTTTTTTAGAAAGATGCTTCCATGTCTTAGAAGGAGAAAGGAAAACAATGTATATACCTTGAGTATGTACTAAATAACGTGTAGATTTATTAATGCTCAGAGTAAATCTTACAGTTCAGAGGCTTATAAAAGGCAGAGCAGTTTAAACTCAGGACTGTTTATCTGATTCCAAAGCATTTTCTTTCTAACACACTCTGCTGTTGTGTCCTTTTCATCATTTCTCTGGAACATATTTATAGAAATTTCGCACCTGGTAAATAAAACTGAGGAGGAAAGCAAAGGGACCAAGCTGGTTCTGTAACTAAAGGAGATCTCTTTCCCTTAACACAACTGTCTTCAGTATCCATGTCTAGTACGATGTATTGTATTTATCGCTTCTTCTGACTCCTCTGTGAAATTACACAGCAATTGCTAAGGATGGAAATATTATTGAGGGTGGGAGGTGGAAGAGCATTGAACCTTCTGGATAGAGAATGAACTGAATAGGAACAGTAGAAGCTTAGCACCTTTCTCTTTAAAATTGTAAAGGAGTTGAGGTTCCCATCTTAATAGGGTTGTAAGGCATTGTTGGACAGCTGTGTTTTTGTGGTCCTGGTTGCTGATTTATCTTAAGATGAGTAGGGGAGATCTGCTTAGAGTTATATAAGGAAGTAAATATGTGAAATTGCATCTGAACTGTATTGCAAATTAAGAGGATTTTTAAAATCTTGTGCTTTGACTCCATATATTATCTGAAACTGGTAAAAGGGAAGCAATTAACCCAACTATACAATGTAATTTTTTCTTTTCTGTCCTTTTGCTTGCCTTCTTTTGCCTCGTTTTATAATCAAGCTGAGCACAATTCCTTCTGCCATTTCTTCTTTTTTCAGTTTTGGTATACATTATTTTTTTATTCCTTTTTTTGACTTAATATAGGAAAGCTTTGTTTTTCCACAGAGGAATAATTTGTAAGAATGCATGAAGACTGCATGCAGCTGTGACCCATCCCAGTTCCTTTGGTCCTTGCATAAGCAGAAGCTCACCTCAGCGTTGTGGGAGTTTTCTAGGCCTGGGCATCCGGAGCATGATCCTGGCTCTGACCCAGGGGGCAGGAGTGAAGGAAATGGAGGCTCTCCTGGCCTTTTTCTTTGGCTTCTGCCCATTGCTGTCTGTTTCAGAGTACAACAGCCCTAAGGTTATTGCCACTCAGGCTGATGCCACAGCCATACAGCATTGTCCAGTTTAAACTTGGAATATTAGGGAAGCCCATGTTGGGGTGGCCATGACAGGTGTGGAGTAGAACTTTGTCACGTTTTTCTAGCTGATAATAACCTTTTTATCATGGTTATTAAACATGCATAGATTTTTTTCTCAAATTTTTTGTGAAATATAATGACTTGTATACAGAAATGGACATAAAACATTAAATATACAGTTTAATGAATTTATTTTAATAGCTTAAAATATGCCTAATATCTTAAAATATATTAAGTATATTTGGGGAATATTTAATTACATAGATCTCTGTAAAGCCTCACTTCTGTCAGTCTTTTCAGTTAGGCTCTACTTCTTTTCTGCTCTCACATCACCTTTAGTTATTTTCTTAGGGTTTCAAACTGCCCTGCGCATGGTAACCACTCAATAAATGTTACCTGCATGAATGAATTTTAGCTAGTTGGATGCTTTTTATTTGCTCACCCTCTTAACTATTTTCATCCTTTTTGATGAGGTACAATATAAATTAAAGGATCCAATGTTTGTTTTTGTACACTATAGTGAATTTACGTATTTTGGCAGAGAAGGGAAACATTGTATGGATGACCGTTAGTTGTATCTATGTAGTGATTGAGCATGTATTCACAAAAATAGGTTTAGTTAAAACTCATGTTTATTCAAAAGACCTCTGAACAGATGAAGGGGAGCTCCATTCTTCTCCTTGCAGGGGCCAGAAACCTTGGCAGGGTCTCTAACTCCCTTCCATCCTTCAAGCACATTTGCAAAGCTGGGTGATTTTGTCTTCAGATATATATCCAGAGGCCAACCTCTTTTGTCCTAGCAACTGTTCTTTCTGCTTCTCTGTTTGCCCCTCACTCTTTATGTCAACACAAAAGCTAGCTTGATCCTTTTAAACCATCCATAAGTCAGATCATTTCTCCCTTCTGCTTAAAACTCTCCAGTGACTTCCCATCCAAGAATAAAAGCCCGAAGTTATGAGGTCTTGCAAGATCTCCCTCTGTTTAGCATTTAACACCTTCTGATGTGCTGTGTAACATTTACCTACTCATGTTGTTTATTGTTTGTTTTTGTCCCAGTGCTAGAATGTAATAAGCACTCCCGATAGGTTGGGGGAGGAGGAGGATGGGCCTATCGTTCTTTCTTGTATCCTTAGCACCTAAAAAATGTTGATGAATGGATAAATGATTGATCGATTAAATGAGCAAGAGAAAAACAAAGAACAAGAGAAAAACAAAATAGCTGTTAGACCCAGCCTTTAACGATAGTTCTACCACGAATTGGCCTATTGAGACATAACCTTTAACCCACATCCTCTGTGGGTCTATAAAATGATGGGAAATTAGATGATCTCTTCCAAGTCTTATAATACTTTTTCAGAAGGGTGTCCTTGTAGTCTCTCTGAGGGGTGTTCTTAGAAATTACTTTGTAGTTTAAGGAAAAATTATTCCCTTTGGGAAATATTGGGTATTGTGTCCTGACTTTTATATACCTTAAAAAAAAATTTGTAAAACAGCAATTCAAAGTATTGTTAAAAAAATTGAAGGAGTTATTTTATACCTAATAGTTTGATTTAGGCTTGTGGCTATGATTATTGTAAACTTAATATTTTCCTTTTAGGAAAAAACTTTGAACACCAAATTCAACAAATGTTTGTTATGCATTTCCTTCCTTTTGGTGTATGACTCTGTAGGATACAGGGAGTTCAAATATATTTGTGTTTTGTCCAGGTCTTCAAGGAGCTTATCATTAATTAACATTTAAATAACAAATTGAGGCAATAATAAGTGAAATGAATAACTGGGCGTAAGGATCTGCTCTGGAAATGAGATTTAAATACATAGAATGTAAGATACAATCACCCCACTTTAGGAAGTCTGGCAGTGTGAGTAAAGCAAGTGGGCACTTGATTAATGGGGACTTTTTCTTGGGAGGAGGTGGGACTTGGATTTGAAAATCTCTTTCGAAGGATGAATGGCAATTTGGACTGATAAACATAAGAATGGGTATGAAGAAAGACAGGAATGGGTAGTGTTTTAACCTTTAAAACATTGCCACAATAGAAAAAAAATTTTTTTCCTTGGGGCCATGTTTTATTACGAAGATAGAATAAAAATTTCAAAAACAAAACGATCCTTTCTAATGTGATCAAAAATTTATTATTTTTTATTGTTTTCTGTGCGTGAGTTATATGCAACTTGAAAAATAGTTCTCACAGCTGTCAAGGTGAAGAGATGTGTGAGTTACGTATGCTTCACGAGGCCCCAGTCTCAAAACTAGCATGAGTTAAATACAACTCACATGGCAGTTAATGTGTTGATTCAGTTTATTTGTTTTCTGCTGACTAGATAACCCTCACCTCCAACAGCAACAACTTCACATACATTCAAACATTTATCTAGGAGATAAGGAGGTTGATACAACACTAACCAGAAATATTTGAGGAAAGTACTTGGAAATAGATAAATAAGGTAGGGACAGATTGTGGGGCAACTTTGTTTTTATTTTTATTTTTTATTTATTTTATTTTCTTCTTAGAGACAAGGTCTCACTCTGTCACCCAGGCTAGAGTACGGTGGCTGGATCATAGCTCACTGCAGCCTGGAACTCCTGGGCTCATGGGATCCTCCTGTATCAGCCTCCTGAGTAGCAGGGACTATAGGCACATGCCACCACCCCTAGCTAATTTTTAAATTTTTTGTAGAGATAGGTTCTGCTTTGTTGCCCAGGCTGGTTTCAGACTCCTGGCCTCAAGCTAGCCTCCAGCCTCAGCCTCCCAGAGTGCCTCGATTACAGGTGTGAGCTACTGTTCCCAGCCTTATGGGGCAACATTGAATACCAAGATGAGTTTGGGCTTGCTTTATACAGGAAATGGGGAGGCAGTTTGGGCTCTTAAGCAGGGAATATCTGTTGAATGCAGTGTTCTGAGGAGGTAATAGTATACAAGATAGGTGCCTTTTGCAAATAGTTTTTTCTTTGAAATGGTAAAGTTTGTAAGGTCTATTTTATGCTTGTGATTGAGGGAAGAAAATATTTTTGAAGCAGAAGTTGTCTTAACCAGAGAAACCTCATTTTGAAGGCCAGGGTAAATGTTTTTTGCTTATTAGTTAACGGCCTGTATCTCTTTTCTGAGGAGTCTATACTTCATTTTCTACGTGGGCTCGGTGTAGTTATTCCAGAGTAGGTGGGTGGTGTTGCTCTTGCTTTCAAGGGGAAAAAGGTATGTTTTATATCCCTTTTTTAAAAACTGAGATAAAATTCCATTTTCCTTTCTTAATATCTTTTCCACCCTTTTCATCTCTTTACAGCCCCTGTTTCAAAGAGATTTTTGAGTCAGAAAGGACCCCAGGGATGTATCATCTGGTTCAGTGGCTCACAATGGCCTAGGGAACTCAAACTAATATAGTCAGAATCTCTAGGCCCTGAAATCTATACTTCACGATGTTCTTTGAGGGATTCTGATGGAGAGCCAAAACTGATCAAGTCCAATATTTTTCAATGTAGAGCTTACATTAGGACCTACCAGGGGAGTTGTTAAAAATGTACGATACCCAGACCCATCCCCAGAGGTACTAAGTAGATTTGATGTTGGACATGAGCAAGTGTAGCCTGTAAGTTTCCCCAGGTGATTCTAATAAAAAAATTGCCATTAAAAGCTTCTTAATCTAGTTAGATCTCTATTTTCTAGACCAGAGAAAGAGACCAGGAGCCCTGGTCACTTGTATCCCAGTCCTTCTGTTAAACAATGTCATAAAATAATTTTGGTCGTGTGTGGTATTTGTTTGTTGTTTATTGTTTTCACAGTAAGGTAACTTATGCCTTTACCAAGCTGGACTCATTATGCCTATTATGGAGAAGATTTGTGGGTTTGTTTTTAATTTGTTTTTTACATTTTTTATTATCTCCTGGGATGAATGTAAGATCTGATTTGGAATTGTCAAGCAAGAACTTAATCTGAGGTAATATTTATGCTTATGAGAAACAGGTGCCTTTGGGGCAGTTTTTTAGAAGCTCTTGGCTTCTAATAAATTGCAGGGGACTGTTCCACCTTTGTTTCACTTAGTTTTTTGTTTTTGTTTTTTTGAGACAGGGTTTCGCTCTGTTGCCCAGGCTAGAGTACAGTGGTGTCATCATAGCTCACTGCAGCCGCAGACTCCTGGGCTCAAGTGATGCTCCTGCCTCAGCCTCCCTAGTAGCTGGGACTACAGGCCTGCGCCACCATGCCCAGCTAATTTTTGTATTTTTTGGTAGAGGTGAGGTCTCACTGTTATTCAGGCTGGTCTCAAACTCCTGGCCATAAGCAGTCCTCCCTCCTCCCAAAGTACTAGGATTACAGGCGTGAGCCACCACACCTGGCCTCACTCAGTTGTTTTGTTTGCTCGGTAACAGTTGGTTGAGCTCATGATTTAGAATAATTGCGTGTTAAGTTTAGTGATCCTTACGCCACATCTGTGATCAAGTTAAGTAGAAAAACTGCATTGCTGCTTGCTATTAATCTAGTAGAATCTAGTTGGAAGTACCATAATCTGGTAAGATTCCAGATCTGGAAGATCTGAATAAAGATGCTAAATGGCTAACAAGCCACGCAGGTCAGAGCATTCAAGTGGAAGAGAGGGGAAGCTTGGGTCTTGGTCTTATGCCTTCGTAAATACTCTGCTACTGCTAGGTCTTGTGTTGAAATAACTTTGGGGGAGAGAAGTAAAGCTACTGCTGGTGTAGTTTGTTTCTGAACCGTAGGATGAGGGAAAAGGCCTCTGGTAAACCAACCCCAATCCTTTTAAGATTAACTCCTAAATTAAATTTGTAATTTATACCACTCACTTAATGCTGTTTCTCTCCTCTCTGTCCTGCAGGGGTTGATAGTTCTTGGGGAGGCACCTCCCCCAGAGCATACAACAGCAGACTCATTTCTTCCGCTTAGTTCTGAGGTGAAGACAGATCATGGGACTGATAAATTGGTAAGTATAAAAGATAGACAAGGGGAAATGAGTAAGAATTCAGGGTATAGCCTTGGCACACAGTTTATTCTCTGTAACTAAGATCCTTACATTGGCTGAAGGAAGGGAACTGTATCTTATTTAATCACATTTGGCATTTCAAGGTCTACATTCCTGAATAGGCAACACAGGGCCTCTCCTACAGCTGTGTAGCTGACTGTAGAATTTAAAAGCAGCTTCCAACTATCAAGACGCCACTGCCAGAGCAGGTATGGCATTTCAGAGTATTATTGGGAATCAGGAGACCTGGGTGTGGCTGTGACACCTTTTGAGAAGTAAGGCAACCTTTCTGGGGCACTATAACATATATGTATAACCTATTACTTACAATAACGTGGTAAATGCTCTCTATAGGTGACTCACTCCTATTCTATAATGAGTGTAAAACTGTCATCTTCTGTATACTTAGATAAAGCCTACCTCAGATCTCCTTCTTCAGTGATTCTTTTCCTTTGCCTATTTTTTTACTTTATTCTTTTTTTGTTGTTGTTGTTTTTGAGACAGGGTCTCACTCTTTTACCCAGGCTGGAGTACAGTGGCACAATTATAGCTCACTGCAGCCTCCAGCTCCTGGGCTGAAGCAGTCCTCCCACCTCAGCCTCCAGAGTAGCTAGGACTACAGATGTACGCCACCACATCTGGCTAAATTTTTTAATTTTTATTTTTTGTAGAGATGAGGTCTGGCTGTGTTTCCCAGGCTGGTCTCGAACTCCCGGCCTCAAGCAATCCTCCAACCTCAGCCTCCCAAAGTGCTGGGATTACAGGTGTGAGCCACTGAGCCCGGTCCTCTTTCTCTCAATACCATATTTAATTTCTTTTCTTTATGAATTCAAAGAGTACTTGTATATTTCTTTCACTTTTTTACTTTTCCTAAAAGATAGTGACCTGGCTTTTATGATTACCTTTTATGAATATTAACATTCCTTGATTTAAGTCCCAATGACTTAGAAATTTCAAAGTCCCACACCGGTAGTTTGTTTATTTATTTATTTATTTATTTATTTTTATTTTATTTTTTCCCTCCCCCACACATGACGGTAGTTTATTATTTTGATTATGCTTTAGAGCATAATTAAGGCTAGTAAGCGGTGCTGGCTCTTTAAATTGGGGGTTAAACTAGCCATTCTCCTTGTATCTGCAAATCAGCCAAGGTTGTTCTCTTTTATTTTTATCATTGTTAGCAGAAATTCATGTGATATGGTGGAAACTAACTTTTCTATGAGAAAGATCTTGGAGATGTTTATATATTAGAAAGATCTCTCATTGAGTTTTGAAAGTCAGCCAGTGTTGCTAGGAGTAGATGTGAAGACACTAGGAGATTGATAGTTCTTAACTAGAAAGTAGTTTTGAATAAATTAAAGTGCAGAATGCCAAATTTTTCCAGTATTCAAGTCCATAATGCAAGTTCATTATATGCTATCTACAGAATTTTTTTAAGGTAATTTGATAAACTGTTCTAGTGAGTCCTTTAACCAGGGTAAAAAGTATTAAATGGAAGAGAAAACATAGGTAAATTGGAACATTAGCTGGTGGTCGGTATGTATGACAAGTACAGCAAATGTGAAACTTGAGGAATATGTGATAGGGAGTAATTTTTTTATGTATATGCAATGTATATATGGTATATTGTATGTAGGATTTAGTGATTCCAAGATTTTTGGGGTGATCTAGTCATGTTTTCTCTCACTTCAGCACTTTTGAAGGATAGGACTTAACCAGTCTCTCATTGTGTTACCGATTCTTGCTGTTTAAAAAAAAATCCACAAGTGATTCTGAGATCATTTATATACATTCATGTGTGCAGGCACATGCCCCTTAGGGACTTGACCCTTTCCCTATCCCTCATTCACTTGCATGTGTATGTCCTGTGTATTAGATTGTAAGATTCTTCAAGATCAAGACCATCTTCCTCTTCATGTTTGCCACAGTAGTTTCTATATTATACAATAGAATGCTTTTTGGATTGAATAAAATAAATAATAATGAAAACAGCTGAGTAAGTATACACTGTCACTTATATTAGGTTATTAAGTATGAAATGTCCAATTTCCTTAAGTGCCAAATTTGACAGTTGATATCTCTGACATTTCACTTCAGCGCTTCTTCTTTTATTTTTATTGTGAAGGTACATCCTCAGTCTTTCAAACGCATGTTTTGGCTTGTGATTGTCTTTCAAAATTTTTTTTAGAACAATTTTTTGTGAAACCATGCGTAAGTCAAAAATTCGTGTTATTTTCAAACATGAGATCTGTTATAGAACCAATGCAGTGCAGACAGCTCGACGTATCAATGAAGTGTGTGGGAAGGATGTGGCCAGTGAATGTACAGTACATCGGTAGTTTGAGAAGTTCCATTCTGGTGATTTTAATCTTGAAAATGAGCCATGTGGGTGACCTGAGACCAAGGTGGATAATGATGAGCTGGCAGCTGTAATAGAAGCAAATCCATCTCAACCTACACGTGAATTAGCAGCAAGGTTTGACAATACTATTCTAACAATACTGGACCATTTGAAACAAATCGTCCAAGTAAAGAAGCTGGATAGATGGGTACCACATGAATTAAACAAGTATCAGAAGAGAATTTGTCTCAAAGCTTGCCTTTCTTTGCTGTCACGACATAAAGGCGCATTGTTATGTGCGATGAAAAATGGATTCTTTTTGACAATTGCAAGCATTCAGCCTAATGGTTGGATAAAGATGAAGTGCCGAAACACAGTCCAAACCTGAATATTCATCAAAAAAAGCTAATGATGTCTGTTTGGTGGTCCAGCGCTGGTATTATCCACTACAGCTTTGTGAAACCTGGTTTATCTATTATAGCAGATGTGTACTGCAACCAATTGGACGAAACAATGAGGATGCTTGCGATGAAGCAGCCAAGATTAGTCAGTACAGATAGCCCAGTCCTCTCACAAGACAATGCTTGACCACATGTTGCACAAACAACACTGCTCAAACTACAGAGGCTAGACTTGGGGGGAAAAATGCCCTGTCATCCACCGTATTTACCAGACCTTGCACCAACTGACTACTACTTTTTCCAGGCTTTGGACTACTTCTCACAAGGAAAAATACTCAGTTCTCAACAAGCTGTGGAAAATGCCTTTCCCGATTTCATCGCCACTCACTTTCCAGGCTTCTTCACTGCTGGCATAAACAAGCTATCATTAAGATGGCAAAACTGTGTCGATAGTTAGGCACATACTTTGATTAATTGTACTGCTTCTTGTTTGAGATATAATAAACTACACTTTTGATTCAAAATCAGACATTTCATATTTAATGAAATTTTTTGCTAGCAGCAAACAATTGGAAAATAACCATGAGAAACAATACCATTTGCAGTAGCATCAAGAAAGATAAAATACTTAGGCATAAATCTAACAGAAGACATTTATGACTTTATCATTGAAACTAGAAAACATTTCTTTTTTTTCCTTCCCCCCATAAAATATTTCTGAAAGATTAAAGATGACATAAGTAAATAGAGATATATACTATATTTGTGGATTAGAAGAGTCAGTGGTTAAAATGTCATAATCCCCCAATTGACATATAGATTCAATACAGACCCAATCAAAAATCCCAGCAGGCTTTTTTTGGGGGTTTTTGGTGGCAGCTGAAACAATTTCCAAATATAAATGGACATATGCAGTACTTTGAATAGCCAAAACAATCTTTAAAAGCAAGAACCAACTGACCAGGCGCGGTGGATCACTTGAGGCCAGGAGTTTGAGACCAGCCTGGGCAACATAGCCAGACCCAGTCCCTGGGGGGAGGAAGGGATTTTTTTTTTTTTTTAAATTATTCATGCATGGTGGCATATGCCTGTAGTCCCAGCTACTTGGGAGGCTGAGGCAGGAGGATCGCTTGAACCCAGGAGTTTGAGGTTACAGTGAACCGTGATGATGCCACTACACTCTATCCTGGGAGACAGAGCAAGACCCTTTCTTAAAATAAAAAACAAAAACAAACAAGAACCAAATTGGAGGGGTCATACTCTACCCACACTACCTGATTTCACAACTTATTAAAAAGTTAATGTAAGATTTGTAATGTGCTTATAACAGTGTTTGGTACATAGTAAAGTTGTTAAAAGCTCTGTACTGTGTGTCTGTTAGTAGAAGCAGGTATCTTTCCTTGAGGGCTTCATGTTCTTCCAATAGGAATATAACAGGGGTGTACAGGAAGGAAGAATTCTAAATTACTCTCAGGTAGGTCAGGAAAGGTACCTTCCCAGGGAAGGGTATGTTTTTTTTGAGTCTTGTGCAGCTGGTGAAGAATAGTGTAAGTAGTGAGTTTCAGCAGGGAGGGTACTTCATGTGTAATGCAACACAGGCTTGAGAGAGCCTGGCATTATTGGGGAACTACAAATACGTTTTTGTGATGGGGTGTTGGATGTTTTGGCTAATAAGTAATAGATTTTGTATTTATCTTAACAGGTGTGTATTTTATCCTGTAACTGATGGGAAAATGTAGACTGGTAACAGATTAATGTATGAGTGAAATTTGCTTTTTGATGCTGGGTAAATTTTTTTCTTCGTTTTTTTAAAAAATGATTTTTAGGTTTACAGAAAAGTTGTAAAAGGTAGTACACAGTCTCCACATAACCTTCACTCGGCTTCCCCTGATGTTAACATCTTGCTGTAATAACCATTGTACAGTGAGCAAAACCAGGAAGTTAACATTGATACAGTACTATACATATTTTATTTGAATTTCTGTATTAGTTTTCTCACCAATGTCATTTTTGTTGACAAGAATCCCACATTGCTTTTAGTTATATCTCTAAGTGTCCTCCTTGGGTTTTGTCTTTCATGACCTTGACACAAGGTTACGGGTTAGTTATTTTGTATCATGTTCCTCAAATTGGAGTTGCCTGATGTTTTCTCATTATTAGAGGTTATGCATTTTTCATAGACATGATATTGTTCCCCTCTCTGTGCCATATCAGGGGGTTCATGATGTTAATAGGTCTTTCTATTGGTGATGATAAATTTGTTCCCGTGGTTAAGGTGGTGCCTGTCAGATTTCTTACCTTTGTAAGGTTAATATTTTTCCTTTTGTAATGAATATCTCACAGGAAGACACTGTGCAAATATTTTGTTGCTCATTATATTTTCACTCATGATTTTATCATTCACTGTTGTCTTTTTCTGACTACAGTTATTGCTGTGTATTCACTGAATGGTGATTTTTCTATTTTCTACATTTATTAATGGGAATTTTGTTAGGAAGAGCTGTCTCCCCCTCCCCATTTATTCACAGAATTATTTATGTCATAATGGATTTGTGGATATTTTATCCTATGGATTATAACCTATTACTGTTTTCATTCAGTTGCTCCAGCTGTCTCAACTTCAGGTATTAGGAGCTCTTTCACATTGGCTCTTGTGTCCTTTCAACCTGTCCTCCTTATTTTTTGAAGTATTCACTTTCTGGCACCAGAAGATGTTCTAGGCTCATCTTATTATTTTGCCTGCTTCAGCCCTGGCTCTTTTTATTGGAGAGCAGTGTTTAGAAACCAGGATCTGGGTATTAGTTGTGGCCATTGCTACTTGGTATCATCACTTCTAGGATTTCTCAACAGACAAAACTAGGAAATGTGTGAATCTTGTGCTCACACATGCATGCACATACATCTATATTTATTTCTGTATCTACCCATCTATATATATATTAAAAGCCATGAGTTTCATACCAGTTCAACACGACAGCTTTCCCACTTCCTTACTGATATTTGTTCAATCCTAGTACCCCTAAAGTAGTTTCATAATTGCCATCTCATACCACTGTGAGAAATAAATTTACTAACTAGATACAATATCTCAGTACGGTATGTTAGTGCTATCATATACAGTCAGAATGCTGTTTTCTGAATTTACTTGGGTTCTTTTCTTCCCCCACACCTTTCAGTGTGGTTATGTTATTTTATAATACACTTAGGTTCATTTGTTACTACAATATTCCTAATCTAGTTTCCCCTGCATTCCCCTATCACAAAATAGTTGGTTTTTATTTTTTTGAGTCTGTGAAACATGGTTCTGAAAGCTATACATTCTCTCTTCTTTACATCCTGTTCCCACTCACCCCCTGTTGGCAAACAGTTTCATTAGGTTTTAGATTATCCTTCCTATATTTCTTTTGCACAAATGAGCAAAACATGCATAATTTCTTAAGACTCCGTTGAGTAATAGACTCGATTTGAAATTGAGGAGGGGTTTTTTTTGTTGTTTTATTTAGC
Source organism: Daubentonia madagascariensis (assembly GCA_023783475.1). NCBI lineage: Eukaryota > Metazoa > Chordata > Mammalia > Primates > Daubentoniidae > Daubentonia > Daubentonia madagascariensis. Next base: position 17,203,384 of record JAKFHU010000487.1, read on the forward strand.
AAAAGCATTGCTTCTATGGCTATTGACAAGTAATGTTATTATATATGTATTAGTTTCTATTTGTAAAATGCGCTTTGTTCTTTTGCCCTTTCCTTACTCATCCTAGTTTACGGAAGTGATAGAAAACACAAGCGTGCTAGAAAAAACAAGGGAACTACTAAGTGAAGGACTAATGCTTTCTCAGAAGAAAGGCATGCTATTGCTATTTCTTTTAAAACAGTCCAAGATACATTCTTTGTACCATTGGTTAAGCAGGAATACTTTTCTTTTCCTTATAGTTTTTGTAGTCACCAGGGACAATGAGTCGTGCATTGGCCTGACAAGGCTTTTGAGATAGAAAGTAAAGGGATGGATACTGGCTGGGAAATATTTGAATCACAGCATTAGTAAACACTGAAAAATTAGGCCTTAAGTTGGGCTGTGGTTATGAATAAGTTGAGCAGTAAGAATTTATAAGACTTTTTTTTTGCATTTGCTGTATTTCTTTAGATTCTAGATACATATTTTCAACAGTGTTGGTAAATATAAATCTTAGGTTTAGGAGCCATTGGACTTAATAACAGCGTTATACTAATTGAAATTTTAAAATATAAACTAATTCAAAATTGTTCTCATGTGATTGTATAGACATTCTTTTATCCTCAGCCTATAGACATAGGAAATTGAGGCATATGGCCCCATTTTACATATGCAGAAATTGAAGGCTAGATAAATAACTTGGCAAAAGTGTGATTTTCAGAACATTCCACTCCCGGTATAGTACAATTTCTTGGCCATAGTACTAGTTAATGGAAATGACTGGTATGCTATTTATAGGTCAGCAATATTTTGGTAATTTTAAGCAAACCTATGCAGAGTATCATTGGAATGGGGAGCTTGAGACATGAAATAATTCATACGAAGTAAAAAAACGAATTTATTTTGAGTCAGGAATAAAAGTTGAATTCCTTTCACCCAGTTAGCCCCCCATTTTAATTATGTTTGTCAGAAAAAGAATAATTAACCAAAACCGAACTGTTAAATTTACTACCCAAGTGAATGTGATACATTTAAGAAAATGATATTTCAAGCAGGTGTAACATGGCATTAATTGAACGACTAAAGTAAAAATATATACATATATTTCGCAGGTAGAATTTAATTTTATTTTGTTTTTAAGTGTGTGCCTCTTCATTTTTACTACTTTTCTCTACTTACTGGTAAAACAAAACTAGTGGACATTGTTTCTTAGACCTTAGCTTTTCTTCAAGGGCTCTTTGTCACACTTAACTTGGTCTGGCTAAGAGGGTGGAGTAATGATCAGACAGTTGCCTGCTTTATGTGAATAACAAATTTGAATCTCATCACTATGTTAATCATTTTATGCTGTACACCTGGTCCTTTCAATGGAGGGTGGCGAGGGATAGTTCAGCAACTCTTCTTGCTAATTCCAACTCTTAAGATTGCTCCAAAAGTAATCCTCTGGGGCCCTGCCTTGGAGAGAAGGGGATTACAGAAGCACTCTGTCTACCACTTTAGCTTTTCTTCTCTTTTCTTTCTGGCTGTGGGATGCATAAATCCTTAGTATATCTGAACATCAAACAAAATTCAAATGGAAAGTTTCTGTGATATTTTCTATTCTCTGGGTGAGAGAGTCTTAAATTTGTTCATTCTTTTTATAGTTCTCTATTGGCTGACAGATGTCTGAGTCATGTTTTAGTTTTCTATTGGCTGACAGATGTCTAAGTCATGTTTTAGTTTTCTAAAAACACTAATGATGTAAACCACTGCAGTAGTAATGATCAGGCTTAAATTAGTATGTGGATTTAACATTTCTGAAGTGTTTGTTAATGTTTCTCTACCCTCTGTTCACAGCCTTTTAGACTGCAAGATAGGGAATGTTCATTTTGTCTTAAGACAGTGTGAATGTCTAAGGAGCTAGGTGAAATTAAATGTGTTCATGTGTTGTATTTTTCTTTTTCCAAATTGAACACTGTGATTGGGGTTAATATTTTAAGCTCTTTGCATTTGATAATGAATGAACCTACATGGCCAAATGCCCTGCTTTTGGGTATCAGCTTGATTGCAGAATTTCCCAAGGTCTTTAAGCAGATCCCTCCTGAATATCCAGTGTTTCCTTGTATGGCTGGGACTGGAATCCAGGGACAGACCCTTTCTGACTTTTATGCTCTTAATTTCCGTGTGCTTTTATATTCTCAGCAACATTTCTGTGTAAGTAATGTTTTACTTATTGACTTCAATTTTGATTTGAATTACCCCAGGGAAGTTCACATTTCTTTAAGAAAATCAATAACATTCACATTAAAGATTAATAACATTTAAGTATATACATCTGTAAGCAGGAGAAACAAGACAGGCTGTTAGCAGTAGTTTGCTATGGGTGGTGAGATTACTGGTGATTTTACTTTATTCTTCTTTAAACTTTCTATAAGAAAGATAAATGTTTTGAAATGAGATTTTGTTGAAGAATGGCAACATTTTGTCTTGACAAGTGTCCTTGCAGTTAAATCTCATAATCCCTACCGGAAAAACTTAATCAAATGGAGAATCACCCATTACATAACCATGGTGCCTTGTAGAATACATAGATATATAGTTCGGATAACTGCCATAATTTAATGCCAAAAGCTGTATTTTAAGTAAATGTAAAATTGACAGAAGTTCTTAAGATTGGTATACCAGCAAAAAACTCATAGTCACAGTATTTTTGTGTTTAAAGAAAACTTCTTCAAATCTAGAAAAGCTATAACATCCCTAAAGGCACCCATCAACTAGTTAATGCCAACTTAAATCTTAATTCTTTTGATTTTCTAGTCCTTTGTCATACCATATTGGTTGAGGGTTTTTGAGGTTCCCCCATATAGTAAATCCTCACTACCATTCAGGAGGGTATTTTTGGGTTTATCTTTTTTTTTTAATGTAAAAATATTATCTAAATATAAAAATTTCAGAATAGTTCTGCTGTTAACACCTTTTATCTTGTCATTATCTATGTATGTACATTTTTAGTCACTACAATTATATGAAAATATTTCGAATTCACCTTTTTATTCCAAAACAATCTTTCTGTTTCTACATTAAAGACTATTATTTTTTCTCTTTAAATACTTGTCTGGCATAAGAGGAGAAGAAACACGCTTTGTTCTTTTTAATATTTTGATTTAGTATACCACAATTTATAACTTTTCCTCAGATGTTGAGCATTTAGATCATTGAACAGAAATCACTGCAGTGACCATCTTCGTGAATAAGATTTTTGAGGGTCTGTTTGTTCCTTTAGGATAGATTTTTAAGATTGGTTAAAATACTTTGTCAGAAGATATGAGTATCTTTGTAATACCATGTTGCTTTCCAAGGGAAATCAGTATTGAGTTTAAGGCAATGAGTCTGTGCACCAAATTTATCATAATTTTGATAGTATTGACTAGAATTGTTTGAGATATCTGTGATAACATTAGTAGATGTACAGGGTATCCAACAAGGAAGATAGAACATTTTCCCATTGTTCACTCATTGTAGCATACTTATATGACTTGTCTGTGTATACACTTTGATCTGGCTTTTAGGATAATTTGTGTTAAAAGTTTTAAATTATCTTCCCAACCTGTTGTCCTTTTTTGGTACCTGTGTAGGACTACTTTCAGGTCTGCACATCCTTTGGCGTTTTCTCCTTGGGTGGGTGTGAAGATCAAAAAGAAATTCAGCAATACTAAAAAATAGAATTTCAGCCTCCAAATACTGGCCTTGAAATGCACTGGTAGTGGTTATAGAATGGAGAACTTCAGAATACCCCAAAGTCAATACTGGTGTAAGGAAGCAAAGACCACAGTTTTTCTGTGGTATTTCCACAACTCCTTGACCTGAGGGATAGCTTCATGTGCAGCTGTATAGCCTATGCTTCAGAGATGCCATATGATTGACACTCACAGCTAACCCCTGTTCCTTTTGAGCCTAATAAATACATAATTTGTTTTGAATACTGGAATTCAGACGTTTTCATATTCTTCCCCATTTCTGTTACTTCATTTTATATTCTAAAAATATATTTTCTTTGAATAGTCTAGATTTAGACAGTGGTTGCTACCTGATAATGTCAAAACACACACGCACGTGTATATTTTTAAACAAAGTATAGTTTTTGGAAAACAAGCTTTCAGCATATGCTGTAGAGTTGAGCAGATATTAACTCCATTTTAATTTCCTCTTAGTTGTCTTGCTAGTAATGTTAGAATATCCTCTTTGATTTAGATGAAGGCTCATGTTACTATGTAATTGTTTTTGCTAAGGTTCTGTTCCATAAAATTATTGAAGTCATTTCCCTGTCAGTAGGTACTTACTTTTAGTCTGAAGAATATTTGGGTTCCTTGACACCCTTTCCCCAAAGCAAAAGCTAATTGTCTTTTTCTTCAGTCATACACGTTTTGTTTTTCATGTTTGTCATCAGAAATTTTAGGTGCTTCAATGCAAATGAAATGGTGCTGCTTTTCAGCAGGGGTGCTGTTGGGTAAATGTTGATATGTGTTTTCTTTTTCTTTTCCTTGTTCAGACTGAGTCTGTTTCTCAGCCACTGGAAAACCATGGTGCCCCTGTTCTTGGTCATATTTCAGAGTCATTGTCTGCCAAATCATGTGGAGCACTGAGACCTGTCAATGGAGTTATTAACACGTAAGTTTAGCCCTTCTACTTCTTATACTTAGTAGGCTTGTAAAAGGTATTTTGGAGCTCTTAGTTATCTCTGGCCAGTACTGACCCTGGTTTAAAGAAGCAGAAACCTTGTCACTTACTAATATTTTGCATACCTCCTGTAGCAAGTATATTTTAATTAATATATTAATGTATTTTCCTTTTACCTGGCATGGTCTAAAATGGACTGGGCATATAGAAAAATAAAGGGTCCTATAGTTATTGTGAATTGTTATTATTGGTCTTTGTCTTGGATGAATTCCTCAGTAGTGTTTATATAAGCTGCTCTGCTCTAGAACAGATGAGATCCCTAACGGCTATGTTTGTAAATGTATATTTATTAAGATTCAAGGAATATCTATACAAGTGAGTGATGTGTACATACCTCTAAGATTCAAGTTTCATAGGAGAACTGATTCTAAGGCAGCCCCTTAACATTTGTAAAATTTATAATTTTGTAAAATTGCGATTTTCTAGACTTTCTTTATTCTTGTTTTTTTGTTGTAGAAGAGAACTCAGTCACTAGAACTTGAGTTCACTTACTGACTTTTGTGCTTTTCAGACATGATATAGGTAATGTGTGCCAAGAACCTTACACATAAGCACACACATTTAGATAAGTAGACATCAGGAGATTACTTACTTCTGCCCTAGAATGCTTGTTTGTGTCTGTCAGCATTTGCAAGTAGAGGAGTTTGGACCAGTATTAGAGGCTTTGTTTCTTTGTGTTTTCTGAGAAGTGAATACTCTTCCTTCCCCTTGTATAGTCTTCAGCCTGTCTTGGCAGACCACATTCCAGGTGACAGCTCTGATGCTGAGGAACAGTTACATAAAAAGCAACGACTGAATCTAGTTTCTTCATCTTCTGATGGCACCTGTGTGGCAGCCCGAACACGTCCTGTACTGAGCTGTAAGAAACGGAGGCTTGTTCGACCCAACAGCATCATTCCTCTTTCTAAGAAGGTCAGTACCAGTGAGACTTGTTCATTGTCAAACAGGGAGCCAGATGCTCAGATAGAGGGATTAATCTCTTGCCAACTTTGGTTTGTTTAACTAGTGTTTTCCAAACTTGGCTAACCACCAAGGTTTCCTAGGGAGCTTTATAAAATACTAGGTTCCTGGGCCCTGTTTCCTAGAGATTGTGAATCAGTTGCTCTGGAGTTGGGCCTGGGAATCTTGTTTTCAAAAAACAAAAAGCTCCTAGGTGACTCTACAGCCAGGTTTGGTTTGAGCTTTTTAATAGAAATGGGAGAGATTGAAAGTTTAAGTGCTGCCGTTAACACTTGGAAGGAGATTGGTGTTTCTTCTCACTTGTTCTTTTATCACTGAAAACGGCATTGTAGAATGCTTTGTCTTAAAAAAGAATCTCTGTAATTTTTAAATTGATGTTAACTTAGAGATGTTTGTCTTCACAAAGAAAATGGAGATTAATTCACAACTGTAGGGAACTTTTGATTGCTGACTCTTCAAATATCAGAGTTGGCTTTATTCCAAAACTAATGAAATAATACTGTAGTAATATAAGTGCCATGCAGAGGTTAGGAGCATTAACTTGGAAGATGATAAACTTGGGTTTGAATCATGGCACTACAGCTTAGTAGTTTTGTGATTTCGTGCATGTTAACCACCCCTATCTCCATTCCTCCAAAGTCTCAGATATCTCATCCAGTTATTTGAGGATTAAATGAAATGTATGTAACATGCTTATTGGGGTGTCTGGCTGACATGTTCCCAGTACAAAGTGACTGTTACTATTACCACTTTTGTTCTTGTCCATTCATTCATTCAACAAATATTTGTTGGTTTCCTGCAATGAGCTAGACCTGTTCTAGGAACTGGGAATACAATGCTAAACAAAACAGACGAAAATTCCTACCCCATGCCTATAGTGTTAAATCCTGGAGAGAAAAATGCAGCAGAGGAGAATAGAGAGTGCTGGGGAGCTCAGATAAGGAAGACGTGTGGGGATTAGGCCTTTGAGGTATTCCAAGCCTTAGAGTTATGAAAGATGAGGAAAGGAGTGACTAATAAAGTAGAAGGAAAACCAAGCGTGTGGTGTGTGGAAGGCAAGTGAAGAGTGTTTCAGAGAGGAATGAGTGAGCCATCTGTGTCAGATGCTATCAAGTAAGATGAAGACTGAGAATTGAGACCATCGAATTTTGTGGGGCCAGGGTTGTTAGAGATATTGGTGAGCAGTTTTGTTAGAGGGAGAAGAGGGTGAAAACTTCGTTAGAGTGGGTTCAGGAGAAAATGGGACAGAAGGATTTGAGGGAACCATTATACATAATAGATAACACTTTCAAAGAATATTGCTCTAAAGGAGAGCAGAGAAATAGCGTGTTTGAAGGGGAATCTTTCTGAAGGAATCTATTAACAACATATTTGCTGATGATGAGAGGGGAGGGGGGGAATTGCTTGGAACCATTAATATTTGGACAGTGAATTTTCAATGCATGCCTTGTTTTGTTCTAGTATGCAATTGTACTATATAAGTTTGCCATGATCTTTTTAAAGGAAAGTATTGTGAGAATTGACTGTCAGGCAATACCATTTCTATTACAGGTGGAATCTGTTCCTCAGACTCCACTTGTAATACCAAAATACCAGAAATAGGAAAGAATATTTGGCAGGTTTCTCAGATTGACATTTGAGTCCCTCAATTTATTAGTAGTCATATAAATCTAAATGATTTTCTGAAGAGTTGATAACAGGAAAGCCAGAAAACAGTGTATTACTGTCAGATGTAGGAAAGTAGCTTTTTGTCATGTCCTTGATATTTTTAACAGAGTGCTTTTACATTAAACAACAACAATCAAAAAACCTCTTGGAAAAATAGTGTCCTTCCTGTTTTGGCAGTTTGCCAGCCACTATGCCATGACTTCTAGGGGCGTTATAAAAATTTTCTGAAAATACAGGGTGGCCTCCTGGATTTTTTTATTAGCAGTAGTAGTAGGAATACTAGTATTACTATCTGTGAAGTAGCAAACCTCCTTCTGATCTATGCCTAAAAACTAGTGTACTTTTGAATGTACATGTAAAATTTTAAAAGGCATTTGAGAGAGGAGGTAGGCATATAACTAAAGACCCTTTGGTTCCAGTGCCAGTTTCTAAAACAGAATCATTCTGATGTGCAAAAGTAAGCTGCATGAAAAACAAAACAAATATTATTAGATACAGCAGAAGCTCTAGAGTTCTGGCAAAGTTGGAGACAAATGCCATTCCTTCTATCTTGATTGCTTACTGTGTCTCACCTGGCTCCTTGCTCTTGATGTGCCCTCAGTGGTATTTGCTAATGAGCAAGCATCTTGCTTTCTAACAAAGTCCTTCCCTTCATGGAGCTTACTTTCTAATGACAGAGCAAAGAAGTTAACAGATAAATTTTTTTCTGATATTGATAATTGGCAATGAGTTCACATTTATAGTGGTAAAATGTGCTTTCAAGTTTCTGAAGAAAAGAGAATCTGTTGGAATTATGTTTCTGGATTAGTTCAAATTACAGTTATAATTGGTCTCCCCACTCCTCCCTCTAAAAGGTGAGTTCTAGTATATTGATCAGATTATAGAAAACAAATGATTAATGTCAACCATTTTGCCTTACCTACATTTTAAATTATCTCTATTGCATTCCGGAACCAAATATAAAACTCACTTTAGGGAATTATTTCAGTTGCTGTGTTTTAAGGGGCTATCAGCTTAGTTCAATCATGACTGAAAATGTATCTTAAAATTGAGATGCATATTAAGTGTAGCACATTTCTTTTTGCCCTTAAAAGGCTGTTTTTATATCATTGGTATATCTTAAAATTAGTGACTAGAACAAAGGGTTCAGGTAAGATAAACTTGTTGGAAATGAACAGCAGAGAGATCTGTTGGTAAATAATGAAAGGCCATGAATGCCCATACTTGCGTTTTAGCCTCTAGGTTTTAAAGTTTTGAGCAGGGAGTGTCATAAGCTATTTTTGGAAGGGTAAATCTCAAAGTAGTTTTATGTTTGGGATGTATTGGCACAAAAGAAATTGGAGGCAGAAAGAAAGCCTAACAGTAATAATCCGGGAGGAAATGATAGTCTGAGGGCTCTAAAGCTCTGAATATGGAATAGATTTTAAAGGTAATCCTAAGGAATAATCACTAGGGTGTGGTAAGTGAGTATCAGAGTTGGGAGGACAGAGCTTTGAGAATGGGAGAGCCGATGCTGTCTTCCATGGAAACGGGTAAAGCTCATGGAGAACATGGGTTACTTCCCTATGTCACAATTTTATTATAATATTGTGAGAGATAATTTCAAGTTGCCTATATTGCTATTTATTGTGTATTTAATCTCTTTTGCAGCTTCTGTGAGGACAGTTATAACTTAATCTAAACATTAGTTTCTAGATACTAAGATTTCAGATCAGTAAAATTTAAAAAATAAATTCAGCACCAACATAAGGTTGCTATTTATTTGTTCAAGTAAAGTTATTTTATAAATTAAATCATAATACTAATAGTATTTTATAAAGAAAAGAATGTAGTTTTATTAATTCACTACATTGTTCTCATTCTCAATTTACTGTGGACCATTGGAAACTTGTATATAGTCTGGCAATGAGAACCATCAGTGTTTGCAAATAAATGGTTGACAAGGCTGGTTTTCTCTGTTCTAATAGCCAGTAGAACAAATAACGTCTATGTTTATTATTAATATACCCTTGAGTTTTTGGATTGCCCTTAATCGCATTTCTTTTTAATTTTTAAAAGCAGCATTTTCTAACATTGTTTGGCAGTGTCCTGTCACGATTGTGAAATTTTGTAGTCTGTGTTGTAGAATAACTGTATCATAGGAAGATTGCTCTGGGCTAAATTTTAAGGTTGACTTCCATAGAATTCCCTGTGGTCCTCCTCTTCTTCCCATTGTATCACACTCAATGAATGACATTTGCATACAGGATGGACATTTTCTTCTGGCTGTGCCCACATTTTCTGTAGATATCAGGGTAGATAAAGACTACGATTCTAGTCTTCCTAGTTTTAATTCCACCTATTTAAATCTCAGTTTCATGACATTTTGGTTGAGGACTAAAGAACTAAAATTACTATGAGTCAGAATTAAAAGTAAATAATTTGATATCTAGTGGGATGTGTTCTTTATTGACAGAGAGTGCAGTAGAGTTTGGAGGCCCAGCTCTTTAATACTAATCAGACCTTTGAAAGGGAGCAGGAGTGCCATGTGGAAAATTGTAGTACCATAGGAAATAGAGCTAGTAAACAAGTACTCAGAAATCACTCAATGCCTAGAACAATAACCTCTAAACTTTTATGAGGGTGTTTAATATACATGTAATAAATATTATATATATATAATAAAACATATAAAATGAATTTTGAAAGACTGAGATAAAGTAGAGTAGAAGCGCTAACATTTTGTCTTCACCTTGATGGATCTTGATTATGATAGAATTATCAAACCTATGAAAACCTTTCCAGTTGTTCACAGTGGGTAGGTTAGATAATGATTTTCATGTTTAAAAACAAAAGCAAAGAATTGTAAATTGTCCTCAAACCAAAAGAATTTGTTTTGGTACTTTGGACGAATATTCTGTGATTAACAAAGAATGATAAATAGGGTATAAGTATTGCATTGGGTTTTTCCTGGGAATTACTTTAGAGAGAATTGATATCATTATAGTATTAAGAGAACATGGAATTTCTCCATGTATCCAAGTTTTTTGTCTCTTCATTCAGTTCTTATGTTTGTTACATTCTTGATTATTTTTATAAGTGTGAATTAGGCCTTCCATTGTATTTTTTTTCCCATTAGTATTAGTTTATGAATGCTGTTTATTTTTAGGTATTTATTTTGTGATTGAACACTTTTCGGAACTCTTATTTTAACAATGTTTCCATTGATTAACTTACCAGGTAGGCTACCTGTCAGTGGCAAACAATTTGACACCTCTTGATATGCTTCTCATTCCATTTCCATGTTTAGATGCACTTTCAGAACAGTATTAAGAAATAGTTGGTCTTGTAGCTCACTGCAACCTCCAACTCCTGGCCTCAAGCGATCCTCTTGCCTCAGCCTCCCGAGTAGCTGGGATTACAGGCATGTGCCAACATGCCCGGCTAATTTTTTCTACATTTGGAAGAGATGGGGTCTTGCTCTTGCTCAGACTGGTCTTGAACTCCTGAGCTCAAGCGATCCACCTTCCTCAGCCTCCCAGAGTGCTAGGATTACAGGCATGAGCCACTGCGCCCGGCCTCTTTCCTGGTTTTAATGACAATACTTTTAATAGTTCACTATTAATTTTGATGTAGGATAACTACTTAAAATGAATTGGGACACTGTCTGTCATTTGTCACACTCTGGAAGAGTATAAAGATCTTTGAGGAAATAAATGCTGGTCTCAGAAAATTGTCTCTTAGATATTTAAAAATGTGCTCCAACATAATTTTATAGAAAGCATTCTTAATTTTTAATTCCCTAAATCTGGGGTTATATCTGTTTCTTAGTTTGTATGTATTTGTCTTCTCTTTCTTGATTAATCCTGTCAACAGTGTTTCTAATTTTATTAATGTTTCAAAGATCAGTTCTTGGCTGTTAATTCCTTCTTTTGGCCTTGATTTTTTCCTCCTCTGTCTTTAGAATGCTTACTTCATTTATTTTCTGTTCTTTCTTACATAATAATAAAAGCATTTAACTTGAATTTTCTTCTGAGTATAGTTGGTTTTGCATGGCATTCCCCAGCTTTTGGTGTGAAAGGTGTTCTTACTGCTTATTGATTTGTAAATTACCTTTAAGTTTTGGGGTTCTTTTCCCACGAGTTATGAATTGAGTATCTAAATTCTCAGATAGTTTTTTCTTTTTAATCCCTTTATTAATTACTAATTTTTACAGCATTTTGGTCAAAATGATGTTTCTGTAGTTTCTGCTTATATTTGTGCTCTATTATGTTGATATTTTAAAATTTTCTTTGATGTCTAGTAGAATATAGAGTTTTATATAATCTTATCCTCTTAATGATTTATAGCCTTAAAATGTTACACTAATCCTTCTCAACTTACAATAGGTCGTTAATATGCTCAGAACACTTAACATTAGCCTACAGTTGGGCAGATCATCTAACAAAAGCCTATTTTGTAATAAAGTTGTTGAATATGTCAAGTAATTTATTGAATACTGTTCTGAAAGTGAAAAACAGAATGATTGTATAGATACTTAAAGTACAACTTCTACCAGGTGCTTATTGCTTTTGCACTGTCATCAAATTGAAAGTCATAGTTCAAACCCTTGTAAGTCAGGGACTGTCTGTGTATATATCCTGTCCTAGTAGCCTTAAATTCTACTTTTCTTGATACTAATGTTATAGTATATGTATGTGCATTCTTTTGCATTTTTCTTATCTATTTACTTTTAGCATTTTGGGGTTTTCTGTTTTGTTTTGTTGAGAGGGAGTCTCACTCTGTTGTCCTGGCTAGAGTGCAGTGGAGTCATCATAGATCACTGCAGTCTCAAAACTCCTGGGCTCACGCAATCCTCCTGCCTCAGCCTCCCAAGTAGCTGGGACTACAGGCGCGTGCCATCACACCCAGCTGATTTTTCCTTTTTTTTTTTTTTTTTTTTTTTTTGTAGAGAGGGGGTCTTGCTCTTGTTCAGGCTGGTCTTGAACTCCTGATCTCAAGAGATCCTCCTGCTAGAAGTGCTAGGATTACAGGCATGAGCCATGGCGCCCAGCCCAGCATTTTGTTTTTTTATATGAAATAAAAGAGTGATTTAGGTTTGTTTTTTAAAAAATATCCTGAAGGTCTATTTTAGTGGGGATTTTATTAAATAAAGAATAGTTTTTAATTTTGTATTCAGTTTTAAAACCAGACATAACAATGGTTATTTAAGCTTATTTTGATAATAACTGGTTTCAGTGTTCACTGACAGTTCTTTTCATACCTTCATATCCACATTTATTGAATTCTTTCTTTGGATTCGTAATTCTCTAGTGATAGAGAGTATTCATTTGTGAGCAACAATTTGTGTATCAAGTTCCTAGCTCATAAACTTAGTCCCTTAATACTGTTTGTGTCTTTAGGGGGTGGGGTGGGGTGTTTGTTTTGTTTTTTGCACAGAATTAAGGCTGATGCCAATCTTATTTTCATTCATTTATGTTGGTAACTGATTCTAGTCTGAACTGTTTGGTATGGTAGCCACTATCCACATGTAGCTATTTAAATTAAATTTAAATAAGATTCGCACCAGCCACATTGCAAGTGTTCAGTAGCCATATGTGACTAGCAGCCACTATGATGGGTAGTGCAAATAAGGAACATTTTCATCATTGCAAAACTGCAGTGTGTGGTGCTGCAGAGTTATTTATTTAGCTCTGTCAAGTTTTCTTCTATAATAGCTTTGGTTTTGCTCCCCTTAGGTTTGTAGTTGCCTCTCTTCAGTATACAAGTTACCTATTTGTTATTGTTTTCTATCCTTTGTGTTAGTTCTTACTAGTGTTAAAGAAAAATAATATTCAGTGACACTTGTTAAAAGCATAGTAAGGAAGACTTTAATGGGGGCACTGTCGTGATTGGTGTAGGGACCACTAGGATGGAATTTTGCAGTGGGGGAGAGAGATTGGACTCAACTCCAAATACAGCATGGGCAAGTTGGAATTTATAGCCAAGGAGCGGGGGTGGGGGATATGTGTCAGTGGATGGAAAATTACTGAGAGGAAACATCAGGGGTAAGGAGGGATTCTGGCTAAACCGACCTAACAGGATTCTTGCTGAAGGCAGGCCAAAATGACTGGACATCACCTGGGGGATGGTAAAGGATGAGGGTAATCAGATAATTGAAGGTGGAGGGTTCTTGTTATACTGACATAGTAGGGTTGTTGCTAAAACTAGATTTTAGGAGGAAGTGCACAGGTGGGACTAAAAGAAGGTTCAAGAGCTTGACTAAAGTTTGTTTTAAGGAAAGAATCTTTATTACTGCCTGCTTCCTGACATTATTGTGATCACTAAATTAGATATGGCAAGAGATTAGTGCCATTTGGATGCACATACAGTTATGCACTGTATAAGGACACTTCAGTCAATGAGGGACCACATGTGCAATGGTGGTCCCGTAAGATTACAATACCGTATTTTTACTGTAGTTTTTCTGTGTTTAGGTAAGTTTAGGTACACAAATACTTACCATTATGTTCCACTTGCCTACAGTACTATAGTACCATGCTGTACAGGTTTATAGCCTAGAAGCAATACTCCATACTATATAAGCTAGGTGTGTAGTAGGCTATACCATCTTGGTTTGGATGACCAAATCGCTCGACAATGCAATTCTCAAAACGTATCTCTGTCATTAAGGTGTGATGCATGACTGTAATTAATAAATATTAAATGTTAGCTGTTAACTTCTCTCTCATAGTATGGGGACTACAAATAAAACATTTCAGAACAGGGAAAAGGAAGCAAATCTGACAAATGCAGAAAGAACATACCCCTAGAAAAATTTTTTTTTTTAAACTCCTAAAGATTAGTTTTCTTTGCCAGACATACCAATGTTAAAGTGACAGGTATAAATTAAAGTTATGTAGATAATAAGTGTAAGTAATATAGAACAAGGAGGCTATATTTACTGGATTTTTTTTAATTGCTGCACTTTCTTAATTCCTGTGAGCTTTGCAATAGAATAATAGAAACTTTGTTTTCTTAGAAAAGATAACATGTAGAGTATAAAACAAATAAGATAACAATTTATAGTCTATCTACTTCAACAACAGCCTGGTTCATGTCAACATTTTGGTTCTAAAGTTAAAACTGGAAGTGCAATACCTAGGACATAACAGTTGGGAAAGACAATATTTATTTTAGAAAAACATGGAGTAAATCAAACTTTTAGGAGCCTTGAATCTCAAAATCATCTATTTACTATAATAAACATAATATAACCTTAAGATTGCAGTATGTATGAAGATTGACCGAAGAATTTTTTGTACACAAAATGTAACCTAGCAGTGGAAAATGAACCATTTATTTTCCTTCCAAGAAAACAAAAAAGAATGTCATGGTTTGGTAACGAGAATTTTGAATAAAGATTAATGAAATTTACTTGTGCTACCTTATGAAAGTTTTATCCATAATTTAGTGTTCTGTTTGTATCTTCACTCGCAAAATGTTTAACCCCCAAAGCAGCAGTTATTTATAGCAACTCTGGTATCAACATCGGAAGAAAAAATTGATCTGAAAAATGGGACAAAAGAAACTTTGGATTTTAGTATAACACATTTACAGAAAAGAATATAAATACAAGTTTGTAATAAACACACTCAGAAGAGTCTGTCCATACTCAAAGTATTTTTATTGTTGTATTAGCAATGGATTTTTTAGATATGTTTTTAAGAACCACATAAAAATAGATGCAAGGAACAGATGAAGTTGAAGTTCTAGATTAAAATGTTTGGTTTACAGACTTTTAACAAAAATTTCATATTTATTTATAGAAAGTAACATAACCTTATATGAAAATGTCATGAAGTATTTTCTACAAAATACTAAATGAATTTCCCAAGAGGGAACAAATTAAAACACCTCATTTTATTGTTTTGTTTTGTTTTGTTTTAAATGAATTGAAAGTTTGTGGCAACCCTGCATCAAGCAACCCATTTTTCCAATAGCATGTGCTCACTTCATGTCTGTTTTACATTTTGGTAATTCTCACAATATTTCGTACTTTTTCATTATTATATCTATTATGGTGATCTGTGATCAGTAATCTTTGTTACTATTGTAGTTGTTTTGGGATGCCATAAACCATGCCCATGTAAAGTGGCAAACTTAATTGATCAATGTTGCATGTATTCTGACTGTTCCACCAACTGGCTGCTGCCTGGCGTCTCTCCCTCTCCCCCCAGGCTTCCTTATTCCCTGAGACACAACAGTATTGAAATTAGGCCAATTAATAACCCTACAATGGCCTCTGTTAGAGTGAAAGAAGAGCCTTTTGTCTCACACTTGAAAGCAAAAGCTAGTAATGATTAAGCTTAGTGAAGAAGACAAAGCTTAGTGAAGAAGGCACGTAGAAAGCCCAGAAAGGCTGAAGTCTAGGCCTCTTCCGCTAAACAGTTAGCCAAGTTGTGAATGCAGAGGAGAACTTCTTGAAGGAAATTAAAAGTGCTACTTCATTGAACACATGAATGATAAGAAAGAGAAACAGCCTTATTGCTGATATAGAGAAAGTTTTAGTACTCTGCATAGAAGATCAGCTACAACATTCCCTTAAAACCAAAGCCTAATCCAGACCAAGGCCCTAACTTGCTTCAATTCTATGAAGGCTGAGAGAGGTTAGGAAGCTGCAGAAGAAAAGTTTGAAGCCAGCAGAGGTTGGTTGATAAGGTTTGAGGAAAGAAGCTTTCTCCATAACATAGAAGTGCCAAGTGAAGCAGCAGGTTATCCAGAAGATCCAGCTGAGATAATGGATGAAGGTGACTATGTTAAACAACAGATTTCCCCTCCCCTTCCATCTCCTCCCCTCTTCTCCTCTTCCCTGCCCTCCTCTCCTCTTCGGAGACAGAGTTTTGTTGTCTCACCCAGGCCAGAGTGCAGTTGCCTAATAGCTCACTGTAACCTCTAATTCCTGGGCTCAAGCAGTTCTCCTGCCTCAGCCTCCCAAGTAGCTGGGACTGCAGGCATGTACCACCGTGCCCAGCTGATTTTTTAAAAATGTTTTTTGTAGAGACAAGGACTAGCTATGTTGCCCAGGCTGATCTTAAACTCCTGGCCTCCTGTGATCTTCCCACCTCAGCCTCCCAAAGTGCTGGGTTTACAGATGTGAGCCTGGCCCAAATTTTTAGTGTAGATGAAACAGCCTTCTATTGGAAAAAGATGCCATCTAGTACTGCAGTCCCCAGGGCTACAGAGCTCCATCCTGCGCCTCCCCCTCCCCCCACTATCTGTGGAAAAATTGTCTTCCGTGAAACCAGTCCAAGTGCCAAAAAGGTTGGAGACCACTGATCTAGGACTTAAATAGCTAGAGAGGAAAAGTCAATGTCTGGCTTCAAAGGACAGGCTCTCTTGTTAGGAGCTAATACAGCTGGTGACTTTATATTAATGCCCATTGTTCTGAAGGTGGGGCAGCTATGACAGTTTCTTTTTCTTTTTTTTTTTCCTAAACTCAACTAGTCTTGCGACCCGTACCCTGACAGTTTCTTAAAATATAAGAAAATAATGAAGTTTGCTATATCAATTGACTCTTCTTTCATGAAAGATTCTGAAAGTCCTAGGCCCTTTAAGAGTTATGCTACATCAGACTCTGCCCGTGCTCTATAAATGGAACAACAAAGCCAGTCATTTTAACATTGGCGTGTCTGACAAAATTAAACTCTTAAGATTTTTTTAAAAAAATGATTTTCTAGGGGTATGTTCTTTCTGAATTTGTCAGATTTGCTTCCTTTTCCCTGTTCTGGAATGTTTTACTCATAGTTCCCCTTGATGCATTTTGTTTCTTCCGTCATTCTTTAGAAATGATTTGCCCTATCCAGACTTTGTGTTTGTTACTAGAATAATTTAGAAGCTGAATATATTAGTTTCCTAGGGCCGCCATAACAAAGTGTACCACAAATTGGGTTGCTTATAACAGCAGCATTTTATTCTTTCACAGTTCTGGAGGCTAGAAGTCTGAAATCAAGGTGTCGGCAGGGCCCTGCTTCCTGTGAAGGCTGTAGAAAAGAATCCTTCCTTGCCTCTTCTTGTTTCTGGTGGTGGCCAGCAATCCATGGCACTTCCTGGCTTGTTGCAGCATAACTCCCTTCTCTGCCTCTGCCTTCACACGGCCTTCTTCCTTGTGTGTCTGTGTCTCTGTATTTTCACCTTGCCGCCTCATATGGACATTAGTGGTAGGATTGTAGGGACCTGCCCTAATCCAGTTTTGCTTCATGTTAATTAGTGACATCTGCAAAAATCCTATTTCCAAATAAAGTGACATTCTAAGGTTCTTGGTGGCCATGAATTTTTGGGGGAGGAACAACACTGTTCTACTCAGTACCTTGGCCTTTGGTCCTTGTCTCTGTTACTGATATGATGCTTGCTTGAATCCTTTTCTCAATCTGGAAGACAGATTGATAGGTGCTATGAATACCTAGCATACCTTGGCTCTGAAATAGTTGGACTTCATTTTATTCCTACTGCTGGTTCTCTGGGGGCTCTGCATCACTGAACTTATTTGTGAATAACTTCAGTTCCCTGTACCATTGACTCTTGGGCAACACGTGGGTTGGGGTGCCAACCCCCTGCACAGTCGAAAATCTGTATATAATTTTTTACTCCCCCAGAACTTAACTGCTAATATCCTACTGTTGATCGGAAGCCTTACTGATTACATAAATAACCGATTAACACATTTTTTATGTTATATTGTATTTTGTACTGTATTCTTACAATAGCTAAAGAAAAGAAAATGTTATTTAAAAAATCATAAGGAATGCTGGGATCTCTTGAGCCCACAAGTTCGAGGCAGCAGTGAGCTATGATTGGGCCGCTGTACTACAGCCTGGGCAACAGAGCAAGAAGACCCTGTCTCTTAAAAAAAAAAAAAAACAACATAAAGAAGAGAAAATACATTTACTATTCATTAAGTGGAAGTGGACCATCATAAAAGTCTTCATCCTTGTTGTCTTCACATTGAGTATACTGAGGAAGAGGAGGGTAAGTTAGTCTTGCTGTCTCAAGGGTGGCAGAGGTGGAAGAAAATCCACAAATAAGTGGATCCATGTGGTTCAAACCCATGTTACGTTATTTAAGGGTCAACTATATACAGAAAAACTTGCCAGCTTTGCCTGTCCCCCTCCTAATTTCGTTTTTCATTTTGTAAAGTATAAAGAATGATGTAATAAAACATATATGTATGTAACACCCTAAATGTTAATATCATGACATTTGTTACTTAATGTGTTTTTAAAGTGTTTCAAAGAAAATTACAGATTAACTAAGTCCCTTTGCTTTTTTCTTTCTTTCTTTTTTTTTTTTTTTTTTTGGAGACAGAGTCTTGTTCTGTCACCCTGGCTAGAGTGCAGTGGCATCATCACAGCTCACTGCAACCTCAAACTCCTGGGCTCAAGCAATCCTCCTGCCTTAGCCTCCTGAATAGTTGGGACTGCAGGCACATGCCACCATGCCCAGCTAATTTTTCTATTTTTTTGTAGAGGTAGAGTCTTGCTTTTGCTCAGGCTGGTCTCGAACTCCTGACCTCAAGCAATCCTCCTGCCTCAGCCTCCCAAAGTGCTAGGATTACAGGCATGAGCCACTGTGCCTGGCCAGTTCCTTTCATTTTTTGTCATTTCCTTTACTTCCTTCTTTCCCAGAGGTAACCACTATCATGAATTTGGTATATACACTCCCAGTTCAGGTTTTTATATTTTTATTACACATATACAAGTATCCTTGAGCAAAACAATATAGTTTAGGCTAAAAATTATATTTAATATAAATGTTGTCATGGTGTACATATTCTA
The DNA here is from genome assembly GCA_023783475.1 of Daubentonia madagascariensis. Taxonomy (NCBI): domain Eukaryota; kingdom Metazoa; phylum Chordata; class Mammalia; order Primates; family Daubentoniidae; genus Daubentonia; species Daubentonia madagascariensis. The sequence goes on from JAKFHU010000487.1 coordinate 17,222,538, forward strand.
CAACTTTGTCGTTTTTGTTTTTTAAGTTCACTATTGTGTTTTCAAGATCTTCATGTTGATATACATAATTTTAGTTTGGTTTTTATAACTAGTCCACATTTCCTTAAAAAAGACTATGTTTTGTGTGGGTGTGAATGTATCCATACCCTGTTGCTTGACTTTAGGGTTCTAAATTTAAGCCATGTCTTGAGCTTATTAATTGTGTTCATGTCTTCTATATCCTTTGGTCTGCTTTCTGTTTGTTCCTGTGGATTTGTCAGTTTCTTACAGTTCTTTCATTTTTTAAATTCGTATGTATTTCCAGGCTGGCTGGTTAGGTGCATATAAGGTCATGATTGTTATTTCTTCTTGGTCATTCCTTTCATCATTATGTAGTTTCCCTCTTGATTTCTATTAATGCTTTTACTTTAAGTAGCTTTTTGGTTAAATACTTGCTAGGTATATCTTTTTCTATCCCTTCATTTTCAGTTCTTTGTAAGTTTGTGTTTGGTGTGTTTTTAAGAGGTGAGTTAAATCCGTTTACATTTTCTCTGATTACTGTTACATTTGGGGTCATTTCTACCATCTGTTTTTGGTTAAACCTTGCTTTTCATTAATATTTTCCTTTCTTTTATTCCTTTTCTGCTGTCCATCGGAACTCACCTATTGAGTTCTTAAGTTTCCATTTGATTCTGTTTTTATGTATTTAAGAACTTTTGTGATCTTTTCATTTATTTTCTCCATATTTTCCTGAACATATTAAACATTGATTTTTAAATCCTTGTCTGCTAACTCCAAAATCTGGGGGCTCTGTTTCTGTTGTCTGTTTTGTTTTGTTTTGTTTTCAATGTTGGATGTTGTATATTTTTTAAGTTGTAGATGCTCTGATGATATTTTTCTCCAGAGAGGCTTCACCTTCTTCCCCTGGTATCTATATAGAGTGGGGCCTGAAAACCTTAATCCATTTGGAGACTGAGCTGAGTTGTGGCTGGGTTACAGTTTGGGTAAGGCTCCCTGTTCACATCTGGTTCATTCTTAGGGCTTAACTTTGTTTTCTACCCCCACTTCCAGCTGAGAACCTGGTATATTTACCAATGACCTTTCTTAGCATATCCTGAATGCAGATTCTAGTCTCCTTGACACAGTGAGACTGCCAAAAGTTCCTCTCTACTTTTCAGAGGCTTTCTGCTTAGCTTCTTAGCCTCCTACCCTTCACAGCTTCAAAATTTGCCTTGGCAGGGTGAGTACCTGGCGTTATGTCATGTTTAGTTCTCTGTCCTTTCTCTTAACTGGGAATTTGGCATTTCAAGTCTCTAATGGTGTCCCTTTAGCCCTATAAAACCACCAAAGCTCTCTTCATTTCACTGTCCCCAGAAGTGGCTGTCTACCACAGTACCAGATTGTAAGCATCTTCTCCAGAATCAGCCGATGTCTCCAGGAGGCAGCAGCTTCAGAATGCAAGCTCAATTCCGTGGTTCTTTCCTCTCTGTGATCTTGGCTCCTGAGTATTGTCATTAGTCTAGCATTTTCCTATCTTGAGTTGTGTGGTTCTTTTTTTTAATCTGGCTTTTCCAGTTTTTCTCAGTGAGAGTGTTTGTTTGCTATACACTCTCCATAATATGTAATTTATTTGAGAAAACTGAGTTAGTTTTTTATCCCTTAGTTTCCCCCCTACATTTTTCTGATTGTATCCCTGTAGTAGTATTTTCTTGCCTCTGTGTGTATCTAATGATGTTTTACTGGATGCTGGACATTTAATTTTACCTGGCTGTAGTATGTGAATTGTGTTATCTTCCTTTAAAGAGGCTTTGTTTTGTTGGCAGGTGAAACCTTGTTTGTTAGGACGGGTGAGAAGTAGCCTATAGTTTAGTTCTACAACTAAAGCAGGATCTTCTGGGGTCTGTCTTGAATGCTCCATGCAACTGTGGCTGGTCACAGTTTAAAAGTCTCCCAGCCTGTGTTACCTCTGGAAGCAATTCAGCTTATAGCTGCCCAGTTGCTCTTTGCTTGGCCTGATGGTGTTTCACCCTATACATGCACTCCTTAGTATGCACCAAGGGGTTTCGTGAAGATTTCTGGAGTTCTTTTTCTGTACAGCTTCCTCCTTTTGAGAATTCTGCCTTGCAATTTCCAGTTACCTTAGCCTCTGAACTCTGAGAGTTTGTTTTCTCAACTCAGTGAAACTATTGTTCTCTCCTTTGAATCCTTCTCTCTGCTCTGCAGTCTAGAATGTACTTCAAGGCAGAAAACCAGGACAGTCTTAGAAGCCACTCTATTTGTTTCAGTCTTAAACTGCCTATTTTCCAGTTTTCTAGTTTATGACTGGAAGGTACATCTGATCCCTGTTACTCTGTCATGGCCAAAAACAGAAATCCTGTGGTGTCCTTGTTTTGGTTCCCCCCCCCCCCAAATTTTATTATGAAATTATTCAAATACAAGCCTGTGCCTTGAATTTTTCTAGGAGGGATGACCATAATGATTTCACTCTCACAGGAGACAGTTGGGAACATCTGTAGTAATTTTTGGTTGTCACAAAAGGGAGCGGGGTGGTATGTGCACCATGAGGGCAAACATGCTGCTAGCTATCCACAGTGCACAGGACAGCCCCCCCATAGCAAAGAAATGTCAGCTGTTGAGAACATGCCATATACTAATTGAGCTAACATTTGTAATGTTTTAACAGTTATGAAATCATTTTACCTTGCCTACAATGAAATTGGTATTATTGGCTCTTTCTTTTTAACAAGCGAGTAAATTTGAGGAAGACATGACTTAACAAAGGTCATACAATTGACAAGAAACTAGAATTTGAAATTGGGGTCTTTGATGGTAAACGTTCTACCATCAAATCTCCCCTTAAATAAAAATAGCTATACTATTTATGATTTTATAAAAGTGGTAGAGTTGAGAGCCAGACACTGTTCTAAGTGATTTTATACTCAAAACAATCTATCAGGTGCTCTGCTGTTGTTATAGATGAAGATGGTAGCAACTTGTCTAAGGTCACACAGCTAGTAAGTAGCAGAGTCAGGGTTCAAAAAGATTCTAGTGTAATGTTTGTTTTTATATTTAAATCTTCATTTGGAATTTATTTTGGGGTGAGGCAGGAATCCAGTTTTTTTCCCTAAATGACTTCTTGGTTTCCCTGATCCATTTATTGAAAAAAAAATCATTTCTCTCTCTCTTTTTTTTTTTTTTTAACTGATTTTAAAATGTCACCTTAGTTAAACAGTAAATTGTTGTATCTGCTTTGGCCTATTTTTGTGTTCCTTAACCAAGAGCAGATTGTTTCAATTACCATTACTTGATAAGGCATATCACTCCCTTCTACCTTTGCTTATCAGAAATTTTTGGTGAGAGGGAACAGTCTCTTCACATTTATTCTTCCCATTGTATTAAGATTATCTGTTTAAATCCACTTTGCCTCTTCAAACCTATTAAGTTTAAACCTTTCCCCTCAAACCTATTAAGTTTAAGATTCTAGATTAATTTGTAGAATATTAATATATTTAACCTTTGTGCTTTAATTTCTTGTTAAACTTATTCCAGGGTATTTTATTGTTATTACAATCAAGAATAGACTCTTTCTTCATTTGTGTATTTCTTAATACTAGTCATTTTTTTAAGAAGGTGATATTTGGAGAACAAGACCTGAGGTAAGAGAATGACCATGGAGTTAGTGGGAGAAGAGCAAAGTGCAAAGGCCCATGATCTGGAAGGTTGCCTGCCGCATTGGAGAAGTATAGCAGGGAAACTAGAGTAACTGGTAGTGTGAGCTAGGAGAGTAGCAGGAAATAAAAGCAAGTGAAGTCAGAGAAGGGGATGGAGGTGACAGGTGGTATAGGGCCTTGTGTGAACCATTGCAAGAACTTTGGCTTTTATTCCTCATGAGATGAGAAGTCATTTGAAAGGTTATGAGACTGGCATCTGATCGAGATTTTAAAACAAGATTTCACTGACTACACACAGTAGTTGAAAGTGGGTGGAAGTAGGAGGCTATTGAAGAAACCCATATGAAAAAAAATAACGACTTGGACCGGGTTGATTATAGTTGAGGTGATATGAAGTGATTGGATTCTGGATACATTTAGAAGATAGAGCCAAAAGGATTTTATGATTGGATATGGGGTTGTGATTAAAAGAAGGGAGTTTAGGGTGAATCCAAGGATTTAGGGCTGACCAGCTAGAAGTTGAGGAAGAGCAGGAGCTCAGGTTTGAACATGTTAACTCTGAGATGCCTTTTAAGTCTAAGTAGAGATGTTGAGTGGGCAGTTAAATGTACAAGTCTGAAATTATGTTACTTGATTTCCTAATATTGAATAATTTTGATATTTGGGAATAAATCCCCACATACTCATGTCAGTTTATATTTGTTGGATTTTTAAAATTTATTTTTTTAACGTTGTAAAATACACAGTTTTGTGAGGGTTTTTTGTTTAACATAAATGTATTCATGGAGTTTGGCATCTTGTTTCAATGAAAGTGTGTCTACATTTAACAAGTTTATCTGCAGAATAAATTCTAGGTGTGGATTTGTGCAGTGTGGGTATAAATTGAGTAATTTTAAAGTTGGCCAGGTGGTCTTTCAAAAAAGTTCTAAAGTTTATCCTTTAATAATAGTGTTAAATATATTTTTATGTACTCCTAGGTTATATTAATATTTTACAGTATTTAATTAAAAAATGAGATTGGTGTTTAAGTTACATGTGTGCATATGCCCTTTGTCAAATTTTAAATCAGGATTCCATTGTTTTCTAGAAGGACCATAGAAGCCTTCCTATTTCTTTATGCCAGCACCATTTTAATTGAATAGAAATTATCCGTTCTTTAATGTTTTCAAAACTTCACTGGGAAAACAGACTAGTCTGAGCCCCTGTCCTTTTTTAGGTGTGCATATTATATTCCCTGATTAGATGTCATATTGAAAATATATAAAATTTAAACATTATAGACATGTATAATGTAGAAAATGAGAGCCTTCCATACCCCCTTCCCAATTAATAACCATATCAGTGGTTTTGTTCCTCCACCTTCTCTCTGTGTATTATAAATGTCTTATTTTGATAGCGTCACTATGTCAAGACTTTCTATTTTTATGTTGGTTATTTGGATATTTCTCCAGATTATCTTATAGAGACTTAGAAATGACTAAAATAGAACGTTCCGTTTATAGATAGCTATAGGTAGCCAGGTTTTTCACCTAACACCCCCCTTTTTTTTTTTTTAAGGAGTTCTGATATATTTGCATTTTTAACCTTTTTCTCTTCATTAGGCCAGTCTTACAGCTTATCTAGTTTATTGGTCTGTTACTATCTATCTGTTCCTGAGGGTGGGTATGGAAATTTTAAAAAGCTCCCAAAGAATAGTTGATAAATTTGTCATTTCTAGCATGTATAATATTTCCTTTTTTGGTAACTTCTGTTATCATCTTAATCTATTTTCTTAGTTTTACTTTGTTATTCTTGCCATATTCTTTTTACTCTACACCTAAATGTATTAGCTTTTGGCTTAAGGGATATGCTCTAGCCATAAAATGGCATGTTGTTAACGTCCCATATGGAGAGCTATTTGATGTCATGCATTAGTTTATGAGGGGAAAAAACCATACTTCCCTTTTAAGTCTTCTTATTTTTATTTTTGATATCTTTTTGTAATCTCTTCAATATTGATGGTTTTGGTGCAATTTTTAGATCCTAACCAATTTTCCTAAATCCTCCCATTCATCTACTTTGTGGTCTGGTTTTCATCCCTGCCAAATTTATTTCCCCCTCTCTTTACTTTAAAATGTTATCTCCTCCAGAAAACCAGCCCTGGTTAAAAGGGGTTCAAGGGATATTTTTTCCAAAACAATACCAGTTCATGTTGTCTACACAGAAGTGTCATGTTTAGTTGGTATCATTCCCTTTCAGTAGCATCTCCTTCTGTGTAATTTGCCCAATCTGACCTTCAGCAGGACCTTTTTTGCATGCCACCCATCTATGTGATTGCCAAGAAGGAGGCATTTGGGGAATGTTGATAAAGACTACGTTCTAGCAGAGTTTTAATGTTATCTTTTTGTCTTTGTTCTGATATTGCACTTGCTTGTAGGATCCCTTCTCATAATGCCATTCTACAGGCAAGTTGTTTGTTTCTAGGACTGTGTGCTGGCCAGATGACTTTATGAGTTATGCTTTGGCAGATGCCAGACTTGTTCATCCTAACACTCAAATGTAGGGATTTTGTATTCAGCATGACCTGAAGTTTCCTCCTCAAAGCATAAAATTGTAAAAATCCCATCTTTTATAGGACTAAATCTTTTGAAGACTTAAATTAGTTAACATTTCACTCTGGACTTACCTGGAGAGGTTATTGATTATTCTGCCCACATGTGTACAAAGAAAGTTTAATAGAAATAATTTCTATCCTCTTGGAGTTAATCTAACACAGACTATGAAAGTGAACGCTCACGATACAAAATTTATTTTCATTACTTAGGCATGAGGTTTGTAACAATGGATTTTAGGCTAGGTTAAAGACTATTTAATGAGTTACAGTCCGGGGAAACTTGCCACCTGAAAGTCCATGAAAATGGTGAAAGCATGCAGGTTTTGTAAAATGTTCTCAGAAAGCAGAGTTTTATTATAGTATCTTTTAAGCCATCACAAGTTTGATACGTAGGTAAGCACTTAGGGCTTCAGGTGATTGGCTTTCATCATTGAAAAAGAAGCAAGTTTCCTTACTCACTTTGAAGGTCAGTATGTTAGACAAATGGAAACCTTGTAAGAAACTAATCAGCCATTCTGTTAGCAGTATCATATAGGTATCTAGAAAGCTTTCTGTGACTTTGGGATAACAGGTGGGGAGTAGGGTTTTCATCAGGTGCTGAATGGTCAGAGTTTTGTTTGGCTTTTCACAGGTTCACCGGAACAGCACAATCCGCTCTGGCTGTGATGTGAATCCCTCCTGTGCACTGTGTGGTTCAGGCAGTGTCAACACCATGCCTCCTGAAATTCACTACGAAGCCCCTCTGTTAGAACGTCTCTCCCAGTTGGACTCTTGTGTTCACCCTGTTCTAGCATTTCCAGATGGTAAGAAAGACCACAGAATATAAAGTCTAGTGAATGAGACTTAAGAGGGTTATAGGTGAAAAAAATCAGCCAAGGTCCAGTTGCAACTCAGGTGCCCTCAAGGCATCAGTTTCTATCAACAAAGTTGTCTTCTCTTAGAATTTTGCAAAAAGGCTGCAACAGATCCACCAAACCAGAAGAAGGTGCCATTAAAAGATTGCAGTGTGCTAAGAGATTTTCCTCTCAATCTTTGAGTGGCTAGGGAGGGGTGTGGGGTTTGTTTCCTCTAGCCGCAAGTAACCTGGTCCATTATACCATAGTATATCTTTAAAAATGTATTGTCAGCCGGGCACGGTGGCTCACGCCTGTAAGCCCAGCCCTTTGGCCCTTTGGAAGGCTGAGGCGGGAGGATCACTTGAGGCCAGGAGTTTGAGGTTGTAGTGAGCCATGATGACACCACTGCACTCTAGCCTGGGCAACAGAGGAAGACCCTGTCTCAAAAAAATAAAAAATTACATTTCAGATGGGAGTACATGAGCAAAAATTTTTTGAAACCACTGTCTGGATAGACTACAGGAATCCAGTGCTTTCATGATCTGTAATGGTTTCATAAATTTCCACATAATCTCATTATATGTCCCCAACCTCAGAAAGTGGGAGTTTCTTCTCAAATCATGGTTGTATTTTATATGTTAATGACTTACACTGTGGCTGTGTATGTACTTACTTTCCATTACTTAAATTTTAATCTCCCTGAGGATAATGGATTATGTTTTTCATTTTCTGTTCTTCATAAAGTCTCATAGGTAGACTGCAAGTTTTTGATAGGAGAATAACTGAAATAGGAGTCTGAGGAGTAAAAAGAATCACGTGGGATGTGGGGTTTACTTGGTGGTGTAAGAAAAAACATAGAAGTGAGTGGTATATAAACTTAAAGGGTCAGGTGGTAAACATTCTAGGCTTGTAGGCCATATGATTGATGTTAGTTTATGTCACAACTGCTCAACTCTGCCATTGTAGCACAATAGCAGCCATAGACAATATGTAAATAAGTGGACTGTGTTCCAATAAAATTTTATTTACAAAAAGTTATTGCCAACCTTTGTCGCAGAGAATCCGTCTAATAATTGACAGTTGATCACCTTAGATGATTATAATCCCCTGTTCTGTATCTGTTTGTGGAAAACACTAAAATGTTTTCCAGAGTCACTGAATTTAACCTTCCTTTGCCATTGGATTATATAGCCCTTATAACTTCAGTTATTATTTGTATAGCATTTTATGGTTTACAAAGCATTTTTCTCATATTTGTCTCATTTGCTTCTTTTAGAAATCTTGTAAAGTGCTACTTCAGTTTTACAGATTAGGGACAGGCTTAGTGAGGTTGTAGCTTATTTAAAGCTAAATGGCTAATGAATTTGAATGGCTTTAGAATTCAAACCCAGATTATGTGATGCCTGTCCTTCCTTTCACTACATTACATGTTCCTTCCCAGACAGGTTATTAAGAGTAGTGACGTTGCTACCCATTTGAGGATTCTGGCTACAGATAGAGCCACCAGGAAGACTTGAGTAACCCATTTCTTGGGTCACTCTCCCAGGATTACCGTGTTGAATTGTATAGTCTTATATTTAGAGAAGGATAACAGGCCTAGAGTAGTACTCATTAGATATCACCTGATAAACGTGATAGCCATTTCTGTGTCAACAGTGTTACCATGTACTGTTGCAGATAGCGTCCCCCAATGCCTAATCAAATATGCCCAGACCACCTGTCTGACATGTTCTCAGTATCTCTACTAGGAGGTACCCATTCCCTCTTTACACTTTCTGTCCTGCTGACTGCTGCCATGCTGCCATACCTTGCACTTCCCCATGCCATCCTGTTCCAACTATAGGTAGCAATGAGGGGGAAAGGAAAGAAAGATACTGAACGCCCCTTTCTATGGTCTTTATTATTTTCATTTTCCTGCCTCTAAATACTATTTATCTTTCTGTCTCTCTTTCTCTCTCAGACTCTCTCCTCCCCGCCCCCACAGCTCCTAACCATAGCCCTGGGGTTTGGACAAAGAAAGTTGGTCATTAAATTCTCCTTATGAGACTGCAAATGTGAAAATATATATCTCCATCCCAAGTAGGATCTGTGAACTACTATCTGTGAACTACTGTGGATTAATTAGACTTCTGTGGGTTGACCTGGAGACCTAATTGCCATATATAATATTATTCCTATTAAGATAATTTTGCTTTGATGCAAACAACTGCCACATTCAGAATGCAGTCTATTTGTAAATTAGAAGATTCCTAGGGCTACGGAGATGTCAGCTACAGAGGGCACCATTCACATTATATTCTACGTGAATAGAACCCCCTATATATTGCGATTCCCAGTATATCATCGTGTAGCAACATGTAATAGTGAAGACTAGCAGCTGCATAATACAGTAGGATTTTACTAATGTTTCCTAACCAGTTTGTGTAGTTTGTTAGGATGACAGCCAACTGCTGCTCTTTATCCTGGAGTTCTGTCTCCCACCTTGACCACACCTCAGCCACTCCCATTAAGTGTATCTAGGTGTGGTAGAAATTGAGGAACTGTGTATAGCCATCTCTATGTCTGGCTGTGGAAGGTGGAGGGATTAGGGTGCGATAACCTATTAGTATTCCAGCAGGAGGGGCTTTGATTCCTTATCGCCTCAAGTAATCAAGTCCAGTTTATCCTTAGTTGAAAATGTAGAGGATACATAACCTTGGGAGAAAGAATGTTAACTTTTAAGTTTGTTAAAAGGGCTTAATAAGAGCACCACCTGCTGGCCATGACGATCTATGCTGTTTTGAGAAAGCTTGCCTTGCCAAACTGCACTAATGAGGCTACTGCAACTTCCCAGCAGGAGGAAGACGTGAGCATTACAAAACACCCCCCAAAAAAGTGTGCTTGAGAAAATGGTGGAAAGTAATGAGCAAAGTAGTCAAGTGAATCATGGAGTGTCAAACCGTGGTGGGCCTGAAGTCAGGGTCTCTTCATTTTGTTTGAGGAAACAGTAGCTTAAGATGGCGTTAGTAATCCGTTTTATTTTTCCTGTTATTTACCTGATAAGGATCTGCACCCTCTTCTCTGCTAATTGCACTTTAACCCCATTGCTTATGCAGATACGGAATGTGGGAAGTCCACTAGCTGAATGGATCCCTGTTGTATTCTCTTCTATTTCATATCCCTTTCTTTGCTTACATTCAGGTCCTGATCCAGTCTGTTTCAGATTTTAACTCTTTGCATGTCCTAGGTATTATTACTTACCAATCAGTTAGTGTGAACTCAGACCAGAAATTCCTGTGAGATCATTTTTGTTCACTGACTGGGGAATTTAACTGGTTTCCTGTTCACTCTTACATGGAAGCATTTAAAAGGAAACACAGCAAACTTCTAAAAAAAGTCTAGCAGCCTGGGTCCCTTAAACAGTTTGTTATTATCTATGGCTGCTTATTCAGCACATTTAAAGGGGAAGGTGCTCTTGATTACGCTTAATACTTAACTCTAGGGCACAGAGTGGTGTTCGTGGATGGTGTTCTAACCATTAAGTGAGGGGAGGAGATAAGAAGTGAGGTTTTAGCCGTAGAGTCATTGATTCAACATGTTAGAGTTGAAAGACTCAGTAGTCATGTGATCTAGCGGTAACAAATAGATGTCCTTTCTTGTGCCTACTCAAATTGATCGTAGCTGTCTGGAGTTACCTAATTTATTGTTTGAGAAGAATCTGAAGTCTCAGGTACAACAGGAAAGATTGTTGTGAATGGTTGGCTTGTGGCTGCAGCAGATGGGAAGGTTGGAGGTAGAGCATGTGTGCTAGGATGTTGCTAACCCTGACCTAGCCCCCTGCCTCATTTTACAGGAGGTGCTAAAGCCCAGCTAAATGATTTGTTCTCTTGTTTTCTCTTCCTACTCAGTGATACAACTAAGACCTGAATCCAGGCCTGCTTATTTCTAGTTTGTTGCCATTTTCACTATAACCAGGTATCTCATATCCCTAACTCCTTTTTTCCCCTAGCTTCATCTTCAGGTTTGGGAGAGCAATGACTGGGGAAAATAAAAGGAAAAAATAAAATCACTACCCTCTTGGAGTCCCGTTATTCACACTCACAACCCTTGCTAAATGGGAGAACTACTCTGCTGACAAAGGGGTATCCTGGTATATACAGGAAGTGTCCTCCTCCCCTTTCTTGAGCCTTCATTATACACTGCTGCCCAGTCCGTGTTTTTAGATTATTCTATAGGACTGAGTGCTTCTAGACAGTGCTTTATTTCTTTCACACCCTTTCCCCAACCCCTCTGAATTAGAGCAAAAAATTTTTTACTATTGATACCTCTAAACTCAGTTCTTTTATTTTTTTTCAATTTTTTTATGTTTTGAGATAGAGTCTCGCTCTGTCGCCCTGGGTAGAGTACCATAGCGTCAGCCTAGCTCACAGCAACCTCTAACTCCTAGGCTCAAGTGATCCTCCTGCCTCAGCCTTCCAAGTAGCTGGGACTACAGGCGTGCGCCACCATGCCCAGCTAATTTTTTCTGTTTTTAGTAGAGATGGGGTCTCACTCTTGGTCAGGGCTCAGGCTGGTCTCTTTTTTTAAAAAATGATATATTTATTTTAGAAGCTGGGATAGGTGAATTTGTTTTTCAGTGTGGAAAAGAATAATTATGAAAGAAATTTCAGAAGACAGCACTGTCCTCAGAGACCTGTGTCTCAACACTTGGATGTGTAGCAAATAAAACTTCAATAGTTTTCTTAATTTGTTTCACTGCCTTTAAGTCTATTCTCAGAGAGATCTGTGGAGCTAAGGCTGCTTTCCCATTGGGAAAAATCATCCCTGAGAATGTTAACTATTTTATTCACTCAGGAGTGGTTAAAATTTTTTTTTACACTGCACTACTGCCTTGAAAAATAATCCCATACTCTCTATTTCCTTGGTAATAATTTGAGAAATATCAGACTTCACCGCAGAATCAAACCTCTCCATCCTCTGGATCAACAAGTAGTCTCACGGTGTAGTGACTAATAGTACGGGCTTTAGGGTTGTATAATCCTGAGTTTAAATGTTAGTTGTTATTTATTAAACCATGTAACCTTGGACATAGTTAATTTACCTCTCTGAACCGTTTCCTATCTTTAAAATAAGCATAATGATGCTTACCTCATGGAATTATTGTGAAGATTAAGTGATGCACTCATGGTGATGGACACAATGCCTGTGGAGAAGTAAAAAGAAAGAAGTAGCCCAAAGTACATGCCAGGAATAAGCTCCTGTGGGTGGCAGCTGTTTAGAGGAGGTGCTTTGCCCAGAATTAAAGGGCACAAAGAGTAGGGATAGGACCTGGGCGTTTGGGTGATAAATTTGGACTCACTTTGGAATAGCTAGATTGGATTTTCCTTTCCTATACTCTTAACCCCACCAGTGTATTCTATGCTAAAGCAGTGGGTATGAACTCTGGCCTGGAACTTTTGAGTGTGTCCCAGGTAGTTACTTATTCCCAGAAGGAACTGGGAGCTGAAGAAAAATGTGGTGGCCTGGTGGCCTTTAGGTTAAAATAACACTGGAAAGCTTTGCAGAACACTGAAAAAAAGACTCACACCTGTATCCATAGTGATGAAATTTCAGAATATTGAAAACATAAAAAGGAAAATCTAAAGGTTATAATCGTCACCAGAGGTTCCAGCCAAAGTAATAAGGCAAGAAATAAAAATAAAAAGCATACAGATTGAAAAGGAAAAAAATCTCTTATTTGTAGATGACATACTTACGTGTATATTATAGAAAGTCCTATTGAATCAGTGAAAGCTATAACTAAAGAATTTAACAAGATCACAGGATACAAAGTCATTATATAAAAATTTATTGTATTTCTGTATACAAGCTCTGAACAACTGGCAATTGAAATTTTGAAAGGTACTATCTTTTATAATAGCATCAAAAAACATGAAATACTTGAGAATAAACTTAAAAATATATGTACACAGACCTATATATAAATAAAATCTGTACGTTGAAAACTGCCAGACACTGCTGAAAGAAAAATCAAATAAAACCTAAATAAATGAGATACTGTGTTCATGTGTTAAAAGATTCAGTATTGATGGCAGAACAGATGAAATTTCTCCCCAAATTGATCTTTAAGAGTCAGTGTAATACCACAAGCTTTTTTGTTGTTTTTCACGAAAGACGAAAAGACAAAAACTAGACCACTTACAAGTAAATAGAAATCAGATTCCCTCTTACATACAACAGTGGATATTAGAGTACATGGAAGAATATAACTTTAAAGGTCTGCGGGGGAAATGGTTTTAAATCTGGAAATTCCTTTTTAAATTACTCAAGGACATATTCTTGGAAAAATAAAAAATGAATCTAAGAAAATGGAAAGAAAAGAAACAGTGAGTGTAAAAAATTATAATTAAGTCTAAAAGATTGTTGATTTGTGATATTGAACATTAACCAGTCAGCTAAAAATCCTCTGTACTCTCAAGGGTGGGGGAGGTGGTGGGGCTACAGAGGAAGGAGGGAGAATAGTTATTTGGAGAGAGGATGTAGTATTCAGTATAGTGCCTGATAACAAGTGGACAGGAAATGAATATTATTGAATGACTATATCCTGAGTAACTCCAAGCAGAAGTGATTTGCTTGTGAATAGAAGAATGACCTTCAATAAAGTTCATATAGACAGATCTTCCATATGACAGTGCTTTTCCTGCCAAGTGTCAGGCATACTAGGCAAATAAAAGAGGGGTGGGATGGAGGTCTTGAGCACTGGAGAGTCCAAGTGACTGGTGAACATACCTCACTTCAGGAGAGAGGAGCCCAGGGGCCAGGTGTGTTTGCACTAACCTGCAGTGTTTTGTGTTTCTTGCAGATGTTCCCACAAGCCTGCACTTCCAGAGCATGCTGAAATCTCAGTGGCAGAACAAACCTTTTGACAAAATCAAACCTCCTAAAAAGTTTTCACTTAAGCACAGAGCACCCATGCCAGGCAGTCTGCCGGATCCAACTCGTAAAGACAGGCACAAGTTGGTCAACTCCTTCCTAACAACAGCCAGTAAGTTTCAGGGAACTGGGGAACCCCCTGCAGTTTCAGTTATTTTTCATTCCTTTTATATTCTCAAGTTACTGATTTGCTATGCCAGTATGTTGGGGTTGGGAGAAGCAATAGACTGATACACATTCAGCCAGTTACTACTTCTGCTTGTCTTGGATGCTCTCAGATGGAGTTTGGGAGCTCTTCTAGACACCCTGGGTCTCGGGGCATGACCCAAAATGCTCAGTAAACAGCCAGTGATGGCATAGTATTGGGTTCATCTGTGGGCAGGCTGTCTTCTGTAGCCTAGTGTCACATTTCTCTGGTTCTGGGATCTCTGTGCCTGTCCTAGCCATTGTGCTATTTACTAGAAGATTCAGTCTTGAAGGACTATCCTGTTGCCCTGGGTGTACAGAATTGGCCTTGGGAGAACTCAAGAGCTTGGAATTCAAATAAGAAAAGATTTGAGAGAAGGTATTTCACAGCTCTTTTTCTGTTCCCCTCTTCAGAGCTGTCCCATCACCAAGCCCGGCCCGACAGGACCCACAGGCAGCACTTAGACGATGTGGGGGCTGTGCCCATGGTGGAGCGAGTGACAGCGCCAAAAGCAGAGCGCTTGCTCAACCCACCGCCACCTGTGCATGACCCAAACCACAGCAAAATGAGATTGCGAGACCATTCATCTGAGAGAAGTGAAGGTAGGGCCAGGCCCGTGGCACCTCTACCTGCAATTGCACCTGCTCAGGGCTTTTTGGGGCAACCTAGGCTTCTCTTAATTGCCCCCAGCTTTGTCCTTCACTTTCTAGGAAGGCAGAGTAGGGGGATGCTATTGCTTCTAAATGCAGGTCACTTCTTACCGCAGCAGCAACCTCTGCCCAGCCCCTACCTTCCATTGACCAGTTTGCTTTACCTTTTTACCATCTAGGCTTAGAAAGCATTTTTGCCTTTAGTGTGTATTGCTGCCTTTCCTAGCTTGTGTTAGAAGTAGCACTGGTTAAGATAGCCATGTATTCCTCTCTTTTCTGTTGACTTCTGCAGTGTTGAAGCATCACACAGACATGAGCAATTCAAGCTACTTGGCGGCCACTCACCATCCACCACACAGTCCCTTGGTGCGACAGCTCTCCACCTCATCAGACTCCTCCGCACCCACCAGCTCCAGCTCACAGGTTACTACCAACACATCTGTAAGTACTTGTGTGGAGTTGGCCGGACATTCCCTGTGCAGGTTACAGCTCACTCAAGTGGCTCTGTAGAATGACAGTACGGAGGGTGGCTTATGGAACCCAGGGCATTTATAGGAACTGAGCTCATCGTGATGTATGTATGTATCATTTTTAAGTCATAAGTGGTGGTATTTGACCTTCTGTTAAGTTGTTTTTCATAGAGATGGATTTATGCTGAGCCATCCATAGAAAGCTTAATGAAGAGAGAGACTCTTAAGGTGGTCTGTAACTATTCAAGATCTGTGGGGCTAAGTTTCACACAGGACTCAATACCATGGCCCTAACCCTGTTGGCCTAAGAAGTGAACATGAGAGGGAGGGGTGGAGGAGAGATACCTATGGGCATTGGAGACAACATTTGGGATTTCCTGTTTTTACTCTCCTGGTGAATGGAGATGGCATACTGAGAAAAAATACCGGGTGTTAGGGTGCTAGAAGGAAAGGGAGAAGGTAGAGCCCATGCTTTGTTATAGAGCAGAATTACAGATCTAGCAGGCCACCATGGCAGTACCTACGTGTGGTGTACTTAAAATGGCAGGCCATTTGGTGCACATGCATGTGCAGTTACACACACACCCCAGTCAGCTTTTATAGTAATGCACTTCATCTGGGAAGCTGTTTGCACAGCCATTCCAGGCACGTTCATATTAACTTCATTCTAGTATTTTAATCCCTCAGATGTACCGTCTTGGACACATATACCTGTAGCTGCTTTGTATCTACTAACAGGTCCTTTGTATAATAGTTATAATAGTGGTAATAGTAAAAATAAAACTCTGTGGCTATAATGTTTTTGAACACTTATTGTGTGCCAGTGCTAAGTGGTTTACGTGTGTTACTCCACTTTGTAGGCTTGAAAACAGAGGCATTCCAACATAAATTGGAAAGGCAACGTAAATTGCATAAGGCAAGGAAGCTTGTGAGGGTTGTAATTGTGATTCAGACCCAGGCAGCCTGACTGTTAGAGCCAGCTCTCCTACCATTACTACACAGTCTAAACCTGGGTGGAGGCATTGCAGAGGCAACTTATGAAACTCCTTCAGAGCTTAAATCCAGAAACATCTAAGCTTGCAAAATGTGCTCACTAGGCTCCTGTAATCGGGTAGGAATTCACATTGTTCTAACTTTGCTCTTAGAAATCAATCTTTTCCAAATGGCCTCCTTGCTCCTCCCACACCCACAACTTTTGTCAAAATAGATGTGTAGTATCCCTCACACTCTCAATTATCCATCAGCAAAGGGTGAATTTTAGATAACCAAAGTATATAAAAGCCTAATTCTGATAGAAAATCTGAACTCTGAGATTCAGAACTTGGTGAGTACGTCAGTATTTTTTCACCTGCCAGCCCTCTTGTGTCTGGGACAATGTTAACTTAGGCCCGAATCATATGAAAGTTTTTCATATTATTTACTGAGTACAAATTTTGTACATAGCACTATGCTGACCCTGAAGGCACACGTTACCAAATTTGGGCGTGGTGGCTCACGCCTGTAATCCTAGCACTTTGAGAGGCCGAGGTGGGAGGATTGCTTGAGGCCAGGAGTTTGAGACCAGCCTGAGCAAGAGGGAGACCCCATCTCTACAAAACGCAGAAAAATTAGCCAGGCATGGTGGTACATGCCTGTAGTCCCAGCTACTCGGAGGCTGAGGCAGGAGGATCACTTGAGCCCAGGAGTTTGAGGTTGCAGTGAGCTATGATGATGCCACTGCACTCTAGCTTGGGTGACACAGCGAGACCCTGTCTCCAAAAAAAAAAACACTCTGGATTTATTTAATAGTAAATATTAATAGCAAATATAGTTGTCCCTTGGTATCCATGGGAGATTGGTTCCAGAACCTCCCATGGATACCATAATCTGCAGATGCTCAAATCCTGATATAAAATGATGTAGCATTTTCACATAACCTGTGCACATCCTCAAGTATACTTTATAATACCTAATACAATGTAAATGTTATATAAATGATTGTTATACTGTATTGTTATTTTAAGGAATAATGACAAGAAAAAAAGTCTGTGTACATGTTCAGTACAGACACATTTTGTTTTCCCAAATAATTGGTTGAACCCGTGGATACAGAGGGCCAACTGTACTTGAAATCAAGTACAGAAGCTAGAGACACTGGAGACACAGTAGGGGGTGGGGATATTTGTGGTAGTGCTTCACAAAAGCCAGTGGCTGCATCAGAATGACCCTAGTGGCTTAAAAAAAAAATACTCTAAAGTTTCTGATTTGAAGCTGAGTATGGGGGCATACACCTGTAGTCCCAGCTTCAGCTAGAGTCAGAAGGATTGCAAAAAAAAGTTTCTGATTTGATAGAAGAGGGGGAATCCCACGACTTTTTAAAAAATAAACACTCCTTATCTTGCTTCTGATGTACAACCAACTTTGGGAACCACTTTCCATTCTCATCATCTGCTCTCTGTCTCTGGCTCTAAGAGAGGATAGTTAGACCAAATGAGTAGCTGACAGAATGAGGGGTCTAGGTCGAGGGTGAGCCGTAGAGCCTATTGAACAATCCCACAACCTTCTCCAGTCTCTTTCCCTTGAAGGTACTAACAGCAAGAAGATGCAGGGAAATTACATACCTGTTTCTGCCAGCAGTTTCACATTCATTCTTGACCAAGATACAGGGAAGGCTTTCTCTCTTGAGGCTTCCTTAAGGTGCATTTCTTGTAGAGGGTTATATAATTTTAGCAGAGATGTGGCAGTGGCAGAGGCCTTTGGGTTTGAGGTCCCTAATCCTCCTGCTACAGAACTCAGCCAGGCAAGATTCACAGAAGTCTGTTCAACCATTTTGACTAACCAGTTACCCTAAATTTATGAGGTCAGTTACAGTCGTTTTATTTGATAAAGAAGGACATTGTGGTCACCTGGAATTATAAATGACAGCAGCTGAAATTCTGGCCCAGGAAGTGCTGACTTCTACCATTTTCTGAGAATGTCCTAAGATGATGGGATGAATAAATTGTTTATTGCTCTCCAGGAACAGAGCATAGAGTAGTTAGTTGTAGGGAATGACCTCTTCCTCATCTTCCTTCACTAACCCCTTTCCTATGGGCTGACCACACTTGGTGGTTTGGGTGTGTGTATAGCCTCTTAGGTGTTTCCAGCTGTTTTGTTGCCATGGCAGCATGTTTGTCATCCCACTGTTTCCCTCTGGCCTCTCACAGCTCAGTTACCAGTCTCTGTTTCAGGATAGGGTATTTGCTATTTGAGCAGAAGTAGCTAGTAGACTTTTCCTTCTATCTAAGAGACCAAGCTGTTTTGTTTCCTGCTTTATTCCTTCCCTGGTCTCCAAACTACTGTAGATTATAGATGTCCACCTCTACTTCTGATATTGGATCCTTGGAAGTCTTATTTTTCCAAGAGTTTGATCTTCTTAACTTTCTATAGAAGCAAATTCCCTTTCTCCAGGAATGTGAGGTATAGCCAGGTCCTCCTCTTTAGTTTCCCTCCATTCATCTCTGTTGATTCAGCTAGAAAGTTCTCAGCTCTTTCCCTAAGAATAATAGAAAAAGGGGAAATCACATAAAGGCTGAACAGATGGTGGGTACAAATTTAGCTGAAGAGTTCATATCTTCTAGAAGGAGGTGCATTCATGACAACCAAGGTTAGACGATCTATTGAGATGGGCTTCTCCTTTGGGCATCTTTCGGGATAAGGTTTTAAGTGTTGCTTTTAGGGGCCCCCATGGGTCTAAGGCAGGGATAAAAGGGGGAAATAGGATTTTTAAAGGAGGGGGTTAATAAGGGTGTATATGGAGGAGTAGGAACCCCAACAATACCCACCACTATAAAATTAAACAAAAGCCTCTTTTCACATGAGCCCATGAAGGAAGAGGGTGGCTGGTGGGACTTAATGAATGGCAGTTACTCCTCGGGACCACTTAATATTTCTCCTGAGGACTTTGCTCTTGGAGACTGTCTCTTCTAGGTGTGAGCAGCCACCGTGGTCACTGCCCAGCTTCAACCTGAGGACCCAGAGGCCTGGTTATTGTTGATCGTGCTTTAAGTCTTGGATGAATGATTTGATATTTGTAGAGTTGTGCCTCCCTTTTAAACTTACCTTTGTCTTACAGCAGCCGGTAAGGAGGAGAAGGGGAGAGAGCTCATTCGATATTAACAACATTGTCATCCCAATGTCTGTTGCTGCAACAACCCGTGTAGAGAAACTACAATACAAGGAAATCCTTACGCCCAGGTAGAAGCCCTGAATAATTGTCCCATCTCCCCATTCTTCCAGTTATTGCCCTTTTTCCCTCTTCTCTTCTGACTAAGCTTTGGGCCCTAGCCTTGGGTTCTGTCTTCTTAGTAAGAGAAGGTCTTACCTGATAGGAGTTGAAATTTCTCTATATAGTTCTCTCTCGTTCCATTATTATGAATGTACCAACCAAACCAGAGGTGACAACCTGGCAAGGCCACTGGCCATTACTGGTCTGTAGACACGTTTTGTTAACACAGTGTGTTTAAAAATATGGGACTTGTTGTCAGCATCAAAGCAGGATTTCACATGTAAATCTTTATTTCTAGCTTTTGTTGACAAATCAAATTTGGCAATCCTGTATATGCATTCCCATGTAGCAGCAATCAGCTGGTACTGAATAGTGGTGGTCCCCTCTAAACAGGTTTCTTTGCTTGAGTTTGTCCCAGTCACCCAGCACCAACCCAACCCCAGCCTGCTTCTCCCATTTCTGGCCTTCGTAGGCATTTGAGTAGGAGGCCTATTTTAGAGGCCTCAAGGGATAAGGAGACTGAGCTGTGATAGGGCAGAGCCTGCCAGCAGAGAGCAGTGTCACCCGCAGGAGCAGGGTTCTCATACTTGCATGGACACATTTATCCTGCCCCAGGCTGTAGCCTCCTTGCCATCTCATGATTGTCCGTTCTTGGTTTTGCAGCTGGCGAGAGGTTGATCTTCAGTCTCTGAAGGGGAGTCCTGATGAGGAGAATGAGGAGGTAATGGCATGGTCCTTCTCTCTTAGAAGAACATGCGTGCATGCACACACACTAGATGCCTTGAGACCTGTGGGTGTCAAGTGCAAGTTTTTTGTATTTCTGTCCTAACTGGGAAGAGCCTAGAATGGGGTGGGGATGGTTCTGCTTCAGCTGGGCTTCCTGGAGGAAAGAAGGGATCAATGAAGCTGCTTTATTGCAGATTGAGGACCTATCCGACGCAGCCTTCGCCGCCCTGCATGCCAAATGTGAGGAGATGGAGAGGGCAAGGTGGCTGTGGACCACGAGTGTGCCACCCCAGCGGCGGGGCAGCAGGTGATGGGGCAGGCATAGGTCTCCAGGGCCTACGGATGGCGGGGTGGACAGGGAGTTCGGGCTCTGCCTCTGTCCATGAAATTGCCACTGCCTGGGCTGCTCTTTATACTCATATACATACTGGCCATGGCCAAGAATGTCAAAGTTCCTTGGTGTTTGTTGGAACTAGTGGAGGTATAAGGGTTTGTGGTGATTTAGCCAGAGGAGCTTTGAAGGCCTCGTTACAAGTTAACCCTCCTTTGGATGGTGGACTGTGGTACTGTGGTCCTGCTTGAAAGAACTGTCCCCCATATATACTTCACTACCCTGTCTCCATTTATTGTTAACAGTGGCAGAAGCCCTTGGGATTCTAAAGTAGAAAATTTGGGAGGCTCTTGTTTTTACTTTTTTTTCTTTGACTACAATTTTCAAAAACTAATTCTCTACCAGTATGAATTCACTAGCCACTGTGCCAGAGATTATTAGCTCCTGGCATTGTTCAGCCATGGCTTTCTCTTCTGGTGTTAGGTATGCATAGTTCTTAGTATAGCTAGCCCTCCAGGCAGTAGTGGAAGGAAATGGGATTGGCTGGATCCTAGGAAAAACCTGTTGGTGTCACTGTGCCTCAGCACCTGTGGTAGGGATGCTTTTTTCATGCTTCCCCCTCTCCCCAGTCCCCAGAAGTAGATAGGAAATCCTGTATTACCCAGGCACTCAGATTTGCATTCCTTGGTGTACAGGTCTTACAGGTCATCAGACGGCCGGACAACCCCCCAGCTGGGTAGTGCCAACCCCTCTACCCCCCAGCCCGCCTCCCCTGATGTCAGTAGTAGCCATTCTTTGTCGGAGTTCTCCCATGGTCAGTCTCCTAGGAGCCCCATTAGCCCGGAACTGCACTCAGCGCCCCTCACCCCTGTGGCTCGGGACACTCCACGACACTTAGCCAGTGAAGATACCCGTTGTTCCACGCCAGAGCTGGGGCTGGATGAACAGGTGAGGGATACTGCCTTTGTGTGGGGTTGGCAAGGTGGGGCATGGAATTGGGAAGGGACAGCACCTGCTGAAGATGGGTTTCATCTTACAGCTACCCCACCCCATTTTGAGGGGACAAGGGCCTGCTCTTGAAATTGACCTCCTAAAGGTACAATGGAATTGTGTTGGCCATTGTTGAAAGGGTGCCCACCCTCTGTGGGGTCTTCCCAGATTGCCCCAGGCTTCCATCCACAAGTTGGACTGTGGCAGGAAGCAGGCTGGGACTGAGTCCTGACCAGAGCACCTTGTCTGCCCACAGTCTGTCCAGCCATGGGAGCGGCGGACCTTCCCCCTGGCGTGCAGTCCCCAGGCAGAGTGTGAGGACCAGCTGGATGCACAGGAACGGGCAGCCCGCTGCACGCGGCGCACCTCAGGCAGCAAGACTGGCCGGGAGACAGAGGGGGCACCCACCTCACCTCCCGTTGTCCCCCTCAAGAGTCGGCATCTGGCGGCAACGGTCACAGCTCAGCGCCCGACTCACAGATGAGCAGGAGACAAGAATCTAAACAGACTCACTAACTATTGGCATTAAAGCTTCAGAAATCTCTGCGTTTGATATTCAAACATCATATGCCGGAAATTTTCACAGTTTTTAGTGAATTTAAGGAATTTAGATCCTACTTTGGCATTTTTGTTCCTTGTTTTAATTTTTTTGGTTTCTGTTTCCATGTTTTCTTGTCACACACACCTGAGCACTTCCTCCAGTTGGCAAACAGAAGTTCAGGATAAGACCCTGCTGGCCTGGTCCTGGCACATCCTCTGCACTGTTGAATCACTGGACTTACTGATGTTAGATGATCATCCCCCTCCCTCACACCTGTGGGCAGGGTGGAACAGCCACGTGGGCAGAGAGAATGGGAAGCTCCAGTTCAGCATTGCCTTCTTAGGTGAGGGTGGGATAGAGCAGGGTGCTCTGGGTTCTTACCCTCTCCCCCTATCTGTGGCTTGGCTTAGCTCTGGCCCTCCTGGCTGGGTCCCCCTGGGTTTTCTGTGCTGGGCACCCCCACCAGAGTCTCTTTGCCATAACTGCCAGCTGTTCTCATTGAGCTGTCAATGGGCAGAACGGCTTCCCCTGTCTCCTAGATCTTGGAGACCTGTTTTCATTTTCATCTGCATTTGGTCATCTCTGTCTTGACTCCTTAACTGCAGTAACCTAGCTGCGGCTGCTCAGGTTCCCACCATCCTGTTCTTTGGCACCCTCCCCTGTCTGCCCCATGCCATGCACACCCCCACACACACCATTCCTTCTATTCGGAATGTTTTTACCACCTATCCTGATATATGAAGGTGGGGTTAGGACTACTTAACCTCTGTTCCCACTCTCCTGCAAACCAGGGGATCTGGAAAGTGAGCAGCCAGCTCTCCTGTATAATTTTGTTTTCACTGACTGATTCACTTCCATGTTTCCTTCACATCCAGGTTCCTGTCAGTGTCAGTTAGACTCTTCCTGTTTCACGTTCCCCCTGCCTGTGGAACATGTCTGGTCCTAGCTGTGGTTTCCATCATTCCCCCATCACCCTTCTTTGTTAACCTTGTGCCTGTTTCATGTATAATCACATCCCAAAAAAGGGGGGGGAGGCCCTTTTTTTTTTTTTTTTTTTTATATAACAATAAGTTTTTTCACAATTTTCAACATTAGTGATTTTTTTTTTGGTTCTGTTTGCAAGTTAAAGGGTTTGTCATTGTTTCTTTAAAAAACAATAATGCACCATATCCCTATGCATAAAGTGCTTCTTCTATTTATAAGGTTGAAAATTCTGAATAACCCTTTTAGCATTGTAAAAAAACAAAAAACAAAAAACAAATTGAAAAAAAAAACCTTGTATTTTGTAAATATTTTCTTTTCCTGCTTTGAGCTGTGTAATGGCAGCGAAACATGTAGCTGTCTTTGTTCTATAGAAATGCTTTTCTTCAGAGAAGCTGATCTTTGTTAATGTCTTGATTCTGTTCGCAAAGCACAGACTAGTGCTTAAAAAAAAGGAAGGAAAAATTGAAAAAAATAATAAAAAAAAAAAGAGTTACAGAATGTTGTGTGCCAGGCTTTTCTTGACTCACTGTACTGGGTATACATGGTATATGTGGTATACACTGGCAGTGGTGGCAGCTTCAGAGCTTGCTCTGCTGGAGCCGTCCTTTAGGGTTCTCTGAGTTACTCTGAACCTTGGAAAGTCTCCATTCTGTCTCCAGGGAACATGGGAGGGTCATCTGATGGTCACCAGAGAGGATGTGGTGATTTTTAGTTGAGGGTAAGGTGTGCCAGGAGGAGAAGGGGGTCGGTCTGCAAGGATCATCCGCTTTTTGTTGAGTCAAAGTAATTGAACCACTGCCTCTTGATGTTTCTTTCTCTAGTGGAGCCAGCAGTATGACATTTTGTATCTATTCTAAATTGCTCTTTAAAGGAGATTTTACTTCTCACCTACGAACTTTTCTGGGGTTGGGGGTCAATGAGAATGTATATAGTTTGCATAGAGCCTGGGGTGGTTCTTGCCTGCTACCTGAGATGATTATAGCATCTTTCTTCTGAGGCAGCTATAAGTGCCTGATTTTCTTTGTACGAGATGAATAAGTAGGTGGGCCTGGTTCTCTCTTTTCTCACTTTGCTTGGCAGTCAGGCAAGTGAGGCTGCCTGTCATGGCTCCAAAAGCCATGCCTGCTGAGGTAGCATTTCTCCTTTGCTGGCTTATTGCTGCTTCTAGAGTTGCAGTTAAGATCATTCTACTCAAGCATCTGCCTGCAGTGGCTAAGCACATTAAGAAAAGCCAAGAAAAGTAATATTTTGAAACAAAATCTAAGGATTCAGTATCATGTCCTTGACATAAGAAGCAATAATATGAGGGGTTACTGGTTTTTTGTTTTCCTTTGTGGCATTGCTAAGGAGAAGCTATCTGGTATCCCTGTCTTGGTTTAGCAGAAGTATTTCTCAATCCATAATGTTCCAAAGGAAAGAGAAAAGCAGCTATGTAAACCTGACAGGAATCTGAGCCATTCATCCAGCTGATTGGCTGGTGGTGGTCTGCTCCAGCTCCAGGCCTCTGGACTAATTTCCAGGGACAGAAGATCTCATTTACCCAGTCCTCGACTTTCTCAGGTTCGAATACACTGGCACCGGTCTTACAGACGCTGAGTGCAGACTGTGAGCTCAGCCGCAAGGGTCTGTATTGCCCTTTGAGTTGGCCCAGGATGGTTTGCCAGTGCCAGAGTGAGAATCAACTGAAAATGAACCAGTCTGAGAACACTCCTTTCACCTTCAGGGCCCCAGAAAGCTGTTAATCCTGATGTACATCTTTTAACAATATTGTCATTTCCTGTTCTGAGCTAAGTTCTCTAAGGGTGGGAAAGAACTTGAAAAATCATACATCCTTTTTTTTTAAAATTTATTTAATTAATTTTTTTAAGGCTAGTCAAGTGAAGGAGTGGAGAAGGAACAGAAAATCATACATCCTATATCATTTTTTTGTGTTTAGAATCCATGAACAGAGACCTTCTTTAATCAGAGTAATAACTTTATTTCCAAATTCACTTTTACAGCAACAGTCAGTGTAAATCATTTGTTAAAACACACAATACACTATATGGACATTCACAAACAGGAAGCTAAGCTAAGATGATTTCACGTCCCTCCCCCCCTCAAAGTTACCAAAGAAATCATGGGACTTGCAAGTGCCAGAATTTGTCCTGCCCAACTTTGCAAGTTCACAGGGCTAAGTCCATTGTGAGGTTAAGACTCCAGGCCAGTGCCAGGGTAACCCTTTTCAAAGCTGAAGAGAAATCAGAAGTCTCATGAAGCCACAGATCTGCAGATGGAACAAGTTGATGGTAACCTCTGCCCTCATCCCCCACCTCTTGGCTTAACTTGGAGGAAGAAGATAAGGAGGGTGAAGGAAACAATCTCAGCGCTGCTAGAAGTACAGGCTGCGTGTCTGGAACTGGAGGGAGAGGTGACATGGAGGTGCCGACAGCTTAGAGGGAAGGATGCCAGGGTCTTAAGAGAGGCATGCCTGCGTGCTTGGTACCCCACAAGAGGACAGCAGGCCAAAGCAACCAGGTCTCCAGATTCCTATGCAAGCCTTGCTGCCTGCACCTGGCTGGGAAGGCCATGGGGAACTAGCTGGCTGCCTGCTGCGACTGGGAAAACCTGTCAGTGGAAAGGTGAAGCCACAAGGACATCTAACCCCATGACATCTCCTTCCCTCTAGCAAGTGTAGTTGAAATCATGAAGAAAAGGGTTACAGGGCAGTTTAACTGCTGCACTCCAAGACCTCCCTTTGCCCATGTTAACTATCGAACACATTCCTCCCCCCACCCCACAGCACAACAAGCAATCGCAAACAGGAAACAGTCACCACTGAAGTCAGTTTAAATGGAGCTACTGATAAAGTGAACTGAGCTTGATAGGCATATAGTGTATCCTGTCTAGCCCACCCAGGGACATAGGCTCTGGTGGGAGAAATGGGGGAGGGGAAGAATGTCCAGCCCGGGGGGGATTGTCCTCATTTAAGGTCACAAGCCAGCATCCCTTTACAATCTACCTGCCAGCACTGATCTGATCACCCTAAACCATGACCTTTAGGCTGACCCCAATAGCCCACCCCACAAGGAGCGTCCAAAGCTCTCAGAAGGCCCATGGTGCCAAAGAGCAGGGCCCGGAGACTACAGGAAGAGCAAACCACCAGAGGCGGGAGAAGAAATGCACCAAAATCAGTGGCAGTAATGAGCAAGCCATGTCTCTTAACAGCCAGCAAATCTCTACACCACATTTCCTTTTTCTTCCTCTGAACCCTTCACTTCTGAGAACAGCTGGGACTCAGAGGACAGTGGGGAGCCTCACAGTGGAAAGTTCTGGGCCCAGATAATGCCTTGCACAGAAAGCCCTGGCTGCAAATGAAGTGTCTGGCCCTAGGGGAGGCCCTGGGCTCCTACTACCCAGCCCCCAGGTTGCCTTTAACTGGATCCAAACCAGAAGTGACAGAACTGGGCCTGAGGCTGCTGAGTTTCTTTAAACAGCAATTTTCTGCAAAGGCAGCTTCCCTTTTCTCATGGCAGCAGATAGAGCTTGTGCAAAGTCAGTGGGCTGCTAGTGTTCTGGCCAAAGCTTTGGGAACGGCGTTCCCTGACTTGTCGCCCTTCCTCAGTCAAGCAGCTCAGGCCTCTGGGGCCCATCCAGGATGGACACTCCATCCCAATACCCTCTGTGGCTGGAGGGCCCTTAGTGAGGAGGCCTGGGCTGTCCCTCCTGAGAGTGAATCTGGCGAGGGACCCCAGCCTGAGGGATGGGCTGTCTAGAGACTTGAGGGGCTTCTGGGGGCTGTGGATCCCCCAGCTGGCTATTTTCTTCCTTTTCCTTGTGATGCAGTTGTAAAACACTCTTTCAGGACGGCTACAGGACTTCTCCAGGCTGTGACCAGAGAGGACCATCTTCATGCTGCAAACCAGGCCAGCGACAAGACACACCTGGCTCTCTGCCCTGCCAAAGGGAGCCCTGGAGAAAGTGGAGAGGGGGACACCATAGCTTCTGTCCTAGTCCTGTGCCTCAGGCCTTTGCAGCTGAAGGTCCTCCTCAGATGCCAGAATCTGGTCTCTTTTGGGTCCCAGATGCTGATGAAAACCTTTCAAAACGTGGGAGGCTCCTGCAGGGTACAGCCACACTGGCCTCCTGGAGCCAAGTCCCAGCATGAAGGTGAGAGATTCCGGACCCTCATGAGCATGGGTTAGAAACCTCTTTACAAGCATTTCAAGATACATGCATCCTTTTTTTTTTTTTTTTTTTTTTTTTTTTTTTTTTTTTTTTTTTTTGTCTTTTCACTATCATAGTCACTCTGGTGAATCCAAGCATAAACAGACAAATCCAACTACAATGCAACAGGGTGCAGACAGGGAGGGAAGGGCAACATCTACATATATGTTCAGCTGCTCCAGCAGAACAGACAGCATTGCTTCCAGCGGGGACTGGGAGGAAGAACCATTTCCAAGGGGGCATGTTCCCCTTTTTGGGGTGTGGAGGGCTGATTATATGCACGTGGAGGTGAACAGCGGCTGGGCTCTCTGGGAGGCTGGCAGTCCCAAGCTGGGGCACAAGTGGGGGATAGAGGAAGGGTGGGCCTGCCCTGGGAGCCTTGCCTGCCCACCCTGGTGCTCTCATTGGCAACCAGGACACCCAACTCCTGCTGCCAGCTCAACACAGGAAGGGGCCAGGTCTTCTGGGAGGAAAAGGCTCCCTCCACGTCAACAAGGCAAGCACGTCTAGGGTCATTGCCCTGGCTCACATCTGTGATGGGAGGTGGGGGCAGGGAACCAAATAAGGTCATCAACTCCGTGGTGAGAGGCACACCCGTCAGATGAGTGGAAATTGGAGGGAGAGACTGAGGCCCGCCCTTTGCGCCTGGACTTTGCCTTCCCTTGGCTTCGCTTAGTTCAGAGTAGGTGCCTCCTGTATCTAACTAATGTCCACTGCTGAGAAGGGGGGTGCTGAGGCTGGGAACGCGGGACGGTGCGACATGGTGAGGGGTACAGGCAGTGACTGGCTCTCACAGCAGACACATGGCACGGCAGGGCAGACAGAGGTGGCTGCAGTGGCCATGGGAGGGAGGGACGGGAGGCTCAGGACCCACCTCCCAGACCGCCACATACTCCAGAGATGCCAGAGGCCACACATGGGAACAGGTGGACGTCTCCCAAGAGGCGCAAGTCCTTACAAAGAAATCTAGTTAGCCCTAAAGTCCCAGGTCTGTGAGGTGGCCAAAATCGTGGCTGCAGTTCCAACCTTCAGAACTCAATAAATCAGAGTTTCCATGGAGCGGAGGGAGGCCCCTCAGCTCAGGACCCCCTTAGCTCAGGAAGGACCCCCACCCTGCAGGGAGGGAGGAAGAGGCCAGCACTCTCGGACATCAAGGTCAGCCTCCTCCAAGGAAGTAACCCACAGGGTGCCACCCTCCCGCCGACCATCCCTCTTCTCCTGCCCTCTGTCCCTTCTCCCACAGGCCGCCCTCCAGAGGGTGGCACACGGACCGCAGCCGACCCCGGCCACCAAGGGCAGGAGGCCTCCGGGTCTGAGCTGCTGTGGGGCGGCAAAGGCCTTCGCCCTGCCCGCTGCTCTCCCGGCGGCGCCCGGCAGGGGACAGCGTCGCATCTCCCACTCCCCCAGCGAGGTCCCTCCTCTCCCGCCCCCTCATCCTTCCTCTCCCCTGCCCACCCCCGCCTCGGCCTCCCGCCGCCCCCCCGCCCCCCCCCCCGCCCGTCACACTCACACAAGGTTGACATCATCTGCCTGTGGCTCCACGAACACACCAAGTTTCCAATCCTTTGTTGCTGCCGCTGCCTCTGTGACACCCCCAGGACGGGGCCAGAGGCGGCGGGCACCCCCCGTCCCTTGAAATTCCCCAGAAGCAGCCTGCAGAGCCTCTCCTTCTCCCTCTTCTACTCAGAGGGGGGAAAAAAAAAGAATCAGAAGGAATTGCCCAAGGAAATGTTGGGTGTGGCCACGTTTACTGAGTGCCTTTTTAAAAAATATTTTATTATTAGCCCACCCATCAATTTGGAAAGATGAAATTTGCTCTTATTCCCATCACTGATTTTGAGGTCCCGAGCCACAGCCGAGCGACAAAAGCAGGTTAGGAGATTAGCCGATTAACCGATGTGCCAGGAGCAGCTGGGGGGAGGGCGAGGGCCGGGTCATTGTTCTTTTTTTCCCCACACACTCTCTCTCCCCTCCACGATTACCGACCGCCCCGGGGGCCTGATCACAAACCCTGCTTGGCCAGGGACGCGGACACTTCATCCGCTAGCGTGGCGAGCTGCGGCGAGTCTACCATGTTGATGCTGCCCGTGGAGGAGACGTTGCTGAGATGCCGTGGAGACGTGTCCCCGGACACCACGGGCGACTTGTACACAATTTCCGCCCCGTGGTCCGTCTTGGCTTTGGCGTTCTCGCGGAAGGTCAGCTTGTGGGTCTCGATCTGCAAGGAGGAGAGGAGGGCGGGCGGGTGAGATCAGTATATATACACATATATTTTAATACATGTGGTAACAATATACACACGCTTTGCACTCTGGTTTCCAAACTTGATACCGTCTGTTACCAGTACACGGAGAGCTTCCTCATGCTTAGTATCCCACTACGGCAGATGTACCAAGATTATCTGCTCCCTTGTGGATGGATATTCAGGCTGTTCCAGTCTTTCGCTAGTACAAACCGTGCTGCGTATGAACAGCCTTGGATAACCTTGTACACACGTCCCTTCACACACCACGTGTAAGTGGACGCTAGTCGCAAATGAAAGTGTCGAAGGAGAAGCAAGAGAGGACCAAGGGATGGCCCCAGAGCCACTGGAGCCCAGCCATGAGCCACGCACATTCCTCCCCTTTGCCGGAGACTGACGAGGAATTTGGGGGTGGCGGCAACTGTGCGCAGCACTGGCAGGTGTGCCGCAAAACATGATCTGGTGTCGCCTGCATTCACTCACTCACTCACTCATTCATTCATTTCCAGACGAGGTCTCGCTATGCTGCCCAGGACAACCCTGGACACCTGGGCTCTAGTGACCCTCCCACCTCAGCCTCCCTAGTAGCTGGGACTAGAAGACAGTGTGCTTCACTGCTTGCTAGCAATTTTGCTCATCACACTAGGAAGATAGGGGA
Organism: Daubentonia madagascariensis; assembly: GCA_023783475.1. Lineage (NCBI taxonomy): Eukaryota > Metazoa > Chordata > Mammalia > Primates > Daubentoniidae > Daubentonia > Daubentonia madagascariensis. The sequence continues at coordinate 17,252,760 of JAKFHU010000487.1, forward strand.
CTAAATCTGAGGGGGATCCTCTAGGACCAGAACAATATCTTCTGAGTTTTCTGAGCCATCACAGAGATGAGTTAGAAACAGAAGGAGCCAAGAAGTTTTAGACTTGGACTTGGCTCTAACTCATATTCTTAGATGACTACAACGTACCAGGCAGCTTCCAGAACATTGTTTCTTTTGGGTCTAACCACCACCCTGGCGTGTAGGTGCAGTACTTCCATCCCATTTTGCTGAAAAAGAACTGAGGCCGGGAGGGCTTGCAGATCTTGCCCAAGTCACAACTCTAAGCAGAGTCAAGCCCAGAGCTTTTCCCAGCACAGAGAAGCTTCCAGAACTGGCGGAGGCCTGTCTTCACCCAGGGAATCACCAATGCCCAGGCCTTATCCAGACCCATTCAATCAGACTCCTTAGGGGTAGGGCCAGTCCCCAAGGCTGGGAGGCCCTTCCTTAGACCTTAAACCAGGGTGGGAGTAGGTGATGGAAACCACAGAGCCCTGGGCTTTTGCAGAGAACCTTCTCTACTTCCCCAGAGAATTGGGCCTGCCCCCATGTCCTTTGAAGCAGGCAGCCTCCTGGTCCCCCTTTGTTTTCTCACTTTTGATAGTGACCCAGGCACTGAGAGGTATTCCTGCATCTTGGGTCTGCAGAAGCACGGCAAACCTTAAGTCCACCTTGGGGTCCAGAGTCCAGAAGGGGTGCCATGGGGAGCCAGAGGGTGCAAGGTCACCATCTCAGACCCAGTCCCCTCTCCTCTCCTTGGCCTTGGGGGGCCCTGTCTGGGTGTGAGGTCTGCCCCGAGGTTCAGCTGGCAATGTCTGCTTCCAGACCTTACCAGCAGGTGCTTCTCCACAAAACTACACTGTTGGACATTCACGGCAAACACAAGACAGGACGTGCCTGTCTGTCTAGAAGCAGAGCCAGAGGCAGTGAGGGGGCTGCCAGAGGAGGGCAAGCAGGGAGGTATGGGGACTGGCCAGGGCAGGGGACTCCTGGCTGCCACCCAGCATGGTGTGGTGGAAAGATGGCTCAGCTGCAGCTTCCACCCAGCTGGGCCACCTCGGGCAGCGTGCTTTCTCATGCTGGGTTGGGTCTCAGATTCTACACCCATTCTGGGACATCCCTTCTCCCTCTGCCACTCCCCAGTCAGCTGCTGCGAGGCACTAAAGGCTGGAAAGTGAGCCACTCCCAGAACTTCAGGATGAGTGTGGGTGGGAAACCCCAGAGGGTACCTGGGGTGCATTTACGCGGAATAGAAAAGCCAGCCACAAGACCACATCCTGTGCTGGGCCCAGAGGCAGCTTGCTCAGGGCCACCCACATCCCTGTGCCCTATACCGTCACAGCAGACAGACACCCACAGCTGGACCTGGAGACTCTAGAAACCGCTGGGAACACTGAGGTCCAGCAGCCTCCGAGTGGACACTTTCATGACTGGCAGGCAGAGGCTTTGCTGCAGTCTGGATTGCAGCGTCATTGTTTTGCTCTGCCTGCCTAGTAATCCGTTTAGAAAATTGGGTTATGTTCCCATGACTTGTTCTTGCTTCACCAGAGCTGACTGGGGACCCCTACTTCCTTTGTGAGTACTTGCAAACCCCAGGGCCTAGGACGGTGGTTCTCACTTTTGACTGCACTAAAGAATCACCTGGGCCAGGCGCGGTGGCTCACGCCTGTAATCCTAGCACTCTGGGAGGCCGAGGCCGGAGGCTCGCTTGAGCTCAAGAGTTCGAGACCAGCCTGAGGCTCACTTGAGCTCAAGAGTTCGAGACCAGCCTGAGGCTCACTTGAGCTCAAGAGTTCGAGACCAGCCTGAGCAAGAGGGAGACCCCCGTCTCTACTAAAAATAGAAAAATTAGCTGGGTGTGGTGGCACATGCCTATAGTCCCAGCAACTCAGGAGGCTGAGGCAGGAGGATCACTTGAGCCCAGGAGTTTGCGGTTGCAGTGAGCTACGATGACGCCACTGCACTCTATCCTGGGCAACAGAGTGAGACTCTGACTCAAAAAAAAAATCACCTGGGAGCTTTAAACTCCAGATACCCAGCTGCACCTGAGACCAGTTGGTCAGACTCTCCAGGCTGGGAACCAGGCACCAAATCTGTTAAAGCTCCCAGGTGAGTGTGACGGGCAGCTAAGGTCCAGACCCACTGTCCTGGGTGTTGCTGAGAACCACATCAAGCCAGTCAATGCAGGATCCTTCCTTCCCTCCTTCGGAAAACTGTGCCAGCCTTTGTCCACATGACTTGATTGACACCTGTATCCACATGCAGCCTCCTCCCTGCCCGCCCTGTTCACCTTTTTATGCCCTCCGCCAGGGACGTGGGTGATATTATCCAGGGACCCGATCTTCGACTGGACTCTATCCTTGAAGTCCAGCTTCTCAGATTTTACTTCCACCTGGCCACCTCCTGGAACACAACACACACAAGAGCATCTTGCCATCTTCCTCTGTGGCTTAGTGGACTCAGCATATGTTAAATGACGTCTACAGAGCAAAGTGCCATGGGCTGCTTGGGCACAGCAAAAATTAGGGCAGATGCCACTGCTCTCAAGGGGAGAGGACAGTGATATAACCTTCATGTTTGCACGAGGACTTGAACAAGGGCCATGCAAGTGATTCCAAGTAGGGCCCAACCTTTAGGAGCAGGTAAGAATCTCCTTCATTTAGAATGTGGTTTGGATACAATTAAGTCCTTGCAAAGGGCTTGAGAACAGTTTGCTTCATCTCCCTAATAAGGTGTGCATCAAATATCTACTCTGAAAACTCTCCCTCTTGAGATATTGCAAAGGTAAATGGTAGCTCAGTCCAGGAGAACTTATTCTACATTCTAAGTTGGTTGGCTTCCAACAAGTGAAGTCTTTTTATATCAACAACCTGTAGACCACAACCCCACAAGACCTTGGGGGGTCAAAATGCACACTAAAAAGGAAAGACCCTGACCCTTTCTCCCTCCTTGGCCCTTAAAGCGGTGCCTAAGTGTGGGAGACCCGGCGGGAGGAAGAAATGGCCCACGTTCTTTCTCAAGAGGGATGAAGAAAGTGGCTCACAGTGTGCTGGGATGGCTGCACCAGTTGTGGGAGAGTTTTCACTGGGAGAGACGGTGTCCATGAGAGCCAGAAAATAATGAGACATGTCCTAGACTGAGCTCCTGATGGCCTTCTCATCCCACAGTAATGGTTCAAGTAAAGACCTCGGCCCTGAACAGGGCCTAATGCAGAAGTCCCTGCTCTGGACTCCCAGGTGGGAGTCAGAATACTACACCTGTCCTGTCCAATATGGTAGCCATGAGCCACATGTGGCTACTTAAATTTTAACTAAATAAAATTGGTTCAGTTCCTCAACTGCATTAGCCACATTTCAAGTGCTCAATGGCCATGTGTGGCTCACGGCTACCATAATGAATGTAGACTATTTCCACTGCTACGGAAGATGTATGGATAGCACTGACTTCTATACAGTGTGAGGTGGGGGAGCTCCAGGAGCATCATTTTCTGTTTAGACATCCCACAGCAGGGGCATGGCAGTTGCCCAGGCATCCCAGGCTGTAGCTGGTAAAGCTGGTGAAGTGTTCCCTATGTTGGCTGGGGACCAAGCTGGAACACCCACATAGCTGGCCTTCAGGGCTGGATCAGGCCACTGCCAGCCCTGGAGGCCCACGTACAGCCCACTTGGAGAACCATGGGTTAGGGTTTAGGACCAGCATGCAGCCTCCCTCATCCCCTCGTCTTGGCCAGCATGGCCCTGCTCAGGGGGGAGCTGGGGTGGCCATGCCCCCAGGCCCCAGCAAGTTCTACACTCAACCCTCTCCTCAATGGTCCACCTGACAAACCCCTCCTGGCCACTTCAGAAGGCATCACCTGGACAGTCCTGTCCCCTGCCACCCGCCCCCCCCAGCACCTTTCTGTCCCAACCCTTGCCTTCCACAAGGGCTACCTGGTTTATGGTGGATGTTGCCTAACGAGCCACACTTGGAAGTCACCTTGCTCAGGTCAACTGGTTTGTAGACTATTTGCACCTGGAGGTCAGAGAGGATGAGAGAGACAGAGAGAGAGAGAGAGAGAGAGAGAGAGAAGAGAGAGGGGCAGATGGAGAGACAGAGAGAACAAAATGGGATTATTTTATTATGGGTGTAACACAATGAAAAGCAGCTGTGTAAGCCCAGGCCCTGCTTGGACGGTGGTTCCTGTCTGCCATGAGGAACACACCCTAGTCAGGGTGGAAAAATGTCATGTTGAAATTCTGCCAACCCTGTCCCAAGGGAGTTGGGTCTTCACAAAATAACTGTGGGATTGGAGTGTCTTCAATCCCTGCAGAACAAAAGATGCTCAGGGGAAAACAGGGACGCTTTGTGTAAAAAAAGTTACTCCCTTTCCTGACATGAAATTGACAGATCACATTCAGACATAAAGAAAGAAACCATCAATATGATTAGTACGTGCAGCATTTGAAAAATCTCTTTGGAAAGGCAAGAGCTGTATCTGCTGGGCCTCGAGGAGGACAGGGCTACATGAGGACTGATTTATAACAGGAGAAGCTCCCACAGACCCCAGCACCCCCGCCAGAGCAATGACGGGTCACCAGGCAGGACCCAGAGCGGTTCAGTGACTCAGAGGCAAGAGCCAGCTGGCACCTGTGCACACGGCATCCTGGACGTTTCAGTCTTTACCAAAGGAGCAAGGCAACATCCAGGATGGGCAGGTGGCACAGCAGAGACGCCAACAGACAGTGTCTCAGTGGGCTTGGGCAGACTCAGACACACGCGGGGAGGCCTGTGGGTTCCAGGGCTCAGCGCCCTTGGGAATGATGATCCCTGAGCTGCCAGTTCCCCCAAGGGTGCACCCCGTGGGGACCCCAGTGGTAGATGGGTCTCCTGTAGGCAAATCTCCACCAAGCCATGGCTGTGAGGGGCCTGGATCACCGACTGACACTTCCGGAATCCCTGGGGCCTCCGCAGGGACCTCGTGGGGTGGAGGCCAGTCGGCTCCCCGCCCCAGAGTCATCCAGGAGATGGCCTCGAGTCTCAGGAGGGGTTTATCAAGGCCACAGAAAAAAAGAGTGTCTTCTACTCAGGTCTAAACTGGAAAAATCCCCAATTATTTTAAAGTCACATTGGCATTTGTTTATCGACGGAGAGTTGACAGACATCCTGGCCCGCAGGGTCAGTGTGGGAGCGATGTGTGGGGAGGACGATGACCTGTGTCCGTGGGAGGGCGGGGACTGGGCTGGGAGAGAGCAGGAAGTGCTGGTGGGACAGAGGCATCATTCCCTCCTCCCTCTGGCCTGGGCGAGGTCACTGGTCAGGGAGCGAAGGGTGGGGCTTGGTGGGGGAAGGAATGCATGAGGGTGGGAGGCAGGTGGTTAGGCGACTGGAGGCCGTGGAGGGGGCGAGCAGCCCTGCAGAGGAGCCTGGAGCCCAGCCAGGAGGCAGGGAGTCCCAGATAGGGGAGCAGGGCCTGCCTGCTGGGATGTCACCTCCAGGCTGGGGGCGGGGGCAGATCCAGAGCCCCCCAAGAGCCTCGAGGCTGACAGTGTGCAGCTGACCCCCACAACCATTCACCAGGAGAAGGGCTTCCTGGGAAGGCTCTCAATGCCAACAAGCAGTGGCCTCCGGCAGAGGACAGTGCCCCACCTGGGACATCTTGTGGCTCTCTGCCAGGTCACAGGCCCACAGGCCGGCACAGTGCAGGACACAGCAGAGGCCCCAAGGAAGTCCCCAAGTGTTCTGGGCACTGCAGCTTCTCTGGGCATCAGCTACCCCTCACCAGAGAGACAGGGTCACGTGGCTTTCTCACGCCTGCCATCTGCGGCCCCTGGAGCCAGACCCCACAGCCTCAGCGGCACAACCTCCCGCCAGCCCCTGGACAGGAGTTAAGCCAGAAAGCCCGCGGCCTTCCTCCTCCGACCCCGCAGAGTCTGCGAGGAAGCAGAGAACCAGGAGTCGAAGGTGAAACGGCTGAAAACGCGACCCGCACGTGGGGCCCAGGAACGAGGCCGGGCGGCACACGCTGCTCTCTTAGGACACACGGTGGGTGGACAGGGGAGCGGGCGTGGGGGGCAGAGGAGACACTCAGCAGACACTGGCGAGGAAGCGTTAATAAAGCCCCATGCAGCAGCCGCAGGGCAAGCGCTCCTACTCCCCGGCTACAGCGGGCTCAGAGGCAGACGCCGGCCCGGTGCCCGGGCGGGAGGCAGCAGCACATTGCAAGAATAAACCCTCTGGCTGGATGCGGAAGGGGGTGCCTGCCGCCCAGGCCGGCCACTTTCTGGAGGGAGCCGGCCCAGGGCTGCAGCGGTCACAGGGCACTGCCAGCCCGGCCGGGCACCTGCTCTCAGAAACCAAGGCCCCCCTGGGGTGGGCCTCAAAGGTCTTGAAGCTCCAGCTCCCCAGGGTGTTGAAAGTTTGCTCATGGCTGGGGCTGACCGAGAGCACTGCGGAGCGAGGAGGGCGTCAGGGAGCAAGGTGCGAGCCGCAGCATGGCCAGTGAACATGGACCAGCCGGGAAGATGACAGAGCCTCTGAGTCCATCCAGTGGGTAGGTAGGAAGTGAGGACCTGAGCCACAGATCTCACAGGGACACCCCACTGAGGATGCAGAGTGTCCCCAGGGACATTTGGAGGAGGCCAAATATAAATGGGCCAAAAGCAGTATTTCTCTGTCAAACTCCGACTGCAGGCAGAGTGACCTGTCACACTCTGGTTTGGCTCTTTGTACTGCAGCCTCTGCCAGAGGGTGGAGCAGGTTTTAAACATAAGTCAAGAGGCTTTGGAATCGGCTCCTCCCTTGGATGTGGAAGAGACACAACTGAGTAGAGACTGGACACTTTTTGGTCTGACGTAGGACAGGAAGACCCTTGTGTCCTCTCATCAGAACAAACAGGCCACCTGTCCACAGTGGAGCCACTCAACGGGAACCTGCCCAGGTGACAGGGGAGGAGGTGACAGCCCAGTCTTAGGTGCCACCACCTTCAGCCCAACTTGCAGTGGGCTGTGGGGCTTCTGGGGCAGGGCTGGGCGTGAGTGAGTCGTGAGTGAGTCAGGATTACGCCCTGGGGACCCGGCTTCCCAGAGAGGGGCTTGAGGGAGGGTCCATCCCCTTCCCCATTATACCTATGTGGCCTGCGCAGGCCCGGGATGGCCCTCCTGAACATGGGGAAGGAGGGGTGTTCCACGGACAGGGCAGTGGGGACTTGGGGAGCCTGGGCTACGTTTGCCTGGGGACATGGATAGATCCTGAGCCCAAGAAGGATTTATTCTATGCAATGTCTTGTGAGTACATGTACTCATGCCCCTTCCTAAAAAAAATCAAACCACAGCAGGGTGCAGGGAACGTGTGAAGGTACTCACACTGCCGCCTCCTGGGACGTGTTTGATATTATCCTTTGAGCCACACTTGGACTGGACGTTGCTAAGATCCAGCTTCTTATTAATTATCTGCACCTTTGATAGCCAGAAGAAAGGATGAGTGACACACCACTCCCAGACGCACCGCCCGGCACTGGCGCCCGCTTTCTCGACTTCGGGGCGGGGCAGGGCAGGCAGGGGGGTGGGGGGGGGGAGAGGGGGGCCAGGGCAGCCTGTGCCCAGAGGCACAGTCGCACCCCAGAGCGGCTGGAAGGACTGACGCAGGTTCAGAAGCGAGAACAGGGAGGCCTGGAACCCAGAGGTGAGTGTTCGCCAGGTTGGGATGAGGTGGAAACTATGCTCAATTACGTTAATAAATGAAATAAAAAGTCCCCCTGTATCTGTAGTCGCACACCCTGCCCGGCCCCTCAGGACACTCTCAGAGACTTCACATGGCTGTTCTAAAGTCTGTCCGGCATCAGAATCACCTGCAGATTAAAAAAAAAAAAAAAGAAATCCAGACCCTACCCATGACCTAGAACTGGAAACTTGAGGAGTCTGGCTTACGTCTCTACACTTTTGACAAGTTCCTTGGTGGCTCTGACGCGCAGCCAGGTTTGAGAACTCCTACAGCCTTGTGAAGACGACAAGCACAGACTGTGCCCTCTGTCTGAGGGCTCTGTCTTGAGGAAGGTGGCAAGTGCCCTCTCCTTCCACCCATCCACTAGCCCCCTCCTACCTATGATCCCACCAGGTACCCAAAGGACACCAAGCAAATGTTCCCAAGTGGCTTTGCTCAGCTTTTCTGTGAGCGGGTGTGGCCGGGTGGGTCCCAGATGACTGCATTTCTGGGAGGTTCTTCTTCCTCCAGGCACCAGGGAGAAGGCGTGGGGATATCAGTGTGTGGGTGAGGAATGACTTTTACCCAATATGCCCAAAAGCTATGAAAGGGACAGGCGCCACGGGTCAGAGGAGAGTTGTTCGCTAGGTCAGTGAGAACATCTTCCTCACCGGTGTCTTTCCCCTTAGGAACTCTGTGTTTGCAAACAGCGTGAAACATTATTTACATCATCACAGATTAAATAATGGCTAACTGGAGTTCCCAATGAAGACACAGCCGTGCCAATTTGGCTTCTGAAATTTGGAAAATGGCACCGGGACCTCAGTTGCTGCCTTTGAGAATGGGGTGGGCTGGGGGGCAATCTGGAGGCCCCGTTAGCACCGGTTGTGGCTCCGGGTCGGGACCCAGGCCCAGCTTCCTGCCCATCCTGGTTTTCTTCCCCTTAATTTTACTTCTCTGAATCTCAAAACCTGGGAATCACATATCTAACTCACCTCTCCATTTTCTTTTATGTTCCTTTTAAAAAAAACTATGTATTTTTTATTAGAAAATATAGCAGCATAATTTTGAAAAATAGAGGTTGAAAAAGCAAAAGCAAAAACCAAACAGTTTTCTTACCACCCTAACACAACCACTATTGTATTTTGTTGTATTTCCTTGAAGTCTCATTTATTCTAACTGCCATTATATATATATATAAAAATGACAGAATTATCGTGTACATGCAATTTTGTATCCTGCTTTATCAAGTAATATATTCTGAGCATTCTCTATGGTTTACAGTCATCAGAACATTATTTTTAATAATATGTCCCATTCCATTTTGTAAATACTGTTCCTCTGATATCAAACATTTGTATTGATTCCATTTTAAATAATACAAACAGCCTCCCATGAACATCTTTCTGCAAGGAATTTTTTCCATATTATGGGTTTTTATAGCATAGAGTCCTGGAATAGAATTTCTGGGGCAAAGTTATAAATATTCTAAAAACTCTCAGTACAACTCTCCAAATGACTTTCTAAAAGGGCTGGATTAATTTTCCCGGTGAGCACTTTTGAGAAAGCCAGCTTCCCATATTGCTGCCAGCACTGTATTTAAAACATTGTTTTGCTTATTTCTTGACCAAAACAAGTGAAACTGCATTGTTGGCTTATTCTGCATTTCTCTGATTATTACTGAAATCGCTCCTTTACCTTTTTGCTGGTAGGTGTATTTTTTTTTCCAACATACAAATGTTTACATTTTTATGTACTCAAATTCTTCTTTTGTAATTTCTACTCTGGTTTTTAAATGTAAAAACCACCCCTCCTTTAGCACTGGATAAATATCTCATTCCATGCCCCTTTCCTACCCACCATCCCCCTCCTCATGGACAAAGAGGCCATTTGAGGCCCAGAGAGGTTCAGCAACTTTCCCAAGTCAGAAGAAGCCACACAAGAATCCAGACCCAGGCGTTTGTGTAGCCACAGGCTATCTATGTGACAACAAAGTTTTCCTGGCCTGTCCTCAAGGCTATTGCCTCATAAATCAAATAAAAACAATACTTCCTGGTGAACACTGAAATTCTCTCCTGACATCAGGGATACACTACAACAGGGCCTCAGCCCAGGCTTAAGCTGGGTGAGAAGGTAGGACAGGCTTTCTCATACTGCTTCTCCAAGAGTCGCTGTCACCCTCTGCATATGTCTTGGAATCAATTCATACCTCCTTCAGATTTTTAAATCTGGAGGTGGTGTGAATTGATCTTCTTTGGGGATCATTTTTTATTTATAACTTTTCATTGGATAAGTCCCAGAAGCAGATTTGCCTGCTTTCAAAAAGGAATGGGAGCAGCTTAGAATTAGAAAACACACACTCACAATAATAAAACAAGAAAATTTAAAGAATAATGTTAGAAGGGGAGGTCACTGAGACTGACAATTATAAGACGGATCATTACAATTCTGAGCTTCCTGGAAGCTAAGGCAAAAAGGGAAACCTGATGGGTTATATCACTTTCCTTATCTGACAAAGAAAACTTGCCAGTTTTTCAAGGAAGATAACTTGTTTTCTGTACTAAACCATAAAAGAAACTAATCAAATGAATCAAAGGACATTAAGCAGTAACAGTGCCTAGAACATACACAGAAATGTTTTTTCCATGTGGCTTTTTCTTGTTCCAACCCCACAAAAAAGGCAACAAGCTTTTGTGGGATTTGGCAATAGACACAAGGATATTTACAAAGCAGACCTGAATTAATGTGAGTTGTCACATTAAGTTAACACCCTTTATTGAATCTTAGATTTACAGAAGGAAGAGAAAAGGGTAATGGTTGGCATTATGAAACTGGAATCCTGAAATTTAATTTCTCAGCTAGAGTAACATGTACATATTGCACCTCCGCCCTGGGTAGACACTGAGAATACCCATCAGAAAACAGAACAATGATTTGGAAGCTCTAAAGTTTGATCAGGGGAACTCCTAGTTAGGGGAGAAATTTCTGTGGTCAGGGTTTGACCCTAGAGGAGAGGCCATGGTGAGGTGGTGCTGGGGGTGGGTCCACTTGGTTTAATCCATTTCCCGGAGGACTCAAAGCAGTCCCAAACCCTCGCTAGACCTTGATCTGGTTCTGTTTGGGTTCAGATCTCTGGAGGCTGCTCCAAAGGGCCTAACTCTCCCTTCCTGGCCCCAAGCCTCCAGGCACCCCACCCCACAGAAGCTCCCAGGCTGGCCCAGGGTTGGCCTGTCCCTGGCACTTGCAGGGCTGGGCTTCACCTAACCAGGCCCAGTGCAATGCTCCAGCAGGAGTTTAACCTGGGGTGGGCACTGGACGCCCACACAAGCCTTCTCTTCAAGTCCAAGGTATTCAGCCTGGGAACTGGCACAGGAGAACCTAGTCCTGCCAAGTCAACTGCCCAAAGAAGGGATCGAATAACAGGGGAGAGTCACTTTTAGAATTATTTACACTGTCCTTTAAACAGTGACTGCCCCCAGCTCTTTAAAATGATTTGGTTTACACAAGATTTTTCAGAAGCACAGAGGTACAGGGAGCGGTGCCCAAAGTATCAGCATTACAGGGCTGTCCCTAGAGGAGGGTCCCTCAGTTCACTGCAGGCAAATTATCCCAGGTACAAATTCACTTTATTTATTCCACATACATGTTGTATGCTTTTTATTTTTTTAAGAGATGGGGTCTCGCTATGTTCTCTAGGCTGGTCTTGAACTCATGGGCTCAAGTGATCCTCCCGCCTGGGCCTGTGAGTCACTACGCGTATGCTTTTAAAAGTGACAACTGGGACTTTGTTAATAAGTATATTTTAAAAACACTTCAGTTCTCTGTAATGGTCAGTGGTAAATGAGAAGGGGAGAGAAATGGATCAGAGAGATGGGCAGAGGTGAACGGGAACACGAGCAGACAGACACACGCTTCATTAAAGAGAAGAAAAGATCGCAGAACCAAGCAACAGCCACCCAGGCGGAGTCCAAGAACGGAGACCGACGTTTGCGGCATCCCATCGCCATCTGGCGGCCGCCTAGAACATTGCAGACCAGGTTCTGTCCTGCCTCAGGCCTTCACATCCAAACTACTGGCCTGGACATCCTCAAGGGAAGTGACTTTAGCTCCATCTGCTCAGAGCCAACCAGGCCGCCCCCATGCTCAGGCCCCGGTGCCCTTTCCTGGCCATGACCCTGAACACTCCTGGCAGCCACAGGGACGCCCAGTTCTCCTAACCATGCAGCCTGGGACCTGTGTGAGCAACTTCTCCACTGTTCCCCACCGACCACACAGAGGGGCTGGTGGGGTGGGGCCCCCACCCGCCCAGCAGGTGCCCAGAGCCTGCCCACCTCAATCCCCATGGCCCACTGACAGCTGAGCCGCGCCTGGCTGCGCGGGTGCCCTCCACCCCCTCTTCCTTCTCGTCCTCTGTCCTGTCTGGTCCTGCTGGGGGGACACCCAGCTGCTCACAGCAGCCCCAACCTCTGTGCGGGACGCCCTCTACCAATTGTGAGCTCTCCTTAGTGCTCAACGCTCCAGCCTGAACACACGCCCCGCTGGCTCCACGTCTACCTTATTTCCTCTTGCTCTGCAGATCTCCGGGTTCCAGTTACCCACTATCCCTGAATGAGCAGCGACACAGAAAAGTCTTTATTGTCCAAGTATTTGTGGTAATGTTGGAGATATTTATACAATTAAGTTCTGGTTTATTACACTGTGGTTACAGAACAAACAAGTGCAATTTCTCCTTCTCAATATTACAGGTAATTTTCTTTACGGCCTAAGTAGTTTATTGACATAACATCTGAACTCTTAACATAGGGAAACCCCTGTCAGATAGTTGTGGGTTTTTTTTCTTTTTTTATATATTTTTTAAAAGGGGGGGCTTGTGAGGAGGGTTGTCTAGTTGCCTCGTTTTTTTTTGTTGAGACAGGGTCCTCATTCTGTCGCCCCAGGTAGAGTGCAGTGGCGTCGTTACAGCTCACTGCAACCTCCAACTCCTGGGCTCCAGCGAGCCTCCTGCCTCAGCTTCCCCAGTAGCTGGGATGACAGGCATGTACCACAACACCTGGCTGATTTTTTTTTCCTATTTTTGGTAGAGATGGCATCTCGCTCTTGCTCAGGCTGGTCTCGAACTCCTGAGCTCAAGGGATCCTCCCGCCTCGGCCTCCCAGAGTGCTAGGATTACAGTTGTGCGCCACCACACCCGGCGTCATCAGATAGTTTAATTCCTGGGATTTATCTGTTAACTTTCCCTTTCCAATTATATGGACTTTCTGTCTCTTACTTTACACCATATAGATATTTAACATCTCCAGTTACAACTGAATTTCTATCAATTTTTTTCTGATTATAAATGTTTCCACTTTAGAAAATTTGGGAAGGAAGGTGAAAACACAGAGAAAGAGAATCCTTCACAATCTCTATGAGTCACTATCAGCACTGTCATATTTTCTTTGTCATCTATATTTCTACTTTTTATATAGAGAGCAGGCATAAGCTACATAATTTATATAATGTTGTTCTTTTAATAGTATAATAATTTGTAATTTCTTATAATTATAAAAATTCTTAGGCCAGGTGTGGTGTCTCATGCCTGTAGGCCCAGCTACTCAGGAGGCCAAGGCAGGAGGCTCTCTTGAGCCCAGGAGTTGGAGGCTGCAGTCAGCTACAATGATGCCACTGCACTCTAGCCCAGAAATAGAGTGTGACCCTGTCTCAAAAAAAAAATTATTTTCAAAGATCATTTTTCATGGCTATGTATGGCATCACCATTAATTCTCTCTCTATTTTTGGACATTTAACTTGTTTTATTGTTTTGTTTTGTTTTGCAATTGTAAATAAAACTTAATGCACATTTTTGTGCTTAAAGCTTTTTCTGAATCTCGGGTTTTATTTCCCCAATTTAGAGTATATAGCACTTAGTGTATGTCAGGTTCTATGCGAGGCCACAGGGCCACCTGGCCAGGCCTTCAGTCTAGGCCAGAGGAAGGCGACATGAGACCCTTCAACAGATCACTGATTTAGTAGAATTAAATTATGAAAACTAGAACATTCCTTCGTTATATGCCCTGATTTGGACCCTCACAAGGATATACAGATGCTGATTTCACATCAGTCACACTTGCAGTGGGTAATTAAAAAATATATATTTTAAATGCTGGACCTCTGTCTTTGTCTGGATATCCCATCCCCACCCCCACATGCCAAACAGGGCTGGGACACACTTGGGGAGGGGGACACAGGACACAGGGCGTAGCCTGGTTGGATCTGAGCTAACTGAGGAGCCAGGCACATGGAATCTGCAAATCGGGACAAAGTCAGGACCAAAAGAGGCAAATTAATCACCAGATCTAGGGTGCACGGGAGGCCACGTAGTTGAGGTTGAGACTAGAGGTCAGCAGGTAAGAATCCAGCGACACTGAGTCTCAGCCTGGATTGCACATTGGAAACACCTGGGCAGGCCCACCCATGATCACAGTGGGGCTGGGGGAGGCCTGGGCACTAGGATGCTGGAAAGAATCTCCACCCCCCAGATTCTCTTTTGCAGTCAGGATGGAGAACGGCCGCCCAGAATTCACAGGCAGGGTCGGGATTAGGGTCAGGGTTAGGGTTGTGGTTAGGGTCAAGGTTAGGGTAAGGGTCAGGATTAGGGTCAGGCTTAGGGTTAGGGTCGGGGTTAGGGTTGGGGATAGGGTTAGGGTCAGGCTTAGGGTTAGGGTCGAGGTTAGGGTCAGCATTAGGGTGATGGTCTGGGCTGCTCTCTGGGCTCCCCACCTCACTCGGGCCCCTCCTTCCCTCAAATCCCACAGTTAGTGGACCCAGCTTGTTCTCCAGTGTGGCCAACTGATTATCTGCATTTTCCTTTAAAAAGAATTCTGTTTTGTACTCTTAAAGCAATACATGTTCACTGTAGCAAATCATGAAAACAGAGAAAAGTACATAGAGAAAATTGACATTTTACATTTTTTCCAGCCAATGATTTACATCAATCTCCTGGGGCTCTCAGCCTCTGCGTTCACTGACATACCGGCCTCCCGCTCTTCTCTCTTCAGTGTGAGCATCTATTCGAGGGGTTGAGTTCTTCTTCAGATTCCTACAGCTTTGTCCCTCTTGTAGCCAAACATACATTTATTGAGTACTTACTGGATGTCGGGCAATCGGTGAGGACCCAAAGATCTCAGTGCAACCTTCCGGAACCTTCAGTCCAGTCCAGAAGGAGGAGGCATGAGTCCCTCCAGCAGAGCATTTTAAAGGCCTTATGCACAGACCCCATATGCCTTTTTTTCTTTTCATTTTCCTGGAGATCCATGTGTCGGTTGTTCTTATGATTGAGGTTTTCTTCATTTCAGATAATTTCTCAGGCTTTCATAGCATTTCAGGGAGGCCGTGACCATGCCCTCTGCCACGTTCCACACTTCCTCTCCCCAGATATCCCAAGCAAAGCTGCCCCTTCTCCTTTAACCCTTCAGGAGATCTGGACGTGCCATCTCTACCTAGTGTGGCCAAGTCCTAACCTGGGGCACATTTCACGCCTTTCCACTCTCCCCATCGAGTCACCCAACTCCTGTCCCCTCCCAGACGTGGCAGGGCAGCCCTCGGGCCCAAGTTCCTGGGGGCAGGTCTGACCCTGAAAGGGACCGTCGACGGAATGGAAAGTTGTCTTCCCGGTTTAGCCCTAGTTCTGCTGCTCTCAGCAGAGCTGCAAGGACTGGGCCGAATGGCGCCTAAACCTTGCAAGCAACCTCAGAGGATCTCAGGGCTGACAGGGGAGCCACCCCCCACGCCAAACTCAGGGCTCTGTTTCCAGCGACCTGAATCATCCACCCATACAGGTGCAGAGTTAAATTAACCCCACATTCAAAGAGGGCTTGCCACCTGCACAGCCTGGCAGGGACTGCAGAGACACCGCACGAGACTTGGCCTCCACCCTCAGTCACGGCCTGGGCCGGGAGAGGCAGACACACGTTCCGTGTGGTCAGGGCTCTCCTGGGCTGTGCGGAAAAGGGAAATCCAGGAAGACCTCTTAAAGGAGATGGCATCTGAACCTGGGCTTGAGGGACAGGAAGAGATAGGAGGGAAGGACATTCCAGGCAGATGAAGTAAGCAAGGAGCGAGTGAGCAAAGTGCCCCCGGTGGGACACAGGGCAAAGCATGGCAGAAACCAGGGGTGAGTGTGGAGAAGGGGGCAAAGCCCAGAGAGGAAGCAGCGGATTCCTCTGAGGAAGGGGAGGTCACAGGGCAGAATCCTGGTGGGGTCAACATCCAGGACTAGGGGTCTGATGGGGGCAGAGAAGATTCCGGAGACCCAGACAAGAAACTGGAGGCAAGAACAGGGATGGTGAGGGCAGAAGGGACTGAGCCAGGGCAGAGGCCGGCATGTGGAGGGGTGACGTGTCTGCCTCAGGTCACGGTGCCTTGCAGGTGCTGCCTATCACGTAACGTGGGAAGACCCTGGCTGTGTCTGGACTGCAGTCTGGGTGGCTGAAGCATGATGCTGGGGGACAAGGGTGGGTCATGGGAGAGAGGGCAGGAAAGGCCAGCAGGGCACTTGTGACCTGAGGCAGACATGTCCAGCTGGGCACCCTGCAGAATGACGGTCACCATGGTCCTGAGCTGGAGCTTCTGCAGGTGGCTTCTGAGAAGTGAATAAGGACTGGGAAGTCAAGATAACAGAGCCCGTGGTGGGAGCGCAGGGGCCTTCCCATGACTGCGAGTTCCTCCCGAGGCCCCTGACCCGGCCATTGGAGGGGCACCCAGTGAACCTTTGAATTAATAGGACTATTTGCCATCAGGAGGGAGATCCGCAGGAGGCTCTCTCCTCCCTGCCCTCTTGTGTTCCAGGGAGCTTTCACTTGTTCCTATGGCCACAGGTGAGCCACCTTCCATCCTTTCATTGATTCGAGGGGGTACTCCAGGCACAGCTGCGTCTCCCCCATCTCTGTGCAGGGCCTGGTGCATGGGGCGCTCAGAGAGTGCTTGCTGGATGGATGCATGATCTGGACGTGCGTCCCTGTCCGACCTGACTGCACATTTCCACCCCCTCAGGCTGTAGCACTGCACCCACAAGCTTGTTCTGGCGTGGGGTTCCTGCACTGAAGCATGGGTTGGTGGGAGTGTTTGCCTGTGCATGGGGGCAGCGCCAGGGGCTTGGGGGCAGCTGGTAGTCACCATTTGCTTGCTGTAATGAGTCTCTATAACCCTGCTGGTCACAGCTGCACAATCTCAGTGGTGGAGAGCTGGCTGTGTAGAGTTTAGTTTTCCATTTTTCGAAATGAGGGCAAATGGTCACAATGTTCTACAAAAATGGGGCACACCCAGGACACTCCAAGCACTGAGGGAGGGGTGTCGAGCACCAGGTGCAGAACCATCCTGCTGCCAGGGAAACCCTCTCCCTGGGGGTCCCCCACAGCTTCACAGAGGGGTCAACTTCATGCCAACACCCAGAGCAGCAACCCCAGAGCCCCTTCTGGAAGGAGGCACAGGAGAGCCCGGGCACACACTGCAGCAGGAACTCACACGGCCCAGGACCAACCTGGCTGGGCCAAAGACCTGTGTTGCGTCATTGAGACCTGCACCCTACCTAAAACCAGCCTCTAGCCTGGAGCAAAGGTCACAGGACCCTCTGGGTTCTTTGACCATGAGAGGTTGCCTGGGTCCCTGAGGACTGGAAAGGCCCACGGTAGGCTCCATGGGAAGCAAAGTACAGGGTTTGAGGTCAGGGCCCTGATAGCCACCCTGCCCAAACAGTGACCCAGGCTCTGGCCAAGAGCGATTCAACAGTGCAGACAGTGACCGCTGTGGGGGAGGCCAGCTGTCCCGACTAAAAGGAAAATGTTGGCTCAGAGTTTAGTGCCCCAAAACAGCCCAGCCCAGAAGGCCCAGCACATCTGTGGCCTCAAAAGCAGAGCCATGGACCTCTGCACCCCACACCACCCCCTCTTCTCCCTTCTTTGCCCCTCTCAACCCCCAGTACCTCAGAATGTGCTTCTATTTGGAGATAGGACCTCTAAACAGGTGACTTAAAATGAGGTCATTAGGGTGGGCCCTGATCCTATAGGACCAGTGTCCTTATAAGAAGAGATCAGGACACAGAGAGACACCAGGAGCCTGCCCAGAGTAAAGACCACATGTCAGGGAGGAGGTGGCCACCTGTAAGCCAGGAGTGAGGCCTTGGAAGACACCTGCCGACACCTTGATCTCAGACTCGGAGCCCCCAGAACCGTGAGGAAATAAATTTCTGCTGTGTAACGGTGGTACTTTGCATGCCAGCCCTAACCTCAGACAAGGGACACAGGGACAAGAGTGGGGTGGCCCGGGCCGCCTCTGGCCCTCGGAAGCCCGTATTTCCCCACCTTTAGGGAGCCTGAGGGTTTCACGAGCGCCCGCTCGCCCCCGATAGAATTGATTGATCGAAACGCAGCCCTCCAATCTCCCCAGAATTGAGGATTCAAGAGAAACTTAACCTGAGCAGTTGCCCAACGGACGCCAGAGATGCCACCTACAGACTGTGTCATATTCTAACCAGGAGGCAGGCAGGGAACCGCCCCCACGCTGCGAGCTGCCGGCCCTGGAGATGCAGCCCTGCAATCTCTGTCACACCAGCAGAGGCTGAAGGGGGCGGGAAGAGCAGGGACCTTCTCCCCCTGAGCAGGGCCCTCAGGCATGGGGGTGACCTGATAAAGGATTGAACCACACCCCGAGCCTCCCTCCTTGAAGAGGTCCAGGGGTGCTGGGTGCTGGGCGAAGGCGGGAGCCCAGCCAGGGTCAGGGAGCCACACCCTCCATGCACCTCCAGCCTCCGCACGCCCTTACCTTCCCACCTCCTGGCTGGTGCTTCAGGTTTTCGGTGGAGCCAATCTTGGACCTGACGTTTTTCAGGTCTGGCATGGGCACGGGGGCTGTCTGCAGGCGGCTCTTGGCGGAAGATGGTGACTTGGGTGGAGTGCGGACCACTGCCACCTTCTTGGGCTCCCGGGTGGGCGGCGTTGGCAGGGATGGGGTGCGCGAGCGGCTGCCGGGAGTGCCCGGGGAGCCGGGGCTGCTGTAGCCACTGCGATCCCCAG
Source organism: Daubentonia madagascariensis (assembly GCA_023783475.1). Classification (NCBI taxonomy): domain Eukaryota; kingdom Metazoa; phylum Chordata; class Mammalia; order Primates; family Daubentoniidae; genus Daubentonia; species Daubentonia madagascariensis. The sequence continues at coordinate 17,271,482 of JAKFHU010000487.1, forward strand.
ATTTGGCAGGTTCACCTGGGAAGGAAGGAAGGGGTTGAAACCAGGACTCGGGTGGTGGTGGGGGGTGTCAGAAAAGGCCCCGGGGCCTTCCTGTCCTGTGGGTCCATTCCCAGGCTGACGACTGGGTTAGGCAGGTGGAAACAAGGTCGCAAGCTCAGCCACACCAGCAGGAGGAGGCCCTGAGCCCATCTCTGGAGAAGCACCTTCTCCCTGCCTGGTCACTTAGGGTCACTGTCCCTGCCTGGACACCCCGTGTCCCCGGAAAGCAGCAGAGTAATCGTTAAAGGACCACCCAATACCTCCTCCCAGAGAAGGGATCAACTCTGCCCCACAGTCCTTGGGTCAAGAGATGGGCTCCAACTAACTGTGCGGTCTCAGAAAAGTCACTTCCCCTCTCTTAGCTCAGAGGCCTCAACTCTCCAATATTAAATGGAAATAATAATAATTATAACACCTGTGAGGGTGCTCCAGGCAGCACTGTGTGTGAATATGCCTCGCAAAACTCTAATGCAATCCTGCAGGGCCTTTACCCTGAATAGGGCAGCTGCAGCCCTTAAGCCTGGGCCCATGTAACCCTTTACCCACAGGGTGAAGTTCAGGGCTCTGCCCACCCTCCCTAACTCCTCCGTGGAGTCTGGGTTCCTGTCTACAGGTCCCTAGCTCTCCAGACAAGCCAGGCCGCTTCATGCCGCTGCGCTCTGCCTGGCTGTTCCCTCCCCAAGAACGTCCTTCCCTTGCCCACTGCGCATGGCAAACACCAAGCACCGCCAGGAAGGCTGCTGCCATGTCTCCCCTCCTCTCCCAACACACTCTGTCCCTCCCTCCTCTGGGCACCCCTTACCCCCAAACTTGCTTCTGTTACTGCACTTCCCAGGCACCCACTACACTTCAGCAGTTTACTATTCTGTGTGCCTCATGGATCAGTGCTTCTCCAAGTGTGGCCCACGGAACCCCACGTCAGAATCTCTGGAGCTTTTGAGGAGGAAGTGGGACTTGTAAAATGCAGATTTCTGGGCCCTATTCAGCTCTGATATAGCAGAATCTCTAGGGGTGAGGCCTGCAAGACTGGTTTTTCTCAAGCTCCCCAGGAATTCTTGAGCAGTCTGAAGTCTGAGAACCCCCAGGCTCACGAGTGCCAAGGCGCTATGTGGCTCCCCCCAGCTCTGAGAGCCCGCGCTCTGCTGCCCACCTTTAAGCTTCCCACGGCCGAGCCCCTGCCCCCACCCCAGGAATCAGCTGGAACCAACACCTGCAGCCCCAGCCAGGAGGAGGGCCGCTCTTTGTTTGAAGCGCCCATGTGGCCAGTGGGCGACGCGTCTTGTCAAGTGAAGAGTAAGCACCTGTTTTTAGAGTTTGAATTTCCATGTCTTGAGTGTCCCTAAAGTAGTCAGGCTCTGTGGCAACAGGACAAATTAAGCCTTTTCTCCTTTCCCACATAAGGTAACAACAGATGGGGCCTCTGCCTCCAGGCTCAGCCCTCCTGCCTCCCTGGCGGTGGTGGCTCAAATCCTTTCCCCGCCTCTTACTTGCAGAGTGACTTTGGGCAAGTCACTCACCCTCCCTAAGCCTGTGTTTGGAGACTGGATGTAGGACCAGGTAGTGTCCAGTGTGGCATCTGGTGCTCACATAGTTAGCATCTCATAAAGGCCAGTGGGAATTTCACACCTTGGTTGGGGACAGTCCAAACCTCCAGCACCTCCAAATACCCCCAAATACCTCACACCACCTGCTCCCTGGCCCCCACCTCCACAGCCCTTGGCCATGCCCGTGTCCCTGGAGTACATGAGAACACACAGGATTAGAAAGTTCACCACACAGACATATCTGCGCAAACCACACACAAGAAGAGAAACAGGAGTTCGGACCGTTCCGTCCCCAGGCTCAGCGTGTGACACCTGCGTTTCAGAAGCAGGTCCTCCCAGCTCTAGAAACAAAAGCCAATGACCAGCCAGGCACGCAGAGGGAGTGTGCCCCCAGGTGAAGCAGGCTCAGAATTACCTCTCTCAGATTTTGCCTCTGCAGGGGGTGGTTTTCTCTGCACTTGCTTGGTAGCTTAAAAAGAAAAATCCACAGAACGCCCCATTATAATCAGGCTTAAACGGGGCCTTAATTGAGTTTTCCTGCGGCAGGCCTGCCCATCTAGCGCAGGAGAGAGAGGCAGGGAACGGGTTTGGGTAGCAGGGCCCATTCTGCTGGGGAAACAAGGTCAAAGGGACCCAGCGGGGAGGATCTGTCCACCTGCAGGCAGCCACCTGAGAGCAGGTAAGACCCAAAGAGAAACGCACGTCCTCGTTTCAGGTCGTTAAAAAGTATGAGTCAACTGGCGAAATGTTAAGTGAAAAGAAGGCAGGATCCAACCGTATACAAAATGCAATGAAAATCCTGTTAATAAGCCCTAGATCGTATGTATATGAGAAAAGTACCAAGCAAGAAAATACCAGGTGAAAAAACAAAACCAGTGGGCCTTAATGAGCAGCCGCCCTTGAAGGTGCCACCCCACCACACATGCGGGTGAAATGCCACCGCAAAACCACGCAGCTGGTGGCGGGCAGGCTCTGAGAGGCTCTCTCAGGCCAGGGAAAAACAGCGTCACCTAGACCTAGGCCAGGCTTCGACCATCGCCCACAGCAGGAGCCACAGGTGGCCTGGGCACCACTGAGGAGCAAATGCAGGCCAGACGCCCCCTGAGTCGTGCAGAATCTAAACCTAGCTGCCTGGAACAGGTCACCAGGGCAGTGGGAGAGGGGACATGCTCAGCCAGGCTGTCCCTAGTCCCCAAAGAGGGTGACTATTCTCAATGGCACCACTGGATGCAAAATAGCTTGACTGAAGCCTTGCCAGGTACTCAGAACTCAGAGCCCCTGGGCTCCTGTTTTACTCACAGAAGCCCAGGGGAACGGGCACAGCGTGCGACCGCTCAGCTGAGACTCTCGGGTTTGGCCGGAGGATTCCTAGCACCCCAGCAAGTTAAGCTGCCCAGGGGCCAAGCCCTGTGTGAGGTCACCCATGGTGACCTGTCCAGGCTGCTGCTCCGTCTCCAGGGAGGCAGTGCCACCCGTCTCCCCTGGGGACTGAAACACCCCAGAGAAGCCAGAGAAGCTCAGAGAAGCCCCTTACCTGCCACTTGATAGTCATGTGACTACATTTTCCTCCTGTTAGAGTCAAGCAAACTCTCAGAGCCTCACTTTCTTCACTGATACAAAGTGGGGATTCGATATCTACCTCAGAAATCAAAAGGTTGAAGAAGAAAATGTGCACTGCGTCACCTAGTTAACTGCAAGGCGATGCCCAGCTACCAGGGTTGTTAATGCCGGGGCATCCTCGGACCACGGCTGTACCTTCTGAGAGCGTCCTCTGACTAAGATTCAAGAGCACATGCTTCTTACCAGTGCTGGGCGGTGTCTTTGGGGCGGGCGGGGTTTTTGCTGGAATCCTGGTGGCGTTGGCCCCTTTCTGGCCTGGAGGGGCTGCTCCACGGGGTGTGGCGATCTTCGTTTTACCATCAGCCCCCTATAAACAATCAGGGCAGAGTGGTTTTTATCATTAGGAAAAGTTACTGTCACCGAGAATCAATGCCAGCCCCATCCACCACCTTGACTCAAAGTGAGGCTGAGACTGGGGTGACCCTTTGCCTACCAGATCCAACAAATGTCTTCTACAATCACAAGGGTTTGCTGGGCACACAGACCCACAGCCCCACCCAAATGCCAAGTGTCCTGTGACCATTTCCTCCCAGAGGAATTGTTCACATTAGTTACCAGCATGAGTCATGCTAACATATTTTATAAAAAGACAACAGAGCTTATAGCTATGATCAGGGTCACTGTCTACTCGGTGTCAATGGATGTGCAGGACATTAGTGCACCATGCTTATGTGCACACCCATTTTCTGACTCTAATTACGAATCTATTTGACTGATGGTGGTTGGTTTCACCAGAGGCCCTTGCAGACACTGTTTGTTGAAAACCTTGTCCAGGTAATGTTAAACAGAGCTAGGTCATATTCTTTTGTTCTCTCCCAAAACCCTTGAGCAACCCAGGTCTCAGTAACTCCTCAAGTGTGCTAAGAGCCCTTGGCAGTGAATACCAGCATCAACTAACAAACCGGCCAGAGGTCAGGAACAACTGCTGGCACAGCACAGTCTACTGAGTGTGGGCAGTGACTTGGGACTGCTTACCCAGGAGATGACCTTTAGACATAACACAAACTCAAAAAAGAAACTGACATTAACCAGGGACCACAAGATGGTTCAGAAGGTGTGAATTGGTGGGACAGGTGTTGCTGCATGGTGATGCTGTCCAACCCAAGTGAGGGCAATCTGGAAGCACTTGCAGTTATCAAAGTCAGGAATGGACAAAGGAACCCAATTAGAGTGGTGATTTTCAAGCCAGGGTCCCACTGGGTGCCTTAAAGGGTGCTGAGAGGTATGGCTCTGAGCCCCCTTCCCCTCCTCACCCAGAATCCTAGCTATTCTACGTGGCGCTTCTATGTCAGCGCTCATCCAAAGAAAGGTCACCGAGGCTAAAAACACACACATTTGCAAACCACAGCAGAGCAGCCTGGGTCTTTTCAAGGGTGGTTTCCTTACCTTGAGTTTCATCTCCTTTGCTCCAGAACTGCCAGTTCGGGGAGTGACAGAAGAGACGTGTTTAGGAGAGGAAGGTGGCTCTGGGCACACGGCAGGGCTGGAGGGTTGGATCAGAGGGTCTGAGCTACCAGGAGTGGGGCGTTTGGGGCTAAGGCAAGGCCTATTTTTCAGGGTTTTAGCAGAGGAAGGTGTGGATGTCTTAAACATAAACATAAAATCAAAATAAAAGTCAGCACATGAAGGAGGGAAACAAACTGAAAACTGAAAACAGTAACTAAAAACAAATAAGGCAGTAATGGTTTAAAGCAGTGATCTCCACGCTGTTTGGATCACGTACCCTTATCAGCCCTTCCGATCAGTAAGAACAGGGAGATGACTGTGCTCCCTAATCATAGATGTATTTATCAGCCAAATACATATACTACAATGCCAATACATGATGTACATGATTAAACTTATATATGGAGAGTACGTCGAAGGAGATCACCAAGGTACCTGAGTCTTAGGATGTTTCTCAAGAAAGTGTCCCCAGTGTGTCATGTGTCAGAAGTGCCCCACTTGCTACTCAATTTCAGGTGAGGAGCTCCTGCCTGCCCACCAACCTTGGGTCCCCTTCTACCACTCGGATAGAATAATGCTAAAATGAAGATGGTGCCTGCCCCAAGTCTTGAAGATTCTGTCTGACACCACTCAGGTTCCTTACACACACACACACGCATATGATGCACTTTCTGATTAAACTCTCAAAACTAACATTAACTATCTGGTGAATCCCAAACTAGCCAATGTTAACTTCTGAACAGCTTCCACATAAGGAAAGAGCCTGGGGACAGGTGTCCCTGCGGCTGGATGCTCTCAGGGAGGGAGCTGCCCCCTTGGGCAAGGGCACCTGATAGATGGTGGCTGACACCATGGTTTGTCCTAACTGCCTCTGGGAGACTTTGACTGGGAAGAACAGGCTAAGCCTAGGGGCGTTCCAGGGAGGGAGGCAGAGCCACTGAGCTGGGTCCTAACCAAGGCGTCACTGGCCTTCTTGAGAGTGTTTCCTCACTGCTCTCGAATTCCCCATGGAGGTGGCTAAGACCCTCTCTGGGGCCAGCCTCGGTGAGGTGAGCCCAAGGGATGGGGCAGCAGTGAGAGGGGAGGGACACAGGCTGCGGCCCTGGGCTGGTGACAAGGAAGAAAAGCTGGGGCTGAGTACTGGCGACTGCTCCTTCCCTTGCTGTGCAAGGCCCCTCTCCACCTGGCCCAGGTTTGTGATAGATCTGACCCCTTACCCAACTGTGAGCAACTCCAGGGCAGGGAGGTTCTACCCATGTGCGCCGAATGAATGAATGCATGTATGCATGAGGCCAGTACTCCCTGCCCCCACACTACATGTGCATCATGACTGACAAGCAGCTGTCACCAACACTTCAGACATCCAGGGCAGAGCTCTCCAAGTCCCGGCAGGACCACTAGCTGCCTCGCCAGGTAAGGTCTTCATGACAGTGAGCCCTGATTCTGCACAGGGCAGGCACTTCCAGGAGTGGCCAACACACCACCGACACACAGAGCTACACTCTGCATCTGGAGAGCCTCTCAGGGCTCCACTACTGATTAAGATCCAGATGTTTCAGACAGAATTTATATTGGAAATTTGAGATACCTTTAAGAAGAATAGGTCTTATCTAGGGCCATGGGGGGATTTTCCAGGAAAAACACGGCTGTGCAGTTATGGGAGCATTTTCCAAGGTACAAAGTCATCAAGGTAGTAAACTCAGGTGAAATGGAACACTGAGGACAGGGAGGGTCTGGGTGAGGTTTCTGTGGCGAGCAGGCTGCTACATTTACTATCCTTGGGTTGGTTTTCAAACGTACCTTCATTTACTGTCAGGGTATCTTTTTTTTTTTTTTGAGACAGGGTCTCGTTCTGTCACCCAGGCTAGAGTACAGTGGCACGATCATAGCTCACTGTAGCCTCAAACTCCTGGGTTCAAGCGATCCTCCTGCCTCAGCCTCCCGAGTAGCTGGGACTACAGGCGCACGTCACCATGCCTGGCCCAGAGTGTCATTTAAACTATGATAAGGAAACTGCGATTAGGAGCATTAATTCATTAACCTGTTGGCTGCCCTTCCCTGGCATTAAGTATCAAAACAGATAAATGCTGGACTTTTGAAAGCCTGCACAAAAATACAAAGCACTTTAGATAACAGTTGTGTACTTTAGCGACAAATGCTCTCCATGTCACGTGTGGGAACGAGCTCAGATGTCACACACAGAGCACAGCTTCTCCATAAACTTGACTGGCACCGTCACTTACCTTGGTTTTTTTGTCATCGTTTCCAGTCCCATCTTTGCCTTTACTGACCATGCGAGCTGATAAAATAGAAAATGAGAGTGTATGTTACACCCCCTTTCACAGGTCACAGGAAGAGCCAGCTGCAGCTAGGCTGGGTTTCTCCAGGATGACTCCATGTTCCGTTTAGTTGGGTCTGCTGGAAACCCCACGGGTTTTTTTTCTCCTTGAATCTGCTAGGTCTCCCATTGTTAGTATGAACACAGCACACTGGGTCATTGCTTGGGGCAACCTGGCAAGGAGGGCAGCAGGCTGGCCGAGGGTGGGGCCATGCAGAAGGGACGCAGTGGAAACTGTCACGGGCACAGAGGCTGTCTAGGGAAGGTGGACAGTGCAGGCTCCCCCACCCACAGGCTCCTTCCGGGTCTCTGCCAGGGTCAGCCCCACCCAGTGGGGGCCAACCCCACTCCACGGATGGGGTTAGCTCAGCCAGGTTCTGGCCTCCTGCAAGATCCAAGGGTCAGGGTGGGCGAGCTGTCTGCCCTGTGGCCAGGTTGGCCTTGGTTTCCTATGAGGTTCGTTCCTGTACCCTCTCAGGCCTTGGGGACTGACTGGAACCCCCTCTGAGTCCCCTGCCGCATTGGGCAGTCTGCCAGTGGTCCCGATGCCCACCCTCCTGGCCATCTCATGTTGACCACCCCAACCCCATTCCTAGTCACTTGCCCTGAGAATAGGAGACAGCCTGGTAGGGTCTTTGTCCCCTAGTTGCTGGTTGCACCCCCAGAGCCTGCCCCTCACCAGTGGGGCATCAGTTACCAGTCCAAGCTACTCCCAGACAAGCCCGGCCAGCCCTGAGCCAGCCCCGTGGGCTTCTGACCACCCACAGGCCTCTGAAGGGGACTATCCCTGCCACTTCCCCAAATTAGCTACACACTAGTTACCATCAAACATCCCATGATAACACTGGCTTCTATGTTTAGGAAACCACAGCCCTTGGTGAAACCAATCTACTGAGCCGTCTGCCAGCATCACCTCTAACTCATCCTTTTCCTTCTGTTGATAGTCATCATTGAAAATTGATTATAGATTTTCTTCTTTGGTTTCATGATCATATTCCCCTTGCCCCAAGGACAATGGGGCCTCTTGGAGCTTCTTCCTGGCTACTGTAGACTGGATTTCTAGAGCGACCAGCATTGATGATCTAGCCCAGAGGTTTTCAAAATTTACTGTGCAGCTGACCACCTGGAGAAGTTGCTAAAATAAAGACTCCCAGGACCACCCCGTGACTGGGTCGTAAGCCTAATGTGGCACCCAGGAACCTGCGTTTTAGTAAGAGCCCCAGGTGGACCTGACTCACATGTTTCTTCCTTTGCCCAAATCAACCAGCATCATCCATGCCACAACAAAAGCATCTGCTACATTGGCATTTCCCAAGTTGGGGTGGTACTGAACAATCCCTCTTCCAAGGGATGTTAGCAGAGGGGATCAAATAAATTTGGGAAATCCATACTATGTTACCTTCTCAGAGGGTCACAATGTGTATTAGTATATTAAAGGCTCTGAAAAGTCCTGCAGAAGCAAAACCTAAACTTTGTTTAGCCTGTTTTTTCCAAACCATTGGTAGTGGAACCCTTTTTTCCCCTGGACACACCTATTAACATCTGGTGGACCAGTACTCAATAAAACATCATTTCAGGAAACTTTGTAGCAAACTTTCAAGTCACAGTTATTTGTCCCCTAATGATATGGAATTAAAAATAGGATATAGGATATTTTTTTCCTGTCTTAAATTTTAAACATAGGTTCCTTTACAGCTACATTTCAAAGTTTTCTCTATAAGTAGAATCTAATCAAAATTTAACAGATGTTTGCAACTATGACCTTAAGCAGCATCAATTTCTGGGCCCTATGAATAATTCTAAAATACCAAGGGTCCCAAACCTATGAATGAACCTGCCTTGTGGCTATGAGGCCTCCCCTGCTGCTGTGGTCGTAATCCCAAGGGCTCAGGATGAGGCCCAGCTGACCCCCCTGTGATGCCAGCATAGGGACCCTGTTGTTCCCTGCTCAGGGAGGAGGCACTTTGGACCAGGAAGATTTTGTTTCTGTTCAGAGTCTCTCTCCTGCCACAAGGCAGAGCAGGGCAGGGTGGGGCAGGGGTGTTGGGCCAAAGGCTCAGTGTGGGCTCTTAGGCAACTCCAGATGCTGTGTGTATGTTGCCTGCTGCATGTGCCCTCTGCATCTCTGTGTTGGGAGTGCACACTCCAGCACCTTATGGAAGGCACTGTGGGGTGTGGGAAGGGCGTCCCTCTCAGAGCAGACCTCCCTGGATTCTGAACCTGGCTCCGTCATTTACAAGTTATTTTACCTCTCTGAGCATTGGTTTCCTCATCTGCAAAGTGGGGCTAACTATGCCTGCTTGGGAGGGCCGGGAGGGTTCTAGACAATGAACTTAAGGCACATAATAAACACTCAGAAACGGTGGCAGCTGTTATCCTCTCTGTGAAGTGCCCGCCAGCCTCTTGTGGGCTGATGGGCTATTGTGGAAAAACCGAGTAGCCAGAGAACTGAACAGGGCAGGGAGCACCGGGTGGGGGTGCTGGTGACATGCAAAGTGGCAGGCAAGCGTGAGGGGACACGAGCTGCCAGAGCCTGAGCCACAGGAGGAGGCCGAGGGAGGGAGCAGCGTGCCCAGGTGTCGGTTTAGTGGCGTCCTTGGAACCTTGGAAGCAGCAGGAGTCAGGAGGAAGCTCAGCGGCAGTGCCCGCAGCCTGGGTGACACAGGAGGTCCCCAGGGAAGGGGCAAGGAAGCTCAAGACACAGACCTTTGAGCTGAGGGACCCGGCTGACCGGCTTCGCCCGCAGGCCCGCTGCAGGCCGCTTTTCAGATGGTTCTGGAAGGTCGGTCTCTTTTGTGTCCTCTCCCAAAGAGGGGCCCTGGGCCTCTGGCTCCTCTCCAGGGGCCCCTGGAAACACAGCCCCTTCCAAATCCAACTCTGAACGCGCCCATTCCTTCTGCACGCTGGCCTTGATTTCCACGTGGAACGTGAACTCGGGGGGCGCGTCGTGCCACTCTGCCGCCCGCCCTACGCGGGGCCTGTCGGGCTCCGAGGCTGGCGCCTCCGCAGAAACTTCGGACAGGAAGTCGGCAGGGAGGGGGATGGCACCCTCAGCTGGGAACCCCGGGCTGCCAGTGGCTTCTCTGGAGACTGTCTGGAAGGGTGGCCCGCCTTGGGTGGGGGAGGCCTGGGAGGGAGCGGAGTCCTGGGGCAAGGACTCGTCCACGTCACGGTCTTCATCCTCCTCCTTGCCCCCCAGCCTCTCTTTGCCCCCGGCCCCCTTCGGAAGCAGCCCCTCCTGGTGCAGGTCTCCCACGAACTGGTGCTTCGGCAGCTCAGAGCCACGGTGGCTCCCCTCTGTGTCCTCAGGTCCTGTCCCCAAAGGCTGGTGTGTGGCCTCCCTGGGGCCCTTGGGCAGGGGCGGAGCCCCGGGTATGGTGGACACCTGCTGGTGGCTGGGGCCTGGGGTCCCTGTGTCTGAGGCCTCGCCTCCACGGTGCCCTGGCTCCCTGAGGACACTTTCCTGGACAACCTCGACCCTCTCGGGCTCCACGTGGAGATGTCCAGGCGGGGCGGGCTTCGGAAAGGCCAGACCTTCCTTGGCCTGGGCCCTCCCTTCTGGTTCCCACGCCTGGGGGGGCTCCCGAGGGCCTCCTGCTGGGGGAGGCGCTGGGCAAAGGGGGTGATGCTGAGGAAGGCGGGTGATCACCGGGATGGGAGCTTCTGGCTGCTTCTCCCTCAGAGGCAGCACTGAGACCCCAGAAGCCTCTCTGCCGTGTCCGGGCTGGACGCGAGGACCAAGCTCCTTCTGCTGGCCTGGAACTCTCCACTCCTCTGCTTTGAAGAGGCAGCGGTGGCAAACGTTAGCAAGGGCACATTAACGGTTTGAGAGAGGGAACACCATTCTGGACATAAGGACATTTAATGGACATTGCAAGCTCCTGCTAACAAAGAGGTAGGAGCACGGCTCTGGGCTCCTATCGCTGCCTTAGTTTGCTTGGAATGGAAGCTCCCTTGGTCTGTCTGCCACCAACTCTCTGGGTGACCCTGAGTGGGCACTGCCCCTCTCGGGGCCTCAGTGGTCTCATCTGTGAAGTGGGAGCTTGGACCTGGTGACCTTCCAGGATGGGTGTTATTCCCCTGCCTGTCGACGGGCTCTGGTTGGGCACAGAGCATGCCAGCCTGTCTGGGGCTGCCCTGGGCTTCATCCACAGGGCTACAGAAGCTTCTCCCCCTTCCCGGGGAAGATGCTGGCCCCCGGATGGGACCTGGCTTGGCGCAGCAAGGATCTCCCGTCCTCTCCCTCTTTCGCTGCTTCTCTTTTCGGTAAATGAAACCAGTGGGCCCTGCCTCAAGCCTCTGATAGATTAGGAAAATCCAAAACTATGATCATCAAGGATCAAGTCTTGATTAATAGACCTGCCATAAGATTCCTAGGACAGAAGCACCATTCAGATCCATTCAGTCACTGACCACAGACAGGCCTTTGGCACAGGGTGAGTTAGGCCACTGTGGCAATAAAAGGCTCTGTGTGGCAAAGACACTGACAGCCCTTGGGACACCGCTGTGTGTGCCCTGGCCACTCGAATTGCTGCACACCAACCCAGTTGATCGAGGGCACACTTCATTTTTTTCTGGTTCATTCATGTGACATTCACGTGAACCCCTCTTTAAAGTATCTATCTGTGAACTAAGGACAGGACAATTATACTCTGGTTCTTCTAATAAGCACCCCCCTTTTTTTTAATAACTCCCAACTCATTGAACATCCTGCCTAGTCCCAACAGAATAACTCACACAACTCACCAGCTCTCCTTTAAATAAAACCTGTAACCCCAAAGGATTTAGGGGCTTGGAAAGGGAAGAGATTTGGATGAGGTGAGGGAGGAAGGTGACACAAGTGCAGTCACAGACACACACGGGTGACACGTGGGCCCGGCCCTTTCTCACCAACCTATTCAAGGTCAGGGTGGTTGCCGTTGGCTCCCTGCTGAGAGTTGCGGCCATAGCTCCACCTTGTGCCCGGCCAAGCTCGGGGCTCCATTCACTTCATGATCCTAGAGTCAACCACAGTGCCTGCCACACAGCAGGTGATCAATAAATGGATCCTATGTGGATCAACTGGCATCAAGAAAACGTACTGACTTCTGCTTCTTTCAGTGCCTTATTGGAGCCCTTGGTTTAACCTCCGGGAAGAACAGCCCAAATGACAGAGATGCAGGAAACAAACACGGGCCAGAGACAGCCCTGAGGCCCAGCACCAGGGCTGACCAAAGGAAAGAGAGGCCAGATCTCCACTGCCTTCTGGAAAATGCTCTCCTCCCAGAGCTTTCTAGGAATTTATCTTGACTGGGATGTTACAGTACTCTGGTATACTACAAGACTTTAAGAGACTCCCATTGAAAAAGAGACAAGGGCCCCAAATATAAATAGTAAACACATCTTGAAAAGCCACTGATACAGAATTGGACAGTGCCTGTGTGCGCTGATCGACAAGCAACCTGACGTAATGCAAGTTAAACTCCTGGAGGAAGGAGTCAGGTTGGGAAAATGTTCTATTCAGTTCCCAGGATACTCTGAAGTGCTCAGTAAATATTAAACACAACAATCACTGGGGGCGGGGGAGTCCCAGGTAAACAAGTATCTGGACAAACACACTAGTCCAGATAAGCCGTCCCCTGACACCCTCCTCGGGAGGCCTGGCCCCTGGACACTTGCACAAGAAAGTTCTACCCCTCGGTGTGAGCTGGGCATGGGTAAGGCCTTCCCGTATCTTACTCTCAGCATATTGCAGCTCCATCCCGAAACATCTTTTTCTATCTTAGGCACATTATACCTATATGATTCCAGGCTGCTGTCAGAAAATTAAAAATTCAGTGAGCACAAAAGAAAAAGTTCCAGAAAAGACAGTGGCCTGATCTTTTTGTTGCATGGAATATGCTTTGGGGGCATGCAGACACAGCCTGCACTAAAAATTTGTAGAAAGCACTCAAATTCACTTCTTTTTATGGAAATAAATGATGATTTCTAGAGGTCATACTTTATAAAAGCCTCTAGTTTTACCTGAGTTGAAAAACACAACCTAAAAGAAACGGAGCCAGGATCCTAGTTATTTCACACATAGACTGAGGTCCCCCTTACAGATTGATTGTCTTTTCTAATAGTTTTTAAAGCTCTTTGTCAGCCTAAGAATGAAGACACACCCTTCCGTGCCATGTGAGAAGAGAAACACTAGCTCACTGTGGGGGTGACCCCTCTGGGAGCAGGAATGTGTAGTCAGGACTCAAAGTAGGCAAAGTCTCAATGAGGTGAAGTCTCCTAAAGCCAGACAGCACCAGTGGCGGCACTGAACATTGGACAAATCCCACATAACTTTCTGGAAAAAAGAACTATGTCTTCCCAGCTCTTTTGCAATCTGGAAGTTTCCATATTACAGAGGAGACTCAGGTTCACTTCTCTGGCAAATGACAGAAAACAAACCCAGCCCATGTTTAATCTACATCACAAGTCTCCATTTCCCAAAACTAGGAATCTCTAGGATTTTAAAAAACTCTTAAAATATTTATGTTAAATGACTATAGAAAGCTGTATTTCTTCAACACAACAGTTTGGTTCCTGAGAAGAAAATCATAATGAGGTTTGAAATTTGCACAGAAGAAAGCTCAAAAGCAATAGCTGGGGGGTGATATGGCTGAGGCCTTGCTCCTGGACAGGCCAGAGGGCAGCCTGCAGGGAGAATCACCCATCATATATATTTGAGTTTTGGTTGGACAGCACTGTCAACGCCCAGGCTGGACAAGGCTAGCTTCTTTCAGGACACTAAACACCTTAGGAATTACTCACAAATGATGTTAGAAAGAAAAACATGAGGGCTCTTTCTATATCTGAATAATCCACCTTTGATAAGAACCAACTCCCCCAAATCTCCTGGACTCATGAATTGGGGCCCAAGCCCATATTTTCTTTTCAGGGTGGAGCCCATATGAGTGTTCCCAGGTCCCTCCTCCCAATCTCAAGTCGTGGCAGGCAATTTTAGCCCACTGACCTTGGGTCACGTGTCCAGCAGCTTGGTCTTCCAGGCTGGGGGTATCTCCAATGCCTGCTTCTTCGGCTGATTTAGGTGTCAGCAAATGCAGAGGATAAAAGCAAAGACAGTTATTGTTTGCTAGAAACAAAGCTCTCTACATTTTCTGGTACCTTCCTAAAACATTCAGGAAAGGCACATCCCAAGAGTACCAGCTCTGGTTTCTCTGCAAATGTCATTGCTGAGGATGTTGATGATAAAAGTTCACTAAACAAAATGTACGACACCCACACGCAGGTGTGGCTGTGATCCAGCAGGGAAGGCCTTCTCCACTTGGGTCCAGGGTCCTGAATGCCTCACTCAACAAAGACACACAGTATGTGTGAGGTCAGAGAGGCAGTTTGCTGCTGAGACACAGCCATGGGGGCCGTGTCCGAGCAGTGGCTGCATTCCCAGCCCCAGCCAGCACGCCAGGAGGGCAGGCAGGAGGTTCAGGGAAAGACTACACCTGGGCGGTGGAGTCAGGAAGACTGGGTGCATATGCAGGCGCCACCATGCACTCAATCTTTCTGGGCCTGTTTCCCCATCTAGAACCCCAAAGTGATGATACTGACTTGTCTTGTAGGAGGATGGTGAGGGTTAATAAGAGAATTTGTGTGAACATCTTTAGCATAGTGCCTGGCATATGGCAGATGCCCTAAACTGTTAAGTTTCTTTTGTCCAAACTACTGGGCACACCCCTTTAACGGCATGCCCAGAACAGGCATGACCTGGTGGGAGGGAGGCCAGCAGTGCTGGTGAGCAGCTTGTGGGGTGTCTTGGGCTCCTGTTTAGGAAGCCACAGTGCACCCCAAACAAAGCAAACAAAGAAGACTTAGAAAGTTCCTGACCACATCAATAGTACCAAAATCAATAAGCTTTAATACCTAGAACACTAGTTTCTGCCTCATGAACAACCAGGATACTGCTACAGGACAACGGATAGAACTGTCCAAAAGACGAGATTATAAGGCAAGTTGGCCACGTTGACATGCACTGACCTCATGACATCAGAATTACCAGCATTCCCTGAGCACAGTGACAGAGAGGCTACCGCCTCCCAGAAATGCCTACAAGTTGCTGGCAGGGCCATCAGTCTTATCTCCCTGACCTGCGATGACTCAGTCTCTGCACCTAAAACAGAAATGCCAAGTCACCACCACTTGCCAGCACAGGCCTGCATGCAAAGTGTGGGCCAGGGAAAGAAAGGTTCTTTGAGTTGCTGGACAGCCCCATGGTGGCCTCATAAATACTAATCCGTCGGCTGTCCTGGGGCAGTGCAGGTGGAGGTAGAAGGGTTCGCCAGCTGGTCGGCACAGACACCCACTGGGTCCCCCCAGCTGATGCTGCGCTGCCCGTGAGATCCAGTGGTGATAGCTCCTTGTCATGTGACCACAGCACTGAGCAAGTGTTGGCCCACCTGTCCAGAGGGCATAGCTCTGAGTGTAGATTTGGTCTGAGTTTCTGACAAGGTTATGGAAATGGAAGAAAGGCTCAGAGTGACAGCAAGTCCAGCTAAATGGTCACGGAGTCCTGGAGACAGAGGATAAGAGGACGCATTCCCAGACGATGTCACTGCCATGGCACTGGGTAAGTTGACTTGCTTTCACATGCCAATGCAGAGTTGCAATATCCTTCCTTTGGTGTGAGTCAGAAATTGGAGGCTGCGATCTCTCTGACACCCCTTGACCTCAGCAAGGGAGGTGCTCAGAAAAACTGAAGGAGGTAGGGAAGGCAGAGGTTGGATATCACATCCCTAGGCCTCTCTGTGTCCCTGGGGAGTACTTCACATGGAACCATGAGTACTCCATGCTCTCCAGCCACACTGCGCCCTGAATAGATGCCAGTGGTAAGTTTCACTGGAACACCAAGATACAGAAAATAGGACATGCCAAACTAAGGTCCGTGTTGTCAAGTCAACACCTGAGAAAATGTTCACCCAACTCTGAAACCTCCCTGCCACATGGAGAGTATGAAGGGCTGGGAGGCTGGAGTGGGGAGATCTTTGAGGCAGATTTCACTGGAGAAAGTGGCTTGGGGGTTGGCTCCAGGGCCACCTCCAATCTCAGCCCCAGCGAAAGGGTTTCAAGTCACCGCGTGGAGACCCCAGGCATGTGTCCCCTCTGGTTAGGGATCTGGTGGACTACAGTCAGGGCCCTAGCAGGGAACACCAGAGGATGGGAGATGAGCTAGCCCTGCTTTGGGGGCAGAGCAAAGGAGTGTTTCTGTAGCCCTGCAAGCAGTCCGTGCGCTCACAGTTTGCTTGCCAACGTGTTTCCTGTGGACCCAATGTGGTCAGATCGTGTCTAACAGGCCACCAGCAGAAGCAAGCCAACATCAGCAGAGGTGAGGCTGGAGCTAGATTTTCAGATTCCAAGGGGCCAAGGAGAGAGGATGTGTCTGCCAGAATCCAGTGTGGAAGGAGGATCTCCAGGGAAGGGGAGCTGGAGATGGGGGTTGGGGGGAAGAGTCTGGAAGAATTCAAATAAGGAGAGAGAGTCCCCTTGAAACATCTCTAGGGAGTGGGAAGCTGCTCACATCAGCGCCAGCCCAGAAAGGACCTTCTTGGCTGGCCTACCGCCCCCAGCACCTTCCCCGCCAGCCCCAAGGGGAATGGCTGCAACTCTGAATGGAGTTAGGAGCTCTGACTGTCACATGGGACTGGCTGTTCTAATTAGCATTTGCAGACTGTGTTTTGCCACTATGGAGACTAAAGTGCTTTCGATTACTTTGGAATGATGGAAATGCCAAGAGCTGGCTATAGTTTTCATCCCGGGCAGGGGACGAACTTCCCTCATTGAAAAAACTACAAAGGGACAGCGGGAGATGAAATCAAGTTACCAGCGATCTCACCCCATGAGTCCTGCCGCAACCTTCAAATGTCCTTCACGCTCAAGGATGAGGCTCTGCCAGGCTTCGAGAACGTGCCCTCCGCCCATCCCGGAAGACGTCACTGCTGGATCAACTCGCAAAGCAGAAGTGCACTTGGATGGCCTTGGGGGGTGCTGCTCGCCCGCCAGGGGCGTTTTCAGCACACAGAACCCGAGAGAAAGCTGCAGGAGTCCCAGATGGCTGCCAGGAGCACCATCTTAAGGAAGGAAAGAAAAGCTCCTGCCTGGGGACATTTTCCCTGCTCCCCACTGCTGGTGAAATCCTGTCTAGGACTCTTCTGCATTTCTTGTTGGGCAACTGGGCACCAAACAACGGCTGGAGTCTTTACATAAGTGCAGTGATGAGGATGCGAAGGAAATGACACCAGGAGCTCTAGGCTGTAGGGGTGTTTCCTGGGCCTCCGGTGGGGTCGGGCAGCTTGGGGAACTCTGCAACCCAGAGCCCTGTCTGACCAATTCCCCACCACTCGTGTTGACAGGACACTCTCCTCAGGCCCATTCTACACGGATATGTTTGAAAAGGCAACACACACAGTTCTAGAAGTGGATGCCAGATCACATTTCTGAAGTCCTCCGGGACTGCCCCAGTAAGATCCTCCAAAGGTGTTGGTTCAGTCATCCGGACCCTGCTGTGGGCTCAGTTGCTCCCAGGGGTAAACCATCCCCCAGGAGGTGACCCTGATGCTGGGCAGAGTCCGAGTGGAGTGTGGACTGACCTCAGGTGTGGAGAAGGCATGGCTCTGCCACTGCCTGCCTCAGGAAACCCTACAGAGAACTCTCTGGAGCTGATGCGCTGACTCAGGCAATAACAGGAGCGTCTGGAATGAATGCGGAAGGTCCTAACCCCTGGGGAGGCTGGCAGGCAGCCACAGAAGCAACAGGGCACCAAGGCATCAAGCTCCTAACAACCCAAGATCCCCAGAAGCTGGCATCTGCCCACATTCCTGCCTCACAGATGACACCCCAAAGCGTACCCATTCCTGCAGCAGGTCGCCCTGGTGTCTCTGGGGAGCACCCTCACCTGTGGTTCCTTCTGGGATCTCCGTGTGGGGCTGGGCGGCAGCCTGCTCACCGGGGATTCTCTCCTCCACTAAGGGCGCTGTCACGTCTGGAAACCACCAACAATCACCTTAGAGGGGCCAGGACAGGCCATGCCGAACCCCTCCCCTTTGCTTCTTGTGCAGGAGGAGTGCGGGGGGGGTCAGGAGGGGATCAGCCACATGCAAGAAAGCAACCCTGCAAAGTGGGCCCTGAGCCTTGCTCTGCCGACATCTCCCCAGGAAGCATGTTCGCATGCTGTGAGCGGCACCAGCTCGCGAGATGCCCATCTGTCAGGGAAGTCAGCAGCCCCACGCTGCTGCAGTGAAAGGGACTCCCAGGCATGGTCCCAGGAGTTTTTAAAGAAGAAATATTGAAAACCAGATGATTGTTCACAGCTGTTTGATCCTTAAGGCAGTGCAGGAGGCTGGGGTTGGGACTAAGACAGTACAGGGACTCTGGGGTTAGGGCCAGAGCCTGGGGTTTTGCTGTGAGGTGTTGGGCAAGTCCTTTGTCCTTTTTGATTGGACAGTTTCCTCGTCCGTAAAATGGGAATGTCATCTCTGGGTGATCTTCAAGGTTTCTTCCAGCTCTAACCCCTGTTCCCAAGCCCATGACCCACAATTAAGAAGTACAGAGTCCCCTGCATGGCAATAAACAGGCCCAGACCTGTCCGGAGTCAGGTACGTGACTACTGGATGTCAGGAGGTGAAGAGCTGCCACCAGGAGTTGCTGTCGATCTCTCATCAAGGTGAACACTTCCAAATCAGCATTCCTCCCTGAGCAATGCCCTGGCACACTCCCAGGCCATTCCGGGCAAACATAAAGAGTCGTCAGCTTTGAAGGCTTTCCAAGAGCCTAAGTAAGCTTAGTTCAACGAAGGACATTTTAATTATGGTCATCTCGAGTGCAGGCGGAGCAGCCAGGCAGAGCCCAGCCCCAGCAGGGTTCCCTTCCCTGTAGGTGACAGCCAAAGCTCTAGAGGCCCACACACGCATGGGGTCCAGAGTGTGGCAGAGAGTGGTTCAGAGATTCTTCCAGAATAATGTTGACGGAAACATGAAAGCCAAGGTCTGGGAGGCTGGCATGAGGTCTGGCACAGTGTTTCAGGACTTTCTCAGGGTGGCAGGCAATTTGCAAAACTGTCCTGACAAGATGAGCAGGAAATGTCTTGCATCACTGGCTCTAAGAAGGCGAGCAAAGAGAATTTGGCCTAGATATTGTTCTCACGGGGCTAAGAACCTCGGGGGTAAGGGCCACGCCTGCCACATCGTCCAAAGATGCACCATTATACCAAGCACTGGCAGGCACTCAGTAGCCACTTTCCTAATTAATCCAAAGGAGGACACTTGGGGAGACGCTGGGTGAGGTCTCACCCTGAGACATAGATATAACACCCAAAATAGCACGCAGGGCCTGGAGAGTGCTGAGGATGGAGCCTTGAAACTCCTCAGGGAGGATGGAGAGATGGAGGGGCAGGTGACTCGACAAGTGACTCCAAAGCCATTCTCAGTGCCCTTTTCCCTTGATTTCTTCTACTAAAGAGACTGAAAAGCAAAATGCTCAATGTCCCAGCTTCCCTTGCAGCCAAGGGTGGCCATGAGATCCAGTTCTGGCCAATGAGACATAAGGGGGTGTCTGCCACTTGCAAGAAAACTCTTGCTTTCCTAATAAAAAGGGAACACATTTGGTTTCAGGGCCCTCTTGGCCACTCTACTTTGCTACTTGTTCCTGCTTAGAAGGCAGATGTGATGCCTGGAACTGCAGCAGCCATCTTACAACCATGAGGAAGAAATCCAACCACTAAGAATGACAAGATAAAGCCAGAAAAGCACCAATGACACTGGGGAGCTGCTGCCCAAGTCCAGACATCTTATTATCTGAGAAAAATAGACCTCTTCATGGATATGACACAGTTAGCTGGGTTTTCTGTTTCCTGCAGCCAAATGCAGTCTTGACCGACACAGACAGGAAACAGGAGAAGGTGGTCAAAATCAGGACTGGAGAGCACTTTACGAAATACACGAGGTGCTTTGTAACCACCTAAATACCAAATGTCTGGAGAGGACAAGTTAATAGAAGTGTTGGAACAAACACCGTGGCCAAAGTCCAGATGCCCAGACCATGCCCAGAGCCCCAAAAAGGTAGGATACTAAACCAAGACCAGTCCCAAGGTGTGGGCTTGGAGATGTACACTGACCTGCCCCTTCCCTCAGCCCAACGGCTGCTCTGGCACCTGTTGGGCCGTGAAAGGACAGCAAGGTGGGGGCTTCAGAAGGGGTGAAGGAGGACAGCCCACATGGGACAGGAGCTTTGTGGAGCCGTGCGTGGGCCTCTCCTAGTGCGGCTGCCTGCAGAGCACATACGTGATGGAGGCACCCACACCTGGCACTAGGGAGCGCGGCATCCATGTGGGGCTTGGCTCCCACAGCACCGTCCTGCAAAGCATTGAGCAAGCGCATCTCTCAGCCAGAGGGAGAGGGAGCAGCGGCCGGGAAGGGCGGCTCAAAGCATGGCTAAGCGCAGGCTGGAGTGTGGAGGGAGCTATCTGAACGGAGCCATGAGGGGAGGGAGGCCCCACCTTCGGCTGTCGGAGTGCTCTTAGCATCAGAGGTTTCAGAGCCGGGTTCCTCAGATCCGTCATCAGCAGGGGTCTGCAGGGGAGACTCTGGAACACACACAATGAGCCACTCAGAATGGCTGCCTCTCCCTGCCCCCCCTTTGAACCTCAGGAGGTACTTGGGAGCAGTGTCTTTTGGAACTGAAAATCCCTCAGAGTGGAACCCAGATAGTTGGACCGTGGCCACATGATAAAACCACAAAGGGAACCAACCCCACCCCCCCATGCCAACACAACTGTGCCCCACACCAGGGTCCTCGGACGAAGATGCAGGTGATGTGTGTTTGCTCCTGGGTGCAAGGAGAAATTGCCTTTTAACCAGCTAGTGGTTCCAGCTGAGGAAAAGGCTCTTGTATTGACAAATGGACAGCAGACACCAGAAAGCTGAGACTCACGTGAACCTTTTGCTTTGTCATTGCTATTCATCAACAACAAGTCAACACCTGGAAAAACACTCAGAGATCCAACTCCTTTCTTGGAAAAGGAATTGGCTCAGGGCAGACGCAGTGCACACTTCTAAATGGACATTGGGTGTGTTTGGACTTTACCCAGCTCTTTCATAGAAAGATCTCCAAGGACTGATGAACAAGCTGCGAGTTACATTTGAAATGTTGGCCGTGGGTACCTACAAGAAAACTGTCCTTTCAGAATCCAAAGCCTGGGTAACAGAGGCCCAAATGACCATAGTGGATGACAGCCACACCCTCCACCACGAATGACCTTGGTAAGGTGGCTTTTGTTGGCTCAATAGAAATGAGGAACTCCACCTCCTCCTCCTGGCAGGACTGAATTGTGCCCTCCCCTGTGGCACCTTGGCCACCAGGAGTCAATCTGCCCATGTCATTTCATAGGCTTGTCGATGTATCACGCAGGATCTGGGGCTGAGCAAGCCAAGGCCTTAAAATGGGGAAGGTCGAGACTACTTGAGAGCCCAATGTGTACAGAGTCAAGTGCAGGGTACTTGGAAGGAACCAAAATACTCAGAAGACACAGCCTGCCATCCAGGAGCACACAGTCTAATGAGGGAGAAAGGATGACTACACAGAGCAAAAGACTCAAGAGGCCACACTTATCAGGGCAGGCCCAGGGCCAGCTGATAGTGTCCTCCTGCAGGTCTCCTAACAGGAAGTGGGAGTCACGGTCCAGAGGGCACTGGACCAAAGGTGCAGATGTCTGGGTTCAAGTCCCAGTTCTACCTCTTTCTAGTCAGGTGGCCTTGGACTTGCCTCTCAGGACCTCAGTTTCCTCATCTATAAAATGGGTGAGATGACATCAATGCTGCCTCCCTCCTGCTGGAGTTGCTGGAGGATCTCACGAGTAAATGTTGGTGAAAGCACTTCCAGACCACAAGGATTTATACTTGAGATCTGGTGCTCATCACTGTGAAGGAGCCAAGTGTTTATGGGGGCAATCCTGGGCTCCCCCTCAGCTCAGTTCCATCTGGACTGTCCTCAGGTGACCACTGCAGTAAGTCATGGCTCAAACTAGGATGGATGGATGGATGGATGGAAGGATGGATTATTGAATGACTAGATGGCTGTATAATTAAATGTATAATTGGAAGGATGGATAATTGAATAATCGGATAGATGTATGATTGGATATATGGATGGATGATTGGATGGATGGCTGGATGGAGGGATGGATGGATGGATGAGATGGGAACATGAAAAGCTCCCATCAGAGTTTCTCAGCCCTTCACCAGGACCGTCACCTACTTTCCCTTAGCTTCTCCTGCACCTGGCCCCGCATGCCCAGAACGTCCTCCCCCGTCTTCCCAGTGGCATCTCAGCTCTCAGCTCGGTGAACTCACTCACCTCTGTGTGATGGAAATTCCCCACTCTTCATGCACGTGTTGGCTGAGTGAGTTTCCTCTGCTGCCTAATTGTTCTACTCATGGCTTAGACTGAAATCTAGAAGGCAGGGAGGTAGATCACAGCCTCTGGAATCAGGAAGATGGAGCCCAAATCCTCGCTCCACCACCTACCATTTGTGTGACTCTAGGCAAGTTACCTAACCTCCCTCTGCCTCAGTTTTCTCCCCTGTAAAATGGACATGGTAGTAGTTCCATCCTCTGTGAGCATGAAACTGCCTGATACTTATTTAAAGCACTTGGTGCCTTCCTGCAGGTGAGAAGGCCTCCATTAGTGGCAGTGATGACTGTCAGTCATTATGATGCCAGCCTGGCCGATGGGTCCAGTGCAGCACGGCTCACTGACAAAAGCTTGAGTCTTACGGTGCTGATAATAGTGATGCAGATGCTGACTCAAAATCCCTGGGGGCTCCTAGCAGGCAGCTGACCATTGCACCCGACAGACAAGTGGGCTCTGGCCATATGAGGAAAAGCATCACTTTGTAGTGACAGTCGATGTGAGATTAGTACCCCATCAAGCACATGGGGATGTTCAGGCTGGAAACTGCAAACACCCCCTCTGTGGCACAGACTGCTGAGGACCCCCCTGGCGCCCATTCTTCCCACCCTCCTTGGGAGCAGAGCCCCGATATAATGCAGGACAGAGCTGTGCCCAGCTAAAAGGCCACATCTTCCAGCCTCCCGGGCAGGCAGGGGTAGCAACTGAGATGTCAGGAGATGTCATTGGATAGGACGTCCAGGAAAACATCTGGGTGGGAGGAGCTCAGCTGGGCGGAGTTCCCTGTGCCCTGCTCCCTCACTCCTCTCCCAGCGCCTTTCTGAACCGTGAGACACACTGGAGATGGAAGCCAACTGCTCGGGAGGGTGGTTTTTTCAACCATATGAAAAGTAAAAACCATTGTCAGCTCACCAGCCATATAAAACAGGCTGGGGCCCAGATTTGGCTGGCGTAGTTTGCTGAGCCCTGGTTTAAGGAATGGCTCTTGGCCCTCGGTGGATGACAGGGTGAAGGAGGAGTGTGTAAAGGCCATAGGGCTGCTGTTGCAAAACCAAACTTTGTGGTGACGAGGTCTGGACTGGTGGAACAGGGGTGAGGTCCCCAGGTGCTGTGAGTGTCGTGGGAGGAACTGGCCAGGGGCATGATGGACTAGCTGATGGTGGTGCCACCAGCAGCAGCAGAGAAACCAGGAATGGCCCAGGATGGGGGTGACTGAGCTTGGTATTTATTTGTTAGGTTTTGGGTGTGGCTTGGGCATCCAGTAGAGATGTCCCTTGGGCAATAGGGAGGCTCTGGTGGACTCAGAGGAAGCCACTCCACCTGGGGTAGGACAACCTTAGCGTCAGTTTCAGGATGGGGCACAAAGCAGAACGAGAAGATGGAAAAAGAAAAAGGCAAATGGAGTTCAGGTGCACTGTGAGATCAGCTACCCCATTTAACTCTTTGTTAAAATGTCATCCCTGGACACCCAGCCCTGGCTGTGACCATCCCACCAAAGAACAGCTAACTCTAAACAAGCTTCCACCACACAAACAGCTCCTTGGTCCTGGAGCTTGCAAAAACCTGCAAGCAGCCTCAAGACGGCTTTGGACAAATGGCAAGGCAGCATCATGCAGACTGTCTTCTGGGTTTTGTTATTATTAACCAGTCTAGACTGCCAGGGCACAAATTTATATGGAGTGATGGTGCCCTTCTCCCAATCTGTCCTCTGAGCCTGAAATCCTCATCATTTGCATTATTCTTGTTAAATTCCTTGGAGGGAGGGAAGGAGGAAGAAGCCTCTTTTGAGTATCTTATCTGGAAGGTATAACAAGTTAACCCAGCAACACCTTTTAATTCATCAGGGTGCATTATTTTACCAGGTAACCAACTTTCACTCACTTTGCAGCTCTTTCTGGTGGTATCCAGTCCTATTTCAAATTTTAGCAACCACTTAGACACTCCTTATTCTGGTATTTAACATGTGGTTTCTTGTCATTATTCAAAATATTGCTAGTAAAGTCACACCTTCTGCCAAGTCAAACCTGTCACTCCCTACATAAAAACAGCTCACTCTAAACCCTCAGTAGCAAGCATTAATTTGATGAGAACTATGAAAACCTCTTAGGTATCATTTGCTTTTTTGGGAAGTATATTCTTTGGGTAAGCAAATTATTTTCAAACTCTTTCCTTTCACAGCAATTTTTAAAAAGGAAGGTTAGCAATTTAAAATTTGCATTACAACAGCTTTAGAGTTATAGAAAATTTGTGAAGACAATAGTATAAGGAATATACCCTACTCCCAGTTTCCCCTGTTGTTAACATCTTACATTACTACAGGACATTTGTTGCAACATAATATATATTTTTAACTTAATTTTTAAACCAGGCTGCTCTGCCTCTAAATACAATGTCATTTTTCATCGGCACAATTCATATGAGGCAGGATTCAGTATGTTGTGATTCTAACTTGGATTCCACCCACAGGAGTTTAGAGAAGAAACTCCTTTGTCATCTGTAAAGGAGAAGTGACCTGCCCTCACGGGCTGCTGTGAGCATCACCTGAGACCTTTGATGGCAAAAGCCCTTTGCCAACAGTAGTGTTCTACAAAAATCCCTGAATTATCATTTTAAGGTAGTTCCATATAAGTAGGGTGGCCTAAATCAGGACACCTGGAAGTGAAGGCAGTGCTACTAATAATGATGCAGAACAGACATGCTGGATACGTGTGCCCTGTCCTGCACACCTGGTGAAGGGGCTCTTGGGGTCTTTGTCAGGAAAAGAGGCAAAACCTGGCCCCCAGCCCCAATCTCCCCCAGCAACATCATCCTGCCAGGAGGCAGCTGGTTTTGAAAGCCTAAGTTTGGGGTTGAGGTCTTGGGGGCCTCCACCCCTCCTTCAACATACCCTGGGCATCAGAGGGCAGAGGGCAGGGGAGGCCTGTGGGAGGAGGAGGAAGAGAGGGAGCACAGGAAAAGCGGGGTGGAGGGGACCCAGGGAGGAAGGGACTGAGAAGGATTTAAAGGAGAAAACAGATTTCCTAACTCGGCCTCCCAGCTGCGTTCCATGGGGAGCTGAGACTCCGCGTTTCCCTCACTCCTCGGGCCCCTGAGCAGCACCCTCCATGCACAGTGTGCCGTATCTTCCTTCACCTCCCTCCAACCAACGTGCATCCACTTCTCTGATTCCCAGGTTCCTCTTAACCCAACACCTTCCCTGCGTCAACAGACAGAAATCAGCCTTTGAAACAAGGCCCCCAACGAGCCCTGAAACCTCTCCAAGGTAGGGACGGCTGCTCCATGTGCGGGACAGCTGGTGGTCCCTCCCAGATTCCTATTCCCAGGGGCTGCCCAGTGACACCACCTCGAGGGATCTTCCTGGATAGATGTACCCAGCAGAGGTCATTCCCCACCTTGGAGCTCCACAACTTCTATTCACTACCCCACACCCCAGCGGTAAAGTGTTTTGTTATTTTTAGCATTAAAAGAGAAAAGTAGACTGTTTGCCACTTTGTCTCCTTAGAAACGGGTCTGGAGGCAGGGACCAAGTCCTTGCACGGGGGTGGCATCGTTGGCTGCTCCTGGAGCACCAGCCGCCAGCAACACCCGTGGGGAGAACAGCTCCTTGTAACACAACTCAGCACCCTTGGGGAGGAGGCTCTGCGTGCTCCATGGGGCTCCCCAAACACAACGGCAGTGAAATGAAACACACTCATTTGGAAGGGGAGAGGACAAGGCCACATCAATCTGGCCAGAAGACCTTATTATAGAATATTTAGAAGTTAAAGCAGTTTATTAATGTGGATATAGTAAGAATCCCAGAGCTGACCAACTTTTGCCCAATAGGGGCCATTCAGGCCTGATTTAAGGAAGAGAGAAAAAATAATGTATTATCACCACATATTTTACATGTCAATGAATACTACTGATTTATAGGCTACCAGGTGTAGCTAAAGACTCAAGAGAGTACCTGTACCCTGTATTCATGAGATTATGAGACTGACAAGGGCCCTTCCATCTTTGTCACACTGTGCTCACTCATGTGGCAAACTCTCCTTTGGAAAGGTAAATTTCAAATAACCTCACTTTTTGGGTTATCTTGACCCATTCAAATCAATGAGGCTTCACTGTATTGACAATCTAAGATAATAACGTATTTAAAACTCCTTTACAAATGTGTATACAAACCCGTCCTGCCAGCCCTTGCCAAAGCAAGCGGGCTGGCTGTGATGCCCGGGCCTGCTGTGCATGGTCGTCCACTAACCTTTCAGGCCGTGGTCTGTGTCACCCTCCTGGTCTTGCAGCAGGGTGTAGTCACCCTGATCTTTCCTGTCCCCCAACCCGTATGTCTCAGCATGATCTTCCATCACATCGAACTCCTGGCGGGGCTCAGCCATCCCGGTTCAAGGCTCACCTGGGGAAAGAAGGGGGGGTGAGTTCCAAGGAGTGTGGGGATGAAGTGGGGGGCGGGGGGACACGGGTGCCCCCAGTTCACGGCAGGCAGATCTCGCCCACTCCCCTCTCTAAACCGTTGGATGCCCAGCCTCACCCTCTACTCCATATCCCGGCCAAAGTGGTATTTGTGTTTCTGTGCACGTTTAATTCACCAACATCACATCTGTTCATGTTCAAAACCACCAAGTGAGGCAGGTCTGGCTGGCCTGACTTGTGATTAGTCCCAGCTTTCTTTTCTTTCCACTTCATTAAAAAATAAATGCTGCTGACTAGGAGGTTTGATCTGTTTCTTTTTTTCTTTTCTTTTCTTTTTTTTTAACGGTGAGGGTAGGACCAGACAGGAGAGGGAAGGCATCAGTAAGGCATTTCTGGTAAGGAAAATGAGGCACGGAGGAGCAAAGGGATTATTCAATCAGATGGCAGCTGGCACCCGAACCAACTCCTGACCGACCGGGAGTGTCACGACTCCCCCAGCTCCAAGCCCACTGGCCCCCCCTGGAGTCAGGCTGTGGCCTTCGCTCACCTCACCTGCACCCACCAGGTCTCTCGGTGTGCATTCCAGGGGCGACTCTCCCAGTGGGCTGGGAAGTGCCATAAGGGGCCTGAGGCTTTGGATCTGCACAACATGCACCCTCTTCCCCCAGAAGCCCCAGCCGGAGATGCTGCTTTAGCCCAACACAGCTTACTGGAAACCACATCCACGCTACCTTTTTTTTTTTTTTTTTTTTTTGAGACCGAGTCTCACTCTGTCGCCCTGGGTAGAGTGCAGTGGCTGGTCTCAAACTCCTGAGCTCAAGGGATCCTCCCACCTTGGCCTCCCAGAGTGCTAGGATAACAGGCGTGAGCCACCATGTCCAGCCTCCACTCATACCTTGTCCTCATCTTTATTGTGAATGTTTGTTTATTTTTAAAATAACTCATAACTTTTGATTTCTGAGCTTTTGAGTATGGCATTTTGCTCTGGTTCACGCTGCTTTGGTTTTTCCCATGATTTTACATTTATATCTCTGTCATTTGAGTCTCCTTTTACGTTGATATCTTCCTTTTAAATTATCTATCTCATATTATTTCTTTCCTACTTTATATTTATTTTTATTCTTATCGTTGAAACCTCCCTCTTTTAGCAGTTCTCACTTCCTCCCTTTAACCTTTTGTATTTTTGGCCTTTTTTTTTTTTTTTCTTTAATATGACACATAAAGAACATGTACTTTTGGGTCTTGATTTTTATTTCTTACCCTTCAAAAACTGCAAATTTAAAGACTGATTTATTGTACATCCTTATATTGCTTCATTATTTTTGCTTTTAATTTTTCACCCCAGATTTATTTTATTTTATTTTATTTCATTTGAGACAGGGTCTTACTCTGTTGCCTGGGCTAGAGTGCAGTGGCGTCAGCATAGCTCACCACAGCCTCAAACTCCTGGGCTCAAGTGATCCTCCTGCGTCAGCCTCCCCAATAGCTGGGACTACAGGTACGCACCACCACACCTGCCTAATTTTTAAATTTTTTGTAGCAACGGTTCTCACTATGTTGCCCAGGCTGGTCTTGACCTCCTGGCCTCAAGTGATCCTCCTACGTTGGCCTCCAAAAGTGCTAGGATTATAGCCATGAGCCACTGTGCCTGGCCACTCCAGATTTATTTTAGCCTTTCTTTTAATTAATGTTTTAATTTTTTTTGAGATTATTTTATTTATTTATTTTTGCCCCAACACTTCACTGGGGATTTTTGAGATAATTTTAGACTTACAGAAGAGTTGTAAAAATAGCCCAGAGGTACATTTATTTATTTTTAACCTTTAGTAATTCCTTTAAAATGTATTTTTCTATGTTATTTTCTAGCTTTCTAACTTTTTAGGTTGTCTTTAATCTTTCCTTTTTATATTTGTAACTGTTATAATTTTTTTCATAATCCAATCTAAATTTAATCTTTAATTTCCATCCTTTTTTTGGTGTTGCCATTTCTTCCTCTTTCTTGCTTTTCATCTAATTTTGTTTTGGCTTCTTTAAATCTCTATTTTATGTTTTTAAATCTTTGACCTTTTGATTACTAGTGGTCAACATTTTATCCCCTTTTCCTTTGCCCTCTTTAGAGTGCCCATGGTCCTTTCCTGTGTTCAGTGTCAGCACACATCATTACGACTTGAGTGAGCTCTCGCTTTACGAATAACAGTAACACTTGATCATATTTGTGGCAGATATTTTCTTCAGTTGGTTGCCTTTTATTTTGGTTTCTGGAGGTTTTTGACCAGCAGGTTTTAATTTTTATATAGTCAAATTTATTTTCCTTTGGGATTTATTCCATTATGCTATGGTACATAAAGATCATCAATATTTTCTTCTACGCTTTTAGTGATCTAATTCTTTATATTTAATTTATGAATTCATCTGGAATTTATTTAGGTGAATAAAGGGAGGTGAAAATTGAAATTTTTTTGCCCAAAATATAATAGCTAAACCAGTGGAGTCAGCCCTATTTGTAGACCAATCCATCCTCATCCCCAGACCAATGCACATGGACTCTGCCCCCACATAACCATCAATTTTGGTGCTAGTGCCCCTGGCTTAAGCTTTGGATCTCAAGTCTTATTCTCTAGGTGGGCTCAGACACCCTCATTTTCTTTTTCAAAACTATTTGACCTCGTATTTTTTCTCTCTTCCAGATGTCCTTTATAATTTTTTTTCTCAAATTCTCCAAGTTCCATTGAGATTTTGGCTGGAATTGTATTATGTGCCAAAACTATAAAAGCTGCTCTCCACAATATTTGGTTTCCCCACCCAAGAGCATAGTATATTTTCCCATTTATTCTGGTTTCTGAATCTCTCAGTGGGGATAAAATGCAGTCCTCAACCCTTCTTACTACGGGCCGTATCTCCTAGCCCTTTGGGTTGCTTTTGTGAATGGGACCCTCCAGACAGATGTGATGCCCCTAGTGGAAAATCTATTGTTCAATGAACTTGTAAGAAGAAGCCGAAAGAGCTCAAGACAAGTTTCACATGAGAGGGCTGTTCGACTCTTTTCTCTACTCTGGAGGTCAGTTTGTCCCCAACTCAGTGGTTGCCTACATTCTAAAATTATGGGTTTTAGGGAGAGTACCTCCTCCAAAGGGGCTGGGGAGTGGGGTGTGGGAAGCCAAGAACCTGCACGGGTGATGGCTTGCCATGCGGTGCTCATCACAGAAGTCCCAAAGCCCATCACCCTGCAATCCCCTGAAAAGACAGGCTCACTGATGAGGAAAGTTCTCTTCCTTTGGTCACCTAGCCCAGCCAGCCCTGCCCACTTCTCATGCACTGGACCCCATCTGCCATTCCTTGGCACATAGCCAGAGAGGGTCAAGGGTACCATTTGGCCAGCCAGGTTCAACATACACCTGATCATTAGCACTAAGTCCAAGTAGACCTTTGCTACCTAAAGTGTGTACCAGTTCTTACCAGGCAAATTAGGCATAAATCAGAATTGAAGGAGTGTTGGATCAGAGGAGTTGCTCAGGCTGTGGCCACCAACATCCCTTCTCTGCCACTTGCACGCCCACCAAGTCTGTGATGAACGGGGAAAACCACGGGACATGCCAGCTGCTCCCCACTCAGCTGAGTCTGCAGGTGGAGCAAGGTGGCCAGTTTTGACTTTGTTCACAGGCAGGGGCAGCATCACAGAGGTGCCATTAGGTGAATCTGGCAGCAGTAGGCAGGGCCAAGGGGATGGGTAAGGAACAACTGCTGGCAGGAAGGTGGCTGCAATGGTCTACGCATGCAGTTAAAAGGCAGAGGTGATGGAAAGGAAGGGACAGATCCAAGAAGTACATTTGAGAAAATACTAGACTGGGCTTCAAAACTGGGTTGGGGTCAGGGAGAGAGATTAGAATCCAGAACTACACTAGAGGTGGGGGCTTGGAAGGCTTGGAAGACGGGATGGAGGTAACACGGCAGAGGGCACACCACCAGGAAGGAGGGCAGCTGGACAAGGATGGGTTCTGTTCTGAGAAGATCTCTGCTTCACAGAAGAATCCCACCCCCAAGTGCACTTTACTAACTGGTGATTCATTTGACTTAATAAGCTTTAGAAAATTTATTCTCCTATCCTCCTCCTTAACTTTCATTATAGTTTAAAATTTTTTTATGAATCTTTATTTTTAATAAAGATTCACAATGGAGAGGTATTCCCCTTTAGCTTCAGGTCAAGGGTCAGCAAATTTTTTCTGCAAAGGACCAGACAGTGCATATTTTAGGCTTTGAGGGCCATGTGGTCTCTGCAGAAACCATTCAGTTGCTGCTGCTGTAGCAGGAAAGTAGCCACTGATGATAAACGAATAGCACGGCTGTGTTCTGATAAAACTTTATTTATAGACATTGGAATTAGAATTTCATATAGTTTTCATATGTCATGAAATATCATTCTTATTTTTTGGTGTTTTTTTCCCAACCATTTGAAAATGTAAAAGCCATTCTTAGCTCAAGGCCAGATTTGGCCAGTGGCCATAATTTGCAGATTCCTTCTTTAGGTTTCTCCAGTATTTCTTCAATAGTAAAAAAAAAAAAAAGAAAAAATCTGTAAATAAGTCTTAGCAAGACTTACTGTGTGTTCCGGTCACCCATCCCTATATTCTCAGTGTAGATTTTTACTTTTCATATTGGGTTTTCTTCAGCTGCTTCCAGAGGTTTCCATAGGTTCCAAGCCAGGAGCAGGAGAATCAGGGGTCATTCCCAGGACTTGGGGCAGTGCCCCGCTGTTCTGGGGCCTGGGGATGTGTGTTTGGTTGGGGCTGCCGCATTCAGCCCCACAGGGCAGAAGACAAGGCAATGAGTCTCTCCACCCTGGTTTCTAACAATCCCTCTACCCAGTCCCCACCCCCCTCCACCCCTGCCAGGCTGGAGTCAGATGCACCACTAGGAAGCTGATGAATTACAGGGGCTGATACAGAAATTAAATCATCCTTAAAAATGCAGGCTACTATTTACTATGCAAAATAAATAAACTGTGCTTCTCAAAGGCCAATATTTTCCTTTGAGGAAAAACAGTGGGATGCGTGGGAAGAACTCTCTAGGCAGGGAGGCTCACTCCCATCCTGATCCTGGGACAGCGAATGCCCTTAGGTTCATGGACCTTCTGATTAGACTCCTGCAAGAGTCACGACACTCGAGCTGGCTGGGTTAGGTCGCCCGCCCCAAGCTAATGTTTTAGAACACACAGATCATGTGAGAAAGACAAGCCCACGTTCTGCAGCATCCCCAAGGATCTACTTGACACAGGCAGAAGGCAGATCCCAGAAAGATGTCCCTGGAAAGCAAAATGAAGTGACTCTTCTTAGCCTTACGACAGACATCGACTGAGCATGAGAACGCCAGCCTCGCTGGGGTGGGCCCTGCCTGGGTCACGTAGTGCTGCAGCCCCGGGCCTGCAACAGGAGGTGCTCACCCGGCACCCACCAGAGAAGGGGCGCGCTCTGTGTGGGCACGTCGCAGGTGTCTCAGTGAGCACTCACAGCAAACCTTTGAGGTAGGTGTCATCGCCGCCATCATCATTGTCATCCATATTGTGATTCCCAGGAATCTGGGAAGTCACCTGCCCCAGGTCACAAGCCAGTATGAGGCAGGGCCAGAATGCAAACCCTGTGTCCTGCATGGCGACACTCAGCTGCTGCTCCCTGGCCGTTCTTTCACCTTGGACAAGAAAACGTTCCCTGACTTTCTGCCTGCGACGCTGGGGCACAGGTCTGGGGTGCACAAGGAGCAGTGCCAGGACTCACACCCAGCAGCTGGGTGACCAAGCCACGTCTCTCAACCCTTAGGCTCTTCATCCCCCAAATCACTCGGTGACCCCCAACCTCCCCTCCTACACTGACATTAAGTGGGTCCACTGGGTTTGTGTCCTGCAGCTCAGGGGCCTAGGGTCAGTGACAAGACAGCAGGAGGCCTCTAGCCCAGGCCTGGGTGAGAGGCAGGTGACCCCAGCATCCCAGCCAAGGGTCTGCGCTCTCAGCCCTGCCTCCTTCCTTCCCCACCCCTCTCTGACCCCTGCTGCCCTCCCCCTCGAGGGCCAAGGGCAGGATGATTTCTCTGCAAGAACCGGACAAAGGACATCTAAGCCAATGGACAGATGGCACAGCTGTGCCTCCTGGCCCTGGGACTCCTCTGCAAAAACAGTGGATTGAAAAACACATAAATAAGCATGCCCCTGAGGTGGCTATGCCGCCCAGACCAGACATGTCATCACAAACAGACCCCTGTAATCTAAGCGAGACACATGGACAGGAAAATAAACACACCAAAGCTGTTTTCCTCAGACCACCTGCTTTCTTATTCTTCTAAACCAATCAGGCTCTGTCACTTCCTAAGTCCTGTTTTCCCGGCAGTGACTCAGACGCAGTGGGGGTGCAGTAAGGAAGACATTTTAGGGGAGGCACCAAAGTCGAGGGAAGCCTGGAAACTAAAACAGGTCATTTCTTAGGGACCCTTGGGAAAGCATTGCCTCCTGACAAGAGAAAATGAGAGCCAGAGGGTCCTGGAGTCCGTCCCTGTTGGTTTGTAGCTAAACTGAGGCGCGGGGAGAAGAAGGGGCTTGCTGAGTCGCTCCGGGTGCCTTCTCCTTCAGGACTGCACCCCCCAGCCCCAGCTCACGCCTTGCCCACAGGCAGGAGAGACAGAGAGAGAGAAAATGCCTGCAGGGTTGAGAGAAAGATGGGAAGAAAGAAGACAGTGGAGGGTAAGGGGAGAAGACACAGGAGGGTAAGGGCGTGAGGCAGGGGAGGGATGGATCAAGACATGGCTGCAGCTACCCACAGTCTTTTTTTTTTTAATTTTTTTGATTGAGGTAAAATTCATGCAACATAAAACGACCCATTTTATTTATTTATTTATTTATTTTTTGGAGACAGAGTCTCACTCTGTCGCTGGGACCAGAGTGCAGTGGCATCATCACAGCTCACTGCAGCCTTGAATTCCTGGGCTCAAGGGATCCTCCTGCCTCCATCTCCCGAGTGGCTGAGGCTACAAATGTGCACCACCACGCCCGCCTGATTTTTTTTTTTTTTTTTTTTAATTTTTGTAGAGACAGGGTTTCACTATGTTACTCAGGCTGGTTTCAAACTCCTGAGCGCAAGCAATCCTCCCGCCTCGGCCTCCCAAAGTGCTGGGATTACAGGCGTGAGCCACCGCACCTGGCCAAAAACAAACCATTTGAAAGTGAACAATTTGGTGGCATTTAGTACATTCATGATGTTGGGCAACCATCACCTCCATCTAGTTCCAAAACATTCTCATTGCCCCCAAAAGAAACCCTGTACCCACTAAGCAGTTGTTTCCCGTTCTCCCCTCCCCCAGTCCCTGGCAACCACCCATCTACTTTCTGTCACCATGGATTTACCTATTCTGGATATTTCCCATAAATGGAATCATACAATACGTGGCCTTTTGTGACTGGCTTCTTTGACAGAATGTCATGTTTTCGAGGTTCGTCCCTGTCATGGCACAGCTCAGTACTGGTTCCTTGGGTAATAGTCCATTACATGGACGAGCACACTGGTTTCTCTGTTATCCATTCGTCCATCGATGGACACCATCGTCTTCTAATAAGTCAAAAGTTTGAGAACAAGATAATATGCAACTTTTTATTGTGACTTTTTTCTGAGAACAGTGTTTGAAATGGGGCAGAGGGAGAAGAAAGGTGTGTGCGTGAAGGAAGGAGCCCGGCAGGGGCCCTAGACGACCTTCACCTTCTTCATTTTGCCAAGGCTGGGCCCCCTCAAAAAACCGCCTGGGCCTTCAGAGGCAGAGGGATGTGCAGGGGAGACCCCGGGTCCCTTTTCCTCCCAAATAGGGTTTTCTCCGCTGAGAGATGGAGCAGCCTTTCTGCCAGCAGAGTTCATGTCTTCCTTGCAGCTCATCTGAAGGGGCACCTTTTGTTTTCTGATCACCTCAGGGCGCCCTCTGAGGTGTCTGGGGTGGATGAGGGAACCCAGAAACCGCACTCACCTCAGAGGTGACCCCTGGAGCGTCACTGGGGGACCCTGCTTGCCGTCTGGAATATGTCTGCCATTTTCCCGGGCACCTCACTGTGACCGAGCATCTAGTCTCACTGCAAACCATCTCGGGGGCAGGATGGGAATCCCAGACAGCTAAAGGACCTCAGGGGCTGAATTGCCCAAGCTCACCAAGGCCCCCAGGGGCCCAACACAGATCCCCTCCAGTCCCTGCTGCCCTGGGGTGGGATTCCCGACAGTGGACCTCCCTGGAGGTTGCTAAAATAAAGCCGCAGCCTTTGCCCCTGCACAGACCTCCAAAAACAGAAGCCTAGTCCTCCAGTGGGTTTGTAGGTTTCCCCTGGTCTGGGGCCCTTTCCTGACGGAAGGGGGTGAAGACCAAACAGCCTTCCTCCACCTGTGCCATCCTTCCTATTCCTTCTAACCTTCTTACTGAAGGCAATACGGTTTGGGGATGAGTAATTCAGGTTCTAGAAAGTTCCTTGGGTGAGGCAGGGAGAGCACCCAACACCCTTTGGGCAATTTTGGATTGTTAATAGCATCTGTTTATCTGAGTCCGGAGGCTGCGCCCTTCACAGGGTGGTCACGGAGAGGACCCTGTACTACAACAGCCCCATGAGAAGGATTTATAAACTGGGGCTCAGAGAGGTTCAGTAACCTTTTTAGGGTGACACAGGTAGTAAGCAGCAAGCAGGGTTTGAACTCTGATCTTCTGATGCTAAAAACCACCCCAGAGCTACTGTATTATGCAGGCGCGTCCCGACTTGTGAGAGGGGAGTCGAAGGCCACGACGCAGCCCGGGCCGGGGGGAAGGGGAAGCCCGGGTCGGGCCGGTCTCCCACCACCTGACTCCCCACGCCCCAAGCCGGCGCGCTGCGGGGGGCCGGGAGGGCCCGAGCTTCCCGCGCACCACCCGGGTGTTTCGGCCGCACCGCGGCCCTCGCTAGGGGGCGGCCGGGAGCGGCCCGCGGCGCCGTGACTCAGCGGAGCCACCGCCCGCCGCGCGGCCCGGGCGCAGGGGGCAGGACTGCGCTGGCCCCTCGGTTAAAAATCCCAAACTGGAATTAGCTAACAGATGGCTGCACAGCTTTGTGACTATACTGAAAACACTTTAAAAGGGTGACTTTTATGGCATGTGAATAATATCTCAATAAAGCTATTATTTAAAAAAAAAATAACAGAAACAGCTGCTAAATGGATCTCTCCCAGATAAATGAAGATCAAGTAGACATAAACCTACAACCCAAAAAGAACCTGAAAATGAACTTTGTTCCCAAAGGTCGTTTTTGGCTCCTGCATCCCGTCTTCCCTTTGCTCTGGTCGCTTTTTCTGCACCCCCATGAATCTGCCAGAGCATTTAGGTGGAAAACAGGATTCCTCATAATGACAGGAACCACGTTTCAAGCACGTCCACTTATTACCTCATTTAATTCACATAACAGCCTATAAGTATGCCTGCTTTTACAGCTGGGGAAACTGAGGCATGGAAAGGTTGAGTAAGGTCACGCAAGTGTAATGAGGCCAGGCTTCTGTGAACTAAAATTAAATAAAAGGCTCCCCCCACCCCAGCTGACTGAAGGGACCCCCTCCTGGCCAAGAGAATATCCTAAAACTAAATTGTCTGACACCAGGAGGAGGTCAGACATGCCTCACCATGACCCCCTCCCTTCTTGGAGATATCCTTTGTAACTCATTAACAGGCCTAAGGCTATGCAAGACAAACCTGCAGGTCCCCAGTTTACACAACAAATATGTCCGGTGACTTGTCTCTTATCTAAAACATTCCAAGCCTTTAGACAAAGCTTCGTTTTTTTAACCAATTACAAGCCAAGGAGTCTTTAAACCCACCTATAACCTGTAAGTCCCCGCTTCGAGATGGCCCGCCTTTTCGGGCCAAACCAGTGCATGCCTTCCATGTATTGATTTATGACTTTACCTGTAACCCCTATCTCCCTAAAATGTATAAAACCAAACTGTGGCCCAGCCATAGCGAGTCCACTTGCTCAAGGCTTCTTGGGTGTGGCTCCGGGTCATGGTCCTCAAATTTGGCTCAGAATAAACCCCTTTAAAATTATTTTACAGAGTTTGGCTTCTTTTCCGCGACACTTCAAAACCCCGGCAGCCTGGCACCAGAAGTCAACCTGTTAAGCCAGTTGATAATGGTGATTAAAATCAAGTGGTGACTGATGAAGGCGACTCCATCGAACCAAAGCTCTTACTTCCTTTGAGAACTTTCTCCCTATTTACATCCTAATCTCTAATGCTTAGGGTCCAACTGTTTTGTTTTAAGATATAAAGATTAGTGAAAGAGTTGGATTTTGGCAACTCTGGATGCTACAGACGCCTAACTCCCTAACTTCCAGCGTCTGAGAAGGAGCTGCGTCTCCTCTTGGGTTCCCCTCTTCTCTCCCACCCCCCCCCAAGTGGCACCGCGGGGAGGTAAGCACAGGGAGGTGCTCAGTAAGACTGGCCTCAGAGGAGCTCTGAAGTGTGAGCTTGTCACATCACATCACAGCTCACCACAGAATGTTCTAGAACTGAGTCAGAATAATAACAATAAAAGACCCAGATTTCAAGAAGAACTGCCAAATTAAATGGAGAGAAGATACGGGCACACAGAGAAGAAAGAGTTGTGCTGGTGAGAAGCAGCTGGAATAATTCTGGGCTTCAATCCGAAGTGAATAATCACCAATTGTATCAAAGCATGAATGAAGGCCACTTTTTGGGAGGAGGTGGGGCTGCTGTGCGCACACAGATGTGTCACAGCTCATGTCAACTGGGTAACGCCACCATCATAAGAAAATTCAGATCGTGTCTGAGAGGACAATTTGGGGTTTTTTTGTTTTTGTTTTCTTTTAAATATCGTTACTCTCAATTCCATGACAGATTACAATTCTGGTTTTAAGTTAAGGTTTTCTGTTTGTTTGTTTGTTTGTTTTAACTAAAAGCTTCTTTCTTCCTTTGTAACCACTGGTATAGTCAAATAGTGCTTATAAAGTCTGCCGTGCTTGGATGGCCTCTGTTTTCATAACTGCAGTAGCTTTTCCTCCGACCCCTTTTTTGGTAAGTCTTGATCAGGGAACAGCCTTCAGTGAGGACAGCCGCTAAGGTGTGAGACACCCTGACAGTTATGGAGGGGGCTGAGCCACTACCCCCCTCAGTGGCCCCCAACATCCCTGGTCACCACTTTAATTCAACCTGAAATGAATATCATGAACTCAGAGTCCCAGATGGATGAGAAGGAGTTTCCGCTGATGTCAAAGCCAAGAAAACCAGAGCAAAACTTTTCTTGGGCAAACCACTCTTATTCTTTGGGGGAGGGGGGGTTGTTTAAAGAGTCATTATTTAAAAATCAAATACAAAAATATGCAAGAAAAAAGCTAACCAACCACTGTTAACATTTTAGGGAACATCCTTGCAAACATCTCTCCTATGTACACATACAATTTTCCCTAAATGAGACCATATTATACCAGGTAGCCTACTTTATTCACTTTATTCACTTAACCATATGCTGATATCAGTAAGCTTTTTCTTAATTTCTGGTTGATCTGCAATAGGTATAATCTCTAGCATTGCTGTTGGGAGGGGTCTCTACCCTCCAGCTCTAACAGGCAGCAAATGGTCCACAAACCAACTCCACGTTTTACTTAAATGTGCTGGGGGGGAAGGGGCCAGGTTTCACCTCCCCTTCCCTTTTCAGCCACACATATCTTCTCTTAATAACAGGGGTAAATATTCCTATAGCCGGGCACTGTTTGCACATTTGTCTCATGTAATCCTCACACCCACCTACGTGAAGCAGGGACTATTACTGTCTTATCCCCATTTTCCACACAGACGCTCAGCTGCCCGGGCTGAGGAAGGACACCCCTGGCTTCAAATCTGCAGTCCTTGCCTTCAGTTTCAGACCGGGTGGGTCTTTGGAGACCTCCACCCACCAACCACGAAACCCCACCGTAAGAGAAGCCGCTCCAACTGCACCTTTGTGAGGTACACGGGCCATCTTTGCTCCATTTTGCAGCTGGGGAAACCAAGGCACACAGAGGCTGAGGGGCCTCAAGCGGACACAGAGGTAGTGGCACAGCTGGTGTATGGTGATTTGCTGGAGTCGGCTTTGGAATGGGAAGTCTGCTGGGAGTGAGAGCCGGAAGGGATTGTGGGCCTATCGGAGCCATGTCAGGCTGTTCTCGTTCTCGGATGATGAATGCGCCTCTCACCAGCTCTTGCCTCAGCAGCGCCTCTGGGCACCCCGAGGCCTCTCAGAGGCACCCTCAGGCCACTTACCAAAGCACATTATGGGCTCTTAGAAGCACCTGCTCCTCCATTAGCCATTACTGGGACTGATTAATAGCTCTTAGGTTGTCCCCTTCTGAATGCATTTTGCCAACGCTACATGGCCTCACCCTCACAGCAGGTGCTTCCCTGCACCCTCCAGCCAGGCCCAAAGATGAGCGTGGAAGGTCCCTTGTGTGGCTTCCCCTTGGGCCTGGGGCTCTCCCACGAAGCCAGGCCTCATGGAATGGAGATGCCATGTTTGCACCTACCCCCAAAGTACACCGAGAGGCTGCCAAGCCCCAACCCTTTCCTGGAATGCACCAAGTCCAGCCTAGTTAGTTGAATGAATGGTTGGACTCTCCGAGCCCTTGGTTTCTGAGGTACAGGCATTGGATCCAAATCTTCCTGAGGGACAGTTGTTTCCAGCTCATATCTCTCCATGGATTTGGGTGGAAAAGACACCAGAATGGAGTCAAGAGCCCTGGGCTCAAGGCTCAGTGGGGACCACTCACTAGCTGGCCGATGGTGGACCAGACACTCTCCCTCTCTGAATGGCAGACTCTACATTTATAACACAGGGGTGATGACACACCTCACAGGGTGGCTGTGAAGGTCACCGAAAAACCACATGTGAAAGACAGCACTATAGCAAACTATGATGTTCCAGACAGATATGCCGCACTGTCATCACAACATGAGTGAGGAGTAAGGGGACTTCTAAGACGGAAAAGGAGGCTTAACCCGAAGAGAGAAAGTCAGGGGCCAAAATGAGAGCCCTTGTCAGCACCTCCTGCCCTGGTGGAGGGGGATGGCAGCAGGAAGAGGTGAGGGGCAGCTTCGGGTCCACCTGGAGAGGCAGAAAGTCGAGGGGGCTTTTGGGAGGGTCTCAGAAGTTGTGGGGTGATGGTAAACGGGGGATCCCCACCTCCTCATTCCCTCCAGGGCTGGGGCCCTGACAAAGTGACAGGTAGGCGCAAAGAGGATGTAGAAGGTGATCTGGGGAGACAGAGGGCCTGGAACTTTCCACACCAAAGTCTCAGCTTGCTGGGATTGTGCCCAGGAGCACTGGGGGGTAGGCGTTTGAAAGGCCACAGGGAATGGCCAGAAATTGGCTCTTTTTGCCCTGACATTTCATTAAATAGGGACAATAAGGAAGACAGGGAGGGGAGAGGAGAATTGGGAAGGAAAAGTGGTAGTTTGTAAGATGTTTTCCCTTCTATTTTTTGAGTATGAGGACATACTCTGAGAGACTCAGGGAGAGAGAGGATGGTGGGAGGCCATTGCTAATCAGCAGGTGCCTGCCGGTAATGAACAACCCGAACCCAGCACCGTCTTGGAAAGACAGAAAATATATAGTGTCCTCTGGACACACATAAGAAGTGCCCGGGCAGGTCAAGCACACCTATCCCTGCATTCTCTCTTTGACAAAGGTGCCCAGACACTTCTGCATGGTTGCACCAGGGCCAGAGTTAAGGACAGCACCATACGGGGTGTTGGGCCAGGCTGCCCGGGGTCCACTCCAAATCCTTCCCTTATAAGCTGTGTGACCTTGGGC
This sequence comes from Daubentonia madagascariensis, assembly GCA_023783475.1. NCBI lineage: Eukaryota > Metazoa > Chordata > Mammalia > Primates > Daubentoniidae > Daubentonia > Daubentonia madagascariensis. The sequence continues at coordinate 17,312,135 of JAKFHU010000487.1, forward strand.
GAGTCACTCAACCTCCCAGAGCCTCAGCTGTCTTGTCTGTAAAATGTGGGGATTAAATAAGTTAATACATGTCAAGTGCTTAGAACCATCGCTGGCTCCCAGTAGACACTCTATAAGTGCCACCTACGGTTATCATTAAAACCTTATTACCCACTAATTTAGCCAAACCTTTCTGCACCCTGTTTGTATTTTCAGACTAAACAGCTTCTCAGGGCAAAGACCCAGCACCCCATTTTGGATCCCAGTACAGGGAAGGCTTTGCCTAGATTTGCATTATAATGTCCCAGCCCCAGTCTGAGTTTGGAGAGGCGCCGGGAGTTAGTTCTAGAATCAGGGAAATGCCAGGGAAGCAGAAGAAAGACTGTGAGAACCAGCAACTCTCTAAAGGCTCTTCTTGTTTGACAGTACCCACGACACGTGGTGCCCCCTGGCCCTCCCGATGCAGCTTCCAGCCAGGCAGGGCAGATGGTGGACCCTGTGAGATCATCCCCTGGTCCCGTGACACCTTGGGGACAGGGCCAAAACCATGTCCTGGCGCACCCTGCATGAAGCCAACTGCTTGTAAGGAGGAAGAAACATACACACTGGCCTAGAGAGGTCCGTGTGTCATAAAGTAAAAGTACTGGTAACAGAAACGTGTGCATGTACGGGATTTTTATCAACAATCATGTGCGTATATGCGCAGACAAAAAGTCCTAAAGGATATATGCTGAACAGAGGTTCTCTCTGGGAAGAGAAGTGCAAGTAGGAAGATTTTCTCTTATCAGTGTTTATATTTTTGTCTCATTATACTGTTTTATAAACATGTATTATGTTTACAATCTGATGGAAAGCAATAAATACATTCCCATTTGGACAACACAGACTACCCTATAACAGACTTATACTCCACTAAAGATTTGTCCCATGGTGTACTGTGGATCTGGATCGATTAAAACAGACACGTCAGAAATACGGATCAGGAAGAGACGGGAAAACAAAGCCAGAAGCGCACATTGAGGTGCCGGGCCCCAAGAACACTAATTCAGAAAAAGCAGCCTCTGTTCAATGCAAAATGTCCATTATCCAGCAGAAAGGCCAAAGGACCACCTGGACAACATTTATGTTCAGAAACAGAAATTACAGTCACAAACCTGGAAGAAAGGAAGGGAGAATGAGCAGAAGAAAGAGAAAAAGCTGGTGAGAAAGAAGCAGAACAAAGTAGACACACGATGGGAAATGAAGCTCTGCTCGGAAGGTGACAAAACGCCTGGGGGGGGGGAGAAGGGGGCGGGGTGAGCACCTGAAGTCATTAAGTGGAAGACCCGGGAAGCGAGAACCCTGCCTCGGTGCTGTCCTCCCTGCCTTGTGTCTGACAGGCTTCCGGGTCTCCCAAGTGTCTCAGGGAATGACTATCAAAATCATAAAGGAATATTAAAACCACTGAATTGTAACTTTAAGTGGGGGAATTTTATGGTATGCAAATTAATATCTCAATAAAGATGTTTTTTAAAAGTTGCAAAGGAGGCTGGAACTTAAATTCATTTTCTTTTGCTCAGTCTAAAAATAGAGATGCCCTTCAATCTTCCTGTGGGTGGGGAATTGCAACCTCCCAGCTGGCCTGCAGAGACCGGGCGTGGTCAGGCCTCTGCTTCCCCGGGGCTCCTGCCTTCCAGGCGGGAGTAAAAAGCAATTCCCCCCAGGAACGCTTTGCCCATCCGGCTTTGGCTCAAACCTCATTGCTGGGGAGAGTCTGTGTTAAAACAAACCACAAAGGTGGCTTCCCATCGTTTGTACAATCTCAGAAGCTTCTGCTGAGGAGATGGCCCCGGGGTGGGAAGAGCAGAGGCCCTGGCCTCAAATGTGGGGCGCCAGGAAAAGCATAACAGGGCCTGCACGGTGGCTCACGCCTGTAATCCCAGCGCTCTGGGAGGCCGAGGTGGGAGGATCACTTGAGCCCAAGAGTTTGAGGTTGCAGTGAGCTGTGATGACACCACTGCACTCCAGCACGGATGACAGAGCGGGAACCTGTCTCAAAAAGAAAAAAAAGTATAATGGGCAGGAATCATATACCATCCCGTCCTCCACTGGACATTGGGCCAGTCTTTACTATTGTAGCTGTCACATCACACACCAACCGTACCCCCTGGAATCCCCGGACTGTCAGTTCCTTCAAGGTAGAGACTCCTGCACTTAGTTTTTTAACTACCGACAACAGCTCAGTACCTAGTACAGTGCTTGGCAAGGGGTGGCGCTCCATGAATGAGTGGACAAATGGAAGAATGTTTACCGAACGCCACTCCTCACGCTTTGTCAACTGACATGTGGGACCCTGACTGCTACACCTTCTCACCTCCAGGCCCTTGCAGGTGCTGGTCTCGCTGCCAGGAAAGCCTCCACTTCCCCTCTCCTTTGGCTAAATAACTCCTGCTCAAGATTCAGGGTGTATCAAAGCAGACACTGCTTCTGGAAGCCCTCCCTGACTCTGCTAAACTCCCCCAGGGCACCCCTAATGAACACTTGTTATGGTAATCTCTCTGGTTACTTGTCTCTGGTACTAGAATGTTTACACTGTGGGGAGGGGCATAAGCATGTTGTGTCTTCGGCACCTGGCCACACACCTGGCGTGAGGGAGGCCTCTAGTGAATGTTACTGGATCACAGTGTGTGGGACACGGGGATGGGTTAGTGGGATGGGAGCGGAGACACAGCAACATCAAGGCCAACGCTTCCCAAGCTCATAGCTCATAGGCTGTTTCAAATCTGCCAGCTGGCCTGCTCTCTTGCATGGACCACCCCAGCTCCCTGGGTAACAACCGTACCTCTGACACCCCATGGAGAGAATGTTCTTCTGTGATGGGGGCAGGGGGCTCAAGTTTTCCCCTACTTTGTAAACCTCAAGAGACCAAAATAAATAAGACATAAGTGCTGTGTCTGCTGGGCATTGGGCTAACCAGGAATGGCCTTGAATTTGTCATCTTTGTCATCAACGTCTCTCCCATTTTGGCTCTTTCTCCCGCTCCCTGCAAACAGATATGTCCTCCAGGCATCTGTCCGGGTGGCCATGCTTGGCTAAGACAGAATCATATAATCCTGGGTTCTCAAGCTTGGAAAGGGCTTTAAAGAAAAAGCCCCTCGATAGCACCAAAAGTGGTCATCTAGCTCTTCTGGAATCCTTCCAATGACAGAGAGCTCATTACCTCTCGAGGGGGCTCATTCTACTTTAGTCATCTTTGATTGACAGCAAGTTTTTCGTTCTATGGCTAGAAACTGTGTCCCTGAAACTTTGGCAAATTGGTCCTGCTCAGCTCCTGGAGCCACACAGAACATGCCAGCCCTTCCTCCCAGGAGGCCTTTCACGGATTCAACCATCCTGCCACTGCTGTCTTCTCCTCTCCAAGTTGAACACGCCCGACTCCTCCAACTGTTTCTCACCTGGTACGGGTGGCAATAGCCAGCCTTGAGTATCAGAATGAGCTCTAGACGCCAGCAACAGCAACCATGACGATGACATCATCTGAGCACTTACTATGTGCAGGCATGTGGCACAACTCATCAAATTCTCCCCACAACCCAGGAGGGAGATTCTGTCCTGAATCCCCAATTCACAGAGGAGGATGCCAAAGCACAGAGAGGTAAAGTAACTTGCTCAAGGTCACACAGCCAATCAGTGGTGAAGCCAGGTGGACATTTCACTGAAGATACCCAGAGTAAGGCAGAAAACCACTGTTTTCCACAGCATCAAATCCATGCATTTGGTACTGCAGGTCGAATGCAGTTCTCTGCTTACTTAGAAAATATCACAACGTGTTTGCCATACAAATAGAAAGCTTGTAGTATATGGGCTATCTTTGTCCCTTTTAATTGATTTTACTATGCTGTCTTCTCTTTGAGTCCCCAGGACAATTCTAAGGCATTGCATCTGTGCTTCCAAATGCGGTGGGGGGGAGGAAAATTATTTGATTCCTTTAAGCTACATAAACGATGAGCACAAATATGATAAGGTGAGTTAGGTCACTGAGTACATCTCTCTCCACTGAAGGAAAATAAGAATGTCAGAATCTGTCACATGCTCAGAGGGAACACATTATGTCAAGAGAGACCCCACCAATGTAGGCCATGCATGAAATCCAGGGTTCTCCTCAGAAGTGGCCTCAGGGACATTCGGGGAGTGGGTGTGCCTACTCTGTGACTTGGACCTTGGCGGCTCAGGATGAAGTCACATTCAATTCCTCAGTTCAAGAGAAAGAGCAGAGTAATTAGAAACCTCCCGGTAGAAGCCCATTTACAATTAAAGAGCACTGGCGTTTCCTTTCCATTCTTGGGACTTGTCATTTGGACAGCATTTTCCAGGGAGCCATGAAATGCTGATTTATAAGCAACATCCTAGGAATGAAGAATGTCTAAACATCTCAAGCCAAATGATTTAAAGACTTGTTCTAGGTGAAAAGATACAAAATGAGGTAAGATGCTGCAACACAGCTGCAAAAGGAGCTGATTAGGAAAATCTGGTAAGACAGTAAATGCAATGTGACCAAGGAAATTAGCAAATACAATCCAGATTATTTGTATCCTAGTTTAGTTATTTATCCCACCTCTTCCAGATCTTGTTTTAAAAGATTAATTATTAAATCTTCTATTAAGTAAAAACATGAATTTGCATTCCATGTGGCAGACAGAATAATAGCATATCAAAGACATCCACGTCCTAATCCCCAGAACCTGTGAATATGTTACTTTACGTGGCAAAGGGGAACTAGGGTTGTAGATGGAATTAAGGCTGCTAATCAGCTGACTTTAAGACATAGAGGTCATCCTGGATTACCAGGTGGGCCTCTGTAATCACGAGGGGCCTCACTTAGGGAAGAGGAAGGAAGGAGAGCTGGCATCAGGGTGATGCAGTGCAAGAGAGACTCAACCCATCCTTGCTGGCTTTGAAGATGGAAGGCCTGAGAGCCAAGGAATTTGCCTGGGAAAAACAAGAAAACGGATTCTTCCCTAGACCCTCCAGAAGGGACCACAGCCTTGCCAACACCTTGACTTCTGACTTCCATAACTATAATTATGATAATACATATGTATTGGTTTAAGCCACTAAATTTGTGGTAATTTGTTACGGCAGCAAAAAGAAAACTAATACAGTTAATTTCTTTAAATCTGCTCATGAATGTGGACTAGTGCTTTAATGACAACTTGATTTTTGAGAAGGAAAGAAAGAAATGGATTTGGATGGTGCACCTGCTGTGTAGCCGCATCGTGCAAGACCCTGTGCTGTTTACCACCCTCAACCTCCCCCAGCCTGGCCTCCAGCGAGGTAGGTATTGACAGCACCATTTTGCAGCTGATGGCTCTGAAAGTCTCCAAGAAGCTAGGGTGCTTGTCTAAGGCCGCAGCTGGGAAAGTGTCAGAGCCAGGATTTGAACCAGGTTTGCCTCCAGAGAACCTTCTATTTCACCGGGCAGCCTTCCTTTCTTCACTCAAGCTAAATGGTACAAAAGCCTGCAGGGCCTGCTCTGTCTGGCTGTGCACATGGAGGGTCCCAGAATGACAGCCATCTCCTCTCCCCACACCCTGCTGGGCCCTCCCGTCCCTTCTCACCCATGTCAGCAGCACCTACTAGCTTTCTGCAGAAAGCAGGGATGGAGACCAGGGCACAGGTGGGAGGGGGCTTTGTCCTTCACAGCTCTGGTCCTTCTATGGCCCCAACCTCTGCACAGTGAAACGGTGGGGGCAAGAAGAAAGGAGTGCAAGGCACGTTGGTCTGTGCCGAAGGGAGAAAGTAACTCAAGTGGGAGTCCAACCCCCCAAATACGCACCACACTGATGACAGCTAACTGACGAGCTCTCATATCACATACATAGTTGCAGACTAGGAGTGGGCACGGGGTGGGGAGAGGAGGGCTCCTTTTCCACTTTTGAACCATGAATTAGATGGAAGAACCATCCTCTCCCAGGTGTGGAGAGATGGGATGGGATGTCTCACACTGCTGTGCAATGCCAGCCATGCACACTGTGTGTACTCAGTGGCACATGTAGCTGTTGCAGCCTCCCGGGTGTTCAGGAATGCACCTGGGATTGGCCTGAAACAGGAGAAGGCTTTGGGAGATGTCCAGATGTGGGCAGTTAATGATGCAATTGGGGGGAGGGCCTCTTCCCGCTCAAAACACAGAATCCAGTTAATTAAGAGCAATGCTTTGTGCTTGAAAGGCACAAATTCAGACCCATCCATTAGTCTCTTCAGTTAAGATCACTTTAAATCAAAGCTGCCAAGCTGGGGCTGTAGGAAGCATCTATTATTAATGGACAGAGAAAAGTGGACTCCTAAGTGATAAGCTTGTTAATTGGAACACACTGGGAGGTGGATTTGGGAGCTAATTCAGATATTTCAGCTGCGTGATAAAGTTTAGAGCAGCTTTCTATGCTATCATGCACAAAATGCATCATGGATGCTGTGCTCAGAGGCTGTGTGTGCACCGTGCTCATGCATGTGCACACATGTCCAGCAGTCCCAGGACCTGTGGGCAGGAGAATGGGCCCGGCAGGGAGATGATGATACAAATGGGATGGGGAGATCCATTGGCCCAGCTCTGGCTGAGCAGCTGGGGACACCCTGGGGACCACGGCAGTGAGCAGATTATGAGGAAGGCATGTACCACACCGCGCCCACCACCAGGAACCCAGAAACAGGAGCGGATGTGGGCCCTGCCCTTGGATATATTCAGTTTGGCCAGGGAGACACATATGCAAATACTGAATGATGCAGGGATAATTTCAGAGCAAAGTTGGTCAACTCAAATTATGGAATGCTGCCTACCCCGTGCAGGGCTCCACGCGGGGCAGAAGGACAGAAGACATGCTTCCTGCCCTCTGGGGTCTGGTTTGGGAGGGGAGACAAGAAGATAAACATGGTCCAAGGCCATGGGTCAGAAGAAAGAAAGCACAGTGGCTTGAGCCCGGAGTGTCTGCGTCTCTGAGATAAGTAAGGAACAGGTGCGAGAGACAAAGGTTGTAGGAGTCGAGAGGAGACTCTGGGGAGAAGGTGAACTTGAGCTAAGGCTTAAAGGGAGGGCAGGCTTGGAGGGATGAAATGCCCTCCTCTGGGCTGGAGAGAGGAGTGACCAGGCCATCACCAGGCAAAGATGCCATTACTCAAAGGGGGGATGGTTGAGAGACAAGACATTTTGGAGAAGCCCAGATCAGAGAGACTTGAGGCCAGGAGCCAGCCGAGAGCCCTGAGCCGACATCCAGGGAACATCCATAAGGAACCTCAGCAGCTACAGGCTCTCTCTGTGCCTGCTTGCTGGAAATTCACCAAGGACAAAGAGCAGGCATCCTGAAGTTTTGGCTCTAGGGCCAGCAGTGGAGCTGTTAATTCTTGCAGAGTCCAAATTCCGGCACTGCCTCTGAGTTCTGAGGGGGTGGGGATGGTAAGAAAGCTGACCCCGGCTGCATGCCCACCTCTGACCGCTTTTCCAGGGTGATCCTGGGACCAGGAGTAGTGGAAGGTTACATAATTAAGCTGTGGAGAGGCCCTGGCCAGAACTTCCTTGTTAGAAAAGGATGTAGCTGCACAAAGCCTTGTGAGAGGAATGAAGGGGCCAGGGAGGGAGGAGGCAGAGGAACAGTTGGAGGGGGGGTTGAGGGAAGAGCCAGCATCACAGCACCGGGGGGGGGGGGTGCCCAGACTCTCCCGAGGGAGTGGAAAGACCCCTTTGGAGGGACAGTTCTCAGCACACCATTAGCTGTCAAAGTCAGTAGACCCCACCGCAGTTGATTTTCAAATTCTGGTGAGGGGCTTAGTCTGTCCTAGAAGGCTGGGACCACAGGCAGCTACCTTCCCTGTCACTCTTACATCTTTCCAGCCAGAGAAAGGCAAAAACATGCAAAATTATCTAAACAGACGTGCTCCCCTTTGCTTTTCCCAATTATTAACCTGAGGTTGTTAAACTCAGTTGGATCAGATGTCCTTCTGAGACGGGAAAGACTCAAAAAGGCCTTAGGTCCAGGGTCCAACTTCTGTCTGGCAAGGAAAAGATGGTCCCACTTTGTAGATGAGACAACAGAGAGGTTAAGCAAGTTGGCAAAATCACCCAGCTAGTCAAGAGCACAGGAAGAAATCAGCTTCTGCCTCCCAGAGCAGACCTCCTTTGTCTGCACCACAGTCTCAGAGAACAGGCATCAGTACTTCCAAGAAGTGATGACTTTACATCGACCTGGCTACGTGCTCAAGTCCCCGTCTGCTGGTATGATGACTGCAGTCTCTAACTAGCCGGTAGCCGTCTGCAAGCAAAAGTCTACTGACAGAGGAGCTAGCAGGACACACATTCTCAACCAAATGGTTGATGATACCATTTGGGCAACTGTCCAACAAAAAATTTTTTTAAGTTAAATTAAAACCCACAATATAAACTACTTTCTGAGGGGGAAAACCGCACTTAGATTCAATATACCCTATTTAAAAATCCTAGGACAGAAAAAAAAATGCTGTGTGTAGGACAGAGAAAAAAAAATTTTTTTTTAAATCCTAATGACCACTAAGGATCATAATTTAAAGAAACAAACCCCCCATAATATTCTGAAATTAAAAAAAATTAAAATTAAAAAAAATTAAAAAAAAATAAACAAACCAAGAGTGCAATGTATAAACAACAAATGGAAGCCTCTTTCTTAATTCAGAGTAAATCAATTACAAGTTACTAGAGATGATATCATTCCTCCCAAGCAAAACCTACCAGAATTGAGCTCAAACCAATTGTTCATTTCAACCTTCTCAAAACTAACATTTCATTGCTTGTTATTTTTTTAAAAAGTAAATGTAACAGCAAAACCCATCAGAAAACATTTTAATGTGTAAAGACACTCGGAGCACTGAGAGAGTGAGCACTCAAACCCAGAGCTGCTTCATCTTGTCCAGGAAGAAGGTCAAGAGACCTGGGACCTAACAGGTGGCCTAGTCTTCCCTGAACAAACAAGGCATTGTATGGCACTGGGCCTCAGTTTCCCCAGTCCTGGGAGGACCAACAGGGATGTTCTGCAATCTGCCTTCAGCTCCACCGGGACAAGGGTTCGAAACACAATGCGAGGGACCAGGGTGGATTGACCATAGAGCGTTCAAGAACAATTATAAAACCAACTAAAAGCCAGTCTGCTTTTTATTAGCATCTCATGCTGGCAATCCTAAACAAGGCCAGTGATAAAATATTTCTTCCTGAAAAAATATTTTCCTGGCCTAAGTTACAAACAATTGGTGCAATCTCTGAGTGTTAATAATACATATGTAAGGTTCAAATTAGCCTTTCTAAAAAGTTAACCTTTTTTTCTCCATAGAATTTATTTGGAGAACTCCTAGTTATACAGTCAGTCCCAACATATGTGGAGTCAGCCACACACATTCGTTTTGAGAGTAAGTTCATAATGGTTCAGAATTTCCAGCTTGCTCCAGGCACTGTTTGCATCTTCAGCCTCTGTGAGACCACATGCTCCCGCATTTAAGCAGTACATTCTAAGCACGAACAGTGGTAGTACAGTGATTATAAGACAAACAAACAGAAGCTGAGTTACTTCCATTCTGTCATTATATGTGACCATTTGGAGTCTTTATTTGTGTTTAAAATTTTAAAGTGAGGCAGGGTGAACTGCAATTTGCTTAAGTTTAAATTTCACTCATACATGATATATTTTACTGAATTTAAATAATATTTTCTGAAGTGAAAATTTATTCTTTTTAAACTGTGAATTATATTGTTTCAAATTACAGAATTCATTAAGAAAATAAAGCGGTACATCAGTGGTACGATTTAGTAGTTCCTAAATTGTGGGCAACTTTTATAGATGTCTCACTTTTATCAAAGTTCACTTATTAGTAACAGACAATGATTGACATAAAATACCATTACCTCAGGCTGCAAAAGATCAAAACTCAGAAAGACATAAAAACTATCTAATAAAGACTTGTGCTTTTTCCCGTTTTTATACTATATTTACTTTTTATTTAAGAAATCTTGATGCAATGATATGTATAGCATTCAATATGAGAAACATTTTATTATCTGCATTTGTTTTTCTGGCTATTACTACAGTCATTTCATTTCATGATTATTTCTAAAAATAATTTTGTCATATAGAAGGGGGGGACTGTTAAATAAAAAGGTCAGCTCTGGGTGTCGAGTGGCTGGGTACAGCCCTGCTCTGTAAAGGGGCGCTTGCTAACTGAGAAGCCCCTTCCATCGTCAGGCAGTCCCAATTGCTCACAGGTCTGCAGGAGAGGGAGGATGAATTTTTCCCCAGACCACCCATTTCCCTGTTAACACCAATGTGGCTTTCTCCAAACACCACCTCACCCAGCAGCCACAGAGACAGTAGATTCTAGGATGTAAAGCTCAACAATATGAAGGTTTGAGATGACTTCTGAGGGCCAGGATGTGAAATCCCAGCAGGACCTGCAGGGTGGTGCTCCTGGAGGGGGTCTGGCCCCTGCTGAGCCCCAGAAAACAGAGGCTAGCCCCCCGCAGCAGCGAGAGCATGTGGTCCCGGCAGCCGCAACCTACTTCCTGGTCTACGGGTGGGGTCCCAGTAGCCGTGACAAAGCAAAAATAAATGATTTTGCAGTAAGCTCAGGCTAGAAAAACTTCTGAACAGTGTTCATCTTTTTCTGAGGATGAGAGGCAGGTGTCATAGGTAGAAGAAGAGTCTGATATTGGAAATTTAAAAATTAACCAAGGGGTAGTAGAAAGAACACAGGCTTTGGAGCCGAAAGGTCTGGGTTCAAATTCCAGTTCTGTAATTTCCTGGCTGTGTGACCCTGCGCAAGTGCCTTAACCACAGTCTCAGTTTCCTTATTTGTAATGTGAGGATATAATCCCACTTCTAAAGGCTGTCCTGCCATGAAGCAAAATCGAGTCTGTTCTCCAAGGGCCTGGTACCATCTTAGTTCCCTCTCCTTAGTTTTCAATAATGACATAAAATATTCTATAGGGAAGGAACCAAAGCATGGTGGGGCTTATGCACCCTCCTCCGAGCTGGGTTGGTGGTCAGGCCCAGAAACTTCTCTAGGAACACAGAGCAGGCCAAACTTTATCCAGGAAGGAACTCAGCTTGCTAGAGGGTGGATACTGCAGGAGCTGGGTACCCATTATCAGCTCCCCTGGGAGCCTATGCTTCGGGAGCCATTAACAGCAAACAATGGTTAACAATAAACAATGGCCAGGTAATCCTGGCATTTAGAATAAACACATGCAAATTGTAGGTAATGAAGAATAAATCACTGGAACATTCTATACTTAGGAATTAGGGGACTAGATTGCAGGTGGGGGAGAATAATAAGGTGAGTCCCACGATTGCTGCCCAAGAGGTGCATGGAGAGGACTTGGGTCGGGAAAAGGACAGCGCTGAGTGAGCGCGCCTGAAACACTGACTCGTGACTCGGGGCCTCCCGCAACACGGGTCAGCAGAGCAAAGCACCTCAACCCCTCCCTTATGACATTTGCTTCTTCTGTCCTAAGAGAACCACACCCCAAGACCTACCCCACCCCCAACATTTAAGGACCACTGGCCCACAGCAGAAAAGAAATTACTTTGCCAAATCCCACTGCCTATGTTTCTAGCATTCCAAAGGAGGGCTGGGGGTGGACTGGTACTCCCTCCTCTAGTTTTTTGTTTAGAAAATTTTCAAACCTACAGAAAAGTTGCACACATAATACAATAAACACTCAGATTTACCAACTGTTAACTTGGCAACATTTTTACTCTCTGTATGTACATATATAATTATATATAAAAACGTGCATACATATATTTATAGATATGTAATTTTTTCCTGAGCTATTTGAAAATTAGCCGCAGACATCACGATACCTCACCCCTAAGAACTTCCGTGGGGAAGCGATGTTTCTGCAGCGACCTGGACACAAGTGGAAGTGAGCGAAGTGACAGGGAGGACAGTCTGACCACCACGTAGGCTGCGAGTCTACAGTCCTCCCTCCCCCGTAAGACAAGTCCCAACCTAATGTAGCTCCAAGATCCAAGCAGCCCAGAAAATGCAGGAGGGAAAACCAGATGTGTATTAGGTACCACTCCCCTAGCAATGCCCAGGAATTGGCAGCAACGTTACCTAAGGAAGCATGGGGGCCTCTCACTGACCAGTGGGTACTGCTTCTCTGCCAGGAGCCGGATGGCAGCATGGGCTTCTGCTACAGAGATGAGAGGCAGTTCCCGTCTCAGCGGTTTGCAGTGGACATGCTGTCAGTCCATTGGAATGATTTCCCAAAAGCGACTCCTGGTGTCACCCCAACTCCGAGTGGGCAGGAGTAGCCCCATTGGCTGGGACGGGCTGAGTTGGCCTGCAGGGCCACTATGGGCATATACGGTGTACATGTGTGATAGAAATGGATGCTTTGGGCCCTGAGGGTCCCCAGGGGCTGTGTGGCCAGGGAGGGTGGGTATGACATCATAGTTACCCCAGGGGAGAAGTTGGGTCTGTGAAGTCATAGAGTTCTGGGGCCTTTCTTCCCTTGCTTTTGGTGCTGTTTTTTGTTTGTGTGCCTTCAAACCACAAGTGGTGGATGACCAGGAAAAGAACAGAAGCCAGAGGGGTGGGAAGCCAGCCCAGTGCTTTCCACTATCTGGGAGTCACGAGCACTCCTACACTTCCCACAATCCCTGCTGAAGACGATAAACCAAGCAAAGCAGTTCACCTTCTAGTGCCACACCCTCAGAGTGGCAGGTGACTTAAAAGTCATGTGGCTCTCTCCATATACTTGCAATGAGCTTTGGAGATTGCAGACATTGAACACCTGCTGGGGTGGTGAGGGGGCTGTGTCCTGGTTTCGCTGTCTTGGACTGGGGGCTGCCTTCTCTCCTCTTCATGCAGATTTGCTGGGGCCTGTCTCATGCCTGTGAAGCAGAGTTACAGCTGGAGTCTAACTCAGCTTGGTTGCGAAATGCAAAATGAAGGGCTTGTGAAATTCACAAAGAATGTATTTAAGGATCTTTTATTTTAAATCAAACACTCACATAGCATTTACTATATGCAAAGCTCTATGTTAATCACTTTACTGATCCTTTTTTTTTTTTTTTTTTTTGAGTCAGGGTCTCACTCTGTCGCCCCGGCTAGAGTGCAGTGGCGTCATCGTAGCTCACTGTAACCTCAAACTCCTGGGCTCAAGCGATCCTCTCTCCTCAGTCTCCTGAGTAGCTGGGGCTATAGGGGCACGCCACCACACCCAGATAATTTTTTATTTTTTTGTAGAGCCTGGGTCTTCCTATGGTGCTCAGGCTGAGGCAGGAGGATTGCTGAACTCCTGGCCTCAAGCAATCCTCCTGCCTCAGCCTCCCAAAGTGCTAGGATTATAGGCATGAGCCACCACACCCAGCCCTGATCTTAATTTATTTTATAATTCTCTTCACAAACCTGAGGCAGGTATTATCATTCTTCAAATCTTACAGATGAGGAAACTCAGGCACAGGAAGGTTTAGTGACTTGCCCAAGTTTACACAGTTAGGACCTGGCAGAGCTGGGGTTTGAGCCCAGGTCGCCTGGCTCTAGAGTGTATGCATGGAACCTCACTGCCACATCAATGAAACTGCAGGACACATGGTCTCAAGGCAAATAACCTTCCTGGAGGTTAAGAGTTGAGTTCTATTACTAAAGACTAAAGTGGGCAGGTCAAGGTCCCATGCAAGGGTGATCTCTGCTGAGTCAATGGACAGCTGCAGTCTCATCTCGTGCTGCAAGACAAGCACACGGGATGAGAAAGACTTAAAAAAGAAAGACCGATTGTCTTTTACAGGAAGAACCCAGAGCCACACAGAGCCCCAAGGGCTGGCTGGCTCCAGCCATTCCCAGTGCCCACAAGTAAATCGGGGACAGCCAGGCCACTTCCAGGCTACCCTTCCTTAGGCTGTCTCAGGGGCCACCCTTGAGTCAGGAGTAAACCTTATGGATCCTCCGGGCTAAACCAGTTACTGAGGGGCCACTGTTGACCTTGCTATGGCCAGACCCAGGTGGGGGAGCTCCCTGCTCTGTGAGCCTCCAAAACCTCATCCAGACCCTGCATCCCCTCGTTCTGCAGATGGCTCTAGTTCTCCGATTCTCAAAGGCTCCCAGAGGGCAGGGTTTTTTGTCTCATTCATAAGGGAATTCCCAGCATCTAGCAGCATCCAGCAGGTAGTGAACAGGGGGAAGAGACTGAGCATTTGTTATGGGCCTGCTGCCTCACCTGATCTCCACAACCCCCCTTAGAGGAGGATATTACTAACCCCTATTTTATAGATAGGGGCTCCAAGACATTAAGGGACTCGGCTCGAGGTCACCCAGCCAATGTGTGGCAGAATGGGACATGAATGAGTCCGGCTCCAGAGTCCAGGCCCCCCTGCTCGCGACAGGGCTCCCTGGAAGATGCTGGGGCACCCCTGTCTCTCTGACTCGCCCTTTGCCAACTCCTTTGATCATTTTGCTTGACCCAAGTCCAATTCAGGATTTGGGACTGAGTTTAGTTAATTCTGTTCTTTGTTTCTGGCTCCAGAGATGTTTCCTGATGGTTTTGGGACCTGCCCTAGCCTGGCATGACTTCCTGGAGGGGATCCGGTCCCAATGTCAGCCCTATCTTTAAACCACGTTTCCATCCCAATCTCAGTGAAAAATCCTGAGTCGTGACAGAAGACAGCCAGCACTGGAGAGGGCAGGCTTCAGGTAACACCTGTTCTAGGCATCTTCTCCTTTAAGAAATCTTTGTACGTCAAGATGCCTCAACATAATAACATAATATCTTTATTGCACATAGGTAGGATATAAAGCTGACCTGTAAAATCACAGCGTGTGTCTGTCTTCCCTAGCTAGCCTCTGAGCTTCTCAAGGACTGGGGTCGAGTGGCTCCCAAGCAGCCCAGTGCCTGGCACAGCAGGCATTCAATTACACATGCTGGACATTTCCAAACTTTAAGGCATAACTCATTTGGACACTTTGGTTGGGTATTTTGATAAACATTCCTAGTTAAAAGGTGGCAACCAACAAGCATCAAACTAAAACAAACCTCAAAGAGCAAAATATAAGGCCTTCGTAACAAGAGTCACAGAGTTACAGAGTCAGCCATTATATGGAGCCAGAGAGAGGCCTCAGAGAGAATGACTCAAAAAACACTTGCTAAGGGCCATAGGCTTGGATGCTTTGAACCTTGCTAAGGGGAATCTTCTAATCCCCTGCTCCTCACTTCCAGCAGGAGGGCACTCAGAATACCCCAAAGACTCACCTCTTTCTCCAAGGTCTGAAAATCCTCACCTCAGGAAGTTCTTCCTGCTGTCTAGCTTGAATTCCTCCAGATAGAGTTTAAACTGGACAAACAGCCCATGAGCATATTACAGAATTCTAAAACTCCTAAATTAGTTACCAACACTTGAAAATAGGGATATTTAATGGAAGGACAATTTCTCACCTATCTTGAGAAGTCAGGATGATGATCTGGCCACACAGGGCCCACATTCCCATGAGACACTATCCTTGGCTGGGGGGCCTCGCCACCTGTGGCACTGGATGACATGATGCTCGATTGGGCTTGTCCCTTGGGGTAAAAAGGGCTTTGCTGTGACCCATTGAACTAAACCATTTGTGAAGCCCTCAGGTCTTCCTCCAGGCTGGTGACCTCAGGCCAGGTTCCGTGCTTCCTCCAGGGCATGCTGCCCTGGCCTGGGCTGGGAAGGTGAGGCAAGGCTGTGGCTTCCTGGGCTCTCGGAGCCACGGGTGTACATCGAGAATGCAAAGCCTCCGCGCTCTGCCCGGGCTTGTCATCTAGGACACACCTGCACAATGGCTGCTGGGACATCGGTCTGGAGGACAGAATTCTTCTGCAAGGGCTGCTCACAGCCCATTCTGGAAGAGAAAACTTTCCACACCAAGTGAGAAACACCCTGAATTTTTGCCCAAATCTAAAAGAAGTCTACAAGGGTTCTTGGCCCAATTCTTTTAATTACGAACCAGGATAACGCAGGGGAAATTATCCCAAAATTTTCATTTCCAAGTCTGGGGAGGGCAGAGAAAGGAGTAAAAATCTTTGCAATCATATTTTTCTCACACTCACATTTATTCCTTATTAACGATTAATGACTTGTTCATTGTGCTGTATAACAATTGTGCGAAGATGCATACATTTACCATGTGCTGGCCTTTTTGATGTTCATTACCAATGTAATTATTGCTAAGTATCCCCAGTGTGCCAGGTGCTAAGCAGCAGGTGAGGGCAGGGCAGTGAAGGCTCCATGCCACTAGTCAGCTGCTAATATAACCCTCGGGTCTGCTGCTATTCTCCCCAGGCCCAGCGGCTGGATCCCGCAGAGGTGCCCCTGCTATCTCGGGGACTTCAGAAATGTCCTCTGTGGGTTAGCGGGTGACCACAGAGGTGTGTCTGCACGATTCCTAGGCACTAGGAGGCGTTCGGAGGTGACACAACCCATGCAGTCACCCCAGAGCCTGCCAGAGTGCTCCAGTCTGGTGTCCTTGGAGAACAAGGGAGAGTTGAGGGGCAGAGTAGAGCCACTGAAAGCAGCCACAGTGGGAACTGCCAGGCAGAAGGTGGGCGGCTTGGGAGAGGAGACCCCTTGAGGCAGCCATACCAGGGTTGGAGGGTCAAGGCTGAGGGGGAGGCCACTGCACTGCTGAATGTGGCCCTCATGAGCTGAGGGACCGTGGGAAGGTGACCTAGCCACTCCGAGCCTCAGTTTCCCCAGGAGAAAAATGGAGACAGTACTTGCAAACTCAATGGATGTTATGGCGACAAAACAAGATGAGCTAGGAACACATGTTGGCTATTATGTCCTCAATCACTGCCAACTCCAGCCAGGCAACTGGTCAACAGTGCCCAGTGACGGCCAGGTGACAGGAGGGCAGAGGGTTTGGGGAAAGCCAAATAGATACCCCCAAACAAAAAAAACAAAAAAAGACACCTGAGGTCCAGGACGTGTACAAAGTGTGTATACTGCCTGGGGTACTGCATGTGTGGATGCAGCCCAGGAAGAACATCTCCAATACCTGTGCCCCATGCCTACAGCCCATATGGAAGGTTCTCCTGTCTAAGGCAGCCAGGTGACCAGGCTAGTCCACAGAAGCCTAGTAACAGCTTGTGTCTGAGATAGACCTTTGTAGCTTTGAGCTGCCAGGCCCACCTTGGACCCCTTTAAGCCTTTCTGAGCTCTAAGCCCCACCTACCTCCACTCCCAGCCCAGCAGTGGGGAGTGGTGGGAGGGGACGGTAGAAAACCTGAAAAGGAGGCAGAGTAGTCAGAGCAGCTCTGGTCAGGAGCCCACCGGCGTCCACCAGGTCATCTGTGGATCTGGCCATGGGGACTGACCGTGGCAGAGCTCTCTACGCCTCTGGGGTCCTCCAGGGCAGAGGCAGGTGAGGGTTGTGGATGAGGCTCTGGTCTCTGCAGCGTGCATGAGCACAAGAGGAGGGCGGGTACCATTTTCTCCAGTTCTCGGGAAGTCCTGGCACGCGTGATGTGAGTGGATGCACAATCGATCCGAGAAGAGACATCTCCAGAGGAGGCTCCGTGTGGCCTGCTGGGGGCAGAGTGGCCAGGGGGAGGCCAGAGAGGGGGCAACAGGTAGGCACAGAGGACGCAAAGGCTCTGTCTTAGTCCGTTCAGGCTGCTATGAGAAGATACCATAGACTGGGCAGCAAAAACCCCCCACAAATTTGTTTCTCACTGTTCTGAAGACTGCAAAGTCCAAGATCAAGACAGCAAATAGGTCAAGAAATATGGACCTATTGATTTTGGAAAAAAATTCAAGTGTAGAAAGTAGAAAGCAAGAGTTCCTTTGTAATCTCCCTTTGGTTCTACAACCTGCTCTATAAAAAGCTCAGCACAGTCTGCTCGTGTGTGTGTGTGTGCGTGTGTGTGCGTGTGTGTGCGCGTGTGTGGCTGGTGAGGGTGGCTTCCTCACACACAGCTGCTTCGCACTCACTGTCACCTCACATGGCAGGAGGCACGAGGGTCTCTCTGGGCCTCTTTTATTAGGGCACTGATCCCACTCAGGAGGGCCCCCCATGACCTATTCACCTCCCAAAGGCCCCGCCTCCTAGTACCATATGAATGTGGTGGGGACTCAAACATTCAGGCCACGGCAGACTCAAAATGATGGGAAGGGTGGGAAACGGAATTGTGATGAAACTTTTCAAAATGATATCTGGTTTTTTTCTGACTATAAACGTCATTCATGCTGTTTTCTGAATTTTTGATAATGAGAATCTATTCGTGTATTACCAATTTTTTAGACACACACACACAAAGAGATGTGGGCCTATTGATTTTGGAAAAAATTCAAATGTAGAAAGCAGAAAATGAGACTCCCTTTGTAATCAACCTTCGGTTCTACAACGTGCCCTACAGAAAGCTTACTACAGCGGGGCATGTTTCCATTTCGCTTCACACAGGTCTGTCACGGTGACAGGCTACTGGGGTAGGTGCTCGGCAGTGCAGCCAGGGGCCAGTCACTTGCTATACTCTGTGCTTTACACACATCACTGCTATTCCTTACAGCAGCTCTGAAAGAGAGGTGCTATTAGGCCCATTTTTCAGATGAGGAACCAGGCTCAGAGAGGTCGAGCTACTTACCCAAGGTCACACAGCTAGCAGGGGGGCAGGTGAGATTCAACCCCAGCCAGCCCTGCGCCAAGGCCCTTTCCACCACATCCCACTCACTCTCCAGGGTGGCCTGAGAGGCAGGTAAACTGCATGTCATGTCTATTTCTTGAGTCAGGAGTGATAACAATAAAATGATTAAAACAACAGTTGGGCAACAACACTTGAGTGACTAAGAACAGGCCAGCCAGGTGCGGTGAGAGATGACCAATGACTAGCTCCTTGGCAGCTTTTGTGCTAATAGTGAGATGCGGTGACTCTGGAAAGGGAAAGGGAAGGAGATGATGAGAGAGGAAATGGTCAAAGTGCACAGAAAAACGAGGGTCTCTGGAATTAGACCACTCCAGGAACTCCTGGGTCAGGATCTGCAGGGCTCACATCACGGGTGGACCAGAGGGGTTGGCAGTTTTCTACAGCTCGTTCCCCTACAGCAGTTGTCGTTGAAAACTGCTCCATCTTCCCGGGCAAGAAAAACCTCATTAACTGAATTGATATTTTCCAGCAACAAATGCTGCTTCTGTTATTTAAGCACACCAAGGGCAGAGCAAAGTCTGCTCGCCGAGTGGAGAGCTACTCCTTCGGGGATGCCCACACACCCTCCAGGAATTACGGGGTATTCCCTAGGAAAATTAGCATTAATTTTTAAGCAAGAACAAACGCAACTCAGCTTGGCTGCTTTCTTTCTTCATTTTCTTTTCCTTTCTTTTTCTTTCTTCCTTCCCTTCTTTCTTCCTTTCTTTTGACAAGGTCTTACTCTGTTGCCTGGGTAGAGTGCAGTGGCGTCGTCACAGCTCACAGCAACCTCAAACTCCTGAGCTCAAGCAATCCTCCCGCCTCGGCCTCCCGGAGTGCCGGGATTACAGGCATGTGCCACCGCGTCCAGCCAGCCCGGCTGCTTTGGTGAAAGGAAATTCCTTCCTTGAGAGATGTATTTTTTTGTTGTTGGTCTTGCTTTTATTTTTATTTATTTTTCTCCTTAAGGGCAAGTCCTAGCCACCAGGCATGAGAAGACTCTAGTTCCTGCCCTGGCTCATAGGAGAGTGACTACTCGGCCTCAGTACTGGTCACTCGACACAGGCTGACAGGTCCCTCCAAGGCAGGGCTTGCACTCTCTGCAAAGCGAAGTGATTTATTGCAGTCAGTGAAGCAAGGGTCTCCTAGGGGGAGATCAGCAGGAGAGGGTGGGAGAAGAGTTCTTCCTGCTATGGAACAAAGTAAGAATGCTCTGGAAAGCTGCTGCCAAAGGGGCGCATCTGTAAATCAGATTGTGTGGCTTCCGTCATCTGACAGGTTAAGCCCTCATTTCTTGCGATCTTAAATATTGGTGCTTCCTGGCTCAGCCTCTACCACAAGTTGGCCCCACTGGCCAGGTGAGTCTGAGGATCCCTTTCCAGCCGGCCCAGACACTGGAGGCAGGTGACGTGGGGTGTAGGAGGGGATCTATGCGGGAAGGGAGGAAGGAGTCCTAGCCTAGCCTAGCTTCGCCATGAACTTGCTGTGTGACTCTGAGGAGGTCACTTTACCTCTCTGGGCTCAGTGACCTCATTCTCAAGTGGCATCTGTTAAAATGTCAAACTTGTGGTCCTTAACACCTTGTGATGCCAGCACCTCTCCGTGCCTTTTTCTCAATATAACCTAAGAAAGCAGGGGAGGCATGGGGAGGAGGGAGGCCCTGCAGGGAGGAGAAGGGAAAGTTGGTGACTCAGTCGAAGGATGTTACACATTTGGGGGCTGCTCCCAGCACTTTTGTCTTTCTCTTTGGGCCCTTCCTTTCTCTTCCCTCCCAGTGCCCTTGTCAGTGGTTAATGGGGATCACCAGGTTGCTGGGGTGGCTGTCAGAAAGGCAGAAGAGGGGGTTTGGGCAGTGGGTGAGAGGTAGGGCCAGATGGCCTCTGGGGGTTTCTTTCATCTCATGGTTCTGGGGAGTTCAGGGTCCTACAGGCCAAGCAGGTGGATCCTTAACTAACAAACAGTGGGAGTGGCTCAGGTCTGGGGTTAGGAAACCTACACTGTAGCCATGGCTGGGCCACCCAGCCACCGTGGAGAAAGTCCATGTAACAGTGCAAAAATTAAAGCTGACACAGGCCCTCTGGGGTTGGCCAGAACATCTCTGAGCACTGATGCTCCACATCTGAGAGAGGAAACCAGAAGAGCCTGTTGCTTCTCTGGGCGTGGAGATCGTCCCCACAGAGCAGGGTCTCAGGACTGTGCTCTCAGTCCTTCAGGGATGTAGGGGACGAGCTGAGCAAGTGGGGATTGGGGAGGAACTTGGGACCACCGTGGCGAGTAGACACGGCCAGGACTACGGGTGGGGCGTGGAATCCACAACACAGAAGTCGCCCCAGGGGAGATGGGCAGCTGCCCCGCCTCTGGACAGCAGTATCTGTTTCCTCCCCTTCCAGACTGGAAGTGTCACCTAGCCTGGAGTGGCCGGGAGGATGAAATGAGGTCCTTTGTGTGAAAGCACTAAGAGAAAAGACAGTGTTGAGGTTGTTTTGTGTGTATGTATGTGTTTTTCATAGCGACTGGGTCTACCTCTGTCGCCCAGGCTGGACTCGAACTCCGGGGCTCAAGTGACCCTCCCGCCTCAGCCTTGTGCCCAGTGAGGTTGTTTTTGATATAAGAGGATTTGGCATTAAAATCATACAGTGACATACTAGCCAGCCTCGCCTCAGGGAACGCCTCCATGGGGGTGTCACTTGAAATGCAGGGCCCAGGGTGGCTCATGAGGCTAGTCTGGGTTGTCACAAACCATGACCGGGATGAGACACAGAAGCCCACCTCCCTTGTCCTCCTACCCATCCACTCTGGAAGGTGCTCTCTGTGTTCAACTGCATACTTTATATATGCTGCACACACACACACTCTCACACTCACACACTTCAGTCTCCCTCTGTGATACAAGAGGGTTAGGCCAGAGCAGAGCTTCCTAACCAAGGATGTCATGCATGCTAACATCACCTGTGGAGCCTTTTGAAAGAGCCCTTCTTCCAGATATTTTCATCCTTTTGAAGTGTGCTGGCGTCTGAGCATATACATGCATTTACCTTTTTACAAAAGTAATATATATGCATAATTCTTTCCCCAGAGGCTACCACTAAAACCTGATTTTCATCTTTCCTTCCAGAGTTAGGCTCTGTCTACAACTCATTCACACACGCTGGCCTTCCTTTTATGAAAATGATAACACACGATACCCACCTAGTTCCTCACTTGGTTTCCTCACTGAACCACAGCATCTGAGGGGGTGTCCACGGCAGTGCATAAGGACCACCCCATTTCTTTAGGGGCCGCACTCTAACCAGTTACATCCTGATTATTTCCAGACTTTTGAATTTGGCAGTGAATCCCCATGCAGATGCCTTTGCTCACATAGACGGGATTACTTGGAAGCGGCGATGCTCTGCCAGAGGGCGTCTGATGGACCGGCCACATCCCTCTGCAGAGGTGGTGGCTTTCCACTCTCCCTGACAGTACATGGCAGGCTCATGCCCACACCCTCCGGATCCTTGAGTAGTGGCATCTCACTGTGGTTTTATCTTTTCATTACGGGTGAGATCAAGCATCTTTTCATGTTTAATCACCTCCCCTCCCCCCTTTTTTCTTTTTCCTTTGAATTATCTGTTTTTCCTTTTTTCTCAGGCCTGGGTATTTGGGAACAATTCTGGGTTGTCCTAGGATGCCCTGCCTGTTCCAGTTGACCCCAGGCCCCTTAATGCTCTAACAGTGTGGATTCTGTGAGCATCACTAAAAAGCCATGGGTGGGGACTGTCCAGGTGTCAGAGAGCCAACGGCAGTCAAGGGAAACCCTCCCCCTCACCAGGACAGCAGAGAAAGCCTCATGCCCGCCAATATCAATGTCGCGTGGCCCTCTTTGCACGGAAAACGAGCCATATTTATTTTTAACACTTGCCCCTTGTCCAACTCATTTTAAAGTGTGATGGGACAGGAAATGATGGAGACATTTTGCATCTACTTCCCTTGAAAGCTCCTCCCGGGAACCTGGAGCCGGCACCTTCCTGCAGCATCTGCCGCCTCCCTCCATTTCAGGCTGCTGTAATGTCTTCTCATTCAGAACCTGGACCCCACCATCCCGCCAACAAAGGGTGGGAAGCCCGACGGGCTGCAAGATTCCCAGGGGCAGCTCAGGTATCGCAAATGCACCGCAGAATCACCCGAGCTCTGTTAATGGCAGTAATTCATGTGATTGATCTGGAATGGTTTGTAACTCAGCCAAGAGGTCCCGGATTAATGGCTCCATCCTCTACCCTTACACACAGCTTCTGTTTTATAATAAGTGCTCAAATGACTGTTGAAAGAGTAAATCACTAACACCTGTCTAACGGCCCCTTCTTTTGTCCAGAGGTAGTTAGTGAAGTTCAAACTGGTTCAGCAGTACTGTGTTTACAAAGTCCACTTCCTGACAGCTCCATCCAACTTTCTTGCAAATTTCAAAAGCCCCTTTCTTTGGCCCTGGGAACTAAGGTTGCCAAATAAAATGCAGGAGGCCCAGTTAAATCTGAATTTCACATAAACAACAAGTAATTTTTTTAGTGTATGTCATGGGGCATACTTAATTATATTCGATTCCTGTGGCTGCTGTAACACACTACCACAAGCTGAGTGGCTTACAACAACAGGTATTTATTCCCTTACAGTTCTGGAGGCCAGAAGTCCAAAATCAGTATGACTAGGCCAAAATCAAGGTGTTGGGAGAGCCACACTCCCTCTGGAAGCTCTAGGAGAGAATCCTTTGCTTGCCTCTTCCACCTTCTGATGGCTGCATGCAATCCTTGGCTTGTGGCCACATCACTCCAATCTTTGCCTCTGTCATCACATTGTCTTCTCTTCTGCGTTTTAAATCTCCCCCTGGCCCTATCTTATAAGGATGCATGGGATTGCATTTAGGATCCATTGAGATAGTACAGGATAATCTCATCTTAAAACCCTTAATTTAATCACACCTGCAAAGATCCTTTTTCCAAACAAGGTCACATTTATAGTTTCTGAAGATTAGGACCTGATTTCTTTGGGGGACATTATGTAGCCTATTACACTTATACTAAAAAAAGTATGTGTTGTTCATATGAAATTCTAATTTAGCAAGATATCCTGTATTTTAATTTGCTAATTCTGACAGCCCTACCTGGGGCCCCCACCTAAGACAGCAAGGACTTAAGTGACCACCACCCTTCCTGGTGTTTTGGGGGGCCCAGTCCACAGACTCAACCCTGTTCATCAAGATCTTGTATCTTCGAAGTGGGGCTCATGGCTTACGGTGGTATTCCAGTTTTCAGGAGAATCTAATGGCATCTAACTTAACTTTTGAAAGGATTATGGCAAACAGTGTATTTCCACCTTTAGCACTCAAATCTCCAAATACAGACCTGTAACCCTCCACCCTCCAGGAAGGTAGAAAGATGAACAAATTTATAAGCTATGCATCTGTATTTCTTTTTGTTCCCAAGCCTAAGAAAGGCTTTAAGTTTTAATCAGTGAATTCACTCACTCATCCATTTATTCATTAACCAACGATTACTGAGCGCTTATCCTGTGCCATGCACCATGCCAGGCATGGAGGACACAAAGATGAATAAAATATCACTCAACAGATGGGTGAGTTAGGGAGCCTAGTTTCCCAGGGAACACCAAAAGAGTGGAATCAGACAAAGTTGCGGAAATTAAACACAAATAATGAGGATTAGTAATGTGAATGCAGAAAGATTCAGTCGATTCACAATCGATTTGATTTGAAACTAGAAAAACAGTTAATTTACCAATTATCTTTAAATTCTAACAACTATTTTTAGCCTTTAGTTGTGGAAAAAATAACTTGTATTACAAGATGTGTTGCCTAATCACGTCTGCCTCAACATGATGGTGGTTTTTCCTCCTCCTATGTCTTCTGGATCCCTGGAAGCCTGGGTGTGCACAAGGCTGGTCCTCTGCCTCCTCCCACTGCCCCCAGCAGTCACACGTGGGAGCCGCCACCTCCTGGCAGGGCCTGCAACCTGCCCCACCCACCCCCTAAGTTCAGCCCCAGAGCGGAGCTACTTGGACTCTGATTTCTCCCTTCACCCACGGCCGCCTCCCATCTCCCATGACAAGGGGAGCACAGGGTGCACTTATTGGCAAAAATCATGCCCATACCCCCAACACATCTTACAGTTGTCCTTTTTTAAGAAAAAAGCAATCTGTTCACTTATTTATCGCATGGTATAAGTCCTCAAGCTGAAATTCCAGGTCTTTGTCCTATCAAAAAAAACCACCAAAAACACTTTTTTCTTTGTCTTTGGGGGAAAAAAAGCAGCAAGGTGCCAGTTTAATAAATGGTAGGACCCCTAGGGCTAAAGCAATGAATGGAGAAGCCAGGGCTGGAAAAGCCAGGGGAAGGCCGTGCTCTGTAAAGCAGAGGCCTAGGCTTGAGCAGCAGAAGTCCTGGGTTCAAATTCCCTGTTATCCTCAAACTAGTCATGGGATTTCAGGTGCCGCTTGACTTCCCTGGACCCAGCTTACCCTCCCTGAATCTCAATGTCCTAATCTGTAAAAGAGAAGAAAGAATTCTTAACTCACGGGCTCATGTCAAGAATTAAATGAGATAATATAAGCTATAAAGTGCTATATAGTCATTAGCAATTTGGGGAATGGGAGGGCCTCCCAGCACCCTGAAATCACATCATGCAGGCCACTCAAACAGGAGGCCATCCCTGTGCCTGTGTGTTTCAGGGGACCCCACATGACTTCCCTGTCCCAAACATCTAGAGGTTGACATCCAAATAAGAACATTAAAATGACTCAGATTTTTTATTGAGACTGACCTTCCCCTAATTAGTCCAGATTAGATCAATATTAGTGTATCCAAAAAGCCAGGTTGTCCCAAGTGTTCTTTGCACATTTGGGGCTCACTGGGAGACAGGGTTTGTCCCATTAGAAGGTGGCAATCCCAGGAGCCTCAGTACTGCAGTGTCAGTGACATGGGGTCCAGGTGTCTATTATGTGACCACAGTCTCTCAGGACAAGCTCCCTGCACCTGGGGCACAAGTGGGGCCATGTGCCTTGGGCTGTCCAATGGGTGATTTAGAGAGATGCCCTCTGCCCAGCTCCTAATTTCACATCCAGGGCCGGGTGCAAAGGTGCTCACAGTCCATGGCTCCCATTGGGATCCACGGGAGTCCGGCAGGCCTGTGCTCAGGGCCAAAACTGATGATGTTCTCGCCAGGTGGCCCCACCTCTCTGTTTTGGGTGCTTTTAAGAATTTTCTTGAAGAATTACTCACTACTTACCCTTAATACAATTTATAGACTAAAATGACTCTTGTCCCTGTCCCCTCCCCTAAAAAACCAACAAAACAGAAACTAGGGTGGGATCTCACATATGGTATCTTTGCTTTATAGCTGGCGGATTTTAAAAATGCTGAGGAGAAGGTGGGCAGCAAGACCAGAACTGAGAAATAACTCTTGTTTTTAGTTAGAGGGAGGGTGGCTGTGGAAAGTGTGTTTCAATACCATCAGAGTGCCCTGCGAGGTTGCAAATGCTAAGTAATGGGATATGCACAACCCCAGCCTCATTGGTGTGAGCCCTCCTCCTGGTCCCAGAATGTGAACCACATTGGTGTAGACATGAAGAAAATAAAGTGGATTATTGAGTAAGGGGGATTGGGCAGTGCAGCCCAGCAGACTGGACAATACAGACTCAGTGTCCCCTCCTCCCCTCTTACTGTGACCCTTTTTCCTAACAGCAGAGGGCTTGCTTTGTCTGCTTTGCTCAGGGAAACCACCCCACTTTTAATTAAATTTCTCCCTGTAGACATTGCTGGGAAGCTGAACACCAGGAGCCTCTCACCTACATTTTTCCAGCCTCTGGCCACACAGACCCCCCCATGGAAGTGTGGGGGGTGTCAACATTTGTCATGCTTTATGTGAGCTGGAAGAAAAACGAGCTTCTCTATTTGATAAGTGTGGACCTACCCATAGCACTAAATTTGGTTCTGCCGTCACTGGAGACATGAAGCAGCAGCCTGGTTTAGAGGCTTGCTTTCGGTTTAAAATAATTTCTCCAGGCTCATGTTACATATGACCCATTCACAGAGGCCGGAGGGCACGGCCACTCGGTCCTGAGCACTAAAGACATGTCTGCTGGCTCCTCCATGACTAGCAGAGAGAGTGGGACCAGGCAGGGAAGCTCTGAGGGCGCCAGGCAGCAAGGCGAGTGGGGGAGTCAGACCTGGACTTTGGATGACTGGTGAAATCTCTGAGCCTCCGTCTGCTCCTGTGCAAAAGGGGGATAATAATCTCCACCTCGTCGGGGAGTGAGGATTAAATGAAGCAATGTTTTCATTTAATACATGCAATCCGCTACTGCTGTTATTATCAGCATCTTCGTATTGCAAAACTAATTTGGACCAATGGGGAGTGTGTTAAATTGGTCTGAAGTAGGGCAAAGTCACAGTTATAGAATAGTTAAAGGGAAATGTGACTTTTATTATTTTCAAGTATATGGAGCCATGGAACTGTGTACTAGTAAGTGGGGGACTTATTTTATTTAAACAGAGAACGCTCATCTGACATCAGCCTGTTTTGATTTATCAGCATCCAAGTGCATTAATCAAAAGTGTTTGTGACTGAGCACATACACCCAGGGGAGCAGGAAAGTCACATAAGACACAGTCCTTGCCCTCAGAAGACGCATAACCTGTGGGGAGATGAAACCTGCAGGCGAGGAGAGGCAAGAGGGAAACAATTAAGTGTTAACCTCTGCAGTACTGCTGACAGGTGAGAGAGGGAAGGTGTGGGCTTCCTGGATCTCGTTGAGTGCAATGGCTGGGGCAGGCTTCAGGGAGGACAGAGACTGAGGAAGGGCAGGGCGATTTAAACAGGGAGAGGAGAAGGGAGAGGGGACATTCTCAGCGAGGGTGCTGTGGGTGATCAAGGGTGGAAAGAACACGCCATCTCGGAAGGAGGCACGAGGCAGGCTGGCCGGCAGCAGGAGGTGGGCCTGGACGGGGAGGCTGAGCCAAGGCACAGGGACCTGGGCGGGCAGCTCGAGGTCGTCTTGGCTTAGCAGGTGATGCTCATGGTGGACTCAGGCTTGGACAGGGCTGGGGCAGACGACAGGGCTGCCCTGGGAAGAATTTGGCAATGGTATGCAAAATAGATCGGGTGTGAATTTTGGAAATGAAACTGGGAACAACAATTCATTACTGTTTCCGTTATGATCCGAGGGTGCAGTGATCAGGCCTAAACTGTTTTAGTGCTGGTGAGAGCGGGATTGGAAAGAGAGGGGCAAACAGAGGCAATGCCTGGAAGAAACTGATGGTTAGATCTGCTCCAGCATGTGGACGGAGGAGGAGAGTTTAAGACTCCAGGGCCTGCCACGTTGAGGACTAGAAGATGGCATATTCCAATGACCAAAGTGGAGAGAACCAGGCAGGATCAGAGGCAGCACTAGAGTCACCAAGGGGCAAGGACGTGGGGCCACTAGACACCCAAGACCGGCACTCAAGCCCAGCCACATGGGAGAACAGACGGGCCTCGGTCGGGCTGGATTTAGGCACACACCCTGAAATACTTCCCACAGGCGGGAGCAACCCTCCATTCACAGGGCAAAGGTAAATAAACTTCAGCGCAGCGCTGGCTCAATTCAGATTCCAAGTATGAGCCATTCAATTAATGAGCCTTCACTGTGCCTCTTGCCACCACACAGCCATCAGAAGATTACACCATCAAAGTCAACGCCCGGCTTTAATTTAATCACTCTAGCCTTAATCGATTCCCGTCACATGCTAAACACCGAGCAGCCGGGAGAAGCTGCCTCTGGGCATAATTAGAATATGAGATTCTGTCCCAAGTCCCTGTCTGATTAGGAGGAAACCGAAAACTCCCCCCAAAATGGAAAAGTTCCCAGGAAATTCCATCCAGGGTGGCAACATGAGCCAAGAAGGAAGTCCTAGCTCTTTCCTGGAGTAGTCGGTACTGGCAAGGGCTGGCAATCACTTGAGGCCATGGTCAAGGCACCCCACCCGTGCTGTCCAGCACCCTGGCTTTGGGTCTCCTTCTCTCCAAAGAAGGGGCCAGACAAGACCAGTACAGGCTGGACTGCAGCCACCTATCCATCCATCCTGGGCACGGACCCTGCTGGCTGAGCGCTGACACTGGGGACCAGCTGCACCGTCTGGCTGGAGCTAAGGGAGCCAGGTGGCAGCAGCTATATTATTTCAGGTCAGGCTAAACTCAGCCCACGATGCAGATCGGGCACCTGACTGTGGCTTCCAGAAGGCATTCTGCCACCCCATCCCCCACCCCCAGAGTAACCCTGTCTTCTGAGAAACTCAAAGGAATTCTCATAAATTGTTTTATTTCAGTTCTGTGACTACCCAGTGAGAAGAGAGATCACATTACTGTCCATTCTGAGGGGGCAGATTGTATAATTCCCATTTTACAGATGGAAATATGGAGGTACGGGAACTCTTAATCTTTGCCAAAAGTCTCTTAGTTGATACCTGGGAAGTTTGCAATTAAATTCAGGGCTTGGCAAACCCAAGCAGCCAGTGATAACAGAGGCCCACAAGATAAGGGGATGGCACACTTCTGGAATTCAGTCATGCTGACAACAAATGATAAGATCTTTTTAAAAATCTTTTTTTCTTTTTTAACTCAGCCCAGATTGTCAACTTACAACATGAACCCTGCCGATTAAAAAAAATTTTTCCCTGCATTTCCCATCAGCCATCAAACATTGGTTCAGGATTATTTACAGCACTTTAGTGACATTGGAAGAGATTTATTTCAATTTATTTAGTCTTATTAACACTCCACAGGGAGCAGAGTGTAGCTGCCACTGGCCTTTTCTCAGGCGCAGCTGAAATGCTGAGAAGGGAGGTACTGCAGCACCAAAGGAGGAGGAACTGAGCCCATGGAGAACAGCCCAGGAGGCAAGTTATCCCCACAGGATTATCTGGGGAAAATATTAAATAGGTTTTAAGAAGGTTCAGGTGAGTCTGTGAACGATCACTCCATTATTCAAGCGGATTTAGGGATATTCTGCACGCAAAATCCTGCGTTTGTAATCTGGCCTCAGGGAGGGCAGCAGCAGAGGCAGGGGCTGAACTGCTGTTGGGGCCAGTGCAGGATTTCCCTTGTTGGTAGGAAAAGACAAGAGAAAACGGATGGCAGAAGGGCTGGCGACTCTTCCAAATGGCTGTTCGTGGCAATGGGCAGCTTTGAAAGGGGCAGGTTCACATGAGTCTACACCATGATTTTTGTTGCACCCCAACGTAGCAGGAGGTTATATACAACTGTTTTATTTGCATATACAACCTTTGCTTGGCTTATTAACATACGTTGATTTAAATTCTGATGCACTACCAGTAAAGAAATTGAAAGCTGTTCAGGTTTTCAGCAAGTCCAATATAAAAAAATCTAGACATAGAACAAATAAGGTAATATATATTCACACTTAAATATATATATAAAAAAAAATAAAATTTTACATATGTAACCAAAGAGATTCTTTGAGGTGTAACCTTCCCTTAGGCATTTAAGTATTTTAAATTAATTACCCAATAAATCTCTTTTTGAGGGACAGGTTGTGGGAGGGGATGAGGTAAGACAAGTTTGGTGCACTGTCCAATTAAGAACAATTGGAAATAAGCTCCTCTGAAATGGCCTGTAAACCAATGGCAGAACTGTATTTGATCCAGGACAATTCTGTTTACACATAATTTAGAACACTGGATCCAATTCAGGAGGAAGAGCTGGCCCTCACCCTGGGGTGAAGCACCGATCCATGGTTCCATGAATTGGGTCCTTCCCAGCACTTCCTTTTTGGGATTATGATCACATGACAAGCAGTTATGGACTCAGGGGTCTTTTAATATCCCTGGTGTCCCGAGGAGGACGTGAGGATGAAAGTGCATTTTGTAGACTTGAGACTCAGGTCCCAAGACAACACCACCCGGCCGTCCCAGGAAAACAGAAAACTGGGCCGTAGGCTGGAAGGAAAACTAGCAGCCAGGACCAGAGATAATTTAGGTCCCTCTTTTGTTTGATGCCTGGATTTAGCAGTGGGGTGGACAAGGCCAGAAGGAGGAAAATGAATGAAACATCATTATCAGTGGCTTCAGATTTAATTCCCACTTGCTGATTTAAAACTGTTTTTAAGTTGTTGGACCTAGATGTAAGACTCTTTCCTGAGGGGCGTTAATATACTAAAGGGAATTTAAATTTACTGTGAGTTTGACGGGGAGAATTTTGTAACGCCCCCATAAGTTTGTTCTGTGTGATTGACTTCAAAGTGCTGTGCTAGTCCTGGGAGATAACCAGGACTAATGATGGGCACCTTTTACTTAATACAAAAGTCTCCCCAGTAGGTGCTCTCCTGACACCCTGTGAGAAGACGAAATAAAAGATTGTGAATACTCAAGGATGGGGTCCACAGAGCATGCTGTCTACCGCCAGGATGGCCTCCTGCTACAGCTTAGCACTTACTAAAGGTCATCTGTGCTCATTCAAGAATATTCTAGGTCCATCATACTTGTTGTAATAATCACATAACTTAAGGTGCAAGCTGATGGAATACAAGTGCAAAGTGAAAAATTAACTCTTAAAATCACTGATTGATTTTAAGAAAATTAAGTTGAATGCTTTGGAAAAACTTCATAAAGGTAACTTTTTACTGTCAAATGGAATGTTAAAGACCGTGGAAAAAATAGTAAAACCCCTGAGAGATTCTGCATTCAGATTACTCCACGGTATAAATCCAAAATCACAACCGAAATAAGAAGACCCAGACAATGCATTATCAGTGTGGTATACGCAAGAGACAAGGAATTTCAACCAGTTGATCCAACACCAAGAGAAGGCCTGGGCCCTATGTCAAAAGATGGGTGAACAAATTTACACCTATATAGTTTCAGTCGAAGTAAAAAGTTTAAAATACATATGTATCATTTTTTATGATTTTATGATATAATGGCTTTTTAAAACTGATATATTATGACTCAGTCTTGATTTCATGGATAAGAAGGCTTCAGAGGCATAATTTATTAATTCACATATGACTATGCTTATTGGATGCTTGGAATTCCTAAGATTCGTACACAACGAGTTTGCTTTATTTAACGGCTTTCCAGGCCACTCACAACCACCCACCATGAGGTCTGCATGCCAGTTCAGCACTCCGTTGAATTATGTCATTTGTAAAATCTCTCCTCCACCCCCTTGCCTTCCATGACTGCCATGACTTTCTCAATCAGCACTCACTTTTATTCAATGAGTAACTGGAAAGATCTCTGACCCCCACACACTAAGCCAGGTCACCCTTCCTGGGGTGTGAGGTGGGGGTGTGGGGGTAGGAGGGAGGGTGGTTCTGTTCAGGCTGGCCTGGAGAGTACACAGTCTATTCCTGGCATGCAGTGGATTTCAGGAAGGAGGAGGATGAGGCAGGAACAACAGATGATAAGTCTCTGCTTGCCTGTGGCAAGAGTTCTGTGTGTACATTTAAACACGGGTGTACATGATTTTCAGGGGATCCACTTCCGCCCTAACAATGCCTGGTTCCAGGGGAGCTGGGCAGCTGTTCACTTTTCCTGTCTTGATCCCTACTCAGGGTAACAATTTATCTGTTACAACTGATTCCATCACCAGGGTATGCAGATGCCTCTGCTCATTCATCCAATCACAGGTGTCCACCTGGAGGATACTGCCCACGATGCCATTTACTGAGCAGTTACTATGTGCTTGCCCTGATGAGCACTGAGTTACCTCATTTAAACCCCATGGCCACCTGTGACATAAGTACTATCATACCCCAAGTTACAGATGACAAAAAACTTTCCAACAGGGTAAACAACATGGCTTAGGTCCCACAGTGAGTGGGGGAGCTAGGGCTTTGTGTCCAGGAGGTCTGATCTGATCCCATACCCTTAACCATTAGGCCAAACTACCTCCACGTTCAGGACACTGCCCTGTACTGGGGTTCTGTGGGTGGGGGTGGCAGGGCAGTATCCGCCCTTCATGTGCTCACAAACCTTCCTTGAATAGCTTCAGCATAAAATACATTTCTTGGGGATTAACTGACCCGGTGTTTGGATTTCTATGGTGTCCCTGATCAGGCTCAGCATGGAGCCCGCTGAAATAACAAAGCAAAAAAATTAAGACAATCTACCTGGAAGTCATTCAAGTTTGTATTTTGCCCATTCTATCTGCACACCTACAGAATGTTTCCTAAATGAAGACCCAAAAAGCTAAAAACCTGTTCTGGGCCAGCTTCGAGTTCCCTCTGCACACTCAGCTGGGAGCCATGTGGGCAGGAAAGGAACCTGGGGGTGGGGAGCATGGAACCTGGAGACAGGAACAGAATTCTTGGACAGCAACCCCTGTGGCAAGGCAACAGGGGTGAGACAGGCATGTACGTCCCAGCACCCTCACTGGGGGACTGCCTCACACCTCTGTCTGGAGTGGCAGTGAGTCCTGTGGACAGAGGATTCTCAGGCACCCTCAAGGTGCCACAGTATAATGGAATACCTAATGCAGAGCCTGGGTCCCAAGAAGTGAGAAAAGCTTCCAGGGCCCACCTTTGCCAAGGGAGACCCGGGATTCTTATATGAGTGCTTTCCTGTGCCCACCCGACTCAACTCACACCCACAGTCTCAGAGCTGGGCCCCATCAGTGGGTGTGAACATTCCCGCCTCTCAAAGGAACAGAACCTAAGGTGGGGATCCGATGTCCCTAAAACTTCAGTGACGTGACTCTGGCCACAGCTGAATCTATGTCTTGATCCCCCAATTTTGATTTCCAGCCTTCCCTGAGTCAATCAAACCCAGCTACCCCTTCATATGACAGAGCAGTTCGGAAACCCTGGATTTGGGGGAAGAGGTTTAAGGTCCTCAGGAAGAGATATTTTCCCTTTGCTTTATAAACAGAGAACCAAGGTAGAGTGAAATCCCTTGCTCCCCATGTCAGGGCCAGATCAGAAATTGAGACCCTTAACTCCACATCTCTCTAACCCTATTCCAGGCCATGCTCTAATTACATGCTCTTGCACAAGTTCATTTGTGAGTCAGTGGTTTGGGAATCAGAATATTGCACTGGGTCAATGTTATAGATTGTGCTTGGGTTGCCAGGCTAGCCCACAACCCACGTGCGGCTGAGAGGGGGAGGGGCTTTGTCAGACACCCAGCTCTACCACTCACTGGCTATGTGACCTTTAGTGAGTTACTAAACCTCTCTGAGCTTCAGTTTCCCCATCTGTAACACGGACTACACAGGGGGATTTTTGTGAGGATTAAATAAGATAATGTCTGGTGAGCACCTAGTGCCTCGTAGAAACACTCTGATGAATGTAATTAAGACAGCAATGCCGGGGTAACAATGTTTCTATAGCAGGGCTGCTCAACCCCAACGCTGGTGACATTCGGGGAGGGATCATTCTTTGACATGGGGGACTGTCCTGTGCCTTGTAGGATGTTTAGCAGCATCCCTGGCCTCTACCCATGAGACTCCAGTAGCACCCTCCCGCAGTTGTGAAAATAAAAAATCTCTCAAGACATGTCAGTGACCCCAGTTGAGAACCACTGTTTTACAGGAAGGGAACATCAGGGTTCCTCCGCCTGCCGCAGCCTGGCTTGTGAGGCTGGGGTAATCTCCTCCCCTCACCTGCTAAGTTGCCCCCCAACACCAGCTCCAAGTCACTGGTGGAAACACCTAACTTCTGGGCATGGCAAGTCAGGTGGGTGTTTCTGGGGGCGTGGCAGGATTGAGAGGGGTCTCTGAAGTGGGTGGAAAGTGACACATTTTCATACAAACAGCTATAGAACCACTCAAACCGTACACATAAATGCTGAGGCAAAGTGGAATAAAACACAATTTCTTAAAATTTTCAACAAAAGGGTTGCATGAACTGACATTAAAAAGGCAGAAGGAAAAGTCAGCCTAAACAAGAGGCACCACAATCCTATCACATCTCCAGGCTGATCCTGACCTCCAAGGGCATGTGGGTCAAAGGGCATGTTCCACCAAAAGGGCTCTTTTTCCAAATGGAGTAAATCTGACCTCAAAAAAACTGATTCTGAGTTTCCTTCTAGTAATCTGTGGGCATTATCCATTTCTTTTGTTGCTGTGGGGGGGGGGGAGCAGTGCCTGATACTGGAAACCACTTAAAAGCCACACCCTTCCATGATAGGTGTGTGCAGGGCAGGGACACAGTCATGGACTGTCTTCATCTAAAACCCAGGAAAGCCAACAAATTCCTCCTCCAAATCGTCCAAAGGCAAACCCAAGAGCCAAGCCAGGTTACTGCTGTATACACATATGCTAGGGAGGCAAATTTGGCGGAAGAATAGATCAGCTTCAAGAGTCACTCGACACCTAGCTCAGGGAGGGGGGGACTTATCTATCTATCTATCTATTCATTCATTTATTTATTTAGAGGGAGGGTTTGGAGATGGGAAATAGACAAACAATTCTTATATGGTAAAAATAAGCAGCATCATAAAACACAAAATGACACCTTAGAATTAACGACAGTAGGAAAGACATTTCTTTCTGCTGTAGGACAGATCAGTTAAGGGGATGGGGACAGGGATCAGACAGAACTCAAATTGCTCCTGATGAGCCTGGAGCCCGAGCGCTCACGGTGGCCTACAGGAGCTGGCCAGGCAGTCGCTGTCCAAGGCCCCATCATTCATCCCAACCCGGACCAGCCCCAGACCGGGGCTTGGGGTTACAGGTTCCTGAACGCCAGAGGGTGTGTGGGGTCTCAAACAGCCCTTGCCTGCCAGGGATGGGAGGAGGAGTCCACTGCCCTCGCATCGGTGCCGGCGGCTGGTTCAGCGCTCCACTGTCGGGAGCGTCGGCGCAAACGCCGCAACCCTCGAGGTCCTACGGTAAAGCCATTTCATTAAAGCTCTCGCAGAGCTGGGGACGGAGTTTCCCAACTGTCTCACGAAAGACCGTCCCCCGGTGCCTGAGGTTCCTCCATTAACAGTCCCACCCCCATTGCCGGCCACAATGCCAGCCAAACTGCCAACACATTTCCAAATCGAGCGAAATCGCGGCCGCGTGGATGAGCTTTGTTCCCGGCATTGGACTAAACGCGCTCGCCCGCACCGGGCTCCCTTTCCTCCAACCGACAGGAGGTGACATCTCTGCCCGAGGGGCCACAAGAGACAGCCGTGGCCACGGGCTCCCCTTTTCCAGAGCTGCCCTGAGACCCCCACTCCATCTGGAACGGGAACCCCGCGCCAAGCTCTGTCGGGGGTCCAGGGCGGGGAGAAGAATTGATCCTTGAGCCGCAACCCGTCCAAGCGGATAGGCCTCGCAGCGCCCTGGCTTCGGCCCCCGACGCCACAGCCGAGCAGGGCGGCCTGGTCCCGGGTGGGCTCTCGTCCCCAAGCCGAGCCAACCCCCAGAAATTCAGATCAACCTGGGCGGCCCGCGTGGAGACTGAGGCCCCTGAGACGCTCGTTCGTCTCAGAAGTGCGCCCCCGCACCAGTTTTCAGCGATAGAGTTAACCAGAAAACCGCAGACCTGGCTCATCGAAAGAGGGCGAGGCTCGGACTTGCTTTCCACGAGTTCTCCCGCCGCCCCTGCCTCGGTTTCAAGGGCGGCGGTGAACTTGGACTCTTAAGTGAAAATCCCGCGCTTAAGAGAAATAATATTAATAAAATAATATTAATCAGTACGGCCATAATAATAAAAATACACCAGGGACGCCTATCTGCGTGGCTGCGGTCGCCGGGGGCTAATTAGAAAGAGCCGTAGGCTCAGGGGTTGGGGGCTTCCTCCTGTGCCCTCCAGGAGGCGGGCCCGGCGCGACCCCGCCTACCCCAGGGTCCCCAATCTCTGCGGGGGAAGGGGCGGGGCAACGCACCAAGGACCCCTCTCAGGACTCCTGTGAGTCCCATGGCAAAGGCCCCCCCACCCCGCGCCCCACTCCCAGTAGGCTAGGAGAGATGGGTGTGGCCGAAGCACCGCAGAGAACCTTATTTTCTCCCGCTGGACTAAGCAACAGGGCGTAAAGCGGGAGGGGCCCCGCCTGCGAGCTCCCCCTCATCCGCAGCGGGTGGCAGCGTCCCTCGCTGGGCAACCTGGTAGGGCGGGCCCCCAGGACGCTCTGGGTGTAGGGAAGGGCGTGGTCCCTCTGCCGCCACCCGCACAGCGCGCGGAGATCTCGAATCCCAGCCCTTTGGCCGTGCCGATGCTTCCCGGCGCTGGCTGGACTCCGGGAGGGGACTTCGCGAGGTCACGCCTGTTCCACGCGTGGCCCGGGGCTGTGACTCGGGTTCATCGACCCCAGCAAGCCTTGAGATCCAACAAAGAGGTCGGAAATAAGGGACGAAAAAGGGGGGGAGGGGCGGGGGCTAGGCTAAACATTCTCATAGAATAAAAGCCAAAAAACCAGGGCTAGGAGCGCAGATCACGTAACCTCTACAAACAAAGCAGTGAGCCTCTGAAGACCCCGGGTGAACGCCCCCGGTGCTCACGCCTGCAGCAGCAAAACGCCAAGATTTCACCGCTGATTGCCACCCCCTCTTCAATGCCAGGCCCCGCCCTGGCCACCCAAGCCTGGCCACCCGGCTTGGCATGGTACCGTAAAGACGTGACACGCCGCAAAAAGATGGCACCTCGCGTTCCGAGGGGAAAAAACGGGGGTGGGAGTGGGAGGAGGCATAGCCTATCCTCTCCCTCCTCGCCCACCGGGTCCACACCCACTGCCGCAGTGAGGGGCGAGCCCTGCGCGCCAGCCCCGCGCCTCCGGCAGGGAGCGCACATGCCGGGCGCCCCGCGCGCAAAGCGCAGAGAAAGAAACCCGCCCGGAGATGCACCTGCAGTCCCCGCGCCTGTCTGTGCATGGCTGCTGCCATGCGTGCCCGCTATCGGGGATCGGCGGCCGCCGAGTCGGTCCACATCGCAAGGCCAGGTGACCCCTGCCTTTCCGAGCTTCCACATTGGAATCCGCGCACTACCTTCTCCCAGGCACGGCGCTGCTCGCGTCCCTGTGCCAGGCGCGCGCAGGGGGAAGGGCAGCTAAAATGACAGCGCCTCGACCCCTCCCCATCTCCCCCATTCCTCCCTGCCCCCAAATGTCCCCTGCGGGTTCCTGAAGGAGGAAAAGGGGAGGGGGCGGGCCATTGCCTTAAATCAGGGGCAGTGAAGGCCCCGCTGGAATCACTGCCTGGGAGGTGTAGGGAGGGGCATGGAGTCATCTTTTCTAGAACCCGATCCATATCTTCCTTAAGGGCTGACGGCAAACAGGGGCAGAGAAATCAGATTTCAGGTTCGGTTTCGGGGGTCGTTATTGGTACCCCTCACACACACACACTCAGACACACGCTCATTGCGGCAAAAGGCTACGATCGGAGTGCAGAGCAGCCCCCTCCCCCAAGCCATCGCCATCCGCGCCCCACCCTGCGGGCGCAGCCTCCACCTGGGGTCCGCGCGAAGCGGGTCGTGTGGACCTTCCAGCGAGTGCACACACACACACACACACTCTCACACGCGTGCGTGCATCCCCTGCTCACGTCCCTTTCCAAGCCACCCTAGCCCCTGCTCACGAGCACAGAGGGCGCAGGGAGGGGCCCCCGCCGTTGCCCCCCACCGATGCCTAGCGCACGAAACCCGTCTCCGCGGCGCGGGGGGGCGAGGGGCGGCGGCGCGGGGGTGCAGAGGGGCGGACGCGGAGGCAGATTTCGGAGCCTCGGCGCTTACCTGATAGTCGACAGAGGGCGAGGACTGGAGAAGACAGCGGAGGAGGAGAAGGTGGCTGTGGTGGCGGCTGCAGAAGGTGGGCGGTGGCGGCGGCGCTGCAGCCGGTGCCGGAGCTGGTGGGTGGCGGTGACTGCGAGCGCGCGCGCCGGCGAGAGGGCGCGTTCTCGGGGCCGGCGGGCGGCGCAGGCGCGAGCAGCGGGAGCGCGAGCCTCCCCGGGGGAGGGAGGCGGGCAGCACGGCCTCCACGGGCGCCTTCTCCTCCGCCACGCGGCGCGCGCGAGCCACTCTCTCCTCCGCGCGCCCTTCTTCCCCTTCCCGAGCGGCGCGCGGTGCTTGTCGCAGCGCGCACGCGCGTCTCGTGGCGCACGCGCACTCCGCGCCTCCCGCGCTGGGGCCTTTGTCTTGTTGGAGGGGTCTCCTCCCTCGGGCCCCGCGGGGTCGGGGCAAGGCCAGGTGCTCCAGCCGCAGCCCCCACCCTTCCTTTCTTCGCCTGGCAGTGTCTATCGGAGAGTCCTGGGCGCGCTTCCAGACGGCCGCCTCCTCATTCCGTCTTCCATCCACCCGGACCTCAAGGCCTCCCCCACGCGCCCAGACCCTCCCCTGAGTCCCCGGGAATGGTTCCCCTCGTTGGAGATCGTTTTCCCCAGCGCCGCTTCCTTTCTCCCCT
This sequence comes from Daubentonia madagascariensis, assembly GCA_023783475.1. Classification (NCBI taxonomy): domain Eukaryota; kingdom Metazoa; phylum Chordata; class Mammalia; order Primates; family Daubentoniidae; genus Daubentonia; species Daubentonia madagascariensis. The sequence continues at coordinate 17,351,116 of JAKFHU010000487.1, forward strand.
TCTTTCCACCTTTTTGGTAATTGACCAAGGTCAATTCTTTCCTTAACAAATCCTCATAAAACAGGCTAACTCTGTTGTAATACCGTAGTACAGGTTTTTTTTCTAACAAGGAGCATTTGAATCAATTATTTCTGACGCTAGAAAAAAATCTTGAAGTTCGAATGCTCATTCACATTGCAGAGCATTTTCACGTATACAGTTATTTTTATCTCGTTTGTTGAAACACCTTTATAGTGTAAGTAGAGCTTGAGACCTGAATTTTTAAGTGCCTGCTAGAGGTTGTTACCTGGATGACACGCCTCAGACTGAAACTGACCTTTGGCGCTCGTTCTCCCTGTCACCCAGGCCTGGGCTTTGGCTTTAGCTTGGATTCCTCATCTCCCCAACATCAAATTTAACCCTTGGCAATGGGAGGATTTCTATGTATGGGGGTTTTCGGCCATCTCGTTCTAGGGAGATGGGAACTTGTCTTGAAGCTTTAATTTGCATAGCTGTCATGTTCTTTTTTAAACCAACGTTGTATCTTACAGATTAATAGAAAAAGTAAGTAATTAAAAATGCTTTCTTCATGCAGGTTTAATAATTAATACTGGGAGCACTGGCTGGATGATGGAGATGGCGCTAAAGCCACTGGTTCTGAGTTTCTGGAATTTTCCTCTTTTGTTGTCATTGTTGTTCTAGCTGCCACCACCCTAGTTTAAGACCTCTACTTTAGTTCTGGACATGTAGGGGCTTTACTGGACTCCCTGCTCTCAATTTCTCCCTATATTAGCCCACCCTAGTTAGATCAGTCTTCAGAAGTGATCATTTTAATTATGGCAGTCTCCTGCTCTAAAGTATCTGCAAGTTTCTAACTGCCTCCTAAATGAAGTTCAAGTCCTGAGCCCAGTTTTCAAGCCTCCCTCCCTCCTTTGATCTGAGCCCCTGTCCTCTCCAGTTTCATCTTTCATCTGCTCTGTGGCCAACTGAGGTTTGACTAGAACTCTTCCCACCTCCGTACTTTGGGGTTTTCCTTTGCCTACAAAGTCCTTGCTCTTTCTCCACCCACCAATATCCTATCTAACCGTCCAACCCTTGCTCAAATTTTATCAAAGCTTTACACAATCACCCCAACTAGAAGGGATATTTCCAATCTCTAGAAGGAGTTTTGGAAAGTTACTCAGCTTCTCTCAGGAAATGGGGAGGAAGGTGGAATTAACATCTGTCTTGCAGGATTGACATTTTATTATCATCTCCAACAGTTTCCTTTCCCCTTTTCCTTTATGGGAATTATACATCCTTGTCCATTACGGTCTACATGATGTGGACATGCCCAAGCTGGAGCTTTAAGAGGCATTGCAAGTTTCCACCACTTTTACTCTTCCTTTCTGCCACCAGAATGGCATGGTCCCAGAGGACTGCTCCTTCATCCTAGGTCCCAGGATGAAAAACCCAAGGAAGTACACATAACATGAGCAAGAAGTAAACATTTTTTGTGTAAGCCACCAAGATTTTAGGAGTTGCTAACTGTAGCCTAGCTAACTGATAAAGGAATTACATGAGACTGTGCATGTGTATAAAGTTTCTTACACAGTGCCTGACAACTAATGGACATATAATACGATAGTATTATAAATACTAGTTAGTCATTTAATAATCAATGCTTCATAATCAGTGCTTGTGCTACACATTATTTTATTTTTATATGTAAAATAAACAGTGGCAGTCAAATTAACATTCCACATTCAAATTTCTCAATTTTCCCCCCTCTAAGATATAATGTAATTATTACTGACAGGGACCTAATGACACTGTGGTCCCCTAATACTGAATAGTCACATTTGCCTACATTAAATTGAAGTAATGAATGCTAGAAACAATCTTACACGTATCTGTCGTTTAACTGTATGTGATGTGCAGTTGAATTTTCATTCCAGATATTAATAATTTAGTCTCTGTAGGTAGCTAATGGCTTACTAATTCAGGCCAAGAAAATGCAATCCCTCCCTACCCCTCCCTCTTGCTGAAATAGAAATCTCATGGCCACATATGTTATATATTTTTAAATATATTTTTATGCAAGAACTCTTTCCAAATGACACATATGTTATGTAACAGGACCGTCAAAGGCAGAATCACATAGGAGAAAGAAGACTGGATTAGATTTCAGGAGAGTTGGGTTCTAATCTTAGCCATCTTGTATGACTTTAGACAAATTCATTACCTTCTCTGGGCTTCAGATGGGTTTAGAATTGAAATCCAGATATCTTTGGAATTTGGGAGCTCTGCAACTACATCTATTCACAAGGTAAGCTACACTGTTGTTACAAATAGATCCTAAAATATCGTGGTTCAAACCCAACTCCCCTAACAGTCTAAGGTGGGTGTTCCATATTGATGGGTGGGTAGCCTCCTCTACATGAGGTTTGGGACCCCAGGCTCCTTCCATCGTGTGGCTCCACCACTCCTTAGGGCCTTGTTTGCTTGGTTGAGGCTGGGTCATCGCTTAGAGAGTCCAGCTGGCAGAAAGGGGAGGAGCTTAGGGATGAAGCACACTGGCTTTCTTAGAGGCTGGAAGTGGCATCTGATCACGTTTCATTGTTAGAACTTATTCACGTGGCCATCCCTAACTGCAAGGGATACCAGTAAATGCAGGAGAGTCAGGGGCTCGGGAAGAAGAGGAGAAAGGTTTTGAGTAGCAGCTAGTCTCTGCCAAATATATATATATATACTTTTTACACCGGGTTAAAAAAAAAAACCCTGGGATAAAAACCTGAGCTTGTCTATCATGAGATTCTGACATATGTGAATATGTTGGTAGACCATGGGGTTGGGGGTTGATAACTAGGAGAGAAAGATAAAAGCCAAATCTCCAATTAACTTCTGAGAGAGAAGGCGTCATTGTATACCCCTGTATCAGAGCATATTTAACCTTTTTTACACCATGGAACTCTTTGGTAGTCTAATAAAAGCCCCATCTCAGAAGAATATTTTCAGATGCATAAAATAAGACCCGTATGATTACAAAGAAAACCCTTTATGTACAGTTTTCAAAATATTTAAATATCTGTGATATAGCACGTGATGGGCATGGAGATGTGCTACCCAGGTCCCCCTTCAGGGAAGGACTCGTTCCAGCTACAGGGAGCGCTGTGGGCAGACAGGCTGCTGGTGTCAGTCCCTTCAGGGATTGCCTCAGAAGGAAGAGTCACCTCCTTGCAGGGAGGCCCACGTCCAATGACTGAGCAAGGTCAGGTAAAGGCCTCGCCATCTTGGTCTCACACTGGGTGAGTCAGATAGGCCTTTTTAACTCCCCATGGGGCCGGCCAGGCTGTTGGGGCCGGCTAGGCTGTTGGGCTGCATCACAACTCACCTTCCCCCTCTGCTCAGTCCTGCTTCCCTCCTTCTACCACTTCCTCCTGTGTTGATTGTGAGTTCTAATGAACATTTGGTTTCCTAAACATTTGGGGAACTCAACTAAGAACAGTTGGTGTCAGGAATGGTTCAGGAAAGCAGATGATAAGGTGGAATTTTAGTGCTGGATCACTTGTTGCCCAGCTGTCAGCGAGGACCCCATCACAAGGTGGCACCAGGTGGCAGTCCAGTTGTTAAAATGGTAAACTGAGATGGTGTGCTGGTGGAAAAGTATGCACTAGCTGGTGTGATGTATCAGGTGTTTGAGGAACATAGGGAAAATAGTAACTGAGGACAACATAGTTGGGTGACTGTTGCTGAGTTTAGTTGAATAACCATGCTCCAAAGAAGGTTAAGCTTCTGACCAAGGTAGGCCTGCTATGACAGGGTCAGAGCCCTTATTGGGAAAGGATGGGACCCTGACATATGAAAAGGGGACATCTTAGTTGATGCTCCTGAAAATCATGGATTCCCAGATTCCTTCGAATGCTCTGAGCCTGCAGCAGTGCCCTTCCCCCAGTCCCACTTGAAGAAAATGCAAAGGCCTTTTCCCACCATCAACATGGAACCCCTTCTGGAAGTCCCCCACCTCCCCTCCTGGCTACTGAGCGTGAACTAGGGTTAAGTTACAGCATAACTCAGTAGGGGACATGATGGTCCAGTAAAGGAGAAAAGGGACTATACCCCAAAGGAGCTGCAAGACCTGCCCAGCATTAACCACAAGAATGAAGAGGACATGTGGAATGGATTTCAAGGGTGTAGGGTCGGGGGGCCAGAATGTGAGCTTGGATAAGGGATACTGTTGATTGGGGAGTATTCTCTCCTATAATGCAGAATTTAACATCCTGGCAAAGATTCCCAGAGGTGGTATGAACTCGCTCCTAGAAGCATGAAAAAAACACAGGCCTGTACTTAGTGGGTAGACATGTCAGTGTTGCCCTGGTAGACAGTGGAGGAATGCATTACAAGGTTAAAGGCCATTGGCCTGCTGGAGTAGACACAGTGTGACAAGTCCAGAAAGTGCACCAGATGATAATGTTCCATAGGGAGGAGCAGAGGACAACTGCTCCAAGGCCACAAGGAATGTCCTGATAAGAGGGACACCAGCATCAATGAGAAGGTCAGACCTAGCTCCCCTCTGCAGGCCAGGACTGGACAGGAGAAGTTCTTACAGAATTAGGCCTGCTGATAGCAATGGAAATGACAGAGCCCAAAACAATAGAGGCCAGATGTGGTCCTTAACTATCCATGTAGACACAGGGGTAATTTTTCCTGGTTTCTTGCAACCCTGTGCTTATCTCCAGGGGATCCTAAAGCCATGGTGCTGACCCTTGACCCATCCAGAATGGAATTTATATCTAGTGATTAATTTAGTTCTGTGCTGAATCAAAAAAATACTAGGGGCAGTCTGTACCAACATGCCATCATTGTTTATAGAAAATGTACTGATCGATTGTTTGCACCTGGTTTCTGTCATGTTATCTAAGTTTCCATTGTTGAGCCTGATCATGCAAGCTGGTTTTGGCTATGTGACCAGAAGGATAAAAAACTATCTTCAGATGAGATTGTGGCTTCCCTAAGACCAAAGCATTTGGCACATATCTTGGTGGTTTATTATGTTAAGATCAAGTACATCCTATGTGACTGACAGGAAGCTGCACCTGGATGTCTTGGACAGTTCTGATGTTTGTCTTTATCCTGCTGTATTATTTCCTTTACTTTCATTAAAGCCGCATATGAGTATACTTTCTAGAGTCTTGTGAGTCCTTTCACTACCTAAGGAGGCACAACTAGTGCAGCATCAGAAGCCAGGTGGATGCGTTTCCCAGGACATCCGGCAAGGTGGCAGCCCAGGGGCCTGATCCACAGAGAGTTATGGAAGTGGGTAACAGAGCACTGAGTCCCTGGGGGCCAAAAAGGGTACTACTCAACTCACACCATCAGAAGAAATCAAGGATGAATGATCAGGAAGCTAAGGCAGTCACCCAGTAAAAAGTCTGCATTCTCAGAGTGTGCAGTCCTTGGTGGGCTCACGGCCTCTCCCCAGACCAGTACCCACCTTACTGTGGCTCTCCCAGTGAGGACACGTGCTCCCAATCTTCACACTGCTCTGCCAGCGATCAAGCTCCTGACACCCCAACTCCCATTGCACATCCCCCGGTCAGCACTGGCTCACCTGCATCCTGGCGGGCTGTACCATGGGGCCCTCCTCACACAGACACTGCACACCCCAGGCCTTACTCTGTCCTAATGTAAGCAGGCTCCTGCTGCCTCCGCTATCTCTGTGCACCACCCACCAGCATCTTTATAACTGCTCCTCTGTTAGAATTAATGCCTCTTTATAGTAAAATTTTCCTGTTCAAATTACTTTGTGCCTCTGCCTCCTGTTTGGACCCTGAATGATACAAAGAGATCTAGGCCATCTAGACGTTTTGTGGAATATCACCTCGATCCACTATGTGGATGACATCATGCTAAATAGGACAGATGAGCAAAAAGTGGCTAGCACATTAAAGGCCTTGATAAATTACATTCACTCCAGAGGGTGGGAGATAAGCCCTACAAAGATTTAGGAACCTGACACACCAGTAACAATTTTAGAGGTCCTGTGGTCAGGGGCACGTCAGGACAGCCCATCCAAAGTCCAAGTCAAATGATTGTATCTTGGACTTTGCACCATGAGGAAGGAAGCACAACACCTAGAAGTTCTCTTTGGGTTCTAGAGATAGTATATTCCATACTGGGAATACCTCTTTCACCAATAATCACCTGACATGAAAGGCTGCCAGCTTGAAGTGGGCCCAGAACAGGAAAGGGCTCTGCAGCAGGTCCAGGCTGCAGTGCAAGTGGCCTTGCCGTAGGGCTATCAGCCCAGCAGACTCTGGTACTATAGGTGCCAGTGATGGGAAAGATGCTATGTGGAGCTGTCGCGTTCCCCACTGGGAGATTACAACGCAGGCTCTGAGGGTTCTGGAGCAAGGCCATGCCATCTGCAGTGGAGGACCATATGCCTTTTGAAAAACAATTCCTGGCATGCTGCTGTGCCCTGGTAGAAAAGGAGTGCCTGATTGTGGGATACCAAGTGACCTTGCACCTGAAACTGCCCTTCATTAACTGGATTATGTCAGACCAACCAAATCCTAAGGCTAGGTGGGCCTGGCAGCAATCTGTTGTTAGATTGAAGTGGTACATCTAGGACTGAACGTGGGCAGGACCAGGGAGCATGAGCTGCATGAGCAGGCATTTCAGACCCTTGTGCCACCCACCAGAAGTGCACCAGTGCCCTCCCTCAGTGCACACCTATGGTTATGTGAGGGGTCCCTTTGGACCAGCTGATGGGAGAGGAAGGAGCAAGTTTGGGTTTTGGATGGGTTGGCTAGGTAGGTGGGTGCCGGCTGAAAGTGACCAGAGATTTGCTACAGTCTCACTCGGGGGTGGCCTTGAAAGACAGTGGCAAGACGTAATTCTCCCAGTGGGCGGAGCTTTGGGTGGGGCAGCTTGTCATCCATTTAGTATGGACAGAGAAGAGCTCAAGGTCAGAATATATACTAATACAAACTCATGGGTGGTGGCAAATGGCCTGGCTGGTTGATCACAGGCCTGGAAGGAGAAAGCAGAAGCCTGGAGACAAGGAGATCTGAGCAGAGGCATATGGATGACACATGGGGGTGGGCACAAAGCTTGAAGATCTTTGTAGCACGTATTAATGCCAACTAGACATCATCTACTGTGGAAGAGACACTAGGCAGCCAAGTGGACAGCAGGACTAGGGCAGTTGATGCCAGTTAGTTGCTGCCATTAGCCATCCCAGTGCTGACCCGATGCACACTTGAATGAAGTGTCCGTGGTGACAGAGATGGCAGCTGTGCACAGGATGGGCTCTGCTACTGCTACTGCTACCAAGGCTACTGCTGCCACCAAATGCCCAACCTCCAGCTATAAGACTGAAGCTGAGTCCTCAAAATGGACCATTTTGCAAGGATACTAGTTAGCAAGTTGACTATGTTGGAACCCTTCCGCCTCAGAAAGGCCAGTGATTTGTCTGGACAGGAATAGGCACATGTTCTGAGTATGGGTTTGCCTTTCCTGCCTTCAGGTCCTAAGGGCTTATGGAGTGTTTGACTCACCAGCATGGGATCCCACACAGCATCATTTCAGACCAAGGGAACCACTTCACAGCAAGGCAGGTGTAGGACTGGACCCATGGCCTTGGGACCCACTGGTTGCATCATATATTTCACCATCTAGAAGCAGCTACCCTGACAGAGAATTGGAACAGCTTGCGGAAGGCACAGCTGAAGCATCAATTCTTCACAAGGAGGGGAGCCACACTTCAGAATGCAGGATACACCTTGAATCAAAGGCCTTTATACAGCCTTGCGGTGGAAAAATGGCCCCAAAGAAGTCTCTGTCCTAATCCCCAGGACCTGTGAATATGTCACCTTACATTGCAAAAGGGACTTTGCAGATGTGATGAAAGGTATGGACCTTGATATAGGGAGAGAAGCTGGATTATCTGGGTGAGCCCAATACAGTCACATGAGTCCTTAAAAGTGGAGATCCTTTTCTGGCTGCAGCAAGAGCAAGAGATGTGACCTGGAAGAAGAGTCGGAGAGATGCGATGTTGCTGGCTTTGGCGATGGAGGAAGGGGACCACGTGCCGAGGAATGCAAGTGGACTCTAGAAGCCAAGAAGGCAAAGCCTCAAGTTCCCCACTGGAGCCTCCAGGGAAGGAATGTGGCCCTCCCAACACCTTCATTTTAATCTTGTGGGATCTTTGTTGGACTTCTGACCTACAGAACTATAAGATAAAAAGTTTACATTGTTTTAAGCCGTTAAGTTTGTGGTACAGTCATGTGCGCATAACGATTTTTCAGTGAACTACGGACCACATATACGATGGTGGTCCCGTAAGATTACAATGGAGCTGAAAAATTCCTATTGCCTAGTGACTTAGTAGTCATCGTGACATCATAGTGCAACACATTACTCACGTATTTGTGGTGATGCTGGCGTAAACAAACCTACTGCACTGCCAGTCATACAAATACAATTATGCACAGTACATAATACTTGATAAAGATAATGAACAACAATGTTATTGTTTTACATACTTACTATACTTTTTACTGTTATTTTAGAGTGTACTCCTCCTACTTATATAAGAAGTACTGTAAACAGCCTCAGGCAGGTCCTTCAGGAGGTATTCTAGAAGAAGGCACTGTTATCGCAGGAGATGACAGCTCCCATGTGTGTTATTGCCCCTTGAAGACCTTCCAGTGGGACAAGATGTGGAGGTGGAAGACAGTGATATTGATGATCCTGACCCTGTGTAGGCCTAGGCTAACGTGTGTGTTTGTGTCTTAGCTTTTAACAAAAAAGTTTAAAAAGTAAGAAAATAAAATTAAAAATTAAAAAAAATAGAAAACAACTTGTAGGATAAAGATATAAAGAAAGAATCTTTTTGTACAGCTGTACAATGTGTTTGTATTTTAACTACGTGTTATTACAAAAGAGTTAAAAAGTTAAAAAATTAAAAGGTTTAAAAGAAGAAAAGTTGTAGTAAGCTAAGGTTAATTTATTATTGAAGGAAGAAATATATTTTTAATAAATTTAGTGTAGCCTAAGTGTACAGTGTTTATAAAATCCACAGTAGTGCACAGCAATGTCCCAGGCCTTCAGTTCACTCACTCACTCACTCACTCACAGCGACTTCCAGTCCTGCAAGCTCCATGCATGGTACGTGCCCTATACAGGTGCACCATTTTTTATCTTTTATACCATAGTTTTACTGTACCTTTTCTATGTTTAGATATACAGATATTTGCTATTGTGTTTCAATTGCCTACAGCACTCAGTACAGTGACATGCTGTACAGATTGGAGCCCAGGAGCAAAAGGCTATACCATATAGTCTAGGTGTACAGTAGACCATACCATCTAGGTGTGCGTGAGTGCACTCTGATGTTTGCACAACAACCGAATCACCTAATGAAGCGTTTCTCAGAACATATCCCTGTCGTTAAGCGATGCAAGACTGTAATTTGTTGCAGCAGCAATAGAAAACTTATAGGCCCCAACAGGAAAAAAGACATGCGTCTGGGAACTGAGGTTGGAAGCTGAAGTGGTCCCACTTAGGGACACTCCCAGTGACTCCCATGGATGTGCTCTCTTTGGCAGCACATAGACAAATTGCTCCCATGGAGAGTTTGCGTTTCTCATCATCACAGCTCTAGACTTTGCAGGGTTAGAGATCCTGGTCCCCAAAATGGAAAACTTCCACTAGAGGACACAGCAAGAGTGTCATTGAACTATAAGCTATGGCTGCTGCCTGAGCACTTTGGGTTTCTTATGTCCAGCATAAGAGCAGCAGGCAAAGAGAGACAATACTGTCTCGGCAGGGATGTTAACTTTACTCACTAGCAGGAAGTAGAGCTGCTATTATATAACGTGGGCAGGAGGGAATACATTTGTTACCTGGGCACTGTGTGATACTCCCTTGCCCAGCTGTAATTACTAAGGGAGAGGTGTATACTAAGAAAGTATATTAATTTGCTGTTGCTACTATAACAAATTATCATAAACCTAGTGGCTTAAAACAAAGCAAATTTATTATCTTACAGTTCCGGAGGTCAGAAGTTCAAAATGGGTCTCATGGGGCTAAAATCATGAGGTGTCAGCAGGGCTGTGTACCTTCTGAAGGCTCTTGGGGACAGTCTGTTTCCTTGACTTGTCTAGCTTCTGGGCAGTGCTTGAGTTCCTTGGTTTGTGGTCCCCAGCCAGCGATCATGTCACACTAACCTCTGCTTCTATGGTCACATCTCCTCTTCTGCCTCTGACACTCCTGCTTCCCTGTTTTACTTATGAAGACCCTTCTGATGACATTGGCCCACCCAGATAATCCAGGATAACCCCCCATCTCATGATTCTTAACTTAATCCTATCTGCAGGGTCCCTTCTGCCAAGTAAGATAACATATTCACAGGTTCCAGGGATTAGGACCTGGGCATCTTTGGTGGGGCATCATTCTGCCTGCCATGGAGGGTATGGTGACCAGGACACAGACTCCTTAGGGAAGATGGCCTGGGTCATGCGATCAGGTAAGCCCTCAGACCAGCAGAGATGCTCGCTGAATGCTAGGGGGATCTAGAATGGACAAGACCTGTTACAGTTGTGGGTGCTGAAGGTTCATGGGGAGAACTAACCTTCCTCTTCTAAGTTTTCCTCAAGAAGAAAGGCCTACTGGAATATTGAAAAGGCTGGTTCCTGCATGTATATGGAAAAGTGGATCTCAGCAGTGTAAGGAATGGACTGGGTTGGACATGGAGATGTACCACCTAGGTCCCCTCTAAGGAAGGACTTGAGCTACTGGTCATGCTGTCGGCTGGCAGCCTTTAGGGATGGTCCCAGCTACAGAAAGTTGCCTCCTCCAAGGCTGTGCCATTCCTGGAGTACCCCACATCTAAGGGCTGACCAAGGTCAAGGGGTAAAGGCTCAACATAGGGGGAACTCTGATGGTCCATTTGGGCTCCAGAGATTCTCAGGTAGTCAGCTGAGGCTGTGGTCAGGACTGCAGTGCAGCTAACCTCCTGCACAGTCCTGCTTCCTTCCCCTCCCTCCACAGGTGTGGATCCCAAGGGCACTACCTAATAAACACCCCACATGCTAAAGTGTGTCTCAGAATCTGCTTCCCAGAGAACCTAGCCTACTTGTTCATTAATGCATTAAAAATAAAATCTAGCAATGGCCTTGATAACTTTCCTAATTTCAAATAGTAGTACATACAACTGATATTTTGAGATATCAGTAACATATGCACTGTGAACTGAAAATATGTATTAATGACAAAGTCACTCATACTGTTAATATTATACTACATTCATTATTGAAATGCTAAATTTCAGTAGACATTGTAAAAATAAAGATGAACTTCTTCCCTTCTAAGTTCATGGATCCTTAGGTTGAGAACCCATATGTTATTTTTCTGGATAATAGGGGTTTAATAAATCCATTTAATTGAACTACATAAAGGCTACAATGAGACAGAATGAGCATTTCCATAATGACTGTATCAATTATTCCTAGGTTTAGCTTTTGAGTGACAAAAAATTCAAAGCAGCAGTGGTTTAAACAAGACAAAAGTTTATTTATCTCTTAATAGAAGTCCAGAAGTAGGAGTCAAAGCCTGTTTTAGAAGCTCCAAGACCATCGGGGAGCCTGTACGTGTCTATGTGGATTCTCTACCATCCTTAGAGAATGATAGTCTCCCTATTAACCTTCAGCCCCCACAACTATGAGACTATGCCTCATAGTCCAAAATAGATGCTGGAGCTCCAGGCATCACATCTGCACTATAACCCCTAGAAAGGAGGAAGAGATGAGAAAAGAAGCATCTCTGTACTTTAAAGACATTTCCTGAAGTCACACGTGACATTCTTGCTAACATCCTATTGGCCAGAATTTACACATAACCACATACAGTTGCCAGCGAGGCTGGAACATGTATTTCTATTATAGAAGGCCTTGTGATCAGATACAGAGGGAGAAGGGGACATTGGGGAACAGCCACAAAAATGCTATTGGGGAACAGCCACAAAAATGCTAAGAAGCCATCACTTAAACCATGCTATCAGTTTTGAAAACACTTTTCACAAAAAGACATTTTCTGCTGAGACAGATGACAGCCTTTAAGACCAACATTCCTTTATTTTCTATTGTAAATTACAAAACCCAGATTCAGGGCATATTTAGACAGCCTACCATGTATTTGTTCTGCCTAATTGTCTTCTAGGCAGTGTGCTTTGATGAGACACCTGACAGTCCTCTCTTGAAGCCAACATTGGGAAATATCAATATAAAATACAGCTAAATTAGAAAGTGAGTATTAACATTACAGACAAATGCTTCAAAAGGAACCAAATTCCCCTAAATGTCAGTTCCCCTGTGGCGATTGAAATGTGAGTTGATATACATGAAAATTTACAAGCAAAATGTTTTAAAATATTTTAATTATATAAAGTGGGGCAGATCCATGTTTTAATTTCCCTGGACTTACCTCTCCACTGCTTATTGTTTAAGCTCAAGTTTTCCTTTCTGTGTTTATATCTCCCAAATACCTCTTACCCAGCTGCCCTTCCCTCTGTTTTCCTGCCAATGCCAGTTGCCCCTTGTCTAGGTTTCCTCGGCTCTGGCGAGAAGCTGGTAACTGCAGATGAGGGTTTAGGTTACACATGACTCAGCAGCCTAACTCTATTGTCAAAGAAGCAAGGATGATCCTGGGGTCCAGAAATAGGGACAAGGCATAACGGATGCATGAGCTCATCGTCTCATTATATCTGGCTTTGGTGAGACACTTTGGACATCCCAGCTTAGGGAAATGTCAGATAATTTGGAGAGTACTCAGAGGGGAGCACTAAATACAAAACTTGAAAAAGATAACCAAAAATCCCTTGTACTTAAACCATGCTGCCAGCTGTGAAATCCTACTGTATGGAAGGTGTAATCAGAGTTTTAAAAGTTACCAAAATATTAAGATTTGAGTCAAATTTCATGACCTACAGTCTGGCATTTGTACTTGGCTATTTTATTTTATTATTTTATTTTATTTTATTTTATTTAGGGACGAGGTCTCACTATGCTGTCCAAGCTGGCCTCGAACTCCTGGACTCAAGTGATCCTTCCACCTCAGCTTCTCAAGTAGCTGGGACTACAGGTGAATGCCACCACGCCTGGCTTGGGCTTTATTTTTCACAAGCTGTTCTTTATATTGTAAATTCCAAAACCCAGATTCAGGGCATGTTTAGACAGCCTTAAATTTTCACCCCTGAGGGTGAAAAGAATTAGCATCTTTTTTTCTAAGTAATACTAATTTCTAAGTACAACTACTGACTGTTAATAAATTAGTGTTCTGATTTTTCTTTTTAAATCAGAGGAGCAGGTTGTTCATCCATATCCATTCAACAAACATCTGTGTCCCCTATGTGCAGCAAATACAACAATGACAAAGACCTCAAGTTGCTTACAGTGTAATGATTCGCAGGTGACTTACTAATGTATATTGATCTTAAAAATTGTGGGTTAGGGTCAGGTGTGGTGGCTCACGTGTGTAATCTTAGCACTTTGGGAGGCCAAGGCGGAAGGATCACTTGAGGCCAGGAGTTTGAGACCAGCCTGGGTGACATAGCGAGATCCTGTCTCCACAACTTTTTTCAAAAATTAGCCCAGCATGGTGGCATGCGCCTGTAGTCCCAGCTACTCGGGAGGCTGAGGCAGGAGGATTGCTTGAGCCCAGGAGTTTGAGGGTGCAGTGAGCTATGATTTCGCCCCTGCACCCCGCTGGGCAACAGAGTGCAATCTTGTCTCTGAAAAAAAAATAGGGGGTTAGCCCATCTGAAAAGGCAACCATATGATTCCAACCATATGACATTCTGGAAAAGGCAAAATTATGGAGACAGTAAAAAGATCAGTGGCTGCCAGAGGTTGGAGGGAGGGAGGGAGGGAGGGATGAACAGGCAGAGCATAGGGGATTTTTAGGGCAGTGAAACTCTTCTGTATGATACTGTGATGGTTGGCACATGTCATTATACACTTGGCTAAACACATAGAGTATACAACACCAAGCGTGAACCCGAATGTAAACGATGGACTTTGGGTGGTGATGACATGTTGATGTAGGTTCATGGATTGTAACAAATGTACCACTCTGGTGTGGGATGTCAATAGCTGGGGAGGCCATTCGTGGGTGAGGACAGAGGGTATGTGGGAACTCCGTACTTTCTGCACAATTTTGCTGCGAACCTAAAACTGCTCTAAAAAATAAAGTCTATTTTTTAAATTAAAAAACTGGGGGTTAGATACCACCTGGGCAGCTTCAAATGATCAGTTTCAACTATTGTGTGTAGCGTATGTTCTTTAAAAATCAAATTCCAAGTAATAAATTATACTCTTCAATGGTAAGGCACGTCCCTGCTGAATTCAGTGGGTCAGCCAGGAGATTCTACTCTGAGAGAATAGTGCTCTATCCGCCTTTTTTCTCTATACAAGAAACTGTCTGTGTTTGGAGATATTGATAAAACCTGTCAGTTCAGTGTCTAGCATTTCAAATAAATAATTGCCCTGGAAGAGTCCCTGGGATTGAGCAGCTGAAGGAGTTTATTTATCACTCTGTTCTGGAAAATTCTGAAGCACCAGGCTGCCCAGACTGTTCTCTTTAATAGGTCTCTGGGTAAAGGCTGCTGTGTTTCTGTCAGCAACTGGTAGGTCCAAGACACATTGATTTCCTGATGCTGCCTGCATATGAATACAGAGAGCGTCAATGCTGACAGCTGACACAATAGAAACCCTCGGGAGCTCTGAGGCGCTTTGCTTTGCTTTGCTCCTGGCGCGGATGGTTGTGTTAGTCAGTCTGGCTTGCCTTGCATCAGGGAATGAGCTGTAAGTCACCTTCTGACAGGCTGTCCTTAGAATGATGCAGGATCATCTGTTTAAACACTGCTTTAGCGTAACATGGCTGAGTCCTCATCTCTTTAGTCTTCAATTCATAGATATCTGTAAATTCACTCATGCCTCTCTCCCGTATTCCAGGAAACATCTATGTGGCGAGAATTAAAATATTCTAGTGAACATAGGGGTCATTGGCAGTCCTGAGAACTTAGGGACTCACATTTACGTTTTTGACATGCAGTGGATCCTCATTATTCATGATTTCACGTTTGCAAATTTGTCTACTTGGTAAAATGTATTTGTAACCCCCAAATCAATACTTGGGGCACTCTTGTGGCTCTTCATGGACATGTGCATAGTGGCAAAGACTTTGCTTGGTCCAACGCATGTTCCCAGCTGAAGTCAAACAAGGCAACGCTCTGCCTTCTTGGTTCAGCTCTCATACTGCAAACAAGTGTCCTTTTTGTGATCTATTTAGTGCCACTTTTTTTTCGTACTTTTTATGGGTGATTTCACTGTTTAAAATGGCCCCCAAATACAGTGCTGAAGGGTTGTCCAGTGTTGGAGAAAATACGTGGGTTAGAGAAGCTTCATTCAGGCATGAGTTATAGTGCTGTTGGCTGTGAGTTCAATGTTAATGAATCAATGGTATACATTAAGTAAGGTGTTTTAAAACAGAAACACACATAAAAGAAGGTTATATATTGATCAATTGATGAAAATGTTGTGATCAGGGGCTGGCAGGAACCTAAGGCTGTATTTCCCCTGGGAGCAATGGTTCAGCATTTGCTCATTCAGTGTTCATGGCGACTTCGCAGGACCTCGCTACTGTGAGTAATGAAAATCCACCGCCGTTTGGTAATGAGGGACCGGCCTACGGCAGAGCTCCTTGGCACAGCAGATGTGGCCTCAGTGGGCCAGCTTGGTCATATTCCTCACCATCTCCTCTTTCCTTGCTACTATCCCAACACATCACGCTCTTTACAGTTCAATTAATCACCAGCCTCTCTCTTGCTTTGGTGCCTTCCTCAGGCCAGATCATTTTCTCTTCTCTCTTGAATACCCCAATTTGTCCTTCAAGGGTCAGCTCAGATGCCCTTTCTCAGGAGGTCTCCCCTTACCTTTTAGGGTCAGGAGTCACCCTGAGTGTCCCACTCAACATACTGGGGTGTGATCGCTTATGAGCACGCCTACGCTCACCAAAGCATGACACCCTGGAAGGCTTGGACTGGATTTTATTCACCTTCGTATCCTCGGCCTGTAGCACAGTACTGGACGCACAGTAGGTACTTCATATACAGCTGATGAATGGCTGGCAGACTGGAGGGATGAAAGAAAAACTGGGTGACGTATTTCTGAGAAACAGGTGCTGACTGTGGATTACAGCATAGCCCGGGAGTTCAGTTTATTAGCAACCCAGAAAAGTGTTAATGTAGCTGGGGGGAAAAAACAACAGGTACAAACCTGAGACATAAAAGATACGCACAAACCCTTTTTAGAGGACCTAGCGTGGAAAAGGCTGTTCAGCCTGTCTCTTCTGGCCTTCAAAAAGTCCTGAATCATTGTTTAGACTGAACAGCCTTTTATTAAATACCACTCCCCTCCCTTTCAAGGTCACTGTCAAGCTGTATTGGCTTCTGAGGCGGGCCAGGGGAAACCCAGATGTCGAGGAGCGGGAGGCATCTCTTCCTCTCCTCCTGTCACCTGTGTCTTTTGATTACAGCTGAACAAGCCGAGAGGCCAGGAGGAGACCACAAATACAGTAATCCCAGGATGATGACTTTTTCTTAAACTCACAGGCAGAGTCAAACTGAATTGAAGTTGTTCAATTCCTCTTGCCAACAGCAAGTGTACAGCCGAGTTACACAAACACACACACACACACACACATACACACAATCCTGCCCATTCTGGGGTGCACTGCTCTCTTCTCTGTGTACATTGCTTGTGTTTATCCTCTGCCAGCCTTTACCAGTTCATTTCTTCTTAGTTCTTAGGTCCCAGGATGGCTCTTTGGTAGGGAAGCCCAGGGTCAGGCCCTTTGGTGCCCCCACGACCTCCTGTGCCTTCCCTGTCCTCCTCTTTTCCCAGCCCCCCACCGGCTGCCAGCCTTCCCCGCTCTGTGATCGCCCCATCCCCTTCCTGTCATCAGGGCCATCCTCTGTGCAGCTGAAATCCTCGCTCCATTATTTTGTGCATGTGTGTGAAGGGGAAGGTTATGGCTGGAACAGTGTCAAAATGAAAAATTCGAGAACCCAAGCCCTAGGGTCTGAAAAGCTCTGAACCAACTTTGGGAACTGTCCTGTTCAAGCCTGTTGTTTTACAGATAGGGAAACTGAGGCCCAAAGAAGAAAGGCCCTGAGTCATTTAGTGGCAGACCCAGATTTAAACTCAGGCCTTAGAGTTCCCAGAGTAAGATGCACAACAGAAATGGTGCCCTCAGCAAACCTGAAAGTTCTAGCACAGCAGAGTTCTCAGCTGGGGGAGATTTTGCCCCTGGGATATTTGGTGAAGTCTAGAGACACTTTGGGTTGTCCCTGCTGGGGAGGTGGTGCTCCTGGGATCTGGATGGTCAAGACCAGTGGTAACCAGTTGCCAGAGGTGGTACCTGGCCACTGGCCCTGCCCAGGGCCCTGCAGTGGCCCACCTTGTGGAGCCCATGTGTGACTTCCACAACCGCAGCTGCACTCGCTGCTAACGCAGCATACCAGGGCAGAACACAAGGCAGACATTTTGCTTGTCATGGTTTGGGAATTTGTTTTTGGTTTGCTTTATTTTCATAACGTGAACTTTTCGTTATTCAAATCTAGAGTTTCTCAACCATGGCACAATTTTGGACCATATGCATTTTTGTCGTGGGGACTGTGCTGTGTGTTGTAGGATGTGTAGCAGCACCCTGGCCTCTACCTACTAGATGCCGGTAGCACCTCTGTGACTTTGGTTACACGTCTAAATACCTAAGTCCTTATTCCTCCATCCCATCTGTTGCCTTGTTCATAATTGGTACTTAAACTTTTGACTCTTCTCAGAGATGCTCTTACCTGGGCCAGGTGTGAGGGTGAGATTGTTGTGTTCGGTGCTGTGCATATGCTGAGGGCTGTGCTGGTCAACAGGGCAGCTCTCCTGTCCTGGGGAGCACATGGAGCCCTGAATTTCCTGGCCTCCTGGGGTTGCATGGGGCCATGTGACTCATTCAGACCAATGAGCTGTGAAGGAAAGTGAGTGACAGGTGTCATTTCCGGGCAGGAGCATTGGATTGCTTGTTGAAGTCCCTGCAGAATTCGTTCCATCTGCTGAGGTCACTGTGGAGTCTCCAAATTCCCTGCTGATCCTCACGGGACATGTAGCATAAGCAGAAAACAAACTTTTTTCAAACCATTGCGATTCAGGTGTTGTTTGTTATTGCACAATAATCTAACCTATCCCTACTGGTACAAGGCACATACACAGAAATTGGCCCACATTCAAAGAAAACATCCAATTCAAACCAGTGATTAAAGTCCACTCAAATGGAGAGATTATATAGGGTAAAAAAAAAAAAGCTCATGAAGTTAATTAACATTTTATTGAGTTAAAAACACCAGCAAGCTAAGAAAACAACTTGTGTTATGTTTCGGTTGTTTACAAATTCAGGAGCCTTATGCAGAGCTTGAGCACAGTGAGTGCCCTTTCCTCGGGCTGCGTGATGGGGGACCTGCTCTCACCAAGTCATAGAGGGGCTTTTGTGTCCAACAATAGCATCTCGGGACCCGCGTGCTTTGCTTGTTCATTCACAATAACTTCTTTCTCTTGCAAGTTAGGGCTGGTGACTCTGAGTTTGGAATATGGAATCAAAATTATGAACCAACTAAAGAAGAAAAACTGTACTAAACAATTATAAATATAGGGGTGTCTTCCTCTTTAAGTAAGAAAAGTGCAAAAGTCCAAACTAGACAAACCAGGGAGAGCCACCAATGACTGAAGCGACTCTTTTACCAAGAATTCTTTTAGCCCTAATTCTGCTGGTGCCCTGAAGTGTTTGCTGACAGGTACTGAAATGCCTGAGGTAGCAGTGATGGGCGGAGAATTGTAAAGCTAGGATTCATTACCATTGAAGACCAGCCGCTGTCTAAAGATAAAGCATTTTATAGATGACTGCACAAGAGAGAAAAATGAGATTTAACATTCACGTAGTTTAAAAATATCTTTAGGTTAAACTTTAAGCCTTAAAAAAGAGTAAAGCACATTTGTCCAGGAGAACTGTTTGTTACCACGTTTCTTCCGAAATAGTTTGCAAACCTCAGATGGAAACCCCGAGTGTTGATCAATCTTTAGGATTCGCTTAATGCCAGTACTACTAACCAGCTGGTATAATCGGGCAGGACACTCAACCTCTCTGTGCCTGTTGCCTTGTTTGTAAAATGAGAGGGTTGGGCTAGAAGACCTCTAAGGGTCACTTAGCTCTAAAAAAAATCTGAGATTCTTTGAGAAGCAGCATCCTGGGAAGAAGCGTGAGCCCAGCCTTTGTATACAGGAGATACATTTCTGAAACAATCAACCACCAAATCTGGCATTTTAAAATAAAAAGTGACTTGCTTACAGATAGGTTAGTTGCTGGCAAAAGTCGGACTTGGCAGCATCCAAGGTTTTGGTGCCTTAGAGGCGAGTGCCTTGCAGGAGAGCATTGATGGGGCCGCAAGCTGGTGCAGACTGGGCACCTGCTGTCAAAAGGCAGCTGGGTGAGGGGAGCCCGTCTTCACACACACCAAGGCCAGGCTGTGGGCTGAACACGGCGCAATGCGGACACCCATTGTTTTGTCTGCCTGGGACTCTCCTCCTTTCTAGGACTTGGATGTCCTCTTCTTTAGGAGAAATATCCCCATTGTCCATTTGAACCATGTGGCTCTGATAGAGGTCCCCTACCATGGTTGGTGTCCACCCCTCTGCATGAACGGAAAACACATGATCCAAGCTGGACCAACCCCTCGGGTTTTTCTGGTTGGGACTGGAGGAAGAGGCTCCCTTCCTCTCTGGTAGCCAAGCTGGGAAGGAATGAACTTTACTACGCAGGCTGGCTATGGTTCCGGCCTTGTGGAGAAAGCCCACGAGAGAGAAATGGCCACAGGAGGGAGAGAGGCCGGGTGGGGCTGGAGTCCTGCCAGAGCTTTCCCTGACCTCCCTGCAGCCTGTTATGAACCAACCATCCCCTCCCACCCAAGCGAGTTGCCTTTAACCATGTGGTGAGGGTTAAGCCCCCGGCTGGACGTGGGGGGAAGAAGGAAGAGGGAGCAGGCCCTGGAAGCATGTCTGGGGGTTCAGCCTGGGGACGCCAGGTGCCAGAGGGTGAGCAGGGCCCAGCCGTGACGTGGCCAGGCCGAGGGACCGCTGGAAAGGGTGAGCAGGATCGGCCACAAAATCCCCCTGGAAAGAGGAGTGGCCAAAGGACGGCAGAGCTCACAAAGACAGAGAGGGGCGGGAGAGAGGGAAATGGTCAAAAATCTTAGGAAGTTTAGGAGAAAGAGGATGGGTGGGAAATCTCGGCTGAGAGAAAGGGGCAAAAAGAGAAAAAGGGGGCGGGTGGGATGTGTCATTGTGCGGTGAGAAAGTTTTTGAGAATGAACTTGAGTTTCAGTGCAGGAAACTCTATTGCCTTAAGCGCGTGTGGGCGGTGCGACCCAGCCCAATGCGCTCCAGCCCCTCCACTCTGGCCCTTCGCTGCTCGCAGAGCCCCCTTTGCCTCGAGACAAGCCCCGGTGACTTAAAGACTCGTTCTACCTTATGCTCCATGTTCTACCAAGATTGGGCTCAGACTCACTGCTGGCTCTGTGAGGTGGTGGAGGCAGCCCTCCCACCCCACCCCTGAGCGTTGGAATCCCTCCCGAGGCTGAGCCCCTAACTCCTCACTCTGGCCCAGCCCTGCCTTTCTTTCCCACCTGGTGGTCACACTGGGTAGTCAGGGAGGCCCCCTGCAGAGGTGACCTTTAAACTGAGCTGGGCGGAGGCAACCACAGGGCAAAGGCCCTAAGTCAGGAATGAGCTGGAAAGTTTGAGGAATAGAGAGAAACCATGTGGTTGGACCACTGTGATGAGGGTGGGGGTGGAGCAGGGAGGGGGCAGCCTAGGACACAGCCTCGGCTTCAAGTTAAAGAAATCCAGAGCAGGGAACAACCTCAGAGGGACCCAAACCCAGCTCCTTTATTTTAAAAGCAAGAAAACTGCAGGTCAGAGAAGTTTAGCACCTGTTTAAAAAATTTTTTCTTTTTAAAACTGCACAAGAAATACATGACAGCCTTATTGTTAAAAATTAGAAGAATACAGAAAAAGTGAGACTGTCCTTTGTCCCCAACTCCACCTGCCCTGCCCTCTCCGGAGGGAACGCCTGCCCATGGGGAGAGGATCTTTCCTGACTTTTGGGTGGGCACATACATTTGTATACATACATTTAGAAATGTATAGCTTTATTTTTGCTTTTCCTTTACATCAATAAGATCATACCATATATGTTGTTTTGCACCTTACTTTTTTGCTTTGGAAACCTTCACATTTTTGTTTGCGTGGGTATATTGCATCCTTTTTACCGGCTGCATAGTATTTCAGGGTTAGATACATTGTATCATTTAACCTTTCCTCTGTTGGCCATTTAGGTTGCTCCTGGTTATCACAGACAGGGCTGTGACGAATACCCTTGGACATGCCTCTTTGAATACAAGTGCAAGATCTAGGGAGGGTGGATACCAAGCCATGGAATTCTTGGATCAAGGGACATACCCAGTGAAATTGTAATCCATACTGCCAAAGAGCTCTCCAAAATGGTCAGTTCCTCCCAACAGGACACGAAGCAGCCTGCTTCTCCTCAGCGACACCACTGCCAATGCTCCCCTGGAGCAGCGGGGCCTGCAAACATGAGCCACTGCACCCAGCTAATTTTTAAATTTTTTGTAGACATAGGTCTCGCTATGTTGCCCAGGCTGGCCTTGAACCCCTGGCCACCAGTGATCCTCCCACCTCGGCTTCCCAAGGTGCTGCGATTACAGGCATGAGCCACTGCACCCAGCCTGATCTCGTTAATCTTGATCCTTCTCGCCACTCTGTTGGGTAAACAGTGATCTCTCTCTGTTGTTTTCTGTTGCTGTGGTAGCTGCTGTTTACCTTTTCATTCTGAGTTCTCATAGGCCCCTCACCCAGCTTTCCCTAATGTTTGCATCTTACATAACCGTAATGCAATGACTAAAACTAGGAAATTAATATTGGTACAGCACTAGTAGCTAAACTGCAGACTCTATTCAGATGTCTCCATTTTTTCTGCTCATGTTCTGGTTGTTTTTAACTTTTGTTTCCCTAATTACTGGGGAGATTGAACATCTTTTCACATGTTTTTTGGCCATCTGTATTTCTTCTGTAAAATGCCTGTTCAAATTCTTTGCCCATTTTTCTCCCTTTTGGATTGTCTTTCTCTAGTGATTTCTAGGGGCTTTTTTAGAGCTCTTCCAAGCTTGCACAGCTAATTAGTTGCTAAGCTGGGAAGAGAACCCGAGTTTCCTCTATTTACCTATTTCTGCCACAAATGCCCTGCCCTCAGTTCTCCTTGACTCTCGGTTGCTTCCTTCCTCCCTTGCCCGTGCGCAGCAGCGGTTCCCAGCTGGCAGGGACCACATTCTTATCAGCATCACTCAGGGAAGCACAGTGGGCCAGGGCTGCTCACTCCTTGCCTTTACTCATCACCGCTGAGCTAATGACATTAGAGGCTGTCCAGGGTGGGTCTCGTATGGACATGGCTCGCTTTCTGGAAAGTGTCATCCCCCTTGGTATGGAGACAGGCAGCACAGGACACCAGCTGCCGGGGCCCAACAATGCACCATTTGGCTGCCCGTCCCCTCCTTAATTGCCACCCTGGCAATTGTACAACCTCTGGCACTGGCAGAACGGAAGCTGCAGAAAGGAGGGCGTGTGCAATTCTATCCATCCATCCAGGATGCGACGCCATCCATGCTCTGACTCCCTTTAGGGCATGATCTCATCCTCCAGCCACAGCTCTGGAAATTGGCAGGAGGTGTTGGGCAGGCGTGGCACTGCCATGGTGGGGTGCAAAGGCGGCACCCCTTCTGTCCTTTGTAGTTCTGACAAGGATGGAGATGTCATGGGCATACCATTTGTCCCTAGTCTGGTCTTGTACATTTGGTGGGGAGGGTGATGTAGTGGGTTGCATGGTGCCCCCCCATAGATGTCCATAAGGAACCCGTGAATGTGACCTTATTTGGAAAAAGGGTCTTTGCAGATGTCATTATTTAAGAACCTCAAGGTGAGATCACCCTGAATTATCCAGGTGGGCCCTAAATCCAATGATGCATGCACTCATAAGAGAAAGGCAGAGTGGAATTTGAGACATGACACACAGAGCAAGGGAGAAGGCCACGTGAAGGTGGAGACAGATATTGGAGTGATGTCACCACAAGCCAAGGGACGCCTGGAGTCACCTGGGAGAGGAAGAGTAGCAGTCTCCCCCTGCCGAGACTTGGGGAACACAGCCCTGCCCACACCTGAATCTCAGACTTCTGGCCTCCAGACTGTGAGAAAAGAAATTTCTGTTGTCTTAAGCCACATTGTTTATGGAAATTTGTTACAGCAACCACAGGAAACTAATACAGGTGGGAACCAACTAGGGCGCTAAAACTCCTAATCCTTGAAAGGAAAACAGAAGTCATCTGCCCAATTGTTGTCAGAATAGGAAAATGAGAGCCATAGGGAAAGGTAATGTGCCTCTGACCAGCATAAACACACATCAATGCGTTACGTTTATGCAGCTTATGTGGCGATTTCCCTTTGTACTCCCCATGGGTGACAGGTGACAAGCAAGACACTGGCCCTTCACCACAGAAGGATATGGGGACACAGAGGGCAGGGATGGGGCTCATGCTGAGCACCTGCATGAAACAGGTCACCTTTGCTTTCCCAAGCCCCTTCCAGACCCTTTGCTCCCGGGACCGCTCGAGGTCTTGGTGGCTTCAGCCCCCATGACTCCATCATGTCCCCAGGCTGGATCTCGTTTCCTCCTCACAACTCAATGGCCAACCAGCTATTCCTTCAAGGCCTCACTCATGGCTGTATCACCTGTGGGATGAACTTATATCAGAAAATGGCTTAATATTTCTTCCAGGACATTTATATGTGACCAGCAGGGGCCTGAGGTGCCATATCTGAACCCAAAGAGTCACCTCTCTGACTTAGGAATTTTATGACAATGATAGGACTACAGTGGGCTGAATATTTATGTCTCCGACCCCCAATTCATAGCATATGTTGAAGTCCTTTTTTTATTTGAGACAAGATCCCACTTAGTTTCCCAGGCTGGAGTGCAGTGGTGTCATCATAGCTCACTGCAACCTTGAACTCCTGGGCTTAAGTGATCCTCCTGCCTCAGCCTCCCAGGTAGTTGGGACTACAGGTGCACACCACCATGCTCAGCAAATTTTTCTATTTTTTTTTTTTTTTTTTAGAGACAGGGTCTCGCTATGTTGCTCAGGCTGGTCTCAAACTCCTGGCCTTAAGTGATCCTCCTGCCTCAGCCTCCCAAAGGGCTAGGGTTACAGGCATGAGCCACTGCACCTGGCCCGTATGTTAAAATGCTAACCCCAAGGTGATGGTTTTAGGAGCTGGGGCCTTTGGGAGGTGATTAGGTCATGAGGGTGGAGCCCTCATGAGTGGGATTAGTGCCCTTTTAAAAGAGCCCCCAGTGAGCTCATTCACCCCTTCTGTTATGTGAAGTTATAGCAAAAAGATGGCTGTCTATAAATCAGGAAGAGGGCCCTCACTAGGCACTGAATCTGCCAGCGCCTTGACCTTGGATTTCCAAGCTTCCAGAACTGTGAGAAATAAATGTCTGTTGTTTATAAGCCACCCAGTCTATGGTACTTTGTCATAGTGGCCCTAAGGGATGAAGACAAGGACCTCTAAGGGTGCCACACAGTGACTGCTTGCTCCCGTGGGGTAGGAGGAGGCTGGTGGATCCTCTGCAATCGGTCCTTCTCTCCCTCCCTGTCCATCTGACCTTCAGCTAAATCTTTTAAGCCAGATCTCAGGTCATCAAGGTGGCAACCTGACCAAAATACAACCAAATCACAGAAACCTGGTTCCACCTTCAGCCAATACCAAACAATGATGCAACTTCCAACCCATACCCCATGCTTCTGGGCCACCCTGGCCCCCAGGCAGCCACGCGGGAGACCTGCACAGACTGGCGAGGTGAACACCCAAGAAAGACAAGAAGAGTTGGATCTATGATAGAACAGAGGTCTTTGAGGACAAATCAAGAGGAAGTCAAAAGTCCAGAAAGTGAGGTCAGTGAAGACATGGCAGCAAAAAATCAGAGCCCAGAAAGGGCCCAAACTTGCCCCTGGTCAGTCCCTGCCCCTGCCCCAGCATGCGAGTGTCATGACCGGCTGAGCTTTTGGTTTCTGGGTGGTCTGCCCCCTCAAGCTGGGACCCTGAGTCAGAGCCATCCAGCTAAGCAGTACTCAGATTCCTGACCCACAGAAACTGCGAGATAATAAATGTTTAGCCCTATTTTAAGCTGCGATGTTTGAAGTTAATTTGTTGTGCAGCAAGAGATAACTAATGTAGGGCACATGGTGAAAGGTAAGTCGCCTCCCACCTCTGACCCCCAGTATCCCAGAGGCATCCACTGTTAGAAGTTTCTTGTGTGTCCTTTCATTTTTTGGACAAAAATGGGAATATACTTTGTACATGGTTCTTCATTTTGTTCTTTTTCCCCCTTAGGCATATGTCCTGGAGTTGGTTCCATATTAACCCATGGAGATCTTCCTCCAAATGGTGGCTGCATAGTTTCAATATGCCATGACTTATGTGGTGGGTTGTAAATGACTGATTATCAAGGACAGGCCCAGGCCTTGACTCCAATAAGACACAGACACGGCCCGTCCTGTCCCTTCTATCATGGGACTGATATGGTGCCTGGAAGGACCCAAACTGGGCAACGGTGGGCAGGCTTCTCCTGGCAACATTAGAGAGCATGTGCTCTTTGCTCCCCCAGTGCCTAGCCCAGGCCTCTATTGTAGCCCTTGGGATTCTCATTGTTTGTTTATGACAATTAGAGTGGCACAGAGCCGCCCTGCCATGACTATCCCTGTCCTCTAGACCAGGGGTCAGCAAACCACTAAATCCAACCCACCAGCTGTTTTGTAAAGTTTTATTGGAAGACAGCCCTGCCATATTAGTTTTCTATTGCTGCAGAACAAATTGTCACAAACACATCCATTAATATTATCTCATACTTTCTGTGGATCAGGAGTCTGGGGTGGCTTATCTGCTCAGGGTCTCACCAGGCTGAAATCAAGGTGCCAGTCAGGACTGTGAGCTCACCTGAGGCTCAGGTGCTCTTCCAAACTCATTCAGGTTGTTGGAAGGATTCGGTTCCTTGTGGTTGTAGGACTAAGGGTCTTGTGTTCTTGCTGTTGGCCGGGGGTCACTCTCTGTTCCTAGAGGCCACCCTGAAGTCCTTCTCACAGGGCCCCCTGCATGGTCCCTCTTGTGACATGGCAGTTTGCTTCATCCTTTAAGGCCAGCAAGGGAGCATCTCTCTGACTTCTACCACCTCTGACCTCTAAACTCTCTTTTAAGAACTCACCTGATTATGTCAGGCCCACCTGGGATAATCTCACCTTTGATTGACTCAGAGTCAACAGATTAGGGGCTTTATTTATGTCTGCAAAATTCCTTCACCTTTGCCACATATCGTAACCTGATCATAGGAGTGATATCCCATCATATTCACAGGGTCTGCCTGCACTCGAGGGTAGAGCCTTATACAGAGAGTGTTCACTGGGGAAGGGGCCACTGTGAACTCTGCTTACCGCATGAGCCTCTTCTGTATTATCTATTGTTATGGCTGCTCAGGTGCTACAACAGCAGAGTTGAGACAGAGACCACAAAGCCTAGAGTTACGTACTATCTGGCCTTTTACAGGAAAAGTTTGCCAGCCACTGTTTTAGAGCAATGGTTCTCAAACCTTGGTGCACACCCAAATCACCTGGAAGGCAGTAGAAATAAATGGCTGGGCTCCACCCCCAGAGTTTCTGATTTAGCAGGTCTGGGTTAAGGCCTCAAAATTTTCATTTCTAACAAGTTCCCAGGTGGTGCCAAGGCTGCTGGACCAGGGACCACTCTTGGAGAACCATTGCTTTAGAGCTGCACTTCTGAAACTTTGATATGCACCCGAATCACCCAGGGATCCTGTTAAACTTCAGACTCTCATTAGGAGAACCAGTCTACAAAAGGAACAACCTTTGCACCAGCTGCCCCTACTTCCCGCCCCTCTCCAGCCGCAGCTAATTGGACCTGAGGTGGACGCTTGAGTCAAGGACCCATGGGCTCACCCACAGCCAATGACAGGATGCCGACCAAACAGTGTCCTTAGAGAGAGTGTAAGCCAGGTGGATTCTCTCTTGGGATTCTTGACGGTGGCTGAATAGACACCATTGCCCGTTGGTGGTGATCCCAGGGCTGAGAGACAATGAGGTAGAGTTGGGCCAGTGCCACAATGGCCAAGGGCAGAATGGGTGAGCAGAGGCAGCCGGCCAGACCAGGGAGGGGAGGGGAGGGAGTGGAGGCACAGGGCTCAGGAGGCCTGGAGAGGCAGAGAGTTTTCTCGTTCCTTATTCCCATGAGCCCCAACTGGGCTGCTTGCCCTTGTGTTCTGAGAGATCTCTGCATCCTTCCAAAGAGGCTCCTCTTTTGGCTGGAGTGGGTTCTTATTTTTTGAAGACAAAGGGCCTTAATCAGAATGCATCTGTGCCCCCTCCACCCACCCTCATGTCTCGTTTAATGTTCCTCTTCTGGATCTTGGACAGGGCCCAGCACGGGGCGCTGGGGTGTGGAAGGAGTCTCAGTGAATACTTGTGTATGGGAATCTGGGGAAGGTGGCATATTCCAAGTGAGCCGAGGCACAGATCGAGGAGTGGCATGTGAGAACCAGGGCACAGGGTATGCAGGAAGTGGGAAGCAAGGCTGGCTAGGAGGGAAGGCTGATCACGGGTGGCCTTAAACACCCAGCCGAGGAGTCAGGATGGGCTTGACAGGCGGTGAGGAGGTGTCGGAGGTCCTGCAGCTGGACGGACATGATGAAGAATAGCTGTGTTTTTTCCTTAACAAGGATCTAGATGGCCCAGGTGACAGATGACATCTTGAAGTAAGGCTTTAACAATGGAAAGGAGAAAATGGATCCCAGTGATTTTCCTAGTGTAGAATCAATAGGAAATGGTAACTAGTTAGACATTGTGCTAAGCCCTGGAATGGAGAGTATTCCAGAATTAATAAACCAGAACGTAGAAATAAAAGTCCAACCTCACTATTAATCAGAGACATGCAAATTGAAACACATGCTGTTTTCATCATGTCAAGTTAGCAAAGATGCTGGTGAGGGTGTGGCTAAATGGTCACCTCCATATTTTACAGCACACACAGAGGATAAATTAACCCAAACATTTGGAAGACAGTTTAGCAAAATGCATTACAAACTTTAAAGATTTTAATATCCTTAGTTTCCTAGGAATAAAATTACTACATCTTACAGAAATCTTCTAAAATATATAAAGTTTATAGCCAAAGATATTCTTCACAGTGCTATAGGACAGACCAAACATCCAATAAGCAAATGTTAAATTTATGTAGTTATATTTGCTATAGAATACTTCATAGCAATATGAATAAAGATTCGAATATTGTGTAGCATATTTATAGCAAAATATCAAGTTATATATTCAGTTTGATTATAACTATGTAAATAAAATACACAAATGAAAACCTACCCATGAAACTCTTAGAAGAAAACTTAGGACAAAAGCTTACCAACATTGGATTTGGCAATGATTTCTTGGATATGACACCAAAGGCACAGGCAACAAGAGAAAAAATAGACAAATTGGACTTCATAGAAATTAAAAAATTTTGTACATCAAAAGACGCTATTGACAGAGTGAAAAGGCAACCCATAGAATGGAAGAAATATTTGCAAATTGTGTATCTGGTAAGGGATTAATATCCAGAATATATAGAGAACTTCTAAAACTCAGCAACAGAAAGACAATCTGATTCAAAAATGGACAAAGGATTTAAATAGACATTTCTCCAAAGAAGGTATACAAATTGCCAATAAGCACGTGAAAAGATGCTCATTACTAATCATTAGAAAAATTCAAATCAAAACTATAATGATATACTGCCTCACACCAATTAGGGTGGCTACTATCCAAAACACCCCAGAAAATAACAAGTGTTGATAGGGATGTGCACTGTTGGTGTGAATGTAAAATATGGTACAGCCTCTGTGGAAAACAGTATGGCAGTCTCTCAAAAAATTAAACATAGAGAGGCAGGCGTGGTGGCATGTACCTGTAATCCCAGCTACTCCAGAGGCTGAGGAGGGAGAATTGCCTGAGCCTGGGAGTTTGAGACCAGCCTGGGCAACATAGTGAGACCCCATCCCCCACTCCCCCAAAAAACAAACAAACAAAAAATTAAACATAGAATTACCATGTAATCCAGCAATTCCACTTCTGGATATAAACCCAAAAGAATTGAAAGCAGAATCTTGAAGAGACATTTGTACACTGATGTTTATAGCAGCATTATTCACAATAGCTAAAATGTGGAAGAATACCAAGTATCCATCAACAGATGAATGGATAAGCAAAACGTGGTACATACATACAATGCAATATTATTCGGCCTTAAAAAGGAAAGAACCAGTGCAATGCGCTGCAACATGAACGAGCCTTGAGGACATTATGCTAAATGAAATAAGCCAGTCACAAAAAAGACAAATTCTGTATGATTTCACTTATACGAGGTACTTAGGGTAGTCAAAATCATAGACAGAAAGTAGAATGGTGGTTGCCAGGAGCTGGGGGAGTTATTGTTTATGTCCACAGAGTTTCAGTTTTACAAGATGAAAAGAGTTCTGGAAATGGATAGTGGTGATGGTTGCACAATATTATGAATGTATTTCATACCACTGAACTGTACATTTAGAAATGATTAAGATAAATTTTCTGCTATGTGTATTTTACCATAATTTTTAAAAAATTAAAACAAAACAAAACCCCTATGCATGGGGAATAAAATGACTGGATGGCCTGTAATCCTAGCACTCTGGGAGGCCGAGGCTGGAGGATCGCTTGAGGCTAGAAGTTTGAGACCAGCCTGAGCAAGAGCGAGACCCCATCTCTACAAAAAATAGAAAAATTAGCCAGGCATAGTGGCACAATGCAGGAGGACTGCTTGAGCCCAGAAGTTCGAGGTTGCAGTGAGCTATGATGACGCCACTGCACCCTAGCCTAGGCAAAAGAGCGAGACCCCGTCTAAAAAACAAAACAAAACAAAAAAAAAAACAAGACTGGATGGAAATAAACCAAAAATTTGCAGTAATTGTGGTTGTTTTCATACTTTCTTGTGTTTTCCAATTTTCCTCTAAAGTACAATAAAGTAACAGTGGAAGGAAATCCCTGGAGCCTGTTACAGTGGCATGAACCAAGACTAGTTAAAGATTTGAATAGCAGAAAAGATGAGGGAGGGGTGAAGTCTGAATAAAGGTGTTGGCAGTGACTCCAGAGACCTTCCAGAAGTGAGGACAGAGAGGGAAAGTGGCCTGCCCAAGGTCACACAGCAAAGCCAGTGACAAGGCCAAGGCACCCAAAACCTGGAAACTAATCCAAGAATCCTTCATTAACAGGAGACCCTTTTGGTTTGCCTTTCAGAGGTTGCTTCATGAAGTCCCAAATCCCCCTGCATGCTGCTGTAACCAAGATGCCAACTCCTGCCTCTCCTTTCCTGACTCCCCTGTGCCCGGCTCTCCCCTGCAGGAAGGAATACTCTGTGGACTAGGGGGCTGTTGTTGTTCCGTCATGTCTTCATCTTATCTGCCCTGTGAGACATTTGATTCTCAAGCACAGTGCTGGGCACATAGGCATCCTGTGCCATGGATATCTATGGGATAGCATATTCGTTTCCTGTGGCTGCTGGAACAAATCACCACTTAAAATAACAGAAACTTACTCTATCACAGTCCTGGAGGCCAGAAGTCTGAAATCAGTATCATTGGCCTGAAATCAGAGAGTCAGTGGGGCTGTGTTCCCTCCTGAGGCTTTAGGGGAGAATCTGTCCCTTGCTTCTTCCAGCTTCTGGTGGCTGCTGGAGATTCTTGGCTTGTGGCCACATCACTCCAGTCTCTGCCTCCATCACCACACTGGCTTCTCCTCTTCTGTGTGAGTGATCCTTCTCTCCCTCGCTCTCTTTCACATGTGATTGCATTTAGGGCCCGCTAGGATAATACAGGATAATCCCCACTTCTCAAGATCCTTCACTTAATCACATCTGCAAAATTTATTTTATTCTCCCCCATTCATATAAGGTAACATTTACATGTTCCAGGGATTAGGATGTGGATGTCTTTTGGGGGGACATTATTCAATTTATCACAAGTGGCTTTAAGGATTAAGCAAGGTGGGTGAAGACCAGACCCCTTGGCTCATACTCTTGTGCTGCTCTGGGGGGATGGCCCAGAGGAGAACCTGGGCCGTGATGGGCAAGAACTCCCAGGGGTGTGGCCTCTCCTGCCAGGGTTCATCCCAGTGTCTGGGTCAGGTCAGAAACTGCAGGAAGGGCCAAGCCTTGGTCCAGGATGGACAAGGGGCTGAGGGTTTTGCCGAGGAAGTTCTTTTCCCTCTGGATTCAGGAGCCTCCTGCTTTAAGAAGACCCAGCATGCGGTGAGGATTTGGGACTTCATGAAGCAACCTGTGATGGCAAACCGGAAAGGGTCTCCTGTTTATGAAGGACGCTTGCATTAGTTTCCAGGTTTTGGTTGCCTTGGCCTTGTCACTAACTTTGCTGTGTGACCTTGGGCAGGCTGCTTTCCCTCTCTGTCCTCAGTTCTGGAGAGTTCTGGAAGGTCTCTGGAGTCACTGCCAACACTGTTATTCAGAGCTCACCCCTCCCCCATCTTTTCTGCCATTCAAGTCTTTAAGAGGCTGCGGGAAGCTACTTAAAGGTGTTTCTCAGAACAACTCTTCAGAATTTTAGTAGCCCGAGGTTCTCCCAGCAGCAGCCTTAGCCTCCTGCTTCCCTTCCAGCCCCCAATTCCTGGGGTCTCTCTGAGAACACTTCCCACCATCCTAGGTGGGTCAGAGGGAGGTGTGGGACCTGGATCAGACTCGCACACCTGGAAGAGCTCTAGACAAGGGTCCTCATGGCTGCAAGGTGTGTCCCTAAGAAGAGCCACCAAAGGTAAAACTAAGCATTTGAAAAGTAAAGCAAGGGTGGGCAGGATTTTGTTTACAAACAGACTGAATAGTCACAGCACCTACTCTGCATGTGTGCGAAGGTGTACCTGGGCCTTGGGTTGGGAGGACAATATGGGGAGTCTCCCCCTCCAAGGAATAGGAATGGTGCAGTACCTGGGCAGTCTAGGGACAATCATTCATGGTGTCCTGATTCTATGGGGTGGCATAAGCCTCAGGGCACTGATCGTCTCCAGGCATTAAGAACATTCAGCAATGCTGTCGGGCTACTTAATTTCATAAAATACCAAAATACCCTTCTCCAGGACACCTCAACGTTCTCACAACCCATATTCTAAAGGGCTAGCACTTAGCCCAGTAGGCGCTACAGAACTCTGCTGATGGGTAGTTTATTACATATATTTTAAATATCACCCCTGATTATAATCATTCCCAAGTTCCCTAATGGTGTGCACCTGCTTGCTCTTATCTTACTGGCCAGCAGGTGGCAGCACAGGAGCACTCAAGGTTTAGGGTTGTAAGCGGAAAAAAGACACAAAACGTTTGGTGGTTCAGTTAAACTGTGATAACCCCTCTACCTGGCTCTGCGCTGGTGCCCTGCTCACCGCCAGATACCCACACACCACATCCCAGTGGGCATGGCCAGGGGAGACCCAGGGAAGAGGATGGCTCCACCTCTGGGAGATCATTTGGAAAAGATGGCATTTGAGGGTGTGCTGCGTGCTGTCCTGGAAACTTGCTCTAAACCTGGGCCTCATGTAATGAGATACTGCATATATCTGATCTGTCATAAGTGCTTAGCAAGTGTTAGCTGTCCATACACATACCTTACCTCATTTGATCCTTACAACAAACCACAAGGTAAGTCTTAGCAGCCCATTTTGCAGATGAGAAAATTGAAGCACAGATAGCCTCAGTTGTCCAGCATCACATGGCAAGTGAAAGCAATGCTTGGCTTTGAACCCAGGTCTCGGTGGGTCAGAGTCTGGCTGTGTCCTTCCTCTCTAGCTGGGGAGGGGCTTGATGCCGAATCACAAACCTTCTTTACCAAGCAACACACACAGGTACTTCCCAAGGAGAATGGAGGGCTATGCCTACCGAGAGGGCACAGAGCAAAGGAGTAGGGACACCCAGAGTTTCCTGGGGGAGGCATGTTTTCAGAGGAGCATGGATTGGAAACTGGGGTGTGTTGAGGGCGAGAGCTGGCCCCAAGTGCTGGGCTGGGAGGCAGGAGCTCTATTTCTGCTGTCTCATTGCTGTGTGACCTTGGGCAGATCCTGACCGTCTCTGAGCTTTCCTTTCCTCGTCTGTGGATTAGAGCATCTCATGGGTCCTTGCTGATTCTCACTTTCCCAGGAATCCAGAAGCTCCAGCACCAAACTCTTTCATTAACTAAAAAAACAAGGCAGTGACTCATGAAGTTCTTGCTGGAATTCACTGAGGCCACAAAAAGAAGTGCTGGGCAGCCCAGTGAAACACAGCCCCAGCACCGGGGCTGGGCCACCTGGAGTCCTGGGTGTGGCCTTGGGGGGTCTATTCCTGCCCTGGTCCCATCTGAGCTTTCACCTTTCACAGGTGGGGCTCTCCAGGAAGCAGGTGCAGAGATGCAGTAGGAAGAGAAGGAGGCGGCTCCGGCAGGGGGAGCCACTGGACCGATGCGGGCCTGCACCTCCGCCAGCCGCGGGGCATCGCACAAGGACCACCTGCAGGTGGAGACAGCCAGGCCCTGGGCCACTGTCTAGCTGTCTCATGTCCCACCCCAAGAAGAGCGGGAATGAGCCGCTGGAGAACTGAGGCTCCCGAGGGGGCTGTCCGCCAACCACACTGCTCAGAGTGGATGGGCAGCGAGCCCTTTCTTGAAGGGGGACCTGAGCCTTGTCTGCCCCACCAGGAAAGGGATAGGCCTGGGGGTAGGGAGCTGGGCCACCCTGCCCTCTGGGGTGGGAAATCCAGGCACCAGCACCCCCACTCCCATAGGTCCAGGGAAGGCCTGGTGGGGAAGGGCCAGATCTAAAGGGAACAGCAGCAGCAGGTCACAGCCCAGGGGGGTGTGTATGTGTGTATGTGTGCAAGTGTGCACCAGGATGTGCATGTGTTCAGTACAGGTGCACGTGTGTGGGTGTGCACATAGATGTGTGTGTGTGCCTGTGTGTATGTGCACGCATACATATGTGTGTATATAAGTACATTTGCAGTATCCATCCTGTGTCCTTCTGGCATTCAGGTAGGGGCTGCCACCTCTGGGCCCCTCTGGCAGGTGGCAGCTTGGTCCAGCCACCTGGATTCAGCCCAGTCCCCGGGAAGGGGACTGGCCTAGTGAGGCAGGGCCCGCGGCTAACAGGAGGCCCCCAGGCAGGAGCAGGAGGCACTGGGTTGTCCAAGGCACAGCAGCTGCAGCTGCATGAGGCTGTGGGGGCTCTGACTGTGCGCCAGACACTGGGCGCAGCTCTGTGCTGGTCTGATACTTACCACACCCGCTAGGGGGAGGCAGTGTTCTTACAGCCATTTTATAGATGAGGAATGTTTGCACCCCTAAGGTCTCACAGCTCGTGAGGAGGATGTTCACCCATCCCGCGGACTCACTCAGCAGGTGTCTCACTGGGCACCTCCTGTGTGCCAGGCCCAGTGCCTGTGGAGCAAAGGGAGTGGAGAAA
This sequence comes from Daubentonia madagascariensis, assembly GCA_023783475.1. Taxonomy (NCBI): domain Eukaryota; kingdom Metazoa; phylum Chordata; class Mammalia; order Primates; family Daubentoniidae; genus Daubentonia; species Daubentonia madagascariensis. Next base: position 17,385,890 of record JAKFHU010000487.1, read on the forward strand.
GTTCGTTCTCGGTAGAGGAACCAGCACGGGAGGCCCTGTGGTGGGGAAGTGAGCACGGTGGGTGCAGCTTGTGGTGGTGGAGGGCGTGGAGGAGAGGGAGGGGCTGGGGGGGCCGGAACCCCAAGGCCTTGTAGGAGCTGGATTTGATTCTGCAAGGCCTTTGCTAAGACCGAGTCTGCCCCAGAGACAGGGAGTCCTAGAGAGCGGGGCAGGCGGTGGAGTCGGTTGGTTGGTTGGGAAAGTTGGTTCAATTCCTCCTGCTGCAGGCCAGGATCGGCCAGGGGAGCGGGCTGGAGGCTGAGCCTTCAGGTGTGGTCAGATGGGCCCAGGCTGAATGAGGGTGTCAGAGTGGGAGGCAGGACCCAGGACCCTGCACCTGGAAGCCCTCCCCACCTCCTGGCCCAGCTGAGACAAGAGATCAAGGCCAGACTCTAAGGGTGTTCAGCCTGGGGTGGGGATGGGGGTCTCTCAGAACTGCAGATGCCCAGTTCCACCCCAGACTTGCTAAATCAGAATCTGTGGGGCTGGAGCCCAGGAATCTGTATTTTTTGCAGGTACCCCAGTGATTCTGACATGTAGCCATGCCTGGGCACCTGTGTCTAAACCCCTCGGGCTGCCTGTCAGACCCAGAGTCCTTGCCTGCCCCTCCTGTGGAGCGGGCAGTTGCAGTGTTCTCGGGAGGGAAAAGGGGGTCCTGCCCATCGCCTGCCTCCAGCCTGCTCCCCACACTCTTTTTCCCATGTAGGGTGGAGGAGCTTGGAGTGTATGGGGTGTGTGTGGGGAATGCAGGTAGTTTTTCCAATTCACATGCAGAAGGCAGGTGTCCCTGTGTCTCAGCCTGGGCTCCCCGGGAAAGAGACGCAGGCATGCTGTGGGCAGGAGGTGCTGGGCAGTGGTCTTAGGGGAGCTGCCTGTGAGGGAGTAAGGGGTGCAGATGGTGAGGGGGAAGCCAGCCCTCAGTTCCTGTCATCCAGGGCCCCAGCAAGCCCATGAGAGCTCTGGAGCTGGGGTGACCTTCATAGAGGTCTCCCACATTGCCCAGTTATGGCTGTGGCCACTGCGGGGTGGGGGTGGGGGTTGCGGAACTTAGACGACCAGGATGATGTCCCATTGAGGGGTGGAGCTGAGAGCAGCACTGGGGTGCTGCCTGGGCACCTGATGTCACCACACCCTGGCTGCTGTCTGCCCCAGGCCTGGTCTCAGGACTGTGTGGGAGCCCCAGTCCTGCTGCCCAAGCACTGAACAGCAAGCTGGAGGGGAAGAGGGGTTGAGGCAGCAGAGGCAGACGCAGGCCCCTTCAGCTCTTTCCCCCCATCAGGCCCCTGGATGCAAGGGGAGGAGAGGCCCCTCCTTGGAGGCAGGAGTCAGCCCCGCACAGGGTGCTCCAGGCCTACACGCTCAGAGCCCGGCTGCGGATTCCTGGGGGCGAGGATATCTTTTGTCCTGACCTCCCACTCTGGGGTAGGGGGTGGCCAGGAGGCCTCGGCTCTGTCCAGCCCTTCCCCTCGGGCCTGGCAGAGGCTGTAGCTGCCCCTGGCAGGCCCAGTGACGCAGGTCAGCAGCGGGGAGGCTGCCCAGGCTGGGGCTGGGCCAGGGCCTGTGGAGGCCCCTCTGTCCAGGCCAGATGGCTGCTGGCTCTGGTGGGAGGGGCTGGCAGCACCTCCGGTCAGTAGCCTGGCCGGGTCCCTCACTCTTCCCTCGTCTAGCCTGGGCCTTCAGTTGCCGTTTGCCGAGGGGCTGTGCCCCTTCCCCAGCAGGCGGGGCTTTGAGACGCCCACCACCTGCACTGCCTATCCCACCCAAGGCCTAACCAGACCCCACAGTCTCACATCTGCTAACCAACGCCCTGCAGGGACCCCGTGGGGTGGCCTGGGCAGCAGGGTCTTCCTTTGTGGAGTCCCCTGCTCCTCTACGGTTCAGGCTGGATCAGCCCATTCCCTCACTCACTCCTCCAACAAATAAATCAAGCACCTGTGACATACCAGGCCCTGTTCTCAGCCCTGAAACTACACAGACAAACAAGACAGACGAGGTCCCTGCCCTCCCGAAGCTGTCCCTCCACTAAAGAGAAAGAAAGTTCTAGGTAGAGGAAAAAGCACGGGAGGCCCTGTGGTGGGGAAGTGAGCATGGTGGGTGCAGCTTGTGGTGGTGGAGGGCATGGAGGAGAGGGAGGGGCTGGGGGTCCGGAACCCCAAGGCCTTGTAGGAGCTGGATTTGATTCTGAGAGGCCTTTGCTAAGAGGAGTAAGATAAACTTAGTTCACATTCACGTGGCTCTTCCTACGTGCAGGGCATTGTGCCAATCACCTGACCTAAGCCAACTCATTCAAACCTCCTAATAACCCGATGTTAGGTCCTATAATTATCCCATTATACAGGCAAGGAAACTGAGGCACTGAGAAGTTAAGTCACTTAGTGACGTACTCCAAGTCAGTGGTAGAGCTGGGATCTCTGGTGGGCAGCCTGGCTGTAGAGCCCTAACCACTGCCCCACACTAACTCTCAGGATATGCTTCCCTCCTCTCCATCATAGCCTCCTCCAGGAAGCCTTCTCTTACCCCAGAGTTTGCTTTGATTAAGCAACATATAAACACACCATATGGCCTAAAAAACTGTAGGGTTGTCAGGAGGTCATTTTGTCCCTGCCCCTGCCTCCAGATGGATGTGGTATTATAAGTTCCATTTTGCAGATGAGACTGCTGAGGCCCAAAGAGGCTTGTCCATTATCCAGAGTCAGTGTGGGAGACGTGGGGACTAGAGCCCGTGGTCTCCTGAATTCTTCCACCCCAGCCCTGACCTCTCCAACCCCTCCTGTCCCCACTGTGGGAAATTCTCAGGTCATTTCTCGTCTGTCCTCCACCCCCGCCCTTCCCCCAGCTAGACAGGAGCTTCCCCCATGCCCACCACAGAGTGGCGCATACAGCAGGGGCATACTTGATGTCTGTGGGTGGAGTGGGCGGATGAATGCAGGAACGTTCTGGGCTTGGTGCTGCTGTCTGGGACGCCTTGGGCAGAGATGTTTAGCAGAATGGATGTGAGCTGAGGCATGGAGGGTGCTAGGAATTTTCTAATGAGCCAGGGAGCTGGGTCAGAGTATTTCTGTCTAGAGTGGGAAGGGCATCCCAGCCAGAGGGAACAGCATGTGCAAAGAGAGAGGGAGAGGATGTGGGGTGGTCAGGGAGCAGCCATGGTTCTGCTGGACCTGAGCATGGGGACAAGATGGGCAGTGAGGCCGGGGTGCGTGGCAGGTATGGGATGGGGGGCTGTCTGCCAGGCTAAGGAGCTGTAGCTCTGGCTTGTGGAGTGAGGGCAGGAAGGGAGAGGAGAAGTAGCTGCCTAGTGAGCCCTGGATGCAAATCCTGACTTTGCTACGTGAACTTGTGCAAGTCATATACCTTCTCTGAGCCTTAGTTTCCCCCTCTGCAATATCTGGGGGTGGTGCCCACTCCTAAGGACCCTCCAGGCCCTGCACAGACTTATTCTGTGGCCTCTGCTCTTTCACAGTCCTGACAAAAAGAGGCTCCTTGGGTAGATATGGAATCTCTTTAATGCCCCGATTTCTTGTTGCCACGCATGGCTTTACTCTGCTGCAATGGTCTGCCAGCCCTTTCAGAGGCACGTGTCCTAGGGGCTCTGGTTCACAAGGGAGCCTGGGTTGACACACTCTTCTTCACCTTCGAGCCCTTTCTCTTGTGGAGCCCTGCCCAGGGCAAGCCAGCATCCTGGGCCTGGGCGTGGGTGTGGCCCAGCTCCGAGAGCTGGGACAGCAGGGGCATCGGTGGCATCAGCTCCTCCGAGGCCTGAGGGGAGACGGTGGGCAGCTCACGGGGATCCAAGTTGGCATCACTCCAGCCCTCGGAGCTGTCACTGTGGCCCTCCACACTGGTGGCTTCATCCTCAGATATGGTGACAATCTCAGCTGTGTCTTCCCCAGTGTTGCTGTCTAAGTCCCCTGCCCCTTGGTCGGTGGCCCCCTCAAACTCTCGGACTGTATGGACATCGGCTGCACCCCCCTGCTTCTGCCCGGAGCCAGCTGAAGGGGCTCTGCAGAGCTTGGCTCTGCTCCGGCCGGTCCAGAAGAGGGTGAGCTCTTGGCGGCAGGCGGCCACAGCCAGGCTGGTGAGCAGGGTGCTGGACACCAAGTACAGCAAGGCGGGCTGGCCCATCTGCATGAGAACCATGGCCGTGAAAGTGACCAGCAGGCCCACGGCGTAGGCCAGGGTGCAGGCCACAAAGTAGACCTGGCGCGAGCGGACTTGCATGTCGAAGCGGTGACAGTAGGCCACCAGGAAGCCAGGGACCACTATGTCACCGAAGCCGAGGATGGAGAAGGGCTGGTCACACAGAGTCAAGGCTGAGAAACTCAGCCGGGGCACCTTGAGCACCATGGGCAGCCTCTCGTGCCGCAAAGACTCTGCCGGGCCCGAGGCCACCTCCACCATGACACTCTCACCAGTCTTGGTGAGGAAGGGAGTGACAAAGACAAAGAAGACATCAAAGGCCAGCAGGGCCAGCAGGAAGGAGGCGCAGTTCTTGAGTGTGGGCAGCCGCACGCGCCGCAGGACAAACAGGCAGTAGGCCACGCCCAGCGCGTCCTGCAGGAGCCACGCCCAGCTGTCCTCGTTGCGGTAGGCAACCCAGAGGACGGTCACCATCGTGCACAGGCCAGCGAGCAGCAGCAGGGGCAGCTGCAGAGAGGCCCGGCGGCCACGAGGGGGCCGCTGGTATTGCCGCAGGGGCAGGTGGCGCACCAGGGGGGCCAGGCAGCTGTAGAGGCCGGTGCTGGCGCCCAGGCTGAAGATCCCAATCATGACGTAGACAAAGCAGTCGTAGAAGAAGTAGAGCAGCAGCATGATGCAGCAGGACATGGTGACCACCGCACCCGTCATGGCTGGCGTGAAGTCCACTGGCGCATCTTCATCTTCTTCTTCCCCCCGGGGCCCCTGGGCCCCTTCTGCTGCTGCTGCTTCTGGTTGATTGTGACCGCCAGGCCCCCCTCCTCCTCGGGCCCGGCGCCGCTGCAGCTGGTCAGCCTCGGTCAGGCCGGCCCAGTAGCCACCGGCGGCCACGGTACCTACGGCCAGGATGAAGATGACCAGCATGTTGTAGTCGATGATGGGCTCTGGGGGCGCGTACATGGCCACGCGGACCACGCCGTCCCCGTGAGTGTGGCTGAGGATGTCGAGCATATCGGTGTAGCGTAGCACAGCCACGGGGATGGTGAGGTCGGGCAGGGGCTTGCGGGGGTCCTGGGACACCGGGGTGATGTCTGAGCACTGTTGGTCGCTGACCCGGCTCACGATGAGCAGCCCGTGGGCACCCTGGCCCTGAGCCAGCCAGCCCTTGGCGTAGAAGCTGCAGTTGCCCCTCATGACCATGGCGGTAGTCTGGCGGAGGGGCCGCTGGCTGGGGGAGCTGGGCTGGGCCTGGTGGGAGGAGTCCTCGCCCGGGCACCAGGGTGCCATGGTGCTGTCGTGCAGGGGCAGAAGTGGGGCGTGGCGCAGGTCCCGAGGCAGGTTGACATATTCGGAGCTGAACAGGACACAGTAGTCCTTGCTCCAATTCTCCGACACCACGTGGACCACGCCGTACTCCCCCTGGGCCACGGTGTTGGTGAGGAGGAGGAGGAAGCCCACGGGGAGGAGGGAACCCAGGCACGCCATCCTCCTCAGCCACCTACTGCGTCCTCCTAGGGTGGCAGCTGTTCACAGCCCAGTTCCCCTCCCAGGGGGTGGGTGTGGCCCTTTGTCACAGAGCAGCTTGGCCACCTGTCCTGGAAACCAGGGCCACACCTACCTAGTCATAAAGCTGTGTCATCCTGGCCGAGAGCACTGCTGCTGGGCACAGGGTCCCTCTTAGGACCGTGTCCCCCAGCCCTGGCTACAGTAGAGAGGCCCTATGGGTCCTGCTCTCTGCCCAGGCCCAGTGGGGCTAGAACAGGTAATTTGAAACATGAGGTGGGAGGATGGGGTTGGGATGCCCAGACAGGATTCTGGACCAACTTTGCCTCTTACCACGGGTGACCCAGGCCAACAGCTTTCCTCTCTGCGCCTGTTTCTTTAGCTGCAAAGCAATGAAACTGTTGGACCTGGAGTTTCCAGGACCCCTTCGAGCTCTGAGCTCAGTGGTATTGAGCACTTTTGCTGAGCACTGTAAGTGCCGGGTACTTTATCTGTACTTGCTCCACAGCTGCAGGGAGGTGTTAGGATACCCACCCAGCCCCAGGCTGCAAGCTGCCCTTCAGAATCGGTCCCCCTTTCTACCGGGCACATGACCGGAACTCCTCCCCAGTCTCCCTCGCAGTTAGGAACGGCCATGTGCAAATTCTTGCCAATGGAAATGAAGCAGAAATGGTGTGAGCCCCTCACGTCAAGGGCCTAGGCTGAAAGACTGGGGGCTCCCCGTCCACTGTCTCTTTCCCCTTCTCATGAATAAGAACAAGGACAGGCCTGTGATCTGGTTTTGACTATGAAGAGGAGGAGGACAATGTCCTAAGGAATGGGGAGAAAGAAAGTGAAAGGAGTTGGCTCCCTGGATATCTGCACGGAGCAGTAGCTTGGGATGCTCATCATGGACTGGGAGAGGGAGAGAGGAGGTAGAGAGAGGGAGAGGGAGAGAAGGAGATGGGGGGGAGGGGGGAGAAAGAGACATGGTCTTTCTTAAGCCATTGACTTATCACGGGTCTCTTTGTTACAGCAGCTTAACCTTACCCTAATACACCCACTTCATGGATGAGTAAAACTGAGGCTCCAAGAAGCCCAAATTGACACAGCTAAGAAGTCTGGGAGCTCTTGTGCTGCTTAAATTGCTGGACCTTGATGTCTGTCCCAAACATTTCAAGCTGGACTCGGAGCCACTGCCCTGAGGCAGGCAGACTTCCAGCTGCAAAGAGAACTTGAGTAATGGCGAGAGCTGGATTTGAAGTCAGGAGCCCCAGGTTCTGGCTGTGCAGGTTTCCACCAGCTCCTTGGCACCTGCTGTCTCACAGGTCACCCAGGACCTCCTATCCAGGCTTCTCCAGGGCACCCACGATGGGGTGGAGTTGAGGAATGGGGTTATCAAGGCACTCAGTGTGTGTGGGAGGCACCCTGGGGCCCCTGGAACCAGAGGGAGGGATTTGGGGGCTGGAGGTAGCAATCTTGGATCCATCGTTCCCACATTCTCCCCACTGGCCCGTGGTGGTCCTCTGCCACCTCACTGGCTGCCATGCAGCTCCTTTTCTCTTTGATGCTGTGACAACACCCCTGCCAGAGTTGTGCTCTGCCACCGGCCACCAGCAGAGCAGCTTGGCGTCCTCAGTTTCTCACTGTGCACAGTGACTCTTTGATCTGAGCACTGTTTCAGGACAGGGCTCCGCTCCCTGGGGCCATGGCCCAGGTCTCTAGAGCTGGTGGTTAGTAGGTGAGAGCCACAGCCAGAGAATCTCTACACAATATGTGTTCCCTCTGCCCCCACCCCCCCAACATGGCCCCAGCCCCAGCCCCAGCCCCCAGATCTAGCCTTGCTGCTCTGCCCTACAGTGCAGCCCCTGCCACCCACTGCTGGTTCTTGTCGTTCAGTCCTCTGCTTCAACGTTATTGCCACTTTGTAGCTTAGAACAACAGAAATTTATTCTCTTACAGTTCTGGAGGTTAGAAGTCTGCTATGGACTGAATGTTTGTGTCCCCTCAAAATTCATATGTTGAAGCCTAATCCCCAATGTTATGGTATTTGGAGGTGGGGCCTTTGGGACCTAATTATGCCATGGGGTGGAGCCCTCCTGATGGGATTAGTGCCCTTATAAGACAGAGGCACAAGAGAGATGATCCCTCTATTGGTCATGTGAGGATACAGCGAGAAGGTGGCTGCTTGCAAACCAGGAAGAGAGCCCTCACCAGGAACTGAATCAGCTGGCACCTTGATCTCGGACTTCCCAGCCTCCAGAACTGTAAGAAATAAATGTTAATGTTTAACCTACCCAGTCTATGGTATTTGTTATAGCAGCCCAAGCTGACTAAGTAAGTCCAAAATCAGGCAAGGTGTCAGTAGGCCATGCTTCCTCTGAGACTCTAGTTGGAATCCTTCCTTCCTTACCTCCTCCTAGCTTCTGGGGTAGTGGCTAGTAATCCTTGTTTTGCAGCTGCATTACTCCAATCTCTGTCTAGGTTGTTGCATGGCATTCTCTCTGTCTCTGTGTCTCTTCTCCTCTCCTTATAAGGACACCAATTATAATGGGTTATGGCCTCCTTAGTGACCTCATCTTAACTTGATTACATCCGCAAAGACCCTATTTCCAAATAAGGTCACATTCACAGGTACCAGAGGTCAAGACTTCAACATATCTTTTTGGGGACACAAGTCAACCCATAACACATGTGTTATTTTAACCTCCAAGAAGTGAGCTTGCAGTCACTGATCTTTCTTAAGCTCTCTCTTTCTATCATGGGTCCATCCCCTGCAATTCCCAGCCCCCTTCCTTGGGAAATCCACACAGATGAAGCACCATCTCCAACACCAGCTCTGCGTTCTTTGAAGTGGAGGGTGCGCTTAAAGGACCTTGCAAAGTGGTCAGCAAGAGGAACCCATCTAGAGTCTGACAATCCCCTCCCAACCAACTATTTACATTTGTCTCACCCACACCTAATTTGACAGCAATTTTTTTGTGACTCATTTATATGGTGTCTTTCAAAGCACTCAACTGAATTTTCATAAGAAACATCATGTTTCTCATGTGCATTGTTTGTGTACTTCTGATTCATCCATTAATATAACATTTAGTTAGATTACAAACAGTAATTACAATGACAAGTGAACTGTCAGAAACAGGTTAGGGAACAAATACAACTGACTGGAGAACGAACCACCAGCCGGTCGGGGGAGAAGTGGGCAGGGTCTGGGGAGGAGGCTGCCAGCTGCCCCTTCGGAGGGTTCCCATTGCCAAGGTTGGCCTGGGGGGTGGTTAGGGGAGGGAGGTTCGGCCTGTGAGGTTCTTACCACGGAGCACAGCAGTGACGGCACACCTACTAGCATGGCTATCATCACAAAAACCAGACAGCATCAAGATTTGTTGAGGATATGGAGAAACTGGTGCCCTCATACACGCCTGGTGGGAATGCAAAATCATACAGCCACTATGGAAAACAGTCTAGTGGTTCCTAGACAAGTTAAACATAGAGTTATCATATGACCCAGCAATTCTCCTGCTGAATATTTATCCAAAAGAATTGAAATCAGGTGTTCAAACAAAAACTTGTACACAAATGCTCATAGCAGCACTATTCACAATAACTTGGAATAGGTGGAAAGAACCCAAATGTCTATCAGCTGGTGAAAGGATAAAGTATGTTATATGCACGCAATGGAGCATCATTCGGCCATAAAAAAGAATGGCATTTTGATACGTGCTACAATGTGGATGAACCTTAAAAACATTATGCTAAGTAAAAGAAGCCAGACACAAAAGCACAAATACCATACGATTGATTCCACTTATATGAAATATCTGGAATAGGCAAATCTATAGCAACAGAGAGGAGATCAGCAGCAGCCAGGAGCTTGGGGAGGGGCACTGGGGAGTGACTGCTCGATGGGTATGGGGTTTCCATTTGAGGTGATGAAAAAGTTCTAGAACTAGATAGTGGTGACAGTTGTACAACATTGTGAATGTGTTTGAAGCCACTGAACTGTGCATTTTAACATGGTTGAAATGGTAAGTTTTATGCTATGTGTATTTTGCCACAATTTGAAAAAACAAAACCAAAACAAAACAAAACAAAAACAAGGATCAGTGCCAGTCCCCTCCAGTGGCACCGTCCTCAGGACAGGTCTCATTTCAGTTCTTCTGGAACCTGTCAGACCAGCATGTGCCCTGATTTGGGGGTCAGGAAACACGGGCACCCCAGGCAGAGCTTGCTCCTGCCTCTTCTCCTTGACCTCCCCTTGGGGTCCTGTCGCCTCGGGGCTCAGGGAATTCTCTGAAGCCTCGTTCCCTCTGAGCTTCTTCCTGGGACCCGGCTCACCGAAGGCTCTCGGGGGTCTGTTCAAGCCCTGCTTCCCAGATCCCCCCTCCCTACCCTGTCAGCCTTGGCATTGCCACTTGGTGCCCTGATGGGTGCATTCACATGGGTGGCTGGTGCCCAGGCCATAACTCTGCTCCAGGACTCTGCAGCCCTGCCCCTGCCCCCCACCCTCCGGATGCAACCACTTTCCTGGGTGGCACCCCTGCGTCTGCAGCCTTGCTCCTCCACACTGCACTCCTCAGCTGTGGCCTGGGCTCTCAGGGTGGCTGCGCAGGGCAGGCCAGGGGCAATGTCCCTGCCTTCTGTTTGGGGACCTAAGTAGCACCCGGAGCATTTATCTTCATCCACACAGGGCAGCGAGGGCAGCAGACCTGGGCAGCAGGTCTTGGGAAGGGTGGGGAAGGTGGCTAACTCACCTGGCCCCCTCCCCTGCTCTCTCTTCCCTGCTCAGCACCTCCCTAGCTGCATGTTCTAGAGGTGGTACAGACCCAAGAAGGGGCCAGACCACCATTTGCTCCCTCCCCTCTGCCCCGTAATGAAGGTGAGGGAGGCAGGAGCACTGGCTGCTGCTTCTGTGCCCTCCCACCCGAGCTGATGCCTGCTGTGCTCCCCCGCCCCCCACCGTCTCCTTAGGACCTAAGAGGCACCTGCCCCTGCCTCTGCCCCCACCTGCCTTGACCCAATGGGTAATGAGGCTGGGCAGCAGGGCTTTGTCCTGGACCCCTCAGAGGGATGGAAGGGGGCAGGGTTGCAGTCTGGTGGCCAGGGGTGGTCTCTGGAGTTATCTCCAAATGTTTCCAATACACTGACAGCTTTGAAAAATACACACAGCCCAGGCCTCTCTTGACCCTGGGCTGCCAGCAGGACCTGCAGGGATTGGTGGGCTGGGGGTGATGCCCCAGGGTAGAGCTGGGACAGGGCTTGGACATAGGACAGGGGGAGGCTGGAAGCTGGCACTAGCCTAGAGGCTGGGTTCAGGGAGTGGGTTGCCTGAGGCCCACACTTTGCAGGCTCCTCTCTGAATGCTGTTGCCCACAGATGGGGGACACTGAAGAATTTCCCTGGGGAGGGGGTTGGAAGAGGCAGTGGAGCAGGGAGGGCAACCTCACAGAGACCTCCAGTTGCACAGGGGTAAGCATCACAGAGGCCACCTGAGGCTGCCCTGGCTTCTCATCTGGCCATGCCATTGCTGGGTGCCCTCGGGTAGGTCTCTTAACCTCTCTGGACTTCATTTCCCCCATCTGTTAAATAGGGATAACAGTGCCCTGCCTCACAGGATGGTATGAGTAGATGAGATTACCATGTGGGGGGCTTAGCAGCACCTGGTGCCTAGTAATCAATCAATAATGGTCAGTATTGCTGTTGGTGAACTGCAGAAACCAACCCCCTCTCTTTGGGCCAAGTGTGGGCAGTTGAGTTGGAAGTCAGGGGGCTAATGACCCTGAGATACCCCTGAGCTGAGGGCCAGTGGCACCCTTGCAGGGGCTGGGCAGAGCCTAGGTGGCCTGGGCTGCCCCGTTTGAAGTAAAGCATCATTTCAAGCAGTGGAGGGTTGGAGGATGTCAGGAGCTGGGGACGGTGGAGCCGGTATGCAGACCCCTCATTGCTCCCGCCCAGGTGGCTCAGAGCAGCTGGATGCTGGATGGGCTGTTTGGGCCAGTCCCATCGTCACATGGGACGTGTCCCAGCTCCATCTGAGACCCTGAGGCCTCCTTGCTGTCCTCTTGCCCCATAGCTGCTTCGTGGGTGCTGGCCTTGCAACACCGAAGCCCGTAAGACTTCAGTCAGCTGAGGAGTGGCAAGAGCCCTGCCCTTGGGGCCAGAAGACCTTCAGTCTCAGGGAATTGCCAGGCCTTGGGGTCCTCGGCTTCAAAATGGGCTGATTCCCACCTCTGTGAGGCAGCTGAAGATTAGATAATAAGCGGTATAAAGGAGTTTGTGGAGCAATCTACAGTGCCCACAATTAAGGTGTCATTATGTGGATTCCAAAACCCACCTCCCTCCCTAACATGTGGCTTCCCAGACCTGACTCCCTCCCCAGACCTGGTCCCAGGGCAGCTGAACAGCAGCAGGGGCCTGAGAAGGAGCCTGGAGGGGAGGCTGAGGACCCTGGGGCAGGGGCTATGCTGTCACACTCTGGGGGTAGGGGGACCCCAAACTGGAAACACAGTGTGGTCTTTCCCCCACTGCTGTTCTGTGCTCATGAGGGAGGGTCTCAAGGAGAAATGGACTCAGGTGGAGGCAATTTTATGGGGCTGTAGCCTCTGGGTATGGCGTGGAGAAAATCCTTCCAGGCATGAAGGAAGGGCCTGTCCTTGGGGGGGGGTGGTGTCTGGGGAGGTCCCCAGGGACCCCCACCCTGCAGTTGCCTGTCCCCCTCACCCCACAGTGTAGTGATGTGTTTCTTGGCCTGTCATGCCCCAATCACCCCCAGAGGGGCCTCCCCCTGCCCACAAGCTGCATCTCAGAGCAGAATGGCCCAGACACCTGGTCTAGGGGCCTACCTTGACCTCTGTGCTGAAACCCAGAACACACATCTGCCATGGACAGGTTAAGCTCTGGGCTTCTGGGCCTCTCGGCTGCAGATTTTGGGGCCCAGGTGTTCCCAGCAGTGCCCTGAAGTAGCCCCTCTGCCCTTAGAATCTGTGGATGGGAGGGGCCCCTTGGGTCCCTCTGGACCGGCCCCACCTGCCCAGGGACACCCTCTCCAGCTTCTCTGACGACCAATAACTTTGCCTTGGAGGTGTCCTCCCACAGCCTTCCAGGGCCAGAGGTTCTGAGCATCACAGTGGTCGCTGGTGTCCATCCTGGCTCCCCCTCCCGCCAGGGCCCAGCATACTGCTGAGCACATAGGAGGTGCCTGGAGGGTGCCATTGGCTAGAGCGGTGGTCCCCAACCTTTTTGGCACCAGGGACTGGTTTCATGGAAGACAATTTTTCCACAGACTAGGGGAGGCGGGGAGGAAGGTTTTGGGATGATTCAAGCGCATTACATTTATTGTGCAGTCAAACCTCTCTGCTAATGATAATCTGTTTGCAGCCGCTCCCCAGCCCTAGCATCACCACCTCAGATCATCAGGCATTAGATTCTCATAAGGAGTGTGCAACCTAGATCCCTCACATGTGCAGTTTACAGTAGGGTTCATGCTCCCATGAGAATCTAATGCCCCCGCTAATCTGACAGGAGGCGGGGCTCAGGCGGTGATGCGAGTGATGGGGAGCAGCTGTGAATACAGATGCAGCTTCACTCACTCACCTCCTGCTGTGCGGCTGGTTCCTAACAGGCCACGGACTGATATTGGTCCAGAGCCCAGGGGTTGGGGACGGCAGGGCTAGAGCATCTGGAGGCACATGCAGGAAAGGGGGCACTGCCTAGCTTGGCCCCATCTCTACCCGCTGTGTGTGCAGCTTCCCTCTGCCTCCCCCACCCCAGCCCCACAGGCTTGTCCATCCTCGGGATGCACCCCATCCCGGCCACACCGTGCGGGGAGCACATGCTCTCTCACTTCTTCACTGGGTGAGAGGCAGTGTTGAGAAAGCTGTCTCAGCTGTGGCCGTCAGAGACTCACGGGTCACTTCTGGTCCCTCCTGTCAGTCAGGACCCTTCACTGGGCTTCTCCCCACTCCCCCCCACCCCAGCTGCTCTGGAAGCCACCCGCCTACCTCTGTCCTGCTGTGCCCTGGACCTCTCTCTATTTGGGGGCACAGCACTTGGGAACTGGCAGAGCAGGGTGCCTCACATGGACACCCTTAGCTCCCCTGGGCCCAGAACCTCACCCACGGGCCCGCCCCTCCCTCAGGAGCTCTCAGTACCACAGGCATCTTAGTCTGTTCCTGATGCCCTGACACCACATGCCCTTGTATGCACCTGGGTGCACATGCGCACATACACACGCCTGCGTGGCCCTCCCCGCTGGTCAGAGATCCAGAGGCAAGGCCCAGGCTGCCCTGGGGCCCTGTGCAGAGTTCTGGTGCCCCACTCACACCCCCTTGCCCTTATGAGGCAGCACACTGGCTTCCCCCGCCCTGCACGTTGCTGCGCCTGAGACCTCTCTCTGGCCCTCTCTGTGGCCTGTGTGGATGTGGGAGATGCAGGGGAATTAATGTCTCCCTGGGAGCAGCCCTCAACCAGCGACAAATGGGAGTTGGTAGATAAACCCCCCCCCACCGCCCGCCAGTGCTCTCCAGCCAGCTCCCGGGTTTCCCCAGCGGGAGGGACTGCAGTGGTGTCCACAGTGGTGTGGTGTCACCTGCCCACCTCTCCTGGCTGCCTTCCTAGCCTGGTCTCCCTCCTCCTTGCCCTCCCAGTGCTCCCCTTCCCTCGAGTGTGTGCTAGAACCCTTGTCTCAAAGTCAGCTTCTGGCGGACCCCAAGCTAAGACAGCACTCAAGGCCTGTCCAGCTTCCCCGGCTTCCCAACTCCACTTCCTGCCTCTGGACTCAGCTCCTCCCCCGGGCCTGGAACACACTCCTGTCTCCTTTGTTCAAGATGCCCCCACCCATGGTATCCTTCCCCTGTGTCCCTAACCCATGGCCCGTCCCTCCCCGCAGCTGCCCTCTTTACAAAGAGCTGCTGCTAACTAACTGGGCCCTGGCCAGAACCCCCTCCTTCCTCTAAGTCCCCTGCCCTTGCCCCCTACTGGCCCTCAGGGGCTCACCCAGCACCCCATCCTTGACAGGGTGTAAGTGGTATCAGGTTCCCAGCAACACAGCAGCCCCTGAAGGCTGAAAAATGGCCCCTACTTCTCTGATCACCCTCCCCACCCAGCCCCAGCAGAGTCCAGGCCTTTACAAATGCTGGTTGAAAAGATAAATATTATTCTTCACATCAGCCATCCCCTTCACAGCTGATACCTGCATCTTCTAGGGGCCCCCCTCACAAGCCCCACTCTGGCCATCCAATCACTCTGGACATGGGTGGGTCCAACGGGGGCTGGGCAAGTCCACACCTGGGGTGTAAGTGATCTGCCAGCCAGCTGGTTGTCCCAAGAGCCACTGTCCTGCTGTGCCCTGGACCTCTCTCTATTTGGGGGCACAGCACTTGGGAACTGGCAGAGCACTCCTGCTCCAGGGCACCTGGGCAGAGAGGGGCCTTCTCCTTTGATTAGCTAGCGATCCTACCCCAGAGGCCAGGGCACTGAAGCTGGCAGGCTAGAGGCCCCCAGGAGCTCTCTGCCCACCACAGAGGGGGACTGGACCTGTCTGGGCACATCTGACTCTTGCTCACAGGCTGCTCTGTCCCCCTCCCAGCCCTCATCTTCTTACAATGGGGAAACAGCCAGGGGCAGGGGTGACGGGAGTCAGGGCAATGGTATTGTCCACGGTGGAGTGGGGGAAGCCAGCCTGGCCTGCAGGGTAGTAAACTTCGAAGGGTGCAAGGCAGCAAGGCAGGGCATTTCTGGTGGCAGTGCCACAGTGCGAATGAAGCTCTGGTGGCTTGGGAGTGATCTCTAGTGATGTGGCCCGATGTCTGATGATATCTCCAGGGCTCCTGAGCATGTGGCCTGGGTTCCCAGCGGTGTCGGGCAGCATCCCTGGAAGCATCATCTGGTGACTCAGATGCTGTCATGAGAGTTTCCCATGATGCCCCTGATGCAGCAGCCTCCCCACAGTAGCTGAGGACAGCCCCAGGACCCAGTGAGCTGGCCTTTTTGTGCTCTGGAGAAGACAGCTCTTAGAGGGGCATGTGTGCTGCTATGGGGTTTCCAATTCTCCACTTCCATCCACTCCCAGTTCCCTTCTCTAGAGGCTCTGGGCGCAGCCCAGTCCTGTAGGTGACTGTCCATTCATCCTGTGGCCCGGGCTCAGGCCGATCTCATACTCTAGAACTCCTGCTCGGCAGCAGGTGGAGAGTGGTCCTCCCAGGCTCTTGGTGCCAGCTGCTCCTGGTGGGGAGGGCGTGGGAAGGAGCAGGTCGCCTCCACAGACAGGGTGGCTGGGGAGCCTGGCCGCATCCCTCCAGCCACAGCTCTCAGGGGGCCACTCCATGGCCCTCTAGCTCAGACCGCCGTGGACTGCTTGATGCTGTGAAAGCTGACACGGGTAGGGGAGGTGGGGATGGACATGGCGCGGGCCACCCGGGCGCGGATCGAGTGCTTGTCCTGCCACCGGTGCCACCTCTTTCGGATGGCAGAGCGGACCTGTGGGCACAGGGCAGGGCACATCTGAGCCTGGAGCTCAGGACCCCTCCCTCCCCTGGGCTGCACAGGCCCCTGCCCGGGTGAGCAGCTCTCCAGACGGGCAGTGCACAGGGGTCCACAGGGGTGACAACATTCACGTCGGTAACACTGTTGATTTGCATACTTTTGGGGACAATTTTCTCAAGTGTCCTGAGGAAAGGGCACCTTTTTCTAATCCACACAAAGGCACTACACAGCCTCTGCCATGAAGAACCCCTACCCTCAACCCACACACTTTCCCTGCCCCTGGCCTTAGCCCTTCCTGGTTTGCCCAGACTCATTGAGGAGACTGAAGCCCCGGAGCATCTGGGCAACTGCCTCGGAGAGCAAAGGAGTGGGCTGTCCTTGCACGAGCAGAGTGGGCTGTCCTTGCACAAGCAGAGTGGGCATGTGGCAGGGACCCGCCTGGAGCTCCCAGCAGCACCCCTATGGGACCTGGGAGGAGGCAGGAGGGAGCCAGCACCAGAGGGCAGGAGGAGGCTCTGGACAGTCTCCAGTCCCCACAGGCCTCAGCCACCCTGAGCCCAGCCCCAAGCCCCAGGTCCTCACCTCACTATTGAGGAAACAGTAGAACACGGACACGAAGAAGCCCTGGGGAGGAGAGTAAGGCCCGTCAAAGGCCTGCAGCAAGTGTAGCCCCAGCCGGCCTCCCCCAGCCTCCTGCCCTCCAGGGCCCAGCCTGAGAGAAGCCCCACCCGAGGAGGTGCAGGTCCGGCCCCTCCAGGGCTGGAGTGAGGGGAGGGTGGCTGTACCTGGAAGGATTCCAGGAAGGAGTTGAAGTAGATGAAGACGACCCGGGAGACCTCATCCTCCCCGGGGTTGACGAAGAACAGCATGTACGTGATGCCCAGGAGCGGGAGCAGCACCAGAGTGGCCTTCACTGCCTTCCTGGGGTGGGGTGGGTGGGGAGGCCCAGAGTCATAGCCCAGCCCGGAGGGGCTGCCTCTGGCTCAGTGAGGAGGGCTGGGGCTGAGGAGGGAAGAGGGAGGAGGGGGTGGCAGGTCTCAGGAGAGTCTGAGGCGGGGGAGCCAGGGTTTCAGGAGGGACTGCCAGGCCTGGGGGGGACCCTGGCTCTGAAGCCCCTGGGGGTGGGGAAGGTGAGACCCAGTCACCTGTACTGAATGGTCTCCGAGGTGGTGGATGCCCGGAGCTTGGTCATGAGGATGCGGACGATGTTGAAAAGGAAGATGAAATTGATCTGCAATTTGAGCACACCAGCGAGACGGTGCGGGCGTGGAGGTGTGCAAGGTGGCCGGGGCCTCAGCCCTCTCAGTCCTGGGCTGAGAGCCCCGGCTGCTCTCCCTCCTCCTCATTAGCACTTGCACAGGCCTGTCCCATGCCCCCTCTTTGGGTGGCCCCCACCTCCAGGCAGAGGGGTCTTTTCTGTATTGGCACTGATGCCCCCCCCAACTGCACCCTGTCTCCTGTCCCCACCCAGCTTCTTACCAGCAGGACCAAGATCATGGGCCCCTGGTAGATATAGTCGGTGTACACCCCAGGCCGCTTGCCAAACCAGCACCTAAAAGGCCACAGAGGGAAGGGGAGGTTCCGGTCATCTTGGTCCACTTCAGTGGTGTGAGGGAGGGGCAGTGCTCGGCCAGGGTGGGACTGGGGCAAGAAGCTAGGACGTGGGTGCCCCGAATCCAACCCTGGCAGAAGGTCGAGCCACTCGATCCTGCTGCAGTGCCTCAGGTGTCCCATCTGCAGAGAGGACAGCACCTTCTGTGAGGAGATGTAGAGTTGGAAGCAAGCACCGCAGCAGGGAGGGTACGTGGGAAAGACAGCAGCCAGGAACAGGCCCCACACGCCACCACTCCCTCCTTCCCCTGGCAGTCCCCTGGCTGTGGCCGAGGCTCAACATGCCCCTGGGGTGCTGTGGGGGGGGCAGCACACATGATGCCTTGCACCCAAAAGTTAGCAATCTCTGCCTGAGTCCGTTCAAATGCAGCCTGGTCGACCTTGAGGGGGAGACTTGCACAGGTCCCACCTGTCGTAGGAGGCAGAGTCACTTTGCATTTTCCCAGGTTTCCCTCCAGCAAGCCCCAGGGAGTTCTGGGGAGTGGGTGGCACGGGGCAAACGGGAAGCCCCGTGTCCTTGTGGGCAGTGGCTAGATCTCAAGGGGCCTCCATAAGCCAGAAACTGGAATTTTTATGTGAAACCTTTTGACTTTTTAAAGGCTGGCTACAAAATCAAGTTTTCTGAAAACACCATGTAGGCCAACTGCAGCTGTTCGAGGGCCGGGTGCAGTCCTTGGGCCTCTGGTCTGCAAGTCCTGACTTCTCACACCCAGGCCCTTTCTGCTGCACTGCCAGCATCTCACCACTAGGTGGGGTGTCAGAGCCGCTCAGACCCCCTTTCTCCGCCAGCCCAGGAACGCTTTTCCCTCCAAGACATACACGTGCACGCGCACCCACACATGCATGCACACACAAGCACACGCACACACACACAGAGCAGCTTTTTGAAACCTGTTCTTCTAGCCCCTCCTGTACTCACACACACCCCTGCAGGCACAGGCACCATTCCCAGGGTTTATGAAACTCCTGCCCTGGGGCACAGGCCTCCCTGCCAGGCTAGGCCTCCACCCACCGGCTGTGCACAGCCCCTGAGAGCCAGCTGGCCAAGGCAGGAGGGAGTCACCTCAGCAATATGGAAGATAATCTTCCTGGGAGCCCAGTGAGGCTGTGGAGGCCCTGTCCCCTCTATGGGGGAGGAGAGGGTTTGGCACTGTGATGGAGGCTGCCCGGACCCCCAGTCAGAAAGAGGGTTCCTGAGAACCCTTCTGTGGCAAAAAAAAAATCCTGGCGCCTCCCCTGGCCATCTATGCCCACGTTTTCTCTCTCTCTCTCTCTCTCTCTCTCTCTCTCTCTCTCTCTCTCTCTCTCTCTCTCTCTCTCGGGTTTTCAATCTTTCTCAATCTTAGATGCACATTAGAATCACCTAGACAGTTTAAAAAAAATCTAAGTTCCAGGCCACACCCCAGACCAGTTACATCCAACTCTCTGGGGTGACGCCCAGGCATCGGTACTTTTTAAAGTTTCCCAGGTGGTTCTAATGTGAGCCAAGGCTGAGAGCCACTGCAGCAGAAATCAAGTTTTCAGGGGCAGTTGGGAACACCCGAGTCCATTCTATAAGGCACCACAGGGCTTCAGAGCTGCAAGGAACCTTTTGAGACCATCTGGATCAGTTTTTATTATATTCATGGACTCTTTTGTTAAAACAAGTCTTAATGTTAATAGAACACATTTAAATTGCATTTACTATGTGTCAGGCACTATTCTAAATGCTGAATGTATATTAACTCATGTCACCCCCACAACAACCCTTTGAGGTAGGCACTATTATTAGGGTGTCCATTTTACAGATGAGGAAACTGAGGCACACTGCAGTAATTAGCCCAAGGTCACACAGCTATTTAATAATGGAGCCATGACTCAGAGCCTGGGCAGTCTGGCTCCAGACTGTGTAAGCTCGAGGCAGATAAAGGAGACTGGATCCCACCTGGCCAGCCCCCCTTGGCAGAACATAGGAAGGGACCCTCAGACTGAATCCCGCCCCCGACTTCCTCCCCTTACAAATGCAGAAACCATGGAAAGCAGGCATGGCCCACTCCTCCCTTGGGAAGTGTCAGCAGAGCTGGGCAAGGAGCCTTCCTGGGCCTCAGTGGTTGAGAAGGGGAAGCAGATGACTTACTTCTCATTGTCGTAGTATAGCTTCCCAATGGCCCAGGCCACAATGATGGGGAAAGGCACACCTGGGGGAGAGATGGGGTATCAACAGAGCCCCTCAGCGGGGGCTGGGGGATGCCAGGCCTGGAGGACCCCAGTGCAGCCCAGAGTGGGGGGCGCCAGGGGTTACCAGGGTTGAGCTGGAACTCACATGCCTCCTTCAAGCTGTTCCCACCACCTCCTACCCATAGTGAGGGGCAGAGGGCTATGGGTCACCCCACCACTACAACCTGGCCTCGGTCTCTCAGGCCCTCAGCCTGCCGGCCTGAGGCTGGGTGAGGAGAGGGCAGGCAGGGGCAGGAGGCGGCCCAGCTCACCCCAGCCGATGCAGATGAACATCCACTTGCGCAGCCGGTCGGTAGAGTAGGTGAGCACGATGGCCGTGTGCAGGTAGCAGCCCTCACCGAACATCCAGAAGAAGGTGGTCACGTGGAAGTAGTTGTAGGCGGCTGTCACCAGCCTGCACCAACCCTGCCATACCCCGCACCAGAGCTGATGATGGGGGAAGGGCAGCATCCCACCCTGGCCTGGGGCCTCCTCTGGGCAGGATGGGGCTTGCACACCCTGGGATCCTGTCCCTGTTGCGTGGGCCCCACGGCCTGGCTCAGCCCCTCCCCTGCAGGGGAGCCCCTCCCATGCCTTCCTCTGACCAGGGTGTGGCCCCGTCCCGCTCCATGATAGGACATACCACATTGCTCTGGTGGACCTTTGGGCTCATGGTGAGCTGGACCACGAACCAGGTGGCATTGCGCAGGATGAAGGCTGAGATGAGGTTCCAGTGGATGATGTTTCGCAGGCACCGGATGCTTCTGGGCAATGGGGCGGGTGGATGATGGAAGTGACAGGAGGAGAGCAGATGAGGCACAGGCTGCCAGTGCTGCTTCAGCCCAGACATATGGATGGGGAAACTGAGGCAGAGTGGGGCTGACTGGCCAAGTCACATGGGGAGGTGGTAGCATGGCTCTCCTGATGCCCCACGGGGCCCTTCCCACATGTGGCCTACCCAGACATAAGCTCCTGGGGGCAGCGCCTGGCACATAGCCCGTGCTCCCTGGACCAGGGCTGCCTGATACCTGCGGACGCCTGCTACCCCCAGGGCTGCCCCTCGACTCCCTGCCATCATGGGATGGAGAGTCGGGAGCATTAGCCCTGCTCCCATCACCCCCATTCCCGGCCCTGCCACCTGTGTCCTTGGCAGTAGTGCTAGGGCCCAGGCACTTTCAAATCTGAAAAGGGGGTGCCACTCCATGGAGCCCCCACCTCCAGGGCTCCATCTGCCTGCTCACCCCAAAAGGGTGCAGCCCATCCTGGGTGTGGGTGACAGAAGGTGAGCCTGGGATTCCTCCCTCCCTCCCCTCTGCCCCCAGCAGCTACTGGGAGAGACCCGAGACTACTGCATACGCCGTCCCCTCCCACTGAGGAGAGGGCAGGGTGCCCCCTTTCCAGCAGCACGCCCCCCCAGGGCTGCCCTTGCATCTCCTTCTCCACTCTGCTCAGGGTGAGGACAGGAGGAGGCAGTAGGGCCTTCTCACCTGAGCCGCAGAAAGAGGACAAAGGCCACCAGGAGGGCCAGCAGGGAGATGCAGTGGCCCAGGTAGTTGATGATGACAGCGACATGGTAGTGCACCTTGCTCTTTTTCTGGAGCAGGAGAGAGGGCAGAGGTGAGGCTCCCACATGGTCACACCCCTGTGCCCACCGGATGTGAGTGGCTCTATGAGGACAGCGCCAGGGGGTAGCCAGGACAGAGCAGGTAATCCTCACAACGCTGCCCCTGCGGAGCCCCTCCTGTGTGCCAGGCATTGCTGTGCAGCAGCACGACCAATCCAAGGCTCTCTCTGTCTGTCTGTCCCTGAATCCCATGCCCTGTCCACTGCTCCATGTTCTTGGACAAAGATCAGTGGAACTGAACCTCCATATCACAGAGGATCCCCACTCCGAGAGCACACACGTGTGTGGCCAGCTCATAGAGGTGCCCTCACACTCATGTCTGCCACATTTCCATTCAGTCCAAACACCAGGTGGCCCCTGGGGGTGCAGAGACACCAACCTCCGAGGACTTCTTTCCCTACCCATTTCTGAACTGTGTCACCATCTTTTCGGTCAGCGCCACATCCCTCCCGCTGCAGTCGCTGCCTGCTCCTGGGAGCGAGGAAGGGATATTCAGCCACAGCACACGGGCCTCTGCAGTCGTCGGCAGTCACAGAGTCTCTCCAGGCTGCATGACTCACCCCCGGGTCCTTCCCCATCCCTGGCCCAGGGGGTCTGCATGAAGTGAACGGGATGCTCTCCAGGACTATCACAAACTCCCCAATTTTATTTCTTAATTAATGTAATATACTGATGTAGGCTACTGCCCTCCACTTAAGCTTAAGATTATTGGAAATTAAGATTTCCAATAATCTTAAGCTCCAAGAGTGCTGAAGCCATTTACAGAGGATTTTCGTGCCTGTTATCTTCTTAAACCTCAAAGCAACCCTGCGGAAAGAGCTGCAAGGGTGTCTATACCTGATTTCGCAGGAAAACAGACCCAGAGGTAGGTTGACTCACTCAAGGTCACCCAACTTCAAAACCATCTCTTACCTGCACATGCAGATTGGCAAGATGCTAAGGCTACAAACAGGTCACAAGCCCATAATGGGAGACTGGCCAGTCCCCAGTGCCCAGCTCTCTGAGGGCTCCTGCAACCCAACAGCAAAGCCCCCATCCACCCTTTTCTAGGTCCCGTGAAAACAGGGCCTAGAAACCCAAGCCTGGCCCACGGTCGGGCTCCATAACTGTGTGATTGAAGGAAGGGAGGACAGATGTTGGAAAGCAGCTGGCTTTGAGAAGGGGGTTCCCTGTTAGCAGCTCCTTCCCTCTCCCTTTCTCGGCTCTAGGGTGGGGCTGAGGATGACAACGCACAGAAACTGGCAACACGCAAGTGCCGAGACAAGGACAAGCTCACAGCAGCCCTGTCATCCTTACAGAGCCACCAAAGAGCTCCTGGCCCTCTGTGGACCTTCCTGTCGGAATACAGAATCCACCAAAGTCAGAGCTGTCCTCAGGGATTGGTCCAGCCTTACCCATCAGGCATCCCAGAAGGGACCAAGCCTTCCCTGCCCCATTGCCCTGGCTGCTGCACCCTTCTGAAGGGGCATCCTCACCAGAGACCCTCTCAGGTCCAGCAGGCCCCTGCCAAAGCACTGTTCTTGGAGCTGTTTTTCCCAGCAGAGGCTTTCTGGAACTTGGCAGGAAATCACATTAGCAAATCGGGACTTGGAAGGGCTGGGATCCAGGGAAGTGTAAATGAAGGCAGGCAAGAGAGGGACAGAGAGGGGAAGGGAGCAAAGGGGACCCATTGCCCATGCAAATGGAGAGGGTTTCTAAGCGCCTGGCGGCAGATGCCACAATGCGAAGGCTCCGGAAGATACACACACATCACAGGCTGTCTGGAGCTGGTATTTAATTTCCTTTATTAAATTTCCCACAAATCCATGCTGAGAAGCCCCTGGGTAATGACAACATCTGTGGAGTGCGCATGGTTCACAGGCCCAGGCCGGACGGAGGAGCAGGAGTGTGGGGAGCCCTCCACCACCACCCGCCGCCAGCACCCCTGTCACCGCATGTCAGGCCGAGCTTGGGTCTTTGGGCTGGGGTGGGGAAGAGTCATTTATTAAGCACCTACTGTGTGCTGAGCACTGTGCCAGGTGCTTTACAGATGTTATTGTGTTTCTTTCTCACAACTGCCCTCTGAGACTGGTCCTTTCATTCCTGTTTTTCTGGGTGAAGAGGCTGAATAATTGGCCCATGCCACACAGCCAGCAACTGGAAGCCGGGTCTGCCTGGCTTTAAAGTCCCTCTTTTCCCTGTCCCCATGGTACATTTCTTGGGGGACAAACAGGAATTGGAAACAGACGCCCTGTCTGGGGAGGTCTTGCTCCGCTCTGGGCTCAGGAGCCTCGGGGGGCTGCTGCGGGGGGCCTGGGGGCTCACGAGGGTGTTTCTCCATGGAGCCTGACAGGGTGACCTGGGCCAGACCACTCCAGGGGGACAAAGTCTCTGTGTGACTCCTTGAGCTTACGGGCCCAGCTGATGCCATCTGAGAGACAGAGCCCAAGAAGACAGCTGGAGAGATGGCAGTGTCACCCCAAGAGATGGTCAGGAACAACCTGAGAGATGGCCACCAATACCCTGAGAGACACATAGGTCCTGCAACACCCACTGACACTGAGAAATTTCCAATAACAACCAGAGATATAGCCAGCATTATTTAGAGAGACAGCAATACCCTGAGAGACACCCTGAAAGATGGCCAGTGACACCCTAAGAGAAAGCAGCAATACCCTGAGAAGTGGTCAGTGACACTCATAGAGAATAGCCAGCAACATCCAAAGGGACACCCAGTGACACCCTGAGAGATGGCCACTGATACCTGCAGGAGCAGCTGGGACACCTGAAGTACAAACAGGCACAGCTGGTCCTTGGGGACCTGACCAGCACTCTGTCCTGGTCCTGTTTGAAGACCTAAGACAAGCAGGCGCCCTGAGGAAGGTGGCCCGGCGTGGTGCTCAGCAGAGGCCATCCTACTGTACCCTCAATAACCAGAATCTGGTAAGCAGTTGGTGCCTGGTTGACTCCGAGCGGACTCTGTAAGACACCACATCATCCCAGATGGCGGTGGTGTCAGACCCGTCCCGAGGCCTTGCCAGGAGGGCGGCAATGAAACCTCCCTGCTCGGACCTCAGGCCCCTTCGGCCCCTTCGGAGTTCCATAGCCTCCGTCTCGCTCCCCATCCCTGCTCACCCCACTCTGTGGTGCCTCCTCTCTGTCTGGTCTTCCTGAGCTGCTCCCCTTAACCCCCAGCCGTACTCCAGCCCCTGGCTCCCCAAAGTGCGGTCCCTGAACCAGCAACATCAGCACCGAGGAGCTGGTGAAAACTTTTGAGAAAAGTGGAATCTTAAGCCCCACCCCAGACCCACTGAGTTAGAGTCTTCTTTTTAGCAAGAAGCCCAGAGGACCCCTAAGCACCTAAACGTTTCAGAAGCCCTGGTCCAACCACCGCTCCCTTCTCCCTCCTTCTCCCCCCACTGTGAGCAGTGAACCCCACCCCAGAGTCCCTTTCATGTCCCACCAAGGTGTGTCCTCCCAGGATATGCCCAAGGCCCCAATTCCTTGTAGGGGCAGAGCATGGGGAAGGGGGATAATGTGAGTGTTGGGCGTAGGGACTCAGGACAGTGGGGAGGGTTATCACAGCGCAGGGGGATGGGGAGAGAGTGCTGATACAGGCAGCGGGTGCTGGGGCAGGGTGGTGCTGGGGACTCAGTGCCATCCCCCGGGGCTGGGCACACATACTTCAGGTTCCCCAACTGGGGGCCTGTCCCCTGGTGGTGCCGGCTGTGGGCAGGTCTCCTGGGCGCCTGGCCTTGGGGCGCCCTATCAAGTCCCATTTCACAGGCAGACTTCTGAGAAGCCAGTCTCTGCAATATCCCAGGGCGCTCATGCTTAATTAGGGCTTAGCCCAGGCCCAGAGCTGAGAAACCTGCCACTCAATTAATTGGATACTTTCCTCTTTGCAGTTCCAGGAGGGGGCAAGGAGTCTTCGGAGTGGGGAGGGGTCTGGTGAGGCTGGGGGCTGGCAGAAGGGGATGGCATTTTCACTAATTAAATTGATTGATTACCCAGAGTACTAGGCACCAGGCCAGCAGGGGCTGCAGGGGAGAGCGGGGGCAAAGCCAGGCAGAGGTGGGCAGGGTGGGGGTGGGTCACTGCGTCTTGGTGGGGGTATGTGGGTGGAGGGGGGTGCCCATGTCACCCAGCCACCCCCACCCCCAGGGGCAAATACAACCTCCCCTGACCTCACAGGTGAGATGAGAGCCAGAGGGGTGGCAGATAGATGGAATGTCCTCCATAGGCCAAGACACAGGCCAGCACCACCCTCCCATCTACCAGGAGGCAGAGATCTGAATAACTCTCAGCCATTGTAGGGGACTTAGTGAGGTTAAGTTACCTGCTCAAGGTCACACAGCATGTACGAGCTGAAATCCAAACCCCCAAGCCCATGCTGTTCCCATTATACTGCCAAGGAGGGGGCTGATGAGGCTGGAGGCCACTAATCCTCTCTCTTGGCCTAACCCTGCTAGTAGGGAGGGGGCAAGACCCCTGTCCGGGCTGGGGTGGCAGCTGCAGGGCAGGCTGAGGGCAGCTGATCCACTGCCCTTGAGTCTTGGATGGGCGTTGGGGGAAGCGGAGCTGCTGGGTGTCCCCATCAGCCAACTGGAAGGGAGGGGCTTACGTGAGAGCAGGAGGGACTTGGTGAACCGTGAAGACCTTGCTCTGACCATCGGGAGGGTCACATGCAGGGAGGGGGCTGCAAGCAGCTGCGGCATCTCCAGCTTCGTCCAAGAAGGGGACAGACGACTGCCCTTCTGGGGTTGGGGAGGGGGCGGCTGGTGGCCTGACCTCCAGCTGCAGATACATCTGCCTCAGGCTCTGTGGACCCAGCAGGACCATCAGAGCAGAGGTGGGTGCGATGGAGGGGCCGAACACCTCTCTGCCTCCCCCACCCTGTCCCTCTGTGGGCATGAACGTGGTCTTGAGTCGCCGACAGCACTGACCTGCTTTTCTGAGCATAGCCCTGTTTCCTCCCCTCCCACCTCCTCCACTGTGTGCCAGGCCAGGAGTTCCCCACCCAAGGCCATCTCCTCTGGCCCAACTAAGTTTCCTGACCTGGAACCCCACCTCCCTCCCCTAGCCCAGGAGGGTGCCTTCTTCCCCAGCTTCCCAAGTTGGCTCACTGGGTGGAGGCTTAGCAACCTGGGGGCTACCTGCTCAGATCAGACCATCAGGGAGCCGGCCAACCCACCCCAGCCTCGGGTGGACCCTAAAGTCTGTCCCGTGGGCTCTGAGATGCCAGGCAGCCCCTTGCCTGCGCCCTGAGGAACTCTCGCGCCCACCCTGCCAGAGCAACACCGTGAAAGCACTTGTCACTCTTTTAGGCTAAACATCGACCTATCTTTGCAGCTTCTGGAAGGAGACAGCAGAGACCCAAGAGCTCAGCCACATAAGGCCAGGAAGCCTGGGGATGGGCTAACCAAAGCGCTCAGGGCCAGGGTAGGTGCCACAGGTGGGGGAAAGTTTTCTTCCCCCATTAACCTTGCTTCCCACCAGGCTCCTAGCAGTGGACAAAGTAGAGCCTGGCTCCAAAGCCCCAGGTTCCAGGCTCTGACTTGCTCTGGCCACGTGACCTTGTGTGAGTCACTCCCCATTTCTGGGCCCTCCGTCTCCCCATCTGTAAGATGAATGAGTTGCACTTGATCAGAGTTTCTCACTTTTGCTCCATCAGAAAGTTCCCCTGGGGGACTTGTTAAGAACACAGATTCCCTGGACAGTTTGATCTATTAGGTGTTAGCTCTGGGACGTGTATTTGGACAAGTGGTCTGGGAACCTCGAGATGGGAGGGAGGGTCTCAGGTCCCTTCCAACTCAGATCTTCAGGGATGGGATTCTAGGGCCTCTCTTCCACACCCCAGAAGCCCTGGGCCCTCAGACAGGGTATCTGCCCTTTGACCCCCACCTTCCTTAGCACCCACTGAGAAAGTGGTGAGAGGTATGGGGGAGGGGGTGGGGGGATCGAGGGCAACAGCAACACCAGGACAGGTCTATCCATGCCTCTGCCTCATGTCACCCTTAAGAGATTATTCATTGCAGCACTGTTTGTAATAACTGAAGACTGGTTAAATAAATTATGGTACAATGTGATATTATGCAAATGTAAAAAAGAATGAAGATGCTCTTTATGCACTGATATAAAACAATCTCCAAGATAGATGATTATATGAAAAAAGCAAGCTGTAGTACACTGTGAATAATATGCAACATTTGGGTAAAAACAAAAAAGAATATATATATATATATATATAAAAAATTACTGGCATATGCAGAGAATGTCTCTGGAAGAACACTTACGAAAGGCAAAATGGTTGCCTCCAGGGAGGGAATCCAGTGGCTGGGACTGGGGTGGGAGGGAGACCTGTATTCCCACTTGTACCTTTTGGATTTTGCAATATCTACTCAAAAACATTTACATTTTAAAAGGATCTCTAAGGGCTTTTTTGAACTGCACTGCTACCCCCATCCCTAGTTCTGATACAGCTCCCGTGGCTGGACCTTGATGTACCTCTCAGGTGCGTGGGGCGGAAATGGGTAGGAGTCCCCTGACTGCATCTGGTCTGACTTTGCACCCTCGGGATGGTCCCATGCCCAGTGCAAGCAGCCGCCCGACGAGCGTGAGCAGAAGGAAGAAGGAACAGGGACGTGGCTCAGCCCTCCCTCAGGGTGCCTGCTCCCGGGCCATTTTCAGGCTGACAGCTCCTTCTCCCCAGTCAGCTTCGCTAGGGCAGGGCCTCGGCATCAGCCTCTGGCTCCCTGACACCGACTGGCCACACAGCAGGCATGAGACTCTGCTGGGGGCCCTGGACCCCCCTCAGTATGGGCAGCCTTGCTCGCTTAACCTCACCTCCACATTGAGGATCTCCTGGCACTCGGAGTAATTCACGCGGGCAGCCCAGGTGCCATTGGCCAGGCACTCCCGGTAGCCGTTGTCTGGGAAAAGGAGAGAGTGTCAGTGAGGAAAGAGCAGCCGGGCATCCGTCTGTCCATTTGTCTGCCCATCTACCTGTCCATCTGGGCCAGCACAGGGGCCTGCTGGCTGGGGGCTGTGGAGTGACGCTGGGGAGAGGGGCTTCCTCTCTGCCCCATCCTCCTGCCTCTTTCTGTGTGTTGGCCCCCTAATGCCTGCCTGTGGGCCATGGCTCTACCCACCCAAGCTGGCACAATTGGGCTCATAGGACGAGCCCGTGGACAGGCTTGCCCAGCTTGCAGGGCCAGTCTCCTTGTAAGCCCTTATGTGGCGGCAGATGACATGGTGGGTGCTCGTCTGAGAAATCTCTCCCATTTTGGGGTCTTGCACGACAGTGAAAAGAATGGAGAAGATCTCATGAGTCAACTCTCACAAGTCCGGCATGACGCGACGACTGAAAAGTATGTGGTGACAGTTCACATGGCAAATCTAAGTGACAGGCTTTCTTGGGGTAGGACCATACCTAGCGGAGGTTTACATGGGAGGTCCCCACACAGCAGTTTCACATGGGGGGCCTCGCAGGGAAGGTCTTGGGGAAGGTCCCCATGGTGGCATTTCCCCATTGTGGGCCTCATGTTGGAAGGTCATGGGGTGGGAACGTCCACCGTGGAGGTCTCTCGGACAGAAAATGACAGGTGGCAGGAGTGTGCTGGGGGATGTCATGCAGGTGGGTCTCATGGGGCAGGTATCTCATCACTGAGAACTGCCAGGACTGCCATGAGCCTGGCCCTCAGCACTTGGAGGAGAAGGCAGGAGGGTAGGGGTGGGGGGTTCTGTGCAGTCCCCAGCCTGGACTGCAGCCCAGAACGTGTCACCTTGGAAGGAGATGGGGAGGGCCAACATGACGCCTGGCTTTAGGGCTCTGGAAGGACAGAGCTGCCCAAAGGGTCCCTATCACTCTCCTTCCTGCCTACCCCCTTGGGCACGAGGGTCCCAATACCCAGTGGGGAAGGGACTGAGGGAGTTCTAAATTCTACCCGGTCCTTCTGCTGGAGGTTGCCCCACCCCACCCTGTGCCCTGCTCTGGCATCAGTGGCTCTAAACATGTTTCCTTGAGTTAATGCTGGCTCTGACTCCAGGCAGCACTGGCTGGAAGAGGAATTGAACTCTGAGCCATCTCCCTGGAGCCTCCCTTACAGCAGGCTCCTGCTGGCCCTCAGGGCTGCAAGAGGGCTGGGGAAGCTGCCAGAGTCCCAGTTGCTGATTCTGGAGCCAGCAGGGGTGGAATAGTGCAAGGGAGCCAGAGGCCAGGGCCTTGCCCAACTCTGCTGCTGCTGGGCTGTGTGAGTGACCTTTGGGCCCCATCTCCTCCCTTGCAAAAGGAGGGGCTGGGCCATGTAGCCTGGGAGCTGCCTCTCTGCTGGCAGCATCAGGACAAGAAGGAGAGAGGGAGATGAGGCTGGGGAGGAGAGTGGATGCCTGCCCTCCAACCCCACCTGGCAGCCTGGCCCCCAGGGCTGGAAGGCTGCCAGGTCTCCCCTCTCGCCCCCTCCCCTGCCCGGCCCCTCCGCTGAGGCGCTGCTCTCACTGCAGCTCGCCAGTGGGGAAATCAGGCTAAATGGATTTTTAAAGCTCTGCCCGCTTCCCTGTCAGTGGACCTGAGTCTCAGGCAGCGTCAAGCCCTTGGGCAGAGTTGGCAAAGAGGCTGCTGATTCTCTCCTAATTGCTAAATGAGGGATGAGCTACCTGACGGCTGAGGCTCAGTGGCTGGGTCTCCAGGGAGATCTGGGGCAGGGGAATCCAGCCTCTGCCATAGCCTGGAAGTGCCTGGGACCACAGGCTGCTCTGGAATGTCTGCAGAGAGAGAGGCTTGGGGCCAGAGGTCTGGTGGAAGGGGCATGGGGGTGGTAGGGGTGGGGTGGGCTGGTTCCTGCACAGAGTGGTGCTAAGAGCAGAGCCTCTAGACCCAGACAGCCTGGGGCCAAATCCTTGCACCACCCCCACTAGCTGTGCAACCTTGGGCAAATCACACAACCCCTCAGTTCCCTATATGTAAGTTACAATGATCTTAGTAACGGCTCCTACCTCAAAAACTGAGTATTTTTAGTTAACATGTGCAAAGTGCTTGGGACTGTACCTGGCATGCGGTATTAGCTGTTATTTATTATTATTGTTGTTGTCTTGGAGCTGTATTTATATAACCTTACATGAAATTCAGAACGTGTCACTTGTCCCTATCAAAGGGAGTACTGGTGGAGATTGCAGGAGGAGCCGCCTTTGCTCAGCGTCCCCCTTGGCATCCCGCATGTGGGTGGCGAGCCGGGAGCCCCTCCCTAGGCTGGGTCACCCAGAGGGAGCAGGCTCTGATGGGCAAGGAGGGGGTGACCCGAAAGAAAACAGGCCCAATAAGCGGGGAGTCGTTGCCAGGGAGGATGCAACCTCCTTGTCTTTAATTGCTGAGCTGAGCAGGCCTCCCGAAGAATCACGGGAAAATGGATATTTTTGGAAATGCTTCCCATCCCTTTGAAGATCAGATGCAGCAGGAGGAGGGCATTAAGGAAAGGGCCTAGAAGTTCTGGCAGCACCTCATCAGTGAATGAATTAATTAGTGACTAATGATTAGGGACAGCTCTGGGTTCCCACCTGCTACTGATTGCCTGGGTGTGTTCTGCATCACCCGGTGTGGGGGCCCTGCCCTGACGTGCTGCCCCCACATCAAGGGACTGTCGCCCCAGCTCCTTTCCTAGAATCATAGAGAGTCGAGTGAGGGAGCCCAGAGACACCTCACACAACTGCCCATCATCCTGCAGGCGGAGAGACCCAGGCCCAGATGCCCGTGCCAAGTGCTCCTTAGCCAGTCACAGATGGAGCTGGGACGAGAACCCAAGACCCTGGCTGCCACTTGAGGCAGGGTGTGGCGTAGCATATGCCCAGACTTTAAGGCCTGAAAAAACCTATTTGGGACATGTCAAGTAACCCTTGGGGATGAGCATGGAGGGAACTCGTTGGGGGTGGCCAGGGCGGTGACCACAGACAGCCTGGCAGGCCCCACTCAGGAGCACGGGCTTGACCACAGAGGCAATGGGGAGCCACAGGGGGTTCATTCCAAGTGAGAATGTGACAGGGTCAGATCTAGAATCTTCAGATGGGGCAATGGCATTGGGGAATGAGGGCAGGCAGGGACAGATGTGACAATCCTTGTGCAGGTGGAACTGACAGGCACTGGTGCCTCCTCCTGGAAGCCCTCTGAGGCACCAGCCCTGACTCTGCCTCCTTCTTGGGAGCTCCAGAAGGACTCAGGCCACGGCATCATGAGTGGAGCAGTGGGAGGGCTCTGATTCCCGGGTTCTGATCCTGCCTCCAAGCTCTGTGACCTTGGACAAGTCATTAGCCTCTCTGTGCCTCAATTTCCTTATTGTAAAATAAGCCCCACAAATTGGAGGCTGGCCATCCCGACTGTGCACCCCCAAACTCTCCTCTTGGACTGACTTGACCCAGAGGTCCCTCTCCCCTTCTTCGTTCCTGCGTTTTCTCCTCCTGGTCCCCACATCCCTCCCAGTGTCTCTTCTCCCTCTCCAGGTCCCTCCCATGGCCAAGACGTTGCACAGACACATGAGGCTGCGTGATCTGGCTGTTGCAGCCTCCTGCCCTGCTCTGACCGCCCCACTCCCCTGCTGGCCCCTCCCACACTTCCCTGGCTATAGCCCCCAGCCTTAATCCTCTTAGTCCATCTGGTAGGGGGCTGAGGGACAGAAGGGATTTGGGAGTTTTGAGCTGGAAGAAGTCTTAGAGGCATGTCATCCAGCCCTCTCGATCTTCCGACAAGGGGCTGGAGGGCCATAAGAGGGGAAAAATGTGCTGGAGGTCACACAGTGAGTCTTGGAGCAAACTACTTTGTGTCTGTGGTCACCCCTGGTGTACTCTTGGGGCTCTCAGCTCAGGTGCACCAGGTCCACAGAGCCCACAAAGGAGACCCCAACCCCAGGGATCTGGCCCCCACCCTCCCCTGGGATAGGTTAGGGCAGCTGTTGCTGTCTTGATAAGCAGGGATCGAGTCATTGACAGGAGAGAGCAAATTAATTCTGAGCATGGCAGGTGGTGTAGCAAGGAGCTGCAAAGCCTGGCAGTGGAGGCTCGGGGCCTCAGGGGAGCAAGGTGTCTACATGAGGATTGAGTATCTGAACAGACCCTGGGTCAATCCTGCCCCATCCTCACCCCACCTATGGACCTGGGATCAAGTTAAGTTCCCTGCCCGTGGATCTAAAACTCTGTGTCCCCCAGGGCTGGCCTCAGAAGCTGTCTGAGCTTGGGGTTCTCATCCCCAAAGCTGGGGCTATTGTGATGATTCCTGCCCTACCCCATGGTACTGATGCAGCTCAAACAGACTAACCTGAGTTTTGTCAACTGCAGCAGAAAGTGTCAGACAACCTAGATGCAAATTCCAGCTGGTGACCTTGGGCAAGTTCTGCAACCTCTCTGAGTCTCAGAGGCCTTAGTTATATAACGGGTGATAGTGTCCTCCAGGAGTATCATAATCACCACTAACGAGCACAGAACGCCGGCAGAGCACAGGGCTAGCCTTTGGCAAAGCAGCTATACCCACAGAGGTGGTAGTATTATTATTTCCTCCACCTCCAAGCCCTCCCCATCCTGTCCCAGCTCCCAGCAGACGGCCCACCTTCCACCTTCTTCCTTACTTGTGGTGTTGTAGCGGACACCATAGAAAAAGGCAGGGCAGGGCCGAACCACCAGCTGCCCTGCGGGACTCCGGGGCCAGCAGGTGCCGATGAGGTCCACGGATGCGTTGCACTGCAGTCCTGGAGGCAGAAATGGCTGGTGAAGCAGAGCAAGACCCGCACCCCAGGCCCCAGACAGGCAGAGGACATTCCAGAGTCCTGCCCACCTCCCCACTGGCTCACACTCACACACCAACTAGGGACAGGACAAGAGCAACGACCTCAGTGCAGAAATGAGCTTATCTGATGCAGGGGAAACAGCAGGGGAAGACATCTGAATTTGATACTAAGGCACTAGGGAGCCAGTGTGGATTCCAAAGCAGAGGAGGAACAGCGATGGCTGGAGGTGGTGGCAAAAGCTAAGGTCGTGGCTGGCATTTGGAGGAAGGCTGGGCAGGCTTCAGGTCCCCTGCTCTGTAGCCCGAGGACACTTCTCTCAGCCCCTCACTTGGTGATAGCCTGGAGCTCTCAGACTTCACAGGAACACCCTGGAACACGCCCAGCCAACCACTGACCCAGGCCCCCCCATGTCTCTGGAACCAAACCACGTCCACCCCAGCCCTGCAGCAAAGAACCAGCTAAATGAAGTTGCTCCATCTTCCAGGTGGCCTGATAACCACACTTACTGAGCATACACTGTCCTGTGTCTGTGCTGGGCCCTGGGATAGGATTCACCAAGGGGACTATGTGGGGAAAAGGGAGGGAGACACCATCTGGGGGAGTGGAAAGGGCACTGAACTGGGAGTCTGGGCCCATGGCTTCAGAATGGGCTCTGCTACTGATTTGCTGTGTGACCATAGGCAAGTCACTTGCCCTCTCTGGGCCTTAGTGTCTTCATCTATAATAAAATGACATGGTTGAACTAGATCAGAAATTCTTAATCTCAGTCTACTGGAAGTTTCAAGGGTTCACAGACACCCTGGATATAATAAAAAATTTGTTATATTTTAGTATATATGCATTTCAATGGGGCAAGGGGCCCATGGCTTTCATTAGATTCTCAAAGGGGTCTGTGACTCAAAAGAGATATAAACAGCTGAACTAGAAAGAGGATGTCAAAGGCCCCTTTCAAATATTTGCTTTTTGGAGTAGTGCATGTCTGTGTGTGTTTGGGGACAATGTTGAGGCCCCAGTGACACTTCAGGAGGGTAGGGGCGGGGTTGGGGCTGAGTACCTCTGGCACAGTCCTGGCACCCCTCCTGAGGCTGCCCCTTCCTTCTCTGCCTGTTGATGCCCCACTCGGCATGAGGCTGGCACACCAGTCCTGTTGAGACCCAGTGTCCCCAGGTTAATAATCTAGAATTGGCACAAGAATGCACAGACAAGCCAGGGAGAGCCATGAACCAATGGGGGTGGGGGACAGCCTCTTCAGGCCTGGGCTGAGGCCTTAGCAGCTGCCAAGCTCTAGCTTAGGCTCTCCTGCCATCTCCTCCCCAAATTAGCCTGCCCCCAATCTCTCAGGAAACAGCACTGGGTTAAATTGGCTTTCTTTCCCTACTGGACTCAGGGCAGTGCTGAGTAGCACTTGTACCAAATGCTGCTTTTTCTTTCTAATCAAAGCTATTCATAGGGTGTTCGTGCAAATCAGGGCTCAGGGGGCAGAGGCCTTATGGCCAAGCAGCTTAATTGAAAGAGAAAGAAATCTGGACTGGGGTTTAATGGGCATGAGGTGACAGCAGGCCAGGCGGCTAGAGTGGGCCAAGCCTGGGTGCTGTGGCATGGTGGAGCCTCCGTGAATGTCATCACAGAGCAGTGGTGGAAGCAGGGGAGTGACGAAGCAGGGCCATCCGTGGGCGTGCCAGGTTGGGATCTGAACCCGTCATGGATCGTGCTGACAGCACTGACCCCAGAGGAGCACATGGCCGCAGGGAGGGGAGGGTAATATTACAAACCATGCTCTGCTGTTTCAAAGCTCTTCATCAATTTCTGTTGATCCTCATACACCCTGCAATGTCATTTTCTCCTTTTCACGGATGAGGAAATTGAGCCCCAGGGAAGTTAAGTGACTTTCCCAGGGTCATGAGTCAATGAGTGAAAGAACCAAGACTCACAGGCAGGTGTTTTGGACCCAACTCGAGCGCTCTTCCTATTATACCACATTGTGTGTCAATAAGGGGTGGGGACAGTCTAGGAGGCAGCAGGAAGGGGGCAGTGTTTATTGAGGGCTGACTATGCCAGGCACATGCCAGGTGCTTGGTACATACCACCTCACTTAATGACACCGCCATACCTTCCTCACTGTGTTGCTCATTCATTCACTTGCTCATTCACTCACAGTATCTACTGAGCTAGGCACTGGGAGGACTACATGGGATGTCCTATGTGGCAGTGTCTGGAATGGTGCTGAACACACCTTCTCAGTCAGTGTGGCATCTGCCCTCCTTTCCTCCCTTCCCTGGACAGTTCCCCAGCTCCCCTTCTGCAAAGAATAGAGAGAGGGGAGACAAGGATTGGACGCCAGTCACAGCCAGGACCAGGCCAGAGCCAAGGCAGGGGTGGGCCACTGAGAGGATGGGCTTCTTGGCCTGGGGGACCCAGCATGGGCCAATGCCCAGTGCTCTAAGTGCCCCAACCAAAGCCCTGACCCTGCCCACAGACGGTCCCCACATACAAGGACCCACATGGGGGTGGGCAGGGCAGCACACCACTTTCCCCTAGTCTGTGGTACAGATTCCACAGCACCAACGATGCTAATTCTCCCTGTTTTACAGATAAGGAAACTGAGGCCCAAACAGTCAAGTGGCTTATTCCAAGATACTAAGTATCCAAAAACAGCAAGAGGCAGAAGTGGATTTTGAACGCTGGTCCTTTGACGTCAGCCCAGGGCTCCTCCCACCACACCACAGCTGGCCCCAATCTGGGCAGCTGCCCCTCAGCATTTGATTGTACCCACCCCTGCGCCCCCGGGTCCCTCCGCATCGCGGTGTCTCTCTCCTCCCTGCCCCCTGCAGCTCACAGAAGGCTGCGTGGAAGTGGAGCCGGGAAGCAGCGGACAGGACCTTTACGTTAAGAGCAGAAATCCTGGAGGGAATGAAAGTCTGTGAGACAGGAAGAAAGGGAGAGGCCACGAAAGAAGCCGGGAGACAGAGATCCCCCTTCCCCCAGAGCAAAAGGCCGGGTGCCACAAGGCGGGGGGCCGGGGGGGCGGGGCCCGGGGAAGGGGTGGAGCCAGACAGGGCGGGGCCAGAGGTGCGAGGGCCAATCAGGAGCGGCAGCCAGGCTCAGCCACAGAAGTACCACTAAATGTGCACTGGTGGTGTTAGGGAGCAGGCGGAGGAGGGACAGGCAGGGAGAGAAGACAGGAGTAAAGGCAGGGTGGAGGAAGAAGGGAGGGGACCCAGGAGGCGACGCAGGGAGGAGGCAGCAGGGCAGGGCCTCAGGCGTTGCCCATTGGACTTCCCTGCCAGGGACTGCCTCGTGGGCTCGGCGCCTTCCCGCCATATGCCCTGCCTCGGAGGGTTCGCAGCTCCCGCACAGGATTTCAGCTCACCGCCCTTTGGAGAAGGACGACAGCAGGGGTCCCAGGGCCTGGGAAGGGGAACTTCTGAGGGTGTGTAGGACTTGGGGAAGGGGGGACCATTTGTTGAGCACTGCTATATACCAGGCACTGGAGGGGTGCTTTGCATTACAAAATTCGTGCTTCTCATTCAATCCACCCAACTAGTCTTTGAGGAGGAGAAAAGAGGGGGAGGGGGGAAGCCAAGATGGCAAGGAGAGAGAGCCAGGAGAGAAAGATGAAATAGAGACAAGGCACTAAGGATAAAATAGGGAGAGTCACAGAGAAAGATCATTTCAAAGGTGCTGGGGACAGGGAGGGTATCGATCTCCTAGCTGGGAAGAGGAGAAGGCGGGAAGTCAGTCTCTGTGTCACTCAGCCTAGTGGCTGTAAGGACCTCAAGGTCAGGGCTGTAGGACTCTTGGGCCAACATCCCCTCCAGGTCTCACTGCCACAAATGCCCAACCTCTTCTGCTCTCCTGGCTGGGGGGTGGGGGTGGTGGTGGTTCCCACCCAGATATAATGATTCTGGGATGAGGAACAGTTTGGACCACAGTAAGCCAGCCTTGCAAATAGCCCAGCCAATTTACTCGCCAGCAGCACAAAGGCTGAGCTGCTGTTAGGAGCCAACGCCTCCCCGCAGCTCCCTGTACCACAGCGCCCCTCCTGGTCAGTGAAGGTATAGGTGGGAGGGTTAATGACTGCTGTCATTTAGCAAGCACAAGGCCCTCCTTATCCCTGCGTTCGGCATCTGCGGACTCAACCAACCGCGGATAGAAAATATGTGGAGAAAAGAAAGTGTCTGTACTGAACATATACAGGCTATTTTTTTCTTGCCATTATTCCCTAAACAATACAGTTTAACAACTATTTACATAGCATTTACATTAGGTATTAGGTATCGTAAGTAATGTAGAGATGATTTAAAGTATATAGGAGGATATGTGTAGGTTATATGCACATAATATGCCATTTTATATCAGGGACTTGCGCACCCGAGGATTTTGGTATTGGAGTGGCCCTGGAACCAATCCCCCATGGATACCAAGGGACAACTATATTTGCTACCTAAGAAATGTTCTAGGGGCTGGGGATACGGTAATGAATAAAATAAATGTCCTGCCCCCATGGTGCTTACATTCTAGTGGGGAGACAGCAACTCTCCCCGCCCCCCCATCTATTAACCACTGAGAAATACTATGGAGAAAAACTAAGCAGCGCAAGGAGACAAAGACCAACAGGGGTGCTATTTTAATTTGGTGGTCTCTAAAGTACTAAAATTTAAGCAGAGACCTAAAGGAACAAGGGAGCCATGTGTATACCCAGGGGAAGAGTGTTCTAGGCAGAGGGAACGGCAAGTACAAACACCCTGAGGCATGCGTGTGCTTGGTGTGTCTGAAGTGCTGACATTTCTATCACTCGGTGACTCACCCCCTCATTCTTAGGGCAGGTAGGTCCCTTTAGGGTCTTGCCTGGTTAGGGGTGGGGGTACCCTGGTCACCACTGGCCTTCATGTGGACGGTGGGCTGGGGGAAGTCAAACGGGCTAAAGGAACGCATAAAACTGGTCCTATGTCTTCCTCCTTCCCCACACGTGCACAGAGCAAATGCACAGGGCCCACACTCTGATTGCTCGTGGGAGCACTGTGGTCGGACTGCCCCACGTCCCTGCGAATGGAGGGAAGAGGAGAGGGGAGGAGTGCGAGGCTCCCACCTGCCTCTGGAAAAACCCTGCTGAGTCAGGGTCCTGGGGGGCCTGCTTTAATGAACAGATAAGAACCCTTTGAAGGTGGCCTATTTAATGCTTGTGCACAATTGGACACTGGTTTCTTCCCCCAAGTAGGTTATACAGTTTCCTTCCCACCAGGCTTAGGGTCCAAATGTGCTTAGCAGATCCTTCCACAGCAGATCACTTCAGAGGGAAACTGGAACCTGGCTCCTGTCCCAGTTATGTTGGGTCTCCCATCAGGGGCTTCTGAATGAACCGCAAGGTAGGCGGGCACTTGGCTACAGCCCTGCGGCTGGGAAGCCCATCCCCCCGTTTGGTTTAAACCCAGGAGAGGGACTCAGCCAAGGCTGCCCAGAGGGGAGCAGCCAGGTGGCCCAAGGACAGCCTCTGAAACACACATTCTTGCCCATTCAGACGAATGTGCTGCTGAGATGGATGGGCAGGGCCCCTGCCTGGGTTGCCTGGCATGGAGAGGGTGGCAGAGGGCAGGCAGAGAGTCCTGGCCTTTGCTCTGCCACCTCATGGTTGAGCTGCCTCCTCTTTGGCTGGGCAGAGAAGAAAGATGCCTATGTAGCGTGTGTGATATATCAGGACAAGTGGATGGGAGCCTCCTGTCCTATGGGTTCATTCCCAGCACCTAGTACAGTGCCAGGCACATAGTAGGTGCTGAGGAAAATTTGGGGCCATGTGCAAACCCAACATAGGTATGGGAAACTGCAGGGGTGACACTGCACCCCAAGATGACTGATTGTACTGCGCCCTGGGCACCATGGCTCTCTGGGTGGCCACATAACGTGGTTCTGGTGGTAAAGTCTGGAATCAGGCCCACTTGGTTTAAATCTTGGGGCCATGGCTTAGTAACTGTGTGTGCTTGAGCAAGTTACTTAACTCTGAGCCTCAGGTTCCTCTTCTGTAAAATGGGGATAAAAATACTTCCTGACTATATTGTGATGACTGAATGAGATTAAAGCACTTAGAATGGCGTCCAACACAGAGTCAGCCCTAAATAAATCCCAGCTACTGTTAATTATTATCATTCACTACCTTAAGACTGGAGATGGGAACTGATGACCCCAGGTCCTTCTCAACTCTGATTCCATCTATCTGTAATGTTATTAGTTAATAATTCTATTAATTCCTGGCATTGTCATACTCATGCCATGATTCTGTGAGTCGCCAAGTCTGTGATCTGCCACATGATGGGGCCTCAGCCCTGGGGAGCCACCTTCTCCCTGCTCCTGGCACGAGGCACGTGAAAGGCTCCCCAAAGGCCCCAGCTCAGTGCCAGCTGCCCCGGCCAGACGCCCATCCATCTGTCCCGGCCCCTCTGCCCCACCTCACCATCTGTCTCTACCAGTGCCCATCGGTCTGGGTAGGTCTCAGAGTCAGAAGACAAATGGCCCATTTTCAGAGGCTGTTGTGGAGGGTGATGGATCATGTGCCACGAAGCCAGGCAGGCTGGGCCAGGCTGGGGGTGGGGGCACAGAGTACAAATCACCAGGGAATGAACACCATTCATCATGGACGGTGCCTCCAAGGACAGGTGACAACCGCATGGGCCCAGGGATGTCACTCCTCCTGAGCACAAGCAAGCTGGTGGAGCCTGACCAGGCAGCAGGGCACGGGGGTGGGGGCTGAGGGCAGGGCTTTTCCTGACAGCCCAGCCTCCGAGTAGGTCTCCTCCCTGCCCATCTCTCTCCCCCAGAAGTCCAGACCCTTGCTCAAGAACCTACTTCCCTGTTCCCGATGGCCCAGCTTAACCAACTTTGCAGCCAGAAGCTCTGGACTCCCAGTACCTCCCCAGGCTTACCACCTCTCCCTCCTCAACCCTCCCTGGTCTGCCACCAAACCCACCTACTGGTCCTTGGTCAACTCTTGCTTTGGCTCAGAGCACTGGCTCTTTTCTGCCAGTCTACACTCAGAGTCTCTTAAGATTCACCTTGAAACCTCCTCCTTCAGGAAGCCTTCTTGGATTTGCACCACCCCAGTCCTAATCTCCCTGCCACCTCCATTATAGTGAGCAATTCATGGCAAGTACGTTCTATTCATTCCAGCTATACAGTAAGCTTTTTAAAAACCTGCCAATGTCACCAACAGTAATAATAACCAGCAGTAGCATGGCACGCTAGTTTGTGAAATACTGCCATAAAACTTAGTGCATTTAATCTTGTAACAGATCCTCGAGGCAGGTATCACCAGCCCCCTTTATAGTTAGGCAAAGTGAGGCTCAAGGGGGTTAAGGGCATCCCTATGGCTGCCAGTACACCCCTACCCCTAGCCAGGACATGACTGAGCACCTGCTATGAGCCAGCACAGGAACCCAGTCTGCCTTCTCCAAGTCCTGTGCTCGTTCCTCTACTCCCAGGCCCTCCCTGGTGAAGGAACAGCTGGCCAAGTAGCAGCTGCTCTGAGTTGTGGATGCCTCCTGTCCCTGCAGGCCCAGCTTCAGAAATGAATGCCTCCACCTCCCTGCTAACACACTTGTGTCCGTTTCTCCGCTAGCACACATCTTGCACTCTGCCTCACAGCACATGCATTTGTGGACTTGACTCCTAGACCACACCGTGAGCCCCTATTTGTTCCCCCAGTGCCTTGCATGGGGCCTGCTGCAAAGTAGGTGCTCAATTAATGAGCTGGAGTGACTTAAGGAGAGACTTGAAGAGGAAGATAAATTCCCAAAGGACAATGAACCCTAAGGTTCCCAAAGACCCTAAGGTGTGGGGGGCCCTCTCCAGTTCTGCCTGGCAGCAGCTATCCCCAGGACCACACCGAAACTTTGAAAAGCCATGGGACCTAGATTTGGGTCCCAGCCACTGCCACGCAGGCTGTGCGATCCTGGGGAGTTATATAATTCTTCTGTGGCTCAGTTTCCTCATTTGTACAAATGTCAGGTTTTTAACTGTGAGGATGAAGTAAGATGATTATAGAAAAGCAGTTTGTAAGTGGTGAAGTTACACAGGTATTAGTAATATTTTCAGTTATACAGTCTTTTCTGTTGGGGATGTATAGAGCATGGTGTTGGAGACCATATCCAGAAGCCAGATGCCTGTGCTCCACTCCCGGCTCCGGCACTTACTAGTTCTTCTCTGTGCCTCAGTTTCCTTATGTGTAAAATGAGGATAACAGCAACTACCTCCGAAGGACGTTGTGAAAACTGAGTTAACTTATCTCATATCCTGGAACAGTGCCTGGCACACAGTTAGCACCGTCCAGTATCACACTCTGGGCGTTTTTAGCAGCAGAAAGCAGCGGGCTTTCTTCCTCACTCAGGCCTCCCTGAGTCACCGCCCAGCAGCCAGGGCTGAGATGCCACCCCCTGGTGTCCGCCCTAGAGCAGGGGAGATAACCACTTGGCATACTTGTTGCAGACCCCTGTGCCCAAAGCTGCCCAGTGGCAGCTTTCTTGCCCACCAAACTAAGACCCAGCTTCAGGATCCTTCTCAGCACAGCACTCCACGGAGACACGAAGAATTGCTGGGAGCCCTGGAGAGAACATCTCCCTGCTGCTTGTACTTAAGTCACGGTCTGTGCGCAGGCTCCGGGAGACCTGGGCAGGGGGCACCGTGGTGACCTGGAATCTCGTGGGAGGTGGTTAGGGGGACTCACCTGAGATGTTGCTGGCCAGAGACAGGCTCTCGCAGTGCTGGTCCTGGAGGGAGGCGGACACGGGGTTCAGCCCCAGGAGGAGAAGGGCCTGTGGGCACAGGGAGGTGAAGGACATGGTTAGGCTGGTGCCACGAGCAGTCTGGACTGCAGCTTCCTGCCTGCCCTCCCGTCCCTGCCACATATCCAGTCTCTTCCCAGATATTTGCCCCCGCTCTCCTCCCTCCTCCCTCCAGGTCCTCTGCCAGGAAGGTCTGGAGTTGCTCTGCTTATGGAGGGCCTGGAAGGGACACTGATAGGAGAAGCCCGAGCTCCTAGGACGGAAGTGAATTTTATCCCCGGGGGATGGGGTGCTGCAGGAGGAAGCCACCTCCAACGCCATGGGATCCCAAGCATGGCCCAACTGTGTCCAACACACACAACACACACACGCACACACATGCCCTCCCATCGGCCCACTGAACACCACAGGCTCACAGACCCTCATTAGTGTGCTGGCCTCTCCCTGTCCCACCCTCCTCCAGAGCTGGCCTCTTGTTAGTGTACTGCTTCCTGGGCCCTCATCCCCGCCTGACTAATTACCAGTCACTGCAAATTGTGCCTCACTGTTTATCAACCCTTTTATATCCGCAATGGCGCTTAATTCTCCCTAGGGCTGGCGTGGCTGTGCCTATTTGCAGATGAGGAAACTGAGGCACAGAGAGGTAAGGGATAAATGTGTTTAGAAAAACAGCTGCCCTATTCCAGGGAGAGCCTTTGCCCTTTAACCTCCCTGAGAGCTCTGTGTCACTCTGACTCCAGAATTTCAGCCCAGCTGGGAGGAGAATGGCCTGGGCCCCACACCTGGAGGCCTGCCCTTTCAACTAACACCCCTCACACAATCATTGTGTCTCCTTCCTTGAGGTTACCACCCTCCCTATGGACTTAGAGGCAAAAGAGAGAGAACTGGTGTCCAGCCCCCAGTTTCACTCTGTTGCCCTGAGCAGGTTACTTGACCTCTCTGTGCCTCAGTGTCCTCACCTGTAAAAACAGGCTTAATCTCCTCCCTCCCAGGCCTGCATGATGCCGTGTATGTAGAAGTCCTTTCCCCACCACGCGTGCTCCCTGAGGGTGGGGATTTTGTTTCCTTCATTCACTCAAATTTGCTGAATAAATTAATGAATGACATTGTGTTCTGGTATACAATAGGCACTCAATAAGGACGTGTTGATGGATGTGAACTCGGTGGTTTTTATTTAGTTGTGGGTTGGAGGAGAAGCAGTTTCCCCTGGGATTTGATTTTCGTGGGTGAGGGCTGGGGAGAGGGGAGCATCGTAACCAGCCCCTCCCTCTGCTGTGGGGACCTGGGTGCTCGGTGGCCAGCACAGCTCCCGGGCAGGGAGCCGCAGGGGAGGCTGCTCTCCTCATCACCAGCCCGATCCTCTGCTCTTTCTTCCTGGGTCCCCTCCCTCTGGCCCTCTCCTGGGCCCCCCAGCCAAGTGTCTCAGCCCTGCTTGTTCCCATACTTTCTGCAAAATTCACTGCAGAACTTTCCACAGATGCTCAGCTCTGTTTTAGGATTTCACAGCAGGAAAATGAGACC
Organism: Daubentonia madagascariensis; assembly: GCA_023783475.1. Taxonomy (NCBI): domain Eukaryota; kingdom Metazoa; phylum Chordata; class Mammalia; order Primates; family Daubentoniidae; genus Daubentonia; species Daubentonia madagascariensis. The sequence continues at coordinate 17,429,494 of JAKFHU010000487.1, forward strand.
GGGAAAGAGGTAGGGCTCATCTAGTCCCTCAGTGAGCAAGTGGCTACTCTAGACTAGAACCAGGGTGATGGCCAGCCCAAGCAGCCCTCCTGCACAGGGCTGGGACTCTGTCGGCTGCAAAAGTTAAGGGGCGTCAAAAAACTTAGTAGTCAAGATATGTACTATTTTAACGCAATGTTTTTTTTTAGATATGGGATCTCGCTATGTTGCTCAGGCTGGTCTTGAACTTCTGGACTCAAGCCATCCTCCTGTCCCAGCCTCCCAAAGTTCCGGGATTACAGACATGAGCCACTGTGCCTGGCCAGTAATAATATTTAAACATTATTTATTATGATTACTGAGGTTTTTGGCATCTCCTTATATGGTGTGCTTGAGGGCAATGCCTCACTGGCCTCTCCTAGTCGGGCCCTGCTCTTCCCAAGCTAGACTCCATCCCTTAGAAGCAAACTGACCTGCCCTTTCCCAGAGGTCAGTTTTCTGTGCTTACCTGCCAAGGATGTCCTCCCCTATCCTACCCCCAACCCCACCTGAACCACCCCCCTTGGCCCGTACCCACTCCTCCCTCTCTTGTCCCTATGATTAAAGCAGGCTCTGCCCCCTCTCTCCTACCCCATTCCCAGGGGTGGTGGAGTCCCCACTTCTGGGCAGAGCCTGGTCCTGCCTCCACCTCCTGCAGGAAGGCCCCCCACCCTGATGACTCACTCGCATCGTCCCCTCAGTGCCCGACGGAGTCCTTAGTGGTGTTATGTACTCCATTCCCTTGCTGCCACACTTGGAGCAAGGGGTCTCTTTGCTGCCACTGGACCCAGCCCCAGGTTTCGAAGACACCCCCAGCCCTGCACCCCCATCCCATGCTCGGCACACAGGACACTCAGCAAAATGGCCCTGGGTTTGGCTAACTCGATCCTGGGACTCAGGAGTGATTATAACAAACTCATTCATCTCTCTGGCCCCAAGGAACTTCCAACACTTTATTAATCAGTAATTAAACTTCACAGTCTCCAGAGAGATAAAGAAATATCTTTACCCTCATTTACCAAATGAAAACGCAGAAGTACAGAGAGGAGGAAGCCACCAGGCCAGCCATGACTCTTGCTAGGTAAGCAGAAAGCAAAGTGTCTTCATGACAGAGCTGCGCTGCTCTCTCAGCACAGTCAGTAGGGACCCAGGCTCTGCCCTGTCCCTGAGGGGCAGCTCAGCTGCTATGGCCAGAGGCCCCTTCTAGAAGGGGACTAGGAATCCCTGCCCCCCACTTCTCTTCCCACTCCTTCCCATGCCACCTCCCAACACACACACACACGCACAAACACACACACAATCAGACTGGGGCTCTCAGAGCCAGTTCAGCACAGGCAAATTAAAGAAACTGGAAACACTCTGTTAGAAAATATCAGCCCCACCACCTACCATTCCACCATTATCCATCTAATCCTTAAGCCACGCTTTGGTCTTTCAGATCCCCCTTGAGGCACATCTCCTTCTATTCACATCCAATTACTTATCACCTCCCAATCTCCTTCCTGTGTCTGCACACTTCTGCCCCTGCAGTTTGCTGGCCCCTCCCTGCCCTGTTCTTGGTGAACTCTGCATTCCTCAGACACCAGTTCCAGGGCCCCTCCCCTTGGCAGCACCCGCTCAACCCTCCAAAGCAAAGCAGCTCAGTTACCCCTTCAATATGCCCCTTGTCCCCAGTGCACTCTGTGCACACTCTGGCACCTGTGCTCATGTGGCTCACAAATGGAGCCCTTGGACTAGTCCCGAGTGCATAGAAACCATCTCGGTACAAAGCACTTATGATCCAAGGCTCTAATTAGATGGTAAATATACAGACCAGAAGTTCTTATTCTCACATCTTAATGTCCTGGGATTCACAGAAGAGCAGAGCAAATCTAGATTCATCATAAAACCAAACCAAATGCCGCAGGCAAAGGGCTAGTCTGTCCTTGGCTGGCTCTAACCCTGACACTTACATCTCTTTCTTGAATGTGATGGCTCACAAAACCATTTTCTATGAACAGAGGACCAGTGTTGCATTATGCAAAGAAAAATGCTTCTTAAAATTCCCAAACAAACCTTTCCTCTCAGGAAAGGTCGGCTCCGTAGCATAATCTGTGCCTGCACCACCTCTTGCTCTGCAGAAGGTTTGTAAGGGCTTCTGGCTTATTCCTGAGTCACACTTCTGTGAAAAGTCCAGAATTTTCCTTCGTATTTCCTGCCATCATCTGCTGACCTCTTCTTCAATGGCCACTACAGTTTTCTATCTGCATCGACAGGCAATTACTGCACTGGCAGGAACAGGCCCCACAGTTTCAAGGATGTTGTTTGTTTCCTCTTAAAACTGAAAATTCTTAATCTGAGGGGCAGGCAGTATGGAGACCCTGCAATTACATGCAGAATGGTGTGTGTAATAAAAACCATTTTCCTGGGGAGGGTTCATAGCTTCCTCTACTCGTCACCAAGGTCTAACACCCAAAAAAGCATGAGAACTATGGCCAGAGCATATGGTGAAGGGGGTCACATCAGAGGCCTGGGCCTCTACCAACATGGCATGTCATCTTCTCTTAAATCACACCAAAGTGCTTCTGGCCTGAGCGGCAACACTTTCTGGACCCTTCTGTTTGTTCCTTTACTCCACCATCAGCCCTAGCCACTGGCTCTCCTTTCATAACTGTTCTGATACACCAAGTTTTCAGGACTTCGTGAGATTTACCATTTTCCAACTAGCAGAGAAAACCAAACTGGTGCTGAGACTCTGAAGCTGGCAGAGCACGAGGTTCCCTCACCAGCTGATGCCTCGCTTCTGCACACTAGCCTGGCAGCCCCAAGGCCCAAAATAAAACTTGCACCTCAGCTACAAATCTCTCACTGGCCAAAGAGCCAAACCTTGAAGGTTAACTGCAGCTCAGTTACTGCATATACAAGGACTGTCCAAGAATCCAGTGGGTCCCTGACACGGAAGGAAAAGCAGATGGGGCAGGTCTCACGCTCCCCACGTCAACTCAGGGATAGTTGAGGTGCCCAAGGTCACAGAACTGTTCTTAGCAGCCAAGTGGGAACCAGGATCCAGCAGTAGGTGATCCCTGTCTGTCTTCCAAGTAGATGGAAGATGGAGGATTGCACCTCTGGCCCGGCCAGGCCCAGGTCAGGACAGGGCGTTGGCAGGAGCCCGTGGAGGGGTGGGGCGGAGGGCTGGGCTCTGGTGGCTGCCCATACCCCACGCCCTGGCCAGCACAGAGCGAGGCTGGAATTGAAGCTGCCATCCCAATTCCCAGTGTGACTTTGGCATAAAGGTTAATCACACCCAGAAAATGCTTAAATAAGAGACCATAAATAACCATGTTGCTGAAGCTAAGTTTGGTCTTAAAAGCACAAAAGTGCAATTTCCTTTGATGGGATAATGCGAAAATTAACCTTTTGGGGGGTTCCTGAAGGGCCACTGCGGGGAGGTAGGGGTGGCAACTGGGGCCTTATTCCTAAAAGTTCCTCAGGGGCAAGGAGGAGGGGCCCTGCCTCCCTCCACTCTCATGGCTAGTGGTTCCAGGGTAATCCTGCAGTAAGATTCCTCACCCTTCTGCTCAGTTCCCAGCCCAGTCCTGCTGCTGGCTGTGTGACTCTGTGTGAGTCACCTGAGCCCTCTGGGACTCAACTTCCCCATCTGTGAAGCAGGGACAAGGTGGTCTTTCTTACTCACATCACGGGGATGTGGACCACCCCACGGGGATGTGGACCACCCCACAGGTGTCAGCAGGAACATTATCATGACTTGGCTCCTCTGGGCCCCAGGATCCTCCTCATGGCCGAGCAGGCAGGCCTGGAGCGGCTTTCCCGATGTGCCCCCCACCCCGGACCTGGGGGAGGCCCTGCAGGCGGACCGGCCTTTCTCCACCCTCTGTCTCGCCATTCTGCCTTCTCTGTAAGTTTTCCTTTGGGAAGGGCTTTTCAGCTTAAAAAGAAACTTGTTTTTTTTGTGTTTAAAAACCACCAGATTAGTGATGTCTCCAACCCCCTTGCTGGACTGGGATCCTACATTCAAGGATCCCACGGCTAAGTACATGATTTGGAAAAAAGAAAAGGAAATCAGAAGAGGTGGAGAAGGACACACACACACACAGAGGACAATGGCAAGACAAGGTGCACATAGCTGAGAACAGGGGACTGTGGAGTTTCAGGCAGGGCAGGCTCCCCAGGGGAGGGGAGCTGGAGGATGGGCGGCGCAGATGCAGACTGTCAGATGCAGAGAGAGAGGCCTTCTGGGCCAGGGGAGGGCCCTGAGCTTGTGGGGGTGGGGCCAGCTGCCGGTAGAGGGGCTTAGACACTGGGCTGAGATGGATCCAGTAGGCCTGGAGTGCCAAGGTCGACTCCAGAGCCGCGGACTACCCGAGCCTGCCAACGTCATCACCCTCACCAAGGGGAGGTGAGAGCCCAGAGTCGCCAGTGCCATGGAGGCAGTTCAGTAGGTCAAGGATAGAACTGGGCCTTGTCACCTTCCCTGGCTTGGGAGACTTTGGCAGGCCCTGACTCCCAGTGTGGCCAAGATTGCAGCCCTCCCAAGAGGCAAGGCCCCAACCCACGCTGCCACCTGCTGGCCAAGTTGCTGCGGTCTGGAGTCTGCATTACCCACAACCCCAATCTCTGACCATGCCTTTTTTTTTTTTCTTTTTTTTTTGATACAGAGTCTCGCTCTGTCACCCTGGGTAGAGTGCAGTGGCATCATCATAGCTCACTGCAACCTCCAACTCCTGGGCTCAAGCGATCCTCCCGCCTCGGCCTCCCAGAGGGCTGGGATTACAGGCGTGCGCCACCGCGCCCGGCCCTCTGACCATTCTCTACTTTGCTCTGTACTGTGTTCAGGTGTAGCCCGATTGAAGCAAAGCCAAGAGAAGAAAATCTAAATGTGAAAAAGAGGAGGGTTCATAAATCAAGATTTCTTTAAGAAGCTGGGTCTCCTGCTGCATTTAAAAACTAGGATCTGGTTTGCAGAAATAAAACATGTGTAATCAGCTCTTCAGAAACCTGCCTGTGCCTGCAGGTTTATATCTGTAGTTATATCCCGATTGAGTATGGGACAGGGGCAGGCCCTGCATGCAACTGTGCGGTTTCTGCAGGGCACAGGGGTGCCAAGTTGGGGGGGGGGCTAGACTTGTAAGCTGTGCCCCTCACGGGTGCCTTTTCCCAATGCACACAGAGGGGCTCTGGAGACCAGCCAGAGTAAAACTAGACTAGGGACAGAGGGCGCCAGAGCCCACAGTCCTTTCTCAGCCCTCTTAACCACCCAAGACTTTTGCCCCAAGCAGCCACTTCTCCCCATCCTGACCCCAGCCTGGCCCTCCTCCCACAGCCTTTTCCTGTGACAGCCACAACCTGTCCCCAGCTCAAGGTAAAGAGCTTGTGCTTCCCCCAAAAGTGGGTGAGCAGTGAAAGATTATTCCAGGCAGACAAGAAATAATTTATTGTTACATTTAATTAACTTAAATTGCTGTTGTACAGAGTAGAAAAAATGGAAAGGAAAATCTCCTGCCTACAGTTAAGGGAGGGGGCACGCCTGGGTGTTCCGTGCCCAGGGGCCCTGTGCCCTGCTCCAGCCCCACTCCACCCTGGGCCCTGCCCCCTGCCCTCCCTCCCTGCTACTTCATTCCTCTGCCCCCCTACTAAGGCCTCACGGCAGGGCTAGACCGGTGGGCCACCTGCTTAATCCACCCCAGGGACTGCAAGGGCCATGAGACTCCCTCTCTGAAGTTCACACATGCTCCTCCAAGGTCCCAGATGTACTGTTTGCTTGGGTTATAAGCTCTCTGAGGGCAGGGTCTGTGTTTGGCTATTTTTGTACCTCAGTGGGGCCTGATACAGAGTAGGCCCCAACATGTTTGTTGAACGAATAAATGACTGGTGGAGCAAATAAATGAACTTTCACTTTCTGCCCCATTTGACCATGGGGACCCACAACAATTCCCACCAAGATATTTTCATGGGCTCACTTCCTCTTCCCCATCTTTCTCTCTCTTTTTCTCCTCCTGCCTCGGTCCTGGCTTCCTGAAGGGACCCCCACCTTGGACTCCAGAAGGGTGTGAAGGAAAAACCACCTCAGCGTGGGGAGTGTGGGGCTGGGATCCTGTTCTGACCCTGACAAACTTGTTCTGTGACTGTGGACAAGTCACTTCCCTGCTCCCTTGCCTGCCTCAGTTTCCTCATCTGTGAAGTGAGAATGGCCTGGTGTGCTGTCCATTCCTTTCCGGCCTGACTGCGCTCTGGACTTACAGGAGAGCAGCAATTCAGACCTCTAACTTTGGGGCCAGAGGAATCCACGTTGCAGTCTTTCATCTGCCCCTTGCTACCTGTGTGGCCTTGGACAAATCACTTAACCTCTCCAAGCCTCAGCTTCCCCATCTGTAAATGGGGCTAATAGGGATAAAATATTCACACCCAAAGCTCACATTCAACAACATGGTGCATTTAAAACGGCATGAGGCCAAATACACGGTGAGCACAAATGGTAGTGATCACTATTACTCGACTCTGCAAGTTGCTTCCTTTGTGACTTGGCCTTTCTGCCCAGAAGTGTTCCCTGACTGGCCCCCCACCCACCCAGGTCTTGCACACCCACTTTCCACCACCCTGTGTCCCCGTGACCTGCGGCCACCTGCACAGGTGGAGTGTGCAGCACCACCGATGATGCGGACTTGCTGGGCATGGGGCAGGGGTGCCCAGGAGCTAAACTCCCATCCCTGTCTTGCCTCCTTCCTGCCTCTCAGGCGCTCATTCTGTCCCCCTCTTGGTATGATTTGCTCTTGGGTTCACTCACTGATATGTTCCTATAGCTCCTGCCTTCTCGGCCTCCCTGCCTCCCTCCCACCCATCTTTCTCTCTTTGCCTGTCTTAACCTCCCTACCTGTCTCTGTCTTCCCAAGCCTCCATTTTCCTATCTCCTTCCCTTCCTTCCTTCTTTCTTTCTTTAGCTTTTACTGAAGGCTTGCAGTGCCAGACCCTGTGAATTTTCTCAACCCCAAGAAGTTGGAGCCTTTACTGTCTCCCTACTGTACAAATGACAAACTGATGCACACAGAGATGGTAGCTTGCCCACGGTTGTGATCACAGCAGCAGGAGCAACAGGGATTGGAGCTCCTGCCCCTGGCCGCATGGTCTGTTTCCCTGCCTGTCCTGCCTCCCTCTCCCTCTCATCCTCCTCGTCATGTGCACAGATCCTCCAAAAGACACGTGGGTACGGTTTCCTTTGCCTCTCGAACTCTGGCTCCTGGCTGGGAATTGGGGGATGGACACCAGTAGGATGCTGTCAGGGACTCAGGAAGGGCTGAGTTTGGTTCTCCCGGAGAGAGTTGTGAGTGGCTTCCAGACACAGGGAAACCATCCCTGAAGGGGCGGGAGATGGAGCCGAGGTGTGGGGACAGCCGTGGAGACACCAGCCACGCAGGTGACATTATCAGCTGTGCTCTCGGCTCAGCTGCTCTCTGACAAGTGTAAAGTGAGGGGATTTCGGTGTCAGCAGAAACAGGATGCCCTTTAAGGAGCTTTGTTTTAAACGGGGTTTAAAGAGGGCCAGGAAGGAAGGAATTAGGTTCTGTTTTATTAGAACTGGCTAACGGGTTTGAGGGTGTTTTTTTTCTGAAGAAGCAACCACCTTCCAAGGCCATAAGGGGTTGGTTTAAAGGGGGCTGCTGGACCATCAAATCCCATTGAACAGGGAGAATTAGGGCAGAATTAGGAATATAATATAATAGTTCATAAAATAGGCAATGGCTGTCCTCTGCTACTTTGCCTGTAAAAGAAGTGAACTAGATAAACCAGAAGTTTCCAGACAGTGCTTGGCATCTGATCTAGAGACAGAAGATTCCATTTCTCACCACTCACTCTGGAGACCCGGGTTCAGTAGGCCCGTGAAGCCCTGGAGCCCTGACAGTTGTTAGTGCTCTCCAGGTGGTTCTAAGGTATCAGCAGGACTGACGATAACTGAACCAGCTTGGCCATTCTCACCTGGGGGCCACTTTTTCCCCCAGGGGATGTTTGGCAATGCCTGGAGACATTCTTGGTTGCTGTAACTGGGGGAGTGCTACTGGCATTTAGTGCATAAAGGCCAGGGATGCTCCTAAGCATCCTAACATGCACAGGACAGCCCCACAGCAAAGACTTATCCAGGCCCAAATGTCAACAGTGCTGGGTTTGGGAAACCCTGGGATGGAGGGTCGCAAACCTTCCTCCCAGCTCTGAAGGCACCCACCTGCCTGCCCAGTATGGGGGTGGAGGGAAGGCAGCTGGCAGGGTGGGGGGTGGGGGGGGGCCTTGAAAAGAATGGGAGGACAAGAGGGAGGGGCCTTCAAGACAGGAGGAGTCCCCGGATCGCATTCAGTCTGGCAGATGCCCTGTGTGACCTCGGACCGGCCATTTGCTCCCAGTCTGAAGGCAGGGGACTGGTGTGAATGACCTCTGCTGGCCAGCTGGACAGATGGGGCTCCTTCCCTCGCTGCTGTCCTGGTCCTGCTGGGTCAGCTCCTCCAGGCCTCCCCCTGGGGGCTGTACATGGGAGATGCGGGAGGTGCAGGAAGGTCCGCCTGCTGATGCGGCCAAAGTGGGGAGCCAGGCGGTGCAGAAAAAGCTCGAACAGCAGCCTCTTCCCAGAGTCATCCAGCAGAGCTCACCCAGCCCTGCTCACCCAGCCAAGGCTCCATGGGAGCAGCCTGCCCCCAGGGCCAAATTCCCCTGCCTCGCTAGGGCCTGTGACCGCTGAAGGTCAAGAGTCTTCCCCTCCCCTTGGTGCCAAGGTGCAGTCAATGAGAAGGAGGAGGGGGAGGGGACCGCCATCGGGTGGGTGGGGGTTTCCTCCCTCCTGGCCGTGGGTTCTTCCTACTTCAGTCAGCCCAGCCTCAGCTGCCAGAGAGAGCCGCTATATCACTCCAATCCTGCAACGGGAAGGAGCCGCCCAGGTGCAAAGAGCAGAGCAGGAGAGTCAGGCTCCTGTAGAGAGTGGAGCAGGGATCCGGGCAAGGCAGTGAATTCTGGCCTCAAAGGAGGGCTTTAGACCAACACTATTCAAAGGGTAGTCGGGACTGGTCCAACTGGTCAAGTCTGCCAGCCTCAAACTGTTTGTTACTGGTCTACAACCCAACCAGTACAAAAATGGAGAGTAAGCATTTGGAAACTTGGATGTGAATTTGTCCTTGCTGTGACATCCAAGCAAGTTGTCAATAGACTCACCTCGTTGAACAGGGTCTAGACCAATTCAGATGCTGTCAGACTTACCAGGTGAATCGTGGTGCAGGCTGCACTGTCAGGACTACATGCCAGTCTGCCACAGACTGGAAAAATTCACATGGTCCCTCCACACAGCTGGTCTGAGAGCCCTGCTTTAGCTGGAGGAGAGAGCGAGATGGCTGGCTCATCAGGGAAGGCCTCCTGGAGGAGGAGGGTCTTGTGTGATGGTTGGGCTTAGCACCAAGGGGAGGCTTGGGGAGGGCAGCAGAGGCTGTGGGAAGGGCCCCCACCATGAAAGCAACAGCTCCCCTCATGGAGCTTCAGTGCGGGCAGGCCATCTCGATCAAGGTTCAGTACACGGAGGCCCAGAGAAGTCATGTGACTTTCCCAAGGTCACCCAGCCAGGAAGTGGCAGAGCCAGCTTTAACCCCAGGCCTCGCCTGTCAGCTTTAGGGACAGTGCTCCTTCCTCAGGGGTGCTCTGCCCCACAGGGGTGACACAAGCCCTGCCACTCCTAGGTCTGGAGTTTCACAGCCTTATAGCAGCGTTCACTGTCAGGCCACAGAGCCCAGCAATCCGGAAAGAATGACACAGGGCATCCCTCCTCCACCCCCACCACCCATAGTGGGCTGGAGGGGTGGGATGTGGATGGAGGGACAGGATCCCACAAGGCAGCCAGGAATGCCGGTGCTCTCAGCACCTCTGCCTGGCCTGGCCACTCCTGCCTCGTAAGCAGCAGAACCAGGGCAGTGGCAGGGGGGGAATCCCAGGCTGCCAAGGCGCCCCCAGGCCCCACTTGGGGACTGAAGTACCCTGGACCTGCTCTCTGGAGACCCCAGCTTTGGAGAAGCTTCTTACCCATTTGTCTCTGAGCCCAGCTCCACACCTCCCTCTGGCAACGTCTCCCACCAGCCCTGCCTAGAAATCCTCATGAAGCAAAATGCTGCCCTTGTGTGCACGTGGACAAACACCCCCAGAGCTATAGGGACAGGGGGTGGAACACAGGGCTGCGCTGGAATCTCTCAGTGTTACTATGTGGTGCCAGCAGCATAGCCCTTGATAAGCTGTTGAGTCACAAATCCACACGCAGAGGAAGAGGGACCTGTCTAGTTTGTCATTTGCTGTCACCATAGCACCTCCATGTGCTCGGACAGTCATTGAACGGGGAGCAGGAGCAGGGAGAGGCCCTCCATTAAATTCAGCATCTATTGTGCACCTACTGCATGCACAGTCCTCGACTAGGTGCTGGGCACACAGAGTTTTTGGTTTTTGTTTTGTAAGGGAATCCTCCTAGCCCAGGCAGAGCTCAGAATCTATGGTGGGAACAAGGGCTCAGGGTCGATGAGGGTCACCAGGGGTCTGTGTGGGATCTGGTTAGTAAGTGTTTGAGCCCCTGTTGGGGGACACACGGAGGAGCTGGAAGGCCCCATGTTGCTGGAGAGCCCAGGCTCCACCTTGAGGTAGAGGCTCACACCAGGGGGAAGGGACAAGGAGAAAGCAAAGGAAGAACCAGCGAGAGGCAGACTTAGACTGGAAGGCTTCCTGGAGGAGGGGGTGGGGATGGCTCAGGAAGACTTTGGTGGACATGACAGCAAAGGATTTGTGCGGATTGGCACGGGGAGACTGGGGGACAGAAGCCCCTGATGGAGGAGTGGCAGACATGAACATTCTATTGAGGGGTGGGCAGGGCAGGAAGGAGAACAACAGTGTGACCGAGGCTGAGAGCCACAGAGGAGGAGCAAGGGATTCTGGGAGCATCTGGTTCTTTCACCTCTAGAATGGGACAGGAGGACTTAGTGGGGTTGCACGTGTGGGCCCTGGTGTGGGAGCAGCTCAGTGAATGGTGCACCTGGTCAAGAGAAGCGGGGGGATGGGGGAAGGAGGGGCTAGGCCGAAGGAGGGAGGGGAAAGCCGGGGCTCAGACCAAGACCAGGATGCAAGGACCAGACTCCCTCTAAGGATCAACCTTGCCCTGCCTGTCCTGGGAGAGGAAGGGGTAGCTGAGCCTCTCGGGCTCTCAGCTAAGCACAGGTGGCGGGGGGAAGGCCATGGAGGCTATCCAACAGCCATCCACTTGCACTGCTGAGCCCACAGCCCCTGGGTGCCCAGCTGCGCCTCTGGGAGTCAGTCCTCCAGCCCTGGCCTTGAGCTGGCAGGCGCTGCACACCTGCCTCGAGGGTCTGACTGCGCTTAGAGGAGAGGAGAGGTGGAGACTGCACAGTAGCCTCTGAAGGGGTGGCAGGTAGGGGACGCTACAACGAACCCTGCAAAAGGAGCTCACTCTCCATGGGTCCCAGAGTGTGTGTGTGTGTGTGAGAGAGAGAGACAGACAGACAGAATGCCCACTGGGGAACAGTTAGGACCACGAAGGCAACAGGCTCTGTCCCTTCTATACTCTGCTGCTGGGGAAGGGGTGCCCAGCCCTGGGGGTGATGGGAGGGCAGGAGATGGGGGAGCTCCTTCCACTGACAGGCGTCGGCAGCTGCCACAGAGCAGGGCCTCAGAACATCTCGCTCCCCAGGGCTCTGCTGACAGCTGAGGAAGGCTCCAGGCATCAGGATGGGGGGGCGGAATTCTTGTGAGAAAGGGAGGGGGATTCCAGAAAATGCCATCTCTGGCCTCCGAACCAGGAGCACATGCTGTCTTGGGTGCTAGGAGCAAGCAAAAAGCAAGAGTGACCAAGAAAGGCACGCAGGTCTTTTTGCATCCTGTCACTTTCTCTCTCTCCCTCTGCCTCTGTCTCACTCTGTGTCTGTCTGTCTCTCTGCATGCCCGCATCTTCTATAATAATAAAATCATCCACCCTGAGCAGGCCCCTGGGCACCCAGCTGTGCCTTTGCTCTGACAGTGGAGTTGGGGGCTCCCGGGCATGGAGGACTGCCCCTGTGAGGACTGTCCTCAGATGGCCCTGGACTCTCCTTCCACCCTTCCCCATGGTAGCCAAACCCCTCCTGGACCCAGTTTTCTTTTCCAGCCGGCACAGCCCAGCCCCTCGGCACAGCCCAGCCCCTTGTCCCCGGGCCACACTCCTGGTCCCCATCTCTGCCCCAGGCTGGCCACCCAGTTCTCTTCCCACAGCGGGAGGGGCCGCTCCAGGAATGGCTGGGACCTCTGGGTTCCACTGAGCTAGGAAGGGCCTTCCGGAAACCCATGAGCCCTTCACACACCCTGCCCAGGAGGCTGGGAAAACAAGGAAGGAGGGATGGATCAAAGGGGAGAAAAACCCCCATTATAAATGGCGATGTTGTAGCCATCTCTCCCCACTAGCCCTTCACCCTGGGCAGGCTGCCTTCCAGCTCTTTGGCTCTATGTGCCTACCAGGGATACTGACCAATAAGTTGTCCAAATTCTCCTAAAGGCCCTGACCTCCCAGTGCCTAAAAGTTTAACTAAGGTTCCCACTGTGCCTCAGGATAGCCCCACTCCTATTAAAACTCTGGTGGGCACACTCCATCTGTAGCCGGTCAGCCTAGAACAACACCAGCCTCCCCTGTTCTGCAGCCATGGAAGCAGCCGGACAAGTCTGGCCAGTTTTTCTTCTGGGCTCTGACCTAGGCACACTGGCTCCCGACCAGACTGGCTGGAGGTTGGAAACCAGCAGACAGGTGGAGGGGGCAGGTGCACACTCCACACCCCCTACCTTGAAGCACCTCCCTCAGGCTGCTCCCTGGGCCCACCAGGATTGGGGCAGGGTGGGGAAGATGGTGAAATTGCCTGTGTTTATAGGGCAAAAAGAGCATCCACAAACATCTTCATTGGTCCCAGAAACAGTTTTATGGCTGCTGGGTGGGCAGTTGCCAAAGAACACGTTTGGCTAAAGCATTTGAATCAGTGGTTCTGTGTGCAGGGACCTGTCTTCCAGAACCAAATCCTGACATGCCCACTTCACAGAAAGGGAGGTACTTGTCCCTGTTTACGAAGTCTTCCTCCCTCTCTGCCTTTCAATTTTGTTGAAGAAGATATCACTCACTCTGAAACAAGGAGTTAATAATCCGTTGCCTACTGGAATCCTGTTAGTTGTTTTCAAAATAATTGTTTGCATCAGTGAGTGAATGATTTTGTATTATCCTCCCTACATGTCTTTACTTTCATTGTCAAATGTTTTTCACATGTCAGAGATGTCTCAGGTCCCCCTGTCCTTTGACCTCCGAGCTCAGCAGATGGCTGGTGGCTCTAGCCCTTTTCCCCAGGGCCTGGGAGAAGCACCCCGGGGCAGGAGGAGAGTCTGCATTGCCAAGCACCCTTCCTCCACCCCATCCCTTCACCACCCCTCCTTTTGATGGTCTTTCTTAGGCTGAGAAAGTTGGTAAGATTTATTAAGTGACTACTATAGCTAATATTTATTAAGCATTTATTATGTGCCAGATAGTAAGCAATTGTGCTTAATTTCACACTTGACATCTCATGAAGTCATTATGATTATCCCATAAAGTAAATACTATTTCCTCCCCTCCACTTTTTACGGATGAAGAAACTGAGGTTCAGCATGATAACCTAACTTGACCAGAGCTTCAGAGCAGAGTCAGGACTCAAGCCCACATTTGCTTCACTTGCGGCTCCCACCCATACCAGAAGATGCTGACTGCACTGGGTGGGGTGAGGGATCCCTGGCTGAGAGCAACAAGTCCAAAGACAGCATTTAAAAAGACTCAATGGCATTATTTCCAAGGGACTCTGCTGACAGGGACCTCTCTGAATCTAAGTGGACAGGAAATATCTGTAATCAACAAATTCATTCTTTGACTTTAACACTGCAGCTAAAATCTCCACCTGGCCTTACCTTCAAAATGGGCTCACCCTTCCTTTTGTTGACAAGTGGAGCCTTAGGGTAGAGTCAGAGCTGGGAGAGATCACCCCATCCCTCTTCTCACCAAGGAAGAAACAAGGAAGGCCCCAGGTCACACAGCAAAAGGGCTGGAGTGTCATCGGCTGAGGACCCACCCTCACGGGGTTCTACAAATCAGTGAGGTGCTGCACTGGCTGTTTGTTGCTTTCTTTTTTTAACAACCACAGTGGGCTTAAGGGGGAGTTCTAGTCTTTTCTGCAACAGACATGGCTTTTCTGCTAGGGTGGTTTGAGCATCTCTCAGCCTTCTGTTTTGACAAGACATCTGCATCCTGTGGGAACGGGAATGAGTTCTCTCCAATTATACAATACTAAACGGAGGAAGCAACAATAAAACTGTCCAGCCAGTCAACAAACATTTGTTAAACACCTACTATGTGCAATGGATTATTAGGCCAGCGCTGTGAAGGGTAAAAAATACAAAAATGCATATACTGAGGGTCCAAGAACTGCTGGTTGCTTGTCCTGCATTACTTCCCTTCTTCTGAACAGCAGTCACCTTGCAACTTTTTCTGAAAGCAAACTCCCTGCCTGGTGCTGTTCCACGCACTTTCCACGTATTAATTCATTTCGTCCTTCCCTCAACCTGATGAGTTAGGTATTGCCCCCATGTCATAGCGAGAACACTGAAGCCCAGAGAGAGTACTTAGGTCCGAGTACCATGTACCAAGGTCCCTCAGCTTGGGTAGAGCTGGGAACCAATCTGTTACGGCCCTAAGGAGTGTTTGAAAACACAGACCTTCCACAAAGACATGAAAGGTAACAGGGAATCTAGTGCACTACCCCTGTTTACAGAGAAACTGGCTCAGAAAGGGAAGGTGACCTTCTTAAAGTCACATAGCCGATTGGAAGCAGAGCTGGGACAAAGTCAGGTTTGCTGACTCCCAGGCTGATGGTCTTTCCGCTCCAATAGCTGCTCAAGTTATCAGCCCTGTGCGTAACCCGCCCTTCTAGGTCACACCAGTGTCAAAGAGCACCTTTGACCCCCAAACTCCGTCTGTGCGGCGATGCTCTCCAAGGAGCCACATGTTAGGGAGGGTGAGAAGTGCATTTGCCACTTGAGCTTGTCCTCACTGGCTGTGGGTCAGTGTTCTGCTTTTCCATACTCTATATAGCCCTTGAGATCTAGACCAACCGAGTCCTGCCCCTGTCTATGGCTGGGGATTTCAATTCCCAAGGGCTTGGCCTGACTTTTGGCCCCTTTCCCGACTTTGTTCCTGGTCTGTGGCCAGGCCAGTTGTCCCCACATGCCACAGCAGCCCACGGCCCAACCCTGGGCTCACTGTTTTGCCCTGCTCACACCTCCTGCCAATGCTCCTCTCGAAAACCTGGCCCCGTATTATTTAATCAAAGAAACAACTTGGAAATGGCCCAAATATGCGCCGATATAGAGATGGCAAAGTGCATCCACTCACGGACAAAACGCAGTCATTGATAATCTCCCACCCGAGGCTCAGGAATAACAAGGGACAGACCTGGGCTGTGACACAGGGGAGAGGGCTGCCAATGCCACGGCTGTGCCCAGATCTGTGCTTAAGAAAAAGACCCGCAAGGGGTTATTTTAAAAATGAATTTTACAGTAGCTGGATTAGGAGAGTGAGGTTGTAATAATTTTCCCTTCTGGTTTCCAAACTTTGCCTAATGCTGCTAAATTGCTTGTATGGGAATAATAATAGCAATAAAACCAGCTTTCCTCAGAACTCACTCTTCTTTAAGAACCTACCGAGGCCCTGCCCTCTCCACCCTCCACAGACACTGGGACCTACTGTTTTGAGCCTCACTCCACTCTCCCTGAGAGGACTTGCAGCAGGTGGTGGGTGACCCAGAGGTGCTCAACCCCCTGCCCTTCCGCTGGGGATAGAGATGATGTCTCACCTGTCTCCTCTCCACCCATGAACACGCGGGCACCCCCCCTCCCCCCGCCCCTGTGTCTCTCTCCCTCACACTTTCCGCCAGAACCCTGTAACCAGAACAGTGTGAGGCCCACAATATAGGCCCCAGAGTGGATCCTTTCCCAACACTGGCTGACTTGGGGACAGAACTGGATTTTGGATTACCCCTAATTCCCCTCGATTCATACTCTCACACTGACAAAACTACCTGAGCTCTCATCTGGCAGAACTCTAGGGTGAGATTTAAGTGGCTTAGAATAGTTCCTGGTAAAAGCTAAGGAAACAAAGCCTTAGATCAGAGTGCCTAGGTTTGAATTCTGGCCCTACACTCACTGGCTGTGCGACCTTGAACAAGTTATTTAGCCTCTCTATGCCTCAGGAATAATTCCTACTTCCTAGCGCTGTTATGAGAACTAAATAACTTAATATTTGCAAAGCCTGCAGAACAATGCTCACCAAATTGTACATGCTACATAAACAGAAGAGAAAAGCAACTATTTAAACCAGCATTAGCTGTCCACTCATTCACTGCCCCTCATTCATTTGGTATTTATTAAGCGCCTACTGAATTTATTAGGCCAGACATAAAGGGCACACACCCCACCATCTAGTGAGAACAACAGAAAAAAATACTTTTTTTTTTTTGGAAAACGTGATAATTCTAAATAGATATGCACAAAATTCTAAGAAAGGCCACAGAAAGAACATTGAGCTGTTTCCACGTAAACTTGAAAAAAAAAAAAAACCCAAAACACCCACAATTCAATCCTTTGAATCCATTTAAAAGACTGAATTCGGTCTAACTGGTTTGTGAATTTAGACTAAGGTTCGGTACACAGGAGCCTTTCGGAAAATATTGCCATTCAATGCCATCTATTCAACCTCTCTGGATGTTTTTCTTCTTACCTTCCTCGCCTGTCTCCTGATCACCCAGAATATAATCCCTGGGTTCGCCCCCAGCCCTTAGGTAATGGGTCCGGGAGGGGATATGGGGTCAATGAGACCAACCCTCGGTCATTTCAAAAAACAACTTATAAATATCTGGGGAGAGGGAGGATGAAGAAAGCCTCAGTAACTTGTAACGTCTCAAATGACCAACCAGCAGCAGCTGCATTTTCAAATCTTGGTTTAAGTCAAACCACTTGTGAGCCGGTATACGTACGGTTGGTTTAACAACTGATGGAAAAACGAAATTCAGTCAATCCGCACCTCCCCCAAATCCACTCAAGTCCTTTGAATGTAATCGCTTTTGAATGCCCCGAATCGGGTCAAGCTGGTGTGTCTACGTTTGTGGCTCAGGACGTCCACACCGAGCCTGCGGAGTCCCGAGACCCCGGCGAGGAGGTCCCCGGGCCAGCGCCGCGAGGGGTTTCCCGCAGCCACGCGGAGGCCCACCCGCCTCTCCCGCCGCCCACGGCCAACTCGCCTGCACCCAGCAAGCCCCAACGCTCGGGGAGGCGCTCGGGGCTGGCAAGTGGCGGCTGGCACTAGGGGCAGGGCCGGACTGTAGACCCCCGGCCCTTCCCGGGCTCACACCGCCGGCGGGCAGCCCCCGACCGCCCCCGAACTTGTGCCGGCAGACGCTGGACGTGCGGTTTGGCGACTTTCCTAAACTCCGGCGCCGGATCCGCGTCTCCGGACCCGGGGCAGGCGGGAGCCGGCCGGCCGCGCAGCGCGGGGACCCGCGGGTGCTAGGGCTCGGAGAGCCGCCGTTGCGCTCCTGGAATGCGGCGCCTGGTGGGGCGACCGTAACCACGGCCGGATGCACCGTCTCCTCCCCGGAGATTGCGATATTGATCAAGGGCTCCGAGGCGCGGGCGGCATTAATCTCCCCGGACTCGCAGCTTGCCGCGGACAGGAAGCGGCAGGAAGGAGCTCCCAGGACCGTGGGGGGGGGGGGTGGGGCGTGCGGAGTCGGGGAGCCGACAAGAGGGTGCTGGGGCGGCTTGGGGAACCCACCTTTAGACCCTCCCGTCCCGGAGCCAGGGTCTGCAGGGGGAGGAGGGTGGAACCAAGCTTCGGCCCCAAAGCCTAGAGCGATCCCCGGCACAGAGCCGGTTACCGGGTGGGCGGACCCCCGCCTCCGCCAACATCCCGGCAGCTTCGCCACAACGATGTTTTTTTCCATCTGAGTTTTCCCCCTACCCACCCAACCTTGGCTCCAAAGGTCCAAAGAGAGGGAGTTAGGCTGCCCCTTATACCCCAGCCTCCCCGACCTGTGCACAGCTCTCCCCAGCGCCCCCTCCCCCATCGCACCCACAGCCCACCCCTGTCCCGCGCCTGCCGGGGCCGGGGCGCCCGCGCGCGAGGGCTGACCGCTTCGTTCTTACCTTGACGAGACGGAGCTGCGGGTGCCGTCCCATCCTCGGGCTCGCTCGGTTACTGTCCTGGATGCCTGGGTCCCCCGGACATCCCAGAGGGGCCAGCCGGGGTCGCGGGCTCGGGCGGCACGGGGTGGGCGGCCGGGCTCCTCTGTCTCTGCCCGGTGCGGAGGTGCCCGGCTCCGCGCTCCCCAGCCCCGAAGCCCGGCCCGGCCCGGCTGTCGCTCGCCCCTTCCCAGGGAAGTCTGGCCGCCCTTTCCCGACTCGGCCCGGCCGGCGGCCGCCTCTTGCCCGCCTCGCCCCCGCCGCCTCCCCGGCTGTCCGCGCCGCTCCTCGCCTCGGCTCCCCGCCCCCTCGCCTAGCGCGTCCCCTCCTTCTCTCCCTCTCCCCTCCCCTTCGGTCCCTCCTCCGCTCCTCGCCCCTCGGCTCCCTCCCCGCTCTTTGCCTCCTCTGTTCCCTCCCCTTCCCCTGCCCGCTCCCCGCGCCCTCGCGGCGCCAATCCCCGTCCCTGCGCCCGGGTTTGCGGCAGTCCGCGGGGCGCGCTGGCGGCGGTGGCGGCCGCCGCAGCCCGGGGAGAAGCCGGGGATGGGGGGAGGGGGCGGCGGGAGTGGAGGCAACCTCCAACCTCCCGCCCGGCTTGAGGTCTGGGCCTAGGAAGTCCAAGGGATCTGGGGGACTTGGAGGGGCTCAGGTGAATTTATGGGAGCGAGGCTATGGGGGCTGGGGAATAGGGCGACCGCGACTGAGCGGAGCTGCCGCCGAAACCGGGCGAAGCTGGGACCTTCCTTTGGGCAGTTCCCGCCCTGCTGCCGGCCAGAGGTCCCCTCGCCCCCACTTCAACCGGGCCGGGCGTTGGGTCCGACCCCCAGCGCCTTTGGTATTGACACGCCGGGTGGGCGCTGAGACGCGAAAGCTCTGCAGAAGGAGCCTTTACTCGTTCGTTCATTTATTCATTCATTTTACAAACTGAGAGCCTGCCCAGTTTGGTCCAGGCAAGGGGCTGGACCTGGGAACCCCGAGATGCAAGGTGAGACGGCGCTGCCCTGCAGGACTAGCGGGCACCTGACAGCTGCCGAAGGGAAAGCGGAGCGCGCATTGCGCTGCAGCTCCACCGGCGCAGCTGGGAGCCCTGCGGGCAGGGCGTGGAGGGGGCCACAGCGCCCCCTCTCGGCCGAGCCCGCAGGGCCGGGGTTGGCCGCCCCGCCAGACCCTGGATTCTTTCTTAGGACGGGCTCTCTGGCTCCCCATCCCACCGCAGCTCTGGGAAGCGGCCCCTACCTCCTCCAGCCCTTCTAGGTGGACAGAACTTTTGACTTCCTCCTCCCTCTTCTTTCCTCCTGCCAGAGCTGAAAAGGAAGAAGAGTTACCGGGAGGTAGAGAAATCTTCACTCCACCCCGCAGAGCCTAGGCCCCCAGCGCCAACGGTAGCCCCTCCAGAGTACGCCAGAGCTCAGTGGGGGGAGCAAGGCCCCAGGGTGGCGGTCAGCCAGCTTTGATATCAAACTGAACCCAGCTGCCCTGGATTCTGTGTCCTGCACGCCCACTCCCCTCCTCCCTTCTACCCCCCTCTCAGCACATGGGACAAGACTCAGTGCGTTCATGGGTCCAGCTGGTTTTCATTTGGAGCTGAAGTTACTGTAGTAGGCCGTATGATCCCACATACACCGTTTACTGATGAGGAAACTGAGGCACACAGAGGGATGGTGACCTATCCAAAGTGCCGTAGCTGGTGAGCCTAGTCCTCCCTCTCCTGATTCCTAGCTCACAGTGCCTGGAGGGCTGGGCCCTAATGGGGTTTGGGGCACTGAAGTGAGGAAGGGGCACTGCCCTCAAAGCCAGCTGGTCACATGGCCTTAGCCATACCAGGTGGTGCTTTCTAGGGGAAGCACAGTTCTGAGGCTTGCAAAACCCCTGTAGGTTAGTGCTCCGGAGCTGGTCTTGCTGAGTTGGGCACTGACTCACCCCAACCGATCCCAGAAGTGATGGACATACCAGCCGGATTGCCAACTTACTCTTCTCAACAAAAATCAAATGCAGGATAGCCTGATGTAGCACAGGTTCTGGAGTCAGACAGCCTGGGTTTGAATCTTGGCTTTTCTACTCACATGCTGTATAAACCTAGAAAATTATTGAACAGTGCCTTAATTTTCTCATCTGTAAAATGGGGGTAAGAACACCACCTCCTAGGGCTGTTGGGGGGTTTAAACGAGTTGACATTTGTAAAGGGCTTGAAATAAAGCTGGGCACATAGCAAGAGCTTAATGGGAATTAACTATAGTGACCACCACTATCATCATACTCCTTGGACCAGATGATCAAATGTGTGGGGCAGCTTGGTCCCTCCCTCTAGGTAATTCTTTGTGGGAAGCAGAATTCCTGATTAAAAGGTCATTAGCAGTGATGGATTGTGCAATGGGAGGAGAGGAAGCTGGCTGGTCCTTTGGGGGGTTTGTCCAGGCTAGGCCAGGCCTCCCAGGCCCCACCTTGGAGCTCGCTGTCTAGGGACCAGACAGCCCCAGGTTCTGTGTTTCTCTCAGATTCTGTGTTTCTCTCTGTGTAATAAACACCATCAGATTTTGCCTCTCTGAACCCTGTCATCCTCACCTTGACATGATCTTTAAATATGCTAATACCATCGATTTGACTGTAATCAAGTCTTGCTCTTTCTGCCTTTTGGCCTGGGAGTCAGACATTCCGACTTTCTGAAGTGGCATCTACAGTTAGCACATTTCATCCCGTCTGTGTTGATTCCATTGACTTAACCTCCACCCCACCCCCCTGTGGGGGGACAGGGGCTTCTGCCTAACTCTACACATAATTATTTATAGTTTTGGCCTTGACAGCCTCAGGGGGTTATGAGAGTCTGATATTTAACATCCCCTCTGTAAAAAGGTTTAATATCCCCTTTCATTTGTCCTGAGACTACTTCCTTTCACCTCCTAGGGCCTAGCTCTCTTCTCATGGGCCTGATGAAGATGCCAGTGTCTGCCTTGTCCCTCCCTTCTGGAGGCCTGTCATGCCCTTCCTCCCCCTCAGCCCCTGGAGCTCAGGGTGGTCTCTGCAGGCAGCCTCTTCACACCCTCCTCAGGACAGGCTCCTGCTCCATTCCAGCATTCTTTTCCCTTCCCAAACTCTCTTCCCATCCCATCCCTCCCTTGCCCTCTCTTCTTCCTGTGTAGGCCCAGAGCAGAATCAGCTTTCATTCATTTAACCTGCTAGATCTGGAAGAAAGGAGAAGTGTGGGGAATCCAAACAGGAATAAAAGACAATCGCATGTCCTGCCAAACGGCAGAAGAGACCGATTTGATGTAATGATGCGATGATGTAACAATGTAATGACGCAATGACGGGTGGGACCTGGGAAGGGAGGGCTGAGTATACACCTCCTGCCCGTGGGGTTCCTTTGGCTTAACTGTCAGCATCCCAGTGACGACCGATGCTCTAGAACCATACTTCTCAAACTACTTGTGGCAAAGAACCAGTTCTTTATTTTTAAATTTCTAACCTATTGCAAAATATAGCAGGAATGAATTATTAGAAAAATGAAAGGAAAATAGACGTACAAAATGAAAGCCCAGTTTTAAACACTAGTAGATCCAATGGAGATAAAACTACTCTGTCACATGGCTTAAAAATTTCTAAATTCTTACTCTCAATTTCTTGCCTCCTCACAGACTGGCAATTTGCAGACAGGTGCCAATCTGTAGATCATGCTTGGAGTAGCACTGGTCTAGAATGTTCCTGAAGTATGAGGTCAAGAAAATGGCCTCACGGAGGGAGCAGCTTTTAAAATCCCATGAACATTGGGGATTTGGTGTTAATTACCCCATTCATCTGTGCATTCATTCAACAAATATTTAACGAGGAGCAACTGTGTACCAGTCACTGTTGGATACCAAGGCTAATAAAGATTAATATAACGGGGCCCTAGCCCTCACAATGTTCACAGGCTGGAATGGGAGACAGCCACTTTGATAAATAATTAAGAGCTAGGGAAATTAGGTCAACAACAGACCAGGCACGGTGGGCATGGAGGCAGGAATATTAATCCTGCCTGAGACCAACGGGAAGATTCTACCAAGGAGGTGATACTTGTGCTGGGGTCTGGAGGCAGAAAGGCAGGTGTTCCATCCCCTGTGGCCAGCCAGCACTCAGGAAATGAATTAAAATGTGAAAGTGTTTAGCGAAGTGCCTGGCAAGCACGTTTGCTTCCGTGTTTGCTATTTTTATTATTAAATATTATAAATTAAATTAAATATTATAAATTATTATCATTGCCATTATTATTATCCACCTAGATCTACTTGGCACCATGCTTAACTTTCAATGTGGGCTGTGAAGGTCACAACAGGTAACTCAGTTGTGGGGAGGGAAGATCTGGCTTTGATCCCACTCCCTTTGTCAGAGGAAAGATTTGTCTGGAAGAGGTGCTTTGGGGGTTGGGTATTGAAGGAAGTGAGTGTGGACAGGTGAAGACAAGAGAGGGAGAACCTCAAGGCAGGAGGGTCCCTTGGAGACACAGTCTGAAGAATAAGTATGAGCCTGGTGGGAGCAGAGATGGGGTGGGGCTGGCCAGGGTTGCTGTGGCTTTTCTGGGCCCTTGGATAAGGGGCATGATGTTATTCATTCTCTCATTTAGAACAACAGATAATAATAATCATAAGGATTTGTATGGCAGTTTGCGATACATAGCTTTTTCACCTTTTCTCATTTAATCCTTATAACAACCCTGTGAAGGAGGTATTAACAGCCTCACTTTACAGGTGAGAAAGCTGAGCTCAGATGTTGGTACCTTGCCCAAGGTCCCACAGCTGGCTTTGGCACAGACAGGATTGGAGCCCCATGTCCCCAACTCCTGCTCTGGATATTTTTCCAGTGTACCGTGGAAAGGTGATGTGAGCTTAGCCCTCCAGGGAGCTGGGATATCACCTACAGGAGGCCCTGGCTCCAGGAAAACGATGCTCTAAGACTAGTCTTTCTTTTTTTCTTTTGTCTGTAGATGGGCAAAAGAGAGGAGTGGAGACAAGCCATGGGACAGAGCTTGGCAGTGACAGCAGGCAAGGGCGGGCTGCCCAGCCACAGAGGGCTCCTCCTCCTCCTCTCCCCAAGTCTGAGTCTGTATCAATCAAAGGCAGTGTACTTACCCTTGGCACAATTATCATATTTCTGCATTTATTAAGCCAAGAGGGCCACTGAAGTTTGTTTGTTATTTTTTAAGAAAGCTTTTTAAAGGTGCATTGAAGTAAGAAGGGTTGAGTGAATAAGAAGGCACCTTGGGAATATTTTGGAAGTGGAAACAGATTAGAAGTACCAGCCAGAAGTGCAGAGTAGAAAGGAAGGCACAAACCTTATCTTTGCAGAGAAATAGCATCCCTCTAGCCTAGACCAGTGGTTCTCACCTCGGGGTGATTTTGCTCCCCCACCAAGGAGGTTGGTGGCCACAGCTGGGGGAGTGCTACTGGCATTTAGAGGGTAGAGGGCAGGGGTGCTGCTAAACACCCTACAATGCACAAGACGGCCCCCCCAACAAAGAAGTATCTGGCTCAAAATGTCCATAGTGCCGACGTTGAGGAAACCGGGCCTCATCAATAGCTTGGTACCATGGACAGCAGAAACTCAGGCGGTGAATTTACAAGGTTATGATCCAAACCTAGACACCCCGTTCTGTCTGAAAATCACAGAAAGGCCAGGGGCCCCCACTCTACACTTGCTGAACTCCATCATTTCAAAAACGCTGGGCCCCAGGGCAGGCACTGGGATAATCCCACTGGTGAGGGTGGTTGGTAGAGCCAGGACTGGAGACTCTGGGGCCTTCAGTGAATGTTCTTCATCCCACCCCCATGTTAGTGCCCACCTCCCCCCTCACTTCTTTTATGTGTAGAGTTTGTCCATTTTTTCTTCTTCATAAAATCCCATTTTAGAGCTATAAGGGTTCTCACAGAAACCAGCTGTTCTAACAGGTAAGGTGCTATTATTTCCATTTTTACAGAGAGGTATATTGAAGTCTAGAGGTTAAATATACAATGTGCTTACCTGTTTCCCACAAGAGCTACAAGCTCCTGGAGGGCAGAGACTGCTTCCTGGTCACCCCCTCAGTGCCAGCCTCTGGCAAAGTCATGTCTTGGCAGATGCCAAATGAAGTGTTTCCGGTCAACGGGCAGTTTTACCAGTGGCTTAGGCCCACAGCTCCTGCCTCCAGGGCAGCACACTCTCTGTGCACCCATCCTCTTTTGGGTCCTTCTCACTACCATTAAGGCACCTCCCTTTTTTGGGGTTCAATATCCCCTGGATGGGGACACACCCCCCACCCTAGGCAGGCAGTTACAGCTTCCCGGCGAGGAGCCACAGCACCAGCCACAGCACCAGCCTTCCACTCCTTCCCTCCCCACACCCCACCAGCCTTAAAAAGGGCTCAGGGCAGAACAGCTTCCCCCTCCAGCCTCTTGGGAATGTCTTCACTGCCCCCAAGGAAGCCCACACAAAGGGCCACCCTGACTTCACTGACCACTTATAATTCACAGAACAAGACAAAGGGGGATTGAAGAGACATATCACCCAGGTACAAAAGTTATGTGGACCTCATTTGGACCTTGATTCTAGCAAATTAAAAAAACCCAAAAACCTATAAATAGACAATTGGAAATATGAATTCTGATTAGATATTTAATGATTTCAGGAACGGTTGTTAATTTTTAAAACTGTGACGATAGCATTCTGATTATGCATTTAAAATGAGTCCTTATCTTTTAGAGATACAAACTGAAATATTTACAGATGAAGTGACGTGATGTCCAGGATTTGCTTTCAATAATACAGGAAGGGAGGAAGTGGGTGAGGATATTGATGAAACCAGATTGGCCATGAGTTGTTAATTGTTGAATCTGAGTGATGGGTACATTTATGATAACATGTTGTCTATTTTTATATGCATTTAAAAAATTTATGGCATGTGGGAGCTGCCTGGGACAACTTAGGGAGGACACAGACCACAGTTTCCAAACCATTTTCTGTAGAACCCCAAGATTCCAAACAGATGCCTCCGGAACTCATACTGGAGGCGGGATAAGGGGAGGAGGTGAGGATGGGGAGCCAGAGGAGGGGGTGATGGGGCTGCACTTCTGTTCCCACCAGTTTTACATAGTGGAGTTCCATAGGAGACCTCATTTGGGAAAAGGGCCCTGCTCAGAGGCTGAAGCTATTTTCCCAAGACTAGGTGTGTTGGGGGCAGAGCTGGGCCGAGCCCAGACTCCTGTCTGTCAGCTTCCTGTGGTCTGTGCTGTTCCACGCTGCCTTCCTCAGGCACGGCTGCTGCCCATCGTCCCTGCCAGATTCAGTGGACCTGAGGCCTAAGTCCAGGGAGCTGTACTGGGATGGGGCTGGGCCGTGCCACCCCCGCCCTAGGTGGCTGAGGGCATGCAGGCTGCCTCCCTTGGTCCACCCATTGCCCAATGTCCACAGCCAGGCCTGTGGCTCAGAGCCAGTCTCGGCTTTGCTGCCTGCCATCTGGCCAGGCCCCAATAGTTCAGCTGGACTGGGGCCAGCACCTCCCAGGCATGCCTGAGCCAGAGAAGTGCTGACCAGGGCTCAGCCCGCTGGCTACACAGTGGCAGCTCATTCCAGAAGAGGAAGGCCTCCCGCTCACCCCTTCTCGAGTCCCTCCTGTATGAGAGGACTGGCCTGAGGCCAGCCAGACTGTTCCATCCCCATGTGGGCAGGGCCAGGGGGTAATAAAGGCTGAAGTTGTTGGGTCCCACCTGCCGGCCAGGTGCACCTGAGGCCAGGAGGGGAGGAAAAGGAGGTATTAGCTATGAGACTGCAGCAGGGGCCTATTAACAGGAAACAGCCGGGCAGGAGGTGAGAGGACGCAAAAGGAGAATGGGCATCAGCTGGTGACAGAGGCGGTCAGGAGCCTGTGGGGGGGGGTCTCCCATTTGCCCCTCCCCCCACTTCTACCCTCCACCCTTCCTCCTCTGCTCTGTGCCCAGGGCTGACTGGTGTGAGCGGCATCAATGGGCCTCCTCACTGCCCACTCCAGCTGGGCTTAGCCAACAGGAAGCCTGGAGCCTGGCTGGAGGAGGAGGATGAGGTTGAGTATTTTTCCCACCACCTCTCTCCCTGTGGGTTGGCCATGGGTTGGCTGTGGCCCTTGACTGAGGTCCCTGCCGCTCCCATGGGAGCCTTTCTCTATGACTGTCCTTCAGGGTTCTGGTGACCTCTTCCTCCTCTTGTCCTCTTGGACCTAAGGATCCTAACAGCTCAGTTCTTTCTGGCCTCAAGATGTTGCATGGTCCCTTGAGGTCTCCCCACCCTGTGCACATGTTTGTCAACAGTCCCTGTAGTTTGCCAACAGTCCCTTCTCAGATTATCTGGACACAAGTGGGTGTGGGCCATTATTTCCGCTAAGACCTTGGTGTTTGCGAATGTGAGCACACAATGAGGCTCTCTTTGCCTGTTAGCCCAGAGAACTGTAGGAATGGGAGGTCCCTGGAAGGTACATCCAGAACCAGCAGTAATAGTTATCCTTTAAACGAGAGACCCCTGACCACAGTTACCTCTGGGGCGTGAGCTTGGGGGCCGGGGGAGAAAGAAAAAGCGTTCATTGTATTCCCTTGTGTTCTCTTTGGATTTTTTCCCCACAAGTTACTGCTGTAATATAAAGGGGTCTTTTGGGGAAAAAAAAGTCATACACAAGAGGCTGAGAATTGTGGTTGCTTCCAAGGAGGGGACGGGGTAGCTGAGGATTAAGGCAGGGTGAGGAGCAGGGAAGAGACTCACTGGTCAACTTTTATCCTTTGATACCTTTGGAATTTTGTACCTTATGCATTCAGCATCTATTAAAAAACAAACACAAATTTAAGAAATCACTAACCTGTGTATAGTTCTTTTAGATAAATGAAACACTTTTACATGTAATAGCTCACTTAGTTAAGCGGCCATTACTATCCCAATTTTCAGATAAGGAACCTGCAGCGTGTGGACGACTAAAGGTCTGCCCCAAGTTCCTTAGTTGGTGGGAAGTGGCAGTGAGGCTCATACGCTGGGTTTCTGATCCTAAAGCAGGCTGCTGGCAAGGCTCTTGCCAAATATACTTCCATTACAGAAAAACAAATTGGCATTTTGATGTATGACTCAGTCTCTGGAAGGTTTGTTTATTGTGAGTCAGCCTCCCATTGGAGGCAGCTGAAACAATGGGGTTCCTGATGCTGCAAAAGCTGAGGCCCAGACACGGGGCTGAGGAGACCCCACCAAACCACAGACTCAAGGGGCTTCCTCAGCCACCTGCCACATCCCAATTCCTCACCTGGACTGTAGACCCTTCATCTTCATCTTTGGAAATTTTGCCTTAAACCTCACTCCCTCTAGGAAGCCTTCACCAGTGCCCCAGGCCAGCTCTGTGGGCTTCTCCTTTGCCACTCAAAACACCCTTGTCCAACACTCTGTCTCGTTCACAGCAACGCTGCTGCACACCTTGCCCTGGGCAGGCACACAGCAGGAACTCAATGGATACTTGTCAAATGAATGAGTAAACCAATGGCCAGGCCCCTGCTCCTGGCAGACCACCCTACTTGTGTCCTTTGCTACACCCTGTATCTGTGCCAGTCACACTTCTCATAGGGGAGCAGAGGGGTGGCCACAGGGGATGGGACCGGCTCCCCCAACCCCCTGTGGAGTCTGTGCTTGCCAGCTCCAAATCCTTCTCTGTCCTAGGATACAGTGTGGTGACCCAGCTGCCCATCTTGTTAACGAATGAGTGTTTGTCCCTTGGGGCATCCTGTCACCCTGGCTCTGATCTCCCACAAGGCCCTGGGATCTGAGGGGGTGTCTGGGGGTGGACAAGCCACTGGTCCCCATGCTGAGATGCCACTCCTGAGTGACTGAGCTCTGATGGATGGAGGGGGTGGCAGTGGGACAGGAGTGGGTTGTAGAGGCCTCAAGTGGCTCCTTGGCCATCTCTGAGCAGCACCACCTCTGATATTAACTCGGCAGAGCTGTGTCAAAATTACTCATTTCTGCATCTCCGCTGCCTCTAATCTCTCCCTGTGCATATCAGCGCATCCTCTCCCGACCTCCCCCGGCACTTCTCGGAGAAAGACAGGAAGAGACGGAGTTCCATGTTCTTTGGAGCTTGTTCAGATTTTCAATGAGCTGCAGCTCGCCTTGTGTCCTGACACTCACTGTCACCATCACGCTGCCCTGCCTACCTTCCTTCCCCACAACACCCCCTCCCTGCCAACTCCACCACTCTTCCAGCCTCCCCTCCTCCCTGCCCTGCCCCTCCCCCTCCACTCAGCAGCGGGATTTCTGCTCCTCTGTGAATTTCAGAATTCCTAAGCCCAGGGAAAGCCCAGCCCCACTAATGAGCTCAAGCTGACCTGTCTCCAGGCTGCAGCACTGAATGTATTAACCCTCCCTCCCACAGAGCCCTCATTGACTTCCCAAACACTTTCTCATTATGCAGTCAGCCCAGTGGAGCTGTTTCCTGGGCAGCTACTACAGGCAGGGCCCTGGGGCGGGTGGAGGGTGCTGGGCACAAGGTCCTTTCACTTGTGGAGCTGCAACCTTGTGGGAGCAGCTGCAGCGTCGTGGCTCCATGTGAGAGAGAGGGGCGGTCACCACTGTGAAGCGACACGAAGTGGCTTCTTGTCTGAGTCTTTCCACCAGCCAGCCGCATGACCTTGGGCCAGTCCCTTCCTCTCTCTGGACCTTGGTGCTTCTATCTGCAAATAAGGGCTTGAACTAGGTCAGTATTTTCCAAACTGAGGTTTGCAACCCATTACAGGATAGGGAGATAAATTTAGTGAGTTAGAACCAGCATTCAAAAAAAGAAAAACAAAACAGAAGTGACCATATCAGAGCACCGCACATAATAGAGGTAAACATTACATGAAGAAACTTCTTTCAGTTGTGAGTCTGTGTGTATATATATGTATCCATGTGTGTTTGCATATATGTGTACATGTGTGTGGTTGAGTGTGTATATACATGTACATACTTGTATATGTGTGTGTTTATGTGTGTTTTATGCATATGTGTGTCTCTGTGTGCATGTGCTGGGTCACAACAGAGTGGATTTCTTACTGTGGGTCACTGTCAAAAATATCTTGGGAAACACAGGTGTAAGTTTCTTCTGGCTCTAACACCACACGGTTTCAAATACCGTTAGATGAGGGACTGTGAAGGATTCATTCTAGCCGTGGAACAGGGACCACTTCATCAAAGAGATGGTGGCATCTGTACTCTCAAAGATGAGTAGGATTTCCACCAACAGAGAAATGTGGTGTGGGGCAGAGGGGAGAAGGGGAAACAGCATTCCGGGTGGAGGCACCATTGAGAGCAAAGGCCCAAGGTGCTTGATCTGTTTGGGGAACAGGGAAAAGTCCTATAAGACTGGGACAGAGGATGTACTGGGATATTCTATGGTTGGAAATGGCCATCATGTAGAGGCCATTGGCTTCCACTTGGGGGCTTTCTACAGTGATGGTGGAGAGCCAGATAAGGCTTTCAATATCCCAACAGCCCCATGAGGGACCCCCAAGACTCCATGCTTCTCCCTGTCTTCCAGGAAAGGACTTTTAGGCTCATTTATACTAAGGTGTGACTGACTGACAAGACTTTGTGAACAACCTATTTTATAGGGATGATTGGTGTTCTATTTTTGGCAAGCAGCTCTAAGGCAGAGGGATTTGGGAAGTTTTAGAGCTGGACAGGACTTTAAAGGTAACACTAAGTTGATTATTTTTCAGGGGAAAAATTAGCACCCAGGGTCTGACAAAGGACTGTCACTCTGCATGTGCTGCCCAAGGCCTGTGAGAGGATTTGCATGCCAATGTGTTGGCATTTCAGAGACTGACATTTGTGAGCACATCTGGGACAGAATACCTGCAGTGATAAGAGTGCACAATGTCTGAGACTCCAAGACATAAACAGATCGATTTATTTACTCTCTCCTTTTGCAGATGGGGAAACGGAAACCTGCAGAGAGGTGACAGCCCAAGGTGGCACAGTGGGCTAGAACTTATGTCTTACATCATCGTACTTCCTAGTGCAATGTGGGCCCTGTGTGCCATTGTGGGGTGAGTGTGGCACGAGCGGGTGGGGAAGAGGTAGTATTTTGGGAGGCGAACCTAGGAGTCCTCTGAGAAGGTGGCTGCCTACTCAAAAAGCCTCTTATTTACTCTTCGTCACTTAAAATAAAACAGCTCAGCCTGGCTCTCCTCCCCCACAGAAGGCGGCCTCCACCCCAGCTCGGTGGGATAATTCCTTGACAGTCACATTAGTGAAGCCTGCGTTAACTCCTGATGCTCCCAGCGCCAGGGCAGGACCTGGACACCGGGGTCATTCTCTCCCCGGCAGCAGCGCAGGCTGGAGGCTGGATGCTGAGAAGGGAAAGGTGAAGTTACAAGCCAACTATTTTTAGTCCAAGAATTGGTTGCCAGGAAAATTAAGCTAACTCCCCGCCGTATATCAGGGAAGCAACAGTGCTGTTTGCAGGGTTTAATTGTGGGAATTTATGATAAAATGTAACTTGTCAGCCACTGCTGTGCCTGGGGCTCAATCTCCTTGTCATCTGATTCTGAGCTGTTTCCTGACTCCTTGGGTGGAAGGGAGTCAGGTGGGGAAGACGGAGTGTGACCTGGGATCCTGGACAGCTCACAGCTGACCTCGCACCACCACGAGTGCCTGCACCCAGGAGGAGGCAGAGAGGAGGGAAGGGATGGAGGCTGTGCTGGAGGCAATGTGAAAGGGGTTGAGGCTGCTGGGCCCACAGTTGACAAGGCTCAACCTTGACTTTTCTTGGGGCTTCAGATCTGGAAATGGCTCCTGTGGGGACCACGCTGACAGCTTTTCCTCTTGCACGGGACAATAGCATAGGAGGCCATGGGCTTGGGTTGCAGCAGGAGTGTTTCCAGTTAGAAGGAGAACCTTTTTGACATGAGAGCATTGCAGGCAAAGAGGGGACAGTGTCTGGTCTCAATGGTCATTCTTCTTCCCAAAAGAGTGGGGGCGGGGGATGGGCAGACACCCGGCAGGGCCCACTGTGTCAGGCACAGTATGCAGCACCTTGATCTTATTTAATCTTCTGCCAGGAGGTGGCGGGGGGGTGCGGGGGTGTCTCCATACCCATTGCATGGATGAAGAAACTGGGATTCAGGTGAAGAGATTCACCTAAGGTCACACGGCAGTAAGGAGGGCAACTCCAGAGCTCTGCTCACCAATCCTTATTGACAGGGACCCCAGGAGCTGGAAGGAGGGGGCCCACTTCCCCTTTGTTCCTCCATGCCTAGAATTCTGGGGCAACAACACATTCATCCATCCATCTGGCCAGCCAGCCAGCCAACAAATGTGCCAGGTGCTGCGCCAGGCCCCTGGAAAACAGAAATAGAACATGGCGCCCACCCACAAAGAGCCCACATGGAGAGGTCATTTCATCCAGCCCCCAGCTCGTCGCCTCCTCTACAAAGACAGTGGTCTGCATTGCAAACAGCTCGATGAGGGAAGGGCTGCAACCTTCTCTGGGTCAGGAAGACTTAAGAAACTTCTGACGTCTCAGGTTAGGGATAGGGGAAGGACGGCCTGGACTCTCAGCATCTTGGGGGAAGGCTGGACTCAGGCCTACTTTCCTTATTTAGAAACCCGGAGTAATGATGCAGAACCACCTTATGGGAATGCTAAATGAGAACTAGAAGGTTGAATGCCGCCAGCCATGGGTTCAACTTTCCTGAGACAAGCTAAAATTGGATTGATAGTTACAGCAGGCACCCAGGTATACGGTTATTCTTTATAATTATTTTTATGTTGCATATACTGTGTTTTTGAATAGATAATGCAGAACTTGCACATAATGCAAAAACCAAAAGGTGCACGGGATATATTCTGCAAATCTCCCTCCCTGCCCTGCTCTCAACCACCTAATTCCTTTCTCCAGAGGGTCCGAGGTTATCAGTTTCTTGGTACATTTGCAGAGGTAGTCTATCCACATAAACAAGCAGTTGTGGCTGTATATTCTTTTTGTTTTGTACAACCATGCTCTTCTATACCTTGCTTTTTTTCCATTTAACAATTTATTTTGGAGATTGCTCCAAATCAGTCCATAAAGAGTGTCCCCATTCATTCCTTTTTAATGGCTGCACAATATTCCACTGATTGGATGAACCATGATCTGCTTACCTCATCCCCAGTGATAGGCATATAGGTGTTTCCAATCTTTGGCTCTTATAAGCAGTGCTACAATAAATAACCTCATTCATAGATGATTTGACATAATGAAGAGTCTATCTGAGCCAGGCATGGTGGCATGTGCATGTAGTCCCAGCTACTCAGGAGGCTGAGGCAGGAGGATCATTTGAGCCCAGGAGTTTGAGACCAGTCTGGACAACATAGGGAGATCCCATCTCAATTTTAAAAAAAAACAAGTATATCGATAGGATAAATTCTCAAAAGGGGAACTGCTGGCCCATGAACATGTGCTTTTATAATTTTGATACTTATTGCCAAATCTTTCTCCAGATAGATTGCACCAATTCACACTGCCTTGAGTTGTATTTCCCCAGAAGCAGACCCTGGGATTAAGACACAAGGGCAGGTAGTTTATTTGGGAGGTGATCCCAGGAAGACCCAGTAGGAGAAGCGAGACAGGGGAGAGAAGGAAGCCACACAAGTTACCCCCATGGGTGACTGGAGCTTAATGCCACCAAGGACCTCCAGCTGTCGAACACAAGAGCAAGGCCTGGCTCCTCCCTAGATCTCAGCTTACTTCTTTGTAAAATAAGGGTGTTGGACTAAATTCAATTGAAAAATGTGTATTGAGCACCTATTACATGCCGGGTGCTGGGGAAACAGAGTTTCTGCCCCCAAGGAGCTTTCTGTCTGGCAGAGAGAGGTACAAACAACCAACTCCATGTGACAGAAACGGAATGAAGTGGTATATAAGGGTTATGGAGGCACAAATAAAGGACTGGTTAATTCCCCCTGAGGGGGGAGTAGGGAAACAGTACTGAGAATTAAGAGCATTTGAAGTGGGCTTCAAAGGCTGAGTAGGAGTTTTCCACAGGGATCTCACTGATTTCTTCAGTACCTTCCAGTGCCAAAATTCTATTCCCTAGTCCACCTCAGCATTTCTAGACTGCACCCTACAATACTCCAAGATATAAATTAAGTGCCCTCAAGAAAAAAAAAGTTACCTGATGGTAGAGGTTTGGGAAGCAGCAAATTAAAATTAAATAGATTTCCCTTGCTGTAGGACTCCTCAGAGCCCTTACTGTGCCCACTGCATTGTGACTGTCTAGGAGGGGCCAGAGAAGAAGGGCTTCCCTGCCTCCCTCTTCTCATCTTGGGGAGTTCCATGCAGTGCAGGAGGAAGGGAGATTTCCAGCTCAGTGTGGGCTCTGGCAGCTCCAGCCCCTCCCCAGGCCTCAGGCACGCAGGTCTGGCCTGGCTCCCAGCCCCTGCCTGCCATGCAGATGCTGCTGGCTGACTCTCCACCCACCCAGGCAGACCTTTACAAGCCCAGAAATCTCCAGAGGGCCCATTTCCTGCCTCCCTCCCTACCAGCAGCAAAGCCCTGTGTGTGTTAAACAGGCCTGCCCCCCAGCAAGGCTCTGAGATGGGAGAGCTGGGGGCTGGGTGGGAAACTGAGCAAGAAGGTGAGTGTACCTGCCAGCAGCCAGCACCTCTCAGGCGCCCATGTCTGACCTGCCTGCATCAGGACAGGCTGCTTCTGCTGTGCCTGCCCCCATGCTGCACCCAGCCAGGGCAGGCATTTCTCATTCTGCTGGGCTGCACAGGACCCCTGCAGCCAACAGCTCTTATCTGGAAGCCCCATCTCTGGCTCAAGGGAGAGCAGAGCTGGACAGGAAGGGAAGTCCAAACCAGGGGAACACAGACAACCTCCGCCTTTCCTCCCTCCCTCCTTCTTTCCTTCTATTTAGCCATATACCTATCGATCCATCCATCCACCCACCCATTCATTAATACAAAGTGCCTTGAGCCCCTACT
Organism: Daubentonia madagascariensis; assembly: GCA_023783475.1. NCBI lineage: Eukaryota > Metazoa > Chordata > Mammalia > Primates > Daubentoniidae > Daubentonia > Daubentonia madagascariensis. The sequence goes on from JAKFHU010000487.1 coordinate 17,463,748, forward strand.
CTGTACCAGTCACTCCAGAATTAACAAAGCCTATTGCTGGCAAAGGATTCCTTCCTTTCCTCCCTGCCCTGTGATTTCTTTCCTTCTCCTTTATTCCTTCCTTCTCCCCCACACCTCGCTCTACCTTTCTGATCCCTACCTCCTCCTGGCATGCACTGAGTGCTTGTTACATACGGAATTCCAGCCTTGGCCCTCTGAAAGGGATTCCAAGCACAAGGACTTTCATGGGGAGCCTGACGCCCACCACGCTGGGTACCCCAGGCAGAGGAGACACGTGTAGGCTGCTGTGTTCCGAGGATTAACTGTCAGGCAATTGGCATTTTACCTGCTCAGACAGGTACGATGAAGGAGCAGGGGCATAGGTGGACCCAGAGAAGGGAATCAAACATTACTATGAGCTTACTATGTGCTGAGCACGTGCTAAGGGCTGTTATATATAGTACCAACTTCCTTGGCCCCAAAATGCAGAAAGTGGTGTTATTATCCACATTTTTACCCATGAGGAACCCAAGGCTCAGAGAGGTTTTGCAGTGGGCCCAAGATCACACAGGAGTGAGTGGACACCAGAAGCTGTTGACTCCAAAGTGGCTGCTGCTTGGAGGAGCGGCGCTGGAGCAGCAATGAAGGAAGGTGGTGATGGGCTGGACTGCTGGGCAGGCTGTGACCTGAGGTCAAGGGCAAGGGTGAGTCTGCAGGAGGCTGGGCTGGAAAGAGCACGGAGCTGAGATGGGGGTTGGAAGGGGTTAGCTGAGCAGAGCTGCTGGCAAGAGGAGAGGGTGCAGCTGGCTTCCCAGAAGTGGCTCATCAAAGACCCCATGACAAAGATTTCTGGCTGAGGGAGCGGAAGGGACACCAAGGAATCCTTGCAAAGGACACCGAGACTGCAGAACATAAGCTTCTCTGCTTTACCTGCTGCAGGTTTTGTCATGTGTATTGATTTTCTTTTAATAAAATCCATTCTGATATTTTAAAAAAGAAAAATGAGAAGGAATGCCCACGGAGACAGGAAGCTCAGCGGCAAACTGTCTGGTTTAGTCCCAGTCCCCTGGAGTAAGGGGGTGGCCCCTCCCCACTGGGTGCAATAGGGTGCTGGGGGTGGGCGAGCGGGCATGAGAAAGACTTCAGTCCCTGCCCACTCCTTCCCTCCCACAACCCACCCTACCCCTGCTCAGCCGTCTGCACGGGCTCCCGGCAGCCCTCGGGTCACCCACCTTCCCCTGCCTGATGCTGGGGGCCTTTCCCACGCCACTTAGCAGCTGTGCAACCTAGGGGAACCACATCACCTCTCTGAGGCTCACCTCTTCTCCAAAACGGGGAATAATGCCGCTTTGTGGATACTCTGCCTACTCCGCAGGAATGTTGTGATGACAGTAGATAAAAGTGCTTTGTGGGAATCTAAAAGTCTCCTCCAGAGGCAGGGGATGAGGAGCTGCTGCTCCCCGCCCCGCAGGGCAGGCCCCCCACTTCAGGCGTCTCCCTCACTGTGCGCTCCTCGCCCCTCTCCTTTGCTCTGGTCCACAGCCCACCCATGTTCTGTTCCTGAGATGGGCGTGGCCCCTGCGAGGCGGGACAGTGTCCTAGAGGGGCTGGCTAGTTTCTTTTTGGCCACCTGTCTGCAAATCAAGGAGCTGCCACCACAGAGCATGAGCCAGAGGTGCCGTTTATTTTTCAGGAACAGGTAACTGAACTGTGACAACTCCTACATTTCTATTCTTAAGTAGATTTTTTTTCATAAAGCAGAGACTTGTTAAAATGATGGTACAAATACTTATCTAACACCTCTCTAATTGCCCGTTAAATTTAAGATAAAATCTCCTTTGGAGTGAGATTTAAAGTAACCCAGATCCCTGAGTACAGATGGGTGCCCTCCATCCAACAAAAACTGTTATAAATCTCTGCTCAACTTAATTCTGGCTTCTCCCTTAGCCTCTCTGGAAGTCTGTTAGTTATCAAAATCCGTGGTTCTGGACCTATCCACAGACATTTGCAAACAGCTTGCCATTTTTCTTTTTAAAAGGCCTTTCCACAGACCTCTTCCCTGCCATGCTAACTGAGCCATTCACTACTAATTGTCTAGGCAGGAACTCACCTGCCTCCCTCCCCCCTCACCTTCCAATTCTTTCTTCCCAGGAAGAATTTGGCCTTTTTTTTAAAAAAATAAATCATAATGTATCTGAAAGATTCATCATACCTGGTCTACGGTCTCCTAAAATTCAAGCCTTTCAATCAGGAACACTCTCAGGCCCATGGGACAGCTTCCTGGAAGCAAAGCCCAGACTCTTTGTGAGGGGGTGGAGCCCTCTGTCCTGCCAGCCTGTCTCCCACCACATCCCATGATGAACCTCTTAGTTGGCCTCACCAAGCTCCCTCACGCCATTTGCCTCTACTGTGTCCCCTGTCTAGAATGCCCTTCCCTACCATGCTTCCTTCAAGGCTCAAAACAAATGTCACCTCCTGCGGAGAGCTTTCCAGAACCCTACAAATTAGCATGAACGCCCCTGTTGTGTCCCTTAACACTCTGCCTAGTGACGTGGTTAGGGGCGTGGACTCTGGATCAAATCACCTAGGTTGCCACCGCTGCCCTGCCACTGTTTTCTATGACCTTGGTGAATTGCTTAACCTCCATAAGCCTCAGTTTCCCCTTGTAAAATGGGGATGATAATAATAGTAGCTACCTAATAGGGTGGTTGTGAAAATTAAATGTAAGCTGTGCAATCAGCCTGATGTATGACAAGAGTTCCCCAAATGGCAGCTGATTTCGATGGCCCTGGCTGCAGATATTTGTATAAACGTGTTTCTCCCACTAGGGAGTGAACCCCCTGAGGACATGGACCATGCCTCGTTCATCTTGCAGCTCAGTGTCGACTTTATCCATACAGCTTTCTTTGAATGCTCCAACCCTCCTGGTCCTTTCTGTTCCTGGGAAGGGCCATCATTTGTTCTACCCCCTCTTCATTAAGATTATGTTTGGGTACAAATGACAGAAAAACAAAAACAGTGTGGCTTGAAGGAGACAGAAGTCTGTTTCTCTTTCATGCATTAGTCCCAGCAGGTAATTCCAGGCTAATATGGTGTTTCAACTTTAGGGCCTCACATCTTATTGCTCTGCCAGGTGTGACCCCAAATTCATGATCCAACGTGGCATCACCCATGCTCTTGGCAGCCTATGAAAGAAGGTTCTGGAGGCTCTCACAGACCTTCCCACTTACATCCATGGGCCAAACTTAGTCACATGGCCACACTTACCTGCAAAGGATGCTGGGAAATGTAGGCTCTAATTGGGGCAGCCAGGTACTCAACTAAAATTCCTGTTTCTATAGAAAAAGGGGAGAATGAATACTGGTGAAAAATCAGCAATCTCTACCGCCCCACACAATTTAACTCTTAATTTTTCTTTTACTTTTTTTTTTCCCCCCAAAAGCCTATAGCAGCACCTGGTAGTCCTACGCAGTCTCCCATCCAAATACTAACCAGGCCCAACCCTGCTTAGCTTCTGAGATCAGACAAAATCTCGCGCATTCAGGATGGTACAGCCATAGACTTCTTTTACTTTTTTAATTTAAAATTTTAAAAAATTTTAACTGTGGTAACATAAAATTTACCATTTTAACCATTTTTCAGTATCTAGTATATTTTTCAGTAGTATTAAGTACATGCACATTGTTGTACAACAATCTCCAGAACTCCCATTTCATCTCGCAAAACTGAAACTCTGTACCCATTAAACAACCAGCCCCCGTTCCCCTCTTGCTCCAGCCCCCTGGCAACCACCATTCTACTTTCTGTCTCTATGAATTTGACTATTCTAGGTACCTCATATGAAATTCTAGGTATTTGTCTTTTTTTGACTGGCTTATTTCACTTAGCACAATGTCCTCAAGGTTCCCCATGTTGTAACATGTGTTAACGCTTAATTTGATGGAGTCCCAGTAGTAATTTCTGCTATTCCTTGAGGTCGGACTTGCCTTCCCACTAGAACTGAATATCCTCACTCATTTGACAAAATTGTGTTGAAGGATTAATATGTGTCAACTGGAATGCCAGGTGCTGGGACAGCAGTTTGGGGCAAGGGCAGTGTTTTAGACTCCTCTTTGCCCTACAGCACCTTTACAGGGTGGTACTGGTTCATATTGCTGCTTCATAAATATTTGTCCCATGATTGAAAAGTCAGGCTAGTCTATGATCCCTGTGATTCTTCAGTGTTTTAATTAGGGGACATTTAATCAGAGACCCCACAGATCACCTGACCTACCTTCTCTCATGCCTTTTACCTGGCTGGCTTTCAGCTTTAGACCCCCTGCCCCTAGCCCTGTCCTGTGTTCCCTGAAGGTCCTCTCTGCAGTGGGGAGGTCAGGGTTAGCTTCTGGCTCTTGAGTGGGTTTGGGGAGAGAATAGGCAGGGGAAGGTGGGGACAGAGAGGCAGATGTGCCCTTCAAGGAGACCTCCACAGCCCCCACCCATCTCGTTTCTCTGCCTCTACTCTCAAAAGGTAAGTGTACACCTCTAGAGGCACACGTGAGTTGTACCTTAATGCACCTGGCCCTGTACCCAAATACATCTGGCCCTATACCTGCATCCCCTGAGGAAACCTGTTAAAATAGAAACAAACAAACAACAAAACAGAAAAAAAAATCCCTGGGCCCCACTTCAAACCCATAGAATCAAAATATCTGAGGAAGAGGGACCAGAAATCTAACTTTCTAAACCGTTCCCCTGATGCTGCTGATGCTGTCAGCCTGGCACTGGTAACCACTAGTATAGAGAGGAATTGAACAGCCCTGGCTCTAAAGTCAGTTCCAGCACTCATTTGCTATGAAACCTTAGCCAAGTTACTTCATCCCAACACCTGCCTTATACAATGGCATTGAGAATTACATGAAATGGTGCATAGAAAGCTTTCAGCACAGTGCCTGGCGTGCCCAGACCCTAACAAACGGGGAGCTGAGGTTGCAGTTATTACTACAGCATTAACTATTATTCTTATTATTACTCAAACACCTGGCATAGCCTGCTCTGAGGACTGTAGTTCTAAACAGCTCTGGTGCTGTCGCCCGGCAAGGAGAGGGTGCCCTAAGTTGAGGGCCAGCTAGATAAATGGTAGCAATGGGCCTATTTGCTAGACGCTGGGCTCAGTGATAGTAAGAGCTCCAGGGAGACCGGGAAGATGAAAGGAAGGGACTCGCCATGCGGATGCTATTATCCTGCCGCAGCAACGTCTGCCAAACCCTCTTACCCCACTCACTCCGGGCACAGCCACCCAGCAGCTTTCTGCAGCAGTGGCAGAGGCTGTGAGAAGCTTCAAGGCAGGGAAATGTTCAGGGGAGTCCCTCTGGAGCAGGGCACAGCTGGCAACACTCCAGAGCCCCTGTTCCTGGCCGGGAGAGGGAGGGAGTCCCTGGAGCAAGGTCTGTGGGGATGGAAGGATGGAGGGCCACACTGGGCCTGAGAGAGATATTGCAGGTGCTATACAGGTCTCAGGTGTTGGTGGCAATGTTGCCTCCTCCAGGCTGAGTTCAGGGGTTCCCTGCACATTCTACCTCCCTGGCAGTTTCTGCTGTGATTGTTCATTTGTCTGCCATCCCCACTGGAGGACAGCGACTTGTCTAACCTCATCTTGTACTGGTGCCCCTCAGTCATGCATGCCTGCTGCACTGGCCTCCTTTCTGTTCCCCGAACCCACTGAGTTGTTTGCGGCCCCAGGGTCTTTGCACTAGCTGTGTTCTCTCTTGGCTCCTGGCTCTTTCTCTTTAGTCTTCAGGTCCTACTAAAGAGCCCTCCCTGCATTGCCCCTGTCCAAAGGAGGCCACCCAACTGTTCTTCATCACAGCACCCTATGTATTTCCTTTATAGCACCTGCACAATCTAGAGCCATCTTGCTTATTTATCTATTTACTTGTTTATGGTCTGTCTCCCATGGAGAGGAACATTTTAGGCGCTCAATGCATATTATTGAATGGTTTGATTTTCTAGTTATCTCAGGCCTTGGCACCTGGCATGGTGCCAGGAACCTGAGAGCTGCCTAATAAATGCTTATTGAATGAATAAATTACATCGTCAGTCACTCCTGAATTGGTTTATTACCAAGAAATCTTTGAGTGCTCCTAGACCTAGAAATCCATTTCTTCAACAATATTTATTGAACCACTATATGCCAGGCACTGAGCGAGACTCAGAGGATACAGCAGAAATCAGGACAGAAGCCAAGTCCATTCGTGGTCTAAATTACAGAGGGGAGGAGGGTAGGCGGGGAGGGGGGTTCTCCGGACATGCGTATAGACACTCTACGTCTCCTTTTCCTCCCATCCTTTTCCCTGAATTTATCCAACATGCTGTCATCCTTGTCGTCTGTGATTGTGAGTTTCCTGAGTTTGCTGGCAGGGGTGTGGAGGAGTCAGAGGAGGAGTCAGAGGAAATTGCTCTCTGCTGGCAGGATCAAAGCAGCGAAGCTCAGAGATAGAGCTTCTCCCCCCTCCATCCCCATCCCTCTGCTTCCGCCCACCTATAACTCAGCCAGCCCGCAATCAGCCACCTTCATTACGAAGACTGATGTTCCACAGACAGGGATCCAAGAAAGCTTTTGCTGTGTCTGACTTTCGTGGTGGGAATTTAGAGCCCTCAGTAACCAGATCAACATATCTCCGTTACTCTGCACCAGCAAGCCAGGCGGAGGCAAAATGTTCCCAGGAGGATGGGGAATTGGTCCTGGGGGCCTGGGACAGCCCGCTGGCAGAGCAGGCTGAGCCCCAGGGGTGGGCTCCCCTGCCAGTGAGGGGACTGAGAAGCACACCCAACATGAGGCCAGGCCTGGGGCAGATGGGAGGCAGGGAGCGGGGCTGGAAACGGTGAGCGCTGCCTGTGTGTAATGAGGGAGGAAGCCCTAGGATCGCCCCAACACAGACCCTGGCTGTGGAGACGGGAGAAAGCAGGGCACTTCCAGAGACCCCGCGTGCCCAGGGGCTGAGCGACTCCAAAACACTGAGTTCACATTCTGCTGATTGGCTGGTCCCCCAACTCTCCAAAGCACAGCTAAACCCACAAACAGCCACTTGAGCTGAGCAGTTTATATTTCAGGGCCACCCCCTCCCGGTCAATTAGGCCCTCAGCCTGTGGGAATTAGTGATGCCCGTGACCCTGGAGCCTTCTTCTGTGTCCTTCATCCCACCGTATTTCCCAAGCAGCCCCTGGGGTCCAGGAGAGGACCTCTGCCCAGAAATGAAAAATCTCTGCCTGGAAAATTGGCCCCAGACTCTGACGTGCCAGGGCTGGAAGGGGCCTTGAGATCTGTGGTCCACCCCCCTCACTTACAGAGAGGTCCTGAGGCCCCGCGAGGCCAGAGACCTGCCCAAGGGTGGGTGCTGGAATCCGGAATCTCACCCCACAGTTCTTTCTATTCTATGCACTGCCCAGCACACAGTAGGCGCTCTGTATGTAGTGGTTGAATAACTGAATACCTTGAATGACGAATGGTTGGATGGCTAGATGGGTGGATTCCTTGTAGATGGGTAGACTGTCTCATATCTTTAGAAAAGGGTCAAGTACCTCCTCCGGATTTCCTGTGGGGAGGTTAGCTCCACAGACCACACCTTGGAAATTTATGAATAAACCAAATGATCAATTAGACACCACCCAGAAGTGCATAACACACTACACCGCAGCGACCAAATTGGCTTTGGGAATGGCAAACTGTGCCAGACCAATTTAATTTCCTCTCCAGTGATAGTGACGGACTCCTCAGGAGGGATGAGAAGGAGCTGTCATCGATCTTGATTTCAGGGCAGCCGTTGGTTCTGTCCTACATGACATTCTCATCAACTTGCCAAGGAAACACTGTCTGTTCCAGCCTCCCCTGGAGGTGAACAATCTGCTCTGAGGCTTCACCCGAGGCCCTGTCCCCACGTCAACTCCCCATGAACACCGGCTTCCCATTCAGATACCGCCTGGGCATGCCTTCGTGCAGGGGCCTGCCCGTGTGTGCTCACACATGGAAAACATGAAAAGGGCTGAATGCAGACACACACACACACGCATGCGTGGCTAGATACAGGTGTGCACAAGGCACACGAATGCACACACATACTTGCAAACATGCGTGTGTGGTGCCGAGTTCAGCATGCCCGGTATTGGCCATACATAAGCCCAAGGGGGCGGCGATTGAGCCTGAGGGGTGGGGAAGCGGGCAGGAAGGGGCTGAATTGTTGATCAACTGCGGGATGTGTGGTCTACAGAAGCGCTGTCCGATGGAAATAGAATTCCAGCCACGTATATAATGTTAAATTTTCTAGTAGCCACATTAAAAAATTAAAAAGAAAACAGATGAAATTCATTTTAAGATACAGTTTTGCTCTTTGCTCTTTCTATTAACTCAATATACCCTAAATATAATCATTTCAATGTGTAATCAATAAAAAATTATTAATGAGATATTTTATTCTGTTTTTGGTACAAAGTCTTCATAATGCAGTGTGTATTTTACACTTATAGCACATCTCAATGGGGACGCTGAATGCAGGCACAAGGATTTCATTGGATATACTAGATCTGCATTTAGGGTTTGTTAAATTTACAGTTGAGAAGGTAAGGTTCACATACCCAAATTTTTCCAAACATATTTAAAAGTTTTTCAATAACTGAATCGAGTTATCAGCTTTTAAATCTAGATTAATGTAAATGCAAATTTTAGTTCCCCAGTGGCACCAGCCCCATTCCAAGTGCCCCACCGCCCCTGGTGGCCTCTGGTGGCTGCTGGCTCCCATAGTGGGCAGCAGGCGTGACGCCTCAGCAGGTTAGGCAGGCTCGAGGGGGAAGGGTGACGTGAAAGGGTTTCAGTAGAGAGGTGGGGTGGTAGAAGGCTGGGCTGGAGGGGAGAGGGGGCAGGTGACCACAGGCTGGGCTGGGGCCCTGACAGGGGACGTGAAGAAAGGGAGGGGGGTGAGGGACCTGTGAAGCTGGCAGCTGCAGGCTTTCCTAATCGCTGCTGGGGGCGGGGGTGAGAAGCAGAGGTAACCTGAGGCTGCAGGTGGTATCGGTAGCCTCCTGTGGGCATCTCCCAGCCCCCAGCACATGGCCTCACACCCCTTACCTCTCCAGGAGGAACCCTGGGGTTGCCTATGACCTTGGCTCTTCAGTCACAAGTCTCCCGCCTCAGTCCCTGTCCGGAGCTCCCCTCACCCCCACCTTCCGGTCCCTAGGACCGACCTGCAGCCATATGGGCAAGCTCTTGCTGGCTCCGGCTCCAGCTCCAGCTGTGCAGGTTCTGTCCCTGGAGGGTTGGCTGCCTACACCTGGATGGGCCCCAGTGACTTCTGTACCCTTGGCAGAAATAGGGAAGGACAGGGAATTGCCTTGGGGGTGGGTTTAGAGAGGCTCTGGTTCAGGAAGTGCTGGATTTGAGGGACCTGAGAAAGGTTCTGAGGAGAGTCCAGCCGGTGGCTGGGGACGCTGGGCTGAGCTCTAGAAGGGAAGCAGGCAGAAGACTGGGGCCGAGGAATCATCTCCACAGAGGACGTCACACTGCCAAGCACACGTACAGGCTCACGCTCCTTCCCAGGGCGCCACTTCCCCTCACCCCTGCCCTTCTCCCCAGACCTGCCCCAGCGACGGGTTAGTTCCCTAGTTCCTCCCTGAGCACCAAACTACTTCCCAAATTGGGGTTCTAGAAGGGTATTGGTCTGGACGAATGGGGGTGCCGGGGCTTAGGAGGACCATGGCGGAGGAGTCTGGGGCACGGGGAGGGTTGGGTCGACAGAGTCCCTGGCACGTGCACATGCCCAGCCCCCCAACTCTGGTTATCTGTGGATGCATGACACACACAACCCCAAAATTTAGTGGCTTAAAACAATTTGTTGTTGTCATGTCTCCCAATTCTGTGGGTCAGGAACCAGGGTGGGGACAGCGGGAATAGCTCCTCCCTGCTGAGATGGCTCAAGTGGCTGGGAGCTGGAGCAGGTGGTGGGGCACATCACTAACCCCCATCCCCCAACGGTCTCTTCTCGTGGCCACCTTGGGCCTCCCCACTGCATGGCGCCTCAGGGCCCCAAGAAAAAGAGTCTCCAGAGGTCAAGCAGAAGTGCAAGGTTCTTGGGATGTTGCCTTAGAGAGCCTGAACATCACTTTTTACAGGTCAAGCGAATCTCTAAGGAAAGCCCAGATTCAAGTAGAGAGGAGGCACAGATTCCACCTCTCGATGGGAGGGTGACGAGTGTGCTCAGAAAGGAAGGAATGCAGGCAGCCATCGTGAGCACGAGCTACCACCGGCCACCAGCCCGAGTGCAGCAGCTGTGTGTTTTACCAGCTCTCCCATGTTTGTCAACCTGACAGCCTTCTGCACTGAGGCCACAGACCAAATGACACATTGAAGGGCTTGTCTTACCTACTTAGCTGCAATAGAAACCCCTTGAAGTTGAGACTGTCTCTTTTATGCCTTGCTGCCCTGGCTTTGACATTTTGGGTGTTTTGTTTCCCCCAAATCAGTTCTCCTCACCTCATCCCATCCACCTTCTGTGCCGGCTACCCACAGCTCCTAGGAACATCCTTGTTGGGTATCCTCGTCCCTGGCCCGCTGGGATGGAAAGAGGTCTTAGCAACCCTCCACCAGAGCCCAGCACAGATGGAGGAGGAGGACGGAGGAGGAGCCCTGGCAGGCCTTACCTGGAAGAGTTGTGGGTGCTTGTGGCCTCCTGGATTTATGCTCTTCTCGGGGACACATGCCATCTCTGTTCCGAGGCCATCACTGCTGCATTTCAATGTTGTCCTGGCCTTACAATGCAAACTGTGTTAGAGAATTACATTGTTCCCGGGAGAAAATTAAAGAAAGAAAGACAGACAGAAAGGGGAATCGGAATAGTAGGTCCTTTAAATAAACTACTCGTCAAAATATGACGTCAAAATGATGATGGCTAGAGTAGGTCTACATTCAGATCCTTGTGTAGAAATACAGGCAGTTGTGCACCGAGAAGGCGATGTACCCAAAGGCATGCCCCTGGCGGAATGCCAAGGAAAAATGAGCCTGAGCCGTGCAAGGCAGAAACTGCTGATGGAAAAGATGATTTCTGCTCGGGAGGGCAGGGGCCTGCCTCTGTCTGGATCCCTTTCACTGCTCCACAAAGAGTCCTTTCTTCTTCCCAGGCCGTACTAAATAATAACAACTGGGGACTTTTCTCGCCCTGATTTCTGAGCCGCTTCAAGTGTCACCTGGTTACCAATAAAATTCATACCTGGAATAGTGTCTTTGACCTTAGGCCAATCTGCACATTGCCTGGCCCTTTTGCAGGATTCTGGGAGAAATAGCTTGGTTTGGAGATATGATAAAGGTTGGGTCACGTGCGTGTGGAGGATTTTTGTAGAGTAAATAGTTTTTCCTTTTGGCTGCTGTTAGCTAGGGAAAAGCGTGTTATCCAGAAGGAAGTACACAAGCTCCCCTCCCTCTGCACTCCCGGCCACCACGGCCCAGGCTTCTCCAGTGTTTCCCTGCTCTGCAGCATGGGCTGTGTCCTCTGGGTGCTGCTGCACTTGGTCTCCGCCCACCTGTCTTTCACACCTACAGTCTTGCCTCGTCCTGCTCTTGGTCTCTTTGTTCACCTGAGCATGCCTTGCTGCCCTGGCTTTGACATTTGAGGGACTTTGCTTCCAGAATCGGTGCTCCTCACTTGGTCCCACTGGCCTTTGGCCACCCATCCCCTGAGTGACACTATGTCTTACAGAGTGGGGTGGTAGAAAGGACCCAGCTGGCTTGGAAATCGGGGCTGGATTCGAATTTAGGCTTCACTACTCACTAGCTGTGGGACCCAGGCAGGGTATTTAAGAAACTTCAACTTCTGTTTCCTCATCTCTAAAACAGGGATAATAAAACCCTCCTTGCAGGGCTGCGGTGAGGATTACAGTTCTCGAATGGCAAGGGTCTGGCCCTCTGAAAGCACTGAAAAAATGACAGCTTTTGTTACTCCCCTCACCTTTATGGGTGATGGCGGTGGCAGGCAGTCACCCAGTGCACGTGAGCTACGAACTGTCTGGCCAAGGCCTCTGTAAACAAGCGCATTTAATTGCATGACCTGAGGAAGCCAGTTGAGAGGGTGGGAAAGGAGCGATCTAACAGTCACTGGACTCCTATGTCTTGGGCATTTTGCTGGGAGCTCCAGTTATCTCCTTTAATCCTCCAAGAGCCCTAGGAGGGAGGCTGTACTATTATGCTCATTTTACAAAAGAGGCAGGAGTTAGGTCTAGATATAGAAGGCTGCAGAGCTGGGATCCAAACCCAAGAGTGGAACTGGGACCAAGGTGAAGAAGGTTGGATTCCAAAGGAACCAAGAAGATAACAAGTGACTTGATGCAGAATCTACCCGAAAATGCCCCCAATCTGGGAAAAGGATGGGGCGGGCTGACTGCAGACGGAAGTGGAGCAGCCCCCATTGTGGGGTGGGGCAGCACAGAAGGGCCAGGGAGGCCTTTGGAGGCCTGTGGGGTCCATGTCACTGCAGCTGGCACAAGTTCTACACGTCAAGACTTGATAACCCACCTGTCAGCGCAGCACAGGCTTCCAGAACAGGGAGAGGGCACCTATGTTAGGAGGCAGGAGCAGGAGGCAGTGGTGGGGGCAATAGCAAAGGGCCCTTCAGCCTCTGGGGACAGCACACTCCAGCCTTTGCAGCCGTCCCCGCCCCACTGCCTGCTTCTTAGTTCCCTGTCTTTCTTCCTTCCACCCTGCAGCTACCTCCCGCATCTCTCATGCTTTTCTCACCAACTCTCTGAACTTCTGACAACATGCCCTCCTTCCTCCCACTGGGGTCTGAGGCTCAGAGAGGTGCGTCCCTGGCCTGGAGACACATGGCAAGTCCACCACCTGGACCTGTCTTCAGGCATCCTGAGATTCTGTCCCCTGCCCTTTGTCCTAGTTGGGCTGCTGCCTTATCCTTGGGAGTGAATCTGTTCCCTCCCCTAGAGGCAAGATGGTACGGCCCCTTAAAATGACAATGTCTGTCCTCCCATTATAGGCCAGAGCCCCACTGACCGGCTCTTACAGAACCTTTGCAGCCTCAGGGGAATGTGAGTTATCTCCAACCTTCCCAAGCTGTGAAGCCAAAATACAGAAATAAAGGCCTTTCCTCAGGGGCCCTTAATCTCTTGGCAGATCATGGTGGAGGAGCCCTCTTTCCCTTGTCACACCTGCCTGGCTCAGGTTTAAAGCTGAGGGCACAGCAGACAAAGAGGGCAGTGGGGCCAGTGCAGACAGAGCTACCATGGTGTCTGCTGAGTCCTGCAGCCCCAGCCTGGCTAGCACGAGGGGCAGGGGGGCAGGCAGGCATTTGGAGGCCTGTGGGGTCTGTATCACTGTGGTTGGCATAAGTTCTACACATCAATACTTGTTAACCCATGTGCCAGCTCAGCCCAGGGCTCCCGGGTCCAAGGCACCTGCACCAGGAGGCAAGAGACGGTGGTGGTGGGAACGCAACATAAGAGGGGTAAACATGGGCTTTAGCATCTTTAGCACAGGCTAAATACCCTCCTCCCCAAATCCCAGGGGCTAGGGGATAGAAGGTAGAGCCACTGCAGTCTCAGCCTCTTAGAGAGCATACCCGAAGCCCTGGCTCTCCTACACCGCTGCCCCGTGACTGGGCAAGCTGTTCCCAGGAGTCCCCTGAGAGTTCCCGAGCAAGCACTGGGGCCTCCTGGTTTGGGATTAGAGGAAGATGTCATACTAGGAGACACATCCTTGGTGCTGAGTAACCCCCAGACTTGATGACAGTCATTCATCACCCTCATTAACGGGCTGCCTGGTCTTATGCAGCCACATGGGACAAACATGGCCGGGTACACCCACCCAAAACCCTGGGCAAGGAGCTTCCCACAGAACTGGAGGACAGAAGTCCTTGGAGTTTGAAAGAGAGGCAAAAGAGGCAAGCTGGACAAGTTCCCATCCAGCCTTGTCGTCCCCCTTGGCCAGAGCTTATTCTTATAAGAACATGCAGAGAGCCAATATGACTGAGGGGTTAACACTGGGCTTTGTTTTCAAGTGTCTTTAGGTTCAAATCCTGGCTCTGCCACTTCCTACAGGTAACCTTCCCTCTCTGCGCTGCCTGGTCCTTACCTGTTTGAAGGTGAGAACAAGAGCAGTTTCACAGAGTTCCCACGCAGATCAAGTGGGGTCAAGCTGTAAAGCCCCTGTGCACAGAAGAGGGTAGTTACCACTAAGATGCCGCACAGGGCAGAGCACAGGGTGGGGTGGACAAATTTTGCCAAATGAGGGTGAGAAAATTCTGGGCCAATGCTTCCGATCAACCGGGGCAGTCTCTCCCTCCATAACTCTCCTTGGAGACTCTCAGGGCATCTTTGGAATTCTGAGGTACCTCCTTCCCAGTGGGGAAAGGGAGGGAACCTGCACTCAGGAACTCGGGCTGCCAGCAGGCCCCCAGCAGCATCAGGGGTAGTCTCCTATGTGCCCAGGGCAGAACCCAAGAGACACGGACAGACAGACAGATGTTCCCTCAGAGGAGCTGGAAACTGCTGGGTTCCTTTCATGCAGACTCTGCAACAATGACGTCTGGGCAGATGGCAGGGGTGGGTGTTCCCGGTTGGGTTGACAGAGCCTCATTTGCCTGGAAATTCCTCCAGTTCCAGGGAATCCCTTCCAGATGTTCTCACCCACAGCCCGGCTGAGCAGGAGCAGTGGGGAGCTAAGGAGCCAGGGCTGGAGAGCTGAGCCAGCCTTAGACATAGACAAACCAAGCAACCACCCACAAGGCCAGTCCAAAGTCCCTAGTGTTCTCAAGTACCTACCCGCCATCCCTACCACCGCAGGGCTCCACTATTAGATAGCCATTCCTTTAGATAAGTCATTGCTATCTCTGGAGTTCTCTTTCAGATGTTAATCTCCCTGGGAGGGATAACACCTAAAACCCCTTGCCACTCAAACTGTGGCCCAGCAACACTGGGCATCTTGTTGGACTCTCAGGCCCTCATCCCCAGATCTACGGATTGAGAATCTGCATTTTAACAATGTGCCTGGGTGAGTCCGTATGCACATCTAAGCTGGAGAAGTACTAAACTAAACCACTGTTGTCCACTCATTTGCTAGAACACAAGCTCTACAAGGACACAGATTTTTGTTTGTTTTGTTCACTACATCACACCCAGAGAGTTCCTGAAACAGAACTCATTAAATGCTTTTTGAATAAAATGAATTAACACTACTGGGGGGCCGGAAAGGAGAAGAAGGAGGCAAGCAGAAGTGTGGTGCCCCAAATCAGCTGTGTAATTGCTCCCAGAGCTAGAAGTGGAAATGGCACTTGGGAGGAAACAAGATGAGTCCCTTCTAGGGGTCCTCTTCCTCCACCTCCACCTTCAATCTGGCCTCTCCGGAGCGCTTCCCCTGGGGGTCCCCCCTACAACCCCTCACAACGCTGGATGTCTGCTGAGGTCCTGAGCACACTGCACATGCCCCAACTCCATGAAGACAAGCCTGGCCCCTTGGCCCTGCTGTGCAGGCTGCACCCTCTGTCTCCCCACTAGGGGCCTTGGGTGACCTGGGTAGGTCCTTGGAAGTGGCAGGCCCCAGCAAGGACCCCAGCACATTTCCAGAGCACATGGGCTTCTGCCTGCCCCCAGGCCCAGCAGGGCCTTCGGGCAAGGCGGGCCAGCTAGCTGTCTCTGTGGTCGCCTGGAGCTACAGCTTGTTGCTCTGTGGTTGTGCCCAAGCCTCAGCCTGGGAGCTCAGCGAGAGAATCACCTAATGATTGGCAAGATAAGCCTTCCATTTGCAGCTGGGAAAACCAAGGCCCAATGAGATAAAGCTGCATGGCCAAGTTCACACAGCTGAGAATGGCAAACTAATGCCCAGGGCTCTGCCTCTCGGATTGGTGTTTTTCCCAGCTCACCTTTGGACAGCTCAGGTGTTCCTCCTCTGGGTACCTTAGTATCTAGTGCCTGACAACCAATAGGTGCTCAGTAATTGTGGATTGAATGAGTGAGAAGCAAAGGGTCCCACTGGGAGCCAAGAGAATGACAATGGTGGTAAATGCCACGATTCACCTGTGCTAAGCACTTTACACAGGTTATTTCTTTGAAGCCTTCAGCAACCCTATGGGAGAGGCACTGTTATCATTCCCAGCTACATATAAAGACACCAAAGCACAGAATGATTAGGAAATGAGCTTTGATCCTGCCGGAGCTGGGATTTCAACACATTTCTGCCTAAAACTCTAAAGCCCGGGTCCTCATCAGGATGCTACGCTGCTCTCTTTTTGGCAAACTCTTTTCTTTGAAAGAGGCCACTGCTGCCCAGATGACCCTGGCACAGGCTCTGAGCTGGATGAGTTTGTAATTCACTTTGATGGCAAGCAGAGTGTGTCCCCACTGACTCACCAAGGAGCCTGGGACATCCAGGAATTCTTCCTGCTGAATCCTCACCTGGGATGCCCCTCCCCTGGGATGCCCCAAGTCCCCCGATTTGCTCTCAGTTGTAGCTTCCATTCAAATCCCAGCTCTTCCACAGGGCGGTGCTGACCCCAACTCTAAAATAGCACCCCGCCCACCCCACTCCCTGCAGCCCTTCTCCCCAGCACAAGCATCACCTGGCAATATTGGGCAGCTGTGTTTGCTCTGTAACTGCCTTCCCAGTGGGCTGGGACCTCCAGGAGGGCAGGGGCATGGGCTAGCCGACTGCTCTATCCCCAGGGCCCAGCACACAGTGAGTGTCCAACACACATCAACTGTGTGAGTGAACCCTCAAAATGTGATACATGAAATGGCTCTTTTCTGTACTGGTGCTCCTTCATAGTGATCCCGTGAGAGATGTGCCTCTAGGAATTTGTTAATAAAGTAAAGAGCCAACATTTGCCAGAGGTTTACTTTAAATAAAGCACAGCGATCCGTTTGCACACCCATCGACCACTTACTAAGCACCTCCATGTGCCAGGGAGCACATTAAGTTCTGGGCAAGCCATGCCCCCCACACCACCCCAAGAGTGGTATTTTCGTGGAGAAGGTGGACATTCAACAATCTCTTGAAATAAATGTTGAGACTGCACTGTGCTCGTGCAGGAGCTGACCAGGGCCCTGATGGGAGGGGGACAGGTTCGAGGCTCACCCCCTGACAAGAGCACTGGCGCTGATTTGCACCGCATGGATCTTCCTGAGTGGCAGTGGAGGGGCTGGGCAGAGGCTAGTGTGCCCAGAGATGTGTGTCCCAGAGCGTGGGTTTGGCAGGGGAACAACATCCATCACGTCAGCTGTGGGGAGAAAGGATCGGAAAGTGCCGAGGGAGAGCCTCCTCCAGGGAAGGCTGCCCCCACAGGGTCGCAGGGCTGGGGGCTCTGCCTCACAGCATCAGGGGGTCTCACAGTTGCCTGCAGAGGCCTCACTCCACTCTCAGTGCGGGATCCAGGGCCCGCTTCTCCAGCTGTAAAACAAGATACGTAAAAAGATCTGCTTCCCTACAGGTGCTGAGGGCATTGAACACAGACACGGACGTGAGGGACCAAGCTCCAAGTGCCCGGCTCCCAGGAGTGACCTGTGTGGGTCCCTAATGTGGAAGGAGGTGGAGATTCCTGGTGGGGAGAGGGGAGGGCATGCAGTGAAGGGCCAATGAAAGGGGATGTTAGAGGGACTGGGATGGCTCCATCTGGAGAGAGCAGATGGTTCATGTGCCTCAGTTTCTTAGCCTATAAAATGGGTCACCAACCAGTTGTTTCCATACAAAGGGCAGAACAAGGAGAAGTGGACTTTAACTAAAGCATGAAGATTTGTGGTCAGATAGGAGGAATAATCTCTTGAATCTTAGGGAAAATAACTGCTGAGGTAAGCCAATGACATGGAGAGGCAGAATTCTTTGGAACAGAATTATAAAGCTGGAAGGGACAAGTCAGACCTCACTTTCCACCTTGGATTTTAGAAGTGACACTCTGAGGGGGAGCGTGACCTGCCTTTGGTCAGCAGGTGGTTAGTAGCGGAGCTGCAGGTAGGACCCAGGGCTCCTGACTCTGGATCCATCTGTACCCTTCCCGCTCCCCTGTTCTGTTCTTATAAGAAAGAATATCTAACATCATGTGCCAGGAAATGTCCTAAGCTTCTCCACAGTTTTAGGATTAATCCTGTGAAGTAGGCACCTTATCTCAGATAAGGAAACTGAGGTACAAAGAAGCTAAGCAACAAACCCATGGTCATTCAGCTTATCAGGGACAGAGAGAGGGTCTGTGCCCTAGTCTTCTGAGTTACCTCCTGGCTCTGTAGCCTCTACAGTCCCCAGCTCCCATCCTAGAGGGGACAAACCAGAGCTTCTCAATCTGTCCAGGGCAGCAATGACCTCCATGGTTCAGCTTGACTGCACTAAAAGACCCTGAGCCCTTCCAAAATGACAGCCATTTCCCTTTTTAGAGCTTTGCACACTCTCTCCCGCCACTTAACAGGACTTCCCTGGGGGACAGTTTCAAGCAGGGCTGGCTTCATGGGAATGCCACCTGTGCAGTCAGGCAGAGCAACACGCTCAGAAGGAGCCTCTAGCTTAATGCAGTCTTAATACTTTCTGAACAATTGCCCTGCATTTTTATTTTGCACTGGGCTATGCAAATTATGTAGACCATCCTGATTTTGGACAAAGGTCCTTGACCTTCACCAGAAGGGCGGTGGTCTGAAGGGGCTGGTGGTGGTGCTACTGCACTGGGAGGATGGCCTCCCAAGGTCTTCTCTGGCAGCAGGTCCCCCCTGCCCTGGGATGACCAGGATTCTACTCCCTTCATCCTACTCCACTTTCCCCAGACAGAGGTGTGAGGTCAGCGTGGAGAAGGGCACGTTTCATATTCATATTCTCTCTCTCTCTCTCCCTCTCATTCCCACAGGCTGTGGATAAACTAGACAGGGCCAGGCAGAGGTGACAAGTTGCCCTTAGGCTTTCTTGACAGCCTCAGGTTTCTTACTGACTCCGCTGGGCTTGCGGCCAAAGACAGCCCATGCGGCCGTGCCTAGGGTAAGAAAAGGAGCAATTTAGCTCCAAAACAATTTTAACATCAGGAAAAACAGATGACATGTGGGACAGACACAAGGTAGAACACTACATGGCAGTTAAAAGGAATGACCTAATTAGATC
Organism: Daubentonia madagascariensis; assembly: GCA_023783475.1. Taxonomy (NCBI): domain Eukaryota; kingdom Metazoa; phylum Chordata; class Mammalia; order Primates; family Daubentoniidae; genus Daubentonia; species Daubentonia madagascariensis. Next base: position 17,482,820 of record JAKFHU010000487.1, read on the forward strand.
TCAAACATACAACCTTGAGTTTAAAAAAAGCATTTTGCTGTATGATATGTAGCTGTGACATCCTTTGTGTAAAACAAGCCACACACATGCACACACTCATATTCACACAATACTATATATTTCCATGGGCCCACGCATATATGTAAAAAAAATTTTTGTAAGTGTGAAAGGATCACACCAAATTCACATGAAACTTGTTGTCTCTGAAAGTGAGGTGGGTTGTCCAGGGGAAAGTTACCCGTGACCATCTAACAATGCAAAAAGAGAATCACTTAGGTTGTTTGTATTTGAAGCACAGATGCTCCAACTATGGAGCAGGACAGGGGTATCAGTCCCTTCCTTCTGAGGATCTGGTAGTGCCCACTCCCAATGGCACAGCACGCTGCAGGTGACAGAGCACTGTCCCCTCCCTCATCTTAGGTGATTCCCACAGTAATGCTGTCAGGGGTAGGGCAGGTGTAATTATTACTCCCATTTTACAGAGGTGGCAACAGAGTCAGAAATGTTGAGTGACTTGCCCAGACAACAAAGCCAGGAAGCAACAGACTGGGACTCTTGTCTTCCAAGCCAAGTCAGATACAGTGGGGGTGTACTGACCAGGGCCCAAGCCTATTTATTCCCATGGCCATTTAGGGTTTGCAGGACTCATGGTGCCCCTCTAGGCAGAGGAACTTCTCCTCTACCCCCTCTGAGCCTCCAAGCAGACATGGAATGTGCTAACCCTTCTCTGGAAGCACGAAGGCGATGCTCTCTCCACGTGTCTTATGGGGCTGGGAAACGCACCCAAGTGGCAGCAGCCAAAGTGCAGAAACCAGTCCCAGCCTCTGTCTGCCCAGACTAGAGCTTCGGTCTGCCTCACAAGCTGAATCCCAGCCTGCAGCATCCCCTTTTCCTGATTGGTTCCCTCCCTGGTTCCTCCTCCCTCTTCCTAACCACTGATTGCTTGGCTTCTCTTCTCTGGCTCCTCCCACCTCCCTGGACCTGCCTCCCTAGTGTCCCACAAAGGCTGCCCCAGGCCACTGGACTTAGCGAACTTTTAGGTCGTGGTTCTCAAATGTCAGTGCCACACTGGCCACACAAAAACCAGCCCGAGCCTGTTTCGCATCCAGATGCCAGGACCCCAGGCCCAGAGATGCTGATTCGATAGGTCTGTAATGGGGCCCAGGAATCTGTAGTTTTTAAATACAAATCCCAGTTAATGCTGATGTTGAATGAAATTTAGAAATCACTCATCTAGTCCAAACTTTTGAGTCAAAAACCAGGTAAACCAAGGCCCAAAGAGGTTAAATTACCTGTTCAACTTCACACAGCTAATAAACTGAAAGCAAATATTGGGAGGCTACTGGTCCCTGCATGACCTCTCCCCACCCTGCACACACACACACAGATGTACACACACACAGATGCAGACACACAACACAGATGTACACACACAGATGCACACACACAACACAGATGCACACACAACATAGATGTACACACACAACACAGGTGTACACACAGAGATGCACATACAACACAGATGCACACACACAACATAGATGCACACAGATGCATGCACACACATGCACACACATAAAGATGCAAGCACACAACACAAATGCACACACACAGATGCACACATGCGGATACACACACACAACACAGATGCACACACATGCACCTCACACATCTCTTCTGTATCTGACTCTCTAGGCTTTTGTCCTGGGACCTGACTAAAATCTGGTCCCTTTACTCCTAGGCCACAGGACCCAAAATCCAGTCCAGAGCAGTCCCTGTGGAGTGGGGGAAGGAAGGCAATTTCTTGGTGAAGGTGTTATCCACAGGGCCTAGGGCCTGGTATCATCCTGCTGCTCAGGTGGAGTCCAGGTCACACAGCAAGCAGTGGTGAAAGCTGAGCTGCCGCTCCTTGTCCCCAGCTGTCCCAGGAGGCCCCAGAGGCCTGGCCTTGCAGCCACCCTCCCCAAGATTCAAGTGTCACACAACTGGGCCCCAAGCCAGACCTCTGGTTTTCAGGCCACTGTCCCCTCCCTGAGGCCTGTAGGGACCCCAGGAGATTGCAGTTTGCCCTGTTGGAAATGGCTGGAAGGCATAGGAGGGGTAGAGGGAGGGTGCTGAGGCAGCAGGGTCTCCCCCTGGACCCCAAGGGACCCTTTTCCACTACCAAGAAGCCCCAAGAAGACAAGCCAGATCTTTCAGGTCCTGCCACTCTGTACTGCTGCCACCCAGACCCTTCACTGCCAGCTCTGTGCCCCCAGTGCCCCTCCTGCCTTAGCCCTTGTCCTGACTCTCCTCAATGTATTTGCTGTCACCCTTTCCCAAAAACTGCAGTCCTGAAGTTTCTAGTGTGCAGGGGAACTCTGAGAGGCAGCCCTCCTGCTTCTGGGAGACAGTGTGGCTACACCCCCTTCTCTGTGGCACCCATGGAGGAGAGGCAGCAGAGATAGAAAGAAGGGCTATGGAAGTCTGAGGCTCACACCAAATGGAATGGCTAAAACAACAACAACAGTAATGACAAGCTGACAATATCAAGTGCTGACTGAGCAAAGCAACCGGAACACGCACACGTTGTTTGCTGGGAATGTAAAATGGTACAACCACTTTTGAAAACAATTTGACTGTTTCCTATGAAGTTAAACATACACTCACCACACAACTTAGCAAACCTACTCAAAGGTATTTACTTAAGAGAAATAAAAATTATGTACCTGTTTGTGAATGTTTACAGAGTATTTATTCACAATTGGCTGGGTGCAGTGGCTCATGTCTATAATCCCAGCACTTTGGGAGCCAAGGCCAGAGGATCACTTGAGCCCAGGAGTTCGTGACCAGCTTGGGCAACACAGTGAGACCCCATCTCTACAAAAGAAAAAAAAGAAAAGAGAATTTACTCACAATCACCAAAAACTAGAAACTCCCCAAATGTCCTTCCTCTGGCAAATGGATAAACAAACTGGTGCATCCATACAATGGAACACTACTCAGCAATAAAAGAAACAAAGTACTTATACAGGCAACAACATGGTTGAATCTCAAATGCATTTGCTAAATGACCCTCAAAACTATACCATATAATTCCATTTATATGATTTTCTGGAAAAACAAAGACTACATAAATGGATCCATAGTTGTCTGGGCCGACCATAAGGAGAAAGGTTGACTACTGAGGGGCAGGTGAGAATTTTGGGGTTATGGAAATGATCTATATCTTGCCTGTGGTGATTACGTGATGGTATGCATTTGTCAAAGCTTGCAGGCCTGTACACCATGAAGGTTGAATTTTACTGTGTGTAAATTACGCCACAGTTTTAAAAAAAACAAAAACAAAAACCTATCTCACCTCCTCATCTTACCTCCATAGTGGTTTTCCAATACATCCCTAAGGCTTTAGAGCAAAAAACGTGAAACCAAGCCATGGCTAAATGCAATGTGGGATCCAAGATGGGCTGCTGGCACCAAAAATAGGACATTACTGAAAAACTGGTGAAATCCAAATAAAGTCTAGGGTTTCATTAATAGTAGTGTACAATGTCAGTTTTTCAGCCGTGACAAATGTACGATATTAACATGTAAGATATTAACATGGGGGATATTGGATGGGGGGATACAGAAACTCTCTACTATCCTCTGCCTTTTCTATAAATCTAAAATTATTCCAAAATAAAACATTATACACACACACACACACACACACACACAAAGAAGCATGTATGTGGATGGAGGAATAGATAAAATAACATTGGAAAATATTTATAATTTTAAAAGCTAGGTGATGAGTACATGGGCGTTCACTATACTCTTTCCTCTACTTTTGTGTGTTTGAAATTTTTATTTTAAAAAAGACTTCTGTTGCTGGGAAGATGGAGTAAACATATTGTCTCGGTCCATTTGTGCTGTTGTCACAAAATACCTGAGACTGAGTAACTTATAAAGACAGAGATTTAGTCTCTTCTAGTTCTGAAGGCTGGGAAAATGAAGATCAAGGTGCTGGCTTCAGGTCAGGCTCTGGTTTCTGCTTCCAAGGTGCCACCTTGAAGGCTGCATCCCCTGGAGGGGAGGAATGCTGTGTCCTCACATAGTAGAATAAAATGAACCCATTCTCACAAGCCCTTTTTATACTGGCTTTGATCCATTCATGAGGGCAGAGCCTTCATGACCTAAACACCTCCCAAAGGCCCAACCTCCCAACACATTGCATTGGGCATTAAGTTTCCAACACACAGATTTGGGGGGATACATTCAGACCATAGCACCTATTTTCCCTCTTCCCGCCACTAAGTACAGTTGAAAATCCTGGATATCCTGGATGCTATATATAAAACAAATATAAGAAGGGACTTTGAAAGGTAGAGAAGAGAAGGCAGACTAGCTAGAGACCTCAGAACCCAAGCAGCCCCATAGTGGTGAGTTCCCTGGGATTCTTTTTGTGTCATATATCCCAGACTTGGAGCTGAAAAAGCACGCAATCCAGAAATGCCAACAGGTGCAAACAAAAAAAGGTCCTCCCCACCCCCTGCAAGCCTTCTCTTTCTAGCCAAAGGAGCAGAAATGGGCAGCCTAGCAAGACAGAAGACTTTCAGACAATGATCACTCTACTGCAGCCAAGCATCTCAGAAAAAAAAAATGTTCCCCTCAATGGCAGCAAAGGAGACCAGACTTCCACCCTTATAAAAGTCTAACAAAGCACTCCAACAACCCTGTGGAGGTGGCATCAGAGAAGGCTCAGTGGAGAGTGAGAACTTCCACGATGAACCAGTGGTAATGAGGCCACTGTGGTGTCAGTGGAGAATACATGGGGAACCATAAGCTGTGCCCTTAACTCAGGTGTCAGTGGAAGCTGAGTGGGGAACCTGGACTTCTACTTCCATCTGGCAGTAAAGAGAGAATCCTCTCCCCACCTCCCCTGCAGGAGTGGTATCAGAAAAAGTGAGAAAGAACAGAATATCCCTCCTGAATATAGACACAAAAAATCCTTTAAAAAGTATTAGTAATTAGAATTCAACAATATATAAAATGAAATATACACCATGGTGAAGTGGGGTTTGTTCTAGAGATTCACAGCTGGTTCAATATTTGAAAATCAATTAATGTAATACATATTAACATGATCATATCAATTGATGCTTAAAATTGAGCACCCATTAGACAAAAGTTCAACACTCATCCATGATAAAACTCTAAGAAAAAATAGGAATAGAGGGGGACTTCCTCAATTTGATAAAAAGCATCAACAAAAACCCTACAGCTAACATTATACTTAATGGAAAAAGACTGAATGCTTTCCCCTTAATTGAGGAACAAGGCAAGAATGTCTGCTGTCACCTCTCTTATATAACAGAACTGTGGGTGTTCTCACCAGTGTGATAAGGCAATAAAAGAAAGTAAAAGGCACACAGATTAGAAAGGAAGAAAGAAAACTGGCTCCATTTGCAAATAATACGATTGTTTATGAAGAAATTCCCAAAGAATCTACCAAAAATATTAAAATAAATAATAATAAATGAATTCAGCATCATCACAGGATACAAGATAAACATATGAAAATTAATTGTATTTCTATATATTAGAAATGAACACCTGGATACCAATACTATGTGCAACTGCAAAAAGAAAAAGTAAAAAGAGATAGTTGGGTGTAAATCTAAAGGACTTGTATGCTGAAAACTATGCAAAAGCAGATGAAATAAGTCAAAGAAAAGCTAAGTAAATGGAAAGATGTACTATGTTCATGGATTGGAAGATTCAACATAGTAAAGATGTCAATTCTCCCCAAATGTATATACCAGTTTAATGAAATTCCTTTCAAAATATCAGCAAATTTTTTTGTAGATATAGACAATATTATTCTAAAATTTATATGGAAAGGCAAAGAAGCAAGGATAGCTGTCTTAGTCTGATTTGAGTTGCTATAAAGAAATACCTGAGGCTGGGTAATTTATTTTTAAAAAAGGTTTATTTAGCTCATGATTCTGATGGCTGGAAGTTCTGGTAAGGGCCTCAGGCTGCTTCCACTTATGGCAGAAGATGAAGAGGAGCTGGAGTATGCAGAAATGACACGGCAAGACAGGAGGAAAAGGAGGGTCATTCTAGGCTCTTTTTAATAACCAGCTTTCACAGAAACTAATAGAATGAGAACTCACTCACCCCTGAGAGAGGGAATTAATCTACTCATGAGGGATCCACCCTCATGACCCAAACACCTCCCATTAGGCCTCACCTCCAACACTGGGGATCAAATTTCAACATGAGGTATGGTGGGGACAAACATCCAAACCATAATAATAGCAACCTTGAAAAAGAAGAATAAATTGGGAGGAATCAGTCTACTTGATTTCAAGCTACAGTAATTACTGTATAGCTACAGTAATCAAGACAGTGTGTTATTGGTAGAAAGACACAGATCAATGGAACAGAACAGAGAATCCAGAAATAAACCCACACAAATACGCCCAACTAATTTTTGACAAAGGTGCAAAACCACTTCAATGGAGGAAAATAGCCTTTTCAACAAATGGTGCTAAAAAAATTTAAAAACCTCTAAGTTTTTAGCTTATACTAAAATTAACTCAAAATGGATAACAAACTTAAATATAGAACATAAAACTATGAAACTTTTAGGAAAAAAACAGGAGAATTTCTTCAGGATATAGGATTAGGTAGAGTTCTTAAATTTGGCACCAAAAGCATTATCCACCAAAGGAAAAACTGACAAATTGGATTTCATCACAATTAAAAACTTTTGTGAAAGACCCATTAAAAAGATGAAAAGAAAAGCTACAGACTGGGAAAAAATATTTGCAAACCGTATATCCAACAAAGAACTAGTATGTAGAATATGTAAAGAACTCTCAAAACTCAGCAGTCAAAAAACAAACAATCCAATCAGAAAATAGGCAAAGACATGAAGAGACATTTCACTGAAGTAGACATACAGGTGGCAAATAGCATGTGAATAGATGCTCATTATCAGTCATTAAGGGAATGCAAATTATAATCACAGTGAGCTATCACTACATATCAGATATAAAATATATAATATATAATATATATAATATATAATATATAAAATAGTGATAATACCAAATGCTGAGAAAGATTCCGAGGAACTGGGTCACTCATACATTGCCGGTGGGAATATAAAATGGTACAGCCACTGTGGAAAACAGTTGGGCAGTTTCTTTTAAATACAAAACATGCAACTACTGTACAACCCAGCAATTGCACTTCTGGGCATTTATCCCAGAGAAATGAAGACTTGTATACAAATGTTTATAGCAGCTTTATTTGTATTAGCCCCAAACTGGAAACCACCCAGTTGTCCTTCCACAGGGAAATGGTTAAATAATCTGTAGTATATCCTACACAAAACGTTACTCAGCAATAAACTAGAGAGAACTATTAATACACACAACAACCTGGATGAATCTCAGAGAATCATGCTGAGCAAAAAAAGCCGATCTCCAGAAGTTACCTACCATATGATTCCATTCATACAGCATTCTCGAAATGACAAAATTATAGAAATGGATAACAGATGAGTGGTTTGCCTCAGTTAAGAAGAGGGTAGGGGTTAGAGGGAAGTAGGTGTGGCTATAAAAGGGCAACATGAAGATCCTTGTGCTGATAGGAATGTTCTGTATCTTGACTTTATCAATGTCAATGTCCTGGTTGTGATATTAGAGTATCGTTTTGCAAGATGCTCCCATGGGAAACTGAGTGACATGGCACATGGGATTTCCCAATTATCTCAAAATTAAAAGTTTAAATAAGTTAAGCTAAACATTGGAGAGAGAAATAAAGGGAAAATAGCTGCTGCTTGTCTGAGATGAAATAAGAATGGCCAAGTCTTCCACACAGTCGCCTGGACTCACCTAGAATAGACTCGAATCAGAAGGATTGTCAGCTTCCTCACTCCGCACCCTCTTCCTCTCTCCAACACACCCTCAAGGAAGTCCTCCGAGACCCCTCCCCCCCCAAAATGGGAAAAAGATGGTAAAGTCACTAGTACTGAATCGTAAATAATTGCTCAGACAGTGATTGCCTTTTCACAAGAAGTTGTGCATTTTAATGAGCGTAAGCCCTCTTGAGCTAAAAAGTGAATTGCCAATAGTGAAATTGCTGACATAGCAGGCAGAGAAGGGAAGACATTTAAGATGGTTCAAAAAGGGAGAACTGCCTTGAACTCTGAAAACCAGACAGGCCTGTAAGTGGGGCTGATTCGACAGGCCAGTTGTGCTCAGTGGGTAGAGAGGAGAGACTTAAGCACCAGGCTAGGAGACAGGAGGTGGCAGAATGTAGATTTCAGTAGTACTTTAGGATTGGATGGGAATGATTAGAAACAGAAAGAATCGGGATTTGAAAGATAAAAGGTATTTATTAATTTTCCCAGAAGCTTCTACTCCTTTTTTCTGTATGAAAAAATGCCATTCCCATTCTAGCTTGGTGATCTGAATGGAAGTGGCCATCTTGCTTACAATTATTGGCCTAGGCATGATCACCTGATCCAAGCCTGCCTAATCGTGCTACTTTTCTACCTCTCAGTCTCAATAATTGGTTGAGAAGGTGGTGGGCAATTTAAGCCGAGCCAATTGGAGTGTTTCCCTGTTGGGTGGTTGTAATGGGAATTGGAGAGAAGAGTTTTGTCTACAGTGGCGCAACAGGGAGTATTAAGCCCTGGACAGCAGCATAAGAGAAGCTGTCTAAGGGGGAAGCTGACACCTAGACAACCAGAGCCAAGACAGTAGGAGGGAGGCCTGGTGGCCCCAGAGCCCCAGGTTTGAGTCATCCCTGTGGCCAGCTGCATTTTTGTCCAGCCAGAGGTTCGGATACTGGGGCCAATAAGTGCTTCCCACACTCCCCTTTCCAGAAGCTGGAAGCAAAGCTGGGTCTGCACCAGAGGGGAGGCTTGTGTGGATGTGCTTGTTGGTTCCTGATCAGAAAGTTCTGCCCCATCTGATGAGTCCTGGCAAAAAAAGTCGTCAGGGATGGTCCTGAGGCTCTGAAAGCCTGCCTGCTGGAGAGGAAGATGCTGAGGAAGCAATCAATAATGCAGGGGCCATCTTTTCACTTACTGAGCACCTGAGCTGCACTGGACAGCACGCCCCACAGAGTAGGCGTTATTAGTCCATTTTATATATGAGGAAATCAAGGCTCACATGAGTAAAGTAAGTTGTTCCGGGCAACACAATAGTAAGAGGCAAGGCCTGGGTTGGGGACCCAATCATTTCTGACTTGCAGGCTAGTTTCTGGTTCGCCACCCTGTTCTCCAGGAGCACGGGGATTTCTCTCTCCGCAGGGCTCAGCAACTTAGATAAAGATCACCCAAAGTTTTTGACTGGCTCACCATCTCAGTGCCCTGAACTGCTGGGAGGAAGGGGCCAACCCAACAAACCTGGGTGGCTAAGACTGGAAGTCAGATGGATATGGGACAGCGTTCAGGCTGAATAGGGGACCCTGGGAAAGTTACTTAACCCCCTGAACCTCAGTTTCCCTATCTTCCATTTGAGCTAATAATAACAACTGCCTCCTGTGATTGTCATGTGGATTCAACAGAGGATGAATGGAAGGCGCTTGGCATATAAGCAGCCTCTGGTCCTTACAAAAGAGGAGCCCAGGGCCACATATCTCCTGTCTCCCAGTCAGCCCTCAGACGGCCCTAATCTACCCCCCCAACCAACCCCCCAACCTCCTCCCTCCTCCCAAGTTCAGCCCTGCCCAGGGCATTCGTGTCTCTAAACTTTTCCAAATGTCATTCTTTGTTTTTTTTCTTTTTTATGCTCTGTGTCTTTATCTAGGTGACATTTTTCCTTCCTTCCACAGGGACTATTATGAGAACAGGAGCGAAAACAACCACAGGGCCTCTGGTCAGCTCCTCCAAAGGGCAGGAGGATATTCTGACCTGGAGACAGCCAGGGGGAGTCGGGGTGGGCAGTGGGGGTAAAGGACTGAGCTGAGGGACCCCTGCGGGCAGTTCTACAGCGACGTCAGAGGGCAGGCCTCCCTCGCCAGGAAAAACTCCACTCACAGAATCTCAAGTATGATGAATCAACAAAATCCAGGTCTGGAATTCTTGACAAAAATCTGAAGCCTGCCACATAGGAACTTAGAGAACAGGTTCAAACACCTTCTAGCACTTTCTGTTCACACGTGACTGTGCTCAGATTAATCCTAAGCATCCCCTGGCTGGCTGAAGAGACCAAAAGGCAGCGCTGGCAGCGATGCCCCCAAACTCGCCCCAGGCTCCAGGCCCCTTGGCCGCTCGTCACCGCAGCTCTGGGTGACCCTGCTTGTCTTCACAAGGGGTGTGGGCATTGACTCCATCTCAGCATCCTCCACGGAGCCTGACACCTGTGAGACATCGATGAGAGCCTCAGTGAGGGTTGAATAAAGCAACAGAAACCCCTGCTGTCTGGAAAACGGAAGAGCAGGACCTTCCGAGAGGAGGTGCGAGTCACTGGCAGAAGACTGTACAAACTTGACTCCACATTGCCTTCCCAGCTCACAGCGCCCTCTCCTGTCCCCCAAAGACTGGCGTGCTCGGGCCTGGGCCCCAGCCAAAGCCCTGGGATTTAGCGCCATGGAGCAAAGAAGGGCACCTGAATGAAGCTCGCCAGCCAGGTTCTTCCTCCTGGGAATTCGAACTTTTAAGCTGAGAGACACGAATGGGGATCCCGGAAGGAAGGTCCGTGGCACAGGACACTGTGGTCCCCAGAGCTGCTCTTGTTGCTACTTCCCAAGGCCCATGTTAGCTAGAAGCCCTGGTATGCCCCCGATTCATCCCCCAGTGGCTCTCGAGCTGGCTAAAGTTCATCTGTGCTGCTCTCAAGCAAAAGAGCCTTAGCTGCTCATTCCCAGACAATCCCCAGGGGCTAGCCTGTGGCCCAGTGTGACTGCCCATGTGCCCTTGTCATCCAGATGTGAGGACAGCATGCTAACTAGAGGTGCTTAGAGCCGGTGAGCCACCTGCTGTGTGCCTCTTCCTGCAATTCCAGGGAGCCTAAAAGAAGGGATGCTCCAGCCAGGGGCCTTCTGGAAGTGAAAGGCCTGCTCAAGGACACACAGGTCACCGCACACCTAGGATTTGGAAGTCAGCTCTCCTGGCTCCTAGTCCAGTGCTCACCCTTTCCCCGCGTGTGGCTTCTCTGAGGTCAGCTCCTGACTCCACCCACATCCTGGGGCCACCAACGCTAGCTTCCTTCTCCATCCTAACTGGCGAGCACTGTGATTTCACAGCCCCTTCAATGCCCTCCTCCACATCCACCAACCAGAGGGAGCCCCAGAAGCCGTCCCCCTCCCTCACAAGTGCAAGAGCGCCTGGGCCCCTCCCTGCAGGCTGGAAGTGCGGGCAGGTGAGTTCCTTCCACCTGTGACCACAGCCACTCGGATGCATCATCACCTCACTGCTGGGAACTCTCCCCTTCTCCCCGTTGGCTCACTCCATTAGTTCCATTACCTGCCCCGGTGAAGCTCCATGTGGCTGTGGGTGTCGGCAGGTGGCAGCCAGCCCCAGGAACCGCAGCTGGCTCAGCCTCACTCCCTCTCTTGGGAACCTTCCTGCCTACGTCACCCTCCTGGGCTCTGCTCTAGGCGGCCCGTGGCACTGGCCCGGGCCTCTTTGCACTGGGTCTGACCTGGATTGGACCCCCGACCTCAAGGCTCTTGACCTCTAATGCCCAGGGGGAGGGGTTGGGGAAGCGGGGGCGGCTGGTCTGAGGGAAAATGTGGAAGTTGGGGAGGAAGCAGGCCTCCTGCTGCGGACGCCCCTGACCGTCCAGGCCCCCGTCTGCAGCCCGTGCCACTCACTCCCTGTTACATCAGACCCTGCACTTCCTGCGCGTCTGGGTGCCAGGCTGCCCCCTGCCCCACACCCAGCTGCACCATGTCCTTTCAGCCTCAACACACAGTCCCCATTTTGTTGAGGAGTAAAAGCAAGAAGAAATAGAGTAAGAAGCAGAGAGAAGAGTGTTGATTTATCCATTCAAATAATATTTACTGAATACTTATTATGAGCCAATTGCTGTTCTAGGCACCAGGATAGACAGACACAGGAAGGAACTGAAAAATAAATATGTCAGTAAAGAAAAACTTATACTAGACTGTCAAGCAATGACAACCGCTCTGGAGAAAACAGCACAGGGAGGGGAGACGCCCAGGGAGGGTGGGCTGCCGACAAAAGCGCCAGGGCTTCTCTCTCTGAGGAGTTCATATCTGACCAGAAACCCAGCTAAAGTGAGTCATACACCGTGTGGAGCTCCGGGGAAGAGCATTCCAGGAGGAGGGAACACGAGAGGCAAAGGCACCGGGTGGCAGTGAGCTGGGAGGGTCTCAGCCACGGTGAGTTAGAAGGAGGGCAGCGCGTGAGTTTGGACTGGGGTCAGACGCAGGGCCCTGTGTGAGGCAGCACAGGCCAGCTGCTGCAACAAATGGCCACCCACGTTTCAACGGCTTGACACAATCGAGGTTCAGTTTTTGCTTGTGTCACAGTTTGATTAGTGTCATCAGAGGAGGAGCAGAGGGGTTCTGGTTCACACGCTCAAGGAGCCAGGCACCTTCCGTGGTGTGGCTCTGCCATCTCCTCAGGGTCCCCTCTGGAGCCCCCACATCCAGCGGGCGATGGGGAAAGAGTGTGGAGAAGGCATCCCGCTCCCAACTGCCCCAGCTGGGCAGCACTCGTCACCTCCCCTCACATTCCACTGGCAAGAACCAGCCACACGTCCCCACTGCCACCATCACCCCCCCATGCAAAGAGGCTGAGCACAGCAGCGCAGCAGTGAGCAGGAGGAACAGGAGACCTTGGACTTTGGTGAGCACCGGCAGCCTCTGCCGTGGGCCTGGGAGGCCTTGGGGAGGTGCTTGGACTTTATTCTAGAAGCAATAAGAAGCTGTTGGAAAGTTGAACGCAGAGGAATGAAATGATCCAGTTTGTGTTTTTCCAGGCTTCTCCGGCTCTGGGGAGGAGAGAATAAGAGTGGTGGTTGGAGTAAAGAATCGCCCAAAGTCACTGAGCTAGTTCAGCAGTACAGGAGGAATTTGACCTTGGCCGGTCTGACTCTGGAGATTTTGGGGCGTCACCCCGGTGTCTGCTGCCTCCTAAAATGTGATCCACACATGTTAGCTCTTACCTGGACTTTTGCAGTAGTCAGCCTGCCAACACATCTTTTGGCCTCCTGGAGAGAGTTGGATGTGGTAGGTAGGGGACAGGTTTCCTAAAAGTCAGGCCTGGGGTCAAATACAGGCTCTGCACTTAGCAACTGCAGGACCTCTATTTCCCACAAAATGCCGCTAGCAATGTCATGCAGCTCACAGAGTGGTTGTGAGCATTAGATGAGAGACACTGTGGGTAAAGTGGGGTGGGGGCACAGCGATTACACTGGAGAATCTGGGGCGAACATCTAGTAGCCTTGGGAAGGGGGTCCCTGATCCCCAGTGTTTGGCTTTCCTTTTCCTAGGATCCTGTCCCTTTGGTTTAAGGCTTTGCCTCCAGTTACCATGCAAAGTGCCCTGAGAGAGGCAGCACATTTCAAAGTCTCTGGCAATTCCCTTCAGGGGAATAGCTTCAGCAAACCCTTTGTAGAAGCCTGCTGGAATGAGGGTCTTGGGGCCCAGTCCAGGTGGACGAAGGATGTCAGCAAGAAGAGAAATGACCCTCAAATTAGGGCCAAAGATCCTCATTCCCTCTTGGGCAATTTTGCCTTTCATCCCATTCAGAATTCTCTCATATTCCTTGAATCCATTCCAGGAATGAGAAGTTGGCCAAATTCTGGCCCCTCCGAGCTCCTAATTCGACCTCCCAGGCTAAGACCTTGCTGAGGTGCAGAGCTGAGAGTGAGGCTTGGCACTAACATTTGAATCTCTGAGGCTCAAAACGTGGAGTTTTTCTGATGCATAATGTTCACAATGATTTAAAGGAGGACAGCTCCAAAGAGATTATAAAAAGCTCTGACCTAAACCTGCTCCTGGCTGAGCACATTTTGACAAGTTGAATAGTGATAGGTTGAAGAGCTCAGGATGAATAAAAAGGGACTGTGACAAATCTGCATGGAAGATAAAGCCCAAGAGCACAGATTTGGGGCAGTGGGGGTCTGGGGGTGTTCCGCAGCCATGATAGGGAGGAGCTGGGGATGGTTGGCCAAGAGCACTGCAGGACACCTGCCAGAATATCCCCTGAGAATACCCAGTGCTGACCGCTGAGATCTAGCAGATAAGTGTGGGGAGAAGGGGCAAGAGACAGGGGGAGACAAGAGAGAAAAAGGGAACGGGAAATAGAAGCAGTTGAAGAAGACATGGAGACAGTGGGCTTTCGGAGCTGAGTACTGCTGTGTACAATGAGGGAGAGAGTCAGAAATACAAAGGGATTTTGCAAATTTCATGGCAAAATGAAATTAAAAGATAAAAGCAAAAAATACAAACTTTATTTCTCAATATATCAAGTTCAAGACACTTTTGTAAGTGATGATACCAGTGATTTAGTCCATCCCCAAAGAATTGAGGGTCCTGGGAATTTAACCATGTCAATGCCGTCTTTTTTACATGATTAACTGAAGAAAAGTGGGAGCCCTTGAAAGGTTTTTTAAGATTAGGAAACAAAAAGAAGTGAGAAGGAGCCAAATCAGGACTTTAAGGAGGATGCCTAATAATTTTCCATCAAAACTTGCAAAATTGCCCCTATTTGACTAGAGGAACGAGCAGGAGCATTGTCATGGTAGAAAAGGACTCTCTGGCAAAGCTTTCCCAGGCGTTTTTCTACTGAAGCTTTGGCTAACTTTCTCAAAACACTCTCATAATAAGCAAATGTCATTCTTTGGCCCTCCAGAAAGTCACAAGCAAAATGTCTTGAGCATACCCCAAAAACTGTTGCCATGACCTTTGCTCTTGGCCAGTCCACTTTTGCTTTGACTGGACCGCTCCCATCTCTCGGTAGCCATTGCTTTGATTGTGCTTTGTCTTCAGGATTGTACTGGGAAAGCCATGTGCCATCTCCTGTTAAAATTCTTCAAAGAAATGCTTCAGGATTTTGATCCTACTTGTTTAAAATTTCCATTGAAAGCTCTGCTCTTGTCTGCAGCTGATCTGGGCACAATGGTTTCGGCACCCATCAAGTGGGAAATTTGCTCAATTTTAATTTTCAGTCAGAATTGTGTAAGCTGAACCAATTGAGATGTTTGTGGTGTTGGCTATGGTTTCTTCTGTTAGTCATCGGTCCTCTCCAGTTACGGTATGAACAAAATCAATTTTTTCCTCACAAATTGAGGTGGATGGTCTGCTGCTGTGGGGCTTCATCTTCAACATTATCTCGTCCCTTCCTAAAATGAATATTTATTTGTAAACTGCTGATTTCTTTGGAGCATTGTCCCCTTAAACTTTTCGTAAAGCATCAATGACTTCACCATTATTCCACCCAAGCTTCACCATAAGTTTAACGTTTGTTCTTACTTCAATTTTAGCAGAATTCATGTGGCTCTGATAGGGGCTCTTTTCAAACTGATGTCTTACCCTTCTTAGTGCCTCAAAGTAGATCCTGTTCAGACTTGTTATGACAAATTAGTACAAGTTTATTTTGGTGCAAAAAAAATGGAAATCCATGCATAATACACATTTTCCATGAACTTTTTGAAGACCCCTTTATATGGACTGAATGATATAAAGCTTGGCCACACTTTGACATGAACCAAAAATCCATGCACATGGTTAAAAGGCCTGTCAGAGATGGTGTAATTGAAGTGTCATTGTCACTTGTGTCATGCTGCAGGGCTCACAGTTTTTCTTAGTTTGGTTTTTTCCTTGATTTTTTTAATGCTATTTCAACACAAATAGAATTTGGACTTATGTTGTATGACTTATATCACTGATTTCATGTACTTCTGACAATTCTTAAGTTCCTAACAGTCGTGAGGTGTATTTTTCCCTTTGAGGAATTGAAAGGGCAAATGCTTTTTCGGGGGGCTCCCTCTGCTACAGGAATAGAGGGAAGTGTTGGGGGTGGGAAGAGCCCAGCTGGCCTGGCCCGGCAGTGAGGGGTGTTTTCTGTTCACCTGGCCCTTTCCATCTCTGGGCTCCCTCTCCCTGCTGGACCGTGACCTCAGGCTGGGTCCCTGGGAGGCTCTTGGCAGCTACATTCCTTCTAAAAATGAGATGTTTGTGAAGTGCCTGGAGAGCAGACCATGAGCCAGAGCCCCCACTGACCTGCCAAGCAGAAGGCACAGGAGTGAGGCCCCTGGGGGGGGTCTGAGAGTCCTTCATATACATCATGCCAACTCCCATCCCTGGGAGAAGACTTTGAGGGCCTCACCCCTGTCCCCACTGCAGTGCCAGGGATGACATTGTCATGGGCCTTATATCCCTTTCAGAAAATTAGAGCAAGTCAGAGATAGAAGGGCCTTCAGAGACTCCTCAAGCCAAACTTCTGAATTTACATAATGGGAAACTGAGGCCCAGAGAGAGGAAGTGACTTCCAGATAGAGCTTAAGTCTCAGCTCCTCAGCAAGAACATTTTCTACTAAACCTGGCTAGCTACCTACAGATTTGTATTGGCAGCCTTGTTTCCGTGGCACACTTTGTGTTAAAAAAGCAAATCACAAACAAACATTCCATCCACTCTAACTGAAAATAAACATAGGCCCTCAAGACACTGACCCCTGAGTTCATTAAAACCAAGGTTTCCTGGCTGTCTGAAAGGAGGATGACCCCCACCTCCAGGTGGGATGCTGAATGTGCACTGAAGCACACATGAGGAGGCCCAGGCTAGGAGAAAAATCTGCGGCTAGAAGCCAATGGCCTGGATCTGGTGTTAAATAAAATTTATGGGAGCCCTTTGATTTGAACTAAGCACTAGGCCCCAATAGACCAACCCCAAATGGAGTCACTCATGCTAAGTTTCCACATCACCAAACCAAAACCTAAGTTGCTTACTTATAAGATCTGACCTTCCAAGAAAGATGATAGCCAAATCCCCAAACAGGCCAGTTTTAGCAGCATGATAAGACAGTCCCCTCTGCAATAACGTTACAAAAAGTAACCTGATGTTAACCAATCCGCTTTTTTGTACTATGCTGTTACCTTACAAAAACTGACCATTACGGCAGCTCGGTGGAGCACCTTTCCATTTCATAGATGGGATGCTGCCAGATTCACAAATCTCTAATAAAAGCCAATTAGATGACAGTGTCATGGGCCTTATTATTAAACTTATCATTAAATTCAATTTTTTGAAATTTTGTTCCTTGACACTGGTCATATCTATAATTTTGTTTGTTGTGTAGCCATGGGCCCCTCATGTGCCCTCTCTGAGCCTCACTATTTCAGGTAGGACGTTTCAGAGGGGGTTGGATCTGGTGACATTCCCTGATTTTAACTGCAGACTAAGGAAAGCTTTTTAGACCATTGGGCAGGCAAGCAGGACCCTGGTTGGGGGTGAGTGAAGCTTTTGGCAGACAGAGAAACCTCAGGCTCATTTTTACCCATGTGCTCATTTCCTTCATCCACCCTTTCCTGCAACTCTGACAAGCCCGTGAGTATGGCCCAAGCTCCAGCTCCTATAGCCCTTCCTTCCTTCCTTCTCCAGTGCCAGCATTTCCCCATCCTGGGGCATTCCCTGACTCTGTGCTCACTGTTCCCAGGGCTGAGCTACCTTCTTTACTTTGGAGAATTACAACTTCTAATAAAACAGGGCTGCAACACCCCCTCTCTGGGATAAGCTTCTATTGTAGCCCAGGAGGCAAAACCACACCATACACTCTCGAAATCTGGCTTCTGATTCCTCTCCATGAGTAAATACACCACTTGATCACAGCAGTCAATTCAAAACCCCACATTGCGGTGTCCCTGGAGGGAGGGACCCTTTGTCACCAGAAGGAACATGAGATTGCACCTCTGGCAGCCAACAGGCCAGGAGAGGCCAATTGGAGTTTCTGGCCTCGGTGCTGTTTCCACCTGTCTTCCACCCAACCAGGGCAGCTTGCTCACCGAAGTCTTGTGGGCATGACTCAGAGGCCACTGCCTCTCTCTAGCCACATCTTTTATCAATTCCAGGCCACCCCGACCTGCCTAGGCTCAAGCCTCCCTGCTGGCCTCCCCTCCTCCCCCACCCACCATCCTCCAATCTCCACGAGGAAACCTCCCTGCAGCCTTGGTTTTTGATGCCTCTTCTCCTGCTGTCTCTTCTCCCCCAGAGAGTGTCCTGGGAGAGAGGACTAAAGTCCTCTGCCAGGAAGCCTCTTTTCTTCCCTGCTCCAAGATTCTCTTCAACCTCTCCTTTCCCTCCTGCTGCTTCTTCCCCTCTCTGCCTTCTTCCCCTCCTCTTCCTCCAGAAAGCCCTCCTTGATCAAGAGGGAAAGAAAGGAGAACATCACTGAGTCACCTGTAACTGTCCAGCACCATGTCATCCTTTCTGCTGGACTCTTCGTGCCAGGACCAGAGATGGCAGGCGGTGTCCATCCCCTGCTCGCCCACACCGCCTTTACAAGTGCTTCCTTTTCGCAATTAGTCAAGCCCATTCTAAAGTTTATACAGAAAAATAACCAAGCAAGAATAGGCAGAAACATTCTAAAAAAGAACAATGAGAGGGCCCAGACCTACCAGATATTGAAAATGTACGAAGCTCTTGCCCAAACATTACACCTTATACTACACTAAATCTCAAATATATCAAAGTCTTAAACATAAAAATGAAACCATAAAAATAATATCAAAAGATTTAAAAAATTAATTTACAGATGGAAAGACAATTTAAAATAGGGTACAAAACCTAGAAGCCATAAAGAAGAAGTTGATAAATTTGACTACGTAAAAGTCAAGATTTCCTTCAGGGAAAAAATATCATAAGCAAACAACAAAATGGCATCTCTTAGAACAGGCAAAGTGTTTGTTTTCTTAATTATGTAAGGATTCTTCCAAATCCATAAGAAAAAGGAACAACAATCCAGATGCAAAACTAGCGAGGAAAGCATAGGAACAGTTCACAAGGAAGAACAAGGTGTTTTTAAATGGATGAAAAGACGCTCAACTCCAGTCACAAAAGAAATGCAAATTACGATACAAGGAGATGGCATTTTTTTCCACCTATCAAATCAGCAAAGTAACGCATCTCCATGTACTACTGGTGACAGTGTAAATTAGTACAATCTCTGAAGAAGACAATTTGGCTCTATCAAAATGAAAAATTTATATGCCCTCTGATCCAGGAATTCTACTCCTAGTTGTTTATCCCACAGAGTAAACGTGAAAGTATGTATATGCAGGGCTCCCGTATTGAAGCATCTCTCGGAAAGCAACCTAAATGGCTAAGAGAGGAGTTGACTAAATGAATTATCCATATAATGGAACGCAAGCAACTGTTTAAAAAATGTCGCTACTCTCTATGTGCCGATGCAAAAAGACCTTCAGGACCAGTAAAGTGGAAAAACCAAGGGGCAAAAGCATGTGTGTGAAATGTTACTATGTTAGCTGTTTCAGGGGAATGAAAGTAATTTTCACACATACACATTTATCAACATAGACTGTCTCTGGAAGGATTTGTAAGAAAGTGAAAGGTGACTGCTAGGGGGTGGGGCTGGGTGTCTAGAGAGAAAGGATACACTTTTGTGAGTTTTGGATTTTGTTCTCATAACAAATAAAGTCATTTTAAAACAACAAAAACCAGTTCTTCCTACAGTCTAACTGAGATTTCCTGTCATGGGTGACCCTCGTTTCTTGCTGATCCTGTGTTGCTGTCCTCACTTCAAAGCCCACTCTGGTGGCCCATGCCCATCACTCAAAAAAAAAAAGCATGTATTTGCCATGGGGTGGACCCCCAGGGCTTCACCTCTCCCCCTCTGGAGGAGACCCCTCACACACGCCCCCATCACAGGTAGACGAAGCCACGCCCACTGGAAACTAATGAAAAAGTCAAGCTTTCCCCTCCCCCCATGCCACCCCAGCAATTTCCATATGCCCAGCTATTTCGAAGTGTGGGCAAAGCCAGGGCCTGGACAGCACTTTAGGTTAGATTTCTTATTGTGTGCGCATGTGTGTTTGTGGGGGCAGGCCTGGGGGACAGGGGTGGAAGGGAATCCAACCACATCAGTGTAAATCTTCCCCGCTGAAAAGTGCCACGTCACTAGCAGAAAATGGCAACGAGTCCCATGGAGCTTATGATTGTCCCAAGGCATCTGGCAAGCTTCCTGTTTGACCTAGAAAGTCATTTCTCCTTCTCACTGGCATTTCCTAATCCCTTGCTGTGACCACTCAGCCCAGGCTGGGATGCAGGGTGCCACCAGAGGGAGAGGAACACGCTGAGGCAGGTGCATGGTCCCTACTTGGAAGAGCAGACCGTGGGAACTGCAGGGGGCTGAGAGACCAGCTGATGCTTCCCAAGCCTGACTGAGCACCAGAAGAGCCTGGGGAAACATTTAAAAATACAGAGTCCCAGGCCCCACCCTACCTACTGAGGCAGATCCTCCAAAGGTGGGAAGAAGGACTGTATTTTTAAATATTTTTCCAGATGATTCTGACATAGCCTATGCAAAAGGTGCTGTCTAGGGTCCTGAACTAGGGCAAGCCATTTATGGGCAGGTAAGGAAACTGAGTCCCATAGAAAAAAGGGGATTCACTAAGGTCACCCAGAGAGCCAGAAAAGAACTGGCAGAGTGTCACCCACAGTCAAGTCTGTGCTGCTTGAAGTCCAAACACAGACCAAAGACACCACAGAAGTGCCCAGGATTGGCAGGCTGGAGTTTCACTTAGGACCAGCCCCATGTGTCAGCAGAACGGGAGGCAGCTTGGGTGGTGCTGGGGTGACTCAAGGACCCCAACTCCAAAACCTTAAGTGGAGAAAAAGAGGAGTCACATTCTTGAGCATCTACTACATGCCACTTACTGTGCTGCAGTACTCTGCACTCTGGCATTCATGTAATCCTTACACAGGTGGGCATTACTCACACCCATTGTGCTGATGGGGAAACTGAGGCTGGGTAATGCCAAGGAACTTGCAAAGGCCCAAAGCCAGTGAGGGGCAGAGCTGGTTGTCAATCCGAGGGGTGTAGCTCTGACCCCAGTCTTTTCCCAGCCCCACTGCCTCCCCTGGGCCTCACCCCACACCCTGTGACTCATGTGAGGCCATAGGCATCAGATGGGGTTCCACGGTGGACATCCAAGCCGGCATTTAATTCTTCATTTGACACAGAGTGGTCTCCCCCAGCCATGAGCACACAAAGCTGGGCTCAACTCCTCTTATTTGCTGTGTGACCTTGGGCAAGTTACTGAACTTCCCCGATCTATGTTTCCTCATCTGTAACAGGGGATAAGTTCAGCTACTCCACAGGGTTATTGGGAAAAGTCATCTCATCACCAAAATGTAAGAATATCTAGCATTTATTGGGTTCTTCTGATGCGCCGGTCACTGCACTGAGCACTTGACAATCATCACGTCCCGTAGCCCCCATTACAGCCCCATTTTACTGATGAGGAAACTGAGACTTAGAAAGGTGAAGTAACTTGTCCGAGGTCACACAGCCTGAGCAGGGACCCAAACCTAGAACTGGAACTCTTTCCTCTTTTTATAAAAAAATTTATATTTTTAATTGACAAATAAAAATTGTATATATTTATTGCATACAACATATTGCTTTGAAATACGTGTACTTTACGGGAAGGCTAAATTGAGCTCATTAAATGCATTACTTCATATACTTATTTTTTTGTGGTAAGAACACTCCGCCCTTTTAGCAATTTTTAAGAGTACAATACATCATTATCAACTATGGTCACCATGTTGCACAATAGAGCTCTTGAATTTATTCCTCCTAACAGAAATTTTGTATTCTTTGACCAACATCTCCCTGCCCCTACAACCTGCCCAGCCCCTGGTAACCACCATTCTGCTCTCTGCTTCTGTGAGTTTGACTATTTTAGATTACACCTATAAGTGAGATCATGCGTTATTTGTCTTTCTGTGCCTGGCTTTCTTCACTTAACAAAATATCCTCCAGGTTTATCCATGTTGCTGCAAATGCCAGGATTTCCTTCTTTTTAAGGCTTTATAGTATTTAATTGTGCATACATACTACATTTTCTTTGTCCACTCATCCATTGATGGACGTAGGAATGATGGACAATAGAATCCATTGATTCCATATCTTGGCTATTGTGAATAATGCTGCAATAAACATGGGAGTGCGGATATCTCTTTCATGTACTGATTTTATTTCCTTTGGATATATACCCAGTAGTAGGCTTGCCGGATAACATGACAGTTCCATTTTTAATTTTTTTTTTTTTTTGAGACAAGGTCTTGCTCTGTTGCCCAGGCTGGTGTGCAGTGGCACGATCATGGCTCACTATAACCTCCAACTCCTGGCCTTAAGTGATCCTCCTGCCTCAGCCCCCGCAGAGTGCTGGGATTACAGGCGTGAGACACCACACCTAGCTATTTTACATTTTTTGAGGAACTTCTATACTGTTTTCCATAATAGCTGTACTAATTTACATTCACACCAACAGTGTGCAAAGGTTCCCCTTTCTCTGCATCCTCTCCAGCACTCATCTTTCATCTTTTTGACAATAGCCATTCTAACAGGTGTGAGGTGGTATCTCATTGTGGTTTTAATTTGCATTTCCCCGATGATAAGTAATGGTGAGCATTTTTTCATATGTGCTCAGCTGGTCCTAGCTATTAGTAATATTGATATCTTGCCACTATCCTCAGAGCAGAGAGCAAAGTCCAAGTCAAGAGGGTACAGGCAGGGGCTCATGGGAGGGGAGCGTGTGTCCTGGTCCCCAGGAGACTGATGCAGGAGGTCGCTGTGGCCCAGTCATTGGTGTGAAAAATAGAAGGTTGGTGCCAAAAAAAATGATGTGGTCCCTGCTTTAGCCAAACGCTCCTCCTGCCTTGTTTTGCACCTGCTTGGTGGGATTCTATTACCAATTCCATTATGAAGAGTAATCAAGTGGCCTAGGTGAGAGCCTGTCCACATCATTAGCACCAGGTGTGGACAGGCTGACTTAGCCTTTCCTCGGGTAATGCAGGCAAGTGTGAAACTGGCAGAGGCCTGAGAAATCCAGACTGTCCCTCACGGCCTGCACTAATTGCTTTAATTAAGGAGCAGCACTGTAGGTCAAGGAGCACATGACCACGATTACGGCATGTAAACAGGATCTTTAATTAATTTGCGATTACGTCGCCTGTTACTGACATCAGCTGTCGGGTCTTTAGCTTGTGATGAATACATTTCTGCTGAGGAGCTTTGTCCTAAAGGAGGCTCCTGAATGGAGTGGGGGTCTTGGGAAAGCTGTGTGGAGAAGGTGTGCCTTGCACATAGAAGTAAAAAGATAGGAGGGCTGGCAGAGAGGAAAAAAAGAGAAAATTATTTCAGTACCTACTGTGTACCAGGTGCATTCCAGTTCAGAACTCTGAACCATACTCTGAAATAAGCACAGTGCTCCCAATCTGCAGATGAGGGAACTGAGGCTGGGAGTCAGCTCTAAATCTGGCACAAGGTCACAGGGCTGAACAAGCAGCAGAGACAGAACAAAAAACAAAGAGATTAGTTGAGTGCCTCCCATGTCTGCCAAGTGCTTTACAATTCCTGTGTTCACCTTAATGCTGAAGAAAACTCTGCAGATGTATATGTTTATTCTACAAAACAGAAAACTGAGGTCCAGAGCGTTTAAGTGGCTTGCTGGTAAGTAGTCTCTTAGAACAAGATTCATACTCTTTCTGCAGCCCCTATGAGTCTCAGATTGCAAGGAATCCATGGATCTGTGGGGTAGCCAGCAAAGATGGAATAAATACTGCGCTTTTGGTGGAGGTCACAAGATTGTCTTAGCCAAAGATGGGACTATGGGTTTAATTAGAACCTTTAAAAGCTCTGTACTCCTGCTCAGAGGGAGGATGTTGGTACTCTGAGACAGGAGTCTGCCAACCTCCTCATTTGCCGGCAAATTAATAAATTACTCTTTCCTTCTCCTCAAAAAAAACCCACAAAAATCTACACCTTTTTTGTTTGTGTACTGCTTTTCAAATGTTTGTAAAGTGCTGTTATATTGGATAAAATATATATTAAAACATAATAAATTTTAAAGGGTAACTAATTCATAGTTGCTTTTTCTCACTGTGTCCCTCCCCACTTCTGATCCTGATCAATGGCTACCAAAATGCAACTGCTAAGCCTTGGAGGGCTGAGACAAGATTTGATGCTACAAAAGGGCTTTCATGATGGAAAAAGTTGGGGAGCTCACTTTGCTCTCCCTGGGGGGAGCATGTCTGAGAGGAAAGGGGGTACTGTTCAAAGGGAATGAATTTGACAACAGGGAGCCTGGATAGGGGGCAAGAAGATGCTTTTCCAATGGGGCATGAAGGCAGTGGAGGGGGAGGGTGTGCTCACTTTTCTATGATGATGCTGTGTGACAACCTCCATATCTCGGTGTCTTATATCAATGAGCTCACGAGTCTGCAGGTTGGCTGTGGTGACCCTGCTCCTGGCTCTGCCCTACTGGCATTTCATCCTGGGGGCCAGGTGGAAGGAGCAGTGACTACAAGAGGTATGCCCTTCTCAGGGTGCAGGGCTGGAGCCCAAGAGCTCAAGCCATCCATACAAACTCACCCAAGGCCTCTGCTTGGATGAGCCATTAGTCATGCCTACCCACATGCCATCAGCCCAAGCCAAAGTCCACAGGGTTGGGCAGTACACTTGGCCACCCAGTGAGGAGGGGATGGTAAATATTTGCTGAACAATAACATAGTCTACCACAGAGGGTGACCCTACCTACAGCCTCCTGGGCAGGAAGGCCTGGAGGACCAGCTGCACTAGTGGGGCAGGTCCCAAGAAGCCAGAATTTAAAGTCCACAGTAGTCTTAGGCCTGGATACCCCTGGCCATCACCTAACAGATATCAGGGATGAAGGTTCTTCGGAGCCCTTTGCTGAGTCTGATTCTGCCCCTGCTCTGCCCAAGGCACATCCCCTCTGAGTAATGATGGCTTCTGGCTTACAGACTCAGAACAGATGAGCTAGCCCCAGCCCGAGACTCTCCCCCTCCCTGACCATCCCTCTACCCATCTCAGGGGGTCGCTCCCCTGCCGGCTCGTGAAACATTCATTTCCCCTAATTCAAATATTTTCACCCTTTAGAAAACTTGTTAATATTGGATTTTAAGAAGCATTAAAAAAATATTGCTTTCTGCTCTGGCTGAAGCAGTAGTTATAAATTATTGATTTCTGCTGGCCGGAGACGAAGATTCTCTTCTTTCTTGAACAGAAGACACTGCCCTGGCTGGGATCTCAGAAGGAGCAGCAAGTTGGGGGGTGGTGCAGAAAAAGGGTCTTCAAGGGAAGAAAGAAATACAGCCCCCTTTTGTCCACCAGCAAATGGGGTTCCAGTTCCTGGCTTTCTCTGGGTTAGGCCCCGGATGCAGTGAAATGGGAAGAGTGATAGCCCAGGCAGAATTCCTGCTCTGCCTCCTGCCAGCGGTGTGTCCCAGACCTGCTGCTTGGCCTCTATAAGTTGCGGTCTCTGTGCCTGTAAATAGAGTAGTGCTGTCTGCAGCACGGGGCTGTTGGAGGGTTAGGAATAAATAAGACAATGCCTGAAGAAGTCACCATCCTCCACCAGGTCCTAATAAATAGTAATTTTCTTCCTTCCTCTTTTGGCGTCAAGTTCCACGGAAATGGTGCACCCTGCATTGCAGCCACCACACTCAGACTCTGCAATCAGCACTGGATTGGGCCTACGGCAAAAAGAATTCCCTGCCTGGGTTTACTGGGGAGGCCCACTGTGCTACCTAGAAGCCCCTGTAGGGCAGTCCAGCAGTGCCCTTGAGCCTGGCTTGTCCAGCCAGGAATGACCTTGATTAGGGCCTCTCAGTGGAGCCAGTGCCACCACAGGCTGCAGTGCTCAGTGCTCGGTGGGAGCTGCCTGGTGCAGTCTGCCTCCCCAGCTTCTGCTCTAGCCTGTCATCCCCAGGGGATCTATTAGCATCTCAAGACTCAAGCAAGCCTTGGTAAGGCTCCCTGTGTGGCAGTATTCACTGGAGACAAGGAGAAAGGGAGGCAGAGAAATGGAGAAAGCCAGCTCAGAGCCCCAGGGAGGGGGCTGGGGAGTGCTCGGAGCTGGATCTGCCTGGGCATCTGACCTGCTTGCCCAGCAGCCACCTGGGGTCTTGAACTAAGTGCTATTGAGCACTTTCTTCGTGCCAGACACTTTTCCAGATATTGATGATACTGCAGTGAACAAAACAGACTGAATCCCTCCCCTCATGAAGCCTGAGTTCTAACAGAAGGAGGTATAAAATAAACATAGTAAATAAGTAAAAGATATAGTATGTTAGATGGGGAGGTCATATAGGAAAAAACAAGGCAGGAAAGGGGGATGTAAAATGCTAGGGATAGGGTGACATTTTAAATGCTGTGGTCAGGGAAGCCTTATTAGGCACGTGACGTCTCAACAAAGACCTAAAGGAAGCGAGGGTGCTGGCCATCCAGATGTATGAGAAAGGAGCCTTGCGTGTGAAGGGACAGCACGTACAAAGGCTCAGAGGCAGATGACTGCCAGTGCTGTGTGGCTTGTGGCAGCACTTCCCTGCTCTTCTTCCATGTATAGCTTGGCCTCCCCAGACCACTTTGCCCTCCTGCTCCTATCAAGGTTTTGGCCACAGAAGGAAGGCAGCCGGCATAATATCCCTCTCCCCATATTCCAAAAAGAGAGACCCACATAGAGCATCTCCACATCCAGTGACTAAGACAGACCCTTAAATGTCTTTCCCCATAGCAGACTCTGCTCTGAAACAGAGATTAGGACACTGGTCACAAACTCCATACCCCTCTAATGGGTGTGGACCCATTAGCTGGTAGGACATTGGCTAAGGATTCCCTGAGGCTTCTGTTCACCAACCTCACTGGCAAAGAAGGGCTAAAGGGACCAAGACACAGGGAAGCACCAAATAATGCAGATGAGACAAGATCAACAAGACAACCCCATACACACTAGTGACCCAGAGTGAGCCCTGGGGATGGCATGGCCATCAGACCAACATGGCATCAGTGGGCACCAGCTGGGCCCACTCCAAGTCCCCTGAGTTTCCACATTTCCTTGAGCAGGTAAAGATGTGCAAACCCCTTGCCTTCACCCACATTGTAGTCCCTTCATTGAGTCATAGTCTCCCTGTCATCTACTCCTACTCAGAGTGACTCACCCATGTCAGCAGGCCCAACATGCTTTCCCCACCCTTCATGCAGGTGCCAAGACTGGCCCCCAGTGCCGACAAGACAGTGCATGGTGAATCCCAGCTTTGGCTCCAGTGTTGCTACAGCTGTGGAGGGAGCAAGTGGGAGTCCTAGAGGGGAAGTCTGGGAGACCCTGAGAGGGAAGGCGTGTGGATTCCCACTAAAGGCAATGATCACATTTGGAAAGTAGAGTAGACACTGGGGCTGGAGGCAAGATGTGAGAGAAGACTAGATCAGAGTGGCTGGTGCAGTCCTCCTCCATTCAGATGTGGCCAAACTTCCCTCTGAGAGTGTCCCAGACGTTCTTCTAGGTACAGCTCCCCGCACTTCCCTTCCTGTCCTGCCAGATGTGACAGAATTTTCAGGGATGTGTGGAACATGTGGGGTCCACTGGGACAGCAATTGAGAATAACAAAATTGATAGACTGAAGAGAAAAAAAAATCCATTTCTCTTCCCCAAACCAGTATTTACCAAATATCTAAGTTCCATTCTCCTTTGTCCTGGCAGGGAAGCAATTACGCAGCCTGACAGCCAGTCCCTGGAGCCACCAGCTTGAGTTGGAGCTAATTACCAATTACTAATAACATGGAATTAATACTCTTGACCAAATTAAAATTAATTTGGAGCAAACCAGAATGACTCGAATGCAACTCTATCTCCACTGCACCCCCCATACATATTCACACACCCATGCCAACTTATGTCTGAGCCCTAAATTCTCCCCGAGTTTGTGAGTCCCAGGACAAACAGCCAGCCACAGAGACCCAGCATCAGGACTGACATCTCTCTTGTTCCTGTTGCAGCCAATCAACTCCAGCACACAAGGCCCCCATCAGCTGCCCACCCCACAGTCCTATGTCTCACCAGACATGTCTCACACCCCTTCAGCTGGCCCGCTGGAGCCCACTTGAGCTCTCCTGCCCCCCAAATGCAGCTGACTTGCCAATTACTGCCTCTGTCTTTACAATATGTGATTTTCTCTGTATCACTGCAAATCTTCACTCAATGCCTCTTCTAAAAGCTTCTCTGAGAGACCTTCTTGGTTAATCTTTATCACCCACTGAATTGGGGTTTATGTCTTGTCCCCACACATTTTCATCTGCACCATACTCCTCTTAGGATCACCCATCCCTTCCTGAAGCCTTTGGGGTGAAGGCTTTGTCTGGAAGAGTGAAAATCTCTTCCTCCTTCTCTCTTTTCTTTTCTCTTTCCAAAGTGGTAAGGCTTTGGTGCCGGCCATGTCCCCTGCCTTTTCTCTTAGGAGCTCATAGAAGTTAAAGGAGGTGCTGACAAATGAGGCCAGCTCTGGTTAAGGTCTCAGGGGAGATGGTGAAAGGTTCCTTTAGGATTCATGTTGTCTAGCCCAGTTCTATTGGTAGGAAATCAAACAGAATTGAGGGTGACAGTCCCAGATGAGAAAAAAGAAAAGTATGCCCATGGATGGAGAATTCCCTGTATTATCTCTCAGGGAGGTAAGACTTCAGGGAGTGGGGTGGATGGATGGATGCATATTTGTCCAAGGTATAGAAGGACCAAGCCAATGCCTTCTGATTGAGAGACTATTAGAATGATTCAGCAGGAACCCTGCTCAATCATCTAGTCAGCTCCTCTTGTTCTAAAGGAGAAACTGAGGCCTGTAGGTATGAGACCTGCCCCTCATATGGCAAATTGGTCAGTGTATTGTTCTGAAGAATACTAATTTTTCCAATTCCAAAGATAGACCTAAATCAGTTCCTTTCCTCTGTGAGTGAGGGGACCTTCTCAAATAGACAGAGTCTGGATGAAGGCACATACCAGCTGCCTCATCCTGAGACCCAGCGGGAAAGCAGGAGAGGCTCCCTAGCTAAAAAGGGAGCTCAAAGTTGCAGCCTCTCCTCATTCAAGGCAAGGGAGGCCCCATGCTGGGAGCAGAGAAGGGAGGATGTGCATTGTTCCCATACACTCAGATCCTCACAATGCTGAGGGCAGAGGAGGGACCCCACTCCCATCAGCGGTGGGTGTGGTAGACACTGCCGTGTCCATGTCCTGGGGCCTCAGGCTGCCCTGGAGGTGACCCTCTGGAGCCTCTTGCTTATAGGGTCAGCTGGATGTGATTGTGACAAATAAG
This sequence comes from Daubentonia madagascariensis, assembly GCA_023783475.1. NCBI lineage: Eukaryota > Metazoa > Chordata > Mammalia > Primates > Daubentoniidae > Daubentonia > Daubentonia madagascariensis. The sequence goes on from JAKFHU010000487.1 coordinate 17,512,119, forward strand.
AGTTGAGAGACCACGGCCAGATGGTCTGGAGCTGGGGCACCCAGACAAAAATGACTCACCAGTTCTTTTTTAAAGACGTAACTAAAAGCCAATCGCATGCTTACATTTCAAACATAGCATTAGCACCTAAATTTAAACTGCTGCACTGCTGCATTTAGATCAACTAGTTTTATATCCAAGACCTTTAAGTTTTAAATACTGTAGGGAATGGTATGGTGACTAAAGAAAGAGCTTTTCATTACAGAGTGTTTTTTTTCTTCAAAGCGCCTAGACTCTAAAATGGGGTTTGCCTCAGGAAACCCTTTATCAAGACAGCCGGAATGCTCCCCTGTGCAGTTTCCTGAGACCTATTATTATTCGGACTGTTCAGGATTATTCCTGCGTGTTCTTACGTAGGTGTTTTATTGTGTCCAACTTGCCTAAAAGACCTTTTATGGCATGAACTGAGATTCCATGTCCTCTGGGTTCCTCACAGGGCACAGCTAAGTGCCGAGCCTCAAGTAGATGCGGAACGACTAATTACCATGTATCTGGGTTTGTTCAGCACCATGGACAGAGCCCGTCTTCGCCTCCCGCGCTGTTTTCTTTTTCTTGTCTCTCCTTCCTGATTTCCTTCAAGACAAAGTCTCCAGCTGCTTCACTGAGGATTCAGGTCCACTCAAACCCGCCTCTCTCCTGGGGAAACTGGACTGGGAGCCAGAAGCCAAACTATGCCAGGTGGGGGTAGAGATGAAGAACCCTGGAAAGGAGGGAACCTCACAGCATTTCTTGCTGTCCTTAGAGTGAGAAGACCATCTCAGTCATGTGCCCCAGCCAGAGTCACAGTCCCCAGCTCCTCCAAGGGCTGCAGATCCCCCTCTCAATAATGCAGAACTTGGTCTGTGGTCTGTGGTCACAGGGTTTATAGGCCAGCAGAACACCTGACCACCAGGGGCAATGCTGGGATAAAGCCTGGGGCTAGGCTGGGCTGGGGAGACAGATGAAATGAAAAGTGTGTCTGGATTATAGATGAAGAGGGATTCAGAGGCTTGGGAGGGCAACATCAGTCATCAGGGTCCAGCAGAGTGTGCCAGGCCCTGATCAGGGGGCAGGGGAGGAGGCCAGCAGCTGAGGCCTCCAGGGACAATTCAAAGAAGATTCAAAGTGGGATGAGGTGATAGGTTCAGGACAAAGACTGCAAATAATACCATGGAGCTAGGAGGTTACCCTTGTTTGACGCTGGCTGTGAGGTGGAGATTGATCTGCACTCTAAAGGAGGGGGTGGGGAGGGATTGCCACTGGGACATACCATGTGCCAGGAGCAAGACAGAAATTTTCCATAAGCAATCATCCAGCACCCATTAGAGGTCAGATAGCACTGCTCCAGAGCTGGAATTAGTACATTTGGCACTCCATGATAATTTCAAGAATCCAGCTGATTTCTCCACATGCACACCACAATACACCCAATAATTCCATCACACCCATTGCCTGTCCTCCTCCCTCCACATTCTGCCCACCCTTCAAGGCCCACTTGGAATCCTCCCTCATGCCGGAAGTCTTCTACGGCTAGAGTTATCACAGGTGCCAAACACTTGTTTGCTGAATGGATGGACAGCCCCTGCTGAGCGTTGGATCTCAGTGTTTTCATACTGCCTCAGTTGGGTTACCTGGGAAACAGACTCCAAAATGGATATTTGCATGCAAGAAATTTATCAAGGGTGCTTTTGGCATCAAAAACTGGGAGTGTGGAGGGGGGAGGAGAGGGAAGGACGTGGGATTGTGCAGAGAGCAGTTGGACTGGAATGAAGAGTCTCAGCCGGTCCTATCGGGAGCTCTGGAGCTCAAATGACCCTCCAATTTGTCCTGTCCTGAGGCAAAAGGAGTGTATATTTACAACTACCTCATCCAGAAGTGGATGCAGGCTGCCCCAAGGAAAGTGGCGTGACCTTGGGTGAGATGGCTCTCTTTGGCTGAGGCAATTCTGGGGAGGGACCCAGCTGAGAGTCATAATCCACCAATACTCCCAGCAGCGGCCGGAGAAGTGACAACCTCAGTCCTGAAGGAGGGACCAGGGTGACATTCTACAGCATCCACTGGATGCACCAAGAGACTTGGATGCCACTGGGTGGAGAGCACATATCTGTATGGGGTATAGTTTAAAAAGTCATCCAAGATGGTACTATTACAACCCCCCAACCCACAGACCATTATGATTAGGAATTTCTGATCTACTCTAACCTGCCCCAAGACAGAGAAAGTGATTTGCCAAGGGACACACAGCAGGCAAATAGCTAGTTTGACAGGAGCCCACACATTTGCGAGGGGGAGCCCTAATTCCCTAGTGAACACCCACACCTCATCTGCTTTCATATCCCCTGTAACAAACAGCCTAGCACACACCTAATCCAGAGAAGTTGTGAATGTGTTGAAGGGAGGGGGTACACGTGTCAACAAATGCATGCTGAATTGAATTGGTTTCTTAAAGCAGTTATCATGTATAGACATGGCCTTTGTGCTGTGTATACATGACTTAACCTGATGAGCAAATCCTCTGATTCTTAATTAACCTTTTCATTTGAACCTCTTGACCAAGCAGCAAATGGAGGCTGGTGAATTGGAAATGACAGCCTCACCTCCCCCGTGCCCTGACCTGGCCAGCCACCTAGGCTGGTAATTACCTTTGCCAAGGCTGGGAACTTTTTACAGGCTGATGAGCAAATAATCTCCCACTAATAGCTGTGATAACCACAGAGCCCAGTTCTTTCCTCGTCTCTTTCCTGATTACCTTCTGTGAAACCAGGGAGCAGGTTGTAACAATGTTTCTCATATTTCTCTCTCTCTCTCTCTCTTCCCACTTTTAATAAAAAAGAGATCATGTGGACCGAGGATCAGTAGAAGTGGCAGGGAGGAGGGGGAGGCATTTGCCTGCAGAAGCCTGTCCCCCTCTCCCTCCAGGAAAAGCCAGGTGCTCTGACCGTATCCTTTAGCAGACTTGGTGAACAGCTGATATTTCTGGAACACGTTCCTCAGTGGATGTCAAAGCAATTTGGAAGACTGGTTCTTGGCCCACAGTCACATGGAAGTGGTGGGGAGATGTCAGCAAAGTCTTTGCCCCCCAGGGCTCTCAACAGAACCGAACAAGAAGCAGCAGAGAAGAAATGGAAAATTGATGGAACAAAGAGAGGGAGAGGAAGAGGAGGATGGGCGAAGGACGCGGGAGAGGAAGTGAAAGACTAAGTGCAGGATATAGAGGGGGTCTGGGCACAGAAAGGAGGTCCTAATAGTGGCCTGGGTCCCTGCCACTTCCCCTTGAGGTGGCTTATTGCTTGTGCCTGGAGTGTCCTCCCTGTCCACCCACCTCAAAATAGAAGGGTAGTGGCCGAGTCACTTACAGAGTGCTTCCTTAGGGGCAGGCGTGAGCTGTATCTCATGTGAGCCTTGTGCAACCCTAGGAGGTAGGCACCATTCTTCATATGTTACAGATGAAGGAGCTAAAGCACAGAGAGGTTAAGAAACTCACCCAAGGTTCACACAGCTAGCTTGAGAAAGAGCCAGGCTTTGGAGCCAGGCAGTCTGACTCCAGAATGCAGCCTTTATTCATTCTGCCCAATTCCACATCCCCCAGAGCTCAGGGTACCTTTCCTGCATGTGCTTGATGTAGCAGAAAGAGCACTGAATTTGAATCCCAGCTCTGCCCCATCCCAGCTGTACAACACAAAATAAGTTAACCTGGGCTTTAGTGCTCTTGTCTCTGAAACGGGCATGAGAGTGTCTGTCCTGCTTGTTTCATAGAACAGGTGCAGGGATCAAGGGAGAGAATATTTGTGAAGGCCCTTCGTAAGCTCCAGAGGACCATTGGCATCCTCCTCCCTCCTCCCTTCCACACTGGGAGCTCCCGCAAGCACCACGGATGGTCCACCATTGTTTGTCCAAGCCCCTCTCACATGTGGGGGGACCTGAGGAATTGTATGTTTCCTGTTGAGGAAACGAAGAGACAAATAGAGTGATCAATCCTCTCCCTTTCCTCTTCCCCACCTTCTTCCCACCCCTCCTCCTCCCCCACCCCCTGCCCTCCCCTCCTTCCCCTCTTCCCCTTTACCTTCCTCCTCATCCTCCTCCTTCCCATACCCACCCGCTTCCCAGGACTCACACTCACTGGGATGACAGCTGCCCCTCTCTTTCCAATCCACCCTATACTCTGCTTTGAGATCAAATTTTCAAAAGCACAATCGAGACCACATCACAATATGCTCAAAACCCTTCCATGGCTCCCATGCCTAGGGGAGAAGGTCCGAGCTTCTCAGTCTGGCACTGAAGCCTCTACAATCACCCCCACCTCTCTTTCCTGGCCTCATTTCTTGTGATCTTTTTCCAGGATTGTTCCGTCCCCATGTGCCCTTCTACTGTCAGTTTCTTCACCTGTAACAGCCTCATAGGTAGTGAGTTAGTGGTGCCTGACACATAGTCAGGACTCAATAAACATAATGTATTGAACAGGACATTCAATGGGGATTTGCCCTGCTGTTTGGAATGTCACCTGAGGTCCCAAGCTGAGAAACTTCAGGTGTGAAGTGCTCACACACTGCAAAGGGAGATGCCAGACCATCTGGGTATGACTCGCTGAGACTGGCCCCTCACTGGTTCTGCACCTCCCTCCCCCATCACACTGTAGCCCATGCCAAAGAGCAGGCTGGAGGTTCACTGAGGCCACTGGAGGGAGGTGGGGGTTTTTAGACCTCTCAGCTAGCAGTGAGGACCCCAGGCCTCCCCATTGCCATCTCCCCAAGCCAAGTACAGGTGCTCCATGAGCCAGATGCCACCATGGAGCTGGAATGAGAGATATCATGGGGGAACTTGACCTGCAACCCCCAGAGATGGGAGAACACAGAGACTAGGGCCCAACTCACCCCCAAAAGAGTCTCAAGTCGAGAGACCAATTGGAGCAGCCTGTGTCAGCAGCTGAGAGAAGAGAGAGTATTAGGCAGGGAACAATCCCCACTTGCAGAGTTTAGTGGGGCCAAGGTGCCAAGTCTCTCCAAGGGCTGGGTAGATGCAGGGGATGGTGGACAGGCTTGAGCTGTACTGTGGACACCCACCTAAGGGGACCTGAGGACCACCTCCCAGGGAGCAGCAGCCCTGGCAGAAGAAAGCTGTATGGGTGACATATTGAAGGAAGGGGAGGAGACGATGGAGGGGAGGAGCTTCTGGGGAGTCACAGAGTGGTCAAGGGGGAATGTGTCACCCAAGGCGGTAGGGTCCCCAACTGGTTACAGTATTATTTTCATCTTTCCAAGTGTTAATTCTCAAGCCTCCTCTACAGGAGTATTCTAGGCTAGCCTCGTTTGCCCACGATCTCCATACTGGGAGCCTCCCCCTTTGCTCATGTTCTTTCCCCTGCCTGGAATGCCCTCTCCACTCATCTCCACCCCTGGAGACACAACCCATTTCTTCAAGCCAGGCTCAGTCTCGCTCCCTCAACAAAGCCCTCCCTGACCCTGTCCTTTTTGTGAGTTTTCTACCTATGGTAGCCATAGCTAGTTGCCTGCCCAGTGTTTATTCTCCTCTTCTTTAAAAACAGAACCTTGTAGTTTTAACTGGGCACATGGCCACCCAAAATAAAGGCTGGTTTTCACAGCCTCTTTTGTTGCTAGGTGTGACAAATTAGATGTAAAGAGCAGTATTTGGAGCCAGCTTCCAGTAAACTTTCTGGAAAGGTCCCTGGTGCATGTCCTTTAGCCCCTTCTTCTTGGCTCCTTCCTCCTTTCACATGCCTGGAATGCAGATTTAATGGCTGGAGGTCTAGCAGCCATTTTGGACCATGAGATGACTTTGTGGAATGGGAGCTACATGCAAGGATGGTGGAGCAAAGAAGAAGTATCCTGGGTTCTTGACACTATGGGGCTACCCTACAAGCTCTAGACTGCCTATCTCCACTTTAAATGAAAGTCATACTTCTACCTTGGTTAGACCATAATTTCTTTGGGTTTCCTGTAGGAAGCAGCCAAACCCAACCGTAATTGATACACTGCCTAAATCACTCACAAGCTAACATAGGTGAAAGTACCCGGCACAATGATTCCCATATGACAGCATCTCCATCAGCCTCCTTTCTCTGCTAACCTATGAAATCTCTGTCATCATAGCTCTCTACAGTCTTCGTATTGTCATTCAACTATTCATGGGTATGTGTAACCTCAACTTTCTAAATATAGCCCCTATTATATTGTGCTTTTCAATTATTTTACTCCTGAACTTATATAATCCTGCAAAGAATGCACAATAATTGTCCCCGTTCTACAAATACGGTTCTGCAGGCTCCTCAGGGACTGAAGTGGGCTTGATATCCAGGTCTCCTGGCTCCAGATTCACTGCTGTTCCCCCTATATCACACCCACAGCAACTAGTGCAAAGTTTCTTGATTTGTCTCTGTGTTCTTTCCATTGCAACCGGTGTGGAGCTGTGCACACAATAGGTGTTCGATAAATTTTATATGATGCTCCAAGAAGTTAAGCGATTCATCCAAGCTAGTTTCCAAGGTATATCTAGACCAGGGGTTGGCAAATTGTGGCCCACAGGCTGTTTCTGTATAGCTCATGAGCTAAGAATGTTTTTTATATTTTTAAATGGTTCTGGAAGAAGAAGAGGAAGGACAAGGAGAAGGGGAAGGGGTAGGAGGAAGACAGGAGTGTGTGACGGGGATCACAGGTGTCATGGAACGGTTACAATTATCTGACCCTTTACAGAAGAAGTTTGCAGCTCCTGGTCTGGACCATCCTGTGCAGCTGGGTGTTTTATCCACCAGCAGAGCTTCCACCAGCTGCTGTCCTCTGAGAGACACAATTCCCAGACAGCTTGGAGATCCTGCCACAGAAGGCCTGTGGGATTCATTTTCCGTCCTCTGGCCCCAGGCTCCTGGGGAGGGGGCCTCACTGGCTGTAGCTCTACCTCCTTAAGGAGAGATGGGGATGAATTTTCTGTCCCCACCCCTACCCCCACCTTAGAAGACTTTCTGATTCACTGGTCCAATACTCAAGCTCAATTTGATTAAAAATTCATTGGCTTTTTCTTTTTCCTGTAAAAAAGAATAAATAAGCACACATCAGTGGTGGCTCAGACTGTACACGGAAGTGTGAAAACCCCAAACAGACTGACACCATTACGGGAAAAACCATTAGCTCTGCGGTATTTCAATTTCCAAAAATATCAGCCTTTCAGAGGAGGAGCTGAGCCTGGTTCCCACTTCCAGCACCCCTGACGGCACGTTCCCCCATAAGCATTCCTCAGCTATTCCCTCAGTATGCATTTGGGTGCTTAAGGGAATGGAGTTTAAAGTCCAACTGAGTGTTACTGGCTATATATCCTTGGCCAAGGCACTTCGTCTCTTAGAGCCTCAGTTTCCTGTCTGTAAGATGAGAATATTAATGCTTACCTTGTATGGTGTGCAAAGCACTCAGCACCGGACCATCTGAGAGGCTCGCTAAATGGCAGCTGTATATTTGGTGTTATCACACAGACCGGCCCTCATCCTTTCTTCCCTCCTCCTTCTGACTCCTTTCTTTATTTATCCCTCTTGATTGCGCCTCAGCTCCTTGCTAACCCCCATCCCTGAGAGCAGTCCATCCCGCCTCTCTAACACAGCCCTCTCCTTCCCAGCCGTGCCCCTCAGTGTTGGCACAAAATCTTCCCGAAACTGGCTCTTCCTGAAACCGGCTCAGGGTATCCCCCTCCAAGCCTCCTGCTAGGGGTCCTTTTCCGTTCCTCTTTCCTGCCTCTCCCCCGGGTCAATTTCTTGCCCTTTTCCTGCACACTGTAAATCTAGAGGCTAAAAATTCATCTTTCATTTGATGAGATATCTTGAGCAATCAGTCCATTTTTGAGAGCAGGCTCTATCCCTTCCTTAATCTACTAACCTCTCCTGAACTGGGCACACAGTAGGAGTTCCGTGAGCACTGGCGGGCAGATTGGCTGGGAGAGTGACTGATGACCAGGTGGTCAGCTTCAGGTGGGCAGAACATGGCCACAAGCAGCACTGTCCTGTGACTGGTTTGACTCCTTAGAACCACTTGGACTCAGGGACCAGGCCAGGCACAGACAAAATCACTCCGCTGTAGGGCTGCCTGATATAACAGGAAAAAACCAAGGATTTGGAAGTGAGACACGCCTGGTTTGAATTTTGGCTTCGCCTGTGGCTATCTGAGTGTACTTGGGCAGGTCACTTCACCTCTTGAGCCTCACTGTCCTCGTCTGTAAAGTGAGGTGAGCCCACAACAAGACACCAGTTCACACCTATTAGGATGGCTATAGTCAGACAGATACAGGTTGAGTATCCCTTATCTGAAATGCTTAGGACCAAAAATGTTCAGATTTTGGAATATTTACATATACATAATGAGATATCTTGGGGATGGGACCCAAGTCTAAATACAAAGTTCGTTTACGTTTTATATATGCCTTTATACACATAGCCTGAAGGTAATTTTATGCAATATTTTAAATAATTTTTAATATGAAACAAAGTTTTGACTGCTTTTTTTTTGCTTTTTTTTTTTCCTTTCTTTTTTAACCCTAGTCTAAGGTAAAATTTTGACTGCTTTTTGACTGTGACTGGTCACATGAAATCAGGTGTGAAATTTTCCACTTGTGGCATCATGGTGTTCAAAACGTTTCAGATTTTGGAACATTTGGGATTTCAGATTTTCAGATTAGAAGTGATCAACTCATAATAACAAGTATTGGCAAGGACATGGAAAAACTGGAACTCTTATACTCTTCTGGTGAGATTGTCAATGGTGTCGCCACCGTGGAAAACAATCTGGTGGTTCCTTGAAAGTTTAAACATAGAGTCACCAAATGACACTGCAATTCCACTCCTAGGTTTATACCTGAGAGAACTGAAAATGTATGGCCACATAAAAACTTATACGTGAATGATCGTAGCAGCATTATTCACAATAGCCAAAAGGCAGAAACAACTCAAATGTCCATCAACCAATGAATGGATAAACAAAATGTGGTATATTCATACACTGAAATACTACTTGGCCATAAGGAATGAAGTACTAAAAATAAAAAGGAACAAAGTACTGATACAGCTACAACATGGATGAAACTTGAAAACATTGTGCTAAGGTAAAAGAATCCAGACACAAAACACCACATACTACGTAAATCCATTTGTATATGACATGTCCAGAATAGGTAAATCCATAAAGGCAGAGAGAAGATTAGTGGTTGTCAGAGGTTGGGAGGAGGGGGAAATAGGAGTCATTAAGACGTTCTTTTTTAGGGGTAATGAAATGCTCCAAAAATGGTTAGTAGTGATGGTTATACAACTCTGAATACACTATAAGCCATTGGATTACATAATTCAAAAGGGTGAATTGTATGGTATGTAAATTTTCTCTCCATAAGGCTATTTGAAAAATGGGGTGGGCAAGGCCTCCCCACCCTCTCCCCAGGGTCATTGTAAGATTCTAAGGAAGACACAGGGTTTCGGACACAGCATCGTGCCATCAGAAGGCTGGGGTATGGCGCTGGATACAGATGGAGCTGCTTTCTGCTTGTCCCTCTTTCCTGACCTGGCTCGGCCTCCCTCGGGGAGAGAGTTGCTGAGGAGTGACATGGCCATCTGGCAGTGGCAAGAGGAGGCGCTGGGCCTCCAATATGTGTACCCCAGGGCTGGGGAGGTGAGAAATGTGTCCTCTCCGAGCCAAAGACTGGGAGGGGCCCGACCCTGCCAGGAACACCCCCTTGTTCAATACTGCCCCTGCACTTACTCAGAGGCCTCAGGGCCTGTCTTCCTTCTGCAGAAGGCTCGGCCAGCTCACCTTCAGGTTTTGGAGGAGCTGGAAGCAAGGGGAGGGGAGCAGAGGAGGGCTGTGGGCAACAGACCATATTTTAAAGAAAAGTGACTTCAGCCTTGTCAAATCCTCAGCAAACATCAAATGCTAACATAATAATGATGATGTGGTATTATGATACATACATTGGTTTTCATCCACCGTGCCCAGCACATAACTCCCATAGTCCTTTTTACAATGTTGGGCCGCTTTAGGCCTCAGGAGATAAAATCTCTCTGTCTTACCTTCTCCTGTCTTCCTTTCACTTGCCTAAGGTGGGACTCTAATCTGATTCTGGGTCAAAAGACCCTCATTCCAGAGCGGGATGTGCCCCATACCCTGGAGGAAGGAGTGGTACACAGGGAAGAATCTGAACAGACAGGCCTTGCTGCGTTTAGACCATACACTTTTTGTCCAGTCACATTTCCACACAGTTGCCAATCATGCCTATGTAATGAAGCCTCTGTGAAAACCCAAGAGGACCGGTTCGGGGAGCTTCCGGATAGCTGGACACGTGGAGGTTCCTGGAGGGTAGTGCCCTAGGGAGGGCATGGACGATCCACGGCCCTCCACCCGTACCACACCCTATGCATCACTTCATCTGCATCCTTTGTGATATACATTATAATAAATCAGTAAATGTAAGTGTTTCCTGAGTTCTGTGAGCTGCTCCAGAAAATTATCACACCCAAAGGTGGGGGGGTCGTGGGAATCTCAACTTTAAGCTGATTGGTCAGAAGCTCCAGAGGACTTGCGACTGGTGGGCGGGGCGGGGGCAGGGCGGTGGATCTTGGGGACTGAGCCCTCACCCTGTGGGACGTAACACTATCTCCAGGTAGGTAGCGTCAGGATTGAATCAGAGGACACCCAGCTGGTGTCCGCTATTTGGTGTAGGGGGGAAATCTCCCCATTTGGTCACAGAAGCCGCCTTCTGTGTTGACTGTTGTAGAACTTAGAGGAAAGCGCCGTTGGAGGAGTGTTTTTTCCCCAAAGCAGATGATGATAATATTCATGAGTGAGCATTTACTATCTGCCGGGCACCATGGTAAGCATTCTGACTTATTTAATGTTTGCAAAGATCCTGTGAGGCAGGGCTGGATGAGAAGATTGACGCGTGGAGATTTTAAATAATTTGCCCAAGGTCGAACAGCTAGAAATGACAGAAGCAAGATTTGAACCCCGGCCGCCTGGCACCACTGCCTGTGTACTTCACCACTCTGCTGCACGGTGTAAATCCTGCGGGTTGCACCCAGTAGAAGACCAATGTCATTCGGAGGTTTGTTCAATGACTCCCCACTCCCAACCACAAGGAAGTAGGTCCCAAACTTCACCAAGCATCAGAAACAACTGAGGGGTGTGGGAAAAAATACAGAATGCAGAGTCCTGGGCCCACCCCAGTGATACTGATTCACTAAGCCAGGGGCCCAGGAATATGCATTTGAGACCAGTATCCCAGGGACGTTGGTGCAGGCTGTTCAGGACGTATTTGGAGACACTTGGTCTCCCTAAATCAAGACCCAACTTCTGGGCCTGGCTGGCTGGATCTGCCCCACAAAGTGGACTCCCTGCTCCAAGCCACACCACACTTACCCCCTACCTCAAGTCCAACCCCTCTTTAAAGGCCCAGGTCAAGTCCTATGTAGCCCCCTAAGCCCTCCACAGGAGTAGCAGCCCACCCTGACTTCCCATTCCCTAAACACCTAAACCCATATAGAGGAACCCGCATTGCTTCATAACCTCATTATAAACTGCCTCATCTTCCTTCACTAGTGTCCTATGGCTGCAGGCCTTTTCTGATGAACTACATCACAAGAGCCTTACATGTAGGAGCTTTCTTTCATATTCCTTGTGCATGTCCCACACAGCTCATTCAACAGAGACTTGCCGATTTGGTTACAGATCTAATGTGCCAATACGCTCCTATTTCAGTGATCAACATGGCTCATGTGCAACTGGCCAATTCATTGTCTGCCCACTCACAGGCATAGTCCATGTGTCTGGATTCTTCTCCATGCCAAGCACCACTCTAGCACTATGGATCCAGAGGACACACCCTCTTGAGGGCTGACACACAAACAATTCATTTTAACTCAGTGACCTTGGTGTGATTTCACCCCCCAGAGGATATTGGCAATGACTGGAGATGTTTTTGGTAGCCATTACTGGGGCTGTGAGGCTGCTGGCATCCAGTAGGTAGAGGCAAGGGATGCTGCTAAACCTCCTGCAACGCACAGGATGGTGCCACACAACAAAGCAGTACCCGACCCAAAATAACAGTGCAAGGTTGAGAAAGGTTGCTCTAATGGGGTAACACTAAGACCTGCAGCGGAGGCAGCAAAAAACGGTGACGGGAACTCAAAGGAAGGAATGATTAACTCCCAGGGAGTAGGAGGTTGCTGGAAAAGGATTCACAGAGGAGATGCTTGCTACAGTGAGTTGATGGATGAATGAAGGATGGGAAGGGTTTCACACGGCAGAGGCAGGGAGGAAGGAGTTCCTGGCAGCGAGGTACGAGAGTGCTTGGCAGGTTTGGGAAGCTATTACTGGGTATAATGTGGCTGGAGTGGCTGGCTTGTTCTTCTGATTCACTCAACACATCTGCTGCCGCCTTATTTTCAGTACTCGCTTGCTCAGCAAACCCTGTCCCGAAGCAGAGTACAATGGTCAGCTCTGGCCCTGGTTGAATCCTCCCCAATTCTGAATTGGTGGTCTCTGAATCAACTGAGCTGTCACTGCGAGGGCAAGACGGGCTTGAGCTGGATGTGGCCATTTAGCTACCCTGCGAGGTGAGACCACATAGGTCTGAAGCGGGCTGGTCCTAAAAGGTTACAGCGTGAGGTGTGAGACCTCCCTGGCCAGAGCTGTGAGTGGGGAGCGCTCTGGGCGGCAAATGAGAATGGATTTTGAAGAATGTCTGTGCTTCTCAAAGTTACACAGGAATGAAAACACATTAAAAAATAATTCTGAAAAAAAGAAGTAATTCTAGTAATGTTTGTCTCTTTAAAAAAAAAAATCCACCCTAGATTGTTGTGTTGGTTATTTTTAAATAGCTGTATTGCTAACAGTGCTCAGACTTTGCCTGTCTACCTCTCCCTCTTTACGTGTCTTTCTCTTGCTCTGGCCTCACCATCTCTGTCTCTCCTCATGTCATGCTTCTCTTTTTTGTCTGTATTTTTGTGTTTCTTTGAATGTGACTCTGTCATCCATGTGTTCTCTCTCTCTCTCTCTTTCTGTCTGAGTTGTGATTTTTTTCCTTCTTCCTAGGCCCCTGTTTCTGGCCGCTTCTCTCCCGCTGCCCTACTCCTGGAACCCCTTCCACGTCCTCCCCCTCTCTCCGATAACCAGCCACAGCATATAACTGAGGTGCATTTTTGTTACTGGTTGTATTTACCAGAAAGAGTTATTTATATGCTGCCCGTTCTTGATTTGTGAGAGCAAATGACCGACACATTTTCTATTTCTCTCTCCCAAAAGCTCCCTGAATGAAGCTGCATTTTATTTTCATCTTCCTCCATTGATTTATTTTTTTCCTTCTGCAGGTCATGCCCTTGAGAGAAAAAAAGATAAGTTCTCCACCCAAATTTTACTGTACTTCAGAGAATAGGTGGCCCAGGAGGTGTGCAGAGCCCCACGGCAGGGGAGCTGCAGTGTGGCTCTGGCTGGGTGTACCCCGGTGCTCCACCACCAAGAGCTTTTCCTGGTTAATCTGATCTCAGTGGAGCCAAGACCTGCTTTGGGTTTAAAGACGCAGTTCTGGAGGAGTATCTGTAGTTTCCTTATGCATCGCCACAGATTCCCTTGTCTTCAGTGCAGCCTGCAGTGGCTGGACAGAGTTGGGAAATAATCATTGAGGATGAATCTCAGGGAGCAAATCTTTTACATCTTAAAAGGAGAGAGATTTTCAGCCTGGCAGGAACATTAAAGCAGATCTAGGCATTCTTGGAAGCCTGGCACTTTTCTGTCTCTTACATACAGGATGTGTGTTGTCTTGGTTAGCAGGTCCAGTCTCCCGACTTCTTGCTGGAGGTGACTCCCAGTCTTTTTGCCCTGGTCTCCATCCTGCCATTCCTGGGCCCTGCCAGGGGTCATTCTAAATAAAGGCATAGGACATGGAACATCGGGGCTGTAAGGGTCCAGTCAGATTGCCTCATCTGACAGCGGAGTGAATGAGTCTCAAGGGATGGGTGTGATTTACCAAAAACATGAGGCTACCTGGTGGTAGACGCCCCTGTCCCCCTCCAGGCCTGGCTGTACCTCTATTAAAGGTGGTGCTACCTGGCTGTGGGCTGTGGGCTGTGGGCTGCATCTCCAGCCCCACTGACAGCTCCAGGATTGGGGCACATGGCCAGCTGGACACATGAATGAGTCCATATGGCAGCCCTCGGGGACCATCCCAAAATACACGTGACAGTTGACACTCACTCCCCAGAGGGATCCCGGAAGGAGGGGAGGCTGCTGAAGCAATCACACCTGTGCGCACATTAGATCTCATTCGAGTCAATGTCACTTAGTGACCAACTAGTATGCCAGGCCCTTTGCTAGAACTTGGGGTACAGCAAGAATTCTCTGACCCTCTTGCCTTAGGGCATAATACTGAGGTATGCGTGGGGTGATAAAGGGTCAGAGAACCAGTCCTTCCTCCCAACTCAGCCTGGCAGGGTGCTCAGGAGGCCTTCCTGGAAGAGGTGATGTCACTAGAGATAACCGGACTAATGTTTCACTGGACCTTTCTTCAGTGAGCACCCAGTCCGGGCCCTCCGGAGAATACCACGGGAATAAAGCGACGGTGAAACACTGGGGAGTAGACCTCAGCACATCTTGCTTCCATGTTGGCCTCCACACTCACCAGCTGTGTGACTGCGGCATGTCACGTGACCTCGGAGTCTCTAGAGCTTGGGTTGAGTATTCAGTGAGAGGTGATCTGGGAATGCATTTTGCACATTTTAAAGTGCTCTAACATTGTGGGCTGTTACAGCCCTTAGGATTCCCTTTAGGAGTGCAGAGAAATCAAAGCCATACAAAAGAGCAAAGAAGGGGCCTGAGAGTCTGTGTGCTCAGGCTCGACTTGGGGGGAGGCGTCTCTGGGCCTTAGTTTCCCCACCTGTGAAATGACAGTATTGGCATTTTTCTAGGACAGCAGCCAAGAGGCTTGAACAGCCCATCCTTTGGTGGGCAGGTGCCACCTCTGCCCAGCCGGGCTCGTCCCCAGGCAGGGGCTCTGGCCTTAGGAGGCAAAGCCCAGGCTTGTGCAACCTCTGACCTGGCCTCGCACCTTGAGCTAAACCCTGACTCTGCTACTCCAGGGTGGTGACCAGCAACACAGGGGGCCCTGCTCCATGCAAGAACCAAGATGCTGGAAATGAGCTCCATCCCCAAAAAGAGGGAGCTATGGGAAAAAAGATCTGCCATTTTCCTCAAAATAAAAACAGAGGCAGATGGCTGGGAGGGTTTCCATGGTTAATTAAATATGCTTTAGTCTCTAAGTTAATTATGAAATGATTCCTGCAGGGGGAAGCTCTGCTTTGCATGGAGCAGGTTCAGGTGAATAGTTGGGAGCTGCCTGGGTAGGCTCAGTGGCTCCCTTTGCATCTCACGCCAGCATGAATAAAAATTCTCTGTCCAGGCCTTTAGGGTGCCTCGGAGGCAGCAAATGCTACCCATTCAAGGGATGACAGGAGCAGCCACTCCACCTTTCTGAGCATCCGTTAGGAGAGAGGTAACCCACAGCAGAACTGAGACTCCATAATTTCCCTTCTTAGAATCTCTTCTAAAGAAATCATCAGAAACCCAGATAAAGATTTCCTGGACAAGAATATTCACCACAGCATCATTTACAATCATGAAAAATAGGAAACCACCTAGATGCCTACAAGTAGAGAACTGGCTAAATAAATCCTGGGACAACCAGACAATGAAATATTATGTAGTCATTAAAATGATGTTTTTGAAGAATAGATGATGACATGGGGGAATGTTCTGGTTGTACAAAGTGAAAAAAGCAAGATGCAAAATTGTAGATAAAGTACCATGTAATTTTATAAATAGTTGTACACAGAAAAAAGGTGGTATATTAAATGCTAATCATGGTTATTTTTGAAAGGTAAGATCCTGGGAGATTTTATTTCTTTCTATGTACCTTTTCATATTTTCTTAATTCTTTGCGATGAGCATGCATTTCTGTCATAATCACAAAATAATTTTTTTTAAATGCCAGCACCCCTTATAATGGATTTCCAAGTGGGCCTGAACAATTTTATCATACCCTCTTCTGAAGTACATGAACTTTACTAAAGTCTGTGCTTCCAGGATTGATGAAGGTGGACAATGGTTTATTTTCTAGAACTCTCCACTTAAGCTGCTTTCAAAGGGAAGCACTGCACATGTGAAACGCCCGTTCCCACCGTGGAATGTGATATGCTCTGCCAGCTCTGCCTATGGCACAGGAGTCCAGGGAAAGGAGGTAGGCATGAGTTCCTGGAACCACCTAACCTGAGAACTGCTCTGAGGCTCATGAGAGGTGCAAGGATAAAGCTGAGTGCTCCCCCCCAGAGGTGGGAGGAACCCTTATAGTCTGGAGAAGCATAAAGCATGACAAAGTCAATGGTGAAATTACAGATCTGGCCAGGACCGAAGGATGAACTCTCCTTGGTCTCCGGGACTTCCTTAGAGTCCCCAGGATCATGTAGGGACAGTGGCAGCCAGGTTGATCAGTAGAAGCTTAGAAGGCATTGTTGACCTCACATGCCCACTGGCATAACAGGATTAGGGGATGGAAATAGAAGAAACATTCATAAATGTTTATATGATCCAAACACCACTTGAACATTATAACAGTCACCATTCCTTGTCGATTTAGCAAAGCCTCCATCACCAAAACAACTCATATCCCAGAATGAAATAGTAAGGACCATTACTAAGAGAGAGGACAGAAGGAATTTTGTGTTTTGTCCTTATGAAGTCCTCTCTGGTGATGGCACCCACCTCGCTGGAGCCTGTGGTTGCTTCTGTATACACGGTCATCCTGCCAAGGTGTGAAGGCCTCCGGAAGCATCAGGGCATTCTCAATGTCTCTGTGCCAGACATATTGCTCAGACTCACACATAGCTTCCTCAACTTCTAGAATGTAGCCACCAAAGTAAAGAGAAAACCAAGGCTACATAAACTCTAACTGTAAGGGATGTAAAGAACTCCAACTCTAGCTAACTAAACCCCAATCATAAAAGGAGAGAAAGAAATACGTAATAAAGAAACAGAGGCATTCGTGAGAGTTGTCAGCTCTAACGCAAGACACTCTCCAGGAGAGGGGCCCAGGCCACACCGAGGAGGTCGTCTTGAGTATCTGCTGCTCCTCATAACTTAAGCAGGGTCCACTGTAGAGCTCACCATAATTCCATTTAAGGGGCTCCCCTGTTAAGCTTCTGCTATAGGAAGGAATAGCAATTACTAAAAGTGCTTACAAATCTTTCTCAGCACAATCCCAGCATGACAAAGACCTGGCCCTATCCACCAAAACTTTTCAAAACTAGCCATTTTTCTATAGAACACCATCTTAGTTTTATAATGGATTTCAAAAAAATACATGACTCAGGTTATGAATAGTTGCTTTATAGCTAGCTCTCTTGGAATGGGTCTGCTATTACAGTGAAGGATGTCTGTCTCCTACTTCACGGTCACAAATTGTTCTTTCAACAAGCAGGTCATTGACACGAACCCAGAATATGTCCCGGCCTCAATGGTATTTGGCTTTGGAACCATGACCACTGTCATAGGTTGGACTTTGACATTCCTAAATTGATTTTTCTTCACCAAATTGGGACATTTTCATATCTACTGGCAAATATATCGGGATGTCATAAGGTGACACAAACCACCCGCCAGCAGTCCCTCTTTGAAGCATTGTCATTCCATTCAGCCTGTACCATACAACATGTTGGTGCAATTGTTTGAGTATGTTTTGTTTATTGATATAAAAAATAGCAAAAATGGGAAAATAAAAGTGTAAGCACTAGTAATAAGAGACAAAGGTTCTTGCAAACTTAATGCAATTGCAACTCAAATGAAAATTTTCAGGTGCTGAAAGTGGAAAATCTTTAGTTTCCGCTGAGTGTTCACTGAACTCAAGTTGGTTGACTAGAGTCACTTGTGAGGGAGAGAAAATAAGGACTTAGAAATAGATGGTCAGGGATTGTCTTCTTAGAGACAAAATGTGATTAGGGAGTCGATCCTTCTTTTTAGTTCTTTGAGTACAAAACCCACCTTACAACATACAACAATTGTTAACACATATAGTCCATAAGACTCTGTTTCAAGTGCTTTAATTATACTACTTAATTTACAAGAACTCTGCAAGGTAGTTACTGTAATCGTTTCCATTTTCAGAAAATTGAGGCACAGAGAGGTCTCTGAGCCACACACCTGGAAAGAGACAGATTTACGCCCATGCAGCTGCGGTCATTGTCCAAGTTCTTAACCACTAGGCCACACTGCTTTTCTATAGCATAAGATCATCATCCAACTTTGATACATTTTATACTCTTAGACATATCCAGGAACTCATTACATGTAAAAAAAAATAAAGTTCTGCTGGGATAGGACCATCCTTGGGGAAACCTCCCTCTTGGCTGCTTGGCTTTCACGAGCAGGCTGTGGTCAGTTCAGACCTTGGGTTAAGAAGGACTGAGGAATTTAGGTGAGATCAGGACAGAAGTCATTTTGCTGTGATCAGGGCCACTAGCTTGTGAACAACCCTGTTTATCCTTCATGTCAGGAAGTCAACTTTGGTTCTGGGAAACACACTAAAACCCCTATACAAGGTAGAATTCTGTCTGTGTGTTTGAAACAAAACAAAATAAAACAAAAAAACTTAGGGAAGGGGCTGCTCAGACACAGGATGTTTGCATGGGGCAGATGATTTACCTGTCACTGGGAGCATTACCGGTGGCCCGGAGAGTGGCTGTAAGACGATGCTGGTCCACTTTGGGTACAGGGAAACCAAGGTCTGTCTGGGAGGAGGAGAGGGATAGAAGATGTATCTGCCCCGCGGGCCTGATCTCAAACCTCCTGAAGCACGTGAAGTGTTAGGGTTTCAAAGTGGAGAGGTGAGCGCTTCATCAGGATGGGTGCTCACAGCCTTAAACTTGGAAACCAGATTTGCTGGGAGTAAACACCCAACAGGGCCGGGCTGGATAGCCTGTACCAAGTTAGACCATTTCGTGGGTCACAACCCCTTTGAGAAGCTGGATACTCCGGGGAAAAAATGCACATGTGCACATAGCCATAGATTTAACACACACAATGCATCTTAGAACCTGCCACACCCTCAAACAAGACCATGCCCTTCCCCAGGGTAAGAGCCCTGCAGGGCATGAGGGTATTTGGGATGTGAGCCATGAACCAGGACGGCTAAAAGGGCATAGCCACATGGGTCACATGACTTGTCCTCTGGTTCAGTGCCAGGTCCAGAAGGTTACAAAAGGTCTCCGCACCAGGCTGTGCCCATCAGAGCCCCTCGCAAGCTGTTCTCATTCACACTCACAGCATCTCCACGAGAGGCATGGGGCGGCGACCTTATTCCTCCTGTGGCCATTCAGGAAAAGGAGGAGCTGGATGCCTTGTCCATCTGTCCGTCCTGGGGCCTGCCCTCTCTGCCCATCCCCACACCTTGCCCCTCAGGCTGTGCAGACACCCCATCCATCTGCCTTTCCTCTACTTCTAGTGTGGGAGATGGGTGGGGGTGACTGGGGGTGTCTAGAGAAGTGGCTTCAGCCTGAGAAGGCCTGGAACAGACTCCTGACTCAAACCACTTAGAGAGAGGCTGCTGTTAAAGGGGACAATATGGTGCAGGGCCCAGGGAAGAGCTTGGGGGGTCTTGAACAGTAGGATCAGGGGCCAGGCTCCTCCCGAGGGGTGTCACGGAGCCTGTGGAGGTTCGTCAGGAGGAATGTGGGGCAGGAAGTTCCTGGCAGCGGCTCAACCACCTGCAAGCACCGGGGAATGGGGCTGTCAGCTGAGACTATGGTAGAAGCTGCAGACGGAAGAGAGGTGGCCGAGGAGTGTCCCATTGAAGGCCCGCATGGAGCTGGGGAGGAGGTTTCCCAGAGTGGGCTCTTCCCTGGCCAGCAGAAGGAGATGCCAAGAGTGATGTCTTGGGCCCCAGGAGGCTAACAGGAACTTCTGACAGCCTTTGAGCAGCCAACTTCCTAAGGTCATTGTACCCAGCCCTATATTCCTGACCTGACTCTCCCAGGAAAGCACCCTCCTCTGAGCACTGGGTTTGCCCCCACAGCCGCGGCTGCCCCCAGCATGACCTCATCAGTGGTGAGATCCTCTACCTGAGGCTCCAGGTGGCAGGATACTGTCAAGGTGCATCACCCCCAGCACATGTTTCTTGAACAAGTGCCAGCTGTTGGCATCTGTGTCAGTGGAGAGCAGGAACCAGGATGGAGGTGAAGGGAGGAGCCAGGCCAAGGACAGGGGGTGATGATGGGGTCTCTGCACACAGGCCCGGGCATGCGTGTCTGTGTGGGAATGGGGGGGTGGTGTTGCCAAAGGCTGCCACAAGTTTGCACAGGGGCTCCCAAAGCCAAGCTGTCACATCCTTATCCTTGATTCACTAGATCTTTAGCAGACAGGGCTGGCCTACTCTGGGGCACCCTACAGGGCAAAGGCTGTGGGGGCTGTGTCCACATACCTTGCTTAAAGAATCCCGGCAGAGATATACACGGTCTGCTCAAGTTCCATGAAAAGCCCTCAGGAGAGGAGGGGCTGGCCCAAGGTCACCGAGATCACCAAGGCAGTGTGGAAAAGTGGGAAAGCATGGACCAGGGCAGACAGACTGGGCTCTAATCCTGGCTGGGCCACCAAGCAGCTGGGCAAACTTGGTCAAGTGATTTGACCTCTCTGAGCCCCAGTTTCCTGACATGTACAATAGGGGTAGCAATAGCACTAATAGCAAATGGCAGGGGACACATGAAAGTGCTGCCCATCCCAACAAATCCTGGTCCCCTGGGCATCACACCTGCCCTCTCGGCTTACAGATGACGGTTGCTGCCCTTGCCTTGTGTGTTAGTTACCTATTGCTGCATTTTAAAAATGATCCACAACTTAGTAGCTTAAAGCAACAAACGTTTATCATCTCACAGCTTCTGTGAATCAGAAATTCAGAAGCAGCTTGGCTGGGTGATTCTGGCTCAGGGTCTCTAATGAGGTTGCAGACAAAACATTGACCTGGGTGGCAGTCCTCTGGAAGCTTGACTGGGGCTGGTGGGTCCGCTTCCAAGATAGCTTATTCATAGAGCTCTTGGCAAAAGGCCTCAGTTCTTTGCTAGCTATTGGCAGGAGCTCCGGTTTCTCATCAGCTCTCTACTTGGGTTGCTTGAGTGTCCTCACAACATGGTGGCTGGCTTTCCCGCAGAGTGAGTAATCCAGGAAAGAGCAGGAAGCCACAGTGCCCTTTATGACCTAGTCTTCGAAGTCACTTTATTCTATGCATTAGAAGAAGTCACTAAGTGCACCCACGCTCAAGGGGAGGGAAACTAGGCTCCACCTCTACAGGAAGAAGTCTGAAAGAGTTTTTGAACATATTATGAAACCACTACAACTTGAAACAAACCACCCTTGCAACGCCTTTTGGCTTTTCCTACACAGAACAGAAACAAATGGGCTAGAGACCTTTAGCAGCTGGGCAGCCCTTCAGCATTTGGAGTGTTTGGCTAAAGGGAGAATAAGAGATCTGAGGATGCTCTGATGACCCTCAGCAAACATCCCCCGGAGGATACAGCAGCACTGGCCAGAGGGGTGGAGGCACACACACACCGCTCTGCCAGCCCACCCTGACTGCCAAGCTGGGCTGGGAGGGAAATGTTCCTTCTTTAGCAGCCAAACACACAAGTTTCAGGGGAAATTGCTACAATCTTGGCATAGTTAAGACAGTCAGTCAGGGTCTTGTACCTGAAATGGAGAATCCTGGCATCCTTTGGGGCTCTGTCTTTGGCAGCATTTGCCACCCCATCAGGGATGACAGGAAACACTGGCACCAGCTCCCTGATGATGAGAGCCACCTGGAGCGCTTGTTAAAGGGCAGATCCCTCGGCCCCGGGTCTGACCTGCTGCTGCAGAACTTTCACAGCAGAGGGCCAGTGATTGAGACAGTTAACAAGTACCCCGTGTCTCTTATCATCATTTGATGAAAGAAATGGTTTGATGGGAGAAAGAACATCTGGGAAACATTGTAGGGCTAACAGGAAAGAGGACAATCCAAATAGGAGCCGCAGCTGGCTTGCTTCAATGACTGAATCTGCGAAATGGGAGCAATCGGGACTGTCTCCATCGCCTACAGGCAAGCTTGGAACGGAGGGCTTCTGGGAGTTCCTTTCAGCTCTGGACCAGAGCAGAGAAGTGGGAAAGATTTTAGCAACTGGAATTTTAGCCCCGTAAACTCCCTCGGGTTGAAAGAGAGCGTAGCGAAGGCAGGAGGAGCAGGCATGCCCATCTCTGCGTCGGGTGCTGAGACACAGCTGAGGCGTTGGTGTCACAGGGCCCTCGGGAGCCCCCAGGGCTGCCCACCCACCCAGCAGCTTTGGAAGGGGAAAATGTGTCAACTGGTTTTGGCTACTGTCCCAGCACCAACCCAAGATGCTCTGACTAGAAATAAAATCTGGCTTCTCACTCCGGAGGACGGGCTCTCCTTCTCCCCTGTGAGTCAGCCCCACTCGTGCAAACCCAGAATAAGTCAGGTGGACAGACGGAGGGAAGACGGAGGGAAGGAACCCAAACCAGGCTGTGGGGCAAACTGGCAAACCCAAGGGCTTTGTTGGCAGAGAGACCTGTGTTCAAATTCTGCCTCCACCACTTCCTGGCTCTGGGATCTTGAGCAAGTTACATGACCTCAGCTTCTTCATCTGAAAAGTGGAAATAATAATACCATTGCAGCTGTTATGAAGAGAAGGTGGCAGAGCATAGCAACCAACAACTCCACTGTGCAGCCAGACTTCCTGAATTGAATCCTGGCTCTACCACTTACTACCTATGTAACCTTGTGCAGGTCACCTAACCTCCTAAAGCCTCAGTCTCCCCGTCTGTAAAATGGAGGTAATGATAGTTCCTATCCCAGAGGGTTGCTGTGAGGATTGAATGCATTAATTTATATAAAGCACTGAAGATACTAAGGGACTTGAGCATCTGAGGATTTGGGATCTGTGGGGGTCCTGGAACCAACTCCTGCAGATACCAAGGGACAACTGTACCACCAGGCACAGAGTAAGTGCTCGCTGTATAAAAAAGCCTCAAGGATACCTAGGGACTGCTCTTTGTCACCCTATAGCACTCACTTGCCTCTAGAAGGCTGTGCACCTGCCAGGGCTTCCAGCAACCTGGTGCTGGATAGAGCTGGGGAGGAAAAGGTAG
The DNA here is from genome assembly GCA_023783475.1 of Daubentonia madagascariensis. Taxonomy (NCBI): domain Eukaryota; kingdom Metazoa; phylum Chordata; class Mammalia; order Primates; family Daubentoniidae; genus Daubentonia; species Daubentonia madagascariensis. The sequence continues at coordinate 17,535,344 of JAKFHU010000487.1, forward strand.
GGAAGGGAACTGGCCTTCACTGAACCTTGGTGACAGGCCACTGTGCTAGGTGCTTCCACATCCAAGTCCTCCCCCTGCTCTGTTGCCTCCTGCCTCCCGCCTCCCTCTCCTGGTTTGTTTCCATCCCACACCCCTTCACCCCCACAAAGTCATCACCTCTCTTGCCCCCTCCTACCAGAGATTGATTAGTTGACAAACTTGAACTGAGGTCATCCCTAATTGCAAAACCCCATACAGAGTTCCCAGGAAGGCGCCTGGGTGCTGGGGGATTGGGAGGTGAGACAAAGGAAGAGACCAAAACCCAGATCTCAGGGAGAACAGGGTGCCCCACCCCCTGGAGAAGCAGGTGTGGAGAAGCAGGCCAGGTGGCAAACCAAGTCTAACCAGCCAGTGGTAACAATGTTCTAGGCCAGTGTTTCTCAATACCTTGGAATCAGTGGGCAGCTTTAAAAGTGCTGCTGCCTGGGTTCCACCCTCCCCAGACAGTCCTAGGTAATTGCCCTAAGATGTGGCCTAGACATTGAAAGTTTTTAAAGCTCCCCAGTTAAAGCTCAGATGCAGCCAGGGCTGAGAGGCAGGACTCTAGAACAGTGGTTCTTAAATTGCAGCATAAGAATCCCCCTGAGGGCTTGTTAAAACACAGACTACTGGGCCTCACCCCCAGAGTTTCTAATTCAGTAGGTTTAGGGACTGGCCCCAAAAGTTGCATTTCTAACAAGTTTCCGAATGTTGCTGATGCTGCTGGTTCCCTGGGACTACACCGTGAGAACCACCATTCAAGGGTAGGGGTCAACAAAGTACAGCCCATGGATCAAATCTAGCCTGTTTTTGTAAATAAAATTTTATTGAGACATAGCTATACCCATTCATTTGCATATTGTCTATGGTTGCTGTCATAATGCAAGAGTTGAGTAGTAAGGACAGAAACCACATGCCATGCATAGCCTAAAATGTTATCTAGCTAGTTCTTTACAGAACAAGTTTGCCAACCCCAGTTCTAGAAACCTGAGAAGCCACAGATGGCAGGATCCTGTCCCTGAGTGACTGACTGCCTGGAGCAGAGCTTTCCTACTGACCTTGGGATGTTATATGAGGAAGAAATAACCATCAACATTCTTTAAACCACTGTATTTTGAGGAGTCTTTATTGCAGTAGCTTAGCTTCTGCTACATTCTAAATCCTGGCTCCAGCACATCCTGGCTGTCCTTATAACCTCTTGAGCAGCACTTTAGCCATCTGTAAAATATGAATAATAATATTGACCTTGTGGGTTATTGGAAAGATTAAATGAAATATAAAGCCCTAGCTCAACAGATCTTAGTTTCCTTACCACTACTCCCTTTGGGAGGAGGAGGAATCATTTCTACCCCCTCAGAACTCCTCCCCATCTGCTTGGGGAAAGCAAGTCACAATCTGACATGCCGGAGAAAGTTGCTAAAACCTCTAGATGCTTGTTTTACTCTTAATCCAAAACACGCTTCATTTCCCCCACCCCCAGGCTGCAAATGAATACAGTTTTCTTTTATTTGGAGGCTGCCCCAGCTGTTCACTTGCAGAAGTGTCCTTCTCAACTCCAGTGAGCCAATCTTGGAGCTACTTTAAAATAACAGCCTCTCCAGGTGGGGAACCCTCTGGCTGGGCTAGAGGGTGAGGCAATAGGCTTAAGCGGCCGCCCACAGCTGGGTAGCCGGGAGAGCTGCACCAGAACACTTCATGCCATGGTCCATAATTACAGGGTTTCTACTTGGCTCCACTTAGTGCCAGCTGTGGAGTGGGGTTGCCTCTCCCCCCTGCTGGTGGAGAGTGGGTCGCTTAGTTCAAAAGCATGTCTTAATCATCCGCTGAATGTCAAATACGGTGCTAAGGAGCTGGGGAGGAAGGAAGGGGAGGGAACACATAAGAAACAGACCCAGAAATGCTACTGTCAGCAGCACCTTGCAGGACCCAGCTAGAGAGAAGCCAAGAGGCAACCAGGTCTAAAGGCTCAGGGGAGCCAGTTCACTGCATTAAAGCCCCTCCCACACCTGGCCGATCACCCAATCACTGAGGAGTTGGTTAAATATGCAGATTCCCAGGTCTACCTGGGCCCACAGAACCAGATTCTCCAGGGCAGGGACTCAGGAATCTGTATTTTAAGCAAGCTCCTTGAGTGATTCTGGTGGTGCCAGCCTAGCACTGGTCTGAGGATAGATTTTGAGGAAACACCACATTATAATAAGGCAAAGGACTTTGACATCCACAGATCTGGGTTTAGATTCTGGGTCCAGGACACAAAAAGGACCAAGCATAAAAGAAAAAATTGATAAGTTGGACCATATGAAAATTTTAAAAACTTCTGCTCTTCAGGTGATACTATTAAGAAAATGAAGAGACAGGTTCACTGACTGGTAGAAACTGTCTGCAAAGCATAAATCTCATAAAGGACTGGCATTCAGACGATTAAACTGTCAAAATTCAGTAACAACCCAATAAAAAAATTTTTTTTAAATGGGCAAAAAATTGGAACAGACATTAACTAAACAAGAGACACAGATGGCAAATAAACACATAGAAGATGCTCAACATCATTAGAATTAGGAAAATGTAAATTAAAACCACCCCAAACACCTGTGAAAATGGCTTAACTCAAATCCTAGGTCTACTGAGTACAATTTGTAAAAGCTCAGGCCAAGTACTTAACCACCCTGTGCCTCAGTTTACACAGTTTTAAGATAAGGATAATGCCTACTCTACTGGGTTGTCAAAAAAATTTTAAAGTAGTGTATCAAGAGTCTGGCATAGACTAGATACTAAGCACATGCAGTTCCCACCTTTTCTCCTCACACAAGGGACCTGAATCATTTACTCAAATTTTTACTTGTCATTTCTACACATTCTAAAAACCTAATTATCTTGTTTCCATTTCATAGGAAAAGAGGCTGTCGGAGGTAGGCCAGTGGCAAGCAGAAAGAACAACAAAAGGCATGCCGCATGTGTCCACTCTCTGGTTCCTGCATTTATTCAGCCCACGGTTCCTGAGCACGTGATGCCTTCAGATGTGTGCTAGGATGGCAGGGTTGAGGACTGCCCCTTCCCCTCTCCTGCCATTCCAGGATGCACCCGTGCAAGGACTGCACCAGCTTCCAGGGCCAAGGCAAAAGTGAGGTGGAGCCACTTGAGCCGGGATGCTGCCCACCACAGCCGCAGCTGAATTGAAAGAGAGCCCAGGGGTGAGATGCAGGCACCAAAAGCATCTGCTCCAGTGCACAAAAGGAGAGCAAAGAGACCCATGAAGAAGAGGGTGGGAAAGCTAGGCGTGGTGGTGCGCGCCTATAGTCCCAGCTACTGGGGAGGATGAGGCGGGATCACTTGAGGCCAGGAGTTCACGATCCCAGTCTCAAAAAATAATAATAAATTTCAAAAAGGAGAACCCAGTTGTAGAGGTACTCTCACAGTCTAGCACCCCCTCAACCAATAGTTACATCGCAACCATTAGGACGACAGTGCAGGGACCAGGGTGAGGAGTTGTGCCTGAGCACACAGAGACCTGGACTGCTCTTACAGAGATCCAAGGTCAGCCCTCTCCACAAACCACCCCTTCCCATCTCCCCTCCACCCCCTCCCTTCCAACAGCTGCCAAGATGGTATTCTCACCTTCACCAGCTGGGTGGGGCAGGAGGTCCTCCCTGGCTTCTAGGCCCTGAGCAATGATGGCAGAAAACCCATCCAGGGGCCACTCTTCCCATTCTTGCACAGAGGAATGGGAAAAAACACATCCCCACCAGATATTGAACTTTTCTCCTTTCCACTTTGTTAGTGCCTCTCAGCAGGGGAGATGAACTTTTCTGCCATCGCTAAGAGAAGCAGACACTCAGAACGGTGGGGCAGGGTCCCCACAGCCCGTTCCAGAGCTGCCTTCAGCCCAGTCCCAAAGGCCAGAGTGGGCTGTGTCTATGTGACTTGGACCCAAACGTAGGGATGGACCTTAAAAGGGTGGGATCCAGGAAGGAGGGTGTGCTGCTTACCTTGTCTATGCTTCTGGGCCCCAGAATCTTGGCTCTTGAAGTCAGGTACAGCCCACCTGGCCAGGTATCCATAGCACCTAGAGATATTCTTGAACTTGGACTTCACAAAGACACAAAGAACTGATATTTTAGATGCCTGAACCCTCCCAGACTCAGAATGAGAGCTCAATATAATTAGACTATTTGGGAAATATTTTTTTTAATCCTTATTAGCTAATACTTACATAGTAACCACTGTGTACCAGATGATCTTCTAAGGGCTTATTTAATCATCACACCTTGATGGGGTAGGTACAATTAATTATTATCTCCATCTTACAGATGAAGAAACTAAGGTCCAGCAAGTTTAGGTAACTTGCCTGAGGACACACAGTTAATAATGACAGGGCTCATCACCGGCAGGCTACACTACCTCTCAAGTGAGGCATAATTAACAATTATGCAGCTAGTAAGAAACCTGCAGTCAGCACTGGCTGAGACGATGTCCTGGTTCTTTCCCTGATTTAATTAGAATTTGTTCTTTATCTTGCGGACTTTGGACCTCCTCTGGGGACCCCAAGCTGTTTACACCACACAGGAGATTTGGGGTTTGGCCCTATTTCTAAGCCCTTTGTTGCTATTTGAAGATTATCTCATCCTCTGCCTACAGTTGCTAAAGTTCACCTGAGCAATGGTTCTTTAGTGACAACATTCCTGAGGAGCTTGGTGCCCTCAGATATAGTCTGCAGGATGCCAGTTTCTGACAGGTGCCAGGGTGTGGCCTCCTTCTTGGTGTGCAGGCTCAGCTGTCTGACCTGGGTGCTCTGTGATTATGCTACCCATATGGTGCCCTGTGCCTGTCTTCCCTGTTCTCCTATGGTGAGCATGGGAGGAGATCGTTCTGGTTCTTTGGACAGCAAGAGTAACTCCCTGATTGAAACAGATCCTCCACTAGACAAAAATGCAAATGTCTCAACCCTTCCTGGGGAACATCATTAATCATCCCCCAGTTTCAACAGCCCAGGAGTGCTCACATTTAACCTCGCTTCTCAGCCAAGAACCCCGCGGGTTCCACACCCGGTGAGGAATGCCACCAGAAGGGTGGGGAGGGGTTGGCGAATCTGGAGACTCTGGAGCCTTTGTAATCACATGAGCATCAGCCAGTTGGGAGTGACCCAAAGGGGAGAGTGAGGACAGCAGGCTGGGCAAGCGGGTAGTACTTATGGAGGGGCAGTTTGGAGCCACCGTCTCCAAGAAGCTTCTCTGAGTCTGGCCCTATGAAGAGGCGAAAAGGAGGGTGGAGGGAGGGAGACCCCAAACCTCAACAGCAGCAGCAGTGGCTACTCTTTCCCACCCAGGGGGCCGGGATACATTTGATTATTCCCACAGTGTGACAGAGCACCTACTCTGTCTACATCCTTTTCCAAGATAGAAGAACAGCACCTGGCTGGGAGACAGGACGTGTACACAGCATAAGAGCTGAGGACTCAGGGCAGGGCCATGTGGGGAGGCTGCAGGGAAGAGGTAAGCACAAAAGGAATGACAAACCTTGATAGGCCAAAAGGAAGGTGAACATATTCCAGACAGAGAGAAAAACATGTGCTCATTCACTCTGTCATTCAATAAGCATTTCTTGATCTCCTACTATGGTCGGGCACCATTGCAGGCCCTAGGGATACAAATATGGACAAAAAGTGACCTCCTCCTGAGTAGGGCTGCACCGGTGTAAGGTGAGGTGAGTAGGGGACCTAGGATGCCAAATAAGGAGGCAGTCACTCAGGTGCCAACCCTGCACTCATACGACTGAGCATGAGTGCCTTCCTAAATTTTGTACCCTGGGCACCTCGCCTGCCTCACCCCTGCTCCTGAGGGGGCATAGTCTATGATGAGCGAAGGCTTGAAGGTGGGAAGCTGTGACCTCCTTAGTGTGGCATTCAAGGCCCCTCAGGATTTGGCCCCACCTACCATTTGAGCACCACCTCTTGTCTTTCTCCCTCAAGCCCTTGCCAGGCCAAACCATGTATATTCTTCTGAATATGGTGCTCACCTTCACACCTCCATCCCCTACCTGGAATTCCCTCCACCCCACCCCCTCACCTGCCCACCCATCAAGACTCAGGTGAGCATCACCTGCTCTCTGCAAACCCTCAACCACCAGAACTGTAACTGGCAACCTTGATGTCCAGGACAAGGACAATAAAGGTGTCCTCAGATCAGCTTGGAAATGCCTGATGTGGCTGGGAGGACAAGGGGGAGCAGGATATTAGTAAGTATGCCACCTGGGAGCTTCCTATTTTAAATAATCATTCTTCCTATCAAGCATCTTGCTGTGTAGGAGGGCATGTCCTTTCGTTCTGTAAATGCAACCATATTTTCCATTGCACAATCTAAAATCATTTTTTCCTCAAATGTCACGCCCTGTGTATTTGACAAAACCTCAGTTGTCTGAGTTCTAGCTCTGCCAGTCACTGCCCCCCGAGAGATGAGGGTTTCCCTCTGTGAGCCCCCGAAGCCCTCTGTGCATTCTGCCAGTAGCAGGAGCATCTTGTATTAGTCTCTGTGCCTCCCCTCCTGCCCAGGCAATCAGCTTCCCGAAGGGGGCTGGTCCCTGTTCATCTCTGGAGCTCCAGGACTTGGCAGGGGCCGTAGTACAGGGTTGCAGTGGCAGCTGAGCTGACAGGATGTGCTGAGGGTCAGGGGTGGCCACAGAGGAGACCACCAGGCTCAGACAGCTCTGAGTGGTGACTACCCATTTGTTGGTCTTATTTCATGCTCAGGGTGGAGAGGGCTGGAGGCCACGTGTGAGTAGCCAGAGAGGGAGGAGAGAAGGAGGACAGGCCCCAGAGGCGGAAATGGTGATGAGGCCCTGTCACACCCATGAAACTGGCTCAGATACGTGCCCTGTCTGCTCAGATGAGAACCTCCTCACAGCTCGCCAACAGATGCCTCATCACAGGGAGAAACTGCACAGAAATTACAACCCCTTGTTGTGACTTCTCCCACAGAACTAAAAACAGCACATCAGTCCCACGCTCTCTGCATCCAGATGGTTTCTGCAGCCTCTCCACCCTGGTGCGGATGAGGGATGGAGGGGGCACCGGCCTGGGGAGAGGGCCCTTGGAGGAGGACAAACCTTGAAGCCATCAGCACTGGTACCCCCAGGCTGGGTTTGCAGCCTTGGAGGAAAAGCACACTGTGTGCTCTCTCCACCATCCCCCAAACACCCCCACCTCAGGGAAGGCCAAGGAGAGCCCAGGTGTAGGGGCCACTCTGTCCCCTTTATCTAGGTGGGGTTGGTCATGCATGGGCAGGTTAAGTCACATCAGGACCAGCTGAAAAACCCACCTGGGAAAAGATAAAAAAGGTTATCAGTCCTGCCTAGTTGCAACAATGACAGGAAAATGGAAGCTTATAGGTAGCTAAACACTCAAATTATCTAGATTTTGCAGACATTTGTCAAAGATGTTAAAAGGCTCAAAATGGCTTTATGAGGTCCTTTTTATTTGGCTTTTGGCCAAATGCCAAAAAGCTCAGTTTTCCCAAGTAATCAAAAACCTAATAAGGCTAACACTGGAATTATCTTGATAAAACATAAAATCTTTGTTTCTTAGGCCAGTTACCAAAACATAAAGAAAAACCTTCTTTAGTGCGATCGTTTTTTCTTATGGGAAACCCATTTAGACAACTTGGCTTCACATCTCTCTCTTTCCTATTTACTGGTTTTTTATCTTGTTTTATAAAACCCTTTAAATAATCTTTGAATTAAACAAAATTATTCTTTTTAATAAAGACCAGTATTTTGTGCCCATTTTATAATTTTTTCTATAAAACGTATCTTTTATATTTATTTTTGCCTTACTTTGTATATAGGATCACATACATTAATCAGAAATTTTAACCCAAAGTTTAGTGAAAACCTAGGAAGCAAGAAATCTTGAATTGTCTGTCACAAGCATTTATCTCATTTACATTTACCTAATTTATTTTAGCAGTTTACTTATATTCTAGTTATCATTTTATTTTCCTGTTAACCATTTTGATAGCCTGTGAATATGAAATAGACAGCCAATGTGATTAATGGTGTCCTCAAAAAAGTCGTTCCATGTCTAAACAAATTTAATGTGTAAACATATTTTCCTAAACAAAATTGGGGGGAAAGAGAAGCAGAAGAATTTTAAAACATAGACCAAGAGACAATCACAAAATATAGTTTAATTATCACTTTAAAACTTAACAAAAAACCTACCAAGATAGCAAACATTAAGTATTCTAGTAAGACTTGCTATTCTGAACAATGTAACATCTTTAAGTTCTATAAATATAGTAGAAGTTTTAAAACACATCCTGCTTAAAGATGTTAACTAATTTGATTTTTCTAAACTACCATCATCCCAAAATGAAATTTATTGACATGGCATTGCTGGACTGTAGACCGAATGAAACCCTAACATCAATCCTTAGCATCCCAAACAATGACACAAGGCCACAACATTTTTACATAAGGATCAAGATCAAGCTATTTTAAAAACAATCTAAATGGTCTGAAACCATTTTCCTACTTAAGTGCAAATTTGACTGCATGTAATACTTCCAGAGAGTCAGATCGTTTGGAGATTCTCTTTGGATTCTAAGAATAATTACTATACAAAAATTAACAATTCATGGATTCTTTTTCAAATTTTCTTAGGCAAAGGCTTTTGCTATGGTAACACAATGTACACATAACAGGCTACCTTGCCACCAGTACTACCAACAAATCAAGAATAAGCCAGACCAAAGGGAAAACTGAAGGCTCCCAATTTGATTTAAGTTCTTGTAACTACAGCTCCTAGAGCAGCTTTAAATTCCTAACAGTACTGTTAACATCAGATGGCAGAAAGAGTGGGTCAGAAACAGATTCTGTGTGTACCTTTCCACAGACAGTCAAGTCAATGGAAGAAACTGTATCTGCAACTGGGATTAAGAGACCAAAACCAAAATATCTTCATAAACCTTTGACCACAGTTTCTGTTTTTGTGCTATCCTTTACTTAGAGTTTTATTTATTCTAATTTACTGACACATTTTTGTTTAGACATGTCTACATTTTTACTTGAGTAAGAACCTTAAAGTTAAACACATGGGTATTTTTGCTGATAACTCAGGAGATTTAGCTGTTTTTATTAAACCAGCAATATTAAATTAGTCTTACTTATTAAAAATCATACAAACACAAATCATTTTGTTTTGGCTGGGTTTTTAGTTTTATAACTTTGTGTCAAACCCTGACACCTTCCAATATAAAAATGACCAGTAAATCCAGGCAAAAATGTATACTGACAATTTTGAAGACATTTTTATTGCTATTTTATCAATAATTTCTTAAAAACCAGCTTATTTACCAAAGTTTAGTAAATTCATGTGAACTTGAAAAGCCTTTGGACTTATGTACTTCACCATTTATGAGAGCTCCTTTTATTTATAAGCCAATTTTGGTACCATGTAGGCATAACATACAATACATGTACATACACAACACACATCAAAACATGTACATATGCATGCAAACTTTCAATAGCTTTTATCTCAGAACTCTAGCCATGAGATCCTCTGAAGCTCCCCAGAAATCCATATACATTGTTTCCATTCCTCTCTCTCCCTGTCCAGCAGGGGCATCCCCACATCTCCGCCAGGTTGCGGAGATGTCTTTCAATCTCCTACCTAGAACTTAGGACAGAGATGTCTTCTAATCTCCCAGACTTTAGGATGGAGGTGTCTTTTAACCTCTCAGACCTTGGACTGGGCTTATAATACCACCAACAGCAAATTTAAAGTAGGCAAAAAGAAAATAGAGACAAAGAGCTTAACAGGCTCTACATTTACATGCCACATAACAATGCAGACAAACACTCAACATAAAGAGAAATTCAAGAGGTTCCAAATGAACAAACTGCAGTTTCACCTACTTAGCCCTGGGAGCACCAAATCAAAACAGGTTAGTTCTCATTCTCACAAGTGGTTGGGGGCTTATCCAACCCAAAACAAATGGGAATTCCCTCAAAATTCTCCAAACTGAAAGAGGTGTCCCCCTGTGCAGTACCTTCAAATAGCACTCACCCATCTGGACACAAATGTCAAAATGCAGAGGTCCTTTCTTCAGAGGCAATCACGAATGGGTTGGAGGCCGGTGACAGCAGAGCTTCTGGAAGAGTCCAAAGCAGCCCCCCTGCAAATATGGCCAAGCAACTGCTAAAGGATGCTTTTGGTTTCTCCCCACTCTGCAGCCACCAAACCATGAGCAATGCCATCCCCATCGAGCCCCCATAATTGTGGGGGTTTCAGCATAGGTCCAGTTACTTGTCACACAAAGATCCAATTATTGAGACAATGGGGATTGTCAAGAAAGAAAGGAAATTAACAGGAGAAGCTGCCTCAAATCTGACTTTCAGACTAATGAAGATCGTGGGCTTTGAAAGGAGGGGCCACGTGCCTTGGGGCAGGTCATGGTGTAACTAACAAGGGGCTGTGTGCATTGGGGGCAGGTTGTGGAGGACAATGAGTCTGCCCAGGGGCCTTCAAAATCTCAACTCCCTTGTCTTGCAGAAAACCCACCATTTCTGGGAAACTATTCAAAAGATCAAGTAGTCAGTTAAGGGAGAGGATTTAAAAAAACATACAGGGGTCATTGAAGTTTGCTCTTGGAGCCAGTTACAAGGGTATGAGGCACCTTGGAGGCTACCAACACGCAGAGCATGCCTGCCCTCAAAGAGCCAGTTCCAAATAGTGAGAAATTGCCCACAGTGGGAAAAGCAGTAGGGGTGGGGGAGGAAAGGGGGGGGCTGAGGGCGCGGACACAGACGGGCTGGGCATTTTTAAAAGCCCCAGAGCTATGTCTCATTACAGCTCAATCACCCCACCCCAACGTCTTCTTCCACCATTGCCTGTGCCGGGAGTGCCCTTTATCCTCCAGCTGGGCTCCTGCCTCTGACTTTGCTAAGTAAACCCACGAAACTCGATAAAAGGCACAGAAGTCAATCTCATACCAAGACAAAATAAAAACACTTTTAAGAGCTGCTATTTATTACCTCCTGTTCTGTGCCAGGAACAATGCTAAACACTTTACATGCGTAATCTCCTCTAATCCTTACAAACCTTTACAAGGCAGGTCTTCCAGTTATTTTACAAATGGAGAAACAAAAAAGAGGGATTAAAACCCGCCCCAAATCACCGTTAGTAAAGGAGGTCGTTTCTCTAAAGCCCGACTGGGCGTCCCCTTATGTGCCTCCCGAGGGGGAAGGGCCCAGCCGGGTGAAGCCCCCAGGGCCCCCCCCTGGGGGAAAAACCCCAAATTTTGGGAAATTCAAAAGAAATTGTGTTAAAATTTAAAAAAATTTTGGGGGGATTTGAAACCCCCTTAGCATTAAAAGGGTTTGGACCTTTGGGGGCCCAAAAAACCCCCAAACCCCCCCCCCAATCCCCCTTCCTTTTTTTGCCCCGGGGGCCCCCGGGGGGGGGGAGGGGGGTTCTTTGGGGGAGCGGGCCGCACTGGGCATTTTTTTGCCCCGGGTTTCCATTCACTCCCCCCCCCTCTTTTTTTTCCGGGCCGGGATGTTTTTTTCCCGGGGGGTTTTTTTGTTGCTTTGAAACCCCGCTCGATTTGGAAAGGCAACCTACGTTTTCACAAGGCCCGGGGGTTTTTTAAACCCCCCCCGGGGGAAAACAAAGGGTAAACCCCCTTTTTCGTAAATTCCCCTTAACCTTCCCCCAAAGGCGGTCTTACCCGGGTTGGGTTTTCAAAAGGGGAAAAAAAAGGGGTTTCCCCCCTTGAGTTTGGGGGGTTTTTAAAAACGAAAAGGGGGGCTTAGTGCCCCAATTGAAAACCCGGGTTTCCCCCCTTTTTCCCGGGGTAGTCCAAATTTTAAAATCCCGGGGAATTTAAAATTTGGGGAAAAAAAATTTTTTAAAAAAAGGGGTCAAAGGGGCCCCCCCTGAGAACTGGAACAACAGTAACCCTTTCCCCTTTGAGCCTTTTCCCCTTAGTTGAGGAAAATTTTTTCCCCTGGGCCAGCCGGGTTTGGATTTGGAAGGGGGTGCAGCCCGGGGGGGATTTTGGGAAACCCCGGGAAATTAAAAAAACCCCCCCAAAAATCCCCCCCCGGGCCATGAAAAATTTTGGGGGGGGGGCCCCCCCCATTTTTTAAACCCCCCCAAAAAAAAAACCCCGGGAGAAACATTGAGGTTTTCCCTTTTTCCTGAATTACCCCACCGGGTTTTTAAAAAATTTTTAGCATATCTTAATTTTTTTTTGGGGGGAAAAAAGGGGAATAAAACCTTTCCCCCCCCCAAAAAAAAAAACTTTTGGGGCCCCCCCTCAAAGGCCCCCCGTTTGTAGGGAAGGGGGGGCGCCCGGGCCCCCCCTTTCCCCCGGGCCTTTTTTTTCGTTTTTCCGGTAAATTTCGGACCCCAAAAAATTTTGGGGAGGGGGGGAGGAAAGGGGGAAGGGGAAGGGTAAGGAGGGGGGATGGGGAAAAAAAGGGGGTGGATGGGAATGGGGGGTAGGGGGAAATAGGGGGATGGAAAGAAAAGGATAAAGGGGGGGAGGAAGGAAGGATGGATGGATGAAGGGGAAGGATGGAAGGATGGATGGATAGGAGGAGGATGGATGGAAGGAGGTGAGGATAAGATGATGGAATGAGATGGATGGATGGAAGATGGATGAGAAGGATGAATGGATGGATGGGAGGAGGAGTGAATGGAGGATAGGGAGATGTGATGGATGGATGGATGGAGATGGATGATGGATGGAGATGGAGATGAGGAGGATGGAGTGGGGATGGGGATGGAAGGTGGAGGTGGATAGGATGGAGGGGGAGAGGGTGGATGAGGGAGGAAGGGATGGAGGAGGTGGAAGGATGGATGGATGGAATAGATGGGAGTGGATGGATGAGGATGGATTGGAAGATGGGATGGATGGAGAGGTAGGGGGAAAGATGGAGGAGGGATGGAGGGGAGAGGTGGGGGGAGGTGGGATGGAAGGAGGGGTGGATGGTATGGGGAGGATGGATGGATGTGGTGATGGAAGGATGGATGGATGGAGGATGGAGGATGTGTGGAAGAGTGAGTGGATGGAGGAGGATGGGAGGAGGATGGAGGGGATGGATGGAGAGGATGGAGATGGAGGTGGAAGGTGGATGGAGAGGGGGATGAGGATGGATGGAGGAGGGTGAGGGTGGAGGTGGGAAGGATGGATGGATGAGGATGAAGATGGAAGGATGGTGGTGGAAGGGGGGATGGAAGGTGGAGATGGAGGATGGAGATGGAAGGATGAAGGATGGAAGAGGATGGATGGAAGGATGGAGGAGGAAGATGGATGGATGGAAGGATGGGTGAGGAGGAGGATGGAGGATGGAGGAGATGGAGGAGGTGGATGGACGCAAGGAGGGTGGATGGATGGAAGGGTGGATGGATGAAGGAGGATGATGAGGATGGAAGATGATGTGGAGGGTGGATGGATGAAGGGTGGAGGATGGAAGATGGATGGATGGAAGGATGGAAGGATGGATGGATGGAAGGATGGATGGATGGAAGGATGGATGGAAGGATGGATGGAAGGAAGGATGGAAGGATGGAAGGATGGAAGGATGAATGAACAAATGAACTTGGACCAACCTGCTGGAACATCACACTTGCAGAGCCATCCTAGTCATTCCTCTACCTCAGAGCAACCTGAAGCTCAGCACAAAAGGCTGAGTTGAAGCAACACTGCCTCGCACCGTCATTGTGAAGCCCAGGACAAAGAAATGTGCTTCAGCTAGGCTCTCCTCAGCCCAGATCCGCGTCAGCAGCTTCTGCAAGAGTGAAAGTCGAGCAAGGCATTCCCCAAGTGCTTGATATATTGGAACGATTGGGGTAGGGTTCTCTGAGCACTTCAGCTCAGTCAGGGGAAAGGTGGACGGCTGTATGGCTATCCCCTTAGGCCTGATGAGGTGATGGGGAAAGGGCACTGGGCCTTTCATGGAGAGTGGGAGAAGGGTGACATGCCTTTGACACCATGCTTGGATGGTGGAGGCCACTGGCTATTGCAATCAGCAGGTGACCAGTGGCTCCATCCCTCTTAGCTAAAGGATTGAACAAGAGGTTCCCTCAACAGCACACCTCCTGGAGTGCCTGCAGCTGCCTGCACAGAGGATAATTGACTCTGGAGCCAATTAGTTAAATGCTCAGCTAGACAGAATTTGGTGTATGTATACCAAATATATATACACACACATTCATAAGAGTTCTTATATTTTGAAAACTCACTATGAAAAAGTATCTGTCTGGTCCCTGTATGACAATTCCCCTTCCCCGTAGCACTTGGGGTCAGAGTTTAAAAGTGGGGGTTCTGGAGTCAGCCTGTCTGGTTGTCCAGCTTCCCCACTTTCTGGCCCTGCTGTGTGAACTTGGGCAAGTTTTACCTCTCTGAGCCTCAGATTTCTCACTTGTAAAGGACAATTGTACAGCTTGGCATAAGTGCTTGATGGATTGTGGCTCCTCTGACTGTCATACTGTGGGGGACAGTGATGTGCTGTCCCCACAGTACACAGAGCCCACAGGGGCACAGAGATGTGCTGCCCAGATCTCCCTTCAGGGAAGGACTTGCCGCCCAGCTGCAGGGGTTGGGGGAAGGGGTGCAGCGCAAGCCTCCAGCGGTTAGTTCCTTCGGGGCCAGCCTCAGCTTCGAAGAACATCTTTGCCCCAGGTCAGGCCCCTCCCAGGGCAGCCCTCATCAGTGACTGGACGAGGAGGGCGCAAAGGTCTTACCACCTTGCCCAGACACTGGGCACACTGATGGGCACTGCTGGCTTCAGAGCTCCCCTGGGATTGGCTGAGCCTTTGTTGGGCCTCACAGCCCCGCTTCTCCCTCTGCCCAGTCCTGCTTCTTCCCCCTTCCCTTCACATGTGTTGATCCCAAATAAACAGCCTCTGCTTCTGCCTCTGGAAAACCCAGCCTATGTACATACCATTATTTTGAACTGACGCAACCAGTGTGATCCACCTTGGGCCCAGACTTGGCTCCTAATCTCCCTGAGTTACTCCCCAGGCCTACGATGTCTACAGACCACCAGTGCTGGGGAGGGGGGCACCGAGGCAATGCCAATGGTGGGTCATCGCCTGCCCCAGAAAGTGTCCCCCTGTGCCAGATTCACCAGCCCCTCCAGGAAATGGAACTCTCCCTCCTTCCTTTATTCTTCTCACATTTAAGGAGCACCCATCTGGCCAGGCATTGTCAGGTGTGAGTGCTCTGGGACTATTGGGACGGGGTCTAACTGAACAACTCGAGAACAACTCGAGAACAAATCGAGAACAACTCGATTCAGTATACCTGTTCAGCTAGAGGGTGCCATGGATGCACAAAGGGGCACCCAGAGGGTCACGGGAGGCTTTCTGCAGAAGGAGACAGCTTTGTTGAGTCTTGAAGGGCAGGTAAGAATTGGGCGGTCAAAGGGAGTGGGGCTGGGAATGTTCCAGAGATGGGGAAAGCTGATGTCAACCTGGACCCATGGACTTGCGTGGACGCTGCGGGCAGTTGCCAGTTTCCTGTGAGAGCCACTTTGCTTCCTAAGGACTTAAGTTCAAAGAGTCAGGAGAGCAGCTGGTAGACCCGGCCCCATGCAGTTAGTAACCCACCTGTTTCCTGAAGGTGGTTATGAAACTGCCCTTTGTCCTCTTCTCCAGCTCTAACCCCAGCTCATTTCATCTTTCTCTGTGGGTCCTTCATTCCAGCCCCTTCACTGTTCTCACGGGTTAACCTCTTCCCCCCTTCCCATATGCCCAACTCTGCAAATGCACAGCAGAACAGAAAGCCCTTAATGCCGCCTTCTGGCTGCAGAGGCAGGCCTGGGGCTGCTGCTCCCGCCTCTCACGTGTTGCCTCCACTTCCCTATATGCACTGAGATCCCCACCCTTCTCTCGGTTCTTGGGGGAGGCAGGGAGTTGCACTTCTGCCAACAATCCACACAGTGAATTGCTATTAACAGAATCTTATTTCCCCACAGAGTTCATTGTAAAATCAGTGATTATTTCCAAGGACAGGCAGAGAAACCCTTAACAATCTGGGTTTTGAATGGTCCTGCATGGTGGTGCCCCCGCAGCTTTGTAGGAAATGGGAGACAACACCACCACCTAGTAATTCACGCTCTTCTCCTTCATCTGGAATCATCCTTCTCTTTTTTTTCTTTTTAGCTGCTTTATTGAAATGTATTTCACATACCATAAAATTCACCCATTTAAACTGTGTAATTCAATGGCTTTTAGTATATTCATAGGCTTGTGTATCTGCCCCTTTGTGATGCAAGTTGGCAGTGCCTCCCACTTGTGGGCTAAAGAAATGTTTATTGCGGTATGCCACTGAGGTATTGTGGCTATTTGTTACACAGCACCATTGTGGCAATAAATAACAATTACCTCATTTGTTTCTTAGCACAATTCTGTGAGGGTGGTAGAGTAGGATAAAATCTAAAGAGATTAAAATAGAGGAGAGGGAGGAAATTAGCATGTATTGAACACCTACTCTGAACCAAGTCCTCGGCTTGGAATTTTTGCATAATTACTATTTTGTTTGATTCTTACAACAGCCCTGTGAAATTGCTGTATTATAGAGAGGAATGTGTCAGCTGCAAGTAACAGCATACCCACTGCCAAACTCTTATGGAATAAAGATTCTTCACTTTCAGATAAGAAGCCTGAAGGGATAGGCAATCTCATGGTTGATGCAACAGCTCCTCAAAATTATCAAGGACCCAGTTTCTTTCTATCTTTATGTTCCACCATTGTTAGTGGCTTATCTTTTCTTTCTTAGGCTTATCACTTCATGATTGCAGAATGGCTGCCACAGCTCCAAGGATCACATCATCACCCAACTTCATTCACGGTAGGAAGATGTGAGCAGGACTTCTTGACATATCAGGAGGAAAAATCCTTCCCCAAAGCCCCCCATAGACTTCCCCTTATATCTCATTGGCTAAAATTGTATCACCTGCCTTCCTCCAAACCAATCAATAACAAAAAGAAAATAACATGACCATGCTTGGATTAGATCAATTGTAGTTTATTCACTGAAGTTGCAGGAGGGGCCCTCCTTCCCCAAGCATGTTTCATCTAAACAAAATCGAAGGAGAAAGGGAGAATGGCTTGTGGATGGAAAACAAATGGTGACATCCGCAGGTATTGTTATTTCCACTTTATGGATAAGGAAACTGAGATTTGGGAGTTTGCAAGTAAGTCGCCCATAGTCATACAGCTAAGAATTGGCAGAGCTAGGATTCAAGCCCCATTCTGTCTGGCTGTCAAGCCCTTTCTACTCCATTGTCAGGGTCTTTGGCCAAATTTACAGAGCTAAGTGTGAGAGCAGGGCTAGAACTGGGGAATCTCCAGTGGGAGATTTATCCTCACCCAAGAGCCCAGACACACCCTTTACACATACTATGCTATCGCAAAGCTCTCATCCTCCTTCTTCCCTTTGAATATTCCCAGTGCCTCTGGAGTGGCCACAGTGCCACAATTTATGGCACATCACTGGAGGTGCTCCTACCCCCTGATACATTCCAGCCTGAGAAGCCTCCAGTCGGTGCTTCAGGGTTTTACCATCTTCCTAACACCTTTCTGACTCCCAGAGAAGCATCCCAGGCACGTCCTCTTCTGTACTGCTGAGTTGATATTCCAGGCTTGTTCATTATGCTTACCGGTTGCCCTCTACCAACTTTAGGCATGTGAGGTGCAATTTGACAGCCAGAAAATACCTTCTGGGCGGCTCCCACTTGACCTCCCTTCTCATCCTCCACTGGGCCTGGGAATTCACTGGTGTTTCACTCAGAACTGTCACAGGGCCTGTGAAATGGGTTCCTATTCCTTTGCAGATGGCATCTTCCTAGTGGAAAACACAAACACACCCTGAAAGGCTTGTGGTGGCCACTTGAGCCTCCTTCCCCTACCCCAGCCTCCTCTACCTGGCTGGAGATGCCCTCCTAAAATGGGCAGTTGACTATAGCAGTAGCCACCTGGCCCAGGCTGTCAGCACCCATCCCTGTCCTGGAAGAAACACATATTCCTGAGCACGGAGTTTCAGAAGCTCAAGGCAAACCCAAAGCTGACATCACGCACAGGTTGGGATTTGGAAAAGATGTAGTGGTCAAAGAACTACAGAATATAGAAGGTAAAACCAGAGGGGAAAATCTTCAAGATCATCTAAGCTGATGATTTTCAAGCTAGCAGAACTTTGTCTTCCAAATGAGATGTTTACATAGAACCCCAAGATATCAAATAAATACAAGTGAGGCCACTCTAATTAAGCAGGGACTCAGAGTACACCTTGGCCCTCAGCAGAACCCCAGGGCTCTGTGGAACACAGATTGAAAACCATCATTTTTGGGGAGTCTTTAATTTGACCAGTGGGGACACTGAGGCCCAGATAAGGGAGTGATTTGTCGTACAAAATGGGTAGATCGGAGATGCTGGAAACTGTGTGCCAAAACCAGAGGCCAAGGCTTGGCAAAGGTCTTCAAAGCTAGAGCTTGAGGGGACAGGTGAGGTGGGAGGAGCCCTGCAAGGGGCTGGCCAGCTTGGGCAGAACTTCAAGAGAAGGCTTTGGCCCCAGAGGAGAGGCCAGGCTTTCATTGTTTTTCTCCCACACCAGGCCTTGGGGAGGCACAATCCTTCACCACACTCAACTCTTTTCAGCCATTTAACACACTGAATATAATACCAATCCCTCACGGAAAACAGCTCCACAGTGGAAAGTCAACTGAAGCTGATCCAAGCCTAACTAACCTGAGGCCTTAAGTCTTGTGCTGCTGTTGGCCCCAGCAAAGGCCCTGACTTGTTTGCAGAAGGAGCAGGACAGATGGGCTGAGGGTCTGGGAACTGGGGAAGGGAAAGAACCATTCCCTCTCTTCCCCGCCCCCCCCCAGGCTAAGAAGACCCTGAGGTGTGGGGCTGTTGTTTTCTGCAAATGTCAAAGGGAAAGAACAAAGCTGGGACCTCCTAGGGCACAATGTGAGAAGTAATGCCTTAAAGCTGTGGTGCTCATCAGAGTGGTCCCCAGGCCAGCAGCATCGGCACCCCTTGGGAAGTAGTCAGAAATGCAAATTCCAGGGTCCCACCCTAGACCTGCTGAATCAAACTCTGGGGGTGGGCCCAGCAATCTGGGTTTGAAGAAGCCTTGCAGGCAATTCTGATGAACACTCAAGTTTTAGGACAGTGGTCTCGGCACCCGTGCCCCCAGACTACTGCAGCAGCAGCTGGGCTCGGTGACTCAGGGGCGTGGAAAGGGCCATTTGAGGTCAGGTTCTAAAGAGAAGAGAAACATGCTGGGGATGACCCAGAGGGGGCTGTTTGTCAGAAAGAAAAAAAAATCTCATTTCAAAAATAACAATTGTTGGCCAGGATGTGGAGAAATCGGAACCCTTATGCATTTCTGGGAGGAATGTAAAATGGTGCTGCCGCTGTGGAGAACGGTTTGGCATTTCCTCAAAAAGCTAAACATAGAATTACCACTTGAGCCAGCATTTCACTCCTAGGTATATACCCAAAGGAATTGAAAGCAGGAGCTCAGACAGACACTTGTACACCAATGTTCAAAGCAGCATTACTCACAGTAGTCAAAAGATGGAAACGACCCAAGTATTCATCAATAGATGTGGATAAACAAAATGTATACATACAGTGGAATATTATCCAGCTATAAAAAGGAATGAAGTTCTGACACATGTGCTACAACAGGGATGAACCTTGACATTGTGCTAAGTGAAAGAAGCCAGACACAAAAGGACAAATATTGTATGCTTCCATTTATATGAGGTACCTAGAATAGGCAAATTCGTAGAGACAGAATGTCGCTGAGAGGTCACCAGGGGCTGGAGGGTGAGGGGGATGTGGAGATATTGCTTAATGGGTACAGAGTTTCTGTTTGGGGTAATAAAAAATTTTAGAAATAGACAGTGGTGATGATTGCACAACATCGTAAATTGATTTAGTGGTTAATGCCACTAAATTAAAATGGTTAAATGGTAAATCCCACGTTATGTATATTTTACCCCACACATACACACATACACACAAGAACCCGTTTCTTGTGGTGGCAGATAAAGGCAGG
Source organism: Daubentonia madagascariensis (assembly GCA_023783475.1). Lineage (NCBI taxonomy): Eukaryota > Metazoa > Chordata > Mammalia > Primates > Daubentoniidae > Daubentonia > Daubentonia madagascariensis. The sequence continues at coordinate 17,555,437 of JAKFHU010000487.1, forward strand.
GTCGTCCTACGGTGGCTGTGAAGGAGCGCAGGGCCAGGGAAGAAGGCGCCTGCCCCTCCAGGGCCCTGGGAGGCTGGGCAAGAGCTGAGGCTAACCTGGAAGGGATGGGACAGTGACGGGGGTCAGGTGGTGTGGAGGACAGCGGTCCAGTCAAAGGGGCAGAGGAGGGGAAAAGCGAGAGTTGAGGGCATGGGCAGGCCTAGCTTGGGGTCTTGGGCATTGGCATGTGGACAAGGGACTGGCCAGGGGAAGACAGGACTCACTGGGTCTGACCTGGAGGACCATAGGGAAACCAGACACCACCACCGGCTGAGCTGGTCTAAAGCACACGATGGTTTCAGTTTCCTGAGTGGCCGCAGGGCAGGGGAGGGTTCTGTCCCTCACCCAGCGCTGCCCAGTGACCAATTCAGGCCACCTCTTACATCTAAGTTGCTGTACCTCCCTGGACCTCCCAGGTGTCCCCTGCACCCACCAAGGCCTGAGCTAGAGCCCTGGAGAGGCCTGAGTCCCTACTTCGGCTGCTTGACCTGAGGGGAGACCAGGTGGCCTGGGAAACCAAGGGAAATGACGGCCCAGGAGAGATGTGAGTCCGGGAGCATGTGGCTGCGCTGGCCTGATGCGCGCCCTGAACACCCCACCCACGACACTGTGGGGAGTCGTGCAGGGGACCCAGGCCTCCTGGCTGGGTTACCACCAACTAGACACTCAGAGGCCCTTTTTCTGTGGTCTAGAAAAGCAAGTCCCTTCCTTTTACCGGCTTTAGTTTCCTTCTCTATAAGATAAGGAGGTGGACTGGGAGTCTCCAAGGTCCCCTCCAGCTCTGACTTCTAGGACTTTTAGGAGAGGGTCGTGGCCTACGGGGAGGAGGCTTGAGTGACAATGGGAGCAGGGAGAAGTAAACTGAAAGTGAAGGTGACAGGCGGCCCCTTGGTGACGGGAGTGTGCGAGTCTCTTCCGTTAGCGTAACCTGATGACTTAGTGAGTTAATCCATAAACACCACGTGGAGCCTGCCACAGAGTAAGCTCTTGATCATTTTTAGCAATGATTATTATTGTGATTATCAGCAACCCTAATTTATAAATACTCTGTTTATTCCACCGAGGTACCCGCACAGATCTTCAAATTGCTGCATCATCGAATCAGGAATTGCTGGGTCATTGAATCTGAACGTTGCTGGACCGTCACAAGTGAGTCTCCTGGACTCACAGCATGGTCACGTTGCTGAGTCGGCACCAAGTGCTGCAGCTGAGCCAGGCTCCATCCACACTGCCCTTGCTGCTTTCAGTGCCCTTCTAGATCTTTCCAAAAGCCAAATCCCACGTGAAGGTCCAATCCATGGATGCACCATGTGGACATGACTTCATTTGACTCTTTCAACAACTCTATGAATAGTTAGTGTTATATCGTACCAATAAAGAAACCAAGATTCTCAGAAGCCACAGAGCCTGGTGTTTGACCTTAAGGCCCATGCCACCCCCCTCTGGGTGGCTGTCCAGCTTCCAGACTGAGCTGAGCTAGCCTTTCTCTCGGTGCTGCCCCATTCTTTATTTTACCTTCATCTATGGCACATACCATGGAGCATTGTATTAATAATTTCTCTGGGCACCTGTCTGTTTTCCCAGCTTCCTAGACTGGGAGCCCCACACAGGCGGACAAGGATGGTGTCCGACCTTCCTCATGTCCCCCACAAGTGCCAGCCTTATTCAAAACGGGGGCTTTGAACGGGGCCATCCATAGAAGGCTCTTGACTGCTGGCTAGGAGCATGACGAGCATAGGCACAAACCTCATGAGGGACCCTGCATCCTGGGGTTCGAGTTTCCATCTCCCTTTGGGGACCTGGCCCACTCTAAGTTTGAGGTGGCCTGCACTCCCCACCCTCGCAGTGGCCCTGCTGGAATCTTGTGCTGGCCGAACTGCCTCTTCCTGCCCCTAGCATGGTCTACAGTGAGGGTTTCTGTTCAGGGTCCCGAACCCATTGGACAACAGGTAAAAGCTCAAGCTCTCTCCCCAGGAAAAATTCTAAGCCCAGTCACGTTAGATTTTTTTCACACGCATAAAATTTTGCACATAATATCAATGGATTTTAAAGTTCATCAGTGAAGTCCCTGAATTGGACCCCAAATTAGAGGAAGTCCCAGGCAGCTTGGGAGGCAACTAGTATAAATAGCAGAGATAGGGCACTGGGGTCTCTGTGTGGAAACAGGGGTCGCAGTGAGCAGAACCCAGACCATCCCTCCCCAAACTTTCTTGGGCCATCCTGATATCTGCCCCACCTCTTCCCTGGCCCCCCTTCTCTGGCTGAGAACTCCTCTGCTCTCCCCTGCACTACTGCTCTGCCACGGAGCCTTGTCTAACGTGAGTTGTTTTGCATTTGCTTCATTAGAAAGCCTTTTAAAATGCATTTTCAGGTCTGCATTCAGTACAACATGTCCCTAAATAAAAAATGTTCAGGCAAATCACTTTAAGAAGGTTGGCTGTTTTTACTCCTTCCCACCCAGGCTTGTCAGTGCAAATCGCGGAAGAACATCATAAACCATAAAGCAAACTTGGGGCATCCAAATGCCCTGACCTGCCTAATTATCTCCACTCTGTCTAACTGGTTGGGACCCTGGCTAGCACCTGTGCTGTTGGACCAGAAGACAGACTGTGAGATGTCAGTACCGTCTGTCCCTCCACCCCACTTCCCCCCCTAAACCCAAGGCCAAGGCTGACCTTGACCGCAGTGATAAAAATAGCCCTTCACAGGGGTTATTTTCTCAGTTTTACGGATGAGGAAAAAGAGGTTCAGGGAGATGAAGGCCTCCTGTAAGGTCATCTGGCGAGTCCATGGCAAGGCCTGATCGCCTGACTAGGGGAGGAGGCCCGCAGAAACCACTGCAGGTTTGTAATTTTCTGCTGGTTAAAAATTCTAAGAGAAAAGAAAACACTTGGAGGTTGCATACAGTTCCTAGCATTGGTATGGAGTTTTCCAGATGCTGTAGTTTGATCAGCTCAAAAAGGCCCAGACAGCACCAGAAACAATTGTGGGGAGAGGGCTGACAGTTGGGCTCAGACCAAATGTTCAAGTGCATGGCTGCTGACTCTACATGGTGACATTTGACTCCAGGTCAACGAGAGGGATGATGTGTCTGAGAGAGGGGCCGCAGGAACAGCTGAGCCTTCTATTCCAATCCAGGCTTCTAAGGTTTCTGTGCAGTTTCTAGAGGAACATTTCCTTTTAGACGTGAGACAAAGAACAGCACAGATTTCTCTTCCGAGCACAGAAGCCTTATGTCTGCAAAGGACCACCTGTGTCCTCAGATCATGTGTGGCCCTACTCTCCCATCTGGCTTTCTGTGCCCATCCTCCTCTTCCTCTGCCTTGATGCTACCTGCATGGACTCAGGAGCTCCCTGAGTCAGGACCTGCCGCTCCCTGGGCTGGTGTCCGACTCAGTCCTGCGGCAGAGGCAGGTAAGGAAGGGGCCCAACCCAATGCCTTGGGCATGGTGGGCATTCAGTAAATTTTTGCTGAGTTAGAGATTTGAAAAAAGAATCACAGGGGTGATCTAGAATCTGGAAGAGCAAAAGACTTGCTTTGGAATCTACAGGCTCCAGAGGAGTAAGGTCCTGTCCTTGCCAGAGGAAGATTTGTTGGGAAGCTAATAAGTTTATGCTTGAGGCCTTCTACTTGCAAGGGCCCCTTCCTGGGCCCTGTACCTAATTTTGTGTCTACAATTTTGTATTATTTTGCTTATAGAAGGCATCCAAAATAGTATAAGCTTCAGGCTTCACAAAACCTGGATCCATCCCTTGTCCTGACACTCCAGCTTTGCAAATGCTAAGGCCCCTGTATTTGAGGATAGAATCCCAGAATTAGGTGAGATCTCAAAAGCTTATCTGGTTTCTCTCTCAAGCAGGTACATCCATCAATTCCCAGGAACTCTTTTCTTGGATCTGCAAGGGTAGATTACCTTGTCTTAGTCCATTTTATGCTATTATAACAGAATACCACAGGCTGGGTAATTTATAAACAATAAAAGTTTATTTGACTCACAAGTCTGGGGCCAGAGAAGTCCAAGATCAAGGAAGGGGCTGCATTTAGTGAGGGTCGTCTTCTTGCTGCGTTATAACGTGGAAGGCATCACATGATAATGCATGCAAGAGAGGAGGCAGAACTTGCTTTTATAACAAACCCACTCTCAAGATAACAACACTAATCAATTCATGAGGGCTCTGCCCTCACGACCCTATCACCTCTTAAAGGTCCACCTCTCAATACTGTTGCCCTGGGGATTAAATTTACAACACAGGAACTTTGGGGGACACATTCAAACCATAGCACATCTCCCATCAATTGCCCATTCTAGTGTTTGAGTCCCTTAAAGTCAAGATTTGTCTCCTTAGGTCTGCCTGCTATTTCTCCTACTCTAATTGAACATCATTTCCTCTTGTTCAGGCTTTGTAGAGACTATGTCTCCCCTTCCCCTAAGAATGCTGGCATATCCCTTAAAAACCTGGTAGGCAGGTAGCCAAGACAATGTAACATATTTACCACACTGTACCCTCTCCCCAGAGCACACAGGAAGACAACATTTCCCATTCTTCCCTGCAGGTAATTTAGGATCATGTGGCAGAGTTCTGGCCAATGAGATGTGGGTGGAAGTGACATAAACCACCTCCAGTCTCAGCCCCTAAAAACATCTTGCATGACTCCAGTTTTCTTTCATCTTCTGAAGAACCTTGGAAAGCCATGTGTTCCAGATACTGTAGCTACAAGACAGATGTAGCCTGCGTCCCAGGTTCACCTCGTGGAGGGAGCTACCAAGCATCAGTAAGATGATGAAGCGAGGGAGGAATGAATCTTTGTTGTGTTCAACCACTGATATTTCAGTGTTTATTTGTTAACTGTGGCAGAGCTTAACCGATCCTGACGAATATAGTCTTAGTCTCTTCCCTACCCCACCCTCAAGTTTAAGATCCCTCTTTTATGGGCACTTACAAGTTCACACTAACACAACCCCTTGAGGGAATCTGAATTCAAATGAATAAACCACCCCTGAGCCTCCTCCTCTCCCCGCACCAATGCCTTCAAATTTTCCCCTGGATCAAACTTTCCCTTTGATCATCTGTCTCCCTTCTCAGGATTTCCTTCAGTCTCCCACATCTTTTTTTAAGACTCAGTGGCCTGGATTAGAAAGATCACTCTGATAGTAACAGAATCTAGTATAGAATATAGGGAGACTCTCCCCTCTTGTGCTGCAAAAACACAATATAGCTTTAACAGTCTTGAATCCCACATCTCAAACTTGGCCCATTGAGCACATGGATTTGTCGTTGTTTCTTTCTGAAACTCCACTAACATGAGAGTTAAAGAATTAAAAAAGGTATAAGCCCACAAGAACAAAAGAATGATAGGGAGAAAACAGCGGAAGAAAAAAGATGTTGATAGAGTTTTGGAAGCTGGAAAGCAGGTGGAGGGATCATGAGGGATCTGAAGACCACGTGCCTACGCAGGGGGCTGCTGCTGAGAACAGAGCCAATTCAAGCTGTGGAATCTTGGCGAGGCCCAGAAACTGCAGGCATCAGACACTGCAAGGGATAAGGATGAGTTGTAGAAGGGAAAACTGGGTGATTGGTTGAAAGTCGGTGTAAGAAGCAGCTGGACATTCCAAGTTCCCACCCCCATTCAGTACAACCAGATCACCTTTCCCCTACCCATCAGGCGGTTTGTTCCATGGAGAAATTGAGAGTCTAAATCCATGTCAACAGGAACAGCAGAAAGGAGACGCGTAGTGAAAACAAGAGGATTGAATAAAAGTCTCTCTACTGAATGGCTGTACCTATACCCCAGCCCCTGCCATCTCCAAAGATATTGGCAACCACAGCCACACCACCCCACCTCACCCCACTCATCCATCCCCATTCCAGATAGGAGGTTGGTGGAGTCTTCTCCGGAGAAGTTGAATGGCCCCTAGAAAAGACTCGCAGTTACTGATATTTGGGGATCCCCAAAGAAATGGCCAGGACTTATGACAAATGACACCCATGCACACAGAATGTCCAGATAGATTTTTAATATTTTACACTTAAATATTAATGGACTGCAAAGGATAACCAAGAACTTGAGGAAAGACAGGAACTAAAACCAATGGGCCAAAGACCAAAGACAGAAATTCAGAGGAAAGAAAATGTCAAAGAAGTGGTCATTAACGTTTTTAGGAAGATAAGAAGAAATTTCACCCATGATACCAGTGTTAACAGAAAAGACAAAAAACAAAAAACCCTCAAACTTTTTAAATTAATTTAAAGAGGTTTATTCTGAGCTGAATATGTGTGACTGGCCCAGAGCACACGGTCTCAAGAAGTCCTGAGAAAATCTGCCCACAGTAGCTGGGTTACAGTTTGGTTTTATACATTCACGGAGATAGGAATTAGAGGTAAAACCCTAAGTCAATATGTGGAGGGCATATATTGGTTTGTCCTGAAAAGGCAGTACATTTCAAAGGGGGAGAGGGACTTACAGGTTATAGGAGGGTTTAAAGATTCTTTGATCTCTAATTGGTTAAAGAAATGAAGCTTTGTCTAAAGACTTAGAAAGTTTTAAGTTAAGATACGGAAGTCTGTTAATCAGAGACAAACTCAAGTGATCTGTTAAGTAAACCTGTTGATGGCCGGCAGGTGTAGTTTAAACCTTGTATTGTATAGCCTTAGCCCTGTTAATGAGTTACAAAGGATATCTCCAAGAAGCAAGGAGGATGTGACAAGGCATGTCTGACCTCCCTTCTCATGGCCAGCAACTTAGCTTTAGGGTATTTCTAGAGTCCCCTTGGCCAAGAAGGGGTCCATTCAGTCAGCTGGCGGTTTAAGATTTTATTTTGGTTCACACCAGAACAAATGACTACACAAAAAAGAATAATCCAAACTGTATTGTGGTGATAGTTATATACTCTGTAAATTTACGAAAAATCATTGAATTATACAATAAAAATGGGTGAATTTAACGGAATGTAAATTGTACCTCACTAAAGCTGTTTTTTGAAAAAGGAATAATCAGAAAAAAAGAGCAAGCCCTTGAATATTGAAAATATGAGTGCAGAAATAAAATAGTCAATAGAAGAGTTTGGAAGATAAGGTCAAGGAAATCCTTCAAAAGGTGAGGGAAAAAAGGTATGGACAATAGGACAGAGAAAAAATAGGAAAAGTAGAAGATCCATCTAGGAGGCCCCCAAAAAGAAATAAAGAATATAGAAAATGGAGGGGAGTGCATTAGCAAAGAAATGATGCAAAGGTATTTCCCAAGACAGAATGACCTGCTTCCGCAGAGTTCAAAGGCCCCTTGAGCCCAATACAACGAACGAAGAAAGGCCCACACTAATTTCATGGTGATGTATATGGAGATAAAAGAAGATCTTAAAAGTTTCCAGAGTGGAGGGGAAACAGATTATATTTAAAAAGATCAATGCTAACAATGGCATTTGACTTCTCATTGGCAACTTCTTATTCTAGAAGTCAGAAAACAAGAGAGAAATGTATTAGAAATTGCTCTCTTACAGTGTAAAAACAACAAAAACCAAACAAAACCAAGCATTAATTTTAAAAGGCAAATCTTTGATAAGATCAAAACGTGTGTGTGAGAGAGAGAGACAGAGAGATTCTATGTTCATCTCTTCTGGTTTTTCTCAACACACACACCTCTCTCTCCCCGCTTCCCCTCTCTCCTTCTCTCCCCGCACCCCCACACTGCTCTCCTTACTTTCCTTTTCCCCTTCCTGTTCTCTCTTGCCCTGTGTCTCTCCCTTTCTCAACTTGCCACCACATAGAACTGAAGAAATATTTTTCTAATTACTTCCTTCATTTGTTAAATCATTTTATGTTCTCTGTTTTCCATTTTAAAGGCAAACAAGTGGAATGCTTTATGTTATTGCATTACGAAATCAAAATTAAACTGTTTTTTTTGTTTTTTCCCTTTGTGGCCTCTGAGTCTCCCTGGATTTCTGCCTGGGAAGCCCTGTCTCACTTGCCCTCCAGCGGGTGTATCTCAAGTTGCGTAGGTCCCTTCACTTGGGAACAGGAGGCTCCACTAATTCTAAGCCCAAACTCATCGTGTACATTTAGAGACCACTTCAAACTGTCTCTCCTAGTTTATTAGAAAACAAGAGCTTAGATATTTGGTCCTTGTTGGAGCTCAGAAACTAATACCCCAAAATCTGGCACTTTGACATGCTGAGCTTCAGAAGATCGTCAAGGTCTCTCTGACCTCCCCACTTCCCACCATCTCTCCCAAAGACAGGGCAAACTTGTTCTCTGAGCTTCCTTTATCTGCCTGAAGTCTGGACTCACTAAAGAGAATCACTGTTTTTCTTCCCCTCCCTGTTATCTCATTATCTATTGCAGAAAAGAAGACCAAGGATGAAACTGCACCTGAGCAGACCCTTTCACAAGATAATGTCTGTCTCTCAGGTTCATTCAAATTCCAAAGAGAACTATTTACAAGTTCCCCATCCATTTATTCTCCCTAGTAATCATTTATTGCCCCTCAACAGAATTCTTCTTCTCCCCCCTCCCATAACCTGTTTTGCCAGGATGGTATATAAGCTTCTGAACACCTATGCGGAGCAGGTAATCTCTCCGTGGTTCTCCCCAGGTACATATTAATAAATGTACATGCTTTTTCTCCAATTAATCTGCCTTTTGTGAGTTGATTTTTCAGTGAACCTTCAGAGGGTGAAGGGGAAGTTTTTCCTTGGCCCCAACGTCCTCAATAGGAAAAGGCCTCCTCATTCTAGATCCTACTATCCAGCGGGCCTTCCAAACCCCAACCCCTCACTAAAGCACTTCTGCTGCTCTAGGCCAGGTTTCAAGCAAGGACTGGATGCTGCTCAGTGTCAAGACTTGTGTCAAGGTGGGTGGTGACGGCAACGACAATCCATTCCTCAGCACACATTTGTTGAGTGCCAACTATGTGTTAGGCTCTACAGAGAAAGCTGAGACTTGGCTGTCGGGCTCTAGATTCACTGTCCATGGTGAGGGGAACAGACACCTAAACAAATAATGATCATTCAGTGTGACAACTGTGGTAGTAAATGTATGAACAGGGCATCAGGGTCACTTGGAAGAGGTCAGGCCTCCCTCTATCCTGGAGAATTGAAGTCTTCCCAGAGGAGGTGACCAGGGACTGGGTCTTGAGGATATGTGGGACACTGTCCGATGCAGAAGGTTCAAGATATTGGAGAGCAGCCTGAGCAGAGAGAACAGCCGATACAAAGGCACAGAGGTAAAAACATTTTTGTGTGACTCCGGGAACTTGCGACATGATTGCAAGGGCAGGTATCCCAACTCCCCCCCAGAGCTTCCCAGGTGCCTGTGACATCTGTCACCCCACCTAGGAGAGGCAGCAGTGTCTGGTCCTGCACAACCCGGTGGTGACCTGTGAGTGACGGCCCTGCCATTAGCAGGGCAGAGACACACTGTCCCTAGCTAAGGAGCTTTTGGATGTGACACACCAGCTGTCAGTCACCAGCCCCATTCACTCCCAGCCAGACTCTTACCTCTGCTGCCCCTGTCTCATCTGGGGAAGGAGGATCTCCCTCCCCCTGAATCCCCCAGCTCTCCCTGGAAGCTGAGGGTGATGGCAGCCCCATCTCCTGTGGGGGCTGGGCTGGCTCGGTCTTCAGTGCCTGGGTTTCTCCAGACTCTGGCTCTACCATGGTGGGGGTGAAAACACCAGCAGTGTGGACAGACTGCGATGCTGCCTGGCTGTGCGCCCTCAGAGAGTCCTCCTGCAGAGGGCTCACTGTATGTTCCATCTTTATGTCCCCCACACCCTCCCCCTCCCCAGTGCCTGGCACATGGCAGGCACTTCACACTTTAGTGAGTGAATAATGTGTTAAGAAAGAGAAGAGGAAATCAAGAGACAGAGAGACAGGGAGACAGAGAAGAGAGATTGATTTTAAAAAGGGAGAGAAACTTGCGATGTTGGAGAACCTAGGGCATCACGCACAAAGACGTGACCCTGAGACCTAGACCCTATACACAGATGGCCACAGAGATGACAATAGTGCCAGGTAACACCTATGAAGCACTTGTTAAATGCTAGGCACTGTTGCCACCTCCTTTCAAGCATTAACTTGATGACCCTTCACAACCCCATTTTGCAGTCCAGGAAACCGAGGCCAAGGGGGGCTAAGTAACTTGCCCAAGGTCAGGTCACACAGTTAATGCATGAACCCAGGCAGTCTGGCCCAGCACCTGTACTTCTAACTGTAAATTGTGATAAATATCGTAGTAGTGATAGGGAGCAGTCTTCCTAGGACACGGAGCAGATAGTACCTTTGGGGGACAGGATCACTGACCCAGACCCCTCATGATTTGCTTAGTGCAGGCTCTGGCCCTCTGGCCTTGGCGCTGGCCTCCTGGAGACTGGAGCCTGCACTCGCTGGCTGCTGCAGTTCACTGGCTGGGAAATTGCTGATGAGGAGGGTGGTGGTCTTCTGGAGGTCTTGGCCTCCACTGCCAGTGGTGGGTCAAAGGAGCTGGGCTCCCAAAGCCTCTAAGACCATCTCTTTTTGTTGCAGAAACAGCTGGCCAGATGGTCGGCTCACTTTGCGCAACATCCAGGTCCCTGCCAGCATGACTGCCCTCAGCAGAGTAAGAGTGGGCTCCCACAGCGGCTTTCCAGGCTCACCAAGAAACCTTCCTCTCTGAAACCCACCATCTCTTCCCTGGCACGCACCTCCCTCACTAGCTATCCTTGTCTCCTCCCAGGTTTGATACCTCCTACCGCATTACATCTGCTCCTCACTTAATAATAATCACCACCATTTTGAATATCCCCACGTGCCAGGCACTGTACCAAGCCTATTGCATGCCTTGTCTCATTTAACTCTCACTACTGCATCCTATAAGGCAGGCATCATTCTCTTCTTTTTCCAGGCAGGGAAGGGGAACTTAGGGCATCCCTTAACAAGCCCTTGTTCACACAAATGCTAAATGGTGGAGCCCAGCTTACAACCTGGATGTGTTGGCCTCGCTCTTTGCCCTGGGCTGTAAAGGTAGGCCTTTGTCCCCTGAGCACAACACAGGGATCTTGGGGCCTCCTCTCTTTTAGTATTGGCTGCCTAGCTACATCTTGATAGGAAACTAAGTCAGAGCAAGGGTGTTTCCAAGGGCGGAACTGGCAGCCTCCATCCCAGGTGGATGGGAGCCCACGGGAGTCATCTTCATCTGAATGCTAGGATGCTCCACTGGGATCAAGGGGGCTACAGACACACTGCCTGCTGCAGGGGCTCCCTGGGGGCCAAGTGGGGCTGGAGAGGCTTAGTTTGGGGAGGTAGGCCCAGCCTGCCCACAGATGGGTATATATGGCCAGGCAGGAGAGGCCTGGGCAGGGGAGGAAGGCGGGGCCCAATGCTCTATCCTGGAGAGGGCAGGAAGGAGAAATAGAGGGCTGCTAGTTTAGCAGGTAACTGGCCCTGTGAGAAACCAAATGGGGCAATGGGGGACAATGGGGGACTTTTGTCAGGAACACACACCCAGGACGTGCAATTAAAGGAAATTCAGGCTGGACCCACCTATATTGCCAAATACACTCAGGTGTAGTCAAAGCTGCCCTGATTTATCGCTGGCAGCATTCTCCAGGGCACAGCACCATCTGCAGGGAAGCCCGCATCAACTGGGGGGTGGTTCCTGGGGCCTGTCCTGAGAACCTGTGATTATCAGCTTTAAGCGGCACCCATAGACTCCTTTAAAGCTCAGGGCAGTCGTATAGGCACCACCCCTTCCCAACAATCTCCTGAAATGATTTGGGCAGATATTATCCTACCCATTTCATAGATGGAGAAACTGGGCCCCAGAAAGCTAGAATCATCTAACCAGCTGGCAGTAGAACCAGGCAGGATTCCAGCTGAGGCCCTTGGACAAAAAACTCTGGGCCCTACAGCTGTCTCTCCAGATGCAGAAGAAAGAGAAGAAGCGTGCAGGGTGGAAGATGAAAGCCGGAGATGTTTGGCTTGCTTCTGTCTCGCCGCCTCCGACTGCCAAGCCCCACCTGCCCCAGCCAGGAGGAGCCAACATCCCCAGACACAACATCCTCCTGGGTCTGCCGGTAGATTAAGACACACAGAAAACTGAGCTACTTAAAGGGGATTGTTAGGGGGTGGGGGTGGATTTTTTAAATGTCTCAATAACTGGAAGGATAATTGAGGACATTATTTTTTCACTCCCGTCAGTGCCTGTCTCAGCAGCAAGTGCTTGTCAGCCACAACTCAGAGGCCAAGGCTGTCTACCCTGACGAGGAGAAGATACTCAAGTTGTCTAAATTCACCAATTTTTCTGAAATTTGAAAACTATAATTTCCTGAGCCGTGTTCTGTTAAGTGGCCACCCAAATTCCTGAGCCCATGTTTAAGTGCCATTGATACAAAATGAAGCAATCGAATCAGGTCTACATTGGTGGTTCAATTAGCCACCTATGAAGTATTCACTTAGAAGTGGTTCATGGTGAATTTATTCCTGGGACAACATTCTTTTACCACCCACCTTAAATCTCCCAGGAGTTGGTTCCAAGAATAGAAACTAACTGCTATAATATCCCAAGCTAATTGCAATATTATCCTGATTGAAACCTAATTAGAAGGCAGATCTGCCTAGCTAGCCAACACTTCCTCTCCCTATACACAGAGCCCTCAGAGGCCGATTCTACTCTTCTAGATAACGTCCTTATTTGATTATATATACTGCAGCTCTTTCTTGCTGATTTACCACTTTTACCTATTTATGCTCCCTAATTAGTCAACAAGCATTTATTAATTGCCTACTGCATGCTCATCCATAGAATGTTTGCTTCCAGTTACAAAGAGAAATCCATGCTCCTTTGGGGTGCCGGTCCCTTTTGAGGTCTTTAGTAAGACGAACGAGTAATATATATTGAAGAGTCTTTGTGTATAAAATACATGCCTGGAAATTCACACACCTGGGGACATCCACATGTGCCTTAGGGAGAATTTCTAGGGCCAGTTAAAAGAAGAAAGAAACATAAATTATATTGTTCTGGGACTCTTTTCTACATCACCCAGCCAGAGGAGCATAAGGAGAGTACTTTGATTTCATTCATTAATTCACCAAATATTTGTTGAACACCTACCCTGTGCTTGGCCCTGGGAGAGAATTTTGCAAAAACACAGTCCCTTATCTCAAAGAGTTGACAGCACAGTGGGGAGGCAATATCTATCTTTTCTTAATGCAACTCATGGAACAGAACAGAGGCAAGATCCAAGAGTAGTGAGGAAATTTGGCTCTTGAGAAATTGTCAGAAAGACTCATTCTACTAAAAGTAGAGCATCTTGTAAAGTCTGCTTGTTGCCAGCCTCAGTCCTCGGTAGGTTGAGGAAGCAGAGGAGAGAGCCACTCCTCTGGGCTCAATTCTGACTCTCATTGGTGAAAAAAGAGTCCATACTGTTCACAGCTCCTCCATCTGAATAACTGCTTCTCTCCACTTCCAGACCCATGCTCACTGTCCCCAGACTTTTAGCCTTTGGACTTTCTCCCTCTGCACTCCTAGGACCCAACACTCAGCCCACCTCTCCACACTTTGCATCCTTCAGAGGTTAAATTTTCACTTCTCCCTTCCCTTCCATGGCCATCAGCTACCCTGAGTCAAGGCCTTGCATCGTCCTGCCAGGCCCAGGGAACCCACCCCTCCTGCAGTCTTGGATGGACTCCTCTGGTACCCAGTTTGTCCTGACCTCAGAGGTAGGACCCACTCATCTAGGAGGAAGCAAGGAGGAGCAGCTTTTAAAGAAACACAGTGGCTGCACTGAGAGCTCATGGCTAAGCTCAGATTTTAAGAAGACATGAATAAGAAAAACTAAAGGACAAATTATAAGAATAGCTAGTTTCAGAAATGTTTACTAATGAGATGAGTATGTGTAAGGCATTTAGCACAGTGTCTAAAACACAGTAAGTATGCAATAAATGTTAGGTGGTATTAATACTATTATTATTGAATCCCAGAATGACAGGGACTTACAATAAAATGCAAAGGTAACAAAAGCAACCTTTAAAAGCTACAATTTTTTTCAGAGCCAGAATAACAGGGAAGAGATAAACCCATTGTTCAAGACAGATGATGTAATGTTAATAAAAGACTGAAAAATGTAAAGTCTCCTTTCTCCTAACATTATTCCATTTTCTTTATTAAAGAGAATAATCTTCGACCTGGAAATAAACATGATTATGGGGTAATTGGGACCCAAGATAGATCATGCAGCACTCAAAGAGCACCCTTCTGCTTTATGTGAGCTCAACTCTCTTGATTCCAAGTAAATATATCCAAGAACTTTCCTGTGTGATTGTAAAGTCCCTCCTGGTAAATATTGAGAAATCAGGAAGCTGAGTGGGCCGGGGGAAAAATTGGAGATGGGCAAATGAGCCCAGGTTTGACAGAGGGGGGAAGGGGAAGATTCCAGAAATTAAAGATTGGTATGTCTGGTGTTGATCTGTAGTCAGATAAGTTTTGAGCCCTTATAAAAGATGGCAGGTGTTACTAGCAGCCAATGTGTCCCAATAAGAGTAATTAATCAAATTAGCTTCATTTCCATTGTTGATAGATTGGTACACGGAGGCACTGCTATGCATATTGTATGCTTAATTTTAGCAAAGCACCTGACAGAATCTTTCAGGATTCCTGATGGGCAAGATGAAGAAACAGGAGCTAGATTTAAAGTATGATTAGCCAAATTGTAGACGGCTGAACATCCACATCTAAAGAATGGAACACTGTCCACTACAGAGCACATTATAGGTGCTCGGTAAATATTTGTTACATGAATGACTCAAGCTGGAGGGAGGTTTCTGATGGCATGCCCCTGTCTCATTCAATACGTCTTATCATTGATTCAGATGATGACTTATGAGTCATGGTTTCAAATTTACAGGAAGCAAAACTTGGAGGGAGACCTAATACATTCAGTGACAAAATCCAAGATTCAAAATGAAGCCAACTGGTTAGGATGATGGGCCAAAGCCTAGATTAAATGAAAGGAGACAAATGCAAGTCACTCTTTAGGTTCCTAAAAGCAGCTACACAAACGTAGAAAAGGGAGGCCTGGCCTCACTGCACTTTGTGCAAAAGAGATCTGCAGGTTTGAAATGATCACAAGCCCAGTGCGCGTCATTAGTGTGCGGTGGCTGCTCAAACACAGCTGCGACCTTAGGCAACACAGGAGGGTGAGGGAGAGAACAGCCCCACTTTGCACTGCCCCAGCAACAATAGCTTGTATTTATTGAGTGCTTACTATATGCTGTTACTGTGCTGTGTTTACATAAATGATCTCATTATACCTCTGGTGTAGTCTTGATCAAAAGGGATACCTATTGTACTGGAAGGGGGAAAGGTCTGTTTTGTATGTAAGATTAAGATAGTAGAAATAGAACGTATAGTCAGTGAATCGAGGGCAACATTGGTAGAGACAACGCTGGTGAAAGAGGTTGCAGGGTGTTTACGTGCCTGGGACCCCCAGGAGGAGGTGAGAAGAGAATCAACTTAGATTTCAGATGAGTGGAACCATGTACCTGGCTAAGACTGAACTGTGTAGGCCCCACTGTAGGTTGCTCCAGTTTGGGAGCCCCTTCCTCAAGTGAAAGGACTGTAATGAGAAAAGCCTAGAAAAAGAGTAATTAAGGAGTGGAGTAATATGTAATCTAGTTGGCTCCGCTTTGGAGTTAGTTTTGGGGAGGGGTGTGTGCAGTGGACAAAGGGTGAGACCAAGAGATTCTTGAAAAAATGCCATAAAAAAAATAGGTGGGGAGACTACTCTAGATTAACAGAGAGTAAAGAAAACATAACCAGATATAATGGATAAAACTTGAGTGGATCCTGGTTTGGAAAAATAAAAACCACTGCAACTGACAGCAGGAGACAATTGAGGAAATTTGAATATGGACTGGAAATTAGAAGACATTGGGAAATTATTGCAGGTTTTCTTAGGTATGAAAATAATCTTGTGTTTCTGTTGGAGAATGTCCTCATGCTTAGGAGATCCATGCTGAAGTTCTTAGGGGTGAAAGGTCAAGATGTCTGCATGTTATTTTCAAATGAATCAGCAAAAGAAGTATATGTAAATGGAGATCTACAGAGCAAATGTGGCAAATGTGAGCAATTGTTGAATCTAGGTGAAGATTTTCTAAATAGTATTTTCAAGTTTTTGTTTGAAATTTTTCAAACAATGTTGGGGAAAGAAAAAGAAGGGACTAAGTTGGCAAGTAAATAACTTCCTGGAATCCGAGTCAGGCACATGAGCAGGTGTTTATGGCCCCCAGTTGCCTCACCCCCTCTACGAAGGACAAGGGAGAGAAGCCTGGTAGGCAGAAATGACAGAGACCCTTCTCCTGATAGTTTTTGTGTATCTATTTGGCTTATTAGCAGTTGTGACAGCTTGCTGTTTGGATTGCTCTCCCTTGCCTAGAAAGTGAGGGTTAACACAATCCTCACAATAACTCAGATGAAGACATTAGGACTGCGGTCCCAACCGCTGGGCCACAGCCCGGTACCAGTTGGTGGCCTGTTAGGAAATGGGCTGTGCATCACTGCCTGAGCTCCACACCACAAACACACACCCCATCCATCACACACACAAACTCCCACCCCATCCATGGAAAAATTGTCTTCCATGAAACCGGTCCCTGATGCCAAAGAGGTTGGGGACCGCTGCATTAGGGCCCAGAAAGGGAGGTATTTTTAACCATGGTCACACAGCTGGCCTGTGAGGGAACAAAGACTTGAACCCAGAGTCTTAACTCCAAACTGTTAACCACAGCACTGGACTGGCATCTGCAGAAACTCAGGCCCAGCATGGAGCCCCACATTTTAAGAAGGCTGCTGACAAATCAAAGCAAGTGCTAGCTCCCAGAGAGCTACCAGGAGAATGGGAGAGTCTGGGAATCTTCTCCTATGAAAAACACTGGGGATTGATTTCTGTCTGGGATAAAAATGACTTGGGAGAATGCAATGACTATCCCCAAGCTCTCAAAGAAACGTCATATGGCAAAGCAAAGAGGTTTGTTTTGCACAGCAGGGTAAGAACAAGTCACAGATTTCAACAACCTAAGGATAAGAGAGAATTATTCCCAAATTGGAACAGGCTGCTTTGAGGTACTGAGCTTCCTGGCACTGAAAGTATTTAAGCAGAGGCTGGATAGCCATTAGTCAGGCTTTCTACTACTCTGAGATGCTACTCTACTCTTCTCAAAGTATCTATGTAATTTACGTACCACACAATGCACCCATTGTAAGTGAACAATTTGATGGCTCGTAGTAAATTTACAGTTATGCAACTACTACCACAATCCAGTTGTAGAACATTTGTGATTATAATTTTTGCTTTCCAGAGAACGTTATCAGCACTGATGGTAGATCCAGGTCTCACTTGGCTGTGGTCTCCACTGGCCTAATAGCAGGTCTCTGTGCTCTGGCCCTCCCCCCATCCCCATCCTCTGTCCATTCTTTCTTGGGTGTCAGCTGATGCCACCCTGCCACATGCTGTTCTGTGTTCCTGGGCTCTGGGTCCTCCCCAGATGTCATTACTGGGCACCTTTGCTTCCTTTCCTTCCCCTCTACCATGCTCTGGGGGCTAGTGTCTTGGTCTTCAGCAGACTCCAGGGCAGCAGTGTGTACTCAGAAGGATATGGGCCCTGGTGCCCCAGGCGTGTATTTGAATCATAGCCATGTGGCCTCCAGCAAGTCACTTTTTCTTCTTGAAGCTTAGTGTCCCTTTTGTAATGCAGATATAATAAATGGGCCTTTCCAGGCATGCAGTTCAGAGGTGATGTATGTAAAGTGTCCAGCACAATATCCACCATGCTGAATAAATGGTAGCCATGATTACTGCTGCCACCTTCTTTACTATTATTGACTCTCAAATGTCCTCTCCTCTGAGTGCCTATTTTGCCTTTCTCTTCCAGGCATATCCTTGTTCTCTGGGTCTCTCCTGGTGTCCGGCCCTTACTACAGGCAAGGAGATGGATTCCCCCGCACTTGGGAACCCCCGTGGCTGACCCCAGCCAGGGATGCATGTGGGTCAGCTGGGATGGAGCAGCAGCACCACCTAGTGGCAATGTGCAGCAGAAAGGTGACTACTGGCCAAATATATCAATAGTAGCTGGTCTAATAGTTGAACACCTGGGAATTACCTAGTCCAATGGTCCATCCAAAGCTTGTGTGTGGCCACAGCATCCTACTAGAGAGGACTTCCCACGTTATGCATTTGAGTAAAAGAGGATGGCAAGAATGAAAAACAAAATAGGAGAAAAGTTCTCAGCGTGATGCTCAGGGACCATAGGGTAGTGAAAAAACAAAGTTTAAAAAGCATCCCCACCAAATCTATAGAGACAGAAAATAGATCAGTGGTTAGTGGCTGCCTAGGGCTGCGGGGTATGAGGGAAATGAGTTACTGCTAAAGGGCACAGGATATCTTTTCAGGGTGATGAAAACCTTCTAAATTGATTGTCGTGATGGTTGTACAAATCTGTGAGTATACTAAAAACCACTGAACTGTACACTTTATATGGGAGAACAATATGGTATGCAAATTACATCTCAATAAAGCTACTAAAAAGATGGAAAAATATTGAAAATTTCAGAAGGAAAGCAAGCTTCTCCATAGCATATTGTCAGATTTCCTGTTAGACTTCTACCCAATACCTGTGGCTGAAGAACCCAGGTCACTTTAAGGTGTCACACTGTATTTTGGAAACCTGCCTTGAAACACAAACATACCCTTCCTGTCCTAATACCACATGTACTCTCAGCCCTGTTCTGACATTATTTAAAATAGATCAAATTACATGATCCGCAATATATAGAATTGACTCACAGAACCCCCACTGTCCATAACATCCCATATTTTTGATATTCACAAAGAGCTGTACCCCAGATAAGCCTGGGAACTTCCATTTCCAGGTAAGGAAATCAAGGTCAGAGTTGAATCCAGCTAGTGCATGGGTGGAGCTCTAATTCAGCCTTGGCCTTTGATTCCAGATTCAGAGCAGTTTCCATTCTGATAGGGTGACCATGTATCCCTCTTTATGCCTGCTGTCACTACAATTATTAGTAGCACCCCTCCCCCACTCAAGGTGATCAAGTCCAAGGTTGCCTAACTCTGGGGTGGTCTTTTCCCTGGGGCTCTGCCTCACCTGTTACTCAGTAGCTTCAGCATGATGCTGTGGTCAGGCCTACAGCACCTCAGCACTTCCCAAAGTACCCACCAGTTCCCCAGGCCCCTCACCTGTCCAGAAAAAGCAAACCCACAGAAACAGAAAGCAGATCAGTGGCTGCCAGGAGCTTAGGGCAAAGAGGAATGAAGAGTGGACACTAAAGGATACAGGGTTTCTTTGGGGGGTGATAAAAATTGTCTGAAATTAGTGGTGATGGTTGCACTCTGAATATACTAAAACCCACAGAACCAAAAAAAAAATAGGGTGGGACCCAGGAATGTGCTTTTTACACAAGTATCCCAGCTGGTCTCATTAGCACCTAACATGGTTAGAAAGGACAGAGCTTTCAGTGGGATTAGATGAATAGAGCAGGAAAGAGATTAAATAAGCCTCCTACCCCATCCCACTTTTATAAATAATGCTGATCAGTTTGTGGCCAGCACTGCTGTTCATACTTGGACACCAAGATATCCCCAGGGAAACACCAGAGCAAGGCATTCAAAGCTATGAGACATGTACTCCTCACAACCCTATGAGGTAGGTATTAGTATCCCCATTTAACAGTTAAGCAAACCAAGCCTCAGAGATATGCAGGATAAGAGTAAGTGGCCTGAAACCAGCAGCTAGTGAGGCACACAGCAGGGATGCAAACGTGGCTTTCAGGGACACAAGCCTTTGCTCAAAACCACTATACTGAAGTGCCCCCTACTTACACTTATCCTGACTCACCAGCCCCAAAGTCATAGTGTGAGAAAGACTGTAGTGAAAGTGCCATGAAAAGTCCTGCAAGGAGTACTGCTAGGCCTAAGGGCCAGGACAGCACCTCTGTGTTTGTCTTCTGTACACGTGCCCTAGGAGTTTTCAATAGAAAGTCTGCTAAAATGGATGGAGAGAGATTTTAAAGTTGTTCAAAATATTCAGAAGCACATGGCTGTCTTCTCCTTCCAAAGCAAGTTTTTTATTGGTCTAATGACCAATAGACAAGTGTTTAATGAGGCTTAGCACTGTACTGGGTACGCTATACTAAGCATAAACACAAAAGTGTATGAAATAGTCTCTGCCCACTTGAGGCGTACAATCTAAATATCTCTCAGAAATTACTCTGGTTAAAAAGCAAACCTGGACTTAGTTGCCAGTATTGCATTCTTCATATGACCTTGTGTCTAATGCCTTTGCTATCCTGTCATTTTTTGAATCCTTCCAGTTTGCTCATGTATATCTATATTCCCAGAATGTTCTGCCTGATATACAGTAGGGTCAGATCTTTAAAGTCAATATTTTAAAGAAAAACATTATACCCCACATTTATTGTGGTATGTATTTTTTCCCTCATAATATCAACTTCATTGTTATCAATAAACAAGGTTTACTTTTGTTAAAATTCACCTTACATTTCCCTTCTCTATAATTTGAATAAAAATCTTTTGAAAAAGGAATTTTAGAAGGCTTAATAGAAGTGCTTAGGTACAAATATGGCCAACAGCTGCCTGGGCAAAAGAGCTCTAGACTACTGAGTGAACCCAGCTCATGTCCAGGTCTCTTTAATTAATATTTGGAGGATAAAATAAAGCATGTTTCCAAATGGTTCATAGGATATTACTGCTATCCAAAAGAGGGAGGTAATGCCATGGAGAGTGGTCGAGACAACAGGTATTTTTCATAGCAAAATTTAGCACCAACTTGGGGGCAATTCTAGGGGTGGCCAGGAGTTTCATCCCCAAAATTAACCTCTTGATTTTCTCACAAACTCTCAGAATTCACAGGTTCTGGGAATAGAAACTAACCAAAACCTTAAGTTGGACTAAGATAACTTATACCTGGGGATGACTCCACCCTCAGAGTGAGCCTCCCATTTCATGTGTAGAACATTCAGCACAGAGCAGGGACATGGGAACCCGAAATCTAGGACGGTGATGCCAGAACACAAACTCAACACTTTGCTGGACTGTGGGGCTCTGGAAAAGAGCCTCACAGCCTCATACTGGGTTAGTACCCCCAAAAATCTCCATTTGGCAAATAAGGTAAGGAACTAGCATAAGGAAAAGATTGGATATTTTTCTAGCGTTACGAAGTCTTGATACTCTAATGAAAAAGATCACTGATTTCTTTAAAGAAAGCATGTTAAACCAGGAAATCTGGACTAAAATATTTTTAGTTAAGGGAAAAGTTCCAATCTGAATCTCTTCACACTTGCAGTAAGCAAGTACCTTTTCTTTCTTGAGGATCATTTGCTTTAAAGCACTGAAAAGTGAGCTGCTAGCTCTGGCAGTGATGGGAAAGAATGATAATTCCTTCTTTTTTACAAAAGGACACCAAAGACTAACAGGACTCCAGGTATGCAGAGGTGCCAGAACCAGGACTGCAACAACTGAACTCAGTCCATTCTCCTCCTTTCCACTGCGAAGCCCACCCTGGCTATCGCGTACTAGTAAACCCTCTGGACTCCTCTTTCAACTAAAAAAATGACCATCAAAGCTACTGAAATGGAAGGTAGCATTCTAACACCAGTTTTCTTAAAATATAATAATGGCTTTCTTATAGAGTAGATAAGGCACGGTGTGAGAAAACTGCCCCGGCTCCCAGCCACAAAGCACCCGTGGCTCCTCGCATGCGCACGTGCACGAAGAGGCCGGATGATTTTGCCGCAATGCACAGGGAATGGATTGCTTCCAATCACTTCTGGTTTGTGAGCTGGTTGGAGAACCAGTCCAGGCCTTCATAAAGCCCATCTCCACTGGTGGCACAAATAGCCTGAATGTGCCAGTTTCTGTAGCTGAAGGAAGGTAAGCCGAACTTGTCTGTTATCTCTGCTGCATTCATAGCATTGGGAAGATCCTTGAAAGAGAACAATCAAAAGTCAATTTATAATGTTGCGTCCATGTAACAAAATATGCTCTTCCCTCCCAAATGTGCCCTAACCCACAATCTTCTCTATCTCAGTTGATAGCAACTCCAGCCTTCTCGTTGCTCAGGCCAAAAAGCTTGAAATCATCTTTAATTTTTTTCTCTCTCTCAATGTCACAGCCAATCTGTCCAGAAGTCCTAATGGCTCTACCATCAAAATATATTCTGACTACTTACCACCTCCACAGCTATCACCCTGATCCAACCCATCGCTTCCCACCTGGATGACTGAAATAACTTCCTAATTGGTCTCCCTGCTTCTCCTCTTACTCCCCTAAAGCCTATTCTCAACCCAGCAGTCAGTGAAAGTCAGATCAAATCACTCTTCTATCAAAACTCTGCAACAGCTCCCTCTCTCTCGGGGTAAAAGCCAGAGTCCTTACCATGGTCTGCAAGGCTTTTAGGACCTGAGACCTCTCCTAGTTGGTCTGCTCCATCCTTTCAACTGGCACTCACCACATGTTACTATATTATAAAATTTACTTATTTAATACGTTTGTTATTTACTATCTGTCTCCCCTAACTAGAATGCAAGCTTTACAAGGGAAGGAATCTTTGTATATCTTTTTTTCCAATGTATCCCAAGTGCCTAGAAATGTGCCTGGCACAGAATAAGCTCAAACTACATTTGAATAAATTAGCATTAAAGAACAAGGTAAATCTAGATGTACTGATATGGAAGGACTTCAAAGATATGCTAAGTGAAAGAAGGCTACAAAACAGAATGCATAGTATGATCTCTGGAATTTAAACAGGAATACAATCATATATTTGCTTATTAAAGCACAGAAAGTTGTATCTCTGGAAGAGATATAAGAAATTTAACAATGAAGAATTCTGGTTTTATAATTAAAAACAACAGGGCCAAGCATGGTGCCTCATACCTATAATCCCAGCACTTTGGGAGGCAGGAGGATCACTTGAGGCCAGGAGATCGAGACCAGCCTGGGCAACATAGCCAAGACCCAATCTCAGTCTATCTACAAAAATGTTTTTAAAAAATTAGCTGGGTGTCATGGCGGGTGCCTGTGGTCCTCGCTACTCAGGAGGCTGAGGCAGGAGGACCACTTGAGCTCTGGAGTTCAAGGATGCAGTGAGCTATGATCGGGCCACTGCACTCCAGTCTGAGTGACAAGAGCGAAACCCTGTCTCAAAAAAAAGAACCAAACAAAAAAAACCAGATTCATTATTTTCTTTTTTTATATTCATTATGTTCAGTACTGAAAACTCTGGACGGACATCAAACCTGAACAGTAGGGTAATGGCTGAACGAATTGTGATCCATCTACATTTAAAATCATCTTTACAAAGAATTGGTAACAAGAGGAAATGTGTTTGATAAATCTGAAGTGACAAAACAGGATGCAACATTGTCACAACAGTATGATCTCAATTACATAACAAATGCATTCATGGAAGGAGAGTGGAAGGAAACACATCAAAGTTTAACAGTGGTCGTCTCCAGCTGGTACAATACCACGTG
Organism: Daubentonia madagascariensis; assembly: GCA_023783475.1. Classification (NCBI taxonomy): domain Eukaryota; kingdom Metazoa; phylum Chordata; class Mammalia; order Primates; family Daubentoniidae; genus Daubentonia; species Daubentonia madagascariensis. Next base: position 17,579,014 of record JAKFHU010000487.1, read on the forward strand.
ATTCTACCTTCTTTTTCATGCTTAGTTCAGCTTAGAGTCCTGAGGCTGGATAGTTCTACACTTGGCCCTCCTCCCACACCCCTTTTACTGCTTTACATTTATATATTACAGAAGCCCTTTTTCCTCCTCCACGACAGGCCCTGTGTGATCCAATCTCATCTCCCTTGCTCCCCTGCTCATTCTATTCCAGCTGCACTAGCTGCCTTGCTGTTCCTAGAACCGCATGGCTCCCTTCCTCCTGGCCTCGTGGTCTCTGCTCAGATGTCATCTTATCTGATAGGCATTTCCACCCCTTCCCCACTCGTATCCTACCCCCTTAGTCCACTTTACCTTCTTCCACAACACCTACCGCTCAACACATTACATATTCTTTATTGACTGACTCTCCTTTCACAGCATATAAACTCCATGAACATAAGAATTTTTGTCTCTCTTGTCCACTGGTACATAACCAAGACCTAAAACGAAGCCTGGAACTTAGTAGATTATCAATTATTATTTGTTGAGTGAGTAAATGAATGAATATAAGACATTCTAAAAAGGAGAGGGTGAGAGAGGCTATGGTTAGGACTTGAAAGAAGGAGGCAAGTGTCTAATTTAAATATCTATATTTTTAAGTAAGACATCTGGCAGTAAATTATAGTTCCAGGATTCAGAAAGTCAACAACATACCTGTTTATTTGCAAACACCAATAAAACTGCATTTCTGAGCTCATCTTCCATTAACAACCTGATTAGTTCTTCCTGGGCCTCACCAACCCGTTCTCTGTCAATACTGTCAACCGCAAAAATCAGACCTGGAAAGAAATCATAAGCATGTTAGTAATCTGAACCTGGAAAGAGAGCAGCTGTTTATGTATCTTTATAGCTTCTCCCTGCTTATGTGTGTGATTTCATTGAACACAATCAATATGAAAGGTTATATAATATCTAGAGTTGGGAAGACTCACTTAGCAGTAGTCCAATGATAATGACAACTTGGTGTTTATCTGACAGTAAGCCCTTTGAGACAAAAATGTGAAGCGGCTGCAAAAAGAACTAATTTGATCATAGACTATATCATCAGTAGTGATAATAGCTCAATTTCTAGGATGTGGGTGATAATAAGCTTACCCCACTGTATATTAGTCATAACATTCTGGGAATATAGATACACATGGGCAAACTGGAAGGATTCAAAAAATGATAGGATAGCAAAGGCATTAGACACAAGGTCATATGAAGAACAGTTGACATAACTGGGAAGATTTTACTTAGAGAAAAGACTCAGTGGGAGGTGGATGGCTATCTTCAAATAGCAGAAAGGTTATGACATAAAAAGGTTCAAAGTGTTTTACACAGCTCTCTAAGATGGACTGAAGATTGTGGGTGAAAACTACAGGAAGTAAGCATAATAGAGTCAGCAGAACTGAAGATGCAATGGGTTGCCTCAGGAGGCACTCCTTGTCACTGGAGATATCTGTACCCAGGTTAAGCCACAACTTGTAGGGATACTGCAAAAGGGACCCTGGTAGGGAAACAGTAGTGAGATGAGATGACCTCTTGGTTCCCTTTGACAATGAGATTTCGTGACCACGTCTCAGAGAGAAAAACCAGTGCTGACCTTGTTCCCTTTCCCTCTGTGCTTCCCAGGCCTGAACCAGCTGCTCTGGAGCAGCCTATGCTCCCACAGCGTCTGTATGTTTGGGGCTTGCGTGTGAGCAAAGTCACATCTGCTATATCACATCAGATGAGAAAATGAAAAAATGCAAAACATTCAGAACTTCCCCAAAGATTTGATATGCTATCAGTAGTTCTGGTCTCTGATCATAACTAAGCAAGCCAGGTTATCAAGAAATCCGAGATCCTTAGTCACAATGCAAAACTGACAGGGAGGAAGCTGCCATATTATCCGTTTGCCATTCCTAATAAAGATAAAGCTTTATAATATTAGGTACCATTTTATACTGTCTTTATATAGGTCCTCACCTAAAAACCTAGCATCAGACTGACCACACATCTGAACTAAGAGAACCTACAAAAGGTATATTTACACATGAAGAGTATACTACATGTTTTTAAAAAGGGAATATATACATATATGGCTGTATATGCATAAAATGTCTGGACACATACACAAGAAATAAAAGTGGTTGTCTATGGGAGGGGAACTGAATGGTTAAGGGACAGGAATGAGACAGTGACTTTTCAGTTGGCCTTCCATATGCATGGGTTCCACATCCATGGATGCAACTAACCACTGATCAAAATTATTCAGAGAAAAGAACTGCATTTGTATTGAACATGTACAGACTTTTTTCTTGTCATTATTCCCTAAACAATACAGTATAACAACTATTTACATAGCTTTTACATTTTATTAGGTATTATCAGTAATCTAGAGCTGATTTAAAGTGTACAGGACAATATGCATAGGTTATATGCAAATACTACACCATTTTATCTAAGGGACTTGAGCATCCTTGGATTTTGGTATCCTTGGGGGTCCTGGAACCAATCCCCCTCAGACACCAAGGGAAGACTATATACCCTTTTCTTATTTTTGAATTTTGAACCATATAGATATATTACCATTCAACAAATTAAAATAACTGAACCTAAAATCAAGGAGAGAAATCTTTCCACATAATAACTAATGGACCATTTTATGCATTTATATATATATATACACATATACACACATACACACTCAGATATACATATAAAAATTAAGAAATCACATAAACAGTTCAAATTTCAATCTATACAAGTGAAACATACACAGTCAAATGTCTTAATGGAGAGCTAAAAGCATCCATTAAGTTCTGTCATACTCAACATACTGATGAAGAAAATTTAAACTAAAGGACAGCCTGATCTTCAGAAATCGGCAGGAAAAAAAGGGACAGCATCTAAGACCACTCGTGGCTGAGACATTTGTTCCAGCCACAGACAGCAAATCCATTCTTCAAATAGCTCCCAACTGTTATTTCATGAAAAGCCCAAATTACCCACCCCAAGGTCCTAGAATATAGCTAGCTCTCCGCCATCAAAGCAATAGATACTGAAATTCAGTAAAATTAGGCTTGTTATAAAGAGAAGACTGAAGGAAAAAAAAGCATTTCAACTTGGTATTTGAATGTGAAAACTCTCAATAGGGTTAAAAAAAGGAATCCTGCCAGAGAATGATGAAGTGAAACTTCAAACAATTTGGGTTTCTATCTGAGTGCCTGCTACCTTCCAGCCACAAAACTAAGCATTTCAGAAAATTAATCTCATTTAAGCCCAGTGACGCAGGCAGTAAGTATTATCTCCATTTTAAGATGAAGAAATTGAGACAAAGGAGATTACTTAACTTTCCCAATGTTTCATAGCAGAGCTGTGGTTCAAGCCCATGTGTTCTAGTTTTATCACTGATGAGAAACTGCAATGGTTTGGCCAAGTTATCTAGTGCCAATCCAAGATGTGTGGACAGTGTTAAGTATCAAAAAAAATTATCTGCAATAGATTGAAACACAAAGATATAAAAATCTAAGTGTCACCATGGAAGTTGTCAGGGTATCAAGTGGTTTCTCTGAAAATCCATAAAGGAAAAGAATGAAGCATTTTTCCTGCCTTTCTTGTACAAACTATATTTCAGGGAAACCAAACATTTGATAAATTCTTGGTTTAAAAAAATTTCAGCTAATAAATGCAGAAAGAATAAGAAGGTTTAGGGAAAAAAAATCACCATTCTGTAATTCCTAATAAAATAATGGATCTAGGCAATAGTCTTCAATGGATGCTAAAACCCTTAGGTAAAAGGTAGACAGAGAACTTTAATTTGGGGGAATTAGGCTGATACCCTCTGAAACCATTTGGCATCACTAAAAGTGTGACAACCCGGTGGTTGCCAGGGGCTGGAGGGAGAGGGGAACTGGGAGTTATTGTTTATGGGTATAAAGTTTCAGTTTTACAAGATGAAAAGAGTTATGAAGATGGATAGCATAACCATAATGGTGGTTATACAACATTATGAATGCATTTCATACCACAGAACAATACATTTAAAAGTGGTTAAGATAGAGCTGGGCATGGTGGAGTGCACCTGTAGTCCCAGCTACACAGGAGACTGAGGCCAGGAGGATAACTTGAGTTCAGGAGTTTGAGACCAGCCTGGGCAACATGGTGAGATCTTATTTCACAAAACAACAACAACAAAAAACAAAAACAAAAAAGAAACCCCAAAAATGGTTAAGATGGCAAATTTTATGTTAGTGTATTTTACCACAATAAAAAACCCAAAAACATAATTACCCAGCAATTCCACTCCTAGGTATATACCCAAAAGAATTGAAAGCAGGGACTCAAACAGATACTGTACATCAATGCTCATAGCAACATTATTCACAATAGCCAAAAGGTGGAAGCAATCCAAGGGTCCATCAATAGATGAATGGATAAACAAAATGTGGTATATCCATACAATGGAATATTATTCAACCATAAAAGGAATGAAGTTCTGATACATGCTACAACATGAACAAACCTTGAAAACCTTATGCTAAGTGAAAGAAGCCAGACATAAAAAGACAAGTATGATTTCACTTATACAAAATATCTAGAATAGGCAAATTCATAGACAGAAGGTAGAATAAAGGTTACTAAGGGCTGGGGGAAAGAGGGAATGGGCAGTTATTTCTTAATGAGTACAAAGTTTCTGTTGGGGGTGATGAAAAAGTTCTGGAAATAGATAGTGGTGATGGTTGCAAAACACTGCGAATGTACTTAATGCCACTGAATTGTACACTTAAGAAGAGTTAAAACGGGAAACTTTATGTTATATATATTTACCACAGTAAAAATTTTGTAAAAGAGAAAAAAAAATTTTTAAGTGTGACAATCAAACTTCTGTGTTAGAATAGGAAGAATACTTATGAAGTGCTTTTACCCCTAAAATGAACCAGAATCTAATCAAACCTCTGGAATAAACTACCACTTTATAGGAAATCCATAGATAGACAAACAAGTTAAATGGCACCACAATAAAGTAATCAGCCACATTAAGAATGCGGAGTAAACAGTTAACAACGACAACAACAAAGAAAAGGCACAGAAAAAAAGAGGGGGGACCTTGTAGAATAAGAGACTAAAGAGACATAACAACAAAACGCAATGTGTGAACTTTGATTCTGATGCAAACAAACCAAATGTAGAAAGGATATATTCGATACAATTGGGGAAATTTGAATAAGGACTAGGTACTAGGTATTAAAGAATTATTATTAATTTTGAAGATGTTATAATAGCATGGAGATTATGCTTCCTTTTTAAAAAGGTGTTATCAGTTAGAAATGAACCCTAAAGGATGAATGAGTAAAAGGCATGTCTGGGAAGGGCAAAATATTGATAACTGTTGAGGCTGGGTGATGGGTAGATGGGGGTTCATTATGTTATCCCCTCCATCTTCGTATTTGTTTTAAATTTTCCACTAAAAAAGTTGAAAAAAATAAATGCACTATTTTGAGGAAAGATATTCTAAAATTTATAGCCTGAGAAGATAACTGCAAATAGAATTAAGTGCCAAAGGTAACAGCTAAAACATGATATAAAATAGAAAGGGACTTGGGTGTTTGGTCTGGAACGACTGACAAATATAAATCTTAACTATTAAATACATACAATGCAAACACCATCAGCAGTAGAACCTTCAAAACTAACAGACTCCAAGTAAATTCTAAAATGAGTAACTTGTAGATGCCATACGGTTAATGCTCTACATGAGAACTGGGGTATAAATACTACAGTTGTCCCTCTGTATCCACAGATTCAACCAACCTTGAATCAAAAATGTTTTTAAATAATAACAATACAACAATAAAAATAATACAAATTAAAAACCAATAAAGTATAACAACTATTTACAGAGCATTTACATTGTATTAAGTATTATAAGTAATCTAGAGATGATTTAAAGTATATGAGAGGATGTATGTAGGTTATATGCAAATACTACACCACTTTATATAAGAGACTGGAGCAACCATGGACTTTGGAATCCAAGGAGGTCCTGGAACCAATCCCCACTGATATCTAGGGACGACTGTATGGGATCAGTCACAGATGTCTTAACAGGCAATATTCAGTAAGGTGTCATTTATCTAAAACAGAACCGATGAAAAAACTCAGATTGATGGGGGAGTACATTAAAACCCTACTTTTAAGAAAGCAATGATAAGGAAATAAGGTAATGATCTAGGATATTTCTGCCTATTCATGCACTTGTAGAATAGTAGGGCAGCAGGGAGGAACTGCGGCCACACAAGATGCCAGGATTTGGGATTTGGGATTTGGGATTCTACCTATCCCTGCTTATCTCTTTCTCTCCAGAGGCATAATTTTTAGACATTCTCAACAGGTTTAAAAGAGTTAACTGAATTTAAATTCTTCCAAAACTGATACTTCATCTAAGGCACATATACCTCTCAATAAGCCAAAAGATGAAATTATCAGGATAACAATTTTCTAACCATTGAGAATTAAGGGGAGTTTCCTATACAGAGCATTAAAGTCCAAGTACTTGTTCTAGGAACATAGGGACCACTTCTCAAAAAGAAACCTCCTCAGTAGGTGTTAGGAGGCCATGAGAAGAGAGGTAATGACAGACAGTCCAAACAAAGCGGAATACTACAGGGTATTGCTTCAAGCATCCATCTTTATTTTCATTTTTCACTTTATTTTTATTTTTTTGAGACAGGGTCTCACTCTGTTGCCTGGGCTAGAGTGCAATGGCATGATCATAGTTTACTGCAACCTCAAACTCCTGGGCTCAAGCGGTCCTCCTGCCTCAGCCTCCCGAGTAGCTGGGACTACAGGCGCACGACACCATGCTGGGCTAATTTTTCTATTTTTGGTAGAGACGGGGGTCTCGCTCTTGCTCAGGCTGGTCTCGAACTCCTGACCTCAAGCGATCCTCTCCCCTTGGCCTCCCCCAGTGCTAGGATTACAAGTGTGAGCCACTGCACTGGGCCCCATCTTTAGATACATTTAGCAGAAATGGTTCCAAGGCTACAGACTGGATAATCTTTACCTTTTGTGCCCTGGAAATAATGTCGCCACAAAGGTCTGATTTTGTGGTGGCTAGCAACATCCCAGACTGTGAGGCTGATATTTTTATATTCTACCGTCTCCACATTGAAACCTAAATGGAAGATGAAGAAAACTTTTAATTTTGACTTTTGCTGGTTAACAATTCAAAGTAATTTCAACTAACATTTGGATAGCACTTTCAATTTACAGAGCAGCTTGCTAGTCAAAGATCTATAGTTTACAAAGAGAATGTGCTAGCTTACTCTCCCATTCATCATGACAAGTTTCTTAAACCTGTTAGGGACAGAAAAACAAGTGAGAGGTAATGGAAATCAGAAAAACAGAAAGGAGAAAGCATTTATAGAAAAACAATAAGGAGGAAACAGTTACAGAAAAATAACCAGGAGAAACAGTTCTTTCAGTCTTAAAGAATGGAGTAATCAGGCCATGGAACACTGACCACCAGTCGGAGAATGGAAACGGAACTTTCCCCACAGTACGTACAACATAACCTTTAAGTCATGTCCAAACACAGAAAGGAATTCAGTCCTAATTATTAACTAACCTTTACCTAAACATAAAGCATATAAAAAGGAAAATACGGAAATAAACGGGGTCTTCTCCACTCACGGAGAGAAACCCGTTTCCCCTTAGTCTTTGCTTTCTTCTCCTATACTATCTTATAACTTCATTACTTCCAATAAATTCTTCATGCATACTTGCTGAGTGTCTGTCATCTCTCTCTGTTGTGCGGGCCCGGCTTGAGATTCTTCCAAGCCAGGAGCCCAAGAACTGCGGCAACATTTCAAAGTCCAGCCGTGGACACTGAACTGTGAGAAAACTTCCCTACTCTCCAATCTGAGAACTCAGCCACATTCAACTCGTTCTGCAATGATGGAGTCCCCATGACTCTGGCCTGCCCCGGCCATTCTCCTCTTTCCACATTCCTTGCTAGGGAATCTCACTCATTCCTAGGGCTTCACTGCTATCTCTGTACTAAACTCTCAGATTTATATCCTCCAACTCAGACCTCTCTCCTGAGCTTCAGGCTCATAATCCAACAACTTTGGTTAGATGTTTCCAAGGACCCAAAATAAGGTAATCTGTCAAAAACTGAATTTAAGATCCTCACCCCTCAACCTGCTCCTCTACTAGTTATCCCCTCGCTGACTTATTCTACAAGCTGAAAACCTGGGAGGCATCCCAGACACATCCCACTTTCTCATCCTCAGAGCCCCACTACCAAATTTTATCAACTCTCCTCTACTTAGCTGGACATCATCTGAAATAGTTGGCTTGAGGCAGAAGAAAAGAAATCACACTTCATCTTTAAACACCAGGAGCGCACTTGGTGTGGAGAGATGAGATGCTTCCACTAAGGAAGGCCAGCTGGAACAGAGACCGATGAGGAGGCACCAGCAGGGTCCCAGCTCCCACCTCGGGCTTCTGCTGGGACACTAACTGAGAGGAATGGAGGGCATAACTGCCCTCACTGTTTTAATCATTATTATCTTTTTCTTTTTTGCCAAGCAGATAGGGTTAAATTTGCTTAACCTAAATGTGTTCACACCTCTCTCTTGTGAACCTGGAAATGTGCTGGAGATGCTGGGAGCAATTAGGAAAGGATTTATAACCTGGTTTTTGGCCTCAAAAAGTTTATGCTCTTGGAGTGGTTAAGATTTTCAAAAAGAAATATTCAATAACATAAAAAGTCTGTAAAAATAGAACACACTAAATTGTAAACTGGAATTGCCACAGGTCATTAACATACCTACCGTCGGGATGGTAGCCACAATCTTTCCCAGCTTTAATTTATACAAGATGGTGGTTTTTCCAACTCCATCCAAACCCAACATAAGAATCCTCATCTCTTTCTTCCCAAAGAGACTTTCAAACAGCTTTTCAAAAACGTTCCCCATTGTAATTGTATTCTATAACATGAAAAGAAAAGCAAGTCGAATAATTGTTCTTTGCAGAGATGCAGAAGCAACATACATCACATATAAGTCTCAATTAGAGATGACTCCTGGTAAAACTTAAACAAGTTTAAGTACAGTTTGGCCAATTAGTAGTGCACCTTGTTTTCAAAGGGAAACGCAAATAAGCCTTGTGATACCTTGCCAGAAAATTCTATTTTCCACTGCAGCATCCAAGTGGGATATGCAGAAGCATAGCCTCAATACTGCCACCATGGTTGCAGGCTTTAGTCACCTTAGATACGGAAGCAATGCCACAACAAATACATCTATACCTTGTGCTATACTATCTTGAAATGAGAACTTATGAAGCAGAGAAGCCATTTATTTCATGCAATACGAAGCAAAGTCCTTAAGGCAGGTTAAATAACAACATCCCTTGGATATTTAGTACTCGCCTTTGGCTAGCCGACAACCCAGAAAAGAACCTAAGAAATTTCAGAGGTGAAATTTCAGCATTGGGAACCTTGACTGCTAAGAGATACCACAGCATCCAGGGTTCTACTGGAGTAACTACCACCTTACTCTCAACCAGTTTTTAGAACTTTGGATAGGGTGCAGTGGCATGATCATAGCTCACTGCAACCTCAAACTCCTGGGCTCAAGTGATCCTCCTGCCTCAGCCTCCTGAGTAGCTGGGACTACAGGCGTGCACCACCAGGCCCAGCTAATTTTTCTATTTCTGGTCTCTTGGTCAGGCTCGTCTTGAATTCCTGAGCTCAAGTGATCCTCCTGCCTGGGCCACCCAGAGTGCTAGGATTACAGGCATGAGCCACCTCTCCTGGCCTAGTTTTCAGAACTTTTTATTGAAGTATAATTTACATACAGATAATAAACATACATGGTAACTGTAACATTCAATGAATGTTCATGACCCAAACACACCCATGTCACAACATCAAGAAAAGATGACTATCAGACCAGATTCTCTTGTGCCTCCCTTCAGTCATTACTCCCCCAAAGGTAATCACTAACTATATTGACTTCTAACAGCATAAATGTTCAATATTTTATTTTTCAGTAGACACCATGGTAGATTACAAAAAAGAAGGCAATAGTAAATTCAGACTAGCTCTACAGAAACTTACTATACAGTCTTTTTTTCTTTTATCACATCAGCCCAGTTGAAGTGTGAGCTTGACATTCTAATTAAAGACTTAAAAGTAGTAATGTGTCTATACCTCTAACCAAGCTCTTGGAAGTCTAAAAAGATCTTCAGAAAGAAAAAGACATACATCCTTGTTCCAGAGACTGTGATTTATTTTCCTTTTAAATTGCTAACCAGACAGCTTTACTCCTGGGCAGGGCAGGGGGAAGATGTAACAAGAATAGCCAATCTCCCATTCATCCAGACCCTAGTGACCTCGCTGAAAGATCAACTCACAATTAAGGCAGATTAATAAGAGGAAGAGGTTTATTCACCCTGCACATGGAAAGAGTCAGAGTGATTATCCAATATCCCAATTTTTATATCCTTCTTTTAGAGGTGAGAGGAAGATAAGGAATGCAGGTAATTCTCCTTAGGGACAATAAATGGTTGCTAGGGAGGATGAATGGATGGGGGAAAGAGATTGACTTGTAAATAATTCTCTTTGCAAATTAAATTAACCTTGAGAGACAGGTATTATATTTAAAATGATTTGGGGCCAGGTATGGTACCATTCTTGATTTCTTTCCTGCAATATAGTGTGATAACAGGGAGGGGAAGAGAAGTCCATTGTTCTTTTGATGGGCCCATCTGGTTATGCAGATAGAGGGAAAGCCCCTTCCAAGAGCATGTTTATCTCTAAAGGCCTTTAATTCAAAATACTCTTTATACCAAGGAGTCCTATTTTGGGGTGAAATTTCCTCGGCTTCTTCAAAGGTAACCAAATTCCAAAGGCCCCACCACACAAGTTAAAGTTTTCCACAGTATCTTAACATCATGGATTATGTCCAAGAACACACCACTCCATTCTACGACCAGAGAAAGCAAGCACAGAATTTACCCCGTACACAAATGCGGTATGGGTGACCAAAGAATGATGAATGCTGTAATTGGTCAAAGAAGGTCCATTATAGGTTTACAGAAGTCCAGTGCATTGCAGCACTCAAAATCTTGCTGGGCAACAAAACTAAAGATTCCTTTTCTTCGTTCCCGAAAAAGGACAAATCTTACAGATGAGGAAAACCCTAAGGAGCATGCTGGGGGAGGGAAGGTACTTCCTGCCTAGATGCCCCTTCAGGCAGGTAGTGCCCACCCCGCGGCCCTGCATACGCCACCCCGTTGCCCCCGCCCTCTTGCCTCTTCCCTCGCACTCCGGCCCAGGCGCCCGCGGCCCCTGAGACCACCTAGAGGGAGACGCCGCCGACCACAGGGCCTCTTTGGCACGCTCGCCCTCCCGGCCACAGCCAATGTCCGTCAGGAAACACAGCGAGCCTCGAAGGCGGTGGCCAAGCTCATGGTGCCGCGTGGGCACCCGGCCGCCAGGCCACTCCTCATCCAGGGGGCCTGGGAGAAACCCCACCAGGCCTCTTGGTCCCGCGCCCACTCCCTAGACGGGCGAGCAGGAAAAGCGGAGCCAACCCTTTCCCAGGCCCTGCCCTGCGCTCCTTCCTCACCGCGGACCAAGCGGAATACCAGGCAGCTGGTCCTGCCGCCCCATCGCAGCCCGCCACTCAACTGTAACGGTTCTGAGCGCGTTACCTAGCCAGCCACTCCCCGCCTCTTGGAGCTTCGCCAATAGCTAAGTTTGGGTGGAGCGGCAATGCAAAAACAATAAGCCTGTGGAGTTCCCCCCCGGTTTTCCATGAGTCACCGCGCCGGCAAGACAGCCAGGCGGATAGGGGCGCATCGGGTAGATCTTTCATGGAATAGACTGGGAAATCCGAAGGTGACAACCGGAGAATTCAGACCAACCAGGTGCGGGTATGTGGGAAGGGTCAAATTCATAGTGATATTTAAGGAGATTTGCCGCGGTTGAGCTAAAAGTAGAAACTAGTTTGGGGCGATGTTCTGTATAGGAAACACCCAGACACTGACACCGAAGTTAGGCTTAAGGAAAGTTTCCTATTCAGCCTGAACCTAGAGTTCCATCCTTCCTCTATGCAGATTTTCAACAGGTGGGGAAAATACTAACCATCTGCACCTTCGTTAAGACGTCGCAGAACCACAGTCCTCATTTCTGAGATGCTTTCTGTAACTCAGTTCCCTAAATGGCAACTTGGTTAGCTAAAAAGGTTACAAACGCCTGTAAATGATACATAACTGAAATAATCAGAATAACTAACATCTGCTAAACATAAAATATGTGCCAGGAACTATGTCAAGAACTACAACTGCGTGCCCATAACGCCCAGTGAGTTAGAAACTGTTATCACTCCCGTTTTACAAAGGAAAATTAAGTAGCCTGGCAGAGATTCAAACCTGGGTCTGACACCTTAATCTTTTTAACCAAATACAGTACTGCACTTACTCTTCTGATTACAGTGATTGTATATATGGGGTGAATATGAGAAGGTTTTCTACATGACTCCTTAAACATTAAAGTATATTTTTTCTGAGTATAATAAATTATACAGTCATTTTCCGTAGTACATGAGAAAAAAGGCATTCAGAGAGAGAGAGAGGAGAGAGAGAGCGAGAAGGGGGAGGAGGAGGAGGAAGAGGAAATAATCACCCATCCTACCAACCAAAGGCAATCACTGTTACCATTTTTGCTTATTTTTATTCAGCCATTTTGCTATGCAATTTCTACATAGTACAGACGATGAATACATACAATTTTGTCTAACTTTCTCCACTTAACATTTTCATTTGAGCATTTTCCACATTATTTTAACATTTTTCTTAAACATTTTTGATAGCTGCTGATGTTCCAACATGGATGTATTCTAATTAATTTAATAATTTTCATGTAGTTCAACATTTAGGTTGTTTCTAAGTTTTTCTATTATGAAAAATGTTACAGCGAATATCTTTTTTTCTTCCTGCATTCCTTGCTATGTTTTATGAAAGAATTTCTAAGTTGGAATAAGTGGGTCACAACATGAAAATGCCAAGGCTCTTGATATATATTACATTGTCAAATTGTTTCCTGAGTATATTCTACAAATTTACATTTCCATCAACCAAGTGAAAGTCATGCTTACTTCATCATTTGGTAAGTTCTTTTTTAAAAAGTGGGTTTTTGTGGAGCAACGGGAACTCTCATTCATTGCTGGTGGGAAAGCAAAATGGAACAGCCACTTTGGAAGACAGTTTGGCAGTCTCTTACAAAATTAAACATACTCTTACCCAAAGGAGCTGAGTAAGAGTTGAGCGTAAGTAAAACACATCCACACAAAAACCTGCACACAGATGTTTATAGCAGCTTATGTCCTTCAGTGGGTGAATAGATAAATAAACTGTAGTACATGCTGAAAGTGGAGTATTATTCAGCACTGAAAAGAAATAAGCTATCAAGCCATGAAAAGACATGGAGGAACCTTAAATACATATTCCTAAGTGAAAGAAGCCAATCTGAAATGGCTACATGCTATATGAGTCCAACAATATGATATTCTGGAACAGGCAAAACTATGGACATAATGAAAAGACCTGTGGTTTCAAGGGGCTAGTGGAGAGGAAGGGATGAACAGGTGGAGCACAGAGGATTTTTAGGGAAGTGAAACTATTCTGTATGATACTATAATGGTGGACACATGTCATTATACATTTGTCCAAACCCACAGAATGTATAAACACAAAGAGTGAATGCTAATCTAAACTATGGGTTTTGAGTGATCATGATATGTCAGTGTAGGCTCATCAATTATAACAAATGTACCACATGTTGATAATGAGGAAGGCTATGAATGTGTGGGGGCAGGGAATTTATGGGATATCTTTATAACTTCCTCTTAATTTTTTTGTGAACCTAAAACTGCTCTTAAAAAATGGATTTTTTTAAAGGTAGGTTTTTGGTGGGTTTTGCTTTGCTAGTTTGGTAACAACAACAAAAAACTCATGTTAGTTTAATCTTCTTTTCTTTGATTACTTGTTATTCTTTCCAGATGTTCACTAGTATTTTTATTTCATCTACTACAGATTATATATTCGTGTCCTACTGACTTCCAAGGGAAAGATGTAAAGTTGTTTTGCCAGCAACTATGAAGGTTGTTTGTTTGGAGTCGTCATATTCTGAAAAAAAGGTGAAATAGCAATGATAAGATTTTTACCTACAATTGTTTGTACTTACAGGAGGAGTGCTGGAGCTGATAAGAATGAGGATTTATCCTTCCACCCCGCACAACCTAAGAATATTCATTATTTTCCCAAGATCTGCATTGTGAATAAAACAGCCTTTGAATAAAACAAAGTCTCAGCCAACATGGCATTCAATTGCTAAATGATTACAATCATATAGATACATACACAGACACATATATACTTTATATAATTATATATGTTTAATATATACATACATATATATATAGAGAGAGAGTTTTATAATGATATGCATAAGGAGTGTATGGGGGGAAAGGCTTGAAGAAAATAGGCCTAACATACTAGTGATTATGTTCAGGAGGTAGGGTTGTGATTTTTTTAAAATGATTGAGAGAAAGTGGTATGCTAATTTTATAATGGAAAACTCAACTTATTCTTAAAAAATTAAAACTGACAATTAGGAAGATGGTTGAATTAAAATTATTATGGCTGTTTAGGGGAAGTTTATCAATCTCAAACTTCAGTGACTCAATAAACATGAATTACTTATGGCAATATTGATTTAATGGGGTTTTTTTCCTTAATAGAAAACACTTCTTATCAATATAATGTTATTTTTAAAGCATAGAAAGGACAAAGTGCTCTTGGGAGAAGCAGAGAGATAATTTCACTCTGAGAAACCTCTTATTTGGAAAAAACTCCCCATCTCTGAGTTAGACTAAAATTGGTTAATAGAGTTATTAGGATTAGTTGTAGCAATAGTAGCATTGGCATGGTAGTTAGTATATCCTGTGTATATGTTGGGTCTGTTGCTGAATGTATTAGGTATTCTAAGATAATTATCTAATCCTCACATAAAAACACTGAAGTTTAGAGGGTTTAAATATCACACAGAATACCCAGACCACCTTCCCCCAAGTGCCACTAGACATATTCCTCCATTCTGGTAAAACTTCTGCTCAAGGGATGTCTTCTTCCTCTATTGGAAAGCCCTGCTATACATGTTCCTTGCCCTAGAAACAGCCCTCCAGTAAACTCACCCTTAGGAGAATCCTTAAGACATACCTTCACTTTCTCTGAGGAGCCTTCCTGAGAAACATCACAGGTAGCCAGTACAGTCAGTCACCCCAATCTGCTGTGGCTTGTGGGCCACAGTGTCTTAAGGTTCTCAGCAACTCACCCCCTCCCAGGAGACTCTGACTTCCTTTTCTCAAGATGCACAAAAGCTCATCAAACTAATATTTGAAAAATCCCTTTCAAAGAGATGCAGGCAGCTTTCTGGCTCTACAGTGTTAATATGGAGGGTTAGGCAGCCTGGCAAGTGCATTTGGGCTCCCACTAAAGGATCATCTGGTTTCCATAGCAACAGCCCTTCCTTTCCATGGAGGATTCTGTCATCTCTCCTGCCCACTCACAGTTTCCAGATTGAATTGATTTTTGTGACTATAGGTGTTTGTCCTTGATCCTGCAAAGAGAAAAGATATATTCATTTAAAGCAAACACCTCCCCCCAACAACTGACTGCAGCTAGAATACTGCATTGCATCAGCTGGTCTTCCTTTTCTTTTTAAAATCCCATATCCTTTCTCCATTTTGCTCCATTCTCTAGCTTTGTCCATCATTTTGGGAATTAGGTTTCTCTGACAGAAAACAAACAGATGGCAACTCCATCATCCTAAAACTGGCTGTGATGGGGCTGTGAATTTGAGTGTTCACAAGGCCCCCTGAAAACCGGGGCTTGCACAGCAGGGGTAGCTGACCTGTGGGTTATGATTGCAGGGGCAAGAATAAGGCTCTCTACCCCAGATGGCTTCCCACACAGTGTCACAGGCCCTGAAATGTTGCCATTAGAGGTTTGTTTCCTTAGGTTAGGCATTGCTCCCCCAGCAATATTCTCTTAAATTGCAAATACTCCCGGGAGGAGTAGTACATTACGTTATGAATGTCGAAAGAACTTGGGGAAGAGAGGAGGAGATTGGGGGGGGGGGCGGGAAGGATATAAAAGGGGCTCTGAAGATCACCTTTGTCTGCTTCACAATGACATCTGCAAGAGGGGCAGTGCAGGTCCTTGTCTCTCACACACACACACACACACACACTCTGCAGGATACCTTCTGACAGTGCAGGGTGAATTCACCAAACAGGACTGTTCCCTGAAACACCTGCATACAATCCTGCTGGAAGACCTTTGAATCAGCCCTGCAGTGACTAAAAACTCCTATCTCTGTCCCCAGTGCCATTTCTTTAACCCTACAGTTTCCACAGACTAAAAGTAGTTTTTCCTTGGTTAACGTGAAAAGCACCAAAAAGTCGCATTGCTTTGTTAAATGAAGTAGATTACAGTAAATCAGTTCACTTCTATGTTGTTTAATATTGCCCTCACTCCTCAAAACATAGAAGAAATTTGTCTTTCCCCACTTAAATTCTGCTACCACAAACTTTACAACCAAAATGTCTATATAACCAAAATGTTACTCAGTTCCATTCCAACGGAGCACTTATTAAGTGATGATTAATGGGACATAGTTTGAACACAAAATTATATCTGTGCACTGTCTTCAAGTCTTTGAATCAGGCCTCCACCTATAGATGTTGGTTACCTATCAAGGAGCAACAGGTGATACTAAGTTTTACTTTGTAAAAGCTGGGAATCACATCCATGTCACTGACAGGAAGCTGAGTATATTCATTCATCAGGGTTCTCTAGAGAAACAGAATAGCATGTGTGTATATATATATTGGAAAATATTTATTTAAGGAATTGGCTCATGTGATGGTGGAGACTTGGGGAGTCCAAAATCTGCGGGGGGAGCCTGGCATGATAGAGACCCAGGGTAGAGTTGCAGTTCTAGCCCAAAGGCAATCTGCTAGAGAATTCCCTCTTGCTCTGGATGAGTTTGGCCTTTTGTTCTATTCAGGCCTTCAGATGATTGGATGAGGCCCACTGATGTTATGGGAGGCAATCTTTACTCAAAGTCTACAGATTTAAATGTAAATCTCATCCAAAAACACCCTCACAGAAACATCCAGAATAATATTTGATCAAATATCTGGACAACATGGCTCAGCCATGTTGACAAAATTAACCATCACACTGGGTCACAAAGGGCTGTGTTCAGCAAGAGCTGACTTCGGTCAAACCCTGCCCCTTGCCCCCACACCTCACTGTTCTTTATCCTGGGTCTTGCTATCTCCATTTCATCATGTCTTCATCTTCTCTCCCCATCTTTTGAGGTACCTTTCCTCTCTGACTCTATCCCTAATGCCACCTTCTGCCCCGCAAAAGGCTCTCCAGCCCTTAGGAAATGATATTAGTCTTTTACACTTTTTTCTGAGACAGAATCTCACTCTGTCACCCAGGCTAGAGTGCAGTGTCATTATCATAGCTCACTGCAACCTCAAACTCCTGGGCTCAAGCGATCCTCCTGCCTCAGCCTCCCAGAGTGTTAGGATTACAGGCGTGGGCCACCGTGCCCAGCCTCATTTACACTCAGCCTCCTAAGTAGCTGGGACTACAGTCGCACGCTACCACACCGGGCTAATGTTTTTTCTATTTTTGGTAGAGATGGGGGTCTTGCTGTTGTTCAGGCTGGTCTTGAACTCCTGACCTCAACCAGTCCTCCTGCCTCAGCCTCCCAGAGTGTTAGGATTACAGGCGTGGGCCACCGTGCCCAGCCTCATTTATACTTTAGGATAAATTTAAATCATTCTGTTAGCTGTCTTACTTATTTTGTCACTATAAAAGGAAAGCATATTAAAAGTATTTAAAGGGTCAATGAAGAGCTGAGGGAGGTATTTTTTTAGGAAGACAAAGAAGTGACTTAACTCACAGAAATCAAGACAAAGGGAGACAACCAGATTTTGCAGAAGACAGAAATCAAGTAAACTCCAGGGATCAAGAAAACTAGTGAATGGTCTCTTCAAGGTGCCATCATTGCAGTAAATGAGGTCTAGCTATTTCTGTCTTTCTTCCTCAGGATACCGAAGATTGTAGTTGTTTGGGAGAGAGAGAGCATCTGATTGATTGAACCTGAGTCCTATGCTCTCTCCTGAGCCAGAA
This sequence comes from Daubentonia madagascariensis, assembly GCA_023783475.1. Taxonomy (NCBI): domain Eukaryota; kingdom Metazoa; phylum Chordata; class Mammalia; order Primates; family Daubentoniidae; genus Daubentonia; species Daubentonia madagascariensis. The sequence goes on from JAKFHU010000487.1 coordinate 17,597,284, forward strand.
GAGGGTACCCTGTCTGACAATCCTTCCAAGGCTGCATGAACTGGGGGAGCTATTATCAGAAAAGGGGGGAGTGGATGTGGGGCAGCAAAAATATTTGTTTCCTATCAACTATCACTGCAAGGATTGCTCAGAAAGTGATGCAGAATCAGCTCCACTCTGTTTCTAAGATGACCTTGAATGTCAGAGCAAGGCACAAATGGCATACAGAGACATGTGGAATATCTGGAGCAATGTCTTGGAATCCTTCCCTTCCTGCTGGATGCTAAGTGCCTTAAGGACAAGAGCTATGTCTGCCTGCAATTTCTTTGGTAGACCCTGCAGGGCTGTGCACATGATTCTATTTAATTTTTACCACTTGTAAGAGAATACAAAGGGCCTCTTACCATGGGTAGATATTCACATACGCTGACACACTGGAAACTTTCCAGCAGGCATATCCTTCCAAGATGATAAACATTCCTCCTTGTTAGAGACATTGAAGATATTTCTACTTGCTATCTAGTTTAACTAGTAAAATAAGACAACCCAGTGAGTGATATAGACACGTTTTGCATTATTCTCCAACCTTGAAAACAGTATCAGATCATTGGACTGAGAACCAGTGTCATCTTTTGGATCTGGTAATTATTTGGACAAAATCTCTTTGATTTATAGGTCCAAATTCAAAATATCAAAAATGTAAGATACAACTGTTAAGCTTATCTAGTTATACCTCTCACTTTACAAATAAGGAAACGGGCTCAGGTGAAGGGACACACAGCAGGTGAGTGGCAGACAAGGATGAGGACAAGAACCTAAGGTTCCTGACTCCCCAATCCATTCTAAGAATCCTTACAGCTTCTGCAAGTTAATAGATCAGAATACAACTAGTTTCCTATCTTTCCTGATAACCTCTCTGACCCACCCATGATTTAGTTAACATCTGATTTGGCCAACAAAGCACGTGGTTCTCAGGTTCAGTGGGAGAGTTTATGAAACTGGCATGAACTTTTTCTTCTGCCCTGGCCCATCTTCAGTTACTCTCTGGTTTTCTTAGTTCTCAATTTTAAATCGCTAAGCATGCCCATTTCTTCTAATTCTTTCCTTCCTTTCCTCATGTTGGAAAAAAACTATTTTTTCTAATTAAGTGTTAGAAATGAAAGACAACAAGTCCTATCATTCCTTATTATCTGACAAAAGACAGATCAGCCAAAGAAAAGACAGATTTTTATTCACATACCTATGGGAGTTCACAGAAAAATGTGACTCAAGGAGGTGATTAGAATTGGGGGTTCATATACCATCTTAATAGGGGAATGGGAGATAGTGAAGGAAAACCTGTGCCTTTTAGGAAAGACAAATGGCCCTTAAGAGAATGGATGGGAGATGTGACAGTTTTGTGGCCATGTCTGTTTAGGGGTGGTGCTGACTCCTCTCTGCTCCAGGGGAGGGAATTTATGACAACTGACTTCTTCTGGGACGCTTTGCTTTTTGGCAGATAAAGGAGTCCTGAAAAAGCCTTGTGCAAATTATTGTCTTGTGCAAATACGAAGAGAAATACAAGAGAGCGGGGTCAATAAAAGCATCAGACAATACATTGGGTAGAAACTTTCTTCTTGCAGCGTGCTTGAAGTTAGCTATTCTGAGATTCCAGTGAAGAAATGGTATTGTGGAAACATCCAGGTTAAAAAGGCTGAATTGAGGGCGTATCTTTTATTCAAGTTCCACCACATATGCTGTCTAAAATGAAACAACATTGGGAAATGAGAAAGGTTGTTAAAGATAAACTGCCTTTATAAATAAATATAAAGACTTAATAATAATGTATGAAAATAATCACTATTCACTTTCAAATTTGAAGCAAATATCGAGTTTTCCTGGCAACACATAAACTAACTAAAAATGCCAACGTCGACAATTTCCAGGAACTAGGAAAACAAGCATGCTTACACAGAAAAGCCTGCATCCAAGCAGAATTTAAACTCAGAACAAACTACTCGGTACCGATCTTCCTTGGGGTAAGGCCAGTCACCGCGCTGGCTGAGCTCACGGACACGATCTCATTTAAGCGAGTCTGGAGGCACAGAGCAAAATGGCCTTTAAAGGGCGAGCAGCAGCTAGCAAAGGGATAAGTGGTGAAAAGCCTTCAAGGCCTTGCTCCAAATTCCGGCGCAGACGGCGTCGGCGGGACCCACAGCAGGAGGCGCGCAGCCAGCGGCGGGTGGACACGCACTCGGGCAGCAAGCCCCCAACTCGGCCTCCCGGCAGACCCCGTGCAAAATGGCGCCGCCGCGCCGCCCGCCTCGCGCGCACCCCGGCGGCCGCCGAGCCCGCGCGCGCCCTGCGGGGCGGGACGCCAGAGACGCGGCCGGGGACGCGCGCGGCCTCACGGCGGCCGCCCGCGTGCGCGAGGACGGGCGGCGGGGGCGCGCGCGGCGGGGGCGGGCTCTGCCGAGCGCGGAGCTGCAGTCGCCGAGCCGGACGTGTCCGCGAAGATGGCGGGCCGGGTGAGTGCCGGCCCGGGAGCCGAGGCTCGAAGCGGGGGCGCCCGGCTGGCGGGCGCCGCGAGGCCCATGCGGCCCCCCAAGGGAGGGGAGTGGGTCTGGGCAGTGGGACGCTGGAAGGGCGGGAGGCCAGAGCGGGGCTTGAGAGAAGGGGCGCGGTGGCAGGGGATTAGCCCTCCTCAGAAACTCCGTCCCGCTCGAGGGGAGATGACCCCCCGCTTACCCGTGTCTGCTGCGCCTCCCTTCATGCTTCCTCCCACCCCATGGGGCTTGTTTCCTCGTCCTCCAGGCAGCCGCAGCGTCGTGGCCGGCCGAACCCCTTCTCTCGGGCTCTGGGAGTTTCTCCGCGTCCCCTCGAGGGGGGCTGATAAGGAGGCGCCGCCGGAATAACTGCGGGCAGTCGGTCGGCTGCATTCCGGGCGAGGGCTGTGGGAAGGATCCGCAGGGACCCATGTCTGGTTCCTCAGAAATAAAAGGTCTTGTGAAAGAGGAGGGGGTGCTAACGACTTTTAGTGTTAAACCCCGGCCACCTGGGGGACCTGTCAACTGTGGGGTCAGTCAGGAATGGCTTTCTCCTGGAGGGGGGATGGATTTTGAATGACAGCCGCTTCGAATGCAGCAGGCTATGCTGTAGTTTCAGGGTTTTAAATTTTACTTCCTCCTTTAGCCCTGAGGATCGCCGGGTGGGATGGGTTTGGCGAGGAGAGATAGGGCTGGTTCGGTGCTGTATTGCAGTGTGCCTTGAGCTAAAAGCTCTTTGAGAGATGGGTCCTGTCCAGCGATTATACTGGTCATAAACCTGGGGACATTAACTGCGTCATTAGGGGCTAAGGATGTGCTTGACTGATCCATTTATACCAGAATATTTGAATAAGTCCGCATAGATTTATGCATACATGCAAATGCCCTATCCAAAAGGAATTGTAGGTCATGAGACTGTAGAGTCAGAAGAGACCTTAAAGGTCATTTAGTTCGGCCTCTTTTTCTTCCTCTCCTTTTATTTTAGGCTAGTTCCTCCACCTATACTTTAGATTCTACCTTTTCCCTCCTCAGGAACCCCTCTCCTGAATAACATACATACGTGTTCCTTCTTAACATGCTCAAGCTTCTCCTATCTTAAAACAAACCCTCCCTCCACCCCCACAGCTGTCACCTTTTCTCTTTCCACCTTACAGCAAGAAATTTTGATAGAGTTGTCTATATTTATTGTCTCCCATTTGCTTACCACCTACTCACCCCTCTATCCACTGCAGTCTGATTTCTGGCCCTATCATCCCACTGAACCATGTCCCTAAACTTAATTCATATTTTTCAATCCTTGCCTTACTTGGTGTCTCAGCAGCATTTGACATTGTTGACCATTGCCTCCTTAATGGAAAACACTCTTCCCATGGCGTCTGTGATGCCTTGCTCCTGTTTTGACTCATACCTCTCTTTTGCAGACTCACCCTTGGTTACCCTGTTATTTGATGCTAGTATTCCTCAAAGGCTCTCTACTGACCTTCTATTTGCTGCTCAGGCAATCTCTTCTAAGCCTGTAACTACAACTATCTATATGCCAATGATTCTTAATATTTTACCCCCAGTCCAGACCTGTCCTTTAAGTTCCAGATTAATATGTCAAGCTGCCTATTTAAAATCAAGCCTCCTCAAACTCAGCTCATTCAAATCTGAACCCAGGATTTTAGCCCACCTAACTAGTACAGATGCTCCTTGACTTACGATAGGGCTACTTCCCGATAAACCCATTGTAAATTGAAAATATGGTAAGCTGAAAATGCATTTACTATACCAAACCTACTCAACATCATAGCTTAATGTAGCCTACCTTAAATATGCTCAGAACACTTATATTAGCCTTCAGTTGGGCAAAGTCATCTCAAACAAGGCTTATAATAAAATGTTGAATATCACATGTAATTTATTGAATACTGTACTAAAAGTAAAAAACAGATTGTTTGTATGGGTACTCAATGTGCAGTTTCTACCGAATGCCTACCACTTTTGCACTATCGCAAAGTTGAAAAATGGTAAGTCAAAACCATTGTAAGTCAGAGACCATCTGTACTTTTCTTGTTTCCTATCTCACTGAATGGCACCACCATCCATTCAGTTATATAGACTGGAAACCTGGGGTGAGGGGAGAGTGGGTTACCCTTTATCCCTCTTATCTTTTGTCATATCCTCTGCCCCCCAGCAAAATTCATCACAGAGTTCTGCCCCTCCCCGCACACAGCAAAAAAGGTTTTTAATTAGGGCCAAAGAATCTGGCTGGGAGGCATTGTTGCTTTAAATTATATATACTCAAATCACCCACTGCACTAGTGAATTGGGTTCTGTCATTTTAACCTAAAAATTGCTCCAATCTGTCTACCTTTCCACATCTTCATTTTTATCTCCTTTTCACAAACTACTATCATTTCTGGTCTGGACTACGGCAGGAAACTCCCAAGTGGTCTCCTTACAGCATTCTGGCTCTCCTCCACTCTATTCTCCACATTGATTATTGTTTCCCTTGCCCTTTACGGCTTAAACCCCTCCTCAAAGGCATCCCATTACTTTTGGGAGAAGACCAAATCCTTAATAAGGCCTTCAAGGCTCTTTGTGGTTCTGCCCCTCCTTCTCTCCACTCACTTCTTTACTCTTTGTGCTCAGATTATATAATATATAAGCCTTTCAATTCCTTGAACCTACAGTAGTTTCTCTTATGATAAGGTCTTTGCAAGTATTGTTTCCTTTCTTTGTAATGTTCTGCCCCCAACCATTTACCTCCTACTCAGATATTACTCAGCTAATCAAGGGAAGCCTGTTCTGACCCCACACTTAAGTTAGGATCCTTTGTTATATACTCTTGAAGAACTGTATTCCTCTCCTTAGAGGTTTATCTTTTTGTCATTTTAAATGTATTGGTGGTGTTATTTGCTTCTACCCCTAGACTATACCTTCTGTGAAAGCAGAGACCATGTTAATTATTTACTTATCATCTGTGTTTTGTCTACCTCCTAGGACCTAGATGCTCAGTACATTTTTGTTGAAAATGAATATAATCTGTTTGAATACTTTGGCGATAGAGGGTACATTACCCTAAAGCTAGCGCATTTTAATGTCATTCAGCTCTATTAGATCTTTTTTATATGGAATTCCATGTAATGTTTACAGGTAGATATTATTTCTCCTGGTTAAAGCTATATAGATCTGAACACATTTTTTCCCATTGATAGCTTCTCAGATATTTGAAGACAGGTTACTTATCTCCTCACATTTTCTATTTTGCAAGTTAAACATCCCCAATTCCTCACATATTCCATATTCCAACCCATAAGCATTTAGATTACCTTCCTCTGGAATGCTCTGTTTTGTCAACCTTTTTTGTAAAATGTGCTCAGAATAGAACATGGCAATCAGAGAAGTTGTTACTTGAACTATTGTTCTTTTGGGCTGGACACTACCATTACTAATAAGGCTAAAATTGTATTAGCTTTTTTTCTGTAGTAAATCACACTCTTGGCTCATACTGAGCTTGTTGTAGTCAGTTAACTCTCATGTTCTTTTAAAACCAGCTCCCCCACCCCATTTCTAGGTATTGTTCAATTGTTGTGTTGAACCTAAGTTCAATTCTTAATTGAACCTTACCCTTTTACAATTCATTTTTTGAGGTCAGGGCATGTCTGCTACTTGAAGGTCTTATTAATTCTCAATTCTTTCATGTTAGTAAAAATAGTAGCTCTCTTCCAGTTTTGTTTCCTCTGTAGGTTTAATAATCATGATTTATGTGTCTATATTCAAGTCATTGATAAAGGGTAGAATAAGATAGGATCAGAAATAGCCCTTGAGCCTGTTGCTAGTGACCCTCCCCTGGACTGATACCCATCAATACACTTGGTACAATACCATTGCTTAAGTACAAATGTATCTCATTTAATCCTGATAAAACAACTGCAAGGTAGGTAGTGTTATTTTTGTTTTACTGAGGTGGGGGGAGAGAGACAGACAGACAGACACACACACATACACACACACACACAAACTTGCCAAATTCACATAGCCCCCAAGAAGCAGGGTCAGGATTTGAACTTAGATCAGCTTGATACGATTACCTAGTTTACCAACTTAGTTGCAAGGCTGTAATGAAGACTAGATTTACCTTACCTAGAACTTCTTGGACATTGATGTCAACGTTTAATTTTCAGAAACTATTAATACCTTCTACCTTTTGGAAAATCTGAACAACTTTGGCCCATCTTTGATTGTCTGTCATTTCTTCTGATAGCTTTAATTTTCTAGTAACTAATTATTGATGTTTAGCAAATAGAGTTCACCTTGTTGCAATACTATTAAAATGGATTCTGAATTTTCTTTTTGTGGGAGAAAAATTATTTTGAATTATTATTACTTTTGGTTATTTTAGTTAATTTTGGTCTTCTGACATCATCTTGTAAATGGTATTTACATTCACTATGTAATTGAAGATTTTTTTATTATATCACAGATTGTTGCCATTGATAGCATTAGTAACCTGTATGTTTTGTCCTTTGCTTTTTCCGGCCAACGAAGCACCATGTTTAGTTCATCTGGGAAATTGGCTGAAGAGTAAAATGTGTAATGTTATTCAGTTTATAACATCTAGGTCATCAGAATATACCACCACCTTCCTGCTACTGGAAAAGAAAGGAAGAAAGGCTTTCCACAGTGCCTGAACTTTTGTGTATTCTATCTTTTTAAATTGCCAGAAATCTCCCTTACTGGAGATTCAGTAGTACCTTTCGGAAAATATATACATTAATGCAGATAAAACCAATGGATCTCTTTCTTCATAAGTCCTTAAACCTAGTTGAGGTAATCTGTTGTGAGTAATGGGAATAAGATGATGTTAAATAGGAACCTGAGGGAGAGAGCTCTCTTAGGAGTTGAAAGGGGTATAGAAAGGTTAGAGGTAAAATATACCTAATCCAATGTTTTGACTAAGGCAGGCCAGATATTCAGTATCAGTATATTGAAGAAACTTTGTAGCCTTGTCTAGAAACCTAGCTATTTACAACATTTTATAGGTGAATGACATCTTTACCAAATAACCAACCTTCAGATATAATTTTGGAACTCAAGCTGTAAATTGGGGCTAGCTCATGTGCAGTACCATAAGTCAAAACAAATACTATAAAGTGTTTGGTAGTCCCATTTCCTAAATCAAAGTTTTGCTATCCAAAGCATATCAATTTTTTGCAATCTTATGTGCAGTAGTTATTGTTTTTGTATATCAACTTAGTGGAAATTTTAAAAAGTATCTTCAAATGGAATAAATTTTGGAAAATACAATTGAATTGTTTAAAGCACTGTTAGAGATTCTTTCTGAAACCTGGAGGAATTTATGCTTAGGATGGATTTATTCTTTTTTCAAGTATTTAAGTTAAGTTGTAAGGTGAGAGTATATTATCTTACTGTTGAAAATTCGTGAATTGGCAGAACATTGAACCTTTGGAGATGCCTGCATTGGCAGTACACTAAACACTTGCTATAGTGCTGTTCTTAAGCATCCATATTTTGACTGATATTTTAAGTAAAAATCTCCTTAGATCCTTTTTCATATTTTAGTATTCATGTCCTTGATAGGGCTCTGAGACTGGCTAATTTTTTCTATTTTTGGTAGAGATAGGGTCTTGCTCTTGCTCAGGCTGGTCTTGAACTCCTGACCTCAAGCGATCCTCCAGCCTTGGACTCCCAGAGTGCTAGGATTACGGGCATTAGCCACCACGCCCGGCCTAGGCGGTTTTCAATTTTATTTTTTTCTGGAGTGCACATTCTTGTACAGTCATGGACTGCATAATGACATTTTGGTCAACAACGGATCACGAATATGATGATGGTCCCATGAGATTATAATACCGTATTTTTTACGGGACCTTTTTTATGTTTAGATATGTTTAGATACACAAATACCATTGTGTTACAATCATCCACAGTATTCAGTATAGTAACATGCTGTACAGATTTGTAGCCTAGGAGCAATAGGCTATACCTGAGTGTGTAGTAGGCTATAATACCTAGGTTTGTGTAAGTACATTCTGTGATGTTTGTGCAATGACAAAATTGCCTAGCAACACAAGACTATGTGTCTCCTTGCATGCATATGCAAGAATTTCTTTAGGGTATATATTTACAGGTAGAACTGCTGGGTGATGTTATACTCATCTTTGCCTGCTTATACCAGTTTACAGTCTCACTAGCAGTATCTGAGTGCCTATTACTCATATCCTCTCTAAGACTTAATATTGCAGAAATTTTAAGTTTTGCAATATAATGGTGTAAAATTATTTCATGGTTTAAATTTGGATTTGTCCTGATTACTAGTGAGATTGAGTATTTTTCACATTGATCATTGGAATTTCCTCTTCTTTGAATTACCTCTGTATATCCTTTATCCATTTTTTTCTGTTGGGCTGTTTGTGTTTTTCTTATTGATTTGTAGAGTTTGGTTTTTCTTGTTTTTTGTTTTTGAGGTAGTAGGGTATACTATGGATTGTAATCCTTTGTTCGTTGCAAATAGCTTTTCCCAGATGGTGATGATCTTTTCATGTTGTTTACAGAGTTTTAGATTTAAATTTTATTATAGTTATAATTACCCATTTTTTACCTTTATGATTTGTGCTATTATGTGTTTTTCAAGAAATCTTTACTCATCCTGAAGTCATAAAGATTTTCTTCTAAAAGGTTTAAAATTTTGCTTTGCACAGTTCGGGGATTAATTCATCTGAAATTTATTTTTCTGTTTGTTGTGAATTATGAAGTTAATTTTATCTTTTCCATATGTCTAACCAGTTGTCCCAATATCATGTATTGAGTCCATCCCTTTTCCCCACTGATTTGTAATGCTATCTCTGTATTATATCCAGTTCCCTCATATGTAGGGGTCTGAGCCCTATGATAGAGTCCACTCTATTCTGTTTCATAATTCTATTTGTCTATATATGCACCAATCCACTGTTTTAATTATGATAGCTTTAAAATTACTATATTCTTGTTATCGTAGGGTGAGCTTCTTCCTTATTTTTCTTCATTTGGCATTTCTTAGCCTTTTTCCATATGAATTTTAGGAGCAACTTAATCCCTCCTCCTTTTAAAAAATATGTATACTCTTTACCTATTGCTATTGATTTTGACCTACATTTTTTTCCTTCTATTTTACAAGGGCAGACACAAAGCGCTTCAATAAAATTCAGCTAAATGACTCTAGGAAACTGATTTTCTTTTCCTTTTTTGACCTTAAGTCAAAAAGTGCTAATGATTTATCACAACTTGTACTCTGTAGATTTGAAACCCAAAAAATTAGCATCAGCTATTTTTGAGTAATGCAGGGTATTTTGGTTCTTTGCTAAATTCAGAATGAGGTGCTAAAGTGCTGGTGGATTTGCACTAGCCATATAGATCTTTGGTAGAGGAGGAAATGGGAAAATTATTAATTTCAGGTAGGAAATAAGTTAAAGTAATTTTTGCAAACCAACATTTATTTACCTTTAAAATCACTAGATAATAAAGTCTATTTTAGGGCTTCACTGGTACATTTCTTTTTTTTAATTGTAAAGTGTTTTTAGTGTTATGTGCTGCTGAACAAACATTGTTGTAGTTGGTTTGATAAGCAATGAAAATAGCAATTGCCACTAATTCTAGGTCTTCTAAGGAACCTCTGTGTTGGGGAATTTAAAAAATTTAGTTATTGTTACTTTTCTCCTAGAATAATATTGACAAGATTTTGTGAGATGATAGCAGACTTAGTTCCCATTGTTTAGAATAGAGCCTGGCCTGGAGGTATTATTCAGTAAATGATTTTTTTTTTTTTGAGACAGAGTCTTGCTCTGTGGCCCTGGGTAGAGTGCAGTGGCGTCATCATAGCTCACTGCAACCTCAAACTCCTGGGCTCAAGTGATCCTCCTGCCTCAGCCTCCCCAGTAGCTGGAATTACAGGCGTGGGCCACAACGCTAGGCTAATTTTTCTATTTTTAGTAGAGACGGAGTCTCACTCTCGCTCAAGCTGGTCTCGAACTCCAGAGTTCAAGTGATCCTCCTGCCTTGGCCTACCAGAGTGCTAGGATTACAAGCGTGAGCCACTGTGCCCAGCCAGTAAATGATCTTTCAAGGATTGAATAAGACATTTATTTCTGAACACCTTGGTAAATTGTAACTCTGACAGTGTCTATAATTTGAATTTTAATATTATATTCTCTGCCAAGCTATTGAATAATCTAAATAATGCTGTTTATTCTGTTACCCAAATCTTTACTATTATAGACCTAACTTTAAACAGCTGCTGGACTCCAGTACCGTCCTTTTTCTCCACCTGCAGATATTGAGTCAGTTAACTGTTTTTTGTATATAGGTTTTCAATAAATTTACTACTTAACAAGGATCAAAATTAACTTAATTATATTTACTAAGTTAAATGATGAAATGGATCAAAAGTGTTATTTTTTTTAAAAATTTTTTTAAAGAACATTCTGCCCACTCTCCACCCCCTGCATGGCAGATGCTGTGCCTTAGGAATCATGATTCTGAGAGGAAGGGGGTGGCCAGGGAGAGGGCCGTGGGCTGCCAGAAGCCAGGCACTGCTCCCCCTTGTGTGTGGGAAGGATTCGGCCCCCTTCCAGTCCTCCAGAGGAAGGAAGTGGCTCCTTCCTCCCACTTTTCCCTTAGGCTGGCCTGGACCACGACAGGGGGAGGCCCAGGCCAGTCTCCTGCATGCCGGGCAGGAGGGGTTAGCTGGAGACAATTGGGGATAGACAGAGATGTAAGGACAAGGGGACTGAGAGCCAGGCAGCGGCTGAGACCAAAAGTGTTATTGAAGTCTCTTTTCCACATATTTCTTCTCCTCTGTTGTCGAAGGATATGAAATTGTTATGGACCAACAGGTTTGATTGCCCATCATGCAGTAACAGACCAGTACTCCAAAACAGTGGGAGTTGCAGCAGAGAACGAATTTAATAATTGGAAGGCAGCTAAAGGAAACCTCTAATCTGCCTCTCTGAGGGGTTTTGGACTGGGGTTTTTAAGGGAATTTTTGTGGGTAGGGGACTGAGGAGCTAGGGTCATGCTTAGTTAGGGCATGGGCGATGAAATAAGGATGTAGAAACTGCATTCTTGCACTGAGTCAGTTCCTCTGAGGGGGTCTTCAAACTAGCTGGCATCCGCCGACACAGTGGAGTACAGGATCTGGAAAACATCTCAAATGGAAAACTTGAGTTTTTTTTTTTTTTAACATTAAAGATGTTATCTATAGAAAATATTAAGGGGAGTTAGGACTTTGTGATAGGGTCTATGTGACTTTTAAGCAGTAAGCAGCTATAAGGGAGTAGGCTAAAGGGCAAGCTGGTTAGTGCTTGACCATGCTTTTATTCAGAGCCTATAGTTTTGTTGAGAGTCTAACATTTAATTTTTAAAATTAATTTTATGGCAGCAGTTTCAAAATGAAGCTGTCTGTATTTCTGTTTTTATGAAGTTTATTTCTCCTTCCTTAGTACAATGATTCTCAAAGTGAATTCTGCAGACCAGCAAATCAGCGTCATCTGAGAACTTGTTAGAAAGGCAAATTATCAGTCTGCACTCAAGCTGACTAATTTAGAAACCCTGAGGATAGGGCTCAGCAATCTCTTTTAATAAATTCTCCAGGTGACTCTGATGTATGCTAAAGTTGATAACCATTGATTTAGTATTTTGAGCTCTCTGATTTAGTTCGTTACAAATTCTTGAAGATATTTTTTTTCCAGATTTCTTTCCAAATACGTACTCAACCTTGTTACTGATAGGTTGCAAAGTTATTGTCTTCTTCCGTGAATGCCTTCACGATATCCAATTTTCAAACATTTAAGAAAGCATACTTGTTTCCTGCAATATAGTGGATTAGGTACCTACCCAAAGAAACAATTAAAAATGCTAGATAAAATATTTTTTAGAAAACTTAAATGCATGGAGGTAGCTGGCCCAAAAGTAAGGAATAATCAGGCCAAAAACTATGTGAAGGTGGGAACCCAGAGATGTAAGCCAAGTACTTTTGCCTTGAGGGCATTATTTACAAAACCTAGTTAACTTGTGCTTCTGCCTTAAGAAGCTCTGAGAACAAGAGATAAAAGTTGGTAGTTTTCTGATAGAAGTCCCTCCCTACCCCCAGTAGACACAGTACCCCCAAGGGGATGTACTTCATAATAAATGTGAACTAGGAATAAACTTGCCCCATCCAGGGATCTGAAAGGAAAATTTCCTGCCTCAAACTTTGGTAGTGATGGGAAGAGTAAAAATATTCCCTGTGGGTCGGGCACGTTGCCTCATGCCTGTAATCCTAGCACTCTGGAAGACCAAGGCTGGAGGATCGCTTGAGGTCAGAAGTTCTAAACCAGCTTCAGCAAGAGCGAGACCCTGTGTCTATCAAAAATAGAAAAAATTAGCTTGGCGTGGTGGCACGCCTATAGTCCCAGCTACTCAGGAGGCTGAGGCAGGAGGATTGCTTGAACCCAGGAATTTGAGGCTGCAGTGAGCTATGATGACGCCACTGCACTCTACCCAGGGCTACAGAGGGAGACCCTGTCTCCAAAAAAATAAATAAATAAATAAATAAGAAAAAAATATATATATATTCCCTGTGAATTTTTACCACAAGCTGACCTTCATACAGGTTTGAATCCTGATTTTTCATGGATGGTATGAAAATTTTAAGCCAGTAATTAACTGTAAAGTGGTACAAGAGTGGCAGTGGCTCAAAATGCCTAGGAATGCCTGAGAAGCAGCAAACACAAAGCTGCTTGGAAGAACCCATCTTCGTACCAGGACTTAGAGAATTCCTAAACATAAAGTTGTAAGAAATGTGAATTCGCAGTAACAAAAAACACGAAGAAACATGACACAGTGAATGAGAGCCCACAGAAAAAATAAAGAGCAGAATCAGAACCTACAAAGACTTCAGATATTGGAATTAGCAGACAGATTACAAATACATGTATTTAATGCGCTTATAGAAATAAAAGAAGGAATTTAAAATAGGAGTGAAGTATAGGTGTATAAAAATGACCAGGTAGATTTGAAAAGGAATTAAATAAAATGACTAGAAATGAAAAATATAATTGAGATTGAGAATTCAATGTGTAAGTTTAATAACAGATTAGATACAGCTAAAGAGAGATTTAGTAAACTAGAAGATCTGAAAAAAAATTCAGAAAGCAGTGTAGAGACAATAACATGGAGAGTAATAAAAGACTTAAGAGACACAGAGGATAGAGTAAGAATGTCAAGTCTGCTCAGAATTCTAGGGGAGAAAAGCAAGGAAAAGAAGGAGGCAAAGGCAACATTTGAAGAGATAATGACAAAGAACTGATGAAAAACACCAATCTACAAATTCCGGAAGCTAAAGAATCCCAAATAGAGTAAAAAGAAAAGAAATTCACACCTAGACATCTTTTAAAGAAACTGCATAATAGCAAACAGAGAGAGGTCTTAAAAGATGTCAGAGAAAAAAGGAAAGATTATCTTTAATAGATAATTAGGCTGCTAGCTGATTTCCTGACTGTAACACTGAAAGCCAGAAGACAGGGAGTAATATTTTCCAAATGCTTAGAGAAATTAATTGTCAACCAAGAATTGTATACCTGGGAAAGAATGGGGGCAAAATCAGACATTTTAAAACAAAGAAATGGTGAAACTTTGTAACCATCAAGGCTTCCTTACTAATGGAAATTCTGATCAATTTCCTTAAGATCAAAATAAAAATAGTGATCAGTGATGTAAGGTCTGAAATTTAAGAAGGTTTGAAGATCAAAGATAGTGGTAAATCTATGGGTATATTGAAATAAATGTTAGCTTTATGAAACCATGATGTATTGTGGAGATTAAAAAATAGAACTAAATGTATGGCAATAGCATCTAAATCAGGACAGGGAGTGATTGAAGTATTTTATGGTTTTTGTACTGTTCAAGAGAAAGGTAATGCTATTCAGTTAACTTTAGACTTTGATACGTATGTGTATTTTCAGAGTAACTACTAAAAGAATAGAAATATTATTAATAACTTATAGAGGAAAATAGAATTTTAAAAAGGCAAGGAAGAAGTGAAAAATAGAAGGGTGGGATAAAGAGGAAGCAAAAATAAAATGTAGAAATAAGTCAAAATAAATGTAAATGTAAATCAAAACTAAATACTTCATTCTGAGAAAGAATGTTATATTGGATTTTTTAAAAGCAAGTGAACAAACTTACTGAAACAACCCAAAATCCAGCCATAATTTTCAAGAGAGATAGTTGGAACATATGGATATAGAAAGGTAGAAAGCAAAAGGATAGAAAAAATCTATCAGGCAAATTCTAACCATAAGAGACGTAAAGTAGCTGTATTAACATCAGACAATATGAACTTTAAAACAAAAGAGATAATTAAAGATAGGTCCCTCAACAATGATGAAAGGTTTAGTTATCTATAAAGGTAAGAATAATTCCAAACTTGTATGAGCCTAATATTATAGTTGCCTTAACATACAAAAGATAAAATGATGGAACTATAAGATGAAATAGACAAATCTGCCATAGTGGGGAGTTTCAAACCTCTCTCAGTAATTGATAAATCAAAAAGACAAAATATTTATGGCTATAAATTAAATTAAAAATGCAGTTTCTCAGTTGCACTAGCCACATTTCAAATGCTTATTAGCTACATTTGGCTAATGGCTACTGTATCGGATGGCACGGAAAGTACTTTTGCACTGCATTGATCTAGAAGACTTAAATAATACAATTAACAGTATTTATAATTGATAAATATTGAACACCACACTCAAGGTGCAGATCTCTGTGTAATCTCTGACCATAATGCAGGTAAATTAGAAATCAGTGACAACAAAATGGCTGAAAATTTTGGGTGAGGCAAAGATTTCTTAAACAGAATATAAACAGCACTAAAGGAAAAAATTGTTTAATTAGACTTCATTAAAATTAAAGACTGTTCATCAAAAGACACTGTTTTAGTCTGCTCAGGCTGCCATAACAAAATACTATAGACTGGGTGGCTTAAACAACAGAAATGTATTTTCTCACAGTTCTGGAGGCTGGAAGTCCCAGATTAGGGTGCTAGCCAGGTTGGGTTCTGGTGAGGGCTCTTCCTGACTTTGCACACAGCTTTCTTGTGGCTCATGGCAGAGAGACAGATCTCTCTTCCTTTTCTTATAAAGCCACAGTTCTGTCAGATTAGGTCCCTACCCATATAACCTCATTTAACCTTAATTATTTCCTAAAGTCCCTATTTCCATAATAGTCGGAGTTGGGGTAGGGCTTCAATATATGAATTTGAGGATTGTGGGGGTGGGGACACAATTCAGTCCATAGTAGACATCATTGAGAGAAAAAGAAGAGAGTGGGAGAAGATATTTGAAATACATATATTTGACAAGGACTTATGCCTAGATTATATAAAGAACTACAAATCAATAATAAAAAGAAAGGACAGAAACCCAATAGAAAAATGGACAAAGGGCTGGGCGTGGTGGTTCACATCTGTAATCCTAGGACTTGGGAAGCCAAGGCAGGAGGATTGCTTGAGGCCAGGAGTTTGAGACCAGCTTCAGCAACATAGTGGGGACCCATCTCTAAAAAGTATAAGAAAAATTAGCCAGGCATGATGGTGCACATTTGTAGTCCCAGCTACTCAGGAGGCTGGGGCAGGAGAATTGCTTGATCCCAGGAGTTCCAGGCTGCACTGAGCTATGATCACACCACTGCACTCCAGCCTGGGCAACAGAGTGAGGCTCCCTCTTTAAAAAAAAAAAAAAAAAAAAGGAAAAAGATTCAAACAGACATGTCACAAAGAACTTAACATATGTTAAGTGCTGAACCTCATTAATTGTCAGAGAATACAAATTAAAATCTCAGGGAGATACCACTACACATTCACCATGAAATTAAAATAAGAATACTGACAATTCTAAGTGTTGGTGAGGATGTGGAGCAGCTGGAACTCTCATACGCTGTTGGTCGGGATGAAAATGAATGAGTACAACCTCTTTGGAAAACTGTTTGGCAGAATTCCCTAAAACTGAGCATATGCATGTATGCCTAGGAGCAGTTCTACTCCTGTTGGAATATATCCAACAGAAATGCATACGTATATTATTCAAAATACATGTACAAACATGTTTATAGCAACAGTATTCATAATAACGAAAAACTGGAAACAACTCAAATGGATAAATAATGGTGCTATATTCATATAATTATATACTATAAAGAGCAATGAGAATGAACCATTGCTATGTGCAACATGGATAAATCTTACAATCATAATGAAAGGTAGAAGTCAGACAAAAAATACATGTATGATTCCATTTGTATGAATTTTTCAAAAACAGGCAAAACTAATCAGTCTATGATTTCTACCTCTGATCGATTCCTATCATCAGAGGTAGAAATCAAGGTAGTGGTTATCTGTGGTTGGGAATAGAGGGATGGTGACTAGGAGGGGGACAGTATGGGATGTTGGTAATGTCCTCTTTCTTGACCTGGGTGTTGGTTACCTTGAGTGTGTTCACTTTGTAGATATTCATTAAGCCAAACACATACAATGTATGTACTTTTCTGTGTGTATGTTTTTCTTCAATAAAAACTTGATTTAAAGAAATAGTATCCTTCTTTTTCTTAAGCTGGGTGGTGTGTACACTGTATTTGTTTCATGGTGTTTTATATGTCACCTATATTTTATAAACATTTTATTCCTGTTCAATATTCAAAAAAATATATAAAGTAGTCACTGCTTCATTGTTAATTTGAGCATCTCCTGCACCTAGCACAGTGCCTGGGACATTATAGATATTTATTAAATATTTGCTCCATGGAACAGAAGTAGGCTGGTAATTTCTTTTTGCCTTCCAACAGCCAATTTTTGACTCAATTATTTATAAATAATTATTTCTACTCATTTCTAAATAATAAAATATGTAAATAGTACCATTATATTGTGTTTATATTTTAGTAAGCTGAATTCATTAAATTAAATGAGAAACCTCAATATTACAAACACATCATGAATTACTAGCATGTTATGTTTAATTATAGTGACTCAAATTAATACCAGCAATTTAGATATAGTGTGGACTTATCAATGTTAAGTCAATAGATTATGCAGCTTTGCAGACGTGAAATTTATTAGACCTAATATTCTCAGTGTCTCACTGCTTTTTCATTTGTTTCTGAACAACTGGAGTCATAGCTGACTTTTTTCCATTAAATCTCATGTTCTTTCCTCTGCACCATGCTGCCTCTTGCCTCTTTCCTGTCTTGCATTTCTACTTTATGCTTTCCTGAATGTCCTAATTCTTGTTGGGCTTGCAGTTCGTCTTTGGGACTGGGGAGAGGCCTTAGATCTTTATTCTGATTCCTTCTCCACGGATCTTCCCCCTTTCCCTTTCCCCTTCAAAACAACACATGTGCTATAGTTTCATCAGGATGTTGAAAATTTTAAAAAAAGCTTCGCAAACCTTTAGATTTCTTTAACGTTTGTAGAAAACTTTTCAGAGTAAGAGCACTATGTCGCTGAATAAGGAGATCTTAAGCGGTATTTTACAGTTTTGAAAACACCTTCACAGATCTTTTCTTGTTAGATTCTCAGAGCAGCCTTACGAGTTGGCACTCTCAAAATTCAGTTCAACAAACAAATTCAACTAACAGAAAAATGGCTAACTTCATGCTTAATGGTGAAGAATGAAAGCTTTCCCCCTTAAGATCAGGAAATAGATGTCTGCTCTCGCCACTGCTATCAAGGTAGGGCAGTTAAACAAGAAAAAGGCATCTATTTCAGAAAGAATTAAAACTATCTCTATTTGCAGATGGCATGATCTTATATGTAGAAAAATTCTAAAGAATTTACCAAAAAACAAATAAATAAATAAATAAACTTGGTGCTAATAAACGAGTTCGGTAAAGTTGCAGGTTACAAGATCATTATCTAAAAATCAGTTGCATTTCTGTACACTAGCAATGAACAATCTGCAAATAAAATTAAGAAAATTCCATTTACAATAGCATCAGAATGAATAAAATACTTATGAATAAAGTTAGCCAAAGAAGGGCAAGACTTGTACACTGAAAACCACTTAACATGTTGAAGAAAGTAAAGATCTAAATAAATGGAAAGACATCCTGTGTTTATGGATTTGAAATCTTAATATTAAGATAGCAATACTCCCCAAATTGATTGTAATTCCTATCAAAATTCAATTGCCTTTTTCCTCAGAAATGGACAAACTGATCTTATAATTTATATGGAATTGCAAAGCCATTTTAGCCACAACAATCTTGGGGAAAAAAGAAAAAAATTGGAGGAGTCAGACTTCCTGATTTCAGAACTTACTACAAAGCTATGGTAATCAAGATGGTGTGGCACTGGCATTAGGATAGTCATATAAACCAATGGAATCAAATTGAGAGTCCAGAAATAAACCCGTACATTTATGGTCAATTGATTTTTGGCCAGGGTGCCAAGACCATTCAATGGGGAAAGGATAGTCTTTTCAACAAATGATGCTGGGACAACTGGATATCTACATTTAAAAAAGTGAATTTGGACCCCTACCTTATACCACATTCAAAAATTAACTCAGAATGGGTCAAAGACCTAAATCTATTAAATTCTTAGAAGGAAACAGGTGAAAATCTGTATGACCTTCGATTAGGCGGTGATATGACACAAAAGCACAAGCAAAGTGAAGACAACCCACAGAAAGGGAGAAAATATTTGTAAATCACATATCTGGTAAGTATATATATTATATATATTATTCATATAGTGTATATGTATATATACACACACACTAGTACATATTCTAGTATCCAGAATATATAAAGAACCCTTACAACCTAATAATAATAAGACAACCCAATTTTAAAATGGGCAAAGTATTTGAATAGACATTTCTCCAAAGAAGATGTACAAATGACCTATAAGCACATGCAAAGATGCTCCACATCATAGTCATTAGGGAATTGCAAATCAAAACCACAAGGAGAGAGAGATACCACCTCACACCCACTAGGATGGACATAACTTAAACAAACAAAAAAAAAGACTAAGTTTTGTTAAGGAAGTAGAGAAATTGGAGCCCTCGTTTATTGCTGGTGGGAATGTAGAACAGTATAGCCATTGTGGAAAACATTTTGGCAGTTCCTCAAAAAGCTAAACATAGAATGACCTAGCAATTCTACTCCTAGGTATGTACCCGAAAGAATTGAAAACATATGTTCATACATAAATTTGTACATGTATGTTCATAGCAGCATTATTCATAATAGTCAAAAAGTGGAAACACACCAAATGTTCATCACCTGATTAAGTGATAGATAAAATGTGGTATATCCATACAATGGAATGTTATCCAGCCATAAAAAGGAATGAAGTACTATTACATGCTACAATATGGATGAACCTTGAATATATGCTAGGTGAAAAGCCAGTCACAAAAATGACAAATTTTATGATTCATTTTATATGAAATGTCCAGAATAGGCTAATTCATAGAGACAGAAAGTAGATTAGTGGTTACCAGGTAATGAAGGGAGGGGAGAATTGAGACTAATTGGTAATAGGTACAGGGTTTCTTTTTGGGGTGATGACTGTTCTGGAATTAGATGGTGGTGATGATTGTACAACATAGTGAATATACTAAAAACCATCAAAGTGTACTCTTTAAAATGATGAATTTTATGTTATATGAAATATATTTCCAAAAATGCTAATAAAAATCCAGTTAACATTTATTGCATATCTACTGGATGGCACAGGAGAGTCAGAACATAGAATCTTGCGGGGCAGTCATGGTGCTCAACTAAGTCTAGTGCAAGGCAGCCTGTAGTAAGTAGTAATAAGACTGTTGAAGCATGAACGAAGGAGATATTCAATCTTACTAGGAACAAGGGAGTTTCAGAAACTTGGCTTTGCAAGGTGGGAAAGATTTTCATAGGTAGAAGGAGTTTGGAATAGGGAATTAAGGCAGAAGACATGATGTGAGTGAAGGCTTTGAGTTTGGAATATGAAGTACATGGGGTTGGGTGGGGTATTGAGGTAGATGAAGTAGAAAAATAAGGATATAGGTCCTGCATAGGTGGCTGTATCACACTAAGGACTTTGGGCTTTATTATTTAGGAGTCATATTTTGGGTTTTAGGTCATGTCTGGTGGCAGAGGGAAGAGAAGAAAAATTAGAGCCAGGAAAACCAATTAGGCTATTGCAGTTTTTTAGAGAGAGGTGATGTGGTTGAACTAGGTTATGGTTGTGAGGCTGGAAGGAATCAAATGCAAGTAACAGTGCAGAAGTAGGTCTTGGCCCTTGATTCTTTATGTGTATATGGCGGGGGGGAGGGATAGTTAGTGAAGGGAAGAATGATCCTGAAATTTTGAATTTATGACTTAAAGGATAATGACAGTATTAACAGACGAGGAAAGCAAGAGAAACAAATGACAGTGTGAATACTGTGGAGAGGGAGATGCCACTGAGTTTGGCAGTTAGACATTGGTGACTTTGAAGACAGCAATTTCAGTAAAGTGGTTGCTGGAAAGGATTTCCAAGAATGGTGGAAGATTGCCATAAGATGAGAAAATGCGAGGCAAGGAAGGGAGACTTGAGAAGTTTAGCAGTGAAGAGAAGAGAAAAGGATGATAGTTTGAGATGAGAGTAGAATTAAGAGAAAGAGTTAAGGGATTTTTTTTTGCTTTTTATGCCTGTGGGAGGAGAGAGGCCCAGATTCAAGAGAGCCAAGAGTGGGCAAAGAGAGCCAAGAGGGGATCAAAACTACAGGGGAGGGATCCTTCTGCCTCCTTACACATTTGGGATGTGTGCCTTAAGATGCTTCTGTGACATTAAGAATATGAATGTTGTGATGCTTGAATCTGACTAAACTAGATGTTAAAACATGCCATACACAGTAATTAAAACAATGTGTTACTAGTACAGAAAATAGACAAATATTAATAATTAATAAAGTAGAACAACCAAACCAGAAATAGAACCAGATACACTTAAGAACTTAATATAAGAGATTGAGAATCAGTGGGGAAAGCTGGAAATCACTCATAGCGATTGTTTTTTACATTTTGGTATGTTTCCATTTAGTTTGTTTGCTATACTTTTTTTTTTTTTTTTTTAAAGAAACAGGGTCTTGCTCTGTTGCCCAGGCTGGAGTGTAAGATCAAAGCTCACTGCAGCCTCGAACTCCTGGTCTCAAGTGATCCTTCCGCTTCAGCCTCCCTGGTCGCTGGGACTATAGGCACAAGCCACTGTGCCTGGCTCTTATGTTATACTTTTAAAAAATCATGCTGTAAAGTATAATTTAAATATATAATCCTAAGATATTAACCCTCCCTTAATGTATTACAAGGATTTTGATAGCTATATGGTATTTAATTAAGTGGATATGTTGTAGTTTATATAACCATTACTTGAAATAGGAATTTTAGGTTTCTCTTAATTCATCACTGTAGGGAACAAATTGTACATAAAAACTTATTATACTTAAAATTATTTCCCTGAGACAAGGTTGATTTATTGTAAAAGCAGTTCCAAAGTCAGAATTGTAAACAGTGAAGATGTTTCCCTCACACTTCTTATCTTTCTGCTCAGTGGTAACCACTGTTAACAGTTTAGTATGTATCTTTTTTATTAAAATAAAAAAAACCCAAAACTTACTCTGCATACTATTTTGTAACTTTTTTAAAACTTAGCACTATATTGTGGACATTTTGCCTCGTCAGTACACGCAGAGGTACCCTGACCTTTTAAGCGGCTGCATTGTTGTTGTTATTTTGACCGTGCTCCTATTTATGGCACTAATTTGGGTCTAGGTTGTCTGATTTTTTCCTAATACAAATAATTCTTTATTGAATATCTATATGATAGTTATAATAACAGCTAAGATTTATTGGGTATTTACTCCGTATCAGGTATATGAGAACTGTCTCAGTTTATCTTCATTGTTGTGTATATATGGGTGGTTGTACATTTCTTATTTCCTCATGTTTTCGTCCCTACTCATAGGGGGAGTAGAACTTTAGTTCAGACTTTCTTGCCTCTTAAGAGAGAAAAGAAAACAACCTCTTACACTTCTTTTTATTCATTTATTACTGTTTTTTTGTAAAGACAATGTCTTGCTTTGTTGTCCAGGCTGATCTTGAACTCCTGGCCTCAAGCGATCCTCCAGCCTCGGCCTCCCGAAGTGCTGGGATTACGAGTGTGAGCCACCACACCTGACCTAACAATCTCTTACTCTTCTTAGGAGGAAGAATTGCTAATCTGAGGGTCAGTATGGGACATTCATGCCAGAAGGAGTTGTAGGTTTTATCCTCCCTCTGTCACTTCCTGTGCCCAGGACTGGCAGGCCAATATGGTCAGCAACCTTGGACTGACCTTTCAGAGGTAGATCTCACCATTCTCCTAGTTCTCTGTTATTCCTAGAGCTGGAATGAGGACTGCTTGGGGAGTAGACTGAGAGTCTGTTCTGCAGACTTAGTTCTCTCTCTTCCAGTAGATGTTCCTGACTGTGGAAGTACCAAGGTCTTTGTTGCATGGGTGTGGGGCCTCATTTTGACCTTGTACCTAAACTACATTTTTCAGCTTCAGCATTTATCCCATCTTTGCAATGGGAATTATTAGAGATTTCCCAGCCATTAAAAAAATCAGAACATTATTTCTCAATTTTACTGAGGTATAATTTATATGCCATAAAGTACAGTCAAGATATAGAACATTTCCATCATCTCAAAAACTTCCCTCCTGATTTCTTCACTGTCAATTTCACCCCCTGCCCCAGGCAACCACTGATTTTTTTTGGGTGGGGGGTGTTACTGTAGATTAAATTTGCCTCTTCTGGAATTTCATCTAAATACAAGATGAATAATACAAGATGAATTCTTTTTTTGCATCTGGCTTCTTCACTTAGCATTATGCTTTTGAGGTTCTCCTATGTTATTGTCTGTATCAGTATATCTTTTTAATTGCTGAGCAGTGTTCCATTGTATGGTTATACCACAATTTGTTTATCCATTCATCTTTCGGTGGGCATTTGTGTTGTTTCCAATTTTTGGTTATTATGAATACAGCTGCTATGAATATTTGGGTACAGGTCTTTGTGTGGATACATGTTTTCATTTTTCTTGACTAAAAACCTAGATGTTCACTTGCTGGGTTACATTAGCTTTATAGGGAACTGCGTCACATCTTTGCCAGTATTAAATCTTGTCAGCCTTTTATATTTTTCTTTGCAAGTTTTTTTTCCCAAAAGACAAAAATAGGAATTTTTTTTCTTTTTCAATATAAATTTGTAAAGGAATTTTAAGGCCCTAAGGGATGCCTGGAGGTTCATCTATGTGTATGGTTATTGGTCTGAGATGGAGAATATCATGGGTATCTATAAAGGGCCTTGAGACATAACTAGGTAACTTTGGAAAAAGACCTATAGGACATACAAGTTTAACTTATTTCTACCCCATCATTTCTAGTCCCACACGACTTCAGAATTTCAACAGAAGTTATTATTATAAGAATTTATAGCACAGAGGAATTCCATAGGCCTGCAGAAGGGTATTACTGATGGCCTTTCTTGTGTTGCTCTAGGCCAGCACTATACAATGAAACTTGCTGCATTTTAGAATTGCACTGTTCAATAACCACTAGACATACATGACTATTAAAATAAATTAAAATTAAATCCCCACAATTAAAATTGGCCCCCCTGTTAAATCCCCTCAATTTTTTTGATGAAGAGAAGCAAATTCTCTTTCTGCACTTTAAAGGCTCTCAAATAAGTAATGATATAATTACTCCACTAAATTTTCCACTAAAGGTTTTTGAAATTTTCTTTCTTTGGAGTAGCAATGAGTTCATAATTTTTGACATTTCAAGTTGTTATAATGAAGATATTTCTACAGCCTTCAGACAGTTAAATGTTCTAGTAACTGAGACAACTAAGCTTATATAAAATTTTGTATTTTCATTTCTTAATAGCTGCATAGCCCTAGTGGTTGGCTTTTATTGTTGTTTCCTAGAGGCAAGGTCAATGTTAGAAAAATTGTGGAATTTTCCCTTGGCATTACTGTAGTGAGTAGATAGCTACTATTTATAGGGACTTGTACTTTGTTTTAAAAAAAAATGAGATACCCTGCTTAGTTTATCATAAAAACACAGATGCTTCTAGATTCCAGTAGGGAGCCTTTTGCTCACAGCATCTGTTTTAGTTTGCCAGCCAGATGACTTCCACAGATTTTTCCACTCTTTTTTGAAGGATACTTACCAAGTAAACAAGTTTATAAATGAAAAGGTTAACTTAGTATTTTGTAAATTTTTTATTACTTTGGCTATATCAGTTCTGTTTAATTTTGAACTATTAGGTCATTTTAGCTCAATTGTATCACTTCCTAAATAACCTTGAGATGATCAGTTCTTTGTGTACATGTTTTTTTGATTGTTTATGTTGCAGTTGAGACAGATTTGTATTGATCTTTAAGTTTATATGTTCAACAAATGTTTAATGAGTATTCACTGTGTGCTAGGTCCTGTACTAGCCCTGGCAATTATAGACATGAGCAAGATATAGTCTCAGTCCTTGAGAAGCTTCTTGTCTAATATGCAGTGCAAACATGTAGACAGACAATAAAAATGTACTCAGGTTCTTCCATTTGAAGTTTATTAGTTTAGTGGGGAAGGGTAGGTGTCAGGAAGGCCTCCTAGGAAAAGTAATGTCTGAGCTGAGAATTGTAAATGAGTAGGAGTTGGCCAGGCAAGGGGCACAGGGTTAAGAGGGAGAGGATATCAAAAAAGGAAGCTTGCAGGTGGAAGAGACCCTGGGAAGGTAGGAAACCAAAAAAGTTCGGTACATTTTTGTCAGATGGCTGGTCAAGCTGTGACCTTAGGCAAAATGCTGTCTCATTCAGAAAGCAGACTTGTGACCTAGACTTTTCGTCTCGTGCTAAATTAGTGATTTCCAGACATTTGCTCATGAATCCCATAAGTAAAAAATATTTTGATTATGTACTCCCAATATACATCCATATTATTTACAAATAACGTACAGGGCTAATACTTTATATACAGTAAAACATACTAATAAAGAAAAAGGATGAGCTAAAGATGAAGTCTATAATATTCTCATAATAATTTTTATTAATACAGAAAGCAAAGCGGTATATCATTATTCTGTAAAATCTTGGTTTAATATTTTATGATACAACTGTTCAGAGGGCTGTTTCCAAATGCATTTTATTTTGATATTTGATTTTAATGACAGTCAAAGCCTGGATCAAAATGGGGGAATTTGGCTGTACTTTTGAAATCATGATATTCTTTTTTTTCCCCAAATTTAAACACCATATATGGAAATGTTTTATTGAAATGTGGCTGGTAAATTTCCATCTATTAGTTTTCCTTGCAGATTAATCCAAATGTATTGTACTTTAATAGTGCTAATAAATGGGTTAAAAAAATCATTGAAAGTCTTTATTCAGATGACTTTTTAAAAGGTTAGAATATTCTGTTTCTAACTTTTAAAAGCATGTGCAGATATGAATTTTTGGGTTTTTTATTTTTAGACAATATATATTGTTTTCAACAGCAGAATCAATTAGCAATGGAAATGTTTGCAAATATCCAATCTTAAAATGCTCTATTGATTAGAACAAGGTATTTTTTCCTTCTTTTTTTTTTTTTTGGAAAAGCTGAAAAAGATTCTAACATGTTAAAAACATTTTCATATTATAGGCAGAGTGAGGTTTTTTGTTTTTTAATATCTTCTTGGTAGCATACTACTTATAACCTCTTCAGAAATATTTAGCAAGTTTGGAACACTAGTGTTTTTATAAAAGAATTGTGTAACTCATCTATGTTTAACAAGTCTTTTACCTACTTACCTTGTGGTAACCAGTGAATGAATCCCTATATGGTTTAAAAAAAGGAAAAGATTTTGATGACTGCTTTCTGTCTCTTTAATAGAGTATATGAAGATTCTATGTTGTAAAGGTCTTGGGTTTTTTTGTTTGTTTGGGTTTTTTTGTTGGTGGTGGTGTTTTGTTTTTGAGACAGGGTCTTGCTCTGTCGCCTGGGCTCAGGTGCAGTGGTGTTCTTCATAGCTCACTGCAACCTCAAACTCCAGGGCTCCAGTGATCCTCCTGCCTCAGCCTCCTGAGTAGCTGGGACTATAGGCGTGTGCCACCATGCCTGGCTAATTTTTCTATTTTTTGTAGAGATGGGGTCTCGCTCTTGTTCAGGCTGGTCTTGAACTCCTGACCTCAAGCAATCCTCCACGGCTTCCCAGGGTGCTAGGATTATAGGTGTGAGCCACCGGGCCTGGCCTAAAGGTCTTGTTTTGATAAAATTAACCTCAGTGACATTCTGAGGTACTTTGTTCTGACTTACTTGCAGCAGTAGTTTACCTGTGAATGAAGTAATGAACAACTTTCACATAAGGTGCTATCTTTGTAACTTTATTCTGGAATTCTTGTTTTAAAATTCTGGTCAACCTTTATTCTGGAATTAAAAAAAAAATTCCAGTCAAAGCAGTCATTCCATCAGTGGTTACAGTTTCCCCATAAAGCACATTGTTTCATTTTCAGTTGAGAATATTTCCTCTTCAGTGCTTTGTTCCTTAGTGTCCTACACAGAAGTCCCCAACCTTTTTGGCACCAGGGACCGGTTTCACGGAAGACAATTTTTCCACAGACCGGGGCAGGGGGATGATTTCAGGATGATTCAAGCGCATTACATTTATTGTGCAGTCAAACCTCTCTGCTAATGATGATCTGTATTTGCAGCCGCTCCCCAGTGCTAGCATCACCACCTCAGCTCCACCTCAGATCATCAGGCATTAGATTTTCATAAGGAGTGCGCAACCTAGATCCCTCACATGTGCAGTTTACAGTAGGGTTCGCGCTCCTATGAGAATCTAATGTCCCCGCTGATCTGACAGGAGGTGGAGCTTAGGCGGTGATTTGAGCGATGGGGAGTGGCTGTAAATACAGATGCAGCTTCCCTGGCTTGGGTGGCCTGGTTTCTAACAGGTCATGGACTGCTACCGGGCCACGGCCCGGGGGTTGGGGACCGCAGTCTTACAAAATTGTAGTTTTGGTGTATTTCATAATTACCCAGCAAATATCCTAAGATGAAAAAAACATTTGTATTTTGATCCAACTATATAACAAACTTCACACACTAATTTGTCCTTATATCTTCAACTGTTTAGGGTTTTTTAAGAGCTTTTGACTGTATTTCTAATAAAAGAATATATTTAGTTTGTCATCATTTTGTTTTCTTTGTATCACTTCAGCCATTTTTGCTA
The DNA here is from genome assembly GCA_023783475.1 of Daubentonia madagascariensis. Classification (NCBI taxonomy): domain Eukaryota; kingdom Metazoa; phylum Chordata; class Mammalia; order Primates; family Daubentoniidae; genus Daubentonia; species Daubentonia madagascariensis. The sequence continues at coordinate 17,625,092 of JAKFHU010000487.1, forward strand.
TGGTCCATGGCTTCTTGTCTTTTAGGGAACCCTTAGCAGTTTTGACACTAACCTTCATACACTTCGGGAAGTGCTAGATTAAATAACATGATTTTAAACATGAGTGGAAAAATTATAGAAGTTAATCTCTTGCTGTGAATATCTAAAAGTCTGGCAGATTATGAGGACTTTGTTAGTGCCATTAGGTTATATCTTAAGGCAGAATATACACTTAAGGTGAGGTTCATCTTTAATAAAAATTGATATAAAATAAATATACATAGAAGTACCAGTATTTTCTTCTTACACACCAGAGGATTATTTTACAAGCCCTTCAAGTGAGCATATCCCACTCTAGAGACTTCTGCCCTAAACAACTGAGATGACGATAACAAAACCAGCCTTTTAGTTAAAACAAAAGCAAAGCAAAAAGTAATTATTTTCCTTTATAAATTCATATTTGGGAGACAATTTTAAGAATAGTCAGCTTTGGCTTGAGGTTTGAAGAATGAGCACTTGAGTCATAAACAGGCAGTGACTGTGAGTACCTCAGCTCACTGGGAAGCCCTAGAGAATGATGGAAGGAAGGGGTTATTGGTTAAATACATTGTATGAAGGAATGTTTTGCTAGTAGTTGTTGACCAAAAAGGCTGATTGCTATTTTTTTTTTTTTAATATACCCTGTAGTTATTTTTGTTGAGTGATATTTAGAAGATGGTTTTTCTCAATCTATGGGAGATATGGTTCATAGCTGCTTGGGATCTCTTATAAAAAGATACTTTTTCATAATATACTTTATCAAATTTACTGAATTTACTTCATTGTATTTTTATCAGTCAAGATTCTTTTCTTGAGAGATGGAAAACCAATTTTTAAAAACTTGAGCAAAAAAGAATTCGTTGGCTCATAACCAATGTTAAGGGTTGGTCTCAAGGACTTTAACTTGGTTGCCAGGTCTGTGTTTCCATGTATCTATTAGTTTGTCTGTATGTCTGTGACAGTTTTACTGTCTTAGAGTGGAAAGTCTTCCTGCATGTGGTGATGTGGCAAGGAAGAGTGCCTTTCTTCTAGTGCTTATAGATATTGTTAGGGACAGGTGCAGGCTGGCAGCGCTAACCACAGGAAAAGAGGAGGGGTGTGAACGTGAGGAGGCCAATGAGCGTCTAGAACCAAACCTGCCACAGCAGGAATTTGAGGGTAGGGACTCCCCCCTCAACCCCCACCCCCACCCAGCCAGGAGCATAAGCAGAAACCTGGAGCTCAGGATCAAAGGGAACCTTTCTCCATTAACATACATTAGCATAGTAAAAATCACACCCACCAGCGCCATGACAGTTTACAAATGCCATGGCAACCCCTGGAAGTTACCCTATAAGGATAAAATTGGGGAGAGCCCTTACCTCCAAGAACTCTCCACTCTTTTACCAGAAAAATAATGAATATTCGGCCCACCATTTAGCATATCATAAGGTACAGACATGAAAGTAGAAGTGTGTTAAGACCCCAGGGTCTTCTCTACTCGTGGAGACAGACATGTTTCCCCCCCTGAAACAGAAATGTGCTTTCACTTTGTATGCTTGAAGCCTTGCAATAAAAGCTGCTTGTGTAGAAGTGCTAAGAGTCTTGTCATCACTCCATTGCACTGGCCCTGCTTGCAATTTTTCCAAGTAAGTAGCCAAAGAACCAGGACAACACCTCTCAAAAAGCAACCCTGACAATATAAAATCCATGGGTGGGACAGAAGTATGTATGGTTGCATGTGTGCTGTGATTGGCAGTCCTACCAAACCACATGAAATGGGGAAGGAACAGTTTCCCAAAGGAAGGGTTTGCTATTACTGCAGAGGAAGGGATGCTGGGAGTCAAAAACAACAGATGTTTACCACAGCATTGGTAGTGATAAAGAATAGAGGACAGGAAGGCATAAAATATTCTTTAAGGTAATAAAACATGACTTAATTTAATTTTCCTAATCCTTGATTCTTATAGAGTATGCAAGCTGCAAGATGTCCTACAGATGAATTATCTTTAACCAACTGTGCAGTTGTGAATGAAAGGGATTTCCAGTCTGGCCAGTGAGTATTTGACTTTGTTTTCTTTAACCTGCTAAGTGGTGTTTTAGAAACTTCCAGAGGATCATTTTTAGGAAACTTTTGAAAGTAATTTTTTTATTCTTCTTGCTGAGTTGGAAAATGGAGGAGATGAGAAAGAGTTACGTATTTCAATCATTACTTTGTTAAACTTCGATAAGTGCTGTATAATGTTTTAAAAATCCTATATAGCTTTTTATATGTAACTTGTTATTTTTTACCAATTTTCTTAGAGCTAAATATACTTGCTATATGAATCACATAATAGCATGGTTATTAGGTATTTGGCTCTGCAGTTAGATTGTCTGAGTTTGGATACTGGCTCTGCCAGTTACAATCTAGGTGACTATGGACAAGTTATTTACCATCTCTGTGCCTCTGTGTCCTGATCTGTAAAATGGAGATGATGATAATATCTTTCTCAGAATAGTTGTGAGAATTAAGTTACGCAAATAAAGCACTTAGAACAATGCCTAGCCTGTTAATAAGCCCTTGATAAATATTAGCTACTATGATCATTATTACTATGATAATCCAAAAGACATGAAAATTAGAAGAAGCACAACAAATGTGTAGTCCTAAAAAACATTTTTCACTGTAATTTATTTCAACTGATTCACATCACCCACTGCCAGAAAGACCCTGCTACAAGTTCAGTGTTATCCATATGCTTCTGAGGTTGTATAGCTAAGGAGATGGAAGGGGCTATACCAAAAGAGAAATAAGAAACAAGGGGGCAGGATTTTAACTATGCTTTTTTTTAAAAAGTTGTTTGTGAAATACATGAATTTCACAGAATTAAAATTGCTAATCATCTCTGGTTGTGGGCTTCACAGTAAGTCTGTACTACATGATTATATTAACATTGTTTCCAGTGCTAAGCATTCTGCGATACTAAATTGAACACAGGACTTTTAACGGTTAAACTGAAGTATAGATAATCAATATGAGAATTTGTTTATGGAATTCTTTTACATATGTTAAATGTTCATTGTACTCATGAGGTTACTTAAAATATAGTATATTTAAGGAACATGTGTTCTAATGGCAAAGTAATATGTATAGAAACATTAACCATTAACATTAAAAATTACAGCATTCTGAAAGATAATTTTAAAAAAGATAGTTAGCTGGGTGTGGTTTTGCTCACCTGTAGTCCCAGCTACTCAGGAGGCTGAGGCAGGAGGGTCTATTGAGCCCAGTAGTTTGACTCCAGCCTGAGCACATAGCGAGACCCTGTCTCTTAAAAAAAAAAGTGCATAACAGAATTTGAAACTTCTATCTCATGCGTAGTCCTTTTCAGTTACTTGGTGTAGAATGTTATCATGAGATGACTATTTTATCTATGGGAATTAGCACAAAATTCTTTGAAATAGTAAATATTGATATCTATATGAAAGCTGATGTATTTTGGGAAATTTTTCATTTTGCCATCTTTTTCACTTTATAGGTGATTTTTGTTTCAGACTGTTGAGAGAGTCTGCAAAGAGATTTAATGAATAGTCCTAAAAGCTAACTTTTTTTTTTTTTGGACTGCTGTGTCCTAGTTCTTCTATCTTTGGTTCTTATACCTTCATTTTATTAGGATATGAAATAATTTTCAGGATTGGAAATTCATCTAGTTTTTACTTGATATCAAGGACTCTGAATCACTAGCTTCAGTTTTGTGTAAACTAGACATGTAATGAAGTTGATGTTTGGGATGGTATGTACTCTGTTGAATTTGGCTGGATTATACTTTTTTATTTTTAATTTTTTTTCTTTCCAGTAAGTTCTTTTTTTAAGCATGATAACTTGGCTGGATTCTACTTATTGTGTGTTTGGACTAAGGTGTTCCTTGTGTCTGGAAAACATTTTGAATTGCTGACAGTTTTTAGAAACTGAATTGGTTCTTTTTCTTCAAGACTCATATGATGCCATGTTTCTACTGATACTTATCAAACATCAGTTTGGAAAGAAACACGTTTGGAAAGAAGCACATTTGGAAATTATGTTCTTCATTTCCTTTGATACAGAGTACTGACTGTGTTTCTGTCTTTTAGGCATGTGATTGTGAGAACCTCTCCCAATCACAGGTACACATTTACACTGAGGACTCATCCATCAGTGGTTCCAGGGAGCATTGCATTCAGCTTACCTCAGGTAACTCAGATGTTAATTTATTCTCTTCTATTCCTAAAAGTCATAGTAAAGTCAATTCACTTTAAGCAAGCATCACCCTATAACAGATTCATATTGAAGAAAATCATCTAGGTATTATATAAGGAATTTAAAGACCTATTCTTAATTGTCAATTTTTGCTGTGGCTGCCTTTTATTGCCTTATTTTTTTAAAAAAATTCTGCAGTAATATCAGTCAGCTATCAGATAAAATGTCAAGTTATTTTAATGTTAACTCTTAGGGTAACAGAAAAGATACGAAAATATTTTATTTGTAATATTGACATCTAATAATAGTGATTTTATAATGCAGTAGTGTCATACTGAAGAATATGAAAAGAACTTCAAATTATAACCTAACTTGCTGGGCTCCCCTAACAATTGGAAGTATTATGATGACTGTTATAACTATTGGTGGATTCTGTGGAATCCACAGAATTAGATTGCTTAGCACTGTCCCTGGAACATAATATATGATATAGGAGCACCATAAATAATATCTACATCCTTTTCTCCCTTACCATCTTACTCAGCTGCTGACCCCACAGTCCTAAGTAATGTGAAGGCAAATTGGAAAGAGATTTAGGGAAAAGAGATCAAACACTCATTTAAGAACTATTTAAGAGCTCTTGAAGCCCTCAAAAATTGTGGGAAGTTTTTGCTTACTACTCCTCTTTTCTCTGTTTGATGCCTCTCTATTATCAGGACCACTTTTCACATTTGTTTGTTTCTATGAATTAAAAGATTGAGATATTCCAGAGTTCACCAGCTTTTATAGAGCCCCATTTAGGATTCTGGTGGTCAGAAATAGCTTGAGGTGTGGCCATTGCTCCTAATCTCTCTGCTTTGTAAAAATACTTTTCCCCCAACATTTGCTACGGTCCAGGTACTGTCATCCAATTCTCAAAACAACCCCGTACAGTAGATACATTATTATTATCCCCTGAGGTTTTCTTTGGGATTGAAGTCCAGAACCTAAATGTGGCTGGGCTTAACCAGCATGCTGCTACATTTTAGGTTGTCCAGAAATGGGATGGGAATTTACAAAGAGGTCTTCTAGGGTAGGTGAAGGTCAGAGAGGAGGGAGATGGGACCTATGGTAAGAAAGCTGGAAGGGAGAGCAGTTGTTGCACATATTCACAATGTAGCATCTTCTACACTGTTTACCACAAAATACACAATGTTCAGATGAGTAGGCAAGCTATTGATTTACAGCCAAAAATTATTTTTCTCATTATTCTTTGGAGTATTATCAGTAATACTAATTTTGAATCTGTAGCAAGCCAGCCCCAAATTCCTGCCTAAACAATCTGGTCTACCTCTGTACATTCTTGCCATCGTAACCAAACAGGATTTGTGAGAGGCTAAAATCGAGCTATAAATGTCCAAAAATCTTTTGGCTGGTACAGAGAGAGTAGTCTTGATCATCTAATCATTTGAGTCCCTGCTTGGGTTTCAGTATAGAATATCTGACCAGTTTTTAACTAGTTTTCATGAATTGAATGTCTTACTTTTTGTGATGCTGTAACAAACAGTAAAACTAACTGTGGAAGTAGGTTTAGAGCACTGAAGTATTATCCAATACAACAAAGACCTTCGGGAGCATCATATTGTTCAAAGGAACATCCTCCTGAGTGGTACCAGCTTTACTGTAAGAAGGCAAGCTTTGTATGTTTTGGGACAGATATTCAGATATAATCTATAGCATGTGCAATAGTTTCCTAGGGCTACTGTGACAGAAAACCATAAACTAGGTGGCTTAAAACAATAGAAATTTATTCTCTCACAGTTCTGGAGACTGGAAATCTGAAATCAAGGTGTCAGTAGGGCCATGCTCTCTCTGAAGGCTCTAGGGAAGAATCTGTTCTGTGCTTAGCTTTTGGTGTTGCTGGCAATTCTTGATGTTCCTTGGCTTGTAGATGTTATCACTTCAGTCTCTGCCTCTGTTGTCACATGGTGTGGTCCCTGTGTGTCTGTGAGTCTTTTCTTATAAAGACACCAGCCACAGTGGCTCAAGGCCCACCCTAATCCAATCAACTTCAAATTAATTCAATTAATTCCTAATTAATTAAGTTGATTAATCTTAACTTGAATGCATTTGCAAAGACCCTATTTCTAAATACAGTCACATTCACAGGTACCAAGGGCTAAGACTTCAAAATATTTTTTGGAGGGATACAATTCAGCATATAACAGTATACCATGATTTAGTCTTTGAATGTGTTCCTGAAATTCATAGAAATTCCTCTTTTTTCTCTAATTTTGATGATTTGGTTTTAAGTGTCTTTTTTTCTCTTTTTTGTTTTACAGCGAAAATGGGCTGGACTTTCTATTGGGCAAGAAATAGAAGGTAGGTATATATTTTAGCCACCCAAGGTAGATTTTCTGTGTGATTTTCTCAGTTATTGAGGTCTGTACAATTTTCTGTGACTGGTTGTCAGACCTTAAACGTTCATTCTGTTCAGAATACAGTTTAGGTCTATTAGAACAAGAAGGAAATAGTTGTGGTACATATGTCCCTACCTCTTTTCTCAAGGAATTGTGTTATAAAGTCATCATAGTTCATTAGAGAAGGGCAAGGAAAGCAATTTGTGACTTTGGGGGATTAAAAAAAAACTAAGCTGCTTATGGATTATAAGCCAAAGAGCTAATAAGCAAAAACTGGCATGTCTCTTAGGCAGTATGGCAAAGTTGGGAAGTATGAATCTTCTTTAGTCAGATAATTTTATGTCAACTTTAGGGAAAGGAAAGAAACAGTAGGGAAAGGAAAGAAAATACAAATGTAATTAGGCCAACTTTTTTTCTTTTTGCTTGTCTTTAAAACTTAGGAAAAAAATTCATACTTATAGAAAGGTTGAAAAAATAATAGAGAATTTCTGTATACTACTTTACGCAGGTACACCAATTGTCATATTTTCTTTATCATTCTCTCTTCCTCTCTGTTTCCACACACACACACTTCTTTTCTGAACCACTTAAAATTAAGTTTCAGAAATCATTCCTTTTTATCCCTAATACTTTAGTGGGTGTTTCCTACAAACAAAGGTATGCTCTTGCAATAATCAAATTCAGTTAATTAAACAGATACAATTAAATATTGATGCTTTTTATCTAATCTATAGTTCCTGTTCCAATTTTGTTCTGTTAATTGCTCCAGTTATCTCCTGTATAGCATTTTTTCCCTTCAGTATTGATCCAGTTCAGGGTCATATAGTGCCCCTAGTTGTCATTTCTGTAATCTGCAATATTTTTTCGGCTTAAAGCAGTTGCCAGGAACACGTGACTAGCCTGGTCTATAGTAGAGATGTCTGAAAAGAGAAGTTGGTAAAGTGGAAGGAGAGAACATCTTACTTCTCACTTAGGAACCTGATAACTTATAATTTTTTCTGAGTTAGAGGGAACTTAAACATTGGGGCTATCTTTGGTTGGCTTTTTCTTTGTGAAGGTATGGACACTTGTTAAATCTAATGAGAAAATGGAGTTGTATATAGCTTAGGTTTCTAATTTCCTTACATTTGTTTTTCTAAATATAAGACTAGGAGTGTGCTTAAAACTTTTTTTTCCTCCTTTTTTTTTTTTTTTAGAGTTGGGGGGGTCTTCCAATGAGAACCAGAAAACCTGCTAGACAAATTCTAAAAGAGCTGTAACACTCAAACTTTTAATGTAGATATTTTCTGTTGTGGAAAGGTATGGAAATTCCAGGTTATTCATTTTGATGATTCAAGAAATGTGTTTTGTGGCTCAGTTATAAAAGGATTCTCCTGCTACTAGAAATGCTTCTCTTGATTGTAAAGTCAGATCTTTAAAGAGGTGACTCAAATAGACTTAATGAGCAAAGTTGCAAAACCAAGTGATCAAGTGGCACTAAGGTGGCGTAAGCTTGAGGCAAGGTAGGGTTTTGGGGCCTGAGTGATGCGGATGATGTGGTCATAAAGGTAGAAAACGGGTTCAGTCTAAGTAGAGATACAGCCAAAGGTAGGATAGGAGGTATAGTTTGAAGGAGGAGTGCTCAAGGCTTCTGGAATGGGAGTTCTGTCTGTGAGGTGAGACTTTTTAGTCAAACCAGTGATTTTTAGTCTGAGGGAATCTTCTGGAAGAAAAATTTAGTCTTCTCACCATCTGGCAGTGCTATATTTTAAGTATTACAGACTGATGTTCAATTCACATGCTTTTGACCGTTATATATACCTATCATTGTAATGTCTAAGTTTATTCAGAGCATTGGATGCAACTTATTTTTTTGATTATAAAAATCTTTTTTTAATTAGTCTTTGGTATTAAATTGCTATTAGCCATAAAATAAGAACACATTCTTGATTTTCTTCCCCTTCTTTGTTTGATCTTGTATGACTGCAGTCCCCAACTCCTGGGCCATGGACCAATAGGACCAGGCTGCAGAGCTCCCCTGCCCCCTCCCCACCCCATCTGTGGAAATATTTTCTTCCATGAAACTTAGGAAACCAGGGTCGGGGGCTGGGGGTGCACAGCAGGAGGTAAACGGTGGGCAAGTGAGTGGAGCTTCATCTGTATATCCGTACTTACAGCTACTCCCCCATTGCTTGCATCACTGCCTGAGCTCTGCCTCACTGCCTGCCCCCTCCACCCCCCTCAGTCAGTGGAAAAATTGTCTTCCATGAAACCGGTCGCTGGTGCCAAAAAGTTTGGGGACCGCTGCAAGCCTCAGGACTTTTGTCCCTTTGGGACTGACCATGGTGCTGTCCATGGTACTGCCTATCGTGCTGCCCATAGCATCTGAAATTGTTGTGACAGTATGGTCTTTTCTATTTAGGAACATAGACTTTAAATTAAAATACATTTGAAAGCTATAGTCAGTAGTGATGATATTTTAATATACTTATTCAAATTTCTTGGCATGAAGATGATATACATACATATACATATATGTATATATACATAGTATATACACGTTATGACATTGTGGTACTATTTTGGAGTCTTTAATCACAAAATGGTATCATACTGTACAAGTGTTTCTGCAATATACTTTTTTCACTCAATATTATGTTTTCATGGGCCATCCATCTTTATTAAATGTGTCAAGTTCTTATTTTAATAAAAATTGCTGTACAGTATTCCACATTATGAATATACTACATTTTATTCATTGTTCCCCTACTGATCAGCATTTTTCAATGTTTATTACAAATAATGTGACAATGAACCTTCCTATAGATCTCTTTTCAGGCAAATGTTCAAGAGTCTTTCTGGGACAGACACCTGGAAATGGAATTGCTGAATCAATGTATTCATTTTTACGTTAAGATTTCAACCTATAAATATTTTCACTAGGTGGAGAAACAGCTATGTTCTCTTGCTTATGAAAGTTACTTGAGTAGCACATGACCTGTACTTTCTAGGAAATGGTAAGAAGGAACAAAGCATCTGGAATTGGAGGCAGGAGAATATTCTGAAACTTTCAGCCAAGATTTGAACTTATTCTTTGATCTTCAGTGCATTTTCTATCCTTTCCTCTGGCTTTGTTATTTGGCTTTTGAAATATTTAAAATACGTGTGTCCCCCTTTAAATGGGAAACCAAAATATAGAAATATGATTATACAACAATTTCATTGAAAGAATTTATAGAAAATCCTTGTACATAACTCAAGTGGCTAGAATAGAAGTTTAGAAGAGAATTTAGAGTATGAAATGACCACAGAGATTTATCTAGTCCAGACTTCTTGATTTATAGACGTGACAAATCAAGGTGCAGAGAACTTCAGTGATTTACTTAGGTTCTTCTAGGTACTCACCAAATCTATTGGAACACACAGACTCAAAGTCCCTTTGAAGAGAACAGCTTTGTTTACAAACCACTAGACTCTTTGCAACAGGCATTTAATACTGATCTACTGAAAGTTACACTACAGTGATTTTTGTTTTTTGTTTAGCTTCTTGCTATTTGACCACAGTAACTCACAAAAGCACCATGCCTCTTGTTCAAAGCAAGTGTGAAAAACCAATCTTTTTTTAATTATGTACTTTTGTGAGAACTGTAGGAGCTCTCTTACCCAGTGTGACTAGGACTGGTAGTTAATTGAAAAGTTGGTTAAAGGCCTTTTTTTCGAGTTTTTTGTCCATAGATTGGAGTTCTGTATTGTCTTTTACGGATAATCTTTACCAATAGTTTCCATAGTTTCTCTTTGAAATGCATGGAGAACTTAGACATTGTGAAGCATTTGGGATACAGAATCCTTGTGGATTTTTATGGATTTCACTCCTGATCTTTTCTAATTTTCTTGTTCATATCTAGTTAACAGCATTTTTTTAAGAAGAAACTCTTCCTTTTGTAAGTTTTCCCAAAGCTTTTGACTTAGTTTTATAATATCAATTCTAGAATGTCAAAATTTTAACAGTTTTTGTAGTATTTAATTATATTGCATAATTACTGTGATAAGCATAACTAGTACTAGCAGATTAGAGAGTGAACATAGTTGACCCAGAATGTGTAGCAACTCCAGTGGTGCATGAGGAGCTTACAAGCTCTGAACATTAGGCAAGCCATAAGCAGATTGGTATATAGTAGAGGGATAAAAGGTGGTCAATATTCTGGTGAGTCAGCTCGGCAAAGGTTGCTTAAGAGAGCTTCTACTGTGTTCCGAAGGGGCCATTGGCAAATTTTAGGAGAATTATTTTCAGGGAACACAAAGGGAAAATGTATATGCATTAAGCCTTATTGAAGAGCAGTGATAGACTCTTTTTTACTGGGTGTAATCAAGTTGCCCTGTTGGGGAAACTCAAATGCAAAATTCTTCTTGAACTTTTCTGGGTAGCTTACTCTACTCTTTCATAATGGTCCCAGTACAATATACTGCAGTGTAATATTTTTTGCTTTAAAGGTTTAAATTATTATAAATATGCTTTACAAGCTGATTTAAGAGTCAGAATTTTTCCTATAGAAATGCTTCTTTGTAATTATATGTCATTAAGAAAATTTCTTTTAATACCTGTTTTTCTAAAAATATGATATATAAGCTTTGTTGTAGTTGTGCAATGAAAGGTTTTTGATTGAATGGTTATTATCTGATATAAAATTAAGTGTAACACTTTAATATTTAAATTTATGACATTGTAACCTAAAAGCAATTTTAGAACTTTTCTTGTGGCTTGAACAGGAATTTCCTTACCCAGAGCTTTGTATATATGCTTTTTTGCCTCCTTTGCTATTAGCATGGAGACCATAGGGTTTTTTTGTTTTTGTTTCATTTAAATAGTTCATGAATATATTAGGCACCTAAAAGACAACTGTTAGATACTGTTAATAAGAAGAGGAGTTAAAAGTCTTGTTCTTGCCCTGTTGTACATGTTTTACATGTAGAACTTACTGTAGTTCCCTAGATATATTAGGTGTTCAGTAAATATTTTTGTAGTAGTAAAAAAGAAATGTTAAAGTCTAACTTGCTCTGGGGCAAATCCCCCTAGTAAACATTGTTTCTCAAGTTGTTTGGGTTTTTTTCCCCCTACATCCTACTTTCTTAGGGCAAAAGAATTCACCCACCTTTCACCTTAGCTCTTTCTTATGTCAGACCAAAATTTTGTTTGGAAACAACATGCTATGCTGACTCCACTGGGGCTTCCCGTACTGTCATTTTGTCCTCTGTTGAATGAGAAGGAGGAAGATGCAGAGGCCATGTGGGAAAGGTTGTGATTTTCCCATAAGAGTGGGGTGAGGGATAATAGCAGAGGGAGAGTGCTGTTCAGTATTTTCTGATTAATTCAAATGGGGAAGGAAATCTGTAGTGGTTATTATTATTTTTTAAATCTGTACCTGTGTTCCCCTCCAATGAAGTCCATTTAAGTCCCCTTTTCATCAAGTTCCATTATGATTCATTCATGTGAAATCTTTAGTTACTAGAATGACAGCAAGTATTTGGTGTCCCTGTGATTTTAAAAAATGCTTCTTTTTTCTTCCTAGTCTCTTTGTATACATTTGACAAAGCCAAACAATGTATTGGCACAATGACCATCGAGATTGATTTCCTGCAGAAAAAAAGCATTGACTCCAACCCTTATGACACTGACAAGATGGCAGCGGAATTTATTCAACAGTTCAACAACCAGACCTTCTCAGTGGGACAACAGGTAGTTTTAAATTTTCTTTCATTTCTTTAACTTTATAGGTATTCTAATCCCTGCTCTTGTCAAAATTAATTCTACTTTTTAAAAAATGAGAGGAGCTTTGCTTATGAACAGGTATATTCAAGATGAATGACAAAAAGTGAGGTAGATGTGTTTACTGAACCTCTAGGAGTCTGTTCAGAAAAATTCTAGAGTAGCTTTTAGGCTATAATGTCATATATAATGTGACACTATATTGCCAAAAGTTGCAGATAGCAACTTTCCCCTCTGCAAATTTGGGAACACTGCAGATGTATATATCTGAAATTTCTTTTCTTGTCGTAGGACATTTGTTTTGTCTCTGGGGTGTCTTTTTCTTTCACTAATATAGTTCTGTAGAAAAGTAGTTCTGAACTTCTATGGGTTATGGACTTACTTGAGAATCTTAAGAAAATTAAGTATATATATTTTCAAGTTTCTTATGGAAACTGAAGCCCCAACTTTCTCCCATTTAAAATATTTTTGATGGTCTCTTTTTTGGACTTCAGTTAATGGATTGTTAACTTCCTAGGAAGAAATTCTTTTCTTTTAAAATTTTACTTAATGTGTGAGTTCATAAATTGTACACATAAATAATTATTGCTTTTTTGACCTTACCATTATACTTGTCTACTTTGTGACTTTTCTTAATTATTCCTGACTCCTTCCTCATACCATAGCTCCATAACAGTGGTACTCAAAATGTGGTCCAGAGACCCCTGGGGGGGTCCCTGAGACCCTTTCAGAGGGTCTGTGAAGCCAAAACTATTTTCATAATAATACCAAGACGTTACTTGTCTTTTTCCTCTATTCTCTCACAAGTGTACAGTGGAGTTTTGCACAGACTACATGATGTGTGCTGGCATAGCACATTGACTGCTGAAGGAGACATGAGGATCCAGCTGTCTTCTGTTAAGCCAGACATTAGAGAGATGTGTGAAAATGTGGTGGCACCACTCCTCCCTTTTTGTGTGTGTGGTTTTTTTTGTTTTTTGAGATAGGGTCTGGCCCTGTCTCCCAAGCTGGAGTGCAGTGGCATCATCATAGCCACTGTAGCCCCCAACTCCTAGGCTCAAGTGATCCTCCTGCCTCAGCCTTCTAAGTAGCTGGGACTGTGGGCGTACACCACCACACCCAGCTAATTTTTAAATTTTTTGTAGAGATGGGGTATCGCTATTGCCCAGGCTGGTTTCGAACTCCTGGCCTCAGTCAGTCCTCCTACCTCAGCCTCCCAAAGTGCTAGGCAGGTGGGAGCCACTGGACCCGGCCTCCCTTGTTTTTTGTTTTAGAAAATAAAGTTTTTTAAAATTAAAAATATGTTATTTATGTTAACATATATTGGACTTATTATTTTTATTTATTCTTTCTTTCTTTATTTCAGACAGAGTCTTGTTCTGTCACCCTGGCTAGAGTGCAATGGTGTCATTATAGCTCACTGCAACCTGAAACTCCTGGGCCCAAGTGATCCTCGTGCCTCAGCCTCCTGAGTAGCAGGGACTACGGGCACACGCCACCATGCCCAGCTAATTTTTCTATTGTTTGTAGAGATGAGGTCTTCCTCTTGCTCAGGCTGGTCTCAAACTCCTGACCTCAAGCAGTCCTCCCACCTCGACCTCCCAGAGTGCTAAGAATACAGGCGTGAGCCACCATGCCTGGCCCAATATATTATTTTTAAATTAATAAATTTTAAAGCTTTTTGTTCTAATTTCTAATATGGTGAATATCAGTAGATACAATCCATATAAATTAAAGCTCTTTGGGCTCCTCAAAATTTTTAGGAGTATAAAGCGTTCCTGAAACCAAAATGTTTGAGAATCTCTGCTCTCTAAAGTACACTTGAGCTCTACTCTCACAGAGTTTACTTTCTAGTTGGGGAATATAGGAAATAAGACAGAAATGCCATGTACTGTTAAATACCTGGATGTAAGTAAACCAGGTTGCTGCACTAGAGAGCTACTGTGGTGCTGTTTTGTATTGGTTGGTCCAAGAAGACTCCTCAAGATGACATTTAGCTGATAATTTGTTGGCTACCTGTCTTTTGCTTTTTGAACTATGCTATATTTCTTCTGGATTCATGTATTTTTTGACTAATAATTGCGCTCAGATTGCCTAGCTAAACTTCATTGTTTTTACCTTTGCTTTTAGCTTTACTATCTTAATAGCAAATGCTTAGAAGAATGTTTAATAGAAAATGCTTTGGTATTTGTAATGATTTTAAACCCAATAACATATAGATATCAGTAAATTTATGAAAGAAGATCCTCCATAATGCAGAGAAGAAATAAATATCTTGCCCCAAATCACTGTTCTTCGTACTTATTCTCATTGGTAGTAGTTAGTAGCGGCAGGATTGAGAGGCAGCCCTGCCTGTTGTATTTACTGTTATACCCCAGCACATAGAAGAGGGCTGAGCTTGTAGAAGGCACTCAGTAAATATGTGGTGAATGAGTGATTGAGCATTCAGAACCTGTCTCTGCGCTTGTACAGCAGGCATTTTATACTGGTTATAGAAAAGCATGAATTTTAGAGTCACAGACTGAGGCTTGACTCCTGGGATTTATTATCATTTACTGTGACTCTGAGCACCATTGCTTGGCTTCTTGCTGGAACTCAGCTTCCTCACTAGTAAAATGGAGTAATAATTTCTGTTTCTAAGAGTGTTTGTAAATATTAACTACATAACCTAACCGCCTGTAGAGTTTGGTATGTAGAAGATCATAAATGTTAGCTCTCTTTTATTCTTGTTGGCTGTGTAAGTAGTTTGCTTGTGGAGTAGACTGGAGAGGGCTATACCAGAGAAAACTGGTTTTCTGTATGTGAAAAACATTTGTGATGCTGTGAGAATCATGCCATTATATCCTGAAGTGATTTTTCTCCCCTCACCTTTTCTCTACATAGCTTGTATTTAGCTTTAACGAAAAGCTTTTTGGCTTACTGGTGAAGGATATTGAAGCCATGGATCCTAGCATCTTGAAGGGAGAGCCTGCGACAGGTAAAAGGCAGAAGGTATGCTTTATTTCTAATAATCTTTATTAGGTAATCTTTATGGTGTGAATTGTATAGATTAATATAATTTTCCTAAGTATTCTCTCAGTGATTTTTTTATATTATGTACTCTTTAAAGATAGTAGGGGAAAATTGCCTTTATAGCCAGCTTTGTTATTAAAATATAGCTTAAAATATACTTATTTGCAGACCTAATAGTAATTTGAAATTTGTACAAATATGTATTTGTAATTTTGGCTGAATGCAGATTTTTGTGTAAATAAATATTAAGATAGGCATTATTGAAAAGATATAGGCATTGAAATAAAGCACATAGGAATTTTAGAAGGGAGTTAGTTATGAGAAAAGTAAATATAACTCAGATGATAGTTTGGAAGATTTGCTTTGCATGTAGTGACCTCATTTCTACTTCATTTTCGACCTTGCTTTGAGAAGTCTAGAAGTCTGCTATTAGACTACTAATTATTGTCTTTCTATACAGATCGAGGTAGGACTGGTTGTTGGAAATAGTCAAGTTGCATTTGAAAAAGCAGAAAATTCATCACTCAATCTTATTGGTAAGATTTACAGTTTTTGGAAGATTCTGAATGAAGTGGGACTGTCTCTGTTATTATATGTGTGACTCATGTACAGTGATTTTCAAGTAAGGAAAGAGAAGAGGGCACCTCCCTTGAGAGGGCTTTTCACAAAATCATGGGGTATTTCCTATTTGTCAGATTTACTGATGAAAAAGGTTAAAACCTTCATCTGGATTAGCATTGTCCAATAGAAATAGAATGTGAGCCACATATGTAATTTTTAATTTCCTAGTAGCCACACTAAAAATAAAAAGAAATTAATTTTTTTACTTGTAGTTTTAAGATAATTTTAAGCTTACAGAAGATTTGCAAAAATAGCTCAGAATTCCTGTATACCCTCACCAGCTTCCCCTGATGTTAACATCTTATATGACCATAGTACAATTACCAAAACTAAGAAATTAACATGGTTTCATTGCTACTAACTAAACTGTAGACTTTATTCGAATTTCACCAGTTTTTCCATTATGTCCTTTTCTGATCCAGCATCTGATTCAGGATCCCACATTGCGTTTAGTTGTTCTGTGTTTTAGTCTTCTTCAGTCTCTGACAGTTCTCAGACTGTCATTGTCTTTTATGACTTTCAGAACTGGTCAATTATTTTGTAGAATGCCCCTCACCTGGTTTTGTATTAAATGAAATGCTATCATCACTTCCATTAGTGATTGAGTTAAATGATGAATGTGCAAGTAAAATCTTTCCAACATACTATTGATTTTTTTGCTTAACGTATTTCAAGCATTTTAAATACACTCCTACAACATGATTTTTAATGTCTATATATGTCACTTTTATGGATGTAGGATATGTTATAGTCTACTATTACTGATCCAATACATATATAAAGTGATTTCTTTGTATTATTATTTTATTTTTGTGCACCTTTTGTTAAGACATATTATCCCAAGGGAGTTGCATAACTTTCATACAGTGTAGGTATTTCTAAGTAATCCATGCAAAGTGTGATTTCCATTGGAAAATAAAATTGCATAGTATAATAATTTGGCATGCAGTAGGTTTGGCCACAAGAGGACAGTAGAGTGTAAGAAAAATGTTTTTGATAGCTTCCTAAAGGAAATCTTAAGCCCTCAAAACTCTACCCATAAAATTACCATCTAGGACAAACTTTTTAAAAATTTAATTTAATTTTTAATTGACAAATAGTAATTACATGTTTATGGGGTACAGCTTGGTGTTTTGATACATGTATACATTGTGGAATGATCAAATTGGGCTAATTAACATATCTATCACCTCAAATATTTATCATTTCTTAGGATAAACTTTTTAAATGTGACATTTTCTTCCCTGATTTTATAAAAACTATATTATTACTTTTTTGGTTATTTATAGTAAAATATACTGAGGTACTTAATTCTTTGAAATAGTAAATGTGGTTCTCTTGAGTTACTTTAGGTGGCACTCTGACATTTAAGTTAGATAATTTTTATCCTTGTAAAAGAATTTGTAAACATGAATTTTGTAATCATTGAAGTCTTTGAAATGATTTTAGACTTTTGTGTGCAAGTGAAGAAAAAGCAAATAAGACATCAGACTTACTGAGTGCATCTTCTTAGGCTGAAGGGTTATATACCTAATTACCTATACAAACTTAATCTAGATAAATATATGATTTTTAAATACACTTGCTTTAGAAGCCTTCAGAGACTGTTAGATTTCAGTTTCATTTCTGTGAGCTAGTATTGTCTTCATCAGATATGCACATGGTGTTTCTTCTAATCAACCAAGTTAGTTAATTTGGTTAAAGGTTATTGAAACCAAGTTCCATGGATTGATTACAAATAGACTACAGCATAAGTTAGCTAGTCATTTTAAAAGTGTATTACTGCCTATAAATGGGGACCAGACAAAGTAGATAACATAACAAAACTTAACCCTTCTTATTAGAAAATCAGCTAAGAGTATATTGTTCATCTTTGTATAAGGGTAGCTTCTCTTTATTCATTTAGGATGCCCAGAGAGTTCTGTCTCTTTTTCCAGTTAGTGATGAAGTCCTTGTTTTCACATTTGATCGTCTTTGTTTGACATAGGCAAGTCTAAAACCAAGGAAAATCGCCAATCTATCATCAATCCTGACTGGAACTTTGAAAAAATGGGAATAGGAGGTCTGGACAAGGAATTTTCAGATATTTTTCGAAGAGCATTTGCTTCCCGAGTATTTCCTCCAGAAATTGTAGAGCAGATGGGTAAGTTTAAAAAAGAAAATGTGATAAAAATCTTGTATTGTTAAAAAAAATTAATGTGATAAAGAATCTTTTTGATAGTTTTGAAATTATTTTTCAGATCCATGAAAGTGTTTTTCTACATTAACTTCTTTTTTGAAAATGTAAACAGATAAGTTTTCTGAAAAACTTTCAAAATATTAGAACTTTTAAAATTACATCTTAATTTTATGGAGAAGTTGTAGAAATAATACTTGTGGTTGCTCCATTTTATTTATTTATTTAATAATGTTTTTCTATAGGACATATTGAGAAATTTCACCTGACTCTAAAGATCCACTATGGGTCAGATTTACCCTGCTGAATAATAATTATCTATTAGACCATGGGCATTTTTGTAATATTAGCTACTGCTCCTTTTTATTGTGCTGTTGCATTACCCAGTTAGTACATCTTCATACCTAGTAAATGGATACCTGGCATGTTTTTAAATAAGATAAATTTGATCCAAAAAGATAAATGCAGGATATAAATTGGAGCTTCTATATTGCATACAAAGAAATGCTCTACTCATTTATCACTTTCTTCTTGAAGGTTTATTTAATTTATCTGTGTGAAGTTTATTTGCCCAGTGGAAATGTTGTCATGACTGTTTTCATATCTATATCATACGTTGGAATGGAATGTGAGCAACAGAATATCTGAGAAAGGAATTTATAACATAACAGCTTCTGGCAGACTATGAGTGTAAAAACAGTATTCAAAAAAATGGAAGGAATATGAATATATTACTCCCCTCATCCCCGTCATTCTTTGTCTTTAAATTGCTACTGGAAGATAAAAGTATATTCATCATGGTGGGGATAAGAACTGCTTTCTAGGCACTAAGTGCTTGGATTGTATTAGCCTCCTATTGTTGCTAGCTTTTCTGCCTGGTCGCTCACTCTGATAAATTACAGGCACAGCACACACCTGTTTGCTGGGTAAAGGTCGAGTTTGGAATTGGATTAAGAGAAAATGACAGAGACCCTCATCACCTGAGTTTTATACCCCTTGAAATAGCAATAACATACTTTTTATCTGAAGGATACAAAGGCCAAGTCCATAAAAAACAGAATTCCAATTTGGAAAACATAAAATGTGGTAGTTCATTATCTTGGTAAT
Source organism: Daubentonia madagascariensis (assembly GCA_023783475.1). Classification (NCBI taxonomy): domain Eukaryota; kingdom Metazoa; phylum Chordata; class Mammalia; order Primates; family Daubentoniidae; genus Daubentonia; species Daubentonia madagascariensis. The sequence goes on from JAKFHU010000487.1 coordinate 17,644,366, forward strand.
GTGTATTTTTGATCAAGACATGAAAATATTGTTTAAGTATATTTTGGGTAAAAGCAGAGATAAAAAGATGATTCCAAATGTTCTAAGTTGTTCTTGTGGAATACTTTTACTGGTTTTCAGGACTGAGACCTAGTGCAGAAGGAGGCTGATGATTCTGTTTCTTTGAATATTTATACTGTCCAGCCAACAAGTAAAAAAAATAACTGCTTCTGTAGTAAGCCATTATGTTTTAATTGTATTACAAATGTTTTCTCACTGTTTGGAAGCTATTAAGGATACAGTTATTCAGATACTAGTTACCTATTTGTGGATTATGCAGACCCTGCTCATGATGGCTTCCGTGTGAGGTTGGGTAGATAATGCAAAAAGGAGTAGAGTAAGACTCACATTGGTCAATTTGTGACCTTGCTAGATGTCAAAGAGCTTGAAACTAAATCAAAACAGGTTTGGAATCTATCAGTGAATTGAATCTGTTTCTGATATCCATATTGAAATGAGTCGAATTATAGTAGTGTGTTTTTTGTTATTGATGTGCTTTTTAATTAAGGACTATAGATTTGAATTTTGTGAGTGTTTCTGTCCAGAATCCTTTTTTATGGATTTATTTTTCTAATATTTTTACACTAAATTAATTAGACAAAAAATGAGTTCTTTCCTTTACTAAAAATATATTTTTTCTCTTTATGACTTTTTACCATCAAGAAGCATGTGTTATCAATTTGATTTAAAAGACAGCTAGTGTAAAGCTACCTTGGCTTTTGAGCTAAATTGAAAAATATTATTTTCTTTATTCTGAATGAAGCCCAGTATCCAAAAAAAAGTAAAGCTACCTTTTTTTTTTAATGGTTAAATGGCTGAGAAATAGTTATCTTGCTATGCATGTATCATTCTCTATTTTCTAATAGTTCTTTTTTCCTTTGAATTTTGGGGGAATTATATATTAAAATACTTTATTGTACTTCAACTACAGTGTGGTTATAAAGTTCTCATTATGTTTTAGTAAAGCTATATAAAAGTAAAAATTGCTACATTTGGAGAGAATATAAATAAAATTATGCAAGTCCTTTTTATGCATATCCTGTGTTTGTTTACCCCACGAGGTGGGAGCTAAATTGGCTGGGTTTTTTCCTCACTCTTTGTTAATTAAATAGACAAACCTGTGTGGTTTTGGAATTCATTTGGACACTGGATATGATTGGTTAAATCAATTCAGATTTAAAAAAAGATTAGAAAAGAATAATGTATGTAGGTTGGAGTTTTTTTGTTTTACTTTAAGCAGAGAACTTTACTTTCGGCTTGAGACCAAATCATGTCTTTACCACGGAGTCTGGCATTATATCTACTTTGTAAATGGGAATTTTAACTAAATGTATTTTTTGCCCATGTATCAATTTTTCAAATTTACAAAGTGATAAATTTAGAATTTTCATCTCTTCTGTCATTGTGTTTATGAGACTGATAATTATGCTTCTGGATAATATAGTTCTTTTGCTTGTAAAACTTCATGTTGCCTTTTCAAAATTGAAAATATAGTTTAGGTACATACGGAATGTTGCTGATGAGATATAGGAGGACTAAATGACTTACCCAGAGACACACAATTATGCAATAAAATCAGATGAGGTAATATACATGAAAATAACTGTCATGGAGTTTCCAATCTATTAGTTTCTTTCTTGAAGTACTTTCAAGTACATAGTGTATACCTTCCTGCTTTTGTTATATTTTTATAGAGTTAAAATCAAGGAAATCCTTACAAGGGGAAAGAAGTCACATAAAGCTCTACAGACTGAGGGATAAAGACCTGTACAGAAATAGGAAAAGGGTTTACTTAAGGGGAATATCAATTTAGACTTTTGTTTTTATTATTGTTTTAATCAGTGTAACTCTTTAGTTTTTCCCTTGTCCATAGCAGTTGGGCTCACCCAAACCCAAGTGGGGTAGCTCTTCCTTGGGAGTATATGAAAGTATTAGCAAAGAACACTAGACCTATACATTGTACTTAGTGAATACCAAATAGATATTTAGTTAGCATATTCTCCAACACCCACAACGATAGATGTTTAATTCGAAATTACCTTAAATCCATACTTTGTGGGATAGTAGAAAGCACTATTTGAGTCCCAGAGTAGAAATGTTAGCATCAAAAGCTGGTATCTAGAAGTATAGGTGAATAAATTCAGTAGGCAATTGCTGTCCTTGGGCATATTCAGGTATCAGTGGAATATATACAGTTACCACACTTTTTCTCCAGCAGGCAGTTTTGTGGAGAGTATTCAGGATAAATAAATGATTGATTACCTTAGTTCTCCTTGTAGCTCTTTTCTTGGCAAAGACAGAATTTCTGCAAAGAAACTTCATTTTTACAGCACCCCTGGTAATTCTCTCTAAATTGTAAATCTCAAAGTAAAGAAACAAATCCTTTTCAATGAACAGTGGAATATTGTTAAAGAATTAGTGTCTCTTAATGTAATCTTGGGAATAGGTTCACATCTACCCATGGAAAGAGCTAGAAGGAAAAGGGTGTAGAGACAGAAGGCCTCCGGCTCACACTGTCTTTCAGTGGATCTGTGGGCTGTAGATGTTCAGGCCACCTAGTGGGGAGGAAAGCCAGTTATGGTCTTGTGCCCCCATTCTTTGAAACTGACACTGTGTTCTTTTTGGTCTCCTTTCCCCTGTACCTCCCTCTGTAAGCCCATTTTCAATCTGTATTTTTAAGGTTTCTTTTGAAATTCAAGAGGAAAACAACTCTTTTCTGATATCACAAGTGAAACTGCAGTTATTCTATGAAGTTGAGCTGCCGAGAAGATAAGGAGCCTTTCAATCACACACGGACATCTTTCACATGCTAAAAACAGTGCAAATAAAACATAGTGGAAGAAAGGGCACTAAGATTTTGTGCATGTTATATTTGGGAGAGAGGGAGTTCTTGCAAAGATTAACATAAACACTGACACTCTTAAAATGCATTTTCACACCCCCACTCATCAGGAGAGATTGCATTTTAAATGGGGGTTAAGACATCTAGCCAAACTCCAGGGCTCTGTAAAAGGAACCCTAAGGCTAAAGAGCTTATCTGAAATTTGAAAAAAAGGAGAAAAAGTGAAGCTTTCTGACATTCATCTTTTTTCCTTGTATTAGTCATAACTTGCTTTTCAGCTATATTTTAGGTTTTGAATGCCAACCTGACATCTGTTCAAGTCTGCCTGTAATTTATTAGCAGAGGAAAAGAAAGCAGTTGCTCACTAGTTAGAGATGCAAAACTTTTCCCTTCTGATTTTCCACTAAAGTACTTATAGATGATTCCTGGATATGGGGAGTGTAATACTTTACTAATTCTAACTTCAGGTTGGGAAATGTATAGTTTTTTTTTTAAATAGAAGAAGAAAATGGCTTATGACCATGTGATTTCCAAGACCTCTAGAGCAGGATTTAGAGACAAGGCATAAACCCTAAAAAATACTATAGGTAACTTTTTATAAATTGAAATTTTTTACCTTGACTTAATTTTTCCTTGGTTTTAATTTTTTAAGTTAAATTTATATCTGAATAGATATAATGTAGTGCTTATATCTCAAAGTCAAATTATATGTAAATTCAGCTGGCATTTCTTTTATTTATAGGTAGTCTTTAAGAAATAAATTTTTTGGAGAGGCAGTGCTGTCTACAGCAGCAATCCCCAACCTTTTTGGCACCAGGGACTGTTTTCATGGAAGACAATTTTTCCACAGACTGGGGAGAGATGGTTTCAGGATGATTCAAGGGCATTACATTTATTGTGCACTTTATTTCTATTATTATTACATTGTAATATATAGTGAAATAATTATACAACTCACTGTAGGTTGGGGACCCCTGGTCTGCAGAGTCACAGATGGATTAGATTTTCTGGCAACTACAGTTGAGTTACTTACAGATCAACAATTGGGTCACTTCAAAGTTGAAGTCTAAGCGTTAACCTGAATATCCACCAGTAAGAGAAATGACTAGAGCCAATCTTAAAATGACATAGCTCCAAATGTAGAGGCATGTTTGTGTTAATAAAAAATATATAAAACTGAAAGTAAATGTGTTATATTAGGTCATTAAATATGAAATGTCCAATTTCAAATCAAAAGTTTAGTTTATTATATCTCAAACAAGAAGCAGTACAATTAATCAAAGTATGTGCCTAAACTACAGACACAGTTTTGCCATCTTAACGCTAGCTTGCTTATGCCAGCAGTGAAGAAACCTGGACAGTGAGTGGCAATGAAATTGCCAAAGGCGGTTTCCACAGCTTGTTGAAATTGAATATTTTTCCTTGCACGAAGTGGTCCAAAGCCTGGAAGAAGTGGTAGTCAGTTGGTGCAAGGTCTGGTAAATACGGTAGATGACAGAAAGTTTCCATGTCCAGCTTCTGTAGTTTGAGCAGCATTGTTTTTTTGCGACATGTGGTCTTGTAAGAGGATTGGCCTGTCTCAGCTGCTTAATCGCAAGCATCCTCATCATTTCATCCAGTTGGTTGCAACAGACATCTGCTGTAATCGACTGACCAGGTTTCATGAAGCTGTAGTGGATAATACCAGCACTGGGCCACCAGACAGACACCATTGGCTTTTTTGATGAATATCCAGTTTTGGACTGTGTTTCGGCACTTCATCTTTATCCAACCATTGTGCCGAATGCTTGCGATTGTCAAAAAGAATCCATTTTTCATCACACATAATAATACGGTGTAGAAATGGTTTGCCTTTATGTCATGACAGCAAAGAAAGGCAAGCTTCGAGACGATTTCTTTTCTGATGCTCATTTAATTCATGCAGTACCCATCTATCCAGCTTCTTTACCTTGCCCATTTGTTTCAAATAGTCCAAAAATATTGTTGGAATAGTAATGTCAAACTTTGCTGCTAATTCACGCCTAGGTTGAGATGGATTCACTTCCACTACAGCTTTCAGCTTATCATTATCCACCATGGTCTCAGGTCACCCGCATGGCTCATTTTCAAGATTAAAACCAGAACAAAACTTCTCAAACCATCAATGTACTGTGTGTTCATTAGCCACATCCTTCCCAAACACTTCATTGATATTTTGAGCTGTCTGCGCTGCATTGGTTTCACGACAGAACTCATATTCAAAGATAACACGAATTTTTGACTTATTCATGGTTTCACAAAAATTGCTCTAAAAAAATTTTTTTGAAAGATAATCACAAGCCAAAACGTGCTTTTGGAAGAATGATGATGTACTTTCACAATAAAAAAAAAATAAAAATAAATAAAACACAAAACCAAGAAGTATCAAAGTGAAATGTCAGAGATATCAACTGTCAAACTTAGTACTTAAGGAAATCGGACATTCCATACTTAATAACCTAATAAAAACCTCTAAGGACACACATTAAGTTGGAAAAAGTGGTTACTTCCATTAAAGGGAAGTTAGGATGGGGAATAAAAGGAGACTTTTGTTCTTTTACTCTATTTTATCTCTGTGTCTGAATGTTTTACTATGATATTATATTTCTAATGTATAAATTAAAAAGCCAACAAACAAAAGATATAATAATATCACAGTCTGTTTCTCTCTCAGGGTGGCTCCATTGTCAGCACAGAAAGTTAGCAGGGAACAGGTATATCCCACACCCTTCAAGAAGTTTTTGGTGGAGGAGGAGAGCTCAGGGTTAAGGGCCTGGATTCTGAGGGCTTTAGTGGTAGCCCCTTAGTGGGGTAGGCAGAATGCCTGTCCTTTTCTACTAAAAAGAGAAAAACAGTTTCTTGGTATGTAGCAAACTACTTCCTCCCCGTACTTTTTCCATTATAGTAAGGGGTATAAGTAGTCTTCCTTCCAGACCCAAGAACATTTGCATCCAGGCCCTTAAGCTGCTGAGGAAGCCTTAGACAGGAAAGAGTGGGAGGAGCCTGCCTCGAGGGAGAGCAGAGTTTCTGACATCTGAGGAACTGTTCGTGAATTTGTTTTCAGTCTTCAAAAACCATTCTGTTGAGGAATCTAACTCATATGACCCCTAAAGTGAAATGGTTGGTGTTTTCTCCTGCTATACTCCCATATTTAGATTGATGATGAAAATGAGGATGGTAGCTAATACTTATATAGTGCTGCACATTGTTCTGAGTGCTTTACTTAGCTTATTATTGTGTATGTTAACGTATTTAATCCTCACAACAACCTTATGCTTTACTTATTATTTTGTATATTAACTTACTTAATCCTCACAACACCCTTATGAGGTAGATATTATATTGTCCCTATTTTACACAGCAGGAAACTAAATCTCAGAAAAGTTAAGTAACTGGTCCAAGACACATAGCTATTAAATAGTAAATGGTAGAGTCAGATTTGAACCCAGGCAGTCTAGCCTCAGAGTCTATGCCCTTAGCCCTTATACTATTCTCCCATGAAAGCCCATCATATAAAACCATTAAAATGGGCCTTCTAGCTTCACTTTTGGGGAACATCTAGAGCATTCTTTGAGGCAGCCTTTGATCTAGCCAAGGGCCAGTAATTATTTGGCATGGAGGCTGGCTGTCCTGTGCGTTATAAATAACCGACTTTTCTAGCAATCTGATATGTTCAAATTGTCGTGAGCTCAAGAGACATGAAGAGCTGGTGGTAGGACTGTAATACCTAATTACTAATGCCACTTTTTTTATGTGTTTTTTGCCACCTATTGTAGCGTAATATAGGAAGGAAGTGGCTGCTATCGGTGTGTCAGAGAAGTTCTGTCTTAAATAAACTGTCAACCTGGAGATGGAACATAAATGTTAAAATGAAATAATCGTTTTAACAGTTAAACAATATAACCTAACAAGTGATATCAAAGGTCAGTATATGATTAAGTGCCAAATGGGAGGTATAGATAATAAATTCTATAGGAATTTAAAGAGAATCACAGAAGACTTCATGGAAGAGGCAGAGCTTGAGTGAGGCCTTAAATGCTGGGTCACTTTGGATAGGAGGAGGGAAAGGGATGGTTGTCCATATCCTGGGAAGAGTGACAGACTAAACAGGGTAAAGAATTCATGACTGACTTAGACCAGCCTAGCAGACCTGTTGTTCAGAAGAAGCAGGAAATAAGATTAAAGACTTAGATTCAGGTTGGGTTGTGGAAATCTGTGAATCAGGAGATGAGGACTTTTTTTGGTAAGTGCTGTCCCTGTTTAAACTTCCAGACAGACTCAGGTGCTTCTCCTATGCTTCCTCTGCACCTTGTATTTACTTAGAATCTAGCTGTATTTTTAATGTATTATAATTATTCATGTGCATTATACTCCTAAGGCAGGGCTTCTTAACCCTGGCACTACTAACATTTTAGGCTGGATAATTCTGTGTTGTGGGGGCCTGTCCTGTCCTCAAAGGTCTTTGAAGGCACAACCGTAATGTCTTTTTATCCATGTATTATCAACATCAAGGGTGTTTGGAATGTCACCTGCAGACCATTGTTGGATCATGAACCAGTTACCAGTCCACGATAAGATAAATATTGGAAATTGAGAGTAAGCACTTAGAAACTTTTATAGCAATTTAACATTGTCACAGTTTTTAAAATTATATTTTACAAAAATATTGGTCTGCAAAGGATTGAAATGTAAAAGGAAAGGGAAAAAAAAACCCAGTTGGACCTTAGCTTAGATAGTTCATACTGCCTTACATAAATATTTGCTAAATGAATGAAATTTTTGAACAAATGATTATAATGGGAAGTCATTAGAAAATTTTCAGCAGTGGAATAAAGCAGTTAAAGTTAATATTTTAGGGTAAATTGATATGGTTATTCTGTGTGAAAAGGATTGCCCCAGAGAGGAGGTGAACGACTGAATAGTCTGGGAGACCAGTAGACTCTAGGTGTCCAGTTGTGTGGTACTTAGAACCTGGATTGGCGTGGTGGCAACAGGCATGGAAAGGGAAGAAGAGGTATGAAAAAGATTACAAAAATAAAATTGGCAGAATTTGCTGATTAGTTATTGTGAGAGACAGAACTGGAGGTGAGACTCAGGTCTTGTGAGAAAATGTTGGAAATAAGAAAATCAGGAGGACCTAGTTTTGGGGGAATGGGGAATATTATTGCACATATACCACAAAAAGAAACTGAAAGCTGAATAGAAGATAGAGAGGAAGGATTACTGACATTTTAATTTACCGAAGGTTAGTTTCAATCAATGTTTAGAAAGCACACTGTTGACCACTTTTTCTTGAAATACCCTCCTTACTTGGCTTCTCTCATTCCAAGGGTTTCTGGTTTTCCTTTTACGTCTCTGGCTGTCCCTTTCAGTCTCTTTTGTGTCCCTTAAAATGTTGGGGTTCCTTAACCTACTCCTTTCCTCACTCTGTAATTATTCTCCCCAAAATTGATCACATCCATTTCCATAGCTTCAATTAGTATCTTTATGCCATTAACTCTCAAATATGCATATTCTATCTGAGTGTCAGTTTAGAGCTCTGGATTTTTACCAACATGACCTGTTGGCTATCTCATAATCCCACAGTAAGTTCAAAATTAAATGCATTCACTTGCCCCCTCCATCCTCCCTAAACATGCATGTATTTCTATGTTTTCTATCTCTGGCAATGCTCTAGCCAAAAATCTGGACACCTTCTTTAACTCGTTTCTTTCCTTCGCCTCCCATTTCTAGTAAGTCACAGAGTAGACTGTCAGTTCTGCAGTCTCCTCAGTGGCTCTCAAATATGTCCAGTTCTCTCCATCTCCCCCGCCACTCGTCCTTCAGGACACCATTATCTCTTGCCTGAATTGCTCTGTGAGCCTTCAGCCTTGCCCTTCTCTAATCCATCCTCCACACTGTAACTTGGGTGATTTTTATAAAAAGGCAAGTCTGATCCTGTCAACTTCACTGGTTCAAACTCTTTAGCAGCTCGCCTTAACGCCTTACATGGTTTACAAGCCCTGTGTGATCTGGCCCCTGCCAAACTTTCCCACCTAATCTCTCAGCCTCTGCCCCTCCCCTGTCCTCTGGGTTCCAGCCAGCTTGTGCTATTTTCAGTTCCTCTAATTAGCCATGCTACTGCCTCTTACCTCTATATCTTAGGGTACTTTTTCACCATTTTTTTAATCCAATTCCTGTTCATCCTTCAGGCCTCACCTTTGATCTCACTTTTTCCAGAATGCTTTGGTTTTAGTGCTCCTCCTCGTGTGTGTTCCAATAATTCCATGTTATTTTATGCATTATTACATTGTTTTATAATTGCTTATTACATGTCTGTATTCTAAGTCCTCCCTCCATGTCCCTATCCCCACAAACATAATATAAATCCAGTAAGGAACAGACTTTGTTTATTTTGGTCCCTGGTATATTTTCTGCTCCTGGCATGGTGCCTGGCTCATAATATAAGTTTTCAGTAAGTGAATAAATACCAAGAACTTGATTAATCCTGATTGATTAAGTAGAACACTTAGGTAGACCCAAATTCTGCCCTCAAGATGCTTACAGTCTACTTGGGAATAACACTTTATTTGCACATCCCAGAGCAGTACGGTATAAAGCAGAAGGCACATTGTGACCAAATTAGCACAGTAGACCACATGGGAAACCAGCAGATGCATTGAAGGAGTAAAGACTGAGCCATGTCTTTTAAGAGTTGAGCAGATAGGATGTTTATAATTCATTACTAAATCTATCTAGATCCATTTAGATTCTTTCTTAATCTAGGGAAAGACCTCTTATTGGTCCTAAATGGAACTTGACTCCAGAAATAAGAAGGGGAAAGTATTTCGCTTAGCCACTTGTTAGCTACCATTTGCTTCATTGGGAAGTGCCATTCTTATGTAAGAGTGCTGTAACAAGAGTTCAAATTTAAGGGCATCAGGTCAATATTTGTGTGTGTGTGCGAGTGCACACATGCATTTTCTTTTTTACAAATTATAAAAGTAATGCATCCTTATAAAACAACACAGATATGCAGAGTACAAAGTGAAATCTCCCTTCATTTTACCCACTCCAGTTTTACTCCCTCTCGTAGAGGTAATTACTATACGAGATTGGATTGGTGTGAATTTTTTCAGACCCTTTCCTAAGCATTTATACACTGAGGTGTATTTGACAGTATGTACTCATGTAGAGACATGATTTTTATTTCAATAGGATCACACCAATCACTGTTCTGTGACTTTTTTTTAACCTAATAGTGTATCTTGGGCTTTTTTCCATGATCAAACATAGATAACATTTTATTTTTTTAGAAAGATAAATAGTATTGGCGAAATTGTATCCACACAAGCCCTATAATGGTAAATTAGCATTTCTTCCTCGGCAGTAAGAAGGCTCTTGGGCACAGCACAACAAGATTGGCATTGAGTCTCTCTTTACTATTTATCCCTTGTGTGGCCCTGGGCTTCTTAATGCTTCAGGGCCCTGGGCCCTAAACTCTCTGAGCCTTGATACCCTTGCCTGCAACATTATTTATTGGTAGACTTATTGTCAGGCTAGCATTAATGTGTGTAAATTTTCTAACATGGTACCTGGCTGAGTGTACAACACTCCATAGATAGTAGTTAGTTGGTATTATTATATTGCCAAAAGGTGCTTTTAAAGCTCTGTAAAAGGCAAAAATTTATAACCCAATCCTTTTAATCAAATGTTAAGATATGTTTCCTTCTTATCTTAAACTTTCATGACTGTTGAAAATAGTTAACACCTGAGATTATCCTCTTATGCTGTTTTGTAGTTACCCATTTTGAATAGTGTTTGTTGATAAGGTAGTCAAGGGGACACTTAGAGATATTTTTTGTTTGTGAACTCATACTTTGGCTGATTTATATTTATTTTTTATCACATTCCATCAGAGAGGAGCTGATAAATGCTCTACCACTTCTATAAATATTGTCAGTTTCTTATATGTAATATATTGACTCGTAAAAACAACTGTCTTGATAGACACAATAGATAATAGAATGTCAGAGGAAGGGAAGAATTACCAATAGAACAATTAGAATAGAATATTAGCAATAATGTTAGCAAAAAGCTGCGCAGAACTTAAACATTATTATTTGAGAGTACTTCTACCAAGAGTCACACAAGACTTCACTTGGAGTTCCATATGGTTTGTTACTTGGAGCAGTCTACCTTTAATATGTTTAATATATTCATACTTCAAAAAAAAACACCTGTAAGAAACTTGGGTTTTGTTTTCTGCTTTTTAAAGAATTAACATGGTGTTCTTCCAGGTTTTTAAAAGAAGTTAGAGTAAATAGCAATAAATCCCTTTCATATACCATTTTACTAATAGTGTAAAATTTGACACTGAAAGTTATTATGGATAATGTATTGAATACTCAAAGATTTATTTGTGGCTTTGAGTTTTTCACCAACACCTACAGCTTTAATACAGTATCTTTTCTCTGAGCAAGTAATGGTTTGAATCCTATTCTTATTCCAGAGTGACTGAAAATTATATGTAAAGATACACACATCTGTAGCTTGAACTTCTATGCTGTTTACACATGTATTTACTCAAATTTATCCACAATGATATGATTTTTTAAAATGCTTTGATTTAAAAATCTATCTAGAATCCTGTCATGAGGGAGAAATCTCAGTAAGGCTTCAGAGCTGTTTGATGATAACTGGTTACTATAGGATAAATCTATAATTAGTATGCTGGTAATCCACACATTAGAAATATTGAGTCAAATTTCAGATATACATGGAAGAATTATTCTCACATTTTTAGTGCACTCCAGGGACATTTCCATGTTAATCCACAGCTACTCTTTTGCCTGCTACTTTTCCTGTGTTACTGGACTTCTCTTTCTATAAAACTACTTTTTTTTGGTACTTCGTGCTTCTCTCTCTGCTACCTGATTACTTTGGCTTCCTCTGTGACTATTAGGGAGCCAGTTGTGGCTATGATGAGTTTAGAGAAAGGGAGATAGGGAAGACTCACTTAACTGAGTCGCAGATTCTCTGCAGTCTGATCTTCTTTTATCTGGCTATAGCAGGCTCACCAAAGGTGATAGTATTAATAAATGACATAGAACTCAGCTGTTGAAAATTTGGATTTTATAAGTTGTAATGGCTCCAGCTAGGATACTGTGTTAACACAAGGAGAAAAAGATGATAGTTTATTGCCACAGTCAAAAGACTGTAATCTAAAAATGAATATTTTTTAAAAATTGACTGGGTTGGACTTATATTGGAATAATTCTATTTTTAGCAACTTATGAAAGAATTTGAAGAAAAAGATCATTTGAAAGGATAGAAACAGAATGAAAGACATTGGTTAAATTTATTACTTTTATTATCTTACTCAAACACTGTTTTTGCCCCTCTTGCTCTTATACCCAATGTGTTCTGCTTTCAGCTCCTGTCAAGGTGTGAAATTTTCTCAAGAAGATTGTTATCCACTTTGCATCCTCTAATATTCCTCTCTATTACTATGAAAAAATCAAAAGTAGACAGTGTATCTTTAGATACAAATTTAAATGTATTAAAGTAGCTATATATTTGAATCAGAATTAACCATGTTAGAGGGAGATCTTAGAAATAATCTAGTCTAGCATTTCCCAAATTTATTTAAACTTACTTAACAAACATACTTATATAAAGATATACCTATTAATATTCCAAGGAACACCAGTTTGAGAAATGCTGATTTTATCCATGTCATTCTTATTTTGTAGATAAGGACAAAAAGAGTAAGCAACTTATTTAGGCTAAGGTTCTTACTGTCTACTGGGGCTAGAATCCAGGTTGTCTTATTCCCACTCTGGTGCCCTTTGGGCTTCGTGATTCAGCCATTTAAAATGATTTGATTTATTGTTGGGTTTCTTTATTCCAGATTTCACAACTTGGGCATGAAACCGTATTTCCCATTCTCCAGAATAAGCTTCAGTATTTTCTGGAGTCTGAATTTGATTCAGAAAGCTCCTGGCTGCCTTTGGATTACTTCAGGTTCCTCGATGGGCCCCCGGGGTCCAGGGAAAATACCTTTTTTTTTTTTTTAACCTGGTCATCTTCTCAGCTTTTAGAGGGCCAGGGCCTCTTAGGTCCCTGTTTATGAAAATACTTTTTTCTTTTTTTTCAGACAGGGTCTTGCTCTGTCGCCTGGGCTAGATAGTGCAGTGGCGTCATCATAGCTCACTGCAACCTCAAACTCCTGGCCTCAAGTGATCTTCCTTCCTCAGCCTCCCATAGTGCTAGGATTACAGTGCACCACCACACCCGGCCGTGAAAATATTTTTACTAGTTTCTTTAATTGTAGTAATGCATGTTCATTGTAGAAAAATCTCAAAAATACAGATAAATAAAAAGAATAAGACAATCAGTGTAATAAAATTGAAAAAGTATATTACTATACTGGAGTATATCATTCTGCTAGTTTTTGCTATATATAATAATACATATACCCCCAAAATGTGTTTTGCTGTTTTATGACCTGGCTCTGCCCCCCCAGTAAGTTAATAGTTTTTCTTAAGTATTCTTCTATAACATTATTTCATGGAATGATAATGCTATGGTTTATTTAATCAGTCCCCTATAGTTAGATGTATAAATTGTTTTCAATTTTTCACTATTATATACTATGTATGACAAGCATTTTTGGAGCTAAATATTTCTGCACATTCATATTTCTTTAGGATAAATTCCTGGAAGTGGAATTGCTGAATCAAAAAACATTCACAATGTAAGCATTTTTGACATGCACTGCCAAATTTAGACTTCCTTTTTGAAAAGTAAAAATGTTACATAGATAAAAGCAATTACTAAGCAGATACTCTGGAAGAGAGAGAGAAATATAAGAAATATAATGGTTTAATCGGAAGCTGATGGACAGGGTGTCAAGAGACTTGGAGTCTACTTTTAGATTTGTCATTGACTGACTGTGATTTTTGAGTCTCAGTTTCCTCATTAGTAAAAAGGGGAAGATAGACCAGAAATAAAAGCTTTTCTGGAACAGCCACCATATGAATGCCTCATTTCAGTGAAATATGAAGATGTGCACATAGGTTCTGGCAGGGAAGATGCCATGTTATTTGCTCATTCTTCAAGTTTCAGCTTGATTGTCTTTGGAAGATAATGTCACACTTACATCCTCCCAATAGAAGTAATTGTTTTCCTTTTTGGCTTCTCATAGCCCTTTTAAAATTTTGTTTCTGTGTAGTTGTATCTTTGATTTTTAATATTGAGCTACTTGTAACAGAGGTTGTCTTAGTCATCTCATGAAAGAACTTTGCTTAGCATAGTTCTTGGGTGTATAATACTCAGTAAATATCTGTGGAAGTTGAGTGATACCTTGCCTCCATGTCCCCAGTGTGTAAAAGCAAAGAGCCTAGCCTTCTCCTCCTGAGCACTGTCTTTTCCCATTTTGAAGAGCTCACCATCTTTCTTTGGTTTTAGGGGTCTTTTCTATTCAGTAACACAGTGGTTCTCAGTCTTTGGTGTGTATCAGAATTTTTGATGTTTTAGAAAAATACAGATTTGTGGGCTCTGAGTATTAGGCAAAGCTGAGACTCAGCATCATCAGTAGCTGAGCTGTCCCTGGGGTTTTAGCTTTGTCAGGCAGGTTGGTATTCAAGTTCTTGGTCTGCCACTTATCAGATGTGTCTCCAGGCAAAAGTCACTTTACCACTATAAGCCTCTTCTCTAAAAAGAGGGTAAAAATAATACCTAGCTCGTAGAGTTTTTTAAGTGATTACATAAGAGAACATATTAAAGCACTTAGTACAGCTCTTCCCATATCTACAGTTCTGGCCTTGATCTGTAACTTCTTGAGTCCTATGTGCATTTATTATTTACTCATTTCTTTTTAAAATAATATTTATATTTTTTCAACTTTTTGAGGTTAATATGCTCATTATAGAAAAATGAAAAACATAAGAAGCAAAGAACTAAAAAACATCTAAAATCACAAGCAGTTTACATTTTGTTGCACCCTTCTAGTCCTTGTATGTGTATACATATATACATAACTGAGTATACATTTTTTACCTTGTTGAGCTTATATAGTACGTATCATGCTTTCTCACATATCATGAATATTTACTAATGTTCAAGTCCCAAAGCCCTGAGTATTTTGTTACTCAAATCAAAGATACATTTTCTTATTTTTGGTGGGGACAAAAATACCTTAAAAGACAAAACAACCTCTAGAAATACATATTGGCGAAATTACAATTAAATACTGTGTTCACTTAATGCCCAATTTAAAATGAGACACAAAGCAATAGAGTAAAATAAGTATAATGCTTCTTAGACAGTTCAGTATCAGATTTGCACTATTAAAATATTAGCAGAAGTGACGTTTCCATTTAATTGTTTAACAATTCATGTAGTATAACCAAAAGAAATCACCATATATTAGTGGTTATAATCAGATTGTAAATATGGACATATGTGTATACATCTCTTTCTTTACCCTTCTTGCTGCCCCTTCCTTAACAACCCAGTAAGTACTGATATATTCTGCTCAGAGGTAGTTTAACAGTGCCATTTCCAAGATGCTGCTTTTCTATTAATTTTAATGAAAAGAATTCACTAATTGGTTAATTCACTAGCTCTACTTTTATCATCTACTTTGTCACCTCAAAACATTTAGAAAGCTTAGTATTGTGAAATAAGGACTGATAAACATAGGGATTTTACCCAACAAAATCACATATAGATCTATGGTTGCAATTTGAAACTGTCTTCTAGATATAAAGATGCTAGCAAAGAAACCTTCCTTTTGCCTTTCTCCATCAGCTCAATGAATAAGTACAGAACTGTGTGTAGCTCTACAAGGTGGGTTAACAGAGGTCACTCCCAGAAGACAATCCTTCCTAGAAACTCAAACAAAAGGACATTTAAAAAGAGATCATTTTACTACTTCTACTTTCAGCGTTCATTGGGCACTTCTCAGTATCAAGGACTTGTTTGCCTTTTACATACACAGCAATACTAAGTAAATGCACTTGCAGAACAGTGAGTAGATAATCTGCATTTATCTAAAAACACACTGGTGGGGCACTCTTCCACCTGCACTTCCTTTCTCCCCCCACCTCCTTTACCACTCAGTGAGCAAACAAAATGCCACTCAAATAGATGAAGTTTAACAGTTCTAGTCTAAAGGCAGTCATTCCTGTGAATTGACATAAAAGTATTTAAAATGTGTTATTTTACAAAAATTAGATGTTTCAAATGTCTGTGGTATAACAATAGCATTGAATGAATTGTATACATATAACAAAAGCTATAATCTGAAAGTGGATTTTCTAAATATAAACATTAGGGCCAAGAACCCTTCCCCTTCTCACTTCCTTCTCATCATTTTCAGACCAGTGGACAAGTATCAGCATCCAAAAGTTCTTTTCAGAAGACAGTCTTTCCTGTGAATTTTTCAAACATACAAGAAAATTATATAAGGTGTGTTTTAGTTCACTGTCTATTCTTTTGTCAAACACTAGCAACCTCTTTATCATCTAGACAAGATGTAAAATTGGGACTTGTTTGTCCATTGTACATTTGATCCTTGACTTATGATGGGGCCATGACCTGGTAAACCCATTGTAAATTGAAAATATCATAAGTTGAAAGTGCGTTTTCAACTAATGATATTTTCAATTTATTATGGGTTTATCCAGATGTAATCTGATCATAAATCAAAGAGCGTTCCTGAATACATATTGCTTTCACACCTTTGTAAAGTCAAAAATCGTAAGTCAAACCATCGTAAATCAGGGTCGGTCTGTATAGGCTGTATACACAGCAAAGTAAAATGAAATGCACTGAGCATGCAGGACGATGGTAATCTTGTCCAGCTACAGACACATAGCACAGAACCCTTTCTTCCTCGCACTTCCTTCTCCTTCCTCCTCCCTCGATCTTCAAGCCCATATCTGTGCTGATCAAAGACTATATTTTATATAAACTTATGAATTCCTTTTATCTAAGCATTTAGTGATCATTTTTAGATTACCTTTACTATGTATCTCCAGATGCTTTCACCGTCTCCCATAAGAATTCTTACTGAAATGAATTCTTGAAATGTTCAAAACTTCATTACATTGTTTCCTATTCCACAAATTGTTATCTCTTCTCAGTTTCCTTTATTTTCTAGGTCCTTGTTGGAGTCGTGATCTCTCCCCCTTTTCCTTTGCTTTGCATGCATTTGTCAAATCTATTATTGAATACCCCTAAATTTTTTCTGTTTTGTTTTTTGGATCATTTCTTTTTTCTTTTTCATAGCCTTAGTAAATTACACTTACACTACAGTAATAGCCTCTTTATTATCTTCCTAGCCTTTAGTCTCCCTCTTCTTTTCCATGCTGAAATATTTATTTCAAAGTTCACTCTACAGAACTACCTGGTTCTATCAGAGAATATCAAAGGAATTGTGGAATCTTAGTATTGCAAGGAATCTTAAGAATCATGTAGTTCACACACCTGTCTTTTGTTTGAATCTTCTCTACATTTCTGCTGAATAACTTATGCCTAGTTCCTTAGGCTGAGCTTGAATTCCTCCAATGACAGGAAACTCACTCTCTCCTAAGGCTGCATTCCATTTTTTGAATAACTGTAGGTTTAAGTTGAGTCTTCCTTATGTTAAGGTGAGATGTATATCCTTGTAGCTTCTACTACAAGCTCTAGTTCTTCCCCTGAGACTACACAGAACAAGCGTAATCCTACTTCCTTGTGAAAGCCCTTTAGGTATGTGAAGAAAGCTATTGTTGTCCTGACCTCAACTCCCCACAGATTCATCTTTTCTGTAAGCTAATTCTCCCAGCTTGGCTGGTTCTTCCAGCCAGTCCTTTTGGGACTTGATTTTTAGCCTTTTACCATCCTAGTCACATTTCTCTGAACTTTAAGATTTGTTTATATTCACTTTAAGTTGTGAAACCCAGAACTCAGTGGAGTACTGCAAGTGTGGTCCCCATTGTAAAATAGACCAGAACTGTTCATCCTTTGTTCAAATTAGTAGTCTTTTAATGTAGGCTGAAATTGCATTAACATTTTTGACATCTACGTTCCATCTTGACTCATTAAATTTACTGTTGAGTAAAATCCCAAGTCGTCTCTCACAAAACAATATTTCCCCCAGCTGTACTCTAGTACAGAAAACTTACATTTATTATTGATAACTTTTATCTTGTTAGAATAGGTCTTTGCTCTTCTAGAGGTACAACTTGTCAAGGAATAAAAAAAATGTATCCTTATTGGCTTATGATTTCACTGAGGCTATAGAACATATACACTAAAAAATAAAAATAAAAACCTGGGAACTCTTTGAAGGCAACTTAATATACTGTCAGTTATAACTGTGAATGATGTTTATCAAAGTGTCCTCTGGCCTGCATTAGAGTCACCTAATGCAATATTCCACTTCCTCAGTTCCGCTTCCTCAGTTCCGCTCCAGACTTAATAAATTCAGATTTCTAGGAGTGATGCTTAACAAGCTCCACTGGACACTGGTGCACATTAAAGTTTCACAACTGCTACTGTAAGTATTGAAGGATTGAGCCCAAAGGTGTGATCATAGTTAGGTGGTATTAATTAAGGAGGTGATTTCAAGGGACAGAAGAATATGAACTATTAGAGTGAGTAGAAGATCCAGGGTGTGGTGGCTCATGCCTGTAATCCTAGCAAAGTAGGAGTCTGAGGCAGGAGGATTGCTTCAAGTCCAGCCTGGGCAAAATAGCAAGACCCCATCTCAAGAAAAGAAAAAAAAAAATTAGCTGAGTGCAGCTGGTGGTACATGCCTGTAATCCTAGCTACTCAGGCAACTGAGGCTTAAGCCCACAGTTCAAGGCTACAGTGAGCTATGATCATGCCACTGCACTCCAGCCTGGGCAGACCCTCCAGACAGAGCAAGGCTCTGTCTCCAAAAAAAAAAAAAAAAAAAAGGTCCAGGTACAGGAAAAGAAGGAAAAAGTTTTCTGCTAGAGAAGATATTTGCCAGGTTGAAGCAGAGGTCCTATAGAACATCAAGTAAAAGGGGTTTAAAGCTAAGGGACAGAGGGAAAAAAGAAGAAAGGAAAAACTGTAAAATTCCAAAACCAGTAAGGATACATGCTGCCAATTGGCAGCAAAGCAGGACCTGCTATAGAAGAAGCATGATCTTTGTCCTCAAGAATTCATGAAACATCAGGCAACACCCTATGAGTGAGTGTAAAAGGGTGGGGGTGTCAGCAAAGATTAGTTTGGAGAGTTGCTCCACATATCCCATCTTTAGTTCTAGGCTATCTAATGAGAAGATCTGTTAAATCTAAGTTGACTAATTTGGATATAGACCAGTCAGGTGGCAGACATCTTGCACAGCTGCTTGGTGCTCAGGGCATAGGCCGTTTTCACTTTGTCATCACAGAACTCAGAGTATTCTTGGCATTTTAAAGTTGATGGGGCAACAGCAAGTCTCTACTAGACAAAATGATGCCCAGAAAATGGATGATCAACGACTTGACTGTCTAAATGGGGTCAGGAGTAGTAATCTTAATCTTAAATATTTCCTTTTCTTAAAGATTTGATAAGTGCACAGATAAGCAAATTGTAGATGATAAGCTATTTTAGATGCTGATTGACAGACTTTTTTCTTTTTTTTTTTTTTTAATACTGATTATCAGTGTGTATGACTGACAGGTTTTTGGCCCTCCTGTATTATGAGTTGGTGGAGGTTATGCTCCAAGTCTTTATTGCTTGGCTGGGAAAGACAAAATTGTTTCTTAGACTAAATAATCACATTGTACTACTAAAATGGTAAGTCAAATAGAACTAAGAAAATACTCATGACTGTAGTTCCAATTAACAATTTTTAAAAGAACTGGAAGAGAAGTTGAAATTATGAAAACTTTAAATCAAAAGATCAAATATTAATATTAATTTGTGATTGTATTTTCTATAAGTGCGTGCACTATTTAAAATTAAGCATTCAAATCTGATTTGTACACTGCATAGAGAAACTTGCAAGACTTATGAACATGTCCTGACTTGCCACTAGTCTTTTGATAGCCTCTCTCTTTGGCAAACATGGCTATTCTGTCTGCATTTGAACTGGAAGCCACTTGGGATTTCCCTTTAAACATCAGTCATTGTTCAAAACCCACTTCATGGTTCTTTGTCTCTTTATAAATCATGTTGCCAACAAAATGAATTAAACACTCCTATCTTGATGCTAATTTGACAGAGACCAGTTCTAATTTTGTATCATTCTGCTTTCTCTTATATAAAATTAGGGTTTACCATAGTGTTTTTTTTTGTTGTTGTTTTGGAGTTTTTTTGAGGCAGAGTCTGGCTCTGTCACCCAGGCTAGAGTGCAACCTCAAACTCCTAGGCTCAAGCGATCTTCCTGCCTCAGCCTCCCAAGTAGCTGGGACTACAGGCCCACACCACCACGCCTAGCTAGTTTTTTCTATTTTTAGTAGGTCTCACTCTTAGGCTGGTCTTGAACTCCTGGCCTCAATCAGTCCTCCCACCTTGGTCTCCCAAAGTGCTAGCATTATAGGTGTGAGCCACACCTGGCCTTGTTTGTCATATTTTTTTCCCCTCTTGAATACCTAAAAGTAGACTGACAATTTTTCCTCAGTGCAAGCTTGCCTCTAGTAACATTTGAGAAAACAAAGAAAATTTACTACTTTGTAAAATAGAAGAGCTTGGCAAAGACAAATTTGTCACATTTTTAGATAATGTTTCGAAAGTTGTAAATAGTAAACATTGCTGTTTATTCCTTGTGTTGCAGAAGTAAGGCTATGTATTTTTTATTGAGCTATTTTAAGAAAAGAGATTACAGTTAGTATATTACATATCTTATAAATATTTTCATGTATCATTTTAATCAGTGGGGTTGGATATGCCTATCATAGTGGATAAAGTCCTATTTTATGTAGACTTTCAGATCAGAAATTACTTTAAGCTGTTTGTAGCATACACCTTAAGGTCTTTTAAAGTTCTCCCCACCAAAGTTTGTGTTCTCCCCATCCAAATTTTGTATGTTGTTGGAGGATTGAGGATTTAACTAAGAGTGGTAGCTAAAATTAAGATGAGAAAGAATACACAGGTAATACTAATCTACCTCAAACTAAGAGGCAAAGAATCGGCTTCAGTGATCTAGCATTGCAAATACACTTTTGGGTGACATACCCAGAAATTGCCCCAGTTTCTTTCAGTAGAACCAGGTCATCCTAGGTGAGTGCAAGCAGAGCAGGGTATGTGCTTTCTAAGAAAGGGCAGTGGCAGCTTTTTAATATCTGGCATTTAGGGACAATGAAAATGGTTGCAGTTGGGAAGGTAAAGGGGAACTTAGGAAAAGAAATATACTTTAACAGGTGTACATGTGGAACTATGGTAGCTTGGCTTTTATAAATGGGTTTACATGTTGACTCTAAATGAGCTTGGAAAGCTAGAGAAATTGGTATGAATTGACTCTGTCTGAGGCATAAGAGAAGCAGGCAAAATTGATAGTGGTCCAGCTGGAAGGGAGGTTCACTATAAAAAAATCTGACTTATCAAAACCTAGTAAAATTTTTGTGAAATTGCTGTGGTTTAACCCATTTACTACTATGTTAATTTGGAGCTTGAGCTTCATTAATGGAATGGGTACTATAATTTGCAAAGTTCAGGTGACAATAGTGTTAGATAAAATTTTAAGGGGCCAGATGATCACAACTGTCAGTTTCAGAAGGAATTTGGTAAGTAAAATAGTCATTTATTTCCAAGCTTTATGGTCACCTAACTGTGATCTAATTCCCACATACTAGTTGGGAGTCTGGTTCCGTTTTATCACTCATCTAAAGCAAGATGATAAAAGAAGCTAATATTAATTAATAGCCAATATTTATTAGCTCTCACTATGTACCAGAAAGTATGCTAAGTGCTTTATGTGCAATATACTTTATCCTCATAATAACCTATTGAGGTAGTTACTATTACTATTTCCAGCTAGTAAGTGTAAGAACCAGGATTTGAATCTAGGCAAGCTGACTCCAGAGCCCCCACTTTTAACACAGTACGTAAAACTGAGTTTATTTAACACAAAATACTGTCCTTTATTCTGAGATAATGTCTACCCTTTGATACTAAAATGTATTTTCCAATATCAAATGGTGGTGATAGATGATGTCAGATTCGATTTTTTTTTTTTTTAAGAAATCTTTACCTTGCAAAATAAAAACTAAACAATCCAATGACAGCACTTTTCCCCACTTTTTAAAAAAAGTTCTTTTGCTAGTTTGTGAAATCCAAGTCTGAGAACTACCGGTCAGAAAAGTGGGGCTCTTAGTAATTTTTAATGTTCTCTAGAGGTTTTCACCTGATCTATTTTCTAATTCCCTATTTAATCCGTTCAATCCTCACTTATCTTGCACCTGACCACAAATCATACTTTCAGCCTTTTTGGCAAATATCTATTGTGAAACATAAAGTGCAGCTTTGTAGTTCGAAATTCTAGGAAATCATTAAACATGCTTTATGGCAAGGGGTCTAGAATGAGATACAAATCAGTCTTATACGAAATTCTTTATAGAATCGTCTTATATATAATGTTCCAATGTCTCATTCACTTAAATACTTAGTAAACAATGGTATTATCTTTTGCTCTCTTTATTTCTTTCACATCTTATATTATACCTTCACTAATAACTATCACATAATGACATATTAATAAACATTAATACTTGTTATTGTCACTAACATTTGGAGAACAAAATGTGAGTGAATGAGGATTGCCCTGCTAGAGAGAATGAACAGGAGAGCCAGATAAAAAGCTGTCTGGCTTATTTGCTCCTCCTAAGTGCAGTCTTCTGTGTGTTTCATTTATCTGTGTTTTATTGGTGACTTTAGCATCTTTGTTATTGATTTGTTCAACAGTATGTTCTCACAGTTTTTTGGACCTCTCCTTCCATTAAACTTTCCCTTTAGTCCACCTCAGCCACCTACTCTTTGGTTATACCCAAGACTTTGCCATTGCCAGTAACCACACCACTTTTGGGGTCTCAGATTTAAGCATCCTGTTCTCTAGCTACCTCTCATTTTTCCTTGTTTACTTCTAACATTTCTCCCATCCCAACCCCAGCAAATTGGATCCCACTACAACCTCCAGTTAATTTACTCTAGCTCTTGCCAGTGTTTTTGTCCCCTCTTTCCTCTTCACTCAGCTTAGGCTGCATGGTCTGTCACGTTTATTCTCTTTGCATGTACCCTTAGCAGCCTTGCTTCTCATCTTCTATGTGTGTCAAAGCCCCGAGTGTTTCTCAGCTACTTGCCTACTCTGTGCTGGTACTCTGGCTGTTATATATGTCTTAAGAAAAACACAAAACCATGGTGTCTGATCTCACTTTAAATTTATGAACTAAATCTCAAATGGGCCCTCAGTATCTCTTGGAATACATATTCCTGGTATTCCTTCTGTATCTCCCTAGTATAATCAATTTATTCTCCTGTTCTCTGAGATTACTAACTCTTCACTCTCCTCAAAACTCCAGCACCACTTCTTCCCTTCCTCCATCCTCACCAGTGGCTGATGACCTGGAATCTTTGTTTCACTGAGAAAATAGAAGCAATTGGAAGAGAAATTCCTCATCTTCCCACGGCAAAATGTGTCATTGGTTGAATGAGAGAAAGAATATGATACCCTGGAACTTCATTTACTCCTCTATTCAAATACAATTAGCAACTTAAGTTCCAAAACCATATATATAAATTTATTTTTGGCCATTTTGGATTATGCTTTTCACTACCACCATCCTTTCTGTTACTGTAACCAAGAGTTGTTAATAGGTTTGTGTCTCATCCATATAAAAAGCAGGTATTGTTTAGAAGATGATTAATAGGAACAGTTAGTAAAACAAGCAATCTTAAGTACTTGGATACAGGAAATTAAGAGAAGAAATGCTTTTACTATTAGCCCACAATAGTCCTTACTTACATAAGTTAGGAGGGAGAAAAGATGAGAATGACTTAGAAATGAAGATTAAAGCCTCAAACTTTGTGGAAAACAGAGGAAAAAAATTTGAGAACAGTCACATGATAGTTCTTACCTCACACATTTGATGGGAAAATTAGATAATAGAATTGAGCTATATAAGTATGTTGACTTCAAATTAACTCAATCCTGTTATTTACCTCATGTTGTTAATCCTTAAGATTCAGTTTTGAAAAAAAGAGATGGTTAAAACCAAAACAGTCAAGATTCTTATGCCAGATTGGATGAAATTTATATTTATAGACGTGAGTAAGAATCTATACCTTACTTAACACCATGAATTGCTTATAAAAATACAACAAAAAGGGTGGTCCTTTGATGACCTGAATCTCATATGCTGAGTTCACTTACATAATGGCATCTGTCTTCTCAGGCCCATTTCCCCACACATTTTCCCAATTCCCCATGTTCTTTCCAAACCATTACCATGTTTCCCAATATCCTCTCCTCATCCCCCATTTTGTAGATGACCTCGCTCCTGCTCCACACAGCAGAACCTGTCAGGCATATCCTCTACATTCTCCTCTTCTCCCCTTTATTTAACTGATCTTAGAAACAGAAGTGTCTTTACAAGCTCTCTCCCTATATCCCTCCACTGTTTTGCCAGAGTTCCTGAAAGTGTGATCTCTGTACCTGCTTACACTACTAAGCTTTCTTCTAAGTAAAAGGAAGGGACCTCAACCCCAAATACTCTGACCATGATCATGATCTGTGGCCCAGATCAACATGATCTTCCTGATTTCTAAATCTAGTGGCCTCTTTCCAGGCCTCATCCACTGTCTCTGCAGCATTTGTCCCTGTTGTCACATTTCTTTGCTTAAAACTTTTCATATGCCCAGAGCAGGCATTCAAAAATATTGAAGCAGTTGTTCTGATGTCTCTTCTGAGTTTTCAGCCTGTATTTTTAATGGGCATTACTGCCAGAATCTCAAATGCCTTTTAGCCTAAAACAAGTAATGGTTTCCTCTCTTCTCCAAACTGGCTCCTCTTCCTCTTGCTATCTTATTGGTATCCCAAAATTATCATCATTTTATCCATGTGCCCAGATTAGATACCTTGAGGTCATCCTTGACTCCTCTTCCTTCTTTAATTTCCATTTGGTCTCTAAGCTCTGATGAGTATCTCCCACATCTTCCTTTCTTCTCCTATTTCCTGTGACTGTTGCCTCTTTTTATTACTAGTTCTTGTCTGGATTATTTCAGTAATATATTCAGGAGTTTTTAATTTAGATTCCATGGATGGACCTGAAAGGATTTAAGAATCCTCTCAAATTGTATGCAATTTTTTTTTTTTTTGAAGAGACTCTGTTGCCCAGCCTGGACTGCAGTGGAGCGAGCTTAGCTCACTGCAGCCTCAAACCGTCCTCCCACCTCAGCCTCCTGAGTAGCTGGGACTATTAGGCGCGTGCCACCATGCCTGGCTAATTTTTTCTAAAATTTTTTTAGAGACAGGGTCTTGCTATGTTGCCCAGGCTGGCCTGAAACTCCTGGCGTCAAGCGAGCCTCCCTCCTCAGCCTCCTGTATACAAATTTTTTGTACCTGTGCATTTTTTCTGGGGAGGTCCATTAGACTATTCTGTGGGAAAGAAAGTGAGAAATAGAATGAGAGAATGTGACAATTTAGATCAGTTCCACTGATTTCGCCTTCTTCCATACCTGCCCTTTGCTATTTAGTTCACTAAACCAGGCGCTGATCTCTGAGTAGTGAGGGGGCATGTAAAACATTAAGAAAAAAAGTAGCAGTAGTCGGTACAGCTCAGCAGTCAGTCCAGCAGCCAGAGATCAGAGGCTCCCCAATATCAGATCTAGGCTTTAATGTCCAAGAGAAGCTCAGGAGAAAGCTGGGGCATCAGCAGGGGTAGGTGGGTATCCTTTGGAGGCCTCTGGGCCCATTTGTTCATGCGCTTCCAGAGGACTTGAGGGGTATGAAAACATAACTGGCAAAAATTCAGAGTCAGCTAGTGAGTCATCCCCAGAAAAAGGTTAAGAACATTCTTCCAACTAGCCTTCCACGCTCTGCCTCTTTGTTCTCTAGTTCTTCCTCCATTAAAAGCTAACCATGAGAGTTAGCTTTTAAACACATATCTCATTGTGCACCTTCCGTGATTAATCACCTACACCTAAAAGAGGATTAGATTAATCGCCTAAAAACATATGGTTTTAATTACCTACAAAACAAGTTAAAAACTCATGGGCATGGTTCAAGGCCTGCCAGTTAGGAACCTGCCAGCCTCATCTCCAGGCACTGCCCTCTCCTCACCTCTAAGGCTCTGGCCACAACAAGTTACTGCTGGATGTTTTGAGAGAACAGCATCTATGTCCATTTTCCTATGCCTTTGATCATGCTAGTCTCTCTCTTTGGGGTGCCATTTCCTCTCCATTGCCCAGCCATGAACCTCCTACTCATCCTTCCAGCCTCGATTGAATGTTACCTCTTCCCTGGTGTCCCTAATTTTCTGGCAGAATCATTCTCTCTTGGAAAGATTCCAAAACGTTTCATACATATCTCTGATGATGTCATATAATATTGTAGATAACCTATTTTTATTTCTGTGTTTCCTCCTAAGGCAGGAATGCCCTACAGGTAGGGACTGTCTTTTTCATGTTTGTATCCTTAACATCTACCTTAGCACCTAGTCTAAACAGGAGCTTAATACACTTTTGTTGAATGGAATTAGTTATAAAGAGTTTTTATGACTCATTTAAAATTAGAGACCAATGCTTATTTAATAAGTCAGAATAGGCTATAATAATAA
Source organism: Daubentonia madagascariensis (assembly GCA_023783475.1). Lineage (NCBI taxonomy): Eukaryota > Metazoa > Chordata > Mammalia > Primates > Daubentoniidae > Daubentonia > Daubentonia madagascariensis. The sequence goes on from JAKFHU010000487.1 coordinate 17,671,021, forward strand.
TAGTAACGACAAAGTCCCATTTCCACTGCTTATTCAAGTAACTACTTCCTTTATACGTGTGGATTTTGAAAGTCTTTACATGTCAGTGTATTTTTTTGATGTGCTTATTTGAGATCCTAAAAGAATTATAGTTCTAATGCAGATTATAAGATTAGAGCTTCTATGACATTCCTATTGATGTTTTATTGATATATTTGATCATTTCAGAGATCTATTATTATATATAGTAAGCTCCATGGATATGTATTTTATCTCTTTTTCTCTTAACCTTTATGGTAATATTTTGTGAATTGTTTATTTTATAAGAGCTGAGTAAATTTAATTCAAAACACATTAAATTGAATATTTTCCTTGTACAAAACCCGTGTTACAAAGTTAAGATTCTAGTATTTATATATTATTTAGTTTGTTTTGCTAAATTTGCAAAGTCTCACTCATTGCAAATGTGTTTTTTAGGTATTTAAATTAGTTCAGCTATGAAAGTAAGCATTGTTCCATAAATTGAGCTTCAAATACTTTTTAAAAATGGTCTTCTCTCCCTTATATTCTTTGAGTTTTGTAAGAAAGAAATTGACAATTTTTTGCTTACATATTGCGTGCTAGGCATCATGCTGGGTGTTTGCGATTGAGGACTGATGAGACAGCGCTTGCCTGTGGATAGTCACAGTCTAACAGAAGAAGGATGTGAACAAGTAATTGCAATGTAAACCTTGGAGACAAGGAAGGAAAACTCCTGCTTTGAGAAATGGGGGTGAGGTTGAGAATGACTGCATCTGCTCATCAGTTTACAGAGAAGCAGAGAGCTGAAGGGAGTTCGTGCCTGACAGCTTTTTTTTGTTTTTTATGTTTTTTTTTTTAAATATGTGAAGTAGGAATCTAGGTCATCTCTAAGAATTTATGGCATGGAGTAGCTCTTGAGAAGAGAAGAATGGTGAAGATCTGGATAATTAATAAGGAGAATTAGAGATAAGCTAACAAAAACAAGTAAAGGGTCACATGCAGTATTGAGAAAGCAGTGAGAGTAGGCCTGAAATTGGATAGTATGAAATTGTGGGGATATCAGTGAGCACAGTGGTGTAGTTTTCTCACGTGTGCTCTGTGGGCAATATGTAGGTACAATAAAGCCATATTGTGGTGAGGGCTCATGGGATGGTTATAACAGAAGTATAAAAAGGCCAGGGAGTTAAGAGTCCCTCAAAGAAAGTATGGTTTCTTACAGAAGGAAGTGTGGTTAAGAGGAAATTGATAAACTTGGAGAAAGTGAGGAAGTCAAGAAACTGGAGATGAGGATAAGGCCTGATATTTTGTAGGCTCTTGGCAAATCTTCATTTTCTCCTTTTTGGTTCTCTTCTCCTGGCCTGTTTCGCCACCACCACCACCACCAGCCTCTGCTATGGTTTATACGTATGAATAGTTTCAAATCATGATGGTAACAGTTGGTGTGGAGGGTAAAATTAGGAGCCAGATTCCAAAGTTCTTATCCAGTTTGTCCCTGGGACTTAGATGCTGGCAGTGCTTGGTGGTTTTGGCCTCTAGGAGAAACTCAAGGCTTATCCCCTTATCTCTCTGCCACTCATGCTTGAAGGATGGGTGAAGAGCCAAAGGCATTTTATTGGGCCATGGTTCTTGGGGCAGAGGTTTACTCTGTGATGAGAAGGGTTAAGACTCTGAGCCTTTAAGGGTTTCTGCTAAATTTCCTTCTCCCTGCAAGCTTAGCCATAAGCACAGATCTTATTTCCAAGGACTCAAAAGGGAGTCTTTTCTTGGCATAAAGATAAAAGGAAGTAAGGACCATACTGACAACCCAAAGGGTCTTCCTCCTCAGGATCTAAAGTTTCTAGTAGAGTTGTTTGTATCTTGTAATTTATTTCATGTGAGTTATCAAATGTATTGTACTTTTTTCTTAAAAATATACTTTTTTTTTTTTTGAGACAGAATCTCACTCTGTCACCTCATCTAGAGTGCAGTGGTGTCATCATAGCTCACTGCAACCTCAAACTCCTGGACTCAGGTGATCCTCCTATCTCAGCCTCTCAAGTGGCTGGGACTACAGGCACATGTCACTGCGCCCAGCTAATTTTTCTATTTTTAGTAGAGACAGGGTCTTGCTCTTGTTCAGGCTGGACTTAGACTCCTGAGCTCAAACAATCCTCCCCCTTCAGCCTCCCAGAGTGTGAGGATTATGGGAAGATATACTTTTTAATGCTTTCGTTTTAAATAAGGACAAACCATTTTCCATGGAAACATACTATTTATATTGCATTTTCAGAAGTTTTCTTTTTCATCCGTAGTTATGAGTGTAACACTGAAATCTAATTATCCATTATTTCAGAGTGCTTTTTTGGGTGTAGTATAAAGAAAAAACTCATCAGAAAGGAGCCATGCATCTTAACTGGGAAACTGCTAGAAAAGTGAGAGTCCCTAACGTGAGGAAACAGAAACCACAAGTCATCTTCATCTTAAGAAATGGAGTAAGCGCTTATGTAGAGTTGGCTAAAGAAATCCTGGGGAGTCTAGATCATCAGTATTGCTAGTTTGGATTGTTAATGGTACTTTAAGACATTTAGCTGTGCTTGCCTAGAAAATAATTGGATACTACTCTTGAAACTTCTTCATCTGGGTTGCTCTGAAGAAGCATGTACCTCACTTGATATTAGTCATACGAGGTAAGACATTCAGCTTTATCCACCAAGTCTGTGGATATCCATTGGGATATCCATCAGGATCCTTTGTCTTCCTTCATACCCATCTAACTCAGACATATTTGCCCTTTGTTCAAGTGCTTATATTGACAGGTAGACCTGTTATTCTATGACTAACGTATAGTTTCTAGAGCCTACTGTTTTATAATAGATTTGTTTTGGGTTAGATTTGCCTAAAAACAAATCTTTTTTTCCTCTGACCTTAAAGTAAAAGATAATGAAAATAAGTAATATTTCCTAATTAGACATTTTCAGAGCTAAAAGTGTTTGTTCTAAATGATAGCTTGAATATACTTTTCAAAAGACCTTTAACCAGCAGCTTTTCCCCCTCAAACATTAATACTGTTATGGAAATTGTTTCTGGATTTTCAATTGTTTATTCATGTTCATGGCATGTGGATATTAATATACGTAAATGGCATTGTGGCATCACTGTTTTTTTTTCCTAAAGTGCACATGAAGAAGAAAGAAAACTTTCTCTTAAAGTCTTACTTGGATTTTACTTAGTTGACATAAGACTGTTTTCTTCTCATTTTCAGGTTGTAAACATGTTAAAGGCATCCTGTTATATGGACCCCCAGGTTGTGGTAAGACTCTCTTGGCTCGACAGATTGGCAAGATGTTGAATGCAAGAGAGCCCAAGGTGGTCAATGGGCCAGAAATCCTTAACAAATATGTGGGAGAATCGGAAGCTAACATTCGTAAACTCTTTGCTGATGCTGAAGAGGAACAAAGGAGGGTAATGTGAATATAAATATAATTTAGTAAAAGTTTGTTATCACTTATATGATGAGTGAGACCCAGAGTTACGGAGGCAAACTTGTTTATACTTTGACCCATATTTTGAAACAACTTACAGGTAAAATTTATTTAGTTTTGTGTGGCAGTACACTTGGGCTTGTGGGGGATTTATATGATGTGAGGAGATGTCATTACCCACATGCTCATAATACAAGGACAGATGATTGTATAAGCCAAAAGTTTTGCAAAAATAGGTCATGAATGTTTTCAGATGACACTTGTATTCTACATTGCTTCCAGAGATGTGAATTCATTTATCCTTTGGAAAAGCCAGTTCTGGAGGGAGCTGCTAAAAAGCTAAGCAGCCCTTTTGACAGGCTAGTGGGAGTAAAAGGGGCAGAGATTAGAGCCCATGGCCCCCAAAGAGGGAACACCTAATGAGCACACCTCATTTTGAGTCAGGACCCTGAAGGGCTATACCATAGGAGCAAGGGTTAACCAGGAGTCGACATACTCTCACAGAGGCTACACATCATGTCAGTCCCTAAAATTAGTTTGAGGGTTCCTAAATTGCTAGTGTCCCCAGGCATCTGGCAAAATCGTAAATCCTTCCTGGAGGAAGGTAGTATCATGTAAGGTCACAAATTATTTCTACAGTTTCAAATCAATGTCTGGCTTATAATCAAAAGCAACTGGATACACAAAGACCCAAACAATATGAAGAAAAAGAAACAAAAGATGATAGAAACATGGCCTCCAGATATTGGAATTTCCTATAGAGACTTTTGAAATAACTAACTTATCACGTTTGAGGAGATAAAAGACAAGACTAAGAATTTTGGGAGAACACTGAAAACTGTAAAAAGACAAACAAATGGAAATTCTGGAAATGAAAAAATCAGTAAGGGAAATTAACTCAAGTGAATGTGTTTCAGATCAAACACCTCTGAAGAGAGAATTAGTGAACTGAAAGATGTAAGATGAAAATAACCAGAGACAAAGGATGAAAGCAATTAAGAAAGTAAGGCAGAGAAAAAATACCATGAGAAGGTCTGATGCATATATTTAAAGTTCCAGAAAGGCAAGAGAAAGAGGATGGGGCAAAAGCAGTGTTTGAAGAGAAAATGGTTTAGAACTTTTAAAAACTGATGAAGAACATTAGTCCATAAATTGCAGAAGTGGTATGAACCTCAAGCAGGAGAAATACCAAAGTCCACATCGATACATCATTGTTAAACGGCTGAAAACCAAAAACAAGAGAAAAATCTTAAAAGCAGCCATAGAACAAAGAAAGATTACCTTTAAATAAGCAACAATTAGCTAGCAGCTGTCTTCTCAACAGAAATGGTGGAAACAAGAAGTCCGTTGAATGCCATTTTTAAGGGGCCGAAAGAAAGTAATTGTCAACTTAGAATTTTATATCCAGTAAAGGAAGTGTATCATACTACTGTACAATGGACTACTAGACAGTAATGAAAATAAATAGCCTATAGCTATATACAGTTGTGAATCTCATAAATGTTAAGCAAAAGAAACAAGGTAAAAAAAGAATACAGGCCGGGAGTGGTGGCTCACACCTGTAGTCCCAGGATCTTGGGAGTTTGAAGCAGGAGGATCGCTTGAGCCCAGAAGTTCCAGGCTGCAGTGACCTGTGATCACGCCACTTAGCTCCAGCCTAGGGGACAGAGTGAGACCCTATCTCAAAAATGAATGAATGAATGAGTGAATGCCGGATGCAGTGTCTTGTGCCTGTAGTCCCAGCTATTTGGGAGGCTTTAGGTGGGAGGAACACTTGAGCCTAGGAGTTCCAGCCTGGATGATAGCAATTCATTGTCTCTTTAAAAAAAAAAAAGAAGAATACATACTGTATGAATCTATTTATATAAAGCTCAACTAAAATACAGTGTTTAAGGAAAAAAAAAGTAATTGCCATAAAAATCAGATTGTGGTTACCAGTGGGGAAAGATTGGGGAGGAGTGCTTGGGAAGGGTTGAGAGGAGGTGCTCTCAGGATGCTGGCAACGTTCTGTTCCTTGTTATGTTTTCATGGATGTTCATTTTGTGACAATTCATTGAGGAATATATTCACATTTTATGAACTTTCTGTGTGTGACATTTTGCAATTACTTTTTTTGTTTTTGTTTTTTTTTTTTTTTGAGACAGAGTCTCACTCTGTTGCCTGGGCTAGAGTGCTGTGGCATCAGCCTAGCTCACAGCAACCTCAAATTCCTGGGCTCAAGCTATCCTCCTGCCTCAGCCTCCCGAGTAGCTGGGACTACAGGCGTGTGCCACGACGCCTGGCTAATTTTTTCTATTTTTAGTAGAGACGGGGTCTCGCTTTTGCTCAGGCTGGTCTCGAACTCCTGAGCTCGAGCAATCCTCCCGCCTCAGCCTCCAAGAGTGCTAGGATTACAGATGTGAGTCACCACGCCCAGCCCTGACAGTTTGCATTAAAAAGTTCAAAAAAGGTAAATTTTAATAAGAATTCACTATATAAAACACCAGTAATAATGATTAATATGGGTTTTTTTTTAAAGGATAGAACTATAATATGGACCAAAACATTTGGGAAGTAGATTAAATCCATGTAAGATCCTTGTATTATTTGGGAAGAAGATAGTAATATTAACTAACATGAAACTTTAAGTCAAATGTGCACGTGCAAATTGCATAAAACCCTCAAACTTTTCCAAAGCATGGGGAGGAATTGGGAAAGGAACAAAGAAAACTCAAATACTTTAGAAGGCAAGAAAGGAATAGCAAGACTCAAAGAAAACATGATAATACTAAAAACACAACTTTAAAAAATTTTTCACTTATAACAGCAATCAGAATATAAAGTGCCTAGCATTAACTGTAACAGGAAATGTACAAGACTTAAGGAGAAAATTGTAAATGTTTTTGAAAATCTTTTTTTAAAGAGCTAATAAGTAGTAAGATATAAGATAAGATACTCATGTATAGGAATACTGATAATATAAAGGTGACAGTTCTGCCCATATTGATCTACAAGTTGAGTACATTTCCAAACAACTGTAACAGGAATTTTTTGGTACTTGACAACTTGATTCTAATTTTTTTTTTTGACGCTTTAATAGCCATGAAAGTTTTGAACCGTAATGAAGATTTATTTTATCAACTATCAAGACTTACTGGAAAGCCATAGTAATCGGAACAATGTTATATATTCATGCAAAGTCACACCAAGGAAACAGATTAGAACACAGGAAGGAAGAGCTTGTTACACGACAAGTAATGATACAAATCAGAGGGGAAAGAATAGGCTATTCTGCAAATGGGACTGAGATAATTGGCTATCAGTTTGGAAAAAGATAAAATGCAATCCCTATCTCACATCATAAAAGTTATAAAATGGATTTATTTTTTTAAAAAAAACCCTAAAACTTATAGGAGAAAACTTTTTTAGAAGAAAAACAGGCAAAAACCTTTAAGATTTGAGGATACGGAAGAATTTCTTTGTTAAGATATAGAAAGCAAATCCATTAAAAAAATATTAATTTGGCTACATTAATATAAAGAAAATTCTGTATGAAAAATTACACTAAGTACCAATGTCTCAAACTGAGAGATGTTTACAATGTATATAATCACGAAGAATTGGCATCCTCAATAATAAAGTCTGTATAATAAGTCCTGTATAATAAATAAGAAAAAGACAAACACCACCATTAAAAACAACTGTCAGAGGGAATTCTCAGAGAAAGAACCCAGTTGAAGATAAGCAAATGAAAAGATGCTCAGGAAAATGCATAATAAGTGAGATATTATTTTATAACCTGGCAAAATTTACCAAGTCTGGTAACACCAAGAGTTTGTGAGGTTGTGGAGAAACAGTCTCATATTCCTTGCTAGTTGGAGTATAAATTAGAAGAATATACCAAGTGGGTAATATCTTACAGTTTAATTTGACAACATCTTACAAAAGTGAAGAGGTACAAACCCCATGACCCATGAGTTCTACTTCAAGATAGCTACCCTTGAGAAACACTCTTGCACTTTTGTACAAAATGATGTGAACCAGGATGTTGATTGCTGTGCTATTTATAACGGGAGGAAAAAAGAAAGTTCTTGACTATTCCTCGGTAAGAAATGGAATATCATACAGATATTAAAATGAATAATAGATTTTTATGGAACAATATAACATTCAGAAATATAACATGTCATGTTTTTTTTGAATCTAGTAAGCTTTACTAAATCTAATCTACCCTGTCATATTCTACTTTTTCTTTCTTTCTTTTTTTCTTTTTTGGAGACAGGCTCTTGCTCTGTTGTCTGGGCTAGAGTACAGTGGTGTCATCATAGCTCACTGCAACCTCAAACTCCTAGTCTCAAGTGATCCTCCTGCCTCAGCCTCCCACGTAGCTGGGACTATAGGTGCATGCCACCACACCTGGCTAATTTTTTTTATTTTTTGTGGAGACGTGGTCTCCCTATTGCCCAGACTGGTCTTGAACTCCTGGCCTCAAGCAGTCTTCCTGCCTCAACCTCCCAAAGTGCTAGAATTACAGGCATGAGTCACTGTGCCTGGCCTAAAATAAATTTTAAATATTACCTTTATAGTAACTCTTTTAATACTTTAAGTCTGGTTGTTGGGTGCTTAATTGTTTCAATTTTAGAAACAATAGGTTTTCTTCCCTACATTCCAGGTCTTGTTCATGTTCAGGTCTCCGACCATCTCGGCCTCATTGGTTCCAGCAGTCATGGGTCTTGGTGGGTTGGTGCAAGTGCAATAACTGATTTCAACTCTTCAGAGAGTCCCACGACCAATTCAGTTTTACAATTTATCCCTAATACTATAATTTTTTTCTGCTTCAAATATCTTTTTAACCCTCAGTATACCAAAAAAAATAGTCATCACCATTCACTATGCCAGTTGAATGAATGAACTTCTAAAAAATTATTTTATTTTTAAGTTTTTTTCCAAATAATTTACAAACATAAGAATAAAGGCATGGTAAAAAACTATTAAAATATTAAATAAGAACTTACATATAGCAAACCAAATTTTATTCCATTTTTTCCTGGTTTTGAAGGCATATACAGGTTGAGTATCCCTTATTCAAAATTCTGCTTGGGACCAGAAGTGTTTGGGATTTCAGTTTTTGGAATATTTGCATGTACATAATGAGATATCTTGGGGATGGGACCCAAGTCTAAACATGAAATCCATTTATGTTTCATACACACCTTATACACATAGACTGAAGAGAATTTTATACATTATTTTAATAATTTTGTTAATGAAGCATAGGTAGTGTACATTGAACCATCAGAAAGCAAAAGTATAACTATTTCGGCCACCCTATGTGGACAATCTGTGGTTGTTTGGCATCACCGTCATTTCTGACACTGAGTTTACATGCTACCGATAAGTAATCATTTTCTTACACTTACTCACACATAAGTACTTAACAGTAAAACATATGACATACCATTAATACAGTGAAAAAATAATGTGTTCAGGGTAACTAAGCAGCATAGTAGAATTACCAGAATACCTGTAACAGCTGTTAAATAATAGTGACAGAAAACAACACAGGCTTTCAGTTGCTACCTACAATGTTGTGTTTTGATTGAAGGATCACTGTTTAGTAACTCACTTCAGGACACGGAATAAATGGTGTTGTGCACCTTTCAGATTTTGGAGCATTTCGGATTTTGGATTTTCAGATTAAGGATGTTCAACCTGTGTACCCCAAATGGGCAGGAGCCTCTGAATACAACCAACTGTTCATCAGGTGTCCTGCATGAACTTGTAAATACTGATTCTAAATTTCAAATACATCTCTAATGGGTTCTAGATTATCATTACTTCTGGTTCTTCTTCTTTTACTTACATTTTCAAAACAATACTTTAAGAATTTTTAGGAAATCATTGGCTTATAATTTTGTTTAAGAGAGGATGGCCATCATATGTTCCATTATTGCAAAACATTTTCATTTTTAGATTTGTGGACACCTTTCAGAATGGTCAATCCAATTTTTTAAGTGTCTACTTCATCTGTTTCTTCTGGTCACCTCTTTATAATACCTGCCTTTACCGTCTGTCTACTTACAAACTATATCAAGAAAATTTCGGTGCACAAATGACATAAAAGATGAAGAATACTGTCATGTGTCCTTTTAGCAAAATAGGATGGCCTAGTTTCTTGTCACAAAATATTATACAATGAAGACTTTCTGTTGAATAAGTAACTGGATGAAAATGCCATATTTTCTTTTTGTCCTTAGACTAGAAATATATTATTTACTCATTGATTCTTGAGTTTGAGATCTGAAGGCACATAATCTGAGATTTTACTTTAAATGACCAATTTCACCATCTTCATTAGCGTCTCAAGTGCTGCTATCTCACTCTGCGTTCATCTTCTGACTCATCTTAATAATTGTAAAGCATCTTCTTCTGTTGATTTTCTTTGCTGTGCTAGCAAGAGAATTATCCAAATTCTAAATTGTGTTCAATAAAAACTAAAATTAGGGCACAAAGATGTTGTCTCCAGACTTCTTTTATACCTTCTTGAAAGATGATGCAATACTTTGGGCAGCACAATAAGAAAACTGAAGAATGATGTCATTGTGATATTTATTTCACTGTTGCATCATTTTTCTGTATTCTTATTATTTTAATCTTCCTTAGCATAGTTGGGAATAATTGATGAGTAATGATGACATAATTTCTAGGATGATGAAATAGCATAATGTGTCTTATATTTATAAAAAGATCCAATGAACCCATATGGTAATTGCAAAATAGAATTAACTTTATTCTATTTTTAAAAATACGTTTTCCTTTTTGTTCTTTGGAAGACTTTTAAAAAGGAATAAAAGTCATGAGATATCAATCTTTATAAATACTTAGAACTGCTCAAAAAAGAAACTCAAACACTGACAATGGGGTCTAATGGACCCTGATGATATACCAAGAATTAAGCACTAGGCACAGACAAATTAAAATGTCATGTAAAGAAGCATTTTATAAAATCTCAGTTGTGGTAGTTTCCATATGGCTACACAGGCAACTTTGGTGCTGTTTTTAAACTTGCAGGCAGTTTAAAAATTATACTACTAATGATAAACTGAGTTGGCAAATAATTTCTAGACATGTATTAATCATAGCCAGCCTTTTCAGTTATACTTTTCTCAATCTTTACATCCAGAAATGGCTTGGTTTACTTAGCTAATGACCCCATGGAGGGTATGCATGTCTTACATAATAAAGGAAAGCATCACCTCTGTAATTCTGGACAGTCCAGCCTGATGGAGATGAACACTTGCATATAGGTCAGACTAGTTAAATATAGAACAGACGCTTTCGAAAGCTGTTGCCAGGGGCTCAGCAGCTTCAGCTCTGTTTCTATGGAGAAAGACTTTGCAGATGGTAAAAACAGAGCTAGAAACCAATGAATTGATGAGGATTCCATTGTGGAAACTTAAATCCTTTGGTAAAGGGTTTATTGATGATTCCACTATATTAATCTGTGAACATTAATCTTGACATCTTCCTTACTCGATTCCTAATTTATTGCAATAAGAACTTGTCTTTATTTAAGTAATACACCTGTGAAAATTGATGTTATTGTACTGACTAGGTTGGGGGAAGGGACCTGATGACAGGTAACAAGATTAGTAAGGTTCTGAAAAGGTCAGAATTGTACTAAATTATGTTTAGGACAGATTGCCCTATGACCATTTAATCAAACACAGTGTTCTTATTGTCTTTGTCCCTGTCCACATAGGTGATTTTTGAGGTTGGACTGATAAGGAAGTCATGATGCCAGCAGCAACATAAAACGCATTGACAGCAAAATTCATACATCATAGCAGCCTTTTGTTTCATGCTGTATTGAGCAGACGACCTTGAATTAAAAATATCTTTAAAAAATTATGTAAAATCTCAGTTTTTCAGTCACAAACAGGAGTATTCTTGTTTTACACTGAAGATGGCAAGAATTAATATCCTACTATACAGAAGTGTTTTGGCAAAGCTAAGGTTGTAGTTCTAATTCCTCATTCCCAGTTTTTTCTACAGATGGAAAGATGAACAGTTTTGGTATTGAATTTTTTATAAAAAGAAAGCTATCAATTATCATTAGACAACTGTTCAGTAAATGCGATGATATTGAGAAATGAAGTTGATTTTTTCAGATTTGAAATTAAGTTTTAAAATATTTGTGAAAGGAGAACAATTTGTAAGTAATGTTCATGGAAAAAAAATAAAACCTAGTTAAATTTTAGAAACTTTGATGGACACGTAACTATCATCTTATATAGAATTGCATTAAAGAATGAACAATATTCTGAATATGAGTAATAGAATGTATTCTATTATTCTGGCTTATAGTTATTATTATCATGGAATAAAATTTTGTTTTTCTATTCTGGTATATACTTTCATAGATTTTTTTTTTTTTGTAGAGACAAGGTCTCACTATGTTACCCAAGCCAGTCTTGAACACCTGGCCTTAAGTGAAACCCATATCTTGGCCTCCCAAAGTGCTCAGATTACAGGCATGAGCCACCATGCCTGGCCACTTTTACGGATTTTTAACACGTGTATAGATTCATGGAACCACCACGAATATCAGGATACAGAACATTTATATCACCCCCCAAAAAAATTCCCTTATGCTGTCCCTTTATGGTCACCCTCCCCTTGCCAATTACCCCTGGTAACTACTGATCTGTTCTCCATCCTTGTAGTTGTTATCTTTTTGAGAATGTCATATAAATGGGGTCATACAGTATATAACCTTTTGAGACTGGCTTCCTTCACTCGGCATAATGCCCTTGAGATCCATCTAAGTTGTTTCATGTATCAAACATCTTGGCTTTCTTTTTAAATTTTATTTCTATTTTATTTTGCAACTTTTGCTCTGTTAAAGTAAATAAAACTCTTATTAAAAAAAATTATATCCTTAAAAAAATAAAAATTTAAAAATTTAAAAAGTTATATCCTTATCAGAGATTTAATGGATACTAACTGTACTTGATCTCATATGGTCATTATTTAATTTTTATTATCCATATGTTATCATATTTAGGTCACGTTCATTTTCACCGGTTTTGTTTTGTTAATCCCTAATGGTTTTTAGTTTAAAAAGAAGAAAATTTCTAGAGTGTACTTTACTCTTGGGTCCCTAATAGGAGATTTAATTACTTTAATATAAATTGTTGGAAGGTCCGTGTTAAATTAACCTATTGAATTATTAGCATTTGAAAGTGTTTGCATCTATTAAAGGTTCAAAATATATAAACTAATTTCTTTTAATGGTGATTCTATTTCCAGTATACTAAAACAGAAATCACCATGCAGAAGAAGCAGCACCCCCTTTACCGTATTCTTTTTATCAATTGTGTCTCTGTTCTCACTTTATTGTTAGGGAGAAGTAATCAGTTTTCATGTGATATAAGTGAATATGAATATGTTCAATTTCTTCACCCATCTGCCCAATTCCAAGGCAACCTATGGGTAGAGTTAATGTTTACCTATGTAATATGGCAAAACAAACATTAAACCTACTGCTTCTGGGACGATCTTCTCACCAAAACTCAGGGAAAACAGGAGGGAGGTGCACTCACTGCCTTAACAAATATCTCTGACTACTATGAGTTCTTCTTTCAAATAATGAGATAAGAAATGTATATAAATTAACCGTTATTTGATAAACAATTCACTTTCTATATATATGCATTATATATCAGTATGTGATGTGTATTTTTGTTTTATGGCTATTAAATATGAGGTTCCGGAATGCATTTTCGGATTGCAGAATTCTGCGATTGCAGTTCCAACACTGTTGAGAGGGCAACAGCCATGACTGCACTCGCTATATTTATCAGTCAAAGTGAAGCAAACTCGATCTGTTGAAAGCTTTGTTTTGCTTTTTTGATTTGTTTTTTTAACAATGCATTCAAATTATGACCTTTAATATAATTTCTTCCCTTAATAGCTTGGTGCTAACAGTGGTTTGCATATCATCATCTTTGATGAAATCGATGCCATCTGCAAACAGAGAGGGAGCATGGCTGGTAGCACAGGAGTTCATGACACCGTCGTCAACCAGTTGCTGTCCAAAATTGATGGGGTAGAGCAGCTGAACAACATCCTAGTCATTGGTATGTTTAGGTTTTTAAAAAAAGTACTATTCTTTCAAAAACATTAGACACATAGGTTCTGAATTAAGATCTATGTAGGTTGTAATATGCTATATTGCCAGTGTTTCCAAATTAGAATCAAGTTATATTGAAGAATTTGCCTATTTTAATGCCTGGGCTTAATAGGAAAAATAAAAGATGGGTTTTAGTCACTTGCAGGTTTAAGCTTATAGCTCACCCACAGATGAAAAAAGCAGCACGATGTAATGTGGTGGTTTTCAGACTGGGTCTTGTAGGTTCCAAAAGTCCTCAGAGGTGCTTCGGGGTTAGTGAGGGCCCGGGAGTGAGCTTCAGATCCTACATCATCATTATAACTTCTTCTTTTAACTGTTTTATGTGCTGAGCTTCTTCTTAAGAGGACTTTTGGGAAAAAAAAACCAAACTGCTATTTTATGAAGGTTGAAAACCACTAGCCTACAAAAAGGGAAGGGACTTTGGAATGAGGGAGATCATGTTCACATTGCCTCTCTATAACTCTGACAGGTTACTCACCTTTTCTGAACCTTAAATTTTCTTTTTAAATATTGGAAGTTTTCATTAAATTTATATTCTGTTGACTTGTACAATAGTGAAATACTAAAGCAGAATCTCCAGGTATTTTCATTAGAACAAATCAAGAACAAATGCTATTTTTGAGAATAATTTGGTTTCCTATTTGACATTTGTAAAACGTCTTCTTAGCTTTTTAGGGAAATGGTTATTCTTACATATACTAAAGGGACATTTTGTCTTAATTTTGAAGTCTGATCATTTTTTGGTTGTTTTGTTTTAACATCTGTGTTCAGGAATGACCAATAGACCAGATCTGATAGATGAGGCTCTCCTTCGACCTGGAAGACTGGAAGTTAAAATGGAGATAGGTAAGCAGATCTGTCACTGTTCAGTGTGGGTGGGGGTGTGGCATTTAGAGTTTACTAATGGGAACAATGTCATATGACTTAGTGTTTGTTATAAAAGTTTTATATCATGAGAAGCAGATGTTTACATGCTTGAGTATCTATAAGAAAAGCATTGGGATCATAATAATCTCCTCTGATGGTGCTTTTAAGACTAGGAAAATGTCTGTTTTATTTTTAATTTTATCAGGCTTGCCAGATGAGAAAGGTCGACTACAGATCCTTCACATCCACACAGCAAGGATGAGAGGGCATCAGTTACTCTCTGCTGATGTAGACATTAAAGAACTTGCCATGGAGACCAAGAATTTCAGTGGTGCTGAACTAGAGGGTCTGGTGCGAGCCGCACAGTCCACCGCTATGAACAGACACATAAAGGTCAGGAAAATCAACTAAATAGATTGAGTTTACAGCTCTGTAAATACCACGCCAACATTCTTTCTCTTTCCTTTCAAGCATGCCAAGGGCTAGAGTAATACTCAGTTTTGATGGTTAAGAGATGGTAAAAGGAATAAGAATTGTCAGCTGCTAAATCTTCAGAGTAGCAGGAAGAAAGATAACGTTAGCCTCTGCCCTGTGGTATTCACAGACTCATCTACCTTAGGTTGTCACTATCTGACACGGACATATAAGGGAAGATTTTTAAAGAAGTGTTTTTTCAATCTTTGCACTGTATTAAGTTGTAACATGTCATAGGAAGTTGGATTTTCTATGTACTAGAATTATGGGGGCTGCTTCATTCAGCAAATATGCTGAATACTCTTTTTCAAAGATACTCAAAGATAATCATGACCTTCTCTCAAGGAGTTCAGAGTCAGGGGAATGGGCATGTTTTCAAATTAGTACAAAAATGTTATAATTACTATGGCAGAACTATGTACCAAGGATACATACTTGATCTTTTACCATCTCTTCTCTTCAGGTTTTAGTTATCACCTGTAAATAAATAACTCCCAGATTTATATCTCATCTCTTAAAAGTATCTGTCTCCCACTTTCAGATTCATACTAAATACTCCCTCCTGTATGTTTTATCAGGTCTCAAATTTAATATTCCAAAACCAAATTCACTGACTTTTACTACTTTCCTTTCTGCTGCTATTTCCCAATTGATCCCAATTTCCCAGGCTTAAAACTTCAGGATTATCTTTGATTCCTGCCACTCTACTGTGTCCCACATCAAGTCATTTGCCAAATTTTGTCACTTCTATTTTGGCAGTATCTTTCAGTTCTCACTGCCACTACCCACCTTCTCTTTGATTAACCTTCCTGTTTCATGTCATTCTACATTCGGACACTTGCAATGACTCCCCATTGTCTGCAGAACAAAGTACAGACTTGCCTGGTCTTTCAGGTCCTCTAGATCTGACCCTAACTGGCCTTTCCAAGTGTGTTCCCAACTATTCTACATGTGCTTCAGCCAAACTGAAATACTCCCCAGTCATCAGACATTAATTTATTTTTCAATCTCTCTGCTTTTGGTGTGGTTTTTTGTTTGTTTGTTTTTGCTTCATTGAGGATCTTTAGCCTCTGTGTTACCTGTCTTTTCGTTACCTGCCTTATATGCTCCTGCTTTCCTCAAAACCTTTTCTGATTTTCCCTTTGAAGAATGGTGTACTCTTTTGCTTCTTGAAATAGTAATGTATCATATATGGAAACTTTGGTTGACTTTGGTTCAGAATAGATTTATTCAGCACCTACTGTATGCAGACACTGCTAGGAGTTAATGCACAACTGCAAAGAAGTAAATTGCCTGTTGTTGAGCAGCTCACAGTCTAATCCTCCGCATATAGTAATAGAAAGTACATGCGAGGTAAGGAAGTGAAAATGTGTCAGATGTGGTCAACTTGAGGAGTGAGAGAAACCTTCACAGAGGAGTTTTCTGGGTGGATATGATTGTCTCCTGGTGGGGTAGGGCATTTGAGGTAGAAGGAACAAGACATGCAAAGGAACAGAGACACAAAATAGTGTGGCACGTTAGAGTAATTTAGTATCACTTCAGCATAGAAGTTAGGGGAGGGGTGGTAGAGAGAGACATTGTGAGGATAAGTCAGGAGACTAAAGCAGGGATAGAGCACAAAGAGCCTTTTATACTCTGCTAAGAAGTATGGACTTTTTTTTCTGTGAGTAGTGCTAAGCCATTGAAGAGTTTTAAGAATAGCAGTGACATAGTGTTAAAACATAAGATCACTCTGGCAGCTATGTCAAGTGGAGTATTTAGGGGAGTGGAGGTGGTAACACTAGAAAGGGGAATTTTTATAACAGTTCAGGCAGGAAATTATAAAAGCCTGAACCGTTAGGTTGAATATATTGTAGATATTTGGGTACATCCTATCAATGGTTCTAGAACGGGAGTTGGCAAACTATGGCCCATGAGCCAAATCTAGCCAACCACCAGTCTTTATAAATAAAATTTTTTGGGGGAACATAACCACACCCATTAATTTATATATTGTCTATGACTGCTCTTGTGCTACAATGGCAGAGTTGAGTATTTGCAACAGGGACTGCATGGCCCACAAAGCCTAAAATATTTACTGTCTGACCCTTTACAGAAAAAGTTTGCTGATCCCTATTCTAGACTTTAAGTCCATATCATACTCATCTCTGAATCCTCTACAGTACCCTAAATAGGTCAAAATATTAAGCACTGAGCACATGGTGGGTGTTCAGTAAATATTTTATAATGAATAAACTTATACGTGTATTCTGAATCAAACTACATCCATAAGTCATAATTTCCCTGCTTAATAGATGTGGCTTTTTGTTCTAGCTTAAAAATGCCAAAGGTTTGGATAGTGTGGGAATATAATTATATTGGGTCCTTTATAGAATGGATCCATTTAGGGCCTGTTTTTCATTCTTCCTCCTTGATATAAGAAATGTCTTAGTAAGAAGTGACGGTGACTTCAAGAAAAATTATGGTGTGAAAATTGCTCCCTACCATACTTTCATTTCTCATCTCAGACCACATTAAGGCATCTTCCCCCCCCCTTAAGAGACAGGGTCTTGCTCTGTTGCCCAGGCTGGAGTGCAGTGGTACGATCATAGCTCACTGTAACCTTGAACTCCTGGGCTCAAGCAATCCTCCTGCCTCAGCCTCCTCGGTAGCTAGGATGACAGGCTCAGGCCACCACGCCTGACTAATTATTTAATTTTATGTAGAGACAGGGTCTCACTGTTTTGCCCAGGCTGGTCTCGAACTCCAGGGCTCAAGCAATCCTCCTGCCTTGGCCTCCCAAATATTAGGATTACAGGCATGAGCCTCTGCACCCAAACTGTGCATCTTGATATAATCCACAATAACTAGTTTACTAGTTATCAGATTTATCTTATGCATTGGCCATGGGATTTTTCTGTTATTTAGTCATTTTCCATTTTTACTATAGGAATCCTAACCCCAAATGTCACTCTATGCCATTGTCTCAATAAGAAACATGCTTTCTTCAAACATACATTGGGTTTGTCTACATATGAGGCAATGAGGAATGGTGGGAAGATCACAGATTTTGTAGTCAGAAGGTGTGGTATGTATTATATTTCTTTCAGTTTTTTTGTTTCTGACCAGTCAAGGAAAATACCATTTTTTTCCTCACCATTTTTGTGAAAGATTTGCAAGTAAGATGTAGTGCAAATAGTTCACATTATTTCCCTCACTTTGTCCATGTGGTTAAATTCTCTTTAAGCTTCAGGTGATACATTGAATTGTGATCAATACCCTTTGTAACAAAAAGAGATATTACTAACATTTTCTTTCCTGAATTTAAAAAAATCTGCATTATCAGAGGTCTTTCTTTAAACACTATTTTTCCAACAAGCCTCCTCCCAGTTAAAAAAAAGATAGACGGTTTTAGTCTTCCCATTGCTGTAGATGTTTATAGCTTTAAAAGTAGTGATTGATGAATAACTATTTAATTTGAAATTTATAATTAAAAATTATAAATAGAAGTTTAAAACGTCCACAACATTCATGATGTTCCTTCTTCATATTATTAGTGTTATTTTGCTTCCTTTTCAAAAGATTTAGGCCTAAACAAAGATTTCATAAGATGGACTAAACAAGTCTTCCCTGTTAAACTGTTTTTTCAGGTTTTCTGAAACAAGTGGAAAATCCGGTCATAAACACCTGATGTTCATGTCATTTGTACTTGAACTCATGTTTGCAGTCAATTAAAATTCATGTGACATTTGGTTGTTTTTACCTTGAAAGGAATTTCTGCTTCAGGTAGAGAAGATTCATAACCCAAATTTCTTCTCTAATCTATTGTAAGGAAGTAAATTGAGGACACACACACACACGCACACTCTTTCCAACTGAATTAAAGCTCTGAGTTATGTTTGCAGAAATTCAATAAAATTATTTCTTACTTTCTGTAGAATTTTTGATTGATTAAGGTCATTCTACCCTTAATTTAAGAGGAATGATAAGAACTTTGAAAGGTCAGATTTAAAAGGTTATGAAATTTAAGGGTGACCACTTGATATTTGCTAGTGTTGAAATACAAGTTTATTAGTTTCTGCAGGTATAAGCTGAAAGATGTTGCCTCTTCTATATTGATTAGCTGTTATAAATAAAATGCAGAGAAAAAATCTTACTAATTCAAATGAGAAAAGGTTTTTTAAATGAGTAAAAATTCAGAATTATAGACTTGAAAATAAGATTTTATGAATTTTGATAAAATACTAAAAGCTAAGAGAAGTCCTTAGAAAATTTATTTTAATGAATAAGTAGGAATAATTTACAACTGGACTATTGGTTGTTTACAATAATACAACTTCTGAAGTTACACTGGAACTTTTCAGGAGTGTCTGAAAACAACTTGTTCTAAAACACCTCTTCCCCCTAGCCATCTTCATTTGCTTTTAAGTCATTGGGTGAGTCTTTTCTTAATAATTAATAAAAAGACAAGTTTCATACCAACTTCAGTCCTGAAATCTGTCATATTTTCTGGCAAACATTGAAAGATGGATTTTTCAATGGAAAAATGGAGATGGAATCTTTTCAAGGAAAAGATTTTTCCTTCATATTGCTATGTGTTTCCATCATTTGAATTCACATGGGCTTAGGGCTATGTAGGGAAGGGATATTTAAAATAAGGCTGGTAACGTCATTGGTGTTTTAGTGTGATTTTATCAGAGCTTGCTTCTTTACTTTTTCCTGAGAGTTTGTACCTTGTAGAATGCTTTTAGATGTGTCAAAAAGTTTTAATCAGAGTTCAACTCTTTTTATAAGGGGACCTAGGAAGGAAATCCTGTATCTACCCTTAGTGACTTATGAAAACCTCCAAGTTTGTATAAGTATCAAATGAGGTAATGTATGTGAACATACTTTATAAACTAGAAAGAACTATAGACATTTATAAACTATGAACTATCATAATTCTTTCATGGAGATGCTTGTTTCCTATAACACCATTTCCTTTTTTTAAACTTAGAAATGCCAAATAAATGTGATCAATGTTTATTAAGTGCCTAGCATGTGCCAATGAAAGTTCTATTAATAATTTAAATGTTAATTGTTCTATTAAGTAGAATATTTGTCTCTTTAAATGTTACTTATTATTTCTCTCTTTTTACAAGTGTAGAAGTCATACATGAACATATTCTTTTGTAAAAGATTCAAGGATGCCAAAACATATAGGGAAAAATGAGAAAGGTCGTCACTGACACCCCTTTCCTTTCCATCTCCAAAGTTAGCCAACATTTGGGATATACCTTTATAGTTTGTTTTCTTTACATTTACATCCATATACATACGTGCTTTTTTTAAAAAAAATGAACATTAATGGAATTGTACTGCAATTTACATTTTTCATTTGCCAATATGTCTTAGATAGCTTTCCATGTCAGTACATGTACATTTTGGACATATGCACAGTATTCTAGACTCTTACCACATAATTTAACACATTAACTGTCACACTAGAAAAAAATTTTTTTCCTTGGGGCCACGATGTTTTATTACGAAAGTAGAATAAAAACTTAGAAAACAAAACGATCCTTTCTAATTTAATGAAAAATTTGTTCTTTCTTATTGTTTTATGTGTGTAAGTTATGTGCAATTAAATTGTCAATATTAATTGTAACAGTAAGAATATCAACAGGTAAGATTTTCACAAACCAACTGCAGGGTTTGCCCAGGGGACCACCCATCACGTAACATGTATGCTACAGCATGGCAGTGTGAGTTGCCTGAGCACCATGCAGCTCCCAAGGTAAAGAGACATGTGAGTTATATATGCTTCACGATGCCCTGGGCTCAAAACCAGCGTGAGTTAAATACAACTTACGTGGCAGTTAATGTGTTAAGATGTAAGACCTGTGAAGACAGGGACCTTATCTGTTTTATTTACTGCTGTGTCTCTAGTTCCTAGAACAGTGCTTGGTATATGGTAGGCACTCAGTTAATATTATGAATGAATGAATGAATGAGTAAAAGATATATTTGACATATAGATTATTTCTGGTTGTGGCTATTGAAAATAGTACTGTTGTGAAAATGCTCTTCTGTCCCTCCCTATCTACATGGTGGAGTCATTTTCTACGGTGCATACTTAGACGTATTTTTAAAGACATGGTTTCGTTGTCTTCTAGTTTCTAGCGTTGCCAGTGAGAGTTATCATACCAGTCTTATTCTGGTCTCTTTGCAGGCAACCTGTTTTTGTCTCTCAGAAAGGTTCTAGGACTTTTCATGTTTGGTGCTCTGAAAGTTTACAAATGTGGGTGTAGATAGATGTAGATTTCTTTTCATTTATCCTGATCCCTCACTGGACCCCTTAAACTGAAACAACACACCTTTCTTCAGCTGTGGAAAATGTTTTTCTCTTCTGTCTTCTGTTGTTTCTTCTCTATCATTCTTTTTTCCCTATCCTTCTGAGACTCCCACTAGATCAATGTTAAAACTTCTGGATATATCTCCCATGATTTTTAACCTTTCTTTCTCACCTTCTGTCTTTTCGTGGGATTTGGGGCAGGAAGGGAGATACATAAGTGTGTTGTTTGCCACCTTGATCCAATTTCCTGACATGGTTCTTTTTATCCCACAAGCTGACTTTTTTTTTCCGTGTCTGTCATTTCATTTGTCTCAGCTGTCTGTTCCTAAAGGAACATGACTCATATTTTATAATAATCGACAGAAGGTTGATATTTACTTGATATACTTTTATTTTATAGTCAGCTTTTTTTGAAGATTCCTTTTTTTAAAAGCCATGATACCAATTTGAAAATTAGACTCTTTTACTTTGTGCTATTGGTAGTGAGCCCAGTTGCATTAAAAAATGTGTTGGTATCTTAATCACTCATCAGGTCTAGGCAACTCCAAGTGCTGATAAAGGCCTTGATGCGTCTCCAAATGTCTCAGTATTAGCTCCAGGTGCATAAGCAGAGTATTTGGAGTTGGCACATAGATTTTCAAGCACAAAGCATGAGTACAAACCAAAATTTTAGGTTCTTGGTCTCCTAGAGTAAAAGTTCTTAAACCTGGTTCAGTGTCAGAATCACCTGTGGTGCTTTATAAAACAATAAATGCCTGGGCCCTGTAACGGACCTGTTAAATCAAAATTCTGAGGCAGTGGGGCTGGGCATCTATTAATATATATCTCTAAAGGCTCTAGAGGCTATTCTTATGTACAGCAAAGGATGAAAACCATTATTTTTATCCTCTGTATGTGTTTTCTTTTTGTATGTATTTTTCACTATTCTTACCCTCTGTATATATTTTCTCTTACTCATGCCTCATTTTTTACAAAAATGGCTATACAATATTCTTTCGTACAGATGTGTTGTAATTTATTTAACCGGCCTCCTCCTGATGGACATTTAATATGCTTCCAGTCATTTGTTATTACAAATTAATATAGTAGATATCCTTGTACATATAACAGTATACATTTGTAAATATATATGTGGGATAAATTCCTAGAAGTGGAATTGTTCAGACAAAGGGTATATATATTTGTGAATTTGAGAGAGATGTTTTGTTTGTTTTTTCTAATTTTTTAATTGTATTAAAATACATATAACATAAAATTTGCCATCATAACCATTTTTAAGTATACAGTTCAGTGTAATTAAATACATTCATAACTTTGTATAACCATCACCACCACCCATCTCGAGAATTCTTTTCATCCTGTGAAACTGAAACTCTGTACCCATAAACAATAACTCCCCGTTTCCTCCTCCCCCCAGACCCTGGCAACCACCATTCTACTGTCTGTCTCTATGAATTTGACCATGCTAAGTACTTCATATAAGTGGAAACATACAGTATTTGTCTTTTTGTGACTGGCTTATTTCACTTAGAATAATGTCCTCACGGTTGATCCATGTTCCAGCACGTGTCAAATTTTCCTTCCTTTTTAAGGCTGAATAATAAATAGTCCCTTGTATGTATAGACTACATTTTGCTTATCCATTCATTCATCAAGGAGCATTTGGGATGCTTCCACATTTTAGCTATTGTGAATAATGCCGTTATAAGCATGGCTGTGCAAGTATCTCTTCAAGAACCTGTTTTCAGTTTTTTTGGGTATATACCCAGAAGTGGAATTGCTGGATCATATGGTAATCCACCATACTGATTTCCACAGTGGCTGTACCATTTTACATTCCTGCCAGCAGTGCACAAGGGTTCTGATTTCTCCACATCCTCACTAACACTTATTATTTTCTATTTTTCTGGTAGTAGTCATCCTAATGAGAATGAGGTAAAATTTAATTGTAGTTTTGATTTGCATTTCCCTAATGAGTAGTGATGTTGAGCATCTTTTCATGTTCTTATTTAAGGCCATTTGTTTATCTTCTTTGTAGAAATGTCTCTTCAAGTCCTTTGCCCGTTTTTGAGTTGGGTTGTTTGTTTTTTTTTTTAATTTTAGGAGTTCTTTATATATTTTGGGTATTAATCCCTTATATATATGATTTGCAAATATTTGAGGTTTTTGATCTGTGAAAATAGACTTTTTAATCCTCAGGTGTATATTCTTAGGCTGAAAATATTCTTAAATCTGGAAAGTCCTTACATCTTGTTTTCATTTCTACTTAGGCCAGTACTAAAGTAGAAGTGGACATGGAGAAAGCAGAGAGCCTGCAGGTGACAAGAGGAGACTTCCTTGCTTCTTTGGAGAACGATATCAAACCAGTGAGTATGAATACTGAATGATGTATAAGCCAAAAAATAATAGTAAAAATTCAGGAGTAAAATAAGTGCCATTTTACCCAGTATTACAAAAGGTTATATCATATGCAGTTTTATAAAATGAGAAAATTTTAGTATTAGAAGTGTCCAGTATAAGAAACATCTATACAATAACCATAATGGCTGGTTGATTAACCAAGACTTACCTAAATATTTCTCATGATAGGGAGCGTACCATCTTGAGGGCAGTCCATTCAATTTTGAGACATTCTAATTATTAGGTTTTACTTTATATCACACTAGGATTAATTTTCTTGTTGGTTCTTATACAGTCCCAAGCTACAGAAACCTAAATTCAGTCCATCTTCCATATGTCAGTTATTATATTTAAAATTAACTCTCATATCTTCCCCTCTCTATTTCTCTCCTTTCTCCATCCTTCTCCAAGGCATCCCTTTCTCTTGCTCTATACCTTTTGTTTCTCTAACTGCTATAGTTTCTAAGATTCTTAACTATCCTAGGTACCCTTTAAAAAAAAAGCATCAGTTTTCTTAAAATATACTCAAAATAGTCATAGTTGGAGCTTTAGAATACAGTATGAGGTCATTAACCCATTTTCCTATAAAACAACAACTAACGTTTGAGTAACCATTGTTTGGAGTTCTATATTAGCACAAAAACAAATTGTAGAAAGGCCCAGTTCTTAAACAGGTATGTATGTTTGTTTTTCTTTCTTAAATGGACCTCACGTGCACAGAATTAGATTAATCTTAATCTTTAATTAATGACACACTATTGTTATTAGTCTATATTCATGGTATATAAAATAAAATATATATGTAATTTTCTGGGACTTGATATTTTATTATATATGTTTTTATTAAAGAGTCATCCATATGATTTCCTGTAGCTATACCTCATTCATTTTCATTAATGAATAGCATTCCATTGTGTGACTACCATAATTTATCTATTTTCCTGTCAATTGTGAGTTACCAGTTTTTTGTTATTACAAACAAGTGCTGTTATTAAGCATTCTTGAATGAGTTTCTCTTAGATATTTGGAATAAAATTGCTGGCTTGTTGGGTATATGAATATCCAACTTTAAAAGACAATTTCAAACTGTTTTCCCAGTGGTTGAGCCAATTAACACTGCCCCCGATAAGGTAAAAGATATCTTCTTGCTCTACATCCTCTCCAACACTTGGTATTATCAGACTTAATTTTTGCCATTCAGTTGGATATAAAATGGGATCCCATTTTGTGTGTGGGGGGGGGGTTCTTTTTTTCTTTTTTTTTAAAGAGAGAGGGTATCACTCTGTCACCCAGGCTGGAGTGCAGTGGCACAATTGTAGCTCACTGCAGCTTCTTCTGAGGCCAGGAGTTTGAGACCAGCCTGGACAACATAGCGAGACCCTGTCTCTACAAAAAATTTTTTAAAAATTAGGTAGGCTCAATGTCACGTGCCTGTAGTCCTAGCTGGCAGGGTGAGGTGGAAGGATCACTTGGGCCCAGGAGCTTGAGACTGCAGTGAGTTATGATTGCACCTCTGCACTCCAGCCTGGGCCACACAGTGAGACCCTGTCTCTATTTAAAAAAAAATTCACCATCATAATCATTTTTAAGTGTACAGCTCAGTGGTATTAAATACATTCATAATGTTGTATAACTGTTACCGCCATGCACCTCCAGAATTCTTTTCATCTTTAAAACTGAAACTCTACGTAACTCCCCATTTTTCCCTCCCCCACAATCCCTGGTAACCACCATTCTGTCTGAGTACCTTATATAAGTGGAATCATGTAGTATTTGTCTTTTTGTGACTGGCTTATTTCATTTAGCATGATGTCCTGAAGGTTGATCCATGTTGCAGCACATGTCAAAATTTTCTTTTGAATAATAGTCCATTGTATGTATATACTAAATTTTGCTTATCCATTCATCTATCAATAGACAGTTGGGTTCCTCCCACATTTTAGCTATTGTGAATAATACTGCTATGAACACACCCATACAAATCTTTCTTCAAGGCCTTGTTTTCAGTTCTTTCGGGTATATACCCGGAAGTGGAATTGCTGAATCATATGGTAATTCTATTTTTAATGTTTTGAGAAAACACCATACTGATTTCCACAGTAGCTGTACCATTTTACATTCCCACCAATAAGTGCACAATTATATTCTGATTTCTCCACATCCTTGCCAACACTTAACTATTTTCTTTTTTTTTTTTCATAGTAGTCATCCTAATGAGTATGAGGTGAAATTTAATTGTAGTTTTGATTTGCATTTCCCTAATGATTAGTGATGTTAAGCATCTTTTCATGTGCTTATTGGCTATTATATATTCTTGACAATAATTATCTGTTGCAAATATCTCCTTTAAAGACAAAAGTTAATTGCTTTAGCCCTGTTTTTAAGACTATTGTGACTTTTAAGTATAAAATAATTACTTCCAAAAGTTACTGAGCAATTCTAAGATTTTTTTTAGTGGCAAATAATTTGGCTGTGAGGAAGTAAGAACTAAAAATTTACTTTTATTTATTCCAAGGGTCTGGAGGATAAAACAAAAAATGAAATGATGGGATGTGTAAGGAAGACATACAGAGTCACCATTATAATTATGGTTCAAGCATTTTAAATATTCTGCCACGAGACTTGGAGTATATACCTGGAACAGTGAAAGACAAAAGCCAGCCTAGAACAACCATTCAACCAGTATTTATTAGATTCTTCCTTTATAACTTTTTACAGGGCCACTGAATTTTCCATATCCAGGCCAAAGAATGAGGACTTTCCTCTGTACTCAGGATCACAGGACTAGTGTATGCAAGGACACTACCCAAAAAGTGGTCTGAAAATGTTTTTGTGGCAAAGTAATAGGCCACATGGATGAGACCACTGGCTACTGTTTGAGAGGCATTATTACAAAATTGACTTTCTATGAGGTATAAGTTCTAAAGAACTGTTAAAATTATTCTATATATCAGATAATCAAAAATTGACTTTTTGAGAAATGTGATAATCTTTAAAAAGTTGAAATTCTCAAGATACATGACCTTGACATGTATATTGGATTATGTTTTCCTACTTATTTATTCTCCTGCTAGCCTTATGAAAATCCAATTCAATTGTAGTTACTAAAGTTATTGCCTGCTTTTGGCAGCTATTTTGATGGGAGTTATAATCTTTGACATTAGAAATTGAAAATGAAGAAGGATACGATTTAAGCTGTAATATGTAGTGAACACAAATAAAATTATTATATATAGTAATTGCTTTTATTTCCTTTTCCTCACCCTTCAATCTTTCATTACAACTGCTCATTTCTGTCTCATTCTAAATCTTATATTTACACATATAAACTTACCTTAGTGCCATTTAACTTATATCCCCTACCCCAAAGTTGATGTCTTCTCATTACCATTTTATATTCCCGTTTCAACCCATAGCACCTACAGTCAGTGTTAGGGTAATATATTTGTATGCTTAGCTGTTTCTAATTTCTAAGTCCATAATGTCTTTTTTTCTTTGTTCTTAACAGAAAGGCCACAAAGTACATACTCTTTATAGAAACAAGCACATTGGAACATACTCGTTCTGTCAGGAATTATGAGGGTTTGGGCTTTGGTCGAATCTAAGCCTAGAATCTATTGTTTTTATTCCATTAAGTCGCCTAAAGCAGCTTTCTTTTTTCCTGTCGGGTAAAAATTTAAATGAGATATTATAAAATAGTTTTTTTGCTTTCTAAGCTTTTTACATGAATATGGGATAGTGCTCAGTACTTTTAGTGTGTAGCAACCATTACTTGTCTTTTATACTTTTAAATATTTTGGTTTTTAATACTAATGTTCAAAATGCTTTAAACTATCCTTTTCCTCAATAGGCATTTGGCACAAACCAAGAGGATTATGCAAGTTACATTATGAACGGTATCATCAAATGGGGTGACCCAGTTACCCGAGTTCTAGATGATGGGGAGCTGCTGGTTCAGCAGACAAAAAACAGTGACCGCACACCACTGGTTAGCGTTCTTTTAGAAGGTGAGAATGAATGATGGGATGGCATTAAAGTAAAAAAAAAGCAGCACTGTTTAAAAGCCATTTAGCTCATTCCAGAAGAGTGAGTTATTTTCAGTTAATCTTGTTCATGATCTGAAAATAGTAATCCAGTCTGTGTACCAATATTGTGTACAAATTAAAATTTTCTTGGGGTGGAATGTTACCAGTGAATGATAGCAACTAGTTTTCATGTAGGATTGTATCTAAATTTCTGTGGTACTTAATAGACTGAATGATACCACGTAGCACTTGATTCAATTAAATAAATATTTACTGAATACTGTCTATATTTTAGTCATTGAACTCGTTGCTGGGGATACAAAGACATTCAAGTGTTCAGTCTGGCCATGAAAAAAGACTTGTAAAAAAATTCCTAACTACAGTGTGTATGTGTAAAGGTGTGTGGGAATGCAAGTTATTTTGCATAAAGGTGGTCAGGGAAAGCTAGAGATGATGTTTAATTCAGGCCTCGAAGGATCAGTTAGGATTTTATCAAGTGGACCAAAGGTGAAGGACATTCCATTCACAGATCATTAATTTACAGTTATGATTAGTATGACAACAGAAAAGTTCAGTGAGACTACATGATAGGGGAACCTAACCCCCTCCAAAGGTCAAGGGTTGAAAGCTCTCTGAGAGGGACACATTAAGCCAGGATGAGGAGAAGGTGGCCAAACAAAGTAATTGGGGAAGATGTTCTAGGCAGAGGGACCAGCATGTGAAAAAGTTTGGGGCAGGAAGGAGCTTGAAACAGAAAGGGAGATTGGCTAGACATGAAACTGAAGAAGTAGACAGCAGCCAGTTCACACAGAGCCTTTCAGGCTGTGTTAAAAGATTTAGACTGTGTCTTAGGAGCAAGGGGAAGCCATTTGTCGGGTTTTAAGCAGTGAAGTCACATGATCAGCTTTCTCTTTTCAAAACATCATCATGTCTGCTTTATGATGGAGAATGGATTGGAGGGGCAAAAAGATACAGTAGAGACTAATGGTTAGAAGCAGTTACATCAGTCCTAATGAGAACTGATTGTGGTTTGAAGTAATGTGATAGTAGCACAGATGGAGATAAGTAAAATAATTTGAGAAATATTTAGGAGGTAAAATAAAAAAGATTTAATAATTATTATCAATCATACTTAAGCTAACATTCTTTGAGCCCTTACTGTCTGCCAGTTACTCTACTAGCACTTTTACACATTTTATCTCATTTAAATCTCACTTCAATCCTGTGAGGGTAGATGCTGTTGTTATCCCTATTTTGTAAATGGGGAAGCCAAAGCTTAGAAATATTGGGTGGGTTAATTATGGGCAGAGGTATCAAACATGACCCCCCCGTTTCTGACATACATGGCTTGGTAAATGGTGCTGTTTACTAAGATTGGGAACATTAGCGGAGAAACAGATTTCTAGAGAAAAGATCATGAGTTCTGTTTTGAACATGTTAAATTCTAGGTTCATATAGGATAATTAAATTGGAAATGTTGAGTAGCCTGTTGGATATGTGGGTTTGACACTCAAAAGAGAGGTCTGGTTGGCAATATATTCATGAGTTGTCAGTATATAGACTGCCATTGAAGCCATGGGAGTAGATGAAGTCACTTACAGAAAGGGAGTGGGTTGAGATGAAGAGCAGGCCTAGAACTTCTCTCTGAGGCATGTTAACATTTAGGGACTGAGTAAAACAGAAAGAATTGACAAAGGAGACTGAGCAAGAATAACCAGTGAGGAAAGATGGGGGAAAAGAGAATGTGCTATCACAGAAGCCAAGAAAAGAAAAGAAACTTATTTCAGGAAAGAGGGGAGTTATGAATTGTATCAAATGCTCCCAAGAGGCCAACAAAGATAGTGTCTGTTGGGTTGGGTGACATGAATGTCCTTGGTGACCTTGATGGGAGCCTGATCAGTGTTGTGGGGGTTTGGTAGTAGTAGTGTAGTAGCCATGAGGTTTGGTGAGGGTACAAGGGAGGAGAAGAGTACAGGTAGCCAGGGTAAGTAATTATTATATTATTATTATATTTAGGGACGTTCCATTCTAAAGGGAGAAAGAGGGGTAGTGTTGAAGGATGTGATGTCCAGGAAGAGTTTTTGTTTTGTTTTTTTTATTAAACTGTCAGATAGACCAGAGCATGTTTCAATACTTCTGCAAAGGCTTCAGGGAAGTGGAAGAGAATGAACATAAAGAGAAAGAGAAACAATCAATAGTGTCAGGTTCCTGAGAAGATGGGAAGGAGGATTTGGTTGGTTTATGGTTGGAATAGGGGCACATCTTCCAGTACACAAAAGGAAGAGGATGTCTAAAGCAGGTAAGCTTGTAGATTGGCTTGCATTTATGAGAAGGCCCGAGTCTTTAGAATTCTAGCTTTTTAAGTCTCATTTGCTTCTACTAAGGCAGTTTTTCCCTGCCCCCAATATCATCTCCTAAAAACATTCATTTTTTTGTTAGATGATTTGATAGAACTTATAAGTACTGATATGCATTTGAATGTGTTTTCTCTTTTTTTTTAAGAAGCAAAAAGCCCTTACACTTTATATAGTTAGCCAGAAGTTTGAAAGATTAAGGCTGTGTAAGAGAGTAAGAAGACATGTATTTCACCATACTCTTGAGAAATGCTAATCAGTCCATTAAGTTTAGTTGCTAATAAATAAGAGAAAACATGTCTGCTGTGAAATTGTGTCAGGAAATGTTAATGAGCAACTAGTTGAGACCTCAGTACATTGTGGATAAAAGTTTAAACTTGTTTTATTTCCCTTTGCTTAGGTTGGCTTTTTTCCCCTGACTTGCTCATATCTTTGTGCAGGCCCTCCTCATAGTGGGAAGACTGCTTTAGCTGCAAAAATTGCAGAGGAATCCAACTTCCCCTTCATCAAGATCTGTTCTCCTGATAAGATGATTGGCTTTTCTGAGACAGCCAAATGTCAGGCCATGAAGAAGGTATCAAGATTTTACTTTCATTTTAATTTCCTATCTCTTGGATGTGTGTGTGTGTATGTACATGTGTATATATAAAACCCATAGCAACTATGTTCTTCTCAAGTGGAAACTTAACTATCAGCAGAATTTGGGGCAGGGGGAGTGGAGGACAGTAACTGTTTCAGATTTTTTAACTTTGTAATGCATTTTTATTGAGTACCTTTACCTTCCAAATTATGCTTTGTTTAATACATATTATGATTAATTTCCATTTCCTAAGTTTGTATCAACTTGATTGAAAGAATCATAGTTAAGAGTGTTTGGGTAGAGTAGAACAAATGCATGCAGGATTTTTTTTTTTAAGTTCTTTCATTAATGTGCAAAGTCAAACTGTTTGGGGTCAGTTAAGTTGACTGTAGAGTTTGAGAAAGAATAGAAGTGTATCATTGGGAAGATATTCCCAGGAACCCCTACAAAAGGATAATTGTATATTAGGTAATCATCAGAATCTACTTGGCAACTTAATTTAGTCCTGATCCTTCTTCCTTTCTTCAACTGCCATTTGATTCCTTCTTAATATGGCCACTTTGAACAATCAGTGAAGTTAGAACAATATAGAATAGAATCCTAGGGCTAAAAGGACTAGAAGATCATCTGGCCCATATCTTACATTCAAGCAAGTGCCATGTAAGGCATCTTTAAAAAGAAGCAGCAACAACAAAAATCAATGATGAAGACTCTTAACAGCTGTTTCATCTCACTTCGTAGCCCATGTTTCTGTTGATAATCTAATTTTGCATACTTCCAGACAGTGAAGAAATTTATTTTTTCCATCCAGCTGAAGTAGTTTTTTTAACTTACATCCTTTTTTTCATGCTTGATCTTTTATAGATATGAACTGACTGTAAGTCCAAGAGTTGTGAGAAAATCAGAATTAGGGAAAAGAATCTTGAGAATTCAAGTGCCACCTAGTAAAGACAGCTCGGGGTGTTCTTCTACGTTGCTCCTAGGCACTCACTCTATAAAGATGTAGCATGTAGCGTAGAATTACTTCAATTTTTCTTTAGGAAAGAGACTGGAGAGGAAAAATATGTTTAAAAAGAAGACTCCCAAGAAATGTTAAGTTTGAGAAGTTAGTGTAAGTGTAAGTTGTTTATGCAGGTGGCAGAAAGTTATTTCTGTAGGGTGCTTGAAATGGAGGAAGCAGAACTTGTAGCAGGATTCCAGCCATACACACTGAAACGTCAAGGTAAATACTCTACATAAGAGTCTTTGAAATTGAGTGTGAAAGAGAGGGAACTGTTATCAGACACAAAAAGAACTTAGAATATCATAGTCCATTTATTCTATTTCTGAGGTGGAACCAGTAGTATCTGTCCTTCCCAGGAAAATCTGGATAGAATAACTAGGACCAGTAATTTTCCTAGAGTGGGTAGGGGCTATTTTTCTTTATTTTTTTTTTCCCTGTAAAGGGAACCCTTAAACCACTTCTTCTGGTGAAAATTTAAGCAATAGCCCTTAGACTCTCTAGCCATTGAATGTTCCATTTATTTATTCAATAGCTAGTTCTGTTTGCGTTTCCCTCGATCATCTACTCCTATACTTGTTCAAAAGTAGTAGTCTTCTTCGCAGGTGGCAAATGACTCCATTGCTCTCCGCCAGCTGCTAGCTTCTACCTCAGATGTGCTCTGAGATGTGGGTGGATGCTCCTAGTTTTTCTATAAAGTTTTTAGAAAGTACTTTAGGCTGCTGCAGATCAAAGCTGCTTTGTAAATGTGAGATATTATCATTTTTATTATTTTAATCTCTTGCAAATTGACTTCAGGGGGGAAGGTAATATGTGCTGATTTTAGAGGCTTAAATGGTTAAATTAATGGCTTAATAACTTATGATTTAATCTTTAAATTGTTGAAGCCTTTCAAGGTAGAGTTTTAGATGAGTAGAAGGCTAAGGAATATAAAAATAAGTGCCTATACAAGCTTATTCAAAATTGTTTAGATTCATGATTCACTGTCTGGATCATCCATGTACTCTTAAAGTTACAAAAATTATTTCTGCTTCAGCAGTATAATAAATTCATATTAGGCTTTTTGGTTTTCCTTGGGGGGAAAAATATTATTCACTGTAACTAAAGTTCAGAAAAGAGAAAAGAATGAATGTCTTAGAAATATATTGGAAATATTACAAAATCTTTCCCTGCAAATAGTTTTCACATTGTTACTTAATGATAGGTTGACAAAAGCCTGAGGGCTCAAACCAGTCTAAAGATGCTAAGTCTTCCAGGTTGTTTTTGAAAATGAAATGTAAATGCTATTCTTGTGTAAGTTCTAGTCTGCCTTCCACTACTTCATTTTTAGTGTGAGGATGGGAAGATGTTATAATTTTTTTTTCAGAGCACAAATAATTTGTAGTGTTTTATCATCCTGTAGAAAACATTTCTTTTCTTATAGGTTCTCCACCCTCCAAAATATGTAGCTTTTCCTAATTACAAAAATAATTTAGAAAATATAGAAAAGAACATAGAAGAAAATAAAAATACATCCATATTAGTACTTGTCCTTCAATTCTCTTTTCTACTCAGACACACACACACACACACACACACACATGCAAACACCCACCCCTATCCCTTATGTATCAGGGATAACATTGAACATAGTGTTTTAAACCTGCTTTTTTCACTTAAAATATTATGACCTGTTTACAGTATCACTAAAACTTATCCCAATATTATGTTAAATTAATAGCTGCATAATATCCATTTAAACAGTCCCTTTTTGTTGGACATTTAGGTTGTTTCTAGTTTTTTTCACAGTTAGAAATAATATTCTATAGAGCTACCAAACTAGGGAAATTCCTGCCCCTCATTTTCTTATTAGATTTTTCTTAGATATAGTAGCATCATGTGACTGAGAAACTGGGCTTAGGATTCAAATAGATGTGAATTTGAATCTCGTCTCTACCACACTTACCAGCTCTATGACCTTGGATAAGTCATTTAACCTATAAGCCACTATTTTCTCATTTATAAAATGAAGATAATATTAATAGCTGCCTCATAGGGTTATTATGAGAATTAAATGACATTGTAATTTATGTAAAGTATCACATAGTGCCTGGGACATAACATGTACTTAATAAAGTGTAGTGGTTATTTTTACTTATCATTATTATTGTACATACATTTCTGATTATTTCCTTAATATAAATTCTCAGAATTGGAATTGCTAAGGTAAAAAATATTAACATTTTAAAGATTTTTGATATATATTGTTATCAAAACCCTTATATAAAAATACTAATGATTTATAAAGCCCACCCCTTCAGAAAGTTATACTAATTTCCACCTGTAGCCCCATCATACGAGAGTATAAGTTTCCTGGGATTCTCACCCACATTTGATGTTATTAAAATATTTTTTGTCAATTTGATAGTCAAAAGGTTGGCATTCAATTATTTCTTTAGCTACATTTTAATGACTAAATGCTCAATTTTAAAGATTTTTGAAAATGGTTTGCCATGATAGTTTGCGAAGCTCAGAAATACTGTAACACATTAATTTCTGTTAAAGATAGGTGGTCTGAATTGGTTAATTCATAGGGCATCTTTATATACCATTTTATTACTTAAACCAACAGATAAGAGTTTTTGTTAGTAGAGAAGGCTGTTAGGCTTGCTTTAATGAGTATATAAGATTTTATTGTAATTATGCGATTGCTTCTTTTTTGCAAGTGGATGGTGCTAAAATACGTGAAAGTAGTTCATTCTCAATTAACTTAAAGTTCACCTTGTACTTCTCTTAATTTGCTTAATAAATCCTTTCTCCATAGATAAACTTCTCAACGCTGCCTAAGTATGTACGATGTATTGTCTGTCTTCACATTCTGGTGGGGATATCATATGTTCCATTGGGGTATTTGAAGTGTTCACAGATCTTCCTCTTCTCTCCCATTTTAGGTTTGCTTCCCAAACATTCTATTTTTCAGTTTTAACTCCTTTATCCATTTGTGCATCTATACTTTTAAAAAATCTATCTTACTAGTTCTATTAGTGGCATTAAATGAACAAAAGAACAAAGCAGTGGAATTTGATTTCAACTAATTATCTAATCTTGATGCTTTCTAAGTATGATGCTTTCTAAGTACACAATCAGTACAGAGATGAAATAGAACAATTGGATATGACTAAATTGTTTGAATAAAATTAAGTAAAAGTATCAGTGATTTATAAAACTATACCCATTAATAACATGAAATAGTCTTATTTTCAAAAGATTGAAAATTAATGGAAGAAATTTTCCTTTCCACTAGCTTTGCAAGAAAGAAATAATCTTCTTTGAATATCCTCCTGTAAATCCCACTGCAAATTGTAGTCTGCACAGAACAGAATCATGGTGCCTAATCCTCCTCTTTTCATGGTTTAGTCTATACAAAGAGCAGAGCTGGAAATTAGATCTTTTGACAGCAGTTACTAAGCAACAGAATTTGGATGTTTTGGGTTAACATCCTAATATATATCATGTAGCTGATTTCTTGAAGTCTGTTGCATGTATTAGCTGAGAGAAGTACACACTCCGGAAGTGACTACAGGTCTCTGTGTGGCTGGGGGGTGGGTATTTGTTGTTGTTTTGTTTAATACATTGCGTCTTTTGGTCCTGGTATCTGTGTGGCATACAAAGGAGGTGTGGTGCAGAGCTTTCAGACCTTGTGACTTTTTATATTACTAAGAATACGCCATTCTGTGGCTCATGTTATATGAAAATGTAAGATTTTTTTCCTGAAAAGCAGAGAGAACAAATAAAAGATTTTAAGGTCATTCCAGGAAGCTTTAGTACTTTGCCAAAAGTTTAGGTCCACTTCCTGAGGCAGTTTCATTAGAAGACAGCTAATGTTTACTTGGTCCACTCCCAAGTTATATTTAGAAACTAGAGATTATTACAGATAGCACCGATTTGAATTTGCTCATTTACGTTTTTATATGCTACCAAATATGATTAGAGTATGCTTTCAACTAATCGCTGACAGATTTACTGCATTTGAGATTTTCTATACCATCAGATTCCTACAGTCATCAGATTTCTCCTAACTAGGTACTTCACACCAACTACTTCAGAATTGAGATGAACTCTTTCAGGCCCCAAAATAACCAGAAAATTTGGCTTCCCTTACCTAAGAGCACTAAGGAGGTCACAGAGGATGGAGGACAGAATCTCCTTAGAGCATTCTTTGCTATGGCTTGTGATTCTGAAAGGCTGGGATTAATGGAGCTGGTGTGTTCCCATTTGTATTCATGTAGACTCCACAGCCTGCAGCTGCTGCCCCTCCCTGCTTACAGGTGGCTCTCAGCTTGGCTGAAGTTTCCAGGAGTGGGCTCTGTGTCTTAAGAGCTGGCCGTGTCCTTGAGCACCATATTCAGACCTGCCCCTAATCCCTATGTGACAGGAGACTGCTTCTCCTATCCCTCAGTGCTCACAGAATACATCCAGCATACTCTCACCTAGAGCCCAGGCTCCCCACATTCTGGGTTGTCTCTTATGACCCTCAAGCTTGTGTTGTACTATCTATCTTTGCATGCAAGGGAAGTGATACCAGAGAGTTTAATGGTTACAATCCCATATGCACAGCTAGAAATAGACTATGGGATTCTATGTTTTCTAGAGATATTCTTCATCCTTTGTAATAAATCTCTCATCATCTCATGAGACTCGTGTTGACTGATGCCACTCTTTCCCATATTGTTTCCTTCTTCAACTCTGCCCATTTTTTTTTCTTTAGCCTTCCCTTGCAGCCTTCCCACCTGACTTTAAGGCCCTAATATATAGTCCGATAATCTTACCTGCTCTATAGGAAATTCCCTGATAAAACTGGGATAACCCTATATTCTTCAGACTGATATTTTTAAAGAATCTGTAAGACACAGCCCTTTCCTCCAGCTTCAGCCCTCCTGGCTGCCTCTGTGTTGAGGCACCATTTGATCTGGAGCAGGCATTGTGTATCTGCTGTGTGCTGTTACTGATGGTGAGTTTGGCACTACAGTTATATTGTTTTAATTAACTGGGGCAGTTTGTACAATTTTACTTTTCCTGCATCTTCCTTTCTAGTACTTCTCCTCTTTTTTGGGTTTATCTACCTAAAGTTGTGGTAGAACTTCCTGGCTCAGGATGTAAATATCTCACTTAGATTTTAGTCTGGCAGCTAATCTCACGTACTTGCCAGTCAAATCTGAGTATCTTCTTAGTGCGCATTCTACAGGGGCCTAGGCCAGGAAGCCCAGAGTGAAAGGGACTGAGGAGACTAGGCAGAAATCACAGATTCAGGAGAAGAGTGCTGACCTCAGATTACACTAGAGACTAGATAAGGAAAAGAATGTATGTATAAGAAGTGGAAGGAGTATGTGTATGTATATTTAAATTAGAGCAGAGTAGCTACTCAAAGGTGTTTCAGTTGACTAGTCAATTGAAACTAGTCAAGTTACAACTGGAATTGCACAGCGTTTGTCATGGTTAGTATGTTGTTAGGAGGGTTTGCTGTGAGCACTCCTCTCCCTCTGATAGTAATTAGTACACTGACAGCTGTCTATAAAAAACAAAACAAAAACAAAACCCTCTACTTTACATTAAATGACTGCTGTAGGTATTTTTTTTCTAAAATGTTATAGGTAGCTCATGAAATCAACTGTGAAGTGATTTGTAGTGCTTTGTGAATTACAGTATCTGAGGTAAGTTGGTGAGACTATGTACTACATAGCAATTTATCATCAGTTTAGACCCCAGCAATGTCCTGAGTAAGATCCCTGTTACCATATAAGCTGTACATTGTTTTGAGAAGGGAGAAGGGCTGATTTAGGAAAAATGGAGAACTACTGCAACCAGCCAGGCTATGGTGTCCCAGGCCCCTGTGGCTCTAATCCATGATCTCACAGCCTGATGGTCAGAATTATATGCTTGCGTCAGCGCTTTTAATAGAATTCTAGAAAATGTTTTGAAAAGCAAAGCATTGTTTTCAGTGATTCCTTGAATCTCCTGAGTTTATGAGATACCACATTGGCTGCTATATTGGTCCAGTCTTCAAGAAAATAACAGAGAACCACTGAGGAAGTGCTTCCAAACATTTCAGTTGTCTTGAATGCACCAACTCAAAGCCAAGAGGAACTGTCATTATGTATCAAGAGTCTGAAATAAATATCTTATTCTTATTCTTCTCATTTTCTCTTCCCTTTTTTTTTTAAGTGGAGAGGAGATAAAAGGCTCTTCTCTTCCTGTTCTTTAAATGCACTCATGATCCATTTTCAAACCAGCTTCTCCTCTCTTTTTTATTTCAGTTGACAAACCAGGAAGGATCCTTAAGTCCAGTTTCTCCCTCATCACCATACCCATTCGTTCATCAAGTTTCTTCAGTTCTACCTCCTAAATATCTTTAGAATCTGTCCACTTCTCAGCCTTCGCAGCACACCCACTCTCAGGCCACCATCATTTCTCACGTGGAATTCCACAGTCTCAAGCAACCATTACTCCACTCTAATGCTTTCCTATACATCAACCAGAAAAATCTTTCTAAAACATAAACCTGACACGTCAGTCTATCACTTAAAACCCTTTAGTGGCTTTTTATTGCCTTTGTAAGAAAATTTCAACTCATGAAATTTGTAAGACCCTTCACATCCAGGTTCCTTCATCACCTCTTCTGCTTCATCTCACCCACCACTCCCTCAACATCAACACCAACACCTCTTCATTGTTCCTGAATTTTTTCATCATTGTCCCTCCTGATATTCAGTACACTCTGCTTAGAACACTTTCTTCCCCCCTTTTCCACTAGTTAACTCTTGTTCATCCTTCAGGTCTCAGCTTAAATGTCACTTCCTAAATTTAGGAGACCATACTTGACCCCCCAAGTTTCTTTATGAGTCAGGATAGCTGCAATAATGAACAACCCCCAAATGTCAGTGGCTCAACACAACAAAGTTTATTTCTCATTCACATTATGTGTCTGTCATGGCTCAGAAGGTGAGCTCTGTTCATTGTAGTTTCTCAGAGACACAAGCTAATAGATAATGGAAGCTCCATCTCACATGTGATTCCATGATAGCCAAGGTAGGAAAAGGAATATGGTGAATCAT
Organism: Daubentonia madagascariensis; assembly: GCA_023783475.1. NCBI lineage: Eukaryota > Metazoa > Chordata > Mammalia > Primates > Daubentoniidae > Daubentonia > Daubentonia madagascariensis. The sequence goes on from JAKFHU010000487.1 coordinate 17,709,760, forward strand.
ACAATGACTCTTAAAACTTTTTTTCTGAATGGCATATTTCTACTCATATTTCATTAGCCAAAGCAGGTCCCATAATTATGCCTAACTTTAGAGGGGCCGGGGATATACAATCCTACCATGTGCCCAGAAAGAGAACCTGGGTATGTATGGGACCCCCCAATGAATACCATAGTATAGTTCCCTTGCTCTTTACCACGATATCATCTTGTATTGCCTCTAGCCTAATAATTTCATACTTTATTATAATTGATGTGACCTGCTTCCCTCAAATATATAATGTGGATTCATTGTATTCTTTCTCATATTATACTAGATTGTAAGCCCTCAGAAAGCGAGTACTGTCTTAATTATCTCTGTATCTTCATATCACTTAATATAATGTCTTATCAGAAAGTGATTAATAAGTATTTCCTAAAATAATAAGTATAAATTTATGCATTTTAAATTTAAGTAGAAATATCAGATAACTAGTTGGAGACTTCTGATTGAAGTCAAGGTATGGAAATCACTCTTGGAACAGTGATTGCCGAAAGCATGACAGGGGATGAAATCTTCAAGGAGAAATGGTACAAGTAGAAGAATAAAGGACTAAGGACTGAATCTTGGATTGTTGCCCTTATTCATTCATTCATTCAACAAATATTTTTGAATTCTTATGTGTCTAGCATTAATGAGAACACTAGAGAGAATAATAAGACAGCTATGATCCTACTTTCACAAAAGTTACAGTGAGGGAAGCAGGTCACATGAATTATAATAAAGTATGACATTTTTAGGCTAGAGGAAATACAAGATGATGTGGTGGTAAAGAGCAAGGGAGCTGTACTATGGTAGTCATTGGGGGTACCACACACACCCAGGTTATCTTTCTGAGTGCATGGTAGGACCATATATCCCCAGCCCCTCTAAGGTTAGGCCAACTCTGGGACCTGCTTTGGTTAATATACGGAATGCTATACTAAGGGAGAAGAGAAACAAGTAACTTATGGCAAGGTGGAATTAGAACTTGCATTGTTTCAACCATTGAACCTATTGAGCAAACATCATTCCTGAATACTGTTCTGGGCTGGGCACTGCAGATAATATGAATAGAGTGACATTTATCCACCTCACAATCCAGTGGTAAGACAGAAAGCTAAGGATGAAAGAATAGATGGGGTTTTGACAGAGTATGTGGGGGTGATTGGAGGCTAAAAGGGGTGGTGCAAAGGAAAGCAAGTCCACGAGAGGGCTGACCTGATTAAATATCTGGAGAAATTGTTGACATTGTAAGTAAAGTTTTCCTAGTATTTATGCTAGGAAAGATGTAATAAGGAACTGAATTAAGATGGTGACAGTGAGACTCTATTATAGTAACTTTTCTTAATTGTTAAAAATACTCTAAAGACCAAGTATACACAAATTGTCTTTAAACTTAATATGAAAAATATTAATATTGAGTTTGATTTACTTTATTTATATACCTAATTCTAAATCTTATATGGTTAAAAAATACCCACTAAAGAATATTATGCCACCCCAAGCAAGATGTATGTGGGGGTGGTGGGGTGGGTTTTACCATCTTGGCGCACTGAGGTTACTTATCAACCAGAGAGATTGGGCTGGGATGCAGAGTTAACTTCTTACTCATGACATCAATGAGATGCACTGAGCCCCACTTACAGTCTCTGGAATAGGAACCCTCATTTCCAAAAAGGCTAGTCTCGAGGCCTTGGGCACTTATATTCAACTTAAATGTAAGCTAATTCTTCCATCTAGTTTGAAATCTGCATCCTTGCCAGGATAGAACAACTTCCTTCAAGCTTGTTTTGATTTGCATTTCTTTGGCTGTCTTAAGAAAATATACTCATATCTTTTGTCTGGATGTATACATACATCTGATTCTTCATACTCAACTTTAATTCTTTTGTAAACTCTTTTACCGTTATGGTCTGATTTGAGTTGACAGAACCGTGATCCTTCAACATTACTTCTGCTTAACAGGGCCACAATTCTTACTGGTAATAAAATGATGTCTAGCTTAATTTTACACATCCTGTGGCTCCATCTAACTCTTGAGTCACAAGACTAAAGTCCTGCTCGTGATGCAGATATGAGAGACCAGTGTGATAAACGTGATGGGATTTGTCAGTTGATTAATGATCCTTAGCAGGCCCAAATGGGACACATGCAGCTCTTAGTGCTAAAAACAGCCTTGACCTGCTCTCTGTTCAGCCATGATCCAGTTGTGTCATCTTGGGCAAGTCATTTAACTGCTTTGGGCCTCAGTTTCCTTGCAAGGACTCTTTCAGTTCTAAAATCCTATAATCTATTAAATTCTAATTTATTATAGTCAAAAGTATTGGTGTTTCACTGTACTTTGTTTAGATATTGCTCAAGAATTAACTAAATTTAATCTTCTTGGAAAGTGTCATAATTATGAAAGGCAGTGAGATACTAAATGGCTTTGCTTCTTTCCAGATCTTTGATGACGCGTACAAATCCCAGCTCAGTTGTGTGGTTGTGGATGACATTGAGAGATTGCTTGGTGAGTCCTTACTTCTTACATTGTACTATCTTTGCCACATTACAGCTAATGTCTCAAAAATTACAAGAGAAAATTAACAAGTATTTATAAACTATAAAGCAATAGAAATACCTTTCTTTGTCTTATAAGGAAATATGACGTTATCTCTTATATCTGACATCAGTGATAGTATTCATGTTAATATGCCCTGTTACTGTAACTCCATTATAAACTACTTTCCCGTAAAGGCCCATGTCTTATTTTGTATCTTCCAGTGTGCCTTGCCATAATAAATGATTAGTAATTTTCATTGACAGATGTTTTTGCAATTTAGTACCTCTGAGCTGCCTGTTGCTCAGAGGTCACTTGTGAACTTTGACAAAACTAATGAAAGAAGGGTTTAGGATCAGAGTGAGATCCACAAATTCGCCAAAACACTTGGGACAGAAATTGTAAGCTCTCTGTACCTCCATTTCTGCTCTTGGAAAACAGAGACTGTAATCCCTTCCTTGCTTATCCCACAGAGTAATTGTGAAGACAAAAATAGGATAATAAATGTTGAAAACATTGAAAGTTCAAAGTGCTCTGTAGTAATTTAAAAAAATATTTATTAATCTCCAATGTTGAAGTGCACTGCTACAGGATACAAACATGAATAAGACTTAGTCCTTGCTCTCAACTCTTAAGAAGTAAACTACAAGTAAACGCCAGAAAGTTGTTGCTACTCTTAATTTTATTTCATTATAAAATTAAATCAATCTGGCATAAATTCATTATAACAATGGCTCAGGATGGGGTAATTAACTCTTTTGAAATAGAAACCCACCTGGTGACTTAATAAATATCTGAAAATAGTACCCAATACCTGATTAATCCCTTCTTCCTTAAGCTGTCTGTATGGTATAGTAATGATTTCAAGTTAACTGTTCTTACAACATTTTTCCCATTATTTTCAGACTTGCTTTAGTTCCTCTGTTACTTATTTTCTAAAGTTTTGGCAATGTTTGTTGTAAAGCTAAACAGGTATATCTGTGAGGTCTCCTTAAATTGATAGTTTTATCTAGTGACCTGGGTTTTTGGTCTGCTATGTTTGATACATCTCAGCCCAGTTTATAGGATTATTTCTTTAAAAGCTTTTAGGCACATACTCATAGCTCTGTGTAAATTCCTTTATCTTAACACAATTGAGATGTGTGGTCATAGCAACACCACTATGTAAGGAATGTGTGCCCTCTGAGTATATTTTCACTTGTATGAATAGTTATTATCTGTACTTGCTTATTCATTTATTCAACAAGCATTTGCTGAGCCCTTATTACTGTGCTAGAATTATTAGGGTCTCAGGAAAATAAGATGCTGCCTGTCTGTTATAAGATATATTGACAAAAATTAACACAAAGTAGAATATGCTATATGTTCTGGACATTCAGAAAGTGGAGGGATCACTTTTTGACTTCAGGGGGCTGATGCCTGCAGGTAGCTCTATGCACAGGGCAAGGGTGCATATGCAATATGCAGAGAAAGCTAAGGAGGTGATATTTATGTTGAATCTGGAAGTATTGGTAGAAGTCTAACAGGTAGAAAGTGTCCTTACAAAGTTTTCTGTTCTTCACCATCTGAGAGCCAGTCTCAGTGGCTATACCCTCATTTCAGTTTTTTAAAAAATTCCTTACTTATCATTTTCCCCTCCACCTGTTTTCTAGCATCATATTTTGTTGTCAAAATACTGAATTGCCATGGTTTGCAGTAGTTTCTTAGAAATGCTTGGTAAATACACCTGAGAGTCTTTTTCTCCTTAAAAAAAAAAAAGATGTCTACTTGAACTCAAAATGAATATTTAGAAGCTTTTAAAAAAATTCACAGATAAGGGCTTTTATATAATATTTTAAGCATTTAGGTTATTGGAGATATTTTTTCTTATTATAGATAGTTGCGTGGCTTTTATTTAGGACTGTGTTTACTCTTGATGCATAAAAATCTGAAGATTTGGGATATGTGCACATGTATATTGAATCCCTAAATACAATAATGTTTCTCTTCTAGATTATGTTCCTATTGGCCCTCGATTTTCTAATCTCGTATTACAGGCTCTTCTTGTGTTACTGAAAAAGGCACCTCCTCAGGTAAATAATAATGATAATAATAATAAGGAATATTTTTACAAAGAGTTTTTCAGTAAATTGGTGCAGTCTCTTTAGGCAGGTTATCATAAACATATAAAATTCTGTTGTTGAAGGAATTTTGAACGGTCATTTGATCTGGCCTTCTGCTTAAGGTGAATTATTTTCTTAACAGAATTTCTTCAATTCTTTTCTGAAGTTTTCAAAATCCCAGTTTTGATTAGTATTGATTTTTTTGTTTATAAGTTTTCCACCATGTTACACATCCCTGCCCTCCTCCACCTCCTCAGGGAGATTACGATTTTAATATAGAAAGGATTAAATATATGTTCCCATTTGTTACATTTATCATTTCATAGATTTTCCTAAAAATTTGTATTTGGGGAAATTTAAGTTTCTTTTAGGCAGATTTAAAAATTTTTTTATAGATGATCTTAAGTTATTTCTCTTGTGTCACATGGTGGTTTTGAGGAGTGAATTTATAGCCAAGATCTTGGTTCATGTGGTTGCATTTTTACTGATGTGGCTATTTGAGCCTGGTGATTTTGATAGTTTAACAAATTTAAAACCATCCTATGAAGGTTGGTTAAATATGTTAATTATGTAGAGGCTGCCAGAGCATGTTTGGCTATGTCACAAGACATGAATTCTCTTGATTGATTCTGCATGTTGTAACCTCGAAGAAATGCCAATCAAAGGCAGATACAAAGGAGTTAAGCACTAACCTGAAAAACACCTTAACGTTTCTATGGGAATTTCATATTTGAAGTTAGAGATATAAACTAATCTGTATGGAAAATATTTAATGTTAAGCTGGTGAATCTAATTTTTAATTTAACAGTTAAAATTATGTGTGTATTTTACACTTAAAAGTAAAGGACTTGTCTTGATTTTCTAGGGTTTTAGGCTTTTTTCTAACTTCTAGAGTAGTAAAATGAAACATAACCTACAACAGCCTTGAAAATTTGCTACAAATATGCACTGTGGAAGGATTTTTAAATCATCTTTCCATAAGCCATCATTCCCAGTAATTGCAGTTTTAGCTTATATAAAGGCTGAAGTTAGAGAAGTGAGTATATTTATTCCTTCTCTGATTTCTTCAATATTTTTATAAATATGTAAACAGATACATCTAAAGGTGCTGAAACAAAAATAATTTCTCCCCAGTATCTATATGTATCACACGCAAACACAAAAATCTTTTTTATGAAATCAGCATATTTAAAATTACTAGAATGGGCCCGGGTGTGGTGGGTCACATCTGTAATCCTAGCACTCTGGGAGGCCGAGGCAGGAGGATTGCTTGAGGTCAGGAGTTCGAGACCAGCCTGAGCAAAAGTGAGACCCCATCTCTACTAAAAATAGAAAAAATTAGTCAGGCATGGTGGTGCGTGCCTGTAGTTGCAGCTACTTGGGAGGCTGAGGCAGGAGGATCACTTGAGCCCAAGCGTTTGAGGTTACTGTGAGCTAGGCTGACACCACAGCACTCTAGCCCCAGCGACAGAGCAAGACTCTGTCTCAAAAAAAAAAAAAAAAAAATTAGAATGGGAGAGTTTTTCTAGGCATTTAAACTTATATAATATTCAGCTTTTTAGCTAAAAAGAATTTATGTTAAAAGTCACTTGGGAGAAGGAAGAATAACTTTTCAATGCTGTTTTAAAGTTCTTATCCTTTACATTGTTAAATACTATACACATTGATTTAAACAGAGATACATCCCCTGAGAGTTATTTGTAATCCAAAATAGATACTAATAGAAATAAACAAAATCTGCAACATTTTGATAAAAGATTTAAGAATAATTGTTTCTATTTTGTAAAAATAATCTTAAGGTTTTTGAGGAAAGAAACATTATCTTGTGCTTTTAAATCTCACAGCATGTAGCACAGAGATTTATGCATACATGTTTCACAAATAGCTTAGTCAACAATTTTTAAGTGTCTTCTCATTTTAGTGGGCTTAAGTGTTTTAGAATTGCTGAAGTTTATATTTAGACAGGGTATGATTAGAGTGAAAACATTAAAAAATAGATAAAGTTCAAATGGTCATAAGTACATGAAAAGATACTCAACCTCATTAATCGTCAGAGAATTGCAAATCACAACCAGTACAGTGAGACACCATTTCATACCCACTAGGATGGCTATAATCAAAAAGTGAGATAATAACAAGTGTTGGTGAGGATGTGGAGAAATTGGAATCCATGTATACTGCTTGTGAGAATGTAAAAGCTGTGCAGCCTTTGGAAAACAGTCTAGCATGTTCCTCAAAAGATTAAACATTCAGTTACCATGTGACCTAGCAATTCCACTCCTAGGTATACGGCCAAAGGAAATGAAAACATGTCCACACAAAAGCTTGTACATGAGTGTTCATAGCAGCATTATTTGTAATAACCAAAAAGCAGAAACAATGCAAATGTTCATCATGTAAAATCTGGTATATCCATATAATGAAATATTATTCAGCAGTTAAAAAATGCAGTACTGATACATGCACCAGCATGGATGAACCTTGAAAACAGGCTAAGTGAAAGAAGCCAGTCACAAAAGACCACATATTATATGATCCCATTTATATGAAATGTCCAGAATTGGCAAATCTATAAAGACAGAAATTAGATTAGTGGTTGCCTAGGCCTGAGAGGAGTAGATGGAGAGAAGGGGAGGTGACTACTAATGGGCATGGCGTTTCTTTTTGGGGTGATAAAAATGTTCTAAAATTGATTTTGGTGATGGTCACATATCTGTGAATATATTAAAAATGATTGAATTGTACACGTTTAATGGTGTGCTAATATATCTAAGTAAAGCATTTACATTTTTAAAAAGTGGTTTCAGAAGCTACTTAAATGATAAAAGGAGAATTATATGGGGAGTTAGAAGTAAAGGGTGAGCATCCAAGGTATATGCCCAGCTTGGGAGAAATCTTGGAAACAGGATTTGGATCATTAAAAAGGATGTGGGAAGAATATAGAAATATGTAAGAAGTAAGAGATCTGGTTGCCTTAGTGATTGGAAATTGCAGAGAGTCTCTTTTAAGGTACTACCAGCCTGTCATTAATCAAAATTTGGTGACTCTGACCTGGACTAGATGACCTATATAAGTGAATCAGTGGCAGGAGAAATTAATATTTTTAATATTTCTAGTTGGCATATATTTAACAAAATAAAAACATGCCTTGTGGTACCACCACCTTGCTTTTTAAAATTAGTTTGCATTCTCTCAAGAAAATAAGGGGAAATTTTCAGATTGGTCCAGTGTCAGGAATAATTGTCATTCTAAAGTGGAAGCATTCACTTCACCAAACCATTAGCATGTAGGTTTTTCAGATGTTCTCAATGAAATATTAAAAGTATATGCATCTGAATATTATAGAGATGCATGAGATGGTAGAAATGATTATTTATTACTAGTAAGAAAACAGAAAAGTTGTAGGCATTTTTCTTTAAAAGGAAGAATTGTACATGTATACAATATATAATCATATCAGTAACAGAATCCTTAGTTTTGCATTTGTTGTAATTCCAGCTTTCACACAGAAAAATTGTGTGTGCATGTGTGCACATGTTCAAATAAAAGAATCCCTTCAGGGCACAATGTTGTTATGTATCCAGATATTCTCTTTTCTACTTCCACCCCTCCCCCACCTCCCCCTCCCTTCCTGTAAATTGGCTTATTAAAACTGGTTCACAAGCCCTCCTTTTTCCCTTTGTGATTGCCTTGGTCTTGGATTTTCAGGGTAGAACTAAAAATTCAAGTCAGATTTCAGTTACTAGGATAATTTTCTTTGAATTTTAAATTTTTCTAAGTAAATGCATAAATTTTTAATGAACCTGGTATTCAGTGGATTTGCTTTAAATTTAGCTAGAGAGTTAATTTCATGATTGATTTATTAGCCCTTTGCAAGTATAAAAAGTGGTATCTGTAGTTCACGAAGACTGAAAAACATCATCACATTTTGTTTAGCATCTTTTTAAAACCAATTAAAAGCTTTTCTAAAATGGATTGAACAGGAGAAAATAAAACATGTTCCCTAGGTCTTTATTTCAATCAAGTTTCCCTGTGTTCTGCAGGAGAAGAGATCGAGGGGGGATAGAAAAATTGAAAAGGGCTGTCCCAGCAGGGAGCCAAGCCGGAGAAAAGGGCTTCTCTGAGAACTCAGCAGCAGCAGCTAAGAAAGCTCCCAGCCTGCTTCATCTACATGCAGAGTCACACAAGGCATGGGGGTGCTCACCGTCACACAGAGGTTTCACATGTGCTTCCCTGCTGATTCCTGTGAAAAGCTAACAATTGGCTTGGAGGGTAAAAGACCACTGCAGTTCACCCTCCCTGAGCTGGACGTACAATTTGTCCAGTGTTAGGAAATGTCCGGCTTAGCAGTGAGAGACTTGAAGACACCCCTCCTTCCAGTGAGATTCCTAAAGCCGTCTCTTTTACTTGATGACACTGGGGCTCTTTTCAAGTTTTGCAGATTTATGGAAGTTGAGGAGGGGAATGTGCTTTTCAAGATCAGGAGGATGAAAGCCTTCATCTTAATGTCAAGCAGGAAGCAGTAGTAAGTGGTAAGGCCAGGTAACTCTGCCTGCAGCCTGCAGCACCAGTGCTTGATTATTTTCCTCATACATCTCTTCTGCTACCTTCTTTTTTTTTTTTTTTCCTTTTTGGGAGACAAAATAAAATGTCTGAAAGGGAACTCCTGGGCTGCAAAATGACATGACTTCCCAGTTTCCTCAACAAGTGTGAGAGTAGTTAAGCCCATTTACTTGACTGTTTAATACTGGGTTTACTTGACACTTTTGGGAAGTAAATTGGAAGACCTCATCTGTATGTACCAGAATAGCCTTGTAATTTATGGAGAATCAATACTTTTTAAGTTCAGTGCTTCTCAACATTTTTAGATCATTGCACACAGAAAATGATAACATCTGATGATACATTTGGGTAAGTGCATGAGGCCACTCACAACTGGCCAGGGGCCCAGCCATCCAGGTACCTACACCTTGCCTTCCCAACTGCTAGCAGGAGTTGATATCTTAGTCCACATTTAACTCATTTGCAGCTCACCAATTGGAATACTCCTTGGAACTTTAAACTTTTACAAAAAAAGAATATCACTCCAAATTCATATCAGTATTACTGAAGTAGAACTCAGACCTAACAGTTGTTAGTTAGGGTTTTAGCTAAGTTTTATAAAGTTGTTGAAAAAAATAACTTCCTCCCTGCTCTGGAACCTAGGAATATTACCTGAAAAGGTGTGAACCAATAAGAAACTGTTAGCCTACTCAAGATGGGAATTCAGGCAGACATACTTGTTTCTCTGTGGGTTTTGTTTTAACACCACCGTCTCTAAGCAAAATTGCTTTTTATGTAATCCTTATACAACATCTTAGTACAGCTTACTTCAGATATATTATTAGGAAGTCTTGGTAATATTAAGCAACTCTTCAGACTTTAGGTTGCTTAGTGAAATAAGCAGATAATGGAAGACACTCCAAATGATGCAAGCCTAAACATGAGTATCTCTACATCTGTCTGTTCAAAATTAACTCTGGCTAATGACTACAATATGACTCAATAAGATATATAACCACTTTAGGAAAGAGGTTTAGTCATTTTGCCAGACACATTAATTGTAATCACTGATGGGGTGACTTTTGCATTGGACTTCATTTCTTTATTTTAAAAAAAAAATGACGATTGACAATTTAGTGGCCCAATTTTCCTATTAAGTCAGTGACATTACGTGGCACTGTATTTTATAAAATTCTCTTTGGGTATACTTTGCTCAGTATAGTAGATCTTCTTGGAAATTCCTATTTGAATATATGTATTTATATGTATAATACATATATATGTAGGTTAATTTCAAATACATAAAAAAACAGTAAAAGAAATTTGAATCCTTTTTATAAAATATTGCTACAGCTATCTGCTGAATAAAACCAGATTTTAAAAATAGGATTTTTTTGTTTTAGTTTTTGGTAGAGCACGTCTGTAATAGGTATTAATGAATACCAAAATGAATTATAAGAGATATATATATTTTCCATTTTTAGATAACTCAAAAATAAATATCTAAATTTTAATCATCAGAGAAATGCTAATAGTGCTGAGACAAAATATTTTCTCATTGCCAAAATGTCTTCTTCTAGCTCCTTTGCTTTAAGTAAATTGCAATGGCATGACATCAGCTTTAGAAAGGTGTTAATTATAGCATCATAATATTCCATGGGGCCTTGGATCTAGTTACGAGTATCCTCTCTGCAGAACTTGCCCTTTGTATTGGACTTGAGGTCAGAAAACCTGGGTTTAAGTCTTAGCTCAGATATCCTCTAGCCTTAAACTAGTCCCTTAATTTCTTGGTGTCTTGTTTCTTCATCTGTGAAATGAAGGTAATTCCTCCTGCGTTACCTACCCCATTGAGGGTCAACTAAGATAATGTATAGTGAAGCCCTTTGTAAACCTGTAGACTACACAGATAAAAGGTATTAAAGAAAAGAGGTGCCTTTAGATAGTCCACAGAACCTTTTTAGCTCATAAGATAAGAAAACTGGAGAATGTAGCTGCTATATAGTAAGTTTCCATAGAAAGCAAGTTCAGAGTTCTTGCTTGGAATACTTGGGCACAGCTTCTCTCATTTGCAATACTGGGAAAAGAAACCCGCTTCCCCATCTCTCATTCACTGAAATTTAAAAGCTTCCTAAGTCCTAAGACAGATATACTGATCTGGGGATTGGGAATTCCCGTTATGAAAGGAACTAGGAAGTAGAGACAGAAATTTCAGAGCTCAGTAGGGTAAGGAGTAGAGGGAGGACCAGAGCTTCTGGCCACTGTGAGATCTCCAAGGACACTACCGGGTTATACTTGTCCTCAGCTCCAGGGCTTGGTCCACCTAGTTCCTTTCCCTGCAGCCACCTGTTACTTGTGACCAAAATTCCCCTTTTCTCCAAACTCATGGTAACAGAATGGTGTTTCACAGTTTCTTTCCTGTCCCAGAAACAGGAATGCAGATCTTTAGAGATTTTCTAGGGGGGTATGCTACATGGCATAACAGCTGTTGGGTAAGAGCCAAAAGGAGAACCTTATAAAGGATCCAGAACAATCCATCAATTTTCCTGATATTTATCAGAATGTAGATGGAACCAGGCCTTGATATTTTTAAGTCACAACTTGATCTGATACCACATGATCTTGACAGCCCTACTTACCACTCACACTGGGAAGTAGGAAGAGTGCGTCTCACAAGGAAGGCTCCGGACTGCCATCTGCCTGGTTTCACTTTTTTTTTTTCCCCAGCCTTACACATAGAACTGGCATTGGCAGTGTAAATAAGAGCACAGGAGTTAAAATCAGAAGACTTGGATTTGAATCTAGTCATTTAACTTCTAAGCCTCAATTTTCTCATTTGTAAAGTGGGAACATTTTTATAAATTGTTTATTTAAGTTGTGATGATTAAGATAAATATTTATTGTGGTTTTTATACCTGCAAAGCACAACTCAGTTATTAGGTAATTATTTATTTCAAAGAAAACTGACTCTGTCTTTCCTCACACAAAAATTAAATAAAAGCAACAGAATAAGCAACCCATATCAAAGGTGCTGGTTCCCGGTGGCTACTGCTGAAGAAACCAACCCTGGAAGTCTCACAGAAAGAGCACAGCAGCTCCCTTTTCCTCTAGCTGCTAGCCATCTTGCTCCTGCTGACCCTGCCCCAGCCCTGGAGGAAGGGAAAGGTGGGGGCTGGTTTCCAGAATAAGAGGAGTCATATGGGAAGGGAGAAGAGGGAGAAATACCAAGAGACAGCGGTGAGACGAAAAGCTCTGGGGCCATTCAGTTAGTGACTCTTCCTATGTGTCAGAAACTGCTGCGTAACTATCAGATCACCTTTCACGTAAATCCTGTTACTCTCATAGTGTGATTTCAGGTATAAAGAAGAAAGGACTGGAGGAAATATGCCAACATTGTTGATTGTAATTCCCTTTGTATAATTTGGCCTCCAAACTTTCTGAACACATGACCCTACCAGTAAAAAAAATTGAGTTCATTTTCCCAATATTTTCATGCATGTTATTATTCTAAGAGATGATCATTTTAAAACATAAACAAAAAAATTTTTAAAGAATGAAATTAAAAGTAAAAGGAAGTCCTATTTCATCTTAAAAACAACTGTTCTATTTTATCTTTTTTTTTTTTTTTTTTTAAGAGACAGGGTCTCACTCTGTCACCCAGGCTGGAGTGCAGTGGCACAATCATAGCTCATAGACAAGCTTAGATACAAAAGTGGACTCATTTAACTGTGGTGGTCAAGCAGCAAATTAGTCCCAAAGTAATGGAATTAAAGAATTTTGATAGTTATGCTGCTAATTCAAAAATGAAAATAATTGTGTACACATTAAGTTTTTATTTTTTCCTCATTATCAAAGCAATATATGCTTATTATAAAAAATTTGTAAAATACAGGAAACAATAAAGCAGAAAAAAATAACCTATAGTCTTATCATCTAAAATAGAGCAGGCTGGGCACTGTGGCTAATGCCTATAATCCCAGCACTTTGGGAGGCCACGGTGGGAGGATCGCTTGAGCCCAGTAGTTCAAGACCAGCCTGGGCAACATAGCAAGACCCCATCTCTAAAAAAAAAAATTTTGAAATTAACCAGTTGTGGTGGCACATGCCTGTAGTCCCAGCTACTGGGAGGCTGAGGCAGGAGGATCGCTTGAGCCCAGGGGTTGGTTGCAGTGAGCTATGATCATGCCACTGCACTCCAGCTTGGGTGACAGAGTGAGATCCTGTCTCCAAAAAAAAAAAAATTCTTTTGATGTGCAAGTTTGAAATAATACTTCAAGGAACATCTGCCTTTATTAGGATGTACATTTAATAAACATTTAATCCGCACTATGGAAATACAAAGGTGAATAAAACATTGTACTTGCTCTCAAATGACGCATAATCCAGGACCACCTGTTCAGTTGTGCAGTTTGTACACAAAGTGTGCACAAGTCAAGTGGCAAGTAGAGATTAACATCCAGCCCACATCCTGCCCACCAAGCAATCCATCCTGGTTTGGGGCTGAATCTGCCTTGAGTAGGGTTACCAGATTTAACAGATAGGAATATAGGATGCCCAGTTAAATTTGAATTTCAGGAAAACATCAAATGATTTTTAGTGTCAGTATATCCCATTTATGGGGCATATTTATACTCAGGGCTTTATCTGGCAATCCTAGCCCTGAAGATGAGGTAAAGAGGTGCCTTTTTGCTCACCTAGATGACTGGTTTTTTCTAATTCATACACCTAGGGGAATTGTTTTTTTTTTCTCCTTCATGCAGAGGCTAACTGGTGTCCTTGTCACAATCCAGTATAGGAAAGAGATGCGAAAACATGATGCATATAGTTAGGTTTTATATGTTATACAGTTCCAGTGGACACAAAGGAAAGTGTGGTCCATTTTATCTGGGAAAATCTGTGAATGTTTCACAAATAGTAGTTCTTGACCCTGGTCTTGAAAGATGAGTGAAAGGAAAATTTAATCAGGGCCATCGTGCCATGCTAAGGAATTCAGCTGTGCAGCAATGGGGAGAGAGGGAATGATTTGCCTAGGCCAGAATTAGCAAATTTTTATTATTTGCATACAGAATGATACTTGGAAATTTGAGGATATGTTTTGTTTACAATTATCTTAGGCTTCATATGGCATATTCGGTTTCACTGGAAGGGAAGAACAGGAATTCGTAAGAAATCAGAGGCTTCATTTTTTCCAAATAACTAAAGCTTAACCTCTTTAAATATCAATTGTTGTTATACTTTAGCCTTTTTTAAGAGGAAAAAAAATTTCTAGTACATCCTTGGTGTCTGAAGTAAAGTATAATAAACACTTTGTTAATGAGTAAGGATGGTCATTACAAACCATGGTTGCATAGGTCAGTAGTACCATGGGTGGGACTCAGCACAAACTGTTGGAATGTGTAGAACTCTGCTGTGGTAGTCGTTAGGTAGGCCCAGTGTGCCCTGTTTATTGAGTTTTTTTGCACCTTTTCTTTTTTTTAATGGTTTTGCTATCACCTGTGACTCACAAAGTCCAAGTGAATTCTATCAGTCTGCCTGCTTTTGACAATTCCCTCTTCTATATAATTGCAACCAGCGGGATTCCTGAGTTGTTCATTTAGTAAGAGTAACTACGCTACAATGAGAGCTGGAGGAGCTTTCCTGAGAGTGGGGCCACATTATGACTTTTGTGGGTCCCTTCCTCCATAAAAAAAAATTTTTAAGTACATTTTCCGCCTGTTGGTATCAATATTAATATATTACTGTAATATATTAAAACATTTTCTTTTACCTAAAAGTTGTTCTTTTCCTGATTTTAAAAGAATTAGAATATTTTTATGGGCCCTCAATGCTTTATGGGCCCTGGACACTGTGCCTAATGAGTAAGTCACCCCTACTTATGAGGAAAGTTACTTGAACCTCACATTATTTTGTTTTTTCAGTCCTATGAATTAAAGGATTTTTGCTTATTTCTTGGTTCTTGGCTGGGTTTTGGATAGTTGAAGTTGTTTAGCAGATTGGCCTCCAGATAAGTGAGGTATCATTACTGGACATATTAAATCCATGTTCTGAAAGGTTGGGGGCTAGAGGAGTAAAGTGCGTTGTGCAGGGTTAAACGAGGGCAGTGTGGAGAGAAGGCAAGTTCGGAAACATTGTGAACATAAGAGATAATTGTAAACTGGCAAAAAACTCTGGAAAGCATTTTAATACAGAGAAGTGCTATGGATAAAAATTACACAGGTAGAAATTAAATTAGAAAGAAGAATATTGACCTGATTAGAGTACAGGGGTCAGTTTAGGGCAAATCAAGTTAAAAGTTGGGATAGGTAGGGAAAATCTACTGTGGATGTAAGGTCGGGGAGTTTGGATTTGCTAATTAATCTGTGGTCATCTTAGTTAAGTTTCTAGTGAGAGAGAGCATCTCTAAGACCCTTCTTTTGGCATTAAGAATACTGTGGCATGGTCAGTACAACTTTATTTTCTCTTTATTTAACCTTTTCTCCTAAGAGCTCAGAGGTCATTATTTCTAGGTAATAATATCTCCCTAACTCATAATGAACAGATCAGCCATTGCTGATGTGAGTTTTAAAATTACACGAATAAAAACAATGGGCAGCAAAGCATAGTGAAAATGTCAGTGAGGCCTGAACTCTAGTTCCGGCTCCCTCACAGGCTGTGAGAGCCTCAGACAGAGCACTCCACCTCTCATCCTAGGTTTCTCATCTACAACGTAAGAGAGAGAAGGAGCAGGAGACAGAGAGAAACTAGGTAATCTTTATGAGCTGTTCCAAGTGTAAAATCTGATGGTTCAGTGTCTTTTTCATAAATTGGTACTAAATATCATGAAGTAGTCTGCTTTTGCTTATAGGAATTATTTTAAATTATCTGGTGTTAAGTTTCTCATTCGTATCCAATCTGCATGGTGAATTCTCTTCCTTGTCCTCTGTCCTGCTTGCAGCACCAGCAGGGAGGTTACAAAGAAGTAGACTAAGAATTTGCTTCAGGGTAAAATCTAATGGAGAGTTTAAGTGTAGTTTTCTGCCTAGTTGTAGCATGATTTATTTGAAACATCCTTCCTTTGGTATTCAACTTAAACATTTAACTGCAAAAAAAAAAAAAATAATAAGACGAAGAAAGAAGAAGTTATAGACATTCAAGCAAAAGAAATCAGAAATGCATTCCTGATTCCTCTCCTTTCGCTGTTCAGACTCCTGGTTATTTTTAATGGTCCATCAATCTTTTCCCTTGGTTTGGGGAAACCAGGAGTTGCAGGGGACGCTTAGTAGTACTTGTTATCTTACTAGCTTAAATTAATGGCTTCTAATGAATCTTTTCTTCCCTCTGTTAGAGAAGTCAGTATTATCCAGTCAATAGCTAATCAATTGATTAACTAAAGGAGATAAGTCAGCCTTTGGCACAAAGCATACACGCCATTCATTCTAGATTATTTTCTTCAAACTTGTTGCTATCATAGCATGCAATACTTGAGGCTCAGAGGTATGGACTATCTGAAATGGTAGATAGTTATTTTCCTGTTGAACACGTGGTATAATGTGCACTTTTCTAGGGCCAGAAGAAAGAATGTAACAATGCAGGAGTGATCTGCTACCGTTGAAACTTACGCTGGGATTATCATTCAGTTATTCAATGCATATTTATTAATTTTGCACTTTGTACAAAGCACTATGCTAGCTGTATGGATACATCAATAAAGCCAGACATAAGTCCTGTCCTCGTGAAGGAAGGCCAGCAAGAAATACAGTAAATACAGTAAATGAGTGAAGTGTATAGTCTATTAAAAGGTGATACATACTGTGGGAGGGAGAGAACAGGATGAAGGGAGAGGAAGGGTGCCAGGGTGGAGGGTTGGGGGGTTGCAGTTTTACATGGGAGTGCATGGGGGTGAGTAGGGTTGTGGAAAAGTTGACATTCAAGCAGATCCTTGACTTTAAGGGAAAGACCCGTGTGGATATAGAAGGGAAGAGCATTTGAGGCAGAGGGACCCTCTCTGTGTTCCCAGCATGCTGTGCTGAGTACCGCAGGGGCACAGATGAATAAGACATGGTTTCCACCCCCAGGGAATTGACAGGCTAGAAACAAGATTCAGGCTTATAAATAAGTGCAGTGACGCACTATGGTAAAGTAGAATTATTCTAAAGGTCTCCGTATTGAATAATACAAACTAAGTAGCAATATGAGAAATTATTCCCATTTCAAGAATGAAGCCAGGATAGGTGACGGGCTAAAGCATCTCCTACCAGGAAAGCTGCTTCTCACCCTCTGGCTCTGAACCAGTTTCTCCTTGGGAAGTCACTGCCTCTCACTGAGGCCCTGCACTGCCATGAGGCCCTCTGAGGGGCTATTTGATCTTTAGCTTCGAGCCTCCTTTGCCTCACCATAACCCTCGTTATGCCGGAGATGGGAGCTCATCTTCCCTAACCCAGAGTGAACCTTGGCCTCTCTGCATCATTTGCTGCTAGTGCCCTGTGTTGTTGGGAAGAGAGGGATTCTCCGGCCCCCCACTTCTCACTCACCTGACCTAACCTTATGGATTCCTGACATCGTAGGCAGAGGATGATTTTTCAGGTCCCTCTCAAGACCGTCCATTTAGACTATTGCTTCCTTTCATTCTGGCCTATTCTGACAGTGATGGCAAAGGCCCTCCTCCCACCCCCAGCATTCTTTACCTCATGCTGTACTCTCACAAATAAGTAGGATATTCTAATCCCATTTTTATGGTTGAGGAGGAGACAGGTACTGAGAAGTTAAATAATCTACCCCAAATCACACAGCTATGAATGATGGAGCCTGTACTTTTTCTACTGCATTAAGCCACCTGTCCGTTCTCCATTGCTTTCTGCCAACCCTGGGCTTATATTTAAAAGAAAACCATATGTATAAGGTACTGGGCAAAAGGAGCAGCATCCTTCTGAGGATGCTTACTGGCACGTTCTTAGTGCGATGGCTCCTCACAGGCCACTAGAGGTGGGCCATCCTGTGTGTGGCTGCCAGGGTCATCTTTCTCTCCATCATAGTTCTTCCTCTCCAAGAACCTTCTTTGGTTTCCTGTTGCTTTTTGTAGTAAATCTTCTTCCTTAGTTTAGCATTCTGAGCCTTCCTTTTATTGGCTACCCACTCACCCATCTTGCCAAAGAGACTTCGTTTTCAACCCTTGGTGCTCTGGCCCAGCTGCTTCCCTCACCCACGTAGGATTTAGCAGTATTAGAGACCTGTCCTTTCTCCTTGAGGGCCTTGCCAGCGCCTCCTCTTTGTCAGTGTTTTTGTAATACTTCAGAAATCTTCCTGGATAACCCCACTCCAGGAAACTGTCCCCAGATACTGTGTCCTCTCAGCCATTATTAGTTTGTATTTGCAGATATGTCACTTGGTAGTGGTCCCTGAATATTTATCTGCTTTTGCCAGCTAAATTGTAATCACCCTGAAGGCACAAACCAAATCTCATAATTCCATAAGTACCTAAAAAGAGTAAATTCTTGTTAATGCTTCCATTGGATGATGTCTGTTTCATCCTTTACTTACCAGGTTTACAAATTCTTAGTATTCTGAAAATTTTCACTCTCATTTACAGAAACATCAAATTCTAATAATCAGAAAATAAAGTTTAAGGCCCTGCGCACAGAATTTTTGAGTTGCACTTTTAAACTCACTTCTTAATCCATCTCAGGGTTTCCAATTGTTTGCAGTTAATTCTTCTTACCAAGGGTGTATTACACTTGCTCAGCATTGAATGATATGGGAAGAATGGCCTTTCTTTACTGCATAACTGACTTTACTTTTGTTCATAGGTTGAAACCAGCCCTTCCATTTCACTGCAGTATTATATTGATGGCATTTTTATTTAGGGGGAAGAAAAGCTTTCTTCCACATGAACTTTTGTTACAAATCAGTTTATTGGAACCAATCAATGGGCGAGACCTATGAAAGGGTGTGGATTATCTGGTTAGTCCTTTGTGTGGCAAAAGGCTTAGATGCTGCTTAGCACTTTGCTCATTCTTCATCGTGTAAAGAAGTGTTTTTTTGAAGGATCAACACCTGACTGGGCCCTGCCTTTTTCATGGAAATGTTTTCACCTGAGTTGCTTCTTATGGTACTAAGAATTAGTTAACTAATACTTATTTAACCTTGGAACAATGTCTATTATAATCCGATTGGCAGATAGTTATTTTATTTAGGCCATTTCTTTATAGCATCAGGACTAGCAAATCTCAGTAAAGAGTATGCTGGGAACAAATTTTTTCCCCAAATAGGTTATCACTCTACTCTTCCTGCTTTCCATCAAGGGGCATGTTTGGGCACTGCGGACTGAAGACTAGTAGCCACACACCAAGGTGGAGCTCCCCTCTTGGGTTGAGCTCTGCATTTATTTTTAAAGCTACATCCCCCTTTCATGCTGCTGGCAGCTTTTCCCTCCAAGTGTATCCAGTGTGATTTATCACATTAATACATTCAGAGCTGCTTTTTCATGGTAAATCTTCCTTATGAACATTACCACTAATTAATATACAAAATGACCCAGCACATTTGAATCATTTGGTAATGTTTTTCAGTGTTTTATTAAAGATGACGCTTTACAAGTCAAGACCTGAACTTGCCTGGGTCATGACCTCTTTGCAGTGTTTGCAGTCTTGTTAAACAAGAAGAAAAGCAAAACATAAATTAGCGTCTCCATTATAAGTTGCTCTACACTTCCCAATCTTTCAACACTTTGAAGAGCATAGTCACTGTTAATGTAAGAGTCAGTTTCACTAGGAAAATGACAATGATTTTAAAAGTCCAGCTTTCTGGAATGAGTAAGAAGCTTCTTCCTCAGTGCCATTCTTCTAGGGCCAACACTGTCCCTCCGTGAGAGAGGAGCAAGATAAGGGAGTTTTCATTTTGGGCTTTGGGGGGCGGAGGGAGTTAGAAAATCTAAGGAAAAAGGGAAGTAACGGTCACCTTTAATTCTACTGAGGCTGTGCCAGCATGTGTGGCCTTTGGCATCTATTAGCCTTCAGAGATATATGCCCAAGCTTGCCATAAGAATTTAGTGTTAAAAAATATTTTGTGTATAAAAAGCACCACTTTTTTGTTATAGTAGAAATTTATATGTCTGTACTTGCTTGTAATTACCCCAACACCCCAGCTTTTGTTTTTGTTATTTTGCCCTTGGACTTCTGTATTTCTGCTCCTTGGGCTTGCAATGGCCTTCCCCTTCATCTTCCTAATCAACCTGCTCATTCCTTAAGACTCAGTTCAGGTATTGTCTCCTCCAGAGAAAGGTGCTTTCTCCACCACATTTCTTCCCTCTGCCTGACACCCCTCTGTGTAATACCTCCACCTTTCTGTATTGCATTATTATCTTTTCTCTATCTGCCATCCTCTCTGTGCAAGGTCTATTCCGTATTCATCTAGGAACTTGATAAGTGTCTACTGATAAGCATTTGGTTTTTAGCTCGTTGATTCCTTTAATAATAATGATTACCCTTTAATCTGTATACTTCACAGGATACTTCTGTCTTGCAGTCTTTGTACAGTCATCTGTTATGTTAATGGCTAATTGTACAGAGGGTCTCAACTTTGTTTCTTTGATATGTTTGTTTACGGTGGTACATTATCCCTTCTTGGCACAGAAATGGACAAAAGCAACAAGGGCAATTGAGGAAGGCTAGCATGCCTATCGACAGTAGTGGCAAATGTGTACAAAACCCAAATTGAAATTGTTTTGGCACCTGATCTTCGATTTCTTAAAATCTTTTCCTGCTAGCACATTTATTTTAATGTCCTGAGTTTCTAAGACCCATGAATAGGTTTGATGATTGTATGAAAGACTTATCTGTGGACTGAGTGTGTGTCATAAATCTAGTGACATAAGTTTAAAAATGTATTCCTCTTTCATTTTCCAAGTAAACTTTTTTATTAATATATTTTTCTTTATGAAGAGAGACAGTGTATGATTTGGGTCTGGACCCGGTTTCCAGTCTTGGTTCCATCATTGATTAGTTATTTGGCCTTGAACAAATTACTTATATCTGTGAGATTCAAAATCGGTAAAATGGGGATAATACTAGAATTTAATTCTCATGATTATAATGAACGTTAAATGAGAGATTGATCTGAAGAGGTACCATACTGCAAATAGGATTAAGTGGAAGTCTCCATATTAAGTGATGAGATAGCCAGACCCGTTATCCCATCAACTCCAGCATGCTAGCAACAAGACTTTATGGCCTTCAGGAAGGAGATTGGAGGGTTCTTCTCTGGGAAAAATTTACACATACTGACCTTCGAGGGACCCCCAATAATTAACCAACTCTTACCTGATCATCTTACAGTGAAGCCTTCAGACACAGAGCTTCCAATCATTAGTTTAACTCTTAAATATGAATAGTCATCCAATGATCACCAGATACTTGAGGACAGCCCCCAGTAAAGAAACAGGAAAAAAGGAACTCAGAGGAAACAGAGACAAAGCAGGGAACAGAAGAAAACATTTTTTAAAATCTATAATATTCAAAGATACTGTATTCATAAAATATAGGATACATTTATAAAAGAAAATATTCAGAAAATAAGAGCGAGCTCTCAGAAATAAAAAATAATTTAATATAAAGGCCAGAAGATAAAGTTGATTTTAAACCAAAAAGTATTAGAAAGAGAAAGAAAGAAAAACTAGGAGCAAAAACAGTAAGAAAATTATAATAGAAGATTAGTTCTAGAGGAGCAGTGACCAACTCATGGAGGTTCCTGGTGGGGGGTGGGGGGACACAGAAAAAATGCATGGGAGGAAATCTCAAGGAAATAATCCAAATATTTCCTAGAACTGAATGATTGGAATTTCCAGTTTAGAAAGGACTCATCTAGTGCCAGCAAAATGAGTAAAGGAAGACCTATCTTGAGGTACATAATTTTCAAATTATAGAACGTGGAAATAAAAGATTCTTAAAATTTTATATATATATATTAAAAAACATGTTAAAGCCAGGCACAGTGGAGCGTTACTATAGTTCCATCTACTCAGGAGGCTGAGGCAGGAGGATTGCTTGAGACCAGGAGTTTGAGGCTGTACTGCACAGTGATTGCACCTCTGAATAGCCAATGCACTCCAGCCTCGGCAACATAGCAAGAAAAAAAATTAAAAATAAAAAAACCAGGTTAGAAACAAAGGGTCAGAGATCAGATGACATTGATTTTTTTTCTAGCCAGCAGCATTGAAAATTAAAAGACAATAGAGCAACACCTTCTAAACTGTGAGAGAAAAATTATTTCTAACCTTATTTTCTATACCTAGCCAAACTATTAAGTATAAGATAGAAGGTACAATATTAAGGGCAAAATAAAGGCATTTCCAGACATGCAAGGTCTTTAAAATTTTACCCCGCTTGCACCCTTTCTCAGGAAGCTTCTGGGTATATGTACTGCAAAAATGTATAAATTAAGAAAAAGGAAGGCAAGGGTACAGGGTATCTAACAGAGGAGAGAGGAAAGTTCTAGAACTACAGCTGTGCAGCAGGCCTAGAAAGCAATTAGTTCAGATTGAACTATAAGGACACAGGACCTCCAGGAGGGGAATGTCTTCAAGAAAAGAATATAACTTCAAATGTGTTTGAATATATTGAAAGGAGACTCACAGTGTGTTTGTTTGGGGATGAACTTGGGATAAGTACCTAGTAAACTAAGCAAAGGGGAAAAAGGCAATTATTAACTCCAGTAAAAACAAAATGTTGCCCAAGAAAGGAAGTTTAATCATACTCTATATGGCTTAGCTGTAAATCATATTTATATAATCATAATAAATACTGAATATAGATTTAACTAAAGATTATGAAATAACTGTGTTGGAAGGATGAGAAAGGGGGCATATGGTGGGGGGGTAATCCAAAATTAATACTAAATCTTCCATAGTAGGAAGTCAATAAATAATATTTAAAGCTGAAAACAAAAATCTGAAAATAGTAGTGCAACCTTATTATTTAAAGATAAAGAATTTAATACAAGAAAAAAAGCTAAGAGTTGAAAATGGTTGTCTCTGGAGAGAAGGAATTGGGAATGGCAGCATAAGCCTGGTATCTTTTTTTAAACATTTTTCATATTTTGGGGATTAAAAATAAAAATGAAATTTAAAAATATTAAATGAGACAATTATGTAAAGTACTTAGCCTTTGCCTTTCACAGTTAAGTATTGCATAAATGTAAACTAGTATTATCCTGTTCCTTCTTTTTAGAAGGCATAATAAAAGCCTTGCTAAGCCAATACAGACTTTCCACTCATTTCATTTTTTTCCCAATTCCCACTATATGTGTGCCACATTGACTCTGAGGAAGGAATTACAAACATGCACTTCAGTATCTTTCTCTTTGGTTTGTGTCTTTCCCTGATTTACTAATCCATTGTTTTACTAATGTGAACGAGAGGGAGTTGTTCAGATGTTGCCACTTTATGAATCATGTTGTTGGTAACCTTTTTGGAGATTTTCATGAGGAAAATCTTGAATTTTTTCCTTCTCTTTTGCCTAATCATTTGCATTTCTGCAATTAAATGAACAGATTTTACACATTTTGTTCAGGCTTACTCCAGTTTCCTAATTAGTCTTCTTCTGTGTTTTTTAACATGTTTTCTCCCTGTGATCAGGGCCGCAAGCTTCTTATCATTGGGACCACCAGCCGCAAAGATGTTCTTCAGGAGATGGAAATGCTTAACGCCTTCAGCACCACCATCCACGTGCCCAACATTGCCACAGGAGAGCAGTTATTGGAAGCTTTGGAGGTGAAGATGAGTCCATGGGTTGCACACTGTTTATAAGAAAGGAGTTGAGGCTGAAATAATGTTAAGGGGTACCACAGCTGTTTCACCTGGTGTTTGGTTTCTGTGTTAACCTAGAACATGGGACCCTTGGATATTATAGGTTGAGTATATCTTATTCGAAGTGCCTGGGACCAGAAGTGTTTTGTATTTCAGATTTTCTTCAGATTTTAGAATATTGTATTATACATATAAGTATAATGCAATATTCCATTATATTCCTAAATCAAAAATCTGAACTCTGAAATGCTCCGAAGAGCATTGCTTTGCCTGTCATGTCAGCGCTTAAAAAGTTTCAGATTTTGGAGCATTTTAGATTTTGGATTTTCAGATTAGGAATGCTCAACCTGTACCTCCAACTGTTTTCAAGAATTAAAGGAGGAAGATGAATATAAGTGACAGTGAATTAATTTTCCATTCTTAGGTGTAGGTACCATACAAACTACCAGGAATGAATTACTTTGTACCCAGCATGAGTAAAGCATATAGATTACGTGAACCAGAAACTTGGATAGTTGAGGGTGCAGGGGTAAGGTAATCGCAATATAGCAAAATCACTCATAGTGACTTTCAGCTCGTTTCCTTGCATTTAATAAATTGGAACAATGCAAAATCCTTAGAAACTTCAAAAAAGCTACAGAATTAGAAGGAATCTTATTAACAAGTTTATAATATAGAAATGTTTTCTTAATTTTTTTGAGGGTAACAAAGTCTTTAATTTTTTAAAAAGTATGTTCTTCATTGAATTTTTTGTTAATATCAGTGTGCACAAATGACGCGATGAGATCTGTTGGAAAATATTATCTACTGAGTTGTTCAGCAGTGGGAGAGCAGTGGGAAAGTCCTCAAGACCCATAAAGTTGGTGTTTGCTCCCAAAAAAATAGGAATTATCTATATGATAAATGTTTCCAGGTTACGTGTTTAGGCAGCTTTTGCGCCAGGGTTGGGTAAGAGAATTAAATTTAGTTTGCTTTGACATATACAGATTGTTCCTAGAAAGGAATGCTAAAAATTTTGACTTATGTTTATTATGGAGTGGAGCTATTTTTTTCCCCAGCAAATTTATCTCTGAATTATAATGGAGGTCCATAGGAAAACAGGGTTTAAGATACCAGTTTTCACTTTCATGATTGCACTTAATGGGTTTAGGAAGGTCAGACTGGATTTTAAAATAGGAGAGAGAGAATCCTGTCAGCTCAAACAGGTAGTTCTTCTCACTGTTCTGGTAAATGTGAGAATTAACTAAATGTTAATGTACTTACTGTAAAAGTGCTTTCATTATCATTGTTTTTGTAGCTTTTGGGCA
This sequence comes from Daubentonia madagascariensis, assembly GCA_023783475.1. Taxonomy (NCBI): domain Eukaryota; kingdom Metazoa; phylum Chordata; class Mammalia; order Primates; family Daubentoniidae; genus Daubentonia; species Daubentonia madagascariensis. The sequence continues at coordinate 17,735,041 of JAKFHU010000487.1, forward strand.
ACTTCAAGGATAAGGAACGCACCACAATTGCACAGCAAGTCAAAGGGAAGAAGGTCTGGATAGGAATCAAGAAGTTACTAATGTTGATCGAGATGTCCCTACAGGTAAGGTGCTTCCTTCTCCGTATGATTCAGACATAGGAAGAAGCTTTATGATACACCAAGAGGTTTTAATATTTCCTTTTCCAAGATTTTAATTAACTTCAGTTGTAAGTTTTTGTATTATTTCCTTTTTTTTTTTTTTTTTTTTTTGTAGAGATAGGGTCTTACTGTGTTGCTCAGGCTGGTCTCAAACTCATGGCCTCAGGCAATCCTCCCACCTCGGCCTCCCAGAGTGCTAGGATAACAGGCGTGAGCCACCTGCCAGGCCTTTTTTATAATACTTCCAAACTCAAGTTGGTATTAGTAGACTGCTTCTGAGATCAAACAATATAACTTATTGATACTTTGATACTTTTCTTTTCCACTTCTTAAAATTCAAGAATAGAAGAAAAGATTATAAAATTACTTTTAGTTTTAAGGTGTCACTAGATCTTAGTACTAGAAAGGACTTCAAAGAGCAATTGTTCTGCTGTCCCCTTGTTCTAGAGATGAGTGTACTGTGTGTCCCACAGGTCGTCAGTGAGTTATCCAAGATCACATAGCCAGTTAGTGATGGGGAAAGGATGGTGTACAGCAGAGGTCAATAAGCTACAGCACATATACCAAAAGGGGTCTTGGAGACAAGTTGATTGAGTTGTACAGACTAGACCTGGGCTCTGTATATTTACCCCCGGCTGGACTCCTAGAAATTTCATGCAAACTACTGTAGGGTTGAAGTGTCCAGGATCATGTAGAGAACTGAGCCTCAGTCTGCTGCCTGGGCAAAGACACATGAAACTTCTTTGAGACTTTCTCACATCTACTGGCAACTTACCTTTCCTCTTTTTGGAACCCCACCCTTCCATGTGCTCATCCTGTGTTGTCTTGTCCTTATCTGAAATACTAGTTTAGACAATAAATGTCTCCTTATCGAGCCTTATGAGTTCAGAGACGTTGGCTCTCACTCACTGTTGAATCCACAGCACCTGGAACAGAGCTGACACATGGTAGGGTGCTCAGTAAACTTTTGTTGGATGAATGAATAAGTCCATTCCTGGTCCTAGGTGGACAGACTGGCTCTGTTCTAAGCACTGTGTATTACTGACCAGTCCTGCCATTCTATTGGTGTGAATAGTGAGTGGCAGAGGTGAAGTTTAAGTTTCACAGTTACATCTGAAATAGGATCTTGGATCAATAACAAATTGGAAACATGATGCAAATGTTTTTTGATCTTTTTAAGTACGTACATTTTAAAATAAAATTTTTGTGGTTTTCAGAAACCTAAAGTTTAATCTACTGAATTTTCAGATGGACTGATTTTAAGTCAATTTACTTATTTTTCATTTGGCGCAATAAATTCAAGTTACAGACTAATCACTTTGCTTAGGCTTATTCTTGGTAAAGGTGCAAATACAGGTGTATTGGCTCTCTCCTTGAAAAAAGATAAATCTGTCAAATAGTCCTACTCTTGTTTTTTTTTAGTTTCAGCACAATTTTTTTTTTAATAATTGCATAGAAGAAGCTATGTGTTTTTTTCATCCCTTCCTCCTCCTTTGATGCCTGCAGGTCAGTGATCAAGTTAATGCTGCTTATGTATGTGGGGTAGAAAGTGAGAGTGGGGCACTCAGGCCTAATCTTCAGGGACTGACAACTTCGTAGGCCTCTGAGTTTGAACCCCTTCACGTCAAATGGATTTTGTGCAGCTGAGTGAATTCTCTTTAGATCTGCCTTAGAAAGACTGCACCTAAGTGAAGAGGCATGTAGTTTAGCAAATGTGAGTCGTGTTACCTCTCTGCTCACTACACACGATTCTGTTAAAACTTGCACAGTGTGGAGGACCTGCTCTGACTGGATGTCACCTGAGGGAATGAAGTCATTTATCTAGATTATTTTTTTCCTCCCTTTCTCTTGACTTTTAATTCCATAGCTACAGGCAAGTCAGTAAGTCGTTGCTCACACATATTAAATATATTTAATGGGCAAAGAACTGCAAGTACTGACTACAACTGAGCTCCAGCCAGTTCCTTTTTTTTTTTTTTTTAAAGAACTTGACAATTGATTCATATGTAATTCTATTCCCAAAGAGGAAAAATGTTTCTTTTGTTAGCTATTCACACTTTTTCTTAGTCCTTTGTAGTCTGACCTCTTAACTTTGAAACATTTGAAACTTCTGTTCAATGTTTTTCTGGGATAGAAGAGAAGAAATCTTTAAAAAAAAAAAAAAAAAGTGGTCAGAAGGGGAATCTGCTTGCACATTTACCTGCAGCTGCACTGAGCATTTGAAAGCTCTTCCTGGAGGGCAGGGAGTTTCCTCCCGGGAAACAGACTACTGCCCTAAAACATATTTTAAAAGTTAGGTGTGTTTCTTATAATAAAAATTCATCTTCAGGAATTAAAGATGTTTTTAATGATCATTTTCTAGGTAACTTCACATCTCTGGTGGACCAAGGAGAATAAAATATATTTTAACAAATTAGTATAAATATGAATAGAAAATGAAAACCAGTAGAGATGATGAGTAATAACCTGAAACAAAGCTCCACCATATTTTCTTAGACTCTCTTCTTAGAGAGTCACAGGAAACCCAGATTATCCAGAGATTATACCAGAGGAATCAGCAGTACTCTTCATTTTTTATAATAGTTTTAGCACAACTTTTTAAATTAATTGCAAAGAAGAAATTATGCAAGGGATACTAAAGCTAAGAAAAGCTAAATTATTAGTTATGTAGAGTTAATAAGCTTTTTTTTAGTTGTTTAATAACCTCAATTTGGTTTCTTCAAATTTGGTCTTTTGTATACTTCCACACCTTAGATGAATCGGATGTCATTTGCACCCCTATGAGTGGCCCCCATTCAGTCTCCCAGGCTCCAGCTCAGGGCATACTCAGCCAAGGTACCTGTGATGACCAGCTGGCTCAGGTCATTTGGACCCCTGTGCACAGTGATTCTCCATGCTAGGCAATCCTGTTCATTCCTCCTGAGTGACGTAATCTGCTTTTCGTGTGTCAGTACTGGTCAAGGAGCAGGTAACACCTTTCTGTGACTCAGCAGAGTACTGATGGAAGTGTGAAACCAAGCCTTTCCTTGGAAGAAGCAAGAGCATAGTTGTTAGAAGGTAACCTGTCTTCTTTATTTCTTCTGATGCATTTAGATGGATCCTGAATATCGTGTGAGAAAATTTTTGGCCCTCTTAAGAGAAGAAGGAGCGTAAGTACACAAAACACTTAAGACCCTCAGCCAAACCACTCTGTTAAATCCCAGTGCCTGTTCTAAGAGTTGCTATGTGATGCATATAAATTTGAGTTTCTTTCTGAGATAACTTTGCTTCCACTTATTAGAGTTCTTTGCTGTGTTGTAGGTCTGAGAGACCAAGCAAGGAAGGTGGTTGTACTGTTGGTTTGCTTTCCCTGTCCTGCTTCACAAACCTTCCTTGTCACAATGCGGGAAAAACTTGAGGGTACATATACATTGGAACCTACTTCTACATGCATGGGGCTGTGATCATTTTCTTTTGTGAAATGCTCATCTAATAGCAGATGCATAGTGGAAAATGTAGAAAAACCATTAAGAAGCTTTTAGTGATTTTGTGATGAATGGCTTTTTACAGACTCTCATCTGTTTTTTTGTGTGTTTTGGGTATTTCTTTTGCAGTAGCCCCCCTGACTTTGATTGAAAATGGACTATTTGCAACACACAGGGATCCAGGGAAGTGACCAAGTTGAAGATGGCCTGGGATCTTCACTCACGATACTGGACTAAGTGGAATGTCTTCTACCTTCAACACATGCTCGCTCTGCATGATTAGTGCAATAAAACTCCCTTCTTTATGCTTACTGAGATATTATAGTGTTTTATGGAAGGTGTCAATTTGCTTTAGAATGCTGTGCTTACTTTTCCATGCAAGCTAAGATGATTCCTTCTTACTCAGTCTCTGTGTGGGAAACATCCTGTACTTGTGAACACTACACGTTTTCAGCTTCTGCCACCTCCACCACCACCATCCAAAAACTCTCAATAAATGTAATGAATGTTGCAGGACAACACTTGGCCTGTTAGAAGGTCGACTTTCTACATGCAAGCCAGGAGCAGCGAATCAAGGTGTGGGGCACAGGGATCCTCTCGTAGCTTTCCTGAGCTAACACTAAAGGTAGTTGCATATTTGGTAAAGGTTCTCTCACAAACCTGGTTGTTATCCTTGCCTGAAGAAACAGGGCTTTGAATATCTAAGATGCTGTTCTCAATCATTTTCAGAGATGTTTCCAAGTTGCAATTAGGAGATGTTTCTTAATAGAAAGTCAGATTATTACGGTGTTGGCTGTGACTTCCCCGTAATGTAACTAATTTGCTCTGTGGTAAGAGATATGCTAATTATTACTGCTTGGTAGATGTTATTAAAAACATGTGAAAGGTATGGTAAAAGTGTACACCCCTAAACAGAAAATAGTTATTAAAATAAAGTAATTTACAAACCTCTTGGCACTAATTAGTGTCCAACTCTAAGTGGGTCAATTCCTTAGTATAATATTAAAAGCTTATTAGTATCACTGCTTTTCTTTTTTCCTTAGCTTAATGACTTCCTTAGAATTTATTCTTCCTTTATTTTAAATTATCTATACTGTCTAGTATCTAAATAAAACACTATTCTCCAGAAAAATAAGCCATTTTCCAGCCCTCTCCCTTCAATCCTTTACTGTCCATTCCAATACGTGACCATATTTCCTTTACCCTCTACAGGCTTCTTCCAAAGGGAAAGAGAACTCGTTGAGTCCTCTGGAGGGTGAATTGTCTTGCAGCTGACTTAGGGGAAATGTAATTAGGTCATCATATGTGGTGGTAAGACTCATGGAGCATGCCTCTCTCTCTCCATTGCTGCTTACAGTTCAAGGACAAGCATTCGGAAGCCATCCTGAGGTGTTTACACCACTCGCCACCTACGAGGCTTGTGGCATAGTGGCCCTTGGGTGTGGCTCTGTCATTTGTCCCCAGGGTAAAAGGGAAATCATCTCCAAATCTTGCTGTGTGCTTTTGGTAGAGACTTGTATGTCATATCTACTTTGTGTTGGGTTTTCATCCCTATCTTATTTTGTGACTTTTTAAGAAGTGGATTGTATTGTGAAATTCTGTGATTCCTGGTGGCCAGTATCCTGATTCCTCCTCCCGTGAAAGCAGCACACATTGTATTAACTTTTGTCTCTTGTTAAATGAGGTAAATGTCTTTGTGTTTTGTCCAAAACTATATTGAAAAGTATAAATAAATATTATATTGTTTAATTCAAATGAAGGAATGCAATAAAGAGTAAATAGACTTGAAAACACTCTGTAGCCCAGTATTTCGTACAAAACAACATATATAACTGATAGGAATGTAGGAAGGAGGGGTTCAGAAAAGAAACCCCTCCTGTTTTGTTACAACTTGCTTAAGGAGATGGATTATTTATTTTAAAATCTCTTAATTATTTAGAAAGTATAGTTATTTAAAATGAAAAACATCATTAGCATATCAAAAAAGTTAATGAACAAGAATCTTCATGCTTTATACTTATTTTACCTTATTAAAAAACTGAGGTACCAAAGCCACAAATAAGGTTAGTAATAAACTAAAAAGCAAAGTTGTTTCTCAATTAGAATTACTCCCTTCTGTGAAATGTACAAACCAAGGAACTTAAATACTCCCAGTGAGATTTCTTCATATGGTTCATTTTGGTATTCTTCATATTGTTTTGCATTTTTCTGAGCTATCAGATCTCTTAGCCTAAACCCTGATCTTTATTAGCATTGGCTCAGGTTAGGATGAGAGGCAGCCCAGAAAATCAGCAAGGCTATGTGGGGAAAAGGAGGTTAACCTGATCCCCACATAGCCTTGAGAAGATGCATTCTTGAAACTGCCCCAATATTCATCAAAGCTGATGCTGGGCAGTAGAACGTATGAGATTATAGCATGGCCTGGTGATGCAGCAAAGGAAACTCCAACCAGCTGCAGCCTTAGATGTCTTCTATCTATGGATGAACTGTTAATTGGCTATTTTTTTGTAATCAAAAGCTCAAAAGAGGAGGTTATTTTATCCTTACTAAATTTGTATATTTTCACTGAGACACTTTTTTTAATGTAACACAGAAAAATTGTGTAATTGTGGTTAAAGTCTGAAATATGTTTTGCTTTAAGGCTGTCTCTTCATATCCTAAAAATTACAATGAACAGCCTCCCTTTTAATAGTTTCAGCAACAAGTCACAAAATCATGGAGTAGATTGAAGTGTGTTTAATAGTCAAATCCTGATGAACAGACGTGTTGAAGTAGTGATTCAGCTATAAACAACCACCCCAGCCCAAACACAGAAGGTAAAAGCAGGATTTCATTTTCCTTGCCTGGCAACTTGGTCCATAGCCTCTTCAAAGAAGTGACTGGGAAAGGTGTGTATGAGAGTTCAAAAAAGCATGTAAATTTCAGAAGTTATTGCAAAACGATCTAGAGTTTCTCATCAGCTGACAAGCTGTACCGGGACGGTCCTGGAGATGAGTCCACAAAGGTGTGTGCTGTAAGGACCCTGTCATTAAGATGCAGGAGATGGTGCCTGTGATCAGCAAGAAACCCAAGTAGGTGAAGACAGAATTTGCAAGGAGGGCTCATGTTTAAAATTTTCCCAGCATACAGTCTCCACACAAGTGGTTATCTCACTATTTTAGAAGCATAAGATTAATGGTAAGATAATTTTTTGCCTCTTAGAAAGTTCTCTGTTAAGGTAGGAGAAACAATGACAGTGCAGCAGCCATACTTTTGTTGAATTGACTTCACTCATGTATGCAGACCAGCCATGCTTATGGAGAAACTAAATGTTCAAGCACAGCTATAAACTGTATTTTCTTTGATCACAGAATATGATTATTCATAGGATTATAAATGGCCTTCGTAAGTATGAATAGGGACCATTTAACTATTTGGCAGTCTTACAGGTTAAAAAAAACAAAAAGGACCCAGGATGCTGGGATAGATGAGTACAGGTTTAGCATCCTAACCTGAAAAATCTAAAATCCAAAATGCTCCAAAATCCAAAACTTTTTGAGCGCCAACATAATGCTACAAAGTGGAAACCTCATGTGATGGGTTGAAGTCAAAATGCAGTCAAAACTTTGTTTTGTGCACAAAATTATTAAAAATATTGTTAAAAATAGTTATTAAATAATTATTTAAAATATTTTTAAAAATAAAGTTACATTCAGGCTATGTGTGTAAGGTGTATATGAAAAATAAATGAATTCAGACTTGGGTCCCATCCACAAGATATCTCATGTATATTACATGCAAATATTTCAAAATCAAGAAAAAAATTGAAATCCAGGTCACTTCTGGTCCCAAGCATTTCAGATAAGGGCTACTCAACCTGTATTAGCTTTATGTAAAAGTGAAATAAAAGATGACCAGTACTGTAAGATGTGGAAGAGATCTGTATACCTTACATATCCAATTCCTTGAATAGCAGAAACAACAGTTTTTGTGGCTTAAACTTTTCAGGGGCTAAATAATGACCTATCGCAGGCAAAATAAAGTTCATAAACTTGTAGTGGCCATTCCTAACCTAAGGTTAAAGGTCTGAATGGCTCACAAGGCAGCCCATCTCCACCACATGAGGCAGACTTTTATTTTCCTGTTGTTACTATTTTTCTATGTAGTGAGGCAGATAAGATTTCTTCCTGACAGAGGTAGGTCAGGAGAAAGAGAAAGAAAAAACATTTTAGCTGTTCTCTGAAACAATGTGCCACTTAAGGTGACACTTTATGTAGGTCTGAAAACTAAAGGGTTGTCTATTGTCTTATAACCGAGTTATAGCATCTCACTGTTAAGAAGGCATAACTTCAGGTGCTTCAGGTGAGTCTTTGTGAAGTGGCAGTCCCTAGAACGTGCCCACTTGTAGGTCCTTTCTGCCCAAACCAATCTACAACTTCAAATGACACTTGTTCCAGACAACTCAGAGCCCGGGGCATACCATGTCTTCTTGCCAACCAAGTTACCTCTCCTATAGCTTAGCTCTCAGTGGAGCTAGCAGGGGTAGACCATTTTCAGTCAAGTATCATTTTCAATAGAGAAAATCCTATTTTCCCAAGAAATGGAGTTGAAAATATGTAGTGAGGAGGGGATTAAAGCAGTGGCTACCCCCCTGGGTCAGCTTGCCTTAGGTCACATCTTTTAGAAGTGTCTGTGACATTAATTTGTATATTGAACATGCTTGAGTCTGTGAGATGAATTACTGCCCAAGTTGGTTTTTTCTAAAACTGGAAATTCCTTGTTAGAAGTTGATTTAGAACAAAGTAAGCCTATAAGAAAGTCCTATAGTAGATCAGACCTACTGTCTATGACATCTCAGACGATGTTGCTTAGGGACCTTAATTTGGACATTTAATTAGCAGAGGCCACCAAATTCAGAATCAGATATTCCTGCCCTCCTAAGCATTAATCTGGAAACGCCACACATTGTACAATGTATCCATTTTAAGTTTGTTTACCTTCTCTTTAATGACTTAACAGAAAAAACTGCATGATGAAATATATTTTCTCCAAATATATATATATTTATATAATATATAATCTTAGTTAACTCAAAGGTATATACATTGTATAATAAATAATATTTATAAAAAGAGACTTTTTGAATATAAAATCAAAAAGATCAACAACCTCTACAACTTTTTACAAAACTTTGGATACAGCAGGTTGGTAGGAAATTTCTGTTGGATACTATTACCTGACTACAGCGAGAATAATTACAATGCACTCATGTACTATTATTAATTACTTGTCAGCTACTTGAATACGCCCCAGAAACATGACTTTATCACTTTTAATATAGAATACATAGATATGAAAAGACTGTTTTGAAAATTTGTATCCATTCTGCTGAAGTATTCTCACTTAAAGCAAGCATTAGCCATTTGAAATGATTTAAAACTTTGCAGTCTAAGGTGAGATGGGGAGGGGCATTTCAGACTCTGTAGAGGGGGTGGGATGTGAATCTTTAGCAGAGCTTGTGGCCAGCAGATTCAAGAGTGCAGGCAGGCTTCTGGGTGGCCGTCTTGGCAAGCCTGCCTGCACAAGCTGGGAGATCACTGACCCAGTGTCTTAAGTCAGGGTTAGGTAGACCCAAAAGAGAAGGGAGAAAAAGAAAAATCTTTGTTCTGCTCTGTTCCCTTGCTGCATCTCTTCCTTCTGATTCTCCTTGAGACAGAGTTGTTGGATCAATTGGTACTGCCAAATCCATTCACCTCCATTCTGCTAGCTCTCTCTAGTACACGCGACAGGAACAGGGCACAGCCTCGAGATGCTTAACCCAAGGGAGCAGTGTCTGCTTGCCCTGCTCTGAACGCCTACTCCAGATGCCTGGTACGGCGTGGGTCGATGCTATCTCAGCAGGCCAGTGAGGGTGGAAGAGCTGGGGTGAAGAACTTGGCGTTTCTGTCTACTCACACAGGCCCAAGAGGGGAAAGGGTACGGGGAGACGTGTCCTTACCAGAGAGGACATGAAGGGATCGTTTCCATCCTCCCCATCTAGTCACAAAATTGGAATTTCAGGAATAGATTGCTACTCTCTCACTGACCCTTTGTCTACTTTATACTAAGGTGACCTAGAGTCCAACTGCTCTACCTAGAGTTGCTTTTATGGTGACTCTGCAGGTGAGCAGGGCTGGGAAGGATTGAATGGCCCCTTCCAAAGATACTGCTTCTTTCTTTAGGAAGCCATTTGAGCTGGATAAGACTTGCCCCCATACATAACCTATTTACAACGTCCACTACAAAAAAAAAAAAGGAACTGCATTAGCGGTGGAAACTGCAGAATGGTAGAAAAAGAGTTTGAGATCTGACTGCCTCTTGTGCAGAGAAGGGTTATAGAGAAAATGAGACTGAGAAGAACACACAGCTGCTCTTCAAACGGCTTGCTGGGCCACCCTGAGCTGCTCGTTCTTCAAAACTCAAAATCCTACTCTAACAACTGCCCTGGACCTCCCTACCACTTCATCCTAGCTAAACCTATGGCTTTTATCAGAGTGTGAAAGTATATCAGATTTGAACGGGAGTAGACGGAGAAAAGGAGACGGCAGGGGTGCGTCCTACTTCCTAACTCCCACCTCACAAGCATCCTGGAATGTCACCACAAGAAGCAGTTTGGGAACGAAGTCTTGACCATGCTGACGTCTTTACCGCCGGGCCGAGAGCTCACATCAGCCCAGCCTGTTCTGTTGGAGTAGAATTTTTTTTTTGTCATTTTTATTTTCTTTAACATGTGCAAAGATAAGCCTCAGGTCTGTTCCTATCAGACCCTAGAGAACTAAAAAGAAAGCCCCGTTCTTTAAAAACCACACACCAGCCAGAGTAGGGTGAGAAACTAAGATGAGAGAGAGGGAGAGGCTCCCCGCCGTGGGTGGGCTGGGTCCGGGCCTTTTACCACACGCAGCTGGTGACAGTCCATATTCCTTGCTGTCTGACGCTGAGGGCTGAGCCCGGCTCCAGGTCCTGCTTTCCGTGGGACTGAATCTGCCCAGCCACACACTTCACCCCTTCCCAGCGCCCTTTGGGAAAATAAATAGGAAGAGTTAGAAACTGAGGCTGAGCAAGTTCCTATCCCGCAGAGACCACCCCTAGGGGTTCAAAGACCAGAGGCTGCTGGTGGATCTTACTTCTCTTGAGCTTAAGTGATGAGGGTGCCAGTGGCTTCTCCACACTCTCTCCTGCACTTTGGGGCCTACCCTTGAGTGAGGTCGCATGATTCACAGGAACAGTACTGGGATCCCAATCCTACCTCCCCCACTTCTGGCTGAGAGGAAGCCCAGTAGCAGGCACCTGTCTTAATGCAGGAATTCACCTGGCACAGAGACTGGGAAAGAGCTGGCCCGTCCCAGGACCCAGTCCCCAACTTCCAGTCGACTGCTGTGCTGGGCTCGTGCCAGGCACACGCTGTGTTTTTGTGTCGCACCAAATAGCTTGATAATGAGCTGTCCAAACGGGAGAAAGTCTGCTTAATTAATTATGAAGAACTCCTTCCCATTGGAGCACCAACGTGTCCATTTTCTCCACTCATATAGTTCTACCTCACCAGGGATTTGAGGCACAAAGTGATTTCTCTCCTCTGGGGAGCTGACAGGGCCAATGTAAGGCTATTTCACAGAGACAGAAACTGAGGCTCAGCAAGATGGAAGGGACATGTCCAAGGTCCCTCAGCAAGTTAGTGACAGAACCAGGACTTGGGGTCAGCCAGGACACTTGACTCTTGTCCAGACCCTTTGCAGCTCACTGTGCTCACAACATTGGGACAACAAGGAACAAATCTGGTACCTGTAAGGTACCAATGCTAAGGTATCTAATCAATGGTTAGCTGGAGACACTGGACAAAAACTACAAGTGACAGAAAAGGTGTTTTCCCCACACCTGTAGGACCCAGGCAGGACTCTCTGCCCCTCCTGTGGCCTAAAGCCATTTGACACGTGCTCTCCCCCAAGGGCATGGGGGGCATATGGCCCCTTGTCTCTCCTGCCTGCACTGCCAAGACTGACAGAGCAGCCAACAGAAGAGCTAGAGGCTCTGTCCCCTGTGGGCCCTACCAGCTTGTCCCTTGGCTCCCGTCTTGCCTGCAGAATGTCAGCATGGATGGAAGAACAGGAAGAAGTAACTAGGTCTCAGCCACTCCTTGGCCTATGGTTCCAGAGCAGGCAGCAAAGCTTGGGGAAAGTTGCTCTTGGAGGTCAGCTCTGCTTGGCCCGGGAATCTCTGCTGCTGATCCATTAACACTTGGGCCCTATACCAGCTCTCCATGGGTACCATCTGTGGTCCCTGGGACAACGCTGCTAGGGACATGGTTCTCATCCCCAGTTCACAAATGAGGAAACCAGGGCTCGGAGCCTGCTTGGGGTCACTGAACAAGTTGAGTATTTATCAAAAGGGTACCGAGTTGGGAGAGTATTCTCCATTTGTCACAGAGTGAGGGCTCCAGAGTCTTCACATGGGAGGGGCTTGGGGACCATGAGCTACTTGGATGTGGCATCTTGAACCCATGTCTATGTAGCACTTTACATAAGGCTGGGGGGAAAAAACACCAATTGTCCATTTCAGAAATGGGGAGAAAGGCTGATGAAGACAATTGATTCTTAGGATCAGTATTAGTACAGAGGTTGGAGGTGGGAGATTTTCTGGACATGGGGGCCAACCCCAGCACCTCATTCCCTCCTTTGGCTTGTCTCAGCTGCCCACAAGGGGCTCATGACGGAGGTCCTAGAGCAGAGATGTAGGGCTCTGTATCTGTGACCCGCCCTGCCCCCTGGAGTCACTGATTAGGCTTGGGCTGCTGCTGCAGCCTCTGCAGGACGAATATATGGGGCTTTCTGGAGGCAGAGATCTGGGTCCTGCCTCAGCTGCTAACTCAGTGTCCCCATCTATGAAATGGGCAGGCTAGACAGATGGCCCTCTAGGCCCTGTCCAGTGTTAGTGTTTTAAAACTCAGCTGCCCCCACAGAGCCCCTTCTCAGAATCGCCAGGGCTATGTCCCCTTTGATAGTGGGGACACTGTGTTGCCTCTGGCCATAGTGAACATCAGAGGGAGGGGGCCACTGTGGCCTTCAAACATTCCTTCCACCCTGGCACACCACAGTTGGCCTGTGAGGTCTCTCTTATTGGCTGATGCTATTTCTTTGCACAATGACTATCCTATGTCATGACTCTCTGATGGCATTGATCACACTCTCTATATGTTCAGAGAAGCATTCATATCTGTTACCTGACTTGCTAGGTCCCCGTTACCACTGCTGGACAGGTGAGGAAACTGGGAGGCCAAGGTTAGATAGCTGGCACGTGGTGGAGCTGGAACTCACCTCTGTCCTCTTTCCACCACCCCCACTGCTTTCTTTCAGACACCAAGAAAGGTGCCTCCTGCTACCTTTCTGGACTATCCCTGCCAGGGCATGACTTGAGCTGCACCAAGGGGCTTCCCAGATGGGCAGGGTGAGTTGCCCTCCACAAGAGCCATTCCCACGATGTCAGGTACCTCCCACGCTTCAGAGGGGCCCGCCCTGCCCCCAGCCCCCTACAGCACAGACGTGCACCACTAGCTCCGGGGTGCCCTGTGTGGAACCTCATCACTGAATGGAGTGCTCACCCTGTCACAGGCTGCTCTCCCCTAACACTGCCCCGGCCAGCAGTGATCCCGCAGGCAAGTGCTTCTCAATGAACCAAGCCCTGTCCCCAGTGTTCTTTCATTTGTTCCTCACAGCTCCTCTGGGGAGGATGACAGATGAGGAAACAGGTCTATGAGGAAGATCTTGTCTGGGTCACACGGTTGGCAAGTGGCAGGAACTGGACCAGGGCCGGGCCTCATTCCAAAACCCACGCTCATGCCTTGACATACCAGGATCCTTCTCAGGAGAGAGAAAAAAGAGAAAGGGCACACTGGCCATAGGAACCTTGCACCCCGCAGCTCTAGGACCCCTCCATGCCAACGCCAACCTATCCCGGGGTCCTGCGGATCCAAGGACCAGTGCACAGTGCCTCCCACACAGGCCACCTCTGGGAAGCTTGGGAACATAATCTGCCAGCCTTTGATCCCTTGATTACTCATCACAGTCACTCTGAACTCAAACCCCTCCTCCTCCCCACCATCATCCATAAACGCGGTGAGAGCGCTCCCCGCTCCACCCCAGCTTCAGATCTGCCAGGATATGGGCTTACGTGCCGCTTGCCCCCACCCACCCCCTGAGGTTGGCAGGATTTATGCTTGTGCAAAAACTTGCCCTCTAAGGTCAAGGTGGATGCAAAATGACTCTGCCCCAGGGGTTTCGGCTTACTGTTTCAGGTATTTTAAACCCCCTCCTTTTACAGCAAGAAAACTGAGGCCCAGAGAAGTTAAAGAACAGGAAGTTAGGGACCACGTTGGGACCAGACATCAGTTCTCCCAGTTTCCAACCCCACAGTGTCCCTCTTCTGGCTACACAGTTGCTCAAGAATGATAACTAGTGGTCATGCAATAATTTGATCTGGCTCATGATTAACTGACTTGTATAAGAATTTTAATCAATTGCTTGCAGCTTCTGTGCACACACTTGGCTATCCCCTGTGCTTTGTGTAATCCACCAAGTCACTGCCCAAGGACCATTCCCACTGAAGCTTGGGAAATCCTGGCTTCCTATTTTGCCTGTGGAAATGTGTGTGTTTGGGTAGCTTAGAAACAGAACAGGGTCCTCAAGAAGAGGAGATGAACCCAGTGCCCTGCACCAAAGCTCCCCAGCCTCCCCACTCGAGCCCTACCTGTCTCCCTACTTGCAGGTATGCACGTCGTAGATGCGGATGCACTCCTGGCAGCTGACGTAGCAGCACCAGTGGAAGATGCAGTGGCATTTCTCCTTCCGCTTCTCCGTCCTCGTGTTGTGGCCGCGGCCACAGCAGAGCAGATCGCAGCCATCGATGCCGTGGGAGGTGACATTGCAAGTCCGGTCCCTTGTGCCAAAGGAGCCCGTCTCAGGGTTGGGCTCACAAAAGTTGGGGGAGTTCTCGTAGTAGACCAGGTCCCTCTCAGTGGGTGGCTTGAAGAGCGCATACTTGGCCCGGAGGGTCTCCACCCAGCCTCGGGACTCCCGGTGCTTCTCCACCACCATCTCTGAGGCACTGTCGTACTTGTCCTTGAGGAAGTCACCAATGGCACGGAAGTCAGGCTGGGCCCACCAGCAGGTCTTCACCTCACAGCTGCCCGACAGCCCATGGCACTTGCATTTGAGGTGCATGTGATCCAGGATGGTCTGGGGAAGAGGAGTAGCGGCTGGCCCCCAGACCCACCTTTCCCTTCTGTCCCCAACCCCCTTCCCACAGCCTTCCCTACGCCTCCTCTGCACCAGGAGGAGAACTGATGAGTCCCATTGCTTCCCTCCCCTTCACACCTGGAGCACTGGCAGACATCGTGTCCATTTCTCAAAGCCCTAGGAAATAGGCTAACCCCGTTTAACAGATGGGGAAACTGAGACTGGGAGCTTAAGCGACTCGTCCTAGGTCATTTACCCAAAGGAAGGGGTAGAGCCTGAATTCAAAGCCAGGCCCTGGGGACTTCACAGCCCTACACAGCCAGCCAAAGTGCACAGGATGGGCAAGCGGGTGCCTGATCCCATGGCGGGGGGCACATTCCCAGGCATTCTTATCTCCAGCTGAGACCAGGAACAGCCCAAGGAGGAAGGACGGTGGACAGAAGGGGTGACTGTGGGGTGTGGGTGGGAAACCAGGACTCGCCGGGCTGCGGAAAGGGGGGGATTGTGCGTTGAGGCGAGATCAGCCCAGGAGGCGCAGGGCCTGGGTCAGGGAAAGGGGGCCCGGGAGAGCTCCCAGCAAGTTTGGGGTGGGCGAGGGCAGCCGGGCTCACCGTGCGACCCGCCTCGTTGTTGTGCTTGTTCATGGCCGAGCGTGCATCCGGCCTGTTCTCACGCGCGTCTGCGAACTCCCGGGACACGAGCACCCCGAAGTCGGCGTCCTCACTGCAGCCGCCCCACTTCCAGCCTTCGCCGGGAGGCCCCTTATGATGTGAATCGCAGCCGCAGATGGTGGAAGTGCCCTCGGCGCAGGAGCGCGTGACGGCGAAAGCCACGCCGGCCGAGGCGATGGCGTGCACGAAGGCCGATTCGCGGGTGGCTGTGGGGAGGGAATGGAGGGCAGCGCTCAGGACCCGGGCCTGGGACGCACACGCCCTACCTCGACCTTCCCAGCTGGCAGGAGAAGGCTAGAGAAGAACCGTGGTGCCCTCCTAAGACACTTCCACTGGTCCAGACTCTGGTGGGTATCCCCACTTTACAGATGAGCAAACTGAGGCCCCGGGTCGCTAACTAGTTAGCCCAGTGCGTCAACTGCTGCTACCGGGCAGAGCGGCGCCTGTTAGAAATGGGCAGAAATGATAGCTCTAGCAGGATGTTACAGAAATAAGGTAGCCACGCTGTGTCCTGGCCCCAGGCTCCCCTGTCCTCTACCTTCCCAAGCTCCAGGGACCCCAGCACAGGCCTGAGCTCTCCTGAGAGAGCTTCAGGTCTGTGGGGAGGGAGGTCTGGAAACCTGCAGCCTAAACCTACCCAAGTCCACTTATTTCCCACCTGGATGCGCTCGGGCAGACCCTTTCCTTTTCTGAGCCTCAGTACCCTCTTTGTAAAATGGATACAGCCTCCCCCTGCCACTAGGGTTCCTGGCCAGGAGGGCAATGGCCCGTGCCTCAGTCTCCCCCTCCCCATTCTCCTGCCCTCCCACCCAGACAAAGGGTTTTGGACTGAGGAAGCCAAGCCCCTCCCAGAAGGGTGGGGACACAGGACAGTTCCTCTGGTTCTGCCCCAGCGTCCACAGAGGGAAAAGGGGAGATTCTCAGGGTTGTCCCCCAACTCCTTATGGTGATAACCACCTTTAATGCTGGGTGTGCACCAGATGCAGACTCCATGTGCTTTAATCCATTTCACCTCTTAACCCGAGGAGGCAGAAAGTTTCACTATACGCCCATTTTATAGACACAGACATTGACGATCAGGGAGGCAAAGGCCTGCGAGACCTGCAGTCCAACCATCTCTCTCCTTCTGGGGTCGACCCCAGAGCCAGGAGGTGACTTGCTACCTTGATCAGGTTGCAAGACGCCAGGCCTAGAAGCCAGGGCTGCCGCCTCCTTTCCTGGGCTCTGTCCATCGTCCTGAGTGCCCAGGGAGATCGCAGCTCCGCGGACAAGGCGGAAGCCCGGGAAACCCCCGTAGCTACTGCTGCCTTTCCTCGGGGCCCCAGCGCCCTCATGGGCCACCCGCACAGGGGCCGTCCCACTTGCACCGACCGGCTGGCTGGGATGCGCAGCGGGACCCGCGCGCTCACTGCAGCCTGCGCTGCCCAGGCCTGAGGCCCCGCGCCGGTTCGATCCCGGCCCCGGCTCCCCGCCGCTCCGCTCTCCTCGCCCCAGTTCCAGCCCCTCCGGCCCCCGCGCCCGCTGGGAGAGGGGCCGCGGGCGAGCTCGCAGGGCGCGCGCCCCTCGCTTCCGGCCGGCGCGCGGCCTCTCGCGGTGGCGGCGGCAGCGGCGCTCGGGCCGCGGGCTGCGCTCGGTTCCCAGCCCCGGGGACGCGGGGGCGGCGGGGGCGGGGCGGGGATTAGCCTGGGAGCGGCGCTGGCCGCCCCGCTGTGCCGGTCCCCGTCCGGCGGGGCCCGCTGGGCCGGTCAATCCGCCTTTGTTCGCGCGGTGTCACACCGCATTACCCGCATAATGCGGCCGCCGGGCCCGGGCCGCCGGGCCGGCCGCCACCGCGTAGCAATGGGCGGCTCCCGCGGCCGGGCCGCGCCCCCGGCCCCGGCGCCGGGCCGCGAAATCCCCATTGAGGCGGCGCCCCCCGCCCCGCGCCGCGCCGAGTGGCCAGAGGGCGTGTGAATGGCGCGGCGGCCGCAGCGGGCGCGGGGCCGGGCCGCGCGGTGGGGGCGGCGCTGGGCCCTTTTCAAGCCGCCGGAGCCGCGACGGGCCGCCCGCCCCCGCCCGCGGCGCCCGGGCCCCCCGCCCCCCCCCCCCCTTTCCGACCCCCGCGGCTCCCGGCCCGCGGGGCAGTGCACGCCCCCAGCCGGTGGCAGCCCGCCGCCGGCCTGTCCTCTGCGCCCTGCCGGGAGGAGTCGTCCCCGCCCGGCCGCGCGGAAGACGCGCGGGGCGGAACAGACCGACGCCCGGCCACCCCGGGGCTCCAAGCGGAGGGCAGAGATTAACCCTGGGCCGCCCGCACAGCGGGGGTGCGGGGACTTGCCCGCGGCGGAGTGCGGACGTGGGGCTGAAGCCGGGTTCGAACCCGGGATCACCGCCCCGGCTCTGGCCTCCGGGCACTGGGGCGCGCGTGCGCGGGACACTCGCTCCGCGGCTGTCAGCAAATTCCCCAAAAGTCTCTGACACACACCGTCCCGCAACACAAACCTGCCCTCTCGCAATGTGGGGGCGAGGGCGTGTGCCAGAACCTACGACGGTGATTTAAACGTTAAGCACCGGGTAATACGCGTGGGTAATACGCTCAAAGACCCGGCTCTCTCTGGTCCTGTCCGGAGCGGGCAGAGCAATCCGAAGGTGAGTCTCGCTTTGGGGAGCGCGTCTAGACGCAAGGCTGCGGGATTAAGCGCTGCCTGGCCCGAGGTGCGGCACCGGAAAGCGCTGAGACTGACACACCGACGAGATCAGGTTTGAAATGCAAACCGCCGCCGCTTGGCCCCAATTAAGAGGCCAAACCTTTTATGTCAACAAGGAATAATTAGCTTTGGTAATAGAAGCGTAAACAGAATCATCATCCATTGATTTGCTAATTACCCTCCTGTCCCATGACAATAGCCAGCATTTTGCCTGTAAATTGGCCAGACCCTGTGCACCTGAGGCTCAGGTAAAGAGGGATTGCGCTCTAAAATGGGGGTGTCAGCTCATCCCCCACTCTGTGCCCCACCCTCCAGCTGGCTCTCAGCCCCTTGCTCTTTCTGGCTGTAAATACAGCCCCTGTCAACAGCCTCTCTTCTAAAAGGAGGGAGGGCCAGGCTCAGCGGTTTGGGTGGCAAAGCTCTAGTGGTAGCCCAGCCCAGCCCAGCCCAGCTAGGATCATTAAACTCCGGGGCACCGACGTTCCGCACAGAGTTGCCCATCTTCAATCCAGTACCTATGAGCCCCAAGTCCCTTTCTTGGAAGCATTTGCTCCCCTCATCCCTCCCTCCATATTTAAAGTCAAATTGTATGACTCCAATTCCCTTGAGGCACAGCCAGTTAGACTCCCAGGTTGCAAGACGGCTGGGAAGTTACCCAGAGGTCAGTGTACCCTCTGGCGCCACAACTCGTGGGCATATCCAGCTTACAGGGCATGGGGACCAACAGAAACCTCTGGAAGCCAGGCAGCTTCCTCAGCTCCTGAGGACTTTGCATATGGGTGGGAACTAGGGGTGGCAATGTCCCCCACCCACCCCCCACTCCCGCCCCAAAGCAGTATTTGCATAGCACTTAACACAGCATTGGGGAAAATGTGACAAATGTCCACATCAAAGCCTAGAGCCACCTCTGGGCAAGCCAGGAAGGAAGGCTGTGGCCTCTTTAGTGCCTGCCCTCAGATCTCAGGACTCTGGAGCATCTCAGGCTGTCCAGGCCCCAGCAGTACCTGGGAAGGTGTGGCAGCCATGGTGACAACCTGGGTCTGTCCAGAGAGGGATCCAACCCACTTTCCATGGAGGCTCCTCCCCTGGTCATGACCAGCTTTGTCACCCTCCCAGGGGGACCCTGGACTCAGAGCTGGGGTGTTAGGGCACAGGGTCCTCACTCCCTTCCCCCACCCAGCCCCCCTCAACCTCCCACCCGGCCTGGGGGCAGTACCTTTGTCGAGGACCGGCCCGAAGATGGCCAGGCTGTCGTCTATGGTGGTGCAGTTCCAGCGGCGGCCCCGGAACTGGTGCTGGCATTCTTGGATGCCCAGCTTCACGCCCTCGGCCACGCTAGGCATGATCTCGATATAATTGCGGCAGAAGCGCAGTTGCTTGGGGACCAGGCCTGGGATGGAGCCGCAGAGCAGGGGCTGTGAGCCCAGAGATGTGTACTGCTGGCCCAAGGCCAGGGACCTGCAGGGAGACAGAGAGCAGTGGCACCACAGGCACAAAGCACACAGCCCATCATGGGCACCATTTCTTCTTTGTGAATCGTCTGGGGTAGGTGGAGGAACAGAGGCCTGAGAGCCTGGCACCTGAACATGCGAACTCTGACCTCAGAAGCACACTGCCCCTCAAAGCTCAGAGCTCTGATTCCGGCAAGTCAGCCCTCTGACCAGGCCTATCTAGCTTGCAGGGGGATGGGACCAGCAGAAACCTCTCCTGGGGACACTTGGGGGCAATGCAATGCCATGAAAAGAACTCTGGACTAGAAAGATGGTATTTAGGGCCCAGATCAAGTCACTTCCAGGCTCTGGGTCCAGTTTCCCTGATGGGCATTAAAGGGGTTGGGCTGGGCAATTTCCTAGGCAGTCCTGGATTCTGGGGCCATATGGACACTTCCAGTAACTCACGGGGAGAAACCCAAATCTAAGGGGAGGAAGGCAGCAGAGGCTGGGGTGACCCCAACTCCATCTCAGAAAAAGCAGAGAAGCATTGGTCCCAGCAGGGAGCTTGCCCTTGCATGTGTGCATGTTTACACACAAACACACACACACACACACACACACACACACACACCACCTGTGGCAGTGCCCAGCCCAGAGCCTCCCGTGTCTCCTCAAGGAATCGATAGCTTGCACCGGGTCCTCTGTCCTCCAGGGCCTCCATGAGCATCTTTGCAGTTCCCTAGAAGTTTCTAGAGCTCCACCTCTTCTCTCACCTGAGAGTGAAGCTTGGCTTTGTTTCAAGACAAGTTTAGCTCAGGGTCAAGAGGGAAAAAAGCTTGGATCTCACTCCCCCCACCCAAAACCATGTGACTTCGGTCAAGTCACCCATTCTTCTGCCCCTCATTTTTCAATCAACATTTTCCTGTCAACCTCTCTCAGGTTTCCTAGAGCCAACAGAAGGAATGGCTTTGTAGGGATAAGGGAGAAGAGTTTAAGGAAACCGGGGTACTGCGGGAATCACTACTTATCCATTCCTTCCCCTCATCACAGGAACAGCGGAAATGACATTTTGTGGGAGAAGTAAGAAAATGATCTGTGGGTCTCAGTGGGCTTCACGGCCAATTGCAATCAGCCCTGTGTCAGGAGCAGCGTGAGCTGGAAGAAGGAGCGCAGGGGGACCCATCTCCTCCCGCTTTGTATCCAGCACTGACCAAGGCTCTGGTCTGGCACCGGCCTGGCTCAAGTCCCCCACAAAAAGTGATGGACAGAAGCCTTGGAAAGAGGATCCAGGAGAAGACCCCAGGGGTGGGTCAGGAAAAAGCACACAAAAGCTTCTGGGCTGAACACAGGGATGAACCAAACATCAGCCATTTCTCAACTCTTACTGTGTGCCTGGCACTTTATTGTAAGCAACGTTTCTGATCAATTCTTGAACATGTAGAACGTCACTGTCTCCCAGATGAGGAAGCTGAGGTTTAGAGAGTAAATTAGCTTGCCCGGGGCTCTTTGGTACCAGATCTGTGGGATATCAGAGCATGCTGCGTGCTTTCCCTGGGACGCTTGCTGCTAGCCTTGACTGACTCGCAGAGATTCCAAGGGACAGAGCTCTCTGGGCACCATGGAAGGGCTTGGTGCCCATGCACCCTGGGCTGTCTCTGGGCTCAGTTGTCAGCAGGAGAAGCAGGCCCTCGCTTTCCATTTGTTTATTTATTTTGGGGGGAAGGATTGGGGAACCAGATTGGGGAGTTTGGATGGTAACATTTAGGAGACATTTCCAGATCTTAAGCACTGAGTCCTTTTAAAGAGAAGAAAGGAACAGCCAGAAGTTCTGACTTCTCTCTGCTAATGCCTAACTACTGATTTCCTCTGTGCCAGGCACTGGGTTGTGCCCTTTCCTTGGGTTTGTCTCATTTAATCATTTATAACAAACATAGCACATAATAGGGTCCTCATTAGAGCCCCATTTTGCAGATGGCTTAGACTTATAGGTTGATTAACCAGCCTAGACCACAGAGCTGCTAAGGAGTTGCTCGTTGGAACCCAGGCAGTCTGACTCCAGAGCCCATGGGGCAAACCACTGGCCACCCTGCCTTCTGGGCAATGCATGCCTGGGTCCTGGCATGGGGTGGGGAAGCAGTGCTTGCGGCCTGGCCCACCTGCACTCTGGGCCTCCACACTGAGCCCTCGCTCGAGGGGGCTAGAGCTGCTGAGCCCAGAGCCCTGATGGGTACATGGCACACATGGCACTGCCCCTGCCCTGTTAATAGGTGTAAGTGGGTTAGAGTGTAATAAAATACCTATCATTTATTGTGGGCCCACGATGTGCTGGGTGCAGTTCTGGGTACTTGTGTCTGTTACCTTATGTAGTCCTCACAGCAGGTCTGTGAGGTAGGAACTTCATTCTCATCACCATGGTCCCATTTCTTAGATAAGGTAACTGAGGCCAGGAAGCTAAGTAACCTGCCCCCATCTGCAGGGCTGCGAAGCGGCAGAGTTGAGCATCTCTCAGGACTCAGGCTGCCCTCCCCATGCTCTTGACTGGCCTGTCCAGCCCTGCCCTGCCCTGCCCTGGCCTGCCCTGCCAGCTGCCCCAGCGGCCCTGCAACCACTGGGGATGGAAACCGAGCAAGGGTTCGGTGTAGCCAACTCGGCATAGCGCCACCCTGGCTGGGCAGGTCTGGAGCAGGGGCCGGCCCCAGTCCCTCCTCAGGTGTCTAGGACCCAAAGCCCCATAGGGGACAGCTGGGGGGCAGGGACAGGGAGCTGAGGCCAGAGTGAGAGGCACTTCAGGGCCCTTCCTCTGCCCCTTCCCCTCCCCTTATTGCCTCTTCCCTTCCCCTCCGTCCCCGCCCTCTCCCACCCTCTCCCAGCCTTTGCCTTACACCTGTCGGCACCTTCTGCAGGCCTGGGCACCCTCAAGCTAAGCTGGAGGCTGAGCCTGGACCAGGAGCAGAGTGCATAAGAGGAGTCCTAAGACAGCACAAAGCCCATTATACAGATGAAAAAGCAGAGGCCCACTGAGAGGAGCAACTTGCCCAGGGCCACACAGCCAGACCCACGGGGCCAGGTTGGCTGCCTCCTACTGCAGGGAAGGGGGGCTGAGGAGTGGGGATGGCCCTGCTGGGTCTCCATTTCCACTCGGAGTGAGGCTGCTCCTTGCCCGGACTCTCCAAGGGGCTCCCTGCTCCCTGGTTTCATCAACTCCTCCCAGAGGGGCCTGGGGGGGGGGTTCCCACAGCTCAGCAGAGCGCCTGAGCCCTGGGCACAGGCTGGCATGGCTTGGTTGGCTGCAGAGACCAGAGAGCTCCCAGACATATCCAGGGAGGAGATGCCACTGAGTCCTTTTTGCTGCACAGCTGCAGTCTCTCCTATATAGTATCTCATTTAATCCTCACAACAACTCTGCAAGGGGGGCATTGTCCCTATTTTAATGAGGAAACTGAGGCACAGAGAAGTTGGGTGGCTTATGCAAGGAAGTGGCCGAGCTAGAATTCAAACCCTGGGTTTGTTTGACTCCCAAGTGTGATGTCCTCTGAGAGCAGCTTCCCAGCCTCACAGATGATGTGTTCTTCTCCATCCTCCCACCAAACCCTGTCTCCTTCCTGTTGCCCAGGTCCAACCAATTGTGTACCTGGGAGCCAGGGTGACACAGTCTCATCCAGCTCTGCCATTTCCTAGCTACTGGTCTCAAGGGATTTCCTTAACCTCTTCGTGCCTCAGTTTCTTCATCTGTATAATGGACATAATGGGAGGAATGAGTGATATAATCCATTGCCTGGCACATGGGAAGCCCTTGATAAATGGTGGTTGCAGTGGTTACCATGTGTTTGGAGGCTGTCCCCAGCACTTTGTCCCCTGCCTTGTCAACAACCTCCTTCCTCCCATCCTCCCATCCCTGACGTCTCCTATCCCTGATGTGCTGGGACACAGCAGAATTGTCAGAGCCCCTTCCCATCCAACACTGGCAAGGATGCCTGGATCGGAGCTCCATCCTCAGAGGGGTGGCTAAACAAAGACATCTGGGATCTGGCTAGGGGTTCAAGGTAACACAAAGGACAAGGGCAAAAGAACATTTCCAGGATGCTCCATTCAGAAGTTTTAGCTCAGATCGGGACATCCTGTCGGTAATTAGCAAGGGCCTCTGGGGATGGGGCTTAGCTCCGTGGGCTGGTGTTGGGGCTAAGGAGGCTGTGGCCGCGGGATTGATTTCTGCAGGGTAGCTGCCCTCCCCCAGACATGCCCTGCCGTCCCTGCCCCAGCCTCCTGCCGCACTGTCATGCCCGAAATTCCACCATCACAGACACGTTCATTTAACTCACCACTCCTCGTCCCCATTGCTGAAGTACACGTTCCCCTGGGGCAGGCAACACAGTGAGTCTCCTTCTCAATTCTTTGTGCCAAAGCATGAGAGCTTGGGTTCGATTTGCCTAGCCTGCTGAAGGCCGTTCTACCCCTCGTGCCTGTGCACGTGCGGAGCCTTCCACCTGCAGCGCCTCTTCACTGCCAAGCCCCTGGCAAGCATCTGGCCCATCCTTCAAAGCCTGACTCCTGGTCCTCCACCATTCTAAAGACTTTCGTGAGCTCCCAGACAGACGTCACCTCTGCCTCTGTATTCTTCCTGTACCTTATTCAAACCTTATCACAAAGTGCCAGACAGATTTGTTTCCAATTCCATCTGGCCTTGCTGGTGTAAGGCTGTGTCTCCTCCCACTGTGTCCCAACCCCTGCCCCCCATAACGCGCACACACACACACACACACACACACGCAGGGACACCAGCACAACCGGCCTTCCAAAGGGTCAGGCAGATGATAGATATTCGCAGATTCCAGAGGCCAAGGGAAGGAATGAAGGAATGTACCCAAGAGCCCAGTCTGATGCCCCTTGCTCACCAGGCCTCCAGGCATCCGGAGGTTCCACCTCCACACAGGACAAGACTCCTCAGTTCCGCCTAGGAAGTTCCTACGTTTAGGATCTGAGATGGTGGCCAGGCTTCCAAGGGGGCTAGGGCGCTGCCTGGTACCAGCAGCTGGTGAGGGGGAGGGCGGAGGGCCCTGCCAGGCCTTTGCAGCTGGGCCAGGGGCTATTTATACTCAGCTCCCGGCCCTGCCCTGCCCTAGGGCCCTGCCACCGTCCCCCTGAAGACAGCTCATCCTCCACCCCAATCGCCCACTGCCCAGCTGGGCTGAGGACAGACATGGGCAGCCAGGCGGATGGGCAGTGCCCATGCAAAGCTCGGTGTTGACCTCTCAGGCTGAAATCCCCTCTCTAAGTAGGCTAGACTTAAACCTTGTGCACGGCCTCATCTGACTCCCACCTGCTACTCCAGCTCTTTACCACTACCCCACCAGCACCTTCTGAGGCCAGAGGGCCGAGGGTGGGCCTGCATGGTAGGCACAAGGCAGAGAAAATTTTTAACTAATGCTGAATTGGCTCACGCACATAACATGTGAGACGCCAGAAGTGCCCCATGTGGTGCATCCTGCCTGGTCTGATTCTGGTGCTGTTGACCCACAGACTTTCTTGTCCACCCAGCAATGGCTGAGCCCCTGCTGAGGAAGCCACCTGGGCTGCAGGGGGTTGCCCACTGCGCCTCCAACCCCCTCTTCCCTGAATGACCCATTAGGGTTTGCAGTCCTGCACCGGACCAGGTGGCTTCCCGTGCACCCAAACTCATCTATATTTTTTACCTTGGAAACTCCCAACATTGTAGGATTTTAGAGATTAGAAGGGCCACAGGGTCATCCAGTTCAGGATGTCTCTTATTTGTTAGCCATTATTTCCAAATGGAATCATACACAACCTCCCTCCTCTCTCCTGTGTATAAAACAGATAAAAAGGACCTGTTCCTCAAAAATTTAAATGTAGAATTACCCTATAATCCACCAATTCCACTCCTAGTTACACACCCAAAAGAATTGAAAATGTGGACTCCAGCAGACACTTGTACACCAGTGTTAATGACAGCAACAGCCAAGAGGTGGAAACAACCCAAGTGTCCATCAACAAATGAATGGATACACAAGATGTGGTACGTCCATACGACGGGATGTTATTCAGTCATAAACAGCAGTGAGATCCTGACACGTGCAACAACATAGATGGACCTTGGAAACGTGCTCAGTGAAATAAGCGGGGCACAAAGGAACAAATGCTATGTGATTCCACGCGCGCGAGGTACCTGGAATAGGCAAAGTCATAGAGACAGAGTAGAGCAGAGGCTACAGCGGCTCTGGAAGGGAGGAATGGGGAGTTACTGCTTAATAGGTACATAATTTCTGCTTGGGGTGACAAAAATAGATGGTGGTGATGGTTGCACAACATTGGAATGTACTTAATGCCACTGAATTGTACACTTAAAAATGGATAAAATAGCAAACAAAGGGGGGCCACCTGGATCCCCATCCTTACCTTTCCCCTCGACTTGGCCCCCCCACCTAGAGCCCCTCGGCAGGATGCTATTCGAGAGCCACTCATCTTGAAACCCTTCCTCTTCTACATGGGAAGACTGAGGCCCAGAGAGGGTTTGCATTTTCCCAGGTCACACAGCTGGCAGGTGGGAAAGTGGGAGTAGAACCCAGGGCTCTCATTCACCACCAGGGCTCTTCTCCCTGCACCATCGTGCCTCTCTTGGGAGGACGCCACCTTCCACTACCACCAGGCCCCTAACCTGGGGATGATAAATACATGTTCTCAGAAGCTTCTCTGAGGCTGGGCACGGAAGGTGGACCGCAGGGCTGCAGCCCAGGGAGAGGCTCCAGGGCTCCCCTCCTCCTCTTTCCAGCCCCAGGGCCAAGCCTCCCCCAGTCCTGCCTTTCTTAGAATCTCGGGCCCCTTGCCCTCGCCTTTCCCCATGATGAGGCCTAACCATCTCTGCCAGCCCCAAAGAGAGGGCACCTTAGGATTCCAATCCAAAGACTTAAAGTCTCTTAAATCTGTGGTCCCCAACCCTGGGTGGTGGACCGGTACTGGTCTGTGGCCTGTTAAGAACTGGGCCACACAGCAGGAGGTGAGCAGCAGGTGAGTGAGCCAAGCTTCATCTGTATTTACAGCTGCTCCCCATCGTTTGCATCACCACCTGAGCTCCACATCCCCATCCCCCCACTCCTGGTCCGTGGAAAAATTGTCTTCCTTGAAACCGGTCCCTGCTGCCAAAAAGGTTGGGGACCACTGTCTTAAATGACAGACACGGGAGCTGAGAGGGAGGGGCAGTGGAGGGAGTCGGAGACCACCTCCTTTGTGTCTCTCCCGTCCTGCGGCAATGACCACGTGTTTCTGCAAACCCCACAACAGCCCGGTGCTAGGTGCTCCACCTGCTGGCTTCTGGGCAGTACTGGACAGAGGCTCAACCTGCTCCTGGGTCCAGAGGGGCTCCATCCTGGCCTGGGGCAGGATGGAAACTTCCAGAAGGGAAAGGAAAGGCTTGAGAAATGAGCAGGAAGTAAAGAACCAAGCATTGGCCTTGGAACTGAAGGCCACTATCTTTCCAGGGTCAAGAGGCTATTTAGGGCTGGCCGGTGTGAGGAGAGGAGCCCACATGTGCCCAATAGAGGGAGGAAGGGGCTGGGCCCGGTGGGCTCTGATACACCCAACTCTTGGAGCTTCCAAGGAGTCAAATCCAGAGTGGCGAGGTGATCCCTGCCACTGACAGGGGAGGCCAGAGCCCTGGAGCTTGTAAACAAAGCCAGAGGAGAAACCCAGCTCAAGACCCACAAGTTTTCCCTGCCTGTCCACTGATCCTCCCTGGAGCACATGTGGGCCCTGTGGGTGCCAAGCACAGGTCTACACCTTCCCAGCATCTTAGTGCAGGATCAAGGTTAGGAAGTTCCTTCTGAGTCCAAAAGGGCTCATGTGGCACCTTGTCCTGTGGTCCACGGAGGGCGCCTAGATGCCCCAGTGGATGCCTTTTGTCTTTCATGAAGAAGTGCAGGATGTCTCTGGGCCTTTCCCACTAGTTGCTGGTTCATTCTCTCAACAGGCACAGATGGGCCCAGTGCTGTGTCTCCAGCAGGGGTTGGGAGCACCCTTGTTCACGTACAGGAAGGGGAAAGAAGGGTGAGGGTGGAGAGGTCCATGTACAGGAGGGGCCTCCTGCTGGGTTCCCTGTCTTGACGTGGTCCCAGGCACCCAGACTGGGGCCCAGAGAGGCCATAAGTGTGTGGAGTAATGGAGGGGCCGGTCCTTCAGAGAGCAGGTTAAAGTCTTCCCTTGGTAAACAAAGTCATTCACCGCCTATTCACTCAACACACACTTACTGAGTGACGACTCGACCCTTTGTCTGGCAGAGCTCCAGGTCGGGGACCGTGGAGACGAATGAAGCCAGACCCAAGGAGCGCCCAGACCGAGGGGCCTCTGTCAGCCACAGACACGAGCATTTCTCAACCACCTACTGGGTCTGGGTGCTGCAGAGAGATGGTCCCAAGGCACCTGTAACTTACAACCCTGGTAACCACCAGGCCTGAGCACGTGGTAAGAGCAGCAACCTGGAGCGAGGCGAGCAGTCCCTGCCATTGTGCTGAACTGGAGGACGATGGCCGGGTGCCCTCAGGTGGAGCTGGGTGGCAGGGGGACAGCCCAGGCAAGGAGGCAGGAGAGGGAACAACAGCTGGTCGACCCCAGCCAAGGCCTAGGGGCCGCACTAAGGAGCAGAGGAGGGGAAGTGGTTAGAAAGGGGCCCGGGGTGCCAGGCCCCACTCGGGCTTCCTGAGCTGGGCTTTGGAATATTGCCCCATGAGCCACGTGCGGAATGGGACAAGGGGCGGGCACTAGAGCCCAAGGGCTGGGAAAGCAGTTGGGAGGCTGGTGTGACGTTAATGCCGTGGAGGTCCGGGGCCTGGCAGCACACTGCAGCCCCTGGGGCTTGGCTCTTGTCGGTCTGGCGCGAGCCTGTTGAGCAGCTGGGCCAAGAACCACCCACCCAGGTCAGCGGGCATTCTAGCCATCTTAGGACAGTGGCTTCAGGAACAGAGAGGAAGCCACAAATAAGGCCTAGCAGCTGTGTGGTCACGTGAGAAACAAGAGGCAGGAGGAAAGTGTAACCAGGGTTTGGGGCAGGATGACCAGGAAGATGGAGGCGGTGCCCACCGAGAATGGGAACGTCAGAGGTGAAGCAGTTTGGAAACAAAGACAAGGAAGTTTGTGGGGCAGGTGAGACCTCCAGGCACCACGTCCAGACAGAGCCAGAGCCCAAGGGGAAGATGGAGGCTAGAAATTCAGTTTGGGGACCTTTGTCTGGGAGCTAAGAGCTGAGTGATACTTTAGGCCCTATCACCCTGATGAGCTCTCTGGGGAGGCTGAGCCAACGGGGAGGCTTGGTGGAGATGCCACCCCACCTCTGGCCAAGCACACATGGCCCCAGGTGCTCAAGACTGGTTTCTGTTTCCCACATTCCTGAAGAGGTCCCCGTGGAGGCATGCGCATGTGCTTGGACAGACTGAGTCATGATGCCCTTCCCTTCCTCTGCTCTTTCCCTCTTACGCTGTTCTCCTTGCTGGGTGAGGGTTCGGCATGCATCCCAAACCTCGGTCCCCAGAGTCTTCCCTCCAGGACCCCTCTCTGTCTAAACGCAGTGGCACCTCCCAGCACTGACCCGTCTCCCCCAACAGTGAGCTGCAAAGGTAGCTCCTCCTTCTCTCCTGGGACCCAGGGTTTGGGTCTGTCCCTCAGGTCGGCTCAGCTGGAATCTGGGCCTTAGGACTTTGGCCAGCCCTTCCCGGGTCTGGTACCCTGCACTGTGTCACCAAGATCACTGTGAGTGTGGTAGGAACAGGAAGGTGGCAGTCTAGGGGTGAATCTGAGGGGAACGGGGTGTTCCAGGCCATGGTCCACACCATGGGTGGGAAACCCACACACGTGAAGAAAAGAAAACCACAGTAGAAAGACATTCCTTCCCATTGGGCAGCAACCCTGGGGGCAGGCCACAGGAGCCAGGATGCAGGGGTGTCTCTTCATCTTCCTCTCCCCAAACTCTGACACAACTCACTGGCCCTGCTGGCCAAGTGACCACTTCTATACTCTGTGAGACTTTGACAACTCCCCTCTGCCCCCAACTTCTAGAGGCTTCCTTTCAGGGCCAATGGGGCCCTCAGAGGAGGTGGCACATCTGCCGGGGACCACCTGAGAGCCCAGGAGGGCCACGGTTCTGGGCATCCCTGGGAGCAAGGGTGGGGTGTGGGCAGAAACTCAAAGCCAAGAGATTGGTCAAAGACTGAGCCCCCAGACAGAGGGAAGAGGCTGCCGGCCCTGTGCTCCATCCCAGGGAGCCCTGTGGGGTGTTTCTTTGGGGAGAAAGAGGAAGGGAGGGAAGCGGGGAGGGCGGGCCGAGCCTTGGCTGGAATGCTACAGCTTCTGTTCTCCAGAGCAGCTCCCTGTGCGCCTGGCCTGCGGCTCCCGCTGATCTGATAAGATGTGACAAGGCGGCCTGAAAAATGTTGAAACCTGTAAAATGTTTAAACCTGTTTTTTGTTGTGTCGTGAGCATGAAGGGTTTTTTTTCTTTTCTTTTTTTTCTTTCCATTTTACAGGAAAGTGGAGTTGATCAGAGTGGAGGAGGGGAGGAGGGTGGGAGAGAGGGATTGTCCCCTTCAGCCAAATTGGGGGCTGGGGCCGGAGCAGGCTGGGGGACCTGGGGAGGAACAGGGTGGGGACTGGGCGGGAAGAAGGGGGGAGAGGCCGGAGAGAAGAAGTGGGGGGGAGAAGGAAGGCAGCAGACAGGCGGGAGGGAGGGGTCCGGCAGCCCGGACTGCCCAGCACCCCCAGAGGACTCGGCAGAGCTGTGGGTCCTTCCTTCAGGCAGGGGACAGCCGAGCCCAGACGGCATCCAGAGAGGGGTGGAAGGGCGGGGCCTCACTCCTCAGACCCCAAAGGTCTCCCTGACAGGCAACAAGACCACAGGTTGACAGATGTTTCCAGGTGACCAGAGAGGGCAAACAGCCGCCAAGTGCGAGTGCCAAGAGCTGGGTCATTTTCCCAACTTCGCCAAGCAATTCAAAACTCACAGGTGAGCCCAACTGATCTCACACTGGTTCAGCTAGAGTCCCACCCTTTGCAGCTGAAAGCTGTGGTCCAGTCTCTGCCTTCAGACAGGCAGAGGGTTGTTTTGCTCTTTATTTCACAGATGAGACAATTGAGGCCCCAAAACTTGCTTGGGGTCACAACGTTCCTGCCCACTGGTTTTGGGTGATTCTCTTACAATTCCCTCCAAAACGGCCAGTCTTGCCAACTCAGAGATGCTGAGCATTCTAGAAGCCCTGGGGGGACCAGGTGTCTCTGGGGTGCTCATTGGGTACAAGGTAGATGTTCAATAAAGGTCTGTTGAATAAAAGTCTCTGCTTGAGAAGTTTCTCGTGCTAGTTGGAATAGGGTGGGTGGGGCATAGGAGTGCCCTGGAGAGGCTTTAGAATTGTTCTGTAAATGGCCACGTGTGTTATTCTATTACAGCATCAGGCCATAAAATGTCAAAGCTGGGTGGGACCTTGGACATCATCTAATCCAGTTTCTTGGGGGAAACTAAGGCCCAGAAGAGTGATGTGACTTGTCCCGTGTTCCTCCACTGGTTGGAGGCAGTGCAGGGTGCACAGCCCAGGCCTTCTGACTCCCAGCCAGAACTCTGCCTCCCTTACACCATGCAGATCCTTCTGGAAGCCTCCAGACCTGACAACCAAGGGCTGGGTTTCATGCAGCCCCTATGTGTTACGTGCCTAGTGTGTATGAGATGTAGCCTCCCTCCTCCTCCGTGGCCCCCACCATAGAGCATTCTGGAGGTGACCGCAGTCAGTGGCAGAGTGTGAGAAGTCCCATTTGGGGTGGAAACCTCAAGGATTGGGCAGCTGAGGGGAGAGGGTCTGGGAGCGGGCAAGTAAGACATCTTCAAAGAGGTGGCATTTGAGCTGGGCCTTGAAGTTGAACTCAGCTGGGGCTCTGCCATCTGCTTCTTTGCCTCCCACTCCAGCAATCAGAATTCTAATTCAAACTTTTCCTAAACCACATTTGCATCTTTAGCTCACTTTAACCTTATAACACTTCTCCCCTTCCTGACCCCTCCAGCCCCTAAGTTATGTTAGGCAGAGGTGCGTCTCCCATTTTACAGATTGGGAAATGACAGCCTTACAGGGTGAGGTTGCTTGCTCTGAGAAGTCAAGTCTGCTGGTTCCCAGGCAGGATTTTGCTGGGTCCACGCTCTGCTCTTCCCTTCAAGCCCAGTTCTAGTAAAAGACAAGAGAGAGCCTGCCCAGCATTCTTATTCACTTCAGACTCCTATTCATCCCTCAAGGTCCGTTTTTAAAATTCCCTCCTAATGTTTCCAATTTAAACTCTTCCCTCTGGCCATATCCCCAGCTCTTACACATTCCTCAGGGGTAACCTTAAATGCACTTAATTGAATTGTCCATTGACTCACTGTTTTTCCACTAAAGGTGAGTTTTTTGAGAGGAGGAATCCTTTCCCTCATTTGTATACATTAAGCAGAGCGCCTGGTTCACCGACAGACACAGTATGCCTGTGAGGACCTCCCGGCCTCCTTGTGCTGCCCTGAGCGGCTCCACCTGAGTGCCCAGTCGTGCTCCTCACCTCTCCCAGACCCTGCCGGCTGCCTCCGCGACAGGCTGAGGGCAGGTGATGGCCCTGCTGGTTCTCTGGGCCTTTCTACACAGCTGCTAGCTCTGCAGTCTGGAAATCCTTTGTTTGAATCTTAGAAGCAGCCCAGTAGGGAACACAGAAAGCTGCGCTGCTGGGCTGGGAGCTCACTCTTAGAGCAGCTCCCCTCGGCTCCTCAGAGAGCCACCAGCCTGGTGTGTGTCTTCATTCAATAAACACTGATGCTGCACCAGGCCCTGTGCTTGTCGCCGGGAGCACAATGTGTGGGGCACTCCTGGCCTTGTGAGAACCTCCAACTGAGCCCAGAGCTGCCCTTGAGTAGCCCATCCCCCTCCCCTATGGGGGCCCAGATGCCATCAACAGATTCTGCCTCACACACAGACGGCTTCATCTGCCTCAACTGTCCCACCTACTCCCTTACACTGTGCTCTTCCGAGGACCAAGGACACTCACTGACCAGCTGGCTGCTAGGGTGAGGGATGCAGGCTGTGCACCACAGCAGTCAGATCACTTAGGATGGTTCTGAAAAATACAGACACCTGGGTTCCAGCACCAGCCCTGCTGGATCAGACCCTCTTGGGGGGAGTCTGGGAAACTGCATCATTAAAAACCTCCCCCAGAAGTGTGACAATAGAATGATATCAGATGATGCAATATGAAGGATCCAACCTCCCGTATGAAGTTCTCTGACCAAAGACATTTAATCTGAATCTAACCACACTTTTAGAGGCAACTTGCAGTTGTCAGGAAACATGAGGAACAGAGAAAAAACCAAATGACACTATGGGGAAGCAACCAGACAAACTCAGAATGTGGGACATTCTGCGAGACGACAGGCCTGAACTCTTCCAAAAGCCAATGTCAGTTTTTAAGTGTGTTGGGGGCAAGAGGGAGGTTTTAGGTTAAAATGAACTAATAATCACAAATGGGAATCGTAGCCATAAGGGCATCTGAGGATAATTGGGGAAACCCGGCTCATTACAAGGCATTAATAATTTGGTTTAGTGATAATGGTATATGGCTGGGGGTCATGCTTACATTTTGGGGTCATGATGACTATAATTTACTTTGAAGTGGTTCAGCAAAAACAAAATAGTGTTTGTGTGGGAAGGGGAAGAAACAGGCAAAATGCAAAAAAACAGCTGCACTAGGAGTTGTGTATATATATGCATTATACTATTTTTTCTATTTTTCTGATTAACAATCTTCATAATAACACTTTGAAGGAACAACAACAATGAAAACTCCAACTAACTTATAAGGACTTCTGGATGGAGCTACACAGAGTTTAAACCCAGGGCCTTGCCCATCAAAGCACTAGGCAGTGGCCGGACACCTTGAGGCCAAGACATGCTGGACACCTCCCAGGGCTCCAGCCTGGACTTCCAACCCAGACCAGCCACGGCACAGCACGGGCACTGGTACCTGCAGGTGCACACGAGCTGGGGCCAGCGGCTGGGGCGTGGGGGTGGAGGTGGGGGGATCTGGGGAGGCCTCGCTGGAGGCACTGCAGCCACACCCAGGCACTCAGGGCAATGATCCCGCTCCCTGCCTTTCAAGGCGGGTATTTCCACTTCGTTCCCAGGAGGTCTTCTTTGCACCTTGTCCCCCCACGGCGCTGAGGATACGCAGGTGAAGACAGCCCTGCCCCACACCTGGACTTTCCCTGCTCTATTTAGGGAGGCTCCACCCAAGTTCAAAGCGCTAGCAGCCCCACCCTCTCAGCCCCATTCCCCACCCCCAGGCAAGGAGGTCCAGAGCCAGCCTCATCTTCCTTTGCCCCCCCTTCCCCGGGGGTCCTGCCCCAGGCCCCAGTCTGGCCACCCATTCCTTCATTCCCTCCCGTCCTTCCAGCTCAAGGGGTTGCTGGTCACAGGCGCCTGGGTTTGACAAGTATCTACTGAGCACCTATTAGGAGCCGTGTTCCGGGTCTACTGCAGACCCGTGCAGGACTTCATTTGATATTCCAGCACTCAGAGAGGTGGGTCACTGGTTCTCAACCCTGGCTGCATGGTAAACGTCCCCGTGTAGCTTAAAAATAACGATGCCTAAAAA
This sequence comes from Daubentonia madagascariensis, assembly GCA_023783475.1. Taxonomy (NCBI): domain Eukaryota; kingdom Metazoa; phylum Chordata; class Mammalia; order Primates; family Daubentoniidae; genus Daubentonia; species Daubentonia madagascariensis. Next base: position 17,769,324 of record JAKFHU010000487.1, read on the forward strand.
AAAAAAAAATAAAAAAAAAAAAAATAACGATGCCTGGAACCCACCCCCAGAGCAATGTATTTAAGTGGCCTGGTGCCCCTTCTCCTCGGTAGTACCCTCCCTCCCTGCCAAGATTTTAAGGAGCAGGTAAGGTTGAGAAGCTCTGCCCTACGTCACAGACAAGGTTGGGGACCTGCCCACGGCCACACAGTGGGTCCACGGCTGAGCCTCCTCAGCCTCTGCTGTCCCCCAGCCCCACCTCCTCTGCTCCCAGCACCCCTCCACCCTTTCCAAATAGCCAGGCTCAACCTCTCCCTGCTTTTCCAACCTCTGGTTGTGTCCACTCCTCATGAAGCAGCCCCCCCCTCGATTGTCTCTCTCCTGTCCTCCCAAGAAATCTCCGTCTTCACAGCTACAGCCGCAAAACATTTTTGATCCGGCAGCACGTCAGTACCAGTGTTCGGGCATGCCTCTCCATCTACAGGCACGGAGGTGGAAATCTCACGCCAGCTCCGTGCTCGTAGTTTATGTGCATTCCAAAACCCATTTGAACATACGTTGGGGAAGGACAAGATAAAAGATACATTTCAAAAGGAATCCTTCCTCCTGCAGCCTAATGTGTTGTCTGGGGACCCCCCGCCCAAGCCTTCAGTCCTCATTTCCTCTGGTTTTTCCTGCTTTTATTTACTCTTCTTCCTGATTTCCCCGTTTAGTTTTCTTAGCCTTGCAGTGGGGCGGATCTGTTCGTGAGTTGGTAGAAGTTCTCTCTGTAGAGGTGCAGGATGCCAACAGACATTCTTGGGGTTAAAGGTAGCAAGGCCTTTCTCCTACTGGGGCTCTGCATCTTTCTCGGTTCTTGACCACGGCTACATTTTTTTTTTTTTTTTTTTGCCCAGGACTTTGCTTTCCCTGCTGGTCTCTGACCAGTAATGGTCCACTCGGCTTTGCAGAGCCTCCCCGTGCACTGCCCACACATTCCCTCACCCCCGCTCACTGTGCACAACACCCGGCCACCCCACCAGGCCGGGCACGTCCCTGCCTGAGTGCTGGGGCCGCAGAGAGTTTCTGTATTTCTGTCTTGGGTTCTATTCATGTTCATTACAGAAGTAGATAGTCATTTCTTCCTAGGGAAAAACACTTTGTGCAGAAAACATAAAATCTCTCTCTCTTTCTCTCACACACACACAGAAATAGCAAATGTTTAAAGTCAAAAAATCCTAATTACCAGTTTCTCTACAAATGGGATGTGTGTTCAGCAGAAGGGCAATGTCAGTGCAGATGAGCTCAGGTTCCCTCAGGAACCACCTGGCCTGAGGGGAGGCCCGGGTCACTACAGGTAGGAGGAGGTACACGTGAAACAGAGAGGCAGACGAAGCAGTGGGCTCCTCTGCAGGGAGAGTCAGCTGTACATGAAATGAAGGAGAGGCTCTCTCAGGGGCACACCCTGTGGGGAATAAGATAAGGTGGGGATATTTATTTGGGTAGAGAGTGGTCAATAAGGTATGAGCAACTCTGCTAATTTACTGACTGCTATAGGTAAGGTAGTAAGGGAACCTATTTGCTGGGGCACTGAGAATGGCTATTATTAATAATCATAGCTGACATTTATTGAGCCCTGACTATGTGCCAGGTACCATGTAAAGCACTTTACACAGAACATATCCTTGAAATTGCCAAAGAACCCAATTTGACAGGTGATGACGGGTCCAGAAAGGCTAAATAATTTGTCTGGGGTCACACAGCTAGGGAATGGTGACTCTGAGACGGCTAATAAAGTGATAAGGGGAGACATCTATTAAGACAGGGCCTGTGGGGAGCACGCTGATGCAGCGCCAGGGAGGAGGGGAAGGAAACTCTCAGGTCTGTCCTGCTGCTCAGGCTGCTGAGGGATTAACAGCCCCGTAAAGTCAACCCAGCCCTGTAAAGGCAGACGCCAGGGCCCTGCCTATTCATCTTTCCTCTTTTGAATGTTGGCATGGATCTTCCACACTTGAGGTCCACTGCTCAGTGGACAAGGCCAGGCCCACACCCAAGGCATCCCCAAGGGGAGAGGTGACCTCCTTCTGGGGGCTGGAGGGATTTGTGTGTCAGGCAGGACACAAAAGTGTAGGTGACCGGAGAATTCGAGGTGGTAGGGGGTTAATGAGACCTCTCCCTAGACACCACGCCCAGGAGATGTTGACAAACGTGGGCATCCAGTTCCCGAGAGGGGTCAGAGTAGATGACACACCTGCATCTACCAGTTTGCAAAGCATTTCCCCACACAACGTTGCGATTAATCCTCTCAACAGCCCTGAGAAGTAGATGCTGTCTCCACTTCACAAATGAGGAAACTGAGGCTCAGATAGGCTACCATAAGCCAGGAAGTGGAGGTGGAATTTGACCCCAAACCCCACATCATTGCTATTTTGCCATCTGTCTAGACCCCACCCTCTGGTGATAACCAGTGCATTACAGCAGAGTGCATTTATTCAGCACCCACTGTGTGCTCTGCGCTGAACTGCAAATGACAGGGGAATAACCAAGACACTATCTAGGTCCTCAGGCTGGAGGAGGGTGAAATCTACCAGGCAGGCCTGTGCACAGGAAGAGCAGGATGTTAGCAAGGGGACAGATGAGCCAGCTTACAAACTCTGGTGGAGAGGGAGAGACCCAGTGAAGGAGGACACAGAACAGGGTGGGGGTGGATAATCCACAAGACCTCAAAGGACTGTGCCCTCAGGCAGATTTTATGCCCTGAGAGAAAAGGAAGGGGAAGGGCCCCTCTGAGACATTGTTGTAACATAGAACCAAAACCCAAGGGGCCAAGAAGGAAGGAAGCTAGGGCCTGAGGCCCCGCTGATGAGTTTAGACCCCGCAGGCAGTGAGGTGGAGACCATCTGTGGGCCTGAAAGAAGTCCAGACCCCACGCAGCCTGGACCCCCACTCAGGGGCCTGGCAGAGCTGGAAGGGACCGTGGGGTCCCTGGGCCCAGCCCGCATATCGTACAGGGCACAGAGCTAAGGCCATCTCATGGGGCTAAGGAGCCAAAGAACTTAGCCAACTGCAGGGATTTTTCCAAGTCTTCAGACTCTCCCTTGTTCACAGAACACGCTGTACCACTGTGGAGAGGATAAAAATCTAAAATTCAACACCTGGACTCACACTAGTCAAGCTTTCAATAGACCAGTCTGTGTATAGGTTCCCGGGAATTCCCTCCTTTTTTCCAGGCCAGAAGATCTCTGCCTTCCTCCCCCAGATTCCCATACCACTTGCGGGCATAAGCGTCTTTGGCTGGTGACACCTGGTGGGAAATCTGACCTGCTTACCTCGTCTTTGTCCCTCTGAGCCACCACTTTGTCTCTCATGTCCTGTCCTTGGGTGCTCAGGGAGTAGCCGCTTCCTCCTGGAAGGAAGCCCTCAAGCTTCTCTGCTCCCTCACAAACAGCCTCTGGAATGCGCATCTCCAAGCTACCCCACACCACTGCGCTCATCCCCTCTGCCAAGGCCCCCACATCCCACATCTTGTGTGGCCAGAACCGGGGATGGTGGTAGAATAAAGCCCTGGCCAGTGTGAAAGGAAGACAACAGCTGACCCGGTGACTTCTGGGGCTCCCCTCCCAGGTCGGGGGGAATGGAGGAGTCCACCTGTGGGGTCTGAGAAGGCTAGCTGGCATGTGGCAAGGGATTCCAGCATCTTCACCTAGGAAGTCAGGGTGGTGCCCAACCCTGACGCCCTTTATAACTACCCCCAATCCAAAGCTGCCAGGCCTCAGGAATTTGTCTGCGTCCAGCCCGGCTTACCTGCGTGGGTAAAAGCAAGTGCAGGTGACCTGCCTGCAAACGTTTCCCAGCACACAGGGCCCTGTGCGAGGGGCTGTGGCAGTGACACCAAGCCCAATCCCAGCAGCATTGCTGACTCTGAGCTGATGCTTCCGCTGCACAGTCTCAAAGTGAGCCCTGCCTCAGCATCTTTGTCTTCCTGGGTCTCTCACGAAGGTGCTGGCAAGCCCCTGTCCCCGCAAATAACTTGTTCTCATTCACTAGTACACTCACACCCCCTCTCACACACACACACACTCACACGTGTGCACACACGTAAAAGCCAACCACGCAGTGTTATGGATTTCCATTTTGTTGGGATAAATAGAGGACACCAAAAAAAACAACGGATCAAGTTGTCGTGGAGTAACTACCAGTGGTAAGAAGTAGAGGTGCTGCCCACTCCCCGGTTATAAGTGGCCACACCAGAGCTGGTGGGTGGAACTTGGTGATCGGGCCACTCTGAGTCCCAGTCTCACTGCCACTACCCACTACCCTCCCGCACTGGGAGCACTCAGCTTCCTAATTGGGAAAAATGCAAACATCAACTACTTCAAAGAGGCTGTAGAAAGGAATAATTGAAATAATATGGATAAAACTCTTATCACAGTCCCCAGCACATAGTAGGTGCACAATAAATGGTGGTTGCCATTGATATAGTGCTAATGAAGACCAGTGCCATTGCCTGGGCCAAACACTGGTTTATGTGCTTCCCACGTATTAACTCAGTTAATCCTCCCAACAACTCTGTAAGGAAAGTATGTTCTCGCCACCCCCATTTGGATAGGGAAACTGAAGCAGAGATTGGCCAAGGTTACCCAGGCACATCAGGGTGGCTGCAGAGCCTGCAGACTTGACCACAATGCTCTCCTGTCCTTCTTGGAAGGAGTCAGATGAGAGACTCATTGTGCATGTGTGCATTCAGTAGCTGGGGACACAGAAGCAAGTATGGCCTGGTCCTTGCCCTGCAGGCGCTCCAGCCTCACTGGGTGACAGAGGCCCAATGTGGGCAAGTGATTCACTGGCCAGACAGCCCAAGCGTCTCTGGGCGCAAAGATCAGCTGTGCCTGACCAGTCCCTGGTTCCTGACTGCTTCACAGGAGAGGGGATTCAGCTGGGTGACCGACCAATTGGCCACTTGCTTCATTGATTCACTTATGCGTGCATTCATTCACTCAACCCAAGCCCCTCTACAGTGCGTGCTCTGGACTGAACTCGTTCACATAGAATGATTTAAAAAGAAGTCAGAGGAATCACAGCCTGGTTGCGGAGAAAAATAAGACCACAATGCCGAACTGACAAATGAAACAGTCAGGAGAATCTTCTAGATCACGTTCTCCAAATGGGTAATAGTTCCCACTTGGGAGGAAAAGGGACTCTGAGTTAAATACTTCTGGAAAACAAGTTAAACAAATGAAAAAGGGGTCATCCTGGCAGGGCCTCTCTGTGCAGCTAATATGCTAATGAGATGCTAATATTCTAATGAGCACAGTAAACACCAAGAGGCTCCAAGTAGCCAGTTGCAATTTCGAAATTTATTTGACCCGAGAAGCCTTTCTCAGCAGGATGATGTGGGACTGATGCTGTGAGAAACACACTTTGTGATGTCCTGTTCTGACTCCTGCTCTGGCCCAAAAGGTGTTGGGAAGAGCCGGGGAGAGTGACAGTGAGGCTGGGAAGACTCCCAGGAAGGTGGCAGCTCGGGGCTGGATTTCGAACAATCCCAGGAAGGTCATGGCCCAGGAAAGTGGGTTTGCCCCAGGGGGGAAGGAGGGCCTGGGGCCTTGAGATCAGCAGCCATGAAGATGAGAGCGCAAATGGCCACACCCTCTCTGGAATACAGGAGAGCGTCATCTTGTAAAGCAGGACATTTGCACACCCTGCCACCCACACTACTAGGTAGTACCTCCACGAACAACTCTCCCTTGTGTGCACCGTGAGATGCGCATCCATGGACAGGAGACAGAATAGAAAAACCGTATATTCAAACGATGGGCTACTATACAGCTCTGAAAATGAGGGAACTACGGCAAGACCCAATAACAGTTTGGAACTTAGAAACATCATGCAGAGGGAGTAAAGCACATCACAGAAGACTACACGCGGTATAACACCATTTTTATAATGCTGCATAGAAGCAAAATGAAAAATACATTGTTTAGGCATTCTTACCCGGGAAAACTATTATTTTAAAGTAATGGAATAAGTATGCAAAATTGGATGTGGAATAAATATGCAAAATTGGATGTGGAATAAATATGCAAAATTGGATATGGAATAAATATGTAAAATTCAGGTCACATCTGGAGGGAGATGGGGGAGGGGAGGGGAGGAGCACACGGATCAATGCCAACTAGGTGGTCATGGTCTAGTCCTGCAGGGGTGTGGTGAGGCCCAGGTTTTCATCTTGTTGTTATATCCTATATTTATGGTATGTTTACTCTCTTGTGTGTGCCAAGTATTATATAATAAAAAATATTTTGTATCGGTGTGCAGGAGAGCAGCTTGTAACTGGGTAGGTTTGTGCCAACCATGCCATCAGCACACCACCCCTTCTTGGCTACAGCATTTTTTCCTTCTCATTGTCTGGCAGGCCCCTCTTGCCTAAAGGTTGGATGCACACAGGGGCTGCCATCCCTTAGCCAGCCTGCATCCCACCCAGGCCTCCAGTACCCCCAGCCAAACCTACTTGCTTAGCAGGGCTGACATGGCCAGTGTCGAAGCCACTCACTAGAGCCTTATTAAACCTGCACGGATCAGCCCTGGGAACCCCAGTAAACCCCCGACAGCCACACTTGAGTTCCCCTTCCTTTCCAGAGAACGGGAGGCCTGTGTAGATATTCCGGCTGAACAGGACACCAGAACACAGGGTCAGGCCAGAGTCTCCATGGCCTATGGCTCACCAAGTTACAGACTTATGCCCCTCACCAACTTCTTTCTTCAGATAGATTAATTAGTTGGGACAAACCTATATAAAGTATATGATCTTCCCTTAGTGTGGCCTTTTCTGTTTCAGAAGGAATTCAGATCTTTCTGTTCTAAAGAATCCTGGTCTGGGCTAGAATATTTTTATAACCCCAGCTCCATTGGAATGACCTTCTGAACATCCTTAATTATTCACTTGCAACTCAGTTCCTGTGCATTATTTCACTTCATCTTCACAACTGCCCTGAGATTGCAATTTTTAGGGACGAAATTGAGACTCAGAGATTTTTAAGTAACCGCCCACGTTCTATAGCTATGAAGTGGCACATCTGAGGTTTGTGCCACAGCTGGTTCGGGCCCAGAGCCTACCCTCTTTCAGGAACGCTGTGCTGCCTCCTGGCACAGAGGCTAGAAGGTCAGAGCTAGACCCGCTGGGAGATCACAGAGCAAGGGAAACGCCATCCCAGAGAATGGGAACCAGCCGAGCCTGGACTTGAGCTTGCTTGGGAAGGAGCCTGATTCATGAGCCACCCGGTCAGCAGGGTCACTAACTGGTCAACAGAGTCACTGATCATGCTCCTGCAACACTCAGGATGACGCGTCAGGCTCCTTAGCAACACAAAGATGCACACCCTCTTATTAGGAACACAAGACAGATGCACATGAAGAGGCAACTAAGATTACAAGAAAATATGTGACAAGTGTCAGTTTGTCTTCCTGGGAGGGCCTCACAGAGGCAATGAGGTGACTCTCAGCAGTGTCCTTTCATCCCACTGCCTGGCCTTGAGGATCCACTGTGTGCCCCGTGCTGTGCTTGGTGGTGCGGGTTCGAAGGTGATAGAGACCTGGCCCTGCCCGCAGAAGGCTCACAGCCTCATCAGCGACACAGAGGCACTCAGAAGGGACTTAGCTGGGGCCGGGGCACCGAGGGAAGGCTGAGCAGAGGACGTGGTGCCTGAACGGTGCCCTGAGGACTGAACAGGAGTTCACAGTCGTTCCACAGGAAGGCAGGGCAAGCACAGAGGCTTAGGGATGTGAGGCAGCACAAAAACAACACGCACCGCAAAACACGATTAATGAAGGTAAAGCATGTGGCTCACTCACTGTGTAGACACCAGACCCTGTGTCAGCCTCACTCGTGTTATATCCTTTAATCCTCACAGAAGCCCTCATGATCCATTTTACAGAGAGAAAACTGAGGCTCAGAGAGGTTCAGGTCACCCCGATGTGAAGGCAAAACCATCTAGACACCGCTGCTGCTGTCCCCCAAGGCCACACTCTCACCCCTGCAAGTGAGAGTAGGCCTCGGGCGAGCCGGTGGGGTGGGGGTGGGAGGGGAGTGGGCTGGAGGCAAGGCAGGGCTAGACGGTGCGGGACACAGTCACATCTGCTATCTGAGCACTGTCCTGATTAGAGTGTCGGAAAATGACAAAACTGACCAAACGAGAAGGAAGAGGCTTTGAGGCTGAGAAAGGATAAAACAAGCTCCAAGTTTAACCAAAAGGGACTTGAAGGTAAGAGTGACCACAAGCTGAGAGGGAGCCAGCAGTGTCACTGACGTAGAAGGAAGTCAACCTGCGGGGCAGGAATGGAAGACGACACAGCCAAGATCACAGTCCTTTTTCCTGACTCTGTGCTCGTCAGACCCTCGTGGAACTGTTTCCCACCCTAGTCCCAGGACCTGCCTGGCGTGAGACTGCTAACGGATGGCTCATCTGCCATGTGCCCAGTATTTAAGTTTCATGGCAGGTTAACAAACTGTTAAAGGTAATATGTTCAATCCAGCTCGTTGAGCTGTACACTTCTGAGTTGTGTAGTGGCCTGTATGTATGTGATGTTGTGAAATATATATTTGGTCTTCGATCTTAATGTCTTTTTGTGTGCTAGTGAGTTGACTGGTGGCTGACAGCTCCTGGTAGCTTCAGGATGGGGGCTGGTCACCAGAAAGAGGTAGAATTAGAGGGTTTGACTTTCAGCTTCACCCCCCAACCTCCAGGGAGGGGAGAAGGGGCTGAAGGTTAAGTTGATCACCAATGGCTAATGGTTTAATCAATCATGCCTATGTAATGAAGCCTCCATAAAAATCCACAAGGACAAGGTTTGGAGAGCTCCCGGATAGCTGAACATATGGAGGTTCCTGGAGGTTAGTATGCCCTGAGGAGGGCAGGGAAGCTCCACACCCTCTTCCCCTATCTTGCCCTACACATCTCTTAGTCTGTGTCCTTTGTAATATCCTTTATAATAAACTGGTGAATGTGTTTCCCTGAGTTCTGTGAGCTGCTCTAGCAAATTAATGGAACCCAAGGAGGGGGTCTTGGGAACCCTGATTTATAGCCAGTCAGAGCACAGGTGAAACCACCCGGGCTTGTAGTTGGCATCCAAAGGTGGGCCGTCTTGGGGACTAAGCCTCACCCTGTGAGATTGGATGCTGTCTCCAGGTAGAGGGTGTCAGAACGGAGTTGGATCGGAGGGCATCTAGCTGGTGTCTGCTGCAGAACTGATTGCTTGATTGGTGTGTGGGGAAACCCCCTCACTCCCATTTGGTCACAGAAGTCTTCTGTGTTGACTGTTGTGGGGTGAGGGCAGAGGAAAAGCAGTTCGTGTCTTTTCCTACACAGAATGTTATACTTCAATTAAAAAGTTAAAAAATCATTCTATTCTCCTACCTTGGTAGAATACCTTACTCACCACCTGGAAGGCTAGGTTCTCCATGGAGTTCACACTAGAACATGGTGGCACCAGGGAGCCGGCCCCCAGGCTGCAGCCTGCTCATCCCCACTCCCTCCCACACTGGACACCCCGACCCCCTAGCTCCACCCCCAGCCCTGCAGATGGACTCCCTTGACCCCCTCTCTGCCATGAGCAGTGCGGCCTGCCCTGATGAATCCCAGGCAGAGGCCTGCATGGTCCAGAAGCAGGCTCATGGCCATGCGGGCAAGAAACCTCAGGGACCTGAGTCCCCAGAGCATGGCTGGGGTGGGTGGGCATGGGCTCTAGAGGGGTACAACCCCTTGGATCCCAGACTCTGTGTCCCATGGGGAAGGGCACAGCGGTAAGACACCAGAGAGAGCCCTCTAAGTCAGAGAGCCGGGAGAAGACCCCTCTTGCCCTGGTCCAAAGGCAGCTCTGTGGGTCACAGGACTTGAAAAAGACGTAGAAAAGCTGGAGAGAGATCAGAAGAGGAAGAACAAGTAGTTACAGGGTGTAGAGGTTGGGCCATCTGGGAGGGAATATTCTAGAGGAGGCTCAGGGAAAGAGGCACCCTCGTCCTCAAAAGCAAACTGAAAACCTACAGCAATGTTCATGTTCCCAGAGACCAAATCAGAGAATCTGGGCTTAGACTAAGTCAGGAAAGACTGCAGTCAGACCTGAGAAGGAACTTCCCGGCAGTCAGGATGTGATGTGGTGTCACTGAAGAGCTGCGAAGCCTGGTGGGCCTGGCTTTAGGCAGTTTGTGTGATGATTGTAGCTCTGCAATTAACCAGCTGTGGAGCCTCAGCCAATGGAGTGGCTATTTCAGGGCCTCAGTTTCTCATCTGTAGAATGGGGATAACAAGAGTATCTGCCTGCTGGGCTTGTTGGGAGAACGAGCTACTGTGTGTGCTTTGTTTCCTCAGTATACGCGACATCTGGCACACCACAAACGATGTGTTATTGGCTGGCCATTAAAGCCTGCCCACCTGCTTCTTAGCTCCTTACTTGCTTGGGTGCCATGAACCTCAGTTTTCTCACAGGTAAAATGGGGATGAGGGTGCTGATGCCATGGGGCTGCTTTAGGTTCGAGGACATTGCTGAGGCCATAGACTCCATCCTTACTGGTAGCTGAGGAAGGCTCTGGGCTCCCTTACAGATGGAGGACCACCCAGTCTGGAGCTAGACATTCTCCTCCCTGAAGCCAAGGGGCTGGTGGGTGAGCCCCAGCCATGCTGCCTAAGGGCAGAGAGGAGGTGAGAAGCTAGTCAGAGCTGAGAGGACGCCTTGCTGGCTGGATGGGCGAGACTGGCCTGGCCTCCCTCGCTGGTCACTCTCCTCTGCTTCTCCTAGAGGCTCCCTCTGCTGATGGGGGCTTGCCACCTCCCAGGCCAAGCCACTGCCCCTCTTAGGGTTTTGCTAATGGGAAGGGCCTGGCTGGCAGTGAAGGGCCCTGGCGCTTGTTCTGCGTGGTCTTGGGCCTGGCCGCCCTCTGCTCCACTTTCCCCTTCCCCACGGGCAGCCATACAGGGATAGCAGTTGTCACGATGGCTGCTGGGGCCCGGGAGTAGCCCTGCTGGAGAGAGCGTGAGTGTCACCTGGGTGTGCCATCACCTGTGGAATGGCAGCAGTAGCACCGCTGGCTTCCAAGGCAAAGGAAGGTGGGAAGAAGCAGATGTGAAGGGAGTAAGGGGAAGAGGAAGGCACATTCATCTCCAGGAACAAAAGAGATTCCAGAGGGAAGGTTAGGTACCAACTTCAGGTTTGGAATGAAGCAGATCATGGAAGAAAGAAAAGATGGTGACTTCCCTGAAGACTTGACAAAACTGAAAACTGTCCAGCTGGGGTCAATTTCCTGATAGGGCAATACATAGTGCATGGTCAACAAACACATTCACCTATTTCTGGGTAGAGAAACAAGTCCTGCCAATTGCAATCTTAAAACTAAAGACTTGGACTCCTAAGCATAGCATGAGCTGGTGAATGTGGGGGAAGAAATAGTACACAAACAGGAAACATTTGCAAATACAGCTGGGATGGAAAAAAGAAACCTGGGGGAATTGACACTGTGAAGACGGGGCTCATCTCAGCGTCTGGGACAGCAGCCTGCTCAGGCCGATGGTCCCTTCGCCTTGGGAGACCCACCGAGGGCCCGCCACAGTTCAGGGCTGTTCACTTCATGACCTGAGCCACGTGGGGTCTGAGCTGAGCAGACTGACCCTGGTCAACAGGGACTGGGTGGGCTGCCTTTTACAGTCAGAGAGAGCAGGTGGAAGTATTTCAATGGACACGCACAGAGGTCGTATTCCAGTTGAAGTGGGATGTTGGAGGGCTCGAGGGGGGTTATGAAAGATACATCGGCCTAGGTTGGCAGAGGCCAAATCCTAGGGAGCCTTAGTGCCAGACAGGAAGCAGGGAGCCACTGGAGGTTTTAGAGCAGGGGAGTGACACCCTCAGAAAACCACGTTGTGAAGAAGAGTGGTGGGGAGCTGGGCAGGAGGCGGGATTCGTGTTCCTATTTGCATTCCTAATGGGCCCCGTGAGATTGGTTTTCCTTGCTGGCCCAGCTGGCTCTGGCAGATAAGTGGGACTGTGCCCAGGGGCAGGTTCCGTTGGTCCTGTTGCTCCCATCCCCCTCACCAACGCGCACGCGTGTGCACACATTCGGTCCTCCCAGTTCCCCCAGATGAGTTTGAGGGAACGGCCTGTGTCTATCCCCCGGTTTGCTAGGCCTTACCCAGGCAACTAGGATTCCCTTGTGACCACAGGCCTCAGAAGAGCCCCTTCACTGCCAGCCCTCTGCCCCCTCCCTCCTACCTCCACCCACATCTCCCATCACGTGGCCCTGCTTGGAAATCCCACTCTGGGTCTAGCTCGGCCGGGGTCAGGCTGTGGTCTCTGCATCAGGCCTGGGGGACCACCAAGCCCCACGCCCTGAGCTGTGAACCTGGGCATGCCCCGAGGCCACTTGGCCTCAGAGCAGAGGCCTCTGCTCCCTCTGCCGGGTGCTGCCCATTGGGCACCACGGCCCCTACAGGAAGGAGCTGAGAACAAGAACTTCCCTGTCTAGTCCCATTTCTTACTCCTCTGCGGGAAATACCAGCTGCTCAGGCTTGGAGGGTCTCACTGGGTCCATTCTGAGCACCCTCTGAGTAAGGACTGGCTGTTCTTCCTCTTTTCTAGGACTAGCAATGATAGTCGACATCTCTGGAAAGAACCTGATGCTTCTCAAAGTGCTTTCACAAAGATTATTCCATCTGAAGCTCTTAACAGCCCTGCAGGAAGGCAAGTGGTTGTGTTATTACCATTGTCCATTTTGCAGATGAGAAAATTGAGGCCTAGGGAGGTTAGAGACTCATCCACCACCTCACAGCTGTTTGAGTGTAAAGGTTAGTGCCCTACAGCCCCCACCCTGCCCCGAGATCAGCCCTCAGTGACCACCCCCCACCAGTCACAGATAATCCAAATAGCTGGGTGACCTGAACACAGAACACAACCTACAGGATTGCAGAGCTGGAAGTCCTTGGCCAGCAGCTTGTCTGACTCTCCTATTTACTGAGGCCCAGGACAATTAAGGGAGTTGCCTAGTATCACACCACAACTGGTGGCACAGCCAGGTCTCTGGTCCCCTAACCCCCTGCCTGGAAGCCTCCCATCCCCTCACACTGTGCCCTCTTGTCCCAGAGCCCATGTCTGCACCCCCATCCTTCTCCTAGCTGTATGGGTGTGCCTGACATTTCTGGAATTCACTCCACACACATAATGAGGCCATTTTGAGGAGACCTGCCTCAGGGGGAACCAGAGAGCCGTCTAGTGTCCCCATCCTGACCCCTGCCAACCCCTCCCGGCTGTACAAGCCAAGCTGCAAACAGATAAACAGACGCTGGAGGCTTCAGCAACTCCACCCCTGCCACCCCACACCTTTCCAGCCCCAAGAACCAGCACATTTGGGTTTCTGAGCTGCAATGCAGGCTGCATAGGAACTAGGACACTTTAGAGGAGTGTCACCAAGCAGGTTGCTGCATGGGTCAGTGTTCATAGAGGGAATGCAGATGTCAACACGGCAAGTGACTAAACAGAATAAGGACTCTTGTCAACAGCACAGAAGTGATTTTAGCTGTAGCCGGTGGAATTGTGGTGACTCCCTGACATGTTGGTTTAACATGAGGATATATGGCTGATCCTGCCTGGAGAAGCTCTGTGGGTCTAAGGTGGCCGCTGTGCTCACAGAAGACAGACAGGTTGCCTAACACTGAAGAACTGGGTTTCAGCCTCTGAGTGGGGACCTGCTATCCAGCCCCCGCAGCCCACTGAGAACCAAGCAACAGAAAAGGAACAAACTTGAAGGCAGGTGCTCAGAGTCACAGGAGGTGGACTTGGGCCTTTCTTCCTTCCCACCTTCTCCACGCCCAGAGGCTACTCCCGCACTTCTGGCCTAGCCTGTCACTGGGAACAGGGAATTCCCTCTCTGCCAGAGAGAAAGGACCCTGCTGGAGCTGGGACAGCCAAAGGGACAGGCCTGGAGGGGAAGGAGGTAGAGCCTCCCCCTTGGCGCCTCCCCACACATACCTCCACCCCCCAAAGAATGTAATTAAGCAGCAGGCCTCTGCCAGGAGCCAAGCTTTCTGCCTTCCGTCTATAAATCACCTTTCTGAATCATCTCTCAGCTCCTAGAGGAGCAACTTCTGCTCAGGCTGCTCCCGGTGGCCCTCATGCCACGCCCCCGGTGAGCCTCCCCGCCATCCCTCCTGGGCCCAGCCCGAGGGGGCTCCGGGTCCCAGCTGGGAATGGCAGTGGCTGCAAGAGTCCAGCAGACTCTGGGGTGGGGAGAGGTTCAGGGGAGACCCCAGTAACCCTCTCTACTCTGCCCTCTCCTCCCCGGGCAGGCAAAGAACTGAGGTTAGCCTGGCCTAGCTCCTTCAGCTTAAGAATAAAGCTACATGCTCTTGGTCACCAATGCCAAGCATTACAGGGCAAACCGGCTCTGCAGATAAGGATAAAACAGAGCCAGGTGGCGCCAATCTGGGAGGGCTTCTTGGAAGAGGCAAGTTTGGATGCAAGACTTAAATGAGCCAATAGTTTGCAGGCAGGGGGTAAAAATAGCTACTATTTATATAGTGCTTCCTGTATGCCAGGCATATTGTAAGAGCTTTACATGATTCACTCATTTAATTTTCACGACAACCCTGTGAGGTAGAGGCAATCACTATGCTCATTTTACAGGTGGGGAAGCTGAGGCTCAGAGAGGTTGACTTGCCCTAAGTTACCCAGGTGCTACATGAAAAAGCAAGATGTGACTGTGAACAGCCTGGCTGAATGTGAGTGTTTGGGGGTGAGGTTTGGGAGTGCAAACAGCCTGAATGTGAGTGTTTGTGGGTGAGGTTTGGGAGTGCAAGCAGGCGGGCGTGGCTGCAGCGCAGCAGCCAGCTTTGGGATTTAGGTCAGATGGGGCTGCAGAAATAAAGGGGTGGCCTGTGTAAGGCAGGCGGGTCTGCTGTGGAGTGTCATGCTTCACAGTAATGACTCGAGCCCCTGGCATAGACTGTGAGAGGCAGAAGGGACCCTTCAGTGTGGTCAAGGTAAATGAAGCCCAGAGAAGGAAAGAAACTCATCTCAGATCACACAGCCAGTCAGTGGTAAACTCAGAAGTCAGACACAGGTCTCTCCACTCCCACCTCTAACCATTTTCCAACACACAAGATAACACGGATGTACAGATGTGACATCAGGATGGCCCTAACCTTTGGGGAGGTGGGCGTGGGGTCAGGCATACTTCCTCCTCCAACTAGGATAGAGAATGTCTTTCCTCCTTGGTGGCTTTAGAAAGCTTCTGTGGGTGGACAAGGTCCTCCTCAGCCCCGACTCAACATATTCTGAGGCCAGAAAAAATCTTCCTTTTCCCCACTCTCTCCCTAGAAGGGTCTGTTAGCTGCATCCTCCTCTGAAAAAAGTCACCTTTCCTCTCCCATCCCCAGGCTCCTTGTCTTCTGCCCAGACCCAGGAGAGACCAAGTTTGGAGAAAACTCCAGGGCCATAGCTCCCTTCCTGCACCAGGTTCTCAGGCTACTTTCTCAATTTTACATCTGCCCAAGCACCGTGGATGTTTATTAGCATTAAGCTCTGCAGTGAGCAGGGTGGGAGATGCTTGCCTGGCTGAGTCTTTTCTTTGGGGATTTCCACTCAGAGCCCTCTCTGGTCTGCCTCAGTTTCTCCTTCGTCAGTGACTGAGCAGGCACCCAGGTGCCAGCGTGTGGGCACTGGCAGGGTCTGGCTGGGTTTGCTGCTGGGGAGGCTGGAGCATGTACCTGCTAAAAGACTTGGCACTGAAGTCCAGCTCTTGCCTCTTTTGACCCCCACCCCCTCCAAAGGTCTTCCCACCAGGACAGGATTAATTGCAGGGCAGACATCCCAAACCGGAAGCCCTCGGGATCCCTGGGCTTGAGGTGGGGGTGATGTTCAGACTCTACCCATCCATTGCTCACCTCTTGGCCCCAAAGCTGTTGATAAAATGCTCTGAGATTCTGGGAGAACTTTCCCTGACAGCTGCCCCTTCCCCCATGCCTTCCCCCCACACATGAAAGCAGGTTCTTCCAAGGACATAACTCAGCTCAGGCTCCTGGAATTATTATAACGTTTGACCTGTTTTCTTCTTTTTAAGCAAATGTGATCCCGTCAGAAGAATACCAACAGATCAGCCACAAATGGTGCTCCCTTTAGACTCGGAAGCCCCACCCACAACAGGGGTGCAGCAAGCAGGAGGGCTGTTAACTCACTTCCAAGAGACCTGGATTAATTTTCCCTGCCACATCCCCCCAGGGAAAGGCCTGCCCTGGAAGAGAGACCACCCGGTGAAAGCCTGGCCATCCGTTCTGGTATCTGCCCATCTGTCTGTCTGTCTGTCTGTGGGATCAACAGCCTCCAGCCAGCTCAGCTCCTCACCAGCCCCAGCCAGCCCCAGCCCCAGCCCCAGCCAGCTGTAATTCCTGCCTGTTACAAGTGTTAACACCTGGCCTGGGGCCTTCCTCCCCCGCAGTCTCCAGGTGCCTCCCTGGGCCCAGCCCACTGACCCCACCGGGTTTGACTGAACATGTTCACAAGCCTCTGAAAGGCAGTGGAGGTGGGAGTGGGTGGGGGAAGCAGCAGGACATCTGACAGATGGGGAAACTGAGGCAGGGCTCAGGGCAGGCGCTTGAGTAGGAGGATGGGTCCCAGGACAGTGGACTGAGAACTCAGGTGTCCTATTTCCCAGCTCACTGCCCATGTCCTCTGCAAAACCTTTTCACCTAAGCTGTGAGGCAGGGCAGGCTGGGGATCCCCAAGTGAAAGGTGAGGAAACTGGCCCAGATGGGGGAGTCACTGGTCATCAGTCACACACAGGTGGGGTGAGCTCTGGCCCACAACATAGGCCCCTTCTACCGAGGCGCTGGGCTGGGCCCTAATAAGATAGGTTCACTTTTCTCCCAAGAAGGAGAAGAAAGACAAGTTTCTCCACCACGAGCTAACTGGGACTGTCAAGGAGAGTTCTAGAAATCAGTGCTGCTGCCATTGCTTTCTGTCCCTGCCACTACCTGGCTAGGGGGCCCTGGAGCACAGCACTTCCATCCAGGAGCATCTGTCAGAAGCCCCCTACAGTGCTGCCTTCTGGTCAGTGCAGGCTGCTGGGGTGAGGGTGCCCCCCTTGAGGGTGGCATGCACACAAATTCCAGCTATAGGCGTCCCCTGTAAATCTCTCCTGGGGAATGTGTGAGCTGGGTAGGCCAAAGAGGGCAGGCAGTGATGGGCTCAGATGCTAAAAGAACTGGAATCTGACTGCTGGGGGCCAGAGTGGGATCAGAAATCTGGGCCCATCCACTCTCCAGCCCCAGCCCCGGCCTGGCCCTGAGAAGGTGACTCACCTCCACCCCAGCTCCAAGACCAAAGAAAAATGACCTCAGAGAGGAAGGCCAGTGACTACAGTCCTCAGGCAGACAGGACAAGCTGGTGCCAAGGAAGGCTCTGCCCCCATCCCTTAGCTTGGGATCCCAGGTCAGCTGTGCTCCCTGCAGCCACCTTGTGAGACCTTTGCTTCCTGCCCACCAATGCTCAGCTCAGGTGTCATTCACACCCACAGGGCAGATGTCTGCAAACATGTCCACAGACATGCAGCCACGGGTCCAGCCATGGCCACTGACACTCGGGGACAGGATCACAGGCAGACCCAGACATAGCCCTCACACAGCTATGGACATGGGGCTCACTCATACATACAAGCACAATCAGGTCACGGCCATGAGCACTGATATTCACACACAAAGACATCTGCGGGGCTTTCCCCTTATACTGTCATGAAGGCATGCACACGCACGCACACACACGCGCATACATACACCCCACACTCACATGCCCAGTCATGAACACAGTCAAGCCCAGTGTCACAAACAGACACAAGTGCTGACCTTTACATGGGCAAAGATACTTCTAGACTTGTCTCTGTCTCACACATACATACACACATCCCAGAATCTGCCACTTGCTGACACTTGTATGCAAAGACACAGTCATAAGCCATGGCCCAGGCACACCCACATGATTTCACGTCCACAGTTGCCCAGTCGCAGGCATGAACACTTTTGCACACAGAGACACACTAGTGTACAGACGACACCTCTTAGCGTCATAGATCCAGAAAACATGTAGGTACGTAGGCCACCACAGGCACTGACATGCACATGGGCACACTTCGACCTGCCCACCCCCACCTCTCTCTCTCTCTCTCTCTCTCTCTGTCACACACACACATACACACACATACACACACGCGTGTGTCTTCTCAGCTTAGACAAAGCAGCATCCCTTTTCCCCCACCCCCCAATTCCCAAACAAGCCATGTGCCTAGCATTACGTTAGGGCCAATGTCTCCACTTTCCAGGTTTTCCCAGTGTTTCTTCCTATTGGGTGGTCCTTATCTAGATGCTCCCCAAGGCACCATTTCACACCCAGAACCCCCCCAGCTACCCACCAGCACTGCCCCAGGAAGTGGCCTCCTCCAGTTCATAGGGCAGGAGAGCCTGGTCTCTCTTCCTTGGTCCCTGCCACCTATGGGGCTCCAACCCTTCTCTTCCTAACCTCCCCCCCACCGCCCCGTGAGGGTCCCTGTGAAAGCAAAACCAGCACGGCCTTGGCCCAGGAATGGGAAGAGGGTCAGGAATGGCCAGTGAGGCAGGACTGGTTTCAGCAGCAGCTCTCTCCACCCCGCAACTGGCAGAACCCCCATCCTGGAATCCCTGGCTGCCCAGCCACCCGATGGACTTCTTTATGAGAAGGCCTCAGGCCAGCCCGACTTCACAGGGAAGGATGGGCTGGGCAGAAGAAAGGCTTCCCCTTGGTGTCTGTCCTGGGAGCAGCCCCCAGCACCTTCCGAACAGAGACCCTTGGCCGTGCTGTGCCCCTGCCCCCAATCTCTCTCTCAGGGGCCCCCAAACACCCAGACACAAATGCTGCCAACCCCCCAAAAACCGGAGGAAGGCTCGGGGTGTGGCCCCCAAATCTTGCTGGCTCTGCTCCCCCTGCCCTGGGCTCTGGAGTGGCAAGGCAGGGAGAGCGGGGGCCTGTAGGCAGTACCCTGGAGATACTCCTCTCTCTGACTTTCACTCCGGGCCGCAGCCACACTTCTTGCTCACAGATCCCAAATTCTTCCTCCTCCTGGCCTCCCACCCCCAGGCCGGCACTCTCCTCCATCCAGGAGGGGAAGATTCTTTAATCAAAGTTTTCCAGAATGCAGGGGGCTGGAGACTGGGGAGAGGCGGGGTGTAATTTAGAGAACTGGTTTCAGTGTGTCTTCCCCTCTGGCCCCTGGGACCTGCGGAGGGCGGGGGGAGTGGCGATGGGGCCGCTTGGAAGACAAGGGGACTCCCTGGAGCTGGGGCTCCCAAGGGGCTGTTGATCCCTCACCCAGTCCCCCCCACACGTGCACAGCCCCCCAAGCCCTACGCCCGGCTTCCCGGCCCCGTTTACTAAAATGTCTTTTGTATTCGCCTTTCTCAGGGATGGAATTCTCTCCCTTTCTCCTCGGTCCTCGGTTTTCCAAAAGGAACGAATGTGACATGGGCAATTGGGTTTTTGGTCAAAGAACAACAAGCCTACCCCTCCTAAACAACTACATTTTCAAGGAACCCCCCTTTTGCCAGGATGGACAAGCAAGAAATGAATAAAATCTGAATTCAATGGCATCTCAGATCAGCAAATACCATATTCACTTCAGAGGCTCAAGATTAATCTAGAGCAGAGTGGGGAGAATCTGATGAAATCCTCTCCACCATCCCCTCTGCCCCGGGAGGATCCCTGAAGCCTCTGGGGTCTGAAATATGAAGGTAAAGGGGGTTATTGTGGGGAAATCTCTTGATGGAGGCGCAGGCAGAGGTGGGGTGGCAATGAAGGAACAGGATGATTTTGCCCATGAAGACCCCAAAATGGAGAAGAGGAGTGGCTGGGCCCCAGGGACAGCGCTGGATTTCCAGAAACCCAACTGCCAGCAAATGGAGGGTCTACGGGGACCTCCAGATTGGGACGGGTGGAGGGTTAGGATCTAAGAATAAGAGACCTTCTGAGACGGGGAAAGTCCTCTAGCCTCTGCAGCGGGTAGCAGGGAAAATGGTGATTATCAGAGAAGCCAGGAGTTGGATTCTGAAGGCGACACCAGCAGAAAATCCAGGAGGGGTGGGCCGGTGGGGGGCTGGAGGGAGGCAAGGAGAAAGGAGCCCAGCCCTGCCGCAGCCCACCCCCAGCCCGCTCCCCCCACCTTCCCCGGACCCGGCCGAGAAATCGGGCCGCGGGCAGACAAGAGGCGAGTCTTACCACCAAATTGGGTAGCCGGCGAGGACCCTGGTGCCACCGAGCAGGAGGCCGAGGAGCAGCCCGAGCAGGTGGGGCTCCATTAGAAGCGGCGCCGAGGAGGAAGTTTGCCCGCGACCATGAAGAGGGGGAGCGACGCCCCCAATAGTTGGAACAAAGTCCACTTGAGATTGGAAATGACTTTCGGGCTTGGCAGAAGCGCACCTCCACCCGCAGCCGCCCCCCTCCCGAGCCAGCGCGGAGCAGCCGGGTTTGAGGATGTCAGCGAGCAGCCAATCAGCGCCCGCGGCCTAAGGTAAGAGATGAGTCTGTAGTTCAGCCTGTCAATCACGCGCCCCTCCCGCCCGGCCCACAACTCGGGCTCCGGGAAGGGCATCGCCCAGCAAACTTGGGCAAAGCCGGCGCCCCGGACGCAGTGAGGACTTGGGGGCACACGGCACGCTGGACCCTCTGCCGGCCCAGGACGGCCGCCGCCCCCAGCCTGCCAGGTTTAGGCTTTGACCCGGGCGTTCACGTAGGGACGGCATGGCGTGGGCATGAATGGGGGGCTCCTTTTCTGGCGGGGACAGTGACCCCTTGGGACTTGGGCCCGTGAGGAATCGAGAGTAGGTGCCACAGGGAGGTTTCCAGAAGCCCTTCTCGGGCAGGTCAGGATCGGGGGGTTGGGAAATGCAACCCCTCCCAGCTACCAGCCTCCCGAGCCCGCGAGCCAGCCGGCCCCTCGACCCAGCCGCAGGAGGTCGCCTCCGGGGTGTCCGAGAGGCGTGCGGAAGAGTCCGCGGAGGCTCGAAGGTCTGGCCGCGGGCGGCGCCGAGGGACAGAGCCGAGTGTCATTTGAGTCTTTTGTCAGGGATCAGATCGGTATCGGGACCTCCTGCTGCCTTTGCATTTCCTGCAACTGACACCAGCGGCCAGTTGCATTTCCTGCTGGCGGAGTCGGGTCACTTTCTCCTCCTCGCGGGGTATAGGCCCGACCTCGGGCCCGGGTCAGAAGCACCACTCACAGCCCCATTTGGATCTCTGGGTTGAACCATTTGGTACCAGTGAAACGCAGGAAGTCCTGGCCGAGAGCAGCTCAGGTCCTGGGAGGACCTTGTCGCAGGACCCCTCACTGCCCGGCTGTCCTGCCTGAGGCCCGGGGCCCTTCTGCTCATGGGGAGCTCCAAGCTGCGGTTTGGTGATGAAACCCCTCGCCCTTTGTGGACACCAAATGCATCTAAATACCCTTCCCCCCCATAGGAAAAGAGCCCTTTCAGGCCCCCTATGGGGTTTCTTTCTCTCCCCTTCCTCTCCAGAGCGGAGGAATTAGGGTCTCAGCCCTGAGTGGTACCAAGACTGTGGCCAGGTTTGGGGGGACTCACCCCCTGTCACCTGGAAACTCCCCCCAGCCTCCCTCCTGGGCCACCCGAGGCGCCAGGGCTCTGGGGCAGCCCTGGCCAGGGGTGAAGGAAGCCAGGCCGGTGAGAGGGGGGCGAGGACCGCTGTTCAGGGAACTGCGCAGAAGGGGCAGAGAATGAGCCCACCGGAGTCGGGCAGAGGCCTGGAACGGCCGGCTCCCTGCAAAGTGGCGGCCACGACTAGAGGAAGTCCCACACCAGGGGGCCAGACGTTCCTGGCCTTTGATCTGGGCCGCCTACCCACAGCTCGAACCCGCTGCCCCTGCCGCCCGCGAGCCCTCTCCGCACGCGGCTGCTGCCGGCGCGGGAAGCGCGGGGAACTGGCCCTGGGGGCACCAAGGGTCGGGAGAGCCGCCTGGGCTTGTCACCGGCTTCTGCCGCGTTCCTAGCCCGGTGCTCGACTGGAGGGGGTGGGGTGGGGGGAGAGATGAAAGAGAGGAGGCAAGGGGAGGAGGGCGAGAGACAGAGAGAGACACTGAGAGACAGAAACTGAGAAGAGGGGGAGAAGCGAGGGGAAGTAGCCCCAGCAACCCGTGGGAGGAAGAAAGGGAAGGGACAGGGGGGAGGCGAAGAGCGCAAGGAGAAGAAAGATCCCGGACCTGCCCTGGAGCGGTGGACCTGGCCGAGGCTGTAGAGATGGGGCTCCCTACAGATGCCCCTCCCCCAGCCACTGGGCTGGTTTGGGGCACCCTATTTCTGATTCACCTGGAAAGCGGGTTGCAGTGGGCCAAGGACAAGGCTCTAGGAGTAGAGGGCCCTCCACACATATCCTTCATGGATGGAGGCCTGCTAGGTCCTACCCGGAGGGCCGTCCTACCCACTGGGCCTCCTAGGCGGTTTTCTGATCAGAGTTGCCTGCTGGAGCTCAAATGCTGCCCAACAGCTTGGGGAGTTCCAGAGCCCGATAATCATCTTTCCAAGAGCTGGGGAGAGCTACCTTCCCTGGCCACCCAGACACTACAGTGGATTCAGTGTGGTAGGGTGGTGGGGCCTGGACTCGATGCCCTCTTGGGGTCATTTCAGGCAGCAGTCCCCAACCTTTTTGGCACCAGGGACCGGTTTCATGGAAGACAATTTTTCCACGGACAGGGGTGGGGGGGAGAGGCAGAGCTCAGGTGGTGATGTGAGTGATGGGGAGGCTGTAAATATAGATGAAACTTCATACTCGCTGGCCCACCGCTCACCTCCTGCTGTGCAGCCCCCCCCACTCCCTCTTCCTAAGTTTCGTGGAAGATGGGGGGGGGTCGGGGTGGCAGAGCTCTGAGGCCTGGTCCCTAACAGGTCACTGACGGGTATCAATCAGGCCAGGGATTGGGGACCGCAGTTTTCGGGGACTCAAGTCTCCCCAGGTGCCTGCCCCAGGGCTGTGGGTGGCATGTGGGTTGGCTGAGATATGCCCAGCCAGTGGTCGTGGGTGGTGTAGGCAAGACTGGTCATTCCCTTGAAGGGCCATGTGTATCTGGATGCCTTCTCCAGGCAGCCTGGAGCATCGGGAGACCCAGGTCTGTGCATCAGGCCGGAAATAAGTGGGTGGGAGGGTGCCCTTTGTGGAATCCTGGAGTTTGCTGGCCCTGTGCTCTGGGGAGGTAAAGGAGGACCGGTCTGGGATCTGCCAGAGGCCACGGATGGCCCCCTGGCGAATGGAGGGGTGTGTGTGGGGATTTCCCCCACTTGAAAGCTCCCCAGAGGAGGGAATTTCTGAGCCCTTTCCTCTCCCGCCAGGTGTCCTTCCTTCAACACAGCTTTAATTTCCTTCCTCCTGCCGGCCCTGTGCTGCCGGTGGGAACAGAGGAATGGTATCTGCCTGGGCAGGGAGGGCACCTCTGCACCAAGTGTCACAAACAAAAACACCCTCTCTCATAAGCACCTCAAACCCCAGGGTAGGTTGCACTTGGTGGGGAAAGGGTTAAATTCACTCCAAGGCCCAAGTGGAGGCAACAGCAGGATGGACTTCAAGGCCTCAGCCCTGAGTGGGAGGGTGGTCTCTTGAATGAGGGCACCAAAGGCAGCAAGGGCCAGAGAACCGGGGGCAAAAGGGTGGCACGTTGGAAGCACTTTGTGTTGTGTGTGCGAATGTCCGGGACCTCAGACCTGGATAAGGACCCCATCCCCAACCCACCCCTACCTCTCTAGCTGCTCTGAGGTTCCTTTTGATGTGTGCTCCCACAGGGCACCCAGTCAGCCACTGTGTATTCAGCGAGGCTCCACCGACCTCCTGCCAAGGCACTGTGTAGACAAAGAATACCGCGGCTAGGTCCCCCCCCCCCCCCCCCGCCCGCCCTCTGGGACTATCCGTCTGTCTGGGGGAGGGAGGAGGAAATCTCCAATCCAGGCACTGTGCGATTCATTTTCGTTAGAAGCATGTCGGGGAGCTGCCAGGCCCTGAGCCAGAGCCGCCGCCGCCTGGGGAAACAGCAAGTGCAAAGGTCCAGAGGCCTAAAACACCGACTCAAGCGAGAACAGCACGAAGGGGGCGTGCAGGGGGTTCCAAGGCCTCTGACTTGGACAGAGGGGCTTTTAGCTTTCTCCTAAGAGCTATAGGAACCGCAGAACGGCTTTAAGCGAGCTCCCGAGAGGCCACTGAAAGGCTGGACAACAGAGCGCAGGCTGGAAGCAGGAGGGCCATAGCGTGCGCGGTGGGCGCAGGAGTTAATCGGACAAGATTTCTTTCAAGTGCCCGGCTCAGTTCGCGTTGTGGAGGCAGCGTCCTGGAAATGCTGGAAGCCGGCGACCGGCACTACCAAAGCGCAGGGTAGGTGAGCAGCACGTGTCAACGGAGCACACAGAGCAGCGCAGGTGCGCGCGCCGGCGTCTGCCCCCGCGCCTAGCCGCAGCTCCGTGCCCGGCCCCGGCGCGCCCCCTGGCGGCGGAGCTGATAGCAAGGCGGGAAGTCGGCCCGGGAGGACGCGGCCCCGCCCGGCCCTACCCCGCCCGCGGCGGCCGGGAGCCCAGGCGCTGTGGGTGAGCAGCCCGCATCTTTGCGGATCCTGGTTAAGCAGGCGTCCTCATGAGTGAATGCCATGAACCTACTTCGCAATCCCGGGGCGTATTTGGGGATAAGGTGTGCGTGGCTTTGGGCTCCCCTCTCCTCCCCACCCAGATGGTGCCCTTGGGAAGGCGGGCGGGCCGAGGCGACGCCGGGTCCCGGGCTCGCATCCCCGGCACGGCCAGGCGGGGACCCTGCGGACAGCCGCAGCCTTCCGCGAGATATGGGAGGCTGCGAACAGCAGGGTCATGTCACGAGTCCTTCCTGGACCCCAAGATCACAGGGGCCGCCCGTGGGCACGTGAGGGGTTTGCCCTGGCACAGTAGTTTCTCCTGACTTAGCGGCAGTCCCCCGAGGATTTTGGAAAGCGGTTTGGAATCGACGTTCTTTAGAAGGGAGGAAAGGGGGCGGGGAGGGGGGACCGCTGGCCGGCTGTCATCTCCGAGCCGCGTCGCTTCAGTTGGGAAGTGGCGATGACACTGTACCTCTCACAGGGAGCTGTCAGCGTTGAAGGAGAACGGCGCTGACGGAATGCCAGACCGCAGAGCGCGAATAAGAGATATTGGGTTTCTTTCTTCTCTCCGGGGTCTCTCCTTCTGCCCCAGTCAGTGTCAGCTAATGGGTTCCTCCTCAGGCCCCCAGAGCCTTCTCCAGAAGGATTTATCCAGGAAAATATTATCTGATGTCCCAGCCGGAGACCCACCTCAAACTCTCCTCTTCAGAGAGGCCCCCGGCTGCTCCCGGCCCTGCTGGGTTAGGGGCTCTGTTCAGCTTTATTTTTCAGCATAGCCCTTGACACTGACATGATATCACATATATTACAGATCAAATACATCTGCTCAGCTGCTCACTTATATGTTGCCCGTTTCCTACTCTAAAATCTAAACTCCACGAGACTGCGGAGCACCCAGAGCGGGGTTGGGCACCGGCAGCCACTCGTAAGCACTGGCCGGGGGCAGAGGGAGGAGGCAGGGCTGAGGCCTCAGATGGCAGGACCACTGACACCTGTCTGGGCTTCTCAGGGTCCCCATGTCTCATAGACAGACCTTGGCCCCTAGGTCTCCATGCCCCCGCACACCCCGCTGCCCTGCTCTGTTTTCTGGTTCCTGTTTCCCTTTGAGATAACACTGTGCTGCCTCGAGTGGGATGAGGTTGGGGTTGTGCAGCTTGTCAGGACGTCACTGCCACACGGGGGCATCGGGGGCTTGGCGGTCCCTCATGCTGCCCCTCCAACCATGCGGCACCGCCTCTCTCTCCTTCCCTTCTTCCTCTTCTTCATCCTTCCTCCATCCCCATTCTGCCTTTGCGTCAGAGCCGAGTTTCACCCCCAGACAAGGCTGGCCTGCCTGAGGCCTTTGGGGCTCTAACTCAAGGCCAGTTCCTGGCTTGGGTGTGATCTTGCCTGAGGAAGTGGAGCCAGACCTCTGTATGTGGCTGCCATGGTTTCTCTTGGTCGGGGCCAGAGCTCCTGGGTTTTCCTTCCACTCCCCTGTGCGTGGGACATAAGCAGGCAGAGGAGGGGGGGGAACCCCAGTTGCTACCCGAGGGGAGCTTGGAGCCATCTTTGGTCTCCTCTGTCTCCAACCCGTTCACCTGGGCTCTGAGGGCAGGAAGGTGTCTCTGTTTTTCTCATCACAAACATTGTGTGCCTGCTGTGGGCAAGGCCTCAGGGAGGAATGGGGCCATCCTCAAGGAACCTGCCTTCCTCCTTAATAACTCCCCCTCCACACTGCTGTACACAGTAGGTGCTCTATGCATGTGGGCATGATCCATTCCTTCAACACGTCTTCCTTGAGCAACTATGTACAGCCCCTTGCCAGGTGAACACTGATGAGCAAAAACAGCCCAGGTTTTGGGCTGCATGGAACTTGCCATCTGCTGGGGATAGTCATCAGATGATCAAATACATAAATATTTCCTTAAAAAACAAGATAAGAGCTGTGAGAGGTCTTTCCATCTCAGAAGTCCTGGGGGAAAGACTTTGGTGGGAGATGGGCTAGAACAAGCCTGATATTATCCTTGGAGATGGTGAAGAAATTTCTAGTCGAGCCCTGGTTTGCACCCCCCAGAGCTCTGCCAACTAATTATCTTCCCCACAGACCAGTGTGGCCAGTAGCAGTAGTTGCTGGGACCTCAGAGCGGGCCAGCCATTGGCCCTGTGTCCTGGGAGTCTGGACACATGGATGGGGGCCCAGTGGGCTGGCAATGGGGTCAGAGCTGCCTCACCAGCAGGGGCCCAGGAACAGGTGCCTGTGGCTGGTACAGGTGTGGGCGGGCCCTTGGGCAAACCAGGGGCACCTGCCTGGCATTGCCCCCCATCCCAGCAGGGCCCATCTCCTTTGCTCCTTTGCCTTGGCTTCCAGGTAAGGCCTGAATGGGGTTTCACACGTCTGGCAAGGAAACCCTCTGTCTGAGTGGTTCCCTTAGAACCCAGATCTTGTGCCACTACAACGCCAATGAAACGCAGCTCTGCCTCTTACTGTGTGACACTGAGCACATTACCTAACCTCTCTGAGCCTGTTTCCTCACCTGCAAAATGGGCATAACAACACCTGCTTGTTCAGGGGGCTGGTGCCTGCCGTGTCTGGATGGCGCCTGGGATGTGTGCGGTGATCAGTCAGCGTCCACTCCACTCCTTTTTGCCAGCCAGCTCTTCTTTCTTGAGCCTCTGGAGGGCAAAGACTTCTTTTAGATTGTAGTGTGGCTCACGCGGCCGATAGTCCCTTTCTCCAGGCTGGCAGAGGCCCCCAGTTTGTTCTGGTATCTACCCCTACCCTACCTGGCTCAGATATAAATCCTGACTTTTCTAAGCCAATCATGGGGACCCATTCCCCTTGCCAGGGATTGGCCTAAACTGGGTCACATGAGACGCGAGTGCAAGAGGATTTCTGGGAAGAAGTTTTTGGGGTTCTTAATAAGAGATGCACTAAGAGATATCTCTTATTCCTGCTTTTGGGTATTGTTGTGTCTGGGTGGAATGCCTGGTGCTGCAGCAGCTATCCTGTGCCTATGAGGAAAGCTGCCTGAGGAGGAAGCTGACCAACAGAGGGCGACAGAGAGGGAAAGAAACTGGGTCTCTGACACCATCTGAGGCATTAATTGTCCTCAGAGGAGCCCTGCCTTGGAACTTGTTGTGATGTGAAGTAATACATTTTTCTTGTTGTTTTGGCCACTTGAGGCTGTCACTTGCAGCCAATGGTTGCTGTATCCTCCTTACCCATAGTGTCTGGTATAGGGCGGTTGGATTAAGTGTTGCTGATTGATTTACAAGTTGAGTTGCTTAATTTAAGGGCTTAAATTAGTGTTAGAGCTTCTTTTTCTTGGTTTGGGTGTTTAGCCTGGGTGGAGGCGAGGTTCCAATCGGAGCCCAGAGCAGGGAGACTCATTCTGAGGTGACTTGTGGGGAGACGTAAACACCAAAAGGGAGAGTGTAGGCTTGAGGTGGGGCTTAAAATGAATCCAGAATATAGTTCTGCCTGGTGCTGCCTTTTCAATTTCCTTAAGAAGCTGCAACTCAACTGCTCACGGGCTTGGGGGTTGATGAAAATCTCTTGGAATTAGTGATGAGGGTTGCACAACTTTTTGAATATATTAGAAACTACTGAATTGTACACTTTAAAATGGTGAATTTTTTGGTGTGTAAATTATATCTCAATTAAAAAATAAAGAAAAGAGAAAAAAGCTACAGCTCAGTAGCCTGTCTCCCACAATCTCCCCTCAGCCCTCCGTTCATTCATGGGGCCTCCTTAGGCTCCCCAAGTATGGGTGAGCCACACCGCACACACACGCACTTCCTAAGGTCGCTGCTGGGAGGGGCTGGTAGAAGGCTTGTCTAGGGACACAGGGCCTCACCCTTTTGACCGAGGGGACAGTATCTCCTAAGGTTTAGTCCACTGGCCAAATAGCCTCAGGTTAGGGTGGGAGTGGGGGGTGCTGTCGGGGGAGCAGGGGCTCTGGGATCATACAGAACAATTTCACATCCTGGCTGCCTGCTGCTTAGCTGTGACTTTGGGCAAGTTGTTTATACCTCTGTGCCTGTTTCCTTACGTGGCAAATGGATACACTAATTCCACCGCTCACAGGGTTAAATGGGTATTTACCCATAATTTGCCCAAAGAGCTCAGGGCATAGAGTAGACAACAAATGCTGATTCCCTAAGATATCTGTCACATGAATACCAGCATGTGACTGAAAATAATGGCAAAATCCTGACCAGACTGTCTTGGTGATTGAGGGCCGATCATCATGGTCATAATGATGACGTTCCTAGCTCTCCTGCTTTGCTGGGCCCAAAGGTTTCCTTCCCCTCATCCTCAGCACCTCTACCTACCTAGACCCCTACCCCCAGGCGCCCTCTGCCTTTTGCTGAGCACATCAAGGGGGGTGGTAAGACGAGAGATCATATTTTCTGAATCCCAAATCAGAGTTCATGGAGTAACCAAAATATTTTTCTTTTACTTTATTTTATATTTTTTCTCCAGAACTTAAGAAAGTCTGAAATATAGTTTGGCCAAAGGTTGGACTTTCAAGAGCATTTCTATGGCTCATGGTGGCATTTTGCAGCAGCTAGAGAGGACCATGGATGCCCCAAAGGATGAAGCATGTGTTAAATAACTTTGAACCGCATTTATTCACATCCCCTGTTCCCTTTTCTTTTACTGCTTCTGAGTATTGTCAAGGAGAAAGTCTGTTTGGTCTGTTAATGCCTCTCAACACTTGCTAAAATCCCTTCCTAATAAAGAGAGGTCACACATTCGATGCCTTTGGGGGGCAATAGTATCTGGCTGGAATGAAATCACATTGTGGATAGTCACAGTAATCTAAGTTTCCTTTTCAGTTGCAGTTATTAAGAACAATGCAAATCAATTTAAAGAAAAGTGTGGAGAAAATAGCAGAACAGGTATGAGCAGTTCTGGAGTGAAGGTGACATGGAAAAGCCTAGAGCCTGGAAAACACTGGATCATGGGACAACAGAGCTAAGTGTTTGCAGTCAGGGTGCCCTGCAAGTGTCCGCCTGTGTGGTCAGGGCATCTTCTTGGTGGCCTCACACGCTGGTTGGGGGTCCCTGGGGGTGAGCTAGGCTGGAGCTGGCGGAAGTGGGGGCCCCAGGGTTGCATCTGGAAGCTACTCTGGCTATAAGCTGAGATTGCCCCCAGCATTGGCACTGCCTCAAGGCACCAGAGAGGAGATTTGGGGCCACCCATCCAGCCATAAGAATGTATTGGATGACCTCTGGTGGGGGAGGAAGATTGACTGTCTCCCAGTCATCCAGAGGGGCTGGGCAAGGTCCTGAGTCATCCCTCTGGGGCGGAGAGAAGAAGGGGAGGGACTTAGAGTGGCTGGGTTGAGTCCAGACACCCTTGGACACTGCTCTAGAGGGAGGTAGGCAAGTCAGGGCCCAGAAGGTGCATTGGCCTCAGGGAGCCACCTGTTTCCCTCCGGTGAAGAGTGTGAAGAGCCCCAGAGGAGGAGATAGGAAACCAGGGTTCCGCCCTAGCTTCCCCTTGACTGGCTCTCATCCTCTCTGGGTCTCAGAGTCCCTCTAGATTGAAGTTGCCAAATGAGGAGTCTCTGGACACTCACCGATTGGATGCTCTGCCTCCCCATGACCCCTGAGGCTGCCACCCTTTGTGTCCCTGTCCCCTTTCAGGGCAGACCAGGACACTGGGCCGGAGCTGGCTGCAGGCCTCTGGCTGGGGCTGCCCCAGCCTTCGGTGGAGACTTGTTCTTCTAGGTGAGGGGTTGTTCGTGTCCAGCCCGTGAGGCCCTGGCGGGGCTGGGTGGCGCCCTGCGGCGCTATTGGCAGACTTAGGGCACTAAAGGAAGAGATGGAGATGCTGAAAGGGAGGGGCAGCAGAGGAGGTGGAGGTGCCTGGTGAGGGGATGCTGGCGGCCGCCCCTGGTGATGAGTTTAAGCCTCGTTCCAGGACACAAAGCCTCCTCTCTGGGGGCGTGACCCCTCGGAGCCCCCACCCCTGGGGCCGGCTGGGCTGCCCCGAGGGAACCGGCCCCAGAAGGGCCTGGCTGTTGGCTGCGAAGTGGCTGGGAGGGAAGTTTTAATGATACATAACACGAGACACAGGGGGGAAGGAGAGAGGGGGGCGGTGCAGGAGAGAAGGGAGGTTGTGGGGAGAAAGAAAGACCTCCTGCCAGGCCTGTTGCCAGGAGACGGCCAGGCAGCCAGAATGAGCCCTGCTCTTTTCACAGTTGCCTTTAAGCACCGAGAGAAAGCCCGGGCCATAAAGGGGGACATGTGTTGCTGGGTGTGTAAGGCTAGCCTCTGCAGTTAGGGGAGCCCCGGCCCCCGCCCCCTGCCGCTGCCCGGAGGGAGCCCCTTGCGCCCCCAGCCCTGCCCCCTCTCCTGGGGGTTATGGATGAAGAGATTGGGCTGCAGAGCAATGGAAAGGACTCGGGGAAGGCAGTGGCCCCGGCCACCGAAATGTTGTCGCCACCTCAGGGGTGAAACTCACCAGCCGGGGCCCCCAGGAAGCTGGCAGGGGCCAGCGGGGGCGGAGAGGCTGGGGGAATCCAACATGAAATGTCTGTGGAAAAGTATTTCTATTGGCTCTGGGTGGGCCGTTGAGGTATGGGGGTGTCTGGAGTTCTAGGAATCTTCAACTGGAGACTCAGAAAGGGTGACTCGGGAGCTGATAAGTCCCCGAAGCCTGCACTCTAGTCCCCCTGGTCCTTGTCACAGATCCCATGGTGGGAACAGGCTACTCTAGGCTGTGCCTTCACACCTGGGGACTGTCCTTGCAGCTAGTTAGTGACTGCGTCTGTGTCCATGAGGAGTCCACCACACAGCCACGAGAGAGCATCCATCAATCGAGAGAGATGTCAACTGAGTAGTAACACGGTGCTCTCAGTACAGGGGCTGCCAGTGAACGGGAAACAATCTCGTAGAAGCTGGGCTGGAGCCTGGAGGTGTTTTATTTGACTTGGAGCATGAGCTCCCTGGGGTGAGGACTCCTTCCACGTTGTGTTCTTATGCCCTGCTGAAAACAGGCTGTAATTTCTGTTGCTTCTTGTATCAGTCAGATTAAAGAAAGAGCAGTTTCCTTTGATCCTCTGGCATGCCAAGGCCCAAGTTCCAGTCCTGGGAGCATTACCAGGGCTCTAAGAAGAATCCGAGTGTTAGTGTTAGGAAGGCATGGACAGGCAGTCTGCCCCAGTTCCCCACCTGGTCACCTGACTTCTCTCTGAACCTCCAGGGGTGCCGCTGGAGGCTGCACCCTGCCTCCTGTTCAGTGCAGTGGGCAGCCCTGGTTCCCTGCCCATGGAGTGAGTGAAGCTGTGTGTGAGACAGCTCGGGAGAGGCCAGTCCTGGACACAGTCAAGGAATCACTGTATCCTCCATGAGGTCTCTTACTCTGCGTATACGTGTGCATTGACATGTTTCCCGCACCAGTGGGCATCCCGGAAAACAGACTTCCCAGAGGAAGTCTTGATACCTGGGGTGAGGCCAGGCTGTCCGCCAGGAACTGTCAGGGGCTCCTGATGGGGACACTCGCTTTTCCTCCAACTTTTTCCTGCTGGAGTATGTGGCTGTACTAGTTCTGGAGTGTTCCTGCCTCCATTCTGGGCCAGGCCCCACCCCAGGGATCAAGACTGACTTCTAGAGGGGCTGAATCTCCATGAGGCAGTAACCAAAAGGGCAGATTTGCCACCTTTCCAAGGGAGAGCAGTGTCCTGGGCATGGCTGGAGGGGCAGGTGATGGCTGGTTCTGACTCGAGGGAGGCCTCAAGGGGTTCTATGCCTGGGGGTGTACTAGGAGGTGGGGAGGGAGGTCATCAGGGGGTAGCTGGCAAGCTCTGCTGGGTCCACTGGGGCATGGCTGGGCCTTGTGACAGGAGGTGTTGAGCCCCATTAGTGGAAAAGCCCATCTTGCTGGCTCATCACTAACTTCATCCCAAGAAAGGCCAAGGGCTCAAGGAAGCAAACACACCTGGTGGGCTGTAGGTAGAAGCTCAGCTCTGCCCTTGAGGCTGGGCACAGGCTCCATCCTTCCTGTCTGCCTCCTCCCCGTCCCCTCCTCTCTCACACCCCTCCCTCAGGCAGGGGACCCAGTTTTAACCTGGAAGGTCCCCTCTGCCTGCTGACAACTCAGCACTCCTGTTATTCCTTCATAACCCCTTGCCAGCGCCTCACTGGGTCCCCCACCCCCATGCCCTCTCCTAGCCTGTGCCTTCTGCCTCTTTGGCTTGTGGGGGGAAGGGAGGGTCCCTGGAAGTCCATCCCAACCCCAGAAGCAATCCCAAAGAGGCCATTGATGAGCTCACCTATGAGCATTCCTCCCCAAGACAGTACCGACCCCTAGGCTAGGCGCTAGTCTCCCTCGTTCTTAATGTGAGGCAGGACATGAGTTAATCTTTTGGGTCCACACTCACCTCCTCCAGGAAGCCTCCCTGACTTACAGCCCCCTTCATGCCTTCTGAGTCCTCATCAGTGCAGTGACTAATGACCCAGAGTGGCCCTTAGCATCACCAAGTTTTGTCCCTGAAGCTCAGGGCTGGCGGTCAGGTGGGTTGGAGTGAGTTGGGGGAGGGGGCAGGTGTGTCTGTCCTAATGCAGTGACGAAAAGACCCAGCTGGGCTGGAGGTGGGGAGGGGGCCTAGGCCCCCTCTGCCCCTTTCACTCTTGCCCTTTGCATGCCTGCCCAGCTGTGGACCATGAGGTTGAAGCACTGTCACTGAACCACAGCCCTTCCCGGAAGTGGTTCCAGAAGAGAGTGCAGTGGAGACAGGGTGCTTCTCTTGGGGACAGGACTTTCCCTGTGGGACTCCTCAGAGGTGACCTCCCACCTCTGGGGCCCCAGGGAGCCCCCAGGCCTCAAAGGTATTGTGCCCACAGACCCAGGACAGGGCCCTGCGAGGATGGTCAGGGTCACAGTGCCACCTGCTGGGGCTTCCAAGAACAGCAGCTGGAGAGATGCTGCCAATGTGGGGGAGGGGAACAATTAATAACTCACCACAGACCTTGAAATTTGCCTTAGATATTGAACCCTCATCCCCTTTCCAGGGGAGAAGCACAAAACAGTGCAGAGGAAATGGGGGCACTGAAATTCCAACTGGGGCTCCCAGGGAAAGCCAGGGCCCTGTGCACATGAGTTGCGTTCCTTGGAACCGGTGGTGTTTTTTGAACTTCATTCACGAAGTCTGGTTTCTAGGGTGCTTTCTCTTTTTCACGTACCCAGAAGTAAGTCTGAGGTCGTTCTGTGCATTTCTGTGTGAAGTGGAGTTTCAAGGGCAAAGAACAAGTACACACTTTGAATATCTTTGTGTTTTATTGCACTGATAAGAAGAAGAAAAGTATGTCACACTGCAAATGTCAATGATTAAAAACAGTCTAAGGCAATCATGGTGATGTCAATTTCTGAAGAAATTGGGAGTAATAAATAGGATAATGAAATGAACGAGCACAGTGACTGACACTTGATAAATACTCAGTATGTTGGGTAATTTGTTGATAAAATCAAACCCATCATCGAGAAAGGACTGCCCTTCCTGTGAGCCAGGCTGGAGATGAGCACAGCTGCCCAGGGTTGGGGGGTAATGTCTTGGGTGGAAGCCACAGTGACCTGTGTCCTTCTGACACACAGCTGTGCTACTCAGTAACCCCCTGGAATACATAAAAAGCCAGATGTGTGATGTGAATAAAGAAATCCAGGGATAAGATTTTGATTTGTAAAAGAAGCCTTTGCTCTAGAAAGAACTCAGCATAGGACTCTTGCAAGTGTTTCATGTAATATTTGTTTTGCCCCCTTTGTCTCTTTACTTGGATAATCAAACTCCACCTGCAATGCCAGGGCTAGAGAGATAACCTGCCTATGGAGCCAAATGCTGATGTTCCTTAGGCAGAGCTTGGAGTATAAACGGGAGAGTATTTTGGGGGGTTGGGGGTTAGGACTGATGTTGGGAACTGAGCAGGCATCAAGCCCTGGTCTTGGTGTATTACATTTGTTTCCTCATCGAATCCTTACTAGAATCCCATGCAACAGCTGGTGCCACCCTTGCTCCACAAATAAGGGGCTTGTGGCCCAGGGAGGCTGTGTGACCTGGCCAAGGTTACAGTCCTAGTAAGTGCTGGAGCTGGGATGTGAACGTAGGTCCACCTCACTCCAAAGCCAGACCCAGGGGGTCTGGGGTGACTCCAAAGGGCTGAGGCTGGGTACACAGGAAGGTGGTGATGCCCCTGCTGGGAAGGTACATGGGGAAGGTTTGGAAGGTGAGCTAATGGTCAGCGAGATTCAATTTCCCACTAACTGGGCAGAGGACCAATCCGCTATATGCCTTTATGGCCAACATGAGCAATTGTGAATGTTGTACACTGCAAAAGGGTACCCCACATAGGAGGGCACCATTTACATCACAGGCATATTTGCAGTGACCATTTTCTGACAGTTGGAAGTAAAGTGCCTGGAGGAGGAGAAGCCTGTTTCTAAATCACTCAGAGGGGCTGTGTGAGTGGGCAGCCTTTTCCAAGCGTGGGTCCCATCTTCTTCCACCCTAGGGAGTGAGCAGGAGTTGGGGCAACTCCAGGCCATAGCTCCAACCCCCTGTGCTGAAGGGGTGAAGGAACCGTTTGTGTTTTCATCCCTGTCCACCTCTCCCACAAGTCATCAGCGGGGCAGCAGGGAGCAAAATCCTTCACTGTGTTACTGGTTTCACTGTTTCCTCTCAGAGAGATCCGGCTGGAGATTCAGGTTCTCATCATCCCTGCAGGCGCAGGACCTCATAATTGGGGGTAAGATGGGGAGGAGGGAAGGAAGGAGGGGTGAGGAAGAGCCCAGTGGGTGAGTGGAAGGGAAGAGATGGAGCAGGGGGTGCCTTTTTAAAAAATCACAGATTTTCTATATAACATCATAGGTCATTTGGGCTGTTGTAACAAGTATGTAAGTATACAAAGCTTCAAGCAGATGCCACCTATCAGAATCTGGGTTTACAAAACAGATAATTTGGCATAGAAGTCTGTGCAGATAGAGGGGATTATTCACCATATAAAACTGTTCACAAGGGGTTGTTTACTTTTCTAAAGAATTTTAAGTGAATTTTCAAGAGTTTCAAAGATGATTATTATTTATAACCATGTTTATTGAATGCTTATTCTATTAGACATGCAAATATCTTGTAGCCATGCCTCACAGCACACTCCCTGTCCCCGTGGCCACAGTCAACTGGACCAGATGTGGTTATCTGACCCTTAGCCTTTGGCAGGTCCAGGCAGCACCAGTGTGGTGTCCCCTTTCTTCTCAGACGCTTGTGTTGGGATACACGGTAGATGCCACCAGGCCCCAAAGCCAAATGGCAGTGGCCCAGAGAAGGCATCATGGCGGCCATGACTGCCATGCACAGGTTGTGAGTTCTGAGATGCAGGAACTAGGAGTGAATAGAAGTGGAGGCAGAAAGGTGTATTTAGAAAGAGTGCAGGGTGAGGAAGCCAGCACCAGGAGGGAGAGAGGCAGACGCAGGTGCTGTTAGCTGGTGGCATGGCTTGATTGCCCCTTTGTTCAGCCGGTTCTGTATTACCAGCATTCTCCTTTCCTGTGGTCCCTATGCAATCACTGTGGGACCTTTTCCTCTTGCTGCTTCCAACAGGAGGCAGGGGATGGGGAGGATTCAGATGGGAAGGCTCATACCTAGTTAGGAAAGAGGGTGCCAAATAGGAGAGAGATCAGGCCAGAGAGACCAGCCCAAGGCTCCTTGGAAGTCTGACTAATCAAATTTGCCATTTATTGAGCACCTACTATGTGCCAGGCCCACGACACATATGATCTCATTTAATCCTCACAATCCACCCAAAGAGTAGCATTCTCCCTACTGTAAAGTCAGCAAAATGGAGGCTCTGAGAGATTTTAAGCGACTTGCCCAAGGTCACTCAGCTAGGAAGGAAAGGCAAAAAGTCAGCGTAGGTATCCTGGCTGTCCAGGGGCTGGGCTGCTTTGCAGTGGGAAGAAAAAGTCATGCAAGGATATCCATCACGGAGAGAGTTCAGCTCCGTACCAGGCACCTCTGGGCGGTGAGGGACTAGGTGGGTGGGTGGAGAATCCAAAAGAAACAGGCCCCTCCCTGGTTCCCAAGGTGGTACCAACAGGCAACAAAGCCACATCCCGAACTGAGGGCCATTTAAGCAGGGTGTGTGTGTGTGTGTGTGTGTTCTGGAAGCAATAGGGCTTCAGAGAAGGGAGGGCTCTGGAGCTGCAATGGCAGAGGGTTCCTTGAGGAGGTAGAGCTTGAGGGGCAGGTAGGGTCTGTCCGGGAGCAGGGCAAGGACGAAGGGACCCTCTGGTCTCAGGAGTTGGGGTAGGAGGGGAGGGGAGATGGAGGGCCCTGTAGAGCGAGGCAGGAGGACTGGGGCACCCGCATCCAGCTGGGTGGCCGAGAGCCCTTCAGCAAGTCACTTCTTCCTCTGAGCTTTGCACTGGCCGGGTGCAAAGTGGAGAGGTTGGGCGACCCCCAGGGCCCTTCCTGCTCTATTCTGGGGCGGGGTGTGTGTGTGGGTGTGTGTGTGTGTGTGTGTGTGTGTGTTGACCAGCAGGGGGCGCGCCTGCAGAAGGCTGGCCGGGAGCCCTCGGCGGCGGCTGCCTGGCCCGGGTGTGGGGACAGGGAGGTCCTTCCTTCTCCGTCCCTCCCACCCTGCTCTGGCCACTTGCCTTTTCTCACCGTCTCCTCCCACCGCACGTTCTGGGATTAGCTGGCTGGGATCTAGGATCTTGGGCAGTTCCCTTCGCCTCTCTGTGCCTCAGTTTCCCCATGGGCAAACTGGGTTGTGTGAGGAAGAGATGAGTTAGGGGGCGGGAGAGACTTCCAGCTACAGGTAAGGTAGATATGCTGCCGCTTCACGCTCCATTATCGTTCCCAGGGCAGGGGCTGCGGCTTCTACGCCCACCAGGGAGAGCTAGAGTCTCCACCCATACTCAGGGTTAGTTTGCTGTAACTTTTATTCAAGGTCCTTTTATGCAAAGGTAAAAATAATTCCTGGATCCTACACGGGGCCTGGCACGGTGAGTGACGCTCAAAACGTTGTTGTGGAATGACTGGTTTTTTGAAACCGTCTGGACAGAGGCAGTGAGAAAGTCAGACAGTGTGCCTCTTCTGAATCACACCAGGTGTCCACATTCTTTTTTTTTTTGAGACAGGGTCTCGCTCTGTTGCCCTGACTAGAGTGCAGTGGCGTCATCATAGCTCATTATAACCTCAAACTCCTGGGCTCGAGAGATCCTCCTGCCTCAGCCTCCCGAGTAGCTGGGTCTACATGCGTGCACCACCATGTCCGGCTAATTCTTCTATTTTTTGTAGAGACGGGGTCTCGCTCTTGCTCAGGCTGGTCTTGAAGTCTTGACCTCAAGTGATCCTCCTGCCTTGGCCTCCCAGAGTGCTAGGATTACAGGCGTGAGCCACCGCGCCTGGCCAGTGTCCACATTCATCTTACATTTCTCACCACTGTTCTGTGAGGAAGCCAGACAGGGAATGTTATATCCATATTATGGGCGAGGAAACAGAGGTCACAGAGGAAGCCAGTGACAAGGTTAAGTCAGGATCCAGGGTTCTCTCCAGGCAACCGCAGGTGGACCACCCTGTTGTAGTCAGTGACACCCATTGCACACACGTGCTATTACAGCCAGGTCGTAGTAGACACTGAGGCCCCCCTTATGAGGAGGAAGGTGGGCACCTCCTGGGTGCTAAGCCAGAGAGGGAGAAACTAGGGTAGACATTAACATGGGGGCTGGTGGTGAAAATGAGGTTTCAGAGTCAATAACACAGACTGGAAAGGTCTGCAAGTTTCAAAAGCCCTTCCCTATTCTCAAGTGCCCAAGCCCCTCTCAACCTCCTGTCACCCCAAAGTTGAATTCCATATAGCAAAGGCAAGCTTTGTAGGCTCATCCCTTAGAGTTATAATGACAACCAGTGGGAAAACTTGGTTTCTTTTCAAACATTTATGTGACAAATTAGGATGAACTGTGCCATTTGGTAAAGTGAGGACAGAAGGACTGGAAAAAAATCACTCTGCAAGATCCAGCTCAAGTATCACTGCATCTTGGTATTGTCTCAGCTACACCTTCCCTGGAACAATGAGTCAATTGTTCTCTTGCCTGGGTTCCCATCTTATTTGGTGCTCCCTGGGTTCTAATCCCAGTTCCAAGCTCACTAGCAGGCCAGTTGCTTAACATCTCTGTGCCTCAGTTTCCTCATTTGTAAAATGTTGTGAGGATTACATGAGTTAATATTTTTATAGGACTTAGAGCAATGCCAGCACAAAGTAAGCACCACTAACTAGTTTACACTTATATAGAAATGTCACAATGCTGTAGGTATTTATGTGTCTTTCCCAGCAAACTGTGTGCTCCTCAAGGACAGGAACTGGCTGATCGTCTCTTACTCCCAGGGCTTAGCACCAGATATGCAATCAAAGTGTGTTAAATTGAATATTATATACTTATAATTTATATGAAATGGTAATTTTACAGTTAAATGGAGTTAGTCACCTTTATTTTGGACGAGTTAAGCTTGAGTTTACTGTTTCCCAGAGATAAACAAAATTTTGAGTCTCTCCCTAGTTTAAAGAAAAGCATCTGGCTGGGCCACTGGAGTCCTACATTGAGTTCAGGAAAAGATGCTGTGGTCCAGCTGTCCACCAGTCAGGACTCGGTTAGTGAGAACTTGCTACAAACTTATTTGTGCCTGCAGTTATGATAGTGACTTGGAGCGACCGGTCTATGTGCCCGTCTTCTAAAACCACAAGGGATGCATTTCTCCAGGGACCTTCTGAACTTCAAGATGGGACCCCCTTCTTCTCACTCTGCCTTTTCAGAGAGCAAGAAATTACTCGGATGAAAAGAAACTAAAAGATGTTGAGAATGCCCTGTTCAGCGTCACATCTTTAGAGTGTTTTTACAGTGACTCTGGCGTTATTTTTCATTTCTATTTCCTAAGAAAGCTGTTTGCTTGCCTTCCTCCTTCCCTTCCTTCCTTTTTCTTTCTTTCTTTCGAGAAGTAGTAGTAGCTGTGCCCTGCGTGGAACATCTTTCTGCTGTAAAACACCCCGACGTAGAGTCTTTCGTTAGCACTTTGCCCCGGGGGGAAGCCCTCATGGGGGAATTCGCGACAGTTGAAGACGGAAGGCCCGCTGCCCCGTGCTGCCCACCCGGGCACCTCACTGTGTTCTAGTGCTTCTGCATGTGGTCACCAGGCGTGGGGTGGGGGGCATATTCATGGTGAGCCCAGCACCCAGGCAAAGCATGGCCATATATGTCACCTGATATTTATGAGTTGACTTATGGGGACAATGGAGTAGGTTATCTGAAATTGGGATTTTCTCTCTGGGTCACCATCTACCTACCTACCTATATAGACAAAACTGGACAACTCAGAACACTCCTCCTACTAGCCATGCTAGTAGAGATGGCTCAACATCTTGTACCTCATGAACATTATAAAATCAGGGCAGAGTTTGTAGCCATCCAAAAGTCAGGTCTGACCCGCCCAGGGTCCAGTGTTTATTCCCTCATTTATCCATTTGTCAATTCAATTATTTAACCATCACTTTCCCGTGGGCTGAATGAAGCTCAGTAACACTACGGGGGGAGGTGTGGGATATAAAAGGAAAAGGGAACAGGGTCTTAGTTCTTGCCGATTCTGCAATCTACATAGAGCAGGGATGCCTAACACTCCCCCCCGCCAACCTCAAGCACAGTGTGCATTGACATAGTCACTGGCACAAAAGAGAGTTGTGTCAATGAGGTTTCTAGCACCCAGGTGGTGAGTGAGCAGAGGCAGGAGTGGCCAGTTAAAGCAGGCTTCTAGGATGAAACCTGCTAGCCTTGGCCGTGGAAGCATGTGGCTCCCCTGAAGGGCTAGGTGGACCCCTCTCTGCATTCAGCCTATTTTGGCTAAGCTCAAAGATGCTACGGTATCAAGGGCTGAAGAGGGGCCTCAGGCAGGCAAGGGGCAAGAGAGGGTCATATAACCCTGACATACAACAACACAGTGTTGGGTGTCATACATGACACAACTCAGAATGTTGTTCTGGAGTGAGGAAGAAGAGGAAGGGAGGGAGGTACAGAGGTGAGAAGGCCTCGAATTGGAATTGCCATGGGTAGTGGTGCGCTCTGCCAACTCTGGAGTGAGCTCTCCAAGACAGGACAGGGGCCCTTCCTACAGAAGGACAGATGACTGGATGCCATGGGAGGACGTCCATCCAGGAATACTGCCCCCAGCTCCCTCCCAAATATCTTTCCTGCCAGTGCTTAAAGTTTCTTCATTAGAGATTTATTTTTATGTATTTCTCTCCTCCCCCTTTTAAGTAATTTTTTTGTAATAAATGTCAAACATGCTTGTAATAGAAAACTTGGAAAATACAAAGAGGATACAAACATTTTTTACCCACACTCCCTAGCTCCACGGTACCCACTGTTAATATCTTGGTGTCTTTCTCTGTCCTCTTTTTGTGTTGTTTTCAGGCTTAGTTGTGACTGTCCTGCGTAGGGATTCTGAAACCCACTTCCCCCACTTAGCTTCAGTCCCATTTCAGTCTGATGTTCCAGAAATATCAAGTCCCCCACCACCAAGTGCCAGTGAGTTCTGTGACCTTGAGGAAGTTACTCACCTTTCTGAACTTTAGTCATCTGTATAATGGGGACAGTGATGACTGATGTGCTACCTCACAGTGCTCCAAGACTCAATGCAAGTGGAGTGTTGCAGAGGCATCGCCAATATAGTTCAAATGTGTGGGACTGATGGACATGGTCAGGACAGAACCAGCTAAAATGAGGCCACAGCAGAGAAGGCCACTTCGCAAAGAGGATGGGGAAGGACAGGGAGAGGGACAGGTGAGCAAACCCACCAGGCCAGTCTGCGCCTCTGCAGGCCCAGCCCTCCTGGGCAGCCGAATCTCAGGTCAGCACAGGCACCTTCCCGTGGAGCTGCGGACTGCCTCACTTCTTGCTGGGTCCAGAGCCCATTTCCGGCACAGCCAGGAGGGACGTGTGAGGAAGACAGCCAGCTGGGACTGCCACATCTCCACTTGCTCATGGCCTGGTGACGAGCCCTAAGGATTTTCTGACTGCTGTTCTGGCTGAGGTTTGGAGGCCTGGGGGACCTGGGGCCAGACAAAGATGGATGGTTCCTGAGGGTTTGCTCCAGGTAGGTGGCCTGGCCTGCGGGCAGTCGCGGGGAGAGGCCCAGAGACACCCAGAGCTGGATTTGGTGCAGCCATCGTGAGGCTTTTATTTAGCCTTCAAAGTGTATGTGTGTGCGCAAGCGCACAAAGGGAGGAGAGGATTCCAGCCCTGAGGGGTGGCTGCCTTGGGCTGGGTAATGGAGACAGGTAGCTGCATGTGGATGTCTAAGAATGCTTCTCTTGCATACCTGTGTGAACGTGTAGCTCCAGAAGCTGCTGCGGGGCTGCCTAGGAATTTAGACATCCATGGGGGAGGTGCGGGGCTCTGTGTGTCACTGAATGCCTGGACTTGGGCTGGAGTGTGTGTGCTCCATGGAGCATGTGTCTGAGCTTAGGAGGGAGTGCTTCTGTGAGCACGCATTGTATGTGACAATTTACATTTCTACAGCCCCATAAAAAGGCCATAGACAAGGGTTATAAAATGGCGACATGTTTCCTCAGCATCTACTATGTGCTGAGACCTATGTCAGGCTCTGGAGACACAGAGAGAATTAAAACAGGCTCACCCTCGAGGAGCCCACAGAGCAGACAGGGTGGTGGGCAGAGCAACAAACCATTTGTGGCGCAAGGCTATTAGTCCCGAGGGCCACTCTCATGTCCTTCCCCAGGGATCCTGCAATTGCGGGATGATCTGTTTCACCTCCATCTCCTCCTCCCTTCTATGAGCTCCCTGAGGGTCGGGTCGGCACTTGGGAGGAACATGATGCTCTGGAAGGATGTATAATGCAAAGGCCACTGTGAGTCAGGCTGTGCCTGGGGAGCGCTGAGTCAGCCAGCTAGTCTTGAGCCACAGCCAGCGCAGACGGTCCCACTGGGGCTGGCTCAACTCCTGCCGCCACTACTACAGCTGGGCCACCTGCATCAGCTACTTAAGCTCTCCCAGCCTCAGTTTCCTCATCCGTGCAATGGGGATAATGATTGTTCCAGCCTCCCAGGACACTTGAGGTTTCAGTGAGACTATGGGCCAGGCATGGCACACACATGTGCAGACACACACACAGAGCTTGGTACATGAGAGCTGCTGTGGAATTATTATCAGCAATAAGGTCCTGCCACCTGGGCAGTTCTGTGCAGCCCTGTTGACCAAGGAGGCAGAAGTAGAACGCTGAGGCCTCCATTGGCAAGCTGGGGGTCACCCAGCAGTCAGAGACCTGGTTCGGTTCCAACATCAGAAGGAAGGAGCCTAAGGGTGGGGTCCATGCCATTGGCTGGTGGGGGCTCAAGAGCATGCATCTGAACACTTTCTATATGGTTTTCACTCTCCAACCACTGATGTCTCTATCAAATCTTTGTTTTTGTTGTTGTTTTTTAAAGACAGGGTCTAGCTCTGTCACCCAGGCTGGAGTGCAGTGGCATCATCATAGCTCACTGCAGCCTTGAACTCCTGGGCTCATGTGATCTTCCCACTTTAGCCTGCTGAGTAGCTAGGACTACAGGCATGTGCCAATATGCCTGTAGTCCTGGCTAATATTTTTCATTTTTTTTAAAGATGAGGTCTGGCTACGTTACCCAGGCTGGTCTCGAACTCCTGGCCTCAAGCAATCCTCCTGCCTCGACCTCCTGAGTCACTGGAATTACAGGCGTGAGCCACCATGCTCAGCTTCCATCGAATCTTTGGTGCTTCCTCCAACCTCTGCATCACCAGCTTGGTAAGCTGGGTTGACGTCAATAGGGTTGACGTCTAGTGGGTAACATTTACAAAATGTTCAAAATGCGTCACTTTGGGAGAATGTGCCCCCCCCTGCTTCTCCATGCATGCTTGTGTGTGCTTATGGGCATGAGGACAGGCGGGGAAACTGGGGCAGCCCAAGCTGGACCCACTCCCTCCTTACCTGCCCACCCTTGGGTGCCAACGGGGCGTGGCTGGGGCCTAGTGGGGTCTCTCCACCACTCCAGTCCACAGCTCTTCCTCCTCTGTGACTCACACTGATCCAGCTCAGGCTCCTCTTCCTCTAAGCCTCCTTGATCTTATTTCAAGGTCTTATCAGTGACGTGCTCAAACCGGGTCCCACTGGCTTGCAGAGCTGACTACACACATCTCTTTCTAACTCTAGTGATCAAGCACGACACCATATTGGTAGCTTGAAATCCAGTCATGGTGGAAGTATTTACGGCACAGAAACCCACAAATGATACAAATCAGACACCCATCCTCCCACCCCAACCCCAACCAGCTGTAAACACTACTGGTCCTGCCTGAAGTTACAACAACCAACATTGAGTGCCAGCACCTGCTGGG
Organism: Daubentonia madagascariensis; assembly: GCA_023783475.1. NCBI lineage: Eukaryota > Metazoa > Chordata > Mammalia > Primates > Daubentoniidae > Daubentonia > Daubentonia madagascariensis. Next base: position 17,813,348 of record JAKFHU010000487.1, read on the forward strand.
CATTTGACATCTTATCTGCACACAAATCCTGTGAAATATTTCTCATCATCCCCATTTCATTTCTGGGGCTCATAATTTACATAATTTGACTCCAGGTCGCTGCACACCATACTGGGCCATTCGGCCTCAATAAATAGAACCATGAGATTTGATAGGGCTGGCAGAGATGTTAAAGATCATCGGGTCATGTAACCACTCTGCTCATTTGACAGAGAAACTGACTTCAAGGAGGCTCACCGTGGTGGGGGCTTCTCTGTTATCGCAGCCTAACATGGCGGCTGCCATCTTCCCAACACTTCCCCCAGCCCCCACCACGCTAGTGTCCACTGCAAAGCCAGTGTTGTTGTCACCTGGTGTTCTACATGCATGGCTGATTTTTTGGAAACTTTACATGCAGGTCTTGACATTCATTGCAAGTTATATTTTGTTTTGCTTGATTTGACCCAGTGTTCAAGACTCTCAAAAACATTTTAAATTTCACTTGGGTCATTGATTGTATGTCTCCTTTCTAGACTGATACCACCCACTGCTTTGATCACTGCACCTTCCCTGCAAGAACTGGGGTCAAACTTGAAAAAAGAACAAGCAAGATGGAGCTTTGGGGCCCAACACTGGAGGTCCCCATTCTATCTGATAGAGGTTCTGGCATGTACACACCTTGGAAAGCAGGTCCCTCCTCCTCCAAGGCCCTGCCCACCCCACAGTCCAGAGTCCAGTTTTCTGTGCCCACGAACATCAGCAGCATTTTGTCACATGCCCGCCGAGGCCCATTCAGTGCACCTCACCCCTAACAGCCGTCTCTGTCTAAAAACAGGGTGCCCTTTCCCCTTCCCCTCTAACCAAGGGTCCCCCCAGGACTCCCTTTGCCCAGAAAGAGGGTTCCCTAGCCATTCGACCCGGCCCTGCCCTCAGAGTCCCGGGACTGCGGTGAAGAGACCCACACCCGCTGGGCAGGAGAGAGGGTAACCACCCGGGTGTTCCACGGACTTCAGGATCATCCCTGCTCGTATCATCCTCCTCCTCTACCTCAGAGGAGAGATTGTGCGTTCCTCCACCCAGCCCGAGAGGCAGAGCCCCCTCAGTACCCGCTCCGTACCCCCATCCCCTCCTCTCCAAGCCGGGGGGTGGGGTGGGGGGGGGAGGCTTCACATTCAGCGGCCGCGTCCTCCAGCTGGCACCGCGCTAGGTGAGCGCTCACCTGGGGCCGGCGGGAGGGGGACGGGACGGGGCGGGGCGGGGCGGGCCCGGGGCGGCGGCCCCACCCGCGGCGGGGCGGAGCGAGGACGGTGGGGCCAATGGGGCGGGGGGCTCGCCGCCTGGGGGGCGGGGGGGGGGCACCGCCTCCGCTGCTCCCTCCCTCAGCGGCGTCCGCTCCGCCCCGCCCGGGTTTAAAGCCCCGCGGGCGGCTGGTGGCGGCGCTGCGAGCTCCGAGCGGCGCGAGGAGATGCTAGAGGGCGCCGCGCCGCCGGCACCATGCGCCCACCGCCCGCGCTGGCCCTGGCCGGGCTCTGCCTGCTGGCGCTGCCCGCCGCTGTCGCCGCCTACTTCGGGTCAGTGCCCGCCATGCCCCCCGCCGGTCTCCCCGCCTCCAGCTACAGCAGCGCCAGTTTCCCCCTCCCGCTGTCCCTAGCCCTGGCGAGATCTCGAACTCAGACTCTAGCCCGGCGGGACGAGCCCGCCTCGCGGTCGGAGTTCTCTCCCGGAGCTCGATCTCCGGCTTTCCCGGCTCAGGCTCTGATCGCACTTTCTAGCGTCCGAGTCCATGGTCCCCTCCGCCGCCGCTGTCCTCACCCTGCCCAAGATTCCGGGCTCTGCGTGCGCCTCGCACCCTGGCCCCGTCCGCCCCGGCGCACCCTGGCCCTGCCCGTCTAGGCGTCAGCCCCGCGCTCTGATGCCCTCTCCGGATCCTCACTCGGGTGCCCCGACTACCCTCTTCCTGGGCTCCGTCGAGCCGCCGTCCTTGCCTCGGACTCCTTCCCCACCCTCCGGCTTTGCCTTGCGGAGCGGAGACGGGGAGGGCTGGGTCGTTACCAAGCCTGGGGGCAGAGGACCGTGCTGGTCCAAGGGGAGTAGGGGAGCCCTCGGACCGTGGGAATGTCAGCTGGAGACGCGGGAGGGAACCGCGCCCGCTGGGATCTGCGACCAAATCTCAGAGCTGGCGTGGGCGAATTCTCAGGAGCATGGGAGCCCGTGGTGTGTGTGTGCGCGCGCGCGCGTGTGCACGGCTAGAAAGGAAGGATCACTGTTGGAGTGACACCTGGGGAGACAGTGGGGCGAGAACCATGAGCGGAATGTTGGGAGCAAAAGTTATAGGGCAATTGTTTGAGTCCATTCTTCTCTGACCCTGAACTGCAGGGTCTTGGGATGTCGAGACCGTTGGTAGGAAGGCACCTTCCCATCCTCCACCCAAAGCCGAGTCCAATATGTACAGTCTGTTACTTGAAACCTTGCCTCCTTTTACAGTCTTCACCCCAAATCAGAGTGAGGTTTACAGTCTGACAACATACAGCAAAGGCAAGAAAACACCAAGCAAGTGACCTGTGAGAGGCTGCTTTTAAGAAGTAGCCCTGGAGGGGCGGGTAAGGTCTGAGAGTCCTGCGCAAGCTGGAATAAGGGCTGTGGGCTAATTTCCAGGTCATGACCCCTGGTTAAAACGTGCCTTGCTGTGGGCAGCAGCTTTCCCTGAAATATATAGGGAGGGGAGGGGAGTACCAGCCCAGACCCTAACTCTGGGCTCAGCTTGCTGATGACCTGGGAAGACCACTCGGTGTCTGGACCTCAGTTTCCCCTTTTGTACAAAGAAGGGGCTGAGCGTGATATGACTGAGCCTCCAGTGAACCACCCCAAGAGCAGTGCACATACACGGTGTTTGTTTCCTGAAGATTTCTGGCTTGAGGAACTGCTGTTGCCTCAGCAGGTAGGATATATGGGGTAGGACACGGACTCTAGGTCCAATCTTGCCATTTGCTAGCTGTGTGCTTGTGGCCAAGTCACTTAACCTTTCAGTCCCTCAGTCTTGCATCTGTAAAATGGGGATTATAGTGCCTGTTTCATAAGAGAATTGAGTTAGTACGTGTAAAGCACTTAGAACAGTATCTAGCACATAGTAAATGCTCAACTAATGCTAGTGATTGTTATTATTATTATAAGGAAACCAGGTACAGTTTCTTGGTGTCCCAGCCCTGACAGTTTTCTGAGCTGGAATGGAGGAGGCCAGATGGCACCTACATCCTCTTGGACACCAGCTCAGGTGGGGTGAGAGGAGAGGGGTTTCAGGAGGTCTGGACCACGCTGGCTGGTGTGTTGGAAGGGAAAGGAATTCTCAGCAGTGCACGGGGTTAGAATTTGGGGGCTGTGAGCAAGGGCAGCATTGGAAATGAGAGGGGAGATGGTCACTTAGACCTGGGTTAGGGCTGAGAGGGGTGAGTATTACAGCCACCTCTTCCAGGTCATGAGCCCAGCTGGAGAGAGCTGGCAAAGTACACTCAGGCCACCACCACGCTGGTCTGGGGAGCAGGACAGATGTTCAGAGAATAAGCTAAATCTGGGGTGTTGTGCTATTAAGTATTTAGTTTCAGAGAACATATGAGATTCAGCCTGGACTCTCGCTGAGGAAACTCTCTTATGACTCAGACCAGGTTTCCCAGCTTCTCATCAGAAATTTGCTCTCTGGGAGGAATCGGATATCAGTCATCCACACTGTAGTGAGAATGTGAGGCAATGTGCTTCTTCCTTCCCCAGGCCATTTGCATTTGAAGTCTCATTTCTGGTTATACCATGAAGTGCTTTGGCAACCTGATGAAAGAAAATTCAAACATCAGGAGAGCAGGTGAGGCCAATTTTGGTGAGGCCAAACTTCTTGGGGGTTTTTGAAACCACAGAACTCTAGACTTAAGAGTTGGAAGGGACTCTAGGAGGATCTCTGGTCCAACTCCTGCTTCAAACACGTCATGTATTATTATCTCCATTTTTCAGATGAGGGAACCCCCACCCCAAAGCACAGTGAGCCCACCGTTGCTTCTGCTGCTTGTGCAGAAGCCTAGAGCCTAATTCTGTTCGCGGTGATAATAATGTAACAATTAGTACTGCAGTTTACAAATCACTTTCTTGTACAGCCCCTTTTCTCATGTGATCCTTGGAGCCATCCCTGAGGTACATAAGATGGGTATAAATAGTTCCCACAAGGAAAATGAAGGTCAGAAAGGTTCAGTGAGTCCCCTGACATCACACAGCAAATTAATGGGGGAGGCAGGATAGAAACCAGGTGCTGCCTCCAGTCTGGGCTTTGCACCCCACAGGGAATAGCCTCCAGAGCTAACTCTGTGTGATTCCCCCAGGGGAGCAGTGGCTGCAGGGGAGCTACAAAGGGTGAAGAGTTGGGGGTAGACTTCTTAATTAACTCTTTCAGACTGTCTTGGCTGTAGTAGGCTAGGTGAGGCCACAACATTCTTCTCTGTCCTCAGCAGTGAGACAGGATGCTCTGAGCCCTGTTGGGCTGTCAGGTGGGCTTAGAGGATGGCATGGTGGCAGTGGGACAGGAGGTGGACCAGAGGGTCAAGGGCTGAGTTTTTCCTGGCTCTGGGACACTCTCTGGGTTGTCCTTGGTCAAGTCACTTGTCTCCAGCGTCTTTAGCACCTGGAGGTCTTAAGGTTCCCTAACCCTAACAGTCCTGGTGCTGGCTCTAGAAATCTAGGATTACCCAAGAGCTTATATTTTGGCTTGGATGACTTGGGAATTCTGCAAATATTAATTTCTGTGATGTTTTATAAATGAACACGTGCATTAGGCGACGAGCAAGGCACATGACAAGCCCTGTCACCCAATCCAGTCTTTAAGTCATCCCAATGGCTTTGTAACTAACTAGAAATAGGTCCTGTGGATGCAACTTTTAAAACCATAGTTGATTTTGCTGATATTTTAAAAATATGTGACCTCTGTGATGGTTCAGTTTCTTTCCTCTCTAGGGACAGTATAGAGAAAGTTATGAAAGCACAAGATTTTGAGCCTGGGGTTTGAATCTTAGTTTTGCCTCTTGCTAGCTGTGTGCCTTTGTGTGAATGTCTTAACCTTGATAAGCCCCAGAGGATCCCTTGTGCATCTTTACAGTCAACCCTCCTCTACCAGCCCCAGGCTACCCCGCTTCTCTGCTTCCTGTCACTGTAAATTAGTTTTACTTATTCTAGAAGTTTATATAAATGGAATCATATGGTATGTAACCTCTTGTGCCTGGATTATTTTGCTCAACATGTTTTTGAGATTCCTTCATGTTGTTGCATATGTCAACAGCTCCATCCATTTATTGCTGAGTATTCCATTGTATGGCTGTACTACAAATTGTTTCTTTGTTCCCCAGTTGATGGACATTTGGGTTATTTCCAGTTTTAGGCTATTCCAAATAAAGCTAGTATAAACATTCATGTATATCTCTTTTTGTGGATATATGTTTTCCTTTCTCTTGGATAACTGTCTAGGACTGGATTATTGGATTATTGGGGTTTTAATCTGTATTTCTCAATTGATAAGTGGTGTGTTGAACATTTTTCTCATGTGCATATTGATCATTTGAACATCATTTTTATTGAGTTCTTAATATTTGTCCTCTTATTGAATTGTAAGAGTTCTTTATATATTTTGGATTCAAGTCCTTTGTGAGAAAGTATTGGCAATATTTTATTTCTGTCTGTGGATTGCCTTTTCATTTTCTTATTGGTATCTTATGAAGAACAGTAATTTTTAATTTTGGTGAAGTCCAATGTATCAAACTTTTCTTGCATGGTTTGTGCTTTTTTGATGTCCTATTCAAGAAATCTCTGCCTACCCAAAAGTTGCAAAGGTTTCCTCCTATGTTTTCTTCTAGAAGCTTCATAATTTTAGCTTTTACACTTAGGTCTATGACTCATTTCTGAGTTAATCAGTGTGTATGGTGTGAGGTAAGGGTCAAGGCTTGTCATTTTCCATATGGATACCCACTTTTTTCAGTACCATTTGTTGAGAAAAATGAGGTTTTCTTCATTGCCATCTTTGTTGCAAATCAATTGATCCAATATGTATGTGGGTATATTTCTGGACTATTTCATTCCATTAATCTATATGCCTAGCCTTATGCCAATACCACACAGTCTTGATTACTATAGCTTTATAGTAAGTCTTGAAACCAAGTACTGTAAGTTCTCTAACTTCTTTTTCAAAATTGTTTTGGCTATTCAGGACCATTGTATTTCTACATAAATTTTAGTAACAACTTGTCAATATCTCCATGAAAACCTGCTGGGATTTTTATTGGGATTGCATTGAATCTATAAATCAATTTATACAAGGTTGACATTCTAACAATATTGCATCTGCTGATTCATAAACAGGCCATATCTCTCTATTTAAAAATGCCTCTCTATTTCTAGGGCTTTTAAAATTTCTTTCAGCAGTGTTTTATAGTTTTCAGTGTGCTGGCCTTGCAAATTAAAAAAAAAATTATTCCTAAGTGTTTTATGTATTTGGATGGTATTGTTTTTATTTTTAAAAAGACCACATTTTTAGAAATTGAATTAGGTCCTGAGAAAAACAGCGTTGGGAGGAAGAAAGGGTAAAAAGAAATTTTACTGCTTTGGGGGTGGTGGATTGAAAGCCAAACATTACTGATAAAAATCATTGTGTTTTGGGAAGGAATTTAGGCAGCTTGTCCCTGGCTGAGCTGTAACCCCTGAGGAGTTGGCCTCCAGAGTTGGGCTCAGGGTCAAACTAGCCTCTTCCGTGGATGGTGGTAGAGGATGGTGGTAGAGCTTCTGTGGCTGAGGAGAGGAGGGAAGAAGGGCAGGGAGGCTCCTGGGCTGAAATCTCCTAAGGAAGAGAGATCCTGGTGCCTTTGGGATTAGGTGCCCAGGTAGAAGTTGGGCTCAGGAGGAGGTAGGCCAGGTGCTGTGAGGGCAACCCCCACCCTGGCATCAGCATGAGCAGGATGGGAGGTGACCGAGTCACTTGCTATAGCATAAGGAGCCCTGGGCTTGGGGTCACACAGATCAGAGTTCAAATTCTTCATCCACTGCTTACTAACTGACCCAGGGCAAGTCAGTTAGCCATTCTGACCTCAGTTTTCCCATCTGTAAAATGGGTTAATCTTTACCTCTTAGGGTTGTGAGGGTTAAATAAATGTGTATAAGAGTACTGAAATGCTGTCCATATATAAGGAGTCCAAGAAATCTAGTGTTCTGCCTTACTGCATCCCAAGTTAAGGAGTATCTTTGGTGACATCTGTTCCTTCCTCTCTGAATCTTTATCCCAGCATTGTGCAACTCAAAACAGATTGAACTTTTCCTGTGCTCAGCACTCTGTGTGTGGCATCTCATTTAGCCATTGTGACAACCCAAGGGGTAGGTACAGGTATAATTATCCTCATTTATTGGTGAGTGGAGCAAAAGCTCAGAGAGGCCAAGTGTCTGGTCCAAAAATCATACAACTAGTAGCTAGCAGTGCCAAGATCTGAATTCTAGTCTGTCAGAATCCAGAGCCCTCCTTTTCATCCCTGCCTCATGCCACCTGTGGAGCCGCAGCTGGAGGCCTGCCTCCTGGCAGCTCTGACCCTCGGAGCCCTCCACTATCTTGCCCAGGTCACTTGGCCTATGTCCTGGGCATCTCTTGTACTGCATGTCTTAAACTCTTGGTTTGTTGCCTAATTTTTTAGGTGCTCATGTCTCCAGTTCACTCGTAGTTCCCTTTGGCAGAGATCTTGGGGCCCTGTTGTTGGCTGAGTCCCCACAGCCCCTAGTGTTGCTCCCTGGTTCATGGTGAATGTCTGGGTGGGCAGTACCCTGTCCCTCTTGCTGGCCCTTCCTTTCTCCCAGGACCTTCCTCTGTGCCCCACCACATTTGTTCCTTCATCTTCTGGTTACACTCGGCTCTCTGCGGCACATGCTACTTACTAGGGCCTGGCCAGCCAATGCACGAGCCATGGCCTGGCTTCTGTCAGGAGGGGTACTGGACTCAAAACAGAAAGCAGAGACTGCAGAAAGTTAGCCATACCAGGCGTTTCATGGTGTCTTGGCAGGGGACAGAGCAGCCTCCACAGGGCCAGACCCCCTCGCTAGAGAGAGGAAGGCTGAAGGGGAAGGTGGAGGGTCTTAATGAACCAGAAGAGACAACAACCGCCATGTTCCAGTGATTCCTGGAAACTCCAAAGAAGGTGGTTTTAGGGCAAGACCAGAGGGTCTGCTTTTCTTGACATTACAATCCCTTTGAGGCCAGATGCATTTCAGAATTCAAAATTAATTTCTTTCTCTCTCTTTTCTTGCTTTTCTGTCTTTCTTTCTTTCTTGACAGAGTTCCACTCTGTTGTCCCGGCTAGAGTGCAGTGGCGTCGTCATAGCTCACTGCAACCTCGAGCTCAAGGGATCCACCTGCTTCAGCCTCCCCAGTAACTGGGACTACAGGCGTGGGCCACTATGCCTGGCTAATGTTTTTCTATTTTTAGTAGAGATGGGGTCTCGCTCTTGCTCAGGCTGGTCTCAAACTCTGACCTCAAGCAGTTCTCCCGCCTCAGCCTCCCAGAGTGCTAGGATTACAGGTGTGAGCCACCATACCCAGCCCTCAAAATTTCTTTTTGAATTTCAGAAAGGTATATATTGTATGTACCGTGCATAACACAGCACCTCTAGCAAGGTCTAGGGCAGCATCGCGTAATCAGGCTCTTTGTTATTTCTTGCAGGAAAACATCTACAGGTTGGGATAAATAAAGATCATAATATTCTCACTTTGGTTCGGATCAGGGCTTGTCACCACAACTATATAAGAAACTTGTAGTTTTCTGAGCTTCCTGGAGTTTGGAGTTGTGAATAAAGGTTTGTGAACCTGTGGCAAACTTTCAGCCCATGTCACCACCAAAGTTGTGCAAGCTGAGTTTTAAAGAAAGACTTGGGCCAGTTTCTTGGCTGGTCTTCGCTAGGTATCATCAGGCTACCCAAGCACAGCTTGTCTCTAGGAACTGAGGTTCAGAGGGAAATGGCCTGGGTCTCTCAGACCCCAGGGTGCAGCACCCCACAGGGGCTGAGCGGCCTAGGACTCAGAATTGACCGACCGGGGCCACATAATCCTGAGATCTGGCGCTGGGGACAGCAGGCACCAGTGATCATAGTCTGCAGACTTGGGTGGGGGGAGCGTGGCCACAGGCAGCCTCCTCCAAAGCCACGCCCTCCCAAAGCCTGCCCAGCCCGAGCTTGGGACAATTTGGAGGGGGGCTGTTAGGGGGTGACCCTTGCAGCATGGGAGCAAGACCCCAGCAAGGCCAGCAGGGTGAGGCTGCTGGGAGGCTGAGGGAGAGCCTGGAGCTATGCTTCCTGCCTGGGGTTAGACATCTAAGGGGTTTATGCAGCCAGCAGGTGTCTCCAGAGCATCTGTTTAGGGGGAGAGTGGGATCTAGGCTGGGGAGAGAGGGTCTCAGGGGATGAGAAACCATGGCCCCTGCCAAGGAGCTTACAGGCTACTTGGAGAAACTGTCTGTACATCCCCAAAGAGGAAGAAAAAAGTACCAACCATGCAGAACTGGTGGTACTATATCCACAAAACTGGGAGAAAACAAAGAAAGAAGACGGTTACAGTGGATGGGGCTGGTAAGTAAGGAGGGCTTCCTGGAGGAGGCAAGCAAGCATCATAGCATGCCAGAGCTAGTTGGGGTCTCAGGGTCACCTTTCCCATTCCCTACATTTTTGAGTCAAGTGTTTAAAAAAGGCAGTGGCTGTAAAGGTACCCGGGCATCCGTGAGGGCTTTTGGACTGGGAGAAGGCATTGCAGGCAGGGGTTACAGCATGAAGAAAGGCATGGAGGTTGGGCTGAGTAAGATGTGGCAGAGGACAAGAAGGAGGCTGGCCTGGCCTGAGGACAGGGGTCCTTTGCTCCAGCCCTGGCTAGCTCTGGGTCCAGGATGGTGCAAGTTGTCCTGGTTCTGCTCTGGAAGACCCTGTTCAACTCCCAAGGGAGACTCTCACAACTTCATCCATCCCCAGGGGTGTCCTGGGCCACCCTGGCCCTCCCCAGGCATAATCAGGAGGTGGCTCCTTGATCAGATTGGGAGGTTCCGGCTATCCCTGGAGCTGAGGGGCAGGGGTGTGGAGAGTTGTGGGCCATCCTTGGGACCTGCAGGAGGACAAGTGAAATCAGCAGCATGGGCCATCTCTGCCTAGAGCCTCTGCAAACAATGGAGCTGTCATCATCGAGTGATCACACACAGGCATTCCCAGAAGCCTGGCCCTTCTAGAGCCCACAGTCCAGCCTGAGCTTACCTGTCCCTGGGGAAGAGGGTGACCAAAGCCCAGGCAGCATGTGAGAGCCTGCCAAGCTAGTTAGTTGATCAACTTGCCCTGGTTAAATAACTTGGCCAAAGCCACCCAGCCCAGAAGCCAGGATGCCTAGTTGGGGTGGAGCTTGCCACAGGGAGGTACAGCCTTGGTGACTGCTGCCTTTCCCTGCAGACCCCACCCGATGCCCCAGAGCTGTTCCTCCCCTGAGTCAGAGCTGGGCCTGTGAACCCAAGAAGTTGGGGAGGCTTGTCTTTAAGGTTTCCAGCCCCCCTTTTTCTCTGCTCCTCCCTATCGCCCTGCCAGGCTCCCCCCCTTTCTCTCCCTCTTCATGATCCCAGGCCCTTCCCTTTGGTCTTTCCTTTATCTAGCAAAGTATGCTCTCAGGCACTGTTATTGTATCAGACTCGCATACTCTAGTATGAATCGCAGGCCACTTCTATAAGACTTATTTCTGACTTTTGGCTGAAAAGAGACCGAGTTTCAGACCAGGGAAAAGTAGACTTTTAAAGCGAGGGTCTTTCTCTCCCTTCCTGAGGCCCCACCTCTTGGGCTGCCCAGGGGGTCAGAGGCTTCCTTCCTTAAAACCTACCTGTCTTGTGTTCCCATCCCCTTAGATGTTTGCTATGGTCGGCTGATTTTGCTTCCTTGAAGTGTTATGTTGAGACTGAAAGCAGAAACTGCCAGGCTTGGTACAAGCAATTGGAGACCCAGGGCATAGTCCCAGCCCTGCCACTAAGTGGGTCACCTTGGACAGTAAATCTTCCATGAACTTGCAGGGCACCAGACAGGTCAAAGCAGAGACCTGGCCATGCAGCAAACCTCTTGCCCTCTTGCTTCCCCCCAGCAGCCCCTGAGATACCTCATGGGAGCCACCAGAGCAAAACCTCTGGACCTGGTGACCTTGAAGAGTTTCTCCAGCTCTAAAATACAACAATTCAAATGGTGTACATTTGGACTCAGCCAAGGAATTGGGGGAGATGTTTGTAATCACAGACTTGTAGAGGCAAAGGATCCCTCTGCACAGGAGTGACTTTGGGGATCCTCCGTGGCCTCCGTGCCACCTGACCCATGTATGCCAGGGACAAAGGCTTCAGTCTGAGCCTGAGCAGAGGGGGAGAGAGGCAGGAGGGAGGAAGGGGGAAGCATTTCCTCCACAGATGTTGAACTAGCCACGCTCTAAATACCCGAGATTGTTGAGATGCAAAGCATGCTTGCTGCGCAGGCTGCTCGCTGCCCACTTAGCTCCTGAGCACGTCTCCCCGGTGCCATCCTCAGCAGGCAGCCGGGGCTGCGAAACAGGAAGTGGAGCTGTTCTTGGAGAGACAAAGCCCACAGCTGGGCCAGGCTCTTTCCTTTCCGAGCCAGGGATGGGTGGGGGGACGAGGCTCCGGGGGAGGCGGTGGCCAGAGTCAGTCCTGGGGTGGGTTCGTGGGCGGAAGGCAGGGGCTGGGGAGGGAAGGAAGGCTGGATCCAGGAGCGGGCAGGGGGAGCCACACGGGGAGGAGAGTGGTCCGTGGTCTGTTGGTGGACCTGGCATGAAGTGGGTGCTCAATAAAGTCTTTTGTAGTCATGCTTTAATTTACTGCTACTCAGTAAATAAAGGTATAAATGAATCAGCTAGGAGGTGAAAGGAAAGAATGGAGGAAGTAGGCGTAAGAGGAGGAGCCAGTAGCTGCCGAATTTGCCAGGCTGCGCGTTAAGGACATCACAGGGGACGTGCGCAGTGACACGGAGCCTGTGGAGGAGAAAGGAGTCTGAAGGTGCAAGGAGGCTGTTCTGCTCAGCAGAGTAACCCTCGGCGCCCTGGGCGTGACGGGAGGAGGGGAGAGAATCCCGGGGTGGTGTGAGGGGCGCCCTCTCCGAAGAGGGGCTGCCCAGTGCCACGGCGCCCTCTCTTGCGGGGCCATGCGCCACCCTCGCCGAACTCCCCGCTGCTGGGAAGAGGTCAGGCGTGGCGAGCATGGGCGGGTGGGGGTGTGAGCGTGTGTGTGAGCGTGTGTGTGAGTGTGTGGGGGGCTCAGCGAGGGCCGGCAGAGGTGGACGGAGCTGTTTGAGATGAAAGCACAAAGGGGGCATTTACCGTGCAAATGGTCCCGCAGCGGAAGACTGTTATCAGGGCATCTAATGGGGCTTTGCAGGGCCAAGGCCGAAACCCCAGGCAGCACAAGGCTTTCTTGGTTCCCAGGCAGCTGCCTGCAGTTGGCATGGACCCTGGTGCCAGGCACAGCTCTGGACCCTGCAGCTAAGACTCCAGACACGCTGGCATAACCTGGTGCCCTGGAAACCACCACCTTGTCCCATGCCACCTCCCCATCCACATCCTGGGGGCAGCCGCTGCTGGCACCATCAGACCCTCTCAAGCAGAAACAAGGATGGGCATGGGTCTGGAAGCACAGAGCCTGGGGCACTCCTGGGTGGTGAGGAAAGCTCTACACCTGCCCAGTCTTCCCCAGACAGCCTTTGTTGCCCCCTGAGAGCTTCCTCCTGCCTCGTCCCCACCCCCAGGCCTCCCACTACAGGCAGGATAGGACTGGCTGAGGTCAGGTTCTCACGCTGACAGTGCTAGGAGTTCTGAGCTGGGTCCTGAGCCACTACTGATTGTTCCTCAAGGAGACAGGCTGCTTCAATGCTTTCTCTTCCTTCCCCTGCTCCTTGAGGCCTCTGGAGAGTTCGGAGGACTCCTGAATCCAACCAAGTTCCCTTCACACTGTGAGCTTCTTGAGGCCAGGACCGTGTCCCAGCACCCAGCACAGTGCCTGGCACATAGTACGTGTGTGATAATGACAAATACTCATCTGGGGCTTACTATGTGCCAGGCACTGTTCTGCATTCAACAGATAAAGCACAAAGAGGTAAAATACCTTGCCCAAGGTAGCACAACTAGGGAGAGGGGGAAGAGGGATTTGAACCCAGGCAGCCTGGCTCCGGTCATGCTCTCCCACGGGTCAAGGTGTATTTGTTCGATGGAATGAGCTCAGGGGCTGAGGGGAGGTCCCTGAGGTCACCCCCGAGTGAGAGGCAGACCTGGGACCAGACTACCCAGGCCAGAACAGCCTTGGGGCACGAGGGGTTCGATGGTCCCTGGGGTCCTGCTGGTGGCAGACAAAGCAGTTACCTGTGAGGCTTTCCCCAAAGCCTGGGAGAGCCTCTTCTGCTTCCTTCAAGGTCACCCCGATGGGGCAGCTTTAGCCAAATCTGCGCATGGGGTATGCACGGGAGAGGGTGGAAGGAGGTGGGCCCAGAGGGGCCAGGAGTGGGCAGAGGATATCTGGGGGTGGGGGGTATGTGGGATGAAGTCCTGAGGGGCACCCTTGACTTTCCTCACTCTAGGGGAAGACAGAGTGGTCTGGCAAGTGGCTGGGGATGCCCTGGGCTCAAAGCCAGAGGGCATCTCATGTGTGGGGGTAGGGGCTTCTGGTCTCACCCTCAGCCTGACCACTAAGGACCAGGTGTGAGGGTGCAGAGAGCAGTGGGGCACAGACGGGAGGTAACCAAATGAGGAGGAGGAAGCTGGTCACATGGGATCATTGCTTTCTTAATGGGAAAAGAGATGCTGGGAGCGAGCCTGGGGGAGCCCAAGGAGGACAGGACTCTGTGAGACCAGCTGGGCCAGGACAGGTACAGCCTGAGGGAGTGGGGGGTCCCAGGTGGCTCAGGAGCACTTGAGTCAGGCAGAAGCCCCCAGCCCAGAAGAACAGTTAGCAAGTTTGCAAATTATCCTTCCTCTGCTCTGATAGCATCTGATTGACCGCAGAACAGTGTCATCATTAAAACACCCTATTTGGTGTGGGTCAGTGTGGTCTCTGTGAGATTCCACCACAGCGTACTGTGGCCAGGGCCAAAAAGTGCAGAAGGTGATGGTGCAGCCCATCAACCTCATCTTCAGGTGCTTACAAAACAGATCCTGGATTCAAGTGTGGCTCTATGGGCAATTGAATATGCAGATAGAGGGCTGTATCATTGGTTTTGATGAGTATGTGAACCTTGTATTAGAAGATGCAGAAGAGATTCATTCTAAAACAAAGTCAAGAAAACAACCGGGTCAGATCACGCTAAAAGGAGATATTACCCTGCTACAAAGTGACTCCAACTAGAAATGATCAATGAAGTGAGAAATTGTTGAGAAGCCAATGCAGTTTTTTTAGGTGCTTTGTTGGGAGTATTGCCCTGAAACATTTGTTCATATTGTTTTGATTACCCTTATGTTATTTCAAAATGACAATAAATGCTGTGAGATTGTTTTTATTAAAAAAATCAATCAATAAATAAAACCCCCAATTTCTTCTGGATTCATAAGACTAATGAAGCTCACTCAGCTTCTCTGTTTGTCCATCTTATCCCCATGGGGCTCAGCTAACCTATGGGTAATCGAGATTTCACAGAGGGACCCCGTGGGTGGGGTTCTCAGGCCTGAGGTTCCAGAGAGTATGATTTCTTCCTGGGGAGGGAATCACAGCTGCTCACCACTGAACAAAAGCTGGAAGCTACAACACTCAGGATTCTTCTGGGGTCCAGGAAGAAACCTTCCCAGCAGAGGCCATGAGATAGGCATGCATAGGAGAATTCACTAGTACTATTTGAGGAAATAGGTTGACTCATTTTCTAAATTTGATGTCATCCTGAGCAACATAGCAAGACCCTGTCTTTACAAAAAAAAAGAAAGAAAGCAAGAAAAAAAGATTAGCTGGGTGTGGTGGCACGCACCTGCAGTCCCAGCTACTTGGGAGGCTGAGACAGGAGGATCCCTTGAGCCCAAGGGTTTGAGGTTGCAGTGAGCTGTGATGATGCCACTGCACTCTAGCTCGGGCAACAGGGCAAGACCCTAGTTCAAAATAAATAAATAAATAAATAAATAAATTTGATGTCATGGTACTATTTCTTCAAAGGACATATGATCCCAAACCACAACACAGAAAGCAAATAAAAAGGAAACTGGGCTCTGGAAGGTCTCCCAGGCTGTCTTCCTAGGCCCTGAGGGGTCCCTGAGGCAGTGCCAGGGAGCCTTCTTTGAGAGCAGCCCTGGGCAGAACAGGGCCCAGCATGGCCTGAGGCCTCTGTGCGGTTGGCTGCCTTTCCTGACCATTAATCGCTACTAAGTGTCATTACCGCTAATAAAATTAACCGACTTTATACTGGACTCCGGGAGCCATCAATCTCAGAGTCTATTATGTGAAATTAAAAGAAACAGGTGCCTGTTGATGAGCGTAAGTGTGTTTGCTGGGCCTGGCTCACAAGTGCAGTCTAGGGAATTCTTGTGCTCTACAGCTGTCAAAAGGTCGTAATCAAGGATGATGTCCCTTATTTAGACAAGCCACTCTGAACCTTCACTCCACACTATAGGGGTGTCTCAGGCAAGAACACAGCTGGACCTCAGAAAGACTCGGAGGCCAGAAACTGAGAAGCTCCCCAAATTCTCCCTCCCACTCTCACTTCTGCTTCTCTTGGTGCATTTGGTTCATCCTTTTTTCTCTCTTTGGATTAGCTTCCTCAGTTTATCTTCTGTGTTGCAGACCCAGTTACCCAAAGACAGACAGCGAGAGAGAGAAAGCATGTTCTCCTAATTCAAATTCCAGATTCCCAGAGAAAGAACTGATTGGCCCAGCTTGGGTCATGTGATCATCATTGGTCCAATCAATAGGCCAGCAAGGTCACATGGTATAAAATGGCCTATAGGGGCCACATGGTAACCATGTAGACAGAAGGAACAGGTGGGCAGCTAACCTAGTAGGTGTCCACAAGAGTAATTTAAAGGGCTTAGCAGTAAGCACTCAAAAAATGGCAGGTATATGAATATATATAACATAACAAATATAATAAATACAGTATATAATGTATTATGTATTACATAAAATGACATACAGTATAGCTATAGTGATATAATAATAGCTATTATTCTTAAAACAGCATCTGAGATGGGTCTTGAAGGATGTGCAGCCCCATTATCTAAAATTTCCATCACTCCCTGCTTGTTCCCCCATCTGTCAATCAGCTTCTACAAGGGAGGTCTCAATTTCTGAAACACAGGCATTCTGTGAGCAGAAGTTGCCCCTCACACCAGCCCCTGGTGGTGGGAGGACATTTGAGAGGCTGAATAGCTTCTGCCCCCTTTACTACCTGCAGCCCCCGTGCTGCCCTCCGTGCTGGAAGCCAGTCAAGGTGGGGCCTCCTCAGCTGGAGTTGACATCGGCTTCTGCTCTGGACTTGCCAAGGGTCAAGCTCTGAGGGTTTCCTGCCAGGCTGTAGGGAGGGGTTTGGGCGTAGACCTGGTGGACTGGAAATTTACCCATTTGCCCCCGGATTAATGATTAATGGGCCCCTGCCCTCACCCTGTCTGGGAGAGGAGCCCAGGGCCAGGCTAGGCCAGGAGGAGCCCGATAGCATCTGTCTCTGCTTGGAGGTTTCAGAGATATGCTCCACACGGGGTTGGCTGCACCTGATGGATTTGGAATCTACAGGCAATTTCTGAGGGCACCTGGGGCCTGGCCAGGCCCCTCACCCTCCAGTGAGGCTTCCTACTTCTGGGGCAGACAGAGAGGGTGTGGTGTGCAGCCAGATGTCCTGGCTGAGGCAGTGGTTCCACACAGGAGAGCTGTACCCTTGGCTCAGTGGGACGTGGGCCTGTCTGACACTCCTGGCTTGTCCACAGGGCTCTCACCTTGGCCAGTGGCATGTGAGCAACACTGGCAAGTGTTACATCTAGGCAGGAGCTTTAAGAGCCGTTATCTGGTTCCACCTAAGCTCCTTTACCCTGGCTGTGAGGCTGGCATGTCCCAGAATCATGTATATTCCACTCACGCCGGGGGGCACCAGGGTATAGGTCAACAGACATTTTGAACTAGTACAACCATCTCACAGACAGCTTCTGGGAAGGAAGAGGGTGAACTCTAATTCAAGTTCTCACATTGCTGCTGATCTGTTATATGATCTGGGCCAGTCACTGCCTCCTCATAAAACCTTTGTTTCCTCATCTGGACAAAGGGTAGGCTGCCTAGTTAGAGAGTAAAGCATCTTGCGAGAGGAGAGAAGTATGGGAAACTCCAGCTAGCAGGAAGGTAAGCCTGCGTTTCCCAGGCAGCGTGGTTAGTACATTTCATATCATCCTCCCAGCAACCCTGGGAGGTAGAGAGAATTAACCTTTCTACTTTGCAGAGGAGAAAAACCAAGTCTTCAAGGTTGCACAGCTAGGAAATGGCAGAATCAGGCTTAGAATCTGGCAGCCTAACTCCAGAATCGATGAGCTTTGGATACAAGAGAACAAGAAGTTTGGGATTGATAACCTGATGGAAATTCACCTCTTTCATCTTCATCTAACCATCTGTCAGCCCTTCCCTCCTTCCCTCTCTCCTTCCTTCCTTCCTCCCTACTTTCCTTCCTCCTTTCCTCCCTCCCATTGCCCAAGCATCCGTTTGTACCAGGCACCAAGTGGTCAGATGGTTGAAGATCTATCTGGGAATTATGGAAACAGGTTATGTGGGTATAGGATTACTCGAGTAGCAACATAATGTAAAGGAGAGAGGGGTGTTAGGGGACCTTGGCTAGTGTCTGCTCATCGTCCACATCCCCTCTGTCTGCCCCCTCTTAGGAACGTGTCTCTCCCCTCCAGGCAGCAACCAATACTACATGCAGTATTTCCCAAACTTCCCTGATCATAGAAGCTGCCCAAGGAATTGCATAAATATACAGATTCCCAGGCCCCATTCCAGACCAATAGAATCAGAATTGGCAAGCATGGATCTTGGGAATCCGTATTTCTAATAAACACCCCAGATGATTTTTCTAATTGGGCCAGTTTGGGAAAAAGGGTGGGTACAAAGAACAGAGACCAGAATTGGGCAAATGTGGGTTTGAGTCCTGCACTAGACCTTGTTATAAGCACCTTGAAATGGGGACATAACTCCCATGGGGTCGGCCTGCTTCTCAGAAGGGCAATAAATGAAGTCCCGAGAAGGCCCTTGTCCCCTCACCTGCCCCCTATGTGCTCCCCAAGGCCCACCTGTGTCCCTTCTCTCACCCTCTCCAGCCTCACCGGGCGGGAGGTCCTGACGCCCTTCCCAGGGCTGGGCACTGCTGCTGCCCCGGCGCAGGGCGGCACCCACCTGAAGCAGTGTGACCTGCTGAAGCTGTCCCGGCGGCAGAAGCAGCTTTGCCGGAGGGAGCCTGGCCTGGCTGAGACCCTGAGAGACGCTGCGCACCTCGGCCTGCTCGAGTGCCAGTTCCAGTTCCGGCACGAGCGCTGGAACTGCAGCCTGGAGGGGAGGACAGGCCTGCTTAAGAGAGGTAGGGAGGAGGGGTGGGGAGGAGGAGGGCCAGGGAGGACCACCCTTCCCCCTGCGCCTGTGCCCAGGCCACACTGCCCTCGCTAGTCTAGCACAGTCCCAGGTAATGAGAGTCCTGGGGAGTTGAGGGTCTGTTGAAGGCCAGTTGTGGCCCAGCTTCAGGTTTGGGGGAGCAGAGGAGCAAGGGAGACACCAAAGAGGAGGAGACAAAAGCCCATTCCTGGAGGAGCCCACAAATGAGATATGTGGTCCCCCAGTCACCTCCTTCTGCCTTCTACACACACACATGTGTGCAAGAACAAGGTGCAAGAACATGCGAAGATGGAAGGCAGTGGTGACTGGCAAATGACACGAGACAGGCCGACACATGTTCACTCATTCATCTATATCTTTGTTCATCACATCCCTTTATCCCTCATCCCTCCTCCCCACCCTGCCTTCCTCCCTTCTCCCCGTGTCCCTCCAGGCCTCCCCCGTCCACTCATTGAGCATCTGCTGAGGCTCACGGCAAGCCGGGCACTGTCTAGATGCTGGAGGTACAGAGCGGAACAAGGCCCCATCTGCCCTCAGGAAGCACGCAGTCCAGAGGGAGAAAACGGACCACTGTGTGACTCCATCACCAAGGGGGAGAGCCATGATGGGGATTTTTACAGAAATGCAGTGATGCTGTGTGGGGCAGCCAGGCCCCTCCTGGGCCGGCTGCTCTCTAGGGAGGGTCTGAGGCTGAGCTAATGCCCGCCTTTCTCTCTCTCCCTCTTGTTGTCACCAGCACCCCAGGTGCCCTGGAGAGCAGGTGGGTGGTAGCAGCCCATGGGAGGCCAGGTCAGGCTTAGGCCACACCCCAGCAGTAAGGAGTAGTGATGGACCTGACAGCACCAGGATGGTCAGTCTGTGGCAGGCCAGGTAGGCTATGCCAGGTCACTCTGTCATTGGGTCTAGTCCACAGTGGGTGGCAGAGAACGACATTTGAGAGGCATCATGAATCACAGAAGACCACAGGGCACATCTCAGGGATTGGGGGCCTCAGAAATGGATTGGTCCAACTTGTCATACATGGATTTGCAGTCCAGATAGCCACTTTAGCCCCAGCTGTGTCACTCACTAGAGCCTGAGTCTCGTCTCTTTGCATCTCAGTGTTTTTATCTGTTGAGTAGAGGCAGGAACTCCTGTCCTGCTACCCTGTGGGAACCTGGGCACATAATGAATTTGGAAATTCCATTTAAACAGCAACTTGCAGCCTGAGTTTAAAGGCCAGGTGGCAGGGAGGCTCACCCAGAGCAGTGTCCTCAGGCCCACACTCTCTTGTCCTGCCCATCACGGCACTGCCACTACCTACTCCTGCCTTTGGTGGGCGGCATGCAGCCTCTGAGTGTCCCTCTTTCCTCCTTCCCAACCCCCCCGGGTGCCCGGCACAGGTTTCAAAGAGACGGCCTTCCTGTACGCAGTGTCCTCGGCCGCCCTCACCCATGCACTGGCCCGGGCCTGCAGTGCGGGGCGCATGGAGCGCTGCACCTGTGACGACTCTCCGGGCCTGGAGAGCCGGCAAGCCTGGCAGTGGGGCGTGTGCGGCGACAACCTCAAGTACAGCACCAAGTTCCTGAACAACTTCCTGGGGCCCAAGAGAGGAAGCAAGGACCTGCGGGCACGGGCAGACGCCCACAACACCCACGTGGGCATGAAGGTGAGCATGTACCCAGGCCACCAACAGGCACCTTCCACAGCCTGGGTGCAGAGCCAGGGAACAAGGCCTGTAGGAGGACTTTCATTCCTTCAACCTGCACTCCCTGGGCATCTACTCTGGACCATTACTGGCCACCAGGAGTACAGCAGAGTGGGGAAGGGTCCTGGGCATCATCGGCGGCTGGGCAGCAGTGGCAGCAGGCTTGGGACCACACCTTGGAGAAGCAGGGATGTGTTTGGAGAGGGGTCTCCATGCCAAGAACTGGGCCTTCCTGGAGGTTCTAGAAGCCAACATAGTTTGACAACTTTGATCTAGAGCAACCCCTGCCCCTCCTCCATTTTATGGGTGGGAAGATAGAGGAGGCCCAGAGAGGGGAAGGGAGTCAGTGGAGGTCACACAGCAGTGGGAGAACTGGATGGTAAAAAGAATGTAGGTCTACTGGGGTGAGGAGGCTGGGAGAGGCCAGTGCTCCAGTTCTTTAGGAGATTGAATTCTGTATTCTGTGTCCTCTGTCCTCATCACCGAGTTGTGTAAACCAGGGCTGCTGTGTTCAGTTGTGTAAGTTGTCTACTCCACCAGAACTCCAGGCCAGGGGAGCAGCTGGGGCTGTGATCGGCCCGTACTCTCACCAAGGCGTGCACATTGGCACAGGGCTGCCTCTGCTTAGAGGAAGGAGAGCCTTTTACTAGTTTGCACAAAGATGCCTCATGGGCCAGCTCGGGTCCTATTTGTCCCCCTCCCACGAACCTCCCTCTGTCTCCTTCCCATCCTCCTGTGGCTCCCCTGCTGGGGTTGGTGCTCTGGAGGCAAGCTTGGGCTGCTGGGGCCTCGGACCACACCCCACCCTGCCTCTCCTCGCAGGCTGTGAAGAGTGGCCTCAGGACCACATGTAAGTGCCATGGTGTGTCGGGCTCCTGTGCCGTGCGCACCTGCTGGAAGCAGCTCTCCCCATTCCGAGAGACGGGCCAGGTGCTGAAGCTGCGCTACGACTCGGCTGTCAAAGTGTCCAGCGCCACCAACGAGGCCTTGGGCCGCCTAGAGCTGTGGGTACCTGCCGGGCCCGGAAGCCCTGCCAAGGGCCTGGCCCCCCGGCCTGGGGACCTGGTCTACATGGAGGACTCACCCAGCTTCTGCCGGCCCAGCAAGTACTCGCCCGGCACAGCAGGCAGGGTGTGTTCCCGGGAGGCCAGCTGTGGCAGCCTGTGCTGTGGGCGGGGCTACGACACCCAGAGCCGCCTGGTGGCCTTCTCCTGCCACTGCCAGGTGCAGTGGTGCTGCTACGTGGAGTGCCAGCAGTGTGTGCAGGAGGAGCTCGTGTACACCTGCAAGCACTAGGCCTGCTGTCCTGGGAGCCAGCTGGGCACTGCCAGGACTTCCCATGGTGCCCGTCCAGCTGTTCAGCCAGCCCTCTGGGCAGGTAGGCACAGCGTGTAGCACACGCCGACATATGTGCCCATGCACATGAGTGTGCAACTCACCACTCCCCCTCTTCCACTCCTCAGCTAGCCTTTTGCTTCCCTCAACAGGAAAGAGAAGCAAAGCCCAGCCCTGAACCCAAGGGTCACCAGCCTTGTTGAGGACTTGGAGCAGAAAGGCAGGGTGGGAAAGGATGTGGAGGGAAGGGAGCCCAAGAGGACAGCACGACTGAGGTTTTGGAGGGGAGAGAAGGGCTATCCTGCCATCTTGATTCCTGGGATGAATGGCTGAGAGCCAGCAAGCTCTTGGGAGCCAAGCTTCTGGGTGGGGAACACCAACGGAGGCAGTGCCTGCTGGGAGCAAAGGCAGGAGTCTGGCTGGGATGGGTCAGTCCAGCCCTCCAGTCCTGCCCGGATCGCAGTGGGCACCAGGTGCCATGCATCCTCACCACTCCCCTGGCTTTGCTGTGCTAGAGGCAGGGAGAAAGCCCAGGTGGTAGGAGCTGTTTGTCTGGAGGAAGGAAAGCTTTCTGGACTTGAGTGGACCCAAGTCAGATACATGCCCTGGAACCTCCTTGATTTGGGTTTTCAAATATGCCTGCACAGAGGCCTCATTCTCACCTCGAGAGCTGAGTTGTCCATGCCACCCAGCCCTGCCCAGTGTGACCGCCAATGGACGCAAGGCAGGCCAAGGTGGGACTCAGTGCACCTGAGGTCACACGGGGAGACAGTGACCCTCCTCGTATTCTCTGGTTGCCAAAGGAACCTTTAATCCCAACCCAGAGGAGCAGAGTGACAGCCTTCTGGTCTTTGGCAGGGACATGGTGAGCTTAGTTCCTCAGCCATCTGTTGAGTCAGCTTTGGTTAACTCCCTGTGGCTGGGGTCCACCTGGGCCACAGGGCCCCCCTACCAGCTGACTTTGTGATACAAATGACCAGCTGGCTCACGGGTTATGACCCTGGTTACATTTCTGCTCTTATGCCTGCTTATCTAATTAGGGCTTTTGCCCTGGCTGGAGCTATAGGCGCTTGAGTCCTTGCCAAGCCTGGCTCTCTGTAGCCCCTTCATTTGCTAATGGCCCCTCACTTTGGCTCTTACCTGAGGAGTAGAGGTGACTTTTCTAATTTCCTCTGATTCTGTGGACATTTCCAGAGCCACCTACCAAGGCCCTGTGTGGGAGGAGGAGAGAGAGGCAGGTACACATGCACAGGCTCACACAGACGCACCCCTGGACCGGGCCAAGGGTTCCCATTGAGAGCACACACCTCTCTAGCTCAGGATGGAGGCCTTGCAGGGGTCACTTTGCCGGAGGCGTCGTGTTTCCCCAGAGTGGGGCCCGGTGCCAGCCAGGAGGACATGACCTCCTTTGGGATGCCCTTGGCCGCTTTGCCTGCTCTGCCGCACCCCTCTATCCACTTCCTTTCTCCCCGAACCCGGAGTTGCTGACCCTCCACTGCAACAGGAAACTTTGGAATCAGCCAAATGCCCAGAAATGTCATCTATGCCAGCTTCCTGAGACCCCCCCCAAGGGTGAGGAGGAGCTGCCACGCTCTCCGTGGATCAGGGCAGCCTGCGGATGCTGGAGGGATCTGCGACTGCACGGGCTCACATGAGAAGCCACACTGACCCGAGTCCACCTCACTAGACTGACTTTGCTGACCCAAGCAGCTGGCCGCATCTTGGCAGGAGGAGGAAAAGGGTGGAGGACTGGTTTTCTGGTTTCTTCCACTCCCCCACCGCATGGAGACTTTTCCTCTGCCAGCCTGATGCATCTTGCTCCTCTGGCTCCACCGCGGCCCAGCCCTGGGTGTAAGGCAGCAGAGATCTCATTGGCAGGAAGAGAGGTCCTGGGAGCGACTTGGGGGCCGGTGAACCCTGATCCACCAACGTCTGCCTCCCGACTTCACAGCCGGCTGTGCCACGGTTGCGGGAGGGCAAAGGGCAGACTCTGAGGGACCTAGGCTGTGGCTGGCCACTACCACTGACGCCCCAAGTCAGTGGCACAGGTGCAGGCACTCAGGGCCCCTCGGCTTGTGGGGTCCTCTCTGTCCGGCCCTCACCCTCTCTTCTCCTTCCTTGTTCCCACCCTTTTCTTTCCCTTTATCGCTAAAGATCCACCTCAGCCATGCTGGGGCCCCTGGGGACCAGAGTGACCACTGACCCCCTCATTCTACAGCTTTAAGGGAAATGCTCACAGGGTATTTTTGTCTACCTCACATATATAGTTTTTAGGACAAAAGAGAATAATTTATATAGCTAAGATATATGAGAAAGTATTTATGTTATTTATATAGTGGCTATATTTCAGGGGCAGCACGTATGGGGTTTGTGTGTCCCCCAGAAGCCCTTTCTCTGAGGAGACACAGCCTGGCCTGACGGGGGGCCCCGCTGAGCTGGAGGCCTGGTGGCTAGGGAGGAGGTCGCGTGGGCTCCTGTGTCCCACGACTGGGTCTGTCCCGCAGCTGGCAAGCCCATGTCCCCTCTGCGATGAGCCCTGGGGGGCTTGATCCAGGCTGTCCTTGTGAAGTCTTTGTAGATTCCCTGCTCTTCTAGATCCCAGGCCCCCTTCTTCTGCTCTGGCAAAAGCGTCTTGCTCATAATAATAGTGACAGCAAGGATGACCACACCTGGCATTTGTAAAGCACTTTTATGTTCAGAAACACTGTCATCCCTTCAGTCTTGGGAGAACCTGGGTTCTCCATTATCCCTGTGAGGTAGGTGGGGCCACATTACTGTGCCCATTTTAACAGGTGAGTCCCAGGGACAGAGGGCTGTGCTCAAAGTTACACTGAAGAGGTTTGTTCAATGAATATCTGCTGTACATCCACGTGGCCCATCCTACGGCCAGCAGCACTGGTTGGGCGGAGCCCCGAAGCCTGGCGACCTTCCCTGGCTCTGCGTGGCCCCGGCCTTTTGGATCTGGATGGCATATGGGCATTTCCCCCATGTGGAGTTCCACATCAGACACTGGGACTGCCTGAGAGGGCTGGAGAGACGAGGACTCCCATGGAGGCCACTCCATGGGTCCTTCTGACCGTGTTGCCCGAGAAGGTTGGGCTGTACAGCCAGCCGCTCCCAGCCCACAGATGAGTTTTGTTTGCCCTCACTTGCGTTTTTATTTTAAAAATGAATAGTTTTCCACTAGTTCTTCTGGCTTCTTTTGTAAACTCAGCTGTGCTGTGTTGAAGGCAAATGGGGCCTGCCTTCCTAGCCGGCCACGGGCAGCTCGAGCAAGGGAGCCCTATGGGACAGGATGCACGGGGGCTCCCAGGCGTAAGTGCCCCCTGCCCCAGCGCTCCTCACGCACGGATGTCTCTGCCTGGCCCTTATGGGCGTGTAGTGTCTGCCCCCTGGTCTAGATGAGCCCAGCTTCCCTGGTATCCTCCATTGCCAGACGGACAGACAGACCCATGCCAACCCTGGAGGTTATTTCTTGCTTTCCAAAGTTTCCTTTCTCAACAACCATGAATTTCAAATGCTTTTTGTCTCAGCACACTTTAGCATTACAATGGGAGCTATCATTATTGAGCTCCCATTGTGCCGATTCATTCAACCAACGACTATTGAGGGAGCGCCTACTCAGCGCCAAGCACCAGCCTGGGTATGGGGCACAGCAGTGAACAAGACCAAGCTCCTGCCTGGTCTTGAGGGCTGACATCCTAGTGGGGGAGAAAGACAATAAACCAATAAACTACATGGCAGTGATTTGTACTTATTTTGTCTCGATTTATTGCAATAACCTTGCACATTGGACCTGACCCCCCCCACCCCCGCCCGCAATGGTTAAGGAAATGGAGGTTGTGAGATGGGCAGGCTCCTAATTGCCACCAGCAAGCAGTGGGGCCAGGATTTGAACACAGATCTGCTGGGCTCCAAAGTATGGGTTTTTTCTTCTCCACACTGGTGGAGGTATGGCAGGGATGGATCACCCCATTTTATGGATCCTGGGTAAACTGAGGCCTAGAGGAAGGAAGTAACCCATCCCACATTACACACCAACTCAGGCCAGCCAGAGCCCAGGTCCCTCCTGAAGTTGGTAAGTATTTCTAGGGCCCTCACCCTATGGCCAGCAGCACTGGTTGGGCGAGGCAAGATACAGCAAAGCAAGAGCCTTCAGGGATCTGCAGTCCAGTAGGGAAAATGAGAGGCACAGCCATGCAATGGTTTGGTCATTTTTATGTCAACCCCTGAGTTCCCCCTCTGGCCACAGTGCCTTCCTAGCAAGCTCCTGGGGGTCTCGTGGGGGAGGAGGCCCCTTCTGGGCAAAGGGCAGCAGAGAGCACCTGCCTCCTGGCTCAGTTTTAGCCCTACTGGGGTCCCCAGGGAGATGGGCAGAGGTGGGTCCACAGTCCCACCCTGTGGTGCCTGCATTTCCACCTGCATCCCTGTCCTAATATGTTTCTTCTGCCCAGACTTCCTGGGCCCAGAGACCAGCTGGCTCTGAGCAATGACAGACATGTCCACACGCAGTGGCAGGCTCCAGTTTATCAAGAGATTTCTCACCTAGTTTCTCTCTTCTCACCTTTCTGCCCTTTTTACAGAGAGGGGAACCAAGACACAAAATGGTTAAGTGTTTCACTGAAGGGCTGCATCGTTAGCAAGCAGACCAGGTCTTTCGCCTCCAAATCCTATGTTCTTTCTACCCTCCTCTGCTTGCAGCCTCCTCCCTCCCCCCGCTGAGCCTTACCCAGCCCCTGCCCCTAAACTAGCCCCCAAGCAGACCCTCAGGCCTCCCCACCTCTCGCTGCTGCTCCATGCTGACATCTTCTGGGGGATCAGGGCTTGTTGAGACAATCACTAGGAGAGCACTCTACACAGGGTAACCCCTCTTTTAAACAGTCACATTTACTATCTCTCTTTGCATATGCATATTTATTTTGTTGAACCATTTGTGAGACCTTTGCAGACACCAAGACACTTAAATACTTTATCATGTATCTCCTAAGAGCAAGGACATTCACCAACAGAACCACAGGCCAGCATCACAACCAAGAGACGTGACATTGACACAGTAGTATCTACTACACAGTCCACATTCAAACTTCCCCAATTATCCCTCAAAATGTCCTTTATAATATTTTTTCCTGTCCCAGGGTGATTCTTGCCCAAATCTATTGTGAAATGCTGATTTTCTAATTCCATGATTTTTGTGTATTTATTAGTTGGCATTCTTCCATAAAAAAGAGCCTTCCTTTCTCCCTAACTCCCCGTGGTATTCCTTTTAATCTCCATGATGACGCTGCAGGGTAAGAATTATCACACCAGTTGTACAGATGAGGAAACTGAGGTTTAGGGAGCTTAAAGCATTTGCTGAGTGAGTGGCAGAGCCAAGATTCAAATTCAGACGTTTCTCACACCTAAGCTCTCACCCACTGCCCTCTGGAATCTTCTCAAGTTCCTGGGTTGCTTCTCTGACTTAGCTCTGGGCAGGGGGTGAGAAGAGGGGAAGGCAGCAGAGGGGTTGGGGGCAGATTTCCTGTCTTGAAATCACAAGCAGCCTTGCTCCAGCCCATCCCCCAGCCTACCTCCCATGCCTCCCTCCTCACTGCTCCGAGACCCCCACCCCTGCCAGCCCTGCTCTGGCCCTTGCTGTGGAGCATCTGTGGTGACCCCAAGTCCTGGAGCTACTGAGATGGGCCCAAGGTCAATGACTCTGCCTCATGGACTTTTAAAGACACGTGGGATGATCTCCCCACGTGGCCACTGTCTAACCGACAAGCACAGCCTGCCCAAGCCCTGCTCTAGAAAAATGGCAGGAAAAGACCAGAGGGATGACCGGTGATGGGCTGGGAGACATTCTGGAAGGAGAGTGGTGGCCGGGGGTGTCCTTTGCCTACCCCCACCCTTACCTTTTATTTCCCATTCTTTACTTTACCCCAGCTCTCACCTGGTGTTCCCCCATGTGACCGCTCATGCAGCAGACACTGGTCACCTACAGCAGGTGACCTAGGCATGAGACAGTGAGCAGGGTGCCGTGGTGATGAGACCTAGGTCTAGCCTTCAGGGAGGTCACAGACAAGAGGGCCGACAAGCAAAGAGATCACTAGCGGGCAAGGTGTTCAGCGCCCTGAGAGATGCTGCTGCGTGACCTGACCCTGCACGGGTACGTACTGCTGTGCTGGGCCGCTTCCTCACACCCCCTCCACGGCAACCCCAGGGGCACATACAACCATGATCCCCATTTTATAGGTGAGAAAACTAAGGCTCAGAGAGGTTCCCTGCCATGCCCAAGGCCCCACAATAAAATGCAGGGCTGGAAATCAAACAGCCTCTTCACTGCCTCTTCCCTAGGAGTGCAGGGCACGGCTTGTGCACGGGCCTGGGGCAGAGAGAAACGGTGTCAGGGAATTGCAAGGGTTCAGTGTCACTGGTGGATCTTCCTCCCCTCTTGTTTGGTTCTCCTACTTCTTTTCTCTCTGCCCTCCCTTCCCTTCCTTTCCCCGCTCCTTGCACACTTGCAGAGTGGAGGCTGATGCCTCCTGCGGGTGTCTACCATCCTACTCCCATCCCTCCTCCAGTCCCCAGGGCTGTGGGGCCCACATTCCTCCCTGACTCTCTCGGGCCCATTAGTGTGTTTACGCCGGAGCCTTTTCGGGGGAAATGAGCCCGAAGCCCACCCCCCCCGCCCCCACCGTGGAGAGTGGGCATTTGAGTGGGGGAGGCCAGGCAGAGGCACAGGAGACCCCGACCCAGTGTCCGAATTCCTGCCCCCGTCTGAACAAGTCCAGGGTGGCCAGCGGCCTGGGGAGCAACGGTCGCCCCAGGGCCCCCCACCCCTTCCTACAAGTCCCTCCCCAGCCTGACAGGCCCTAATCTCAGCTGTCTTCGGGCAGCCAGCCCTCTGAGCCTGGGGTCACCTGACGCCGACACATTTTAATTCAGAAGCTGATTTCTGCTTGTTGGCAACATGTCATTTCTGAAATTGCTTTCTCTGCCCAGAGGCAGGAGATGTCAGAGCTGCGCAGGTGTTGCGGTGGGGCCGCCCCCACCCCACACCCACCCCCCCAAGTTCAGGAAGGATTAAGGGGCGTGGCAGGGGCACACAGAAGATCCTCCAGCCCTGCTCCTCATGTTTCCCCAAGGGCCAGGGGCCAGGGATGGGGGACACGGGGAACGGCCTCAGCTTTCCTCTCCAGCCTAAAGACAGAGGCCCGGAGTCTGGTAAATGGAGGTGCTGCCGCTGCTGATACTGACATAGCAACAGTAAATTGGAGCATGTTTTATACAGGGGCTAGGCACCCTGCAGAATGCCTCTCACGTGTATTAATGCATTTGAATCTCATGACAACCCTCCAAGTTGGTATTGTCCCTACCTTACTGCTAAGAAAACTAGGGCTCAGAGAGGTCAGATCGCTTCTCTGAGGTCACGCAGCAAGTTTGTGGCAAGGCCAGGACTCAAACCCGGGGTCGGGCGGCAACAGCTGGACTGGGATTTGGAGGTCAGGGAAGAGACGGGCCATGGAGCTGAGGAGGACTAGGGCCTGGCTTTTCCCATGCTTCTCCATGTCTCAGCTTAAATATCTCCCCCAACTCCCCCACTCCTGCAACCCATCAAAGAGTTCTTTGTTCCCTTTGTTACATTTACTTAGCATTTTGTGTGTACCCCGATCAGCAATCATCTCTCCAAATCAGCATCCTTTCATTGGGTGAATGAATGAATGGAAGGATGGATGAACAAATGAATTTATGAATCTTGTTCTCCATTCTGTTCTCCCATCCCCTTTCCCTCCCCAGCAGTGTCCTGTCATAGCAGGCTTCCTGGTGTGGCTGGCGCCGTGTCCCTCCCCAACACATGGCTCCTCCATGACAACACCCCTGGCCCTTTTCTCTCCCTTTACTTCCCTTCACCCCCTCTTGCCTTGCCTTCCCCACTCCCAGAATCCCTGGCTGCCTCAACCACCAGGAACAAGGCTATGCAGAAGGCTGATCCCAGCGGCCCCAGGCAGGGAATGAACCAGTGCAGCTGGGAAGCAGCCTGCTGGGCCCTTGGGATAGCTGGCGCCTGGGCCAACCCACCCTCCCCAAGGTTGTCCTCATCCCTCAGCTCCACCTGCTTCCCCAGGATGAACTGCTTCCTCCTGCCTCTCCCTCTCACTTCAGAGGACCCACGGTTGTGTGTAATGGATTGACCCTTGGACTGGGCCAGAGCTAGGGATATGGACAGATTGGCTGGTGTGGAGCCCAGCACAGAAAACCATCCTTGCTCACCTCATGCATTGGTTGCATTGGTATCAAGCGTTAGCTTTATTCAAAAGGCTTCCACAGCTGTCTTCTCATATTACTGCAGGCATAAAGCAGTACCATCTGGAAGGTGGTTAAATCAGAGAAGACATCAAAGATCCATAGACCTAGTGGGCCTCTTCTAATTGTTAAATAAAATTTGTAGGAGGCCGTTGATTTGGACTGGGCTCCTGTACTGGACCCAATGGACCAAACAAATATGCAGTCACTCATGCTAAATGAAACTAATTTAGGAGTATACTCATGTAACAAATAGCTGAGTTTCGGTCAGCGACAGCAGCTAAGCTTTCGTCAATGGTAGACAGCCTGCTGATTCAATTAAGGACCTTGGGCCGGGAGCAGTGGCTCATGCCTGTAATCCTAGCACTCTGGGAGACTGAGGCAGGAGGATTGCTTGAGCTCAGGAGTTCGAGACCAGTCTGAGCAAGAGCAAGACCCCGTCTCTAGTAAAAATAGAAAAATTAGCTGGGTGTGATGGTATGCGCCTGTAGCCCCAGCTGCTTAGGAGGCTAAGGCAGGAGGATTGCTTGAGCCCAGCAGTTTGAGGTTGCAGTGAGCTGTGATGATGCCACTGCACTCTACCCAGGATGAGAGAGCGAGACTCCATCTCAAAGATAAAAAAAAAATTAAGGACTCTCAGTGGTGACCAATTAAGCTGTCTTTATCCCTCACTTGTGTTCTCTATCCATAAATACTGCCTGATCATGTTGCTGGTTGGAGTTCTTTGACCCTGTTCTGGTCTGGAGAGCTGCCCAATTCTAGAATCATGAATAAAAGGCAATTAAGATCTTTAAACTAAATGTGTTGTAATTTTGTCTTTTGACACCATTTTCCAGATGAGGAAAGTGAGGCCCAAGGTGAACGGCAGCAGCAGCCGCAATAACATCCTCAGCACAGTGCTGGGGCGGTGGTGAAACGAGGTCAGGCTTGGGTGGGCACCAGGTGCACTTTCAGATTGTGGTGACCCTCCGTTTCCTGATGCACAGCTCTTCACTTTTTGGTAATTAATGAGGGGTACTATTTATGTTCCCTTTTAAAAATTAAACTGACAAAAATGAAATCAGGATCCATGTCCCTGTGGATGGTCAAATGTCCAAGAAGGGGCAGGTGGTCATTAAAAGTCAGATAAACAGAGTCCCCAGTGAGCACTGGCTAGGGAGTCGGAACTAAGCAGGCAAGTCACCTTTCTTCTCTGAGCCGCATTCATTAACCAAAAAAATCCGTAGATATCTCTCTACCTAAATCTGTCAGATGGATAATATGCGTAGTACTCCTACTGTGTGCCAGGCACTGGGCTGGGCCCTAGGGATGAAGCAGTTAACAAGGCAGGAGCAGTCCCTGCTCTTAAAGGACAGAAGACAGATAAACAAGTCATCACTATTCAGCATGATGAAACTGACAACCCTGCTTGCCCCCGGGCAGGGCTAACTCTGTGGCTGGGAACTGGGGGTGGGAGGGCAGGGAGACTTTTTACTCCACTCCTTGTTGCTTTTGAATTCTGAAACTTGTGAATGTATTACTTATCCAAAATAAATAAATAGAATGAAAACAAAGCGTGATGAGTTTTACAAAGGGGGAAGTAAAGAGTCCTTATGGAAACGCTGGCGGGGGCGGGGCATCCAGACCTGGCCTAGGGGAGGTCAGAGAAGGCTCCCCAGGGGAGAGAGCACCAGCTAACAGCCTGAAGCATAAGGAGATGTCAGCCAGGTGGGAAGCTGGAGTGGGGGGGACGCAGGTGTCAGCAGAAGGTTATGGCATGGGAAGATAAAACCAACCTGGCAGGGTCACTGGGAGGATTAAGTGTGTTCCTAGAAAGTGCCTGGCACACTGGATGTGCTAAATGTATGGCAGCTATTATTATTTCCTAATTATGGTTGCTGTCATTGGCAGAGGCTAGGGAGAGGGGACCCTAATGCTGCCACTGACTCTACTGATATATTCCTGGGCCCCTGGGAGTGCCTTGATGACAGGAGGTCCTGACACTGCTACAGCATTTTACAGTTTACACCCATCCAGCCCTGGATGCAGGAAGGCAGAGAGAGTTCGAAGCTCAGGGTGCCCTGTTCAGGAGTGCCCTTGGCTCTTCTAGAATCAGCTCCCTGTCAAGAATAGGACAAAAACAACCTCAGACTGGTTGTTCATCTCATGCACAGACCAAGAAATCTCCTTATGCTGGGAAGGAACAGAACCCCCTTCCTGCTGCAGGCGCAGGCAGGGTGCTGTTCATAGGAATGAAAACCAGAGTCTCTGAGCACTTAACCATGCACCTGGTGCTATGCAAAATGCTTTACATGGATTAACCCCTTACCCTCACAACCCCCCTACTAGGAGCGAGGTGCTGTAACCACTTCCCGCACCTCACAGATGAGGAAAGTGAGGCATACAGAAGTTAAGTCACCTTCCTGAGATCACATTATCAGGCTTTGGTTCCAGGTGGCCTCTTAGCCCCTGCCTGGCTCCAAAGCAGAGTTCTCAGGTCTCAAGCTTTCCCTGCAGCAGGAAGAGAACCATTTCCTCTGACTCAGCAGAGCCTACTAAGCGCAACTAAAACTTTATTTGTGCCCTAGACTTAGAACCCATAGTCACATCTACTGATTCTGAAAATGTGATTTCCAGGGGGAGCCAACCCCTGAGCTGACTATATTTAGGTGCAGGATAGGGAAGGAGTGTACCACTCACTTAGAGGTGTTCCCTTCAGAATCAGGACCTCTGGGATATGACTGCCTTAGCCCGACAAGAAAGAAGTACTTCCCGGTGGAGGGGGCTCAGCACGCCTGGCCCCGGGACAGCTCTGGGGCTACCTAGCCACAGGGAAGCAGTCCCCTATTTCCCTTCTTGGAAGAAAATGGAAGTCATGTCCTAACCCACAGCTTCATCATGGCCTTGGTAGGGACCTGCCAAGTGTCAGGGGTCATGGCCTCCAGTACCTGGTTGGCTAAATGGACCTTTGACCCCTAAAAGACTGAATGAGACCTTTGACTCCTAAAAGGCTAATTAATACCTCTGACCTCTGTGTTCCTGGTCCCCCATCCTCCATACCTGTGCTGTGGTCGTTAGAGCATGTCTTTCCTTCCCTTCTAGACCCTGGAGGGAGGGGTTCCACACAGCCTTTCCTCATGCTCCCCGCAGCCCCCAAGCCTTCACCTGAAAGTGTCGGTTGCATTTTGTTGACTCTTGAGTGGGACCTTTGACTTTTGACCTCTAGAGAGCAGAAAGCGGCGTCTCTGAGCAGCCAGACCCCAGCCTTGCAATCAGGATTGGCATTGTTTATTGATGGACCTCCCTGTGCCTTAATTTCTGCATCATCTGTAAAATAAGGACCAAAATACCAATACCTACATTGTGAGGATGACATTCATTAGTACAAGTGCTTAGAACAGTGCCTGGCACCTTGTCAGCTCTAAACGAGCATTCGCTGCTATTATTATTATCATCATGAACATCTGTCTCCCGGCAGCCCCTCTCAAGCCGCCATCTCAGCCCTGCCTGCATGTCCACCCCAAGGCCTTGCCTCACCCTCACTGCTCCGAGTCTCTTTGTCCCCGTCCCTCCTCCTCCTCTCTCCCCTGCCCTCCCTGTCTCTCTCCGCTGCTGCTGCAGCCCTTTGCCACCTAATAATGCTGCTGTCAGTTCAGATTAGAGCCTATTACTTTCCTTCATCTCAGCTTAAAATTTTTGTGGTTTCCCAACTCTGCCTCAAGTGCTCTACGAGGGGCACAGGCTGTCCAGCTGGAGGGTGCTTTGGGAGGAAAAATGCAGGTCTGTGAGTTCCCCCAGTGGGCTTAGGGAAGGGGCTGTATGGGGGGTGGGTCAGGAGCTGAGTTCCCCAAAGCAGGGAACAAGAGGTCCTACAATCTCAGCACCATTGCCTTGGGGTAGATTCCTAGCTCAGCACTGTGTGACAGACAGCGCCACCGTGTTTTGGTCACTCAGTCTGAGAGGAGCCCCAGGGTTGTGGAATTCTGCCACTGGGAGATTCCCGGCAAGACCACTTGGCCCAGCCTTTGAGCTGGGGTCATCTCCTCCAGCCACAGTGCAGCCAGCCTCTCTTTCGGATGGTGTCGTCCATGGTAACCCTGAGACTCTGTCACAAGCCTACCTTCCATAGGCCCAAGCTCCAAGGGCCTCCCCAGCCTCGGGGTCCCTCCAGAAGCCTGGGCAAGGCTCACAGGAAGAGACAAAAGTGGGAGCGGGAGCATGGGCGGGGTTGGATGCAAGGAAGGAGGAAGACAAACCCACGCCCATTTCAATGAGCGCTTTCCGCTGGCCCAGCGTTGCGCCAAGAGTTGGCATGCCTCATCCTGTTTAATTCCCACAACAGCGCCCTGAGGCAGGTACTCCTATCCCTATTCTACAGATGAGGAAACTGAGGCTCCGAGAGATGAAGCCACTTGCCAAGGTCACAGGTGGAGGATGACTGAGCCAGAACTCAAACCAAGGTCTTCGGGGGCCAGAAGAGTGGGGACATTGAGCTCTGATCTCTCTGATGGACCAGAGTTGTCATTCACCCCACCCCTGCAGTGCCCCCAGCCACAGTGTTGTCCCCAGAACTGAGAGGCTTCCAGTGGGTAGCCAATGGGGGGGATCTTGTCAGGGCCCCTCAAACCTTCCCCCTTTCCAGCTCATCCATTCAGCTGGGAGGATGTCAGTTTGTGTGTAGAGAACACCAGGGAGAAAATTATCACCACCACGAAGTGTCTCCCACCTGACAGCTTTCCAGCTGGAAATGTCCTCACATGTAGCCCAATCTCATCCTGCCACCAGGTGTGGTCCTTCTTTATGCTCTGGCCACTCTGGCCGGAGGACCAACCTCTGCAGGGTTTCAGGGACCCCAGAGCTTTCTTCACTGCAAACTAAATGGTCCCTATTTCTAGTGAAATTTAATGCCAATCCTCAGAGTTTCAAAGTCCCTCCCTTTACTCTTGGTGGCTGGACATGTCACACCCCTGCTTAAAAACCTTGCCTGTTCATCTCCAGGTGAGCCCCTCCGCTCTTCCCCACGACCCAGCCCACCTTCCCAGACCCACACCTCCCATGTCCCTCAAGGTACCCAGTCATCTGAGCCATGTCACCCATCCCAGAATGCTGGCTACGTGTTCTCACTTCTGTGCCTTTGCTTGTGCCAGGCCTGCTGAGAATGACTTTCCTTCCTGTCTGTCCAACTCACTCCTTCCCAGCCTTAAAGACCCACCCACAGAAAATGTCTCAGCTCCCCCAGAGGGAATCATTCCCTCTTCTGAGCTTCCCCTGTCAGACTGTTTCTCCCTTTACGCCTGCACCAACAACCCCTGCATTATAGGTGCCTGTCCATCTGTCCCTCTCTCTCTCTGCCCCACTGGATTGTGGGCTTTTGGTGAGCAAGGCCTGGCTCTCACCCACCTCGATTCCTTTAAAAAGTCTTCCCTTTTTCCTTCCTCCTTTCCTTCCTGCATCCTCCCCTCTCTCCTTCAGTAAATATTTAATCAGTCCTGCAATGTGCCAGGCCAGATGCTGGGGGTTCAGAGATGGAAAAAAAGACATGGTCCTAGATTTCATGGAGTTTACAATCTAGTGGCGGAGGTAGATAATCAAATAGTCATACGATTGATCAAGAGATTGACTCCCACTGTGGTAAGTGCTCTGTTGAAGAACTACAGGGTGCTGGGTTATACAGTCCTGGATTACCTGACCTTTCTTAAGAAGCACCTGATTGTAAGGAGTAGGTGGTTGTATTTAAATCTTTCATAGCAATCCAGCATCACGTTGGCTGGCCTCTCAGACCATCCATGTGGCCAGTGCAGTTTCAGGTTGGGGTCCTTTATGGACCTCAGATCTTTTTTATATATCCTTGCTCAGACTCATTCATTCCCCCCACCAAGAATTTATGGGGCTCTACTAGGTTGGTCTAGCACAAATCATCATGGGTGGAGGGCATCTGCCTGCGGGACAGTGTATGTGAGCAGAGTGGGAGAGGCCAGGGCCCCATTGACTTGGGCAGGTCTTTACATGCCATTTGTGAGATCTCCTCACTGTGAGGAGAGATGAGAATAGACATCAAGTTCTGAGCTGAGGTTGGAATCCTGAAGAAACCAAACTGGAAATACCATGGCTTCTAGAGGCTTCTAGAGAGGTGGGTATGACAGTTGGCAAGAGAAAGAAGCAAGGAGCCCAATTTATCCTCTTGGGCAAGAACAGATCCTTAGGAGAGCCAAGCTGGCCAGGCAGGGGTTTTGGGTCCCTGGTGGGGCCAGACAGTAGACATTGTGCTTTAAATGTCTCTGTGGGTGTGGAGATGTCTTGGTGGACGTCTTCATTAAGACAAACAATGAAGACTAGCACAGCTCGATTAGCACAGCTGGCTGCCTTGACACCACCTACTGACAAGTCAGTCTGCCTGTGACACTCAGTCCCCGCAGGTGTCTTGGTTTGTAACTCAAGACTGTGATGCCACATCCACCCAGTCTTCATGGCAAGTGAATTAGCTCCCAAGGTTTGGAGAATGCCTCCTGCGCCCTCTTGGGTGCCACCCCTTATCATTCACACAACTAACAAACACCCATTGAACACCTAGCATGTCCAAAATATTGTTGGGTTGCAATGGCATAATGAAGTCACCCTGGCCTTGATCGTTAAGGGCTAATCACCCAGTTCCTTTAACCTCAATCCATTAGGCATAAAAACTGGCTTTGAAGATGCAGCCCCATCCTCAAGGGACTTGCAACCCCATGGGACTAACCACATGGCCAGGTGATTGACTGTGTCCCTTTCCTCCTCTGGGCCTTGGGCTCCTGCTCTGCAACAAGGAGGGTCAGACCACATGACCTTGGGTTTTCGCCAGGCCTCATACAATTAGGATGTAGGTTCTACATATAAGGTCACTGGGCGATGTGCAGGAGTCATCAAGTGCCCCCGAGCCAGGTGCCAGGAAACCTACCAATTGGATAATTAGGCTTGCCTCGACCCTTAGTCCGACCCTTAGTCCCCCAAGGGAGCAGATGAGAACTTCAGCTGCCCTTCCCATGGGATGGCGGAAGCGCCAGGCGCCGCGGGGGTCCCCGGGTGGAATGTGGCTGTGGTGGGTGCTGGGACCGAGAGCTCGGCTGACAGATCTAAGGCTGCCGCCTGCCACCAGGTCTCCACCAGGCGGCCCGCCGGCCTCCCTCCTGCGGAATGACGAGCCTGCTCCCCCACCTGGCGTTTAATCTTTAATGCAGCCCCAGCTGCCCTCGGGCAGGACCCATCAACCCACCCGCTCTGATAAAAGCGATAATTAGCTCTTTTTCAACTTTTCCCTTCCCCCCTCCACTCTGATGTGTGTGTGAGCACCCGGAGGATTCCAGCGCACTGGCCTGCCCTCAGCCAATTCCCCAGGTGGGGGCCTGCGTGTCCAGCCACCAGGAGCAGCCCGGTCTCAGCAGGGTAGACCTGCCTGGACCTGCCGGAGCCCACCTTCCTTGGTGGTGGCCCCTGCCCACAGCTCAGCAGAGCCCACTGCAAGGTGGCCTTAGACCCCCAGGGGGCCGGCCGAGAGGATATGGGGTCATCCGTCCCCAGGCATCGCCCTGCTCCCAGGGCAGGGAGCCCAGCCTGGGTTCAGCTGCCGGTCAGTGAGGAGGCTGCTGGCTGGGATACCCCTAACTCCACCCCACCAAGGACTTATAATAACTAACTTGTACTCAGAGCCTTACTAAGCCCTTCCAAATAACTCAGCTCGGAAGTAGCTGCAGCCCAGGGCTTAACATTGTAGGCTCGGGAGCTGGGCTGCCAGTCAAATCCTGGCTTCCACATTTGGGTTACAAGAAATGTAACCTCTCTGAGCCACAGCTCTCTCACACATGAGGTGGGGATGGTAACAGTTGTGCCTGCAGTGTGGGCTGATGTCAGGATGCAGTGAGGTGCTGCACAGAGAGTGCTTGGCACAGTGCCTGGCCCATCTATGCACTCTGTCCTGGCCATTGTCCATACTCTTGATTCTCTAGGCAGGCCTCTAGGATACTATTGTTAGCCTATTTTGCAGAAGTTCAGAAAGGTTGTCACTTTCCTAGATTTTATTTTCTTAATAATTGATGTATCCAGTCCTCATAGCAACTTTGCCTGCTAGGTCCCGTCATTCCCATTTTGCAGAGGAGCAACTTTCCCAAGGTGACATGGCTGGAAGTGCTGGGTGCAGAAATATTCTTTCTGCCACTCCGAGACGCGTGCCTCATTGGAAGCCATCTGCTGCTGGAGAAGGCGGGGCAGCTGCAGGTGCCTGAGGATCCAGACGGGGTGGGGGCAGGGCCTGACCTGAGCTTGAGGGACCGAAGCCTAGTGCTGGGCAGGGTCTCAGAGGGGCAGCTGGTGGAGGGAGAGGTGGCTCCAGCTGGGGACTGAGAAAGACCAGTGCACAAGTCACGAGCTGGTCACGTCAATCACGGCCACTCTTGAGGCAAAGGGATGGCTCTGCCCTGCCTCTGTTTCCCTCCATCCCCAGACTGTGTGCTGTCTTCTGGTGACATCCTTCCCATTCGCTGCCCCCTATTCCTCCTGGACTCCAGTGCTCAGTTGGGAGGGAAGCATATGGGGAGAGAATCGCACAGCATTGGCCTGGGTGCCCCCCACCAGAGTCCAGGCCAGGAAAAGTGCCCAGTATCAACACCCTTGGGTCTCACTAGGGCTTTGCAGCTTCAAGTAAGATACTACAGAATGTGATTCTCCCAGAAGTTCCTGAGGGGACTACAGAGGACCCATAAGTTGGTTGTGTCCAGGGAGGAGGTCACCAAACAGAAAGAGAACTCCAGAAGAGAGAGACCTGCACTTGGGTACCGGGAGCCCTCGAGCTGTAGCTCAGCAGTGCCAGGCACACTCTGGCTTGCCTCTTTTCCTTCCTGACCAGCTCCAGACAGTGCCCACAGGCTCAGGGTTGCCTAGTGCCAAAAGGCTGCTAACACCTGGAACCATGGAACTTCCATCACTAATGTCACAAGAATACCAGCACCCAGACTGCCCAGGGCTTCCAAAGTCTAGGGCCACTGTCTCCAATGGTTGTGAACAGGACCATTGATGCGATGCCTAGAATCAGAGTTTACCATTAGCCAAGGCTACCTTCCAGAGACACACAGGGCCACCATCACCGGGTGCTGTTGACACCTGGAACCACCTAGACCACAGGACACAGGACCTAGAACCCCAGAAGAGCCCATCCAGGGCTGTCATAAACAATAACCCTAGGGTCACCATGAGCCAGTATTTCAGGCCATAGTCTTACTGATATCTAGTCCATCCTTAGGCTCGTATTGGATTGAGAAGCTTCAAAGTAAGGACATGTTGGTGCTTGGTGAATGTCTTTTCTTGCACAGGCTCTGGTGTAGCTTTCTTTATTGACCGTGCTCCACAGTGAAATACCTTGGAGACTCCTGGACCTCTTGTTCCACTGCCTGAACGAAAGGGCTCCTTGCCCACATGGGTCCTGGGTTTTGGCTGTGGATTTTCTGAAGAGGAACACAAGAGGTGCCATATGGGTGGGTTCTGCACACCTAGTGTCCCGGGCAAGGACTGTTCAGTGAGGGAACAAGCACGTGGCCTACTAACATGGTACTCTCTTTTCCAGAAAATACACTGGGGAGGGGGGCCAAAGGTCATCCTGGAGGCGGCAGCATTAATGCTCTGGAGACAGAGCAGAGTGTTAGGGGGATGCGTCATGGGGCCGAGGCCACCCTAAATCGCATCGTCTCCATCCCATCCACCCAGGGGCCAACACTTCTACACGTTTTTCAGCCTTGGACACTGAAATAGTGACCATGCTGAGATAGCCCAGGGAAAATGTAGGAAAGAACTTTTCCCTTTCCACTTCCCATCTTCCTCCAGCTGATGAATAAATGACTTCAGAATATCACAAACCTGCACAGAAAAAGTTCCAAACTGTTTCCATTCGTTTTCCATAAAAACGAATAAAGTACCGATGCATACTACAACGTGGGCAAGCCTTGAAAACATCATGCTGAGTGAAAGAAGCCAGACACAAAAGACCACATATTGTATGGTTCCATTTGTATGAAAAGTCCAGGAGAGAAAAATCCATAGAGACAGGAAATAGATTAGTGGTTGCCTAGGACTATGGGGAGGAGGGAATGGGGGTGAATGCTAATAGGTATGGGTTTGGGGGGAAGATAATGAAAATGCTCTGGAATTACACAAGGGGGATGGTTGTACAATTCTGTGAATATACTAAAACCCACTGAATTGTATACTTTGATAGGGTGAACTTTATTGTGTGTGAATTGTGTCTTGATAGAGCTGTTATTTAGAATACGGTAGGAAACTGTGTTAGGTGGGTTGACTGTTACCTCATTTAATTCGTACCGTGACCCCACATTGGAGGTTGGGAGATGTACAGTGGAGTGTTTAAGAGCACAGACTTTCCAGGCAAACTATAAAGATACAACCTCAGCTCAATCCCTTTGTTCAGGGACCTTGAACAAGTCACTCGACCTCCATGAGACTCAGAGTCCTCATCTGTAAAATGGGCACACTGATCTCTATGTCATCCACACAGCACAGCGCCTGGGGAACAGGGCACTGTGGATGGAATAGTAATCTAACAGCAGTGTGATTTCACAACCTCCTCCCATCCTTTTCTACTTCTCGAGACCCCTGGTGGTATAATCACCCTTAGAGGTTGAGGATAGTGAAGAGTAAAGAGAAGAAGCATTTAGGAGAGAGTCTATGTCTCCGCCATGCTCAGCATTGTAGCACACAGTAGGCTGGGGAGGCTGCAATTCTAGCTAATCTCTATCAGGCACTCTGGCAGCAGATTTATGTATTTTTTTTCTTTCCATTTCATCCAAGAAAAGTGGTCTGGGCTGGAGATACTATTAACTTACTTGTTGTCGAACACCTTCTACAGGCCAAGCTCTGTGCTGTGGGTCCTAAGACAGAGTGTGGATCTAGACAGACCAGGGTCTGGCCTGCATGGGGCTTACCTTCTAGTCAGGGGAGGTGGATAATAAGGAAATTGAACCAATAACAATGTATTTCCCGATCAGCTATAACACAATGAAAATAAATCAAATAAAGGCGAAAGGATTACCATCTATGGGCGTTGAAGGAAGATTTCTCTGAAAAACTGGCTTCTGAACTAAGGCAGGAGGAGGGAACTGGAGAGAGAATAAGGCCAGCACATTTAAAGAGCAGCAAGGCCATTGTGGCTGGAGCTGTGCGGCCAGAGAGAGCGACACAAGGCACAGCCAGTGGGGTGGGCAGGGCCCTATTACACAGAGCGAGCAGGTTGCATGAGAGACTTGATTACTGTATCCAGTGCAGAAAGCAGCATGGGAAGGTTCCTTAGACTTCTTTAAATGCTGAAGAGAATAGCAGAATCTCAAGGAATAGCTCCGTCTGATGTCTCTGCATAGGCAATTGAGTGAGGGTTGAGTCATTTGCAACAAATCCTTGGGTTCCCTCCACAATGTCCGGCTGCCTTGTACTGTCTCTGGGCAAAATGCAGCAAGCTCTTTACCTCTAAGATTCTTTGTGGTGCCTGGTATGGATCCAAGTAGGTAAGCAGCCTCCCTCCCTCCCTCCCTGAACACTGCCCTCCCAAAACATCTTCCTTCCGGGCAGGCCGTGTGGGGCACATGGGTTTAGGTGTCTTTTTTTCCTTTGCTTTAGGTCAAGCTCAGTCTTAGCTGTAAATTGTTTATGAGGAAATGGAGGCTCATATATGCCTACTCATGCAAGCCTTATCAGAAAGAGATAGTGGGTATCTGTGATGGGGATGGTAGAATGTGCTAGAACTTATTTTCCCCATAAGGTGTGGGGTTCAGAGTAATACAGTGGAAATCTAGATAAGGGAAGTGTGTGTGTGTGTGTGTGTGTGTGTGTGTAAGACAGAGGGAGAAAAAAAATGCCATGGCAGGAAGTTTTCACTTGGCCAAGTTTTAACAACAAACAAGGAGCAGTTTGTGGCTAAGCAGTCAGTC
The DNA here is from genome assembly GCA_023783475.1 of Daubentonia madagascariensis. NCBI lineage: Eukaryota > Metazoa > Chordata > Mammalia > Primates > Daubentoniidae > Daubentonia > Daubentonia madagascariensis. The sequence goes on from JAKFHU010000487.1 coordinate 17,855,185, forward strand.
TAGGAGGGAAACAAACAGGCAGAGCAGGAGGCTGAGAAAGCCAGGGGTGAGTTTACCTGTTGCTTCTGGGGTGGAGGGAGAAACATAAAACATTGGGTTCTTCATCTGGTTGCCCACAGATGCTGTGAGGAGCCCACCCAGTAGCCAGCTCCTACTTCTTTGAGATGAAGAGAACCCTGGTTTTGATCAGAAACCCATCCTCCCTTGGGGAAGGGAGCCCCATCCCCAGCTCAGGGGTGAATCCTGACTCACCTATGCCAGGTGAGGTCATTCCTTCTTCCTTTTCAGAGATTCATTGGAGCACAAGCAGGTGATGCAGTGCTAGCCAATGAGAGTTGAAGGGACATTCTGCTGGGCATTGTGGGAAAAGTTTCTTCTCTTAAAAAGGGATGCAAGAAGAAATTGTTGGTCTTCTGCTTCAGTTATTTACAGTATTGGCCTGCAGTCCCTGGATGTGTGGCAGCCTCCCTGGCACCACGAGGTGACCTGAAAGGCACTTGGAGGGTGGTCAGGCAGAAAGACAGAAAAAATCCAAGTTCTCAGTGATGCCATTGAGCCCCTGAATTGACTGGTCCACAGATTCCCTACCTCTGGCCTTCTTGTTATATGAGATAAGTGTTCCTTCTTATTTAAGCCATTTCAGGTAGGGCTCCCAGGTATTTGTATCCTAATTGATGCTATCTCTTTCACTGGAAAACAACTAAAAGTAAGAACCACAGCTTCTTTCTCCCTGGATCTCCAGCACCCGCACCAAATCTGGCTTATTGTGGGTGCTCAACAGATAGATGGATGGGTGGGTGGATGGGTGGGTGGGAGAGCAGATGGGTGGATGGATGAATGGGTGGGTAGGTAGGGAGATGGACGGATGGGCAGGTGGGTGAGTGGGAGAATGGATGGGTGGGTAGGTGGATGGATGGATGGAGCTCACTATCTCTCACAGCAACTTTATTCCAGCATCTATTCTTCTAGTTCTCATTATACCCTTGATGGAGGTCAGAGTGGACTGAATAGGCATAAAGTTCCAAACTCAGGATACCTGCATGAAGCCTTTACATAAACACAGGCCTGAGCTCTGTTTAGAGCTGACAGGAAAACTTGGACCTTCCCAGCATAGACCTCAGAAAGAGCTCTCTTACCCAGGGTTTCATGCAGAACTCTGCCTCTTGCTTGAAGATGAGGCACTCCCATCTCTTTGGGACCCCCACCCTGGGCTTCCACTTTCCAACACACAAAGCAGGAGCTGTCCAACCCCACCTGTGGGATCTTAGAGCAGGCCTCCACACGTTCCAAAGCCTCAGTTTCTATCTTGGATGAAGGGGAGCTACAGTGGCCCTGGTGAGATGACCCTCTTAGACAGCCTGTGTCACAGAATCCATAGGTCACCTTCGAAGATGGTGCTTGCAATAACCCACTTCCAGCAAGAGTGGGCAGCAGCAAGAAGACACAGTCTTATCCTTCTGCCAAATCATACACTGATCCCCTCTGTACATGTCATCCATGAATGAGAGAGCAAGCCCTGGTGTAAGGTAGCATCTGTGGCTATGGAAGAGAAGAAAATCTATGGCCCTATCTAGGGATTGACCCATGACCTTGACCTCTTGGGCAATGGACACTGATAGCTAAGTCATCATTCCCAACAGCCCATTGTGCATCCAGACAATGTGGCCTTGCAGCCTGGGACAGCCCAGTAGAAGGTCAAACAGACAGACAAGTTGTTAATTGGTTGCTTCATCCTGCAGGCCCTGTACTGTGTGTGTGTGTGCACTGGGGGGGTGGGGGAAGAGGATTGTGTGCCTGTGAGTGTGTGCCCAACCCTGCAGACCAGGGTCCTTGAAGGGACCTGCCCCAGTGTGAAGGAAAGACCCCGCCCAGCAATGACGAAGTGGCCAGGACATCTTTCCACAGCATCTGGGAGGAACGGGCAGGGCCGGATGTGGGCTGACGACCTTCTCCCTTCCTCCTGGAGAGGAAGCTCCTCCTGTGCCACCTTTGTGCTGACCACTGGGTGGTTACAAATACGTTCCCTGCCTGTCTTCTCTTCCTGAGCAGTGAGGAGCTGCTTGCTCAGCCCAGCCCAGCCCCCACTCCTGAGAGAACCAGCCCACGAAGGACCTCTGAGTCCTGGCTTCTGACCAGAGCTGGCGGGTGGAGCGGGAGGCAAGGACCAGAGGCCAGGCCAAGACCTTCACCCCAGCCTCCTCTGGAGCGTAGCTCCTTCACCTCTCCCATAAGAAAATAGGCACAAAGTCAGAAAGGACTTCCCCGAACTAACAGGACAGGGCCAGCAGAAGGATGATGAGACCTCTGGGCCGGCAAGGTGGTGAATAAATTTAATTTAATAAAACACTCCTATGGCGTGTATCCTGTTCCCTTTGTAATTACGAATGTGTACTGTCTGAAACTCACAGCAACCCTATGAGGAAGGTGCTATGATTATGCCCATTTTTCAAATGAGGAAGTTGAGGCACAGAGAGGTTAAGCAACTTGCCCAAGATTGCCCATCTAGCAAGAGGCAGAACCTAGATTTGAATTCAGGCTGCAGAGTGGATGCCCTTAACTAATATGCAACCCTGCCTCCTAAAAATACAAACATAAAAGCACTGCTTGAGCATCACGTGTGTGCCAGGCACTGTCCCAGGGTCCTTCCTGGAGCCCACCATTTGGGTGACTGGCATGTGACTATGCCACAGCTATACTGTGGTTAGGATGGTGAGGATCATCAAGCCTATATCGTGATGGTTCCAAGGGAAATGGGAGGGCAGGAGACAGAGGGATGAATTCTACCTGACAGTAGCACCAACTATGTGATATGCCAGGTACTTTCATATACATGATTTAGTCCTCACAAAAAACTCATAAGGAAACTGAAGCTCAGAGAAGTCAAGTAACTTCCCTAAGGAGGCACAGCCAGCCACTGGCCCAACACAGGCCTCTCTGATAGCAAGGCAAGATGGCTTTCTACTACACCAGGAGTACATATACTACGACACTTGCCAATGAAGGAAAGGGGGACTCAGATAATTCAAGTAGCCTGTCAAGGTCAGTAGGAAGCAGGGGGCTGAGCCAGGATTCAAATGCACATCTGACGTCTCTATGAGCAACTGCCAGGGCTTGGGGTTCTTCTTGGCCCTGCCAAGAACTGCAGAACTGCAGGCCTCCAGTCAGGGCTTCCCTTGGAGGAAGAAGAGGAGGAAAGTGCATGCCCTGGTCCTACCTGGTAGGGAGGGGCTGACCATGGCAGTGAGTACTCAGAGGGGTGCTTTGGGAGGGCAAGCCAGGTGCAGGTGTTGGGCTTGGTGGGGAGGACAGCTGGTCCTCTGCTCTTATCCGAGCAGCCCTTCCAACTCTCCAGCCCCAGCTCTTGGCATAAACAAGGCTTTGGTGACCCTCAGTGCAACTCAGCTCCTCTAATTAAAATAAATAAATAAATAAGATACTAAAGATTGCCTCTCAAAATGTGTGCTATTTTCTTAAAAACAGGGTAGACAAAAAGGCCCCACCAATTTCTCTTTTGCCCTGGGCCCCTTAACCACAACTCCATTTGGGGGTGGGGGGCCAGGGAGTTCAGTCCCAGCACTGTGGGAGAGCAGCTGGGGGCCAGTCCCCCACCTGGGCTGCCCACCCCCTAATCCCCGACAGTGGAATGTGCTTGATTCCAGGAGGCTAAGGTTTGGAGGGTGGGTGAGCCGCAATAGGCCCCTTTAAAAAGCCAAGCGTTCAGGCAAGCTGTGGCCCTGCTGTTTGACGGTTCTTGATGGATGAGCCCCCAACCCTCCTGTCTCCGTGTCCCCCCTCCTTCTGCACCCCCCCTCACTCTGTGAGGTCTGGCTTGTGCAAGGAAGCCTGTCAGTGTCGGGACACGTTGGCCCCATGGCCTGCAGGGGAAGGGGGCCTCTGAGGGACGCCTGCCGTCTGGCCCTCTCCTCAGAGGGCTCCTCTCGCCCCATGCCTCAGGGTCCTGGGCGCTTCCCTTTCAAAGCTGCAGAATTGTCTCCATTCATGCAGCTTGTCTCCTGGAGGTACTGAAAGTAGAGTGAGGGAGGAAGAGGCCCTGACAGCCAGGCTGAGGAGAACCCGGGGCTGAGCTGGCCTATCCGGGCAGGGTGTGGAGATGGAATGGCACAGGCCACTTGGTGGGTGTTGAGTGGGGGTTTTTGCCTGAGGAGGGTGAGGACTATTAGGACCACCTTGGGGACTCCCATGAGCTTGGCTGTGGGCCTCTGTGGAGATGTGGCTCCTGCCCGGCTCCTGGTGAAGGAACCATGATGAAGCCTGACAAGGCCAGGAGCAGGGAGAGACAGCCATGTTCCCAGGGCCAGCACCCACACCACCCTGAGAGTGAGTGCTTCCTTAAATTCTGTGCCCCAGGTACCTCTGTGCCTCACTCTGGTCCTGGCCCTGAAGCCCGAGTCACCTCCAACAGAAAGCCCACCTTGACTACCTTCATACCCTACTCTGAGACTCTTTGGATCCGAGGGACCTCAGAGGACCCCAAATGGAGGAGCTACTCAGTCTGGAGAACTGGGGTCCCCAATTCGTGCTTCAGTAAGTGCAGGCCCTGGGCTGTCGGGCTGGGAAGGGGGTGTGTTGGGTGGAGGACATACCATCTGCCCCCAAGGAGCCTGCAGTTTCATAAGAAGCCAAAGGCTATACTCCAGACCCGCAATGTCCAGTGGAAATGTAGCATGAACTACATGTGTGAGCCATATATTTAATTTTAAATTTCTAGAAGTCATATTAAAAAAGGAAAAAGAAACAGGTAAAATTAATTTTAATGTAGTTTATTTAATCCAATACATCCAAAATATTATTTTAACATGAAAACATAAAACATAAAAAAAATTAATGAGATATTTTACATTTTACCTTTTTTTGTACTGTCTTCAACAGCTATTGTGTTTTACACTGACCGCATATCTTGATTTGCACTAGCCACACTTCGAGTGCTCAGTAGCCACACGTAGCTAGAAGCTAGTGTACAGGATGGCACAGTTCTAGACAATGTGGCTCGGGCCATGGCAACAGCACCTTCATTTCAAGGGGAGAAAAAACGAGATGTGATGCACCAAGGTATGGCAGGTTTGGGGGCGTGGAGAAGGCGTTAGAGATTCCTTCCTGGAGACTTTTCAGTCTGGGTTGGGTCGGGCTGCTTCTCCTCCAGGCAGGTTGAAGGCAGTCTAGGTGGGGGGCTGGTTCCTGAGCTCTGGCCCAGGCCTGAAGTTCTGGAATCCCTCTGTCTGCAGAGCCTCACCTGCTGCCCTGTCACCTGAGAGGCACTGTGACGGAGGGAGCTGAGCGCTGGACTGAGAGTCAGAACGTGCAGGTTCCAGCTGGGCTTTGAACGCTGTGGGATGTGGGCAGGTCATATCCCTGCTCTGGGCCTCAGTTTCCCTGTGGGCAAATGAGGAGGCTGATGGGGGCTTTACACTTTGTTGATTATCAAGGGCACGGAAGAAAATTACTCAACCCTCCCACCTCCCACCCCACACCTGAAATCCCAGGACTCACTGAATGGCGGAGATGAACAGGGATGAACGAGGAGCCCCTGCATGCTTGGGGCAAGCCCGTGGGGCTGCAGCCTAGAGGGCTTCTAGGTCAGCACTCCACCTGCCAAAAGCAATTTCCCCCTCCATACTGGCCTGTCACAGCTTGAGTCAATTCACAGATGTATATCGAACCCTCCGGTGTGCCAGGTCCTCAAAGTACCACTGATCAAGTGGCTCTTGTGGTCGAGCAAGGCATCCTTACCCCACATGTAAATGAAATAATTCCTGAGACATCCCCTTAGCCCACTGCCTGTCTAGCCTGGAGTAGTTGAGCAGATTCATGTACAGATGCAAGCAGGGTTTTGTCCTCAAGAGGCTTGTGATTCAACCTGGAGACTGATTATGCGTGGAAAGTCAACACGCCCACCCATAAGGAGAATGATAAAGCCAAGAGGGTGGAAAGGCCGCCACTGCCCGGGTGGTCAGGAAGGCTGTTGGAGGAGGAGTTGGGATCTGAGCCAGCTTGGAGGAGGCTCAAGTCACTTTAGGGAGGCAGCAAAGGCCCACAGGTGTGAGAACACACCGCATTTGAGCACCCTGGGTAGGACCCCTGACTTGAGCCCACGGTCAGGTCAATAGGGCAGAGAAGAGGCTCTGAGTTTCACAGGGAGAAGCGAGTTGGTCTGGGGAAGATGGAGTTCCAAGGTGAGGAAGCAGTAGCAGGGAGCCACCAATGGTTCCTGAGCAGGAGATTGACATGCATAAGGTGGTGTCTAAGGCAGATGAAGCAGAAGGCACTATGCTTGGAAAGGCAGTGGGTGAGGGGGCAAAAGGCTCCTCTGACACCCTCTGTGACAACAACTAACACTCAAATCTTGTGCAAAACCCTTGCATTCTCCTCATTCAATCTTATTCCAACTCAGTGAAATACACAGAGTGGGTATTGCTGTCCCCATCTTCCAGATAAAGAAAATGAGGTTCAAAGGAATTAATTAATTTGTCCAAAGGGACCAAATTGGAGAATCAAACTCAGGCTCTGTGTATCGAAATCCTGAACTCTTTCCACTATCCCATGTCTTAATGGTACGGTTAAGTGGGGACCCAGAAGGAGAAGACAGATGACCAAAGAAGGCTCCCCAGAGGGATGAAGTATACTCAGAGGAAAGTAGAAGTCACTTGATCTGAGCATCCCTCAGAAGCCTTCACCCTTAAATGCTGATCTGGTGCGTCTGATCCAACTGGTGCTTAAACGCCCAGGCTGGGAGTCAGCAAGGCCTGGGTTCAGGTCTCAGCAGGCCACTTACCTGCTGTGTGCCTTTGGATACTTTACTTAACCTCTCTGAGCCTCAGTATTCTCATCTATAAATTAAGTTACTTGCACACAAGAGGCTTGTAAGGAATGAAGGAGGCCGTTATTATTACAATCCCAGAGAGACCGGTCTCTTGGTCAGTCCCTCAAGTCTAAACTAAGCCAACCCAGTGCTTGATGTGCTGACATCCAAGCCTCCTCCTCCCCCATGATCCACCAGCGCCACCACCGTCCCCCTGTAACTTCTCCCAGTCTCATGCCACCCTGCCTGCCTCAGACCTCCTCTGCTCCCCAGGATGCCCACATGTACGTCCTGTTCCGTGTGGCCCCAAAGAGCAGGGGCTCAGAAGGCATTCCTCCAGTCTGGGAGGGCATCCTTGAAACTGTGCTGAGCCCTGTGAATGCCTAATGACCATGTGAATCATTTAGCAAGAAAAAAAGCCAGACCTTTGCCCTGGCCCTGCTCACAGGTGATGGGGTTAATCGGGAATTCTCTTTCCCTCAGTCAGGGCTGCTGGTAGGGGTCCAGCTCCCCAATGACCTGGGGACACATTAGTCAGTGGTAAGTGGGGCTTTCCAGCCCCTTTTATCCTGTTTACAATACACTGGCTTCCTTTAGACAAAACCCTTCTCCCCCTGCCTTGCTCCTGGCTGTTATGGCTACATGAGACAATTTGCTGATGGACTCTCCCAGGAGGGCAGCTTCCTTGGAGTCCCCTTCCCACCTCCTACAGCACCCAGGGCAACAGCCCCTCCACCTGGTGGGTCCTGGAGGGGGCCACAGATGCTTGTTTTTCTCAGTTCATTGCACCCTCTGAATTCAGAAATGTCATCCTTTCTGTCTGCTCAGCTTTAACCCAAGGGGTTGGGGAGCAAATCCAGACGTGATGAGATTAGGTTTCTCTGGCTTTGGCGTGGGGGTGACTAGGGTTGTTGTTGCTGTCCAAAGCAGAAGCAATCAGAGGTGTCTATTTATCTGAGACAAGGCCCTCTTTGGGTCAAAAAAGGCCTGATGATACAGCAGCTACCTGGAGGGTGGTGCACGACTGCAGCCTGGTCCTAGCCCTCTTCTGCCAGTAACAACCATGGTCAGGCAAGTTCATTTCTCTGAAGTTCAGTGTCCTTGTCTAGAAAACCAGGATGGTGATGCCCATCCTGTCTTCCATCAGGTGGTTATAAGCACAGAATGGGTAACAGTTGTGAAAGTGCTCGAAGAGGAGGCATTTTGTTTATTGCTCTACACTGATTCCAAGTGACTACTCTTTCAGCAAGACTGGCTCCACTGCTGGGGGCAGTTTTTAATCACCTAAAAGTCAACTTTCAAATAATTCTAGGCTTCCAAAATGCCAAGCAGGCAGAACACTTAGGAGGACGAGTTGATGAAATGGAGTCCGTTTCAAGGCAACAGATATTTAATAAGCACCTACCGCACACTGGGCTCTGAGCTGGATGCCGGCAAAACACAGGGATGAAAGACACATCTTCTGCCCTCAGGATCGCGAACAGAGACTTTGGACCCCTGTGACAGTGCTGCTGGGGAGCACTGGTGCTGAGGAAGCATGGGAGAGGGGCTCGGGGGCACTTCCCAAGCAAGGTGTGGCCAGAGCTGAGACCTGAAGAATGAACGAGAATAGGCCAGGCCTGAGACAGAAGGAAGGGTGTCTGAGGCTCAGGGAACAGTGCATGTAAAGGCCAAAAGACACAGAGGCCCTGTGAGGAGAGCTGCGGGATGCGGGAAGTGGCCAAGGGTCAGGCTAGTAAGGAGGGCTCTGTCTGCCAAGACGAGAATGTATTACTGTGCTCTGTAGGCACCGGGGAGCTAGCAAAGGGCTTATCATGACAAGACGTCAACTCTATATTTTAGAAAGATCTTTTGGGCAACATTGAAGAGGATGATTCAAAGGGGAGGGAGTGGCTGAGGAAGGATCGGGGCTCTCATAGTTGAGGAGGGGAATGAGACATATTCACAGCTGGCACCAATTGTGCCAGGTGGCACATGAGCACTGGCACAGGCAGGGCAGACTATAGGGGCAAGGGGAGCTCAGGAGGAAACAGGATTCGAAGGAGCACTGGGGGAGCCACCAGGACAGGGACTGCAATCAGGGGGCAGTGATGGTTTGATAGAAGGAATAACAGAATTATTCTAGTCCGTCTGATTGAGCTGATCAGGGAGACACAACTCATTAATGTGGTTTTGGAGATAAGAATTCAGTTTTATCAAGTTGGACAGACCAAAAATCCTCTTTAAAGGGATGTGTTCCAAGTCCATCACACCACAAAGGGTACAGACAGGCAAACTATGAATTGGTTTGCTAAATCCTGGAAATCTAGAACTATGCAGCACCTTTTGAAGTTCAAATAAAAGGAGAGTGCATGAAGTGACCGTATTGATTTTCCTGAAACACTACTTCATTCCATTACCTGAGGCCCCAAACCCGTCAGATGTTCCCCCTAGTCACAGGGTGGAGGCAAAGCACTTTTCCTGTCCACGGGATGACTGACTCACCATTCTAATCTCATTTTCTTCCACAGCAGAAACCCTCTGCTCTAGCCAAGAGGAGCCATGAAGACTGCCTCCTGGGCACACCTACACCTTTCCAACTTCACCTCTCTGCCTGCCAGGAACGCACTATGTCTGCCTCTCCATACACCTTCATCCAGCTTGTACTTCAAGGTCCCACTGAAATCCCATCTCTTCTGGAAAGTCTTCCTTCATCATCATAATTCAAAAGGATCTCTTCCTTCCTGCATTCTGATGGAACTTAATTGTCCTTACTACTCACTGATACACTGTCTAGCACTGTTCCATTTTTATAAGCCCTGTACCCTGTCACCCCAACTAGATGATAAATTCTTTGAGGCTGGTATCTATTGCTGCATAACAAACTACCCCAAAATTTAGTGGCTTAAAATTCATCCATTTTACTATATCTCCTGATTTCATGGGACAGGAATTCAGGCAGAGGCTCAGTTGGACAATTCTTCTATTTCATGTGGAGTCTACAGAGGTCACACAGTGAGATTCAGCTGGCAGATAGACTAGCGTGAAGGGTACAAAATCTAAGCCTGACATTTAAGATCCCCATGATCTGGCTCCAATTTTCCTTCTAAACCTATTATTGCCCCAAGCATGCTAAACCCAGCCAGAAGAGATCCATGTTCTTTCCCCATTTGCCTTTGTTCAAGTGCTATTCCCTTAGCCTCAAATGCCCTCCTTTTCATCTAGCTGTCATGGAAGTATCGAGTACTAACTGATTGCGCCACTGGTGCTCTGACCACCTCTTCATCTCTACTAGGCCCAATACAATAAATGTTTACAGAATGATTAGTATATGCAAGACACTGGGTCTCACTCTGTTATCCAATCATATCTCACCATAACCTCAAACTCCTGGGCTTAAGCAATCCTCCTACCTCAGCCTCCTGAGTAGTTAGGACTACAGGCGTGCACCACCATACCCAGCTAATTTTTATAAAATTTCTTGTAGAGATGGGGTCTCCTTATGTTGCCCAGGCTGGTCTTGAATTCCTGGCCTCAGAGATCCTCCCACCTCAGCCTCCCAAAGCACTGGGATTATAGGCATGAGCCACCACACCTGGCCTCTATTGATTCTACTCATGCTATTAAGCCCATGAACCCTTCTTGCTCCTACCCACCTACCCAGGAAAATGGTACTTAGTATCAATTGTAGTATATATTCTACTTAATAATGTAGCTTGAGGGTATGATTAGCTCTCCCAACTGACTGTGAGAGATATGGGAGATTTGAGAGCTGTGTCTTGCTTGTATTTGTACCCCCAGTACCTGTGCATGGTACACAGTAGATGCTCAACAAACATTAGAATAAGTGGAAAAATTAATTTTAGGGAAAGAATGTACATGGGTGGACAGTCTCTTGGGACACAAAACTGGGTGGGATCCAGGATACAGGAAAATAGAAGCATCAATTTGTCAAAGGAAAAGGAACATCTCCTCCCTTGGGAGGAAATGCAGATAAGCCCAGCAGGATAGAAATGGGATAGCCTATGTGGAAAGGCAGAAGTGTCCAAATCCAAGTCGCAACTCAAATGCCACCCTCTTCATTAAGTTGTTCCTGAACCTCCTCCCACAGTCCACCCCAGCTGAGCTCAATCTTTGGATCTTTTTGGATTTTCTACCTTTTAAAATGTTTATTCGTATTGTCAAATAAAATTTGTACAAGGCCATCGGTTTGGACTCAGCTCCCGCACTGGGCCCAACAGAACAAACAAAAATGGACTTACTCATGCTGAAGTTTCACACTACCAAGCCAAAATTAAGCTATTTATTTGATCTTCCAGAAAATCGAGAAAGAGAGAGAAAATAACCATATCCCCCATGATAGAACCCTCTGCTTTAACCTTTACAGGTAAAATAAATTCTAAACCACCAATCTGCTTCTTCCGTTTCTGCTGTTCTCAGCCCTTTCCTGTCTATAAAGCCATCCTCCTGTGCTCAGCTTACTGGAACATTCATTCTATTTTTATAGAATAAGGTATTGCCCAGTGCTAGAATCACAAACAAAAGCCAGTTAACATCTATAGCTAAATTTGTTGTAATTTTGTCTTTTGACAGGATACATATCTTACTTCCTTTCCTAGATCGCAAACTCTCTGAGGGCAGGAGGAACCCGGTTTTCCCCAGATCACACATAACACATAATTACCACCCATTCAATGTGGGGTTACTGGGTGGAAAAATAGGAACGGGGCGAGATGGGCAGGCGAGTGAGTGGACAAATTGGAGACAGAAAAATCTTGTGCCAGGGAATCCAGTGAAGAGCGAAATCTCCAGACCCACAAACGGCTTAAAGCGAAGTCCAGCAGGAACCCGCCCCTCTCCGCACCGCAGGTAGAGCAGGGACCCGCGGTTTGCCTTCAATTTTGCTCTGAGGACCTCTCGTCAGTACCCCGCGACTGTCCTTTCCAATGCCTGAGTCAATCCTGAAGCTAGCCTTAGGCAAAAACCTACACCTTCTTAGCCTCCATGTGAGGCCAAGCCTCTGACTACACTTATCCTTCCGTTGCCGGGTCTCGTTTCTCGTTCCCCTTCTCCGATCTCGCAACCGCCGCCAGTAAGGCGCGCGTGTGGGCAGCCCTGGAGGGCAGAGGAGGAAGGGTCCTGCGACCGGAAACCGGAAGCCGGAAGGGGGGCTGTGAGGACGTGTTCCGAGGAAGCCAGAGCCGGGGCCGGCGCGGCCGGCGATATGGAGCCGCTGTACCAGCAGACGCACAAGTGAGGGCCGCGTAGGGGAGCGGGCGGGGGCTAGGCTGGGCGAGGCCGGCCCCTGGGGCTGGGGCCTCAGACGTCTGCCGCTGTAGAGGCCAAGTCCTTCTGCCGGGGCACTGCCGGGGGCGGCTTGGAAGTGCTCGATCCCTGGCAAGGTGGCTCGGTCAGCCGCGGACGGTGGGTCCAGCCTGGGGCCCAGAGGCGTAGGGCAGAGGGCTGCTGAGGTCTGCAAGTCCGTGATTACCTGCTAGGTAGACTGGGTGAGGGGAAAACCGTACCTACATTTTGTCCAGCACCTGCCAACTCGGTGCTCTCGGTTGGTAGAGCTGGTGGGGAGACACGGTCCCTGCCGATAGGACTTTACTGTTTAGTTGGACAGTCAAGGCACGTACGAAAAAAGTATTTTTATTCCTGTTTGATTTATACTAAAAGCTGTATTTATATGGTACAAAGAAATTGCTGTACAAATAGTATTCATTATTATTTCTTAATCATATCTGGTTACAGGTTACCTTTAAGGAAATCAGATTTGGGTTTAGCTTCTCATAACTTAAATTCCTTGGTAGTGTCCTTTATTCATATTGTCCTGCGTTTTTGGAACTTGCTGAGATATGTTGTTGGGTATGGTAATAGGGGCCATACTTACCCTAATTTTTTTGAAAAAGTTTTTTTAATGATTTGTTTTTTATTGTAAAATATACACACAATATAAAATTTACCATTTTAATCATTAAGTGTACAATTCAGTGACATTAAGTACATTCACAATTCATATCACTACTATCTATTTCCAGAACTTTTTCATCATCCCAAACAGAAACTCTGTACCTATTAAACCACTAACTCCCCATTCCTCCCTTCCGGAGCCCCTGGTAACCTCTTCTACTTTCTGTCTATAAATTTACCTATTCTACGTACCTCATGTAAGCGGAATCATACGGTGTTTGTCCTTTTGTGTCTGAATTATTTCACTTAGCATAATGTTTTTAAGGTTTATCTATGTTGTAACATGTATCAGGATTTCATTCCTTTTTATGACTGAATAATACTCCATTGTATGTATATACCACATTTTGTTATCCATTCATCTGTTGATGGGCACTTGGGTTGTTTCCACCTTTGGCTATTGGGAATAATGCTGCTGTCAATTCTGGTATACAAATATGTTTTAGTCCCTGTTTTCAATTTTTTGAAGTATATACCTATCCTATTTTAAGAACTTTAAAATTTATGCTATGGTTCTGTTCTGATGAGAACACTTAAAATCACACTCCCAGGGTTTGGAAATGAAATTAAAATGGGCACTCAGCCTTCCTAATGAATTGACCAAAAATGAAATGTTTTGGAGCATTAGGAATAAGAGGATGATGGTCCTCTTTTTTATTTTCTCAGTTGATGGGTTTCTTTCTTTTTACTGTGGCAATGAAGTATTTGATTTAGGTGAGTGAAAATACAAAACCTACTTTGTAATGACAGAATTTGCTTTTATACTGGGGAGCCCTCTTCTCATATAAATATTATAGGAGGGGACTTAAAACTAGTCTGTGAGTCATTGGGAAAAGGAATGAAACAGAAAATTATGCTCATGTTACTAAGAAAGGGCAGATCTTTTACAATAGCAAGGTACAGTTGGCTCATAGTGCCTTAACATTAATCTGTTATGTGTGGTCTTACCTGGTTAGTTAATTTGATTTAAGGACGTTGCCTAGGAGACCAGGGACCCAGTTTATTTTCAAGAATAATTTTGTTCAGAGAGTCTCAGATTGTACCCGTTATTAGTGCAGCAGGTAGCTAACTGCAGAGAAATCTGTGTAGCTCAGAAGAGTAATACTAAATGGTGTCACAAATATTTGTGGAGTGTAGATGAACTACTTGCCTCTGCAGGCCTCCAACAACCCACTCAGATTCTAGCAGGGTTTGCCACCTTTTTTTGTCAAGGACCGGATAATAAATACTTTATGCTCTGTGGGCCTTACAGTCTCTGTGGCAACTGCTCAACCCTGCTGTTAATAGCGGGAAAGCAGCTGTATACAATAAGTAAATTAATTGATGTGCCTGTATTCTGATAAAATTTTATTTGTAAAAACAAGCAGTGGGCCAGTTTTGCCCCACCACTATTTATGCCCTCTACTACCTAGTCACTCATTCATTCCGTGAGTATTTGTTGAGCACCTTCTTTGTGTTGGGTACCATTCTCGGTGCTGGTAGTACGGCTCTGCCCTCAAGGAGTTTACTTTCTTTTATACTGCGATATGTTACTGTCTGCCTTTCCTCTCAAGTACCGAACCAGGAGTGGAAGTTCTGGTTCTAGACTTCCTTGCTTTGTTTTCCTCATCTGTAAAATAGTAGTTTGGGCTGGTCAAACTGTAAGGCTGCTTTCAGCTCCATAATACTGGTGATTGAGTGTCTTTCAGAGGAAACACATGGAGTCCTGTGAGCACCAGCAATTAACTTCTGCAACTTGCAGAAATTAATGGTTGTAGCTGAGTTGACACAACAGTAACTGAACATATTAATTTTACTGGAACTTTGAACCCAATTTGTGATTATCTCTTGTCATGTTCTTGAAAGTACATCGGAATTAGATCAACATTTTAAAGTTACATATCTTGAAAGGTCCTGATCTGAACAATGAATGAATTAAGAAAAGATGAAAAACAGAGTAAACATTTTACACTTAAATAATATTTCATTAAGGTGAACTTTATAGAGAAGCTAATAGCCAAGCTTCTATTTTTGAGAGCCCAGTGGTTGTAAAGGTGCTCACATTTGTTCCCTGTGTAGTCCAAGATTAGTCCCCTGTCCTGGAGCTTATCTCTAGAGATTCTGACTCAGTAGGTCTGGGGCACAAGAAGCTCTATATTTAACAAGCTGTCCAGGTTATTTTGATGAGCATCTGGGTTTAAGATCTATTGCATTATCTCAAGACCAATTTTTCCTTTTTCGATTTTGCCCTCTGATGGGGTAAAGGCTAAATGTAGAGAGGCAAAGTGGGTGAAATGAAAATGACCAGGTGGTTGCCACTACTTTTAAGTAAAGTAAAAGAGCAAACTTATATGATGCTGTGTAGGTTACACAGCATTTTTGTATGTATTTGGATTTATAACCCTTTAAATAATTGTTACTACCCCTGTTTTACAGTTGAGGAGACTGAGGTACCAAGGAGTTAAATGACTTGCTCAATGTCCCTAAGCTTGTACATAGTACAACTAGACTTTCAACCCAGATCTTTTAACTCCAAAACCTTGTTTCCTGCTCTCAGTGGCGAGAGGCAGCATGGATACAAAGTGGGTGTGTATTATGGGGGGCAGGTATACTTTCATAGACTTTTAAAAAGCAGTTGCATTTTAAAATTCTTCCTACATCTTCTCTGAACCTTTTTTAAAAACAGCAACAGTGACCCTTGCTTTCTTGCTAATAATTCGCTGCTTGGTTATATTGTCACCCAAGCCCAACATGGACCATGCTAGACAGGGCTAAAATTTCTTTTTTCTAATGTCTACATTCCCAAGTCATACTTGAGTATCTATCACCTGTTCCTTATTGGCTTTGAGTGTGTTGTCTGAATTCCCAGTTCAGTTTGAAACCGATTTTTTACTTGGCATATTAGTAGTTCCCACCCTGCCATTCATACTTGCTTTGTTGTATTACATTTATTTCCTCTTAGCATGAAATGTAGAGATTGAAATCACTTTATTAGCTGTATCTTCTCTAATTTATTCAAAGCAAATAGAAATTGGATGGGAAAAGTCAGTGGATTATGGGCCTGTACAAAAGTGCTTTGATGAACATCCCTATCATATATGTCTCCTCCTTAATATATGCCAGAATCTCTCTAGGACATATTTCTAGAAGTGGAATGCTGCGTCATAGGATAGATGCATATTTGATTCTGCTAGTTATTACCAGAAAGCTATTAAAGTGTTTTACCAATTTATAATCCTAACAGCTATGTATGAGAGTTCTAGTCTCCCTATATCCTTATCAGTGTGTATGTTCTCAAACTTTAAAATATTTGTCAGTTTGATGGGAAAGACATGATGTCATTGTTTTTTGGGGGTTTTTTGTTTTTTGGTGTTTTTTTTAGAGATAGAATCTCACTCTGTCCCCCAGGCTGGAGTGCAGCACGATCATAGTTCACTGTAACCTCCAACTCCTGGGCTCAAGTGATCCTCTTGCCTCAGCCTCCCAAGTAGCTAGGACTACAGGCACATAACATGAGGCCTGGCTAATTTGTAAATTTTTTGTAGAGACAGGGTCTCACTATGTTGCCCATGCTGGTCTTGAACTCCTGGCCTCAAGTGATCCTCCTCTCTCAGCCTCCCAAAGTATTGGGATTACAGGTGTGAGCCACCGTGCCTGGCCAATGTCATTGTTTTTAATTTGTGTTTTCCTAGTAAAGTTGAGTGTCTCCATATGTTTTTTGACAATTTGGGTTTCCTTTTTTGTCATTTGCCCATTCCCCATCTTTTTAAAAAATTGCTGTTTGACTTTTCTTATTGATTTTGTAGCAATTCTTTATATATTCTGGACATCAATCCTTTGTTATCTGCTGCAGATATCTTCCAGTCTATGCCATCTTTTTGTTCTTTTTTATGGTACCTTTGGTGTAAAGAAATTCTTTGTTTTACTGTAGTCACATTTATCAGTCTTTTCTTTTGTGGTTTGTGGGTTTTGGGGGGTTAGTTTTTGTCTTATTTAAGAACTCCTCCTTTAACCTGAGGTCATTTATGTACACCTGTATTTTCTTCAGAAAGTTCGAAAGCCTTTCTTTTTACATTGAGATTGTAAACCATCTTGAGTTTATTTTTGTGTGTTACCTGAGGTGTCTTTTTTTCTATACGGATAACAAATGGAGCTGTCAGCATTTATTGTAGTCCATTCTTTTCCAACTGGTTTATGTCACTAAGTTCCCAAATACGTGGGACTGCTTCTGGCCCCTATCCTTTCCTCTTGGGTCACGAGTAGGGCTTGTCTTTCCTTGTCCATTTGTACCTGCACTGCTACTATGTTGTTTTAATTATTGTGGCTTTATAGTAAGTCTTACTAGCAAATGGGACAAGTCATTCCTCCTCATACTTCTTCAGAGTTGTCTTGGCTATTCTTTGTCCTCTTCCTCCCCACCTTCTTATTGTATTGCTGTTCCTGTTGATAAGGCCACCACCTTTCAGATTTGCTCTGTTAAGTCACTGAAAGTTTACTCACAGCCTACATCCAGCCTTCGGTAAAGCCAGAATTCTCCTTCCCATGGGTGCCGCCGCCTGGCCCTCTGTAGCTGTTCCCACGGTTGCCCTGATCCAGATGTCGGGTACCTCACGCTGCATTCCTTCTTCAGCCCCCGCACCTTCGCATCCCCCATCCCAGAGTATCCTGGGCTTACCTTACTGAAGCAGCAGTCTGGTCTCTCCGACTCTAGTAGTGATTTCTAGTTGCTTCTCAGGGCTGCAAGTCTTGCCTAGGAGCACCCTCCGGAGTCATTTGACAGCTGGCCTACCTTCTTCTGGTGCCTTAGGTCATGTTTAGAGGCCACAGGGAAGCCCTGGAAAAGATCAGACACAAGCTGAAACCAAATTTGGGTACCTGGCTGGCATTGGTAAATTTGGGGTCACAGTTTGTAAAGCTCACAGTGGAGGAGGGTAGCTCACCTTTCCCTCCAGGGTTGGGGCTGATGTGAGAGCTCAGCAGGCCCCCTTCACGGGGGCTCTCATGTGGGGAGACCTCCACCATAACCACCAGGACGCAGTTGTTAGGACCAGCACAAGCAGCATCCCAAGGACTGATCGTGGGGGACCACTAGGAAAGGTTCTAAGGGCAACCTTGGCCAAGCCCTGGGAAGCCTCTAAAGAGGGCTCTAAGGCCTGATGTCTGGGACCATGCCAGAGGTTCAGGGTACAGTGTTGCATTTCCAAATGACATGGCAATCCCTTCGCATTGCCAGGGAGAGATGTTTACCAAACAGGAGATCCTATCTTTCAAGGCCTTCCTCTGCATGGCTTCCTCCAACTAATCACCTCATCTCCCTCTCCCCTCTGACCTGACTCTCTTGCAAGCAGGCCCGCCTGCTTATAGTCCACATGACATGTCTTGCATGCCTTTTTCATACCTTTTTTCCCCGTATCTTCCTTCATTAAATTATTTCTCCCTTCTTCAAAGTGATGCTCAGAACTCCCTCTGTCCCCAAAACTCCCAGCTCACTCTTTCCCGGCCCCAGCCCTTCTGTTTGCTTTTGCCTTTGCTCACAGCTGTACATCACTCCTCAGCTTTCTGTTTGTTTACACTGATGTGTGTGGGTTTTCTCGGAAATCTTCCCGGGGCTTTTTCGTGTCTATCTGGCCTGTCATTCCTAATTACATTGTTTCTCAGGGACAAGGATTATCTCTCCCTTGCCCTTTGACTCTTCCTAATACAGACTGGTGCTCAGCACATTGGGTCATAGAACAGAGTGTAGGATTGGCCGGGTCCAGTTTGAGGTTTATCACTTGCTGTGTGACCTTGAACAAGTTACATAACCTTTCTGGGCCTCAGTCTTATAAAATGAGGATGATAATAGTAGTTTCCTCATAGGGTTATTGACTCAGCTGTGTATCTTGGACATGGTGAGCACTCAGTAAATGCTGCCTATCAATATTATTATTAATATTAGTGTTAAGGTATTAGAAACCATGCCAGAATGTGTGGCCTAAAGTGCCACATAGAAATTTTACAGTTCAATGATGCTGTCAATTTAAATCACTTACGTGTTGGCATCAGGAAAATTGTCTTTCCTGACTGAAGCGCTGTTGATTACTCCGGTCTCACTCATTTCCTCCCTCTTCCTTTGATAGGCAGGTCCACGAGGTCCAGTCTCACATGGGACGCCTGGAGACGGCAGACAAGCAGTCTCTGGACTGTGAGTAATTAACTGTGGGGACCAGAGTCCTTTCTCTGATGACACGGTGCTGATGGGCTGGGTTTCCTGACTGTGCTCTGCCTCGGGGGCTTAATGATTCAGCGTGGAGTAAGTTTTGTTGTTAGGGTGGACAGAAAGACCCCATGGCAAAGTCACTGATTTCCTGATTGTGCCCTTTAGAATCCCACAAGTCTTATCCCCCATTACCCCTCCACTCAACCTGACATGGCCCTGTGGGAACGGCAGCTCTTTCCTCCATCTGTCTTAATCTAATTACCTAGTCCTTAGAGGAATGTAGTCCATAAAAATTCAGAGATGTTTAACTGGAATTGGCCATTTCTTCTGAGCTGAGAACTGTGGCTTTTTAGGAGGATTATTCAGAAACAAAGAGCAATATTAATTAGTTTAGTTCCCACAGCATGGTTTCTTCTGGGAAGCATGCTGTTTTTTGGTTTTTGGATTTTTTTCTATTCCAAGAAAAGGTCCTTTTTCTGAGTCAGCCGTACAGACGCCACCTGCAGGGGCCATCTTCCCCCCTCACCGCTTGCCTGTCGCCAGGCCCTTTCCTCCTGTCCTCTCATGTCTCCTGTCACAGCTTCAAAAGCATCTTTTCTCTTGGTTCTGTACCCACCTCGTTCTAATCTAAACTGCCTTTGTTAGCTGTGGGCGCAAAGGCCTAGAAGGGGCAGTGTCACTGCTGTCACTTTATGGGACAAAAAGCTGTCTGGATGCTTTCTTTTGTGCACAGTTTAGCTTCTTTGTTAATTGGACTTTGTTTGCCTTCCCGGCAATCTCATTGTTATATGATTAGAAATGGAAAAGAGGTCATTTGGACTGTCGTATCAAAAGGGATAAGGAAAATGACTGTATTTATCATATCTTTTTACCTCTGTGGATTCTTTCCTGGGCCTTCTCTAGTTGGTCTATTTTGGGGACTCCAGGATCGTTCAGCCCACCCATTCTTATAGGAAGCCTAAGGGAATGCTTCTCTCTACATTTCACATTCTAACTTTTCCTTTCCTTTGTGCTTTTTTTGTTAACTTCATTACTGTAGGGAATTCAACTGGCAGTCTTTTTACTAGGTATTTATAATCCATATCTGAGAACAGTCACAAAGGAAAAGAAACCTATATCAGAAAATTTAGCTTAAAATGTTTATTTGGCCAATCTTTAAATGTTCATTTTATTTTCTAAAGATAGGAAATTTATTTCTACAGATTTACCTTTAGCTTTTTTTAAACATTGGTATTAACAACTATATATGTGTTTTTAAGAAACATTTACAGTATACCTTGAATTTTTTTCCATTCATTAGTGTATACATTTTTCTCCTTTTGAAATATGTATTTTCTACTTTATTGGATATGGAAAAAATATATGTGATTTATCATTCTAATTTAAGTTCACTGTCTCTTTTCCAGCAATTATACTTTTTTCTTTTTTGTGCAGTAGTAGAAAACGAAATCCAAGCAAGCATAGACCAGATATTCAGCCGTCTAGAGCGTCTGGAGATTTTGTCCAGCAAGGAGCCCCCTAACAAAAGGCAGAATGCAAAACTGTGAGTACTGACCTCTGACATGGCTCTGATACCCCAGTTCCGTCAAGATAGGCCTTTCTCCCAGGGGAGGCTGTAGAATATTCTGCAACATTGAAAAACTGAGACTATGCAAAGATCAAGTTCATCAAGTTCCCCAAAAGGGTGCAGTTGTATCTGAGTGATACCCCCTTAAAATAAAAAGCCTGTGAGGTTTGTGGCACAGAAGCCTTGTGACCCCTTAGCTCTTTGGTGTCATTTTGAAATTTTGCCTCCAATTCTTTTTTCTGACCAGATCCATGGCTACTTGAAGCCTAATGCGGCCGAGAAGTTTTGCTCTGCTGTTTGGCTCCCACTGGGTTCTTCTTGGGTTGAAATGAAATCCTGATTTTAATCACTTCAATCAGTCTATTTATAATGAAATACTGATCTAATGTTTGATACTCCACCACGAAATTAAAATGAAACCACCCATACCACCTCCACCCCCAGCCCCTGCTTCCAAAAGGTTTATGAAACTTCACTGATGCTTTACCCCAAAGATGCCCTTGGGCTTCTTCCAGGGGAGTGATACAATCCATAGAAGGTCAGGAAGAGGTCATCGAACCTGCTTCCTGTCACCTGTTCCCTGTCATGCATCCAGAATCAGAAACTGGCAGATATTTAAGTAAAGCAGCTAGAATCTTGTGTGCTACAACCTCACTTTTACCACAAGCTACTACTTTACTGTCAATACCATTGATCAAAATTAGATCTCTTGGGGGATAGTGTGGGGTGGTGCAGGGAGAAGTAAGGAAACATCGTCTTTCCTGCATACACAGCCTGGCTGCCTCAGATTGTGCTGCCCTGGGTTCCTGGAATTTAATCTTTCTCTCCATCAATTGTAGTCGTGTTGACCAGTTAAAGTATGATGTCCAGCACCTGCAGACTGCTCTGAGAAACTTCCAGCATCAGCGCTATGCAAGGGAGCAGCAGGAGAGACAGCGAGAGGAGCTTCTGTCTCGCACCTTCACCACTAATGTAAGCCAGGCACATGGTAGGGGTCTGTAGTCACTTGGCATATTGTCGGGGCTGGAGCTCAGGTCTCTGAGCTTCATCTTTTTCAGGGGTGTCTGAAGCCTACTGATGAGAAGGAAACCAACTGAAAATGACAGTGGTCTTTGTGCATTGCCACAGATGCTAGATCCAGACAGGCAGTCTCTTTCTCTAACACACAAACCTGAAGAGGAAGCAGTTAAATTGAAGAAATGGGCAGGGGTGAAAATTACCTGGTTGGATGGGTCCGATGCAGAGAGGTGGAAGTTCACATGGTAGAAATGTTTTTCTCATCAGATAGAGACAGATGCACATGGTAGAAATGTTTTTCTCATCAGATAGAGACAGATGATTAGAACTTAGACCATTTGTAGAGAAGGCAGCATTTCAAAGCTGCCTTCGGGCAGTTGCCATTGTGCCGTGTATGTGTGTGGTTCCAGTGTCAGATGCATTAAAATGTTTTTGCCCTTAGTCTGAACAGCAGTTTGGAGGAATTTGTTAACAGATGTTTAGGGTTAGATGGACTGCTTGACTTGAATCTGTTTGAAAATGTGTTGGTTTGCATGTTTGATTTCTTAGAACACATTGTCCCTGCCCTTTAATTGCAATAGTATCATTTCCTGCTCGTGGTTGTAGAACATACTGGCCTTTCTCTGTGTCCTGCATGACCTATTCCACCAAATGAGATGGGTTTTGGTTTTTTTGATTTTGTTTTTTACAGAGAGGTTTATTTTCTAAGAGACTTTGGTTTTCTAAGGCTGTCATTAGAATTCATATCATTTCCCACTTTGCAGATGTTTAACTCTTGTTGCTGCATCCGTGCTTTGCAGTAAATTTCCCCAAGTGTTTCAGAATGTGCCTACATAGTTTTTGTTTCTCCAGAGGAAGCAGTCAAGTCCAATGTTTAACAATTCAAAAATGTAATGAACTATAAGACACACTAAGAGATGTTGTATGGGCTTTTGATGTTTATGATGTTGTATTCGGGCCTTTTTTAGGGCAGGGATGATTGCTCAGGATTATTTTTGTTTTTGCCAAAATAACAATGTGCATACAATGGACCCTCAGTAAACATTGACTTGCCAAATGAAACTTATTCCTGGTCATTCTATGATCTGGAGCCATAATACATTTTTCTGAGAGATAATCAGGCATACCTTTTCAGATGGGAGGGTAAGAAAGATTTGTATATAAATGGCGTTCAGTAACTGTTTGTCAAATAAATGAAGAGAAGTCTCTAATTGATTCTTTCAAACTCTGGAGTCTTTGACCCCAGTGAGCGTTAGCTGTATGCAAAACACTATTTAAGGTGCTAAGAGTAAAATGTATGAGAAAATTACAAGACGTGATTCCTACCTGTGAGAAGCTCCCATGTTAGCGGGGGCGATTGAAACATACACATGAAAAATGATCCTGAATTTGACCAGCAAAGAAAAGATGGTTCAACCTCTTTGTGACAATTGAAACGGCACTGCTTGGCTATTTGTAATCGTCTGAAGGCAGGAAAGCAAAGAGAACACCATTACAGCTGATAATGACTTGCTCCTGTCTACAGGCCACTTTCAGTGTGAAATTAGAGACACCAGGACTGGTCTTGCTGTTTCTCCCTACAGTACAGTTAAGAGGGCAGGCCTTGCACTCAGTACCCAGATTCTTGCCCTGCTGACTTCTTACCAGCTGTGTGATCGTGGAAAAGTTTCCACTTCTCTGGGCCTCAGTTTCTTCATCTGTAAAATGTAGATAATTAGAGTAACTATTTCAGAGGGTGGGGATTCGGTGAATTTAGGGTGATGAGCCTGTGAAGCGGAAAGCACTTGATCAGGTTTAGTTTTTTCTCTCTTCATTTCTTTAGCAAACTTTTCTTGCCTGCTCAGGAGAATAGTCTCATCCTAAGCACTGCTAGGCCTTCAATAGAAAGCACAGTTTTTTCTATCCTTGGTCAGTCTCAGTCTACTTGGGGAGATAAGCTATAGATAAAATAGCTAAAGAACAAAAGCAAACATTTAATACTGCTTTAAGGGGAAGCCAAGTAAAGGAACATTTGGAACAAGCTAGATTAGTGAGTAGTCAGAGAAAGCCTTCAGGAGAAATCCAATGAGGTCTTGAAGGAATAGTTTTTCCCAAGTGGGCATAATGATACAGAGGCAGGAATTAAGAATACTTGTGTAGTAGAACTCATTTGGAGGTGACAAATCTGAGGCAAGTCCCTCCTCTTCTGTGTGAACAGAGGCCACCCCAGCTTTTTGCTTTTTCTTTGTTAGGTTCCTCTGATTCTTGCACCATTTCCTCTGGCTGTTCTTCTGGCTTGGCCTTGGCCTGGGGTAGTCAGACTCCAGGAGATGACTAGGGAGGGAAGTTAATCAAGTGCCTGCATTTCTTTCACAGGACTCTGACACCACCATACCAATGGATGAATCACTGCAGTTTAACTCCTCCCTCCAGAAAGTTCACCACGGCATGGATGACCTCATTGGAGGCGGGCACAGTATTCTGGAGGGACTGAGGGCCCAGAGACTGACTTTGAAGGTGGGGTCCCTACTGGGGGACAGGGAGAAGGCCTCTTGCTTTGCCCTCATCCAACAGTTTGGTACCTGTGTTTACATTTTGATTACATGTCCCCAAATTTTGATGTTTTGATAACAAGACAGAGCCCTTGAGTTTGGGATCCTTCCTGTTGGAGTTGAGTTACTGTGAGCCTAAAAGTAACCAGTTCCTTTGCCAGTGCTTGGAACAAACCATAAAGTGGCCTCTCTTGGTTTCAGTCATGAAAGCGACTGTTACTAGAAGGGGAACCAATAATAGGTTGAGAAATTCTATATAGAATCTACTCTTGTACGAATGAAGACCTGGCTATAGTTTGGTACCTTGCTGTAAGGTGATTTTCCCTTAGGGTCCCTCTTGTGGACTGCCTTATAACTAAGACCTTTTTGTACTTTAGTAATTGAATTCCCATGGGTGGGGTCTTAGGGCTGCCTGGTTGATTGCAGTAGAGCACATGGTGGTGATCCCCAGTGACTCTTAGCCACAGGTATTCCTAGAAGCCCTGCACCGTTGGCACAGCTGAGACTCCAGCCCCTGGGAGTGGTTTACAGAAACATTACACAGACTCTGATGTCAGACACGATGTTTCAGCCTCAACCCTTTTCCTGTATCAGCCCTAGTGGATAATGGGGTGTGGGCTCTGCCTGTTATCAGGGCGTGGTTCCCTGTGAACGAAGCACTCCCAGCCACTGAGCTGTGAGAAACAGTCACTCGGAAGTGTGAGCTTTATCTTAGTTTTTGTTGGACCATGGTGAGCCTGTCAGCTCCGCAGGACTTCGGTACATTTCTGAACAGCCCCTGCCGTCTTTACCGGGGAGAGGGTCAGGCAAGTGCAAGTGACACTCACCTCCTGTTGACAGTTTCGGTGTTTCAGATGGCCTGGAAGGGTGGTCTCTGGCAGCCTGCTGGGCACGCCCCTTTCATAAGAGCCACCTGCAGTGATCTGAACTGATACATGTTGATTAGCCTGCCCTCTCTTTAGGAAACTGCTGCTCTCCTTCCATATCTCTGAAAAGCAGTAGAGCCCTTTTAGGACGACACTCTGTGTCGCACTGATGAAGAGCCAGTGGGGGTTAGAGCTGATTGTTAAGGCACATGTTAGCTTCCTGCTGAAGTCTAGCAGCACTGAGGAGTCCACGCACCTCCCGCCACCCACTCTGTTGTCAGAGGTGAAGTGCTGGGAGGCTGGTGAGGTGCTCGGGGCTTGAGACCTGAGGGTTCTAATTCTGTTTCTTCCGCGCACCTACTACTGCCTGGCTTTGTCGCTTGATTCCCTCCACCGGCTTCCCACCCCACCTCTGTCAGGGAACTTTCTGCCTAAACCATTTGAAAGGAACATAGGAGAGGGCATGAAGGAGCTAGGCTGAAGCGCCCTGATGTGGGCCAATTTGTGGTAGAAAATGAATACACTTTTTGACATTTATGGTCATTTTTAGGGGATTTAGAAGCTTGATCCTTAACCTCACATGGTCATAAAATAATCTGCACATTCAGAGCCAAGCAGGACTTCAGCAAGAGCGTAATTTTTACTGTCGCCATTGTGGAAAGAAAACATTTCTCTGGTTCCCTCTGACAGCAATCACGTTTGACCTGAGATCTGTCTTGATGAGGCTTGTGAATTGTTGTCTGGGTGGGATGTAGGCTTTGAATTCCTGTCCATAGTGCCTCATGTTGTTCTCACTCTCCCCTCCCCACCCCCCCGCCTCTTCTCAGCTGCTCATTAATGTGAGTTCATTGAAAAAATGGATGTGGGGGGGGCATTAGGTTAGATGCCATCCACGCAAGTGCAGTTGGTGTCGTGTGTAGGAGTAACTTGGGGTCTGCACAGCATTCATATATACATGCTACTTCATGAGAAATTAGACACGCCTAAAGATGAAAATGGAAAGCAGTGAGGAAGGGCAGGCTGAATGGTTTGGGCTTTTGGTTTAGGAATAAAATGCCCTTTTGTTTTGGTGATGGGTGACATTTATATAAGGGGTTTAAGGTCATTGTGTTGGTGTTTCTGTCTTTCCGTCTTTTCCCACTTCAAACCCTCTCGTAAACATGGACTTCGACCCACATATTATACTCAGTAGATTCCCCAAAGATTCTACTCTACAAAGTGAACAGGTTGGTAACAAGGATTATTGGAGCTAGGGAGCCAAGAAAAAGGGTTTTGATGTTACCTTTTTAAAATATAAAATATTTTAATTTTAAATATTTTTATTGAGGTATAATTTACATAGAGTGAGATATACAGATCTTATTTGTACAGTTCAGTGAATTTGGACAAATGCATACAGCTTTTACTGATATTCCTATCAAAGTACGGACCATTTTCATCACCCCTGAAAGATCCCTCATAACTCTCTCCCAGTCAGTCAACCCCTTTCCCCCGGGCAACCACTGTTCTGATTTAGTTCACCATAAATTAGTTTTGCCTGTTATTGAACTTCATATAAATATATTCGTCCTACTCTTTTGTGTGTGGCTTCTTCCTCTCAGTAATGTTCCCAAGGTTCATTCACACTGTTGCATGTTTAGTTACATGTTGGTAATTAGGTGCTCTTTATTGCCCAGCAGTATTCCATTGTGTAGATATATTAATATTCTCCTATGTGTTTCTCTAGAAGCTTTATTGTAGTTTTGGCTTTTATGTTTAATTCTATGATCCATCTCAATTTTATACTATATATGAATTGAGGTTCATTTTTACACACATATGTATATGTGACATATATGAGACATATGTGTATTATATGCTACATTTATGTAATATATCGCCAGTCATTCCAACACCATTTGTGGAAAAAACTTTTCTTTCCCTTCTGCATTGCTCTGGTACCTTGATCAAAAATCAGTTGACCATATGAGAGTGAATCTATTTCTGGTTGATGTTGTGTTCTCTTGGCGCGACGAAGAGAACATCTGTTGGTAAAGCCCTATCTCCTGATGACAGTCACCTACCCTTGGCAAAGCGAGTTGATCTTTGTTTTTCTTTCTCTTCTCATCTCTGCTCCAGGGGACTCAGAAGAAGATCCTTGACATTGCCAACATGCTGGGCTTGTCCAACACAGTGATGCGGCTCATTGAAAAGCGGGCTTTCCAGGACAAGTACTTTATGATCGGCGGGATGCTGCTTACCTGTGTGGTCATGTTCCTCGTGGTGCAGTACCTGACATGAGCCAGCCAAGCCCAGCAGCTGAACAACGTTCCCACTGCGTGCAAGTGTGTGTGAGTGTGTGTGCATGAAAGAGAGCGGGGGCTCCTAGGCCACCTTGTGAAATGTGTGCCTGTCTTAACTGTGAAGACAGTTGGGAGTAATTGTGATCTAGATTCAAACGTGCTCGTTTTCTGTGACATCTTGGAGGGGGAGCGAGGGCCACCAAGATGTGCGGTGCTTAGGAAATGAAAGAAGTCCTTGTTCTCTCTCTCCCTCACTGTCACTGGGGAAGGGAAAGAATGGCTTTGGTGGCTTTGTTCACACAGCTGATGTGCATCCTGGGAAGGCTTCCACATTGAGCCTTGTATGCAGGACTCTCCACACTTTCACACCTTGTCATCCTTCGGCCTTTCTGGCTCCTAATGGATAGGCTGGAGCAAAAGGAAAAAAGAGAAGAAATAGGCCTTCTTTTCCTGCAGCCATTATAGTAGATCGATTCACATGCTGTTGCTCCTGGCCACCTCCCCTCACCACCCCTAATGACATGTAGATGACTAACTGCTAATACTCATCACCCTTCCCTGGAAGCAGCTACCTAGGGGAAATGAGACATTGAAGCTGTTGCTGATAACAAGTAAGATTTTCCACACTATATTTGTTGGGTGTTTCTCCTTTCTAAAGTGAGGCCAGTGTTATTCCCTGGGAGTGTTCAGTCTTGAGACTGAAGACTCTAGTCACTGATTTTTTCTAGTCATTCATAGAATGGTTGGCTTTTAAGGTTCAAAGACTGCAGCTTGGTACCTGTACCGGGCTTTGGTGGGCCTTTGCCCCTTAGAAAGTAGCTGTGAGCAAAGGTTAGTGATTTGTCAATTACAGTCTTATCTCTGGTTTTGGCATCTCTTAATTCTTTGACTCTCTTCTTGTCCTTAAAATATATTAGCACCTGCCAGCCAAGCCCCCATTCTGCCTAGCCAGTGTAGGCAGATACCACCCTGGAGGCATCCCTAGTATGTTTGTCCTTGTAACACTCTGTTTTCAGGGACCATGACCTTTTTCCTTCTCTGACTAGCCCTGGGCGAAGGCTGTACCAATACCCAGTATCTTGTGGAATTTATTATAAAGCCAGTCTGTCTTGAAGTCCATCTGATGTGATTAATTGCTGAAAGTAGCAGAAAGACCTGGTTAGTATATTTTCTCATTCATCACAGGCCTTGCCAGCCCTACCAGCTGTGGGCACAGTAGCCTTACAGCAAGACATAAAATAACCCTCAGAATTCCCCAGAGGAACTGGAAACCTGGTCAGTATTAACCCCACCTTTGATTGCCTTGCCCCACCTACTTCCTGTCTTTGTTCCTTGTTGCTTGAATTATCTTCTAATTTCCCTTCTTTTCTGTATGTGTTCCATTTTACTTCCCTTATTCCCCTCCCACCTGTTTCTGTAGCCATATTGGTCTCTATTGGTCTCTTTAGGCACATTTGTGACATATCTCCCCTTTTGGTGCATTTTCTTACTTGTCACAGATTATTAACTTGAGTTTCCTGGGTAGTAACTTCACACTTTTGGTCAGATGGGATCTCCACTGCTCTTACCCCATTGGTCCAAACAGGGGCCAGAGATTTCCATGGAAGGAGGGATCTGTGACCTCTTCTAAAAGGCGTTGAGGGCCCTGCCAGAGTGAAAACAGTGGCTTGGAGAGTGGCAGAGGGGTTGTGGTATCTTCAAACCTAGATCTAACTTTGGGGAGGCATAGTTTGACATTTTCATCACACCCAGCACCCCTGCTCTCCCAGGGCCTACCCACAGGGCCCTTGGCAGTCCATAAGATAGATTTTTGGACCACACAGACCTGGCTGTCCTGTCCCCTGGGTACCCAAGGATCCTGCCAGACAGCACACTTTGGAGGAAGGTATTCAAAAGCTGAGCCAGTTGGACTTGAACTCTGGGAGGCAGAAACCCTACCTCCCAACCCCCTCCCTGCATTGGCTGATGTGACATCTTTTTATAATGTACACCAGTGCATTTCCACACTTTATAGCAATTACTGGCCTTGATGGGTTTTCATGCACCTTCGGAGACAGTTCCCCTTCTTTGGAATAAACATTGTGAAGGTAGTTGGTAGGTCTTTACCACGTGGGGCTGAGGAACAGCAGCCAGTGTGTGGAGACCCACGGGCACCGAGACAGTATCATCATGTGACCACCTTCCCTCCCACTTTCACTTTCAGTGCCCTGTGAGAAGTACATCTTGGTCTAACTGGGTACAACTGTCTCCACAGCCTCCAGTGTAGGGAAGGGTCCCAGGCCAGGAAAGGAGCGCCCTCTAGCGGAGTCGGGGATGAATTCTTGGGTGGAGCTGGTGCAAGAAACTCCAGTAGACGGCCTCTGCAACCTCGTACAGGAGTTTGGTGTGCCTATTGTGGTATAAAGCAGGTGGGTTGTCAGGAAGAATTTGAGAATATCTTTATTACATGGACATTTACTTGAGGTCTGACCACTTTAAGAAAAGCCAAACTCAAAGACCAAGTAAGTAGAAGAGTCTCAATTTTATAGAAGACATCACTGCTGGATTCGTTTGCCCTAATGAATTTAAGTGGGTTTGATTTGCAAATTTGGATTTACACCCATTGTTTTTAAAGCTCATCAGTTGAATAAAGTTGAGATATATTTTATTTAGAAAATTACATTTTGTAAAGAAATTTGATATTCATTGTTACAACCTCATGTCCCCCTTTTTTATGTTTCCAGACCAGA
Organism: Daubentonia madagascariensis; assembly: GCA_023783475.1. Lineage (NCBI taxonomy): Eukaryota > Metazoa > Chordata > Mammalia > Primates > Daubentoniidae > Daubentonia > Daubentonia madagascariensis. The sequence continues at coordinate 17,885,124 of JAKFHU010000487.1, forward strand.
GATTCTCAAACACTGCTCTGTGGGCAGGGGCTGACTGCCTGCCTCAGAAGCAGCTGGGAAACTTTTTAAAAATTACAGATTCCAGGGGCCTATGCCAGACCTTCTGAATTAGAACATTTTTTTAAGTCTCAGGTGATTGTGATTTTTGTGTTTTGGAACCACCAGTCTTCTAGACAGAAGGCTTTTGTCTTAATCAAAGATGATAGCATTTGAAAGTATATGCTGAACTAGCTCAGCATATGTGTGAAGAGCAAAACTTGTCAGGTCCAAAATAACATCTTTCTTGTTTATATCCTACCTTATTCCAGAAATGATTTGATAGGAAATAACTAAAACAGGGAAGTGAGGACCAAGAACAAATCAAATCAGAGTAGGGTGTCAATACCAAGAAAAAGAAACTCAAATATAAGTCATAAAGCCCTACAGAAATGCTCTGGGGAACCTCTTATTTGGCTTTGAGCTCTGGCTTACGCAGCAAAGGAAGAAGAATGCTCTGTTGCTGTCTGAATGTGGGGTGGGGGCAACATAATTGCTTAGGGAAAAACACACCTTTAAATACTGCCAGCTTGTCTGTAGCCCTCACTGGAAATCAGGCAGTTATTTTCCTGGGTCCTTGCTAACCTCAAGCCCTGAGTTGGGTTCTGTATTATCCCCATGGTGCAGACCAGGGGGCTGAGCTTTAGTGACTTTCCAAAGGCCCCACGGAGAGTCCTGGAGGAGCTGGTCTCATCAGGCTGGCCCCAGTGCCCAGGCTCGTAACCACAGCACTGACTTGCCACCCATACTTCCCCATGAGGTGCTCTGCTGGGGTGTGGGGGATCAAGATGTGTGCAGGGGACCAGGGCAGTGAAGCCTGCTGGCACCACGTATAAAGCTGTGAGGTATTTGTTGCAGACCGTTCAGAAGTTACCTGGCAAGTTCTCTGTTCTAAAATAATTTGCTAATTGAAAGGGCGAGCCTTTGCGGGAGCGTCTCAAAGTGGAGGATGAGAGCGGTACTCAGGCTTCGCCACTAGGGGGCGACGCAGCCCCGTCCGTGGCTGGTCTGTCCGGAACGCCACTCTGCCCCAGGCCTGCAGTACTTAGGAGAAACAACTACAGATTTGGTTGGGTCCCTTTTAGATCCAAAGTTACTTATTTAGCACTGGCTCTTGGCTGTTATTGGAGCTCTCAGCATGACCACACATGACCTCCAAAACCCCAGCTTGTTCTAATTCCTCGGCACACGGACAAGTTGCAAGTAAGCATGGGAAGCACTTCTCAAAGTGTGGTCATTCTGTTTCTCCTTTCTGTGTCCTTTCATGTGACAAATGGGAAGGGGAGCCGAGGTGAGTCTGGCAGGTGCTTGTCTCCCTCAAGTGCAGTGGGTAAGTTCCCCACCACAGAACCTTTGTGAGCGGTCCCTCTCTGCCTCTTCCCTGTGTCCCTCTGGCACAGAGTTCTCAACCTTGGCTCTGCATTGAGGTCCCCTCAGGAGCTTTTAAAAAATGCCCGTGTGTGGGTCTTACCTTGACCCACTGGGTAATTGACCCGGGGTGCAGACTGGGCATTGGGAGTTGCCCAGGGGACTGTAATACACAGGCTTGTGCCAGAACAACTGCTCTAGCACAAGAACATCAACCCAAGGCCGGGCTATACCCCATGAACTTCCCTCTGGCTGCATCAGGGGACCACTGCCCTAGACCAGCTGGGGGTCGGGGTGGAAGCCCAATTCTCCTGTCTGGTTTGGGAAGGAGCCAAATCCTTGGCCAGTGGGCACCCTTGATTGACACCTCTGCCTGCTGAGTAAAGCACCTTAGTGTGACAGGCCAGCCTTGCCACCACGCCCTGCCCAGCGCTCCATCTTCCCTGGGCTGTTTGCAATACTCTTCTGCATAGTTGCACCGTTGCACTAGGTGTTTCCCCCTGGGATGTGCCACAGACACCCCATAATCCCATGTCACTTCCAAGAAGCCTGCATACCTCCCAGCCAACATACCTCACATGCTGGCACGTTTCCTGGGGAATGGTGGTGGTTGCTCCTCCCTGCAGGGGCCTATGTGTATCCTGTGCACATAGTAGGTGTTCAATAGCTGTTGGGTAAATGTCCAGCAGGACAGCAGTTCAGCCCAGGCTGTGCAGGTAACAGAAATGGGTGCAGTGGTCCAGCAAAGCTACTGTGGCCTGGCTGGGAGGAAGCCAGAAGGTTCAAGGCCACTGATGGCATGGGCCATGTGCTTATATGCCCTCAACAAGACAGCAAAGGTTACAGTAAAGGGAGCGGAGGCTTGGGACCCCATGAGGAAAAATGTGTCAACCAGCACTGGGGAGAGAGAAGTAGTGTGATCAGTTTGTCTGGGTTTTGAAGCTGAAAGTCCCGAATCCTGGTAACCACCTCAGTCTGGAGTGAACTGGTTGGTCATCCTAGATAAGCTAAAGGCTATTAGTCACAGTCATGACTAATGCAGGGTACCCAGGAAAAGGGGGACTGTGGCCTGGGAATCTGACTCCCTGACTTAGCAACTCCATTAGTGTGATCTCACCAGACCCTCCTTAAGATGCCTGTGACATGGAGGCTCCTAGAGAGCTGGGGCGGAGGTTCGACCAGGCCCGGGAGGGAGGGAAGAAGTCCGCCAGCCTCTTCAGGTGACAGCATGAGGCAGGACATTCATCTTTATTCAGTCCTTCAGCGCCCAGCACCATGTTTGCTGTTTCAGGGCAGAAAGGAGGAGCTGAAGGCAGCCCAGCCTTCAGCAGCTTGCAGTAACTACGGAAGCAGGAGGCAGCGGACTAATGCCCTAATCCCGGGACGCAGAGCCTGGCCTCAAGTCCCAGCCCTGCTGGCGGCAGCCACGGGGCATGCGCCTTTCCCAGCCTCAGCTTTCTCCTCTGAGAACTTGGGTGCTGCTTGGCCACATCCCTTCCTGGGGCAGACACAAGGCCCAGATCACCTAGTGTTTGTGGCAGACTGCAGAGGTCTGAAGCAGCGATTCCCAGCCTTGGCTGCTCCTGGAATCACCTGGAAAGTTTAAAGACTCTTGATTCTTGGTCTCACCTGCAGAGGTTCTGAGGTACTTGGTCTGGGGTGGGGCCTGGGCTTCAGGATTTAAAAAATTTTTATTTCTAACTTTCCAAGGAGTCTCCTGTGCATCCCAGGTTGAGGACCAGTGCTTGAAATGCCTTCCAGGTGTGAGGGGCTCTTACTCCTAGTTAGCTGGAAAGATGAGATCTATTCCTATGAAACAACCAAGGTTGAGGGGGTGGCAGCTTAGAGCAGTTGTCACAGTGGGGGCACTAACCTGAAGGGCTTCCTGCAAGACGACAAGGTGACAGGTGGGTGCGGATGTGTGTGCAGGAGACGGGGAGTTGAGGGGCAGGGCAGTGTGGGATGGGCAGAAGCTCTAATCAGCCTCTAGCTGCTGAGGGCAGTGAGGGATGCCGCGCTGTCCTCCCTGCGGCCCACAGCATCTGCACCGTTCAGAGGCCTGAGAAGCCTGAATCGGAGCTGAATCTTTGGTGGGTGATAACTCATCAGAGAGGAACAGGCATGGGCTGTGTGAAGGGAAGCAATTCCCCTACCTTCTCCTTTCCAGCCTGGGCAGTGGGATCCATGTTCTTTCAGCCAAGAGGACCACTTGGGCAGAGCCCAGCCTCTGGCCCCGCTCAACTCCTCACAGCGTCTGGCCTCTGCTAAGAGTTTCTCATGCCCAGGGAGGGGGGACCACTGTAGGAGGGGAGAATAATCTGCCCCCAGCACCTCTCCAGGTTGTGAATATCACAAGATAAAACCCTGGAGATAAAACCCTAATCACTCCTGGGTGCTGTCCAAATTCCTGTTGCTATATGCATGGAGTGGGTGTCAATTTAGTGTCCATAGTGATTTCTTCCAGGAAACCCTTTCATTTTGCCCCCGTGGCAGAGGGCAGCCTCTCTGACCTCAGTCCAGGGGCCCTGGGAGCCCTTCAGAAGGCAGCCCCCAGAGCTGACTTCCAGAACAGAAGTTGTGGCAGCTCCTTGGGTGAGAAAACACCTTGGAATAAATTTTCTAAGGTCACTCATTTGGAAGGAACCACATTTAATTAAAGGTATAAGAGGCCTGGGGTATTCACTTAAGGAAAAAAATAGCTCATGCCCAGGACTGCACACTTTTAACAGAAAAAGGCAATTTAATAATTATGAGAGATGTCATGAGGCAGCAACTAGGTGCCAAGCAAGTGAGATGGATACCGGAGACTGGCATTCAGAGGGCAGAGAGCTCGTCAGGAGGGGCAGCGGTGTGGAGGAGGCTCCCTGGAGAGAGGACCTGAGCAGGCCCGGAGGGTGGAGGGGGCTGGTCTAAAGGGGAGCAGTGTCTGTGGAAAGAGTACAGAAGTGTTGGGGGGAAGCTGGAGGTGGGGGAGGTGGAGGAAGGCCAGGAGGCCCTGGCGTGAATGCACATGCTGGACTCTTAGCTGTCAGCCTGAAGCCTGCTGGGGAAGGATCTGAGCATATCCTGGATTCTGTGGACCCAGGAGCCGCTGCTCAGGAAGAGAGGGGGGTGCTGGGGCTAAGGCTTGCCAGTCTCCCTCCCGGCAACCTAGACTCCACCCCCACCCCCAACCTGGTGAAACCACCATCTGGGCAGAGGTGTTGGGGGACAGAGGCTGGCACTATGGCATCCCCTGGGAGCTCCCCACAGCTCGTTTGCATGATGTGGACATGCTGATGAGACCTAGTGGAGAAGCCGTTGGTCTGGTGTGAGGTGTGGACAAGCTCCACTCTCCTGGGAGGACCCAACCACCAAGGACCTTGGACATGATCTTTTGAGATGCCACATAGTGTGATGGGGGTGGTAGGATGGTGTTTGAGATGGTCACGGCAGACGTGGCTTAGAATCCTGACTTTGCTGTTTATTAGCAGCCTAACCTTGGGTTTAATCACCTGAACCTCAGTTTCCTGTCTGTGTAATGAGAATAATAATAGCTATTTCCTAATGGTGGTTCACGTGCCTGCATGTTAGAGCTTGTCAGTCAATGGAAATGATTTTTGTAAGGAGGCAGAAGATCTTAAGAAATTGGAGTCACGTAAGCCTAGGTGTGAAGATCAGCTCTGCCCCTTAGTTGTGGGACCTTGAGCAAGTCCCATCACCTCTCCAAGCCTCTGTGTGCTTACCCCATAGAGATAAAAAATGCCCATCTCACAGGGTGGCTGTGGCCAGTGAATGCCGCAGTGCGTGTAAAGTGCTTACTGCACAGCGCAGGACATAGAAAGACAGTAAACGAAGTTTTGTTGTTGTGGTTGTTAATTAGCATTGCATAAGACTTGGGTCCCATCCCTTCTTACTCAGTTGGTGTGATTGTTAGTCAAGGATCTGATATCCCCAAAGAAAGTACTACAAGTATTTGCCAGTTAGACGTTATTTGTTACCCGCTATGATGTTATGGACATAAGATTGTGTTTGGCACCTGACTTCAAATATCTGCTCTACCTATCTCTGCTTATTAGTACTTGCTCGCTCTTTCTCTCTCAGCCTCGGGGTCCTCGTATGTGAAACGGGGTGGTAATAATGGCCTACTTCACAGAACTGCGGTGAAGACAAAAACGATCAAGCACATGGGTCAATGAGGTGGCAAGTACCAGAAATCGCAACTGCAAGCAGCTCAAGCAGTCAGAACTCCTAGATGTGGGGCATCTGCAGGGCTGGTTGATTTAGGGCTCCATGTGTCACTGAGGGTAGGCTTGGGACTGCCTAGGTTCCCTGGGAGCAGTGGGACCCTGGGGTGGGGGGATGTAGGAATGACTGGAGATGATGATTGACAGGTCAGTCTGGAATTGTCACTTGCTATAGTTCATTCGTCCATTCTTTCAATAAATACTAACCGAGCACCCGCTAGGCACGAATCACAGGGCTGGGCCTTGGAGCACAATCATGATTCAACAAGGCCCCACCTACATCAGCGATCTGTTGCTGTGTAATAAGTCACTACAAAACATAGGGGCTTAAACAATACTCAGTTGCTACACCTCATGGTTTGCAAGGATCAGGATTAGGGACAGGGCGTGGCTGGGCTAGCTCATCTCTGCTCCGTGATGTCTGTGGCCTTGGCTGGAAGAATGCAAGGCTGGGGAAGAGGATCATCTGGCAGTTCACTGAGCCCTGGGCTGGAGCTGTCTGCTAGAACACCTGCACACAGCTCCGCCATGTGGTCCGGGCTTCCTCACGGCGCGGTGGCTGGGTTCCCAGGGTAAGCGTCCCAAGGGAGAGAGCCAGGTAGGATTTATATCCTTTCTGTGACCAAGCCTCAGAAGCTACGGGGCATTGGTTCTGCCATACTGCTTTGCCTGTGACAGTCACAAGCTCCCAAGTTCTTCAGTAGGAAAAGTGTCAGTCACACTATAAGGAGAGTAGGTGGGATGCAATAAACACACAGGTGCAGCCATCTTTGGAAAACACAATCTGCCACACTCCCCTTGAATCATGTACACGTCTGGCTGGGAAGACATACGTGAGTAGCTCACAACAACAAAATGCACAAACTCTGTCATAGATACAAGGTGCTTAAGGGTGTGACAGAAATAGCATCTACTCACCCTGGGACACTGGGGGAGGCTTTTGAGGTGAATCTCAGATGAGTCAGACTTGAGCAGGGGGAGCCTGGGAGGAGGGTCTCAGCAGAGGGATAGTATAGCAAAGGGACATGCTCTGGGCAAGGCAGGAGGATTCTGTGGCCGGAGCTCAGGCTTGGGGTTGGGTGTGGGTCAGGGAAGAAAGGCTGGAGAGGGGGGCTGGCGCTACCAGCTCACTACTCCCTGCCCTCGCCATTCCCTGCCCCTCTGCACATAGCAGGCACTTAATAAATACCGATTGAAATTGGAGTTAGCAGCATGTGTTGAAGAGAGTAAACTGTGTCCCAAAAGGATGCAATAGGGCCTCCCAGAGGCACCATGGGATGAAGACAGGTGAGAAGCCACGTTCAGATTGTAGGAATTTGAGGTCCTTTTTCCTAGTTGTTGCCTTTCCAGTATATTTCAGTGTCTCTGAAAGAGTCCACAGGAGCTAGTGGGAGCCCCCGAGGCTCTTCTCTTTCCCATCCCTCCTCCAGCAGGATTTTTGGGTCCTTTTCCCTCCCTGCTGGTCCCCAACCCACATTGTCTGCCCCTTGTAGGGTGCAGAGGAGGCAGCTGAGGGGGTGTGAAAGTGCCAGGAGGGCAGGATGGAGAGGAAGGGAGAAGAAAGGAGGAGAGGATGGGAGGGAAGACGGAATGGCTAAGTGGATGCTCAGTGCCATAGCCAAAAGCCCATACTGCAAATTGCTTTTTCCTTCATGCTTGTCCCATGGAAAGGCCCAATTAAAATAGCACCTATTGGAAATGGAAGACTAATTGCAGCAGGCAGCGTATTAAGCGCATCTCCAGGAGCATTCAGGGACAGCTGTGAGCTTCAGGAACCTCCCTGTGTAAGCTCAGGGGGCGAGATGGCCCAGAGCAGCAAGGGCTGGCAGCATGGGGCTGCCCCAGGATCTGGCCTGCTAAGTGGCCTGAGAAGGGCCCGGACTGGTCTGTGTAGGGCACTCTGTGCCACAGGGGGGTAGTTCAGTGGGCTGAGACGTGGGACTGATGAGATCAAAACTGTCCAGTTCCAAATCCCAGAACAGAGGAAAACCAAGGCTGGAAAGGGTCTTAGGAACCACCAAGCCTGACTTCTGGGGGAGAGTGACTTGTACAGGGTCACCCAGCCAGTTGGTGATGACAGATCTGGAATCAGAGTGGAGGTCACCTACTCCCAGTCCAGTGCTCCCGACATTTTACCCTGCAGCCCAGGGGCAGTTCATCATGCCACCTTGTCCAGCCCTGGTCTGTGGCCCCCTCCCCAGCTGCAGTCCCATGGCCTGGCACTATACTGTATTCCTGGCAGGCACAGCTAACTCAGGCGGCAGGAGCCACGCCAAAGGTTTTCTGGTTTGAGGGCATCTCCCCAGGCCTGTCTGTTATTGGCATGAACTGGCACTCACACTGCCAGCTTGTGATGTCCTGAAGAGGAGACAGACAGAGGCAGACAGAGCCCATGAGCTTGGCTGGAACAGCGGGTTCCAGAGGTGCCTGCTGTCCGCCCACAGTGAAGCCTAGTAGTGGGTGGCATTCTCCCTATGGGTTACCCATTGGACCATGTCTCATCCACCCAGAGTCTGTTTCCATGACAACAGCAAGCTCCTTACCCATCGTTTTCATCCTTAAAGATTCTCACCCCAGCCGTCTGAGCCCAGGCTCCTCACCCGCTGCCGCGCCAGCCCACGGCTCCAGATCACAGGTTTCACAGTGAATTGTCAGGCTGCCAGATAGAGCCTTCTGGGAGGTGCCTGGTAACTGGCATGGCTGTTGAAAGCCACCATATAATCACTTGTTAATTGGGTTAGAAATGTGCTCCCAGTAGCTTACTTTTGCTTCCCTGTTGGAGCCACCTCCTCTTCTCCTCTGGAGTTTAGCATTGGAGATCTCCCCTGTTCCCCTCTTCCCAACCTCCCAGGCCAGGACAGTGCTAACAAGGGCTGCTCCAAAGCCAGCTACTGACCCAAGGGAGAAAGGAAGCCTCTAGTTTTCTGGGACCGTCAGGTATACTCAGGGAGGAAAAACAGCCCCAGAGTGGGAGAACACAGGGCCCCCTCATCCCCAGCCTCCCCACCAGCACTGCTCCTGGCCTCTGCACGTGGCTTTTCCCTCTGGCTTTTGCCTCCCTGCGGCTCCTCTCTCCACACCACCTCCTTCACAGCCCAGCTCCATGTGCACTCCCACCAGGACGTCCTTTCTAAACAATTTTTCTCTGCATCCTCTCAGAGTGGCTATATTTGGTTCCTGCAACATAACTTCATATATGTTGTATCAGGGAGAGGGGGAGATTCCTGAAGCTATTTTTTTTCTGAAGCTATTTTTTGGGTACGTTTTCTTTCTATACTGGAAAATTCTTGTAGTGGGCATATGTTGTTTATCTGCCCAGCATCCCCTCTTTGGACTACAAGTCCTTATCCCCTTCTGCTGGTGACAGTTTCTCTCTCGTGGAAAACCTATCCATGGGATTCAGCTAGGGCTGCCTCCTCCAATAGGGGTGAGCATTGAAGCAGGCCTGGTCAGCTGGAGGATGTAGAGGGCCATAGCAGTTGGTTCGGGGGTGACCACATGACCATGCAGAGCCAATCAGAATCTTCCCTGGAATTCCTGTAGACACTTCTGGTTTCCTAACCAATACCCATTTTCCCCCTGGTTCTCACTAGCAAACCTCTGATTTTGTTGGTCTAGCAGGAAGTCTGGTTGAAGATACTTGCCTCTGCAGACTCCAGGGATTGTCATGTCAGCCAGTTCTGGTCAATAAGATGTGTGCAGAAGTTTTGGGAGAGACTTCTGGGAAAGGGTTTCAAAAGGAACAGACTCTGCTGGCACAGCCCTTTAGCTCTAACCCTACCTGACCCCTGAGATCCAGACATCTTAACCTGGAGGATTTTATTCCAGCTGTGTAAAAGGCTACCTGAGAATGAAGCCCCCAAGAAGAAAGCAAAGCTGAGAGAGAGAGAACACACACAAAAGAGAGACGACGGTATCAGTTAAGCCCCTGGATTGAGCCGTGCCTGAAGCCTCAAACTTCCCAATTTGCAGAGCCGATAAATAAATCCCTTTCCTACTGTTAGAAGTAACCCGCGGTGCCATTAAGAAAATAGTCAGACACTGCAAATTGTCTCAGCAAGGCAAAATCTTTACTTCTGATCAGAAGGGCGCGTAGTGGCAGCAAAAGCAGCCAGCCAGTGCGTGCTACAGGGAAGTTCTTTGCCTTTTTATCTCTAACGCAGACCTATGGCTGTGTCTCATCCCATTGGCCAGGATTTTGATCTCACAATCTTGTTCTTACCGATTGACTAAGGTGTGTTGCTAGGACAGAAAGGAAGGGGGGGATAGGGGGTTCCTAGTGTAGTAATTGTTTACAGTTGGTGGGCAAGTCAGGCACAGAGTGTTACCTCTTGATACTGTGGCAGAAAAGATTAAGTCAAGGATATCTCACCCTACACTACTTAAGCAGGTTTACACTGAGTTTCTGTCTCTTTCAGTGAAAGCGCCCCAAATGAAAGCCTTGGCAAGACCAAGACCATGTCTTTGCCTGTTTCTGTTCTCCCCTCCCAAGCTACACTACACAATAAGATGCTAGATGCAAAGCTGGCACACAATAAATATTAATTCAAATGATTGAGCCCCCCAAATTCTTTTCTTAACAAGAGTCAAATAGGAGTTTGGAAAGACTTGACATCTGAATTAGACTCATTAAGGAATAAACTCTGATTCTCTATGGAGATTGCAGGCCAAGCAAGCTTCTGAAACCATGCATGGCTTGGAGTTCCTTCAGCACTCACCTCCTCCGGGAAGCCTTCCGAACCAGATCTCAACTCCGTCATCCTAACTTCCTTTGTGATCAACCCCCACTTTTGTTAACACTTAGGTTTGGCTGTGCTCAGTTCCATGTGTCGTTTTGAGCATGGCTCTTTGTGTCTCATCTCCCCCACCACCTCCACCCCACCCCCACCCACAGACTGAAGAACTCTCTAGAACAGGAGCTGTGTCTCCACCCTCAGTCTAGGAGCTTCCTGAGGGCAGGAGCTCTAACACCCGTATTAGACTGAGCTCCAGATGCTGCCTCTGCTCACATCAGACTAGGAACCGGACAATCTGGAGTTGTCTCTCCGTGCCTCATGGAGCCTCACTGGCAAGACAAGAGAATACTGAGTCTGAACGACAACCCTGTAGAGGTGGACAGTGGGAGGAAAAGGGCAACAGTGAGCAGTTAGCAGAAGGGTCCCTCTTAACCTTTAGGGAAAAACTGATTAACTGCTCCTAAGATTAGTCCTGGATCCGAATCTGTTATCCGACAACTCTTGCAATAGTCTAACTCAGATCCTGTCCCCCGCTGTGTAGCAATGCAGAAATCCCCTGCCCACATAAGGCCAGGATTCTGCCTTAGGAGCTTTTCTTGTTTCTCTTGTTCCTCGACTGTCATGTGATGATGAATCCCTTTGTTGGGAAGCTTGTCAAATCCGTGTAGACACCGAGGGGGCGGCTGTGTGTTTACTGTCTCAGGCTGCTGGGTGGGAGCAGCACGCGTCGCAGGCAGTGCCGGCGGGAGAGGATGCCACCGTCTGCTGTCTTCAACACTCTGCCCCGTCTTTGTATCCCCCCACCTCTGCCCCAGGACTAAAGCCTTTTAAGCAGCAGCTACACAATGAGCAGTTGTTGAGTAAGGATGTTAAGGCAGACTCTTGAAGAAGGCGATGGATTCCCAAAAAAGTCAGTGAAAGCCATGCAGGAAGGGAAATAGCTGGTGTTAGCGGGTGGCAGGTGTGAGGTGGCGAGGCTGCCCGCCAGAGCAGAGTCACAACCCCAGAAAGCAGAGAGCACAGGTGAGGGGAGGCGAGGTGGGGAGGACACGAAGGCTGGTTTGTTTGGTGGAGAGGAGGAGATTGATGGCAGCCCTTGAATGCAGGCTCAATTTGCATTTGGTAGAAAAAGTGATGAGGAAATTGGCCAGATCTTGGACAGGAGAGAGACACGATAAAAATAGGCTAATGATCCGGACGTCTGCATGTGGGAGGATGAGCTCAGGGGAAACGGAGGCGAAGCGCTCAGCCAGGGCACTGCAGCAGGGATGGTGTGCGTGGTGTGGTTACGGAAGTAGGAGGGACTCGAGGACCTGATTGAGCTCTCCTCAACTTTTAGACAGGATTTTGTCTCTTGTTTAGTCCCACCAAGGGGCTGATGGCTCCAGGAGTCGGCTGCTGCTTTGGGGGTCATTTGCTGCCAAGCGTCATTGGCTCTGGGCCCCCCTACCCATAAGCCATGGAGAGCAGGTCTCCTTGTCCTCAGCTGTGCAGGACTTTCTTTCCAGCAGCAACAACTGGCCAGGGGGCCTCAGAGGAGATGGGATTGGGAGCAGGCTGCCAAGAAGCTTTGGTTCGGGTAAGCCCACCTGGGGGGCAAGGGAGAGAAGTGGGGTCTTCAACCTCAACATTTTCCAGGCATCCATATCACACACCAAATAAGGAGAAAGATGGGACACATTTGCACAATAACTCAAGACAGGATCTCCATGGCAACAATTACCCAAAAATCCACTCAAGACAGTCGCAACAGCAGGAGCTGGCAAAGAAGACTCTGGGGGTGGGAGACGTGCGTGGGGGCTCAGAGAATGGCTTCCTTTTATTCTTAAGCTGAAGGAAGTGCTGACGGCAGGAACCAAGGCATCTCAGAACCTGACTAAGCCAAGGGCCACTGGAAGCAGGATCTGGAAGGAGCCTTAAAGATGAGCTACTTTGAAGCCTGGGTGTGGAACACCTAGGAAGGATGTGCCAGCTCAGGGGTGAGGGCACAGGGCATTGTCCCCTCACCACCCACCTCTGGCAGACAAGAGTTCTTCTTGGCCTCCAGAGCTCCCCAGAGGGGTGGGGTGAGGGATGGACCCAATTTCCTGGGAAGTCAAAGCTCTGGGGGGTTTGAGTCTGCTTGAAGACTGAGTCCAGTCCATAAAAGGCTCACACATGACATAATTGACAGAACTGGCTGCCCTGCCCCCAAGACTTGCATATGACCCCTCAGTCTCCTCTTCAGTGGAATGTATTATACGATCTACTTCAAAGAGCGATTACAAGGCGGAGGCAGAGGCGTTTTCTAGGTTGGGTGAGAGTCAGAACAAGGAATGTGATGGGAACTGAGCGTGTGGCCAGGGAGAGGTGCCACGAGATGGTGGGAAGGGTATGTGTGTGTATGTGTGTGTGTGTGGAGGGGGTGCTTAGCAGCAGAAGTGTCATCTGCATCCTACCAGCCGACAAATGGACAGACCGACAGAGTGAGCTCCGAGGCGTGCAGCAACATGTGTAACCTCCGATTTAAAATTTTTTAAAAAAGGAAGTTTGGCTCAAAAAGGAAAAGCATTCTGCTTTCTTTCTGGAAAAACCTAAATCCAACCCTCCCCACCCCACCCCCAAGCTTATTTCTCTTTGTCTGGTAGTGCTCAAAAGCCACTAACTATTTTTCAGATCCTAGAGCTCAGGTTGCACTAAAATCTCTAGAGAAAGGAAAGGTTTTTCATCTTTCTTTGGGGGACTAAGAAAAAAGGCAGTTTGACTATATCACCAGAGAAAAGAAAAAGGCTCTGCTGAGTCTCATTTGCATTTGGAAGCCCAGATTTTTGGAAGAAAACCACCCTCAGGAGCTTATGAATATTATAAGTGTTTTATTTATGTGATTGTCCCTCACTTTATGAGGTAGAGGACACCCAAAACTTTTCATACCAACTGCCAAGGATAGCAGTCCCCTTACACTGAATCATGGGGAGAAGGGATGAAGTGAGAGCATTTCTTGAGCATTTTTCCTATTCCAGGATCTCTCCTTTACCATCTTACTCTCCATCCACAAACTTTTCCCTTCCCTTTCGTCTCCCTAACCATGGAGAGTCCTCCCATCCTTGGAGGTCCTCAGAAGCCATTCTTCCCACGCCTGGAGCTGACTTTCTTCCCTCCCCTTCTGGCCTGAGCAGAAAGAGAGAGATGCAGGAGAGAGGCCATCTGAGGAAGGCTGGCTGGGCCTCAGGCAGGGCCTCACAGGGTGGACTCCAGAGTGGCCACCATGGTCCAGTTCGGTCCTCAGCAGTAGAGTCCAGGAATTCAGTTGGGCTGGGACGCCCAAAAGTGGCCAGCCTCTCAGGACTGATTTGTGCTGACCAAACTCAGTGATGGGCAACCAGAATGCCATTTCCTAAATCGTGTATCTATAACACCAAAACACCTGTATCCAAAATATATAAAGATCTCTCAAAGCTTAACAGTAAGAAAACAAGTAACTCAACTTTAAAAAAAATGAGCAAAAGACATTTACTAAAGAAGATATAGGGATGGCAAATAAGGACATGAAAAGATGCTCAACATCATCATTTATTAGGAAAATACAAATTAAATCTGCAATGAAATACCACTCACACGTGCTAGAAAGGCACACATACATACAAATGAACAAAATACAAAAACTGACAAAACCAAGTGCTGATGAGGATGTGAAGTAAGGGGGACGCTCATACGTTGCTGGTGCGAAGGCAAAATGGAACAGCCACTGTGGAAAATAGTTTGGCAGTTTCTTATAGAGTTGAGCATATACTTTCTGTATGACTCATCAATCTTATTTCTAGATATTTACCCAAGAGACATGAAAATGTTTGCTCACACATACTTGAAAAAACTATATGTGAATATCTAAAAACTGGATGCAACCCAAATATCCTTCAACTGGGGGTAGATAAAAATAAAAATTAAATTTAAAAAACCTGTGATGTTCCCCATAGGTTATAAGTAAAAAGAAAAAAAAAAACCCTGTGATGCATCCATATGATGGAATATTACTACTCAGCAATAAAAAGGAAGGTTTGACTACGAATTGGCAGCATGAGAGAGTTTTTTGGGTGTAGAACTTTTCCATATCTTGATTGGGCTCATGATTACACGACTCTAAGCATTTGTCAAAACTTGTAGTAGTGTACATCAAAAAAGTAAACTTTACTGTAAATTTAAAATAAAAATAAAAGATGTATTTATAATGACAGCTTTGTAGAGAGCTAAAAAAAAAATACTGGACAAAAAGAACTTGGTAGATGGGAGAAGCGATCAGAATTTAAAGTCCTAGTTTTGTGCAGGACAAAGGTAGAGATATTGATTAACTTCAGACTTTTCCAACAAAGATGCTGGTAAAAATTGAAGTGTAACCACTAAAAGAACAGAAATAAAATGCATAACTCCCAAACCAGTAGAAGGCATGTGAGAAGGAAGAAAAGAAGCAAATAAAAAAGAGTGGTGAAAACAAACCACTAAATAAGATGGTGGAAATAAATCCAGATACATTGGTGACCACAATAAATGAAAACGGATGAAACACCAGTAAAAAGGTTATATATATATATATATATATATATATATATATATATATATTTAAAAATCCAGCTATATGATATGTATCTAAATATAATGGCATAGAAAACTTGCAAGGTGGGAGGGAGGGGGGAGGACAGGGAGGGTGAAAACCTACCTAATGGGTACAACGAACACTATTTGGGTGATAGGCACACTTATAGCCATGATTCAAGCACTATAAAAGCAATCCATGTAACCAAAAACATTTGTACCCCCTTAATATGTTGAAATACAACTAAAATTGAATTAAAAAAAGAAAACTCGCAAGAAATAAGCTGAAGATAGAAAAAGAACTAACCAAAAATAAAGCTGATCTATAAATTTTGACATCCAACAGAATATGCAGCCTTTATTTAATACCTACTATATGCAGAGCCCTGTCCTAGGCCTGCTGGGGTGATATGGGAGAAACAGAAACATGATTCCTACCCTAGGGGACTATGGTTAGGGTGTTGATCAAACGATTCCAAAATTTTTAGTCAATAAATATTTGTTCAATAACTGTGCAAGTCCAAGAAAAGATGATATTTCTAAAAATGAGTTAAGGCAGTGAAGCATAATTGGAATTCCAATAATAAAAATATTTATTGATCAATGTAGTAGTTGGTTTCCAAAGATACCCCCCAGTGAGCCGTGCCTCCTAGCATCATGCCTTTGTGCAGTCTCCGCCCACACTGAATCTGGGCTGGCCCTGCGACTCATTTTAATAAATAGGATGTGGCAGAAGAGAAAATATGCTGATTCTGGGCCAAATATATAGCCTGGAAACTTCTGCTTTTGCACTTTGAGGAAGAAAGCCACCATGTATTAAGTATAGCTGTGCTGGTGCCTAGACTGTATAGGGATGCCATATGAAAGAGATGCCATGAGACTACAGGAGAGGAAAGAGGTCCAGCCATCCCAGCTGAGCCAAGCCTTGTAGCTGTCCCCACCAAGGTGCCAGACTTGCAGTCAACCCCTAGAGGCTGCAGTTGCAGCCGACATCACATGCAGGAAAAGGACTGCCTAGCTGAGCCCACTTAACCTACAGAATCATGACATACAATGAAATGGTTAACATTTTAAACCAGAAATTTTTGGGAGTGGTTACTGTGTTATGTATCTATAGATAACCAAAACAATTACTTTCAATGTGTGCTAGACACTGTGCTTGCAGAGTTTTCATAAATGATGTTATCTATTCTTTCAAAAATACTTAGAGGTATGTAAATAACTAACTTCCATTTTACAAATAAAGAAACTGAGGCTTGGAAAGAATGTCCCACAGAACAGAAGGAGGGCTTGAATCAAGGGCTTCTGGATTGGCTGGGTGCGGTGGCTCACGCCTGTCATCCTAGCACTCTGGGAGGCTGAGGTGGGAGGATCGCTTGAGGTCAGGAGTTTGAGACCAGCCTGAGCAAAATCGAGACCCCGTGTCTACTAAAAATAGAAAAAATTATCCGGGTGTGGTGGCATGTGCCTATAGTCCCAGCTAATCCGGAGGCTGAGGCAGGAGGATCACTTGAGGCTACAGTGAGCTATGATGACACCACTGTACTCTAGCCTGGGTGACAGAGCAAGACTCTGTCTCAAAAAAACCACACACACACACAAAAAGAAGTGCTTCTTGATTATGGACTCCACAATCCCAACCATTGCATTATGTGGCCAAGTGGGGGAGTTGAGGGTTGAAAAACACAAGCCATTGCAGAGCGAATCACGATGTCCGTGTCCCTCCTGGTATGAGCTCCCTTTAAGTTTTTCGCTCTTTGTCTTTCTTCATCCTGTGCTACTGAGGGGGGAAGTAGATTCTGGAAAGATGATCTGATAAGTAGGCAGATGATACAGTTGGGGATTTTATTATAGTTTTGATACATTTCATAACAAGCACTAATCATCCTCAGTGTTCAGTTGTCATTTAAGAAAATGTAAATGCTACATCTGCTCACTGCCTGTCTTTTCTCCCTGACAAAAGAACACATGTTCCTGACAAGGAAGTGTGCCTTGTTTCCCATCCACTGGAGAAGCCCGAGCTTTGGGACAGATGGAGACTGGCTGGGTCTTTATGGGCTCTCCTTTCCCTCATATCCCAGGTAAGCCTCCAGGACTCCTGTGGGGCTCGTCAGGTGTTAGGGACCATTTCAATCCCCACTTCAGTTTCACAGATGAGAAAACAAAAGTCCACAGAGGAGGTGTGCCTTCATAAAAATCCACTGACAGCGAGTGTAGAATCTGACTAGGACACATCTCCATATTCCTCCTTCAGTGCTCCCTGAACTCCAAGACCCCGCACTGTCTCTTCTCCAGCTGAAGACAGATTCCTAGACTTCTGATGGAGGTGATCTGAGACCAGCAGTCTCTAAGAGTGCTGAGAACAGCTGGGATCTGTTGAGAATAGAGCGTGACCTAGAAGCGCAAGAGTCAGGTATTCAGCACCACGGACAGCTCAGCTGGCCTATTACTGGGGAGGCGAGAGGTGGGCAGACTGGCTGTCCAGCAAGGCAGAGAGTGTCCTGGGAGAGAGAACAAAGTATTGGAAAGACCTTAGAGACCATCTAGTCCAGCATCCTCAGTTTGCATGGGAGGATTCCCAGGACAAGAGAGAAGTGACTTGTCCAATGCCACACAAGTCAGCAGACAGTCAGAGACGGGGGCTAGGAGCCTACTTTTTCACACTTCTGCAAGGCCCTCAGATACCTGGTCTCCATGGCTTATGAGTGGCACAGCCAGACCTTAAATCAAGGCCTCCAAAATTAAAATCTCCTGCCCTTGGAAATGACAAGAGAAGGAAAGAAAAAAGGAGAAATCAAATAAACTGAAAGAGCACCTGGCCCTGATGGGAATGTCTGTGATTTGGCCTCTAACTGCAAGTCCTTGATTGCACTTCCTACTTCCCCGAGGTGATGTGGCCTTTCAGAGACAATTTAGTTGCCATGGCAACCTCATTCCAGGTTTCATCTCCATGGCAATTCATTGGAGTTTTTCACCCTCTGGTATGTACATATGTGGCTGCTCATATGTATATCCCAGAAAAATTAATATAAAATCACATTTTTGGAAGTGAAGCATCTCATTATTCAAGTCTTCAGCCAGGAGCATAACAAGGCATGTTCTAGGGTGGGCAGGGCCCAGGGCACAGTGAAAGGACCTAGAGCAGTCTTTGGGGCAGCTCTGTCTTCTCACTGCCTTGGCAAACCTCTTCTCATCTTTACAGCTCCGTGTGTGTTAGGCGCATCGTGGGCACAAATAATCTCTCCTTTTCTGTGTCCTCCCTAGTGCCCTGCTCACGACAAAGCCTGAGTGTTGCCTGTTCTGGCAAGAAGTGCTGGGGCAAGAAGATAGGAGGTTGGTCCTTCTGACTACCACCTCTGCGGTACCCCAGGGGTGCACTTCCTGCTTCCCTGTGCACTGCATCCCAGTTTGGGTCACTCCTGGAGCTGTTCCCCCCTTTTGTGGCAGATCTTACTTGCCAGACCTGTGGACTATGGGCACCCCCTTCAACATGACCTAATCTGCCTTCCATTTTCCAGGCAATCCCCATGGTCTCTGGTCCACCGAGAGCACCCCTGTGTTTCCAGCAATGCTATGCTTTTCTTTAATATCCATCCTGATGTTCATAATGATGTAGAGCTGGCTGGGGTGAGTATTTAGTCTATCATCTTGACCTAACCCTCTCTTTCTCTCTCTCCTTTTAATGTCTACAAATAACAATTTACTAATCAGCTTATCATCTAATGATGGAGTGGGCCATTTCTTTCATCATCTTCTTTGTCATCATCATCAGCAGCAGTAGTAATACTATTTCATGATGAAGGGGTCACCATCCCATTCTGCAACAACAACAATAAAGAGAGCAATGCTCACAGAAATGCTCCACCAGCATCCAAAATAATGAAACAGAAAAATCAAGACATGGTTTCATTTTAAAATTTTAATGGAAAGCGTGAGATGTACCAGCTATGCACCTTCCAATTATCCTTTGAACCCAGACTTGGATTTGAACTCTGGTTCTATCAACTGTAGCTGTGGTCTTAGATGAGCGACCTAAGCAATTTGAGCCTTGCTTCATTAGGTGGAGATGACAACATCTGCCTCGCAGGAATTATTAGATGTGGGTGATGAGAAAAATCAGGAAGGATCATGATATGAAAAGTGCTTCGCACTATTCCTGGCGTGTGGAGGACCCTCCCTAAGTGGCCAGTATGCTTATTAGCACCATAAAGGGAAGTAATTCTCATGGAATTTTATTTGGATCTGACTGAAGACAGCGCCCTCCCTCCTCCTTGAGTTTTGTTTATTTGGTTGAATGTATTTGACCTCTACGATGTGTGAAGCCTCTTCAAAGCAGGCTGTGTCTTCAACAAAAGTTTGTAGTCTCTTCGCACTAAATTGTGCTGGGTGCTATACAAGTTATCAAACACAGGGAAGACAGTTCTGGTCCTCAAGAGAAGTGTTGTGGGGAAGACAGACATGGACACCAGCAACCATAACACACTGCAGAGTGAGGCACATGCTGTGCCCTGAGGCAATGCTGCCTAGTGGTTTTGAGTGTGAGCCCAGAAACCAGTCTGCCTGGGTTTGGATCCCAGCTCTACCATTTACTGGCTGTGCAATCTCAGACAAGTCTCTTCACCTTGCTGGGCCTCAGTTTCCTCAAATGTAAAGTAAGAATGATACTAGAAGCCACCTCTTAGGAGAGTTAATACATGAACAGAGTCTAACACATAGAAGAGTTCAATGAACACTAGCTGTGGTCACCTAGACATACAAAGATTGTGTGCAGAGGGTACATGAGAAGCAATTATAATTCTGTTTCATAGATGAGGTTGTATTTGAGCTTGACCTCAGAGGATGAGTAGTTCCCAAAGGGCAGAGGAAGGGAAGAGCAGCGTTTGGGGGAAAAAGGGCTGTGGGAGTGTGAACTCTACTGTGTCTGGCGTGTAGGGTATGGCATGGGGGCTGGATCACATGAGCATGGAGAAAAAGACTGGGGAATGGGCTGCCAAAGAGGTCTGGGACAGCCGCTGGGAGGTCTTGAACACCAGGTCAAGCACTGGGACAGTTCTGTAGACAGTAGAGACCCATCACAGGCTGCCGGATGTGATGCCACCTGTGTTCCGGGCAAATCGCCTTGGTGGCAGTGAAGGAGGGATCAGGGAAGAGGGAAGTCGGGGGCCCAGAGACCATCAGGGGACTGTAGCACAGCCCAGGCAACAATCTCATGGGCTTATAACTAGGGAGGTGGCCAGGAGGGGAAAGACACTGTGAAGGTGGAATCTGTCCACTCTTTGGTGAAGGAGTGGGCAGAGTTAGACATGGTTTCCTGCCATTTTGCAGGAAGCATCTTCTTGCTCCTCTCCCACTGTAAGAGAGGCACTTGCTACCCTTCCTGACCCCCCAGCCACTCCCTGGTGCCTGCTGTCTCTTACTCTGCATCCCTCAGCCCCACCCCTGCCCCAGCCACCCCAGTGATGGGCAGTGCTGGGGGGGGGGCAGGGGGAAACAAAAAACACAGGCTGCAGAGGCAGACACACGGGGATCAGGCCCAAGGTCCCCACTGCCTGGCTGTAACTAACCTCTGAGTTCCCGTTTCTTCCTCTGTAAAACGGGGATCTTCCCCAACAGATAGGTTTGCTGTGAGAATTAAGTAACGAGATAATGTTTGTGAAGCGTGTGAAGCATGGATGGAATTCAGTAAATGTTGCTTCTGTGCCACGCTACCCCTTCCCCATCACTTCTGAATGGTTGCAGAGCCCATCCTGGAGCAAGAAGATGCTTCCTGCAAAACGATCCCAAGACAGCAGGGGAAGAGGACTACAAGTACAATCAGCCATCAGCTAAGCTTTTCCCTCCAAGCCGGTCTGCGAGGCAGGGGCAAGCACCGAAGCCATCCACTCACCTGGACAAGGAGCCCGAGACCTGGGAACAACATAATGCCCAACAATAGGGGATTGGTTAAATAAAGTGTGGTATTTACATCAAGGAGAACCGTGTGCAATCCTTAAAATGATGGCACATATGGATATTAGTTCCTGACATGAAACTTTATCACCATATCCTGGCATGTGGAAAAAAAGTATCACAAAATATGTTCAAAACAGAATGTATGCTATAACATTTTTTGGCGGGGGGGGAATCTCAATTTTAACTCTATAATCCCTAAAAATATGAAAGGATATATGCCAAAGGATTAATAGTGATTCTTTCTAGGCTATAGAATCGTGGCTACTTTTTGCCTTCTTTCTTTTGTTGCTATAAATGTTAATTACCCATGTAATAACTTTAAAAGGAAAAACATAATAAGGATGAACTCCATGGTTTCTGCAGTCCCTTCTGAGCTGACATTCAAGGACCTGGCATGGCCGAGCTCTCCCCCAGCGCTGGGTCAGGGGCTCTGTGATTCAGCATCTCACACTGGCCTGGCCTAACTCTATCCTTTGCTGACCTTGAGCCTCACACAGACCCTGGCAAAGATGCATGTGTACGTTAAACATATATTCACTCAATTCACTGAGTTCTCCAGAGCTTTTCCTACATTTTCTCATTTGAACTTTCCAATGACCCAGAGAGGTCAGTTGGAGTACTCCACTTTACAGATCAAGCAACTGAGGCTTTGAGAGGTTAAGTGACTTTCTCCGATGGCCAGAAAGTGTGGGAGTGACGTCCTGAGCCCAGGCCTGCCTGAATCAAAGGCCTGTGTCTTAAGCCCCAAGCTCTGCTGCTCTGCACACATGTGCCCAGGCCTCCATTGGCTCGTCCTGTCTCTGTGGAGTGCACATTTTTGTTTTAGTGCCAGGCCGCGCCTGTTGGTTCACCTCTCCCTCCCCAACTGAGGGTGAGGCTTTAGGAAGTAGAGAGAAGGGCAGGGACTGGGGCCTGGCTTTGAGGAAGGGTCACCCCTACTTCGAGGCCTGGAACTGGTAGGGCGGGCAGAGGGCACAGTCCCCATGAGGGAGGGGAGGGACCGCCCCAAGACAAGTAACTGCTTTTTTGTCGAAGTCCAACCATAATGACCCTTGATGTGGCTGCTTTACTTCTTTATTTTCCTGTAGACACCCAGATCTGACAGATGGCTGTGTGTGGCCAGAACCCTGGGCCGGGGCAGGAGAGGAGACCATGGCTGCCTGCTGGGCCTCCTGCTTTGCTTCTGCCATGTGCTTCTTCCTCAGCTCCCTCTCCTCTCTTGCCTTCTCCCTCCATTCCACCTTCTCTCTGCTCTCCCTCCATGTTCCTCCTTTTCCCCCTCCCCTCTCCCTCCTCCTCCTCTCTCTCCTTTCTTGCTTTCTGGTCCAGCTATAATAGGAAGATGTCTCCGCAAGGAGTCCTGGCTCTTGGCCAAGGCGGAAGGAGAACCTGGGACAGGAAAGCATCCCAGGGAGAGGGGGAGGGTTGCACGCAGGAGCTCTGGAGCCCTCGCTGAACTTCAGCTTTGGAGCACAAGACGGAGCCCCTGTCTGTCAGCCTCCCACAGCCTGGCCCATCTCAGCAGGGAACCAGCAGTCTGTGCAGTGTGACCATTGGTGACAGATGTTGGCCTCTGTCCATCTGGCTTCATCACTGTCAACATCCAGGTCCATGTTCTGGGCTTTCTGCCCAGGCATTTCCCCACAAAACAAGCCCCAGGAGAAACCCAGGTTGACAGCTGGCCTGCAAGGCCCCACCAAATCCCATATCTCATGGGCTGGTGCTGGCTACCCAAAAAGAAATAGTTGAGGCACAGAGGATGGCACCACTAAATCTCCCGTGTGGATGATTATTTCCTTAGTCATGTTATTAGCATCTTGAGAGCAGAGACTGAATGGCCTTCATCTCAACAACCTCCTTAGCACCCAGCACCAGCAGAGTCATACAGGACACGCCTAATAGATACAGGCACTGGCTGGTGCCTTAGTAAGACTGAATTTGCATGTCACCTCTGCCACCCATGAGCTGAGTGTATGACCTTAAACCCGTTACTTAACCACACAATCAGACGACAATCTTGTAAGAGCTGGCTTGCTGACTCTGTTGCTTTTTGTGCTGTTGCAAATTACTGAAATCTGATGTTCCCTGTGGATTAAACTCTCCCTATCCATGGACTGGACTGCACCTATCACAGAATCTCAAGTGCAGGTAATAGAGCAATTATTGCAAGGGTAAGCAGATGCCACCTCAGGACACTCCCCCTAGCCGCCATCTCAGAGGCCTGGACACCTGTCCCACCGGTCGAGCTGGGGTTCGGTGTTCTGGACGCCGTACGTGCCTGGTGTGATCTTAAAATGAGAGAGGATCATGAGTTGCCCTCAAGGGATGCTACTCAGAAATCCCACCAAAGTCCTTTGTATTAAATGTTTAGGTGTGTACATGCACATACCTTTTCCCCCAAACTGGAACACCAAATGTTGACCATTTTTGTGTATACCCACCGCTTTTCACGCTTCATTCTTTCCCTCTGAAACCACCGTTAATGCTCGAGGCTGCTCTCGATCTGCTGCTGAGTTGGGGTTTGGAGAGGGCGACTCCCAGCAACCACAGCTGTGCACCCCTCTGTGTGTGCTTGGCTTGGACAAGCAAGTGGGAAAATAAGCAGATATGGTGATGTCCCCCTCCTGTCCCCTGTCCCAGGGGAATCCTGCCAGTGAGCGCGCATCTAACCCCAGAAACACCATCCCTGACTCAGAGAACGGGATGTGGGGGGTCTGACCTAGCCCCTGAGACACATGGAACCAGTACTCCAAGCCTGGGCTAGTGGCCCTGGGGAGCAAAGTGAGGGGCTTCTGGGACCGCAGGCCAGAGCTGGACTCTAGCTCTGCCATCCCCTTGCTCCCCCAGTGCCTGGCACAGGGCCCAGCCCGCAGGGGATTTGCAGTAGACGCTGGGTGGAATGAATGAGCCTGCAAGTTCAGTCAACTGAAACTTAGTTTTCTCTCCTTGAAACAGGAAAGTAGGAAAACATCTGCTCCTCTTGCTCACTAAGGTGTGGTGGGGAGCAAAGGAGATCGCATAGACTAACGATGCAGCCACACAGGTGGGGTTGAATCCTAGCTGCGTCCCCTCGGGCAACCTCTCTGAGCCTCAGTTTCCTCATCTGTAAACTGGGAGTAGAATTGAAACCTTTTTCATGAGGGTGGGAACTCAGTGCTTGGCACATTAGGCACTTGATACTGTTTTTATCATGCTCATGAAAGTGCTCTGAAAATTGCAAATGCTTTGCAAATATGAGTTAAAATTTTTTTGTCCAGGCATCTCATACCAGAGAACCAATTATATTGAACAGGGAAAGAGTTCATACAACAAACAAAACTAACAATAATCATGATTGTCTTTATTGCACTGTGCTGGCTATTTCACACACATCATGTCATGGGAGCTCTGGGTCCTATTGCTCCCATTTTGTAAATGAGGAAACTGAGGCACAGAGAGGTTGAGCTACTTTCCCAAAGTCACAGAGCTAGAAGCAGAGCAGCCAGGATTTCAAAGACCATAATCCCAGGCCTTCTCTTTTCTGAACCCAAGGCCCTCTGGGATTTGGCTCGTGCATCCCAAGAGCTCTCGATGCCCAGAGGTGTGGTGGGGGATGGGCTTTCGAGAACCAGGCCACTTCATCATGCTCTACCCTGGTGGCTCAGGATTCTGATCCAGTCTGGCCCTTCCCTGGAGCAATGTTCCTCATTCGCCCCTATCTTATGTAACTCAGTGTTCCTGCCTCCGTCCCCAAGGTTTATATAAGGCAGCTCAGTAAACACACCACAGGCCTCCAGGGCTCAGGGAGAACTAAGATGGGCTACAGATGTGCTCTTTCACCCTCACCCCTTCCCAGAACCCCGCTGCCACGTGCTTTCTTCCTTGAGGCCTGAGCCTGCCTTTGCATGAGCCTGCACGCATGGGCACACCCTCACACCCATGTGCCTGTGTGTGCAGTCTTGTACACCATGGCATGGGGGGTCCAAACTTGCATGTGAGTACATAGACCTGTCTTCACTGTCCCCCCCCTTTTTTTAAATAGTGAGAAAATCACGCAAAGCTTCCCCACTATGGCATTCCTTTTTCAGCAAATTCAGGAGATTTAACTCTTGAATTACTTTCCTCTCGCCCCAGTCACATTCTGCAGCAGACCCATTTTATTAGAGGAAAGTTCTCGTAGTGTTCGCTCTAACTTGGCCATGCGGAAAAGTGTCAAAGCCGGCGCTCCTCCTGAAACCCGTTTCTAGTCATTTGGGGTTTTGCTGTGTGAGCGGCGTTCTCCAGAGCATTGGAGCAGCCCAGGCTGCAGACACCTGTGCTACCTATGTACACGTGCCAGATGTCCCGGGTGCCTGCAGCATTAAAGGCTGCTCTCCCCACAGCAGGCCACGCTACCTGCAAGTCACACCAGACCATCAATACAACACTCTCCACGTTGGGGGTTTTGCCTCATAGACACTTTACAAGGAGTCTCTGGCCTCTCACCTTACTGGCCTGGCCTGTCCAGTTGAATAAATCCTCCCAGGTCTGAGATCTGGGCAGGCAGTGGGGTGGGGAGGAAGGGGACTCATCCTGATGATGATGGTTGTGACTACACAGGACAGCTCAGGAGCCGAGAAGATTCCGGATCCTTCATAGTCAGTGACCATCTGTGCTTTTGAGACACGCCCCCTGCCAATTTCCTCCCTAATCGAACTAGTGCCAAAGACAGAAGAC
Source organism: Daubentonia madagascariensis (assembly GCA_023783475.1). Taxonomy (NCBI): domain Eukaryota; kingdom Metazoa; phylum Chordata; class Mammalia; order Primates; family Daubentoniidae; genus Daubentonia; species Daubentonia madagascariensis. The sequence continues at coordinate 17,910,703 of JAKFHU010000487.1, forward strand.
GGCATTCCCTTCCTTTCTTTTCCCAAAGCCAGCTAAGGATTCAGCCATCTTCTTCCTCATTCTCCCTGGCTCCCACCCATGGCAAAATAGAGAAGAGGGCGAAATCCATTAGCACAAGTCTTCCAAGTACCAGGGTGCCTGAGTGGTGTTGGCACTAGGGCTAAGGGGTGTAGGCAGAGGCCACAAAACCCAGCTGTCTCTCCTTGGGTGCCCCCAGCTCCAGCTCCCCGCCTCCAGACCAGACACTTGCAGACAGCAGAACCACCCCCTCCCCTCGACCAGCGAGTGCCAAGGTTCTTACTGCCTCACACTGCTCTAAGGGAAGTTGGCACCTGCAGGAAGCACCTGGTTTCTGGGCAGCTGGAAACATCTCATAATGGGAGGTTCCAAGACCCCTGAAGATAACTGCATTTGGAGGCCATTTTCCCTGTTCTAAATATCCTGGGTCCTCCTCACCACAAAGAACCGCCCCCTCTCCCGGATGCAACAAAGAGGTTTCTTCCCAGTCTCCTCGCCTTCCCCGTATTAAAGGTGGGCTCAAAACAAGCCCTTAGACGGGGCTTTTGGCCTCATAATTAGATTTTTAACAGGATCCAGTTTTCCTCCCTCTGCCAAATTGAATTTTACTTGTTCACTATCCTGATCTAATTTTACTGTTTTCCCCCTTTTGGACTCAACTCACTGATTTTGTTTCATCTCACAGAAGACTCGAATTTCCCATGGTTTAATTAATCTCACTAGCTGTCTGGCTGTCCCAAAGGACCTGCCTCCTCCGCTGTCGGCGGCGTAGAAAACAGGTCCTTTTCCATTTCTCCGCTCTGGCCTTGGCGTGGAGCCCCAGGAGCCCCGACCTGCCCAGACGGTTCCCCAGCCAGGCGTCCCACGCAGGGGCTGGATTCTTCCCAACGGGCTCCAAGTGCCCGCCACTAGGGTACACGCCACTCCTCCCTCCGCCCCCGCCAACACACACCCTAACACACTCGCGCGCGCGTGCAGACACACACACACACAGCGCCCGCGCGCTGGTAGGAAGTCGCCTGAAGCCCTCCGGTTGCAGTTTTATTACAAGATTTCTTTTCAATTGCAAAATCAGGCCAAACAAGCTGAGCGATTCGGATTCTCCAGATCGTCAACCACACTCCCCCCACCCTGCTTGGAACCCGCCCCGACACCACCCCCACCAACAGACACACAAAACTCCCACGCTAGCGACCTCAACCCCAGATTGCATCCCATACCCACTCCCACTGCCCCGAAATTCTTTTTTTATAAAACTGGTAAGAACCCTCATCTCCCAACCTCCCACCCTCCAACGCTGAAGCACACGCAGGACCGAGCTGGGCGTGGAGGTCCTTTCCCGCGCCGTCGCCCCGAGTCCCGCTGTGTCCCCAGGCCCGGGCGTCCCGAGGCACGTTGCTGCCCCGTGAGCTACCTGCCCGGAGGCGGCGGCAGAGCCCAGAGAGGGGGACGAGAGTCATGGTCTCCCTTGTCCTTCTTGCGGCGGCGCTGGCGGGGACGGGCCGGGGTGGCGTTCAGTACAGCCCCAGGATGGCGGCGCCTACGTCCTTGGAGGGCCGGCGCTCCTCCACCAGAAAGTTGATCATGCTCTCCGACTTGATGAGCAGGTTACAGCCCAGGAAGAAAACGCCGAAGACCACGGTAAGCGACAGCACGCAGAGCACGGCGATCTGCGCCACGCGCGACACCCACAGGCTGCGCTCGTCGGGCGCCAGCCCCGCGGGGACCCCGTCGCTGGCAGTCAACGGTGCGCCCCCGGGGCAGCAGCCCAGCCACGTGCCCAGCCCATGGCTGCGGTTCCCCAAGGCGGCCCCGGCGCTGCCGCCCACGCCGCCCACCTCCCCCAAGCCGCTGTGGTTTAGGAAGGTCGCGTTCATTGCGGCGCGGTGCCCGGGGTCTTCGGCGCGCAGTCCCCGGCGCACTGGAGCTCGCTGGCGTCCGAGCTCTCGGGGACGCTCCGGACCGTCCGAGGGACCCGTGCTCGGGACGGGGAGGAAGGCGGGAGGCTGCCCGGGCGCTGGCACACTCTCGGGCTGCCTACGCTGGGCACCGGGCGGGAAGCGGAGGCCCAGAGGAGCAACAGGCGGCGCGGAGCTGGAGCCCGAGAGCTGAGCGCGCGTCGCGGTCGCGGGCTGAGTTCCTCGCCCGCCCGGCCGCCCCTCCCCTAGCAACCGCTGGGCCCCGCCCCGCCGGGCCCCGCGGCGCCTCCCGGGCGGGAATCCCGCCCCAAGCGCAGCCTCCCCGGAGTCCCAGGGCCCGAAGGGGTCCGGAGACCCCGGCAAGCCCCTGTCCTCTGGCCGGCGAGGCTCGACCCCCTCCCGGCATCCGCTGTCTGTTCTGGGCTAGAAAATCTCCCCAAGGTGCCCATTCCAGGGTTTGATGCTCTTAGCAGTCCAGTTCTTCCGGTAGTGTGCCGTAAATCTCTGCTTCCTATTTAAGCCCTCCTAAACCTTCCTAGACATCGGAGGGGTGGCTGCCTTGCCCGCTCCTCTGGACCGTGGCCCTGGGTCGCCCAGGCGGTCCTGCCTCCCAGCTTTTCCTGGGCTAGAGGCTGTCGCGGTGAGGCGCGCTCTCTGCCTCCTTCCTTACATCCCACCGCCCAACCTGGCCCTATATACTTATTTTTTATTTAAAAAATAAACTATTGGGTTTTTCCCCTTGAGTTTTTACAAAAACATAGTCATTGTAGACTAGTTAGAAAATATGGATTACCAAAATGGAAAAAATCTGCAAGCTCATAATCCTACCACCCAGAGAGTGTGTGGATGGTGCCACCTTGGTACAAACTCTTCCGGGCCTTTTTCTATTTGTGCGTGTCTCTATATGTATATATTAGCAATGAGGATGCGCTGTTCATGCATAGTGTTCTGTACATGCCGTTTTGTAACCTTTTGTCATTTAACAGTGTATCTTTCCCAGTGACAGTCATCTACACTGTGGCTCTGAATTGCCTGGAAGGTTTGTTAAAACCCAGATTGCTGGGCCTCCCAGATTTTCTAAATCACTAGGTGCGGGGTGGGGCCCCAGAATGTGCATTTCTAACAATTCCCAGGTAATCTCAAACTACCGATCTACATCATTTTTGGTGAAGGAATGGCATTTCAAGATGTGGACTACTGCAAGTTATTTAACCAAGGTTCCTGTTTTGGATACTTGAATAATTTCCTTTTTTTTTTTTTGCATCCGAACAATATTACCATAAAACGCCTTGTAGCGAAGTCTTTGTTCAGAAACTGTGATTTTTATTTAGATTGTATTTGGAAAAATGGACCTGCAGAATCACAAAGTACATCCTACTAAATCACCCTCCAGAAGTGCACCAGTTCACAATCCTGCCCTGTGGGGAAGGAGGGTGCCACCCTTATCCTAGTTATTGCCATTATTTTAAAAATCTTTGCCTGAGTTTATGGGTGGGGTACGGTTTCTCACCCCTGTGTTAATTTTCGTTCTTTGATTGTTGCAGGGAAAGTAAGGAAAGCACTTAGTCTGTGCCTCCAGGCAAAAAGTGTTGGCTGGAGATGTGAATTCCAGTGGTGGTACAGCAGGGAGATGGAGAGGCCTGGAAAAGTGGCATGAGGGGATGCAGGATGCCCCAGCACACAAGCGTCTCACAGCCCCTGCCGCCTTCTGTGATTTGAATGTGTTCCCTAAAGTTCATGTGTTGGAAACTTGATCCCCAATGTGCTGGTGTTGGGTGGTAGGGCCTAACAGGAGGTGTTTGGGGAAGGGGCACTGCCCTCATGAATGGATTAATGCCATTATCTCAGGAGTGGGTTCCTTATAAAAGGACAAGTTTGGCCCCTACTTGCTCTCTCTCCCTCTCTCTCTTGCCTTTCTGCCATGTGATGCCTTCTGCCATATCATGACAGAGAAAGAAGGTCCTCACCAGATGCCAGCTGCTTGATCTTGGACTTCCCAGCCCCCAGGACGGTGAGAAACAAATTTCTGTTATTTATAAATTACCCGCTTTTAGGTATTCTGTTATAGTGGCACAAAACAGACTAAGACCTCCCTCCTCCCTCATGTGCGTGCGCGCATGTGCGTGCGCGTGCGTGTGCGCGCACACACACACACATGTATTCAATATCACAACACTAATTCATGTATGTGTCCTGGTAAGCTATAAAAATTCTCATTTTAAATAGACACATGCATAGATGCAAACACACACACACACACACACACGCATACACCCCAGATTGGGAAACAACCTGGCTCATCCTTCTTGGTCCTGGGAAAGCTGGCCTGGCACAACGGCTATCAGAGTTTTCTGGGCAGGAGTCTCCCCACCCTGACCACCCCTCAGAGCCAGGACAGAACCGGGAGACAGCAAGTTGCTGGTCTGAACCTTTTGGCTTCTGCTTTGGGCCAGTTGGGTTTCTTTAGAGAAATGCTCAGGTAGTTCTTTGCCCATCCTTCTCCTGAGACCAACCCCTGGTCTTTGATAAACCCTGGACTTGGAGCCCATGGCTTGACTCCATTCAGCTGAAGTCAGGCTGCCTGCTGTAAAGAAAAGGGTTGGACGTGAATAAGAGTACCGTACAGGGCCTGCCCACTCCTGCAGGCTGGAGGAGGATGTGATAGCTGGCCTTTCCTTTACTAAACACCTATTACATGCTCGGTGCGTTAAACACATTACCTCACTGAATTCTCACACCAGCCCTTGGGTTTCAGCTGGACTGTCGCCTTGACATGAGGAAACAGAGGCTCACAGTGTTTAATTGACTTACTCAAGACCATATAGCTCATTAAGCAGTATAGCCAGAATTTGAGCCCAGATCTATCCTGTTCCAAAGCTATGCCCTTAATTATTCCTGTCCCCTTCTCTTCTGTCATCTCTGAGCTGGTTTCTTTGGATACCCAGAGTGGGAGGGTGGAGGAGGGGGGAGAAGAAGATGTTGTGTTTGACCTGGAAGCAGGAAGGGAGAGAGAAAGAGAACTTGGGCTTGCGGAAATAAACAAAGACCACTCAGATGAGAGCAAGTGAAGGTGTTTATTCAGAGATTGCTATAGCAAGGCAGTCAGCCACTGTCACTTGCATTTTGCAGATGCTCAAAGGCCGGCAGAGGAGTGGGAAAAAGCTTTATAGTGGAAAAAGGGGGATCAGGTATGCCCTGATTGAGGGCTGCTGGCCTGGGGACGCTGTAGGTGGGCTTACTAGTAGAGGGGCGACCCATGTGATTGGTTAGGGGAGCATATTTGGCTTTCTCCAGTTTGTCCTACATTGGAATGGGGACAAAATTAGGGAAGCTGTCAGTTATGATCAAGTCCTGGTCATTTGGGGCTGATTGCTACAGGGGTTGTTTGGCTTCCTGGGCTGTTGCTGCAGGTTTTGGGTCAGGGTTCTGTTCTGATATATGTCCTGGCCATTGTCCATTTGCATATTCAGTCTGTCACACCCCTTCACGTGGACCCAGCTAGCTGCTCCCTGCCCAGTGCCGCCTCTTTCTGATTCTTCCGTCTGCCCTTTCTGGAGCCTCTGGTCCCGGCAAGTTTGATTGCAGTTTGATGCGTATTAACTCTTAATTCTTATAATAATGCTGAAAGGTAAGTCATTAATTATTTATTGCTGCATCACACGCAACCCCAAGTTGAGCAAACATTTATTATCCCACACAGTTTCTGAGGGCCAGGGATCCAGAAGCCCCTAGTAGGGTGGCTGTGGCTCAGGGGTTCTCATGAGGTTGCGGTCAAGGTGTTGGCCAGGGCCACAGCCATCGGAAGGCCTGACTGGGGAGCCAGGACCGGCTTCCAAGGTGAGGCTATAGCCTCACGCGGCTATTGGCGAGAGGCCTCAGTTCCTCATTGGCTATCGGCAGGGGGAGCCTCAGTTCCTTGCCATCCGGCCTCTCCACGGGGCTGCTTGAGTGTCCTCATGACATAGCAGCAGCTGGCGGGCCTCAGAGCCACTGTTGAAAGATGTGCCCTAAAGCGAGCGACTGGCAAAAGGGAGAAGGACAGAGGAGTGAGGGTCCGGAATGAAGCGCTCGCTGTCATTGTTATTTAATCTTCACAGCAAGCCTTGTGGAAAGAAATCATTAGCCCCACTTGACAGATGAGAAAATAGAGGCTCAGGAAAAGGAGACAAATCTTGCCCCCGGTCACAGAGCTGGTAACTAGCACAGCCAGGATTTAAATCCTTAGATATTTTATAACCAAGTTCAAACTCTTATCACTTGTGGGGGTGGGTGGGAGGGTACTTCATGGTTAGGGAAAGACCCTCCAGCCCCCAGGGCTAAGGAGGAACCTGTCAACTGGCTGCCTCCCCCTTCTCCAGAGAGGGTGAAGCCAGTGCCTCTGGGCCCAGCTGCCACCCGTTCGGGGCTATTTTTACCCTCTACCTCAGGGACAAGTCTTCATCTCCCAGCTCTGGAAGGGCCATCTGGGCAGTCTGGCTGCCCCAGGAAGAGCCACCACCCGGAGGGTTTGTGCCTGCTGTCCCCGCAACTGTTTCTAGATGAACCTTTAGCTCTCTCGCATGCCCTGGCCATCTGGAGTCAGTAAGAAGCCCCCTCCTCCAATTCCCGAGGTTAATAAACCTCCCTGATTAGTACTACTCGCTGGATAGACCTATCGGAACAAAAATGCCTAAATCTGGAGATATTTTAAATTGCTTATATTTTAAACAAGGTTAATAAAGTGCTCTTTGCATGAGTCATTTTAATGAAGAGAAAAGAATGATTTCATTTGCATATTCAACTGTACCCCCACCCCCAGAAAAATGTAAATTGTATGACAGTGTACTTCAGGGAGAGCCCTTGAACATCATTTGTTTTCTGAAGTGGTTTCAAACAACCCTCCCAGGACCCTGTTTACACTTTTCATTTGTTTGGCAAACTCTTCCTGGAACGGGCAAAGGTTGCCTTCTGCCCATTTGCCCAGTTCCGGTCCAAATGATCTCACATTTCAAATTGGTGGTGGGGAAGTTAATGACATTTTAGTGCGTCTGGTACAGAATTAAAATAAACACGGATTGCCCCGTTCAGCCTTTGCCCCCTAAGAGACTTTGGGGTTGGCCTCTGCTTGGTTTACCTGCAGAGGGGAGGAAGACAGAAGGAGGACCCCAGGCAGTTCAGGCCCAGGTGGCTTTAGGAAATGTGTGTGTTGCGGGTCGGGGAGGTCTCTGATAGCAAAAAGGGGACGGTGCCTGTGTAGACACTACACAGTAGAGAGGTGTGACCATGGAGAGGTGTCACAGGGGTCACAGGTATCGTGGAACTTCACACCCAAAGAGAATACCTAGATTTCGGGATGTGAGATCTATTTCTGCCTCTGCCTCTAATTGGCTGTGTGACTTTGGACAAGTCAACCATCCTCTCTGGGCTCTGATTGACACATCCATTAGCCAAGGGAGCTTGATCAGAAAATCTTCAATACAACGTTACCTACAAAAACAGGCAGTGGGCCAGATGGGCCATCATCTGCCTTCCTCTGCTTTGTGCTTCCTATGGGCTGCAGAGAGCATGGGGCCCAAGGACTGTGCCTGATCTGCCCCTAAATTACTGCCTGGGCCTTTGAGTCCTCATCTTTAAAATGAGGATGTTGATTAATATCTGCATTCCCCAAACTGTGCTCTCTGGATCAGTAGTTTTGCAAGGCAGCAGAAGAGATGCTGACCTAAACAGATTTCTTTGCTGCAGGACTTCTCAGGACCTTTAGTATGTGCGTATGCATTGTGAATTTCCCAGGGGGGATGCAGGATGCAGCATTTGACAATGGGAAACTTTTTTGCTAACACCAACTAATATTTTGTGCCACTATGTACCACTCAGCACAGTTTGGGAAATGCTCTGTAGCCTCTCTAAGCCTCAGTTCCCTTCCCTGCAGAACGGGGATGATGATGGCACCTGCCTCCTAGAGTTGTTGGGAAGGTTAAATGAGGTAATGCCTGGAAATGGGCCTGGCGCAGTGCCTGGCACAGAGTAAGTGCTCAATAAATGCTAGGAGCTATTATTTATAATAAGTTCCTTCCTTTCCAGCTCTGACATTCTGTGCCTCCAACTGCAGCATGTAATTAAACTCTGAAGCATCTGGCTTCCCGAGTAGAAAGAACGAGGCTGGATGAAGGAAAAAGGAAGAGAAAAATCCTTCTGGGTTGCCCATTTGTGCACCAGCCTCACTGCCAGCCGTCACAACAGGGGAATGTAGCAAGATGCCAACTCCTAATGACAGGGCTCGGGTGAGTTGGTGGTTCCCTGTTTAGCTCAGACACTCTGGGGAATATTTGAGACTGCAGAGAAGCGAGAGGTAAAACCAGGGCTGCTTATTTATGGTCAAGCAGTAGGACCTACCTGCATCCCACATGGGTCAACTTCCCTTTCCCACTGTCCTGGGCATGGTGATCCTGGCCACCTTCGAGCATGTGTGACATGCCAGGGGAACAGTGACAGGGAGAGCTGAGTCCCTGTCACTCAGAGTAACAGGAAGAGGTAAGGTGACAGGTCAGGTGAAAGAGCAGGAAGGGCAACCCCACAGAGGAACAGCATTTGCAGTGGCTCGGAGGCCAGGGGAGCATATGCCTGTAACTGCAGAGAACCAGGCGTGGGGAGGCAGTGGGGAAGTGTCAGAAGAGAAGCCTGAAGAGGTGGGTGGGCACCAGGGCACTCAGGACTTTATCCAAGTCAGAGGGGAGGCACACGGTTAGTCTGGCATTTACATTCCCCCGGATAAAAAAGAAAATAACACTTTTTTCAAAATTTTCCATTTATATGAAATATCCATGGAGACAGAACATAGATTGGTGGTTGCCAGGGGCTGGGGAGAGAGGCGAACGGGGAGCAACTGCTTAATAGGTACGAGCTTTCCCTTTGGAGTGATGAAACATTCTGGAACTAGGCAGAAGTGGTGGTTGTGCAACGTTGTGAATGTACTAATTGCCAATAAATTAACTGCTTTAAAATGGTTAATTTCATGTTATATGAATTTCATCTCAGTTGTTAAAAAGATGATGGTAAAGGTGAACTCTGGCAAGGAAAGAGGAGCTGGGAAGGGGCGGGCGGTTCCAGAGCCCACGGACCGAGGAAGGGGCCCGGGTTTCCGGCTCCTGCGGGGCGTGGACGGGTAAGAGGAATGGTGGGGGGGGGAGGCGCTGAGGGGCTCGGGGTTGAGCACAACGGGTGTGGAGAAGAGAATATTCAGTGATGCAGAAAGGTGGTCACTATATATTATTAAGTCAAAAAAATGCAGATTATCTAACCATGTGTATGATGTGACTCCTTTTTGCACATTTTTACTTGCACACACATGCACACAGGCTTACCTGTGTTAACAGTATATGTCAAAACATTCACAGTGCTCATCTCTGCAGGATGGGACTATGAGAGATTTTGATTTTTTTTTTCTTTTTGCTTATCTGTATTTTCAAGATGTTCTACAATGAACATTATATCTTGTAATAAGTACAAAGAAGGTTAAAGTACTCCATAGCTTCCAAAGCCAAATGCTTTTCATTTGGGGAAAATACAGACATAAGCATCTAATCAAACAAGGTGTCCCCAGGTCGTTAGTGTACACAGCATGCCCCCAGGTGTGCAGCCTCATGGGGCACCAGGGCTCTGTCAGTCAGTCAGATGCTGCAGCCTCTAAACCTCAGACTCCTCAGCTGTTAAAAGGGATCATTTTGTCTGTGCACAGGGTCTGGCTCATCGTAAGTGCTCAACAAAGGTTACCTCTTTCTCCATAAGCAGCTCTCAGAGCCAGAGCCTGCAACCAGTCAGCTTCTTGCTGTTCTTGCCAGAGGAGGATTGGCTTTGCCCAAGCTGGGCTTGCCCAAGTTCATCCACAGCCACTGGTTCCCGGGGGTGTCCCCCTTGGCTTGGAATCTCTGCTGCTCCTGGAATTTTTCCGTGCTCCCTAGAAGGACCCTGGCCTCTCATCAAGGCAACCTGTTGAGCCTCTCATCAACACAGCCTGTATCCTCTATCCCCAGATTGGGTCCCACCTGCATAAAGAAAGTGACGGCTTTAAGTCTTCCTGGGGCTGCTCACTTTTAATAAGAATGACAATAATAGCTGCCATATGTCAGCAGCCCCTACATGTGCCCAGGCTTACAGTCTCTACCTGTCAGCCTCAACTCTGCAGGCACGTGATAGTGTCCCATTTCACAGGCGGGGCTCACAGAGGTGAAGGAACTCCTTTAAGATCACTCGGCTGGCATGTCACAAGCAGCCCAACTCAACTGGAGTCCTGAGCAGGTGACCAAACTAGGATGCTGTGGCAGGTACCTCACCACCTTCTTAGCTATTCTCCGTTCCATCTTCTACTTCAAAAGGCTGATGTTCCCCAGTAGATTCTAACATGCAGCCAAGTTTGAGAACCATTGTTGTAAAAGCAGTGATTGTCTACATTGACTATACTTTGGAACCACCTGGAAAGATTTAAAAAATGCTGGTGGGAGGGTGGGGTCGGAAGAGTAGGGAGGGTGGGAAGCGGGGAGAGGAGGTGGTAACTGGAAGGAGGGTGGGGGGAGCTTCGGGGGTTCTGGTAATGTTCTATTTTTTGATCTGGGTGCTGGCTACTTGGGTGTGTTCATTTTTGTGAAAATCCTTGAGCTGTATACATTTATGATTTATGTACTTTTCTATATGCATGTTATTCTAAGGTAAAAACTTTTTAAAATAATTTTTTCAAAGTAAAGAAAAAAAGGCAGCTGTCATTAGCCGCTTCACTGCCTCCTTGGAAAAGGCAGTGTGCAGCCCTGACTTGTCATCTTGAGGATGCTTTGCATAGCGTCAAGCAGGTGTGGGCCTCTGAGTCTGTGCCTGCCCTTGACAATGAACAGACTAACCCTGCCTTCTTACTGCTGACGCTTCCTCCTGGGCTGATGCTGTGCTTAGCTACAAAATGCCCACTGTGCTGCAGTGGCAGGTACTCCTGATGGCTAGGACCTGTGGCTGGGCTCCACGGCTCCTCCTTCCTCACAGCTGGAGTTGTGTGACCCCACCCACCCAAGCCCAAGGACCTAGGGCAGCAGGGATGTAAACAGCCACCACTGAGCACCCTGGGCCTGATCTGTTGCCCTCTGCCTCGTATCATAGTTGGAGTTGCCGGAGCTATGTTCTCCGGTTCTTCAGTTACAGACAATGATTTTTAGCTAGGCCCATGGATATAGGAAATGAAGACTGAATTTCTCATCCTCCCTTGCAGCTAGGTGTGGCACGTGACTCAGTTCTGGCCAATAGAATGTAAGTAAAATAGTCTGCACAGTTCTGGGAATTGCCCTAAAAAAAGGAGAATGCTCTTTTCCTTCTCCTACTACCTCCTGCTTCCTGGAACATGGCATGGAAGGGCTGAGTTCCAGCAGCCATATTGCACCACAAGGTGGAAGTTGTGTTTGAGGACAGCAGAGCAAGACAAGGGAGCCCAGGTCCTTCCTCTCTGTCATCATCTTTGCACCATGGAGCACCCTGCTGGCTCTGGACTGATTCCCTCAGGACATCTGACACGAGAGAGAAATGAGCTTCTGACCTGTTTGAGTCAGTCATATTTGGGTTTTTCCATTCTTCTTAACCCAACTCAATACTACCTGACACACGCAGCTTCTGACTTGATCCTTGGGCCCAATTCCTGCCTTGGTCACCTGCCCAGGGTGAGCATGAGGGCCCTGGCTTGCTCCATCCTGCGACTGGAGTTCTGCCCTGCCCCACTCAGTGGCTGGACCCTGCCACCTGCTGGTCCTCCCCCAAACCTGGGCCACATGCCCACCCAGCAGGATTTTGTGGCACTGGGCTTGCCTCCTGCCAGGGTGGAGGGCAGGCCCCGCTCTGGTGCTTTCCTGGAGGAGCCCTGTTGCCTGCCTCCTCTCCCCCTCCCACTCGTCCCCAGACCCTTGGCTGCTGCCTGGGCCTGACAGGCTGGCTTCTCTTGGGACACCTGCAGCAGGACCAATGCCTACAGCAGCTTCCCCAACGGAGGGGCCCAGGAGCAGCTGACTCCTGCCGTGCAGAAATGGCAGCACCTTCATCCCTTTACTCTTTCAACAGTTGTTCATCAGTGTCTATGGCAGGCATTGGGAACAGGAAACAAAACCAGGTCGAATGGTGGGCCTGGTACCTCAAGCACGCACAGGCTGTAGCTCGAGGACGTCAGACCAGCAAAGACACCGGAATTTCTCACAAGGAATTTTCAGGAGTTTGCTTTAAGGATAAGCCCATGACCTGGGTTATATGTGCAAGCCTGGATGAGTCCCCACACCTCCTGGTCCTGAGCTGTGTCATCAGCATGTGACAAGGCTGAACTGCATGTGGTTGAGGATTCTGCCAGGTCTGCCCTCCTGTGAAGAGAGAAAAGGGCCCAGGGGGTCCATAGGCCTGGCTTTGCCATTCATGGGCTGCTGCCTGATTTAGGGCCTTAAAACAACCACTTTTTAATTATTTATTATGGTTCTGTGGGTTGACTGGGGCCAGCCAGCCAGTTCTTCTGCAGGTGACAGTTCCCTTAGCCCCTCTGACCTCTGTCCTCACGTGGAAGTGGGGTGGTCCTGTATACCCAGATCCTCCCAGACGTGATGAGACAATACCCCGGGTAACTGAATAGTTGATGAGGGGGAGTTTCTCTTTATAGAAGTGATCCAGCTGATAAAGGAAGACAGAATGATGCAATTAGAATGCCACTAGTGAAACCCCCAGTGAATTAGCGGGTCTAGGCATTGAACATCGACAGATGCTAATGCCACGAAAAGGAAGATACTAGCCATTATGTGCCTTCTGTGGAAAAACACAATACCTACTCTGAGCTACTTTTGCCAAAAAACTCAACTCTTAATCTGATCAGGCCTCTAGATTCAACTACCAATTTACAGGAAATACAGAAGACAGAGAAATATGTTAAACTGTATCATGGGTTTGTAATCATCAAAATCCAGACTGTGGATAATCTGCAGGATACATGATGTCTCTTACTCAATAACAAACTGCAAGAAAAAAGAGAAAGATGACAGAGGAACCTATGGATTAAAAGACATTTAAGAGACATCAACTAATCATAATGTATGCATCTTATTGGGATCTTGATTTGATCAAACTGTCAGGAAAATGCTTTTTGACATAAAACAATTAAAAATTTGAACATTGAATATGTGATGATATGAAAGAATAATTGTTTTAAGAAAGACAGAGAGAGATAATGTGTGGCCAACACTTGATAACGAAGAACCCAGCAACAAGGCCTGTCATTAGAGAAGGCTGCAGAGTGTGGGAGAAACAGACTGTGCTGGGAGTCCTAACCCCACTCTGCCATCAGCTCGCTGGGTGTGTGGCGTTGGCTGAGTCCCTTCCCCTGCCCAGACCTTGGTTTTTGCATCTGTGAAATGATGGAGGGACTCAAGGGGCCTGTGAGGGCCTGTCTAACTCTGGCCTCCTTTGGCTTCATCCTCATTTTTACTGGTGCCTGTATCAACCCCACCACGTGTTCACAAGAGCATCAAACAGGCGGAAGAGTGGACGATGGATGCAAGCCCCCAGCTGTTGGCTTCTGAAGAACCCAGAACAGAAAGGGCCACCTCCCTGCGGCATCTCGCCTGGAGGATCAAACTGTATGATCTCAGCCAAGGGAGAGGAGAGAAACCGCTGGAGGACTTCCCCCACCCGCACATGAAGGGCTGAGTTACCTGCTCGCCAGGATGCCTTGACCTTGTTCTGATACCTGGGGATTTCTGGAGAGTTTCCCAGGCCAGCTCCTGATCTGGTCATCTGCTCAGGACTCCAGTTGAGTTGGGCTGCTTGTGACAGACTCCTGTGAGTGCAAATGAACATTGTCACTGGATCGCTCCATGTCACCAGCCCCTCAATTACTTGTCGCTGGCCTCAGCCCACCTGCCCTTCAAATACCGTCACTGTGAAAGTATCAGCCTTAGCACAGAACCTCACACATTGTAAATGCTCAACATAATGGGGTGAAGGGTGGGGAGGAGAACCTTCCTCCCGGATCCACGCAGGTGCTTAACGTTCTCTTGAAGCATGACAAGCTTTCTCCAGAAGGTTAAACTAAAAATCCACCATCTGCTACCAACACTGACCAGCTTCATACCTAAACTAAATAATAGAGAAAGACAGTTCCATCTTAAGTGGGTACTATAGAGCAGTAGCTAAGCCCACATGTTGGTGTCAAACCTAAATTCAAATCCTTGCACTGCCTCCCACCAGCTCTGTGACTTTGGGTGAATTACTTAACCTCTCTGCAGCTTATTTAGCAAGAGAGCTTTGAAGACGAGCTGATTCCCTGCACGCAGTGTTTGGCGTCATGCCTCACACACTCAATATGTGTTAGCAAGTGCTTTTATTGGGAGGCTTCCATTGCAGCACCCCATGGGGGCTCCACCATCATCTCTCTCCCACCTCCCAGTTAAACTTTCTCTCCTTTCTCTCTCTCTTATAACAATGACCTTTCTGTGTCTCATTTTCCCAGGGACATGCTAGCCTGTTTAGCCAAGCCTGTGATGTTGCAGCATTTGATAATGGAACCTTGCCCTGCTTTATAATTGTGGGTTTCAGGCAAGGTGGGAGGCCTCCCAAAGGCACCTTGAGAATCACAACTCTTTGGTGCCATCTCTAATTCGTCCATATCAGCCCTGCGGATACCAGACCCGGAGCTGTGGCTGCTGCCTCAGTGGCGTCAGGACACCATTTTTAAAAGATCTGGGAGCACAGGGAGGTCTCCTGCTATTTAGGGACCAAGAAGGTGGAATGAGAAGCCAAAGAGACCACAGCTCGAACCCCAGCTGTAACTGAGTATAGTGGGGGTATTCACGCCCACTTCCCAGGCTAGGGAGCACAGAGCAGGGAATTCTGAGTATTCAAGCCCTGCAACCCCCGCTTCCTGGACATGGGCCACTTCTTCCCTCTAGTGGCCACTGGATAAATTGCACAGCACGCTGGCCTGAAGAAAGGGAGATGGGCGTTTTCCCTTCTGAGTCCACCTGATGCTGGGGTTCCCAACCATGCTGCGCCCATAACTCCCTTTTCATAAAATCTACTTTGTGTAATGATAGCAATTTTAAAATATTTTAAGCAGCTTTATTGATGTATTGACATAAACTGCACATATATAGAGAGTACAATTTGGTAGCTTTTGACATGTACACACCTGAAACCGCAGTCACAAGACAGTGAACACAGCCATCCCCGCGGGAGTTTCCTTGTGCCCCTTGCTGATCCCTCCTTGCCCCTTCCTACTGCCCCATCCCCAAGCAACTACTGATCTGCTTTCTGTCATTATAGATCAGTTTACATTTTCTAGAGTTTTCTACAAATGGAATCATACATGTACTCTTTTTTCTCTGGCTTTCACTCAGCATAATTATTTTGAGATTTATCCATGTTGCTCTGTGTGCCAATAGTTCTTTTTCTTTTTTTTTTTTGAGATAGGATCTCACTCTGTTGGCCGGGCTAGAGTGCAGTGGTGTCATCATAGCTCACTGCAACCTCAAACTCCCGGGCTCAAGTGATCCTCCTGCCTCAACCTGTGGAGTAGCTGGGACTACAGGTGTGGACAACCCGCCTGGCTATTTTTTGTTTTTTTTTTTAGAGATGGGTTCTCGCTATGTTCTTCAGGCTGGTCTCAAACTCCTGGGCTCAAGCAATCCTCCCACCTCAGCCTCCCAAAGTGCTGGGATTACAGGCGTGAGCCGCCATGCCCAGCCAGTTTATTCTTTTTTTATTTCTGGGTAGTATTCCTTTCTATGAGTGTACCACAGATTGCTTACCTATTCAGAATGACAGTAGTTTTAAAAATCAATATAATACCTTAACTAGAATATACAAGAGAAACTAAAGGGAAGTAATCAAATAGTAGGTAAGTTCTGTATAAAGGCTCAGGCATGACCACACTGGACATATAATGAAGTAGTCAGACACTTGCCCCTATATACTGTATATGTACAATTGCAGCAGATGTACCAGCTATAAGCACAGCCAGAGGTGTGGCATATGGGCACATATCCCAACACGACAAGCAGCATTGCCATGGGATATCACATGACAGAGGGACAGGGCTGGGCTTTGAGCCTAGGTTTGTCTGGCCCCAAAGCCCAGCAGTTGGCCATTCTGTGCAGGAGGGTACAGTGCTCTGTGGCCTGATGGACGGGGACTAGGATTGGGCAGAGAAGGTGGACACAGGCAGATTTTAGCTGTGTCAAGGGATCCATTTCTCACAGGGCTGGTCATTGGTGTGGCATATTCCTTTTTAAATTATGTAGATGGTGTGTTTGGGCTGGACCAGCCTGGGATTTCTCCAGTTTACCCGTTACCCAGATTCATTCACTAAGGTCCATATTTGACTTTTCAAAGGTATGTTTGTATTTCACTTGCCTTGTATTTCACGGCACACTCCAGGGGCTTTCCCCTGGCGTTTCCCTGAGCTGCTTTCGTGCCCCTGTGCCCAGGGGCCAGCAGCAGGTGTTGGCACTTCTCAGAAAGGCACTGGGGACCTCTCTCAGGGTAGACTATAATTCCATGGAAAAAAAATGTTTAGCAATGGTTTTGAGGCAACAGGGCTTCAGAACTTGGAACTACAAAATATTCTGTATTTACCTTCTTGGGTAGTTTACCTACTGTGTTATCATTAAAGGAGTTTATTGATTGGCAGTAACCCATGGCTTCAGAGTGGCCTGTCCTTGCAAGGAGCCACCACAAGCGGCTAAATTTTTTTAATTTTTTGTAGAGATGGGTCTTGCTGTTGCTTGGGCTGGTCTCCAACTCCTGGTTTCAAGTGATCCTCCTGCCTGGGTCTCCTAAAGTGCTGGGATTACAAGTGTGAGCCACCATACCGGGCCAGGTTTTTTGGTTTTTTTTAAAGGTAGAAGATGTTGGAGGGTATTGGGGGGTTAATTGTATGGTCAGAGTGTGGAGCCTATATAATTTCTCCTTTGGAAACTTGAGGAATTATTTGTAACCTAGTGTATACTCAATTTGTGTAACTATTCCTGAAATATTTGAGAAGGTATATATTCTGTGGGGTAAGGACAAGGCTGATAATAAAGCCAAAATTCAGTCTTACTAATCATATGATTTGAAATATGTCTGACTGGTGACTGTCTTTCCGTGTATTTTTCTGGGGACATAGTAGACCTGTCAGATCTGCAAACTCACCTTTGTGAGAATTATAGATGTTCTGGTGTCTTTGTCCAGAACATCTATAATTCCCAGTTAGATCTCCAGTCTTTGTTGTTCCTATCCATTTCCAATGAACCAAAAAATTGTCTTTCTGCTCTACCTGCTCAGAGAACCTCTCGGGTGTGCAACTACAGCCTCGATTGAGCGCATTTTTGTCTCTGGATTTTAGTTTCTTGTATTCTTTTATCATTTCTGTCTGCATTCCAAAAGGCTGTATTGTTTTTGTTTTTTCTCCTATTTTATTGAGAAATCAAAGCAGATACTTCCTTAAAATTTCCTCTGTTTTCTATAGCAGTTTATTTCCAGAAGCATACTTTCCCAGTCCTGCCCTTACAGCTGGCAAGAGGAGCCCCTGACTGGGCCCTGCACTTTTTTCAAATACCCCACATACAAAAGAATTAAATTTATTAAGGACCACAGGATGCCTCTACCACTCTGGATCTGGTGCGCAATATGCACAGCACAACCTAACCCTAAACATCCTCTCTCTACACTGACAAAGCAGCCAGAGAGCTGCTTTTCCACATCTGTATCCTGCGTCCGTGGGAAAATTGCAACTACATCCAAAGATTTAATCGGGCCCCTGCTAAGCACTATTTCGGAGTATAGAGAAACTGTGAGCAGAAAAGTACTTAGATAAAAGACAAATTAATTTACTTGTCAGATCTTTCCTCTCAGATAGTATGAATGCAATAGATTCAAGCGCAATGAATTATCATTTTCTAGTAGTCCTGAGTGTACAATTTCTCCTTGTTTTTGTATTCCTATTCACAGTTCTGGAGGTACTCTCCAATTAGTACAGTATTTGCCTCAGTTGTAAATAGAAGCTGAGGAAAAGTCTGCAATATTAAGTAAATCATATTACATGTTACTCTTTTCTTTTTGAGAAAATTCAGCATTTATTAGGGCATACTTTCTCCTTCCTTACTTCTTTTTTAAAAATATTATTATAGGTACATAATAGTTGTATATTTTACTCTTAAATTTGTATATATGTCTAGCCCTCAGACAGACCATGATACTTATTCTTTACATTGGCAACTAGGAGGCCACTGAGTGCTAGAATGATGAATTTTAATTTTTAATAAAAACATTTAATAACATTTAATTAAGTTTTCAAAAATTAAAATAAAATGTTTGGATTTATTTAAATCATTTTTGATGTAAAAATTTTATATTCATTCATTCTAATTTGTATTTTGCCTTTTGATTTAATAGATAATTTTCAATATTTTAAAGGAAAACTAACTTTTGGGAAAACATTTCTGCAAAAATTAAAATTTTTACATGAACTTATTAATGTATTTTTGATGAAAATATATTAATATTTTTGTGCTTTGAATATGATTGTTTTAACCCTTAAATATATTTTAAAATCTTGATAATAATAACATAATTAGTGATTTTGCTGAAAGGAAAATAAAAAAATAAATTTCATGGAATAGCTCTCATAATTTATGAATTATGTGTATCTTTATTTTATTACTCATCTCAATATTGTCAGCCCATCAACAAAGCACCCAGATGTGTGCAATAAAAATTAAATTCCATGATCTTTGACATTTTGCTTTCTATCATATACAAACTATAGTTTCATACACATTTAAAAATTTTATCATTATAAAGGAATATTTGTCAGAAAATGAAGCTAGAACATATTTTATTTAACAGCCTGTTTGATTTATAACTTGTACATATTTAGACAGATGGCCTGTGGCATCTGATTGTCCTCTTGCCCCGAGCTGCACATCCAGCATTGACTTATGGGCCCCAGCGTGGGTTTTTCCAGTTTTTTGAATGGATAGGAATCCATCCAGGGCTCACGTTTGTCCCAGCTGAGGGGCTGTGGGTGGAGGGTCCCTCTGGTCCCCCTTTGAGGGCTGACATCATCCCCCTAGGGTTTTTTTTTAAGAAACAGTGTCTTGCTCTGTTGCCCAGGATGGAGTAGAGTGGCCTGATCCATAGCTCACTGCAGCCTCGAACTTCTGGGCTCAAACAATCCTCCTGCCTCAGCCTCTTGAGTAGCAAGGACTGTAGGTGCGCTAATGTTTTTTTTTGTAGAGATGGGGTTTCCCTATGTTGCCCTGGCTGGTCTCCAACTCCTGGCTTCAAGTGATCCTCCCCCCTCAGCCTCCCAAAGCGCTGGGATTACATACATGAACCACCAATCCTGGCCAAACCCTCTAAGATTTTTTTAAGCACAGAGAGACAAAATTTCTAGCACGTGGTCCTGGGCTATGGAAACCTCTCCTTCTGTCCAGGGCTCCCACTCTACAGAGATGAATTTTTTTCTGGTCATCTGAGGCACCTGTAGATTTTTGACCACAAAAGGTACCCCATAAAGTGGTACCTTCAGAATGCCCTCCTGCCGGGGTTTTCCTCCCCCCGGCCCCTGCTGGCTTCCTATCCCAGGTCACCATGTGCTGGGACATCCAGAGGTGGGGCAACAGGCAGCACTGCCCACTTAGAAGCCCCTTGTGCTTTCTTGCTGTCCAATCCTGCCATCCTGTTTCAGAGGAAGAGTGGATATCAGTAACAAAACTTTTATCTTTCACATCCATTTTGCTACAGTTGGTGGAAATTTCTCCCAGACTTCCTTGGTGACTCATGATATTGAAATGTTGTGGCCTCCATGGGGAGGTGACAGGTTGTCAGGCCACCATTCCACAGATGGTTAACCCAGTGCAGACTGTAACAGGCAGGTCTCCTTTGGTTGCAAGTGACAGAAACCCAACTCCAACTGGTTTATGCAAGTAGGGACATTTATTGGATCTCAGAATAGCAGGAAGGTGAAGGGTGTGTTTGGGTCCCAGAAAGGCAGACTCTAGGACTAGAATCTTATCCAGACTCCACTCCCTCTCCATGGCAGCTTAGGCCCTCAGATGAGCTGCATCCACATGATTTAAAACTGCTAGCCTCTGGCCCTACCCCCATGGGCTTCCTGTGAGAAGCTGGGCCACTCCACCGAGTTCCACTTCAAAGCATACTGACCAGGGCATAGGCATTCCCTGTCATGGGGAACAGGGCCTGTGACTGGCAGCTCCCACTAAAACCCCATGAGAGAAGGAGTTCCCCCAAAGGTGGTGCTGTTCCCAGAAAGGAAGGCAGGTGGGCAGGCAGAACATTCAGTGCTCTCTGCCCTTTCCTGCCCAGCTGTCTTCCTCACAGTTGTCACCTGTCCTTCCAGGCCCATCTGCCATTTCTGCCTGAAGCCTGGCCAATTTGCATGGTTAAAACCAACGTATTTCCAGGAGACAAGATGACGTCACAGAACTGGGGTTCCAGAAGGCTAGGGTGGCCCTGCACCCCCCGCCTTCTTTAGAACATGGAGAGCTGTTAGTTGGGCGGGGCTGGAGTGTGGTTGGTGAGGAAGAGGAGGCTCCTACCCCAGACAGCCTTGTTCTACAGATCCTCACAGAAAGCCCTGGGCCGGCTGAGACCTGGGGTCAGAGAGGGATGGGAGAGTGGTAAGCTTCACAGGGGGGCAGGAACACATCCAAGGGAACCACGAGAGAGGGCTTAATGGGCAGGGATGGAACTCCCTGTTTCCCGAGGCTCAGTGGCAACTATCTCTGAGGGAACCCACTGAGTCAGAGTGGGGTAGCTTGTTGCTTGTCTGAAATTCTAATTTAACTGGGCATCTTATAATTATATTTGCTAAGTCTGGCAACTCTGGTGACAGGGGAGAAGCAAAAGAGTGGCCCCAAGCTCCGGCTGGTGTGGAGTGAGTCTTAGAAGACAGAACAAGAGAGAGGAGAGGAAACAAGCCCACCAGAGTAGCCACCACCCAGAAGCTGCCTGACACTTGAAGGCAGTGGATGGAGGAACCCAAGGCTTTGCCCTCAGCAACATGCACCTAGTTAAAGGGAAACATACACACCCCCTCAGTGATGGAAACAGCCGCAGGCTTTGTTTTCATTGCATTCACCATTTTGAAGAATACAGACCAGTTCTTTCACGGATTTTCCCTCAGTTTGGCTTTGTCTGATGTTTTCTCGGGATGAGACACAAGCTATGCATCTGGGGACAGAATACTACATAAGTGATGTGTCCTTCTCAGGATGTCACAGCTGGAAGCACACAATGCCCCTCTGTCACTCATTGGCGATGTTAATTTTGATTGCAAGGTCAAAATACTGTCTGCTTTCTCCACTGTATAGTTACTGTTTTTTTCCCATGCAAGTAATAAGCAATCTGTAGGGAGACCCTATAAGACCGTGGATGTATCTAGTTCTTCATCAGGCTGCCCATCACCTCAGATATGATTCTCGTTCACACTGATCTATAATGGTTGTAAAATGGTGATTTTTTTTCCAAATTCATGACTGCCTCCACATTTACCAGTCAGCATGTTATTGTCAGGAAGAGCTCCCTGCTTCATCCCCATTATGTATCTATTTGTCTATTTATTATTATATTATGGACTCATGATTCCTATCATATTCAATGAATAATCTGTTACTATCATTTATTTTGATGATCCAATGGTCTCAGATTACCTTGGAAACCATTATGCAATGGCTTCTTAGATATGACACCCAAAACACATGCAACAAAAGAAAAAATAGATAAATTGGACATCATCAAAATTAAAAACTTTGGGGCTTCAAAAAACACTATCAAGAAAGTGAAAGACAACCCATAGAACGGGAGAAAATATCTGCAAATCATATATCTGATGATACATGATGTGGGTCTAGTATCCAGAATATATAAAGAACTCTTAACAACTCAATAACGCAAAAGACAAATAACTCACCGAAAAAATGTGCAAAGGTTCTGAATAGACATTTTCCCGAAGATATAAAAATGGCCAAACATATGAAAAGATTCTCAGCATCATTAGCCATCAGGGAAATGTTAATCAAAACCACAATGTGATCTCAGTTCACACCCACTGGGACAGCTTTGATCAAAAAGACAGACAATAACAAGTGCTGGTGAGGATATAGAGAAACTGGAACCTTCACACACTGCTGATGGGAATGCAAAATGGTGCAGCCACTTTGGAAGTCCAGCAGGCCTCGAAAGTTTAAACAGAGTTACCACATGACCCAGTAATTCTACTCTAAAGAAATGAAAATATACATCCACACAAAAACTCAAATATCAATGCTCATAGCAGCATTATCCATAATAGCCAAAAAGTAAAAACAACCCAAATGTCCATCAACTGATGAATGCATAAACAAGTTGTATATCCATACAACGAAATATTATTCAACTATAGAAGGGAATGAAGTATCACGCTACAACATGGATGAACCTTGAAAACATTATGCTAAGTTAAAGAAGCCAGACACAGAAGGCCAAATTTTGTGTAACTCTGCGTGTATGAAATGTCCAGAATAGGAAAATCCACAGAGACAGAAAGCAGATTAGTGGTTGCCAAGGGCTGGGGGGAGGAGGAACAGGGAATAAGTGCTAATGGGTGCAGGGTTTTGTTTTGGGTTGATGAAAATGTGCTAAAATCAAGTGAGGCAATAGTTGAACAACTCAGCAAATATACTAAAAACTAATGAATTGTACACTTTAACTGAATTAATTGTATGGTATGTGAATTATATATTGTGAATTATATCTCAATAAAGCTGTTAAAAAAAATATTGTTCCCATTTTGGCCAGTCGATGCCCCTTTGAGCTGGCTCTTGTGTCCATTTGATATGCCCCAATCCATATTTTAAGCACTTTCTTACTTTCTGGTACAACAAGATGATCTAGACTTAGAACCCTTTTCTGCTCCAGCCCAGGAATCAGCCATATTCCCTGTTGTCCTGGTTGCCTTTTGTGGGGAATGTGAAACCAAGATCTGGGCATTATTTCATTTAATTATCAACCCTATTAGGTAGGAATTAGCATATCTTCGTTTTACAAATGAGGCCCAGAAAGGTTAAGTATGTTGCCCAAGGTCACATACCAGCCCTGCATTTGAAAGCAGGCAGTCTGAATCCAGAGAGAGCCCTTGCTGTTCTACACACACACACACACACACACACACAGTGTGAAAGTGAAGGTTATTTCTAAGGCCAGCTCATCAGGAATTGCACTAGGCAGAGTATGCCCTTGGGGAAAGTCATGTGTCATGTGTCTGAGGATGCGGGGTTGTGGGGAGATTAGCACCCAGTGTCCTAGTCCTCCTTCTGAAAGCACACGCTCACATACACACACACAAATGCTGGTGAAGCATAGTCTTCATTAAGCTCCTTTGCCAACCTCACAACCCCACCCTAACACCCAAATGCTGCCTGTAGCTGGGTGCCCATTAAAAGAGGACCTATAAATGAAACAAGATTGGCCTTGGTTTGCAACTGTTGAAGCTGGGAAATGGGTATATGGAGGTTCGTGATATTATTCTCTTTACTTTTGTGTTTAGTTTTCTGTGATAAAAAAATTTATAAAATAATAAATGAGAGGAAAGAGACTTGAAACAGCCAGGTAGCGGGCAGTGAGTAAGCAAGAAAATTTAACTGCTCTCTCCAGATTCTGTGGGCTCTCGGGGAAGACCAGCAGGAAGTCTGTGAGACCCTAAAACGATAGGCCCTCGACTGCGTCTTCTCCCCTCCGAGGACGATGAGGGAGCTACTCATCTTCTTGGTCGGCTGCCTCCTTGTCGTAAATCAGGCCAGCCTCATCCGTCGCTGTGACTTGGCCAAGGTGCTGCACCAGGAGGACATGGATGGGTTTGAGGGCTACACCCTGAGTGACTGTGAGTGCCATCGGCCCCTCCCCTGCCATCGCTCCTCCTCTCCTGGTCACGGGCTACACGGCCAGCTCCTTTCTTTCCGATTCATCATTCAAAGCCAAGTTCAAAAAGCGGCCACCTCCAAGGAGCCTTTCCCAATACTTCGTATTCCTTCAAGAATTATTAACTGAGCACTTATGATGTATCAAGAACTGTTTTAGGTGCTGGGGATATAGGGGATAAGCAAATTCCCTTCCCTCATAGTGCTCACATTCTAGGGGAAGAGAGCAGCAATAAACAAGCACACACACACGTAAAGTACTGCCCGGTGGTGATAAACACTATGAAGAAGAATAAAGCAGGGGCAGTGGCAGGGGACACTGTTTTAGATAGAGAAGTCAGGGAGGGCCTCTCTGAGGAAGTGACATTGGGTAGCACTGAATGAAATGAAGGACTTGGTCACCCAAATGTCTGGGGGAAGAACATTCTAGGCAGAGGGAACAGCCAGTACAAAGGCTCCTGCATGGACGGGTTATCCCCCTTTTGCCCAGAATTTGTGCACACCTGTCTTGCAACACTTTCTCCTTTTATCTTGCTTTGTGGCTTTTTTAGGTACATGTCTTTATTCTTGTAATATAGGCTCCTTGAAGGCAGCATCTGTGTTTGACCCAGCTGAATATCCCTCACTGGGCTTTGCACAGTTCCTGGTGCACAGTAGGTGCTCAGTAAGCGCAGAAAGCATGGATGGATGGAAGGATGGATGCGCAGTCGTATTGACGAATGGGTGGATGGACTGAAGGATGAGGGGGAAGCCAATGGGTGTTTCCAGCCCTGTAGCTCCATCTAGCCTCTCGGGCCTTGTTACTTTTGTCTGATTCCTCCCGTCCCTTTCTCCTCCACTTCCCTTCTCACTTGGCTTGGTTCCGCCTAAATCCTGACCCTCTTCTCTCTAAGGGCTGTGCCTGGCTTTTACGGAAAGCAACTTCAACATATCAAAGGTAAATGAAAATGCAGATGGCAGCTCTGACTATGGCCTCTTCCAGATCAACAGCCACTACTGGTGCAACGATTACAAGAGTCACTCGGAAAACCTTTGCCATGTGGACTGTCAAGGTCTGGCCAGGGCCCCAGGGTGGGAGAGGTGAGAGAGGAGACCAGGCTCTGCTCACAGGACTTCTCTTTCCACCCACAGCCTGGGAATGCCCCCAGAGAGATGGTCCAAAGAATCAGGGAATCCCTTTACTGAGCCAAGCGTTGCACTAGTGGCCCTAACGCCCATGCAGTTAGGAGATTCTATGGAGTCCTTGAGCAGGATCCAGAAAGGCTCTGTACAGCCAGTAGCAGCAGAGCAGCTGCAGCAGCCAACTTCCATTGAGAGGATATTATATACTAAGCACTTTACATGCAGAGCTCACTTTACCCAACCTTCCATGCAAACTATTTATGATCCCCACTTTACAGATAAGCAAACTGAGGCCCACGACGAGAACCAGCACTGAAGGCCAGACTGGTGGCCTCAAAGGCTCAGCTCTAACAGCTCAGTGGTACCATCTTCAGTTCATAGTGTGACCAAAGGCCAAGTGCAAACTCTCCACCTCAGAGCTGATCCAGGAGGCTCGACAGGGCCCGCGACTCTTCAGTCTTTGGGACTGTCCTCTGTTGCCCTCACAGGTTTTCTCTTTCTCTCTTTCAGATCTGCTGAACCCCAACCTTCTCTCAGGCATTAACTGCGCAAAAATGATTGTGTCCAGATCAGGGGGGATGAAGAACTGGTGAGGAGGACACGGTGGGACTAAATTATCAGGCAGAGCCCCAGGAAGGAGGACGTGGCAGAGGAAGGGGCAGTAGGCAAGGATTCATGGGCGCTCCCTTGCCACATCCGAAAAAATGTGGGATAATGGATGGGCTTGGAGCTCTGAGCTAGAAGACCTGGGATCTGGTTCTTTCTCTGATATTGTATTAAACAAAACTCTTTTGGTTGCAGTAACAGAAAACCACTTGAGCTAGCTGGGGGAAACTTATTCTGAGATGACAAGGTGTCTCACTGAGCCCACTCAAGGGCTGCAGCTGGGCCTCACGAAGGGAATGAAACCAGGGCTGGAAACTGTCAGCAAGCTTTCCATGGCATGGAAAGCTTCCTCTTGGTGCATTCACTTCACTACTCTCTGCAGACCAGCTTTCTCTGTTCCCCAGTCCATAAGACACACTATGTGCACCCCAAGTTTACGTGCTAACGTCCTAAACAACTATAGGGGCTGGCCAGACTCAGTTTCCAACCAAGTTCCTGGGATAGAGAATCTGATTGGTTCAGCTTGTACCACGTGTTTCCCCTTGGTCCAGTCAGCTGTAGGCATGGAAGGAGTTAAGCAACACAATCATGGCTACCACAGGTGCGCTGTCCCCTTGATTGGCAATATTTTCCATTAAAAGCGTAGCGCTCATCAGATGGGCAGACACCCCCAAAGCTATCAGCTGACTAGTGGGGAACATTCGATGGTCACTTACCTTCTCTGAGCTACAAACTAGATATATAAGTAACTTAAATGGCTGCCTCTAAAGACGATTGTGAGGATGGAGGGAGTTAAATGCCTTGCATATTCAAAACACTGTACAAAAGAAGGGACATTGATGATTATTAGAGTTGAACCTTTCTGGAGGGAGAGTCAATGGTTGCACTTGGGTTTTTTTTTTTTTAAATAACTTTTAGCCCTGTGAAACCGTGCTCTCTCCCCCTTCAGAGGGAGATGAGGATTTGAAAATGGAAGCATACAGATTGGGGAAGAGGGCAAATACCAGGGATGAGGGAAATTTACAGGAAGAATCAGAGGCACCAGTGAAGGACAGACCAGGGGTCTAGTAATGAAGGGGATTCTGGGTGTTGCTCTGCATGGAAAATTCACCAAGAACTGGGTCATGTGTGTGAAGAAGCTACTAAGTGGGAAGCAAGAACCGTGTCTTTCTTCTCTACAGGGTAGAATGGAGATTGCACTGTTCAGGCCGGCCACTCTCCTATTGGATGACAGGATGCCACCTGGAATGAAATAGGGTGCAGGCCTGCTGTGGAGTCATTCCCAGACTCTTGTCCTCACTTGGAAGTTCTTCATTTCGTCTTCCTCTTGCCTCCACTTCATGTTTTTTTCTTCCCTTCCCATTTACAAGTAAAACTGACCAGAGCCCCGGGAATAAATGGTTTTCTTGGGCTTCCTCCTTGCTCACATCCAGGCCCAGCCCCACGGTTCCTGTCTGTCATTTGCAAACCAAGAGGACCACAAAAAAGAAATCTATAGTTTTTGAATTATTAAAGCATTGCCTGTGCAAACAATGTGTTAACTTATTCATTATTAATTCCATGTGTATTTGAGTACCTAATACAATAGGAGTGTACTAGTTACTAAAAGGAAGATAAAACATAACTATTGCTCTTGAGGTTCTTGGGGGTAAGGGTCTGGTATTGAGGTGGAGAAAGGAGTGGGGAGATGGAGAAATGGTGATAGATGCTAGTGGTTTGGGAGGATGGGCTAGAATCTGGATGATTAAAAAAGGCTTCTCTGGATAGGATGGATCCAGTTTGCTTGGAAGGTGCTGATGTAGAGTAGAACTGCTAATAGACAAGGCAAAGGCAGAAAGGGGACAGTTGGAGGAATGTACTGCACCATCAGTAATGTCTGACCAAACTCTTGGGCCACCCATTTCTCTACCTCTGAGCGTTAATTGCTTCAGCTATAAGATGAGAGATTTGACTATTCAATAGTCCTCAGACTTTTGGATTTCACAGGCCAATAAAATGTCAAAAAAATTAAACCTGAGATTTCCAACTTTTAATTTTAATGACCAAGTAAGAGTATTAAAACAACTATTCTCTATCAGCATCTTTTCATAAAACAATTTTTCACATCAGAATTGTAGGGAGGTCATGCCTGTAGAGAATGAAATGGAATAGATTTTATTTTATGAAATTAAAAAACCCTGATTATATTGTCCTTTTCTCATTTAGCTGAGGACAGGTGAAAATTTCATCACAGACAAGCACAGGTCTGATGACCATTATTTATAAACCACAGGAGACTTGTTCTGCAGAGTTTTTTCTGACTCTGACATCCTAGTTTAAAATAAAGAGGACCCACTTTCCCTCTCAGTAAGTAGCCGATTATGACGCCTAGAACACCCCCTCTCAGGCACCATCAGCTCCAATGTTGGTGCCCTATTTGGACACACTATTTGATTTTTTCCCCCAAATTTATCCCTCCTTCTCACTCTGCCCCTCCAATCTCCCTCCCACATCATCTGACCCCCCGCCCCCCGCAACACACATACGTAATTTATCAGAATCGCGCGGGACAACCACGGAATTCTTTTTAAGGATTTCATGCGACTGTTAATGTCTTAGTGAGTTATACTTTGATCTGCATATTTAAAACTCCTGAAAACACACAAGTCAAAGGATTGCCTCTTTAGTGGTTATTTCCCACAAGATCAGTAGGTAGTGTTAACTACCTAGTACCCTCGTCCTCCGGGGGTAAACATGAAGCCAACTGCTATGAAGAAGTCCGTACCCTTCCATCCTGAAAGCCCATCCTAGGACTCTACCCTAAAAACACACTTGAGCAGAAGCACAAAACTCTGAGATTGGGGCGGTGTGGCGGGAGGAAGGGAATTGACGCAGAGACCGGCCTGGGGTGGGAGGGGCGAGGTAGCGGTCCGAGTGCCAGCCCCGCCCCCACCCCGTCTGCTCCGCCGAACCGGCCCCTTTTTAAAAAAGCGCGGGCGTGCCTTGCGCAGGCGCAGTACTGCTCGCACCTTAGCCGCGCAGGCGCAGTGACGGTAGGATGGCGGAGTTGGTGCCTTTTGCGGTTCCCACCGAGAGTGACAAAACCTTGCTAGTGTGGGAGCTGAGCTCTGGACCCACGGCTGAGGCCTTGCATGTGAGCCGGGGCCAGGGTGGAGGGAGGGATGGAGAAAGCCGCCCACCCGCTGCCTGGCAGTCACGGAGTCCTGCCTTTGCACCTCACCTGCCTCGTAGCCTCACCGAAGGGCTCTTGGCTCCGTAGGGGGCCCCAGCAGTCACCTAGCCCTGACAGATTTTACAGAGACCCAGAGGCACCTCTCAACAGCCGGCACATTTTGCCTTCTAATGCTTCTTAAAGCTTAGGATTTAAGAGGAAAACTTGTTCATGAAATGAATAGTGTTTTGAGTTGCACCCATTGTGGAGAAGGGTTTGGGGAATATGAGGGAATGGGAAGTTTTGTTTTCTGGCCATGAGATTTCATGCACGTACTTGGCGTGGGACCACCCCACAGCATTCTCTGTTCACAGTATTCTCCCAGTTTGGCCTTCTGTATTCAGTTCGGGTCTTCCCAAACGCTGCAGTGGCTCGTCCCGGTTTCTATGCCATCATCAAGTTTTATTCAGCAAGGGATGCCCATAGAGCCCAAGAGGCATGCGACCGGAAGCAGCTTTTTCAGAAGTCTCCAGTGAAGGTGGGTCCAAATATGGAATTCTTAGCTCCACTGGAATGAAGTGCAGAATTCAATAATAATATGCTAGCGTTTTTCCGGCACTCTGGTTTACAGAATACTTTCAGATGCATTGCCAAGCTGATCCTCCAGTTCCTTGTTTTTAGATGAAGAAGCTCAAACTGAGGATGGTTAAATGACTTGCTTAAGGTTCATGACGAGAGCTGTGAAAGCTGGAGGTCAAACCCAAATTACTGATGCTAAATCCCATGTCATTTTGTGCTGCCCTTTAATTTAAGAAATCTTCGCCAGAAGAGTCCTTCTTATATTTACTTTTATGTGGATTTAAAATGTGTAAGCATGACCAACTCTTTTTGCCAGTTACAACATAAAGTATGCTTTATCGTCATTATCCTCATCATTACTCTCAAGCTGCCTATTCAGAACACCCTTTAGTTCCCAGAACATGGGAACATTTTTTAATGCACTGTAGAAACCCTATTCTGTACTAACATGCCAACCAATTTTACTTTCCCAGAGACACAGAATGATATCTTGTGCCTCAATTCAACCATCTTTCATTTTTTAAGGACCATTTCAATTCCTTATTGGCTACTTGATCTAGCTACTTCCTACTGACTTTGCTGCCTATTCTTGCCCATATTCCTTTCTTCATTGATTTAATCTTGATTGAATCTGAGAGCTCTGCTTAGCAGTGACTCCAGGTATACTACCTCCATTTCTGTAGCCTGTCCAACACCCTCTTCATTCGATCCTGGCTCCACTTTCTGTAATTGAAATGATTACCTGTCAGACATTCTTTAATTTTTGGACTATGATATGCCTGTTTCTAACCAGTGACCATCTCACATAACCACTCAGATATTACAGATGGTACTGGAAAGATTATGAAACAGTTACTTGGTATCATTTTGTGAGTAATGAGTTTTTAGTGCTCTTTGGACATTGAGACCATTCCATAAACTTTAGGTTTTGAGAATTTCACAGCATAAAGCCCATCACCAATAGAATGATGAAGGAAATGATCTACAAGTCAATATATAGTTGAGAGGAGAGGGTATTCATATTATTATAGATCTGTTTATGTATTAAATGTATTTATTTACTTAACTCAGAGTTTGGGCTACTATCCCTCCAAGATTGTCATCTACTTTAATTATGTATTCTTTTGTATTTTGGCAAGTACACATAGTTCTTGTCTTTTCTGCCTTTTATAAATACAGAAAAGAGAATAACATTTTAAAATAAAATTGAGGACAGGCCTATGATACCTGAAAGAGTTTTTTTCAGTGGCATGAAAGAAAATGCTTGCCAGCAAGAACTGTGGCAAGGTTATCCAAGGTGACAATTGTCTGTACTATCTAGGGTCTCAGAGCCCTTCTGAGGCTTCCTAGTTGACCAGAAAAACTCCACTCTGACTCACAACACAGGCCAGCCTCCCCTTCAGCATTCAACATTCAAAAGGTAGCCTTCGGCCGGGTGTGGTGGCTCACGCCTGTAATCCCAGCACTCTGGGAGGCTGAGGCGGGAGGATTGCTTGAGCTCAGGAGTTCGAGACCAGCCTGAGCAAGAATGAGACCCCGTCTCTATAAAAAAAAATTAAAAGTTAGAAAAAAATTATTTAAAAAAAAGTTAGCCTTCATTTCTCCTTCCCAACAGGTATTATCTCCATCTCTTAAGTTGGAGAAAGTAATTTCATTTTTTATTTTCTCATTCCTTCATTCATTCACTCAATCAACAGACAATCAATCCTCCATTATATGCCAAGATCTGTGCTTGGTTCTGGGAATGAGAAAAGAATAAGACATGGTTCCCTTGGGCACTTAAGGAGCTTATAAACTAGTGATAGAGGAAGATGCATAAATAAATCAATAAAGAATTAATAAGCCTTTGACTTTATCTGTTTTATTTGAATTTTATTACCATATTCATTTACTACACTTTTTAAAAAATGAAATAGACATATAAGAAAGAACTAGTGATGCAAGAAATCCACAGTAATGTGTAAAATATTTAAAGAAGCTTGTTAATGCAGATGAACGTTTAATTGTTTTCATTGTTTGTGAAATTTATAGAGGTATGTACATTACCTCTTCTGACAGGGGTTAGTAACTTGGGGAGAGGGGTGGGTGGCAGGATCATCTTATCTGCTGTTCAGGCCATACTCTCAAGCAGGAGCTACTGGATAGGAAGACTGAAATAATTTCTTTTCTTTGCTCAGTTACTACCCTATAATTTACTTCTGCAGGGCTTCCTTAGTTGCTTTCATCATCACTGCTCATCATCAGAGGTCAGGGAAATTTTCCAATTAATCAGGGGCCCTGAAGATGATTCAGAAAAGTACTATGGCTTAGAAGTAATGAATAACATTTATTTAGGGCTTAGTATGAATTCAGTGCTTAAAATGTTCTATCCCATTTAATCTTCACATCCACTTTATGAAATCTGTATTGGTAAATCTCAGGTGTATCCAAAACAAAATCTCTTCCCAGCACTTTGGGAGGCTGATGTGAGAGGATCGCGTGAGGCCAGGAGTTCGAGACCAGCGTGGGCAACATAGCAACACCTTGTCTCTACAAAAAAAGTTACAAAATTAGCTGGGAACGGTGGTGCGCGCCTGTTGTCCCAGCTACACAGGAGTCTGAGGGGGGATGATCACTTTAGCCCAGGAGTTGGAGGGTGTAGTGAGCTATGATCGCACCACTGCCCTTCAGCCTGGGCAACAGAGTAAGAGCCTGTCTCTAAAAAAATAAATAAATAAAATGAAATCTCTGGTAGGTTGTGATATTTGTGGGTTTATCTCTTCTGACTTTAGGTTCGTCTTGGCACCAGACATAGGGCAGTTCAACATCAGGCTCTTGCCCTAAACAGCTTCCAATGCCAAGAACTGGCAAATTACTACTTTGGTTTCAATGGATGGTCAAAAAGGATCATCAAGGTAAACCTTGTATATTTTCTTTCACTTACTATACTTTCCTTTTAACATTGAAATCCTAGACTTTAGAGAGAAGGACTGAACTGGGTTGTGGGGAGGAGGTATGAGAGGCCTCCTACTACTGAGAGTAAGTGGATGTATCTGAATTGCCCTGGCACGTAGAATTAATAATAATCTCAATCACTTGGATGGTGGTCTCCATAATTCTCTCTGGTGTTTGTGTGACATATAATACAAATTGGTTGTCTATATCTGGTAATTCATTTGCAAATCTTACTTGATTTTGAAGTTATAGGACACATCGACTGTTAGCTGGGATTACTGGAGTGTAGTTTGTATGTCTAATAACAAAACATTTTGAAGTCTACATTAAGATCCTAAGAAGGACCTTTAATTCAAAATCCTAACAGCTTCAGGAGCTTTCTGACCTTGAAGAAAGGGAAAATGAAGATATCGTGGCACCATATCAGAAGCAAAGCCTGAAGTTCTTCTGTGCTTTAGAGGTGCTGTTGCCATCCTATGAGTGCAGGAGTACTGGAGTTGGCATGGCTGAGGAGCCTGTGTATAAGCTGGAGGAAGGTCTGTTTTCAGTGGGGGGAAGGATCTCTCTTTTTTCTGACTTTCTAAGACTCATCTTTTCAGATACCTATCAGGCCCTCGCCTTGCTAAGCTACTAAAGTCCTGGGCAGAGTTTTTCTCCCTTATAATATAGGTTTTTACTTTAGGCAATACCTCACAGAACCTTTAAATTAAAAATTTTAGTGCTGACCTCTTGCCAGGAAGCTTAGGAGGAGGAGGGAAATAATGGTTTTCCAGTTTTTGGTTAAGACCTTGCTTAAAATAGTCCTTTAAATACAGATCTCTTGTAGCCTTCAGTTTTCCCAGCAAAATCATCCTCTAAGGATTTTTTAAAAACTCCTGTGTAAATATTCAGTCCTTTTTCTACTCATGGAAGGGCTTGAGTGAAAAAGAGTTGAATATAGATACCTAGAAAGGGTATTCAATTGATACTGATACTAAGTTTTTTCTAGAATTCATGGCCCACAGGTAAGGGTTTTAAGTCAAAGGTAGGTGAGTGGAGTAAAGTAGGGTCCTATGGGTGATGCCCAGGAAGGGGCCAGACCATCTGCACTACCACCAAACCTTTTTTAGTGTGTGATTCCAGCCCCTGATGCATAGGAGGTAGGGTCTGTAGGAGTGTAGCCTCAACTGGTCAACTTGAAATGTGTGGGTTAATGTAGACTTTTGCCAAGTTCCTGCCTTGTTTCTCCCTTCTAGTCCTTCAGGAACTTCCAGACCAGATAGAGGCAGTAAAAATGAGCCCTGCCAGGATGTACCCACAACAGTACCATTCAGCCATACCCTTGTCTGTCTGCCCCTAGTCACTAAGATAATGATCTAAGAATCATGGTTGTATTTTCATTTTTTAAACATTTAACAATCAATTATTATTCAGACAGGCATTTTAATCCATTTGTTTTGGTTGGATTTAGGACCATTATCGTTCCTTATGAAAAGGAAGACAGCTCAGAAGCTTGCTATTCAGAAGGCTTTGTCAGATGCATTCCAGAAACTATTGATTGTGGTTTTAGGTAAGACTTTCTCTTTTTAAAAAAATTTTTTTATTTTTATAACTTTTTTATTTTTACTTTTTTTTGGTGAGATAGATTCTCGCTCTGTCACCCAGGCTAGAGTGCAGTGGCATCATCATAGCTCACTGCAGCCTCAAAATCCTGGGCTCAGGCGATTCTCCTGCCTCAGCCTCCCAAGTAGCTGGGACTACAGGTGCACGCCATCATGCCCAGCTAAATTTTTCTCCTTTTGTGGAGATAAGGTCTTGCTCTTGCTCAGGCTGGTCTTGAACTCCTGGCCTCCAGCCATACTCCTGCCTGGGCCTCCCAGAGTGCTAGGATTACAGGCATGAGCCACTACACCCAACTATTTTTATAATTTTAAATAATTTTTTAAAATAGAGACAGGGTCTCACTATGTTACCCAAGCTAGTCTCAAACTCCTGCCCTCAAATGGTCTTCTTGCCTGGGCCTCCCAAAGTGCTGGGATTACAGGTATGAGCACCGTGCCCGGCCAGTAAGACTTTCTTGATTGTCCTTGAAGTACCTCAGTTTCAATGAACAAATAAATTCATTTTGAAAATTTAATTGGATGAAAATATGGATATCTTAAAACATTCAATATTATGCTTTCATTCACTAAATTCTTTCACAGCAACAGTCTCAGATTTATTCTTGGTGACATTTATGAGAAAAATGACAGCAAATATTATTGTCCCAGTTTATAGATGTGGAACAACTTCTCAGTTCACACAGAAAGTGTCTGATCCAGGTCTTCTTTCTCGATTGCTTGCCCATCATATGGAATACTGATTATAAGCTTTGGACCATGGGTTTGAGTCCTAACTCTGTCTCTTAGATTTTTAATGCAATTTTAGGTCTTATAGCCAGAGAGATTTGAAGATGTTTAATATCTCTAAGCCGCAGTCTCTTTCTCTGCAAACTGAGGTTCGTAATTCAACCTGCCTTATGGGGGATATTGTGAGAGTAAGTGAGATGACAGATGCAAAAACTCAGAACTGTGCTCACATGGTAAACAGACAAAATATGTTACCTATTGTCATCATTGTTTCCTATCTGAATAAATAGATAAATAAGCTGTTGAGAGTTTATTAGATTATGTTTTATGAATCAAGAATTCAGTTTCTGCTTTCATTTCTGGCACTGACATTGGGCGAATATGGTTCTTATGTAATAACTGGCTGCTTTCATGTGAGCCTTGGAAGTGGTCATGCTATTGAATGGCATTGATTGTGTCTCCTGTTGAGTTCTACAGCAGTGTGAATGTTACAGTTCATGCCCAAAGGAAACTGATGAACAGAGAGTCCCTGAACAGAATTGCTCTTCTGCTTCACAGCCCTGAAGGCTCAGAGACTAAGAAATCCTAGCTAAGTTACCAGAGACCCTTATTTGCTTAAAAGAGATGGCCCTGATTGGTCTCAGCTTTCCAACCTGGGCAGCCCTTCTAGTGAAAATCTTACTTACCTGGTCATCAGGTAGAATTTCCATCAACTGTCAAGTCTGAGCAATAACCTTCAAGAACCAAACTAGATGTCTGGGTTATTTGCCTCCCCTAGTATGTGAAGCTATCCCTCATACATACTCAAAACTCCTTAGACCAAAAGCCTTATGGCTCTCATTTGCCTTGAAGGAAGTTGTATTATCTATATGGTATGTGGGCAAGTTTCTGCCAATAAAATGTTCAAATGCTCTCTCTCTGCCAAGCTTTTTTCATTGTATCTGGTGGAATTATGGTTCCCAAGGAGTAGACTCTTGCCCCTTGCTTCTAATTTGAAGTGTCCACTAGTCCTAGGGGTCTCTATCCCAGGTTTGAACTCACTTTGATCCCCACCTAATGCCTTACTATTTACTCATATTATGGTTGAACATTTTTGTTTTCACATTTTTTGTTTCCCATAAATTATAAATTCCATAGTTCCTGTCTGTAAGATTGTAAAGTTTTTTGAACCAAACACAGTTGACACTTCATACATATTTTTAATAAGTAGTGATGTTAAAAACTGAAATGTGAGATGAGGAAATTTTCAGGAAAATGCCTTTATTTTCTGCTTCTAGAGATCAAAAGAATGTCTCATTATGGGGTGCCACCATTATATGCAGGAAGTTTTAGAACAAAAAAAAATTCTGAATTAATCTTTGTTAACTTTATTTCAGAAAGTGGTAAAATAGCTGTGGAGTACAGACCCGGTGAAGAGATTGTAGATGTCAGAAGTGAAGAAGAACTACATGATTTAATTCAAGTATGTGGAGATAAAAGCTTAAGGGTAACATAGCCAATGTAGCCATAATTCAAAACAACCAGCAGGATTTGGAATACTTCAGCATGTATCTTTCTTAGGAAAATGTGAAACTCTGAAACTGCTTTTGAGTGCAGGATATTTCTGGGGCTTTTGCTGAAGTCCTGGCCCTTGGCTCTGACCCCTTATTTGAAGATTGGAGAACAGAATTAAGGACTATTAGAATACTAATACTGTTGTGGACACAGGAGAGGGGTTAGTTTCTCCTACCAGGGGTTAGGGATTCTGGGCTGCTTGAAGACAGGCCTTTTTAGAACTCCTCTCAAACAGGATCCCGGGGATATGGGCAGAAAGTAACAATTGCCTTAAGTGTGATTATGCTATAGCTTTCAAAAACTATTATGCCTTTCAAATGTGGCTTATTACCTAGAGCTCAACATCTCCTATATATCTTGGATGGAATATTTTGCTGAAGATCCTTTCTGTAAATCAATTACAGTCATGTGCCACATAACAACCTTTTGGTCAACAATAAACCACATATGTGATGGTGATTCTGTAAGAATATAATGGGCTGCCCTATACAGGTGTACCATTTTTTTATCTTTTATACTGTATTTTTACTATACCTTTTCTATGTTTAGATACACAGATACTTACTATTGTGTTACAGTTGCCTACAGTATTCAGTACCAATACATGCTGTACAGGTTTGTAGCCTAGAAGCAATAGGCCATACCATATAGCCTGGGTGTGTAATAGGATATACCATCTAGCTTTGTGTAAGTACACACACAAAGATGTTTGCACAGCAACAAAATTGCCCAATGATGCATTTTTCAAGCTCCTCGTCATGTGGCAAGCAATGCATAACTGTATATGAAATCCCTTAATTAGGAATTAAGTTGCTAAAGTAATATCTTAAATAGTCATTATTTACTACGTATAGGATTTATTTTTAAAAGGAGCAGAAAATGTGTCTCATGTCAGTGGAAACTTAATTTGGGGCTAGATTTTTTATTATTTAACTTGCTCCAGAGTTGCAAAGTGTTTTGTTTTGAAGAAGGGAGAGAAAGTGGTTGCATTCTGAAAAAGTATTTGAAGGTTTTTTCCATGTAAAATAATTATTTTAATTCTATTTAAATAAAACCAGTGAAGGAAATGTCAAACTTTAAGAATACTAGCTTCCTGTGAAATGTGAGAGGAAGGAAGGAGGAAGTCAGCACTGATTTCAGAAATCCGATTTTAACAACAGGTCCATCCCTAAATGAGGCAAATCTTGGAATCACTTCCAACTTAAAACCATTACTATGCACCAAGCCATGTGCTGGACACTGGGAAAAAGATGAAGCACCTTCTCGGTTTACATGTTAGGGGTTGTACCAGACAATAAACAAGTAATAAAATAGGTAAGGATCGTGAATTAAGTCAATTGGGTTCTATTATAGTAGCATTTCAAGAAAATTATTTAACCTGCTGACTTTAACATCCTAAGTGTCTTCTCCATGTGTGTGCACACAGGCTAGACCTCTGAAAAGTGGCGTAGTTACTTCTAGGTTAATGGCTGTGTTCAGCCAAGGCAGGATGGGGGAAGTTTGCCCACGCTGACATAAAGGGCTGTTCACTCGGATTCACACCTTCTCTCCTAGACTGAATTGCCCAACTCCTAAAACCCCTCCTACAGAAATTTTGGAGTCACCACTGATTCCGTGGCAGCCCCAACGTAATAGAGTGGTGAATTAATTATCAAACATGGAACAAAGGATACTGAA
This sequence comes from Daubentonia madagascariensis, assembly GCA_023783475.1. Classification (NCBI taxonomy): domain Eukaryota; kingdom Metazoa; phylum Chordata; class Mammalia; order Primates; family Daubentoniidae; genus Daubentonia; species Daubentonia madagascariensis. The sequence continues at coordinate 17,948,522 of JAKFHU010000487.1, forward strand.
AGTTGAGCGAATATGGCAACATTTTGGAGTAAATAACCGTGATGTGTGTTCTGCCTGCCGCCTAACTGGTGCTCGTTTTGCAGGTCAGTTGCGTTTCTTGGAAGCAGTACTGCCAGGGGGAGAAAGACTATCTCTCAGATTTGTGCTTGGAGGAAGACGAGTTCAGTCTGTCAGAACTGGACTAGCACTTGTGAATATACGGAGAGGCGAGGCCCTGTGACTTCCCTGGGAAGCTCAACCGTCCCTACCCCAATGCGCTGCTCGAGTCCTGGGGCCACCCGGGTCTGTGGCCCAAATCCTGCCTTGCTAAGGGGGGCAGGGGTGTTCGTGTGTGGGACAGTTGTGCCTCTGCAGGGGAAGGGAGGCTTGGGCCCAGTGATTGTGGGGAAAAGCTCGCCCTGGTGGCACGGAGCCGATCTGGGCCTGAGCTTAATAAAGGTTGCTGCGTAAATAAAGGTGTCATAGATAAAGGGCGTGGGCGGGGCGCGGTTGCTACGGGTGCTCGCGCGGCCGGGCTGCCATAAGTGTTTAGGCTCCCGCGCGCGCTGGAGCCTCCGCACGTCATGTCCCTACTGCGCCTCTGGACCCTACGGGTCCTTCTCACGTGGCAATCGTTGTGGCTGCTGGCCCAGGCAGCTCAGCCTCTGGAGTGGGCCCAGGACCCAGTCCAGCTTACCTCTGAACCCCCGGGGCCGACCGAGCCCTGGTCTTCCCGCTCCTCTGATCTCCCACCCGAATCGCCCCATGCGCTTACACCCCCGGCAGACCCCGGGGGCTTTGATTACCTGGGATCCTCTGCTCCTTCCCAGATGTCAGCCCCACCTCAGGAGTTGACTGAGACTTTGGTTCCATTCCTGGACACGGATTCAGCTCAAGAACTGCCTCCAAGGCCAAATCAGTTTGCTGTTCCTCATCGGCATCTGAATGACAAGCTAACTCGACAACAAAGGCTCCCGGAGGTGGTTCCAGTGCCAGGTTGGGATCAGGATCAAGTCCTAGCTCTGCCTCCTCAACTCAGAAGTAAGATTCAAGCTGTAGGTCTAGATCAGGCTGCAGAACACCAGGCATTTGAAATACTTGTTCCACCTCTAGATAGTCAGAGTTCAAAACCAACAAGGTTTATTGTTTCACCAAAGAACCTAAAGAAAGATCTAGCTCAGCATCGGCGGCTTGCTAAGGTGGTTGTTGGAAATTCAGATCAATTTGCATCAAAACCTCAGCATCAAAAACAAATTCTACAGGATGATGATTATCTAGATCCAAGTATGGATATACTTTATCCTGGCAGCCTACCTCTGGAATTCCCAGAGAACTTAGATGAGCCTCCAGGACCCCCTGAGCGAGGTGAACTTTCTCAATTCCATCTAGAGGATGAAACTCAAAATCCAGAGACCCCTGAGGAGATCCAATCCTCTTCACTCCAGCAAGAAGACTCAGCACAGTCCCCTGAGGAAGTAGAACCTTCTTCAACCCAGCAGGAGGCCCTAGCTCAGCCTCCACAGCCTCCTGAGCAGGTTGAACCTTCTTCAACAGAGCAGGAGGCCCCAGCTCAGAAGCTACCTGATACTGAAGAGGTTGTAGCTCAGCCGTCAATACATCATGAGGTAAATGTTCCATCTCAAAGTCAGACTGAAGCTCAGCACTCAGTCTTGCCCAGAGTCACAGTTAAACCTGTGGATCTGGAGCTTACGATAACTCCAGAGCCAGGTAACAACATTGAACCTACTCCAAGCCAGCAGCAGGCCCCAGCTCAGCCTCCAGAGCACTCTGAGGAGGTGGAACCTTCTTCAACCCAACAAGAGGCCCCAGCTCCTGAGGAGGTTGAACCTTTCTCAACCCAACAAGAAGGCCTAGTTCAAAGACCAGAGCTCCCTGAGGAGGATGAAGCTTCTGCCACCCAGGAGGAGACCCTAGCTGAATCTCCAGGTTCTCATGTGGAGGCTGAACCTTCCCCCAATGAGCAGGAGCAGCCAGCTCAGCCTTCTGAGTCTCCTGGGGAGAGTGAACCTTCCCAAACCCAGCAGGAGGCCACAGCTCAAGCTCCAGAGTCCCCTGTGGAGAGTATAGCTCAAACTCCACCAGATCATGAGGTAACAGTTCAACCTCCAGGTGAGGATCAACGTCATCATTATAACTTGCCCAATGTTACAGTTAAACCTCCGGATGTGGAGGTTACCATAACTTCAGAGCCTACCAAGGAGACTGAATCTTCTCCAGCCCAGCAGGAGGCCCCAAATGAGCCTCCAGAGCATCTTGAAGAGGTGAAACTTTCTGCCACCCAGGAGGAGACCCCAGCTGAGTCTCAAGGCTTTCCTGTGGAGGCTGAACCTTCCCCCAGTGAGCAGGAGCAGCCAGCTCAGCCTTCTGAGTCTCCTGGGGAGAGTGAACCTTCCCAAACCCAGCAGGAGGCCACAGCTCAAGCTCCAGAGTCCCCTGTGGAGAGTATAGCTCAAACTCCACTGAATCATGAGGCATCAGTTCAACCTCCAGGTGAGGATCAACCTCATCATATAACTTGCCATGTACAGTTAAACCTCCGGATGGGAGGTTACCAACTTCAAGCCTACCAAGGAGATGAATCTTCTCCAGCCCAGCAGAGGCCCAAATGAGCCTCCAGAGCATCTTGAAGAGGTGAAACTTTCTGGCACCCAGGAGGAGACCCCAGCTGAGTCTCAAGGCTTTCCTGTGGAGGCTGAGCCTTCCCCCAGTGAGCAGGAGCAGCCAGCTCAGCCTTCTGAGTCTCCTGGGGAGAGTGAACCTTCCCAAACCCAGCAGGAGGCCACAGCCCAAGCTCCAGAGTCCCCTGTGGAGAGCATAGCTCAAACTCCACCAGATCATGAGGTAACAGTTCAACCTCCAGGTGAGGATCAACCCCATCATTATAACTTGCCCAATGTTACAGTTAAACCTCCGGATGTGGAGGTTACCATAACTTCAGAGCCTACCAAGGAGACTGAATCTTCTCCAGCCCAGCAGGAGGCCCCAAATGAGCCTCCAGAGCGTCTTGAGGAGGTGAAACCTTCTGCCACCCAAGAGGAGACCCCAGCTGAGTCTCAAGGCTTTCCTGTGGAGGCTGAACCTTCCCCCAGTGAGCAGGAGCAGCCAGCTCAGCCTTCTGAGTCTCCTGGGGAGAGTGAACTTTCTCAAACCCAGCAGGAGGCCACAGCTCAAGCTCCAGAGTCCCCTGTGGAGAGTATAGCTCAAACTCCACCAAATCATGAAGTAACAGTTCAACCTCCAGGTGAGGATCAATCTCATCATTATAATTTGCCCAATGTTACAGTTAAACCTCTGGATGTGGAGGTTACCATAACTTCAGAGCCTACCAAGGAGGCTGAATATTCTCCAGCCCAGCTGGAGTCTCTAGCTCAGCCTCCAGAACATCCTGAGGAGGTGGAACCTCCTCCAATCCATCAGGAGCAACCATCTCAGTCTCCAGAGCATCATCACACTCAGCATTCAGACTTGCCCAATGTTGTTGTCACATCTCCAGATCTGCAGATCACCATGGCAGGAGAGCCTACTGCAGAGGTGGGAACTTCTCCAATCCACCAAGAGGCTCAGCTCTCAGAGCCAATCAATGATGTGGAACCTTCCGCAACCCAGCAAGAAGCCCCAACTGTGTCTCCACAGCCTTCTGAAGAGGTTGAACTTTTACCAGTTCAACAGGAGACTCCAGCTCAATCTCTAGAACCTATTAAGGATGAGAAACCCTCTCTAACCCAGCTGGAAGCAACAGCTGAACAAGCACAGACCACTGAGGAGGTTGAACCTTCTTCAACCCAGCAGGAGGCCCCAACTCAGCCTCCAGAGCTCCCTAATGAAGTTGTAGCTCAACCTCCAGAGCATCATGAGGTAGCAGTTTCTCCTCTAAGTCATGGTCAAGTTCAGCCTCCAACATTACACAATGTCACTATAAAACCTGTGGATCACGTGGTTACCACAACTCCAGAGTTCACTAATGAGGTTGAAATTCCAACCCAACAGGAGGCCCCAGCTCAGTCTTCAATGTCCCCTCCACAGTCTGAACCTTTGAAAGGCCAGCAAGAGGTTACAATTCAGCAGCTAAACTTCCCTGAAAAGGATGAACATTCTCCAGTCCATCAAGAAGTCCCAACTCAGCCTGAAGAGCTTCCTGAGGAACCATCTCCAAGCCAGCAGGAAATCTCAACATTACCTCAAGAGCCCCCTGTGGGTGTTGGACCTTCACCAGTCCAGCAAGAGCACACAACTCAGCCTCCAGCATCCTCTACAACAGCTTTAACTCCATTTGGTGATGAGATGACATTTTCACCTCTAGATCTGTCTCTGATTTTCAGAGGGCATTCAATGTTGCCTACTACCACAGTGAAACATGTAGATTTGGAGATTGCCATAACTACAGAGCCCACTACGAATGTTGAGCCTTACCCAGTCCCGTGGGAGGGCACTGCTCAGTCTACAGTTCACACTGAACAGGCTGAATTTTCTGCAACCCAGTCTGATCCCTTTTCCCTACCTCAGGATCCCCCTGAGATGTTTGAATCTTCTCTAACCCAGCAAGAGGCCACAGCTCAGACTCCAGATCCTCCTAAGGAGCTAGTACGTTCTCCAGTCCAACAAGAGACCCCAGCTGAGCCACCAGAGCCTGCTAAGGAGGTTGAACCATCGGGGACCCAGCAGGAAGGCTTGGGCCGTCCTCCAAAGTCCACTGAAGAGGTCAGACCATCTCCATCTCAGCAGGAGTTTCCAGCTCAGCCTTCAGAGCCCCCTAAGGAGGTTGTAGCTCAACCTGCAGTGAATTATGAGATGACAGTTCCAACAACAGGTCAGGATCAAGCTCAGTATCCAACATTGCCCACTGTCACACTTCAACCTTTGGACCTGTGGCTTACCATAACTCCAGAACCCACTACGGAGGCTGAACTTTCTTCAGTCATGCAGGAGACCCCAATTCAACCTCCAGAGCCACCTAAGGAAGTTGTATCTAAACCCCCAATATCTCAGGAGGTTACAGTTCCAACAGCAGGTCAGGATGAAGCTCAGTATCCAACATTGCCCACTGTCACATTTCAACCTTTGGACCTGGGGCTTACCATAACTCCAGAACCCACTACGGAGGCTGAACTTTCTTCAATCATGCAGGAGACCCCAATTCAACCTCCAGAGCCACCTAAGGAAGTTGTTGTATCTAAACCCCCAATATCTCAGGAGGTTACAGGTCCAACAGCAGGTCAGGATGAAGCTCAGTATCTAGCATTGCCCACTGTCACACTTCAACCTTTGGACCTGGGGCTTACCATAACTCCAGAACCCACTACGGAGGCTGAACTTTCTTCAGTCATGCAGGAGACCCCAATTCAACCTCCAGAGCCACCTAAGGAAGTTGTTGTATCTAAACCCCCAATATCTCAGGAGGTTACAGTTCCAACAGCAGGTCAGGATGAAGGTCAGTATCCAACATTGCCCACTGTCACATTTCAACCTTTGGACCTGGGGCTTACCATAGCTCCAGAACCTACTACAGAGGTTGAAGTTTCTCCAACCATGCAGGAGACCCAAACTCAAACTACAGAGCCACCTAAGGAAGTTGTAGCTCAACCCCCAATATCTCAGGAGGTAACCGTTCCAACACCAGGTCAGGATCAAGCTCAGTACCCAGTGTCACCCAGTGTCACATTTCAACCTTTGGACCTGGGGCTTACCATAACTCCAGAACCCACAATGGAGGCTGACCATTCTACAGCTCCTCCAAAGCCCCCTGAGGTGACATTTCCACATCCGGACCAGGTTCAGGCTCAGCATCCAAACCTGACTGAAGGCTCACTTCAACCTTTGGACCTGGAGCTTGCCATAACTCCAGAACCTACTACGGACGTTGAACTTTCTCCAATCATGCAGGAGACCCCAACTCAACCTCCAAGGCCACCTAAGGAAGTTGTAGTTCAACCTCCAGTATATCAAGAGGTGACACTTCCAACACCAGGTCAGGATCAAGTTCAGCAACCAGCTTCACCCAGTGTCACAGTTCAGCCTTTGGATCTAGTGCTTACCATAACTCCTGAACCCACTATGGAGGCCGAACATTCTATAGCCCTGAAGAAGACTACAGCTCCTCCAAAGCACCCTAAGGTGACATTTCCACATCCGGACCAGGTTCATGCTCAGCATACAAACCTGACTGAAGTTACAGTTCAACCTTTCGATCTGGAACTTACCTTAACTCCAGGATCCAATATGGAGGTTGAACCTTCTCCAACCATGCAGGAGACCCAAACTCAGCCTCCAGAGCCACCTAAGGAGGCTGTAGCTCAACCTCCTGTGAATTATGACATGACAGTTCCAACACCAGGTCAGGATCAAGCTCGACATCCAACATCACGCAGTGTCACAGGTAGACCTTTGGACCTGGGACTTACCGTAACTCCAGTGTCCACTACAGAGGTTGAACATTCTACAGTCCTGATGACTACAGCTCCTTCTTCAAAGCATCCTGAGGTGACACTTCCAAATCCAGACCAGATTCGGACTCAGCATCCAAAGCTGACTGAAGTCACAGTTAAACCTTTGGACCAGGAATTTACTGTACCTTCAGAACATACTACAGAGGTTAAACCTTCTCCAGCCATGCAGGAGACCCCAACTCAGCCTCCAGAGCTACTTAAGGAGGCTGTAGCTCAATCTCCTGTGTATTATGAGATGACAGTTCCAACACCAGGTCAGGATCAAACTCAGCATCCAACGTCGCCCAGTGTCACAGATAGACCTTTTGACCTGGGGCTTACCATAACTCCAGCGTCCACTACAGAGGTTGAACATTCTACAGTCCTGATGACTACAGCTCCTTCTTCAAAGCATCCTGAGGTGACACTTCCACATCCAGACCAGATTCAGACCCGGCAGCCAAACCTGAATGAAGTCACAGATAAACCTTTGGACCAGGAATTTACCGTAACTCCAGAACATACTACAGAGGTTAAACCTTCTCCAACCATGCAGGAGACCCCAACTCAGCCTCCAGAGCCGCCTAAGGAGATTGTAGCTCCTGTGTTTTATGAGATAACAGTTCCAACAGCAGGTCAGGATCAAGCTCAGCATCCAACGTCGCCCAGTGTCACAGTTCAATCTTTGGGCCTGGAGGTTACCACGATTTCAGCATCCACTACACAGGCTGAACATCCTGTCGCGCTGGAGAAGGCTGTAGCTCCACCTCCAGACCAGGTTCAGACTCATCCTCCAAACCTGACTGAAGTAACAGTTCAACCTTCTGAGCTGGACTTTACTGTACATCACACCCCAGAACAGAATACCCACACATATGCCACCAACATATGTGAGCTCTGTACCTGCGAAGATGAGACAATGTCGTGTGTTGGTCTTAGCCCAAAGCAGAGGCTCCACCGAGTGCCTGAGCAGGAGCCCAATGCCTATAATGGCACCTTCACCATCTTGTAAGCATTGCCTTTCCCCATGTGCTCTCTGCACCCTGCCTCACGTGGCAGCCTTTTCCTTGAGACCTTCCTGGGCCTTCTTCATTGACTGACTTTCTGCTTTTACCTTTTACTTGTCAACTTTTCCTTATCCTCATTCTCCTTTTTACTATTGTGCCCCTTCTCCAAACTTTTACTTGTGATTACTCTTACTCTTTTTGCTTTTCCATTTTTATTTAGCCCCATCATATCACTGCTTAACCTCGGCTCCCCCGTGTTTGCTCCACTCTCTTCACAGCAGCATATGCCTCTCCCCATCTCATTAGTGATGATACAACACAGTGGTTAAGAGTGGATTCTGGAGCCAGACTGCCTGGGTTTGAACCCAGGTCTATCATTTATTAGCTTTGTGACCTTGGGCAAGTTATTCTGCTCTGTGACTCAATGTCCTCATCTTTAAAATGGGGATTATGATAGTTACCATTTCATAAGATTGTTGTGAGATTGAGGTGGGTGAGTACATGTAATACTTTTATCAGCGCCCAGCATATATATGGATGTTAGCTATTATTATTATTATTATTCAGTGCCTTAGTTGTGTCCAGAACTCATCTTTGTGCTTGGCTTTCTATATGTAGCACCCATTTTGTGCCCAACCCATGGCAAAGTATGACATTGTCTCTAGGACATGAAAATGATAGGTAGGAAGAAAGGGAATAGCCATAAAAAGGAAGGTGATTTATAATTAAGTACTACAAGAGATTCAGACCATAGGTGCCATAATTCACCAGAATCTGTAAGCACTGAGGTGTGGAGGTCAGGAAAATCTCCCTGGATAAGCTGAAACTTTACCTGGGGCTTATGGAGCGGCTATAATTTGTTAAATAGAGAGAAAAATAGGGAGTAAAGCCTAGGAAAAAGCATGGCTGCAGGAATGATGGGGATTTATTAGACCAGTCTGGCTGCAAAGAATTGGGTTAGGAAGCAATGAAAGATGTGATTATGAAAAACCTTGAATGTCAGATACGGGTATTTGAAAGTAATGCAATGAGGTACGGAGAGCCATTGAAAGTTTTCAAGCAAGAGAGAAATGATTAAGACAGGAGGATTATTTTAGAATCCATATGTACAGTGCTCTAGAGAGGAAAGCTTAACTCGGGGGGACCAAATAGAAAGCTCTAGCAAAATCTAGGAGTAAAGTGAGAAGGGGCTAAATCCGAGTGGTTGTGAAGGAGTGGGAAGGAAGTCCTGGGAACCCTACAAAGGAAGAACAGATAGGATTTAGTGACTGACTAAGGAGTTGGGTGATGGCGTGAACAGGGAAGGGAGAAATCAAATGTGACTCCAAGATTTCTGTCCTGGATGATGAAGAGAATGATGGTGGCATAACAAGTGGAAGTGCAGCAGTCAGAGAGGAGAGCCAGTTTGAGGGAGAAGAGTTTAGTCTGGGCATTTTTTTTTTTTAATTGGTGAGCATTGAGCAACCAGAAGCTTCTGGTTGAATGGAAATGTGCACTAGGCAGATGAGCAGATAAGTATCTGTTTTGACTTATTTCTGCCGCCCCACTGAGAAAAATACACCTATAAACGGAATAAGTAAAATTGTTGCTGAGGAACAAGGACAGAGTTTAAAGGTAAAGATTCAAGGTCACCCACAGAGTTGAAACTGAACATAAGGCATTTAACAGCTTTCTTTTATTTTTTTAAAATTTTTTAAACATTTATTTTTTATTTTTTATTTATATTTTTTGCGACAGAGTCTCGCTCTTTCACCCCGGGTAGAGTGCAGTGGCGTCTTCATAGCTCACTGCAACCTCAAACTCCTGGGCTCAAGCGATCCTCCCACCTTGGCCTCCCAGAGTGCTAGGATTACAGGCATGAGGCACCGTGCCTGGCCTTTCTTTTAAACATGTGTCATTCATGGATACATTCCCACTTAAAAAAAAAAAGTCACAGAAGCATGTGTGTGTGTATATATATGATAAAATGTGAAAATCCGCACCTCCATCCTCCCAGTGCCCCTTTCCCCTGCATCCTCCCACCCATAAGATAACTCCTTTAACCATTTTGGTGTGTGTCCTTCCTTCTAATCTCTCTCCTTTGCATTTTTTATCTCCTAATGAGGTACCACTTTACTCTTTGCTCCATGATTTGTACTTTCCCCCATGTGATATATCTCAGAGATCTTTCCACATAAGCACATTAGTCCCTCTAATTTCTAATTGTTCTTATCCGTCCAGTACCTGGAGAGGTTTCAACAGAGGGCATTTAGCCAAAGCTTTGGTGTTACCTGACGTAAGGTTTCTTTTCTTTATTCTTACTTGCTGATAATGCTCAACTTGTGCCCATTTTTTTTTCTGTTGAATTATTTATCATTTTGTTATTGGTTTGTAAAAGGAGTCAGTTTAGACACATAAGTGATCTTGGAAAAAAAACTTACATTCAGAGTAACTGACTGGCATTAGCTAAGAGATTGGACAAACAGGAAGTTAAGCTTCCGGGGAGATGCCTCATCATCTATGCCAGTGGCCCCACATCATTTCTTGATTAATTGTGCAAACTGGGAAGCTGATAGCTCTGGAAATTAGAAATCTGGGATTATTTTCTGTATTTGAATATCCCCTACAAGGTTGCCATGATTCTTTTATTCTGTTCATTCTTTTCCTACCTATTTAAGAATATGAACTGTGTTTCTTCACAGAAATTTCCAAGGAAATGCTATTTCTTACATTGACGAAAATGTGTGGGAATCATACCGTTGGACTGAGAAACTGTGAGTATATTCTCTGCAAATGTGAGTACAAAAAATTAACTGCATCGTCAGATCCTTCTTGGTCCAGAATTTTTAGGTCTATACCTCTGAGGAAAGGTATTTCCCCCTCCCTATCTCAAATCAACCTCCGTTGATTGTAATTCTGTGATTATTTTAAAAATAAATTTGGTGGGCTCTGTTTGAAATAAGTAAGAGGCAATTTAAATTTATTTTTTGTTATATAAGTAATACACAATTATATTCTTAATGTATAAAAACGAAATAACAGGTATAATGAAAACCCTCCTTGTACCCTGATCCCTGGTCCCTGAGGTAACCACTACTCTGAGTTTGGCATATATCCTTCCAGACCTTTCCCCAAGTATTTGCCTACATACATATATACAGCAAAATAGATTTGTTGTGTGGTCTTCTTATCTTTTTTTTTACATAAATGGTAAATCCTGCAACTCGATTTTTTCACTTCATGATATGTCTTAGATTTCTTTCTTTCCCAGTGCTTAGAGGGTTACCCCATTCATTTAAACTCCTGCATAATATTCCATAGTATGGACATATCGTGGTTTATTTAGTAATTCCCCTATTGATGGATATTTAGATTATGTCCAGCTTTCTTGTTACATGCATTGCTGCTATGAAATCCTTGTACATGCTTCTCTATAAACATGGGCAAGTATTTCTGTAGAATAGATATCTAGAAATAGAATTGTTGGTGTGAAGACTATGTAGGTATGAAATTTTAATTGTCCTCAAGAAAGTTGTGCCACCTTACACTACAGTCAACAGAATATGACAGCATTCATTTTTCCACACCCTTTTATCACTGAGTATTCTCCAACTCTTTGCTGATATGATGGGTGAACAAACGGGGTCCCATCTGAATTTGAATTTTTCTGATTACTCATGAATTTAAATACCTTTGTGTGTTTGTTGAACATTTGTGTTTCTTCTCTGAGTTTTCTGTCCTTTGTCCACTTTTAATGTTGAATTGTTTTATCATTTTCTTATTGATTTGTCAAAGGAATCAGTTTAGATACATAAATGATTTTGGAAAACATACTTACATTCAAAGTACTTAACTGGCATTTCACAACAAGTTTGTGAGTCATATCATCAGTTCAGCTTGTACAGATGATTTCTGAATTTCTATTTGTGAAAATAGAGATATAATTTTATTTCTCATTCATGTTTGGCCCCCTGAATTCAGTCTTCTTTTCATGGACCTCTGCCCTAAAGGGGTGATCCACAAATGGAAATTACGTGCACATTTTTGCATATAGTCAAGAAAGTGCAGTTTTCTGGGAAAAGGATCCATAGTTTTTATGAGATTCTCAAAAGGTTTTGTCTCATAAGAGACTGAGTTACACATACAGGGGAGAAGAAAAACATTTCTTTTCCTGCAAAGCTGTACTTATCCTCATGAATAATAATAAATGGATGATTTGTTTTAAATAAAAGTAGTATATATGATAATTGACATCTGTCACTTCATTTATCCACTTATTCATTCAACAAATATATATGGAGCATCTACTATGTGCCAGGAACTGTTGTAGGTGCCAGGGATACAGGCCCAGGAACAAAACAAACCAAATATCCCAGCTCTCAAGGGGCTTACAAATATATAATATACAAATAAATTTATAAATATAATAGATAGATATAATTTCAAGTACTGATAAATTATTTAGAGAGAGAGAAAGCAGGGAAAGGACAGTCAATCAATTTCAGAACGGCCTACTATTCGCATTATATGTATATTTAAATCCAAAAATAAACCCTAAGCCCTTTCAGTTTCCTAAAAGTTACAAGACAGGGGGAAGGATAATTGTCTATTATATAGAATCAAGAATTAATATTGTGACATTCAGAAGATTGCCTTGGTCAGGAGTTAAACATGGATGTCTTAAATTTTAGTTTAAGCCTGCTTTTGATATTTTCATGGTTTGAGAAAATTTTAGATCTGGATATAACTGATTCCCTATAGTTTTAAATTTTTTGCTTCAATCAAAATGAATATTTGGAATTCAACAAATTAATGCATTTCATTCTAGTTGCTTATTTGAAGCTCTTTTTTTGGGTAATCTTTTGGTGACTAACTAATTTCTCAGTCTAAACTTTCCTTCTAGGTTGAATTTATTGTTACTTTTAAAATTTTTATTATCCTGTCATCCAAACAACTTTGCAGAAAGAAACTCCATTAATTTAAAATACATACTCTTTAATGACTCCCTGTCCCAACATGATGTTCAGACTCTTTAACCAAACACTCTGACATGGGCCATAAACAGCTGAGGGTCAGCCCCCATCTCTTCTCTGTCCTTAGTGAATCCTTGGCATTGTCTATATTTTTTTAAAGTTAAGATTAATATATATTTCATTTTTGTCTTGATTTTTTTCATTTGCCATCATTCCCTATGTCATTTTTGTATATCGTCCATAGAATATCCATACAGTTTTGTTGTGTGAATGGGAGGTAGGGTTTTGTCAACATTTTATAGTTATGAAGAGGGTTACTATAAACATTGTTGGGCACATTGATTTGTTTCTTCTTTTTGGATCATTTCCATGGAAATGTGAAACCATTAGCTAACCAAGGTGAGAAGACAAATCGGTCACAGCATCACCTGGCTCCCCCTTCACATGTATTCTGACCATCACTGTTCCTTCCAACACGGTAGATTTCAAATTGAAGTCAGACAGAGTCTGATGCATTGTTAGGGTTCCAAGAGTTCTTTTTGGGAATTAAAGTTTTTTGTGTTTTTATTTTAATGATAATCTTTTTTTTTTTTTTGAGACAGGGTCTTATTCTGTTGCCCAAGCTAGAGTGCAGTGGCATCATCATAGCTCACTGCAACCTCAAACTCCTGGGCTCAAGTGATCCTTCTGCCTCAGCCTCCCGAGTAGCTGGGGGCATCCCCATGCCTAGCAAGTTTTCTATTTTTTTGTAGAGATGGGGTCTCCCTCTTGCTCAGGCTGGTCGAGAACTCCTGGCCTCAAGCGATCCTCCTACCTCAGCCTCCCAAAGTGCTGGGATTATAGGCGTGAGCCACCAAGCCTGGCCTAATGATAATCTTTTTAATATGTATATAGCTATATTGTGTATGATATGGACCACCTTATAACTGAGAACTAACCTTAATTTCAGTGGCATGGTTTCCAGGTAGAAGTATTTTATTGTTATAAGCTATGAGATGAAATTAATATAAATATGTGGCCAACAAACGCAGCGAGGGGAAGCAGAATGTTTTAAATGTCAAAGAATACAGAACTTTTTTTTAATCCCCTCCTACCCGCCCCCCGCCCGACACCCAATGATTGCTACTTGCATATGTGCACATAAGTGTTGATCAGTCAGTACCAATTTGATGGTGAGTACCTGTGGTGCTTGTTTTTCCATTCTTGAGATACTTCACTTAAAAGAATGGGCTCCAGCACCATCCAGGATAATACAAGAGGTGTTAGTTAATCATTGTTTTTTGTGGTTGAGTAGTACTCCATGGTATACGTATACCACATTTTATTAATCCACTCATAAATAATACAGAACTTGATGGAAATAGTTTCATAAGGCAACATAGCATGCTCTCAGCTCCCCAAGGCTCCCAGAGGATGTACAGTTATTGATACTACTTGCAAAGAAGTGGATTCTGCCAGGCAAAAAGGAGCTTGCCTTGGACATCTTAGAGGATTTCTTCTTTATTGCCTTGCTACCGCTCCCTCCCCCCACTGCTTTGGAGAAATAGCTATGTGCCTGCTTGCTCATCAGGTTTAAGAAACAGTGCAGTACCCCTGTCCCAGCATGTTCCTAGTCTTTACTGTGAGATTAGCTGAACCAAACGCCATAACATTTCTTGGGCAGGCCCAGGTGTCAGGCTTGTCTGAGGATCATTCCTGTTCCCCTGTCCTTTCTGCTATTCATATACTGAGGTTTTTGTTTTGTCTTGTTTTGTTTAAGAGACAGGGTCTCGCTCTGTCAATTAGGCTCGAGTTCAGTGGCACGATTACAGCTCACTGCAATCTCCAACTCCTGGGCTCAAACGATCCTCTTGCCTCAGCCTTCTGAGTAGCTGAAACTACAGGTGTGTGCCACCACGCCCAGCTAATTTTTAAAATTTTTTTGTAGAGACGGGGTCTCACTATGTTGCTCAGGCTGGTCTCAAACTCCTGGCCTCAAACAGTCCTCCCACCTCCGCCTCCCAAAGTGCTGGGATTACAGGCATGAGCCACCATGTCTGGCCCATTTACTGAGTTTTTTATTAATAACACTTTATATTTGTATAGTCTTTAGTTGATTCCTTTTCATGGATAACCTATCTGTTTACATCTGTCTGTGGATATTAATTCTGCTATTCTAAAGTCCTCTTGTGCTTTCTCTGTTAACTGATTGGTTGGCTATAAGCTCTTATGTTTGAGTTTGCTTTCTGTTCCTAATGGAGTTGGCTTTCTCTTGTTGTTTGGTCATTCCTGAGTGTAATTCATCTGTGTAGATGAAATTCTGTTGCTTCTGTTTTCCAGCTGCAGGGGAGAGGTGAAATGATATGCTGGGGCTTGTGTTATAGGTGGATTCCTCTGAGAATAAGGAAGGGGTGGGAGGCAGCTAGTAAGGGAGTATGGGCCCTCCTCCAGGTTTCCAGGACCCTGCCCCCTTTCTAACACCAATTGCTCCCGCCTGGAGGAAGACACCCTTTGCTGCCTAGTCCCAGGAGGAAGTATAGGGGGTTGATGTGCCTCTGGCTGCTCCTACTGCAGTAGCTCAACCAATAATGCCCTGCAGGTAGCTCCAGGGCATTTCTGATGGGGGCGCATTTGTAAAGCTGCTTGCAAGTTTTGAGCTAAGGTTGTGAATTTTTAAATTACATCTATTCTATCATTTTTAGGGATTCAGTGGAGGATGGAGGGGTAGAGACTCGGCATGTTCTCAATCTACCAACTTGAAATAGCACAATCTCTTAGGATCTCTTAGGAAAACAATTTTGTACTCCTATTACATCCTAGAGAAACTCAGGCAAAAGTGTTATTGGATTTCATATTTATTCCCAATTATTGAAAAAAAAGAAAATAAAAAAGTGTTATTGGAATATATGTACAAGAATGTTCAAAGCAGCATTGTTTATAATAACTAAAAACTAGAAAAATCTCAGTATTCATCAACAATAGATGAATAAATGAATTGTGGTACAGTGATACAATGAAATACTCTAAAGTGGCATTATTCAACAGAAACATAATGTGAACCACATATGTAATCTTAAATTTTCTGGTAGTCACTTAAAAAATAAAAGTAAAAACAAACAGGTGAAACAAACATTAATGTATTTTATTTAACCCATATATCCAAAATATTATCATTTCAACATGTAATCATTATGTATATTATTAACAAAATATTCTACTCCTTTTTTATACTGTCTTCAAAATATCCAAAGCATTATGATTTAAATATGTAATTAGTATAAAATTATTATTTAGAGAGTTTACATTATTTTTGCCGTACTCTTTTGAAGTCTAAATTTGGTGGCTGAATTTTCATCAAAAATACTTAATCTATATTTAGATTTCATAAAATTTGCAGTTTAAAGCGTAGCATCACATACCCACATTGCAAACACACTTAAACATTTTCTAATAACTGCATTGAGTATCAGCTTTTAAATTTAAAAATAATTAAAATTAGTGACATTAAAGATTCAGTTCCCCAGTCACACTTAGCCACTCTCAAGTACTCAGGAACCACATGTAGCTAGTGGTGACCTATGGGACAAGCCACACAGGCACTGAAATGAACCAACCACAGCTACATGCAACATCATAAATGTACAAACAGAAAGTGGAGTGAAAGAGGCAAGATAGAAATCATATGTGTAAGGTGATTCCATTTATATAAAGTTCAAGAAGAGGCAAAACTAAAGTATGTTGTTTATGGCTGACATTTAGTAGGTAAAACTACACTTTAAAAGCAAGGAAATTACTATAAAAGTCAGGAGAGTGGTTACCTGTAGGGGTCAGAGAGAGGGTTCTGATCAGAAAGGGCCACATGGGGCTTCTGGATGCTCGCAGTGCTCTTTCTTGACAGGATGATATTACATGGATATCTGCTTTATAATTGTTAAACCGAACATTTATGTACTGTACATTTTATGCACATTGTAGTTCTCAAAAAAATTTTTTTAATGGGGGAAAAAAACTAATGGCTTCACTTGTGGCCCTGACATAGGTCCGTGTGGGGCTTTTGTAATAACATTTGGGTAAAAAGATGAGGAAATGTTAGTTCTGCTGATCTTGGTGTGCTACCCAGAGTTGGGTTCTAACAGGGACTTTGTGAGAAGAGTAGGCATTAAATATACAATTTGGTGGGAACAGTGGGTAGGGGTGTGTGTATGCATATGTGTGTGTGTTGGGGGATGGTGGAGAGAGATGGACACAAAAAGGAGAACGTGAAAAAAGGTTTGAAGACAGAACAGACATTGCCATCTTGAAATTAAATCAGAATTAGGGTATTCAGGTGGCACCATTACCAAAGTTTCCTCCACAGATAGGAGTTAGTCCTGTGTAGCAAATAGTTGTAGTTAGTTTGCATTTTGATCCAGAAATAACCTTTTCATTTTCCAGAATTCTCAGTGAAAACCATTTGACCGAATTACATAAAGATTCATTTGAAGGCCTGCTATCCCTCCAGTATTTGTAAGTTAGTTAGTTAATCATATTTATTTATGAGCTTTTAGTGATATTATCTATAAAATGAATATAAGGGATTCAAATAAAACAATCTCTAAAATTTCTTACAGCAATAAAATTCTGCAGTTCTCTAAATCTGTGTAGGGTTTTGGCCCATCTCTAGCATTAAATACTTCCTATGCATTTCCAGTTTTTTAAATCATATAGACAAGATACAGATAGAAAAAAACTTCCCTTATAGGGAAAAAGTGGTAATAAGATCTGAGCAATTATTGACACCCATATGAACCTTGTTTTATGTGTTCATATCCCATCAGCTTATATTTAGATTTAGTCTATAACCCATAGATCAAATCTAATCCACAGTCTGTTATTATATACAGCCCATAAGTTAAGAACAGTTTTTACATTTTTAAAGGGCTGTAAAAGAAAAGAAGAGAGATGGGAATATGCAACAGAGACCATATGTGGCCCACAAAGCCTAAAATATTTATTATCTAGCCTTCAGAACAAACATTTGAAAAAGTTGGTTTAGTAGAATGAGAGGAATTAAAGTTAACCTCAAGCTGTTGCCTAAAGGAAAGGAAAATACAGACCATCTACACTAGTTTGAATGCCATTAATCCAGAATTTTTTGATAATTTAATCTGAATTGAATTAACATTTATATACTAAATAAGCAGATGAATTATATTAATATAAATAATATCGAGAACATTAAAATATATTTAAGAGAATAGACTGGTATTAAGAATTTCATTGCAGGAATTGTTATACTCATATTAAAAATAGTTGTTTAAAATGATGGTTAAGTGGTATAGCTAGAAATGTTTATATTATGTAAGCATATCAGAAATGCTCCTAATTCTTCACTTCCTTTTTGCCAAGGAGGGAATACTTACATAGTATTTCTATCTGTTTAGAGATAAGAAGATACTATATTCTTTGCTATGAAAGTTTGATTTTTTATCCTTTGTCCTTGGGGTCCAGAAGTATGTACATCATTAATTCTTATTAATGATGCTCTTAATTAATGATACTCTTTAGCAAACAGATTCTTCTTTCAAATGTAGAAGGCTTAAGGAAAGTGAGTACAAAGAGCCTCACATGACACTAAAAATAGTCCTTTGAATTATCAAACCTTCTAGGCCTTAAGGGGATGACCACTTTGTATTAGTCTTCATGGGCACCTCTGCCACGTTTGGAAAAAAGCAAAAAAGATAACTGCTCGATGGAGTAGGCCCTTCATTACTTCCACTACAAAATACTTTGTAAGCTAAAAAATGCCAATCAATAAACAAAGCTAAGAAAGAATATGCCAAGCACTGTGCCTAATATGGGAGGCAGAGAGATGAGTAAGACAGGGTTCCTACCCTTCTAAGAACTTAACATCTCACAGGGGAAACAAACACATAAGCTCAAACCATAATGCAACAAGCACTAAGTGGATGACAAAGTGCTGCAGAGGTGCAGAAGAGGGACCACAAAGTAATAAAATTACATTGCTTTTAAAATAGTTATTTTTCTTCTTCTGCTCATTCCTCAGCTATTCATTCATTTTATAAATATTTGAGTTTGCTTTATTTTCATGTCGGTTTTAAACATGGTGGGCCATGCAGATGAGCAAGACCTAGTCCATGCTTTCAAGGAGTTTATACTCAGAAGAAATGGGATTCAAAAATAACTGTATCAAAAAGAAGAAATAGATATGGGCACTAAGAGGGACAAATTGCTTCTGGAGCACAGAAGAGGGAGAAAGGACTTCAGTTTGGATCAGAGATGATGTTACTAGAGCAATGCTATTAGAACAGGACCTCGAAGGGCATTGGGTATCCTTAGACAGACATCTTGGGGAAAATAGTCTAAACTTGCAAAAGGAAAATGGAAGAAAGGCAAAACACAGGAAAGTATTTGAGGAATGCCATGAGTACCTGTAGAGTAAAAGGAGAGAGAATAGGAGACTGGAGCCAGATCTTCTAGGGCTTTGAATGCCCCAAGCAAAGGAGCTGTGATGGGGAACCATGCTATACCAGCTGTGTTGGAAGACCACCTTGAGCCTGCATCACAAGCACTTGGAGGGCTTTGTTAGGCCTTGGTTCTGTACTCCATCCCCACAGTTACTGATTCAGTCAGTTAAGCGTAGGGCCGAGAATTTGCATCTTCCATAAATTCCAAGGTGCTGGTCTTTGAGAACCACTTCTGGAGAGTTCATCTGGTGCCTGTGTGCAGGATAGTTTAGAAAGGAAGAGACTACAGATGGAGACACCAGGCAGACCGAGTTACACCAGCCAGGTGAAGAGTGAGGGACAAGCTGAAATCAACAGAAATAGTCAACTGTAGTCAAGAATGGGTGTTTTCAAATAAAAATCCAGTTCCATGTTGTTTTTTGTTGTCCCATCACTGTACAACTGAAGAGGTTGTTTTCATGGAATATTAAGGCAATATAAAACCAAAATGAATTTCTATTAATATGGTATAATTCAGAATTAGTTCAAAGTTATATATTAATTAGAGGAATAACTTCCTTTCAAATGGTGTGAAAGGATATCTTTTATTTCTTTTCATATTGAACTGGCTTAGAAAAACAGAATTAAACCAGGAAGGTGTATAAATGTGAGATTATTCCTTTTCATATTAGAAATTATATAGAAAGATAAAAACTTTGAGCTCATAATCTAGAATTTGATGAGACTAGAAAAGGTCATCTAATCAAGTCTCCTGCTCTAGGGAAATATTACATCCAAAATCTATTGAGATCTCTAGTTGCATATTTTATTTATGACAGTCATGAAGGTGAGACTCTAGGAGAGGTACAGGCAGGATTAGGGGCTCTGGAAAGTTCTAATACAAATCTAAAAGTTTAGAGTGTCGACAAAAACTACACATTCAATATTATCATTCTAAACTCTACTATTTGTTCCTACTAATTTGATACCTAATATCTAATCAAGGCAATATCTTCCTTTTACTTTTTCTAGAGATTTATCCTGCAATAAAATCCATCTATTGAAAGACGTACATTTGAACCCCTACCATTTTTGCAGTTTTTGTAAGTTACAAATATAACTTCATTATATTTGGAATTTTTATTAAACTTATTGTAAACCTCTTTGCTATTCATTTTGAAATATGATTAAAATTTTACAAGTAGAAAGTTACTAAAATTATACAGCACATCCTTTTCGTCTCTAGCAAAGATTAGTGTGAGAATTATTACACAGATCAGAGTGAATTATTATAGAACAGTGGTTCTCAACCAGTGTAATTTTGTACCCAGGTGACATTTGGCAATGCCTGGAGACATTTTTGGTTGTCACAACTGTGGATATGTTACTGACACCTGGGGGACAGAGGCCAGGGATATTGCTAAACAACCTGCAACGTACAGGACAAACCCCCACAACAAAGAATTATATAGCCAATATGTCAATAGCACTGAAGTTGTAAAACTCTGCTCTAGAGAAATAAAGATCTCTTAACACAAGTATTTGTTGAGCATTCACTGTTTTTTATCTAATGCACTGCATGTGTAAATATGAAATATAAATCATAAGCCAATATCTTCTACAGTGAGATTTCTTTAGTGTATGGAGAAAGTATTGAGGTCATGTTTCATCATATATAAATTAGAATCACTGCCAAATGATAAATGTTCTGAAAGAATATCTTTTTTTCTTCTTCTTCTTCTTTGGCTTGTCTCTCTCTCTCTCTTTTTTTTTTTTTTTTTTGTAGAAATCTTGGCTGCAATTTACTCACAGAACTGAGCTTTGGAACATTTCAGGCCTGGCATGGAATGCAATTTTTACACAAGTTGTAAGTGAAATAGATGAACACATGTAACAAAACTATTTATGTGTAAAAGCATCACACAGTTATTGGTTAACTGGGTATAAGCTCATTATGAACTCTGAGAGGTATGTCTTAAGATCCATCCATTTTTTCAAATGAGGAAACTAAGGTACAAAGAGGCCAAGAGACTTGTGTGACTTACACATGACATGCTCTGCTTTCCCTAGTAGTGATCTTTGGTATAGGCAATAAAAGACATCAAGCAAGTAACGCTTAAATTAGCACTGTCATGGGAACCCCAACAATGCTGCTGTGATATGTGAATTGTCCTTGAAATTCTGCTTTTGAATATGACTTTGATTCCTGCTCATATGCAGAGTTCCTAACTGCTGAAATGTATGCAACGTATAGCCATAAGAAAGGAAGCATAACACAAAGTCCTCCCGGGAGCAAAAGGTGCAGGATGCTATCTCAGTGTCAGTTTCTTTTAAATGGTAAAGCAGAAAGAATTCCTGAAAACCTGCCACGGGGCACTTCTCCCCCCAATCACCCAGAACATTATTTTTCAAAAAGTATATACCTACGAAGTTAAGAATTATCTGTGGGCAATAGGAACCTTTGCAGTGTGGGAAAAGATATTTATGTTAAGCTACGGTGCAAAAAATATTCGTAAAGAAAATACATTGCTCTAGCCTAATTCCATATACTTTCTTTCCTGACTACTCTTCAACAAGAAGTGTGGGTTTTATTCTCTTTCAGCTCAAAAGTTGTAGGATTGCTTTGTGACACAAGCAAATCATAGTGGGTATGGTCAATGGCCTGAAGGGGATTTTAGACTCAAAGTGAAGATCCTCCTCTAAACCTGACTTTGGAAAAGACTGTCCACCTGTCTTGTGGTTCAGAAGTCTAATTTCACACAGTTCATTTGGGGTTAGAGGAAGGGGTTTGGGATGTGTCTGGAGCTGGATTAACAGTTTCTGCAGAGGCCCCCTATCTTGTAGGGGGCTCCTCTCTTCCTTTGTTAATTTGTTGGTGCCTCACTTAGGGAAGAACACTGAGGGTCCGTTTTTCGTTGGCCCTCGCACCAGAGGGCAGACTCATCAGATCCCTCCACCAAGAGGTTCAGCTGGCGACAACGCAAATGTCTTAAACTCATCACCTTTACTGAACATTTTATAACCTGAGAGTCCCTCATAAGAACCTGAGTTTCACTCTAATTATGTAGGCAACACCAAGGGGAAAAAAAAAAACCCATGGAATCATATTTGATATAAATTAACGAGTGCCATGACTGCTGGGTGCCAGGTACTGTACTAAGTGCTGGGGGTGCAAATTAGAATAGGACAGGGACTTTGTCCCTAAGAGGCTTTCATATCAGAAGGAGAAATAGGGATGTTGATAAGAAAGCACATGAGAGCCATGCTGGGATCTATACCGCAGAGTGACAAGGTAAGGGAGGACAGCGTAGGAATGGGGTGTGGGTTAGGAAAGACAGTGGAGGAGGCACCAACTTGTTTACCTCGAGTTTCTGTGTTCATCTTAAACAGCAGGAAAAGGCATTTTCTTCATGGTGATGAAAAAACCAGAGCTAGCTGGTGTTAAAAATTAATACTCACGTCATGGGATCTGAATAGAGCTGTACCCCTCAAACTAGTTCACAGTTACTTACAGAGATTGGGACAACGGTCACAGTACACCAAGCATGTGTTGGGGGCTGGGCTTCTTTGTTTCGGGTCAAATCTTTCTCATAGATAAAGCTAATTTGCTTCAGGAAATACTTGCCATAGTGAGATATAAGCCTATTGCATCTCTTTCCAAAGGCCAGTTGCCAAGGGAAGATGCCAGTAATTTATGACCAACATTACGCGGTTCTGGGGTGTTCACAAGTTGAAGCCATTATTTTTCCCAGCATTGCAGAAGTTTGTAAAAAGGCCCCAGCTGTGGTGGATTTAACATGAATTAAATGGAGCCTAGGCTTCAGGACTCCTCACTTGCACAGGCACTTTCCAACGTCCTGGGAGGGGCCCTAGCAGTTTTTGTATTCATATATTATGTGTTTTTATTAGAGAGGATTTCTCAAATTAGATAAGATTCAAGCCCCACAAAGCCTGGAATCACCCCTGGGTTCCAGGTAATTACAACCCAGCAAATCTCTTGGGTGAAGCCTCTATGTTAATTGACAAACACTGAGTGAACAAGTTAGCAGTGTGATATAGGGTCAGTCTATTTTGAATCTGGAATCCACCTCAAAGACATACCAAGAACTTATTAGTAAAATACTCCTCTTTAAATGATAGTAATAATCATATTTCTTTCAGATGAAATATTTAATGGAAAACCAGCAGTGGTTGATAATCCTAAATATTAAGTATACTTTCTTTTTCCTGACTTTAAAGTGTTTCTCCTTCATTCACCTACACAGGTCCAGACTGATGGCTTATTTTTATTTATTTTTATTTATTTATTTATTTATTTATTTATTTATTTTTTAGCTGGAACAGTTTATTTATTTGGAAATTATGACACAAATGAAAAAGAACTAAATCTGAAAATCTCACATCCTTTCAACAGAAGATAACTATTCTTGTTTTACATAGACTAGGCAGATCATTTCTTCTGAAGTTGGTATCGTTGGTGTATTGGATGAAATAATTTTATTCACAACTGAATAAAATGAAAACTTTAGTTAATTGTGGACTTGATCAAATTGAATTTGTTTTGTTTCAAATTCCTATCTACTGTAAACATACTGGTTGTTATAGGGTGTTTCCAGTTGAAATTTAGTTTACTTTTCAAAATCCTTTTGGCCAAACATCTTACATTGTATTAAATATTCCACTTTCATCATTGCTGATTTTTACATCCTACTGTGGGGCAAAAGAGTCTAAACATTATTAAGCTTAGAAAGTATACAAAACTGATTTAAGTGGTTTATTTTACCTTTCAGTTTGTTGAAATGTATTATCAAGTACTATACAATGAATTTATTTAAATTTTAATATGATTTAAACTTTTTTAGAAATTAAAATATTTTAAGTAATAAGATTTTGTGATCATTTTTTTTGCCTCTAAATGTCTAATGAAACATTAAATTGACCCTCACTTAGTCACTTTTAGTTCTGTCATGTATAGTCAATGTATTTTAAGTGAATAATTCAAACTTTGTTACTCAGCTATCTCTTGCATTTTTGTTCCATCAAGAAAATTCATCTGAAGTTAAATCTTTATGGGAACCTAAATGGAATTAATATTTTCTTGCTAGGCACAGCGCTACCTGGTGCCTGTAGTCCCAGCTGCTCAGAAGGCCAAGGTGAGAGGATCGCTTGAGCCCAGGAGTTCAAGTCCAGCTTATGCAACACAGCAAGACCCCATCTCTAATCTCCAAAAACATTTTTTAAAAATTTTTCTCAAAAGACTTTTCTTTTTTCTAAATTAATTTTTTTAAGAGATGGGGTCTCATTCTGTTGTAATCAGAAGTACAGTGGTGTAATCATAGCTCATGGTAACTTCAAACTCCTGGGCTCATGCAATCCACCTGCCTCAAACTCCCGAGTAGCTGGGACTACAGGTGGGTGCCACCACGCTGATGGCTTATTTTTAAAAATTCTTTTAGTCACTTCATTGGTTCTAATGATGTAAGCTCCATGATTTTAGAAACTGACTCTCCAATGTAGAAAGGCTTATTCAGATAGAGCACATTCACATGCTGACTTGTCTGTGGTACATCAATATTGTGCCAAGAATGTAAGCACTAAGAATAAGAGGAAAATCCAAGCTTTCTCCCTACTGAATTATTGCCCTCCCTTGCCCCCAGTCCACTAACATCGGTTTCCTTTGGATAGATGTAGACACACAAAAGTTTGCACACTTCAGAGTATTGTCATCATGTCTTGGTATGTACTGGAATCCTGGCGGCTTCTCAGATTCATAGGGGCATAAACATTAAAGATGAAAGTAACAATTCAGGTCTGTCCTTTGGGGTGATTTAACATGGCTGTTTAATTTGTAATGGTTCAAAAGATTTGATATTGTCACACCCAGCAACTACTATACTTTTCTTCTCCCAGCTGCATCTTATTCTTCCCACCTGTATAACAAGGTATCTTCTCTTGGAAGCTTAGTATTTCTTCCTCTTCCCCATAACTTTTCTTTAACACCTACATTTATTAGGTGTTGTTTATGTTTCAGGCACCTAAGTACTTATACAAGTGAGTTAATATGCCTAAAGTTCTTAGAATAGTGCTTGGCACATGGTAAACATCAATACATGTTGCCTCCTAGGATATCTCATTTTCATGTTCCCAACAACTCTTGCGATGTACATATTATTATCCCCATTTTGCAGATGAGGAAGTTGAAACTCAGAGACGCTGGATAACTTGCCTAGGTTCACATCTTTTAATAAGTGGTAGAACCACTTACAAGCCTTACAAGTAATTTTTGATACAGCTCTTTGTTCCCTTGTAATAGGAGCTGAATGATGAACATATGGCTTTTGTGCATTTTATCTTAAAGTTAGTTTCTAACTTGAATAGGACCTTCAGAGCAGAGAGCTGCATTTCCCTCTGAGAATTCCACACTTCTGGAGCTCCTGGCCATGCCACCTGGGCATCCCCAGGGTTGCTGCTCACTGGCCAGTGCAGATATGACATCATTACTGCTGAGCACTGGCACTGTGCCCAGCCCCATGCTAGGTGCTTTCACATGGGCTTTCATTTAATCCCCAATCTGCCTTGTGAGGTGAATGCTACTCAGTAAGGCTCAGAGATGTTCATTGTTCACGTCACTTCACCAGAAAGTGACAGAGCCAGAATTCAAACCCAGGTCTGCCTGATTCCAGGGCCCTTGCTTCTTCTGTTGTTCCTCACTGCCAGTGAGTCCTCTTCAAGGCTATTCTCAGAACTTTGATTAAAATACAGACTTACCATTTCAGATTCTTTAGATTTTGCCCCTGAGAAAAGGTTCACGTGATGCAGTCAGAGGTCTTGTATGGAGGAGCTTCACGCAGGAGACATGTTCTCATGGCTCATGGACCTATGTAGATGAATAAAGGAAAGGGGTTACTCTATCCCCAAGTGCTTCAGATATACTGGAACAGGGTCTAGGTCACTCTGCTTAGTTCTTTGACTACCTTCCTCCAAGGAACCAGTTTTGCCTGCCTGCCTTGGGATTCTAGCATAGATAGTTTTGGAGTTTGCCCTATTTAAAATTTATTTTCACTGCCTGCTTTGGACATTTTTTCAGCTAAAGCTGTTAGGATTTCAGTACATTCAGGACAGTGATGACATGCTTCAGTCCTCAAGTCTTCTGTGTCTCCTCAGTTAATAGAAAGGAAACGTAGCCCATCTGTCTGGACCTGTATAGAAGAATATGGAGAAAAAAAAATAACAGGTAAGAAATGTTCCCTTATTTTGTGAGCTACCTTTATTCTGTCTCATTGTTCTATGGCAAAAGGTTTATACAGAAATATTTGGGTTTTCCTGTTCTAATAAGATATATTTTAAAAAATCATTTAGAGTGATTTTTCTTAAACTTTGAGGCAGTCTTTGAGGTGAATAAAAAGCTTGCCACATTTTATTCCCATAAAGATATCAAAATGGCAGTGGACTAGGAGTCAGTGCACCTTAGTTTATCTGTAAAATGAGGGAATTAAACCAGAAATGGAAATGATCTAGTACAGTATCCACTGTGAATGTAAAAACATTTGTATCATTTAGCTTGTGGAAAAGAGTTGCTGTAGCATCTGCAAACGTGAACTGTTGAGTCAGTTCCCTGTCATTCTCTCCATTGCCCCGGCACAACCATAGTGAGGAAAAGAATGCTTTAAAACAGGAGAAGGAAATAGGATAATGTGGAATGATTATATTTTGATTTCACTAGGGACAAATGCAGGATCCTAATGTCAGTTGGAGAAGGGATACCTGGTTAAGAGGAACTGCTGAGCTGATGGGTACAGGGCCACAGATGAGCTGTTAAGAAAGAGTGAAGCGTTGGAGAATGAGATAATTTTGGAGGAAGGATAACGAACTTTGTTGTTTTGGCTACATAATTGCTTTACAATCATTCTTAACAGCTGTGAAGTGGGCAGGGGGAGATGCAGAAGTGGAGGAGCCTACTTGCGTAGAGCCCACCTGTGATCTTACAGGTTTTAATGCCAAGAAAAAAAAGCAAAGGATATTTAAAGCCTTAGCTTGAGGAACCATGCTTCAGCAGTCATGTGACTCTCACAGTCTTTCTCTTCATAACATTATCTTATTGAATATTAACTAGTGTTACAAATCAAAGCAAATTAATGGTACTGAAAAAAAAATAGAAGAATGCACTAGAATAGGAACAACAGGGGAGGTCACCAGGCAGGAACAAGCTACATGGTTCCCAGCTTCACCCCTGACTCACTCCAACCTTGGTCAAGGAAGAATCTGGATCTTCGCTCCTCTTTTTTCCATCTGCCAACACGTTTGATCTTCTGGCACCCGGTGCTCTATATATTACAACATGGATCTTTCTTGTTAAATTGAGGTATAAGCCACATACTGTAAAATGCAACATTATAAAGTGCACAATTCAGTAGTGGTTAGTATATTCACAAGGTTGTACGACAGTCACCATTATTTAATCCAGAATATTCTCATCACCCCAAAGGAAACACTGTACCAGTTAGCTGTTACTCCCATTTCTGTCTCCCAAGGCTTGGGCAACTAGTGATCTACTTCCTGTCCCTTTGGATTTGCCCACTCTGAACATTTCATATAAATCAACGATGCAGTATGTGGCTTTTTGTGTCTGGCTTCTTTTCACATAGCATGTTATTTTCAAGGTGCATACAGGTATCAGTATTTCATTCCTTTCTAAGGATGAATAGTATTCTATTGTATGGATATATCACTATATAAGTTCATCCATTCATTACTTAATGGACATTTGGGTCATTTCCACTTTTTGGCTGTTATGAATAATGCTACTATGAACATTCATATACAGGTTTTTATGTGGACATGTTTTTAATTTGCAGGTGCATCCCTAGGAGTGGAATTGTTGGGTCATATGGTAACTCTATGTTTAACTTTTTTGAGGAACTGCCAAACTGTTTTCCACACTGGCTACACCATTTTACATTTCCACCAGCAATATATGAGAGTTCCTATTTCTCATATCTTTGTCAATACTGTTATTGTCTGTCTTTTTTATTATAGCCATCCTAGTAAGTGTAAAGTAGTATCTCATTGTGGTTTTGATTTGCATCTCCCTAATGACTTAAGACATTGAGCATCTTTTCATGTGCATATTTGGCCATTTTTATAACTTTTTTGAAGAAATGTGTATTCAGATTCTTTCCCCATTTTAAAATTGAGTTATTTGTCTTTTTATTGAGTTGTAAGCATTCTTTATATATTCTGGATATTTTGAATACTAGACCTTTATCAGATATATGATTTGCAAATATTTTCTCCCATTCTGTAAGTTCTGTGACTTTTTTTTTCCAAGACAAAGTCTCACTATATTTCCCAGGCTGTCTCGAACTCCTGGGCTCAAGTGATTCTCCCACCTCAGCCTCCTGAGCAGTTGGGACTACAGGCACACGCCACTTCACCTAGCTTGTGACTTTCTTGATGGTGTCCTTTGAAGGACAAAAGTTTTTAATTTTGATAAAATCCAATTTATCTATTTTTCCTTTGGTTATTTGTACTTTTAGTGTCATATCTAAGAAACTGTTGCTTAATCCAAGGTCTTGAGCATTTATTCCTATGTTTTCTTCTAAGAATTTTATAGTTTTAGCTCTTACATTTAGGTATTTGATACATTTTGCATTAATTTTTATATATGGTATGAGGTGTAGGGGTTCAACTTCATTATTTTGCATATGGATATCCAGTTGTCCCAACACCATTTGAAAAACCTATTATTTCCACATTGAATTATTTTGGCACCCTTGTCAAAAATCAATTGACTATAGATGTGAGGGTTTATTTCTGGACTATCAACTCTATTCCCTTGATTTGCCTGTCTATCCTTATTCCAGTATCACAGTATGATTGCTGTAGATTTGAATTGGGTTTTGAAATTGGGAAGCTTGAGTCTTCCCACTTCGTTCTTTTTCAAAATTGTTTTGGCTATTCTGGGTCCCTTGAATTGCCATATGAATTTTAGAACTAGCTTGCCATTTCTGGAAAGAAGCCAGCTGGGAGTTTGATTGTGCTAAAACCATAGATCAATTTGGACAATAGCACCATCTTAACAGTATTGTCTTCTCATCCATGAACACAGAATGTCTTTCCATTTATTTAGACCTTCTTTAGTTTCTTTCAACAATGTTTTGTAGTTTTCAGTGTACAAGTCTTACACCTTTTTGGTTAAATTTATTCCTAAGTATTTTATTCCTTTCAATGTTATTATACATGGAATTGTCTCCTTAATATCACTTTTAGATTATTCATTGCCAGTGTATACACATTCAGCTAATTTTTGCATATTGAGCTTGTGTCCTGCAACCTTGCTGAACTCACTTATTAGTGCTAATAATTTTTTCTGCATGTGGACTCTTTATAGTTTTTTGCATATAAGATCATGTCATCTGTAAACAGAAATTTGACCTGGCTAGAACCTCTAGTACAATGTTGAATAGAAGTGGTAAGAGTGAACATCCTTGCCTTGTTCTTGATCTTAGGGGAAATGCTTTCAGTCTTCCACCATTGAGTATGATGTTAGCTGTGAGTTTTTCATAGATGCTTTCTATTAGGTTGAGGATGTTCCCTTCTATTCCTAGTTTGGATGATTTTGTAATGAAACAGTGTTGTATTTTTAAAATACTTTTACTGCATCTATTTAGATAATCATGTGTTTTTTCTTTTATTCTATTAATATGATGTATTACATTGATTGATTTTTATATGGTGCGTCAACCTTGCATTCTGGGATAATCCCACTTGGTCATGGTATATAATCCTTTTTATTTATTTATTTATTTTTTTAACAACTGATAATTTGTTAAAATAGTTGACTTAGGCATCTGCAATGATGACTTCCACCTCAGCTCCTACCTCAATGCTGATGGAAGTAACCTGCTTACTCAGAAGGACTGTGCAAGTCAATGAGTCAACTGTGGATTCTTGTCTGGGAGCGATCCCATGTCTTAGAACCTTCATCATAAGGAGTTTTTATTGTAGTGATTCTCAAAGTCTTGGTAGGCATCCAGTCTGGTCCTTTCACTTTAAGATTCTTTTCTTTTGCACCTCTGATCAAGTCAGAGCACAACTTCTCCAGGGATTTTACTTTGCAGCTGGTTAGGGTAATTCTAATTTGGTAAATCTATGCCTCTGGTTCCATGGGTGTTTTTCTGGTATATTTAAAAGTCATGGCTGTGGCATGGCTTCCTGACCAACTTGTTCCTCAGTGAGAGTGAACAGCTGTGAGTAAGGAGCAGGAGCAGGAAGACTAGAGCTCCACAGCACCTGCAACTGCATCTTCCTCCTTTATATACTCTGTTGAATTTGGTTTGTTAGCATTTGTTGAAGATTTTTGCATCTATATTCATAAGAGATGTCTGTACTTTTTTTCTTGTGATGTCTTTGGTTTTGGGATCAGAGTAATATCAGCCTCATAGAATGAGTTAGGAAATGTTCTCTCCTCATCTATATTTTGAAAGACTTTATAAAGGACTGGTGTTAATTCTTCTTTAAATATTTGGTAGATTAACCAATGAAGCTGTCTGTTCCTGAGCTTTTCTTTGGGGGAAGTTTTTTGATTACTAACTCAATCTCTTTACTTTGTGTGGGTCTATTCTGATTTTCTATTTTTTTCTCATCAGTTTCAGTAGTTTGTATCCTACATTTCATCCAGGTTACCTAATTTATTGGCATACAATTGGTCATAGCTTTCCCTTATGACCCTTTTTGTGTCTGTAAGGTCAGTAGTAATGTCTCCTCTTTCATTTCTGATTTAAATAGTTTGAATCTTCTCTTTTTTTCTTGGTCAGTGTAGCTAAGAGTTTATCAGTTTTGTTGATATTTTCAAAGAACCAACTTTTGATTATGTTGATTTTCTCTATTGTTTTTCTATTCTCTATTTCATTTATTTCTGCTCTAATCTTTATTATTTCCTTTCTTTTTCTTGCTTTGCATTCAGTTTACTGGGATTTTTTTCCTAGTTTCTTCAGGTGGAAGTTTAGGTGATTGGCTTGAGATTTTTAACATTGGCATTTATATCTATAAATTTCCTTCTGAGCATTGTTCTAGCTGCATCCCATAGTATTGGTATGTGTATTTTCCTTTTAATTCATGTCAAAGTATTTTCTAATTTCTCTTGTGATTTCTTCTTTGGCCCATTGGTTATTTAGGAATGTGCTAATTTCTACATGTTTGTGAATTTTGCAAATTTATTTCTGTTATTAATTTCTAATTTAATTTCACTGTGTTTGGAGAACCTACTTTGTATGATTTTAGTCTTTTTAAATTTATTGGGACTTGTCTTATTATCTAACATGGTCTATCTTGGAGGATGTTCTGTGTGCACTTGAGAAGAATGTGTCTTTTGCTATTTAAATGTTGCTAATGTTGAGAAGTGTTCTGTAGATGTCTGTTAGGTCTAGTTAGTTTAAAATTGTTCAAGTCTTCCATTTCCTTGCTAATCTTCTGTCTAGTTGTTCTATCCATTATTGAAAGTTAGGTATTGAAATCTCTAGCTACTATTCTTGAATTGTCTATTTTTAAAATTATGTCAGTTTTTGTTTTATGTATTTTAGGGCTCTGTTGTTAGATGCATATATATTTATAATCACTTTATTTTCTTAATGGATTGAGTCTTTTGTCATTATAGAAGTCCATCTTTGTTTCTAGCAACAATTTTTGTGTTAAGTCTATTTTGTCTGTTTTTAGGATAGCTATTCCAGCTCTTTTTTTGGTTACTGTTTGCATTGTGTATCTTTTTTCCATCCTTTTACTTTTAACCTATTTGTGTCTTTCAATCTAAAGTGAGTTTCTTGTAAGTAGCATATAGTTGGATCATGTTTTTAAGAATCCATTCTGCCAATTTCTGCCTTCTAATTGTAGAGTCTAATCCATTTACATTTAATGTAATTAGTGATAAAGTAGTATCTACATCTGCCATTTTGCTATTTGTTTTCCCTATGTCTTATGTCTTTTTCATTCCTCACTTCCTCCATTATTGCCTTCTTTTGTGTTAAATAGATATTTTCTAGTGTACCATTTCAATTCCCTTATTTTTTTTACTATATATTTTTGAGTCATTTTCTTAGTGGTTGCCCTGGGATTACATTCTAGTAATTTAATCTTACTTTATAACATTCTAGTTCAGATTAATGCCAACTTAATTTCAACAGTATATAAAAACTTTGCTTCTCTAAAGCTCCACTCTCACACCTTCCTTGATACTGTTATTGTCACATATTATATCTTTATACATTTTGTGTTTGTCAACATAGATCTATAATTATTGTTTTATCCAATTATCTTTTAAATCAAATAGGAGAAATAAGGAGATACAAATAAAATCCATTTATACTGTCTTCTATACTTCACCTATGTAGCTACCTTTACTGGTGCTCTTTATTTCTTCATGTAGATTCAAGTTACTAGTAATGTCCTTAAATTCAGCCTGAAGGACTCCTTTAGTATTTCTCATAAGGCAGGTATTCTAGCAACAAACTCTCTCAGTTTTTGTTTATCTAGGAATGTCTTAATTTCTCCTTCATTTTCAAAGGATAGTTTTGCTGGGTATAGTATTCTTGGTTGCCAGGGTTTTTTTTTTCTTTCAGCACTTTGAATATGCCATCTCATTGCCTTTTGTCCTCCATTGTTTTTGATGATAAATGAGCTATTAATCTTATTGAGGAGCCCTTTTATGTGATGAGTTGCTTTTCTCTTGCTGCTTTCAAGATATTCTGTCTTTGGCTTCTGTCAGTTTGATTATGATATGTCTAGATATGGATCTCTTCGAGTTCATCCTACTTGGAGTTCCTTGAACTTCTTGAATGTGTAGATTAATGTTTAGTTTGGGAAGTTCTGGGCCATAATTTCTTCAAATATTCTTTCTGCTCCTTTCTTTTTCTCTTCTCCTTCTGGGACTTCCATTATATGTATGTCACTAAGCTTGATGGTGTCCCACAAACAGATTTCTGAGATTCCATCCATCTTTATTCATTCTTTGTTATTTCTGTTCCTCAGACTCAATAATCTCAATTGACCTCCAAGTTCCTGATGCTTTCTTCTGCCTGCTCAAATCTGCCATGAGACCCTCTAGTGAATTTTCCATTCCAGTTACCATAATTTTCAACTCCAGAATTTTTATTTGATTCTTTTTTATAATTTCTATCTCTTTATTAATATTTTCTATTTGATAAGACATTGTTTGCATACTTTCCTTTAGTTCTTTAGTCTATAGAACTAAATGTTTTCCCTTATCTCTTTGAACATATTTTAAATAGCTGAATCAAATCTTTGTCTAGTAAGCCCAACATCTGGGCTTCCTCAGGGACAGTTTCTATTGATTCTTCACCACCCACCCCCCGTATATAGGTCATACTTTGTTTCCTTGTACCTTTCATAAATTTTTTTTGAAAATTGGATATTTTAAATAATATAATGTAACAATTCTGGAAATCAGATCCCTGCCCCCAGGGTTTGGTGTTACTGCTGCTTATTGTAGTAATTGCTATTTGTTTATTTAGTGACTTTTCTGAACTAATTCTGTAAAGGCTTGTATTCTTTGTCATGTGTGGCCACTGAAGTGCACTACATTAGCTTAGTGATCAGCTGATGATTGAACAGAGATTTCCTTAAATGCCTGGAACCAATAAGTCTCCAAGTTTTTGCAAAGGGGCTTGTGTGCATGTTAGGGCATAGCTTCAGCACTCAGCGAGATAGTTTATAGCTCTGCCTTAGCTTTCATTTCCTGCTTGTACAGAACCTCAGGATCAGCCAGGGATGAGAGTTTAGGGACTTCTCAGGTATTTCCTGACCACGCTCACAGTCCTAAACATGTGCATGACCTTCCAGATTTCCAGGAATATGTCTCATGGTCTTCCAGTTTCCCAAGGAGTGTTTCAAATTCCTATGGACATCTTATTCCTCAGCCTTTTCTATTGAGCTTTTTAATTAGGCTGTATTTTTTTTTGCCCCAACTTTTATCCATTGCCTTATGCAGCTGCCACGTTAAAACACTTTTCCTGTAATTGTTTTCCACAAACACCCTCTGGGGAGAGGCTTTTAGCATTTGTCAGCTCTTAATTGGATCAAATAAAGACAAGCCTTTCAAGTAAGGTTTTCCATGGAACCACCAGACAGGTGAAATGATAGTTCCTTGGGGATGAGGCTTTGAAGGAGCTGCAGATCCATTCTGCTCCCTCTGGTACTGGGGATGTGGGCTATTATTTTTCAAGGCTACTACTGAGCTGGGGAATGAGGAATGGTCTAGGGCAAGCTAAAACAACACAAATATCACTGTTCTTACAAAAGTCAGTCATTTTTCCCAAATAAATGCTCCTTGGGTTGCTTCAAGCCTTTGTTGCTTTTATGAAGGGATGAATTTTCAGATATTTTTATTCCTCCATTTTTGCTGATGTCACCTACAACATGGTTTTAAATCTCTAAAGTCTCAATGACCATGGACTAATTAAATATTTAATCATGGGAAATGATTAGGGAAAAGGAATAAAAGAGAAATGTAATTCTCAAGAGGCTCTCCCAGATGAGTAGATGAAGTTTGAAAAGGCATTTTATATTTAGTTCTCTCAGAGTTAAGGTTGAAGTAACAGCTATTTTAAACCTCTTTTCTTCATAGAAGATAAACACAGGCTCAGCAGTCAGAAGTGAGTTTAAATTCCAGCTTTGTTTCTAACTAGCTTGGTGATCTAGGACAAGTTATATAACCTCTCTGTGCCTCAGTTTCCTCGTTTATAAAGTAAGATAATAATATCTACCATGTAAGCTTACTGTAAGGATTACTGTGAAATGCTACTCACAAATGCCTGGCAGCCCAATAAATATCAGCTGTAATAATTGTTATGTTTATAATGTTCTGCAGAAGTACACTAATGATTCTTGAGTAGAGTTAACCTAAAGGCAAATTTTCTTTTCTCCCTTCCCATTTCTTTTCTTTTGTTTTTGTTTGTTTGTTTATTTGTTTACTTTAAAAAATTGAAAAGAATATCTGTTCCAGCATTTTGGAATAAAATTTGCATCAAAAAATGAATTTGTTCATTTTACTGATATTTAAACAAAATGTTATTTTTTCAACAAACAGTTATTAAATACCTAGTAAATTTCAGGCACTGTGCCATGCACAGGTATGACAATGACAATAAGGTGTGGTCCCTGCTCTCAAGGAGCTGACAGTCCAGGAGACAAGTAAACAGGTGATTATGTGCAAAGTAACAAAGACTGTGATGTGATATAAGAATACCAGTGTCAGTATGTGATGAGAGTTCCCTTCTGTTAGATTTATCCCTTTTTCTTTAGCTCTAAAGCCAAGGATCTGGTCCATTTTTTTCTTAACTGGGTGGATTAAACCATGAATTTTAAAAAAATTTCTAAAGATGAAAGATAAACACCCCAAATTGTGGAAGATAATTGGCATATTTTTTCTTTGCTATCCACTTTTTTTTTTCTATTTTTTCTCTTTTTCTTCTCCAGTTTATCTTCTGTAAACCCGGGTAGTTCCCAAAGTATGTTTTACAGAGTCTAAGGGTGATTTATAGGTAAAGACAGAAAATGATTTTTTTTAACCTATAAGTTCCATACTAAAAAATGAATATAAATTTTTCATGCAGTTTCATGTACATCAAAAATGCAGGTAATTTTAATTCCATTGCATTTTTCAGAATTCTCAATCGTAATCCTCTTACAACTGTTGAAGATTCATATCTTTTTAAATTGCCAGCATTAAAATATCTGTAAGTATTATAGTAATCTCATGAGTCATGAGATGATTTCTCCTCTTACTTTTTTATTTTCATCAAAGAATAAGTATTTTGATTTTAGGCTAAAAAGTCATAATTTAAATTTTAACTGGGTTATTAAAAAAAATTATTGACAAAGAAAAGAGATTAAGAAAGGATGTATATTGGGCAAGACAGCCAGCAGGGGAAGAGAGCAGTGTTGAAGAACATATATAGATATAGAATGTATATCTATAGATGTAGGAATATCACTTATCCCAGAAAGCAAAGAGGAATAGGTATTCATTATTTTAAAAAGAAAAATAGATTAAGTAATCAAGAGAGGTGAATGCAATACTAAAATGGGGAGATAATGGTTAAAAAGTATATAAGGTCTCTTATTCAGTGTCATTAATCTGATGATGTAAATGAACATAATTACATTTCTTCAATAAGAGCTCTCTGGAATTATCTTCTATGGCAAATAAACTCTTGAGCTGGCTTGTTTTATAGAGAAGACAAAATTGAAGTAATCACATGTCCTTGAAATATCTTTTTAAGTACAGAATTTTTGTATTGGGGTTCATATCATGACTGTTTGGGCTTTCTCCTTCAGAGACATGGGAACAACACAAGTCTCCCTGACAACAATTGAGAATGTCCTCATGGCGACTCTTGAGTTGGAAAAACTGTAAGTTTTTTTTTTCTTAGATTTATTTTCACTTAGTTGTTTTTTTAGGTTTATATTTTCTTAAGTCACATTTATTAAGGTATAATTTTCATGTAATAAAATTCACCCTTTTTAAGTGTAGAGTTCAATGAGTTTTGACAATTGTATACTTATGTAACCACCATCACATTCCCAATATAGAATGTTTCTGTCGCCCTAAAAAGGCTTCTCATGTTCCTCTGCTGTCAATCCCCTCCTCCCACCACTAGCGCCTGGCAACCACCAATCTGATTTCTGTCCCTATAGTTTTGCCTTTTCCAGACTGTCTTATAAATAAAATCATATAGTATGTAGCCTTTTGTGTTTGGCTTCTTTCACTTAGCATAATTTTTTTGAGATTATGCTATTATCCATGTTGTTGTATCTGTAAGTAGAGTTATAGATACAACATATAATGGTCCTCTCCTCATCTACAGATTCAACCAACCACAGATGGGGGGAATATTTGGAAAAAAATAAAAAACATAAAATAACAATACAACAATAAAAAATAATATAAAATTTAAAATACAGTATAACAATATTTACATAGCGTTTACACTGTATTATGTATTCTAAGTAATCTAGAGATGATTTAAAGTATACTGGAGATTATATGCTAATATGTAAACTTGGGCAAATTGCTTAATCTCTATTCCTCAGCCTCCTCATTATGATAGTACCTACCTCCAATCAGTTTTGAGGATCAAATGAATCAATACCTTAAAGGTGCCTGGCACACAGTCAGTGCTCAATAAATATTAACTACTATAGTTATTAACTTGCAGAGGCTGCCATAAAAGTAATAATGCTCTCCCACCTTGGGTTGTTTGGGGTATTCTCTGAGCCCTCCAAAAGGATGACTTTATTAGGACCACATTAGGACCATGAAAAGAGAAGTGTGTTTCATGGATACATGAAGGCTGTGAGTTGGGAGTATGATATATAGAGTTTTAGATTAAAACTGCATCCAATAAGTTGGCCTGACACATCTTTCAAATATATAAAGGATTAATTACAGGTGACTAATATTCCTTTGGGTCCAGTGGAAGCCTCTGATCTTCATATAGAAAGAATGGAGTCCACCAGTCTATGCCTGAGTTTCCTCTCCCTGCACCAAGGCCAGGAAACTCTCTCAAAGCAGTGGGCCAGGGCAGTTGCAGGGTTCACTTCACTTATTTCCCATCTCATGGAGATCACTGTCCTTCATTGCCTATGTCCAATGTCTCGAAAACTGTTGTTTCATATATTTTATCTGATATTTGTGGTTGTTTCAGGTAGGAGGCTCAATGTCCCTGTTACTCCATCTTGGTCAGAAGCCAGTAATATTCTTTAAATCTGTTTTGTTTTGATCCAGGATCCAATCAAAGATCATGCATTGCCTATCATGTCTTTGTTTCCTTTCATCTAAAACATTTCTCTACTTTTTCTTGGTCTTTTATGACATTGG
Source organism: Daubentonia madagascariensis (assembly GCA_023783475.1). NCBI lineage: Eukaryota > Metazoa > Chordata > Mammalia > Primates > Daubentoniidae > Daubentonia > Daubentonia madagascariensis. The sequence continues at coordinate 17,986,220 of JAKFHU010000487.1, forward strand.
CACTTTTGAAGAGTCTAAGACAGTTGTCTTATAAATTCTCCCATGATCTGGATTTGTTTGTTTTCTCATGATTAGATTCAGGTTAAACGTTTTTGGGAAGAATACTACATAGGCGTTATATCCTTCCTACCTCATGACTTCAATTGGCCCATAATGATAAGTTTGATCACTTGATTAAGGTGGTATCTTCCAGATCTCTCCATTGTAAAGTTATTTTTTCCCTTGGTAATTAATAAATAATCTCTGGGGTGATACTTTGAGATAAGTGAAGATCCTGCTCTCAAATGTCTTTTTACCCAACTGTGAGTCAGTGATAATCCTTATCTGAATCAATTATTATGTTGGTGGTTGCAAAATGGCACTTTTCTAGTTCTATCACTCTTCTACATTTATTAGCTGGCATTATTCTATTAAAGAAGAGCTCCCCCCTCTTTTCTTTTTGAGTATCATTGTGAATTCATGAATTCTTCTTTATAGTAATTATGTTTTACCTTATTATCACCATTATTCTTTTGAATGCTCAAATGATCCAGATTTGGCCAATGCAATCTCCATTATTGTTTAACACCATAGTATGGGTTAAACTAAGCTGTTATTTAGGCCCAGAGTAATTTCTAATATTTACCACTCCCAACAGTAATTGAGAAAGGGACTCCAGAAGTTGGGGGCTTATTCAGACTCTTCTTAGTATTCTGCCTTCTTCCTCTGTACTCTGAACCGAAAGTGAGACTTTTGAGTTGGGAGAAGATAACTTCTGAATTAAACTACGAATCAGTGTCACCCAATTCTAATCCCTTTTATTTTTTTAAGAGACAAGGTCTAGCTATGTTGCCCAGGCTGGTCCCGAACTCCTGGCTTCAAGCAATCCTCCTGCCTCAGCCTCTCGTGTAGCTGGAATTACAGGTGCAAGCTACCACTCCTGGCAACTCTAATCTCTATCACCTTTGTTCTAGACATACCATACACACTGCCATGCTCACCCACCTCTGTCCTCCTGCCTATTGGCCATCCGGTTCCTACCCAACAACTGACCAGGCCACATGCCTCAAGAACTCCTTTTTGCCTAGCCCTGTGGTAGCCTTGGCCTGCCTCTTCTACCAACTGAAGTAAACCCTTTACCATTAATTTAATTCTCTGTGTTTCCATTTATAGGATCTTACCTAGCCGTATGGCCTGCTGCCTCTGCCAATTTAAAAATAATATTGAGGTTATCTGCAAGACAGTGAAGCTACATTGTGACAATGCATGTCTGACAAACACCACAGAATGTCGTGAGTCTGAATTGCCTGATGATAAATTTTAAATTTTTATTTTATTTTTTAATTTTTAATTGTTAATTGATAGTTTTTAAGTTAATGATGTAATTGCTTTATTTTTATTCATTCATTCAGAGTTAAACTCCCTAAATTTCTGAACTACTCCCTTGCTGAAAGTCAAGTTCTCAGTTATTATTACATAATTTAATAATGTAACTGTTCCACATCCATAAAGGACCAAGAGGAAGGAATGGAAGGGGAAGGGTGTAACATTATTGACCACACACTGTGTGCTGTGCTCTTTGCTTGGTGTTTTGCCCCCCAGTGATAACTTGTCCATATAGTGCATCGCAGTTTGTAAACTGGTTTTATATGCATTTGGTCTCAGGTGCCCTCTGCCTTATAGGACAGGTGTAGATCCAGTTTGGGTTTGTTTGTTTGTTTTTACAATTTTATAAAAGAGTAACAGTGATGCTGTTTTATTTGGAGTCTAAGGGTTTCTGGTTCCATAACCAGAAAATGCTACCTGGCTCTTCTAATGGAATGGAGGGCTTTTCCATTCTTACACTGTCCAACTCTGAACTTGCTCTGAATCTCAAGCTTTTCTATCCACAGAGCAAACACTCAGGTGCTTTTAAGTGTTTTTGTATATATTAGGTTTATTACCACTAAGGTCATAACTTCCAAAATATGACTGCTTTCATGTTCAGACAACTTGAATACAGGTCTCTACCAGTGATATGGGGCAGATAATCAATAATAACACTTTGCTACTTACATAAATACAGTGTTGCTTACTTTCCAAAACAATTTTTCACCAATTATATTATATTATTCCCTTCTCCTCCAGAGGTGGGCAGAACAAACATTTTTAATCTTGTTTTACAGATAAGGAAAAACAAGATCAGAGGTGTTAAGTGCTGTAGCCTATTGCCAGGTCTTCTGTCCCCAATTTTGGGTTCTCCACAAGCCCATGTTCCTTCTTTCTCATAATGCTTACCTACTCCTCTGACCCTCACCACCACCACAAAAACTTTTAATTCTGGAAAAGAAACCTAGCTACACAATGGTACACTTGCCCTTCATGCAGTTAGAAGCTTTGTATGGTTCCCCAAGTAAAGCTGGAAATTACAGAAATGAAATGAAAGCAAAGTAGGCATCTGAAAAAAGTTGCTTTTTTCCTTCTGCATTTTAGGACCTCAAGTAAAGTTCATCCAGAAATTTCTATTAGTCCTTAGATTTATTGAACATTCCACATAGGCATAGAATCTGGCAAATTAAAAATCCCTTAACCTCCATCCCAGATCCCTGCCCAAATTTAAGGAAAGAACCAGGATGGATCTAGTGTTTTTTCTGTGTAGAGCCTCCTATTATGGGTGCTAGGATACATGGGAGTGGGGGCCAAGCAGAGGAACTGGGTGGGGAGGTGGAGAAGGACGTGTCCAGATGCGGACTTTTAGCAGTGGGAGTGGGGCCTCTGTGTTATCATCTCTACTCTTGCTCCCCTCAGAGGACTGTCTTTCATCGTGGTCATCTGTGTTTGCAGCAAGAACACAAGCATGCCCCTCTGCATCTGAGGCAGGATAGCATGGCTATGGGAGCATAAGGAAGCAGATCCGCAGAGAGGCTGGTTCAGTGGGGAGCACTTGGCTTCCACCTTGGGCTTTTACTGAGTGCTGGGCAACTGGCTGTTGGGAACCAATGGAATAATCCTCAATAGAGTTACTATATTTCATGTTATGAAATGTTCTGAGTAGGTAGCCACTTTTTCAAAAGATGTCTTTTTCTCCTTTTGTTGTTGCCATTTCATAGGTTTAAGTTTGGGTTCATTTTTCTCCTCTCTAAATGGCACTCACCTATTTGCTGACTCCTAATTTATTTGACTGGGATATGTGGCTGTGGACTGACAAAAAGCTGTCCCATCAGTCTTCTATTATCAAAAACAGTCTCTTCTTTTTTGACAGTTGAAGAAGCATCTGTGGGGAATGCAGAAGGATCGCTCATGAAGGTATTACAAGCCCGGAAGAAGCACACCAGCACTGAGCTGACTATTGAGCCAGAGGCATCCTCAGATAAAAATGGCGTCAACTTGTCAGGCTTCATGAATGAGCAGATGGACTTTAATGACGAAAGCGATGTTATTAGTGCACTAAATTACATATTGCCTTACTTCTCAGAGGGAAATCTAGAAGATGTAGAATCAACGTTATTACCATTCATTAAACTGCTTTTTTCAAATGTACAAGATGGAGACAAGCCCCTGAGTCATCTGAAAAACAATACAAAGACCCCCTCTCTTGAACCTGCATCCAACAATTCAACTTACAAAAATAAATTGAGGAAGCTCTATTTTCTGGAAAATTTGTTAGATGCAGAAATTCAAGAAAAAATTGATGAGGTTAAAAAGAAAGAAAAAATTGCCATGCTTATGCAGTCTAGCCTTTTAGGTCCCAAATTTAAACGCCAAATCTTTCCCAAAAAATTGGAAACTGCTCAACCACAGGAAAACAGCCTGGCAGAGATTGAGGGTGTAGGGAAAAGGCGGCAGAGAGTGAAGATAGTCCTCAAGGGGCCCAAGGGCATACAGAAAAAGCTCCTAGAAGGGGAGAGAATCAAGAGGAAACAGAGTGCCTGGCCAATTGCGAAGGAAATTGCTGAAGCAACAAGGCTTGGGAGACCCATCCCAAGTGAACTGGAACAGCTTCCTGCGGTGCAGAGGCCCAGGAAGTTTGTGGGAAGCTCCTTTCACACCAAGCCTTCGTTCACACAGGAGCATAAGACAGCTGTCTCTTCTTTCCTGAAACAGGACTCGCCAGATGAGCCTTCTGCTCCCGCCACCCCAGAACCCCTGCCTGAGGTTAAAAACAAATCAAAAGACTTGACCTACACCATTTTTGTTTTAGAAGACGCAAATGCTAGAGTTAAAAATATGGAGGCTGCTAAACCAATGGTACATTCCAGAAAAAAATACCGCTTTCATAAAACTCATTCCCATGTGGCCCATAGAACACCCAAGGGCAAACTAAATCAAGAGTTCAGAAAGGAAAGTTCGCTCAATAGACTGATGCTTGCAAACAGGCCTCCATTCTCTGCAGTGAGGAGCCTCATAAATTCCCCTTCACGTGGGGTTTTTTCATCTTCAGGAGACCTGAGTCCTCAGGAAAATCCTTTTCCAGAAGTATTTGCTCTTTCAAAACCTTCTACAGAAAACACTAGTGCACCCCCTGTAGGAAATCCTTTTGAAGAAAACGTTGTTGTAGAAAACACTGCTGTGCCCGAAGAAACTGTGCCCGAAGAAACTATCACTGAAAGCACCACCTACACGAATCCTTCCGCGGCAGATTCCACCGTGGCTGCATTCAATTTAATGCCAACTGTTAAACAAACCAATGAAACGCAATGGGAGTACCACAACGTGGGCACTGACTTACCCCCCATCCCCAAAATCTTGACTTACCCATTGCTCTCATCCCCAGGTGATCAGTTTGAAATTCAGCTAAACCAGCAGCTACGATCCCTCATCCCCAACAACGACGTGAGAAGGCTCATTTCTCACGTTATCCGGACTTTGAAAATGGACTGCTCTGAGACCCATGTGCAAATGGCCTGTGCCAAGCTCATCTCCAGAACAGGCCTCCTGATGAAGCTTCTCAGTGAGCAGCAAGAAGTAAAAGTGTCCAAGGCAGAATGGGATACAGATCAATGGAAAACCGAGAACTATATCAATGAGAGCACAGAAGCCCAGGGTGAACAGAAAGAGCAGGAGTCAAGTGAGGTGAGGACAACTGCAGAAATACGAGACCTCGACTTTTCCGCCGTTTAGCGTATGCCATGAAAACGCCCACGCAGCAAGACCTGGGTAGATAAGTCCATACTTTGTCTTGGCCATGTAATTCTGGCCGTGACAGTGATCTCCCACTTTGCTCATTTAGAGAATGAAGCAGACCTAACACTCAAGATAGAGAAATTGTAGGAAAAAATGCTTAATAATAAGATTATGTAACATATTAGATTTGGTATGTTCTTTAAGAACCTGTAAACTACTTGCCTGGAAGAATGGGGTTTTGAATAGTTACCTTTCATCCTTTACATCTCTTTATTTGTTTGTGTTTTAATTGTTCTTTCCTTTTTTTAGCTCACTAAAGAAGTTCCAGGATATGGCTATAACAACAAACTCATCTTGGCAATATCTGTGACTGTGATAGTGATGATTTTGATTATAATTTTCTGTCTCATTGAGGTAAGAGCAAGAATTAATTCAGGTTTCCAGAATGCATCCTTTATAATAGATTCAGAACCCATGAACTAAAAATCAAATCCTACTATTCCTTGACATTCCTCTTCAGTCACTAAGACTGAGGTATGCTTTGTTCTTTTGTTGCAAAATATATACCAAGGATTTTTTAAGTAACCCCACTCCCAGGAGATTTCTGTGGAATTGAAACCAAGTTAACAAACCACTAAACTATTTTGAGAAGTTAAGTTTAAGAAGGCCAAAGTTGATATGATAGCAAAATGTTTCCAACCCAAAACTATGTCAACAATTCAATGTACTCACCAATCACTCTCATTCTACCACTGATTTCTTTCCTTGTTGCTGAAATGACGACAGATGTATTATCTCCACCCTCATGGAGCTGTCATCACCCTGGGGAGAAAGGACACAGCCAAAGATACAAGTATCATCTTGTAGATTCATTAGATTCAGGTAGCATCCTCCTTCTCTAGTGTGTAAGACATTGTCTAAATAGGCCCAGTTAAACCACTGCAGCTAAACCCTGCATCCAGCTACGCTAAGGTATGTCATATTTACAGTGGCCTATTCCTGGAGCTTGCCTCTGTTTACCTTTTGTTCAGTTTCATAATGGTCTATTTCTTTTCCCAATAGGTAGGTGCTAGCATGTTAAAAGAGTGGTTTAATAAGCCGACACTCATGACTCTACCCTACCAATCTAACCTAATTTACCGTATTTAATTTACCTTTCCTACTGTTGTTGCAGCCCTCCATTCCAGCCAAAGCAGCCCCACACCATACCCCAGTCACACCATGCCCATCCCTGCTTTTGTCTGTGCCTTTGCCCGTCTAAAATTCTCTTATTTCTCTGCCCGTGGAAATCCTGTGAATCTGTCAAAAGCCAACTCAAGTTCATCTTTTTTCATGATGGCTTCCCTGAATACTCCAGCCCTCCTGGGCCTAGTCCCTCTGTGATATTTGTCACCATTTCTTAGAGGCCATGGTGAAGCATTTCCCCTCCCCTGAGAACTTAAAAGTGTGGCAAACAATTTTTTTAAAGATGGCTATCTAAGAGAGAAACCCCCAGGTCAGCACATGAGGAAGCAGAGCAGAGCTGTAAGGACCAAATGGCTCCCTAGTCTATCAAACGGGAGCAGAACCTGGAGGAATATACAGGTTGAGTGGCCCTTATCTGTATGCTCAGGACCAGAAGTGTTTCAGATATCAGATTTTTTCAAATTTTGGAATATTTGCATTATACTTACCAGCTGAGCATCCCTAATCTGAAAATCTGAAATCCAAAATGCTCCAGTGAGCATTTCCTTTGAGTGTCATGTTGGTGCTCAAAAAGTTTCAGATATTAGAGCATTTTGGGTTTCAGACTTTCAGATTAGGGATACTCAACCTGTATTAACATAGCTAAAGAAAAGTATGTCTATCTGCAGGAGGCTGGTCAGTAGTGAAAACATAGAAAAGGTGAGGAAGAGACCAGCGTGGGCAGTGCCCATCCTAACACTGCGCAAGAGTACAGACAGAGCCTCAGGAAGCAGATGTGGGGTCAGGCCCACTGCCAAGACTGTGCCTCGGGGGAGATGGATGGATCCGGCCACCTCGGCCCTTTCCATTAAACTCTGGGTTCAGCAGATTCCTTTTGTTCTAATTCTGTTTCCACCAAGTAGCTTTCTGATTGTACTTGAATGTGCCTCGGAGGCCTCTCTCTACAGAGAGAACTACAGAGGTTTTGTCTATGGAGCAGATAATATTTCTCACTGACAAGTCATAATGTGGCATTCTGATTTTTGGTCAGTCTTGTGATATTGATATGGTGATACTGCTCCAAAAGGAAGAAGTGAATTCTCTCTTGGTAGGACAGAGTCTGATTTCTGAGCCCAGGAAGCAGGGACCAGCATGGGATCAGTTTGGCCAAGGCCTCAGGGAGGACAGTCCCTGGCCATTACCCAGACAGTGCCCTCTGCATCTCCAGGTGGCATGTGGCCTTTTGCCTTTTTTTTTTTTAAGAGAAGCAGAAGGGAACTAACATTTATTGAGTGCCTAATTTGATTTCTGCCTGGCATTTTTACATGAATTATCTAATACGTAAGACAAGACAACTTGTATTTTATCCACATTTTGAAAAAGAAGAAAACCAAAAGCCTAGAGAAGTTAAGGAACTTGCAGCTGGTCACACAGCTTGAAAGTAGGGGAAATGGAAAGTGAACCCCCAGTCTGGTCTATCCAACTAGAAAATCCAAGTTCCTGTCACCATCTCACATCCCCACACCACCCCTCTTGGCTCTGATGGTAGTCTACATCCCACTTAACCTGACATCATATGTGGTTTTTCATGTTGCCACAAAGCCTTCAAAACCCTCCTTTTAAATGGCCACATACTATTCCAATTATAGTTTACGTACCATTCCCCTATTTTGAGCATTTGCATTCCTTCTGAATCTTTTTGCAGTTAAAAGGAATTCTGAAATGAACAAGCTGCATCGTGTAGATATAAAGCAGAAATTCTAGAGGGAGAGGTGGGCCATTCTTGGGTTTCTTTGGTGTTACCAGCAATCTCATCTGCACGGCTCCTCCTCCAGCCCCGCCCCACTCACCTGCTCCCTCTCCACCCTGACTGCCTTAATGAGCCTGGCTGCCCAGTCACCTGAGGAGAGTGTCCTGGCCTTGTTGTGTCCCAGACAAGGTGGAGCAGCAGAGAAGGTGGAGAATAACAATTCCCTTAGAATTTACACGCCATTCAGGCCAGATGAGTTAATCACCCCTTAACAATTTAGCACACACCTCATCTGTCTTAAACAGCTTGGACAGCTGGAAAAATTAAGATTGTCTCAGGATGCTTGTTGGCTTTCCTGCTTTTTTTTGAAATTCCTATAAACTCTTCTACTGCTTTTAGTTTCTATGTACAGTTTAACCTTATATTTGTATTTATACGTTTTCATTATTTCCTCTCCCCACTTAGATGATAAGCTTTTTGAGGACAAGGGAGCATGTAGTGTTTTACCTTTAGTAGACAAAGGTATTCAAAGGAAGAGAGATGTAGCATTATGTTAATTCCACAATGAGGAATAATGCAATGTTATGTTTATTTGAATTAGCATATAGAGTCTGGCAACAGACAAATCCATGTGTTCCTAAGACTTTTGAAACGTCACCTTTTAATATTCTAATCAGGTCAGGTGCGGTAGCTCACACCTGTAATCCTAGCTTCTCTGGAAGCCGAGGCGGGTGGATTGCTTGAGCTCAGGGGTTCAAGACCAGTCTGAGCAAGGGTGAGACCTCCGTCTCAAAGAAAAAAAAAATCAGCTGGGTGTCATGGCACACGCCTGTAGTCCCAGCTACTCGGGAGGCTGAGGCAAGAGGATCGCTTGAGCCCAGGAGTTGGAGGTTGCGGTGAGCTGCAATGACACCACTGCACTCTATCCAGGGCAACAGAGCAAGGACTCTGTCTCCACAAAGAAACACAAACCCCTCTGCATTAATATTAAAAAAAGATGCTAATCAGTGGGAGAAAATGAATAAGTGGTAATAGAGGAGCTGCCTAACTATTTGGGGGACAAGTAATGGCAGATCCCTATTTCTCACCTTAAACATATTTCAGTAAATGTAAAAAAGAAAAGTATTAGAAAGAAAATAGAAGCAATATTTTTATAATCTTGTGGTGGAAAAGAGCTTTCTCAGCCTGATACCACAGGCAGAAACCTTTGGTGGATTTGACCACCTTGTCTGTGAGACCATTAGCAAACCTAGCTCTTAGGTATGCCAAACATGGGATGGAGAGTTTTCCATATATTGTCTGATTTATTCCTCGTAACAATCCTGTGAGGAAGATATCATCATCCCTCTTTTACAGATGAAGGAGATCAACTTAAGGCCCCAGCTGCAAAGCCCAAAAACAGAACCCAGATTCCCCTAACTGCAAAGCCTGCATTCTTCATTACTACTCTTCTCTTTTGCCTCCTTAAAGACAAAAACACTGGGAAATATTTGAGACATTGAAATACAATGAAAACCTCTGAAAGGATTGATATATTTAATATAAAAAGAGTGTTATAAATCAACAAGAAAAAGACAAACAATCCCGTGGAAAAGGGGACAAAGGCTGTGGAGAGTAGGTATGATTATAGTCTAGGTGATCACATCAGTGGCCCTCACCACACGGCCTATGGGGTGTGGGGCTTGTGAAAAAGGCCTTTGTCACCCCGTGGAATAAAGATAGTCTCTGATATTTTCTTCTAGTACTTTTATAACATTGTGTTGTTATTTAAATTTTTTAACCCATATGGAATTTGTTTTATTATTTGTTTTTTAGTATGGTTGAGGTAGGGGATCCAACTTTTGTTCTCCTACATGAATATCCAATTGTTTTAAAACAATTTTTATTGAATGATTCATTCTTTCTTCACTGATCTAAAATACCATCTTTATCTGAAATCTATTCTCTTCCATTGATCCAGTTGTCTTTTCCTATACAAGTACCGGTATCATACTACTTAATTGCTTTATAACATATTTTCAGTTAAATATTTGGGAGGGCAAGCTCCTTCTCTTTGGTCTTATTTTTTTCATACATTTCATAGCTATTCTTGCATATTTTCTCTACCAAACGTCAGCTGGCCAGTGTTTGTAAAAACCTATCATGGGATTGGAATAGGATCACATTAAATTTGTAGGCTAATTTGAGAATTGAATGATCTTTACATCATTCTAGGAACATGGTACCTCATGGCATGCATTCATTTCTTCATAATGACCTTCAGAAGAGTTTCCATGTTTCCATCACATAGATCTTACATCTCTTGTTAGGTAAAAGATCTTTGTATCTTTGTTCCTAAATACTTTATACATTTCTGTTGTTTTTGTAAATGGGATCTTTCTTCCATTTTCTAATTAGTTATTGGTGGTACATAGGAAAGCTATTGAGGTATGTGTACTGATCTCGTGATTTTGTGTATAGCTACCTTACTGAATTCTCATATACTTCCAATAAAAAGTTGATTCTCTTGGGCTTTTAGTTTGTCTATCATTTCATATGCAAATAATGATACTTTTGTCTCTTCCTTTCCAATGCTTATAAGCCATTTATTTTTTTTATTGCATTGATTAGGATCTCCTCAACAATGATGAATAGTAGCAATAATTATTGCCATCCTACTCTTGTTCTTGACTTTAAAACAATGCTGTTGTTTATATGTTTATGGTAGATACTTTTATCAAGTTAAGGATGTTTCCTTTTTTTCCTACTTTTAAGAGTTTTTATTAGGAATTATCTGTTATCTAAAACAGTCAATAAAATGTATTAAGGGCCAGCTGCATGCAAGACCCTAAGCTAGGTACAGTTGGCCCTCTGCATTGGCAGGTTCCATATCTGCAAATTCAACCAACCAGTGGATCAAAATATTTGAAAGAATAAAAATAAAAAACACAAATAAAAAATACAGTGTAACAACATAGTATTTACATTGTATTAGATATTATAAGAGATGATTTAAAGTATACAGGAGGATGTGCATAGGTTATATGCAAATACTATACCATTTTATATAGGGACTGGAGCATCCTTGGATTTTGGTATGGGGGGGGGCGTGGAACAAGATACCGGTGCAGATACTGAGGAAAGAGTTCTTTAACCATTAAACAGAATAGAATTCCTGTCTTCAGGCCAGGCGCAGTGGTGGCTCACGCCTGTAGTCCTAGCACTCTGGGAGACCAAGGAGGGAGGATCACTTGAGCTCAGGAATTAGAGACCAGCCTGAGCAAGGGTGAGACCCCATCTCCACTAAAAATAGAAAAATTAGCTGGGCATGGTGGCGTGTACCTGTAGTCCCAGCTACGCCAAGAGGCTGAGGCAAGAGGATTGCTTGAGCCTAGGAGTTTGAGGTTGCAGTGAGCTATGATCATGCCACAGTAGTCTAGCTAGGGCGAAAGAGTGAGACTCTGTCTCTATTAAATAAATAAATAAATAAATAAATAAATAAATAGAAGTTATCTCACTGGGTAGGTAAGACTTAAAAAGAATGAACAAAGATTTGGAGATAGTGGTCACTATGATGGATAATCATTATCGTTTTCTTCCAAAACAGATTTATTCTCATAGAAGAACATCACAGACAGATATAGAAGGAGGATCCTCAAGGAGGTAAATATTGGTCTGGCAATTTTTAAATTAGAATTTTAGAACTGGAGGAGAACTTAGAAGAACTCATCTATTTCAATCCCCTCATTTTACTATGAAGAAACTGCTAGAGGCAGGAAGAATACTTACTTACCCTAGTGCTTTGCCAGGCTCCCGCAAAATTAGCTCCCCAGCCAAAGCTGAGTTGGACAGGACTGGCAAGGATGCGTCTGCTGTCACCAGGCCTTCAAGGGAAGCGGGAGGGTGTGGTTGTGCCTGTTCCTGCTGGTGGTGGGCATCAGGCCAGTCCGGAGACCTTTTTGTAGGCTCTGGGGAAGGGATAGGGAAGGCCACATGATGTGGGAGTAAGGGAGCTAGTCTCCTTCAAAGCTGATGGAAGATAGAATACATGAATCCTTCCTGTAGAGTGGCAGGAAAACCTACCTTCTCATCCTACTGGTTTTTGGGCTGCCATTCTCTATTCCTTTTATCTAAACCTTTAAATAGGAGAGTTTTAACTAGGAGAGGCCTTAGATGATAGTTTGTCTCTTCCTTTTATAATAAGGAAACAGACAGAGAATGGGAAAGTATCTTGCCCCATGGTCACACTGCTAGTGAATGTCATAAAGAGAGTGGCCCTTTTCCAGCTGGGGACTTCTCCACTGATTATACCCTACTTGGGCTGTGAGCTACTTTTTATGTCACAAATCAATACACATATGCTGTGTAGACATAAGTAGTTTCTGAAACAGTACACTCTGATTTTTTTCTATTCTGTTCATATTCAAAAAGAATATTTTGTCCTTTAAACTGATTTTACAACTAACTCACCAGTGACAGCCTGCAGTATAAAAATCTGTGAGACAGATAACTTTGCTAGCTGGACCCAGGCATTTGCTTGATGTGACTCAACTTATAGGATAAAGCTTCTAGGAAAATAGAAGTACTTTATCCCTCATCTCCCAGCAAATGCTGCATGTAAGACTAAGTTTGAAAGGGACTGATATGAAATGCTTCTGGAGAAAGTAAAATACTTCTGCCCTGTATGGTTGTACAGTTTGTTCACTGCACAAGGGCACTTGGCCAAGGGTGTAAGTGGGGCTGAAAATACTGCCTATACTCCATGCCAAGGCATGCACAAAGGTCTCTCCAACGACATTGTGGGGCCCTCTTGGGCAGACATGGAGAGCTTCTGGAAGTCTAGCACACATGGAATTATTTTCAAGATCCCAGGTCTGTAGTGATGTTGCTCACTGTGATTATGGACCAAGGTACACGTATATTCCTAATAAGACCAGAGATGTATATCATGAGGGACCTGGAAAATGGCAGGAATCACTAATTGTCCTGTGTGTGTGTTTCCCCCAAGGGGCTTTTTCGGATTTCTGCGTAGGAGATGCTCATCGCAAAGTGAGAGCCAGGTAAATTTGAGGAGGGTTCAGTGCTATGGCCAGAGAAAGCAGGGGAAATGCAGAATTAATGCTTCCCTCTCTCTTTTCTAGGATGGCTTTTTCTGGCTAAGGCGGCCACTGTGGCTTAGGGATATGTACAGACCTCTCAATGCCACACGCAAGAAAAACATGGCACAGAAGCTTCATGACAAGGAGTCTTCTGATGAGGATGAGATTTTCAACAAGGATGCAGGGTAAATGCTAGCCATATGGTAAGAAATTAAAATGTAAACACGTAAATATTTATATACACATAACAAGGGCCATAGGAAAGAAAAGGAGGACTGAGGCCAGAACCCCTCGTGCTGGCCAACCCTTCCGCAAGACGCAGTGTGGGCAGAGGACTCACGGGCTCCCCCACCTCCCTTCCCAGTCTAATCAGTCTCTGGGAACCTGAAAATGTATCATCCTCAAGGGGGGGAGTCGATTTTTAAATCAAATACAGTTGTTCTGGGCCTCTCTCCCCTGGTTCATCAAGTACCAGTCATTTACAACACACGCGACCTCCTGCCCACAAATCGTCCACCTTCTGGCCCCTCTCATAGGGTCAGTGGGGCTGCCAGAATATTTGGATCACTGAGCCCACCTGCACTGTGGGGCCAAGTCCTGTCTTTTTGCAAAGCCCTCAAACTCATGAATGAATGTGTGTCCTGTCTTGGTAGGGGGTTCTCCACCCTTTAAAGCTGGTGCTCCTCAAGCTTTTATCTCAGAAAACATATTGGTGGGGCTGCTTCTCCATTCACACATTCTGCCCTAGCCTCTCCTGACCTTTCTGCACCCCCAGCACCACCCAGCACAAAATCTACCCACTTCCTGCCTCACCTACCGCAGATCCTTGGCTGCATTGTTCCAAGTGATAACACAAGTGCAATTTTGCAGAAGATGCAAGGCTTCCTCTATTCCATCTTTAAAAAGTCATTAATAAATCACATTTAGTAAGTTGGTGAGAGTGAAGCACATTAGTGAGTAAAAGAAAATCTGAATGAACAAGAATTGACAGTCTACCTAAGTGACCACAAATGAATGCTGGCAGTTCAATAATAAGAGATGAAGGGTGGTGCGCACCACGGAAGAGCAGCACAGCAACCCCCAGAGGAGCTGTGTGGCCAGGTAGCAGCCCAGCGTGTGTGCTGGTGAGGGGCCCGGGCAAAGTGAACAGCCCTCAGTTCCCCACCTGGCCGATCTGTTCACCAATGCTAGGCAAGAGACACACCTGTTCTCTTGATGCCTGCCCCTGTGACCTCCCAAAGTTCCTTACTAAGAATGAAAAACACATGTCTTTCTCTGTGTTTTGGCTTCAGTGAGCCATCAAACATTTACTGAAGGCCAGGTGTGGTGGCTCACACCTGTGATCCCAGCAGTTTGAGAGGCCAAGGTGGGAGGATCTCTTGAGGCCAGTTCAAGACCAGCCTGGGCAACATAGCAAGACCCTGTCTCTACAAAAAATTTTTTAAAAAATTAGCTGGGCATGGTGGCACATGCCTATAGTCCCAGCTACTCAAGAGGCTGAGGCAGGAGGTTCACTTGAGCCCAGGAGTTTGAGGTTGCAGTGAGCTATGACGACACCACTGCACTCCAGCCTGGGCGACAAGAGTGAGACCCTATCTCAACAAAAAACATTTACTGAGTTTAAAGTACAAGACTAAATAGTAATAATCATAGGAAGCAGCAGCAGCAAGCATTTACAATTTGCTTACTTGGTGCCAAGCCCTGGGTTAGGCGTTTTACGGCCCTATATCATTTAGCCCAACAATCCATGGGGCCATCATCATTTGACAGATAAAGAAATGGCTCTAAGAATGTAGGTAACCTGCCTAAGTGCCCAAGGCCACACATCCAAAACTATGAGTTAGGGTTTTAACCCAGGGCTGTTAGACTCCCAAGCCTCTTAACCATTATGCTTCCTTGCTGTAGGGTATAGGGAGATAGAGAAGTAGAACCCATGATTGCCATCAAAGAGTCAATAACAATAATAATAATACTGATGGTAAGGACAATGGCTGCTACTGTTTAGTGGGCATCAGCTATGGGCCACGTACAGTACTGAGCTCTTTAGTTACACTGTTAAGTCACAAGGACAGAAACTCCACATGCCAGCTCAAACTCTATAATGGGGTGGGGTGTTGATTTTTTAATGAGTATTGGACATAAACAGGAAGCTAACAGTAAACCAAGACTAGAGATCCTTGTACTGCTGGACTTCCCAAAGTCTGGACCAGGATTCCAGGTAGTTCCAGGTTCCTATTTTGACATATTTACGTTATTTCAAATTAGGTAAACAAAGTGAAGCTTAGATATTTTTTATGTAACACTGTCTCAAATTTGTATAATGCTTATTAGTCTCAAATGCTACCCTACCATATTTCTAAATTAAAACTACCAAGAGTGAGATTCCGCTTTGCCCAACTTGTCCTAGATTGGGCAGAGTTTTGCCTGAGCCCAGAGTCTTCACCTGGCCAGCCTGTGCGTGTGCTGTCTCTCCTTGGGCCAGGTGTGCATCCCTGGCTGTAGCCTGGAAGGGGAAGGGGTGCCCAGGTCAGGTGGTACAAAATATGTCTGCCTCCCTTTTTACTGATGGACAAGCTACGGCTCAGAAGGCCAGCTCTTAAGTGAGACCTGAGTGATAGAGGTAGACACAAGGCCAACGGCTACTAAAATGAATGAAAATCCTCACTGATTCTGATGAAACCTGTCAGAGAAATGAGACATTTTTTAAAAGATGATGAAATGAGGCAATGTATGATTACAGCAAAAATAATACAGAAAAGAAATGTAGCGGTTCAGAGGAGGGAAGGGTGGTGACCTAGGGAGGGTCCATGAAGAAGATGGAACTTGAGCTGGAGGATCCACCTCTGGGTGGTTTACTCCCTTGCACACTGGAGAGTTGTTGGAGGCCCCGGTTCCACCCCAAATGAGCCTGTGCACTCTCTACTTGATTGAAGGTCCTCACAACATGATGGCTGGCCTCCTCCAGAGTGAGTGAGCTCAGAGCCAGAGCCAGAGCCAGGCAGAAGTTAGCCTTTTCATGAACTAGCCTCAGAAGACACATAGCATCACATCTGCCACAAAACACGAATTGTTAGAGGTCAGTCACTAAATGCAGCCCACATTCAAGGGGATTCCACCTTTTGAAGAAAGAATCAAAGAGCTTGTGGACATATTTTAAAACTACCTGCATATAGAAAAAGCAAACTGTTTTTCTCTACTACTACTCTCATTCTTAGTACGTCACTTCTGACGCCACACTGCAGGGCGGGGGGGTTCCTCACACCAAGCAATTCTCCAATTCTCTGTGGACACCGGCTGGGTGTCCTACAATTCAATTCTGGCACTAACTGGAGTTAGCATCAGACCCTACAGGCTAAGGGTTCACTCCCACAAAACTGCTCCCCCTTCAGATGCCAATTGAAAGTCCAGGATGTCGCCTGTGCTTCTGACCAACTGGCTATAAATTGGAGGTTTCCACACCACCCCCTCACGTTCTATCATTTGCCAGAAAGGTTCACAGAATCCAGGAAAACAGTTTACTTAATAAATTGGCAATTTATTACAAAGGATATTTTAAGGAATACAAATGAACATGCAGATGAGGAAATGCATGGGGTGAGGTCTGGAGAGGTCCTTGTGGAGTTGGGACAGACCACCCCCCTAGCACATGGATATGTTCACCAACCTGGAAGCTCTCCAGACCCTGTCTCTTAGGGAATTTATGGTGGTCTCATCATGTAGGCATGACAGATTATTGACTCAACCTCCAGTCTCTCTCCCCTCCCAAGAGGATGGGGGCTGAGGCTGAAGATTCCAAGCTTCTAGTCATGGCTTGGTCTTTCGGGTGACCAGCCCCATCCAGGAACCCACCAAGAGTCACCTCATTAGGACAAAAGATGCTCCTATCACCCAGAAAATTCCAAGGGATTTAGGAGCTCTGTGTCAGGAACCAGGGTCAAGGACCAAATGTTGGAACAAAAGATGCTCCTAGCACCCCTGTCACTCAGGAAATTGCCAGTGTTTTAGGGGCTTTGTTTGTGTCAGGAACCAGAGGCAGAGACCAAATATATATATATCTTACTGTCTCACACTACCACACACAGGAAAACAGAAGCCACTCTAGATATTGCAAACAGGGCTTTTATATAGGCAATTAGTACTTGTCATTGGAGGGGCTAGAGGTGGTGAAAGTCGGGGGGTGGGGGATTGTACCAGTATCTTTCAGGTTGCCTCACCACAGCTGGCTTCTAGAGAATCAAAGGAGTAAAGAAACTTGGGGAAACCACTGCTGAGGTCATTGCAGCCCCACGGTCCCCAGGTTGGTGATGGATAGAGGAACATGGAGTCCAGCTGGCCACTAGAGCCTGTACATCTGCTGCAACAGAGAAGCAAAGAATAATTTCTACCTCCTTTCCACCTTCCAACTCTCACATGAGTACACTTTATTAGCAGCACCCTGCTGGCAAGGAAGCCTTGAAGTGTGGTTCCTGAGCTTCCAGCACCTGCATAAAAAGGGATGAAAATGGGTGTCAAGAGCCAACTGACACTCTGCAGCACAGCTCCACATCCAGGTGTGTGAGGAGCTCCACTTGCACTTGGAGATGTCCCCTTTTGGGTCAACTTATGAGTATCCAAGGGTTTGTGAAAGAAGGGGGGTGGTAGTAACATGGTGGAGACCTAGCTAAGTCAGAGAAGCGTGTCATTCTAGCTGGGCAGCAGGTGACATGCAGTCATCTCCAGAGGTGATCGGAGAAACGCCTGGGATTGATCCGTAGTCTGTTTTGGAATGTTCTCACTGGACTGAAAGCTGGATGGTCTGCAGGCCATACCAGTATCAGAGAAAACATAACCCTCATTTAAAAGGGCTGCCAGAGAAAAGATGTCCACAGGGAAATAAAATTTCTGAAAATATAGTCTATGGATCTCTATCCTCAAACATCACTGGGATGCTTATTTAAATCCTCACACCTCCCAACTCCCATGCCTGCCCCCAAGTCAATCTCCCAGATGAAGGGACCCATTTTAACAAGCCTTTTTATGCTCACTCAACTACTGCGAGTATGACATAGAGGGTGGGGGTAAGCAAGGTTCTCTGGCTTCTTTGGCTGGAGGTCAGCAAGGAGGTGAGGGTGAAGGAGGTGAGGGTGGAGGAGGCAGAGCAGAAAAGCAGGAGGAAGACTGGCCGAGTCTCCTCAGTGGCCCTGCCACCCTGGAGGTCAGAGCTTTTCACTCCCAGGGAGTACCAGGCTCGCCCAGCTCTGGCTCCTGATGTCCTGGTGGGAGTGAGTTTCTGGTGAGACCTGGAGAATGGGGGGAGGGGGGCACCCCCATTCAAGAAGAGGAAAAACCCTGAGGCCTGAAGCAGAAGTGGGAACCCATTGGAGGTGAGGCTTTATGTGTTAGAGCAGTGGTCCCCAACCTTTTTGGTACCAGGGACCAGTTTCATGGAAGACAATTTTTCCATGGGTGGGGGGTGGGGGGCACAGTGGAGCTGAGGTGGTGCTGCGAGTGATGAGGAGCGGCTGTACAGATAAAGTACAGATAAAGCTTCACTTGCTTGTTGGCCGCCCACCAAGCTGGGCTGTGTGGCCAGGTTCCAAAGTTTCATGGAAGACAATTTTTCCATGGACCTGGGGTGGGGGTTGGGGGGGCTGCAAGGCAGAGCTCTGTGGCCCGGCTTCCAACAGGTCACAGACCAGTACCAGTCCTTGGCCGGGGGGGGGGGGGTCCACAGTGTTAGAGGGTGATGCTGGAAAGAGGGGATGGCGCCACACTGTGGAATGTTTGGGCTTGCAGGGCTGAAGGAAATGAAGCCTTCAACCTGTGAACAATTTGAAAGCTTCCTAAGGATGAGGGCCATACCCGAGGAAGACAGAAGGTGCCTGGGTCCCTGACACAGTGGATTATGACATGACAGCTCAATAACTTATTTAACGCACTGCTGTGCTGGGTCTCTGTGGTAGCTGCTGAACCTGTAACCTATTAAAGGAGTGGGTGTTCATATTGGTTAGCTATGGCCACAGCAATGCTATGTCATAAACCATTCCCGAACTCAGTGGGTTGCAATGACGATTCTTGCAGGCGTGCAGGTTGGCTAGTATAGTTAGGCTTTAATGCTGTGCTGGCTGGTTGGCTCTGCTGCTCCCTGCAGGCCTGCAGATCAGCTGGGCGGCTCTGTCCCACATGTGCTCATTCTGCAGCCCAGGCTGAAGAGGCAGCAGCTACCCAAGAGAAGCCCTTCTCCTGGTGAAAGTGGATGCGCACCAGGGCCTGCAGAAACACATGAGGCCTCCTACAGCCAGGGCGTGGAACTGGCATACTTTTGCTTCTGCTTCGTCTTCATCCCGTGGGCCAAAGCAAGCCACATAGTCAAGCCCAAAGCCTGGGGATGGGAAAGCACCCTCCACCCACAATGAGACCATGGCAAGTGGTGGATGCAGGAGGGGTGAGGAATCGGGGCCAGTAATTTGATCTATCCCAGTGTGTGACCAGCCCTGGTTTGGTGGTTGCACAGCCTGGGTCCACCCTTGCAGTGGTTACCCGGAACTGTAGGGTAGTGAAAGGTAGTGTCTGTCCCTGTGAAGCTCCACCACAGGTCTCCATTGATCAGGGACTCTGACAAGGCAAGAATCACATTTCCTTCCTCTCAACACAGTCCCACTCCCTTCCCCCATGCCTAGCACCAAGCCTGCCCTTAGAGATGACTCAGGAATATTACTCAGTGCATTTTAGACTGTTCCTTCATCCTCCCATGTGATTCCTTATGAAATATAGACTGACTTTCTAAAGGTCAGCACATAGTGCTAAGTATTCACTCCAAAAGCTGTAAAGAGACTGTGCCATTTGGAACTGGGATCTGTCCCCAGATCTGACACCAAATCCTGTATCTACTGTCTCCCTATAGGCACCTCCAGAAAAAAGGGCTTATACAGGTCTAAACACTAAAACAGGTTCGTGAAATTTCTTTCCTTAGAGATCATTTACAACTGGAAATGTTCTTGTCACCTGAAATACTCTAAGAGAAAGGCTGTCTAAGGCACAAACCTAGTCAGGAATCCACATGGGCTTAAGCACAATTTTAAAAATAGTGAGGTTCGCCATCAGAGCCCCTGCTGCTCCACAAAGCCCCTTGGGCCCTCTCATCAGGGCAAAAGCAAGATGACCCCAGATGTTCTACCTTAATTGCTGCCTTTCCCAGGAGACTTTGCTCTTTAAAGGAGAACCACCATTAGAGAGAGCTGCAATTAACCCCAAAGAATGCCACCTTCACCACTGAATTCAAGGCATGGGCCACGTGGGTGGAGAGTGTATTTTAGGGCAATGATTCATGATAAGTTGTTTACCCCAGCCCCCAAAAGGGACCATTCAATGTCAAGCTATCTTAGGCCCAGGCTGAAAAAAGCAGAGGCATGGGGAACCTAGGGTTGTTTCAAGGTGTCTTGGTTATGATATGTGGAAGATTTTAGAGCTTGTAAGAAGTAATGATCCATGGCTTTCCAAGCTGGATAAGGGATTGCCTTCATAGACTACAAGAGGATATTACGCAGAAGTTTCAAATAATGAGGCAGACTGGAACAATCTATCTCCAAGATATATATAGGTGTTGTTAAGGGAACAAACCAAGATATAGTGTGGTGTATGTAGTATGCACTCTGGCTGTGCATTATCTCTACAGAACTGCGTGGTCCAATACAGTAGCTACTAGCCATACATGGCTATTTAAATATAAATTTAAATATCAATTAAATACAATTTAAAAGTCAGTTCCTATGACACACTAACCACTTTTCAAGCGCTCAATAGCCACATGTGGCTAATGGCTATTGGACAGCATGGTAGAGTATTTTCATCATTACAGTTGTGTTGGACATTGCTGGTATAGGATCTCTCTGGAAGGACACACAAGGAATTGGTAATGGTGGTTGCCTTCAGGGAGGTCAACTGGGAGGCTGCAGCGCTGTATACCCTTTTGTACCTTTTGAATTTTATATCATGTGTTTGTATTAGGTATTTAAGAAAAAAGTTTTAAAAAACAAATTGAGAATTAGGAATCCCCTAATGGGGTCACCGTACTGGGACAGTGGTTCCCAGGAAATTACTTTGCAATATACCTAAAACAAAATAAAATAATAGCTATTATGATTTCACATTTTATTTTTTTCACAGCTTAAATATTTCAGCTCCTGCTGTTATCTCTCTGCTCTTAAGAGATCATGGGCAACAAACTGAATTAGTAAGCAGCAAGAGAACGTTAAAGGAAAAACTCAACTAGCTATCACACATTGGTTGACAGCTTATTTTTTTTTTCTTCTGGGAAATGTGTGTGGATCATTGTGATTTTATTCCACATGAATAAACAGCAGCCACACTTCCTGTTGGCAGGGTTCTTTCTAGTTCTATAACAGAAATAAGCGTTCTGTAGAAGGCACAACTTCCGAGCACCTGGCTCCTGAGCATGTTTGAGAATTGGTATGACAGGACAGGGGTCATGCTTGGAAGTAACCTGTGTACCAGGCCAGTTAAGGAGGGAATGGGGTGGGGGAACTGTGTGACACCAAACTATGCTCTTTAAGAAGAATACACACAGATCAAACGGGGACAGGAGAATATAAATTGCTCTGCAGTGATTTCCAACCTGTGACTACAGATCCTTGGAGGGCCAGTTACAACAGGGGGCCTCTGAACGCATATGTGCAGCAAGCACTGCTTACAGAGCAAATAAATCCTGTGTCTTCCACAAATATAGGTATTATGTCACTAACAGTGATCATATATTGAGCATGTATACATGTTATTTAAATCATACAGCTACCTGTGAGGTGGATCTAATTCTCCTCAACTAATAGAAGAGGAAACTGAGGCTGAAGGATAGATAACTTGCCCATATTCAAAAAGATGATATATTAGTTAGAGCTCTTTATGTTCCATGTGAAAGAAATCCAACTAAAACATGCTTAAACAAAAAAATGGCGTATGTTATATCAGCTCATATAACAGGAAAGCCTAAGGGCTTACAGCTGGCTGCATCCATGGCTCAAACGTCATCCTCTCCCCATCTGTCTCTCAGCTCTGCTCTCCTCTGTGATGGCTTCAGCCTTGGGAGGACTGGTACCCCATGTTTGCAAAGGTGGCCCTTCCAACTCTACACTGCTGTGGAGGAAATAGCTCAGAGAAAAGCCGTCCCTAAAAAGGCCTCTGATTGGCCGGCTTGCACCCGAGTCAGGGAAGAGGAGATGCTGATTGGCCAGCCATGGCCACAGGCACCTCCTGGGGCGGGGCCTTAAACCACTGACTCAATCCCAGCAGAATCCCAGGGCGTGAAGGAGGCTCATCCTAAAAATAAAACGAGAGGTTCTGTTACCAGGAGGCAAAGGGGTGAGATGAGGAATGGAGGATCAAAGACTGAAGCTAGATTGAACTAACCCTTAAGCCTAAACTCTAACAGTTTTTCATATGTTCGTTAAGTGCTATTATGGTAAATAACACACAAATTCACTTAAAAGCAGCAGTGTGTCTTCATGATAATTTTTGGTCCTTATGTATTTTTTTTCAATTAATGGACATTAAAGATACAAATACTATCATGAATAGGTCCAAAAACTATTTTTTAAATTATTATTAATATTACAAAGGGATTCTTAACTGAGGATGTGCTCCTGCAAAGAGAGGGTAAAGGAAGCAAGAAGAGAAGGGAGCCAGGAATAAAAGCCCAACCCAGGAAGCAGTGAGAGGAAGTTCCAGAATGACAGTGTGTGACAGGCCTAAGAGGGAACTTGAGCACATGGAGGACAGAACACAGAGAGGGCATTGAGGGCACAGGCCCCACTGCTGTTCCAGAGCAATGGAGGGTAATGAGGACGAGAGAATGGCAGAGGGCATTAAACACCCCAAGAAGGAAAGAAACAGCCCTAATCAGAGTACGGTATTAAGCTCTGTGGTGAACGGTATTTACAGAGTCACAATTCTGTAAACGCTATTAATTTACTAGAAATCGTGACATAACCAAAACTCAAGAATGGACTGTGGTTACTAGGAATGCAATAGACAGTGTCTAAAATAAAAGGAGAAGTGCAGGAGACATGGAGACAAGCACAAGAAGATTCCACTAAAAGCCTGCTCCCCAGAAGTCACCAGGCTCAGGGAGCTGGCTCAGGAGGGTGGGAACAGTCCGGGCAAGGAGCTACGGTGGTTCATGACATTTCATCACCATTTCACTTCATTTGGTACTATATGAATTGTAAACATGTGTATAATACATTTTTTTAAATCCACTTTTAAAAAGAGGGGGTAGAAAGAACCAGCTTTCTACAACAGAACCAAAGAGAACACCAACTATTCAAGAGAGGTGGTTGTGTTAAATACTAGTTTGATGTTTTCGTTCAGATGCGGAGTAAGAATATATTTTGGTCCAGACAAGAAAGACTCTCACTCAAGTGCTCAGAAGAGCAGTAGAAAGCAAGGATCTAAGCAATTGGCAGGGTGAAAATTAGCCAGAGCTGGAACAATAATAGCTGTTCATCTTCGAGTGCTTCCTATCAGCCAGAACCTGTCTTAAGGATATCATCTTATTTCATCTTCACATCAACGGACATTCTTTCTAATTTACAGATGAGGAACTGAGGCTCAGAGAGTTTTCGGAACTTGCCTGAGGTCACACACTCTAGGCTCTCTGCTTGGGGCTAAGGGGCTGCTTCAAAAAACCGCTTAAACTGGTTTTTCCTCTGTTCTTATACCACAACAATCATCAACACGGAAGACTTCTGTGACCAAATGTGGGGTTTTTCCCCACACACCAAGTGGTGGACAGCAGGTGGGTGTCCTCTAATTCAATTCCGACACTATCTACCTGGAGATAGTGTCAGATCCCACAGGGTGAGGGCTCAGTCCCCAAAACTGCCACCACTACCCGCACCAGACACTAGTCGCAAGTCCAGGTCTCTGGGACTTCTGACCGACTGGTTTCAAGTTGGGGTTCCCACAACCCCTCTTTGGGTTCAATTAATTTGCTGGAGCGGCCCACAGAACTCACGGGAACACTTACTTACATTTACCGGTTTATTATCAAGGACACAGTTGAAGAGATGCATAGGGCGAGCTACTGAGGGAGGGGCGCAGAGCGTCCATGCCCTCCCTGGGCGCCACCCTCCAGGAACCTCCACTTGTCCCACTATCCAGAAGCTCACTGAACCCTGGCCTCTTGGGTTTTTTGTTTATTTGTTTTGGTTTTGGTTTGTTTTTTTTTTTATTTTGGAGACAGGGTCTTGCCCTCTTACCCAGGCTAGAGTGCAATGGTGTCATCCTAGCTCACTGCAACCTCAAACTCCTGGGCTCAAGCGATCCTCCTGCCTCAGCCTCTCAAGTAGCTGGGACTACAGACGTGCGCCACCATGCACAGCTAATTTTTCTATTTTTTTGTAGAGCCTATGTTGCTCAGGCTGGGCTTGAGCTCCCAGGCTCAAGTGATCCTCCTGCCTTGGCCTCTCGAAGAGCTGGGTAGTTTTTATGGATAAGTGTATGGAAATGTGATTAGCTTTCAGGGTATGGGGCAGTACCCTCTCAGGAATGAGGGATTTAGGACCCACAATCAGAAAGGTGGGGGAAGATTAGAGCCCTGCCTTGGGGCAGTTGAAAGTCACAGAGATTCTGTTCCTGAGCCCTGCTCCTGAGGCCTAACACACCCAACATTATAACAGAAGACTGTAACAAGGGCTATGGGAGTTATGAGTCAGGAACTGTGGACAAAAACCTATACATATAAACCTATATATATGTATATACCACCACAAGGGCCATGGGGCATTGTGACTTATTTCTCTTTCCTGAACATCAATAAAATTCAATTTAGAAATTTCTGTCTTCAATGCTATCTCAAGGGGCCTATGAAAAACCCCATGGCAGTTGTCTTAGATAGACAAACAGTCATTGGGTTGCCCTGGGCCCCACATTGTTTTAGGGAAGGCCCAGCAAACAGTATGGGGTAGAGCTGGGATCCAAACTTAAGCAGCCTTGGCTCTAAAACCCACTGACCTAAGCTGCCTCTCCAACTAGAGTCAGAAAGAGCTGGATGACAATCCTGCTTCCACCACTTATCAGTTACGTGGCCTTGGGCCCCCAAGCTGCTTAACCTCTCTCTCTTTTTTTTTTTTTTTTTTAGAGACAAGGTCTCACTGTGTTGCCCAGGCTGGTCTCAAACTCCTGGCCTCAAGCAATCCTCCTGCCTCGGCCTCCCAAATGTCTGGGATTATAGGCATGAGCCACCACACCCGGCTGCTTAACCTCTCTTAAGCCTGTTTCGTTATCTGTACAATGGGGATAATAGCAGCACTAACCTTCCAGGTGGTTGGTAAGGAATATAAGGTGCATCTCAGGTGCCTACCTGGCAACCAATAGGATCTTCCATTTTCCATAGATGTTAATTCCCTTACCCCTCATCTCCTAGGTTAGGCCTGGAGGACAGACTTGAAGTTTGAAAACAGAAAGTAACCACCAAAGGGATTCCCACATTTTATTGTTTCAGGTCCATCAGTGGTGAGGGCAGGGGACAGCAGAGGTGGGGTCAAGCCCAAATTCTTGGACCCCATCCTAGAATGACTCATTAGGGCTGGGGTGGGGCTCAGGAATCTGCATTTTGGACGTGTCCCCAGGGTATTCTGATGCCTTCAGTTCTCCTATCTGGCTTTGAATAACTCTGAATAGTGCTTTAAATCTAAGCTGACAGACCAGTGGGATGTGAACTGCCATTACAAGTGTTTTGAGCTCTTCCTGCACTGACCTCCAACTGTGTCAGTGCATCTTCCCGTCCCCTCTTGCACGGTCTGTCTGTCCCCTTCCCCTTTCTCTTTTGTTTTCTTACTTCCTAGCTTCCTCTCCACCACAGGGCGCACCCTCCCCTGAGCTCAGCCTGCATTCCTGCCCACTGGCCATTACCTACCAGGCCCTTCACCTGCAATGCCCTTTCCTCTATTCACCTGGCAGGCTCAGATCAAAAGTCACCTCCTCCAGGACACCTCCCCAGTCCTCCTCTCTGGTCCCATGGCACGTTGCAGTTGCCTTTATTATTGCTCAAGTGACATGGTAAATGAGATGTTTTTTCCCATCTGGAGACTCCCTGGTGGGCTCATGGTCCGTATATAAAAATCTTCTGTGAAAATGTGCACTGTGTGTGTGCATTTGTGCATTTCCCTCTCCTCTACCCTCCCCACCATGATCCATGGTTTTATGCAGCTTCACAAAGGCCTGTAGAGCAAGATGAGAAGAGGTAGACAAGCCTGCAGACTTTTCGGAGAAGTTGGGAGGCTTGGGAAGGAAGAGAAGACACGGAGACAGGAGCGCCTGAAAAGCAGACAAGTGGTTACTTAGGAGTTCCCTCCAAGTAATCCGGCAGACAGCCGCTGAGCACAAATTCAGTGGAATAACTGAGGGTCGTTATGTGCTTGATTTGGGGGCAGGACATACTTGTGTCAAGTCACCAATGATTTTGCTGTGCCAATTGTGACCAGAAACACCATCCTTTTGCCAAGGGAAAAGGATTTCCCTAGTAAATCCCTTACTTTCCACCTTGTTTAAAATGAGTTTAACAACAAAAGAATAGTTTGTTTCTATGTCCTTATTTCCAATCTTCCTGCTCAGCCATTAACTGTGCTGAACATACTCAGACCTACCTAGCCTAAAACTGAGGAGGGGAGGTTTTCATTCCTGGGAAGAGAATTACTGCAGAGGCAGCCCCCATACAGTCGGGGGTCGCACCCCCAACAGTTGGTTTTAAAAATGGAAGCAGGACCGGGACCGGACCTTTGTGGAGATCTGAGGGACACCTTCCTTCGGAGATGCCGGGGTAGCACAGGAAGCCCCCCCAGGTGACGTCAGTGGAGCTTGCTTCCAAGAAACCGCCGGTTCCCAGCCACCCCTGTAAGCTCTTGGGGTCTGCTCCTCGCTCCACCCCGCTGCCCCACACTGGGCCCACACTCGGGCCCTAGGCTCCCACTTGTCGAAGGCCTGCAAGTGTAAAGTGCCTAAGGCACAGTCCCTGCCGACACCCCTTTTCTTGCCTTTTACTACTTACGGCATTTTGTTCTGAGTCCATTTGAAAGTGAAATGTCACTTGTACGATGGAAAGAAAACATACAACTACATGGCCAGAAAAGAATAAGCGAGCCCCTGAGCTTCGCGCCACGCGGGGCTGCTGGGCGAGTTACATACAGGAGAGGTCCCAAGGGGACCTCTGGGAGCTCCCTTGGATAAGGTGTGGTCAAAACAAGGTGTGTTTTTCCTGAAAGCGCCAGGCGGAGGCTCCAAATTTGGGCCCCAGCTCTGCCCGCCGGGCTGCGCTGATGCCCTCGGGGGGTGGGGGCACAGACAGGGCAGGTGTTATCTGTCCCGCTCACAAGCCAGAAACCTTCCGCTGAGGGGGCGAAGTGACAGCCCAAATGTCGCGCAGACGGTGCAGAGGCCGAGCGAGGTCAGGAACCCAGAAACCAGGACCTAGTCTGACGCAGACCTGCGGGAGCCGGGCGGGATGGACGCGTTCCGCCTGGCACGGTGCATTCCCCTCTGCGGGCCCGCCTGGCACCCCCGGTCCGCAGCCACCCGGACCACCCACAGGCGCCGGGTCATCGCACCCCAGGGCTGCCGGGAGCTGCTGGCCCCGCCCCGCGGCCCTCCTGGCCCCGCGATTGGCTCCGCGGGACGGGGGCGGGGCGGGAGCGCCGAGCCAACGTGATGGCGTCAGGCGTCGCGAGCGCCGTTTCCTGTTGTCAGTGGCCGGGAGGCTGCAGCGTCAGCTCGGAGGCCGAGGGGCTACCGCGGCCGGGAGCGCCCTTTGCCCGCTCCCGCTCCGTTTGGTGAGTTAGGGGTTAGGGGGCAAGGAGGGCAGCGGAGGGGCGGCGGGGCCGAGACGCGAACAGGCGGTGGGCCTCAAGCCCTCTCCGGGATCCCAAACCCTGGTTGCCTTGAGACTGTCCGGCTTCAGAGCCCCCAACCCTTCCCAGCCCGCGCCCCGCTCCACTGGGAACCCAGCCTTCGCCCGCACTGCCACTGCTGGTCCGTCCCCCGTGTCTTCTCCCAGCTGTGACCCGACCCCAGCCCTTGCCCCCATCCCCTCACCACCGGTCTTGCAGCTTCCCTCGTGACCCCCACTTTAGCCCCGTTCCAACCCCCATCTCAGCCACGTCCCTTCGCCTCGCTCTAGCACACCTCATCCTCACCCCCGAACCCCTCTGGCAGTCCTGATGCTCCACGCAAACCTCCCCTAGACCCACCATTCTGGTTTCCCTTTTTCTGGCTCAGCTCTCTTATCCTAGTCTCAGCTCCCCAAGATCTGCTCATCCCAGACACCCTGCCTCTGCCCCCTTTCATTTGAGACCCACCTCCAAAGTGGGCGCCCTGTGGAGTTTACCCCTTTCTTCTGGATAACTCCCATCTCAGCCTTAGCCCAAGTCTTATATGTATCTTGTCCTCACAGACTCAGCCCCTAAGTACTAGCCCACCATATACTTCCTTTCTGTCTCCAGCCATCCTGAAGACACCTCATCCCTAAGTCTTTGCTAAACTGTCCCCAACTCTTGCTGCCTCCATTCTTACTGTCCTTACCCAATCTTATTACAAAGGAGATCTCCGTGTCCTTTCATCTCTGCTGTCTCCATCACAACTCTTCACCCCAACTCTGCATGCATTCTTCCCTCGACCCAGCTCCTATTCAATCTTAGAACTTAGTGCAGAGTCCTCTGCCGGCCAGCTGCCCCTCAACTGCCAAGTCTAGGTGCTTGCTCAGAGGCAAGCAGTTAGAGACTGAGCAGCTTGATTGGTGCATGCAGGGCCTCAGGTGGTAAATAAGTGTGGGGGAGCAGAGAGCCCTCCCCCCACTCTTCGGTTTTTCCTGGTGTCTGGTCCCCTGTACATGTTCCCAGGGATTGTGTTTCTGGCATTCATATTAAATTACTTGTGCTGGCTGCTGGAATATGGTAGGTGTCATTCAAATACTTGGAAGGTGAGAGACAGCCACTCACCCAGCTCATGCAACTTGGGGCAGTGGAAGCTATCACTCCCATTTGGCTGGTGTTCTGGCCCTGGAGAACCTCAGAGAGGTTCTGTGTGGGGTTAGCCCTTGTCCATGTGCCTTGTCCTGACACTTGTAAAGGCCTCTCCCAGTGCTCCTCCCTGCCGGAGCTGATTGCAGATCTGTCCCAACACAGAGCACAGGGGACATGGTGGGTGCCAGAGGCAATATTACATGTTGTGAAGAGTATAGGTGAGTGAGTCCTGGGGAGGCTGAGGCCTAGGTGGGTATAAGAGGCTGTTGAATTGCTTCCTCTTTTCACAGGTTCTGGATCATTGAGTTTTGGCTATTTGGCTTCCATGAACACAGGGAGTCAAGTTATCTCAGAGTAGCTGAGGCAGAGGCACCGAAGTCCCATACTCAAGCATTTATAGTTTTCTGGGGGCTTTTTGGTGCACATTTCTTCCAAATTCTGATGTCTTGGCTTCTGGAGGGTCAACCATTTGACAACAATTTTAAAGAGCCCCAAAGAACATTGTCTTTGCTTGCCATTTATAGTTTCATTCCTTTGAAAACTGAATGCTGTTCTACCTTTAATGTCCTCCTACTAAGGCACAATATCTGAGTGGTTTTCAGTGTTGTTGTTGGCAGCTTGGTTTAATGGAAGGAGTTCCACGGTGGCCCCACCACTTAAGGGTTGTTTATCTCAACTTCTCACAGTCTGTGAAATGAAGGTACTTGCCCTGTGCCTTGTTTTTATTTTATTCATCAGTTCATTCAACAATTATTTTTTGAGCACCATGGTGTGCCAAGGACTATTCTAGGTACTAGAAATGCAGTGGTGAATGAGTCAGGCAAAGATCCTGTTTTCATTCACTCAGAATTTGGTTGTCGTTCGAATCCTGTGCGACATGGGGCAAGAATATGGGAGAGATGGGTGTTATTGGAGGGAAGGAAGGAGGGAGGAGAGAAAGATACCCAGTGTTCACCAGCTTCACAATTCTGCCCTCACCCACTAGCCCTTGTTCTGGGAATCACAAGCTAGACGTTTCTCACCCTTCATCTGGTATTTGATTGTTTCAAAGGCTAATCCCTTCCCATCCCCCATCCTGCCCTTCATAGGACATTTGTCCAGAAATCCAACCATCCTCAGGTGGAAAGAGGTGCGGCTTCCTCATTCAGCACTCACATGTCTGAACGATCAGCTGCCTTTCTGAATCAGAAGATAACTTTGCCATTCTTTCCAACTGAAAAAAACATGACTCATCAATTGGTGCAGCAGCTGGATGGCTTAAATGCCAGGCTGTTGTTCTGAATAGCCAGGTACGCAATTCAGGCGGTAGAGAGGGAAGACCGTGGGGAGTGGCTGAGAAATCTCTAAAGAGAAGAGGTTGCTGTTCACTGATGGATTGAGTGAGTGTTTTGAGAGCGCTGAAGCCAAGTTATCCATTTCTCTTTTTAATGTAAGTCTCATCTAAGTCATTCTTCTCTTTTCTTTCTTCCTTGGTCTCTGGAGGAAGTGAAATTGGACATATACAGAAGTCCAGGCAGTATAATAAAGAGAAACAGCTGAGACAATTCTTTCCTAACTGTGTGGAACATTTAAGAAAGGACAGCTCTGGGACTTGGGGAGTGTGGGAAGAACCCGCGCTCAGCTGGTTGGGGCTGTCAGTCTGATCGGCAGGACAGTTTCTTGTTGCTTTTAGACCTTATTTGATAAAAGGAAGCTTCTGAGTACCTCTAAAGAGTCTGTAAGAAATAGTTTGCCTGAAGTTCTTTGAGCCAAAGACCTGAGACAGTTTGACCAGTGAAGGGCTCAGGCGTTAGAATGAGGAAACCAGAGAATTCTCTCTCACACCTGAGGCCTGTTTCTACTAAGCCTCAGTTTTCTCTCCTGTAAAACTGGGCTAATCATTCTCCTCTCACAGGATTGTTGTACGAATTAAGTGAGGTTAGAGAATGAGATCAGAGAAGTTTGCTTTGTGTGCTCTGGAGAGCTGTGTGAGGATGAATCAATACATGGGGTGGAGGAGCACTTGGTGTGCTTTAGGGTTTCCTACATGGCAGAAGTCACTTGTCCCCACTGTCCTTTCACCGGTAATGCTTGAAGGGCTCTTTGGTGGTGTTGCCCAAGTTCTTTCCTCATTCCCTTCAGCGTGGGTCTCCTTGGAGCCACGCCTCTCTTCAGTTTGGTTCTTGGTGTCAGTGAAGAGTGTTTTGAGGACAGAAAGTGAAACCAGTCTCTTACAATGGTAGATTTGGGGTCCGGGCCACTTAGCAGGATGATGGAGTGCGGACCCAGCATCACGACACCCAAAGCCTCCGTCCGATTCCAACAGTGAGTTCTTATGTCATTGACTGTCAGAGTCCTGCCTCCTTGAGTGCTGTTCCATAGTGCAGACACAAATAGGTAGGGTGCTTTGGCTTCCTACAAGGACAGGTGTCCTGAATTGTGGCCTGAACCCACAAGTTTTGGTCCTATTTTGTGAATTGTCAAGTGGCTGTTCTCCTGGATCCCTCTGAGCTGTTGTCAGTCATTTTGTCATTTTTCTGACACTTGTCTCTTGTCTGGCCCTGCACTGACCTCTCTTAGCTTCAGTTAACTTTGTTTTTTTTGGCAGACTGTTACTTGGCCAGAGCACCCATTTAGTGATGCCCCCCTACCTGAGTATTACTCTCAGCTAATTAGTTAATGGGGCCTAATGGGCCCAGGCTATTAATTAGATTGTTGTGCTCTAGGCCCTTAGGGTCTTAGCCTTGTAGCAGTTTTAGGGATGGGCAACTTTGGAGCTTCAGGGCTCTGTCTAGGACAGGCCTGAGGGAGAGGCCTTAGGCTGCTGGAATTGCAGACTGAGA
Source organism: Daubentonia madagascariensis (assembly GCA_023783475.1). NCBI lineage: Eukaryota > Metazoa > Chordata > Mammalia > Primates > Daubentoniidae > Daubentonia > Daubentonia madagascariensis. The sequence continues at coordinate 18,018,123 of JAKFHU010000487.1, forward strand.
TCGAAGCCCAGGGTAGCCTTGAAGGAGCCCAAGCTCAGGACCAGGCATGTTTCTGGGAGTAACTGTTTGACTGCAGCACACACCCCTTTTTCTGGTCCTGGTGGCCAGAGTGTGAGCTGGTCTCTGGAGGAGGGCCGTGAGAATCCCTAGGGAGCTGGGAGCATAGAACGTAGTGAAGGGTGGGGCAGTCACATGGGGGCTGCACCCAGGCTGAGGACCCTCGGGGGGGTCTGTGGTGCCCTGACTAGAGCTGGGTCTACCGGGGCCACCTCCACACATACCTGCCTCCCTCTGTAGGGCCTGACCTAGGGAGGTCGGTTCCGGATCCCCTTTGCCTTCTGCCAATCCCAGAGGCCACAGATTGAATCAGAGTACCTTCCACCATTCAGGGCCAGCCTGCCTCTCTCCTTTGCAAACTCATGCTCCAGTGCTCTCCTGGAAACCTTTCCTGCCAGGCTGGCCTTAATGTTCCCCTGCGTCCCCTTCCCTGGGCCCCCAGTTGAAGTGTCCTCCTCCCAGCCCACTCCAGGCTCTGAGGTCCTGGCACTCACCCGGGAACCTGGGTTTTCCATAGAGCTGGGGTTGGCTTTGTCCTGGGGGCTGGTGGTGGGATCAGCCCTGGGATCTTAGGAAGTTCCTAGACCTGAGTCAGCTTCCATTTCCTTATCTGTCAGGTGGAGATAATAAAACAGCACCCCTGGGGTGCCTGGGAGGAGTATAAATGAGGCAATATGTGTGAAGAGAACAGAACCCATGAAACATTCCTTGGTTTTGTTAACTTCTTTGTGCCTTGATTGTTTTGCTGTTTTCCTGATGCTCAGCCGGCTGTTGAGGTTTGTTTAGGTGTGGATGGGCCCACCCAGCCCTGGGGTGAGGCCAGGCCAATCAGCAGCCCCCTCAGGTTCAGGTCAGAGTCCCCACCCCCAGGAGGAAGCCAGCTGCCCTGAGAGATTTAACGGACTTCAACTATTCCTGCACACCCTTTTAGACCGCAGCATTCTTTGCCTATAGATTTGGGTGGCCACATCCACTGGGATCACAAATACCATTTATACCTGGTACATGGCACCCTGTGGCAGGCGTTTTACACATTTAGACTCCTCATCTGAGAGGTCTGATACCACACCTGAGCGTGCCTAGCTGCTTAGTGGCAAATTATGATTAGAATCCACAGTGATCCCATTTAGACGTGTCCCTGCGCTGCTCAAGCCAGACCTGTTAGGGTGGAAAGCCTAGTAGGTGCTCACAGTGCAGGTGAAGAAAGATTTCTCACGCAGATATTAGGATATACAAAAGTAAAAAAGTTTATTTTGTCGTCTTAGAGGAGAGAGAGAGAGAGAAAGAGAGAGGGGAAGGGGGCGGGGGCGAGAGCAGGGAGACAGCATGGCATCGCAAAGAGAGAGAAGGGGGTGCCAGCACTGAGGCCAAGTGGCTGGCTGATTTTATGGGCACAAAGACAGAGAAAATAGTGATTGTTGCCAGTTGAGACATCAGGTTGTCCGTCTTTCTTGTTTTCTCTGCTCCTGGAGACTTGGTTATCTCTGAAATGTAGTCAGCTTTAATGCAGGGGATGTGATTTTGCCCCTGAGATATAGTTTTGGGCTGGAAACTGAGGCCTTGAGTTTGCCCCCTTGCTGTCCTACCCAGAGCTTCTCAGGAACACCTTGAGGATATAAAACAAATTCTAAAAGCAGTTTTTGGCAAATGTAAAGAGAAAGATTTACATTTCCTTTCTGTCTTTCAGCTCTTTTCAGATGTTTGTGAAAACAGAGTCCCTGCAGGGTGCCTGCCAGCGAGGGAGAGAGCAGGGAGAGGGCTCGAGATTGATCTTTAGATGTCGTTAGGAAATTGCAGGATTAGATATTTTCCTGTTATTTCAGCAAGGCCGCCTCATTCAAGACCCTCGGAGCCCAAAGGAGAAGCAGAGGTGTGGCAAGAGAGCCCTTCTCTTTTGCAGCTGTTCCAGTTGTACTTTTCACTGTTGAGCTGGCGGTTGGACTGGAACAGGAGTGGGTGGCAGGGGGCAAGGTGTTGCTGGGCCCAGGCCCTGAATGTGACTTGTGAACCCCGGCGGGTTCTTGGCACCTTCAGCTGCCGCACCCCCCTTGCACCCTGAGCTCTGTCTCTGGATCAGCCTCTCCTTCCCCGCACCCGGACCCCACAGGGCCCTGGCCTTCTGTGCAGCTTCCGGTGTGGAGTGAAGAGCCCTCACCCCCCACACCAGGGCTCCTCACCTTCCAAGGACTGAGCCCTCTGACGTGGTTTCCTTCCTTATTTCCTTCCTGAAGTTCCACCGTCAGTTTTTACTTTTGTATTCCTCAAAGGCCTTTCTGTTGCAGTTTGCATAAGATGGGCTGACCTCCTGCTGGGAAAGGGCTCTGGCTGGGGCAGGAGTTGGGAGCTTGCTCATCTGGCTGCCATCTGTCCCTGCAGGTGTCATGTGATTCTCCGCGGGAGCTGCTGCGTGAGTGGAAATGCTCTCAGTGGTGGAGAATGGACTGGACCCCCGGGCTGCCATCCCGGTACGCGGGCAGGGGAGAATCACGGGTGGGGAAGAGCTGCAGGGGGCAGCCATTTCATCAGTTTGTCTCACTTTGAGATGATGGCCACTGTCCAACAAGAGAAGTTGGGAGAAAATTATAGCAGAAGCAGGATCCAAGGAGATCCTCTCCTTTCTAGATCATCTTATTGGTGATAAAATTGGAACTTATAAAAACCAGAGGATTTAAGATAGGTTACCTGAAGCCCAAGGATTTCCATTCAGACTTTCAGCCCTCTGCCTTTAGGCCGTGATTTGGTCCCAGTTTAGCCAATGCTTTGAATTGGTCAGATACAAATATTCCCAGGCACCGGTTTGTTGTTTCAATAACGGGGTAAGTTGGTAGTTTATATATATCTGAACATTTACCATTTTCCAGGATTTTCCAAGCACTGCACTGTTTGTGCAGTTCACCACATCCGCCTTGGGTCCCCTCTCTTGGAGAGCCCTTTGCACCCTGCTGGGCCTTGGGCTGCCTTACTCTGTGGACAGAGCTCTATCAGTTCCTTCTGAGAGGCAGGAGGTCAGGTAGATTTTGAGCTGGTTCCTCAATGGAATCCTGAGGTGGCTTTTGGGAAGAAGCCAGGATTTCCCTTTCTTCCCCACTGCTGCTCCCTGAGTCAGAGAACTTTCTACTTGAAAGGAACTGCAGCCCTCAAAGATGTGCCTTCCCCACTCCTGGCCAGTGGAGAGTCCAGCTCCACCTGTCTCCTATCTGGCTTTCATGCAAAGCTCACCTTCCCCACGATGCATTCCCCATCCCCCCAGGGCCCTCCAGAGCTGGGACAGAGCCCTGGGCCAGCTCAGCCTTCTAATAAGGTCTGCTCGAACTGGACTGACTCTGAGGGTGTGAGTTTCTTGAGGGTATGCCTTATTTATCCCTGTGTACCTAACCCAACACCTAGTAGGTGCTCAGTTGAATGAAGTGTACATACTTTTTATATAATGTACTAATAATATTTTGCATTTAAAATTGGACTTCTTCAAGATTAAAAACTTCTGTGCTTCGGAGGAAACCATCAAGAAAGTGAAAAGACAAGGATGAGAGAAGATATTTGCAAATCATGTATCTGATGAGGGTCTAGCATCCAGAAGATGTAAAGAACTCTTATAACTCAACAACAAAGAGATACATAATCCAATTATAAAATGAGTAAAGGATTTGAATAGGCATTTCTCCAGAGAAGATATACAAATGGTCGATGAGTACATGGAAAGATACTCATTATGATTAGATATCAGGGAAATGCAAGTCAAAACCACAAGGAGATAACACTTCACAGCCACTAGGATGGTTGTAACCAAAAAGACAGACTGGTCTGGCCCTGCCTGGAATCCCAGCACTTTGGGAGGCAGAGGTGGGAGGATTGCCTGAGGCCAGAAGTTTGAGATCAGCCTGGGCAACATAGCCAGACCTGGTCTCTACAAAAAAGAAAAATTAGCCAGGTGTGGTGGTGAGCCCTATAGTCCCAGTCCCAGCTACTTGGGAGACTGAGGCAGGAGGATCGTATGAGCCCAGGAGTTGGAGGCTACAGTGAGTTATGATTACATCACTGCACTCCAGCCTGGGCAACAGAGTGAGACTCTGTCTCTAAAAAAATAAAATTAAAAAATTTAAAAAAGACAACAACAAGTGTCGGCAAAAATGTGGAGAAATTAGGACTCTTATACATTGCTAGTGGGAATGTAAAATAGTGCAGCCACTTTGGAAAACAGTTTGGCGGTTTCTCGAGATGTTAAGCCTAAGGTTACATATGCGCTTCCACTCCTCGGTGTATACCCAAGAGAACTGGAAACATAAGTCAACACAAAACTTGTACACAAATGTTCATAGCAGCGTTATTCATAATAGCCAAAGAGTAGAAACAGCCCAAGTGTCTATTAACTGATGAATGGATAAATAAAATGTGGTGTATCTGTACGAAGGAATATTACTTGGCAATAAAAAGGAATGATCCGTGCCACAACATGGATGAACCTTGAAGGCATTGTGCTAAATGAAAGAAGCTAGACACAAAACGTCACATGTTATATTTATATCTAACCTTATGAAGTGTCTAGAATAGACAAATCTGTAGAGACAGAAAGTAGACTAGTGACTGTAGTCACTCCCTATTCCCTTCTCTCCCAGCCCCTGGTAATCACTAATATACAGTGTTTCTTTTTGGGGTGATGAAAATCTTCTGAAGTTAGTGGTGATGGTCGCACAATTCTGTGAATATGCTAAATACAGTTGAACTATATACTTTAAATGGGTGGATTTTATGGTATGTGGATTATATCTCATTAAAGCTTTTTTTTTTTTTTAAATGTAACTTTTCAAAGAGTATTAACATTTAATGTTCTGGCTAAAATAAAAATGAAAGAGTAGAATATTTTATCCATAACCATATAACCCGATAATTCAAACCAGTTTTTCTGCAATCCCTTCCAGTCCTTTTCCAAACACTTGTGTAATTTTGACATACTCAAAATTATGACCAATTTTTACTCTCTATTTCCAAGAGACTTTATGTACAATTTGTAATATATTTATTTAACAAACATTTACTGAGTACGTATATGTGCCAGATGTTGACACAAGGATGAATAAAAAACTAATCCTGCCCTCAAGGAGTGATGCCTCCAGTGCTGTAGATCAGGAAGAATTATTTCCACTTAACAGATAAGGAAATTGAGGCTCAGAGAGGTTAAGTGAAATGTCTGAGGAGACCCAGCTTGTAATTGACAGCTAGGACTAAACCTAGGCCTCTGCCTCCCAGGCCTAGGATCTTTTTTAAGGTAGACGATGCTCATTTTCTTGACGTTTTTATTGTTCTAAAGCAGCACTTTTTTCCCTCTTAGCTTATTGATTCTCTGCAGAATCTTGGTCGTGTAAATAAGGTGGGAAGCCTCATCCCTGTCCTAGATGGATTTGCCCAAGCTCCCATTGTTGTAACTATAATGGAGTCAATATTTAAACATAAGATTATATGGCTGTAAGTTCACTCAAGTTCAGTTTAGAAAATGAAAAGGATCCACAGTGAAGGATATGAAACAATAGCAGTAGTTACCTCTGGGCGGTGTAAGTGTGTGATTTTCCTTTGTTCTCTATGCTTCATCTTTATTTGCTATAATTAGCGTGTGCTAATTTTACAGAAGGAATCTATAGGTACATACATAGGTGTGTATGCGTGTGATTGCACGTGTATTTGGCAACAGGCAAAGAGTTACATTCCAGGGGCTCTCCATAGGATTTCCCCCTAAAGGCCTGTGTTCTGTTTGGCGCTGCCTAGGTCATCAAGAAGAAGTTGGTGGGATCCGTGAAGGCATTGCAGAAGCAGTACGTGTCCCTGGACACAGTGGTCACTAGTGAAGATGGAGATGCCAACACCATGTGCAGCGCCCTGGAGGCCGTGTTTATCCACGGCCTGCATGCCAAGCACATCAGAGCTGAGGCTGGAGGCAAAAGGAAGAAAAGTGCCCACCAGAAGCCTCTGCCTCAGCCTGTCTTCTGGCCCCTCCTGAAAGCTGTCACCCACAAGTGAGATCAGCTGGAAAGGTTTTGCTTTGGGGGAGGAGCTTCAGAGTGTGGGACACTAGGCTCTTCCTCTCCAGCTGTGCGGGAAGCCAACAGAGATGCCCTGTGTTCCAGTGTAGGCCTAGGGTGAGGTGGGGGCAGGGGGAAAGTGTCTTATAGAAAGGTTCATCTCTAGACCAAGCTTCCCAGCCGGTATGCCAATAGCCCTCGAGACCCTCGGCCCTCAGGCAAGAGCCTGTGGCTGCTTTGAGCCTCGGGGCTGGTCACCTCACCTTTAGCGGGAGCAGTCTTTTTAGCTACACTATGGCAGAGTTAGGTAGTTGCAACAGAGGTAGTATGGCCTGCAAAGCGTAAAGTATTACTCTCTGGCCCTTTACAGAAAAAGTTTACTGACCCTGTCTTAGAATATTTGAACATCTGTGTTGTAAATATTATATCCGTAATGAGGTATGCGGTTATTTTTATAAAAGAGCAGAATCCAGGCAGTGCATCTGAATATTTAACCCTGAGACACTTATCTTTTTGACCTTGCCCCTGACTGCCTGGGCCTTTGAGCAAGTAGTTGGCACTGTGCCTCTAAGGGCTATTCAGTGCCACCTCCAGCCCAAAGGTGCCTTGTCAGTCTCGGATCTTCCTTTCCATGCCTACTGCTTCTGCCCTATCTCAGGGTTTTGCCTCTTTCCCGGGTGACAGTGGCTTTCTAATTGTCCTCCGTACCTCACTCTGTCTTTCCTTAAGTCCATCCGCTGGTCAACATCCACTGAGCTTCAGCTACCTGGAGCTCCCTTAGTGAGTCCAGTAGAGTGTGGTCTGCACCCTCACAGGGGAGACATGTGCAGGGGGGCTGTGGTAGCCCAGAAGGGGCATTTACATCAGACTGAGGGATTCAGAAACTGAGTCTGGTACACCTATGGTCTAACCTCCTTATCCAGAGCATCCACGCCACAGTCTGCACAGCTGTGGTCAAGTCACTTTCCTGTGTAAAAACCCGGTGCTCACCTGGAGTCTGACTGACTAGATTGGGGCCCCAGAATCCGTATCCTGCTCAAGTTCCCCCGGGGATTCTGATGCACAGCCTTGTGTGGAAACCATTGCCCCAGGTTGCCTTATCAGCTTGACGTTCAAGGCCCTCCCTTATGTGGCCTTGCAACCAAATCACCAACTCTTCCTCTGCCAGTTGTAATTGGAGCACTCCTCACTCCTGTTACATGGCTGTTGGTTTTCTCACCTTTGTGCCTTTTTTTGTCAGTCCCTTGTGACTAGAAGGTTCTCCTTCCATCTTTGCCTCTTGAATTCCCTCAGGGCCCGGCTCACATACTGCCCTTTCTATGGCATTTTTCTTACTCCAACTGAGACGTGATTGCCCAACACCCCTCCCCCACCCACTCTGGCTCTAGCAGTGAAAGGGCCTCAATATGCCCTTGAAAGGCAGTTCCTTGGACTGAGGGCAGGGACCACGTCTGTACCCTGTATCTTCACAGCTCCAAGGACCTTGCCCTTAGGGAGCTCTACAAACATGCCTTGAATGAGCAGGTGATGTCAGGGGTGTCCAAGGGGTAGTTGTAATGAACATGGCAATTACCCTTCGTGACACCAACCTCAAAAAGTTGGGGGTGATAGCTTAATATTTCTATATTCCTCTTCAAACACTATTATGCAAGAATTTTTCATGCCTATACCTATATATATATTTGCAGTAGTTATTGTTGGTTCTTGCTGACCGCTGGGTAAAAGGACATCTCAATGATGTGAGGTAGTTTCTTGAAACAAGTCTGTTCTCCTCTTTCCAGACACATCATCTCGGAGTTGGAGCACCTGATCTTTGTCAACACGGATGTGGGCCGCTGCCGGGCGTGGCTGCGGCTGGCCCTCAACGACGGCCTGATGGAGTGCTACCTGAAGCTGCTGCTGCAGGAGCAGGCCCGACTATGCGAGTACTATCAGCCTACAGCCCTGCTACGAGACGCCGAGGAGGGCGAGTTCCTCCTTAGCTTCCTGCAGGGACTAACATCCTTGTCCTTCGAGCTCTCCTACAAGTCTGCCATCTTAAATGAGTGGACACTTACCCCATTGGCCCTGTCTGGGCTTTGCCCACTCTCTGAGCTTGACCCTCTCTCTACCTCTGGTGCAGAACTACAGCGGAAGGAGTCTCTGGATTCAATTTCCCATTCCTCAGGCTCGGAGGACATCGAAGTCCAGCACTCAGGCCATAAGATCCGGCGGAACCAGAAGCTCACTGCCTCTTCCCTCAGCCTGGACACGGCCAGTTCGTCCCAGCTGTCCTGCAGCCTAAACTCTGATAGCTGCCTACTCCAGGAGAATGGCTCCAAGAGTCCAGACCGTTCTGAGGAGCCCATGTCCTACGACTCGGACCTGGGCACAGCAAATGCCGATGATTCAGACCGGTCTCTGCAAGAGTGAGTGTCCCTCCCCCATGCCTCCCCGCCCTGTCTTCTCCCTTCCTTCCTATAGCGTGTGATTGTCTGTCACGGAACTCTATTAGAGATAAAGAGAGCCAAAGGAGACATTGTCACTCTTGTCCAGGGACTGGAGTTGCTGGGAGCTGTAATAGGCAACACAGCACAGCAGAGAGAATGAATTTAGAAGGGCTCAGAGCTGGTTTAAGCTGCAGCTCTGCTCTTGGGTGACCTTTAACAAGTTGCTAAGTTTCTTTGAGGCTCAGTGCAAAATATTACTGTCTCCTTCATCTAGTGGGAAGGAAACTGATAGTTCAGAGCATAGTTACAACTTCCAGCAAATACAAAGCGTAACGCATAAGGGTGTGACCTCGCAGAAGACCTCCTGGGGGACACATAACCTGGGTGCTTCGTGGAGGAGGTGGGTGGACAGGTGGGCCAGGCAAATATGTGGAGGAGTACATGGGGCAGACTGACTCGACGGGAGAGGGAGCCTGGGGTACAGCCTTCTTCACACAGCCTTTGTAAATATTAATTTTTGCATAGATAATTTGTATTTATGGTTTAAAAAATCTAAAACATATATAGTGAAAATTCTTTCCCATCCCTATACCCCATCCACCCTTGTCTTCCCTCCCACCGTAACGATTAATTTCCTGCATATTCTTCCCAAGTTTCTAAATGCATCTACAACAGATACCAATATACAGATCTTTAAAAATTTCTTCCTTATTTCTTATCGCCCCCCCCAACGCCACTTTTCCACAAAAGGCAGTGTATATACACTGTTCCATATCTTATTTTGGAGGAGATCTTTTCATATCAGAGCTTCTTCATTGTTTTTTTGTATTGCATATTATTCCATTGTATGAATCTACCTTAGTTTACTTAATCAGCCCTGTATTTAATGGACATTGGAGTTCAGTGTTTCTATAAATAACCTTGTGTATGTGGTCTTTTAGTTCTATGTAAGTGTCTCTGTTCAGTAAATTCCCAGAAGCAAAATTGCTGAGCCAAAGGATAAATTAATTTGTAATTTTCACTCCAATAGGAATGTACCTGTGTCCTCTCAGCCTTGTCCACGGAAGGTATTTTTAAACTTTTAGATATTTGCTCATCTGACAAGTGAAAAATGGAACCTTTTTATTAGGGCCTCCTTCAGTCAGCCTGTGGTTGGGACCTTCTTTTCTACTCCCACTGCCCCCCAACTTGGTTCTGGTCCTTCCAGGGTTCCCACCCAGTGTGGGAATAGCACAGGGTTTGGTGGTGTTATGGACTGGGCTTGGAGCAGACCTAGTTTTGAGTCCTGTTCCACCACTTACAAGTCCAGTAATGTCAGGCAAATTGCTGACTCTGAGGCTCTGTTTCTTCATCTCTAAATTGGAGATTCCCTCATAGGGCTGTTTGAGAATCAAATCAGATGTCTGTTAGTGAATTGCGCACATGAGAATGTCTGGGAGGCCCCAGAAACAGGTTTTGAACACTGAACACATTAGATGGAGTTTTCAGATGTCAAACAGAGGAATTTAGGTAGAATACAATGAGGGGGTGCAGTCCCTGCCTCTAGAGATGGCTGGGCCCCTGGCATGACAGGTCCATGGCATGACTTAGGCTCGTGGTGTGACTTAGGCTCACTCTCCTGTCTCAGCCCCTCCTGTGTCTCTATCTCCTCCATAGCCCAGCCAGCCTTCTCTTTGTCATGTGCTGTGCCTTTATCTCTCATGAGTCTTGTGATTGGAAAATTCCAGCTTAAGGTCATTGAATCAGTAACCATCCCCTCTGTGTGGGAAGTATTGTCCTGGGTATTATGGGGAAACTCAAGGGTGAGGGTCAGGATGTATAGATGATCACTGGACAAAAATCTCAAACTCCTGGCCTCAAGCAATCCTCCTTCTGTAGCCTCCTTAAGCATGCCTGGCCCTGAACACTAGACAGTGATGTGAGGAACTGGAAAACAGAACATACAAATACATAAACACATGTGCAACACGATCATTCTTAGAGCTGGACTTGGAGTTAGTCTTTGAGTATCCACAGAGACCAGCATTTCTTGGAGTGTATATTTCAAGGGTAAAAGATTCTCATGGACACTTGAGAGTTCATTTAAGTTATTATTATTATTATTATATTACTTAAATATTTGTAACTTTAAATTAGACATAAACACCTTGTGCTTATTGTTACAAGTATAAAATCAAAACATCTACAAATTAGACATTTCTATGTTGCATTGTCTTTTTTTTTTTTTTTTTTTTTAAAAGAGACGGGGTCTTGCTGTTGCTCAGGCTGGTCTTGAACTCTTGAGCTTAAGCGATTCTCTCGCCTCGGCCTCCCAGAGTGCTAGGATTACAGGCGTGAGCCACCGCGCCCGGCCACTATGTTGCATTGTCTTCAAAATGAAATTTATTAATTTAATATAAGGGGTTCTGTTTTGCAGAAACAAAATTGCAGTTTGCCTTGTGAGTAGAGGATTGACTGTCCTGAGTAGCTTCTTCTGCACTCGTTGGATCTGGGTTGTAATAATCACTGAGGAGTGTAGGTTTAGTCCAATGGCTAAGAATGTGGACTCGGGAACCAGATTGCACAAGTCTTCCATTTACCAGCTTTGCAACCTTGGGCAAATTATTCACCCTTTCTGACCTTGATGTCCTCATCTGTAAAATGGGGATAAGAATCCCTCAAAGGAATGTTGGGAAGATTAAATGAGTTAAGATATATAAAATGCTTAGGACAGTCCCTGCCACACAGGTGTCAGTAGGGCTCCATAGGTGGTATTGTTGTCATTTTATTACTAGGTACCCATCACGTCAGTTTTTTCACTACTTGCTTCTATATAGACTGCTACAAAACCTTTGGCTTTTTAATATTTGTCAGATGTCATTGTCATGAAGGCTTCCCTTGGGGAAAATGATTTTTAGCATACGCAGCCCACCTCTGTGCTTTTCTTAGTGACCCTGGCCTGCCAAAATAGCACCATATTCCATCAACACGAGAGTCTACGTCATTCAGGAAAACCGCATTGGCGAGACTGCTTTATCAAGAGGCCTCCACAGACTCTCCAGGCCGTGCTTTCAATTTATTGCATACACACGTACATACGTACACATATATATACACGTGTGTAAGACACACATGTTTTTAAGATTGTTTTCTAAATGAAAGCACAACATTCGAAAATTTCTGAATGGAAAGTTTTTGAAAAACACTGTCCTGGGCCAAACAGAAGTGGAAGGATTGTAAGTCCTTCACAATTCCGTTTCTGTGTTGCGCTGTCTTCAAAATTCTCCAGAATTTTCTTTCTTTTGCTTTTCGTTCAAAATCTCATCTCTAACACGTTTTTTCCACTGGATGCACGTGTCTCTTTTATTTTCATTGGGGCTTGAAGACTAGTACTAATTCTGTTGAAGTTCTGTGAATTTAACTTCACCTGTAGTCCTAGCTTAGCCTGTACTCCTAGTTACTCAGGAGGCTAAGGTGGCAGGATAGCTTGAGCCCAGGAGTTGGAGGCTACAGTGAGCTATGATGACACCATTGTACTCCAGCCTGGGTGACAGAACAAGACTCTGTCTTTATAAAAAAATATATATATATTTTCATCACCCTATAAGGAAACTCACCTTACCATTAGCTATAGATTTGCCTATTCTGGACATTTTATATATATTCAATCATATAGTATGTGGTTTTTTGTGACTGGTTTCTTCCACTTAGTATTATATAATGTTTTCAAGATTCATTCATGTTACTATCATGATTGCACGTACCATGGCTAAATATTTCATTGAATGGATATACCATAATTTGCTCATCCATTCATCAGTCAATGGACAGTGTCCCCCCACTTTTTGGCTATTATGAGTGATGTTGCTATGAACATTCATGTTTAAGTTTTAATGTGGACATATGTTTTTAATTCTCTTAGGTATATACCTAGGGGTGGAATTGCTGAGTCATATGTAACTCTATGTCTAACTTTTTGAGAAATTACCAAACTCTTTTCAGCAGTAGTTGCACCATTTTACATTCCCATTACTAAAGTATGAGAGTTTTAATTTCTCCACATCTTTGCCAACACTTGTTATTCTCTGTCTTTTTGACTCCAGCCATGCTGGTGGGTGTAAAGTAGCATCTCATTGTGGTTTTGATTTGCATTTCCCTGATGGCTAATGATGTTGAGTATCTTTTATGTGTCTATTGGCCATTTGTATTTTTATTGTTGAGTTGTAAGAGTTTTTAGTATGTTCTGGATACTAGACCCTTATATATGATTTACAGATATTTCCCCCCATTCTGTCAGTTGTTTTTTCACTTTCCTGATTGTATCCTTTGAAGCACAAAAGTTTTTAATTTTGATGAAGTCCAATTTATCTTATTTTCATTGGTTGTTTATGGTTTAGATATCACATCTAAGAAACCGTTGCCTAATCCAAAGACATGAATTTATACCTCTGTTTCCTTCTAAGAGTTGTAGCATTTTACCTCTTACATTTAGGTCTTTGATCCATTTTGAGTTAATTTTTGTATGTGATGTGAGACAGTGGTCCAACTTTATTCCTTTGCATGTGACTATCCACTTATCCCAGCACCATTTGTCGCAAAGTCTGTTCGGCCCCATGGAAATGTCGTAGTGTCCATGTTGAAAGCAATTGCTCATAAATATATGGATTGGTCACCTATTCTTGACTATAATGTCTTGAAATGTTGTTTGGGGTTATGATGATGTAGGTAAGAGCAGAGCTCAGAGGGAAGACAATCAGGTAAGTTACTTGAGTCCTAAAGTCCTCATTTCCATGAGCCCAAATTAAGGGGAGCTTCATGTGTCTTCTGGACCCAGTCTGAGCCATCAGGGCAGATACGTGCAGTCTTTTGAGCCCAGACAGCTTTTTTGCCATGTGAACCTGCATTTGTCTGTGACATATTCCACTGGTTTTATAAGCAGAAGAGGAGATAGCAAATGGGTTTATTTTAGAAATTGGACTTGGATTCTCAGAAACCTCAGGGAAGGGAGGAGCAATCACTAGCTATGCACATTCTGGAAGGCCCAGAATTATGTTTCTGTGCTCTGTGTGTGTGTACAAAGGCAGTAGCATTGGCTCCCTGTGGCCCCAGGAAGCACCACGGAGGGGACGGGGGTGGCAGTCCCACCAGGAAGAATGAGAAGGCACACACCCCATGCATATTTGTAGACACCTTCACGCTCCTTATGTACACTGAGCTCCAGCAGCAGTTTCTGGAGACGTGAGGCTTCCCTGTCTCCACTCCCGGTCCAGCTGCAAGGGGCCAAGCCCTTGCACCTCCCTTCAACCCTGCTGCCCCAGTTCCTGCCCAGGGACAATGTGCATCCTCGCTCAGAAAACCTCTTTAGCCCTCGCTTCACCTAGCACCTGCCCCAGGGGGCAGAATCTTGGTGCCTCAGCTACTTGTGCTGTCCAGGACCCCGCTTTGAGACACTTTCTCCACGGAGGTTCTGCTGCAGACAGCGTCAGGGGAAATGATTGCCCACACACCCATGGCCCACGGTCAGCCTGTTCAGAATGGCAGGCAGTTCCCCTTCACATCAAGTCCTCTTTCTTTGTTGTGTGAGCCTTTTTGCCTGAGATCCTGGGCTCCACAACCCACCTGCCCACACACTCTGCCTAAGTTCTGGCCAGGAAGAGCCGTTGGTAGGGAGTGTCAGAGGAGGGCTGTGTAAGGAGGGAGTGCAGTGGATAATTAAGAGGGTGTGGTTTGTTAGTTTTAAATCATAAAACAGCAGTTTTGCATTCTTACCACTGCCCTGGTAGCCTTGGGCATTGTAGCTGTCAACCTGTCACACAGGTTTCTTTGTTTTAAAAACTTCTAGGGTGTTGTCCGAATTCAGCAAAGCCCAGGTAAACTCTGTGCCAACCAACGGACTGAGCCAAGAAACAGAGGTCCCGGTGCTCCAGGCCTCGCTGTCCCTCCACAGCCTTGACACCAGCACACACCTGCACTATAAGGTGCCTGCAGAGCCCTTTCCTGCCCAGGCAGCCTCTGGAACTCGAGATGGTGGCCATAAGGAGGAGCCCCGTTCCCAGGCACCTGGCACCCTGGACTTGCAGCAGCTGAACACTGCCCAAGCTGTCCCTGCAGGGAGCACCTCAGGCCAGCAGCCTTCTAGTACTGTGAGAGAGACAACCCGAGCAATCAGCCAAGAGAGTGGCCAGCAGAAGACCCCATGGGGTGACGGAGTTGGACTGAAGCTTATGGTTTCCTCACCCACCAGTCCGGTGAGTGGTGCAAGCTCTTTGGGAGGAAGTCTTGGGAAATGTCTCAGAGCCAATGCAGGATTTCCCAGCTAGTGACCCCAAGGGGTCTCTGCCTTCTCCCCACTAACCTCCCTCTCTCTGCTTGGTGGTAGCATTGTAATGATGGAGCTAATGTTTCTTGGTATATGAGTAGTAGATATGAGCCAGGCACCATGCTGATCACTTCCCACATGTATCTCCTGGCATCTTCACATCTACTCTTGAAGATAATTCTCACCTGACCACACCACTCAACAGCATAAGGCCTTGGGCAAGTCGCTTTACCTCTCTGAGCCTTGGTTTCCTCCTTAGTCCTTATTATTTATTAATTTAATATTTTTATAAAATACCAGGCTTTGAATATACTCATTTTGCAACATGAACCAGGTTTTAGAACTGCACTGTCCAATGTGGCAGCCACTAGCTACATGTGGCTGTTGGGCACTTAAAATGTAGTTAGTCCAAATTGAAATGTGCTGTGTAAAATAAGCACTGGAGTTTGCCAACTTAATATGAGAAAAAGAATGTAAAATCTCTCAATTTTTTATTGATTACATGTTAAAAATTAAAATATTTTGGATATATTGGGTTAAATAAAATATATTATTAAAATTATTCCACCTGTTTCTTTTTACTTTTCCAATGTGGCTATTAGAACATTTAAAGTTACATATGTGGCTTGCGCTGTATTTTTACTGGACAGTGCTGTTCTAGAATAAGCCAGTCCTGCCCTGGGCACCTCCTGGAGAGAGGGCCGTGGGTGAAGAGGCATGAGAACTACTGGCCCAATGAAGCACCAGTCAAAGGCTATGAACTTGAGCTGTTTTGCCTTTTATGTTTGTTCTTGTGTGGCCTTCGAAGTTTCCCAGACAAAGTTATTGACATTTACTGAGTGTTGGCAGGAAAGGTATGTGTGTGGTATCTGCTCTTTCTGTAGCTCAAACCCCAGCAGGATGAAGGGGGGCAGCTGCTCCGGGCACCTACAGAGAAAGTCCACAGGACAGGGAAAGAGGTAGCGCAGTCAGGCTTGTTGCTGAGGTGAAGGGAGAGAGAACTAATACCTTTACAGGCTTGAGTGCCTCTGACTACTCTTTCTGGGCTTCACAGTTAAACTACACCATGGAGAGCAAAACAGGGTCATGAAAAGCAGAGATAGGAATGTGTATGCTTATGTGCACACAGAAGCCTGGTGTTATCCCAGCTGCACTCTGGGGCTCACGTTGGGATGTAGTCTTGCTTTTTCAGCTCCATCCCTGCTCATCTCTCCTGTGGGCGTAGCTTCTAGATCATATAACTCAGAATTGGGGCCAGGGCCATGAAATAGATGGGCAGAGGCACATACACTGTGTTTTTTTTTTTTAAACACTTTATTGAGATATAATTCATATACCATGCAATTCACCTATTAAAGTATAATTCAGTATTTTTTAGTATAGTCATAGGGTTATGCAACCATCACCACAACCGAATTTTAGAACATTTTCATCCCCCATGAAAGAAACCCCGTACCCATTAACAATCACTCCCCATCCGTCTCTCACCCCCCACCTCACTCCCCTCAACCCCTGGCAACCACTAATCTACTTTCCATCTCTGTAGATTTGCCTGTTCTGGCCATTTCATATAAATGGAATCGTACAATACAGGGGTTTTTTGTGACTGGCTTCTTTCTCTTAGCATGATGTTTTTAAGGTTCATCCATGTTGTAGCATGTATCAGTACTTTATTGCTGTTTATTGCTGAGTAATATTTCATTGTAGATTCCATTGTATGGCTATATATCACACTTTATTTATGGGTTCATCAGTCGATGGACAAGTTTTTGTGTGGGAATGTTTCCAATTCTCTTTTAGGCATAACTAGGAGTAGAATTTTTGGATCACATGGTAGCTATATTTAACCTTTTGAGGAACTGCCAAACTGCTTTCCAAAGCAGCTGCCCATTTTGTATTCCTACCAGCAATGTTTCTCCACATCCTCACCATCAGTTGTTATTGCCTCATTTTTAAAAAAATTATTATAGCCATTCCAGTGAGTAAGAAGTGGTACCTCATTATGGTTTTGGTTTGCATTTCCCTGGTTAAAGATGTTGAGAATCTTTTCATGTGCTTACTGGCCATTTGTGTACCTTCTTTGGAGAAATGTCTGTTTAAAACCTTTGCTCATTTCTTTAGTAGGATTGTCTTATTACTGAATTATAGTAGTTCTTTATACAGTATATATACTAGATACTAGGCCCTTATCAGATGCATGATTTGCAAATACTTTCTCCCATTTTGTTGGTTGTTTGCAGCATAAAAGCTTTTAATTTTGATGTAATCCAATTCATCTATTTTTTCTTCTGTCACTTATGCTCTTGGTGTCATATCTGTGTACCCATTGCCTAAACCGAGCTCACAAAGATTTACTCCTATGATTTCTTCTAAGAATTTTACAGTTTTAGCTCTTACATTAAGGTCTGCGATCCATTTGGAGTTAATTTTGGTGTATGGTGGGTATAGGTATCCAGTTGTACCAGCACCATTTGTTGAAAAGACTATTCTTTCCCCATTGAATTGTCCCACTCCACCCTTTAAAACTTTTTGAGGAATGATGTATTTTAAGTACCCAGATCTTCAGTGTCCACCTCAGCGTATTCACATATGATGTGCACCCTGTGACCACCATCCAGATCAAGACGCGGAACATTCCTAGCCCACCAGAAGGCTCCCACATATCTCCTCCCAGTCATTGCTCCCCTTCAGAGAACACTACCATTCTGACTTCTAGTGCCGTACGTTGGTTTTCCTGTTGTTGAGCCTCATATAAATGGAACTGTACAGTATGTATTCTTTTGTGTCTGGTTTCTTTCACTGAACATTATGTCTGTGAGATTCAGCTATACGTATAGAGTGAGGGTATAATTTGTTTTTTTCTATTCTGTAGTATTCCATTGTAAGAATATATCTCAATATATTTATCCATTCTCCTGTTAGTGGACATTTGGATTGTTTCCAAGCTTTGACCATTATGAAGAAAGCTGTGGTGAACATTCTTGTACATGCCTTTAGGTGAACCTTGCACTCATTTCTGTGCAATCCTAGGTATTTCCTAGGATTGGAATTGCTTGGTCCTTGGGTAGGCATATGTTTAGCTTTAGTAGATACTGCACTTGTACTTAATATATACTCATTGGCAATATATGAGCATTTTAGTTGCTCTTTACCCTAGCCAATGGTGTTGCTAATCTTTTTAATTTTAGCCACTAGAATAGGTGTGTAGTGGTTTTAATTTTCATTTTCCTGATGACTAAAGATATTGATACCTTTCATTTGCTTATTGGTCATTTGATCCTCTTTTGTGGAGTGTCTGTTCAAGTTGTTATCTTATTCTTGAGTTGTGTGTGTTTTCTGCATTGATTTGCAGATGCTCTTTATATATTACAGATATAAATCTTTTATTGGAGAAAAAAGCAAATATCTTTTTCCAGTCTATGGTTTGCCTTAATGGTATTTTTTGCTGAACAGAAGTTCTTAATTTTAGTGATGTTCAACTTATCAATCTTTTTGTTTATGGTTTATGTGGTTTTTGTCCTGTTTAAGAAATCTTTTTCTACCCCACGGCTCTGAAGGTAGTCTCCTGTGTTTTTTTCCTAGAAGCATTAGTAATTTACCTTTCACAATTAGGTTCATGTTTTGTGATTAATTTTTGTGTATGGTGTAAGGTAGGAGACAAAGTTCATATTTTTCCATAAGGATATCTGATTGACCTACCGCCCTTTATTGAATATGACCATATAAATCATGTAGCTCTGTAAGTGTGGGTCAGACCCTTCGTATTTACTATTCTGAAGATGGCTTAAGCAAATCCTGAAGATTTACTTCCTGAAGATGAATGTTACAGAGCCCTGAAGGTTGTGACTAGGCAACTGCCAACCCATGCTGCAGGTCGAAGAAAGGCTTTGCAGCCCTGGCTCGAGCCAGAGGCAGAGTGAGGCCCCTGGGGATGGTGGCCGTGTGCCCCAGCAGGGCTCCACAGAACACCGTTGACCATGTTGAGTTCACTCCTGCCCAGGGTCTGGCTTCTGCTTTGCAGGCTCAGATATCCTGTCTTGCCAGGGGCCCAGAGCTATGGACAGGACAGCTAACTCATCAACAAAGCTCCTCCTCTGCCCACTGAGTTCTGACCCTCCGGCCTCCTTGCAGCTCCGTAGACAAAGCAAGCACCTTCCACCCTCAGGCTTTTATGTTTCCTATTCTCCCTTAACCAAGTGGTTTCGGTTCCTCATTGTTGTCTCAGCCTTCCCTGACCCCCATATCTTAACAAGCACCATCCCAGTGACTCTCTGTCCCCTTTATCTGCTTTTCTTTGTTTATAACACTTATCACTATGTGCACTAGTATATTATCTCTTTGTCTACTTGTTTATTTCCATCTTCCTTACTAGAATATTAGCTCTGTGATACGAAGGACCATGTATTTTCACTTATGTATTATCAGCACCGAGCACTGTACCTGGGAGAAAGTAGGCGTCAGTTAATAATAGTTCTTGAACTGTCAAGAGACTCTTGAGATACCAACTTGTAAGTTTACTTTGCAGAGTGCACCATCGAGTGGACAGGGTGGTCAGATCGCTCTGACCGGGGCAGGTTCCACCTCCTTGCTGGCCTCAAGGGAGTCTAGTGACTGGAGGCTTGCTTAGGGAACATGGAAGTGCTTGGTGCCAAGTCTAATGTGAGAACCTCAGATGCTGCCCCCTTCCTGTGTCTGTTTCCCAGGGGAGTTGTGAATTTATTCATTGATCCACACAGTCACTGCATACTGCTGTGTAGCCTGCCAGCTCACACAGGCCTGCTGGGCTCTCTGCCTGTGCATAGTGCCAGGCTGTGCCCTGCATGTCTGGCCCTGCATGTCTGCCCCTGCAGTCCTCATCTTTCTATGCTTCCATCACTTAGCCATGTGCTCTTTATTTAACACTATTTTGGGGGTGTGTTGGGGCCACTGTCAAGTTTTATGGCTCTGAGAACCATTCAATCTTTCTTTAAAAAATTTTTTAAATTCATTGAACACAAAGAACCTACTATGAGCCAAGCCACCATGCTAAGTGCTCGGGGTACAGTGATGGAACAGCCCTGCACTATGGGGACAGACCCTAGATTAGACAAATAAGTTTCCACATCATAATGACACTTGTGCTGAGTGCTGGGAAGGAGAGGTGCGGGGAGTGGGAGAGCTCTGGAGGGTGACTGCATGTCCAGGAGCTGGGCGGTGTGAGTTGGGTTCACAGTTTAACTCCCAGAAGGCAGTCTGAGTTTTAAGTCTTGGTCCTAATCACTGTTCCCATGGACCACCTGCCCATGCATGTGGTCCCTTCCCCCAATTATGGGTACAGGCAGTCTGTCCACTGAGGACAGACTAGACAAAAAGTCCAGTCCTTCTGACAGTGGTCCAGGGACCTGGCATCTTGCTCCTCAGTCAGACTTCTCTCTGGGATTCAGCTGTTGTATACAGTGTTGTGATACCTCTAGTAACTCAAGGTGGCCATGCTCTGTCTTGGGTCCCTGGTGGCAGGTGCAGCTCCAGTGTAGATCTTTGGTTAGTGGTGATTTCCCCCCACTGCTAAAGGGACAGGGAACTAGGCAGATGTGGGCCCTCAGCGAGCAGGCAGAAGGCAGGTGGCAGGAAGAAGGGAGGGAAGAGGGAAACAGTGGTGCTCACGCACAGGCTCTCATACTTTCTCCTGCCCATCCCCCTGGGGGAGGACACACAGCCTCAGAGCTCTGTTCACACTGGAGTGCAGAAGCTCCAAGGAACCTACATTCCCACTGTTTTTCCCTGTCACTTAAGAGAGCAGAAGGTTTTCCCTAGAGTATCATTTCCTGGTGGCTGATCTGTGGTCAATGGACTGTGTGAACATTTCCTAATAGTCTCTCTCATCAACGGAGAGATAAGCCTCCCCACTGAACATCCATAATCTTAAAATTCACATTTGTTACTGTATGTTAAACACATTTAGATAGTCAAGATTTATTCCCTCTTCTTTTATGACTCTGAGCCAGGCACTTTTGGTGGAGATACCAAGAAAAATAACCGTTCCAGACAGCCTTGTAGGAGCTAGGGTGGGGAAGCACAGAATCTTATGGGATCCTGGTTGGGGCCCGGCCCAGCTGGGGGCAGAAGAGGGTATGGGCTTGGGGTGGGTGAGAGAAGCTTCCAGGAGGAGGTGATGGATGACCCCTGAGCTGAGTCTTAAGGGACAGTGATCTCTCCCATCAGGGCTATTAGCGGGGCTGGGGCTTACCAATTTCCCAGGTGTGCATGCGGCTGCTGGCATAGCCATGTGGCAGCTGGGAGCTGTTCCTCCGCCTGTTTTCCCTGGGAGTCCCTGGCCTTGATGGCCTAGGCAGGCTTTGTTCAGAATCCAGTGTTGCAGGTGATGCATAGTAGCCATCCTGACAGACACATCGTCCCATCACCGGCAGAAGGAAGCACCTGCCAATTCTGAGGGCCCCATGGAGGAGGCCCTGGGGGCCCAGTTCTGTGAGGCCCCCCCAAATGCCTGAATCAAAACTCACAGACTTTTCATTCTGAAGGCTCCTATGTATACATGATAAATTAAATAAATTTATATCTTTTTCTCCTGTTAAAAAAAAAAAGAACTCACCACCATTGGCTTAAGGAGTCTTGTAGCATTAGAATGAATTAAGCCATCCAAACCAACCCTCGTGGGGCAGCCCAAGCCAAACTCCTTTTCCCTGTCTACACAGCAAGGAGCACAGCCTTGATTTAGGAGTTGGAAATGGCAATGTCAGGGTGAAGTTGATGGCACTTAACAAAACAGCTGGGCTGGCCCCACCCCTGTGACTCATTTCCTCTGTGTAGACAGCCATGTAGGGTGGCCCAGCCAGCTTCCTCGCCTCCGCTCTTCCATGTTTAGACACAGAAAGTCAGGGAGGACTTGAAATAGTGGAAAAAAGGGACTAGAATCCATTTCCACAAGCCCACTGACCCCAGACACCCCCCTCTTCCCCCTGCCAGTGAGCAACTTCAGACTCAGTAAGAGCAACAGAAGGGAGGGGGCAGGCCTGGCTGCCTGGGGTCTCAGGGGCCAGCACTGAAGTGGGGAGCAGAGGCAGAGGTGGCTGGCAAGGACCCTGAGTCCTGCCCACCAGGCCTCCCTCACCTCAAACCCTAAAGCAAGGCCAAAAAAGCCTATGTGCTGGGACTGCTAGATATCCACATGCAGAGGGATAAAGTTGTATCCCTTCCTTACACCTTACACAGACATTGACTCAAAATGGATCAGAGACCTAAATGTAAGAACTTAAACTATAAAGCTCTTAGCAGGAAAACATAGGAGTAAATCTTTGTGCCATTGGGTTTAGGTGATGGTTTCTTGGATATAACACCAGGAGCACAGACAAAAAATAGATAGGTTGGACTTTATCAAAATTAAAAACTTTTGTGCTTCAGAGGGTACCATCAAGAAAGTGAAAAGACAGTTCACAGAATGGGAGAAATTATTTGCAAATCAGATATCTGATAAGGGTCTAGTACTCAGAATATATAAAGCACCCTTACAACTTGTATTAGTTTCCTAGGGCAGCCATAACAAAGCACCATAAACTGCATGGCTTAAAACAACAGAGATTTATTCTCTGATAGTTCTGGAGGCTAGAAGCCCCAAGTCCAAGTCCAGATGTCAGCAGGGTTGGTTCCTTCTGGAGATTCTAAGGAAGAATCTGTTCCATGCCTTTTTCTTAGCTTCTGGTATTGCTGGCAGTCCTGGGCATTCCTTGGCTTGTAGACACATCACTCCAGTCCCTCCCTCTGTCCTCACATGGCGTTGTCCCTCCGTGTCTCTGTCTTTGCTTAGTGTTCTCCTCTCTGTGTGTGTCTTTTCTCCTCTTCTTATAAGGATGTCAGTCATACTGGATGAAGGGCCCACCCTACTCCAATATGACCTTTTCTTAACTAGTTAAATGTGCAAAGACTCAATTTCCAACTAAGGTCACATTCTGAGGTACTAGGGGTTAGGACTTCAACATATCTTTTGGGGGGACACAATTCAATCTGTAACAGCTCAACAACAAAATGACAAATAACCCAATTTTAAATTGGGCAAAGGGGCCAGGTGTGGTGGCTCACGCCTATAATCCCAGTACTTTGGGGGACCAAGGCGGGAGGATTGCTTGAGCCCAGGAGTTTGAGGTTGCAGTGAGCTGTGACAACGTCACTACACTCTATTCTGGGTGACAGAGTGAGACCCTGTCTCAAACAAATAAATAAATAAAGTAGGTTTTTTTAAAACTTGAAAACAACAACAAAAAAAACCTCAACGTCTGTCTTTACTTCTTTCTCAACAGAAAAGCAAGAGCTGGATCTCAGAAGATGACTTCTACCGGCCTCCCCAGGAGCAACCCCCAGAGGGTGCTTCAGATTGCTCTGTAGCTTCTTCCAGACGGCCTCCAGAGTCAAGGCCTGGTCTCCACAGGCATTTTTCTCAAGGACCAAGAAAAAGCTGCTCCCTGGGGGCATTAGACAAAGTGTGTGTGCCTTCCCCAGGAAGCAGGAAAACCAAGGCAGCCCCAGTGCAGGAGCATAAGAACTTCTGGGTGGTGCACCGGAGGCAGATGGGTAGGTGACCCTCGGGTCCCAGGTGGGCCCCATCTTCAGAAAGCAGCTCTAAAGTCCTGTTTTCCATGACCAAACGGGTGGTGTGTTCTCACAAGAAAAACCTCATCCCAGAATGTATTAATGAGAAGCACTCATGCTTAGTAATTCAGGAATGCATTTTAGGAAAAGTACTATATTTTCTTATAAAATCTTCATAAAGATAATGCTCAAAACTGCCTACAGAGTACAAAAATACTGTTTCATCTATGGAAACAGAAAATATTTTCCCTGAAATTATTCTATAAAACTTATGATTACAGAGAACTCTTGATTGTATCTGTAGCTCAGAGCAAACCCAGCCCTAGAAGCCCTAGGTGTTTTAACTTATCCTTCCAAAGGCCTTTGTCTTAGATGGTTTATTTAACAGTTCTGGTGGGGTTGATCAGATCTGCTATTTGTTTAGTGTCCTCCATGTGCTGTTTATGTGAGGCCAGTTTGATCCCCATACCCTGTGAAATTCCAGAAAGCGTTAAGTAACTATATCCTAATTTTTCTGTAACCTTCATAATAGGTTTCCTCTTCAAAACAAACAAACCAAAAACGTGTGCCCTAGTCTGTCTCCTTTCCTCATTTTCTGTTTGCAATGACCCAACAGAGAATCCTGCCCAGTTCTCGGGGCCCTGGTTTAGGCAGTGTGGGAGAGGCTGGTCTCCAGACTGGCTTCTATTAGGTTGGTCCTTCAGCCCTTGTGCTGGCTGCAGTCTCTAACCATGCCAGAGAAGGTGTGCTTTATGCCTAGGCCATCGGGTTCCCTGGGGGGTAGGAAACCCTATACAATAGTTTGAAATCCCCGAGGCTAGTCCAGGCTGGGAGAGAGAAAATTGTGTATCCTTTGGACACCCTTGTCAGTGGCAGAGCCCTGGGGAGCGGGGAGCATTGAGCAGTGTGTGGGCGCACAGGCCTGGCTTATTCATTCATTTAGCAAATATTTACTGAGTGTCTGTGATGTGCTAGGCATTGTTCTAGGTGCTGGGGACACAGCAGGAAGCAAAGCAATGTCCCTCTCTTCATGGGATTTGGGGGGAGACAGGAAATAAGAAAATTAAGAAGTAAGTGTAGAGTATGTCCAGGTGGTAATTGCTTTGGAGAACAACAACTCAGGGAGTATCAAGGTGGAGAGTGCACCATTGCACCTAGGGCGGCCAGGGAAGCCCCCACAAATAAGATGACATTTGAGGAAATGTGACGGGGAGGAAGGGAGGCACCAGGTGATCTGTACATTTCAAGCAGGGAGTACAAATGCAAAGACTTCGCTCTGGGAATGTGCTTGACATGTCCAGAGAAGAGTGGAGACCAGGGTGGCTGGAGCAGAAGAGATGGTAGAGGGGTGCTGGTGATGAGGTCAGAGTGATGGGGCCAATGGGCTTCTGCTTTGAGGGACATGGCAGCCACTGCAGAGTTTTGGGCAGAGGGAC
Organism: Daubentonia madagascariensis; assembly: GCA_023783475.1. NCBI lineage: Eukaryota > Metazoa > Chordata > Mammalia > Primates > Daubentoniidae > Daubentonia > Daubentonia madagascariensis. Next base: position 18,042,934 of record JAKFHU010000487.1, read on the forward strand.
ATGCTCTGACTAACCTTTTGATCAAGTCATTGTCACTGGGAGGTAGGGGTGGGCCTGGTAAGAAGTGAGGTTCTGCATGTGTGTTGAAGGTAGAGCCACCAGAACTTGCTGACATCAGTGCAAAGGAAAGAGAATCTAGGGTAACTCCAAGGGTTTTAGCCCAAGCAACTGCAAGGATGAATTTTGCCATTTTATGAGATGAGGAACATTAGGGAAGATACAGATTTGCAGTGGGAGACTTGGGGATTCATTTTGGATGTGTCCACTTTGAGGTGCCTGTTAGACCCACGTGGAGCAGGTGGATACATGAATCTCAAATTCAAGAGCAAGATCTAGGCTGGAGGTAGCAGTTGAGGAGTTATTGGCATAAAGCCCTGAGAGCAGGTGAGATCAGCTAGGAAGGGGGTGTCCGCAGAGAAGAGAGGAGGCCCCGGGACTGAGCTCTGGGCGCCAGCCCTGGGAGGGCAGGGGGAGGAGGAGCAGACGAGGGGGACGGAGGGGAGATGAGGGCTGGGGAGGGGCCTTTGGGTTTGGCAATGAGGAGGACATTGCTGGCCGTCCCAGGAGCAGTTTTCAGTGGAATGAGGGGACAGTGCCTGATTGGAGCAGGTTCAAGCAGGAATGGGAGCAGGGGGGGTAGAGGGAGGAGTTTCCACACCTCCTTAAGCAGTTTTTCTGTAATGGGGCTCAAGGAACAGGTGGTAACTAGAGATGTGAGTGGAGATAGAGGGTTTCTAAAGATGGGAGGGACAACAGCTTGTTTGTGTGCTGATGAGAATGGCCCAGTAGAGAGGGGAGAAAAGGGTGACACAGGAGGGAGAGGGAGAATGCTGGTGAGATGTCCCTGTCCTCAAGTAGGTGGCGGGGGGACCTCCTGCACAGATGGGGAGTTTGGCCTCACGCAGAAGTGACAGGAGGGAAGGGGTGAGTGTGGTGAGCGGGGCATGTGGAGGTAATCTTTTGAGTTCTTTTATTTGCTCAGTGAAATACAAGAAGCAAGGTCAACTGCTAAGGGTGAGGATGGGGCGGAGGCACTCAAAAAATATCCCCATCTGGCTTTCAGAATCCCGTTTGACAGTGCCCCACATCTGGCCCTTGTTCTGGGGGCAGTCACTGTGTGCACATCCACCGCAGGACATCAGGCACCAGAGGCTGCCTTGGGCAGTAAAGGGACAGGCCCATAGTCTGACATGTCTCTTTCTGCCTCCAGGGCTGTCGAACCCGTTCCGGGGTCTCATGAAGCTGGGCACAGTGGAGCGGCGGGGGGCAATGGGCATCTGGAAAGAACTCTTCTGTGAGCTGTCCCCACTGGAATTCCGCCTCTACCTGAGCGTCGAGGAGCGCACCTGTGTGGAGAACTGCTCCCTGCTGCGCTGTGAGGCTGTGGGGCCGGCCCACAGTGATGGGCGCTTCGAGCTGGTCTTCTCTGGCAAGAAGCTGGCTTTGCGCGCCTCCTCCCAGGATGAAGCCGAGGACTGGCTGGACCGGGTGCGGGAGGCCCTGCAGAAGTTCCGGCCTCAGCAGGAGGATGAGTGGGTAAACGTCGAGTACCCAGACCAACCTGAGGACCCCTCTGAGGTGCTCCAGGATGGCCACCCCTCTCACTCAGACCTGCTCTGGGAGCCTGTGACCCTCCAGGGCACTCAGTTTGACTGGTCATCTGCCCAAGTTCCAGAGCCAGACGCTATTAAGGAGTCCCTTCTGTACCTGTACGTAGACAGGACCTGGGTGCCATATATTTTTTCCCTGTCCTTGGAGTCTTTGAAATGCTTCCGCGTGAGAAACAACGAGAAGATGCTAAGTGACAGCCACGGCATTGAGACTATCCGAGACATCCTGCCAGACGCAAGCCTCGGGGGCCCGTCCTTCTTTAAAATCATCACGGCCAAAGCTGTCCTGAAGCTGCAGGCTGGGAATGCTGAGGAGGCTGCCCTGTGGAGGGACCTGGTCCGCAAGGTCCTGGCGTCCTACTTGGAGACAGCTGAGGAGGCAGTGACACTCAGCGGGAGTCTGGATGAAAACTGTCAGGAGGTGCTGAAGTTTGCCACCCGGGAGAATGGCTTCCTCCTGCAGTACCTAGTGGCCATCCCCACGGAGAAAGGCCTCGACTCTCAGGGCTGCTTCTGCGCAGGTGCCGACTTGCTCTCCTGCCACCCCCAGCCTGCCGGCCTCACTCTGCCTACTGCGGGGTCCTGATTTAGGCTCTCCACCCTTCCCGTGCCCCCACCCCCACCCCGAGTGCCCCATCCCTCCCCTGGGATGGGGCAACATATGAGGCTTGTCCTGCGGCCTCTGTTCTGCCCCAGCACCCACAAGGGCCAGTGCTCGTGCTCACAGGCAGGGGGCCCTGCTCTCCTTCCCTCTCCCGCCCCCTCCTGCTGGTGCGTCTGACGTGCAGTGGCAGCTGTGCTGCCTGCAGCTGCTCTGGGAGTCCCACCCCACTTCGTTTTGTTATTACTGTTCTGTTAAATTCTTTCAGAGCAGGGGCATGGTATCCTTCCGAATGTTTCTGCATGCTTTTGCAAGTGGACACAATTTTTTAAATTACAAAACGAGCTCATGCTATTCAGTGCTGTCCAATAGAATTTTCTGTGATGATGAAAATGTTCTAGATCTGTACTATCCAGTGCCATAGCTATGAGCCACATGTGGGCCTTAAAATGTGGCTAGCATGACTAAGGAACTGAATTTTCCATTTACATTTATTTGAATTTAAAGGGTTATATGTGGCCCATGGCCACTGTATTGGACAGCACAGCTGTATATATCGTTGACCCTTGAATAACACAGGGATTGGGATACTAACCTCCCTGCCCCTGGTGCAGTCAAAAATTCACCAGGTGAATTTTTTTTTTTAAGAGACAGTTTTACTCTGTCACCCAGATTGTTGGAGTACAGTGTCACCATCATAGCTCACTGCAGCTTCCAACTCCTGGGCTCAAGTGATCCTCCTGCCTTAGCCTCCCGAGCAGCTGGAATTATGGGCATGTGCCACCACACTCAGCTAATTTTTAAATTTTTTGTAGAGATGGGGTCTCACTATGTTGCTCAGGCTGGTCTTGAACTCCTGGGCTCAAGGAGTCCTCCTGCCTCAGCCTCCCAAAATGGTGGGATTACAGGTGTGAGCCACTGCGCCCAGCCCATGTATACCTTTTGACTCCCCAAAAACTTTACTAATAGCCTACTGTCAGCCAGAAGCCTTACTGATGGCATAAACAGTCGATTAACATGTATTTTGTATGTTATATGTATTATATACTGTATTCTTACAATGAAGTAAGCAGGAGGAAAGGAAATGTTGCTAAGAAAATCTTAAGGAAGAGAAAATATATTTACTGTTCATTAAGTGGAAGTGGATCATTATAAGTGTCATCATCTGCACAGTGAGCAGGCTGAGGAGGAGGAGGAGGAAGAGGGGGTGGTCTTGCTGTCTCACGGTGGCAGAGGTGAAAGAAAATCCACATATAAGTGGACCTGCACAGCTCAAACCCATGTTGTTCAAGGGTCAACTGTATATTGTTGTGCAACTTGGTTTTTTTCTACTTAATAATACATTATGGATATGGTTCCAAGTCAGCACACCTGCCATATCATTCTCATCATCAAATCTAATACTTCTGTGCCAGGCTCTGGGTCAGAGGCTTTATTTGGATTATCTCATTTAATCCTCACGACAAGCCTGTAGAGATAGGCGCTGCTATTATCTTTCTTTATAGATGAGGAAACTGAGGCACACAGCTGGTAAGTACCTTGTCTTGGGTTCACACAGCTAGTAAGTGGCAGAGGAAAAATCAGGACCTTGATGGTTGAGCCCCAGAGCCTGTGCTCGTAGGCAGGACCCCAGAGGGCCTCCCACCCTTATGTCATTCAAGGCTGCATGATGTCCCCCTGCCCACATTCCATTGCTACTCTTCCCGCTCCCTGCCATCCAGGGGGAGGTGGCATCTCCATCACCATGGTGCCCTCAGGTGGCCTGTGAGGAGGTTACCCTTCTGCAGAAGGCCAGAGCAAGAGGCTGAGGCTTGGTTTGGGAGCTGTCCTGTTGGGGTAGAATGGAGGGTAAGCCTGCTTCGAACATGTAGAAGGAAGTGGCCTGTGGTTGGCCCCTGGAGGATGGGAGAAGCTAGGCGGAGCAGAGCTTCCTGCAGAAAACACCTGCAAGCCAGGGTTCAGCCTCACCACCACCCGCCCCAGCACTCACACTTTGCTCTGTGGGGGCTAGGCTCGGAGGTGGCCAGGACTCCAGGGTTTGTGAGGAGTGGTTCCCCACCTGTGGGCATGAACCCTGCAGGACAGCTCTCACCATGGCTGCCAGCAGGACCGTGCATGACACCGAGGAGCTTGGGCTTCCTTTCCACCTAGCATGCACAGCTCAGTGGCCAGGCAGACACTGACCACAGGTATCTGGGTTGTATTTCATAGTTTGCAGGGCATTTTTAGAACCTTGCCTCGTTTATAAACTTTGTAATAACCCCACAAAATAGCTGGTAGTCACTGAATTGTACAAACTCTGAAGTGAAACCTTGAAAAAATGAGGTGAAGGGCAGGATGAGGTGGCTGGTAAGCAGAAGGGCCGGCCCTCTGGTCCCAAGGCCTGGGGGAGGCACAGCATGTGTTCAGGATTTGATTTGGGCCTTAGCTTTTTGCCCTGAGCACACCCTACTCCCACCCCACCCACCCACTGTGGAGGGACCCCCAACCAAGGAGGCTGAAGCTGGCCCTGCCCCACTGTCCTGAGGTATCAGGCAGCTCTGGGTTTAAGCTGGCACCAGGCCATGTGCAGACTGCCCTTCCCGAGGCCAGCCCCGTCTCCCCAGCTCCTTCACTGTTTGCCAAGGCCCCGGCATAACTGCTTCCACCCCGTTGGAGGGGTGGACCTAGGGGAGGCTGGCATTACTGAACTGACCGTGGAGACATTGAGCACAGACAGCTAGGGGTAATGGAGCAGAAAGTGGGCTTTGGAACCAACCAAACCCAGATTTGAATGCCAGCCATGCCACTTAACCGTTGTGTGACCAGGCAGGTTTCTTAACATCTCTGAGGATCAATTTCTAGAGCTGTAAGATGACAATGGTAATTCTTACAGAGTGTTATTGTAAAGATTGATTAATAGGGCTGATTCTGAGTGGTGGAAATATGGGTGATGACTATTTTTATTTTCCTTTAAAAGAAAATTGTGGCTGGGTGTGGTGGCTCACGCCTGGAATCCTAGCACTCTGGGAGGCCGAGGCGGGAGGATTGCTTGAGCTCAGGAGTTTGAGACCAGCCGAAGCAAGAATGAGACCCCGTCTCTACCAGAAATAGAAAAAATTAGCCGGGCATGCTGTAGTCCCAGCCACTCGGGAGGCTGAGGCAGGAGGGTCGCTTGAGCCCAGGAGTTTGAGGTTGCAGTGAGCTACGATGACACCACTGCACTCTATCCAGGGTGACAGAGCCAGGCACTGTCTAAAAAAAAAAAAAAAATTAAATTAAATAAATAAATAAAAGGAAATTAACCAGCCGGTCTTATCACCATAGTAGCTACCATGTTACTAGGAGCTGACTCCAGCCCTGCCACTCACCCACCACCCTTCTCCCCAGGCTGCTCCCGGCAGATCGGCTTCTCCTTCGTACGACCCAAGCTCTGTGCCTTCTCTGGCCTCTATTACTGTGACATCTGCCACCAAGACGATGCCTCGGTGATTCCAGCCAGGATCATCCACAACTGGGACCTCACCAAGCGCCCGGTAAGTCTCGAGCCCAGCCTGCCAGGGCCACACAGGGCTGCTGAGGAACAGAGGAGTGTCCCTTCCTTGCTGCTGCTGTTTATCTGTTTGGAAGAGTTTGGCTGGAGGGAAGCCAGTGTTGGTGGTTCAGGCACAGTGATGTGGGAGAGCTAACCAAGATAAAAGCTTGGTACCTGTCCACAGCCGCTGGGCAGAGCCCTATCAATGCCTGCCTTGTTCCCCAGGTGGGAGTCTGAGGATGGTCCTCTGCAGCAACAGACAAAACTGTTTAAGGGACCAGCAACTAGATGGATGGATGGATGGATGGATGGGAAGGAAGGATAGATTAGATATATATCCTATCTATATAGGACAGACAGATGGATGGGTAGGTAGATGGGTGGATAGGCTGGCTGGCCACCTGGCTATACCCCTTGGTGTCAGTCTTGCCTTTGCAAACCCTGTGAAGCCCAGGTGACTGCATTGCCCTGCAGGCCCTGCATGGGCTTACTTATTTCATGTTTTTAAAGAGCACTTTTTCTGGAGCTCCCCTCATTATTAAGACAATACATGGTTATTGTTTAACATTTTTAAATTACAGAAAAGCCCAAAGACAAATCAAAATTATGTGTCATAGCCCAGAGATAATCACTCACATTTCAAGGTATACCCTTTTCTGTGAGCTTATTTACATATGCATCTATTTTTTATACAGTTAGGATCACACGGGCCTTATACCGCTTTATAACATGCTTGGTTCACTTAATATCATATCTTAGGTACTTTTTTACGTTTGACAAATGCTTTTGAGCAGGATGTATTCCAAGTTTTTCAGGCTTTCCTCTCCTCCGGCTGAGCTTAGCCACTTTTCTGTCTGTGTTACCACAAGCAAATTCACTTTCGGTTCCTCATCTGTAAAGGGGGTTGTAACAGTGTCTGTCGGGTGTTGGGAGGACAGGTGTGGCAGGGTGCATCTGGCACTCAGGACAGTGTCCTTTCCCTCCCCAAGGCCTGCCACACCTCCTGCCCTGAATCCCCTTGGTCAGGGTCTGCCCCAAGGGGCGCAAACTTGGCTTTCTTCCAAAGGCACAGATTTCGACTAGGACAGACACAGAAACATGAGAAAGAAGCTGCGGCTGTTTAGGCTTGGTGTGTGGATATATCCTCATCAGAGGGTAGGGAGGGGACTCTGAGTCAGTTCCACCCCAGCCTCTACCTCCCTGGGGAGGGGAAACCCCAAAGAAATTGGCTTCATTTGGGGTTTTTTGTTGTTTACCTCATCCCTGCCCCTGCCCTCAGTGTTAAATATTTAACTAACTGTATAAAGAAAATTAAATATTAAATAGTATGTACAATTAAAATATAAAATAAAATATTAAATAAAAATTACCAAAAATGCAAAGAACCCTTTGACCATAAAACACATTCGCTGTTTACAAGACCCTGATACTTCTGTTGTACCGTCTCCTTATTCATTACTGTAATCCTTGTACCACTTCCTTTTTCTAACTAGAAAATCACATTACTTTTCTAGGCATATCTGAGATCAGGAAATTCCTAGCTCCCTCTCAGAGATCACTGGCCTGAAAGACAGGAAAATTCAAAACAGAAAGTAGCTGGCCCACAGGTTTGGGGCCTCATTGTTCACTGTCACTGCTTCGGCTGACCCACTTGTGCTGAGGCCTGGCTGGCACTTGGCAGGGTGTCAGCCCAGGCCTGGGGCTTCTTTCTGTGTCTCCTCCATTCCCACAGGGTAGGAAGAGCCCCCAGGGAGCACGAAGCTCCTGCCCATCAGCAGCGCTTGGCAGTGTGCAGCGCACATTCCTGTGTGTTATTTCATCTGAGCCTCACCCAAGGCCTGGGGCTGAGTCACGGGAAGAGCTGGGCCAGGGCTGGAGAACAGCAGTGTGACCTAAGTCACCAGGGGAGTTTGCCCTTGGGCTGCCCCTAGCTGAGGGGCTGGTACCTCACAGCCCTGGGATACAGGAAAAGAAAGGGTCATCCATTGCTGGGGGAGGTGAGAGATGCTGGTGGAGCTGGGAGATGAGGCCAGAGGTCTTCCCAGCCCCTGAATACAGGGGCAGGTCTCCTGAGGGCCTGTTAAGTCCCCCAACACTCAAGGGGGAAGCAGGGCTACTCCAGGCACTCACACAGCTGCTGACAGCCGCACACATTTACTGAGGATGTGCTACATGCCAGGCCCTGTGCAAGAAGCTCATGTGGATGACCTCTGTTAACCTAAACCCAAAATAGTGAGAAACCCATGAGAAAGGAGCCCCAGTCCTGTGTAGACCCTGGCAAGTGCCAGCCAGGCCTCAGCATGAGTGGGTCAGCTGGAGCAGTGACAGAGAACAATAAGGCCCCAAACCCACAGGCCCTGGGTGCTTTTATTTTCCCCATTTTACAGATGACGAAACTGAGTCACAGGGAGGGTAAGTTTCACAAGGTCATACAGGCAGGAAGTGGTGGAGGCAGGATTCAATCTGGGTCTGACTCCAGAGCTGGACTCATAACCACTACACAGTGGTCCACCATGGGGGACATCTCAGCTCCTCGGTTCTTATCACACAATGTGGACACTGCAGGGGACAGGGACTTCTCCTTAGTGTGGCAGCCTGGTGTTCAGAGACAGCACCTCAGCTCAGGCCCGGGCCCCGCTTTCCACAGGCAGGTTAGATAAGCCACTTTAGCTTCTCTGAGCCTGTTTCCTCATCTATAAAATGGGGACACCTTCCCTCAGGGGTTGTTCTGAGGGTGAAGGGAGGATGTGGCCAAGGTCCCTAGCCCAGTGTTTAGCAAATAGTAGGTGCTCAATTATTGGTATTGGTATTGGGGTCAGGACCAAGGGTAGAACCTTCAACACCCTAACAGTTGGGAGGGGCTGAGGTTGGTCACTCAACTCCACACAGAGGCACGGGAGTCCTGGTTTTTGTTGCCGGGAGAGCTGGAGGAGCTCAGGGGAGCCTCTTGCTGTGTCTGGTCTGCGGCTTCCTATGGCTGGAGCCTGACTCAGACCAGACACCTGGTTCCTGAGTCAGGGCCCAGAGGGGAGCGCCTGTTTCCTTTAGGCAGGAAAATGGGGCTGGGAGGACAGGAAAGCATGGGGAGGGACAGTGACCAGGGCGGCCCTCCTCCGTCTCAGCAGGCCGGGGAGGGGCAGCTACCATTAGGGGGTGAGCGGGTTTGGGAGTCAGATAAACTGGGTTCAAGTCTTAACTGTACCATTTATGAGCTGTGTGGCCTTGGCCAACTCACTTCATCTCTCTGAACCTGTTCCTCATCTGTAAAACGAAGATAGTACTTCAGGTGAATGAGTAGGTAACGCGGTGCCCAGCCCAGAAGTACTCACTGAACAGCCTTTCTTCCCCACCCCGATGCCCGGTGGCCCCCAGGTCTGCCGGCAGGCCCTCAAGTTCCTGACGCAGATCCAGGCCCAGCCCCTCATCAACCTACAGCTGGTGAACGCATCCCTGTACGAGCACGTGGAGCGGATGCACCTCATTGGGAGGAGCCGGGAGCAGCTGAAGCTCCTAGGGGATTACCTGGGCCTGTGCCGGAGCGGCGCCCTGAAGGAGCTGAGCAAGAGGTGAGCATGATGCGGGTAGGTGTGTGTACGTGCATGCACACGCATGCAGGGGGCCCGTGCCCGAGGCAAGGCATCCACTTGGGAGAAATGCCAGGGCCGGGTGGAGATCTCCTTTCCATTGGGCTTAGGAGATTACCATATCCTTTGGGGATGGTTTTGGGGTTTTGTTCATATATTCACTTGTTCAATCAAAATTATTTATTGAGGACATACTAAGTACCAAGCACTGGGCTAGGGGTTTGCGATACAATGCTGAGCAAGGCAGAGCCGGGTCCTACCCTCTGGAAGCTTCTGGTCTGGCAGGGAAGGCAGATGAATAAGCTGGCAACTCCAACCAGGGGTGAGGGCTGGGAGAGAGAATTAGGATGCCCTGGAAGCACAGAGGTGAGACAGCCAGCCCAGATCAGAGGAGGGCAAAGTGGGGGAGACTTCCTGGAGGAAGTGACTTCTAAGGTGAGACATGAAAAATGAGTAGGAATTAGGAAGGGGAAGAGAGGGGGAAAGGGTGTTCCAGACAGAAGGAATGGCATGTGCAGGCCATGAATAAAGGCACCATCTGTGGGAAGAGCAGGGAGCACTTTGGTTGGATCGAGGAGGGAAGTGGGGAGTGTGGTAAGCAGCAGGCAAGGGCCAGATCATGGAGGGCAGGGCCATGTCTCCTCCCCGTCCCAGCCAGTCCTCCATTCCATGGCAGCTTCCCTCCCAAAATTGTCCAAAGAATGCGAGATCAGGCGGGACCTTCAGGATGCCCTTCAAGAAGCTTCTTGGTACCCAGGGCCTGGTACCCTGGGGCCTTTGGTGCTCAGGGATGGGCTGTGTGCTGAGGTTCAGCATGGTCTTAGAAGGCCTTTCTGTGCCTGTCATAAACACCTCCTAGCCCTTGTGTCACAGCCCAGGCTCCAGCCTCTTGAGGGGCTGTGCTCTCCTGGGGCCTTCTGGAAGGCAGACCTCAGACCTCAGGTGGAAGATTGGTGCCACTGCCAGCACGGGCTTCGTGTCTGCCTTTGCTGGGCTTCTGGGGACTTGGACTAGCTCACAAGCCCCTCCAGGTTCCCCTGTCCAGCCTCCCCTCCCCACAGGGCTGGCACACAGAGCACCCATCTGAAGGGCACCTCCTCCATCCTGGCTGCGGTTCTTCCGGAGCCACACCTGCAGTGGTCCTCAGGGCCAGGTGTGCCCAGGGCAGGCCCCCTGGGGCCTTCAAGGAGGAGGTCCTGAGGGACCTTAGACTTCTCCCCTGGGAGGCTTTGCCCACCCAGATCATTAGCTGGATGACTGGGTCACCACCTCTTAGCAGGTGCTGACTCACTCCCAACCTTGGAGATTGCAGGACCCAGGGCTCCAGAGAGTCTGCCCTCCTGCCCCCCGACCAGGGTGGTGAAATCTCTTGGGTCAGGTGGGGCCTCGTCACCCTCCCTGGCCAAGGGGCCAGGCATCTGCAGAGACCTGCAGACCTGTGTAGACCAGGTGCCTGCAGGGTGGGTTCTGGGTGCCAGCCCCACTCAGCCATCCCCAGCCTGCTGAGATGGTTTATTCATCAAGTTTACTGACCTGTCTCTGAGCCGGCCTGTGCTGGGTGCCAGAGCCAGTCCTGCCTCTTTCTCCCTGGCCCTGCTGTTCACCCTTGGACAGCAGCACTGCACCCGCAGCCCCTGCCCAGCCCCAAACACGCTGCATGAGTCAGTGTAGTGGCTTTACTTCTTGGAGCACCATCTTTCCCATCTATAAAGTGGGCTAGTGGTCCCCGAGTTCCTGTGGCCTTCCTGAGTTATGGTGAGTGCCACATGAGGAGCTCAGAGTCTAAACCAAAGGTGGCCCTGGGTCAGCGTGGTGTGTGCCCTGAGGGAGGACACCTGACCCAGAGTGGCAGGGGTCTGAGGAGCTCACAGAGGAGATGGCATCTGAGCTAAGGGTTTGCAGATTCTTTTTCCTTTTAAAAAAAATATTTTTCTTCTTTACAAAGATAGTCTTCAAAGAGAAAGATATTTATAAAAGGGAATAAAGTAGACAGTTCCCATCACCCCTTCTGAAATCCTACCAACGCCTGCCTCTAGACCTCACTCTGTGGACACACATGTGGAGACAGTTGCCTCCACGCCAGTGGCATCGTGTGTATTGAACTGGGGTTTAGAAAAATTACTAAAGGGAAGAAAGGACAGGGGAGGGGCCTTTCCTGGCTTAGGGACCCGTGGTGGGAGGCAGGTGGGAGCGCAGCTCACCAGAGCTTGGAGGGCCCATGTGCCACACTGAGGCCTTGCCAGCGGGCAGCCATCAAAGGGTTCTGAGCATGGGACTGTGGTGTCTGTCCAGCAGTTTAGAAAAGACCCCTGTGGCAGCAATGGGGTACAGGCAGTGGAGGGGGAGCCTGGGAGGGCAGGTATGGCAAGGGGAGCAGGGAAGACTGGGCTGAGTGGGCCGGAGGGGAGGCCGAGCAGAAGAGAGGGTTGAGGCCTGGGCAGGTCTTGCATGTGGGAGCTGAAGTCAGAGAGGAGCTGCCCTGTGCTGGTGGCAGCAGCCTGGCCAGGCTCTCTGTCCCAGCAGGCCTGGGACATGTCTCCAAGGGCCAGAAAAGTCTCTGACAGTGTCCTCTCAGGCCTTTGGGAAGCAACCATCACAGAAATGCCCTACAGGGGTGTCCACCCACCAGACCTCAGGTGTTCCTCCCGACAGCCCAGGAGGGTGGGCAGAAGGGTGGCCAGGGCCCTTCGCGCCCCATCAACTTCATTGGTTATAGGAGCTAAGATGCAACCTTTCCCTCTGTCTTCTACTCTCTCCCAGAGAGCCCTGGAGATTCCTCTGGTCCCTTCCCCAGGCAGTCAGCCTCATGCCAGGGGACAGAGAAGGGTCTCCTCATTGTGTGGGTGGAGAAACTGAGGCCCAGAATAGGCGTGGAGTGTGCCCCAGTGCACGTGGGCCTCTCACCCCAGAGCCAGCTCTCTCGCCTCTGGCCTTCACTGAGCGTTGCAGAGAAACCAGTTGTAGGACCTGCTGAGAGTATGACAGGCCAGGCCCAGGGTACAGGGGCTCCCAAGGCTTCCATAATTGTGGGCAGAGGGCAGATGACAGAGAACTCTCCATCCAGATCAGCCCCACCCTGCCTGCCAGCTCAGGGCCAGCCTGTGTGTTTCCCTCACCCCCGACACCCTGTGTCTTCCTGGTGGTAAATGGCAGCCTCCTGTCCTCAGAAAGCTGGAAGCATGGTCACCTGAGTGGCTGGTTGGCAGCATTCTTACCCCATGGCCTGCCTGGCTGCTTGGTGGGACTCATCACCTCCACCCCCGATGGGGCTCCCCACAGACCACAGCTGAGGCCATCGGGGGGACATGGCCGAGCCCTGGGGGCCCAGACCCAAGGCTGGCACCATCCTGCCCCCCGATGTTTAGGGCATCCTAGGGCAGGTTCTCAAACATCGTGTGACATAGTGCATTCTCCCCCTGCCCCCACTACCCACGCACACACACAGCAAGGCCAGGCAGGTTTTGGACCAGGGGATTTTCGGCAGGTGTTTCCTCTCCATCCCTCAGGATGTGACCAGCGGGATCCCGGCCATTGGTGTGGTGGAAACTAGAGCTGAGTTGATGGCTGAGCCCTGGCCCTCTGCTCCCCCCTACCCCCCAAACAGGATCTGCCATGCTTAGGACACATCTCGGTTCCTCTCACGTAGCAGTGAAACCAGAGAGGAATGTCTGTTCCTCGGCTAGACCAGGAGCTACAGGAGGGCAGAGGCCACATCCCGATCATTTCTGCCCCCAGCTCTGTGCCTGATGTGTAACAATGGCAATAATTACAGCAGCTGACATCTACGGGCACTCAACAGGCAGCCAGATGCCTGCGTTCAAACTCCAGCTGTGCCACTAACTGGCTGTGTGACCCCAGGCAAGTTATTTACCTTCTCTGTGTTTCCTCTTCTCAAAATGGGATTATAATAGCTCCAGCCTCAGGATTATTGTGAGGATCAGAGGACTAAATGAATGAATACATATAAAGCTCCTAGCCCAGTTCCTTGTATAAGTGTTAACATTCATCATTGCCCTCATTATTACTAATTATGTGATTACTATGTGCCAGGCACTGTGGCAGATGCTTTAAATAAATACATCATTTAATCCTCAAAACAACTCCATTTTTCAGGGTAGGAAACCTGAGGTTCAGAGAGTTAAGTAACTTGCCCAAGGTCCCAGCAGCTGGTTAGTTACCTTGAAGTCCAGGTCCTGCATCCAGGCAGCTGACTTGTGCCCTTAGCCACTGCCCCACCCAGGCAGGAGGTGTCCGTGCCTGGCTAGCAGTGCTACGGGAATAAAAACAAACAACTCAGGTTGGCCCAGGTCTTGGAAACCCTTCTAAACAATCTCTTGTGTTTTCTTTGAAGGCTTAACCACAGGAATTATCTCTTGGAGTCTCCCCACAGGTTCAGTGTTGCTGACCTCCAGCAGGTGAGACTGTCATGCTGCCCCTCCTACCAGGCCTCTCTAGAGGGACCTCATTCCTGAAGAAACCAGAAAGGGAGATGGGATGGGGGGTGCCTGTAGTTTACCAAGGCAAGACAGAAATCTTCAGCTTTTCTGCACCTCAGAACAGGTTGCCTTGCTGCCCCAGGCTTCCTGGGCGGTGACTGTGCCCCCTGCCCCCTGGAATACACAGGCACTCCAGCAAATCCCAGGGTACAGGGGCGAGAGTTTAGAATGCCCCTTTCCTCAAGGGAGGGTACAGTGGATTCGGGTCTCATCTGTAAATCCCATAACCCCCCAATGACCTCAGTGCACAAGGGCCGGATTCGGGGAGGTTTTCTTGCCCACGTGGGAATTGAGGGTAGAAGTCCTCCAGGCAGGGTGCCGTGGAGCCTCAGCACAGCTGCTGAAAGGCCTGGTGGCCTGCGCTTGCCCTCCTTAGATTGCAGAGGGGGTGTATGAAGGATTCCTCAAGGCCCTGATCGAATTTGCCTCCCAGCACGTCTACCACTGTGACCTGTGCACCCAGCGTGGCTTCATTTGCCAGATCTGCCACCACCACGACATCATCTTCCCCTTTGAGTTTGACACCACAGTCAGGTATGTGGGACACCAGCCAGCTGCCTTGGAGCCCCACCCCCCAACACCCACAGCCTGGTGGAGCGTCCTAGGGTGGCAGGCCCAGCTCTGTGGTGCAGAAGCACATTGGACATCTACTCTGTGCCTGTGCCAAGGGGTGGGAAATTGTCCAGGGCAGCCTGTGCCTGAGCAGTCATGCCACTGCGGTCTAGCTCAGGGGACGAGATGGACCCCCACAGGGCTCCACTGCTTCTACTGAGCCATCATCTTCCTAGAGAAGAGGTGGCTGCTGGCTCTCTGAGTGGGCCTCCCGGGGCCTCAGGCTGTGAATGGCTTGAGGAGGGTTTGACTGAGTTACTGCCCTGCAGTGTTGGCACAAGGCCTGGCACAGAGTGGGCACCTGGTGGGTGGTACCTGCCACTGCCTCTGCTGCTGTCACGATCATTCTTGTTCCCAGTTATTGCTCATTATCAGGAGCCTCTAAATGGAAAAGTTCATGCAAACCTTCCTTCATCCCATGTGGCAGTGGGAGTTCCCACTAATGCTGGGAGCATTAGTTCATTTTCAGTAGGTGTCTGCTGGCCAGGATCCAGTGGACCTAGGGCTGAAGTTTTTAAACTGCAGGGTCTTTCAAACATAGGCAGGAAATCATTTAGTGACTCTCAAGCAGCATTTATAAAAAATGAAGCAGGACAAAGAATATCAGCGTGTATTGCGTGACTTACGACCAAGCATTGTTCCATGAATCTCTTGCTAGGGACAGAGTGGCACAGCCACAGCCATGTCGTGGGCTCTGGTCAGGCCGGGCCACAGGGCGGCCTCCCGCCCAGCCAGCACAAGCAGCGCTTGCTGCTCTCTCCCCAGGTGTGCCGAGTGCAAGACCGTCTTCCACCAGAGCTGCCAGGCCGTGATGAAGAAGGGCTGCCCCCGCTGTGCCCGCCGGCGCAAGTACCAGGAACAGAACGTTATCACCTAATCCCCATCTCCAGACCCCACCCCAAAGGCCAGGGGATGAGTGCCATCAGCCTGGGCTCTACTATCTCAAGGTGTCACAGCTGTGTCCCCGTGGTGGGAAGACCCTCAGATGTGACCAGAGCACGGGCCTCCCAGAGAAAGCCCAGGATGCCCCGATGATGCCCCGTGGCCTCCCTGCTACCCTCTGCTGCAGGTGGTGGGGGCGCGGCCAGATGTCCCCCGTCTGGGGGTGGACGGGAGCCTGTTCCTAACCAGGCCCTAGCTCACCGCTGTCACAGCACCTCCATTAGGGCTGTTCAGACACTGTGGCAGTGAGACTTGGGAGCATTTTCAATTCCACATTCCTGATGAAAAGGTCTAGTTTTTTAAGGTGGGTTTTTCCCCTTCATATTGCAACAGAAAATATTTTTTTATTCTTGACCCTACACAAGTCACCTATGAGCAGATGTGCAGGAGGCACTCAGGTCTGGCTTGGCAGCGGCAGGTAGCTGGGCAGGCGAGCCACTGCCAGGACAGGGCCCGGTGGCCGGACCGGGTGCCTTTCCTTTGCCCTGCCGCCATGTGCCCAACCGCCCATCGGCAACCCCTGCTTCCTCTCCCTGTGTCGTCTTTACTCCCCGCCCCACACCCCTCCCCTGAAGGGCCCAGCCCCTTTCTCGGTGTCAGAGCCCCTGGCTCTTCTCTAGCCTGGGCTCTTGGTCCCGGCAGGAGGAGGAGAAATGACTCAACCAGCACTGCTAGCACTTTGCCCCTTCCTTGGTTCAGGGAAGGTCATGGCCTTGCCCCCCTCATCCCCATGCCCTCCTCACTCCTACACAGATGGGCAGGGTGGTGCTCCCAACACCACAGGCCCACCTCCCGCGGGCTCTCGGGTCACAACCCCTGCCTGACTGGGCCCTGCCTGGGCAGAGGTAGGCGGGAGCCCGCCCGGCCTCGGGCGCTGCGACTGCCAGGCCCTGCACTGCGGAGAAGTGACCGGGTCCTTCCGCTGCTGGGGTGCGCAGGGATGTGCAGAGAAGCTACACCGAGGAAGCTGCCGCAGCCTGTCATCAGTATTAGACAGCCATTCACCCCACAGCTCCACGGGACTTGCCCAGAGGGCGCTGCCGGAGACTGGGAAATTGCCTCAGCACAGCGTTGCCTCTTGAAGGGGGTCTTGGGGCTGGGGGGGAGCCTGGAATTATTTTCACGGTGATGGTGAGACCCTTGAGGTTTATGGGGGATGGGGGTGTGGTCTCCCTGTGGCCTTCCCCACCTGTCCTGGACCCAGCAGGCCCTCTCAGCCCTGGGGTCCCCCAGCCCTCTTACTTGCACTCACCTTGGAGTTGGAGTTGGAGGCCTCAGATGGAGATCCGCCTGTCACTGTCAAGAAATGAGCCTGCCCACCCCTCCCTGGGCGTGATGTGCCGCTGAGTCACCGGCCCAGCCCCGCAGAGCTGGGAGAATGTGCAGTAGAATAGAGGAGGCGGCAGGCAGGCAGGTGGAGGCCACCACACAGCTCCTCCTCCCTGTCATGGAGGATGGTGCGCCCAGATGCCACAGCCTCCTAAACCAGGAGGTGCGTCCTTATCCCCACCCCACCCCCCACAGCCCGCATTAATGCTCCACCACGAACACAGCCTGATCCAAGCCATCACTGCCCCATCCCTGAGTGGGCAGGAGCCTGGCCTGGGGTGGGCTTGGTCCTCTGAGGTTATTCCTCCCACCCCTCCCACCCTACCTCCGAGGGTGCCCTAGGAGGCAGCAGGGGTGAGATCCTGGTTGGAGGGGTCTCCCCCACATGCACGGGATTATTAGCATTAGAGCTGGCCCCCTCCCCGTGACCGTGACCGAGAAGCTGCTAATGCTTTCAGAGGAGTTGACTCTAACCACCCCCGCCCCCAATGGAACGCTGATATGAACCTCAGTAGTGCCCACACTATTTTAAAATGTTATTTTATGCAATAAACTGTTCCTAGTGAGTGGGGCTCTGGCCCTGAGAAGTGCTTTGTATTGAAGGAATTGCTGCCATGTTGTGTGATTTTTGAATGATTTTGCAGTAAAGACCTGGTCTTTCTAATCACTGGCCTGGCTTCTGAATCTTTACACTGCCGCTGCTTGGGGGAAGGTCACCAGCCACCCATTAGCATCTGATAAGGCCCCTCACTCTTATTAGTCACAGAGGAGGGCTTGGGGAGGTGGGTGGCAAACACTCACAGGCAGGGGGCTTGTGTGCCAGGAGTGGGCAGGGAGGGGAGAGTAAGTAAGCAACAGTGTCAGTCTATATGCCACCTGCCACCCTTGCCATGCCCAGCAGTCAGGGTCCCCCGCTGGGTAGGATTTCAGGGGCTTTGGGGAGGTTTACTCACAGATACTCAGAAGCTGATTCCACCACGACAGCTTCTTTTCCTGTGACTTACATGTCCAAGCACAGACCCTTGACACCAAATCATGTGAAACCTCAGGGATACAGGAGAAATAAAGGAGAGAGAAGGGGCTTAGGAAAGACAGGCTGTTTGAGCAGGGCCCCAGATTCAGGACTCATGCATGGTTTTAGGGCTCAAAGTGGCCTTTACTTGGCTGTTGGCCTTCCTCAGAAGGTCCAGGAGAAGCCCAGGGTCCCTCCAGGGGAGGCCACCACTATCCGTTGTAAGAACAGAAGGAAACAGACTAATGAACAAGGAAATCAGGTTGCAGGAAAATGGGATGGAAAAAGACTACATTCAGGTCTGCAGTTTCCTGTCCTTGAAGACCCCTTTCAGCCTATGGGGGTAAGGAGGAGCACCCTCTGCCCATCTGTAAGCCCCAGCTTCCCCCAACGGCCTTACCTCCTCTGGGGCAGTAGATGGTAGGTCCAGAGAAGAGAAAAGGAACTGGGTTTGAGGGCCAGGGGCACGTGACCTGGTGCTGCCCTGCCTGTGGGCTCAGCCCCTCCATCCTCAGCAAGGTGCTTCTGGGGATGCTTGTTTCCCCCTTCTCCCCTTCTGCCTAAAGGAAGGTGGGAGGTTTCATGATCCCAACTCCAAAGAGCCCATCTCATAATAAAAGTAGCAATAATAACTAATACATTGTGTGCACTTACCATGTGTTAGGCATGGTGCTTAGTGCATCTCATTTAATCTTCCCAACAATCCTATGAAGTAGGTATTACTGTCCCCAGTCTATAGGAAAGGAAACTGAGATGCAGACACAGGGCAAAACTCCCAAGGTCTAAAGGCCAGCAAGTGGCAGAGTTGGGCATCAGACCTGCCTGGTCCCAGGCAAGGACCACAACTGCTAACAGCTACTGCTACCCTGCCTTGCTTGCTGGGTAACTCGGGCAGGTGGGGAGGGACCTAAGAGGTGGAGTGTGGGGAAGGTTCAGCCACTGTTTTCTAGCATGCCCGTGAGCCTGCCCTGGAGGATCCCAAGATGCCACTAGGGCTCAGACACACTGAGATACTCAGCACAATGTAGACTCACCGGTGGGCAGTGCCTAGCAGGGGCAAAGATACAGAGGTAGCTGGGTTCAAGAAAGTGTGGCTAGACTCAGCTTCCAACCAAACCCCCAGGCCCCATGAGATGGTGTCAACAGAGGCCCAGGCCTGGGGTGGGGGCTCTGTCCTCCTCCCAGAACACTAGCCTGAAACAGCCGACTCTCAGCACAAGCACCTAGGTGGACTCACACAACTGTTCCCTGAGGGCCCTGAGAGCAGGGTCCACCGGGTGGGGGCTTGTGATGTCTGGAGTGAGAGCAGGGTTCAGTCAGGGGGGCCAGGCTGCTTTTCCCAGAGAGGCAGATAACTCCCAAAGACCCCCAGGGTAGGTGGAGGAATCTGGGGATGGACTTGAGATCCTGGCCTCCAGGAGGTTGTTCTGAACTTACCCTGTGGACAGATTGGAGGGTGGCCCTCCTCTCCCGAGGTAGGGGGACAGTGGGAGGGCAACAGGGCCAGGAGAAGCTAGTGGGGAGACTCCCACCACACTCATCCCACCATCGCAGCCCTGCTGCCTCCTCCTCCTCCCTGGAGACAGCCAGGTGTGGCCCTGGATCCGGAGGTGCAGGGGGAAGGGGGTGGCGTCTCTGCTCCTGGGGCGCTGGCCCGGCCCAGAGGGGACAGGAAGCCAGGACACCGGGGATTGTCTCTCGCAACCACAGCCCAGCCCCAGCCCGGGAGGAAGTTCTGCCGGGCGCTCTCCGCCGGTGCCTCCCTGGTTATATTGTTGAACAGGAAACAGGGCAGCGCGGGAGCCGGGCGGTTGAGGAGGGAGCGCCAGACGCCGAGCCCACGCGCGCCTGCCGGGGCAAGTGGAGGCGAGGCCAGCGAGCGGACGCCCGGAGGTGCCGGGGCCGGCAGGGCCGGGCGGGGGGCGCGGAGGGAGGCTGGGGGTGGGAAGGGTGCCGCAGGCGGCCGGTCCTCACCCGGGAGCTCCGGGCGCCTGTTCCCCTTCGCTCTGCGCTGGGGCGGGAGCTGCGCGGGCCGCATCCCCCTGGGGAGGAGGAGGTAGGAGAAGGGCTGCCCTCAAATCCGGGGGCGGGAGGGGACAGGCCCAGGCCTCCAGCGCCGACCCAGGCGTTGAAGCCGCTGTAGCTCAAGTCTCCCGGGCAGTGGACGCAGGGGACCTCCTGGCGACGGTGCGTTCTTGCGCTCCAGGGATCCTCCCCGCTCCCCATCCCTCCCCCTTCTCTTCGTTCCCCCAAGGTCGGGGAAGGAGCTGAGGCCGGGTCCCCTTCCCACTCAGCCCGAGACACTGCGCTCCGGCGGGCGTCCCTGGCGTGGGAATCTCGGAGAGGGCCTGGGGCGGGCGGGGGTGGGCCAGGGGCGGGTAGGGCCGCAGAAAGGGCGGATAGTTGGTGATTCAGGGTGCAAATGGCCTCGCTCGGAAAGGGAACGCCCGGACCAGACAACCGGCCCCAGCCGAGCATTCCCAGAGCCGCGCGCCCACGGGACGCAGGGGCTCACGATCAGCAAGTCCCGCAGGGCATAGGGGAGGGAGGCGGGGCAGGGGCGAGACCCTCCCCTCCTGGGCTCGGTTCGCCACGCCCCAGCGCCCCTTCAGACGCCCTCCTGGCTCCGGCCCCTCCCTGGTGCCTTCTCGAGGTCCGGGCCCGGTCCCAAAGCCCCCGACGGGCCCTGGCATAGGCAGTCAGGCTCCTCCCGCCCCTCGCAGACATAGGTGCTTTGGGGATTGGGGACAGTCCTCCTGAGCGTCCCTCTCCCTCTTCTCCCCTTCCCAGCTCCTGTTCCGCGCGCAGTCTCTCGGGCTGGGCCCCGGAAGCCCCGCCCAGGGTCATGATGGGGGCCTAACCTGCCGCCAGCCGTGGCTCCGCCCATCCAGCCCATGGGCTCCCGGACGCCCGCCCCACCGACGTGAGTGCGCTGCTGGGGGCCAGGGGAAGGGGCTGTGAGGGGAGAGTCCTCCTCCCTGGGGTTTGTTGGCTCAGCTCTAAGCAGCTCACTGACCCCGCCTCTAGGGCCCAGTGTGCCCAGTGACTCAGTTTACACCCCGTCCTCCATCGACGAACGCTAGAGAAAGTAGAGAAGGAGCCCTATGGGCCCCCATCCGACACTTTTCTTGCGGTCCCCCAGCCTCAGCAAGCAGCCCGGCTCCCGGCGCCTGGTCCCGGGACACCTTTGTGGGGCAGGAGGTGTGGTCAGTGTAAGGGATTGGAGAGACCAGCCGCTTCCGGAGGAGGCCACCGACTCATGGCTTTGATGGAGGGACACAGGCAGATTTACAGTTAGGCTCTGCCCTCTTCCCCGACACACAAGGAGCCAGTCTGAGCAGGCATGGGGCGAAGGGGGCTTGTGGTGACCACTCCAGAAAGCTTTGGGGGCCCTGGGGACCCTGCATGGGTACTAACTGTCAGAAAGTGCACCACTCTCATGGGGCAGTGGAGTGATCACAGGGCAGGTGAGCAGGCCTCGAGGGCCAAGCCTCTCTCAGGAGGCGGCGTGGGAGCTGGAGAGCAGGCGGCGGTGCGGGACGGTCTGGGCGGGCTGGGCTCTGGGTTCACTTCTGCGGCGAAACCGCTGGGGAAGGAAAGAGAAACCGAGAGAACCGGTTCTCCTGCCTTGGCAGTCGAGTCTCCTACGCCAAGTCCCTTGGACTAAGCAAGGTAGGGACACCCCCAGGGCAGAGCTGCTCGGGGGACGCCCCCAGAACCCGCACCTCAACCCTGACCCCTCGGGCCCAGGGCGCAGAATAATGGGGGGGGCGCTGCTGTGCCTCTCGCGGAGTCCTTGCGGGCTAGAGGTGTCGGGGAGGGACAGGGCCAGGGAGCGGCGAGAAATGGGCCACTTCACTGACGGGAAAACTGAGGCTCAGTCAACTTTTAAGCAAATGTGGTGTCGACCTTACCGCCGGCAATCACCCTTCGGTCTTGAAGCCAAGGCTTCCCTAGCAGTAAAGCTGGACCTCTGTTACCCACAATCTCCCCACCATGGAACTGAAGCAAGGCTCAAATCTTATAATCAACTCCACCGAATGAAGGGATTGTCCTAATTCCATCACTGAGTGTAAGAATGGGAGCCTTAGAGATGATTTTATGCAAATCCCCATTTTGGAGCTTGGAAAACAGGCCCGCAGGCACGCGGCCAGTGTAAGATAGGTCTTTGGTCCCCTAGCGCGTTGCTCTTCCCGGCTCCCGCGGCCCTGACCTTCGTGCCCCCCCTCCTTGTTGCCTGCAGGAAAACGCCGCGCCCGCGATGGCGGCGGACATTGAGGGGGATGTGTACGTGCTGGTGGAGCACCCCTTCGAGTACACCGGCAAGGACGGACGCCGCGTAGCCATCCAGCCCAACGAGCGCTACCGGCTGCTGCGCCGCAGCACCGAGCACTGGTGGCACGTGCGGCGGGAGCCTGGCGGCCGCCCCTTCTACCTCCCAGCGCAGTACGTGCGCGAGCTGCCGGCACTCGGCCATCCCGCCACCGCCTCGCCGCTGCCCGCAACCCACCCGGGCCCCGCAGCCTCAGAGCCCCTCGCCTATGACTACCGGTTCGTGAGCGCGTCGGCGTCCGTGGGCCCCGACGGCGCCCCCGCCGAGCCCCGGGGCCGTGCCAGCTCCCTGTGCGGCCCGGCGCTGCGCAGCTGCGCGACCCCGCGCAGCAACCTGGCGCCTGGCCTGCCCGCCTGCCTGTATGTGCGAGCCCCGGCGCCCGTGCGGCCAGCCCAGTCCCTGGACGACCTGGCACGGGCCACCGCCGCGCCTCCTGCCGGCCTCCTCGGGAGCGCGGGCCGCTTCAAGGCCTGCAGCGTGGCGGGCTCTTGGGTGTGCCCGCGGCCCCTGGCGCGCAGCGACTCGGAGAACGTCTACGAGACCATCCTGGACGTGCGCGGCCCGCAGCGGGAGGAGAGCCCGGAGCAGGTACGCAGCTGGGCGCGGGGAGGCGGGCGGGGGGCCGCGCCCGCACCGAGCTAGGGCGAGAGGAGACCTGCTCGGCTTAGAGTCCCGCTCGACGCCTGACACTGTGTCCGCCGACTTGGGACGAGCTCACTTTCCCCAAACCCAAAACGAGAGTGGTACAGGCTCACAATCCCTTATCTGCAATTCCCAAGTGCCAAAGCTCTCTGGAAGCCCAAAGATTTTTCGTAATTCTCCCGAAATTAGGGGTTTCACATGAACCGATGTGAGGATGTGGATGGTCTTTATTTATCCCACTTAGTGTGAATATTCATGTTTTGCTGCAGAAATGCAAATAAGCTTGATCGCAGAGGGCAGCCCCAAGCCCTGCTGGGAAGTTGTGTAACCTATGGCAGGTGTGTGCTCTGCTGTTATCTTCCTAAAATCCCAACCAATCTGTATTCCGAAACGCACCTGGACGTGGAATAGGGGGTTGTGGACCTGCGGCTGGCTCCACCTGCCTCGCCTTGCTCCCAGGAGCTTGGGGGTTCGGATGAGATGGATGTGAAAGTCAGGCGTCCGTTTCCATTTTGGGCTGTTTCCAACATTTCAGTTCCTTTTTTAAAACACAAAACAAAACCAAAAACCTCCTGATGAGTTTGTTTCAGGAAGAAGTCCAGTTATAGTAAGGGTTTTTTTTTTCTTCTTTCGAGTCCAGTTGCATTAATTTGGGAAATCGGAAATAGAGCACGTTTTAAAAACACTCTTACATCCTCAGAATCCTCCCAGCGGTCCTGACAGCTTGAACTTCAGGAACTTTTCAGGGAGGGGCGGCCTGAGGGCAAAAAAAGATGCACAGAAACGGTTCTGACATCTGCAGCCAGCCGTGTAATTACCTATGCGCGGATCACTTCCTCTCTCAGGGTCTCAGTTCTTTAGCCTAAAGGGAGGGACAGAGACTCGAATTTGACTCTGCTGGGTCACCTGCCAGCTGCTGATGAGCCACTTAACTCCCCCAGGCGCAGTGTCCTCCTGTGTAAGCACAATACCTAAGGATCAGGGTTGTGGTGAGCCTTAAATGAGGTGGGGCGTGGAAGCGCTGGGCGGTAGCAGGCGGTCCCCTCAGAGTGCCTGGGGTTCCCCTCGGTGTGCTTCCCCCCGGCCTGCGCCGCCGTCGCTCGGGTTTCTTCAGGGGCAGCCCTCCCCCTGGTGGCCAGGGTGGAGAACAGCACCCGGCGGACTGGGCCGCGGGCGGGTCCCCGTGTCCCCTGTCTCTGCCAGCAGGCAGGCAGCTTCGCTGGGATAGGTGGCTGGATGCCAGCGCTCCTTTCCCTGGGGCCCCTTCGTTTCCTGGGTAGGCTCCCGGTGGCGCACTCCCAGGCACATTCTCCGTCCTGGTGATGGTGGGAGTGTGCCTGTGCCTCTGAGGTGTGCTCTGGAGGTGGGGGAACAGCCTTGCCCTCGGAACCTGCACGTCTAGCCCAGACAGTGTGCACAGAGAGTGTGTGTTGAGGAGGGGCAAGGAGGCAGCCCTTACCGTGAACCAGGGCTCTGTAGCTCTGCCCTAGGGCCAACACCCAAGAGCCCAGACCAAGGAGGAAGGAGATCGCCCAGGTCCTGGCATCTCCTGAGAAGAGAAATCACCCCAGCACCCGGGTCACTGCTGCGTGGTACCTTTGCCCTCCTTTCTCCAGCTCCTGGCAGGTTCCCAGTCATGGTGGTGTCTGGGGTGGGGCATAGGTGATGGGGGGGCTTACACAGGGAGGGACTGGGACGTCAGCCAGAGACCCGAGTGTTGAGCAGAGAGGCTGCTGCCTGGCCCCACCTGTGGCCCTAATTCACTATATGACCTCAGTAAGTCACTTAGCATCTCTGGACCTTTCTGGACCTGTTTGCTCCCCTCGGTGGTGGGTGTAATAATACCACATTCTCTGTGACTGTGCTTTATTCAAATGTCAGCTGTGGGTCTCCCTGACACTCCATCCTCAACAAACTCCAGGGGTGGGAAGTTGGTCCTCCCTGGGGAAGGAAACACCACTTCTGCTCTTAGTTGTCCAGGCAGCATTTTGGGAAGGAATTTCCTAAAAGGTGAACTGGCCTGTTTTCTCCTCAGAGGATGCAGGAGGAGCAGGCCCTCTCCTCCCCCTGCACCCCCCTGGTCCTCCAGGCCCATTCACTTGTCTATTATGCATGAATTAACTGACTACCTGCCAAGACCCAGGTGAGCCTTTGGATCTAGAGATGACGGGCACAGCCACAGCCCTGAGGGCTCACCTCTCAGAGCGGAGGCTGGCAGGAGGGGACAGATGCCTCGGCCCAGCATGGTCTCAGCAGGGTGCTGTGAGCCGCGGTAGAGGCAAGATGTGGCGAGATGTGTCCATTTGGGGCCTTGCACCCACCCCCAGCTGGGGCTCAGGAGTGGAGCGTGGCCTTGGGAGTGGGTCGTGCCTGGCTGGGCAGGGCCTCCTGGGCCCTTGCCGGGAATTTGGACTTTATCCTGCAGCCCTTGGAAGGCTTTTAGCAGAGAAGGGAGTGGACTTGAGAAAAGATCCCTGTGGCCGGGGACCTTCATGGTCTCGTGGGCACCGGGTGACGTCGGGGGCTTTGGGAGATGGACTCGGCAGGGTCTGGTGGCCACCGGGCTGAGGGGGTGGGAGGGAAGCCAGGCTGAGTTCCGGCTTCCCCGCTTGCTCTCGTGGGCTGGCAGTGGTGCAGTTGACTGAGGGGGACTGGGGAGGAGGCGGGGGAGGAAAGATGGGTCCCTTTTGCCAGACAAAGGGAGGAGAACGGAGCCGAGGAAGCGGCAGCCAGGGAATCAGAGGCAAAGCAGAGCGCTGGCCCGGAAGCCAAGAAGCGTCTGCAAGCAATGGGGGGTGACAGGAAGGCCAAGTCAGATAAAGGCCACAGAACATTTGTATGAAGTGGCCACCAGCAGGCCAGCTGGTCACCGGGGTGGCTGAAAGCAGAGGAGTGAAGGTGGGGATGGCAGTGGAGAGTGTGGATACCTGGCCAGCGGGCATAGAGGGCCGAGGGCAGCGCCCTCACCCAGTTTAAGTGGATGGGCGGGAGCCAGGAGACGGGGAGGCTGAGCACGGGGAGGAGGTGGTGCTGAGGGGGATCCTGAGAGAAAAGATAAGGGAGGGCCCAGAACAGAGAGGCAAGGATGTGAGGAGGGAGGTGACCAGCGTCGCTGGGGAGGGCGAGGGGTGTCCGTCTGCCGGGCATCAGCTCAGGCTAATCGGCAGGGCCAGGGCACCCCCAGAAGAGAGGAGCCTCTACCATGCATGGCATTTTACAGGCTTGTCGTTCACCATTCACTCAAATAGCACATACTGAGCACCTGGTGTGTGCCGGTCACCCTGCTGGACACTGGGGACCCAAAGCGGCATAAGACACAGTCCCACAGGAGCTGACAGTCCTGTGGGCTCTCACTCAAAGGCTTGCACCCAGGGTTAAGCTCCCAGCATCTCGGAAGGCAGGCATAGGTACCCCAATTTGCCCTGAGTACAAACAGAGGTTCAGAGAGGTTTAGTGACTGGCCAAAGGTCACACAGCCAGGAAGTAGCTGTGTCCAGGTCAGTTCCTGTTTCAGCCAAGTGGCCTTCAGGGTTAGCCACCCTGTTACCCTCGGCAAGAATAGTACGAACCAAAGGCAAACAAGTGTTCACTTTTCTGTGCACACCTATGTGCCCAACTCTGTCATGGACATGAATTCCAAACCCTGACCTTGCTATCTGCAGCTGAGGGTGTAGTAGGAGAATCAGATGTCCCAGGAGAGGACAGAAGCAAAGGCTTCTGAGGAGGGAGAGATGGGGGGGAGGTAAGCTGGGAGGACACCCCTCCCCTAAGGCGGCCACTGAGGGAGCCAGGGAAGCCAGGCAAAAGCTGGTGCAAGGAAGGGGCCTCTGAGGTCCCTCCCCAAGGCTGCAGTCCTGACTCGGGATTTCTGGGTGCGGTCACCATCCCCGCCCCAGAGGCGGGAGAGCCCAGTCGATCTGGCCAGGAGCCCGCCCCTGCTGCCGGCCATTGGCCGCTGGGAGGAAGAGTTACAGCCCGGCCAAACAGCCCAGGAGGCGCCACACCTGAGCAGGTGGCCTGCACGGGAAGGAGCCCAGGGCCCTGTTCCTCCCTGCTCCGGGAGCTGTGAGTGACCCCTCGCCCCAAGGGAAGGAGGGCTGCCGAGGTTTCCCCCACTCTCTGCCCTCCCTCCTAGATGCCCCACCAGGCCCTTCCCTAGCCCAGTCCAAAAACCCACCCAGTGACCCCTCCTCTCTGGATCCCAGACCGGCTCCCACTTCCTGTGGCAAACTCCAAGGGCAGCCCCAGGCGCCTGTGATTGGGATAAAGCAGCTGGCCTCAGGACAGATCCACCTGTCCTCCCTCAGGACCAGCCAGGGGCCTTTGGTAACAGCAGGGGAGCTGAAGCCAAGCCGAGGGGACTCCAGTAAGCCCTTTGCCCGAACCCCCTCCTCCACCAGCTCCCCACCCCCCAGCTGGGACAGCCTGGCATGGCTGTGCTGGTTTCCTCACACCTGGCCCGACCATTCCCTCCCCGTGACTCACCTGCAGCCCCAGGCTGACGCAGGACCCGGGAGCACCACTGCCCAGCCTGTGACCTGGCTTATGAGCAAACATGTCCCCCTCCCACCCTCACCCCACATTCCTGACCACTGAGAGCTCTCCCCACCCACCCCTCCATCCCCTGAAGGCCGGTTGGCAGCCCCATAGTCCTCTGGGGATCTCCTTGGAGCCCGGACCTAATTATTCACCTGATTTAGTCCCTGGTTCCCTTCAGCCCCAGGCCTCCTGGGGTGGGCCCCTGACAAGCCCACCTGCCTCCTCACCTCCTTCCTGGGCCCCAGCAGTTGGCCTCACTCTGTACCTATTTTCTCTGCCCTTCCTAGAGCTGACAGTGTCTGGTAGTGGGAGGGGACGGGCATCAGTACTGAAATGCCAGCCCACATGGGTGGTCAGTGCCAGGCCCTGGGGCATGGGAAGAACGTGATACAGTGTGGCGGATATGATATGGTGTGGTTATGATATGATACGGTGCGTCTGCTGGGTGCAGGATCTTGCTGGCGAGAGGAAACTCTAGGAATGCTTCCTGGAGGAGGAAGGTGTTGTCAGAGGTAAAAATCTAAAGGTTTCTACAATTCCCTCCCATGAAACCCTCTGGACCCAGTGCTTTTTCAATACAAAAGATCTGTTTTCAGTGGCAGGTTTTTTCTCAGTGAAAATTAGTCTATTCAAGTTTCTACTAGTTCTCTAGTTAATTTTGGTCATTTATTTTTTACTAAATATTAATTTCTTTGTGGTCAAGTAAATGATTTTTTCTAAGTTTTTCATAGACATATAGAAAAAAATGTATACTTTGTATTTAAGGGATATAAGGTCCTGTAGGTATCAAATCAAGTTTATTAAGTTTATTGATTATCCATTATTCAAACTTTCATTTCTTTTGTATCCTTTTTGTTTTTGGTCTTTTACTCTAATTCTGATAAAGTTTTATTAAGCCTCCCTCCCAAATTTTCCCTATAAAGTTCTTCTGGGGCTTTTATTAGTTTTTGCTTTTCATATGTAACTATGCTGCTATTGGGAGCGTGCGGATTTTGAGTGTTCTATCCTTACAAATTGTGCCTTTCTATCAGTACCTGGTGTCCCTCTTTATCCTGTTTTCGTGCTTAATCTTAAACTTTACCCTTCTATTATTAATATGGCCACTCTTTATTTTACATTATATTACATTAAAAATCAATCCTTTTGTTTTCAACCATTATCACTTTTTAAACTGTATTTCTTGTATACATCATAGCACTGTATTTTTAAACCCAAGCTGACTCCGTCTTTTAATAGGAGAATTCAATCTCTTCGAGTTTCATTTATTATAGCAACTGACATACTGTACTTGATGTTATTATTCTGGCTTATTTTACATGCGTTGGTTTGCCTTGTGGCTTTTTCCCTTCAATCTGGTTCCTCTCGGTTTCCTTTGTCTTCCCCTGTTACATTTTCCATTAATGGCTTCTGCCCCCTTCCCTGGGGTTCCTGGTCAAACACACACTCTGCAGCATATGTCTGGACGGGGAGTCTTCCTCAGCGCTCTCATCTGGAACTCACGGAACCTGTCAGTCTGTGGATTCGAGTCTTTGTTTTTCAGCTTAAGAAAAAAATCTGTTTGTTTCTTGATTATTTGGGCTCCTCCCAGTTTATTTCCATCTCTATGTACTTTCTGCTCTGAGGCTTGATATTTCTTCTGCTTGATCTTCCTGGCCATAAATTTGAATCTCAAGCGTGATTATCTTCTCCTTCAATTAGTACAATGATATATTTTAAGTTCTAAAAAACTAGGTTTTTTAAAACTTTTTGCTTGACTTGAGTCTCCTTAAGAGTTCTTGTTTTTTGTACACGTTATAATTGCATTTTCCAGCCCCTCTGTCTTGCTAATAGCCTTGAATTTATTTTAAGTAGGTATTTACAGGCTTTTAAAAAATCAAAGCGATATTTAACAAGTGTATAGTAGAAATCTCGCACACACCCCTGCTTCCTTGCTCTGCTATCAACTCAAAAGTCAACCCTTCAGCTCATTCTCTATTCTTCCAGAGTTTCTGTATACAAACAAGTATGAATATATATCTGATCACTTGATTTTCTGTCTCCCGTTGATGGACACTTGGACTGTTTCCACCCTTTGCTATTACAAATGCCATAATGAATAATCTTTTGTACCTGTACAGGTAAATGTAGGAAAAATTCCAAAAGTAGAATTTCTGGGTCAAAGGGTAAATAATAGGTGTTTGATAGATATTGCCAAATTGCCAGCCATAAGGTGTATACCGATTTGCTCTCTCAGCAACACAAATGAGAGCATCTGTTTCCCCACAGCCTTGCTAACAACTTTTGTTTGCTGCCACTCTGAACGTAAAATATATTATCTTAAGGTGGTTTGAGTTTGCATTCCAGTAATGGTGAATATCTTTTTGTGTATTTTAGGGCTATTTGTTTCTCTTTTTCTATGAATGGTCTATTTATATCCTTTGCCCATTGGTGTATTAGGTTATTGGGTTTTTTCTTATTGATTTCTAGGAGCTTTTTCTATATTAGGGAAAATAGCCATTTGTCTATTACATGAGTTGTAATTCCCCCCCATTTGTCTTTTGACTTTGCTAATAGTATTATTTTGTGACACAAGTTTTCTTAAAATATATTTATGTAGTCAAATGTATCAATCATTTATTTTATGTCTTTTAGATTTTGAGTCTTTGTTACAAAGTCTGTTATATATATAGTATATAGAATTTTGTTTGTTTTCATTGAGTATTTTTATGGCTTCATTTTTTTACATTTAAATCTTTAATCCTTTGAGGGTTTTTCTGGGTGGACAAAGTAAGATGTGGTCCCACCTTTATTTTTTGTTCTGGATGGCCAACCAGTTGTCCCATGACCTTTTACTGACAAGTTCATCTTTCCACCATGATTTGTGATGGTGTCTTTACCAGTTCTAGTTCCCAGCTGTGTTGGGTCTGATAGCAGCAGCTGGTTTGGTTGTTCTGTTTGTCCCACCTCTCTCCAGCTGCTGAGCTGTTGGAGGAGTGGAGTTTATATGTCTTTGCTCCTTAGGGCTGGGGTCAAGCTGGTAGAGACCCCACTTGGTGGAGGGCCCTAGAGTGGAGAAAGGATGGTGGTCTCTGCCAATGGGCCTGTAGCCTGGGACACCTCTAGTGTAAGGACACCTGCAGGAATACTCCCTGCTCCCTGCCTCCTCAGCACTCCCAGCCTGAAAGGTAGAGTGCCTAGCCCACTTGTTTGACTTCCCCTCAGCTCCTGGGGGCCAGGGCTCTGGTGTGAGGGCCACCCTGCTTTCCGCCTGGGGTCTCAAGGCAGGCCAGCCTGCCACAGGGTTCCCCGGCTTCCAGGCTCCACCTGAGGCACAGGCTCTCCCAGGTCCTGCCCACCCACCTGCCCCAGCCCCTGTGTAGTAGAAGGTTGCAGGTGGGAGCAGAGGAGAAGCAGGATGTGCTTAAGCCATCTTATTCCCAGAATCCCCAGCCCTGGAGCTGCATCTTAAAGGGAGAGAAATTATTTTCTGTGACCGATCAGGGTAGGGGAGAGCTAGAAGGGTAAGTCTGTTTCCAGATGAGAAATAATGAACAACTTGTACCATTGTATGGTGGTAACAGTGAGGATGGAGAATAGTAAAAAAGTTTGAGGGATTTTTCTTTTTTAGTTTTTATTATGAAATATTTCAAATATACAGATAAGTAAAAAGAATTTTAAAAAAACTTTTTTTTAGACAGGGTCTCACTCTCTCACCTGGGTTAGCATGCAGTGGCATCATCGTAGCTCACTGCAACCTCAAAGTACTGGGCTCAAGTGATCCTTCTGCCTCAGCCTCCCAAGTAGCTGGGACTACAGGTGCACACCACCTGCCTGGCTAATTTTTCTATTTTTTTGTAGAGACAGGGTCTCACTCTTGCTCAGGCTGGTGACGAAGAATATTTTTAAAAAATAAATACAATTATAGCTGTCACCTTGATATAACAATATTTGCTATGTTTATTTTTACTATTTATTTATTTATTTTCTGCTGAGAAATTATAAATTCCAGACATCCTGTTTCACCCCTGAAAACTTCAGCATACATCCTTGAAAAGTAATGTTTTTTTTTTCATAACCATCCTGCCATTATTATAGCTAACAAAATTAATTCATTCCTGAATGTTGTCTAAGACCTAGGCTGTAGTCAAATTTCTTCCATTGTCCTAAAACATTTCCCTCTCTCTCAGCTAGTTTGTTTGAACCAGGATCCAGTCCAAGGCCATGCCCTGCTTCTGGTTGTCTCTTTAATCTCTTTTGAACACCCCCCCACCCTTTCCTTCTGCCTTGACACTGACTTGTTCAAGAGACCAGACCAGTTGCCCCATGGAATGTCTGTCTGTCGTGTGTGTTGGCTTCCTTGTGGCAGCATTTCCCTGTTCTAACACTGTGTTACCGGTGAACTAGTAGGTCTGAAAGGCTTAGGCAGGTTGGATCATCAGGGCTCAGGGACAGATGACGCTAAGGAAGCAGGAGTCAAGGATGACTCTGTCTGAGAAATAGAGGTGATACTGACATGGGGGAAGGAGACAATTTGATTTTGGACATCTTTCGAGGCCTACAAAGGACATGCAGGCAGCAGTTGGATATGTGAGCCTAGAGGTGAGTTTCGAGTTGGTGACCTACAGCTGGTCGGGCTCTCCCAGGCAGTAGAGAGGCAAGGTGAGACACCCAGCACTGAGCCCGTGGCAGAGGAGGCGGAGCCTCAGCCCCCAGAGCTGAGAAGGAGCAGTCAGAGGAAGAGGAAAACGAAGAAGGAGAGGATTGTAAGAAGCGACACTGGAGTGAAGTCGGTCCGGAGGAGGACTGGGTGTGTCATCAAGGGAGTGTGGAAGGCCTTCCGAGCAGAGGGCTGGTGTCTAAGTGAGGGGACAGAGAAGTTGGCTCTGAAAAGGAGGAAAGGAGAGAGTAATTAGTCGTTAAAAGGGGATGCAGAGCTGGGTCCAGGGAGCACACTTTTTCTTTTTGAGATGGAGAGACCTTGAGTTTGTTGAAATTCCAAAGGGACAAAGGTAGTCAGGAGGGGAAGAGTTGAGATTTGAGGTCACTTCCGAGCAAGTGGGAGGCTATGGGGTCCTCTAGGCCCAGGCTGGGGAGGTTGGCTTGGACAGGAGGCCCCGTGCCCTCCACTGGGGGAGGAAGAGGGAATGGTGGGTCCAGACACAGATATATCTGAGGGGATGGGCGAAAGGTGACTGCCCCCTGGTCACATTTTCCAACCTCCATAGGGCGGCTCATACCCACAGCCTTCGCTGGCTGGCAGGTTCCTTGATGGACTGTTTCTGATCCCTCCTGGCCCCAGCGGGCCCTGCTGGGTCTCCGCCAGCCTTACTGAGAGCTCAGGTGGTGTGAGCCAGTGAAGGGGTCCCACCCCAGATCCCACCCTGCCCTGGAGGAGTAGGCCGAGCAGGCAGCCCTAGAGGTCACCAAGAGGCTGGGGACAGAGTCCAGGGCCTAGGGCACCCAATCGAAACCCAAAGTCAGAAAAGCAGAAGTACAGCCCTGCTTTTCCCCACAGAACCCAGGGGCCTGCTCAACTCTTTCACAGAAACCCAACCCTGTCAGGGGGCAGGGATGACAGCCCCATTCCACAGATAAAGAAACTGAGGGCCAGGAATTCACGTGGTTGCTCAGAGAGAAGCTGAAGCAGAGTCTACACGAGCACCCGAGTCTCTGGACTCCCACTCCATTCTTTTTTCCTTTTAATCAACCAAAGCTTCTGCCCCAAGCCCGAGAGAAGAATCTCACTTAAAGCCATTATGTTGGGAATCTGATGCTACATCCATGTGATAAGATTACTTTGAGCTGCAGCACCTCACCTGGGCTGCACAGTTGAATCCCCCAAGGAGCCTTAAAACAAAGTACTTTGCCCAGGCCCCAGCCCAGACCAGTCCCGTCAGAACCTCAGGGTTGAGCTGGGCTTGGCTCGCCAAGCACTCTGAGGCTTGAGGACCAGGACCCTGTGGGGTCACCCCCAGTCCCACACATGGGTGGATGTGTGGCTCTGAGCCAGGCCGGGGTGGTCACAGGGTGAGACCAGCCTCTGTCCTGGCTGGAGTAGGTGTGGTCGGGGGAGGGACCCATCCTATGCACAAGGTTGAGCTCCTGGAGACAAAGCTCACGGTTGGTCCCGCTCTCCCTCCACCCAGCCAGGTGGCACAGAGCAGGCTCACTGAGTCGACAAGGGAGGCCGTGTCCCCTCACTGCCCCCTGAGCCAGTCCCTGGGCTGAGTCACTGGTTTGGGGGCATTTCTTTTGCCTCTAGCCCCAGAAGATAGGATTTCCTAGTGCACCTGCTCCTGCCCCAGCACTTCCTGGGAGGGAAGGGAGGGGTGAGGTCAGAGGGGGAGAGGTGGGGTGTTGTGCAGCTGGTTGTTCTGGTTATGTCCCCTGCCCCTCCTCTCCCGCATGTGCCTCTCAGAGGCAAGAGGGTGGGGTTGAGGGAGGAGGACCCCACTGGGGAGCCCTGTGGTCATCACCTCCTTGCCCTGGGGGAGGGGAAGCCCAGAGGGCTGAGAACCAACCTCCGTGGCCAAGAGCAGGCCAGAGCTGTGTAGGTTTGCTCAGTCCCTGCAGTGCTGGAACTTCTGGCAGACCCCAGTCCTGTGGGCCTGGCCTCTCACAGGAGAAGAGAAGCCCCCATGCTGACATTCCTGGTCCCTGCCCCCTATTCCGTCTGCGGGGCAGTGCTGAGGGCTGGCTTCCCACACCTGTCCTCTCCCCACGCAGCTCCTCCCTGGGAGCTCAGAGTTTCTGGCTGCACTGGAATTTACAGAGGGTCTTCCTGTCTCTGGTGACCCATGGCGGCGGGGGGGGCGGGGGGGGGTGTCTGAGACCCTGGCCTCAGGATAGGGACAGAGATGGGTCCCATGTGTGACAAGTATGAGGCCTCCAGGCCTCTGTGATTCCCTCCTGCCCTCCACCTTGGTAGGGAGGCGGGGATTAGTCTGCACCTGGGGTCTGGGCTTCTGAGCCGGGCACAAGGGGAGTGACAGGAGAGTTTTCAAGGGCAGAGTAGGGCGTGGGGCCCAGACTTGCTCTCAGTGTGAACTCACCAGATATCCTCCACCCCAAATCCACACCATGCCTGGCTCTGTGTGGGTGTCCTTGCTCTGAGCCCACAGTGGGTGCAGGAGAGGGGGCCCTGGGGGACGTGGGCCGGGGAGAAAGGAGAACGGGGAGGGTCGCTGAAATGGAAGAATGGTGCTCACAGCGGCAGGGTGGGGGTCAGAGCCTGCACTGGGAGGGACCTGGCCTTGGCTGGGAGCGGGTTGGCAGGGTGCTGCCTGGCCCTTGGGGCTGGGGAGGAAGCACCTCTGGTGGGGGGAGGGGATAAGACAGTCCCCAAGGGCTTGGAGGAGGGGCCACAGCTCTCACTCTGAGCTTGTGTCCACTGTGCTTGGCTGGGAGCCGAATGCCCACCTGCATGAAAGGGCGAAGGGAGGCGAGGCCAGGAGGAAGATCTGACCTTGGTAGGGAGGGGCAGCTGGTGCCTGTTCCCCTCCTCTGGGTCCTTACAGAGTGGGGGAGGGGCACGGGCATACTTGCACATGCATGTGGACGCAGGCAGGAGTGGGTGCAAGTGGGCACCAGGTGCGGGAGGACACATGTGCCCTGGTGACCAAGTCTGGTGACAGACCCATGCAGTCAGGCGGGCAGATAGTGGTGTGGTCAAAATCCCTGGTGTCTTCTGCGTGGCTGGCAGGATCCAGACACTGGTTCCCTCTGATACCACATCTGCCCAGACCCCTTCCTCTTTGGGAACCCCTCCCCTCCCCCCACAAGCTTCCTCTTTCCCATCACACCCTCCCTGGGCCTTGGGGGAGTTGACAGCCACTCATTGTCCTGTTTCCACCCCAGGAGCTACTCCAGGCCAGCCCAGGCCACAGCACACCCCCTCCCCCCCTCCGCCTGCCCCATCTGTGCAGCACGGGCCTCCCCAGCAGGCTGCCGGGGCTGTGTCTGGGCCTGGCATTCAGAGCTCATCAGTCCTCAGAGCACGGACTGGGACACCCAGTGGTGTTTCTGGAAGCATAAAATACCCCAACCTGAGGCCCCCGCACCCCACCAGCCCTGACCTCAGGCAGCACTCACTTCCGCAGCTCTGACAGGAAATGGGCTAGAGTCTCAGCCTCCCACCATCTCGAGGCAACTTCTTGTTTCCCTGTCGCCCTGTGCCAGCCCTGGGGTTGTGCCCTTGCGCTCCACCCCGAAAACCTTCTCAGGGCTCCGGCTCAGAGAGGCCAGGATGGTGGACATGATCGCCAAACTGACCAGGAGGCAGAGTCGGGCCCTGCGGGCACAGGTATGGGACACTGGCATTAGGGGTGGCAGAGGGACCTCTGGGGCCTACTGTTAGGAGCTGGACGAGCTAGTGTTCAGAGCAGGGAGTCTCCTGGAGGTTGGAGCTCATACCACCTTTTCTTTCCTTCTCAGAGGCCTGGCCCCTCTGAGGGGCAGTCAGCTTGGGCAAGAGAGGCAGGGCTGCCACCTGCTCATGGAGCGGGGGGAAGAGGAGACAAGGGATGTGCCACTGTGAGGAAGTGCTGGGGGTCTGGGCAGCCTGGTGTGGTGAGAACCAGGGCCCCTCTTGGCTCATCCTCTGGCTGCAGTGCGGAGGCCTCTTCTTGTCTCTAGGATACGACCCAAGAGCCAGGTCCCTGTTTGTGGCCCCACCTGGCCTGCCCCCAGGAACCGGTCAGAACCCAGCTGAGGCTCTGCCAGGAGAGAGACACACCTCTATCTTAGCACTGTGGGGGCTCTATGGAGAGTTCTAGAGTTGAGGGGGCCTCAAGGATGCTGCAGTTTGGCCGCTGCACAGGGCTGCAGCATCCCCAGCAGGGAGTAGACTCTGCTTCTCACCTCCAGTGAGGGCCCCTCACTACCCCAGAAGCAGCCTGTGTCTGGGGCAGCCCTAGTCCTCCGAATGCTTCCTTAAAAAGGGTACCACCCTGCCCCCACAGTGTGATGCTGTATCTTCTATTCTTTGTGACAGCCCCATCATTCTGGGGACCTAAACTTCTACCTCCCTAATTTCCTCTAATAAGATGGCTGTAATTATTACAGATCAGACAAATAAAGGGGTTTGATACTGTGATACGGCTAGTGGTTTTATGTGCCTGCTGGGGGTGTTCCTGTGTGCGAGGTCCCCTCAGCCCCACCAGCCTGGGACTCCCCGTGGACTCAGAGCCACGGCCCGCAGCCTGCCGGGTGGAAATCTCTGCTCCGAAGAGCCCGGCTCCTTCACTGGCTCATCCAACCCCCATGGGCCCTTGCGACCCTTGCCCCAGGAACAGACAAGACCACTGCCTCAGTGGGTCCAGCTGGGGTGGGTAGGAGGTATGTCTGGTCCACCCACCTTCCTCTATCCACTGCTTCCATCCTGTCCTCCAGGAGTCTCCTGGTTTCTATGGTTCAAACCTTCAATCTCAGGAAATTCTTGCCCAAAGCTCACCCCGGTCTCTCCTGTAGTGTCAGGAGTATTTGTTGCTGAAATTTGGCATGAGATTAGCTTGTGTACTCAAGGAGTAAGTGTTTTTAGCAGATCTGCTGTGTGGTCTGGGGCATTGGGCTGGGGGACAAATGGAATCAGCCACATCATCCTGGGTCCTGCTTTCAAGAAAATCCTGCCTTTTGGGGCAAAGAAAGTGGGTAGACGGGTGGACAACTAACTGACCCTAACAGAGCGCCAAGCAGAGTGCCAGCAGGTTAGACCCCTTTCTGCAGAGGCTTATGAGCCCAGCACCTCAGAGGAGCAGGATTTGGGTAGGCAGGGGTTGAGAGAAGGGAATTCTAGGCTGAGGGAACAGCTGGAGCAAAGGCACAGAGGTAGGAAGATGCCTTCTGTGTTGGGGGCTGGTAAGTGGCCTGGTATGGTTGGACTGCAGGATGCTGCGTGAGGACTGTGGTGCGGGGAGAAAAAGGACAAGTAGAGTGGAGGGTCCTGTCTCAACCACACAGGAGCCTGGAGGGGTAAGTGGGAGGAGTCAGGAACTGATGGACTGGTGTCCCCAGCTATCCCTGCCTCCTGTGTACCTGGGACCAGCACAGTGTCTAAAACTGTCACGCCCCCTGCTTTGACTGTTTTTGCTTTCTTGCTTAGCAGTGATCATCATTGACATGCTGTGCATTCACCTACCCCCCTTGCCACCAGCATTTACACGCACATGCACTCAAGTGTCAGCCCTGCCTGGGCAGGAATTTGTGTCCATTTGTTCACTGCTGCATTCCCAGGGCCTAGAACAGTGCCTGGCACAGAGGAGGCACATCTTTGTTGGACGAATGAATGTTTGTTTGTTTATTTATTTGTTTTTGTTGTTGTTGTTTTAGCATCAGTTTGGTGAAAAACGAATGCATGTTTTTTAAGGCTCCTGCCTAAGGCCCAGGGAGAGGCTACCTTGAGCATGACGTGCTTCCCCTCTTGAGGAGTTTAGAACTTAGTGAACATGTCACAGTCAACAAAGGAACTTCTATAATTTTCTATAAGTTTTATTGTACAAAGTCCTGAGACTGCACAAAAGTTTAAAGAAAAAACAAAACAAAAGCAAATATAACTGCTATAATCACACTGCCCAGAGAGGGACCTCTGTTAGCATTTTGGAAGGTTTCTAAAAACACAAAATTGAAATTATGCTAACTCTACCATTTTGAAATCTGCTTTTTCCCTGGGGCATTATGTATTCTTAGAAAACAGTATTAATCCCTGAATGCTATTCTGCTGCCTGGGGCTTGATAATGTAGTTATCTATCCCTCTGGTGGGCTGAGGGTGCTGGGCTGAGTGTGGTGGCATGTGGGAGGAATCTTGGGAAAGGTCGTGAACCTGGCACCTGAGTTGAGTCCTGAAGGAGGAATAGGAGTCAGCCAGGTAAGAAAGGGGCAGAGATGGGACAGGGCAGGCTGTGAATGAGCCAGGCCTGCAGGAGACACAGCAGAGGGTGGGGGACCTCTAGCAACTCACTGGGGCTTAAAGTTCAAGGCAAGAGGCAAGGAGTGGCAGGAAATAAGGCAGAAGCACAGGCAGGCAATAGTAGCCTCCTATTCCTGGTTAAGGACTTAGACTTTGCCCTGCAGCCAGCAGTGAGCCCTGAGGTGTGAATTAGGAGACCTTCTGTTCTGTGAGGTGGTAAACATGACCAGCTGAACCCCCCAGCTGCCCTCACTTTCTTTTGGAGGGGGAAAGGGACATACCTTTCTTTGCCCATCCATTTTCCGGCCCCTCTGGCTGTCATCTCTCTCTCCCTCTCCAGACCCCGTGGCTGTCTGGAATTGATTCTGACACCTGCAAATTCCACATTGGAAAATTCTAGCCCCAAATCCAGAGGCCATGTTGATTCCAATCCCAGAGCTTTCTGGGCTGGGAGAGAAGGAGGGGAGGAAGCTTTCACTGGGGGCTGCAGCATGCACAGGGCTCTGAATGGGGACCACCAAAAGGGGTGGGTCCCAGGCCACTTCTCTGTTCCTGCCCAACATCTTACTTGCCTCTGTGAGTGCACAGCTGTGCGATCTGGGTTAACGATATTTTATTATTGTTCATAAATATAATTAATGCAATTGTCCCATCCATCTGGAGCACTAAATACTTTGAAAAGCACTTTCAAGAATGTTTACTCATTCTCTCTTCACTATAATTTCTGGAATGGGCAGAGCAGACATTTTATACCCGGGGAAACTGAGGCAGGGAGGCAGTGTGACTTTCTGAAGGTCGCCCAGGTGGCAAGTGGCCGAGCGGGGACTGTGTGACCCCAGTGGTCCTCTGGAAGTCACGTCTCCTTCCTCCTCCCATAGGTGGACGAACCGCCGGAGCCCGTGTACGCGAACATAGAGAGGCAGCCTCGGGCCACTTCGCCGGGCACTGCCGCGGCCCCCCGCCCCAGCCCGGTGTGGGAGACGCACACGGACGCCAGCACCGGGCGCCCCTACTACTATAACCCAGACACGGGCGTGACGACCTGGGATTCACCCTTCGAGGCTGCCGAGGACGCCGCTAGCCCCGCCACCTCCCCAGCCTCGGTGGGCAGCCGCGAGAGCCTCGAGACCGAGTGGGGCCAGTACTGGGATGAGGAGAGCCGCAGGGTGTTCTTCTACAACCCCCTGACCGGCGAGACGGCCTGGGAGGACGAGCCCGAGCCCGAGGACGACGAGCTAGAGATGCAACCGAGCCTGAGCCCAGGCAGCCCCAGGGACCACAGGGTGAGGGGCGGGGCCACCTCTGAGAGCCCTCTGGCCCCCCCTTCTTGCTCCCCACAGTTCCAGGGGCCAGAGGATGGGGAGGGACCAGGGTAGGCAGGGCTATCTCTGAGAACTTCTGGCCCCGCCTCCTGCTCCACCTAAGCCCAGGGACCCAATAGCAAGGGGGTGGGCCTGGTCCAAAAGGGTGGGGCCGGAGGCCGCACTGGCACTGAGAGCCTCTGACTCCACCTTCTGGTCCCCGCAGCCCCCCACCCCCGAGACGGACTACCCCGAGTTGCTGACCAGTTACCCAGAGGAAGACTATTCCCCCGTAGGCTCCCTCGGTGAGCCCGGCCCCACCTCTCCCTTGACCACACCCCCCGGCTGGTCTTGTCACATCAGCCAGGACAAGCAGACGCTTTACACCAACCACTTCACGCAAGAGCAGGTAGGGACAGTGGGCAGATGGACCCAGACAGCTGCGGGGTCGCTCCCCTCAACTTTCCTCACTAGTCGCTCCCCTTAGTACTCTAAACTGCAGCTCCCACTCGGACCCTAAGCCAGCCCACGATTTGGAGTCACAGGCATCTGCCTCTCCAAGCTTCCTGGTGCTGTCTTGCACCCTGATTGGAGGGAGCCTTTTCCTCCCCTCTCATGAGCTGGGCCCTGATCATCCCTCTCCCCACAGTGGGTGAGGTTGGAGGACCAGCATGGGAAGCCATACTTCTACAACCCAGACGATTCCTCTGTCCGGTGGGAGCTGCCCCAGGTAAGCAACCCAGAAAGGGAGAGTGCTGGGGAGAGGGGAAGGGACTATATATGACAGTGTCTTTCTCCCCAGGTCCCTGTCCCTGCCCCTCGAAGCATCCGCAAATCCAGCCAGGACAGTGACACCCCAGCCCAGGCCAGCCCCCTGGAGGAGAAGGTAACAGGGGTGGCATGAAGGCCCTGGCAGGACCACCACAGAAGAAATGGGGGGTTTCTGGAGATCCTGGGGCCCAGATCCTGGAGATCTGTCTCCCCCATGGGCCCCAGCACCAGGACCCAGAGGTGGGTGAGGTTGGGAACTGGCAGGAAGTTTCTCCTGCCACTGCTGCTGTGGGAACAGGCATCACCCCCTCCAGCCAGGAGGCTGGGCTGGTAACAAGAGTCCAGTGGAGACACAGGCCCAGCCCGTGGGGAGTTGCAGCTGAGGGGGAGACTAGCCTCTGCCCCCCACAGCTCACCCTCTGAACTACCCGCTTTCCCCTTCTCTCTCTTAGATCAAGACCCTGGACAAGGCAGGGGTGCTCCATCGCACCAGGACAGTGGACAAGGGAAAGCGGCTCCGGTGAGAGCCCATCTGCACCTAGACCAGGGCAGGGTGGGCCTTAGAAATGATATTCACTTCCCATGTGCCAGGCTCTTATTAGTCTTCATGGTGACTTCATGAGAGGTCCTGTGAGGAAACTGAGGCACCAAGAGATTGAAGTGACTTGCCCAAGGTCACTTGGGTACAAGGTGTTAGATTTGGGAGTCTTGGGAGTCCACCCCTCCTAGTTGGGTGCCCTAGGCTATGTTCCTAAGCTCTGTGCCCTATTCTTGAGGGTAGGAGGAGGGCCTCAGCCTGGGACCAAATCTAAGTCCTGCCCACCCCCCGCTTCCCCACCCCCATCTAGGAAGAAGCACTGGAGTGCCTCCTGGACAGTGCTGGAGGGTGGTGTCCTGACATTCTTCAAGGACTCAAAGACCTCAGTTGCAGGTGGCCTGGTGAGGCCCAGGCCCCCAGGGCAGGGATCACCCCATCTGCTCTGTCTGATCTGGCTTAGAAAAGACCAGATCTGAGATAGTGGTTCCTGAGTGTCAAAGGGGCTGGGCCTTGTCAGGGAGGGGGTGATGACAGCAGATTCACCCCAGGACAAGCAGTTTCAGCCACCGTGGGGATGCGGAGCAATCCTTGAGGGTGGACAGCTCCAGGCTGGAGGGCAGGGAGGCTGGGGGCTGGACACACCTGCTCACAGGGATTGGGGGTCTGCTCCTTCTTTTTATCTTGTGGGCAGGCAGGCAGCAATGGACAAGCCAGCCAGCAGGATCTCTGGATTCCAGGAACCCTTGGCCCCTTTCACCCAGAGCTGTTGCCTGGCCATGCCAGCGTCCCCATCCTGTCCCTAGAGTCGGGGTGCTGTGCAGGCCCATCTGAGCTGAGGGCTCCCTGTGACCCTGCACTCCCTTCCTCCCTGTCCCACAGAGGCAGCCTTCCAAGCTCTCCACCCCTGAGTACACAGTGGAGCTAAAGGGGGCCTCTCTCTCCTGGGCCCCCAAAGACAAATCCAGCAAGAAGAATGTGCTGGAGGTGAGTGGTGGGGTGAGGAGAAGGAGGGAAGGGATCCTCACTGTAGGCTAGCCCCAAGAAGGAACACCTGGGAAGAGTTGGGACTAGAATTTTCAGGGCTCAAGGCCAAAGCTGGCCCCACCTCAGGGA
Organism: Daubentonia madagascariensis; assembly: GCA_023783475.1. Taxonomy (NCBI): domain Eukaryota; kingdom Metazoa; phylum Chordata; class Mammalia; order Primates; family Daubentoniidae; genus Daubentonia; species Daubentonia madagascariensis. The sequence continues at coordinate 18,084,754 of JAKFHU010000487.1, forward strand.
ACTGTCCAGAGTTTCTGGCATCATGGATTCTGCAATTCCCTCCCCAGGAGCTGAGTTAATAGTCCTTGCCCTGGAGGGTGGTGAGAAGTAGAGGCCCGTGGGAGATGAAACTCTGTCCTGCCTAGAATGGCAGCCCTCATCCCAGCCTGAGGCAGGAAGCACCCTGGCCCTGGCTGCTTACTCTGACAGGCTGGGATGCGAAACCTCTCTTTCCCCCCAGGTCCCCATCCCTGCCCCTGGGCCAGAGCCCAGCTTTTGACTGGACTGGGTCCCCAGTGAATAAGCCAGGGCAGTGGACAGCCTGCCAGGCTCCCCCAGCAGGAAGGGAGAGAAGACCCAGGCAAGGGTCCTCCCAGCGCCACACCTTCACTGTCCATGTGCTGTCTTGTTTTTAAACTACTCGTTCCCCACACTTCAGTCCCTAAATGTTTTGAGGCAGGTTACAACAAAAACACATGCGGTGAACTGGTAAAACTAGGACCAGGAAAAACAAATGAGAGACAGGCTCAAGGTGGAATTAGGGGCACATGATATCCAGGTGCTAAGGTGGTGGTGGCTGAAAAAATTTAGTTCCAGTTTTCCTGGTAGCTAAGGTGAAAAGAGAAGGTGTATCAGTTACATGGCTTTTGTTGATGAAAAAAATAATAATAAAACCTACCCCTAGGATCAAAGCTTCTTCCTAACTCTTAGCTCTTTTTTTATTTTTTTTTTGAGACTGAGTCTCACTCTATTGCTCAGGCCAGAGTGCAGTGGTGTGATCATAGCTCACTGTAGCCTCCAACTCCTGGGCTCAAGTGATCCTCCTGCCCCAGCCTCCCGAGTAGCTGGGACTACAGGCAGGCACCACCACATTCGGCTAATTTTTAAAAAATTGTTTGTAGAGACGGGATCTCACTTTGTTGCCCAGGCTGGTCTCAAACTCCTGGCTTCAAGCCATCCTCCCTCCTCAGCCTCTCAAACTGCTGGAATTACGGATGTGAGCCACTGTACCCAGCCTAACCCTTAGCTCTTGAAAAATGTCTAGTGTGTAGCTCCACAAACATGAGATCTAGAGGGATGAGGCTAGTGCCTGCAAAAGAGCTCCCCGCAGGTTTAGTTAGGGATCTCGGGGCTGTTTTGGGGACCATATTATGATGAAAGCCAAAAGCATAACCTTGTGTCTCAGCTCAGAAAAAGCCATTCTGCAAGGAGCCTGAGTGTGTAGCTTTCTGATGATTCACCAAGCTTCATTCAGTTCTAGAACCAGGATATCTACAGAGCAGAGTTGGAAAACTGGTTTCATCTCATGAGCTACTCTGATCATTAGTTCTGGAGCTGCCTTGAGAATTCTGGAGCCTTCTTCAGGCTTGGCAGGCCTCAACTAGCAATGTCTGCCATAATGTCAAATGGAGGAGGGACATCACATTTGCTAGCCATGTCCCTTCTCTGACCATGAAGGACAGAGTTCTTCAACAGTTCTCTTATGAACGTCATCAAACAGTTCTTCAAACAGTTCTCTTATGAAGGTCATCTCTCTGGGCTTTTGATGAAAGTTTCAGAGTAGGACTTTCTGAGCTGTCTTTGCTGGCAAAGAGCAGAAGGCAGATGGTACTCTTGGAAGGTGCTCAAGCCCAGGGGAAGGCCAACAGTCCTGAGTGGAAATCAAGGAACCCCTGCCTCCTGGCTGGCTGGTGGCCACCCTCTCTCCACTCGGGATGGCCTGTAGGCAACTCCAGGATTTTCCTCAAGAGACAGCCCCAAATTCTATATCATCGAGGATGGATGGGTTAGTTGGGCCCAGGAAATTTCTACAGCAGGTCTTCCTAGTCACCCCAGAGCCACAGAACACTTCAAATATCAGTCTGCTGAGAGCTGCCGGTACACTCAGCCTGCCGGTGCGTTCGACAGGATGAACGTTTGGTGAAATACATTGCCTTCTTTGTTTTTTTAACCAGAAGGAAAATGCAGAACAGCTTTGCCTTCTGTATGAAACTTTCAAATACAAACTGATTATGTTTTGAGAGAGCTGCCAAAAATAATGGAGGTTGTTTTAGGAGTGCTGTTGGCCATTCTCTGGGGTAATCCCCAGCGGGGCTCTCGTCTGCTTGGATTAGAGAGGGGCTGTGCCAGCTGCCTGCTCAAGGTTCTCTAGTCTTTGCAAGGGAGGTGGAGGGGTGGAACATGCGTTTTCTTTTTCCTTTTTTTTATTTTTCATTTTTAAAGCAGTTTAAGTAGTATTCATGTACGGGTTTAAAAGGAGGGCAGCCAAAAGACAGTCCTCTCTGATTCTAGAAGTTGTTCCTTGTTTGAGACAGTTTCTGCTGCCTCTCTCACTCGACCTAGAGGGCAGGGTTGGTGTGCGCTGCCACAGCCCAACATTCCTATTAACCGGAACGCGTGGTCCTCAGAGCCAGAGGCTGACGCGGGATCCCTCCAAGCTGCCATCCAATCAGAAAGGGCTTTGAGCGGCAGGTCTGTTGTGGCAAGTTTTCCTCTGGCATTTTGTTTAATTTATGCTTCTCAATGAACTGGGCTGAAAGGGAATGCATTGCCCGGGCTGGAGTGTGAGAGAGGGTGGGGACTCCTGGCTGTAAAATGTGGGGCAACACTCTAGGCCCTCAGTGTGCATATGGGAGGGGGCTGGGGGGGACAGTCATTTTCTCTGGGATCAGCTAGGATCTGCTTTCAAATCCTCTCCCCCCACATTTCCTTCACTGTTAGTTCTAGAGGCTGAGGCTTTCCCGCAGTGAGTTTCTTTCCCTTAGTGTTTTGCAGGCCAGGGCTCTGGGTGTGGCCTGCCATGTCCTGTGGTTCATGGGGAGGTGGGATGGGGCAGGGAAATGTACCAGACAGTTGAGCCATGCAGATCTGCACTCCATCACCACTAGCTGTGTGCCCATGAGGAACTTGCTAAAACTCACCGAGCCTCAGTTTGGTCATCTGTAACACAGAGAAGCTGTCGCCCACTGCTTTAAGTGAGGTGGAAGCCCTTGGCCTGGTGTGAGGCCCTGGCTCCATTAGGCTCTGAGTTCCTGGGGGTGGGGGACAGGTCACCTCCATCTCTGTACCTACCCCCCTCGGGGCCAACCCCCGGAGATGACCCAGTGATTTGTGTCCCTCCAGCTACGGAGCCGCGATGGCTCGGAGTACCTGATCCAGCACGACTCAGAGGCCATCATCAGCACCTGGCATAAGGCCATTGCCCAGGGCATCCAGGAGCTGGTACGTAGGGCCTGGGGCCTCTACGGCCAGTGGGGAGGGGTGGCCAGCTGTTATACAGGGCAGCCATGCCCACTGTGGGACACAGGGAGCTCCATGGCACCAGTGGGCAAGCACCACTCCCTGCAAATGCAGTGTCCCCCTGCATAGCTGGGATGGCAGGAGAGGCTGCTAAAGAAACTGCCTTCTGTAATCTGTGGATCCAGCCCTGGGGTTGGCCCTGCAGGCATACTCTCCAGGTGAGGGTGGGGGCACATCCTAGAGGAATTTCCCATTTCAAGGGAGGCAGGAGGAAAAGTAAATATTCTGGGAACCAACTTAATATCAATTGCGTAAGTAGAGATAGGGCAGGTCCCCTCTGACTACTATTTATCTGGAAATGACCTGGGGCTTTTTGACCCTTAATTCCCTATGAGCTAACACTGGGTGCAGCTTTGGCTGTATTAATAGAGGTAGGAATCCAGAGCCAGGGAGGTGATGTTGGTGCAGTTGTTGGCAGTGCTCTGGCCCCAGCTGGAATTAGAAGCTCAGGACTGGGAGCCACATGCTGAGGAACGCTGACCTAGAGGAGTGCGTCTACAGGAGCTGAGGAAAATTCAGGAAGAAGGGGCCAGGCACTGGGAGATGGGTAGGGGAGAACAGGATGACTGATTCCAACACCCTTAGGGCTCCAGGCAGCTAAGGGAGGCCAATGTTCTGAGGTTCCATAGTAGAGGTGAGGGGAGTTAACCTGGTTAAGGGACGCGAGAACGCTTTGCCTGGGGGCCACGCCTGCTGGGAGGGCATTTCAAGTCCCTTGCCCCATCCCCGAAGGACCGAAGGGCCGAAGGACCGGTAGCTGGCCCAAGGCCCTGCCTGTCTGAAGCTGTGTGCTCCCAGTCCCCAGACTTGCCCCCAGAGGAGGAAAGCGAGAGCGGCAGCGTGGACTTCGGGTCCAGTGAGCGCCTGGGAAGCTGGCGAGACAAAGAGGATGACATGCGGCTGAGTACAGGTGTGCGCGAGGGGACGGGGTGGGGAGCATCCCAGAGACCTCTCTTGGGGGGTGGTGACGCCCCGCTGGGGCCTGCCGGGCCAACAACCCAGATGCCACCGACTGACTCCCAAGGTCCCACTTTCCCCTGCGGCAGGCGCACCCGCCCTGTGCCCCGGGGGCCTGGAGAGCGACCGGAGCAAGGTCCGGCACAAGCTCCGCAAGTTCCTGCAGAGGCGGCCCACGCTGCAGTCGCTGCGGGAGAAGGGCTACATCAAAGGTACCGGGCTCTCGGAGAGGGGGCGCGGGCGGCGCAGCCGGGCGGGCGGCCGCTGGGCGGCGCTGACGAGCCTGTCCCCCAGACCAGGTGTTCGGCTGCGCGCTGGCCGCGCTGTGCGAGCGCGAACGGAGCCCGGTGCCGCGCTTCGTGCAGCAGTGCATCCGCACCGTCGAGGCGCGCGGTACGTGCGGCGGGCTGGGCCGGGCGTTCGGGCCCCCGAGGGCCTCTTGCCAGGACCGCAGGATGGAGATCCCCGGGTGGGCGCAGGGTTGAGTGGGCAAGAACCGGAGGCCCTGAGTAGCAGTCACAGCAGGGGCTTCAGCCCCACCCCACCCCACCCCACCCGGGGTCAGCGTCTCCCTCTGCCCCAGGGCTGGACATCGACGGGCTGTACCGCATCAGTGGAAACCTGGCCACCATCCAGAAGCTGCGCCATAAGGTGGACCACGGTGAGGCCGGTCCCCATCCCTGCCCCAGGGCCTGAAGGCGCGAAGGGGCACTGACCTCCTCCCTTCCTCCGCCGCAGATGAGCGCCTCGACCTGGACGACGGGCGCTGGGAGGACGTGCACGTTATCACCGGCGCGCTGAAGCTCTTCTTTCGGGAGCTGCCCGAGCCCCTGTTCCCCTTCTCACACTTCCGCCAGTTCATCGCGGCCATCAGTGAGCACCTGCGGGAGGCGGGGCGGATGGGGCAGGGGTGGAACTGTCCTGCCTCCGGCCACCCCCTTGGCCCGGGCTCTGCACCACCGCGCTGGCTGAGCCCGCTTCCCTCGTCGAGTCCACCCTCCCTCTCCTCCCTCCCTGTCCGACTCCCTCTCTCTGACCCTTCCCTTGCCCAGAGTTGCAGGACCAGGCCCAGCGCAGCCGCTGTGTGCGTGACCTGGTGCGCTCGCTGCCCGCCCCCAACCACGACACGCTGCGGCTGCTCTTCCAGCACCTCTGCCGGTGAGCGGGGCGAGCGGGCGGGAACGGGGAGGCGGGTCCTGGCAGGACCCCCCACGTCTCCCCCCAGCCCTGGGCCCTGATTCCACCCGCCCCGCCGCAGGGTGATCGAGCACGGCGAGCAGAACCGCATGTCGGTGCAGAGCGTGGCCATCGTGTTCGGGCCCACGCTGCTGCGGCCGGAGACGGAAGAGACCAGCATGCCCATGACCATGGTGTTCCAGAACCAGGTGGTGGAGCTCATCCTGCAGCAGTGCTCAGATATCTTCCCGCCGCACTGACTGCGGACCCGGCACTGGGGACTTTCCGAGACCCTCCGCCTCCCTCGCGTCTGCAGGCGGGTGTGGCGTCGGCGCTCCTCGGTTCGGAGGATATGGTGACCCCTGGTGGGCAGTTCGCAAACTGTGATTTTTTCTGGGGCGTGTCCTGCCTTGGCGTTAATTGTTCTGTTTTCTATCACAGCGCCGCCTACTGTGCGTGCGCGAGAGCATGTGCGGGGTGAGTTTTCTGGGCAGGACCGTGCTGGGAGGCGGAATTTGGTGAGGGGCTTCCTGGCCTTCACCTGAACGAGGCCTTCACCGAGACCCCGCGGGCCCCAGCCCTGTGCCGGTCATGAAGCAGCTAAGACAACTCCCCTGCTGCCGAAACAGGACTGACCCAGCCTCCAGCGTGGGCAGCTGGACCTGCCTTCCTCAGGCCCCAGGGATGACGCTGCTGCGGGCCCCCTGGCAGGCTGGCTGTGGACCAGTTTCACCTGCTTTCTTATTCGGGCTCCATGCCTCTGCCCTCCCTGACCCACTTGTGTTCTGTGCAAGGGTTCATGTTGGCTAAATGTGTACCCTGAACCTGCCACTTGACATACTCCATTTCCACACACCATCCCATTTTGCAGATGAGGAGACTGAGGCTTGCAGAGGCAACGTGACCTATTTGGGGTCCAGTGGATGATCTGACTCCCCAGAAAAGGCTCCTGTCACACTAGAGCACAGCCTGGGGGTGGGAGGGGGGAAAATCGATCCTTTCACCTACCCACCCCCCAGCCCCAGCATGGGCCTGTGAGCAAAGCACGGGACTAAGCTGGGTGTGTTCTGTCTGGGCCTGGGGAGGTCTCTGAAGGCAAAGAGGGAACCTTCCCCAGCTCCCAGCTGTTCTCTCCTGGGGGAAGGGGGCAAAGCACTGGCAGGAGCCCCTCAGCTCCTCTTAGCCCTCTAGCTGTCAAGTATGCCTGCCTACTGCCCACCTTGCCATGAAGAGCTGAGAGGCTTCAGGGTCAGGGGAAGGAGGACGCAACCTCAGGATAGGAAGCGTGAGCCCTGAACCCTGGGGTCAGCAGCCCCTTCCCTCCTCAGACACGAGCCACCTCAGTTTACAGATCTCAGCCCCCAGCCCCACCCACGTGCTCACTTATTCAAAAAATAATGACAGCTAATATTTATTGGACATTTGTACCATGCCAAGCATTTTGCTTGGATTATCTCATTTGTTTCTCACAGCCAATATTTATTGTCTGCTCTTCTGTGCCAGGCACTGTGCCCTGGGTTGGGGGACTGCACATGCTGCCTGCCCTGGTGGAGCTTATGGTCCGGCGGGTGAGGCTGACCCATGCCCACCCCAATGCCAGCGGGGCCGGGGCAAGAGTACACATGGAGGCCTCATACCATATGCCTAGACATTTAAAAGTTATAAATCAAGCTAACAACTGTTAAATAAAATATGTTCTATTCTCCTACTTTGACAGATATGCTTTGATAATGACCTGGAAGACCAGGTTCTAATTTAAACTTCTTTGGCTTCCGAGTTCCCTGCCCGAATGTGGTGGCATGACCCTGCCCGCTCGTCTTCCCACACTCACAGCCATCTTGCCCCAAAGAGAGGTTCACATGCACACATGTGGACGCTCTAGTCCATGTGTGCAAAGTGCCCATACCTCTTGTAACCAGCTGCCACTTGGCCACCCCACTGGTGACACAGTCCACCCTTGAGGGAATGGGCCTGGGGCCATTTGGGCAGAACATTCTGGGGTCCCCCATATCGGGAGCATCGTCTAAAGGGGAAGGTCTGGGCTTCAAGAGGGCCCCATAGATTCCTCATCCTGTGAGGAAAGCCACAGACAGCGAAGGTCTGGACTGGCATCTTCCAAAGCAGGGGACCCATGGCAGGGACCCCACTCACCCACATCTAAGGGTGGAACTGGACAGACCTTAAGCAACTGATTACTTGGTTAACCACTGTACAAGAGCAAGGAGAGGCACAGGGTGTTCTGAAGGTGTGTCAAGGGGGTGACGTTGCCCAGGGATCCTAGATGCCTCTGCAGGTGCCACATTTGGGTGAAGCAGTAAAGAATGAAGAGGAGTCAACCAGGTGAGGGGTTAAGGGAAGGGTGTCTAGTCAGAGGGAACAGCATATGCAAAGGCTCCAGGGCAGGAAGGCTCGTGGGGAGAACAAAGTCTGAGAGAAGACCATCATGACTGGAGCCCAGAAAGCCAGTGGGCATGGGTGCCAGGTGAGGCCAGAGAGCTGGCAGGGGACAGAGCATGTGGGGCCTGTGGCTGAGAACTCTGGGTCACCAGGACAACGAGCTGGAGGAACCTTGGGCAGAGAGGTCTTGGGAAGTGTCTGCTTCCCACCCCCACCCCAGGCTTCTGACACTGCCAAGGCCTCATGGGCAAATAATGTAGCAGCAGGCAGAGAAATCCTAGAATTGTCACATTTTGTCACAAGGAGGAGCTTCAGAAATCACCCACTGCCAATGAGAAAACTACTAGAGAGACAACGTCATAATTCACCTGAGGTCACTGGCAGGTTGCTGGCAGGGCCGGGCCCAGAGCTTCATTTGCATCATCTGAAGACCTACTGTGCGCCCCACCAAAGTCTGAGGCACAGCAGACATCCTTAACACTGACCACAGCACGTGGTGAGCACTGTAGGTGTGCATCCAAGATATTTTGAATGAATTGGTCTTTGTCCAGAGACACAAAGACATACAGAAATAGTATCAGCCCTCTTGAGGCTCTATCTGGTTGGGAGAGGGACATAAAATGGGGTGACAGTGGCACAGCTGATAAGGGCTGGCGCAAGGGCCTGTCCCCAAGCCCACAGCTCCCAGCAGATGCCCCTAAGTCCTCTGGCAGCCTGGAGTCTGTCCCTGAAGCTACTCTTGAAAGGCCAGGGTGCCCACCTGATTGTCGGGTGGACATACGAACTACCTGCTGTCCTCCTTGAGACACACTGTTCCTGTGCCTGAAGTCATGGGCCCTCTCCATCACTCCACCCCTCCCTTCCTCAGCTCCCCCTCTTCTGCCCACCCTATAAATGGTGATGCCCCCCAGGATGTGCCCTCCCTGAGGGCCCTCATGCATTCCACTCTGGGGACTCAGCCACCAAGCCTGCACATTTGTCCCCCAAATCTTCATCACCAGCCCAGACCTCTCTCCCGAGTCCCATGTGCAAAGCTCACTTGCTTGCAGGACACCTCCACGTGGATGGCTGCCAGAAACCCCAAGTATAACCTGCCTGCAACGAAACTCCCAAACCAGCTCTTTCCCCTGTTTCCGAGCATGGCACCTCCGGTCCCCACGTCCCTGTCTTCTACCTTCTAAATATGTCCCAGATCTGCCTTTCCCATCCTCCCTTGATCTCTCTCATCTGGGTGAGCACAGCAGCCTCTGAAAGGGCTCCTCGCCCCATTCCATCCTCCACCCAGCCACCATCTGACCACACCACGTCCCCAACCTCTGCACACCAGCTGTGCCCGGGCCTGTTGCTCCCAGCACACTCCAGGCTGCTGCTTGTCTCAATACCTTTGGGGTCTATGGTCCCCCGCCTCCCCCCACTTTCACATGGCTCATTCCTCCTCCTCCTTGAAGCCGCAGCTCTCCCTTGTGTGCAGCTCTGTCATCACACTTAGCTCGCTGGACACAACTGTGCTTCCGTGTCTGCCTCTCCCCACTAGGCTGCGGGCCGGCGCAATGTTTGCACGGCTCATCCACTTCGCAGCCAGTGCCACTACCTCATTCTTTTTGTTGCCAAATGACATGCCGTCTATGGATATACCACGTTTTGTTTATACATTCATCAAATGATGGACATTTGAGTTGTTTCCATTATTTGGCTGTTATGAATAATGCTGCTATGAACATTTGTGTACAAGTTTTTATGTGGACACATTGTCTTAGCTTGGGCTGCTGTAACAAAATACCATAGACTAAGTGGCTTAAACAATAGAGATTTATTTCTCACAGTTCTGGAGGCTGGAAGTTCAAGATCAAGGTGCCCGCAAGGTCGAGTTCTGATGAGGACCCTCTTCCCGGCTTGCAGACGGCCGCCTTCTGGCTGTGTGCTCACATGGCAGAGGGAGATCGAGCTCTAGTCTCTTCCTTTTCTTACAAGGACATTAATCTTATTCTTTACGGCCTCATCTAAACCTAATCACCTTCCAAAAGTCTCACCTCCAAATACCATCACATTGGGGGTTAGGGCTGCAACATAGAAATTTGGGGGGGACAGATTCAGTCCACGACTCATGTTTCAGTTCTTTTGGGTACATACCTAGGAGAGGAATTGCTGGATCATAAGGTAACTCTCAGTTTAACCTTTTGAGGAACCATGAAATTGTTTTCTTCAGCTGTTCTGTTTCACACTCCTACCAGCAGTGGGTGAGGGTTTCTGTTCTCTCTCACTTTCTGCAACGACTGTCTCAGGTCTTCATTCTCCTCAAACCCCTGGTGCTCCCCACCTTCCCACTCTCTCAGCAGATGGCCTGCCTCCACCTCCCAGAAAAGACAGAAGCGCTTATCCCACCGTCGAGCTCAGACCTCCCTCACCACATCCTCCCTGGCCTGCTTTCCCCTGGAACCTCAGAGCAGACAGTTCTCTAGGGTACAGCTAATCTCCATTTTTCAGAAAATATCCACCATCACTGACCACACTTCTCTCTTGCTCACTGAACTGCACAGGAGCAGCACATGGGGACAGCAAGTGTGGACAACTCTTTCAAGAAGTTTGGCTGGGAGGGAGAGGAGGAGGAGGAGGAGGACGGGCAGCCGCAGAGATGCGAAGTTGAGGGAGGACTTTTCAGAGAGAGATTTGAACACGTTCCCATGGTCAGGGGAAGGGGCCTGTTGGAAGTCCTCTTGGCTTGCGCGATGCCACATCCTTCTTGTTTTCCTCCTGCCTCTGGCCAAGCAGCTCATTCTCTGCTGCGTAGCCAGCAAAGGCAGAACCCTCGGCCCTGCCTCCTCAGCCCTCCTCTCCCTGGCCTCCCTCCCTGGATGATGCTGTCCACACCCGCGGCATCAGTGACTAGCTGACCAGGCCTGACTGCGCCTCCAAACTCCCAACCCCAGCGCCCCCCTGACAACCTGACATCTGCTCTGGGACAGTCCTCCGTCCAAGACTGGATTCATGCTCCTCCCCCAACCTTGTCCTCCTCCAGGGATTTACCCGTCCTGGGAACAGGCTCCATCATCCCCCGAGCTGGGCAAGCCAGAGACCTGGGAATGTGGCCTACTCCCTCCCTCTCCAGCTCTCTGTCCACCTCCACGCCCGATCTGTGTCCACGTCCTGTCATTCCTCCCCTCTGCTCCACTGCTCCTCTCCAGCCAGGGCCCCTCCTGGTCTCAGGGGCTAATATCTCCCACCTGGACACTGTGGCAGCTCCCAGCCCCTTCCCTTCCCACATCCTCATTGCCCCCACTCTGTCCAGCCTCATTTAAAAACACACACCTGATCATATTATCTCCCTGCTTAGAAACCATTCCACTCACCCAAGGAAAAGACCCCAAGCTTTAGCATGGCCTGCCCACCCCTCAGCCTCCTCTTATGAAGCAGCATGACTTAGTGGCTGGGAGTGTGGGCTCTCGAGTCAGGCCACCTGAATTCAAATCCGAGCTGCACAGTGCTAGAGGATTCTGGGTAATTGACTCATTCCTTTGTGTCTCAGTTTCTTCGTCTGGAGAATAGGGATGAAATGGCAGCAACAACCTCAGGGTGGTTTTGAAGATGATGTGAGATAATACTTGCAAGTTTCTGAGAACAGTCTCTTCAGAGTAAACATTCAGTGAACACTTGCTGGGCCTCATGCCTTACCTGCTTTCTTAGTTTCTGCACTGCAGCTACACTGGCCTCCCAGGGGTGTCTCAAATGGTTCATAACTTCCCCCCACATACCCCAGGACTTTTGCATGTGCTGTGCCCGCTTTGTAGTTCTCTTTCTCTTTGCTTAGTCATCTTTTAGCATTGTGCTCGGGTAACCATTCCTCAGGCAGCTCTTCCAAATGCCCAGCTAGGTCAGCTTTCTCTGTTACACACCATCAGAGATCCATACACTTCTCTTATTTCAGTTTGTCATTTTACATTTATATACCATGATTATTGCTGTCTGTCCCACCTGCCACAATACTATAAGCCCAGGAGGGTGGGGGCTGTCTTGTTGCTCACCATTGTATGCCCAACACCTAGCAGAGTGCCTGGCACATAACAGGTGTTCAAGCCAATACATGAAAAGGAAGACAGCCAGAGTGAGAACCCCAACTCTGCTATTTCCTACTGCATGATCTTGGGCAAGTTGTTCACCTCAACGTGCACATCTGTAAAGTTAGGACATTCATGCCTACCTCACAAACGTCTTATGATTATAAAATGAGACATGTGCAACATGCATGGCCCAGAATCCGGTGCAGGATTCACTTGTGAAGTCTCACTGGTCTTCATTCCTCAGACTCAAGGATAGTCCTGAGTCCCAGGATGAGATAGTCTCTGTGGCAGGGCCAGCAGGAGCCAGATGCAGAAGAGTCACAGAGGTCCCCCCCAGGCGTGCAGCCAGATTGCCTTGAGGGCAGTACAGCACATTGGGCCTGTGACCCTTTTGTTTCCAGAGCTCTAGGGCAGTCTTTTTTCAAGACTGCAGCCCAGCCGTGCCATAGGGAAAGGTACTTCGTCTGTTTGGGGCTAGAGCATCAGAGATGGAAGAGTGCCCGCCTAGGCCAGAACAGGAGGTGACCCATTGGAATTAACTTGACAGGTCATGCCAGGTAGAACTGGGGCTGAGTGAAGTCCAGCCTCCTGTGCCCTCCACGAGTGGATATTCTTCTTTGCTAGCCAGCCCCAAAGCAGGGCCTGGTGTGTTAAGGGAGGTGGCAGATTTCCTTCTGGGGAGAAGAGGCAGGCCATGAAAGGTTCGTATGCCCTGAGAGAATGGATATCATTCTTTATAGCCCAACAGGCACCACTAAGTGAAGACCAGGTGGACAATATGCCCAGGGATGCTTTCTTCTTTTTATAATCTCTTTATTTTGAAAGAATTATTGACTCACAAGAAGTTATGTAAATAGTACAGCAAGGTCTGGTGTACCCAGCACCTGGCTTTCCCCAGTGGTGGCATCTTACATAACCATGGCACATTATCAAAATCAGGAAAGTGATCAGCACTGCAGCTGACTAGCAGCACTACAGACCTTGCTTGATTTCACCATTCTCTGCATGCACTCATTTTTGCTTGTCTTTGTGTATAATTCCATGACATTTCACCACATGTGTAGAATCGTATAACCTCCACCACAATCAAGATGCAGAATGTTCCATTCCTCAGAAGAAACTCCTGATGCTTCCCCTTTATAGTCACATCCTCCCTCTCCTTCCCTCATCCCTGGTAACCTTGCCATTCTCCATCTCTATAAATTTTTCATTTTGAGAATGTTAATAGATGGAATCATGCAGTACGTGACCATTCGAGATTGGCTTTTTGCACTCAGGGTAATGCCGCTAAGATCCACTCAAGTTGCTGTGGGCATCAATAGTTCACTACTTGTTATTGCTGAGTAGTATTCCACAGATAACGCTTTTAAAGAGATTCTCCCAGCGGCGGCTGAAGGATGGAGGAAGGGGACCAATTAGGAAGCTGCCGCCGGTGTTCAGGTGAGCACCACAGGACAGACGCGCGTCCTGGCCCCGCTCCACACCGTGTTCAGACCGTGCGGTCGGGGTCCGAGGCAGAGGACGGATTGGGCGTCTCCAAGCAGAGCTGCCAGTAGGGGGCGCCGGAGGCCTTTTGGCCAAGGAGTGATTCCAAAGCGGGACAGCCAGGACGGGTTAGGGGGAGCTTTGGGCCACTGTGCATATTGGCCAAGAGAACCCTGAAGTCTTGTCCCTCTTTGCACCCGAGCGCTCAGGTTTCAGTCCAGCCCTGAGCTCCAAGGCTGCGGGATGAGGCTGATGTGTACTCAAGGAGGAGGCCTGGGGAGGCCTGGACCAGGAAGAGGTAGGCTGGGGTCAGGCACAGGGAGGCCCTCAGCGGGCCTGGGGCTGCCCCTCAGAGGGTGGCTCTGAGCTCAGGCCACAGGGCTGGGCCTTGGCACCTCTGCCTGCCCTTCCCATCCCTAAGGGCTGCCCTCACTTCCCTGCCCACTTCTCTCCCCAGACCCTGCAGCGTGCACTCTACACCCTCCCACACGCCTCCCCGCAAGACGCCTGTCCCATGCCCCACGCCCCCCTCCCGGGCCTTCCCCAGCTCGCCCTGGGCTGTGCGGATCCGCAATCTCAAAGGGCGCGGCTGGGCACGGGCTGTGTGCAGGCACCTGCTACCTGCCGGGAGCCGGGGAGGGTGCCCTGCCCCTGAGCAGCATTCCCAGGGGCCCTGGGGTTCAGAGCCCTCTGGCTCCTGTCTGCCTGCAGGAACGTTGCTGAGCCGCTGGCGTCTCCTTAAAGCTTGCACTGGCCCCCACGGCCTCCAGAAGTCGAGACACTCTCTCGCCCGGTCTTCACCCCATCCCCGGCTCCTGGTCCCCGGGCTTGCTCTACCCGCTCACGCACCGTGCCCAGCCTCCCCGGGTGCCTGCACTGCCCCTGCCCCATTCTCTACCTCCTGCCGCTCCTCCATGAAGCCATCCCCAGGGCCTAGCACCTGTGGGTTAAAACAGTGCATGTCCCCATCCTCTATGCCCCCACATTAATGTTGGTGTTCTTTGTAAGACAATCTCCTTCATGTGGCCTTGCCTGATAATTTGTGGTCCACACACCTGCCGCCCCCAGAGACTTCTCATTCATCTCTTGTTGCCCAGAGCCTGGCACACAGAAGGGGCTGAGTGAAGTTTGATTGAATAAATGAATGGACTTGTCGGTTGTCATATCTTTGAAACTCTCCTCCTGGGCTGATTACTCCATGGTGGCTTTCTTTTCGGGCATTCCTTCCCCTGCGGCCCCTGTATGCTAGCCACCGCCCTCCCCTCTGCTCAGTTCACTCTGCTCCTCCCCAGGCAAGCTCACCCACCCAGACAGCTTTAACTGCCACCCATGTGCTGCCAGACCCCAAATCCACCATGCAGCCTAGAGCCCTGAGCCCCACGAATACCTCCCACTGCTTCCTCTTTGCTTGCTTGTCTTTGTCTGTCCTTCCCACTGTCTGTCTTTCCCACAAACATTAAGCTCCATCAGCGCAGGAATTTTGTCTTTCTGATGGACCAATGCACCCCCAGCACCTGCCCGTACTTGGAAAATATTTTTGAAATGAATGAATGACTCTCCCTCTGAGGTCCTGTGAACATTAGAAATACAACATACTCCCACAATTTCCTTCTCCTGTCTTTGCCACCTCTCTCCTCCTCGTTCCCCAATTTAGAAATCCCAGAGTCACCCCAGATGGCTCCTTTTCCTCCCATCAGCCAGTAACTACGTTGCCCAGATTCCACCTCTGATCTTTCTCATCCCTACCCCACTCCTATCCCTGGCTCACTCATAATCCAGACCCTTCACACGTACCACTTGGACGTCCTCAACTCCTCCCCAGGGCAGCTGGGTTCCCTGCTGCCACCTTTGCTTCTGTCCACATTGCCACCTGAATGATTTTTCTGAAACGCCAATCTCGTTATGTCAACTCTGACTTAAAGCCTTCATTGCAAACATATCCCAGTTGTGTTTCCTGAAGTGTAGGACTCGAGATGTGAGTGGCACATGACATGATTCTGGGAGGTTCAAGGACCTCCTACCCCATGCACCAGGGCACCCAGGAGTGATCATTAACACGGAATTGCAAGATGAGAATATTGGTCTTTCTAACTCCATCCAGCCTTCTGATTACACTGAGGAGGAAAGAAACATCTCTTTTTCGCTTGTTAATCTCTCCTTTTTGCAGGGATCAGGACTGCAGCCACAGCCGCTAGCCAGCAAAAAAGATAATTAGCAGAAAAACAACAACAACAAAGAAAGATAATTAGCTAGAATGGAAAGATAACATGGTCTTATTTTTATTTTATTTATTTTACAGTTACCTACTATATGTGATATGTGATATCAGGTTTTTGGGTTTTTTTTTGAGACAGAGTCTTGCTCTGTTGCCCAGGCTAGAGTGCAGTGGTGTCAGCCTAGCCCACAGCAATCTCAAACTCTTGGGCTCAAGCAATCCTCCTGCCTCAGCTGGGACTATGGGCACGTGCCACCATGCCTGGCTAAGTTTTTCTATTTTTAGTAGAGACGGGGTCTTGTTCTTGCTCAGGCTGATCTCAAACTCCTGAGCTCAAGCAATCCTCCCATCTCGGCCTCCAGAGTGCTAGGATTATAGGTGTGAGCCACCACGCCTGGCCTGTGATATTGAGTTTTTAGTTATGATAATAATGTTCCATAAAATAAGTTTTGCAAAGATACAGATATTGCAAATCATATATCCATCAAAAAACTAACATCCAAATATATAAAAAGCTCTTACTTATCAATAAGAAAAAATCAATAGAAATTTTAAAAATAAAAAAATAGGCAAAAGCCTTAATACTTGACAATAGGGGATATATGAGTGGCCCGTAAACATGAAAAGTGCTCAATTTCATTAGTCATCAGAGAAATGAAAATTAAAACCACAACATGATATCACTGTATACCTACCAGGGCTAAAAGGAAAAAGACTTACACTATCAAATGTTGGCAAGGATGTGGAGCCACCGGAACTCTCATTTACTGCTAGTGAGGATATACATTGTAAAAACTACTTTGGGAAACTGGCCACGTGCACTGAATTAAACATACCTATCCTACCCTATGACCCAGGAATTCAACACCTAGGTATAATTCCAACAGAAATGAGTACATGGCGTTCACCAAAAGATATGTACAAGAATGGTCATAGCAGCTTTATCCATAATAGCCAAAAACTGAAAATAACCCATATGTCCATTAGTAGAATGGATAAATACATCGTGGCACGTTCACAGAATGGAATGCTGTATAAAAGTAAGAACAGGCTGGGTGTCCTGGCTCATGCCTATAGCCCCAACTACTTGGGAAGCTGAGGCGGGAGGATTGTTTGAGCCCAGGAATTCAAGGCTGCAGTGAGCTATGATCAGGCCACTGTACTCCAGCCTGGGTGACAGAGTGAGGCTCAGTCTCTAAAAAAAAAAAAGTAAGAATGAATTAAACTATACAAATGTCAAGCAAAAGTAGCCAGGCACAAAAAAAAAAAAAAAAAAAAAAAAAAAAGAAAGAAAGAAAGAAAAGAAAAGAAAAAGACTTTATGCTTCCACTTATATAAAATTCAAAAGCAGGCAAAACTAATCTAAAACTCCAAGAGTGGTTACCCTGTAGGGTTATGCCTGGGAGGAGGCTGCTGAAGGGCTCGTAATATTCTGGTTTTGACCTGGGGGAAAAATTACTCTTTTTTACGTGAATGAAAATGAAATGATTTGTGTACTTCTTCATATGTCTATTATACATCAAGAAAAAATTACATAAATTTCAGTTTTTAAAACGTGAAGCATTTAAAGACAAACATTAAGAAAATGAAAGTTGGAGGCTCTGACAGGTGTCTTGAAGGCACCATGCAAATGGCGGGATTTCTGTAGGATCAAGCTCAAATTGCCACGCCTGACTGGGTTGGTCCTGCACCATGTGATGGTGCCAGTTCAGCTTGATGGCTAGGAGCACAGATTTGTGAAGCTGATGAACTTGAGTTTGAATGTGAGCTCTGCCACTGACTGTGGGACTTCAGGCAAGTTTCCTAGCCTCTCTGAGCGAGAGCTTCCTCACCTATAAATCACCCCAGAGGATGATGGGCTTGACCAGTGGGATGAAGTGGCCCGCACTGGACACAATGGGTGAGCAGGACAAATGGAGCCACACCCAGCTGCCTCTGCTCCCTGAAGAAGCCCTGCTGTTTCACACACCTCTTTGTACCCGCAGGAGTCTGCACATGCTGTTGCCCTGGAGTGCCCTTCCACCTGGTGATCACACTGCCCATCCTTCCATGCCCGGCTCGAGCACCTCCTCCCATGTGGTGCCAGCCCCAGGTGAGGTTACCTCCACCCCCTCTGCCTCATCCCATCCGTGGCACACACATGTCCAGTTCTGATTACTTCCTATTTGGGCTATTTAGATGGTTTACTATTCCTTCAGTGGTTGGCACCACACTTGGCTCCTAGGAGGAAGCTCTTGATACCTACTTACTCAACAAATGAAAGAACGTGCAGCTCTTCAAATGATTCGAATTTCTCTGCAGCTTCCTGGGAGGGCATGGTTCCTTTCGCGTGCTCCTAAGAACATCAGACATGCAGCCCTGAGTTAGGGACCTCAACCATCTTTACGGAGTCCTGGCACCACGAGACGTGCTGTGGGTGAGTGGTTATCACCATGACGTCAGCCTCAAAGGTTAGGGATGTCCCCAAGTCATCCCAGTTCCCTTTACCACCCTATATGGATAGGTCACGCGTAAGATTACCTCTGACTTTCACTTAACCTTTTGGTAGCGTAACAGGTTCCCTAAGCCAGGCACTTGCTGTGTGACAAAGGGACACTTTATTTTAAACTTTTACAAGCTGTCAGCAGGATGGGGGGGAAAGGGGGCCAACTTGTTCTGATGTGACCTCACATGTGACTGAGTCCATGGTTCCCTTTGTGGTTTGGTAAATCAGGTCACATTCCTTTAACAAGTAAAGTGCCATGGAACCCCTTTGAAACATGTGCTGCCCTCCAAGATCTGGTGTGACAATGAGCATATCACTTCACCCCACTCCCCTGCACCCCTTGCTGTCCCCAAATATGTGGGTCCCTCAGCCACACTTTGTCTGCCTATGGAATTCAACATACAGGCACGGTTACCACCAAGTGCCAGCCTGGTGCTGGTCAGAAGGCCAGGACAAGCTGGGAAAGACAGGAATCCTGGCCTTCCTGTCTCCTATGAGGAGACAGACAGGGATGGGAATTCACAATACAGGGTGGTGTGTGCAGTGGGGGAGGCGTATGGGAGCCTGTGGGAAACCAGAGGACATTTGGGGAGGCAGGTAGGGAAGGCTTCCTGGAGAGGTTAATGTTTCAATTGCTGGTCCATTTGCTCTGTCCCACTAGATTGTAAACTCTGTGAGGGCAGGGACCTCTGCTTTGTCCTCGGCTGTCTCTCTGATGACGAGTGCTTGGGGTGGTGATGGGCACAGAGTAGGTGTGTTCAGTCAGCATCCGTGAGGCAATCAGGTAATAGCTAAGTTGTGAGGGCCGAGCGGGAGGTGGCCCTTCTGAAGGCATTCTAGGAGGGTGGTACTAGGTGAACAAAGGCCTGGAGGTGGAAGCAGCAGGGTATGTGAGGCAGACGGGATGCAGTTGGTGTAGACAAGCAGAGGCTGAAGGGATGAGGCCGGAGAGGCCCTCGCCCTCCCTCACCCCTTCCTATTATGGAACTCCATAGCCCCAGCACTTTGTCTACACTCCCTTCACACCCTAAATCCTGCCTCATGTGACACAAGTTCATTCATCAGAACTTACTGAACCCCTACTGTGTGCCAGGTATGGTGTTGGGGCAAAACACCTACTATGTGCAGCATAGGCCAATTTCCAGAGCGATTTTCCATCCAGTATCATACCTCATCCTCACAGCAACCCTAGAGAAAGGAAGCCATCCATCCGTCCATCTATCCATCCATTCATTTATTCATATTCTTAATATATATTAAGTGCTTAGTATGTGCCAGGTGCCAGGAATGTAGTGCAAGCAAGGCGAGCAAGGCCCTCATCGGGATGGGGAAGAATAAACTCATAAACAAACCAGCAAGGCAATCTGAGATTATGATAAATTTTGTGAAAAACATAACAAACAGGGTGATAGTATGGGGAGAGACTGGGGCAGTCCATCAGTCTGGGCGGTCAGGGAGGGCTCTCGGAGAAGTCGCCAGCCATGGGAAGAGCATGACAGGCCAAGCACACAGCAAGTGCAAAGGTCCTGGGGTGGGACAGTACCAGGGCATTAGAGGGACAGCAGGAAGGCAATCAGTGTCACTGGAGAGCTGGATGGAATGTTCAATGGGGTGAAGTGGGGAGGGGAAGGGATGAGGTGGAAGAGGAAGCCAGTAGTCAGATTGGGAAAGGCTTGTCAACATTTGGATTCGTTCTACAGTGAGATTTGAATCCACTGAAAGGTTTTACGGAGGTGAGCCCATGTGCTCTGGCTGACGCTTCAACACCATCACTGGGCCGAGCTGGAGGCAGCAGAGATGGATGGCGCGGGCTCAAGGTCTGTGTGGGAGGTAAAACTGTCGGAACCACCTCCTGAAGCCTTGGTTTCTCTTCCAAGCCTATTTCTCCCCATCTTTCCAGAAAATGGCACCACCGCAGCACTATTGCTCCAGCAAGAAATTTCTAACTTCTTCATCCTTTCTTCCTCCCCTTCCCCCACCCCCTCATCCAGCTCTGTCAGTGTCCACACCAGGAAAACGGAAGTTTCCAGGCAGTGCCAAGCGTGCCTTTGAGGTGAAGGTGCACCCAGGCAGCCTGGCCATGGGATGGTCCCAGCAACTGTCTGCTTCCCTGGTGCAGGTGGGAGACAGTGGACATTTGGCTTCAGCCACAGTGAGGTTCTGCCAGGCAAAGATGACAAAGGGAGCAGGGATGAGAGCTGGGGCTGTTGCCAGACGAAAATCAAAATGGTAGACCATGGACTCCAAGGCGGGAAAGGAGGGAGCGGATGGGGAGGTGTACTGGCCATGAGAGAGGGGGACTTGAGAAGCAGCCACCCCAGAGAAAGTGAGCTGGAGGAACAAGAGGTGTGGTCAGGGTGCAAATGCAGGGACAGTGCTGTCAGCAATGAGGACAAGCTCTGGGGTGTGGCCGTGGGATGTCTGGAGGTGAGGTGGTCAGGATGCTGTCATGTGGGTGTTGGAGTCATTGCAAATGCCATGAGCCAGGAGCCAAAGTCCCCCCAGCAAGGAGAGAGGCTAGAGCTGGAGCTGGAGGTGGAGGGGGTGGGTGCCTGTACTGGTTGGTGTGTGTCCAAAGGAGCCGAGGGGTGAAGGAGGAAGGATGAGGAACAGTCTGGAAGCTGCAGAGGGGAACGAGGAGGGTGCCTACCTCCATGTGCCAGCCCGGAGGTGTTTCCTCTGGAAAAGGCTGCTGGGAAGTCTCTACCAGGGCCAGGAGGTGGGGGCACCCTGAGAAACCCAAGGCCCCTAGAAAGCCTGGACAGGGAGGTGGCCAAGCTGAGGCCACTCTTGGCAGGCAGACTTCCCAACAGGCCAGCGGGGGGTGGGGGGGTAAGAGAAGAATTGGGGAGAGGGAGTTGTAGGTGGCAGAGGACACAGTTGAGGGAGGGAGGGTCCAAGGGGGTGAGAAGCTAACGAGTTTTAGCGTGGGTTAACTAGCTTTTCTAGAAGTGCCTCAAACCCCCAAACTGAGGCTTTCTGCCCAGCTCTGTCCAGGCCAGCAGCACTAGTGTCCCCACTCCCCCCGCCCCCACAGTCAGGACAGACCCAGGTGTGAGTGGCTGAAGGGCACAGGGGCAGACCCCCGCCTCCTCAGCCCTGCTCACCTGCAGACAATCTCCGTGGGCACAGACAGACACCGCCTAACAGCACTGCAGACACCACTCTTCCACCACGAGGAGGTTTGGTGGGGACCCCGGGGCTCTGGATTAGCCAGCAGGTGGAGAAGGCAGGTGCCTCCCGGAGGGCCAAGGCTACCTTACCCCTGTGTGCAGGCGGGACCTGTGGAATACACCTTCTCCTTCGTCCTGACAGGCCTGGCATGGGACTCCCCCCTTGGGGCAGGGGGATGGGAAGAAACTGGCCCGTGGTCACCATCTTGGCTGTTACGGAACAGTGAACCTTACCATGGGAGGGAGGGAGGCTGTGGTGTTTCAGGACAAAGTCTGATGGATGGGAGGGTGTCAGGTGATGTCAGGGGAAGCTCTGATCAAGTCAGCGCCCTCAGTATGCACTCCCCAGTGCCCGGCAGGAATGGGGCTAGACCCTGGAACACAGGGGGTGAGGCCCAGTCCCAAAACCCTGGGATTTCCCAGACCACCAAGTGATCGGTGTGCCAGAGCTGGGACTGGGGTACACGCACAGGCATATGGGATCCCCAAGGAGCTGCCTTGTCTGCCTAGAGGATCACAATGCTCACAGGTTAGGAGTTGAGTCTTCATGGAGCCTGGGCCAAGGGGCACCAAGAATCCTGAATTTGTCTTTCTGGTTGGAGGGTACTCACCTAGTGGCCCTGTGACAACTGATAAAGGTAATAGTCCCAGCAAGGCCCACATAAGTGTTAGGGACATACTAGGCATGAGCCCTAGATGTGGAGTCTACCCCCTCAAGTGACCCACCGCACCCCTGGCGGGTCGGCAGTGTCACAGCCCCCACTTCACAGAGGAGGGAGCTGCACCCCATCTGCAGCTGCTCTGGCCCGCAGCAGTGGGCACGCTGTTCGTTCATTTATTTATGCAGTGAGTGTGTTTTTGAGCCCCTACTACATGCCAGGCACTGTGGTAGGTGCTAAGGATGCAGCAGATTACAACACAGATAAACATCCCTGCCTTCACAGAGCTCACGCTCTGCATCATAGACAAAGAAATAGAGGAAACGCAAACAGTTAGAGAGCTGGCGTGGTTTAACAGCACAGACCATGGTGGCTTCCAACCTGCTGCCCAGGGCTCTGCCTGGGCTGGAGCCTGGAGGGAGGGAGGATGCTTGCTCAAGAGCTGGGGCAGCCCCAGGCCCAGGCCTCCCTCATTCTTGTGAGCCCAGGTGGGAGAGGCTGTCTGGCCCCCGAAGCCCGTCTGTCTCTGGAGACCAGACAACATGGAGTCAGATTTGGGCCAAGTAGACATTCCACCCCTTGGGGGGTCCTGACTGAGGAGCTCGAAGCACCCCTGGTGGCACCTCTGGCTCATCCCTTCCCCTCTAAGTGCAGCTCCCCCACTGTCTGCAGTTGATGCTGGCTGTCGGCAGGGACCCTGGCTGAGACTGTTGGCCAGACACCTACACATGGCCTTGTTTCCATGGCAGCTTAGGGCTCCGAAGGTGAGTGTCCCTGGAGAACTTGAGGGGAGCTGAACTGTCCTTAAGACCTAGCCTTGGAAGTCATATAACATTGCTTCTGCCATGTCCTGTTGTCACTGTCCTCTATAAGGCTGGCTCAGCTTCAAGGAGAGAAGACATAGACCCCAGTTCTCGATGGGAAGAGTGCCAGATAACTTGTGAACATTTAGAACTGCCAAACAGCTAGGAGAGGTAGCAGCAGAAGGTGAACTCAGGATGTCTAAAGGCAGAATCTACTTAAGCCACGGGACACCACATGCCAAGAAAGAGAGAGGAGGGCCTTCACTAAGGCAGTGGGTGTGGGCCAGAGATGGGACAGAGAGAAGTCATGCTAGGAAGGTAAGAGTGCCAACCTGTGTGGTGTGGACATCCCAGCCTGGCCATATGGAGGATCACAGACTGCTGGGCCAGATAGGTGGTTCTGGGGCTGGAGGTGTTGTGTGTTCAGAGAGTTCCTTGTCTCGGGCTGGAGGCCTGAATCAGCACCATGGGCCAGGGAGAAGGGAGGACAGGGTTCTGCACTCAGAGAGCCTGGCTGGGCTTTGCAAGGAGCTGGCAAGGGGACCCTCAGGGTATCAGATCTCCATGCCCAGATTGCAGCCACCACAGCCCTTGGAAGTGAAACTTTCAAGGCCAGCTTTATCATTTGTTGTTTGAGGTTGGTTTTCAGTGACCCTCCTGCTGGAAGAGGCAGATAGGGGCGGAGCCTGAAACACACTGAAACTTGACTGAGGGATGTGGGAGACAGGCGACTGTGGGCTCCCTGGTGACCCCCCTGTGGGGATTCCCAGTTTGGGGGAAGGGCCATGAACTCACAGGACCCTTCTCCTTTAACACCATGCCCAGGGGTTGGGGCAGGGACTCTGGCCTGGGTTTTGGTAGCAGCTACACCAGGAAAGATCTCTGTGACTTTCAGAAGTCACTTCCCTTCTGAGTGCTCAGTTTCCTCATCCATCAAATGTCAGGTTGATTGATCTTTAACGCCCTCTACTCCCCTGACATCACTGGAGAGATTGTTCTCCCTAAACCCCTTCTCTTGGCCCCCACCCAGAGCCTGCTGGCTGGATGAACGAGCGGGAGGTGTTCCCATAGATGAAGACATGGATGCAGCCCACATCCACCAAGATCTCAGGCTGGGTCTCTCCTCAGCTACACCTGCCACCTCCCAACTTGTTCCATTCACAGGGGAGATGAGGAGAGAGTGTGGGCAGCTTGTCCCCACTGGAGACAGCACTGGACTCTTCACCCCTCCTTCCCCAGGGATCAGGAGCATGCTTGCTAAGCCCTGCTCTATCAGCACCACTGCCCAGGCACCCACAGGGCAGGAGTAAGGGAGGAGATTGGAAAGTATGAGGCCCCCATCATAGACTCTCATTGCAGCTAGGACAATAACAATGATTATTAATCATTTTGGGTACCTGGTGTTTAATATTCATCTTCCTTGCCAGAATGGAAATTCCATGAAGGCAGGGCCCAGGTCTGGTTCACTGCTGTATCCCCAAGGCTTAGAACCGTGACTTGCACGTAAGAGGTGCCCAGTAAATAATTAAGTGAATGAACGAATGCTCTCAAAGCATTTGTAATCTAGTGGGGAAGATTAGGCATCTACAAATACTATGATAAAAACCCTGCCATGTCATGCAACATTTATTATTAACATGCCAGCTAACATATACTGGGGATTAACTCTTTGCTAGGCTAAAGATGCCATATTTAGCACATAAAGATACACGATGCCCACTTAAATTTGAATTTCTGATAAACAATGAATAATTTTTTAGCATAAGTATGTCCCATGCAATATGAGCGTCCTGTGTTTTATCTGGCAGCTCTGTGCCCGGCCACATTCTCTAATCTTCACACCAACCCTATGATGGGGGTATTATTATCATGCCCCTTTATAGATGAGGGTACTGAGGCACAAAAGGGATAAGTAATCTGCCCAAGGTCACACAGCTGAAAGTGGCCAAACCAAGGCTCTGTTCTGGGTAATTGGAGCCCCAAGTTCGGGCTTAATCACGGAGATCTCTTGTCTCCCAACAAGTACCCATAAGTGGTGGGTGCTGGGCTGGCTCTGGGACCCAAGAAGGAAAGATCATTTGCCAAGGACAATAGCTTTGGCTAGGGTGGACTAGGAAGGTTTTCCAGACAGGAGAGAGGGTAGGACAGAGAGGGTGGGCAGAGCTTTGCAGCAGCCGGATCAGGAAGAGGGGAACTCAGGCTTAGACCCCAGGCCCTTCCCAACTGTGACTTGACCTCTCTGAGCCTTGACTCTGCTCTGTGTATAGCACAGATCCACAGTCTCTTATTGAAAATCCTGGGGTCAGATGTGTTTTTGGAATTCAGAATTTTTCAGATTTTAGAAAGGAATTTGGTGCGTGAATTGTATGTTATATAGCACCCCCAGGGGACCTGGGACAGCATCCTGTAATCAAACATGCACATTTCTGCAGCAAACATGTGAGTATTCACTACTAAGCAGGATAAATAGAGACTACAACTTGGTCTCAGGTCAGGTCAGGTTTTGCCATCCTGTAAGTTTGGTTTCCGGGCATTTGGGATTCTGTAATTGAGGACAAGGGAGGGCGGTTTCTTGGGGGATAAGGCCTGCGGTCTCCACACAGAGGTTGCTTGGTCCCCAGGCTTCCCAGCCTTCCTTCCCTGGCCTGCGGGGGACCAGGGAGGAGATCAGCTCTTTGGAAGCAGAGGCGTCTAAGGAGTTTCCAAATGGGAAAACCAGCGGCTGCAGGCCCCAGGACGTGGCAGGGCGAGCTACAGCCTTATCCTGGGAGCAGGCGTTCCTGGGCTGCCTGGGCCATGAGTCACCCAGGAATGCAGCCCGGCCAATCCGCAGGCCGTGGGTGGGCGGCAGGCCGGGGAGGGCACTGCATGGCGTGACTCAGCAAGACCCCCTGGGCCGTTACTGCCTGGGTGAGCCCGGGTGAGCCCGCTGCTGCCCCACGGACTTGGGGGGTGGGGGTCGGGAGGGGCCGCAACCCCTTGTCCCCAAGGGCTGCACAGGAGCCTCCAAAGGGGATGTGGGACGAAAGAGTACAACTTCCATTTTTAGTTATTTGTATTTCATCCTCTTAAATTTTAATTCTTCTTTTTTCAAATAGGTAGTGCATTCATATGCTTTAAAAATGTAAAAATACAAGGATCTCAAATAGATATTTGCATAGCTATGTTCATAGCAGCATCATCCACCTTAGCCAAAAGGTGGAAGCAACCCAAGTGTCCACGGAGGGATGAACAGATAAACAAAATGTGGCTTGTATATGCATACAATGAAATATTATCCAGCCTTAAAAGGGAAGGCATTTCTGACACATGCTACAACACGGGTGAACCTTGAGGACGTTATGCTATGTGGAATCAGCCAGTCACGAAAAGACAAATACCGTGTGATTCCACGTATGAGGTCCTCCCGGTAGCCTTATTCATAGAAAAACAGGGGTTGTCAGGGGCTGAGGGAGGGGGAATGAGGAGTTATTCTTTAATGGGTACAAAGTTTCAGTTTTTGAAAAGAGTTCTGGACACAGATGGTGGTGGTGGCTGCACAACAATGTGAACCTACTTAACACCACTGAACTGTACTCTCAAAAATGGCTGAGATGGTAAACTTCATGTTATGTATATTGTACCACAATTAAAAAGAAGAAATGTAAAGGTACAAAAGTAAATCTCACATCCAATTGGATGCAAGCCATCCAATTCCTTCACCCGAAACACCTAGTGTCACCAGTGTTTGTGTATCCTTCCAGAGACAGTCTATGCAAATCCATATACACATGTATAAGTGTAAATGCATAAATATAAATCTGTACAAACATATCTATACACACACTTTTTCTTCTTTAAAAAATGCAATGGTAGCGTACTCTGCACTTTGCTTTTTCCATTTAACAATACCTCTTGGAGATCCTTCTAAATCAATGCCTGGCCAGGCACAGTGGCTCAGGCCTGTAATCCCAGCACTTTGGGAGGCTGAGGCAGCAGGATTGCTTGAGGCCAGGAGTACAAGACCAGCCTGGGCAACATAGCAAGACCTCGCCTCTTTAAAAAATTTAAAAAGACCCCGCCTCTTTAAAAAATTAAATATATATATATATATAGCTGGGTGTGGTGGCATATGCCTGTAGTCCTAAGCAGCCTCCTAGCTACTTAGGAGGCTGAGACGGGAGGATCAC
Organism: Daubentonia madagascariensis; assembly: GCA_023783475.1. Classification (NCBI taxonomy): domain Eukaryota; kingdom Metazoa; phylum Chordata; class Mammalia; order Primates; family Daubentoniidae; genus Daubentonia; species Daubentonia madagascariensis. The sequence continues at coordinate 18,111,607 of JAKFHU010000487.1, forward strand.
TTAAGCCCAGGAGTTGGAGGCTGCAGTGAACTATGGTTACGCCACCGCACTCCAGCCTGAGAGACACAGTGAGACCCTGTCTCTAAAACTAAATAAATAAATAAATAAATAAATAAATAAAACAATGCCTAACAAGTTTGCTTGTTTTGTTTTTTAGCAGCTTTATTGAGATGTAATTTACATAAGATATATCCATTGTAAGTGTACAGTTCAACAATTTTTAGCAAATTTATAGAGTTGTGCAACTATCACTACAATCCCATTTTAGAATATTGTCATCATCCCAAAAAGTTCCTTTGGATTCATTTACACTTAATCCTCATTCCCACCCCAGCCCCAGCGACCACTAATCTGCTTTCTGTCTCTATGGATTTGCCTTTTCCGGAAATTTCATATAAATGGAATCATACAATATGTGATCTTTTGTGTCTAGCTTCTTTCACTGAGCATAATGTTTTTGAGGTTCATCCATGTTGTAGCGTGTTTAAGTAGCTTGTTCCTTTTTATTGCTGAGTAGTATTCCATTGTATGGATATTTCACATTTCGTTTATCCATTTACCAGTTGTTGGACATTTGGATGTTTATTATGAATAATGCTGCTATGAACATTCATGTACTAGTCTTTGTGTGGGCATATGTTTTTGTTTTCTCTTGGGTAGATATCTAGGAGTACAATTACTGGGTTGTGTGATAAGTTTGTGTTTAACTTTTTAAGAAACTACCAAACTATTTTCCAAAGTGGCTGCATCATTTTACATTCACACCAGCAGTGTATGAGGGTTTCAATTTCTCCATATTTTTTTTTCTTTTTAAGGACTGTCACTTCAGAATTTCTCTGTATTCTTCTTTTTTTTTTTTTTTTTTGCAACGGCAGAAACTGCAGAAAAATTTCTCTGTATTCTTGAGCACACTTATTATTATTTGTCTTTTTGATTATAGCCATCCTAGTCGGTATCAAGCGATACCTCATCGTGGTTTTAATTTGCATTTCCCTAATAACAAATAAAATTGAACATTTCCATGTGCTTATCAGCCATTCATATATCTTCTTTGACAAAATGTTTATTAAAATCTTTTATCTATTTTAAAATTGTTTGTCCTCTTATTATTGAGTTAAAAGATCTCTTTTTTTAATACTTGTAGTTGATTGTATGGATGGGATATTTAATTTGTGTAACTTGTTTCCTATTGACATCTCTTTTAAATTTTTCGTTATATATATATTATATAGTAGGCATAAAATATTAGTGTAATAGTTTATATTCCTGACATAAATAAGTAAATAAATACATTTGTTGGGATACATCCTCAAATTATTTTGCTGAGAGGGGATCATGCAAGCTTGGGGACCTCTGCCTTGAGCCTTCCTCCCCCTCTGTCCCTCCCCACCAGCCCTGCCCCGGCCACCAGGCCTATTCTAGCAACTCTGAGCTTTGTAGAAAGCATGTTAAGATCCTGCTCCTCTGGCAGCCCCCAAAGAGCCTGACCAGGATCCCCTAACTGATGGGGGAAACTGAGGCTCAGAGGTGGTCCCCCCAGGGTAATGTTGGCACAGTCTGACTTTCCGGGGCTTTCCGGCATGACCCAGAGCCTACCCCTCCCTTAATTTGGGGAGCTCCAGGTGGATGACATGATGCGTGTTCATGTTCGGTTTCCTCGAGTCCAGCAAGGTGAGGAAAGCTCAGAGGCCAGGAGCATGGTTTGGGGCTCGTGCTGCCCTCGGCCTCTGTGCTCTGTCCCGGCCTCCCTTTGTCGGCCTCTGCCCAGCCTGGCAACGTGGCCTCACGCACGCAATGGATCAGCTCAGAGAGATCCAAAGGGAAAGACTCTGCTGGTCCATTTCTTCCCTCCTTCATCATCTTCATCACCATCATCATTGTCACCATTTACTGCAGACATACCCTGTGCCTGTATATGACACGCAGGATCTATTTAATCCTCCTACCAATCCCGTGAGCTGGAGCTGATTGGTTCTCTGTAGCAGAAGAGGAAACTGATGCTCAGGGAGAGTGTGTGACTTCTCCTTAAGGGATATAGTTGGAATTCAAACCCACATTTGACTAACTGCAAAGCCCGCACCTTTGATTGGTACATGGTGCTACCTGCCCTTTAGGGGCTGAGAACCAGAGCAGACTCAGCTTCCAGCTGATTTTCATCTGATTCTTGGCAGACATCTTGGAGAAACCTGCTGGTGACACAATGAGGGCAATGTGGCTCCAGAGTCAGGGGTGTGAACTGAGGGTGCATCTCTTGCCCTGAGCCAGGCCAGCCGCAGAGCAAGTCCTATTCAGGGCAGGGCAAGGGTAAAGGTAGGAATGGATGCCAAAGAGCCCGAGGGTCCCACAGGGCTGGCATGCTGTCACCCCAGCCCAGCCCTGGGCTCAGCTGACAGAGGGGAGAGGGGAGGTTAAGCCTGGAGTAGGCAGGAGGTCAGAGGTACCCAAGCTTCTCTACTTTGGCAGGAGAAAGCTAAGCTCTGCAAACACCTTGTGTTTTCACTTTCTCTCAGCTTCTGAGTAAGCATTTCTGTTGGAAAACTCCAGCCTTGTCTGAGCTGAACCCAAGGAAAGGGCTGTGGACAACCGAAGCAGGACAGGGGGTGGGGGTGGGGAGCAGTGGTCAGGGTCCCTGTGGAGGGCAGTATCTGCTCCCAGGAGCTCAGACCTAATGACCCCATCTTTGGCTCCATAGCCATCCATGAATGGCTCCCAAATTCAATCCATGCCCCTTAGCTTAGCATTCAGTGCCAGCCCTTGCTCCCCTCTGTGCTTACATCTAGGTTTTTGTTCACACCGTTCCCTCTGCCCATCCTTCCAGATCTAACACTCAAACTTTGATCATCCTTCAAGGCCCAGCCAAGATGCCTCCTCCTCTATGAAGCCTTCCTTGATCCCCTCAGCTGGGAATGACATCTCCCTCACCTGACTTCCCACAGCTCTTGGTTCACACCTCTCTGAGGGTGTATCCCATCATCCTACCAGCTGTAGGCCTTGGTTGTTACCCTACTCAGTAGCCTTCCCCTTCTGATACTAACACCCCAGTTTTCCTTGGGAAATCATCTGTCCCCCACCTTTTGGTATGTGGTCCAGGATCCGGAGAGGGGCATGTGACCCAGGCCTCGCAGTCAGAGTATCACGTCTTTCCTCCTGCCCAGCCTGGCAACGTTGCCTCCCTACTCCCCAAACCCCCTGCTCGTTGCAGTGATTGGTTCAGGGATGGGCCTATGACCCAGTCAGAGTCAGAATTCAATCGGGGTTTTTCTGATGTGACCAGGAGATGGGCCAATTTTTTCAACTAGGACTGATATGCACAGGATATAATCCTAAGAATATGAGTCTCTCCAAGAATGAAACCAAAACAGAGAAAAGCAGAGCCAGGAGATGGCAAAAGACAGAGTTCATACAACATATTATAAGGATCCAGCCAAGCCCATGAGGACAAAATATTCCTTTTTCGAGACTGGCTCAGTACTGGATAACTCAGAGCAGGAACCTAGGGCACCAGCTGATTTAACGGACCAACAGGGGGAAAAAAAAGTTTCAGCCTTGATAAACTTGTTTGTAATTTTGTAATCAGAAAATACAAAGAAGCGATCTTAATTTTAGCGCGCACACACACACACACACACACACACACATTTATTTTAAAAAATAACATTTGAATCTGAATTACTTTCAGAAGTGAAAAGTGCACAGCCTTTTCTCTCTATACATCATGCTCTGGCTCTGGATTGCTATGACTTGCTAGTGAAAATCCCTGACTGATACCCTCCCTTTGCTCTGTTTTTCTGTGACTAATGTCCTACTGGAGCCTACTAGGTGGAAGCTCCTGGAAGCCAGGTGCCAAGACCTCTTGCCTCTGTGCTCCCACAGCACCAAGCACAGGGCCAAGCACACAGAGAGGCTCAGGGAGGGTTTGCAGGACTGTCTGCGTGAGGAGTGAACACTCTCGCTGTGCTGGCACTCCCCGCCCCAGCCAGGAGCCCGGCCAGGAGCCTGAGACACTCCACCTTCTTCCTGGCCCTGCCCTGGCAGTGGACAGCCCCTACTGGAGCTTCTTGCCTGCCAGGGGCCAGAAAGTGGTGATTTCCCGGATTGCAGGATGGCAAGAGCTCTGTGTCCCCAGGGATGCATCTGAAAGACAATGTAAGGCGTGGGGAGACTTCCAGGCGCTTTGGCGGCATCTGGGGAGGGGCTTAGCTTCTGGAAGCTGTCTGCTGGGAGTGGAGACAGAGGGGCTGTGCCAAAAGGGAACAGCTTTGGAAACCAGCAGCAGGGAGAAGCTTGATGCAGGGCAGAGGAGGAACTGGAGCTGGGGGCCAAGCCTGGTGGCTCCTGCTGCCCAGCGGGTTGAGGAAGACCCTCAACATTCTCCCATCTGCTCTGGCAGCTTGTGTTTGGGACAGTCCCTCAGTCCCATCCTTACTCTGGAGCACCACACAGTTTACAAAACAAAATGTCTGAGGGACATCATGTTGTCAATAACCAACTGGGTGGAACACGGCTATATTTGGTGACCTGTTCTGGTGTATCAGTCAGGAGAGGCTATAGTGTGCCTCAGTAACAAATTTATCTCCAAATCTCAGTGGCTCCTTAACACACACACACAAAGGTGTATTTCTCATTCACACAGAGCTGCTGCAGGTTGGGCAACTATCCAGGTCAGCGGCACGATGACCCAGTCAGTGATCCAGGCTTGCTTCTTGTTAGTGGCTCCACCATTTCAATCTATGGCCTCTGTGCTCACCACCAAAAGCAAAGAGAGAACAGGAGGGTTGGACACCAGCACTTAAATGCTTTGGTCCAGAAATGACACATGTCATGTCCAATCTCAGCCTATTGGTCAGAGTTCATCACATGGCCCCAGCCTGACTGCAAGAACAGCCAATGAGCTTTGAGTTCCCCTGCCATGCTGGCTGTCCCAGGGAAGAGGAAACAGACACAGAGGAAATCGCAGACTTTGAGGTCACATACTGAGATTCAAACGCAAGCTCTTCTGTTCATGAGCTATGTGACCTTGGGAAAATTACCAAATTTCTCTGAGCCTTGCTTTTCTCCTGTGCAAAATGGGGATAAAATAAAAGTCCCTACCTCATTAGGTTGTCAGGAAGATAAATCAGATAATGCTTATAAAAAGTGCTAGTGATGCCCAGCACATGGTAAGCATTTCATAAATGGACACTATTTGATTAGTGTCAGTTTATTTAGAAAAAGTTGAAGATGTCTAACATACGATTGAAAAACACAGCTGAGATATCAGCAAACTTGCATTAGTCCTGCAGCCTCCCTCTGGACAGCTGTCCCCCTTCTCCACTCCTGCCCAGGGTCCCCTTGCTCTCCTTCCCTCACCTCTACAAGGACCCCCAGGTGCCCACTCCTCTGCGTGTGAGAATATATGCCCCCTTTCCCAGGGAATACGCATCTGAAGCCTCAGTGTTGAACGTGGGGAGAAAGTCTTGGTCCTCAGTTGAAGAATTCCAAGCATTAGCAAGCAGAGGAGAGAGGGGGCCATCTGCCCCCAAACATTGCTCCTACTCATGTTTCTGGCAAACAAGGTGCCCAGTGAATGGAAGACTTCCATGTGGATATTGAGATCCCCCAAAAGCGTCTTAGAGGGGGACAGATTCAGGCAAGCATCTAGAAGGAGGAGGCCCCTGGGGGCGCTGAGTGGGGCGGAGAGGGCTGGAGAATAGCCTGAAAAACTTCAGAGATGGAGGAGGCAACAAGATACCATGTTGGCGATGGAGTAGCACACAACTCCCCACATCCAAACAGCCCTCTACAGTTTACAAATCAAGGCCACCGGACTGGTGAAAACTCAGCAGAGCTCAGTGACGGCGCCAGCAAAATCTAAACTCTCCTTTTCAGTGTTGAGTGTCACTGGGAAAGAGTTGCCAAGACAGGGACCACAGTTCCCAGGTCCCATTGGCCCTGTGACAGGTTCTTGCCAACGGGATGTGAGCAGAAGTAGCATATGTCACCTCTGGGCCAAGGCTTTTGAGAAGTGGTTATGTTTTCCTGGGGTCTCTTTCCCCTCCTACTAGATGGGTGCAGAAGATGATAGTTAGACCAGGGAATGGCAGAGCCTCAAAAATGGAAAAAGCCTGGTTTCTAAGTCGCTGCATGGAGGAAGGCCCCCCTGCAAACCAGGAACACCTGCCATGAACTGGTACTTGGGTGAGAAATAAACACAATATATTTGGAGGGTTGTTGGTTGCAGCAACTAGCATTGTCTTAAAGCATGGTAAGTACATCTTCCTTTGAAGGGGCTCTGGAGGGGTACAGAGAGGGATGCAAACCCCCTTTGGCACTGCCACCACCCTTCCCCTGACGTTCCTTCTGCCTGACAATGGGGAAGCTGTCCTGCCTCCCTCCCCTGCCTCCCCACCCACACTCTTCTCAATGAGACAGGGACGGGACCCAGGATGGGCGGGGTTTGGGCTTGTCTAGTTTTCTGCTTCTTGAGAATCTTTCTTCAGAGCATGAGTTGGAAGTTTTGGCCCTTTTGAGAGATGTGGGTAGCTGACTTTGTAACTGGGTGGGGCAACATGAAAAAAATGGGCTGGAGAAACCACTGAGGGTGGCAGTCAGTGGGAGAGAGAAAGAGGCCAGCCCAGGAGTTTGGCTGTGATATTTTGAGTAGAGGAAAGCCCAGGTGTTTCAGCCTCCGTCTCCTCTTTGCAGGCTGAGCCAGCTAAGGATCAGCGGCCACGGTGGCTCCTCCTGAAGAGAACAGAATATACCACCCATACCACTGAAACCAGCTTACCTCTCCACAAAGGGCCATGCCACGGTGGCAGCAGCCCCCACCAGAGGGCTGGTTAAACAATGGAAGGTTCTGGGGAACAAGAGCACCATCCCAAGCCCCATTGGCATTGCCCGCCTTCCTCTTCTGGGAGAGTGTGGAGGAAGAACATCCCTTAATAGGAACAGGACAGAGAAAGGAAGTCAGTTTTTCACACGGTGTCGGGCGTCTGACCTCACTGTCTTCACATGGCCACCTTCTTTTCGACCTTCCCAGGCCTTCCACAGCTGTCTGCAAATAAGCGGCACCTCCTGCATACCTCCTTCCCCACACCTGGGATATCCGGATGGACTGTCTTTTCTGTCACTGTTCTGGTGTTCAGCTCTGCTGGCAATAATAGAAAACAAAATTTTTAAATTTCCATTTACAACAGCTCTTTTAAAAACCATGAAGTACTTAGGAATAGATTTCACAAAAGATGTGTAAGACCTCTCTACCGAAGACTACAAAACATTGCTGAGAGAAATTCAAGATGACCTAAATAAACGGAGAGAGATGTTCATGGATTGGAAGACTCAATACTGTTGAGATGACAGTTCTCTCCAAAATGATCTTTAGATTCAACCAAATTTCAATCATAATCCTAGTAGATTCTTTTGTAGAAGTTGACATGTTGATTCTAAAATTTTTATGGAAATGCAAATGACCTAGAATATCCAAAGCATCTTCAAAAAGAAGAACAAAATTGGAGGATTTACCTTACCTGACTTCACGACTTCTTACAAAGCTAAAGCAGTCAGGACACTGTAGCACTAACATAAGGATAAGCAAATAGATCAATAGAATAAAAGGGAGACCCCAGAAATAGACCCACAATTATACAGTCCTTTGCTTTTTTTATAAAGTCACAAAAGCAATCCAATGGGAAAAGGGAAGTCCTTTTAACAGTGCCCAAACAACTGAATGTCCATATGGAAAAAAATAAACTTCAACCCCTCCTCCCTCACACCATTCACAAAAATTAATTTTAAATGGATCATAGAAATCAGTCAAAAGCCAAAATTATTTTTTAAAGCTAAAACTGTAAAGTTTCCAAAAGAAAACACAGGAGAATATCTTTGGGATTGGAGGGTAGGCAAAGATATATTAAGACAAATCACAGAAAGTAATAACTATTTTTAAAACATTGATAAATTAGACTTCGTCAAAACGAAAAAAACACTTCTGCTCATGAAAAGACACCATTAAGAAAATGATAAACAAGCCTCAGACTCAGAGAAAAAATTTGCAAAACATATCTGACAAAGGACTTATATGCAGAATATATAAAGAACCCCTACAATTCAATAATATTAATCAAAAGATAAAGAACTCAATTTTTTAAATAGGCAAAATATTTGAACAGAAACTTCACAAAGGAAGACATACAGATGGGCAGGAAACATGTAAAAAAGTGCTCAACATCATTAGTCATCAGGGAAATATAAAATAAAACCATAATGAGACACCAACATACACCCAGCAGAACAGATAAAATTAAAGACTAACAACATCAAATGTTGGCAAGGATGTAGAGCAACTCGAACTCTCATACCTTATTGGTAAGAATGTAAAACGGTACAACCATTTTGGGTAAAAAACTGGTAGTTTCTTACAAAACTACACCTATCTATGATCCAGCAATTCCACTTCCAGGTACGTACCTTAGAGAAATGAAAACATATGTCCACAGAAAGACCCGTGAAAGAATGTTCATAGCAGCTTTACTCATAATTGCTAAAAACTAGAAACAGCTCCGGTGACTATAAACAGAAGAATGACTAATTCTTCTGGTATAATCACATATTGGAATATTACTCGGCAATTAAAAAGGAATTAACTACCAATACATGCAACAACATTAATGAATTTCCCATTACTGTGAGTGAAAGAAGCTAGACACAAAAGAGTATTTATAACATGATTTCATTGATTTATACGAAGTCCCAGAATAGGCAAAACAAATCTATGGTGAAAAAACTCAGAATGGGAAGTCGCAAGAGGCTACTTTCTAGGGTAATGGTCATGCTCTATATCTTCACGGGGGCTTGAGTTAAAATTCACCTAATGCATATTTAAGATCTGTGCATTTCCTTTTTGTAAATTTTACCTTAAAAAAGACAAATATTGAATGCTAATCAATTATATGCATCCTGAAGTGTTTAGGGATAAAATACAGCTTCTTTACCTGCCTGCAACTTTCTTTGAGATGGTTCCATAAAATGGAAGGATGGATGAATGGAGAGAGAGAGGTACATATATGTGATTAAGAAAATAGAGCAAAATGTTAATCGTAGAATCTATGTGGTAGGTATATGAGTACCCAATTTTCTAATTTTCTGTATGTTTGAAATTTTTCATGATAAAATGTTTTGGATAAAGGGAAAAACAAACAAATCCCCAGCAGCACAGTCTGGGCCATTTTTCTCCTTTTAAGAAACCGCAGAGACTCCCCCATCAAGCCCCATATCCTTGTTCAAGAAAGAAGTTGATCCATCAGATGCTGTTGATCCATCATCACCCAGACCCTCATCCCAAATTGCCCAGCCCCTCTCCTTGCCCTCCCCCGGGGCTCTCTGGAACTCCCACTCTATTGTACTCTCAACCTCTTCTGGAAATTTCCCTTTACCTCCTGGCCCTAAGGGAAACCAAAATAGTCCCTGAGACACTGCCTCCTGCTCAGAGGAAACTATTTTTTTCTCTCAAATTCCAAGACCCTCGGAGCCAGCAGGTGGGAGTGGGCAGGTGTGTTCCTTGCCCTCATGTTTCTTCCAAGTCATTTATCTGCCTTCCTCCCTCAAATACTCTAGTTCCTTTGAAGTTCACACCAACCCGCTAAACCACTCTGTACCTCCCCCAATGCGTTCATCGTGGACTCGAGCTCCAGGCAGAGTGTCCACTCTACCCCCACAACCTGTCAACGTTCCTGTGACCTCACTGTCCACATGCAGGACCTTCAATACTCTGGCTTCTCCATTCCTTGGCCTCCTCACCCCCAGGGACCTTTCACTGCACTCCAACTCGGCCACCCATGCGCATAGCACACTCTAAACCTTGTCCCGCCTCTGACATCCCAATTCTGGGCATCCCACACATGGACATCATCACCTTCCCTCTAGCTCTCTGACTGTCATCCCCCACTGCACCAGTCCTCAGCACCAATTCAGCCACCCCCACACTCTTCCTCCACAGTCCCTTCTCTCCCTCCCCTGAAATGCCCGACCCTCTTGCTTGTTTTAATTTTCTCTGTAGCATTCACCACCTTCTAACACCAATAAAACTTATGCTTTTTTGCTTTTTTTTTTTTTTTTTTTGAGACTGGGTCTCACTCTGTTGCCAAGGCTAGAGTCATCATAGCTCCCTGTAACCTCAAACTCCTGGGCTCAAGAGATCTTCTTGCCTCAGCCTCCTGAGTAGCTGGGACTACAGGCGTGCACTACCACACCTGGCTAATTTTTTTTTTTTTTTTTTTTAGAGATGGGGTCTCACTATGTTGCCCAAGCTGGTCTTGAACTCCTGAGCTCAAGCGATCCTCCTGTCTCAGCCCCCCAAAGTGCTGGAATTACAGACGTGAACCATCACGCCCGGCTGACTTATTCATTTTATTAGTTGACTCTCCACCTAATAGAATGTGTGCTCCAGGAAGCTAGATGTTCTTGTCTGTTTATTCCCTGCTGTAATCTCAGCACCCAGAGTAGTGCCATGGCATGCAGTAAGTGCTTGATAAATGTTTGTTGAAGGAAGGAGGGGGGCATAGGAAAGAAGAGAAGGAGGGAGGAAAGGAAGGCAGGAAGAAAGGAAGGAAGGAAGGAAGGAAGTAGGTGGGTAGGCAGGACAGCTTCAATCAGAAAATTGAAGCAATTCCCTAGGAACGCCCTCACCTTCCCACCTCCCCATCTGTATCATGTTCTCCTCCTTGTGACAATTGGAAGAGTGTCCCTGCTCCTCTCCAAGACCATTTGTGTCACATGTGCTGTAGATGCTGTCTCCTTTCACCTCCTTAAGAATTTCACATCCTAAGATGTTCTGCCACCTCTGCCATCACAAGTTTCTCTCTCTGAATTAGATCATTTCACTTGCCTCCACTATCCCCCAGCTTTCAAAACGCCTCTCTTGACCCCATATGCACGTCCAACTGCTGTGCCATGTCTTTGCTCCCTCTGCCTCAACTCGCATCCATTCTTCAACACACAGCAGCAGCCATCTTGGCCCAGGAAGTGACCCTTAGGATGGGAAATCATGGGCTAGAACAACACAGAAAGACAAAGAGCCTGCGTTCCCAGTGACCCCAAGGAACTTCAGTACCAGCCCTGGACTGCCTCCCTCCAGGCTTCTATTTTGTGTAAGATAAATAAATTCTATCTTTTTTAAGCCATAGTTATTTTGGGTTTTTCTCGTATCAACTAAATGAATCCTAAATGATAGTTTTCTCTCTCTTACTAGGCTGCAAGCAACTTGAGGACAACAGCTGTATTTATTTTCCTCAAAGTACTTTGCAGCATATAGATTCTAAATAAATGCTCGTTGGGGCGCATGAGATCTTGAAAATGAGCGAGAAGCATCAGCATGAATCCACCCTGAGCACCATCCTAGGGTTAGCAGCTGGGGTTCCTTCGCCGTGTCAAGCAGTGAGGTCGCGGTGGGTACGGGAAAAGGCAAGGGAAAGCACACTGAGGAAGTAAGAGGAAGCAGAGGTGGCAGGTAATGATTCATGTTTGGGTTAGCTCTGCGTGTGTGTAGGCTGACGAACTTTGTTGTTCAGGGTGTGCAACTGCCGTTCCACCCCTAGGTTTCTTTTCTTTTCTTTTTGTACCAGCTTTATTGAGACATAATTCATACACCATACAATTCACCCGTCTGAAGTGTACAATTCAATGGCTTTTAGTATATTCACGGAGTTGTGCAACCATCACTACAATCAATTTTAGAACATTCTTATCACCTTTTTTTTTTAGAGATAGTGTCTTGCTCTGTTGGCCAGGCTGGAGTGCAGTGGCACAATCCTAGCTCACTGCAGCCTTGAACTCCTGGGCTCAAGCGACCCTCCTGCCTCAGCCTCCTGAATAGGTGGGACTACAGGCTCGTGCCACCACGCCCAGCCTCATCACCTCAAAAGGAAACCCCATACCCTTTAGCAGTCGTCCCGCATTCCCCCACGCCCACCCCAGTCCCAAGCAACCACTAGTCTACTTTCCATCTCTATAGATTTACCTATTCTCTACATTTCATATAAATGGGATTATGCAATATGTGGCCTTTTGTGTCTGGCTTCTTTCACTTAGCGTAATTTGCAAGGTTCACCCAGGGTGTGGCATGTGTCCACACTTCATTCCTTTTTATTGCCAAATAATAGTCCATTGTATGGAAATGCTGCATTTTATTCATTCATCATTATTCATTCATCAGTTGATGGACATTTGAGTTGTTTCCACTTTTTTAGCTGTTATGAATAATACTGTTATGAATATGCATGCACAAAAGTTTGTGTGTGTGTGTATGTTTTTAATTCTCTTGGGTACATACCTAGGAGTGGAATTGCTGGGTCATATGGTAACTCTATGTTTAACCTTTTGAGGAACTGGCAGACTGTTTCCCAAAACAGCTGCCTATTTTATATTCCCATCATCAGTTTATTTCCCTGTATTTCTGTCAACTGTTGTTTTTTTTTATTACAGCCATCCTAGTGGGTGTAAAGTGGTATCTCATTATGGTTTTGATTTGCATTTCCCTGACAACTAATCCTGTTGAGCATCTTTTCATGTGCTTATTGGCCATTTGTATATGTTCTTTGGGGAAATGTCTATTCAGATCCTTTACTCATTTTTAAATCAAGGTTTTTTTTATTGAGTTGTAAGAGTTCTTCATATATTCTAGATACTAGGCCCTTATCAGATACATGATTTGCAAATATTTTCTCCCATTCTGTGAGTAGTCTTTCACTTTCTAGATGGTGTCCTTTGAAACACAAAAGGTTTTTATTTTGATGAAGTCCAATTTGTCTATTTTGTTGTTATTGTGGCTTGTGCTTTTGGTGTCATATCTAAGAAACCATTGCCTAATCCAAGGTTGTGATTTGCCCTTGCGTTTTCTTCTAAGAGTTTTACAGTTTGAGCTGTAACATTTAGGTCATTCATCCATTTAAAATTAATTTTTGTATATAGTGTGAGGTAGGGATCCAACTTAATTTTTTTGTTTGTAGATTTTCAGTTGTGCCAGCACTATTTGAGCACCGTTTGTTGAAATTCTTTCCCCATCAAATTGTTTTGGCATGCATGCCAAAAATCAACTGATCATAAATGTGAGGGTATTTCTGGACTGTCAACTGCATTCCATTGATCAACATGTCTAGCCTTACGCCAGTACCACACCGTCTAGATTACTGTAGCTTTGTAGTAAGTTTTGAAAATAGAAAGTGTGAGTTCTCCAACTTTGTTCTTTTTTTCAAGATTGTTTCAGCTATTCTGGATCCCTTGAATTTTTATATAAATTTTACAATCAGCTAATTGATTTCTGGAAATAGGCCAGCTGAGATTTTGGTAGGGACTGTACTGATTCTATAGATAAATTTGGGGAGTATTGTCATCTCAATGATATTAAGTCTTTCAATCCCCAAATATGAGATGTCTTCCCATTTATTTAGATCTTCTTTAATTTCTTTCAAAAATGTTTTTTAGTTTTCAAAAGTATGAAGTTTGCGCTTTTTTATTAAATTTCTTCTTAAGTATTTTATATTTTTGATGCTATTGTAAATGGAATAATTTTCTTAATTTTATTTTCAGATTGTTCATTATAAGTGTATAGAAATACAACTGATTTTTTTATCCTGCAACCTTGCTGAACTTACTTATTTGTTCTAAAAGTTTTTTAATGGATTCCTTAGGATTTTCTATATAAAAGATTATGTCATCTGAGAATATAGATAGTTTTACTTCTTCCTTTCCAATATGGATGCTGTTTATTTCATTTTCCTCCCTAATTGCCTTGGCTAGAACCTCCAGTACAATGTTAAATGGAAGCAGGAAGAGTGGGCATCCTTGTCTTGTTCCTGATTTTAGGGGGAAGACATTCAGTCTTTTGCCATTAAATGTGATGTTAGCTGTGGGTTTTTTACACATGCCCTTTATCAAACTGAGTTCTTTACTATTCTTAGTTTGTTGAGTGTTTTTGTCATGAAGTGGTGTTCTTTGTTTGTCAAATGCTTTTTCTGTATGCATCGAGATGATCATATGGTGTCTGTCTTTTATTCTATTGAAATGATATGTTATGTTAATTTTTGGATGTCAAACCAACCTTGCATTCCTAGGATAAATCCCACTTGCTCATGGTGTATAATCCTTTTGATATGTTGTTGGATTTGGTTGCTGGTATTTTGTTGAGAATTTTGCATCTATGTTCATAACGTACACTGATCTTCAGTTTTTTTGTGATGTCTTTGCCTGGTTTTGGTATCAGGGTAACACTAGCCCCATAGAATGAGCTGGGAATTGTCTAGGTTTCTTTTTGACTAAACTTTTGGTCAAACCCATCTCTTGATCTTTACAACACTCTGAGAAAAAGCCAAGACCTAGGAAGATTTATCTGGGATTCTCAACTTTAATATGCATCACAATCAACTATGCTGTTCAAAGCAGATTCCTCATTCCTGGGCTCCAGAAACTCTTACTTAGAAAGTCCACAGCAGGGCTAGGTACTCTCTATTTCTAACAAGCACTCCTAAGAGATTCTGAGATGAGTGTCCTTTAAGAAACACTGATAGACTTGCCCAAGCTGACCCAGCTTAGTAACCAAAGACGATGGTCTAGAAAAGTAATATTTCTTCCAGAGTCTTTGGTATGTTCATGTCCATTATGTATATCTAAAGGGGAAGCTACAGTATGCACTGTTTCCCAAATTTCTTTGTCCACAAAATCTTTTATTTTTTGGAGGAGCACCTCACAGGATTGATGTTTCACAGCATTTACTTTGGGAAACACTGCCCCAGAATTACTCAAATGTCCCTCCAGAATTTCATGGGGCTTTTTTCTAAACACTCACCCCTCTGGCTTGCAGCTGCTTTTAGATGTGTTGCCATCCATTATAGGTTTGTTGGGGTAAAAAGAGTTAGGTATTTGCCTCAAGAGCAAAATGTCAGGAGGTACCAAAAACTCACTAATCAAGATAAATTATTATTTGGAGGCTGGGTTGGCCAGACAGTTCATCAGGCAGCCAGTGGGATAAAGGAGGGGTACAATAGTGTAGGGGGTACTTAATGATCACTGTGAGTGGAACCAAGAGCCCGGGTCTGTCTGGGTGGGGCATAGGGTAGTCAGGCCAGGCCTAGTGTCTATCTCTCCTATGGACTATAAACCCCTCCAGAGGAGGGGCAGGTCTTCCTCACCTCTGAACTCCCAGTCCCTGGTACAATGCATAGAACACAGGACTATTCAATTCCCTTTAGAGAACAGAGATGATGCCAAACTTACTTACCTCCCAGCTCCTACTCAAGGATCTAACCCAGTGCCAGGCACAAGGAGACTGAGTCAATGCATATTTTCAGGTGATTGGGTAGATTTTATCTAGAAAGCTTCCCCAGTCTTTGTGCTGGTGCCTTGGATCTGCTCCCAAATCTGAATTGGGGGGAGGGAGGCTGGGTGCCAAAGAGTTTCTGGAAAAACTTTGTCCTTTCCCAAATACCCTTCCTCTCTGTGTCCAACAGACCTTGACCTCAAATGTGCAAGTTCTAACATTAAAAAAAGTTGGATTTGGGCCTGATTGGTCTAGTGCTAGATGTTTGTGATTTATGCAATCATTGTGGCCTGATTAGGCTCCACAGCTGGGAGGCCCTAGGCCATAACTTTGGGAAAATCTAAAAGCCGGGAGTAGTCACCCAGGGACAGCTTCCTGGGCCCACCCTTCAGGTTGGTTCCAGGACATTCCCTACCACAACACGACTCACTCCTGTATCTAATTAAAAGTGCTTTGTAGGTCTCCTGTCTCTTTCCTTGGAATTTCCATTTCTTCTTTATTCCAAGAACTATAAAAACCTCATCAATTGGTAACCACGGGAATCAGAACAGGGTTCACTTTAAATAACTCGTGTAAAAAAGTTATTACAGTGGCTCCACATTGACCTGTTCAAGAGAGGAAATGTTTTCACTCTCTTAGACGACATCTAACTGCAGATAAGCCTCCAGCTGACTATAGAAGATTCTTTTCTATGCAATAAAAAGCTGGCTCCCCCCCCCGTGACCTCTACTTGTCAACACCTCATAAATTTACTTTGAGTTGCTTCATAACCTCAAAAGTACAGTGATATGTTCTGGGAATTAAACTTTATAATAATTCGATGGTGTTAAGCAAATAAACTTCAGAAAGCAGGGCAAGCGAGACCCAGGGGAGCTACACAGATGTGCAGGCTTTGGGATTGCTGCAAGGCTGGTTCTTAGGGATTGTGCCCCTAGCTGCAGGATGCTGGCTGGCACAGGAGTGTCATTTCACGGCGGGGGAGCTGCAAGGGGTGATTTGTTCATAATTACACAGTGGCAAAGCTGAGGGTGGGACATGGGTCTCTAGACATTGGATCCTCTGTCTCTTGCTCTCCGCCCTCCCAGGGCCCGGCGCATCCGCTCTAATCCCCACCCTGCCAGGAAGGCAGGAAAGAATCTGACAGCTGCCTGACGGGGCACGTGTAGGAAGGAGATTCAGCCATTTTCTCTCCTCCACTGGCCTCTGCCTTCGTCTTTGTGCTGTGCCAAATGGATTTCGAGCACGTGTAGGAAGAAGCTGGTGAGAAGCTGGAAGCCCCTGAAGTCGTACCTGGAGTGAGGCAGCAGTTCTCACCTCGGCTGCAGGTTAGCATCACCTGGGCTCACTTTAAAAGTGCTCTATGTGTTTGGCCCCATTTTCCCCACAGGTGCACTGTGAGCCAGGTGGAATGATTATGTCCACTTTGAAGGCAGCCAACCTGAGGACTCAGCTCGAGTGGCTTGCTAAGCTGGAATATGAACCCAGGTCTGTGTGACTTCTAAGCCCATCTTCTGGGAAATATTTGTTGAGCCCATTACCGTATGGATTAATAATGTATGGTTAAATAAAATAATGGATTCAACAAGTATTTCCTGGGTTCCTCTTTCTGCTGAGCTGGGTGCTGGGCACAGTGTGGTGAGGAGCACAGGGTGAGGGTAGGAACTTACAGCCCCGTGGACTCACAGACTCTATCCAAAGACTCACACCCATAAGTGCGTCATCTCCAGGTGCTGAAGGCTGGGAAGGAGGCCAACAGGAGGCTGGAGCCGGGAGGACCGGGGAGCCTGCTTCAGCCAGAGTGACAGGAAGCGCGGATGGGAGAGCAGAGGAGCCAGCCTGGGTCCCAGCAGTCCGGGGCAGGGCCCTGCTGGGCTGATGAGGGCTGCGAGCAGGCTGCCCACCCCCACCCCCATCCTCCTCTGGCAAAGGAGGGGTTGATCCAGGAGGTCCACGCCTGCCGGGGCAGAGGACCATATTTGTCATCCAACCCCAGCTCGGATTCTTAGGAAATAACGAAATAACAGACCAAAGTGGCCTAACTCAGCCAGAGGAGCTGGAAGGTTTTAATCAGAAACATCACGGAAATTAAAACCTTAACCCGAACTGTCCCTGCCAGATGGAAATTCGGTCTCTCCTGCAAGTTCTTTAAAAAGGGTTCTCCATACATTACACGGTACACAGTCGTCAGTTTCTGTGCTTAAATAATATCCACGGGTTGTGAATCCTTCTTCATCCTAAGGCTAAATCTTCTTTACTGAAATCTAACATGAATACCAGCTTTTGACTATATTTCTATTTGTGAAATTAGGTATATTTGAAGGTAGTCAATTATTTTCCAATAACAACTTAAAAATTAAAGATGACCCTAGAGCCCTAATATAAAGTGGCAGGTTCTCTCCAGCCACCTTCCTCCCTGGGTTCTGCACCCAGTAGCTGCCTCACCTATGTTGCCAGTAAGGAGATGGCTAGTAAAGAGGGGCACAGGGGCATGGGGGTTGCTTTGGGGCAGCACAGCCAAGGAGGCAGTGACTAGGTCCCATCCCAGCCCCAAACAGGGCGAAGACAAAAGTCCAGATGCTGTAAACCACCCATCAGCACATCCCAGCAAGGTCCTGAGGCTTTCTAGACTCACTCCAGTCCTTGTCACCTGCCTTCTAACGAGACACACACACACACTGGCAAAAACATCTTGGGGGGTCTAATGTAACAGAGTCAACTGAGGGCAGAATTGACAGATCTAAATGCTTGTCCCAGCTCTGTCTTTTCCAGCTGTGTGACCTTGGACAAGGTCCCTAACCTCTCTGATGGTTAGTATCCTCTCTGGGAAAATGGGGTGAATAACCACACAAGACATTCCTCACAGGGTTGCTGTGAGAACTGATGGCATTTTGGAGCTGGAATCGTTCGCGAACTGGACTGAAACAGGGTTGCCTTGGGTCTGACTGAAACAGGGGTCCAAAAGGGACACACAGGAGAGAAGGGAGAAATAAAAGACATGGGAACCCTGGGAATGTCCCCAAACCCCAAGTCTGGGCCCCTTTTAGCCGCTGGGGTCCCTCCTGAGCTCTGAGGCTCACACACACTGGGAGAACCACGGGGCTTACTTGGGTCAGGCACTGGGCCAAACACCTGTCACAGGGTCCCCTCATAAGAGCATCAGGAGGCAGGTGTTCTCATCCCCCCATTCTACAGAAGAGGAAACTGAGGCTCAGCGAGGTTCTGTTTCAGCTGAGCCAGCGTTCCCCTGTAATGTCTGGTCTCTATTCTCTGTGCTGCATGGCCATGTGGGGGACAGGAAAGCGCTAGAAGCTTCCTTCCCACAGAGCCAACTTGTCCCTTAGACACAGGAGGCACAGTGCCTAGGGCCCACAATACATTTAGGGGCCCATGAAAATGTTTTGATTTTAATTTATTTTAAAATCAGAAGAAAAATTGAAGAAAATAATAATGAATATAATCACAAATCCTGCTTAGATTGTAATTATCTTTATACCAACACAGTCATATAATATACTTTTTGCTATTTATTTTCTGGAGGAAGGGACCCATGAAGGCAAAAGTCCCTGTGCCCCGTGGATCTGTTTCACCTGGGAGAGAAAGTCAGGAGCTCCTTCTCCACCCTCCACACCTCCCCGCTTCCTCTCAGCCCTGGGTGGCTCAGCAAGGCCAGGCCTGAGCAAGTCCAGCTGCCTGAGCCAAACCCATCAGCGTGGCCCAAGCCACCTGGCTTAGACTGTGGCACCCCTGCCCCACACCCTGTCCCATGTCCTTCTTCCAGAGCCCCCCGCTACCCCAGCATCCTCGCAGCCCAGAGCTAAGGAAGGGCGTGTTCCAGTTCCTGGCAGTGCCCAGCTTCCTGTTTTTCTCCACGTGGACAAGGTCAGGCTGCCGCTGGAAAGGGACATGGGGACCATTTATGGGCCAACAGCTCCCAGCCGTGTGGATGGACTCGGCAGCTGATAGAGGAGGGGAGGGCAGGCTGCGCCGGGCTCCGGGGACCCCTCCTCCTCCACCCAGAGGACCCTCTCTTCCTGGCACCCACGCAGAACCCAGCAAGGCCTCCTCTGCAAAACAGAGAGGGAGGTTGTGCGGTGCCTTCCACCTGCCGAGGGGACCCAAGTCAGACTAAGGTGGGAGCGGGAAGGGTTCTGTCAGCCATCCGTGCAGTAAGGCTTGTGACAAAGAGCAGAGATAACAACAACAGTGGAAGATAAGATGCTTCGCAAGTTGGTGCCAACAGACACCAGGGATTTATGTAAAGAGTCAGCCCATAGCCTTCAGCCCAACCCCCCTACACCACCGTCCACTCAATGCTATAAATTGAGTGTCTGCTCTATGCCAGGTGCCTGCCCACCCCTGGGTGCCCTTTTGGGACTTCTGAATCCTTCCCCTTCCAATGGGGAGGGGCTGGACTATTCAAGTTCAAACTCCAGCTCTGCAGGTTGTGAGCTATGGACTTTGGGCAATCTTCATAACCCACTTGGCCTCAGTCTCCTCTGTAGAGTGGGGATGATAACAGTACTGACTCAAAGGGATTAAGGCATTAACGGCTCAATTCTTGTCAATGTCTCATCAGCATCCTCTCCCCCGCCCCTCTCAACCCCTCTTACGGACTTGGCCTCACTCCTTTCTTCCCTCACTCTGCCTCCTCCTGCTCACCGCTCCCTCCTCCCTTCCAGGCCCTTTGCCTGTGATCCAGAGCTGCTGCCAAGGAAAAGGAGGCTCAAGCCAGGAGGACACAAGGCCATCGTCCAGGCAGGATCCGCACGGAGCATGCGCCCACGTGAGAAAGCAGTTTCTGTGCTGCAAAGGGCCCAAGGAAAACTCTCAGCCTTCTTTCCTGCTGCACCTCCTGGGTCTGAGAGGAAGGGTCCCTGGGTCATTCATGACTCACTCTTAGCCCAGGGACTCAGAGCCAGCAGCCAAAGATCTAAAGGGAGGACAAGAAGTAACTGGGCCACATAGAAGCGGCTTTTCACCCAGATGGCCTTGAGCATGAACAAGAAATGGCAGGGGAGGGAGCCTGCCATCTCCATTGACAGCAAGCCCAGGGCAGCCTGTGCATAAGCCTGTGCATAAGCCTGTGCATAAGCCTGTGCATAAGCTTGAGGACTTGTGCTAGGAAAGTAAAACAAGAGTTTAGTGCCTGGTCCATGAGCAGGTATTCAAGAAATGTTTGCTGAATGAATAAATGACTCCACGTTGGCACAGGGTAGAGGGTGTTGGAGGTAGCAGCAGACAAGGAGTCCCAACAGCCACATTTGCCATTCTCAGTAAGGACCAAGACGGCAGCCACGCAGGGTAATACCGTAGCTCACCCTGGCATAGCACTTCCGTGTGCCCCAAGCACTGTTCTAAGTGTCTTACCCATGGTGACTCACTACTTCTCCTAGCAACCCTGCATAATATCTCTATCATCACCCCTGTTCTGCAGACAAGCCCACTGAGCCATAGGGACAGCAAGAAGTTGACCCAAGTTTACACAAACCCAGGCACCCTGGCCCGAGAGGCTGTGCCATTAACCACTGTGCTCTCTGCCTCTCAATTTTATTCTAAAGAGAATATCCTCAACTTTCAGCTCATGCGCTCATTTCTCAGTTCAAATATCATGTGTTTGGCTTCCCTGAAGTTCTTTCAGTGCATGTGTTCTACTTGAGTCTCTTTCAGTGGTCTTGTTGTTTTGTTGCCATTGTCACCTGTCATCTCAGCAGCCCCATCCTGTTGGCCACCTTGGTTCAAAATCGAAATGATGTCAGCAGTTAGAAGAGAAATGGTGGCGCCTTGCCCCGAGATGGAGGTGGTGAAGATGGAGAAACGGAATGGCTGGAGCCCTGCTTTGGAAGTAACTGTTTGGACACTGGGGGGTTGTGAGAGTAATAGTCACGCCCACATGTTAAACGAGATAGTGCATGTGAAGTGGATGAGGATACAATGCGTGTGAAAGCCATCACTGGTCCTAAAAAGCAAAAGAAACAGGTGAGGGAAAGGAGAAGAGACAGCCACGAAGAGGTTGCAGGTTGAGCAATCCCTGGGTTTGTCCCTGCTGCCAGGGGTTTTCTGCCATCCTGCATTTGTGCAGGATTCCAGCTGAAACTCTGAAAGAAACTCAGCCAGGTGTTCTTGCTGTGGGTACCTGGGCCGGCCCTGGCTAATGCCTGTTGTCTGGACATGATTAACAAAAGTGCCCCTGTGGTGGATGCTGGGAGGTGCCACCCAAATCCCTGACGCCTTCAGCTGTCAGCCGTCTTGGGAAATTACCTCCACTGAAGAAAACAGCCTCGCCCAAGGTCATACCACCTTCCAAGGGTAGCCAGTATCCAATGCCTGATTGCCACGATGGCATAAAGGCCAGGCCTCATCACCCCAACTGGAGATAAAGCTGAAGGGCCATCTCAGCCCTGAGCGCCCTGTGGCGTCAGCTGAGGCCTTTGCTGAGGCTACATTGCATCTCAACTTCTCCCTCTGCCCAAGCTTGCTTCGCTCTCTTCCTTTTCACAGGTGTTGATCCCCAAAGCCTCCTAATCAAATTTTTGCACACTAAGCTCCATCTGAGCATCTGCTTCCTGGGAACTCAACCTGAAACCATCACCTTTATTCTCAAAAGTGTCTGACTTAGGATAATAAACTGTACAGTCACCCTAGCTCTATGAGGCCTACCGGGTCACAGCACTTGTCACTACTCGTTGTAATTACTTATTTAATGACACTGGACCAGGAGCTCCAGGAGGCAGGAAATGTGTAGGTCTCATTCCCAACCATGCAGAACCCAGGACCAGTCATAGCAGGTGCTCAATAAATATTTGTTGAATGGGTGAATAAACCACCTTATCTGAGCATTGAGAGACCAGGGCAGCTCCAGGGAGAGGAGGCGGTAGAGGAGGCAGCTCCTCTGAGCAGCTAAAATACAGAAAGTAGCAGCAGGACAAGTGCATCCACACACACCACGCCACCATCAGCTACCTTTGCTTGTCGCTGCCCTTAGGTGTCCTGTCTCCTCCCAATGACATCCCACCCCTGACTGCAGTAACTCCTGTTTATGGCTTCTTTCACGCACTCGCTCCTTCCCTCATTCCTGTAATGCCTATGGAGCCCTCCTCCCCGCGTGCCAGGCCCAGTGCAGGACACTGGTGTCCAGAGTTGAGTCCAGCCCAGGCCTCCGTCCTCACAGGTTACAAGGGGAGAAAGATGTGTGAGCCACTATTGTGACATAGTGTGAGCGGTGGATATACACCAAGGCTACCGTGACTTTTATTTTAGCAAGATTTCACCTGCACTAGTGTTGGGTGGATTTGTCTGCAACCTCAGGAATGGCTCCGATCCAATTGCTCCCATTCCCCAAGAACCCCAACCCTGCTGGGGTTCCCTGACCCCCTGCTGCTCCTGATCCCTTCCTCTCCCTCCTCCGCTGAAATCCATCAGTCCTGTGGCCCAGCCAGGCTCACAGTGACTTCCAAGGCGGCAACTACCTAGTCATAAAAATGGCTGTATGGTCAAGTGCCCCTTCCTAGGTAGAGATCGTGTTTTAAAGATGGCCTTCTAGAGAGAATGGCCTTGGTTTGGTGGCCTACTCCAGACCCAGAGAGCTTGATCCTGGGTGGGGAGAGAAGACTTGCAGACTCGCCCAGCCTCTGCACAGCAGGCAGGCAGCCCCCACCCAAGTGGGTGAGGTTCCCAGGAGACCCAGCTCAGCTCCCGGAGGAAACCTGGAGCCAGTCTGGGAGGTGGCAGTGCCCGGGAAAGCTGGCAGGCCAAGCCGCCTCTCCACCTGCCTCCTCACTTCCCCTTCTCATCTCCTGTTAGTCAGAAGGGCCTCGGCTGCCGCGGGAAGCTCACCCACAAAGCAGAATTCAAGGAACTCCGGGCTGAGCAGACTCCCGGCTGCTTTCTCAGTTCCTTTTTGCTCTTTAAAGGTCTCTGGTGACGGAGCTCAGCCCCGTGGCCTTCCAAGAGAATCCTGGCTGGTCGTCTCCGCGCTGCGCCCTCCCTCCCCCACAACTACACTTCTCCTTCTCGGGGATTCTGAGACTCCTAGAAGGTCACCTCTGGAAAGGCCCGTGGAGAGAGCAAAGGAGGAAGCCGAGAGGCCCAGCCCAGGGACAGGGCCTCCATCTGACTGCTCCCACCTGCCAGAGTCCCCAGCCTCCAGAAGTACAGCCACTGATTAGGCACCAAGTGGTGTGGGGCACGTGTCCCCAGCCCCTTTCTAAAGGTGATGAGATTAAAAGGTTTAACTGTTCTAGAAAAGGGTAGGGGGTTGCTGGTAACTCACATCGCCCAGGATATGAAGAGAAAAAGCAGAGCTCTCCCATCCCACCTCCAGCAGCACAGGAGATGCAGAATTTTCTAGAAGGATGAAGGAGTATCTGGAGGGGCTACTTACCCAAGTGTCTGAGTGCCAAGTGATGGGAAGGTTGAGTAGAGGAGACTCCAGGCCAAAAGGAGGTGATCTCTTTGGAGAATTTAGGAGGAGGCTTTTTTGAGCCTGTGATTCGTCTTGTAATTATGATGATGCAACAGGCTTCGGCAAGTGTATCTAAGTGCAATTCCAGGGGCAGGATCACGTTAGCTCCTTCCCCTCCCTCATCTTCACTCTCTCCCTCCCTGGAGCCACAGAGAAGAATGGGAGGGTGGTCTGTGTCCTGCCTTCTTGTAAAATGTCTATCCATTTATTTATTTTTCAAAGATTTTTGAACACCTGTTCCAGACCCTGATGGTACAACTGTCATCAAGGTAGATGCGGTGTCTACCCTCATGGGGTACACAGTTCAATGGAGACAACTAAAGAACAACAGTGTGGGATAAAGTGCTACGTAAGCAGAAAAAAGGGAGGATGTCAAGAGAGCACAGACGAGTGTCCATCAGTAAGGCCTGAGCATGAGGGAGGAAGTTAAGTCCAACCTAACCTAGGGCATGAGAATGGGTTAACCAAATGACAATACCTCAGGCTCAGAGAGGTTAATTTTCCCCAAGATCATACATCCAGTAAGTGATAATCATTAGCTCAATCCCCCATCTGCATAGACCAACTGGGTTTGAATTTTGACTTTGCCACTTTCCAGCTTAGTGCCCTTGGATAAGTTACTTAACTTCTCTTTGCCTCAAATTTCTCATCTATAAAATGGGGCTATAAAAACCTGCCTCACTGGGCTATTTGGAAAAATTAAATGCATTAGTATAGCAGTTCTCTCAAAGTGTGGTCCTGGGACCCCCTGGAAGTCCCAAGGACTCTTTCCGGGCAGTTCATGAGGTCAAAACTATTTCCATAGTAATACTAAGACAATATTTACCTTTATTGCTCGTTAGTGGAGCTTTCCAGAGACTATATGATATACGACATCACAACAGATTGAATGAAGATGTATGAATGCAGCTGTCTTTGATTAAGCTAGACCTTAAAGGGATTTGCAAAAATACAAAAGTCACTCTTTTCACTAAACATTTTTTACTTTGCAAAATAGTTATTTTCATAAAGAATGTTATTTATATCAATAGGTAATGGGTTTATTGTTAGCATTTTAAATGAATGCATATTTTTAAAACTTCTCCGTTTTAATTTCTAATACCTTAAATATCAATAAAATTCCAGTGGTGTGTTGGAGCCAGCTTGCATTGGCTTGGGAAAGTTGATTTCATACACCTCTTCCCACTTCACATTCAGTGATGTCAGGCTGGTATCTTGAAATTGGCCATGGTGCAAGTATTTACACCATGGAAATTGGCAAATGTTACAAATCAGGACTGTTCCAGAGAACCAGTTCCTATACCAGATCACACCACCAGATATAATCTATATACTGCACTTGATCTTAGCCAAAAGGCCAAGAAGCAATAAGATATAATCTATATAAACAAAAGTTCTTTGGAGTCCTCAAAAAATTTTATGAACCAGCCAAAAAGTTTAAGAAGCACTGAGTTAGTACTTATAAAATGCTTAAGTCAGTGCCTGGTATGTGGTAGGTCCTCAGTAATTAATTGAGAGCTGTTAATCTTCACCAGATTTCAGAGATCAAGGATTTAACCTCTAATGGATGGTCTTAATTTTTGTCGCTTATTTTCCAAGCTCCCAGATTTCCCTCCGTTGCCTTCAGCCCCAGCTCACCGCTCCATTCAACCCTGGGCTCTCCTATCACCCACCTCAAAGATATTCTGCCCCTGGGCCCGGGGGCACCACCCACTCCTTCTGCCCTGTGCCCCGGGGAGAGCTAACAACCACAGCTAGAGACTTGCTACCCCTTACTTGGCACAAAGAGCACATTTGTGAAATGCCCTTGTTTACATTTCCAGCCACCAAGCTGGTGGTTGTGGGCATTGTTCACAACGTTCTGGCTTTGAGATCTCCTCAAAGGCCTACTTGGGCTTGGTTGTTTCATCACATTATATTTTTAGAGAACTACTGGGCAAGCCTCAGCTAGATTATGAAAATCTGACTAAGGATGCTGAATCAAAGCCCCTGGCAGGTGCATCTCCAAATATCCCCAGGGCCAGCAATGACAGAGGCTGGGGTGTCTGGGGGATTTAAGGGAAAGAGATTTTCTGAGAGAAAATGCAAATCGATGACAGTTTATTAAAAAAAAAAAAAGCAAAATTTTCATGACCAGAAGCTCAGTGAAATCTAAGTATAGGAATTACTGAACAAATAATGATAAGCAAATAAGCTGCCTAGGAAGAAATATGGAGGCCAGAACATTTCAACAACAAAGGTGAGTGAGGATACAAAAATAAACACCCAATGCGGTATAAACAGCCTTACCTCTTCTCCCTGCTTTGTTTCGTTCAGTGATTTCCTAACCTCAGTCATTTGAATATCACTTTGTGGGTTTTTTTCCACACTTGAATTCCACTTGTGTTACTATTTCCTGAACATTCTTCTCTAGGTTGACTCACCTTTTTTTAAAA
Organism: Daubentonia madagascariensis; assembly: GCA_023783475.1. NCBI lineage: Eukaryota > Metazoa > Chordata > Mammalia > Primates > Daubentoniidae > Daubentonia > Daubentonia madagascariensis. Next base: position 18,137,792 of record JAKFHU010000487.1, read on the forward strand.
ATTATTTTGAAAGGAACCTTCATAGTTTGATTATAGGTAGAAAATCAGTATCATTTGCTTTGTAAAAATAAATCTAATAACAACCAAACATTGTCCTTAAACTCTAGCTAGCCTCTGTGGCCTGGCAAACACTCTAAACCTGAAGCCAATACCCTCTGCCTGAAAGAAATTAGCAAGTGTCAAAGAGAGGTACTAAAGACATACTGGCACCAAAGTGAGACTTTTTTCTTGACTTATTTAGAAGGATTCAAAGAAAGTGTGACCCACTTCTAGGAATTTATCCTGTGACTTTTCTCCACCGCAGAATGTCAGCTCCATGAAGCAAGGACTTCATCTGTGTGCTCACTGCTCTGTCCCTGGTGCCTAGAGCTGACCTGTGTGTATAGTAGGTGCTCAATAAATATTTGTTGAATGCATGGATTAATTAATATGCAAAATGAAATACGTACAAGGATATCTACTGCAACAATTTTTATAATAGGAAATGGGAGGAAATAGGTAAGTCTATCAATAGCGGGCCAGGCAAATTACATACCAGTCATACAGTGGAGTGGTATGCAGTCTTTATAAAGAATAAGGCAGCTCTATATGTACTATATGGAACTCACTGATATGTTAAGTGAAATAAGCAAAGTATATAGCGTTGTGCATAGTATGCTTTCATTATTTTTTTAAAAGAAGCTATGTGAATGTATGTGTTTATAGATGCTGAAATACATCAGGAAAAATACACAAGGAACTGGTAGGAATGGTTGCTTCAAAAGACCCTAGGGCCACAAATGGAAGAAGCATACTCTTTTTTTTTTTGAGACAGAGTCTTGCTCTGTTTTCCTGGCTACAGTGCAGTGGCATCATCATAGCTCACTGCAACCTCAGACTCCTGGGCTCAAGTGATCCTCCTGCCTCAGCCTCCCAGATAGCCAGGACTATAGGCCTCGACACTATACCTGGCTAATTTTTCTATTTTCAGTAGAGACAATGTCTTGCTCTTGCTCAGACTGGTCTCAAACTCCTGACCTCAAGCGATCCTCCTGCCTCAGCCTCCTGGGTAGGTGGGACTACAGGCGCGCACCGCCATGCCTGGCTAACTTTTCTTTTTTGTTCTTTTTCTTTTTTGTAGAGACAGGGTCTTGCTCTTGGTCAGGCTGGTCTTGAACTCCTGAGCTCAAGCAATCCTCCCACCTTGGCCTCCCAGAGTGCTGGGGTTACAGGCGTGATCCACCGAGCCCGGCCAAGAAGCATACTCTTTTGGAATTTGTACAAAACACATGCATCAATTATTTAAGAAATAGACAAATCTGAAAAAGAGTTGGAAGGAAAATAACTAGCTCAGCAAGAGGCCCAGTGCTCCCTAGAGCCGTGGACCACCACACATCATCTAGTGCACCCTGGGGAACCACACACCCCCCCTTTGGGGAACTGTGGTCTGTAGTGAAGCTCTGTGGATGGCACAGGTCGTGTGAAGTCATTCTTGTCTCCACAGATAGACATCTGCTCTAATCTCTGAATCTTAACACCTGGATTTTCCCTCCACCTAATTTGGGCATCCTTTATCTTAATCGGGCAAAACATATCTTGGTCCTGATCAGCCCATTAGCACAAGGAGTCACGTAGTCCTTGCCTGGTGTTTCTAGCACCCTCTCCAGTCCATGCAGTCATTCATTTCCTTCCACGCCTTTTCCCAGGCGGGGTTCCCTTTCTCAGGAAACAGGAGCGGCGCTGTCAATTCACCTGGGCTATGAGATCTGTCTTTCTTCACTGTTTCCATGTGTTACACAATCCCTAGTAAGCATAAGTTTATTACATTTAAGACTTTTGCTGTAGTGTGATTTCACCCTGGGGCTGCTTTTCACTGTTGAGAATTCTCAAGTTGGCTAAATTTTACAAATCTCACTGTAGCAGCCAGTATTACATGTCACAGAAACCCAGCAACAGTGGCTTAATCATGTGCCAGAAGCTGAAGGTCAGCAGTCCCTGGAAGGTGGACAGTCCCTGGTTGCATGACGGTTCCATGTGGCTATAGGGGACTCAGAGTCTAGCTTTCTGCTCTGGTATCAGAATAGGAGGTTTGCATTCTTACACTCAAACACTGGCTGTTACACTTCCCGGCACTGCATCCGCATTCCAGACTGAAGAAAGGGGATAAGTCAAGGAGCAAAAGACAAAAAGGCCTGTGCGGGCTGGCTCGTCCCCTTCAGCAAACTTTCCCAGATGTCCCATACAAAGACTTCCATGTACATCTCACTGGCCACAGTTGCGTCACAGAGCCACCTTAGCTGCAAGGGAGTCTGGGGAAACATTTCAAATGGAGCAAGTCACCACTACAAATAAAATCCAGAGTTCTGATCATGAAGAAGGAGAAACTAGATGCCCCTGTGAACAAAAGATATTATTTTGAACTAATTATATTAGCTATTAGCACACATAGCTTATCCATCCTGGGAGACTGCACACTTCTGGAGGGCAGGGAAGATGTCTTTTCTTCATTTTTATATCTTTCACATTTCTAGCATAGGGTTGAAATCGAACATGGGACATATTTGGGGGCAGCAGTGGGGGAGTAAGAGTAGATAGCTGGAAGCTGGGAAGCCGCTGGGAACAGGCTTCTAAAGTGGTTGCCAGTAAGGAGCCACAGCAGGTTCTTGATCTGAGGAATTGTTTCTGAGCCAACTCAGTTCAACACACATTTACTGAATACCAATTCACCATATGGTGATGATAAGCTGCCATCAAGGTAGGAGAAAGAAGGGAGGCAGCAGATAAGCAGCTGAACGATGAGGTGCTTGGAGAGGAGGCATTTTACCAGGGACTTGACAGGTGGGTGTGATTTGACAGGCAGAGGCAGAGGGGTGCATTTCAGTCTGCAGGGCAGCCTTCGGTCTGGACACACAAACAGGTGGTTGGGGCAATGGAAATAGCACAGAGGGTGCCCACAAGAAAGTTGTAAAAAAAATAAGACCAAAAAGCGTGAGATGGGGCTAGACTGTGAGGACTTTGAGAGCCAGATAACAAGCTTGTACTTCATCAGTACAAGCAATGGGGAGCCACTGAAATTTTCGAGCAAGGGAGTGACAGACAGTGGAGGAAGGATTGGAATGTAAACAACAGGAAGCAAGAGGAAAGGCTGAGCTATCCGGAGGGTATTAGCAGAAAGGGGAGAGAAAGGGAAGCCACAGGCACAAAGGTATTATGGAGACAGAATCCACATGGCTAGGGAAGAGACAGCAAGAGGCCGGCGATGGAGACTACTGGGGTTGGTGGTGATGCCATTAACATAGAGTGGTGGGCAAGGAACAGGTTTGGGGGAGAATGTACAGCTGGAGATGCCAGGTGGCTAGAAGATGGAAATGCCCTGTGGGCCCGTGGAAATTCTGGTTTGGAGGTCAGGATCAAGGTCAGAACTGAAGGTGTTGATTTAGAAGTCAACAGCTAAGAGAGGTCAATTAAGGAAGCCAGAGGCAGCTCAGACACACTGTGCGCAAAGCCGTCACTCCTCTTCTTCCCAGAATCCTCCCACCTCCTGTGGCTCCAACCTTTGCAGCGGCATCCCAGGCTCACCCCGCCCCACCCCATCCACGCCCTATCGTCACACTTATTTTCTCAATCTCAGCCTCTCCATATTTTGCGAATCTGTCCTGCTCCCCATCCTCCAGCCACTGCCCTGGTCCAGCTCCCATCATCTCTCACCTGGCTTACCGCAAAGCCCCCCACCTGGCCTCCTGGTCTGTGGTCTGCACCCCCCAGCCTCTCACACTGCAACAGAGAACTCTTTCTAAAATTCCATTCCAGCAATGTTATTGGTCTTTTCCCCAACCCAGCCTACAGAGTACGGCCTGCAAGGCCTCCACAATCCAGGTCACAGGCTGCAGGGCCAGCCGCATCTCTCTCCCAGTCCCTTGCATCCCATGCCTAGTTCCCCAAACATGTCTTGATTGTCCCTTGTCTCCGTGTCTTTGCATATGTTATTCCTTCCACCAGAATGCCTTTCCCACCTCATTCACCTGGCTTACTGCTAATGTACCTGGCAGCAACCAGTTCAAGCCTCACCTCCTCCAGGAAGCCTTCTTTGATCTATCTCTTACCTCGCCCAGGGATTCTGTGTACCCTCCACATTCTGTCGTAGCCATGGCCATCTCCCCTGTTGAGGGCAGGCCTCATGACTCATTCATCTCTCCCTGCCACTGGGGCCTAGTCAAGCGCCTGGCACATAGCAGGTGCTCAATGAATGTTTGTTGGATGACTAAATGAAGCCAGAAATGGATACAAACTCCAAGAGAGACAGTGTAGAGAAGTAAGGGGCTTAGGCCTGAAACTTGAGGAGTGCCTCAATGTTTAAGAATGGGGGAAGGAAACAGAAAACACAGCATCTCAGAAACCTCGAGACGAGGTTTGCCCCCAAATGCCAGTAATTTCTGGGAATACTTTCTCCTCCCTAATGCCCTTTGTCTTTCACAGCTTAGTTCCTGCAGAAAGCCTTCTCTGAGCCACCTCCAATTTATTTCCCCCTTGTCCTCTCCCATCCCACACCTGTGCTGGTCCTGGGCTGTGTGCCCTCCCATCCAGCACTCACCCTCTCTGCTCTGCTCTGCGCCACAGGGGACTGACCCCTCTAAGCTCCCAGTCCAGTGAGAGGCTCTGGCAGGAAACTAGGGGGTACAAGGAAAGGAGAACCAGGGCTTTCTCCCCATCCCTCTTGGACTTAAGTGGTATCTGTGGAAGAGGCTGTGTCTCCTCTCTGTTTTCAACTTCTTCCAAGCACCCCTGGCCCCAGCCTCTGATTATGCTGCCCCTGTCCAGTCCCCTCAGCCCAGGGATAGTAGCAGATTCCTGGTTACTTCGCCACCTTCTTCTGGGTTCCTCCACTCTTCCATCCCCAGTGTAACCAATTCCCTGCATCCAATTCTATGTTTAAAAACTCAGAGTGGGTTCTGCTTCCCTGGCCGGATGCTGCCTGATACAATACACTCTGTCCACCCTCTCATCACCCTCCCCACCCTTGCAATGACGTAAGTCCTCATCCGTAGTTACTTGTTCAAGGTCTGCCCACCCACTAAACCAGAAGCTCCTCAAGGGAAGGGACTGGTCTGGAGGTTCTGTGCTTCCTCCCCAGAGCCTGACACACAGGTGCTCTGTGCATGACATTTGTGGTTGGCTGCAGGTAAGAACTGAGACAAGATCATATACTGGGAGGCAGCCAGTGGGTGAGCACAGAGGGAAGGGGTGTTGGGAGGAAATCAGCCTGCAAGGGGTCCGCTCAAGTGGGGGATGGAGCAGACACCTGGAGTACCAAGAAGTCTGGGAGTGAAGGGGAAAGAAGGTTGGGCTAATGTGTAGGGGAAAGCCAGGACGGGGAGGTGTTTGTTTGCTTGTTGTGTTTAGGCTGTCCCCAGTTCAGTTGCATTTGTAGGTTGCGAAGAAAAAGCTAAAGTAGGGAGATGTTGAAGGGCAGGAGATGCTGGGACATTGGGGCTGGAACAACACAACCTACGTGGTCTCTTAGGAGGATTAAATCCACCAGAAAGGTTGAGGCTGGTGTGGTGAGGGGACTGGAGGTAGGGAGGTGAGATCGGAGGGGAAAACCAATCAAGAAGTGAGAAGAGGCCAGGCGCGATGGCTCATGCCTGCAATCCTAGCACTCTGGGAGGCTGAGGAAGGTGGATCGCTTGAGCTCAGGAGTTCAAGACCAGACTGAGCAAGAGCGAGACCCTGTCTCTACTAAAAAAAATAGAAAAAATTAGCCTAGCCGGGCATGGTGGTGCACACCTGTAGTCCCAGCTGCTTAGGAGGCTGAGGCAAGAGGATCACTGGAGCCCAGGAGTTCGAGGTTGCAGTGAGCTATGACGACGCCACCGCACTCTACCCAGGGTGGCAGAGTGAGACTCTGTCTCAAAAAAAAAACAAAAAGAAAGTGATAAGATTTTGAGTCAAGCCAGGGCTCCCTAAGAAGGCTCCAAAGTTGGGGGGGTCTCAGGAAGGTATGTCCGGGACCCGCTCTTGTAAGGTCACCTTTGACCAATGCCCCACAGAGACCCCCACCCAGGAGGCTCCACCCTTTGCAAGATTGGCACTTTTCTCCCCCCACCCACATTGCCAGGGCTCCTCCTCTTCTCCAGTAGTCCCATGGTTCATGGTGTCCCATCTCCCCGTGTGGGGCAGGATTGGTGGTGGGGCAGACAGAGGCCAGAACCAGCAAGCAGTGGTGTGCTGGCAAATGTTCAACAACCAGCTTAGGGGGCAGGTAGCCCTGGCTGATACTGTTTGCCAATTTCCATGGGGTAAATACTCCCAACCTTTCCAATTTCCGGCCACCAATGTGAGGTCACTGATAGCAGAATAGGAAGAGAGCTCCACCACACCACTACCTACACCCATCTATCCATTCCCTCTCCTGCCCCCCGGCCCCTCCATAGACCTCGGTACTGACAGCAGCCACAGGGCAGGTCCAAGCTAGGGAGGGCAGCAGCAGCCCTGTGGCTGCAACCTCGGGCAGGCCCCTGATGGAGAGAGGAAAACTGCTCCTCCTCCAGGAACATCCACCCCCAGCCCCCAGGCGTCTGTTATCTCAGCCTCACATCTGAATTCTCAAGTGTAACCTCAGGATCTCACAGGAATTTGGGGCCTGAGATCCACACACGCTCAGATGATTCACCAGCCACTTTGTCACTGGACATGGCTGAACACCATAAACGGAGCTGACTAAGGCAAGAGAAACCAGAATATAATTTCCTTTCTTCCAAGGCAAACAGAAAAGGAAAAATGAACCAAGGATGGCATTCTTTCACTGATACACAAAATTTACTCTTCGTCACTCTTCTACAGAACTGACGGGCAGTTGGCTCCTCGAAGCCCAAAGTCTCTTTGCAGAGTCCTACATGCAGGAGTGCAGCGGCTCTGGAGTCACACCTGGTTTGAATCCTCGGTTTTCTGTTATAGCAAAGTGGGCAAGTTACTTCTCTCTGTGCCTCAGTTTGCTCATTGATGAAACGGCGATAATTCTAACTACTCTATGAGGTTAGACTGCAGGGGTTCTCAACTGGGAGCAATTTTGCTCCCTTGGGGCAATGTCCAGAGACATTTTTTGTTGTCACACTGGGTGGGTGGGGGAGTGCTACTGATATCTAGTGGACAGAGGCCAGGAATGCTCTTAAACATCCTACAATTCATAGGACAGCCTCCTCCGAGAATGAATTATCCAATCCAAAATAAAATGTCTGTAGTGCCAGGTTGAGAAACCCTGGACTACAGGGAATTTTCAGTGAGGTTATGCACATGAAGCACTTGGTAAGTGTCTGGCTTACTTTTTGTAAGTCCTCTCAAAAAACAAGCTGCTATTCTTTTGGAATAGCACAGTCTTACCCTTCTATTTCCAGACCTAAAATAGATGGGATGTGAAAACCTTTGAATTCTGAGAGCCTAACTCACTTCTCCAGGTGTGAGTCACCCTATAAATGTCAATTTATTTTATTTAAAGCCGAGCTGAGGTTGCACAAGTGACTCAGGGCTAGAAGCCTTCCCCGGTTGTGACTTAGGCTGGGTGGAAGTAATTTTGCCCTGAAGCTCTTCTTCCAGAGGGTACAAGCATTTCAGGACTCACAGACACCATGTGCTCACTCCAGGTAGATGTTGTATTGTTTCTCACCTCACCCCACACACGGTGGGGCTTGAAAAGACCTGAGAAAAGTAGCTGAAACTGAGAGGCCCTGCTTGTCCTGAATACCTTCCTTATTAGTGTATAGTGGTTTGTTCCTCCCCTGCAACCTGACATGACATTCCTTCTCCAGAGTTGCAGCTTTGGATCAACATGGCTCACTCTCTCCCACTAATACATATTAGTGTTAGTGGATAGATTTAAAGACAGATAATCTTGATGGAGTAGGTGGGGGCATGCAGGGGACCCAGGACCAGAGAAGTGTCAAGGGAGGCTGGGTAAAGTACAGGGGCACTGGGTGTCCTAAAGAAGGAATAGTGAGTCCAGGTGTGGTGGCTCATGCTTGTAATCCCAGCACTTTGGGAGGCTGATGCAGGAGGATCGCTTGAGGCCAGAAGTTGGACACTAGCCTGGGCAACATAGCAAGACCCCATCTCTACAACAGATTAAAAAATTAGCTGGGTGTGGTGGCACACACCTGCAGTCCCAGCTACTCGGGAGGCTGAAGCAGGAGGATCACTTGAGCCCAGGAGTTCGAGGCTGCAGTGAGCTACAATCACACCACTGCACTCCAGCCTGGGCAACAGAGCAAGACCCTGTTTCTAAAAATAAAATAATTTTTTTAAAAAAAGAAGAAACGGTGAAAGAGAGAGAAGGCAAAGGCGAGCCAGGGAGTGCGTGCAGACTCCAGCCTGTGCCCACATCTTTCCTGAGAAGTGGTGTGCCCGGAAGCAAACAGGTGGTGGCAGAAACAATAAGGGCATCCAAGATTGCTAATACCGACCTGTACTTCAGGCCAAGCTCCACCTCTTCTTGAGTCACTGAAATGCAAAACCCTGAAGGTGGAAGGAGCTTTTGGGTCCACCAGTCCAGCTTCTTTCTTACCCACCATCTCCTAGCAGGTCAGCGGCAGAGCCAGGGTATGCACCAGAGACTGTGTGGCTCTAAAGCACAGGCTGTAAGGGAGCCACAACCCCAAATGCTTCAGGGGCCAGACAGATGACATAAGGTTAAATGGTTGGGTATAAAACAACAGGGGCTGGGGCTGTAAGGAACAGCAGGCTGTGCTCTAAGACATTCAAATTCAAATTTAAAAAAACACAGCCCCAGCCAAATCAAGTATATTTCTAGCCTGGGTGAGTCCGTGAGGCCCTCAGGTTGTGAGTTTTCAACCCCCGCCTAAATGAATGGTCTTCACTATCCCCAGAGATATCCGTTGGGTGCAGACCTCCAGAAAGAGGCTTTGAGCTACCAGGGACTGTCTGCAAAGCAGTCCCGAGCAGACAGTGGTCTTGGCTCAAACATTTCCAGAGATTGGGTGCTCCTTACTTTTCAAGGCAGCCTTGGATGGGGCTTGCCCATCCCCACCACTAGAGCCACTCGCCACACCCACCGTGGACCTCTGATGGAGGTGGGGTGCCCAGCGTAGAAGCACATCATTTATTTTGCAAATTTAAAAAAAATTAAAATTTGGAATTTTTTGATTACAAATAAAATACAAACTCACTGTGGAAACACTAGAAAATACAGACGAGCAAAAATTAGAAAAGAAAAATTATCCATACCTTCCCTACTCCCTCACCTCCCGCCCCCATTCAGAAAGAAGCACTGTTGACACTGCGGTGCATGTTCAAAACTCCAGACCCTTTCTTCGCTTTCGGAAAGCTCTCATCTTCTTTCTGGCTTGGTAGCCTGTAAACCCAACGAGGAGCCGCTGCACGCACTGCTCGCACCACGCTGCCCCTCTACAGCGCCAGGTACACAGCAAGTGCTCAATAAAGGCGCTTCTAACCCCACCACCTCAGGCGCCACGAGAGGCAGCAGAGAGGAAGCGTAACGCAACCCACGAGGACAAGAGCCTCGCCGTCTCCAAGGTAACCGAAGTCAGAGGCTGGGAATGCCCACGCATGCGCACATTCGCCCTTCCTTCCCGTAACCTCGAGAAGAACGCAACCGGCAAAGACTGCCAGAAGCCAAGCGCGCATGTGTGGTTACACCAACACCACGGCCGCTCAGCAACTCTTCTCTACAAACATCGTCCGGAAGTAGTGCCCATTTCTGGAAACCGGGCCTCGTTAACCAATCGTTGCTAGGGAGCGGGACGACCGGCCTGCCAGGAGGGGCAGTCTCATTGGCTAGCTTGGAGGGGTGGGCGGGGCCAAGGGTCGCGGTGCGGCCAAAGAGAGGAGGCGCGAAGCAAGGCAAAGTTGCAGCCGCCGGGGGGGGCGTGGCCCCGGGGGCGGACGGGAAGGTGGTGAGGGGGCGGGGCCTGGGCTGGGGCGGGGCGACCGTGGGCAGCGAGCGCAGCGGTCGGCGGCAGGCGGCGGGAGATCGCGGGCCAGCAGAGCGCGACACTCGCTGGGTTGGGGAGATCGGCGCTCGGCCGGTAGGTGACTGGGCGAGACCCGGGGGCCCGGAGCGGGGCTCCGAGAGAACGGCGGGGATGGGTCGCCCCTCAGCCCCGGGCTGGGCCGCGGCCTGGCCCGCCGCCCCGGGTGGTGGGGATCGGCAGCACCGCCCGGCGTCTGCCGTCCGACCCACTCGCGGCAGTCCGCCGGCGCGCCCTCGCAGGCGCTGCCAGCGCCACGGTCACACGCTGTGCGCGCCCTGGGCCTCGGGGCCGCGCACCCTCGCAGGCCACACGCTCGGCCGAAGCGCGCGCAGGGGCGCCCTGCTTCCCCTTCCCCAACACCCGGTGCCACCGCCAGGCCCGCCCCCTGCTCCACGCCCTGGGTGGCAGCAGGATGGGGTCTCGCCTGTGTACGGGGTGGAAGATGTTCTCCGGGTCACACCGCAAGGCAGGGAGCAGGAGCTGAGCCTGCTTTCGGTACCCAGCAGGGCAGTGCTGGCTGCCTGCATCGTCTTCCCCTTACTTCGACCCTCCTCTGTAATTTTTCTGTGGGCTCCGCTCAGGACGTTATCCGCCGGTTCAGATGTAATAGTCCCATCTTGGAAGCCCATCGTGGCCCTGACAACTTGCAGTCACCGGGCACCAGACAGACAGAGGCCATTTGTACAGTGCAGAGTTTCCCACCTGCCCAGGAGCCTCCCCGGTGTTCGGTAACTTCAGAAAAAGTAATTCCTTCCTAGTTGAGGTTAAAAGTTGCTCTCAGCCCTAAAGGGTGGACTAGGGTGTGGATGACGATGCGGAGGAGAGAATGAGTGGAGCAAAGATACAGAAATCAGTAGCGTAAATGGCAAAATTACTTTTGTTAACTGGAGACAGTGAACACCAATGACTTGATTAAGGACTTTAAAATCAAGTGAAATTAAATGAGAGTTGGGGCTGTGACACAAAATAGCAGTCTGAAGTTTATTCCAAGAAAAATGTTGAAAACCCCTTGACTAGAAACATGGTCTTTCTAAAAGATTAGGAGATCATGTCCTAACATTAATGGTGTGTTTTTACTTAGTGTCTTCATACCTGTAACCTTTTTCCTTCAGATGGCTATGTGGTAAGATAGATTGTATTGTCCTGTTTTATAGGTGAGGCACCTGAGGCAGGTGTGTGCGTTGGGGGGCGGTTATATGTCTTGCCTGATGCCTCAAAGGACTAAGGGTGGGTCTTCCCCAGGCTTCTAGATTATAGAACACATTATAGAACTCAGATGCAGAAAAGAGAGAGAAGTGTTTGGTATGGTATTTATGCTCTTAATTTGAGAGAACACTTAAAAGGTGCTTGTCTTGCTTAGGATGTGTTTGGATTTACTCTTGGCGATTTTTAAGTGATGTCAAAGTCAGTTCCTTTGGAACAATGCCAGACCTCTGAGTTTTTCAGACACCTTTAGAACATCCTCATTTATTTTGAAGGGTGTGGTGAACTTCTTAGAAGATCTCAAAATAAAAGTAATAGTCTCTGACTTTAATTTTAGAAACAAGTACCCAGGTATATGTACCAGCACTTTTGTGAAACCGGACAGCAAGAAGCTGCAAAGTTTTAGGTCGTCTTCTGACTGTTTTCTGATTATAAGGAGCAGTTCTGAAGAGGGAGGTTTGCCACTGGTATTGTCTGTTAAGAGTTTGTGGGAGAGGCAGCACAGACAGAGACCTTGCCAAATGAGCCTTCATCTATTAAACAAAAATGTCTGGTTGGGCCGTTTTGCCTCAACAGATGGAGGTTTGGTTCCTCATTTTGGTTCTCCTGTTGAACACTGACTCCTTTGTGATCTGCTTGGAGTGTTTGTATATCGTTTAATGCCGAGAAGATGGCTTGCCCTGATTGGTTGTCCATCCCTAGGCAACTGTTGTGATTTTTTTTTTTTTTTTTTTGGTGAGTGATAACAGTTCATCCCTGGCTAGGGTCTGGTGAGAGATCTGCAGAGATGTGAAAGAGGTAAAAGCTTATCCAGGGTTGTTTTCTTCGTTGTTGGCACCCTCTTAAGAGTGTTGTATCACTTTGGCCTGTGAAGTTACTTTTAATTTCCTATTTTTTTTCCTGTCTCAATGGATAACACGTGGGCTTTCCTAACAGGCCTGCCTGTCTTGATGAGGAGCTGACAGATTCATATTGGTTGCCTTGACAGAGGTTCTTTCTGGGGGGAAAGTTCAGAAATCTTAAAACCAAATTCAGTCCTAAATAAAAAGTCTAAGTCAGCTTGATACGCATACAGGCAGCACATTTCTGCCGATGGATCTCAGAGCTGTTTTTTTTTTTTCCTGGCAAAAGGTTAAAATGCAACTAAAATTCTGCTTTCGTGATTAATAAGTCACTACCACAGTTGTGTCTGATGCTTCCTGTTTGCCCCATTTTAGTATTTCAGTTAAACTGGAAACATCTGAGCATTATGGGCACTTTTGATGGCACCAGTGTGAAACTGGCGGGGAAGGGGACAATTCCATGTTAGTAGATTTAGGGAGCTCCAAAGATGTCAACCCCCGTGGGCTCCACACACCAAGATCCCTAGTAAGGGAATGGAATGGGGTGAGAGTCTTCAAGGGTGGGTATTTAAAGTGATGCACGTGTGAAGGCGTTGCATTTGTTGGTGATGCTGACTGAAATGTTGGAAGCAGTAGCTTAGAAAGGGAAGGCCAGATGTAGGGTAAATTGAGTAGAAGAATATTTCAGTTGAGCTGAGCAGGACATTGAGGTATGGGGTCCTTAATTCTGGGCTTCTTATTGCCTGAGTGACAATGCAGAAAAAGTAATTTTTCTTCGGTGGCCTATGTGTTCTTTGTATTCTAGTTTAAAGGATCCTCTTCCCTTCTTGCTGTTTTACAACCCTTAATTCCTTAGCTCCCTGATGTAAATCGCTTGAAATTATGTGGCATCAAGAGTAATTTTGTAGCTGGTCTTTGTATTTTCTCACAATACTCACAGGAAGAAAGGCAGGGACAAAGATCAGAAAAGTGAAGCCCAGTAGGGAGAAATAAAGTAGATGAGATTACTCAGGACATCAGTGTCATGTCCAGAATCTAAACCCACTTTTCTTGACATGTAGTTCACTGCTTTTTCTACTAACTTGCTCATGAAAGGATAGGGATTTTTTTCCCCAAAACATGTCAATTTTGAACATCACTAAACCAGGGTAGCAGTTTTATTTGTTTACCATTTATTTATTTATTATAACAGTTAATTGTTGACATTGATTGTTAAGATGAATAGCCTCTGGACAGGTCTGCTTATGCCCGTTTTCCAGATGCAGAAACTAAGACAGGGAGGTCAGGTGATTTTTCCAAAGCAATAGAGCAAGTCCGTGATGTCTCTGTGTCACATGTGGTGGTTTAGGCTGTCAGGTCACGCAGACCCTGGTCAGATCTAGGTCTGCCACTGTCTGCCTGTGTGCCCTCAGGCAAATCACTTCACTTCTCTAAGCATCGGCTGTCTCCTCTGTAAATGGGATCAGAAATACTTCATGGGGCTGTTTTGAGTAGAAAATGAGAGTATATATGGACTCAGTGCCCAGCACAAAATAAACCACAGAACACAGTGGCTGTAACTATTGTTGTTGCTGTTGTTGTTAGTAGTAGTAGTAAGAGCAGTAGTAGTTGCTGATGACTACATTGTGACTAAACCTGTTTTCTGTAAGATGATGTCAAGAAGGGTCAGACTGCATGATAGGACAAAGAGTCATTTTCTCAGTAGGACCTCCAGGAGGACATTTCTTCAGTCTAGAGGTTTTAGCTGTCAATCCAGTTCCCCCTGTCTTACACTAAACACTGCCCTCACCACCTCCTGATGAGCCTGCAAAGGCCTGGGCTCTGCCCGGAGTGGGCAATCCTAAACCCAAGCCACTCTTGGGGCCTCCCAGGACTCTGAGCCAGAGGCAGAGCTGGGCCTGTCAAGGGGCTCCCTGTGTCCCAAGTATGGTTAAGTAGGTTCCTGCATTAACTTTGAAGGTGAGAAAAAGGAAAACACTACATAGCGTGTAAGTCAAAAAGGACTTGTTCTTTGTTTGGGGACTAGGGGAGAGCATTTTGTTCTGTGTGGTGAGACTCCCACCACCACATGGCACCCCCAGCTCAGCACCCTTTCTCTCTTGTAAATATGTCTTTATCAGCTTATCTCTAGTACCATGTCTGGGGGCCCTGGATCTGCAGTTAGGGCTTGCAGATTTCCCTTTCAATCTCACAAGAAGCTGGGCACTGTGGCACGTGCCTGTAGTCCCAGCTACTTGGGAGGCTGAGATGGGAAGATTGCTTGAGCCCAGGAGTTCGAGTCCAGCCTGGTTAACATAGCAAGACCTTGTCTTAAAAAAAAAAAAAAAATTATCTGGAGCAAGAATTGTTTGTAAAAAATAAAATTAAAATAAATAAATTTTAAAAATTAAAAATCTCACAAGAAAAGAACAAAACCAGTTTCATATTAGATTTTACATTCTTTTTTCCCCTTCATACAAAACAAAAATATAGGCTCTCACTGGGCTGACATTCCCTTTAAATAACATTTTGTTTTCTCATGGGGAAGCTGTCTTGATGGCCAAAGAGTCATTTCTAAAGTGAAGCTAGTTTTTAGAAAAAATAGATCACCGGATGTCAAGCCTCATGTGGAGCTCGGTTCAGATGAAAATGAAACCAGGAGGCCTGGAGCAGCAGCTCTGCGCTTGACTTCAGGCTGGAGGTGAGAGGCAGAGTGTGTCTAGACCCTGCTCCGTGACTGGTTGGCCTCACAGACTGCATTTGATAGGTGCCTTAGTCATTTTCTAAGCAGCTTTGCTTAGGTGAACAGAGCACTTTCTCTGGAAGGTGAGTCACCCATGCAGGGGTGTAGGTGACAGGCGATTTATTCCCCTGCACAGTTGCAGAGGAAGTCCTGAGCAGACCTTGTTGAGGAGCCCTCTGCCAAAGATCACCCTTATCCCAGCCCAAAGGCTATGGAAGCAGGGAGCAGGAAGCAAACGGGAGACCCCTGGGGCCTGCTGACTGCCAGAGACGGACCCCCTAGCTGGGGGAATGTGGATAGGGCACAGAGCCCAGATCAGCAGTGTCACTGACTCCTGAGTCCAGCCACCTTGAGGGTGGAAAATGGCCCACTTCCAGTGACAGTCAGCAAAGAAGCAGGAGGAGAGCTTTGGCCCCAGGGAGCTGGGAAATCCCTTGGCAGAGAGCAGAGAGATACAAACCCTATTTTGATGTGAAAGACCTTTTGGGGAACACTTTTCCGCCTGCCTTCTTTTTAGGCACCTGAGTTGGAGGCTCTGAAGAGCTCCAGTGTTTGGAAAGGCTAGATGAAACCCTGGATTTCAGGAAGCTTTGGAATTCTGAGCCTGTCACCTCCTCAGTCATCTACACTTCTAGGGCCAGTGTTTGGACTCAGAAAGAAGCAGCAGGGGGAACTCCTGAGCTGTCCCTTCCTCCCAGTTGCTGGTCACTATGGCTTATGCTGACCCTCTTCCCACTAAAGCCATGATCAGGTATCCATCAGCCAGAAATTTTGTTCAGACTCTGTTCTGGACTAGTGCAGTGGTGTTGAGCTTGACTGCTGATGGTCAAGGACATCTATAAGTAGTGTCCAGGATCACCCACAAGGTGGGCTTGACTTTATTGAAGCTGTAGCAGAGGAACTGTTACTCCTTACAAGTGATCTTATTTCCTGTCTCTGTCAGGCTCCCCCCGGCCCCTGGCCCCACACCCCATTAATCTGGACTAACCAGCAGTCACTTCGGGCTGGCATGGCTAAATAACGTTAGACTTAACCTGTCTGTCAAGAAAGAGCTATTAGAATTACAAACTAGAAATAATCATTAGCATTTTTTGCAATGAGAAAGTGCAAAAGAGAAAATGGTGGCCCAAGAAAGCCGGTGAGTTGCCCAAGGCCACGCAGCTAGTTAATGGCAGAGCCTGAACGAAAACCCAGGCTCTCTGCACCGTGCTCTGCTGCCACTGAACAAAGGAACTACTCCTGGAGCAGGAATTTTACTTTTTTAACTAGCTCCTCCCTTTATTCCCCTGCTCCAACCCCATCACTCTCAGCCTTTCTGCGAGCTCTGCCAGGCCTGGGAAGGGCCGAGCCAGAGCAGCTGCTGCCCTGGGTCTGAGAAAAAGTAAACAGAAAGCTATTTATTTGACGCTGTCTTGTACTATGAGATTCATGTAATCAAAAGGAGGTCAAGGTTGATAAGAAAATACAATTCTGGGCAGGGTTACCCGGAAGTCTCAAAGGTTGCCTGCACCTTTAGGGCACTTTCCTACCTTGCCAAGCACTGCCTTACCCAAAGTGGGCATTTAGTAAATATTGATGATTGATTGCCAGGATCCAAACCCACTGGGCACAAAGAAGCTCTTCTGCATCTTTCTTTTGTGAAGATGGGGCACGTTGCCCATGGCATGCAGGTGACCTAAAGAGCCAGAGTAGTCGGGGCTCATCCCAGCTGTATCTCTCTGGCTCCTGGGCAAAGCATGAAGTCATATCTGGATGGTAGCCCCCTGTGAGTGCAAAGAACTATTGTAGCCAAGATCCACCACCCACCTTCTGCTGACATTGATGGTTCCTTTTACTGGGCCAGAATTGAAAGGTAGATGCTTCTGGTCAATACTAGAGATAGCTAGGAGGCTTGGTAGGAAAGGGGGACTTAAGTCAGCCTCAGATGAGGATGCGACTGCCAGTTAAGATTACAAATGGAGTCCTTTGGCCCAGGGAGTTAATTGTATGAACCTGCTCCTTGAGCCGTGTCCAACAGTCTCAGCTGGCAGATGCTGCACTCTGAGAGGCAGGGACAGTTTTATAAAGATAAATGTAAAAGATAAGAGGTTCTGTACCACCTCCCTCTAGCATATATATGCAAATCTGAGCCCAGATGGATATTGTCCAGTTCAGAAGGGTTATTTTCTCAAGCAATTAGAATTAATTGGGTCTCTAGGTCAGCATTTGGGAATGGGCACGTCAGGGGTGGCTCAGCAGCCAGCTTGCAGGACACCTTCTTGCTGGGGTGCAGTTAGAATACAGCCACCATGCTGGGACCCCTTCTGCAGTGAGGTGGCTCCATCGCCTCCAGCTTGCCAAGTGATTGGACAGTGTGGACACTCATATCCCAGTCCAGCCAGGCTCTCAGAGCCTGTGGCCCTCATTTATTCCTCAGGAGTGTGTCAGTCATTCTTTTACTCAGGGATGCTTGCCAAGTGTGTCAAATAGAAAAGTGATCACAGCTGAGGCACTTCCCTCCAGGTGCTCACCATAGCGGGGGAAAGCTGGGCATGGAAGCAGACACGTTACAGGTCAGCCCCCTTGCTGGACCGTGAGCACAACTGTGAGAGCTGGAGGGGAGCGAGGAAGCCACGATGGCCCAGTGGCCTTCCTTCTCCAGCCTAAGCTAGTGCTGTTGGGCACAGGGTGCCTCACAGGGAAGCAGCCCATTCTGCAGGTGTCTGGGCAGAAACCCCTCAGTGTTCCTCTCACCCTGGGGCCTTGTACCACTTGTCAGCTTGGACTAGGAGCTTGATAGCAATCTGGAAACTCCAGCACTCTGAGGGAAAGGAATGCATTTTCAGAAATGTAGGCATGGTCAGTAGAAATGTGCTCATAGTTCAGAGCAGAAGCAGACAGTGAATAGCCAGCTATTAAAGACATGGCTGACCCCTCCCACACTTCCAGGCTGGAGTGAAGAGGACAGTGACCACACTGGCAAACCCCATGGGCTTGGTGCCAACTAGACAGAATCATAGGCAGATGGATCAAGGCCTGACCCTTGACAGTGCTTCTTGGTAACTAGGTTCAGCATTCCAAGAAGGCCTTTCAAGGGTTACAACAGGAAACGCTCTCATCTGCCTTGGTCACCATCATATCCCCACTGACCAGCACAGCGCCTGGAACATGGTAGTCACTGGACAAGTATTGTTGTTGAGTGAAAGTACAAGACTCAAATCCAAACTCCTCCTACTAGGTCCTGCTGGCCTGAGAGAGGATGAGAGAGCCACAGACTGTTTCACAGTTCACCAAGGAATCGGTCTGAGGTCCTCTGAGAATATCCCCTGTAATGCCCCATGTCCCAAGCCTTTCCCTCCCTTCCCAGGGGAGGACAAGAATCTGACCCCTTATTATAAAGGGACCCCCTGCCACTCATGTTCTCAAGCTGGTTACTTGGGCCAGCTTGTCAAAGAGCGTGTAGGGCAGCATCTGAAACTAGGCCGGGGTTAGGGTTCCCACACCGAAGGGCCTAACTGGACCCCGTGCTTCCCTCCATCCCCCCCACACATTGGAAGTCTTCTGTGGAAAGCTGAGTTGTTCAGGTTTCTTGTTTATTCTGAAGTTCCTCAAACTAGTTCCTCAATTTTAGAACCAGTCACTAGCGACTACAATGAACTTGAAGCCTCCTCCCGCATAGGGAGCCCTAGTCTATCTTTCTTCATCTTCTCTTGATACAGGTATACCCGGCTTGAAGCCACTCCCACCTGTGAAAACTAGATTTCCAAACCCAGAAAGGAGGCAGGTGGTTGGTATTTCAGCGGGATTGACCATAGCCTAGGGAACTGCTCCATGCTCAGAATCCAATCTGAAAGGTTAAATAAGGAGAGTTGTTTTTCACAACCAGAACGTTGCTTGTACTGATGACCTCAAGGCTTGGCAAGATCACAAAGTACATTTTGACTCATCAAAGAAACTGGTTGTGTTTGGCATGATTTTAGTGTCCAGGGCAGTTTATGGCATTGTAGTCTTTGGAAATTGGTCATTGTTGAGTGGTATACACTGCAGGCCCCACTTAATGAGAATATTCACTTACACAAAATACCCTAGCTTGCAGATTTCAGTGACACTTGAAATTTTGTGTGTGTAACATAGATAAAAAAATTCCTTGCTGTTAATTGTATAAAATGAAGTTCACATGTCTTTGGGTTTTTTTCTTGATACTACTTTTCCTCTCATGTTCTCTTGCATTCCAGTCCCATATTGGTCTCTCTGGATAATGATGCCCCCTGTGGCACCTTTTCTATTTGCTGTTGGCTGTCCTCATGCAAAGGATTTGAAAGTTGATTTGAAAATCCCATTGTAACAATTTTCTTTTAAAGCCTATAAAATGCCCGATATCAGGGGACCTGGCAACACAGTACTGATCAAATTTATGAAGATAGAAGCTGATGCTTAGCCTGGGCAATAGCGACACCCCATCTCTACAAAAAATAGAAAAATTATCTGGGCGTGGTGGTCTGTGTTTATGGTCC
The DNA here is from genome assembly GCA_023783475.1 of Daubentonia madagascariensis. Lineage (NCBI taxonomy): Eukaryota > Metazoa > Chordata > Mammalia > Primates > Daubentoniidae > Daubentonia > Daubentonia madagascariensis. The sequence goes on from JAKFHU010000487.1 coordinate 18,157,032, forward strand.
CAGCTACTGGAGAGGCTGAGGTAGGAGGACCACTTGAGCCCAGGAGTTCGAGGCTATAGTGAGCTATGATCTCATCATTGCACTCTACCCCGGGCAACAGAGCGAGACCCTGTCTCAAAAAAAAAACAAAAACAAAAAAAAGAAGCTGATGCTCAAGGTTTTGTTATAAAAGAACAGTAAATAGGCTCAAGAAGCCTGGAGCCAGACTTTATATTAATAACATAAATGGCAAATTTGAACTTTATCATAGAATTGGTCCTTAGGATGGGCCCAGCTTTGCCACGCACGGGTGGGCTAAGGAACACAGGCCTGCCACCAGTCCAGTTTAGAGTCTTTGCTCCTCGTTGTCATTTTAAAGTTGCTTTTTCCAGAACATAGGCTGGCTGTGTACGTGCTTCCTAATTAAGGCACTTCCTAGGTCAGTCCCTGGGCTTCTCACTAACAAACCTTTGGCTTGTGACAGCTTCTACATTTGGGTCTCAGTTTTTAAAGCGTAAATCATTTGGAAGGGATATAGTGTCATGGTTAAGAGTATGGGCTTTGCCATAAAAGTTCCTGTGCAAATCCTGCTGCTGCCACTTCCCTGCAGTGTGACCTTGGGAAAATTACTTGGCCTACTGAGCCTCAGTGTCTTCCTCCCCATGAAGGAATGATATTAGTGGCTTGCTCACAGAGTTGCGAGGATGTGAGAAATAATGGATGTATTACCTAATACATACATAGCAGACAATAATAGCAGCTATTATTGTTAATATGTATTATTATTGACAGCTAGCATGTAATTATGTGTTTACGGGGTCTGTCTGGAAAGTATCCAGCCATGTAACCATTCTCATTATATTAACAATGGCTGGACACTTTCTGGACAGACCCGCTACAGATAGCAGCAGATTGTTGAAAATGCCCAAAGATGACCACGGGACGACTAATTTCAGTTCTAGCTGCGAAGAAATTGTGGGTCCTGGTCCATCATGCACCAGTAGGTCATTCCTCAGTCCCTTCAGAGCCGAGGCACTGCCAGTGGAGGCAGAGCTGGGTGGAATGTATAGAATGCTCTTCCAAGAACATCCTGGGATGGCCCTTTTCTTGCTGACCACTTTGCCCCTCTGCTCTCTGGATTCTCCTCCTCTGCCTTTGACAGTATCTGTTCCAGACTTGCTGTCTGATACTGGGGCTGCTGGCTAGGAGCTGTGGTGGGTAGGTTTCAGCTCTGCACAGGCAAGGACTTTCAGACAATCCACACTTCCAATCACAGCAAGGACCACTCATCTTGTAACACCTTCCATCTCGCTGGAGGTTCCACTAATGTTACAGAGTGCCCACTGCATGCCAGGTACTGTATTGTATAATTTAAGCATCGTTTCTTGCATTTAATTGTCCTGTAAAATCCTGTTACATAGGTTTGAGGATCCCTATTTTACAGATGAGACTCCTGAGTCTCAGATTAAGTGACCTGCCCATTGTCACACACCAGAGTATTGAGAGACTAGGATTCAAACTCAGATATTTTGACTCCATGGCCGTCCTTTATGTAGCTGGATAGCCATCCCTTGTGATTAGTAAGTGGTATGTTGGAAAATAATATTTTCAAGGGCCCTTCTGATCCTAAGATAATTTTGTAATTCCTTTATCATTCATTTAGCCATCTACCCATTTTCTCAACTAGATTGTAAGCACCTTGCAGGCAAGGCTAGTGTCTTGCCAGCAAATAACTAATATAATGTTTGGGAACCACCTGTCTGATGCTGCCTACTTCCCTGGCACATAGAAACAGGTGGAAAAAGAGGACCCACTAACAAAAGGGTCACCCAGAAATTCTAATCCCAGTAATTTACCACCTAGAATTACTTGTACAAGTATACAAAGATATGAATATGGGTGAGGTTTTTTGTAGTGTTACTTATAAGGGGAAAATTAGAAACAAAGTCCATCCATGAAAGGATAGGTGGAGAAATGATGCTACATCTGTGCCGTGAAATCTTAATAGATCTACGTATGCTGAAATGGAACAGTATCCATAATATATTGTTAAGTGAAAGAAGCAACTTATATACTATTGTGTATGTATAATCCCATGTTTGTTTTAAAAATAGTCCCAAACTATGTATTTCTATATGTATAGTAATGGAGCTAGAAGAATTTACATGAAACTTAAGTGTTTCTTATTGCAGGGAGGAGGAGATGGTGCAGAGATTGTTCTTATGAGTTTGTTTTTTTATTTTTTTTTCTATATACACTTTGAATTGTTTATATTTTTACAATGAACAGGTATTACTTTTGTACTTGAAAAAAAATTTTTTTTTCAGCAGGGTCAGAGATTATATATAAGGAAGGTAGGAAAGATTAGCCAGGAAAACTTGCTTCCCTTGAGTTTCCCAGACTGGGGCCAGCCCTCCAATCCCACCTCTTCACGAAAGCAGCAGAGGAGGGGATGGTGGCTTTCTCTCTGGTCCAGTCCTGCTGTTTATCACTCTTTATGGGGCCACTTGTGCCCACGAGCATCCCTTACCTCCAGGACAACCACTGCATGCATCTGTCATTGGTTGATTATAACGAAAAGCCGGAAGCTATGGCCATCAGAGCTGAGGACAGCTGACCGAGCCATCTCTGAGCACCTTCCTACTTCTTGAGTCACAACTGATAAAACTCACAGTCCCCAGGGGAGAACAAGAAAGGGAGTGAAATGGAAACCAAAACCAGGAGGGGCAAGCTCGCCTGTCTCCAGCCTTCTGTTTTAGTGACCCAGCTGCCAGAACTCAGCCACAGAGGTCCTGGCAAGGTTTCCAAGGTGGGGGGAAGCAGTTCATCTCATATTTATTAAGCCCCACTCTCAAATGTAGACCAAATTCTCATCCCATACCAAGAGATCCTTTTTTAGTTATAGCCTGTTTTCATTATTAAAGTATTACTCTACAGAGAACAGCTGTGGAGGGATATGCAAGAAACAGGTAACAGACCCCCTCAGAGGAATGGGGGAAAGGTGCGAAGGACTTACACTCTTTGTCGTATATCCTTTGTATTTTTTTAACCACTTAGAAACATTATCTATTAAAAAATGAAATCTAAGAAAATGTACACTCACTGAAAAATGGTGGAAAAAATTAGAAATGTATAAAAATATTAAAACATTCACAAGCCCACCACCGAGAAAGAACCGTTGCTACATGTCTGTGCTAGATGTCTGCATTTTTATAAATGTTGATATATGATATATCCCCAGATACATGTGGGATCATACTTTAGATATAATCATGTCCTTTTTATATTAACATTGTACCCCATAAGCATTTCTCCATGTTGTTAAAAATTACTTATAAACATTTTTGATGGATATGCCATGATTTATTTAATAATTATCCTTCCCCTCTAATTAGACCTTTTTTGTTACAGTGTTTTACTATTATAAAAATACTCTGGCCAGGCGCAATGGCTCAAGCCTGTAATCCCAACACTTTGGGAGGCCAAGGCAGGAGGATTACCTAAGGCCAGGAGTTCAAGACTACCCTGGGCAACATAGCAAGACTCCATCTCTACAAAAAATTTAAAAATTAGCCAAGCATGGTGGTGCGTGCCTGTAGTTCCAGCTACTTGGGAGGCTGAGGTGGCGGGATCACTTGAACCCAGGAGTTCAAGGTTACAGCGAGTTGTGATCACGCCACTGCACTCCAACCTGGGTGACAGAGTAATAACCTTGTCTCTTAAAAAAAAAAAAAATACTCTGAACATCTTTGATTATGCATCTTTTTCTGTATTTCTACCTGCTCCATATGTAGATTGCAATTCTGTGAGTTGTACACAGAGAAAGTGGCTGTCTTCTCTTTGTGGTGCTTTGTTGTCTCCAGAGTTTCCTCATCTACATTATTTTATTGGACGGGTAAAGGGGAGTGAGGGTGTGATTAAGGGCTGGGGTGAGGATGAGGAAAGAGGAGCTCAGGTACTGTGAGTAGTCAGAAAAGGAGGCCGTCGATGGTGCAGTAGACGGGGCTTCCTGGAGGTGGGGGCTGAGCCTCACCTCTGCAGGACAAGCAGGATGTGCAGGGTGGCCCACACAACAACGTGGCACACAGGGAGACCTGTAGAGCAGAGCAGCGAGGGGGTTGTGGAGAGATCAGACTAGCCAGAGCCAAACCCTATGTTTGGGGAGACAGTGGTCAGATAGATTATGGACCACAGAGTTGGGACCGGGCCCGTAAGCAGTGCAGAGCCAGCAGATATCTTTGAGCTTAAGGTTGTCTTAAGGATATAATGTTTCAGAATTGGCTTGGCACTAGTGTGGGGTGGACAGAGGACAGGGAGAAGCTGGAAGTGGGTACCTATGCTAATAGACTAGATGTGAGGTCATTGCCTTAAACACCTGAAGGGGCCTTGTGTTTCCACGTGCCTGGGGTAGCCAGCATTGTCGGGCGTGTGGTGGGAGTTGGAGGACAGTCAAGCGTTTTATCCCATAAATTTTATTTGCCCTGCAGTTTGACCTGTGGAATTGGCAGTGAGACTGAGTTTTTGTGGGCATGTCAGGTTGCTTTTTATAATTGATCTGTAAGATTTTAATGATTAATATACCTTCACATTTCATATCTTCCTTAATGGGAGATGCTTATGCAGAAATTGCTCTCCTGGGAAGCAGGGTTCAACCTGGCCGGTGAGGCAGGTTTTGGGATTCCTCCAGCTGAGTGTCACTCCCAGTGCCCACGTGCAGGCCCCAGTAATGCCCCTTCCCCCTTCCTCAACATCTGTTCCTAGGTCCTAATGATCACATGCCCACTCTATCTCTCTGCCCGAGGGAAAGAGTTAAGCAAGCCTTCCAGAGGCCTGCAACTTGTGATATTGTCTGTTGGCCCAGACCAGGGTGGGGGTTCTGTACCAAGGGCAGGACTTTCACTTAATGCCCAGCATCCACCTTCTGCCCCTACCCTGTAGGTGCCTGCATCTGGAGCTCTACCCCCATTCTGGGAGGAATGCAGAATTATACCCTGGGGGCTTTGTGAGGACCAGGTGTGTTGGCATGAGCTGAACTCCATCTCCAGCCTCATTTGCGACTGCTCGACTTAAGCTTTACCCCCAGCAACTTTGAGCTATTTGTGATTCCTATATAGACTCACCTCTGTGCCTTGCCTTTTGCCACCCCCTCTGCCTGGAATACCCTCTCCTTTTTCTTGGGCAGTTGTAGCTCATCCCTTGAGACGTAGCCTCCTTTTGGAAGCCTTTCCTGACACCTCTCAGGCTGGGCTACATGTCCCTCTGTGTGTCCCCATTGCATCTGTTGTGTGTCTCTCTGTCCTTGCGCTCCTGTGTTGCACTCTTCTACTTGTCCCTTTCCCCCAGTAGACCATAAGCTCCTCAGGGACTGCAGAGTCTTCCTCTGCGTACTGCCACTGTGCAGCGCAGGGCACAGCACCCAGCAGACCCGGTACATGCCAAGGGACTGCTGTGCGTGAGCCCCTGCCGTGCTCTACAGTTGCGCGGGACACTTTGAAGCCAGGACCTTATTCACCACAAAGCCTCGAGCTGCCTCCAGTCATTGGATTTGAGGCTTTTCATTGGGTGCCTATAAGTGATTATATCTTTTTGTCTTGAGTAATTTGTCAGATATGAATAATTGCCTGTTTTTGTTTTGTATGTACGTGTTTTGTGTGCAGATTTGTTTGATTGTTTTAAGAAAATGAAATGACCTGTTAAAACGAATCAAGTTAAAAAATCATGACACCCAGAAGCATGTACTAGTGTAACTCACCTAGAAATCTGACAAGTTTATTGCTGATTCAAACCTTAACGATGAGACCCCCTCATTTTTAGTTCTTGTGCTTCCTGCCTACATGGCTAAGAAATTATTACCAACAATAATAGATGGGCAGATCCTAAAGTAAAATAGGGGTAGTAATATCCATGTGTGTAGTAATACTATTCAGTTCCTGGATGTTCCAGTTACCTCTGCCAACAAGCTTTTATTCTAGAAAGGAACTGGTGGTCCTTGGGTCCCAGGGGAATGGGCCAGCAGCGTGCTGACTTGAGCCCTAACCCCCGTTAGATGGTCTAGTTGTATAAATTGAGCTGCATTTGTTCCTTCAAGTAACATACCTCTCTGAGCCTTAGTTTTTTCATCTGTAAAATGGAGATAATATTACCAACCTTGCAGGGTTGCTGTGAGGTACATCAATAATGCAGATAAAGCACCTAGCACAGTGCCCCGCGCACAGAAGAAGCCTATGATTGGCAGTGGTTTTACGTTCAGTGGCACTCAGGAGACACTCACTGGCCACTGGTTGAGTGCACACAGAAGCCTACCGTGAAGGCTCACTGGGGCGATAGGTCTTAGAGGACAGCTGAGATCTGGACAGACGTTAACAAAGGAGGAAGGCAAGAAGGCGCTCCCTGTGGGAGAAACGGGGTGAGCGCAGGAAGAGGATCAGAGGCTTGCTCACTGCTTCCCTGCTCAGGCAAGTGAAGGGGTCAGTCTGGCACAGAGGCTGGGAGCAGGGGATTGGGGAGGGCAGGCAGGGCAGAAAGGGGAGCCACGGCTGAGTGTGTATGGGGACCTCTGGGGCTGCCTAGCCAGATGGCTGCTTTGCCAGGCCAGCTCACTCTGCTTGGCACTTGCTGTTGGTTCCCCTTCTTGCACAGCCCCTCATTTTTGATAGGCAGAGGCTTGCCCACTGTGGCCTGATGGCCAGGCAAGCTGAAGGCTTAAAAGAGGAAGTCAGGAGAAGATTGGTTTTTAACCAATATCTTATTAAGGAAGTTGAGTCATTCTACTTCTGCTATTTATCCCCTCTGGGCATTCAGAGGAGGACAAGTTTTTACTTCCAGATGAAATAGTCATGAGAGAGATTTGCCCTCGCCCCTCAGTGGACATTTTCAAGATGGCCCTGTAAGACAGATTTGTATTTCCCTTTCATATACAGAGAACCAAGGCTCAAAAAAAAAAAAAAAAAGAGAGCCAAGGCTCCAAGTGTTGACCGACTTAGGTAAGGCACGAAATGCCTTGACTATATGGTGCTGAAACAGAGAAGTCCCATTATCTCAGTGATGGCTTTTAGTAGCTTGGTGACGGGCAAGGGAATGAACATTCAGTTAGTATCTTCTGTTGGCCAGGCAAACTGATTGGCATTTCATGTGCTCTTCCTCATTCAGTCCTGGAAACAACTCTGAAGAAGCTAAGAGAAGAAACTCAGAGAAGTTAAGTGGCCTGCTCAAGGTTTAGATACAGGCTCCGGAGGCAGAGACCTGGGTTCAGCTCCATCTCTGCAACCTGTAACCGCGTAACTTTTTTAGCATGCTACTGAACTTCTCTAAGCCGTATCTTCACGTCTGAAAATGAGATTAAAAATGGTAGGTGCTTAGTAAATATTGACAATTACTGTTCTGAATTAGCCCTCAAATAATCCTGACAAATGGGCTAAATTCTCAGAACTAGAAGGAACCTCAAAAGATTTCCTAGGCCACTGGTTTCCAAACTCTTTTTCTGGAGACCTAGGATTCTGCTCAAGTCCTCAGTGGATGAAGGGAAGCTGAGCATGTGCAGCTCTTGCCCACCTCCTTTAGCCAGAGCAGCTGTGTCTGATGTGACTTACATGCCAGTTGCATGCTTCCAGCTCTTTTAGACATTGGGAGTTGAGGTATGATTTCATTTGGCAAAAATGGTCCTATTGCTCTTTTTCTTAAAAAAAAAAAAAAAACCTGCCAAGGCTAGAACCCATAACTTCTGGTTCCTAATCTGGCATTTTCACTGCACTTTATGCTTACCAAAACAGGGAACTGAAATATGATACATTTTAGAAAGGTTATCATCTTTAAAGATCAACATTTAAAACATTACTTTTGCACCTTCCAGTGAATCAAAAATTCATTTAGCCTAAGCCCCATTCCTGTCCCAGAATGCCAGGAACAGAAATTTTGCTGTCAGAGAAAACATTGCTATCATAGACCAGCACTTTCCAATAGAACTTTCTGCAATGATGGAAATGGTCTTTATCTGCATTGTCCAATATGGTAGCTAGTGTAACAGACGAAGTGATTTTTAAATTTTATTTCATTTTAATTAAATATAAATAGCCACATGTCGCTAGTGGTTACCATTGTGAACAGTGTAGTCTTAGAGTAAAAAGCGGGGGTCAAGTGACATCCTGGCCCCTTGGCATCAGAATCGTCCAGAGATCTTGTAAGATGAACGGATTCTGGGCCTAATGCCCAGTGACTCTGATTCAGTAGGTCTAGGAGGAGTACGTTTTAAGAACTCATCTGGTTATTCTAACTTGCAGTCAGTTTGGAAACGGCTGCATTAGAGAGCTCTCCTTGGAGTGAGACAGCAGAGCTAAAATCAGGCATTTAGCCCCAGTCAGATCTTCTAGGGAGACTAGAAAATGCCCTTCTGGGGAATGGAAGACCCCTAGAGAATGTGGGGGAAGCCATACACCAAGTCTTCCCTGGAAAAATACAAATTGCATATAGTTTCTGGGGCTCACAGACTTCCCTGAAGCCATTCTTGACCCCGGATTAGGAACTCCTCATGCAGATATGCCCACAGGTTGATCCGGTACCATCTAGGTCATTCCTACCCCCAGACTTCTCCAGGGGCCATGGACACATCACAGAAGAGAGAACAGGCAGTGTATATACATCAGGCCTAGAAGAATACTGAGTGAATTCTACTCCTTTCCTTTCCTTTTTTGTTTCCTTGGGTTTGTAGGTGAGCCAAGTGGTTTGGCTGTTGCCACTGCTCACGTCCTCAGCTGATACGGAGAGCAGAGGGCTGAGTGCATCTGGGGCCTGATTGGAGCTGGGAGGGTGTCCAGGCTGAGGAACGGATCAGGATTTTGACTTGCCTTCAAAGGCAGAGGCATTTAATCTTCACTCCCCACTGCCGGAGAGAGAAGGGGTGAAGCTGCAGAGCTGTGAGCTGGGGTGACAAGCCAGAGGCCAAAGCCCAGGGCTGGGAAGGCTACCTTGGCCAGCAGTCCCAGGCTTAATACAGAACCCTGATTTCTGTAGACCAGAACCCAGATAGAAGTGGGGAAGGAGGGAGGGGACAAGAATGTGAGTATGTGTAGGGGAGCTGCTGTCAGGCCAAAGTGTCCCAAGAATAGCCTCTTAAACTTGGAGGCTGTCAGTGAAGGTCTGAGTCATGGTCATGTGGCACAGGAAAGCCAGCCGCAGGAGAAGCTTTACAGCTCCCAGGCCATGATTTGTGCCCCTGGGAGGTGAGGATCAGCCTGTTGTCCCCTTGCCCTTCACAAGTTCAGCTGCCATCTGCTGGGTCAGCTTCTCAACAGCCTCCTTGTTACTGTCTGCCTGCCAGGCTGTTGGATGAGTCACCAGGGAACTGCAAAGGAGGCTCTGAGCTCGGCTGCCTCAACCTTAGCCCCAGCTTCTCCCCGGGGAGAGGGAGGATCAGGGCCCTAGCCAGCTGACCCCCAAGAGGAAAGGATGGCTCCTGGGGCTGAGGGGTGCCTCTCGGCCTCTCCGGAAGAGCTCTAGCTTAGGATGAGCTATCCAGAACCCTCGGTTGGGTCATGCCAGGCAGAGACAGGCTGTCTGAGCCCCAGCACAGCTAGGTCTCTGAGCAGTGGGGTGTCCTGGGAGCAACCGCCACATCACTTGGCCTCATTTTCTCACCCATAGGTGGAACTCTCTCTTCATCCTTGGTGTGCGGGATCATCCTGTCTCTAGACATCATGGAAAAACACTCTTTGTCCTTCGAGTCCTTCGTTTCAGCCTCATCAGTTGTCTGTGCCCTGCTATGCTATATGCAGGGGGAGGCACCGCATGTAAGGCCACCTCTGCTCTCAGGAGTCTCTAACTGCAGAGGACCACGAGCGCTGCCTCCTGTGTTTGCCCAGGAGCAGCCCAGAGAGCCTGGGGTCTGGGTCCTGGCCTGCTGTGCCACACGTGGGCTGGTGGTTTGGGGCAAGTCTCCATTTAATTAGGACTCAGGTTCTTCAAATAAAAATGAGGTGGTTAAAGCCAGGTCAAGCTCCCTGTAAGCACAGCTCTTCTGCTGTTAGGTTAGGAGGTTTTTTGGTTTCTTAAGATCTTATTAGCCCTGGTAAAGAGGCTGAGAAAGGTAGGATCAACTCTAGGCCTTAGATCAGTTCTTTATTTGGAGGTGGCATGGGTCAGGGAGGTATGTGGTGGGATGAAAGTCGGGTTACAAGAAAAACAGCCTGCCTCAGAGGCCTTTTGCCTAATTGGACATCAGAACACCCCTTAGACTTCAGATCATCAGGTAGCAACGAGGTTACCCATTCGGCCTCCTCAGCATCTGGCCTTCAGAACCAAATCCAGGCATCCACAATGGGAAGCTGGAGCTGCTCGGAGTTCAAAGTCAGGAAGCCCCTGAAGACGGAGATGCAAGGAGTTAATTAATAGTGACCAGCAAACTCCCTTCCCCCAGTCAAGCTGACGCAGCCTTTCATAGCCATCTTGGTGGGAAAAGATGAGCGAGGCAGATTCAGTAGGAAGGAGGCTTTGACCTAGGATTTCTCCACTTCCCACTATCTCATTTAATCTTCAGGCCTGAGAGGGTAGAAGGCCAGAGGCATTCGAGGTTTGGTTTCATGTGATCTGCCCTTCTGCCCCAAGAGCAAAAGGAGAGTGAGCCAGGTTTCATGGAGTTACAGCAGGGAAGACAACCTCTGTTAGTAACAGCTTCAAGACCAACCTACTGTCAGAGAGCAATTATTAAAAAACCTGTCTGCCTTTCGTACCTTCTCAGGCTTTGTCTAAAGCCAGTCACACCCTAGAGGGGCCCTGCCCTTTAAAAAGTCCCTGTCTTTAAAAAGGTTTCCAAATGGTAATGATCTCAAATTGGTGCTGTTCTCTTTTATGACAATTCTAATCTCCAGGCTGTTTGCACAGATTGTCAGCGGCTCTGGGCTGCTCTTCCTTGCTAACATGCAGGGCTGGGCAGGATAGAACCCAGAGAGAGGTGAATTCTTGTGCTTTGCCCTCATATTTCTAGAGGTATAAGTTGGTGTTAGGGCCTTCAGTGTCAATTCCACTGCTAACGTTGCTGGAAAGAAAAATGATACCTAGAAGCTTTCAGCCAATGAGTTTGGACATTCGAGGAGGAAGCATGTCAGTTCCTTCCGGAGAGCCACGCGTAGATGCATCTTGGGAAAGGAGCCACGTGCTGAGTGCCATTTGTGTGCTGAGTTTTGGACTTCGTAAGATACACACACACACACACATCTATCTCCTGCTAGGAAACAGAACAAAACCTTAATTCTTTCCACTTGCAGAAAAGCCACTGTGGACAGTGTAGCTAGACGTGTCCTCTAAGAAGGCAAGGCATGTGTGGGGTCAGTGAGGTGACAGTTTTGGAGGATGGGATTCACCACCCTGTCCTAGGGAAGCAGAGTTTGCCATGAAACACACAGTGGAAGAAGATTCAGCCATTATAAAGGCAAGAAAGAACCAACCCAAATATTTGTGCTGCTGTTGTCCTAGAGGGAGTGGGCTGGCATCCTCCTCATTGGGCACAGGAGGAGTCTGCTTATGTTAGGGTGCTGGTGGGGCCAGGGGCCTGTGCCACATGGAACATGTGCAGATGTTGAGAGGTTGACTCTGTTACCATTGGGGATGTTTGGAGGATAAATACTTGTGGCATAAAGAGGCAGAGACCCTTTGCCCCTGACTTTCTCCTCCAACCCCACCTGACTGTGCCCTCCATGCTCTGGGATTATGAGTGACCTGCCCTGTGTTGGTCTCCTTAGGGTGAATGTGAGCCTGGGAGATGGCAGTCATGGAAATGGCCTGCCCAGGCGCCCCTGGCTCAGCAGTCGGGCAGCAGAAGGAGCTCGCCAAAGCCAAGGAGAAGACACAGCCGATGGGGAAGAAGCAGAGCTCCGTCTACAAGCGTGAGGCTGTGGAGAAAAGCCCTGTGTTCTGCGGGAAGTGGGAAATCCTGAACGACGTGATTACCAAAGGCACTGCCAAGGAAGGCTCCGAGGGCGGGCCGGCCGCCATCTCCATCATTGCCCAGGCCGAGTGTAAGGGCTGGGGTTGCTGTGGGCACAGGGGCGGGTGGCTGGGCCTGCAGGTGGGTGGCTGGGCACAGGGGTCTCCCATGGAGGAGACAGGTCAGGGTGACCACTAGATGAGATTTTCAGGAGACACAACTGCAGGTGTGAGCCAAGAATCAGCATGAAGTGGGAGCTGTAAAGTGCTGGGTGGAACACAGACAGGAGACTTGGCCAGGGGAGGCTGTGCCCATCATGACCAGAGTAGGGGAAGAGGGTGAGAGGCCAGAATGCTTGGGGCTCTTTGCAGGACCATCAAGCAGGCCAACAAGCTGCTGCTGTGACCTTGAGCAGCCCGAGCATCCGGAGAGGCCCAGACAGGAAAGGCCAGGTCTCCTGGAAAGCCCCGCCGAGGCCTGTAGGCCCTTCACCACCTTCCACCTAGATGCGGCCCCACCCCAAAGAATGAACGCCCTGCTCTTGGGCCTGCTGGGCCAGTCTAGGGGCAGCAGGGTGAGGCCTGGTCCAGGCCTTTCTGCTTCTGCTCACGATACCTCAAGATGACCCGTGATGGCGGCGCCCCCTGGAGACAGAAACTCCAGGAGGGGTGGGTAGGGCCAGGCATCCTCTCCAGCACCTACCCTCCAACCCCAGATTTCTCGAGGTGGCACCTGGAGAGCCTGACAGCTCGTGATGGCATTTCTCCACACATACACCTCCTTCCCCTCATCCTACTTCCTTCTGGTTGGTTTTTGAGAGATGAGAGATGAGTTTTTTAGGTTTTTTAGAGATGAGAGAATAAAAATTAAAATGGAGTGAGTGACAAAACACTGGTTTAATATACACACACACATATATGATATATACACTTACATGTACATACATATATAAACATACAACAGCTTCTATTTAGTGAGCCACTACTATGTGCCAGGCACTGTGTGGAGTGTTTTATGTAGATTATCTTGCTGCAGCTTAGCAGTAAGTGAGGTGAGGCAGGCGCCCAGTGATCCCATATGGTAGTCGTGGTTCCGTGATAGAGGGCAGCTGAGGCCACAGTCTACTCTTGACCATCATGCTGGGAGGGAAGGGAGAGACAGTCCTGCAAGAAGGAGGCGTCGGTAGGGAAGTAAGGCATGAGACAGGGCTGGTCTGGGAAGGAGGGGAAGAAGACGCCCAAGAGGGGATCTCCGGAAAGTGTCCCTTTCCTGAGTTTTGAATTCCTGTTGTTTCTCTCTGCTAACCCAACTCCTTTTCCTTTATTTAAAAGGTGAGAATAGCCAAGAGTTCAGCCCCACCTTTTCAGAACGAATTTTCATCGCAGGGTCAAAACAGTACAGGTAAGAAGGCCGGCATGAGTGGGCAGGCAGGGTCCGAGGGTGGTGTCCCCACCCCCGGCTGCTCTCCTGGCTGCTCGCTCCTTCAGCACCTGTGGTTCAGCTCTTGGAACTCACCCAGGCTTTGCTGGCTGAGCTGCTCTCTCAGCCAAATAAGCTTTTCGAAAGCTTTTCACGGCTTGTGGATGACTGCCTCTGGGTCACATCAGCTTGACGTTTTATTTTTATTCTCCTCAGAGGCCTTGATGCAGCCTTTGGTTTCCCATAACTGGGAGGGTGCTGGGAACAGGAGCTGATGCGTGGCCAGGAACGCAGGCCCAGAGGGGCCCTTCCACTGTCCTCCAGGGGAGAACCCCACTGTCTTTTCTCCTATGAGACACACCTGAGTAGGGATGAGGGTTGTGGAAACAGGAGGGAACAGACAGACTCGAGCCTGCCCTGTGGGAAGGAAGGCAGGGTGAGGCTCAGTCTGTTCCCAGCCTCCCCATTCCCCCAAAGATGATTTTTGGAAACTGACAATTCAACCTAGAAACAGTTCCCTCCTCTCCCACCAGGCAGACTTTTGTATCATTGGAATTTGGAACCTGCTAATGATAAAAAGCTTGCAGGGAGGCCTGCTGCCCTTGGAACCTAGAAATGCTCAGAGTGTGGTCGAATTCTTTATGCTACCCCAGATGCCTTTGGTCCAAGATAGGGGGTTTCTGATACACACTTCTTTCAGCTGCCTGAGAGAATCCTGTAGGCCTCTAGCAGGCTCCAGGACTGGGTGAATCGGCCTCCATTATGGGGCAGAGGATGAGGCCAGGGAAGGGTGGCTGAGGCCATGGTCTGCTCCACAGCTGTTTGCAGCAGCCCTTTCAGAAACCCTCTGCTGCCAGTTCCTTGAACACCTGGCAGGGATACCAGCCCAGTTAGAGCCACGATGGTGATGGGCCCCGAGGCCGGCAGAGAAGGGCACGCTCCCCAGTACCTGGCACCAGCCTAAGCAGGCTGTCCCTGGTTATGCGGCTCCTCACATTCTGACAATGGCCAGGGATCCCCAGGAACCTGTAGGGGTGGAGGCGACCAGCCTCAACTGTCCCCCCTTCCAGAGGCAACGGAAACAAGCTCTGGTCAGTCAGGGCTGAGCCTGCCTGCCCTAAGTGTGGGCCACCTCCTTGGAGAGCAGTGTGTCTGCTACCACCACCCTCCCCAAGAAAGGCCGAGCAAATGCCCCATCACTATAGTAGTAAGCACGGCTTATTGGCAGCGTGCCTTGGGGCCAGGCACTGAGGTAGGCTTTTAAAATGATTTCAATTAATATTTCATTTAAGCCTCATCTCCACCTTGCATGGCAGAAAATAATACATCCATTTCATAAGTGATAAAACTGAGGTTCCTCGGGTTTTAGGAACTTTCCACATTCATGTAAGTAATGACAAAGCTGGGATTTGACCTCAGGGCTGTATGACTCCAGATACAGTTATCTGAACCATTCCATCTTCCTGCCTCCTCATGCTTAAAATGCGAATCTGTCCCTTTTTCGACAGCCAGTCTGAGTGTCTTGATCAAATCCCCAACAATGTGGCCCATGCAACTGAGGGCAAAATGGCCCACGTGTGTTGGAAGGGGAAGCGTCGCAGCAAAGCCCGGAAGAAACGAAAGAAGAAGAGTTCGAAGTCCCTGGCTCACACGGGAGTGCCCTTGGCCAAATCCCTCCCCAGAACCCCTGAGCAAGAGAGCTGTACCGTCCCAGTGCAGGTGAGACCTGCCCCCGACTGCCCAGACCCCTGGGCTCATGGGGCCTTGGGAGTGGAGCCTGTGCCTTGGCCCTGGCCCTGTGTCCTGACATCTGCATTTTCCCCCACAGGAGGATGAGTCTCCACTAGGCGCCCCATATGTTAGAAACACTCCCCAATTCACCAAGCCTCTGAAGGAACCAGGCCTGGGCCAGCTCAGTTTTAAGCAGTTTGGTGAGGGCCTACGGCCAGCACTGCCTCGATCGGAACTTCACAAACTGATCAGCCCCTTGCAATGTCTGAACCACGTGTGGAAACTCCACCACCCCCAGGATGGAGGCCCCCTGCCCCAGCCTGCTCACCCCTTCCCATACAGCAGACTGCCCCACCCCTTCCCATTCCACCCTCTCCAGCCCTGGAAGCCTCACCCCCTAGAGTCCTTCTTCCTGGGCAAACTGGCCTGTGTAGACAGCCAGCAGCCCCTGCCTGGCCCACACCTGAGCAAACTGGCCTGTGTAGACAGTCAGAAGCCCCTGCCTCACCCACACCTGGAGTCCAGCTGCCCATCTCGTGGTGCCCGGGAGAAGTTTTCTGTGGAGGAATACCTGGTGCATGCTCTGCAAGGTAGCGTGAGCTCCGGCCGCGCCCACAGCCTGGCCAGCCTGGCCAAGACCTGGTCAGCAGGGGGCTCCAGGCCACAGGAGCCCAGCCCCGAAACTGAGGACAGCGAGGGGGTCCTGCTTACTGAGGTAACTAATCCCCCAAACACCTGTCCACATCCCTCCCCCAGCACCTCCAGTGCAGGAGCCACAGTGGGGAGTCAGGGAGGAGAGGCATCCCTCGAAACCCGCCAGACCTTGGGGGTGCTTTTCTGTCTTTATCAGGTCACTCAAATCAAATAGTGGGACAGTGTTCATCGTGGATGAAAAGCAGTGTCTCTCACTTCGCCTCCAGCCTCACTTTGCACAGCCTTTTCAGCTGTTTCTATTCTCAGATCTTCTGGTTGGTTGCCTCGCGATTGCTGAATTGGGTGTGCTGTGTGAATGACACATCTGCTGAGAAACAGGAATAAGCCAACAGCAGCTTGAGATGGGGATTGGGTCCGTCTTCACCACGCCCTTCTTCCCCTTCTCCTCTGGTTCTCTTCCAGATAACTTTGCAACTTGAAATGATTGTACCAAAGTTTAGTTTCTGGGTGTTACTCCATCTGCTTTTAACATCATCCCTTGACCCCTCCCCCGGCCCTCTCCACTGTTCCTCCCTTTCGTCTACCTTCTAGTTTGGGTTATATTTTTTCATTGTCAAGTTTGTTGGCAATTCCATTTCTGTCTCCCGCATGATCACAAGTGTAGGAGAAGGTTTTTCATCACAAGGATCGGCTGACCTCAGGCAGCCCTCCTTTACCTTCCCTGTATTCCTATAAGCCCTTCTGTGGTCCTGCCCTGCTCAGAGCCCTGCCTTAGATCCAGGGGCATCTGGTTGTGAGGGCTCAGCTCAGTGGCCCTGGCAAGGACCTCCAGCTAGAAAGCCTTCATCCCTCCTGCTGCTGCCCTGGACACTGAAACTGGCCTCTCTCTCCTGCCAACCCCAGAAACTCAAGCCAGTGGATTATGAGTACCGAGAAGAAGTCCACTGGGCCACGCACCAGCCCAGCTTGGGCAGAGGCTCCTTCGGAGAGGTACACAGGATGGAGGACAAGCAGACTGGCTTCCAGTGTGCTGTCAAAAAGGTATGCTAGGGCTCGGGGGCTGAAGAGGAAAGCCAGGCAGGGCCCCTGGTGCATTTCCTCTGCTTTCTGTCAATAACAGTCACAGGGTGGCCATGGGTCTGACTTGTTAACAGAGCTTGGCCATTGCTAGCTGTCCTCGGTCAGCTAGAAGTGGAAGGGAGCAGTCTGTCACATGTCCTAGCCTGGCTGCTGCCCTTGGTATGCTTGCATGTGACAGGCAGCATGAGGGGGCACACAGCCTTGGTGTCTGGATGCAGCCTAGGCCACTCCTGATACAGCCATGGCCCTTAGGGGCAAGTCAAGATCTGGAAGACGGTTGGATTGTCATGAAATTCATGCTGAGCAAAAACCGCTAAACCACCTAGTGGGGCTGCCGCACACCTGGACCAATAGTTAATAAGAGCAGTAGCTCTGCTCAGGTGGCTCCTGCTGGAGGCTATACACTTTGGGAGTTAGGTCTGCTTCGAGTGTGAGCTCCGCCTCCTGTTGGCCAGGTACAATACAGTCCTGTGAGACAGACCTTACAAGGAAATGAAACTTGGCAAGAGATTAAGTAGCTGGCCTAGTGGCAGAACCAGAATGCAGACCCAGGTTTGTCTCACCCTAGAGTTTGGCTTTGAACCACTCTTCAGGAAGAGGCAGAAGAAAAGACTGACTGGTGGTCTGAGGGTTTGATTATAGGCAGAAGACAGGACCCACCTCTCCCACCCCTTCATCTCAGTTAGAACTGGAGGCCAGAGAGGGTGGTGTGACTTGCCCAAGGCCACACCACTGGGCCTAGAGCTGAGGCCTCCTCCTGTGAGACCCCAAACTTCAGACACACTGTGTGAAATGAGCAAGCTCCACCCTTGCCACCCCCCACTGACAGAAACATGTGCTGAATTCACGCCAAGTTCTTACCAGCGTTGATCTCCATCTTCCACTTGGATGCCAAGGCCACGTGCCTGACCTGCTCAGCTGCGGTTCCCCTCCCCAGGCTACCGGAGAAGGCTCAGCTGTCCCTTCTGGGAGGTGGTGGGAGGAGGGTGAGAGAGTGTGAAGTGTCCTAGAAACGGGTACCCAGTGCTGGGAGCTTAGTCACTGAGCTTCTCAGCTGTTCCCCTACTGAGGTCCTCAAGAGTCCCAGGCAACAAGATAAACAACCCCAATATAGTGGAAGAGGACAAATACTCCATTTCTCACCTGCACCACCCCCCCACAAGACAGTTGGGAAAGCTCCAAGCACAAGGCATAGACTTCTCAGCACCAGAGCTGGCCACTCTCAGAACCGCCTCCTTGCTACCTAGGAGCGCTCCGTGGAGACAGCGTTCGGCAGCCCACACAGCTGCTGTTGGTTGAGCAGACAGCCCTCCTTTCTCTCAAGGCAGTGGTAGCCTTTAGGATTTTCAGCTGGAAGATCACATGAGAAACAGTTCCCTGACTGAGGGGTAGGGACTGGGAGGTGGGTGAGGGATCAGAGGTCAGGCCGCGTAGGGTGAGAACAAGTCCGTGCCCTCCAGTGCTCCCTGGGGAGAATTGGATTGTGCGGTATCCCGCGGTTGTGCCAGCACTCCCTTGGTCCTCCTTGGCCAGATACTAATTGGCCATGGGTCCAGGGTTTTTATTTTTTTAAGGTTTTGTTTAATCTTATTTCTAACTGCAAACAAATACAGATTCATTGTAAAAGAATTTTTACCCTAAAAAGTTAAAGTTTCCCTGTTCCTCAGTCCTATTCTTAGAGGTAACCGCCCTTTGACATAAATCTTTTTTAGACTTTTTGTGCATATATACACATGTAGTTGTTTCTTTTTAAAAAATGAGATCCTATTCAAGATTATCTGTACAGTGTTTTTTTCATGTAATGGTATATGCTGGACAGATTTCCTTGTTGGTACATATACAACTCTCTTGTGCTTTTTAATAGCTAACATAGAAGTTCTTATCCTAGTCAGTGGATGGATTCATAGGATCCATGAATTCCGGAAACTTTATTCAAAAGTGTATTTGTGTGTTGTGTATATGGGCACACACACATTTTTGATGGAGAAGGGTCTTTATCATTTACTGGATTCTCAAAGGGGTCTGTGGCCCAAAGAGGGTTAAGAACTGTTCATTTTAGAACATCTGGCTCGAGCATGGAGTTCTGGGAGCCGCCTTTTGGCTCTGCCACTGATCTGGAATAGTGTAGGCCTGGCCAAGTCAACCCGGCTGTCACCGAGTACCTGTTCTGTGCCAGGCGCTGTGCAGAGCCCGGGGACAGAGATGTGGAATCCGCAGGCCTGACCTGAAGGAACTCGAGTTGTAACGGGACGGGGGATAGACGATTGTGTGGGGTAAAGGTGAGCAGCCGTCAGCCCTGGACACATGTTTAGATTAAAAATGGAGCAAGGACCGAGGGGAGAAGACCTCAATGGTGACGAGAAAATAAGGGGGAACCCTCTAATATTTACTCGACATCTGTGTGCTCAGTACTATGTTAGTCCCTTTCTCATAATTTATATTCCTGGAATCTTCAAAAGAACGTAGAGAATCGCCATTATTCCCTTTTTTACTGGTGGAATAAAACAGATAAGAATACTAAAGAAAACAAGAAGGGAAAGTTAAAGGAGGAAAAAGTGGTCCCTGCATCGGGTGTGCAGGCAGCTCAGAGGAGGGAAGCGGCTCCTGGATTAGGCAGTAGCGATTGCTGACTGTGCTCCTGCCCAGGGACGCGCTCCTCAGTGTAGACACAGCGTTCGGCACACGCAGGCTACGCCTGGAAAGGCCTTCAAGAGGTCGAGTGGCTGGCAGCCTGGAGTCTAGCTTCATAAAGATATATCATCAAAAGGATGATACATTAGTGTGATCTAATGTTGCAGCTGAACTATGTCTAGCTGGTAGTTGATGTGACATGAGTGTGGCTGTTCCCTCAAATGTAAAATATCCATTAGGTGTTCTTCTGGGTTCTCGGTGGTGCCCTAAGGTGCTTTAACTCACAGTCCGGGAGTGGTAATGTTAAAGACATCGGCTAATACCAGTCCTGTTGGTGAATTAGTTCCCACTCAGTTTCAGAGGCCTTTTAGAACTGGAAACACTGACAGAGAGTCAAAGTTCATGGGAGGTTATTAACCAAACCAGATATTAAGTAACCAGAAGAGTGGCACTTCCCACTGATAGGCAAAAGTCCAAAACCCCCACGTTGTCAGAGCTCCTGTTTGCCGAGTCAGCAAGTCTAGAACTCTAGCCGGGGTCTCTGATGGATCCCTTCCAGGCTGCTTCTGCTACCACTGGCGCCCCCTGGCGATGCCACGCAAGGCTTGCATGAGAAAGGACAGCAGCCAGGAAGGACAGTGTTTATTGAAAAGTCTAAGTGTTTAATCCACTGCTCTTATTTGAGCTGGAGGAAGTGGGGAGCTAGCTTTTCTGAGCTCCCACTGGCACTCCTTCCAAATCTTCACCCTACGCAGGAGCAGACACCCTGTCCCACCGTTCACATTTGGAAACACACATTGATGGGAAGTACGCTGCATTGTTTTAAGTGGCCGAACCAGGGTCTGAGCCCAAGATGTTTGTATCTAAGTCCTGTTTCTTCCTGCAGAGCTACTGGTCCCCGCAGAAAGGAATGAATGATCCCAGACCTGCCTTGGCCAAACCCCTCCCCAGAAGTCTCTTTATGTGCCCAGATGCTGGGGAAACAGCTGCAAGCACAATAAACATAAACACTGCCCTGTCTACTTA
This sequence comes from Daubentonia madagascariensis, assembly GCA_023783475.1. Lineage (NCBI taxonomy): Eukaryota > Metazoa > Chordata > Mammalia > Primates > Daubentoniidae > Daubentonia > Daubentonia madagascariensis. Next base: position 18,177,466 of record JAKFHU010000487.1, read on the forward strand.
GACATTTTAGTCCTCTGGGAGAGAGACAAATAGAATAGGAGTTAAGAAAAATGCTGGGAGGGATGCTAAGGACTCAGAGACACCTCTCAGAAACCCAGCTTCTGCAGGTAGACTTGGACATTGTTAAACAAAAGGCCCCATGTCCCAGAAAGTGTCAGACATTTGGGATGGGGAAAAAGTGTTCTATGTCTGGCAGATTTGAGGGTGGGCAGCATGCCAGGAGCCTGGATAAGGAATGTAGTTTTTGTGTGACTGTGTTTTTGCACATGGTCAGCACTGCAGAACTTTAATTAAGTGCAAGAACTTGCACCTGACACCAAGGGCATGGGGTGCACTGTTTAGTCTCTGAGGGTCCAGCAGGCCACCAGGCCCAGGCACCAGGGTCCTGACAGGGAACCAGCCCAGGTCCCCTCACCCTGACTTACAGCTGCCTCTGGGCCCTTTCAGGTGCGAGTCGAAGTGTTTCGGGCAGAGGAGTTGATGGCATGTGCGGGGTTGACCTCGCCCAGAATTGTCCCTTTGTATGGTGCTGTGAGGGAAGGTCCTTGGGTCAACATCTTCATGGAGCTGCTGGAAGGTAAGGAGCCAGGTCCCTCTGTCCCTCGGAATTCAGGGCCAAGAGTTTCCCCCTGATCTTGCCCAGGTTGACTGGTAGCCAGTCCATCCATTTTTTGACCTCTTGACCCTGTGACATCTGCAGGACAGGCCTGCTTTCCCACCACCTGCCCTTTGCTCTTGCCTGTGGCTGGCTTGGAGGCCTGGGAAACCCCGTGTAAAGACTGGCCATTGGTCTCCTAGGTGGCTCGCTGGGCCAGCTCATAAAGCAGAAGGGCTGTCTGCCAGAGGACCGGGCCCTCTACTACCTGGGCCAGGCCCTGGAGGGGCTGCAGTACCTCCATACGCGAAGGATTCTGCATGGAGATGTCAAAGGTGAGGCTCAGGGCCTCATGGCCCTGGTCCCCAGTGGGCTCTTCCCTCATGCCATCCTGCCTGGTTTCCCCCCAGTTCTTCTGAGCCCTGCCCAGTCATCTCTGGTGGCAAGGGCTGAGTCAGGCTGACAGGGCTGTGCCCAGTGGGAACGGGAATGTTCTCCAAGCCCTCAGCCTGGCACTCTAGCTTCCAGTAGATGGTTCCCACAGAGAACCCTGGCAGAGGGCTGGGGCAGCACCCCAGGGAGTAAACCCTGCTCCTGTCCCATCGCCTCAGAGATCCTGCCTGCTGCCTGCCTCTAGCCTGAACCCATACCCTCCCCCCTTCTTCCATGACTAATGAAACTAATCAGAAGCAGCAGCTGCCATGTAGGGACAGCCAGAAAGTTGCCTCACCGGAGGCCAAGCCAGGGTGGGCTGAGACCCGACATGACTCACCTGTTCCTCTTCCTCCCTGGCGTCGCCATGACAGCTGACAACGTGCTCCTGTCCAGTGACGGGAGCCGTGCAGCCCTCTGCGACTTTGGCCATGCCGTGTGCCTTCAACCTGATGGCCTGGGGAAGTCCTTGCTCACAGGTAAGGCCCCCCACTGCCCCTCCCCACAGTGCAGTAGCCACATGCCTGCCATGTTTTCCACAGTGGGATTAAAGAGATGCCAGCACTTAATGTCTCCTTATGTACCTAAGCCCTGCAACCACCCTGGGTGATTATCAGGCTTTTGTTGTTATGTGTAAATGTGATAGTGGATGTCAGATGCTTTTTTTTGTTTCTTTTGAGACAGGGTCTCGCTCTGTCACCCAGGCTGGAGTACAGTGGCCCAGTCATAGCTCACTGCAACCTCCAACTCCTGGGCTCAAGCAATCCTCCTGCCTCAGCCTCCTGAGTAGCTGGGACTACAGGCACTTGTCACCACGCCTGGCTAATTTTTCTATTTTTTGTAGAAAACAGAGTCTCACTCTTGCTCAGGCTGGTCTTGAACTCCTGGCCTCAAGCAATCCTCCTGCCTCGGCCAGAGTGCTAGGGTTACAGGCATGAGCCACCATGTCCAGCCCAGGTGCTCGTTTCTGATACTCTTCTCACAAGGAAGAGAACAGGAAGATTGGGTGACTCATCTTAGGTTCCAGGCCTTCTGCCTTGGAGCCCCTGTGGCCCTCCCTGTGCCCCATTTTGTGTGGCCTTTTTGGGGGAGCTGTGTTGCTGGTCTGGGACCCCAGCTCTCCCGCCCCTCTGACCATAGCTGGCCAGAAGCACAGTGGGCAGGCTGACCAAGAGGCCTGGACCCTGTAGCTAATGAAGTGTATATTTTTAACTTCTCTTTTTCTGATTATTAAAATAATATATGCCCAATGTGAAATATTTGGCTAGTAAATAGTTAAGCATATAAAAAAGGAGGAAAAAAAGAATTCTCGCCATTCCTCTTGCCCAGAGAGATAATCATGAATATTTTAGATAATTCCTTTCAAGTTTTTTTTCCTGTGCCTAGTTAAGGCCATTATAACACAATTTTGTGCCCTGCTTTTTTCATTTATGGCATTAAGCATAAAATGATTTCATTTTGACCAAAGGAAAAACAATCTTTTAGAAGTATCTGATCGTTTATTGTTAAAGGATTGTGTTGGTTAATTCTGAAGCCACAAATTGAACATGGACACCCAACCTCCACCTTAAAATAACTTTAGTGGGGTTTTTTTCTTATTAGAAAAATAATACCTTTTCTAACATTTTTTGAAGTAGAGCTAAGCAAAAAATATAAATACAAATCACCAGAAAAAAACTACTGTTAACATCTGCCATCAAGCCTTCCAGTCTTTTATGCATAAAAGTTTTCTATTATTGGGGTTTTTTTCACTTACTAATATTTCAGGAATATCATGCCAGTAATTTGTCTTCTACAACTTAATTTTCATCATCCAACCCCTTTCCCATTTTTAAAAAGCACTTTAGACCGGGCACAGTGGCTCATGCCTGTAATCCTAGCACTTTGGGAGGCCAAGGCAGGAGGATGGCTTGAAGCCAGGAGTTGGAGGTTGCAGTGAGCTATGATGACGCCACTGCACTCTAGCCTGGGTGACAGAGCGAGACCCTGTCTCAAAAAAAAAAAGAAAAAGAAAACAAAAAGCACTTTAAGGGTTTGGTTCAAAGGGCAGAGCCCATGTCTCGAATGATCCTTCTTTGTACGGGTCCCCAGCAGAGTCCGTGGCTTAGCTCCTCCCCAGCAAGTTTGACTTGGAGGCTTTGTTTCTGCATTTAAAGTTCTTTAACAGAGACAAATCCAAGGCACACCAAGAATTAGCTGGGGTGGGCATTGCCTAGGCTCTTGCCCATCAGAGTTCACAGGTGACTTTCTGTCTCACCCGCCTTCTCAGGGGACTACATCCCCGGCACGGAGACCCACATGGCCCCAGAGGTAGTGCTGGGCAAGCCCTGCGACGCCAAGGTGGACATCTGGAGCAGCTGTTGCATGATGCTGCACATGCTCAATGGCTGCCACCCTTGGACGCAGTACTTCCGGGGGCCACTCTGCCTCAAGGTCAGTGACAGACCTGGGGTGGCCAGGAGGGGAAGTCTGCAGGGCCCTGGAGCCCGGGCTGCAGGATTGCGGGGTCCTCCCATTTTGGCAGCTCTTCGCGGGCACACGTGAGCAGGGAGGCCTCGTCATAAATATGGGATTCTGATTAAAATACCTGCCATCCAAAACTGGGGGCCCAAGGGGAGATCCCAGCTGAGGGACTCATTGGGTTCATGGCAGGTGAGAGCTCTCTTCTGGCCACACCCTGGGCCACCTCCACCTGCCTCCTGATGGGCCAGACCTGGAGGCTATGGTGTCTTGCTGCATGGCTCTGGTCTGTCTTATCTGGATCCTTTTTTTCCTTTTCTAGGAAAAGTGTGAGCCCTCGCTCTAGCCCAGACCTCTCCATTCCTTGTGACAGACCCCAGCACAGCCTAGGGATGTGGGGGCGAGGGGCGGAAAGTAAGAACAGAAAGCTGGGTACAGGGAAATGAGGGGGAGGCGGGCCTCACCTCTTGCCTTTTGTCCCCCCAGATTGCCAGTGAGCCTCCACCTGTGAGGGAGATCCCACCCTCCTGTGCCCCTCTCACTGCCCAGGCCATCCAAGAGGGGCTGAGGAAAGAGCCCAGCCACCGAGCGTCTGCGGTGGAGCTGGGGGGCAAGGTCAGCCAGGCACTGCAGCAAGGTGAGAACACTGCACTGGCTGACAGCCCCTGGCAGGCGGCAGGCCCAGAGAGGTGGCAGGGTGGGTGCCAGAGCAAGGTGGTCCAGAGCAAGCTAGTCACCCTCCCAGAGCCTTGGTTTCCCCATCTAGAGCATGGGGATGCCAGCAGCCTGGGGTTGTTGGGGAGCTTGTGGTGATGTGAGTACAAGGCTTAGTGCTGGGCCCTTGGAAGAGGGTTATAACGTGTAAAGGGGGGCTCAAACTCATTAGGAACCAGAGATTACAAAATAAAGGCAGGTACCACCCGACAGCCATTTGACTGGGAAAAAGCAGAAAGCACCAAAGTTGCTGGGGACGTGGGGCAGTCGGAGCCTGGAGGCGCTGCTGGAGGGCATGTGGACAAGGCTGCAGCCACTCTGGAGTGCACCTGGCCACACTGAGGCCCACGTCTGCAGACTGGGACTGAGCACCGCCACTCCCGGGTGCACTGCCAAAGGAATTCCACCAGATCCATAAAGATCCCTAAGGCGTACACTGCAGCTTCATTTGTGGGAGTGGAGTTGGGTGCAATTGGGGGTCCTTCACTGGGAGAACAGAGAGGCAGAGGGTGGGGGTACCTGGGGAGCACCCAGTAGCAGTTCATGGATGGATCTTAAAGCCACAGTGCTGAGTGAGAAGAGGAACCAACAGAACAAGACCTAGAACATAATCTCTTCTTTGTAAATTAAAAATTGATAAATAAAAACAACACACATTTTGCAGGAATGGAATCAATTCAAAGTGATACATCGAACATAATAGAATGTCACCTGGGAGATGGGCAGGGGAAGGGCAGTGGTTATAGGAACAAAAAGGGAATAAATAAAACAAGAGAGACCTTGCATAGCCCCTCACCAAAACCAGGCGGGAGTGATACAATGGCAAGGATGGCCCCAGGGCTGAACTGCCCCCCCACGCCAGAGAAATGGTGGCCTCGGTACTTGGGAAGCACCGACTGTGGGGATGGGGTAGGAGAGGGGGCCAGTCAGGGCAGCCAGTTTTCCTGGGAACTCTGAGTTGATGTTGCCTCAGAGCTGATTCAAGTCTTCTCTTTACTTTTAACAATGACCTTCTCTGGAGCTGTTTCTGTTGTTTTTGAATTTGCTACTGATACCTAGAAGGAAAATGGAATAAAAGAAAGAAATACAGTCCTATCCCTATTATGTGTGACCATCTTACTGAAGAGGCTTCCTCCAGAGCCCTCCAAAATCGGTCTCCCCTAGTGGCGCCAGCAGGGTACCCCCTCTCTCTGCTCCCCTCTAGCCCTCCTCCACTCGGAAGAGGCCGTTCCTGCCTGTTCTGGAACGTGTGCCGTTTGCCAGCACGTTTGCACCTCACTACTTGTGCTCTCTCTTTTATAGTGGGAGGTCTCAAGAGCCCTTGGAGGGGAGAATATAAAGTACCAAGACATCCCCCGCCGAACCAAGCCAGTCACCACCAGACTCTACATGCCCAGCCCAGCGAGTCCTCACCAGGGGACCTAGGGCCCCAGCCAGCTGAGGACACGACAGCCGGGGCCCCTCAGCTTCAGCCTCCTCTACCACCAGAGCCCCCAGAGCCGAGCAAGTCTCCAACCCTGACCTCGAGCAAGGAGGAGTCTGGGACGTGGGAACCCTTGCCTCTGTCCTCCCTGGACCCGGCTCCTGCCAGAAACGCCAGCTCACCAGAGCGGAGAACCACCTTCCCTGAGCAGGAGCTGCAGCAGCTTGAAATAGGTATGGGCAGCTGCAGCTGTGGCCTCAGGCTGCGGTGCCCTGAGCGCCTGCCCTGGGCCTTGCACCTCCAGTGCCGGCCACCTCCAGCCCCTTCCCCAGCAGGTTGGCCCTGCAGACTGCAGGAAGGACCCTGACAACACAGCCGCCGCCTCCCAGCCTTTCACAGCCGTCTTCCACTTCTCCCCGCAGAATTATTCCTGAACAGCCTGTCCCAGCCATTTTCTCTGGAGGAGCAGGAGCAGATTCTCTCATGCCTCAGCATCGACAGCCTCTGCCTGTCAGATGACAGCGAGAAGGTGAGTCGGCCATGGCTCCAGGGATGTGGTTCTCCCGGTCCTGCCACAGAGCATGTGGCTTTGTGTCCAGCTGGTGAATGGGCTGTGTGCAAGTAGTGGGTAAAGGGAGGGTGGCGGGGGTCACCCTTTCCTTCTGGGATGGGTCCTCACTGGGGCACATGGGGCCGGTCATGGTTTCCCATCTTCAACACTCCTAGGAATTAGGGAATGTATTTAGCTACTAGGGATAGTGGGGGGTAAGCCTTGGTCCCCCACAAAAGTACTCTGTACCCTCCTCTGGCATGGGCCGTGAGCAGCTCTTCACCTCAGGAGAGGGCCCAGGCCCCTTTGCCCCAGTGAGACCAAGGCCAGGGATGGTTCCCTGAGCCCAGGGGCCTGAGTCTATGCCCCTCTTGTTGTTTCAGAACCCATCAAAATCCTCGCAGAGCTCACGGGACACCCTGAGTTCTGGTGTACACTCATGGAGCAGCCAGGCAGAGGCTCGAAGCTCCAGCTGGAACATGGTGCTGGCCCGGGGGCGGCCAACTGACACCCCAAGCTACTTCAATGGTACAGTCCCCACAGCAGCAGATCTGCCTGGGACTAGGGAGTCATTGATGGGTTCATGTCTCCCTTCCCCTGGCACAGTGGAGGAAAGGGAGAGGAAGGCACCTGGCTCACCCATGAGCCTCTCCTGATGGGGCACTGAAGGACCATTGTCCCTTCATTGGCTGCTGAGGGAGTCCCAGAAGGCACCCTGAGCTTGGGGAGGAGAGCAGTCTCTCCTGGCCTGGAATAAGAAACTGAGCAATTAATGTCTTCTGAAGGGAAAAAAGAAGGAACAGGACCCATGAGCATTTTAATCAAGAACTTGGCAACAAGTTTGTTAGAATTCTCCTCTGGGATTTGAGGTCAGAAGATGAGAAAGACAACATAGAATTTCTTAATTTCCAAGCTAGGTTGCATAGGTTATGTTGTGATTTTGCTAGAACAAGGGTTTATCAGCTCACGGCTCCCTGGCCCTCCCCAGGGCCATCATGACTCATGACATCAGGCCCCCATGGCCTGGCCAAAGGACACTTCAGCTCAGGGAACAATCAAAGTCGCCCACGATCTCATTTGAGAGTCTTTGTGTTCAGTTCCTTTCTGCTTTGCATCCAAGTTGGAACACTACTTCCCCAAGGAGCCAACCTCAGCTCATGGCAACGTGCAGGCAAATTCCAGGTGTTGATGGCCAGGGAGAGCTAGCAGAATATATTAGGGCTACTCCAGCCTAAATTTCATCTCTGCTGCTTCATTGCAGCCAGACCTGCTCCCCTCTAAATAGAGCAGAGTGACTTTTAAGTAAAGGTTCCCCCAGCCCCTGCCAGGACCCCGCTTCTTGCGGAGCCAGCAGCTGCTCTCCTGACTGTCACCTCGCCTGCCTTCATAGGTGTGAAAGTCCAAATACAATCTCTCAATGGTGAACACCTGCACATCCGAGAGTTCCACCGGGTCAAGGTGGGAGACATCGCAACTGGCATCAGCAGCCAGGTAAGGGGACAGGTACACACTTAGGGGCAGAGTCCCCAGAAGCCCGTGCACCTGGCCTTGCCCTCCAGGAGGATGGTTTTTGAATAGGAGAAATAGCACTCTAAGGAATAGTTGGACATGGCTTCAGATGTCTCCCAGGGTCTCAGGGCAAGACTGGCAGTGGGGATTGAGGGGTTCTCAGGACCCCCACTTGGGCCAGGTGGGATTCTCCAGCTCCTCAGAATGAAAGGCAGACAGTGCCTTCAGGCATGTCCTTTTGGCTGCAGCGAGATGGCTGCACTTCCAGGTAGCTTCTGAGCCCCATGCCACTCCCTCAGCCCACTGGTTTGCTCCACCCCCAGATCCCAGCTGCAGCCTTCAGCTTGGTGACCAAAGACGGGCAGCCTGTTCGCTATGACATGGAGGTGCCAGACTCGGGCATCGACCTGCAGTGCACACTGGCCCCTGATGGCAGCTTCGCCTGGAGCTGGAGAGTCAAGCACGGCCAGCTGGAGAACAGGCCCTAGCCCTGCCTTCTGCCACCGGCTCCACTCTGCCGGAAGCAGCCTTCTTTCTCGGTGCTCGATGCTGCCCTGAGACACAGGCTCAGCCTGGGACCAGGGGCCGGCAGCAGCAAAGTGGGGGCAAGCAGGATTTCCCACCTAAGTCCTGCCCGACCCGCCAAGGGAACACTCCACCCACCTGAGGAGACAGGGAGGAAGGCAGGACTCTCCCTCAGGGAGTGAAGAGGATCTTCTCTGCCCTGCTCCAGTTGAGTTGGCCTGATCCATTTGGATCAGTGACCACTTGCTGGCAGTCAGGGAGAGCAGCTTCTGGCCTGGGTCAGGAGGGGTGGGCAAACCCTTCAGCCCCTTGGCCCCCAGGCAGGTGTGAGGGTGTTGCGTGTCTAAGGGCCCACACCCAGGTCTGGTACAGGACCAGGGCAGCCGGTGTGCCCGCCCTTGGGTTAATGGGGGGCCTCTGACCCCCTCGCCTGGCCTTTCCTAGCCACCTAACTCCCTTCTGGGTCTAGAAGGAAGGAATGCCTGACACCGGGACGTCTCCTTGGTAGAATACATCACATTTCTCAGGTTGTCGCAACACAGGTCCTGAGCTGAACTCTGGTTCAGCCAAGGACCAAAGAAGGTGTTTAAGTGAAGTGGTTCTCAGTCCCCAGCACGTGCCCCTGTGCTGCCGGCCCCGCTCTGTCCTAGAGCAGCAGGCCCAGCACTGCCACTGACTGGCTGGCACTCAGTTCCCTCATCAGTAAACGTGAAGGGTGACACGAGACCCACGTGACAGGAAGGGTCTGTGGATGGGTCATGATAGATGCTAAAGAAAGCAGTGGATGTAGGTGCACCTGTGCCCCAGGCCCCACTGTCAATACCCAACACGCCAGCTCCCCAGGAGCGCAGCTGGGCGTCACCCTCGTACTCCCCCTGCCCTGCCCCTACCGTAGGGCACTGCCAGCGACACTTTGCACTCTGATGACCTCAAAGCACTTTCACAGCCGCCCTCCAGGAGGGTGGGTCAGTGGCTCTGTGTGAGCACAGCAAACCAGGAGATGGGCGTGAACAGATGCACTCTTGACCTGCCCACATGCTTATAACCCCTTAACCCTCTTCCAGATTTTTCTAAGAGAAGTACCCCCTTCCCCATTGCCCCAGCCCAGCCTCTTCTCTGGGGGGAGCTGCTCAGGACTCATGTAGCATTAAATCAACTGTGAATTGTTGGGGGCGGGGGGCACTGAGACTCCTTGGAAGAAGCTCGTCCCCACGTCTTGCCAAGGTAGCTTTTGTCCAGCTGTCCACATCGAGCCAGACTCCTCCCAGGGAGAGACCCCCGGCCCAGCAGATGAAGAATTGCAGCCTTGGTACTGCAGAGTGTGGGTTCTAGAGAACTCTTTGTAAGCAATAAAGTTGGGGTGATGACAAGTTTCTAGGCCATGGGTGTCTCCACTCTTGCCTGCCTGCTCGCTGAATGACCCTAACAGCTGCCTTCCTTTGCCTTCTTGGTGGCATCTTTTCAAGTTCTCCCCCTTGTTTTGGGCAAGGATTGTCTCAACACTTGAGTGAGGCTGCTTTTCCCACCATTCCTCCCAGTGGATGCTATCCATTCAGACCAGGACACCCCGCCCAGTGACAGCAGGGAAGTCCCTGGCCAAACACGGCCAGGCCGAGAGAAGGGGGAAGAGGACACCAAAGCATGCACACACTGTGCCGTTGCCCAAGTCCGGCAGCCCAGTACCACCAGAAGGGACATAACGGATGGGGTGCTGGACACTGACCAGGCATGGATGGGGGTGCACACCACATCCATGCCCCCCTCCTGCTCCTGAGGCCTAGCTCTCTGGGTGAGCTGGACTGGGTGTGGGCCTGGACTCCTGCCCCTTCCAGCTGCCTACTGAATGCCTGCATGGGGTCAGGGATGACTTTCTGGGAATGAGTTCGTTGGTCATGGGGCAGGGACGCACAGGGTGCCTTGTCTGTCTCCACACCTCGGCCTAAGGTGTACACAAGAGCGTATGCGCGCACCCTTGGGTTGATGCAGCAGGTCCTTGGAGGGGTCCTGGGCCCACGGAAGGGGCAGTGGCCTTGTGCCAAGGGTGTGCAGAGCAGGCACCAGGCTTACCCGTGGCCACGCTCCTCGCCGCTCTGGGCCTGCTGCGGGAGCCGAGCGCCCCGAGGTCTTCGGAGGGGTTCTGGCCGCGGGCAGGCAGCCCTCAGAGGACGACTCCCTCAGCCGCCACCACTCGCGCCGGGAATCCTGAGCGCGGTTCCCTGACCGCTAAGGTGGCAGCAGGGACGTCACAGAGGGGGCAACATCACAGGCGCCAGCGCCCCCCAATCCCCCGGCCAAAGGGCGCACTGGAGGCGGAGGGGCAGCAGCCACCAGCCCGCTCCCCGCCTCCCCGACAGAGCCTCGGTCAGCATGGGGGTGACAGGTGGGAGAGGGCGGGCGCGCGGCGCCGAGCGGGGCTGGATGCCCGGGGACCGCGGGGAGCGGGGGCGGGGCCGGGCGGTGAAAGTGAGGGGGGCGGGGCACGGAGGGAATCGGCCCGGGGCCCCTCCCCCTGCTCCCAAACTCCCCCACCCCGCCCGGAAGGAAGGTCGACCCCAGCCAAACCCCTCCGGGTACCCCTGACTGTTGCTCGCAGCCTCAGCCCGCGCCATGCACACACGTGTGCGCACGGGCACGTATGCACGCCTTGGATAAAAGCCGCAGATTCAGCCGGTTCTTGGAGAGGTTCTGGGCCCACAGAGGGAGCAGTGGCCTTGTGCGCAGGAAACGATTCATGAATTACCTCAAACTGCAGATGATCCAAGAAATTACGTCCAATTGTCCCTAGTTGATGCTTGCAGCTTTACAGGGAGGAGCAGTCTGCAACAAATAATGTAGAGCACGTCCTTGGTGCATGTACTCTTCTCTGCACCAATGAACAAAAGATGTTTGTCCCTCAGTGCCCTGGGTCTCCCCTTCCCTTATGGGGGCTCAGATCCCCACTGAAATGGAGCTTTCTTTTGGGGATCATCTCTCCCAGGAGGGCACGGACTAGCATTAGAAAGGGGTCAGAAATCAACAACCAGAGAGCAGCTTCTCTGCTTTCCAAAATTCATGGAGTAACAAATTCACGCAGACACCTTAAGTGGCTCCTGCAATTACTGCACCCCTTTCAGGGCTTACTCTTGTGCTAGGCCCTGAGTCTGATGGGCTAACTAAACAATTTAAAATGTAGGTTGGACAGCTAGATTTGTCACGTTGAAGATGCCACTGGTGATTCGAGTTGGGCTTTCAGGCATGAGTAGGATTTTGCCAGAAGAGGGCTTTCCAGGTATAGGAAATAGCAAGTGCAAAGGCACAGAGGCACAAAAGGACTTCTTGTGCTCTAGGGTGGCTTGAGTTTGGGGCAAGGGACAGGGTATTGGATACCAAGAAATGAAAAACAATGGCAGAGGTCAGACCAGGCTGATCTTGGAGGCCACACTAGAGTTTGGGCGTGACCAGAGGCAGGTGTGATGTAGCAGGCTCATTCTGGGGTCATTGAGAAGCCCAGTTGGAAGGAACATTGTTGCAGTGGTCCACCTGGAGGCCTAGAGAGATTTACAACAGCACATGAGGTTTGGAGCCAGGCAGACCTGCGTTCAGGTCATGTGCTGCTCTTAATAGCTGTGGAACTTCTGCATGTTTCCTCATCTATGAGAGGAAAGTGGTGGCTGCCTGTGCATAGAGTAGCTGTGAAGATTAAATGCTTGCAAAGCACTCAGCACCGAGTGCCAGTGGGTAGGAAGTTTGGGATGTATGTTGGCTCTCGTGCTGGGAGACAGGGAGGGAGGCAGCGAGGGTGGAAGAGGGGAAAGTACAAGGTCAGCAGCAGAAGTGGGGAGGTTGGCAGCTGTGGAAGTGAGGGGGAGTCACAAGTGACCATTTGTGGGGGCATCACGAGATGAGAGACGGGGAAGAAAGGCAGGAGTCAGACAGGCAGACCCGTGTTGGCCGTGCTAGTGTCTGGACCAGCAGGGTGTGAACTGGAGGTAAGAAATGGAGGATAAACTGCAGGGTTTGGTGGGGTGACAGAGATAAGGAATTCATTTCTTTGCAAAGACATTTGCTGAGCAGCCACCTTGTGCCAGACTCAGAACGATGGGGTGGGGTGTGGAAGGTCTCCAAGGATCGGTGAGCCCGACGTGCCATCGCCACAGGAAGCAAGGGCCATTCCAGAGAGAGGAGTGAGCTCAGGCTCCGACAAGTGATGCGTAGTGGTCTAAACAAGGTGCATTTGAATTCTCTTTGGGGAAAAATGTTCAATCAACTACTGAAGTTTGGTTCTAGAGCTCAGGAGAAATGCGAGTAAGAAATAGAGATTTGAGAGTCTCCTGTGGTCGCAGCCTAAGGCTTAAAAGCAAGAGGGGGGCAGGGGCTGTGTGTGTTCCTCACTGTGTCCTCAGCCCCAGCACGATGCCTGGCCTATGGCTGGGCCTCAACGTTTTCTTTTAACTTCATCAAAGAACTCTATGCAGGGGGTTAAATAGTACTGGTGAGCTTACTCAGTGATGAAAAGCAACACCCCTCCACCACATCCCAGTGTCTCACTCCTCAGAGCAACTGCGGTTACTGCATCTGAACCGTTTTCTGCCCAGTTACCTTCTTACCTCTACATGCTCACGGGCTCACTCTTGGTTTATGAGTCCTGGATATTACCACTTCCTGCTCCAAAGGTACAACCCTCCTCCATCCTCCCAACAGCACTGGTTTTTAGATCTACTGATAACTTTGTGAACTTAATATATTTTTATTTTTTCATCAACTTTAGACAGTATCTTTTGACACCTCACAAAGTAAGATAACATTTTTAGTGCCCCTACCCTTCCATCCTTCCCTTCAGCTTTCCTCCCTGCCTTCCACCTCCCCAAAATGCTAACCTGTGTTTTTATTTTTTAAATATCAAGATTGGTAACATTTACATTGTCCCATACCACAATCGTGTTTTCCAAATTTTGTCTATGTATTGATTCTAAAAATTGGAAATTAATAAACAGAATTTACATTATTGTGACTACATAACTACCATTCACTGCAGAGCCTGAAAGGGTACCACAATTACCTTTTCTTTCTTATATAGCTTTTTGTTTTTCCTGGAGTTTCTAGTTGCCGTTTTCTTGTACTCTTTGGTTTTATCATAGTCTTAGTTTTCTTCAACCTCTATATCTAGTCAACCATTCTATCAGGTTTACAGACCTACTGCCCAGGACCCTCTGTCTTCCTCCACCAATCATTTTTTTCTTTAAGAGAGACAGGGTCTCTCTCTGTCACCCAGGCTACAGTGCAGTGGTGCAATCATAGCTCTCTGTAACCTCAGACTCCTGGGCTCAAGGGATCTTCCTGCCTCAGCATCCTGAGTAGCTGGGACTATAGGCATGTGCCACTATGCCTAGCTAATTTTTTAATTTTTTAATTTTTTCATAGAGATACTGTCTTAATATGCCCAGGCTGGTCTCGAACTCCAGGCCTCAAGTGATCCTCCTGCCTCAGCCTCCCAAAGGGCTGAGATTATAGGCATGAGCTACCACGCCCAGCCTTGCACCAATCTTAACTGGTGGTAGGCCGCCATACAGTTAACATCTGGGACTTAGCTGCTTCCTTGGGGTGTACACATGATTTCCTTCCTGGCTCTCTTGTTTTACACCTTCATTTTACTTCAGCACATCCTCAAATAACACATAACTTCCTTTAAAAAAGAAGGTAGCCAGGCCCAGTGACATGTGCTCTAGTCCCAGCTACTCAGGAGAATCGCTTGAGCCCAGGAGTCGGAGGCTATATTGGGCTATGATTGTGTCTGTGAACAGCCACTGCACTCCAGCCTGAGCAGCATAGCGAGACACTGTCTCTAAAAAGAAAAAGAGAGAGAGAGAGAGAGAAGGTAAATTTTCTGAGTGTTTCCATGTCTGAAATGATAGTTTGGCTGGATATAAGATTCTAGGTTAAAAACCATTTTCCTCAGAATTTTTAAAGGCAATCAGTGTTGCTAACTCTACTGCCAGTATAAGTGTCCTCCCCTTGCAGGTGACTGGTTTTTCCACTTTAGAAGCCTTTCGGAGTTCTTTGTTCCTGGTGTAATGAACTTTCACAGCAAGGATCTTTTGACATACGTGGTGCTGGGAATTCAGTGAGCCCTTTTAAGCCAATGACATCCTTCCGCTCAGAGAAATTTTGATTTCTCTTCTCTGTTCTTTCTGGATCTCCTTTCTGGAATTCCGCATCGGACCTCCAATTGATCCTTTTCTCTCACGTTCTCTTGATCTTTTGGTTCCACTTTCTGGGAAGATTCTCTGTGTTTTCTTTTCCAATTCTATTTGCCAAAAGCTCTTTCCTTCTCTAATTCTTTTTTTATAGCATTCCTGAATCTCTGGAAATGATTAGAGTTTTTCTTTAAGCTCCCTTCTATTTCTCAAATTACCTGTGGTACTCTGGGTCTTCTTTTCTCTTGGTCTGTCCCTTGCATGTGGGCAAGCTGCCGGTTTCCTCAAATGTTTAGCAATGTGTAGAATGAAATCGTAAAGAAGCTGATTGGGAGCCCTGTGCCTGCAGGACGTATTGCCTGGCAGGTGTCACTTTACGGTGATCAGGCAGGAACCAGACATATTTCTGGGGATTCCTTAAGGCCAGAATGTGGAAGTCTTCCCATGTCTTCCTTGGGTGGTGGCCACCTGACTGCCACGAGTCCTGCACTCACAGTGGCTCCCTGTCTGTCATGCCTGGCGTCTCTGAGTTGGCCCCTCTGGGACTCACCTGGACAGATTGGCTGACTTTCCTCCTGCTTAACCCCTCTCCTTCCCAGCTGCAGTTGGTTCTGACTCTACTTCTTCACTGGCTACCACTCCTCTGCTTTCTGTATTCTAGAAATGTGATGAATTCTCTTATGGACTGTTGGTCTTCCTTGCTTACTTATCACTGGGAGTTTATACCTTCTCTGTCATTTTTGTAAGGTCTATTTCAAATACCAGGCCAGGAGGCGGAAATGAAGGTATGCTGTTTAGGGTTCTTACCCTATATGAAAAGTAGTACAATATCATTTGAAGGTAGACAGTGACAAGTTAAAGATGTATATTATAAACCCTAAAGCAACCAAAATTAACAGTTATAGCTAATAAAAGCCAACATAAAAGATCAAATTGGCTGGGCATGATGGCTTCACCTCTGTTATCTGAGCACTTTGGGAGGCCGAGGCAGGAGGATCGCTTAAGGCTGGGAGTTCAAGACCAGTTTGGGCAATGAAACAAGACCCCATCTTTACAAAAAAATTTTAAAATTAGCCAGGTGTGGTGGTGCATGCCTGTAGTCCCACCTACTCAGGAGGTTGGGACAGGAGGATCACTTGAGCCCAGAAATCCTAGGTTACAGTGAGCTACGATTGTGCCATTGTACTCCAGCCTGGGCGACAGAGCAAGACAGCATAAAAAAAGGAAAAGAGAACAAAGAACAGATAGGAAAAGTAGAAAACAAATAGCAAGATGGTAGATTTAAACCCAACAATAATATTTAACAATAAAAGGCAGAGATTAGCACAGTGGATTAAAAAAGCAAGACTCAAATATATGCTGCCTATTAGAAATCCACTTTAAATATAGACACAAAGAGGTTAAAAGAAAGAGGAAATAAAAGGTATCCCATGCTAACACTAATCATAAGAAAGCTAAAGTGACTATATTAATATCACTCAAAGTAGGTTTTGGATCAAAGAATATTACCAGAGATAAAGGGGGGGTCATTTCACAATGATAAAGGGGTCAGGTCATCAAGAGGACATAACTATCCTAAATATTTATGCACCTCATATTACAGCTTCAAAATATATGAAGCAGGCTGGGCGCAGTGGCTGATGCCTATAATTCCAGTGCTTTGGGAGGCCGAGGTGGGAGGATCGCTTAAGGCCAGTTCAAGACCAGTCTGGACAATATAGTGAGACCCCCGTCTCTACCAAAAATTAAAAATTTAGCTGGGCATGGTGACACGTGCCTGTAGTCCCAGCTACTCGGGAGGCTGAAGCAGGAGGATCCCTTGAGCCCAGGAGTTTGAGGCTTCAGTGAGCTACGATGATGCCACTGCACTCCAGCCTGGGTGACAAAGTGTGACTCTGTCTCCTAAAAAGAAAAAAAAAAAGAAAGAAAGAAACTAGGGGTAAGAAAAGCAAATGAAACCCAAAGTAAACAAAAGAAAAAATAATAAAGCTCTGCATGACGATCAATGAAAAGAAAGAAACAATAAAGAAAACAAACGGAACCAAAGGCTACATCTTTGAGATCAACAAAACTGGTAAATCTCCAGCCAAACTGAGCAGGAAAAAAAAGAAAGAGGACAAAAATGATCAGGAGTGAAAGAGATTATGTCACTATAGGTTGTGTACGTGTGAAAAAGGTAATAGAGGAATATTATGAACAACTTATGCCAATGAATTTGATGACTTAGATGAAATGGACAAATTCCTTAACAGAGGCAAACGCCAGAAGCTCACTGAAGAAGGAACAGGTGTTCTGGGGACAGGTTATGGCAATGGTTGCACAACAGTGTGACTGTGCGTAATGCCACCGAACTGCATACTTAAAAATCGTTAAAATGGTCAACTTTATGTTATGTACATTTTACCACGACAAAAAAGAAGAAATAGAAGGCTAAATATCCCTGTATCTGTCTTTAAAAGTTAAATTTATAATTATCAGTCTTCCCACAAGGAAACTCCAGGCCCAAGTTCACAAGCATCACTTGTGAGTTCTACCAAACATGAAGAAATAATACCAATTTTACACAAACTCTTTCAGAAAATGGGAGAGAGAATACTTTTCAACTCTTTCCAGGAGGCCAGCATTACTATCAAAACCTAACAAAGACGTTACAAGAAAAGAAAATTACACACCAGTATACCTATCTCATTGATATATATGTGAAAATTCTGTTCTAAAAAAGTTAGCCAATCAGATTCAACAATATATAGAAAGGATAATATATTATGACCAAATGAGGTTTATCCCAGTAATGCAAATTGGTTTAACATTTATTTTTATTTTTATCTTTGGAGACAGAGTCTCGCTCTATTGCTTGTGCTAGAGTGCAGTGGCATCATCATAGCTCACTGCAGCCTCAAACTCCTGGGCTCAAGTGATCCTCCTGCCTCAGCCTCCTGAGTAGCTGGGACTACAGGTGCACACCAACATGCCCACCTAATTTTTCTATTTTTTTCTATTTTTTTGTAGAGATAGGGTCTGGCTATGTTGCTCAGGCTGGTCTCGAACTCCTAGCCTCAAGGGATCCTCCCTCCTCAGCCTCCCAAAATGCAAGGATTACAGGCATGAGCCACCACACCCAGCCTAATTTAACATTTAAAAATCAATTTATTTCACCATAAACAGAATATAAAAGAATTAACAGAATAATGTAACATTACTCATGTTTGTGCATTAATAAAACATGTTATTACATAACATATACTATATATTAATAGAATATGAAAGAAAAACCATATGATCATCCCACTAAGCACAGAAAAAGCATTAGACAAAATCCAACATCCATTCCTAATTAAAAACTAAGCAAACTAGGAAAGGGAACTTCCTCACCCTAATAAAGGGCATCTGTGAAAAACAACTACAGCTGTCATCATACTTAATGGTGAAATACTGAATGCTTTCAGCCTAAACCCAGGACTGAAGCAAAGATGTCCACTTTCACTTCTACTCAACATTGTATAGAGATTGTTCCCAGTGCAATAAAGCAAGGAAAGGAAATAAGAGGCATCTCCAGATTGGGAAGGAAGAAGTAACACTGTTGTGACTCACACACATTATTGTCCATACAGAAAATTCTATGGACTCTACAAAAAAAAAAAGCTACTAGAACTAATAAGATTTTAGGATGGTTGCAGAATACAAGATCAATATATTTCTATATACTAAAAACAAATAGTTGGAAGTTGAAATTATTTCATATACTACAGAATGTCACTTGAATCCCTAATAGAACACCCCTAAATCAGGCACAGAGGCCCCAAGTTGGATCAACCTCAGACTTTTTCTTCCAACCCCCCCAGTGCTGTTATGAGGCTCGAGCCATAATAATTTCTCCTCCTGTCCATACCCAGCTGCTACTCATGGAAGGGTTGAAGCTGTGGGTGTTGATTTAAATTGCCCAGGGAAATTCTGTAAAGCAAGTAAAGGAAGGCCCTGAGGCCAGAAGTCTGGGGAACAGCAGGATTCGGGGCAGGGAAGTTGGAGATGGGGAAGAGAGACGTGAGGAAGCCAGGGGAGCACAGAGGTCAAGGAGGTAGAGGATTCTGAAGAGACCACTGAGCTGGCCTCAGGGAGCTGTCCATGGTGGTGCCTCAAACCTGTCCACTCAGCAGACCCAAGATCCCCCAGGCCCAGGCTGAAGCATGGACATGCCCAAATCCCAGTCCCAGGACCAGCCATGCGAGGGCCCCTCCCCCCAGCCTCTGCATCTCTGGGAAGAGGCCTCAGCACATTCTCATCCTTCTGACATAATCCTGGAAGCAATTTTTCTCAGCCAGAGCCAGGGCTGTCTCTTCCTGCCACACCCCAGGCTCATGACGACCCACCTGGCATGATGGCGGGATTGCCATGATGGGCCCTCTATCCACTGCCCTGGAGAGCAGAGAACGGGACAGCCTGGTGCTTCCCACCCGAGAGGATGAAGCAGCAGCTTCTGCAGTAAAAGATTCAAGCCTCCAGGGATGGGGGGACCTCCCCAAGGAGTCAATCTCCTCTGCAGAGGGATCTAAGCTCATAAATCACCAGACAGGTGCTAGCATCACCTCAGATCAAACACCTGGGGTGAGGGCCTTGGCCTGGAGTCAGGGACAGATGGCCCAGAGAGTGTGGAGAAGGTGGGCAGAGGAGCAGGAATGGTGGACATGAGGCAAGTTCACCTGCGGTGTGATGGGGCCCCACCCAATTACAGGCTCCTGGGCAGGGGAGCTCAGGGGAGGTTCTTGAGTCAAACCTGTATTCAAGTCCTCACTTCAGCAATGATCAGACCTTGGGCAAATGACTCTCTCCTAATTTTTTGTGTTGAATCAATGAGATAAAGCACGTAAAGTGCCTGGGCTATAGCAGTGCTCAGTCAAGGGAAGGGAAGGCTGTCAGTATTTGTCCTTATGGAAGATGGAGATGGGGAAGGGCAAAGACGGTGAGCACAGGGGAGGACTGGTGACGCAGGCAGGGTGGGTGTGGGGAGAGGGAGGGATGGAGGGAGGAGGTGGCTGGAGGAGCACTGCAGCCCTGGCTCCAGATCCCTAGGGACTGTGCCCCACCCTGCAGCTCCCTGCCCTCGCCTCCTTCTCCCTGCCAGGTGCCCATGGATTTCCCTGCTGTGGCCAGAACTCTGTGGACATTGTGGATACACGGTGAGAACCAGTCCGCCATCATCATAGAGCCTCCCCACAACCCCCCAGGACCTCTAGCCTTTACACCCCGACACCATGTATCCCCCAACCTCGGGTCTCCCTCCATTTTGCCCATTTCCAACACCTCCCCAGGGGCAGTATCCAGGCCAAAAGGCTGGGGAGGAGAAAGGGGGTGTCTACCACCCCCTTCTGTTTCTGCCCTCAGCCCTGACATTGGACAAGGACTTGGAGGGGTGGTTGGGTACACCCATGGACATGGATGGCACCTGACCCCTTAGAACTGCCTTGCCTGTTGAGGACAGAGCTGTCCAAGGTGGGGGTGGGTGGGAGGACATTGCCCTGGGTTTTCCCCTCTCTGTAGGAAGCCACTTTCTGGGCACTGATTCTCAAAGTGAGCTGCACCTGCTCACCTGTAATGCTTGATAAAATACAGATTCCTGGGCCTCCAACCAACCTCCAGCCAACTGGATCCCTCTTTGGGGGTGGGGGATGAGCTGGCAGGTTTGAGAATACAACTCCAGACTTCTTGGTGGGAGTGGGGACAGCCAGGGGAGTAGATGAGCTGGGGGGTGGCGCATCTTGCCAGCCCCTGTACAAGGCAGGGGGCTTTCAGGGCCCCAGAGATCTTCTTCCCCCTGAAGCCACCCCACCCACCCCACAGATGCTTATCACCCACTCTGTCTCCTTCTGTCTTAGGGATGACTTCAACCAACACCAGTTGTACAATCCCCGGACGGTACAAGAGGAAGATGAGACAGAGGTAAGAACGGGAGGGGCATCTCTTACAAGGAGAGGGTGGGCAGAGGTCCCTAATCCCCGACCAGCCCCTACCCTTGACAACTGTGGGACCCTAGTTCCAGGCCAGTGTGGGCACTCACACACCACCCTCACAGGCAGGTGTCTGAGAGGAGGCAGGCTCGGGGGGCAGAGAGCAGGACCCAGGCCGGGGCGGGATAGGAACCTGGGGCCAGGGAAGACCTCAGGGGTAGGGACCTCCAGCTCTTACCTCCTCAGCTTTGAGTTGAAACCTTTCAGCTGGAGGCAGAATTGCTAGAGCAGGAGCCCCCACCCAAAGCAAACCTGGAGCTGGACCCGGACCCGGACCCAGACCCGGACCCAGACCCGGACCTGGAGCTCATGGCTTTGCTGAAGTCAGAACTGCAGCCGGCACCCAAGCCTGAAGCTGAGGAGGACAAGTGGAAGGTGACCGGTGGCAATGAAGACCTTAGGAAGCAGGGGTACAGGATAGAGTCCGTCCACCCCTACCTAGAGGGGCTGCCAATGCTGCAGAACATCAGACCATGGAGCATGAGTTCAAACACCAGTTACCTGAGTTCCCCGGAGGAGAGACAGGTGCCCACTGACTGTCGCTCCATCCGCGTGCAGACCTCCAAGCACCTCTTCTGGGCAAACAAGCTCATCCAGGCCTCAGAACACAGCCTGCAGCAGGAGATGAACACGCAGCTCAACAAGAACGGTACAGACAAGACCACCAGCCACCGGAACCAGAATTTCGTCCCCACCAACACACTGTACTCCAAGAAGCAGCTCCAGACATCCATCGCCCACACAGCTCTTCCAGCCACAAGCGCCCAGACGCCACCAGGTGCCCACCTGTCCTCCTGCAATCTCTCACCAGCCATCGGCCTGGCCGAGCTAATCAACTTCGCATCTTCCCTGGCCATGGCCTCCTCCAGCAAGATGGACTTGCCCAGTTTGGAGCACGTGATCAAAGCTAAAACCCAGAAGGCTACGGAGCCTTCTCCAGAGCCCGTCCCGCCCACTGCAGACAAGCAAGAGCTAGAAAAGCATGAGGAGACACTGCCAAAGAAACCACCTCAAGACAGGGAGCCACAGAAAACTTGGAATCAGGAGGACAAGAATTTCTCTCACCCTTACCTTGACTTCAGCAAGCCAGGGATCAAGAAGGCCACCATTGAAGGGGAAGTGAAGCTTCTCCAGCCTCCAGCCATGTCCCCTCAGCTGCAGCGAGCCAAGGAAGAGTAAGTGAGGCCAGCACCGCGGCTTTTCCCAGCGAGAGGGCTATGCTAGGACGTGAGGGGCCCACTCCACACACAGCCGGGTAGGGGTGGGGAACAGTGGAATGAGGGGCTGGACGGGGGTGCAGCGGGCTGTGATGCCTCAACCTTGGTGACCTCATAAAGGCTGCTGGAAACAAGGTTCCGGTGGCTGAAGTGCAGTGCCAAGGCCAGGGCTGCAAGAGGCCTGGGGACCATGGAGGGTGAGCACTCCGGGGCAAGGGCAGGGGCCTGGATTCAGACAGGAAGGGCCGTGCCGGCGTTAGGAAGCTTCCCTCCCGGGTGGCTTTGCCTCCCCACGTGGGAAATGCTCAGGATAGTGTCTGCCCTGCTGAGAGCCTGTTGGCCCCAGCCCTGGGGTCCAGCATGCCCTGTTGAGGACAGAATGAGGGAGCAGGGCCCCCCAGCACCCCTTGCTTTCTGGTGATGAATGGACACAGAACAGAACAGCAGCTGCCCAGCCTCGCGCAGCAGCAGAAGGCCCCCTCTCCCCAGTGACCTCCTGGGAGAGGCCTCTGGGCTCTCCCCTCTCCCCTGACACCCTGCTGTGGGGCCCAAGTGACACTCTCTCTTTTGTGTTGCAGCTCAGTGCCGGGAACCAAGAAAGGGAATCCATTATTGCTGAAAATTCATTTTAAGCTGTCATCCCCCTCTACCCCAGAGAAATGACTATACAAAACCAGTAAAGCCTCCAGTGCTGGCCCTCGGCTCAGACTTTTTGTGCAAATGCTCCTGGACCAGTAAGCTCACCTGGCTGCCGCATCCTGATCTCAGTTTTTTAGGGATGCCACCCCCATTTTTTAGCTGCCCCAGCCCCACCTGTCCCCAGAGATCAACACCACCCCATCCTGGCTGTCTGTCTCACCCCTCCCATCCCCAGGGGCAGTTCCTCTTCACTCCCACCTCGCCAGACCTCTACGCCAGCAGAGACACTCATGACTAGCCTAGGGGTGGCTTCGGTGTCCTCTTGTGAAATGGGGCTTCCTTTTGGCCTGAAGCCAGGGACATGTTGGGATCATCTGAGGCGATGGCCTCCTGGGCACGGGGCTGGGCAGGCAAGAAGGCAAGTCTGAGTGGGGTTCTTCCCGCTGTCTCTGGCGTGGGGAGTGAGTGGTGTTCAGGGGCTCGAAGGAGGGGGAAAAATGAGGCCGAAGAACTGGTCCTCAAGGAGGCTGCAGCCTGGAGCTGGAGGTGCCTCAAAATGTAGGGGACAGCCACATGTAATGGTGCTCACCCACCTGCAGCCCAGACATGCACACTCACACGCACACAGACACCACCAGCTGTCCAGCATAGCACACATACAGTCACACAACACGTACACACACACAGAAGAAGCACACTCCAGGCACACCCATGCACGTGTGCCTGTGACAGAGTCACATGGGCAAAATATGCACACAAATGCACTCACACATCTGGGGTTTGGCCTTGGAGGCCCAGAGGACGGGCAGTGCGGGCAAGCCTCTGGCAGAGAAGAGACGGCAGCAAAGGAGGAACGGGAATTCAGAGTAGGGGTGGGCACGGAGGTGGACAGGGAAGCTGGGAGCAGGAGCTGCAGAGGCCAGAGGCCGTGCCGTGACCTGCGCCCTAGTCAGCCCCCCGGCCCACTCTGGGCCTCAGGCTCCCAGCCAAGTGAAAGCTCGGCCTTGCAGATCTTCAAGAGCCTGCCCAGCTCCAGGAGGAGCTGAGGAGGGAGTTGTCCAGGGCCTGGAGAGTGGGATCAGAAAGGAGTGAGCAGTTAAGAATGGGCCGGCTGGGGAGAAGGGGCAGGAGGCTGGAAGGAGGGATGAGGGGGAGATGCCAAGGTGAGTGTCTTGTGAGGAATTTGGCCAGAAGTGTCCCTCAGCTCTCAGGACTCATCTTTCTGGAGGTTTTTTTTTTTTAATAATAAACTTTATTTTTTTAGAGCAGTTTTAGTTCCCAAAAAAATTGAGCAGAAAGTTCAGAGAATTCTCATATACCCTCTGTCCCCACTCACACACAACCTCCCCTACTGGGGACACCCTGCACCAGAGTGGTACAATTGTTACAACTGATGAAACTACACTGACACCTCATCATCACCCAGAGTCCATAATTTACATTAGGGCTCACTATGGGTTCAGACAAATGTATAATGACATGTACCCACCATTGTAGTATCAGACAGAGTAGTTTCACTGCCCTAGAATTCCCCTGTGTTCTGCCTGTTTGTCCCTCCCTCCCCTCAACCCCTGATCCTTTTACTGTCTCTACAGTTTTGCTTTTCCAGAATGAGTTGGAATCATACAGTATGTAGCCTTTTCAGATTGGCTTCTTTCACCTAGTAATACACATTTAAGTTTCCTCCATGTCATTTCATGCCTTGATAGCCCATTTCTTTTCAGTGCTGAATAATATTCCATTGTCTGGATGTACCACAGTTTATTTATCCATTCACCTTTTGGAGGATGTCTTAGTTGTTTCCAAGTTTTGGCAGTTATGAATAAAGCTGCTATAAACATCTATGTGCAGGTTTTTGTGTGGGTATAAGTTTTCACATCATTTGGGTAAATACCAAGAAGCATGATTGCTGGATCAAATAGTAAGGGTATGTTTAGTTTTATAAGAAACTGCCAAACTGTCTTCCAAAGTGGCTGTAACATTTCACATTCCCACCAGCGATGAATGAGAGTTTCTGTTGCTCCATATCCTCACCAGCACTTGGTGGTGTCAGTGTTTTGGATTTTGGCATTCTAATAGGTGTGTAGTGATATCTCATTGTTTTAATTTGCAATTTCCTAGTGATATGATATTTAACACCTTTTTATATGCTTATTTTCCATTTATATATCTTCTTTGGTGAGATGTCTGTTCAGATGTTTTGCCCATTTTTTAATTGGGTAGTTCATTTTCTTATTGTTGAGTTTTATGTTATTTGTATATTTTGAATAACAGTCCTTTATCAAATGTGTCTTTTGCAAATATTTTCTCCCAGTCTGTGTCTTGTCTTCTCATTCTCTTGACATTGTCTTCTGCAGAGCAGAAGTTTTTAATTTTAATGAAGCCCAGCTTATGAGTTATTTCTTCCACAGATCATGTCTTTGGTGTTTTATCTAAAAAGTCATTGCCGTACCCAAGCTCAATTAGGTTTTCTCCTACGTTATCTTCTAGTTTTATAGTTTTGTGTTTTGCATGTACGTATGATCCATTTTGAGTTAATTTTTATGAAGGGTGTAAGGTCTGTGTCTATATTTGTTTTTTTGCATGTGTATGACAATCAGGTCATCTTCAAACAAAGTTTTATTTCTTCCTTTCCAATATATATACCTTTTATTTTATTTTCTTGTCTTATTGCATTTGCTAGGACTTCTAGTACAATGTTAAAAAACAGTTGTGAGAGGGGACACCTTTGCCTTGTTTCTGATCTTAGCAGGAAAGCTGCAAGTTTCTCACCATTAGGTAAAATGCTGTAGGTTTTCTGTAGATGTTCTTTATCAAGTTGAGGAAGTTTTCCTCTGTTCCTAATTTGCTGAGAGTTTTTACTAAGAATGTGTGTTGGATTTTGTCAAATGCTTTTTCTGCATTTATTTATATGATCCTGTGGTTTTTCTTCTTTAACAGTTGATGTGATGGATTACATTAATTGATTTTCAAAAGTTGCATCAGCTTTGCATTCCTGGGATAAATCCCTCTTGGTTGTGATGTATAATTCTTTTTATACATTGTTGGATTCAATTTGCTAATATTTTGTTGAAGATATTAGCATCTATGTTCATGAGAGATATTGATCTGTAGTTTTCTTTCCTGGTAATGTCTTTTTCTGGTTTTGGTATTAGGGTAATGCTGGCCTTACAGAATGAGTCAGAACATATTCCTTTGGCTTATATCATCTGGAAGAAATGATAGAGAATTGGTATAATTTCTTCCTTAAATGTTTGGTAGAATTCACCAGTGAACCCATCTGGGCCTGATGCTTTCTGTGTTGGAAGGTTGTTAGTTATTAACTTAATTTCTTTAATAGATATAGGTTTATTCATACTGTCTATTTCTTTGTGTGTGAGCTTTGGCAGATTGTCTCTTTTGAGGAATTGGTACATTTCATCTAGCATCTAGGTTATCAAATTTGTGGGCATAGAGTCATTTATAATATTCCTTTATTATCCTTTGGATGTCCATGAGATCTGTAGTGATGTCCCCTCTTTCATTTCTGATATTAGTAATTTGTGTCTTTTCTCCTTATTTTTTAGTTAGCCTAGCTACAATTTTACTGATTTTATTGATCTTTTCAAAGACCTAGCTTTTGGTTTTGTTGATTTTCTCTTGATTTCCTGCTTTCAATTTCATTGATTTCTGTTCTAGTTTTTATTATTTTAATTCTGCTTACTTTGGGTTAAATTTGCTCTTCTTTTTCTAGTTTCCTAAGGTAGAAGCTTAAATTATTGATTTTAGGTCAGTTGCAGTGGCTCACGCCTGTTATCCCAACATTTTGGGATGCTGAGGCCAGAGGATCACTTGAGCCCAGGAGTTCAAGCTTACAGTGAGCTATGATCTTGCCACTGCACTCCAGCCTGGGTAACAGAGCAAGACCCTGTCTCTTAAAAAAAAAAAGTATTGATTTTAGATCTTTCTGTTTTTCTAAAATATGTATTCAATGGTATAAATTTCCCTCTAAGCACAGCTTTCACTGCATCCCGCAAATTTTAAACAAGTTGTATTTTCATCTTCATTTAATTCAAAATATTTTTAAATTTCTCTAGAGATTTCTTCTTTGACCCATGTATTATTTAGAAGTGTGTTGTTTAATTTCCAAGTATTTTGGAGTTTTCAAAATAGCTATCTTTATGTCGTTGATTTCTAGTTTAATTCCACTGTGATCTGAGAGCAGACATTGTATGATTTCTATTCTTTTAAAATCATTAAGGTTTCCTGGACTAGTTTTTTAAATGTGATAGGTGATGCCAGGTGCAGTGGCAAGTGCCTGTAGTCCCAGCTACTCGGGAGGCTGAGGTGGGAGGATCACTTGAGCCCAGGAGTTTAAGACCAGCATGGGCAACATAGGGAGATCCCCATCTCTAAAAAATAAAATGTGGTCGGCTGGACTCTGCCCTCCTACCCTCTGGCTTCGGGACCCTGGGGCCTGCTTCTCCCTCTGGGCCTCTGCCATCCTGACTTAGCATCCAAAGTGGAGTCGCAAATTCAGATGCCTTAAGGAAGGCAGAATCTCAAAAGAATAAAGCAATAGGTGCCCCAGTAGGGAGAAGTGGGCCTATGGTTAGGGAGAGAGTGCGCCTCCTGGCAAAAGATGTTACAATCCACCACAGTCTGTGGCACTGGACCAGCCTAAGAGCCTATGACTCTGCCTTTCAGGCAGCAGAAGGCAGAAGACCAAGAGATCCCCATCGACACAGAGAACTTACAGGTGATCAGGGCTGGAGGAGGGTCCCTTTCCCTCACCTGGGGTGGGGGGAATTACTGCCCCAGCCCTACCCCCAGAATACTCTGGACAGAGGGCTGCAGGTGCAGCTTCTTTTGGAGGATCCTGGGAGGAGGTGGAACTGCACACCCACAGGCCTGGTCCCAGGTCTCCTGGAGTCTGAGCACTCAAATGGGCTGGGCCCCTCTGCCCTGTCTTCTCCCTGCCTCTAAGGCCTCCACAGAAGCCTCGAAGGCTGCTCACACGAGATCTAGATGAGGAGCAGGTCGGTAGGATGCAGAAAGGGAGGCTGCGGCTGCATACTGCCCAGCTGACCCAGATGGAGCCAGCAGCAGCCATGGCCAGGAAGACTGAACAGACCACACGGAGGGCAAGGGAATTCAAGGGCCCAGTAGCTACGCATTCAGCACAGTCAGGCCCAGATGCCAGTTCTCAGAGGTGAGCGCAGGGACTGGAAGCCAGGCCTGGGGTGCTAGGTTTGGGGTAAGGCCTGCCTGGCCCTGGCATCTCTCTGCAGCAGGTGCACAGGCCTTTCCAACCTCTTCCTCCTACAGCAGCTTGACAGATGAGAACCTGCTGCCCCTGACATCCCGGCAGCTGGCAGGTGAGGGCCCTGGGGCTGGGAGTAGGGAAGAAAATTAGGGGGGTGCTCAGGGCAGAACTGAGGGGTTGCCTTCCCTGAGGCTGGGATCATTACAAAAAGCCATTGTTTGTAACCTTTCCTCCATGCTTGTCTAATCCATCTCTACAACCCCTAGGGCTCACAAATGTGCAAGGCCCCAGAGACCTGTGTGTGTGTGTGTGTAAAGGAGGGAGGGAAACAAAAGAAAACTAGAAAACTAGATGGATTGGGGATAGGTGAATGAAGGTATTTGGCTGGATGGACAGATGGATGAACATGATGGAAAGGAGGGAGAGGGGAAGAAGGAGAAAGGATGGGAAAAATATCTGAGTTCTCCTGTCCCACAGGAATCTGGGGCTGTTGGAAGTAAAGACAGAAGAAACCACTGCCCCAATGCTCCCCAAAGATCAAGTCCTGATATTGGCAGGGGTCCCTCAAAGCAGAATCATTTTATTCTTCATCAACAATTTTCAGTGCCTGCTACATGCCAGGCACCAGCAGGGCTCCAGAGCACTGTAGCTTCAGAGCCAGACTGCCAGGTGTGACCCTGGACATGAGCTTTGAATGTTTTTCATACAAACATGAGGATTAAACAGGCACTTCACGTGCACAAACACACAGCAGCCACTGCTACTCTTTACATTAAAAGTTATGATACCCAGGGGGTTGAAATGACCCAAGTAGTCAGTCCCACCTGAGCAAGACTGGGCAGCTCTCAGGGTTCCCATGTGGGCCATTCACCTTGCTGCCTGCCCCCCTCTCTACCCTCAGCCTTCCAGGATACTTTTAAACTGTTCAGCTCCAGCCCAACAGGCACTGTGGACATGCGCAGCATGAAAGTTGCCCTGCGCAGTGTGGGCATCCAGCTGAGTCCACAGGAGATGTGTGAGGCTCTGCAGCAGGCAGACCTGGATGGTGGGTGCCCCATCCCTGCCCTCTTGTCCTCTCCCACCTCTGGGCATTCTCCTAAAGAATGCCGCCCTGCCCACAAAATCCCTGGCCTTGTCCTAGTCTAAAGTTCTCTCTTCCAGGAAATCTGCCCTGATCAACATACCTATCCCATGGCCTATAAACATTGCTTCTGTGTTAATCCTCATCCTGATTTGGGGCTCCCTCAGGGCAAGGGCTATTTCTCCCCGACTCAAACTGGGGTCTACCCTTGGCTAGAGGCAGATCTGGATTCTCTAACACCTGGAACTGCTGACAAGTTCAGCATGTGCAGGGCAGGCCTTCTCCAGGGGCAGGCACCCATAGCACCCCCGCCTCTCTCTCTTCCCAGGTGACGGAATTGTGAGCTTCAAAGACTTCCTGGGTGTGCTCACTGACAACCACCGCTTGACTCAGTGCATGGGTGAGGGGCGAGGCTGGTGGGGCAGCAGTGGCCTGGCCTGGGGGAGGCCCCACCTCACTCTCCCCCATATTTTCTGCCCCCAGGCCAGGCGAGGAACAGCTGCGTCGGTGACCCTCAGGGCCTGCAGACTCTGTTCTTAGAAATGGTGTTCAAGCTGCTGCACCAGGGCTTTATGCCCTCCAAGTCGGTGCAGGAGTTGATGAGGTGGGCACAACCATACCCAGCTTCGGGACTCAGGATGGGAGGGGCAGACCCGTCCAGTGCAGGGAGCCCCCGATGTCCCTGCCCCAGGGAGGAAAGCTCTGAATTCTAAGTCAGTTTCCTGAGTCCCAACTGGCCGCAGGCCAAAAACAAGGGGCTCCCTGTCCCGCTTTGATTTTCCCCATTTGTGAGATGGAGAGGACTGGGGCGGCTCTGTCTGAGGCGGCCGCCCCACCTTTCTCCTCCAAGCTACTACTCCAAGAAGCAGCAGGCTCTGCGGCTGGGCCCAGGCTGGAGGGGCCGGTCCCGCAGCCATGGCCGCCCTGCGCACGCCCACGCGGACCTCACCTTCTTCTGCCAGGCCGCGCGCGTCGGTAGCCTCTCCAGCTCCGAGCTGGAGCGCTCGCTGCACAGGCTGTACAAAGCGGGTGCGCCCCCGGCTGGGCGAGGGTCTGGGCCGGGAACCCGCGGCAGGGGGGCTCCCCCAGTCACACACAACGCCCACCCCCGCCTCCGACTCCCCAGGACCCGCTCTCCGGGCCACCTCCTCCTCCGCCTCCTCCCGGGTGCCCGCCCCAGGTGCGCGCAGCCCCTACTCTCAGATCCCGAACCTGGAGGGGCGGACGCCGCCAGAACGCAGGACGCGGAGCCGAGCCTCGGGCCCCGACGTCCGACTCCCCAAGCCCTACCAGCCCGGCCGCCCCAAGCTCCCCCCCAACGTGGGGCGGCTCCGCCAAGGTGAGAGCTAGAGGGCGGGACATGCAGGTGAGGGGCGGGGCGGGGCGGACAGGGGCGGGGCAAAGAGATGGGGCCGGTGGGCGGGGCGGGGAACAATGTGGGCAGGACCGAAAGAAACGGGGACGCGGCGGGCGGAGGCGGGACGCGCGGAGACGTAAGCGGAGAGCGCCCCGGCGGGACTGGGGATTGGGCGGGGCAAAAGGACAGGCGGCGAGGTTCCCGGGCAGGACGTGGGCTGGCGCGGATGGGGCGGGGCAGCAGGAAGGCGGACGGAGGAGGAGCTCACCGCCACCCTCGGCACGCCGCCGCCGCCCTCGCGCAGGGTTGGCGGCCCAGCCGCTGGAGCGCGCGCGCTCCTGGAAGCTGGCTCCCTCCCCCGCAACTCTAGTGCAGAAGCAGGCCTTCTCCCCTTCGCCAGCCTGTCTGCAGAGACCTGCCATGAAGAGCTTATACAAGTAAAGCGTTTGCTGAGCGAAACAGGCTGCGCGTGGTGGGGGCGGGCACGGAGCGGACGCAGATCTTTTGCAAACATCTTTATTAATCTCGTATAAAAATAAGGTCCTTGGGGAGTCCTTGGGGCTGGGGGTTCGGGGATGAGGTGCACTTTATAAGTTACAGGCCAGGCTCCTGCTGAGGCTAAGTATGGCTATTTGGAGGGGAGGGGGTTTGCTGCAAGCAGCATCTGGGGGAAGGGGCCAGCGATGCCGCCCTCTGTGGCAAGAGGAGGATGCACCGGGCCATTTGAGGCCGGTCCGGGGCGGGGAACAGCGGAGGAGGGCGCTGCCCGGCCCAGCCGAGCTGAGTACCACCTTCCTTGGGCCCTAGCCTGCCCAGGGCCCCAACCCCCCTGCAGAATCCACCTGCGGATATAGAGGCTACAGCGAGAGGTCAGAGGTGACCTGCAGCGGGGGGCCCGGGGGGCGCCGGCGGGCACTTCGGCGGCCTGTGTCTGCACGGATGTAGGGCTGGTTCCGCAGATCTAGCAGCCAAAGGAGACACATTTACCCTTCAGGAGTCTGCCCAGAGCTGGGACCTCGACTCCAGGGCACAGGCTCACTCTTCTAAGTTTGTGTGCATGAGGGGGCACTGTTTGTTTGCCAGACCCCCCTGAAACACATCCCAGCCATGCACTGGCCCAGGAGAGGGCAGCATGACCCAGTCCCCCCAAGGGTCCCCGGGCAGGGTGGGATCAGAGGCCAGGCCATCCGGGTACCTGGGGGGCTAGAGGGGCATCTCCTCTCCCAGGCTGGCCTCACAGAGGAGCCGGGATGTCCGCTTGCCAGTGCGGGCCGTGAAGGGCACCGTCTTGAGCACTGAGGGTGGGGGCGGGGGGGAGGCAGAGAAAGGAAAAAGGAAAGAAAAACGGAAAAGGTAGCAAGAGACAGTAAGGCAGTCGGACCCCTGGGCCCCTGTTCAGACAGAGGACAGCACAGAAGGACAGACTGAGGAGAACACCGAGGCCTGGCCAAGCCCTCACCCGTGATGATGTCTTCAATGGCCCCGTCACGGTCACTCTCATAGATAAGTGGCTCCTTCTGCTGCTTCCGTTTCAGCTCGGAGATGAGGTCCATCTGTTGTCGCCGGGCCTTGGGTGGGGACTGGTGGGGATGAATAGCTCCAGCGCCGAGATTCCCCCCAACCCCGCCAAACCCTAGAACATCTGCCTAGTCCCCCCCAGCAAGGACAGCTGGTTTGAGCAGAAGGAACCCATTCCCATCCCAGGCTCCTGGGTCACCGTCCTTGCCTTGGGCAGGGTCTGTCCATAACAGTGAGGGTGTGAGGTTGTGCCAGAGGGCGATGAGGATACCACCAATCCCTGTATCCCAGGACCAAGCTCAGGGGCAGCTACTTACCTTGGGTGCTGGGGACTCCCCTTTGCCCGGGGTGTCGGTGCCTGCCTCCTGGGCAGCTGCTTCTTTCTTCCACTGTTCCACCTCCTGCTCAGCTTTCTGAGGGCCGAGGCAGTCTCCATGAGGGCAGCCCTCCCTACTTCTCCATCCCTCCCCCTAGACAGAAGCAACCCCCACCCTGCCACCGCCCAGTGAAGAGGCTTCAATATCCTGCAGGGCTTCCAGCCCTCCCCCAGACACACATACCTTGTAGGCCTTGATGAAGCGGCTAAAGAGGGAAAAGAACAGGCTCGGGGACGTGGTCTTGGGGTTCTCTCCAAAGTACTCCACCACAGACTCGTAGGCCTCCTGCAGACACAGCCTGTCAGCCCCACAGCACAGATCCCTTATAGCCTGTACCCCTCAGGACACTGGCCACCCATCTCTGCTCCTCCAGGCAGTGGCCCCTCATTCCTGCTCCATCCCCCCAAGGAGTCCCAGCTGTGGTCACACCCCTGCAAGTTTGGCTACACACCCCCACCTAGTCCTTCAGTGGCAAATACTTCTTCCCCCAGCCCAGCCTCCCCACCTCCAGGGCCGGGCCAGTCCCAGCCCACCTGAGCGGTCTTGCTGTCTGCCAGCAGCTTGTCCATGGTGGGTGAGTTGGCCCTCAGGAATTCCTTGAGCACCACACAGTCATCCTGCCGCACAAACTCCCGCTGTGTCAACTCCAGGCCTCGCTGCAGAGAGCGCACATCCCCCAGGACACTGTCCAGGGACACTGGGTGGGGATGGGGCAGTACAGAGTCAGGGAATCACAGAGGCAGCACTCTCACCCAGTTACATCTTGTAGTCCCCTACCTCTTCCCCAAACCACACCAGCCCTGTCCTGAATCCCTCCCCGCAACACCCCTCTGGAGGACCTAGATGCCCCATACCTGAGCCCGCCTTGTCCAGGAAGTGCAGGTCACTGTGGAAGCCTGCGAGCTGTGGGTACTTCTCAGCAATGACCTTCACCAGGTAGTGCAGCAGCGTTTGCTTGCGGTCAGTAGACTTCATCTCCAACAGCTGCATGAGGACCTGTTGTAAGCCACAGGCCACCAGCCAGCCCTCAGCCCCCAGGCCAGGGACCCCTCCTCACCGCATCCAGACTCTGCAGCCGGAAGCCATAGGCTGCTCCACGCTTGCTGCTGTTCATGTAGTTGCCAAAGGCCAGGACGATCTGGGAGAGGCCAGGGAGAAAGACTCAACAGTGTGCTAGGGCTGGGAAACCCCTGCAGTATATATTGCACAAGGAGAAAATGTGCCAAAAAGCAAGGCCCAAACACTCAGCACCCCCATTCAACTCCTGCATGGACCCCTCAGGTCCATAACACACAGATATGTGTGTGTACATGTCTCACACATATGCGCAGTTAACACCATGGGCACACCTAATTTCGTCCTCTGTTAGTCCGACCCAAAACTGTGTTGCCAACATCCCCTCCTAGGCTGTGGGGTCATTGCTTTTCTAACAGCTATTTCCACTGGTTCCCGAATGTTCCACTGAGCAGGTGTGGTTGCTCTGCCCCTCCAGAGCAATCCCCAGGGGGCTGAGCCTTTGGTCAGGGTCCCAGGTGAGCTGTTACAGATATGGCAGCAGGAGCCCATCCCATCCCCACCCCCACCCCCACCCCCACCCTTAGCTTTGTCCTTCTGAGCATGTTCTTGAGTGCGATGCCGGAACATTATCTTTTGTTGCATTGTAGGTGGGTGGGGCCTGGGTCTCCCTCTCACACCACCCAGAACAGGCAAGGTGGGCCCCACCTTCTGGACCCTTGCCCTGGGCTCTCACCTCCAGGATCTGGCGAAGCTTGTCTGAGGACTTGACGGACATTGAGGCTGCAATGATGGCGTTCAGTTGCTGGGGGTGGGATGGAGGAGGTAAGGGAAGTTGGGGCCTCTCCCATCAGGAGGCTCAAGTACTCCCAGATGCTGGGTTGGAGCCCAGGCTGCTGCCTCCCCATCCCCAGCCCCAGCCACATGGCCCTGTCCACCCCATCCACACCGGCATGAGCAGCTGGGCTGTGTCCGGGAAGTTGCCCAGGAAGGTGAGCGTGGCCATGCGCTCAGGCAGGCGTGGGATGCGGCTGAAGCGCAGCATGAAGCGGTCCTCCTCTGACAGCTCCTCCACCCGCTGCTGCTCCCGCTCAAAGCGGGCAATGAGGCTGCGCTCATACTCCGTAGGCAGGAAGCGAGTCAACAGCTCCAGGAAGTCCAGGCCTAGAGCCTGCAGGTCATATCTGTGTGTGGGAGGGGAGGGAAGAGTGGGTCTCACCCATACCCACCAGTCCTGAAAGCAGGACTCCTCCGCACCCCCCACCCCAACTGAATAAATGAACTTCAATACTTTCTATTTGCTGACTGCATCAGAGAACAAGAGGTAGGAGTCCAGGGAAATTGGGAGCTGAGAAGCCCAGGTCTCCATCATACATTGGTGGCAGATGCCCAGCTGTATAAATCCCTCAGCCTGAGTGCCCACAGCTGGGCAACGAGGCAGGGAGGGAGTGGGGACATCCTAGTTGGGGCATGGACTGAGCATATGGCCTCAGTTTTCTCAGCCTGAAAATGGGGACAAGGTTCCCTGCCAGGGTTGGTATGAAGCTTGATGAAGAGTCCACAGTTGGGGCTCTTGTACTAGGATCTGCCTGATGACCCCAACCTAGCAGAGCGGCTGGGCTGCCCACAAGCCCAGGGCAGGGATACTCACGCCTCGATGGCCTGGCAGATGCGGTCGGCCCCCAGGTTGCCCTTGCGCAGGGTGATGGCCAGGTTCTTGGCCCGGTTGGCCTCAATGAGTGTTGCCTTGCTGGGGGCCTTCTGGGCTGCCTTCCCCTTGAGAGCACTGAGGTCCAGGCTGGGGCCTTGGGACTTGGTCTTGAACTGCTCCTCAAAGTCACTCATGTCCAGCTCCTGAGGGTGCAGGGAGAGGAGGTGGGGCTGGGTGGGGCCAAGGTCTGGCACACTCCTGGCTAAACACTGTGCTCTGGGGCTAGAGCCACCAATCTGGCCCTGATCAGGCCACCAGCAGAGAAACAAACCAGTGACCCAGCTTGACCACAGGCCCTGATGGGAGATGCAGGGGAAGCACAGGGAGCATGGAGGAGGAGGATGACAATGACCACCCAACCCAGGGGACCCATACTTGGGGCCACTGAAGCTGAAGGAAATGCTGAGCCTGCCAGAAGTAAAAGGGAGAAAGGAAAGAGCGTTGCAGGCAGAGGGAACAGTGGGAGCCAAGAGAACTGAAAGTGCAGTCAGGAGGGTGAGGCCCTGGTTGTGTGTGGCCCTCCGCAGGCATGGAGGGGAAGGCCTCCGGGGGGTCAGGGTACTGCCTACTAGACGCACCAACCCGGTTTGGCTTAATGCCCATCCCTGGGCCTCCAGTCCTCATCTATGAAGTGGGGAGCAGGAGATGACCACCCCCAGCACCCAGCATGGTCAGGCAAGTCCTCTTTCCTCTGGTGCCCACACAGGGAGCAACGCAGGGCCACACTCACCTGCAGCACCTTCTCATCATTGAGCTCTGTGAAGACGGTGCCGGTGATCTGGCTGGGTTTCAGGGCCACCCAGTTCAAGAGTGGCATTCGGAATTTAGTCTGGATGGGTTTCTTGGCCTTCACTCCTGGGACATGGAGGGAGTGGTGAGCACTAGGGGCGTTAGGGGACCAGGCCCCAGCGAGCATGACAGGGCCCAGCATGACAGGGCCAGCAGGTGGCAGGAGGAGGCCCCCAAACAGAGGGCCCCCCCGGAGAACACTGAGGCTGATGCCTCTCCATCTCCCCCGTCCTGGGCCCGAGGCGGTCCACTCCACTCACCTGGGCCCAACTCTTGCCAGGGCCCTCCAGGGGCATCAGAGGGACCTCCCGGAGGCGGTGGGGGTGGCGGAGGCACCGGCCCGTCAGTGCCAGGCGGCGGTGGCGGTGGCGGTGGCGGTGGCGGCGGGGGTGGGGGCGGCAGGTCTCCAGGAAGCGGTGGCGCGGGCGGGGGCTCTGGGCTGCCTGGGAGGGGTGGGGCCAGTGGGGGCGCCAGGGGCGTGGCTTCCTGCCGGGAGGGGAGTCCGGGCAGTGGGGGCGGCGGAGGTGGCGGTGGCGGTGCGGCTCCGGGGACCGGCTCTGCCGCAGGTGGGAGACCTGAGCCCAGCCAGGGTGGGGTTGGGGGAGGGGGTGTGTCAACTTGAAGGCTTGGGTGGTCTTTCTCCGCCTCCCCACCCTACGCCCTACGCATGCGCCCCTACCTGAGCCACGCCCACAACCCAAATGTGCCCCGACCGACTCAGATGCCCCCCAGGCGGCCCCTGCAGGCCCTGGTCTCCGCCCCCCAGCTGGACGCTCCGGCGCACCTGGGCTGGGGGAGCCCGTGGGCACCCCCGGAGTTGGAGCATCACTACCGCTCGGAGTTGCCACGGTGACCGGGAGGATTTCGATGGAGACTGCATCCCCGGGCCCCCGCAGGATACGGATTAATCCCTTCTCCTCCAGCTCCTCCACCTTCAGCTCTAAGGCGGAGGGCCGAGCCGGGGCCGGGGGAGGCACTTTCTCAGGCTCGGGGGCATGTCTGGAGGCGCCCATGGCCGTCGATTCGCTGAAGCGCTCCTGAGGGCCCCAGGGGAGGGGTCAGTGCCCACCAGCAGGCTCCCTGGCACAGAGCCCCCATCCTCTTCCCGGGGTGGAGACGTCAAGCCCAGAAGCCCCAGCTGGCCGGTCCTTGGGAGCCCCGCCCCTCCCCCCGGCCCAACCCACTCCCACAGCCTCACCCGCAGGGTCTCCAACTCCTTGCGAGCCTGGCTTAGCTGTTTTTCCAGTTCTGCGATCTTGGCCATGGATTCGTTCTCCGCGTCCCGAAGCCGCTCTGTCAGCTGTGGCACCAGCACATGGTGAGCTACCACCCGCGGCCGGGCACTGGCACCGCCGGTGAGGGGGCGGCATCAGGCTGCCTGCCTGGAGGACTGGAGGAGGCTCCCACATCCGCTCAGCCCAGGGTGCCAAGGGTGGGCTGAGCCCGGCGCTCGAACCCAAGCAAATGAGGAGGGGAAGCCTAGGCACCACTGACGAGGGAGGTGGAGGGGAGGAGACTGAGCTGGGAGGGGCCCCAGGCTCCCGGTTCACCCATGTCTGGGCCTGGGGTCTGAGCCTCGGTAGATGGGGGCCCTGCCTTCCTCCTAAGTCACACACAGTGAAGGAGCTCACTGAAC
The DNA here is from genome assembly GCA_023783475.1 of Daubentonia madagascariensis. Classification (NCBI taxonomy): domain Eukaryota; kingdom Metazoa; phylum Chordata; class Mammalia; order Primates; family Daubentoniidae; genus Daubentonia; species Daubentonia madagascariensis. The sequence goes on from JAKFHU010000487.1 coordinate 18,214,433, forward strand.
ACTCACTGAGAAGGATACAAAGAATTAAGGATTTGGATTCAGGCCAAACTCAGGGGCCAGGCAGACAGCCACCCCCAACTCACACCTAGAACAGTGTCTGTAGCCCAGTTCCTGATGCCAGTGAGTGTCCTGTGGGCCTACTCTGTGCTGGGCTGGGTTCAAGACCAGCTCTCACCAGCGCCACCTGCTCCTGCAGCTCCTCCATGTGCTCCAGCACAGCATTCTTGGTCTCTGTGTCCTCCAGCAATGCTCCCACATCAAAAACATTGTCCAGATATGCCTGAATCTGCACCTGCAGCTTGTCACTCTCCGTGAGCCGAAGCCTCTGTCCCCCAGAAGGAAGGAGCCGGGTGATGCCCAGGGTTGGGGGGGGGTCTTTCCAACCCCCACCACCACTGGGACCCAGAGGAAGGGGCCTAAGCCCTAGCCTGCTTTTTAAATTTTTTATTGAGATACAATTCACATACCATAAAAATTCACTGTTTTAAAGTTGACAATTCAGTAGTTCTTAGTATATTCATGAGGTTGTACAACCATCACTACTATCTAATTCCAGAACATTTTTATCACCCCAAAAGAAACTCCACACCTATTAGCAGACACTGCCCATTCTCTCCTCCCCCAGTTCCTGACAACCACTAATCTACTTTCTGTCTCCATGGATTTACCCATTCTGGGCATTTCATATAAAGGAATCATATAATATGTGATTATATGTTTCACTTAGCATAATGTCTTCAAGGCTCATCCATGTTGTAGCATGTATCAGTACTTCATTCCTTTTTTATGGTTGAATAATATTCCATCGTATAGATAGACCACCCTAGTCTTCTCTCTACCCTTTATTAATCCTGGCTTTCAAACATCCAGTCCCAAAGGCCCCGTTTCTCCAGGAAACCTCCCAAAGGACTCAGGGAAGGAGCTGCAGTTTCTCTGCTCAGGCTGGGCCAGGAAGCACCAAGCTGCTCCACCCCCCTTCCCCAGGGCAGGGAACTCCTCCATGACCTGGACGCATTCACCATGAGCCAGCCAGCGCCTACTTCCACCCAGTGTCTCTGGGCTCCCATTACAAGCTAGAGTCAGAGCACCTCTCTGAGGCTGGCGCTCCCACAGCCAGACCCAAGGGCCACCTTGAACCTGTTCTGGTGCCTGCCAAAACAGCTCCGTGGACTGGGGCTGTTATGTGCCAGGCATTGTTCTGCACATTTAGAGTCATTATTATCTTCTATGATTCTCCTATTTGACAGATTATAAAACTGAGACTCAGAGAAAGGAAGAAATCTACCCAAGGTCACATGGCTAGGAAGTGACAGAGCCAGGATTTGAACCCAGGTCTGCCTGACCCCAATACCTATGCTGCTAGCCACTCACCCATACTCTGCAGTGGGCATGTGGTTAGGTCTGGGAGAGGGCAGGGCTTACCTCCAAGTACAGGTCCAGGCCCAGGTGGGTGAACTCATATTGCAGGAAGACACGGAAGTTCATGTTCTCCACCGAGTGTACCACAATGTTGATGAATTGCATGCAGGCCACCTGGGGGCCAGGGACATGAGCAGGTCTATGATCCTCTAGGTGGGGGGTTCTCAGTGCCTTCCACCCACCATGTATGCCCAAGTCTCCCTCCCTCTCCACAGTTCTCACTCCACTAACCCAGCTTTGTCCCCACCAGTATTTCACCTCCATGGCCCCTCAGTCCAACCTGCCCCCAACTTTTGTCCTTCCCCCACTGACCACTCAGTCCTCACACTTTGCTGGGGCAGAGTCCAGAGCCTAGACACCTGGGCCCCTACCTGCTCCCTGCACCCAAGAGGGCTTGGCCCAGGCTTCAGCCCGCTGGGCTCCGGAGCTCACCATGAAGTCGATGTTGCTGTCCTCATTCCGGAAATATTCCATCAGCTTTTCAAAGCGGTGCTGCTCCCCACACACCTGGGTTGGGGGGAATGGCTCTCACTGAGGCCCCAGTGACACACGTCCTAAGCCATCTTCTGGCTGCCACCCTTGTGCCTCTCTACAGGCTCCTCTCCAGTTAAATCCAAGTCAGGCCATGTCACTCTTGTGCTGAAAGTCTCCTCCCACAACCTTCCCCCTCACTTACTCCACTGTGGCCACACTGGCATGCTGGCAGCTCCCACCTCAGGGCCTTTGTATTTGCTGTTCCAACCCCCTGGCATGCTCTCACTCCCACGCTAAGCCCCTCGGTTCCCTCACAGCTTTGCTCAATCTCACCTGCTCAATGAGGCCTTCCTGACTGCCCTGCAACCAGTTCCCCCTCCCCCTAGATCATCCCTGACTTTTTTTACCATAGCATTTATCATTTCCTAATACACTATGTAATTTGTTCATTTATTGTTTATTTTGTCTTTCCCTGCCTTCTTTGTTTCCTTTGTTCAAGGCTATGTCCCAAGTGCCCAGTCCTGTGCCTGTAGTAGGCACTCAATAAATATTAAAGGAATCAATGAGCATCTCCTGTCTTATGCATCATATTCCCACACATCTACTGCCTGCAAGCCTATGAACCAGAGTCAGCAACCCCAGGATGTGTAGGCCAAGTCCAGTTTGGATCTGGCAAGGCTGAAAGTCAGAGGTTCAGCAGATCCCTGCAGTTGTCCCTGTCGCCCCAGGCAGTGCCCCTATCTGACCCTGCACCTTCCTTTCAGAACTTCCCCATACCAGGTTATCCTCTGGGTTCCCCAAAAGCCCACCCAATGTCCCCAGCTGCCTCCAGCAGAGGCCACAACTGCCAGCAAGAGGACTCCCAGCAACACCGTAGGGGCAAGTATAGGTTTGGGTGAGGGGCTCCAGTACCTCCTTAAAGTTGTCAAAGGCTGCAAGGATGATGTCATGTCCTCCCCGTACCAGGCACACAGCCGCCAGCAGCTCCAGCACCAGAGCCTTGGTTCTGAGGAGAGAAGGAGCAGGTTGTCCCTTGAGAACAGGCAGGCCCCACAGCAAGGGTGGGTGTGGGCCTGGCTAGGAGGAGGACAAGGGAGCTGACGGTGGGAGTGGAATGAGCCTGGGCAGTGGTCCTGAGAATTGAGGGACAGAGTAGACAAGAGCTAAACAGAAGAAGGGTCTAGATGTCAAGAAAGGTTGGGAGTGTGGACCTCACCTGGGGTTCTTGTTGTTGAGGCTCAGAGCGATCTCATTGACACAGGCTGGGTGGTTCATGACAAGGCTGAAGCCGGACTGGTAAGAGAGGAGAGGTGAATGCCTCCAGGCAGGCCCCCGGGGCTGCCAGCACCCTCCTCCCCAGCACCTCCAGCATAGTCAGTGCCATGCCATTCTAGTCTCTAACTGCCCTTGAGTTTAGGAAGTTCTTCTTCATATCCAACCACAACCTCTTCTGTGGCAGCCAAAGCCTAGCCCTGTCCCTCTTTTTAAATATCTTTGTTTTTTCAAAAGCCAGTGTCAGGTACCTTGGATGCAGTGAGTCCTTAAAGGCTGGCTAAGAGAGGGAGGACCCCACTTCACCAAGCAGCCCTCCAAACAAAATAACCCAGGGGCTGTTCTCCTCTGGGCTCGCTATCCAGCCTTTCTTGGTAGGTGTGTTTAAGTCCCCATGTGAGGCACATCCATGCCCCAGTGTGTCCAGGGGTACTCAAGGGGACCTGAAAAGGAGGCAGCAAAAATATGGGCTTCCCCCCAAGACTCCCCAGCCTCAAGAGCCTGAGCTCGGTGCTCCCCAGTGGGGCCGGGGTGAAAAGATAGTTGGCTGCAGAACCTCAGCAGCTTGTGTAGCCCCCAGTGAGGACAGACCCCACTCCCTGGGCCCCCCAGTCCCACGCCCACAGGCTGACCTGGTAATTCATTATGGCACGCAAGCACATGATGCAGACATGGACATCGTCCTTCTGGCTGACGATGCGGGAATTCCGCAAGGCCTTCCTGCTGTGGGCCGGGGTCAGCCTGGGTGGGGTGTGGAGGAGGCAGCAGGGGTCAGAGTCCCAATCCCCAGCTCCCATTTCCCCCACTACTCAGATGGCCTCTGGGGTAAGAGGGGGCACATCTGGAACCTCAGGCCACTGCTTCCCATCTACCCGACCAAAGAGGCCAGCTGAGGGCAGGCAGGATTCCTCAGTCCCTAGGCCTGGGGTCTGGCATGCCGAGGGAGGTGGGAGGAGGGTCACGGAAGCAAAGAGCCTTAACAGCAACTTGGCGGGGGCAGAGAGCTTATAAAGGAAAAAAAAATAGCCAAAGCTTGGAAACAGCCGTGCAAAGGACCTCCACTAGGTGGCGCTCGCGGCCACTTGGGCCCACCTTCCACGTGAGAGGCAGATTCTGGATTCAGACTGCCCTGCTGCAAGAACATCCCAGCTGGCCATTTACTAGATGAGTTACTCAATCTCCCTATGACTCACTTTCCTTATTTGTAACATAGGAATGGTAATAATAGTACCTTCCTGTTAGGGTTGTTGGGACTATGAAATGAGCTTAGAACAGTGCCTGGCACATAGTAAGTGCTGTATGAGTGTGCTCAATTATTCTTTGCCAAAAAATTTGTGATGTTTTCATTGTTGCAGAACTGTTAACCGTGACTTCCACGTGTAGGTCCTCTTGACAATTCCATCACATTTCCAACAACACTGGGAGGCCCCGCCTCCACCCAGCCAGTCCCCCCCTCTGCCTGCCACCTCACTGTTTCCCATCTTTGCATAAATGTGCTGGAGTCTTTGCTCATGCTGTTCCTGCTGCCTGGAATGCACTTTGCTGCCCCCATTGCTGCCTAAAGCCCGTATCCATCTGTAACATAGAGTTCCAGGGTTATGTTTTCTGGGAAGCCTTCCTGATGCCCCAGGAAGTGGCCACCTCCCTTCCCAGAGCTCCCAGTCACACCTCCATGACAGCCTGTCACACTGAATTGTCCTCCACTAGACGTGGGCCCCCAAGGGCAGGGTGATCTGTCTCCTGGGCACCTGCCACACACCTAATACATAGTAAGTGCTAAAAAATGGTTGTTGAAGGAATAAATGCATGAATGAAGAAATAAACATATTGTGAGAGTTTGGGGCTTAATATGCAATTGGTCCCCTAGACCCAACGTGAGAAGCTGGGGGTCCACACAATGCTCTAGAGTCATCTACTTCCTTCTCCCTGCCTCCCAGCAGGAGCCCTACATTAGGATGGGGGGACCTATCCACAGCAGCTGAACCCAGGGGCGTCAGTTAAACACCTCATCCCCCCCGCCACCACCACCCCAGGGAGTCAGCCAGACATGCACCTGCCCCCAGGTGGCTACATACCGGGGAGATGGGGGGCACCTGGAGGCCGCATGGGAGAAAACAGGGGATTAGATGGGTACAAGAGGGGTCCCACCGACCCAGAAACCCCCTCCTTATCCCACACCCACCCAGATTCCAGCCTGTAGGTGCCCACCCCTGAAGGCTCCTTAACATGCTGGTGTCCCAAGCCTTGTGTGAGGCCCTTACTGATCCCAGATGCCTGGCTACCCCTCCCGCCCCTTACCCCACAGGCTGTGGGTGGGCTGACTAGATGCCACAGTGTGGGGGCTGAATTCTCCATTCTCTCACCACCCTGCCTTGGGGCCTACATACTTGACAGTAAGGTGGCGACTTCTGGGCATGGATGCAGGTGGACCCTTGCTGAGATCTTCCACTGACTGCTCCAGGGGCTTGTTCTTGTCTGAGTTGGAAGCCCCATTGTCTGTGCTCTCCATGTCATACCTGGGATGGGATGCAATGGGGCTGGAGGCCAACACTGCAGGGGGCCCTTAGAGGGGGCCAGAGGAAACTGCAGGGAAAGAGATCTGCACGAGAGACTAAGAAGAGGGAAAAGGAGGCTGTGTTCTTGGCACTGTGCTGATCACAGTGGTGGGAGAGGGGATGCCCCTCCCTGTCCAGGGCAGGCCTTCAGGAAGGGGCTTCACTCAGAGTCAAGTGCAGGGGTCCAGGGTGGGCTCAGGCTGTGCTGCTCGGACCTGGCCAGAGGAGTGGGTAAGGCACAGGGAGGCAGGGGACAAGGCTCTGAGGAGTGGCCTGAGGGCGGGGGCAGGGGACTTACGTGATGGAGCACTGGGCGAAGGCCAGGTACTCGAGGAGCACATCCAGGCCGCGGTTCTCTTCATTGAGGAACTCCTGCACCCACCTGCGGGGCACAGGGCTCCCTGAGTTCCAGCCAGGAAGGAGGTGCCACCCTGAGTGGGCCCCTGGGGTGCCCTTCCAACCCCAGAAGACCCAGTGATGCTAGAGGATGCTAGGGGACTCAGGCAGGACCCAATGCCCAGTCATGCCTCAAAGTGTAGGCCAGAGGATGGGCAGGAGATGGGGAGGGGAAGCTGTCTGGGACATCCCCAGGAGGTGGCCCACAGGCACAGCCCTGTGCCAGTAGCAGGGGCAGAAGGAAGGGGAAGCCCCAGAGGCTGTCTGGAGGAGGCAGAGCCTTCCTAGGCCCAGAGAGGGCAACCTGAGTTCTCACTTACCCAATGTGGTTTGTCCTCAAGGAGGTCTCCAGCTCCCGCAGCACCTGTGTGGACTCCTGAACTCGCCTCTTAAACTGGGGGCCGAGAACAGAGAAGTCTGGTGGGTGGGAGTCCAATCTCCCACAGGAACAGGCCTGCCAAGTCCTGAGGCAGCAGGCAGCAGCGTCCCCCACCCCCCCACTGACATGTGTGGCCTTTCACGTCTGGCCTCCTCCACCACCTCCACACACCTGTCCAGCAGAATAAGCACTCACAGGCTACATGTGCTCCCCTTACATAGACACACAGAGTGCACACACACCCCCAAACACAGGCACACAAGGTGTGCGCACACACACACACGAAGATGCAGGGTGCACACACACAAATACCCCCATACAGACATACAGCATACACACACACACACACATCCATACATGGGCACACAGGGTGCATACACATTCAAACATGAACATCCTGGGTACACACACATACACACACACATACCCCAAACACAAACACAAACATAGGGTACCCACACATCCATACATAAACATATGGGGTGCACACATGTACAGACACAGTTCAAGTACACACAAGTGTATCCATGTAAGCACGTACAGGACATACAGAGGAGCCTGTAAAAGTGCACACCCAGGGCACTCTCAGTGCCCTATAAACACACACACACACACATATACTCATACATGCACCTGCACAAGCCCACAGGAAAGTTTGTACACAGTTACTCCAGCAGCACAGAGCTTGGAAGGCACAGGGAAAAAGGGACAGATAAAAGAGGGGGACATATACCCCCAGGTTGGACATCCAATCAGCTGCTACCTTTCGGCTGACCCCACCAGTATCCAGGTAGTTCTTCAGCTTCTGGATGTAGGCTGCAGGGGGGTTCTTGACTTGAAACCGCTCCTGGGGAGAGGGAATGAGGTGTGCAGGGGACCAGCCAGAGCTATCCCAGGGCAAATAACCAGCCCTCATCCCCCTCAGCTCTGAGCTGGGGTCCCAGGCTATCTTAAGACACCTCTGAAATAGCAAAAGCATAAACCCAAACGCTCCAGCAAGCTACTTAAAAGACCCTAGCCCTAGGCTCAGCCTGCCCTTCCCATTGTGGCCTCCAGGCCACAGCCCTAGCACAGCCTTTTGGTGGAGGATGGTCAGTCCTGCCACAGGCCCAGCCCTGAGGGACTCGGTCTGGCCAGTAGGCGGCGCCCTCCCCAGACCAGAGCTGGGAGTTGCTCCTCCTGGGCAGGCTGAGGCCCCTTCCCCAGGATGCCAACGCCAGCTGTGCTGCTCCCCTGTGTGAATGTACTCCTCCCCTGTGCTCAGGGAGCAACTCCTAACTCCCCCACCCCACCCATGGGCAGAGGCAGGGACCACAGCAGAGGCCCCTACCCAGAGGGGCTCCCCCCTTCCCAACTCGGACCCCTCAGATGCACCCAGCCACCCCCTCAGCCTTTCACTTCTCCCAGGCCTCTGAGCCCACAGCCTCTGTGAAGCCAGGCCGGGCCCCTTCAGCAGAGACCCCTACCACAGCCCCAGAGCTTCTGGAGGTGGCTCCCCACCCTCTTCCCATGGCCCAGCCCCTCCCCCCAACCCCGGCTGCTGTCCAGCCAGCTCCTGCCATGCCCGTTCCATTAGCAGGAGGCGAAGGCCCAGCCTTGGCTCCCAGGGGAGGCTCCTAGCTCCCCAACCCCCAGCCCCCGCCTCCACAGCCTTGGTCTCAAAGGCAGCTCCTGCCTCCCTCCTTCCCTGAATCCCACAGCAGCCAGGCTCCACCCATCCTGGGAGTGGGTCCTCCCGTTGCCTTGCACAGACTGCAGCCCTAGCAGGTTGCAGGACAGGGGCAGCCGAGTGAGCCATGGAGGCGGCAGGCCCAGGCCCCTCACAGAGCACTGTGAGCCAGGGGCTGAACCTGTGGCCATGGGGAGTTGCTGGTTGACCACAGCTCCTCTGGACCCAAGCTCTTCAGAGGGCAGAGCAAGCCCTGCTCATGACTCACAAGGCCTTTGGGGGGCCCATGTGCAAGAGAAGGGGACTCCAGAGTCCAGCAGATGGCCCAGCACCCTCCCCAGATGTTGCACTGGCCTCTGGGCAGGGTCTCAGCCCCACGGGCAGCATGGCAGTGTCCCTCTCCTGCCAGCCCCAGCCTGATCAAGGCAGGGCACCTGGAGGGCAGGAGGAAAGGGGTGGCTGAGCCCTCCTGGTACCCACCTGGTCACAGATGAGCTCCCACTTCTTCTCGTTGTCATACTGGCTCAGCAGCTGGACCTTGTCCAGGGGCAAGTTCATGCAGTTCTAGAGAGGAGAAGGTCAAAGCAAAGACCCCTGAGCCTGGGGCCCCAGCGTGAGGAGGAGGGGAGAATGTGTGTTTGCCAGGAACCCCCTAAGCTCCCTAGCAGGTGTGTCACCCTCTCACCCCGGGACATAAGTATCATCATCGAGGCCCAGAGAGGTGGAACACCTTTCTCAGGGCCCAACAGCTAGAAAGTGACACCAGGATTTGCATCTGAATCTGCCTGGGCTCTGCCCACCTCCCACACACACACACCGCCTCCCTGGCCTACCAGGTGTGGAGACAGACACGTGGGTTCTCAGCCTAACTTCCTGGGGACCTCAGACACTTCTGGGCTCTGTCTGCAATAAGCAGGCATCATCTCTTCCCCCATTCAGGTGGGAAGCTAATATGGGAGCCATCTCCAGCCAGGCCCAAGTATGGCCACGTGTGGCCAGTGGACAGTGTCCTATTCCCACATGGCACCAGACACCACATATACACAGACCAGGCCCAGGACACCAGTGTCTCACAAACAACAGAAAACACCTTGCAAGGAGGGCAGACAACAGCCACCTTCCCTGTCCCTCTCCTGCCCCCTCCCTCCTGGGGGAGAAAGCTGAGGAAGGAAGGAGATGGCTGGGGGAGCTGGGGCCAGCTGCATCAGCCAGGCGGGGAGCTCTGAGCAGGTGTGTCACAGCTGCAGGGGGGGAGACTTGGGGGCAGGTCACTCAGCCGCAAGCACTGGGGAGAACAGCCAGCATGCTCGGTCTGTGGTGCTCACAGCCCAGCTGGGACTCCCCTCAGGAGCTAAGAAAGGCCAGCAGACCTCTGTCTGGGTCCTCCTCCCCAGCCACAGACAACAAGGTGATGGTGTCCCTGTCACCACAGGGCAAGTGGAGGGCCCAGCCCAGGGGAATCAACCAGGTGTTGACAGCACCAGGGGCTTTCTGGACCCCAGGACTTGGAGTTTCTCCCTAATAGGCCCAAAAGATGAGGCCAGTTCACCCCAATTCAGTACAGCCCAGGTTTATTGAGGGCCTCCTATGTGCCAGGGCTTCAGGGAGCTCCAAGGTTAGCCAGGATCTCCGAGGAGGATGTGGGAGCCCCCAGGGAGCCCCAGCCCACAGTTGGGGAGGCTCCTGTCACCAGCCCTGGTGGTTCAGATGACACACACTCAGTCCTGTGGCTCTGAGGAGAGGCTACAGCTGGAGCAGAGCAGGAGCCACACCTACCCAAGATTCCTCAGCCAGCTTCCTCTCTGGGGTGCTGGGCCTAGTTCTAGGGCTCTGGCCAGACCTCACCCCAAAAATCACTGCCTTGGGTCAGCCCCAGACAACAGGAAGCTGGGTGCTCTCGCCCCCATTTCCTAAGCTTTCCGGCCAGGACCCACTTGAGAGGTGAAACTGCCTATCTGCCAGGCCCCCGCCTCGCCAGGGGTACGTCATCCCTCTCCCCCATTGCGAAAGCGAGCCCGGACGAGGAAACCACCGCTGTCTCATCAGGCCGCCCTCCCCCAACCCTTCAAGGGCCAGGACAGCTCCTGCTGCCATATGGGAGGGACTGCCCACTGTCCGGGAGTACAGAGAAGGCAAGGCCATGCTCCGTCTCCTCTGTCCGTCTGCCTGTCTCTGATCCATCGTCTGATGGATCTCTCTGAATCATCTCCACCCCACAGAGACAAAGGGTGGGGCTGGTGAGGTAGGGGAACAGGCGGAGGAGAAAGCAGGAAGCAGGAGACCTGCTGCAATGCCAGGGACGCTGGAGCCGTGGCCAGCACAGTGGAGGGAGATGCCGGCGGTGGGGGGCAGAGGCGGTTGGGAGGGGTTGAGGGTGAGCATCTGGGCCTCAGAGGGGACAGCTACTGCCCAGCACAGGTCTTTCCTGGTCCTCATCCACCCCGGGGACCTGTATGATTCTGGAATGGCACCAATGCCACTTCTAGAGGCAGTAACTAGTCATAACAACGACCCCAACAGTCATGGTAGCCAGCTCCGCCAGAATGCACACCACGCAGGGCACTGCTCTGAGCTATCATTACTGGCACCGTTATCATTCCCATCTACAGGTGCAAGCGCAGATTAGTTTAGTGACCTGCCCAAGGTTATGAAGCCAGTAAGAGGGGAGCTGGGCTGGCCTTGAGCCTACAGCTGACTCTGAGCCACCGCCCTCACTCCCCCAGGACAGCCCGTGGTCATTACCAGGAGAAGAAGCCTCTGTGGGGGCCTGATGCACCTGTCCAAACAGTGGCGGAGGGCAGGGTGCCCCATGCCCCTTCCCCACCTGGGCCTCCTCAGGCCCCCAGGCCCACATGCCAGCCTGCCAGACAGGCTAAATTTAGGCTCAGAAATCAGAAATAGCTCTGACAGTGCTGAGCACTAATTAGCAGCTGCTCCTCAGCTGTGGCTGTGCCCACCAAGGAGACGGGCACTCCAGGGAGTAGGAGAGGGGTCAGCAGATGCCACTCACTTGGGGTGGGGTGAGGCCACCCTAAAAAACAGGAACAGACCCCCCAGACCCAGGGCCTTCAGCAAGGAGGCAGCACCATGGGCTGGGGGCTGGGGAGCTGGGGACAAGCAGGAGGTTGGCTGACAGCACTCAAATGGGTCAGGAAAGGGCAGGCAGTGCCGGAGACACCTGCCTCCTAAGAGAGGCTGGCAGAGGGGCAGCTGTGTCGTGGAGCTCCCCAGCAGGATTCAGAAGACCCAGGCTCTGGGCCCAACTAGCCCTGCAGCTTCTTTGCCTTTTTGAGCCTCAACTTCCACATCCATAAAATGGACACACTCTCTTCTGCCTGACACTCACAGACGCCTGGGAGCACTCAGCAGGAAGCTGACCTCCAATGTAATAATACCCTTCAGTGACCCAACACCATGAAAAGGCATTTCACAGATGCAGGAATGGTGGGGGGAGTCCACAGAAGACCCTAAGCTGAGGGATTGTAGGGTGAACAGAAGTTTATGAAAACATCCAGAAAAACAGATGTGTCTCCAAGTCTTGGCCAAACACTAACTCACACTTCAGCCTACTTTCCCTGCTGCCCGTAGCACTTTGGGTCAGAAGAGGAGGGAGACAGGATTCATCTTTAGGGTGTGGTCAAGAAAAGGAACTGATTCCCTGAATCTTTCTATTAGAATGTGTGGGGACCATTCTCCTCCCTCATGGCCCTGGGTGTGGGACAGCCCCCAGCCCTGCAGGATCCAACCAGGACCACCCCCTCTCAGAGCTGACTTCTGAGGCCGTGTCCCAGGAGACTGAAGGGCTCCGTCCACATCTGGACACAGCCACACCCTAAAGTTTCACTTTCAGTTTGAGGGGAGTCTATGTCCCAGCCCACCTGCCCACCTTTCCCCATGGCCCCGCCCTCAAACCACAGGATGCCCCTGAACTTGGACACCAATCCCAGCCTCAGGCTAGCTCCATAGGAGTTCCTCAGTCCCAGGGGCCCAGAAGCCCAGTCTGTCCCCCAGCCCCAGCTTCTCTATTCCCCCATCCACTGCCCATCTCTATATGGTCTCAACCTTGGTTTTAGAGCTCTCAGTGGATCTCCAAAAACAATCAATTTTATCCACTTTTTAAAATTCCAGCATATAGATTTTCTGGAGCTCTTACAAGCAATCCAAGGCTTGGAGGAGGGCAGTGGTATGACCCAGCCCTAGGATCAGGTGCTGAGAACCCCAAAAAGCTAACAGCTTCTCCCACCAGGGTTCAAGGGTCCCCACAACAGAATCAAGGGCAAGCGGGGTGGGAGCCAGGACACCAGGCACTGCCCATACAATCCTGGCTGGCAGTAGAATAACAACAATGCCAACAAGAACAATAGCAATAATTGCTCCCCAGACACTTACTCGGTGCCAGGTGCCATTCTAAATGCTTTACATATATTAGCTCATTTAAACCGCAACAACGAGCTACAAAGTAGATACTGTTTCACAAATGGAAAACTCAGAGAGGTTGAGTTGTTTGCGCAGGTGACCTAGATAGCAGGCTGGTAAGAAGACTCAGTTTCCTTGGCACTGGGGGCAATGAGCACCACGGGTCCTGGCCCCCAGGGGTCTTCTGCAGACAGCTTGGCCCCAGGCCCCGTCTGAAGAACCAGGAACAGCCAGCCCCACTTCCTGCCACCCAGTACCCTATGCTTCCTGTTGTTGCCCACACTGAGCTCTTACTCACTGGGGAACCCCCCCCCAGCACACCCTCTCTCAGGGGGAAGTGGAGGCCTCCCCACCCCCTCCCCATGTGCACACTGCTACCGTTAGCACCACCGCTGCCCCACCCTCCAGGAGAGGTGGGACCTCCCTCTGGTGGTTTCCGGCCACCAGGCAGTTTTCAGTCTAGGCCCCACTGTTGCTGACCTGCATAATGGCAAGGAGGCTGCCTGGCCCACGCTGGCTAAAGATCTGGGGCTCCTCAGGACAGCACAGCAATCTTGGATGCTCTTGCTAGTAGAGGTGGTGGGATTGGGAGGCAGGGTCTAGGCTCTTTCACAGAGAAGGGGCCGGAGATTGAGAGGACCAGATCAGCTCTGACATCATCCCCTTCCTCGCGGCGGACAGCGTTTATTGAGCACTTGCTCTGTGCCAGGCATTGTGCTAAGCACTCTCTATAATCCCCTCAACAATCCGAGGAGGCTGGCATATACTATTGTTATTCTTTTTTCATAGGTAAGAAAAACCGAAAGCTCAGAGAAGTTAAGTAACTTGCCCAAAGTCACGCAGGTGGTAAGTGGCAAAGATGAAACTTGACCCCAAATGTCATGACCCCAAAGCCCAGGAAATTTCCTCGCCTTTCCCCTGAGTAACCCCTGCCCCCTCAAAGGCAGGGAGGCTCAAGTCACCTTCCAGGGCTCCATGTTCCCTGGAAAAATGAAGAAGTGGCCCCAAGAGCAGCCCACCTGCTCCTGCCCATCTCACCCAGCTCTGTGCCAACTGGCCCCAGATGTCACTGTGAATCATGCCCACCACATCCTTGGCTTTCCAGGGTTAGCATGTGCCAGCCCTGCCTGCTGGGAATGCTATCCCACAGCCTCTGCCCAGACCAACATCTGACCACATGGCCACAACCCCATTGGGATCCTCTGTGAGAGACACCCCAGGGGTGGGAGGGACAGGGCCTGGGTGACCCCCATGGCTACATGCCCCCAAACTTCATCTGCCCTGCCCCAGAGAAGGGGCCTGGCCAAGGAAGCCATGCCTCAGTTGCAGGCCCCCAGCTCATCACCACCAGCCCCAGAGGCAAAGGGGCCCCACTGGAAGCAGGACTCCCAGAGCCCGCACCCTGCTTGGGGCTGTCCTGACCTTCCCACACAGCCTGGCCAAGTACCCACCAGGTCCCTGGGCACAAGCTAAGAGCACCCATGAGGCAAATTCCTCTCCAAATGGCCTAGCCCCTTCTCAAATGCCAGCATCGCTCTCAGCCTCACACACAGCATCTCTGACACCTTCCCTTCATCCCTCTGTCCCAAGGTTGTAGGATTCTCCCTGCCAAGCAGATCAGGGGTATCCTGTGCCCAGCTGTAAGCATGGTACTCTGGCAGGCCTAGAAAGGCTGTCTTGTCATCCCAATCTCTGACCTGCATGCCTTGCAGGGGAAGGCACGAAGGGGCTGGAAGACACCCAGCCTTGGGCATGGGCGTAGGAGAGGCGAGAGCTTGGAGCCCGGCCGGCTGGTGTTCCCACCATCACACAGGCCCATGGATCTGGGCAGCCATAGCTCCTCCACTGTTGCTAAGGCAGCAGTCGGAAACCCTGGCTCAACCTGCTCTTTCTCCCCACCCCCATTTTAAACTGGGGGCACCCCCTCTCTCATAGACTTCTTGGAAAGGTGGCCCACCACCACCCACCCTTGCACGGGAGAAAGCCTCTCTGCACCTCCTGTCTGGCCGGATTCAGCTCTGGCCACGGCGGGAGAAGAGGTCAGATGGAGACCCACCTTGCAATAGCCATTGCCAGACCTGTGGGTTTAGCCAGATCTGTAGCCCTGGGCAGCCTCAGGCAGAAGCGAAGACTGTCACCCTGGGCAGGGCAGGGCTCATGCCCTTGCTGGCAGGGAGTGAGAGGAGCCCATTTTTCAGTCAAATGACCTTAGGTTGGGTTCATCCTGCCCACAACAGGACAAGGGATGGACTGAACCCTCCCCTGGAGGAAGGTTCCTGGGGACCTGGCAGGGGTTGTATCCCAGTGGGTGCCACTGCCTAGATTTCTACCCAGCCACCACCCCTTTCTCCACCAGGACACCCTCTAAGACCCATCTCTGGGCCTTCCCCTCCATGCCCTGTTACTCAGGGACTCCCAATGGCATTTAGTGTCAGACTCAGCCAATCGGTTACAGCCACAAACCCTAGCAGGGCAATCAAGTCTTACCCATGCATTAGAACCTCACCACTTGACTTTCAGATCTTCCACTGGTCTGAATTATTCACACGGCTCCACCCCACTAGTGTTCCTGACAGACAGCAGACTGGGGCCTGGACCCCACTCCAAGAGCCCACCCCACCCTCTCCACAGACACACACCTTGGGGGAGAGACAGACCCATGTACCCACAATCAGGCTGGTGGGGGTCCAGGGACCCTCCACCAGTGCAGGCTCCCCAGATGGCCCCAGATATTGTCTCCTCCCCCTTCCCCTCCCCTAGCTGCTTGGCTCAGCTCAGCTCTGGGTTTGGGGAGGGGGGAGGAGAGATGGGGGAAGTCAGGGACAGCTAATGTGAGGCGTCCCTCAGAGTCCCCCCCTTCCCCCACCAATCAAGCAAGGTGCCTTCACAAGGACAGACCCCACCCACCCCATAGCTCCTCCAGACTCCTCCTGGCCTTCTCCCAGGAGAGGGCAGCAGCCAAGATTTTCAGGAACTGTTAGGAGGCTACCCTTTGGGGCCATGCAGAGGATCTAGCAAGTATGGCCTAATGACTGGCCAGGGGAGGGGAAATGATGTCAAGGAGGTTCAGGGTGAAGAATTGAGCCAGCAACCTCTGCTGCCTGCACCTCCCCCCAACCCCCCCAACCCTCCCAGACCTGCAGCGCCAGCCTGCTCAGACTGGGAAATGGCTCTGGGAAAAAGCACAGCCTTATCCGCCTGTCACCCAGTGCCCAGCAAGGGAAGGCTGACAGCAGACAGGCCACCAGGCAATTAGTTAGAGAAGAGAGCAGAGGACAGGGTGTAGGTAGGGAGGAGGAAGTGAGAATGAGTGGGCCCTTCCCCCTCCCTACCTCTGCCTCTCACAGGGTCTTAGGGACCCCTGACTCTGCTCCAGAGCCCCTACCCCACCAAACACATTTTGACTGCTCCCAGGCTCAGCCTGAGCTGCTGGCTCCCTCCCCACTGGCCTAGTCCCCAGGCCTTCCCAATTCCCTAGGCAGGTGACACTGGGGGTGGGGGGTTCCAGACTTTTGCTCCACCCCAAGCTGGAGTGACCCACTCATCCTGACCCCACCCTTCCTAACTTCATTCCCTTCAGTGGCTAGGAGGGGATGCCCAAAAGAAGACCCACAGACAGCCTCTCTCCGACATATGGGGGGTGAGAAACACAGACGCCCCCTCTGCACGAGCTGACAACCCAACTCCCAGCAGCCCAGGCACAGAACGAATCAGAACCAAACACCTCCACTAGGTCTCTTGCTCCCGGGAGGTGGTAACCTCTTCCATCTTTGACTCCCAGGCACAGAAGGGCAGATGCTCCAGACCGGTGCCCAGTGGCGGGGCCTGCGTGCAGTGGGGAAGGGGGTGACCCAGGACCTCCCTGCGTGCTCTGCTCCCAACTTCCTCACAGGACATTTTTGTTTAGACCTTTAGACCCAGGAGCGTGAGGGTGGGGGGTGTCTTAGGAAGGGAGCCCGGGCGATTGTAGAGGAAAGTTTTGGGGGGAGAGTGCTAAGTCACTCTGAAAAAAGCTACTGTCACTCCTACCCCCTGGAGGGGGCAGCCGGGGATCTCCAAGCGGCACCTGAGTCCCCGGGGGCGGGGACGTGTGCGAGCCCCAGCCGCCCCCTGCCCGCGCCCTGCCTTCGCGCAGCCAGGTCACACTCACCAGGACGCGGTTAAACCTCTCCTCCAGCTCTCCCGCCGCGGGCATCGGCTGCTTGGGGGCCGTGGGCTGCTTGGGGGACGGCGCGGCGGGGCCAGCGGGCTGCTCGGCGCTGCCGGCCGCGTTGCCCATGGTGGTCCCCACCCAGCCGGCCAGGCGCCTCCAGCCTCGGAAATCCAGCTTTCCGGGGGACTGGGACGAGGCTCCCGGCCCGGGGGGCGAGGGGACAGCGGCTCGCGGCGGCGGCCGGGTGTCGGCGACGGCGGGCGCTCGGCTCAGCGGCGCGCAGGGGCCGGGGCGCGGCGTCCCATCGGGGCGGCCCCGTCTGAGGGCGCCGGGCGGCGAGCTGCAGGGTGGGGGGAGGAAGTCAGGCTGCAGGCCGCCGGGGCCAGAGGGTTGGGCCGGGGGCAGGAAGCTGCGGCGCGGGCTCCCCCCTCGGCGATTTTCGAACTTCTGCTGTCGCTCCCCGTGCGCGCAAACCGCAGTTCGCCGCTGCCGCTGCGCACCCAGCCCCAGGGGGGCGGGCTGGAGGGAGGGGGCGGGCGCCGGGCGCCGGCCGGGGGACCACCGCAGCCATGGCGCGGCCGGGAGGGGGCTGCCGACCCGCTTCACCTGCCGCAGAGGGGGCGGCCCGTGCCGCTTCACCTGCCGGAGCCGGAGGCGAGCGAGGCAAGACCGAGGCGGCGGCGCGCTCGGCGGCGCCTCCGGGTCCTAGAACCGCATTCTCCCGCTAGCCTGGGGCGGAGGATTGGCCGGGTCTGGGTGAGGGGGGTCGCGACCCGGGGCCGGAGGCGCAACCCTCAGAGTGGAGGATTATCTGGAACTGCGAGCGCGGCTTGGAGACCCATGGTGGTGCGGGGGTGCGGTGTAAGGGCTGCGTCCCCCTCTCGGGTCCCCGCCTGAGAAGGTGGGAACCCCCTTCCAGGCCCCCCACTTCTTGTTTCTCTGCTCCTCTGTTTAGCCCAGAGACGCGCTGAGGATCAGAGGGA
Source organism: Daubentonia madagascariensis (assembly GCA_023783475.1). NCBI lineage: Eukaryota > Metazoa > Chordata > Mammalia > Primates > Daubentoniidae > Daubentonia > Daubentonia madagascariensis. The sequence goes on from JAKFHU010000487.1 coordinate 18,232,149, forward strand.
TCCATCTGCAAACTGGAACCCCAAAACAGGGTGGAAGGCGCGGACCCAGGCCAGCGGAGACCCACACCACCTGTCCCATCTCGACCAACTGTGCGCATGTGCCGGCATCCCCGGTGGTTTTAGAATGGGGGCACCCATGGAAAAGTGCGGGCTGCGAGAAGCTGGGACCACCAGGCGATCCCAAGGAGAAGCAGGGGGCTGAGGACCGGAGGATTAAAGCCAGCCACAAGGCTGGAAAAGGAGCAGGGAGCAGGCACTGCAGAGGAGGGAAAAGAAATCTCCTTGCCTGTGTCACCACCAGGGATCTAGGGTGGCCTCTCACCTTGGAGTATAACAATCTCTGATGTCCGCTAATTACAGAAACGCTTTCAGAGCTCTTCTTTCACTCATCCTGACAATGACCAGGGAAGGTAGGTATTTATATCCTTATTTTAGAGATGGGGAAACTGAGGCTCAGAGTGATTAAGTGACTTGTCCAAGGGCACACAGGTAATAAAGGGCACAAACAAGCCTCCTCTCTGTCCACCTCCAAAATCTACACCACCTTGGAGTTGCTGTCCTGGTCCCCAACTGCCTGTCTCATCCAGGGGGGAGAGTATTGGGGCAAGGGAGGTAGACCCTCAGGCCTGAGGTGCAATCTCCAGCCTGAATTTGAGAGTCTTTTAGTTGCTCTTCTCATTCCCCATTTAATTTGTGGGGACCCCAGTTGGGCCCTCCCTACACTCCCAGGGCACTGAGGAGGGCGGGCACTGTATCAGCCCTGGCTTTTCTCTAGCCCAGGCCAGGAGCCATAAGTGTTCCCTCCCCTTACAGCTTCCTCCTCCTTCTGCCCTTAAATTCAGAACCACTGACAAGAGTTGAAGCAAGAGCTGGGAAGTTAACTATCTCATCTTGAGGAAGAACCTGGGAGAAGCCAGCCCCTAACCCCCCACCTCCCACCCCCACCTGACCTGGTTTAAGCCTTTCTTCTGCCAAGGTCACCAGCAACCTAGGTGGGTGAGAGATGTGGTCACTTGTTTCATGTCCTGGCCCTTGGGACCTCCAATGTGAGTCAAAGCAGGATTCTCCTTGGGCATGCAGGGAAAGTGATCCACTCCTTGCTTACTGCCATCTCCTCCAGCATGGAACAGACCAGAGCCTTGCCCTTGGGTCCTTGCCCTTGACATTAGCTAGGACTTTTTTTTTTTTTTTTAAGAATTTAGTCCCATCTCTCAATGGCTGTCTCTTTCAATTCAACAATAAACCTTTATTTAGCACCAGCTGTGTGCCCAGCACTGTGCTCAGTCCTAGGGATTCTGTGGCAGATGAGAAGAGTCTCTGTCCTTGGGCTGCTTGCTCACAGCCTAGCAAGGGACAGACTCTAAACACATCTGGCAGAGTGCTTAAGTCAGCCTATGGGACAAGGTGTTCATGCTTCCTCTTGCCCAGAACTACTTTGAGGGTGAAAGAAAAGGATAGGAGTGTGCCCTGCAGCTGAAAATCCAAGCTAATGCAGTGGCTACCAGTCTGTGTCCTCAATCCCTGGGGGTCCTCAGGCTATTTCCAACCATCACCCCCCACATACACACATATAACTCTTGGTGGAAATAAGGCTGAGCTATGTAGAACCTCTTGTGGGGAAAATTATCATCTCAGCAAGCCTATATTGTGCCTCTCGTGCATGCTGATCAGAACTGTGAGTTACCCAAAAAAAAAGTAAAGGGGAAAATGTAATCAATTATTACCTAATAAATTTCATTGGCTTGGCAGGAAGTATCTTTCCCATCAAGGTCCTCAGAGGAGGAACTCCTCAAAGGAAGAAGGCTCGGAGCCGGGTGCGGTGACTCACGCTTGTAATCCCAACACTTTGGGAGGCCGAGGGGGAGGATCGATTGAGCCCAGGAGTTCGATGCTGCAGTGAGCTATGATCCGGCCACTGCACACCAGCCTGGGTGACAAAGAGACACCCTGTCTCTAAAAAAAAAAGGCGGGGGGGAGGGGAACGGAGGCTTGGTGGTGAAGTTTGGGACTAATGCATTGGTGGGTCTGTGCTTCCCCCTTCTGGGCATAGGCGGTATGACAGCGAAGACAAGACGAAGCCTCCAGTGGTGATGGATGGAATCACCACAGGGGTGACATTTCTGGACTGTTGTCACCTTGTCGCCTAGGATAAAGGGATTGTGCAGTCACTGGGAAAATTCAGAGCTCAGGTGACTGAGCAGATTTCCCCAGGAATGTCCTCCCTCCGCCCTCACCATTACTCAGTAGGTGCCTCTAAAAAAAGAAAAAGGGGTGAGGTGTGGTGGCTCACGCCTGTCATCTCAGCTTGAGCCCAGGAGTCAAGACCAGCCAGGGCAAAATAACGAGACCCCTGTCTCTACAAAAAGTGTTAGCAGGGCATGGTGGCCTGCTCCTACAGTCCTAGCTGCGCAGGAGGATCTCCTGAGCTCAAGAGCTTGAGGTTGCAGTGAGCTATGATCACACCACTGCACTCCAGCCTGGGCGACAGAGCAAGATCCTCCTTTTGTGTCTTAAAAAAACAAAACAAACATCTCTTCACTTAGGCCAGAGAGTAAGAAAGAAAACAAACAAACAACAACAAAAAAAAAAACAAGGTGCTAAAACATGTGCAAAGAAAACCAAGTCTTCCACCAATAGGCCTCGCTGCCCTTTCCCTGCCCAGAGATAACCACTCTTAACAGTTTTAATGTATCTGCTGGGCATGGGTGGCTCACACCTGTAATCCCAGCACTTTGGGAGGCTGAGGCAGGAGGATCCCTTGAGGCCAGGAGTTCAAGAACAGCCTGGGCAACATAGGAAGACTCCTGTCTCTACAAAAAATTAAAAAATTAGCCAGGAGCTTGGTATGGTGGCACATGCCTCTAGTCCCAGCTACTCAGGAAGCTGAGGTGGGAGGATGCCTTGAGCCCAGGAGTTTGAGGTTGCAGTGAGCTATGATGGCACCATTGCACTCCAGCCTGGGTGACAGAGCCAGACCCTATCTCAAAAAAAAAAGTATCTTTCTAGAGATATTTTGGGCATATACAAGCACAAGCAGTGTGTGTGTTTGACACAAATGATAGTACACACTCCACACTATGCAGCACCTGCTATTTCCATGTAATAACATATCCACCTATAGATAGTTGACATTGACTTCCATCACATGGTGCATCATAACTGATTTCACTATTCCCCTCTTAGTGGATATAGGTTGTGTCCGTCTTTTGTTACTACAAACAATGTTGCCTGCAAGAAATATCTTGGTACATATATTCATTTGAAATTATGTATATAACTGTAAAATAAACTTATAAATGTGACATTTCTCCAGCCTGAGCAAGAATGAGACCCAGTCTCTACAAATAAAGTAGAAAAATTAGCTGGGCATGGTGGTGCGTGCCTGTAGTCCCAGCTACTCGGGAGGCTGAAGCAGGAGGATCACTTGAGCCCAGAAGTGTGAGGTTGCAGTGAGCTGTGATGACGCCACTGCACTTTAGCCCAGGCAACAGAGAGAGACCCTGTCTCTAAATAAATAAATAAATAAATAAGACATTTCTGGGTCAAAGGTTATGTGCTTTTAGATTTTTGATAGATTTTCATGGAATTGCCCTCCAAAAAGTTTGCACCAATTTGCAACCCTCAATAATGGATGAGATTGCCCCACATCCCCACAAATATAGGGTATTATTAGCCCTGTTGTTGTTGATGTTGTTTTTTGAGACAGGGTCTTGCTGTGTTACCCAGAGTAGAGTGCAGTGGTGTTATCCTAACTCACTGCAACCTCAAACTCCTGGCCTCAAGCGATCCTCCTACTTCGGCCTCCCAAATTCCTAGGATTACAGGTATGAGCCACTGCACCCGTCCTGTTTTGTATTTTTTTTTTGAAGAGACAGGATCTCGCTCTGTCACCCAGGCTGGAGTATAGTGGCACAATCATGGCTAACTGCAGCCTCGAAATCCTGGTCTGAAGCAATCCTCCCGCCTTAGCCTCCTGAGTAGCTAGGACCACAGACACGTGCCACCACGCCTGGCTAATTTTTTGTAGAAACAGGGTCTCAGTATGTTGCCCAGGCTGGTCTCAAACTTCTAGCTTCAAGGGATCCTCCTGCCTGAGCCTCCTAAAGTGCTGGGATCACAGGCGTGAGCCACCACACCCAGCCTGTCAGGCCTTTTGATCTCAAGTGAGGCCCCTTTGAAAGTTCTGGTCACAGATAAAGATCAAGAGTGATGATCTTTATCTTTCTTTGGACTGTGGGTTTCTCCAAGGCAGGGACTGTTTTTTCCATTCCTGTATTCCCAGCACAGGACTTGGCACCATCCCTGGTGATTACTCAAGAAGTGTTTGCTACTTATTGAATGAAAGAAACAGGACTGTATTTTGGCAAGCCCAGAGGGAGGGAGCAGAAGGTTAGGGTTGAGCAGGAAGCCTGCCTTTAAGAGCCACTCTCTCTTCCAGGCTGTGGTCAAGCTTCTGCCCCAAACCCAAAGCCCTCCTCTTGTGGGAGCCTCCCAGCTTGCAAGATCTAAGGTTGAAGGCCCAGAATTCCCAGGGCAGATTTCACCCAGCTCTCCTGCATTCTAGGGATGGGGGATGGGCCTGATCATCCTCCAAATGCCTGAAGACTAGAAATAAACCACACGTCCAGCTATAGGGGATCAGTTAAACCAGCACTGTCCAATAGAACTTTCTGCAATGATGAAAATGTTCTCTATCTGAGCTGTCCAATATGGTAGACACTGGCCACACACAGCTACTGAGCACTCAAAACATAGCTAGTGCAACTGGAGAAATGAATTTTAAATTTTACTTAATTTTAATTAATTTCAATTTAAATAGCCATGTGTGGCTACTATCTGGACAGTGAAGAGTTCAATAAATTATGCTATAGCCCCACAATGGAAAACTATGCAGCTGTAAAAAAAAATGAAGATATCAAGAAAAATGGAAAGATTTCCAGGATGTGTTTTGAAAGAAAAATGTTGTGTAAAACAGTATGTCATCTTTTATGTAAGAAAGGAAGGTGGAAATGAGAATAAATGTTTATATTTGTTTGAATTTGCATAGGGAAAGTAGTAACAGTAGTAACCTAGAGGGTGCTGGGGAAACCAGGGGACAAGGATTGGGACCTTCCAGGTCCCAAGGATTGGGACCCAAGGATTGGGACAAGGAAGAGACCTTCCCAATGAATTTCTTTGTATTTCATTTTGATTGTTGAACCATATGCATTTATTACCTCTTCAAAAAGTTAAGTTAGAATAAAAGCAATTGCTTGCTGTCTAATCAAGGAGGGCTGCTCTATCCCTCTTCTTGGCAACTGGTGGCAGTCACTACACTATCCTTTCCATGTAACTCACCAGAGGACAGCCCCGGTGTATGGGCTGGAGAATGCCACCACATAAGCCACACCCCAGGTGACACAAGTGCCCAAACCCGGCCATGCATCACAATCAGAATTTTGGGGGAGTGGGGTCAGGGATCTGTGCCTTTTATGGTCCCCCAGTTAACTCAGGCAGACACTGAACTGTACTTGTCAACCCTTCCCAGTGAAGAGAAAACAAGCCCCTCATACCAGGTACATATCCCTTCCCTTTAGCAATGATCACTGACATCTTCTGAGCACCAACACTGCTAGGCGCTGAGGCAAGTGCTTCCCATGTGTCATTTTAAGCCAGACAGCAGGTCTGCAAGGCAGACCTTGTTAATTGTGCTGTCTGAGCTCAATGTCCTTTTAAGTGACTGACTTATTCAAGGCCATATAGCTGGTAAATGTCAGAGCTAGGATCTGAATCCAGTCATAAACTTCCTGAGCCACAGTTTTCTCCTCTGAAAAAAATGGTGGCAGGATTTTATAGAATCATTTTGAATATTTAATGAAATTTCATGTAAAGGACTTAGCAGAGACTAATTTTCAGCAATAAGGTGGACTATATGTTCAGAAAAACTCTTCTTATATAAAACAGCTAGAAATGATAGATAAAAGTTAAAATGTGTGTGTGTGTGTGTGTGTGTGTGTGTGTGTGTGTATTTTCAATGCAAAGCCAAGCTGGCAACAAAAGAAAACTCCCCAAAGGCACAAATCCAAAAAGGAACAAGACAAAACCAAAGGCTTCATAAAATGGGAGGTTGAGTCAGAGATAATCTGCCCCTCAAAAAAGTGAAGGGTACCCAAAAGTTGATATCCTTGGGTAGACTTGGGAAAAAATTCACCCTGCAGAGAAGGATGGTAAGGATGCCTGCATGCCTCAATCTATCAAGAAGATATATCCATTCTACCATTATATGAACCTAGTAACATAGCTTAAAAAATCATAAAGCAGAAATAGTGGGAAAAATAAACAAATCCACCAAAGTAATAGATGATTTAAATTACCTCCCTCTGTAATTGATAGATCAAGCAGACAAAAAATTCAGTAAGGATTTAGAAGATTTGAACAATATAATTGACAAGCTTAATCTGATAGAATATTTTAAATACTCCAATTCAAACACTTGGTGAGCACACTTTTGCTTTCAGGCACACAAAAACATTTGCAAAAGTGACTACATATCAGACCATAAAGCAAGTCTCAATCAATTCAAAAAATCATACAGGCTGGGCACAGTGGCTCACACTGTAATCCCAGTACTTTGGGAGGCTGAGGTGGGAGGATCACTTAAGGCCAGAAGTTCCAGACCAGCCTGGTTAACATAACAAGACTCCTTCTCTACAAAAAATATTTTTAAATTAGCTGGGTGTGGTGGCGCGTGCCTGTAGTCCCAGCTACTGGGGAGGCTGAAGCAGGAGTATCTCCTGAGCCCAGGAGTTCAAGGTTGCAGTAAGCTATGATGATACCACTGCACTCCAGCCCTGGGTGACAGAGTGAGACTCTGTCTCTTAGGGGAAAAAAAAACAAAAACAAAAACACACAAACCACATTTTCTGACAGCAATATAATTAAATTAGAAATCAATAATTTTTTTAAAAGACTGCTGGGAGCAGTGGCTTATGCCTATTAATCCTAGCACTTTGGGAGGCCAAGGCAGGAGCATCACTTGAGGCCAGAAATTTGAGACCAGCCTAAGCAACACAGCGAGACCCCATCTCTACAAAATTTTTTTTTTAAAATTAGCTGGATGTGGTGGTGCGCACCTATAGTCCCAGCTACTTGGGAGGCCGAGGCAGGAGGATCACTTGAGCCCAGTTTGAGGTTGCAGTGAGCTATGATAACACCACTGCACTCTACCCCCAAGTAACAGAATGAGACCCTGTTTTAAAAAAAAAAAAAAAACAAGGACAGGCATGGTGGCTCATGCCTGTAATCCCAGCACTTTGGGAGGCACTCCAGCCTGGGTGACACAGCAAGACTCTGTCTCTAAAAATAAATAAATTTAATTTAAAAGACAACCCTGTGACTTCAAACTATACTACAAGGCTATAGTACCCAAAACTGCATGGTATTGGCACAAGAACAGAGACATAGACCAATGGAACAGGACTGAGAACCCAAATATAAAACCAACCTCATACAGTCACCTGATCTTTGACAAATTCCAAAAAAACGTACACTGGGGAAAAGATTTCCTATTCAACAAATGGTGCTGGGAAAACTGGATGGCCATACGTAGAAGACTGAAACTGGACCCACACCTCTCACCTCTCACAAAAATCAACTCACAATGGATAACAGATCTAAACCTAAGACATGAAACCATAAGAATTCTCGAAGAATCCCCATGATATTCTGAAATTAAAAAAATAAATTAAAAAAAAAAAGAATTCTCGAAGAAAACATTGGAAAAACTCTTATGGACATTGGCCTAGGCAAAGAATTTATGAAGAAGACCCCCAAAGCAATCACAGCAGCAACAAAAATAAATACATGGGACCTGATCAAATTAAAAAGCTTCTGCACAGCCGAGGAAACTATCACTAGAGTGAACAGACAACCTACAGAATGGGAGAAAATATTTGCATGCTACACCTCTGATAAAGGGCTGATAACCAGAATATATACAGAACTTAGGAAAATCAGCAAGAAAAAATCAAACAACCCTATTAAAAAATGGGCAAAGGACATGAACAGAAACTTTTCAAAAGAAGACAGAATAATGGCCAGCAAACATATAAAAAATTCCTCAACTTCTCTAATCATCAGGGAAATGCAAATCAAAACCACAATGAGATATCACTTAACTCCAGTGAGATTGGCTCATATCAAAAAATCCCCAAACAACAAATGTTGGCGGGGATGTGGACAGATAGGAACACTCATACACTGCTGGTGGGACTGCAAATTAGTACAATCTCTATGGAAAGTAATATGGAGATACCTCAAAGAATTAAAAGTAGAATTACCATTTGACCCAGCAATCCCACTACTGGGTATTTACCCAAAGGAAAAAAAGACATTTTATAATAAAGACATCTGCTCACGAATGCTTATAGCAGCACAATTCACAATTGCAAAGATGTGGAAACAACCCAGGTGCCCATCAATACACGAGTGGATTAATAAAATGTGGTATATGTATACCATGGAGTATTACTCAGCAATAAGGAACAACAGTGAATTAACACATCTGGTATTATCCTGGTTGGAGCTAAAACCCATTCTTCGAAGCGAAGTGTCACAGGAATGGAAAAACAAGCACCACTGGTACTCACCATCAAATTGGTACTAACTGATCAACACCTACATCATACAGGGCAATAATATTCATCAGGGGGTGGGCGGAGGGGAGGGGGGTGGAGGGGATGCGAAAAACTCTCACTGAATGGATGTGGGAAGCACAGTTTGGGGGATGACCACGATTGTAGCTCTGACACGGGCAGTGCATGGGCAATGTATATTGCCAAAGTGTTGTACCCCCATAATAGTCTGAAATAAAAAAAAAAAAAGACAACCCTGTGCATTTTAAAATGTCAAAACGTCCTTAGCACATAGTGCCCTAAAAATGGAAATGAGGATGATGATGATGAAGATGCAGCAATAGCTTTGGGGGGAGGTGTCTGTAGGACAAACTTGGCAGTAATCAGTTCTGAGGTCAAAGGAGGAGGGTAAAGACTAAAGGACTGAGTTTGCAGGTAATCACTGAGTCTGGGAAGGGGGAACCCAAAGGATGAGATACAAACAACAACTCTGAGTTGGAGATTATTCTAGTTCCATTTTACTAATAAGGCCACTGAGGCTGCTAATGGTGAACTAACTCAAGTTACCCATTTAAAAAGTGGCAGAGCCAGGATTCAAACCCACGTTGGCCCTCTCGCTCTTCATGCTGCCCCTGAGGGGACAGCCAAGGGAGGCAAGGAGGACCAAATTTTCATCTTAGTTTAAGTGTCTTAATCCCTGAAACTGTCTGCCAGGGAGGCATTTGGTCACCTCTCACACTTTGGTGTGTCTGGCCGAGATCAGAGGCTATGCACCACAGCTGTCACCTTCATTAGTCTGTCTGTCTGTCCTAACCACCTCTAACCCAGTCAGAAGACAAAAATGTCATTCCTTTCAGGGCCCTGAATCTCACACACACACTAGGGCAGATGAGGCCCCAAGCAATCAGTAGGGAAATGCAATGGGGTGTACAGATGCCCAGAGCAGCCAGGCCTTGCACCTGTACACAGTAAGTGTTTAAAGAATGCTTACTGAAGGAACATTCGTGGATGACCTGCTGAACACCAGGCATTGGGCCTATGAAAGGGTCTCATGGCAATGTGCCCAGGTTGGTGTTACTAGTCCCATTATTTACAGATGAGAAGGGCTCAGAGAGGTTAGGTGACTTGTACAAGGTCCAAAAAATGGCACAGCTGAGACAAGAACCCAGAAATTGGGACCAAGCCCTCCCTACTGTTTCCCCTGTACCAGGGACAGCCAGTTTTCAAAGGTCTCCCTCCCGACAGCTGGCCATCCCAGAGGTCACTGAGATGAAAGCCAAGAGCAAGGCCAGGCCTTGGGAAAACAGCTGAACCTCTTTACTCATTATTCCATTAACTATTCATGGGGGGGCCAGATTAGACCCAGGCCTGCCCAGGAAGAGCTCACAGCCCAGACCCACTCCTGACATGATGCTGCTAGGGTGTCCATCTGCTGGGTCAGTGTGGAGGCTCAGGGCTGCTGTCCTGGGTGGCTGAAGAAGAGAGGCAGTGTTGAAACCACTAGAGCCCTCTTCCTGGGACAATGAATCCAGAGACCCCATCTGAGGACAGGAACTGGGAGAATGCCTCCACCTGGGTGCAGGGAGTGCATGAGAAAGACCAGGACCTGCCCAATGTCAAACTACCTCCTGCAGGGCTGACTCCACAGGTGTCCACCTCTGCAGCCTCCCAGAGCAGCCAGCACAGCACTGCTCCCCCCACCCCCCCACATTCAGTCATTTGTTGATGAGGGAGATGGGTGGAGACTGGGGAAGCCAAGCCTGGCCTTGGGAGATTTCAGGGAGAAGGGCGGGTCTGGTGCCCTGGGATGAGGTCAAGAGGATGAGGACTATGAAGGAGATTCAGTTGGGCAATTAGGGTGTCCCTAGTGGCCTTCAAAAAGAATGTTTTCAACAGCAGCCACTGAATTTCAAGGGGAAGTTTGGCAGCAGGAGGGGGAGACAGGAGAAACAATAGCCTTAGCTGCCCATCAGCAGAGAGAAAACACATGCATAATTAATGGTGCCATTCTTAACCCGTTTTGAATATCTGATTTTTTGACAGACAACTCAAGGGTTAATCCTCAGAGGTTCAGGAGTTCCATGAACCCCTTAAGGTGGAGAATCACCCAGGAACATAATATCACTTCTATTCCCACCAGGGACACACAGCCTGAATCTACACACAAGGAAACACCAGACAAACCTCAAATGAGGAACATGCAATTACAAAAAAAAGAGGTGGGGGGGTCTACTCTGAAAAAAATGTCAGGAAAGATGAAGAAGATAAAGAACTGCTCCAGATTAAAGACGCCTAAAGAGATACGACAGTTAAATGCGACGTGTGATCCTATTTTACTAGAGGGAAAAAATATTCTAAAGGACCCTATGGATAAAATTGAAATATGGACAGTAGATTAGATAAAGGTATTGTATCAGTGTTAAATTTCCCCGAACTGCAGTTATGCAAGAGAATGTCCTGTTCTTAGGAAATACCCACTGAAGTATTTACGGGTAAGGGGCATGATGGCGGCCACTTACTCTCAGTTCAGTTAATGTACAAGTAAAAATACGTTTTTATATACTATATATGTATACACAGAGAAAGAGCAAATGGGGCAAAATTTTAACAACTGGTGAATCTGGGTAAGATATATTAAGGTATATGAAGGATCTCTTGAAACTCTTCTGTAAGCTTGAAATTATTTCCAAATAAGTTTGTTTGGGTTTTTTGTTTGTTTGTTTTGAGACACTGTCTTGCTCTGTCGAAGAAGCTAGAGTGCAGTGGCGTCATCCTAGCTCACTACAACCTCGAACTCCTAGGCTCAAGGGATCCTCCAACCTCAGCCTCCCGAATAGCTGGGACTATAGGCACACGCCACCACGCCCGGATAATTTTTTTTTTTTCTTTTTCAGTGACAGGGTCTCGCTGTTGCCCAGGCTGGTTTCGAAGTCCTAAACTCAAGCGATCCTCCCGCCTTGGCCTCCCAGAGTGCTAGGATTACAGGCGTGAGCCACCGCGCGCTGGGCCCCAAGTAAGATTTTTTTCCTAAATCTACCCAAATTAGGAGCCTCCTAAAGTTAGGGACCTTCATCCTGTTCTTTTTCCCCCAACGCTGGCCGCCAGCTGACCCAGGATGGGCCCTCAGTCCGCGACCTGGGTGAACAGGGTAGGGGCACAGGTGGCAACCGGAAGGGCAGAGGCCCGCTGCTTCGGGACATTCGTTAGCCCGAGACATTTTCTGATCTGACAGCTGGGGAGTCTGCGGACCCAGGCCAGGAGTGACTCACTCGCGGGGCTCCCAGGGCGAGGGCGGGGGCGGGGGTGGGGGTGGGGGGCGGAGGGAGCCCCGCCCCGCAGGGAGGGCCCCGGCCGGCAGGTGCCGCTGTTGAGCCAGCTCTGGCAGAACCGGGCTGAGGCTGGGCTGGGGCCTGAAACTGGTCAGCCCATAGGTTTTCTGCCAGAACCCAGCCCACCAGGATGTGTGAATAGCCTCGCTCATCCTTACCCCCATCTGGCCTCCCGCTCCCAGGCCCTCAGCTTCCCCGCATTCCCTCCGCCATCATGAATGCCCCAAGACAACCCCCTTGGATAATTCCAGGTGGAGGAGGGGAGGTAGGCAGGAAGAGGCTTCAGTCCCTGGTCCTAGAGTCTAAGTAACAAATTCATCCTCCCCTTTCCTTCGTCCCATCTCCCTCTTCCCAACCCCCACCCCCCACCCCCACCCTCCTCCTCCGCCTCCTCCTCCTTCCCCTAAACAGCCCAATCCAGGCTTTCAAAACAAACACACACCTCCCCAGCCCATCCCCACCCACGCCTGCCTGCGCCTTTCTCTGGGAGTTGTGGATCCTGGACTGCAGTTCCTTCTGCTAGATCCAGGGATCAGCGTAGAGATGGAGAAGAGGTGACAGGTGCTGGTGGGGGAGGTGGTTTGACAATGACTTGTGATATTATTTCTTCCCTGTGTAGAAAGGAGGTGCTCTGCAGTAGTGTAGGCTGTGGGTGGGGAGTTCTCCCTGCCTGGGATCTGGAGTTGGCCCTCTACTCCAACTCTCCCCTGGCCTACTCAGACAGGATGAAAGGGGCCCAGAGAGATCATTTGGTCCATCCCCTGGCTCCAGGAAGGACTATAACTGTGTGAAGATCTCCTGATCCTGTGTATGTTCACTAATTCTTTCAACAGCCCTTCACGGAGCATCAGCTCTGTGTGAGGTACCAGGAGCTTTACCTGATGTAAGCAAGCACCGTAAATTCTCACTAGGACCATCAGAGACAGGTGCTATTACTCTAAGTGGACTTGTCCAAAGATCCAGTTCAATCCAGTGCTTCTCTGTGACTCCCCCAAACCTACACAGTGGGGTTCATCTCAATTGCTTTGAGGCCAACAGTTACTGCACTTGTCTCACAAGTTTCCAGTGATTTGTCTTCATGGGAACCCCCACCCCTACCAGACTGGGCTCCTGACCATAGCGACTGGGGACAGTAAAGCCTGGGAGCTCTGCACTAGCCCTCACTATGCATTCCTTAACTTCTTCAAGTTCAACTTCTCATCTGTAAAACAGGGTTAACAGCAATACCTTCTTCATGGAGTTGACAGTAAGAAGATGCATATAAAGTACTTAGCCAATAAATTTAACTTAAAAAGGGAAGTCCATCCCCACTAGAATGGCTAAAATGAAAAAAGCAGACAACACTCAGTGTTGGCCAAGGATGTAGAGAAAGGAACTCTCATACTCAACTGGTGGGGGTGGAAAACCATTAGCAGTTTCTGTTAAAATTGAATATATGCACACAGTATGACCCAGCAATTCCAATCCTAGATATAAAGCCAAGAGGAATATATGCATGTGTACCAAAAGACATGTGAAATAATATTCATAGCAGCACTAATCATAATAACCCTAAACTGGAAACAACCCAAATGTCCAGCAGTAACAGAATGAATGAATGCATTTTAGTATATTCATACATTGAAATACTATAAGGCAATGAAAAAAATGAAGTACTGCTACTCATAAGAACATGGATAAATCTCAGACATAAGGTTGAGGGAAAGAAACCAAGCACAAAAGAAGTACATATAGCATGTTTAGTTTCAAACCAAGTTCCCAAACAGCCAACTAATCTATGTTAGAGGTCAGGATAGAGGTCACCTTGGGGAGCAGTGATTAGAAATGAGGCTTGGAGGGTTTTGGGTACCGATGGTGTTTTTTCTTCATTGTCAGAGAGGTACATAGGTGTGTTGACTGTGAAAATTCATTAAGCTGTACACTTAGGATTTGTGCACTTTTGTATAAATGTTATACTTCAATAGAAAGTTTACATTAGTATAAGAAAGACAAATGAATTGAGCTATGTGTATCGCATAAATAAATCTTAAAACAAAACATTTCAAGTAAAGAGCAAGTTATTAAAAGATTTTGGTAGGGCAGGGTGCGGTGGCTCACGCCTGTAATCCTAGCACTTTGGGAGGCCAAGGTGGGAGGATCACTTGAGGCTAGGAGTATGAAACCAGCCTGAGCAATAGCGAGACCCCCCCCATAAAAAATTTTAAAAATTTAAAAATTATCCAGGCATGGTGGGCATGTGCCTGTAGTCCCAGCAAATAGGGAGGCTGAGGCAGAAGTATTGATTGAGCCCAGGAGTTTGAGGTTGCAGTGAGCTATGATGACGCCACTGCACTCCAGCCTGTGCAACAGAGAAAGACCCTGTCTCAAACAAAAAAAAAAAAAAAAAAAAGATTTTGGTAGTATGATTCATAGAAATTTTAAAAGTGCCTAACATTATATATGGTTTAAGCATACATACCTAGATATACAAATAAAAGACATGCAGTGGGGTGATAAACACCAAAGGAAGAACAGAGGTTTCCTTTTAGTGGAAGAGAAGGAACTTCAAAAGTTTTTCTAGCTTTATTTCTTAAGCTGGGTGGGGTTTTTTGTTTTTTTTTGGTTTTTTTTATTTTTTAGAGACAGGGTCTCACTCTGGCTGTGTTGCCCAGGCTGATGCGATGCGATCACAGCTTACTGTAACCTTGAACTCCCAGGCGCCTGAGCCTCCTGAGTAGCAGGGCTACAGGCATCCATGCCTGTAAAAGCTGGGTAGTTCATATCATGGGTGTTCATTTTCTTATTCTGAATACTATATACTTTTCTGATTGACATATTTCATAGTTAAAAGAACTTCTCGGTATTAAAAGGAAAGAAAGGAAGAAAACAAAACAGAAGAGAGAAAATTGTGTCTTTTTATCTTTGTCTCTCTAGTGCCAATCCAGTGCCTGGCACTCATCAAATGTTTGGTGAATGAAAGATCACTCCATCACTTGGCCAGTAAAGCTCTGGAACCAGGGTTTGATGCCAGTCCTTCCCATGCCAAATCCCAAATCCAGGGTACTCTCCACCCTGCTGCAAATGGGGGGCAGTTGGGGAGGGGCAGCAATAGTGGAGGCCTCAGCCTGATTCAGCACCCTCTGTATCTGAACTGAATTACAGAATTACTGAGTTACAGGGCACAGAGAAGGAACAAAACAACTTCATTAATCAGAATTCTGCAAATCCAGAATCTGGTGGCCCAATTTCTACGAATCAATACTGCAAAAATCTTTTAATAACTTGCTCTTTATCCGAAACCTTTTAAGATTTGTCTATATGATACACATAGTTTGATTCATTTGTCTCTTGTATATTAGTGCATTGTCCTCTCCATGGGACATAAAAAGGGGCTCTCTAAGCCAAGGTCTGGTCCAAACAGCTTGTGGCATAGATTTGAATCCTGCAAGAGAATCAACAAACAGCCTTCAGCACATTAAGTCTTTGCGTGCAAAGATGCCACTAATTGCAGACGCGTTTTATCTGTTTATTAGGCCCCATGCGGAATGCAGCCTCTGAGAAAAGCACTTCTCACCACTCAAAACCCACCGAAGCATGCCCAGCCCTGAGAGGGGCTTCTAAGAATGCCAAGCCAGATGCCTGTACAGCATAAGCAGAGTTAACCACATAATGAGCACGCTAAAGAGGATTCATAGGCTTTGAGGATTGTTTTAAAGGAAGAGAAATAGGTCCTGCTTCTGTGGGAGGCTGATTATTCGTTTAACTGCGATCAGAGCTGATAGTTTGAAGGGTTGTGAATGACGCTGGCAATGGCTGAAGCTGTGAGAAGCCCATCTGGTCATCGCATCATCGCACACCTGTCTGCACAGCACATTTCTCACCCGTGCTGATATGCATTAAAGCAAGGTCTCCACTGGGCAACACTGATGAAGGCAGAGGTGTTACTATATTGAATGGTGATAAAATGATGATTCTCATCAAAAATGCTCTTGTTCAGACTTTTCATTCAGACTGTTCTCATGCAACCAGCAACTTCCCCACCAGGTGGGCTGAAATCAATTAAACAATTACTCATTCACTCATTTATCAATATATTATTTAATAAAAAGCCATTTGTGCCAGCCGCTGTGTTAGAGACCAGGGTGACAAAGATGACAAAGACGGTCCCTACCCTTAGGATCTCAGAGTCAAGCTAACAGATCATTAGGTTTCTGTGTGATTAGGACAATGATAGAGGGAAAAATAGAAGCCAGGCCCCAGAGGAGGGTGGGCTAGCTACTTAACCCACCTCCTCAAACTTACCCTGAGCCCTCCCCCATAGGTACTCAGTTTGCCAGCCACGGCCAACACCTGCCTCCCAAACTCATTCCTCTGGGTCTTTGCCCTGCAGTTCTCTTGATTAGTGATGCCCTTTCCTAGCCCTGAGTGCAAACCCCTGCTCCTCCTCCGAGATTCAGCTCAAAATGATAAGCCCCAAATTCAAGAGGGTGGTTCATCTGGAAGGATGCAACCAGGGAGGAAAACCCTGGGGACTATCTTTAATGTTTTATTTCCTAAGCAGGAGGTTCATTCCATTATCCTGCATATGCCTTTCTGTGTCTGAAATATTTCATCATGATATATTTTCAAAAAAGATCCCATTCAGGCTACACCTCCACCTTGATCCCTACCTCCTGCACTGTTTCCTTCTCATGAATCAAGCTTGAGGCTGGGCGCGGTAGCTCACAACTGCGATCCTAGCACTCTGGGAGGCTGAGGCGGGAGGATCACTTGAGCTCAGGAGTTCAAGACCAGCCTGAGCAAGAGTGAGACTCTGTCCCTACAAAAAAAATGGAAAAATTAGCCAGGCGTGGTAGCACATGCCTGTAGTCCCAGCTACTTGGGAGGCTGAGACAAGATGATCGCTTGCCACACTGCATTCTCCACCTGGGCAACAGAGCAAGACCCTATCTGTTAAAAAAAAAAAAAAAAAAAAAGGAGAGGTGGAGGAAGGAAATTTGAACACAGAGGCAGATATGCACTGAGAGAAGACAGCATGTGAAGACAGGGAATTGGGACGATGCATCTGCAAGTAAAAGAATGCCAAAGATTGCCAGCAAACCACCCGAAGCTAAAAAGAGGCAAGGAAGGATCCCTCTCCTACTACTTTCAAAGACTGCATGGCCCTGCTGACACCTTGATTTCAGACTTCTGGCCTCCAGGACTGTGAAACAATACATTTCCATTGTTTTAAACCACCCGGTTGGTAGTACTTTGTTACAGCAACGTCAGGAAATTAATACACCCAGTCAATATCTGTTGGATGAACAAATGGTACTGTTTGTGTTCCTAATGAGACCTGGCATCTTTTCACCATGTGTGTGTCCAGGCAGGACAATGGGAAGGTGCCTGTCCTCTTCTATGGGGGGCTGGGAGCAGTAGTAGGCATGATAACTCAGGATCAGAACATAGGCAGTCCAACACTAGCCTGTGCTCTTAACCTCTACACTTTCCAAGACCCTGGAGAAGCCCAGCTGGCTCAAGAGAACCTTCCCTGTCCTGGCCTCCATGTGGCCTCCTCCCTCCCTACCTCTACTCTGAGTGAATGAGAAGAAACGGGGCAGGGATAATTAAGAAGGCACCATTTCTCAGCGCCTTGTTTGAGAAATAGGAAAAAAATTAAAATAAGAAGGCACCAAAAAGGAAGCAAGGATAGAATTTGATTCTGAAACTCCCAGCAGACTCATACACAGCCCTTGCTCACATGGATGCCACTAGGAGGCCAAAGCCCCAGTGCGGAGGGCCCCTGCCCAGCTGGGGCAGAAGTCCTCATCCCACACATACCCCGGGGCAGGGGGGGGCACATTGTGCTGTTGGGGCAGTGAAGCAACAGCTCTTTGCTAGGCAGAATTCAGAATCTGATGCTGGAGGGGCCCTCAGCATGTTTTCTGGTTTTACCTTTCTCATGAGCCCTGGCACATCCAGTGATGGGAGCCAAGAGTCCCCAGAGACTGCCTCACCCCCAGCTGAGTGCTAGAAATTCCTCTTTCCACTTTAACCTGAGCTCTGCCCATTCACTGGTCTGCCCTCCAAGGCTCCCCGAACACTCTGACTTCCTTTCTGGTGTCTAAACACTGGAAGTCATGCCATCCTGGAACCCTCCTAGGGATGTGGGCAAGTGAGAGGCTCCCCAGATGTGGGGCTCCTGGCCAGGGCAAGTTGGGCACAGAGAACATTTGGAGCTTATCAAACTCTGATTCTCAGCCCTTACTGCACATGAGTATCCCCCGGGAGTCTTAAAACCTCCAGAACAATGAAATCAGAATTATCAGACGTTAAAGCACATTATACAGCTACAGTAATTTTTAAAATGTGATTGGTTCATCAATACATGAGAATGAGGGTTGGGCGTGGTGGTGCACACCTGTAGTCCCAGCTACTCTGGAGCCTGAGCCTGGGAGATTGAGGCTGCAGTGAACTATGATCATGCCTGTGAATGGCCACTGCACTCCAGCCTGGGCAGCAGAGCAAGACCCTGTCTCTAAATAAAAAAATGAGAAAGAAAACTGGCATGGAATAAAAAACTCACAAATACATATATGAAGGTAGTTTATAATAAATACGGAATTTTAAATTGTGGTGAAAAGAATTTTTCAATAGTGTTAAGACCACAGTTGTATAACCATTTGGAAAAATTAAAAATAAAACAATAATAAATCTAGAGTCTGGAGCCCAGGGAAGGAGGGAGGGAGAGGCAGCTGAGAGGTGCTGCCCAGGGAGGCCAGGGTTGTTGAGGGGGGGCCTGGGAGTGGGGGTGGGTAAGGCCTCCACTCACATTGGCTACAAACACAGCTAATGTGAATTACCAGTGAAGACAGTTTGGACCAGGGGCCCAGAGAAAAAAGATCCTATTTCTCAGAAGCCAAAGATAGAAAGAGCTGGCTGGCACTAAGAAGCAAAGGAATGGAGTCTAGCCAGAAAGGACACACGGCCTGGGGACCTGGTGGCCCTCAGAGTGGGAGCTGGCCAGCCTTCCAGCCACAGGTTACAAGGGAGGCTGTAAGGAAGGTAGTCCAGCAAAGGAGTCACCAAACAGCCAGGGACTGCGTGCGTGGGGGCCTGAGAAGGACACCAGGGAGGGGGCTGGAAGGACTAAGAGCCAAGGGAGAGTCCGTGAGGAGGCCAAAGAAGACCTTTCCCTTCCTTCTCTGCAGCTGTGGCAGAGGCAGGCTCTGGAGGCCCACGTGGGTCACAATGTGCTCCTCACAAGTTAGTCTCCTTGGGAACTTCCTCCCGGAGCCATGGGGTGAGGAGGAGCAGGAGATGGGGGCCTATCCATGTTGCTCTGAGGCAGGACACAGCAGGTGCTTTGAGAGCTGGTCGGGGGCATCCCATCTTGGATGGGGTCCAGAGAGGGTCTCAGGGCAGGTGGTCTCTGGAATGTCCATGCCCACAGGCTGCAGGGACACAGTGGCCAACTGGGGGCCAGCTGCTCAGCCTGTCCCCCTGCCAGGCAAAGCCTGTGGTGTCCCCTTCCTTCTCTGGGTCTACAAAGGACTTCCTGTTTGAGGGGCAGGGGTGGAGGTTAAGCCACAGAGAAATGGACAAATTCAGCTGGGGGCAGTTGGGGAGGACACAATAACATATCCTCCTCCTTTGGGGGAGAGGGACAGCACTCCCCACCCCACCTGCCCAAAGGGCTCAGCATCTAGGCAGCCCCTCCCAGCCCCCACAAAAGTTGTCATCCTAGAGAAGCCAGTAGAGAGGGCAAAGAGGAAACCCTCTCCAAAAGATAAGGAAAGGGGGAGCGAGAACTCCCAAGAACCCCCTTGGAATGGAGCTATGCTTGATTATGCAATGCCCCGAAAGTAGTAAAATTTATGGCTGCTTCCATTTGCGAGCACCTCCCACACAGCTGGCACTTTGCTAAGCCCTTAACTTGTTTTATGTCTTTGAAGACAGGAGAGTACAGTGGTCAAGGGCTCAAACTACAATCAGACAGAACCTGCTGTAACTCCGGGACAGCAGGAATTGTGTGGCCTTGGGCAAGTTTCCCAACCTCTCTGATCCCAAGTTTCTTCATCTCATGTGTCTGACCCCAAATCCCACAGTATTAATCACGCTGTCCCCTGGGGCCACCTTCACTGCCTGGACCTGCAAGGAGGAGCATATTTTTCAGGCCAGACACCATAGTCCCAGGCAGAAGCCCCCTGCCCAGGGATAGGCCCTGGAGGGCCCAGGATCCTAGACTGGCCTGAAGCCCCCCACCCCTTGAACAAATGAGAAAAGGGGGCCCCTGAGAAGCAAATCACAGGTCTCAGGACTCCTGGTCCAGTGCTCCCCCTACAACAGCACCCTCGGGAGTCTATGCTCTTCCGGTACAGGTACCGGGAGACCAGAGTCTTCCCCTCTCAGCTCTGCAATATCCAGAATGAGTAAACCCATAGAGACAGAAAGCAGATTGGTGGTTGCCAGGCTGGGGAAAGGGGGAATGGGGAGTACCTGCTTAATGGATACAAGGTTTCCTTTCAGAGTGATTATGTTTGCAACTAAATAGAGGTGGTGGTAGCACACATCTTGAACTACAAATGCCACTGAATTGTTCACTTTTAAAGGGTTAATGTCATGTTATGTGAATTGCACATCCAGTACAAAAAAATATATAATGGTACCTGTAGCTAAGAGATTACAAGAAGGAAAGAGGGCAAGTGCTAAGAGGCAGGGGGGGCTGAGGGGTGGGGGGACGTGGCAGAAACAGGAAAGTTTGTGGTGGGGGGAAGGTTTGAGGGAGGGGTTCCCAGGCTGCAGGGGAGGGCCCCCCCCCCCCCCCCACTGGATGCTGCTGGGTGAGGAAGCAGACTTTCATCCCAGGGCCAGGAGAGGGAGTTGGGGAAGGCACTTGCAGCCTCTGGGCTGTTTGCTTCCTCTGGGACTGGAAGCTCCTGGTGGGTGGGGGCAGGGACCTCATGCTTTTTAGCTGTTTAATTTTCAGAGCAGCATCACAGGTAGATGGTTCTTTTAAAACCCTGGCACCAATGGAATGAAATCGAACATGTCAAGCAAGAGGAAGATTAGCCACCACCCACACCAGAGAAGTGAGGCTGGCACTGGGCTGTGTGTGCCACCTCCAGGTAGGGGAGACTCCCCAGGGCATCCTTTGTGGGCTTCAGCACTCCCAGAGGGCAGCACCCCTGGGGGCTGGGTAGGGGGATGGGATTGGGTGAGCACTAATGCCTCCTTTGTCAGACCCAGGAAGGAGAGTGGGGGCAGCTACCAGAAGTAGGGGGGTGAGAAGCTCCCTCCGGAATCTATCCCCCCCACTTCCCTCCCCTCCCCTCCCCTCCCCTCCCCACTTGCACAGCTTCTGCACATGCTCAGAGTGCCCACGAATTGGGTTGGCTGGGGGAGGGCACTGCCTGGCACCCCCACTTAAAGGGCCAGAGCCATCCCTGCCTGCTCCCAACAGGGCAATGGGACCTGGCCACCTTTTCCCTCATACAGAGTTACTTCACCTCACACCCCCTTCCCCACTCCTGGCAGCTTCCTCCTGACCCACCCCACCAACCTCTGCCCACCCCACTACCTCTCATTCCCTGATGCCACTGCATGCAGAGTCTGTCCACTGGGCATAGGAGTTTTCAGCTGTCAGAGAGTCCCTGAAGGGGAAGAATGGGGATCCCAGGCCAGGCTAGGCAGAGGTAGTAGGAAGCTTCAGCAAGCTTCACTTCTGTGAAATATTTGCTCTCTGGTCCACCCTCCCCTGGCCCAGGTGACCAAGAGGGTCCTGGAAGGCAAATGGGCATAACGCTAAGGCATATGGGAAGTTCTGAAAGGCCTAGAGGCCTGAGAGGCTGTGTCCAAGCCCATCCTCCCTGGCTCAGGGTGTGTGTTGTAAACTGGAGCGTCCACCACAGCAATGGGGTGGAGCAGAAGCCTAGCAGAACCCCAGGAAGATCTCCCTCCTCACCTCTGGCCCTGGGACTGGGGGGCAGGGTGCTGGGGCCAGGGAACTACATGGGGGTGGGGCTGCCAGGGACCCCTCCCATTCAGCCCCCTGACACTTTCCCAGCTCACACCCTCTCTTTTATTTTCTTCTTGCCCCACCCTGTCCCCACCAGCCACGGGAAAATTAATCCACCTCAGTGCTGCCCCAGCCAAGAGCCCTCAGCCATTTTATATGTGCATGTGGGGAGGGGCTGGGGGAACAATTGGCAGCTTTCCTGTCTCCAGGCTCCTCAGCTTCTGGCCCAAGAGGGGCCAAACTCCTCACCTGCCCCCTTCTGGCCTGGCCAGCCCATGACCCACCCCCAGCCCCCTCCCCCCCCCCACTCTAGAGGCCCTCTGGAATCTTCTCTTCCCCCCTAGATGCTTATGGGCTTCAGAGAGAGAGAGAGAGAGAGAGAGAGACAGACACAGACACACACACACACACACACACACACACACACACACACACACACACACACACGCCTCTGGGTAAACAACCTTTGTCCTGGCCCTCCTCTCTCCCTCCAGGCTGCTTGCTGAGGAATGCAGCAGCTGAGAGCTGCCTGCACAGGCCAATGGGCCTTTGGGTCCCTCAAATATCCCACGGGGGAAAGCAGGCCTCCGGTGGCTTTCCTGGAATCCGGAAAGCCACTTCCTCTCTGAGCCTTAGGTTTCCCATCTGCAAAGTGGGGACAATCATTCCTGCTGCCCTTCCTGACAGAGCTGTCTGGGGAGCAAAGGGAAGGAGGCGAACACCCTCGGCCAGAGTCCCAGGGACAGATCCCCCGGGGTGGGACTTTGCTTTCTCTTGAAACCCATCCTTTCCTAGAATCTGTTCTCGCTGTGCATCGTTGTAGAAGGCGCCAGCCAGGCCTGGGTGTGGCAGGGCAGAAACGAAAGTTGTCCTGGCAACACACAGGATTTTGTCAACATTTCCATCCCCAGCAGCTCCCAGGCCTGGGCCTTCTCCTGCCTTGTGTGGCCTCTCAAGATGAGCGTCCAGAATGGAAGCCAGGCTAGGCGGCCAGGTCCCCGCCCCTCCCTGCACATGGTGGCAGAGCCAACACGGGCTCATTAGTGAGTTGACTAACTTCCTCCGCCACCACCAAAGTTATCCACGTTGCTGCCTGACACCCGATGCCGGCCAGCAAGAACGTTGGGAGGGTGATGGAAGAGACAGGGTGTCAGAGCCCAGTACTGGTTGGTGGTATCTGCGTTACCCAGGCTGAGCCAGCTCTCTATTACACAGCCAGCTTCGGGGCTCACACACTTCAGGGGGAATGAACCACACATGCAATGAGGCTACAGGAAAAGTGTGCTCAGAGAGGCTCACCAGGCCCCAGGAATGCCAGGCCGATCAGCTCTGCTGAGGACCAGGCACTGCCCCCCTCTGCCTCTTGGCTTTATTTTCCATCAGGAGAATACTTACTTCCCCTGAGTGCTTACTTCTAAGTGTCATTCAGGAGGTAAGGGGGCAAACTTGTGATGACTAACCTCAGGCCCAACCCCTTGCTGGGAGGTGTGGGGGTGGGGGGTTGTCAAGGACAAGGAGGTACAAGGCACCCAGTCCTTGTATACCCCTACACTGTGGGGAGAATACAGGGAGTCCGGGCAGAACCTCTGAAGGAACCCCTGGGCTTGGGCCTTCTCCCAAAGCCCCAGCTCTCTCTCCTCCAGGGGAAGCTCCTCGCTTCTCACAGCCATCTGGCTTCTAGAGTGTCAGGTTCTGGCTGAAACTGGGGCCTCCTGACTGAGCTCCCTCCCACCTAAAAA
Source organism: Daubentonia madagascariensis (assembly GCA_023783475.1). Classification (NCBI taxonomy): domain Eukaryota; kingdom Metazoa; phylum Chordata; class Mammalia; order Primates; family Daubentoniidae; genus Daubentonia; species Daubentonia madagascariensis. The sequence continues at coordinate 18,255,808 of JAKFHU010000487.1, forward strand.
ACCTTCAGAGCAGTCTGATTGCTCCAGGACACATGGAGCAGAATTCAGGTATCCTGGAGACCTTGATAGGTCTCCATCCAGAGGTCTGCTGTCCTTCCAGGCTTGGGACAAGGGGGAACTGGGACCCTATGTGAATGTTTTGATCCTCAGAACAGCTCTAGCAAAATCAAACCGAGCCACTCCCATTTGGTCTCACCAAGACCATTTAATTTCTCTGTAAAAAGTAAGATGACATCAAAGAACCAATTGTGGAAATGACGAGGTGGAAGTCTGAACCTATTTTAGCTGTTCTCAGGGGACACAGTGTGCTGAGAATGGTTTTCATCTGCCACCTGCCTCCTTGAGACCCAGCTGGCCTGAGCGGGCATGAAATAGGACCTTCTCCTCGGGGCCCCCTCAGAGCCCGGCCCCTCAGTGCGGCGGCTGCCTTCTCGGTTCCATAGCGCATTCTCCTGCCGAAGCCGCTGGTTCTCAGTCCGCAGCCTCTCTACCTCAGCAGCCAGCTCCTCCACCTGGCGACAGGGCTGCTGGCCGGTGCACACCTGCAGCCGCTGCAGCCTCCTTGTCTCCTCCTCGGCCTGCGACAGCCGCTTCTCCAGCTCCAGGTAGTCTCGTACCAGCTCCTGCTTGCTGCGGCCCTGCAGGCTCTCCCTGTGGTAGCGCTCATAGGCCTCAGAGAAATCCCTCTGCTGGAACTCACCGTGAGCGTGGCCCCGCCCATCGCTGTCCCCTGCCTCACTCTCCCCACTAGAGCCTGGGTGGGAGATCCCCTGGGGTACATCCAAGTTTGGCTCCTCTGGGTCTCGGTCGTTCATCAGGAACTGGGTGGTGTTGTAGGGTGCCACAGGCTGGCCTTTGGCGAACATCTCCTCGCGGACCCGAGAGGCCCTCTGGCTTTGCCTCTCATCCCGCTGTTGCTTCTCAGCCCAGCTCAGCTCCAGGTAGGGTCGCCAGTGCCGCTTGCGCTTTGATGGCCGCCGACGGTGTTTCTTCCGGCCGAGCACAGCCTCTGCTGAGCAGACCCCTGGGCTCTGGGTCCGGGGACCCCTACTATTCCAGCGCAGGCTACCACCAGCCCCAGCAAGATCCTCATCCTCTGAGTGGCTCTCCATCTGGGGTGTCAGGGGCAAGGAACCACCAGAGTTATGAGGCTCAGGAGGTGTTTTGGGGCTCCTGGGAGCACCAAAGGTCTAAAGAGAGTGGAGAAGGGAGGATGGATCACAGACAACCTGTCCTCTCCACCCAGCCTGAAGCCAACCTTCCCACACCCAGCTAACTTGGTCCCTCTCTAGCTTCTCACCTTTTTGCAACCATTTGTTTACAGGCTTACCTATCTACTGTCTGTCCCCCAACCCCCTCCAAGTAAACTTACAATGAAAGCAGGAATTTTGCCTGTGTATTTCACTCTGTAATTTCATTGCCTGGAACAATACCTGGCACAGAGTAGGCGTTCCATAAATACTGTCTGAATGAATGATGTAGGGGAAGGAGAAAACTGGGCTGGAAGATGGCTCCTGATGCATTTGCTTGATGAGAAGCCCAAATGGCACATGCTCTTCCCTCTTCCTAGAAGCCTTGTCTTTTAGACAGAGCTGGCTTCACAGGCAGGTGACCTGTGCAGTTGCACAGAGGCCCATGTTCAGGAAGGCTCTTGAATGCTTGGCTTAATGCTGTCCCTGTCTTGAACTTTTCAATAATTTTTGAACAAGGGGCCCTTTTGCACTGGACCCCACAAACTATGTAGCTGATCCTGCTTCCAGCTATTTGCAATGGCTGATTCTTTTTCATCCTTTAGGGCTCAGTTCCAATGTCACCTCTTCAGAGAGGCCCTCCCCGACCACCCTATATAAAGTAGCCTCCCCTGTCTCCCCTCCCCAGTGACTATTACATCACACAGTTAACGCACAGCACTTAGCATGTGACCATTTACCATCCGTCTTCTTCCCATGAGAATGTGTCTTGTCCATTCAACTCACCACTGTATCCCTATGCATGGCACAAGGTAAATGCTCAATAAATATTTGTTAAATGACCTAAAGCTTCTAAGATAGGGGGATCCAAAAGACATCGGAAAATGAGACTCTCCTTTCTATCCTTCTAGGGTAAAGAAGATGGAGTGTATTTAATCCAGGTAGAAGCTGGTATCACTCTTCTATATGAATGGCAGGAAAGAGGTCCTAACCAAGGGCAGGGGAGGGCTAACCTCCAGTCTGCAGTGAGAGTGTTCCGGAACCTACCTAAGAGGTGGAAAGGATCTGTCAAGAGAGTGTGTGCATGTTTAGGGCATCTGTTTATCTCTGCTGTGGTGAGGGTGGGAGTACTGAGTGTGGAGGATGGGGAATGAATTGCTCTAAGTTTGTGGTTTGGGGTATTTCTAATAATAACCACTACCATTAGTATGTTGTTTTATAATAGACAATATGGTTCAGAGACATCTGAGTACGGGTCCCTACCAGCATACAGTGTGTATTGTGGGATATGGTGTATGCAGCCCTGTAAGAGCTGGGGGTATGTCATGTGCATTTTGGAGACCCTAAAGAGAATTTCAGAGAAAAGGAGGTATACTGGGGATGTGTATATGTGTAGTGTTTGTTGTCTTACTTCACCTGCAGGGAGATCACCAATCATGTGAATGACAAGCCTTGTCTCCACCAGTGGCTTGGGCCAACTGAGACAGAGCTGCTGACCCACTTGGGAAAAGCAAGTCCACCAGGAACTCCAAGGCAGGGTGGCTTGTTTGTCTATGCACAATCATTCACTTGCTCCCAGCCCTCAGTAAATGTCCCCTAATGATCCTCCCCCAACCCAAGCCAGCCCTGCCCCCAGCCCTACATGCTGCCTCCCTCCTGAAGATTTGTCCCTCTACCACCACCACCAGTACTGCAGATAAGCTGTGTGACCTGCGTGAGTCATTTGCCCTCTTTGAACCTTCTAGCCCTGACATACAATGAATTCCAAATTCGGTAAGTCCAGGAAACACTAAAGTGGCTACGCAAGGTAGGTCAGAAGCTCCTCTGACTCCCACCTTAAGTTTCTTCCTCATCTACAGGGAGTTGTGGGCTAGGGGAGAAGAATGGATCAGGTAGGGTAGCAGGAGAGAGAGAGCATGGGCTGGGCCAGTATGGGCTCCTGTTGCCTGGTCAGAAGGTAGCATTCTCTGAGGGCCTGATACAATCTGCCTCTTTCCTGGGTTACATCCTATCCCCCACCTCCACTCCAAATCATAAACCAAAAATTCTTCTTCCTGCTTCAGATTTGCTTCTTAATCTGGACAAAATGAAAACATTCAACCAAGCTCTTTAGCCTTGAGATCAAGGCAAGGTTCTGTTGTCAGAAAGCCCTAAATTTAAACCCTGGTCTGTTGCTTATTGAGTACATGATTCTGGGAAAGGTATTTCAGCTCTCAGAACCTTAGCTTCTGTGAATTGGGGAAATAATTCCTAACTGGAAGGGTCACAAGGATTTTACAAGATAGTACAGATTTAGCATCTGGCCTATTGCCTCACACATAGTAGGGACTCATTTAAAATACTGGTTTTCTGAATCTACCAACACATCTGAGACAAGAAGCTAGGATCTCAAGTGCAGGATCCATGTTCAAGGTACTCAGGCGGTTGGGAGGGTGGGAGCTTACCTTGGCCTCCTCCAGGGCTGCTGGTGACTCTGTATTATAGTTGGTCTGGTTCGGAGTGCCCATCTTCTTCTGTTCCAAATCTTTCAGCAGATGCCTTTTTTAACTAGTGACACCTAATTTGGACAATAAGAGAAACCTAAGTCCTGGGTAATTCTCAGGAAGACTCTGGCTGCTCATAATTGTTTGCCCAGGCAAACGGCAGCCATTTTGTAGCACCAGACCAGTACACCCTCATTTTCAAATGAAGGCTCTGAGGGCTTCCTCCATACCCTGCTTTTCACACCTCCAGCCAGCAAGGGGCCAAACGGGATTAAGGTGCCATATTCCCAGTCCTGTTCCTGAGGCCCCAGGCCAGGGTTTATATCCTACGGAAGTCAATGAGGCCCAGGCTGGCAGCTAGGAAGCTAGGCCTAAGCTTTGTTCCCCCCAACAACCCAAGGGGGAAAGGAGACTGTCTGGGGAGGCTGGGAGTGGAGCGGGTCTGTAGCTCCCACAAGGCAACATGTAGCAAGCTTAGGGGGAGTCCTTTCCCACTGCCTCCAGAGGCTCCAGTCTAGACTGCAGCCCTGCACCCCCAGCCTCCTCCCCAGGCTGGGCTCCAGAAAGCAATGCTTCTAGAAGCATGGTTGGGACCTGGGCCAAGCCCGGGGCTGAGGCTTTTTCCTCTACAGGGCCTGGCCTGCCTCCCTCCTTCCTCTCAGAGAGGAAAACAGAGGAAAGGGGAAGAAGTCTTCGCACTACATGCAGCCTGGAGGGAAACCAAACTGGGATAAGGATGGATTTCTTGGAAGAGGGGAAATAGTCATGGAAAGAGGTTTTGCAAAGGTGGAACTAACCTATTCGCTGTCAGGGCTATGCACACGACTACATCTGTGTGTCTTTCTGTGCGACCGCCTGTCTGTGCCATTCCCAACGCCTCAGCCCTACCTCTTGCTGCAGTTGCAGCAGCTCTGGTCCAGCCGCTCAAGGCACTAAGGTGGGGGGAGGGGACAGCCTGGCAGCGCGGTGCCTACTGGGGATTGTAGTTCTTCCAGTCTGGGAAAGAGGCCCTAGATCCCGTCACGTCAGCAGCCACACCCGAGAACTCCAAAACCCATCTCCCCTTGCGCGGATGACATCGCATGCGCGCGCACTGCTTCCTTCCTTGATTGGCTAAATCGTCCGTCAATATTATCACTTTCGTCAACGATTAGCTGTGCGGAAGCACAACCGGGGCCCGCCTTCTCCATGCTCAATTAAAAAGTTCATTGATGGCGTTAATCTTTACGGGGCAGAAAATAGATCCGGCTGAGAGAGGAGGGGCCGTAAGCGCGGAGGGATCCCCGGGCCTTGAGGAAGGCGACGAGAAGATCGGTGGCCGTCGCCGCCATTTTGGGCTGGGAGGAGGCAGCGGAGGGACTCGCTGCGCAGTGAGAGCACCCCATGGGGGGTGGTCCGGGCGCGGGGAGAGGCCGGGCCGAGTGGGCTGCCTGAAGTGGCGGCGCCGGGAGACGGCGGGGAGTGGGATCGGGGACCGGGGAGGGTACAGGTCGGAGTCTCCCTGGCCGAGCCCAGTCCTCAAACCGTCCCGGCAGCCCCACAGCCTCGTCTCTCACAGAGGGCGGGGTTCGTCGGCAATTACCGCGTGTTTCCCGAGACCCCAACAGGGGAGAGGCCGGTGAAACGACTCCCCTCTGCCGTCCTTCCGCAGGGGTGCGGATCCTGAGGCCGAGCTCTGCCGACTTCTCTCCCCACCCCCATTCGGCCTGGGTATGGCGGCTAGGCCCAGCGTGGCGGGACTCCCACCTCGACTGTCGAGGTGGGGGCGACGCCAGATTCCAGAGGCTGGCGCCGCGGGGGAGGGCCGAGGTCGCAGGTCTGGCCGCACGTCCCTCAGGCGTGGCAGTCTGCTGGAGGCTCCGAGGGCGGAGAGCCCGGTGCGCCCACCTTCTTCCCCCCAAACACCCGCCTCCCGGGCTGCGAAAAGAAACAGCCTTCTTCTAACTACCGTAGCAACCACTCATTCCCCCTGGGGGCGATAGGGGCACGTGGAAACCTTCACGAGCCCAGTGCTTGGAGGTTTCTGAGGCTCTTGCCCTCGAGATCTCACCCATCCAGCCCCGATTCTCCGACGACCTGACCTCGCACGTCACCAACCACTTCAGGAAACTCCTGAAGTGTGTTGTCTCACTTCTCTTGAGAGTTTACACCAAAGGCAAAACTTGGGGTTTTGCCCTTGACAGGCTTGGGACACAAAATAATTCAGAGTCGCCACGGCCCAGAAATAGAAATGGAGTGGCCCATTTCGGATGCTTCATGAACATCTGCTTGCATTTTGAAATCCGAGCCTTAACTTTTACCAAAACTTTTAGAGAAATGGCTGCCCTCCTAGAAGGAAAAACGAACTACAGTAATTCCAATGTTATCTTTGTAAGACTACCAAATCTTACCAGTTTAAAGAATTTTCTCCCACAAACTAAACAAAATGGGGGAGTATTTTGCGTGCCACTGGTGCATTGTTACTAGGGAACCTCTATTTTGAAGTTCCAAGTAATTGAAAATCACTTCTGTAGATCTTAGATGCTACCAAAATAGAAATTGCAGTTTTGATCTACTTCATATATGTGGTGTTTAGGGGTGGGGGAGACCTGTTTAAAAGAATAAAACTCTCAACCCTAAATTATAGCTGTAGCAGCTTCTTAAAGATTGAAATTTGATGTGAAGTTCTTTTGTTGAATTGCAGATTAAACCATCTTGTTTCCTACTGCTTGAAATCTAAATCCAGAGATTTATGGCTCAGGGATATCTTCAAATAAAAGTTTTGTTGCTAAAATGCCAGTTAAAATTATGCCTAGGTAGGCTCTGGAGAAGGAGAGTGACTGGCAATGAACTTTATATTTTTGTGGGTACCTTGTGATGAGTCTTATTACCAATCACAGTCAAATCGTTCCTAAGACTTTGCCCTTAATAGCAAGAACCTTGAAAGTTTCTTCAGAAGTAAAGCCCTGCTCCTCCTATTATTAATAAAGTAATTTTTCTTCAGTTGTAAGAGTGACAACTCCATAGCTTTAACTGTTTTCTCCCTCTGCTCCCCAGACATTCTCAGAGAAAGTCTTACAACTGGGAGTCTCTCTGAACCTATTCTGGTTCAGGGCCTGCCTGATTAAAAAAAAAAAAAAATTTTTTTTTAAAGTCTTATAACTGAACTGCAAAAATAGGATCACCATTGACTAGGGTTCTTAATCCAAAATTTGAACCACTTGCTCTTAACTGAAGCTTCAGAACACTTGATTCTTCATAGGTTGATTTTTGTTCACTTTACACTGATTAAGTGAAGATGCCAGTTAGGAAAAGCTGACACTGACTTGGTGGGAGTTAATTTAGATAGTCATAGGAGCTGAAAGGAGTTTTAGAAGTTATCTGTGGTTCTTTTAAGAATTTAGTGGGAGATAGACTCTTGTGATTCGTTCTCCATTATGAAGTAATCTAGTTAAACCTTTGGATGCTACTAAGTGGCAAATACTGTTCCAGGTGCAGAAATTTATTTATAAATGAAAGCTTACTGTCTTTAAAGTTGACCCATAAGTTTTTCCATTCCTTGATAAGAAAAATTGGGAACAAAACCAGTATATTAATGGTCTCCTGGTTATCTTCTGAGCAAAACACAGGACTGGAAATTAGGAACTCCAAGCTCTATTGCTATATGCTGCCACTGACTTGGTTGGCTTGGCTGGAGGCCAGATACTATGAGGCTAAACTGGTCATTTTGTTGCTGAGTCTATTGTTCATCTAATATTCAGCCAGACCTTTAACTTCCTCCTCTGCTCTCCCCTTTCAGATGACTTGCTTTGTGCTTTGTAACAAATTCTACAAACCCTATATGCAGCAGTTTCCTAATTTGAAAATGGTATCAATGTGGCCCCCCTCATAAATACCTTAAGGAGTAACTATTCCTCAAGTGCTGCTATGTAAACATCTACTCCCTGTAACTTTGTTATTTGGGAACTTCACAACTTCAGCTTCAAAGGTTATTGGGCCAGTTGGGAGGCCTGCCCACTGAAGTGTGGTCTTGGTTGTCCATAGCAACACAGGAGTGGCCATTCAGGTAGGCCAAATGAGGGTCAATCTCTCAGGGTGCCAAGCAGTTGTTACCGTGAAGTTACGGATATTTTGCATTTGCCTGATGGCTGACTCCTGGGGAACAGTGGCTATGTGTGAGTAGGATTCATGACAGAGGTAGGAGTGATTCTTGATAGCATTCTTCCTCTTCAGGTTGAAGACACTTGCTTCTAACTATTTGGTTTTCACAGTGAACGTTTTATGCTCCTGTGTTTGGCTACCACCATCTTCCCTCTATCTTTTCTCTTTTGAAATTGTTCAAATGCTTTGCTGTTTTATTAAGTACATTTTTAGTAGTAACTAGAGAGGAAGATAGAACTAACCTATTAGATATTCTCTTCTGTCCCCAACTTTGGTCTTTTGCCTTTGCCTGAAAGTTGTTCTGGGGTTGTCTAGATATGTAGAAATAACATGTTTAAAGCAGGCTTCAGGCCGGGCATGGTGGCTCATGCCTGTAATCCTAGCACTTTGGGGGGCTGAGGCGGGAGGATTGCTTGAGGCCAGGAGTTGGAGACCCCATCTCTACAAACAATTTTAAAATTAGCTGGGCATGGTGGCACGTGCCTGTAGTCCCAGCTACTCAGGAGGCTGAGGCAGGAGGATTGCTTGAGCCCAGGGATTTGAGGTTGCAGTGAGCTATGATGACACCACCACATTCTAGCCCAGGCAACAGAGGGAGACCCTGTCTCCAAAAAATAAATAAATCAGGCTTCAGAACTCCAAACTGATTTCCTCCTCTGACCCTCTGGAGGCTAGGACAAGTTCTATTGAGTAGATTACAAGAGAGGTGTTATTTTCTCAAATTCTTATGTATGAAGCACTCTAAAGCTCCCACATTTTGCTTCAGGAATATACTTTTTGCTCACCGCAGACCCAGGGCTTTTCAGTACTTCACACACAGTCAGTGGATATGTCATATAGAGTGTAGTTTCAGATGAGAGTTTACAATTCCCTTCTGAATTTTTGCTCTTGAAAAAAAATTCTAAGTCAGATGTAACTGCTCTTGCTGTGTTAAGGGAGAGATCACACTAGCTATTTCAAGACTTATTGACAGTTTCCTGTAGCGGCGCAACCATTTGAATTTTGTTGGTGTGCGAAGGTTTATTAGTAAATTATGAGGATTATTCCTGCTGATGCCCATGTTGTATCATTTGTCATAATTGAACGTCCTCTCTCTAAGTAACACCCAAGGAAAAGTTTATTCAGGAGAATTTGTGAGAGCTAAATTATTGATCTGTCTCAATGCAACCTTTGTTTTTTCAACAAGAAACAAAATGAGGTGGTAAGCTTTCCACTATTCAAAGACAACTGGCAAAAATTGGCCAAAGATCGAATCTTTGCCTCTTGGACCATATATTTTGTGCCACTTGCCAAGTACGACTATTATCCTTTGGTCATCAGTTTCTGTGGTGTTCAGGGCCTGAATTTGACATTTTCTTTCTTTTAAAAATTACCTTTCATTTCTAGCATCAACCATTTACCACTTTGCATGAGAAAGAATAATAAAGTGGAATTTTTATTCCAATGACCTTATTTGTACAAATATGAAAAATAGTTACTTCCTTCCCCCTAAAAAAAAACAAACAAAACCCCCACAAACTCAAGTGTACTTAAGTACTTAGGTACAAGTACTGTCTTAAGTTTAGCCAACTTTTCCACCACACGGTTGTGAATAGTTGTTGCCAGCTGTGATGGGTTTAAGTGGCCAGGGGAACACCTGTAATGTATTACCTCATGTTTGACTAAATGTAGCTAGCCTTTGATTTTTCTGAAGGTAGAGTATTTGGTTGTGGATTTTGTTTTTTAATTCTGTGGAATCCCTCTTTGGTTTCTCTAACTTTTGAAGTCATTAGGGCAAAGTGTATTTATTTACATTTCCCCAAGCAAAAGATTTTTGTTTTATTCTGAATAAAGTGAAAATTAAAATATTGATGAAATCGGAACTGCTCTGGTCTTAAGCAGAACCAATAATAATCATACCAATAGTTTATTTATTCATTTAGAGACAGAGTCTCGCTCTGTTGCCTGGCTAGAGTGCAGTGGTACAATCATAGCGCACTGCAACTTCAAACTTCTAGCCTCAAGCAATCCCCTTGCCTCAGCCTCTGGAGTAGATAGGACTATAGCCATGCAGCACCACACCTGGCTAATTTTTTTATTTTTATTTTTTGTAGACACAGGGTTTTGCTATATTGCCCAGGCTGGTCTTGTACTCCTGGCTTCAAGTGATCCTCCCAGCAGGGTGCAGTGGCTCATGCCTGTAATCCTAAGACTTTGGGAGGCCAAGGCAGGAGGATTGCTTGAAGTCGGGAGTTCGAGACCAGCCTGAGCAACATACCAAGACCCCATCTCTACAAAAATTAGAAAAATAAGCCGATTGTGGTGGTGTGAGCCTGTAGTCCCAGCTACTCAGGAGGCTGAGGCAGGAGGATCACTTGAGCCCAGGGGTTTGATATAGCAGTGAGCTATATGATCACACCACTTCCCTCATGTCTGGGCAACAAAGTGAGACCCTATCTCTAAAAAAAAAAAAGTGATTCTCCCACCTCAGCCTCCAAAAGTGCTAGGATTACAGGCATGAGTCACCATGCCCAGCTGTACCTGACTTTGGTGTAGCATTTTCATGCTATTTCATTTAATCCTTACAGCAGTTATCTGAAGTAGGCATAGCAAGTATTAGCTCTATTGTGCTGATGAAAAGAATGACACTCAGAGAACTTGAGAGATGTGTCCAGGGTTGCACTGCTAGTTCATGTCAAAAGTATGACCAGGACCCTGGTTTTCTGACTCCCAGTTTTGTCTAATCTTTATTATGTTTCCTCTATTTAGAGATACATAGTCTATTAGCCAGGCATGGTGGTGCGCACCAATAGTCCCAGCTGCTCGGAAGGCTGAGGCAGGAAGATCGCTTGAGCCCAAGAGTTCCAAGCTGCAGTGAGCTATGGTTGTGCCCCTGTGCTCCAGCCTGGCGGACAGAGCAAGATCCTGTCTCAAAAAAAAAAAAAAACCATATATTTAATCGGTTTTTCAGAACTAAACCAATCTGGAACTCCCTGGCACTCTCTCCTAAAACTCTGAAATCTAAAGAACCCTGTCTCCTGAGGGCTGTTTATGTTATAGGCTAGCCCAGGAAAAGCTGTCCAGCTAGCTATGTCAAAGTTTGGGAAGCCATCTTCCTAAGTTGGATACCCAGGCCCCAGTAGGAAAAAGGGTACAAACTGAAATTGCTGATTTGTAAGCCTGGTCTTTTGAGCAGCTAGTTAAAATGCTTGGCAGAGGACATTAGTGAAAGGCTGGAGTGAGCTTAGGGCTCATTTGTCATCACAGCCCCCCAATATAGGTAACTCAGAGTCTCTTCTCTCTGGTAGGAATGCAGTATGCTAGTTAAGTGTTTCAATAGAAAGTGCAGAAACACCACAGAAAGTGTTGATAGAAAACTGAAATTTCAAATAAACCTCATTCTAAGAACATAAATGCAAAAAATACAGTAAAATGCCTGTGCCTTTGAAAGCAAAATTCAGACATAAATTTGCATGACTCAAGGTAAATTGAAGTAATTTATGAGAATTACTTAAAACTAAATATTGGTATATTTTTTAAGACTGGACTGAATTTGTCTTCTAAAAGTAAAACATATACTTTTTTTCTGATAAATGCAGTCTTCCCAAGATTCATTTTAGAAATTTTATTTTTCTAATAGTAGGGAAAATAACATCTTTATAATTAAATCCCTCTTTTTAAGAAGAGGATCTAAAATCAGAGATTTATCACTGCTGCATCCTATAGTGCAGTTGAAATGAGGCTTCCACTCTGCACTGTAAAGCCAGAGGGCACTGTTGCTGCCTTTCCAAGCAGCTGTTTTTCTGGGGCTGCTGCATGACGTCATAGTAGAAGAAAAATTAAAAACACGAAGAAAACTATTTCAAAATAGACATTTAATGTAATTTTTAGGCCAAAGAAAAAAGCGATCATACATTGTCTCCAGTGGACTATCTGTGCCAGAATAGGACCAACTCAGTCCAGCTTTGAAGGCCCTGATTCAGTCCTACTAGTATAATTTCCCTTGATTTGTATATGCTCCTTATGCGTCATAAGGTGCATTTTACTCTTGAAGTTCCCAGCACTTCTGCTATCGCCATTTAGCTGCACAAGCAGTCTTCCCAATAGGAGGGTTTCTTACCCCTTTCCTGCAGGGGTTCTTAACCTTCAAGGAGTTTGACAATCTCATGAATCTCTTGAACCCTCGCCCCAGAAAAATGTATATATAACACAAGTCTACATATAATTTCATGGGGTTCATGGACCCCAAGGCCCACTATGGTTTCTAAGGCCCCAAGGAACTCCTGTGCCAGTGATTTGAGCAATGCAGTTGCCCTAGGGAAAAGATTGACACAGGGCAGGTGAAAGGCTGGGTTAACATAGTTGACAAGAGGGAATAATCATAATTTCTTTCTATTTTGATTTGGGGGCAGAAATTAGTTCTCAGGGCCTCCCTGCTTTTTCAAGAGCATAACTACTCAAGAACCTAAGCAGCTATCAGCACAGGTTAGGAGATTGAGAATAGGCCCTATATGGGAAATGTGCAGGGTTCCTCATTGAGCTTCTAAGAACTTCATATAGCTCCTTAACCGAAAGCTTTACATTTGATCTGCAGTGAGGGGGCATTTCTGATTTTAGTTTGACCCACATGAAAAAGTGGACAGCACTTTTTTTTTTGTATAGATAGCACTAAGTATTGGACAATTAGGGTAAGTCCTTGGAATCCCCCAAACAGTCATTTCCTTTATAAATCCAATATTCCCTACCTCTAAACATCTTAACATAAAGAGCTGCCCCACAAATTTATCTAGTCTAACCATTGCTTGCACTAAGAATCAAGAGGTTTAGCAAGAGCCTCCTCCAGGCATCCAGGAACTCCTTCCAGCCTTATTGGAGGAAGGAAGAGATTACTGAAAACCAACTCGTAGGAATGAAATGAGGCTGACAGCTGTCTAACCTAACAAATTTCCAAATGAAGTTTACATTTTTTTTGTTAGTAAACTTTTGAATGGCTGAGAGGCAGAATTAAATTTTAAACTTATGATTGTAGCCACTTTCCACTCCCCCAAACACGCAACACTGGTTTATTTTTCCAGCATGAAGAAAACCAAGGCACTAGAAAGCAAGCACACTTAAGTATTGAAGATAATTAAATCTTTATATTTTGCCTGAACTGTATATTGTAGCATACTAAAACCCATTCAAGGAAAAAAATCAGCAAATAATTGAAAATTCTCCCATTAGAGATTGGCATTTTTGCTGACAAGTTTAAGATTTCGTTTCTCCCCCCCAAAACTGCAATCACATAAAATCAATACTATTTTAAATTAACTCTAGAAATCACACTGAAACTATGTTACATTTACAAATATTAAATTTATTATAACTAAAATGAATTTAATGGTTCTCAGATTTGGCCACCTTATAGCTCCGTTTAAGGAGGGGATTTTTTTAAAACAGAAAAATGCATTATAACTTGGTCAAATTACTTTCACATTAAAAAAATCTAAAAAGGAAAATAAGAAAAGCAACTTTTCAATTTCACATAATTAAAGAACAGGAGAAAGCACGCAAGCTACATCATAGCTAAATTTACGAAACCAACCAAAGCCAGGGGGATTTTCTCTTCTGATTATGTCATAAAAAGGTCCACTGTCTTATATACACATGTATATAATGTTACATTCCATCACTGTAAAAAGTCCCCTTTGCCCCCTCCCCCAAAAAGTTTCAGTCTAGTCTCCAAACTTGGAAAGCGGCGCTCGCTCCTGCTGCCGATGGAGTTCGTTCTCGGTCAGCAGCTGGAGGTTCTCGGCGCGCAGCCGGTCCAGCTCCAGCTCCAGCTCCCGCACACGCGCGTCGTCGCTGCCCAGCCGCTTGCTTTCCAGCCGCAGCCGGTTATTCTCGTCCTCCATGCGCGAGAGGCACTTCTCCAGCTCCAGGTACTCTTTGATGAGCTCCTGCTTGCTCATGTTCTGCAGGCTCTCCGCGTGGTACCGCTCGTATGTCTCCGAGAAGTCCCGCTGCAGAAACTCGCTGCCGTCCCCTCCCATCCCGTCGCTGCCCCCATCCTCCTCGCCCGCTTCTTCCATAAAGTCCTCATCGCTGGTGTCGTCGGATTTGGCGGCGGCCCGCTTGGAGTAGAGGCCAGTTTTGAGATCCGGCTCCTCCTGATCGTGATCATCCATGAGGAACTGCGTGGTGTTATAGGGCGCGACCGGCTGGCCCTTGGCGAACATCTCGGCTCGTATCCTCGAAGCTCGCAAGCTCTGTTTCTCATCGAACTTTTTCTTCTCCTCCCAGGTCAGCTTGATGTACGGTTTCCAATGCCGCTTCTTCTTGGAAGGGCGTCTCCTGTGTTTTTTCTTGCCCAGCTGTCTCTGCTGCTGTCCCCACGACTCCTCGCCCCCTGCAGCAGGAGTCCCCAACTTGTTGGCCTCGGAGTCATGACAAGGCTGGGCGATCGGCTCGGCCTCGGGCTTCGGTTCCCCTCCCGCCGCTGGCGGGGAGGTGCCGCCAGCGAACAAGTCGTCCCCATTCTGGCCCTTCTCGCCCGCTTCCAGGCAGCTCGGTTCTGAACAGGCCTGGGTCTGCAGGGGAGGCGGCTGGGGCTCCAGGCTCCCTTCACCCTCCGGCCCTGGAGGGCCACCCGACTGGGGGGACGCTCTCGATTGCCACCTACTGTCCTCCTCGGGCACCCGCTCCTCCGCGCCTGGGGGGCGCTCAGGGTTCCGCTCTTCGTGGACAACAGCAGCACCTGTACAGTTGCTAGTTTGAGGCTGGTGTTGATACTCTGACAAGAGTGGCTCGGCCATGGCTAGTAAAGTCCTCTTCTCGAAGTTTGAGAAATTTTGGCTAGTAAGTCCTTAAGGAAAAAAGATTTTTATTTAAAAAAAAATGTCCAGCAAGGTCCTCTTCAGTTTGTAATTCCTGCAGTGATGCCTTTGGCCAGTCCTTCCGTCAGCAAACTCCAATTGCAACCTGGGGAGCTCAAGTCAGCAAAGGGTTAAGCGCCCACAGCGCGGCCAGCTAGCGGGTCCAGGGGGGTGCAGCGCAGGAACAGTACGTAATGTGCGGAGGGGGTGGGCCTCAAGCCGCCCCGCAGAGTGCCCCCACGATCGAGGAGTTGGTGAGCTAGGTGATGAGGGTAAGTCCAATGGGTTAAACCCAGTCCCGAAGGGGTTAAAACTACCGATGACGCTGCCTCCGAGGGGCCAAATCCACAAAGGGTTAAATCCCCTGCCGCAGAGCCCACAAGGGGTTAAAGTCCCAGAGCCACCTCCTCCCACTTCCACGGGTGTCGCTCAAGCCCGAGTTCCCAGTTCCCTAGGCCCGGCCGGAGCCTCAGCCGAGGACAGACAAACTCATCTCCCCTTTGGCTCGATGCTCTGCTCAGCTCAGTTCTCCTCCGCCTCCTCCTCTTTTCCTCCCTCCCTCCTCCTCCTTCCGACAGCTCCTCTTCCGCCTCCTCCCCCGACTTTCCCTCCCAACCTGCCTTTCCACCTGCCAACTTCCAACTGCTGCCTCCCGGTCCTCTGCGCCCCTTTTATAAAGAAGCCTGTTTGCCCCGCCCATGCGCATGCGTAACGGAGTTCTCATCGCGGGAAGCTGGGAGTCGTAGTTCCCATCTTTTAAGCCCGCCGACCTCGAGCGCCGTGCGACGTAGCCAATCCTAGTACGCGTAGGGGGCGTCTCCCAGGCCACCTCCTTCTATCGCTTATCCCTCGCTAAAGAAACGTGAGCGACCATTGGTCAAGAGTCGCACGCCTGGTTGAGGAAGGAAGACCAATCGCAGAGAAAATGGGGCGGGTTCTGGACCGTACCATTCTGTTTCAGGAATACGAGAAGATTCGATGGCCTGTGAGAGCACACACAGAATATTTTTATGAAAAGGTGCGTTGTGAAGGCTATTATCGTATTCTGTCCTCAGCGGAAGGGTTCTGAAGGTCATAAACCTGTGTTAACTAAAGCAAAAATGGTTTATTCCTGAAAAGTAGTCCCTAAAGTGTAAAAGAGGATTAAATCCTGTAAAGAGAAATGTTGGCCCACTACTTCTAACTCTAGATTCTTAAGTTTACATTGATGGCTTCAAGGCGTGTGGTTAGTGCCTGGGCCTGACATTTGCGGAAGGATATTGTGATCACATTTCTGTTAAAAAAGAAGAGCGCATGAAGAAGTAAACAAATGAAGAATAAAAAGTGCCGCCTTAAAGGAACAGTGTGACTGCGTTTAGTGCGGCAGCCTTGGACTAGGCCTCGGAAGACGAAAGGGCCGGTTCGAGTCCCGGGTGACGTCGACCCCGGGGCTAGCCTCGGGACCCTCAGGTGAAGGTGGCGGAGTCCCAGCCCCTGCCTGGTCTCTGAGAGCCGCCTCCGCCCCAGGGGCCAGTGCAAACTGGTGATGGGGGCCGAGCGGCTCTCCTGGGACAAGGCGAGCAGGCGAGCCGTGGGGGGTGGGGGTGAAGGCTTTGCCGTGGGCCTCAGCTTCTGTCGAAGAAAATGGCCTCCTGGGGCCTACGCGGTCTCTTCCACCAGGAGCATTTCTTTGGCGGGGACAGGGGAAGTCAGGGCCAGTCAGTGGACCTGTTTGTTGGGGAAGGGCTCGAAATTAATGATGCGTTGGAATAATTAACCCTGGCTATCCAAGAGGGAAGCGGGTAACATCCACAGAGGCCCCTCGTCGTCAGTGGGCGCTGTGCAAGACGAAAATTGGGGGCAGGGGATTCTGGCCCAGGACCACGGGGTAGATTCATGCGGAGGGCCACAGTCTCCTTTGAGGGAAATTCCCCAGACTCCAAGGCTGCGCCCAAAGGACAGGGACTGAGAGGACCTGGAGAACCGTCCCCTCCAATCTCTTAGGCCTAAAATCTTGGCGTCATCTCCACTTCATCTCCTCTTCCCCTCTCGCCACACCGAGTCAGTGACCCATTCTTATTTCTTCCTTGACAGCAATCCCTTACATTCCAACCGATTTGCACTCCATAACTTTCTTTCACATACAGAACCATTTGACCCCGCCACGGCCCAGTGAGTTCGGCGGGGTAGGAATTATTGTCTCCATCACAGAGATGAGAAATCTCCAAGACTCCAGAAATTAAGTGACTTGTGCAAGGTCACATGGCAACCAAGCGGTGGTTTTTCTTTCTGTCACAAACACAAAATCCTCCCTTTTCTCAAGAACTCAGGATTTAGTTCCTTCTCATTCCCAACTGCTTCAACCTAATTCAACCCGTATTTCTTTGTTTGGCTACCATTTGTTAGGAGGGCACAAAGATGAATAAAATGGCACCCTTGCCTTCAGGCTGCTCCTGGACTGTGTGGAGAGGCCATCAAACCACACGGAGCCAAAATGGCAAGTGAGGAAAATCCCTGTGGGAGTTTGTGAGCCAAGCTGCTTGGGGGTTGGAAATTGAGGAGGGTGTCATGGAGGAAGTGACTTCTTAGCTGGCTCTGAAGGATGAAGACTTTTCCAGCAAAGTGCCATGCAGAAGGGCAGTTTATGAAGAGCAAGCACCATGTCCAAAGAAAGGACTAGTCTGGGAACTCCAGGGGGTGGCTCTGTGGGGCAGTGTGGGGTCTGTGGGGGCAGTGGTGGCCACACCTCCAACAGGAGAGGTAGGCACACTGGCCTCTGGGGCCAAGGCAGAAGTTCTGAAATTGACCATCCCGGCCCATTTTCCTTGGGCTTCAAGGATTCAGGAAAAGCCTTCCTCTGTGGGCTTCATCCATCCCTTAGGAGGCTCCCTGTGAGCTGAACTGCCCTTCACACTGGGTGCTCCCTGAGGAAAAAGAGTTTTTGCAGAGAACTTGGGACAGTCAGAGATCTCCAAATAGTTAACCACATTTTCAGACTCCAGAGGACCCCAAGTCAGGGGATTTGGAAGGTACAGCTGAACCCAGCCAGAGTTTACTGATCCGGGCTCAGCTGTATGGTCTCATTTGTCATATTGGGGCAGGGGTGGCCAGACTGATAGGTTGTGGAATTCTAGAATTCTATCAAACAAGGGGCCAGCAACCTTAATATTAGCTGAGTTCTCACCCTTTGCCAGGCATTTTACATGCCCTGATCATTAGTGGTATTTGTTTTTGTAAGGACAAGGTCTTGCTCTGTCACCCAGGCAGGAGTGCAATGGCCCAGTCATAATTCACTGCAGCTTCAAACTCCTGGGCTGAAGTGATTCTCCCACCTCAGCCTCCTGAGTAGCTGGGGACTACATGGGTGTGCCACCACGAAGGGCTGCGATGGTCGTTAAACCCCAGGACTGCTTTATGATGAAGAGATCATCCTTCTGTCACAAACAAGGCAACCCAGGCTCAGAGCAGTTACGAATCTTGCCCAAGTTCACACAGCTACTCTGCAAGTGGTGGAGCTGGCTTCAGCCCCACTCCTGTGTCCCAGCACCAGTGTGGTCCCTCTCCCCCTGCCCTGCTGTTGTCCATCCTTATCACAAGGGGTTTGTTCAGCCTCTGTGCTTGTGACCCCTGGCTGGGCCCTGTGGAGCAAGAGGGTCCATGTTGTGTCTATCCTGAGGGATGCCCTCCCTGCCTTAAGAGAACTAAACAGATGACTAATGAGTGACGGTGACCTCCAGTAGGGGCAGTGGTCAAGGCCAGGGGCTGAAAGTGGGAGCTCAGGAGTTTAAGGGTCTCCAGCAAGGGGCCTTCAGAACTGCCTCTTCCTCACCCAGGGGCAGGAAGGTGCTGGGGCCCAGGTGGTGGCAGCTGCGGGGAGCTTGAGGTTGCTGGGACCCTCGGAGAATGTGGACCCTGGCCTGTGGTCTTCCAGGCGCTCAGAGTGGCTGGGGCCAGGGCGGCCCAAGGGGGACGACAAGGCTGGCACCGGCCAGAGGGAGAGGAAGGCCACCGCAGGTGAGAAAAAGTTCGAAAGCCAAGCAGTCCGCACCACCCGGAGGTCCGTCCACACGCGGGCGCTCGGCCCACCTCGACGGGCGCTCCCAGCCGCGCAGGGGCCTGCCCCCTACTCAGGGCGGGGCGGAGACGAGGCTCCGCTGGGCCTTGGCCTTCCAGAAAGTTCCCTGGGGAGGCCTGAGTGCAGAGGTACGGGGCGGGGGGCATCGGGAACTAGCAGCTGAGGCGGGCTGCGGACACTTCCGGGACCCCAACCCTAAGCCCAGGGCGGGGAGCTGGAGCAGCCGCCCTCCCCTTCGAGCGGGGGCCGAACCAACGCCCCGCTCCCGGCCGCGCCCCCGCCGAGCTCCTCTCCTCCCCGCGCTCGCAACTCTCCCGGACCCCGGGATCCCAGGACCCCGAGGGGGCGGGTGCATGGGCCCGCCCCGTCGGCCCCCCAAGCCCGCCCGGGCGCCCTTGGTCCCCCTCCCGCACCCCTTCGGACCGAGGCCTGCTTTCCCTTCACTTGCCCGGGAGGAGGGAAAATATTCCTCATTCAAAAGCACCAACCGCTGGCCTTTCGGGGCGTCCACAGAAGCACTGCGGGAGGGAGCAGGAAAGGGACTTGTGCCTCGCGCGCCCGGACCCCGCTTCCCGCTCCCTCCGTGGGGGCCCAGATGGCAGAAAATTATTTTATTTTATTTAGTGAAACATTCATTTGTAAGTGAATCTTCGGTGAAGACGTCCTGAGTGAGTGGGGGACGGGGACCGCCAGGGAGGGAGGCGAGCAAATCGGTGCTCACCCAGCTCCCGCAGGGCCTGCTCACTCCTCCCGGCCCCTCCCGGCCTCCTGGCCTCCCCCCCGCAGCCTACCAGCCAATCGTTCCAGGCCCCGGCCCAAGTCCCAACTTGCCCAAGAGCTGAACCTCCTCGGGGAGAAGGTGGGGTGGGAAGAAAGTCAGGTGACCCAGAGGGTGGGGAGGGCAGGAGCTGAGACCCGGTAGCCCCGCCCCCGCGTCAATGCCAACCCAGAACCCGGGATGTGCACCACCACCGCAGCCTCCCAGGGGAGCCCGGGTGGGGGGCGGGGGGGAGGGAGGAAACGTCCCTGTGAAGCTGCAGGGAAGGCGGGGTCTTATCTGGCACCCCCATTAGGGGAGGGGATTCCAAGGCAAACACTGATGGGAGGAGGGATTCTTAATGCTGTTCTCCGAAACCCTGGGAAGGCTCAGGGCACAGCAGGACAGGGCCTCCCAGCCTTCTCGGTTGGCTGTAGAGACCCCTTCACCGAGAGTCACCTCTTCCGAGTCCGAAAGAGCCACTGGACGACGAAGGGCCACAGGAGGAGGAAGAGCAGCGTGGGACCCGAGAGCCTGAGGGGCCAAGGCCGAGCACTGGGCTGTGGCCTCTGCTGCCAAGAGGGAGGGAGTCAGAGGCCAGCCCAGCCTCAGTACAGCCCTCCTTAGGAACCTGCTCCCACTCAGTGCGAGATTGCCTCACCAAGACTGTGGCGACCCTACCCCCAGGCCTGCAGCACTAAAAGGGAAGAGGTCCCCAGTGTGTCCTGACAGGTTGAACTCCAACGCCCTCCCACATCTTCCCCCCCAGCGCAATCCAAGGTGCCACACGGGAGGCTGGAGGGGCTTCCAGGCTGTCTCCTCTGGGCCACAAAGCAGTGACCCTGTTGGTATGACTTGAAGATCCTATATTGTAAAGGATGTGCCACATATTTCAAATGAGGACCCTCAGAATTTAGTTTCTAAATATCATTCTCTGCTAAAAGGAGCCAGGGCTCCTTGGAGAAGTGGCTGATTTCAGGTCTGGGGCAGGGAAGGTAGGGATGGGTGTGGACACCTTGTACCAGAAAGCAAGGTCACTTTTAAAGATTAATGGGGTCACATTATAAGAACTTAGGACCCAGCTTGAAAGGGTCCCCACTGGCCAAAGTTGTGACAGTCTGAGCATCTAAAAGAATGATGGTTGCAGTTGATTGGAATACTGAATCTCTAAAATCCATGAGTCCATAGTGATATGCAAAAAAAGAAAACTGGAAATTTGTCGCCACTGAGGTGGCTTTTAAATTAATTCCTTACTTTAAAAATAGATAATTAAAGAGAAAGAATTAAGTGCTTATCCTCCTTTCCATAGGCACTGTATTTCAGAGAAACCCAAGATGACCAGGGAAATGCTACAGAAAAATGATAGCTAATAGATATTAACAGAATAATAGAATTTAAAAATCAACCTTTTTTGCAATCACAAAATAAATTATTGATTCAGGCAAAGATTATCAATTGTTGTCAAAAACTGTGTGGCAAATGGAGTTGATGGGGAACTGGATATTCCCTGGCTGCAGGAGGAAAACATGACTTTACAATGGTGGAATCAGACTGCCACGCCTTCATCTGTGCCAGCAGTCCATGCTAGAATCACTAATGGCGGGACACCCAGATATCATGTGTCCCTTGATGTGAAGAACATCTCCCACGATGTAATCTGGTCCAGAATGTTTAATTTGACTCTAATCTAGTCCTTATCTCTAACCTCCAGTTCACAGGGAATACCATGAGGTAAGTATAAGGGAACTAACCATGAGGACGTGACCAGACCCAAAAGGTGGAACTTTCTACAGGACACTGGCCCGGTCTGGTAAGGAAGTCAACAGCAAGGAAAAGGACTGTTCTCGATTAAAGGAGACTTAAAGGACAGAGGAACCAGATGCCGTGTGTGGTCCTAGACCAGACAAACAGAGCAGCTGGAAAAGACAATTTCAGGACAACTGGGGAAATCTGAATTTGGATTGGGTATTTGATGATATTAAGGAATTAATAATTGTGTGTGATAAAATGTTGTTTGGGCTAGGCAGTAGAATGTTCTTATTTTGAGAGATGTGAACCCAAGTACTTCAGGGTGGAACATCATGATGTCTATAATCTACTTTAAAATTTTTAGCATTTAAAATTAGTAAAAGGTAAAAAAAAAGAAAAGAAAAGAAAAGAAAGCCCTGTTGTGGGGGATGGGTGGTGTTGAAAAGTTAGTCACTGTGGATCTGAGGAAATTCTTGCCCCCACGGCTCATACCCACTGTGCTGAGGGGTTAGGGGTCACCCCGGAGATCCCCCACATCAGGCAACTGAGCCCTCTCCTGGCCCCACGACCCCAGGAGTCTCAAGAACAGACCCACTCAGAGTTAATGGTGGGTACCAGTTTTGGCAGGAAATAGACTAGGGTCCACTCCCAGCTCCATCGCTTAATGTTAATAATAATATTAATAGTAATAATGACAATAGACCCCACTGGAGAAGGCCTGCCGGTGTGCTGGGCATCGTGGAAGCACCTGCATGCACGATCTAACTCTCAAGACAGCTCAGTGAGGTTCTCCTAGGCTGTGTGTCCTCAGGCAAATTACTCAACCTCTCAGAGCCTGAGACTAAAGGGGAGCTGAAAAGAAAATCTGTCTCCTAGGGTCATTATGGACTGAACGAAAGAATGCAAGTAAGTATTTGGCACACAGCTGGGGCTCCCGGATGGCAGCTGTTACTTATTTTGCAGGAGCCCAGGAACCAGGTGTATGGAGCAAGCAGGTGGCGGGGGGGGGGGGGGGGGGGGGGGGGGGGGTGCAGGGCCTGAACTGTTTGGGGGCAAACCCTAAATCTGGGAATAGAAGTCCTTACTGAGGGACAACAGGGACCCCAACGCAAAGAGCAGACATATGATTGTCCTTCCAACTCCTGGGATTAGTCCCCGGGCTCGGTTTCTCCCCAGGCAGAAGAAGGTAAGAGCAGGAATGGGCCCTTCCTGCCCTGCCTTCTAGGGAGGAAGCCCTTAACACCCCTGACCTCTCTGCCTGTAACGTGAGCCACCCAGTTCTCTGGACAGAGATGCAGGCAGGTAGAGGCGTGAGGACAAAGACATAAGTGCTAGATGAGGAGCCCAGAGTAAACACTCAGAATTCTGCCCAAATCTTGCCCCAGAGGAAGGGGGGACTCACCTGCTTAGGGGGCCGGGGCATGCTCTCCAATCTCTGCAGTCTCCCCTGTACATCCTGCATGCTGTCCTGTAGTGCCTGGACTGTCCCCACCAGCCACGTGTCCAATTCCTGGGGGCCCAGCAGGCTGCCTCCCAACCTCTCTGCAAAGCACAGACACACAGGGAAGGGGACTCAGGAGGCAATTTAGCTATGCGCAGGGTGAGGGCAGGCTGGGACGGGTCCCGGGAAGGGTGGGAGTAGAACAGGGTCCCGACACATGTGACTCGAAAAGCCTGTCCACGTGGCTGGGTGAGGGGCTGTTGGGGTGAATGCCAGCACTGCCACTTATCAGCTGGGTGACTTTAGGCAAGTCATTAACTCCTCTGAACCTTGTTTTGTCATCTGAAAGTTAAGGGAACATGTCACTTCTCTCACAGAGCTGCCTGCTCTGAGGAATCAGGAGATAATATTTATGAAAGTGACCCTATGGGACTTGGCACACAGGAAGTTCTAGAAGGGAAGAGGGCAGAACTCACTGTTTTCATTTGTTTCCCAAATGGGGGTCCCAGGGAGAGAGAATGACTTCCCAAGGCCATGCAGCTGTGGGTGAGAGAGCCAGATAGGACTCCCACCCCAGCTACCCTTACTCAGCACCTTCATGGGGTGCAGACTCCTGGGTGGCCCTGAGAGAGAGGAGGCAGGGCAGGGACTTTGCCCATCCAGGTAGGTGTTTAGCAACCCTTCCTGGACAGAGGCTGCTCTCCCCAGTGCCCAGCACTAGACTTTCACCTCTGCCCTGAGAGGGCAGCCCAGGGAAGGGCAGGAGGTGGTGAAGGGTCAGGCAGGAGCTCACCCTTCTCTGCAGGGGGCACAGGGCTGTTCCTGGTGTCAGACTGTCCTCCAGGTGCTCCCCTCTGTTCTGCCCAAACCTGCAGAAATGAGTCAGAGGTCTAAGGGTGGGAGCAGGAGCAGGCAGGGCACAGTGGGGTGAGGAAGGGATGGGAATTTGGGATGGTCTCACCAGCTCAGGCTCCAGCTGCTCCAGGGAATCACAGAAAACCTCCGAGTCCAGGTCTCTGGGTGTCTGGGACTCTGGGGAGGGGGTAGGCAGGGTTATTGCCCAGAGGAAGGTTGTGGAGGGAGAGATGGGGTGTGTGCTGCACAGGAGACACTAAAGTTACTGCCACAGAATGCACAAGTGGGCCCCAGAAGTGAGGCCCTGGAACAGGAATCTCAGAACCTGCCCCCCCGGCCTTTGGGAGCACAGGAGGTCTCAGTGTCTGTGGGCATGAGGCATGAAGGACACAGTGTGGCATACAGCCTTCTTCCCTCCACCCCTCCTGGGTTTGGTCCCTCCTGCCCAAGCACTAACCTGGGCTTGAGGGTACTGGTTCCTTGGGGAGGCAGGGAGGCTCTGGAACAGCCCCAACATCTCCATTCAGTACCTGCTTTTTGCAACCTGACAAGACATAGCACCCAGAAGTGAAGCTGGGAAGAGACTGGCGCCTCCCAGTGACATCAGGTCCCTACTCCCCATTAGCCATGGACACTGCCTGAGACCCACCCCATCAGGGCACTGGCTGGGGTCCTTACAGGGACATTACCTGGAGACCTCTGCCCCCAGGTCCCCCCCAACTGAGCAGCCTCCTCAGCCTAGACCTAAGACAGTTTACTCAGCACATGTGGAGCTCCCATTCTGGGGGTCTAACCTGTAATCCTTTTCAGGAAGTTCTCTGGAGGCCTTGGCATGTCAGGGATCACCTGGTACAGAGGCTCAAAGTAACCAAACATGTCTTCTGCCACCTCGCCCAGGGGCACTGTGTCGATCACCTGTTGGGGAGGGCGTCTGTTGGGGGTGGGGCTGCCCCTCCTTTCCCCCTCCACCCTGCTCCTGTCCTGTCATATACCTCCACTCTGTGCCCAATCAGGGACCAGAGACAGGCAGGGTTGGGGGGGCAACATGAAGGTGGTGATTCCCACGGGGGTGTCAATGTGTAGGAAACACAACGGGTGAGAACTGGAAGGGTGAGGGTAGGCCACCTGGCTGAGAGGACCCACAGCCCCTCCCTACCTTCTGTGCCACCAGCTTCATCTCAGTGATGTAGGCGGACATGGCCTCCTCCCTGCTCATCTTGCCCAGGCTGTTCCAGGCATCCCTGGGGGCAAAGGGCTGTGAGAGGGCTGGTTGACAGCTGAGGCTTGTTTGCCCGGCCAGTGGGGAGCTCACCACTTATATCGTCCGATGGGGTCCCAGAAGCCAGGCCGGGGGACCAGGCAGGGCCCCATGGTAGCCTGCTTGTAGTAGCTGTAGAATCGCAGCATCTCTTCGTAGGAGGGGCGGTAAGTGCCTGGGCAGAGGGTTGGGAAGTGGAGGGCACAGCATCAGCCCCAGCTCCAAGAGGGTGGAGGTGAGGGGAGAACCACCCTTGGAGGGAGCAGAGATGGTGGGGAGGTGGGTCCCACCCAGGGCATCTGGACAGGGGCAGGAAGCAGAAGGGACCCCCAGGACAGACCAGGCAGGGACTTGTCAGCAAAAACTGCAGGAATGAGGGTCATTTCCTCTTCAGAGTCAGACCCTAGCTGTCCTGAACCCCAAAATGCGGGTCCCCACAGCCTCACCGTTCTTAGGTAGGTTCTGAATGACGCTGACTGCAGCCTGAAACTGTTTCTGGCAGTCCGGCTCTGGGCTTTCATTCTCGGTGCCCATGCTGCTCCAAGCCGTGGGGCCCCACTTTTGAGCTACTCTGCAAGGACAAGCCTCCGTGTGGGCAGCCCGCCAGGATCCACCAGGCACCGTAAGCCACGGATCCACTTTCCAGAGGGGCAAACTGAGCTCTTTAGAGGCCTGAGAGAGATACCCCGGGAGGTCAGAAGTTGCAGCTGAGGAAATCCCTTTCCCTACCTCAAGGCAGCGTGGTGGCGCCAGGGTAGCGAGGACCTTGGTGGGAGTGTGGAGAGGCAGGTGGCAAGGGTCGCAGTGCTGGGATGTGTCCCCAGATGCGCCTCTCTAGGTGCACATCTCTAACTCCTGGACAGGCCAATAAGCAAACGAGACGGGGTCAGGGCGGAGCAAACAATCTCCCAACCTGGCCCCCAGCACTCCGGCACCACCCTCACCTCGCCGCGTCCACTGTCCGGACACCAGGGTCCTCTCTCGCCACTAACCGGAGGCTTCCGACTGACCTCGGGGCCCAGTCTGACAGGGATGGGGACGCAGAACGAGGGGGGAAATTTAAGCCAATGAGAGAGCCTGTTTCACATTCTGCTTCTATACCTCACCCACTCAACGCTTCCCTTTCAAGATTATGCAAATAGCTTCGCAGTGCCTTTCCCAATCAGGCGGGGCTAATCCACGAGTCGGACTTCCCAGCCCTGGACTGCCGAGGCAGGCGGCAGCGCCCTCTGGTGGACATAGTGAAAGGTCGCGGAGTCCTCGCGCCCCCTGGTGGAAATTCGCATCTGTCCGCTGAACCCAGGCCTGGCAGATCCGAGCCACCCACTCGGCTCTTCAGACGCTTAGGCGCTGGGGATGAAGAGTCATGTCCTGGGGTCAGGCGTTCTGAAGGACAGACATCACGGCTGAGTTTTGGAAGTTTTTAAGAGTAAGCCAAATGGAGATAGAGAGTAGAATGATGGTTACTCCGAGGCTGGGGGGGGGCGGATAAAGAGGGGATGGTTAAGGGGTACAAAAATACAGTTAGATATAAGGAATAAGATCTAGCATTCGGTAGCACAATAAGGCGTCTATAGTTAACGATAATATATTGTATATTTTTAAATAACTAAAATAGTGGAATTAGAATGTTCCTAACACAAAAAAGTAAATGCTTGAGGTGATGGATATCCCAATTACCCTGATTTGATCATTACACTTTGTATACTTGTATCAAAACATCGCATGTACCCTATAGATATGTACAACTATTATGTATCCACATTAATTAAAAATAAAGAGCACGATCGATGTGGTGACCTCACAGTCTCCCCAGCTGCCCAGACAAAAGACAGACATTCATAGCGAATGGGACTCCTCTTCCTTCTGTCTGTGGGCCCCTCACCTCTCCTCCCCGCCGTGAGGGAAAATATATATATATGTTTATAATTTAAAAAATTTTAAAAATAGGGCAGCCATGGTGGCTCATGCCTGTAATCCTAGCACTCTGGGAGGCCGAGGCGGCAGGATCTCTTGAGGTCAGGAGCTGGAGACCAGCCTGAGCAAGAGCAAGACCCCGTCTCTACAAAAAAATAGAAAAATTAGCCAGGCGTGGTGGCGCAGGCCTGTAGTCCCAGCTACTAGGGAGGCTGAGGCAGGAGGATCCCTTGAGCCCAAGAGTTTCAGGTTGCAGTGAGCTGTGATGACGCCACTGCACTCTAGTCTGGACGACAGAGTGAGACCCTGTCTCAAAAAGAAAAAAAGTGAATAAATAAAACTTAGCTTATAAAAAAAAAAAAGAGTAAGCCAGGAGAAAAATGAGGAAGTTTATTCTTGGAGGAAAAATATCACAGGATCAAAAGCACAAAGGCAGAGATTTGATATTCAGGAAGAAATTTCAAGACCCCAGAGAGGGGTGGGGACCGAAGTCAGTGCGTGGAATCTCTGGGTCGGGAATATCTGAGAATGGGGTAGAGAGGACAAGTAGGTGGCAAATGTTAAGTCCTGAGAAAGAGGCTTTCTCCGCGGGATGCCACGCGGTTGGCCGCCACCGAGTGGTGGTGTGCGCCCAGCTCTCCGCTCGACTCTGGGCACCTGCTGCGGACAACGCTGCCACCTGGACATCCTGCCCTCGCGTACTGGTGGTTTCATACAAATAGTAAGTGCACACCTGACACGGCCACCAGAACCCTCACGCGGACGCTCCCCCGTGGGTTGACGTCACTGATAACTGCAGCGCGGGCGGCGGCTGTCCTGGGACCTTCGAGCGCCGGGTTGGGCTTCCAACCTGTCCAAGCCTCGAACCCCAGAACCAGTTGCCGGGGACTCTAGACTTAGCGCCACCTCACGCTCTCCAGACCAGTCAGCTTCGAGACTGTAGCAGTCTGAGGGGACGGCACTGGCCTGGCGCGGGGGTGTAGATCCTATGACGTCACTGCCAGATTCCCCCCGCCCCCCGCCCCCGCCGCGGCGCCTGACCCTACCGGCTCGCGCCGCCGCGTCGCGCCTCAGCTCCCGAGGTTCTGTTTCCAGGCCTGGGGACCCTTAGCCCAGGACGAGCGGCCCTGCACACCCGTCCCCAGTCCGGTTCCCTGCTGAGGCCCGCTGGCGGGACTGGCACGCGGAGGGTGGAGTGGGGTCCTACGTCCGCGCTGAGTCAGGGTGCCAGAAGAGGAGAGGGTGTCTGTGCCAGAGGACAGCCCGCGCCCCCTCCGGTGCCCGCTCGTCCCACCCCCAGACTGGGGGCTCTGGCCACCGATGGGGCCGAGATCCGAGGATCGCTCGGACAATAGGGAGGCGGACTCACGAGCAGGGGCGAACGCGGAGACTCGGGGGACTCACGTTCCCGGGCCTGGGGTCCCTGGGCTGGGGTCCGGGCGGCCGCCTCGCGCCACCCCCGCGCAGTCCTCGCCCCGCCCCCTCCTTCCCTGTCCCTCCCTCCCTGAACCTCGTCCCTCCCTCTCTCCCTCCTCCCGACTCCTTCTCTGACTCCCTCCCGGCGCCGCTAAGTTTCTTCGCTCGCGACCGCGCACGGAGCCGGGGCCGGGCCGGAGCGGCGTCCCCGCTGCCCTGTCCCCGCGCGCAGACCCCGGGCCCGGCCCCGGCCCCACCGAGCCATGCTGTGCGGCCGCTGGAGGAGACGCCGCCGCCCGCCCGAGGAGCCCCCGGTGCCGGCCCAGGTCGCAGCGCCGGCCGCACTCCCGCACTCGCCGGCGCCCTCGGATGGCGGCACCAAGAGGCCCGGGCTGCGAGCGCTGAAGAAGATGGGTCAGTGTCGGGCAGCGGGGCTCGGGGTGGGCGCGGATTGTCCCCAGGGGCGCAGCCTGGGAGGACAGGGTGTTCCGGGGAGCCGTTCTGGACTTCCCAGACTGCAAAGACTTGGGGAGGCTGTGGCAAGGGGCGGAGTCCCACCACTGTCCAGCAGTCCAGCGGGGGGTCGCACCTGGGGTCATCCGAGATCCCCAGGCCGAGCCGGGCGCCCAGGATGTCCTTTTTTCCCACCAGGAGGCGCCCGCGGGGCGAGCTGGAGTGCGAATTTGGGCAAGGGCGCGGATTGGGGTCCTTCAGGGCAGGGGGAGTGGAGTGAGAGATAAAGGCTTGGGGTGCCCCTCACCCGCCTCCCCAGCACCTTCTAGAGGCTGCGGGAGCTCCAGGGCATCCTGGGGTCTTGGCGGCCCTTAGGAGGGATGACAGTTGTTTGCGGCTGGCTTCTGTGGAAGAGGCTGGCCTCCCAAGCCAGCCCTCCATCCCCACTCCACAGGCAGCAATCTTGGCACCGCATTGGCAGGACAAGTCTGACCAGTGAGAACACTGTCCCAGGAGTCAGGAGGCCAAGGTTCCCATCTCAGACTTGGGGGAAGTCACTAGACGAGAAGGAAGTAACTGTGGCTTATGAAGCATGTCTCAGAGACAGGCCGGCACCAGGTGGTTTACATACCAGGTGTCACGCAATCCTCTTCACGTGTCCGAGAGGTAGGTAGGTGAAGCCCCATTTCGCAGATGAGGAAACTGACTCAGAGACGTCATGGAATTTGTCTGTGATCACACAGCTAGTAAAAGGCAAAGTCTGATTGGTACCCAGGCCATACCCCACGACCTGGCCACCGGTACCCTTTCAGAGTCTGGGCAGAATAGGACTCTCTGGGTGGTGGAGGGGCTTGAATGAACATGTGTGTGAGAATACTCTGTAACATGTAAAGGACCGAACAATCGAAGTGCTGTATTGGAACTGCTGTTGGTAGAATAGTTAATGACAGGGGTTGGGTATGGAGCTAGGGAACAGAAGGGCAAGGCTGCCCAGGAAACCCATGTGAATCTTGGGGCAGAATTCAGGGGTCCTGACTGCCAGTCTTGCCTTCTCTTTGGCACTGCCCCCTCCTGTCACTCATTTGACCTGAATTTATTGGGTACTGTGCTCTGAGCACTGTGCCTGGCATTCTGCTTACTGAGACATAAGACACATCTCTTCATGCCTGCATTCCACAAACATTTATGGAGTACCTATAGTATGCTCTGCCCTGTGGCTCCTGCACTGAGAGAGCTGAGGCACTGGCTAGGAGGCCAGGCAATGAAACAAAGGGACAAGACTGTGGAAGGAGGGGCATTTGAGATGCTGGGGAGCTAGTGAGGGCCCTGGCTGTTCCCCAGACTGGAGTGGCGAAGGGGAGAGGCCGGTGGGGCCCGGATCCTCCAGGCCCCTCCTTGTAGAGTTGTGGACTTGTCTAGAGGGCAGCAGGAGCCCCAGACGGGGCTCAGGCCGGGTGAGTTGTGTAGAGTGGAGGGTGGGTTGTAGGCAGGGGTGAAACAGGGAGACCCAAGGAGGAAGACTGAGGAGTCAGTTGGGCAGGGGTGGTGGGGCTCAGACTTGGGCGGGGGCACCCGAGATGGACTCCAGAACCCCCAGGAGGTAGACTGGGCTGGACTCTGTGATTAGCGATCTGAAAGGTATCTCTGGGTGGGGGTGGTGCCATTCTTTGGGCTAAGAAGCAGTGTGGTTTGGGGAGAGGAGGGGCCGTGGGCAGGTAAGGTACCACTGAGACAGCTGAGCATGGCCCTGGGCGTCAGCCCCCGCAGGGCTCAGGGATGCCGTGGGTGGACAGAGGTGAGCTCCTGAGGCCAGCCGGCCCCTTCATTCCACGCATGTTTGCCAAGCACTATCAGTGGGCCAGGGTGCTGTGCTGGGGCTGGGCTACAGAGCTGAATATCACACAGCCTCGCCCTCGGGGAGTGCACAGTCTAGTGGGCAGGGACACGTGTAGACAAATAACTATAGCTGAGCTGGGGACGCAGAACCCGTCAGCTGAGTAAGGCTGCACGGGAGCTCCGGGCACCTCATCAGGGTGACACTGTCAGGAATTATGTGGGTATCAGCATATCATCTCCCACCACTGCCCCGTCCTGCTGAGTGACTACAGAGGCCACAGAGAGCCCAGGGACAGGGTGGAGACGAAACCCAACCCTGGGCCCAGCCCCTTGAGCCATCAGGGCCAAGGCCTAGGCCGATTGCCAAGTAGCTTCCACTACCCCCAGAGCCACTGCCCCTCGCTGCCACGCCCAGTCACTGCCATCACTACACCCCTTAGGCTAGCAGAGAACAGATTTTATATCAAATCAGGTCAAGAGACTAGGGCAGGGAGTGGCTCAGAGGGGCCCAAGGGAAAGAGAAGGCCTTTAGCGCCTACTAGGGAGAACCAGGTAAGAAGGGAGAGGAGGAAGGGACCCCCCCGCCACACGTTTAGTGAGAGCTGTTTGTGCCCCTCCAGTTCCCTGGGACTGGCAGGGAATAGTTGAAGAGAGAGAGGGGAGATCTAGAGCCCCGGGGTCAGCTGCCATGCGCCGGGCGCTGTGCTGAGCTTGCACCAGGCCAATCCTACTTAATCCTCGGATGCCCCTGTGGGGAAGGTGCTGTCCTCACATCAGGTCACTTGCAGATGAGAAACTCAAGGTGGAGGGGTGAAGTCACTGCCCAGGGCGATACGGTTAAGAGGCAGCGTCTGCCTGCCCTCAGAACCTAGTCTCCAGTGACAGACTAATGAATACTAATTAACACCTTTATGACACTGTGCCAGGCACTTTTCACATAACATCTCATTTAATGCTCACAATAATAGGAGGTAGATGGTACCATTAGCCTCCTTTTACAATTGAGGAAACTGAGGCTTAGAGAGGTTTGGTAACCTGCCCAGAGTTCAAAGCCAGGAAGTAGCTGAGAGAAGATTGGAACCCAGGCAGTGTGGCCCAGAGTCTGTGCTCATAGCACAATGAATGGAAGAGAAGATTGTACCTGGGGAGGGCCTGCTACTCCTCTCTCCCCCATGGCCCTGCCAGGCTTCAGGGGTGTCCTCACAGGATTGCCAAATGAAATACAGGATGCCCAGTTAAGTTTGAATTTCAGATAAACAATGAATAATGTGGGATATACTTACAGTAAAAATTATTTTTTGTTTATCTGAAACTCACATTGAACTGGTGTGCTGAATGTTTTCTGGCAACCCTACCTCCCCAGAGCCCTGTCTATGCCTGTGCCCCATGCTCCACCTCTGCTCCTAATCCTCCCAGCTGGCAGAGGCCTGAGTGGGCAGAATCCTGCTCCATCCCTCCCCAGCCCAGCCCGCATGCACCACCAAGTGCCCCTGGGCAAGAGGGCTCTCCTGATGGCTTGCCCGGGATGCCTCCTGCAGGGTGAGTGGGGCTGCTGTGGGTGGAGTTGGCAGGTGGGGTCTTCAGAGGGGCCCCCAGCCCTGGCAGGTGCCTGGCCTGGGTGGTGGGGAAGGTTGGGCACCCTCCAGGCTAAGCAGGAGCATGCCAGGCAGGGCTGGGGTGCTGGCTCTGTCCAGCCTTGTGGCCCCCTTGCCTCTCCCCATTCCCTGACCTGGCTTCTGCCCCCAACCAGGCTTCATGCCTGTTCTGCCCCAGCAGAGAAGGGTGCAGCCACCTTCATCCCTCTGTGTTCGGCCCAGGGCCAGGGGAAGCACCGCCTGCCTTTCCTGACTTTGTTGATTCTCCAAGGAATGTTATGGACTCTGGCCCTGAGCCCCACCAGGCTCCGGTCCTGGGTGTGGTGGCCAGCTGTGACATTGGGGACATGCTTGTGCCTGAGGTGCTGAGGCTGCCTGCTGGCTAAAGGATTAGGGTGGGCAAGTGTTTGGGACCCCTGGCCATAGGGTGTCCTTTTCCAGCATCTCATGGTTCCAGCCACCTGGAAACCACTCTTTCCCTCCTCCCACCTTGGCCTTGGCCCGAGGCTGTCACTGTTCCCAGCATGTCTGGCATTCCTGCTGGGCCCCATGTGCCCTTCCTGTGTGCACTGGCTCTCACACACACCCTGCCTATCTTCCTCCCCTGGCCGACCCACCTTCCTCTCACCCTGCCCCCCAGCCCGGTGCACACGTACACACATTCCCCCTCTATGTACATACCCCCTACACACACCCTAGCACCCTACTGTCTGCATGCTGCCCCTCTGTGTATATGCCTAGGGACCACACAGAACCCCCACCCTGCCCCGCTGGCCTGCTCTGGCCTCTGCCCACCCCCTGTACAGCCCCTGCACCCGTCCTAGCCTTGGGCAACCTGTACTGTCTTCAGCACACACAGCTTGCCCTCTCTGAGCTCAGCGGCCCATCTATGAAAAGAGTTGGATTTGGGGGCCCATTCCAGCTCTGACATGAGGAGTTTCCTGCCCCTGGCCTTGGCCACCCGGACAGAACTGCTCAGGCCGCAGGCCATACACCCCCCAGGCTACGCAGGCTGAAGGTGGAAGTTGGGAGACTCTGGGCCTGCCTGTCACTCACCACTCCTGGCTCCTCTTTGGTGGCTGAGATAAGAAGACGGCTCAGGGGAGGTGTCTGAGCCCAGCTGACAACACTGAACTGGGCAGGAGAAGGGCCCAGCTGGAGGCCATGGGACAGAGAGGCACAGACATATGGGAGCCCCTGGGTGCCTCTTCCCTCCTCGGGCACTGACACACTTCCCCAGAGCTCTGCCTCAGTTTCCTTCTTTATTATCATTTATTGAGCACCCACTATGGGCCAGGCCCTAGACTGAGAGTTCCATGTGCCTTTACTCATTGTAGCCACATGCAGCCCTTTGAGGCCAGACTCCCCCAACTTCCACCACATTCCAGCTCCTTTGCTGTCTGACCTGGCGGCTGGGGACAAGTCAGATAGCTAGCTCTGCCTCTTTAACAGTTTTATCAAGATGTTAATTCACATACCATATAATTCATCCATTTAAAGTTTACAATGGCTTCTGGCATATTACATTATTACATTTTAAAATTATGGTAAAATATACATAACATAAATTTGGCCAATTCAACCATTTTTAAGTGGTTTAATCACTGGCATTAATTACATTCACACTGTTGTGCAACCATTACCATTACCTACTTCCAGAACTTTTTCATCACCCCAAACAGAACCTCTGGCCATTAAGCAGTGATTTCCCATTCCCTCCTCCCCACCCACTGATGACCTCCAATCTACTTTGTGTCTCTATGAATTGCCTGCTCTGTGTGCCTCGAATAATGGAATTGCACCGTGCTTGACCTTCTGGGTCTGGCCTCTTTCACTTAGCGTGATGTTTTCAAGGTTCGTCCATGTTCCAGCATACCTTAGATTTCACTCTTCTTTGTGGCTGAATACTATTCCGTTGTGTGTACAGACCACATTTTGTTATCCCTTCATCTGTTGGTGGACAGTTGGGTTGTTTCCACCTTTTGACTGTTGTTCGCCCTCATTTTTACTGCTATTATCTCATGATGGTTCCCACCCACTCTGCCGAGGGTAGCCTGGCACTGGCCTGACAGCTGCAGGTCAAGGCAGAGATGATTTGAACTGATAGAAAACCCATGGAAACAGTAGGAGGTGCACGGTTTGTGCACCTGCTCAGAGCAGGTAGGAATGAGGTTGAGGCAACGCCTGTGGTTGGGGGCCTGGCAGGACCTATAAATGAGTCCTGGATGGCTGGGCCTGGAGCCAGGGCCCTCCCGGCATCACTACCCTGGCCCAGGGCCCTCCTGCTGCCCTCCCCGCCTTACCTCTGTTAACACCCCAGGCCCATCACTGCCCCAGGGTTCAGAAGCACCAGCAGTGGAGAGAGAGAGGCAGCCACCCAGGGACTCGGTACCTGGGCCTGCCTGGTACTGTACCCTTGTTCTGTTTGGCTTTGCTGTTCAGTGTGTGGTTGGAGGCAGTGCCATCCAGAGGCCAGTGCCAGTTGGGCGGACAGCCTGGAATGTCACTCCTTCCCCCAACACATTCCTGGAGAGCTGGGGGTAAGGGCCAGGAGTAGGGGTCCCCTCAATGTGGGAATCTGCCCCAGTGGAGGGCCCAGCCAGGTGTTCAGGCTGCCTGTCTCCACAGTCTGTTTGTGGAAGGCTCTGGACAAAGCAGGCCCCAGTGACTCACCTCCATTTCCCGTCTTAGTCATTCACCAGCTCCCCCCACCCCACTACCACGGGCTTGGCATCAGAAGGCTGGCTGGGTTAGGGGAGGTGCCCCCAGCTGCAGAGCCTGGTTGTCATGGCAACGAGCAGTCCCCTTTCCCAGGGCGGAGGGAGTAAGGGAGGGGTGGGCCCAGCCATGGTGGCACTGCAGGTTCCCCCTGACTGTTCTGCCCCCACCCGTTGTTTCTCAGGATGAGAGAATTCAGAGGTTGCCTAGATGTAGCAGAGGGGAGGATCAGGTGAGTCCCTTGGCCTGGCACATGCCATGTACACCCAACTCTTTGGAAAGAGGAGGGTTCCACCTCCCCTTCCTAACCAGGGGGCACCAAGTGGGCACCGACCCAGAGAGCCACATGCTGACCCCAGAGGGGACCATAGCGCCCTAAGGAGGGCAGGTTTCTCCTCCTGCTCCTGAGACCCTGATTCTCAGTCACAGTCACCCTCAAAGTCACAAGGTAGGTTTTTTAAAATACAGAAGCCCACTCTCCACCCCACACCTGCTGGGCAAGAATCTCTGGGCGGTGGGGTTTGCAGCCTCCCCCAGGTGATTGCCACGCACAGCGAGGGTTGAGAAACCCTGGCCCACAGGCCTGTGCCTTGAACTCGAACAGATGGAGCAGGGCTGGGGTAGAATGCACTCAGTCCCCATCTGCCCGTCTATCTGCCCCTACCCCTTCAATACACACTGGCTGTGAGCCTGGCTCTGGGATGAGCACTGTGGGGAGGAGATAAGACCTCATTCTGCCCTCAGCTTTATTAAAATCCCTTGAAATTACATCATAGGTGGGTTTTGTTTTTTCTTTAAATTAAGAAGTGCTGTTGGTGGTCAGAGAGGGACAACGCCCATTTGAGGACAAATCAAGGAAGGCTTCCTGGAGGAGGTAGTATCTGAGCTGGTCTTTGCAAGACTCAGATATGAGGTGGAGGAGCAGGGGGAAGGACCCTACAAAGGCTCCAAAAGAGGGTGAGAGTGGAGTTCCAGGGATTTAGACTTCATTCCTTAGGTCAGAGTTTGCAATTGGGTAAGCAGGAGATTTGGGATTGCAAAGCCAAACCCAGTATTGGGGGCCTGTTAAAATAAAGGGAGGAAGAGAGGCCCACTGTTCTGTTTTGTTTGGCCCACACAGTGGTTTTTCTTTTTTGTTGTTGTTGTTGTTTTAACTTGATTCAGTTGCCAACATTAAAAAATCGGGTGGCTTCACATACAGATCCAGATTCTGGTTCTCTGGAAACTCTGGGCCCTCATCCACTCCTGGCTGACCCCTCCTTCCAAAGGGCATGCACTCTCCAGTTTGCCTGGTTCCTACCTCTTCTACTGTCCCCTGGCTCATAAACCTTTGGTTGTGACTCTTGCTGAAGCATTTCAGAGCAGGGTGTGGCACCACCAGGGCTGGCCATCACATGTTCGAGGGGTTAGGGCCAGGGGAGGGCCGAACCTCTTCAGGGTACAGTATTGGTCACGATGGAGAGAGCCCTGGATTTTGGATTTTGCAGCAGATATTACTGTGGTCTCCATTTTATGGATGGAGAACATGAGGCTGAGAGCAGTCAGGGGTTAGTGCCACCAGGGCCATGTACTGGGAAGTGACAGAGTTGGGTCTCGACTCCCCAAGCCCCTGAATTTAAATTGTTCTCCCCCTACCTCCTCTGTCCAGGGTGGCAGCAGGGAGTGGGGAGGGAGGAAGATGGAGGCAGCAGAAGAGCTGGGCAGCACAGGGCCCACGGCCGGGGTGCTTGAGCTCCACCTCCAGATTTTGACGCCTGCTGCCACCACTTCCTAGCTATGGAATTCTGGCGAGTTACTTAAGCTTCCCTGAGCCTCAGTTTCCTCATCTGTTAATACAAGAGCAGGGCCTGCATGCAGGAGGTGCTTTGTGAGCATTTGCTTTTATTAAGGAAGGTGAACACTGCCTGGAGAGGGCATGTGGACTGAAGGGTCATGGGGGGTGCGGCAGTGGCCTGGCAAGAGGGAGCACCAAATGTCACAGAAGACCTTCCTTTCGGCAGGGCCCCACCAGGGCACAAAGAGGACACCTGGAGATCAGCCAGGTAGGGCTGGTCCTGGAGTCCTTGGCCTGTGACCCTGGAGCCAAGGTGGCCTCTGCTGTCCTCCCATGTCTTTGGGAAAGCAGAATCAAGGTGCTTGGGTTGCAGCAAGAGAGATCTAGGTTAGATAGTGAGACTACTTTCCTGATGGCCACAGTTTCACATCAAGGGAAAAGGCTGTTGGTGGCAGATTCTGGGCTTGAAGGCTGGAGGCCATGGTGGAGGAGGCTGGCAGAAAGGGTGACCTTTAGTGAGGCCTGAGTCCCAGGTACTGCCTGAGGGGCTGCAGGGACCGCTGCTCAGAATCGGGGAGGGAAGCCTCTTACTGGCACCCACCCGCACCCCCACCCCGGGCCCCAAAGCCTAAAGCCAAACCTAGTGACGGCAGCTTGTTACAATAAGGAGAGGAAGGGAGGCCCGCAAGGGCAGGGGAAGCTCACTGTAGGACGAAGGCCTGGGTTTGGGGAGGCTGGGGGGTGGGAGCCGCCGGTCCCAGACTGGACTGAGGAGGGAGCCTGCGGGAGGGATGGCCTGCAGGATCAGGCCAACGCCCTGGTCCTCCCGCCCCCAGGCCTGACGGAGGACGAGGACGTGCGCGCCATGCTGCGGGGCTCGCGGCTCCGCAAGATCCGCTCGCACACGTGGCACCAGGAGCGGCTGTACCGGCTGCAGGAGGACGGCCTCAGCGTGTGGTTCCAGCGGCGCATCCCGCGCGCGCCCTCGAAGCACATCTGTGAGCGGCCGGGCCGGGAGCGCCGGGCTGGGGGGGCCGCCGGGGACGTCGCAGCCCGGCCGCCACCCTTACCCGCCCTCCCCTCAGTCTTCCTGCAGCACATCGAGGACGTCCGCGAGGGCCACCAGTCCGAGGGCCTGCGGCGCTTCGGGGGCGCCTTCGCGCCGGCGCGCTGCCTCACCATCGCCTTCAAGGGCCGCCGCAAGAACCTGGACCTGGCGGCGCCCACCGCCGAGGAGGCGCAGCGCTGGGTGCGCGGCCTGGCCAAGCTGCGCGCGCGCCTCGACGCCATGAGCCAGCGCGAGCGGCTCGACCAATATCCTGCCCGGGCTGGGAGGGAGGGCCCCGTCCTTGGAGAGCCCCCAGTCCGAGGGGAGGCGTGGTCCCTGACCTTAGCGGGCACAGTCTGAGACGGGGATGGAGGCCGTGGTCTTCACAACTGACGGTGGTGACACACGCCCTAGCCTGGGCTGAACTCCCACAGGAGGGGAGGCAGGGCCCCTCCTCCAGGGAGGCCCGAGAGCCTCCTGCCTTTGGGGAGCCCTAGTCCCACTGCTCCTGTGCTCAGGGAGTCCACAGGCCAAAGGGAAAGTGCAGCCCCTAACCAGGGAAGCCCCCAGACCCAGGTGCCAGTGGCAGGGGGTGGGGGCAGGGGGAGCCTGTCGCTGGTATTTCCTGAGCACCCACACTTGGATCCACTCCTATCTGCACCGGGCAGACTCCAACCAGGACAGTAAGATGAGCTTCAAGGAGATCAAGAGCCTGCTCAGAATGGTCAACGTGGACATGAATGACATGTATGCCTACCGCCTCTTCAAGGTGGGCCATGGCCTTGAACTTTGGCCCCTGGCCCTGCCACTCCTCTGCTCTCTCCCAGCCATCTGAGTCATCAGCTACCCTCTGCCCCAGCTTTTTTGGAGGGAGCAGCCTCTCCCTGCAGAATGGCAACATTTGGGCCTAGTTACCCTTTTTCCCTCCCCTGAGGCCACTGGGCCACGATGGAATTGGGGAGTGGCCACCCAGAAATTTTTTCCTTACCCTCAGGCAGAGCCCAGGGTTAGGGCGGGACCTCCCCACCCCCTCCAGAGTAGCAAAGTTGT
Organism: Daubentonia madagascariensis; assembly: GCA_023783475.1. Lineage (NCBI taxonomy): Eukaryota > Metazoa > Chordata > Mammalia > Primates > Daubentoniidae > Daubentonia > Daubentonia madagascariensis. The sequence goes on from JAKFHU010000487.1 coordinate 18,294,375, forward strand.
TTTCATTTCTCTAAGTCTGCAAGGCACCTTTTGCACACAGGAGCACAGGCAGGAGTCGGCTTGCAGACACACGTGTGCACACAGACATACGTGCACACCCCTCCTCTGTGCACCTCCCCACGTGACCATGAACACATCACGCGTGGGAGCATAGGGGCACACAGGGGTGGGCTATGCATCTAGGCCCAGTGGAGCACAAGGCAGACACCTGTGTGGATGGTGACTGTGTGACCACCCTGTGACCCTGAAAGACAGAAAAGACCATGGGACCTGGACACTTGGGCCACATCTCCACAGGGACTGCTCCATGGATTCTCGTTTGTGTTGCTCATTGACCCTGGGTGTGAATGTGTGAGTGTGAGGATGGTCATGTGTCCATGTGGGGGGGCCTTGTGGCCCAGGGTCACCATTTTTCCTCCCACATCTTGGTTCTGGGGCAGGTCATGGTGCAGAGGGACAGGCACTGACCTTAAGATGCAGCCCTGCAATTTACCAGCTGTGGGAGCTGGAGGGGCCCGAGTCTTGCTCTTAGTTTCTCCACCTGTGAAAAGGGGGACGTCGCCTTCCCAGCTGTGCTAGATAAAGTCGTATCAATGGGGCCAGATTGCCCGGGGTGCCCCCTCCTCTGAGTTTCTTCTGCTCCCCAGGAGTGTGACCGGTCCAACAACGAGCGGCTGGAGGGCACTGAGATCGAAGAGTTCCTGCGGCGGCTGCTGAAGCGCCCAGAGCTGGAGGAGATCTTCCATCGGTACTCGGGCGAGGACCGTGTGCTGAGTGCCCCTGAACTGCTGGAGTTCCTGGAGGACCAGGGCGAGGATGGCGCCACGTTGGATCGCGCCCAGCAGCTCATCCAGACCTATGAGCTCAACGAGACAGGTGGGGGTCCGCATGGCCAGGTCTTGGCACCTGACAGGGTTGCGTTCCCAGCCAAGCCGTCTGTACTATGGGCTGGCCATGGGCACCATCTTGGGCAAGTTCTCGCCACTTCTAGACTCAGCTTCCACATCTGTAAAATGGCATAATAATGTGTCTTCCTCACAGGGTTTGGTTGATGATTAAATGGCATAACTTATGTAGAGTCTAGTCCGTAGATAGTTTAGTTCTCATTACTAAGTTGAGTGAGCCTTGGGGGGTGTTTGGGGCTGGACATGGGGGTCCCCCAGCTGGCCTGACACCCTTTCTTGTCTATCCCTTTAGCCAAGCAGCACCAGCTGATGACACTGGATGGCTTCATGATGTACCTGCTGTCGCCTGAGGGGGCTGCCCTGGACATGGCCCACACGCGTGTGTTCCAGGACATGAGCCAGCCCCTTGCCCACTACTTCATCTCCTCCTCCCACAACACCTACCTGACCGATTCGCAGATTGGGGGGCCCAGCAGCACTGAGGCCTACATCAGGTATTGTGAGGGGTGGAAACGCCTGGGAGCCCCACTTGGGGAGGGACACAGGGTTCAACGCCCACTCTGGGTTTCCTGGGGCCTCCCTGGATCAGCTGCCATTGCTCTGTGCTGTGGCCCCCACACACCGCCTGGCCCATCTGTCCATCTGTCTGTCTGCAGGGCCTTTGCACAGCAAAGATGCCGCTGCGTGGAGCTGGACTGCTGGGAGGGGCCAGGGGGGGAGCCTGTCATCTACCACGGGCACACCCTCACCTCCAAGATTCTCTTCCGGGATGTGGTCCAAGCTGTGCGCGACCACGCCTTCACGGTGAGCCCCTGTGACCCCCATGCCCAGCCAGAGCCTTCCCAGCGACCACCTGCCCAAGAGTCACTCATTCACCAAGTGTTGCTGGGATAAGTGTCCAGTGGGGTAGGACAAAGCTGAACAAGATGCTCCCTCCTTCCACCTTCATATTTAATAAATGTATTAAAATCACAAGGTTTCCAGAAGAAAATCTTGGGGGTAGGGAAGGACATTTTAATAATGACTTCCAAAGAGTAAGCCGTAAGAGAAGCTCTACAGTGGCCTCTACATAAACACTGCAACTTCTGTCTAGGTGTACAAATCTCACCATCAACAAATGATGAGTCTGACATAACTGACAGGGTCAATGTCATTTGCATATAAAGAGCACTTATACAAGAAAGCCACACCTCCCCTGAGGCCTCAGATCTGACCTCTGCTCTCCACAGACACATGGTCCCAGCGTGTGTCCCACATCCCATCCACTCAGTGCCCCCCAGTGGGTTCTCCAGAGCCTTGCCTTGCCTGCCTGTCCTGAAGGGGTTGGGGGCAGAGGTGGGTACTGGTAGGGGGAGGGGGAGTGGCTCTGATCTGTTATCCTTCCCCCCACAGCTATCCCCATACCCTGTCATCCTGTCCCTGGAGAACCACTGTGGACTGGAGCAGCAGGCTGTCATGGCCCGCCACCTCCGCACCATCCTGGGGGACATGCTGGTGACACAGGTGCTGGACTCCCAGAACCCTGAGGAGCTGCCATCCCCAGAGGTGACGCACCCCAGACCCCCAGCCTGGGTGGAGTCCCTGCTCATGCCACCTCTCTGTCCAGGACCCCTCCCCTCTCTCTGCCTTGACCTTTTCCGGCTCCTCGGTCATCTGACATCTGCCACCCCCAGTCTTGTCCCTCTGCTGCCTTCTGGCTCTCCATTCTTGGTTAGACCCACCCCACCCTCTTACCTGGCCTTCAAGTCCTTTCTTGACCTGGCTCTGCCCTGCCTGCTCTGTGTCCCTACCCACAGAGTCCCTGCAGGCTCAGCCATTTCCCCTGCTGGTTGACACTGTCTTCTTCACCTGGAACTCTCTTCCCAGCCATCTGTGCCAAGCGCCACCTGCGCCAAGCACCACCTACTTAGAATTCCAGCTCAATTTAAACCGCCTCTTCCAGTGGCCTTACAAACTTCCTGAGCTCTCTGGCCGGAGGTGGCCTTCCTCCCTTCCTCCCAAACCCCGGAACATTTCATCTGCCCTCTCAGGACATTTATCCTTTTCGGACTCCTTGAGAAAACTCTCCTACTCCCAGTCTCAAATGTGCGGGGAATGCTGACTCACCTTTGTGAGTGAGCTTTGATTTTTGTATTAGCATGAAAATAACATCCATATGGTAAAAAGAAAATCAAGCTGTCCAAAGGGTATAAAATGAAAACTGAGCTTTCCTCCATTCAGGCTTACCCTATCCCATTTTACAAGAAGTAACCATCTTCAACAGTTTGTGTGTCCTTCTAGAATTTCCCCATGTACACATACATACCTATGTGCATAAATATCTTCTCTTTTAAATGTTACCAGAAAGGGTCATGTGATTACATGTTCTGAACACTTCATCCACGTGAGTTTTTTGAAGAGGGCTCCTTCTCTTCCAGCCCTGAGCTGCCTCATTTATTTTAGGGGCTGCTGCGAGTATTCTGATGTATGGAGGGGCAAACCTTATTATCATGCCCTATTGATGGCCTCCTAGGTTGTCCCCCACTTTTTCCTATTAGAAACATCCTTCATCTGTGTGTCTCCTTTCCTGCCTCTCACACGGTGGAGGGTGAATGACTGACCAACCTCCTGCCACAGGGGCAAGAGGCCTTAACCCTCCATATTGGTCTCTACAGCAGCTGAAGGGCCGGGTCCTGGTGAAGGGGAAGAAGCTGCCAGCTGCTCGGAGTGAGGATGGCCGGGCTTTATCAGACCGGGAAGAGGAGGAGGAAGAGGAGGAGGAAGAAGAGGAGGCAGAGGCTGCAGAGCAGAGGCGGCGGGTGAGTGCCACGGGGTGAGTGGGCCAGAGGGCTGGGCCGGGGCTCAGTCCCACTGCAGAGCTAGGGGCAGGTAGGGTGGGGAAGGGAAGGAAGGTAGGCACTGGGGGGGCTAGAGCCAGCTGACCCCGCTGAGGCTGGTCTCCTAGGCCAAGCAGATCTCCCCGGAGCTGTCAGCCCTGGCTGTGTACTGCTGCGCCACCCGCCTACGGACCCTGTGCACTGTCCCTGGCCCTGTCCAGCCCTGCCAGGTCAGCTCCCTCAGTGAGCGCAAGGCCAAGAAGCTCATTCGGGAGGCAGGTAGGAGCTGGGACATAGGGCATCCGGGGGCAGGAGGGTGGTGGGGGGTCTCCTGAGGTTGGTCTGGAAAGGAGATTGGGAGGGCTTTGGGGCTGGCCAGTAAAGAGGCCAGGGACCCCAGAGAGGGGCTCGGCTCAGGGAATGAGGGCCCAGGACATGCCCAGCGCCGGTGCAGGTGTGAGCGGAGGGAAGCCTAGTGTGAGCCAGACAGATGGGGTGGCTAGTCAGGGCCTGAGATCGGGGAAGGATTCCTGGAGCAGGTGATGCCTGAGAAGACACGTCACCGGAAGGATGAGGAGGAAGCAGGCAGGTGGAGAAGGGGGAAGGGACTTCCTGGCAGGAGGAACAGGCTGCAGGAAGGCCTGGAGGCATGACCTATGGGCAGGGTTCCAGGGACCACAGTGTGGCTGGAGGGGTGTGGGCAGGATGAGTGATGAGTAGCAGGGAATGTCAGCCTGGGGCCAGGCTGTGTGGCCAGAGGGGTCAGGGGAGAGTGAGGAGGGGCTGGGGATGGGAGTTCAGCCTCTGCTCCCAGGAGGCCATGGGCCCTGGCACAGGCAAGGGACCCCGGGAACCTATCACAGTCCCGCCCTAACTCCGCCTCAGGGAACAGCTTTGTCAGGCACAATGCGCACCAGCTGACCCGTGTATACCCGCTGGGGTTGCGGATGAACTCAGCCAACTACAGCCCCCAGGAGATGTGGAACTCGGGCTGTCAGCTGGGTAAGCAGGGCTGTGGGAGCATGGAGGGGGCTGGGTGCCACCTATGGGGGTGGCCACTGGGCAGCCATGGGAAGCCTCAGCAGTGAGGGGGCCACATAGCCTTCCAGAAGGCAGAAAAATGCCTTTTGTTCATAACAACTATTTAAAAAGCTGTTAGAATTTTGGTGAGGAAATCAGGCTTTCTTTGTTCTTGACAGTGTAAAAGTCTCATGTTTTAAGAAGGTATAAATTAAAAACCTCTACTCCTTATGCCCCTGACACACACACACCTTAGTGGCAGTCCTGCTAAGTCTACACTGACAAGGGTGGGCTCTGGGGACACTGAGTACCACCAGAGGAGGGAGTGTGGTCCCCTTGCATAGGTATGGAAGCCCCAAGCTTCCTCAGCCCCTGGCTCTGACCCAAGCCTAGGCCGGGCCCTGAGGGTGAGGGCTTCTCCAGTACCCCCCACCTCAGCCCCACCCTCCAGCCCTGAGGGATATCAGGGATAAGGTACAGGTGACAGTGAGGGCTGGGTCCCTTGGATGCCCTGACCCCCCTCCCCATAAGTCACGGTGGGGGCAGACAGCACAAAGCAGACAGGAGACCCCTGGACCCTCTGCAGGGAGGAGCTAAGTCCCCTGAAACTGCGCATGAGGAGAGGGCCACTGAGAGCCCTCTCTGACCCTGCTGTGCCCACAGTGGCTCTAAACTTCCAGACGCCAGGCTACGAGATGGACCTCAATGCTGGGCGCTTCCTCATCAATGGGCAATGCGGCTATGTCCTGAAACCCGCCTGCCTGCGGCAGCCTGACACCACCTTTGACCCTGAGTGCCCTGGACTCCCTAGAACCACTCTCACCATCCAGGTCAGCAGCCTGGACTGTGGCCTAGGCTGGGGTCAGTGCTGGTTCTGGAGGGGCCCTTCTGAGGTGGAGGAAGACAAGGAGGCCAGGGGATAGGCTTGTGTTTGAGGGCGGTCTGAGCCTCAGGCCCACGTGGGGTGGGTTGGTCTGAGTGCTGATGGCAAGTGTGGGCGTGGGCCCCAGCTGCCCAGGCTGAAGCTCCCTTCCTCCCTCCCCCAGGTGCTGACTGCACAGCAGCTGCCCAAGCTGAACGCTGAGAAGCCACACTCCATCGTGGACCCCCTGGTGCGCATTGAGATCCACGGGGTGCCTGCAGACTGTATCCGAAAGGAGACCAACTATGTGCTCAACAATGGTGGGGGGCCCGCTGGTGGGAATGGGGGGACAGACATCAGAGTATGGCAGGGGTGCAGGGCGGGCCGGGCACTGGGCTCTGACTGCCACGCCTGTGCCCTAGGCTTCAACCCCCGCTGGGGGCAGACCCTGCAGTTCCAGCTGCGTGCTCCGGAGCTGGTGCTGGTCCGGTTCGTGGTAGAAGATTATGACACCACCTCCCCCAATGACTTTGTGGGCCAGTTTACACTGCCTCTCAACAGCCTGAAGCAAGGTTGGTGGAGGTTGGTGGGGGTGGAAAGGGACAGGATCCCGGCCTCCCTGTTCACCTTTGTGCCACAAGTTTCCTCCAAGAACCTGCCCTGAACCAGGCCCAGGCTGGGGCCGAGCCCAGGGGTGGGGGGTGGGCAGAGGACCTGACACCTGGCTGCCCTCCCCTCAGGGTACCGGCATATCCACCTGCTTTCCAAGGACGGGGCCTCGCTGTCACCAGCCACGCTCTTCGTCCACGTCCACATCCAGCACTCCTGAAGGCCCCTCTGACCCATCTTGGGGGTCTGCGGGTGCCAGTCTGCATCCCCTGCGAGCCCTCACCTCCTCTGGAGTGGAGGGGCAGTGGGAATACCAGCGCCCCCAGCCTGCCCACTGGGCCTGCTCACCTGGTGCTGGGCTCACGTGGGTGCTGAGGGGTGCTGAGGGCTTCCTGGGTCCCTCCTGAAGAACAGGCGTGATCTGTTCCCTGCAGAGCTGCTCATGGTGACTTCAGTGAGCTCCAGCCTTGGGGCTCTGAGATGACCCCAGCTCCTCTTGTCCTCAGCCCGGCTCCTCACCTCCTCACCTCGGCTTACAGAGAGCCAGGCCTGTTGCTGCCAGGAGACTCGGGGAGCAGGGGAGCAGGGGAGCACGGGAGCAGGACATCTGTCAGCCCCAGCCCCTCTCTGCCCTCCAATGGGGCCATCCCCACCTCCTTCCCCCAGAGGATCGCAGCCACCTCCTTGCCCCCACCCTGGGCATTAGCCAGCCCCTAAGCCCTCCTTTCCCCTCCAGGCTTTCCTGGACTCCTCCCCCAGTTCTTGAACCTGAACTCCCCTTCCCTTCCCAAAGAAAGAAGGGAGCACTGAGGCTCAGAGCCCTGGGGAACCTGGCAGTAGGTTTTTAACTTGTCTCCTAGAAGAGCCCTGGAGGGGACAGTAGAAGGAGACTATCTATTTTAAAAAATAAAGAAAGCTGGGCGTGGTGGCGAGCCTTATAATCCCAGCTACTCAGGAGGCTGGGTAGGCACTGACCAGAGGCGGGAGGATCGCTTAAGCCCAGGAGTTCGAGTCCAGCCTGGGCAACATAGTGAGACCCCACTCTAAAAAAAAAGAAAAAATAAAGCAAGTTTATTTTACCACTGCCATCCCCTGAGTCCCTCTATGATGCCACATCCACAGACCCATGGTGGGTAGCCTGGAGTGAGAGTCCCTTGGGCCTCTTCCCTCAGCAGGGCTTTAAGACAGCCAGAGGGTGGCAGGAGATGCCACAACTCAAAATAGCCCTGACCCCTCCTCTTGGCTTAAAGCTGCTGCCAGTATCACAAGACTGAGGACACCAATTCACAAGGTCACCCCGCCCCCAAGAGTGTGCGTACATGCGCGCGCACACACACCTCAGGCCTCGAATGGAGGGCAGGACTCTGACAGACCCCCTGAGGGACCCTCAGACAGACCCCCACTCCCCAGGTTCTGCTAGGTTCAAAGCCCCTGCTCAGTAGGGCACATACCAAGGACTTGAGGCTCCCCTTCCACCAGCTAACCAGCCTTTTAAGTGAAGGTGGGGAAGCAACAGGCCGCTCTACAGTAGTGTCAGGAGAGGGTATGGACACCATATGACAGAATCCAGAGAAAACCCCAGGCCCAGACCTGGCAGAAAGGTGACTTTATGCGGTTAAACGTGGAGCCTTGGAATTTTAGGTTCCATCAGGCAATAGCACCGGCACTGGACAAGGGTAGAGCTTGATGGCAGTCCCCATAGGGTGGCCTGGAATTAGGCTGGGCTAGGCCTTGGATTGGCCCCAAGATCCATAGGAACCAAAACCCGAGGCTGGAGCAGCCTCCACCTTCCTGCAACCCCACAACCTGATACAGAAAGTGCCAGCCTCCCCCTGCTCTCAGTTCACGCTGGGAGTGGCGTCTGGTTCTGATGAACTCGTGTGTCTGGAAGAGAATGATCAGGACCTAAAGTGCCCAGAAGGAATGGGCCAGGCAGCCCAGGCACCTGGCACTCAGCCAAGCCGCAGCCCCAGGGCAAGAGGCACATTGAAGCTAAGTCTGGTTTTAGTGTACGAAGAGCAATTAGTGTTGTCTGGCCCCCGCTGGGCCAGCTCTGGTCAGAGTCTGGCTAGGGTCCTATGTCAGGTGAGCACCAGACCCAGGGCTGAGCCCCCATCCTGCTTTGCTTCTCTGGTTTAGTGTCGCGAGAAGGGCTGATGGCTAGGATGAGAGCCCAGTGCCGCGAAGACTGCCTTGAAAGGGCCAGTCTTCAAGGCTAGGAAGCTGACAGGAACTGAATATGGGATGCGGGAACAAGGGAGAAGTCACAGCTTTTAACCCTGGAGGTCCCTGGCTGGAGACCACCCACAGGGTTGTGTTCTCCCAGCCCAAAGCTCAGCGCAGGAATGAAGGCATGAGCTTTCAGGAGCTAGAGTGACCTGGTCTGGGACAGGAGGGTAGGGGGCAAAGGTGAGGACTTAGCAGAGGTCAGGCAGGTCCGGTGTCCTCTAAATTTCCCTGGAAAGGGACTCAGAGTCACCAGCCCCAGGGGCCTGAAAGGATCATGGGGTCAGGAAATGGATGAGAAGTTCTAAGCGACAAGAACAGGGGCAGTGGGAAGTCTAAATGCAGCTACGGGGCCCTAACAATCTGCCATGTTAAAATGCACCCCCAAGGGCATCAATAGAACCACCTAGCCAGTGGCCCAGGAGGGGACACGTTCCACCTGGACACAGTGGGAAGGTGCAGTGCCTGCACCCTGCATTGGAGGAGCCACTGCTGACCTGGGCCGAGGGGACTGCTCTGCTCCCAGCTGGGAAAACCCAGGCTGGCCCCTCTGCCAAGGTGCTAGGGTGCTGGCTCAGACAGAGCCCAGCTACTCCTCTTACATGGAGTGAACCTGGGTCAGTACCGTCTCCTCTCTGGCAGATGGGGAAGGTTGGGGGAAAGAGTCAAGTTTGCCCTGAAAGAAGGGCAGCCTTGCAAAAGGCAGGGCTTCCAAAGCTGGCCTGGCGCTATGGGCCTGAGGGCCTTTCTTGCAGGGCCCTGTTGCCCTTGCTCTAGCCCAGGCCCCAGGACTCCAACTGTCCACTGCCACCTGCTGACCAGGAATACCAGGAGGGCAGAAGGGTTTGTTCAGCTGCTTCCTTTATTAGAAACAAGTGAGATGTATTGAGCAGAACAACAATGCATTTGGTATTTTCTCCCCCACCCTGGAAATGGATGCCCCCCTACAGCCCAAAGAAAAGGCAAGACAAAAAGGTGAAGCTACCCCCTCCCTGTTCCCAGACGCGGCACCTGCCTGCCCGTCACTCAATATTTTGGAATTTAATTGGATGAAATTGTCCTGAACAGCCTCCCTAGGAGCAGTCTGCTTGCAGGCCTGCCTTCACTTTGCAGCAGGGCAAAACTGACGCATTGGGTCTCCTCTGGTTCTGCGGCAGGTGGGCCAGGCCATAAGAAGGCTGTCCCACAGGTGGGTAGGCACTGACAGAGACATTCCTGTCCTCTCCCCTGACCTGACAGTCCCTCTCTCTTCTAGACTGCAGCTCCATGCAGTTGTCCAAGGCCTTTGGGTCCTTAGGTTGGTTAAATGCTGGTCATCTTTGGGGAAAGAATTCAAGACCACAGGGACACCCACCTCTGGACTTCAAAGAGCCAGCAAGTAAGGGGGGCAGTGGCAGTTAGAAGGGAGCTGCAGGCAAGGCCTGAAATTTTCCATGAACCTTGGTGTTAAAGTATCTTGGTGTAGGCTAGCCTTCAAACAAGACATCAGCCTCTTCGGAAATAGGCATGTGTGGGGAGAATGAGCCCCACAGGGCCCAGTCGGGAGCTGAGGTCTCCTTTCTACCCAGCTCTCTCCCTACACAGAGACTGGAGTCTGTGGTCAAATACGGAGTCAATCCAAAGGCTGGAGGTTAAGGTTATCTTCGAAACACAGCAGCCAGGAGGACCGAGCCACGGAGGGTGGAGGCCAGGCCCAAGGAGGTTTTCCAATAGCAGCTGCTTCAGGCAGGTCAGCTCGGAGGCGCTGGGGTCCTTCCCTTGTTTGGTTCAAGCCAGCCATGGTGCCACCATACTGCAAGGCTCCTGTGGGGAGGCCCTGAACCCCACAATGGTACTCTCTGACCTGAGGTCCCAAAAGAGGTTGAGTGAAGAACCCAGGGGCTGTTTGGATAAAAACAAGACTAACAGCACCCCCCGAGCCAACTCCTGCAGACCCGGGTAGGGTCCCCACCATGAGATAACAGTAGAGTCCAAGCAGCAGGCCACCTGGTTTTGGCAAGGGAGATGCCAAAGGCCTTTGCCAGGGGATCTGTTTCTTCCAGATCAGCCACCAGGGCCTCACTATTTCCATTCCACGACCTGGATCAACCAAAGCAAAGCTCGCTCCAGAGATTTGTGCAGCCCAAATCTCAAGAGGCAGCTCAAGCCAGGACCTGGTCCAGAACTGATCCAGACTAGGACAGGGAGCCTTTCCAAGTTCCAGGTCACCCCAAGGTAGGAAAGACGTGGGCACTTTGTTCTTTGATAATCTCAGAGGTCTGGACAGGGTGAGCCACTCTGGGACTTGGGGTGCCGTGTGTCTGTCGTGAGGCTGGAAAAGCAAGCTCCTGCCTCTCCGACTCCTCCTGTCTGCGGAATGCAGTGTGCATCTTGCTAAGAAGAGCAGCTTCTTTGGTCTGGATATCTTGGAGTCAAGGAGTCAAAGGTCAGCCATGATGACTAGTGCCTGCAGTTTGCAGCACAGGAACAACTGGGAGAAGGGAGGCCCCTAGAGGCCTCTGATGAAAACCCACCACAAAGTTGCTGGCTCTAGCAGCAGTCTACAGAGAGCAGGCAGCATTCCCACCAGTGGCACAACCCCCCATCACAAGCACACAATTTCCTCCAGCTTTGGGGACTCTGCAGAATTAACCTCTACTCTAGCAAACCACACCAAAACCCACAGCCTGAAACAAACCCCTGTTGGCCTGTAGACAGTGGCTTCAGTCAGTGTGCCAAGGCTGAGCCTGACCTCCTGGCTAAGGCTTCATTCCTGTACAAGCTGAGAGGTGAAAGCAGCAAGGAAACACCAATGGCCACACATCATGCTACCCACCCATTCGCTTCCTCCTAGAGCAAAAGCTGCATACAACGCTGCATATGGGTTGCTGACAATTCCACAGCCCAATCCTCCCCAGGCCACTTGGCTGAACTGCAGAATGCCTACATGGACAGCCATGTGACCAGCCTTGACTGCTTTTGGGAAACTGGCAGCACTGACAACCATCACTACCACCACAAAAAGCCACACAGCGGCGTCAGGGAAAATCAGACTCAGACAATGGCAATGTGAAACCATTTCTGTCGCCAAGTCCAGATCTGCCTCTAGTCACCATTTCTTGCTGCCACTTGCAGGTTAATGGGTTGGAAGGCACAGGCCAGGTGGCTGAAGGGGTCTGGGTATTGGCCCCATGCCATCTCTGCCCAGCCACCTTGGGGATACCCAGGTACTGGCTCTTTGCTCTAAGATGAGCTAGGCAGGGCTTGCACTGATGTGGTCTTCACAGGTCCCACATGCTACAAGGAGGTGCAAGGGCCCCTTCACACTGCCAATCACCCAGGCAGTGGAAAAGCAAAATCTCACAGGGACTCATCCCTATAAGGTTGGCAACAGCTGGCTAAAGAGCCCTTTAAAAATCAATTGGCAGGATGATGTCCCATAGGGAACAGGCCAAAGGGATGGAAGGGACTCGATCAATGAAATCTGCTTCCACAGATTGTCCCCGTTGCTGTCTCAGAATGCAGAAAGGCCTGGCCCTGCAGGGGTCAGCCTCCCCCAGGAGCTCCACCTGCCATTCTGTGAGGTCTGAGCCTGTTCCACCTTCCCTTCCTTCTCAAAGCCAATCACTCCTGCAGATTCAGAAGGGGACCTGGACGAGGCCCCCCAAAGCCTCTTTCTCCTGCTACCCCGAGAAAAGTCAATGCCTCCTTTTGGAGGAAACAATTAACTGTACCAATATGTCTGTCTGCCACTGTCCTTGGGTCCTAATTTTGAGGAATGATCTGGATTCAGCTTTTCATTAGAGACCAAACATCCTTGTACATTTGGAACATGAAACATAGTTAAAATATTTATATATATATAATATATATATATACTTTTATTATTCACCCGTTAACTCCATAATATGCCAATCACGAGCTAGTTTTCAGCAGTACATTCCCTTGATCACGGCTGCATGAGGATGTGATTAACTGGAAAACAGGGAGACCAGAGACACGGCCAAAGGTGACATCACGCAGCCACACCGTTGCAATACAATTGTCGAGTTCGCTGGCGGTTTGGTAAAGCCGGTTCAGCTCTGTTCCCTTTGCAGGGATTCTCACGTTTGTGAAAATTGGACCAATTTGTGGGGTTCCATTTCCTGGTTGGAATTCTCAGTGGCTTTATCCAGAATCTCACTGGTGACTGGTTATTGTAGCACCAGCCCCACCTAGGAGAGCCAACGGGGAGAGGCAGAATTGAGCTGACAGTCACCCTGAGACTCTCCCACTCCCCCCAGTCCTGAAGTTCTGACTGACTGAGGCTGCAGCCGCACCAGGCCTCCACACAGCCTCCACGCCGGGGTTCACACATCCACTAGACCCTCCCAGGAAAGCAACGCTCAGCCTCCCTAGGGCGAGTGGCTCCAGCTCACCAGTCAGCATTTCATAAATGCTGCCTACGCCCATGCTCCAGGCTGCCCTGTGGTGCTGAGGAGGAAGGGCTAAGCAAGTGCCACGCTGCGATCAGGGTGACAGCCCAGGAGAGAACCACTCCTCACATCCTCCGATCCCAACCTCCGGGCTAACCGTGGGCGACTCAACTCCCACAGTCCCTCAGATGGCGCGAGTGCTCTGCCCCAGCCAGATGAGGCAGCTCAGCTGGCGGGGAGAGAAGCTGGAGATGCCCTTCCGCCACTCTCTGCTATCCTCACACCAGGTGCTAAAAGAGGAATACTGACCTGCTGGCCTGGCCATCAGAGGGAGGCACTGTCAAGGGCCCAACACCAGGTAACAGGGGTGTAGGTTGCTGCAGTATCCCTGACCCATGATCCTGTTTCTGCGGGAGACACCAACTCCCTAAGCCAGGTGGGCCCAGACTCCAGCTGACCGAGGCACATACCTTCTCTGCCCCCATGCTGGGGCATTTCCAATTGTAAAGGTAATACTGCAGGTTGCCATCCCCTATGCCAAACTTGAGCTTCTCCAGGAAGGTTTTGTTCTCCATGAGATCCAGTGCATTGAACACGTCAAACCCTTTCTGCTCGGCGGCAGAGAGAAACAAGAACAGGTGAGGAAAGGTGGGGGCTGCCTCGCCTTCCTGCCCCCTTTGCTATCACATCAAAACCGTCCTGTAGGTGGCCACGAGAACAAGGTTCCAGAGGCGGGAGGAGGGGATGGGTAAATTCACACCTAACTTGTGTGGTGCACACTGCCTGGGGGATGGGCAAGCTTGTAGCTCTGACTTGGGTGATGCAAAGGCAATTTATGTAACCAAAGTGTTTATACCCCCATAATATTCTGAAATTTAAAAAAAATTCTGTAACACAATAAAAAACAAACAAACAAACAAAACAAAAAAACAAGAACAAAGTTCCTCCAGAAGCTCTGCTGCTTCCGCGTTAAATCCAAATTCTAGCCAGTGCCCACCTGTCCAGGTGCAGTTCTCAGGACACGGAGTGCCACCCCTCCAACATGGCCTCTCCCCAGTGTCCCTCTGAATACACACTTGTGTACTCAGTGTCCAGGCCACTGCTCTGGCTGTGCCTTTTTACACCTCCCTGAAACTCCCTAGTAACTTCCACAGTCCTCTCTGGAGACCAAGCCCTGAGCTCTTTCTCTGAGAAGCTGGCTCCAGTCAGCTATGTGGCACTGTGTTGCTTCCGTACTCCACGGACACCCCAACTCTCAGGCCCTCAGTGTGCACCACGTGACTGTATGGTACTTGCTATGCTACCCCGAGACTAAAATGAAGACCCTCCTAAATCTCATCAACTGGCTTGGAAGCTCTCACAGGGCAGGGACCAGCCTGCCCACAGTGGGCTAGACGGGGTGCAGAAGATCACCAGAACCCCACGATGCAGGACTGACTGATGACCTCTCCACCCCATGCTTGACAGTCAGATGCTCCAATGACTCACCAAGACAGAGACCAATCTCCCCTTTCCCACACTGGGAAAGCTGTGAGGAGAACCCCTGTACTCCCAGAGCAGGCCTGGCTATTCAGGCTCCTTGGCGGCACCTCCTGTGAGAACGAAACTCACTGAAATAAATCAGGAGGCGTTCAATGCCTTCACCATGTCTGGACGCTCCTTGCTTCCTCCTAATTTTGAGTTTTTGGCTAAAAACCGTGGGGACACTGCCTAAGTGGATTGGGAGGGTGAGGCAGGCTCAAAGCCTCCTGGCCCACAGGCAGCTACCTCCTGGGAGCTATGCTCATCACCACTCCCCTGCCCCTGCCCCTGCCCCTGCCCCTGCCCCACACATCTCTGGACACCCTCTGGTCTGCTCCTCACCATTTTGGCGAGAACAAGGGCATCACTCATGAGGTCTAGAAGAGGGGTCTGGGTGTGCACATTGTAGAAAGAATAAGCAGCTTTTAGACTCTTGTGCGTTGGATGGTTCATGATGGTGGAGGGAAGTGTATAAAAGCTCAGGAAATCCGTCACCTCTCCATTTGCATTCTGAAAGGAAGATAATAAAGAGGCTATGTCAAGCATGCACTGGGGTACCGCAGCCAGGAACAAAATGTTTTCTCTTACTCCCATGCCACCTTTAGGCATGATAAATGGGTGGAAATTGCAACAAGATATGTAGGGAGGAGGAGATACACTGGCTAAGGGCACCTGAGGACAGAGCCAGACTGATCATGGGCTGAACCTGCAAGTCCTCTTTCCCAGCCTGGGCACTGCCAGGGACCTCCTCCTACAGCTCACATCCCCCCAGACTGTGTCTCTGATGTGTAGCCCGCACTGGATTAAGCTGGGACAGGCAGGGAATCAAAGGCTCACCCGACTAAGAGGGGCTCGGTTCTCTCTATTCTGTTATCAAAGGTGGGGGCAGGGAGAGAAGGGCTCAAGCCAGGTCCACAGGGTATCTTTTCAGCAAACGCAAGACGCAATGTCCTGTCTTTAGGGAGGACCAAACACAAGTGGTGAAGGAAGTCTAGGGTGCCAACGCTTGAGCCCTGGGAACCTGGCCACTTCAGGAGGATGCCTCTCTAGGAATGAGCCAGAGGCCCTGCACGCTGCCCCCCAACTCACCTCCACCACGAAAGTGTCGATGATATTCTCCTGGGGGTAGAACCAGTGCTCCACCTCCTCCTGGTTCATGACTGGTGTGAGGTGAAACTGCTTCAAGTACCTGGTGAGGAGCTGGTGCACTATTGGAATGTCCTTTTTTTCCATTGGTCGCAGCCCAGCTGTCTTGGGAGCCTGGAAGGAAGACAGAAGAGGCGGCATCAGATGTGATCATGCTGCATCTATTCACCCAGGTCCTCAAGAGAGAGCCCTTGGTCATCCTCAGCACCTCCCTCTAACCCCCTGTGCCTGTCTGCTCAGGCGTAGGTCCTGCCCCTATCTTGGGGCCCTTCCCCTCCCAGTCTAGGCTGTCATCCAGGCTCCATTATCTGCAGGAATCCAGGCTGTCTTCCTAAGAAAACACCACCCATCATGACCCGCCCTTGTTCCAACCTCCCAGACCCAGAGCACAAGACCTTCCACCCTCAGGCCAGTTGGCTATTCTAGCTGTAACTTCTGTCCCCTAGCCCAGTAGTTCTCAAAGGGGGCAATATGCACCCCAGGGGGAATTTCCTCTGAGCCCACACAACCTTGTCACACTGAGCCATAGCTGATGTCTTCCTATGCTCTTCTTAGAGCACCTCACAGAGCCCAGGGCCCAGCCAGGGTCCACACTGGATGCATGCTTTGTCTGCTCACCCAGACACCACTGCACTTCGAGTGCCCCCAACAGGGCACTGCTGCAAGTTACATTCAGAAGAAAAGCACCCAACTCCCATGACAACTTCATCTCCAATCAACGTCCCACCCCACAGCTGGTTTTCTTAGAAAAATGCTTCAGTGCAATGAAATCATGTGATCCTATGGAGCAAATACTGGGGCTGACAGAACATCCCCCAGGGGCTCAGATACACAAAGGTGGGATCAGGCCAAGTCTGCAAACAGGGCGGTGTCATAGTTTACTGGCTTTAGCCACTGTCTGATATAATGCTTCCCAGCACAGAAAGTACTTTCAAAACCTCAGTTACAGGTCTTCTAGCCTCCAAGATTCCTTGCCAATTCTTGTCTCTATAGGGAACACATACTGACCTCTCTCTACATGGTAGCTCCCACAATGACACATCAAGTCCTGACTGAAAACACAGCCATGCTGGGGTTCTCATCCCGACATGGGGAGACCCAGACATTCTTCTGGCTGCTGCAGCACTTTAAGATTGCTCTCTGACGGCCTGCCCGCCTAGAATACAGGGCAAACCTCCCATGGTAACAGAAATGAGAAGGCACCCACCATGGCCCCCCAAACCTGTTTTGTGGCAGTGTCTAACTGCACTGCAGCAGTCTCTCAAGATGGGACACTTATGACCCCAATCCAATGGATTAGCCTGTTTCCAGGGTGACTAATCCTGTTTGATGGCTGAGGGACCCTAGTGGGCAGCCCTCTGATCAGCTGCCTCCCATAACTGTACAGACAGACAGCCAACTGGGAGCACTCCAAGGAAAGAGGAGGTATTTTAGGAATCCCTACCTTGAGATGCCAAAGCCAGGCACAAGTGGAGAACAAAGAGCATTTGTTTCTTTGGGAAAGTAAGAAAACTGAGACCCACAACAGAAAACCAGCTCACTCAGGTTGCCCAGTCCTTCGGTGCCAAACCCGGGCACGGGGATTGGTATTAGAAACCTGGGCTTCCCTCACAAGCTCAGGTCACCCCTCCTTCATCTGACTTGCAGAGGGGTGTAGCAGACACTCTAGTGTCACTTGTAGTGGGATTTGTAAAGCGCTGCCATGTATATGAAGGTTCAGTGAGTGGATTCATCTTTCTATTTATGTTTCACTTGGGCTAAAATTACAGAGAAGAGGTGTTCTCTGAGCCTCTCAACAGACAGCAGGGAACTAACCCAGGTGCAGACTCAGGGGAACTGAGAAAGTCAAACTAAAATAAAACCCTTGCTGTGTATAACGGAAACAACAGATATAGAAAGTGTAGGAATCTGGAAACTATGGGTGGGTTCACTTTCCTGCTAAGAGAAAAGCCCTCTCCCCACCCGAAGCCCTGCTCCTCTCCTGCTGATGGCAAGGTTTTCTTGACCTTCCTCCAGCCCCTCCCCCTCACCCCCAGCCACCACTGGCCTCTGGCAGTCGGTAGAGCTTCATGGTACGCTGCATGGTCATATTTCTGCTCAGGTGGGAGAACTTCACTTCAATCAACTTCCGTGGGTTTAGGGACCGATGCCAGTACCTGTGGGGACACAAATGTCCTATCCTCAGGACTCTGGCCAATCCCATTAAGAGGACAATGGCAGGGAGACCTCCAGATGGCCAGCAGGTGGCGTGAGAGACACGTGTCACCCAGTTCCCCAGCCTTCCCCCAGTGAATGCAGAGCTGCCATGGCTCCTAGATCTTCTTTCTCCCTATTTTTCCTTCTCAATTTCAAAAAGCAACTCTTTTGCCACAGTAGTCATCTGGGGAGGACAATTCTCACTCCTAGAATCAAGTCAACGGAAGAGCTATAATCATGCCCAGAAGACTGTGGCAGATGTGTTCACCCTCCTCCTTCCTCCTCTCCTGCATTTACACCCGGTATTTCTACTTTTAAAGTTCTCTAGGCAGAGATTATTCAATTGTTTCAAACAACTTTCTAAGGCAGAGGCTGTCCTTGGATCACACAGGGATCAGACACGTTCTCTTTGGCCCACATAATATTCAAAACAAAATTGAGCCAACCATTTAACACTTTAGGACATTTTCCACAAAAAAAATCCAGATTTAGGCTTGTCCTTAAAAACAAAAACAAAACCCCCAGCAGACTGATGCCCCCATCTCCAAATGGCAGTAACCAGCAAGTGCTGAGAATGGCTCACCCTCTGGATGAGGCAGGCACGCTCCAGGCTGACATCCCTACAACCTTCTCCCTTCATACCCCGTGCTCCCCGCGTGGCTCCCACAGGCCCCCCCACCTACCTTACCAGACCCTAGAGAAGCAAGGTGTTCAAGGGCATGCACCCAGCCCAGGGGCACACACCCAGCCCAGGAGCACAGTTGTGACATAAGCTCCTAACTAGAGGCGGGGGTGCCAGTATTTCCAGGACAAGATTTTTACCTGCAGGTGCCAACAGGCTTTGGTAGTACCACACCGGCAGTGTAAACAGCTTGGAAAATGCCCTCCAGGTGAACCCGCCTGGTTATCTCTCGGATCAGGACTGGAGCCACCCTCTTGGAGCGCAGCTTCTTGTGTACACACAGGAAATTAATCTCCACCATCTTCTTCTCTCTGAAGAGGGAGGAAAAATCCAGGTGACAAAGCTTTTAACAAAGAAGGTAATGGTAATCCCATCAAGCATGTGAAGCCAAACCTGGAAGGACAGGGCCTCCAGCACGGGTATGCATTTTGCTGCCACCTGTACTCAGCACTCAGTACCGGGACTCCCTCCCGCTGCTCTACCAGCCTCCACCAGGCAAGGAGCCTGCCTCGATACACCACAGACTCCACTTCTAATGGAGAATGGGTGCCAAGCAAACACCCTTATTTGAAGGCACCACCAGCATCTTCCTTTAGCATGCAGGGAAGCGGCACAGGGAACCCCACAGAGTAGGCCAAGGCTACTCTAGGGTTTCTAGGGTTCTGATTCCCACAAGAACACAGCCTATAAGCCCTGAAGACTGGCAGATGGTTTTGACATTTCCAGGGAGAACGAAGATCAGAGATTGCAGGCCCCAAGGACTATCTGAATCTGGGTCACTGGCTCTGGCCCATTTCTGATGCTGCTCAAGTACATCCACATGCGACTGGTACAGGAGTTCAAAAGTGAGCCCCTGTTTTATGGGCACACTGGGCTCTGAGTGGGCCCCTTCCAGCCCAGGTCACAGACAAGGGAGCCAGCTGCAACTCAGGTGCAGAACAGGTGGTTCCCCTATGATGAATTTCTATTCCCAGCACCTGGGTGTCCTCCCTTCCTGAGACCTTCTCTCTTTCACGAGGGGTACATGTAGCCTTTATCTCTTCCCTCCCAGACCAAGCAGGATGCTGGTGATATGGGGGCTGAGGGTGCTTACGTGTCATAGACATGGATGTTTGCTGGGATGGCGCTAATAAACCCAACCAGTTTCCGACTTGAGACCACTCGAACCCCGCAGTGCCACTGGGGAAGCCAGCCGGGTGGCCGGAGAGCCCTGGAAAAGAGACAGGGGCTGGGGCTGTGGTGCTGCTTGCCAGCAGGCTGGACAGACTGTTTGGGCTCCACAGCCAAGTTTGATTCTAACCTGGCACTACCACCTCCCTGGGTGTCAATAGCCTAATTCTCTCTAGGGCCAAGCCCTCCTGGACACAAACAAAATCGAGCCATTGCCATTTCTGGCTACTCAGCCCATTTGGCCTACTTACTCACCCAATGCAAAGCTGTCACACCGAAAATTCCATGCCTGATCCAACTTCTGTGTGTTCATTTTGATAGCCTGAACACGGGGACTGGCCTCTCTGGTTCAGAGACCAGGGGGTTCCGTGGTTGGGAGCTGACTGTGGCACCCCTGGAGCTCTGGTCTCCTGTCTGCCCTCTGGGTATCACTCCCCTCTTTCTGCTTATCACTCCCCTTTTTCTTTTCCCACCCCTCTCAAGTAGCCTCTCTCCATTTCAGCCTCATGCCTCTACCTTCCTGGATACCAAATGTGGCCCAGGCAAGCAAAGGCTCAGCCAGGCCAGGCTATTTCCATACAACTGAGCATGCCCAGGAACTAGATAGAAATGACCCTTCTTTTCTTTTAAATCTTAGTAGATCTCACCCCCCCTATACATTTCCCTTCTTGTGTAAAGTCACCATATAGTAGATGATCTTTTCTTTTGGGTACCTACTCTACAAAGGTCTCCCTCACCCAGTCAATCTATCTTAAATAAGGTTTCAATTCTAAGCACCACTGAAAGCAAGTCTCCTTCAGATGAAGAACTCAAAAATTACACACTAATTTGCCATTCAAAGGCTGGCAGGGATGAAAACTCTGGTGCCCCATGGTTGTTCTGCTCTATGTCTCGCCCTCAAGAACCTCAAGAAAGCCCTTACAACTTACCACAAAAGAAATTCTGGGGAATAATCAAATCGGAACATGTTGTCATCATCTTCCACATAGTTCTCATTCAGGAGGGTGTATAGTTCTTTCAGCTGTAGAGAAATAAGGAGCTCACTGAGAGGTATTCTGCCAGGTGGAGAACCAACTCCAACACCCTGGGGCTTCAGGCTTTTCAGAAAGACCAGGAAAACTACAGAAAACTATGTCTAATCTCACAGATCTTTTTCACCCCAGGCATGGCAGGGACACTTTTGGAACAAGCACCCTAGTTGTGACAGGAGAGTAAGCCACCAAGGGGTAAAGTGGCAGACCAAGAACACCATTTAGCTAACCAATGACTCCACCACTCTGCTCCACCAACGGTGGAGAGCCACTGGTCTCTATTTCTGTGATAATGCTCTGGAGAGATGACTCTTGGGACTGGTCAAGGAATTACTCTGAGGAGAGTCACTGCCATTTCCCACCATGCTTGGTTTGTATCCTGTGGCCCAAACAAAGGCCTTTTGGCCTTTTTCTGCATTCCCAGCTATCTCCATCTGGGGCCCAAGTTTGGTATTAAAAACTTCTGTTCACATTTTCATCATTTCTTACAGGGTAAGCAAATCCCTCAGGTCAAAAGAAGAGGCTCTGGGTGCTGAGGGGGACAGGGGAGAAGAGACCCCCATTTAGCGGTCCCAGCTCATCAGTTAGGAGACAGACTAGAAATCAGATGAGGGAATAGATGAACAAATGAACCAAACAGTGACTGAGTGGAAAAAGGGGGAGCTACAGAGATTAACTCTCCACCTGCCGGGACAGCCAAGTGCTATTTATGAAGAGTCTTGAGCAGGCCCAGGAAGCAACAGATGGGGGACTGCTCAGACCTCTATGGCTCAGCTCTCAACAGAGTCTCGAGCAGGGCTTAAGTAGACGCTGTCTTGGGATGACTGCAGGGCTTACTATGAAAATGGTGTCCAACTGCACTTGTAACCTGCCAGGGGCCCACTCACCACACCACGGTCCCCCAGGTCCAAGGCATCCCAGGTGAAGCCCTGCGGCAGGGTATAGGGCTCCTGGCGGATGTTGTCTTTGTCAGGCTCCACGGGACCGTGGGTGTTCACCACTTCACCTGGAAGAAGAGCACAGCCATGAGCCTCACCCTCTGCCTCCTGGGGGAGAGAAGGGGCTCAGCTCAAAAAACTGACCAAAACAAATTCCTCCTGTCCCTAGGAGCCCTCCATCTGAAGAACATTCTGTGCTTGGCAGCTGCAAACCATCTGTCCAGCTACTCTTGGCCCCTCATTGAGGGCCAATTCACGGCAAAACTTCAGGACAATCACTAGGATCCAAGGTGGTTCATTTTTGGAAATCCTTTCAAATCTCCCTTGGGCTACTGAATGACAAACATTTATCTTTACTAATTTGGCTTCCTGCCTCCTAGTTGGTGTAAAAAGTGCTGTCATGGCCCTGGCCCAGGCCCACCGATCTGGATGGATTTATAAGGAGTTCCAACAAGGCTGCTTTTGTGTCAACAGCAACAACAATGTACTGGGCCCATTCCTGAACCAGATGATGGCTTCTAGGCACCAGGCTCAACTGTGGCCCTGCCAGCCTTGGCTTTCAGCAGTGTGGGCCAGTCAACTGCTACTGCCAACTCAGGACACAGTGTTTAGAGTCCTGCAAGTGCCTTTAGCCTGAATCACTGAGTCTACACAGTGCTGCCGGAAAGTCACCCTCGAACAGGACATCCCCACCCTGAAGAGCATGCCTCTCGTCTGTGGGAATTTGTGGGGAGTGCTTGGGAGTGCTCAGAAGATATAGCCCCCAATTCCTACCCAGAGCTAAATCAAATCATACTCATTTGATAAACTTGGACAAATTAACCACTTAATTTTGGCCCTTAGAATCATTTAGTTTCTACAATTCAGAGCTCATTCAGGTTTACAGTCTTCAAAAGGGACCCACTCAGTATAGTGCTCCCAGAACAGGGCTCTGCATACACTAGGCACTCAATTCATGCTTTCACTGACTTTCAGACTCCTGACCCAAATATTTCATTCTGATATGTAACAGGCAGCCCTGGACTTTCTCAGAATGATCCATGGGGCAGGTGTAGTGGAAGTGGCTACATCAGGCTACAGCCGAGGACACCAGACCAGGATGGCCCATCTCACTCTCCTCCATTAGACACATTTACTGAATACCAGCTGCACACCAGTGACTGTGCTAGGCACTAGGATACAGCAGGGAAAAAGACCAGGTCCCTGTCCTCACAAGACACAGCATCTTCTGGGGAAACAGTAAATAAATGAGTCATTATCCATATGCTAAGGGTCAAAAACTGGAATGTGCTGGCAACAATAGGGACATATAGCAGGGAAGCATCCAGCTACCTCTACTTATAACGTGACTCCCCAACAAGTTTGCTTAGGAGAGAGGCCATATTTTTCTTCCCTAGTTAAGAAACTGACCTTCTGATTTATTCATAAAGTAGCTCTTATGAATTAGTTCAATATAAGTCAATCTGTCATGTATATAAAAAAGTTTGTTGGAGTCTGCAAAGCCAAGGGCCAGACCCTATAGTCTTGTCTAGGTGCTAGTCAATCTCCCATCTTGTACTGAATTTATACCTTTTCCAAAATACACTTCAGAACCTTTAAATCTTCTCTTTCAGGCTGACTGCTAGGTCCTACATACAAGAGGCGCTTCCATTCACTTTCTCCTCCACCAAGCGCTCACCGAATCCTACAACGTGCCAGTTCTGTGACAGGAGCTGGCGAATGAAATGGACACAGGTCCTCTCACCATCATAGACATCAAAGAGACAAGCAAGCAGGCACCTGCCACCCAGCAGGACAAGAGGCTATGAGAATGAAGTATGGGGTGCTACAGGACCTGTGTGTATGTGTGCATGTGTGTGTAAGGAAGGACTTCTCAGAGGAAACACATAAAGACAAGGCCTCAAGGATAATTAGGACTCAGCCAGTGGAGTGCATGGGGCGAGGAGGGTGTATGCACGAGGGAACAGTATGTGTAAAGGGAAGGTCTGGAGATGAAGGGGAGGAAGTGAAACTAGGAGATGAGGCTGGAGAGGAAAGCTGGGGCCGGTCACAGTGGGCCTTGCAAGCGCCATATTACCGAGGCTGGACTTTATCCTTAGGGTTACGGGATATCCTTAATGGGTTTTTAAGGGTGTGTGTGTGAGATATCTTCAGATCTGCATTTTACAAAGAGCACTCAGTAAGTGCTTGTCAACTGACTCTGAATGAACTTCTATACAATATTCAAATGGTACGTCTTAATCTATCTGTTGATAAACCAGCTCATAGGTTATCCTAAGACTGTTCGATATCTGCAAGACAGAGCTGACAAAGGAGAGTTACAGGAAACACTGAGAAAACAGCAGCCACTTTTTCTAGACTTCCACTCTGGAGTGCCAGCGAAGCTGAGAAGCAGCCCAAGGCCCCTGCACTGTCCTCATCCCAGTGCCAGCATCCAGGCTTCTGCCTGTCCTCTGTGGGGAGTGGCCTGCCCTCTACCTTTTATAATGGTTCTTGAGCACCTCCTGCTGAGTAGGTGTGGAAAGGCTGCTCTGCAGGGCACAGCAAGAATACAGCCAATTTTCTCAAGGCCACCACCAACCAGTAAACCACTGAGGAGAAGGACACTTGGAACCTGCTTTAAAAGAACTTGGGGGGGCTCGGGGGGGAGTCTCAAAAAAAAAAAAAAAAAGAACTTGGAACTTTAAAGAAAACCCTGGACTTTCAGTGGGTTTCTTTCTGTAGACTCTTCCCCCAAAATTCTTTCTCTGCCCTCCAACATGAAGGACCCAAAACTAAGCACTGTGGTACAACTCTGAAGGACTCAGGAGTAAAGAGAATGAGATTTGGGAGACAATAAACCAAACAAGGACAAGGCAGAGGGAGAAGAGAGGGGAAGCTTCTCTCTTGGACCCACAGAAACTAAGTCAGTCCACATTCTCCCTTTGAGAGTTACTTTTTAAAACTAATCTGAGAGTGGCCAGATTCCAACCTGCTGAGTGGAGGCAAAAAAGGATCCTACGACTCTCTAACAAGAGTGGGAAAGGGGGTGACTTTAAAAAGAATGATATGTAGTGCACTGGTGCACGCCTGTAGTCCCAGCCACCTGGGAGGCTGAGGCAGGACGATTGCTTGAGCCCAGGAGTTAGTTCGAGTACAGCCTAGGCAACACAGCAAGACCCCATTTCTTTAAAAAGAAAAAAAATAATTAATTTTACAAAATATAAATAAAAAGAAGTCTGAAGAGGGGGATCAAAAGCTCATTTGGGGGCACAGACTAAAACACTTCTACTTAGGTCTTTCAATGGTGAATCTAGGACAATTTTAAATCTCTAAAGAATGGTAGGTCTCTTTAGTGGAATACAATCTAATTAGAACTCTCCCAAGAAGGTGGGGAGTGCTGTAAACACAGCACACTTGATGTGCAGGAGTTTTACAATCATTAGTCCCCCATTTAAGTGGGAAAAAATTAAGGCAAGAAGCTGTAGATGATACTACCCTAAGGACACTCAGACGTAGAACTAGGGTGACACTTCAGCTGTGCGGACTGACTTATGCCAGGTAAGGAGGTGCTTCTGTAGGCTGACTCACTGAGACAAAGGAATCCTTAATTTGGGCTTGATTGACCATCAACCTGAAAGCAGACTGGTCAGATGCTCAGGGGAACCACTCTTCCAAAGTCCCACGCCACATGCCGTACAGAAAGCACATCCAGAAGAAATAAAACAGAATCTTGTTCCACCTTCCTGAGCATGTCAGGGCCACTAAGAATAACCATGTGGCTTTCTCAAGAGCTTTCTGAGAACCAAACTGGAGCACTTCCTACATTTACAGGTGAGATACAGAGGCAAGCAACAAAGTACTGCTGGGCTGAAGAGGAAGAAAAGCCCATTAATCCCAATTCCCATCTTCACCAGGTCCTACTATCTATGAAGAATGGAGCTAGGTTACCCATTCGCAAATTCCTAACGAAAAAATAAAATCAAACCAAAACTCCAAACACCGAACACCATCTGAAAACGGGCCCAAGATGTATGGTAGCCGCCACAAAATGCCTCTTCACGGATTTCATTCAGAGGTGGAGCGTGTGGCCCTCCATGTCCTCCCGGCTCCTTATTGGGGGTGGTCACTGGGTCCCAACCCTAGTAACAGCAATGCTGTGGCCCAATGCCTTCTGGAGGGCTTAGCCAGTGGGCCTGGGACCTGGAATCAACACCAGTCACATTCACCTGCTTTCCATCCCCCCATGGGGACACACCTCCTCAGCTTGCTTCTGAGTTGTGCACAACCTGGCCAGGAACTGCATCTGCTCTAGAGCAGAGCTTCTCAAACTTTCAAGTAGACACAAATCCCCTGCAAGCTCTGGTCTGGGATGGGGCCTGAGATACTGTACCCCTACAAGCTCTTAAGCAATGCCCATCCTGCCGGTCCATGGACCAGGCTGAGCAGTAAGATTCCGCACTGTATGCGCCCCACCTCTGCAGGAGGTAAAGCCCCTTGGGCACAGCTGCCTTCCTCCCCTCACTAGTCTTTGGCCCTGCCCTGCCCCACCCTCCTCGTCCTCACCAAACATACTGGTCAAGTCTCACTGTGATTCTGGAGGGAAGCGGTAACATGGACACTTGAAGGTCATTTACATTTGGTGTTGGAACATGTTTTTTCCAACATACTTACTTTCCTAGCCACACAGGAAATAGGAATTTGGCCATCAATGGGTCCAGAATCATGATGCAACCACTCCAGAAACTTTTTGTAAACCGCAGAAGGTAGCCATCAAGGTTGGCTGTCACTCAGTCTTGGCAGGCACCTCTAACTCTGCAAGGTCCAGTCCCTTCTGGAATCCATTTAGACATTCTGCCTGTCCCACCCCTTCATCACCTTTCATTAGCCAAAAGTTCATTAGGGCTTTTTTTAAGGGGTGCTGACAAATCCTACATATGATATTCCAGGTGTTGAACCATCACAGCTAAGCAAAATGTGAAATTACTTCACATTTAGTAAGTATGCACTGGCTGAGAGACAAAGGGAAGAGGCTGGGGGCCCTGCCCATTCCAGGATTAAACATTTGTCCAGACAGACAAGACAGTCCCTCTATAAATCTAAATGGGAAGACAGACCTCTGGGCAGACATCCCCACTCATCATGTACCAATACATGATGGACTAAAAGAATCAGTATTTGTTCTCAGTGTGTGCTGCTGTGAAATGATAAGGTCTCTGAACAACAGTCTTTTCTACGCTGCATTTAAAAGACTGTCCTCTAAAAATAAACACCAAGGAATACCAGGACTCTATCACCCTCCCTCATAAATTCAGGATGGAACTCCCACGGAGGCCCAGCTGAGGCATGTCCCTTGCCCTCACCTGGGGAAGAAAGCACATACATACCCAGTTTGGGGACGGGCTGTGTATCCCAGAACTGGTAGCTTCGCTTGCTAGCCTCCTCCATGGTTTTGGCAGGTCCCTGACCCACTGAGAACAGCTCAATGGCCTTCTGTATTTCCTGGATCCTCTCTGCTGGCAAGGAGTTCATCTGGGCAAGACAAATTTGGGGAGCGAAAAGGCCCACTATGTTAGTAAGACTTTTGATTAATCATTAGTTCAAGAGTTAAGGGGTAAAACTCAAAGAAGGGGTTTGTTCACTGTCCTAATCCCAGAGGTCATATATTATACAACTGGAGAAAGAGTGGTTGACCGTGGAACTCAGAATACATATATGATGGGTGGGTGCTGCCTAGAGGGTTTCTCCCCTTATTCATCTCAAGTTGTTTGATGGCAAAAGTAATACATGCTAGTGTAAAATTTCAAACAATGCAGAAATGTATAAGACATATAGAAAGTAAAAACCTAACAAGCCCATCCCTCAAATATAATCCTTGTCATCAATAGTCTTCACCTAGGAGGATGAAAAGAGGCAAATATATAAATTCAGACTTTTTTTACAGGTAAGTTCCAAATGCACACACCCATTTTTCAAAAACTAAAATTGGATTGTACAATATTATTCTACAAACTGCTCTTTAAACACTATATCTTAAACACTTTTCCAGGTGAGGACACATAGACCTGCCCACTCTAACAACCAAGTCCACCGTATGTATGGACCACAGCATATTCAGGTAGCGCCCGGCTGACGGGCATTTGGTGATTTTGTTCTTCAGTTTTACAAGTAATGCTGTAATGAACTTTCTTATACATCTATTTTTGCTCACTGGGATATATATTTCTGCAGGATAAGGTTTAAGAAAGAGGCATGCTGGGTCAAAGGGTATGCACATTTGAAATTATAATATATAATCATCAACTTGCTCTCTAAAATTCACTGATACATGTATTGCAAATGTCTTCCCAGTTCGTTATTTATCTTTTGACTTTTACAAAGAAGTTTTAAATTTGTCAATTTTTGTTTTATGGCTTCTGGGTCCTATGGCTTAATATAACAAAAATACACATATTTTCTTTCTTTCTTTTTTTTTTCTTTTGAGACAGAGTCTTGCTCTGTCACTCTGGGTAGAGTGAAGTGGCATCATCATAGCTCACTGCAACCTCAAATTCCTGAGCTCAAGTGATCCTTCTGCCTTGGCTTCCTGAGTAGCTGGGACTATATATAGGCATGCGCCATGACACCCAGCTAATTTTTCTATTTTTAGTAGAGATGGGGTCTTACTCTTGCTCAGGCTGGTCTCGAACTCCTGAGCTCAAGCAATCCTCCTGCATTGGCCTCCTACTTACTTTTTCTAGCACTTTTACTTTACTGGGTTTTTTTTCACTTAAATTGTGAAGGGAAGGAAGAATATGAACCAATATGTTTATATTGCTTATTCCCAGGAGGTGGGACTATAACCGATTTTAATTTTCTTCCTCTTGCTATGTTTTTCAAAATAAATTCTCTACAACGAACTACATCACTCTTGTAAGGAGGAAAACAGAAGGGCTACGTGAATGGTGTTTTGTTAAAAATTTCTAATTTCAAAGTGACCTATTGTGATATAGGCTTGAGCTCAAATCCCCATAGAGTCATCCAAACATCCACACCCAGACAAACAAACAAATAAACAAAAATCCCTAAAGCCAAAGCATGGGCTTGGGCTAGAATTCTTGACTAAAAGCCTTGGGTAAGTCACCTCTCTCATCTTTAAAATGGGAAGACCCCCACCTATCTTATAGGGATGGTGAAGGTTTGAGGCTACTTTAACACATTGACTGCCACACTAGAAAAAAAATTTTTTTCCTTGGGGCCACAGTGTTTTATTACGAAAACAGAACAAAGACTTCAAAAACAAAATGATCCTTTCTAATTTAATGAAAAATGTGTTATTTTTTATTATTTTCTGTGCATGACTTATATGCAACTTGAAAAATAGTTCTCACGGCTATCAAGGTGAAGAGACGTGAGTTACGTATGCTTCACGAGGCCCCGTGCTCAAAACTAGCATGAGTTAAATACAACTCACATGGCAGTTAATGTGTTAAATGAAATGAGTTCCTGGAAAGCCAACGTGGTGTTCAACAACAGTGGTATTTATTTTTCATAGTGGGTTTGATATTGGAAATAGTCAAAAATTACTTGAAGCCATGTCTCAATAAGGTAGGAGATTCAAATTGAAGCATAACATTTGAGGCATAAAGAAAAGTGTGGGCATACTGGATTTCTTGAGAGACTTGTAAACTGTTTTCGAGGCAATTCTAAGGGGGAATTATGAATGAGCTGGCCCTCAGCCCAGGCCTACTTTGAAGAACACAACACTTATCTGAAATAAAAGGTTTTCTTTTAGAGTGTTGTTTTATTTAAGCAACAAAACAATCCCTACCCATACCTCTGGGTTTCATGCCAGTGGGTCAGTCTGGGGTGGGAAGCTCTAGGCCAGTGGTTCTCAACAAGTGGAACTCAGAAACAGACTCTGTGGGACTTATGGTTTTCATTACAATGACTATGGCATTAAGAGAACACTTGCAAATATATAAAAGTCTGCCTTAAGAAGCAGAGGCCTTTTATTCTCACAGCGGTGGGGACTTAAGATAGAAAAGGCTGAGAAGCACTGCTCTAGGGGCTGTCACAGGTAACTATTCCAGGGCACCGGGTACAGCAGCACATGCAATATGCACCTGTCCATTTTGATGGGCACCAAGCTTGGAAGTCAGTGTCTAACCTGCTGTGTCTTTTAAGGTACTGAGAGCTGTTTCATCACCTAGGTCTAGGACAGCAGAGGACAGCATTGGGATCCAACTCTTCCATCCTGAATACCAGTGGAGAATGTTAATCTAAGTTGTTCCTATACGTTTACCTCCAAACTCTCTCATCTGACAAAGTGACTCTCAGTCACAAGAAAACAGAGCCTCCTTGTTACCTTCACAGGCTGATCCTGGGTTGACTCTGTCTCACTGCCTTTTTCTTTCTTCTTTTTTTGTTTCTTTTTCTTCTTTTTGGCTCCAGTGTCATTGGCACACTGGACCTACAAAACCACTGTTGTAAGACAAAGCTGTATCTGATGGAGCCAGGCGTTTGAAAACAAACCTCTGAGCTTCACAGCAGCCTGGACAAGGTTTCCGGTGGGCATTTGAAGTGGCTTCACAAGGCCTAACCTCCAGGCTCAACTCCTCCCACCACTCCTCAGCTTTCAGGGAGGGAGTGTTGGGCAAGCAATGTCCTATTTGTTTGAAAGGGGCTTTTCCGTTATTGCTTTTATTTTATGTGATTATTTTCTTTAGATTGTCAGGGTGATGCTGCAAAGGCAAATGATAATTATTAACAGGGCATTCACACCACCAACACTACCTTGGAACTCCGAATTTAAAAGGATGACAGCCAAAAGGCAGTAGTGGTCTTTTTGGAGTGTTTTGCCCTTCCCTCCACAACCCCCAAATACATTAGGTTGTATGAGTTTCCCCAGCTGGATCTAAAGTACAAGACAGTATGGGAGAGGGAGAAAGGAATGAGGAAAAACACAATGTAACATTGCTGTAGAGCCAGGTGCAGTGGCCTAGTCCCAGCTATGTGGGAGGCTGGGGCAGGAGGATTGCATGAGCCCAGGAGTTCAAGACCAGCCTGGGCAACACAGTGAGACCCAGCCTAAAAAAAAAAAAAAACCAACAAGCCACAAAACACCATTGCTGCAATCTATGTTAAAAAATTATCAACACTGAGAAATGCCTAAATCAGGCCTGCAGGATTGAGAACAACCACTGGCCAGCACTAGGAATCTTGGAAAAATAAAAAAACAAAACAAAACCAACAACAACAGCACCTAGCTACTCCTGCTATGGAGCGATTACATACATGTGAACATGGTAAAGGGGACTTCCTCATGCTGCTTTCCCTCTATATGACAAACCCAATAGATGCAATAAAAACAGTTTCTTAGCCACATTAAAAGTCAAAATTAGGAGTCTACGACATGATAGGGCTACTACCAAAAAAAAAAAATTAGGCGTCCAACCTGAGAGTACAGTGAAGCCTCATATGCAGGATTAGCTAAGCACAGGGCATGACTTTAACTGTATATTCTAGATAATCAGTTTTCAAAAAATTAAAAAATATAAAATATACTTTCTCTCAACATTATGGTAAATACCATTTATAATTCAGAAAGACCTCAGGGTCTCAAAATGCTTTGGGGTTATCATGAACATTACTATCATCTCACAGTAAGTGGTACTACGTGCTGCCATTTCCTTTTATAGAATGTCTTCAGACTTACCTCTTCCTATTCCTGATAGGAACACTCACATCAGACTTCATGACCTTACCCTTGGATTAAAGTTACCTCCAGACTTTATTGGATCTCCCTGGCTTCACTATCTTTTTGCATCATCCTAAACTCCACATGTCTATGAGACTTACCTCTGTGAAAACAGCTTTCCATGTGTCCCTCCCATGCTTGAAAGCTTACAGTGATAGCAGCTTCTTAACTTGGAAGGTATCAAGCCCAGCGTTTCCCTAGGCCATCCACCCTTACCTCCCACAGCCCCCATCCAGCCAGGCCTCTCAATGGCCCCTGATGCAGAAAGACTGTGAATCTGAGGAGATCAAGGAAAGGCTGGAGGTTCCTTTAGTCCAAGCATAAGGTCATGAAGCCTGGATGCAAGCGCACCTACTAGGCATGATACTAATGAGACACAGAAGGCATATCATGGGGTGAAGACTGAGAACATTCAGAGGGGAAATACAGTGAACTCCTTAAAACCAGATGCCCCGCAAAACCCCCAAGTCCATGGCAAAGAACAGGAACCACAAAGTCATCTATGCCCAGAAGTTAACTTTTTCCTCTTAATAACTCCATTTTGTTATCACATACAGGCCCACGTGCAGCCTGACAACTCTGTGGTTTTCTTATTCCAGATATTCTTACTTCAGTCTCAGGATTAGGTACAGCATTACAGGATTTAAAAACTGGTTGATGGGTGGTGGCTCACGCCTGTAATCCTAGCACTCTAGGAGGCCAAGGCGGGAGGATCACTTCAGGTCAGGAGTTCAAGACCAACCTGAGCAGGAGAGAGACCTCATCTCTACAAAAATAGAAAAAATTAACCGGGTGTGGTGGTGTACACCTGTAGTCCCAGCTACTCGGGAGGCTTGAGCCCAGGAGTTTGAGGTTGCAGTGAGCTATGATGATGCCACTAGATTCTAGCCTGGGTGACAGAACAAGACTCTGTCTCAAAAAAAAAACAAACAAAAAAACCCCAAAAAACTGGTTGATGTTAGGAGACAAAGCAGTGTCCCACTGTTGGATACGATTTATAAGTCCTTATTCATATCAGCTTATGGAATGGGTTATCTGGTGCCGGTATATGAATTACCATAAGAATCATTTTTTATAATCCTATGGAAGAAAGAATCAAAAAGGTCACTATGAAGAATTGCTGTATATTAACCAACTGGGTTGGTTAATACTTAAGAAACACAACTTCATAGGAGGAAAACAGAAGAAATTACTTCTCCCAACTTTGTAAGTCTTTACAAGTGTGCAAAATCACTATAAAAACCACCTTCCTGCCTTTGCTCTTCCTATTCAGTGGAGATACTTCTGTGTAGCCATAACCTCTCAGACCCCATTTTTGTGAAAGGATCTTGAGCTGAACTCTTTTCCGTTATACGTATTATCAACACAAGCGCCTGGCAAACTCCAAGACCTAAACTAAAACCAGTGAGCTAATTTTCATTTTCCTTATACTGGCTTGAATTTGTACATGCAGCTACTGAGCAACAATTCTGTTTCAACTTGTACATCAAGCATACAGACAGCTAAAGAACAAAGAGAAGTTTGGTTGTTTTTTTTCAAATGAGTCATTTTCATTGAGCTACCATCCATGAGAAAACATTAAGAGTTCACCATGGTCAACACTTCCAAACAGGAAGATGACTAACTCAGGGAACAGACTTCTGGGGAGGCCACTAGGGTTAGCTTTCAAGGTAATTAGAACAATTTTAGTTATTCATAAGAAACCAAACTCAGAGGCCTTGAGAGTAGGACTTCAAGAAGCATCCATGGAAATTAATGCCATTTCACAGAAGAATGGCTTCAATTTGGATTCAGGGAGAACCAAACTAGAGGACCCCACAGAAGCCAGGCTATTCCCTCTCTAAGAATTTGGCATTGTTTTTAAAGGAACTTAAAGTCCACACCTATGGGTAGGTACCCCAGGGCATGCTGGGATTCAGCAAATTGAAACAAAAGTCTCTCAGAGATCTAAGCTGCTAGTCACCATAATAAACCTGAAACTGAGATTGGCCAGAACCAGAACCTTAGGATACAGCAAATCAAAGTCCAACTTGTTTCATTTGGTTCCAAAATAAACAGCAGAGAATTTAGGTGAAATCTGCCTTCAGGGGTGGCGGGGGATACCTGCTATGGAAAGGGAGATGGCAGTTCATACGAAAGTGTAGAAACTTACACTCTAAAGTAGGTTGAATAACTCATTAATGACCAACCTGGCAAATATAGGATGAATTAGCACAGCGGTCCCAAACCTTTCTGGCACCAGGGACCGGAAGACACAGAAGACAATTTTTCCACGGGGGTGGGTGTAGAGACAGAGCTGACACGGTGATACCAGCGGTGGGGAGCACTGTAAATACACATGAAGCTCCGCTTGCTTGCCCACCACAGTTTCATGGAAGACAGTTCTTCCATAGATTGAGGGGCAGAGCAGAGCTCTGCGGCCTGTTAGGCGTAGTCCCTAACAGGCCATGGATCCAGATCTGGGGTTTGGGAACCGCAGAATTAGCAGAATGATAGATCCAGGAACAGGAAAGAAAAGCAATAAAGAAATGTCATCTTTTAATGAAGGCAAAAATATCCCAAGTTCGAACATATAAGAAATCCTGTGGATGCTCTTGTATAAAATCAGGGCTGGGGGAGGAGATGGAAAATGAACCTCAGTACTTCTAGAAATAGAATGCAGTGCCGGGTGTATGAGCCGGTGGGAGGTAAAGGCAAGCTGACAGAGGAACAGCAGGAGCAGAGAACTTCCAGACAGCGCCAGCAGGGAGAGTCCGTAACGTGGCCTCCTCTCAATCTTACTGGATGAGAAAACCCGCACAAAGCTTTCATCAGGGGGGAGTGGGAGCTAAGCCTCCAGTGCTGGAAGGAATCTCAGGACCATCTGGCTTAACCTGTTGTTTACAGATGAGAAAACCAAGGCCCAAAGACGTGAGGCAACCTGGTCATCAACTAACAAACTGGCACCCAGAAACAAGCCTCCAATCTCTAAAAACTTGGGGCCCAAATGCTAAAGTCTCGTTCCCTGTAAGAATTTACCTGAGAATTCTCCAAAGCCAAAAGAGTATTGTTTCATCACACTGGGCTCTAGAACAAAGTTTTAGCGTTTGAGAGGAGCAAGTATTAGAGGTAAAAAGGAAAGTGAGCCATGTTTTATCCAGAAAGCCTCCTCTGACTACTCCACCACTCTGATGTCTGTTTTAAAATTATGATCTCCTAAACAGTTTAATACTTTATATATAATAATGTGTTGTTTTCTTGGCTTCCCAATGACATTAAAATTTTCCTGAGCATAAGGACCACATCTTATGCAGCTGTTTCCCACAGCACCTCCAGTTGTGCTGAGCACACAGTTAAGGGTACAACAAACATATGCTTGACTGACGCTTTCCAGGCATAATAGCCTAAAATAAAACCCTGAAAAGCTAGAGCCCAAGAGAGGGTCAGCAAAACATCTTTAGTACCGTTTCCATAGGACAGCTGTGTTAATATTCTATGAAAGCAGTTGAAATGCTGTGCTCTTCTGAGCCACTGATGAAAACTTTAAATTATCAACTTTGTTATTCGTTGTCTTTTCTCCCCTTAGGATCTGTCCCATTCCTAGAAGAGTTAAAACAAAAAAGCTCCAGCTGGGCACGGTGGCACACACCTGTGGTAGCAGCTAGCTACTGCGGAGGCTGAGGCCAGAGGATTGCTTGAACCCAGGAGTTCAAGGCCGTAGTGCGAGACTGTGCCTGTGAATAGCCACTGCACTTCAGCCCGGGCAACATAGCGAGACTCCATCTCTGATTAATAAATAAACAAAACAAAACAAAACAGCTCCACTGTAACTATTTCAAATGGTTTCAATGTCTTAAACACAGACAGCAGTTTTATGATATCAGAAGAAAAAATGCTCAGAGAATAAAATTCACAATTTTTGGTCACTTGTTTTCTACCTCTAAAAAACAGAAGTGAATTCTTTGGGCTAAAATTCAAATTTTCCAGAGAAACTTATTAAAATAAATCCTAACCTCTAATATCCTCTTGGTTCTACTTTTAGACATCAGGAAATCCTTTGCAAATCAATTTATTCTTAAAGTATGATATGTTCACTAGTAATCCTATTAGTACTCAGAAAGCCCGAAGGAAGGTGACTGAAGTGACAAGAATGCCCAGGAGGAAAACACATGGCAAGAGTCAGTATCAGCTGGCTGTTCTCTGTACTTCTGTGGCTGCAGGATCACTTAATGCAATACCCCAAACTCTGCACATTCCTACCAATTAGTTATTTATATAAAAAACTGCTTGTGACTCCTAAACGATGGGAAATATAAAAACACTTTAGTACTGCCACCAAGGTACCCGAGGAGGCCTGTGAAAAGAACAGCAGGTTATGGGGAGGGATTACAAAAGATTGCTTTTATTGCCACCCTCTGCCCTCCCTTGGATAGTTACCCAGAGTTTTAAGGGTGAACAAGCCAATTCCTGTCTTGGAGAATAACTGTTTTTTTAGAGGGCACAAAAGCTGTGATATACTAAACTGCTTAAAATGGAAATGAGATCAACATGTAAATTCCATCCACATCCTCTCAGTTTGTCTAGTGAGATAACTTGTGACCTGGCAACTCCAAGGTCAAATCAAATGCTGTTCAGAGACCATTATCAGTAATGTTCTGAGCAATGATTCAATGCTGGCAGAAGTTTCACCCACTGGAATGACCTCTGCAAAAGTCTATCAGGGAGAGTTTAAAGGGACCAACCATCTCTATTACCAACTGGCTCCTGAGTTTGCAAAAGTCCATGAGTTGCTAAATGGATGCAAAGATAGGACTCACACTGCTGCAGATTCAGGATACAGAAGCCAACTCAGTAGGGAAAAGAAATCCAGCAAGTTCAGAATGGATCCTCTGAGACGTCAAAGGGAGAAGTGGAGAGGCAACTCTCAAGCCTCACTACAAAACAAAAACTAAACCAGTCCTTATAAGTGAAATAATGGATGATATGATCCATGTAAAGGGCTCAGCACAATACCCACTACATAGTAATAACAATAACAGATAACATTTATTGAACACTTAACAACAGTGAATCCTCAGTTGCCTCCCAGTGAGTAGCACTAGGAAATTTTTTGAAGCAAGTACTGACCCTGTCAAAGAATTCTGGCTTAGCATTTTTGGTGCTTTCAATAGAGAACACCATATTTTGTATGCCTTAAGTGCAACAATCGCAAGGGCACCTTCTTTGAGGAATTAGGAGAGAGGCTTAAAGGATAGAGATTTCAGATAAAAAATCAAAGAGATCAGATCTAAAGTTCTTCAATAAAAATAAATTTTTTTTAAAAAGTCAAAGAGAAAGAGCTAAAGAAGCATCCTCCTAAAGTTACTACATCTATAGTTCATAATTCTATGGGCTCCATAGGGAAAGGGTTAACTGCCAACTTAGTAAAGCTGGGGAATTTTAGAGTGAGCACATTAGTTGAACAATGTGAAAAATCAGCAAAACTGCTTTGCCATGAGCAGCAATCTCCCTGAAATAGGCTCTCATTTACTTTTCATTTCTTCTGCTTTCCAGTCTCTTCTCTTTGAAGCAGCTCTTGATTAGTTTCTTTTTAATTGCCACTTAATTGGGAAACAAAATTAGAACACTTATTTGATATCAGTGATGAGGTTTTTCTTTTCATTTCTGCCTTGATCTAGTTTTGAAAAACCAAAAGCTGAAGGGAGAAATTAAGAGAAAGGGACAAAAAAAGATTTCTTCTTTCCAAGAGCTAGATGCAGCTACAAGCCCTCAAATAACTAGGGAAAGAATGACTCTTGGAGAATCTGAAGAAAAAAACAAAATCAAGTAAGGATAGTTTTATGGGATTTACTTTCAAAAAGACTTTCTTTTCTTTAAGTTTCTTCATAAGGGATAATATCTCATGATCAGGAAGTGAGAACAACTTACAAGGATCCATGTTACCCTGTCCCACAGAGTAAGAGAGCAGGATGGAGAACAGACATCCCTTACCAAAGGGCTATTTACCCAGGGCTTACCAGCATCTCAATGATATTGACAATACTATAAAATAAATTCCAAAAGAAACCTAGGAACACAACAATCTAAAAATTCTTTCTTGTTCCAAAACACCCAGATAAACTTTACTTATTTGTTACCTCCAAATTAAAATCCACTGCCAGCTGATGAGATTTACTCTTTAGCAATATTTCTTGGAAAGCCTTTCATTCAAAAAAAAAACAACAAAAAAGCAAGCAAATTAAACCATACAGATGAATCATGAACTGCAGGGGGATGGATACAGCATAAAAATTACCTTAGTTAGTCTGACTCTCCTCTCAATTGCTCAGGGTAATTTATGTTAGGCAAGTGAGTGGGGGAAATTGAGCACATATAAAAAAAAATAGCTAATAGAAAAACTGTAGACAGATACATACACATATATACACACTATATATGTATGCATGTGCACATATATGTATATATTTATATGTATACATGAAGTTTTATACTCACCAAATGTTTATGCTTATTTAATTACTGAGGAAACACATGACTAGAAAAGTCAAGAACTAAACTCATACACAAAGAGACATAAGAAACTAGCACAACTGCATTCCCTATTAATCCAGGGCATGAATGTAGCTCATCTCATTAGTGTAAAGCATTATGAACTTTAGTTCCCAAAAAAAAGGCCTAAGAGAATAAGGGTTAGTTTTAGCCATCAGTAACCTTTATTGCATATCATAATTTTTTATTTTATTTTTTTTTTTTATTTTAGAGACAGAGTCTCGCTCTGTTGCCCAGGCTGGAGTGCAGTGGCACCATCATAGCTCACTGCAACCTCAACCTCCTGGGCTCAAGCGATCCTCCCACCTCAGCCTCCCGAGTAGCTAGGGCTACAGGTGTGTGCCACCACACCTGGCTAATTTTTAAATTTTTTGTAGAGACAGCGTCTAACTATGTTGCCCAGGCTGGTCTCGAACTCCTATACTCAGCTAATCCTCCAGCCTCAGCCTCCCACTGGGATTACAGGTGTGAGTCACCACTCCTGGCCTCACATTGTACTTTAGAATCTCTAGTGTTGAAAGGAGAAATTTCCTGTCAATTCGTATATGATTTTTGAAAACATTTTATTTTTCCACCCATCACTTTAGGAAAGATGGAAAACATTTTAAATATATTAAGTAAAGACAAGAACATTTCAAGAAGCAAAAACCAGTGGAAAGCTTCCACAACAAATGGAGGTTCTTTGGTTTCTGTAGGTATTTCACAAAAATTATAATAAGGCTTACAATGAGATTTGGGAAAAGAAAATGTATATGTAAGAAAAATCTGACATCTTTCCACTCAGAGAGGCTAAAAGAAACTCCACTAACACTGGGCCAGGCACTTTAACATTCGCCATTCATCCACACAGCAAATACTCATTAATGCCCACTCAGCACCAGCCATCTTGAAGACACAATCCTGTTCTTAGGCACCTTACAGTCAGGTGAGGCAGGGATTGGACACATTAAGCAAAATTATCAAATATGTTATTTAACTATTGTTATGATAAAAGATACAAAAAATACAGTATGTGGTAAGAGCAGAAGGGCAAGCTGGGAGGTTAGGGAAGATGTGAAGAAAGAAGAGGAGGGAGGAGGGCTGCATTCCAGATGTTACCTCATTTAATCCCTAAGACAACTGTACCTTAAGTACCTTTCCCAAGGTCACAGGACTATTAAGTGTCAGAACCAGGCTTTGAAACCAGATTTAAATGACTCCAAAATCCACGCTTTCTCCACCATGCCATGCAACTTTTTCCCAAAACCACTGCTTCTTCCCAAAACCATTTTCTCTGAAAGTTAGTGGAAAAATGTTGACTCTGCCCCAGATTGTAAGTGCCAGAATTAGACTCTCTCCTCCAGACGAGGCCCTCTGTTTTTCACCTGCCACCTCCAAACTCATTTTCACATACCTCTAGATTTGGGATGCTAATAAACGTAATTTTTTTTAACCCAGACCATAACCACATACAGAAACAACAACAAAAAACACTTCCAAAGTTTAAATAAAACAGAATTTTCTCCCAAACATTTTGCAAAGTGATTCATAGATTATAGGGAACAAAACCAATTATAGAGCTATGGACACTGGTCAGGGCAAGAGTTAAGCAGAGAAAAATAAAAGTAACTACATACAGAGCAAAGAAAAAGCCACACTTTCACTTCTGAAATGACTTTCACATTCAACAACTCTCATCTATGATTTGGATCTCTACTCCGGAAGGCTGCATTTTCCCCTCTTCCTGTTCCTACTTCCTCTTTTTCAGCTCTTCCATTTTTAGGAATACCGAACTTCAAAGCAAGATTTTTATTACATTAGATGTGTTGTGAGTTATAGCAACAGAACAGTCTTATAAAAACCAAATTTGGCAAACTTCCGTTTCTTCTACATTCTTCTCGTGATTTTTAATGCTGGCTGAAGAACAAAAAAGCTAGATCCTTTAACCTAGGATTCACCACAAGATTATAAACCACTTAAATATAGTCATGCTTAGCTTAACAACAGGGATACATTCTGAGAAATGCTCATTAGGCGATTTCGTTGTAGTTCGAACATTATAGTGCATTAATACAAACCTAGATGGTACAGCCAACTACATGCCTAGGCAATATGGTATAGCCTATTGCTCCTAGGCTACAAACCTGTACAGCACATTACTGTATTGAATACTGTAGGCAATTGTAACACAATGGTAAGTGTTTGCATTACTTAACATAGCACAGAAAAGGTACAGTAAAAATTTGGTATTATAATCTTATGGGACCACGATCATATATGCAGTCTGTTGTTGACCCAAAAGTTGTTAAGCTGTGCATGACTGTAATCCCTTGCTCTCCCAACTCTACAAGGTAGCAGAATTTTAAAAAATAACAATTTATCCAAAGACCTCAACCTTCTACTTTTACCTTAGAGGCTACCACCAATACTGCAAATGACAAGGTGGCTATGAAAATCAGACTACCACAGACTCAGCAAGAGTTATACACCTAAAAGTCTCTCACTCAGTTTAAAAATATATACATAAATAGAGATAGGAAGATAAGGAGGAACAGAGAGAGTGAGTCCCGGGCCAGACGCTACCAATGTGAAGAAAGATGAATGATAGGCTGTGGCTTACAGAAGTAAAAACTGATTTGAAAAAAAGAACTGAACACTCAAACGCCTGGTGCATTCCGTAGGAGTAAACAGTTACTAAAGGCAAGACTGTAAAGTACAGGATAGGCAGTATTGAACCCACAGATTCCAAATACTGTCCAAGAAGCAACATTGCTCAGTTTCTTGAAGCTTGAGGCTACTTCGCAAAGTTAACAGGGCAAAGATGCTGGAAGACCTAATTACATATTGTCCAGGAAACTTATGGACTTGGAGCAACGGACACTATATAAATCAAAACATTATCATATAGTTAATTACACAGGGTTTATAAGGTGAGTTTATATTTTGGTATTCTCTGGTAGTGATATTTTACAACATAATTATATATATAGTTTGCACAGCCTGATGAATTTCCTCACTGAGGGCGAACTGCAGCGAAATGTTTTATTATTCGCTTATTGCTGTTCACACACCTCTATTAAGTAACGTTCCCTTTGAACTGTACTGTTACTAGATCGCCCTGTGTTGTGCTATCGACAACCATCGTCCAATATGCTCTTTTCCCCGGAAGCGCCTCAAGCACACGAGTGGAACATTACACAGAAGAACTTTTATATAATAAAAGTACTGAATGTCTCCAGCCCTTAATATAGTGAGCACCCACCCCTGGTAAATGACAAAGGCAACAACCAATCACCAGGCAGGATCCCAACGCCTTAGCCAATAACAATATGGGGGTGGAGCTAGACCAAGCTCCCGGTGACTTCCCCGCACCCCTGAGACCCAGGTTGTGGAAGACTGGACGCAAATTGAACTCCGAGGATCTCGTTACCCCCGGTTGTAGCTGTTGTCTTCCTCGTTCTCGCAATCGCTGCAGTGCTCATGGCCGTTTCCGTTCCCTTCCATCATCTGCGGCAGCGGAGGTGCCGGCGGCTTCCCTGCTGTCTCACTCTCGTCCGCCATCTTGAGTTGCTAGAGCCGGGCTCCGCGCCCCGCTACATGGGGGGCTCCTATTGGACGAGGGGAACTTGCGCTGTATTCTGGGCTTTGTAGTTTTTATGGCAAGGAGAGCTGCCAGTAGGAGCGGCTCTTTCCCGGGAAACCAAAACAAGATGGACTACAATACCCAGAAATCATGAGGGGAGGCTGTCCTGGCGGCGGTGGGGGGAGCAGCAATACCCGGAAGCCTAAGCGTTCGGCCGCGCTTTGAGGAAAGAAGGGCCACAAGGTTGGTAGGCCCGACCCGCCCCCACAGACACTGGCGGCCGCACGGCATGCTGGGAGTTGTAGTTCCGTGCTGGTTTAGGGTTTCAGGCGAGGAGGCTCCAAAATCCAAGGTTTGTCTTCAGCCTGCCCTTGCTAATGCCTGGGCCGCTGGCAAGCCGTTATTGGCTGCCGTTAAGGACCGTTACCTTTCCCCGGTAAGTGAGAGGGCCTGACGCCCGCAGGTGCGACCCGCTGGGAGCCCGAATGCCCCGGGCCTTTTTGGAAGGGGCTTTTCTGCTAGAAGCCAGGTTGGCTCCCGGCCGCCTTCCTCACTCGGGAGTCTGGGCAGCATCCCCAGTCGTTGGCAGTTCAGCGCCTCATGAGAGGCGGTGGATTGCGGTGTGCGGAGCACTGATTCTGAGCCAGGAGATCAGACTTCTCGGCAGGCAGGGTTCTCTGCATCTTGGCCTCCAGGTACTGATCTCAGCCAAGCTCTTCCGCACACATGTCCCTTTCATTCCCTACAAGAGCCTCTCCACAGTGACTCTTTAATGAGCACTTATATGCCATGCTCTGTGGTAAGGGTTTCATAGATTATCTCATTTAATCCTCTTAACAAGCGTAGAATGTAGGTACGTTTTTCTCGGGCGAAAGAATGTGGCCCAGAGAGGTTGGTAAATTGAACAGTCACATAACTGGTGAGTGACAAATCAGTGTACAAATCCGGATCCGTCTGCCCCTAAGCCCTCTAAATTCTTTACCACCACGAAAGTCTCATTGTCTGATACACTTGTCCACCCCAGGAAATCAGTTATTAGAAGGTAACTGCGACTCTAGTGTGTATACTCGATGTTTAAAAAAAAAAAAAAAAAGGTAACTGCGACATTTTAATCTGTTTTGAATCTTTCAGTCCTTTGGGTCTCACTCCTGTGATTGAGTAATCTCACCTGAGTCCTGAGAAGAGGACCCAAAGACATAGCTCCCATTCTTAGAGATTTCCTATTCAGGTTGGGTGTGGCGGGTGGTGAGGGAGGGAGTAGTTCTTACCATCAGAGAGCTCCATGGCCAAAAAGGGAAATGGTCTTTGCCTTTGGGAAACTCTCAACATGGGAATAAGGGTAGGATGGGAAGAAACAGTTCCCATCTGCCTCAGGGAAAGAAAACACAAATAAAACATAGGGCTAAATATAGTCAACTCTGTTTTTTTTATCAGTGGCAGGAGCAGAAGTAAATATGATCCCAAGCAACAGAAAATCCCCAATTATTTATATTTGACTTTGGAAGGCAGTCAAAGATACCCACTCAGTCTGAGAGCTGTCACCACACTCCCCTCCAGGGCCAAGACTGCTGTCAATGCAATGCCTTATTTGTAGCTGCAGGGGAAGGGGAGGTCAGAGATAATAAATCCTTCTTACATGTGTTAGAAGGATTTATCTCTTCTAAATGTTTCACCTGCTTTAGCTTATATGACCTTGGGAAGTAGATAGGGAAGGGGGCTTGGAAGAAATTGTGTTAACAAAAAAAATCATAGTTATATCCAGTTGCAGAGCTTGGACCAGAACTCACATCTGGTATTCTGATTCCCAGCCCTGTGTTTTCTTTCCCCACAGATGTGCAGAGGTTGAATGAACACTAATGAAGCAGGACCAGGGAAAAGTATGAAGGAATCAAAATGCTGGATTCTTTGGCCCTCTCATTCTGTGGTTCAAAGCTTAAGTAAGACACTTTGCCTTATATTTTAATGCAAACTGAGCAGTTTTTGTTCAGTGG
This sequence comes from Daubentonia madagascariensis, assembly GCA_023783475.1. Taxonomy (NCBI): domain Eukaryota; kingdom Metazoa; phylum Chordata; class Mammalia; order Primates; family Daubentoniidae; genus Daubentonia; species Daubentonia madagascariensis. Next base: position 18,337,690 of record JAKFHU010000487.1, read on the forward strand.
AAAGCCTTTCTGGGAGGTAGGCTGGTAATGTGGCTGTCATCACTAAGCTGAGAATGCAAGTGCAAGTCCAAAGTTCTGGAATCTAGCACCCCTGAGAATTTCAGAGTTAGAAGGGACCTGAGGGCATTTACTCCCTGTCTCTCAGGTTTTTTCAAGTTAGAATCCTCACTTAGATTTTGTAGGATCCATTGATTCCTCTATAATACAGTTGAAATTTTATGTTTTTAAAAAGATATTGTATATGTATATATGATCACCTTTGTAAAATGACTACTTAATAACTAAATATTGCCACATTTCATTTTGATGCCTAAGTTTACATTTGGGTTTATAGTCACATTGACATGGAGTGATTGCCCAAAGCAAAACTATGTAGAGTTTCCTAAATTGGGTATGGAGATATTTTCTTGGGGTTCCAAGAGTTCTCATATTTGTCCTATCCCACTCCCCCATAAGAGATAGCTTTCCATTTTCAGACAGCTGTAATTGGTGGAAACTTGGCCAAGTTCCACCTTATGGAGTTATGCAGAAATATATAATCCTGTGTCCTTGTAGATAGTTGTTACATTTTCTATAATTAGTATCTAGTCCCCTAAAATTCTTCTTTTTTCCAAGGTAAACATTCCCAGCTTTCTGAGCTCCTGTCACACTAGAAGAGCAGGACTCTTCTATCTGGCTCTGCTGGCTCTTCCTACCCAACCGTTCTGGCAGGAGCACCATATGAAGGTAGTGGGGTACAGCAGGGCCCAGAGGGTGACTGAGGATCATGCCCATGAAGCTCTGCAGATTCTGAAATTTGCTCCTAGTGTAGATACTTCCATTATCCCTTCATGGTTGTTACGGAGGCAGTAGAATATAGTGGTTAAGAGTGCAGGCTCCAGAGTGTGACTCCCTGGGTTCTAAATCCTATTTCTGCCTCTGACTTAATGAATGACCTTAGGCAAGTAACTTAACCTCTCTGAGCCTCAATGTCTTCTGCAAAATGAGACATGTATACATAGCACTTAATAAAATGTCTGGGACAGAGTCAATACCCAATTATTATTTCCCTTCCCAGGAAATCAGCATCACTACCATGATAACCAAAGAAAAACTTTCTCAGAGTGTCCATCACAAATGTACTCCCAGCATATCAGATACCCTGTCTTCTAGGGAGCCTAGGAAGGCATAAGCCAGGTTGTGATTCATTTATTCAACACTTTAGAGCACTGATGATGACATGTCAGGCTCTATGGCAGGAAATGGAGAATCAGTGATAGAACAAGGCAGTCCCTGGCCTGGGTTCACACACACCACAAGTTGGGAAGTATACAAACTGACAGTTATAGTATAGTGCATAAGGGAATGGGGAGCACAGAGTACCCAGAGGAGAGACCCTTAAGCTGGGGAAAGGGGTCCTGGAGGAAACGATGGCTGAGCTGAGTGTTCACAGGGGAAACAGACAAACAGGTAGACATTCTAGGCAGAAGGTGCGAAAGTCCAGGTGTCTGAGAGTAGGGTGTTTTTGCAGTTGGATGAATTACAGCAATAAGAATGATGTGACTGGAGCTTAGAATGTAAGGAGCATTTTGAAAGTTAGGATTGGAGAGGCAGGCAGGAGTCAGACCAGGAAGTGATGAGGATGTCAGGCCTTTCTGAGGAGTTTGGACTTCATCCTAAAGACTTGGGAGCCACTGAAGGATTTTTTAGCTGGAGGGAAATAAAATCAAGTTTTTGTTAGAAAAAGATCATAGTGGGCAGCAGCCTGGCTGTCCTAGGGAAGAGGGCTTTTTCTCTCTGAAAAACAGGGCTAGTAAAGAAGTAAGGGATAGGGAAATGGGCTTTGGCAGCTTCCCATCTCCCTGGAGCTCACCTTCAGGGAGGGTGCCCTTCCTTCTGAGACACAGCCCCGGCACATGGGCCTGGAACACGGTGGGCCCGGAACACGGTGGGCCCAGCCTCCTGCTTGGTGCTGTGGGTTTTAAGAAAGAGTATGCCAGGCATTCCCTGCCCAGAAGGCATTTAAAGTGAAATCTGGAAGACCAGGCACATTTAAAAATAATAAGGCTATTTGAAGCTCAGGAAACTCAAGTTTAAATTAAAAACAAAAACAAAAAGAAAGAAAAAAGTCCTGACCCTGTATGATTAAATGACAAACAAGCTAGATAGGTAAGTCAAGTGAATTGAGGGTGGTTGTAGGGGTGCAGATCTCTGGGGCAGCATTGTTAGAAAAATCTTCTTGGAGAAAACAGACTTTGAACTTGGCCTTGGAGGCTGCTTAAGCCCTGGATCCCCCATTATAGTTTCCTGGGCCCTGTGGACCCCTTCCAGAGCTGGAGTCACAGCTGCAGTTTTACTTTTGTTTATGTGATTATTCAGTTTATGATGATTTTCCCCCACAAGACCTTGTTCTATGACGGCTGAGAACAGATTGGATTTTCCTCACTTCTGTATCCCTATGCCACCACACAAGAGGCCTTGCTGGATTAATTAATGTATGAGTGAGTAAATGAGTGAATGGCGAGAAAGAAAACATAAGGTCTTCAGGGCAGAGAAATGTAACAAGCAAAGGGCAGAGGCAGAAACACATAGTACATTGACCCCTTATGTTTGTACAGTGCTTTATTGTTCACAAAATGCACTAGCACACCATCTTGTTTGATCCCTACCATCAACTATCTTGTTTGATTCTGTGCGATGAGCAGGACAGGTGTTATTCCTGTTTTACAATGAGAAAACAAAGAAGTTCAGTGATTTGTCCAGTTTCAATGCTACTTAGTATGGAGTTGAGACTTGAACCTGCATGTTTTAACACAAAGCCTGGTGCAATAACTAGCTTACATTCCTCCTTTCTCTTTCCCAAGGGGGGACATATGGTGAGATGTATGTCTGGAGTGGTGATCTGGGCCAGGTCACAGAAGGCCTTAAGTTTCAGGCTCAGGATTTTGGACTTCCAGCTGGTGAGGACCTATCGGAGGGTGTTTTGTGTTTGTTTTTTTGGAAGCTTTTAAATAAAGTATAAATATTAATGGCATTTGTGAAGTATGGTGTAAATTGAATTGCATATTAATATTTATTTAAAATAAATTGAAGAACCAGGAGTCAAAGGACTCATTTCTAATGGACTCAGAGGGTTGTTTGTCAAACAAAACGTGAAGCAGCACTATATTCCAGGCATCATGCTAGATGCTAAGGACACAGGTGACTGAGATGCAGGTCATGTCAGGATGAAATGAGATTGTGTAAGCAGCTAGAGCTAGCTCAAAGTTTATTATTGCTGTCCTGAATAATGAAGGATATTTGAGTTGAAAAAGCCCCTGATGTCATCACATCAAAACTTCAAAGGCCAAGTCTCAGTACTGAGGAAGTCCCTGGATTGAAACCCCTGCAGCAGCCCTTCAGCCTTTCCTCTGGGATCATCCCAGGGGATGGGTACAGCTGCTGTTGGTAGATTGGACCACCAGGATACCTACTTAGAAGACAAGGCCTTCACTTGTATACAAATTGTTACAATACTGTAAGGCAGAACCTGGGAAAAGTAGATCATTGGGGTTTCCTGACAATATGCCCCAGGAAGATGCAGATAATTGGGGGGGAGGGGAAACAGGTAAAGGCCTGTTCCTGTCCCATCACTGTCTTGGCCAGCCATGGTCACTGATGGGAACCTGAGTATCCCTCTGAAGTGTGAAGAGTAGAGAAAAGGTTGAGACCCACAGGGCTAGGTTATCTACAAGTTGTTTAATATAGTTTGGGTGTTTGTCCCTTCCAAATCTCATGTTGAAATTTGATCCCCAGTGTTGGAGGAGGGAGGTGTTTGGGTCATGGAGGCAGATCCCTCATGAATTACCCCATGTTAATGAGTGAGTTCTAACTCTGTTAGTTCACCTGAGAGCTGGCTGTCTAAAACAGTGTGGCACCTCCTCTCTCTCTCTCTCTTCCCCCCCCACCCCGCCCTTCTCTCGCCAGGTGACAAGCCTGCTCCCCTTTCACCTTGATTGGAAGTTCTCTGAAGCCCTCACCAGAAGCTGATGCTGGTACCATGCTTCTTGTACAGATTGCAGAACTGTGAGCCAAATAAACTTCTTTTCTTTATAAATTACCCAGTCTCAGTTATTCATTTATAGCAATGCAAAAATGGCTAACACGATTGTTTGGTCAAAAAAGGGAACTGAGCTGGCTCTATAGAAGAGAAACTAGATTTGTCCTGCATGGACACATGGCTTAGAACTAGGAGAAAGATTGGCTGGGCGTGGTGACTCACGTCTGTAATCCTAGCACTCCGGGAGGCTGAGGCGGGTGGATTGCTTGAGCTCAGGAGTTCGAAACCAGCCTGAGCAAGAGTAAGACCTCGTCTCTACCAAAAATAGGAACAAAAAATCAACCGGGCATTGTGGCGTGCACCTGTAGTCCCAGCTACTCAGGAGGCTGAGGTAAGAGGATCGCTTGAGCCCAGGAGTAGGAGGTTGCGGTGAGCTATGATGACACCACTGCACTCTACCCGGGGCGACAGAGCGAGGACTCTGTCCCAACAACAACAACAACAACAAAAACTAGGAGAAAGATTATCTAAGGAAGAAGTTTCTAACTACCAGTACTGGACTTCAAAGATAACAAGCTGTCTTGAGAGGCAATGAGTTCCCTGCCACTGGACACGCCCAAGTATAGATGGCAGAGATGACGTGGAGGCGATTCAAACACTGGCAGGGTGTTTGGACCAAATGGCCCTTGTGATCATAAGATGGAATCCTATTTATTGGGTGATGGCAGTAGGTCTGTTGAAATCAAGGAGAAAGCTTTCAGGGACTGGGCTGATCAGAGAAAGATGTTAAACTACTTCATTCCTTAATATATTGAATCCCTACCGTGCCGGCCACTTGGTATTTGAGTGGTATAGACAAGATTCCACTTTAAAGAAAGTAAAAAACAGAGATACACTTTAGGGAGAGGGAAGGGAGGCTGAGTCGGAGTTAATTAAGGACCACCTACTATATGAGGTATAATTAGATGCTTTTATTTATTTTTGATTCTCTCAACAGCCGTGCATGGTAGTGATTATCCCCACTTTCAGAGAGGAGGCAGGATGCGAGGCTGACTTGCTAGGCTTGTATGGACAGAATGTGGTTCTACAGTCAAATGACTTTGTATGAGAAGGCAAATGGATTAACCTCTAAACATAGTTTCCTCTTGTCTAAAATGGGGATGATGGCAGTACCCACCTTAAGGGCTGTAAGGACCTGGCAGGTAGAAACGGCTCACTTAACTAACGTAGCTATCATGGTCACCATTGCCAACGCTGCAGAAATAGTAAGAAGCCAAGCCTGAACCTGAAGTTAGGCCTCTGCATTTCCTTCCGCCCCGAACCCCGGGCAATAGAACAGTTCGGACTCCCGGCGAGCCCCGACCCACGCTCTTCCCCGCCTACCTCCCCGGCCCCGCCCCTTCCGCCGGCCGGACGTCCGGTCCGCGTGCGCGCCCCCGAGGTCCCGCCTCGCCCGCCGAGCGGGCCAATAAGCGCCGCGGAGATTGGGCGAGCCGTGGCGGCCTAGGCCGGGTCAGAGGCGCCGGGTACGTAGCGCGCCGTGCGGACGGGTGGGAGCGGGCTGGCCCCGGGGAGGGGGCGGGCCGGGCGGTGGCTACGCTGGCCTGCTTTGTTCCCGTCCACCGTCCCGGCGCCCGGCTGGGCTGGAGGCCCGGCTAGGGGCGTGCGGAACCACCGCCCGGGGCGCCCCACCTGTGCGGCGTGGTGGGGCGTGGGCTACGCGCCTTTTTTAAAGCTTGTGTTAACAATGTCTTGAGCACATACTCTGTAGCCGACGCTGGGGCAGGAGCTTTTATACCCATTCATGGCTCATTGTCTTGACAGCAGCTCTGCGAAGCAAGGTGCTATTTCCAGTTTTACAGCTGTGGAGAAAGGTTTACAACTAGAAAGGGATGGGAATTGTGGATTCAAACCGGGTTCAGGCCAAAGCCACTGCACTTTAGAACTGCGTGAGCAGGCTTCCGTTTGATTTTTGAATCCAGTCTCTGCCACTTCCAGTTGTGTGACCTTGGGTACCTTTCCTACCCTGAGTTTGTTCATCCGAAAAAATGGGAATGGTGATATAGTATCCGTCTCAGGGTGGATGTAAAGTGTTTTGCCGGGTGTGCTGCTGTTTCGCTGAGTGATCATCTCAGATTTTCGGACCTCTCTTCCCCGCTTCCATCTCCCCCGGAGGCTGTGCTGTCTGTAAAGTTTTAGTGAAGGGCCCCACGACTGAGGGCGGGGTGGATCTCTCACCCATCCACTAGTAAAGAGGACTGTCAGACCACCTGCCTGTCTTCTTTCCCACCTTCCCAAAGGAGGCATTGGCATCTCTGGTGTTTGCTTGTGGAGTTTTCTTTCTTTTTTTTTTTTTAGGGACAGGGTCTCGATCTTGCTCAGGCTGGACTCGAACTCCTGAGCTCAAGCAATCCTCCGCCTCAGCCTCCCGGAGTGCTGGGATTACAGGCGTCAGCCACCGCGCCCGGCCTGCTTATGGAGTTTTCAAAGATTGTTCGCTCTCCCTTAGTTATGGAAAAACTATCACCCGACTGATTTTTGACATTAAATCCCAATTCTAAAAGTGAGGAGATGGAAGCCTTTGAATGTTTTATGTTCTAAAGGTGTTTTTTTGTTTGTTTGTTTTTGTGGGAGGAGAATGCTCATTTTACCTGAATAAATCAGATTGACTTGGTGTGGCAGAGTGCAGGCATAGTCCTGGAGAAATGGGTAAAATGCTAAAGAGATCTGGCTGATGAATAGAAAGTGGACAGGCCGGTTGGGGTGGTTTCATCTTAGCAGGGCCCTAAATTCTCACCAAATCCTCTTCTATCTTGAGCAAGGTCTGAATCTGTCCTCCTGGGTGATATGTTTAAAGAGCTTCGGTGCCTCTCTTGGTGCCTTCCCTTAGGGAGAAAAGATTAGGACTGATAGCTGAAGTCAGGCAAGCTGTGAGTTTAGCTTTGTTTTGGAAACTACTGCTGGCACATTTTTATATTGACAGCTAAAATTTTTCTCTGAAAGTTTCAGTAGTTGCAAAGGATATGATTTCTGGCTAATTGTAAATATTGACATTTTAAAATAAAACTGTTAAATTACTCATTTAAATCTGTGCGATGGAATCCAAATACATACCAAAGTGATTTGATTTTATTTCCCTCATCCTTGGAAAATAAAATGAATCAGTTTTTACTTAACAGTAGAAATTTTACATCATGCGTTTCTCCTTCTTGAACTCATATTTCTACTTTGTTTCCTCACAGAAGTTTTTTCTAGTATAATAGATTTTATACTTGAAAGCCTTTGGTTTATCATCCTACTTCTCTTTTGTATGTAACAAAAATAAATAAAAAATTAAAACATTTTTAAAAATTGTGTTATAGTATTAAACCTTTCTTTCAGATTGACATTTTTGTCGGGTTTTTTTTGAGATTTTTCCATGCGGTGGCTCACACCTGTAATCCTAGCACTTTGGGAGGCCGAGGTGGGAAGATCACTTGAGACCAACAGTTTGAGACCAGCCTGGGCAACGTAGGGAGACCCTGTTTCTAAAAAAATTTTTTTAAAAATTATCCAGGCATGGTGGTGCAGGCCTATAGTCCCAGCAACTTGGGAAGCTGAGGCAGGAGGATCATTTGAGCCCAGGATTTTGAGGCTGCAGTGAGCTATGATCATGCCACTGCACTCCAGCCTGGGTGACAGAGCAAGACCCTGTCTCTTAAAAAAAAAGAAAAAAAATCACATAGTCGAGCAGACTTGTCTCTTGCAATAAATCCTTTCTTCCTTGAAAAAAAAAAGTACATAGTTATCTATCATCAGATCATTTACTAATGATCTGTCAGTCAATAGTTCTTTTAGGTCCTCCTTTAACTTTGTTGAAGGCAAAGGTTTGGAAACCACCTGACTCAGGCGAGGATTTGTTACTTAGTCACATTCTCAGCTTTGAATCACCCCTTTGTGGTACCCAGGGGATTGTTGCACTGTGGGACAATGCACCTTAGTGTGACTTGGCATGCGTAGCTACTTACGCCTTTCTTTGAAACTTGGGAGATGGGTGAGTATGAAGGGGAAGCTGGGTAGGAGAGCCTGTGGGAATTGAGTTAGAAATTTATTCCCTTTAAAATTCTGCTGTGTGCCACTTGGAAAATCTTCATGAATCCCCCAGGGGTTCTCATTCCCCTGTGTGAATACCACCACCTGGAACTACCTTGGGCAAATATCTAACTTCTTTTAACTTCCATTTTCTCACCTTTAGAAAGTGCTTGAACAGTGGGTGTATAGCTGCTTTCACACTCTAGTTCCTGTCTGCTGCGAAACTCATCTTCCTAGGCACTCTCTGCCTCAGTTTCCTTATCTTTGAGCCCAATACATTGCCAGCCCAGGAATAACATGGAGGTGGGAAGTGATGTGGAAAGGTTTTGTGATTCTCATTGTAGGTTTTCTGGAATAAATATGTTCTTACAATAAAATAGTTAGTGTTGAGTTCCTGCTTACCCGTGAACTGGACATTTTGCTGCATGCTGTATGTATTCATTCAACAAATGTCTTTTGAGGGCCTTCCACTTGTCAGGCCGTGTTTCAGGCACCTTGGATTTAGCAATGCCCAGATTCTAGGGAGAGAGGCAGATTGCAGTAAACACACAGCCATATAATGTGTTGGGTGGTGATATGCTGATAAGTGCTGTGGAGTAAAGTGGACCAGTAAGGAGACTAGAGGGTGAGTGGGGTGCTATTTAAATATCTCTGTAGGGTTTTCCAGTTCCCCAAACTTTCTTTCTGTGTCTTGACCACAACTGCAGGTTTTTCCCAGCAGGCTTGAACCCAAACCAGGGCCTTGAACATTCCCAGGTACTGACAAAAGTATCTAGGTTGTTGCCCAAAACACTGAAAGAACCTGGCCCCAGGCAAATTCCTTTAACCCTCATATAAACTCCATACCCTGACCCCTCACTGTGGACATCCCTAGGTAGAACACCCCTTTTCTCTCGCTGTTTGGCTTGAGGACTGCTGCAGCACTCTGTACATTCCCCTAATAAATGTTTGAGACTGATCACCCTGGCGTTTAGTGCTTCTTTCTTTGGAATCCCACTGCCCCATCTCGGGATGGTTTGGGGCACTCCCTTGTGGGAAACTCCCCTGCTGCTGCTTTTGGGGCGATTCCTGCCCCAGGTGCAGCAGGATGAAACAGTCTTTGATAGGGGGACGATTGAGCAGAGAAGCGAGTGAGCTGTGCAGCCCCCTGGGGAAGAGCCTTTTATCCCACTGTGGGGACACTGGGCAGGCCCGAGGTAGGAGTGTGCTGGGCATGGTCAGGGAGCAGTGAGGAGGCTGGTGTGTCTGCAGTGCAGTGATCTAGGGGGAAAGCGGTAGGAAATGCCTGGAGAGGATGTAGCTGCGTCAGGAGGCCCTTGTAGGACTTTCAGAGGACTTACCTTGCACTTACTGAGATGGGAGCTGTTGGAGGGTTTTGAGCAGAGGGCTGACATGATCTCACACGAGCTGCTTTGTTAGGAAGCAAAGGTGCGGCAAGGCAAGGAATTCACTCGGAGGCTCCTGCAGTGAGGCAGGAGTGAGAGGATGGCAGCACATGCACCAGGGGGCGTCTGGCCAGGCTGAGGGTAGGCAGCACGCTCACGGGCATTGTGGGCGGGGTGGAGGGTGTGAGATGCCAAAGCAGGTGGAAGGGTGGCATGCTGTTTAGGGCGATGGAGTAGGCTGCAGTGGCTGTGACATGTCACACACTGAGTTGGGGAAATGAGGTGATCATGACCTGTGTCACCTCATTTAATCCTGACAAGACTTCTGTGAGTAGTCATTATCAATCCCATTTTATACTGAAGGAAAGAGAAGCTCAGAATGCTGAAATAACTTGCCCTAGGCCACCAGCTAGTTAAGGGACAGAGCTGAGATCCCAACCAAGGTCCCTCTGACTCCAAAGCTTCTGAGAGTGGGCATTCCCTGGGACACTTTTTCTGCATAAATGCCAGCAAAGTAGTCTAGTCCAAACAACCTCCCTGCCCACCCATAAAGGCTCCCTGGTTTGTGCTTGGAGCGTGCTCAAGTAGAGAAGAGAGACCTGTTCCCTCCCCTTGGTGCTGGCTCAGGGTGGAGGGGGAGGGAGGCTTGACGCCAGCACCCCCTCTTGGGCTCCCTCCAGGTGACTGGCAGCCTGGAGGAGGTGGTGGCTTAATAGGCCTAGCAGACAAAGAGAACTTGGACTCAGGTTTAAACAGCAACCTCTCACCAATAATGAAAGATTAGGAGTGGGGAAACCACATATAAAAATAGCACTTAATAGTTAACTGGAAAACAATATATTTTGGCAACCACTGTTTCCATGAGAAAATAATTGGGTCCCAAGTCAGGGAATGACTCGTTTTCAAGAATGATTATATTGATCATTGGAGCAAAATAGATACATCCCCTTCGGAAAGCAATTCAAAAGAGACGCATCTGGTCGGTCAGGCAAACCCCGGATGTGAAATCCCAAGAGGCTGTGAGAGGAGGCAGGAAGGAGCTGCAAGCTAATGAGGGAGCCAGGTTCTGGCCCAGTACACGGTACACACAGGTTTGGGGTTGTCGACAGGGAGATGTGAAGCAATAGGACTTAAGTCCTGAGCTCTCCCAAGGGAAGAAAGAATATGTCCGTTCAAATATCAGTTCCTTATTATGTTTAACTCACTGGGTGTTTTATTTGTTTCCATTTTTTTCCCAGGAGAGATTGACTAGCAGCAAGCAGCATGTTTTAATGGAAAAAGGGACAGGCTGGTTCTGGCCTCCTTTTGCTACTAACAGGAGAATGTGACCCCAAGTATTTCCCCTCTTCCCTGCACCGATACACAGATCTGGTTATGGAGTCATTTGGTCATTCATTCTATAAAGAGTTATCAAACACTCCCTCTAATAAGTAATAGGGAACATTGATTGAGTGCTTAGTGTGTGCCAGGCACTATTCTAAGCACTTTGTGTATTAACTCATTTACTTTTCACAGCAACTCAGAGAAGTAATTGCCATTAGCTCCATTTTACAGATGAAGAAACTGAGTCAAAGAAAGGTTAAGTTACTTGACCAATGTCACTCACCTGATCAGTGACAGACAGTGGATATGATGCTAGATGCTGGAGACAGGTACAAACTAGACATGGCTTATGGCTTCATGGAGCTTGTTTTATGTAGCATTTAGAAATAGTCACACATGGGAGTCGCTCTAAGCCTATTCTGGTTCAGGGGGCTGCCTGATGAGTAAGAATAAAAAAGTAATTCCACACTTTGGGAGGCCTAGGTGGGAGGATCGCTTGAGCCCATGAGTCTGAGACCAGCCTGGGCAATATAGCAAGACCCTGTTTCTACAAAAAATAAAAAAATTAGCCGAGCATAGTGGCTTGTGCCTGTAGTCCCAGCTACTCAGGAGGCTGAGGCAGGAGGATCACTTGAGCCCAGGAGTTCGAGGCTGCAATGAGCTATGATGACTCCACCGTACTCCAGCCTTGGAGGCAAAGTGAGACCCTGTCTCAGAAAAGAAAAAGTCACACGAATGGAAATAAAAGTACAAAGCATGACGGATATAGGGAGGGAAAGTAAGTAGAGTGGTGAGCGATGCCAGGGGCCTGACTTGGGTTGGGGGTTGGACAAGGCTGCTCAGAGAGGACTGTGACTTGCTCCCTGTCGGCTTTCAGACCCTGGCTCAGAGACCTCCCTGGCCCCTCATTTACAACAATGACCCCCATAACTCTTGCTACCCTTTGGCGCTTCCCACCCCAACAGGTACTGTGAGCTTATTGTTTATGCCCCTGCCCCCACTCCACCTTTGCACTAGAGTGTAAGCTTCACGGGGCAGACACCTTGTTGAACCGTGCCTGGTGTCTGATTGGGTGACAGGGTGAGTGCAGATAAATAAAGAGGAACCAGCCATGAGGTGAGTGCAGAGGGAACAGCACACCCAGGGGCTCTGAGGTAGGACCGAGCCTGAATGTTCAGGGATAGAAGGAAGGTCAGTGTGCCAAGCAGAGGGCATGCACAGGGTGTGATTAAGGGGGTCACACAGGGCCTGGAGACCTTTGTGAAGGGCCAGGAGGAGGGGAACAGGCAGTGAAGGTTTTAAGCAGGGGAGTGACATGATCAGGTGACCCCTTTAAGCCATGACCCTGGCTACCTTGAGGAGAAACAGGGTAGGGACTGGAGGGTCAGGTCTCGAGGCCACTGCAGTGGTCTGGGCACCGGGTGCTGGTGGCTTAGGTAGCAGTGTGAGCCTGTTGGAGTTAGAACTTGGACAGACCTCGTGGAGCAGTGGGGCTCTTTGGAGGCCTGGGGCCCACTCATTCCTCCTTCAGAGGAAGACTGCCAGAGGAGATTCCAAGGGAGACTGTTCTTCCCTCAGTATACTTCCCTTGTCTTCTCTGGGCTATCAAGAGGTAACAACTGCAAGGCAATTTGGAGAAGCTGAATGAGAAGAACTCATCATTTTGGAGCACAATAGAATTTGATCCTCATTTCACAGGCTTTAGAGCTCACAGCAGGTCTAGGACACAGCTCTCTCACCTGAAGTCCTTGCCCTTCCCTTCGCACCCTGCTGCCTTCCTACTGACATGGAGAACGAGGGAAAAAGATGGGATGTGGTTTCCCTGGGATCCGAGTCCTGCTTTTCCTTCCGGTTGCACCCTGGCTGATGAATCCCCTGTCTGGGCTTAGTTCCAGAATCCAGCTTCCATTTCTCCTGCAGTGGGCATTAGCTTCTTCTCTGTTTCTATGGGACTTGGTGTTGTCCCTCCTCCAGCCAAGCCAGCTCTGTGAACAGAACAGCTTTTGGTTTTACGGGGGAAGATTCCCAGGCCACCAATGGTCATGACATCTTTGGTTCACCAGGCGAGCCTTTGACTGCTCCCGGAAGAGTGCTGCACCACAGCGGGGAGGGGGAAAGCTCCAGCATGACTCAGCTTCTCCTGGGAGCTGACACTGTTGTTGGCACTGGGAGTCCAGCCCTCGTTTACGGGTGTGGAGACTGGGCCCAGAGGAGGGAAGGCATTCGGGCTCAGCAGTTTCTCTTTTATGGAGTATGTACCATCCTGGGCCAGGCTGGCAAGAAGGCTTCCTGCAGTCACATGGGTCGTTTTATGACAGTGTTCAGAGACTAGGGCTCAGGCCTCTCAATTTCCAGTCCATAGGCTTTCATTTTAGCAGCAGTTCTGGGCCTGGCTAGTTCAGATTCATTAGGCTAGAGCAGAGCCTGGATTCCTGTCCCTTTTTTTAAGTTTGGCAAGGGATTCAGATCATAGCCAGGTTTAGCCAGTTGCTGTGAAGGACCCCGCTGCCTCTGTGTAAGTGGCAGTGGAATGACAGAAACCAGTGGATTCTGGAGAATGATGACTTGAGCCGGAGCAGGAAGAGGGTCATGAACAATGGCGGTCAGTTGTCCATGTGTGCCTAGGGGGGAGCCGCCAGGCAGGTCTGGGGGGGACGTGGAGGCATCTGTTTCCTCCTTGCTGAGCCTTGAGAGGTCAGTGGACTCCCACTTGCCACAGCTTCCTCACCCAGGAGATCCGGCGGATCTGTGAGTAGCGGCGTGAGTGGGAAGGCACTCATACACAGGCCCAGGGCGAGTGCCACCCGACCACTCCTGCTCACCTGGCAGCACTTTGTTCTTCTCAGCTGCTTTCATTTGTTACTGTCTGTCTCTTCAATTTTGGGGTGAGACCTGTTTTTGGTTATCCAGGAGGTCCCAGGCACTGTGGCCACAGAGTACAGAGGAATGAGTTATAGAGGGGCTTGTTGGACAGGAACAGCTGTTATTTGTCCAGCCCTTTGAAGCCAGGGGCCCAGAGCCTCCCTGGGCATGTGTTCCTCCATCCCCTTGGCCTTCCTTATGGAGGCCAAGCAGCTGTGGTCTGTTTCCACAGATGGTCATCCAAGGCACTGAGAGGGGAAGATATTTATTAGGTTACCCTGGGAGCCTAGAATTGATTCTGTACCCTGGTCATTGTCCACAAGCCCCTGTGCCCCCCATTCTGCAGGAAGAAAACAATATAATAATCAAGAAGTCATTTCTCTTTGGCTGTGAATTGATTTGCCTACAAATAGATTCATCTTCCTTATTTTTTATTAGTGTAAAGGTAAATAAATTTTTCAAGATGGGCACGGTGGCTCACGCTTGTAATCCTAGCACTTCGGGAGGCTAAGGCAGGAGGATCACTTGAGGCCAGGAGTTCGAGACCAGCCTGAGCAAGAGCGAGACCCCCGTCTCTACAAAAAATAGAAAAATTAGCCAGGCGTGGTGGCACGCACCTGTAGTCCCAGCTACTTGGGAGGCTGAGGCAGGAGGATCACTCAAGCCCAGGAGTTTGAGGTTATAGTAAGCTATGATGACCCCACTACACTCAAGTCTGGTGACAGAGCAAGAGTCTGTCTCAAAAAAAAAAAAAAATTCATTCTTTGAGTACATTAAAGGCAGGGTCTAGGCTAGGGGTTATAAACACTGAATTCCATCTGGCCTTTGCTAATAGCTATGACCTGGGCAAGTCCCTTCCCCTCTCCGGTGCTCAGTCTCCACCACTGTAGATGAAAGTTAGAATCTATCCTGAGCCCTGCTGCACGTCAGAACTGCCTGGTCAGCTCCATCCCCAGAGATTCTGGTTCAGCAGGTCTCAGGAGGGGCCTAGGCATCTGTGTACAGGGGTGTTGAGGTCTGTTCAGCCAGATGGTCTTCCAGGCCCTTTTAGTTGAGCCTGGCAAGCTTGGGTGACTGGGTGACAGTGGCTTGCTTTCAATGACAACAGGTCAGGGCCCTGTGGGAAACAGGCCCTTGCCCCTTCACTAGGCCTGGCATATTCTCAAGTCCCAGTCCTGTTCCTCTAGATTGGGCTTCAGCAGAGCAGGAGCAGACTTGCATTGCTTTAGGAATAGTACGGAGTGGGATTAAAAATGCTGTTCCTGGATTTTCTATTTTAAAGCTCTGGCTAAAAGGACTAACTTTTTATTTATTTATTTTACAACTGAACCCCGCCCTTAACTCCTCTTATTGTAACCTGAAGGGAGACCACCTGGGGGTGACTCCAGCCTCAGAGAGATTGAGGAGAAATGATCTTTAAATGATTGGATAATGTAGTTAGTCTCTCCATTTGGATGATGATTCCGTGGTGGCTATTTTCCTCTCTCCACCCTGGCACCCTAGGTGAGAATAAGCTGAGGCAGATTTAAATTTCTAGGTTGGTCCCCTGCTGCCCCAAGCCATGGACCTGCTCAGCCACATCCCAGCGGCTGCCTCTCCTGTCGCTTGGTGCATTCTCAGGGGAGGCAAACTCATTTCAGTATAAGCTCAAGCAAAGTGTAATTAGGACAGTAAATCTGCTGTTTAACAAAAAAGGTCCTCTGACAGATTTCAAGGTCCTGGAGAAGTGATCTGAGGATGAAGGACGGGTGAGAGACCTGGCCTTTGATTTCATCACTTCTAGCCTGGGAGCAAAGTCCAAGGTGTGGTCACCCCATTTACTGCAGAAAATGCAACATGACTTTTTAAAAAGTCTGTTATGTGACAGTCTGAGGTTGCAGGAATAGGGACATGACTTTATGAAAGTCTTGTTTTTTCTTTCTGTGCCTTGCAATGTAACTGTAACCCCAGCTTTCCACCCTCCATCACCATCCTCACTTCTATTTCTTACTCATTTACCACTTACCAGACAGTGTACCAAGGGCTGTGTATGCATTCTCTTTTTTCTTTCTTTTGTTCTTTTTAACTTTTTTAGAGATGGGGTCTTGCTCTGTCACCCAGGTTGGAGTGCAGTGACACCATCATGGCTCACTGCAGCCTTGAACTCCTGAGCTCAAATGACTCTCCTGCCTCAGCCTCCTGAGTTGCTGGGATTACAGGCACATGCCACTGCGCCTGGCTCTGTGTGTGCATTTTCTCATTCAGTCTGCACAACAGCCCTGAGAGGCAGCCTTCTGGTCCATAAAACCTCATTTTATGGATGAGAAAACTGAGGTTCAGAGAGGCAAGTGACTTGCCTGGGGTTGCACAGCATGTGAGTGGAGGGGCTGGATTGGGAGAGGTCCTGCCTTTAACCTTTGTGCTGTGCTACTGCTGTTTGGTCTGAGGGAGCCACAAACCATGATGCTGAGCTCAAAGCAACACTGCCACCACCACCCAGCCTGTCATCCTTTACCTCACATTCCTTCTTGGCTAGGTCTGTACTTCTCTAAACCTCAGGCTTAGTGGCCACCAAGACACTGCTTGCCACTGCCAAGCTCCCATCTGGGCCGCCTCTTGGTTGAGGAGAATTGTGCGTGTCATTCTAGACTAGCCACCCAGGCAGTCCTAGTGCTGGTGCTCAAGGTGGGGCAGGCAGTGCGACCTTCTATGGGGTGGGGGTTTTTGGGCAAAAGAGGGCCCAAACACCTGGACTCTAATTGTGGTCTTTCCTGCAACTCACTTGGGTGGCTGCAGGCAGGCCATTTCTTCCCCATGAGGCTCAGCGTCCCAGGCTAGAAAGCGGAGGCCAGGTGGGAATCTGAAAAGTGCCTTGGGTTCCCCAAAGAGGGATAGGTGTCTGTCTCCTTTCCGTACCTTTCCATAGGAAGTCTGCCTGCAGTGGGACACTGCCTCCTCCAGAGAGCTCTCTGCCTAACAGCACCTGGCCTTGTTCTGCCTGCTCAGCATTTTCATTGCTAAATTTACACCGTGTGTTTGCCTTCTTTATGAGTGTTTTTAAAAGAATACTAGATGCCTTTCCTGGAGGGTTTCTCCTCTCCAGATGGCCCCAGAGCTCCCCAAGGTGAGGGTGTGACCCTGCCCTGCCAGGCTGTGTCTCCTTCCCTCCCTTTGCCTCCTCTCTCCCAGTTGTTTTGGCCCAAACTGATCAGGCCTGCTTGCCTCTGACAGGCAGGTCCTGCTGGCTTTCCTCTGGTGCACCATCCTGATAGGTTGAGCTTGCCCTGCTCTGCAGTTATTTCCCAGCTCCTGGCTCCATAATCTCTCGGACCTCCCTCTTTCCTGGGAAGATGTTCCTGGTGGGCCTGACGGGGGGCATTGCCTCTGGCAAGAGCTCAGTGATTCAGGTGTTCCAGCAGCTGGGGTGTGCGGTGATTGACGTGGACATCATTGCCCGGCATGGTGAGTTGGAGGGGGCCGTTGGGGGTTATACATGGCAGCTTCCCTGTGCTTCCTTTCTTCCATTGCACCTCCCCTTTTGTAAGTCTCAGAGGAGAGGAGGGCTCCTGTGGGCCCTGGTCTGACTTCCTGGCCTGCCCCGTGCTTGCCCTCTCTGCCTGCTCTTTGCTCCTCCCTCCTTTAGAAGTCTCCCCACCACCCCACCCCACATTGCCCTGTTACCAACAGGAAAGATTCTGTGCACTCTGCTCTTTTCCTTAACTGCTTTCCTTCCCCTCATTTGTTTTCGCTCCACCTGAAAGAAGCACCCTGGGTTCCCCATTATTTTGCCACTAGTCACTTGGGGTCCTCTGGCTGGCCTAGGGGCTCCAGAGAGTGACCCAGCCTCCTCTTCATGCCACAGTCGTTCAGCCAGGATACCCCGCGCACCGGCACATCGTGGAGGCCTTCGGCACTGAGGTCTTGCTGGAAAATGGTGACATCAATCGCAAGGTCCTTGGGGACCTGATCTTTAACCAGCCTGACCGGCGGCAGCTGCTCAACGCCATCACTCACCCTGAGATCCAAAAGGAAATGATGAAGGAGACCTTCAAGTACTTCCTCCAAGGTAGGACCCAGGGCCTGGAACAGGGGTGGGGGCAAAGCCCTCTCCTTCCAGGGCCAGGACCCTTCTCCTCTGCAGAAAGTTTGGCCAGGGGTAGGGAGCTGGTTACCCAGGCTGATGAATTCACACTGCTTGTGGGCACCTGCCCTCCATGCAGAGCCCCGTATCAGCCCCAGAGGAAAGAAGCACATGTCCCTCAACTCTTAAGGAGGTTGACAATTTAATGAGAGGAGACAGATGAGGTTTTTGAGCCATGATCTGAGGAAGTAAGTTGGTTTTTATAGTAGGGATGGGAGTAATAATAGCTGGTGGAGTCATAGACCTGAGTTCAAATCTTAACCCTGACATTTGCTAGTTTTGTGACTTTGTCGGGTGATCCAACCCCACTTCTGTACCATGGGGATAATAATGCCAACATGAAAATCTGTTAGGAGGACTGAGAGACCACGTCAGTGACAGTTATTACACAAATATAAACTGCAGTCAGTCGGTTTTGGTACTGGTTGAGCCACCTGGGAAAGCAAGTTTGTAGCCTGGAAGTTGGGGAGGGACCAAGATGGACAGGGCAGGCAGGGGAGGGGTTCCAAGTGGAGGATAATTCTCTGGGGCTAGAGCCCCATGGAGAGGGTTAGCCTGGCAGGTGATGTGCCAAGACTGAAAGGAGGGAGAGTGTTTGAAAAGCAGGGGTCTGGGGTCAGTTGGCAAGAACGTTCTCCCAAGCCATACACCACAGTTCAAGCCCTGTTCTTCAAGATGGTGTTGGGCAGGGTGACCTGACTGTCCCGGATGGGGTTGGTCACCAGCAGTAGTGGGAAGGCAGAGAGCAGTGTCTCAGGATCAGGCGAGAGGCTGGCCTAGGGCCCCTGGAGGTCTGCCTGCCAGCCCTTGGCATATGTGGCCTCCAGCCTGAGCCTCCAAGTTGAAGGCCTGGCTGCCTAACTCCCCGCTGTCAGTCATGATACTGAGATGTTCCTTCCTGTAGGGTATGGGGGACCCTTTTAGATTTTCTTCAGGCTTTTACACTGTGACCATGGCCAAACCCCTCCCTTATTCTGTCATGCCTCAAGTGGGGAACCTCCCCCCACTCCCATTCCCCTCTGGCCAATACCTCCCTCCAGAAGAGGGGTGACCTGACAGACATCCATGACGGTGACCCTCCCGCCTCCCCTCTGGCCAGGGCTGGAGCTGGCTTCCTGCTGGACCCCCTTGGCTCTTCATCTCAGCACCTTGCCATAGGCCTCCTTCCCTTCCTCCACCCTCATGAAGTCTCTGGTCTCTTTCTGCCTTTGTCCTGCCGCCTGAGTCTGTGCCAGTACCCCTCCTGTCCCCCACCCAAGAGCGCAGCCTTCTGCCTTTCGTTCCTGCCCTTTTGCATCTGCTCCCAGGCCAATTGCAAGTGCATCTGCAGGACTTCAAGGCAGCAGCGGCTCTCCCCTTCTGAAATTAAGCATTGGATAATGTCACCCGCTCCAAAGCTCTCCCTCTGTGTCATCCACCCAGCCTCCCGCCTCCCCAACCACCACCACTTAAATAAAAGCCAGAAAGCGCTTTTCAGCTTGATAAGGTGAAAAATGGGGACGACAGCTGTGGCTTCCACAGTCCCAGTTTTTCCCTGATGAGTATAACAAATACAACTGTCAAAGTTGGTATAATCAAACGTCAGATAAGATCACCAGCTGTTGGGGACTTCTCTGTAGGCAGGCGGATGTCTTAATAGAGTCAGGATGGTTTGCAGAGCTTATCAAGCAGGAGGGCTGTGACAGCTGAATAGCCCTTTGCCGGTGAACCTGAGAGCTGGCCACGCTCCCAAAAGGGGCCCTGAAAAAGGACAGTGAGGGGAGAGGAGGCAGCGGGAGCAGAGCAGGAAAGGGAGATAAGAGGTCCAGAGAGGATCTGGTCTTGGCTCCTGCTCCAAGTTTGGGGTGGGGGGAGCTGGCCTCCCTCCTGCAGTAATCATCATTTATGGTGCACTTAGGAGGGGCTGGGAGAGGGGTGCTGAGTAGTTTACATGCATTCAAAGCTTATTTCATCTTTACCCTCATCCTGTGAAATAGGTATTCTTTTTACTCATTTACACAGAGGTTTGTTAAGGGGCCTAAGGTCACCTGGTAAGGAGGTAGGGGGCTACCAACCAAGATGTGCCATCAGAGCCCATGCTCTAACCCCCTTGTTGAACTGCAGGCTTCTCTTGGGCTTCCTAGCAGCAGGTCCTGGGGAATAGGAAACCAAGCAGCTGGGGTTGTCACCCCCATTCACTGTATCACCTTGAGTGCTGGTTTCCTGTGACATGCCTGGAATTGGTGTGATGTATGTCTGATTCTGTGTTGGAAGTGTGGAGTGGGACACTCCAGGGGTGCAGTCTCCTGCTCCATCCAGGCCAGGGGTCTCTAGGCAGAAGCATTTTCCTGTCCCTTACCCTCACTGCTCCCCTGGACCCCTCCCAGCTTTGTACACACACACAGGGGTCACTGGCGTAAAGAGAACTAGGAGCGTGTGGCCTATAGTGTTTCTGGGCAGCAGCCTGTGGTTGTGCTCACTCACGGTGGGTGGGAGTGCTGCCTTTAGCCTTGGCTTATAGTGGGAGGGCCAGCCAGTGCCTTTTACCCCACTGGAGTGAGTTATGTAATAATAGTCGTGACCATCCCAGTGCATCCAGACCCAGGCCTTACCACTTCTGGCTGTAAGTCTGCCTCTGATGGGAGAAGCAGCCTCTTCCCTTTTAGGGCTGCTGCTGCCAGCCATATGAGCCTCTCATAGAGAGTTGGTGGAGATAGCCAAATGTGACTCTTCTCAGCAGGGGCCAGGCCTAGACCTGGCTCTG
Source organism: Daubentonia madagascariensis (assembly GCA_023783475.1). NCBI lineage: Eukaryota > Metazoa > Chordata > Mammalia > Primates > Daubentoniidae > Daubentonia > Daubentonia madagascariensis. The sequence continues at coordinate 18,358,212 of JAKFHU010000487.1, forward strand.
GGGGGAGAACCTATCCTTTTGGGGGTTTTTTTGAGCAAAGGGATGAAGTAGGGCTGAAAGGGCCCAGCTACTCCTGGAAACTCTCCCCAGTCTCCTGCAACTTTGGCTTTGTCATTTCTCTGCTGAGAAATAACAACTCTTGGGTTCAAAATCAAGGTGAACTAAACCCTTTGTGCCCGCCCTGACCACCTCCTCAGCTTTTCCTCACACTGCTTGAGGCCTCTGCTTCAGCCCACACAGTAGAGCCTCCCTCCTCCTTGTGCTTTGCAGGTCCTCGTTCCTGGAATCCTCACCTCCACTTTCTCATTTTCAAGTATCAAAAGTCCTACTTACTTTCCAAGGCCATAGTAAGTGTCAGCCCTACAAGGTCTTCCCTGATCAGCCAGCCAGAAATGATTTTCTGCAGCATTCTGTGCTGAATGGCATTGGAACTGGCTATCGTTCAGGGTATGTCTGTCCTTGGAAGGTCTGCCCTTCTCCTTAGTGCTCTAGATGGTGGGGGCCAACAGTTTTATCCCTGTTCCCTCACCTGGCATATAATCAATTTTCAATGTGTGCTTGCAGAATTGAACTTGTGGGTTCTCCATCCTTTCCCCAGGATACCGCTATGTGATTCTGGATATCCCCCTGCTGTTTGAGACCAAGAAGCTGCTCAAGTACATGAAGCACACAGTGGTAGTGTACTGGTGAGTGTAGCACACTGAGGCTGGGAAGGAGGACCCCTGGGAAACAGCTCACATCACTTTTCACTTTGCCCTTTCCCCACAAGGCAGCCAGGAAGCACAGGGGGTTTGGGCAGCAGCAGTGCCCAGAGTCTATAGAACCAACCTCTGCCCAGATACTCCTGGGGGCAGGCGTGGGAAGTTATGGGTCCCCAGGCTTCTCTAGCGTTTGGGGAGGGCTCCCCCTGCTGGCCACTGGAGGCACTTCAGCCCAGCTGCCAGGGCTTGCGCCACTGCCCTGTTGTTACTCAGCGGTTCCCTTCTCCCTTCTGTAGCACCTCACAACTTTCCAAACAACTCCCACATTTGTTACTTCACACAGTTTACCTTTCAGCATGAGGTAGTCAGGGCATATGTTGATATTTCTGAGTTACTGAAGATAAAATTGAAGGGGGGAGTTACGGAATTTGTCCAGGGTCACCCATTGGCAACACCTATGAACAGGAAGTTGCATGGAGGGGACTGTCAGAGCCCAGCTAAGGAAGTAGCTTTGTTCTCACAGTCCCCCAGGACATGAAGCAAACTAGCATCCAGGTTTAGCAAACAGAGGAGGATCAAACCGTGGGAGAAAATGAGTCACAGCCCCAGCGGGTGAGAGAGTAGATGAGGCTATAGGCTGTCTTTGCCGCCCCAAAACTTCCGGATGCCACCCACAAGTACAGCAGACACATAGGTGGGCACTTGGCTCTGCAGGTATTTTGGGCACAGTGTATCTCTCGAAAGACTAATGCGTTGGAGGCCCTTCTCCTCAGGTCCCCCATGGTCTGTCATTTAAAGCCCAGTCTGAATCCCTTGAGCCTGGTGTGGGGGACTCCAGGCGTCCTTTCAGCTCCCATGCTGGGTCATGTCTCCTTATGTAAACCTGCAGCCTCTTTGGGTTCTTTGTTCCCTGTTTGTGAGACTATCAACTGAGGCCCAGTAGACCCCATGGAGACCTGGAATTCTCTTTGCCTTAGTGATACAACTGGAACTTTGTACCTAGGGATAAAAAAATTTTTTAAAAGGATCTTAGGTCTTAGAGTGTAGGTGAAAAGACAGAACAGGGGCCGATTGCATCTGCAGTCACCAGATGACTCTGTGCCTACCCCTGCCACCCTCCTCTTCCTGCGCTTTCCTTTGAGGTTGGTCTATTAGCTGAGTGAAGAGAGAGCTGTGGCTTCTGGTGGATGAGTGGGGCTATGTTGATCCTGCCTGTGCTCTAGGAGATCTTTAGTCCCGCTCGCTAGCCAGAGGAGCCTTTGCCAGAATCCTGGGTGCTGTTCATGCCCCGCTCTCAGCACGTGTGGGTATACAAATCCCAAAAGATGCCGGAGAGAGGAGTAAGTGATTATTTGCTTTTCACTACAGGGATGTACACTATAAAAAAATAAGGATCCCCTCGTGGATTTCTTTAACTGGCAAACTACTCCTGGTGCATTAGAAATTACAAGGGCATTTCCCAAAGTGTGATTATACCAGAACATTATTCTTGTTTTTGAGGAATTTGCCAATTACAGAATAAGCATTTGGGCAAAAATCCCATTACCACCATAGCACCAAGCTTTAAACTGTAATGGACCACTTCTTAGCTCCAGGAAGGGCTGTTGGAAGGTGCTATCTTCACATGGAGGCCCTGTGGTCGGGACCACACCTTCAGAAGGATGTGTACTCACAGGGAGCCCTGAGCGGTCTCCATTCTCTCACCAGGTTTTCGCAGGCACAGATATGTGGTACTCCTGATAGAGACTGGATGTAGTCCTGTTCTCAGCCAGGCAGGGATTATTGGCCCCTTGACCTTGACAGTACACTGTCCCGCGTAAGAAAGGAAATCTGTGGCTTCTGTAGTTCATTTTCATAGAAGGTGGCCTCACTTGTGTCTGGCCTTGCTTGGTCTGCTCCCCAGGGTCCCTAAGAAGGGACCAAATGGTAGTGATCAAATCCCCCCATTTTATAACTGGGAAAACTCAGGCCTAGTGGCAAAGGAGAGACCTCAGGTGGTAGAAAAGAGATGCTGCAGCCCCTCCTGCTCTTGTCCCCATTGAGGGGCTGAGGAGCTCATAGAGGTAAACGGGTGTTAGAGATGACCCCATTCCAGAGGACTGACTAGAGCCAGCCAGCCAGGCCTGGCCGTTTCTGGGAACCCAAAGGCAGGAAAGGGAGTTTCCTAGGGAAGGACCCAGATGGCAAAATCAGCGTGGGTGAAGGAGGTATTCTTTAAATTTCCCTTGGAGTTCGGAGACCAGGTGTTGTTCAACCTAATCTGCAGTGCTTAATCCTGTCCCAAAACTAAGGGGTCCAATTCTCGAGTCCTTGCTTCTTTTTGAAGCACCTTGGGCTTGCCTGTCCCACATCATCAGTGGCATCAGGCACAGCAGCCCCCTTCTCAGCACCATCCTTCTGCTCTCGGTATGCAGGGGTGCAGGTGTAGAGGCAAGGAGAGGGTCTTTGTGGTGGCCCAGAGAGCTATTTTTGATGCTGCAGGCCCAGGCCCCCAGGGGAACTGCAGGAAGCGTCTAGCTTGCAGGCACAGGCCTTTCAGTAAAGGTCACCCATCCAGGGATCCAGGATGTAGCTAGTTCCAGGTGATCAAATCCTCCCATCTTATGACTGGGGAATTTCAGGCCTAGTGGCAAAGCAGAGAGACCCCAGATGGCAAAAAACACCCACTACAGAACTTTCCCCTCCTTGTGTGTAGTAAGGGGCTTAGGTAGCCCATAGAGCTATATGGTCCTCCCAAAGAGTGGGGTGATGTGGGAGGGAGCCAATGAGCTTCCAGGCTTCCCTCCCTGGCTGTGGGACTCTAGCCCAGAGCAGGGTAGGATTTGAGGAAGATCCAGTCCCCAGGCTCTGTTCCAGGCTGGGCCTGACAGGGCTGCCCACCCCTGTAACCTGCTGGTGAGAGGTAGGTGGGTCTTACAGTGTCCTTTTGCCCTGTCCTTAGTGACCGGGACACACAGTTGGTGCGGCTGATGCGGCGGAACAACCTGAACCGCGAGGACGCAGAGGCCCGCATCAATGCACAGCTGCCCCTGACAGACAAGGCCCGCATGGCCCGCCACGTTCTAGACAACTCGGGCGAGTGGAGCATCACCAAACGCCAGGTCATCCTCTTGCACGCCGAGCTGGAACGCTCCCTGGAGTACCTGCCACTGAGGCTCGGGGTCCTCACAGGTCTGGCTGGCATTGCCAGCCTCCTCTACCTGCTCGCCCGCTACCTTCTGCCTTACCCCTAGCTGGGCACCCCAAGGCAGGAAGACCCAGGCCTCCATCTCCTTGGAGGCTGAAGCTTGGTAACACATCCTGTTTCTTCCCAACCCCCTCAAAACATAAACATACACACACACACACACACACACGGACACGGACACATGGACACTTTGAATCTGAGCTGGGCCCTTGCACTGGGCCAACCTTTCTTTGGAGTGCATCCTGTCCGTGGCAGAGAAACAGCCCACAGTCAGTAGGTACCCCTACCCACCTTCCCCAGGGCGCCTTCCTCCTCTGGCACCACCTGCAGAACAGTGTCCATAATGGTGCATGAGAGCAGCAGTCAGAGACCGCTATGAATTTCTGTGGGCAGAGTGAGGAACACTGTCTCTGTATGGCCCTCATCAGTGTTTAGAGCTGGGAAGCCAAGGCTTCCGTGGGCTTGAATCCCCTCCGAGGATGTGCCCAGTCATGGCCAAAACCTCCTTAGTGGACCATGGGAAATCATTTTGGACCAAAGGTTTCTACCTTCAAACAGAGTTCAGCAGGGTCCTCCCCTAGGTTGAAGCCCTTGGAAAGGATGCAGTGGGTAATGCTGTAGCCAGGTAGAGGAGGCCCACCATCCCACCACGGGATTTCTCGAGTGCTCCCCATACTCCTCTGCTCACTGCCTCCTACCACTCTGTACTCCCAGCCCTGAACTCTTGGTCCTCACATACCACGCTGTTTCTCACCTCTGTGCCTTTGCCCTGCTGCTCCCCTGCCTGGAATACCTTCTTTTTTCTTTTTTCCTACAACTGGCTAATTCCCAGCTCAGGTACAGCCTGAAGCCCCAGCCTGGGTTAGGTGCTCCAGGATACCACCCCCCCACACACACACGTTTTACCTTAATCCATGGTACAGTCATCAGCCAAAAGCTGGTTGGTTTTTCCTACTAGACTGTAAGCCCTTTGAGGACAGGAACAGTGTCTTATTCATCTCTGTGTTCCTAGTGCAGAGCCTGGCTCGCTGTTGGTGCTTAATAAAGTGTGTTGGTCTGAAATGCCCTGGACCAACCAAGATTCCCAGACTTGGCTGATACCATTTGGGGTTACACTTGGCTTCTTCCCAGGCCCCAGAAGGAACAGTAGCTGTCTGGCTTCTCCCTGGGCCCCAGGAGGACTCCAGACAGGTCCTAGGTACCTTTGTGGGAGGTGGGTGGAGGTGCCGGACAGCATCACTCCCTCCTACCCCACTGCTCCGTCTGCCTTCCCCCACCCAATTAGACCAGTGCAGACATCAGCCTTCCCCTGCCAGAGCCTGCAGATCTGCTGATGTGTTGATCCTGTGGCTTGCAGCCTATTAAGGCCAGAAGTGAGTGTGACAGATGCGAATGCTGTGGTGGCCATATTTAGTGCCCCCTTTCCCAGAGCTGTTTGTACCTCAGAGATCAGCTCATTAACTTACTGCAAACCCTCAAGGGGCAAAAGAAGGGTTGGGCAAGGTGGTGGTGAGCTGGTGGGTGGGTGGCCAGGCAAGATAAGAATGGCAGAAGCCTGCTGCTTCCCAGTTAGATGGGACCTGGCAGGAGTGGGGAAAGCAGAGGGAAGGTATGGACCTCCACAGTGCTCTGTTACCCCAGTAATTGAGGAAATGGCTCTTCATGAATGTCTGTGGCATGCCAGACACCGTGCTGGGTGTGTGATACCCCAGAGAGTTCACGTAACATTGATTGTTCCCATCCTAGGCCTGGAGAGAGGGAGGAATTTGATCCAGTCAAGCCAGGCTTCTGAACTCTGCCCACTGTGCCCTGAGCCTCTTCTCAGGAGGAGCAGGAGGCCTGGGCCTGGCTGTCTCCTGCTTGCTGTGGTATGACCTCCTGCCTTCAGTGTCTGCGCTCAAGTAGGCTTCATGGTGCTGATAAATGGGCGTGATCAATGGAGTACAGTGAAAACCCTGGCAAACTCTAAAGTTCCCAAGAATTACCTTCTTCCTTGACCCAGTCTGCTGAGTTTGATGTGAGAATGTCAGAGGATGGCGGGCCTGGAAGGTGTGGAGAAGCCACGGATCCAGTCCTGCCATTGCCCTGGTGTGGCCACGGCTCCCACTCCCGCTCCTGAGGCCTCCCTCCTCCCGGGCTCCCTTCCCTGGCGTGGTGGTGCAAGGTGGCCTTGAAAGAAGGCCTGCTTTCCCCGGGGGGCTTGGGGTCCAGGCCGCTTGTGGAAACCAGCGCCCCCCCCACACCTCGGGAGCCCAGCCCTACGCCCGAGCGGGCGGCCTCCCCTCCGGCCGGCAGGTGGCAGCACCCGCCCGGCTCGGGGCCGGGCTCCGCGGCGGGCGCTCGTGCGGCGCTTCCTAACTTTCTCCCTCGGGGGCCGAGGCTGCCTCTGATCCCGGCTGAGCGGCTGCGGCGGGCGCGCTGCCTGCCCCCGGGCGCTAATTAAAAAGCCCGGTTGCTCGCCCGCGTCCTCTGCGCCCCGCCTCGCCTGGCGCCGAGGGGACTGAGGGATGTGTCCCCATCCCCATCCCCACCTCTGGTGGGGGCTACGGGCGCGGGACCCTGGGGGCTCCCGCCCTCCAGCCGCGCTCAGGGCGGGCGCTCCGTTCCCCACTTTGGGGCTTTCCATCCGCGCGGAGCGCTGGAGACCCCAGCGAGGGCTGCACACGCGCCCGCCTTTTGGAGGGGTGAAGGGCACAGGCAGGCCCCTAAAACCACCCAGTCCCCAGGCTGGCCCGAGGGTGATTCACGGAGTTTTAGTTTACAAAGCACATTCACGCAGTTATCTCCTGGAAATCCAGCTCTGTGAGGGAGATAGGACCAGAATTTTACAGAGGCTCAGAGGTTGAGCCACGGGGCCCGAGCTTCTGGACTCCCAGCACGGTGCTCCTCCCTCTACCTGCGCTGCCCCCATTAATCACGCCTGGGCGCTTTAGCTGGTAATTGACAACTCTTCTTCAGATCTTCGGTCTCTTTCCTTGGTGGGGGGCAAGGTAGGGGCAGGGGAGATTTGGGACACCCCAGGATGAGACTCTACGGCTAGAAATTGAACGGGAGAGGGACAGCGGGTCTACTGAGCGCCCCTGGTTCTCATAAAGGCACTTTAGATGAGAAGGACACAGTCCCAGGGGCAAGAGAGGGAATGGGGTAGCAGAGATGATGTCAGGCCACGGGGAGCATATAGGGGTGGGCAAGGGAGACCCCTGGAGATGGCAGGAGAGAAGGAAGAAAATGAAGATGTGTGGTGCCATGGGTTGCTTTCCTGCTCCTTCCAGGAAAGGAGAGATGTGGCTGGTGGCTCCTCCATCCCACCCACAGAGCTGAGGCTGCACCCAGCTGGGACCCAAAGCCACCTCTCTTTGCTCCCCGCCTTCCCTTCCCCTCCCAGTCACTCAGATTCCAATACAATTTCTAGCTAACCAGCATGTCGATAGAACAAGTCGGGCGGCCGGATTGCTGGCCAATTACAGGAAATCATTCTGCTCCACAGCTCAGCGCTGAGGGAGAGGAAGGGAGGGAGGGGATTCGAGGGAGCAGGTGCCCAGCCTGCAGGCTGGGAAGGGGCTTTGGGCAGAAGGCAGGGAGTGCTGCAGCCCTCAGAGGAAGAGGAGGGGTGGTGGATGGGGAGGCTTCTGGGGGCAGTCCAGCAGGGGTTCTTCCTCAGGCTCACACAGAGCTCTGGATCCAGCTTCCCTGTGATGGGGAGATTGGTGCCCCAAGCCACAGTGGGGGGGAGGGGGAGACAGCGGAGCTGGGGGCTGAGGGTGGATGAGGAGGGCCCAGGAATCCAGGCATCTGGGTGGAATTGAATTGCATCGGATAGAAGCAGGGATGGTGAGACCAACCTCCCCCAGAGCCTGGTGCACTGAGAGTGGCATCTGAGTGCCTGGAAGCCGAGGCCCACATAGGCAAGACCTGTGCTGCCACAGCCACCAATGGGCCCAGGGGCTTCTAGGGGTGTGACAGGGAAGAGAGGAGAAAAGGGGCTACAGCCTGCAGCCTAGTGGACTAGCAGCACCTCACTTGGTGACAGGGTAAGTCTTCCACCCCAGCCATCTTTCCACCCCAGGAGGTGGAGCGCTGAAACATGGGAGAGGCCTAGGGCCTCCTCACTTACCTTCCCAGTACTGCCTTACTTCTTACCTCTGGCCCTCAAGAAACTTTCACTCAAGCAAAAGGACCCCAGCTCCCCTCCACTTTCCATGGTCGGAATCCACGCTGACCTGTGCCTACTTGGAAGTCTCTTTGCCAACCTCACCTCCACCCCTCCTCACATCTCTCCCAGAACTCTCCAGCCCTGCCCCAGGCTGTCCCACCCACAGACCCTGAGACCCACCCCAAGCCCAGCACCAGTGAAGAGCTCCCCTTCCCAGCCCCTTGAGGCTTTCCTCAAAGTACTGGAAGATCCTTGAGGACCAGAAACTTGCCCATGGACTAATTCCACCCAGTGAGTGCTTGTTGCCATGTTTGTCTTGAACCCCAAAAGGAGGCAACTGTGACCCAATGATCTCCTCTTCTGCTCCAGGCTGTAGCCACCTCCCCAGGCCCCCTCCCCAATTCCCCAGGATTTCACTGCTCCCCCACCAATTCCAAACCCTTTCCTTCAGACTCCCCCAGGGGTGGGGCCCAGGTTGGATTCACCCTCAGCTCTTTGGCCAACCCAAGGATAGACTGATGGGCAGATATGGGAGAGGACATAGACCCTGGAGCCCAGCGCACCTGACACCCGGTGGCGCTCAGGAAATTTGCTGAGTTAATGCGGTTGAATAGTAAGGCCATCTTCAAATTTCCTTTGGTGAGGTGCATCGAGAGAGCAGGGGCAGCACCCTGGGACCCCACCTTCCCCGCGGTCTCTGCCCAAATACATAGGCTGAGACATGCAGGGTGGAGGGGTCGGGGCTGGCCCTGTTTGCGTCCCCCGCTTGGAGCACGATGGGCGTCCCTCCGCTTGGCAGAGCTGAGCTTAAGCCGCGGCTCTTGGGCTCCTAGCGCCGCCTCCGCGGTCCCTCCCGCGGGCGCTGCCGCTGGCGGGCCGGGCGCCCGGTACTCGGCGATCCGGAAGAGGGCGCCCGCCGGGCCCACGTCCGCGGTGCCCCCCCCGCCACCCCCCGCGCGCCGCGCTTGGCAGCCCGCAGGCCCCGCGCCATCGATCGGGCCTCGGGGACCCGGGCGCGCCGCCTCCCCACCCCTCGCTTTTCGCTTTTAATTGAAGTTTGTTTGAGCAGAGCGCGGAGCGGGCAGAGGCAGAAACCAAATATTTAGTTGCTGCAAATTGGCACCTCAAGATCAATTACCCGGCCGGTGTCAGGGCCTGCGCCGCCCCCCGCGCCCCGCGGAATCTCAATGCCGCGCTGTCCACGCCCGCGCCGCCCGCCTCCATTCCGCGGCACGTTTCTCATCAGCTCCAGTCATACATCACCCCTGGCCGCGAGGGAACAGATTTTCAATGGGAAAAGTTCCCTCGGAGGGTCCTCGTTGCTGATTCCCGCCGCGCCCTGCGCTGTCTGGCCCCTGCCCCCACCGCGCCGGTCTGGTGGGGACAGCCTGAGAGTAGGAGTGAGCTCCAAGGCAAGATTTTGTGTAATACGGACCTGGCCGCAATCCCAGGAACTCCTCTGACCCGCTGGGTGACCTTGAGGAAGTTACTTGTGCTCCGTGAGGCTCCGTTTCCCCCTCTGTAATATGGGGGTTCAACCTTCACCTTGTGGGGTCAACAACATGGAGGGACAGCACCCTCCAGGGGGCTAGCGCACAGTGGCTTTCCATAGGTGTTAGTTCTCAGACCTGCTAGAGTGTAAAATAGGTACTAGAATGAAGTGAGGGACACTGAGTGGGAGGCAGCTCAGTCAAGCCACTGAAAAATTACAAACGGAAAGCAGGAGGCAGCCAGCCAGGCAGAGACCATCAAGGAAAGTTCTGACCCCCAGCCCAGGTGCATCTAGGCACAACTAGAAGAGCAACTGCTTCTCCAGTGCCAAGGATGGAGAGTTGGGCCTGGCGCTGAGCTGAGAGACAGCCATGGCCCCAAGGCTGCAGCCAGGGAAGGAGGCCAGAAGGCCATGAAGAAGCTCACCAAAGGCTCCTGACCCATGCCAAGCTGAGTACCAAGAGACCACGCCTGTGGCAGGGGACAAGGAAGAATCAGGACTGGTGGGCTGTAGTTGAGGCTTTGCCTTTTCCCAGCTGCATGACACTAGGCAAGTTACTTAACCTCAGTTTTCCCATGTGTAAAATGGGGCTGGCACGCTACCTCCCGGAGCATTTGTGAGGAGCAAAGGAGATGACGAATGGCAGAGGGAAGGCAACGCAGGACAGGAATGGGGACAATGGTGCCAGGTTCGTGTGTGAGTTCCCTTCCTTCCCGTGCTCCCCCGTGATACCGGAGGCCGGGGCAATGCTGCGAGCCCCAGGTTCACTGCCTGAGAGCCTTTCCTTAAAGAATGAGGCTCTCCAGACTGTCCTCTTCCTCCTACTCCTCCCACAACTGCCATTACGCCCCAGCCCTCCCCTCCTCCAGGGCAGGAGTCAGCCACACCTGCGGGAAAGTTCTTTTCCCATGAAACCCTGGGTCCATGTGGAAAGACAAGCCTGATGCAAAATCCAGAGCCCCAAATCCCGGCCAATGGGAAGCAAACTCACTCCTCAGCCTTGATTTTCCCAACTGTGAAATGGGACCACTGGTCATGAGCCACTAATTATGAGGTTCTGTTTGGACTGGCGGGCGACCTCTAGAGGCTACTGAATCCATTGCCCTGCCTTCCATACTTGTTCCTACCCACCCGTACCCCTACCTGCCACAGGATTATCTCTGCTAACAAAACAACCCTGCCAGCCTCTTTGGGGATGGCAGGCCACCATTTGTCAAGTTAGGAAGTCCTTCTGACAGTCTACCTTAAATCTCTCACTACTTCCTTCAGGGAAAATTGAAAGAATAAACAGCAAACAGATAAATGCTTATGGATAGGCCATACCACACTATTTTTAAAAAATACCCCCAAAGAGGGCAGGGGGTGGGAATTACCTTCAAACACAATGCTCTTTACACTAAACATCTTGGTGATAAATATAGCCATGTAATTCTTTCTTTCTCCTTGGCAGAGAGAAAGGCTAAGGCTGGGTAGAAAGGCAGAGGGACCCGAAAATATAAATCAATATGTGACTTTAATATATGTGCTCTCGGTGTCTGTGTGTGCTGGGGGATTATTAGTAACCTTGATTCCAGCTCAGTGTCCATGTGAGGCGGGGAGATGTGTGGCCCCCAGGGAGGAGAAGAGAAATTAGGAAGCCAAATTCTTCCTCTGATTGACACCTGGGTAAACATTATCCCGGCAGAAGGGGAAGAAAAAAAGATCAATGCTGGGTATTTTTATCACGTTCCAGGGACGGACAGGGGGAAAAATTAAAGAAACAGTCCCCTATTGTCATTGACTATGCTCATTTTCAAGGAGGCGGCAGACGGAATGGAACCCAGGCGGAGGGGCGAGTGGAGGAGCAAGGAGGGAGAGGAAGTGGGCATGTCCAGGGATCAGTGGTCATTGTTTGTTTTGCCCTGGACCACATGTGTGAATGGCAGCAGGTACAAAGGAGCCATGCCTTTCATGGCAGGGCAAAGGCACCGGCTTTGACGGGGAATCAGGCCACAGGGTCTGATGTGAAATCAGACTCCATCTTCAATGGAGGCCCAAGAGACATTTGTCTTAATGGGGCTATCAGGGGGCTGTTGCTAGTGGAAGGTTCCCAGAGCGTGGGGAGGGGAGAGTGGCTTCAGCAGGGGCTGGGGGTAGTGAGTGGTCCAGGCTGGGTCAAGGCCAGTATGGAGGGAGGGGCATCTCTCTGGGTCATCTCAGAGCTAGAGTTAGGAAAGCCTGGCCTCCCCACTCTGCCTGGCTATATGGTTTTGACCAAGTCATTTGACCTCACAGAGTCTCACCTTCCTCATCTGTAAAATGGAGGCAGGCAACCCCCAGCCCCCTGGTCTCACAGAGGTTTTGCAATGAGGTTACACAAAATGCTGGACAGGGCTGAGGGGCTATTGCTATCGGCAGCAGCACTGCCCAGTAGAAATACAATGCAAACCACACATGTACTTTTAAATGTTCCAGTAGCTGCATTTAAAAAGTGAAAGGAAACCATGAAATTAATTCAAATAATATTTTTTAACTTAACCCAACATATCTAAAATATTATCATTTCAGTGTGTGGTACTAGCCATGTTCCAAGTGCCCAGTAGCCACATGTGACAAGTGGCTTCCATATTGGGCCAACACAAATCTGGACTGGGCCAGGGGTGGTGGCTCAGGCCTGTAATCCTAGCAGTCTGGGAGTCCGAGGCAGGAGGATCACTTGAGGTAAGGGGTTCAAGACCAACCTGAGCAAAACCGAGACCCCGTCTCTACAAAAAATAGAAAAATTAGCCAGGCGTGGTGGTATGCACCTATAGTCCCAGCTACTTGGGAGGCTGAGACAGGAGGATCACTTGAGCTTGGGAATGTAAGGCCACAGTGAGCTATGATCACACCACTGCACTCTCGCTGGGGCAACAGAGCAAGACCCTGTCTCCAAAAAAAAAACAAAACAAACAAAACAAAACAAAAAAACCCAAAAAACAAATCTGGACCAAGAAGCCCATAAGGGTAGGGCTTCTGCCCCTGTGATGGTGGGGAGGGGCCTCTGGAGGTAGAGGGCAAAGTGAGCCCCTGAGAAAAGCAAGGCAGAGTTTTCCAGCGGTGACAGCCTCCCCACGAGAACAGGCCTCTTGCAAAGGATCCCCTTCATCCCTCTCTAGAAGAGGAGGAGAGGAAACACAAGAAGAAGCACCTGGTGCAGAGCCCCAATTCCTACTTCATGGATGTGAAATGCCCAGGGTGCTATAAAGTCACCACAGTGTTCAGCCACGCACAAACAGCAGTTTTGTGTGTTGGTTGCTCTACTGTCCTCTGCCAGCCTACAGGAAGAAAAGCAAGGCTTACAGAAGGATGTTCCTTCAGAAGGAAGCAGCACTAAAAGCACCCTGCTTGAATGAATGGGAAACCATCCCAATAAACGTATTTTGGAGATATATATATATAAAAAACGAAAGAAATGCAAGGCAGAGCACCCCTTTTAGGGGAGGCAATATTGTGGCTTCTAAGCGACTACACTGCCCTAGCAGGGGCTCTCTGGGGCAGGCAGACTAATGGCAGTGGTCTTCCCTCAGTAGGCCCCCCTGAGGTCCTCAGTTGGCCCGGGCAGGACCTAGAGCTGGGGTAGACACTGAGCTCCCCTTTCGGGCATCCCCTGGCACCTAGAGCAGCTGACATGGAAGGAAGGGCCTAGCAGCTGGACTTGGAAACTTTCCATTCCTGGTGCCTCTGTTCTGGCTATAGGATCCAAGGCTAGGCCCCTCTCTGAGCTACACCATCTCTCAGCTGGAAGTGGTTGTGATGAACCCCACTTCAACAGCGGTAGAAAGGTTTCTCACACCAAGAATGCGTGTTTGTAAGCCATGAGCATGTGTGAGGAAAAAATAAAGTGGGGGAGGGGGCTCTTCTAAAGTCACCCCTTCCTTAGGCGACCTTGCTGGTTTGTTCCCAAGGTCTGCAGGGGCCACCCAACTTCTGAGGGAGGCAGCTCCAGCTGGAGAAAGAGAGTAGGAGGGGAGGCCCAGAAAGGGTGTGATTCTCCAAGAGCCACACAGCAAACCCAGTAGTGGGTGAGCTGGAGCACCCTGGTTTGGGGCCAGGGCTATTTCAGGTCAATGCGAAGGGTGCCCAGTGCTGGCAGGGAGGCAGCCCTCCTGGGTAGAGCCTGACATTTGCTGATGCTGGGAGCCAGAGGAAGGGGCCTAGAAGCCTGGAGCTCTCACACCTGGGCCAGCTGATTTTTTGCCAAGTGGCCCTAAACCCTAATTCCCCATTGGTCTTCCCTGTCCCCGCAGCAGACTTGCCCTGCCAGGGAACGGGAGTAGGGAGAGACACCAGGCTACCCAGGACCAAGTATCCCCAGCCCGCCTACTCTGTCCTGAGAGCCACTGTGAGCCCTCAGCTGTATCTCTTGCAGACTCTGCAGCTAAGGGGTAGATCTGGGATTTTAGGCGATCTAAACCCTAGGGGCTCCAGCAAGTGGGCCTCAGGTCTGTGAACACCCCACCTGTCTCCCATCATCAAAGGCTAAACCCTGTAAGGGTGTGTGCTTTTTTAAGCTAAGGGTCTAAGCTCTTGTCAAGGCTTAGAGGGATCTGGGATGCCCTGCAAGGGTAAAAACCACTGCTCTAGACACACACAGACACATGCTCTCCTATATACAACATGTACACACGAGTACACTGCACTCGCCCACATATGCACACACACACACAAACACCTCTTCTTGTTTCAGGTCTTTTCCAGCTTGGTTTCATCCTACACAGAACTGCGTCCACAGACATCCCCTCTGCACGACTGCTAAAGCCTAGCCTTCCTGCTCAGAGACGTTCAGTGACTCCCTGTGCCTGTGAAATTCATTTTTAAACTCCTTGGTTTGGCATTCCAAGAGCCCTCCACCATAAAGCCCTTTCTCCCGGACACAAACAAGGACCTCCCTTCCAGCCCGGCCTGCTGTGCTGACTGGCCTGCCTCTGCAGTCACCTCCCACCTCTGCCTCAGGAGTCCCCTCCTGCAACATTTCTCCTCCCCACATCCACTTCTGTCATTGACACCTCATCCACTCTGCAAGGCCTGGCTCCAGTGCCACCTCTTCTATGGACCCTTTCCTGGTCTCCTAATCAGAAATGCCTGCCCTCCTCTGATCCACCTCTCGTTGCCCCTTCATGTCCCAGGCCCTCGGTCCTTATCTGTCACAGTCTCAGACTTGGGGTCGCCCTGCAGAAATGGTAAGCCCCTGGAGGTGTCCGTGAGTCCTCTCTGAGTCCCTCTCCCGCCATCACACTTCCTGTCCCTCTCACCCCCATCCCAAGGTAACACCAAGGTCAGATGTGAGAGAAAATAGATGAAACAACATTTTGCAAATCACAATGAAAACTCCGCTCAGGTGCTCCCCTCCTCGCACTATTCCTACCGCACCCCTGCCCGCCCTTGGCTCCGGTCCGGCCCTTCCCCTCCCACCCGGTCCAGAAGTCCAGAGCGTGAGCGGCTCCCCTGGAGAGGCGCTGTGTCGCCCCATCTCTGAGTCTGGATCTCTGCCTGTGTTGCCAGCAGAGTCTCCCCCGTCAGACTGGGATCCCTGGGAATGTGAGGACCTACCTTTTTTTGTCTTTTTTTCCCTTTTCCCACTCCATTCAATTAAGGATTTCAAACAGCTTTCAGAGACCCACGTGACAAGATAAAAAATGAGAGAGGAAGCTGGAGGTGGGGGAGGTCCTGCTTCCTCCTCCCCAGGCTCTGTCTCTGGCACCCTGCAAAGGGCACCTTTTGGAGCTGCCCATCGTGGGCCTTTGCTGGGCCCGTTCATCCTCCTTTCCAGTGACCTCGGGTGCAGACTTGGCCAGTGCCCTCCTCCCTTGCCAACCTGCCAGGCTGTGCTGCCAGCCCTGGCCCTGCCAGCCCCACTCCCCGACAGCCCCTCGTGCTCTGGCCCTCTCCCTCTTCCACCCCCATCTGCAGCCACGGCACATCCCAGCTGTCTGATTAACTCAATTGATTAATTAAACTCTAATGAGAGCCATGGCTCACCCCTGCAGCTGCTGACCGGGAGGCCAGCTGTGCCTGAAAGGGCACCAGGGGCCACAGGCATGGTCTTCGGAGGACCCAGGGGCAGGAAGCCCCGTGGTGGGTAAGGGAAGCATGAAGCTTGCCCTTGGCTAGGTCTCCATGGGGGTGGTTCTGTGGGGTTTGGAGGGGGTTGCTCCCTCAGCCACACAGTTCCAGGATGGCACATCTGGCACCGACCCTGCTGAAGACAGGGAGGGCAGAGCCGATGTTGATTGGCTGAGAGGTTCAGGGAGGGGACTAGATTCCCTCAGAGTCCTACCTTGACTCCCAGGGCCTGGAGTGCCCAAGGCCCAGAGGGTAGTGGAGGTGTGGAAGCTGGACACCGGCCAAAGGGCCAGACTTAGCCCTGACAGCAGCTGCCAGCTCCATGGTTTCTTCCACCCCCACAACTCCCAGCCATGTGGTCAGACAATTCCCCCACCAGGCTGCTGGCTTCCAATCCCTAGTACCCAGAAGGGCTCTGCAGAGCAAGTCCTAAATTCCAGTTCCTCCTTGCTCCAGCCTCCCTCACCAACCCTGACCTCTGGCCCACCCTTCCCCCACACTCTGTCCCTAGTCTGGTATGGGGGACAAATGCCCTCCATTAACAATCATCAGTTTAGTGGAATTTTCCATCTCACAAAGTAGCTCCATGTCTGTTCTTCCACAGAAGCTTGAGAGGCAAGACAGCAGAGCAGGGAATCCGATCTAGAGATGAGAAGATTGCATCTCGACTTGCCCAGGATCACACTGGGTTCTTTCCTGCTCCAGCCTTTGCATCCATCTTGGGAAAACACACCCCTCTTCAGCTTTGAGGCCTCAGCTTAGAGGTCACTTCAGCCAGGAAGGCCCCTGTCTGCTCAGCTGCAGGCGAGGCCCCCAGACTGCCTGGTGGTGTTACCCTACTCATGTCAGCACCCTGCTCGGGACCTCACACGCAGTAAGGACATGAGGAATATTTACCGAGTGAAGGAAAGAAAGGAAGGAGGGAAGAAATGAATGAGTCACGACAAGTGGCAGATATTCTGAGCCCCAGTCTAGTGCTTGGAGGAAGGACACGGTGGAGAACCGGGCAGGGCCACCTAGTCTGGGCATGTCAGCTGTTGATGTGCTGGGAACCACTACACACATGGCCCGTTGGTCTAGGGAATCTCCTCCCCTCCCCTCTGCAGAGAGGCCATGGTGGGACCAGGCAGGGAATCATGGGAGATGGGGGGAGAGGGTGTAGTTCTGGGGCTTTAGGGCTTCCTTCAGGGGACACAGGAAACCTGGGGTGCAGAATCAGAGACCTGGTTTGGAGTACTGGCTTTCTTGACCCTCTGGGCATGTGGCCTCCCCAGTCTGCCCTGTGAATTGAGAAAGTCTGATGGCACAGGCTCTGGGCCTGTTGTCCTCTCGTGGTCTGGGAGTCCTGTAGCCCCAAGAGACATCTGTGACCAGAGGAAGGGCATGAGAAGGTAATGGACAGTAGGAGGGGGGTTGCAACACCTTCTCCTGCTAGCGATGGGAGGGGTGGTCACAGCCAGGAGCCCCTGAGCCCCACGGAGAGCCCCCACCACTCCCCCCAGCTCCTCAGCTGTCGCTGCCCCTCAGATTCAATTACCAGCTCGGCTTTCAAATCGGGCTCCAGCTAGTAACTTTACTGGAGAAAATGATTATGTGATTATTTCAACCTTGCTCCAAACACTTTTTTAATTGGATCTGGGAAAAGGCGATTTGGGCATCGGAAGGGGCCTTGCAGGGGCGGGAGTGGCGTGGGAATATCAGTCAGGGCCCACAGATGGGACTGCTTCTGAGCCCCCCTCCCCCAATGTTCAATGCTCCCCCATGTTCATCCTGGATCCAGGGTGAGCCTCAGCAGGAAAGAGAGAACTGGGATGTGGGGGGGGGCTTCCCAGGCAAGTGGTTTGGGGAGGGGATTGGAGGGGGACAGGAAGGAGTCCAGCAGCCTGTCTCCTGCTCAAAGGAGCCCTCAGCCACTCAGAAGATGACTTTTCTGCCAATCTCCCTTCTCTGCCCCCAGCCCCAGCCACCTAGAGGAAACTTTTGCTCAAACACTAGCCTGAGGAAGCAGAGTTGCAAAGAACATCTGATTTTCCAGAATCCAGCAGAGACTTTGAAAGGGATTTGGGATTATCTGCTCCACGGATCATCCTGCCAGCTTTCTCCCTAATAGACAGATAGTTGGAATTTGACCACATGCTAACCTTTCTGAGCCTCAATTTTCCCATCTGTCAAAGAGAGGGTTGGTCCTAGGTGACCCCCAAGACCCTCCCAGCAACAAAGGAAGCCATTGAGCTGATTCTCCGTGCGTCCTGGCTCTCCACGAGGCTGGAGGAGTCAGCACCTACTCCAATTCTATGGGGGCCTGTGGACCCTGAGCCTCGTAGAGCCCATCTGCCCGCAGCTAGGGATGTCCCTTCCTGCCCCTGTGTCAGAGCTCAGCCAAGTGCCAGGTAGACAGGGTGGGACTGGGATTGGGGAGGAGGGCAGGGGCGGGGTGTGCCCCAAAGGCTAAGGGGCCAGGAGGAAAGGCATGTGGAAGGCCCTACCTTTGACTCCATCTCCATTGTCTCAAGGTCTGGCTTCCCCGGGCTCTAACTCCTTTTCTCATCCCCTTAACAAACACCACATCAATGCTTTTTAAAAAATTGTTTAGAAGGTGCCATTTTGGAGAATGTACTCTGGGGAGCTACTCGTAGCAGGAAAGAATGTGTCTCCCTCATCCCCACCCCCTCCAAGACGTGGGCCCTGGGACCCCAGGAAGGACTGGCCAGGCCTCAGCAGACGGCAGTATCTGCAAGCATTTCCCAGGCACGTGGTAGGTGTGGTTGGAGGGACAGTGAGGCCACTGCAAAGGGAATAGAAGGTGTTGGTTAAATTCATTCGCCAGTTACTGAGCACCTGCTGGGTGCCAGGCATAGGGCCAGTGCCGCTTCAAAGAGAATGACAATCTGGTCTGGGAGACAGGACACCCTATTCCCAGGAATAACCTAGAACTCTGAGACTTAGCAGAAGAGATGGTTCAGAAATGAGGCCCCAAGTACTCAGGAGCCAGTCAGTCTCAACAGGACACAGCCCAGGCAGACTTCCTGGAGGAGCCCGGCTTCAAGGAGGTCTGAGCCTGGTTTGGCCAAGGGGAGATTGGTGGACATTCTGAAGGACCAAACAGCAGAGATGCACAGGGAGAAGAGGGAGGGAGGGAGGGAAAGAGAGAGGAAGCCTTCGTATGTTTGCATTTTTGTGCCTCACAACATCCCCTAAAGGAGGGGGGAATTATAATTTCCACTTTACAGACTGGAGTTCTTAGGCAAAGACAGGTTCAGACACTTGTCAGGGTCACACACAGCCAGCAGTAACTGAAAACAAAGTCTGCCTGTATCCTGACCCTGTCCTTTCCCTGGCTTCACCTCACCTCTCCCGGAACCAGCCGGCCTCATGCTGAGGGCACCAGCAGGCAGAAGCGAGGGCTTCATTGAGAATGAGGACACCAGTTCCTGGGAATTTCTGGGATGCACGAATAAGATCTGAGACAAACAGGACCCCAGCCCTCCAGGGGAGTGCCTGCCTGGAGATGGGGGTTTCAAAGGCATGGATCACAGGGGAAAATTATATTGTCAAAGAAGAAAACCAGTGCTGCCATGCCTCCTTCACTCATTAATTTCTGGGGACGTATTAGCTGTCAGCGAGCAGCAGCCCTCCAATTCAAATTACAGAATTTGAATTCTTAATTTCTCCTAATCCATCAGTGAGCTGCCTTCCTGGGCTAATATTAGCAGCGCTGGTGAGGCTTGTAGAAGAGTCATCGATGTCTCCCGCCCTCTGAAAGAAGCCCTAATCAATAGGGCTGGGCCTCTCAGAGGCGGGGACCCCTTCCCACTCCCCAGCTGCCCCCAGTCCCAGGAAGAGAGTTTTACAGAAGTCCCTGGAGAGTGGAACAGCAGGAGACAGAGAAAGAGCAAAGGAGAGGAGGGGAAGGTGGAATCAGAGCATGGGAGAGGCTGGGAACAAGGAAGGGAGGGAGGGAGAGGCCCAGGGAAAGACAAAATTAGTGAGACCAAGAGAGATGGAGGCAGAGAGTGACAGAGACTGAGCCAGAGGCCCAAAGAGATGGATGGAGAGGGAAGGAGCCTTCCAGAACCTACAGTCAAAGTGACCCATACGCTAACTTTGTGCAGGGGGAAAACACAGCAAAGCAAAACCAAAGCCCTGTGGTACTCCCACAGTGTCACAGGGAGTGTGGTGTTCCATGGATAACGTGGCCCCCACACCACTGGGCCCATGAGTCCACTTTGCCTGTAGGTGTTCTGGAGTCAGGCACCTTGTCTCAAATAACAGCTCAAAGGCCTCCTCCTCCGCCAGGAAGCCCTCTTGCTTTCTATCCAGCAACACCATCTCTGTACCCTCAGGCTGTCACACTCTCCTAGTCAGCCACCTGGGTCCTAAAGACACCATGTAGCTGCTTCTCTCTCCACATGGTAGGGGGAGAACATGGGAGCTGAGGCTGTAGGGCCAGCAGCTAGGCTGAGCACCATATGTGCATTTCTTATTTAATCTCTTCAACAAAGCCATGAGGTTGAGACTGTTATTACCCCTCTGTTGAACAGGTGAGGAAACAGGTACAGAGTTAAGTCACTTGCCCAAGGTCATGGAGCAATGACATAGCGATGTTGGGTTTTGAACCCAAGAAGGCTGACCGCAATGTAAAGTGCTTACCATCATGTCAGAGAATCTTGGGGGGAAACCCCAGGTCATTGTAAATGTACAGCCCCTGTCCTTGTTGAACTACAAAAGGTTGAAGGACGTGCCAGACCAGCCCCATGACTTCCTCACATGCCAGTTCCATCAGCCAGTATTCTCACTAACATTCAGACAGCATTGGCCCTTCAGCCCCTTCGTCTAGCTCACACTGTCCCTTCTGCCTGCCTTTTTATATCCCTGAATCCAACCATTCATCCAGGCAGGCCCAGTTCAAGTCAGGCCTTCAGCTGGGAGCCTTCCCCCACTGCATCCTTGACCCCTACAGCCCATCCCTCTCTGGCCCCTGTCCTTGTCCTTTCTGTGAATATCCTGCCTCCTCAGGGAGTTGTGAGCCTCTCTGTGCACAGCCGGGTGCCCTCAGATGTCCTAGGACCTAGCTTTGCCCAAGGTGTGTGCTCAGTAAATATTTGTGGGCTTATCAACTGATTGATTGGTGAGGTGAAGACAGGCGACCTGGGACAAAGAAGCCTGAGAACTGAGCAGTGTCCCTCTCAGCCTGGACCCTGGGGAAGTGTCGGGGAGCCGGACATATGCAGGTGGGGACTCCAGGGCCCAGCAGGTATGAATGGCCAGGTGTGGGCAGTGCTGCACTACCAGCTGCCCTCCGGTGACCCTGTCTCCCCAGGGTGGGAGGATTTGGGGATGTGAATGGGGAAGGGAGCACTTCAGTTGCTCTGGAAGCTCCCCTGGCCCCCAGGCTCTACCCAGGCACCTGGGGTGGGAGGCTGACTCCAGAGTCTTCACCTGGGTTGAGGTGTCTGTCCCCACTCCCTTTGCTGCTCCTGCTTTTCCCCCCACCACCCCTAGGCAAGAGGCTGGACCTGAATAGAACTATTTTGGGCCAAACCTCTGAATTATGCATGGTCTGGATTATGCAGTGACTCTGCCACTCCTGACCAGTGGCAGTGGGAGCTGGGGAGTACAGTGATTGCTGCATTTCACTTTCGGCGTAAGGATCTGAGTTTGTGCAGGTGGCAGGCAGAGTATGATGGGGTGGCATGCATGTGCTTGTGTAGATTTTGTGACTGAGAGATTGTGGGTGTGTATGGACAACTATGGGTCCACACGTAGGAGTTGTGGGGTCCCAGAAACACCTCGCTTCTCTCTGAGGCTCCAGGATGGTGGACCCCTGGGCCACAGCTTCATGAGGGGTGGTGACATAAATCATTGTGCCCCCATCCTGCCCCTGCCTTGGCTGCCTGTGGGACCCTCAGAAGTCAAATGGACAGAAAAGAGACATCACCCCATCAGAGCCAGGTCCAGGAGAGGTGAAAGAGAGGCCATTAAGTGCTTGAAAATAATAGGAGTAATGGCAGCCAGGAGTTGAGGACCTCTTCTGGGTCCAGGCACTTTACATACATTGAGTTAAGTGTCACAACACCTCTATATGGCAGGGACTATTAGCCTAATTTTACTGATGAGGAAACTAAGGGTCAGAAAGACTAAGTAACTTGCTCAACATTGCACAACATGGAACTAGGAGGATCAAGATTTAGACAGCTAAGAAAATAATAAGGCAAGCCATAGCCTGGAAGAAAATATTTACAATACATAAATCTGATGAAGAACTTGTATCCAGCAAACTTTTACAACTCAATAATAAGAACACAAACAATCCCATTATAAAAAGCATTAAGAGAAGATGCAGAATGGCCAATATGTGCATGCAAAGATATCCAATATCATTCGTTATCAAGGAGATGCAAATAAAAACCACAATGAGATATCACCACTACACATTGGAAGACTGACCACACTAAGTATTGGTGAGGTTGTAGAGCAACTGGAACGTCATTCACTGATAGTATTATAAAAATGTATAATGGTGCAACTAAAGTTAAGCATACAATTACCCTAGGAGCCAGTTAATCCCACTATTAGGGGTTTACCCAAGAAAATTGAAAATATGTGTTCACTCAAAGACTTGTATGTACACACATGTCATAGTAGCTTTATTCACAATAGCCAAAACCTGGAAACAACACAAATATCCATCAACAGGTGGCCAAATTGTCACACATTCATGCAATGGGATACTACTGAGCAATAAAAAAGTGTAAACTACTGACATAAAAACAAGGATGCATCTCATAAACATTATGCTCAGTAAAAGCAGCCAGACACCAAGAGTACATAGTACATAATTCCATTTATATGAAACTCTACAAAAGCAAATCTAATCTATAGTGACAGAAAGCAGATGAGTGGTTGCCTAGGGCTGGGGGAAGGGTATGAATTGACTGGGAAGGGGCACAAGGGAGCCTTTTAAAATGATGAAAATGTCCTATATTTTGATTGTAGTGGTAGTTATATGTGTGCATAAATTTGTCAAAACTCATCAAACCAAACACTTAAAATGTGTGCATTTTATTGTATGTAAATTATACTTCAATAAACTTGAAAAAAGAAACCAAGCAAGCTGAGCTGAACTCCACGCCTGTAACTGTTATGTCCTGTGTCTCTCAAGGTAGTGGAAGGTGAGTCACAGCCACCTGGGGCCCCTTTGAAGAGAGGAAGGGCTATATTTTTCTTGTTGTTTGTTTTTTTGTTTTGTTTTTGTTTTTTGAGACAGGGTCTTGGTCTGTTCCCCAGGTTAGAGTGCAGTGGTGTCATCATAGCTTACTGCAGCCTTGAACTCCTGGGCTCAAGGGAACCTCCTGCCTTAGCCTCCCAAGTAGCTGGGACTACAAGTACATGCCACCATGCCTGGCTAATTCTTATATCTTTTTGTAGAGATGGGGTCTCGTTCTTGCTCAGGCTGGGCTCCGAGCTGCTGACCTCAAGCGATCCTCCCGCCTCAGCCTCCCAAAGTGGTAGGATTATAGGCGTGAGCCACCGTGCCTGGCCTAGAGCTATGGTTCTTTAGAATTGATTACCTACCCCCAGTGGGAAGGAAGCATCCAGCTTTCCTCTGCCTTACTGCCCATGTCCCCCAGGCTCTCTCTGGCTTTTTTCTGTAATCTGAGGAACTGACCATCCCTGGGGGTGTCTAGCCTCCTGCTGGGACCCCTCCCTGACCTTTCCAATAGGAGGCTTCTCACAGCTTCCTCAAGCAGCATCCTGATTGGCAGGTCAGGAACCCCTAAGGGAGTCAAAGTTTTGTTTCCTCCACCTTTCTAGGGCCAAGCCTACCCCAGCACATCCCCTGGAAAGTCTCTCCCACCTACCACCCGGGGGACTACTGGTGGGCCTTCAGCGCAGTAGGAGGGAGCACGTGTACACTGCTCTGAGGCAGGTACCAGGCTTACCCACCCCGGGACTGTGAGGGCACCCAGGAGAGGCTGTCTGGCCAGGTGGAAGGCCAGGGTACTGGTGCTCCTGGCCCTTCAATTCACTTACCGTTATTATCAATCATTTATTGAAAACCTATTAAGTGCTAGGCTTTGAGTTAAGACCCTAGGTTTCCTCTGTTAATCCTCCAGACAGAGGTTCAATGAGGCTGGAGCTGTTGCTCTCATTCCACAGATGAGGATGCTGAGGCATGGAGAAGGTCACACAGCCAGCAGGTGGACTGCAGCCGATGCTATTAATTTCCCAGCGATTCTTGCACCAGCTCCGTTGGAATCCCTTGGAGGGTTTTTTAAAAATACAGATTCCTAGGTCTTTGCTTCATCCTTATCTCCTCTACACTCTCAGGGGTTTACCCAGGTGTAGGATAAGCCCTGCCTCCTGCAGGGGCCTCTGGGCTGTGACTCCCCACCCCGGCCAGCCCAGTACTGCACACCAGGCTCCACGTGGCTGGGCCCAGTGCCAGTGCATCTGACCAAGGACGGTGGGCAGGACCAAACTTGGTCAGGACCAGCTAGGGTTGGGGGGCAGGCAGAGAAATGAAATCTACAAATAGCAGCAAACTTCTCATTGATTTCCATCCTGTCCAAGGGAGCCCTGGGACCAGCAGGAACAGGACTGGCTTTGAACTAAAGAAGTGGGAAGGGCAGCTCAGTTTAGGGCAGTGGAACAAAGTCAGGAGGCAGGACACCCAGGGCGCCTGTGCCTCACATAGGTACCAGGGCCTTGGCTGTGTCCTGCGAAAATGGTGCACCTCCTCTGTCTACTCTTGGTGACACAGGTTCCCAGAAGATGGCCCCAACACCTAACTTGTATGACCTTTAAGGGGGAAGGGGTGGGAAAATGCAAGTGAATTCCATTGCCAAAAACCCGGCTTTTCCAAGATGGACCATGTTTCAAACGTCCTGCCCCATCAGGCCCTTAAGCACACACAACCAATCATACCGTATGCATGAATGTGGGGACCAGAAAATAATCCTGATGCCTTGAAAGACATTTGAGAGGTCCCCTAACCACCACCCTTCTTCAGCTTCTTCCAGATCCTGCCTGCACTCTCAGCTCCTTGAAGTTGGTTCCATGTTCCCACACCCATGCCTTTGCTGTTCCCTCTGCCTGGAATGCCTTCTTTCTCTCCTCTCCATGAATCCATGTCCTGTGGAATCCTGAAGACCCACACTAACTCCTGCCTCCCACTGAAATCCTCCTAGCTGTCCAAAATCTCCTGGGTTCTTCCTTCATTAAAATCCATGGTCTGTACCACGATACCTTACTCCTGCCATCTCCTTTGAGTGTGTGCGTGTTTAAATGTCTACATGTGGAGGCTCAGTGAACACTGCGCTCCTGTAGGGCAACAGGCCCATCTTCTGCACTGGACAGTAAGGGCCTGGGAGCCACATCTTAAACATCCCCTCGTCTGCACCCCCGCAGTAGACAGCACAGCATGCAGTCGCTGCCTGGTCAGCCTTAGGCTCATGGCCTCGGAGATTCCTGAGGCCAGAAGGAACCACAGGGGCATCTTGTCCCCTCCCCACCAACTCAGAAGGTTCTCATGATGGAAGACAGTCTTTGCATCGCTCTGGGAGTTTCTGCCCTATCATCTGGACGTGGCCGGTGGAAGGGGTGACGGGCACATCCTGACTTCTGCTGTGCCCTCCGCCTCCTCCATCTCCAATTCCTTCCACTCCCAAGCCCCTTGCACTTCCCCCACCTGTCTTCTGTCCTGAGCCAGTGGCCATGGGCAGCTTTCCAGCTCCTGAGCCCACCCCGCATCATGCTGCGGTGTGAGTGTCCCCAGTCCATCACCAGAGCTGGCAGTGACTCACCCTGGGTCCCTAAGTTGGGGCTAGAGAGCAGAAAAAGGGTCCAGAATCCAGGAGAAGTCATTGCCATCGTGCTCAGTCTTGTTTTAGCTCCAGACAAGTTACAGGGGGCCTGTGGCAGTGCCCATGAGAGAAGGGGGGAGACCAGAGATCTCCCCTCAGGGAAGCTGGGGACAGCACCATTCCTCAAAGGAGGAACTGAGCCTCCTCATTGAATGATGGGGAAACTGAGGCCTGGGGAAGGGACATGACTTGACCATGGCATGTCAGAGTCAAATCCAGGAGCAGGTTTCCCACTGGGCATGTGGGATCACCTGGGCCTAGCTCTAAGGTTGGCAGCAGGCAGGGGCTCAGAGTTAGCACATGCAGATCCCCGGATGGGCCCCACAGAGGATGAGGGTGGACAGACAGCTTCCCAACCCCGAGGCTAGGGCCAGCCAGAGCTTCCAGGGACACAGTGATTTCCTGTCACTCGGCCCCTGGGCCCAGAGCAGCTGCTCCCTTATCTAATTAATGGCCCTGTTCTCAGTGCTTGATAAAGGCGGATCATGAGCCATTGCTCTGCTCGAGCCTCGAGTCTCCATGGAGCTTTCCATTAAGCAGGGGCAGCCAGAAGGGGTCAGGAGGGTGGGGGGCAGCACACAGGCATTACGTGCTGACAACTGCACCCCCTTCCCACCTCTCATCCTCCTGTCTGCCCTGCCCATTTCTTAGTTCCTTGTTCCCCTCTCCCCTTGCCCCAGCCACTGCCCCTGCCCTGCCCTCCCAGGCCTCCTCTGCCTCCTCACTCTCCTCCAGCCCACTGCATCCTCTGCCCCCTTCTCAGACCCTTCCCCTGAGTCCTTCACCTCCTCCCCAGCCTGGCCCTGGGAGGAGAGCAGGCAGGGAGACACCTCTTTCTACCTACAGTTCATATAAAGGGCAGGGATCTTGGGGCTTTCCCTGTGAGACCAGCCCAGCCCGGAGCTATAACCCTCCAGGGACTGTCACTCAGCAACTAACACCCTCACTTGGGCGTGGGGACATCATGGAAGTGACAGCAGTTAGGACTCTCTGAGGAGCCTGGGGGCAGTGAGGAAAACCCCTCCCACCCAACTGTAGTGTGGCTGGTCCGTGCTGGCTAGTAGGAGTGGTCAGGGCCTGGTCAGATGGAGAGGTTCAGGACTAAGGACCCAACAGCTCCACCACTGGCCAACTGAACAAGTCCTAAGAGCCAGAGGAAGTTCAGATTAGTCCCAGTCAGGACCAGCCACCATTTGAAAGGTTACAGGTAAAGCACAGGGTCCAGCAGAGAGTGACAGGTGATGGCCAGTGAGTGGGGGGGTCCTTGTTGGGTAGATGGTTGGTGGAGAATGGTTGGAGGTAGTTAATTTGGGGTGGTCAGTTTGGGGAGGTCTGTAGTGAGGGTCATTATTGGATGTTGGTTGTAGAGATGGCAATGATGGCGGGTCATGTTGGGCATCTGGTGTTGGGAGGCCAGTGTTAAGAGGTTGGACTAGCGTGTAACTGTTGGGCTGTCAGGGGTAGCTTGTCAGTGACAGATGGTTGGGTAGATATTGGACAGCTGCTTGGGCATGGGCCACCAGTGTTGGGAAGTTGGGATGGGTCAACGGGTGTTCAGTACTTTGGGGGCTAGTTAGTTTGGGCTAGTCAGTGTTAAGACATAGATGCTAGGTGGTAAGTATTTGGAGGTTGGGATAAGGTGGTCAGTCCCCACATCCTGGTGGTCAGTCTCCAACCCCAGGCTATGCTCCTTGCTCAGCCAAAGCAAAGCTGTCCAGAGGCAGGAGTGGGGGCTTGGTCTCCTGAGATCCTGGCGGGTGGGAAGGCAGGGCCAGGCCCCTAGAAACGATGCATGGGGCATGGAGTGGGCAGGGAGCTGAAGTGTTTAGAGATGCAGCAAAGCTCCACAGGGGGTGGGGGCTGTGAGGCCAGGATGCTCATTGATGAATCGATTCCCATTATTGATGCTGCTTGGAGAAGTTTTGAAAGACGGAGCTCAGGGAGGACAGAGTTCTCTTGGAGAAAGCCATGGCACAGCCTGGCCACTCAGAATATAAATGAGACTGTCTGCTTGGCTGGCCCTCACAGCTGCCCCCTGCAGTGCTGGGGGGGGCGGTGGCTGCAGCTGGGTATGCCATGAGCTGCAGATGTGGGAGTCAGGGGTCCCAGGGTAGGCAGTAAGCTACAGCTCTTGAATGAAGCACCCCAGCACTGTGCAAGCGGCAGACTTGCAGGCAGATGTGCAGGAAGCATCAGGTTTGCACAGACAGTCACAGAGAGATGGATTTGGGCTTCCTGTGAGAACAGTTTCTCCAAAAAGCAGGTTGTTCTCCACAAGAGAGCTTCCCTACTTCAAGAGGCAGCAAGTGCCCTGTACTGGAAGCATACAAGCAGAGCCTGGAAGACCCCCCCTCTTAAGAAAGGTGGCCTCTGAGGCACCCCCCTCCCACCAGCCCTGCTTCTATATTGTCATGGGGGGACCAATTGGTGGTGTGAGTGGTGGGAAATGGCCATGCCTAGCTAGGGGCTTGTGGATGCTTACCATGAAGACAAGGGGAGTAGCTGCTGTGATGACCATCACCAACGGGCCAGAGAGAGGGAAGGGGGTCCACTTGGGCAGAGCTGAACTCACCTGGTAGCAGGTCACTGCAAGGAAAGTCTCATGGGTCCCCAGGTGGAAGCCAGGAAGGGACAGGATAACTCACTACTGTGAGGTGGGGATGGAGTTGGGGTCAGGGGATGATTTGGGATGGAGCCAATGCTGGAGCTGTGACCACCACATCACAGGGGCAGAAGCTGGAGGGGGCAATCTGATGGGAGAGGCACAATCTCTGCCTTAGGTGAATGTCAGTCTGATGGAGAAGGCTCAATCCCTGCCCTGGGAGCCCCAGTGTGATGTACGAGACACAGTCCTTGCCTTGTGGAGCCCTCAAGTCTAAAGGGGGAGGTAGTACCTGCCCTGAGAGTGTCCATTGCTTGGGAGGAAAACAAGAGGTAGGTTGTCCCAATTGGAGTAGATGTGCCTGATTGGAGACAGGACCTCAGATGGGAGGCAGGAATGAGGAGGCCAGCATGGCCCCAAGTCCACAGTGGAGGCGGACTGAGACCATGCTGACTTCCCAACACCAACATTCCAGTGCTGGCCTAAATTCACTCCTACTGGCTGTGACACTCCCCGCCCTACCTTCTGTGCACTGCTCCAGCTCTGCTAGGTCCCTGATGAATTACTGGAGATACTCAACCCAGCAGGAGGGTTGCTGCTCCCTGGAGGAGAGGCATGGTTCCCCAGGTGGGCCTCCCCACTACCATGCACGCTACACACACCACGTGCACTCTGGCTCCACGCCCTTCTCTCGGGGAGTGCAGCCTTGTCCACCTTACCACCCCTCGCCTAAGCTCCCACGCACAGGGTGTCTCCAAGGGGACTTATGCTCAGAAGACAAGCAACCCCAGTGCATCAGGCCTGGATCCTCAGTCCAGTTGTAGCAACAACTTGCTGTGTGGCTTCAGACAAGTCACTTTCCCTCTGTCCCTCTGGACAATGAGTGGGTTGGACCTAATAGCCTCCCAGGCCCCTGCCAGTGCTGACGACCCCCTCTGAGCAGGAGTGATTAAGAGCAGTCTCTGCTTGAGGCTCTACCATTTTGCAACACCTGACCTCAGGCAATGATTTGACCTCCCCGAGCCTCAGTTTCCTGTAAAACAGACACAAGAAAAAAATAACGGTCACAAGAGCTGAACCTGCCTCCTGGGATTGTTGTAAAGATTCAATGAGATAAAGCCAGTAAAGTGCTTCATACAGTGCCCAGCACATGGTGCAGGCTTGATGAATGCATTATGGCCATTGCTATTATTATTACTATTAGCTCCTCTAGGCTATGCCACAGCTGGCCTTCTGCCCCATTCTCGTCCCATGTAATCAGCCCCCACACAGCCCACCTCCCCATTTCTGCAAGTGCCACCTCCCCCGACCCCCCTTCCCAGGGACAGGGCTGCTCAGCCAGCCCCTCCCTATACTCACAACCATTCAGAGGCCCTCTCGGCCCCCCTCTCCTGCAATTATGTAGAACAAACAAGAGCAGCTGATGGGAAAGGAGTTGCTATTAGCTTAACCTTTCGGGACTGGAGCTGCTGGGACGAGATGGGGAGGTCCGTGGGGAGGGGCTCCTGAGCAGGTGGGGCTTGGGGAGGGAGGCCAAGGAAGGAGGCCAAGGGGGCCGCTTGCTCTGAGCCACTAATCGATATGATGCAGGCCCAGAAAAAAAGCAAGAAAAGGGACAGAGAATGAAAGGAAGTCACAGAAGTAGGGATTAAGAAGACTGGAACAAGGAAATAGGTTTGGAGGAAGCGGGAGGCTGAGAGAAGTTTGGGAAGATAAAGGCCCCGATATCTGCGCAGAGAGCTCCTTGTCCCATTCCTTGTAGCACCCCGACCCCTGGCACCCGGTAGGATGGGATGTTAAAGGCTGTAGACAGGCTTTCTCCGTCTGACACTGTGGAGAAGCATAGAATGAGGATTATCAGAGCTGCAAGAGACCTCAGACACCACCTGGCCCAGCTCTCCCATTTTACAGATGGAGAAACCAAGGCCTAGAGAGGGCTTTGCCTTTCCCAAAGTCACAGTGAATGTTGGTAGAAACTGGGCGAGCATTCAGGCCCTTGACTCCTGACCCTGAGCTCTTCCCTCTACATAACCTCCCAACCATCCATCATGAATCCATCCACCCATCCGTCCAATCGCTCTGGGCACATGAGTTCTCGCTCAGCCAGAGCTGGGAGGCCAGTTTCCCTTCCTAGAGGAGCTCAAATCTGGTGAGAGTGGCCCACGCAAACAGGGTAACAGAGCACAGTGGGGAGAGAGTCCCATAGAGAGACAAAATTCCCACAGGGTACCACACACAATTGCCTCTCTTCAGTAAATTTATTATTATTAAAGTGTGTCTGTACCTACAGAGAACGAATGTCTCCATCTGCGTGAATCAGGAAGGCTTCAGGGAGGAAGTGGCTTTGATCTGGGGCTTAAAGGATGAATTGGAGGAAACTGGGACAATTGCAATTTTCCTAGCAGAGCCAGGCTAAGGTGCTGGGAGAAGCTGGGGGTTCAGAGAGGCTCTGACTCTCCTTCCCCTTCCTCCTTTCTCCTCTTGGGTTCTGGGAGGGAGGATGAAGCAGGGGTGCAAGGAGGCGGTGCAGGAACCTTGGCTATGTGGAGGACTTTCCCTCTTGAGCTGGGATGGGTGATGGAGGGGTGGTCCTGGGAAATTGGTCAGGAGCTGTGGAGGGGGTTGCCAGTGGTGGTCAGGCACCAGAGGGGGTTTCTGCCTTTCTTCTCACTCCCACCGGTGTCTAGCCTGCTTCTTCCATCCCCAGCTCAGGTGAGCTAGCCAGGGGAGGGGATGAGCAGGAGTCTGAGATCTTCAGAAGGCCTGGGTGACCGCGTGGCCTGACCAGGCCTGGGCCAAGCACCGGGACTCTTCCTGCCCCTTCATCCTCCATCCCACTCAGGGGGCGGGGGAGGCAACAGGGGCTGGGGAGGGGGAGGGGAGGCCTGACTCACACTTAGCCCACAGCCTCGGCGAGACAGCAAGGAATATTTTTAGGAGCTCATTAAACAGGGAAGAAAGAAAAGGAAGGGAAGGAAGGAAGACGAGGATTATGCATTATTTTTCATCCAAGTGACAGCTCTGAGCATCTCCACTGGAACTGTCATGCAAAAGAAATGGCATGTCTAATATTATTACAGAACCAGTGTGCGCGTGCGTGTATATGTGTGCGTGTGTGAGCATGTGTGCCACTGGTGTGCAGCTCTTTGGGGTGGGGGCCCATGGGGGAGCCCATGCATGTGACATTGGGCCAGGGTGCTTGTGAGCACTAGGAGGCTGCGCATGAGCACCGGGAGGCCGGGACCGCAACTGTGGGAGAATCTCTGTGGAACTGTGTGTAATGGGGCGTGCAGACTGTGGACAACTCTGTGTAATTGGGTGTGTGTAACTGGGGGTGCGTGAGACATCGCTGGAAAGCCTGTCTGCTCGGAGCTGGGGGCACATAATCACAAGTGAGGGAGCAGCCCCGTGTGTGGCTGTGGGGGATGCATACACAGGAGGGGCAGAGTGGGTGCAGAAGGGATCCAGAGTCTCCCCAGGAGGGGGTCTAGGGGGCACTGGGCCTACCTGTCCCTGTCCCCACCCCAGCTCACACACACACTGTCCCCTCCTCTGCCCTGGCTGACTGTGGGGTGGGAAGGACACTACCCCACTTTTGGGAGTTCAAAGTTCTCTTCAATTGAGCTCTATTTGGTAGGAGCTTCACAAAGACGATCTCATTGAATTTCCAGAACACTCAGGCGAGGTGGGTACTATTATTATTCCCATTTTATGAGTAAAGTGAGCATGAGGTATCTGAGACTCAAGTTTCAAACTTCCCTGACATCACGGAAGCCAGTCGGAAGCTGAGATTTGAATCTTAGTCTCCAGGTGGCTTCTCAGGGTGGGGAGAGCAGAGCACAGGAAGGGAGGTTGGTGAAGGAGGCTCGGGGTCTGGGGAGCCTTCCCAGGGCTTCTGTGGGGCTCTGTGTAGGTGGCAGGTGCCCGGTGTATGTGGAAGAGGGGGCGAGGGCCCTGGGTAGCTGGGGGGATGGCGCTGGCCAGCCGGGCGGGTTGAGGAGATTCGCTTCTGTGAGCGCTGAGCTGCGGCTGCCGGCTGCCGACTCGGTAACTAAAGCCAACCTCGTAAGTGGCTAATTGATTTCTGTTCCCTGATTAAATGCGCAGCACTTTACATGGCAGCAGAAGGAGGTCAGCGCTCCCCCCACTTCTCCAGCACCGCGTGCAGAGAGACAAAGAAATTGATTTTCCAATCGATGCTCTGAGCAATGATTAAATGTTCTCCGCACAGCGGGCCTAATGAGTCCCCGAGGGGCGTGCCGGCCCTTTAATTAGAGACTCCCATGGGGGCCTGGGATAGGGGCTGCCCTGGAGTGAGGGGTCCCACCAGGGAGGAGGACTCATCCCCAGGGATTGGTGGGCTGGGCCTGGGGGAGCACCCTGAGAGATGCCGTCCAGGGGCCCCTGAGCATAGAGACTGTGTGGAGGGGTCCCTGGGCACAGTCTCCATGGATGGGTCCTCTGGCAGGGAGACCCTAGGGGGGGACTCCTGGGCTGAGAGGCCCCATGGAGAGGCCTCTGAGCTGAGCCCAAAAGGAAGGACCTGGGCAACAATGGTTGGAGGCTGAAAGCCCCCGAGTGAGACTGGACAGGAAATGAATCCCCTCTAAGCGGGGCTGCTGCGTTTTCATTACCCAGCTGCCCCCTTGGAGGAGTTGGCTAAAGACTTTAGAAATTCAAATGAGGCTCTCGGGGGAGAGCGAGGCTTAAACATTCCCCTGCGCAGGCGGCTTTATTGAAGGAATAAACTATATTTGCAAAGTAAGATATTGAGGCTGTCAGTTTCTCTTAGGGATATAATGAGATCCTGGGAGGGAGGGAGCCAGCAGGACGGAGCTCCCAAGGGCGGGAGCCCCAGCCAGGAGCTGGAGGGAGCTGCCTGGGCAAAGCCCCACCCCCTGCTGCCAACGCCACTAGGCAGAACCTAGGCCCCTCCCCCGGGTCCCCATCCCACCACCCCTGTCAGAGCTCCTAAGGGTGCAGGCCTGTGTGAAGGCAGGAATATAGAATGGCACTGCTGGGCCCTGAAACCCCAAGATAGTGGAGCCCCTGGAAGTCCTCCCCAACTCTCTCCCCAGGGATAGAGCTCTGTCCAGGAAGAAGTAGAGGGCATGAGTTAGACTTTGGTGTGGGGCTGTGGTTGAGCCTAGGCTCTGCTATTTTGCAAACTGTGTGACCTTGGGCAAGTTACCTAACCTCTCTGTGCCTCAGCTGTCTCATCTCTAAAATATTAGCAACTACCTCATAGGGTTATTAGGAAGAGTAAATGAATTATTACATATTATTAGCATGTACCTATTTTGTGGGTGACTATCAACAAATAGTAGCTATTATTAAAGAGTTGGGGGGAGATATACAGAGGAAGGTAGTGACCAGTCAACCTCCCTCCCTCGTAGTCCCTACCCTACTGTGACCATCCCAGAGCTACCACTACCACCCTGACCATCACCAGCATCACCCCTGCCACCATCACCATCAGCACTACCCTCACATAACCAGTACCACCACCTCCATCTCCACGACCATTACCACCCTCACCACCACTGTCATTATCATCATCATCATGACTCAGACTTGGAGCCAGGCACACAGCTTTGAATTTGGAGGAAGGTGCAGAGAGGTCAGAGGGAGTGTGTGGGGGGGAGTGATGAGTCCCAGAAGGCTTCCTGGGGGAGGAGGCCTGTGGACAAAGTGCAGCCTGGGCACAATTCTTTCTCTCTCTTCCCTTTTTCACTAACTGCTAGTGGGTCAAGGTAGAGCTACCCATTTTTTTGAACAGGAAACTAAGGTCTAAGACCAGAAAAGGACGAGGAAAGGAAGATGGTTGGATTGCCAAGCTCACCACCTCCGAGTTCAGACAAGGATGAGAGCATAGAGGGGTGCCAGCCCCTGTCCCTCCACCTCAGTGCCATTCAGAGCTGCTGCAGCACGGTGCTTGGGCCAAGGGAGGCCCACAGTCGGATCCGGGAGAGGAGGTGTCAGGTCGCGTGGGTCAGGCAGCGCTGGTCTGTCTGTCACTCTCACTCTGAGGCTGGAGGGGAGATTGGAGTTGACAGTGCACAGGGTCAGGAGGACAGCAGATACAGAGCCTGCCCCAGGGGCCCGAGGAGGCCTCTGTCAGGGCCGTGAGGGGTAACATGCTGGTGGTCCTTTTGTCCTTCTCAGGGAGACCCCAGCCCCTGGTGATGGGAAGGCTGCTGAGACCTGGGAGTGCAGAGAAAATGGCCGGGCTCTGCTTCCACCTGCTGCATGACCTTGGGCAATCACTTGACCTCCCTGGGTCTCCATTTCCCCTGCTGTGAAATGATGACAGCATCGAGAAGGAACTTGGTCTAGAAGTCAAAGGACCCAGGGTTTAAATACCTCTTCATGCCTCTAGCCAGGTCATTTGATATCTCTGGTCTCAGTGTCTTTATCTTCAAAAGGAGACAGTAATCTCAAGACATTCCTGTGAAAATGAAGTGAGCGCCACAGGGCCTGGCACATAGTAGGCCCTCAGGGATTAACTGAAACTGAGCTCTCTTCTAACTCTCTGAGTATAGGATTCTTATTTTTTTTTAGAGATGGGGTCTTTTTTTATTTTATTTTATTTTGTTTTGAGACAGACTCTCGTTCTGTTGCCCTGGCTAGAGTGCAGTGGCGTCATCATAGTTCACTGCAACCTCAAACTTCTGGGCTCAAGCGAGCCTCCTATATCAGACTCCCGAGTAGCTGGGACTACAGGTGCAGGCCACCACACCTGGCTAATGTTTCTATTTTTTGTAGAGACGGGTCTCACTCTTCCTCAGGCTGGCCTCAAACTCCTGAGCTGAAGCGATCCACCCGCCTCAGCCTCCCATAATGCTAGGATTATAGGCGTGAGCCACCGCGCCCAGCCTAAAGATGGGGTCTTGCTGGTCACCCAGCTCACCCAGGCTGGTCTTGAACTCCCGGCCTCAAGTGATCCTCCCACCTCAGCCTCCTGAATACCTGGGACTACAGGTACATGCCACTGCACTAGGCTCATAGGATTCTGAAGGGAGCTCCCACCACAACCAACACCAACACCACCTCCATCACTACCACCACCTACCACCATCACAACTATCATCACCACCACCACCATTCCACCACTGCCACACCCACAATATGCTCTTGTAAACTTGAGAGCCAGAGAGAGAAGACACTGAGTGAAGAAAGGGGCTTTTTCCCTGGAGTGTTCAGGTGGTCCAGGAGGCAAATCCAGGCCTCTCCACCCTCAACTAAGAGGTTCCCCCTAGAACAGAATCAGACCACCTGGGAGGACAGCATGAAGCATAGATCCATGGTGCATGGAATGCTGGGTCCTCCTGCACCTCCCAACACCCCTTAAGCTTCCCCCTCTGCCCTTGAGGAGATGTAGCACATACCACTGGCAAAGAGGCAGGGAAAGGGGCTAGCATTAGTTGAGGCCCTACTATGTGCCAGGCACTGTGTTTCACAGAGAAGGAAACTGTGACTTGGAGAGATGAAGTGATTTGCCTAAGGTCACCTGGCCAGTGAGTGTCCAAGTTAAGATTTGGTTTCACATTCATACTCTTTCCCCCATTACCAGATGGCGTGATTTAGTGGGAAAGTGAACCTGCAGAGGCAGGAGGAGATGGGTGGGAAGGAGATGTTGATTCTGGAATGGGAGGATTCTGGGTCATTTCTAAGCATTCAGCTGGAAGAGCATAACATCTAGGTCCCCAGGCTGGGCACTCAGAAGCTGCTCCCTGGTCCCCTGGGGGAAACACACTTTATTGTGCATTTGTTTGGTTTGATCAGCTCTAAACACTGTGCAAGGAAGAACCTTGTCTGGCTTTTCCACTGGCCCCCAGGACACAGCACAGGGCCTGGCACTTGGATGAGTAATGGTTGTCGAGTATTACATGAATGAACCTGTGAAAGCATGAATCAATCAGGACGTCAAACCCGGGTGGAAAGCTGCAACAATGATTAAAAAACAGGAAAACAGCAGTCAATGCAACTTTCCCTGCTTTTTATTATTACTCTTTTTTTGCCTTTCTGATTTTATAGAAATGGCTGTTCTCAGATTGCAGAGCACAAACTGACTGATTGATGCCCCAGAACTAATACCCTGAGACAGACCCGAGGCGAGAAGGACGATTATTTAACACAGCACCCAGGGGCACAGGATGTGGGAACATCGTTCTTGTGCATGGCAAAGCAGATGAAATAAAGAGTTTATGCCAAAAACACGTCAAGTTCCTCATAATGGCTTTCCTCCCCAACCCCCTCCTCAAGCCCCTGTCTCATGCACCAGTTCCTGCCAGTGTCTGGTGGGTCCTGGGTGCCCGGCAGCAGAGTGTTGGCCCATGCTCCTGAGCCCAGCTTCAGGGTCCAGAGGCCTGGGCAAAGCCTGGTTAGCACTGCCCATCTTTTGGGGAGGGGGAACCAGTTGCTCCCCTCCCCCACCTGTGACAGTGGGAGGTAAGGGCAGCCAGCTGATCACTGGTCACTTCTGGGTCCCTGTGGGGGATGAGATGGGCACTGACGGGTGAGTTGGCAGCTGGGCTGGAGTGGCATGGCCAGCTGCCCTGGGCACTGTCCTCTCTGCTTGTCACCACTCCTGCCTGCCCAAGCAGCAAAGCCAAGCCACAGTGAAAAGATCCAGAGGGGAGAGGCTCCAGCTGGGGGTGGTGCTGGTCTCACAGGCCACTGGAGCAGCAATGTGACAGCTTCTCATCCGGGGGACCCTCTGTCCCCAGTTTCCACCCCCTCTGCCTTGACCCTTGTCAGCCTCTGTTTCTTTGGCTTGCCTTTGTCTGCCTCGCTTCCATTCCAGGCTGATGTCGGCTCCAAATGGCCCTTGGTCCAGGCCTCTTTCCATCTCTTCCTCTCTCTTCCTCACACCCTGACCTCAGGGCCTATTCCCTCCTGCTCCCTAGACTCACACTCACACACACTCACCCTCACACTCACAGGAGTCTCCCTCCCAGGACCTATATGGGGGGGGAGCTGGGATCTGAGCCCATGACAGCTCTGTGAGTGTGAGCTGGTGTGCGTGCAAAGGCGTGAGCCCATGAGCACGAGAGTGAGCATCAGTGTGGATGTGGGAGTTAGAAAGTGCGTGTGGACAGCGAAGTGTGGGACGAGTGTTGACACAGTACGTGTGGGTGGGGGCAGTGTGGCCTTGGCTGTGTGACCCGCAGCCAGCATGGAGGAACGTGAGTGGCTCTGAGGGTGGAAGCTGAGCCCAGGGGCAGATGGACAGACGCATCCTTCACCCTCATGTTCCCAGGTGTGGAGGCTGCCCGCCCCACGTCCTGCTTCATCACCCCTCTTGGGCATCCTGGGCTCCCTCAAACCAGGCCAGAGTATGGGGAAGGGGGAGTGAAGTTGCTGAGCTCTGGGCAGGGCCCCTGCCTGCTCCCTGGGCCTGTCAGCCGCTGATCTGTTCCATGTTCCTATAAATATTTACAAATCCCAGCTGCTGAGGAGCAAGACATCCTCCGCCAGCTGGGGCTCCCAGCCTGGAAGCCGGCAGGGAGGGAACTAGCAAGCCAGGAACGTGGGGGAGGGGAGGGGGGACTCCCGAGTTCAGCTCCAAGTTCTGCCAAAAGCTAGCCTGCACCCCAGTATGTCCTCATCAGGAACTGCGGAGCCAGAAGCATCATCAACACTTCTGTCTCAGGAAGCCTGCCCCACCCCTACCTGATAAAGACAGGGCCTCCCTGCTTTCCTGCTAACTCCTGTCTTCTAGTCACAGCTCTCAATTAGGGGTAAAGGGAGAAGACTTCTTACTTTTTAAATGACACAGAAAATTATCCCAGAGTCCCTGGAGGGTATTATCTCTTTGAACTCAAAATCTTTCCCAGGACACCTTGATCAATCCATCAGGCTCTTTCTGGATTGGAGGCTGGAGGACGTGGCAGCTCAGTGACCCCCATCACAATAGCCCCCTCTGCAGCCCCTCAGGGAAAGCATTTTCACCTGGCCTCACCCCACCCCCAGCCATCCCTGTCACTACTGGAGCTGGGCTGGTTGTGAGAACCTAGAGGAGGGGGTCAGAGGGGACCTGTGGGGAGGATGCTCCAGTCTGTCAACACTGGCCCAGGCTGGTGGTCAGACACCTGATGAACCAGCCCAAGAGAGCTTCCTTTCTCAGGCAGAGATTGATTTTTGATTATGGAGCATCTATACCCAGTGCCCAGCACAGGGTCAGGCACACCACAGGCCCTTGGGCATATTTGTGGCATCATCAGCCACATGCCTGGATTTCCAAGTCAAGCTTTCCCAATAGCACTTGGCGGCCAACTCCAACTCCTAGTCCCAGAAGGCATGTGCCTGAGGATGGCACCACAAGGCCTGGATGTCCTGGGGCTTCCAGCTCAGGAAAGCCCAGCACCGACACAGGAACCCCTGACATTGAGCGAGACAAGATCTCTTCCCCTGTCTTAACTAGAATTTCAGACTTATTAACGTTGAGCCCTCCTGGCCCTCAGTGGGGCTCCCCTTGGCCTTGCCCAGGTAGTGCCTATATCCTGGCCCAGGTTCTTCCAAGAAGCCAGACACCGGGAAGGATCTGGAGTGGGAAGGAAAAAAGGCAGAGGGAATCCCATGACATTGAGGGGCTCTGTGTGGGACACCCTGCTGGAAACTAGGCCCAGATGGGGCATCAAAGGCAGTCAGGACCATGGCTTCCCATCTTACTCTCCGGGACCCAGGTCAGCTGCTTTCACTCAGGTGGGGGAGTCTAACCATTCCAACTGTATAAGATGAGAAGAAGAGCCGGGGCGGTGCTCAATCTGCCACTTCCCTTAGTGCAGAGCCATGATTAGATGCAGGGTGAAGGCACAGGGCAGCACAAAGAAGGAGGCTCAGGGGCCGGGAGCTTTCCTTGGCAAAAGTCAACTCGCCCCACCACTGCGAAAACTCCGACCTTCTCAGCTGCCAAGGAGGAAGAGGGACTGGGGAGGAGGAAAGAGAGAGGGGACAGTCTGGCATTCTGTGCTCTGGAAGAGAAGTCTGATGAAGGCAGTGGCATGGGAAGGGTTAAGAATATTCCTAAAATAGCCAAGTGAGAGCCTAAACCAGCCAGCTAGTGCCTCTCCCGGAGAACAGATCTATAGCAGGAAAAGTCAGGCTGATCTGTGCCCCACTGCCTGCTGCCTGGCTCTGCTGCTAATTAAGCCTCCCACCCTCTCCCCTCCACCAACCCCCAACCCCTCCTGTCCTGGGGGTGGGGTTAATCAGTGAACAGAGGGGCCGAGTCTCCCTAAATGACAAGGAACCAGCTGGGACCAGGAGCTGGGACCAGGAGTCCTGTGGGCCAGGACCCCCCTCCATACACACTCCTGGCCTACACCAGGGAGGGGCACACAGAGGGACAGATGGCAAAGTGCAGGCCTCGTGGATGAGATCAAGGCCAACAGGACAGAGCAGCCAAGTTCCCCCAACCGCACACATGCATGCATGGTCAGCTACTGTCACCAGGTGAGGACCATGAAGAGGCTCATCAAATGCTAGCTTCTCCTGGGTATGTGACTCCTTCCACTTGGAGCATCGT
The DNA here is from genome assembly GCA_023783475.1 of Daubentonia madagascariensis. Classification (NCBI taxonomy): domain Eukaryota; kingdom Metazoa; phylum Chordata; class Mammalia; order Primates; family Daubentoniidae; genus Daubentonia; species Daubentonia madagascariensis. Next base: position 18,397,827 of record JAKFHU010000487.1, read on the forward strand.
GGGATGAGGTTGGGGAAGGGAAGGGTCCAGGGAGCCCCTTCAAGAACAAAGCACATCTCTGTTTTAGGGGCAGGACCAGCTACATAATTTGCAGGGCCCAGTGCTAACTGAAAATGTGAAGTCTGTTGTTCAAAAATTGTTATGACTACTTGGGAGGATTGGTTGAGCCCAGGAGCTCAAGGTCACCCTGGGCCACATAGCAAGATCCCATCTCTGTCACTCTCAACTTGTCTCAAAAAAAAAAAAAAAAAAAAGATCCCATCTCTAAAATTAAAAAAAAAAGTTAAGAACGTCAAGGCAGGACCAGGCATGGTGGTAACTCGAGCCTATAATCCTAGCTACTCAGGAGGCAGGAGGATCACTTGAAGCCAGGAAGTCAAGACCAGTCTGGGTGATATAGCAAGACCCTGTCTCAAAAAGATAGAAATAAAAGAAAGAATTTCAAGGCGGTGAGAGCAGAGCATTGAACCAAGTTCAGGTCCCTTCTGGGTGCAGGGCCCCTGCCACTGTGCCACTGCACAGGTTGCATGTCCACGAATCTGGCCCTGTGTGGGGGTTCAGTTTAATAAGCATTTACAAAGCACCCACTGCTGGGCTCTACTGCTCTACTGGCTCCACCACCTCAGAGATCCCCCCTCAGTGACCCTGTCCTCAAATATATGGAGATGAAGTGCTTAAAGACCCCTCTCAGAACAAGAAAGGGGGGCTGGGCCACACCCAACCCTGGCTGAGCCATGGTCTAACCCTCATACCCAGCTGTTAGAACTCCCTGACCCCACCCTCCCCTACTCCCCTCAGAGGCTCTGTGTGGATGACCCAGCACAGAGGCCAGCAGTCAGCCCCTCCTCCGCTTACCCTCTGATCTCTCTCCTGGGGGATTGTGGAAAGAGCCCCTAGGATTCCCATCCTGGCTCTGCCTCAGATGGCCCTATGACCTTGGACAAGCTGTTTCCCCCTCCAGGCCTCAGATTCCCTGTCTGTCAAAGGAGGGGTCTCTAAGACCTCTCCAGACCCTAAGTTCTATGGTGTCCTGAGGTGGGAATAAGAAAGGATGTTTTTCCTAGAAGGGACAGGGATTCCAAAGAGGAAGCTTTCCTGAGCTGCGCTGGGGAGCAGGAGGCTTTCTCTCTGATGTCCCATCCTCAGACCCAGAACCCAGGAAAACCAGCTGCTCCCACTAGCCCCAGTTCCTCTTCCTCCCCCCCCACCCCCGCCTTCCCCCATCTTGCCTGGGAGCTGGGCCTGGGGACTGGGGGTCTACAGAAGGGGGTGGGGAGCCCATGGACCACGCTGGCCAGGCAGGGCTTTCTCTGCTGCCTATGCAGGAGGCTTAGCATAATTGCACTGCCTGTCACTCCTGCGTCCTGCTATCTGTCTCTCCAGCTGACCCGGTGCACCCACCATTATATTGGTTCCTGTTGGGCGCAGAGACTCATCACTTATACATGCAGCTGGGAGATGCAGGCTGGGCTGAGGGGAGGTAGCCCCTCCCATTAGGTCCTCCTCCCTCAGCTGGGGCCTTCTTGGGGATGCTGAGCTGAGTGGGTGGGGAGAATGCCCAGGCTGGGGAGCTCCCTGGAACACCCACGCACAAGGCCCAGAGAGTTCTCCAGTGAGAGAGGCATAAGAAAACCCGCCTGTGACCTGGGTACTTGGGCTCTGCCCCCTGAATCCCACACTCTCCTTCTTAGGAGACAGTGCTGGGGGGAGGGGCTCCTGAAGAAGGTCCCCTCACCCACCTCTGACACCTGGCCAGGACTCAGGAGTTCTGTGACCAAGCCTGGTTCAGCTCACTGAGGTGTGCCCGGGCCTCCCCACCCCAAATCACAACTCAACTTCCATTCTCCCGTATTTTCTGACCAAATGCCCCCCATAAGGAGTGTTGAAATTATGGAGGGTTTTTCCAAAAAGGATCTGGAAGTGTTTGAATTAAAATGTCATGGTGGGATTTAAAGTATTTTAATGGATGCCAATCACAGCCTCTGAGCTGCCCCGGACAATTACCCAGCCCAGAGAAAGACATGGAAGCCCTAAAATGTGATAAGACATCCCCAAACATACATGGCAAGTTGGTAGCCTAACTGCACCTTGAGAGCAGGTCTCTGGCTCCTGGTGCCCAGCTCCCCATACTGCCCAAGACAGGGCTATAGATTAGTGGCTTCAACCAGAAAACAAAAATATGCCTTTTATACTCCTGGGCCTTGACCCTAAAGTGCCTTTGTCTTCTGCACCAGGCACGTGCCTGCTGGGCAGAGATGCCACCTGGGTCAAACAGACCTGTGTTCTGATCCTGCTCTCCCTCTTACCAGCTGTACGATCCCAGGCAAGTCACTTAACCTCTCTGAGCCTCAGCATCGTCATCTCCAACATGGACATAATGCTTATTCCTTAGACTTCTAGTGAGGATTAAATGAAATAGAGTACCTAAAGCACCTGGCTTTATGTACTTTACATCTCAGTACCCAGGTAACAGCAACAACATTCATCTCTTCTTCATTCAATAAACATTTCAAGATCCTTCCAGAAACCTGAAAGTTTCCTGACCTCCAAACCGCCCAATCCAATCTGTCCACAAGTTAGCCATTCCACCTCCTGCCTTCCCAAGTCAGGCCACTCTCCACTCTCACCTGGACCGCTACAACCGCCTCCCACTTAGTTTCCTTACCAATACTCTTACTCTATTTTAATCTTCCTCCCCACAGTAACCAGAGTGATCATTCTAATCTGAAAAATCTGATAACATCACTCACTCACTTAACACCCTTCAATAGTTTCTAATTGCCCTTAGGATAAATTATAAACTCCTCGCCACAGACCGAGAGGCCCTACAAGCTTGGTCCTTAGCCTGGAATACTTTTCCCTCCCTCCTTCCTCCACCTCTGGCAGCCATCTTCTTCACCTTGCTGACGCCTTTGTCAGAGCTTAACTTACATATCACCTCCTCCAGGAAGCTTCCCAGGATTCCCTGCCTCCAGATGAATTTAGGTGACACTGCTGAGTGTGCCTATAGTACTCCACACATTCCCAGGCAGTGCACTTATCAGGCCAGATAGCAATTGCTTGTTTAATTGTCCAGGTTCCAGCAATATAATGTAAACTACATGAGGTCAGAAGCCTTTTCCTGCTCTTCATTGTGTCCTGTGATAACAAAAGATATGGTGGTCAGTCAATTAACATGGGTTTGTAGAATGGAGGAAGGATAGATGAATGGATGGATGAACTGATAGACAGAAAAAATGACACCCTCTCTGTAAAGTCTTCCTGGACTCCTCTGGGCAGGGCGTTCTTCATCTGAGCTTCATAACACCGAATACAAACCTCTACCCAAGCCTTAGACTCCTTGGCTATAAAATGGGGAAAATAATAGCACCTACCCCATGGGGTTATTACTATTAAATGACATAAGCCACATAATAGTTTTAAATCCATGATAACAGGTTAAGTCTAAATGAGATAATCCACATAAAGTGCTTAGAACAGGATCTTGCACTTAGTAAGTGCTCAAAAAATGTTAGCTACAATAATGATTACAGCATTTATAATTTTCTTTCTGCCTGTGTTGCCCACCAAATAGCGAGCTTCTCAGGGGCACTGCTTAGGTCTTAACTCATCGTTGGATGTACTGCTAGTATCACCTTGCAGAGCCTAGCTAGGTGTTTTCAGTAAATGTAAAAACAAGCCAATGCAGATTTGCCAGCTGATGAGTCAGGGCACCAGCATCCTCCTTCATCACTCACAAACCCAGACACACACTAACACCAACAGTCTCTTACACATTCACACCCACTCACATTCATTCAAAGAACCCCAAAATACCACGGAACAGCCACTCAGTTTCCTAAAGTCAGCTATGCATAAGTAAACAGCCTTATCCACCCCCTCCCTGCACCCTCCCCAACCCACGCGAATGCCCAGCACCCCATCCCTGCCCCTGGAATGATGGGAGGGAAAGCAAAGCTGGACCTTCAGCCCCTAGCCCCGGCAGCATCCTAGCTACAGATGGTGCTGCCCTCCTTCCCTACTGTGGGCACACTCCTTCCCCTTTCTGAAAACCTGGGTCCCCGGTGTTGGCAGGCGGTTGAAGAAGAGGCCTGGGAGCCAGAACTCCAGGGTTCCTTCCTCACTCATCTAGTCCCATCTCTGAACCTGGACGCATATGCCACTGTCCCGCATGCACAGCAGTCTGTAGGAAGATGGCAGGACCAAGGAGACCCCAGACCTAGGATGGGGCGACGGCCTTCTTAGCCTTGAGGTGAAATAATTATATTAGCTACCCTGTACCAGGTGCATAGTAAGGGTCAGATACTGAGCCCTGAGCTTTAAACGCGTTATATCTCATTTAATCCTCACAACCACCCTCATTCCAGAGGAGGACACTTGAGGCGCTGCAGGTTAGGCGTTTTACCTAAAATCACTAGGTGGGATTGGCACGCATGTCTTTAATTTCAGAATCTTCAATCGCCAGGCTTTAGGAAATGCGGGGGCGAGGGGAGCCTGGGGGGGCCTTCAGGTATTAAGCCAGGAGACGCCCCTCAAGACAACACCCGCTCCCTGATCGCCCGGCCTTCATCTCCGGGGAGAAGGGGCGCTGAGCTCCGGGGGGTAGGGGTTGCTTCTTTCGGGACGTGGGCGGGGCTTGGCGAGCCCAGGGGAGGCACCGAACCGGTGGCCCCGGCTCACAGGCCAAGATGGCTGTTAATTAAAGTGCTGGCACCAGCTCCTCTCTGCAAAGTTTGAAGCCGTTATTTTCCACTCCAGCGAAGCGGGGAGAATCCGGCTGGGCTGACGGAGACTCCACACCGCGCCAGGGGAGCGGGCTCTCTGTCGGGCGGGAGGCGGGACGCCGTGCCGCGGCCGTGCGCCTCTCGGACGCCCCGGCTAGCCGGGGTGGGTGCTCCCGCCCCCTCCTCGGCCCGCTGCAGTGTCCCCGGCGGGCTCTGCTAGGGCTGCGCGTGGCGGGCGAGCCCCAGCGCCGTAGCAGAGGAGGGGCCCGTGTACGTGCGTACCTGCGAGAGCCGGGTCTGTACAAATCATGCGCTAATGACTGCGCACATGCCCCTCGGATCACCAGCCCTGTCGCTCGTGGCGGGGGGGGGTCACACTAAGGAGATCGCCGTGGGGGACCAGGAGGCCGGACTGACTGACAGCAGACAGCTGAGGACTATTCAGCCTGGGGAGGTCCAGCTGCCCTGAGCCCCCCAGCCCCCTGCACTTTGGACAGTAAACAGCACCTAGATGCCCACTCTCATTGAGGTTGGAAGAGCTTGGAGCCAGGCTGGGGGGTTTGAATCCCTGCTCTACCACTTATTAGTTATGTGACTTTGGGCAAATCTCTTAACTTTCCAGAGCCTCAGTTCTCCATGTGTAAAATGAAAATAATGATGGGTTTTACCTCTTTGGATTGATGTGAAGATCAAGTGTGATCACCTATGTAAACCATTCAACACAGGGCCTAGCACACAGTAAGCCCTGAGTAAATGCTATTTATTGAATTTTTTTTTAGCTCCCTCCTTGGTGGTGGGGGTCACTCTAACCTGGGCTCAGCCATCAGTGCTTGGAGGGTCCTCTCTCACAGCCCCTCATTGGGTGTCCCCATATGCCTTTCTTTGCAGCCCTGGACAGGGGTAAGCAATCTCAGCCTTGGGTAGGGAAGGCCAGAGATCATATGGACCCTGATGACAGGTCAGCAGGGAGAGTGTGAGCTGGGAGGGGGCCTCTCAGGAGAGAAGAGGCTGGGGTGTCATTCTTTAGCAGTGGCCAGAGCCCTCCGAATGGCAGAGCCCTCCCTGGTGGGCTGGATGAAGGAGGGTGAAGGAGGAGCAGTGGAGCAGCATGAGCTGGACCTCAAATAATGTGACAAATATTTTGATGGAAGCAGACACATTTCAGTTTATGCAACCTAAACACTATTGCACTTGAGGAAGAGGAGAGCCTCATACAATCTGATGGGGAGAAGAGTTAGGGGTCGCTGAGGAGGCTGGGGGGTGAGGGAGGAGTTGAGGGGCTGGGTGAGATCAATGCCTCCTCCAGGCGGCTGGAAAAGGGGGCCACTACCCAGGGATGTATTTGTACCTGTCAGCGCAGAGAAGTAACGGGAGAGTGCCCACCTACTTAGGAATCCCCATTTCTCCCTGGCCTAGAGGCAGGGATAAGGGGATTGATCAGAGAAAGCTGGAGGAAGGGGGCACCAGGAAAAAGCAGCTTGGGCGGAGCTCGGTGAGGATGGGGCAGAGGCGAGGAAAGGAAAGGCGAGGACCTGGGAGAAGGCAGGTCCCGGGAACAGTCAGAGCCAGAAAAGAGGAGGCGGCTCCTCAGTACTCGGGATCCGCCGGGCACCCTGACAGGTATTCGATCCCCAGATTTCCCAGACGGGTGATCTGCGAGGCCTGAGTGCGGAATGGCCCCTCTCTGTCCTTCCTTTGCTTTCCCCTATTTTTCCCCCTCATAATCCCCTTTCTCATCCCACCTGCCTTCCCGCTTCCCGCTCCGTCCTCCCCTCAATGCCCTCTTTGTCCCCAGCAGACCCGGACGCTACCCCCTCGCTTCCGCCCCCTGCCGGTCGCGGCCCCTCGCGCTTCCCTCTGTCCCTCTCAATTTCCTCGTGACCGACCCTCGAGGCTTCTCCTCTCCCGATCCCCCTCGGCGCTCTCTAGCTCTCCCTGTGGCCCTCTCTTCCGCTCGCTCTTTGGTCCCTACTCTCCCCTTCCCTCTGAGGGCCTCTCCTGTTTCTCTGACTCTAGTCCCCTCCCCATTTCCGAGTCCCAGTCTCTCGCTTTCTCAGTACCCCCTTCCTTTCCCGGCTCCCGCCCCGGTCTCCGCGGCCCCGCCCCCTGCCTGCCCCTCCCACCTCGGGGCGCTGGTGGCCCAATTAGGCGCCGGCCCCGCCCGCGGCCCCACCCCTCGCGCTCCCGGAGCCGCGCGGAGCGGGTGGGGCGGGGCCCGGCCGAGGGGGCGGTGGCCCGAGCGCAAGGAGGCTGGAGGAGCGAGGAGCTAGGCGGGAGGCGGGAGGCTGGAGGCGGCGGCCGCGGCGCTCGGTCCGGTCGCGCAGCAGGAGGGAGGCGCGAGGCAGGAGCCGGCCGCTGGGCTCCGCAGCGCAGCCAGCGCAGCGCGGCGCCCGGGGCCCGGCCCTATGCCCGCAGCCCCGCCGGACCGTCCTTGAGCGCGGGCGTCTCGCCCGCGCCCCCCGCCCGCCGACACCATTGCCCCGACGGCGCGGCCCGGCGGCCCGGCGCTCCCCAGGTTCCGCGCGGGCCGGAAGACGCTGCTAGCGGCCGCTGCGGGTGTGGTGATGCTGCTGGTGCTGGTGGTGCTGATCCCCGTGCTGGTGAGCTCGGGCGGCCCGGACGGCCACTATGAGATGCTGGGCACCTGCCGTATGGTGTGCGACCCCTACCCCGCGCGGGGCCCCGGCGCCGGCGCGCGGCCCGACGGCGGCGACGCCCTGAGCGAGCAGAGCGGCGCGCCCCCGCCCTCCACGCTGGTGCAGGGCCCCCAGGGGAAGCCGGGCCGCACCGGCAAGCCAGGCCCCCCCGGGCCTCCCGGGGACCCGGGTCCTCCGGGCCCCGTGGGGCCGCCCGGGGAGAAGGGTGAGCCAGGCAAGCCGGGCCCTCCGGGGCTACCGGGCGCAGGGGGCAGCGGCGCCATCAGCACGGCCACCTACACCACGGTGCCGCGCGTGGCCTTCTACGCCGGCCTCAAGAACCCCCACGAGGGTTACGAGGTGCTCAAGTTTGACGACGTGGTCACCAACCTAGGCAACAACTACGACGCGGCCAGCGGCAAGTTTACGTGCAACATTCCTGGCACCTACTTTTTCACCTACCATGTCCTCATGCGCGGCGGCGATGGCACCAGTATGTGGGCGGACCTCTGCAAGAACGGCCAGGTGGGCCAGGAGGGGGCATAGGGCTGGCCTGGGGGAAGGGCACCCAGGTAGCCTGGGGCAAAAGGGTACCGGATCAGAGTTGGCGGGCGCGCCAGGCGGACGCAGGTGGAGACCCCACAGCGGCCCCGCTTAGGCATCACATGCTGGAATGGTCGGAGCCAGCGAACGCTCCTGACTCCTCGGTTCCTGGGCCCCGGCTCCAAAACAGACGCTGCTGGGCACCGGCGGCATGGAAATGCGGGAGATAAACCCTACTAGTCAGAGTGCGGGGCTCCCGGGCTCGCGGACTTGCCCTTGGGGGCTTGGCCCTTGGGAGGCGGATTCGGGCAGATACAACGGGCAATAAGGGGAGGGCAAAGATGGGCTCTAGGGCACCGGGTGGGGGAAGGTAGCCTCGGTGCCCGCGGGCGCCTAGGCGCTGGGCTGTGCGGGCGTGTTTGGGGCACAAAGGCAAAGGGAGCCCAGCGCTCAGAGCCTTAGCCGCAATACATCCCCCGCCCTCGGGAAGGGACCATTGGGCCGATCTGACACTCTTTGCAAAATCTGGGACTGGGGGGCCCCATCCCACTGTGTCAGAGCTACGCTGTGCAAGAAGGCTGCCTCTGGGGCGAAAAGTTTTTCCTCCTGAAGCGGGAGGAAGAGATGAAAACTACCCCTCTTCTTGGTCTCCCAGCTCCAACCCCTCCTGACTCCTGGAGTGTAGGGGGAATCCTCTCTGTTCCCTGTCCCTGTTCCAGACACTGGAGCTGGAAGGTGCCCAGTGCCCAGGGAGTCAGGTATTGGGACCGGGTGTGCGCCTAGCTCACCTTGGAATGGTCTCCCAGGACCAACCTCGACCCAACCCTGCCCCAGGGTGACAACCTTACTCAGCTCCCTTGATACCACCTCCTACCCCAGTGCTCCCAGCTCACTGGGGCCTGGGGCCCCGGGGGCATGGTCAGTCTGAGCATTCTCTTGGAAGAATTCTCTTGGAATTCTCTGGTCAGAACTACAGCTGGGAATAGGGAAGGAATATCCTGAGATTGAGACCCAAGACCTTGTTGGAACCCTTCCCACCGCAGCACTACCCGGAGGCTCTGCTGGCCTGCGGGTCTGCAAGGCTTGCAGACAGGCGAAGGGGCAGGCAGGGAAGTCAGGCCCAGGTGCTTGTAAGTCTGCCCCCTCTTCTCTTTCCCCTGCCTGGCCGGTTCCCCACCCTGTTTTCTGGTTTCTGCCTCTTCTCTTTCTCTTTTCTGTCTCTCTCCTGTGTCTGCCACTTCTGTCTGTCTCTCCCTGGGTTTCTGGCCTCTCTCCCCTGGGGCTAACCCCCCTCTTCTCTATTCCTTGCATGTCTCTTTCCCTCTTGTGTCTATGAGGCTTCCCGATGTCTCTCCTCTTTGTCCTTGGTTCCTGACCAACTGGGAAGCCCCAGTATCCAGCAAGGGCTCCTTCTGCAGACAGCCCCAGGATTCCCTTATTAATCACCAGTAAGGGATGAAGCAATGTCACCTTCCATCAGTAGAGTTTCTTCCTTTACCAAAGAAGTTTGGGCTGGCACAAACCTGAGTTTTCAGGGGGTGGGGGGTTTGCCTGGGTAGGGAGGCAGTCACCAGGACACCTGTGGGCCCTAGACCCTGCACCATCTCAGGAGGTCCCGGCAGGGCCCCAGAAATAAGGCAAGAGGAGGCCCCAAAGATGCTGTGTGCCTGGGGCAGGGGCACTTGCTTCAGTCACTAGGAGGTGAAATTGTCTTAACAGCCCCTTCTTTCCCCTCAGCAGGGGCAGGGAGTTGGCAGAGCCTGATGAAGGGTGCTCACTATAGGTGGCACCACAGTCTAGTAGTAAAAAAAGTAGTAAAAAAGTAAAAAAGCTTTAACTAGGGCTTTCAAAGACTCAGCACTTTGTTACTCAGACCATCCTTCCCAAAAAACCCAAGACAAATAGTGGGGCCTACAGCCCCCTCCCCTATATCCTTCATGACTTCTCCTTCCAGATTGCCCAAGAGACTCATTTTATCTCACTAGTCATTCCACATGTTAGTTTTGAACCCCTACTAGGACCAGGTTTGTGGCTTGGTACCAGGGGTTCAGTCCACTTGCCCCTCTAGGACCTCATGGTCTGTGTAGGGGGAACAGTAATAACCATACAATAACACACCCCAGTGAGTACTGTGCTAACGGTGGGCAGGAAGCCCAACTGGTGACTTTTGTCCCTAAATGTGTTGGCTGGGAGGGAGTAATTCAGTGGGACCTACCTTGGCTCCGACCAACCTGATGGGGGAGAGGCTGGTAAACCTGGGTCCCCAAGGTAAGGAGACACAGCTAGGGAGAAAATGAAAGGTCAAGTGAAGGGAAAGGCTGGCTCAGAGGTGGATGAGGACATTCAAGTAAGCAGAGAAAAAAATGACAAGACTGGGCAATGGATAGGAACAGGAGAAGAGCTGTGTCTCTCATGTCTTCAGAACTGGGGGCCGCTCTGAGCTTTTCCTTCCTGGCTTCCTGCCTACAGAGAGGCTTCTAGAATTTCTTTGGGAAGGCAGAGCCAAATCTGGGCCTTGGCCCTTCCCTGGGCAAGATGGGGTGTGGGGACCACCTTCATGCCTGGTGCTGAGGCCCCCTCTGTCCTTGTCTGAGGTCCACTGGCCCCTGTCCTTAAGGGTGGCTTTTAGTCAACACCCTTCAACCTGATGGCACCAAGCCCTGGTCATTAGGATGTGCAGAGCCTGAGGACAGGGATCTAGGACAGGGTGGTGCTCAGGGCGAGGTGAGCTGCTTGCAGCTGCCTCCAAGATCCACAGTTCAGATGGGTCAGGGAGGACACAACATTGATAAACTGGGCAGGGGGCTGTGTGGGAACATGCTAGGGCCTGTGGTCAGGGCGCTACTTGTCCAGGGCAGGAGGCTGTGGGGAGGTGTTAAAATGGGCAAGGACTTAGACAACAGAGTGTGGTTGAGGTGAGAGGTGGAGGCATATATAAATTGAGGGCTACAATATAAAGACCTAACTAGAGATCAGCCCCTCACCTGGTGGTGGGAGGTGGCCCCCCAGCTAGCCTCTCTGGCCACTAATACCTTTCACCACACAGAGCACAGTGCCCGGCACAGTAGGGACCCGTAAATGTATGAAAACACAGGTGTCCCCCATGGGCCAGACTGACTGCCTGTGGGAGCCACATGTGCACATCCAAGACCCCAGCATTGATCTAGTTACAGGGACATGTTTTCTGGATACCTCCTCCCCCAATTCTCCTGGTCAGACCACTGCCTCAGTTTCCCCTCCTGGCAGCCCTTGAAGAGGTGGTTCTATAGTGCCCCCTCGTGACAAGGCCCAGACCTGCTTTCCTGCTTCCATGGCAACCTCAATTCCCCAGACTTCCCTTTGGACCCCAGGAGGAGCTGGATGCCTCAACTGTTTCCAGCCAGGCAGAGAATTGGGACCCCTGGATTCCATTCCTGGATCCCCCACTGTCTAAGGATGGAAGGGCATAAATTCTCCCTGCCTCCATGGATAGTTAGGATAATTACAGCAACAATCATGGTGATGAATAAATAATAAACATAAGCATAACAGTTCTGATGCCTGTCACATCACCAGGAGATTCCTGATGACAGATGACTGTATTCTAATGGATTTGGCTATTAAGGAGCACACTGTTTTAATGAGTTAAGGCTAAATTAATCTGGGTAATAAAAATAATTGTTATTAGTAGTAATTTATTAGCAAAGATAATGAAATGCATGTGTAATAATAAATACTATCAAGATTAGGGCCCAGGGAACAATACAGAAGTTGGCTGCTTGCTTTCAGCTGTTCCTCCTACTAGCTCAAGATTTAAATTTTTTTTCTTCACCATCAAAAGGCTTTCACAAAGGTGGCGGTGGTGAGGCAAGGTCTTCTCATCCATTTTTCTAGACAGAGAAACTGAGCTCCTTGACAGCATTTCTCTCTTGTTTTTATCTGCCCCCCGCTCCTTTAGCTGGACCAGGAGTTTTCCCAGTTAAGTGCCCAAATAGTCAAATAGTCCCTTCCCAGCTTGGGGAAGAGATGTTGAGGGGAGAGAAGGGGCTGGAGGGATTTGGGCTTTAAATGGAGGACGGCATGCAAATATGTCGGGTCCTCTTCTTTGCAGCATTGCGGCTGAGTCAGCAGCTTTGGCACAGCTGACCTGCAGTTCTGCCTCCAGCCCAGGAGAGAGGATGGGCCCCTCCCCTAATTTGGCTTGGTTCTGCCCAGACATCAGCCCTGGGGGGAGGGGGCAGTGAGCTGCCTTCAGGGAAGAGGCAGGATAGAGGGGCCTTTGAGAAGCCTGGCTAAGGTACCTCACTCAGTGCAGCCTCCCCACACCACAAGCCACAATCCTGGAGACGGCTCTTCCCTCCCCATTCTCTACCCAGGATCCTGGAGAGGCCCCAGATCCTCATGCTTGGGCCTTGTGTTGCCTCAGTCTGAGAGGAATGTCTGGAGATAATTTTTCCACCACCACACAATATCTATGATTAGTCAGAGTCCCCAGAGGTGACGGCAGGCTTCAAACCCAAATGCTGGGGCCCCCTTGACCAATCGTCTTGTCTGTCCCTCCCCACCCCCCCATCAAGGCAAGGACCAGCAATGATGTCAGATCAGACTTAGAACCACAGAGGGAAGTAAGGCTGGATTGACTTCTTCCCACCCAGCTCCTTTCTGCCACCCTCAGGTGAGACAGGAGGATCTAAACGTCCTCTTTGTGTAGGGTAATAGTTGCAGGTGTATAGCTACAGCTCCCTGGAGGCTGGCACCCAGCCCCAATCTAAATCTTGGGAGGGGAAAGAGTTACCAGGCCTTCCATCTCACTACTGCAGTGTGAGAGACCCTGGCATGAACTTCAGACAAGGAGTCCACAGACCAGCTCTGGTTCTGGGATGGTTGCTTACCAGCAGCCTGGCATTGGTGCAGCCACCTGACCTGTGGAGCCAAGGTGTCCTTGTGTCCATCCACTGACATGAGATGGGGGGCGGAATGTGACTGAAATGTATATGAAGCATCACTATTATTAAAGCAGAGAGAAAGGAATGAGGAGAGATGGGAAGGCCCTCCATCCCCTGGGGGTCCAGAGAATTTCTCTCTGCAAGGAAGGACTTCCAGGCTTGGACATCCTGGAGGCATTGAGGTTCTTGCAGGCCGGATGGGAACACCTAGAGGAGTTAAGGAGAAAGACTCCACCTTGAATCCAAATTCAGGCCCAGATTAGACCTGCTGTAGAAATCCAGGGCTCCTCTGGGACCCCCTCTCGAAACGGGATGATGAGAGAAGCAGAGGGAGAAACAGGCTGGGCTCCCTGATGGGGCTGGAGGCCGGGCTGTAGGGCCTCCAGATCCTCCCCACGTGGCTGCCTCACCTCCCTACCCTCTCACCTTCTCCCGTCTCCACCCCCTACACCTCCCCGCGCAGGTGCGGGCCAGTGCCATCGCCCAGGACGCAGACCAGAACTATGACTACGCCAGCAACAGCGTGATCCTGCACCTGGACGCGGGCGACGAGGTCTTCATCAAGCTCGACGGAGGCAAAGCGCACGGCGGCAACAGCAACAAATACAGCACGTTCTCCGGCTTCATCATCTACTCCGATTGAGCTCCCGCCTCTCCGTCCCCTGTCCCTCACCCCCAGGGCTCCCTTCCGGGGCGGGGCAGGTGAAGACCCATTCCCCGCCTACCCCCTCGCTGCCCGACCCGGCTATGACGCCCTCGGCCTGCCCACACCATCGCCCGGGCCGCAGCTAGGCCCTCCCACCGGATCGCGGCAGAGCCGGGCCCAGAGCCCGTCGCCGTCCCTGGAGGCAGTGTTTACCGCCCCTGCCCCAGCCCGCGCTGTATATTTGTAAAATAGGACTGTTTACTGCCCACCCCTGCCTGCCAGCCCACCCAGCCTGGGGGAGAGTCGGTGGGGCTGCTTCCTGCGCTCTAAGATGAGCTGCCCTCCGGCTCCTCCGGGGTGGCACCGCCCAGGGGAGGGGTGAGTTGGGGGCTGGGTAGCTTCCCAGACCCCCGGAGCCCCAGCCCAGCTGTGCCCCGTCTGACCAAAGCTATAATAAAAACATTTCCATCCTGCAGGGGTTTCAGTATGCGCCCTGGGGAGGGAATGCAGGAAGGGACTGTGGACCCTGCTGTCCTCCAGACTGGGAAGGAATCTAGTGGACGCTTCTGGGGAAAACGAGGTGCCAGAGTCAGAGCTGCTCCAGGGAGATTGGCCAAAGGGTCCAATGCCCACCACAGCCCAAGTGGGCCTGGGAAGCTGGAACAGGAAGCCGCCCAGTTACATGATCATCTAACATGGTGTACAAGTTCCATTTTTGCATTGCTGAAAGTGGTGTCAGCATTCCAAAGGCACAGGCGATCTTTAAACTGGGAGACCTAGGTTCTTGTCCTTGTGCCACTGTGCATGATCCTGGACAAGTCACTCCTGTCAGACTCAATTCCGAGTTAGTGACAGCCATAGAAAGGAACAAGCTTTGCACTAAAACTGGTTGACCTTGGTCCAAACACTTCATCTCTGGGCCTCAATTTTCTCAGCAATACAATGTAAGTAAGGAGACCTACCTCACTTGATTGAGGATTAAAGGGGTATAATGTCTGTGCTCAATAAACATAGCTTTTATTATTTATACATAACTTCAAAGTTTGCAAAATGCTTTTGGGTCTTTATCTCATTCAAGTTTTCCAAACAGCCCTGGGAGGTTAAATGGGCAGATTTTATTCTTCCAGGGAGGATAAATATCTTGCTTAATGTCACAATTGCTAAGTTCTAAGTGTGATTGCACTCGAATCCAAGACACACTAAGTCTCCTTGCCCTGCCACTGCCTCCCTCACCTCCTGTAATTGGGGGCCGTGACAGTCACACAGGGCATTCCTAAATAATTATAGCTAATATTTAGAGAGCACCCACTGTGTCAGATGCTGTGTAAGAACTTTATAAATATTATCTCATGGATGTGTGTGGGGGGTGGGGAGTGGATTTGAAGGAAAAGCTCTCATGCCTTTTAACATGGATGCTGTTATTTTATCCATTTTAGGTGAAGAAATTGAGGCTCAGAGAGGTTAAGTAACTTGCCAAGATCACAGAGCTAGGAACAGACAAATGCCAGTATTTGAACCAAAGACCATGCTCTTACCCAGTACCCCACATTTCATAAAGAACTGAGATCTCTAAAGCAGAACTGAGGATGGCATTGGGGCGGCCTGAGTCTAGCCCTTCCATTCCCACCCTGGCCCTGCAGAGGCCTGATGTACTTATGAGCATCTGCCCTGGGCAGCAGCCCTGGGATGAGCTTCTTGGAGAATCCCAAGGCTCTACATTGAGGAAAGGTCCCAGCTGGCCTCCCCTCCCCAGTCTGGCTCAGCTGGAGAGACAGGAAAGTGGGGTGGCCTCCCTCCTGGCCAGACCCCATGTATGGACCCTTGTCATGGCTGGCAGACTTGAATGACTTTCTTTATCCTCTCTTCTCTTCCCTACTTCCCCCACTGCCAGCTGTGGCCATTTAATAAAATTAGCTTAATGCTTGTTCCTTCCCTGTGGGGTCTGGAGATTGAAATCTGCGGGTCCCCACAAACCCAATAAAACCCCTGGCAAGTCTGGCTGGAATGAGAGTCGCGGTGGGAAGAGTGATTAGAGTAGAAGGCACTCCTCCTGCCCCACCGGTGCTGCCCACAGTGCCCTGTGATTCTTTAATGGCCACACTGGCCTGGAGTTACCCAGGCACCACAACTGAGGGGCTCCCCACCCCTCCCCAGAGGCCACAGGGACTGGTCCAAGACCTCTGTTACAATGAAAAGCATGTTCCTCATTTCTGTAGTGAGTGACTGGCTGGCCAGCTGGCCTGCTTTTTTTCTGGTGACTTGACAATCCTCGTGTCAGTTGGAGAGATGGGACTAAAATTTCCATTTTGCAGATGAGGAAATCATAGTCTGAAGAAAATTCGTGACTTGCTCATGGTCATGCAGTAAGTTTGTGGCACAGCTGGTACTGGACTGAAGCCAAGGACTTTTTCTACCTTTGCAGGGCACTAGGAGTGTCCTGTAGCACCAGCTGCCAGCTGCTTGTCACTCAGGCAACATCCCAGCTTCAGGAGAACCTATTGGGGAAGTATCTCCCCCATCAAACAAGGGGTCCCCAAGGGCAAAGTTGTTTTTTCCCTCAGACTTGGGACACTCTAGGGCAAGAATTGTGTCTTTACTATCAGATTGGGAAGCTTCCTGAAGGGAAGACCTGTGTCTCCTCCATCAGACTAGGGGGGCCTCGAAGAATGTACTTTCTCCTCAAATTGTCAGCTCCTTGAGGGTAGGGTATCTCCACTGAGACCAGGGATTTGGGGATTTATCGATGCAGAGACTGTGGCTCCCATTAGTGGTTCTGAGGGTAGATACTGTGCTTTTTCTATTAAGTTAGGTCTTTCTGAGAGCAGGGGACAGTCTCTACCCTTGGACTGGGGGTTCCCTGAAGGAGAGACTCTGTCTTCTTATCCAACTGGGGCCTCTCTGAGAGAGAGGCTGTGTCTCCCCTTTGGACTGGGGGCTCCCTGAAAGCAGGGCATGTATCTCCCCTCCTCCTCAGTCAGGGGCTTTTCTGGCACAGGAACATTCCAGGGGGCAGAGCTGGGTGGGTGGTAGAAAGGAGGCTGGACAGCAGAATGGCAGGTCCACTCTGGAGGAAGGAAGCAACAAGCCTCCCCAGGCTGCCTCCCCTTTAGAAAGATGTGTGATGAATTAGTGAATAATGTCCCTGCCAGGAGGGGTATGAGGACGGAGGTGCCCCTGGAGCTCACCCTCATGGGAAATGCCAGGCCATTCTGTGCCCAGGCAGCTGCCAGCCCTAGGGGCTGGTGCTGTCCTGGTTTCTGGGGTTATGGGGACCGGAGAGGGCAGCAGGGCCCACCACTGGGGGCTGCCCTAATTGGATGACTTTGCAGGAAGGCCAGGCAGGTGTGCTTGGCTTTCCACTTCAGCTTGCTACAAACACATCTGCTGTGGTGAGGTCTGAGGGTTAATTGCCTCCTGCCTCACTCCTAGTAACCAATATTTCATTTACTGCTTGGAGGGGAGCTGCCCAGAGAATCAATCCTGGACAAGCATCCAGGAGACAGGGGAGCTGGGGAGGCACAGGAGCTGTTTCCTGGAGGAGCTCTGAGCACCAGAGGAGGAGCAAAAACACAGAGAAGGTGGCCAGTTGCTCAGAGCTACTCTGGGCCTCACCTGAGTTCTGCTGAACCTGCCAACAGGACCCCCAAGGGCTAGCAGAAAATTCCAGCGGTTCAGAGGCTGCACTACCCCAGCTAGCTGTGTTGTTTCTCATGTCCCGGTTCTTTCTGCATTTATTTATCTGGATGCCCCCCAGATAAAGCTGTAGCAGGTTAGATGCTGTTAATAAGGTTATTTTCACAAGTGATGAAGGTATATTTGAAGAGTGGAATTGGAGGTGTGAGTTCCTTGCTCCCTTCCAGGTAACCTTAAAATCCCACAAATGAGGTGATAATAAAGTGGAAGTGAAAAGTCTACACACGTTCGGAACTGGAAGGGGGTGGAGGGGTTACTGAGAGGTGGCAGCTGGGGGCTGGAGGAGAAAGGGACCACCAACCCCACGCTTTCCATGTCCTTCTCATCTGCCCCGTCTGCCAAAATTGAGAATCAAAGTTGCCCACAGAATGGGCAACTCCCATTATGCAGCTGGAAAAACTAAGACCCAGAGAGGAGCCCTGGTTTGCTCAGGTTGGTTCAGGGCGGAGCTAGAACCAGAGACAGCAGGACCTAGTAGACATACAGGAAGTGGAGAGGGAAGAACCTGGTTCAAGTCCTGACCATACTCAGTCCTTCAGGAAAAGACACATCACCTCTCTGAGTCTTAATTTCCCCATCCGTAAAATGGGGCTAGATAATAAAATTATCTACTTGAAGGGCTTGTGAGGCTACAGATGACAACCTGTTTTGTAAGTTATAAAGCAAACTGCAAATACATTATTATTATTACAACTCAAGTCTCCTGAGCCCCATGATTTAAGTGATTGCACTTCCCAATGCCTGGGATGGAGATGATCATCATCAAAGAAGACGAAGACACCTGGATTTTTCTCCTACCCTGGGAACCCCAAGGTGAGTGTGGGGTACTAGGGAAAGGCTTGGTTTGGGATACCCAGGATATGGAGCTAAGTATTGAGAATGGAGCACCTTGAGTCCTCTGGTGTCCAATGTGGATTCCCCCACACCTCTGCTCTGTGGCCTCCAATTTGGGGTTGAGAGCACAAGGATACCCCCGAGGCCCTGGCCCACCCATCTGTTCCTATCTCAACTTGCTCTGCTTGTTTCAACAAACATTACTGAACACCTCCTGTGGGCAAGACCCTAGCTTGGTGCAAGCATCCACAGAGGGATAAGAAACCACCCAGAGATTCAGGATACCTGCAGGGATCATACAGATACATCCAGGACACAGTGGTATTAAAGGGCAGGGAAGGCTTCACAAACTGTTAGCAGGGGTTACCTCTGAGGGAGCTGTACTAAGTGGGGCTTATATCCTTTACTTGTATGTTTGGAAGTATTTTACAACAAGCATATATTCCTCCAAAATCTAAGCCTCTGCCCCTGGAGTTGTTGCTGAAGCTGCCCTTTGGGGGATGTTGGTGAGGGGTAGAACCGAGGCAGCTGGGGGATTTCTCTCCTCTTGTCCAGGGACTTGGGAAATACTGAAACTGGAGGAACAATATATACTGTCTCATCTCTGTATCAACAGCAAAGTAGCTTATATATCATGTACTGTTCTAAGAATTTTGCATTTATTCATTCATTTAAGCCTCACAATGATCCTACAAGGTAGTTACAATCATCATCCACATTTTTTCTTTTTTATTCTTCTTTTTTATTTTTATTTTTTAGAGACAGGGTCTCACTCTGTTGCCCAGACTGGAGTGCAGTGGTGCAATCACAACTCACTGCAACCTCCAACTCCTGGGCTCAAGCGATCCTCCTGGCTCAGCCTCCCGAGTAGCTGGGACTATAGGCAAGCACCACCATGTGTGGCTAATTTTTTAATTTTTTGTAGAGACAGTATCTTGCTATGTTGCTCAGGCTGGTCTCAAGCTCCTGGCCTCAAGTGATCCTCCCACCTCAGCCTCCCAAAGTGCTGGGATTACAGGCATGAGCCACTGTGCCCAGCCTCATCCCCACTTTCTGGATGAGAAAACAGGCATGGAGAGGTGAATTAACTTGCCCAAGGTCACATGGCTTACCTTTTTTGGGCACAGACCTCTTGACTGGCCATTCCCTATTTCTGTCCCTCAAGGAGGGGAAGGGTTGAATCTCACGCCCTCCCAGTCAGAGCAGTCTTTCCTTCCCTAAGCCACCCAGCACCCCTTGTCATGACGCCTGTTGCCTGGGCAGCTTGTGCAGGGGGTGGGGCTCCTGCCTCTTCCCAGATGGTGAAGGTCTCCTTCCCAGGCCCTCAAGGCACAGGCCCCCTTGCTCCCTGACTGAGGAGCACCAGCCTGGACTAGGAAAACTGGCTAGGCTGGGAGAGTTACAGACCTCTCTCTGCCTGACCAGAGCCATATGAACACCTGTTCACTATTAAAGTCCAGGCCTATTGCCTGCTCTTCCTCGAAGCCTTCCTGGACTTCCCCAGCAGGTATATGCCTGTCTCTAAGGCCAGACTGACAGCATCTTCCAAGTAGGACAATGTCTCACTCAGTACATAACACTATGCCTGCCACATAATAACCATCCTGCCACAATAGCAGCTATTTCAAACATCTCTCACTCTCCTTAAACTTTCACCTTTCCCTGCTGTGACGGACGCTGTGATGCGCTGCCCAGGTCTCCTTCAGGACCAAAAGATCTATTCCCCCAGCTGCTGGGAATGTTGCCAGCAGATGGCTCTCAGCCACCAGCCCCCTTTCAGGGATTTCCTCTGCTGGTGTGAGCTGCCTTGCTCAACGTCCTGCCCCTTCTCAGGGCAGCCTGCTTCCCATGACTGATCAGCATGGGGGTTTAACTCCCTGGGCCCCCAGCCCCTACTCAGGACAACTCTGAAGTGTCTTCCCAGCTTCAGAGTTCCCAGCTGAACTTCTCCTTCTGCCCAATCCTGCTTCCTTCTCTTCTGTTCCACAGATGTTAATTCCAAGAGCACTCCCCTATAAAGTTCCTGTACACTGATCTCTTTCCCAGTCTGCTCCAGAGTACCCAGCATGCAATACCTACCCCAGGCTTATTCATTCACTGATGCTTTCAGCCAGTATTTATTGCATACCTGTTATGTGTCAGGCCCAGTAGCAAGGGCAGGAGATAGAGCATAAAGCTAACTGTCCAATGGGTAAGCACATCTCCTACCTCACAGAGAAGCCAGAAGTCTCCAGAGGGAGATTCCATCAACTTTCCACCATAAAATCCACAAACTTCTGTGCCCCTCCTCTCCTCCTTTTTTTTTTTTTTTTTTGAGACAGGGTCTCACTCTGTCACCCTGGCTAGAGTGCAGTGGTGTGATCATAGCCCACCGCAACCTCGAACTCCTGGGCTCAAGAGATGTTCCTGCCTCAGCCTCCCGAGTACCTGGGACTACAGGTGCGCACCACCATGTGCAACTAATTTTTTTATATTTTTAGTCGAGATGGGGTCTTGCTCTTGCTCAGGCTGGTCTCAAACTCCTAACCTCAAGTGATCCTCCCACCTCAGCCTCCCAGAGTGCTAGGATTACTGTCCTCCTCCTTTCTTGCCTCCATGGAAGATGCTCTGCATCCTGTGCTCTCCCATCAGGGCAACCTACCTATCCTTGTTTGCCCAGGGCTGCCCCAGTTCTAAACTGAAAGTCCCGCGTCTGTGAAACCCCTCAGTCCCAGGCAGGCAGATTGGGATGGTTGATTACTCTACCTCCCACGATGATCACACCTCTCTATTAATCTTCAGCTGCTCACTCTATATCAGCTCCTTCCCATCGTCACTTAAATCTCTCCTATCCTTAAAAATCCTCCCTTGACCCCTCACTCACTGTAGCTGCTACCCCATTTTTCTGCTCCCCTTGGCAGGCAAATGCCTTAAAAGAGTTGTTACTACTCCCTCAAGTCCCGCTCTCATCTAGCTGCTGCCTCCCCTCTGAAACTGCTCCTGTCAAGGTCCTACCTACTTGTTGATAAACTAGTGGGCACTTTTCAGTCCTCATCATGTTTGGCTTCTGTGCTAGACCAGACTTCAAAGTTTGGCCTGGGTTTAAGATGGCAAGAATGGTGTCTTAGACTTGATTCAAGGACATTTTAAAATTGGTCTATATCTGAAGTAGCAAATGCCACACCTCAGTGCAAAGGATGTACAGTGATAAGGGAGGATGTGCCTCCCCTCTGCTTCCTTTGAGCACCTAGGGTCCTGGAAATCACAGATAGTACGATGTCCACACACCTCACAAAAGCACAGAGCCCGCTTTCATAACCCCAATCACATCAGCCCAGAATCACCTTCTGTCTCCACACAAGGGAAAAATTCTGAACCCAGCCCTTGGGTCAGGGTTCTAGGCCTTGAAATTCTTCTTGGGCCAGTTCCAAACCAATCTACCCTTATCAGCGTCTGTGACGTAGGGCCCAGGAGTTGTCCATTTGTGTCCACTATGGTGGGCCTGGCCAGGCCCTCCCACGGCCTCTCAGCATCATTCAGCAAGGTTGACTCTCTCACCTGTGAGATTCTCTTCCCTGGTCTTCTGAGATCCAGCCTCTTTGGCCAGGCTAGCTCCCAACCCTCCTTCAGACCTCAGCTAGCATCCCACTCCCCCAGTCCCCATGCCCCTGCATGTTCTCATTATAGCCCGTATCTTGCGTCGTTGTTTGTACTTAATTGTCTCATTTCTCCCATAGACTGCAAGCTCCATGAGGGTAGGATGAGGGTGTTTATCACTCACCACCCTATCCTCTGAGCCCACCTGCCTCAGATTAGTAAACAGTTCTTGAGTGAATGAGTATGAGAATACTCATTACCATTTCACTGAATGTCTGCAAGGTGCTTCACCTATGTTATTTCTAATCTTTGTAACAAGCTAAGTATTATTTTATTCCCTATTTTATAACTTCAGAAACTGAGGCTCTGAGAAGCTAAGTGACCTGCCCAAGATTATCCAGCAAGTAAGTGCCCCCTTTCTACTGCCCAGAGCAGGGCCTGCCTCTGCCCCTCGCTTCATTCTGGCTCACCTCACCTCCAGCTAATTGTCTGATCCAGAATAGGACCAAGGCAAGACCTGACTTATAGGACACGAGAGGCACCTGCTCCCCTGATGGCTCCTGGGCAGCCCAAACCTCTGTTAAAATACACATCCCTGTAAGGGGGAGGGGACCCTTATGCTGTAAACCATCCTTTAACAGTTTTATTTCTCATGGTTAGTGGAGATAGCAAGAGTACCCCAGATTTTCTTGTAGCTTTACAATGACAGCACCTTTGCATAGTTTTCTTGTTTTAACCTCACCAAACTGGCAGTGCTATTCTATTGCATAGAGGGCAATTGAAGTCCAGGGAGGTGAATAGAGTTTGGGCTGAGTCAACCAGGTATTAAATAGTGACTCTATTAGCCTGATGGCAGGTCCGATGAGGGAATTTTGCCTTCTCTGTCCTATGTGCCCAAATCTGTCCACAGTCCCAGTGTGGGGACAGATCAGGTGTAGTGAAAGTGGTGAGCCAGTGGCTCCTTGCACAGCCTTCACCTGTTTGGTCCTAAATCAAATCCATAGAAAACTATTCCCTTACCTATGCTGGAGCTTTGGAGGCTTTCATATCCATGCTCTCCTAGGTAAGTAGGAAGGGCAGGATATTTGCCCTATTTTATAGATGAGGAAACTGACACTCAGCTAAAGTGACTCCCACAGTCTCAGCACTAGTTAGTGATTGGGCCAGGACTGGCAACTCTTGGACACCCACGACCTCCGGTGTTGGAGATCAACATGAGGTTGGCCCACCAGAGTCCAGGCAGTGGGCAGCTGTTGAGGAAAGAGGCAGCACAGCCCATAGGTGCCATGCAAGGCCGACCCTCATATACAACATTCAGTCATGATGCTCCTGACACTGTGAAAGCCAAGCAGATGGAATTGCCTCTCTCTCTGTCTCCCCGGCAAAAGTGTAGTGGTGTCATCATAGCTCACTGCAACCTCAAACTCCTGCCTCAAGCGATCCTCCCGCCTCAGCCTCCCGAGCTGCTGGGACTACAGGCGTGCACCACGACGCCCAGCTAATGTTTTTTATTTTTAGTAGAGACAGGGTCTCACTCTTGCTCAAGCTGGTCTTGCACTCCTGAGCTCAAGCGATCCTCCCGCCTCGGCCTTCCAGAGTGCTGGGATTACAGACGTGAGCTACCGCTCCCGGCCGGAATTGCCATTCTTGACGTCCGCCGGCTTTGCCACATCAAGGAGCTCCTTGAAGTTCATTCTTGGGATGGGCCCAGAGCGGGAAGAGACGCTGGACAGTGGCTGAGAATCCCCTCTGATAAACGGATGCCGACTTAGCCCAAGAAAAAGCAGGCTTAAAAACCTGCTGGATGTCTGGTTGCTGCAATTAGTGATGAGCCCGGCCCCAGGGACCACAGAGACGGGCCGTGGACCCGCGTATCCCAACCCTGTACTGGTTTCTGCCGACCGCGCTGGTCTGGCAGTCTCGGAGACGCTGCCTCGGAACCATCCAGCAATGGGAAATGCGCAAGCGCACTGTCAACAGCGCCGGCTGCACTTTGTAACTTAGGAAACAGCCAATCAGCGATCCAGGCGGTGACCAATGGGAAGCGCGGACCAGCCAGCCCGGCTAATTTGAACGCGTGGCGCCGGGTGGAGGTTGGCGCGGGCGCGGGCGGGGGAGGGTGTGGGGCGCGCGCTCCTGTGGTCTGGGGCTCCGGTCTGTGGCGGAGGGACCCGCGAGCGAACGGCGACACCAGCGGTGGGGAACCGACGAAGGGTAAGCCCTGGCCTACGGCGGAGCCGACCCCATGGACTCCTGCGCTCCGGTCTCGGACGAGCTGACCCTGTTGCTCGGGGCGGAAGCCTGAGCCAGGCCTTTTTTGTGCTTGAAGGTGCAGCGCCGAGACCGAGCAGGTTCTGGGTGGTCCTCTCTGAACTGGGCGAGAAGCTGGGCGCTTCCTTACACATCTGTACGGGAGATGGGGACCCTCTGCTCATGCGTGCAGGACCTACACTGGGACTGCACATCTGTACTGAGGCCTGGCCTTCTGTACATTGGCTCTGTGAAAAGTCCTTGCGCTTATGTGTGAGGAAGTGTCCTCCTGCACACTAGAACTGGAGACCTGAGACCCCCCTGCACATGACTATGGAGTAGCTAAGCCTCCCTCCACTCATCTTTATAGAACTGATTGCAGAGCTCTACGTGCCCATGGCTGTAACTTAGGCACTCAGTAAATATTTGACTGAATGAAAGAACTTCTTTATGACAGAAAGCCAGGCCTCTGCTACTGTTCCTAAGATGTTTCTCCTCTTAGCTTTGACACTTTAGGGTACTGAAGTGACATGGAAAAGATGAAACCGAGTCTGTGCTTAGGGAATTTAATTGAAGACACTGGGTCTTCTGGCATCATGGGAAAATGCCATATGTCATATAATTCTAATAGTGATGGCTAATGTTTACTGAGCATTTAACAAGTTTGAATGGACTCATTTAATCTTCACAACCCTATGGGGTAGATACTAATATTATTTACAATTTACAGGTTGGGAAACTGAGGCACAGAGAAGTTAAACCTAGCTCAGAGGAGAACATCTACAACATTTTCCTGAACGAGCTTCTCCTCAATGTTATGTTGCTTTCTCCAATCTTCTCCCTATTCTATTTTTTCTGCCATCACTGCATCCTGTGCTTCAACAACTATAGAGGCATCCAGTCCTTCCCTGCCTGTTTCATTACTGAATTCCCCCACCCCCAGAGAGTTATCTTAAATGTTGGTCTTTATGTTATCCGACCCAGCTTCATTTATATCTTTTTTAAAAAGTATACAAATAGCATATTTTTATAAGCATTTATAATTTTTTTGTTCTACCTGGCCACAAAGCAAATCTAAACAATTATCAGAGTATTATACAAACCATATTCTCTTTCCACAAGCAATTGAGTTATAAATACCAATGAAAAAGAAAATTAAAGCAAATCCACATTTGGAAATTAAAAAATATATATACTTAAATAGGAAATCATAATTGTAATTAAAAGATAATTAGCATGGAAGAATGATAAAAATCTTATTTATAAAACCTGTAGGATGCAGTTAAAGCAATACTTAGAGGGTAATTTATAATCTTAAATGCTTACATGAGAACATTTGATTAAAAAGCTGAAAATGAGGCAAATATCTAACTTTAATGAGATAGAACAGAACAACAGAATATGTATGTAGAATACAAAGGAAGAAATTAATGAAATAGAATTTTACTATATAATGGAGAGGATTAAATTAGCCAAAAGCTGTATCTTTGAAAAGACTAATAAAAAAGCCAAAGCTCTGGCAATATTGCTAAAGAAACAAAGAAAGGGTCTGGGTATGGTGGCTCACACCTATAATCCCAGCACTTTGGAAGCTGAGGTGGGAGGATCACTTGAGGCCAGGAGTTTGAGACTAGCCTGAGCAACATAGTGAAACTCCATCTCTACAAAAAATAGAGAAATCAGTGGGTGCACACCTGTAGTCCCAGCTACTCGGGAGGCTGAGGCAAGAGGATTGCTTGAGCCCAGGAGTTTGAGGCTGCAGTGAGCTATTATTGTGCCACTGCAATCCAGCCTGAGCGACAGAGAGAGACCCTGTCTCTAAAAAAAAAGGAAAAAAAGAAAAAGAAAAAAAAGCTGTGGAGATTAGTGTTCATTTACCATGGAAGATGAAAGATTTTGCTTTTTCTTTTTTCTGAGTGGAGGCTGTAACCAGTGTAGCCAGCATTTGGTTAAGCTCACACCCATCTCTCAGGGCCAGTGGGCTAGAGGCTTGGTGGACTCTAAGAGTGAGCAAAACTGCTTTCAACTTCCTGGGCCCTTGACGGTCCTGTGGATCCACAGAGTTCAAAATATCAAATTACTACTTAATAGGATTAATTTAGATAGAGCGAGACTCTGTATTAAAAAAAAAGGAAACACAAAAAATGATCTTAAGAATGAAAATAGCAACATAACTTCAGTTAGAGATTAAAAAGAGAGAAACTTCAATGGAACATCCTTTTTGACAATGCTTTTGGAAATTTTTATAGGAAAAAACAACTTACCAAAACTGACTCAAGAAGTTATGGAAATTTTGAATAGACCTAGGACTATTCCATTGAGGAATTTAGTTTTCCGTTGAGGAAATTGAATTGGTTTAACTCTACCTTCACATACATCAAAATCCCCCACCAGATTCCACCAGAAACTTACAGGCAATTGGAAAAGATGATTCTAATCTTATACAAACTCTCCCTAAACAGGACGTGACTGTGGCTGGCTGAGAATCCCAAAGATCTTATTAAAGAATCATCTCCCTTGTACTTTGGGCTGAAATGCTCTTTCCAACCAAGGATCAAAGTGAACTTGAGCTGTTTGCTGGAGTATTAGGTAGAAACCCCACTTTTCTTTGCTGAATGACCTTGGTAATTATGACCCATCAGTGGGACCTAGTCTTTACTGGGAAAACATTCATCTATTCATATCCCCCAGGAAAAGCCCCTGTCCTTATCCCTCTTAATATATCCCTAGAGTTTGGTTGAATTTTCTAGAATATCTGTAACCCCTGCATTCCAAAAATTCCATCCCTATCCTCGGTAACCTGGCTCAAAAGAGAAATGAAAAACCACGGAAAGAAGTCGGGGGAAATACAAGGGGTACAATGGCTCCTACCTGTAGTCCCAGCTACTTGGGAGGCAGAGGCAGGAGGATTGCTTGAGCTCAGGAGTTCAGGGCCAACCTGGTCAACAGAGTGAGACCACATCTCCAAAAAAATTAAAAAATAAATATTTGGAGTTATTATCTGGTTAACATTAGGAAATCTATTGTGTCACCCTCTACGTTAGCAGAGTGAAGGAGAAATACTGTTGTGATCATTTCAGGAGGTGCCAAAAAGCATTTGATAAAATTCAACAGCCTTTCCTGCATTCCTACTGGGCAGCAGAGGAGGTGAACTAAATATAGAAGAGCTAAAAATAGGAAGTAACTGTCATTATTTGCAAACTATATTATCATTTAATTGAAAGACCTAAGAGAATCAATGATAATCTATTAGAACCAATAAGGGAATTCAGCAATGTAGCCAGATACAAGATCTGCATATGGAAATCAGTAGCTTTCATATATTCTGGCAAAAATGAATTTGAAAATATAATTTTAAAAGGAGCCTATTCACAATATAACAAAGACTATATAATAACTAGTAATAAACCTATTAAGAAATATATAATACCCATGTGGGGCAAATTATAAAATTTTACTGAAGATTATAAAGTTGTGAATAAATGGAAAGAGATACCAGTTTCTAGATGGGAAGACATGATATTGTAAAGATGCTAATTCTCCTCATATTAATCTATAAATTCAAAATAATCCAAATTAAAATCTTAGCAGGATTTTTCATAGAACTTTATAAGTTGATTCTAAAATCATACGTAAGACAAGATGCTAAAGCGTAGCCAGGAAAAGGAGAAACGAGGGGGATATTATAGAACTACGATATCTACAGCAGTGAGGCGCTGCAGGTGGGAGGGACGTATCCGTGAAACAGAATGGAAAGTCCAGAGACAAATTCATGTTTCTATGAGAATTTAGTTATGTCAAATTTGGCATTTCAGGCCAGGTGTGGTGGCTCACACCTATAATCCTAGCACTCTGGGAGGCAGAGGCAGGAGGATCACTTGAGGCCAGGAGTTTGAGGTTGGAGTGAGCTATAATAATGCCACTGCACTCTAGCCAGGGCAACAGAGGGAGACCCTGTCTCAAAAAGAATTGGTATTTCAAATTGGTGGAGAAAGAATGCACTATTCACTAAATGACCTTGAGATAACTGCTTACCAATTCTAAAGAAAAGATATTTAGAAAACTCCTCACACTGTTCACAAAAAATAAATTCCATCTTGACGAAGGCCTAAATGTAAGGAAGAAAAAGTATTAGACGGGAATATAAGAAAAATGTTTATTACCTTGGGGAAGGAATATCTTCGTAATTAATTTGTTTTTTGGAGGCAGAGTCGCGCTCTGTCACTGCAGCTAGAGTGTAGTGGCATCATCATAGCTCACTCTAACCTCAAACTCCTGGGCTCAAGCGATCCTCCTGCCTCAGCTGCCTGAGTAGCTGGGACTACAGGTGCACACCACCACACCCGGCTAATTTTTTCTATTTTTAGTAGAAATGGGGTCTCACTCTTGCTCAGGTTGGTCTCGAACTCCTGAGTTCAAGCAATCCTCCCTCCTCAGCCTTCCAAAGTGCTGGGATTATAGGTGTGAGCCACCACACCCGGCCATGTTTGACCATTTAAATGTTGAAAACTTCATTATGGCCAGGGTAGGATTTTTTTTCAAGAATGCATGGTTGGTTTGATACCAGGAATAATGTCAAATAACTTACCACATCAACAAAATAAGGGAGGAAAAAACCCATAAATATATCAGGAGATACCGGAAGAGCATTAGATAAAATTCCAGATTTTGCTAATAACAACTATGAGTAAAATAAGAATGGAAATTACTAACATGATAAAGACTATTTGTCCAAAACTAATTTCTAAATAGTGAAGCACTAAAGCCATTTCCTTTAAAGTCAGGAACAACACAGGGATGCCCATTATCATCATTATTATTCAACATTGTTTTAGAAGTTCTAGAGACTGCAATAGACAAGAAATGAAATATTTGGTATAAATGTGAAGAAGAGAAGCTAAGTTTTTTTCTCTTCTGATACATAATTGTATACTTAGACAACCTAATAAGCCCTAATCAAAACAACTGGAATTACTAAGAGTTTGAGGGGGGTGGATATAGGACAAATATATAAAAATCAATTATGTTTCCCCATCCTAGCAATTACCAGCTGGAAATGGAAATGAGGGAAGATGTTCCATTCATAAGAGCAATTAAGTCCATAAAATACCTGGGAATTATATCAAAAGAACAATTATAGAACCTAACTGAAGAGATAGAAAACTATAAAATCTTATTGAGGGACATAAAAAATATCTGAACAAATAGAAAGGCAATAGCCACAGTCTTGCCTGAAAAGGTTTAATATAATAAAATAAATATGTAAACTTGATGCAAATCCAATTATAATCCCAATAGGGTTTTTTTGAGGAGAGAGGGGGGTGCTGGGTTGGGGGTAGAATTGATAAAATTTTCTTAAAGTCAAATAACATAATCAATGCCTGCAAATAATCAAGAAAGTTATGAGAAAGAAGGACTGGTGAAGTGGTTCTTGCTTTACTAGATATAAAGCATACTGCAAAGTAATACAGTGGAAACAATGTGGTATTGGCACAAGAGTAGACAAATAGATTAGAGGAACATGATAGAGGAACAGTAATAGACCTCTGAAAATATAGTCATTTGAATAGGGCAGAGGTATTTCAGGTGAGAAAGAGATATTTATTAATAACTGGTACTGGCACCAATATTATTACTCTCTTGAGGTATAAAATGGAGATCGGCCTTTGGGAAGGGGGCAGAGGTGGCCCTTGAATGCTGAGGGGGCACTTGGTCAGGCCTAGGGTTGGATTGGTCCTCATTTCCATCATGTCTCTGCCCAGGTGTTGCCATGGTGATGGCAGTGGAGGACAGCATGGTGCAGGTGGTGGTGCGGGTTCGGCCCCCCACCCCTCGGGAGTTGGACAGTCAACGTCGGCCTGTGGTTCAGGTGGTGGACGAGCGGGTGCTGGTGTTTAACCCCGAGGAGCCCGATGGAGGGTTCCCTGGCCTAAAATGGGGCGGCACCCACGATGGCCCCAAAAGGAAGGGCAAAGACCTGATGTTTGTCTTTGACCGGGTCTTTGGTGAGGCAGCCACCCAACAGGATGTGTTCCAGCACACCACCCACGGCATCCTGGATGGCTTCCTCCAGGGCTACAACTGCTCAGGTGAGAACCTGCGCCCTGCTTGGTAGTGGCCTTGCCTCCTGCCTCCTCCTAAGGGAAGGGTTTCATGTGTCTTCTGACACATGCTCACCTCCCCTCAAGCTGGGCATGACTTGAGGAGCACTCTGGCCCTTTCATTCTCTGTGGTGCCCCCATTCATTCAGTCTGCTCTGTGTGAGGCTCTACAAGCTCTGGGATACAGTAGCAAATCAGACAGACCCATATGCTTCCTTCCTCCTGATGCTTACAGTCTGGGGCGGGGCAGACGCTAATCACAAAATCACAAGTGTGTGGTTATAAATGGAGGTGAGTGACATGAGGGAAAGAATTGTGGACCTTCAGCAGAGGAAGGTACCCAGACTGGAGAAGGAGGGGCCAGCCCCAGCGTAACGGGGGTCCCATTGCCCTCAAACCTACTGGCCTGTGGGGAGCCAGGACAGACATGGAGAACACAGACGCTGCAGTGGGAACACGGGGTGCGGGTGGTAGGAGCAGCAGACGGGTGGACATGGAAGGCAAAGGAAAGGGGCTTGAGCCGGAAGGAAGGCGGAGCTGGGCAGAAGTGCACTGGGGGCCACCCTGGGGAGGCAGATCTGACCCTGCTGCCACCCTCCTCCCTACTCTGTCCTCTGCAGTGTTTGCCTACGGGGCCACAGGGGCCGGGAAGACACACACCATGCTGGGAAGGGAGGGGGACCCCGGCATCATGTACCTGACCACCGTGGAGCTATACAGGCGTCTTGAGGCCCTCCAGGAGGAGAAGCACTTCGAGGTGCTCATTAGCTACCAGGAGGTAGGGCTGTTCCCTCCCCTGGTCCTCACAACCTGAGGGGGAAAGTGAGCAGGTGGGGAGGGGGAGTGGTGGGCCTGAGTAGGTAATGGAGACCTGGGGCCCGATGAGAGTCCAGGGCCCCAGATACAGCCTCTTGAGAGATTGCATGAGAACAGAACTGCCCACTCTGCTCTCGTTACTACTAACATCGTCCCTGTCTCTCGAAGTGCCGCTGATGGCCTGGTGTCTCCACACATGCAGCCTCTAGGGAGACAGGTTTCCTGCTGGGCCCTCTCCTTCCCCCTTCCTTTCTCTGCAGGTGTACAATGAGCAGATCCACGACCTCCTGGAGCCCAAGGGGCCCCTTGCCATCCGTGAGGACCCTGACAAGGGGGTGGTGGTGCAAGGACTTTCTTTCCACCAGGTATGGGGCTGGGCTCAGGTGGGATAAGCAGCCCCTTTGGTCCTCTGGGGTTCCCTCACAGACCATTCCAGGATGCCCTTGACCCTGTGGTGGTGGCAGGGTGACAAGGGGGGGTGACATTGGTTCTGAAGAGCAGCCCTTCCTGTCAGGGGAAAAGCCCTGGTGAGGGAGACCTTAGCCCCCTTCCTGGGCATCTCCTCTGTAGCCAGCCTCAGCTGAGCAGCTGCTGGAGATGCTAACCAGGGGGAACCGGAACCGCACACAGCACCCCACTGACGCCAATGCCGCATCCTCCCGCTCCCATGCCATCTTCCAGGTGAGGGGGTCATGGGTCAGAGCCTAAAGCCAGGGCTCCTGAGGCCTGGCTCCCCCTCACCTCTGCCACCTGCCCCAGATCTTCGTGAAGCAGCAGGACCGGGTTCCAGGACTGACCCAGGCTGTTCAGGTGGCCAAGATGAGCCTGATTGACCTGGCTGGCTCAGAGCGGGCATCCAGCACCCATGCGAAGGGAGAGCGGCTGCGGGAGGGTGCCAACATCAACCGCTCTCTGCTGGCCCTCATCAACGTCCTCAATGCCTTGGCTGACGCAAAGGTAAGGCAGCGCTGACCAGCGTCCTCCCCAGGACAGCGACTGAGTGCCCAAACCCTGGGCAAAAGGCCACCAGGCCCCAGCCTGGGTCACCCTTGTCCAGCTACCTCACCCCACACCTGCTCGCTGCCCCCCAGGGCCGCAAGACTCACGTGCCCTACCGGGACAGCAAACTGACCCGCCTGCTCAAAGACTCCCTTGGGGGCAACTGCCGCACAGTGATGATTGCTGCCGTCAGCCCCTCCAGCCTGGCCTACGAGGACACGTACAACACCCTCAAGTATGCTGACCGGGCCAAGGAGATCAGGCTCTCGGTGCGTGCCAGCCAGGGAGGGCCAGCCTAGGCATGGGGGAAGCCGTAGCCCGGAGTGGGAAGAGACAGACCCAGAGAGCTCCCTCAGATCCCCAAGGCAGAGGAAAGAAGTTCCCTAGGCTCTGTCTTCTGGGAGATTCTCTGTGATAGAAGCCATGTAGTCCCCATCCTTGGGTGGGAAGACGCCAGCTGGGGAGAGACAGGATGGTCTCCAAAACCGAGGGGGGGCAACAGGGGAGGGGTAGCCGATATGGTTTCTGCCACATCTGCTTGGCCTCCCCCTCCCTGCTTCCTCCAGGGAGCCCTGGCTCTCCTGGGGCCACTGTGGAAAAGCCCATGCCTGGCCCGAATGTCTTGGTCAGGGAGTCAGGGTTTTGGGTTCAAAGGCAATCTTCTGCCTCTTGCTGTGGTCTCAGGCATGTTCCTAACCTCCTGTGGTGTGTTTCCCTACTTGTGAGGGCGAGTCACAGTAATGTGAGATACCTAGTGCAGAGCCCGGCCATCGAGGTGGTTGATAAAACCTGCTTCAAATGAACAAACAAATCTCTCCCCTGTGTCCCATCTCAGCTGAAGAGCAACATGATCAGCTTGGACTGTCACATCAGCCAGTATGCCACCATCTGCCAGCAGCTCCAGGCTGAGGTGAGGAGCTCGTCTGGGGAGCAGGCTCAGGGGCAGAGAGCGAGGGACAAGAACTCTGGGATGCAGCCAGAGCTCTAGGCCAGCCCCTTGGCTCCTATGCTCAGCCGGGGCTCTGAGAGGCTGGGCTGCTCCTGTTCCAGGTAGCTGCTCTGAGGAAGAAGCTCCAGGTGTATGAGGCAGGAGCCCGGTCCCCACATCAGGACTTCCTAGGGTCCCCCAAATCAGGCCCGCCACAACAACAGTGAGTTCTACCACCCATGCCTGCCCCCACCTTTCAGCTTGGCCAGGACGGAGAGCCAGCACCCCCTTCCCCAGCTTCTGCTCTAACGCCTAGGGTCAGGGGTTCCCACGTAGTGCCCAGCAACCAGTTGTCACCTAGAACGCCCTGTGTCAAAGGAGCCAATGACACCCCAGCCACAGAGGCAGTATCTACTATTCTAGAACAGGTGAACTCAGAGGTTGGGTGTCATGGTTTCTTAAACCAGAAAATCCCTGGGCTCCTTCTCCCACCCTTAGCTCCTGCCCATTTGTCACCCAAGCACCCGTCCCTTATGGACTCTATACCATCTGGGTGCCCCAGAGATCCTGCCCTTATCCTGTCTGTCAGACTGTCGCTCCTCCCTCAGCCTTCCCAGCTCTCCCTTACCACCCTGCCCTCCTAGCCAGCCCTGCACCCCGGAGCTCCCTGAGGGGTCCGGAGCCCTTCAAGAGGAGAGCCTGGGGACAGAGGCCCAGGTGGAGAGGGTCATGGAAGGGAACTCTTCAGATCAGGAGCATCCCTCAAAGGACAAGGACAAAGACCCAACTGAGGAGGTAGGACTTGAGGATGTGAGGCCTGGGCATTGGGAGGGCTTAGAGCTGGTAGAATAGTGGAGAGATGCTTCTCCCTGACTCAGGGTCCCTTCGTTCCCGGTTCTCCACCTGGATGTTTTCCACCTTAGTCATTCATAGGTGTGGTGGCTCATGCCTGTAATCCTAGCATTCTGGGAGGCCGAGGGGGGAGGATCGCTTGAGCTCAGGAGTTTGAGACCAGCTTGAGCAAGAGCAAGAGCAAGAGCAACACCTCATCTCTACTAAAGATACAAAAATTAGCCGGGCATTGTGGCACGCACCTGTAGTCCCAGCTACTCGGGAGGCTGAGGCAGGACCATCCCTTGAGCCCTGGAGTTTGAGGTTGCAGTGAGCTACAATGATGCCACCATACTCTACCCAGGGTGACAGAGTGAGACTCTGTCTCAAAAAAAAAAAAGGAGGATTTCAGATCCTGCACTGGAAGGAGAAATATTCTGTTAGATCCTTGTATGTTTAGAAGTGACTAGGAGGACAAAAACCTCTCCCAGGACCTGGGCATTCCAGGAGCTACCATTCCCATGCTTGGAGGAAGGTAAGATTTTAGGAGCTGCTTACATAGAGGCAAGGAGGCCACCCTGGCTCCTCCAGCTGTGCCTCCTCCTTCCTCTTTAGGTTCCAATCCAGATGCCGGAGCAGAGCCTCAGGCATCCACTTCCAGGGCCCCCTGGCCCAACCCTGAAGCCCAAGCCCATCGTGGGCCACCTCTCAGCACAGAAGCTGGACAGGGACCATTCTATGAAGTAGGTGTCTTCTCGTTCTACTCTGGAGTCCAAGGAGGGCAGCGATGGGGTCAACCTCCTGGGGGTGGGAGTGGGTATGAAATGCATCTTAAAACTCCAGTCTGTCCAATTTAGAGTCCAGTCTCTTTTCATCAACATTGTCCCTTATCTGCTTTCAACTCCTTGATATTATCACCTACTCTATTTACTTATCATCATCATCTCTATTTATTCCCCCACATAGTTGGCAGCCCAGCTGGAGAGGGAAGTGAAACACCAGATTCCATCCAGACAGCTGGCAGGCATGGAGTTAGGGCAGGGCTGCTGAGGCGAGAGCTTTGCTTTCCAGTCTGAGGGCAGAGCGGCCTGTCCTCAGCAAGGAGGGAACAGCCGAGAGGAGTTGAAATTAGGGACAGCCTTCCTGAGTCAGGTGTTTGTCATGTGTCTCCATCAACGGATTGACTGTGGCTATTTTTTCTCAGAAGTAAATACAAACCACCACTCAAAGCCAAAGAGAAATGGATTTTGGACTGTTCTTTCTATGCTTAATAGAGAGATGCTGCTAGTATTGTTCCCTTGGCCCCCAGCACATAAATCCCTTGCCACTTAGCTTTGCTACTGCCAACCCCACTCTAACCTCCCCAGCACGCTTCACGCTAGGCAGTGTATTTAAAGCTTCTGGACAGAAGGGCCTGTTTAATTTTATTTCTTGTTGGGGAGTGTCTGTTCCCGACTCAGCAAAAATGCTGTAGCCTGAATAATCATCAGCTCATTATCTATCTCCTGCTGCCGACTCCCCAGGGCCCTGGAGAGGCAGGGATCCACTGGTAGGATGTCCCCCCAGCCCCCAGGGAACAACCACGGGCTTCCACTGACGATTCAGGGTCTCTCTGCTTGGTGTCCCTTGTCATGAGCAGAGAGGACATCAAGGTCCTCATTTTTGCTTTGCTCTGGTTTTGTGGTCTCTGACAGGTTGCTTCACCTTGGCTGTGATTTGAGGATCATAGCCCTTAGTCTCCCTACTTCTTGAGGATGAAGTACTAATAAAATGTGACAGAAGACCCCAAGTATCAGGGGTTGCAGGACATTCTAGATTATTTCCATATTTGGAAACACCCTAACTACCAGATAATCAAAAATAATTTCTCTTTGACTTTAGAATTTAGAATCTTGGACCACCAGGGCAATGAGTAGATCTTAGATTTTCCAGTTCAGTGGTTTTCCAGAACTCTTTTTTAACTGCAAAGTCCTTTCTTCAAATGAAATCCCATGCTGAAGTCTAATTCGTAGAACAGACAAAAGAGTTGCTCTGTCTGATGGATTTTTGAAACCTAATTTTAAAACCCCTGATTTAGACCAACTCCCCATTTGTCAGATGGGGTACTAAGACCTTTGCCCAGGGTCACAGGGCAGGAAGGATGGGGCCATGAATTCCCCCGAACACCCACTCTTCTCCATAGTCTAATCTTCCTTATAATGTGTGGCTCAGGCAGATATAGAATGAGTCTGCTGTGTTCTTTTTAATTTATATCCTGCCTTCTTTCAAAAAGGCCTTGAGGCTGCTTTATAAAATGAGTTTTTGTTCCCGGAGCACATACTGACTGAGGGCAGTGGAGGGGGTTCAGAGATGTCCAGGCAGGTAGAGCTACCTGAGGATAAATCATTTTCTACAAATAATCCCCACCGAGATAATTGTGTTTGTTCTTTTATCATAGGTGTGCCTTACAGAAAGAAAATTTGCTTTATTAGAATCTAAATTTAGAGCATCAATAATCATATTACCCTCATAATTTCCTGTAAATAGCCCCCTAGTACCTGCAAAATATCCATTGATTCACAAATACTTTGTCAGGATCCCAACCATTAAATAGAAAGCACAGACTGGATGCATTTTTGAGGATCATCTCAGAACCAAGACGAACATAGACTATCTTATTTAATTTCCTCTTATCCTAACAAGGTAGATGGCATTATTATACAGAAAATAATAGTTAGCTAAACTTATAGTGCTTACCACCTGCCAAGTGTCCTTTAAACATTTTGTATGTAAAATAACTCATTTAATCTTTCCAACAACCCTATGAGGTGGGTGCGTTTTTTATCCCCTTTTATTTTAAGGTTTAGACTGAGGTTAACCAATGTGTCCAAGATCACACACATAGCTGAGAGATGTTGGAGCCAGGATTTGAGCAGAAAGCTGGCAGTCTGACTTGAGCTGTGTTCTTAACTGCTACCTTACATTGCCTCTAGGGTAAACTAACTTACTATCGCTGCACTAGTAAGTGGCAGAGCTGAGCAGAAACTCAGACCTTCCGAGGCCAAGGCCACTTAGTTCCCTTTCCCTACTTCCCAGGTCACTGTCATGGAGCATGTTTAATGGTGACACCTCCCACCATTACCTGTGGCCGTCTTGGCCAGCCTTGGTCTTCAGCAAGGGTAGGGCAGAACAGGAGCCACGGCTGGGAAGGTGGTGAGGCTGGCCAGGCAGTCTGGGGCAAGGCAGGAGGGAGCCAGGGCACCAGCCCAACTGTGCTCCTCAACCAACCACACCTGGAGTGATGGGGACAGATGCACAGCACAGCGGGTGCTGGTTAGGCTGGATCTGAGTAGGGGTGGGGATCCTCTTCCCTCTGTTCTAGGTTGGTCCTGAAGGTGCTGTGCCTGGCCCAGAGGCAGTACTCCCTGCTCCAAGCAGCCAACCTCCTGACCCCTGACATGATCAGAGAGTTTGAGACCCTGCAGCAGCTGGTGCAAGACAAAAAAGCTAAGCCTGGGGCAGAGACCTCCAGGACTCCTGGGCTGGCCAGAGGGATGCCCCTGGCTCAGGAGCTGTGTTCAGAGTCAAGTGAGTCTCACCCTGTTCTACCTGGTCTATTGATGCTGTCTCCAAGGCCCAGGTGGGACAGAGGGCTGGCTGGGGGCCTCAGTTGCTGGGTTACACTGTGGTAGGAGGATGGACCCCTGGGATCATGGACTTCTCTACACAGAGTGGCCCCCAGACACCTGAGGAGTTAGGGGCTCCTCGAGTTCTACAAACTCTCCTTCCTTCTGGTCAGTCCCTGCTCTGTCCTCAGCACCTCCTTTTCTCTGCCCAGAGTCTCCAGGATACTCTGGCCCTGTGACCCGGACCATGGCAAGGCGACTGAGTGGCCCCATGCACACTCTGGGGATCCCACCTGGGCCTGAGTGCACCCCAGCCCAGGCATCCCGATGGCCCAAGGAGAAGAAGAGGAGGAGGAGACCAAGTCCCTCAGAACCAGATAGTCCTCTGGCCCCAAAGCAGAGAACCAAGCGCCAGCGCCAGTCCTTCCTGCCCTGCCTGAGGAGAGGGTCTCTGCCCGAGGCCCAGCCTTCATTTGGGCCCAGCACCCCCAAAGGGGGAAGGGCCTCGTCCCCTTGCGATTCCCCTCGCGTCTGCCCAGCCACAGTCATCAAAAGCCGGGTGCCCCTGGGCCCTTCTGCCGTGCAGAACTGCTCCACCCCTCTGGCCCTACCAACTCGGGATCTCAATGCCACCTTTGATCTCTCCGAGGAAATTCCCTCAAAGCTCAGTTTCCGTGAAAGCATTGGCTGGAAGAAAGTCCCCCAGGAGCTGAACAGGCTGGACCAGCCCTTCATGCCCAGGTGGGTCTCCCCTCCAGCTTCCCTTCCCTTCTGCCCCTCCCAGCAGGGGGTCAGTGGCCAGTAAGGGACAGCAGTGCTGCCAAGCAGAGTGGAGGACAGCCTGACTCTTGGAGCTGGACATTTGCCATCTGTTTCTCTTTGGTCATGATCAGCTTCCCTCCCCAGGCCCAGAAGGGCAGGATGTACAGTTGCCAGGGAGGCAGGGCATCTCTTGGGGTCCCTTGCTTTGTCTATCCATGCTGCAAAGCCACTAGCTCTGCGCTGGCTTGTGGCACGCTCATGGGTAGCTAATGAGACCCCAACTTGGGGAGAGTCAGCAGAGAGCAGGAATGAGTGAGGGGAGCCCAATGCCATCTGCTCCTCTGCCTTGTGTGGGCCGTTTGGCCCAGTCTGAGTTTTGTGTTCCACTGGGAAATACCTATTTCTGCCACTTCCATCCCCAGATTTTGCCCTCCAGCCCAGCATTTGGAATGGGGGAGGGGGTCCTCAGAAAACTTTGTTCAGTATTTTCCAGTGAGAACATGAAGCTCTCAACCTTGCCTTCCACCCACATGGCAGGGTAGGGCAACAGCAGCCAGCTCAGGACAGTCCAAGGCCAAGAACGAGTGGTGAGCTGACCTGGACTTGTGAGACAGAGGCCAGCAGCTGCCTGCCCACACCCCCGCCCCTGCCATAGCCTGCAAACCAGCTCTCAGTAACAAGCTCAGAGCTGGGCAGGTGGAAGGGTGAAATTATTTGAACTCCAGTTCCCCGGACGCACCAGAAACTGACATCTGGATGTCCTCCCAGAGCAGGCCTGTCACTCAGCTGTCAGCCTGGGCCAAGTGAGGCAGGGAGAGGAATCCACCTTGTAGTAGGAAGAAACCTCAGAGGTCATCTTGTCCATCCCCCCCAGGATCCCCCCCCACCCCCTGCCAGGGGCTGGAGGGAGGAAGTGGCTGGCACCATTTCTGGTTCCCTGCCGATCTGCCTCCCTTTCCCTTCCTCCCTCCCCAGTGGACCCGTGCTGTTCACCATGAAGGGCCCCAAGCTAACATCTTCCCTCCCTGGGACCTCAGCCTGCAAGAAGAGGTGCATTGTGAGGTGAGGTTTGGGAGGTGTCCAGGGAGAGAAAGCTCTCACCAGGGCAGTGGACACCTGGGCCAGCTCTAGGCCCCCAGTGTGTCTCTGGACCCCCCGGAGCAGCAGCTGAGGTCTATGAGCAGGGCCAGCATCTAGTTTTCTGACTGAAGTTTCCTTGGTCCTTGCTATTCCAGGATCTCCCTAGAGCTGAAGGGGGCCACAGGCCCCCTATCCTCAAGGGAGACATTCAGCATGCATTGATTAATCCAGTGATTGGACTACCCACCCCATCACCGCTCCTTCCCTCTCATGTCCCAAACCCCACAAGCCTCTCCTCCCGCCACTGCCTGTCCTGCCCTCAGATCAGGCCCCAGAAGTTCCTGTTGGTGTTCAGCCTCCCCTGCTCTCAAGGCTTAGTGTCTAGCACTTACCCCCATCCCTAGCACACACCCCCACAGCCCAGAGGTAACCTCCCGCCCTCCTTTCTTCCCTCCCTCAGTTCCTCAGTCTCAGGGGGCCGCAGCCGCATCGCCCGCCTCCCCAGCAGCACCTTGAAGAGGCCAGCTGGGCCCCTCACAATCCCAGGTGACTGGCACTGGGGACAGGGATGGCCTGGGCCACGGTGGCAGATGAAGACAGGGAGTAGGAAGGGACAGGGTGGCCTGAGACCTGGGTGACAGGAGGGCCTGGGATGCTGCCAAGGATCTCAGGGACACGGATAAGACAGGTGGGAGATGAACTGGGGTGCAGTGGGACAATGGGACAGAGCCTCACTTTCCTCCCTCCTCCCTACAGCCCCCCCATCCAACTGGTCTGTAGAGCTGCCCTTAAGTCCCCTCTGCCCTGGGGACAGGAAGAGCAGGAAGGAATTCACTGGGGTTGGGAGAGTGCTGTCAGCTGGGAACTGCATCGCCAAGGTGTCCTGACCACCAGCCCCTCTAGGTGGGCCAGCCGCATTTGGTCCCTGGAGCCACCTACACCAGGAGCCCTAACCTGGCTTCCTTGCCTTGGAGCAGTTAATGCCCCCACACCTTTCCTTTATTAACACCCCTTCCCCAACCATCCATTCTGCTACTCGCTCTCTTTATTAATCTCTTACCACGCTCAGCTTCTCAGCAGGGACATATTCATTTGTGAGTGTTAACATGTTCCTATTTTAAAGGGTGCTGCCATGTTCCCCCCTCATTTATGATGCCCTCTTTTGGACTCTCTTCCTGGCCTGTGTCTAACACAGGGCCCTGCACAGTGAGGGCCACAGGCAGTGGAGTAGGAGGAAGATGGGATGGGAGGATCCCGGCGTGGTTCTTCCTGGTTTCTGAGAGAGGGGCATCTTCAGCCCTACTCCCCCCAGCCTGGAGCAGGAGCCTCAGTCTCTGGCCACAGTCCTGGTGATGATGCAGTCCTGGTGGTGCCTTGATTTCCAAATGAAGACAGCTTTACTATTTTTACCCTGTTGTGGACAGGATGCACATTCAGTGTAAAAGGAAGTGTAAAGAAGAAAGGGGAATTCAGCCTAATGCTACCACCTAGATATAAATGCTAGTAATACTTAAGTTTATAAGCCTCTGATCCTTTATTTCTGCTTATATACATCTATATAAATATACATGTAGATATAGCTATATTTTTTGTAATAATAATTAATAAACTATCTCCATCCTTGGTGTGTATAGGTTTTTTTTGTTTTGTTTTTTGGGTTTTTTTGAGACAGAGTTTCTCTCTGTTGCCCCGGGTAGAGTGCAGTGGCATCATCATAGCTCACTACAACCTTAAATTCCTGGGCTCAGGCGATCCTCCTGTTTCAGCCTCCCAAGTAGCTGGGACTACAGGCTCACGCCACAACACCTGGCTAACTTTTCTATTTTTAGTAGAGACAGGGTCTCGCTCTTGCTCAGGCTGGTCTTGAACTCCTGACCTCAAGTGATCCTCTTGCCTCGGCCTCCCAGAGTGCTAGGATTACAGGTGTGAGCCTCCGAGCCTGGCCCCTGGGTGTGTGTTTCTCTGTACACCTAGGTAGGATAGCAACACCTTCCCTTTCTCACCTTCCCACTCTTCAAGCCCGTGAGAAACTTCTGAGCATAGAAAACAATTACCCCTCTGCCTCCCCCAGCAGCCTTACTTCTGGGCCTGGGGCTGAGCCCTGCTCTTTACTCCACAGCTCAATCCACCCTTAAGGGTCTCTACTCCTCAGCAGGTTTAGGAGCAATCACTCCTGGAGGTCTGTCCATCCTACAGCCTTGGGGGTGGGTTGCCAGGAGTCCTGCGGTCAGGAAGAGTACTTTTAGTGGTCCCCTGGTCTTAGGTGAGGCTCCGAGCTAAGCCCCTATCAACTTGAGCCCAGTGCAGTCTGGCCCTGCCCTCACCCCTCCACCTGGTTCATGGCTTTCATCTCCATCACTCATTTGAATTGTGTGACCATTCACACAAGTTTACCTCTGCTCTTCCCATGAAGACATGGGTGGCTGAACAAATTAATAGTGTAAACAAGATTACAGGAGTCTGTGTTTAACCTGAATCTGAAAACAAACATGTTAAAGGTATTTAGCACATTGTGAGTAGTGTATAAATAATGCTGCTAATTTCAAGTGAGTCCTAGCTGTTCCGGGGGAGCAGCCTCCTCCTCCTCTACTGAGTGAGCCCCTCCATGCTCCGTCCTGAGCACCTGTGGGAGTGGAGAAGAGAAGCATTCAGTTCCTCCTGGCTGCCAGGCCTCTTCATAAAGCCTCCTGGCCTCATGAGGTAGGTGATGAGGAAATAGACGGACAAAGGTTCACAAAACTTGCCTGAGTTAGACAGCAAGTGTTCAGGATCCAGGGCCTGGTTCTTTGCATTACACCAAGCTGCTTCCCTTTGGAAGTGAACAGATATTTCTTTTCACGTGCCTGGGGTTTTCCTCCTCTCCAATTAGTCTTAATGAGTTTTTCCCCCCCGTGTACCGTCATTTCCACAGAAGCAGTCACAGCTTCACATCATCTATAGCCCCCAGCAGCCTGGCATGGTGCCTTGACCTCAGGAGGCCTTGCTGATTGTTGGTTGGATTCAAATTGAATAAGTTTCCCCATTTCCTGGAGCCCTCACATATATTATCTCATTTGATCATCACCGTCACCCCTGCAAGTGCGGAGGCAGCAGGCATAGGGCAAGGCAGCTGGTAACTAGAGCCAGGAGGGCAATCTTCACACAACAGGGTCCATTGCACAAGGCAGAATTTGCTTGGGCTAGGGGCAGCTTGCAAGTGGAAGAGGTCACTCTTGATAAGGATGTTCTGCAGCCAGCCATTCCCTCCGCAAACATTTGTGGCTCTGTGGTGCAAAATGTGCTCTCGGGTGATCCATTAAATTCACAAAGACTCTGTGCCGATAGAGTTAAGCACGTGTGGCTCCTGCCCTCAATCATAGGAGGTCAGGCTGAGAGCACTCGCTGTGTGGTATCCCGCACCGAAAGGCAGCTTGGCTGGTCTGAGCTTAGCTTTGCAGGGAGCTGGCAGAGCTCGGGGGGCAGTGAGCTGACAGCCAACTCCCAGCTGACCTCTGTGGGCGGCGGTGAGACTCTAAGATTGGATTGTTCTTACACGAGGAGAGTCGGCCACAAGACATGGCGATCGATCGATGGCTCCCCTGTCCACTGCGGGCCCAGCCTGGTCTAACGCCCCCTCTCCCTGCCTCATCCTGCCTCTTCCACCTTGAAGGCCTGGGCAGAGCCCCTCACTTCACTTCTATAGGTTCAGAAGTCCTGTCTCCCCAGGCCCTGTACACTCACTTCCTTGCTTGCCTCAGTTCCCACAGCTCATGCCTGGACCCCAACCCTGGGGTACAAATTTCTGCCCAGTTCACAGAACCAAGGTCAGTACCAGAGGCTGAAAACACAGAGAACAAGACATTGTCCCTGCATGCAGGGAGTCAGGATGGCACCTGTCCCTATCACCTGAGTGTTAAGCCAAAACCTCCATCAATGTTGGTACCTGTCAAGGAAAGAGCACTGGGTCTTCTTTTTGTGTCCCCTCCTACCCATAGCCATCAGCTCAGCCCCCCAGGGGACTTTGTTACCACCTAGGGAGCCTCCTTGGCAGCTACTAACTCAGGAGTCCTGCCTCCCAGACCCCCAGATTTCCCCAGGAATGTCCCTTTGGCTATGTTTGGGGGATCCTAGTTGTCTTCCCTTCTTCCATGGTTCTTTGGTGAAGAGGGATCCAGAAGGGCTTGGGATGAGGTTATGGGGGGAGGAGAGTCACCCCAAGGGCCTAGAGACCATGGCTGTGTTTTCTAGCTCACCCCAAGGGCTCCCCCCAGCTCACCCGCAGCCCCCGTGCTGCTGTTCTCATCCTGTCAGTTGGGAGGACTGCTGGATTGGAAATAGCAGGCCTCCTGCCAGCCCTCTCCTCCCACCAGGGCCACATCTGGTCCCTGCCTTTTGCCCTC
The DNA here is from genome assembly GCA_023783475.1 of Daubentonia madagascariensis. NCBI lineage: Eukaryota > Metazoa > Chordata > Mammalia > Primates > Daubentoniidae > Daubentonia > Daubentonia madagascariensis. Next base: position 18,441,155 of record JAKFHU010000487.1, read on the forward strand.
TGGAGGGACCCAATCAGGCAGGGAGACTGAGGGGAGCAGGGAGCAGAGCAGATCAGGGAAAGTAATTAAAAAGCTGATCTCAGGGTTAGAGGCTGAGAGGTGGGGAGCAGGCTGGAGCAGGCCTGGCTGGGCTGGGGAGAAACCAGTGAGAAAGGGCTTGTTAACCCCAAGGCAGCAGCCTGGCCCCCTGGGGTCTGTGAAGGGGAGGGAGCTGATGCCTCCAACAACAAGCCAAGAGGGGCCAGGGAAGCACAAGGGGAAGGGTGTGGGGGTGCAGCCAGGAACCATTCTGCAGCCACAGGAGTCAGTTTCTAACTAGCAGAAGCTGGCTGGACACAGGCTAAGGATGGGGAGAAGGGATGGTCCCTGCTCTGAGGCAGCCCCCTCCAAGTGAATAGGGAGATGGCCCCTGCTTCAGGGAACGTCCTCTGACAGTGAACAGTGGGTTCTCGCATTAGGGAGCTCCCATGGCGGGGCCGGGAAAGGATGGCTCCTGTCCTGTGGATGCTTTCGTCTCAAGGGACAGCCCTGTCCTTAGGGAGAATCCAATTTATGGGAAGACATAGGTCCTAACATCAGGAAGCCCCCATCATGGTCCCCTCCTTAGGAAGCCTTAGATGAGACCCACACCCATAGGAGGCGTTGTTGGCTCCCCAGGAACTTCTCAACCTGTGTGGACTGTGGGCTCACAGCTGGGGGTGGGGAAGGGAAGGGGTGGAGGGAACAGAGCCCATGGGAAACAAAAAAGCAGGTTGGGAAACAGCCTCTACTCCAGTCTCTAGGGCAGTCGAAAATAACTTGCATGTATCCCCTGGGAGACCTGAAGTCACCAACAACTAGTGGTGGGGGGTAAATGGTGCTAACTCCCACCTTCCCTTCATTGGCCCCTCTGTCCTGTCCACACTGCCAGGTAACTGCCCTTGAGGGGGGTGCCCACCTACTCCCAGTGGAGTCAATAGGACGTGGCAGCCCCCCTAGAAGACCCAGCTCCCACCCCTCCAGGTCCACCCCATCACAGATGTGCTAACACATTGATAGGTAAGGCACCTGGGAGGTGTTGTTAAATGGAAGCTATGATTTGTCAAGCACTTGCTGTGTACAGCTTTCAGTGATTTTATCCTCACAGCTACCTTGCTTGGGAGTAGGTATGGCAGGTCCCCATTTTATAGATGTGGAAATGGAGATTCAGAGAAGGTTCCTGAAGTCATCCAAGACTTCACAGCTACTGAGTGGCCAAGACTTTGCTCTTTCTCCTAGAGGGCACTGCATAGCAGTCAGAGGCAAGTATAGAGAATAAAGGGGTAATGCCTCTGGGTAATACAAACCTAGGTTTTAGAGAACCCGCCTACAGCTCTGAGACTGGCTCTCTCCCTGCCTCTAAGCAGCTGTGGCTGGTGGCCGCTGGAACGTGGGCAGCTGAGCACCGCCATCTAGTGGCCACTGGGCTCAGTTCCCTTCCTCAGGCATGGGGTATGGACAGACAGACATGGTGGTTGCCAAGGGGTTGGCCAGAGAGACTCACATTCTCTTGATCCCACCCAGCTTGGTGACCACCATGCTGTGCCAGTCACTGGGTAAGGAGCAGGGGCACAGCGGAGCCAGTGGGCAACAGCCAAGTGGCAAAACTGCCTCTTGAATTTGAGGCTGGTATATTTGGCAAACACCAGGCACCTTGTGTGGGGTTTGAGGCCAGCTGTGGGGTTGGTCTGTCCTGGGAGGCATTTAGGCTTTGCCCTGCAGGCAGAAGGTTATCTGGCAGATTCTGATGCAGGGGAGGGACACAGGGAGGCCCTCTTGTCCCTATTTGGACTTGAAGCAAGGCATGGCTTGGCTATAGGCTTCTTGAAGGGGTGTCTGGGCACCGCACTGCATGCCGGCAGCATCCAGCTGTGTAGTCTAGAAGTTAATCTAGGGTTTGGCCTGAGGATTTGGATGTTGGGGTATTCTGCTTGGGGAAGCAGGAGAGGAGGTCCCCCAGAGAATGGGGTCTGAGCCAGGCTAGGAGGAGGGGTAGAGGCTGGGAGGGCTGAGGGCTTGCCTGTCTCTGTTGGCTGTGTCTGCCTGGGGCAGATGTATATCACAGTGTGGTTTAGAACAGAAAGAGAGAGAGAGAACATACTGTCCAATGATAGGGCTTGGTTACATGAATGCATATAGTGGAAAACCATGCAGCTGTTAAAACGATGATGTAGATAAATATTTATTGATATGGAAAGATGTTCACAACATATTGTTGAGTGAGAAAAGCAAATTGCAAAATAATTTGTATGGCATGCATGCACTTTGAAAAAAATGAGTTTATATGTGTGGAAAAAAATCTGGTACTGTTTATCTCCAGGTGGCAAAATTATGGCTAATTAAATTTTGTTGTATTGCTTATCTGTATTTTCTGATTTTTCTACAATGAATGTGTAATTTAAAAAATAACAAAAGTTTGGAAAACAACCATGACCAAGTCTGTCTGCCTCTGCTTCTCTGTGCTGACACCTTTAGATGGTTAAGGGTTGAGTGTGGGGATGGGTCTGAGGGGCAGTGTGGGGGTTGAGGATGGAACCTGGGCCTGTGACAGGGGCCCAGGCAGGTGGCTGAGGGGTGAAGCCTGGGGGACTGCATCTGCTGGTGCTGAAACAAACTAGTGTCTCACATACACAGGGACAACTCACTGAGCTTCAGGGACAAGCGCCTCCTGCTCTTATCACATCTTTTCTCTCTAGGACTGCTTTGCCCTCATTTCAACAAGATTTCACTTGAACATGAAGGGAAGACTGCACACTGTGACTTGCTGGGCAACCTGGAAGGGCAGGGCACTGCTAGCCACAGGGATGAGAGTTGGGACAAGGGCTCGTCCACGGTCTTACTCTTCCTTGAAAGCCCCCTGTCCTTTCCCAGATCCCCAACCCACAGCAGGATCAAAGGTCACTGGGTGCCCCTTCCTCAAGATTGCCTTGCCCACGTCACTGCTCAGGCCCCGGGTCAAATGTGGCTAGAGCCTAAGGGGCCCTCACCTCCCTCTCTGTGCTGGATTCACAGGGGAAACCTCAGCAGGCATCCCGTAACGTGCCCAAATGAAGAACATCCCCTGGTGTGGAGTGGGAGCTGTTGCTCCGACGGGGCTCAGGGGCCTGAGCTGGCTCTGAGAGCTGGGGAGGGGTGAGCAGCAGGCTTTGTCTGTGGGCAGAGACCTGGTAATGCTGGCTGGCTGCCCCCCAGGGCCCTCTCCTCATGCTCACTGGATGACTCACCTTGGCACAGACACAATGGTCAGGGGTGGGCACACTGCCTGCTTCCCACTGCACCCCAGCCCCTTTCAGATGCATTCCGAGAAGCCCATTGAGCAGGGGCTTGCATTGCACCCTGGCCTGACAGCCTGGCATCTTGGGATAAAAGCAGCATAGCCCCCTGGGGGCTGCCCTTGCTGTGTGGCGCCCTCACCGGCGGTGGAGAACAAGGCTCTATTCAGCAAGTGCCCGGGAAAAGGGATCAGAGGCCCAGGCATGGGCAGTGGGTGGCAGGGAGGCAGGGGGGAGAAGAGGGCTGTCTGCTTCCCAGAAGTCTGAGTACACAGATGGGTGAGGGGCCTGGGTGGGGCTCTGACCCTGTGGGACCAGAGTGGATGGGGTGGGTAGACCTGTCTCAAGGGGTAACAGGGTCCAGGCCCCAGGCTCCCAGATGGACCCAGTGGCTCATGGGTTCCCAAGCCCACCCCCCTAGGGCCTTTCCCATCTTCTCAGGCTGATGTGTGGGAACTCAAAGGAGATAAATCTCCAGTGGGAGAGTGAAGGGTGACCAGGGAAACAGGGTGCTGCAGGAACAAAGATTCGAGCCAGCACAGCCAGCTCATTTGTAACTGCTTTGTGGAGCTGTCGGGGCCCGGGCTCTGGGAGGGGAGTGCAGGGAGGTCAGGCAAGGGAGGGTGTCCTGGTGGGACAGATGCAGGGGCTAAAGAGCAGCCCAGGAAGAGGGCCAGAGAGCACCTGCCCCTCTTGCCCTATTAGGGCCTCCACATTCCTCTGCCATCCCTCCACTGCTAAATAGAGGCTGCGATCCCTCAGACCCTCAGACAAAGGGCTGGTGTCCGATCCCAGCCCCCAGCCCCAGAACTCCAGGGAACTGGTAGAAAGCAGGAATGTGGATGTCTGTGTTCAGAGCAGAGGACTCCAGGAATCTGTTGGGAATGGGGCTCGATAGGAAACTGTAACATAGGCTGTTCCTTGAGGGTAAGGACCAGGTTTGTTCTTCACCAAATTCCCGGCATCTAGCAGGAACTTACAGGAGGAGTGCTGAGTGAGAGCAGGCCTGGGTTAGGAAATCTCAGAGTTGGAAGGCACGTCAGGGGTCATCTGATCCAGCCCTTCCTTCCTTCTTCCTTCCTTCCTTCCTTCATTCCTTTCTTTCTTGCTTCCTTTTTAATTGCTGCATAATAATTGTCCATATTTATGTCCAACCAACCCTTTCTCAACCCACCTTCCTAGGGCAAGGGTCTGCTTGCTTGGTGGTCAGGGCCCCAGACCCAGCATCCGGCCTCAGGCACTGCCCTCCGCTGGCATGCCCAGAAAGCCCTCCCTCTGGGCACAATGACCTCGATGGGGTGAGAGGAGGCCTCCCCGAGGCTGGGCTGTGGCCCAGCGCCACCCCCTCGGGCTATGCCAGGGAGCGTTGCCAGGGGCAGCCAGGCAGCACCAGTCCAGCCCACTCCTCCATAAAGCCCTCTCATCCCAGGAGCTAGCAGAGCCAGGGCGCGATGGAGAGGAGACGCATCACCTCGGCTGCTCGCCGCTCCTACGTCTCATCCTCCACAGAGATGGTGGGGGGCCTGGCTCCCGGCCGCCGCCTGGGTGCTGGCACCCGCCTCTCCCTGGCTCGAATGCCCCCTCCTCTCCCGGCCCGGGTGGACTTCTCTCTGGCCGGGGCACTCAACACTGGCTTCAAGGAGACCCGGGTCAGTGAGAGAGCAGAGATGATGGAGCTCAATGACCGCTTTGCCAGCTACATCGAGAAGGTTCGCTTCCTGGAACAGCAAAACAAGGCACTGGCTGCTGAGCTGAACCAGCTGCGGGCCAAGGAGCCCACCAAGCTGGCCGATGTCTACCAGGCTGAGCTGCGCGAGCTGCGGCTGCGGCTCGATCAACTCACCGCCAGCAGCGCCCGGCTGGAGGTCGAGAGGGACAACCTGGCACAGGACCTGGGCACCCTGAGGCAGAAGTGAGGAGAGGGACAGGGGAGAGGGGCCTCGTGAGCAGAGAGGACTGAGCCCCCAAGAGGGAGTGGCTGCAGGCCTGCAGAGGCTCATGCAGGGGCTCTGCCTCCTTGCTCCTAGGTCTCCCCACCTCAGGGGGGCTCTCCTTGCTCCCCAACATGATGGGAGGGACAGAGAAGAGGCCCAGGGCCTCAGGGATCTGATTCCCAGACACCTTCTGCCAGGAAGTCCCTCCCCACTGGGGAAAGCTGTGGGGAGCAGTCGGGACCCCAGCAGGCAGGGTCTTGGTTTCATTCAAGGCTGGGTCCTGTGACTGTGGGCAGGGGGCTCGCCTACTCCGAGCCTGGGTCTGCATGAAGGAGGAGTCAGAAGCAGGGAAGGCTGGTGTCCACGAGGCGGACTGTACTCTGGGGTAAAGGAAGTAGAGGAAAGTGCAAGCGGGCCTGGGTGCAGAACACAGGTGACTGTCTGTCACCAGCTTATGACCCCAGCCGAGTCACTTTCACTTGCACAGCTGTGAAGTGGGGATCATAATAAAATCCATTTCAAAGGTAGTTGCCTGAGGTCAGAGGAATCCCCAAGGGCATGGTGCTTTGCTGAGGTGGCAGGGCACGTGCGTGTGCCCTCAAGTGCAGGATGTGAGTGTGTGCACATGCAGCAGTGAGTGTATGTTGGTGGATGTGCCTGTGTGAGCAGGAGCAGGTGCACCTTCCCTGATAAGGCACCTTAGTAATGAGTTAAAGCAAAAGCCCTTGTCTGCTCACCCTCCCAGCCAAGGCCTCTGTCTAGGGCCCTTCTGAATCCTCTCTCCTCCTACCGCTCTACTGGTCCTGGGGGGATCTCTGTGACAGCCACCTCCAGGGAGACTGGGGCAGGGATCCAAGTGTCCTCAGAGGAGCCTGGACCTAGGAATGTGTCCCCCCACCCCAGGCTCCAGGATGAAACCAACCTGAGGCTGGAGGCTGAGAACAACCTGGCTGCCTTTAGACAGGTAAAAGAAGTAGAGGGCCGGGGCAGGGGAAGGGGAAAGGGTTGACTGTAGCCCATCCAAACACAGCCCCCAAGCTCAGCCCTGCAGAGCAATGTACTGTTCCCCCCTGCCCCAGAAGGAGGGGTAGGGCAAGGCTGGGGAATGGGGAGGAGGAGTCTGGGGTCAGAGTGGCCCTTTGCCCCCTCCCCACTCCAGGAGGCAGATGAAGCCACCCTGGCCCGTCTGGATCTGGAGAGGAAGATTGAGTCACTGGAGGAGGAGATCCGGTTCTTGAGGAAGATCCACGAGGAGGTGAGGCCAGGGCAGAGGGAAGAAAGCTCAACAGATTACAACTGAGAGACAGAGACAGAGAGACTGAGACTGAGAGATACTCAGGGAGAGAAGGAGAGAAACAGATTGGCAGACAGAGAAAGAAAATAAGAGAGAGAGAGAGAGAGAGAGAGAAATAAGAGAGCATTCCTAAGCCCTGGCGAAATGCACACAGACACACACTCTATTTACCGAGAAGTCCAACAGGCCTTGCTGCCTCACAGCCCTGTGAGACAGGAGCCCTTCCAATACTTACACAGTGTCCTTTCCACAGAGGAGGACACTGAGGCCCAGAGAGGTTAAAGAATGTGCTAAGGTCACAGTCTGACTCCACCTCCTCTGCCATCTGTCCCCATTAAAATGAAAGCCATTCATTAAAAAAAGACCCCACTGAGCTCTGACCTCAGACCCTGGATTCAGAATCCATGGCCCCGTAGAACCTGGGCACCCACAGCACACAAACCCGTAGGGATGCAGTCACTCGCTCATGAGAACACCAGCACATTTTCAGCACCTGGCTCCTGCCTATCCAGCCCTGGGAGGAGGATGTTGTGAGACCTAGAACTAACCCCTGCCTCCTTTAGCCTGAGCCATGCCACTTCTTCCAGCAAGGGCTGCACCATTTCCCTCAGCCAATGCCCGTGGCTGAGGGGCAGGCAGAAGAGGGCATGACGCTGTGGGGAACCCCAGCTGTGGCCTGGGCTCTGAGCCCTGGTACCCCTTCTCTCCCCCCGGCCAGGAGGTTCGGGAACTCCAGGAGCAGCTGGCCCAACAGCAGGTCCATGTGGAGCTGGATGTGGCCAAGCCAGACCTCACAGCAGCCCTGAGAGAGATCCGCACACAGTACGAGGCAGTGGCGTCCAGCAACATGCATGAGGCAGAGGAGTGGTACCGGTCCAAGGTATTGGCCTGTGGGCCAGCCCGCCTCCTCCAGGCAGCCCTCCTTGCTCCATACAAGAGAATGGGGGAAGGAGGGTAGAGAAAGCTGGGAGAATATCTTCTCCGGGTCATGGATCTTCACCAGAGAAGTGAGATAACTTGCCCAGGGTCACACGGGCGCTATGATTTCCAAAAGGACTCATTATCATTACTGCTACTATTACTATTATTATTGGCCATCTTTGTTGTGTGCCAGGCCCTGTGCTTTGCATGGGTTATTTTACTGTGAAGTAGGTACCATTCTTTGACACATAAGAGAACTGAAGCCAGAGAGGTTAACTAATTTGCTCAAAGTCACATAGCTCCTAAGTGGTAGAGTTGGATTTCCAACCTCAGCCCATCTCACTCGGGAGCCTGCGCTCTATGCCTCTGCCAGTCTGTGTTCTGGGTTACTGAGCATCTACTGTATGCCAGGCACTTCCTGGGACACAGAGAGGTGTTTGACCAAGAAGATGTGATGTGCCCCCATCTATGGTGCCCACAGAGAACTCCACAGCACGGGGTTAATATGCAGTGTAGGAACCAGGGAAGACGTCATGGAAGGGAGCATTTGGGCCAGGCAGGACAGGCAGGCTACAGGCACGAAGAGAGGAGAGGGACGGGGCGTTCCCAGTGCAGGACAGAGCCTGTGTAGAAGTCTGGAGGCAGAAAAGCAGAGAAGCGGGGCCCAGAGATGCTGGCCCAGCACGCCAAGCTGAGGAGCGTGAACAGCAGAAGCCACTGACAGTCTGAGCAGACTCAAGCCCTGAGGCAGCTGTGAGGGCCTTCCTGCAGGCTGGGGAAGAGGGCGCTGTTAGAACCCAGGGCTCTGCTTGCCAGAACCCACTGTCCACTGTGTGGGAGGACAAGGTTCAGTCCCGCAGAGGGAGTTGCCAGTGCAGAAGGTTCTGGATTCTGTGGCACTGTTCATTCATTTGTTGGTTGACCAGGCACTGTGCTAGGTGCTGAGGCCCAGCAGTGGCTACTCTGCCCCATGGGTCACAGCCAGCCAGGGCCAATGCCCTGGGGTCCTGTCCACCTCCCTGATTTCCCCGACACTGCCTGCCCACACAGCTCCCCCATATGTGCCCCCAACCCATGCGGCCCCGTGGCCCCAGGCCGCCCTCAGCCTAGGACCCTCTCCCCATCTAGTTTGCGGACCTGACAGACGCTGCTGCCCGCAACACGGAGCTGCTCCGCCAGGCCAAGCACGAGGCCAACGACTACCGGCGCCAGCTGCAGGCCTTGACCTGCGACCTGGAGTCTTTGCGCGGCACGGTGAGCGCGGGCAGGGCTGGACGGCGCGGACGGAGGAGGGGACCGGCCAGCCCAGGAGATGCTGGGGAGAGGTCCCAGGCTAGGACAACGGCTGGGGGTGGAGGGGGTCTGAAAAGTTACCCCGGGGCTAGGGGCGGAGCCTGGGACCCGGGGCGGAGCCTCGAAGTCTCTGAGTCGCGTCTAGGTCCGAGCGCGGGCGGCCCGGAGAGACCTGCCGGCTCGGTTCCGCAGAACGAGTCCCTGGAGAGGCAGATGCGCGAGCAGGAGGAGCGCCACGCGCGGGAGGCGGCGAGCTACCAGGAGGCGCTGGCCCGGCTGGAGGAGGAGGGACAGAGCCTCAAGGATGAGATGGCCCGCCACCTGCAGGAGTACCAGGACCTGCTGAACGTCAAACTGGCCCTGGACATCGAGATCGCCACCTACAGAAAGCTGCTGGAGGGCGAGGAGAACCGGTGAGCCCTGGTCACAGCCCTGGCCACAGCCCTAGGGAATTCTCCCTGCTGCCTCCCTATAGAGTCTAGCTCGCTCCCCTCGGGAACTGAGTCTTATTCAGCCTTGTCTCCAGCCCTCGTCCCCCAATACCCAGCAAGTGCATGCCCAACACACAGTAGGTAGTCAATAAATGTTTGATGAACGAATGAATGGATTCAACCAATACTGATTAGGCCTCAGTATGTGTCCCAGGACTTGGGTCACCCTCCAAACTAAGAGGCTCACTCCCCACCCTCCAAACAAAGATTGGACTTCTTTTCACCTGACCCATGTCTTCTGCTCCTTGGAACCTTTTTCATCACTTTCGCCTCCCTCTGTCATCTCCCTTTGGATAGAGATCCTCCCCTTGAAGACAACACCCAAGCCCCTTGCAGACTTTTGGAGCTCCAGAGAGCATGTTGGCAGCTGTGGAAAGCTAGGAGATGGTGTCAGACTTTCCTGGCAAGGAAAAGGGCCCTGAGGTTGTCATGATGACCCTGGAGCAGGACCCAGCCTGGGGGTGTCCTAGGGCAGCCTGGTCATCCATTTCCCTCTGCTTTCTTTCAGCATCACCATTCCTGTGCAGACCTTCTCCAACCTGCAGATCCGAGGTCAGTAGAGCCGGGCCTTGTGGGAAGGGTGTTGGAGTCCTGCCCCTTCCCCAAGGCTGGTGGGCTTCTCTGGCCTGCGGCCAAGGACCAGGGCAAAAGGGTCCGGGATGTCTTTGGGGGCCTTCATGATTCACTGCAGGGCTCCTAGCCATAGCACACAGTCCCAGAGCATTCCCAGGGCTTTCCAGGACAGCCACCCCTGTCCTGCTCTGCCCTGTGCCCCACTCCCCCTCCCTATACTCCCTACCCTGCAGAACTGGGTGAGGCCTCAGCCTCTGCCCTGTCTGCAGATCCCTGAGCAAGCTCTGCCCTTCTGAGTGTTTTATGTTTTTGTTTTTTTAACTGCTTGTCACTACAGGGGGCAAAAGCACCAAAGAAGGGGAAGGTCACAAGGTCACAAGACATCTCAAAAGCCTCACAATACGAGTTATACCAATACAGGCTCGGCAGACTGTAAATGGAGCCCCGCCGGCTCTCGGTTAGCTGCCTGCCTCTCAGACACAGCGCTTGTCTCAGCTTGACAGGGAGGGAGCCTCACCAGCCCCATTTTCCCGGTCCTCTTGGTCTCCCTCCTCCCAGGCTTCCCCTAAAGGTCCAGGACTGTGCCATTTTTGCAGGAACCTCAGTACCCAGCCCAGGACCTGGCACAGGGTAAATGTAGATTAAAATAGCAGAACTGGTTAGTGTTAAAGGTGGTATGTCCTTGGGTGCTCAGATGAGATGCTCTGGGGACTCTGAGCAAACACCAACCTCTGTCTCACCTCTTCCCCTCACTGGGAAGGCCCCTTGGGTCTCTCTATGCCTGGTGGCCAGGCTCTCTGCTTGATTTGTTTGTCTCTGAGACTCCACTGCTCAGCTCAGTGCTGATTCAGTCCAGAGGATTATTCCCTCTGGGCTGCTGCTCTTGTAGTGAATAAAGTTTTATGTTCCCTGCTCTTAATTTTAAATATTAGCAAGTGTGACATGTTACATTTTTCTCTCTGAGGGAGGGAAAACCTAAATTACTTTTTACTTGAACCTCAAATGGTTCTTAGCTAAGGAAAAAGAAATCCTCTTCTTCTGCACTAGAATATTTAGGAACATTACATATACATGTCCCAGGGCTTAATTCAGCATCAGCAGGGTTAACCAGGCTGACCAGGTAGAAGTAATACTGCCAAGTGCTAAAGAGTCAAGGTCACTTGGGTCCAGATAAGTGGCAGAGGGAAGGGGAAGGGGGACAGGAAAGGGACCCATGTGTATTGAGCACTAACATGCACCAGATGTTTAACATATGTTACTTGAGTTAATTGACTCCTCACCCCCATTTACAGAAGTAGGCACCATCATCCCCATTTTGCAGATGAGGAAATGAAGCTGGAAGAGGTCAATTAACTGGCCCACAGTCGTGTAGCTGGTTAGTGGCTGAGCTGGGACTCGAGCTCTGGTCTGCCTGATTTCAAAGCCCATGTGCTCCTTCCTTGGTACAGTGCTGGGTTGTCAGGAAACCAGGTGCCAGGCAGGAGGGGCTGAAATGAAGCTAGGCCAGCAGACAGAGCAGCTAGGACTTGCCCAGCACTCTGGGGACTTGAGGGGTCTCTAGCCCCTTTGGAAGAGCCTAGACTCTCCCTGCCTGTTTGGATAGGCTCTCATACTCCTCACTGAGGAGTGTGATGGGGAAGCTGGGGGTGGGAAAGGATGTCTAGTACCCCCAGAGCCCATGGGAGGCCTCTTCTCCTAATGCCTGCAGAAACCAGCCTGGACACCAAGTCCGTGTCAGAAGGCCACCTCAAGAGGAACATTGTGGTGAAGACCGTGGAGATGCGGGATGGAGAGGTGAGGGGGACTCTGGCCCAGTCAGGCTTTGGCTGCCCCCAGGAATCCTCAAGGCCAGGTGGTGAAAGAGAAACTGGCACATAGCCTGGAATTGGCACATAGAAGGTCCCCAGTAACTCCCAGGCACTGCCCAGGAAACTGTGGAAGAGGAGACAGTGGTTCTAAGGGGAGCCTGGGCCACTAGATGGGGTCCTAGCTCAGGCTCTCTCCCTTTCTCACCCTTAGACTCAGGTGCCCCCAGTGTCAGGCCTCAGGGATGGAGGAAGAGAATTAAAGTTAGCAACTTTCACTCCCAACTCTAGCCAGGACAGCTGGGGAAAGGGGACAGCTTTCAATTTCCAGCTTAGTGAAAGGACCCTGCCAGGGGAATGGGAAGAAGGGATCTGGCATCTCCCCCTCCCCATCACATCAGCAACAGTGACAGCTAACCTTATACTACCAGCTTACCATGTGCTGAGCATGGTATTGAATGCTTTCCAAGTATTATCTCACTATCGAGAAAAGAAAGACCCAGGAAGACTGGGGACTTGCCCAAGGTTATGGGCAAGGTTATGCAGCCTGGCAGTGGTGGATCTGGGGTCTGTGTGAGCTCCTAACTGTTGCACTGTGCACCTTCCCTGTGCCCTGCAGGTCATTAAGGAGTCCAAGCAGGAGCACAAGGATGTGATGTGAGGGGGGACCCACCTGGTGGCCCCTGCCACACAGTATGAGGTGCCTGCAGCAGGAGCAAGACAGTTGCCCCACTTCTGATAGCTCATTTCCCCAGACCTGAGTTCCCACCCGTCCCTCTGTCTCTATCCAGCTTGCTGCCCTAGGCTCCGTCAGCATTTGGTTGCTAGACAGCACCCACCCCAGCACCCAGCAGCTCCAACTAACAGGGCACTCACCCCAAAGGGGCAGTGTGGAGGGGTATGGCCAGCAGCTTGGGTTAGAATTGGGAAGAGGAGAGATGTGGTGGAGGGCAGGGGGACCTAATAAATCACCCTCCACATCCCCAATCCCTGTTGTTATGGCAACTGTTGCCAGAGCTGGAGGTCTCGGTGGGTACCTGGGAACTGGGCCTTTGAGCTTCCTCAGGTTGCTGGAGGAAAACTGAAACTCAGACAGGAGGTGGAGGTCCCTACAGGCAAGGCAGCCCTGGCCAGAGGCTTGTTCTTCTAGACTGACCCTGACCAGTCTAAGAGTGGGTGGTGAGGTCCTGCCCAGATCCCAGAGGGGCCTCCTGAGTAACAATTCAAGTGTCTCAGTCCCACTGAGCTGCCACCCAGGGTCCCAGTCTGTGGGCATGCCGTGGGCACGCAGGCACCTGATTCTCAGCACTTGGGGGATCTACAGTGTACGTGGAGAGGGAAGGGGTGCTGGGAGGGATAGAGGGGGGCTGCCTGGCCCCTAGCTGTGGGTGCAGAGAGGTCAAGCCCTGGAGGATTCCCCCATGCAGGCTGGAGGGGGCGCTAGCAGAGATGGTGGAGGCAGCGGTTGGGATGATGCTAGACATCAGAGTCGGGGGTTGTGCGTGACCAGTTACACTTGGCCTCTGAGTTGTGGGAATCAAGGAAGTGACTCATCCTCTTGAAGATGCTGAAACAGGAGAGAGAGGGGCTGCTTTCCACAGGGGCAGGGCACAACTCTATCCCAGTTCTAAAGGTCTGTCCCTTGCTGCACAATCCCATCCACCCAGGCCTCTGAGCCCTGGGACTGCTGCTTCCTGACCCCCACCCTCCATAATGACCAGCTACTTTTCCCTAACCCAAGGGCCTCTTATGATCCCTTCTTACTCACACACAATATGTACCCAGTATTTTAGGTAGCACCCTATTTTACAATTCAGGAAATTGAGGCATGAACAGAGTGAAGACATTGGCTTGTGTTCCTGCAGCCTGGAAGCCAGCACTCAGGGCTGACACTTCTGCCCCTGAGCACCCCTCTGCTTTCCCTGGGCAGACCGGTGGGCAAGTGGTGGGTATCTGTGCCCAGAAATGGGGCCAAGAGGGCCCACTCCAGGGTCTTCCTCTCTCCTGTAAGGCTGAAAGGAGGGAGAGGTGGGGGTCCCTCCCTCTTCCCAGGACTTGGTGTCCTTTCCTCTGACTCCTTCCTGCCACCTGCTGCTGCTGCTGCTAACCTTCAGGGCACTGCTGCTGCCTTTAGTCATTGAGGAAAAATAAAGACAAATGTTGCGGACCTCCTCAGAGTGGACTCTGATCTGTTCATGAGAGGGTGGGACAGGGGCCAAGACATGGCTGTGGACAAAACCAACTACTGACCACACTCAGGGCCCAACCCTCATGGCAGCAGCCACATGTCAAATCCCACCCAACACTGCTCTGCCACAGTCGAGCCTGTGCCTGGCAGCTCCCGGCAGCCCCCAGCCTTTGCTCCCACCTCTCTTGTCACCCCCAGTCCCCAGCTTGGGTACAGTCTCTCAGGAAAGCCCTGAATTTGAACTCCACTTTCCTTACCCATATCCCCTGTTGTTTTTACCTTTATTCCCAAACCTGCTATTTCTACCTGTCAGTCCCGGAATGAGGCTGGAGAGGAAGCCAAAGAGGACACACGCTAGCTCCCTCCACTCTTTCCTTCCCTCCTCCCCGCCTACCCTCAGTTTCACCCACTCAGCATCCTCAAAGACAAAAGGTAAGCACCTCAAACGCTATTCAGCACTGAATGGGCCATTTGGTCAAGCTCAGTTCACTACTTCCTTCTCTGACCTGAGCATGAAGTCAAGACACGCGCACTCTATTCCATCCCAACCTCGCTCCCCAATCTCCCGCCTGCCACACGATTCCCCACGTCCCAGATCAGGCCCCAGACCCTCCCATGAAAACAGGGAGCAGGCTGTAACTAACAGATTTGTCCGTACTGCCTCACCACACATCCCCGCCCAGGGTGTCCACGCAAAGGCATCTGGTATCATTAACAAACACATTGAAGCACAACTGATCTTCAGAGCTGGGCGAGAGAAAGCCTAGCGGGAGAAGTTGGGACAGCAGCGAAATAGGTAACAGCAGCAACGACAGAGGTGAATGGTGACAAAGACTGCTGTGATGAGCAGGTAGCCTATCAGGGTGAGCTCCACTGCAGAGCGAGTCTCAGGGTCTGAGAACGAGGCTGGGTAGTGCCCTCGAGATGTCACACCCAGCCGGAACCCAGCAACCTGCACCCCCTGCCGCCAGCAATAGTAGATGCCCCGGTCCTCCAGCCGCATGAAACGGATGTGGAGCTGGTTGCCATGGTCGATGAACACCCTCATGGACCTGTTGACACCCTTTAGGTACTGTGTGCGGTAGAGGTACTGGCGATCCTTGTCCCAGGCTACAGCATGCTCTGGCCGAGCCCCGGGACAGGAGATGATGAGTCCGTGGCCCAGTCTCTGCTGGTGGAACTGAATGGGCACCTGGGGCACCCAGGGCCGGCTGCCCACTTTGGACACGTAGTTGAAGATAGCCAGCACACCCTCCCGGACCGTCGTCTTCTTCTCACAGGGCACTACACAGCTCCGAACCAGCAGCTCGGGCGTGTGGTCCCTGGCCTTGGTCCGCAGCTTCCTTGGCACAGCCTGAGACCCACAGGACACCACGTCCAGCACTGTCTTGCGGTAGCGTGGGGAGAGGTCTGGGCTCTGCAGGTAGCAGAGGCCGATGCGCCACTGCTCCCCACGCACCCCGCAGCGGTCACAGGGTGTCCACTCCCAGAAGGTGGTGAAGACATGGAGGTTCCCATGGTACTCATCTGCAAAGGGCTCCTGGCCCTGGTCCTTGAAGGTGGCCACCATTCCCTCACTGCTCTGGATGTCCACATCATAGGCGTAAAAGTAGTCCCCCTTGCGGGTGCCGCAAAAGTACAAGCCTGAGTCCTCGGGCTGGGCCCGGAAGACCAACAGGCTGAACATGCGGATGCTGAAGCGGACCAGCATGTTGCTGCCCACACGCACCTGAGCTGCCTCCGTCAGCACCCGCCCATCGAAGTCCGTCAGCACTTTGGTGTGGCTGCTACCTAGGTGCTTTTGGTAGAACCAGACTACAGTCGACACCTCCTCAGGCTTGCAGTGGCAGGGAAGCTCAAAGCTCATGTCAGCCAGGTAGGCTGCATTGTCAAACATCAGGAAAGCGGGGCAGGGGGTCTTTTGAAAAATGTTCTCCTTCTCTACGATTTCAAAGGCCTGGAGACTCCCCCACGCCCACAGGAGCACAGTGGTGTGGGCCAGGCTCATGCCTGTAGGAGAGAGGGCTCAGAGGGGTAAGGCAAAACCAAGGCACTAAAGCTCTATGGGGCTTCCAGAAATCACTGCTGAGAGGAAGCCTCTATATGAGGAAAAGATTAAGCAACCAGGAAAAGAAGCAACTATCTGCAGAGGAAGGCGCCAAATGCAAGGCAATTTATTCCCAGTGGACGTACAAGATGCCCTTCTAATGTTCCAGACCTGATCTCAAGGGAAAATCATTCTAGAACCTGACTGTCACTCCCCTTTCTAGAACACTGGCACTTACCCAAGAATGGGCCAAGGGAAACCGGAATGAGAAGTAAGGGCCCAGGTGCTCAGGCAGGGAACTCTGTGCCTCACCGCTCCAGGCCCTGCCCTGCTGGCCTGGTAGAAAAGTCTTCCCTTTTGTCAGTCTGGGAGATGAAGAAAACCCGCCTTCCTGCTCATCTGGCCATACGGGAGGGAGGTTGGCCAGACCTCAGTGGGTGGCACAGGACCTTCCTAGGCCCAACCTGCACAAGAACTCAGTCTGTAGGGGAAGATTCTGCACCTCAAATGGGAAGCATTTGATCATTTGTTGATTAAATGTCCATTTAATTCTCCCACAAAAAACAGGTGGGAAAAAAAGAAAATTAAAAATAAATAAATAAATAAATGTCCATTTATTGGTTTTGGGTTATAAATATTCTTGTTAAGAGTTGTTAAGAGGCCGGGCACAGTGGCTCACACCTGTAATCCCAGCACTCTGGAAGGCTGAGGTGGGAGTATGGCCTGAGGCCAGGAGTTTGAGACCAGCCTGGGCAACATAGTAAGACCCCATCTCTATAAAATAATAAAAAATCAGCTGGGTATGCTGGTGTGCGCCTGTAGTCCCAGCTACTTGGGAGGCTGAGGCAGAAGGATCGCTTGAGCCCAGGACTTCGAGGCTAGAGTGAGCTACGATCATGCCGCTGGGCTCCAGCCTGGGTGACAGGGCAAAACCCTGTCTCTAAAAAAAAGGAAAAAAAGAAAGAGAAAAAAGAGCTATGTAGATCAGTGTTTATTTACCATGGAAGATGAAAGGTTTTGCTTTTTCCTTTTTCTGAGTGGAGGCTGTAACTGGTATAGCCAGCATTTGGTTGGGCACACACCATTTCTCAGGGCCAGTGGGCTGGAGGTTTGGTGGACTCTAAGAGTGAGAAGCAAAGTGGCTTTCAACTTCCTGGGCCCTTGACTGTCCTGTGGATCCACATAGTTCAAAATATGGAGACACTGAGGGACTGGAGAAGTGGGGAAGATTTGATTCCTGCTTTTGCTCTGAAAATTCTAAGTTGAGAAGGGAATTAAGTGTGGGTTTCTCCTTATAGTCCTGCAGAAACCCCATGACCACAATGAAAAAATGCCTCCAATGATCACTGGAGCCTCTGAGGGCAGCTGGTCCTATCAATCGACGTGGTACAACCCTAGCAATTCCTGCAAGAGCCTCTCCTCCTCCTCAGGCCCACCAGACTGCTCCTCTAGACCCTGCTCCTCCTGGCTGAGCCCCTCCTTCATGGGTCTGGGGGCACCCATGGCCTGCAGCTTCTGAAACAAGCCTTTGCAACTCTCCCTCTCTGCTTGGCTCAACAGGCTCAGGTTCAGGGTGAAGCGCCCGGTGCCGGCCAGGCTGCGCAGGATCCCCAGCACAGCTGCCCGGTGGGCCGGCCTCACGTGATCGGCCAGCGCCACCAGCAGCTCCCCCAGAAGTCCAAACCCCACATCTGTCTGGAAGAGGTGGCCCAACTTGGGACCCCCAAGCTGCAGCAGGGCTTGGTACCGCTCCGGCCCACTCTGCAAGTGTCGCCGCCAATCTCGGTAGAACTCTGCTGAGGTCTCAGGCTGGCAGTGTGTTTTCTCCTGGATCACAAAGAAGGGAAAGAGAGTCCTGAGCTCTTATAGCTGTTCTGCAACAGTGAGAGTGAGGGGAGCCTGTAGGTTTTCGTCTTAGCTCTGGTACCCGCTCTCTGAGCACTGGGAAGGCTGTGGTCTTTGGGGGCCTCATTTTCAGATGAGGGAAATGGGGATGGGAGAGGGAGGGAGGGCAAGGAATCCAGGCCATGATTCGAGATTCTCATTTATACTGGGATTTTTCCTACTGATGAGCGGGGACATAGCTCCGGTCTTCAAGAGTAAGTTAAAGTTTACTCTGAGTTGGGGGGAGGAATTGATTGAAAGGAGCCAAAAGTGAGTGTCAAGGATCTGACAGGCTGGGTCCAACACTGCCACAGGATCATTATACTATATATTATATAACCCAGAGGTAGAGCAACCCAAATCTGATCTGAGAATGCAAGTCAAAGGACTGATTGAAGGTGACCTGCCTAGCCCACCTTTCTGACTCATTCTGCCCAGTTCAACCCAGCTTCACCATCTGCTGGTTGCTTTTCTTTCTGGGATTGGAGGCAGAAACCTGTCTCTGTTGGCTTAACATGACAAATAAGGAAGAGGTATGTGTTGTAAAAAGACAGGATTAGGGCAGAGAATCCTGCTGGGCTGAAGAGGCTGGGCCTCAACTACCTGGGAGATTTCAGTGGCCACATCCTGGAAAGTCCTTCCCTGAGTAGTGTGACAGTTCCAGGGCACGGTTCTCTTCCCTCCCATCTTGTCTTTCCGCTCCAGTGGCTTCAGGTGTGATGCAAGAACAATACCCCTGTGAACAAAGGACAGAGATTAGGGGATGGACTTAATGCTGTGTCTGTGGGTGTGAGGCAGCTGGTGCTTGCAATGATATAAGCTGAAGCTGTTGACAAGCCAATATGACAATAAGAACAACAATAGCAACAGCTGTGATAGCTGGCCACTCTGAAGCACTTCACATGTGCCAGACACTGCTCGGAATCTTACCTGCAATAGCTCATTTAATTATAACAAGTTACTCTCTTTTACAGATGAGGAATTGAGGCTCAGAGAGGTTAGAGAAATTGCACAAGATCACACAAATAGTAGAGGGTGAGGCCAGGACTGAAGCCTAGAATGGTTTGATTCCAGAGCACTTGCTGTTAACCACTATAATCTACCAAACAGGAGAGCCTGAAAAAAATGGCAGTGAGCCAACCTGAACTCCTCATAGGAAGCCACCCGCTGTTCCACTGCCCGTAACTTGGCAGCATTCTCCCGTTTGTACTTCTCATCAGCAGCGAGTGCAGCCTGCAGCTCTTTCTCCAGAGCCTTGAAGTTGATGATGTCATTCCTTTCCATGGCCTTGGAAGGCAAAGCGAATGCACATCAGTGGATGGTCAAGACCTCTGGATTCTTTGCCAGAATGCAAAATGACCCTAAAGCACTCTGGATAGCATGTCACTTATCTTGGCGGGGGTGGGGGATGTTACAAAAATCTAGTTTTCTACTTTACAGAGATAAGCTGGATTGCACAGTGAGAAGTTAAACAAGACTTGTCACTGAAAATAGAATAGAGTCCTGACTTTCAGTTTGGAGCCCTGTCTTAACTTTGTTCTCTGCTTCTAAAAAGACTTTCAATTTTGATGCTACAGCAGAGGAGGCATTTGGATCCCAGAATACAGTCCCTTCACTCCTCCACATAGGATCGCTCTATAGCAAGTCCTTGCGACAGAGGACCTCACACAAAAGCAGAACTCTTCAACCTGAAAAAGCTGATTAAAAAAAAAAAAAGCAGAACTCTAAGCCCAGAGAAAAAATTTCATCCTTCATTACATGTCTTTAATGGGGAAGGAAACTTTCCATTAAACCAACCAGATGGAATGACTGTGCAGGAAATCCAGTAGAAGTGGCAGAGAAAGGAACTTAATGATCTTCACTTAAATCACTCTGCCCAGCCCAGGGCTGGAGCACAGGTCCCCAGGTATCTGGGCAACGCCTTTAGTTCTACCACTGTACGTCTGCAGCCTCTGCGTATCTGAGGCTGATTGACCATTTCTACAGAGAGATTATCTTTTAATGTATGGGTTCTAGTCTTGGCTCTGGCATTTACTTGTGAGACCCCTCTGAACGTTAGACTTCTGGTGGTGAGTTGAGCTAGATTTTGTGGCGGAGTCATCATGAACAGCCCTAGGGCAGGGAAGCAGGAGGTACGCAACCAACCCCACAGCCACCCCCACCCCAACGTGTGGAAGCTGAACACCAAAAAAGGGGCTGAGCTGACCAGCAACTCAGGTGTCCTGGCTCCTGACCAGTTCTCAGCCCACCCCAGTCATTGAATAATTAGAACTAACCCTCCTGTCCCCCTTACTCAGCCACCCAGACCTCCACCCCAGCAGCCCCGGCGTTGGTCCTCTTGCTTTCTTTGGGGATCCCCTGACAAGCCAGAACAGGAAGGCAGCTCAGCGCAGACCGTGCCCAGCAGCTGTGGTTGCCCAGCAACTGCGCCAAGCCTGTCCACGTGATCGGCCCGAAGGCCCCCATTCAGGGTGGCCCCGAGGCGCCTGATCAGATTAATGCGTCCTCAGGCCTCACTCTCTTTGGAGTAGCCCACGCCTTGGTTTGGGGACCCACAACTCCACCTTGCCGGTTCCTGTTTCCGCGGCCGGCATTCCTTGAAGCCGATCCTCAGGCAGAGGGCTGTCCTCTGGGGCAGAAACGCGACTCTGGCGTCTGCGGGGTCCTTCCCAGCGCTAGGCGCAGGCGTTGCAGCGGCGTGGGGCGGAAGCGCGGTCTCGGGCGACGGCCTTGGCGCTCTTGGCTGAGTGAGCTGGAGGTGAGCTGGCGCGGGTCAACGGCATGGGACGGTCGCTCCGGGTGGGATGGAAAATTAAAGCATGTCAGATCTTTAGAGGCGTTATGTGCTATCTGCCCGTTTCGCTTTACAGATGGGTAAATTGAGGTCTGGAGCAGGAAAGGGAACGAAACATGCCCCTCGCCCCCAGGACACACTCACACACCAATTCCGGGGTTCCGCCGATATCCTCCATCCGTAAAATCCCATCCCAGGGCAGAGGTCGTGCTCTAACTGTCCAGTCCCCTCTCTCACTCCCTCTTTTGTCTGTGCCGCCTTCACCCCTTCTGTGCCAAGCTACCACCGTCTTTATTCGGTATTCCTTTGAGACCCTGCATTGTAGCAGGAAGCTGCAGTGAGGTTTGGTACCAAGAACCACTGGTTTCGTGCAGTTGTGGGCAAGTCAGCTATCTTCTCTGTGCCTTGTTGGAGTCATTCATTCATTCAGCAGGTATTTATTGAGGGCCTGTTTTGTGCCAGGCATTGTTCTAAGTGAACAAAACAAAGTCCTTGCTTAAACTGTAGTTGGGGAAATGAACAGTTAAACAAATGACTATGTATATGTCAGCTAGTGATAAAGATTAAAAATAACAAAACAGTGAAAGGGGGGGTGGGAGAATGTATGGGTGTGTGTGTGTATATACATAATTTTTAAATAGAAACGGGGTCTTGCCGTGTTGCCCTGGCTGGTCTTGAACTCCTGGCCTCAAGCTATCCTCCCGCCTTTGCCTCCCAAAGTGCTGGAATTACAGACGTGAACCACCGCGCCCGGCCTGGGGACTTTTTAGAGTGACAGAGAAGGTGACATTTTAGTAGAGACTTGAATGAAATAAAGGAACAAGGTATAGATACCAAAGGGAAGAGCAGTTTGGACAAAGAATGGCAAGTGCAATGGCCCTGAGGCAGAAATGAGCTGGGCTTGTTCCATGAACAGCTTTCTACAAAAATTTCTGCAGTCGCTTGATGAGAGTCTTGGGAGAATGAAATGAGCACAGATATGGTAGCTCTTTGGAAGTAAAAAGAATCTGTACATACGAAAGTTTCCGTAATAACTTACATTTAATTGCCAGTCCTTGGCACTCACTTGTTCTCTATTTTATCTACGTTCAACACCCAACAGGTGGCATTGAGGGAGGTAGAGTTATTAGCCTAATACAAGAAATATCAGCATCTCAAAATTAAACAATTCCATTCAATTAACATTTATCCAGTTCCTGCTTATGCAAGGTGCTATCTTGGGCATTGGCAGGTGGGCACAAGGAATGCAGGATTCTTGTATTCAAGAATGGCCAGAAATAATGCTAGCTAACATTTATTGAGGCTGGGACTGTGTTAAATCCTTTACACGGAGTATTTTGTTATGTGGGGAACCTGTCGCTGCAGCTGCTTCAGCCACTGTGTTCCATCGTTGTGCTTGGTCCTCTTGTTGTTAGGGACTCTTCTTGTTGTTATGGACTCTTTGTGGGATGAGCTGGCTCTGTCCCTCTCCTGCACGTCCATGTTCCCCTTTTTTGACATTGCCCATTATCTAGTGTCAGTGATGGCTCGATGGCTCTGAAGCATCAGCCAGGAGCAGCAGCAGTGGCATGGAAGAATCCTCTTTCAGAGGATTCTTTCAGAATTAAATACTGATAAAGGTGCAAAAGGCTATAGCACAATAAGAGAATGAGAAATTGAGGATCTAGAAAGCTTGAACTGCTATGTTCCCCTGCTTTGGTAGAGGAATTATATCCTGTGTATTGCTTTCAGAGCCTCCATTGAGGTTTTTTCAAACAACACTAATATATTAGTGGCATCTTCAATCGGGTATATTATATTTTTTTGCCCATGCGACCTGGTTTCCCAGGGCTAGTCATTCCTACCTGTTCAGCTCCTGGCTGCAGGAATGAACGAAATGACCAAAACTTGGAAAATAGTGGATGGAGTCACACGTGCTAATAGCTGTTACAAAAATGGCTTGATAGTTGCGATAGCTTTGGATGGGCCTGTGGTGTAGGTGGTACCATTATCACAAATTTTGAGAGGTTGGTAATAGGAGATTGGAAACCAGAAAGTCATGAATGGCTGAAGATGTCTTACCCTTCCAAGGTAACCCTGCTGGGGTCAGTTATCTTCACATTCCAGCACACCAAGCATCTGGCAATATCAAGGCATAATCTTATGTTCCTTTATATCATCTTTATTGTGGCCACAAAGGCAGCCATGATGATTACACAGACATCTATTATGAATTTTGCTCCTTTTGAGAATATGTTGAGTTGGATGCTGTTTGGCTAGCAGCAGCAGTTTTCATCATGAGAAAAGAAAAGTAAAGCAAAATCATCTTGCAATGGCACTGGGTCATTGGCCTCCAAACCTGTAGATGATACTTCAGATAATGTTAAAAAGAAACATATTAAGAAGATAATACATTTACTTGATGAGCTCTAGAAGGCAAAAGAGATGTTTTTCTTATTTTCCTGTCAGATTGTGATGATATGTCTATGTAAACGATGTGAAATAAAGATTATATATAAAGAATAGAGGTGATAAAAAGAAAGAAATTCTTTCTGTTTCAGGGAGACTACGCCTTTCTGGATTGTAATTTGTGTTAGGAGGGTATCATGTGAATTGTTTTTCTGATATAAAAGATTCTGTTGTGATTATTTGAATAGTTTTATATTGATTGAAGAAGCCTAGATTTTTTTTAAATGTTAGAAAAAGTAAACCTATCATTGCAAAAAAAATTTTAAACTTTTAAAAAATTTAGGCATTTTCATATATATTTTTTATTTAAATCTATTTGAGCTTTAGTTCAGCAGAATGAAATTTTTACTTCACATTACCATTATAATTGCTAGGTATGGAAAATAATTCCACACCTATTCCATATTTAATTTTGAACACTGAGAAAAGTAAACTTTTCTTAAAACACTTTATATTATAAATGAAAATAGATGCCTAGTTTATTTTTAAAAACAGAGTATTTTATTTAATCCTTTTATGCAGTGAGTATTATTCCCTCCATTTTCCAGTTAAAGGAACAGGTTTGGAGAGGTGAAGTAACTTACCTGAAGTTACGTAGTTGTTAGTGACAAAGTTAGGATTTGAGTCTAGGCCTTCTAACTCCAGGGTCCTGGTGCTTAACCTGTGCTCTAATCTGTTGTTTATTGCTTATAAACTGTAGAGTTGTTGGTGAGGGTAATTAGGACAGTTAACTACGATTCAAGACAGAATTAAATACTGATAAAGGTGCAAAAGGCTATAGCACAATAAGAGAATGAGAAATTGAGGATCTAGAAAGCTTGAAGGAGGTGGTATTTGAACTGTTCCTTTGAATAGAATTTCAATAACTGAAGTGGAAAAAAACCTACAAAGTACTACTTAATTACAATGGAAAAATGAGTAACTTTATGATGGAAAAGCCTGGCAGATACCACGTGAATCAAGTGATCAAAGTTAATATCACTGCTAGTAGTACAAATTGAAATCATGTATGCCCTGATGGGAAATGCACTGAGGAGAACACAGCATCACTTCTATGATATTCCTGCCAAAAATGCATAACCTGAATATCATCATGAGGAAATACCAGGCAAACCCAAATTAAGGGATGTCCTACAAAATCACTGGTTTATAATCTTCAATGTCAAGTCGTGAAAGTCAAGGAAAGACTTAGGAACTGTTCTAGATTGAAAGAGACTAAAGATGTGACAACTAAATGCCAAGATGTGATCCTGTACTGGATCCTTGGGTGTGCAGGATATTATTGGAACAATTTGTGAAACTTTAATGGGATATGTGGATTAGGTGGTAATAATGTGTCAACATTAATTTTGTGATTTTGATGGTTGTATTGTGGTTATGTAGGAGAATGTCTTTGTAGGAATCACACATGCTGAAGCAGGGGTTGGCAAACTTTTTATATTAAGGACCGGATAATAAATATTTTAGGCTTTTTGAGCCATATGGTCTGAGTCCCCAACTATTCAACTCTACTGTTATTGTGTGAAAGCAACTAAAGACAATATAAATGAATATGCATGGCTGTGTTCCAATGAAACTTTTTTTATAGACACTGACATTTTGAATTCTGCATAATTAATTTTCATGTATCATGAAGTTTTTTTTTTTTTTTTACTCTTTCCAACTATGTAAAAATGTAAAAAGCATTCTTAGTGTGAGGGCCATGCAAAAACAGCCCTGGAGGGGCCAGATTTGGCCACAGGCCAGAGTTTGCCAACTCCTGCGCTAAAGTTTCACAAGGTGATAAGGCATTGTGTCAGCAGCTTACTCTCAAATGATTTCATAAAAAGAAAGTTATTTGTACTATTCTTGCCACTTTTTGGTATTGGATTATGTTAAAATTAAGTTTAGTATTAAGAAACAAGTGGAGGGAGCGGTGTATAAATAGAGACAGTGAATAGGTTAGAGAGGAGAAAGCACTGGGCTTTTGGGGGAGCATTCAGTAGGTTGATGTAACTAGAGAGGAGGTGTGTGAAGGGATGTGCTCAACCATAAGACTAGAAAGGTGGGGCCATGTCATGGAGGCCTTGATTGCCTTGCTAGAATCTAACTCTTCTCTCCTTGAATTTTAGCATCATGGATACTGACTTGTATGATGAATTTGGGAATTATATTGGACCAGAGCTTGATTCTGATGAAGATGATGATGAATTGGGCAGAGAGACCAAAGATCTTGATGAGGTAAAACAAATATATTATTCTTTTCATCTCTCTCTTTTTTTAAAAAAGCAATGAAGTACTGAATCCTCTGTGTTCTCATAATACCCTGCGTATATCTCTAACATTTCCCTTTTATAACATGACCTTGTGGGGTCTTATACTGCCCCCAAGAAAGCTTAGCTACTAAGGGTCCGAAAGGGAATATATAGTTTCATTGATGAGGTGGTTTTGTAATCTGATCTCTAGTTCATATGGTAGTAGCTCTGCTTCCATTTGCACAAAGTGTCTTTGAATCATGAATAATTCCAACTTAGAAAAGATATTCAACTATTCCAGGTGCAGCTGCACTGGGAGCTTCCTCACAAGTTCAAGTTGATTTTTTTTTGTTGTTTGTTTTTTTGGAGACAGAGTCTTGCTCTTGTAGCCCGGGCTAGAGTGCAGTGACGTCATCATAGCTCACTGCAACCTCAGACTCCTGGGCTCAAGCTATCCTCCTGCCTTGGCTTCCAGCGCATGCCAACATGCCCAGCTAATTTTTTCTATTTTTAGTAGAGACAGGGTCTCACTCTTGTTCAGGCTGGTCTTGAACTCCTGAGTTCAAGCGGTCCTCCTGCCTCGGCCTCCCTGAGTGCTAGGATTATAGGTGTGAGCCACCACGCCCGGCCATAAGTTCAAGCTTTTAAAGATGCATAAAAACAAGAGAAAGAGAAGGTACAGATTCCGGTGACTCCACTTCAGGAGGGCTATGGAAGGGGAAGTCCAGAATGATCAGAGATTTGCAAAAGGCACCAGAGATTCATGTTTTAGCATTGTTCAGAACAAGATGAACAAGCAGACAGTCCCACTGCTTAATGATGGATTAGTCTGTGTATTAGCAATGCTTATCGATGGAGGTGTGATATTAATGGGACAGCTGGAAAGCAGAACAAAAGTCCCAGCTGCCATCTGTCTTTTCCATCAGGGAAAACGTCCTCTAAACTAGAAAAAATAGAATAAACACTGGAAAAATAAAATCGAAGCCATATAAATAAGGTGAAAAAGCATCTTGCAGCTTTAGATGCATTTAAGTCTCCAGGCCCAGATCAATTATGCCCTGGCTGGAGTGAGGGGACCTTGCAAAGGGAAGCTGAGAGCCACTGTGGTCATCTTTAAGAAAATGTGGGGAGTGGCCATAGTACCAAAGAGGAAATCAGGCAACTCTTCCCAGTTTTCAAAGATGGAGATAAGGAGTTATATTTCAGAAACCACAGATTAATGTTATAGGCATCCATGGTAAAATTATGGAAAGAATTTTAAAACAGGTGACTGTTGAACAGTTTAGGAAGCTAGTATGAGTTTTATAAAAATAATTTTCTCTTGATAGGATTACTGGGTTGAGATATAGCTCAGGGGTATGCTGTGGACATGCTGTATCTTGATTTGGGCAAGACATTTGAAGTCTTTTATTGATGTCCTATAAACCACTTTTTTAAAAAATATTATTTTAAAGAGTTTTTTTTAGGTATATGAGTAATTCACAAATGCATTCACATTCAAACCGTATGATAGAAAAGTCTTCCTTCATCCTTGTTCTATTTCACTCCCCTTCCCAAGTTAACCTCTAACTCATGATGTCCTTGTGAAAAGAACATGGACTGGGTCACAATATAATTAGGGTAGGTCACAGCTGATTGGGTAGTGGGGCCCAAAGAGTGTTTTGTTTGTTTGTTTGTTTTGTTTTTTTAAAAGGCTGGTCAAGTGAGGCGGTGGGAGTGGAGAAGGAACAAAGGAATGTGTAACTGGTTGTTACCAATTAGTTGTAAACACCACCAAAGAGTGTTAATTAATGGGTCACCACCAGAGCTCTTGTGACATGCCCTAGGTATCTGTGCTTGGTCCTGAAAAGGTCCTTTTCAACCTTTTTATCAATGACTTGGGTAAAGATAGAGAATGGAGGTTTATAAAATTTGCACGTGATGTGAAGCTAATATATTGGATAGCAGAATCTAAATTCAAAGTGATCCAACAAATCTGAATTCTGGACTGAAAACCCAATAATTCATTCATTTATTAAGTATTTATAGGCAGGTGTGGTGGCTCACACCTGTAATCCCAGCAGTATGGGAGGCCGAGGCCAGAGGATCACTTGAGGCCTGGAGTTCCAGACCGACCTGGAGTTCCAGACCAGCCTGGGCAACATGGCAAGACCTCGTCTCTACAAAAAAACAAGAAAAATTAGCCAGGTGTGGTGGTGCATGCCTGTAGTCCCACCTACTTGGGAGGCTGAGGCAGGACAATCACTTGAGCCCAGGAGTTTGAGGCTGCAGTGAGCTATGATGACGCCACTGCACTCTAGCCTGGGCGACAGAGTGAGACCCTGTCCCAAAAAAAAAAAAAAGTATTTATAGAGCACTTACTATGTGCAGGGAATCATGATGCAGAGAGAGCTGAGGCATAGCCCCTGCCTTCTGGGAACCTACTGCTTGTCAAGGGAGATGAGGTATAGGTATTTATAATGTGAAGCAGAGAAGGACAAGGGCCATTTAAGTGATATTAGCTTAGTGCCATAGTAATAGTATGTAAGGAGGATTCATTCCTGGCTGGGATGACCAAGATGTACCTGAGGAAGTGACATTCGAAGTGGACCTGAAGAATGG
Source organism: Daubentonia madagascariensis (assembly GCA_023783475.1). NCBI lineage: Eukaryota > Metazoa > Chordata > Mammalia > Primates > Daubentoniidae > Daubentonia > Daubentonia madagascariensis. Next base: position 18,468,952 of record JAKFHU010000487.1, read on the forward strand.
CATCTGTAGAGACAAAGTAGAATGATTAGTCGTTGGGAGGTAATAGCTAAAGGGTACACAGTTTCTTTTGGGGGTGATGAAAATGATCTAAAAATTGATTGTGGTCATGGTTGTACAATTCTGAATATACTAAAAACCATTAAATTGTGCACTTAAAATGGGTGAATTGTGTGGAATGTGAATTATATCTCAATAAAGCTGTTAGCATAGTAATACCCAAAAAAAGAATGGCGCGGTGGTGTGTGAATGTTCTCACCTCAGTATAGACCGCTGAGTTAATCATAGTCTTCAGTTCATGCTACTCAGTATCATTGCTGTGCAAGGCTCTGCTCTTAGTTAATTAATTTGTTATTTCCCATGTATCTCATTCCCATACCTGTCACCATAGTAATCTTTCTAATTTATGTATGTTTGTTTTTGTTCGTACGAGTTACAAAATGCATACAGTTGCATTGTGGGCATATATTTTAAATTTAAGTGAATAGTATCATGTTATCTGCATCATTTTGTTTCTTTCTTTTACCACTCAGCATTGTGGTGAGTGGTGCGTCTTAGGGTCCATCCCTCTTGCTGTGTGTATGTCTAGCCTGTGACGTCTGACTGCTGCTCAGTTCTCCCTGGTGGCATCCTTCTCTTAGTGATGGACACCCAGGTTACCTGCCCCCCAGCCTTCCCTTGCCACAAATAATACTGTGATGAACTTTCTCAGATGTGTCCCTTGATGCACCATGTGAAAATTTCTTTGGGCTATATTCCTAAGAGTAGAGTTGCTGTGTGTGTGTGTGTGTGTATGTGTGTGTATACTGTGTTTATACTTAATATATTTATACTAAGTACTTTCAGATTGCTCTTCAGAATGATTGCACTAGTCTTTCCTCCTTCCAGCAGAATGAAGATTCTGTATCCTCCTAGTCCACATGAGATGCATAGATTTATTTTTAAATGTTTTCTTGTGGTATATAAGAGTAGAGAGATGCATAGGATTTTGATAATGGAGACAGGAAAGAAGGATGTCTATTCTACAGAGAAGGAACGCGGTGAGCAAGGCCCAGAGGTTGTGTGTTAAGGGGGAACTATTTTTCCTCCAGATCACCAAAGCACAGCCCCTGGAGGACAGCTGTGGGTGTGAAGCAGAGGAGGTGGGGCCAGACGGGAAAAGGGCTGGAGCGGAGAGCTGAGAGTTAAAGGGTGACGTGGTCAAAACAAAATGCTGGGATGTTAGAGAGCTGGGATGTCCAGAGGAACGCTGGTTATTAACACATAAAAGGATGCTTGTTTAGTTTTATTTTAGGCTTGTTGAGTTTGAGCTACTGTCGGGATGCTCAGGTAGAGATAATTATAGGCAGTCAGAAATTATTACATAAAATCCTGCAATTATTAATAGATGCATAATGTATTCAGCAGTATGGGGCGGAGAAAACTGTTTTGATAGCTGTTTTGGAGCTGCCACCAGTAGGATATATATGACTACCAAAAGAGCTAATGTAATCTTAGGCCACTTAACTAGAAGTAGAGTGTAAAGATGGTAGGAGGTAGCCAGTCTCACCACTGGAGGGTTTTGTGTTCTTTTTAAGGAAGAGGTTGGCATGCTGGAATTTGTGTGAAGGAAAACAAGCGCCCACCGCTACATCTACCCACCTGCCTGCATCTGTACCCACACGTGATGCCTTCCCTCAGTTCTCATGGAGGACTCGTGAATGTTTCTGTTTACTAGAAACTAGACCCCATCTCTTCTCACCACTCAAGACCTTTACCCGGCAATTCTCCCCTCTCTCCCCCGCATCACCAGTTTTCCCTGTCTGCTGGATCAACCCCATCAGCCCCCAGACCATGCTGTTATTTCATCTTAAACCGTCTCCTGAACCCATATCCCCTTTCAGTTACCTCCCATCTTCCCTGCTTCCCGGTGCAATACATCTCATAAGAGTTATTGATATTCACTGTGTCCAAATCCTCTCTTCCCGTTTTCTCGCACGCTCACTTCCGTCCTTTTGCCTCTCCCACTCCACAAAGCCTGCTCTTGTCAAGAGCATCAGTGACTGCTGCCCCGCCAAATCCAAAGGTCGGTTCCCAGCCATCATCTTACTTGACCTGCCTGTGGCATCTGACCCAACTGAGCATTCCCTTCTCTTTAAGATACTGTCTTCCCTTGGCTTTCAGAGAACCCCCTGGCTTTCCTCCCCACCGGCCATCCCTTCTCAGTCTTTGCTGCTGGTTCCTCCTCAACTCCCTGATCTCCAAGTGTCAACAGGCTTCAGGGCTCCATTCCTTATACCTCTTCTCTGTCCACACTTACTCCGCTGGTAAGCTCATCCAGTCTATTGAATAACTTCTGTTCATGAGCACCCTCAGATTTATGTCTCCAACCTGGACCTTTCTCTCGAACCTCAGGTTTATATGTCCAACTTCCTACATAGCATCTATACTTGATGTCTAATAGGAAATCCCAACTTTAACCTAACTAAAACCTAACTACTGAGCTTCTCCCCGCCACCACCCGCTCTTACAGTCTTCCTCGTCTCAGTGGAAACAGTGCCATTCTCCAGTCGCTCAGGTCAGACACTTTGCCTCTTCTCTTTCCTCTCACAGCTTTCAATTCACTGGAAAACACTTTCGGTTCTACGTTCAAAATAGTCCCAGAATTCAACCTTTCCTCACCACCTTCACAGAGCCTACTCTGGTCCGAGCCACCACCACTGCCTTCTCTTTCCTGAATTACTGCAGTAGCCTCCTGACTAATCTCCTTCCTTCCAGTATATTCTCAGCATAGGGACCAGAGTGATTCTTTTAAAACAGAAGTCAGATCATATCACTTCTCACCTTAAAACCCTTGGTGCAAGGGTTTCTTAACTTCATCACCATTGACATTTGGGGACAGTTAATTCTCTTTGTTGGAGGTTCTGTGCGTTGTAGGATGTTTAGCAGCATCCGTGGCCTCCACCTACTGGATGCTAATGGTGCTAATGGCACACCTCCCTTGCCAAGTTGTGGCAACCAAAACTGTCTGCAGGCATTGTCACATGTTCCCTGGGGGTCAAAATCACCCCTGGTTGAGAACCACTGCCCTAGAGTAAAAGTAAAGTCAGAGGCCGGGTGCAGTGGCTCACGCCTGTAATCCTAACACTCTGGGAGGCTGAGGTAGGAGGATCGCTTGAGGCCAGTAGTTCGAGACCAGCCTGAGCAAGAGTGAGACCCGACTCTACAAAAAAATAGAACAATTAGCTGGATGTGGTAGTACGCGCCGGTAGTCCCGGCCACTTGGGAGGCGGAGGCAGGAGGATCGCTTAAACCCAGGAGTTGGAGGTTGCAGTGAGCTATGATGACGCCACTGCACTCCAGTCCAGGCAACAGAGCGAGACTCTGTCTCAAAAAAAAAAAGTAAAGTCAGATTACTTAGCATGATCCAGAAGATCCTACATGTTTACCTCCTGTGTGGTCTCAGCTTACTGTTCTCCCCATCATTTGCTCCATTCTCACCAAGTTGGCTTCCTTGCTAATCCTCAACGTTGCCACATGCTCTTGGTTCTGGGCCTTTGCATTTGCTGTTTTCACCAACTAGAATGCTCTTCCCCACGTACTTGTAGAACTTTCTCTCTTCCTTCAGATTTTTACTCAAATGTCATTACCTCTTTTTTTTTTCACTCCTGTATTACCAACACCTAGAACAGTGCCTGGCACATAGTAAGTGCCATTTCATCATCCCAGAAAGAAACCCCACACCCATTAACTACTGCCCCAACCCCCACCTCCACCCTTACCTCCACGCACGTGCCCTGCTCCCCAGCCCTAGGCAGTCTGCTTTCTGTCTTTATAGATTTGCCTATTCTGGGTGTTTTCATATAAATGGAATCATATAATAAGCAGCCTTTTGTGTCTAGCTTCTTTCACTTAGCATCATGTTTTCGAGGTTCATCTATGTTGTAGCGTGTGTATACATATAGCATGTATATGTATTTCATTTCTTTTTATTGCCAGATAGTGTTCTGTTATATGGATACACCACATTTCATTTACAACTGATCGACATTTGGGTTGTTTCCACTTTTTGACTATTATAAATAATGCTGCTAATAACATTCGTATACAAGTTTTTGAGTGGCTATAAGTTTTTGTTTTCTTGGGTACATACTTAGGAGTGGACTTGCTGGGTCATGTGTAACTTTCTGTTTAACATTTTGAGGAACTACCAAACTGTTTTCCAAAGCAGCTGTACCATTTTCCCACCAGCAGTGTATAAAGTTCCAATTTCTCCACATCCTCACCAACACCTGTTATTATCTGTCACACAATTATTTTTCAAAAGCAATTCTGTGAATCTAAGTGAAAATTTTAAAAGTGTGAGTTTTTTCCCAGTTTCTACCTCTGGCTCCTGGTTTTTGCCCTTGGAGAAAGGTGTTTTTTCCCCTAAAGGGTGTGTTGTGATAAGCCATTTGTTCTCTCCAGGCTCAGTCCACTTGTAACCAGTGGCTCACATCCAGGAAGGGGCAGGTTTGAATCAGGAGAGCTGTCTGTAGCCTTGGCTTACAGTCTTCTCTCTGTGAAGGATCTTGCAGGAGTGGAACCTGTACCACTGGCATAGAACTCAAAATAAGAAGCTGTCTAGTACGTGAAGTCAGTGCTCTTACTCGTGTAAGGTAGTCAGTCATTGAGCAGGAAAAGCGTGTGCCTCTTCCATCCTCCTTTCCTCTCTTGCTTTCAGATGGACGATGATGATGATGACGATGACATAGGTGATCATGATGATGATCACCCTGGGATGGAGGTGGTGCTACATGAGGACAAGAAGTACTACCCAACAGCCGAGGAGGTGTATGGTCCTGAGGTGGAGACCATAGTTCAGGAGGAAGACACACAACCTCTCACAGGTAAGTCAGGATGAGCTGAGTTGTGATAGGTGAATTAAAACCTGAAAACTTCATTTCGTAGCCATCAGCAGATCATAAAAGTTCAGGGAAGCCAGGCACAGAGGTATGCACTTGTAGTCCCAGCTACTCAGGAGGCTGGGATGGAAGGATCGCTTGAACCCAGGAGTTTGAGGTTACAGTGAGCTGTGATCGTGCCACTGCCCTCCAGCCTGGGTGACAGAGCGAGACCCTGTCTCTTAAAAAAAAACCCTGAAATTCAGTGAATGAAGTGATCAGTTTTTCTTTACCATTTGCAGGTACTGCTTCTAGATTGTGAATCAGTTAATCCTATTTTGATATTCAATAAAGCGCCTGTTACTAAGCAAATAAGTTATTTCTTTATCTGTATCTGTTTAGGTGCATGAAGACTATTAGTAAGTTTTTCCTGATAGGTTTTTTCATCCAAATAATTCCAACCCTTTTAACCAGTCCTCACAACGCTTATTGTCCATTTCTTAATAGTTTTCATTGATCTTCTGGAAAGTAATTGCATCTTATAAATGCAAGGAGAGATTTTGAACTGACATTGACCTTACCCTATATCCAGTCTTCCTTCCTTCCTCTCACCCTTCCACAAAATGAAGTTCAAAAGCCTCAGTCCACAATTCAAGATCCTTCACTATCTCATGCCAAACAGTATTTCCAGAACTTTCTCAACATGAGTAATCCTTGAGAATAAAATAAGTTGATGGCATACATCATACATTCTGAAAGCTCAGTCTGATGGAATAGGGCTCTGTATTTTTATGTTTTATACCTACCTACACATCACTTCTTTTTTTTTTTTTTCCTTCCAGAACCCATTATTAAGCCAGTGAAAACCAAGAAATTCACTCTGATGGAGCAGACATTACCAGTCACGGTATATGAAATGGAGTAAGTTACAAGGTTTCTCAGCTTCTCTCCAGAGATAGTGTGGGTTCATCTTTTCATGGAGGTAGGAGGTGGTTTGTAGTTGAAGTAGCCAGTGGATTGTGGCAGCAAAAATCTCTCCACAATTTTCCTTCATCTTATATGGCTGCTGGGCTATTTAGGCCCTGTTAACTTTTCTCCTGGTGCTCATCCAGGTCTTAGCTGTTTCCTCTTCTTCCAGACCTTTAGTTTGGTATTAGAAGCCAGCCTTTGAGATAGAACTGGGTATTACAATTATCAGTGTTGGGTACACCAGAGCCTGTTTTGACTCAGGAAGACAGCTGAGTACTTTTAGGAATATATTGACTCTTTATTTTGAAAAGGTGACACAAGCAGGTAGATACACGTATAGGATCACTTAGACTCTTCATACTGCAAACTGTTTTTGGAAACATTTTTACTGGCAAAATGCATTTGTGAAGCCCTCATGTATTGAAGTGCTTATGATTCGTGATTAGATAATAAACTTTTTTGTTTGCTTCTAAAACCTGTTGACCTCTTGTATGTCCAAAAGAGCAAGGTCCCTTCTGAAATGGTCAGCTCATCTGCCATTATTCAGACATTTTTGAAACAACTTTTCAGTTGTCTGTAGAATTTGCTTCATATTCCTTTGCATTCTCAATGGTGACTAAAATCTCCAATCTTTGAGGGTGGCCTTGATTTTTTTGAAAAGCCCAAGCCATCCAAGGGCTACTTGCCATAAGTAATGTGGATGATGAGCAAGGAGGACGGTGCTGGTTTTGATCAAGGTGGAAGTCCTCTAGACTCAACGTCATTAACAAGATGGGGTTTTTTTTTGGAGACAGAGTCTCGCTCTGTCGCCCTGGGTAGAGCGCAGTGGCATCGTCGTATATTGTAGCCCACTGCAACCTCAGACTCCCAGGCTCAATCAATCCTCCTTCAGCCTCCTGAATAGCTGGGACTATAGGTGTGCCCCACGACACCTGGCTAATTTTTCTATTTTTAGTAGAGACGGGGTCTCGCTCTTGTTCAGGCTGGTCTTAAACTCCTGAGCTCAAGTGATCCTCCCATCTCGGTCTCCCAGAGTGCTAGGATTACAGGTGTGAGCCACCGCGCCCAGCCGAGATGGGGTTTTCTTGAATGCCTTGTTCACTGGCTCCAATGCAATTTCAAGAGAAGCTCCCAAAGTGATTTTAAACCCCCTTGGCATCAATGGAATGTAAGTACAGCTTGAAGATTTTTAAGGGACAGTGCTCGTGTATATGTGTTAATTCATGTGTTTTGTTTTTTCTTCTTTCTTTTTTACTCCTATTGTTTTACTCTTGAAATCCCCATGATATTTCATTCACAGGTTGTGTTACCTCATGGGTAAGTCTGTTCCATTCCCAAAGCCGGAGCTCTGTAGATACAGACATTCACGTCTGCCTCTGAGCCTTCTCCAGTTGGTTTGAAAGTTGTTCCTGGCCGAAAAATACCCAAAACACTTTTGCACCACTCCCCATTTGAAAGCTTTTGGCAAAGTCCCTTTTTTCTTTTCTTTTCTCCTTTCAGTTTCTTGGCGGATCTGATGGATAACTCGGAGCTTATCAGAAATGTGACCCTTTGTGGCCATCTCCACCATGGCAAGGTGAGAGAACTTTTGGCTACTTGGAACAGGAATTCTCTTTGTTCCTGTCATATTTTGAGCCCTCAGAGTCACAGAAGTTGAGGTTTGAGGTCATAAAGCTAGACCTCCTGACTCGGGGTGTGAGGGAGCCTCCGTGCCTATTATGAAATCATGCTGTGAAATTCTAGCTTTTCCTGAGCAGTGTGTGGAGCCTGTTTCTAAAGCCACTTGTATGCCTGAGCCTTGTGTCTACATCTGACAGAAGAAGGGAAATTGAGCCTCACTCTGATTTTTATAAGTTTTCATTTCCTGGTGGATGCTTGTCCAAGAAAGATTTCATCTTTCATTTGAAAATAATCCTGTGGCTTCAGCATTAATCCTTTGCTGTCCCATCATCCTCCTTGCTCTCCTCTTCCTCTCCTTAGTCCTAGATTACATGGTGTATTGGGAGCTGGGGGATGGGCACAGTAAATTTTACTCTGTGGTTGGCAGGTCTTAACCACTTCTTCCCTTTCAGACGTGTTTTGTAGATTGTTTAATCGAGCAGACTCACCCAGAAATCAGAAAGCGCTATGACCAAGATGTGAGTAGAACTTCCGCCGAGGGTTTAGGAGGAACCATTCAGAATATATAGGGATGTCTGTCTCCTTCCCCTTCCTTCACCATTCTCAAATGATGCCTACAGAGTGAGGCCTTATAATTGTAATTTCTATTAATAGGCTGTAAGAAAATGATTTCAGCTTTCTCAGAAGCATAGAGAATATTAACCTGCAGTATTTTTGGATGATCTGTTTTGCACTTGGGATCCCTCCTCTGTTATGATATATCCTGACTTTTGTTATCTATTCTTTCCTGTCATAGTATTAATAGCCTGCTCTAGAAATATAATACAATTGTACCCTGTTTGCATGTCAAATTTAAATGCCCGTGAATAAGGCCAACTGTGGGTGTAAGTCTCAGCACAATAAATGTTCAGTCTCTGCCAGATTGACTATTTAGACATGTTGGCACAAAGGCTGGCACGTGTCTCCTTTTACCACTCTGAGAATTCAGTGCATTTGATAGGATTTAGCTCTCCAGCCATACCTGGTCTTCATTGACCTTCCCTTGCCCACCCCAAAAAAAACCCAAAAAACTCTACACATCCAGGAGCATCCAGCTGGGAGGGCACTAGTCTCATTGTCTGGAATTGCTGTGGGGACACCCTGCTATCTCCAATCTATTCTCCTCCTGAGACAGAAACCCTTGAGGTGGGAGGTAGTGAGGGACAGTGATTGATGGTTTGTATATGGGAGAGGAATCTGAATTCAGGTGGTAACGACAGTTAATTTTTTTTCAGCTGTGCTATACTGACATCCTCTTCACAGAGCAAGAGGTAAGTTTGTGCCTTGGGAAATCAGATTGTTGCCCACACCAGACCCACCCCACCGGTAATAGTTTTATAGGGAATATAGGGAAGCCTTCATGATAGCACTTTGGTCCATCCCCCATCCTTCTGAGTACCCCCTGCCCCACACGCTTTATCTCCGAGCTTCTCCCAGTCATCCCAGGATTATAACTCCAAAGAGAACTAGGTAGGCAAGCTGTAGGGGGAGAGGGCCCTCCTGTCCTTGACTGGATTTAATTTGGCCAAATAGAGCAAATATTAAGAGGTGATGTCTGCATTTATGCTGTAAGTTATGCAGAAGTTCAACATGATTTTTAAAATGACATCATCCTTAAAATCTGTAAGATGACTCCATACGATGATCTCTTTCTAAGAGTAGCTTCTCTTTGAGAATGGGTTTATGTGTCTTTGTGCTTCTCTTTGTCTTTCCCTGTAGAACTTTATCCCTTCCCTCTGACCCTGTCTTTCCCTTCTCCTCTTTTTTTTTTCCGAAGATAGGATCTAGCTCTGTTGCCTGGGCTAGAGTGGTATCATCATAGCTCACTGCAACGTCCAACTCCTGGGCTCAAGCAATCCTCCTACCTCAGCCTCCCAAGTGGCGGGACCACAGGCACACGCCACCACACCCAGCTAATTATTCTGTTTTTCTGTAGAGATGGGGTCTCGCTATGTTGTTCAGGCTGTTCTCAAACTCCTGGCCTCAAGCAATCCTCCTGCCTTGGCCTCCCAAAGTGCTAGAATTACAAGCGTGAGCCACCATGCCCAGCCTCTCTTCTTTATTTCTGTTCCTTTTTCCTAAATGACCACATGGAAGACTCAAGTACATAAGTGTGGTTAACTAAAGGAACTTAGAACAGTGCTGGCATGTGATAGGCCAATAAATGAATCAATGAATGTTAGCTTTTATTGTTCTATAATATATTTCTATATTTGTTTTTCTGGAGTTTTTGTTTTGTTTTGTTTTTGTGGGTTTTTTTTTTCCAGAGACAGGGTCTTGCTCTGTCACCCAGGCTAGAGTGTGGTGATGTGATCGTAGCACACTGCAGCCTCGAACTGTCTGGAGTTTTTTAAATATTTATTTCCTATTACAGCTTTTATAATAGTTCTTTAAAAGTAAAAAAAATCCTAAAATGCCCCAGATTATTTCTTTTTGCTCTTAAGATGCTCAGCTATTATTTTTGTTTCCAGTGTGTGAGGAGGATAACATTCTAGGACCCTGGATTCTCTGTTAAGGTTTAATACTGCTTTGCTTGCTTGTTCATTTTAATTTTTTTACATTTGAACCAAACCCCCCAAAAAATGCTATCTGGCACCAAGATACTTCATCTTCAATGTCATGATGGTTGAGGCCTACATAAAAATCAGCCCACTACTAGGAGAGACGTTAGTGTAATTTACTAGCAATTGGCAAGCCCCAAGAGCAGAATGAACCCCTCTTGCATACGATGAGGTCTTGACCACTGTTTCTTTGTACCTTGCAGAGAGGTGTTGGCATCAAAAGCACACCTGTGACGGTGGTCTTGCCAGATACCAAAGGGAAATCTTATCTGTTCAATATCATGGACACTCCAGGTAGGACATTCTTTGACTTTCTACTGTTGGAACCTTGTCCTGTTGGGTATTTGTGCTCCCACTTTCCAGAGCAGAACAGGGCAGTACATCTTTGTTTTTACATTTCCTTCACCTTCATTGAGACAGTTTTCATTTTCAACTCTCTCCTTTGGTTAATTAGCAAGCACCATGCTCTGGGCCTCCTATTTACTTCTCTCTTTACTCTCCCCTAGAATATTTAAATTTTAGGGAATCTTAATTCATTTATTTATTTCCCATCTGTGTTAGGCCCCGTGCTAGCTGCTGGGGAGAGAAAGGTGAGTCAGACCTGGTCCCTGGCCGTGGCACTCTCAGGCCTTTGAAGGAGACTAGTAGACATATAGATTACTGTGGGAGCAGCACTTCTTGCCTTGTGGATGACTCTTTCTTTTATGGAAAGGACCAACTTTGGGCAGAGTTTTTTAAAACTCTGGAAAATTTGGGGTTTTGGCTGATTTGCCATCAGGTGCCCAGTGCCCTGATACATCTCAGCCCCTGTTCCCCAGCAGCACCTTGCCAGGAACCATCTTCCTTGGGCAGCACACCATGCTCCAGGCCTGCCTTTGCCCTTTCTTCTGCCCCCAGATTGTCTTACATGTCACAGAACTTTGCTTGCTGCTGATTAGACTAAGGTGGTATGTGAGTGTGAATTCATTATGCCCTCCTGGGTAAAACACTTCCCTCTTTTTATGTATGGAGGCCTCCTGTATAAAAGCATAATCCAAGGATGTGACTCTACTGAAGGGAAGTTATACACTGCAGGGAGCTGTGGGGGGAGGAGGGAAAGGGAATATTTGGGGATTCACAAGCTTTGCAGTCAGTGCCCCTCTGATCACCCTACAAGTTAATTGTGCCTCATCCTACACCAGATAGCGACTTACTTTGTGTCTACTTTTCAGGACATGTGAATTTTTCTGATGAGGTCACAGCTGGCTTGCGCATCTCAGATGGAGTAGTCCTTTTCATCGATGCTGCTGAGGGGGTGAGTCAGACTCAACTCTCCTGAGAACCTCTTCCACTGTTATGTCCCCCCCGCCTCCACACACACACATACACACACACACACACACATACACACACATACATGCACACATGCACACATGATGCCCAGAGTGCTGAGAGAGCTGGGAGCCAGAGAGCATGAAAGTCTGTGGGATTAAGGCTCAGAATTGCTCTGAAATTAGGGCAGCAAATGAAGTTCAAAATTAATTTTCATCGTGGGTCCCCTTGCTCCCTGCCCAGTGAAGCTCAAAATGATAAGACCCGTGGTCATTCAGGAAACACAAAGATAAAATGACAAATGTAAATAAAAAGGAGGGGGGAGAGTGTATTCATATAAAAGGATTTTAAATGTTAATGAGTTTTTCTAAGAGATTGAAGTTGAAAGGGTGTCTTTTATATTTCTAAATTGAAAGGTTGAGTTGACTAACCTCATTCGTGTTGTCATTGGTGAGGTAGCCAGCAGAGGGAGCCAGAATTATCTTTTTTTTAATTGATTTTTCATTTTGGAATAATTTCAAACAGTGAAAAGTTGCAAGAATAGTGCAAGGAACTTTCATTGGCTTTGTAATTCTCTCTCTGTACATGTGTGTGTATTTTCCCTTGAACTGTTTGACAGTAAAATATTTCAGAGTGCATTTTCTAAGAATAAGGACATTCATTTATATAACCATAGTACAGTTACCAAAAATCAGAAAATTTAACATTAGTATAATACTATTGCAGAGACCTTTTTCTACAGACCTTATTCAGTCTCACTAATTGTACCAGTAAAGTCCTTTATAGAATTTCTTCCCCCTAATCCAGAGTGATGCATAGCATTTAGTTATAATGACTCTCTAGTTTCATTTCTCTCTGAATTGAAGCTGTTCTTTAGCTTTTCTTGGGCTTTTATGACATTGGCACTTTCGAAGAGTATGGGGCATTTATTTTATAGAATGTCTTCCAATTTGGGTTTGTCTAATACTTCCTCATGATTAGGCTCAGGTTATTTTTGGCAGGAATACTACATAAGGAAAGAAGTTGTATTCTTATTAGTCCATCACATCAGGCGATACATGATGTCACCTTATCCCATAATTGCTGATGTTAACTTTGATTACTTGTTTAAAGTGAGTCAGCCAGGTTTCTCCAGTGTAAAGTTACCATTTTCCTCTTTGTAATAAATAATTTGTGGGGAGATACTTTGAGTCTATATATATGTTCTGTTCTTTTACCTACTAGTTTTATCATCCATTGATGATGCCTGGTTTATTCCCGTGATAGTTGCAAATGGCAATTTTTCTGACTCTTTTTATTCCTTCTGTATTTATTGCTTGGAGTTCTATGGTAAAAAAGAGCTTTCCTTTCTCCTCCATTTGCTTGTTTATTATCAGTATGGATACATGGCTTTTTATTTTATTCAGTGGGTTATAATCCATTACTGTCCTTACGTGTTATAGGGCTGTAGTTATCCCAGATTTGGCTAGCAAGATCTCCTTCAGCTGGCCCCTTCGTCCTTTTGAGATGTCTTGTCTTTGCATTTTCTTACTTTCAGGCACAAAATGTTCTATACATATCTTTCCCTGCCCCAATCCTGGAATCAGCCATTTCTTCAAGAAGCTCTGGCTTCTGATAGTGGGGACTGGTGTTTAGAAACAAAGATCTGGGGGTGCTCATTGCTACTGGGGTGCATTGCTTATAGGCCCTTTCACTGAGCCCAGCTAGGTCATATTCATTCACACATATCTGTAACTATTTCTACACTTATATATTAAAAATCACTCATTCATCCTAACAACCCCAATCCCATTTCAGCACCACAGGTCCTTGCTAGCCTTCCTAGTTCCTTCTCTAGCACTGACTCCCAGCATCATCATTCATATGTTTATTTCTCAGTCCTGCAAGGTGCCCTCTTAAAGTTCCTGCATCTGCCTTCAGGCAAGGTGCTCTCTGCTTCCACCCAACAACATTTCTTCCCCAGGTCCTCTTTCCCCTTCAGGCTTCATATTTTGAAATACCGTCCTCTTTGGCTCTGCTCTGGACTTTCTGCCTTATTTGTTCTTATCACCACCTTCTGAGCCTTGTGTTTCTCAGGTGATGCTGAACACAGAGCGGCTGATCAAGCACGCGGTGCAGGAGAGGTTAGCGGTCACTGTGTGTATCAACAAGATTGACCGGCTGATCCTGGAGCTGAAGCTGCCTCCAACTGATGCTTATTACAAGCTGCGCCACATTGTGGATGAGGTCAATGGATTAATAAGGTACGAGACCGCTGGGAGTAGATTTCCTGTCCTCAGAGACTCTAGTTTTTATAAATCTTAATTTTAACCCTGAATCCCTCTGGAAGTAACTCTGATTATTTCTTGGCATGTGTTGATAAGCATGTTGGGCAAAGCTGGAGGAACATTCTGGATCTCTACAGGGATTGACTCCACAGACTTGGCCTCATTAACTCTGCGCTTTAACCACTTGTGCAACTTAACACATCTTCAGTTTAGTATTGTGGTCAATGCCATGGGTTCTAGCATTAGTCTCATCTTCATCACATACCAACCATATAAAGTTGGGCAAATTACTTAAGCTCAGTTTCTGTTTCTGTAAAAAAGGAATTACAATAGTACTTGCCTAATGGGATGTTCCAAGAGATTAAATAGAGATTTGATGTAACACACTTGGCACAGTGCTTACCATAAGGCAACTGATTACTGAAGAATGTTATCTGCTATTATCTTACTATTAACCCAGAATAAGGAAATTAAGAAATTGTTTACTGTGTTTCTGTGGATATACATGCTTCTCAACAAGATAGATCTAGGGCTCACATTAATAAGTATGAGTGATGGTTAGGACACCTTAGAACACAGTGTCAAAGTAGCTTTGAGGCGAAGGTGAGATATTTCTTGAAGACAGTCTTGGCAAATTAAAAAAGAAAATTAGCTGGCTGTGGTGGCACGTACCAGTAGTCCCAGCTATTCAAGAGGCTGAGGCAAGAGGATTGCTTGAGCCCAGGAGTTTGAGGCTGCAGTGAGCTATGATCTCGCCACTATACTGTAGCCTGGGCGACAGAGGAAGACTCTGTCTCTTAAAAAATAAAAATATAAAGTCTTATCTGCAGGCTGAAGGGTGTACTGGATGACTTCTTAAGGCCCTTAGTGGGCCTGGGAGGAGGCCATCCTACTAAAAGAATGCCTGTCCATTGAGGATGGGGAATGGTACCTATGTGGCTAGAGGCAGAGGTAACCTCAGAAGCCTACCCAGTTTGTAGCCCCAGTTCTCAATAGGAATATCTTCACTCACCCCGTCTCTGGAGGGACTGAGAATGACTAGAACCCAACATGACACAAGTCCAAAAAATAAAATGACAAACTTATTTTTTTAAAAAACAAAAAGAGGTAAGAGGTGAGATATGGCTAAATTTTACCTGATCTAACAAAATAGGAAGTCAAGAGGTCATGTTTCAAGCCTCTAAATAAGAAAAAGCAACATATACTTTGGGAGGTTGAGGGCAGGAAGATCACTTGAGGCCAGGAGTTTGAGACCAGCCTGGGCGACATAGCAAGATCCTGTCTCTACAAAAAATAAAATGAAATTAAAATAAAAATGAAAAAAATTAGCCAGGCGTGGTGATGCACACCTATAGTCCCAGCTATTGGGAGGCTGAAGCAGGAGGATGGCTTTGCTTGAGCCCAGGAATTTGAGGCTGCAGTGAACTATGATTGTGCCACTGCACTCCAGCCTGGGTGATAGAGCGAGATGCTGTCTCTAAAAAAATAAAAACGAAAAAGCAACATAAACATATTACTTAGAAATATGGAAGTAAATATTAAGGCAGCTTTAAAAGAGTTGAAAGCAGTTGCCTCTGGGGGAGCATAACTAGTGGGTAGGTTGGGGTAGAGGACTGTTCTTTATAAACCAGTGCTTTATTTCTAAATTGGGAAATTCCATAAAATAATGTACCAGTAAGGCTAGGGGTTGTGGATTATTTGATCCCTGTTTGCAACTGGTTTTCTTATAAATGTTAGTGAACTAGGGATGCTTGTGGCTTTTTTCTTTCCATCATAGCTGACTGCAACCTCAAACTCTGGGCTCAAGCAATCCTCCTGCCTCAGCCTCCCGAGTAGCTGGGGCTACAGGTGCGCACCACCACGCCCGCCCGGCTAATTTTTCTATTTTTGGGGGTGGGGGGCCGGCGGCTCACTCTTGCTCAGGCTGGTCTCTAAGTCCTGGCCTCAAGTGATCCTCCCTGCCTTGGCCTCCCAAATCTGCATGACTTTTGAGATTCAAAGTTTTAACATGAATTTGTAAAACAAAGCCAACCAAAACAGAATCAAGTATAGGGCAGTGAGATGGGGAGCAGAGTTGCTTTTCTTCTTTTTCTCTCTCTCTCTCTTTTTTCTTTTTAGTGATGTTCATGTCTGTTTGTATTTGTGAAATTGAGATTTCTCTCAAATATATTTCTATCTTATCACATTAGATTCATTTCCTGTGTTCCAAGGTCTTTGCCTCTGTCCTCCAGGTTTCCCTTTGTCTGTCTGGTGCAATTAACTTTTCCAAGATTGTGCAGAATGTTCCCAGCTCTGGGAAGTCAACTTGTTACTGGAAATTAGGGAACAACTCCATCATGTCACTTTCTTGGATCAGGTTGTTGGCAAAACTGAGTGTCTTATGCAAGCCCCTCCAGAGGACTAGAGAGCGGCTGTGACACTGAATTCCTTGCCCTTCCCCCTTGGCAGTGTCTCAGGGCTGCTGCACAGCCTGGCACTGTGCTCACCACTGTCTCTGTTTCAGCATGTATTCTACTGATGAGAACCTGATCCTTTCCCCACTCCTGGGCAACGTCTGCTTCTCCAGCTCCCAGTACAGCATCTGCTTCACGCTGGGCTCCTTTGCCAAGATCTATGCCGACACCTTTGGTAAGCACTGGCTGGCAGTCTGTCTCGCCAGCTTCCCCAGAGTCATGTGTGCCTTTCCGGCTGAATGGCTCAGAAATTGGCTTCGTGTCAGAGTACCCTGCTGGAGGAGCATTTTATCACCTGTTATCACATTTGGGACTCTTTTTGGCCTTTAGACCCTTTCTTTAGGCTAAGTGGTTTCTAAACAACAGAAAAATAAAAGTGACTAGGAGGAAATGGGAGAACAGGGATCTCATTTTAGGAATAAAAATCTCTCTGGAGTGAGGCAGATTTTGTAAAATAGGAATTATTTGTGCCCACAAAGCACTTTCAGACCTCCTTCTCAGAGGTGGACTCTCTCACTATTAATGCTTCTGGCATTACGTCTTTCTAGCCAATATCTGGGCACACGTAAATTTGAAAGGCCTAATTGAGAACTCATATTGGACTTGCAGTCAGCGTGTACAAGCCTCTGTTGGCATGCCCAGTTGAATGATTTTGTGGGTTCCTAGAGCCTTGACACCAGATCCCTGGGACCAGCCTCCCAACCCAAGAGGCACCCTGGCTCTCCATCTCTCTGCCTCCCCAATTACCTCAGTACACTATTCCCCAATAGGAAGTGTACTGAGAGTCTTGTGTGTGTCAGATGCTGCACTTAGAGGGGAGTCATTGTTACCCCCACTTTTGGAGCTGAGGAGACAGGCTCTGTGAGAGGTCTCACAACTAGTAGTCAGTGGAACACCAGCGTTTCTGTTCTTGCTGGTCAGTTGCCCTGCCGCACTCTTGGTGTGGATCCCTTTGCTCTTGTGAAAAACTAGGCAAGTAAAACTTAGTCCTTTCTAGGTGCACGCTCATTGTAGAAAAGGGGAAAATACAGTAAAACCTAGTCAAGAAATCAAAATTCACCGGTAACCTCAGTACCATAACCACTGTTAACATTTTGTTGTAGTTCCCTCTTTTTATGTGTATTATATTACATAAATGAGATCATATTATATACACACACACACACAACACACAATTGACCCTTAGATAATGTGGGGGTTGGGGCACTGACCTCCCTTCACAGTCGAAAATCCACGTATAACTTTAGTCTGCAAAAACTTAACTACTAATAGCCTGCTGTTGACTTGAAGCCTTACCGATAACATAAATAGTCGATTAACACATTTTAGTAAGCTAGAGAAAAGAAAATGTTACTTAAAAAATCATAAGGAAGAGGAAATATATTTACTGTTTATTAAGTGGAGTGGATCATCATAAAGGTCTTCATCATCATCATCTTCACAGTGAGTAGGCGGAAGAGAAGGAGAAAGAGGGTTGATCTGCTTTCTCAGGGGTGTCAGAGGCAGAAGAAAATTCGTATATAAGTGGACTCGTGCACTTCAAACCCATGTTCAAGGGTCAACTAGATATATACATCTCTTTTGTTTTTCACTGAGCGTTGGATCATTGACCATTTTCTTGTCATTAGATGTATATTTCAGTATACATGAAATATATGTATACTGGGTAGATATGGGTAGATGAACAATATATGAAATTCATTTGAACGAGGTTCTAGTAGAAGTTTATGTGTTTTTCAGTGTCCTTTGTATCAGCATGTGAAGCAAAATCCAAGACCCTTTCTGTAATTGTAATGTAAATATGACTTGATTTCTGATTGAAAGTGGCCCTCAGCCTTGGGAGAGATTGTTAGTCATCCTTTGGACCCCCTGTCAGTTTATGAAGGAGCCAGCTGTGGGCTCCAACATCATTATCATGAAAAGCCATGTATGGGCTTCTAGAAAGTCAGCACTGAAGGCAATATCAGAAATCACTGAGTCCTTCCCCTTCATTTTACATATGGGGAAACTATGCCCATGGTCACAGAACTTACTGAGAATTGGGACTAGAATCCATTTATACCATACTGCCAAAACTGATACCATATCCTCTTGCTAGGAATAGATACAAGGCATGATGACTAATCTCTGACTTCTAGGAACTTCGCCCAGTGGGCAGGCAGAGTCCCACAGGGTGACGAGTAGCAATGTAGGGTGATAGTGTAAGCCGAGTGCCAGGGAGCTGCCATAGGCAGGTGGAGCTGAGGGAATTTGGGGGGTGGGGGCAACTCTAGGAGTCAGGGAAGGAGATGGGGCTTAGGTAAGTAGAGAGAAGGGAGCCAGGAATTCCAGACTCGCAGGGTTGGAAGAGGAGGAATGGAGGCAGGTGGTGTTGGTCATGGCCTGTTCAGGTAACAGTGGACTATTTCACCAAGGAGAAAAGTTCAAGTAAAAACTGTGGGTGGGCTGAGTTGGGACCACACTGAGGAGGGTTTGGCATGCCAGGTTAAGAAATTTAAACCTTATCCTATAGGCAGTTAGGAGCTTTTAAGATTGGGGTGGGTGATATCTGAAAACTAGTGAAAGATAGACCAGAGGGAGGATAGCATGCAGGAAGGGCCACCTGTTCAGACATTTTTGCCAATATTTAGATACAGTATTGTGACTATTGGATTAGTGTTACCTGTAAGACTGAAAAGAGGAGATGGATTTGAGAGATTCATTCATTCTTTCAGTAAGCATTTATCAACCCTCTATAATGTGTTAGGCCCCATCCTTGTGAGTATTCAAGAAGTTCAGTCCCATGATTGTAAGTCCAGTGGTTAAACTGTGTGGTAAGTGCAGTAATAGAGGGGATAAAAGGTACAGTGGTTCACAGAGAAAGGAAAGTTTCAGTAACTAATAACGTGGGGAAGAAGGGGAGAATTTGGTAATTAACAAAGTGAGGAAGAAAAAGATTTTGAGCTTGGATGAAATGCCAGTGGTAGCCTTCCTGACTGATGGAAATAGAAAAGTCTGAAGGGGAATGTGGCTTTGGGGAAAAGGTAGTACATTCCCTTTATGCCATCTGGGGTGAGAGGGAACAATCTCACTTGTAGGTAGAAACATCCAGGAGGTAGTTGGTGATGTTAGTTTTCTAGTTGAATGTTCTAAGAGCTCTTGACTTGGAAGATCTTGAATTTTAAAAGCCATGGTTGATGGGTTCAGTCTGACTAGGATTAGCAGTTACAGTCAACCTAGATTCTCCTTTTGGCTCCAGCACAGCCCTGCCAGCTTTGGGCCCATCCTGTCTATTGTGTCTTGGTGTCCCTGTCTGCCTGCCTGGCTAGAAGGAAATGTCTCGGCCCTGGAAAGGAAAGTGCTAGAATTCCTCAACTATGAACCAGTTGTGGCACCTGAAACAGAATTTTGAACAAACACTTTGCTAGGTAGATTATAATTGTGTGGCTTCTCGTATAGGTGACATTAATTACCAGGAATTTGCTAAAAGACTCTGGGGTGACATCTACTTCAACCCTAAGACGTAAGTAGAGTGTGGGACATGGCTGTGGAGGGGTGATCCACTTTCCCAGTAAGCAAGGACAGATAGAGAAAGAGTTCCTAAGATTAAAACTTACTTTTTTCTTAGACATAAACTACCGTCTTTCCTCCCCTACAAGGGTTGGCTTCCTAAGTTCAAATTGGGTGAGAGGCTGTTTCTCCTGAGGTCTTCAGAGCCCAGCTCAGGCATGCGGGAGGGTCATAACCATGTGTCCTCGCAGGAATCTCTCTTTGGAAACTTTACCATCACACTCACATTCCTCCCCCGGGCTCCTGCCCAGATTCAGAACTTAAGCAACAGTCCCCTGGGGTCAGTGACACTGCCTTTTCCCTCCTGGGTCCCTCAGAATTCTTCTTTTTCTCTTTAGGCGAAAGTTCACAAAAAAGGCCCCAACCAGCAGCTCTCAGAGGAGCTTTGTGGAGTTTATCTTGGAGCCCCTTTATAAGATCCTTGCTCAGGTGAGTGTCAGGCCACCGGGTTCAGATCTGCTCTTCCAAGCACAGTGTGGAAAAGCTGGTGAACTCAGACTTCCTTCTGCCCCTAAACCTGCTCAGATTGATATTACTAAGTATGAGGGTGGTTGGTCACCAATTGTTTATTAAGTAATCTTCTTCTGGATCTCAAACTCTACACTACTCCAAGTGCTGTTGAAATCTGAGGAAAGGGAGGAGGTACAAAAGAAAGAAGGAAAGAAAGAAAAGGGAAAGATTGGGGACAGATATTGAATGTTCAGAAGAATGTGACACTTTAGAACTAGTCATATCAGTTATGGGAATTTAACTTACAGATATAATTGTGAAAGTCTTCCAGGTTATTTATATAAATAAAGATGTTTATTATAGCAATGTTTATGATAGGCAAAGAAACAAACTGGAAATAAGTTAAATGTTTATCAATTAATTATGTTCATCAATCTGATTAAATGAATTATAGTACATGCCATAAAATGATGTATTTTGTAGCCGTTAAAGGGATGACTGTATGAACTTTGTTTTCATGACTGTTCTGGGCATGTGTGTACTGGCTGTGATGTTTATCAGATTGAAAAGTTGCATCAGGAAGTGGTAAGGATGTAGTTAAACCTGTGGAATACTGTGAAGAAAAGAATTTAACGTTATGTTTATATGAATTTGTGCTACCTAAAAAACAGGACTAGGACTAAAAGGATAAAAATGTTGTCTGGGAATTTTCAGACCTTTCTTCCAAGACAGTAATAAAATATGCAAGTGTTTAATAAACACTGTGCACAATGGACACAGATACACAAAATGTGTGTGGCCATTCCAGCTGACAAAACAGCAAAACATAGCAACAAGACAAAATAACAGCTTAAATTTATTAGTGCTGAAAAATGCTTAGCATCTTGTGTCAGACTGGAATGGATTAATAAAAGAAATTTATAGAACCTGCCTCAGTAGAGACCTTGAGTTTGCTGAGGATAATTTAGTTTGGCCCTGTCCCAACAGGATGGTCTGCTAGGTGACCTTTTTTGGTTCCTTCCAGTGCAATGATCCTCTAAATCTGGGAAGTCTAAATACAGAGGGGTGAGGGATTTCCACAGTGGGGTGAGATGCTGCTTTTCAGGCACCAGGGGGGCAGCACTGACAGTGATCAATCTGAGTGCTTGGTTTATTGGCTGGTATGGGGATTTAACCAAGTCAGCTTCACCCAGGTTTGATTTGAAGGGTAGGTACCAAAGACACCACTGAAACTAAACCGTTATCCTTGCCAAGAGCTTTCTCTGTAGAAAAGAACCTTGTGCAGGAGCTCTTCAAATTGCTCTTTGGCCTTCCCTTGTCCTCTGTAGCACCACAACTGGGGCTGTCACTATAGCTAAGTGGTGTCTGGTACTCTCACAGGTGGTGGGTGATGTGGACACCAGCCTCCCAAGGACCCTGGACGAACTCGGCATCCACCTGACCAAGGAGGAGCTGAAGCTGAACATCCGCCCCCTGCTCAGGCTGGTCTGCAAAAAGTTCTTTGGCGAGTTCACAGGTAATAAAAAGCTCATGGCCCCTTAAGACTGCCACTCCCCACCTCCTTTGACAGAATGACATGAGCTCTATGAGAAACTGCCACGTGTCCTGCCACGTGTGTCATGGCAACTCTTCCTTACCCTGCAGTGGTGGTCAGAGAACTGAGAGTCTTTTAAACAAACTGCAGGCTGGGATGCAGAACACCTGCGTTTTTTTCCTAGCTTGCTTCCTTAGTGGATGGTACCAAAAATTCTATATTAGGAACCAAAGGAAGGCTGGGCCCAGTGGCTCACACCTGTATCCTAGCACTCTGGAAGGCTGAGGCGGGAGGATTGCTTGAGCTCAGGAGTTCGAGACCAGCCTGAGCAAGAGTGAGATGCCATCTCTACCAAAAATAGAAAAGATTAGCTGGGCGTGG
Source organism: Daubentonia madagascariensis (assembly GCA_023783475.1). Classification (NCBI taxonomy): domain Eukaryota; kingdom Metazoa; phylum Chordata; class Mammalia; order Primates; family Daubentoniidae; genus Daubentonia; species Daubentonia madagascariensis. The sequence goes on from JAKFHU010000487.1 coordinate 18,490,945, forward strand.
TAGCATGTGTCTGTAGTCCCTGCTACTTGGGAGGCTGAGGCAGGAGGATTGCTTAAGCCCAGGAGTTTGAGGTTGCAGTGAGCTATGATGATGCCACCACACTCTAGCCGGGGCGACAGAGTGAGATTCTGTCTCGAAAAGAAAGGCGGGAAGGGAGGAGCTGGTAGAGGCAGCGGAAAGGAGAAAAAAAGAACCAAAGGAATTGCAGTTCCCTGCCAGGAGGAGCATTCGAGTAAAGGAGATGGGGAGGCAGACTCTGAGGTTCTGGCATACTTGCTGGGAGGCAGTCAGGCAGGTGGACGCTTGGGTGATGTGAAATAGTGGAAAACACTAGGCTAGGACTAGGGAGACTTGGGTTAGTTACACAGAAGGCAGGCGAAATAGTAGAAAGAGCACCGGACCTGAGTCTTGATCCTGCCCTGGCCATGGCCGTGCCACGGGATGACCCTGGGCTAGCCACCTAATTCTTTTAAGACTGATTTCTTATCTGTAAAATGAGGGAGGAAGAAAAGGTGATGGCTGTGGCTCCTCTCAGCAATCTCTGATTCTAAGTCTTGTGGGAATTAGACGTCTGAGCCTCTAAAGTACGTAGTTTTAATAACTCATTCTGGCCTGTCCATCAGTCTGACACTAGATACCAATTAAAGGTACACACGCCTGTCCCAATGTGCCAATGGGGGTTTTCTCTCGTATGGGTTATTAATCTGATAGGAAAACAAGGTAACTTATTAAAAAGAAATATATGCAGTGTTTCTCAAAGAGGAAGAGTCTGTTTGGAGATTGTTCTAAGTAGATCTAGACAGAAGAGGTGGGATGCTTATTTAGCTCAATGCAAGTGTTCAGTAAATGCTTATATTCAATTAAAGTTCATGGATAGATGTATTTTAAACTTTTTGTCAGCTCAGTTCCAAGGAATCATATACCACTGAGACCTGCTTCTAGCTCTTTGCTGACATCAGTGTGACTCCAAGTCTTTTAGTAGCATCTCCTAGGAAACAGGGTGTCCCTTGCCCCAGAACCATAGTGCCATAGCTTTTAGAGCTAAAAATCAGTCCCCTCGCTTTTAGCTTTCTGACCATCACAAGTGGATCAATAACTCTGGCTCACTTCTCCCTGTGAGCATATAGTAATGGCTTTCTCTTCTCCCTCCACAGGCTTTGTGGACATGTGTGTGCAGCATATCCCTTCTCCAAAGGTGGGTGCCAAGCCCAAGATTGAGCACACCTACACTGGCGGAGTGGACTCTGACCTTGGCGAGGCCATGAGCGACTGTGACCCTGATGTAAGAGAATGTGGCCCCCTGGTTTTCTGAGTTGTGTCCCCTCCTGTGTAAGGATGTTGATTTCTGGTCACAGGAGTGATGCCTTCTTCCCCATCCTTTCCTGCCCCTCCACGTGAGCATGGGCAGGGGCAGGCCTGAGTTCAAAGCCTGATGTTTCGGTCTATTGGTGGTATGACCTTGGGAGCATTACTCATGCTTTCTGAGTCTCAAGGTCTTTGTCTATAATATGAGGACAGTAATAAGTGAGTGGATGTGAGTGGTTGTTGCGAGAATTAAAGAAGATTAAGGAAGTGTTATGGCTGGGCACAGTGGCTCAATCTGTAATCCTAGCACTCTGGGAGGCCAAGGTGGGAGGATCACTTGAGTTTAGGAGTTCGAGACCAGCCTGAGCAAGAGAGAGACCCCATCTCTACCAAAAATAGAAAAGATTATCCAGGCGTGGTCACGGGGGCCTGTAGTCCCAGCTACTCAGGAGGCTGAGGCAGGAGGATCGCTTGAGCCCAGCAGTTTGAGTTTGCAGTGAGCTGTGATGATACCACTGCACTCTAGCCGGGGTGACAGAGCAAGACTCTGTCTCAAAAAGAAAAAAAAAGGAAGTATTATGGTTGTATTTAGCATGTTGCCTGGCAGACAGTAAAGATTCAACAAATGGTAGCTAATCTTGTTAGTCCTGGCTTTAAAAACAACTTTCCTAGCCATTCCTTAGGCAGTCTGGTTTCTTGTTATAAACATACAGCCAGGTGAGAATTATGAGTTACATCTTCAGAGGAAATTTGGGGCAAGTAATCTTGTCAGCAGTGCCAGTCTGCTGTCCTAAACGTGTCTCTCTTCCCCAATACCCTCATCCTCCCAGAAAAAGGAAGAAAATTTTTCTTGTTATGCCTATGTCTCTTGTTAACCTTCCTTAGAGGGAGAGGGTAGAGCATGGTTTGGAATTTTCCTGGGAGATTGCCTCATCTTCCTCTAGTTTCTCATAGAGCTCATGTCATTCTGTCAAAGGAGGTGGGGATAGTGGTACTTCCCCAGAGGGTACATGTGGTTGAAGGTGTACTCTGTCCCTGCCTCCAGGGTCCCCTGATGTGCCACACTACTAAGATGTACAGCACAGATGATGGAGTTCAATTTCATGCCTTTGGCCGGGTGCTGAGTGGCACCATCCATGCTGGGCAGCCTGTGAAGGTGCTAGGGGAGAACTACACCCTGGAGGATGAGGAAGACTCCCAGATATGCACTGTGGGCCGCCTTTGGATCTCTGTGGCCAGGTACTGCTAATCACAGCCTATAGGGGCATGCCTTGCCCTCTATCCTGGGTCTGCTCCCAGGGAGCTGGAAGGGGTGGTCCTCCTTGAAGACACAGTAGCTGCCTGGCTCTGTACGAGAGGGGGTAAAATGACCCTCCCTCAAGAGACCTTTTGACTTACTAGTTCTCACTACTCAAGGTTGCTAGGGCCAAAAGACAGCTACTGTTGGGATAATGCCAAAAGCCGTGCCTTTGCATTTTGGGTGGCTTATATGAACTTTTGTAGCAGGGTTTCCGTTTTTACTCATCTTAACTCCTCTTCATTTCCTCATCTGTGTTCTTTAAGTCATAACCTTCATGTTTCTTCCCAAAAGAAATGTCCCAACCTCCACTGTCTATCTTTGACCAAGATAGAAGGCTTCACCAGATCCCTTGTAGCATCCCAATCTGCAGAGTCAAACTTAGCTTGGGCCTCTGGGCTACGTGTCAGTTAGTTCATAAGTTTGGCGTCTCAGTGGGCAAGTAAAAGCAGGGTAGTCCTGTTCCCTAATGTGGCTGCTCTGCCTCAACGATGGCCCCTTTTCCCTCCTCCTGATCGACCCTATTTGCTAAAAGGCAGAAGAATATTGAAGTGTTTTCTGTGGTGCTTTTGCTCTAAGTTCCATTGCTGCTTATTGGATGTTGCTGCAGGTACCACATTGAGGTGAACCGTGTTCCCGCTGGCAACTGGGTTCTGATTGAAGGTGTTGATCAACCAATTGTGAAGACAGCGACCATAACTGAACCCCGAGGCAATGAGGAGGTAGCGTTTCTGAAGAGGCCGGCCGGTTTGACTTAAGCTAGAGGGTCACAAGGACACACATGAGCAACAAGCAGCAGAATCCACAGAGGACTAATCCAGTCACTGCCACTTCCTGGTTTCAGGCCCCAGCATGGGCTCAGCCTTTTAGATGTGACCCTGCTGGATTCTCTCTGTACTCAGCTCAGATGCTAGGAATTAGAAGGAGTGCCTTTTTTTCTTTTCCTCCTCTCTTTGTTCTGCCAGAATACATGGGAATAAATGGCCCTTCGGGCTGCCCCGACACATCACCATGACTCCTGGTTGGGGAATACAGTACTCTGATCCTCAGCAGGTCCTCAGCTCCTCTCTTACCTCTGCACCTTCTGTGCCTGCTCGTGTCAGACGCCCTCACTCCTCTGCATTTTGTGTCTCAGGCTCAGATTTTCCGGCCCTTGAAGTTCAATACCACATCTGTTATCAAGATTGCTGTGGAGCCAGTCAACCCCTCAGAACTGCCAAAGATGCTCGATGGTCTGCGCAAGGTCAATAAGAGCTATCCATCCCTCACCACCAAGGTATGCCCGTGATCTGCAGAAGCTGCCAAGCCCTCCTTGCCCCCACTAACTGTTTTGTGCTGCGTGCCACTTCATGTCCATCAGGTGTCTCTGATTTGCTGCTTGTGGCAACCTGTATCAGCAGCAATCCCAGCCCGTTGCTATCATTCGAAGGCAGGACAAGACCTGTGTTTGTTTATGTGTGTTTTCCCCAAATATATTTAGATAGGAAAGGTGTATTTCTTGGAGAGTACATTTTGAATTGATTTTCCAGAAAAGACAGAAGGAAAAGTGAGTTACTCTGATCCTTATACACTCTTAAGCCTGCCAGCATACCTTTCTGAGTAGCTGGCCAGGAGGCCTAAAGGGCTAGCTGTTTCCATTGACATAGGGTCGGGTTTTCCCCCTAAATGGCTAAGATGGGAATTAAATCCTTGACCTCATACCCAGTGGCACTGTGCTGAATGGTCCTGGTGTCTTGAGGACTGACTCACATATAGATGTTCCCCACTGAACCTTCCTGAAGAGGCTAGAACAGATGCTAAGCAGTAGCTGTTTCTGATAGGCACCTTCTCTTGGGTTCAGGCCTTGATTTTGTTTGTATCTGCTGTTGCTGGCAAAAGAGAGTCCAAGCTGTGATCACCAGGGCTGTTGTGTTTCAGGTGGAAGAGTCTGGCGAGCATGTGATCCTGGGTACTGGGGAGCTCTACCTGGACTGTGTGATGCACGATTTGCGGAAGATGTACTCAGAGATAGACATCAAGGTAGAGCAGTACCTGGCCAGGAGCTGGGTGCTCAGCTCCAGACTGATTTTTACATGTGACCAAACCTTTGATTCCCCTGGAAGCTCCACGGGAAGAGAGGGTGCACTAGAGATGTATTTGTAAAAAGCACGATCTTTCATTCTTTGCGAAGGTTTTGTATGGTTTTCCCCCTTCTCCTGGGTTATTTTCAGTGTCATATGTTTAAAATCAAGGCTCCCAAGGCAAAGTTATTCTTGGTCCTTTGTTAGGAAAATAATTTCACAATTAACCCATCTGTGGTGATTAGAGATCAGAGTGGATGGTGTCAAGGAGAGTGGGGGCCAGGTGTGGTCGCTCACACCTATAATCCTAGCACTCTGGGAGGCTGAGGCGGGAGGATTGCATGAGCTCAGGAATTCAAGGCCAGCTTGAGCAAGAGCGAGACCCCATCTCTACAAAAAAATAGAAAAAATTAGCCAGGTGTCGTGGTGCACGCTTGTAGTCCCACCTACTCAGGAGGCTGAGGCAGGAGGATCATTTGAGCCCGGGAGTATGAGGTTGCAGTGAGCCTTGATGACATCACTGCACTCTAGCTGGGGCGTGACAAAGCAACACTCTGTCTCAAAAAAAAAAAAAAAAAGTGGAGTGGGGACTGGCTCTCCTGGATTCATTGTCAAGCCTTGAAGTTAAACCATGCATTGCTTGGCCTCCATCTCCCAATTAAGATACACATTTTCTCCAAGGCCCTGTGGCGCTGGGGACAAGTACCCTCAATACCCCTCTTAGACTCTCCTACTGATGCGCCCAGGACTGGTGCTGAAGAAAACGCTGGGTTTCCCTGGCAGCAGGCCACGTGGGGGCATCAGGGAGGAGCTGCACACCCAGGCGTTATGCGTTGAGGATGGAACAGGTGCTTGCCACCAGGGCTGTGGCAGCAGCTCTGTCAGAGCCAGGGGGGTTGTTCCAGGAATGGTGGTAGACAGTTGAAGGCATGTTGAATGCTACCTTGGAAGAGTATAATTAAGGGCCTAATTTGAGACCTCACTTACTCTTGGCTCAGGAATATAATTTCTTTACTACACTAAGTTTTCTCAGGGTTTTTAGTGACAGTATGGACAGCTCTTTTAACCTGCTGCTATACTTGTCACTTCTGCTGATTAAGGCAGATGGGGTTTTCACAGAGGTAGTAGCAAGGGAGCTTCAGAATTCCCTTAGGTAGAAGGTTGTCCTTCCAACAAAATTAGACCTCGCTTCAACAATTTATTAATATTTTCTGTTTCCCAGGTGGCTGACCCAGTTGTCACATTTTGTGAGACGGTGGTAGAAACATCCTCTCTCAAGTGCTTTGCTGAAACACCCAATAAGAAGTAAGCTAGGAGCACGGTGTCCCTGGGGCTGACAGCCTCAAGGACACTCCCCGCCATCCCCCAACTCTACCTCAACCACGCACCGTGGAGAAAGAGACCTCTTAGTCCAAACTGTACTTTTTTAAAGACTGGTCGGTTCAAATGAAAGAAGACAGAAGATGACCCCTTTTTGCTCTACCCTGCCCCTGTGGCTTTCCCTGCTGTCACTGGCTCAGCTGTCCACTGTGTTACCCTTTTCTTAGGAATGTCCCTTCTGCTAGTCCTGTTAACCCTCGTCATCACCCCTTTCCATTCTGACTAGGAACAAGATCACCATGATTGCTGAGCCTCTTGAGAAGGGCCTTGCTGAGGATATAGAGAACGAGGTGGTCCAGATCACGTGGAATAGGTGAGGACATGGCTCCGATGCCAGGGCTGAAGGGAGATGGGGACGGCATGGCTTACCTCCTGCCTCTCTAGTACCATACGTCCTCTGGGAAGCGTTTGTGTCTCCCCACTTTGCTGTTCTGGGCAGTGTGGGTAGAATGAGGTGACTGTCCTCCAGAAAGGGAGTGTCTGTGGCCCCAGGAGCCAGCAATACCTCCATTTTCACCTCTTTGCCCCAGGAAGAAGCTGGGAGAGTTCTTCCAGACCAAGTACGACTGGGATCTGCTGGCTGCCCGTTCCATTTGGGCTTTTGGCCCAGATGCCACTGGCCCCAACATCCTGGTGGATGATACTCTGCCTTCTGAGGTACAGTGGAACTGATGGGAACCATGTGGCAGAGTCTTAGCTCTTGAGTGGAAGAAACTACAAAGTGTTCTTTGTATTTTTTGTCCTCTGGTGAAGGAGAGTATCCCCTTACAGGTGTTCTATTTTCTCCTTCCTCTAAACCAGCAGTCCCCAAACTTTTTGGCACCAGGGACCGTTTACATGGAAGGCAGTTTTTCCAAGGACGATTGAGGGGGGATGGTTTCAGGATGATTCAAGCGCATTACATTTATTGTGTACTTTATTTCTATTATTATTACATTGTAATACATAATGAAATAATTATACAACTCATCATAGGTTGGGGACCCCTGCTCTAAACTCTTCAGCTGTTGTCAGAGTGACTGCTAAGGAGGCCTCATGTTTCTGTGCAGGTGGATAAGGCCCTTCTTGGCTCAGTGAAGGACAGCATCGTTCAAGGTTTCCAGTGGGGAACCAGGGAAGGGCCCCTCTGTGATGAGTGTAAGTCCACCTGCACCTCTCCTAGCCCGGTCCTTGAGGGTCCGTGCACCTGGGGGTGTGAGGCGGGGTGGGCTCACTGTCTTTGGGACCTTGCAGGAGAATCAGCATGGGGTGCACAGGGCCATCCCGTGTCCTGGGCCAGGTTCCCATCTCCTTACCTGTCCTGGTACCTCTGTTTGGTATGTCCTGGAAATTTAAATCATTTCTAGGTTGCCATTTGCTCCTCATTCCTGAGAAGGATCTGGCTTTGGGTGTGTTTGAGGAAAGATGTCAAGAGGATGATGAGATTGGAGTAGTTTATAGACCCTTATTGGACTTCATGGGACTAAACGTGCAATTCCCAGAACTTATTCTACACCAAAAAAAAATTAATTACCTGCAGAAGATGCGCATAAACTTCTAGGAAAGCTCTATATGTCTGAGTGTAGTCTGAAGCAAACACTAAAAACAAATGCTTAACTTCTGGCCTCTGTGCCCCAGGCCTGCCTTATTCGATTAGAACAGCCACCTCCAGTGTAATTTTGTACTATATCTTTTGTGGCTATAAGACAGCTGCAGTGAGCAGGACACTCTGCTATGCCATGGCCCCGTGATAAGCCCCAGCACCTTTCCTCAGCCAGCTGCCCCATCTCCTTTGCAGTGATTCGGAACGTCAAGTTTAAGATCCTGGACGCAGTGGTTGCCCAGGAGCCCCTGCACCGGGGTGGGGGCCAAATCATCCCCACAGCCAGGAGAGTCGTCTACTCTGCCTTCCTCATGGTAAGAGTGGGGCTGTAGGGGACTCTGCCTTCCTGGACAGGGAGCTAAGTGGAAGACCAAGCTTTTGGGGCCTCAAGACTACAGTCCCCCAGCCTACCCTTTATCGAGGGTCTCGCTCCCCAGCCTTCCCCCAGCTGAGGAGCCCTTTCTTCCTGCTCTGTTGCAGGCCACTCCTCGTCTGATGGAGCCTTACTACTTTGTGGAGGTCCAGGCCCCTGCAGATTGTGTCTCTGCGGTGTATACTGTCCTGGCCAGGCGCAGGTGAGCAGCCTCAGGCATGTTAGCGACAGTGCTGAGAGAATAGCCAAGCAAGAAGCACTTTGCTCCTGCCAGCAGGAGAGATTGGCCTCCCCCACCCTCTCCACGCCAGAAACTCAGTGAGCTGGTTTTCCAGAAGGAAGTAGGAAAGGAATGAGGCAATCCCCAGCTTTTGCACAGATTAAAATTTGAGATTTCTTCCTGAGTCGCCTCCTCAGAGAGCTGCTGTGGGAAGTGCTGAGGCAAGTCAGTGGTGGGAATGTCTGTAGGCCTTGTCCCATTACTGTTTACACTCCTGTCATCTGCCCAGAGGTTGCTGCCCCTTGACTTCACAGGGAATTGTGCTGAGAGGCCCAAGCCTTTTCTGCTATCTGTAGGGCATTCTTGGTTATTATTTCTCTGATGGTAACTCTGGGCTGGGATGCATTTGGAGGCAGTAAAAGCTAGGTTGCCACTTGGCTTTTGGCCTCTGTATGACTGGGGACTCAGTCTTTGTTTTTCTGTCTCAGGGGGCACGTGACTCAGGATGCACCCATCCCAGGCTCCCCTCTCTACACCATCAAAGCTTTCATCCCAGCCATTGACTCTTTCGGCTTTGAGACAGATCTCCGGACTCATACCCAAGGACAAGCCTTTTCCTTGTCTGTCTTCCACCATTGGCAGGTGAGAAAACAGTGCAGGCCTGCCAGCCTGGCCACCCCCCTCTACAAGGATCCCCTTCTGATCTGTTCCCCTTCCAAGCCCCAAGTGAGATATGCAGCATCCTGAAGAAGAGTCCTGCTCCTGGGCCTGAATCCTCTGGGAAGTCTGCCTGGGCCATCCGTAATCCCTTTGCCTTTCAGATTGTACCTGGTGATCCTCTGGACAAGAGCATTGTCATCCGCCCCTTGGAGCCACAGCCCGCTCCTCACCTGGCCCGGGAATTCATGATCAAAACCCGTCGTAGGAAGGTATGTGTCCCTCAGACCCATTGCCATCCCTCAACCCCTAGGGCTCCCAGCAAGAGCTAGAGCTCTCTTTATTTCTTCCTAAGGGACCCTTTTCCAGTGTAGAGATTTGCTATCTGTGTACTCTTTGGGCAACCAGACCTGGGGCCCACTCTGGCTGGGGAAGGAAGGCCTTCTCCTCTGATGTGATGACACCCTAAAGGCAGGGCTCCTGAAATAGTCCCACCTAAGCTCCAGCCACCACCAGCCTCCCCCTTGAGCACAGGTCTTGGATGCTGTACCACCCCCCCCCAGCTGAGCCAGCCACCACATAGGGCTCACTCTTGCGTGTGCCCCATTCTCTGCAGGGCCTCAGTGAAGACGTGAGCATCAGCAAGTTCTTCGACGACCCTATGTTGCTGGAGCTAGCCAAACAGGATGTTGTGCTCAATTACCCCATGTGAGTGCAGGGACTCCCAGCAGTTCCTGCTCCCTACAATGGACTGCAGTTCTTGGACTTGAAGCTGAGACCTGGTGTGACTTGGCCTTCATGTTGTCAGAGAGTGTCTGGGAGCTGCTGTTGCCATCTTGAACAACCCACGAACCTCCAGCCCAGAACCCCAGTGAGGAAGGAGCATTTGGCCTCCTGCTTCCTTCTGTGGCCTCTACCTGGCTCCATTCCCAGGGAACAGAGTGGAGCCTGGGCTCAGGGAAAGGGAAAGGGATGAAACAAAACCCCAAGGGGTCCTGTCTTTGGGATTTACATGAAATTTTATTTTTTACATGTTTGACCTTAGCCATGGTTTGTAAGTGAACAGAACATTCTGACTTCTGCCTTGCTCTGCTTCTTTCATCCCCCTCACCCCATCTAGTCCTGGTGCTTACATTCTGAATATATGTCACCTCCCAAGAGGCTTCATTGCTTCTGCTCCCAGCTGCAGCCTCCTTCCTGCCTAGGTCCCCAGGGAAGCAGCCCGTGGTAGGAGGAACGCATGCAGTGTTCCCGTGAGCACGGAGGCCCTTCTACTGCCCCCACCCTCCCACTCCCACTACATGCTGCTGGCTGGGACCTGAGGTGGTGCTGGGGGGTTCCTGGATCAGAGGTCTACCACACCACCTCCTTGGCAGACCGTTGCCCCTTAAGAATCTCCCTCGCCCTGGAGCTGGGGGCCGGAGTACTGATTTCCAGCTGTTTGCTCCAAGTCCTCTCCCCAGTCACCACCAGCCCCTTACTCTCCCCCCATGAAGAAGAGCCTGTTGATTTTCCTAAAAACTACTTTATTAGGAGCATTCCAGGGATTGATTTAGGGGGGATCTGACTGCCCCAGATCCTATAGGAGACCTACTTCTCTCCAGCATCCTGTGCTGTCCTCTTGACATAATCTTTGTACATTGTGTACACAGTACCTGTGTGAGGGAGAAAAAAAAACATCCCTTGGCATTGAACCCTTCACCCATCCCTGGCTCTCCCAGGTGTCCACCTCCAGCTGCTCCCTTGAGAGTCCAGCTTCCCCGCTCATCTTTCTGCCTCGGGTCCCAACAGCTGCTCCCAGCATCTGACCACACAGGCTGGGGAACAACCTATCTGGCAGTTCACAAAGCACATTCATGTAGATTATATACCTGTGAGAAACCTCACAGCAACCTGTGAAGTAGGCCAGCCAGGGGTGGTTATCATTGTGTTACACACAAGGAAACTGAGGCTTAGTGAGAGGGATTTGTCCACTGTCAGGCAGCACGTGGCTGTCTGCTTTTTGATCCAGAGAGGAAGAGAAATTTAGCATATGTTCTGCAACTTGATTTTTCTTACTTCTACAGCAAACTGTCATGAAACACTGGGCACCATCCCCACAGGCCTGGGACAGGAGATGAAACAGGGAACCCTAAAAATGTCTCAGTATAGGGGCTTCACCAAGGACTTGATGTGGACCCTAGCATAGGCAACAGGGACTTAAGTCATGCTCCTTTTAATTGTCAGGAGTCAAAGCCACACTGAATTTGCCAAATCTGTTTTGTCCTCATTCTCCTCTGACCCCACCAAGCAACTCACCTAGCATGATTGCACCCACAGCACAGGCCTGCGCTGCCACGCGGGTGTGAATCAGATGTATGGACATCTTGGTGGAACCCCGAGCCTTCAGCCGGTAAATCCTGTATCCTGCTACCACCAAGCAGCCTCCTAAGCCTGTGGTCAGAGAATATGACCCCTGGGCCACAGCCACCAAACAGTGCTCCCCTGATGAGAGAGACCTCACTAGGCAGACAGGGCACCTGGATAAACAGCTGCTTTCCTGCATCTTTGTGGGACAGTGAGGGGATCATTGGAATTGTTTCCCCTCAATGGCATCTTTTAAGTGACTGCCTCCTCCAATGACAGCCCTCCCCCATATACAAATAGCCCATCATCATGCCTGTCCCCACCTCAGCTCTGCTCTGGGCCCTTCTCCAACCACTGCTGGCTCCTGCATCCTGGTACAGCTGTTTTCCTACTTTCCCACGGCCTGGAAGAAGGAAGCCCCGAAGGGCCCCAAACTGCTCTTCTGACCCTTCCTGTCATGGCACTGGTGTGGGTGCCCCAAGTTTCCCCACATCCCAGGTACTCAGTTGGCCACCACGTCCACCCATCCAAACTCATTTCATTGTAAGGGTTTGTCCCTTGGCCCCTTCACTGTTAGTTCCCTTGTTCAGTGGGTAAGACCACTTGAGTTCTGTGACCTCTGCTTTATTCTCCTTTGAAAGCACCAGGAGATGTGATGTCTCAGAGAGGCCTCCTCCCCACCCCTCATTCGATTCTCCACTCACCTATGGGCACCAGCGGGGATTCCCGGGTCTTCCTCAGGAACTTCTTAGACACACTGTCCTCGCCCTCAGGGGGCACCCACCAGCCTTTGTTAGCAGACATAATCCTGGGCCCAGATGTTAATAGCTGAAGCTCCTCGGCTTCTGCCCAGTCCTAGGAGGAGGCACCCCACAGTTAAGAACTGCGATTCTCCTCAGTCTTGAATGGAAAGGATGGGGCTTACCTGCTAAGACCGACCCTTCCATGCCCAGCACAGCCTGTACTTGAAAAGATGTCCCTCCCAGGTGTCCTGTCTCAGGAGGCTGGACCACTAGTGCCATTTCTCCATCTCCTCTTCCTAACATCTGCCTCCTCCCCAGCTCATTTCGACTTCACTGTCTCCTCTGCTTTCCCTTCCCCCATCTGCATCCCTGTGGGTGTGATCCTTGGGTCAAGAAAAACAGCTGGAAAAATCCGCAGATGAGGGTGGGAGAAACAGTCCTTGAGCCTGGTGGCCTTGGGTCTGTGATGGTTGCTCCCAAGGGAGCCAGAACCATCCTAGACAGTGTTAAAGCCCTGGCTACCAAGTTGCCGGAGCCAGAGATTTGAATGATCCGGTACAGGTTTGTGTATAACTTAGCCTATATTTTGCACATTAATACTAAAGGAACAAATTCTGTTTGCTGAGCTGCTCCCTGTTTCCAGGTCCCTCTCTTTCCAAGTTCTTCACAATTACCAACCTGCTACCTCCATCCCTAGGCTGGAAACCCCTATCACTCCACTTGCTAACCCCTGTAAATGTCTGCTCTGATCACAAACTAGACCAAGTCCCAGAGTCCTGGTCCTCATAGCAGGGGTTCTGCCAGTGGGATGTCTTCTAAGTCTAACCTTGAGGCAAACACTCCCTGCTTGAGTCAACTTCTATTCCTAGTTGGCCTCCTCCTCTGCTGGAGGAGCAATGACGGGTAGCCCCACCGGTCCTTGGCATGCTGGTGCTTACCCTGGGAGGTGACTAGAAAGTAGAGAGCGGCCAGGCCAGGGCTCAGCGTCCGCTGTTTTGAACTGGCTAAGAGCTGATGGTGGAGCTGCCACTATGGGGTCAGGGAAGCAGTGACTTGAGCTTTATGGTGACTTTGAAGTCAGAGATGGAGAGGGGAGGAGATAGGACAGGGCATCAGTCTTAACCCCCCATCTGCTGAGTTCCAGGCCAGAGCTCCAGGCGCTGGAAAGTAATGAAAGACCAGATGGAGGGGAGCCCCTAACTAGAATCAGTCTTCCAGTTCCCATGGACATAAGTTCCTGGATCAGAGACAGGTTTGATGTGGAGAACTGAGAGATATTGAAGCAAGGATGGGCAGAGACCCTGGGTCCTCCCCCAAGTTATACTGCCTTGGATACATTTTTTTTTAGGAGACAAAGTCTCTGTTGCCCAGGCTGGAGTACAGTGGCCCAATCATAGTTCACTACAAGCTCAAGGGATCCTCCTGCCTCAGCCTCCCAAGTAGCTGGGACTACAGGCATGCACCACACTCAGCTTTTTAAAAATATTTTTTTGTAGAGGCTGGGCACAGTGGCTCACGCCTGTAATCCTAGCACTCTGGGAGGCTGAGGCAGGAGGATCACTTAAGTTCAGAAGCTCGAGACCAGCCTGAGCAACAGTGAGACCCTGTCTCTACTAAAAATAGAAAAATTAGCTGGGCATCGTGGCACATGCCTGTAGGCTCAGCTACTCGGGGGGCTGAGGCAAGAGGATTGCCTGAGCCCAGGAGTTTGAGGTTGCAGTGAGCTACGATGACGCCACTGCACTCTACCCAGGGCAACAGAGTGAGACTCTGTCTCAAAAAAAAAAAAGAAAGAAAGAAATTGAATCCTCCTCCTCACCACCCCCCCTATAAATATTTTTTTTTTTTTAGAGACAGGATCTCACTATGTTGTCCAGGCTAGTCTTAAACTCCTGGCCTCAAGCAATTCTCCCGCCTTAGCCTCCCAAAGTGCTGGGATTACAGACGTGAGCCACCATGCCTGGCCCAGATACTCTTATGAACAATGTAGGATATAAATAAAATACCCTAGTTGTGAGAGGCTCCTGGTCTTGGTCTTGATCTCTTCAAAGATGCTTTCTGGACCAAGGAGATTTATTCAGGAGTTTAAAACAAAACTGGACTTTTCTCATGTCTCCAGAGCTCTGTATACTGTCTGTGGGGATGATGCTCACTCAGGTTGCAAGGATGACAATGAGCAGTATTAGCACTATTCTGTACTCGAGATTTATATTTCAGACCTCTCAACTATTCTACATGGTAAGTAACAGTTTGTTCCCAGAGGAACTGACCTTCAGAGAGGCTAAATGGCTTGTCCAAGGATACACAGCTAGGAAATGGCAGTTTCATGATCTGAACCCAGGTCTGGCTGGCTCCAAAGTTTGCACTCTTGACTGCAATAGCAACCTCCGGGGAGCCAGCCAAACTGAAACCCTCTTTGTGTGACTCTTGATTAGGAGAAGAAAAAGTACTTGCTAAGCAAATGGGAAAACATAGGGTGCACTAGTGACAGTCCCACTCCATCCCAAGCCTTTGTTCCTTCCCTAGGTGACTCAGCCCTGTGTATCTGTCCTAGAGGGGCTTTTTCAGCACTGGAAATTTGTCCAGCAGCTGATGTCCCTCATCTCTCCCCAACACTCACTGCTCTAGGAAGAGACCCAGGGTCACAGCAACTCCCCAGGGCCTTCCCATATCCCCAGCGTTCATGGGAACTCTCCTCCCAGTCTTTCACACACATCTCCCATGCTGCCTCTCCAGGTCCCAACAGTGGCCTGAATTCTCAAGAGATGGATTGTATATGCCCTCACTGGTCTAGGCCAGATGAGACGGCAGGAATCAGGATCAACTCCAAGTCCTTTGAAGAACAGGGACCAAGCCATGGAGAGCAAAGTTCAGCTGCTCCCTATTGAGATTATGTTGATGCTCCCACAGCATGTCAGCCCAAAACTGAGAAATAATAATTATTTCTATGATTTACTGAGTACCTTCTATGGGCTAATTGCTTTTTGTAGATTAAGCCTTACAATAACTATGAGGTAGTACTATTATTATCCCCATTTCACAGATGAAAAACTGAGGCTCTGTTTAATGTCTTACCCAAGGTCAGTAAGTGACAGAAAAAGGTCCAGACTTCTAACCATTCCTAAAATCAAATCTCACTGCTCTAGACTATCCTGGGAGAAGTTATGTAAAGTGGAGGGGAAGTCTTAAAATAGAAAAAACATAAGCCGAGTCCAGTGGCTCCTGCCTGTAATCCCAGCTACTCAGAAGGGTCGTTTGAGCCCAGGAGTTCTGGGCTACGGTAAGCTATGATCGTGCCACTGCTGCACTCCAGCCTGGGTGACAGTGAGACCCCCATCTCTAAGAAAAAAGAAAGTTGCTTTCTTTTTATTGCAAAAACTTCTGAGAACATACAGGAACTAAAATTTCAAGGAACAGATTTCTGTGGCGTCCTGCTTTAGTAAACAGAGAAGATAAAATTATGAGAGCATCATTTTTGCTAATATGCCAAGTCTTTAATAATTGTTTTCCATTTAAGCATTTCTGCATTAGTAATTTGCTTAGTAAACCTCTTTTTCTTCCAAATCAGGTCACATCAATAGAAATTCTGATTTAGAGAGGTCTAAATTAATGATGCAGACAGACTTAGTGTAGGCAGAGTCAGCCTTGGGATCAATTAGCCCATACACCGACCACTCTAAGTATTTGGCCACTCAATCTCTTTGAGTCTATGACCTCGGCTATAAAACTGAAGTAGCATCTACCCACAGGATTATTGTAAGGGTTCAACAGGATGATTGTTAGAATTCCCCTGTGTATTTCCGCTCCTCTTCCTCCAGAAGAAGTAAGTGGCAGGGAATAGGTAGCAGGCTGGGGGAGAAATGCAGAGTCCCTGGCAACAGATGGCAGGGTTGCCATATTCTGTGTGGTCCCTTTCTCATCCCCTCCAGCCCAGCCCATTCTGTTGGGCTTCCTCACCCTAACTGTGTTGGAGGGGAAGGGATGGGGCAGGGGGGACTAAGTCTTGAAGCTCTCAACACACTCTAAGGCACAGCTGGGCCATATATAGCCCAAGAGAGCTGAGTGACCAGACAGGGGAGGACAGGGACATGTAGCTTTTGCCTGGAGCTACTGAGAGCTGTGAGTGAGGGGATGAGGAAGAATGAACTCGACAAGAACAGAGGATGCTTCCAGTTGGAGTTGAAATGGGAAGAACCTGGGTTGAAGGGCTGGGGGAGTCCTGGGGGAGAAAACTTTACACTATATAGTGGTGTCTGGGGGACTTGAGGGGTAAGGAGTAGGGTAAGAGGAACAGGCAGTGGAAGTTTCCAGATAATGTGCCTAGGCTGAGGCAGCCTCGTGGGGGGTGGTAATATCCCCTGTCCTTTTGAAAACAGGCGGTGGTTTCTTGCCTGATGGTCAAAAAAAATAAAAAGTAAAATAAGAACAGGCAGTAGGTTCAAAGGACTGTCCAAGGACAGTCCCAAGAGCCACAGGCCTGGGGCCAGGACAGTGCCTTTGGTATCTGCTAATCTTTCTGGGGATACTGTTCATATATTTTAAAAGATTTTAAGAGGGTGTGAATAATGGTGATTGGAAGGCTGAATCAGACTGCAGTAATGCTAACATTATAGAATCATGACACTACAGAATCATGTCACTTGAAGGAACAATTCTGAGGACACCAGTAGGGACCCCTGTCTCAGATGATGAAAGGGTGCTCCAGAGATTTGAAATGTTTTGCTAAGGTTCTCGTGTTGTGTGCTTTTGAATACCTAAATTACCTGGCTTCATCTAACACATACTATGGGGAGCCAGGCACTGCATCATAGTTCACACCTGTAATTCCAGCACTTTGGGAGGCCGAGGTAGGAGGCTCACTTGAAGCTGGGAGTTCAGGAGTTCAAGACCAGCCTGAGCAACACTGTGAGACACCCCCCTCCACACACCCCATTTCTACCAAAGTAAAACAAAAAAACACACCATGGGAAGGGACTAATTTTTTTTGTTTGTTTTTTTTTGTTTTTTTTTGAGATGGGGGTCTCGCTATGTCGCCCAGGCTAGCCTCAAACTCCTGGGCTCAAGTGATCCTCCTGCCTCGGCCTCCTAAGTAGCTGGGATTATAGGTGTGCACCACTATATCCAGCTAACGGGACTAATGTCTTGAGAGCCTACAAGGTTAGACAATTTTCATATTTTATTTAATATTCACAACCACCCCAACAGGTAGATGTCATATTTTACAGATGAGGAAGCCAAGGCTCAGAGAGGTTAAGTAACTTACCCAGATCACACAGCAAGTAAATGGCTAAGACTAAGCTATCCAACCAATAGTGATAACCACTATAAACCACTTCACAATGGAAAATTAACATATAACAATTTATAATGTGACTTAATATACATTTCATCATCTCATTCTCACAACCATCTTAAAAATACAAGTAAACATGCCATCTGGTTTCCCGTGGGGGGAAAAATACATATAAACAAGAATGCAAACAGCTGGGCAGAGTGGACTTTTAAACTCAGGGCTTCCCGACATTCAAGGACTACACACTTCTCACCAAGACAGGGTCAGTCCTGGGCCAGTGCACTGTGTTCAGGCTTGTCCAGAGTCCTTGCCTAGTGGGTGGTACCATAGCAGGTCTGCTTAACTCTCCTCAACCCCCACCTCCACATCCTGAGCATACTATAATACATCTACCCCTCCTTCTCTCGCAAGTAAATTGACCTTAATTTAAAATCCAGCATTAATACACAAGAAACTGCTAATAGGGCCCCGGGAGATACCCAGTGGGAGGTTGTCTTACTGTTCATTCTATACTACTTGTATTACCTATTCAAAAATGTTTTTGGACAGCAAAAAAAATCTGCTTCAGCCAACAGCCCTGTGGGCAAGGGCGGGGAGAAGCAGTATAATGTGTCCCACAGGTTAATCGAAACTGCTAGGGATTAGTGGAGAGGGAGGGCAGTGAGGGCAGTTTGTGCTACTAATACCTCTCTCCCATTAGCAGGAGTCATCAAGAACTTCTTTAACAATTCTTCCTTACTACCCAGCCAGTCTGGGGCAGGCAGGACTCCCTCTTGCCAACAGGGAGCAGTCTCAAAACCTACCTCTTTGGGCCCTATTTCTATCCTCCAAGACAGAGGAATCTGCTCCGAGTTTACCAGGCAAGTGGAGACCCTGGAAAATGTGCAATGGAAATAGTGACACACTGTAGCCTTCAAGTTGACCCTACTATTCCCAAACCACAGAGCCACAGGGTGACTCTCAAGTTCTTAAATTGGGTTTTGATCCTTTCCTGCCTGGATCCCATGTGAATTAAAAGTGACTGGTTCTCACAGCACCCGCCTTCACCACTCCCTGCCAGAGCTGGAAACCAGACCCATTTCCCTGTTGGAAACTTGGGGCTTTTTTCCCTCTTCCCTCCAGTCGCATGTCTTTCTTGTTCTAGGAATGGTCAGCCTTTATTTACTCATTTCACTCAGCATATACTTCCTAAGTACCTACTATGTGCTAGGCTCTGTTCTAGGAGCTGAGACACAGTGCCCCTGCCTTCAGGGAGCTCACATCCTACTGGACAACCTGGTTTGCTCCTGATCTTGGTGCATGTTTGGGGCCAAGAGTCTCTGGCCTAGGTTTCTGACCTAAGTTTCCCCACCTGTAATGGGATTAAAGGATGTCACTAGCTGGTAAGGTGATACAAGAGAGAAAGAAGGGTCCCAACTAGAAGAGCTTTAGGTTATCTTTCTGATTTTTAAACTATATACAGGTAGAACAACTTAGCTTCTTTGGTATATTTTTACAATCTTTAAAAGAGACAGGGTTGGCCGGGCTCGGTGGCTCATGCCTGTAATCCTAGCACTCTGGGAGGCTGAGGTGGGAGGATCACTTGAGGTCCGGAGTTCAAGACCAGCTTGAGCAAGAGTGAGACCCCGTCTCTAAAAAAAAAATAAAAAATAAGTAAAAAAAAAAGAGACAGGGCTGCAGACTTGGTAGTAAGGTAACAAATTTACCAAGTGAGTGTATTTTTCCCAATCTCCATGAAGAATGGGCAATAACAAAAGATGAGAAGTCTTTCCTGGCAGGTTCATTCATGAATTTATAGGAAGATAATACCTAACGAACATTTGTATATATATAGAAATTATACACATTTATTTCTATGTACTTATTATTTACATATTATATATATAATCAATGTTTTAATAAATTTTAAAGGGTTTTATTGAAGTCTTAATATGCCACAGAAAAGTACACTATCAAAAGTATACAGGTCAATGTATCAACTGAACACACCTGTGTATTCAGCACCCCAATCAAGAACAAAACAGGACTGTCCCCCAAAAGCCCCCTCATGCTCCCTTCCAGTAACTATCCTGACAGATAACCACTATCCTTACTTCTAACAGCATGGATTAGTTTTTGCCTCTTTTTGAACTTTATATAAATGGAAACTTTTGTGGGATTCACCTATCTTGTGTATGATTATAGATTGTTCATTCTCATTGCTGCATAATGTACCATTTTATGAATATAACACAATTTATCCATTCTATGGTTGATGGGCATATTGGGTAGTTTCCAGTTTTTTGGCTGTTATAAATAGTGCTGCTATGAATACTCTGATGCAAGTATTTTGGTGAACATTTGTACACATCTCTGTGGAATTTCCATGGAATTGCAAAGTCATAGTGTATTCATAGATCAGCTTTAGTAGTGTAGGGGCAGAAAGGTGTGATACCCTTCCTCACCTATCATAAGGGTCACAGCTGACACTCCTATAACAAAAGCCATATTAACAAGAGAAAAGCATAACAAATTTACTTAAAGTTTTACGTGACACAAAAGCCTTCAGGAATGAAGACCCAATGACTCGAGGAAAATCATCTGTCTTTATGCTTACTTTCGATGATGAATGGACAGCTGCGTACAAATGTAATTGGACAAAAAAGGGTAATGGTAAGAAACTGAGCAGGGGAACCCAGCAAGTCCTGTGTATTCAGATTCTTTTTGTCCTCTCTGCATAGATATGGGGTAGGACGCTTCTGGAATGATGGTCTTCAAGGTGGAAGGGAGAAAGGGGAGAGTGACTTCTACATTTTACGGCTTGCTTTGGGGGAGGGGGGGTTCTAGTTTTTATGATCAGCCTTTGGGAAGAGAAATGTTTGTTTCTATGATTCACTTCAGGGGAGAAAGAGGGTGGAAGAGACTTCTGAGGCCTTCCAGTCTCCTTTAGTTCAAAGTACTCAGCATGCCAAAGTGCCCTATTTGGGGTATAATTTCTGAGCCCTGATGGTAGATATTGCCAAACAGTTTTCCAAAGTGATTTTTACCAATTTACACTTGCACTCACTAGCAGGCTGTGAGAGAATTTTGATATTTTAGTCAACACATACAATGGTGTTGCCTCCTGCGTTATTTTAGTTAACATGTTCTTTACTAACATTTCCATGTATTTCCAGGGTCTTCACACTCATCATTTTAAATACATCTGTAGCGAGGCAATGTGATAAAGGGTGGGGGCAGACCCGGGTAAGGCAAGCACAGAGAGAAGTACTTGAATATTCAGAGGCCTGCAGGTAATTAATGATTCAAGTAGCTGAGTGGGGACAGTGCCTGCCCTGGATAAAGAAATGTTCCTCAGAAGTAGTTGCGTGAAAATAGAGGCTCAAAGTGAGCACATTTTTTGACTTTTTAGAGAGAAACCAGAAGTGTGGATTTAAAAATTTTGACAATTAATTCGTATTTTTGGAAAACACCATCTGGCCAAACAAAACCTGTCAGTGGGTTAGATGCCTAGCCCTCAAATTTTCAACCCTTGAACTAACCCTTAAGGCTTGCATTTGGGTGGCAATGTTTGACCAGCAAGTAACCTCACTTGTTAGAGATTAATTTCCTCTCCGGTTAAAAGGGCAAAATAAAAGCCTCTCCATTTGTATTGTGATGCTCAAATGAGATAATTCAGGAACACAGGAGTTGCTAAGACGCTACACTCAGTGAAAGTACTCCCCCATCTCTTCAGAAAGCCTTCCTTTGTTACCCAAGGTCTCACTCTAGTTAAAGCAGTTGGGGAATTTTCAGTTTCTTGCCAGGCAGTTTAAAACTGGAGATTACTATGCATGCAATTATTTAGAAAGTCCTTTGAAAGGGATCCTGCTGGGATGCAAGGAGTTAAGAGGAAATGGCCTATTAGGGTCTTGCAAATCCAAGAAGTTCAGGACCTGAAAAGTATCTAGAATGCCTCTAAAAGCCACGACACAAAGAAGCTAGGATGACTGACACCGAGGGCCCGTGGGATACTCGAGTAACTGTAGAGCAGAACCTAGGACGGGGCATCAGCATCCCGTGTTACACCGGACAAAGGCCTCGGCCCAGCGCACCGAGGACAACTCTGGGGCCCGTTGAACAAAACCAGGATACCCAGGTGAGGCGAGTCCTCACGGCGCCGTTAACAGCCCGCTCAAACTGAGACACTGCTGGCGGGGGACTCCTGTCCCGAGAATCTAGCTGGAGGAATGAATCGCCCGGAGGGAAGTCTGCGCCCACCTCGGGTCCGGACTCTACGCGGGTGGGTCCTACACCCACCGCGCCTCCGCCGCGTCCGAGACCGCCCGGGAGCGCGCGCGCACCGGACCGTAGAAAGTTGGCGCTCGTGCCGCCTGCGGCGCGCTCCGGGACACCCCCTCCCACCCCAGCGCCACGTGCCACGCGCCCCCCACTCCCAGGCCGCGGCGGGACGCCCCCGCCCCCACCGCGGCGCGTAGTGCGCAGGCGCCTCCCCGCGGGTCCCGGCGGCGGGAGCGGGAGCGGGAGGCGGCGGCGGAGGCGGTGGCGGCGGGAGCGGCTTCAGCCTCTCCTGGAGACTGAGGCGAAGGCGGCGGCGGCGGCGAAGGAGGTGAAGGAGAGGCGAGGGTGGCGGCGAAGGCGATGGCGACGCGGGGCACATGAAGCGGCGGCCGGCGGGACGGGCCGAGGCCCGGCGGAGGAGGCGGCTCCGGGGGAACCCGCCGCCGGGTGAGGGGCGGCCGCAGGGCCGGTGAGGAGAAGTGGGTCGGGGGCGGGACCCCGGGGGGAGGCAGGAGAACTCGTGGGGAGCCCGGAGAGGGGCCGAGGAGAACCGGGGCCCAGGGAGGAGCGCGGCCGGGGCTGGGAGGAGGGACAAGGGCGCCTCCGATGGGTTCCCGCCGAGCCCGGAGGGGCGTCGCCGCCCGCGTCCAGCCGCTGCCCCCAGCGCACCCTCCCTCTTTTGTCCCCAGGCGTGCGGTTTCCAAATTGGGAGGGAAACGGCCTGGGGTGGGCCCGGGCCGCGGGGGCGGCGCCGGGGCTCCCGCGGGCGGGCCGGGGAGCCCGGGGCAGCGGCGGCGTGCACTTGGCGGCGCTCCGGCGGGGCTCCCAACTCCTCCGGGCGGTTAGGGGCGCAGAGTGCGCTGGGGCCGCCCCTCGCCGCCCGGGTGCTTCGCGGGCTGGTCTTTGTCTCCGCGACCTCGGCCCCTGCTGTCTCTCCGTGCGGCGTGCGGGTTCGTTTGACTCTTTTCTAACATCTCCCCGCCAGGACTCCTGCTTAGAGAAGGTTTAGTTCGAGGTCTGGAAGCGGGAAAGAGGGGGGCGGAAGGACTGGGCTAGTCACCTCTTGATTAACTCGTTTTCTTTACTTAAAATGACTTTTTACCGCACTTCGTGAAACTTTGGAGGACTGTTTCTTCATTTTTTTGGTTTTTTGTTTTTCCTTGATTCTCCAGCTTCAAAATTAAGAGAAGGAGCTAACGCTGTGATTGTGGGCAGTTGTGTGATTGGCGGCTGCGTTTGAACCTTTGAGTTGAAAAGATTTACATGAATCTGTGGTTTCGCTTTTTTTTCCCCCTATTGCGATTGTTTGATTGAGATTACTTTTCCTTTGCGAAGTGGGCAGGTTTGGTTTTACCATTTGAAGGAATTTTTGTTCATTGACAATTGGCAGTGGTACAGGTTTCATCGCGCTCACTATTTTGTTAGCATCAAGACTATGTGAACTCGAGTAAATCAAGTTTGAGTAAGTCCTGGATAAGGGTTATCTCGTATGCCTGATAAGTCTAAAATTATTATATGTCTGTGTTGTGTACACGTTCAAGTGAGTATATGTGAAAGCGCTATAAAAATCAAACTGTATGACTGAAAGGGACTTTAATTCCCTGGTAAGCCGAAAACAGCATATCTCGAGTGTATTACTATCTGCAGAAAAATACTGTCTGCATAATAATGTCATTTAGGAATCAAATCCTTTTCCCCCTAAAAAAGGTTTAAATATTATTCAGAATAAGAATGCAAAAAGAAACCCAAAAAAGCCAAAATCTTTAATTCCAGAGCTCCTGACTAAAAATATTGTGAATTGTGTTTGTTTGATTTTTTTTTTTTAATTTAGTGTAGAGTTGTATCATCTCGCTTACTTTGGATTTCTTAAGAGGTATGTAATGGCAGAATTAATGAAATACAAATTGACTCTTCTGGGTAAAAGGTAAAAAGCTCTGGTAAACAAATAATGTGTCTTTAGTTTTCACTAGATCTTTGTACCCAGAGTGCTGTAGGCAAAGAGCATTTTGAAGAGAATTCATAGAAGTGGAAGTTCTGTTAATATTTGTGCTGATTTGTAATGGCTTAATATTGTTTACTACTTGTCTTAAACTGTTGTGCATTTTTCCAAAGCATTTCAAACATCCTTGTCAAAGGTCAGCACTTTTAACTTCTTTTTAGGTCATGTGACTTCAAAATTGGTTTTCTACTTGCTCTAGATAGCACAGTTCTCTTAAAAAGGAGCCAGTCATTTTCTATAATCAGTTCATGAAGGTAAAATTGAGTTATAGCCTTTAATCCAAACGACTGAATAAGTTAACATATCTCCAACATAAGAATTTTACTTATAAGTGCTGTTATCCTTTGTTAATTAATTTTTCTTCTTAAATTTGTATAAATCAGCCAAAGGGAAGTAATGCAGGGTTCTGTCTCTGATTAGCCACCTAGCCCCCAGCTCCGGGCTTGCTTATCAATTCAGTAATTGGGATCTTAGAATACAAGATACATAATTAAAATCCAGAACATCATTCTCTTAACAAATACAGTGTTTGTTCCATGCCTAATTCAGGGCAAAGTTACAAGTTCCAAAAAACTGTTTATTTACTTTATTTGAAGTTTGTTCACATTTCAAAATTGATGAGATGTGTTCCCTTTGATAGATGAGTGCAACTGGGAGTATAATTACTTATTTCTGAACTCATGCTTTTCTTGTACTATAGAAACGTGTGGTTCATATTCAAAATATTTGATAAAAGTTTAGGCAGGGAAAGGGTAGGATTATTCTTTTTGTAAGACCATTCCTTTGAGAATATGTTTGAGAAGATAGATTTTGGCTGATATCATTAACCTGAAATTTAGACATAGAAAACAATTTTGGACTGTTAATATCAGCTAAGTGCCGGTAGTTTTCAAACATGCTACTATAGCTGATCAGTTTAGCTTGTGTGGAAGTAAGGACCTATTAAAATGTATTGTTTAACTTATTCTGTGGAGTCAGAGTATTGCTGTTTTCTACAGCTTTCAAGAATGAATGACTAGATCATCAGTACTAGCTGGCGCATGGTAGTAACATTCTTGAATTTTGCAAGGACTGCAGTTGACTGACAGCACTCCTTGATAATAAAGGTTTATATTATCTTTCAGACCTGTGCAATGTGTTGCCCAAAGGGTTTTCCTAAAACAAGGATAAGATGATCTCTTTGCAGATAGCATTTTGTAATACTTCCAGAGAAATGAAGTGTTCTGAGGAATGAATGAGTGAAGAATGAATGAGCTCTCAGTTTAAGCTTGTTCTTTGAGGCTGTATTGCTGTAGCACCAACACAGTTTGGACAAAAGTGTTCTGGTGCCTATTCATTTATTCAGTGACCTTTTTTTTTTTTCTTTTTTAAATCAAGTACTTAAATGTCTGGCACTGAGCTAGATGCTAAAGATACAAAGATGAATACTACATGTTTAACATGCTAAAAAGCTTAGCCATCTGGAGGTTATCTAAAATCTTTGAAGCATAAGAAATGTATAGGGTTTCAGAGTAAGTTTTGATGTTTTTCCTCTACAGAAGTGGGATAAATTTCATGTACCCCATTCTTATCCTCTAATCTCTAAACTGCATTCAACTCTCAAATAATTATAAAGCTTATTTTCATCCACATCTTTGTAAGATTTCAGTTTTGGCTGAATTTATCATTGTTTAACTGAGTTGGAATATTCAGAGTAAACTGGAGCTGGACTCTATTTTTAGGGAATTCCCTTTGACTCATTCTTGGACCTGGGATTCCTAATTGCCTGTCTGGAGTAGGTGTTTATTTGGATTCAAAATTTTCCTTCCCGAAATCAACTCTGTTCTCTTGGATTCTAATATCCCCTTCCTCCTTTCTTCCCCCCAGGCTCTTCTACCCAATCTTTAATTTATGGTTTTTCACAAGTCTTGGTCCTTAGTCTTCCTCTTTTCTCACTCTAATCTTGTCTATTCTGTGGCTTCAGTTACCATATATATTTTGAAATCTCCCAAATTTTTATCTGTAGCCCAGACCCCTTTTTTGATTCTGGCTGTGCCTGCTCATCATCTCCACTGAGATACTCAGAGGTAATTTGCATTGAGTTGTCCAAACTAAGTTCTTGATTTTGACTCCAAACCTACACCTCCTTTGGTGTACCCTGTTTCATTAAGTGGCTCTATGAGCAGTTTACTGAGGCCAGACTCTGAAGATTACTCCAGTAACCTCTACTCTCCCCGTCCTAGTTCAGGCCACGCCTTCCTAAGACTATTAGTCATTTTAAATGATCTTTCTTCATTCACTGTTATTTTTAAAAATGTAATATGAAATATTTAAGACAGGAGAAGTAATAAGTAATACTGTAGTAAATACTTATGTACCTATCTGTCAGCTTAAGAAATAAAATATTATCATTATAGTTATGTCCTCTGATTTCCTACCTATTGCACCTCCCCTCCCATTATAGGCCTCTTTATTAGAGGTAATCACCAACTGGATTTTATTATTCCCTTGCATTTCTTTATGCTGTTACTACATATATATTAATATATCCCTAAGCAATATACCCTCATCTGCTCTTCTCACAGCAGCTAAAATTGTCTTATAAAACAAATTTAGTCAAGTCGCTATCAGAAAATTTCTATTATTTTCCCTTTAAAGCCTTGAATCTTTTTTGTTTTGTTTTTTTAATAGACAGGGTCTTGCTGTGTTGCCCAGGCTGGCCTTAAACTCCTAGGCTCAAGTGATCTTCCAGGTAGCTGAGACTACAGGCATGAGGTGTGTGCCAGTGCACCTGGCTTTGGATCTTTATTTAATAAGGTGTGATCTGGTGTTGCTTACTTCCCCAGCATCATTTGTTTTCACATTCTTTCCTATTCTGTATGATCTAACCATACTGGTCTTTTTTAATTCCTATTCCCTGAAAGTTCAAAGCTCACTCAAGGGCCTTGTACATGCTATAGCTAATATCTCTGTGTGGGAGGTAGCTCCCTATTCTTTAGAACCTGTTTAAAATATAACTTTTGCAGAGAAACCTTTCTGATCTTCCTAGATTGGTTAGGGACCCCTATAATATACTCTTCTAGGACCCCATATTTCTCTTTTGTAGGCTTTATCACAGTTTTGATTTAATTCTTTGTGTAATGCTTATTTCATCGTTTGACTGTACAGTATATTTCGTAAAGTCAAGAGTAAAGTCTATTTTAGATAGCCTAGTATCCTCAGCATCTAGTTTGTAGTTCATTTATGTATTCAAGAATTATTTGGGTGCCTACTAATTTTTTATTTATACTTGCTGGTTGTAGTGAAGTATTTCTGACAAAGCTTTTGTGCTTTTAACTAGAAACCTTGTTATTGTATGCTTTTTGTCTGCATTGTTGGTCTTATATACTGATACAGTGCTAGGTCCTTAGTGAATACTTATTGACATAAACTTACTAATAGCCATGTCCAGATCAATCTTCAGCAGGGTTTTTGTTTTTGTTTTAAAGACGGGTCTCTGTATGTTGCCCAGGCTGGAGTTGCAGTGGCTATTCACAGGTGTGATCATAATGCACTACAGCCACGAATTCCTGGGCTCAAGTGATCCTCTCGCTTCACCCTCCCAAGTAACTGGGACTACAGGTGAAAGCCCCCATTCCCAACTAATTTTTTAATATTTATTTTTAAAGAGACAGGGTTTTGCTGTCTTGCACAGGCTGGTGTCAAAACTCCTGGTCAAGTGATCCTCCTGCCTTGGCCTCCCAAAGCCACTGTGCCCAGCTCAGCCTGCATTTTTTACAAATATATCTTCGTTTGTTTCATATCATTATGGATAGAGCTGTCTCCTCCTTTTGGACTACTACATGTGCCATAACTTGTTCATCCAATCCCTTACTGATAGATTTTTAAATTGTTTCTGACCCATTATTGACAATGCTGCAGTGAATATTCTTGTACATTATTCTGTACGTCTTTGAGTGTATTTGTTAGATAAATATTGAGAATTGGAATTAGTGGTTCAAAAGATATGCAGTTTTAATTTTGATGGGTATTTCCAAATTGTCTTTTATATAGCTACCAGTTTATCACTACTCACCACTACCAGTAAATCACAAAGAGTGCCTCTTTCTGTATACCCTTCCTTGTTTGTTGTCTGTTATTCAAATTTTTAATCTTTTCCAGTCGGATAAATGAAAAATAGTATATTGGTATTTTTGTTTGTTTGTTTTTTAGACTTGTTAAGTACAGGAGTGAGAAGGGGGTAAAGAGTAGAACAAGGAACTGGGTATGAACAATCAATTGCCATAACTCACTACCTGCAGACCAGCCTATTGGTGTAGTTATAATTTGTAAATCTTTACAAGTGAGGTTGAATATCTTTTCCTATTATATTATTAAAAGCTATTTATATTATCCTGGGAACTGTCTCTTCATATTTATTGTTCATTTTTCTCTTGAGTGGTCTTTTTTTTATTGATCTGTTGGAGCTCTATGTGTTAAAGAGCCTTTTGTGAGAAATTAGTCTTTTATTCTAAGAATTGCAAATAACGTTAAGCATTTAGTATCTTTTAAAATTGTTTATGGGGTCTTTTTGGTTTCCAGAAATATTTTTTATAACTGAATTTGTCATTTCTTTCATTTGACTGCTAGGTGTTGTGTCATTTTAGAAAGGCCTTCTGTTTTTTTTCTTTTTTTTTTGAGACAGAGTCTTGCTCTATCACCCTGGCTAGAGTGCAGTGGCATCATCATAGCTCACTGCAACCTCAGACTCCTAGGCTCAAGGGATCCTCCTGCCTCAGCCTCCCGAGGAGCTAGGACTGTGTGGCACACCCTACAAGGCTAATTTTTCTATTTTGGGTAGAGACGGGGTCTCGTTCTTGCTCAGACTGGTCTTGAACTCCTGAGTGCTAGGATTACAGATGTGAGCCACTGCACCCGGCCTCTACTCAGATTATTAAGAAAGAAATTTCCATGTTTTCTTTTTAACTTTCATGGTTTTGTTTTAATTTTAAATCTGATCCATCTAGAATTTAAAGATCCAGCTTAATTTTTTCCAGATGGCTACCCATAGTAGTTCAATATCATTTATTTACTATTTCCTGTTTTCCCCATTGATTTGAAATGTCACCATCATCATACATCATAAATTTCCAGATGTATTTGGATCTTCTAGACTTTTTTTTTTTTTTTTAAGAGACAGGGTCTTACTCTGTCACCCAGGCTGCAGTGCAGTGGTGTCATCATAGCTCACTGCAACCTCTAACTCCTGGGGTCAAGCAATCCTCCTGCCTCAGCCTCCTGAGTAGCTGGGACTATAGGCAGGTGCCCCATGCCCGGTTAACTTTTTTTTTTTTTTTTTTAG
Source organism: Daubentonia madagascariensis (assembly GCA_023783475.1). NCBI lineage: Eukaryota > Metazoa > Chordata > Mammalia > Primates > Daubentoniidae > Daubentonia > Daubentonia madagascariensis. The sequence goes on from JAKFHU010000487.1 coordinate 18,519,780, forward strand.
TTTTTACTTATTATAGGTACATAATAGTTGTATATATTTGTAGGGTACATGTGATGTTTTGATACAGGCATACAGTGTATATTAATGAAATCTGGGTAATTGGGATATCCATCACCTTAGGCATTTATTTTCTTGTAGTTATTTTAAAGTATACCCTAACCAGCTAACTTTCTGCATGGTCTTAAAATGAAATTAAACACTAAACCCACATGGTATGATAAAAAGATCATTAGGTCCTGAGTTATATTCTGGGCTTACAGCTAACTAGTTGTGTGACCTTAAGCAACTCATTATGATCTTTAGTGTCTTCTTCAGTAAAATAAGGCTGTTTATTAAACTGTGGTGTCAAATAATGGGCCACTGCAGACTGATTGAAAAATAATCTTCAAATCCATACAGGTATTGTCTGTGAACTGTATAAATAATGTCTTACAAATATGTATGACTTTTTCAAATGTATATGTAGGTGCTGTTACGAGAAATAAGCTACACATTCATTTAAAAGCTTTACCAGTTTATAGCGTAGTTTTAACTTTATATGTTTTCTCCAAATACAGATAATAAATGTATAACCACTATTACGCAGGACCCCAGGGAATCTTTTGTAATTACATAAGGGTCTTTAGACTCAAAAAGTTGGGGACTACCAGCTTAGCCAATCTTAAACTTTCTTTCAGCACTAAGAGTGTGTGAATCTATGAAATTGTAAATGTGTTTGTAGAAGATTTGGGTGATTTTTTTGTTTTTGTTTTGCTTGAAGTAGTGATTTTTAAGCTTATAATGTCAAAAATTTTAGTTCTTGGAATCTATTTTTAAAGTTGGATCTTTAAATTCTAGATGAATCAGACTTAAAATTAAAAACAAAACCATGAAAGTTAAAAGATATGGAAATTTCTTTCTTAATAATCTGGCCTGATTGAGTGGCCTATCTAAATTTATATAGAAAATGCTTTGATGAGAGTGGCCATGTTCTACTTTCTGAAAGGATATTTGTTACTTGTGTGTCTAACTCAAATAGCTTATTTTGACCTCACATTCCAATTCAGTAGTAGATGTTCATGTTTTTCAGAGTGAAAGCTTTTTATTATAGGTTGAGCAGTTCAAGCAGATGTGTACTCAGATTTACTTGGAAAGGAAAGCTTTCTTCTTGAGTTTGGAAAAATTATTAGGAATGGGGGGGTCTCAGTGTTTTAAATTGAGTTGCGTATCTGAAGCCATTGTTATCATTTTATACTTGAACTTGAAAAAGAAAAGCTGAAAAATATGCTTACGATTTGAGATGTATCCTGGGAGGAAAATTATATATGCATAGCTTGCAAAGCATTCTACTAAATAGATTTATTTTGGTTTCCAGTTAATTATGGTTACCAGTTCAATGAGAAATTTGAAGTAGCCTTTAGTATTTTGAACCTCAGGTAGAATGCTCTTAATAGTTAGAAACTTTATTTACAAATGCTTTTTATTTATTTTGCCTGAGAAAACTGTTCTTTGCCTTCCTGGTTTCAAATGATATGCATATCAACCCAGTTTCTTGAGATAGATAAGAAAATGGAAATAAGAAATCAGTGCTCAGAATAATGGTCTGAATTTCAGTTTAGCTAATCTTCAGAGCTTTAAAGTAACAGATTATTTTGGTTTAAAAAAATCCATCTAGGGCTATATATTAATATTTAGTATATTACTCTAGGGAGATAGGTGTATTGAGTTTGTACTGAGTCTCATGGGCGTATTCTTGTCCTAACAGAAGAATCCTGGATATGAAGTATAGAAAATGAAACAGTGATTAGGACAGGAAGTATGAGTTTTGTAATATTTTCATTTGTCAAATAGACATTTAGTAGAACTCTTTGTGGAGACTGGTAAGTTTTTGATGGCTCTTTTAGTAATTAATTTCTCAAATAAAAATAACTCCTTCCAAATATTCAATACCAGACAATAACCAGCAGGGTGTAATGGCAACAACTGTGTATTTCAAGGGAATATTGGATATAATTTTCTTTGTTGCTTCAGTACCATTGTACAGTAGGTCTGTAAAGGAATGAGAAGAGCAGCATTGTGGTACTAAGCTGCTGTGAGATCATGTCAGAGTACTACTGTCGTTTGGTCTATCTTTACAAATTAAGAATTACCTTCTGTACTCACCATTCTATATTTTACTCTGGAGTGGAATTTTATATGAATTCTGTCTTGAATCTCTATATCCAAGGGGGTGTAGTAACTGTATCAAAGGTTCTATGAGAGAGAGTTTTATAGCATGACTATCTGGGATCTAGAAAGGCCTGGGTATAATATTTGTACTCTTCTGTGATAGATCCATTACTTAATTAGGTCTTTATTGAATATTATGAAATTTTGTACCCTAATCTACTTTTAGAATTTCTCTCAGGGCTTTTGTTGAATAGTAAAGCTTTGCCAACTCCATTATTACATGTTTATTGTAGAAAATACTGAAAAGTATATAGAAGAGAAGAGAAATCATTCAGAGGCTGCTGTTAATGTTGTTGTATTTCCATTCAGACATATTATGTTGTTGGTGCTTTTGTTTTGTTTTGATTTTTTTCTTTTTTAAGAGATGAGCCTGTTGCCCAGCCTGGAGTACAGGGGCATGATCATAGCTCACTGCAGGCTGGAACTCCTGGGCTTAAGCAATCCTCCTGCCTCAGCTTCCTGAGGAGCTGGGACTAGAGGTGAGCACCACCACGCCCAGCTAATTTTTTTTATTATTTTATATATATATATATAAATATTTTTTTTTATAGAAATGGGGTCTTGCCCTGTTGCCCAGGCTGGTCTCAAACTCCTGGCCTCATGGCCTCAAGTGATCCTCCTGCCTCAGCCTCCTGGGATGGTAGGCATGAGCCACTGCACCCGGCTATTTTTTTGTTGTTGTTTTGTTTTGGGGGTTTTTGTGGATTTTCTTGTCTCTTTACTGCATATGAACAGTTTCCCACATAATGAAATTTTCTTTTAAAACAGGTCACAATTTGGCAAGCCCTATTCAGCTCATTAGGTATTTTGCTCAATATTATTAAAATTTTCTTTTTTTAGTTGCCAACATAAAAAAAAAAGAGACAGGTAGGAGTGTAAGTTGATACAACCCCTTTGGAAAATTATTAATGTGCTAAAGCTGACATGTGTACCCTATAACTAGCAGTTCTGCTCATAGATACTCAGCTGGAATACATACAGATGTTCACCAAAAGACATGCGTGGAATGTTCACAGCAGCATTATTTGTAGTAGCCCCAAACTGGAAACTGCTCAAATGCCCATCAGCAGTAGAATGGATAAATTGTGATGGCAATATAATAAGGCAGAGAGAATGAACAAGCTAGAAGTAAATAAATGCAATAGGATAAGGGACACAGTAGCTTTGGGTGGCTGGTAATGTTTTGTTCTTAATCTCCATGATGGTTACATGGGTGTTCAGTTTGTGAACATTCGTTGAGCAGTCACTTACATTTGTGCAACTTTCTGTAGGTATTTTATACTTGAATTTAAAATTTACCAAGAAAATAGATTTCATGTAAAAATCCAGGTTGACGTGTTCTTTTGAAAGCTACAACAGTCTGGTAATCCCCACAGCTGATAAGATAATAAACAGTAGCCCTCTTTAGATGGCGCCTGTGTTCTCCATTTGCCTAAGGGCCCTTTTTTTAAAAATTTCAGTTACTTGAATAACTTTACTGGTATGTAGACATAAAAATTGTTTTTAAAACGGCTTTATGGAGGTAGAATTCACACACCATATAGTTTACCCATTTAAAGTGCACAATTCAGTGTTTTTAGTATATTCTAGTGATTATGTAGTCATCACCATAATCTAATTTTACAATATTTTTTGTTCCCCGCAAAATAAACCTCATACCCATTAGCAGTTACTCCCCATCCCCCCCCCATTCCTCCCAGGAATGCTCTGTTGACATTTTGGATAATTATTTGTTGTAGGGGGCTGACTGTATATTGTAGGATATCTTGCAGCATCCCTGGCCTCTTCTAGTTGTGACAACCAAAAATATCTCCAGATATTGCCAAATGCTCCTTAGGATAAAATATTATCCCCCACTGAGAACCACTAGTTTGACATGTTTTTGAACTTTGTATATTGTCTGTAGCCAGGAACTCTTCTGAAAACAAATTGTTTTCATGTTTGTAATACATAGATTACTGTTTGCTAGCTAGCTCTCAAGCCTATGCAGCCACTAATCTACTTTCTGTCTATATGATTATAGACATTTGCATTTTGTCTGTATAATTTTGAATTTTGTCTATATCATTGTGAACATTTGAATTTTGTAATCTCTGTTCTGGTGTGTTTTTTTTTTAAAGAGGCAGGATCTTGTTCTCTTTCCCAGGCTGAAGTGCAGTGGTATGGTCATAGCTCACTGCAGCCTTGAACTCCTGGGCTCAAGTGATCCCCCTGCCTCAGCCTCCTGAGTAGCTGGCACTATAGGTGCAGGCCACCACACTTGGCTCATGATCTCTGTTCTAAAACAAAATTTATGTTGGCTGTCCAATAGTCATTATAGAGGTTATTCCATAAATTATATAAAATTCTTATAATTAATGTCCATCATTTATTTAGGATAAATTACTGAATGTGGAATTATTGACAAAAGGATATAAGCATTTTTAAATTCTTGGTAAATGTTACTGAGGTGCCTTCCAGAAAGGTTGTACCAGACTGCACTTACCAACAGTGTACAATGATGTTTATTAGAAATTTTGTATTATAAACCTGTTCTTATTGGAAATGTTGTACGTTTATTTTTATTTTCTCTTAGAAATAATTCATTTTTCTTAGATTGAGCATCATTCAGACCTAAGCTTAGGCTGTTTTGGACAAATACACCAATACTGTCCTTTTTGCATGAAGACGGTCCCATTTACGGTGTGTTGTGAATGTATGCATTATCCCTGTCCCAGGTTCCCCATACTTCTCCAGCTGGTTCCTGAAGGTTCTTACATTCAAGTAGAATGGCTTTTTGCCAGTGAAAATTGGCACTTCAACCCACAGTGGTATGTTTTGTTTCTTCATTGGTCGACAGAGCCAAAATTTCAAACTACTCTCTCTTCATGTTGATTCACAACAAATTATATTTGTGTTTTTCAAATATTGTCTGTAGCCAGGAGCTCTTTGGAAAACAAATTGTTTTCTTGTGTGTAATACATAGATTACTATTTGCTAGTTAGCTGCCATAATGCTTTTGCTTCGAAATTGCTACTAGCTAGTTATTAAACATCTATTATCACTCATGTGGAATTAACTTCCACTTAAAACGTTCCAGTTAAATAAAACTTCATTGTAAGCTCTTTAATTGATTCCTTGTCTCTGCAATAAAGCAGTCTCATTTAGGGATATGAGTCACTAGCGTGATTCTTAGTGGATTGCTCAGCTCATGATCTGGGATGCCCAAATAGTTAATACTTACTTTGGAATCATGGTGAGTCAGTATTGAAATTTTTTAGTTTAGTCCAACCACAGATTTTCTGGGGTGATTGTTTAGGAAATGGCTTTTTGAAAATTTGACATCTTGCTGTTGTTTAATTTCACTGCTGTTGCTTTACTTTTTTTCTGTCCCGAGAGTTCTGAATTCCGTGTAATTTGTCAGTTTTATGAATTTACTCTGCCTGGGAAAGTTTTCATCAAATGTTAATGAAAGGGACCTTAGAAGTCATCGGACTTGATATTCTCCATTTATTTCACAAATGAAAATGTGGAAAAAACTTACTCCTAAAGTGCCTGGATCACATTCCAGGATTAGAATCTCTTGGCTCCTAGTCCAGTGCTTGCTCTGTCTCAGTTTCACAAAAATTCAAGGTTAAGAATCTCTTTTCTAGAATGTTAATTTTAATTCATCCAGGATTTTGTTTTTGTTTAGAAAAGAAATTAAGATTTTAAAATATAGGCCACTTGTTAGGGGTGAGTTTTTTTGTTCTTTTTTCTTTTTTTAAAGGAGATTAAAACTTTGATTCATTTGTATATGGTTGTTACATTTGTAAAACATTTAGAACAGTACTACTTACTTAAAAATTTTTAATTTCCTGATTTTTATAGTTTAGTAAACATTAAAAGTTGACAGGAAGATTCTGAGAAGATGGCAGAGTAGAAAGCACCAGGAATCTGTCTCCCCACCTAGACAGCTATTGTACTAGCAGAATCTATCTGATATGCTATTTTGGAACTCAGGAGTTATTGAAGGCTGGCAACTTCCAGCAAAAAGCTTGGAAGGTAAAGTGCAGTTAATTTCAATCAGTGTCAGCTCTTAGCATAGTAGCAGCTAACCGTCTCCCACCACAGTGGCAGGCAGCTGTGTACTGTGTTCCTACAGTAGCCTGCACACAGCTTGCAGAAGCCAGGTTGGGCAAAAAGCACCCTGCTTTCCAAATAGCAGAGATCTTTGCTGGGAAGGCTGATTGCTGCTTCTGATCACAGCAGTAGACAAAAAGAGGCAGGTGGCCGTTGTTGTCACATTTCCCCCATTTGTTGCAGGCTTCTCCCCTCTAGCTGAAGTGACTTCCAGGGGATTTTAAGGACTGGTGTACTTTCCCTCCCCTCACCTTCATTTTTCTCTTTTTTCCCTGTTTGGGAACCAGGCATTAAAGCCTAGGACATTCAGAAAGAACTGCATATACAGAGAATATTAGAAAGTGACCTTGCACACCCAGCAAAAAAGTGCAGGCTCAGAAAAGACCTGAGAAGACCTTCAATATATACTTTCAGGCTGATTCTTGGTGGAGACACCCTAGGACAATTTTTTTTAAAAAAACAAACCAACCAACAACAACAATAACAAAAAAACCCCAGCAAATTCTGGGGAAGGAGGAGAATTTGATTTCCAGAGTTTATTAGATTCAAATGTCCAGTTTTCAACAACAGCAGAAAACAAAACAAAAAAAAAAAAACACAAGCCATACGAAGAAACAGGAAAGTATGGCTCATTCAAAGGAAAAAACTGTCCTTGAAAAAGACGTGATAGCAGATCTACTAGACAAAGACTTTAAAACAGCTGTCTTAAAGATGCTCAAAGAACTACAGGAAGATGTGGAAAAAATCAAGAAAATGATATAGGAACAAAATGGAAATAGAGATGGAAAACCTAAAAAGAAACCAAAAAAATTCTGGAGCTGGAAAGTAAAATAACAAATAAAGTCACTAAGGTGTTTCAGAAGCAGATTTGAGCAAGCAGAAGAATCAGTGAACTGGGAGATAGGACAGTGGAAGTTATCTCAAGTCTGAGGAACAGAAAGAAAAAATGATTGAAGAAAAGTGAGCAGAGCCTAAGGGACATGTAGGGTGCCATGAGGCAGACCAACATATGTATTGTGGGAGTTCCAAAAGAAGAGAGGAGAAAGGGGCAGAGAGAATATTTGAAGAAATAATGGCTGAAAAATTCCCAAATCTGATGAAAGACATGAATATAAACATCCGAGAAGAAAGAGAGAAGTGACTCTTCACATCCGAGGGAACTGCAATGAGATTTTCAGCAGATTTCTTAGAAACTTTGGAGGCCAGAAGGCAGTGGTGGGTTGATATATTCAAGTGTTAAAGGTTTTGGGGTGGGGGTGGGGGGAAGGACTGTCAACCAAGAATCATATATCTCACAAAACTGTCCTTCAAAAGTGAGGGAGAAATTAAGACATTCCCTCATAAACAAAGGCTCAGGGAGTTCCTTACCACTAGACCTGTCCTCCAAGAAATGCTCAAGGGAGTTCTGCAAGATGAAATGAAAGGACACTAGACAGTAAATCGAAGCTATATGAAGAAATAAAGATCTCAATAAAGGTAAATACATGGGCAATTTAAAAAGCTATATTATTGTAATAGTGGTTTGTAACTCTTCTTTTACATCAAAAGAAACGGTTATTAGTTGAAAAGTTTATATGGCCTGAAGTGGTGGCCCATGCCTGTAGTCCCAGTTACTTGGGAGGCTGAGGTGGGAGGATTGCTTGAGCCCAGCAGTTTGAGACTGTATTGCACTATTATTGCACCTGTGGATAGGCACTGCACTCCAGCCTGGGCAACATAGTGAGCCCTGGTCTCTAAAATATAAATTTAAAAAATTTCTTTAAAGTGAATATTATTGTAACTTTGGTTTATAACTCCACATTTTTTCTACATACTTTAAAGAGACTAATGCATTTTGAAGACTTACTTATAAAGATACAATATTGTGCCATCAACAAATTCAAGGGGTGGGGACAGCTGTAAAGGAGCAGTTTTGTATGTTATTGAAGTTAAACTGTAATAAATTCTAATTAGAGTATTATATAACTTTAGGATGTTAAATGTAATCTTAATGGTGACCACAAAGCAAATAGCTACAGAATATATACAAAATGTCAAATAAATACAAAATAAGACCAGTAATATAGGAAATGAGGACCAAAAAAGCTAATATGGCATATAGAAAACAAATACCAAAAAGACAGAAGTAAGTCCTTCCTTATCAGTAATTACTTCAGATGTAATGGAGTAAACTCTGCAGTCAAAGGACAGAGATGGGCACAATGGATAAAAACACATGATCCAACTATATGCTAGGTTGAAAGTGAAGAGATGGAAAAGATATTACATATAAATAGTAACAAAGAGGGAGCAGACGTGACTATACTAATGTCAGACAAAATAGACTTTAAATCAAAAAAGGTTATAAGAGACAAAAAAGGACATTTTCCAGGATAGACCATATGTTAGGCCACAGACTAAGTCTCAGCAGATTTAAAAGGATATATATCATACAAAGGATCTGAGTGCAGTGGGATAAAATTATAAGTCAATAGCAAAAGTAAACCTGGAAAATTAACAAATTTGTGGAAATTTACACATTCTTAAATAACCAATGGATCAGAGAAGAAATCATAAGGGAAATTAGAAAATACGTAGAGACAAATGAAAATGAAAACACAACCTACTGGAACTTATGGAACACAGCAATTAAGGGGTCATTTTATAGCTATAAATGCTTACATTAAAAAGAAAGATTTCAAATCAGCAACCTAACTTTAAAACTTAAGGAACTAGAAAAAGAACAAACTAAACCCAAAGCTAGCAGAGGGAAATGAATAGTAAAGACTAGGAATAGATAAAGAAAATAGAGAATAGAAAAAAATCAATAGAACCTAAACTTGGTTCTTTGTAAAGATTAACAATATTGACAAACCTTTAGCTAGATGGACTAAGTAAAAAAGAGAAAAGGCTCAAATTAGAAATCTAGTGGGAACATCACTACTGATTCTACAGAAATAAAAAGGATTATAAGAGAGTACAGTTGAACAGTTGTATGTCAACAAATTGAGTAACCTGGCTGAAATGGACAATTTCCTAGAAAAAAACCTACCAAGACTGAATTGTGAAGAAATAGAAAATCTGAATAGACCTATAACTACTAAAGAGATTGAGTTGGTAATCAGAATCTTCCAACATCTGGGCAAGGTGGCACGTGCCTGTAGTCCCAGCTACTCGGGAGGCTGGTATGGCAGAGTCGCTTGAGGCTAGGAGTATGAGGCTGCAATGTGCTATGATTGTACATGTGAGTACCCACTGCAATGCAGCCTGGGCAACATACCAAGATATCTCATCTCTAAAAACAAATAAACACCAGCAGAAATTTTGCAGCCAGAAAAAAAATTTAACAAAAACAAAAAAATACCCCCACAAAGAAAAGTCCTGGACCTGACAGCTTCACTGCTGAATTCTACCAAACATTTACAGAACTAATACCAGTCCTTCTCAAACTTTTCCCGAGAAAATTGAAGAGGAAGGAACACTTCTTAACTCACTCTTGTGAGGCCATTGTTACCCTGATACCAAGGTAAGACAAAGACACAACAAGAAAACTATAGAGACCAGTATCTCTTACGAACACTGATGTAAAAATCCTCAACAAGATACTAGCAATCGGAATTCGCAGCATATTAAAGGGATAATACGCCATGACCAAATGATATTTATCCCTGGAATGCAAGGATGGTTCAACATACTAAATTAATATAATATACCACATTAACAAAATAAAGGGGGAAAAAAAACACATGATCATCTCAATTGATGCATAAAAACCATTTGACAAAACTCAACGCACTCTCGTGATAAAAACTCTCAACAGACCAGGACTAGAAACTACCTCAATGTAATAAAAGCTATATATGAAAAAACCCAGAGTAAACATTATACTTAGTGGTGAAAGACTAAAAGCTTTTACTCTAAGATCAGGAACAAGGCAGGGATGCCTCCTTTTACCACATCTCTTCACCATAGTACTGGAAGATCTAGCCAGAGCAGTTAGGCAAGAAAAATAAATTGAAATTTGAAAAGAAGAAGTAAAATTATTTCTGTTCACAGATGGTGTGGTCTTTTTTTCTTTTTTAGTTTCCGACCATTTTCTACATGGGATGATATGATCTTATATGTAGAAAACCTTAAAGAGTCCACCATAAAAACCTGTCGGGACTGACAATTCAGCAAAGTAGCAGGATACAAAGTCAACATGCAAAAATCAGTTGCATTTCTATATACTAACAATGAATAACCTGAAAAGGAAATTACAAAAGCAATTCCATTACGATAGCATCAAAAAGAATAAAATACTTAGGAATTAACCAAGAAGGTGAAAGATTTATACAATGAAAACTACAAAATAGTGCTGAATGTAATTAAAGGTGATATAAATAAGTGGAAATACATCTCATGTTCATGGATTGGAAGATTTAATATTAAGATACCAGGGCTACCCAAAGTGATCTACAGACTGAGTGCAAGCCTTATGAAAATCTCAGTGACTTTTTTTTTTTTTTTTTTTGCAGAAATGCGTATGGAATCTCAAGGGACCTTGAATAGCCAAAACAATCTTCAAAAAATAGGCAAAGGATTTGAATAGACACTTTTTCAAAGAAGATGTACAAATGGTCAATAAGCACATGAAAAGATGCTTAACATCACTAATCATTAGAGAAATGCAAATCTAAACTACAATGATACACCACCTCACACCCATTAGGATAGCTACTATCAAACGAAAAGAAAATAACAAATGTTGGGGAGGGTGTGGAGAAAATGGAACCCTTATGCACTATTGGTGGGAGTGTAAAATGGTATAGCCACCGTGGAAAACAGGACAGCAGTTCCTCAACAAATTAAAAGTGAAATTACCATATTATGCAGCAATTTCACTTCAAGATATGCAACTAAAAGAATTGAAAGCAGGGACTTGAAGAGCAATTTGTACACGCATGTTCATAGCAGCATTATTCACGACAGCCAGAAAGTGGAAGCAACCCAAGTGTAAACAAAATGTGGTACATACATGCAATGGAATATTATTCAGCCTCAGAAAGAAAGGACATTCTGACACATGCTAGAACATGGATGAGACTTGAAGACATTATGTTAAATGAAATAAGCCAGTCATGAAAAGACAAATATTGTATGATTCCACTTATGTGAGCTAATTAAGTAGTCAAAATCATAGAGACAGAAACTAGAGTGTTGATTGCCAGGGCTGGGGGAATGGGGAGTTATAAACAATAACTCCCCATTATAAACAGTAATTCCCCATTTAGTTTTACAAGATGAAAAAAGTTCTGGAGATGCTTAAAAATGGATGAGATAGTAAATTTTATGTGTATTTTAACAGAATAAAAAATTGGAAAAATAATTTAATAAAACACAAGTTATGGAGTTTTTAGTACTTAATTTGAAGACCTTGGGCCAGGCTTGGTAGCTCATGCCTGTACTCCTAGCACTTTGGTAGGCTGAGGTGGGAGGATCACTTGAGGTCAGGAGTTAGAGACCAGCTTGAGCAAGAGTGAGACCCTGTCTCTACAAAAAATAGGAAAGCTATCTGGCATGGTGTTGTGCAGGCCTATGGTCCCAGCTACTCAGGAGGCTGAGGCAGGAGGATCGCCTGAGCCCAGGAGTTTGAGGTTGCAGTGAGCTATGATGATACCACTCTACTCTAGCAGGAGGACAGAGCAAGACCCTGTCTCAAAAAAAGGAAAAAGAAAACCTTGGGAGCTTTTTTTTTTTTTAAACATGAGTCTATTAGAGGGACTTTTCCAAAATATGTATGAAAACAATATTTTTGGATTAATAGTGGTTTTGTGGCCTATGTTATAGTAAAGAGATTGTAATGGAAAAAATGAATCAGATAAATTGGAAAGTAAAGCATTTCCCCATGGAGCCACAACACTATAAAATATCTCATATTTAAACTTTAGCAGATGATTCCAGTTAACCTTCCTCTACTCCTCTTTTGCATAGCATCTATAACTACATTAAAGACCTCATGAATATAACTATAGTTTTAAAAAAGTGTTTGTAAATTTACTATAGAGTGCTAAGTTGCAAGCTTCTTGATGGTAGGTAAATATTACTGCATGAATGAATTTTAGTGTAAAACTTTTTTTTTTAACATTTTTATTATGGTAAAATATACATATAACTTTTTTTTTTTTTAAATGCAGTACAGTGGCACAATAGTAGCACACTGCAGCCTCAAACTCTTGGGCTCAGGTGATCTTCCCACCTTAGCCTCCAAGTAACTAGGACTACAGGCACGCATCACCATGCCTGGCTAATTTTTTAATTGTTTGTAAGGATGGGGTCTCATTATGTTGCCCAGGCTGGTCTCAAACTCTGGCCTCAAGCCATCCTCCCACCTTGGCCTCCCAAAGTGCTGGAATTACAGGTGTGAGCCACCATGCCCAGCCATAACTATTTTTTAAGTGTCTAGATCTGTGGCATTCATATTGTTGTGCAACCTTTACCAGCAGTCCATCTTCAGAACTCTTTTATCTTACCAACTTAAACTCTGTGCCTATTAAATAGTAATTCCTTATTCCCCCCAGCCCCTGTCAATCACCATTTTACTTTCTGTCTCTATGAATTTGACTACTCTAGATACATTATATAAGTGAAATCATACAATATTTATCCTTTTGTGACTGGCTTATTTCATGTAGCACATGTTCAAGGTTCATCCATGTTGTAGCATGTGTCAGAATTTCCTTCCTTTTTGAGGCTGAATAGTACTATTGCATTGTATGTATGTACCACATTGTTTGTCTATTCATCTGTCAGTGGACATTTGGGTTGCTTCTGGGCTATTGTGAATAATGCTGCTTTGAACATGAGTGTACACGTATCTGTTCAAGTCCCTGCCTTTATTTCTTTTGGTTGTATATTCAGAAGGGAAACTGTTGCATTGTGTGGTAATTTTATGTTGACTGTTTTGAGGAATTGGTGTACTGTTTTCCACAGCAGCTGTCCCATTTTACATTCCCAGCAACAATGCACAGGGGATTCCAGTTTCTCTGTATTTTTGCCACCATTTATTTTCTGTTTGTTTGTTTGTTTTTATGTTAGCCATCCAGTTGGGTACAAAATGGTATCTCATTGTAATTTTTATTTATTTATTTATTGAGAGAGAGAGGGAGAGAAAGAGACAGACAGAGAGAGACAGGGTCTTTTTGTGCTACCCAGACTGGAGTGCAGTGGTATGGTCATAGCTTACTGCAGGCTGGAACTCCTAGGCTCAGGCGATCCTCCTGCATCAGCCTCCCGAGTAGCCTGGACTATAGGTGCCTGGCTAATTTTTAAATTTTTTTGTAGAGACAGGGTCTTGCTGTGTTGCCCAGGCTGTTCTCAAACTCCTGGCCTCAAGCAATCCTCCTGCCTAGGCCTCCCAAAGTGCTGGGATTACAGGTGTGAGCCACCACACCCAGCCTTTTTGTGTGTGTGTGTTTCCCTAATGATCAGTGTTAGTCTAAAACTTCTTAAAGTTTAAACTCCAATTAACCCTGCCTTCTTTCTTAAAAAAATAGTTGTTGGTGAAGCAGTGAGGATAACACCATTCTCATGCTCTGCCAGTCGAAATACAAATAGGTACCAGCCTTTTGGAATTCGTAACACATATGAAAAGTTTTAGAATTTTTGGAGAGATAATTGGCAAAGAAATTGACCTTTTCTTACTTATACACAAAAAAATTTCACAATTCACACATTGTTGACCCGACAATTCCTTTAGAAATTTATATCTGTAATTGGGGATGTGTACAAAGATAAAACTGTAATAACAAACTGTTATAGACAACTTAAATGTATAGCCGTAGAAGATTAGTTAAATTCTGATTTGGTAGGCTAGGAGTGAGAGTTGGGTAACCGTGACCTGGGAATCAGCATTTTCTACAGACACTCGATAATTCTGATGAAGGTGATCTAAGGCAACATTTGAGAAACATTTTATTTACCATTACTCTCATTAATTTCAAGTTCCACAGTATACTAAGGTCCTCTGCAAACTGGTCTTTAACTTCTCTGTTCAGCCTTCCCTCCAGCTGCTTCCCAGACATCCTCCATCATGTTGCAGTCCAAGAGACTTCTTGTGCAACTTTCCCCTCACACCATTTTCTCCATCTGCCTGGCTGGCCTCTACTTCCCACCCCAGCTCTGCCTGGTGAAACCATACCTTTCCTTCAAAGACCCACTGGCTTTCTGCAGTAAGCCTTTTTAACTCGTAGGAGTTAGTCTCTTTCCTTTCTCTGTCTTTATGTTTTGTGCTGTTATTCCATTCATTGTGTTCTTTCCTGTAATACCACTGTATTGACAAACATATTTTTTATTTTCCACTTCTTACAAACACATTCAGATCTTAAGTTCAATACAGCACACATTTATTGAGTGCTTTTTGTGTCCTGCCAGCATATTAGGTGCTAAGGGCTCACAGAATTAAAAACAAGGACTATACCCTCAAAAAACTCATATTCCAGCAGAAGAAACCGATACCACTAACGCTGATTTAATAGAGCAAGTGTTGATATTAATGAAATGGAAAAATTATGAGCTTTCTGGGGAGGAGATTAATTGAGGATGTCAAGGAAGTTTGAAGTGACCTTTCAGCTAGATATTAAAGGATGAAAATTTTTCTAGGTAGGAAATTGTGGAAAGGCAATTTTAAAGTAGAAGGAAAACTATGAGTAAAGACTCAAATTTATTAAATCACTCAGTGAATAGTTATTGAACGTCTACTGAGGTGCTTGTTGTTGTAGGTGCCAGGGATACAAAAACAAAGTACTTGCTTTTAAATTCTGTTGGGGATAACAGATAATGGACAAATTAAGAGATAAAAGATATATGGCCAGGCACAGTGGCTCACACCTGTAATCCCAGCACTTTGGAAGGCCTAGGCAGGAGGATCACTTGAGGCCAGGAGTTCAAGACCAGCCCGGGCAATATAGCAAGATCCTGTCTCTACAAAAAACTTTTAGAAATTAGCCTGGCATGGTGGCGTGGGCATGTAATCCCAGCTACTCGGGAGGCTGAGGTGGGAAGATTGCTTGAGCCCAGGAGTTGGAGGTTGTGATGAACTATGATCAGGCCACTGCACTCCAGCCTGGGTGACAGAGTGAGAGACCCTGTTTCCAAAAAAAAGAAAAAAAAAAAGGAAATAAAAGATAGAATGTGTTAGGCAGCATTAAGTGAGCTGAAGGAAAAAGGCAGGGCATAGAGAGTGATGGAGTGATATTGTTGTAGGTGGGTGGTCAGGGAAGGCCTCACCAAGGGAGGTGGCTTCTGAAGAGAAGCATAAATGAAGTGGGAGCAAACCAGGAGGATGTCCAGGGGAAGAGGGTTTCAGAGGAAAACAAGAAATGCGTATGTGAAAATGTGTGGTATAAAATGCAAATATGATTTTTAAAAATTTGAAGTAGAAGAAATTAAGATGATACTTTTTATAAAACATACAAGAATTTTAAAAAGTTTTAAAAAATATAAACAAAGGTTTTAAAAAATGTTAAGCAAGCTTTTTTCTCTAGGGCAGTGGGATGCCTATAGGGCTGTTTTCTTTAGAAAGGCAGTATATTTATTTGGTTCAAAAAACAAGACCATATAAAAAGATACATAATCAAAAGTCTTGATCCTACCCCATCTTCCTTCATCCCCTCCCCCACTTTTATTAGTTTCTTAAAAAATGTATCCTTATGTTTCTTTACAGAAATATAAGAGGAAAACATTTTTTCTCCTTTCTTATTTAAAGATGCGTATTATATACATTTATGTACTCCAGTATTTTTACTTAAATGTCTTGGATATCTTTCTATACAGTAAGAGCATTCCTCATTATTTTTTATAGCCACATGGTATTCTATAGATATACCATGGTATTAAATAGATATACCATAGTGCATTTAACCATTCCTCTGACAGTGGGCATATCATTGTTTATACTATACTGATTAGCCTTGTACTTGTGCAGATACTTACTGATGCAGTTTCCAAAGGTGAGATTACTGGATTAAAGGATAGATACATTTGTAATTTTGTTAGATATTGCCAAATTGTCATCAGAGGTTGTACCACTCCTGTCAACAATGTATGAGAATGTCTGCTTCTCCATAGCTTCCCCAACTTTTGGATTTTTGCCATTGTGATAAGAGAAAAATTGCATCTCAAAGTAGTCTTTTAAAATATTGAGACATAATTCACATGCCTTAACATTCACCCTTTAAAGTGTACAATTCATTAGTTTTTAATATATTCACAAGGTGTGTTACCATCACCACTAATTTCAGAATATTTTCATCATCCCAAAAAGAAACCCCATACCCATTAGTAGTCACTCTCCATTCCCTCCAGCCCCCGCAACCACTCATCTATTAATACTTTCTGTCTATATGGATTTGTCTACCGTGGACATTTCATATAAATGAAATCATACAATATGTGGGTATTTTGTGTCTGGCTTCTTTCACTTGGCATTATGTTTTTAAGATTCAACCATGTTGTACACTATATATGAGGGAAATTTGTGTTTTTTTGTGCAATGTCTGTTGATGTTCCTTGACCATTTTCTATTGTTTTGTTGGCTGTTTTTGTAGTTTTCCTTGTAGATTTTTTGGAGCTCTTTATATATTAGGGAGATCAGCTCTTTGCCTATAAAAGTTACCAAAAACTTTTTCCCCCAATTCATTATTTGTTTTTTAATATTTGTTATGGTGTGTTTTTTAAAACCATAGAGACGTTTTTCATTTTTTTGTATGCATACTTTAAAAAAAGAAATTTGGGGGGGAGGCTCTTCCATTTCCCAGAGTTATGACAAATATCAACCATGTTTTTTATAATACTTAATACTTTTTATGGTTTCTGTTTTTATATTTAAATACTTATTTGGGTTTTATCCAAATGTCTGATGTTAGGTATGAATTCTCCTTTTATCTTTTTTTCTAGGTGATTATCCTGTTGCCCAAACACCATTAATTAAAAATTCCATCTTTGCCCCCACTGATGTGAGGAGCCACCTACATTAGTAACTTTTCAGCAGAGGAGTAACACATCTGTTTTAGAGAGAGAATTCTGGTGGCAATGTAGAAGACAGGCTGAAGAAGAGAGAAAGTAGAGCAGGTATTGATTGGTTTATAGCCTTTCAGGATTTTTGTTTTTTTCTTTTAGGGGTTTTTAATGCATACATTTTGTTTTCACAAAATTGGGGTAATTCTATATATGTTTGAGTTTATTGAACAGATATTTATTGAGAACCCACCACCATTTGCCAGGCCCTAGGGGTTCAGGATAACTGGGGATAAAAGAACAGAGTCCCTACCATCAGGGAGCTTATTCTAATGGAGGAACTAGGCAATAAAATAAAAAAATAAAATTACATACATATATATAAATAGGCCAGGCTTGGTAGCTCACACCTGTAATCCTAGCACTCTGGGAGGCCGAGGTGGGGGGGATCACTTGAGGTCAGGAGTTGGAGACCAGCCTGAGCAAGAGCGAGACCCTGTCTTTACCAAAAATGGAAAAAATTAGTCGGGTGTGCTGTGGCACACGCCTATAGTCCCAGCTACTCGGGAGGCTGAGGCAGGAGGATCCCTTGAGCCCAGGAGTTTGAGGTTGCAGTGAGCTATGCTGAGGCCACTGCACTCTAGCCAGGGCAACAGAGCAAAACTGTCTAAAATAAATAAATAGATAGATAGGTAGTGTACATTAAGTGCTGTGAAGAAAATTACAGCTATGAAAAAAGGCTGAAGAATGATAGGAGCTGTTAGAAGTTGTCTAGGGAAAGTCTTATTAAGGAAGGTGACATTTGAGCCAAAGACCTGAATGAAGTAAGGAGAGAGTCCTGCCAGTATCTGTGAAAAGAGTTGTTCTAAGCAGTGAAAATAGCAAGGGCAAAGGTTCTAAGGCAAAAGCGTGGCATGTTTGTCATGATATGAGGAACAAAGAGGATGCAGGTAGATATTCCTGAAGCAAAATGAGGAAGAGGGAGAATTAATGGAGATGAGACCAGAAAGTGAACTGATAAAAGGGCATTGTAAACTATGGAAAGATTCTGGATTTTATTCCAATTGTTATGGAAAGCTACTACTAGAGAGTTTTGAGCAGAATAGGGAAATGGTCTAACCTACCTTCTAAAATCTTTACTCTGGTTGCTGTTGGAGAGAGGATAAGGGCATAGGCTAAGGCAGTGGCCCCAACCTTTTTGGCACCAGGGACCAGTTTCATGGAAGACAGTTTTTCCACAGCCAGTGGGGGGGTGGGGGGGTGGGGAGGAAGAGCTCAGGTA
Source organism: Daubentonia madagascariensis (assembly GCA_023783475.1). Lineage (NCBI taxonomy): Eukaryota > Metazoa > Chordata > Mammalia > Primates > Daubentoniidae > Daubentonia > Daubentonia madagascariensis. Next base: position 18,538,345 of record JAKFHU010000487.1, read on the forward strand.
GTGATGCGAGCGATGGGGAGTGGCTGTAATTGCTTGCCCTCACTAGCCTGCCACTCACCTCCTGCTGCGTGGCCTGGTTCCTGAGTTTCACGGAAGACAGTTTTTCCACAGATGTGGGGGGTGGGGTTCAGGCATTGATGTGAGTGATGGGGAGCAGCTGTAAATACAGATGAAGCTTCACTCTCTTGCCCTCCGCTCACCTCCTGCTGTGCGGCCCCATTCCCAGCAGACCACAGGCAGGGGGTTGGGGACTGTAGGGCTAAGGAACTAGTTAGAAGCGTTGTTTTTACAGTAGTCCTGGTGACAGATGAAGGTGGCTTGGATCGGAATGATAGTAACGGAGGTGGTAAGAAGTGGTTACATTGTGGATATATTTTGAAGATAGAACTGACAGGATTTGCTGATAGTTGGGGGTAGGGAGAGAAAAAAGAACGAGACTGACTCTTCCACCTCCAGCCCATCAGCGTGGACAACTCTGATCTGCTTTCTGTCACTAAAGATTACTTTGCATTTTCTAGAACGTTATATAAATGGAATCATACTGTATGTACTCTTTTTTGCCTGGCTTCTTTCAAATTCAGCCTAGTTATTTTGAGATTCATCTATGCTGAATGTATCAATAGTTTATTCTTTTTATTCCTGAGTAGTATTCCATTATGTGGATATACAACAGTTCGTTTATTCTATGAGCATTTGTGGTGTTTCTAGGTTTTGGCTATTACAAATAAAACTCAACTGACATTCATGTACAAGTGTTTTTATTGAGATAAGAGTTTCACCTCTCTTGAGTAATATCTAGGAGCAGAATGGCTGGATCATATAGTAGGTATTTATTTTGTTTTTGTCTTTTTCTCTTTGTGGTGGTGGTTTTCCTTTCTTCTGCTTTCCTATAGCTGTGATTTTGCTGGGTAGAGAATTCTGAGGTTGTTTTCAGGATTTTAAATGTGTTGCTCCACTATCCTCTGGCTTTCATTGAGAAGTCTACTGTCATTTTTATTTTTCTTATCTAGTGTCTTCTGGCTGCTTTTAAGATATTTCTTTATTACTGGTTTTAAGCAATTTGGTTATAATGTGCTATGGAGTTCCCTTCATATTTCTTGTGCTTGGGATTTGTTGAATTTTTGTGGATTTATGATTTTCATCAGATTTGGAAAGTGTTAGCCATTTCTGCAAACATTTTCCTGCTCCCCCACCCCCTTTATTTCCCTGGGATTCCAATTATACATGTATTAGGCCACCTGCTTGTTTCACAGCTCAATGATACACTGTTTTTTGGTTGTGTTTTCTTTTAATTCTGTTTTATTCTGGATAGTTTCTATTGCTGTGTCTTCAAGTTTAAAATTATGTGCATTGTCTCATCTCAGATGTAATTTTCATCTTTAGAAGTTCAATTTTGGTCTTTTTTATATCTTCCATGTCTCTCTTTATCATGTTCATGCTTCCTTCTACCTTCTTTAGCACATGGACTATGTTTATAGTAGCTATTTTAACATCCTTGTCTGCTAGTTGTAGCTGTGTCATTTGCAAGTCTATATCTCGTGATTTTTCTCATGTGTAACTTGTTATTGGGTGCTAAACATTGTAAATTTTGTGTTGTTGGATTCTTGGTTTGGGTTTTTATATTCCTTTAAATGTTTTTAAGCTTTATTCCAGGCTCATTTATGTTCTGAAAAGAGATGAATTCTTCTGAGGCTTGCTTCCAAACTTTGTTGGGGGAGGGGGCAGAACAGCCTTTAGTCTAGATCCAGTTTGGCCCCTCTTCTGATGCAATACCATTCTGAGTACACTTGTTGTGAGGATGTCTTTCCACTATGGGTGGTAGGAACACAAATTATTCATGGTCCTGTGTGGTATCTGGGGATTGTTCTGCACACTCCCTTCCAGTTCTTGTCCCTTCCTTGGATAGTTTCCTCACACATGTGCACTGATCAGTGCTGAAGACTGAAGGGCCCCTCTGCAGATCTCCAGGGCCTGTGCTCTGTGCGGCTCTCTGCTCTCTGCCCTGTGAATTCTAGCTGCTTTGGCCTCTCAAATCTGCACTGTCTCCTCAATTCAATGAGTCTGCCAGGCTCTGTTTGGGTTTCCCGTCCTTGCTCTGGGAAAGTCTCCAGGCAGTAAGATGGGAAAATCAGAGGTCTCACCTTGTTAGTTTGCCGTCTCTGAGGGATCCCTGTCATGTGCTCTATGTTGTCTAAGGTCTGATAACTACTGTGCTATATAATTTGTCTGGTTTTTAAATAGAAAGAGGAAACAAAGTTGAGGAAGGAAACATTTTCATCTGTTGCTGTTCATTTCCTCACTGAAGAATGTAAAATCACCTGTAAATTTGGAATTAGACTAGGATTATATTTAAGGTATAGGTTTTGAAGAGCCATTGTGGCAAATGGGAAAAAGAAATTACTAGGGAAAAGTAAGCAAATGGGTTCCTGAAAAGTATTGAACTGAGATTAGAAACTGAAAAAAACAGATAGGGTCTCTGCTGCCCCAGGCTGGAGTATAGTGGCCTCATCGCAGCTCACTGCAGCCTCAAACTCTTGTGCTCAAGTGATTCTCCTGCCTAAGCCTTCCAAGTAACTAGGACTACAGGCACGTGCTACCACACCCAGCTAACTTTTATATTTTTTTGTAGAGACAGGGTCTGGCTATTGCCCAGGCTGGTCTCAAACTCCTGGCCTTAAGCAATCCTCCCTTCTCGGCCTCCTAGAGTGCTAGGATTACAGGCATGAGCCACTGCACTCGACCTGTAATTCTTTACTAGTGGTTAAGAGGCCAAACTCTACAGCAAGACTGGCTGACTTCAAATTCTGGCTTCACCACTTAATAACTAGATGATCTAAGGCAACTTATATAAAGTTCTGGGCCTCATCTCCTCATCTTTAAAATGGGGCTAATAATAGAGTCTGCCTCCTGAGATAATCCAAATAATGTGCTTTACATTTAATCTTCAAAAATTCTATGAGTTCTGTTTTACAGAAAAATGCAGTTAAAGTGTTGACATGTTCCTGTTAGGATATAACCGATAGAAAACTTTTGGAATAAAAAGAATTTGGGAGGGATTACATAATTTATTACCATGTCGATGCCAACTAATTTTTAAAATTCTATTTTCCAGTGCAAGACAAGGTAGATTTGTATCTTTTGTTATTTGGAAAATAGACTAAAAATAGCAGGTTTGGTTTCTGTCCAGTAAATGTTATGTAAGCAAACATGATTTTCTTCAGTATGTGGGGTTTTGTGTGAGTGTGTGAATCCTTTGAATTATGGTCTGCCATGAACTGCAGCATTCTTTTTTTTTAAAAATAAAAGCCAGTCTAGAAAAATAACTTTTTCTCACCTTTTAATTTCAGAAATTGACTGTGGTTCTATAAAAATAATAAAATTTGAAGGAAGAAAATAAACTGAGAAAGTGTTTATATTAAACGTCAAATGGTTAATATCTGTACTATATCACGAGTACATTCTGCAGATAAATAGGCAAAAGGATGGAAGTAGCCCACAAAGGGGGTGGACGTGTGGGGGGTGTGTACCCTGTTGTAATTACCAAACATACAAATTGACATAATTTTGAAATACCTTTTTGCATCTAGTAAAGGAGCATAGTAACTATGAAGGTACATATAAATCAGGTGGGGCTTTCCTAATGAGCAAAAGACATTGAGGTGTTTGGCGTCCACCCATGTCTTCATCACCACTTCTATGTCATTTTCCATTTGTAGATGGAGTATGGAGTAACTCTCACCCCCTACACTATAACCCAGTGTAACACTGTATAACATTGTAAGCCATTCCCTTAATGCTGTGTTAATGCTGAGTCAGGTGAGGTGGCTCACGCCTGTAATTCTAGCACTCTGGGAGGCCGAGGCTCGCTTGAGCTCAGGAGTTCAAGGCCAGCGAGACCCCATCTCTACCAAAAATAGGAAAATTAGCCGGGCATCGTGACATGTGCCTGTAGTCCCAGCTACTCGAGGGGCTGAGGCAGGAGGATTACTTGAGCCCAGGAGTCTGAGGTTGCAGTGAGATACGATGATACCACTGCACTCTACCCAGAGTGGCAGAGTGAGACTCTGTCTCGGAAAAAAGCATGTTAATGCATAGCTGTGGGGGAATGGGGCTTGCCATTCTCACTAGAGAATCAGTGACCCATTACAGAAATGACTAACATTTTCTTCTTTTTTTTTCTTTTGAGACAGAGTCTCACTCTGTTGCCTGAGCTAGAGTGCAGTGGTGTCATCATAGCTCACTGCAGCCTCAAATTCCTGGGCTCACGCAATCCTCTTGCCTCAGCCTCCTGATTAGCTGGGACTATAGGTGCTGCATGCCACCACACCGGCTAAAGGATTAACATTTTCAAAATGTTTCCCAGACCACACTCTTATTACCCAGGGATTATTTGACATTCCACTGAGAGCAAGAATGGGTACTTGGAAAGAGAGGAAAGGGATTTGGAAAAGGAAAAGTATCAAAGAAAAACCTACTGTAGATCAAAACAGTGCTGATGCTGCCTTTCATTTTAGGCAGTCCATGGTTCTTTCTTTTAGAAAGAAAATTGCGCATTACCCATTTTGTGAGGTGCTGGAGTTAAGATAGCAGGCACATCATTTATACAAAAAGAAATGTGAATAGTAAACAAATATAATTTATTTAAAGACAAGTTAATTTTTACTACTAGACCCCTTTGCAAATTAGGATTTTGTAAATTAGTGCCATTTTCACTTGGTATATTCATATGAATTCATATGGACAAAGACTGGAAGGGAGGTATGGAAAACCAAAACATTTTTAAGTAGCTATGATTGTGGCTTTTTGTGTTTGTTTCTTTTAATGTTATGGGTTTATTTTTTTCCCACAGTAGAATTATATTAAGAGAATGAAAGTAAATTAATCCAGGTATATCCAATATACAGAAGACCAAGTATCCAGATCCCCCATTCCCCACCCCTCACGGGCATTTGTGGTCAAGAGCATAAACTATTGGGATACACATTCCAAGGACTTTTCAGGGTATAGGTATAGGGTGCTATGGCTCTTATGAATGCCCATGGAAAAGCAGGCTCTGAGGGTTCAGCATTTTCTAGGCCGGCAGCTCAACCAGTATAGAATACATACTTCTGGGTGTGTTAAAATGGTTGCCTTATAACTTATATAAGCTTCAAAGGGTTTATCACCAATTCCTCCCACCATAAAAAAGTTATTGTATGAGATGCTGAACTATTGAGAAGTTCTTTCATAGCAATAATTATTAAAAGGGTACCCATTTATCTTTGGTATGGATGGAGGTATAGAGGATGAGTTTTCTGACTACTTAACAGTTGTATTTTCATGACTTTGGCTTATTGGAACAAATAGAATTTCAGGCTTTGGGGAAAATGCTTTAGATGTGGTGTTTGGGAAAAATCTGAGCCTGCAGGGAACTCTGTTACGGAGTTCTGTGTTGGAAACCTGGCTTACATCACCATTTAAAAATTACGTATTATTTACTTCTTGTTTTGTGGTTTTGTAACTTGTGTATTTAGTGAGAGGAGGAAAAGGAGAAGTGAGCTCAGCTGGAAAACAGGGCTAGAAATGAGAGTTATACTTAAGTCCTGTGGGGAGATCTTTATATGTAAATCTTGATACCTGCATGTTATATAGATGCCTGCACTTCATTTTTCTTCTTGCTTCTTTGTTGGTCTTTTGGAAATTGTTCCAGTTTTTTTCTTCCTCCTGTATCTTAAAAAAAAATGCCTTTTTAATTCAGTTGCTATGAACACATAACACTCAGGGATTGTTTTAAATTTGTTAAATTAAATGATAGTAATGAACAATGTTGGACCTTATGGATGACTTTTGGCCGTCGCTCTTCAGAGATGGCAGAACTTGATAATGAACAATAATTCATCTTGGAATTTGTTTTGATTTTTACTCCAGTACAGATGCAGGTGTTTTCTTTCTGTGACTGTGAGCAGTTCAATCTGTAAATCACCACCTGTGGTGCCGGGTGTCCCAGTGGCTGAGAGCCAGCTGTTGGGTGTTTTAGCTAAACAGTTTGCTCTTAGTTGGCTGCTCAAATCCCAGTGAGAGCTGTATTGGTTACTCCAGGGAATAGAGCATGCAGGGTGAAGATTTTTGCAAGGCCTTTAAGTGGCCTGCTTTCAGTTTGCTGGGGTTCTTCTGCTTTGGCTTTTTCCAGTGGATGCCAGAGTTTATTTGCTTTGAATTTCCACAAATGACTCATCTTCCTGTCATATTTTCTTAGAATACAATGACTTAAGAATCTTTGAGTCACTGTCACATAGTTTTTCCTACTACATGTATGGGGAGGAGAAAACAGTGATATTCAAACTGAGGCCTGTTTCCATCTCATTCTGATTGATTCCTTTGGTACATAGAAAACTTTGTTTCTTCCTGAAAATGGCATTTTAGTGATTCATTGTTTTCTGTGGGAGGGAGGTTATGACCTGCCCTTTTCTTTTTTTCTTCCAGAGAGAATCTGGAAAAGTTGCAAGCAAAACATCATTTCTCTAAGAACAGTTTGGGTAACAGAAGTTTTGGATAACAGGTAAAGTGTATTTAAACTTCTTTGGTGGTGTGACAGATCTGTAATCTGCAGAAGTAAACTGGGAGAAGGAGGAGGAGAAGTTGAGAAGCTAGGTATACTTTGTGCCAGGGGCTATATTAGGGATTTTACATATATTAGCTCATTTAGGTGGTTTTTACTTGGATCCTGGGCATAGATTTAAAAATCTCAGAATAAAACTATCTTTGAAAATGCTGCTTTACCATATACCATAAACAAGATACATAAATATAATTTATAAATTTTGTTATGTAGTAAAGGGCTATGATATTTATGGCAAGACCATTCACTGTGGGCTTTTAAGTAAAACCAGAATCTGCTATGCTATGCAGCCTACCTAAGGAGTGTTTTCCTAATTCCTTTCTTTCTTTCGTTTCAGTTCTTGGTCATTGCCTATAGTTTGTAGCTGTACCATCTCCTTAATTCCTTTTAACATTTTGTCACCTGGTCCACAATTTAAGTTTCCTAATAAGCCACCTCTTCACGGTGGAGTCCAGCCCAAGTGTCCCCTTTATGTTCTTAGTGGTGGTCTTTCTGTGACTGTACTGAATAGCTCCACCTGTGTTGTTTTCTTCTCTATATTTCACAAAGTTCTGAAGGTCTCATGAAATAATAATATATGTAAATAACCCAGTATACTGCATCTGACAAGTACATCTCAATAAATTATAGCTGTAATTTTATTTATTTTTTTAAGAGGTTCTTTCTCTCACCCAGGCTAGAGTGCAGTGCTATGATCATAGCTCACTGCAACCTCAAACTCCTGGGTTCAAGTAACCCTCCTGCCTCAACCTCCTGAGTAGCTTAGGACTACAGGTGCACCAGCTAATTTTTAAAAAAAATTTTTTTAGAGATAGGGTCTTGCTGTGTTGCCCAGGCTGTTCTCAAACTCCTGGCCTCAAGTGATCTTCCTACCTCAGCTTCCCAAAGTGCTGGGATTACAGGTGTGATCCACCACACCCACCACAGTTATACTTTTTAAACCAGGGAAGATATGAAAGCAAACTGGACTTTCTAGGACCCTGTAGGCCCAAACAAGTGCTCACAGACTGAAGTGAATAGTCCTACCTAAGGGTAGCAGAGAGTGAGATGCTATTTAGTTTTATATTTGTCCCAGTATGAGACTTGAAGTTAGATTTCAAGTATGCAAAGTCGTAGTTCCTAGAGATATCATAAATTAAGAATTGTTAAGATTTTAATATTGGTTGATTTTCCTTTGGTATTTTTCCACTTTATCAGGGCAAACCAATTCAATCACCATGAGTTGGAGCTTCCTGACTCGCCTGCTGGAGGAGATTCACAACCATTCCACATTTGTGGGGAAGATCTGGCTCACTGTATTGATTGTCTTCCGGATTGTCCTTACAGCTGTAGGAGGAGAGTCCATCTATTATGATGAACAAAGCAAATTTGTGTGCAACACAGAGCAGCCAGGCTGTGAGAATGTCTGCTATGATGCCTTTGCACCCCTCTCCCATGTGCGCTTCTGGGTTTTCCAGATCATCCTGGTGGCTACTCCTTCAGTGATGTACCTGGGCTACGCCATTCATAAGATAGCCAAAATGGAGCACGGTGAAGCAGACAAGAAGGCAGCTCGGAGCAAACCCTATGCAATGCGCTGGAAACAACACCGGGCTCTGGAAGAAACAGAAGAGGACCATGAAGAGGATCCCATGATGTATCCAGAAATGGAATTAGAAAGTGAAAAGGAAAATAAAGAGCAGAGCCAACCTAAACCCAAGCATGATGGCCGACGACGGATTCGGGAGGATGGGCTCATGAAAATCTATGTGCTGCAGTTGCTGGCAAGGACCGTGTTTGAGGTGGGTTTTCTGATAGGGCAGTATTTTCTGTATGGCTTCCAAGTCCACCCATTTTATGTGTGCAGCAGACTTCCTTGCCCTCATAAGATAGACTGCTTTATTTCTAGACCCACTGAAAAGACCATCTTCCTTCTGATAATGTATGGTGTTACAGGCCTTTGCCTATTGCTTAACATTTGGGAGATGCTTCATTTAGGGTTTGGGACCATTCGAGACTCACTAAACAGTAAAAGGAGGGAACTTGAAGATCCGGGTGCTTATAATTATCCTTTCACTTGGAATACACCATCTGCTCCCCCTGGCTATAACATTGCTGTCAAACCAGATCAAATCCAGTACACCGAATTGTCCAATGCTAAGATCGCCTACAAGCAAAACAAGGCCAACATTGCCCAGGAACAACAGTATGGCAGCCATGAGGAGAACCTCCCAGCTGACCTGGAGACTCTGCAGCGGGAGATAAGAATGGCTCAGGAACGCTTAGATCTAGCAATCCAGGCCTACAGTCACCAAAACAATCCCCATGGTCCCCGGGAAAAAAAGGCCAAAGTAGGGTCCAAAGCTGGCTCCAACAAAAGCAGTGCTAGTAGCAAATCAGGGGATGGGAAGACCTCCGTCTGGATTTAATCTTGGCTAGGCTTAAAACTTATTCTTTTCATAGTTTATGGTAAGCAACAGCTCACTGAATAATGACTTCCATTGAGTAAATATTTGGCTCTGGTTATCTTCAGGGATGCTGTTGGCTCGTGATCCAAGCTCAGGGGACTCTGAAGGCGGGGCTGGGATGAGGGTGGAAAGAGGGAAACACGGTGTTCCTGGGCACACATGTTCTCAGCAGTAATACAGTTGCAGAACTTTACATTTGTGTCTTGCAGATCTGGAGAAGAACAGATACTATTTAAATCATTCTCGTTGAACAGTTTTTGTATGTACAGTATTATGGTACATTTTTTTTTACGTATGAATGAACTTTGTTTTTTGTATTTGATACATTTGACACTGCTCTGTGAGTGTCAATAACCCTTTTATATTAAAGGAAAGAAGTCTCTATTAATTAAAGTTAATGCCGACTAAATTAGGCTAAGTGTTATACTTTGTGTCAGCTAACAAACCTCGTGTCTTGTTCTAGAAGCCAGAGATGCTACACCTAATAAAAGTGCCTCTCATATTGCAGGAAAGATTTCAGATATGGAAGGAGACTGAGGAGGAAGTATAATTTTTCAGTCTTGGAATGAAAGTCCACAGTAGAAGGAGGTTGAGATCTTTCTTTTACATGAGAAATCTTTGAATCTCATTCATGTGACCAGAGTTGTAGCCAATTTTTGAAAACCTATTCATATTTTCAAAGGAGGTAAATGATTCACTGCAGGATTCCTTTAAATATCAAGCATTGCCAGTGTGTGCTTCGATAATGAGTATATAACTCAAATTCTTTCAAAAGACTAATAAACAAAGGTATCCCCAGTCCGGTAGCAGTGTGGAGAACCTGGCTAGGCTTGATGCTAAGCTGCATCTCTCTGAAAGCAAAGCCACACCTAGAAAATGAGCCCTAGTAGGATGTAATTGTGACCTGTTTGATTTGCCTTAAGCCTCTATCCAGAAACCTGCCTGTGTCTGTGGTTTCTTAAGAAGCCAGTGATGGATATTTTATTTGTTACCATTAGAAATAAAAAAGTTCCCTTGTAGACTAAGAATATTCAAAGATACTTGTACTGCAAATGGCAGGAAGCCAAAACCTAAATTCCTTATTTTTTATAATTTACTATGGAACTTCCATGATTTACTTACTTCTGCCAGGGTAGGTTTCTGCCTGAAAGGTCATTCTGACCTGGGATTCTGTCTGCAAATAGACCTAAAGAGAAGTTCAGTATTTGTTCCCTGTAGGCATATGTATTTGTCAATGACAAGCATTAATGTTCATCACACTAATTATATAACTTGCAATATTTATTGCTATTTTCAACCTTATGTTGGAGAGCTTTGCTCTCTCATGTTCACATTGTTTGTCTTAAGTTTTGTGAGCTTCTGAGTAAGAGCTTGATAAAGGTTTAAAGAGGCCTTTACTCCACCAGGGAGCATTTTATTTGAGTATCTCACTCTTTTCTAAAAAAAAAAAAAAAAAAAAAAGCTGTTGCAAGCCACCTCTTACTTTGAAATTCCAAAAGTATTATTTTTTATGTCTTAAATTTAAAATGCCAGTTCTCCATGATTTAGAAGTATAGTAGAATAGCACACCCTTTGTGCAGTTTTTTTGTTATTTCTCTATTACATTCCTACTCTCCCCTCCAAAAAAAGAAATTTAGTAAAAATTGTAATCTTAACATCTAGCCATTCATTTACTTTTATTTTGCTTTTTTTTTTAATCTTTAAATTTTAGCTTAGAGAAGCTTCTCAGGATCTCTAAACATCTTAAGCAGAAAGTAAACTCAGGTGAGACTGAAGGGGAAATTTCAGAAAATGATTATACATGTATGTATCATGGATAATTAATAGACATGCACAGTTTCCTTCAAACCAAATGTTCAATGAGGAAATTCATATAATTCCAAGAGAACAGGCAAGATTTTAAACACCTAAGCCTAGCTAAGATGAAGAACTCCCAATTTATTCTTATGTTGCTGGAGCTTCAAGCAGGTTTCTTAATTGAAGGACAGAAAGTGCCCATACATGTATGTACATCTATTCAGAGCCTGAAGGAGAACAGTGGCTTCGCCAGCGGAAAGGTTGGGGATTTGAGAGTGATGGAGAGGGAAGGAGTCAAGCAGAAATGCCAGGAAGAACCCAGCAAAGACATTTGGCGCCAGAAGCATCCACTCAGTTTCTACAGACAGTGCCCATGGTATTTCATCTTGGCCTATTCTGATGTGAATGTTATCTTTTGTGTCTGGATAGCTCTTCAACTTCTTAAAGTATATGGAAAGATACTCTGTCACTTCCCCACATGCACACACTTTTTAAATCTATTTTTATTCTCTTGCTGAAGTTTTAATTATAAAAAGAATTTCCCAACTCTCACTGCCTTCTTAAACATTTCTTTGAGCCTTTGAACCATGTGAGTTTGCCAAAGCCATTTTCTCCTAATGACATGTTATGGACTATGGACTTACATTAAGAAAATAACACTATCAATGTCTAGCTTGACCCATTAGTCGGGTCTGCATTGAATCTGTAAAAATATTTTTCTGGAACGTGCAGGTATTTATATTAAAAAACTGTCATCAGTTTTTTCTTTTCCTATCAAAATCATACCGTTTTGAATTACTATATAAGACATGCTCTGTTGTGACATTTGCTTAAATAGAAATTGAGTGCTTAGTCCTTCACATACTGAAATCAGGATATGATCAACCTGTTTATGTTCCTTAATGTACTATTGGATTCATTCAGATGTGGTGTGTCCTTTGCTTTTCTGTGTTAAAAATCTATTCAGAAGAAATTTGTAAAAGGAACAGGCTTTCTTTCTTAATTCAAACTTGAGGGGAAAATTAGGTAACATTTTCTCCTAAAGAAATGTTAATGTTCATTTTGTGGCTTAGTCTTTGCTTATGACTTAGTTTTGCTTGTTTCTATATTTGTTCATTTAAAACCACAAGTATGATACATCATTTGAAGTCAGTTTTTCTGGGGATTTTCCTTGACTAATGTCTATAGAATTATTTACTCTTTAAAAATGATCTTTGCCATCTGAAAGGGTTCTCACAGTTTAGGACTCCCACATGTCTGTCTTTTTAGAAGGCCACCTGTATCTCTAAAGGGAAAAAAATCAGTATTAGTTACCTTAACTCTTGTGATTTCTTCATGAGTTGAAGAAATAACATGGTATGAAATTAGGCAGATCACTTTACTTTTCCAAGTTTCAGGAGCCACTTACCTCTCAGAAGTGTGAGGAAGTAGTTAGAGCCTCTGGTAAAAGGTGTTAAAAGATCGGCTGTTATTACTGGTCACTTGTCTGAGCTTGGAGCTTCAAAAAAAAAAAAGTTGAACTATGTGATGGTATTAAGATGTGCTTCAGTGCTCTTATCACAGGCATCAGTGATGGTTTGAAACACAAACTTTAAGCAGTTTATACCAAGAATGGACTTAAATGTTATTCTTACTAGTCATATGTATGATTTACCAGTTTAGCTTCTAGATGTCTGTGCTTTATGCTTTCTGTCTCATTTAAGAGACAGTTCACTTCTAAAAATAACATCTATACTTGATAAATTTTTGGCCAGCCAGCTTTCTGTAAAAGGCAAGTATGTTATACTTGAACCTACTTCAAGAAATGCCTTTTTATAAATCAAAGGGCTTTCCTGGCTGTGAAGAAAATACCTGAAGTCAAACACAGTTAGTTGCTGGTCATTTTGATTGGAAGGTTCCAGGTATTAGATTAATTTTATCTTTATAAAATCATGTAATCTCATAAAGAGTCACCACCAAAAAGTAATAAAGCCCCTGTACCTATACAGTGCAGTTTGGAAACAAAATTTCAATTCACCTATATGTTATAAATCTGTAATAATTCATAGTCACCATCAAATGTTAGAATCATTAGGTTGAATTGCATACTTGTACTCATTCTCACCACACATCATGGAGAGCTTAAAGATTTTTATTTGCTATTGTCCCTAATGTAGTTCTGTTGTTTTGTTGTTTTTAATAATGATATTAAGTGGGTTTGGTTTACGCACATTCTACATTAACAATCATACTTTTTAAAGAAGCAATCCATAGTGTTCCAAAATCCAGGAGTCCAAATAAAAGAAAGTTCTACTCCAGTGCAAAATCTCTACAGAGATAAAAGAAGAGTTCTGCATTTCAGAGTTGGCTTGTTGAACCAGGTGAAGACATTTGGCTGTATGCTTCCAAGATTGAAAGTGTTTTTCTTTATTGTACTCTCAATTGTGTTATTTTAAATAAATCTCTTACAGCAGTCTCTACCTCAGGCACTAAGTGTTACGATAAGGTTAGCATATTGATACTGAAAAAGTTAGCTAGGACTTCCAACTTTTTAAGAAAATTTAAATGTAAAATTCAGCTGTTATCCAGCAGTCTAATGTAATGTGGTGTGCAGTTTGGATATTGCATGAACATCTAAGGAATTACCTGTTATAGTGCCAAAGATCACTTGTTGTTGATTTTGTTCTGTACAGTTTATGTAAAACTTTCATGGTGGAGACAGACTTTGCACTCAGGGCCTTGTCTCTAGGAAGATTTTGTCATTTCCAAATGTTTTGTCAGTTCCAAATACAGTTTAGAAGATTAATTTGTGGTCTGTGCATCTTTTCCCAAAACTCGAAACCCATTGAAAACTGGGCTGCCAGGAAATACCATATTGGGGATTTTACCCCATTCTCTGTGTAAAATAGTACCCAAGAGTTTACACAGGAAACCTGATATGAAAATCTCTTCTTTATAAATTCACCTGTAAATTGATCTTGGTGGGAATACATGAACAGAGAAATTTCCAACTAAGGGTTGGGCTCAAAGGGTACTGTTGTGTTTTTTTTGTGTGTGGAGACAGTCCTCATTCTGTCGCCTTGGGTAGAGTGCAGTGGCATCATTGCAGCTCACTGCAACCTCAAACTCCTGGGCTCAAGCGATCCTCCTGCCTCAGCCTCCCGAGTAGCTGGGACTACAGGCGCGCACCATGCCTGGCTGATTTTTTTTTTTTTTTTTCCTAGAGATGGGGTCTCACTCTTGCTCAGCCTGGTCTCAAAACCCTGGGCTCAAGCAATCCACCTGCCTCGGCCTCCCAAGGAGCTAGGATTACAGGTATGAGCAACCATGCCCAGCTGAATGTTGTTTTTCAAAGCTGGGTTGAAGCTCTTCTGGGACTGCTGTGGCTAAATGGATCAGCATATTTGTGGAGTCCAATCTCAGAAGTACATGCAGCTTGGCAGGGGAGGCTGGGGTCTGAGCTTGGAAGCTGGGAGTACACCCTTGGCTCCCTTTGGTTCTTGAGGCCTTTCCTCTAGGAGTGCCTTCTGAGAGGGACACTCTACAACAGCAGAGAGAGATCATTGCTGCTGCCGGAATGCCTAATCCACCTCCCGCGAAGGGAAGGGTGTGGGAGAGGGCGATGAGAGTGGAACATTTATCGCAACAATGCCCTCTGTTCCCACAGACTTGGGAGAGCTGACTGGTAGGACACGCACAGAGCCCACCCTCAGCAGCACAGATTGTACACTGGTCAGCCAACCATATTTGGTAATAAACTTGTGAACTGTTTCAAAGCTGTTGGAGCAGTTAAATCACTCCAATTCTGTCAGGATTTTTGTTCTGGGGGGTTTTTGGGTTTTTTTTGAGACCGGACTTGCTCTGTCACCCAGGCTAGAGTGTGGTAGTGTCATCATAGCTCACTGTAGCCTCAAACTCCTGGGCTCCAGTGATCCTCCTGGCTCAGGCTCCCAAGTAGCTGGGACTATAGGCTCGAGCCACCATACCCAGCTAATTTTTCTATTTGTAGAGATGGAGTCTTGCTCTTAGGCTGGTTTTGAACTCCTGGCCTCAAGCAGTCCTCCTGCCTTGGCATCCCAGAGTGCTAGGATTACAGGAGTGAGTTACCTTGCCAGGCCTGTTAGTTTTGAAAATGGATTCGTTGGCAGATTTGCCAACAGAACAGCGACTAATACTTGAAAAAGGTACTGAGGCATCACAGTGTTAAATCTCTCTTCTTTGCTACATAGTTTAAAAACTTTTTAAGGTTGTAAGGGCTGGTATTACTATGCAATAAGGGTTTGCCTCCTTTAGATGGGGCACATTGGAGGCAGGTTACACAGAGGCTCGAAGAACATGGAGGTAGAGGCAAAGCTGAGAAGGAATCCAGGTCTGCACGATCCAGTGTCACTTTGCTCTTCCAAGAGGAGTGTCCAGAAGCAGCTGCTAGTGGGGCGTTTTTAATGTATAGGTTACAAATGCATATAGTTAAGTAACTACCACCAGAAGGTACAGAATAGTTGCATCGCCCAAAAATTCTCTCTAGGTGGTTCTTACGTACATTACAGTTTGAAAACTACTGATCTTAGAAAACAACAATTTTTCAAAATGGCCAGAATAAAAAGGGAAAGGGGGTTGTTTTGAATTATCTCCTCTGTTCAAGGTTTAGACCTGGCATACTGTATGAGTTTCATCTCATCTGCCAGCTCAGGATGACTGGTGGCTGCTGGGAGGGAGGATTACAGAGAGGGCTCAGAGGCTCATCTGGGTTCAGCCAAATGTGTAAGTGACTTGAGGATGGGGCAGGGGGCTGGCGAGAGTATACCATCCTAACTGGATGTTTAAATATGAGTTTTCAAACATCATGAAATAGGGATTCAGGACTTCTGGCTAATGGCTATGACTAGACCCATGTGAAAATAACCATCCCACCTTCTATGTAAATGAGAGTTGGTGTCATTACCAAGAAATGTACTTAGGAATTACTTAGAAATTTCTCCACCTTATGTTTAATGACATCTTTGAGGAAATTAGGAATAGGAAGTGACTCAGGATTGGAAAACACCCAAGGAAAAGAGATGACATGGTGACAAGCATTCTTTGTCAGTTGATTTTCTCTCCTGCCCCCTCAATCCTGAGGAAACGGCACAGCATTTCCTTGCCCTGTCCTTGACACACTATGTCTACTCTAAACTAGATTAGGGAGTTGTGAAAGAAAACCTAAGGAAGCCCAGGCCAGCGCCTGGAGGAGAAAACTGACGACTCCCTCTTCACCCTAGGCCAAACCTCCCACAAGTATCCTTGTCTGCTTGGGTCTCCTGAGGCCATCACAGAGGGCCGGGGGAGGCTGACAGCCTTAAACTCCAGGCAAGGCAGAACCAAGCAACTGTTCATAACCAATTTCAGTGAATGGCCAGTGACCTGAATGGGACCTGATCATGGGGAAAAATGATACAGAACTAGATAGCTTTTTTAACATTTTATTTTTAGTTTGTATACTCCTGTGTAATTTTATCTTTGCACTGAGGACATTGAAAAACACTGACAGGGAGCTCCTTTGGCCTGGCCCATTTTTCTGAAAGCAGTTGCAGCTGTGGCTTCTGCCCAGCAGGCAGAGAGTGATGTTAGATCCTGTACCCAGCTGCTGTTCAGAGCTGTGACAGCCTCAGCCTCTGACTGCAGAGTGATCTGCAGGAGGAATTGGGGCACCTTAAGACATTTTTAACCACAAAAGCCCTGGAAACAGTAAGTGCAAGTTGTTGATGGATTGTTTACTTCCCATGCAGATTGGAAAATGATCAAGACTTAGGAAACATAGACAAGAAGGACCTGCAGGGTCTGGACCAGTCAGATTATAGACCAGTTTGTAATTATGCTGTTTAGTTCCAGTGGTCGGCTCTTGGGGGTTTTAACCTAGAAGAGACATGGTATGGGGTGAGGACTTACTCTTTTACAGTCATGCAATGCTTAAGAACAGGGATACGTTCCGAGAAATGCATCATTAGGCAGTTCTGTTGTGTGAATATCAGAGTGTGCTCACACAAACCTGAATGGTAAAGCCTATTGCTCCTAAGCTACAAACCTGTACAGAGTGTTCCTGTACTGAATACTGAAGGCAACTGTAACACAATGGTAAGTATTTGTGTATCTAAATGTATCTAAACATAGAAAAGGTATAGTAAAAATACAGTATGAAAGATAAAATACAGTACACCTGTATAGGGTACTTACCGTGCATGGAGCTTGCAGGACTGGAAGTCGCTGTGAGTGAGTGAGTGGTGAGTGAATGTGAAGGCCTGGGACGTTGCTGTACACTACTGTGGATTTTATAAACACTGTACACTTAGGGTACACTAAATTTATTTTTAAAATTTTTCCTTTCTTCCATAATAAATTAATCTTAGCCTATTGTAACTTTTTTACTTTATAAACTTTGAAAGCTTTTTTTTATATTTTACTTTTTCAACTTTTGTTAAAAACTAAGACACAAACACACACATTAGCCTGGGCCTACACAGGGTCAGGACATCGATATCACTGTCTTCTGCCTCCACATCTTGCCCCACTGGAAGGTCTTCAGGAGCAATATCATGCATGGAGCTGTCATCTCCTGTGATAACAGTGCCTTCTTCTGGAATACCTCCTGAAGGACCTGCCTGAGGCTGTTTTATAGTTAACTTTTTTTTATAAGTAGGAGTACACTCTAACATAACGATAAAAAGTATAGTGTAGTGAATACATAAACCAGTAACATAGTCGCTTGTTATCATTATTAAGTATTATGTACTGCACCTAATTGAATGTGCTAGACTTTTATACAACTGGCAATGCAGTAGGTTTACACCAGCATCACCACAAACACATGAGTAATGCCTTGCGTGCTACGACATTGCTAGTGATAGGAATGTTTCAGCTCCATTATCTTACGGGACCACTGTCGTATCATTGACAAATGTCATTTGTTGCATAACTGTATTTAACTTGAGTGAGCAGCCACTCAAGCCAGCTCTTCTGAGCAGTCCGCTGTGATGCTGGGAAGTAGCTAGGAGCAGGCGTTCAGCACAGATGCAGGCGTGGGGGGTATTTCCTGTGAGGTAAGGAGGAATGTGAAACATAGCACAACTAGGTACTGCCTGAGAAGGCTGTGGATAGGTCAGCATAGCTCACCCGGAATAGATGCCCCAGGCAGGAGCCCATCACCCTTGACTGAGCATTGCCAGATAAAATACAGGATGCCTGGTTACATTTGAACCTCAGATTAACAATGAATAACTTTTTATGTATTGCATGGGATATACTTACATCAAAAAATTACTTGTTGATCTGAAATTCAAACTCAGCTGGGTGTCACGTGTTTCTATTTGCTAAAACTAGCAACTCTACCTTGACTTAACTGAGACATGCTTTCTGTGGCCTGGTACCAGAGGATGAAAATGGCTTTAGTCAAATATTAGAAAAACTATGAGCATAAACTATCTGCTGAGCCTGAGCTCCTTTATTCAGAAAGATAGTAAGATGTTATGTTCTCTAGAGGGATACCTTAGAGGAAAAGAAAAGTCATGCTACCAGTGAGGAATGCAAGTCTTTCCTGTTTATGGCAATTCTCCTTTGATGAAAAATATTTTTTGGTTCTATAATGTTTTATTATTTTTTTATTTTTAGAGATACGGCCTTACTCTGTCACCGAGGCTGGAGTGCAGTGGTGCCATCACAGCTCACTGCAGCCTTGAACTCCTGGGCTCAAGGGATCCTCCTGCCTCCGCCTCCCAAGTAGCTGGGACTACAGGCATGCACCACCATGCCTGGCTCATTTTTTATTATTTTGTAGAGATGGGGTCTCAAGCAATCCTCCCACCTTGGCTTCCCAATAGCCTTGTCTTTTTAAAAGCACACATGGGCAGGGTGTGGTGGCTCATGCCTGTAATTCTAGCACTTTGGGAGGTGAAGGTGGTTGGATCACTTGAGGCCAGGAATTTGAGACCAGCCTGAGCAAAATAGTGAGATCCTGTCTCTGCAAAAAATAAAAAATTAGCCGGGTGTGGTGGCATACGCCTGTAGTCCCAGCTGCTTGGGAGGCTGAGGCAGGAGGATCACTTGAGCCTCAGAGTTGGAGGTTACAGTGAGCTGTGATTGTGCCATTGTACTCCAGCCTGGGCGACAGAGTGAGACTCTGTCTCAAAAAAATAAAAAATAAAAGCACACATACACATATTCATCTTTAAACACAGAAAAGTATGAAGGAAATGATAACTTTGTGTTCATGTAATAAATTCTTTGAACAAGGATTGATATGTAGTTTTTCACCTTCCTAAAAAGTAAAAGTCATATTGAATTTAGCCCAAATAACTTTCTCAGATTTAGTATCTACAGATTTAGGCCAAATTAGGGTAAGATGAAAGCCAGTAAATACAGATTCTTGATATGGTCTGATCAGTGCACAGTTACTGCTTCCCTAGAAATAAGATACCCTCATCAAGGGAGGTAACGGGCCCACTGTGCTCTGGCTCTGCTGGGCAGAATGCACTGGATTTTGCTCTTTATTTCTGCTCAACCTGCTTTAGGAGAACGTGGGTAGGTTGGGGCATGTCCAGAGACGGGGGCTGGGCTGGGTCCTTGGCCTGTGAGCAGCAGTCAAGGAATCTGAAAGGATTTTTGGCCTGATGAACAACAGACTTGCGCTGGGGACATAGCAGTCTTACATATGTGAAGGAGTGTCTTAGGAAGAAGGCACTAGTGGGTAGAAATTGTAGGGAGCCAGAACTTGATTACAATTTGAATTTTCTGATAAAGAGTCCTTGGTTTTTTGACGTGGTGCACTTCCTGTCATTTTGGGGATTTACACAAGGGCCAAGTGTAGAATAGTTTCTTAGGTTCCTCTCGTCTTCAGAGTCTGCAGTTCTGTCTGAATAAACAGGATTTTAATCTCTATCCCCTTTACAACACTGATTATTGAGATTCTTTTTTTTTTTGTACATCTTTCATTCTTTCCCCTTCAGTGCCCAGAAATGCTGGGCAACTATTTCAGTAGGTAAACACTATAAATCTTGGGCATTTATGAAATAGTCAGGAAAGGGAGGAACCCGTAAATGTCCTTGGAGCAGCAGGCCTTTCCTACCTCAGGGCTCTGCTGTTTCCGCGTCAGCATCCTCACCAACAAGGACGTGTTAGGTGGGCCTGTGTAAAGGCTCTGAGGAAGATGCAGAGACGTAAAACGAGACCCTCTTGGTGGCTTTATGAGAGGTGCAGAAAATAGGACCTTTAAAATAGAAGTAACAGTGCCAGACATGTGTTACAGGCAGCGTAAAGGGTGAGCTCGGGGGGATGCGTCCTCTAAGGCTGGTTTCGCTTTCTGTGGAGTGGGGACAGTAATAGCCCCGCCACGCTCGGTGGTTGTGAGGGTTGCCTGAGATGCGGTTCGCTGGTACTGGGAAGAATGATGTTTCCACTGATAAATCTAGAAAGGCTAAGAGGAAAGCTAGTTGGGGGAGAGGGTGGGATTGGGAATATAATCCCAATTCTTCCTTTACAGCAACAGATCAGTTATTCTTTCTATTGTGCAATGGGAAAGAAATTTCCACAGTGAGCACGTGCCGTGGTGTATGTCTCAAATGAAACCGTTTTGCTTCCAAATACCAAATATCACTCAGATTCCAGATTATTAAACTCCAGTTAAACAGAACAGCTGTGAGTCTGGATTGTCAGGTCCCATTTTATGTTTCTTCTTTGTTCTAGCCCAACATAGAACCATCCAGCCTGCTTTAGTGGTGGCACGGATTTGTTTGCTCCACGAGCATTTATTAAGCACTGCTAATGTTGTAGGCCCAAGATTTCACGCTGGGAATAAGACACTGCAAAAGGCAGACCCTGTCCCACCCTCCAGGGACCAGCACCACCTGGGGGAGCAGACTGGCTATCAGGATTTGGGGTGCTGTGAGCTTGGATCTAGGAGACCGAATGAGGAAGTGCTCCAAGAGCACAGGGCAAAGGCACCTAACCCAGCCTGGCTTCCAGGAGCAGTGACAGATAAATTGAGACCTAATAGATGAGTAGGAGTCAGATAAAGTGAGGTGAAGTCATAAATAAGAGGAAGGTCCGAGGTGAGAACTTTCAAGGAACTGAAAGAAATTCCCAAGGCTGGAGCCTAGAAGGGAAGATGGGCTGAAATGCGCTGGAGAGGCCAGTAGGAAGAGACAGGCAAGCCAGAGCTCCCCAAGGAGGAGGAGGAGGTGGAGGGCCTGAGGCAGCCCAAGATGAGCAGGGTGGATGGTGGATGGAGCAGGAGGTGGGTTTGGTGTTGGCGGCCCCAGTGTTTGCTGCAAGGACTGGGTGGGTGGTGGGGATCGTGGCAGCAGAAGTGGGCAGTTCTAAGGTGCAGGTTCTGGGCTGGGGTGGTTTGGGTGGGGTGTTTTGTTTTTTTAAGGATGGAAGGGGCCAGGCCTCGGTGGCTCACACCTGTAATCCTGGTACTCTGGGAGGCCGAGGTGGGAGGATCACTTGAGGCCAGGAGTTCAAGACCAGCCTGAGCAAAAGAAAGACCCCATCTCTACAAAAAATAGAAAAATTAGCCAGGCATAGTAGCTCGTGCCTGTAGTCCCAGCTACTCAAGTGCAGGAGGATCACTTGAGCCAGGAGTTTGAGGTTGCAGTGAGCTATGATGACACCACTGTATCTAGCCAGGACGACAGAGTGAGACTCTGTATCAAAAAAAAAAAAAAAAAGGATGGAACGGGCTTGGCTTATGGGAAGAAATGGGGGGAGGGTTGGTAGGTAAATGGCAGAATGATGCCCTAAGGTGGTAGGAGGCCTTTCAGCCTGGGGTGGGAGGGGAGAGGTGATCTGGATGGGAAGGGGTGACTTCTGTAGAGAGCAAAGGAGGTGAAATTAAATGGTGGGGGAGAGGGGGCAGAGCCCTTCTGGGTACTTCAGGTGTGAAGGGCCGCAGTGCGTGTGCCCAGCTGAGCTGGAGGCTGGTTTGGTAATGCCACCCATCTGAGCCATCCTGGAGTCTCTTTTCCCCTAAGAGCAGCCCTGGCTCCCACCACTCCACTCCTGCGCTTAAATCCTCCACCCAGGAGTGACCCTCAGGCTGAGAAGTGACAGGTGCCCCACAACAAAACAGGGTTTCCCGGGACGAGCTTCATATGGTCTGTCCTCAGTGGAGACGTGGGAACATATTCCTCACAGTAGCCTCTGAAACGACAGTGACACCTTGTTTTTGGAGGCAACTGGAATCCGGCTCGACATGGAAGAAGTTGCTGGGATTAGGCTAGAGGAAAGGCAGATAGCGAGTTTATTTTTAAACCCAAGTGGGCACTACAGCTGCCAGCAAGAAGCAGACGGCTCTTGGGGAAAATGGAGATTGGCAGCCGGTCAGACACTTGTCAGGAAGCCTGGAGGCTGCCAAGTGGGCAGGGGTTCAGGTGGCTGAAGGCCAGGACTGAGTGTGAGGGTCGGCGGGCAGTGAGGGGGGCAGCAGTTAACCCTTCAGAGCCCGACACCAGCATGGCCCGAGGAGGCGGTGGGGGCTGGAGAACTGAGCAGGGCGGATGGGCAGATAGTGACCAGGCTGGGCTGACCCCTAGGGCAACAGGAGCTAGTGAGAATAACTGTCCTGTCCCTTCACCCAGAGTTGGGTCAGGCTTGGTCTGCATCTGTGGTCTGATGGACCATGTGAGTAGCTTTGTGCAAGTGGAAAGCGCAGTTGGGAGTCTGTTAGGAGCCCTTGCAGCTCTCTGTGCACTGAAGGCCCCTAAAATTCCCTTGCATTCGGGGTATCCTGTCAGCATTCTGGGGAGCCGAATGGCACTAGTCCTGAGAGCTGACTTGGAATGCGGCCTGTGACCTAGTGGCAGTCTGTCGCCCACACTCTACATGGAAAACCATCAACCTCATGAGGGCTTGGCTACAAGTTCGGGTGGTGATGGGTCCTCCTAAGGACTCCTGTGCATTCAAGGGCTGCCAGGGCACATTTCAGGAGCTGTCACCAGGGGTGGTCTTTAGGTTTTAACAGTTCAGGCCTCTTAGAGGACATGGCAGCAATAGTTTGAGTCATAGCACTGACCAGTGTTTATCTCTTTCCTTTACTTTCAACACCAGAAGGCCCAAGGAGCCCCGGCCAGCAGGTGTGGAGTTTCTGGGTGTGGCCGGAGGCACTCAGGGGTCTTCCTTGGTGCCAAGCCTCTGGGCTGGGGCTGCTTCTCTCTCTGCTGACATCCTGGAAAGGTTGATAGAAATCTTATTTTACCTACAGCAAGTTCCCAGGGGCCAGAGCCCCTTTCAGGGAAGGACAAATCTACATCCTCACTCTAGATTAAGTTAAAATTCCCCAATCCAACATCATCCTGACTCCTCTCTTGCCTTCTAGAAAGGACTGTACGCGCAGGTTCCCTCCAGCCTTTAATGAGGCAGTGTCCCTGTCCACGTCTTTCCTGCTGTAGTTATCTGTTCGCTCTTCTGTCTTTGCCGTGTTTCAGAGCATCCTGGGTTGAAATATTGCTACTTAATAGCATCAGTTATAGCCACATGTAGCTGTTGAGCACTTGAAGTGAGGCCAGTACACGCCAAGGTGGCTTTAAGTGCAGAATTCATCCCTGATTTCAAAGACTCGGTGTAAAAAAAAATGTTAACATCTCAGTCAGTAGTTTCTGTTGACTATACATTGAAATGAGAGTATTTTGGATATATCGGAGTTAATAAAATGTATTAAGATTATCTTTTCCCCTTTTTAAATTTTTAATTGGGCTACTAGAAATTTTAAAAACACACATGTAGCTTTTGGGGCCTGCATTCTATTCCCTTGGATACTACCAGTGTAGGCACTGGGATGAGCCACAGTGAACTTCCTGTCATTCCTTCAACTCAGCAAGCAGACCATGAGCACACAAGGTGCGGATGGGCTAAGTATCCCCAGCTCTCCGTTGTCCTTTAATTTATGGCGGGGGGCACCGCAGGGGCCCACATGTCAGCCTGACGTCAGCCTGGGAATTGAAATCTGTGGCCACAATCCCCCCAAAAATCCTCACCAGGTGAGCTCTGGCTTAAGGAGGGGACTCAGAGGTGGCCTGGAGTGCTAATCTTATCAAAGGATTTTCTACTTTTGAAAAAAAAAGTGTACCTGGGAATTCCTTGCAATAGGTGGCTTCACAGCAAATTTCAAATTCCTGGTTCCCCTCAGCACTGTTTAGGAACCTCTCTGCCTGCCAGAACTGCCTGCACAGTGTTCCAAAGCCAGACTCAGTCCTGCCAGTTGTTCCGTGTGGGCCAGACCTGATGCTGGACTCCAGCCCACAGAGATTTATTTCTTCCTGGCCAGTTGGGAGGAGGTGTGCTGGCATCAGCGGGCAGGCAACATGGGCAGAGGGCTCGGTGTCTCCTGGTATCCCCTTGCTCTGCTCAGAAGCCTCCTGCACTGTGCGCCCAAACAGGTATCACCTGGAGCTCCAGGGGCCGGTCCGAGGCTGAGCTGTCCAGTGACTGCATGGACCTTTAAGAGCCGTGACACCTGTGTCCCCCGTGCCTGCCCCTCTGCCATTGGTCTGCCAGAAGCCACCCTTTTCACTACCTGAAGGGTCAGCTGAAGGACACATCAGCCTGGGACAGACTGGGAACCGGGGACTGAGAAGGGGTTAAGCATTGGGATGGAGAGGTTGAGAGGCAGGAGCAATGGAGAAAGTTAAAAATAGTGTTATTCAGCCCAGAGCAAGGAAGACAAGGGCGCAGCTAGACTTCAGTTCATGACTGAGTGGTTTGAGAAAGATTCTTGTTTTTTCACCCTGCACTCTGAATGGGAAGAGGCTGACCTGCCAGGAGAGGCTGGAGTTAGATGTCACCCAGTGTCTGGGGCGGGGGGGAGGGGGGGGACCAGGAATCAAAGCTGAACGTGGCCCTGTGTCCTGCTTTTTCTGCTTGTGAGGCCAGGTTGTCCCGGGAGTCCTGCCTGTCTGGGAATGGGGCTGTGAGCCCAGAGCGTCTAGCTGCCACCACCCCAGGCCCGGCTTGGTGCTGCTATTTCTTGCTCCATTCCGTCTGTCCTTCCATTCCTTTGCTTCCCAGCCCCCACCTCCTTCCTCCTATCTTGTCCTGAACAAGCAGGGCTTCCAGAGCCAGACGGATCCTCCAGCAATCCTTTCATCCAGGCCCAAGGCACAGTGGGGGGGAAGCCGGGAATAACAAAGTTTCCCGGCTCAAACTTGGGCCCAGCCAAGGGGGGGAAGAGGTAGAAGAGCAGATTCCCAGGTGGCCGGGACCCCGGTGCCCTGGGACCAGACAGGATAATGGTTTTGTCCAGTGTTTTGGACTCTCTTGGAAGTGAAGAGAGGCTTCTCTAGCTTCAACTGTAAAAGGGAAGTTGGGTCTCCTGGCTTTTGGTAAAATGCTGTCCTACTCACCTCACCTTCTGCTTTGCCGAAGCCAGAGGAGGGGAACAGTTGTCCTTGCTGGGAGAGCTGAGAGAGAGCGGAAGGGCCGGGCCTCCACCCAGCCGGGCCTGTTTCCTCATTGTGAGTGGAGACGACGCCCCTTCCTCCCAGCCTCCCAGCCTCCCAGAGCGTCCTGGGTGCTCACTGCCCACCTACAGCATCCCAGTCGTCATGCTCCCTCCAGGGCCAGAAGGGACATGAACCACAGTATAGTCATTCACAAAGGAAAGACACAAGGGTGGTGTGAGCTCCGTGGAAGCCCCAGGGTGTGATCTTTAATTGATGCTCCTGGACCTGCCTCCCCACCCCCTAAGCCCGGATGACATATGTACAGGATGCTGTGTGGAGCCAGGCCCAGCCCAGGCGATGCAGCCCCCACTCCTCCTTGGGCACCGCCAGGGTGGGCACTTGCCAGGGTGGGGCAGGAGGATGCAGACAGCTGGGAGCCAGGGTGGTCTGGTCACAGGAAGTCTCATGTCCTCCACATCCCCACCCCCACGTACGCAGGCACACAGACACACCCACGTGCACACAGATGTTCACACCGTGCAGAGATGTGGATTCAAATGCCTGTCCCCAGATGCATTGCCACCTGTGTACACATGTGTACCACCAAAGGATGGGTGCCTTAAGGTATTGCAGCAATAGTGCACAACCCAGCCCCTGCCCCTCTCAGCTGGTGGGGGCCCCCATGCAGCCCTTGCTTGGGCAGTGCCACCTGGAGCTCAGGAAGAGGGCCCGCTGTCACCAGGTGCATCCAGCCACCCAGAAGGACCAGTGGGTCCCAGGCCTCAGCCTGACCCTGAGGGTGAGGTGAATAAACAGGGAGCCATTTCCTCCATAACTCTCCTCAAAGATGCCCCAGAAACAGAGACTCAAACAGGCAGCTCAAAGGCCCTGGGGTGTTCCGAACCCCCTGCTGAGTCTGGGCGAGGTATCCCTGGGGACAGGGACTCCATCCATTTGTGGCTTTCATCCATAAGGTAGCTGGTCCCCCATCTTGCTCCTGCCAGCTGGCTTTTAGGGTCAAGGAGCCAGAGCTCCTCCATCCCGAGCAAAGGTCATGAGGGAGGCCATGGGCAGGACTGAGGACTTCTGCCCAGTGTGGCCTATCTCTTAGGCTGGTCTGCAGCAGCGATCAGAGGAGGACATAATGTGGGAAACATCTGTAAACTTACTACTCGGCCCTGGGATGGGGTAGGGAGTGGAATGAGTTTGATGGGGCCTTGAGGACTTTTCTAGGAGCCTAGGAGATCTGCCCTTTTCTACCTCCTCTTGCACATCCCAGGCAGAGACCCTAACCCTCCAGGCACTGGGCCACCTCTGGCCTTCCCTACCTGGGAAAGTCCTCCCTGGAAAGATGGCCCAGCCTGGGACCTCTAGGCCACACCAGGGGGCACCTAAACCCTGAGTCAGCCCCAGAATCACCCTTTTTGAAAGGGGGAAGGTGCCATTTTATTTCAGGGACTATATTTTCTAGACCCCCCCCTCCCCCAAATACATGCGTCCTGGCAGGAACAGCAGGACAGTTGTTTTGGAATTGAAGACAATCTGGGACTTGTGGTTGCCGTGCCCATAACCTAGGCCTTTGGGCACGGCACAGGCAGCTTTGGTTTGAATCAGCACTCATACTTCCTCTGGGCTCAGCGGGGCTGGGCGGAAGGGGCAAGTGGGGATGCCCGGCCCCTGCCTGTGCTTAGTGACAGGACTCCAGGTGTGGTCATCCTGGGGCGCGGGGCAGGGCGCGCAGGGGATGGCCACATCTCAGCATCTCTGGGCCCTCCTGAAAATGTCAAACGTCCCCACAAATGCCCTCGCCCCAGCACCCCCAAGGTTACATTCATCAGTTAAGATTCAGTTTAAAAAAATGTAGATGTCAGCCCCTTCCCCTTAGGTCCCAGAGAGCTAGGACCCTGGTCCCAGCTGCCTGGTTTTGAGGAGGGACCATCCCAGGCTGTGTCCGCTGGTGGCTGCCTGGGGGCATCCCTCCGGGCCCCCAACTTGAGCTGTGGCAGTCTGTGATGATGGAAGCTCCATTCACACAGGGAGAGTAGCTGTGCAAGGCCAAAGCCGCATGAGGTGGGTTGGGGACCAGGGAGGAAGTGCCCTCCAGGCTTGGTCCACCCTGATGGTGCGAAGGGCAGGGCCATAGCCCCCACCCGAACCCCTATGGAGCCAGGAGTTGAAGGGTTTGGACCTGGAAGACATTTGCTTGGTGCCTCCCTCCGTGGCTGGATGGGGGCGGCCTCGTGGATCAGGGCCCAGACGGTGGGTGCCAGGCTTGAAGGGAGGGGGTGGCACTTAGGCCCCTCCGGATCTGGAACGGAGAGGGGGCATCAGAGGAGGACGAGAGGCGGGGCCCAGAGGGAGAGCCCTCCAGCTGGGCCCTGGGGGGTCAGTGCTGGGCCCTGGAGGCAGCAAGTCACAGGCTGGCCGGGGAGGGGATCTGGCAGAAGGTCAGACAGTGGTGACATGGAAGACAAAACAGATGGGACGCAGAGGGAGGCTCCCTCCCCAGGGGATGGGGACTGCGGGGGCACAGCTCCAGGGGCCACCTGGCCGGGTGGCCAGGCTGTATAGGAAGGGCAGCAGTAGATGGAGCGTGGCCTGAGAGGAGGGGCGGGTGCGGGCTGAGGGGCTGAGGACTTCCCAGAGCGAGGTTCTCCCACCCCTGGCGCGACAGGAGGCAGCAGGGCTGGGGGATCAGCCCTCAGCTCCCCATCAACAGATCGCGGGGTGACGAATGAGATGGAGGAGACAAGGACAGCGGGAGGGATGACGTGGCCGGCATCACACTGCCCCCTGCTGGGTCGGGTCGTACCTTCCTCGGCGGATGTTTCTTCAGGAGCCAAGGAGCGGACAGGTGGGGGGAGAGAGGAAAAGGAGCCGTCTGACTTTCCCCTCCCTCTTGGGGGGGGGGCTTCTGGCTCCCATGAGACCCCCTGACCTGCAGTGGGGCAGGGGTCCCAGGGCCTGGACAGTAACGACAGGGCCAGGGAGAGATACCGAGGACATCTACCAAAAATAGGTCTGGGGTTCCAGTCCTGGCTCTGCCACTCAACTCACTGTATGACCCTGGGCCTCAGGTTCCTCCCACATAGATGCCTACAGAGCACTGTAGGCTGGGTGTGGACTGGGGACTGGAGGACACACACCTGCCTCAGGCAGCCCCTGCCCAGCTCTACTCTGTGGCCAGGCGGGCACATGCCGAGACCCACTGGGATCCAACCTTCTCATCTTCCAAGAGAAGCTAGGAATCAGGATTGTTAACGTAAAACGGTGGGCTCCGGCTTAGCTAACCTCTCAGGGAGGCCCCTCAGCTCTAACAGTCAGGGATTCTGATCCCCCGAGGACACCGGGGGGTGGAGGGGTGTGTGTGTGAGTTTCTTACTTAAATCCCCAGCCCGTGCCTCCCAGGACGATGGCTGCAACCAAGACAGCCCCGGCGATGGAGCCAATGATGATGTTGGTGCCGCTGGGACCTGGGGAGGAGGGCAGGGCTCGGTTGGCAGGGACAGGTGTGGAGATTGGGAAAGACAGACCCACCTTGGCCAGCTCCAGCCTCACCCTTATATCTCTCCGTCTCCCCCGTAGGCGGGGATGTGGGCAGGGGGTTGTGGATGCTGCAGTCTTTGCCTGTCCAGTCTGGCTGGCAGATGCACTTCCCTTCGTTGCTGCAGACCTAGAGGTGGGGCAGTGCCAGTAGCAGTGAGCAGGGGCCTGTCCCCTCTTGTAAGCCTCCCTGGCTGCCCCTGGCCTCCAGGCACCCACCCCATGGTGGGAGCAGATCCGGCGCTCCCCACTGCCGGGGCAGGTGCTGAAGTTGAAGGCAGAGGCTGGCAGGCAGCGATGGTCCAGGCACAGCATGTTGGGCCCGCAGGCTGTGCCATCCTCCACATAGCTCAGGTCGGAGCCGTCGGCCAGCTGCACATGGCCTCCCCTGGGGAAATGGCACAGCTGGCCTCAAGCCCTGGCCCCTAACCCCCTTCATGGCAGCAACCTCCCTGCCCCCAGCCATGGTTCCAGCCAACACCTGCAGTCCAGCTCCTTGCCCTGGTGGTAGAAGGTGACACTGCTGATGTCTCCCCCCAGGTCACCCAGCCGAGGAGTTCCAGAGATGTTGACGCAGAGGAGAAAGCCACAGAGCACGTCTCTGTTGGGGCATGGGGAGACAGTGAGCCTCAAGCCTGATCTCAGATCCAACTACTGAGCTCTAATCTTCCCTTACCCTGCCACCTGATTTGTCACATACTCTCCCACTGGGACTCACAGGCTCCTCCTAGGAGAACCTGCTGCCCCAGAGCTGGGGAGGCCCCATAGAAGCTTTGGCTACTCACTGCTTATTGCACTGGACCCAGCCTGATCCCTTGCGCCCACAGTTCCCACGCTCTGTCCCCTCCACGTTCAGCTTCTCATAGCAGAAGCGATCAGCAGCCGCTGTGGGGAGATGGTGCCAGTTGTCATCCCACACACCCCAGGACCCCACCCTAGGACCTCAGGGCTGCACCTCCAACTCTCTGGCCTGACCCCCAGTCTGGCTGGGTCCCAGAGATCCTGGGGAGCCACACATTTGGTGGGGGGCCTACTCAACTGGAACCTGCCCCCTCAGCCTCTCAATTCTGTGTTCTCCAGAGTCCCCTCTCCCATCCCTAGCCAGACTCACCATGGCCCCAAAGGGCCTGGCACTGCCGGTCCCGGGTTTTGCAGCGACCTCCGTAGCAGCGGCCCTGAGAGACCGACAAACAGGAAACAAGAAACAGAGACACTGAGTGGTCAGAGTGGAGACAAGATAAGGGACTGCACTGAGCCCAGAGCAGGGAAGGCCCCAGACATCATACCTGTTCATGATCACAGTAGTAACCGTCCAGCTTGTGCAGGTTAGGGGGACACTGTGGAGAGAGGGGCATGGCTGAGCCGAGCAGTCCTAGGACTGGGAGCTGAGGCCTGCCCCAGGGAGGAATGCAAGGATGCCAAATGCCCCCCATGTGGGGGCCCATGTTACAGGGCTCTTCCACATCAAGGACAAGGGGTCTGTCTGAGAGCACACAGATTCGCAAGCCCCAGAGCCGGGCCAGCCTCCCTCAGTTTCCTGCACCTACCTCCAGGGCTGGGAGAACTAAATGCCTAACACATAGTTAGGACTTAATAGATGTTAACTAATATTATTACCCGCTCTGATCCCTAACGTACACCAGGTGCTGCGCCAGATGCTGGGAATACCAGCCAGACTATAAATACTGGTTTAATGCTAGAAGGAACAAAGCCGGGGGGCATGAAGAACCCCTTTCTCAGATAAGGAAACTTTGAGTCTGGTCAGCGGGGGCGACGCCAGCTACGGAGTGGAGGGGCGTGGAGAGTAGTCGCGCTGCAGAGCCGAACCGATAGGGGAAGGGGTTGCCCCGCAGGACGGCCCGGCCGGGCGGACCTGGCTCGAGTCCCCTGTGCAGGTCTCCGCGATGTCGCACTCGTTCACGGCCTCTCGGCAGGACACACCCCGCGGCTCGTACTAGGGAAGGGATGCGTTCCCCGGCTTAGAAAGGATAGACGCCTTGGCCCCGCGCTCCCCCGGGACCCCGCCCTCTCCTGGGATCAGTCCCCAGGCCTGTTTTCGTTTCCGGGCCCCCACCACCTCTGGGCCGCTCCCCGCCGGGCTCCCACCCGACTCAGCGCTGCCCCAGGGCCCGCCCACGTTTCCGCCCCTCCAGTCTTTTCTTGGCAAGCGCCCCGCCTGCTCCTCGTAGCCCCGCCCACAACATTCCACGTGTGCCTCAGCCACGCCTCCACTGCCCATTGGTTCTTTGTCAGACCCCGCCCCCATATTGCCCCGCCCCACGGCTCCTCCTCCCTCCCTAAGTCCGGGCCTTTATCTGACGGCCTCCAATCTGCGCTCCTCTGTCCTGGCCCCGCCTCCTCCTCGTCCCCCCGCAGGTCCTCCTCACCTTACAGCGGCGACAGCAGAGCCCGTCGCTGCACATGGCGTCGTGAGTCAGGGTGCATTTCTTGCAGCAGTTGCCACCCGCGCGGCTGCACTCCTGAGGGATGCGGAAGAAGGGTGGAGAAGGAAAGCCCTCATCCTCCCCGCTCCGCCCTGGTACCCATCCCGCGTCCCCGGTCCCCACCTGACGCCCGCGCTAGCTGCTCACCTGCACCGAGCCGCAGTCGCACTCCTCCCCGGCCTCCACGAAGCCGTTCCCGCACTCAGGGGGGTCCAGGAGCTGGACCGGGAGGGCGTGTCGGGAGTCTGGCCGGGACCCTGCCCAAGCCCCGCTCCCATGTTCCCCACCCTGGGGCTGGTACCTTGAGGGGCTTGTTGAAGAGGCAGCTCCCGCCGCCCTCCTGCAGAAACTGGTTGTACTCGTCGATGCTGCAGCGCGAGAACTTGCGGGGCAGGTAGAACCTAGGCAGGGGTGAGGGGACGGTGCCGCTGGGTCCTCCCCTCCAGCCCACCCTCTCGCCCCTTCTCAAGATTGGGGAGGGGGCGCACCGGGTACTCGGTCACCACTGCGAGGAGGCTGAGGATCCATCTGCCCCGCGACTGCACGAGAATCCTCCCACCTGCCCATCAAGGAAGGGGCGATGGAGGGCGCTCGCGTCTCCTCGAACCTCGGGACTCCGAGAGTGCTGGAGCGCCCACGAGGGAAGGTGCCTCCAAACGAGGCTTGGGCGGCGCCCAGTGGCGACAGTGCGCACTACAGTCTGGCTAGTTCTGGTGTCCCTGCCGGGGAATCTGGGTCTCCCTGAGTAGTGTAGGCAGAAAACTGGGCTTCTTGGAGGCCTAAGTGTTCCTGCGAGCTGGGCCTCCCGGGGCCGCTGGGGCCTGACTGCCATCCAGTGCTTGCTCTAGGACTCCCTTCGCCCAAGACACTTCCCCCAGTTTGTCCCCAAGAACTCACCCAGTGTCCTCCATGATGCAACCCAGCCAGATATCCGGACACTTGCAGTCCCCTGCGGGGCGAGCCAGGTGGATATGAGGGAGGGCAAAGGACCACCGCCCCCCACTTACACCCTTTTCATTCTAGAGATGGTAGGTGTGGGTTTGGGCTGGTTATGCAGCCGCATGGGGGCCCCCGAGGGTCAATACCTGCCGAGCTCCGGTGTTTGTTCCACATCATGCCCAGGTTCTGCCCCAGCGTCTGGGCCAGGGTCACTGCCATAGCCCCCATGTTGCCATACTGGGGATGAGGAAGACGGAGCACAAAGATGTCTACATCCTTCCAACAGGTACTTTGTGCCTTCCCGGGCCCTCTCCCTCAGCCCCTGCCCCAGCCATGTCCCCTCACTGCTCACCTCATTCACACCCCCACCCCGGGATAGTGAGCAGATGCCCCCCACGTAGGCTGCTCCACTGCTGGTGCTCTGGAAGGTCCTGCCCCTGGAAGGGAGAGGGTTGTCAGGATAACCTCCTGCCCTCCCTCGCCATGGTGCCTCCCGTGGGCTGTGATGGGGCCTGGGGGAGCCCCTGACACTACAGTCCTTCCTTGGGGAGGTAACACTCGCCCTTCACATCAGCCTGGGTAACCTCAGGCAAGCCCCCCCCCCACTTTGCCCATAAGCCAAATAAGAGGTTCCTGTGAGATAATCTCTAGTTGCAAGGCCCTTTTATTTGATTTTTTTCCCCTACCAGGGCACTGGGTCCCTGAGGAAGGGATGTTGGGACAGTTTGAAAGGAGAAAGAAGGGACTAAGAGGAGGTGAGGGGCAGAAGAGGACCCCCAAGGCCAAGGGCATCAGCCTAAGATGCAGGAGAAGGTGCCCTGCCTGTGGCATGTGGCTGGTGGCAGGGGCAAGGTGAGCCCAGTCCCCAGGATCTGAGCACAGCACCTGGTACAGGGTGGGGATTAAGTAACCCTAAGCACGGCAGCAACCAGCGAAGGCGGGCAGGGTGCATGGAGTTGGGGGCTTACGAGAAGAGGTGGGTGGCATCGCTGGGCTCAGGCAGACCCTCCCGCCGGTAGACCATGAGCCGGGCCAGGGTCTCCAGGAGGTCGTCCTGCACCTGGATCTTGTCCCCATCTGCCCATGTTTCCATGGCAACCAGCACGATGCGGGTGTTGAGCTGCTCCTTATACATCTGGGCCCAGAGGGGAGAGATGAGGGGACTGGAGGGTGGGAGTGGGTGTTGGGGGACAGGGCTGGAGGAGGGCCTCAGTCTGTCCCTTCAGGAAATAGGGGCCAGAGGCTGACAGTGCCCCCTGGACGTGTGTGGTGGGGTGGGGGGCATGAGGGAGAGGGAAGGGATAGAGGGCTGCTCACCACGTCGGCCAGGTTCACCACGGACTTGGCAAAGTTGCTGGTGAGGACCACCGACTGTCGCATCTGCTCGAACTGGGAGCAAGAAGAGCAGGAGGAGGTGGATGGTCCTTCTGGGCCCCTCCTCCTAGTGTCCCCCAGCCTGGGAACTCACCAGCTGGTGGTCGTTGATCACGATCAGCTCCACGTACTTGGTCTCACTGTGCACTGTAGGGTGGCCCCGGCGGACCTGGGGGGTGGGTGGGCACTTGGAATCAGTCCCCTCCATGTCTGACCTCACGGCCAAGCTAGGGACAGACTCCGTGAGAGGGTGGGGGGATCTCGGCTCCAGCCAGGGGCAGTGTCAGCCCCCCACTGGCAGAGGGTCCCCTCCCTCCCCAGCTTTGGATGAGGGCAGGCAGCCTTGGTTTGCCCACGATGGGGACCTGTGTAGATACCAGTGTTAGGAAAGGGGGTGGGGAGCTCTTCCTAGAGGTGGCCCCCAGACACAACAGTCTGAGCCCTCCTTTGTCCCAGCCACGGATGGGGGTATCCTCCTGCTCTGGACCCGACCCGAGGTCTGTGCAGCCCGAGGTCTGTGCGGGCCCCCGTACCTGCCTTTTCCTTCTCAGCCTTGGCCGGTCTGGAGGAGCAGACTGGGCAGGGGCAGCAAAGAGGCAGCCTGTGGAGAAGGGTTAGGTGAGGAGGGCACAGCCAGCCCCCCCCAAGCCCCACTTTCCCTCCCTTACCTGGTTCCCTGCATCCGAGGGGGGCTGGGAGGAGAGGGGTCCGGTAAATGAGGTGGGGAAGGGGTCCCTGCAATGAGGGGCAATTAGTTCTTGGGGGGCCAACGAGGTCTGCTCTGGGCCCAGTTGGGGGGTACAGCTCCAGCCCTTCCTCCCACCCCACCCTGGGGTGACCCAGAACTGGCCAGAGCTCCCATGTCGGATCTGATCTCCCAGATGCTCAGATTCCGGGGTCAAGACCTGGGGGTGCCCTGAGAGACAGGGGCAAAGGACATTGGAGCCCAAGGGGAGGTCACTTGGGGGACAGAGGGGACATTGGAGCTGGGGGCACAGGGGAGGGAACCAGAGCTGGGGTCAGTGAGGAGGGCAGTGAGGCTGGGATTACTGAGGGAGGAGGAGGAGGAGGTGGCAGCAACTGCTGTTGGGAGCAGCATGGCAGGGCCATCAGAGGGGCAGCCAGGGGCTGTGCAGGGCTCACCTGGGGGGCTCCCCAAGGCCCAGCCATCTCTTGGGGCTCCACGATGTAAGTCAAGTTCCCGTCAGAGAACACCCCACTGTGGAGAGACAGGCAGAGCTCCCTACCATCCCCAGGCCCAGGCAGGGGGCATGTCCCTGCTGCCCAGCCCTTCCCATACTCACTGCAGCCCCTGGCAGGTGGAGAGGGCGGCAAAGGAGT
The DNA here is from genome assembly GCA_023783475.1 of Daubentonia madagascariensis. Lineage (NCBI taxonomy): Eukaryota > Metazoa > Chordata > Mammalia > Primates > Daubentoniidae > Daubentonia > Daubentonia madagascariensis. The sequence continues at coordinate 18,573,212 of JAKFHU010000487.1, forward strand.
GTGGGTTGCCCCGGAGCTTGCCCTGGTAGTAGCAGTGGTCTCCAGCCCCCTGGAGGAGAGAGCAGTGAGCAGGACACGCCCCCAGCCTGGCACGAGGCAGGAAGATGGTGGATGGGCCTCAAAGCTTTGTGGGAGCCACTGAGCTGCCCTGTGGGCAGGTGGCCGCAGTCCCTGGGTACACCTGGAGCTGTGGAGCCTGGATCTACACTGGTGGTGCTCCTAATTTGCTGTGTCACCCTGGGCAAGTTCCTAGCCCTCTCTGGGCCTCCTTCACCTCACCTATAAAATGAAGACATTGGACTATAGCAGTGCTTCTTAGCCACTTGCTGGGACTGGTAAAGGGATCACAGACTGCTTGGAGAATAACAAGCAGTAGGTGCTAAATTTATTTAGCACCTACTATGTGCCAGGCACTGCTCTGAGCACTCACCACATATTATCTCATTTAATCGGATGACTGCTATGGACTCACTCCCGACACACACAGAGTCTCACACACTGCCTCTTGGACACCCCTGCACACGTGGTCTGTGGCTGAGGAGTCTGAGCAGCTTGTGTCCTCCTGGCTGGGCTCACGGGTCAGAGTGGACCAGCAGCACCCTCCTCCCCCAACTCTGCTTCCTGAAGAATTACTTGTGCTCCAGTTACTGAACAGGCTGGGGGGGAGGGGGGGCTATTTATAGACACTCATTCATCTTTGTTCAGGCTCCAGCCCCCAGGGCTGGGACCCTGGTGTCCCAGGCAGCCGGGAATTCCCCGGGTCTTGGTACTGAGCAAGAGGGCACATTTCCTCAACTGTCCCCTCCCAGAAGAGTCTTTGGAGGGGGGGTTCTGACACAGCTGGCATGGAACAAGGGTCCTTGTGTGTCGGGCGCAAGCCAGGGTGGCTGGCTGGGAATTAGACCTCTGGGGCTGGGCAAGGGGGTTCAGGGCCCCGCGCCATTCAACCTGCCACTTCCGATTCCTGCGGCCTCCCAGGTGGGGAGAGATGGGAGGTCCCGAGGGGCCAGGCCCATGCTAAGTAGACCCCTGATCCTGTCTCCACCGTCACCAGTCCCTACATCACTGACCTCAGAAACAGCACCTCCATCCCACCTCCCCTGTCCCCTGCCAAAGGCACTCACAGTACTGTGCTGGGTTGGCCCCTCCCGGCTGAAGTGACGCTCCACGTATTGTGAGGAAAGCAGGTGACTGAGACAGAGCGGGCAGGAGGAAGGAGGGGGTCACCGGGAGGCTAGGTCGGGCTTGGGTCCCACCCCAGCTCAGGATCCAGGTGCCCCTGCCCCAGCCCACCTTGCCAGCCCCCTGCCCCGCCCAGCCAAGTCCAGGCTGTGCTCTGCCCACCCCACCTGCCGCCCTTCCTCCCGGGCTCGAGGCCACACTCACTGGTTTAGCTCCAGGTCCAGGGTGAAGTTTGAGCTGAAGGCTGGGATGACGAAGCTCACCTGGGCCAGATGGACGGGCTGGTGTGGGGGAGGGCAGAGGAGGAGTCAACCTGGGGGCACCTGAAGGTGGGAGTCAGGGGAACCCCAGGACAGAGAGTGGCCCTGGGGAGGGGGTGACCCAGCCCCAGCAGCTCAGGAGACCACTGACTTGGGGGCAAGATGCTTTGCACAAACTCCTCTTCCTCCAGACCCTGCTTCTTCCCTGGGCAGCAGGGACAGGAGGCTCATGCCCGGGCACAGCCCACCCTCTGCCCTCTGGGCCAGGCCACGGGAGCAGCGGGGTGGAGAAGGCAGCTCAGCCTGCCTCCTCCACGTCACGCCCAGCCACCCTCAGGTGGGATAAAGGGAGGCCCCGAAGTGTCATGGGAAGGGGACAAGGGTCGGTAGGGTGGGCAGACAGGAGATGGAAAGCAGGTCCCTTGCTTCCTGTCCCCCTACCCTGGGCCCAGCCTCAGTTAACACAGGAGGTCTCAGGCTGTGCAGATAGGGCCGGGACCCTGGATCCAGTGAGGAGCAAAGGGCTTGGCTCTTCTACCCCCAAATCCATTGCCCTCTGCCTTGCCCAAAGCAGCTCATCTTTAATATTTCAATCCCATGGTTAATTTTTAAACATGGAAGTTTTCCTGATAAATTTTTCAGAGGGGCCTGTGCAGTGGGGCTGGGAGGCTCCAGGTTGCCATGGCAATGCACCAGGCCTGAGCAGGATGGCTGCCCTTCCAGGCCTGGTGCTCCTGCAGGGGACAGGACCTCAAAGCCGAGGGGAACTGAGTCACAACAGCCCTAGGGCCACACCTGGAGGCTCCCTCGTCCCATCCCGGCCTCAGGCCTTACAAAACATCTGGAGGCTCAGGAAAGGCTGAGAGGATGCAGGGCCGGCGCCTTCTTCCCACCCCTCGTTTGTGTAAGAAGACTGACCTCCAGACACCCAGGTGAGGGTCACCCCTCTCTGCCCTGAAGACAGGAGACTTTTGTTCGCTGTCTTGCTTTTGTGGGGGGCAGGGCAGGTTGCAGGAAGGAGGGGAGCCCCGATGTGGATGTTGTGGCATCCCATAGCCTGCTGCTGGTCGGCCTTCTCATCCACCACCTAATCCTTACTAATCTTTACCGAGGGCTTCTTACATGCCAGGCTCTGCTCTAAACACCATGCAAATATTATCACATGTGATCTTCACAACAACCCTATGGGAGAGATGCTACTGTTATTCCCGCCTGACAGATGGGGAAACCAAGGCACAGGGAAGGCTAACTAACTTGCCCAAGGTCACACAGCTAAAAGGCGGTGGAGACGGGATTCAAACTAGGGAATCTGCTTCCAGGGCCTTCTCACCCCAAAGGTGAGGCAAGATGGAAGTGGGCACAGAGTCCATGGGAGGCCCCAGGAGAAGGGCAAGGTGGGGCGAAGGGCCAGAGCCCAGGCAGGCAGACCTCTGAGCCCCAAGGACACTGACTCACCCCATCCCTGGACCAAGGTTCCCAGCTCCATCCTGAGCCCCCACAGCATCGATCAGACTCAAAATAGAAAGTCAAGGACAAGGAGTCACTGCTTCCTTCTCCCCACTCTTGGCCTAGACCATCTCTGCCCTCTCCCCTGACCCTGGGCCTGGACAGCTCTATCTTCACCTCCACCCCCACACCTGAACCATCCCTGCCCTCCCCTCCCCTCAGAACCCCTTCTGACCCCCTGCCTGTTCCATCCACCCTCACAGACAAACCCCTGTCCCAGCCCCCACTCTGGCTGCCCAGGCCCCTCGCCCTGGTCCAGCTCCCTCACTGTGCAGCCTCAGGGGTGACCCAGCAACCTCTCTGAGCCTTAGATTTTCCCACTGAAAACCCAGATGTGAGGCTGGGAGGTTGGCTGTGTGGTGAGGACTCGTCCTGGGCCTGGAGGACTCTGGGGGTCTGCCCTGGCATCAACAGAATCTCCCCCACTTGGGAAGTCAGTGAGCTACCCAGCAGGCCTCCTCCCGCACTCTGGGGAAAGCCCAGACTGGTGGGGCGCAGTGTCAGATGCCCTGGGATCCTCTTTGCAGCCCACTGAGCCCTCACTCACCCGCTTCCTCAGCAGGACACAGGGCTCGGGGCAGACAAGGCCCTGGGGTGGTGCAAGGGCAGCTGCGGGGCTGGGGGCTGGGCCTGACAGAGGGCAGGCCTGGGGTTGGGGGGGAGGTGCTGCAGAGCCCCCAAAAGGTGGTGGGGGAAGAGAGAGAAGCCACACCTAGGCACGTTGGCCTGGCCTGGACTGATGGGGAGACACAGCCCTGCCCCTTCTGAAGGAGGAGAGGTTAGGCAAAGCCATTGCAGTCCCCAGGACTTCTGTGTCCCAGGGGACTGGGGAGGGCTCCTGCTGGCACAGTCCCCAGGTCCCCAGCCAAGATTTAGGCCAATGTTCTGTCAAAGCTCAGCTGCTTTCCTTGCCTGGCCCTGCCCTGCCCTGCCCTCATCCCATTATTCCTGTGTTCCTCTGTCCCACCAGTCCTCCAGCTGACCCTGTGCCCTCAATTCCCCGGCCCCAGGGCTCTCACGTGCTCCAGCTCATTCTATCTCAACCCGCTTAGGCCGTCTGGTCCTCATTTTACAGATGCCAGGCCAAGACCCAGGCAGAGACACCTGGAGGTGACTGGCCCAGGGTCATGGCTGGATGCTGGGGAGGTGCGGGCTGAGTCTCACCCTCGGGCTGGAGTTTGTGTTGCCATGGCAGCTGTGGCCTCCTGGCAGGAGTGACCACCCCCTCCACGGGAGGCTCCCCTATGGCTGGCTCACCCACCCTCCCAGGCACCTGGTTCAGGAAGACCGTGCCTCATCCTCTCTGAACCCCATGTCAGGCCCGACCAGACATGGGGTGCAGAGAGAAGGAGGCAAAGATTCTGCCAAAGTCCCAGAATCACAAATACAGATGCCCAGGCTCTGCCCCGGACCTAAAGAGTCACAGTCTTGGGAAGGGGGAGACTAAAGATCTTTAGGATTCCCAAATGCCCCAGAAAATTCGAGTGTGCAGAGCACTGCTCCCCACAATCTCTGGGCACCGCCCCTCAAACGCTGACCCTGAACCTCTGCACCTGGACCTCCATCTCCTCCCATGACCATCAGCTGTGAAGCCTGCACCTGCCGACCCGCACAGGCCTTTGGCCCCTCTCCACCTTTGGGCCTTTAAGCACACAGGTCTTGGCATATATGTTTTTTATCACTGATTCAACTTTTCATGTGGGAGACCTTTAGTCTCTTGGAGCAAGGGCCAACTTTTTCTCTGCCCAGGGGCTCAACATTCATGTTGAATGGAAAGACATCACAAGGCCTGAGTGAGCTGCTTCACTCCCTTAGCCTCAGTTTCCCCATCAGTAAAATGGGGTTGTTGTAAGGATTAAATAGAAGCCCCCCTTTTTTTTTTTGAGACAGGGTCTTGCTCTGTCACCCAGGCTAGAGTGCAGTGGCGTCATCCTAGCTCACTGCAGCCTCAAACTCCTGGGCTCAACTGATCCTCCTGCCTCAGCCTCCCGAGTAGCTGGGACTACAGGCGCGCCACCACATCTGGCTAATTTTTCTATTTTTAGTAGAGATGGGGTCTCACTCTTGCTCAGGCTGGTCTCAAACTCCTGACCTCAAGTGATCCTCCCGCCTCGGCCTTTCACAGTGCTAGGGTTATAGGCGTGAGCCACTGTGCCCGGCCTAAAAGCCCTTTTTGATGTGTTATGATCATGAGAGTCAGTAATGATAATAATAAACGAAGAAGTAAGTGTAAAGTTCTGGCCAAACAGGGCTTTGAGGAACTGGATAAAAGACCCCCTTGGATCACCTGCTGTGACAGAGAATGCCAGAACGGTGGCTTTATGCTCCAGATCTGGGTAGATTGGGGTGATTTACCTGTGAGGTGTCTCACCTGAGGACATCTTTCTGGAATCCCCTCCCACCCGCTGTGCATGGAGACACCACCACCACCTCGTGGGCGGCTGCAGACAGGGGAGGGGCTGGAGAGGCAGGGGCCTCACCTGGCAGCGTGGCCTGGCCAGGAGAAACCCCCCACACCTGCTGGCCCCCCATGCCCCCAGCAATGCGCGGGCACTCCATTTATCAACAGGGCAGCGGGATTCCCAGACAATGAGGACAGGTGGAACAATTTCTGATGATGGGATTTGACCTAAATTTTTGAGGACAGAGTCACGTCCTTACAGGGTCATCAGTCCCTCTGGGGACAGACTGGACAGCTGGGTTCCTCTAGGCAGCCAGGAGGGTGCTCAGGGGAGGCCAAACCCACAGGCCAGTCTGGCTGAGGACTGGAGATGCTGGGCCTGCCCATGTTGTTCTTCCCATGAACCCCACCCTGAGCCTGACAGGTGACCCCGCCAGGGCCCTGGCCCCTGCTTCTGGCATGCAGCCCCCATGCAGCACCCGGTGTCGAGGATGTTGAACATCGGCTCTGGCCAGATCCTAGGCTGGACGCCTGACATACATCATCTGCTCGAGTTGTCGCAGCAGCCTGGGAAGTGGGGACTATTATTATCCCCACTTTATGAATGAGGAAGGTGGGGTTCAGAAGGCTGCAGTGGCTGCTCAGGTCACGCAGTCAGAAGCAGTGGAGCAGGACCTGCACTAAGGCTGTCCCACCCCAAAGCCACAGTGCAAAGCTTTTCAGACTGAAGTTTAGCCTGCGTGAGCTATCCCTCATGGCAGGGCTCAGTGCGTGCACCCCATGTTCCCAGGAACAGGCTGGGCCCAGCATAAATCCTAGCCCTGCCTTCCAGGCACCAGCCCCCTCCCAGGAACCCCTCTTGCCTCCAATCCCAGGACAGACCTGCGACTTTGGCCACACAGACCACAGCGTGGCCTTGGCTCTAGTGGGGTACAGGGCCCAGGTATGACCCCTAGTACTCCTGTGGCTCCCTGCCCATGACTCCCATCTTGCAAGGGCTAGGGGCTGAGCCTTACTCACTCGTCCCCCACCCTCCTGCAGCAAGAAAACCACACTGCAGCACACGCCCTCCACTGAGGGCTTCCGGGGTGGTGTTTCTAGTAAATGCTGGTCTGGGCAGCTCTCACAAGAGCTGGGCCCAGTAACTGGGCTCTCCTCCTCCAACTGACTCAGATGAGCATCTGTCTCTAGGGGCCTGGGACCCCCTCACCCCCAACTCTGCTCACTTCCCCACATCCTGCCCTCTCCTTGGCTCCCAAGGAGTCTGGGTCTCCCCAGGGGCCAGCAGAGACCACACAGCAGCTTGGTGTGAGTTAGGAAAAGATGTCCTCTCAGAACGCATGCAGCCATGAGCCCGTGGGTTGCATCCAGTTCACTCACCCCTTGCCCAGGTACCCTAGTGCAGTGAACAACCAGCTCAACTGTACACTGTGGCCCTGTCTGTCCTCCTGCCTCACCCCTCAGTTGCAGGCTCCCTGTGACCACAGGTTTCTGCACTTCCAGAAGCTCCCATACTTCTCTGGGCCTCAAGCCCGACTTGCTTCCAAACTGGACAGATGTGAGGTGCTGAGAGCAGTGGCAGAGAGGGGGCAAAGGGTCCCCTGTGTTCCTCTTCACTATACCCCTGGGCAAGAGGTGAGCAGTGCACTGGTTAAGGGTCCTGGTCTGGGTACCAATCTGGCCTCTGCTACTGAAGTGCTGTGTCACCTGGGATAGTTACTTCACCTCTCTGTGCCTATTTCCCCACCTGTGAAATAGGAATAACGGCCCCACCTCCTGGAGTTGTGATGAAGATTAAATAAATTAATACATGTAAAGGCAGAAGTGTGCCTGCCTCAGCCAGGGCCCAGTAAATTGTACTTTCTCTTCTAACTCCTTCCTGGCCACCTTTGGTCTCCCCCTGTCCTAGCCCCACCTCCACCCCCCACCAAGCCAGGGGTCCTCAGCACACAAAGCCCTTTCCCATCACCACCTCCTGGCAGCAGGTGGGGCAGAGATAGGTTATCGCCATCCTGACTGTAGGGATCAGAAAGGCGAAGTGACCAGCCAAAGCCACAGCAGGTCAGCACCTGAGGCCCCACCACCCTGGCCCTGCCAGCAGCATGTGCCCCTGGACTCGCCACATGACCAGATGCTGACTCAACTCCTGCTTGGCCTGAAGTTCCAAACCTGCAATAACTTTAGGACAAAACCCAAGCGGTGCCCAGCTGGGGCACTTCTGCTGGGATACGGACTCAAGGCTGCACTGGCTCCACCATCAGCCCCAAGGTTCTGAGGCCAGAAGTGCTCGAACCCAGGGAAGAAATGCCAAGTGGGAGGTTGAGGGCTTGCCATGTTGCCTTCCAGTCAGGTGACAATAGTCTGGACGTGTCTTTTTGTGTCCTTTGGCCTGAGTTGCGGAAGTGCCACCGGGCCCAAATCCAGAGAGTCCTGGAGGCAGAACAATGCAGGGGAAAGTGCCCTGGTCTTGGGCAAAACTAATCCCAGCTCCGCTGCTTAAGATCTGATTGATTTTAGGAAAGTTACTTAACCTCTCTGAGCCTTAGTTTGCTCATCTGCAAAACGGGGGGGCAGACAAAAGTTACAGGCCTAATGGAGTTGTGAGAATCAAGCGATGTAATGTGCATACAAAGCTCAGCACAGTGCCTGGCCCAGAGAAATCCAGAGCCTTGGCAGCCGTCTACTTCACCACCAGGGCAGATCCTCCACCTCAGGGGAAACCGAGGCACAAATAAGGCAACGCTCTGAGCAAGTCCCCTGGGGAGGCTGTCCTGGGAAGTCTCAGACTCCTGCTAGAGGTGACCACTGCCCCACAGAGCCACAGAACTCTCCACTCCCACCCCACACCCTCAGACACTCCCTTAGGTGTATGAGGACTCAGTCACTCACATACACACCACACATGCACACGAACCACCGACTTACCCAGCAGAACAACACCCAAAGAGACCCCCAATCCATCCAGTCCAACCACACCCATCCTGATCCCCCCTCAGAGCCTAGCGCACCCACCCCATGCCACTCTCTCTTCAGAAAGGGCTGGGCTGAAGGAGTGACCCACCGGCTGGAATACCCCACTTCATCTCTCCCCAGCCCCATGCTGTCCTTCATCTCTGACCCCTGACCCCAAGGTGGCATCACTCCATCCCCCAATCTGCACATCCCCTAAAGCACAAGCCAGAGGCCCAGCAGACAGGTGGGTCATCAACTCCCCCCCAGTGCAACCGTGGGGCACACAGTTTGCAGGTGGGGAGCCACACCAGGGAAGAAAGCCAGACTGAGCAGCCGGAGCACCCCATCCCTGGCCCTGGGACCATTCCCACTGCCCACCCACACCTCCAAGGGAGCCTGGGCAGGCGCTGAAGCCAGCCTCCCCCTGCCCTGCCCGCCAGCCCAGGACCATGAGCCCCCTCCCCTCTCGCCCCCTCCCACTTGCTCAGCACTGCCTGAGTGATGGTGCATCTATTATGCATGCTGCCTTCCTGCACCACTCCATTTCACCAGTACTCCCCACCCCTGCACCACCCCGCATCCCCCTCCACCACTCGCCTTAAGGGCTTTTAACCAAGTGCATTAGGCAGGGCCAGATGCCAGTCTGACAGATGTCCATAATGGCAGCCTCCGGTTCCCTCCTTCCTCCCTCTGCCCAGCCCAATCCACCTCCCACCACTCCCAGCTGCTGAAACTTCCCAGACCTCACTTGCCCCCCTCCTCTGAGTCTCTCCTCTACACCTCCTATTTCTGCCAAGCCTTCGCCATGCAGCCCTCTGCTGCCCTGTCAGCCTGGCTAACTTTCAGCTTCAAGCTCCTGGACAGCCCAGGCGTGCTCAGTGACTATTCCATCTGGGTGATTATTATTCACATGATATTAATTAATTATTAATTGCAATTAATCTCCTTCATTCCTAACCTTCCTCTGGGAAGCAGGAGGGGCCTGGCAGCTGAAAGGGACAGTGGGCAGGTAGAGCTGGCATTTGTGGGTGAGCTTAGGGCTTCAAACCATTTTACAAGGCTCCACCTTCAGCCAGGATGGGAAGGAGAACAAGCCTATCTATGCACTGTGGGAAACTGAGGCAGGAGCAAGCACTAAGCTGTTCCAAGAAAGCTGATGGTGGCTACAGTGAGAATTTGGGAGCCCTGATCTCAGACTGGGCTCTTAGCTGATTCTCCCTGCCCCCACTGCCCTGCCCAAGCCCCATTTTGAGCAGAACCACTAGTTGGGGCCAGAGGGGAGTGGCGGCTGGTAGAAGGCTGACCCAAAGCTGGACTGAGACCTGGGCATTCTGGGGTCCCTGAACGCTGAGGACAGGGGATCCTACAATGATGGGAGGGGGCCCTGGAGCTGGGCAGGCCCGGTACTCCCAGCTAGCAGGCTCCAGCACCCACCTGATAGCCCATTGTACAGAAGGGGAAGCTGCTTCACCACTGGCGGCAGCTGCTGAGGGGGTGCCAAATGCTGAGGGGGTCTCTCCTGGGCTCTGGGGCCTGCTTCAGCCCCCTGGCCTCACCACCCAGCCCCACTCACCGGGCCCCCTGGTGGCTCCTGGCGGACCCTGGTGTCCAGCTGCTGCTTTCGGACCTCTCCCCCGGAGCTCTCCCTTACCAGACGGCTGGGTTCAGTGACCTCAGGGGCTTCTGGACCCTCCACCTCGGGCGAGCCCCCCCATCGCAGAGCTCCAGCAGGACCCCGGGCCCCAAGACCTGGGGAGACAAGGCCATAGCTGCAGGCAGATGCCCACCATGAGGCAGGAGACTTGGGAAACGGGTGGGCACACCTCGTCCCCCACTCTGGTGTGGCCCGGGAGCCCTGGGGCGATCCAGATAAGAAGATCTGGCTGCCCTGCAGAGGGAAGCGCCCCACGGGGAGGGGGCCAGGAGCTTCACTCCTGCCCAACCGTCACGACTGCCCCCCCACACCCGAACCCGCAGAGACCTGCAGAGTCGGCCGGCAGGCGGCAGGGGCATGGACGCGGTGGGGCCGGCCAGAAGGGGACAGGTGGGTGGACGCACCTTCCCTCCTCCCCGCTCCCCCACCCTCCCGCGCTCTGGACCGGCTGTCACCCGGAGCACTGCAGGAAAATGTGGCTGCAGCAGAAACCGCCGCAAAACCCGGGCGGGGGCAGGGAGGGGCGCGGGGACAGGGGCCGGGCCGGGCGGGGGTCACTCACCGGGCGCGGGGAGCAGCGGCAGCAGCAGCGGCAGAGCCGCGAACGCCCAGCGCCGCAGCAGCCTCATGGCTCGCTCATATCCTCCGGGTCCGGGGGCTGCGGCTGCGAGCGGCGCGGGGAGGGCGGCAGCGGGGACGGGGGCGGGGAGGCGCCGGCTGCGGAGCCGGGCGGGGGCGCGGGGCCGGGGCGCGGGGGCGGGGGCGGCGGGCAGGGCGCCGGGGCTCAGCGTGCTCCGGCCGCAGCCATCCCGGCGGGGCGGCGGGGCCGGGTTAAGAGCGGCGCGGCGAGCACGTGAGCCGAGGGCCCGCCCCCCGCGCCCCCCCGCGCCCCCGCTCTCCCAGCCCGGCCGGCCCGGGCCGCCGCGACTGGCGGACAAAAGCGGTGCCGCCGGGCGCCCCCCGCCCCGCAGGTGCAGGGCCAGGGCGCACCACGTCCCCATCTCGTGGCCCCCTCTTTGGCCACCCCTTGCTTGAGGATCTCTGAGGACCCGTAGATTGGGGGGGGGGGCCCAGGGTGCAGAGGGACCCTGGGCTCTGACCCGCTGACTGCCCGTCTGCGGACCTGGGGCGGGGGTGTGGCTGCCGGGCGCTGTACCCAGGAGGGGCCTGCCCCAGCCCAGCCCGGAGCGCGGGGCGAGCCAAGGCTGTGCGAGCTGGGAAGGCAGGGCCAGAGGCTCTTTTGCCCAACGCTCCCGTCCTCTCCGGGAATTTTGCCCATTCGCAGCGGATCTTGTCACCCGCGCCAGACCCCTTCCCGTCCTGGAGGGGTCCCGGCCTCCAGGAGGGCTTCAGGGATTGCTGTCACCCCAACCACCAGAAGAGGTTGGCCTCTCCCTCTGGGCTCCTGAGTCCCTCACACAGGGCACCCCAGTCCTTCCCCGAAATTAAATATTAACCCAGGTCATACACACTGTTAGCATACCACATTTCTGCCCCCTCCTTGCTAGTCCAAATCTTTAAGGAGAAGAAGACACTTCTGGAGCCCCCCAGCCTCCCCTCTCTGGTCAGACTAGGATGCCCTGTCTGCAAAATATTTGACCTCCTAACCTACCTCCCCAGCTGTGCCCTCAGCCCAGCTCCTGGGCTCCTGGGCAAGATGGGTCCCAATGCCAGGGGCTGGGATCTCAGACTTCTGCTTGGGGTGCCAAGAGCCAGACACCTGAGATGGGGTGGGATATGGTAGGGTATGGGTACGCACGCTGCTGATGGGACCCCACCATGACCTTTGTACCCACACTGGGGGAACCACAGGTCACTGAAGAACAAGACTGGAGGCAGGGAACCCCTTCTTGGGTCCTCTGCTTCCCCAGGGATGCAGGGCCTCTGCTGGGGATGAGGGAGCTGCTTCTGGCTTGTGACGGCCCCCCCCCCCATTACCAACCCCCAACCCCAGCTCTATTTTAGGCCCAGGAGAGGTGAGAAGGCGATTTCCCAGGAGGCGCTGACATCAATGCTGGGAACGAGGTGACTCTCCCCACCCCCCACCAACCACCTGCCACTCCAGACCCAGATGCTCAGCAAGCCTGAGCCAATTCTTCCCTTACTCTGGAGACATCTCGAAAACCGCCTCCAAGATGTAGGGCGAGGAGGCTCCTGGGAATGAGGGCCTACTATGTGGTGTTCCCTGGAAATTCACAGAGAGATTGTGCTCCCCATTTTACAGATGAGGAAACTGATGCTCTGAGAGTCTACGTGAGCTTCCCAAAGTCCACACAGCTGGTTAGTGAGAGGCACATCCCACACTCCAGGGCCCTACTCCTCTCTGGCCACCCCCAGCCCACTTCTGCCCTCTATCTGGGATCAGAGGGGACTAGTACATGTCGTTCCTCACCCCCTGCTACATCCCTTTTGGCACCCCAGACTCCAGGGTGACTCCATCCTGCCCCCCCACACCATGTTCCAGGCCCACGTGAGTAATCCCTGATCAGGTGTGCTTCCCAAAAGGCTAGGTGGGGTTTGTCATTTTACAGTGGAGGGCCCTGAGGCTGCAGTCTGGACCCCTCCACAAGTCCAAGACCATACAGCGAGCCCAATCTGTGGTCCAGGCCTTTTTAGCTGAGGCACATTTCAACCACATCTGTGGTGCGGGTACCTTGGACTTCCTGTTGGGAAGAACTGACTGGACCCCAGAGTGACTCTTCCCTGGTGGCACCCTGAGCCAGTTCCACTGGGGGCTCAATCAGCTTGGCCCCCACAGCCACTCATCTTCCCCAGCTCCGAGCAGAGTTGGTAGAGACCTCGCCTCTCCCTTGACCATGCCCCAGCCCCCAGCCCCCAGCCCCTGGGGTCCCACCTCCCCGCATCTTGTGCTGTCTCAGCTCTGCTTCAAGATGCCTCCCCAAACAGGAAGCTTGCTTCAGTTTCTCTCACCTGCCTTCCCTCCTGAGGTCAGGGGCTGTCTCTGTCCTCAAAGTGGTGGCCCCTCAGCAGGCTGGGACTTCATAAGAATTGGGACTGTCTCCCTCATCAGACCTGTCCCCTGATAGCAAGGGCTGTTCTCTCCTCAGATTGGGGCAGGCCTGCATCTCCCCCTCAAACAGAGAGTTCTCTAGGGGGTCCCCACCCCAACTCCATGGCTATGGTTGGCTCCTTTGGGCTCTCTGCCCATCCCTTGAGGCTGGTGGTCCCAGTTTCTGCTGTCGTGATGTCACCTTTGCTGAAGGAGCTGTGTGAGCATGCTTAGGGGTTGGGCTCTGGCCTCCACCTACAGCCCTCCCTCAGGGACCCCACCACCAGGAGGCCTGGGAAGCCTCATAATGGGCTGGGGCCTCCTTCCCGCTGTAGCTCTTCCTGCCCTTCAGCCAATTCTTCCCTCAAATTTTCCTGCACGAGGGCCAAGCCGGGCTGAGGCAGGGCCAAGACCGTGTCTTGGGAACTGCAGGTAAAGGAGGGGTGCTAGCTGCCCCCAGCCCTGGGGCGGCATGATGGGCAGTGATTCCTGCCAGTGGAGGCCATCCAGGCCCTGTGCCCACCTTGAGGCCTGCAGCACAGACCATGACAGTCAAGGGGGCAGGAGGGCACAGTGGGTGAGGGCAGGACTCAGGGCTCCAGGCTGGAGACCCAATCCTGGCTTCCCCTCTTATTGGCTGTGTGACCTTGAGCAAGTCCGCTGATCTCTCAGCCTTGGTTTCCTCATCTGTGAAATAGGGGTTAGGAAAGCCCTCCTTCACAGGGCTGCTGAGGGGTGAACAAGTGGCTGAGCTCCCTCACCGAGGACAGTGTCTGGTGCGCGGAAGGGGCTTGGTCAGCCTGGATTCGCAGGGTGAAAGGTGCTGAGGAGAAAGCCAGCTCCTGCCCTTGTCCAGGACCCAAGGCCCTGTCCATGCCCATGGCAGAGAGAGACTATGCTTGATGACATGATGGTGACGGGCGGGGAGCGGGGGAAATGCTACAGTGTTTGGACAGGAAGTTCATCCTGCTTCCTCTCAGAGGCTCTTGGCATCTGCATATCCCTGAGGGAAACCTCAGGCTGCTCCCTCTCAGTTGTCCTGAGTGGCTCCTCCTTTAATTTCTGAAGCTCTCAGGCCTCAACCAGGGTGGAGTTGGAGGCACCTGAGGCGCCAGCATCCCAGGCTTGTGGGGCACAAATATAGTCACACCCCCAAGAGCCTAACTGCCCCTTCCCTCCCACGAGAGGGGTCCTCCTGGAGCTCTGGAGAGCCGGCCCTTGGGAAGGGGGGCGCCTGGGCACAGGGCGTCTTACAGTGCCTCTTAGCAGCTCCATCCACAAATTTACACTGGAGATGAGGATGTGGGTCACACAGGGACATCACAAGGCAGATTAGTGAAAATAAACTCTATTTAAGTGTCTAGGAGGAAGACCTCACAGGTGTGTGTGAGTGTGGGTAATATATGTTAGTTTGTTGAGACAATGTGCCAACCTCTGTGCCAAGTACCTCATAAACATATCTGATTTAATTCTTGTGACTTCCTAATGAGGTAGCAACTACTATGATGTCCATTTTTTTAGATCACGAAAACTGAATTTCAGTTTGGCAAAGGTCAGAGTTAAGTGACAGGACCTGGATCTGAATTTAGACTTGTGTGGCTCTAAAGCTCATGCCCTGAAAGATTATACTCAAGGGTTCATGGAGAATATGGAACTGTGCCTTGAAGAATGGGGCATTCTTGCTGTCACAGAGGGGATTTCCAGGGCAGGGAACAAGACTGGGAGGTGGAACTGCCTGTGCTGCGTTAGTCTGGTTGGCTGGGGGATTCGGTGGAGGGAGGTGGCAGAGGCAACAAGGAGACATGTGAGAAGGAGGACGCTCAGGAGGGAGAGATTTTTGTTGAGCAGCTATTACTAATGCAGTTTCATCAACAATCATTTTTAAGGTTTGGATAGGTTGCAAAGCACATGTTGATGAGCTGCCACTCTCCACCAGGGCAGTAGGGTGTGCCCAAAGAAGTAGTCATCTCCATCTGGGATTCCCCCAACAGCTTTGGGGCTCCCCAGATGGAATCTCTGTCTAAAATTCCCCTAGTTATTCGTGAAAACAATTTTGGGGAGCTGGTCCAATGAGCAACTGCAGATCTGCTGTGGACTGAACAGGGAGTTGTGAGGAGTCCTAATAAACAAGTGTCCCCCATTGACCAGCCGTTTAAGCAATCATAAGCCCAAGGAGTTCCTTTCCTGCCTCCACAGACAAAAATATATCCAAGGGGTGCACAAACAGTACCTGCTTCTGTTTGAAGGTTTATAGAACCATTTTAGGTAACATTAGGGTTATATTTTTAAACCAAGGGTCCGTATGCAGGAGTTGATCCTTTTCCTCCGGGAGCCAACAGGTTGTTAGTCTCCCCAAGCCTTGGGATACATTTCTGCTGGCATACTACAGTACAGACAGTGGTCCCATGGTCCTTATCTGAGGGGCTAAAACATTTGTTAATAAGATAATCTAAAGAGGGTGTTAAAAGACTGTAACAGTCGAGTTTTTACAATAGGTGGTCAATTTAGAGAGACCGATTGTCCAGTGGAAAGTGCACGTGTGAGAATATGGGTCCCTACTGTCACCCCTTTGGTTTTGGCTCAGGTAATGGTTGGATTTGGCTCAGGGAACGGCAGGAGGCAGGAGTTAGAGGATGCTGGGAGGAACACAATGACAAAGGGGGAGCCGGGAGCCGGAGTCTCAGATGGAGCAGGCATTCTCAGGGATGCTGCATTTGTGGTGGTGGCATGATGGGGAAGGGTATGAGATTCATTGCAGGTCATGGTATTTTATTATTGGAAGGGCCTTTGAAATCATCTCTTCTAAGCCCCTCACTTAAAGATGAGGAAACTGAGGCCCAGAGTAGTAAGGGGACTTGCCCAAAGTCACAATGTGACTTAGGGTAGCGGCTAGATCCTGCCTTCCACCCAGCAGAGCCTCATCCCCACTCCTATGAGATTAGAATTCACAAGGGAATTGGAGCTACCAATTCAGGTTACATCTGCAGAGAAGTGAAAGATCCAGTGAGGAGACAGGTGAGAACAAAGGTCCCAGGACCTCGTCTGGAGGAAGCAGTTAGGGCTGGAGGGCCCTCGGTGGTCTGGGAGCTGATTCAGGGCAGACACTTAAGGCCTGTGCTGAATGAATGGACAGGAGTGAGCAGCGAAGCTAAGGAAATGTGGGGGGAGGCAGAAGAACCAGCCCAACTTGTGGTGCTGGGATGGAGGGAGCCAGGTTCCAAGGAGGTAGGAAAGGAGAAAAGGAACCTGCACTTGGTAATGAGCAGCTATCTGATGACCTTGGAATAGGCAATCCCAGTAGAATGCTTCACGCAGAGCCACTGCAGAAGGAAGTTTGGAAGGGGAAGAAGGTGTAGACATGGAGGCAGAAGGTACAGACAGGAAGTAGCCAGCAGACAGAAGGAGGGAGCCTTTTCCAAGCTGCTGAATCAACTCAAGTATTTTCCAGGATGGAGGAGCATCAAGCTTTCGGGCAGAGGGAAGGAGAGACATGGCAAGTCTGAGAAGGAAATTGACAAGGGTGGCTGGGTGGGCTGGAGAGCACAGGGATGGTGTGACTTGCAGAGGAAGGAAACAAAGTAAGATGATGTTGAAGAGGGACTGACAGCAAGATGAAGCAGTGCTTAGTGAGTCTGGGTCAAGGCCATCTGGTGAGAGGGAGGAATGGAAGGGGGTTTCCACAGTCCTTATATCAAGGAGCCACTGAAGGGCCTGATTCATATCAAGCAGGACCTATCTGTCCTGGGTCAAGTCTCCGGTGTTCTAGGTTCCCCTCTAACCAGAATCTACAGCCTGGAAGCCACAATGGAGAAATGGCTGAGGAGTGTTGTAGCCTTGGGCTTTGGCCTGGCAGAGATGTCCAAGGTCACAATCGTTGAGATGGCAGGGGAGGGCCACGGCAGCTGATATGAGGCGGGGGGAATGGATCCTGGGCAGATGACAAGGGCATCAGAACCTGGTGCCATGGGCTTTGTGTGAGCAGCAGGTGAAGGTGTCAGAGAAGTCTGAGGAAGGGGTGAGGGGACATTTTCCCTCACCCAGAAGGGTGGCATCATGGGGAAGGCAGTTGGGAATGAGGCATCCCATGTCACAAAAGGAAAGGATGTACACAGCAGGGCCCAGGGGAAGGGGAGAGGGCCCCTAGCAGGAATGCCTGCTGGGGCAAAGGAGTTCTCTTGGGCAGGGTGACAAGCATGCCCCCTGCAGGTGACCACTCACCAGGCAGCAGAGCTGAGTGACCAGATGAGACTGGGAAGGGACAGATGTCACCCCATTCCCCTCAGGCAAGGCCAGCAGGAGGGTGGTGGCACTGTCTATATCTGCTGGGCCCTCATGCCTGCCTTGGGTCACTGGAGGGCAGCTCAAGGGCCGACATGCTGCACTCTAGCCCCATCTCTGCTATTTGTTATTAATAAATTTATTTACATTTCCTGAACCAAGATAAACTGAAACCTAACAGGAATAGGATAAAAAGGCCAAACATGATGGACCTCTAAGGAGGGTTGTACACACAGTTGCTCTATTTCCAAACTAATAACTTGGGTCCTCACCCACAGCAAGGCCCCCTTCCTTCCTCTGAGAGGAGACACAGAACAGCACCAGGCTTCCGGTAGCTTCAACATTTAAAGAGACAAACACACAGAGGCATAGAAGGGTGAGAAGAACCACAGTACAAATTGTAATAAAAAAAAAAAGTGGCCAAAGAATCGATAGCAAACCCATTTCTGTCTCCAGATTAATGGCTTGGCTGCAAGAAATGGGGGGAGGTCCCTGGGGAAGGAGAGGAGGAAGGAGGGAGGGAAGAGGGTGATGTGGAAGTTGGCAGGTGAGATACTGGCCCTGGAAATAGCAAACTCTGGGTGGGCAGCTTGAGCTGAGAGCAGTCCCTAGAGGGGTTCCTGGCCACACCCTGGGATCAGGGGGAAGGTCAGTGCTGGGCCCCAACTAAGTCCATGCGAGAGGGAGCTCTGTGAGTGCTGCAGCCCGAGCCCCTCCTCTGCTTCATATGTTCCTGAGGATCTGTGGCAGGAGCGTGGGGGGCTGGGGGAGGGGACACAAACACAGGCATTTCAGAAAGCAGGAGAGACCACATGCTTGTGGGGAAAGAGGCTGGGGGTGGGGAACACCAACAACTAGCCCTCGGCTCTGCAGAGGCAAGTGTCTGCCGAGGCCAGGAAGCCGGGCCAGGACTCCTGCTGCTCCAACTTCTTGTGGTCCCTCCTTCTGCCTCCTGGTGTGGGCAGCTGGCCATGGCCGGACAAGCCCTTTATAGACTGCTGCCCAGTCAGGAACGTGGCTGGAGATAGGGGTAGGAGAGGGCAGACCCCAAGCCAGACTCTCTTGGTCCTGCCCAAAGACCTGGAGGGCAGGAAGACTGGCTCCGTCTGCTCCACAGAGCTTAGCATGACAGCTGCTCACTTGGACCTCAAAGGCCAGGTCCGGGCCTCCTGCCGGCTTCTTTGGGGAGGTCCTGGGGCTCTGCCCGTTCTTGTGTCCTAGTCAGTGTTGCCAGGTATGTAGCACCAAGCAGAGGTATAAATTGTATCTGTGGCCCTTCAGTCTGGAGCTGTCCGGCCCCATGAAGAGCTGGGCATCTCGGGGATTCACAGGAACAGCTCTCTGCCTGCACCGCGCTGGGGCTGTGGCTGGGAGACAGAGAGGCAAGGCACTTGGAGAGGCTGGGGGGCCCAGAGCCACAGGGAGCAGCTTGCTCCCCCACTGGCTGGCAGAGAGTGGGGGAGAGAGGTAGACTTGCCCTCTGCAGGCCCCCTGGGGGCTGTGCGCTGATAACCGAGTGCAGGTGGGCTGGGGGCTGGCATGGAGGTGCAGGGCAGCTGGGGAGCTGGCCAGACTGCTGGGATACAGGGCCAGGGGCTGCATACTCAGAATCCTCAGACCCGGGAGGCCAGCCTCCCCCAAGCCAGGGGGGCTGTGTGGCCCAGAACTCTGCAGGTCTGTCTGTGGGCTGCCTGGGGAAAGAGTCTGGGAGGGAGAGGCCAGTCTGTGGGTGGCACAAGGGCAGGAGGGAGGCCAGGGGCCTGGACTCATGGCCTGGAAGGGAAAGGGACAGAAGATGCCTGCCACTGGTTGTTCCGATGCTGCAGGGGCTGGGGGCTCTTGGGACAAAAAATGAGGGCCCTGGTTTCTTCTCAGTGTTACCACTGGGGAACTCAACCTTCCGCTTGTGGCCAACAAGTGCCAGGTCTGGGCCAGAAGAGAGGCCCGTGAAACTGGAGCTGGTCAGGAGGCACTGGCAAGCAGGGCTCCTGGGCACTGGTGCCCCTGGGGGGTCCACAAACACATCGACTGACCCCCTCAGCTCCTGGCAGCTTGCTGCTTGTCTGGACACCTCGCCAGTCCCTGCAGGTTCAGCTGGTGCCTTCATGCTGCCCACTGTCCTATCCCACTCTGAGGTGCCCAGAGCCTGGCAGTTGTCTTCTTTCTTCATCTTGGGAGATGCTGCCCTGGGATGGGAAGGCTGACTGGGGGGCAGAGTCTCAGGACAGAGAGGGTCACAATCAGAAGCCGGGGAACCTGACCGCCTGTTGGGACAGAAATACCCAGTGAACTGCAGGGCTCAACTCCAGAGCAGGCGGCAAGCTGGGACCCTCCTGGGTGTGGGCTGAGGGCAGGGAAGGGGGGCACGCATGGTGCTGAGGAGAGAGCTGCCCACTCTGGGGCCCTGTGAAAGGCCTCCTCTTGGGTCTGAACCTGCAGCAGCAGCCAGCACCATGCATACTTCTCTTGGCTCTCCAACCTGTGGTCAGGACTGGCCAGGGGACAGGTTATAGACTGTTCCATTTAATGACTTTACAGAGGAGGCTGTGCCCTTTGGCGGCTAGAGAAAGCAGCACAAAGCCTGGCTGTCCAAGCTGAGCCCAGAGGTAGAGATTTGGGGTGAGACCCTCACAGCCCTAGGTGGGAGAGGGTCTGCCCTTGGTGGGCAGCAGGGGAAAGGTGGGCTCAGAGGGCACTGGAATTTCCACCAAACCCACGCACTCCTTCCTTCTGGGGGTAACTTCTAGAGAGGGAGAAAGAGCTTGCTGTTCACCCATCTGGGAGAGACCCAGGAACTACTCCTCTTCTAGCTGGTCAGAACTGCTCACCACCTACCATGTCAACGCATGTATGGCAGAAAGCAAGCCACACTCTAGTCTGGGCCCGGGCCCGATCAGCTGAGGCCACACATGGAGGTTCTTTTTTTTTTTGGCCACCCCCAAGACAAATAGGACAGAGGATAGTGGGAAAAAAGGTGAGAAATGAGAAAAAGATCACAACCTGGTCCCAACAGCTGCCAACCTGAGGGTTCCTTCCCGCCTAGGGAGGGCAACAGCAGGAGAGCGAGAAAGCAGTCGTGCCCCACACGTGGCGCTCACCTGGGGGGGCTGGCCTGGAAGAGGGTGTCTGCAAGGCTGGGACTGAGCTGGGCGATGATCCGGTCAACTTCTACATACGGATGGGCTTCTAGGGCAAAGCCCCGGTGCTGGGCGCTCTGAAGATGCTGCCCGGGGGTGAGAGAAGGCACAGGGCATTAGACGGGCTGGGGTTGGAGGCAAGCAGACCTGCCAGCCTGTTCCCTGGCATTGGAGGACAAGGCCAGGCCGGGGTGGGGACAGGGCAGGAAAGGGTCATCCTTGGTGGTCCAGGCTCTCTCAGAACACTCTGGGGAGTAGCTGCTTAGTGGGGAAGGGGCTTACCAAGTAGAGTTCCTCAAAGGCCTCTTGGCAGCACTCACAGTACCCTTTCTTCCTCCTGGGCACAGTGTGGGCGGCTGATCTCAGGCTTGGCTCTCGGTCCTTGGGTTCTCTGGAGAGGGTACAGGGTGGGGGAAAGTGGTCACTGCTGGGGCCCTCAGAAGAGGAGCTGCTGCTCAGGGCCTGGAGCCCAGGCCAGGGAGAGGAAGGACCAAGAGGGCCAAGGGACGGGGCAGGTACAGGCAGACAGGCCTGCTCTATACTTGTACCACCCACCCAAGGACAGCAGGAGAGGCAACAAGGAAAATGAGACCTCCCTGTGGGCAGCCTGTCCTATCTCTGTCCTTTCCTCACCCACGTATCTTAAACCACAGGTAAGGATGGGGTCTCAAAAAGAAAAAAAAATTAACTGGGCATGGTGGTGTGTGCCTGTTATCCTAGCTACTCAGGAGGCTGAGGTGGGAGGATCGCTTCAGCCCAGGACTTAGAGGTTATAGTGAGCTATAATTGTGCCACTGCACTCCAGCCTGGGTGACAGAGTGAGACCCCATATCAAAAAAAAAAAAAAAAAAAAAAGATTCAAATGATCAAACATGCAAACATACTCAACCTCATTTATAAGAAAAAATGAAAATTAACATTATACTGAGATACAGTTTTAATCTATCAGATTAGCAGAGGTCAAGTCTGACAGCCACAGTATTAGGCAAGGGGATGGAGAAACACACTGTCTTGTACAGTGTGGGTGAGAGTGTAAATTGAAAACCAATGTGGTTATGTTTATCAAAAGTATAAATGTAGGCCAGGTACGGTGGCTCACGCCTGTAATCCCAGCACTTTGAGAGGCCAAAGTGCAAGGACTGAAGGGGACAGGAGTTCAAGGCTGACAGAGTGAGACTCTGTCTCTAAAAAAATGAAACAAAACAAATTATAAATGTAGGTAACCTTTCTTTGACCCAGCATTTCTACCTTTAGGAATTTATTCTACAAATATACTTGAACAATCACAAATTACTCTGAACATGATTATGCACTGCAGCTGATCTCAGCATCCCTTAATAAGAATAAAATACAGTAAATAAATTCCATACAATGGACACCTCTGTAGCCATAAAAGGGAGTAAGGATGCTCTTTAATAGTAATAGGAAGTTAAGACATATTAGGTAGAAAAAGCAAGATCCAACACAGTGAATATTATATTATTCTTTTTTTTTTTTAAGAGACAGGATCTTGCTCTGGCTCTATAGCCCAGCTGGAGTGCAGTGGTATGATCACAGCTCACTGCAGCCTTAAACTCCTGGGCTCAAGTGATCCTCCTGCCTCAGCTTCCCGAGTAGCTAGGACTACAGGCGTGTGCCACGACACCTGGCTAACTTTTTTGTTTTTTATAGAGACAAGGTCTCAGCGTCGCCCAGGCTGGTCTCAAATTGCTGGCCTCAAGCGATCCTCCTGCCTTGGCCTCCCAAAGTGCTGGGATTACAGGCATGCACCACCATGCCCACTAATTTTTTTATTTTGTAGAGAAGAGATTTTTCCTATGTTGCTCAGGCTTGAACTTCTGGCCTCAAGCAATCCTTCTGCTTCAGCCTCCTAAAGTGTTAGGATTACATGTGTGAGCCACCACATCTGGCCTACATTCCCTTTCTTTTTTCTCTCCTGTTTGCACTATTTTCTGACCATGGCCTTCATCTGCTGATGGAACCTACAGGCCCTCCTTGGCCCTAGCAACTCTTGGGCTGAGAGTCTGCCCCATTCTACTCTCCTGGTCTGTGAACTAACCCTGTGGCCCAGAAGTTAGAAAGGGTCTGAGAAGGCATCTAGTCCACCTGAGCTGAGTTCCTTCTCTAATTTGGTCAGGGAACATTCAAATCGTCAAACATCTGCAGAGGAGGAACATTAACAAGCCAACAAGCCACCACAGGCCAAACAATGCAGCAAGTCCCCTGGTCGGCTGGCCGTTAGTTATTCCTGATGTTTAGCCCAACAGTTCTCACACTTTGATGTGCATCGAAATCACCTAGGAGCTTGTAAGAAGGCAGCTTTTGGGGCTCCATCATCAGAGATTCTGATTCTGTAGGTGTGGTGGGAGTCCAGGAACCTGCATTTTTTTATGGGACCCCAGGGGACTCTGATGATGCGGAGCTATAGATCCAAGTTTGAGAAACCAGCATTTGCCCTCTGGACACTCAATTTAAATTCTTCAATAGGGATGAAAAACACCAAAAAAAAAGAAAAGAAAAAAGAAAAAAAAAGGATGAGCACTCCTAGTGTCTGTCTTCTCCGGGCTAAGTTCCCAAAACAGACTTCGCCTAAGGAGCAAACACATGGCCATTCCCAAATCTGACCAGCAGGCCCCCGAAGGGGAGGACTCTGGCCTGCAACCGGCCCTTGGTACTCAGGAACCAGAAAGACCCACCTGGTATGGTGAGAGCTGCCTGGGGTCGTCAGGGCCTCGAAGGGACTTGCATCTTTGGGTCCCAGAAAAGAAATTTCAGGAAAGGATTTAAACTGATGATGGAAAGGACGAAACTTCCTGAAACAAAGAAAACTTCCACTTTGACTACGATGGGGACAGGGAAGGCTGAGGAGGGGACTGGCCCGACTCCCCAGAACCCAACCCTGATAAAGTGAACTCTCACTGCCACATCTTTGACGTTCTCATCAAAAAAGACAAAATTCTCATCAGCCTTTCTAGGTTAAATTAATACTTATGTTCTTCTTGCCTCCTTTTCAAATGCATTTACACTCACTGCCTCCTTGGAATCCTATAAGCACCCTCTGGGCTGAGCAGAATAAGTGGTGCTACCCTATTTTACAGGTGAAGAAAGGAAGCCCAGAAGTTTCGGTGACTTGCTCAAGGGCTCACGGCTAGTAAGTGGCCAAGGTCAGACCAGACTCCAGATCTGGCGTCCCCCACTTTCTCATTTTGTTTCTTGAACCTACAACAACTTTTGAGGACTCTAGCCTGGAAGACTCTAAATGGAAGAATGTTTAAACGAGAACAGTGATCTTCCTGTTCCATGAAGGGAAGCATTTTTGCTCTAGGCTGGTACTTGGTGCCATTCTGAACAGAGGGGAGAAGCACAGCAAAGGTTCTGGATAGTCAAACCTGTACCGAGTGGTTTTGGCAGTTTGCCTCAAGTTGCAAACATTCAAGAGACTTTCAAAGCCAGAGCTGTCGGTATATATTCAGCAAAACCCTGCTGATGGAGGTAACTGCTGGGTGCACCATTTTTGGTTGCAATGGTGCATGCTGTAGGGGAGAGAGTGCAGGGCATGGGTTTTGGGGGAAGGGTGAGAGCCCTGTGGCCTCAGCAGTGAACTAACAAATGAGTCTTCTTGGAATCTGAAGGAAAAGGGGATGGCCTTCACAACCCTGGCACCTCCCTTTCTTCCTCTTCAGTGATGTTTTGTTCCTGCTTAGGAGGCTTGGAACTTGAGGTTGATCAGGCAAATGGGCTTTGAAGGGCACTTGCTTCAAAACAGCACATGAAAAAAAATCACAAGAAACCTCAGCTCCACTTGGATCTCCCCTCTGGCCTATGATGCCAGGAGCACACAAATTATGTACCCCTCTCTGGTGACAGTGATATTACCTGTGCCAGCCATGTGCAGTGCAGATACTGAGGCTATGACAGTGTTTCTCAGCTACTGCATATGAGTCACAATCACCTGTGTTAAATTAGCTGTGAAGGGGCTGGGGATTGAAGGACATGTACTCTATCCCACTGGAACTGGAAGGGGGCACCTCCATACCATCCCTTTGTCCTTTCCACATGTCTTTGCACCACCAAAACCAGCTCTGCACTGTCTGCAGGCACTTAGAAGTGAACCTGGGCCCATCTGGAGGATGGGCGGGCATGCCAGGCTCCTGGGGCTGGGACTTCAGCTGCCCTGCTTGAGAAACACAGAAAATTCTGGCTCTAGTAGTCTCTGCTGGCTATATATGGACTTATTTCTTGTTTAAAAAATTTCTTATTTTGAAATATTTATAGATTCACATGGACTTTTGATTAGTACTTATTGAGGATTCAGTAATAACCAAGGTGGCTGCTAATAGCTCATCAGGTCAACATCATTAATGGGCCCCTCCTGCTCTAGGTAAGAAAAGGACACCAGACAGGGCAGTCAGGACATCTGGATTCTAGCCTTGGGCTGCAATTTATTAGCACCACAGTTGTACACAAACCCCTTACTTGCTCTGATCTCAGTTTTCCCCACTGGGAAGAGATGGACTCTCATCATGCTTTTCTCATGCAGGGCTGTCAAGAAATCACATGAGCCAGAAAAGGGGTTTTCAAAGCAAAACAGAAAGGCTTCATCAAGTACAGGGTGGTCTGACAAGGGAATCCCCAATACCAGCTCCAGCACCCTCACTTCAGCCAAGATGATGTCTTGGACCTTACTAGCACTGTGGCCGGGCCAGTCATGATTTGACATTAACTGTCAGCACGCACCCAGGGAGAAACGAGCAGCAGTAACAAGCCTGGACTGAGACATTATGAGCTCACAGAAGAAGAGCATTAAATGGAGGTAATTCACACACAGGATCATTAACCTCTGACTCAACTCCAAGAGCAGCATCAACTGTACAATGCCACCCTCAGAGGCTCCTCCTGGTCTGTGTGAGACTTCTCCATGACAGTGGGAGAAAGCAGCTTCTAGGGAAGATGTAGGTGCAGGGCTGAGGGGCTCCATGTCCCCATGTAAGCTTGGGGCCCCTGAGCACCTCTCCCTTCTCTGTGCAGGGGTGAGCAGAGAGAGAGAAGGTCCCACCTACCTGCTCTCATCTTCGATTTTGAGGAATGGTGCCTTCAGTCTGGCCACTGGAAGGGGAAGAATTCGCACATTAGTTCTGTCTGCCCCAGTGCTGGGCCCGCACTACACACGCAGGAAATGCTTGGGGAGGTGAGGCTCTGCCAAAGCCTAAGAACCTCACGAGAGCTGGAAATCATGCCGTTCCCCAGCCGTGCCTTTCCATTTGGCAGAGGTGAGGCACCCCTCCAATCTCATCCAGCCTCCCCCTCTGGTAGAAAGGTTGCACTAGTCGGGGGAAGGCTGCAGGGTAACGGCAGCCCTAAACGTGCCCTCCCTCAGCAGGACACAGGAGTGCCTGTGTGTGGGTTCTGGAGACTATCAGCTAACCAAGGATGCCACCACTATGAGAAACCTGGCCAGTGGGAGAAATTCAGCCCCTGCTGGTTTCTGCTAAACACAGGATTGGGGTGGTCAGTTCCACAAAGTCCTAGGTCCTCCCTAGACCTCTGCTCCTGGTGCCTCAGAATCCTAAGGGGCTTGCGAACACTCCTCAGGAAGAATTCTCCATGAGGACCCTGGGATTTTTTGCGGGGAGCCGAGAGGAAGAGGGAAAAAGAATGTTAAGCAATCTTAGTAACAGGATGGCAGACAAGTATCACAGGTAAAATCTGGTTCCTAGAAAAATAGGGCAAATGGGTGCTGAGAAGATAAATTCAGAGTCAATTAATCAAGAGATTCACCCCCTACTAGCTAGTTATTTGCACAGTTTACAAAATCTCTTAAGCATCAAGAACCACTTCTAACTTCTCACAGTGACCAGGAGTCTTGTCAAAGAGGTAGCCAAGGCAGGCTGGAAGCCTGGACAGACCCGACAGCCACAGATTCCCCAAAGAGGCTGGCACCTCACAGCTCACAAATGTACTTGTGGCTACTGCTAGCATCCAGGCAAAAAGCAGCCTTTTCTCCTTGAGCAGCAGTTCCCATTAATTATTTCTTTGGGACAATTTCTTGTCTTTCTAATTAACTGAGACAGTGATTAAAATCAATTCCCCTATAGACTTCCCTGAATTTTGAGCATGAGAGAGGTGCCAAGTGACTTTTCTTAGCTCCTGTTTGTGCATGAATAAATGCCACTTAAAGAGCATCTTGGGGAGAAACATCCAGGGGGAGAAACTCCCCTGCTATCCAAGAGAAGCCAGGAGATGGAGTCCATCAATCTGCCTGTTTGTCAGTTTCAGAGAGTTTGGCAGTTCTGAAAGCGGTAGGCAGCTGTCAAACTGCCCACCCCCAAACTGCTACTGAATCAGAAGGAAAAGGATGCTGAACTTCAATCGATGCCCAGGAACTGCTAGAGGATGCAGGAGCCAAAGTGTCTGCATGGGGTCTTGGCTCTACAGGAGAAGAAGCCCCAGCCCAGCAGTTCTAGACTTACCTCTCTCACCTCAGAAATCTGAGGCCAAGGCCCTGGAAACACGAGGGGGCAATGCAACCTGGACTCGCTTCCTGTCACAGAAAAGTGAGCAGATGCTGCCACAGAGGGAGTCGTGGGGAAATGTTTAGGGAGGGAGGGATTGCAATTAGATGAGGAAAAGCTACCATACTGACCTTTCCGTGTTCTTGACTCTGCTGCTGGACGTGTTCCCTAAATGGAAAGGGAAAATAGGTTAAGGATGTGAGGGAGCCACGGGGGTCGAGGAACTGGGCCTGAGAAGCCGAGTCACTGCCAGTCTGTCCCACTTTGCTTCCTGCTGTTGTGAGACCTGCAGAACCAGACTCGCACGCCCTGAGCTAGAGCAGACCTGGGCACGATGGCTCCCTCTGCCTCCCCAGCAACATGATGAATGGTGAGCACTCACTGTGTGAATCTCGATGCAGCTGACTCTGTGGAGGGAATGCAGGGCAGAGCAAAGAGCAAGAGCTCTGGAGTCCACAGGCCTGGGTGGGAACCGGAGCTGTGCCTATCTCATAGGATGTGGCACGAATTAGATTAAAGCATGTAAGAGACCTGACACAGAGTAGGTGTTCTCTAAATGGCAGCTTTATTTTCTAGGCACTGCTGCTGTTACAGGTCACCTTACAGGACAAGGGTGAAGACATCAGCCACTTGCTTTCCTATGCCTTTTCTTGTGCACCCTCACCCTGTGGGTCAAAAACCATTGTTTAAGCCAAGATTAAACAAAGCTGATATTAAAAACTAAATGGCTCTTCTGGTGATGTATACCTTAAAAAAAATAAAATAAAAGCTAAAAGGAATAAAATTAAAAATCAGCTGTGCCTCTGGACCCAAGGAGGTTCCAGATTCTCCTCTAGGCCACACTTTGAGGGCAAATACAACCCAGAGAAACCTTCCATGTTCCTTTGCGTATCAGCAGATTATACTCAAAACTCACTCTGAAATACCTAGATATCTACAAAACAGGTTAAGTTAAAGCAAAGTAAAAATGCTGTGCATTGCATAAACATATGTTTGTATTATTAATATGTGTATAGAGTCCTAGGAGGATACCTGAGAAACTGTTCACACTGTTTATGCTAGGGAGGGAGGTCAGTAGCTGGGGAGCAGAAGCTGGAAAGAGGAGAGACTTTTCATTGTGTACCCTTTTGAATTTTGAACACCAATCTGTTAAGCAGCAGCAAAACCCCCAAAACTCCTAGAGCACAGGGTGTACAGAGAGGGGTGTCAGCAGCTCAGTGCTGCATCCACTTTGGATGTGATTTGCTGCTACTGTCAGTCCTGCTCCTGGATGCCAGGCCTGGGTGGACTGGCAGGTTTACTCCTTCCCCAGACTTAGGCTTGGGTGAAGACACTATGGCTTTAAATCAGCCTGAGCTCTCCCCATGTGGTACACACAGTTCTAACCCCAGCAAAGAAGTGAAAAAACAAACAAGAATTTGGAAGATGGCAGCTATTTCAACCCTCTACCCTCAATCTTTAGGCTCATACCCAGGCCAAGAGCTGTCCCCAGAATGGCAGCCTGGCCAGCAGGCCATGAGCATTTATGAATTTTATCTGGGCCAGGACTACCGTAGGCAGCCTATAGCCCAGGCCATAGTGACGCCTGGGCAGGGTGAGTGTGCCATGGAAAGGGTGCAGGTACCACAGGGAAGAGAAGAAAGGGCAGCACAAAGCTGCGGACACCAGGAATGAGGTAACCGAGAGGCTGCACTTGTCTTCTGTCTTTCGGAATGGCCAGCAAGAGACGGCCTGGGCAGGCCATGGATTGTCATAGACTCCACTGGAAACCATCCATCTGCCCTTCCATTCAGCAGAAACCTACCTCTGGTTTCTTTGGCTCTTGTTTCTTCACACGTGAAGGACCGAGAGACAGCTGCTGCACACACCTCATCATTTCTATGGAGAAGACGGAAGGCTGTGGCCAAAGGCTTCCACCCCCCATTTCTCCAGCGCAGCCCCTTCCAGGGCTACAGGACTAAACTTCTCCCCAGCCCAGCCCACTGGATCATACCAGCCTTGCCTGCCACCTTCTGGCTACATGTCACCTCTGCATTTCCTGACAACAGAAGTAAGGGCTAGGTCCTCTATCCCCAGAAAAGCACCTAAGCTGGCTTCATGCTCTTTTGTAGCATCAATTACAACTCATCATCGAACATAAGTTAGTGCCTTATGGCTCACTAAGTTCTTTAAGGTACTACTGAAGAGCTGCTTCTGTAGTACTTCCGTAGTGCTTCTGTAGGGAAGACCAAGCCATATGAGCTACTCAGATATACCCTCAGGTGGAAGACTCAGCAGGGGCTAAGCATGCTGGAGCTTCTCCAACACAGAGGAGGGCAGGAAATGAGATCAAGTCAGAAACGGCTAATTTTTCAGTGAGATGGAGCCTTCCACATCCCAGACCAGGAACTTCTCCTGTACTTCTCCTAGACGCCTCGGAACATCTCGGTACCAAAGGGTGGGGCACCCTGGTCAGCACCTGGGATCTGTCTCATCTGCACCAACCCCCTAAAATGAATCAAGAAAACCCCAGACTCAGAGTGAAGCTGGGTATGAGATTAGTCACTGCCAGCCAATTCAGGAAAACTATTCTTTTTTTTGAGACAGAGTCTCGTTCTGTCACCCTGGCTAGAGAGCAGTGGTATCATCATAGCTCACTGCAACCTCAAACTCCTGGGCTCAAGTGATCCTCCTGCCTCAGCCTCCCGAGTAGCTGGGCCTACAGGTGCACATCCCCATGCCCGGCTAAATTTTTCTATTTTTTGTACAGACGGGGTCTCGCTCTTGCTCAGGCTGGTCTCAAACTCCTGAGCTCAAGCAATCCTCCTGCCTCGCCTCCCAAAGTGCTAGGATTATAGATGTGAGCCACTGCGCCCGGCCCATCAGGGAAACTATTCTAGTGTAAATTTATTACAGCCCACAAACAGGTTGTATAGAGTTTGAGGCAACTCCACAGAAAAGCAAGAACATAAAACTTACAGTTGGGTCAAACGGGGTTGAACATGGGCCACACTACTCACTCTGGTAAGACCATGGACAACTGGTGAGACCACGGTCAATTCACCTAACCCTTCTGAGGCTCAACTTCCTCATCACTACAATGTGGGCGGGACCACTGTGGGGATTAAATGAGGTAATTCCTAGCACAGAGTAAATACCTGATAAAGGGCCATGAATATTAGGATCATTTCCTTATTTGTAAAACAGGATCATTATACTAACTTGAAGAAAGCCATAGTGGGTTAAACCAAATAGCATGTTCCAGGTACCTGCATAATGCCCAAGCCACTCCCCACACTCGGGCTATCATTACTGCTTTTCTCCTTCCCCACACCCCCTCATCTTTGTGGATTAACATGGTAACTAGTAACTGAGGACTTCTGGCTTCCAGCTACCAGACGCTTACACAACCACGATCCCTCTAAAAGCTGACATTCCTAGTCAAAGTCACCAACTCTCTCCTCCACAGGAGCCCAGGGCAGGAATGGTACCATCCACATGCAGAATCCTCACTCCCCAGGAGCGGGCGTTGGTCAGGAGGTTGCTGCTCCCACTGCCTCCTCTACTGCTGCTCCCCTGAAATGACAACGCAGAGTCAGGTTGCAGCATGAGACTTCCCAAAGCCTGAACATGATGGGGACAGGTTGAAATTGCTTCTGGGGGCACTGAGCCATCCATGGGGGGCAGAAGAGTTTGGGAAAGCAGGCAGGGGAGAGAGCACAGTGCTGGGAGAGTCCATCCCAACCCCCAGGAAGACACCCTGTCCTCCCTATGGGCTGGCCATGTCAGGAGGGGGTCTCGAGGGGATGGGCTGCTGATCTGCCTATATGTTCTGCTCTGGCCACCTTGTGACTAGGAAGGAACATATGCTTCTAAGAGAGCTGTTTGTTGGGAGAGCCTCTGTGAGGAAAGCTCTCAGCACATAGTACACAATAAATACCAGTGGCCATCATCATAGAGCAGGAAACTATGGTGGCTGCAGACTTTCCCCCACTCTGCTGGCTCAGTCCGGCAGCACCATCTCCCTTACCACAGCCAATGTATCCTCCTCCTTCTTCTTTTTTTAAAGAGATGAGGTCTTGCTCTGTTTCCAAGGCTGGAGTGCAGTGGCCTGATGATAGCTCACTGCAACCTCCAACTGCTGACCTCTAATGATCCTCCTGCCTCACCCTCTGGAGGAGCCAGGAATAGAGGTGCATGCCACCATGCCTGGCTAATTTTTAAATTTTCTGTAGAGACAGCATCTCACTATGTGCCCAGGCTAGTCTTGAACTCCTGGCCTCAAGTGATCCTCCCGCCTCAGCCTCCCAAAGTGCTGGGATTATAGGTGTGAGCCATTGCACCTGGCCTCAATGTACCCTTCTTGGTATCATTTACACAACTCTTCTCACAATATCACCTTAAGTCCTGTCCTGCCACTTAACTTTAATGGCCTTGGATTCTCACAAAAGGGACAAACAACTACTTGTAAAAGATGTATAAAGTCTGGCTCCTGTGCAGAGTAGACCTATCCTGCCACATCCCTCCAAGGTTCTCTTGGTAGGCTCTGGAGTTGGAGTTGGCTCTGGCTTGAATACTTACTCCATAGGTGACTCTGGACAAATTACTTGACTTCTCTGAGCCTCCAATCCCTAATTTGTAAGAAGGAAATAATGACAATACCACACACCTCACAGACTGTGCATGTTGTGTGAGTACTTCAGAAGAGCCTGGGAAGAAAGGCTAAATCCCTCCCTGTGCTGGAGACCATCTACCTCCATCCCGTCTTGCCCCAGCTCACCTGGTTCCTGATGGCCTTCTGTAGCAGCTCCTTCCCTCTGCTCATAGGCACCTGAAAGGGAGAGAAGAGGAAAGAGGCCTGCTGTGTAGACCACCTGTGCACCAACAGATGTTTACACATGAGCTGGTGAGGATGTCTTGGGGTCATGTCCCTTGGAAAGCTACGAGTAGTGACAGCTGAGGGTTGGCAGAAATGAGAGCCTAAAAAACCTTCAGGAGGTAAAGGTAAAACCACACATAAGTTCAGGTCACCCAGAGGTAGCTGCGGCCTGGGCAGCCTGAACCCTGGTGAATAAGGGCACTCTGAATCCACCTGAGGTCCAATTGTTCCAAATGTTTTTAGACCTCTCTTTAAGAGTCTCTACACTCTCCAGAAGATAATGACAGCAAATGTTTCACTTTTAAAAAATCTGGTTTTTGCTCCTTGGAAGTACTATCTCTCATTACAATGCCAACAGTATGTATTCATGGCCATTTTAATATTAGCCTAAGTTAAGAGAAAATAAGATTGTAAGCCTGGGGTAAAAAAGCCATATTGCACTCTAAGTCTAAGACATGACACATGCATTGTCCAAACTGCTGGGCCTTCATACATGAGAGCATAGGAGAAGGGAATTGCCACCTCTTCAAGGTACTCCTGCCCAAGCCTAGGCCAATTCTAACAAGTCTTCTCTGGTTTACAGAGGACTCTCCTCTTGTTTCTGAACCTCTGAATTTCAAGTCCCATAAAAAGTGACATATAGTGGCCAGGCACGGTGGCTCACACCTATAATCCTAGCACTTTGGGAGGCTAAGGGGGGAAGACTGCTTGAGGCCAGGAGTTTGAGACCAGTCTGGACAACATAGCAAGACCCTGTCTCCACAAAAAATAATTTAAAAAATTAGCTGGGTGTGGTGGCATGTGGCTGTAGTCCCAGCTACTTGGGAGGCTGGGGCAGGAGGACCGCTTGAGCCCAGGAATTCAGGGTTGCAGTAAGCTACATTAGTGCCACTGCACTCTAGCCTGGGCAACAGATTGAGACCCTGTCTTAAAAAAAAAAAAAAAGACATATAGCATAGCATAGAAGGGATAGCATGTTACTGAGGCATTTAGATCCAGAGCTATGATAAAATATTCTCACTCCCTGAATTCAAATGAGAGATTAAATTAAGCCAGATGAAATTAAAACCAGAGACTGCCTAAAAGGACTCACCAAAGCCTACTTCCTTTGTTTACAGAACAAACCTTTCCTACCCCATGAGGTTCTTACCGAGTCTACGGGTTTCTGTGAAGGCCTGGTGTGGCTGCCTTTTGGACTGACCATAGCTGATGTTTCCACTCTGACCTCGCTGGGGCTGGGGCAGCCTCTGTGGCTTGTCCCACCACTCTCTGCCTTTGCTTCTCTGCGGCTGGACACGATGTAACTTATTTCTTTGCTCAGAAAACTCTCAATTACCTGAAACCAGATCAGAGAGGTGGCTGAAAACCAAAAAGCAAATGTAGAATTGTCGATATCAAGAGGTTAGGGAAGGAAATCCTGGCTGCCAGAAGTTCCAGAATCAATGTCTTTAAATAGACAAATGCAGTTCTGTACCAAGCCCCCAAAAAGGCATCATCCTAAACTATAATGGAGTGTATATATATATATGTAAAGCAGGTTTTGTCTCCAGAACTGCTGCTCCTGACCCAGCAGCAGAAGACCATAGACTTTGAGTTATGTGACCAGTTTGAGTTTGCAGCAAGAACACATCCAAGGGGCTGTCAGGATTAAGAGCAGCTTGGTTAAGCCATGATTTTTCTGTATAACATACACTGGGACAACCAAACACTGCATCTGTAATTTTGATCACAATACAAAAAGGAGACTAAAAAATGAAGCAAAATGGGTTTTAGCTAATACTTAGCTGCACCCACTCACCCCACCTGACTATAAGCCCCTCATGGGCACTGAGGGGGTCTGACTCATCTTTGTATTCTAAGAACCCATCAGAGTGCCTGAAACACAAAGACACTAAACTCACATTTGGGGGAAGAAGAAAAGATGGAAATAAGCAGCGACGACCTGGCAAATGTTTAATGACTGACTCT
The DNA here is from genome assembly GCA_023783475.1 of Daubentonia madagascariensis. Taxonomy (NCBI): domain Eukaryota; kingdom Metazoa; phylum Chordata; class Mammalia; order Primates; family Daubentoniidae; genus Daubentonia; species Daubentonia madagascariensis. Next base: position 18,606,930 of record JAKFHU010000487.1, read on the forward strand.
GTGGGAAAAAACCCCGTTTGGTATATTTGCTGATTTCTGGGGAGTAAATACATGATGTCACTATATAAGGAGTTGGAAAGAGATGCTGACTATCAGCTCTTGTGAGTCAGCTCCAGCACAGCACTGAAAATAAAAAGGGGTGATGCCTGAAAAGTGTGACTGGAAGAGAAACTTGGCACTTAAGTTAAAAACAAAATGTTTAGGTTCCTCAAAAAGCTAAACACAGAATTACCACACAATCCAGCCATCCCACTCCTATACACTCAAAAGAATTAAAACAGGGACTTGAACAGATATTTGAACACTAATGTTCACTGCAGCATTATTCACAAGAGCCAAAAAGTGGCAGCAACCCAAACGACCATCAACAGATGAATGGCTAAACAAAACGTGGTCTATCCAACAATGGAGTGCTATTCAGCCATAAAAAGAAATGAAGTATTGACATGTGCTATAACATGGACGAATCTTGAAAATATTATGCTCAGTGAAATAAGCCAGACACAAAAGGACAAATGATTCCACTGATATGAGGTGTCTAGACTAGATAAATTCATAGAGTTGAAAAGCAGATTAGAGATCACTAGGGCTGGGGAGAGGAGAAATGGGGAGTTACTGCAAGAGGTTGCAGAGTTTCTGTTTGGGCAATAAAAAAGTTTTGGAAACGGGTGATGGTTATACATATGATAGTGTGAAAACAATGCCAATGAACTACATATTTAAAATCAGTTAAAATGGCATATTTTGTTATATATTAATACACTTTACCAAAAATTCAAAAAATCTTTAAAGTTATGGATTGAAGGATTACATCTACCTTCTCTAATATGGCAAAAACAAATGCTAGAGGGTAGGAGTGGGGCATGATTATCCTCTATGAATATAGTAGATTGCTTAATGACTACATATTCCTCCCATCAGGAGGTGGGGCCTATTTTTCTATCCCCTTGAATCTGACTCGTTTTGACCAATAGAACATGGTGAAAATAATATGTATGAGTTCTACAGCACAGGCCTTAGAGGCCGTGCAGCTTCCTCCTTCACCTTCTGGGAAGGCTGCCTTCAGAGACCACAGTGTAAATCAGCTGGTCTAGCTTACCATATACACATACAACATGGTATACACATACAACGTATGAGGAGCCACAGGGTGCCAGATGTGTGAGTGTGGCCATCTTGGTCGTTCCACCCAGCCGACCCTCCAGCTGAATGCAGCCCCAGGAGTAAGCCCTGTTGACACCACCAGAGAAACTACCCAGCCAACCCATAGAATAGTGAGAAATAATAAATTGCTGTTTTAAGCCCAGGTTCTGGGGTGATGTTTTACACAGCAAAGGATAAATGACAAAATAGACTAAAAGTTCAAAATGTAATTATGTGCCAGTCTGGGCATGTAATCTTCCTCCTCTCCATCCCTACTGCTGAGTTTCTGCATTCCTGACTTTCTGGTTAGTTTGACAGCAAAGAGTCCCTGAATTCCAAGCCTATTCATCCAGTTTCTCCAGTTACCAGTCTCTTTTGGGCCAAGCATTATCATACTACTTTCTAAACACAAGAGATACCCATGTCAACCCTTACTAAAATTACCATATGACATATGCTTTAAAAATATTTTAATGGACTCGAATACAGCAAATGCTTCTTACCCCAAAGTTGTTCACCACAGTGTTAGTTCTAAGAGCTAAAAATTAGAAATAATCTAAATGCCATAGGGCAACCGTTAAGTAAATTAATAATCCATTCAAAAGAATATTATATTCTCATTACAAATAATGTATATGAAAGGGAATATTGACAGAAAAGTGCTAATTGTTTAAGGTCATCGGTAAAAAGTTGGTAAACAAAAATGTATTCATAATCATAGCTACACAGAAAACAAGCATAACAAAACAAAGGTGGGACACAGATAGAAGGTAGATGAGTGTTTATCCAGGGCTGGGGATATTCCCAGGATGTGGGGAGGGACTGTCTGATAATGGGTACAGGGTTTCTTTTCGGGGTGATGAAAATATTCTAAAATTGCCTATGTGATCTGATCACACAACTTGCACATCTCTGTGAATATACTAAAAACCACTGAACTGTGAACTTAAAATGGGTGAATTTCATGGTATGTGCATTATTATATATCTCAATGAAGCCATTATGGGAGGAAGGGAAGAAAGAAAAACATATAAAGATGCTGGTTGTCACTTGTAGTAGTAGTTCCATATTCTCTAAAATTTCTAGAATGAACAGATATTACTTTTCAAATTAGGAAAAAAATTTAACTTTATTTTAAATTTTGTGAGTGATACCACTGAACAATACCTGGAAACCACAGATATAATCCCTCTCCAACTCCTGCCCTACAACCTGCAAAGACACATGATATCATAGGAGAGAAGCAGATTACATACCCCACCCAGATGCTGAATGGCCTCTGTCAAAAACTGGAGATTCTTGCCGGCAGGGAGATCCAAGTAAAAGGACTTTCCGGAAAAGGGCTGCCTCCCAGCACCTGGTGAGCTCCTGTGGCATTTTTCCAGACAACTGGAAACTCCTATCTGAGCCCCTAGAGAACAAAGAGAAGCAAAGTAAGAAGCCCGAGTTAAGAGAGAGTTCTGCAAGCCTGGCAGCCCAGTCTGTGTGCTATGCCCCACACTAGGCCCTGGGCACACAAAGACAACTGGGAAACTACCCTCACGAAGCTCAGATATGGAGCAACTGGGGCCTTCACACGCTGCTAGTAGGAATCTAAAATGGCACAACTGCTGTGGAAAACGGTTTGGCAATTTCTCAAAATGTTAAACACGGAGTAAACATATGACCCAGCAATTCTACTGCTAGGCATATACCCAGGAGAAACGAAAACGTATGTTTAGACAAAAACTTGTACATGGCTAGGTGTGGTGCCACACGTCTGTAGTCCCAACTACTCAGGAGGCTGAGGCCGGAGAATAGCTTGAGCCCAGGAGTTTGAGGCCAGCCTGGGCAATATAACAAGACTCTGTCTCTAAAAAACAAATTAAAAAAATTTTAAAAACTTTGTACACACATGTTCATAGCAGCATTATTTAGAATAGTCAAAAAGTGGAAACAATTCAAATGCAAAATAAATTAGCAAAGAGTGGTACAGCCATGTAATAGATTACTATTTGGCAGTAAAAAGGAATGCAGTAGTGATAGATGCTACATTGATGAACCTTAAAAACATGTTAAGTGAGAGAAGCCAGACACAAAAGATCATGTATCATATGATTCCAATTATATAAAAGGTTCAGAAAAGGCAAATATACACAATTAAAAAGTAGATTAGTGGTTGCTCAGTGGTGAAGGTGGGAGTGAGGAATGATTGCAAATGGTATCAGGTTATTTTCGGGGTGATGAAAATACAGATTAATGTTAGAAAAATTAGATTTTACTGTTAGTTGTACAACTCTGTAAATTAACTAGAAAAAAAATCACTGAAAGTATACACTTAAAGTAAGGAATTTTATAGTATACGTCAATGAAGGTAAAAAAAAAATTGCTGCAGTGAGTTGTGATCCAGTCTGGGAGAGAGAGTGAGACCCTGTCTCTAAAAAAAGAGTGGAGAGAGACTGTCAGCTGGTAGACTTCACTGTAGCCTGGCACCTGGCAATTTCTGGGAGGAGGGACCGCCAGTGTCACTGATTTGTATGTGTTTGTCTTGGGCCAGTCACTTTCCTAGAGAGGAATCCTCCAATCCTCTGCCTGGTAAGTATAAGCTTGACTGTCAGTATTCCAGGAGCTCACTGGGGGAGGAGATCTATAAGTCTTACTGTTCAGACATTCCTTTAATCCCCTATGTCTTCACTGGGGCTTTAGTCCCTGCTCTCACCTGTGCTCAAGGTTCCTCTAGTCCAGGGATTTTTCGAACTTGATATTTTGGGCCAAGTAATTCTTTATTGTGGGAGTTGTCCTGTGCTTTGTAAGATACTAAGCAGCATCCCTGGCCTTTACCCCACTAGATGCCAGTAGCACACCCCCTTCCCAGTTGTGACGACCAGAAACATTTCTAGGCTGGGCACGGTGGTTCATACCCGTAATTCCAGCACTTTGGGAGGTGGAGGTAAGATGATCCCTTAGGCCAGGAGTTCAAGACCAGCCTGGGCAAGATAGCAAGACCCCCGTCTCTACCAAAAAAAAAAATTAGCCAGCCATGGTGGTGTACACCTATAGTCCTAGCTACTTGGGAGGCTGAGGTGGGAGGATTGCTTGAGCCTAGGAGTTCGAGGCTGCAGTGAGTTATGGTTGTGCCACTGCACTCCAGCCTGGGCAACAGAGTGAGACCCCATCTCTTAAAAAAAGTTTCTTTTAATACATTAAAAAAGAATTTCTAGATATTGCCTAATTTTTCCTGGAGAGCAAAATCTCCCCCGGTTAAGAACCACTGCTGTAGTCTACTGCTGGGGTGGGAGAGGATTCTGAGAGTATGTCCCTTGTAAAGGCTTTCAAATAATCCTCCTCTTGGCCCACTGTTTCACTGTCATGTTCTATCTTATCTGGTTCCTCTGATTTCAGAGCCCTTCAGCTCTAATCAACTTGCTTCTTGTTGGCTTAGGATTCGGCTTTCTCTGGTCTCCTGTCTGCTTTTCGCTCACCCATCTACTTTCCAGCTTCCAAAATTTCACAGCATCTCTTGCTATTGTCATTTTCTTGCCAATATCTTTGTCCATTTTTCTTTTTTTCTGTCATTTTAGTGAGATTTAGGGAGAGGACAGTTCTTATATTCATCTTCCACATTTATTCAGAAGCCTAGATCATTATTTCCTAAAATATTTTCTTCTCTCCATCATTGTTCCCCATTTGCAACTCCTCTGCTGACACTTCTATCCCTATCCTCTGCATTTCTTAAATTCTCTGTTGTCCATTTCTTTATTTCTTTGTGATATGTTCTGGAAGAGTTACTCAACAGCTCACACTATGTTATGATATTCAACTCATCTATTGCCTTTTCCCTTTTCATTTTAAAGCTGAACTATCATTCAAATGTAAGGTAGAGTAAAGAACTATCAGACCTGCGAGGTCTCAAAATTTACTTTTCGTGTACCCTTTCTCAGGAAGCTATACTAGATGATATACTCCACCAAAATGAGGAAGTAAACCAAGACAGAGGAAAATATAGAATTTAAAAGACAGGGGATCCAACATAAGAAAGAGGCAAAAAGAATTGCACAGAATGAAGAAGGGAGATCCTAGGATGAAATCAGTGGAACAGGCCTAGTGCATAGCTAGACCAGACAAATGGTCCCAGAAGGTATGTCTCCAAAACAAACTGATAGATCCTCTGATGAGCTTGAAAGTATTGAGAGAAGGTTTATACTTCTGGTAAAGAGTTTGGACGTGAATTAGTGAGCCATATGTAGAAAACAAAGCAAATTTCCTAGTTTACTATATGGTTCAGATGTGAATAACCTTTACATAACTAAAATAACATAAATACAAAATGACTAAACAAAAATTACTGCACATATGCTAAGGGGATGAGGGGAAAGGAGGGGAATGGGTATGTCTGTGTGTGGGGCAGAGGAGTCAGGGGGCTGGAAAAATCTTTATCTTCCATAGCAGACAATCAATAGATATAATTTAAAATTGAAAACCACCAGGCATGGTGGCTCATGCACGCCTATAATCCCAGCACTTTGGGAGGCTGAGGTGGGAGGATTGCTTGAGACCAGAAGTTCAAGACCAGCCTGAGCAACATAGCGAGACCCCATCTCTACAAAAATAAATATTATCATTAAAAAATAAATAATAAATAAAGTTGAAAACAACAAAAGCACTATGAACATACTATTATAGAAATAAGACAGTTACTACTAGAAGAAATAGCTAAAAGAGCTGTAAATGTTTACATCCTAGGGAGTAGGAATCAGGGGGCATGAAAGGAAGAGCAACTCCCACACCTCCTGTTTTCTTGTGATAGACTTTGGACTTTTTAAATTTGTATTTTTATTTTAAGGGGGAGGGGGCCATGGGGCACAGACCGGGCAAGGGGAGTTCAGGGAGGGCGCACGCAGGAGGAGGTGGAGGGGCAGGCATGAGGGAGGAGTGGACCTGGCCTTTTAAACTATGTAAGAATAAAACTATAATAAAAATGAAAGTAAAAACCCTCTAAAATCCACATAATCATGACATAGTGAATTTTAAAAAACATAAAATATATAATCTAAAATCTTCCAAAGACAAAAGCAGATCACTTACAAAAGAACAAGAACAAGATTGACATCAATTCTCAACAGCATCTACTTTTTGCAAGAAAATATTGTAATTTTTCAATGTGCTGAAGAAAAAAAACCTTGATTCAAAAATTTTAACACAAGGGCCGGGTATGGTGGCTCACGCCTGTAATCCTAGCACTCTGGGAGGCTGAGGTGGGAGGATCGCTTGAGCTCAGGAGTTCAAGACCAGCCTGAGCAAAATCAAGACCCCATCTCTACCAAAAATAGAAAAAATTAGCCAGGCGTGGTGGTGTGCACCTGTAGTCCCAGCTACGCAGGAGGCTGAGGCAGGAGGATCCCTTGAGCCCAGGAGTTTGAGGCTGCAGTGAGCTATGATGACGCCACTGTACTCTAGCTGGATCAACAGAGCAAGACTGTCTCAAAAAAAAAAAAAAAAAAAAGAAAAATATACACACACACACACACACACACACACACAAATAATGTGTGGATTAAGTGCTGTAAAGAAAATGATGGCTAAGAAAAAAGGCCGGAGAATGACAGGAGCTGGGAGCTGTTAGAAGTTGTCTAGGGAAAGTCTTTTTAAGGAAGGTGATGTACTTGAATGAAGTAAGAAAGAGTAGCCAGTATCTATGAAAAGAGTTGTTCTAATCAGAACTCTGTCTCAAAAAAACAAACAAAACCCCAAAAAACCAAAGCAACAACAAAAAAACAAGGGTAAAATAAAGATATTTTCAGGCACACAAGCCTCAGAAAGTTTACCACACAAAGCTCCCCTCTGAAAACACTCTTGGAGAAAGATCTCCAGCAAAAAGCTAAACAGACCTAAAAGAAAGCAACAACATACAGGAAGGACGAATAAATAACTTAGTCAAGTGTATTACTGTTTAAAAGGCGACAACCAAATGGCATATCTCTAACTACCTAGAACTAAAACTAGATGATACTATGGAGGGGGAGTACTGAGGGAAATGACCATGTGCTAAAATACTTATCTAATTGGGTTGCAGTGTTTATCGATAAACCTAAGGATTTTATGGTAAACACAACCATGGATATAAGGTATTTTTAATAACTCAGAAGTTTAATAATTTACTCTATCGTGACTCTGCATGTCAGCTAATCTTGTTCATAATATCTGATTCTTGTTTGATCTTTACCATGAATTCCTAAATGATCTATGACACCCCCTCCATACACGTGCACACACACACAAAACTACTAAGTGATTAGAAAACTCCAATAGGGCTAAAATTTCTCAGCCTTTTCCTTCCAACAGACCCCGAGGCAAGAGTAGCAACTTTGACTTCACATCTCTAGTTGTGACCTGTTACCCACCTAGGTCCGGAGCCGGGAGCCTACTCTCAGCCATGGAACTCTCCAGCTCGAGGTAATCGTCTCCTGAGAAAGAAGGACAAAACAGCAGCTCAGCCATCCACCAGCCTTCAACCTTCATCCTTCCCCCCACGCCGGCACCGTCTCCCAACCCCCCCATAATCTCCCAACACGGCTCCCAGAAACAGCAAGACTCAACTCCATCCCGACCTACATCCTATCTCAACTCCCGCGCCTCCTCCCAGGCTTTCGCCCCTCAGTCCCTCCAACCCCTTTCAGGCTCAGCTGCCTCAACTCCCTTAACCTCTTGGCCATCCCCTATACATCTCAATTCCGTACCTCCCTCCAGGCTTTAGTCCCCTGAGTCCTTCCGCCTCCTTTTGACCTCTGTCCTCTCAACTCCTGTGACCCGCCGAATCACAACTCCTGTGACCCCCTTCCTGGCCCCTATATCCTCAGCTTCTGTACCTATCCACTCCTCAATTCCTATGCCCCACTCCCTGACCCTGCATCTCTCCTCAACTCTTCTGACCCCTTCCGCCCTCCTTCTTACCCCTTTCTCCTCTTCCCGGCATCCGTACCCTTGCCCGGCTCGCTCATCAAATTCCCGGCACCTTCTCGGCCCCCGTACCCCTTCCTCAAGGTCGCCGTATTACAGTTGCGAGCTTCAGGAGCTCTCTTATACTCCCGAATCCTAGTTATTCCTGTTCAACTACAATATCGTTCTCTAGGCGTCTTCAGCCGCGGCTACGGTTTAAATTTCCTGCCGGCTCCGCCCCGAAAACAACGTAGTAGCGGCAAGATCTGCGCTACGGTCTCCTGGGAAGGACAATATTAATTCAGCAAATCCTTTTTCGCTCCCCACCCCTTTCGCCTTCCGCGGGGCCTTCTCAATCCGGCCCCGCATTTCTCGGCTTTTCATTGGTTGGCGGGCTTTGCGCCTTCTCATCTTCAATTTTTAAAAAAGCGGCCTGAAACCAAAACTTTTAGAATTGCTAACCTAGCCTGTCCTGACTGATACAAATAAAACCAGATGAAATTACCCTTCCTTTCAAAACTTCCTCTGACCATACTTCTCCTTTGTCTTGAAGAAGACAAGCTCATTCTTGCCTTAGGACTTTTGCACTAATTGTTCTATTTCCAGAACTTCTGTCTTATTTTTGGCAACAGATCAAATCTCACTTTTTCAGATAGGACTTCCCAGACCACCCAAGCTAACTGTAGTCCATCCATTCCTTGCCAGGCACACTACCTTGGTTTATTTTCTTCATGGCACTTGAAGTAAAATAAGATACTTCTTATCAGGAAGTATCTTATTTTACTGTTTTTTTGTCTATACCACATCCACCACCACAATGTAAGCCAATAAGAAGACAGACCTATCTGTTTTATTCACTTCAATATTCCCAAAGTAAAGAACCTGCTTGGAACATAGTAGGTGCTTAATATTTGTTGAATGACTGAATCTCTCTGATCTTCAGTTTTTTCCTTTGTAAAATGAGGGTAATATTAGATACCAGGCAGTGAGTTTTTCAAGATTAAAGATGTGTTTAGGCTGGGCACAGAGGCTCATGCCTGTTTAAAAAAAAAAAAAAAAGATGTGTTTAGTGCATTGTCAGTGACCAGGAAAAGGCAGTATTTACTACTTGGCAGAAAATAAAATTTTGAGATAATTCGAATTTTTCTTTCTCACCATTTTTGTTGATTCCTAAGGGGAAGGGCTTAGAATTTTTAAAAAATCAATACATTTCAGCTTGTATCACAGAACAAGGGCTGATTTCCCAATATCTAAAAAACTTGTACAAATAGATACAGAAAAGGCCAACAACCCCATTGAAAATAGGCAAGGGAACATTCACAGAAAAGGAAATACAAAGAGCATTCAAATACGCTAAACCTCACTTAAAATAAGAGAAATGCAAATTAAATCTACACTGAAATACCATTTTTCACTTAACACACTGACAAAGATCAATTTTACTAGATAGCGCCAAATTGTCTTACATGGGGGGTGTACCAGATTCCTATGCAAGGCAATTTGGCACTAGCTAGCAAAATTACAAATGTATACATCTTTCCACCTAGCAATCCCATGTCTAGGAGTTACTCTACAGATATACTCACACATGTGACAGAACTTATGTAATAAAGGTATCTACTGCATCATTGTTTGCAATAGCAAAAGACCGGAAGCAACCAAAATATTAACAACAGGCAATGGATTAAATAAATTATGGTACAGTCATATAATGCAACACTATGAAGTTATAAAAAATTAAAATACTTTAAAATATAAATGTATTTAACCCCTATGTTAGACCAAGATCCCCAAATTGGATAAAAAAGATGCCCAGCTATAGATGTTTATCAAAGAAATACCTGTGAAGTAATGACACAGAAAAGATGACTGAAGAGGAATGCAGATGTTTATTTCATTTTACAAATACAGATGGAGTGCTTATTATGATGTTAAAAGTGCTTTAAAAACAGTAGTTTAATCTTCGTTACAACTCTATGAGATAGGTAGTAACTATCCCCATTTTATGGATGAGAAAACTGTTATAACTTACCTGAGGTTACACATCCAGAAAGCGTTAGAGCTGGCATTTGAACCCAGGCAGCCTGACTTCAGCCTCCATGCTCTTAACGTTGCTCTCTACTGCCTCTCAATTTAGCTGGCAATATAGAGAATATAATGATATTAAAATCTGACAAGACAGCCGGTGTGGTGACTCACACCTTAATCCTAGCACTCTAGGAGGCTGAGGCGGGAAGATCCCTTGGTAAGGATCTTATAGCTTATAGTCCCAGCTACTTGGGAGGTTGAGGCGGGAGGATTGCTTGAGTCCAGGAGTTGGAGGTTGCAGTGAGCTATGATGATGCCACTGCACGGTAGCCCCCACAACAGAGAGAGACTGTGTCTCAAAAAATAAATAAATAAATAAATAAAATTTAAAAAATAAAATTTGACAAAACTTTCAAAGATAAAGAATTAGAGGCATACCTAAGAGATACCACGTGTTCGGTTCTAGATCACCACAATAAAGTGAATATTGCAATAAAGTGAGTTAAACAAATTTTTTGGTTTCCCAACACATATATGTTTACATCTGAGGTCCCCAACTCCCAGACCAAGGCCTATTAGGAACCTGGCGGCGAATCACTGCCTGAGCTCCACTTCCACCTTTCCCCCCACATCTGTGGAACAATTAATTGTCTTCCATGAAACTTAGGAACCAGGTTGCACAGCAGGAGGTGAGCAGCAGGTGAGTGAAGCTTCATCTGTATTTATGGCCACTCCCTATCCCTGGCATCACCCGCCTGAACTCTGCCTCCCCCCCTTGGAAAAATTGTCTTCCATGAAACTGGTCCCTGGTGCCAAAAAGGATGGGGACCACTGGTTTACACCATACTGTAGTCTATTAAGTGTACAATAGCATTACGTCTAAAGTGCTGGGATTACAGGTGTGAGCCACCACACCCAGCCCTGCATTCATATATTTACTGCAGCACAGTTCACAATCATAAAGATATGGAATCAATGTAAGTCAATGAGTGGATAAAGAAAACGTGGTGTGTGTGTATATGTGTGTGTGTGTGTGTGTATATCATGGAGTACTACTCAGCCACAGGAAAGAATGAAATAATGTCTTTTGCAGCAACTTGGATGGAACTGGAGGCCATTATCCTAAGTGAAGTAACTCAGGAACAGAAAAATAAATACCGAATATTCTCACTTATAAGTGGGAGCTAAGCTATGGCTACACAAGGACACACAGAGTGGTATAGTGGACATGGGAGACTCAAAAAGGGGGAGGGAGGAAGTGATGAAAAATTACCTATTGGGTACAATGTACACTATTCTGGTGATGGGTACACTAAAAGCCCAGACTTCACCACTATACAATATATAAACATAACGGAATTCAACTTCTACCCCCTAAATCTATTGAAATAAAAAAAATACTCTGTTGCTAAAAAATGAACAATCATCTGAATCTTCAGGGAGTCTTATGCAATCTTTTTGCTGGTAGAGGGTCTGGCCTTGATGTTGACTGTTGCTGACTGATCTGGTGGTGGTTGCTGCAGGTTGGGGTGGCTGTGGTAATTTCTTAAAATAAGACAATAATGAAGTTTGCCAAATTGATTGACTCTTCCTTTCACGAAAGATTTCTCTGTAGCACGCGATGCTGTTTGATACCATTTTACCCACAGAACTTCTTTCAAAACTGGGATCCATTGTTTCAAACCCTGCTGCTGCTTTATCAACTAAGTTTATGTAATATTCTAAATCCTTTGTTGTCATTTCCACAATGTACACAGCATCTTCACCAGGAGTAGATTCCATCTCAAGAAATCACTTTCTTTGCTCATCCATAACAAGCAACTCCTCATCTGTTCAAATTTTATCACGAGATTGCAGCAATTCAGTCGCGTCTTCAGGCTCTACTTCTACTTCTAGTTCTCTTGCTATTTCCACCACATATGCAGTTCCTTCCTCCACTGAAGTCTTGAACTGCTCAAAGTCATCCATGAGGGTTGGAATCAGCTTCTTCCAAACTCCGGTTCCTGTTGATATTTTGACCTCCTCCCATGAATCACACATGTTCCTAATGGCATGTAGAAGTGAATCCTTTCCAGAAGGTTTTCAATTTATCTTGCCCAGATCCATCAGAGGAATCTATGGCAGCTATAGCCTTATGAAATTTGTTTCTTAAATAATAAGACTCAGAAGTCAAAATTGCTCCTTGATCTATGCACTGCAGAATGGATGTTGTGTTAGCAGGCAGGAAAATAACATTCATCTCCTTGTACACCGCCATCAGAGCTCTTGGGTGACTAGGTGCAGTGTAGATGAGCAGTTATATATTTTGTTTTGTTTCCAACAGTTGTCTGAGTGCAGAATAGTAATATTTTGAAAGCAATCTTTGTCTGAGCAGTAAAGTCTCAACAGTGGGCTTAAAATGTTCAGTAAACCATGCTGTAAATAGATGTGCTGTCATTGAGGCTTTGTTGTTCCATTTATAGAGCACGGGCAAAATAGATTTAGCATAATTCTTAAGGGCCCTAGGATTTTTGGAATGGTGAAAGAGTACTGGCTTCAACTTAGTTACCAGCTGCGTTATCTCCTAACAAGACAGTCAGCCTGTCCCTTGAAGCTTTGAAGCCGGGCACTAACTTCTCTCTAGCTATGAAAGTCCTAGATGGCATCTTCTTCCAACAGAAGACTGTTTCATCTACACTGAAAACCTGTCATTTAGTGCAGCCACCTTCATCGATTATCTCACCTATATCTTCTGGATAACTTGCTGTAGCTTCTCCATCAGCACGTGCTGCTTCACCTTGCACTTTTATGTTATGGAAATGGTTTCTTTCCTTCCACCTTATGAACCAACCTCTGCTACCTTCAAACTTTTCTTCTGCAGTTTCCTCTCCTCTCTTAGTCTTCACAGAATTGAAGAGAGGGACTTGCTTTGGCTTAAGGGAATGTTGTAGCTAGTTGATCTTCTATCCAGACCACTAAAGCTTTCTCCATATCATCAATAAGGCTGTTTTGCTTTCTTATGATTTGTGTGTTCACTGGACTAGCACTTTTAATTTCCTTCAAGAACTTTTCCTTTGCATTCACAACTTGGTTAACTGTTTGGCTCAAGAGGCCTAGCTTTTGGCTTATCTCAGCTTCCAACCTTCCCTCCTCACTAAGCTTAATCACACTTGGCTTTTTTTTTTTTTTAAATAAATAGATAGGGTCTCACTTTGTCACCCAGGCTGGAGTGCAGTGGCATCATCATAGCTCACTGGAGCCTCAAACTCCTGGCTTCAGGCAATCCTCCTGCCTCAGCCTCCCAAGTACCTGGGACTACAGGCATGCACCACCACACCTGGCTAATTTTTTTCTTTTTTAGAGATGGGGTCTCACTATGTTGCCCAGGCTGATCTCAAACTCTTGGCCTCAAGTGGTCTTCCTACCTCAGCCTCCCAAAGTGCTAGAATTATAGGCATGAGCCACCGTGCCTGGCCCTGGCTTTTGATTTAAAGTGAGAGATGTGTGATTCTTCTTTTTACTTGAAAACTTAGAGGCCACTTAAGGGTTTTTAATTGGCCTAGTTTCAATATTGTTGTTTCTCAGGGAATTGGGAGGCCCAAGGAGAGGAAGAAAGAAGGGGGAACATCCAGTGAGCGGAGCAGTCAGAATATACACATATACCAATTAAGTTCACCATTTTATATGGGTGCAGTTCATGCTGCCCAAAACAATTACAATAGTAACATCAAAGATCACTGATCACAGATCACCATAACAGACGTAATAATAATGAAAAAGTTTGAAATATTTCAAGAATTACCCAAATGCAACACAGAGACACAAAGTCAGCATACACTGCTGGAAAATGGTGCCAATACACTTGCTTGACACAGGGTTGCCACAAACCTTCAATTTGTAAAAAAACACAAATCTGGGAAGTGCAATAAAATTAGGTATGTCTGTATTAGAGATACAGGTGTCATTGCTTGATGATAAAAGAAACAATACACCAGGAACTATAATAACCTAGTATTTACATGAATTTAACAACATAGCCTCAAAATATTTAAGGCAGACATTGACAGATATAGAGGGAAGAATATACAAATATAGCGGGACATTCTAACTTACTTTTTCCCAAAACTGATAGATGGAACAAAAATAAAACAAAATTAGCAACATACAGAATATTAAAAAATATAACTAACAAATTTCATCTGATATACATACACAAAATCCTAAAACAATTATAAAATAAATCTTATTTCAAGCACACATGGAACATTATAAAAATTGGCTTATACTAGGTCATTAAAGTGTCAACCAATGCCAAAGAATCAACATCATACAGAACATATACTATGACCACAATATAATGAAGTTAGAAATCAATAACAAAAAGATAATTTTTTTAAGGAGTAAAACAGGGCTGGGCACGGTGGCTCATGTCTGTAATCCTGGCACTTTGAGAGGCCAAGATGGGAGGATTGCTTGAGGTCAGGAGTGCTAGACCAACTTGAGCAACACAGCGAGACCTTGTGTCTATACACAAAAAATTAGAAAAATTAGTCAAGTGTGAAAATTGGCTGGGGTGTGGTGGTGTGTGCCTGTAGTCCTAGCTACTCGGGAGCCTGAAGCCGGAGGACTGCTTGAGCCCAGAAGTTTGAGGTTGCAGTGAGCTATAATGATGCTATTGCACTCCAGCCCAGGCAACAGAGTGAGACCCTGTCTCCAAAAAAAAAAAGAAGAATAAAACAGATCAAACAAAATGCACACCTCTAGAAATTTAAAACCACAGTTCTAAATAATTCATGATAGCAGAATAAAACAATGAAAATGGTTAATATATTTAAAGCTGCAACAATGAAAAACCACATATCAAAAGCTGAGGTTCATTTTTAAAAGTTGTGAAATTCAGCTAATGTACTAGAGGAAAATGTATATCCTTAACTCTATAAGCTATGTTAGAAAATAAGAAAGATTGAAAATGAATCAGCTATTCCTTATGAACAATCTGTGGGGCAAAAAAAAAAAAGATAATGAATCAGCTAAGTGTGTTCAACTTGAGAAGAAAATGAACAAAAGATTAAACCCAAAGCTTGTAGATGGTCAGGTATAACCAATAAGAGAAATTAATGAAAGAGAAAGGAAAATGTAGAATCCTGCAAGTCAATGGGGAAACAACAAAGACAATTAACTCAACAGAAAAACCCACAAGGAGGCCAGGTGCAGTGGCTCAAGTCTAACCCCAGTACTTTGGGAGCCGAGGCAGGAGGATCACTTGAGGCCAGGAGTTCAAGACCAGCCTGGGCAACATAGGGAGACTCCCGTCTCTACAAAAAATTAAAAAAATTAGCCGGGCATGGTGGCACACACCTGTAGTCCTAGCTACTTGGGGAAGGTGAGGCAGGGGGATCACTTTAGTCCAGGAGTTTGAGGTTGCAGGGAGCCATGATCGCACCACTGCACTCCAGCCTAGGCAACAGAGTGAGACCCTGTCTCAAAACAAACAAAAAATTTATATTTTTATATATATATGCATAATAACTTCTGATTAGTTTGCAAGAACTGATAAACATCAAGGAAGATAGAAATTTATTAGCCTAATTTAAATTTCAATAAAAGCCTTGGTGGACGGGATTTAATAATGACTATCTAGTTTTGTTAGGTGCAATGATGCAGATTTTTAATAACGGAGAATATTCATAAAAGTAGACAGACTATTATAATAAACCTGTGTGTCCATCATCCAGTCCCGTTCTTATCTTCATTCATTGAAGAATCATCTGCAGTCATGAGTCAAGCATTGAAATAAATAGAACTTAAAACCAGACCTTTGAATGGTTGTTATACACAGTGTTAAACCAAAAATTTAAAAAGTAATGAATACTACTAAACTGTATACTTAATGGTTAAGATGGTAAATTTTATATTTTACCACAATTAAAAATAAATTAATGGGGGAGGAATAATGAAGTATCTTCAACCACATTATTTATTTATTTATTCCTTTTGTTTGAGAGACAGGGTTTCACTCACCCAGCCTGGAGTGCAGTGGTGTAATCATAGCTCTCTGTAGCCTCTAACTCCTGCCTCGACCTCTCAAAGCACAATGATTACAGGTGGGAGCCACCTCACCCGGCCAACTAACATTTTTTACTGTGGATTTTTGGTACCACAAATAAGTAAATAAATATTTGTAATATATTATTTACTTCACTTTTTAGTTACCCTTTTTATAGTTCTCTTTTTGTATGTCTTATGACAGACATACTAATTTGGCACAGCATTTCATATAAATAATTCATAAGTAGCTACATATTCTTACATTAGGGGTGCATGCTGAAAATATTTTTACTGCTAAGAGCATGTGGCAAAAATATTAATATGTGTTTGATGCTCACTGTTCTAAAGAAACTTTCCTATAGGTGGGCAAGGAGACTATATAAGAATGTGAACTGAAGCACTGTTTGGAAAACTGGGAAATAACCTAAATGTCCATCAACAGAGGAGTGGATCAATTGAGGTATATTCAAGCAATGGAATACTATACAGTGGTTTCAGCAAATGGATAAGAACTACATGTACCAACAGGGGTAAATATTTGAAACAATCTTAAGTGAAAAAAAGCACATCAGAATGAAAAGTACAACAAGCAAAATGATGTGATACATTGTTTATGAATACATACATATGTTGTAACATGTATTACATGTGTAGTAATATGCACTGTGTTTAAAAACATTCAAGAGGAAGATAAACACTAAATTCAGGAATAGTGGTTACCTCTGAGAAGGGAGGGAAGAAAATGAGATTGAAGGATGGGCTTCAAATAGGCTTTATTTCTTTTAAAAAAAAGATGCAAAGTAAATAAATATGACAAATAGCTCAAAACTAGTCTCCCTGAGTTCTCCACAGTGACAACCATCCTCACATCCCTTGTGTATCTTTCCAGAGATATTCCATACACATGCAAGGACACATATGTATATGTATTCCCCCACCTCACCTTCTTTTTAAACACTAATGGTAGCAAACATTACACACTATTCTAATCTTCACTTTTTTCTTTAACAATATATCTTGATTTTTGTTACATGTCAGTACATAAAGAGCTTCTCTGTTCCTTTTTACAGCTGTACAATACTTCTTTGTGTGGCTACACAAGACTTTTTTTGAGCCAGTCACCTATATATAGAACGTAGACTATTTCTGTCCTTTTACTACAAAAAGCTTCACTGCAATGAATATCCTTATAAATGTGTCATTCTGCAAACAGGTATTATATAATAAATTCCCAGAAGTAGAAATGCTGGGTCTTTTCAAACAGACCTCCAACAAGATTATATCGATTTACTTCCTGCTCCAACATTTTTCTGTGCCCATTACCTAATCAGAGGTCAACACAGTATATTCAGTATATTATCAGATTTTTTGATTTGAGAAGTAAATAGGTAGTTCCCCGTGATTTTAATTTGCATATTTTAATTTCATAAGCTGTTTGTCATTAGTCCATTTGTATGAATTTTTTTAACTAATTGTTGCTTTTGTAATAAAATAGCCAATGAGGATATTCTTAAAATTTAGGGTCTAGAGAGCCTTCAGTCAGTTTTGTGAGAAGCTTGTTGATGCCTTCAAAAAACCTTTGTGCATTTTACCAACATCATTACTGGGGGAAACTGGGTGAGGGTGTGCAGGATTCTATGTACTATCTTTGAAGCTTCTTGTGAGTCTATAAATATTTCTAAAAAACAAACACAAGTTTGGGATACTATTCTGGTATGGGACTCTGCATTGACCTCAAACTATGATCCTTAAGCCATGACGGCACCCAAGTCTGTGAACTGACAAGCCCCACCTACAAGACAGCCACTGGATTAGAAGGAACATCTGAGGACTTGAAAAAGAGGCAAGCTTTGGAGGCTGACTCTGGCCTCTGACTCCATTAGTGTCACATCCTAACTCAGTGAGCACATGGAAACCATGGAACTAAAATTCACATTCTCCTGTATTTCTACATTAGTATTTGTGACATTCATTTGGTGTCCATTCATTTACATTATCTCAATACTAATAAGGGTAGAGAACTCTCTGAGGAGGCCCTTTGCAAGGCATAAAAGCCCATTTCCTTCTTTTGTTGTTGTCATCTCCTGAATTTCTTCTTTTTGAACCCTGTTGCTCAAGCCATACATGACTCTCTGGATGCCTCCTAACAAACCTTTGCAAACACGGTTCCCTGCATGTGGATCTACCCCTTTTTTCTTTCCAGTCCCTTTACCTAAAGAACTTTTATTCATTCTTCAAGAAAGTTCAAGCATCATCTCCACTGGGAAGGCTTGCTGGATTCCCCATGCCCCTCCCCCCACCATCTTCCAACACCACTCCAACAGGTAAAGTTAACCTAATCTTCCAGGCACCCTACTGCAAACGCCATTAGACAAAGATCCATTAAAACATTTATTTATTCTTCAGATAATACCTTTATGCAAAAAACAAAAAAATATTTATTTCTCTCACTATATTGCCATTATTTGTTTAAACTGTCTGTTCCCACTGGACACAGAGATTTGGTGACATTCATTTTTGTATTTTCAGTGCCTAGCAACAATGCCATGCTGTAGGTACTCGATATTTGGTGAAAGAAGAAGTTAGGCCATGGCCCTGCCAGTCTCCTCTGCACTTCAGGCAAAGCCAACCCAAGTTCTTAGGTAACTGATTCCAACCCAGGGCCAGGTGTTTTGCAGAGTCAGCTGAGGCTCTGGCAGCTCTATCAGATGAGCTCTTGCCTCTGGTCAGGCTCCCTCTTGCTGTGTGACTCTGTATCTGTATCTTTATCTTTAAAATGTGGACAATAAAAGCATTTCCTCACAGGATTGTAGGGAGGATTACAAGATATGATGCATGTAAAGCTCAGCACAGTGCCTGGCAGAGGGTAAAGTAGGCGTTGAATCAATGACTGAATAAAAGAAATGACTTGAGGTTGTCTGTCATTTATTGAGCGCCTACAATGTGTTCTGTACTGCGGTAAGTACAAAATGGTAAGCGCAGAGAAGCAACCACAGCATACCGCACAGTTCTTAACACAGATTGCAGGGCATTAGAGAAAGTTTTCCGGAACTTGAGTTTTGATGGCGGAGGGCTTGGAAAGGCGAAGGTGGTAGCAAGTCTGCAGCGACGATGGGTATTCCGGGCAGAGACAGCAGGCTCCTGCTGGGAAGGTGTGTAGGAGTGGGTGGTGTAGTACCCCACGAGTGCGCGGGGAAGAGCAGCTGGGTCAGGCGGCCCGAAGCGCTGGAATCGAGGCTGAGTCCCAGTCCTGTTTAGTTATTAGCCGCGTGACTTTGCCTAAGTTACTGAAGCTCTCTCAACTTCCCCAACTGTAAAAATAGTCTGTTAAGAATACTCACCTGCCAAGGAGTCTGTGAGAGCACGTGACCACGCTTACGCGAAGACGCTTTATTTAGAAGATGTAACACGCCCAAACTGGTCACCACAGGTCGACTGGGCTCTACGCCCGACACGCAGAGGTGTGCAGGGGCATGGGCTCCCTCTTCGGGCATGCGCGGTGGGTCCGTGGCGCGGCCCGTCAGGCACTGCGGTAGGCGCCCCAGGAGCTAGCAGGACCCTGACCCCAAGATGGCGGCGCCCAGCGAAGTGGCCGCGGCTGCGGCCGCCTCTGGCGATGGCGGAAGCGGCGGCTTTGGGTCGTGGCTAGACGGTCGATTGGAGGCGCTGGGAGTGGACCGAGCCGTTTACGGCGCCTACATCCTGGGTGTCCTGCAGGAAGAGGAGGAAGAAGAAAAGCTGGACGCTCTACAGGGTATCCTCTCTGCTTTCTTGGTGAGTAGCCCGGACACATTCCTTCAGCCTCAGGCCGGCATCTGGGGACTCGTCAGTATTTAGCACCCCTCTTCTCCTACCCGTTGTCTCAGAGTCTCAGTGTCTCATCTGGGAGAGGTATAACCGTATCTGAGCTCTGGGCCGGGGGGGAAGGAGGTTGCTCCCCAGCCAGGTTTTGGGCAGCCTGAAGGTATATAGAGAGGAATGGCTTTTTCTTATTCTTGGGGACAAGGCCTTCTAATATGCCTGTGGGTGAGCTAAGGAATGTTCTTCTGAAGGCGTTGAAATGTCAAAATGGGAGTTTTATCATAAATATCTAACGACAACTCCATTCCCATCTGTTTACAATGTTCAGAGTGGGAAATAAAATGTTTTTGGGATGTCTGTGCCCATTAGGAGGCAGTTCCCAGGGCTGTCCAATGGCAAAAACCTTCAGGAAGTACCCTCTTGATTCCTGCTTTTGAGTGGAGTCCAGAAAAGGTAAGCTGGTGTTAGGGGTCTTTTCATGCCTAGGCGGAACTGGAGCAAATGTGCTTGATCCGTTACAGTATTTGGAAATGCAGTAATCATTGGTGTGTCTGGTGGAGGGAGGGGGTGGGGATGAGAGAGATCAGAACTTTAAAGAAGAGAGATAAACTTGGTACTTAGCTTCTTAAAAGCAGATTCAAGAATTCAGAAATGTGTACTTTAAGCTGTTTATGTAGTAAGTCACCCAGATGTCCACTTTTTCAACCTGATCATTTCTGTTGTCTTTAACTCCACTTTATCCACCCCCAATACACACACTTATTAGATTGGTTATTATAGATTAAATTGGTTACAAATGCTGCCTGTGGCTATCCAACAAATTGTTTCCTTTTAAATACAAGCTCAAAAATAAAATTTAGTTGCATCACCACTAAATACTGTACAAGCTAGAGTTGGCTCTGCATTCGTGGTTTAGAGGAGATCCTGGAAACCAGACTGCTACTGTGAGAGCCACCTGTCCATCAAGGGCTTTATCCTCTGGCATCTATCATAATGAACAGGTTTGGAAAATGGGTTCATTTGTTATTCTTAAAACCAATTTTCAGGAACTATTAAAGAGGATCAAAAGGTACTATGGGCTGTGAGAGATGGCTCACACCTGTAATCCCAGCACTTTAGGAGGCTGAGGTGAGAGGATCACTTGAGGACACGAGTTCAAGGGCAACATAGCAAGAGCTAGCCTCTACAAAAAAAAAAAAAAAAAAAAATTAGCCAAGTGTGGTGGTGCACTCCTGTAGTCCCAGCTACTCAGGAGGCTGAAGTGGAAGGATCCTTTGAGCCCAGGAGTTTGAGGTTACAGTGAGCTATGATTGTGCTACTGCACTTCAGCCTGGGCAACAGAGCAAGACCCTATCTCTAAAGAACAAAAAAGGTACTATGAATATATCTAGATATAAATATACATATACATACATTTTTTTTAAAAGAGTAGAGAAGGGTAGAAGGCAGAAAACATTTTTTTAAATCCAAAAGTATTTTGTGAAGGCAGAATGGATGCTAGGAAAAAGTCATTTACACTTGGTGGAAGTGCAGTTCATTGATTGGGCACATGGTTGAAATATAATACTAGTGAAGCTGTCCCAGATCCTTCTGGCAAGAACCTCTTTGAGTTCCAGAGCCTGCTCTGGAGAGATTGGCCTATAAATGGGAAAACCTTAACACAACTTGTGAGGCAGCTCAGAAGTTCAGTGGAAATACAATACAGTGGAATAAATTCTTTTCTTGGACCCTGACTTTATAGATTGTAGGGGGAAAGAGTAGGAGGCAAGCAATTAAAGTCAGTTTTTATTTCCAGCTGGGAGGTTTGTAAAGACTCCATGAAGAAGTTGTTAAAATAACTTCGATACTTCTTAGTACCAGCTCCTTGACCAGTCCTTTTCATGGTGTCATTATTTGGAGCTATGTGTCTGTTGATAAAGGCAGACATAAGTTTGCCATAGACTGTTAACAGTCTCTTGGTAGATAGGAGAGACAAAGTTCTAGAAATAGATTTGATGCTTTTTATCTGCCTCTTGTCACATAAATTGCAGAAGACAAAATCATTTTTAAGGTTGGCTTTCCCCCTTTTGCCCAATTCACATACCATGTTTAATTTTTTTATAGTTTTCCCAACCCCTTCTATGTAGAAACTGACTTTGGGAAGTATTGGCCAGGAATTATATGGTGAGGCAAAGGTCCTGTCCATGAAACAACTGAGGAGCATCTTTGCAGAGCAACAAGCGTCAATGAATATGGTATACATTAAACAAATAGTTCAAAGTGCTGCTTCCTTTTTGTTAGTCTGGCTGCATATAGTGTCAGGAGCCCCTGACTGTTGTACCAAATCCCTTTCTAGGAAAAACAAAAAAGCACAGGCAAATCAGTCACCACATTGGGATAGGATTCAATATGAGGAATTAAGTTTGTTAGCAACAATTGAAGTAAGATTCAAGAATAGTGGTATATAGTCAGGAGCAAATAACAGTAAACGAAAGCTTTCTACCATCCTTCTCTTTATTCCTTTCAGTAGTACTTGCAGTGGTTGGTGGATTGATTCATCAAATTTTTATTGATGGATTACTGTATACCAAGCACTGCCCTAAGTGCTTGGAGTACCTCAAGGAACAAAACAGGCAGAAACTCCTGTCCTCTTGGGGTTACATTCTAGCAGGGAAAAACATCAGTAAATTATATAGTATGTTACAAAGTGATAAGTGCTGGGGGAAAGGAGCATTGTAAGAGGATCAGGAGTGAAGTGGAAGGGTAGGTTGCAATTTTGAGTGTGGTGAGGTGTTATATTTTATGGCAGCTGTTTATATACCAGCCTTCTAAATTGTGTCTTGAGGCCAGGCACTGTTTTTCATTCATGTCTTAGCTCTCATCTTAGTGCCTTGAACATAGCAGGTACCTTCTGGATGAATACATGAAGGAATGGATAAATGAACTACTTTAGTTTGGTGAGGAGACTGGGGGAATAAACCATTTTGTCCTTCAAGAGCACCCTTTCTCTTTTGCCTCTCCACTCCTTTCTTTATACCTTTTTTTTTTTCCCTGTGGGGCATTTTCCAGTTGTTACTAGAAAACCTGTTAGACAAATTCTAAAGGAGCCGTGACACTTTCCTGTCGTTTTTTTTCTCTCTTCCTTTGCTTTCCTTGCTGGGGGTGGGAGGCTCCATGAACTATTAGAACTCTGAACCGAAGAAGTTCTGTGTGTTTAGCACATATGCTAAAAGGATGCAGGGTAGAAGGAGGATTTCTTTGTTGGGTACAAAATAAGGATAGCCACAGTAAGTCTGTGTTCTGACTTTACATTTTTCTTTGGGAGATGGTACCATATAATGGTTAAGAACATGGATTCTGAGCTGGACTGCTTGGGTTCAAATCCTTTTTAATCCATTATTATTTATATGACTTTGGGCATGTTAACTAACCTCTGTGCTTTGGTTTCTCACTAAAATCATGGGAAGGTGTGAAGATCAGAAAGTTAGGAAACTTGGTTACACATCTGGGATTTGAACTTAAGCATGTCTGACACCAAAGCCAACATCACTTTTGTTATACCATGTTGAGGATGGAGATGGGTTGGTATGCAGAATATGTATACTTAAAATGGATAGAGCGGTGGTTGGATAGGAGACCGTCTACTCATGTATCTCCTTTTTTTTTTTTTTTGAGACAGAGTCTTGCTCTGTCACCCCATCTAGAGTGCAGTGGCGAATCATAGCTCACTGCAACCTCAAATTCCTGGGCTCAAGCAATCCTCCTGCTTCAGCCTCCTGAGTAGCTGGGACTGCAGGTGTACACCACTACACCCGGCTGATTTTTTTCTATTTTTAGTATAGATGGGTACTTGCTCTTGCTTAGGCTGGTCTCAAACTCCAGGCCTCATGTGATCCTCCCCCCTCAGCCTCCCAGAGTGCTAGGGTTACAGGCGTGAGCCACCGAGCCTGGCCAGTGTATCTCATCTTTATGATGTTTCAGCAAGCTCATGATATGTTCCAGGATGAAAGTTGATAAACTTTGGAGAATATTCTGAATTGACTATATCAGCCAAGGAAGATTTCACAGAGGAGAATTTTCACTTAGGCAACAGCTTTTTGCTCCAAAAGAATGGGGTTAGGGTGGGGAAAAGGGAGATGATGAAAGGGTACAAAATTTTACACTGGAGGAATACGCTTTAGTGATCTGTTGCACGGGACGGTGACTATAATAAATAATACTAGCACTTTGGGAAGTTGGGATGGAAGGTTTGCTTGAAGCCAGGAGTTCGAGATCAGCCTGGGCAACATAGTGAGACCCCATTTCTCAAAAACCATTACCTGGGCATGGTAGCATGTGCCTGTACTCCTCACTACTTGAGAAACTGAGGCAGGAGGATCACTTGAGCCCAGGAGTTCGAGGTTACAGTGAGCTATGATTGTGCCACTGTACTTCAGCCTGAGTGACAGAACGACACCCTATCTTTAAATAAATAAATAGGCCAGGCATGATGGCTCACGCTTGTAAATCCAGCACTTAGGGAGGCCAAGGCGGGAGGATCACTTGAGATTGGGAGTTTGAGACCAGCCTGTGCAACAAAGTGAGACCCCCATCTCTACAAAAAATTTTAAAAATAGCCAGGCATGGTGGTATGCACCTATAGTCCCCTTGGGAGGCTGAGGCAGGAGGATTGCTTGAGCCCAGGAGTTCGAGGCTGCAGTGAGCTATGATTGGGCCACTGTACTCCAGCCTGGGCAACAGAGTGAGACCTTATCTCAAGAAATAATGATAATAATAATAAAAAATATGCATTGTATGTTTGAAAATTGCTAGAAGAGTAGATTTTAAATGTTTCATCACAAAAAAATGATGTGAGTATGTGAGGTAATAGATTTGCTAACTAGCTTGATTTAATCATCCCGGAATATAAAGATATATCAAACATCACAGAGTATCCTATATATTTATAATATATGCAATTATTATTTGTCAATTAAAAATAAAATGAATAAAATATTTTAAGAGAGAATGAGGAGGATTGCCCTGAGTTGGTGGGAATCTTTTCCCCTGGAGCTTGCCAGGGTGGAGTAGGTGCTCTCCCTAGGAGGTGTGGTTTCTGGGACACACACACAGGATTACTTCTCTCGCCAGAGCCTCAGAAGTGACACATACTCTATTCTGTGACTCCCAAACCCTTCCCATGATTTCGCAGCTGTGTCCTCTGCATAGGCTTTTTTAAAGTTGCTATTGTTTTGGAGTCCTCTCTCAGGAAATTAACTGTTCTACTTTTCTAACTAGGAAGAAGATTCCCTCCTTAATATCTGCAAGGAGATTGTGGAACGATGGTCGGAAACTCAGAATGTTGTCACCAAAGTGAAAAAAGAAGGTAGGGTTGGAGTTTTTAATGTCTAATCTCCAGGGTGTTTTCCAACAGCCTTTACTGTATAGCTGTTAGGGAGAGATTTTTTCATTTTCCCCTTTGGATGCTCATTTTCCCTAAGATAATTTACACCGGCAAACACCCTGCAGCCTACTTTAGCTTTCTAGTGAGCATTGCTTTCTTTTTCTCCTTTTGCATTTTTCCATTTCAGCTGAGCACAGTTATCTTCATTGTGGTTTTTACTTTTTTTGTTCTCCATCCTCTTTCCACTGCATTGCAGATATAGGGGCAACTGTATTTTTCCCACCTCCTGCCTTTTTCATATTCTCATTTTGTAACACAAATTATGGTTGGTATTTTGCTTTATTCAGCCAAACCCTTCACCGTTTAAAATGAAAGAGAAATGGGCTAATACACTCACCATTAGGATGGTAAATTAGCTGCAGAAAACTCAAATCATAAAAGCTGAACTTGGAAAGATTCCACACTCTCTACACTGTGGGTTCTCAGTCTTGACTGAATATTGGAAACACTCGACATACTTGGCTTGGAGCCCAGGCATTGGTATTTTTTAAAAGCTCCCTTAGATAATTCTGATGTGCAGCCTGGCATGAGAACTTCTACTTTATATGATTGCTTCCTTTCCTTGAGATTGGAGAACTTAATAGTTGATTTTATTTTAAACTATGGCAAAATATTCTTAATCTAAGAATTTTACCTGGCATAATCATAAACATGAAAGGAACTAGCTTAAGTTGATTCTACATTCCTGCTTAGGTTTTTGGGATGAGAGGGAAGAAAGTTACATGTTTGGAGGCTTAATTTTCTCTAGTTCAAATGCAGTGCTTTTCACTTTTTTTCTTTTTTTTTTTTTTGAGACCGAGTTTCGCTCTGTCGCCCAGGCTAGACTGCAGTGGTATCATAGCTCACTGCGGCCTCAAACTCCTGGGCTCAAGCGATCCCCCTGCCTCAGCCTCCCGAGTAGGTGGGACTACAGGCACGCGCCACCACACCTGGCTAATTTTTTCTTTTTTTTAGTAGAGATGGGGTCTCACTTTTGCTCAGGCAGGTCTTGAACTCCTGAGCTCAAGCAATCCTCCCACCTCAGCCTCCCAGAGTGCTAGGATTACAGGCATGAGCCACCGCACCCAGCCCACCCATTTTTTTAAAGTAGCAGAATTTTAATAGATATTAATAAAACAAGTAAAATCAGGGCTTCTCTGACTGAAGATAGATACAAAGCTTGGCCTGCATGGCCTTTCCTTGCCTTTCTCACTGGCTCCTGAGGCATGTCCTGTGATCTGCAGGGCTTTAAGGAGGCAGCAGATTCCAATGTCTTTAGTACAAGTGCTGCCTGGGTGGACTAGTGGTTCAGTGAGTTTGTTTTCTCTCATACAGTCTTCTTGTTCCTTCTTTCCACCATCTCCCAGATGAAGTACAGGCCATTGCGACCCTAATTGAGAAGCAGGCACAGATTGTGGTGAAGCCCAGAATGGTGTCAGAAGAGGAGAAGCAGAGAAAAGCTGCCCTCCTGGCCCAGTATGCTGATGTGACAGATGAAGAGGAATATCCTTTCTGGAGTCTCAGCACCATTTCTGAGGCTCAAGCCAGAAATGTTTGCTGGTTTACAGTGACCTTTGGGAAGTTGCCAGTTCTCTATAGCTTAATTTTCCCTTCTAAAGCGGCAGTAATTTATGGCCCTTTTGGGTATGAGGAATGATATTGGAATAGTTGATACTAGACTTGTATTTTTCAACACATAATCAGTATATTCCTAAAAACTTCAGTGTAAAACAAATGATGCTTTAATGGACCAATTACATTGTGCTTTCAGAAAATAAGATATAGCTGTGATTCCTTATATTTGTATAACACTTTTTGTTCCCTTTTTTTTTTTTTTTTAAGAGACAGGGTCTCACTCTGTTGCCTAGTCTGGCGTACAGTGGCATAATCATAGCTCACTATAGCTTCGAACTTCTGGGCTCAAGCAATCCTCCTGCCTCAACCTCCTGAGTAGCTGAGACTACAAGTGCACACCACTATGCCTGGCTAATTTTTTTTTTTTTTGGTAGAGACAGAGTCTCCCTATGTTGTTCGGGCTGGTCTCAAACTTCTGGCCTCAAGTGGTCCTCCCACCTTGGCCTCTCAGAGTGCTGGGATTACAGGCGTGAGCCACTGTGCCCAGCCTATATAACACGTTTTAATGCAGTGTAGTATCACATGTGTAATCCATCTTCATGTTCTTTTCCTGCCATTAAGGAAACTGGAGCACTAAGCGATGATTGGGTGATCAGAGGCAGTCAGAGAATTAGTGGCAAAACCAGGACTATAACCTGGATATTTTGGGATGAAGGATTCCCTAAAATTGGAGCAGTTTCATTTGAATCTTTTCTTTTTTACGTGACCACGTGGTTAAAAGTAAGGCTGAACCTCCAAGCAATACCAGAGTAAATCTGGAATTTGGGAACTGTGCAAAAAGAAAGTATTGCTAATAGGGGCTGGTTAGTTCCCTGTGAATTTCAAATTTATTTAGGAAATGCTTTGCTTACTGTGCCTACTTGAATGAAGTATGTGGCACATTATGCACTGGACCTCATACCAGAAATGTCAGCTGTCTAATCACTAATTTAGGAAAGAATTCTTGGCCTCTTTGGGGCTGGTTTCTCTTCTAGTTTTTTCTCATGACTTTCTTGCCAGGGTTGGCAGAGCTATGGTTCAAATAACAAAATTTCAGTTCTTGGGCTAGAAAAGAACTTTAAAGCAGTGGTTCTCCTGGAAGACTTGGTGAGGCAGATTGCTGGACTTTACCCCCAGAGTTTCTTATTTAGTAGGTTTGGGGTAGGGCCCAAGAATATGCATTTCTAACAAATTCCTAGGGGGTGCTGTAACAACACTTTAGGAACCTCTGTTTTAGAGGTCATCTTGCCATTCACTGGCTTCCAGGTAATGTGGCAGTCCACCCATACCAACTTAAGTTTCTTTTCAGCCTCCAAGAAAAGGATCTTACAGAAGCGCTGAACAATCTTCCCTAAGTTGAGATTTCCAGAGATGAATCTCCTGGGTTTATCATCACATCCCTAGCAGTGTTCTCTCTCCATTCAGTGTGCTTTTCCTACCCACCAGTCTATTGCATGTTTTCTAATGTTAGGTTGGAATGTGCCAACCTTTGCTTTCCATACAATGTTCCTTAACATCACTCACTGAAGCAGATGAGAAGGATGATTCAGGTGCCAGCACAGTGAACGTTGGTTCTGACAAATGTATCCTTCTGTGTCCATCCCCATGTGTTCCTCCATAGAGTCCTCTTGTGGGTCAGTTTTTACTTTGCTGTCATTGCTGGGGGCTCCCTTTACTTCCAGGAACTCATGTCATGCCAGCACTGGGAGCCCCATTCCTAAGACAGCCCTAGATAGTCAATTTAGCAAGAACTTTCCCCAGAGAAAAGTAGTTAACAAGTGCTATAAAGGGTTAGCTTGGAAGAAGGATTTCTAAGGAAAAATAAGAATCTATACTCTCTGTGTGTAGCTCTGGGTTGCCCAGCACTATGGAAACAATTAAAATAATATTGAAATTTTGTCTTTGTCCTCCAAAACCTTATAATTTGTTGGAAAGAGAACACAAACACCAAACACTTTAAGCTTAAAATGTGGACATATTGAAACATATGTGCTGAGGAAGGTCCCTACCAACAGAATAATTTACGAGATGCTTCCTAGAGAAGGCAGATTTAGAAATCCACCTTGAAGGTGAGGTGTATGGTGGATTATCAGAGAAGGGGAGATCCCTGAAAAGGGAGACTCATTTATTTTAAAGCAGTAAAGTGGAAAAGTCATGTTTTAAGAGTAGAGAGGACCTTGTCTGGTATTAACAGGTTTTATAATTTTTTAAAGTCTTAAGAATTGAGGGGTAAAGTTTTTGGTTAGGTATTTTGTAACTGTTGTTAAAGTCTTCCTTCCTGTCACCTATAAAATCAGTGTTTATGGTTATTAGAACATGATTTTCACTTAAGCTTTAGTACTAGGGAAAAAAGCAAATTGATAAAGTTTAGTAAGTTTAAACATCTTATTTAACTCTTTTCAAGCATTTTAATAGTGCCAAATACATAAACATTCAGCCAGTTACATTAATACTCTATTCACTAAAACTAGCTGAGATTTTCCAACAATATTCTGCTATTAAATGATGTAAGTAGTTGTTCTAGAATGAAATTTCATTTTGATAAAATATTTTAAAATTCAGATTTAGATAAAGCTGAATGAGATTTTTATTCCAAGGGACATTTTAAAATTTGTGTAATGGTAGCTGTAGGATTTCCTGTTAGACCAAAGATAAACATAAGGATTTTTTTTTTAAAGACTAGGAATAGGTAGAGACCATTCAGGACTCAGCATGTGGAGAGAGGACAGCCAGAGTGAGGAGAGAGAGCAGTAGTTGTGATCTGTGTGACTTGTACCCTAATCACTTCCTTAACTCACCTGTAGCTCTGTTCCGAAACACCAATGTGGAAGATGTCCTCAATGCCCGAAAACTGGAGCGAGACTCGCTTCGGGATGAGTCCCAAAGGAAGAAGGAACAGGACAAGCTGCAGAGGGAGAGAGACAAACTAGCCAAACAGGAGCGCAAGGAAAAGGAAAAGAAAAGGACACAGAGAGGGGAGCGAAAGCGATAACCTTGGACCACTCTATTCTTCCCCTCCCCCCTGCTCCCACGAACTTCATCACACGGCAACTGGTTGTGCATATGTGTATTTAAGAGAAATGAGAGAACATTGCAAAGTGGTTTCCCAAGGCATTTCCCCTTTTGTTTACATGGTCAAAAGGAAAATCACAATCACTTTTAATTACAAAATGTGCCATGTTTTGGTGGTGTGGGCAATCAGATTATTATAGTTGATGTCTGTACCAAAGATCTGGAATGGGGGCAACCTTTGTATTTTAATACTGAAGTCCTGTGCTCCTTTGGCCACTTCATAAAGTCTTCCCTCACCTTTAATAAATAGCAGGAGGGTTCAAGCTAACAGTTACAGTTTTTATCCTGAAAGAGCAGAAACATGATCACTCCTTCCCCGTGATGAAATGTGGGAGTGCACATTGCTTTGGAGGCAGTATTTACCCTTAAATGTAGTATTGTTTTATGGCTGAAATAGCTAATGAAGAGCCCTGCCTGGATCCAGATTTTATGTTACATGGCAGCAAACTGGGAAAATGAGAAGAAATTATTTGGAGGGTGTTCTGGATCTGAGAACTTTTTAAAAAAAAGTTTCAGCCTATAGGAGGAAAAGAAGTATCTTTAAATAGAGATAGTTACATATTTTTCCTCATCTAAGCTATTACTTTAAGGATGTGTCATTATTGGATGCAAGGATATCATTGTTAGCTAGATTCATTTTTTTATGATCATGAATCCTCTTGAGTGCTGGTAGATATTTTAATACTGATTTTCCCTAAAACATGTGAGTATTAAGAAGTGATAACTCCTGGTTTAGAGAATCTGGAGAAATTGCCCTTTTAAGGAAGAAACACTGGAAATCTCTGCTAACACAAAGATGTTTAAGAGTGTACATAGTAGGTGCTCAACAAATTTACTGAATGAGTGAATGGAAAAACTGCTTGGGAGAGTCAAAAGTGAGCAGAAACTCTCCATTTCTACTGTTGACACAAGCCACATTCAATTACAAATAAGGCCCTGCTTTGCTTCAGGCAGCAGACTGTCTAGAACCCTAAAGAGAGCAATTTATCTGACAAGACAGAAAGTAGATATTTTATACCAGGGGTCGGCAAACTACTGCCCATGGGCCAAATTTGGCCCAGTCTGTTTTTGTATGGTGCAAACTAAAAATGGTTTTTACATTTTTAAAGGGTTATAAAAGAAAAAATATGTGACAGAGACCATATGTGGTCTGTAAAACCTAAAATATTTATTATCTGGCCCTTTGGAGGAAAAGTTTGCCAACCTCTGTTTTATACCATTAACTATTAGATTAACAGAAACTTTTACCTTTGTGCAGAAGGTAAAAAAGAGCATGGTTAAGGAAAAGGAGATGTGTTACCTCTTCATATACTCCTATAACCGTGGCATTGCAAAAATAAAAAAGTAACCACCTTTTAAACAAATAAATTTTATTTAAATCACTATCTTCTGACTTACTTTGATTCCTTCCAGCTACCCATGGAAATGAAATCTGTGTGAGTAGTCACTTAGGAATGTGTTGATTTTTATTTCGTGCTTTGGTTTGATTAGCCCTATAACCTGTATTCCATAGTGGAACATCTTCCTGGAATCCATAAATTCTTTCTCAGCTTTCCTTTCTGTGAAGTAGGGATTAGATCAGAAAAGTTATCATGTTTTTGGGAACATCAGTAAATTGGCTTTGAAGTCCTTTGAAGTACTACTGGAGTCTTAGTCCTTTTTGTGATGGTAGCAACAGTTTGTGGCTATGGAATTCGATAGAGCCTATTTTAACTTAGTAACCCGTATTTTGGGGTTTTGTCAGTTCTCACTTTGATTTTTGTCTCTGAAGGAGTCAGGTTAGATCCACGGACCCCTGAAGCGTCCTTGTTAGTAGTTGATTCTTCTGGGACTCTATTATGTATGTCACAGTTAAGTATACACTCAAACTAATGCTTACACAGAAAAAAGGATCACCTCATTAGGCTTTGAGTAAGGTTATCCACCTAACTCAGGTGCTAATAAATGCTGTAGGTCTAAAATGTTCAATATTGCAATGGGAAAATTTTAACAACCATATCTTCTATGGTAAGATTGAGTTTTAGGCTAAATTTGGGATATTAGTCATAACAGTAATTCCCAACCCTTTAAAATGTTATAGTAGCAGATTATTCAAGTGGGAAGGATACTAATATAATAATTCAAGGTAATTTTCAAGTACCTTTATATAAATTGCTTTTTCCATTAAAAAAGACAAATGAGAATGTCAGATTCTTATGGATTACAAATGGGAGCATCAGTTTTACCAGTTTCATTGCAAACTTTGTGATAATTCTATGTTTTCGTAGGTTGTAATTCAGAAGTATTGAAATGGTTCAATAGGTATACTATTGAAAGGGACAACCAACTAATTTAAAAATAATCTACTGGTTACATGTGATTAACAAAATTTCAAAGAATTTTAAGTGTTTGGTTTTTTTTTTAATTTCAAAATATTAAGGGGGTACAAATGTTTTAGGTTACACATGGATCACTTTTGTAATGCTTGAGTCCCGGCTATTGGTGTGCCCATCACCCAAATAGTGTTCATTGTACCCATTAGGTAAGTTTTTGCCCCTCCTTTCTTCCCCCCTTCCCCCTGGTTAATTTCCATTTGAGTTTTACTTCCCTCTGTGCACATGTGTGCTCATTGGTTAGTTACAATTTAATAGTGAGTATATGTGGTGTTTGTTTTTCCATTCTTGAGATACTTCACTTAGGAGAATGGTCTCCAGTTCCATCCAGATTGTTGCAAAAGGTATTAATTCATCTTTTTTTTCTTTCTTTTTTTTTTTTTTCCCAAACATTGTCAACCAATAATTTATCTTTTTTTATAAGTGTTTGGTTTTTATTAATGGACTGGTATTTAATTTCTGACCACTATCATATAAAAGCTTCCTTAGAATTTTTATTCTGGTTTGCTTGGATTAGCATAAAGGCAAAGCAAAAATTTCATTTTTGAAGGGGGTCAGATTAGATCCAAGGACATCTGAATGGCATTGATTTACCTACCAACATTATTACTTACGTGTTAATAATGAAATTTAAAACTTAGCGTAAGTTCTTATCAGTTAAATGAAATTCAATTGATTTTCTGACATGAGTGAAACTCAAGGTTAGAAACTAATACAAATGTAGAAAAATGAAACCAAATATTTTCACCAAAGTAATTTATTTTTCCTGAGAGATTAAATTCAGTACAATATTTGCTTTCATAACATCCAACATGTCTTATGTCAAACTTAACCACTTTCTATGCAGTGACTGTGGTGAGGTCATTGATCTATTTTATTTGACTACCCTCAATGTAATTCATCTGGATAGTTCTAAGGCATATCAGTGATCAAAATGTTTCTCCCTACAGATACTCCTGCATTCTCAATCAGTTTCTTCCGCACATCATCTAAAGAAAATTTATGTGGTGTGATTACACTCTTTTTATTTTTAATACCAGGATTTCTAAAACTAAGAAAAACACCAACATTTAAAACATCAGTGTTTCTAGTCAAGGATATTTCAATTAAATTTCATCAGTACATTATATTATAGTTTAACTCATGCTAGAAATGTTAAAACCCAAGATCTTCTGAGTCACATAATACCAACATTTCATATTAATGAATAAATTACTTGGGTTCCATACAAAGATATTAAGTGATGATAAACAGAAAAAAGCCAAGCTTTCAAGAGCTTTTTTAAAAAAAATACAGAAGCAAACTAATGAACACAACTACACAAAATATACACTAACCAATTGTAAACTAAACTAGTTAAAGATTAACCTTAAAAAAATACATTTTAGAACTTCGTGATACCCTCATAAAAGGCAGCAAACTAAGGGTATTAAAACAATAGTCATTATTTTAGTTACTGTGCATCAAGTCTAAAAGATCCAGATAAAGGAAATGTTTTGTTTTGATTCAATTTAAATACTTTAAAATTGGAAATATTTAATAATTGATAGTATAATTAAATTTTAAAGAATATACACAAATGATTTGAACAGGTTTTATATTCAGTAACTTGCATGGTTACACTGGCACTTTTATCACTAATTTAGGAGAATCAGATGCATTTCCCTCCATATACTTAGGCACTAAGATTTCAAATTTATAAATATGGTAGTATTTTAAATATTAAATTTTTACATGAATATTGGGTTTATCCTTATTTTCCATTGTTTCCTAGGTATTATCCAGTTTTATAAGGAAAACACTTTTATATCACAATCAAAACTTGGTTACTAGACTGTAGCCATAATTGGGTTACAGTCACTTAGATTCATTATTTGGAATTCTACTTACTAAGGCAGACCTAAATGAAACTGATCTCCTAGAACTTCACATTTGTATTTACCTGCACTGCAGAATGGGTCTAAAGCAATATTTTAGCTGTTAGGAAATATTTAATTTACTTAAACAAACTTGTTATCTTTAACTGCTCAGAACTCCTAGAGTAGTCAACTTTACTGCTGAGTTCACTTTAAACTATATCTGATTCATTCCAAATAGAAGATTTTTAAATAGAAGTTAGACTTCATTAAGCTATTAACTTTAAATATGAAAGAAAATTAAGATACTGAAAGTTTGACAAGTTCATTAAAATTTTTTTAGCATGTCTTGATATATTTACTTATCAGCTTTTTATTCTTCTTTCTGCTGGCATTTCCTCAATGTTTGTTTGTTTCACCTCTCTGGTTCATTGGATTGCTACTATTTATGCTTTCATGGACTTTATCTTCACAGTTTACTATATCTTGTAAAGCCTTTTCCACATCAGCTTGGCCCGCTGTAGTGGCTGTTTTTGGCAAGGTCATCTGCAGTGCACACCACAGGGTAGTGCGTGCTTTCCGAGTTGCCACACACATCTCTTTAATTGCTGAAGCAAGGGCAAAAACATCTGTAAAAGAAACATTCAGGGTCATTTCATATTAGATGCCATTTAAATATCCTTTAACTCTTAAAGCTTGGTGCTCTTGCTATAAAATAATCAAACATTATTATTGTTATTATTTTAGACAGGATCTCGCTCTGCCATCCAGGCTGGAGTGCAGTGATGTGATCATAGCTCACTGCAGCCTCGAACTAGCTCAAGTGATCAGCCTCAGCCTTCCGAGTAGCTGGGACTACAGGCGTGTACCGCCATGCCTGGCTAATTTTTTAGGTTTTCTTTTTTTTGTAGAGACAAGGTCTTGCTATGTTGCCCAGGCTTCAAACATTATTTTTATTACAAAAGTATGGCTACTGATTGAACTAACCAAAGTCCTTTACTTTATTTTTAAAATACTTAGAAGTATTGATACTTTATTTCTGACTTGTATGACAATGACTATGCTTTGGGTAGAATACAGACTGTTTTATTAAGACAGTTATAATTAAATGGATAAAATTAACAAAATAGATCAAAGTAATTTTGGAGTAAGTAATGTGGAGATCATTCACCATATTCTTTAGATAAGTGTTAACTTTAGAAATCCAACTTATTAACCTCAGAATCTGCTTTTATTAATATTCAAATTATCACACTGCCTTATCAAAAGAATATGCATTAATATTTGTACCTCTGTCATCTTGGCATCTAGGAACTCCTTGCCTTTGCCGATTTGAAGCATTAACAATTTCATCCTTTCTACGTGACTGTACAATGTGAATGGACTCCAAGTGTCTATCAAGAGCAGTAGAGATATTGGCATGAAGGGGAGAGCTTCGAAGACGTTCCATTTTGCCCAGTAAAGTCACAACCTGAGGGAAACATTTTAAATTTTG
Source organism: Daubentonia madagascariensis (assembly GCA_023783475.1). Lineage (NCBI taxonomy): Eukaryota > Metazoa > Chordata > Mammalia > Primates > Daubentoniidae > Daubentonia > Daubentonia madagascariensis. The sequence continues at coordinate 18,642,654 of JAKFHU010000487.1, forward strand.
ATAAGGCATGTAACCACATTGTCCTGCCATAAACTTAAGTACAAACAAATCTTCAGTGAAACAGAATAGAGATGAGAGCAATAATATTCATTCAATAAATAAATGAATGCTTACTGTGTCCCGACAAACAAAAATGGAAAGCCAGGCTTTTATACCTACTCGTACATGTTGATTCTGAAAACGTTCAGTAGTTGATTACTGAGAATAAGCAACAATGAAAATGTTAAATATCCAAACATTTCCATGTCATTGACAGTGCAAATATAAGATCTGATATCTGATTCTGTTTTTGGCAAATAAGAGACTAGCCTGCAATAGAGCACTGTTAGGAGGTATCTTATTCTAAAGGGAAAAATTTGAGGTAAAAGAGAGAAGTGTTAGGTTGATTAGTCCTGACCTTAATAAGTCCTTAATTTTTCTAGGCCTGTGATGTTTCCCTTTTGGAAATCAGAAATATTCAGATACTAATATTGACTAGTGATAGTTTTAAAGGATCCATAATACAGAAAATATTGACTTAAATTTACATGGAAATTATATAAAATGAATCCTATAATTGTCAAAACTGCTAAGAAAATTAGGAAATTTCTCAGTCCTCTGGTTAATAAAGCTTAAAAAAGGGCACTAGATATATTAGATCAGTAGGGGGAGTATGTTTCATATACCTAACTTGTTTCAAAATCTAAACTTGGGAAGTGTATGGGAAGAGACCTTTTTGAATAATTAGGATTTAAAGATCAAGTGCATATTATACAATAACTGCATTTTGAAGCAAAATGATTTAACATTAGAACTTGGTATTCAGTGACTGGAGAATGTAGGGACAAAACCTCTCAATTAAGAAACTAAAGGCACCAAATGAATGCCTCTCTAACCTTGCACTTATATCAAGTTTCTTTGGAATAAGTCTATTCCAGGTGTTAAATATTTTCCTCTCAACTGCACATCACCAGATCCTTGAGGGGAAAACAAAACACTCACAAAAAACTCCAAGGAACTAACTATATATTTTTTAAATAAGACAATCATTTTGAGTAAATGATAAGTATAAAGAGTAAACAAATTTGCACAGATGATTTTTAATAAACTTTAAAAACTTTTTTGAAGATTTTTTCAAAATTCTACAAAACTAGCAAACTAGAAAATAGTAAATATTTTTGTCCCCTGTGTATTGTTGAAATAATGCTACTAAATATAGGTAAAATTATTATAACAGCTATAAACATACCCTTCTAAATTAATATGAAGCATAAACAAAGCTGGGAAAAGTATATTAATATCCACAGTCTGTGATCTGATTTTAACGCCTAGAAATGTATTACTGAGATAAAGGAATTTTAACTTGGAAGTTTTTTAAAAATAATAAGACTAAAGTTTTTATTAACATCTGCCTATACCCCATGTTAGTATCTGGATATACCATGGATAAATTCCATTGTACAAATTTACAAATTTGATAATAGCATTTCAACTGACCAAAGCTGAAAACTAGGTAAAATCAATCTTTTTCCATGGAAGCAGTTCTTATCTATATTTTAAAGATAGCATGATACAAGTAAGAAATGGATGTTCAATAGATTATTGTGTTGATTTTTCTAATTCCTAAAATGGCTTTTATTCAATCATAGAGGTAACCTGCTTTGCTGCATGCTTTTTCCCAAGAATCTTTATCAAATTTTATTTGGAAAACAGTGTAAGTTTTTAAAAGAGGAAGGTCAAAAAAGAAAAAGTGTACCCACTCTATTTAAGTTGCTTAGAAAATGCTGAAATTACAAAGGAGATAATAGGAATAGTCATTCATTAAATTACATAATGGCTTAACTACAGGATTCTTTATAACATTTGATTTGAAGTGATATACTACCTTTTCCAAAACAAAGGTATTTTGTAAAATTATGCATTCTTACCTACTCCAGTTTATCAGTATTTAATACATAGCTGGATGTATTTCACGTTTGTTGAGTAATTCAAGAATACAAAGTTAAGAAAATGAAATATGGTAATTCCCTATTAATTTATCATCTTATATAAGCACAGCTTGTTCACCAAGCTAGAAAATAAATGTTTGTGACTAAGAAATGGGACTTTCCCTATAAATAATATTCAAAATGGTTTTAAAAGATTCTTTCAGTTGAGGATTAGCTCAACTGCCAATTTGGGTTTGAAGGGGAACCATTTAAATTACTAAAAACACTTTTAAAATGATTGAGTGGGGTTATTTTCCCTTTCCTAAACATTAATCATAGTTCTAGGACCAAACATGGGAAAGAATATATTTCAGAGAATTACACGTAAATGTGATCTTAAAATCCTTCACAGCTCTAACTTGTTGAAATGTTTAAAAATGTTATCAAGCAATTTAAAAATCCAATTTTGGATATTTTTACAGCTTACTCTGGCTTGTTCTCGAAGTTCATCCACAATTAAGCGATCAACTCTAGATGGGTTGGAGGTCAGCCTTGGAATTGGAGTGTTGTTAGTACTGGATACTTTTTTTCCTGGATAATTCTTGGCAAGGGCTAATTCAGTCTGTAAAAAATATATACAATTTTTAAATACTGAATTTTCCAAATTTGATTTGACCATGAATAATAGTTTTCACAGGCCTAAGAAATAAATAGAAAATTACCCCTTTAAATAAAAATTCTGTTTTGGTATCAAAAGGCAGCAAATGTAAACGACAGTACCATAGTATTTTTCTGTCATACTTAATACATATAAAATACCTGAATACTTCAACAGTTTAATACTAAAAAAATTCAAAGAAATAAATTTTTAACCATTAAGGGAAAAAAATCTACTTCACAGGCAAAATAAACTTTAAAAATTAGAATATAAATAACAATTATTTTAAAATCTGAAGCATTTTTAGTCTTCAAGTAACCTTCTTAGTTCCTTATAGTCATGAACTTAACAAATACTGCACATTATAGAATTCAGCTTGAAATTAGGCAAGTATTCTTAAACTACACTAAAGTAAACAAAATGAAAACAGGCAGAGGGAACATACTAAATTACTCCTAAATGGTTAACTTTGTGTTACCTTTTTTCTCTCCTTTTCTAATGCTCTCCATTGTTCATAGCACTCTTCTAGACGAATATGAAGTTCACTGGCTGGTCCACTACGGGTTTTAATTGGTCTTTGAAATCCAAAAGTTGGCACGAAACCAGAAAAGGCATTATCACCATACATCATATCATTAAAATAAGGGTATAAATGGCTTAAGTCATCATAAGAAAACAAATCATAGGAATCCAACAGTGGAACAACTGAATGGCCAAAGGGGTGGGTGGATCTTAGGGGAAACCCATTTGAACCAAGTTGTTGAAAACTCTGATTATGCCTTATATCTCCCATCATATAATTATTAGAAAAGCATGACGCCTGTGTGCGATTCACACGGCTATTAATATTGTTGTCTCCACTTCCCTGTCTGTGGCTATTAAAATGACCCTGTGATTCCAACAGATCTTGATATGTATTTTGGGGTAAGCCATCTAAATGCTTTGGACCTTCCTCAGGATCATAATGTCCACTCTGGGGCTTGGCTTGAAAATTATGTTTGTTTACATTTTCAATGATCCCATATTGTTGAGCTGAATAGTTATCACAAAATCCATTTGGCTGCTTTATTTTTTTATCGGTAACCGATTCAAAGAGATTTTCTTCTCCAGTTTTTGTCAGTCCTTCCATGTGATTGACAGATTGTATTCTTTCTGCACCATTGTAACTAAAATCAAAACTAGAAAATGCTGAAGGGTTTTCTTGGCAATATTTCTGAAATAAATTGCTATTTGGGGTTAAATTTGTGGATGATAGTTGGGGGAAATCTGAAGAATGGTTAGAACCTTTTGAAGCTGCACTTAAATGACTATTTAATTTCATCAAGTTACCTTGATTTCGATAAGGAATAGGAGTGTTATTTTTCGTTTGAACATTCATCCAAGTTGGTCTGTTTAAATTGATACCTCCTGAAGATGGTGCTGAGTTTGATAATAAATTCATTGATTTAAAATACTCAGAATTTGGGGGATCAGGTTTAGCAAACTGTTGCTTTTCTGTGACATTAGCAAAATCATTATTAGCTGGACAAGGTGTGTGAGGTTTTAGTCCATATTCTGATTTTAAGCCAAAATCAGCAGTGAATGCTGCTTCCTTTGCAAACTGTTTTTCTGTCAGATGTGGCGTAGTTTTTGGAAATGTGAAGTTCTGCTGGTCTGGGATTGTCTCCTCCATTTTTTTCTGATTTGCTGGTTTAACCTGAAATAACTTTGTGTAGGTGTCTGCTTCTACAGTTGGTGTTTCAGGTGTGCCATTGGCTAATTTTTTACTATCCTGGACACTAAAATTTGAACATTTATTAAGCTTAGCCTTATTAGGATGAGCATATTCTGGGTATCTACAATAATCTGCATTTTCATTGTATCTATTAAACTGGGAGAGAAATATCTCTGCCCTTTTTTGTTGTAATGGTGCGTCAAGACCTTTAGCACATACTTTCTCTCTTCCATAAGGGTAAGTATCAACTCCTGATTCTTTTATGATGTCAGACAGACCAGTTTGTTGTGTAAAACAGTTTTTGATAAATGGATATTCTTGGAATGTTGTCTTAGGTGTATCATTTGTCTGAATATTGTAACAGTTAGAATGATCACTTCGTGAGGGGTACATCCATTGTTCTTCAAGGTCTAAACCAGTAAATCCATGATAAAGTTCATCTACTTTTTGTTGTGGTGTGATATTATTATTATGCAGGTATTGCTTTTCCACTGTTGACACAGCTTCACCACTATAAAAAGCTTGCTGAGAGATGGCTGTATCTATTGGCCTTTTGGTTTCTGTTAAAAGGTCATGGTGATCTGCAAATCTGCTTGTGTTCATTGGCCAAACTGACTTTAAATTGGAGGAGCAGGTCCTAGAACAAGTAAATATATTTAATTACAACTTAGGTTTTAAAGACTTTATTTCCTCAGTGGAGAAGGTAGGAAAGATTTTCAAAAACATTTATCTTGCCCCACCTCAGCATTCTCTAGTCCTTTCCAACCCTGCTTTATAAACTACCATTACCTCCAAATAATTCTCTATTGTATGAAATATGCTATATACTATATAAATATGCATTTTAATCTTAATATGTCTTCACTGTACTTTCCCAAGAGGCACTAACTAAGGCCTAAGGCTAAAAAACAAAAGTCTAAGGCTGGTGACTTCATGGTCTTAGATGAATTATTTATCTATAATAAGCAGAGAATAAGTTTTTCCTTTGATTAGGTTATTATATAACAGCATTGCTGACCACAATTTTTTGATGTAAAAAGATGTGTTTTGCTTAAACTATTTTTAAAATTAAAATATTTTAGTCGGTTACGTGTGTGCTGCATACTTCCATATTTATGAAATTGGGTATTTGGGTAACATGGCTTCTGTACCCAAATAAAACAATTAAAAATTTTCTACCACATGAATAAAATCCATATGTATTTCTGCATAGCAGTAATGAATTTTACTTTTTGGGATCTATGTATAAAACCTCCTTGGAATTTATATTCTTTAAGCCAAAATTTAGCTCATGAACTCAAGGGAAATAGCTCTGAATTATGCAGGAATAATTTTTCAAATGAAAGTTCTTAATCAAATAAAACCTTAGATTGAACCTTCAATTGTATGGCAAATACTTCATCAAAATCAAGACTCCTAGACACAAATATTTGAATTAAGATGTCTACTGTCAGATGATCCACTACTAAGTAAAAATAAAAGTTAATGAACAGGGCATTCTAGTGTATGTGAATTTAAAAGTTTATAATACACTATATAGCTTATATAATATACTAACCCTTCAGCAAAATATGGCTGTGACTTATCTTGTTCTTCCAAAATGTTAGATACAAGTCCATATAAGTCTGTTTCACTGCCATAGTCATTTCTTTCAGTTTGAATCCTAAAAATAAATGAATATCATATGTAAACTATTTTATTCATGCTGAAGTACAATGTACTGATTTATCTTTCTAGACTTATTCTACCATTTTTTTCTATAAAATATTCAGACTGAATCTTGTCTTCAAAACAGTGTTGCAAAAATAAAAAATAAAAAATAATATTTGGACTGAATCTACACCATCATTTTAAATAAAGAGGGCACAAGAACTCAAGAATATTTTCCACTTTGGCATAGTATCTATCCTACATAAATATTTCTCCTTCATTTAAAATCCTATGTCTAGTTCACATTGTATGTTTACCTCTTACTTCTCCACAACATATGCTATTCATTTTAAGTGACCAACATATAAACCTCTGACCTATGATGTCGCAGACATACTTGGTATCATAGCTGCTCCTGAAAGCATGTCTGGTCCTATTTATACATCACTCCATCAACACTTGCTCGGTTTCTTTATTTGTAACTTGAAACCATATGCTCTATTTTTGTGACTCTTTATGCTAAATATTGGATAAAAAAATGAAATGTGATATGGTCATCCTAGATACCATAGCAATTTTCCAGTTGTCGCTTAAATGTAATCGATTTGGGGGCTATCCCTAAATCCTTGCCAAAGTAGTGACTGGATAGAGTTCCATGTACCCAAAATCCACCTAGTTACTGATACTGTCTAAATACAAAATGTAAAATCCACAAGCACATGGAAAATTGGTACCTTTTACCTCTATAGTTTTGGATAATTTCTTCCTAGAAGTAATACAGGTTGAATGCTTGGGTCCAGAAGTGTTTTGGGTTTTGGATATTTTCAGATTTCGGTATATATGCGTTATATCCTCATTGGTTGAGCATCCCTAACCCAAAAATCCAAAATCCGAAATGCTCCAATGAGCATTTTCTTTTGAGCATCATGTCAGTGCTCAAAAAGTTTCAGATTTTGGAGGATTTTGGATTTCAGGTTTTCAGATTTGGGATGTTCAACCTGTATGTTGTTGTTGTAAATTGTAACTTCTTGTTTTTTCATATTTTATTTCCAACATTTCATAGTGTTGGGATATTTTAGGAAAAAAACCCTTATATTTGATTAACACTCAAAGATTTAATTGATCTTCATAACATTGGAAGAGTAAACATTAGTAATATAGTTATTACCTGTGGGATAAATGAATGATCACTTGAGATATTAAGAAACTTGCATTTTGCAAGGGTATATGACTTGCCAAATTACTATATACTTGCCAAACTGTCTGCCTATAAATCCAATACTTTTTGACTACATCATGTTACTTCATAAAGATTCAATATAAAAGCTTTTTTTGTGTAATAACGTATTAGTATATATCTAGAAAAATATTCAATGTAATATATACCAAACTGTTAATAGTTGTTATTGGGGAGTGGGGAGATAGGGTTAAAGTGGACTCTTACTTTTCTTGATATATGTTTCTGTAAAGTTAAAATTTTTTCAATAGCATGTATCAATTTTAAAAAATATTTGTTTTTGTAGAATTATGTATTATATAGTCTTTCTAACAAAATCATTATTTTAGAGAATTTTCCAAGAATTTAAAATTTAAAAAATTTTTTAATTAATAAGATTCAGCCGGTCATGGTGGCTCACGTCTGTAATCCCAGCACTTGAGGCCAGGAGTTCAAGACCAGCCAGGGCTACATAATGAGACCCTGTCTCTACAAAAAATAAGAAAAATTAACTGGGCATGGTGGAGTATGCCTGTAGTTCCAGCTACTTGGGAAGCTGAGGCAGGAGGATCGCTTGAGCCCAGGAGTTCCAGGCTGCAGTGAGCTATAATTGAGCCACTGCACTCCAGCCTGGGCAACAGAGTAAGACCCAGTCTCTTAAAAAAAAAAAAAAAATTCAACAAATAACTCTTATTTCCTGGTTAAACTAAAGATGCATCAGCCTCTATCAACAGCTCCGTGTAATTAAAACGTAATTAAAATAAAGGTAGATGACACTCCCTTAGGCTTCTCTTTGCAATAGGCTCCTATAATATTCTATACTTCCTCTTTTGTAACCTGCACTATACTTGCAGTGCCTGGCATGTCATTGTCATCATCATCATCATCATTATTGTAAAATTATAAAGGCAGGGATAATATTTGCCATGTTAATTCTGGTATTCCCAGTAGGAAAGCATCTGACATAGAGTAGATTATTATTTGTGGAACTGAATAGAAAAATAATTAAAAATATCTTATGTTTGATAAAATCCTGTTTGTTGTGTAGTTGTGAAGGAAAATATTACTGAAAACTTGGATAAAAAAATAGATCTAAAAATTATAACTCATTAATATAAATTATCTTGAGAAAGAGAAACTTAAGATTTATTCACTTAAATTTCCCTCTAACGAATTCTTAAAAAGTAATAACCTAAAAATTATATACAAATAACTGCCCAGTTTAGGCTTTTCTAAACATTTGATAAACATAATATTATAATGCCACAACAATAAAATGCTGATCTAGGGAACAGAGAGCTAATAAACCTCAGTTCCTATGTAATCAAACTTAAAAACACCTTATTTAGCCTGAGAAATCTAATTTACTAATTTACCTGTTCTTTACATTGATCTGAGAATTAGAAGGTTGTTTAATATCATCTCCATAAGTAGACCATGGTGCATAGAAAAGTGAAGAATCTACAGAACTTGAATATTCTGTTGATGAAGAAAGTGGAGTATAGGTCTGCCTTAGGTCTACATTGTCTTCACTCTGAAATTTTTAAGAAATGTTTGTATATCAGACATATCAAAACTTCATTTATTACAGAATATTAGGGAAATAGTAAGAAATCAGAGGAAATAACACAGGTGTAAGAGTTGGGAGAATTACACTCAAATCTAGACTTATCAACTTAAGCTTACTTTACACCAGGGATTAGCAAACGTTTTCTGTAAAAGGCCAGATAGCAAATATTTTAGGCTTTGCTGGCTCTTAAGGTCTCTGTTGAAACTACGCTGTTCTAGCACCAAAGTGACCATATACAATGCATAAACAAATGGGCATGGCTGTGTTGCAATAAAACTTTATTTACAAAAACAAGCACTGGGCAGATCTAGCTCCTTGTTGCTGATCCCTGGTATATAAATACCTACAATTATTGTAGTCTTAATTTTTTGAACAGATGAACATTACGTGGATACTAGCAGTGTTATTTTAAATAAATCGTGTACAAAATTCAGTATTAATGACCCCAATCGGTGAAAAAAATTAATGTAAGTATATATAGAATTTTACAATTTTCAAAGAAATTCCACATATATTATCATATTCAGTTAACCTTGTGCCATAGGTATTATCTCTATTTTAAAAACAAGGAAATTGAGGCTGCAAGTCACTCAGGCAATATGTGACAAAACTAAAACCCAAACTCAAGGTCTTCTTACTCCTAGTCAAGGGTCTTTTTTATAGTCTCTTTAATTAGCAGCCTAGTTTCTATTTCCAATAGATATCATAAAAATGACATAATATACAAACTGTTATGAGCTCTTCAGAAATTTTAAAGATATTACTATAATTAGAAAAAAAATTTTACAAACTCATTTTTCTTTTTTTTCCCTTCTTTCGGTGAATGCTTCCATAATGAACTTTGAGTAAATAAATAAAAAGTTTGGATTTTAAGATTTTAATGAATTATTTAAAACCCTGCCTTTTCCAAAAGGGACTGAGGTGCAGTGAAGATAATTTAAAATAGAATGAATTTAACAAACAACAAACAAAAAAAGATTAAACTAATGTAGACATTGTTGCCTTAAAAAAGTCTGAAAGTATAGATTCATGATTTTTAACTCTCCAAATAAGGAATTATTAAAACCTGAGATGCAATAACTATAAATATCTAGATAAAAACACAATAGAAATAGTATTTTCTTATAAATACAGAAGAGATATAATTCTAGCTAAAAATATTTTCTAATTGCTTTCTTTCTTTTAATCAAAATTTATACAAGAAAAGACATGTTTAGATCAAAGTATTTCTAAATTTTTGTTCCTCACAGACATGATCATTGAAAAACAACATTTAAAATACACAATACTGATTTTGCACTATACCAACAAAACGTGAAAATTAAAAAATACCTTCCAAACATCCATCTTCAAGAATCCCGAAATATTTTACAACCATTCGTTTAAATTCTGGTTATGATTACTAGTTAAAACCTACACATTATAATTTTTCTATTTATAGCTTATATTATGGTGACTATTCTCAAGTTGGGGAAACTGAGGCACAGAAGGGATTGTGCTGAGTGCCACTAAAAACTACCTTTCCAGAATTTCTGTTAGCAGCAATTTTACAAAGGCTTTTATCTTTAGTACTTTTCATACTTTTATCCCTTTAGTTCTAAAGTTTTCATTATAGGCCTGCTTTAACTCATTTTTATGTTGAAATATCCAAGGTGACATAAATAATTGTTCATCTTTTACAAAATAGTTGCTTAAACAAAAGGAGCATTTCCAGATTATGTAATATCACATGAGATAAACAGTATTTGAAAATAAATATATTTTGGGAATAATCTTTCAAGCATATTTTACATTTTATAATAAGTTTTGAGTATTAGAAATCAAAATCCTTTTAAATGATTGATTTAACTTTTGTATTCTTAGATAAAACAAGCAACTAAAGTAACATGGTGGAGTCAAACATAATTATACTTGAAATATCTGGATCCTCTTCAGTTAAAAACATTTATGGAAGCCTGAAAATATGCAAATATTTGGGGTGGGCATATTAATTATGATAACTGCAAAATGTATCACTTACATCCTTGATATACTTAAAACAACCAAATGAAATTAAATCCAAGTAAATTTTAGTAGGGATGTAAACATTGTGGAGAGCAGTGGAACTCTGGTCTTGGGAGTGAAAAGACCTGGGTTCCACTTGGGCTTTGTCATTTAGGGCACATATCAAGCTCTCTGAGCCTCAGTTTCTCAATCTGTACAGTGGGCATAATACTATACAAGGTTGTTAGTGTGGATTAAATAAAATAATTTATTTCTAGATATTGTTATAATTCAAAGTATAACAATATCAACATTGATGTCCTGGTTAAATAATTTCAAATGAAAATGACTTACATTGCCCCAAGCCTAATTTAATACGATTAACAAAGCTAAATGTCTTAGGTGAGGTAAATGATAGCATGTAATCTAAGACATTGTTAAAGCCAGAGAATAAAGGAGTAAAGAAAATTTCACCTTAAAATGATCAAAAGTATGTTTGTACTAACTTGCAATAAATGCTTGCAAGAAAAAAAATGGGGGGGGGAGGGAGGAGTCAGGGTCTCACTTTGTTGCCTGGGCATCATAAGGACAATGGCGTGACCATAGTTCACTGCAACCTCAAACTCCTAGGCTCAAGCGATCCTCCTGCCTCAGCCTCCCGAGTAGCTGGGACTACAGGCGCTCACCACCACGCCTAATTTTTCTAAAAAAATTTTTTTGGTCTTACTAAATAAAAACGGATTTTCTTACGTTTCTGGAGTCGTGGTATGTGAGGACAAGATGGAAACAAGAGTCAATGAAAAATCTTATTCCTTAACTTATTTTTTAAAAAAATAAAGTATGTGTTCTGCAAACTCTATTTAAAATGTCACGAGTTTTCTGGTTCCTAACCGGAGAGCCGTTTAAACCCCTATGAATCGGCTTGGGTAAATGAATTTGATTTCGAATAAATCGTCTAACAAAGGGTTGAGTTTATTAATGGACCTGCGATTTGTAGCAATCATAGAAGGAAGTGGAGCCAGTCAACATCACACTGTTGAAAACATCTGTTAATCTGCTGCTGGTGTCGGCACTGAGGTTCCAGCAGCGATTCGCACCTCCGCGGAACGCCACTTTAGGCTGCACAAACAGGAATAGGAAATGGGAGAAAGTCATCACGCAGTGCAAAGCCGGACTGAAACCGCCAGATGACTGTTCCATCTTGGCTGTTCGACGAACTCAATTCGGAATCCTCTCAGAGGGCACTCATTTGGGGACCCGCGCTTCGGGCCCGGGATTCCCTCGTCCCTCCAGCCGCCTGCGGCCCACCCCGAGGCGCGGCACTCGCCGGCCCTGACAGACCCACGCCGCCGGCCATCGCCTCAGCGCCGCCGCGGCCCGACGTGGAGAAGGCGGCCGCCGCCAGGGCGACGCGGCGACCCCAGCCCCGGCCGGCCCGTCTGGTCCGCCCGCGCCGCGCCCCCCCCCCCCCGGCTCCTGTCGCCCCTGTCGCCCCAGTCGTTGCACCCCCCGACTGCCCCCGCGGCGCGGCCCCGGCGACCCTCCTCTCCTGCCCAGCCCCCGACCTCCCCAAAGAACCGCGTCTGGGGACGCGCCGGCTCCTCAACCTCTTCTCCCTGTCGCCATCCTCCAAGCCTCCCCCACCCCGACCCTGACCGTCTCCACCCTGACCGTCCCCACCCGTTACCTCAAGTCCCTCCCTCAGGCCTGGGGGGTGAGGGGGCGGGCAGGTGTCCCCGCCTCTCACCTCCCATGGGGACCCCCCAGCCCCTCCTGGACTAGGAATGGTTCCTGGGGTACGGGGGCGAGGGGGGCGTCGAGGCCCGGCTCCCTCAGCCCGCACCCCGCCGCTGCCGCCGCCGCCGCCCCGGGCGCTGCCTGGAGCCGGTCTGTGAGTAGGGGGGGTCGGAGCGGGGAGGGAGGGGCGGGGGGAGAGGCCGTTACAGTGCCAACCCCGGGCTCGCGACCCGGCACGCGACCCGGCACAGGCCCGCCCCGCCCCGCCCCGCCCTCTCCTGTGAGGCCCGCCCCCCGCTTCGCACCCCTTCATTGGCCCGCTGCCCAGCCAATGGGCGACCGCTCCAGGGCCTGTTACCCACCAGAGACAAGGCTGAGAAGGGGCGGTTAGCCGACCTCGCCCTCTCGCAGCTTCTGAACTTTTCCCGCTCAAAGTAAACGTGTTCAGGATTGGCCTGGGCCGGCAAGCACCAGCCCGACGATTGACTAATAGGGCAGCGGAGGGGCGGGGCGTGGAAGGGGGGGAGGGAGCGCGAGCCTACCGGGTGGGAGAAGTGATAGAGGTGCTCGGAAGATTTGAGAAGTCGCTCAGCAACTGGCAGATAATCCTAGACCTATCCGTTGCGCACCCATTGCCAACACTTCATTTTTGCCCTTTGGCCCCTCCCCTAGCTCCCAGAATCCTTTGGAGCTGCCCAGAGACTAATAGACAGACCTTGTACCCGCTTTCAGAGGGTGAGGAGCCCCTTACGGAGTTGGGTGTTGTTGGGAGACCCCCTTCTGGAGGAGAGCCGTCCTATGTCCTAGACCCTGGCTTCAGTCGGGGTGAGGACATTTGGTCGTTAATGTAACTCTTGAAAAAGTTCACTCCGACCTTTACTTACGATAAAGAAGTCATTCCCAGCACCCAACAAGCCATTCACATTGGCAGTCGATTGGGGGTGCGATCGTCTCGGAGAAATGCAAGTTTTTGTGCCCAGACACTGGTTAAAGAAGAAAAAGAAAAAGAAAAAAAATATGGAGGATATAGAAGTAAACACAGCACCTTTAGGCTGTTTATGTTTAAATTCAAAACTTGAGAAACACTAAGTGGAAGACACTTTTTTTTTTTTTTTTGAGACAGGGTCTCTATCTGTTACCGGGCTAGAGTGCAATGGCATCATCATAGCTCACTACAACCTCAAACTCCTGGGCTCAAGGGATCCTCCTGCCTCAGCCTCCGGAGCAGCTGGGGCTACAGGCACGCACCACCGCTAATTTTTCTATTTTTAGTAGACACCGGGTCTCGCTCTTGCTCAGGCTGGTCTCGAACTCTTGACCTCAAGCTATCCGCCTGCCTCTGCCTCCAGACTTCTAGGATTACAGGCGTGAGCCACTGCGCCCAGCCCTCTTATGTATTTTTTTTTTTTGGTAAAATATACATAGCATAAGAATTACCAGTTTAACTATTTTTAAGTGTCTGGTACGGTGGCAATAAGTACATTGACAATGTTGTGCAGCCATTGGCACACCACTATCCATTTTCAGAACTTTTTTGTTAATCTCAAACAGAAACTCTATAAACAATAACACCCAATTTCCCCTTCCTCCAGGGCCGCCTGGCAATCACCATTCTACTTTGTGTCTCTGTGACTCTAGGTACCTCATATAAGTGAAATTATACAATATTTGTCCTTTTGTGACTCTATTGTTTTACTAAGCATGTCATCGAGTTTCCTCCATGTTGTAGCATGTATCTGAACTTCTTTCTTTTTTATGGCTGAATAATATTCTATTGTATACCACATTTTGTTTATCCATTCATCTGTTGATGGACACTTGGGTTGTTTCACCTTCTCACTATGGTGAATAATGCTGCTATGAACACTGGTATACAAGTATCTGATTCTTCTTTTCCAGTTCTTTTGGGCATATACCAAAGAGTGGGATTGCTGGGTCATCTAGTAATTCCATTTAATATTTTGAGGCACTCCAAACTGTTTCCCACAGTGGCTGCACCATTTTACATTCCTGCCAGCAATTCATGAGGGTTCCAATTGCCCCACATCTTCACCAATACTTGTTATTTTATCTTATTTTTTTAAAGAACAGCCATCCTAGAGGATGTGAATTGGTATCTCATTGTGGTTTTGGTTTACATTTCCCTAATGACTTAATGATATTGAGCATCTTTTCATGTGCTTGTTGGCCAATTGGCCATTTGTATATCTTCTTTGGAGTAATATCTATTCAAGTTCTTTGCTCATTTTTTGAGAACATGCTGTCTTATCAGATATTAATGTGGTTTGTTTTAGAAATGAGAATTATAGGAAAATTTAACACTCCGCTGAACTCAAGTGAATACATTAGCAGAGGAAACATTTTGGTCAGTTCTTTCAGCTCTTGCGTTCTCTTTCAGAAGATCTGATTCTGAACACGCCTTTTGAGGGTTGGGTGGAGTTGATTTCACAGTATTACATAGAGATATATACAAACCTCAGATTAGAGTGAGAAAGAGTTAGAAGTCCTGAAATAATTGTTTTATGTCTTCTCTGCCTTCATCTGAATTTAAAGTTTTTGGGAGGAATAGTGACTTTCTTTCTCCGTTTATTAAATGTTTCTATATAGGAACAACAATGAAAGACATTTTTATATGATAAGATTAATCACATTTTGGTAACCTTGATCCAATTCAGAATGATGCTGCCCTCAAGTAACAAACTTGGTTTTTTTCCCTTGCTATTTTGTGAATCTAAAATATTAGATTGGGGATATTTAAGTGAATCTAAATTTAACAATTTAATTTTTTAAGAAAGATATTTAAGAACATTCATTGCTAGAACTGATAACAATTTAAACTTATTCCATCTGAAAAACAGTGCAGAATGGAGACTTTCTCTTCCAAAATATATTTAAAGGTTAACTTTTTTTTTTTTTGGCAACTCTGGAAGACACAGTACAGTATGTACAATGTGGTACTCTTCAGATACATTAATGAGGCCCTTTTTATACTTTTACAGATACTTAAACATTTCCTTTTGTAACAAAAATACATTATGGGTTTCATTTTATAATAAAAAGCCTGCCCCCCAGAAATGTTTTGAGTGATAATATAAATAGGATCTCATTATTTTCTTAAGAAACTTTTGAGTTCAAATAAAGCATTTATTTTTGAAAATTGAAGATATATGTAGGGGTTCAACCTAAATGCCAGGGAGAGAGAGCTCTGAATTAATTCTCCATAGTAAGCAATCATATAATTCCAAGTCAGTATATAATTGAGTCACTGCAGGATTGTTATATATATGCTAAACTGTATTAAACAAATTTATTTTCCCCGTTTTCTAATGGACTAGTGGTCCAATAACTTAAGTGAGCTGCAAACCTACTGTGATTCAAATGATGCACTTCTTCACAGGCTTCTCTGACTTCAGGGACTAAGTTCTTTTAATTATACCTTCTGGAATTAACTGGGTTGCCAGATATGGTTTCTCAACCTCTAATTGCTTGTTGGAAGCTTTACAAAATGCTCCTTGTTAAAGCTGTTTGAAACTATTTCTCCCTTTTTGGATACTCAAATTAGTGTTTTTTTGGCTCTCTGGCATAATTTTTATAGCTTCTTCCTTTCTAGAAAGTAAGCTTGTGTTCTGCTTTTCCCCTCCTGGCTGGATGGGGTTTCAGATCACTCTTTCTTAATCTGTGCACCAGGAAACTTTTAGGTTTCTACTTAGCTCAGGATGAGACCCTGAAAGATTCATGCATTTACCTTTGCTGAGTAAATGTTTCTGTTTGGAGTGGAGGGGGGATATTTGCGTTGATTGGTTTTTGTCAAAGATGATATTAATATGCATTTCTTCTGGCGAACACTTCTATCCCTTCAAAGGTGAGAATTAATGTTCTTTCTCATCTTTTTATGTTTTGATCTTTTTCTAAGTTTAACTTCCTTAGTTCTTGATAGGGGATTTTAATGGGAGTATATTTGATATTTAAACTGATGAATTAGACACTCAACTAGGGCTTTTATTGTAAAAGTAAAAGTTCCGAATATCCCTGTTTCATTGCCCTCCAAAACTGAGTTTCTATTTCTCAGTGTTTGATTGCAACCAGAAGTTAGGAAAGGTTCACAGGAGAGTGCTACCAGAAAAAGATACCTTAAGAAGATGTGTTTTATAAATTTCTCCTTACTGGCTTTAGGTCTTTAAATTCTTCATGAATTTGGGGTATCCGAAGACTATATAATGAGGGTCTTCTGACACCAATGTACCAGAAAACAGCTTCTTTTGGAAAACCAAAAAACCTAAGATCCAGAGTACCTTGTTTTTTTGAGACAAGGTCTTGCTCTTGTCACCAGAGCTAGAGTGCAGTGGTGTGACCATAGCTTACTGCAACCTCAAACTCCTGTGCTTAAGTGATTCTCTTGCCTCAGCCTCTGGAGTACCTGGGACTACAGGCGTGAGCCAATGCACTGGGCTAATTTTTTTTTCTTTTTTTTAGAGACAGGGTCTCACTATATTGCCCAGGCTGGTTTTGAACTCCTGGCCTGAAGGGTTCCTCCTACCTCATCCTCCCAAAGTGCTAGGATTACAGGCACGAGCCACCGCTCCTGGCCAGGTTTGGGCATCTTTATCAGAGTTTATCAAATCCTGAAGATAGCTGCTCGATTGCAAAAGCTTTTAAAACTGCTCAGGTTCTGAGCTGGCCCCTGATTAGATAGGGTTCTCCAGCCTGTCCTTCCCCAGGGTACCTACAAAATTGAAACCTAGAGAAGCTACTTTATAGCTTCTGCTTTGAGGGACAGAGTATAGGCGGTTTTCCTAGTTGTAAGGCTCTACCTCTGTTTCAAGGTCTTTGCCTCTGATCTGGAGTCCCACCGCTTATCTGGCTTGATGATCTAGTGCTTTTTTTATTTTAATAGACTTTATTTTTTAGAGCAGTTTTAGGTTTACAGCAAAATTGAGAGGAAAATACAAAGAGTTTCTATATATGTACCTCCTACCCCCTCACATACACAGCCTCCCTCCATATCAGCATCCTGCACCGGAGTGGTACATTTGTTACAATCAATGAACCTACATTGACACATCATTATCAACCGAAGTCCATAGTTTACATTAGGGTTCACTCTTGGTGTTGTACTTGCTATAAGTTTAGACAAATGTATAACTACATGTATCCTATTATAGTATCATACAAAATAGTTTCACTGTCGTAAAAATCCTCTATGTTCCACCTGTTCATCCCTCCCTCTCCCCAACCCCTGGCAACCACTGATTTTTTACTATCTACACAGCCATGGTTTTGCCTTTTCCAGAATGTCTTATTGTTGGAATCATACTATATGTAGCCTTTTCAGATTGGCTTCTTTCACTTAGCAATATGAATTTAAGGTTCCTCCATGTCTTTTCATGGCTTAATAGCTCATTTCTTTTTAGCACTGAATAATATTCCATTGTCTGGATGTACCACAGTTTATTTATCTATTCACCTACTGAAGGATATCTTTAAGTTTTGGCACTTATGAATAAAGCTGCTGTAAACATTAGTGTACAGGTTTTTATTGTGAACATAGTTTTCAGTTCATTCAGGTAAATACCAAGGAGCTCAATTGTTGGATCATATGGTAAGGGTAGGTTTTGTTTTGTAAGAAACTAAAAAACTCTTCCAAAGTGGCTGTACCATTTTGCATTCCCACCAGCAATGAATGAGAGTTCCTGTTGTTGCTCATCAGTATTTGGTGTTGTCAGTATTTTCAATTTTAGCCATTCTAGTAGGTGTGTAGTGGTATCTCACTGTCGTTTAGTGCTCTTTTTTTTTTTTTTTACCGCTTGCTTTTGCATATCCCTGGCTCCTAATTTCTTCTCTGCCTTTTCTTACTGCTCCAGCTTCTAGATAAGTGGTTCTCATACCACTTATCCTCAGACCAACAGCATCATCACCACCTAGGAACTTATTAGAAATGAAAATTCTTGGGCCCTGCCAAAACCTACTGAGTGAGAAACCAGGAAAGGGTCCCAGCAATCTGTGGGTTTTTTTTGTTTGTTTGTTTGTTTTTTTGCCATCTTTGAAGTAGAGAGCAAGCAATCTGTATTTAACAGCCGTCCAAGTGATTCTGATGCAAGCTAAAGTTGAAAACACTGTTTGAGACCTGCATTGTCCAATATGGTAGCCTCCAGCCATATGTAGCCATTAAGTTCTTGTAATATGGCTAGAATGAATTGAGATGTACTATAAGTGTAAAATACACTCTGGATTTTAAAGTCTTAATATGAAAAAAGAGAAAGTAAAATATCTCATCGGTCGTTTTTATATTGAAAATGTAGTGAAATTATTTGGGAGGCTGAGCGAGGAGGATCGCTTGAGGCCAGGAGTTCGAGACCAGCCTGAGCAAGAGTGAGACCCTGTCTCTACAAAAAATAGAAAAATTAGCCGGGCATGGTCGTACATGCCCATAAGTCCCAGTTATTTGGGAGGCTAAGGCAGGAGGATTGCTTGAGCTAAGGAGTTTGAGGTTGCAGTGAGCTATGATGACACCACTGCACTCTAGCCTGGGTGAC
Source organism: Daubentonia madagascariensis (assembly GCA_023783475.1). NCBI lineage: Eukaryota > Metazoa > Chordata > Mammalia > Primates > Daubentoniidae > Daubentonia > Daubentonia madagascariensis. The sequence goes on from JAKFHU010000487.1 coordinate 18,661,622, forward strand.
AATGTGAGGCCTTGTCTCAAAAAAAAAAAAAGAAAACATATTGAAATTATATTTTTCACATATTGGGTTAAATAAGTATATTACTAAAATTACTTTTACCTTTTTTTTAGTTTTTACCTGAAGTTACCAGAAAATTTTAAATTCCATATGTGGCTCTCATTATATTTCTTTTATTTTTATTTATTTTATTTAATTTTTTTTAGAGTCAGGGTCTTGCTATGTTGCCCAGGCTGGACTAGAACCCCTGGGCTGGAGGGATCCTTTAGTCTCAGCCTCCTGAGTAGCTGCGACTACAGGTGCATGCCCCCTTGCACAGCTTCAGCTCTCATATTTATATTGGACAACATGGTTCTAGACCATGGGTCTGCAAACTACAGCCTGTGGGCCAAATCTGCTCACCTGTTTTTGTATAACCCATGAGCTAAGAATGGTTTTAATTTTTTAAGTAGTTGAAAATAAAGTTTTAAAAAGAATGATATTCTCTGACATGTGAAAATTATATGAAATTCAAGTTTCATTGTCCATAAATAAAGTTTTATTAGAACATGGGCACACTCATTTATTTGTCTATCATTTATGGCTGCTTTTGCACAACAGTGGCAGAGTTGAGTAGCTGTGACAGGGATCCTATGGCACAAAAGTCTAAAATATTTACTATCTGGCCCTTTACTGCAAATGTTTGCTGACCCCTGTTCTAGACTCCGTTAGCTTCCACATACTCCCTGGGAGAGAACCCTGCTTTTAACTTACTCCTATTCTGTGTTCCCAACTCTTGCTTAGCTTTTAGGCTCAACTCTTTGACATACTACTGCCCAAATCTCAGTGGTGTTTTGAGGTTACAAGGTTTGACCTATGCATGATCTGGGCTACAAAGAGGTAGGCCAAAAATGTTCTTGCCTTCCTAGAACTGCACAAGGAATCAAAGCTAGCAAAAGGGGAAAGAGAGGTGTTCAATAGCTTCTTTTTCCAAAGGTAGGGGCTTCCTTCTCAGGGGACAAGAGAACCCAGGATTGACATTTCATCAGATTGAGAGGGGAGCCTACAATTTAGGACTAGTCTGTTTCTTTCTTAGCTGAGCAACACCTCTTGAATCAAAACTCTCTCTCACCCTCTCTCTCTTTCTTTCTGTGCAGCTTACGCCTACTCTCAGCCAGTTTATTTGGCTTCTGCATCGTGTTGTCCTGCCAGATATATTGTGGAAATCACCATGACATTTTTCCACTCCAGTGAAGCAGATGTCTGGATCCCTTTGTGAGCCTCTTGGTCCTTATTCCCTACCACCCGCACCAGTGTGCAACCAACGCCTTATTGGCTCAATCAATGAATCTTTATGTTCTCATTTTATAGGATCCCCAAAGAAGAGAGTAGGGCTGTGGTTTCCAGAATGTTAATTGATAACAGTTCTTGGCAACAGTGCTCTTCTTGGCTTTCCCTCCTTAACCTGCTCCTCCCACCTACAATAATAACATCATTCCTTAATAGATTGGCACTAGTCTGGAGAGACAGTCTCTCTCTGTCTCTGTTTCTGTCTCTCTCTCTTTTTCACATACACACACAGGTCCTTTATTTCTTTTTTCCTTGCCCTACTGATTATACTTAGGACTGTTTAACTTTCTAATATTAGTTTGTAAGCAAACTTCCTGAACATTACAATTATGTGAATATTAATAGTTAAAACTTCCAAAGTTGGGGGGGTCCTTATATCTCTATTCACTTAAGAACTCTCTCCTTTAGATGGTTGTCTTTAGATTTTATAGTAGAGGGCTGGGCGCGGTGGCTCACGCCTGTAATCCTAGCACTTTGGGAGGCTGAGGCGAGAGGATTGCTTGAGCTCAGGAGTTTGAGATCAGCCTGAGCAAGAGTGAGACCCTGCCTCTTTAAAAAAAAAAAAAAAAAAAAAGATTTTATAGTAGAGTTGAATTTAGGCCTGGGGGTAGGAAAAGGCAGGAACGCTATCACATAGGTAAACCCTAAACAAATTTGGCTTTTCCTGTCTAGCTTATACTAAATATTGGGTACCAAGAGAGGCATCTATTGAGGGTTTCTGTTGGAAAACAAGCCGGGGGATGGGGTAGCCTAGTATTTTATTCCACCTCTTGTCCTGATGATCTCTGGCCTTTGTCTTATCCAGGTCTCACTTTTCTTATCTTTAGATTAAAGGGTCTGATTAGTTAACCTTTACATTTGTTTCCAACTCTAAATTATTCTGATTCCAGCTAGGCAGCAGTGGCACGTGCCTGTAGTCCCAGCGACTCGGGAGGCTGAGGCGGGAGGATCCCTTGAGCCCAGGAGTTCAAGGCTGCAGTGAGCTATGATCTCATCACTGCACTCCAGCCTGGGCAAGAGTGAGAGCCTGTCTCTAAAATAAATAAATAAGTAAATAGTTCTGATTCCACAGCCCCATTTATGGCCTAGACATAATCATCTCGATCGTCCTCATTCAAAGATTGAATAATATTAATGAAATGCCAAAAATAAAAACTTACTGAATTTCTCAGAAGAGAGATAGATCATTGACCTCCCCCTTACTCAGAATGAGCAAGAAATGGGGTATTCCAATTTATTCCACGTGTTGGTTAATGAAAGTTGTTATATACTGTATATGCATTAGCAAATATTTAGATAATTAGAACAGAATAAAATACACAAAATAGAATTATGTTAACCATAACATGAACTTTTCGATTCAGCCTATTATAGTGTCCTCAGAATAGAATTCTGAAACTCTTATAATCGTTGTACAGCACTGCAGCTATAGATAAGATTGGGCTGAGTTAATGATACATAATTGCTTCTTGAAAGTTTTGTTTACCTGTAATTTTTCTTTCTCATAAAATTAGAATATAAAAAATTCAATTTATTAGAACCACAGAATTAAAGAATTTCAGATCCTGAGGGCACTTGAGGATCATTTGGCCCAACCTTCAAACGTACAGCTAAGAATCCTGAGACTCGGAGAAATTCAAATCACAGAGCCTCTGGTGCCAGAGCTGATTCTAGAACTCACAATTCCCACAAGGGTTGCCATCTGGAGAAAGGGATGTTAATAAGATCACAGTTACTTTGTTTTTAATTCTCAGTCTGTAGTAAGGCGTCATAATCGTCTCATAATAATCTGCTCATGTAATCACCATCATAACCACATGTATCATTGACATAATTTCCTAGTACCAAGATAGTGCTGCTGTCTTTTGGAAATAATCAGTAAAAAAGGGAGCAAGTAGGGCTACATTAATACTGTTTTTTCTAAAGAGATAAAATTTAAGTTTTTTGAAATCAACATTTTAAAGCTTAGATGACACCAAATATTTTATTTGCAAAAATTTTCATTTTTTACCTAGGTGTTTTGACATCATATACATCAGACTCCCTGACTAGTAGGTATTTGCCTATAAATTCAGAAACAACTGTCCTGAATTTGCCCCAATTTCTTTGGTAGGAAGGAGAACATAATATACAATAGTGCTTGTTCTTGCTGTCTTTTGTCCTTTCTTTCTATATATATCTCTAGGATTTTACAACTAGCACACTCAAGGACTATAGGACCTTTGCAATAAGACACCAGTTTTGTGTGGCTATACTCACATAAATTTTGGAAATCAAACACATTTTAAAAATTATGTTCTGTGCCAGTCATCTTGTTCTGATCTGCGCCAATCATACTTTTTGTGTCATAAGCAACATGGCTGGCTTCAACCATCAGCTGAATAATTTTATCTAAATCAGTGGTTCTCACACTTCAGCTTATATCAGAATTACCTAGAGGGCTTTTTAGAAAACAGATTGGCCTAACTCTCAGATTCAATAGATCTGAGGTGGGATTCCAGAATTTGCATTTCTGGGGTGACGTTGATCCTTCTGGCCTAGGGCACTACACTTTGAGAACTACTGTTTTATCTTTGCCTTTCAGCCAAGACACTGAATTTGTACCGAATGGTGGATTCAATGAATGATGCAGGTAATGGCAATGAGTTTGATTAGCTGTTATTTTTGCTACCTGTAAGCCAGACCAAGGACAATTTCACCATCCTATTATCACAGTAAACATAACTCAGCTCTCTGAGATCCGGGGTTCTTGGAGTTTTTAACAGGGAAGTTTGATTACCTGGTCCAACCCCTGTCTTTGTGCAGGAAAGGTATTTATTCCCCTCTTATCCCAAGGCTCAGAAAGGTGAATTGTCGTGTCCGTGATTACACAGCTGTCTTTGATCAACAGCAGCACCAGGACCAGAACCTTGGCCTCTGGCCTCCCAGTGCTTTCCATTACAACAAAATTAACTTTGTTTGATAGTAACTGCTTCCCTGTTGCTTTTAGAACAGCTTTCCCAGCAAATATCTACCTGATTTCAAGCAACAGATATTCTTCTGTGGTCCCTGGCTGAGAGAATTAGAACTTTCCATTAATGTCACTGCTCTTCAACCACAATGTGTCCTTATAAAGCTAGCCAGTCGTTTTCCAAGTATGTTCAAAGTGTGAGTAGATTACAGAGCATGGACTTAGCAATACAAATCCATCTATGCTTTTAGAAAACAAGTGTGTGTTTCATATTAAAGACAAACAAGCCTGGCTTCCTACTGCCTCTCAACTAAAAGGGATGGATCATGAGTCATCTCTCCTTACAGCAGTCGAGGTAACTACATAGCCAAAAATCTAACTATTTTGTAATAAACCTGTGTTGTGAAATAAATTTTTAAGCAACCCCCTCTGTAGTTCCCCATTCCTGAAGAGAGATGACATAGCTTTGAGCTTGGGTGGAATTGGATGGAAAAGAGATAGAAGGTAGACCTAAAAGACTTCATATATGGAGACAATGTGTTTAAGAGGAGAGTCCCCCACTAATTTTTTTTAACGTTTCTAGAGATCATACTTTTTAAGAGGGTATGGACCAATAGTGAGCCTTACACTCACAGAGCCAATTGAAACTGCAATCAAAGCCAGAGGTCTGACTCAGAAACGATTTAGGCCAGGCACGGTGGCTCATGCCTATAATCCAAGCACTCTGGGAGGCTGAGGCGGGAGGCTAGCTTGAGCCCAATAGTTTGAGCTTGCAGTGAGCTATGATGACACCACTGCACTCCACCCAGGGTGACAGAGCAAGACTCTGTCTTAAAAAAAAAAAAAAAAAAAAGAAACAACAATTTTTCCTACAAACTGTTTTTCCCCCACTAAATTTATGTCCATACAATACAAAAACAACTGTTTGACTTAGGAAACTTAGTTGACTTTACTGGAAGAAAAGAAAAATAACTCTGGAACTGAAAATCAAAGTTATTTGGCATTAGGTACAGTAAACCAAAACACTGGCATCAAAATTTTCCACTTTTAATGGGTTGATATTTTATTGACATACCTAACTACCTTTATTTTTGTCAGTTGAGTGAATTCTACCAATTGTGGAGCTGTTTTGGTGTTGTACAGACAACCCCCCCACCCCCCATATAAACAGGTAGTTGGATGGGACTGGCCCATATGTATAGTTTTGTCCGGTCATCTGTGTGGTTATTGCACTAGTCTAATTCAGGAAAAAGGAGGACTCTGTCTGATTAGCCCTTGTGGGAAGCTATATTCTGCACTGGTTAGAGCTCCTAAATGGTTGTGGTGTTGTGGTTTACAGGTCACCCCACTGGCTATTAAGAGCAAATCATGCCTGGAGAGTCCCAACTGTTTCTGTTTACTCAGAACTCCCAGGCTCACACTCTCCCTGCTGTCTTTGGTTATTGTTTTTGTTGTTTGAGCTTTCTTCTTGGCTTTAGGAAAATGTCAAACATTTGATGGTGGCGGAGGACAGCGGTGGAATGGGTCATGACTTTGACTATTCTTTGACCAGTACGCTGTTAACATTTTCAGGAATTTTTCATGCTGGGAGCAGTTACTGAAAAACTCAACTTAAAAATATACATATTATTTTTTACCTTAATTTCCACTTCTTTCTTAAATGTGATTTTTTCATTTTACTGTAAAGAAAGTGCTTCTGCTTGTAGAAAAGTTAAACAATATACAGTGGATTAAAGAAAAAAGAAAACTCTTAGAAAGCCCACAATACTGTCAAAGAGGAAATTTCCATCTCTTCCTTCTCCACATATATGTGCATACACACACACAGAAACACTGGACACAATCTAACATGGTAATAGTAAATATCTCCATAAGATGGTGCTCAAAGATTATTTTTGGGTTTAATTTCTAGCCTGACAATTGTGAAATTACAACTCACAATTTATGTAGGTGAGTGCATGCCATATAAGGTTCATATACAACTTTGTGTGTGTGTTTTATTACATTTAGGGTGATTATAAAATTTTGCCCCTTTGGGGTTTCTAGTTATTACATTGTTTCTTTGGAAAACGTTACGAAAGAGATAAGGGAGACCTTGTGATATATACCCCATTTTCACCAGAAGAAAGATCATGGAGATCTTTCTAGGCCAGTATATACATGTATATTTTTTATATATATATAAAATCTTTTTAGATGGCTTTGAAGTATTTCCTTATTTGAATGTTCTATAATTTATAATTAATGCTAAAATTTAATTGTTTTATTTGATTGTAAAAGTAATACATGCTTGCTGTAAAACATTTAAGACAGTACAGAAACGTACAAAGTAAAATTTAAGTTTCTTCCCCCATCCTCCCAACCCCCTTCCAGGAGTGTCCATTGTTAATAGTTTGGTATTTATCCTTCCAGACTTTTTTTTTTTAAAAGAGACAGTGTCTTGCTCTGTCGCCCAGGCTGGAGTGCAGTGGCATGATCATTGCTCTGTAGCCTTGAACTCCTGGGCTCAAGCAATCTTCTCGCCTCAGCCTCCCAAGTAGCTGGAACTACAGGCATGTGACACCATTCTCAGCTAATTTTTATTATTTTTTTGTAGAGATAGGGTCTCACTATGTTGTCCAGGTTGATCTTTAACTCCTGGCCTCAAGCAATCCTCCTGCCTCAGCCTTCCAGAGTACTGGGATTACATATGTGAACCACCTCACCTAGGCTGTTTTTTATTTTTGATACAAACAAAAGTAAGCAATATATAGTTGGGCTTTTTAATTTAAAAAAAATTTATACAAAAACAGAGTACAGTGTACTATGACCCTGCAACGTTTTTCAACCAACACTATATCATGGCACATATATCAAGGTATATGGGTTTTTTCTGAAGTGATTACTTAGTATTACAGCAGTATTGACCAGCCTTCTATTGATTAACATTTAGGAGATTTTTTCCCTTGATTTTCACTTTTTTTGTTTGTTTACTTGTCTTCTTAACTCTTTTGGGGTTTTTTTGGTTTGTTTTTGTTTTTTTTTGTAGAGACCAGGGTCTCACTGTTGCCCAGGCTGGTCTCAAACTTCTGGGCTCAAGCTATCCTCCCACCTTGGCCTCCGAAAGTGCTCGATTACAGGTGTGAGACCATGCCCAGCCTTATTAACTCTTAATGATAAAGTCATAATAATGGGATTTCTGGGTTGAAGGGTAAACTCATTTAAAATGTTAATACATGAGACAAAATTGCCCTCCAGGAAAGTTATGCAATTTTATACCTTCACCAGATTTGCAGAGAGGATTCATTGTCTGGGTATCATAATTCTTTTTCTTTATCAATTTGGTAAGCAATAAATACAATCTCATTGTTGGTTTTATCTTCCTTCCTTCCTTCATTTTGTGACAGGGTCTCGCTCTGTTGCCCAGGCTAGAGCACAGTGGTGTCGTCATAGCTCTCTGCAACCTTAAACTCCTGGCCTCAAGAGATCCTTCTGCCTCAGCCTCCCAAAGTGTTGGGATTACAGGCGTGAGCTACCACACCTTGCCTTATTTGTATTTCTTGATTACTAATGAGGTTAAACATATTTTCATACATCTATTAACCATTCAGAATTCTTTTATAAATTATCCATTCTTATGCTCATTTTCAATGGAAGTGATTGGCTTTTTCTTATTAACTTGTAAAAATTCTTTGTATATTGGAGAAATTAGTTATCTTTCATAAGAGTTGCAAACATTTTCCCAATTTGTGATTTGTCTTTTAACCTTGTTTATAATAACTTTTGCCATATAGAACATATAGAAGTTATTTTCATTTGTGTGCTTTGTCAAATTTATCAATATTTTCCTTTTTGGTTCCAGGGCTTTATGTCAAGCTTATAAAAATCCCTCATCATCCAAGGATTATACAAAGTGCTACCATATTTCCTTCTAGAACTCTGTTTCCATTTTTCTACATTTAATTCTTTAATCCATCTGGAATTCATTTTAGTATAAACAGTGAGGTATAGGTCTCGCCTTTTTTTTCCCCCAAACAGTCAGTTGTTCCGACACCATTTATTGAACAATCCATCTTTTCCCTGCTGATTTTTATTATCTTATTTAGCATATACTAAATTCCCATATATATTTGAACCTATTTGAGGACTCCATTCTGTTCCTTTGATCTATCTTCCGTTTCTGTGCCAATAGCATATTGTTTTAATTTCTGTAGGCTAAAAATATTTCTAAAATCTGGTAGGGCTACTCCTTTAAAACTATTTTTTAATTTCCATGAATTTTTTAATTGAGGTGAAATTGATGTAGCATAAAGTTAACCATTTTAAAGTGGATAATTCAGTGGGCTTGTTCTCACTTATAGGTGGTAGCTAAGCAATGAGTATGCATAGTCATACAGAGTGACCTAGTGAACGTTGGAGGTGGGGGTGGGGGCATGTAGAGTACTGGGGGTAGTGATGAGCTAGAAGACTAAATGCTGGAAGCACGTTAAGAATCATAAGTCCAATTTCCTTATTTTCCAGATTAGAAAAATGAGGCCCAGAAAGACAAAGTAATTTGCCTGAAGCCACACAGTTAATGGCAAAACTGGAGCTCAAACTCACCTATTAGTCCATACACTTTTTTTTAAAAACTTTAATTTTTTAGAGCAGTGTTAGGTTCACAGTGAAATTGAAAGGAAGGTACAGAGAGCTCCCATCTATCCACTGACCCTACACACATATAACCTCCCCCCTTATCAACATCCCCCACCAGAGCGGTACATTTCTTACAATTGATGAGCCTATATTGATACATCATTATCAACCAAAGTTGTGAACCAAAGTCCATAGTTTACATTAAGGTTCACTCTTGGGGTTGTACATTTTCTGGGCCTGGACAAAAGTATAATGACATGTATCCATTATTAAAGTATCACACAGAGTATTTTCGCTGCCCTAAAAATCCTCTGTGCTCCACCTATCCATCCCTTCCCACACCTACCAACCCCTGGCAACCACTGATCTTTTTACTGTCTCCCAATTTTGCCTTTTCTAGAATGTCATATAGTTGGAACCATTCTTTACCTTAGTAATATGCATTTAAGGCTCCTCCTCAGATTTTCATGGTTTTATAGCTCTTTTCTTTTTAGTGCTGAATAATATCCCATTGCCTGCTTGTTCCACACTTTTGTGAAGCAGGTTCATTGGCACTGGTTACCAACTTGTCGGAGTCTAGTGAAGACAGAACATCCACACACAAAACAAGTTACATGAAACAGATTTATTACTTACAGACAGGCAGCAAGGGACAACAGAAGCCTTGGATTCATGATGAGCCAGTCTCCCAAGGCTAAGGGAAGCTGCCTGGGGCTGATGGAGTCTTATCTGTGCATGTCCTGCTTGCACTACAGCTGAGGGACCCCAGAAAGCAATCTGCCCTAGGTTTTATATCCTGGGTGACATAGGATTTGCTGGGCTAAAGCACTGAAGGACATCCTGTTTCTAAGAGGAACTGGAACAGAGCCCAGGCTGTTCTGTCCTGGTCTCAGGATGTTGCATTCCCAGCACGTTCTACAGTTATTCTGGAGAACTACAAGCAAGAAAGGGGGAGAACTGGGTTAGTCCAAGGCCACCTGGAAAACTGTCCTGCAAGTCTATCTATTCACCTACTGAAGGACATCTTGGTTGCTTCCAAGTTTTGGCAATTGTAAATAAAGCTGCTATAAATACCCATGTGCAGGTTTTTGGATAGACATAATTTTTCAACTCATTTGGGTAAATACCAAGGAGCTTGATTGCTGGATTGTATGGTAAAAGTATGTTTAGTGTTGTAAGAAACTGTCAAACGTGTCTTCCAAAGTGACTGTACCATGTTGCATTCCCATCAGCAATGAATGAAAGTTTCTGTTGTTCCACGTCCTCATCAGCATTTGATGTTGTCGGGGTTCCAGCTTTTGGCCATTCTAATAGGTGTGTAGTGGTATCTCATTGTTGTTTTAATTTGCATTTCCCTGATGACACAGGATGTGGAGCATCTTTTCATATTCTTACTTTCTATCTGTACATCTTCTTTGGTGAGGTGTCTGTTAAATTCTTTGGCCCATTTTTTAATCAGGTTGTTTGTTTTCTTATTGTTGAGTGTTAAGAGTTCTTTGTATATTTTGGATAACAGTCCTTTATCATATGTGTCTTTTTGCAAATATTTTCTACCAGTCTGTGTCTTGCCTCCTCATTCTCTTGACATTGTCTTTTTCCACGTGCACACTCATTAGCAGAGTTTTTTGAACTGCAATTTGCAATCCATTAGTGAGTTGTAAAGTCAATTAGTGAGATGTAACTAGCATTTTTAAAAAAAGAACAGAATGGAATAGAGAAGATCAGAGTGCATCACTGGTAGGAAGAGTAAATAATGTCTTGAGAAACTTTTTTTCATGTATATATTTATATAAGTGTATGTGATGTGGGTCATACGTAAAATATGTTTCTTACTATGCGTTATTATTTTTTTAAATATTTTTTTTAGAGGCAGAGTCTTGCCCCATCACCCAAGCTGGAGTGCAGTGGCCCGATCATAGCTCACTGTAACCCCAAACTCCTAGGCTCAAGTGATCCTCCCATCTTGGCCTCCCAAAGTGCTGGGATTACAGGTGTGAGCCACTGTGTCTGCCCTCAGGTTCTTATATTCTAATGAGTCAATAAAAGAATAAATATATATGAACTAATTAAAGAACCCTTTGAACATTATAGAATAGGTCAGTTTGTACCAGTTTTTCTCCTGTTCTCAGGGAATGTAGAGATGGCTAGATGTATGACTGGTAAATTAGGAAAGACTTGGGTCCCACAAAATCCTCATCAGCTTCCTTTAAAACGCTTAGTTGTCCTGCTTGGGTTGAGGCATTTATCAGATCTCAAGCTTTTGATAATACTCCCAGTATTTTGAACTGGTCATTTAGAACATCTTGTCATGAGCCCATGGTCCTGGATAACTCCAAATGTTATCTCTTCCTGATCCTTCTTCCTGTCTTCTCACCTTAGGAGATATGCAGGCTGATTCCATTGCTAAAGGAATGACCAAATTATCCTTGGCCTCAGACCATCATAGGGATAAATACTAGGAATATGTTCTTCATAGTTATTTCTTTTTTCTTTTTTTTTGAGATGGTGTCTCGCTCTGTTGCCCAGGCTGGAGTGAAGTGGCTCGATCATAGCTCACTGTAACCTCAAACTCCTGGGCTGAAGCGATCCTCCTGCCTCAGCCTCCTGAGTGACTAGGACTACAGGTGTGCACCACCACACCTGCTAATTTTTCTTCCTTTTTTTTTTTTTTTTTTTAGAAACAGGGTCTTGCTATGTTGCCCAGGCTGATCTGGAACTCCTGGCCTCAAGTAATCCTCCCTCCTTGGCCTCCCAAAGTGCTGATATTACAGGCATGAGCCACCGTGCCCAGCCCCATGGTTATTTCTATAAGCGTCAAAAACATCCCTGGCCACACAAAAGACATGAAGATATTAATAAAAACCACTGTCAAGTTATAAGGAACCCACCCCTGAGACAGGTCTGGCTCTAGTTGGGAAATTGAAACCCTTTGACTTACAAAGCTGACCATTCTTGCTGTTCAGATCTGTTTTGGGGAATTCTTGGCCTGAGTTCCTGACCCTTTATGTTCTGCTCTCTGCCTGGCGCCTGGCCTGTTGCCTTCCATTTTCCCAGCCTGGATTCTTGCTCCCTGACACTTCATTTCCCAGGCCATACTTTGACTGTCTACCCACACTAAGCCACCTGCTTTTTCCTTTCTGCCTTAGTGGATCCCTGGATTTGACCTCTTGTTTGTTTAACCTATGGCTCATTCATGCTGCTCCTTCCATCCTTTACTTTCTTCTCAGCATGTGATTTCTTGTCCTCCCAACTTACTTAGTTGCTTTGCCTGCCTGCGCCCTTAACTCTGACTCCTCCTACCACGATGTTGTTATTACTTCCCTGCCTTACCCTCATCTCACGTTCCTGATGCCTAGCTCCAAACTGACAAGAGGTTGAGACGACTATTTGCTAAGTACCCTGCCTTCATTTATTACTCCTCAAGAGTTACTTGATGTACTGGGCTGCGGCTGCCGGACATTGCCCATCTCTCATGGCCTCTATTCCCTCTGCAATAGCAACTCATCAACAAGAAGAGTTTTAGACCAGTTGTCTTGAGTACAACAAAACTCCTTAATCTTCTCAACTCCCCTGGACCCAGTGCTTGGCATGGGAGAAGATGGAAGCAGGATGATTCTTCTATTTAGCTATTGACAATGGCACCAAAAGGAGCAAAGGTACAACAAGCCATTTTGTCCATTTGGAACAATTATGTAAACTGCCCCCATCAAGAACAGAACGTTTCAATGTCAAGATGTCTGTGACCAGGCACTGGTTTGAGGGTTATCGTAATAACCTGAGATGTAAGGACAAGAACCTGAATTGGAGAGAAAGCAGCAAACAGATAAGAGCGAGCAAGAGACAGAAACAAGATATTTTAATGGAAAAGAGCAACACGACTTGGAAACTAAAGGGATATGGGGGATGGAGAGAAGGATCAGTCAATGCCAAGGCTATTGTTGGAAGTAATCAACTTATCTCCAGTTGGATGACCCCCTGAGCAGCTACAACCAATAAGTCTAAAACTTAACAGTTTTAGGCCTTCTATTACGTTCAGTTGGTTCTGTCGCTCCCTCAGCTACCCACATTTGAAATCCTGGATGGTCTTTGACTCTACTCATATGTACTTTCTTAAATCCAGTAAGTCACCAAATCCTGCTGATGTTTCCTTTAAAATATCTCTTAAAATACACCCCATCCTTTTATTCCTAGTGCTCCCACAGTGGTTTAGGGTCTCAGAGCTTCTAGCCAGGGGTCTTGCCTTAGTTCTACATTTAGTATCCCCTGCTTCAATCCATGTCACGCATAGCTGCCACATAATCTTTCCAAAATACCACTTTAGACACACTGCCTCACAGCAAAAGATAAAAATACACCCATGACTTCTGCCATGTGGGAAATTATCTTGCTGCAATAGTAGCCTCCAAGTTCATGACCAGAGAGCTATACCTGAGGTTACAGAACAGAAAGGCTACTAGATCAGATTAAAATGCTTGAATCACATGGTTTATCAAATCAATTTAAAACACACAGCAAGATACAAGGGGAAAGGGATGGGGCTTCCTACACAACTTAGGGTAGAGTACAAGCAGAGTGGAAGGACCACACTGCCGGAACCTGGGCTACACAATGTTCATCTGTTCTGTATCTTTCTTTACTGCCTCAGCCTTCCCTGCTAATGATGTTACAAGGACCAGAGTTGACATTCAAGCAAGGGGACCCACAGACAGAAGGTACCCTTGGCCAATGACACACATTTGCTTTTTCAGACAGACAGAGGAACATGTTTATAGGGCCATAGCTAATTAGCAGGCTAATTAGCAAGCTACAGCTGTATTTATATTTATATATCTTGGGCAGAGGACACATGGGGTGAGAATAAGTTCACCAAGGGGTTGAATTAAAACCTCATGAGAGGTGATGGATATGCTAATTACCCTCACTTGATCACTACACAATGTATATGTGTATGGAAACATCACACTGTTCCCCATAAATTATACAATTATGTGTCAATTAAAAAACAAAATAAAACCCATTTTTAAAGCCTCATGAATATTAAGTACTCATGTATATTTAATGTATCCTAAATATTATTATCTTTGGTATATTTAGTGCCTTGTGTGTCTTGTGCATATTTAGGACATTATGAATATTTAGTACCTTTTGTGCATTTAGTATACCATGGCAGTTCAGTACTCAAGTGTCTCATGAATATTAGGCATCTCTTGGTCCTACCTATTTGTGTTTAACACACAGATGCTCTGCTCTACTTGCAAACTATTTAACACATTCTATGACTTCCGCCTAACAAACATTTTGCTTAAACATCTGAAAATGTTTCATCTATGTTTTCCAAACTTCAAACTTATTTATCTTTTATAACAGGATCGAATATTCTCAAGGTAAATATACATAACAGCCTTCTCTTTGCTCACACTGCCCTAAACTAAACTCCTGATCTCCCACTGCCCCAGATCTCTTCCTCCTTCTGTCTTTCCAATCTTGGAAGCAACATTTCCTAACCTCAGAGTCAAGCTTGACTACAAACTCTCCTAACCTCCTCACACCCAATTCGCTATCAACACTTCACACTTCTATTCCCAAAACATACTTCTACGTACTTCTCACCGTCTCCATTGCTACCCGGTCCAAGCCATCACCAATTATCCGAGATGACTGCAATTTGCTTCTGTCTCCACTCGGCTGCTCCAATCCACACAGAAGCCCAGAATGATCTTTCACAGACATCATTTGGATCACATCACTCCCCAGCTTAAAACTTTTCAATGGTTTCCCATTGCCCTTAGGAACAAACGCAAAACTCTTAACATGGCGTGTGAGGGTCCACGTGGCGTGGTCTGTGCTACCTCTCTAGCCTTACCTCGTACCCTTCTTGCCTTCACAAGGCTCCTCCACATGATCTTCTTTAGTTTCTTCCTTATGGCCTTCTATAATACATTCTATTTCTTTCACCTGGAATGCTCCTCTTGTTCAGGACTCTCTCCCACTGCCATACACACGCCAATTCTACTCATTCTTTTTTTTTTTTTTTCCTCCTTGCTCTGCCACCCAGGCTGGAGTACAGTGGCGCCATCATAGCTCACTGCAGCCTCAAAATTCTGGGCTCAAGCAATCCTCCAGCCTCAGCCTTCTGAACAGCTGGGACTACATGTGTGCCCACCATGCCTGGCTAATTTTTTAAAATTTCTTTGTAGAGATGAGGGTCTTGCTATGTTGCCCAGGCTGGTCTCAAACTCCTGGACTCAAGTAATCCTCCTGCCTCCTGAGCAACTGGGACTACAGGCATGAGCCACCATGCCTGGCCAATCCTACTCATTCTTCAGCTTCAGTTTAAATGTGATTTCCTCAGAGAGGCCTTTGCTGACTTCCCAATCTAATGAGGTCCTACGATATTCTCTTTCACAGCACCCTGTCACTCATTTCGTCCACAGCATTTATTTGGGTATGGATTTATTTAAAAATCTATCCAGCCTTCCAAGCCATAAAACTCCATAAGGGCAGGGATCATGTCTGTTTTGTTCACCATAGACTAGCCAATACTTAGCACAATGCCTAGCACATAGTAAACACTCAATAAATATTAGTGGAATGGATGAATGAGAGCATAAAGCACAGATTTCCTTAGCCTGCTATTTCTACCTTTAGTCCCTTTATGTGGATTTTGTGGTCAGGGTTCTGGGTTTGAATTTTGATTCTTCCATTTACTGTGTGACCTTTAGCGAGTTATTGAACCCCTTTGATTCTCAACATTTCTCATTTATCAAGTGGGGATAGAGAGAAGTGCCTCACAAGGTGCTGTGAGGACCCTGTAAGGTCAGGTCCGGGACAGCTGCTGGCGCTGTAACAGACGCAGGCAGTCGGTGAACACTTGCTCCTGCTCGCTGCTTTCCGGGTCTGCTCTTCTCCACCTGGGCTGCACTTCGTTCTTCTTCACTAGGTCCCTCAAGGTCATGTCTTCCCAGACCCCCTTTCAGCAGCCCAGCCCTTGGGGGTGCGGGTGTCTCAAACTCTTTAGCTGCTCATTTTTCGAGTCTGTGGAATGTACTGTGGTGACTGTTTTTTGTTTGTTTAAATCTTTTATGCATCTGTCCCAATTCTCCAGTTAGACTCCAAACCCTTTGGCAATAGGGTTCCCATCTCGGAACCATCTCAGAACTGGTTCAGTGCCCTCGTAGAGATGTATGACTTAAATTCCGCTAACATTGGTGAGCGCACCCAGACACCAGGCACTGTGCTTGGCTTTCACATTCATTATCACCCAACTTCGTTTTTCAAGATAATCCTGGCAGGTAAGCATTACTATGCTTGTTGTGGAAACAGAGGCTCAGAAGGTTTAGTCATCTGCTTAAGGGCACCCAGTTAACAAATAGCAGTCTTTTAATTCCCTGTTTGGTTTATAGCCTGGCAGGTAGTAGGTACTCAATAAGTACTTGTTAGTGCTCTTTCCACCACACCATGTTGCCTTGGGAAATATTTACTCAGAGTGAGGAGGGTAATTATCATCATGTTCTCAATTCCTGCCTCCCAAGAGCTTGGCTGAAAATCCCCCACCCTTGATCCTCTACCCTAAAGTTCTTCCAGGGTCCTGTACCTCTAATTCTCACTCAGTTTTCTATTAGTGCCACATCTCTTTGCTAAGTTCTTCTGGAGCCTGATGCAAGATGCACCTCTGTCTCCCCACCAACCCTGTCCTTCTCCATACCTTCCTCCCGCAGCTTCTTTTCCTCATGGGCCTCCTTCCTCTCTCCTCTGTCTAGTCCTGATTTAATTCAGGTTGTAGCAATTAAGAAATACACTCCTATTGGGAATGCCCACTAAACTAGAGCACTTGTGTCCAGGATATGCCTAGTGTTCTTGGAGGGGGAATTATCACTACTCGTTAGTTGGGTGGTTTGGGCGAGTCATGTCCCTTCTCTCCTGGCCCCAATTTCTTCACATGTAAAATGCTACTACTTGCTGTCACGTATCGAGCACCTACATAAGGTACATAAGCATTGCATATGTTATGAGAAATCAGTAATAGCAGATGCTTACCTAGCACTTACTGTGTGCCAGACACTATGCCAAGTGGTTTATATATATTTATTCACTTAATCCTTACAAAAACCCTATGAAAATGTTATTATTAACTCTATTTCACAGATGAAAAACAGAGGTCTCCAAATTAAGTAATTTACCTTAGATCACCCCAGACGGTGGTGAAGCTGGGCTTCAAACTCTGGTGGTTCTGGCTCCAGAATTCCTGTCTTAACCGCTGCCCTATACTTCCTCTTATTACCTCATAAAATGAGGGGGGCTAGTTAAAAATAATCCCCTAGCATTTTTATAGCACTTTTCTAATTCTAACGCACTGTTCACATTCTGTCCCCTATTTGATCTTCACAGTAACCCTAAGGGCAGACATTATTAGCCCAATTTACAGGTCAAGAGCTGAGACTTATTGGAAAGGTCATGCGTCCAAGGGCATACAGCTGGCAAAGGCAGATTCAGTATCAGACCCTGGACTGCCCATGCCCAGTGCCACTCCTGCTCTACCTCATGCCACACGGCACTTCCTGTCCTTTCTAAGTCTCCGCCACCTCTGACATCCTACACTATGCTCTCCTCTCTGTCTTTCTTTAGCACATTAACTGCCATGTGAGTTGTATTTAACTCACACTAGTTTTGAGCCCGGGGCCTCGTGAAGTAAAACCTGGGCAAAACCCTGTAGTTGGTTTGTGAAAATCTTACTTGTTTATGTTCTTATTGTTACAATTAATATTGACAATTTAATTCTAAAAATGTGGATTAAATGAATAGAAGTCAATAAATTTCATTTTTCTATTTATATTTACATTTAAATTACACTTAAGCCTGACAAGTCAAGAAAAACACTTTACCCTTGTGAACTATTTTTCAAGTTTTCACATTACTTTCTATGTTACTAATTTTCAAGTTTTTATATTACTTTTTTTATTGAAAAAAACACAGAAAACAATAAAAAAATAACAAATTTTTCACTAAATTAGAAAGGATCATTTTGTTTTCAAAGTTTTTATTCTATTTTCATAATAAAACACCTTGGCCCCAAGGAAAACATTTTTTTTGCTACTGTGGCAGTCGTGTTGAAGAGACTCCAGCGGCCCCTCAAAGAACCCCAGCCCTGTTGCCCCTGCACTCCCTCTGCACAGCACGTGCTCACGACCAGCAGCAGGGGGTGCTGTCAGCTAACACACAGGGACCGGCTGCCTCAGGAGCCCTTTTTGGAGAAGCTCCGTAACATTCTCTTCTTTTCAATTTGTTTATATTTTTAAAATGTTTTTAGAAAGTACCACTTGTACATAGTATAAAATTCAAAAGGTACAAATGAGTATACAATGTACCTGCTCCCCAGCTACCCAGTTCCCTTTCCTGGGGGGCAAACCCGGGAAGATTTCCAGTGTCTCATTCTAGAGATAGTCTATAAGCAAAAATGTATTTCCCCCAAACCAATGACATTATCATATAAACACACACACCCTGTTTTTTATTATTCACACAAACTGTATCATATGATACACACTATTCTTCCCCTAGCTTTTCAAGGTAATTTTGCAGATCAGTCCAAATCATAAGTCATAATATTTAATTAAATGAATAAACCATAATCAATTTTACCAGCGCCCTGTTGTTTTCCATCTTGTACAGTTAACAAGCAAAGCTGCAGTAAATCCACTTGTATCTAGGTTACTTTGCACATGCACATTTCTGCAGGATAAATTCCCAGAAGTGAACTTGCTTGCCTGCAAAGGGCATGCATTTGTAATGTTCATCAATATTGCCAAATTGCCTTGCACAGAAGCTACCCACTTACAGCTACGTCAGAGGGGCACACGAGGGTCTGTTTCCTGCATCCTCACCAAGAATCTTACCAAGCTTTCTCATCTTTGCCTATCTTGTAGGGGGAAGATGATTCCTCACTGCAGTTTTAATTGCATTTCTCTTGTGATGAGTGCTCCCTGACCTCTGAGATTCATTCACGCACTCCATAAATGGTTAGCAGGTGCTCTTGTGTGCCCGGCACTGTGTTGGGGCATTCTCCTCCAGCTGTCCCTGGTCTGACTGTCACTGTCATTTCCTGCCTGCCCTGCACTGTCCCGCCTTATCGTATCTTCCAAGAAGCTATCTTCGTCACTTGGCCATCCTCACCAGGTCAAGCAGGAATGACCTCACTGGACCTCTTCTTTAGAGGGTTAGAAATGAGGAGAATGTGGTTTCTTGGCTTTTCTCTGTTTCTCTAGACTAATTCCTGTAACCCAGTTAGGCAAAGCTGAGAGGTGGGGGGCATGTGTCTTGAGGTCAGAGTTAGCCCTGAGTCCTCGGGCTTCCCAGACCCCCCCAGTCCAACGGGGGTCAGTCAGTGCTGCAGTCCTTTCATCCTAGCCCCCTGGGGTATTAGGAAGGTGGACACACAGCAGGTACCTGGATGCTGGGCTGTGTTAAGCAGATGTTGTTTAATTCATGACTGGCTGGTTGAAATTTCCTCAGATTAAGTGCCAGCTAAACATAAAATGCATTGGCTGGCATTATTATTTAGAGTAAAGTGGGGCAGAGAAAAAGCCGGGTCCATGTTCTATGTGGGAAACCGCTGAACCATTTCTCAACTTCCCGTTTCTTTGCAGTCCCAGAGCACTTTACCTCGACAGGATGAGTCTGACCTACCTGGCAGGGTAACTCCTCCTTTTCCCACCTTCTCCATAAGGCTGGGAATCGACTAGAGGCTCTCTCCTCAGAATAAAGGTGGGATCAACATGTGACAATTTTAAACGACTCCCTTCTGGCCTTCCAGGTCCCAAGAATGCCATCGTTGAGGAGACCACACCATTCTCTAGTAGCTTAACTAATGTAAGGGGATGTCCAGTTCATCCGCTGCAGGAGTTTTCCTCCCAAAGCACACTTCTAATCCAGTCACTTGCGGAGGCTCCCTGTGGCCTACTAAATGAAGTGCAAATTCCTTAGCTTGGAATTTAAGGGCCTCCATGATGTGGCTCCAGCCTACCTGTCCAGTCCTTTTTTCCACTACCTCACACTCCAATCAGACTTAATCACGCCATGTTTCTCGAGTGTGCCCGCATTCCCACCCGGGTGCCTTTGCCCGGGCTCTGCTTCCTCTGCCCAAAGCACATGCCTCTTCTCTCCCTCCCACCACTGATGCTGTCCTCTGTCTCTCTGTTCCCACCCACCCTTTGTTTAGAAAGTAAGGGTAATAAAGGTTTTCCTTAAAAAAAGAAAAACATACATTTTTATTTTTACAGAGCAAGAGACTGGAGAAAAACATAAATTTTATATATCCTTCAGGGTCCTTCTCAAATGTTACTGCCCCACAGATGCCTGTTCTGACCCCCCCAGCAGGATATGACCTTTTCAAGCTTGGCTCCCCAGTCAGGCTTTGTCTACACTTCTCTTATGTCTCACCTCCCCAGTATCTTGCATCCTCATTCCCGCCCCACCTCAGGCTGAGCACTGGAGAGCGAGGCGGGCATCACCCGTCTTTGTCCTGCCCACCATTGATGAAAGTTGGAGGAGCCTCCCCTGGACATCACCTTGTCCTTCCCACTTTGACTATGAGAAATGCGAAGAGCTTAGGACCTGTCACTGCAACTGTTGCAGCCATCCTTTCTGATCCTTCTCTAAGAGGGGTCTTCTCTCGACCAAAGCCTCTGCTCTAAAGTCAGGGAGATAACCCCACTCTATATCCCCCTACACAAACACCGCAGGGATCAGTGGGCACCCATGCCTGAGGCTTGGGGGGAAACTGTCCTGCTTGCTCTTTTTCTTTCTTTGTTTTTTTTTTTTCTGAGACAAGGTCTCGCTCTGTTGCCCAGGCTGGAGTGCAGTGACACAATCATAGCTCACTGCAGCCTCCTTGAACTCCTGGGCTCAAGTGATCCTCCTGAATAGCTGGGAGTACAGGTGCGTGCCACCACACCCGGCTAATTTTTTTATTTTTCATAGAGATGGGGTCTCACTATGTTTCCCAGGCTGGTCTTGAACTCCTGGGTTCAAGTGATCCTCCTACCTCAGCCTCCCAAAGTGCTAAGATTACAGGTGTGAGCCACAACACCTGGCCCCGTTCTTTTTCTGGAGGAAGGCACCATAGTGATGTGTCTGGCTGGCAGGAGGAGTGTTTGCTCACTTTGAGTTCTTGGAAGGGATGCAGCCAGGAGAAGGAAAAATGGAAAGCCATCTCTCTTCTCCTGTGGCCTGGTCTGCCCTGAGTGAGCAGATGGTCACAGACACTTCTCTGCTAGAGGCTTGTCTGTTTTGTGGTGACGTGAGGAAGACAAGGCCGGAGGAAGACAACCTGGTCCTCCTCCAGGGCCTTGTTCTGGTGCCTTCTGCAGAGGAAACAGTGGGACCGAGGAATTAGAACATCTGAGTCTTAGTCCTTATTCCACCATTCAACAGCCAGATGACCTTGACCAAGCTCCTTAATCTCTCTCAGCCTAAAAATAGAAATAGGTGCACCTTCTCTACCTTCCACATGGGCTTTTCTGATCATCAAAAGAGAAAATGGGGGGGTGCAGTGTCTCATGCTTATAATCCCAGCACTTTGGGAGGCCGAGGTGGGAGGATTGCTTAAGGCCAGGAGTTTGAGACCAGCTTGAGCAACATAGCGAGACCCTGTCTCTACAAAAAATAAAACATTAGCCAGGCATGGTGGTGGGTGTCTGTAGTCCTAGCTACTCAGGAGGCTGAGGCGGGAGGATGGTTTGAGCCCAGGACTTCAGGGTTACAGTGAGCTATGATCACACCACTGTACTCCAGCCTGGGTGACAGAGCAAGATCCTGTCTCTAAGAAAAAATAAAAAATAAAAATAAAATAAAATAAAAAAGAGAAAATGCACGTGACAGTATTTTGCAAATTATGTTTTTGAAATGTTATTTATATCCTGCCTTTTGTGGGATGGATTTACAGAGGCTTAAAAGATATGTCAGATGTAAAAATAGCATAAATTTCAAAGTGAGAGTAAGAAAAAAAGAAAAAGACAGTGAGGGCATAATGAGCCAGAAACGGGGTTCAATGCACTCCACACATTAATTGCTGGGGGTGGATTTCCAGGCTGTTGGTAAATTGTAAAAAGTGCTTTCTGAATCAGTGGAAGGAGTCACTTGAAGTGGTAGTGTTTCTGGGTATCTGGTGTGGAGATTGAAGGCTCCTAGCAGGGCTGAAAAATTCTGTATAGGCCTTGGATCTTCATGGGCAGAGAGTGGTCCCAACCTCACCCTCTGCACAGACACCACTGCTGTAGTCCAAACCCAGATCTCCTGAACCTGGAGGCAGCCAGGTCCTTCTAACCATCTTGTCCATCCCCCAGCCCCACAGCCATCATTGCCTTCCTCCAGGGACAGACTCACTTGCCTTCCACCCAGACACTCTATTTTAAAAAAAAAAACAGTGTTATTGATACATATATAATATATATACACCATAAAGTTTACCCTTCTAAAGCATATATTAATAATTCAATGGTTTTTAGTATATAAACACTTTTAACCGCTTGTGTTAAACACCACACAATCCAGCCTTCTTTGCCACAGTTCTTTTCCTTTGCTTTTCCCCGGCCCTAATTCTTAACTCCCTAAGAGTTCTGGACTCAAATTTTGGAAAAGTTGCCCCATATTTCCTGCATTTTCCACCTCTGGCCCATCTCTTTGGCTGGGTTCCCCCATTAGACCAACTGTACTGAAAGTAATATCTGGAGCTGCGGCTGGTAGGGAGCGCACAGAAAAGCCACCAGGGTGACCTCCGCATTTGTGAGACTGAGGAACACCCAATAAGGATCCAGGCTGCAGGAGGCTGTGGGCACCGCCAGCCCGGGGAGCTGCAGCACTTGGCAGATAACATTGTTAGACTGTGACTCACTCCCGCAGTCTGGAAAGCTGGATCTCTCAGCGCGGCCTTCACAGGAGGGACCATGCGTGGGCCCCGTGAGCAGCCCTCTGAGGTCCAGACCAGGCAAGCAGAGCTGGGGCCTCCTCATTCCTGAGCCCAACCATTTCACACCCCTTTACCCCACAGTGAGAATCCCAAGTGTTAAAAAGTTCTGTGTTGAGAGCCTTGAGGGAGGAAAAACTTGTCCTCTTTGTGCTTTACAAGAGAGAAGAAGGAGCTGTCTGAGCTCCTGACTCTGCCCAGGGACCTGGCACCTGGGTCTCCACTGACTCACTATGTGGACCCAAACCCAAGCTCTGGAGTCAGTGAGAATCAGGCAGGGTCCCCTACAGCAGCGGTCCCCAACCTTTTTGGCACCAGGGACTGGTTTCATGGAAGACAATTTTTCCACGGACCAGGAAAGAGGGGTGGGGGAGGGGAGGAGGCGGAGCTCAGGAGGTGATGTGAGCTATGGGGAGCGGCTATAAATACAGATGAAGCTTCCTTGCTCCCTGGCTGGCCCTCTGCTCACCTCCTGCTGCTGTGCGCTGCCCCCCACCCCAAGTTTCATAGAAGACAATTTTTCCACGGATCGGGGGTGAGGCCGGGGTTAGGATGGAGCTCTGTGGCCCAGTCCCTAATAGGCCACATGGGATTGGGGACCACAGCCTTACAGAACTTGCTCATTCTTTTCTTCCCCTGCTGAAGGCTGTTCCTTGACCTTGTGGCACTGATATACCTCTTTTTTCTTGTTCTCCTCCCCTCCTACCCCATCAGTTTCCTCCTCATCACTTTGCCGTTTCCCATCAACCACATATATCCATGAGATCTTTCACAACAAAAGGAAAGGGCAGTCTTCCTTTTCCATCTTACTATATCGGCCTTGGAGTCCCTCTGTTTTGAGTGCTCGTTAAAGTCCGGATCTCAAACAAGATTGTCTCGCTCTGAAGGCTCAGGGAGGGGCTGCAGCATCATTGCCCTCTTCAATTCTAGCCTGTCACACGGTCCTGCTCTCCTTGCATTCTTGGGCCAAGACCTGACCAGAGTGTTGAGAGGGTGACCCAGAACTCCCTGTATGAGAGGGAGACAGAGTTTGGTCTCTGGGAACTCCCAGTCTGACTGAGGAACTTAGACTAAAACAATGAAAGACTGTTTTACAGAGCAATATGTTCTCAATTGCAAATCCTACAAAATGCTGAAGCTACAGAGAGTGATTTGGCATTGTGGCAAGACTGTCTAGAAGCAAGTTTTGAGCGATTCTGAGTCATGGAGGGTGCCAGGATCGTTTAAAAGGTCCTTCCTTAAAGCCCTTGTGGGAACCATCACACGTGTATGGTCACAATTTCTAACACTCCCCTAAACAAAGCCAGGTGGAAAACGTGTCCATTGTCCAGGGAAGTTAATGCTGAGCTGAATTAGGGGAAGCTGCCCCTGGGTTAGGTATCTTTAAGAACAGGAAAGGCCCCCAGGCCTTTCATGGACTTCGGATGACACGGAGAATATCGGAAGTGGGCACAGTGGTGGTGACTGTGCAGGCAAGTGAGAAAGCCTTGGGAATGGCGAGACCTGCTCCATCTAACAAGGGCAGAGGGATAAAGAAGCTGACTCAGGTTTCTTGAAACAGTATTTTCTCTTCTGTGGGGTTAGCCAAGTGCATCTGGATGAGCAGAAGGAGAACTACCTAGTTTGGGAGAAGAGTGGCCACTTACACAAGTTGGGACACCGTCTCATAGCCAATAATGACATTCACTGGTGTGGTCACTTTTCCCAGCTACACAAGCATGTACAACTCACAACCACCCTGTAAGTCATGTTGCTGTTATAACTTCCGTTTTCCCTTTTTTTTTTTTTGAGATAGGGTCTCACTCTGTTGCCCGGGCTGGAGTGCAGTGGCGTTTTTCTGTTTTTTGTAGGGATGGAGTCTCATTATGCTGCTCAGGCTGGTCTCGAACTCCTGGTCTCAAGCAGTCCTCCCATCTCAGCCTCCCAAAGTGATAGGATCACAGGCGTGAGCCACTGCACCGAGCCAATTACCCCCATTTTCTAAGTGAGGTTCTGAGAAGTGAAATCACTGGCAGCTGGCTTACTGCAGATTTGGGACCCGAGCCCAGGTCTTCTAATCATAGGTCTGGTGGTTGTTCCACTGTGCCACTTGGTCACCCCATGAGGCTGGTATCTAGGGTTATTACTGATTCCCAAGTCCCCATTATATGCTCGTCCCTGACGGATTTGGGGGAAGGCGGGAAGGCTCATGCCCAGGCCCATCAAGCTGCTCTTAGACTTGGTTTGACACCTCCCTTCCCCTACCCGCCTACACCTCCCACCCACACCCCACCTAGCTCCAGCTGACTTGGAGGCGAGGAGAGGGAGGCAAGGCCAGTAGGCTTTTGTTTTCCAATGATGGAGAAATGGCTGAAATCCCGTCATCTCCCACAGAAGACAGAGGCAGCTCTGGACTTCCTGTTGCTCTCAACACGGGCCAGATAATTAGAGACAGATTTTTGGGCTTGGGTTGGGAGGTGAAGCTTGAAATACAGTCATCGGGCCTCCTCTGAGTCCGTGTGTGTGTGTGTGTGTGTGTGTGTGTATGTGTGCTGCTTTCTTGGGGTTTCTTTGTCAGTACATATGTGTGTGTCTGAATGTGTATGTTTGTGTAGACACTTGTGTTTGAGACAGTGTGTGTATGTATGTCTAGTGTGCACAGGTGTTTGTGTGTCACGCCTGTGTTCCTTGTACTTCTTTGTTAGTGTTTAGGACTCTGTGCGTGTGTGTGTATACGTGAGAAAGGGTGTAAGCCTGTGTCTGGGCCTCTGTGAGTGGCTCCCTTGTTTTTTTAATTTTTTTCCTTTGTGAGATTCAGTCCAACTTGGAGAGACCTCAGCTCTTTTAGAATCTTATTACTCAAGACTTGGTGATTAAATGTAAAACAATAATTAAGACTTAAAAAAAAAAAGGCAGGAAGGAGATGGCCTTCAGGGAGAGGACGTGAGGGATAGAAAACAGCCGGAGTACAGCCAGAGCAGATAGTGAAGGAAGACTTTCGCACAGGGTAGAGGGACTCTTTTAGGGGCTGCAGATAAAGCCCCAGTTTCCCCCACGCTTCCAGATTGGTTCAGATTTCTCTGCACTTTGAAGGTTGGGCAGGGGAGGGGGTTCCTATTGCCTTCCTTCCTGAATCTCCACTCTGGAAGGAGAATCAAGTCCCTTTCTTCTAAACTCCTCTGTGCACATTCACGAATGTGAATTTTGCTGCAAATGACATACAGACCAATTGGGAAGTAGCCTAAATCATAACCATTACAGCTAGCTATTGTGTATATTGTGTACCTGCTGTGTGTTATACCCCCTACTGGCATTTTACATACATTTTTGTATCAACGTGTGTGTGTGTGTGTATCTACGAACTAGGTATTACCTTTTTGCACAGGAAACCAAGGCTTATGATAGAGTAAGGACTTTAACCCTCCATGAATCCCCCAAGTGATGATTCATTTGTTCATTCAACAAACATGTATTGAATACCTATGCTAGATATGGGGAACACAGAGGCAAACAAGACATAGTTTCTGCCCTCACGGAGTCCACTCTCTAGGGAGGGAATCACAATGCTCCAAGTACTGAACTTCTCACTCTTTAGTTGGGGCTGGCCTTACTCACTGCCAGTGCAGAGGTGGCTGTTATAGCACTGAGGACTTTTCAGACTGGGGTAAGATTTATTTCCAAAATTAGCTGTTTGTTATAAAGAAATTTTCAGTAATGACTGGATGGGGAGAAGACACGGAGGAAGTGGAGGGCAGTGGATATGTGCTCTGGGGGCTTAAAGGGGGCAAGAAGGAGAGGACACAGCAGTGGCCTGACTGCTCACCCATCTGCTTCACAGCTTGGCATTTGCTGGGCAGACATGGTGACCTTAGATGGTCCAGCCCTTCTGGCAAGAGGAAGGAGGAAAACAGGGGAGATGCACACCCCTTTGCCTCTCTGGACTGGTCTCTGAGATCGCAAGGTGGCTGGCTGGGTCAGGGTGGTGGTGAGGGTAGAGTCCCCTACTCACTCCTGGAAGTCTGTCTCAATTTCCCATTGCAGCTGCTGCAGCACTGCTACAGCCTTCTCCGGCCTAAATAGCTTCTAGTTTGTTTAGTCAAAACCCTTGGCCCCAACATCAAAGCCCCTTTGGAGTTTCTGGGGGTTGTTGTTCTTATATGGTGTTTATTTCAGATATGGTTCTGCTGTCACCAGCTGTGTGGAGCGGGGCAGGAGGGGCTGCTGAGACCCTTGGGTTTTAGACAGCAGGTTGGGAGGGTGGAGGGACACTATCTCCCCCATGCCTGCCTAGGGCATAGGTGCACAAAAAGGGAGGCTGGCTTCTCCCCTGCCCAAGGCCCCACAGATGAGCCTCTGTTCCCTTCAAATTTATGCCAGACATGTTAGTCTGGGCTGCTAGCAGTCAAGGCCACACCACCCCCTGCCCTTCCATACCAGCCCTCATCATAGAAGTCATGGGATCTCCCCAAGCAAACAGCTCTCCAAAGCCCACCTCACCTTCTTAGCCCCTCTGTTCCTGGGCCTAGTCCCCAGCTCCTTCTACACCAGCATGGTCCTTCTTCAGAAGGGCCCTTCCCCCCTTTTCTTTTAACCTGATTAGCTGGATGTGTACTCAGGCTATTTGAATTTCCACTGGGCTCCATTTGGCTCCATTTGGCTCCAGAATCTGCACCTTTCTTACCTCTGAGTTTCTGCAGGTTCCAGCAGGTCCCCTTCTTCCTGTGACTCGTTCCCCAGTGCCTAGCCCAGGGTGAAAACACAGAGAAGAAGGGATGCTCTGTCCAGGCGAGGTGGATGGGGCTCATAGTGAGGACACAGAGCTCGTGGCCTGGGTGAAGGGGGAGCTCCTAGGAATCTCCCCAGGAAAAAATCTGCTTGGTTGAAGAAGCTGCCGACTCTAGGCCTCAGCCATTCGCTATAACAGGAAAAAGGAAGGAAAGAGACACAGGGAGGGAGGGGGAGAGAGACAGACAGACAGAAAGGGATGAAGATGTATATGTGTGACAGGGTCAGGTCTTTGGTAACCAGCTAGTGAACACAAAAGGTTACAACCATGACATGCAGGGACAGAGTCCTTCTGGGCTGACTATTCTGTTTCCTGTGGTGTTCCTAGGAGGCATAGAAGTCTCCAGTTGCTTAGTAAAAATAACAGCCCAGGTGCGAGAGATGGAGTTAAGACTAGGAGTGGATTCAGCTATTGTCCCTGCCATGGGACAATGGGAAAAGCTTTGAGTCTGGATCTCCTGCACTTTTGCACACACTTGTGAACCAAGAGCTAGGTCTTTACAGGGAGCTCCTGTCTAGGAACTTGGCCAGGCAAGGGTGAGCTCCCTGTTGTATGGACTCTCCCATGGGGAGCCTAACTGGGGGTTCACCCCAAGATGTGGAAATTCAGAATGCCTGCGCATACGCTCCCCATCTTCAAACCAGTGTCTTTAATGCCCTAAGGAGCTACTCTCCTGATTAGGAGGGAATGTAGTTTTGAGCCACCCTCTCCCAGGGTGGCTCAGTAATACAGCAGGTAATACAGTAGGTGCCTTCCTCTGTACCCCAACCCCTCACTCTATGCTCACCCCACCTTAGCAGACTGCTCATTAGTTAGTAATGTTAATGCAGCTGCAGCTGGTGATTAAAACCATTAGTTGGACTGAGGGTTGGTGATCAACATCCCTGGCATAGTTGCTAATCCCTTGGAAATACATTTTTGGTTATGATTACAGGGGAGGAGGTCAGGGTGGGTGGTCCTAGGAGCTGGGATCCAGTCATCTCCTGTTCCCCCAGCCCTCCATTCCTGTAGTTTCTCCTGGGTAGGTGCTCTGGGGTGTGTTGGGGTGGGGGACACTGGCCAACTCCACAGCAGCTGGAGGTGGTGTCTGGTGCACAGCTGCCTCTGCTAGCAGGGCAGGGACAGGGTTATGCCAAGGGTGTGGCTGGGTTAACTAACTGAAGTGCTCAGGGTCAAGAGACTTTAGCCACGTGGAAGGATTAATTCTGAGCCTTGTATTGCTCACTCCTCTGCCAAATGTCCAGGGTGGAACTGCAGGTTCCAAGGGTCCCCTTACCAAAGCAACCTCATTCCAAGCTTCCTCAGTCACTCTCTCCTCAGCAGGGCCTCAAGTCAGAAGGGATCCATTCCTACTCCCTTAGGTTCCTTGGCCCCCCCAATTGTCCCATTCAATCATTTAATTTTTATAATGCCTTTAGTTATATACAATTATTATATTAATAATATAATAGTGGGCACATAATAAATGTAAAGTATATATTAATATATTATGTGCAATAAGATAATCATTGTGGTTAACATTTTATTGACTGCCTAAGTTTTCAGGCCCTTTCTATATATTACCTCCTATGTTCACAGGGCTCTTCCAAGCAGGCCTTATTATCCCATTTTATAAATGAGAAATCTGAGACTCAAAGAGGTTAACTTGCTCAAGGTCACATAGCTAATAAGAGACAGGGCCAGCATCAACCCTAGAGCTCTGGCTAACTCCAAACCCACTCTAACACTATAGGGAAGAATAAAATAATACATAGTCAGTGCTATCCAAACACTGATATGCCAGCTCCCCACACGTGGCGCACACACACACTAAAAGTTAGACAACAGCACGAAATTGCTTTTGGGGGGTTGTTACCAGGCCGTGTGGGCGAAGCCCAGGGAGTGAGACCGGCAGTAACAGGCACAGGCGTGGAGGAGAGAGGGGCAACCAGACCAGCAGGGATCACTGATGGCTTCATGGAGGACAGGGACTTACGGGATGGGTTGGAATTGGTGGTGGTGGGAAGAGAGGAGCAAAGGCGGACAATACAGGGGAACACAACAGCAGTGGGTATATCAATGTGGTTTACTCCAGCCCAGTAACTTTTGTCCCCCAAGCCCCCATCCCTGCAAGCAGGCCTGCCTTTAACATTTGCAGGGTTTGCGGCAAGAGTACAAATAAAAGGCCACAAACAAAATTTCCAAATATTTAAAAATTATAAATCAAGCAAACTGTTAAATAAAATATATCCTATCCTCTTACCCTGACCAATAGCCTCTCATAGTGACTTCAGAGTTTTGCACTGAAACACGGTGGAGCTGCCCCCATCCTCTGCCTACCCACCTTTTCTTCACACCAGCAGTTCCTTTCTGCTCTGCTCCTGCATGGACACCTCACCAGCCCACGTGTGCAAGCACCACACCCCACCATAGGCAGCCACCCCTAGACCACCTCTCAGCCCTGAGGGCCCTTGCAGCTTGGCCTGTCCTCAGGAGGATGGATGGGGTAAGGGGCTCCTCAGGCGTTGGAAATAGGCTGAGGTCACTTGGATAGGGAATTCCGGGGAACAGGAGAGGGCCAGGATGAGGGTAAGTCAAGTGAGGACCTCACCTCAGGTGCAAAATTTAAGGTTACACCAAAAAAACTCAGTAATAAAGATAAATGATATTTTCATGCAATATTTTAAAAATCAAAATTAATGCAAAAAATCTGTAATAAACAAAATATCAAAATTTTAAATAAAGACAGGATCAGTATGACTGATTTTTTCGTTTTATGTCTCAGGCTCCAATATGGTTTTACACAGCCCTGGGCCAGGAACCCATAGCAGGGTCTAGAAGGGAGAGTGGAAGGGGCTGTATGCACATCCCACAGGATCTCTGCTCCCTGGGCTAAGGAAGCTACTGGAGGCTGCCAGAACAGGCTCCAGGACAGGGAACCCTCTTGCCTGGAGCCTAAGGGTCTTAATCCACTGAGAGCTCCAGGAGGGCTTCAGTATCTATCTAAGTATCTGGCATTTATAGGCCCTCCATGAATATTTCTTGAATAAATAAAGGAACAACACTAACTTTTCCAAAACCACCTTCGTAGTCCTATTCATAACAAGGGTTGCCAGGGCGGTCACTCTAAGCACAACCCCAGTATCATCACGTTGGCTGGGTCAGGAGCTTGAGCTGGGCTGGGGCAGCTGGGATCCTGGAACAGGCTATATGGAGGCCAAAGTCTCAGTGACTCAACCAGAGCAGGGTTTAGAAGACAGGAGGAGGGGGGTGGTGTGCAGGGTTATGGTGCAGGTGGAGGGAGGACAGAGGGGCAGGCGAGCAGGCGCTGGATGCAAGGAAGGGAACTGTGGAGCCCGGCAGGGAGAGCACAGGGGTCTGGCAGTGGCGGAGGTTTCTGCGCAGTGAATAGGGGCCTGGAGAAGGGGCATCAAAGGCTGGGAGTGGGGATCCCAGAAGGTCAGTTCCACAAGAAAGGTTCCAGCAGCCCCCCCAATCCACTCGGGTTAAACACTGGTGTTTCCTATGTCAGGCCCTAGGCCCTTGCCAAAGGCCCAGCCTCTCCTCCCTCCCTCTTGCCCCCACCTTCCCCAGGGAGGGACAAACACACTTGATATATGAAGTGTTTCCACCTAGACAGCTTGGGAATCCCACAAAGGCTTCAGTGTGTGACAGCCCCTCCCCCTTCCTCCCCCAGCCCCTTCTTTTCCTCATGTTTAGGAGTCTGGGAATGCCTCCTTTTCCTGGGGGTGTCATAAGTAGGAGGACATGCAGTGGGTGGGGACATTCCTTGTCCTCTCCAGCCCCCGAACTCGGGTGGGCTAGTATGGGTAAGCACTGGGGTTACAGGGTGATGTCCACTGGCTTCTTTTGCTTCCCAGAGTGGAAGGGGTTGGCTTCTACTTTTGTCTCTTTGCAGACCCTGCCCACATGGCTCCTTGCTGCCAAAGCCCCTCCCACTGGTCAGGGGGAGTGTTGCATACCCCCTTTTTCCCCACACAGGAACCCAAAGAAGAAAAGAAACCAAATTTTCAAATGCTCCCTATGTACCAGGCATTGTGCTAGGCTATTTTACAAAAATCATCTCAATTCCTTCCTGGAAACCTTTTCGGGTGGGTATT
The DNA here is from genome assembly GCA_023783475.1 of Daubentonia madagascariensis. Lineage (NCBI taxonomy): Eukaryota > Metazoa > Chordata > Mammalia > Primates > Daubentoniidae > Daubentonia > Daubentonia madagascariensis. The sequence continues at coordinate 18,693,337 of JAKFHU010000487.1, forward strand.
TTTACAGCTGAAGACACAGTGAGGTAAGTGAAGCTGGAGGCAGTGTGGCACAGTGTTCAAGACCATGGACTTGGCAGCAGACAGACCAGGGAACAAATCGCAGCTCTTCTATGAATGGGGCAAGCCTCAGTCTCTCCATCCCTAAAGGAAGGAGAGAAGGCTCTCCACAGAGTTGTTAGAAGTTTTAAATAAGGTATTGTGCATTAAATATCTGGCAGGTAGTACATGGTAGGTGCTGGAATCATTATTGTTGCCACAGTCCCATACCTGGTCAGGCATGGAGCAGTCCCTGAGTACTCCCCAACAAGGCCTGTCTCAGAGGGCAGGAGTCTTGGGCCCTGTGGGCTTGGACCTGGATAGTTGGGCCAGGCAGAGGAAGTGTATGTGCAAGAGAAGACTCAACTCGGATTCCTAGGAGCCCTCCATGGAAGTATATGGCAGCTTGACTCCAAAAGAGCCTGAAGTCAGGGGGCCCTGAGGACACAGACATCCCACCTCCCACCCACGGGCAAGGGGGAGGATCCACTCCACTGCAGTGGGTGGTCTCTCTGGCCCAGGGCTCCTCCTCTGACTCAGGGAGAAGCTGCAGCTGGCCCTGGGCCACACCAGCCGCTCACACTGCCCTCATACCACGTGTCCATCACTCTAACTCCTCTCGCCACCAACGGCACAGTGAAGAGGGAAATGGGTACATTTGGGTGTTTGGAATAATATCTTGTGCGTGAATGAGTGAGGTTACGTGCTGGGGGATATGCTTTGGGTACATGTGCCTTATATCTTATGCTACATGTAGGGGTGCATATATGTGTACAAGTTTGCGGTCACACAACTCCCAGACTCACCCTGGGATCCACGGTGCATGTGTGTGCCATGTGCCAGGATGTCGGCATGTGTCCACGTGTGCGACTGCTTGTCAAACAAACTCCCTGGAGCTGGGGCTCTGCAGGAAGGGTCAGACAGCAGTCTGAGACACTTTTCATGTGTCAGGAAAACCAGGCTCCCCTTTCAGGAAGGCTTCCCAAGGAAAATAAACCAGCCCAGCTCCTGGGGCAGAGGGGGAGGGAGCTGGGGCAGGAAAGAGAGAAGGTGGCCGAGAGTGACGAGGAGGTCACAAAGCAAGGCAGTCAGATGACACCCCTTTGACCCCACTGACCCCTCTGGAGAGCCTCTTCCCCTAGCTTTGTCCTAAGAGGGCTTTGTCCTCCGTCCCCTCTACAGACCTTTTCTTCTCCTCTCCATTTCCCTTCTGTCTTCCTGCTTTCTTCTGTCCCTTCTCTCTCCTCTGCCCGTCTCCCTCCATCTTTCTCCCTTCCTCCCAACTCCCACCACTTTGCAGCTGGCTGCCTGCCAGTCACCTGTCTCCTCTCTCACCTCCACCTTGGGAGCCAAAGCTATGGTCTACCTATGAGAACAGGTGGTCAGAAAAGTCCCAAAAGCAGCAGTATAGGTTGTTTTTAACTTTTATCCTTCGGTGCCAAGTTGGCCGCAAGTCCCTGGCTATTGCCTCCAACTATAGAAGTGATCTTTTATTTGCCAATTGGCTAACTGACTGCACCATTTACCATATGTTTATTAAGCACCTGGTTTGTGCCAGGCACTGTGGTTGGCTCTAAAGCTGCAGTGGTGGGCAATAAGCAGGAGAAACGAGTGGACTCTGCCCCCACAGAACTTTCAGAAATGAATTGAAGTCACAGACATAAATGTAAAATTAAAACAACTTAAGGGAGTGGCTCACGCCTGTAGTCCCAGCACTTTGGGAGGCTGAGGTGGGATGATCACTTGGGCCCAGTAGTCCAGGCTACAGGGAGCTATGAATGCACCACTGCACCCCAGCCTGGGCAACTGTGAGACCCCATCTCAAAAAAACAAACAAAACTCTTAAGGGCTGCAGACAGAGGGATAAGTATATGTACATGAGAGCCTCTAATGGGGGAATTAACATGGCCACGGGGAGGGGAAAGATTCCCTAAGGAAGCAATTAGCCCAGGTTTAAGGGAAAATAAGAGGTAACCAGGCCAAGGAGTGGAGGGGTGGGGGGAGTGGGTGTGAAGTGAAGCAGCTTGTTGTAGGCAGAAGGAACAGCAAGTGAAAAGGCCCTGAGGCCAGAGGGAACAAAGTCCACTTGTGTGATTGAAATGAGGCCTGGGAGAGAGAGGGGTCTGGAGGAGGCTGGAGCTACAGCCCAGACCAGGCTTTGCAGGCTCTCGTAGGCTATGTCAAGGACCCTTCATCTCGGCAAAAATCATCTTGACATAAAGCCAACGTGTTTTACAAGTGGGATGTATCTTATAATTTTTTAAAAGTTAAGAAAGTATAAATTCATTAAGAGTTTTAAGATAATCTTATGTTTTTTCAACACAGCAGCCTCCACATACATTTGAAGAACTACAGGGCATGGACCTGCACAGACCACAGTGGGAAGTGTGCAGTCTACAGATGATGCTTGGTCCACTAGTGAATTCCAGGATCCCCACGGGTTGAGGATCACTGTGCTAGGGAGCAGAGGAAAGAGGAGGGTAGAGAATCACCCCAGTGTGTGGCTGCAGAGGTCTGGGTTAGACGGAAGAAGCAAGGCTGAGCCCAGCTCCCCACCTGCCCACTTGCGCTCCCACACACTCTCCCACCGTGGCATCTGACCCTGGCCCTCTGCCACCCCTGCCATGTGCTTAGCCCCTAACAGCTGGGTGGCTTGTGCTTAGGGAGGGGTGGGGGACAGGCAGGCAGGGGTTGGGAGAGGGGTGAGACATCTGAGCAGGGAGGGGGAAAGGAGGATTACATTGCTACCCCAAAGGGGGCCAGTGGACCAGCAGCATCAGCATCTCCTGGGAACTGGTTGGAAATCCAAATTCTCAGCCCCCACCCTAGACCTACTGAACTGACATCTCGGAAGTAAGGCCAGCCTTATGGCACTATGTGTTTTAACAGGCCCACCAGGCGATGCTTAGGACCACTAAAGTTGGAGAACCAGCGCTGTAGAGGGCAGAAGGTTGGTGGGAAGTGCTCTAGGCTGAATCGGTGAAAACAGGTGAGTCCTCCATCCAGCCACCTGTCATCTGTTGCCACCTCCCCCATGTCACCCAAGTGATTTTCATGTAAGCCTTTCTGATAGAAATGTGCAAGGATGGAAATAACCTGGCTCCCTCAGGCTAGCCCCTCTCTTCTGTCTCCCCGGTCTCTGTCTGGCCTCTTGTTCTGGGTGGGTGGAGAGCATCCCCTCATCACAGCCCAAGTGTGTGAGGGGAGGGGAAGTGTCTCAGGAGGGGTGTCGGGCAAGGCTTTCTGGCAGACCCAGCTGTCCCTTCCAATCCACACCCCCCTCCACCTCCCTCACAACAAGCACACCCAGCAGCTGCAGGAACCACCCAGCCTGGCCCAACACTAGCCCCAATGTCCCCAAGCTCAGGGGAAGTGGAGTTCAACCTGTTCTTCCATGACAGCCCCTCCCAGACCTCCCCAAGTGACCCAGACCCACCACAGCCTGAACCAGGACATCTCCTGAACCCTTCTCTCCCTCCCCAGAAGTCTCCCCTTCTGGAGGATTTTGGGAAAAGCTGCTGAAAGTCAGGTCCTCACCCCAGAGCCCCCAGCCTGAGGCCCACTCCCACCAAACACCACCCCACGCTGTGGGTGGGATCTCATCTCCACACAGGCCAAGCAGCTGGCTGGACCACCTGCGTCAGGAGAGACCAAATGGAAGGCCAAGAGGAAGGGCAGCGGTGGGGAGGCTCTGAGGGAGAGGAAGCAGGGGTGAGAGAGCTGGGCCAGGAAGTCCAGGAGGCCAGAGCTGGAAGGGATCTGAGGGATCAGCTAGTGCGGCTTGACATTTTACATGCTCAGAGAGGTTGTGTCTTGCCCAGTGTCACACAGCAAATTGGTGTCAGAGCCCAGCACAACCTGACTTCCCAGTCCTATGCTCTTCCCACAGCCCTCTCCCAGAGAAGAGTAGTCAGGCGGATCCATGCAAAGTGCTCCCCCATAACCCACGGTAGTCCCCTCTTCCTCCAGGAAGCTTCCTTTGGTTAACTCCCCACTTCTTCTCCCCTGTCACTCATTCCTCTACTCCCAACTGCCTGTAATTCGGTTTATGATGTCACCTCATATTCACTCTATGGTGTGTGTGTGTGTGCGTGTGTGTCCCCTGCCTCCACCATCAGACTAGGGGGTTTCCCAAGGACAGACGGTGTATCTCTACAATCACACTAGGTGCTCCCGGGGGACAGAGGACGTCTCCCTTCCTTTAGAATAGGAGCTTCCTGAGGGCAGGTGTTGTCTTCTCTATTAGACCGGGGTCCCTAAAGGCAGGAGATGAGCCTCCAGAATTGTGCAGGTCTCCTTCTTACCTCCACAGTTCCCTTCAGCTGAGACAGCCCTGGGGTTAGACCTCAAGAGCAAGGAGGCCCTTCGACGAGGAGTGCCCAGTTCAGAGACTCTCTATGCCTGAAATGGCTGGTGGCATTTGAAGCCATTGAGGCTATCACCTTGGGACATGACTTAGGAATTTTCAGACAACTGTTCCCACTCCTTGCCCATCTCAAGATTTCAGTTTTTCATCACAGTAACCACCAGCCTTGGTTTTCTGTGGTTCCTGTCCCACCAGCCCTCCTGGGAAATTCTATAAAGTTTTGAAGGGACCTCACTGTACCTAAGCAGACCCTCTGAACCAAGGGAGTCTTGTGGACATAAGGGATCAGAGGAGAGCTTTCTTCCTCCCCCTGGCCAAGGCCTCTGGGGATGGCTAAAGCAGATGACCACCTCTCCAAAGCCATCCCTGGTCCCTGCCCCACATGGGCCTTCCCTCCCATGTACCCCTGCCCCAGCCCTCACCATCTCCCACTAAGAGTTGGGACTGCAGTTCAGCAAAGGCCGTCAAAGCTAACCCTCTCTCTAAGGAATTGGTCATGGAGCCTTCCTCCTGCTTCCCAAACAGGGTGCTGGGGTTTTTGTCACAGCTCCCAACCTTCCCAAGTCCTAGTAGAGTCCTTTCTGGAACCTTTCTGGTATCATCACCTTGAGCATCCAACAGCCCTATCCACAGCTGGAGATGTGTCAGGGTCTGAGTGAGGGCAGTAAGTAAAGGGGACCTCAGCTCTGTCCCAGACGACCCTGCTACAGCTGCCTCCCACACAGTGCTGGGCCTTACAGTGTACAGGGCACCTTCACAGATGTTGCCCTAAGAACACATGTGTAACGGGATGGCAAGTGGTGCTTCCTCTGCCACCCTCCATGGCACTAGGTTAGAACACTCCCACGAGGTACATAGGATAGACCCTATTCTAATTTGTGGAGAAAGGAAGTAAGGCTCAGAGAGATTAAGAAATGGATCCGAAGCCCCACAGCTAGTCAGCCGGGCTGAAATGCAATGCTAGGCCTTTTTTTGGTTTCAGTGCCACCACCCTTTATACCATGTCTTACAAGCTGTGCCAGCTTGGAACCAAATCCAGGCCCCCAGACTCCCAGCCTACACCCAGGAGGACTGTGTGTGGTTGAGCGGGTTGTACACTGCACAATCCCAAGAGATGCTCCTTACATTGGAGTCTTGGTAAATGGCATCCCCTGTAGTTGTTGCAGGATGTGGCCCTCACAGCTGCATGTGGAGGCCCTGCCTCCACACTCACTCCTCAGCCCTCCTTGTGCACACATTCGAACACTTAGGGCAACACGAATTCATGCCTTCCTTCTCCTCTTCCTGTACTAGCTAGGGAGCCAGGCAGCAGGAGCTCTTGAGGTCAAGTGAGGATCCCTGAGGAGTATACAGCCCCACCCCCAGGACCACTGTGTGCCTCCTGCCTCCCCAGGTAAGAGCACTTTCTGTCAAACCTCACCATACTCCCAGAGCCCCTCACTGTGCCACACCCCACCTGCACACTCATCTCCCCACACATGTGGGTGTACACGCACATGTGCACCATACGAGCGAGGTGCCAGGCCCCAGCTCTCCAAGCTCCTGTCTGAGACTCCACCAAGCAAGGGGCTGAGGGTTGGGGGCTGGCCTCCCTTAGCAGAGCCCCCTCCCCCTCCACTCGTGTGCAGGGCCCTGGCCCCTCCTGGGGAACAAGGCTGGGATTAATAAGCGCCCGGCTCCCTCCCCTAATGGGCTCCAGCTGCACAAACATTCCCAGAATTCAGAGCCGGCTCTGTCTGGGGCGGCCCAGGCCTCAGCCCCAGCATTCCTGGCCCCCTCCCCCCCAAGCCTGGGACAGCTGCTCCGGAACTTTGGCAACTGGCTGGGGATCGAATCCCAATTCAGCTTTTCCAGAGGTGGGGGGCAGTGGAATGGCTGGGGCTGGGGCTGGGGGTGGGGCGGGAGGAGAGGAGAAGGGAAGAGGTGAACAAATTCTGAAGGGACATCTCAGTTCCTGCCCTACCTGCCCTCCCCTGCCTGCTCTCTGCCCGCCCACCCTTCCCCCAGCACCGCTCACACTCTCAGCAGTAGGTACCAGAGGCTCAGCTCCGTCTTACCTAATTTGTCTCACCAGGCAGTGCCCTTAGCTGGCAATGCCCAGGAGGAGGTAAACTGGCAGGGCTGGGAGAAAAGTTAAACATCTCCCCTTGTGTTTTAAGAGATCCAGCTGTGTCTCTGATGGACTCTATGGCCTGGCAGGAGCTTAGTTCAAACAGATTCTTATCTAGAAGGGGGGAAGGGTGGCAAAGGGAGCAGGAAGAAGGAAAGTGGGGTTCTCACCTTCCCATGATCCACCCAGGGAGTGACATTTAGGGACCCAGTGGCAGGAGTCCCAAGTGGACAAAGATGTGCCTGTGCTGATGATGGCTCTGAACCTGTCTTCTCTTTCCCATCTCTGGATCCTGGGTCAGAGGGGTCATTCAGCTGTCCTTGACCTGTGGCCACAGTTATGCCAGTTGTGGACACCAAGGGCTGAGGCCAGGTAAGGAGTCCTGTGACCTGTATTGGGTGCCAGGGTCCACCTCAGTGGGGGGACTCATGGAGAGCACACCACCTGATGGAGGTACGTGCCACTCTATGTGTGTGCGTGTATCTTGGGAGCCAAGCAGAAGCAGTTGGGTAAAGCAGCACCTGCTTGGTGGTGTTTGGAAGTGGAGGAGAGTGTGTGCACGCATGCACATCAGCCGGTGTTCAGAAATGCTGTAAGTTCCACACTCAGAAAGGCTGCCTGCTGGCCACCCCTCCCCCAAGTTAGAAGTCTCCCTACCAAGGGGCATGTGCCAGAGAGAAGCTTAAAAGACAAAGGATAGTACCAAGAAAAGGAAGGTCAGTGAGGTAAAAGCCCTGCAAAAGGTTATGCGGGCAGCGGAGAGAGGGTCAGTGAGGTAAAAGCCCTGCAAAAGGTTATGCAGGCAGCAGAGAGCTTGGGAGTCAGGACATCAAGGCATGTGGGTCCTGGCCTCAGCTCTGCTATGGGCCAGCTGGAAGCTTTGGACATGTCTCTTTGCCCCCCTAACCTGGGCCTGTTTCCTTCCCTTGAATATGAGAAGGTTGGACAAGAGTCTCTCCTGAGTCCCTTCTCAGATTCCACTGTGACAAGAGCTGGGTTGGGGGACACAGGGAGGAGGCTCCATCCCCTCAGAGCCACAAGAAATAGGGCTCTGGAGGGGCCACCAAGAGCAGTCAAATAGGACTGCATGGAGGGTCCCCAGCTCTCCCTGGCCTGGGAGGGGAAATTCAGAGAAGGGTATGGTCCCTGTCCTGGGGAGCCCCAGTCTTCAGGGAGGCTAAGTACACCACAACATGGAGACAGATGGAGGCAAATTATCTGGGCTGGCTGAGCTCCTAGTGGCAGTGCTGGGTTAGGAGAGAAGAGGGTCACTGAGTCAAAGAGCAAGGGGCCTCTCGCCCTTCACCCTCTCCATGTACAGGGCAAACACGAACGCCCCCTCCTCAGGCCTATGCTGAGGAATGCAGACAGACCTCTCCAGGTCTTTGTCCCCATCAATCACACTGCCCATGCATGTCACGTTACCTGCTTCCTGGTGGAGTCACAGAGGGGATAGCGCTTTCACGTGTGAGCACTTTAACCCGTCACTAACTTATATCTCCACCCCAAGAGGGTGAGGTGAGATCTCCTTTGCAGAAATGGAGACACTGAAGGACTTTAGGTGAGGACAGGAACTCAGGAATCAGACCCTATTTAGGACTCATCCAAGTGAGCCTCATCCAGCCACTCATCTGGCATTTAGTGAACAGCTACTTTGTATTTAGCTCTGTGTTGGAAACTGAGGAATACAAAGAAATTGTGTTTTCCCCAGGGGTATGAATTCAGAAAAAAAAAAATTCCTTCCCTAAACCAAAGGTGGATTGGAACTGACCCTAAACTGACCCAAGGAAACAGTAATCAACATGCAATTGCAGTGTGGAGCTGTATATGTGGGCACCCAACAAACAGCAGACAAGACACCCGAATCTCCTAGATGGAGCTCTGGACTATTAAGCTGTAGATGTTTAGCAGGGACACTTCTAAAAAGAAGCAAGCAGACGACCATGGGTTTGGAACTCTAAGGTACAGGTGGGCAAGAAACTGAATGCACAGTCTCTTTGCCCCCTGCCCTCCCCTCTTTCAGTTATCTGTTGGGTAACCATCCACCCCAAAACTGAGTGGCATAAAACACCAGTTTCTTCTTTGCTCACAATTCTGCAATTTCAGCGGTGTTCACTGTGGACAGATTGCCTCGGCTCCACATGGTGTTGGCTGGGGCAGCTCGACTGGTTCTGGTGAATCCACGATGGCTTCACTAACATGTCTGGCACCTGCACTAGGGGCACTGGAAGAGATGGGGGCTGGTTGGGCCTCTCTCTCTCCCTTCATAGTCTCCCATTCTCCAGGGCTTCTCTCTCCTCCAGGGTGGTAGGACTTCTTTACATGGTGACTGGCTCCCAAGAAGGCAAAAGTAGAAGCTGCCAGGTCATTTAAGACCTAAACCCGAACTGTCAGGGCATCAATGTTGCTGCATACTATTGGTCACAGCAAGTCACAGGCCACCCTGACTCAAGGAGAGGGAAAGTGTACTAAGGGGCTGCGTGTGGGAGGGAAAGGCATTGCTGGCAGCTCTCTTTGCAGACCAGCTCCCCTTTTGTTTCTCTTTGGCTCACTGAAAGGCACTATCCTCCTCCCTGGGTGTCTTCCTTAACTTCCTTTCTCATAACCCTTGTCTAATCAGTCCCCAAGTGCTGTTATTTATTTATGGTTCCTCGACATCTCCCAAATCATTTGCACAGTCACTATTACCATCCTCTCTTACCTGGAAAGCTCAACAGCTTCCTAAAAGGTGTCCCATTTTCCACTCTTGCTTCATTACCATGTTGCTTTCCACCTTGCAGCCACAATGAGCACTCTAAAAGCCACACCTGCAGGGAACTGGGTGGCCCAGGGACGGGAGAGCCAGGGGGACTTGTTCTTCAGTATGTGCCCTTTTGTACCAAGTGTGTACCTTTCCAAAAACTAAAATGCCTTTTAAAATTTGACTCAAATTCAGCTGGGCATTGTGGTGCACACCTGTAGTCCCAGCTACTCAGGAGGCTGAGGTGGGAGGATCCCTTGAGGCCAGGAGTTCGAGGCCAGCCCGGGCAACATAGTGAGAGCCCATCTCTTAAAAAAAAAAATTGACTCAAAATTAAATTTAATAATAAATAAACCAAATCCTCCTGGGGTCACTCTTGTACTGAAAACCCCTCAGCGATGGCCCATGGCTCCCAGGATGAAGTCTGGACTCCTTAATGGAGCTTAGAAGGCCCTTCAAGATCTGCCCTGCAGGTGCTCTTCCCAGCTTCTCACTCTGTTCCAGTCAAGTGGAACTTCTTTGAACTTCTTGCAGTTCCTTGAAAGCATCGTTTTCTCTCTTGCTTTGTAGCTTTTGCACAGGCAACTGCTCACAACACTCTATTCATCCTTGAGGTCTCAGCCTAGTTGTTTCCTCCAGAAAGTCTTCCATGGGCCATAAATTGGGGTTTGATGCCTCTTCCACAAATTCCCATAGTACCCTTGACTTTTCTAGCATGTGCTCATCACTTTCAAGTGTCATTGCCTGGTTCTTCACTTGTCCCTCCGACCAGAACATACATTTCCAACAGGGCAGGAACCAAGGCAGCACTGCTCACTACTGTTTCCCTGTTGCCTGTGCAAAGGCACTTACTACATACAGATGAAGGAAAGAAAGGGAGAGGGGGAAGAAGAAAGAAAAGGGGAGAGAGGAAGAGAAGGAAGATAAGTTGGTTTAAAAGCTGCAGCAGCTCAGAAAACTAATCTCGGAGCATGAAGGGGAGAGTTTTACTGTAAGAAATTATGTGGCCAGGATTCAACCACGGGGATGAATCTCATAGACATTAGATACATAAGAGGACATACTATATGATTACTTTTCTAGAAGTTCTATAACAGGCAAAATTAATAATGATAGTAGTCAGAATAGTGGTTACATCTAGTGCAGTACTCACTGGAAGGTGGCAGGAAGAAAATGTCCTGTATCTTGATTTAGGTAGTGTTTACCTGAGTATAGACACATGTAAAAATTCATGAAGCTGTACTTAAAATGCACTTTATGCATTTTACTCTGTGTTCTATCTCAAGAAAGTAGAAAGAAAGGAAGGAAAGAAGGAAGGAAAGAACAATGAAAAGAAGGAATAAAATTATGTGGCCAGAAATTCAGTTCAGCTACCTAGTTGGATAACAGTGATAAGGCAGTTACAATCTAGGTCTAAGGCATAGAACTGGGATCTATGCAGAAAAAGCCATGTATACGTTTGTGTGTACACAAGTGTGCATGCAAATGAGTGAAGAAGCTGGTTTATATTGAAAGGAAGAAAGTAATGCAAAAAAAAATTGCTCTTTATGCATCTACCTATCCCCTCCCGAAAACTTCCACCAGTTTTTCTATAACTACAGCATAAAGCCCAGCCTTCTTGACTTTGCATTAAAGCATTCCACTACCTGCCCCCCACACCTGCCCTTCCAGATTTATCCCCCTTGCCTCATGCCCTCTGTCCCCACATCCACAATACTATGCATGCTTCCATGCACTCTTTACCTGTATAGGTGTCCCAGTCCACAGAGAGATCAGCTATCATTGCTCTTTGCTTATGGGATACTACGCACTACCATAATGGACTAACTGCCCTCCTATCTTTCTTTTCATGGCACTTTGCTCATAGCCAGATAGCATACAACTTGACCTCTTGTAGATCATAGCTATTTGTGTGTTTTTGTCCCTGTCTATAACATAAGCCCTCCAGAAGGCAGGAATGATGTCAGTGCCCAAACCTACAGCTGTAGCTCCCAACTCTTGTCTGCATCAGAACCACATTTCCAACTGCCTACTGAGTATCTCTCAAAGTAAATGTGTTCATAACTGAGCTCATTATAGAGAGCTCAGAAATAAACCCTCATATATATAGTCAAATGATTTTCGACAAGGTTGCCAAGAGCATTCAATGGGGAAAGGATAGTATTTTCGACAAGTGTTGCTGGGAAAACTGGATAGCCATACACACAGAAGAATGAAGTTGAGCCAGGCATGGTGGCTCATGCCTGTAGTCCCAGCTACTCAGGAGGCTGAGGTGGGAGGATCACTTAAGCCCAGGAGTTCAAGACCAGCCTGGGCAATATAGTGAGACCCTGTCTTCTAAAAAAAAAAAAAGAAAAGAAGCTGGACCTTTATACACCATATACAAAACTTAATTCAAAATGGATCAAAGACCCAAATGTAAGACCTAAAACTATGAGACTCTTTGAAGAAGACACAGGGCAAAAGCTTCACTCTATTTGACTTGGCAATGATTTCTTGGATATGACACCAAAGGCATAGGCAACAAAGGAAAAAATAGATAAATTGGACTTCATGAAAACTTAAAATTTTTGTGCACTAAAACACAGTATCAACAGTAAAAAGGCAACTTACAGAATGGGAGAAAATATTTGCAAATCATCTATCTGATAGGGGATTAATATCCAGAATATATAGAGAACTCCTAAAACTAAACAACAACAAAAAAACCAGATTCTAAAATGAACAAAGAACTTAAAAAGACATTTCTCCAAAGGAGATATACAAATGGCCAAAAAACACATGAAAAAATGTTCAACATCACTAATCATTAGGGAAATGCAAATCAAAACAATAGATACCACCTCATAGCCATTAGGATGGCTAAGTAAAGAAAAACCAGAAAATAACAAGTGTTGGTGGGGATGTAGAGAAATTGGAATCCTTGTGTGTACTGTTGGTAGGAATGTAAAATGGTTTATCTGCTGTGGAAAACAGTATGGCACTTCCTCAAAAAAAGGTTTTTTTAATTATATCAAGCTGGGCACAGTGGCTTGTGCTTATAGTCCCAGCTACTCAGGAGTCTGAGGCAGGAGGATCATTTGAGCCCAGGAGTTTAAGGCTGTAGTGCACTATGATCATGCCTGTGAATAGCCACTATACTCCAGTCTGGGCAATGTAGCAAGACCCTGTCTCTAAAAAGAAAGAAAAAAAATTGTCATATGATCCTGCAATTCTATTTCTGGGTATATACCAAAAATAATTGAAAGCAGGGTCTCTAAGAGACATTTGTACACCCATGTTCATAGCAGCATTATTCACAGTAGCTAAAACATGGAAGCAACCCACGTGTCAGATGGGTGAATGGATAAACAAAATATACATACAGTGGAATATTATTCAGCCTTAAAAAAGAAGAAAATTCTGGCCAGGCACGGTGACTCACAGCTATAATCCTAGCACTTTGGGAGGCCGAGGTGGGAGGATTGCTTGAGGCCAAGAGTTCAAGACCAACCTGAGCAACAGAGCAAGACCCCATCTCTACAAAAAATAGAAAAATTAGCCAGGCATGGTGGCACACACCTGTAGTCCCAGTTACTCGGGAGGCTGAGGCAGGAGGATCAGTTGAGCCTAGGAGTTTGAGGTTGCAGTGAGCCATGATGACACCACTGCACTCTAGCCCAGGCAATAGTGCAAGACTCTGTCTCAAAAAAAAAAAAAAGAAAAGAAAAGAAAATTCTGACATATGCTACAACACAGATAAACCTTGAGGACATTATGCTAAGTGAAAAGGCCAGTCACAAAAAGAGAGATACTGTATCATTTCAATTAGATGAGGTACTTAGTCAAAATTGTAGAGACAGAGCGGTGGTTGCCAGGGACTGAGGGTAGGAGGAATGGGGAGTTAACTATTTAATGGGTACAGAGTTTCAGTTTTACAAGTGAAAAGAATTAGGGAGATGGATGGTGGTGATGGTTACACATTATGAATATATTTAATACCACTGAACTGTACACTTAAAAATGATTAGGATGGTAAATTTTATATGTATTTTACCACACCAAAAAAAAAAAAGAAAAAACCTGAGTTCATTACCTCCTTGTGGCAGAGATAGTCACGCTCACCAAGTGTTCCATGTGCTCCCTACATGTTCCCACCATCTGTAGTTAGAAGCCATGAGACTGGTTCTGCCCGTGGAGTATGAGTGGAAGTGATGTGCATCACCTCTGGGCTGGGGTGGTAAAAAACCCATGCACAATTAATTATGTAGTATCTTTCTCTCCTCCCATGTAACTGAGCACCCCTCCCTTGGATCAGAATTAGCATCCTACCTGACCTCGATGACCTCAGCCTCCCTTCTATAGCCATCCTCCGTTCTGCTCCAGAGTTCTCTTTCTAAAATACAAGTTTGATCACAACACTTGTTGGCTGAAAAACCTCCACCTGCTCCTCTTCATTTTCTATAGGACGAACACCAAAAACCTGAGGCTGCCACCAGGCACCTTCACTGCTTGGTCAACATACCTTGCCAGGCTCCCCTGCCACCTTGTACTCTCAGATCCACATGGGATGACCTGTGATTGACTTACTAGTGGGCTTTCTTGGCATCTTCATCTATGTATGTGCAGCTCTTCCTACTTGTAATGCCCTTCCTCCCATTGCCTGCCTGGCAAACTCCTACTCAGTCTTCAAACCCCAGACTGAATATCCTCTCTATGAAGCTTTATTCATATCTCCAGGTAGAGTTATTTTTCTCCCTCTTCTGTGCTAGCCAGGTACCTTGAACCTTCCTCTATTAGCATTTTCCACTAAAATTTTAATAATCTGTTTACCAATTTGCCTGTCCCTCTAGATTGGAAGCTCCTCAATGGCAGAAATGATATCATTTATCTTTTTACCCCTAGGGGCAAGGCAGGGAAAAGTGTGTTGAAAGAATGAGGGAACAAATGGATGTATGGTTCAAAGAAAGAATTCCCTTATATCTCTCTCTTACTTAATGTACATATGATTTATACCCCAAAATTTCCTCAATATGCAGTGTATTAGTTATTGATTGCTGTGTAAAAATTATTCCCAAACTTAGTAGTTTTATTTATTTTTTATTTATTTATTTTTAATGTTTTTTTGAGACAAGGTCTCACTCTATCACCCAGGCTAGAGTACAGTGGTATTATTATAGCTCACTGCAACCCCAAAGTCCTGGGCTCAAGCGATCCCCCTGCCTCAGCTTCCTGAGTAGCTGGGACTACAGACACATGCCACACCCAGCTAATTCTATTTTTTGTAGAGAAGGGGCCTTGCTCTTCCTCAGGCTGTATTTTTGTTTTGTGAGATGGGGTCTCACCCTGTTGCCCAGGCTGGAGTATAGTGGCAGTGCACATCATAACTCACTGCAGCCTTGAACTCCTGGGCTCAAGGGATCCTCCTGCCTCAGCCTCCTGAGTAGCTGGGACCACAGGTACATGCCACCACACCTGGCTAATTTTCTTTCTTTCTTTCTTTCTTTTTTTTTTAGAGATGGGGTCTCACTATTTTGCCAAGGCTGGTCTTAAACTCCTGTCCTCAAGTGATCCTCCCTAGTCACTGGGATTACAGGCATGAGCCACTGTGCCCAGCTTCAAACTTAGTAATTTTGAACAACAAACATCTACTATCTTGCCATTTCTATGGGTAATGAAGTGGGTATGGTGACCCTGGGACATGAGGCAGGTGTGGTGGTCCAGAAGGAAGGGGTATTGACATAGAAGAATGTTCCATTCTGTTTTCCCCATAGACTGAGAGTCAACAAATTTGGGATCTGATTCTGACTGAGCCCAAAGAGACTATGGGTCCTGGGGATATTCACTTAATCCTCCTGGGTCTTCATTTCTTTATCTGTAAAACAAAGAAATCCAATTGTGTTATCTTTAAGAAGCTTTTAATCTCTACTATTCTACAGTCTAAGGTAGGGGTTAAGAGCATGGGCTCTGGCATCAGACTGCCCGAGTCCAAGTCTAAGTGATCACATTTACAAGCTGTTACCTTGAGAAACTTATTTAACTCCTTTGGTTTCTACATTCTCTTCTAAAGAATAAATGAGTTAATGCATGCCAAACACTTAGTGCCAGATGCATAAATTTAATAATTATTATTAACATTTGTTTCAGTTATCTATTCTTGTATGACAAAGTACTCCAAAACTTAGTAGCTTAAAACAACAATCATTTTATTATACCTCACAATTTTATGGGTCAGGAATTTGGACAGGGCTTGGCTGGGTGATTCTTCTGTTCTACATGATGTCAATGAGGACACTGGATGATATTCAACTGGTGGATGGGCTGGTCAGAAGGATTCAAAAGTGTTTCATCTACATGTCTGATGTGTTAGTGGAGA
This sequence comes from Daubentonia madagascariensis, assembly GCA_023783475.1. Taxonomy (NCBI): domain Eukaryota; kingdom Metazoa; phylum Chordata; class Mammalia; order Primates; family Daubentoniidae; genus Daubentonia; species Daubentonia madagascariensis. The sequence continues at coordinate 18,708,944 of JAKFHU010000487.1, forward strand.
TGGCTGAAAGTCTGGGCTCAGCTAGGACTATTAACCAGAGAGTACCTACATGTGACCTTTTAGCATGGTAGCCTCAGGAGAGTCTGACTTATTACATGGCAGCTGAGGCAGCTCAAAGGGTGAGAGTTACAAGGAACAAGATTAAGACTGCATGGGCTTTCCTAACGCAGACTTGGATGACACATAGCATCACTTCCACCATATTCAATTGATCAAAGTAGTCCAGATTTGAGGCAAGGAGGCAGAGACCCCACCTCTCAATAGGAGTGTCAAAGAATTCAGTTACGTATTAAAGCCACCTCACTTTTGACCCCAAAAGAAGCTTCCCATATGAATCCCAGAGCAATGTCAGTGGAACAGTCTATCCTTTCTCTGACAAAGAATTAGGATTATATCTCCTGAGACTTAGAGGCAACCAATTCACTCCCTTCCCTGCAAGTGTACAGGTATATATTCACCCATATCCATCCATATGCACACACTCAAGCACAGTCACACAATCAGATCTGTTGCATACATGCAGCCAAGCCTGCCTCCATCTCTAGCCAGGTCTCAGGTCAGGGAGACCCAAAGTCTTGCCCTAGAGTTCTTTCCCAGGAAGGTAATTCAGTGACCATTCCTGCTCCCACTGGTATGAACAGGGGTGTTGGTAGGGATGGAATCTAGTCAGTCATTGGCTGGGAGGGAGAGCATAGATCCAAAACCTGCTAACGTTTGTCTTTGATATGTCTTCTAGGGTGTGCGTGTGTATGTGTGTGTGTGTGTGTGTAAATTTCTCCTGATTCTGACCAGCTCAAATCAGTGTAGAAGTGAGAGCTAGTGTTGAGAGTGGGCAGGGGTGGCTCAAACACGTGCTGCAGGGCCAAGGAAGCCAGCGTGAGATCTAAATGCCACTGAGAGCCCAAATCCTCACTCTGATCAGGGCCTACCACACCTTCCCACGTCGCAGGCACACTCTCCTCGCTGCTCCCTGCTCGTGCCATGTTCTTCCATTCTTTCATGGCTTTGCCCATGCTATCCCCTTGGTGTGGAATGCCCTTATCCTGACAATCTCAGTGTCTGCCTTTTGTATCACATGACATTGTGGTGGTCACTTTATGTGTCCACTTTCCTCAAGAGCAGGGGCCATGCTCTATTCGTTGCCATATCACCAGTGCCTGGCACACAATAATTCTTAACAAATGCTGGCTAAACTAATGATTGAATGAACACCTATTGCTCCCAGATTCAGCAACTATTTCTCCTCCATGTCTATGCACTGTCCAACTCCACCCCAACTCCCTGGGCCCCTATGAGAAAGAGCAAAGGTTTCAAAGGCTATGGTGGAAAGTTAGGGCTAGATTCTTGAGGCCCCAGAGAGACTCTGCAGAGTCTCTGAAAACAAGAGAGCATGCAGTGCTGTAGAGGTGTGGCCAGCAGACTCACAGGCCCTCACACCCATAGTGGGAAAAGCCAGATAATTCTGCAAGGTTTTTCCAATGTGGGGAAGGATGTCTTAAAGTCTTCATGCCTCAATTGAAATAGTCCATAAACGTTCGGTTAAGTGTTAGGATCTATTGGAAATACTTAGACCAGGGCCTGAGCCAGCACCTTCCTGGAAGAAAATAATTCTGGTTGCTGAGGTGGGGGCAGGTGCATGAGAAAAGAGGTTCCCCATACCAGTGCTCCCCACACTTGAATGTGCAAACAAATCTCCTGGGAATCTTGTTAAAATGGAGCTTCTGATCCGGAAGGTGTGAGGTCAGACCCAAAAAGATCCTGCTTTTCTAACAAGCTCCCAGATGATGGCACTGTTGGAAGGGTGGAGGGTGGGGCCTAGAAGGCAGTTGGAATCACATTTTGAGTAGCAAAGACCTAGAAAATTAGCATTATGATACAGACACTGAGGTCTCTGGCCTTAAAGGGAGAAGCTGCCGTCAGCAACATCAGAAAAATGTTCAAGAGATGATGCAGGAGACAATACAGTATAAAGCCTGACAAATATCTGGCTTGCTTGCCAACCCTTACATTCTTTGATTCTATGACCAGGGCAGACATCACTAGTGGATGCCAGCACCATCTCCCACTAAACCAAGAGGATGTCTCATAATCGATCTCAACACGATCCTCCAGGCAGCCACCCAATTAATTACAGTTGACATGAGATGCAATTATTATTGCCCAGTGGTTATTGCCCAATTTGGCATCTTTTAAGCAAATTTACTTTATCATTCTTGATGACCTCGATATGTCTCTGCTCTTTGAATTGTCCTTTGAACTGGTTGTAACATCTTACTGGTTTCTTCATTAATTAAGGTGTTACAGGCTAGAGTGCAGTGGTGCGATCATAGCTCACTGCAACCTGGAACTCCTGGGCCCAAGGGATCCTCTTGCCTCAGCTTCCAGAATAGCTCGGACTACAAGCGTGGGCTGCCACACCCAGGTTTTTGTTTTGTTTTGGGTTTTTTGTAGAGAGTCTTGCCATGTTGCCCAGGCTGGTCTCAAACTCCTGGCCTCAAGGGATCCTCCTGCCTTGGCCTCCCAAAGTGCTGGGATTACAGGTGTGAGCCTGGCCAGGAAAAAATTTTAACATTCTCATTAGCAGTGAAGATTGGGCAGGAGGTTTCTGGGACCCTCTGTCCTAGACAAGCTTTTCCACATACTCCAAACACCATTACATATGTTAGGTTTATAAGGGATTGTCCCCAATTTCATCGCTTGTTTTACACTATCCAAATAGATATATAATGGCTATATATGTGCTAGACACATCTTCAAACACTTACATGAGCTTATTTAACAAAAGGTATAACAAACTCACAAGTACCACACCTAATACTTATCCATCCATCCATTCATTCAACAAACCAGATAGTAAGCTGAATGTGGGCAGGGACTAAATTTGTGCCCCTTTAGAGCCTAGCAAGTGCCTAAGTCGTTGTGAGTACTAAATAGACATCCACTGAGCCAAAACATGAATTAATAAGCTTAACTAGCATTTATTAAATACTTACTATGTGCCAAGCACTGTTTTAAAAGCTTTACTCGAGTTAGTTTGTTTAATCCTCACACTGGTTTCAAGGCAAGTACAATTACTATTTCCATGTACAGGTAATACACAGAGAAGTTAATTAACTTACTCAAAGTGAACAGCTAGCAAGTGGCTGAGGCAGGATGCAAGCCCTGGTACTGGTAGCCTGGCTCCAGAGCCTGTGACCTTGGGTACCCACCTAGCCAGGGATCTTGCTAGGTTCAGAGATACAGAGATAAAAGACACCAAACACAGACTCTCCTCAAGGAGGTCACACTCAAGAAGGGACACAAATAACTAACAATAACATCATGTGCTCTGACAAGTGAGAACACAGTGCTGGGGACAGAGGGTGTCAGAGGACTGGCCAGGGGTCATCTGGCCTGAGGTAAGTTCTGAGGCACTGGTAGTTAAAGTCCAGACCAGAGGAAGAAAAGGGCATTCAGCCACAGGAACGGTGTGTAGAAAGCCATGAAGCATGGTTGGTCTGAGAACCTAAGAGTTCCAAGGCCGGAGCACAGGTGTGGAGGGAAGAGCCAGATTGTGGAAAGTTTCAAGTGCTGAGGGAAGAAGGGAGTTTGGATGCCCCTTGGTGGCCTCCTAGGATTGTAAGCAAGGGAGTTATGAGCTCAGACCCTACACTCTGCCCCCCACCCAGAACACTAAACCCAGTTCACAGAATTCCTTACAAGCCATACCCCAACCCAGAGAGGGCCCTGGGAGGCCTAGATAGGAGGGAAATGCTACTTGAATGTGGGGCACACCCAGTGCCACCTGGCAGCAGTGGCTGGGAATCCTCTCCCTAGCCCTCCCACCGCAATTTCTGCAGTGGCCCCCCAGCCTGCCAGCTCAGGCACACTTCCTCCTCTCACATCCCCCATGAGGCCAGAGATAAGAACAAGCAACCTCCCTTCCACATCCCCCTCCTCCCCACCTCCATCTGAAGCAGCTGCAGAGCCTGGCACACCCCAGGCCCCAGTCAGAGGAGGGAGAGTGGGAAGACGGGGTGGGGGGGAGCTTCCTGGTGGGCTGTGGCTCTGGGCTGTACCCTCCCCTCTCATAGGGCTGAGGCTGGTGATTAGTTGGGTTAATTATATCCAAGCCATTTCCGATTGGCATAAGCCCACCCACCCACAGAGCCTGCCCAGAAGGCGGGCAGGCTTGGCCCAGGGTCAGACTGCTGGGGCACCTGCCACTCTGGGAGGGGTCCTGTCTCCTGTGATGGCCAAACAGAGGCTGGCTGTCCTCCCCTCTTCCTGTCCCTCCTCCCAGGTCTCCTCATCACTTTCAAACCCCATCCTCCTTTTTTGCTTGCCCCCACACAAATCCCTTTGGACGCCCTCCACCCCCAGGTTTGGAATGAAATCACGGGGCTCTGAGTTCCGCACTAGGCCCCAACATAAACACTCTGATTGGGGCTAATTATAAGGGCCAGATTGGGAGGCTGGAGCCTTTAGAAAGCTTTGGCTTTCAAACAAAGGGCCCAGGGCTCAGCCCCCAGCCCAGGCCGGCTCCTTTCCAGGCTTCATGGGAACGAGGAGGGGTCCCAGCGGTAGGCAGTCCTCTCTAAACCCAGTGGTCTATATGCCTGTTCCATGTCCCAAGTCCCATCTTGTCCTTTCTCTGTTGCTTTTGCCTCAGCCCTTCCAGGCCTCAAATCCTGGGGCCTTCCCAGATAGCCTGGGGGAGCCACAAGTCTGCAGTGGAAGGCAAGGCAGCTGGGGAGGGACTGTCAGACTGTGAGGGGCTGGGGCAGGGGGAGGCACAGGGGAAGCCAGCTGTGACAGCCCCAGCCCTAATTAGCCAGCTTCAAAGCCGGCTGGAGAGAGAGCCCGCCCGCGTGTATGCCCTGCTCACTCAGGCGAGTAAGACATTTCTGTCCTAATCAGGGGAGAGAGAGGGAGAAAAACACTACCCTCCACCACCCTGAGGATCCTCTAGACACTGGGCTGGCACCCAGAGTCAGGTAGAAAAACCGGGAGCACAGGAAATCATTCTATTCAAACTCTCAGTAATGACAGGTTAAAAAGCCCTCAAGAAATGCACATCCTTTGAGCCAGTGATTCTATTTTTAGAAATTTATCCTAAGTAATTACAAAAGTGCTATAATTTATTGAACTTCTACTATGTGCTGGCTCTGTACATGTATCACCTGATCTAATCCTCACAACAGCTTGCCAGACAGGTACTATCACCTTTTTACAGATGAGGACACTGGGATTCAGAGGTTGGGAAACTTCCACACAAAAGTGCTCAAGGCTGCTACTGCAGCAAGCTGAACCACAGCATGCGGAAGCGTCTGCTTTCCATACATGGTCTGTCTCTCTCTATATATCTTTCTCTTTTTACCCCAACTATAAAAGTGTTACACATTCATATTCCACTCTGCTGCATCTTCATTACTTGTTCCATGAGTGAGGGGCAGGATTGGATTGAGTAAATAATCTGGTTTGGGGGTGTTCCTAGTTTTGTAGGCCCAAAGGTTTTCCCTCCTTACCCACTTTCTGTAGCAGAGGTGATTAGAGACCGGGGGATGTTGAACCCTGAGAAGGTGAAGGCTGTCCCTTGGAGAAGTGCAGATAGCCTACAATCAGGGCTAGGAAATGTCTAGACCAGGGACTGGAAAACTAGCCTGGGCATGGGAGGAGGGTGGGCAGAAGGTATGGACGGATGGTCCAGAACCCCCCTAAATATACACAAAATATTGTGTGTTCATGTGACTCTGGCCTTTTTTTTCCCCCAGGAAGAGGTCTAAAGATTTTTCATATTATTAGTGGCCCCCAGAAGTTTAAGATTTGTTTAGAGGTGAGGAAGTTGAGTGTAGAGGAAGGGACCCAGTACTGCGAACAGAGATTGCAGAAGGGAGGACTCGCCTCACTAGGCATGTGCCCTGGGCACCTGGACAGCATCTCCCTACTTCCAGAATCCAGCCCAGATCAGGGGCCCCAACACCCCCTTGGAGAGTTTTTTGGAACAATCCAGAAGTCTGGCAGCTCCAGATTCCACTGAGCAGAACCCAATCCTCACTCTCGGGGAGAAGAATTTTGTCTTGGAAATTGTTAGTAGCCTTTTCAGGGGCTGGCTCTTAAACGATGCTCTTAAAGGGCAAAGAGTTTGTAACTAAAGGAAGAGATTTCAGGAGGAAAGTCTGGGGTGGGGGGAGGGAAAGCGAAAGTCTGATCCATAAGGAGAGGGAGTCTCCAGGAGAAATGCCCCACCCAGGACCTTGAGAACCAGCAGTGTTGCTCCTTTTTGGGATGGGGGTGAGGGCGGGAGAGCAGGTAGAAACCAGCTTCGGCCTGAGACCTGCCCCAAGCCCAGGGGCCTCAGGTGAGGGGATTTCCTTCTTGGCCCTGACCCTCCACCAAACACAAAGCCTCACTCTTCCGGAGGGGCCAACCCACTTACAAGGAGCAAACCCTTTCCTGCCCATAGGGCGACCTAGAAATCTGCAAAAATAGACCTCCAAGCCCGTTTTTAACTGGGTTTTCTGAATAAGGGAGTAGAGACACCCTCTCCCAGAGTGGCAGTGAGCTAAGGTGATTTACCTCTGGATCTCCCTACAGAACGCCTTCTCCCCACTAGCCTAAATTCCCCACTGTGGTCTAGAGCTTCCCTTCTTCTAAGAGTTGTTTCATTAAAGAAATGGGAGCTGAGTGGAGGGGGGAGAGTTCCTGCACAACCTTCTGTAGGGTAATTCAGTCCCTGGCCACCCCCTGGAAGAAGGGGAGGGCATCTATTCTTCCCCAAAGAGGCAGTTACCTTATAATCTATCCTCCTCCCTAGTCATAAAACCTATTCCATCCGTGTTCTTAGGCCCTCTTCCCTGTGCTGGCAGGAGACTTTGAGGTGGGGGTTGCTAGTCCACCACCAGTGTGAGGGCCCAGGGACAAATGTACCCAAAGCATGCACAGAGAGCTAACATCCCGGGGGGGGGGGGCTTAGAGGTGCGGTGAGAGACTCTCCCCAAATCTTCAACAGAGACCAGCATGCGTCTTCCCCACTGGGCTCAATCCCAGGCACTGGGAAACCTGAATTGATTCAGGGGCTTTCACCATTATTACCTGCAGAGGCAGTCACAATTTGTTTGTAATTTAACTGTCTCCTGCAGCCCTTGTGGGCTTCCTTTAGAATCCTGCAACAAATCGAGCTGGGGCGGTGACACCTCTCCCTGCCTGCAGCTTTGATAGTTGAGGTAACCTCACATTGAGATTTCACACTCTTCATCATTTTATAAAAAACTAGGTTTAAGTAGCCACCAACACAAATGATTTGGGGGGATATTATATATTTTGGGATGGGGGCTCTGCTGAAATCCCCAGGCTTCATACAATACCAAACAAAGCCCCACATATGACTTCAATTACCACCAAACATTTCCAGTTCCCCTCCCCCAACATAAACTAACACAAGCAAACACTTCGAAGTAAGTGTTCTAACTTACTTTCTCCCTTGTCCCTAAGACAGCCAACAAAGGATGGTAAGGCACCATTTTCTTCATAACCATTTAGCTAAAAAAGCAACCTCTGGGGCTGGGAGCACTCTTCTCTGCCCCACCCCCAACCAACTAGGTAAGGGGGAGAGGGGAGGAGGTGGTGTGGTTTGGTTAAACTAATAAAATGTTACAACCCTGTTAAATACAATTAAAGGGCTAGATCTCTCTAAGATAATTAAATGCACTTTATTATTATGATTATTAGCTTTTAATTTGCACTATCAAGAAACAGGAGATGGTGAAAATTGAGTTATGTGGCATACTTGTCTTCAAATCAATGTTTTGGAATTAAAATTCTAAGATATTCCAAATAGTTGAGGGAAATGATGGGTGTTGGAAACTGGAATTCTCATACCAGCAGATACTTTATATTATACATCACTTCTCAAGGCAGCTAACTTAAGAAAAGTCTTGACTTTTATTTGTGGGGGGTAGGGAGAAGATAAGAAACATCTGTTACAAACATTCTATCAATCTTGCGATATAGAATGTCTTGTAAACATTCAACCCCACCCCCACAGCCACAAAGAGCCTGCTCACAGCCTTCTTCTAAAGCAAAGATACCCACCTTTTTTTTCCTTCTGGACAAGTTTTAAAGAAACCAGTCTTTTGTCAAAGAAAAACTAAAAATCCCACCAGTCCATCAGTCCCCTCCCTCCAACCCAATCCATTTTTATTGCTTTTTGAAAAAAATAAGCCCCAAACAACAACAAAAACCCACACACAACCCACAAACTGCTAACCTGAATGCCAGAGATTTTCGATTGGGAAAGAGCAGACCGCAGGGAAAGAAGGGGAGACGTGCAAGGAGATCTCAAACCCCCAAAATTTGCAAACAAATGCTCAAAAGCTAATGCTTCCCCTAAAAACGCAGGCGGTCAGGATCAGTACTCAAGGTAGTGTGCATGTGGGGTGGGGGGTTGGTTTGAAAACACACTTCACAAAGCATTTTCTGCCCACGCTAAGCTCTTGGTGCAGCCAGTTGAAAAGAAGAAAAGTGAGCGAGGAGAAAGATCCTCCAGCCCGCAGGGGAGTGGGCCGGGGGATGAAGGCCATCCCTCACCCCACCTCTGCCCTCTCCCCGCCAGCACACCAACCCGCACCCCGTTTTTTTCCCCACGTCTTCATCTCCGTTGGGAGGTGTCCAAAGATCGAGTGGAGACAGGACCAGGATAAGTGAGGAGCGAGGGAAAGGGGGCAAGGGAATAAAACAAAACAAAACGAATCCAAATCTTGTTCAAAACCATCCAACAGCTTCCACAGGCCCAGCGTCTGTGAGGAGGCTCACAAATTTGGCTTTTATAGAAGTTGAATGGAATAAACTCCCGACTCCTCACAGCCACCAAAAACAGCGCTCAGGCTGGCTGCCTCTCCCAGCAGGCCCAGCCCTGCCATATCACCAAAAAATCCCAACCAAAGGACCTGCAGTTTTTAAAGGGCACTTAAGAAAGGAGGGAGCCTCCCAAACTCCCGCTCCACCACTCCCCCCACCCCGCCCCGCCTTCTTCAGCCCTGGCGCCCTAACCGCTGTTTTTTTGTTGGTTTGTTTTTGCTTTGTTTTTTCTTTTAAATAGAAAATATATAATTAAATTTACAAAGACTATTTACAGTTTTAATTACAAACCTTGTGGGGGTGTTGGGCAGAGTTCTCTTTAAAAAGCAACCTAAAAAAGAAATGGTTTCGATTGTTCTTTATTTAAAAAAATAAAATAAGGAGTCTGTAGGAGCCCCCCCAGGACGAAGGAAAGCTGCGGTGCCCGTCCGCCCCGGGGCGCCCGCTCACACGGTGGTCTCGCCGTGCCGGCTGTTGGTGAGACGCGTGTAGAACTTCCTCCACGAGTGCAGCGTCTTGCCCGACCAGATCCAGAAGCCCGACGTGATGCCCACGATGAGCGTCATGAGGTATTTGATCATGTAGACGGTGAAATCGGGCGACATGCGCGGCGTGTAGTGCGCCGGGCACGGGATGGCCAGGCTCTTGCAGTGCTGGCTCACCCACGAGCGCTCCCAGTGCTCGCGGAAGGCCTGCTCGTAGAAGTAGCAGGCTATGACGATGGTGGCGGGCACCGTGTAGAGCACGGAGAAGACTCCGATGCGCACCATGAGCCGCTCCAGCTTCTCTGTCTTGGTGCCGTCGTGCTTCATGATAGTGCGGATGCGGAAGAGTGACACGAAACCAGCCAGGAGGAAGGACGTGCCGATGAACAGGTACACGAAGAGCGGCGCCAGCACGAAGCCCCGCAGCGGGTCCAGGCTGTTGAGGCCCACGAAGCACACGCCGCTCAGCAGGTCGCCGTCGATCTGGCCCATGGCCAGGATGGTGATGGTCTTGACGGCCGGCACGGCCCAGGCAGCCAGGTGGAAGTACTGCGAGTTGGCCTCGATGGCCTCGTGGCCCCACTTCATGCCGGCTGCTAGGAACCAGGTGAGCGACAGGATGACCCACCAGATGGAGCTAGCCATGCTGAAGAAGTAGAGCATCATGAAGAGGATGGTGCAGCCCTCCTTCTTGGTGCCCTGCACCACTGTGCGGTAACCATCCTCGGAGAATCGCTCGTTGCACACCACGCGCTCCTGGAGCACGAAGCCGGCGATGTAGGCCACCGACACCATAGTGTAGCAGCCCGACAGAAAAATGATAGGCCGCTCTGGGTAGCGGAAGCGCTGCATGTCCACCAAGTACGTGGTGACAGTAAAGAAGGTGGAGGCACAGCACAGCACCGACCAGGTGAGGATCCAGAGGCGCGCAAAACGCGTCTCCTCCTGCGAGAAGAACATGGAGCCGTCGGGCCGCGCCGGTTCGCAGGGCGCTGCACAATCACGCTCGCCCAGAAACTTGTAGCTGAGATAGGATGGCACCTTGAGGACGCGCGGGCAGTGGAATGGATGTTCCAGAGTGGCGTAGCGCGGGGGCGCACCGCCGCCGCCCGGACCGCCCGGGGTGCCGCCAGCGCCCGGCTGCAGTCCCGGCGGCGGCGCGGTGGTGAGCAGCGCCGGCGCTCCGTCCTCGGAGTGGTTCTGGCCGACGCAGATCTGCTCGGCGCCGTGGCGCGGGAAGTGCTCGCAGCGCAGGCGCTCGGGCCACTGGAAACCAAACTTGTTCATGAGCGCTTCGCAGCCCTGGCGCGCGCGCTCGCAGATGGAGCGGCACGGCGGGATGGCCTGTTCCAGCACGGTGCACACCGGTGCGTACATGGAGCACAGGAAGAAGCGCAGTTCGGGCGAGCACTGCACCTTCACCAGCGGATAGAACTGGTGCACCTCCAGGCCCGCGTCCTCCTGGTTTGTATGGCCCAGAAGGTTGGGCATGATGGTCTGGTTGTAGGCGATGTCCGTGCACAGCGGGATGGAGATGGGCTGGCAGAAGCCGTGGTCCGGGATGGAGATGCCCTTCTCCCCGTGGAACTGGGCCGGCCCGGCGGCGGGCAGCAGCAGCAGCGGCAGCAGCAGGCGGGGCAGGGCGCTGCGGGGCCGCATGCTGGCCGCCGCCCCCCACCCGGCTCCTGGGCTCCCCCCCACCCCCGCCCCCAACCCCGAGACCGCGCGCCTTCCCCGCCGCCTCCTAGCCGTGGCCGCCGCCTCCCGCGCCTCTTAGCAAACTTTGCTCGCGGCCTCAGAGTTGGGGAGGCCGGGCGGGGGAGGGGGCCGGCGCGCCTGCTTGCTAGCTCGTCGCGATCGGACTGAGCCGCCCGACACACCGCGCGCCGCTGCACTCTCTCCTCCTCTTCCTCCTCCTCTCGCTTCTCAGCTCCCCCTCTGCCCTCCCTTCTCCACCCAGCGACTCCTTTGTGCCTCCTCCAACCCTCACCTCTGCCTCTCCGATCCCAATTAGTCGGTTTCAAGGGGCCCCCGCTGGCGGCCCCGCCCGCTCCTCAGCCCCCCAAAAAAGGGATCCTTGAAACCGCCCCGTCGAGCTCTAAGCACCATCCCAAAATGTGCTCTCGGCCAATCAGATTCAAACCCGAGGACCAGCCCCGAGGGCTGGATTGGTCGACCACAACATAATGAGATCAGAAACCAGATGCCAAGAAAACTTTCCCCCCCCTCCTTTTGCTTTTTAAAGAGACAAGCTATTATTATATTAAGGGCTGTTTGCCCAGCCCGGGATTTCTCCGGAGTCGCCACGGCGAGATCCAGAGACACATTCCCCAGAGCTGCGGTGGACCCAGGCTACTCAACCCTAGATCGCTCCTCTTCCGGGGGCCAAGGCGCTCTGACGGGTAGGGGTTCTTTAAATCCTTGCCCCCGCCCCGGCTTCTCGAACCCCACCTATTCCAGTCCAATTTTTCAAATCAAGTGAAAAATCTCAATTTAAAAAATTTTTTTAAAACCCCAAAAAACAAGAAACTTAAAACCTAACAGTTTACAAAGACTTTTCTCTCCGCCCCTTCTCATGGAGCCCAGGCAAAAGCTTCACTTCACTTTACACGTAGACCCCTAGGAGTCCGCCCCTCCCCTCCCCCTACACACACCCTTAAATAACCCTCTGAAAAAAATGGGAGCCTGTGTCTTTAAGAGGCTCTTAAAGGGACCCGGACTCCTGGGCGTAATTGCCCCGTAGCGAGCACAAAGGAGCCCATTATGGTTCTTTGTGTTCGGTGGCACCTCAAAGTGAGAAAACTCAGGAACACCGAGGCCCGGAGCTTGAGGGTCTGGCGGGGGGGCTGTTGGCTAGGTGAAGGAGAATGGCCCAGAGCTGCGGCTTCTCCCGCCCCCTTCTTCCGAGGCAAATCTTAATTATGCAAAGTAAAATTTAGTTGCCATAAGGAGGAGGTCTTAATCGAAAATTAATGGTGGAGGGTTGGGAGGGTGACGGGCAGTTTTAAGTAAAGAGACGACTCTCTTAGGCCTGACGAACGTTTGGGGGAATTTTCTTTCTGCCTCCCCACCTCTGCCTCCGACCCCTAAAAGCTTCCAGATACAGCCTCCAGGGAGAGAGAGGAGTTTTACCCAAACCTTAGGTGATTCCACACCAGAAAAGGGGTGGTGTGTGTGGGGAGGGAGGAGGCTGGGGGCTTGCGGTGGATTACTCCCCTCTCCCCATCTCTCACCTGGTTGTGGGGTGGGGGTGGCCTGCAGAGTTCCTGCCGGTTTAGAAATTTCTTTTTTTTTTTCCCCTTCTAGGATTTTAAATTTGAGAGAGGGGTCTGGGGAGGAGAGGAGGAATTTGCATGTCAATCTCCCGGGTCTGGTACTGGCTGATGGATCAATTATTTCTGTTGTCTCTCCCGAGTGAAAGGAGAGGGAAGACTTAACAAGAGAAAAGAAAATTGAGTTTAGAAAGCTCCTTTGCTTCTCAGTGGGCCAGATCCTCCCAGTCTGGAGAACTGTTTCCTGCTCTAATATAGAAAAAGATTGCTTTAAACAACAACAGCAGCAAAAAGAAATTTAAAAGAAAGAAGAAAGGGGTGGGGAGAAGGAAAGAAAACTCTAAGTAGATGGCTACAAGGGATCTGGGTTTGACGGGATTCAAAATCATTTTTTTCCTGATTGAGTAAATGAGGTAAAGATTTTCAGGTTCTTTACAACTTCATAAGTCTCCTTATTGTATCTTGGAGAAGTTGCCCTTTCCCTACTCTAGGAACAAAGGTTTCCTTCAAAAGCAGGAGAATCTGTTAAAATGGTTTTTATCAAAAAGACAGGCAGTAAGAAATGCTGGCAAGGATATGGAGAAAGGGGAACCCTTGCACACTGTTGGTGGGAATGCAAATTAGTGCAGCTATGGAGAACAGTATGGAGGTTCCTCAAAAAAACTAAAAGTGGAACTACCATATGACCAGCAATCCTGCTGCTGAGTATATACCCAAAGGGGGAGACTTCAATTTATCAAAAAAGTATCTGCACTCCCATGTTTATTGCAGCACTATTCGCAATAGCAAAGATTTGGAATCAACCTAAGTGTCCATCAAAGGATGAATGGGTAAAGAAATTGTAGTACATATACAAGATAGAATATTATATAGCCACAAAAAGAGTGAAATCCTGCCATTTGCAACAATATGAATGGAACTGGAGAACATTACGTTCAGTGAAATAAGCCAAGCACAGAAAGACAAATCTCACATGTTCTCACTCATACGTGGGAGCTAAATATTAAAAACAATTGATCTCATGGAGACAGAGAGTAGAATAGTGGTCACCAGAGGCTGGGAAGGGTAGTGGGGAGGGGGATAAAGTGGGGATGGTTACTGGGTGCAAAAATATAGTTAGATAGATAGAATGAACAATATTTGATGGCATAACAAAGTGACTATAATCAACAATAAGTTAGGGTATACTTTAAAATAATTACAAGAGTGGGGTTGGAATGTGCCTAACACAGAGGAATGATAAATGCCTGAGGTGATGGACACCCCAATTATCCTGATTTGATTAATTCACATGGTATGCCTGTATCAAAACATCCCATGTGCCCTATAAAGATATACAACAATTAGGTACCCATAATAATTAAAAATTTAAAAATTAAAACACAATCAGGGGGATAGGCCTTTTTTCTGTCCATCCCATTTCTGTTCTACCCGTATCTGTTCCACCCACAAGCCCATCTTCTCCCAGAGCAGACTAGGGATGGGAAAGTTGTCCCCTCAAGTTGTCCTCTCTCTTCTCCACAGGGCCCCATCTGAGCCTGAACTGTTGCTCTTTCCGTCCTCCCACCTCCACCTCCGGGCATCTTTAGGGCTGGTACCAAGCCCTGGAGCTAAGTGGAGTGGAAACAAAAATGAGTAAGACAGGCTCCTATACCCCACTCAAGAAGTTCACGGTCTGATAGGAAATTGAGAGCAAATCTCTGGTGTAAACACAGCATCTTCAATTTCCTTCCATGATAAACCTGTTTTCCTGCCCTGGGGCCAGGCCTAAGTGACAGTTATCCCTTTCCCAGCCACCCCAAGGCAGATGGAAAGCTGGAGCTGGCAAATGGAAATAAAAGACACTCTTCCATTCCCTCAGTCAAACTTTCATTCCTTCAACACACTTTTATTCCGGTTTCAAACCACCACAGTAGGTACCATGGAGAATGTAGAGGAAGATGGCAGCATCCACCCTTCAAGAGTTTGTAGTAGCCCAGAAGAAAAGTGATTCCACAAAGATCTTATATTTGGCTAGCATTTGTACATGAAATAAGGAGAAATCACAATATTTCATGATTACTCTTGCCTTTCATGTGAGGGACCTGTGTATGAACAGGACCAGAACCCACATCTTCAGATTGCAGGCCTACCCACAGCACCTTCCACTCTGCCAACCTGCCTCTTGACAACATGTGCAAGGGCAGGGCGTGGTGATAGTGTGAAACAGATGGGATGGGCAGGGAGCTCAAGTACTTTGGCCCTGTTAGAGCCCCACGTGCATCTCTGAGAGTGATGGCAGAGGAGGCTCTAAGTAGGCAGGGATGTTAGGTACCTTGCACACAGTCTACGCTTCTGGAGATGGGCCTGCCCTGGAGAGTTTAGGAAAGGGAAGAGGTGTAAACTTGTGATTTAGATAGTGCCTTTGGGCAGCTTTGAGGAAATGATGTGGGGAGCTGGAGATATCAATTAGGGATCAACCACAAGATACCAGGCAAGAGATGGTAAGGGCAGGAACTGAAATGCGGCAGTGTGGATGGTGAGGACAGAGAGTGAGGGAGGAGACCAACCAGGGCTTCTGACCTGGGTGTCCTGATCCATTAACCAGGCTAGGGAACACAGGGAAAGGGTAGATGATGGGCGCAGTCAAGCAAGGCTGAGCCTGTGGTACATCCAAGAGAAGGTGTCCAGAAGGCAGGTGGATATTCTAAGCTAGTGACCAGGTGGGAGCTCTGGTCTGGATTTAGATCTGGTACTTTTAGCCTATGGTTGGAGGTATGAGTGTGGTGAAGATCATCTAGGAAAGTCAGATGGGTGGAAAGGCCAAAGCTTGGGTGGATGCCCACATTTAAGGGCCATGGGGCCAAGGAGGAGGGAAACTGAGAAGGAGCGACTGGGCCAGGAGAGATTCTAGATTGTACCAACATGAATATGTCACAAGGCTCAGGCTCTTCTCTTTTGGGTCTGGGAGCCTCAAGTTAGATTTTTTTTTTTTTTTTTTTTGAGACAGAGTCTTATATCTGTTGCCCAGGATAGAGTGCAGTGGCATCATCATAGCTCACTGCAACCTCAAACTCTTGGCCCAAGCAATTCTCCTGCCTCAGCCTCCCAAGTAGCTGGAACTACAGGCAGACACCACTACGCCTAGCTAATTTTTTTACTTTTTGTAGAGACAGGGTTTCACTATTGCCCAGCTGGTCTCAAACTCTTGGCCTCAAGCGATCCTCCCACCTTGGCCTCCCAAAGTGCTAGGATTACAGGCATGAGCCACTGTGTGCCCTGCCACAAGTTAGAATTTTTATTTACCTTGTTTTGGTTGTGCAAATTCACTGAGATAGTGTATGGCACTCACTATGACCTTGTGCTAGGCTAAAAACTTGGTAAATAGTAGCCATTATTTTTAATCCAACAAATTATTGAGCACCTACTATATGCAAAACAGACAGTCTTCAGAGACTCAGGCTCCAGCTTCATGGATTCTATAGTCTAGGGGGCCACAGTCTGCTATTCCTCCCTAATGATCATTTCTGCTTGGTCTTAGGCTTCTGCTGTGGGCCGGGAGCCTAGGGGTCCCCAAGACACAGAAGTGCCACTTCTCCCCCAAATCCTGGGACCCTACTGTCAATCAGCTCAGCTTATAAATCTGATATCTGGGATAATTGTTGGGTGCACACTGTAAATCTGCCACACACTCCATTCCATGGGATGGGCTCCACAGAAGGAGGGGTTTGCTGGAGCAGAAATCTCAACCTGACAGGAGAGCAGAGGAAATAACTGATAGAGAGGAAAGAAATATGGTCCCAGGCTCAGAATGTCTGGGCCCTCAGGCCTGGCTCCACCCCCACTGGCCCAGTAGCCTTGGGCAAGTCATTTTCCCTTCCTTAGCTTTTGCTTTCTCATCTGTATAATGGGATCATGAAACTATTTATTGATTTTACCTTTGGGCCAGATGTAGGGGGCTGTGCAAATATTATGTTCAGATCATTGAAACTGTCCTTGCTTAATGCCACCCAAACAAGATGAGAGGCTTGCTTGTCACAAATGAGTGAAATGACAGCCAGTCAGCAATATCCAACACACACAGGCATGCTCAGGAGAAGAGAGCACAGAGGAGCTCTCCCAGCTAAGGAAACCCCGGGGGGCACTGCCCAGGGCTCCTCACCCACCCTCAAAAATCCTCCTGTCTCTGGTCTTTCATCTTGCCACAGGCACAGTTGCATATGTCCCTGTAATTGCATAGGTTCCCTGTCCCCTCAGCCCATTCCTTCCAGAGAAACCGTCCTCTCTTTCTTTCCTCTGGGTGGCTCTTCTAATGGATAATGTCTGGTATGGTGACTCTCCAGGCAATCCCCCTGCCCTAAGAAGCCCTGGCAGAGGACGGGTCCCCTCTTTGTTTCCTCAATTCTGGGTCAGTGTTCTTTCCTTCCCAAAGCACTGAGCTCCCTCCACCTAAAGCGGGAAGGGCTGTGTGCATGTTTAGGAGGCAGGGAGTGAAGAAGAGGACGTAATTTCAGAAACTATAAGATTCTCAAAGATTTTATTCTCTAGGCAACAATATTCTACTGTAAATGGGATAGGTCCTGGACATTTTGTGCCCAACAGGTCTGACCCTTCAGAGAATCTATTTAATAGTTGGCTACCCCCTCCCCTGCCCCACCCAGTTTTCCTCTGCTTTGGGTGAACCTACCTTTCCTCCCCTCTCTCAGAGCCTGTCCACCAAGACCTTGAATCCACCTTAAGGTGAGATACCATCCCTCTCCCTGAACTCCACCCTCCATTTAATTTTCAGGGAAATGGCCCTTAGAAACTGGCCACAGAATAATCAGGAGATCTAGGCCTCCTGGAGCTGGAACACCACTTCCTGCCCTCTTGTGGGTCCCTTCAGTGCACCTCACCCTGCCCCTGACAGGTCCAAGGCTGCCCCTGGCTTTGGGGCAGAGGGAAAGGAGACTTAGCAGAGTACACCTGTTATCCCCTTTCTCTCTCCAACACCCTGCCCCGAGGGCTCTCTGGAAGGCAAAATGGGTCATAAAAGGATTAAACAGATATAACAGATGATCTATTAATTAAGGACTTCAATTAGCCCAGGCCCAGGCTGAGCAAGAGGAAATCGTGGGCTGGCTCAGAGCAGACTGGAGAAAACGAAGTTGAAAAATCAGTGCTGGGTTTGGTTAGTGAGGTTCTTGGGGTGACTCTGCCTTCTAGATCTGGGAAATAAATGTCCATGGGAATGAATGGGCTAGATATTTTGTCTCCCAGAACCTTCTAGAACCTAACACCAAGAGGAGAGGAACAGGAGAGCCCGAATCCCTGAATCACAGGCTTGGGGATGTGAAGGGGTCCTCCGGGCAGTGGGTGTGGGCGTGCTCACTGGGGAGGGAGGACTGGGGCAGGCTGACTTCCATCCTGGCGCCCCCACCTCCTCACGCCCCCTTCCTCTCTTTCCACTCTCCCTTCTCCCCCTCGCTTCTCCCAGAATTTCTCTTCTTTCCCTCCAGGCTGGCCACCTCAACCCCTCCCCTTCCCCTTTCCTGTAACTGAAGCCGCGGTTGGGAGGTGGAGGAGCTGGGCTGGGTTGAAAGGAGGCCCCGCTGCTTTTCAGGGAGGAATTGAAACCGTGGAGCAGAGGGGGAGGGGGCGCCTCGAGAAATCAAAGTGGCTGCAACTCCATCTGCGAAACCAACTTTGATTTACTAGCAAGGACCTGGCCCGCCAACTACCCCCACCCTTGCCCACTCCACCTCCTTCCCTGAACTTTGCTTTGTGGTGATAACTGGGGGATGGGGGCGCTGACCCCCTCCCCCAACCTGAAAGCCTCTCTTATCTGGGGAGGATCAGCCCCCCAGGAGGAACCCTGGGGGTCCCTGGCTAAGCCAGGCTCCAGACACTTCTGAAGGGGGCCCAGCATCTCAGGAACTGGGTAGAGGGGCACCCCTGGGAAGGAGGGAAGGCAGAGGCCCAGGCAGCCTGGCCCAGGCCCACTTGGCCCTGCTCTGGCTTGGGGGCGCTGTGGGGAGGAGGCCAGGGCTTTTTCATCTGTCTATAGCCTTCCTCTCAGAACTGGGGGGCTTGGGGGCTGGGGGTGGGTAGTAAGAACCAAGACAAGAAAATGACTGAGAAGAAAAAGGAAAATCCATTTTAACCGACTATTTTGTGCTGAAACGCAGTGTGAGCTACGGACAACATTGGGTTGTGGTGGGGACTCAAGTCCATTTTGGGTAGAAGAGCTACCTCTCTCCTCCCTTCCTCTCTTGTCCCCTCTGTTTCACTCTTCTTCTCTGTCAAGTTCTTAAACTCCTCAAGGTTTGAGACTCTCTCTAACCAAATCCCTACAATTGAAATAGGATCCTGAAGATCCTAAACCCCAGGACCAGAGTCGACATTCAGAACAAAGTGAGTCATAACTTAAGGAAATGCTTCTATGTGTTGGTGGCTAGCTCCCCCTCAGGGGGAGGATGGGATTTAAGCCCCTGGACTCCTGGGTTCTAGACAGAGTCCCCTTCTCCCAAGACTCTACTGCACCAGTATTTTTCAGCAATGGAGGGCTGGGGTTTGCCTGTTAGGAATACAGATTCCTGGGCCCTGCCCACTGATCCAAATTTATAATCCCCAAGTGATTCTTATGCACACTCTAGAGCTATCTGCTTTCTAGACCACTCAGTTAGCTTTCAGAGCACTGGTTACTCTTGGCAGCTACCTAGTCCTGCTCTGTCCCCTACTCTAACACATTCAAGACCCTTTAAAATCTAACCTGAATGGATCTTTCCAGCATTAACTTCTACCATACTCTCCCTACTGTGATGGATGATGGATGGATTGGCTCTCAGTATCCATTCCTACCTCCTTCCTGTACTGCAGAGGTTGGAAGCCAAAAACCTCATCTCCCAGCCTCCCTTGCAGCTAGAGCCCTGGATGCAAAATGCACTCATTTGAGATTTGGAAGATGGAAGGGAAAATGAGGCCATGTTCCTCTGGCTATTCCTGCTGGCAGGCAAGGCCCTGGAGATGGCGTTTTTCCTGCAGTAGCACCCAGCGTTCAGTCGCTGTGACAGCAGTAGCAGCAGTGGCACTGATTCCGAGGTGCAGCTCTGGGACTGCATCCTTGACTTAGTTCCAGCAGCAGCCTCCTGATCCCCCTACCTGCTTGTGGCAGAGGTGGCAACCCCTCCTGGAAGATCATTTCTGTGGCTTCATTATAAAGTCTGCTCCTCCAGCCCATCCAACAATTTTATAAGCATCTAGTTCCCTGTTGTCTTAGTCAGCTCGGGCTGTCATAACAAAATACCATAGACTGGGTGGTTTAAATGACAAAAATTTGTTTTCTCATGGTTCTGGAGGCTGGAAGTCTGAGATCAGGGTGCCAGCATGGTTGGGTTCCAGCGAGGGCTCTTTTCCTGGCTTGCAGACGGCTGCCTTCTCACTGTGTGTTCATGTGGTCTTTCCTCAGTGCTGCCTGTGGGGAGAGGGAGAAGTGAAGGGGGAAGGAAAAGGGGAGAGAAGGAGAGAGAGAGAGAAAGAAAGAAAGAGAGAGAGAGAGAATCTCTCTCTTTTATAAGGCCACCAATCCTATCAGATTAGGACCTCCTCCTTCTGACTTCGTTTAACCTTAGTTACCTCCCAAAAGCCCTGTCTCCAAATACAGTCACACTGGGGGTTAAGGTTTCGCCATATGAATTTTGTGGGGACAGAATTCACTCTATAGAACCTGTATTAAATCTCCTTCTGCAGCTGAGGCAGGAGGATTGCTTGAGGCCAGGAGTTCGAGACCAGCCTGGGGAATAGTGAGACCCTGTCTCTACAAAACACAGAAAAATTAGCTGGGTGTGGTGTCACACATCTGTAGCCCCAGCTACTCAGGAGGCTGAGGCAGGAGGATAGTTTCAGCCCAGGAGTTGGAGGTTACAGTGAGCTATTATGCCACTGCCCTCTAGCCCGGGCAACACAGAGTAAGACCCTGTCTCCAAAAAATAAAAATAAAACAAAATAAAACAAAAATCTCTTTTTGCATAAAACACCTGGAATGGTTTCTGTTTCTTCCAAATCCTGACTTCACCCATAAACCACAGCAGAACACTTGGTACACTTTTGTCCTTGCCCCAATGGACCCTTTCTACCACTTTCCACCACTGTAAATCCTTGAAAGCCCCTTTTCTGTGGTGCTTTGCTGACACCATTCCCACCCTCCTTTCTCTGAGTTTATGTTTATCTTATGGCATTTGGCATTTGATATGTATTACTTATGTATGTCTAACTACCCCCACTCCCAACAACATAGTCTCTTGAGGTCAGAGGCTGTGTCTTTGTTTCTGTGCATACACTAGTGCCTGGCATATCATAGGCACTCAGTAAAAATTGATTAAATGAATCAGTGCTCTCTATTAGTAGGGCAAGGTCTGAAGAACTCCCTGGGTTAGGTAGTCTAGAGACTCAAGCATCCTGCCCTGGACAGCCAGCCCAACTCCCTTATCATGAACATTTTGCCCCACCTCTGGAACCCACACTTAGGGAGGGGAGAAGCCAAACTCTGAGAAATGAGCAAGCCAGCTTTCTAGGGTCCAGATTTCTAGCCTACAGTTTGACAAGATTATCTGGTTCCTTGAGGCCACATTTAATTGCAAATGTGTTCTGGTCTCCAATCTGAGAAGGAGTAAAGTGAGTTAATCTGACATCATGGTGAGAACGACTAAGTGGACATAGGACATCTAAGTGTTTGGGTCCTGGCCTTGGTGCTTAATAGCTTTCCGACCTTCAGTGAGTCATTTTTGCTTCTTTGAGTATCAGTTTCTAATCTCATAATTTATTATGCAGAATGGGCATCATAAATCTGCCCTGTTCCCTCTGAAGTGAGGACTGAATGAGAAAATGGATTTGTAGGGACAATTGCTTTGGGAAAGGAAGCTTAGGTGGTACACGCTGCTTTGTAACCTCAAAGCAGAATATTAGCCCAGAGGCCTGATCAACGCAGGCACACACGCGGCAGACCTGGGCAGACCTGGTCATGAGGCCCTGTGCTGGGGCAGAGCATGGACTTGGATTGGCCTGAATGTGGACTCTACAGAATTAACTCTACTTCCTTACTCCATTCCCTTGGATAGGGCACTCAAGCTTTCTGAAGTTCAGACTCTTCATCTGTATGATGGGGATATTAATCTTCTCTCTCAAAGGGTTGGGAAGATAAGATAAAGTGGTAAGAAACTTCACTTAGGGGACACTTTAGTCTTTAGTGTTTGTTTTTCCTCTTCTCCCTACATCAGGTAGAGATAGCTGGAGAAGGAAGTTTTTCAGGGAGTTGGGCAGGTGTTGGGTTTCTAAGACCCTGGAGGTTGAGGGTTTCAGGTTGCTTTCTCCCATGGCTGGGTCACTCTGATTAATCCTCGAGGAATTCTGTGGCCTAGGGGTTGCTAGTCTAGATGGACAAATATGCTAATGCTGGGATAAAGCCAAAATCTACAGGGAACTTCTATTTGGGGAACAGATTGGCGTGGTCTCTTTGAAGCTGGGGTTGACCCAATCACTCTCCAGGCATCCCTCTTTTGAGAACCCCCTTCGACTCTTCCAAACATCTCTAGGCATCCCAAAAGAAAAGAAATTGACTCCTTAGGAAGCAAAGAAAGAGATCAGGGCCTCAGCTCTGAATATCTCCTTGCAGGCCCCTTGGGAGGGACCCTGATGTTGAGGCAGCTTGTGGGGGGGACTGGAGGACAGAATTAGGAGAGGCAGGTCCTATGGTCCTACCCTGTGGATGGGGTCACTAGGAGGAGAAGAAAACACACTTCCCTCCTCTGCCCAGGAAGCCTTCCTCCCCTGCAGCGGGTGCCCCAAGGATCCCCGCCCCCTATCCCAGGCCCTTCCCTTAGAGAGAGCCTGCTGAGCCTGGAATGAGAAGAATCTACACTACAAACAGACCTCCCCAAGGCACCCCCAACTCTTCCCTAACCACTCCCAGCCAGCAAAAGGCTGGCTTCCCAGAGCGAGATTGGGAGGCTGGGCTGGGGTTTGGGCTTTGGAGAAGGAGCCTAGGTGGGGAGAATTTTTTCCTGGAGAGAGAGAGGAGGGAAAGGTTGAGGGCAGGATAGGGACTAGGCCATACAAGAACCATATTTTCCAAACCAAAAAATCAGAACCAGTGAGAGTATACTTGCAGAAGCATGGGATTGGGGGTTTGAATTCAAGCCTATCTTAGAATGGTCCAAGCTGTGAGGTCCTCACCCCAGGATTGACAAGCAGGCACCCAAATACAACCTAGGAAGAGAGACAGAATCTGTCGGTTTCCCCCACCCCCCACCCTTCCCCTGCACTTGGCCTCTCTCTCTTCCTGTCTGAAACACTCAGTTGCAGTGGTCTCCAGGGCACATGCTCTCCAGGTCCTCAGTCTAGGCTGTATAACTGAGTCTGAGAAGGCTGTAAATGGGCTTTGAGGAGCTGGGGGCAGGAGCTAGAATCAGAGGAAAGATGGAGAGACCAGCCAAAAGGACAGGTGGCACAGAGCCAGAGGGGCCCCTCCTGCCTGCCACACTTCCCCAGACCCTGGCCTTCTGCCCACTGTCCCCCTAGCTTCTGTCCTCTCACCTGGGGCTTTGATGTAAGTTAGCCAGGACTGTCAGTTCCCAGGGATGCGCAGGCATATACTAGAGGGGGAGCCCTGGGAGGGGACCAGGGAGGAGAGGCTGCTGGAGCTGGAAGCTGCCTTAGGCATGATGACCTCTTTGCAGGGGCCTCTCTCTCCAGCTTGTATAACACAGCTCCTGCCAAGGGTGGTATAGAAAGGCACAGAGCCCGCAGCAGGCTGGGGAAGGCCGCTGAAAAGGCAGCTTAAGGGCTTCCTGCTGGGTGAGATGGATTAGGGGCCTGTGGGGAGGGAGCCAGGCAGTGAGAAACGCATTGGCCCAACACCAGAGCCCCATGGAGAAGGCCCTTTGGGACCAGGAGCCCCTGGGTGTCTAGCAGGTGGGGTCAGCATCCTCCACCTGGCTGAGGGGCTGGGAGAATGGGGGTCCAGCCAGGGCGACACATGGGGATGGAGAGATAGACCATGGGGCCCCCAAAATAGGGGGGAAGGAAAGGAGGAGACACTCCTGGATGAACAAGTGGACTTCTAGCAGGAAAAGGGAGGAAGGAAAGAACTGTCTTACCCAGCTACTTCACTGTGTCTCCCTGCTGCCTCCCAGAGTGGAGGGTCTCATCCAGGAGGTTTCCCAGGTGGCAGGGGAGGGGACAACACTTCCTACCCTCCAGCCAGCCCTCTGCTTCTCAAGGACCCCAATGTGGAACTGAATGAAGCAGACCCACATGGTCCTAAAGTTTCTACACAAGCATTGATTTAGGGGAAGAGCCCAGGTGGCAACTAAGACAAGCTGTGCAACTGAGAACCCCTGGGTGGTACCTTGGACTGTGACAGTCCAGGGCTGGTTTTGTTCTGGCCCTGGGCTCCATTCTTCTACTCTATGAGATGGGATCTCTGAGGCCACACTGTGGAGCCGGACAAGCACTGGGGTAGGACTTATCTTCATGGAATCTTGGTTTTGCCACTAGTCAAATATGGAAAAAAAAAAGTCTGTTCTTTTTATTAGGTAGCATATTGTTAAGAGATGACACATGGATGCTGGAAATTGTAAAATGTTATACGAATGTGAGTATCATTATCCCTGGCGTGTATGTGCATGGATGTTCCAGGGTAGGAGAGACGACACATTGAGAACCAGGGAGTGCCATGCAGGGTGCTTTGCATGAGGATGTTATTGTTGTCCCCATTTCACAGATGAAAAAATTGAGGCTCACTAGGTTATATAACTTGCCCACATTTATGGAAGCTCATAAAATGGGGCATCTGAATTAGAGAGCAGGGCTCTCAGGTCTTTACCAGGTTATACAGCCCTAGGGTCTAGAAGCATTATTCAAATGTCCCTATATTTAGAGCAAGGGTTTCTCCAAAAGTTTGATTCCTTCTTCTCCCTCAGGTTAGGCTCAGTTAGGAAGTAGCTTTAGCTCCTCAACACCCCCCCCCAGCCCCCCGCATAGTACAAAAGGTTAGGGAATGTTTGCAAAGTGGGGGAGAAAGTCTGAATTGGGCTGAGATGACCAGATAAGATACATGCCACTGGGGACATTCTCTGGGGAGAAGGGGCTCCCGGAATGGGTACTTCAACCTCAGGGTATCCCTGGATCAGAGCTGCCCTGTCTCCCAGCTCAGCTGGGCCAGCCCCCTTCTTTGTGCTCAGTTTTTTCCCACAGCCCAGCATGGGGGTGTGCTGGGATCCCAGGCCCACCCCCTCCTGCTGGACAGCACCCCATCAACGCCCACATAAAAAGCTTGAGAGTGGAGCAGGAGGGGGGTTTTCTTACTCTGAGGGGGCCTCGGCACCCTTCTCCCTTTCTGGGGAACAAGAAACTTGCTAATGGCTTGGGCCCCTTCCCCAGCCCCTGGCCCCAGCCCTGGCTCCCCCAGACAAAAAGCTGCTTTACATGAGAAGAGCGGGCTGGCCTGGCCTTACCCTGGCACTCAAAGAGGCGGTAGCCCCTGACAGCCTCGAGACTGCCCCTTCCCCCACCCTGAGGCCTCGTTTAGTTGTAATTAGCAATTCTTTGCATATCCCCCCATGGGGCTGAGAGGGACACTTGCCCTCACCTCCTAAACCCAGGCTTCAACCTTCTGCAGCCTCCCAGCCTGGGCTCTCCGCCCCACTCCCCCCACCCCACTCCCCCACTCTCCAGCTCACAGACCAGTCTGTTGCCTTCCCTGGAGTAAGAACAAGGCACCCAAAGGGGCCAAACCTAGGGCACTTAGGGTGGGGTGGGGGTGTGAAGCTGGGGTTGCCCAGGCTGGGGGACCCCCTGCTTAGCCCACACTGCCCCTTCCCTCCTCCCTTCCCACTTGCCAGCTCCTCTCCAAACCAGGCTTAGCTTTTGGATCAGTAGGAGGGGAGAGAGAGAGGGAAGAGCAGCTTTCAGAAGGAGAGTGAGGGTGAGCTGGTGGTGCAGGGGAGCGGAGTGGTTGGGGAGGGGAGGTGGCTCTGTCCTGGATGAAGTCAGGGGCTCATCTCTTCTCCCCTGGCTGGCCTGACCCTTGATATTGCAATTTGGGCTTCTCCTTCATTCAGAGGGGCCTTGGTGTGGGGCTGGGGACCTAGAGCCCTCTGAATCACAACAGCCAGGCAGTGGTGCAGGGGGTGGTGCAGGCTTGGAAAATGAAAAAGAGGAGATGGCCCAGAGCCCCTTTTAGGCTCGTACAAATCCTGGGCGTCTGGTCCCCAGAAGGGTAGAGGGGCAGGGGATAGGAAGGGGTAGGGTCTCAGGATCGATCATCTCCAGGCCCTTGACCCCCTTCAGTTTCCCTTGGGGTCCTCCCCTCCTTTCCCCCCAAGTCTTTGGTAAGCTTTTCCTGTCCCCACCAGAGGGAGCCCTGGGTCCAGTTGGGGCTCTGAGCTGGCCAGGAGTCGGGGGCCAGCTAGGTCTGTACTCCTTATACCCATAGGACCAAGACTGAGCATGCCTGGAAGAGAAGATCCCATCCTTTGGGAATTCTGCCCTGGCTTTAAAGGGTCTGTAGGGGGTGGGGTGAAATGTATAACAAATACCCTGTGGTCCTGCTGACGATTAAGGGGTCATCTCAGCCCCTAGTGCAGCCTTTTTGGAGGAGTCAGGGATTCCTGGTTGGGGTGGTGGTAGTGAAGGGCATCTCCTAGGGGTCTCTAGGATTTAGGAAAGGAATAGGGCAGGGCTGGTTTAGAGGCACAGCAGGAGGCTCACAGTTGAGCTGAGGTGGACTGGGCTGTTGGTCTTCTCCCCATTTTAAGTATTGATAGTGCACTACCCCTGTAAATGGGGGGTCATGGTTTAGGTTTAGGAAATAAAAAAGAAATGTTTGGCTCCTTTTACCAACCTTTGATGTGGTCTCAAAACTGACATCCTTGGAACTCAGTCTCCCATCTCAGAACTAGGGAGAAAACTGCAGACTGACTGACTCTCAGGGAAGGGGAGCTGCCGGCCCCAGGTGGTTCTAGATAAGGAATCCCTCCTGATTATTTCCTGTGGAATTTCCCTCCACTTTCCCTTCAGCAGTGCCCAGCCTCTGTTTGGGAAGAAAAAGCACCCCGTGAATGAAAGAAGGGATGTGGGTTCCCACCTGGAGGTAAGGGGTCCCAAGAAGTCAGCTGGCCACGAGGAAGGAAGGAAAGCTGGGCCTGAGGTCCCAGCCCCAGGGACAGTGGCACAGTCTGGGGCTCCCTCCTCCAAAACCTGTCCCCGCCAGTTTCAATGCAAAGCCTGGATTCCAGTTCCTCAGAAGCTCCCCCACCCGCCAGGGCTAGGCATCTGGACACCTGGGATCCTGCCTCCTTCAGCTTGCCAGGATCTGTGAAGCCCTGGAGGCCACCCAACTCCCCAGGGAGGAAGGAATTTAATGGGGGTCAAGTGTGGGGAGCCCTGGGCAGGAAGCAGTTGTGAGCCAAAGGCAGGAAACGCTCCTGAGGAGCTGTCCTCCCACAGTCAACCTCCTCAGGGAGGTCTGTCCACCACACTCCTCTCCCTGAGCAGCAGAGGGGGTGGGGGGACTGGAGGCAGAGGAAGGTGGTGGCAGGGGCCCTGCAGCTCACTGCCCCCCTCTCTTCCGTTCCTGCCTGGCAATTTCCCCAGTTCGTCCAGGCCCAGACCCTCCCCAAGCTGAGGCATCTGGAGCTCCATCCTGGTGACAGCCGCTCCCTCTGGCCCACAGTCAAGGCCTCCAGGGGCTGTGGGTCGCTGGCCTCCCTCCAGACTTGCCTTATTAGCGCTCTCCTCTGCTGTTTGGCTTTGCTGTTAGCCACTGCTCTTCTCACCAGGGCAGAACCCTGCAGATCTTTGGAAATCCAGCTGGAACCTGCCTCCACTGAGACAGCCTCCCTGAAACCCCCTCCCCAGGGGGTCCCCACCTCTAGGCTCCTACACCACGTTGTTCTCACTTCTCAGAACACAAACCACATTTCCCCTTGTTTTAGAATTATTTGAATTACGCTGTCTGTCCTTCCACTGAGCTGAGGGCTCCCAGAGCAGCTCTGCCCCACAGAAACAGAATGCAAGTCACATATGCCGTTTAAAATGTTCCAATAACCACATTTTAAAAAGTAAAAAGAAACAGGTGAAATTGATTCTAATAATATATTTTAGTTGGGAGTGGTGGTATGTGCCAGTAGTCCTAGCTATTAAGGAGGCCGAGGCAGGAGGATCTTGTAAGCCCAGGAGTTCAAGTCCAGCCTGGGCAATACAGTGAGATCCCCATCTCTAAAAAATAAAATAAATTATATTTTATTTAACCCAGCAGATCCAAAATAGTATCATTTCCACATGTAATCAATATAAAATTATTAATGCTGTATTTTACAGTTTTTTCAAACTAAGTCTTTGGAATTCAGCGTATATTTTGCAGTTCTAGAGAACAGGGATGGAGCCCCGGGTCTATACTAAAAGTCCAGATAACATCTTGTTTTAAAAGTCCAGTTGTTGGAATCAGACAGCGTGGGTTTGAACACTGGCTGAACTACTAGCTTACTTGACCTTAGATATGTCTCTTAATCACTCTGTGCCTTAACTGTCTCACCTGTAAAACAGGCCTAACAACCCTCATAGAGTTGTTTGAAATGCTTAGGACAATGTGTGGCACACAGTAGGTGCTCAGTGAAGGTTAGCTGTCTTCATCTCTGCAGGATGCTCACCTCAGCCCCAAACAATTGTTTGCTGGAAGATCTAATGAAAAAACTAGTCCTTTGCCCTCCAGCAGACTGAGGCAGAAGCGAGAGCTGGGTGGGGCGAGTGAGTTTTGTCTGGAGAAGTTGGACTAGGAAGGAAGAGGAGCAGGCTGTGGGTGGCAGAGGCTTTCTGGAGGTTTATAGCTGTGCTGCCATGGAATTTGGAAACAGTAACAGAGCAGCATAAGGCCGGGATGATTCATTGCTGAAATGAAGGTTCTGGGGCTCAAAGAAAGGGAGCTCTAGAGGGCTGGAGACTTCAGAAAACACTTCACGGAGCAGGGTGAGGTTCGGAAAACCAGCGGGTGATGTGGAGTTTGCTGAATGCTTGGAGAGAGGGACTAGTTGGGACAAAGGGTCTGATTGGAGTCAGGCCTACTGCCCCTGGCGTGTACCCTCCCTCCTTAGCCCTCCAGGCGTCCTTGGAGAGGGGAGCGGCTGAGGATTGCATTTTGAGGCCACAGCGCCCTCTGCTGGACCTGGGGCCCGGAGGGTAGCAGCGGCAGTGCGTGGTGCTGGAGATTTGGGGAGCAGGTGACAAAATTCTGTGCAGGGCAAGTTCTGTGCCAGATGTAGTCCTTCCTATTTCCCAGACATCCCTAGGGAGATCAAACAATCGGAATTTCTTAATGAGAGTGTAGGAGGCTTATGCAAAATGAGCAACCCCTGAAGTGCAAGCACCTATTGGTTCATCTTTATTTGCTCACAGTTGGTGGAGATAAACTTGTACTATATTAAATCCTTTGGCTATGGGTTAGAGACAAATGATAGTAATAGCAGCTAATGCTTATATAGCCCTCCAATGTGCCAGGTGCTATTATATTATTTTACAGATAAGGAAACTGAGGCACAGAGTGGTTTAAGTCAGTTGCCTGACGTGACACAGCTGACAGATGGAAGAGCCAGAATGAACTGGGGCAGTCTGGCTCCAGAGTATTCGCACTGAACCACCAGGCCACCTACTGTTTCTCTGAAATAATCAAGACCATTTCTCCCCTTTACATGAGATATGGTAAGTCCTGGTGCTCCATAAAATCTAGACCTTCCTAGTTCTGTTTCTGATTCTTGGACCACTGCTAAATAATTTTTTAAAACTCAAGGGCTAACATTTATTGATTTGCTGTGGATGTAGGGGAGAAAAAGTAATGCCTTTTCCTCACCTATTGCAAGGTTCGTGACTGACACTACCTATAACAAAAGACAGATTAACAAGAAAAAAGCTTAACAAATTTATTTAACCAAAGTTTTATGTGACACAGGAGGCTTCAGAAATGGAGCCCAAAGACCCAGGGAAAACTGTATTTTTGTGCTAAGTCTGATGAAAGAAATGGATAGTTGTGGAGGAACATGATGACAGAAAAAGAGGTATGATCAAATAAATGGTAATAAACTGGGGAGGAACTCAGCGAGGTGTGTTTTTTTCTGGTTCTTATCTGTGTCTCTGTATGACATGCCTTTGCCTTCCTCTCCCATCCCCTGGCTATGAGGCCCGACATCCGTCACATGAGGGTATTATGACCTACTTTCAGGGGAGATGGGTCAGAGAATTCTTTTATGGACAGCTTTTACGTAGAAAGGCCAGAGAAGGTCAGAGAGTGACCTCCAAGGTGCCATATTGTGGGGTACTGTGTCCTGCACCCTGTCATGCACTAGACACATGGCAGGCACTGTGCTAAGCACGCTGTTGAATTATCTCACTTCAGCCTCATATTGGCCCTGTGAGACGACTATTATTGTTTTCCTCCTTTTACAGATGGGAAAGTGTATTAGTTTTCTGTTTCTCCATAACCAATCATCACGAACTTAATAGCTTAAAACGACACATATTTATTATCTCATAGTTTCTATGGTTTAGAAGTCCAGGCATGGTATGGCTGGGTTCTCCACTAAAGGTCTCACAAGGCTGCATTCAAGGTGTTGGACAGACTGTGTTCTCATCTAGAGCTTTGACTGGAGAATGTGCTTCTAAATTTGTTCAGGTTGTTGACAGAATTCATTTCCTCATGGACATAGGACTGAGGGTTCCAGCTTCTTGCTGGCTGTCAGCTGAAGGCAGTTCCTTTCCAAGTGGGCTTTCCCAATGTATCAGTCGGAGTCCTCCAGAGAAACAGTAGGACACATACACACACGCACACACACACGGATATTTATTTCAAGGAATTGGCTTACGTGATTGTGGGGGCTGGCAAGTCTGAAATGCATAGGGGAGACTGGCAGGCTGGAAACTCTTAGGCAGGAGCTGACGCCGCAGTCTTGTGGCAGAATTTCTTCTTTCTTTCACAGGGAAACTTTAGTTTTGTTCTTAAGCCCTTTCAACAGGTTGAATGAGAACCACCCCTATTGCTTAGGATAATCTTTATTTGAAGTTCAACTGATAGTGAATATCAACCACATCTACAAAATACCACCATAGCAACATCTAGATTAGTGTTTGATTGAATGACTGAATACAATAGCCTAGCCAGGTTAACACATAAAACTAACCATCACACCCAACGTGGCTGCTTGCCTCGACAAGCCAGCAAGGAGAGTCTCTAGAGTGAGTTGGCTGACAGGAAGGAGGCTATATGGCTGGGCGTGGTGGCTCATGCCTATAATCCTGGCACTTTGGAAGGCCAAGGTGGGAGGATCACTTGAGGCCTAGAGTTTGAGACCAGTCTGGGCAACATAGCAAGACCCCCATTTCTACCAAAAAAAAAAAAAAAAAAATTAGCCAGGTGTGGTGGCATGGACCTGTAGTCCCAGCTACTCAGGAGGCTGAGGCAGGAGGATTGCTTGAGCCCAGGAGTTCTAGGTGGCAGTGAGCCACATCACTGTGCTCCAGCCTGGGCAACAGAGCAGACCCTACCAATAAATAAATAAATAAATAAATAAAGTTTCACTGTGATGTATCTACATGTGGATTCTCTTTTATTTATACTGCTTGTGATTTTTTGGGCTTCCAGACTTGTGGATTGATGCCTCATCAAAACTGGGAAATTCTCAGACATCATCTTTTCAAATCTTGCCCTTGCTACATTCTCTTATTCTTTCCTTCTAGAGCTCTGATTAAACAACGTTAGACCTTTTCAATGTATCCTCCATGTCTCTTGAACTATTTTCTCTTTTTGCCCCTCTATTCTGCATTCTGGGTAATTTCTTCTGCTCTATCTTCCAATGCCTTTCTGGGATCCCATTTTCCCTTAGGCTTTGGCCTGGAAATTCATCTCTCTTAAATATCTGTGACATTGTTAAGGATATTTTAATTAAAAAATTTTTTTGGCACACACCTCCTCCCCCCAGTTAAGGACATTTAAAAAAAATCTTTTATCCAGCATTTGTATTTGTTTTCAATGGGAAGGTTGATCTGAGTAACCTAGTCTATTATTACGGGAAGTGAAAGTCCTACCATCTCTGCATTCTCTCTGTTGGCTGTGTGTTCTGCCTTCCCTGCTGGTCTCCCAGGGCCGCCTCCAGTTCTCCCTCTTCCATCAGCCTACTTGTGTCCTGCCTCTGTTGAGCTTTCCTACCCTAGAGCTAGAACCGATTGTCTCCCATTCAGTGGCAGCACCTTGGGATCTTTCTTGTATTGTTTACTTATCCAATAACTTAGGGATTGATTTATTGTCTCCCACAGTAGATGGTTAGCTCTAGGAAGGCAGAAATACCTCCGATTAGTGACTCAAAATCCTGGCAAAGCAGGGGGTGTGGTGGGGTTGGGGGAGAGTTGGGTTCAGTAGGTTTGAAGCAGTTTCTGGTGTCTGACCAGGCATCTGGTGGTGCAGGTAAAGACCCTCTGCCCCCACACTGCTGCATTAAACCCCTATTGGCGCCCAAGGGACCTCCTCCCCAGAGCTGGAGGCTGCTAAGAAAAGGAGTCTGGGTTTGGAAACCCCGGTCAGACGTCTCCCTGGAGCAGGCGAGGAGGCTCGAAGGCGACTGCATTGCCGCATCACGACGGTAGGTGGCAGCACACGCATTCCCATTGCAGACCTGGGACCCGTTCGCGCACTTGGAGTTCGGGCCGAAACTTCACTGGGCATGAAGGAATGTGACTACCCCAAGTTGGACTCTCTTTCAGTCCCCAAGACCCAAAACAGGGTAAGGTGAACGTCCTCCCCTCCAACCCTCTCCCTATCCCGTCTTCTCTTGAGTCCCGTGGTAAGGGGCGGTGCCCCACCTAAGTCCAGTTCCTGGTAGTGTTGTTTCTCTTGCCTGTTAAATCTTGCCTTTGCTGTCTGTACTACCTTCTGAAATGCTCTTGTGATCCACTCTCCTAACCATTCTCAGCTCAAAAAAAAATTTTTTTGTTATTATTTGAATTGGTTTAAGTGATGTTAAACTTTATATATGATAATGAGTGTCAATTAAAGCATAAAAAGAAGAGAATGGGGAAGGACTTGCCTTACCAGGTATCAGAACAAACCACGAAGCTTCACAATTAAGTTGATATAGCATTGATATGTGAATAGACAAATTAATCAGAAGAATAGAATAGAGAATCCAGAAATAAATACCACTATATGTGAGAATGAGATTCTAAAATATAGCACAGGGCGTTGTTCAGTTAAGTGGGAAAAGAATAAAAATGATTTTACCATAGCAGGCTTTCCAAGTGGAAGAAAATAAAATTAGAACTTTATCTTATAATGTATACAAAAATAAACCCCAGATGGATTAAAATTGTAAATGTAAAAAATAAATTCATAAAATATGGTATTCAAATGTAGGAGCCTGCATATAGGACATATAACAGCAGGAAAATGTTAACCAAGATTGAAAACCTAGAAGCTACAGCAGGAAAAAAAGATATAAATATTGACTATATAAAAGTTAAAACATTTTTGGGTGGAAAAATAGAACATAAACACAGTCATTAGGAGAACAGTATATTTAGAAAAAATTTGTAATGTAGATGGTAAGTCATGGGTTAACAGCTCTACTATAGAGCTGTTAAAATTAACAAAGAAATTAACAAGAAAAAGATAAACAACTCCATAGAAAAATGGCAAGGTTATGAATTGGCAATTCATGGAAGAACAATTATAAAAAGACTCAAATTCACAAGTAGACAGGGAAATATATGATCAAGTAAGTAACAATAAGATGCCACTTTTTTTTCTGGAGACAGGGTCTTGCTATGTTGCCCAGGCTAGAGTGCACTGGCTATTCACAGGTGTGATCATAGCTCACTGCAGCCTGGAACTCCTGGCCTCAAGTGATCTTCCTGCCCCAGCCTCCCGAGTAGCTGGGACCACATCATTTCAATCCTCAATCCTTCATATGTGATTTTCATATGTGACATATTTTTCCCCTCTGGAAACCTTCAGGAGGTTCTTTTAGTCCTACATGCCCTGAAATTTCACAACGCTGTGCCTGGCAGCAAATTATTTTTCATCCATTGTCCAAGGCCCTCCCAATTTGGAACTCAGGGTCTTTGTACTAGAAAATGTTCACGCATTCTATCTTTAATATGCTTTTTTAAAAAATTTATCTGGAGTCATTTTTTTTTAAAGATGGAGTCTTGCTGTGTTGCCCAGGCTGGAGTGCAGTGGCTATTCACAGGTGCAATCATAGTGCACTCAGCTTCAAACTTCTGGGCTCAAGTGGTCCCCCTGCCCAGCCTCCCAAGTAGCTGGGACTACAGGCACATGCCACTGTACCCAGCTATAAGATGTCACTTTATACCCACCAGACTGACCAAAATTAAAGGTAGCTAAGACACTGATTCCTGGCAGGAATGTGGAGAAAGGTGTACTCTCAAATAGTGTTGGGAGAAGAGGAGGGTGGTACAGCTTCTCCAGAAAGAAACCTGGTAACATCTGTTAAAAACATATGTACTCTTAGGCTAGGCAAGGTGGCTTGCGCCTGTAATCCTGGCACTCT
Organism: Daubentonia madagascariensis; assembly: GCA_023783475.1. Taxonomy (NCBI): domain Eukaryota; kingdom Metazoa; phylum Chordata; class Mammalia; order Primates; family Daubentoniidae; genus Daubentonia; species Daubentonia madagascariensis. Next base: position 18,743,102 of record JAKFHU010000487.1, read on the forward strand.
GGGAGGCTGAGGCAGGAGGATTACTTGAGGTCAGGAGTTTGAGACCAGCCTGAGCAAGAGTGGGACCCTGTCTCTACTAAAAATAGAAAAAATTTAGCTGGGTGTGGTGGCTCAAGCCTATAGTCCCAGCTACTAGAGAGGCTGAGGCAGGAGATTGCTTGAACCCAGGATTTTGAGGTTGCAGTGAGCTATGATGACACCACTGCACTCCAGCCCAGGTGACAGAGCGAGACCCTGTCTCAAAAATAAAATAAAATAAAATAAAAAAACAAAGAAAAGAAAAAACCCCGTATCTACTCTTTAACCAAACAATCCCACTCTTGGAAATCTATTCCAGGGAAATAAAACCACCCATACATAAGGACACATGCACAGTATAAGGATGCTCAGTGTAGGATTAGTTAGTTGCAAAGACACTGGAAACAGAGTGAATGCCCATCAGTGAATGGTGGAATAAATGGAGACAGCCATACAACAGAATATTGTATAGTCTTTAAAAAGAGTGAGAGCTGTACCAATTGTCTTGGAGGGATTTTCATGAGGTATTGTTGAGTAAGAAAAGCACGATGCAAAAAGAGTAAATAATGTGATCCTGTTTTTGGAAAACTAACAATGACAAACCCCCTATATTTCATGTATGCACATATATGTGTGTGTATAAATACAATTATATGAGCATTAAAAAATGGATGACAGACTGGGAAACATAGCGAGACTCCATCTCTACCAAAAAAAACCAAACTCAGCCAGGTGTGATGGCACACACCTGTGGTCCCAGCTACTTGGGAGGCTGAGGCAGGAGGATTGCTTGAGACCAGGAGTCTGAGGTTACAGTGAGCTATGATGGCACCACTGCATCCAGCCCAGAGCAAGACCCTTTCTCAAAAAATAAAAGAAAGAAAAAGAAAAAAAATGGATGAATACAAACCAGGTCATGGACGTGGGTTACCTGGCTGGGAGAGAAGGAGAGGGAAAGCCAAGTTTTAAAAAAGAAGACTGCTTTTAGAAAAGTGTGGAAGATAGGATTACATCTATGTATTTAGGTAAAATTGTTCATGCTGATATATGTGATAATATGGTTTAAAAAGAATCAAAAGGAAAAAGAAATCTAGTTCAGACCTTTATCACCTCCTATTAAGTCTTCCCCTGTCAAGGAGAGTTGAACTCTTCTGAGTCACACCTCAGCCCACACTGTGACCCTTATAGACTCCTTCCTATCCCTACACCTGACCCACAGACATGAGGATTATATCTAAATCAGGTCTGTTTCCCCCAAAGTCTGGGTGCTCCTGGGGGGTCAGGGGCCATTCATACTAATGTCCTAGCATAGGCCATCCCCAGGTTGATATTCAGTAAGTGGTCTCTGCTTTATGTGGAGTCTCTGCTGGTGATTGCTTCACCACTCAACCTGGTGAGTCTGTAGAGGGAAGGTGGATGCCACAGCTCCTTGCCTCATAGAAACTCTTAAAGCAGTCCACCTCAAATTCTCATGGGCATAAGAGTCATGGTTTGGGGGTGGGGTTGGGAGTGGCACTCTGACTTGGTAGGACTGGGTGGGCACAGTAATCTGCATTTGCCACAAGCGCTCTCTTGTTATTCTGATCCCAGTACTTTGAGAATCTCTTCTAAACACAACATCCACATAAACAGTTGATTTTTTCATCTCCATTTAAACTCAGAGACATCTCTGATTTAGCACGTCCAAAATGCAACTTTTGAAACCCTCCCAAATTTCTCCCTTACCCATCCAACCCTCCCAATCTCAGTAAAGGACTCCGTGTTTCACGTGGTTACTCACAGCGGGAACCTGGAAGCCATTCTTAATTCCACCCTTTTTCTTATCCCCAACACCCAATGTGTTATCTTCTTGCCAAGTCATTTTCAAAATATATCTTAAACTTGCCCCCTCGCTATTTCTACTGTCACCTTCTTAGTCCAGGCCCACACCATCTATCATCTCTCATGGAAATTATGTGATAGCATCTTATCTGGTTTCCCCACTCCCGTTCTTGTCCCCTTATAATCCAGACTCCCCATACAGACAGTGATGGATCTCTTGAAAATGGCAGCATGGGCCGTGGTGGATCTCTTGACGGTGTAGGTAAGATCACATTGCTTCTGTCCTCTAAATCTGTCAAAGGCTTCCTTCGTGTGAGGAAGAAGCTCCAACTCCTTGCAGTGACTTCAAGGCCCTCCTAGGTGAGCCGGCCCCTGCCTTGCTTTTCCACTTCACCTCTGAAACCTCTTCCCTCACTTCTTGTGGTGCCTCTAAACAGAACTGGCTTCATAATATGTGGAGCCCAGTGAAAAATGAAAATGTGGCGCCCTTGTACAAAAATTACTAAGAATTTCAGCTGGGCAAGGTGGCTCATACCTGTAATCCTAGCACTTTGGGAGGCTGAAGCAGGAGGATCACTCAAGGCCAGGAATTGGAGAGCCTGAGCAAAATAGCGAGACCTTGTCTTTACAAAATATAAAAAAAAAGTTAGTCAGGTGTGGTGGTGTGTGTCTGTAGTCCAAGCTACTCAGGAGGTAGAGGCAGGAGGATCACTTGAGCCCAGGAGTTTGAGGTTGCAGTGAGCTGTGATGACGCCACTGCACTCTAGCTCTGGTAACAGAGCAAGACTCTGTCCTTAAAAAAAATATGTATATATAATAATAATTATTAAGAATTTCAAGATGACAACAGCAGAGCATGAAACCACGTGCGGGGCCCTTCTAAGTGTGGAGTCCTGTGCAAGCAGCCCTGCTGCTAGTCTAGCTGGGGCTGTACCTCTGCCTGGAGTGCTCTGCCCTAGTTTATAACAGCTCTCTGCTCAAATGTCACCTCCTCCAGAGGTCTCGCCTGACCCTTGCTGAATTTAAAGTAGCCTCATCCAGTTCTTCTCTATCACATCATTAGGTATTATTATCTCCTTAACACCTCGCTCTGCCTGAAATGATCTCATTTGTTTACTTGTATACTGTCTGTCTCCTCACCTGCTCCCCTGGCTAGTACATGAACTCATGAGAACAAGGACCTTTCCTGCCACGGTCACCTTGGCGTCTCCAGCTCCTAGAGCTGAGCTGATTCAGACTAGACATATGATAAATATTTGATGAACAAAAGAATATGCTGAAAAATGCACTCCAGGAAACTAGTCTAGTGTACTGGCCGCCTACCAGAGGGGGCTTGCTTGACCTGTGGTGTTTCTATTTTTTTTCCTTTGAAAAATGCTCCTTTCTACTCACTGCTTTAATTCCATCCAATTCACACACTTATGTTCCCCTGTCTTTCCTCTGGGTTTGCAAGGGAGGACAGACCACGTTTGAATCTTATAAGTTGTGTGAGCATGAACAAATTATTTGACCTTGGCTGGACACAGTGGCTCACGCCTGTAATCCCAGCACTTTGGGAGGCTGAGGCAGGAGGATCGCTTGAGGCCAGGAGTTTGAGACCAGCCTGGGCAACACTGAAACCTTGTCTGTATAAAAAATAAACAAGTTAGCCAGGTGTCGTGGCACACGCCTGTAGTCCCAGCTACTCGGGAGGCTGAGGCAGGAGGATTGCTTGAGCCCAGGAGTTCAAGGCTGCAGTGAGCTACGATCATGCCTGTGAATAGCCACTGCACTCCAGCCTGGGCAATATAGAGAGACTCTGTCTCTAAAAATAAACAAATAGGCCAGGCATGGTGGCTCACACCTGTAATCCTAGCACTCTGGGAGGCCGAGGCAAGTGGACTACTTGAGGTCACGAGTTTGAGACCAGCCTGAGCAAGAGTGAGACCCCGTCTGTATTAAAAATAGAAAAATACAGGGCGTCATGGGCACTTGTAGCCCCAGCTACCTGGGAGGCTGAGGCAGGAGGATCACTTGAGCCCAGGAGTTTGATGTTGCAGTGAGCTACGATGATGCCACTGCACTCTACTCAGGGAGATAGAGTGAGACTCTGTCTCAACAAACAACCAAATAAATAAATAAGTGCCACTATGATCAGTTTCAGAAGGGCAGTGGTGTAATGGGAAGGACATAGGGTTCTGGTTCTAGCTTTTTACTTACTACCTGTGTGATTTTGGCCAAGTGACTCTACCTGCCTGGGCCTCCACGTCTTGTTCCACAAAATGGTTGTAGTAATAGTGACAGCTATCCCACAGTATTGTTGGGATTATCAGAGGAATAAAGGTGTGATGTGTTCTTACCTTTTCCTGGAGGGGCAGCAGGAGGGGCCATGGGAGGGGCCCTGGGCAGCCCCTCATGTAGCCATCAGAGGCCCATTCTCCCTGGCATTGTACCCCAAACTCCCAGGAAACACCACTGGATCCACAGGGCCCAAGCAGAGACAGCACTTGGTTTTACCATGCTAACTGCCTTTCTCCATGATGGGAAGGGAACAAAAGTCTGACTTCACAGATAAGCGAGTTACCCTTCCCCCATGCCAAAAAAAAAAAAAGGAAAAAAAAAGCTACCCTTTGTGGCTTCCAAGATCCATACTTATTGCTGCCATACTCTTGCAGGCTGGGGGTTCATAGAGTCAGCCCCATTCCTGACCCTGGGTGGGGGGCTCTGGAGGAAAGCAGGGCCACCTAAGCCTGCCCAGCTCCTTCCCTTTGGAAGGTGCCTTTTTGCCCTCAGTGCCCTGCCCTTCTCCTGCTCCTACTGGCCATTAGCTTCAGCCTTCATAGTGCTGGTCCTTGTGCCAGTTTCTCCTGGACAAACTTCTAGTCTGGTGGCGGGGAGTAGAGGCTTAGAGGCAGGGCTCTGGGGCCAGGCTGATCCTGGTTGAATCCAGGCTCCACTTCTTACTAGCAAATTATTAATTCATATAAGTCTCAGTTTTCTCACTTGGAAAATGGGGGGAAAGTAGTCATAGTACCTACCTCATAGGGGATAATTCACATAAAGCTATTAGCATGGTGCCTGGCACATGGTAAGCCTTCACAAATGGTTGCTAACTATGATACTAAATAGGGATACAACTTAAAAATATTTAACAGCTGCTCTCCCTGGTCAAATATGGAATAATTTTAGCGTCAAAATGCATAATGGGGGCTGGGCACAGTGGCTCACGCCTGTAATCCCAGCACTTTGGGAGGCTGAGGCAGGAAGATCGCTTGAGCCTAGGAGTTTGAGTTTACAGTGAGCTATGATCACGTCACTGCACTCTAGCCCGGGTGACAGAGTGAGACCCTATCTCAAAAAACAAACAAACAAACAAAAAACCCAAAATGAATAATGATAATACTGGATTTTAAAATTAAAAAAAAAAAATCCATGAGTCCACAGTGATATCCTAAAAAGGTGAGGGGCAGGGGGGAGAAAGCTCTTCTTCACAGAATTTCTACTAAAAAATGTAGAAGAAATGATAGAATCAGGGATTCGTCATTTTGTAGCTATTGTTTGCAATGAATGATCCAGGTAAGGATCATCAGTGGATGATGAAACTGTTGAGTGAAATGTTGTTGAAAAATAAGATATTCACACGGTCTCAGAGTATCAGCCTCTACAATGGAGCAATCTGGCTGACAATACCTTAACCAAGAAATGAAACTCAATGTCGCCAATAATGGGGACAAATTGATACCATGTGCCTCCTCATGTGGTGCACAGAGAGCATAGTATCACCTAGTTAGCATTCTTGCAAAATGTTTAACCTGAATCTAGTCATGAGCCAGACAAATCCCAGTTGAAGGGCATGCTGCAAAACAACAGGCCTGAACTCTAAAGATGTCAGTGACACGAAAGACAACCAAAATCAATGGAACTGTTGTAGACTAAACATACTGAAGAAACATGACAGCTGAAAATAATGCCTGATCCTTGATTGGATCCTGGATCAAAAGCAAGTAGCTATAAAGACCAAAATTGGGGGACTTTGAATATGGACTTTATACGAGATAACATGATTGCATCAATGCTACATTTCTTGAGTGTCATAATGGTGTTGTGGTTATGGAGATGGATGTTTTTATTCTTTCACAATACATGCTAAAAGTATTTAGCTATGAAGTGCCAGGATATCTGCAACTTACTTTCAAATGGTTCAGAAAAAAACCCCAAAACATAAACACATGTACAGAGAGAAAAAAAGTAAATGTGGCAATTTAAGAATTGAAAAGCCCAGAAGTATACACCCAAAAATGGTCAAAATGGTAGATTTTGTTATATATATTTAACCACAATTAAAAAAAAGAATTGAAGAATCTAAGTGAAGAGTATATGGATGTTCACTCTTCTTTAACTTTTCTGTATGTTTGAAAAATTTCAGAAAAAGGTTGGGCAAAAAATGTTAACAAAAACAACAACAAATTTAACAACCTGCTGGGGTGGTACTCCCCCAGCCCCTATCAGAATTGACCTGGTTCTGGCCAGGTGCAGTGGCTCATGCCTGTAATCCCAGCACTTTGGGAGGCCCAGGTAGGATGATCCCTTGAGGCCAGGAGTTCAAGACCAGCCTGGGCAACATAGTGAGCTCCCCCCCACCCCGTGAAATAAAAAAGTTAGCTGGGGTTGGTGGTGGCATGCACCTGTAGCCCTAACTACTTGGGAGGATCACTTGAGCCCAGAACTAATCATTTAATCTATGATTAACAGGCAGTGCTATTTACCAAAAGTTGGAAACTTTTTAATATTTTAACAACTGCTGAAGCTGTGTCTATGAGTGCTGGCTTCAAATTAGCTCCCATGCTAAGATATGCTCTGCTCATATCACTCCCCTGTCCAAAAACCTAGAATGTTTTCCCATCACCTGCCTAAAAGATGACATCAAATTCTTTAGTTCTACCATCATATTAATAATAACCACAATAATAACAACAGTGGCTATCACGTTTCAGGAGATTATGATATAGCCAGGGACTGTTGGGTACTTTATATGAGAATAGTTAGCATAATCCTTCCAACAGCCATCTGAGGTGGGTGTTATTCTCCAGATATACTGAGGAGGAAACTTGACCAGCTGCCAAGGGACTTGACCAGGGTCATACAACCTGGCTGTATCTTTCACAGCTACAGGAGCCAGGACAAATTTCTTATCTCTAAGCCTCAGTATTCCCATTTGTAAAATGGGGATAATCAAGTTTCCTGCCTCTTATGGTGATGAAAATTACTTTGATAATCCATGTAAAGTGTTTAGCATAGTGCCTGGTGTAGAGCCAACTCTCAAGTCCTTCAGTTCTGGAAAATGTTCATGTATTTTTTCTTGTATTATTATATTCATATATTATTGACAGGGACTATTTGTAGTGACAGAGGTGAGTCTAAAATCCAGCTTTACCTGATGCCAAGGTCTTAGTTCTTAAACCATAGAAGAAATCTTTTCCTGTTCATTATCCTTGTGCCTCCTATAGCACCTTCACCATGACACTCAATGCCTGTTTCTATAACTGAGAACACAATGACTTAACCACCTAGGTAGATAGTGGCTAGGGAGCAGGTACTCATGTCACACTGGTCTGTTGTGGGGATTAAATTACTTAAATGATATAAAGTGCTTCAAACAATGCCTACCATGTAGTAAGTGCTCAATAAATATTAGTTAATACTATTGCATTATTATCTGATTATGGATTATTCATGGCTAATGTTTGAGAAATCTCTTATCACCCTTTAGTGATTACAAATTCATTTATTAACTGGCCCAAATCCAATCAGGAGAGCTTAATAAGGAAATAAAACATAGAATGTGTTCCAAAGCCAACTGAAATTATTTGAGGACTATGTACCATTTGAGATTTCCTATGTTGTCTTATACCTGCAATAGTGAAGGAATAGAGAACTGGCTGGTGTCAATTAAATCACCAAATTGAATTTTTGTTTTTACTGTCAAATAATTCTACATGGATTTTTATGAAAAATGGCAATAGCTTTCCCTAGTTCTTCTTACCCCCAATTTGTGGTCCTTGGAGGCAACCACTTTCAACTCTTTTAGCTATTTCTTCCCTATTTTTTTTCCTTTTATTTCAGAATATTATGGGGATACAACACTTTGGTGTTATATATTGCCTATGCACTGCCCAAGTCAGAGCTACAATCGTGGACATCCCCCCGAAACTGTGTGCCCTGCACCCATTCAGTGAGAGTTTTCCCATCCCATCCACCCCCCTTCCTTATTTTTATCAGGCTTATGTCTAAGTATTTCTTATTTCTAAATAATATGCACATACTGATATTTCTTGATTTTTTTATTGAGTTCCTATCATGGAAGAAGATTTAGATCTCTCAAACTATCTCTCCATCCCCTTCCCATAGTCTCACAATATGTTATACTTCTATCAAACATTTTTGTTGTAGATAAATATTCAGTGTTTATAGTATTGTGATTATAAATATTCACAGTTGAGCCATATTGTATAGAATGATTACTGTGATTACACTTTTTTCCCTTATAATTTATGTCCCCTGAAGTTAATTGCCTTTTAAAAATTTGCTTAGTTTTCTATATTCTGATCACTGACTTCTCCTCAAACACTTTAAAGAAGGGTAAATCTCTCTTTCACGCACACTAGATATTCTATCAGATTTCTTTTTGTCTTGTGGACAGCCTTCCTGAGGCCTCTGTCCTGTTCCCATCCTGACTGGGTGTTTTTTAGGCCTGCTGTGCAGCTGTCATCCTGGAATGTCTCTACACTGTCACCTTGGGAATTCCCTTTGCTTCTTTCTTGGGTTGGATTCTGCTTTCTGAATCTCAAGTTCCCCTCTCTCTTGTTTTACCTTCTTGTTTTGCTGCAAAACATCCTTCAATGGCTTCCACAGAAAGTGTGCACGGGGAGTAAATTTTTTTGAGAGTTTGCAGGTCGAAAAAAGTCATCTTTCTCTTTCATAGTTGATTAATGGTTTGGCTAGGTATAGATTTCTAGGTTGGAAACCATCCTGTCCCAGAATCTTCAGTGTATTACTCCCCAGTCTCCTCTCCTCTGGCGAAGCATAACATCATTCCAATTCCCACTCCTTCATATGTGACCTGTTTTTCCTCCCTGGAAACCTTTAGGAGGTTCTCTTTGTCCCAGATGCCCCAAAATTTCACAATGCTGTGCCTGGTAGCAAATTATTTTTCATCCATTGTCCTGAGCCCTCTCAATTCAGAACTCAGGCCCTTAATACTTCACACATTATTTCTTTAATATGCTTTTTTTTCCCCAAAAAGCAAAAGTTGAGTGGTTTATCAATGTCAACAACCCCCTAGCTGGATGAAATTTGAGTTGCATAAACACCCCTTTTATCATTGTCAGTAGGTTTTCCCAAGAGAATAATCTTTTTTTTCTTTTTTTTTGTAGAGATGGGGTCTCGGTATTGCCCAAGCTGGTCTTTGACTCCTGGCCTCAAGTGATTCCCCTACCTCAGCCTCCCAAAGTGCTGGGATTATAGGCGTGAGCCACTGTGCCCAGCTTAATATGCTTTTTAAAATAAAAAAAAAAAAATTTTCCTAGCCACTGGACCACCAGGGAATATGCTTTTTTCTTTCTTTCTTTTTTCTTTTTTGACTAATTTGGAATCTTTTTTTTTTTTTTAAGAGATGGGGCTCTCGCCCTGTTGCCGAGGCTGGAGTGCGGTGGCTACTCACAGGCACGATCATAGTGCGCTATGGCCTCAAGCTCAAGCGATCCTCCCACCTCAGCCTCCAGGGTAGCTGGGACTACAGGTGTGTGCCACTATGCCCAGCTTTTTAACATGCTTTTCCTTCCATTTTTTTCCCTGTTATTTCTGGAAATCAATCCAAATTCAGATGTTGGGTTGATCTTCCCGTGTTCTTATCTGTTCTTTCCTATTTTCCACCTCATTCGTTCAACAACTTTTTATTTAGTGCCCACTATGTGCAGTCACTGTTCTAGGTGCTGGGGAGAGATAAAGGAACAAAACTAAGAAAAATCCCTGCCCTCATAGAGTTTACGTTACATATTAGAAAGTGATAAGTATTGTGGAGAAAGATAAAATTAGGGAAAGAGGCTAGGGAGAACAGAACGCAGGGCTCTATTTTAAATAGGGTGATCAGGGAAGATCTTCCTGAGAAAATAGTTTTTGAACAAAGACCAGATGAGGGGGCAAGCCGTGTAGATATCTGGAAATGAATGATAGGCAGAAAGAACAGCAAATACATAAGCCACTAGGTGGGGCAGGCTGAGGCAGGAGCTGTCTTGGTGGGATCAAGGTACAGCCAGGAGAGAGAAGGGAAGCAGGGAGGCAGAGAGGAAGATGAAGTCTGAAAGGTCAAGGTGGTGATAGGTGAACTTTATATTGTGAATGACATGGAAAACCACTGAGGGTAGGAGCAGGGGACTAATGTGATCTGATTGACTTTTAACAGGATCACCATAGCGCCTTTGTAGTGTGTATGAAGCTGGAGTAGAAACAGAACGCTTAGTAGCTACTGCAATAATTCAGGAGAAAGTGAAGGTGACTTGGACCATGGGGTCTTTCTACTGTTTCCTGGGAGATTTACCCAACTTTATTTTCTGACCCTTCTATTGAATTTTTCATTTCTCTAAAAAATTTTTTAGCTTCCAAAAGTTCTTTTTTAACCTCTGAATATTCTTTTTCTTTGTCGGCATCCCATGCGCCTTAATGTGGTCCCTTATTCCCTGATGTGTTCCCTAGTATCCAGATGAGATCTTATATCTCCGTGCATATTTATTATAATTCTTTTGATGATTTCTTCTGTTCCTTTCATTATCTCTGGTTCCTATGAATTCCTTTTTTTGGAGTGGTGTGTTTCTGTTTGTCCTGTTACAGGTTCCCTTCAAATGTCTAGTAATCCTTGGCTATCCATTCATACATAAGAGTGAGACACTAAAAAGCTGAGTGGAAGCTCTGTGTGGATCAGTCTTCCTGAATGATGAACTTCTCTGTAGGGTACTTGTGCAGGAACATAATCCTTATGTTGAGGAGACACCCTCCTCCTCCTGCTCCCATTGTTGGTGCATGAAGGTTTTTTTTCCCTAAGCCAGTCAATTTCCCAGAGAGGGTTCCTATGGTCTCTTGCTGGGAGAAGTCTGACTCTCTGACCAGAATGTCAGATTTTACTAAATCCTCTCATCTTCAGCATGGTATCTTCTCCTCAGCTGTGCCAGGTATGTTAAAGTTCAATCTCTCTGCTTCATCCTTTCCAGAGGGAAAATCTCCAGTTTGCTGCCTAGGTGCAAAAAGGGATTTACATTCTAACTGCTCCTTAAATTGCCTTGTAACCAGACCTCCTTCTTTCGGCTCCATCTGCACCCTCACCTTCAGTGGTACCAGGTGCTTCCAATTCCTGAGGCTTTCTGGGACACTTTAGTATTAATCAGCTTCTTTCTTGGCTTCCCCCATTCCATAACTTAGTTTTCTCCATTCTGCTAAAGCTATTTCCATTTATCTATGCTCTCCAATTTCCAAAATGTTGTTGACATCTGTTGTCTGCTATTGTCCCTCCTCCAGGTCTCTTTGTCCATGTGAGTTTATGCCCTTCTCATACCTTTCCTGCCATTTTAGTGGGGTTTTGAGAGGGAGAAGAGGTAAATGTGGGGTGTATATCCACGTGATTCAATCTGCCACATGTACCCTAAGTCGCTTTTCAATGTTTGAGTTCTGTATGCCCTGTCTCCCCTTAAATAGGGAGCTGAGGATTGGGTGGAGCAGAGGGTAACAAAGGGATAGAAGATACACGCCCTTCCTCCAAAAAACTACATTCCTATTTGACTCTTTCAGGGTAAGGACCATTTTTCCATTGTGTGATTTCAGTCAACTATTCTTTTCAGAAGCAGGGAAGTCCTGCCACCCTTCCTATGAGTTTTATGTATTTTGGCTAAGGGTGCTGGAGGGCTGTGGGTGAGGTCCTCAGAAGGTCATAGGATGGAAAAATCTGATTCTTGACCTACAGAGTCAGTGTTAGGCAGGAGCAGTAGAGATGACCAAATTCAATTTCCTTATTTTATAAAAAGGAAACTGAAGCCCAGAGAGCTTTAGTTGATTTGGATCAACTTCCGTCCCTTGAGAAATACTTCTCTCAAAGGATTGCCTTGAAAATGTCAAGCACTTTGTAGTCCTTGGGTCTTTAGGGTTAATGTTCCCTATGCCCCGAGGCTGCGGGCCCCTTGCTGTGCCTCAGGTCAAGGGTCGTTTTAGAGGCCGTCCCTCTCACCACTGCATCCAGTTTTATTTTTTGTGGCACTCGTTAATATTTAAAATTATATCATTATTTTATTAGTTATCTGATTTCTCCCACTGGAATGAAAGCCGTATGAGAGAAAAGATCTTTCCTGTCTCGTTAACCGTTTAGTCCTCAGGGTGAACTGAGATTCGAAGCTAAGTAGAGGATGGACTTCTGCGTACTCAGGCAAGCAACCGTGAAAAAGATATTGCACCCGGGTAAGCGAGCAGGTGGAAAGCATCCAGGCCCACCCCCACCGTGCCCCCTGTGACCTTTCCCTCCGGAAGCGCTTGCGGCTTTCGGGCGCGAGTGCGCACGCGCGGCCGCCGGGGTTGCTCTGGGGCGCGCGCGGAGCGGGGACGCGAGGGAAGGTTCCACCTCCAGGGCTAGCAGGCGCCTGCGCCTGCGGGGCTCCCGTCAGGAGGCGCTTTCTCGCTCGCTTCCTTCCCCGACTGCGCGCGCCCGGTGGGCGTGGGAGGAGGCGGGGAACCGGGGAGGGGCGGGTGTCGCGGGAGGGAAGGAGCGAACCGGAGAGCGTCGTCCCGAGAGGAGTGAAGGCGGCAAAATGGCGGACCGCTTCTCCCGCTTCAACGAGGACCGAGACTTTCAGGTAAACACGGGCGTCGCTGAGGATGCAGGGAAGGCGCTGGTCCAGCCCAGAACCCCCTTCATCCCCGGCTCCCAGCCATCTTTCCTTCCACGCTCTGCTTCGGCTTTCGAGCCGGCTCGCTCTTGATTTCTCCAGGGGCCTCCCAGCTTGAGGCGAGGGCGCATCTCCTCTCACCCCGCATTCTCTCACCTCTTAAACTCAGGCCGCCAGGTTTGCGGCTTCCGCCTGTTTTGCGTCGGGTTTCGGAACCCCAGCCTGGGCGCCGTGCTGTGTCGTCGGGGTCTGTCCGGCTTGTGCCTACCAAGGGCTGGCCTCAGGGGAAAAGAGGGTTGGGTTGGGTTGGGCTTGGAAGGGCTTGGAGGGAGTGTTGCTGAGGCCAGGGCTTCCGAACCTCTAGATTTTGCTCGCACGGATCTTCTTGGAATCCTTCTCCCTTTTTTCTTCATTCTGATAAACAAATCCCTTTCATTGTCTATTTTTCCTTTCCTTGCCTGGGAAAAAGGTTGCCTTAGTTAGCAGACGCCTTCTTGATTAGTCAAACATTGAGATTTCCCGGGACATAAATGTTGCTTTTGTTATGAGGCCATTAATTGGGCTTGGAAGACAGTAAGTCCTGTAGGACTATGGTCCAGTGTAAGCTTAACCTCAAATCCTACCTCGAAAGAAGATTTGTAAGAAGCCTAATGATAATGGGCCTTCCAAGCGTGTGTAACTAGTGCCAAAAGCTTGATTTTTCTTTCTTCAGTTGCAAATGTTGGTATGGAAAAACGCCCTTGTGATGGCAAGCTTTACTGAAGAAAAAATAAAGGCCAAATTAGAATAACTCGTCTTTTGGCTGTTTAAAATACTTTGCTTTTGAGCAGTTACCGCGGAAATCTCGGAGACTAAAAGGGATTTAGTAGAGATTGGCTATTTCTAGGTAAAATACATCCTCAGAGTCTGGAAGAAACCACCGCATTACTACCGCATATCCTGGCAACTGCAATTTGGGTCAGGGGATGAACCTCAGAACTCAAGTTTTTATCCCACTCTAGATCTTACTCGTAGTAATACGGGAATACTTTAGATGTGCTTCAGCAGGCAGTTTAAAGGGATTGAATTCTCTGAAGTGATTGGGTTGGCAAATAAAACAAGTAAAGCAGTTTAACAGTTTTAACACAACATTGTTAACAGTCTGGTGTGGAGAACGCTCATGAGAAGTTTTGCAGCAGTAAGGGATCTGGGGGCTGTTGAAAAGCCTTGTGATCATGCGCCTGCTGTATAGCTGCAGCACAGTACAGAATCTCAAGGTGTTTTAAGGATATAATGCAGGTTCACTAAAGTTTGAAGCAGTTCGTATTAACCATTTGATCCCTGAGAAAGTTTTTTTTTTTTTTTAGCAAACACCATAAAACATGAGTAGGCTACAAGGTGTATGAGCTTTATTGATAATTTTAAAGAGATGCATTGATAACTAAAAACCTCCAGTGCTTTTCAGAGGAGAGAATTTCAAGGTGACCTAATAAAATTGAAAATAGATAATATGTACAATTAAGTTTTGAGGAAAAATGGCTGTCAACCACAGAATTACAGCAGACTTAACAAAGAAACAGGATTTTCAAGGCTTTGAATGAAGATTTTGAAAATTGGATAGCAGAGTATGAATGCTGTCACCTGAAAAAATTGAGAAGGCTAGCCTCTACCTTTTCAATATTCAGCTTCTAAGTAAGATGACGCTTTGTTCTGATGCTTTAGTTGGATTAATGTAAAACCCGATTTTAGTTGCTTGGTAGTCCTTTGAAGATACTACTTATATTTTAACTTTATTTTCTGCCTTTATGTTGAAAGAACCAACTCCTGTATTGGGTCAGCCAGGAAAATGTTGGTTTTTAAAATTCAAATGTCCTAGCATTTTGGGTAAATAAAGTATTGAGAATGAAAATCTTTTGGACAGTTATAAAATGTTAAAACTTTTGTAAGTTGCTGTGCTGACATTTCTAAAAAGCATTCATTTAAAAATACTTACGTGAGTTTTTTTTCTGGATCTTTTAATAAAGGGAAAAATACAGGTAGACTTTCATTAATGATATCTTTTGATTTAAAGTTATTGGAGAGAGAATGTAATGTAATAGGATGTGCCTGTGAATAATGTATCTGAAACATTTTTCAACTTCAGGTTATTCAAAATTAAATATGGCCTCCTTTTAAGGTTTTAAGTGATAAACGAAGTGAAACCACTGACTACGCTTGAAAACAAAGCCATAATAGGTTTCCAAACATAGTGGATAGATCCTCTTGCTTTAAACAGATCTTATAGCACTGGAAATTTCTCTGTTTATCTTCTCTGGTAAGTTCTAGATGACTATCGTTTTCTTTGCCTTTATTTGGCAGGATAATTTAAAATTGTTGAATTTCACTCTTTATACCAGTTTGCCACCAAGGGCAAATTTTAGAGAGTTTGAATGTCTCCTGACATTCATTGAAAGTGAGTTGGGCTCACTTTCGGAATTTGTGAACACCTAAAGTTTCAAAGGTGTTTTGTTTAATATAGTGAGAAGTTTAACTGTGGTATGCCATTTGAAACACTTATAAATGTAGAGAGTAATCATTATCAGGGACATACATTTTTTAAAAATTGGTAACTTTATTATAATAACAAACAGGACAGGCTTTATGTGTATTATGTCACAATCTTCATAATAACCCTAAGAGGTAGGTAATACTACTCACATTTTCAGATGGAGCAGCTGAGGCACAGAGAGTTAAGTAACTTGGCCAAGTACACATATCAGTTAAATGGCAGAGCCTGGATTCAGATTGGCTTTTGGACTCCTGAACTTATACTCATGACCATTATGTCTGCTGATAGCAATTATGTATTTTATATAGCTGTAATTGAGTCATCAAATGTGGAGGATAAACTTATAGGTCACAAAGAGTAAGTGAGCTTTTGGAAAGGTGATACAATTACAGTTTCTACTCCATTCTCTTTTGTCCAGATTTGTTACTTGTTGGTCTCCCAAGGGCTTCTTGGGCAGCTTCTGACAGTGATAAGTTACACTGTGTCATAGAGGATATATTGTTAACTGTTTTAGTTTCGACATTCTTTTGTCTAGCCTTTTTAAGTGGTTTTTATGTTTGGAAATCTTTGTAATCTAGGCTGATGTGTTTACTTTTTAAAATGTTTCGAGTTTTAACTACTCCTTTAAGAATCTGACCTCAATTTCTGAATGAGACAATACTTCTGCCAGTATTTACCAGGTTAAGAGATATTTGTTCACAGATTGAAGTGTTACACAAACTAATGGAAAATATATAACATAACTTAAGATACAGATGTATTCAACACTTTGTATTATAGCTTCATTAAAGAAAGTTTTGTTTGTACACTGATGTACAGCTGTAAGATGCCGTTAAGATACAGTGCTTAGTATTTTATGGTTACGCAGCTGTTACTGATGATGCAGCTGAATGCCAGTGAGGAAATGTTCTTTGGTATGTGTACATGCAGAGGAGTGACGATTCTTGCTCCAGGTGTTCTTTGCATTCGATTTCTAGTGAAAAGGAACTATAATAATAGATTAGTGATTGATGAGTTGATGAGAGAAACAATATTATCTTAAAGGTCATAATAAAAATATGGAAATTGTCCAAGAACTTTCTGTAATCTATATAAGTAGTTATAATGGTAAATAGCAATAAGCAAGTCATGTGCTACTTCTGTGTAGTACGTTTGTAGGATTCCTCTTCATATTTCATATATATCAGGATATGACCCTTGGGAAATTCTTAGTTGAGACCATTAAGTGGGGAGGTTCATAGTTTTAAGATACTTAGGTCACAGAACCATGTTAGTATATTTTATATGCACTACTACGTAATAGAGTTGGCATTCTAATGCAGGCATGCGAGAAATGACACATGGGCAAGTATTCTAATGTTTGTTTCCTGGGTTTCTCTCCCATCATCTGGAAGAAATGCCACAAGCAATGAAAATTAATATCAGCTCGGCTTACTTGGGATACTGAAACTTATGCAAAATCATTACTGTTCCCGTTTCCATAGGACGATAAGTGGAAAGGATTGGAACCACGGCTGTACCAGTTTCAAAATACTGATGCTGAACTGACGTGATTATTAGCAAATGCAAAATGATATTGTTTAATATATTCTCAGGGGATCAAGACTGACCAAAGTAAGGTCAGCATAAGAGACATTTCCCTGAAGGTGATTTGAAGGGTAAACGGTATATATTTAAGGCAAAATCACTTTAAAAATGTGTGACATACCAATGAATAACATCACAGAGAAGGACATAAGTTGTATTGGGGAGAGATTGTGTTTGAGAAGAACTGTGATCATAGGGCTTCATGTGATGGTGTACTTACTTGTTTTCACAGTAGGCAGGGGAGGCCAAGAGGACACAGATCTGGACAAATATGCTATTAGGGTGATTATTATTTTAGGGCTGTTCTAGTACAGTTAAAGTGATAGAAAAACAGGTGTCCCTGTTGTATTCTTTCCTTTTCTTCTATGCAGGTTGCACAATTCTTATTAGAGTACTGCAGAGGGATTCTTTTATCACATTTTCTCAGGTCTCTGATAAATTATATAACCAAAGCTAATATTTGACTTAAGAATTTTTAAAACACATATATAATTAGCTATCCTGATTGTGCTGCTTCATAGCTGAGATACATTTCCATGTGATTTCTGTTGGGTACATGGTAACACCTTTTAAAAGGACAGTGTTTTCTTGATGTGGTCAAGATTACCATTTTCTGAAAAGGAGTGCGGAAGTTTATGAAATTTTGAATTACGGATCTGAAATCCATGTAGAGGTTTCCTCTTTGTTTTTGTGACTTACACAGTTTCTAGCATTTTATTAATGAAAATGTATTCTACTTGATATAAATATCCAGTTCTTGAATTCTATTAAAATTCCTTCCCTGAAACAATTTGGTACTTTTGCTTGTAGGTCTGGCATTAGTTCTCTTTTCATATTAGCATTGCCATTTAGCATTAAGTGAAAGCAGATTCATGGTAATTACCAAAGGAATTACAAATGACTACCACAAATACTGAAAGAAGTCATTGATTTGATATTGCATTGGATACCAGAGGATGTTGTAATGATTTTCCACTTATAAAAAAGTGAATTGTCCATTTAACTCTGAAAGTCTAACCAAATGTGCTTAATGCATATTGTATTAGTCAGTGCTAATAGTTAAATATGCCCAGGCCAAAAGAAGGCATATACTGTATGGGCATGCTTATGCTAACTGATTTCTTTGGGATTTAAACAAATATGTTTAGTATTTTATACCTAATTTGGAAATGTATGGAAGGAAAAGTATCTAAAGTTGCCCTGGCATTGTACATAGGTTAATAGCACATAATATTTTAATAAGTGCTCTAGATAGTAAGGAATTAAAGTTGTTAGGGAGCAAAACAGGAGTTTCCTGTTATTTGCCTTAATTCTTTTTGTGATAGTTTTGAAGTAAGATAACTCCTGTGTTGTGTGTCACTCAAACAACCAGAAAGTATCTTTGTAATACTACATTTGCTCTCGTGTTATGAGATTCCAATTATTTGTTGTTATCCTTGCCACTCTTTGGCAGTTACATTGATTTCAAAGAGGAATTCGAATTCATCTCACCATTTCATAAAATTGAAACACAAAACAGCTCTCCAGGAGCTGTTTTAAAATTGTAATGGGAAAAAGTCATTGATTGAGTTTTCTGACTGACGTTTTAATAATGATTGTTGGAAAAGTCAGTACCTATCTATGGTTCACGGGACATTTTTCCAGAGTTAATGAGAAAAAAGTGTAATTTTTCATCCTTTTGAAGGCAGTGTTGATCAGAATCAAATTAATTTGGTACTCTAGGTCTTGACTAAAGAAGAAGCTAAAGCTGATGCTTGTGGATTATATACTATAGTGTCAATTTTTCTTGTTGCTATGAGTAAAGCTGTAAGATTATGAGGTGTTTTAAAAGAAAGGGAAAAGTGGTTGAAAATGTAATTGGTTTAATATTGCTTTAGGATGTCATCTGTGCAGAAGATACCAAGGAGTATATTTACCTTGACAATAGATTGTAGAATATAGACTAATTTTTGAAAACTTGCTTAACACATTGGCAGCCACACTAGAAAAAAATTTTTTTTTCCTTGGGACCACGGTGTTTTATTATGAAAATAGAATAAAAACTTTGAAAATAAAATACTTTCTAATTTAATGAAAAATTTAATGAAAAACAATTTATTGACTTCTCATTTAATCCACATTTTTAGAATTAATTTGTCAATATTAATTGTAACAGTAAGAACATCAATAAGTAAGACTTCCACAAACCAACTGCAGGGTTTTGCCCAGGTTTTGCTTGACGAGGCCCTGGGCTCGAAACTAGCATGAATTAGATACAGCTCACATGGCAGTTAATGTGTTAAGTAAGACAATATTTGAATAGTGGTTGTACTAAGAAGTATGTTAAGTATAACTATGTCTATAGGGGAAGTTGGTTAAGTTCCTTTTATTCCAAGGAACTTTTTTGTTCTGGATGGAGAGATAACAAAAGTAACAATAATGTTTAGTTTATTACTCATAAGACCAGCATAATTATCAGATGAATAGTATAGTCAATAAATACAAAACCCTAAGGAAAGGAGAGAACCCTTAAAGTGGGCATGCTTTTATGGAGAAATTAATATTTAAGCTGGATCTTCAAGGATGGGATTGCATCCTTGCAAAGGAAATGAATGGAAGGACATTCAGTTGGAGAAAATAGCCAGGGCAAAAGTAAAGAAGTGGAACAGCAGAATTTACTTTTATTTATTTTTTATTTTTTTATTTTTATTTTTTTCAGGGATAGGGTCTGGCTCTGTCACCCAGGCTGGAGTGCAGTGGCCAGACCATAGCACACTGTGACCTCCAACTCTTGAGCTCAAGAGATCCTTCTCCGTCAGCCTCCTGAATAGCTGGGACTACAGGTGCAACCTCCAGACCGGGCTAATTTTTCTTTCTTTTTGAGACAGAGTCTCGCTGTCTTTCCCTGGGTAGAGTGCCGTGGCATCAGCTTAGCTCACAGCAGCCTCAAACTCCTGGGCTCAAGCAATCCTCCTGCCTCAGCCTCCTGAGTAGCTGGGACTACAGGCTCACACCACCATGCCTGGCTAATTTTTTCTATTTTTAGTAGAGGTGGGTCTTGCTCTTGCTCTTGCTCTTGCTCAGGCTGGTCTTGAACTCCTGACCTCAAGCGATCCTCCCGCCTCAGCTTCCCAGAATGCTAGGATTACAGGTGTGAGCCACTGCACCTGGCCTGATTTTTCTTATTTTTTGTAGAGACAGAATCTCCTATGTTGCTCACACAGGTCTTGAACTGGCTACAAGTGATGCTCCTGCCTCCGCCTCCCAAAGTGCTAGGATTACAGGTGTGAGCCACCACACCTGGCCTAGAATTTGTTTTTTTTAGGGCAATGAATAAAACAGCAAAGATAAGTTTTATTTGAATACTTTAAGCAGGAATGCACTAGCTATTTAAGGTGCTTAGGTTGAGGGATAGACATCAAAGCATTCTTTCTTATAGGAAGATTAATTCAGTTATAGTTGTGTTAGTTAGATATGCTATACCCATACAGTTAAAGTTCTGATAACCAGTCTCTATTAACCAGAGGTAATGTGAATAAGGGCAAAGGAGAAGAGGGTGTATACAAGGAAGTGATTACAATAATAGACCATGTGATTTTAAGCTTGGTAAGGAGATAAATGAGGACTTTTGGGAAGTGGGGGAGTTGGTGGCAGCTGCCCTGGTGAGGGGTGAAAAGATGGTAGGATCAGTGGGTTTTAGGTTCTGATGGGGTTTAAGACTTGTTAGAGTGGGAGTACTAGAGAATAAGCTAAAAAGATAGAAGGTGGTGATTGGAGAGGACAGTGTTTGAAATAGAGTTTATGCAAGGGTTGAAACTATTGTTAATGACCATGAAAGTACACACCTAAAGCAGAATGGAGGACAAGATCATTTTAGGAAAGGAAGTTAAGGAACTGAGGTACCAGGATGTAAGATAATCTGACCTTAATATGAGAAAGGTAATATGGTATAGTTGTATACGGTCATGGTTTGATAAATGCCCTTTATATATGTTCTTTTCTGATTCTTCTAGTAATTCAGTGAAGTAAATAGAATAGGTAGTAACCCTATTTTATAGATGAAGAAACTGAGGCCCAAATAAGTTAAGTTTTTTGCTTAGTATGAGCTGAATTTTGGTCTTCTGACTTCTCTTTTTCTTTTCTTTTTTTAATAAAAGAGATGAGATGGGACAGGGCAGGGTGGGGGAGTCTTGCTATGTTGCCCAGGCTGGACTCGAACTCCTGGGCTCCAGTGTCCCCTTTCCCCCCAACCTCAGCCTCCTGAGTAGTTGGGACTATAGGCATGTGCCATCATACCTGGTGGATTTCTTTTATAGTGTTCTTTCTACCGTGGTATATACATTGGCCTCTCTTCAAAGAGGTAAGTATTGGTATTATTTACAGTATGCAAAGCATTGTTTCTCTTTAATACATGGCAGCATTTTATACCAGTTAATAAACTGATAGGAAATGGTTGGTATGCTTATTACAGATTATATTTTTTGTTTCAGAAACATCTCAGTGTTATAAACTTAATTGGTTGTTTATGACTTCTTGCTGGTCTTTTCACTGTGTGTGGGTCTAGCAGAAAATCCCATTCCACTTCCCATACATTTCATTGCCCATTTTTTTAGCTTGGCCTCACAAAAGGATAAGAAAACAAGACAAAAATCCATCCGTTTTGTTCATTTTTTCCAGTAAAAGAGTAGGTTGGAGAGGAGAATGGTACTTCTACTGGATACTGTCAAGTTAGGGTACTATAAACTTAACCTTGACCATCATACCTTCAAAAGTTGACTGCTGTGATATCTGGTGAGGATAATATCAGCTACTATTTGTTAAGTACATATTACATGCCAGGCCTGGTGCCAAAGCATTTTAGAGATATTTATCTAATCCAAGTAACCCTCCAAACCAGGTGGTGCTATCCCCCATTTTATAGATGAAAAACTGAGGCTCAGAGAAATTGAGGCCACACAGTTAAACTCAGATTTGAACCTTACTCTCTAAGATATGACTTTCCGTATGGTTTCTGATGTCTGAAGTATAAGATCCAAACCCACTAACTTAGCCTATAAAACTCTTAACCGTCTGGTGCCATTTTAACAACTAGATCTCTTTTCTTTTCTCTACATTGTCCTGCCATCCTGTGGTTTCTTTTGTTACCTGGACGTGGTAGGTTCTTTCATTATTCCTTTTGCATATGCTCTTACCTGTCTAGAATGCTCTTTTCTCTAGCAAGTCCCTACTCATTCTTCAAGACTCAATTTGATGTCACCTCTAACATCTTCCCTAGGCAGAGTTAATTGCTTAATTTTCTTTACTCCCACAGTGCTTTGGTCATATTTCGATAATAGCACTTTTACTAGCAATAGTAGCAGCTAACAGAGCACAGAGCACTTACTCTGTGTTGTTAGGCACTAAGTTATGCACTGTTATCTCATATAATCCCCCAGTAACCCTGTAAAGTAAGATTCTATTATTATCCCCCTTCTATTATTATCCCCAAATCAAAAACTTATCCAAGGTCACACAGCTAACAAGTCAAAGAGCTAGCTTTCAGATAGTTTGGACCAGTCTCAGCCTTTAACCACCGTGCTGTTCTACCTCTTCTACTGTATACTTTTTATGATTTGTTTATCTAACTGGACTTAAAACTTGAATGCAAAGTCTTGTTTTATTCATTTTTCTAGTCTTGAGTCAGGGTCTGGCACATAGAAGTTGCTCAGATATTTGAATTAGTGGTTGAATAAAGGCAGGTATGTAGGATGGAGAGGCTTCATAGATTCTGAGAAGAACGTCCAGACTTGGGAGCTCAACTCCATGCTGTGCGTGGATTATCTAGGGTGAACTATTAGTTTCTGTGATAACCTATAAAACTAGTTGAGGGATATTCAAGAATGGAAGTTGTGTTATGGATAGTTATAATCACACTTTATTGTATAAAATTACAGCAACCACCCTTTATTTGTGAGTTTCCTTTTTTATGACACATTTTACGTACACTTGTTTTTCTGTGGACTGGTGCAGAACTTTTGTCAAAACACCCAAATAGATAGGCATCTGTCATACCAGCCAGTGGTAAAAGAAATAATGGCCATTACTATAGGTTCCGGATGAATTCTTAACTGTTAACTCCCTACCTTTTTGAATGCCTCAAGAATTGTTGGCTGTATTTTGCATGCATTTCTGGAAAAGGTCAGTTTCACCCATGGAGTTTTAAAAAATTAATATTTATATACATTTTAAATAGAAACAGTCTTGCTATGTTGCTCAGGCTAGACTTGAACTCCTGGGCTTAAGCAATCCTGCATCAGCCTCCTGAGAAGCTGGGACTACAGGTACATGCCACCACCTCCAGCTAAAATTTAATAATTTTTCAGTGCAGTGCTCTTTTTGGAAACCAGTCCTTTCTTGTCCTAATCAAATTATCCAGAAAATTTGTTATGTTAAACAGGTGTACATATATTTTTAGACAAGTGTATGATATGCTTATACCCTTGACCCAGTGTAATGTGTTTTCAGATTCTTAGTTATTTACTGAGATTGCTAGCCAATTATCTTTCCTACCAATTTACATATAATTGAACTTATGTAATAAGGGAAGTTTATTCCTCTGGGTTATTGACTGGTCTCAACAGTGCTTTAAAATACTAATTTATTACTTTGTACCTCTTTAAACTTCACAAACTATGTGACAATACTATAGTGTAAGAAATGGGACTAGAGAGAGGTTTGGTAATTTGCCCAAGGTTGTACAACTAGCAAATGGTAGAGTAATGATTTGATTTCTGGTGTCTCTGACTTCAGAGGGCTTTGGTTTTTATAATAATATACTGTAACTTTAAAATAAGACTATATGATTATGAAAACAACAGTGAAGAATTGGGTTTATGAGGAATTGATCACAGTGGTGTTTCTATCTACCTTCTAAGTTGTAATAAATTTTAAGTGTATTAGTGAAATGACACCAACAATCCTCAGAAGGTCCATTTATTTTTGGATAGGTTTTTCCTCCTGGGGCATTTTCTTTTTAAATTTCATTGTTTAGGCTAGAATTTTATGTGGAATGTGTAGGGGAGAGGGGGACAGAGATGAAGTCTTATTTATTTGGTGACAGAGGAGGACTGGTTTTGTTCACAGATGGAATATGAAGCTATCTTATATGGTTCTGTCTGCTAAACATACTGTTTTTTTGTCCATGGCAGTTTAAATCGGCATGATTATATGTTTTGAATTTTAAGAGTTCAAATTATAAACAAGTATGTTACTTGAGTTGTGAGATAGGGCTATGATTATTACATCCACTCAATAACATTAGATAATCTCTAAGGGAATAATGAATGGTACATACAGTACAAAAGAAAAATTTTAGTTGGAGATTTGGAAGAGGGAGGGACAGGAATGTGTACAATATGGAGGTTAATAGCCAGAGACAGGTGTTAACATGAGTGGTACAATATACTGCCAAAGATAAAACTGCTTTAGGCCTGGCAGGTGGCTCACATGTGTAATCCCAGCGCTTGGGGAGGCAAAAGTGGGAGGTTTACTTGAGGCCAGGAGTTCAAGACCAGTCTGGGCAGTATAGCTAAACCCCATCTCTAAAAAATAAAATAAAATAAAGAAATTGCCTGGCATGGTGGTGCACACGTATAGTCCCAGCTACTCTGGAGGCTGAGGTGGAAGGATCCCTTGAGCCCAGGAATTAGAGCTTGCAGTGAGCTGTGATTGTGCCATTGCACAACAGCCTGGGTGACAGAGCGAGACTCTGTCTCAAAAAAAAAAACCCCAACCCCCTCCCCCTCCGATTTTAGAGTTGGTTCAGACCTAGTCTAGATGGGAAAAGTCAGATGGGATATAAAATTTTTCTCTGTGTAATCCATATGTCAATAATTTATTTGACTATTTTTCAGAAATTTAGAATTCACTGACTTTGACTATGAGTAATATTTTTCATTAAAAAAATTTTTTAAAGAAATTTTTTTTAGAGACAGGGTCTTTCTCTGTCACCCAAGGCGATCCTCCTGCCTCACCTTCCCTGGTGGCTGGACTGCAGGCACGTGCCACCACACCTGGCTAATTATTTAATTTTTTTTTTTTTTTTGTAGAGACAGGGCCTCTACTATGTTGCCCAGGCTGGCCTCAAGAAGTCCTCCCACCTTGGCCTACCAAAGTGCTGGGATTACAGGTGTGAGCCACCCTGCCCAGCCTTAAAAGAAGTCATATTAAATTTTAACAGTTATAGGAAGAGGGAGGAGAATAAGATCAACTCTTATTTTGTGTTTTGCTGTTTGAGATTATAGGCTGTTGATTGTGATCTTTAAGAGTTGTCCTGATAATTCCCTCTTCAGCTCTAATTTCTCCCTG
Organism: Daubentonia madagascariensis; assembly: GCA_023783475.1. Classification (NCBI taxonomy): domain Eukaryota; kingdom Metazoa; phylum Chordata; class Mammalia; order Primates; family Daubentoniidae; genus Daubentonia; species Daubentonia madagascariensis. The sequence goes on from JAKFHU010000487.1 coordinate 18,768,281, forward strand.
CTAATTACCATATAGTTAATCATGTAAAGGGTACATCTGTGGGATTATGTGGATGCCAAAATCAGCACCGGTTAGCAAATAAGATTCCACTTATCTGGATAAATTTAGTGCAATCCCTGTCTCTATTTATACTTAAATGATCACCACAGCTAAATTTGTAGTAGAGAAGTTTCCACATTTGTCCTGTGTTTCGAAGCAGAATACTTGACCTGTAAAGAACTAGAGGAGTACTTTGTATTTTAATAACAGGCAGGGCACGTCAGCCGGGTTGTATTCATTTGCAATTAGACCTGTCACAAATTGGAGCTTTTTTTGAGAGAGGAGGCAGTTGAAGGAAAGTCAGCTTGGTGTATGTGTATATGTGTGTGCATTTAAAAATCTTTAACACATTTTTTTAGAAAAGTGAAATTGCTCCTAGTCTGATCCTTTTGAACTTAAGTTTTTGATCACTATAAATGAAAAGCTATATTTCACCTCTGAAAGCAGATACTACTGAGAAAGGAAGAGTCAATTTAGATAATGGAATAAATGTTCCAAGCAGTCATCATTAAGACGAAATTTTAGGAATGCTTTAACATAGAATCTGAATTTTTACTAGGATGACAGTGTGTTTTGGTTTATGCATTTTGTCCTGGAATAATTGCCGTTAGCACCCCTTTTTACTCTCAAAGTGCCCTGGTTTGTGTGGTACATTATATGATTATCTAGCTCTAAAGGGATTTGAGAGGTCTAAGTGAGGTTTTCAAAGCAAGGTAAAGCAGCAGCAAAAATTTCTTTTCAAATCCTGTTTAGGCCTTCAGATAATCAGTTGTTATATTGTTTTTAGAAAGAATGAGTTTAAAAAGTCTACGTTCATCAGAATGACTTAAAAATTTTTTTCAGGGGGTGGGAGTCAATAAATAAAATATTTATTATTATGACATCATCATCATCATCATTATTACTACTACTACTATAGTTGTGACCTAGGGGTTTGAAATCACATTTTCTTTCCTTCATCTTTTTGCTTTTCTAGTGTAACATTCAAAAGGGACAAAAGGGATTAAGAGTGAAAAGTAAACCACTTGGTTAAACTTCTCAAAGATAATCACTATTTCCAATTGCTGGGGGGAGGAAGGGAGGTTTCTTTCACAGATGCATTATCCATAAACAAGCATTCTCCACTTTTACCTTCCCACAGAGGGTAGCATGCAAGCACATTTTCCAGCACTTTGATTTTTGTCTTTTTCTTTCTTTTTTTTTTTTTTTGAGACGTCGTTCTCTGTCACCTGGGCTAGAGTGCAGTGGTGTCATTATAGCTCACTGCAACCTCAAACTCCTGGGCTCAACTGATCCTCCTGCCTCAGCCTCCCAAGCAGCTGGGAGTACAGGCATGAACCACCATGCCTGGCTAATTTTTCTATTTTTTGTAGAGACGGGGTCTTGCTCTTGCTCAGGCTGGTCACCAACTCCTGAACTCAAGCAATCCTCCAGCCTTGGCCTCCCAGAGGGCTAGGATTATAGGCGTGAGCCACCTCACCTGGCCCTTTTTCCTCTTAATAATATGTCTTGGAGATTATTTCATAACTAGAAAGTTTTTAAAGTGATTTTAGATTTATAGAATAGTTGCAAAAATAGTACAGAGAATTCCACTCACCCATCTTCTCTTACTACAGTATCCATACAATAATGATAATACAATTATCAAAACTAGGAAATTAACTCAGGTACAATATTATTAACTAAACCACACACCTTATTTGGATTTTACCAGTTTTTCCAATAATGTCTTTTTTTTGTTCTAGGACTCCATCTAAGATTCCACATTGATTGCATTTAGTTATATCTCCTTTGTCTCCTCCAATCTGTAACAGTTCCTCAGTCTTTCCTTGTCTTTTATAACTAGGAGATTGGCTAACACTGCTTTCTTTTTCAAAAAATTTTTATCTATTAATATTATTTGTAGACATGGGGTCTTGCTATGTTACCCAGGCTGGTCTCAAACTCCTGACCTCAAGCAGTCCTCCCATCTCAGCCTCCCAAGTAGCTGAGACTACAGGTGTGAGCAACTTCACCTGGCTAATTCTGTTTTCTTTAGAGAATATTGTTTCAGAATTATGGAGGCAAGGTTATTATTTTTTTAAATCTTTAGGTCTTGTATACTACAGTGGTGGGAATATGGGACAAAGAATGAGAAGCCTTTGTGAATTTGTGACTTAATCTCTGTATCAGTTTTCTTTTTTTCCTTCTGGAGACGGGGTCTCCCTCTGCTGCCTAGGCTGGAGTGCAGTGGTGCGATCATAGCTCACTGTAACCTCTAACTCCTGGGCTCAGGCGATCCTCCTATCTCAGCCTCCGGAGTAGCAGGGACTTCAGGCATGTGCCACTACACCTGGCTAATTTTTCTATTTTTTGTAGAGACAGGGTTTCGATATGTTGCCCTGGCTGGTCTTGCACTCCTGGCCTCAATTGATCCTCCCATCTCAGCCTCCCAAAGTGCTGGGATTACTGGTGTGAGCCACGGCTCAGGGCTAAAATATGTAATTAAAAACCACACAAATGTAAATGTGTGGATATTGCTAAAAGTTCAGGCTACATTGTTACAAGTAAATAAGGACAGCCCCCCCTTTCTCCATGTCATTTCTTAGAGAGGTTACCATTGTTATCAATTTGTTACCTCAAAGTTTTGTAGTAAAGTTTTAAAGTAGACATGCTGTTTGGAAGAAATGCCTTAGAGATGTTGAATATAGGTTTTTTGTGTTGTTTACTTTTTAAAAAATATATATATTTTAATTTTTCAAGTAGTTTTAGGTTCACAGCAAAGTTGACCTGAAAATAGAGTGTTCCCCCCTTCAGAGACATAGCCTTCCCTACCATCAATATCCTGCATATTTGTTATGATACGTTTGTTTACAGTACATGAACCAACACTGACACATCATTATCAGCCTAAGTCCACAGTTTACATTAGGGTTCACTCTTGGTGTCATAGTTCTATGGGTTTTGACAAATGTATAATGACATTTATCTACGACTGTAGTATCATAGAGAATAGTTTCACGGTCCTAAAATCCCCTGTGCTTCACCTGTTCATTCCTTCTTCCCCTCACATCAAATCTCTGGCAACCACTGATTGTTTCACTGTTTCAATAGTTTTGCCTTTTTTCAGAATGTCATATATTTGGAATTAGAGTAGCCTTTTCAGATTGTCATCTTTTGCTTAATAATATGTATCCAAGTTTCCATGTCTTTTCATGGCTTGATAGCTCATTTCATTTTAGTGCTGAATAGTATTCCATTGACTGGATGTATCACAGTTTATCCATTCACCTACTGAAGAACATCTTGGTTGCTGCCAAGTTTTGGCAATTATGAAAAAAGCTGTTATAAACATCTGTGTGCAGGTTTTTGTGTAGACATAAGTTTTCAACTCCTTTGGGTAAACACTAAGGAGTGTGATTGCTGGATTCTATGGTAAAAATGTTTAGTTTTGCAAGAAACTGCCAAACTGTCTTGTCTTTTCATTCTCTTGACAGTGGCTTTTGCAGAGCATAAGTTTTAAATTTTAATGAAGTCCAATTTATCAATTCTTTCTTTCTTAGATTGTGCCTTTGGTATTGTATCTAAAAGACATTACCAAACCCAAAGTCACCTAGTTTTTTGTTTGCTTTTACTTGGTTTTTATGTCATTGTGATGAGGCTATATTTATTTTGGGGGTAGGTTGAAAATGGTTTATGCTTCACTACCAAAGATTACTGCCATTGTGGTTAACATTTTGCTTTTGTGGGAGTTGATGGTGTTAATGTTTTTGTGTTAACTTTAAAGAAATCAATTGGCCTTTTTCTATAGGGTAGATTTAATTTAATTCACCTTAAATCTGCAAATTTGTGGAATTTTAGACCAAGAAATGACATAAAAGAATGCCTCGTTCAAGTTCTTCACTTTATGAATAAAGGCAGAACGAGAAATATGACATGATTTGCTTAAGGTCATACAGTGAGTTACTAATAAAAACAGGACTTAGAATTGGTGATAACCAGTGTAAAGAACTGAGATGAAAGATGTGTTGATAATTTTTCTTGTATGAAAATTACTTTTTTTGGATGATAGGTATTTATTTCCTTGTGATTTGGTGTTGTGGTTCCTAATTTTTAAAAGGGTATGTTTTAAATCAGTGAAAAATATAAACAGCTTTTACATTTTTCAAATGTTGCAGCTAATTAGTTTATTTATTAGGACAAATCAAGCAGATGTGTAAATGTTGAGAAGCAATCTCTCAATTCACAAAATTCGTTATGATTATTTGTAGCTTTTTTTTTTTTTTTCTTTAGAGACAGGGTCTCACTCTGTCACCCAGGCTGTATGTAGTGCAGTGGTTTGATCATAGCTCACTGTAATCTTGAACTCCTTGGCACAAGCAATCCTCCGGCCTCAGCCTCCCTGGTAGGCTAGGACTACAGACATGGGCCATCATGCCTGGATTATTTGTGGAATATTTCTTTGCAGGCTTTCAAAAGTCTGCTGCCGTCACTAAAATCAGATACTTAAGGGTTTTTTGGTTTTCATTTTTTTGTTTTTTTTTCTGAGACAAGGTCTTGCTCTGTCACCCAGGCTAGAGTGCAGTGGTGTCGTCATAGCTCACTGCAACCTCAGACTCCTGGGCTCAAGTGATCCGGCCTTAGCCTCCCGAGTAGCTGGGACTTCAAGCGTTCACCACCACACCTGACTAATTTTTCTATTTTTTGTAGAGATGGGGTTTCACTATGTTGCCCAGGCTGGTCTTGCACTCCTGGCCTCAAGTGTTTCTCCTGCCTTGGCCTCCTGAAGTGCTGGGATTACAGGCATGAGCCGCTGTGCCTGGCCTATTTTAACCATTTAAAAGTGTACAGTTCAAGTCATTCATGGTGGCGCGATGCCTGTAGTACCAGGATGAGGCAGGAGGATCACTTGAGCCCAGGAGTGTGAGGGCAGCCTGGCTAACATAGTGAGACCCACCCCTTTTTAAAAAAGTGTACAGTTCAGTGGCATTAAGTACATTAACAATATTGTTTGACTATCACCACCACACCATCTATTATGTCATTAAATACGAAACGTCTGATTTCGAATCAAAAGTTTAGTTTATTATATCTCAAACAAGAAGTGGTACAATTAATCAAAGTATGCGCACATCAAACTATCAAACTATTGACACAGTTTTGCCATCTTAACGATAGCTTGTTTATGCCAGCAGTGAAGAAGCCTGGAGAGCAAGTAGCGATGAAATCTCGAAAGGCGTTTTCCACAGCTTGTTGAGAATTGAATATTTTTCCTTGCAAGAAGTGTTCCAAAGCCTGGAGGAATTGGTAGTCAGGTGGTGCAAGGTCTGGTGGATATGGTGGATGACAGCGAGTTTCCAAGTCCAGCCTCTGTAGTTTGATCAGTGTTGTTTGTGCGACATGTGGTCGAGCATTGTCTTGCGAGAGGATTACCCTGTCTCTATTGACCAATCTTGGCTGCTTAATTGCAAGTATCCTCATCATTTCATCCAATTGGTTGCAGTAGACATCTGTTGTAATCGATTGACCAAGTTTCATGAAGCTGTAGTGGGTAATACCAGCGCTGGACCACCAAACAGACAGCATTAGCTTTTTTTTTGATGAATATTTGGTTTTGGACTGTGTTTTGGCACTTCATTTTTATCCAACCATTGTGCCGAATGCCTGCAATTGCCAAAAAGAATCCATTTTTCATCACACATAACAATATGGTATAGAAATCGTTCACCTCTATGTTGTGACAGCAAAGAAAGGCAAGCTTTGAGACAATTTCTCTTCTGATGCTCATTTAATTCATGCAGAACCCATCTATCCAGCTTCTTTACCTTGCTGATTTGTTTCAAGTGGTCTAATGTTGTTGGAATATTAACGTCAAACCCTGCAAACCTTGCTGCTAATTCACATGTAGGTTGAGATGGATTCGCTTCCACTACAGCTTTCGGCTCATCATCATCCACCTTTGTGTCAGGTCACCCATGTGGCTCATTTTCAAGATTAAAATCACCAGACCAGAACTTCTCAAACCATCGACGTACTGTGTGTTCATTAGCCACGTCCTTCCCAAACACTTCATTGATATTTTGAGCTGTGTGCGCTGCATTGATTCCACGACAGAACTCATATTCGAAAATAACACAAATTTTTTCCTTATTCATGGTTTCACAAAAATTGCTCTAAAAAAGAATTTGAAAGATAATTACAAGCCAAACAGTGCATTTGAAAAACGAGGATGTACCTTCACAATAAAAATAAAACAGGAAGTGTCAAAGTGAAATGTCAGAGATATCAACTGTCAAACTTAATACTTAAGGAAATTGGACATTTCATACTCAATAACCTAATAATTCCAGAAATATTTCATCACTACCACACAATTTTAGTACCTAATTGTTCTCTAATGTTTAGCCACCATATTAAGTTTGTTAGAGATAACAAGACTCAGTTCTTGTCCTTAAGGACTTCACAGTCTGGTGAGGGAGACCTAATATTTATGATACAATGTGGCAAATTATATGTTAGTGCTCTCCATCAAGTTTTATTTATTCAAGTAAAATTTTAATTTTACTTGAAAAAGCAAAGTAATTTTGTTAGGCTAACATTCAAATTGTCATTTCATTCCATACACTGAATAAATTTAGGCTAGACTGAAAGACTGAAGTCTTTACTCTTTTGACTTAGGTCAATTCAGGACCCACAAATCTTCATGCCCTCTACTTTATAACAAGAATGGAACCAGAAAATTGATATTTTGATTTAAAGCCAAATTATGAGCTATTCCTTCCTAATGAAGCAGGGAGATCTGAGAAAACCATGATTAGAGAGAACTTGTTAGTTGTCTGCGCCTATCATTTGGTTTTTTTTTTTTTTTTTGGAGACAGAGTTTCTCTCTGTCGCACCGGTAGAGTGCAATGGCGTCATCATAGCTCACTGCAACCTCCAACTCCTGGGCTCAAGCCATCGTCCTGCCTCCTCCTCCCAGAGTGCTAGGATTACAGGCGTGAGCCACCTCTCCTGGCCTGCATCTATCATTTTTAAACTGTTTTGACATATTTGAGTTGCAGTGACAGCTTGCTTGATTATGACCAAATACTGCATTATACAGGCATGTTTATCTTGCTCGGTAGATCATCTTGAGGAATAGTTGCATTTGGAAACTGTGTTAAGAGGTTGTTTTTTAATTCCTTGAAAACTTGGGTGGTGGCAATTGATGATTTTAAGTTGAATGTTTTAGCAGTTTTAGTTAAAAGTAATGTTATCAACTGAACAGTATTATAATACAGATTTTATTTGCATTCTTCTATTATGACTTATTTTCTTTAATATTAAAAATTCAATACATCCTCTTGCCAGCCCTTAAAAAAATTTCAATACGATATTGTTTATGAAAGTAAAACAGCATGGCCCTCTGTTTTTAAGATTCTGCAGTGTCCCTAATGTAGTCAGTCTAAGAAGGAATTGATATCCCAAATGGTTGATACTGTCTTAGTTTACAGTTTCAACACTTGTCAGGGGAAGAAGAGTTCAGATTACTAGTCCTACTCTCCTAATAAGTTGTTCTTATAGATTTTTAAGAAGTCCTAATTTGTGGTACAGTTTTGATTGCCTACTGAAGAAGAATGATTGTACAGTCTCCTTTTAGGTTAAAAAAAAAAAAGGTTAAAAATAACCTCTAATTTGGTTAGGCTATTAATAATTTTACTTACTGTTTTTGAAAAATAACTATAGTTGTCTTTTTTCAGGGTAATCACTTTGATCAATATGAAGAAGGACACTTGGAAATTGAACAAGCATCACTTGACAAGCCTATCGAATCGGTAAGATGATCAGTGCTTAATTTTGGGTCTTAGCCAGTTAGTTAGGTAGTGTTCGTGTGACACTTGATGTGAATGAAGTTAAAATTTATTAATAACTGATAGTACAGTTTAGAGTTGTTTTCTTGCATGCCCTACAGTAATCAAATATAGTTTTGGATATAATCTAATATTTAATGTGTTGGGAAATCAGTCCAAAAAAATCTAGAAACAAATCAGAATTTTTATGGAAAAATATCTTTTTGGCCCATATTGATATTCTGTTAAAGATAGCAAGTTTAAGTTTAATGTTTTTGTAAATTGAATAAAGGAGTGAAATGTATTTTGATCCTTTAATAGCTTCATCTTTCCTGGGCAACATAATCATGTATGAAATGTTCCATTAGAAACGGTTAAGGAATAATATGTTTTATTTACCAGACTCTTGTGAAACATGGTAAACTTGGTCTCTGTAGCTTAAGAAATGTCTGGTTTTTGTCAAAAGTTGATTATTTCTATTTTTTCACATTTACCTGGCTCTTAATTTTTTAAAATCTTAATTTTTGAACATTATTTTCATTTTGAAAAATGCATTATTTTTAAATAACACAATCCTTGTTAAAATGTTTAAATGTCATTGTCAGCATTTAGTATTTGTGATTGTGTACATATTTTATAAGGGCTTCAGTGAGTTATTGGTAAAACTTGAATGGGGGGAAAAGTCAAAGAGTGAATCTTAATCTTTGTAACAGTCAAGACAATCCCCCCTCCCCTTTTAAGAAACCCTATTTTTTTCCCTCCCTCAGGAAAATAAGGCAATTTAGAAAGCACAGATAATTTAACCTTAGCTTTTGTTTTCAAAACTGTAACATAGTAAAGGATCAACATATATTTATGTTCCTAATTAGGTTGGTGTTGTGTGTGTTTGTGTGTGTGTTTAGATGTTTACAGAAATTTACACAACTTGGGGTGTTCGACATTTTTCTTCCACAGCAGTTGGCCCATATTAGCTAAGCAGCCATGATCTGGTTTGTATTGCACGGTCTGCCTTTTTTTAATTTCTTCTCTAGGGTTTCTTTCTCCCCCACCTCCCCTTCTTATTTCTGTCCTTCTGGTCCAGTGAACACTGCATATAGTTCTTTCTGTCTTAATGTGCTGGCATGATGCTAGACTTAGGCATGGCAGTACTTGATGACGCATGTGATAATGCTGCAGAGGGAGAATTCACATCTGATGTTTTGCTGAATGTCCAGTTTTGTGTTTTGACATAAGGGTAATATGCCATGCCCACTTTGCTAAGTTAAAAATCACTGAAGTTTGTGCCTTGTTCCATATTATCTTGTGGATTATCACAAGGCAGAATTTTGTAATGAAACCTATAGGCTAGATCAGTATCTTGTACTTGAAAAATAATTTAATTTTTCCACTTTAAATATTTTTTTGGGTGGTCAGAGTTTAAGAACAGAACTGTCAGAAGCAAGGCCCCGGTACCATATTGTACCAGGTGCATGGTTGGCTAATATTCTTATACAAATACAAGCTGTAGTTTTGTGGATGCTCTGACTTGACAGTAGCAGGAAATTTAATTAGACTAAATTTGCAGCCTAGTATTCATTATTACTGTACTCAACAAAGATTTTTTAAAACCACTAAATTAAATATTTAACATTTTTAAAGCCCTCTTTTAGGGCTACATTGAAAGATTTTTGGAAAACTCATTCTGTGGCACATGAAGATAATGCTATTTTACCTCTCACAGTGTCCGGGATTTTTTTCCAGCATGTATCATAGGAAGAATATTATCAGAAACAGTCTGATTGAGTAAATCATTGTTGAGTAATATCAATGAGCAGGAATAGAATTGATATATGCCTTATTTATTAAATAGTGTGTCTTTTCCGTTTAAAATAGCAAATGGTATATAGTACTCAGACTGGATATTTAATTTTCTTATAAATAAATGTATGTTCAGAAACGTATATTATATTGATAAATTATACTTCTAATTAAAATTTACTCCTGAAACAAATAAATATATGCATTATTTGTGATGTGGTAGTTTAAGTAGTAGTAGGAGGAACTTCATAGCCTACATTGTGTTAGATAGAAGTAGGACACACAAGATAGGAGGGATCTTATTTCTGCTACTTAATCATTTGGGAATAAAATTTAAAGTTTTAAAAGAAACTCCTATAATGATTGGCATTAAGTAGGGTAGTGTTCCTCTCCCCCCACTGTGGCCCCCCCAACAAAAGAAGCCCCCTATCACCTCAGGAATGCCCACCAAATAATAAGTAAATAATGAATTATATGGCTGGCTGGCTATATTGAGCTGTTTTGTTCTTGGGGGAAATGGCGTTGCTTCTAACACAGAAAGAGTCTCTGCTGAATTAAAATCTTTCTCTGCAGCAATATCTGTTGAGAGGTGCTGACTGTTTTGCTACAGCATGCAACTCAAAAGTGGCTGGAAATATGCAGCTTTGGGAGTCTACAGATCATTGCAGGAGCTAAAGGTCTAGTCATTTTTTTTTTTTTAACAAAGGTAATCTGCAGCAGCTGGTAACCATGGAAGTCTCTGCACAGGTTTGTGCCAAGAATTTGCCTGTGTGAAGGGTTATTGTGAGTATAGGATTAAGGTCTTTTTGTTTTGTGGTAGGGTAAATTTGATGCAAACCAGCAGAATGGGAAATGAGATACAAAGATGCAATAATGTATTATGCTTTTAGTGAACTTCTAAAGCCTAGATTTGTTAGTGAGATGATACAGGTATTTCAAAAAACATCCATCATTTGTAAAGTATTTAATAATATTTGTTTTAAAGTTTTATTTTTCTTCTTTATTTCGACCAACACGTATCTTTCAATAAGATTTCTGCTCAAGAATAAACCACCTTTCTAAGAAAATTATGAAAGAATTGCTAGACAACTTGATTATCTGAATTAAAGAGAAGTTGGAAAATGTTAACATTTTATCCTTATCACAAAAACTTTTTTGAACTTGAATTTTAAAAGTCCTTATTGCTTTAAGAGATTTTAGGTCCCAGCCAATGTAATTATGACCTCCACATACTTAAAGATAAAATATTTAGAAAACTTGATCTAAAGCCATAGTCCAGTCTAGGATTCCATTATGGTTACAAGAATTGGTTGGTGTTATTTATGGTCCTTTATGACCTTTATCATAGTTAGAAGATGAGAAATCAGATGGAAGGATGTTTTTAAGCTATACAGAAGGCAAAATGCCTGCATCATAGACTTAAAATGTTATTTTTTTGCAGTTGGAGGTACAACTACCCATCAGCCATTTGTTGGTCATTGCTCTACCTGACTGATTAAAGTCCTGTCTTTATAGTTGTCAGGTTGACTGAACAGTTTTTAAAAATTAGTGTAAGTTTTCAAACTCCAGTTGCTGATGTTTAGTTTTGTCATCTAGGGATTTGGAAGTATTTATATATATGGGTTTTGTCATGTTGCATATCTGTTTAGATCTGTGGACTCCATTAGTTCCAAACTATAACTCTATAAGACTGCTGATTTGATATTTAGCAGTGACCATATGTGTACTGCACTATAAATACTGTGCTTCTTGGAGCTGAATGGTGTAGCATTACTATATGGCTTTTCTCTCTAGTCTTCATTGTGTCATCTGTAGTGAGCTATAGATTTTCTTTGTTTTGGGACTTTTTACAACTTGTTTGCATGGGTTCACCTAGTAGCATTTGGTTCTTGCTTATAGAGTCTTTAATACACAATCAGCAAAGCTTACAATCCACTCAAGAGACTTATCGTTTTTGTCACTGCTGAAAATCGGCTAAATGGTGTAAATTGAATGTGGCTGTCAACTAAAAGAAAATTCATTGTGGAATTAATATTCATCCAGTCACTGACATACCTGTAGTATAGTTTTCTCTTGAGATGTGATAGTCTGTTTCCTACTATAAAAACTTGTAGTCAGCTCCATACAATAAAGTAAATTACATCTGTGTTTTGGCAGGCTCCCATCATATAGATTGGTGGTGCTGTTGCCAAAATGATCATTGTTACTCTGGTGGTATACAGCTTCATGGAGGAGAGAGATGTTCCTGGGAAAGTTTCTACTTGATATTTAATTAATAAATAAAAATGTTGAGGAATAGCTGCAATAGTTAATAATGAGGTATTTTTAAAATTGCTAGTATTGTGTTTTTAGCATATCGGTAGTTGTTTGTAATAGGTATTTCTTGTTTTCAGAGGTCTTCCCATTTAAAAATTATATCCTTCTTTCACATTTAATAGAGAGGAACAAAGGACAAAAGTGTAACATTTAAGAGTAGAAATATGAAAAAATAAATAAAGGCCAACTGAGGTAATCTAGGTGAAAAAAGTTTAGATTTTCAGTTCAGCTTTGTGGTTTAACCAGAATTAGAACTTCGTTTCCAACCAAAGAACATACTACACTGCCACCATCTTGGGATCTTGAGCAGAGAGAGTAACAAATAGATGGGAACTCTTTATGAATTATGTAGACAACCAGCTTTTTGCTTGCTACTTTTGGTCAAAATTGAGTTGCCTTATTAATTAATTTAAAATTAGAATTTCCTCAAAATTTTTCCACATACACTTAAATTATAAACAGCCTACTACTATCATGCAACTTTGTTAGTTATAAATCAGATTGCTTTATAAAAGAAAAACTTTCCATAATTTATTTTTGGTTGTATGAGATTATAATTATTTTTTTCTCCTTTTTTCTTTCTTTTGTATGAGATTATAATTAACACATTAACTGCCATGTGAGTTGTATTTAACTCATGATATTTGAGCCCAGGGCCTCGTGAAGCATATGTAACTCACACGTCTCTTCACCATGGCAGCCTTGAGAACTATTTTTCAAGTTGCATATAACTCACACACAGAAAACAATAAAAAATAACACATTTTTCATTAAATTAGGACGGATCATTTTGTTTTCCAAGTTTTTCTTCTACTTTTGTAATAAAACACGATGGCCCCAAGGAAAAAAATTTTTTTTTCTAGTGTGAAAGTTAATGTGTTAAACCCCAGATTATATATTGTATTTACAAAAACAAAAGCCAAGAGATTTTAAACCACTATTATAGTGACTGAAATTAAGAGTTACTATTTAAAAAAAATTTTTTTTTAGTTACTATTTTAGAAGTAAATTTAGTGCTCGTTGCCCTTGTTCTGTCTAGATTACCTGTGTGAACTAAAAGTTACTTGTGCCACTTTACTGTTACAAATAGCATCCATGGGAATAATTGGCAAAAATTACAACCCTAAAGAGAATAGATTGCTTATGTTCTACAGGTGGGTGATTGAGTTCCTTGTTGTGCAGTGAAAGTTTTCTTCATTTCAGAGGTAGACAAGTCTGGTTTGTTCTACTTTGTTATAAATTGTTTTGGTGTGCCTTCCTTGTGTTACCCATCCTCCTTAAGCCTATTGGGTTTTTGATGAGTGTTTATAAAACCTTTTTTCTTTTTTTGGTAGGAAAGGGAACCGTATTGAATACTAGCCCTTTCTGCAGAGTCACAGAACTCCCTATTTTTCTCCAGAAGCAGGTAGTTTGAAATGATAGGAATGGTCCAGATTTTCTGTATTAGTCATTCATTTACCCTAGAAGGTTCGTGACGGGAAGAGATTCTGGGAGACATGTCTGTTGTTTCTATTGCTTTTATTATAATTGGAAGGGCTTAGGGTGGCATGTTAAATATTTTAATATAGCCCCCAACATTTCAATCCCTATTCATACTTGGGAAAGTGGATTTAATTAAAGAACAGTTTTAACCTAAAGTTTTAGAAGAGAAATGCCATTACCATTTTGTATCAATAGCTTTTTTCTGAGAAGGTGACAGCCATCCTCTTGAGTGGTTTTGTAAAAGTGGTGCTAATGTGTATAACCCTAAATTTTTCTTTTTTTCTCCCTCCCCCTTTAACATTTGCTTTTCCTTTCACTGTTGTCAGTCACAACATGCTGCTCTTGAATCTCAGCTGGTCTTGACTCGTGAATTTACTTATGCTTTCACTCTTCTTTAATAAATACATTACTTGCAAGCAGTGAATTGAAAACAAGACAAAAAAAAAACGACCATTAGTGATTGGACAGTTTCTTACTTTGTGTTACATTTAACTGTTCTTTTGACAGCCCAGTTTTTAAAGCCAGGTTCGTATGGAAATGCTTTCACTCCACTTGCACTGCTTTTGGAAATAGCATACTGCTTCATCTGTCTGTTTATTTTAGTGCATTCATAATATAACACAGTCAGCATAATGTCTCATCTCCGCTTAGCCAAAGATAGAGTTTTCTTTAGAAGAAAAAACCAAAAACAAAATGGGGTGGAGCAACAATTTTTGTCAGCATTGTTTAATACCTAAATCTTGGTGCTAAGTATAGTTATAACATTAGTCTGTTAAGAGATCAAACAATAATTTAATCAACTATATACTGTTAGAATCATTTTGCTATCCCTATCCTTTCCAGATTTACTCAGTTGTAGGAACTGTGATATGAAATAAGGATTTTATATACAGGTAAGTTTGTTTTCATAGTAGTAAAATAAGGGCCTCTTTACCTTTCCATTTTCTGCTAACATTACTTATATTGAGACTTTCAATCTCTTTTTAATAATAAAGTTATTTGTAAATAGTTAAGACACTGAGTAAGGGAATACTTTTCCTGGCAGTTCAGTTGGGAGAGGAGAAGGGAAGAAGCAGCAGCAGCAGCAGCAGCAGCAGCAATGGTGTTGGCTTAAGTTTTTGTGATGTTTAATAATGTAGAAGTCATCACTTGGGATTACACATACCATAGTGTTTCTAATTATTTTAGTTCTTAGCAGAAGTGATTTGTAGTGAACTTTTGTGCTCCATAATGATTATGTATATATTTTTAAAACAATAATATGTTTTGTTTTAGAAACAAGTTTTTCATTATAATTTGCCTTTACTTTTTGTTTTTTAAAAAGTGTCCTGATTTTCCTCCCATTGGTGTAATAATCACCTACTCAGCCTGGTTTTCCAGTTTGCATGCTGTCATAAACTTGTAGAAGGAAGTTGTCCTTTTTTCAAAACAACAACAAAAAACCAAAACAAAGCATTGGGGAGGCTTAATAGTCTTCTAACTTCCTGTCAGAGAAGGTAACAGTAAAATAATGTTTTTCTTTCCTCTGTGAAGTCAAAGGGCATTTTATCACTGAGTATGGAATTGGAAGCCAGACAGTTTAATATGAGAGATACTTGGGGTTTTGTTTTGTTTTGTTTAGTTTTTTTGAGACAAGGTCTTGCTCTGTTGCCTGAGCTAAAGTGCAGTGGCATCATCATAGCTCACTGCAATTTCAAATTCCTGGCCTCAAGTGATCCTCTCGCCTGAGCCTTCCCAAAGGGTTAGGATAACAGGCATGGGGCATGGGCAACTACGCCCAGCCTGAGATACTTGGTTTTAATGCAGAGATTTGTGGTTTTATTAGCTTTATTCAAATGGTGATACCAGATTATATTATAAATTACATTTTAATACATATAGAATACTATGTGTTTAGAATTTTTCAGTGTTTTCCTTTGGATGAATCATTTTTTCTGATACAATTAGTGGTTATTTTAGCCTTGTCTTCTTGGTACTTCACAATAACTATAAAAAGCAAAGAGTTGGACAAAGGGCTGCAGATGTTTTTGATACCTTGACCCCTTAAACAAAAGCTGACATTTAATTGTTGTTTCTGGTGTTTTTTTCATACAATTTAAATTGAAATACCTTTTCCAGTGTCCTCCTGGGAAGATGAGACATTATGTATGTTGGTTTTCCCCCCTACATGCACTAATGGTTCTTTACTGTTAACTTATTGCTAGGCCTGTTTCATTCTAACATCTTAGCATTTTTGTTAGACTACATGTTGAAATGCATCACTCAGTCTGTGCTTGAGCTCATTTTATTTTTCTGTTTAATCAACTTAATTTCTTGTTTTACTAACCTCACTGTTTTTTCAGTTTAATATTGGCTGCATGCTAGTTAAATATTTATATTATATATATTTATATATATAAAAAAAACCAATCAAGTCTAGCCTGGATTTTGCTCTGATTGTTTTTTCATTTCTAGTGGTGGGGCAGTCTTACACTTACAACTTCCTTTGTATCATGAAAGCCTGACACGTAAACAAAATAACTAAACACAATGTAGATTTTCTTTTTGAAAGAAAAATCTTAAAGTGGTGCCGTTTAGGTGGTGGATATGACTGTATAAGTACCTTGATCTTATGCTTTTTAATGTTAGTTTTAAAACTTCATAAATGTATTCTACCCTTTTCCCCTTCCCTTTTTTCTCCTTTTTAAAGTGTTATGTATAAAAGTTGCCCAGCACACCATCAGAAAGGACCCTTACCCCCATATGTTCTTCCCATGTAAAATACTAGCCAGCATTTCTTTTTACATTAATGTCCCTTTTATCGGGCACATTTACCCTATTATTAGCACCTTTTTGCATGCATATTTGTAGAATTATCTCTTGCTCATCACTTGTTTAAATGTCACTAGGAAGGGAAGAATATATTATTGGAATATTTTTGGTTTGTCTCTCTGTTCTATCTGTCAGGATAATATTGGACACCGCTTACTCCAGAAACATGGGTGGAAGCTGGGCCAGGGATTGGGAAAATCTCTTCAGGGTAAGTTTTTAAAATTTACCAAAGAAAAAGAAAGAAAGAAAACTGTATTTCTGATGCAGATCTTATACCTGAATATATTTGTTGTCTTTTTTAAAAGTGTTTGGGTTCTTCCCCTGCCTTTTTCTCCCTAGAATAGTCTATTTTTCCTATAACCATATTTTAAGTCACTGTTAAGCCTCCATATTTGCCAATAATTTACAAGAGTAAGGTGCTATGTCATTAAAACTTTCAAGTTCAACATATTGTGTGTGGCTCAACCTGTTTTGAATTTTTTTGGTGGAGGTGATAGGTGGGTGGAGTAAAAGGAATACATAGTGTTAGAATGTGCTTTCTTTGTGCCATTTAGTGATGTTGTATTGTGGCTTCAGTATTTTAAAGAGAATCCTTCAACAGCAGAGTTTAACTTTTATCCTTCTAAATTCTCCCTGAAGCTGGTGATTGCCCCGGTTCTTTTGCTCTGCAGTAAATATTAACCCACAGGAAACATAAATGAAAGCAGAAGCTTCCTAGAACTCTCTTGAGCAGAGAAGCCAATTTCTGGGGTTCAGATCAAGCTCTGGAAAATGTATGGCTTAAAGTTTCCATTGCATTTATTAGTCCATTTAACTGTACCAGTCATTTGGATAAAAACAAAATACTTAATATTTCTGCTTCTGAGTTCTTGTTAGATGGAAACCAGCCAACTACATTCACTTTTAGCTCTCTCAGATTGAAGAGCTACTGTTTGTTCTTTGCAGATGTAATGTGACTGCTACCTCAGAAGTGATGGGAATCATTGTGCTTCTATATACATCTGGTCATGGAAGGGCTCATTGTTTAAGGGGATCTTTGGGGAGAGGTGTACTACTGTTGGCTAATTCTTTGAATTTTGGAAATGTATTTTCACAATTTGAATATGGAAGTCTAATCAATTCCAATATGTTAAGATGAACAAATGGACAAGGCATGAAATAGGACATTTCAATCATTAAAATTGTACTTTACTTTTTAAATTGTACTTCTATAAATTCTGTTCAGTAGTGACACACGGGAGGTGCTCAATAAATATATTTTGATTGAATATTTGTGACTAAACATTAACCTATTTTGGGGAGATAGATTTGATTACCTTTGAACTTGTTTTCCAAGTGGCACAAGGACTCTTTGCAAACAATACAAAGAATACTCTATGATTAAGAGCAATTTGTATAGCATAGACCGACCATAGATTTTGTTAAAAGTCCAGAAGAGAGATAGGGTAACCAGGACTGAAATAGAGATGGTTTTTTGATAGAATTTGTCCCAGTGGTTTGCATAGTTGGATTGGATTGAATTGAGTGGAGGTGATTGCTCAGAAGAAGGTTGTGAGACTAGATTTACTCTTCCCTCCAATTTGGAAACTCCCCTTTTATTCAAGGATGCCCAAGAATATTGTTGATTGTTACTCTCTTTGTTTAGCCACACAGGATGGGTGAATTTTATAAGGGCTAGCAAATCTGTTTGAATCCCAGGACTTTTCAGTTTAAGCATCAGAGACTTTAAAGTACAACTAGAACATGCAGAGAGGGAGGGGTTGGGGGAGAGAGTTTTTAATGAAAGAATAGGTAAATGGATACTCATCTACTTTGGGTGATCCAAAGTTGTTATTAATTTTTGTTTTTAAGAAGACTTTAGAATTTTGGTTCTCTTTAAACTTTGAGCTTCTTGAAAAGAGAAATTAGGTTTTATTCATATTTTATCTGCATCTCCATGGTAACAGGCATATATAGTAAGCACTCAATAACTCAATCTATTATTCACTTAAAAATACAGGAGAAATTTGAAGCTCATTTGAAGCTTTTTTAAAAATTGTGGTTAAAAAGACATAAAATTTACCATCTTAACTATTTTTAAATGCACAGTTCAGTAGTGTTAAGTATATTCACCTTGTTGGTGCAAAGTCCATCTGTTTTAAATGGTTAGTATCTTTACCCTTCAAAAAGAATGGAACCTTATTCTGTTTCCAATATTAAAGCTTGAGTTTGTTTTGTAAATGGCTCTTTGTCTCTTGGTGTCAGATTCAACAGTATACAGGCATTGTACTGGTTTCTCTCATGTAGCTCTTTCTGTAATACCCACATGATTTGACCTAGAATATAACCACATTTATGGCATATTGAGGCAATTTATGACGGATTTCTTTGACTGTACTAAACCTTTGCTGTACATAACCACTGAAGAAAGCCCTGTTGCTCCTAGTGTAAGTAATAATGCCTCCTTGGTATTTTGTAGATTAGTCACTGCATGTAATTTCTGGTCTTATGCTTTGTAAGTTCTTTGTATTTATTTGAGTTTAGGACTCCCTAACATATCTAACATGCAACCATCTACTAAAATTTAAACCTGGTCTTTTTGGCTTTTTTTTTGTCAAAGGTTTAAAAATTATTTCCACCCATGCAAACCTGTTGGAAACAGTTCTAGTCCTTGGGGCTCCAGTGCAGATATCTTGTTGCTGGATAGACTGGGGAATAGGGCATGCTGACTCGGAATGAAGTTATCTGTTGCAGAATATAAAATTGTACATTGAAAACCGGGTTTATTGTTGTACTTGAACTTTTCTTCCCTCCCTCCCTCCCTTCCTTCATTTTTTTATAGGGTCTTTTGGGGGCTCACTGCAATCTCAAATTCCTGGGTTTGTGTGATGTGCTAACTTTTCTCTTTTTTGTAGAGACAGGGTCTCACTCTTGCTCAGGGTGGTCTCGAACTCCTGGGCTCAAGCAATCCTCCCGCCTTGGCCTCCCAAAGTGCTAGGATTACAGGTGTGAGCCATCGAGCCCAGCTGAATTTTCTATTATTCACCTTTTGTTCTCCCTTAGTATTTATTAAAATATTTCAGAAGTTTATGCGAGATGAAAAGAGAAAAAAATATTTTAGAAGTTTTTAAAAAAGAACTTTTACTGTATATGGCAGATTTGTGATTGTTAGTATTAAAAAATAAAAGACCTATAGTAGAAAAGATATTGACAAGGTATCTGAAGGAATAACATAAAGAAAGCCCTATTGATGAGAAATATTATGGATAATTGCTTATTATAGAGGCAGAGGATGTGTTTAATTTAGAATAAAGCAACAGTGAATGAGAGTTGTATTTTGTGGCAGTTAGACTGGATTCGGTTCTGGAAATTGTTTTATAACCTTTTGGGAGCTTTGAAATATAATGGACTGTAGCTCAAAATCTTTATTTTGCTATGAACTATGTTTAGTCAGTAGATGTAGCCCAGAAATGGTGCCTGAACTTTCTCTGTTACATTGTCTGAGGGTTATTTGATGATATGGCTCCTTCTTTGGTCACAAACAAAAGTTCAGGCCCTGGGAAAAATGAATGGGCTCTGATGTTATTTCATATTTGACCCTATCTGGAAGATTGAATCAGTACATTTAAACAACCAGCAAATATTTACTCACTTAACAATATATTCTACTTATACCAGCCATAAATAGCATAAGACATAGACAAAGTGAATAAGGCATGGTTCCTGATCCTTCAGGTTTATTTTCCAGTCCCTCAAGTCTTGCTTTTTTACTGATGTAGACCTTTGAAGGTTTCTTGAAGCCAGGGACCATATTTTACTTCTGTGTACTCCTTTCATGCTTAGAATTAAGTATGTGATCATTCTGAATATTTAGTTGACAAATTGCTTCAAGCTCCTTGAGAGTAGGGATTCTCATTTATTTTTGTGTAAAAGTAGTTGGTGTAGGGTATGAAGACAGTGTGTTAACAACATTTAGAAATATGAGATCTGGGCTGGCTCATACCTGTAATCCTAGCAGTTTGGGAGGCTGAGGCGGGAGGACTGCTTGAGCCCAGGAGTTCAAAACCAGCCTGAGCAAGAGGGAGACCTTGTCTCTACAAAAAATAGAAAAATTAGCTGGGTGTGGTGGCATGCACCTGTCGTCCCAGCTACTCAGGAGGCTGAGGTAGGAGGGTTGCTTGAGCCCAGGCGTTGGAGGCTGCAGTGAGCTATGATGACACTACTGCACTGTAGCCCAGGCAACAGAACGAGACCCTTTCTCAAAAAAAAAAAACAACAAAAAAACACCTGGATTTGAGTTGGGTGCTGCCATCCATTTGCTTTAAGTAAAGGGACAAGTTGCCGTCACTGAATTATTTTCCTCAGCAATAAATGGGAATTATAATCTCTGCCCATCTTCTCACAGAGTGGTTATGTGAACGAAGTAAATTAATGTAAGTGAAGTTGCTTTATAAAAACTCTAAAATTAGGCCAGTTGTGGTAACACTTTGGGAGGTTGAGGCGGGAGGATCGTTTGAGGCCAGGAGTTCAAGACCAGCCAGGGCAACATGGCCAGACCCTGTCTCTACAAAAAGAAAGCAAGAAAAACCTGGGCAACATAGCAAGACCCCATCTCTAAAATAATTTTTAAAAAATTAGCCAGGCACGGTGGCACGCAGGAGGATCGCTTGAGTCCAGGAGTTCGAGGCTGCGGTGAGCTATGATTGCACGACTGCATTACAGCCTGGGTGCCACAGCGAGACCCTGCTTCTTAAAAAAAAAAAAAAATTATTAGGATGAGCAATGGTAGAATTATTTTTAAAATAATCTTTGAATAAGAAAAACTTTTCCAAGTTTAACCCAAAACCTAGAAACCATTAAGAAAAGGATAAATTTGGCTGTATTTCATCATAAACAAAGTCAAAAAACATATCTGTAATATCTCATAGGCAAAGGGCAACTTCCTTTCATGTATTTATCAGTTTGAGAAATACTTATCACCTAAATAGAAAAGGGTAAGTGATATGAACACTGTGTACAGAAAAGTAATGCAGATGGCCTTTAAACATATGAAAATATTCTCAACCCTTCTTATAGTAAGAGATGTGCTTATTAAACTGCAAGATACTCAATTGAATTGGAAAAGGTAAAAAAAGAAAAAAAAATAGCCTGGTCAGATTGTGGGAAAACAAGTAGTTATATCATAACCATGAGAATATAAATTGGTAAAACTACTACAAAGAAAAATTTGGATTACTTAAAGATTAAAATGCGTGTATCCTTGAATCCAACATTCTATTTCTAATTATCTATCCTAAACTTATTCTTGTAATGCACAAAATAATGTATGATTGAGGGTATTCATTATGTCACCGTTTGTAACAGCAAAAGATTGGAAATAGTCCACCATATTTTAAGTCATTGATTCTAAGACTTTTTTTTTTGTATTTTAATAAAGCTAAAATCAGATGCATCTTATCAATGGGATTATAGTTTATAATTGGCAGCTTTTTTAATTTCTTAGTGACACATAAAATAATGTGTTTTATGGTTATTAATGTCATTTTAGGTTTGAAGAAATAGAATACTAAAATGGTATAAAGGGAAACTATACAGCTTTAAAAGGATTGAAGTATTTTGGAATGTACTCAATATGCATAGAGCAATTTCTAACATATTAAGTGAAAAAACAAGGTGCAGAACAGTGTGTAAACTACCGTTTGTGTTAAATGTTAATAGATCTATAGATATATGTGCACCTCCTGCTTAAAATCAGTATTTTGTTCCTGAAAATCAGACTTTCTGTGTGAAAACCGTACCTAGGAACCTATTTCCCATTATTTTAAATGGATTGCATGTCAAGTCCAATCTTTAGTTTTCAAAACAACTGACACAGAAAGCCACCTATAGGTAAAATTTTAAAAATTTTAGGATATAAAATACTTAAGCCTTTCTTCCTGCTAAGTAATTAATATGGTTGTTAACACACAGTTGCTTTTTGTGCAATAATGTGTACATCCTTTTTGTTGATACTGAAGTAGCTTTTTCAAAATTCTATAATATTAGTTTTATTTGGAATGTATCCCCAGATTTCTCACACATCTTTTTAAGAGCATTGTATTAAGTTTTTGAGATTGAAACATTAAAATTTTACTATATAAAATCATTGGCTGAAAATGTTGTGTTGAGAGAGATGAACATTCTTTATAGTTCTGATATTAAAACTAAGACATTCTACCGTGAAACATTAAAAGAGTACATTCTGTGGGTATACAAGTGTGCCTGTATGTTTATGTTTGTATTTGCTTGACCATGCAGAGAAAAATCTTTGTAAAAATGGATCTCTGAAGGGAAACTGAGTTTCTTTTTGATGTATTTTTTTTTGAGTTTGATATCATGTACTTTTATTACTATTCAAAAAATATAGAAAATAGTTGTTTTGGAAAAGACCTAGAGTAGGCAGAATCAAAGCAGAGTAGAGTTGGGGGTATTTCTTTGGTTTTACGTATGTATACCCCCTTCCTACTCTAGTTTTAGTTAGGAAATAAATGGTGAATTTAGTAGGATAAGGCCTCCATTAGATAGGTCCCAACAATGTTTATACTACATTTTATGACTAAAGGAAAACTAGACTTGAATTCAATACAGTAGAATAGAAATATATAGTGTTACAATTTAGACTTTATTTTAAGATCAGAATGCTGGTCTTTAAAACTTCACCAACTTCTTAAGAAAAACCATTCTTTGGTTGAGAAAAAACAGCTTCCCCTTAATATTATAGTGACATAGATATATTTTTATGGATAGGGTCTTTGCAAAAGCTAAGTTGTCCTTCTACCTAATTTTCCCTTTGAAATTTATGTTTTCCTTTGGAAAAAGGAAATAACACTTACTGAGTACACTTCATATGCCAAATAGTGACCTAGAATCTAGATATTTTGCATTGTCATATTTAATGAAATGGGTATTAGTGTGCTCATTTTATAAAGTGGAACAGTTTTGGAATGGTCATAGAGCTACTAAGTCTCTGCCACTCAAATGTAAGCTTGACTTTGAAATCAGTGTTTCTACCTTTACACCTTTTCCCTTCTCAGAAAAAGCTAATACTGAAAAAAGGAGTAGGTTGGGGGAGGACAGCAAACATGTAGCTCTCCCAGATCACAAAGCAAGGTACGGATTGTCAGAAAAGCTAAGTTACACACACAGCTGATCTACCCAAAGGAGCATGTAGCCATAATAGCCTCTGTTCCCCACTTATTAAATGGGCCTTGGAGTATTTATACAGTTGCCAAAAAGGCAAGCATAATTTTAGTTATTCACAAATCAGATTTAGTAAGGTACAGGTTTTATAGAGCCTTTGACCTTAGTGGAATGATATATAAACAATAGAGATGAGGCCCAGATAATAAACAAAATTAGTCAGAATTGGTAGACTACAGTAAGAGGTCTAGGTTTTAGGGCTAAAATTTTAAAGGAAAGGGATTGGAGGAGAGGAGATAGAAGGGGAAGGGTGAACTCAGACACTGTATAAAAAGAGACTACTTGTTTCTCAGCACTGAGATAATCACATTTAAAGGATAAATCAAAAGACACTAGGCTGGGCATGGTGGCTCACACCTGTAATCCTAGCACCTGGGCAGGCTGAGGCGGGAGGATCTCTTGAGCCCAGGAGTTCAAGACCAGCCTGGGTGATAGCGAAACTCCATCTCTACAATGAAGAAAAAGAAAATCAGCCAGGTTTGGTGGTGTGACCTGTAGTCCCAGCTACTCAGGAGGCTGAGGCAGGAGGATCACTTGAGCCCGGGAGCTGGTGGCTACAGTGAGCTATGATGATGTCATTGCACTCTAACCTGGGCAACAGAGTGAGACTCTGTCTCAAAAAAAAAAAAAAAAAAAATTAAATGTGAGTTAAGTCGTGGCCAAATGACAATCAACAAAGAGTGGCAGCCAAGTGCAGTGGCATGCCTGTGGTCCTAGCTACTCAGGAGGCTGATGTGGGAGCATCGCTTGAGCCCAGTTCAAGTCCAGCCTGAGCAACAAAGCAAGACCCCTGTTTCTATTTAAAAAAAAAAAAGTGGCAAAATTTTCAAATGCAGATTTAGAGCAGGTAAGTGTAGAAGTCTATTTTATTGTTCTAGTACCTATTTTTAGTTAGAAAAGATAGTGAAACAGCACATTGGATATTGTCAAGGTAGATTACTTTACAAGAGGCACTCACTTACTGGTGAAGAATTAGTTGCACATTTATTGGATACTATTCAAGAGACCATAAATGAGGGGATATATAATGTTATAAGATACTGCTCTTAACTTTCAGAGAGTTTGCCATTTATTTTGGGAGATAAAAGGGGAAAACCCTAACAGTAAATGCTGTAAGAGCTTAAAAGAAGGAATGACTAGGGAAGATTTCACAGAGAATTCTTGAGGAGGGAGGAGTAGCTTTTACCAAAGACAGGAGATACTAATGTATACAAGGTAATTGCAGTTGACAAAGTAGGCATAGCGGGTTGGAGCAGAGAATGTCCATAGTACAGTGGATTTCATATATTTTTTTAACAGAAGGAACCACTCCAAATATTTTTTTAAATGTTGAACCCCAATATGTAAAAGAGAAGGAGGGAAACTCACACAGTTGTTTTGGTTGAAGCAGAGTTCTAGGTCTCCAGGAACAGTTTGAAAACTATAACTAGAAGGCAGTAACAGGAGATTGGTTAGAGTAGAAACAAATCTCATACTTATTGATTGTTTATTATTTGCTAAGCACTTACCAGATATCTTATTTAATTCTTATAACAACCTTATGAGATAACTACTGTTATTCCCATTTTGTAGAATAAACTGAGGCTTCGTGAAGCCCAGTAAGTTGCCCAAGGATAAGCAAGTAAACTACAGAATCAGCATTCAAACTTTGGTCTTTTTGGCTCCAAAACTCATGCTCTTAACTACCACGCTGAATGTGGAAGGCTTTAATACTGCTCCAATTTATATTTTAAGCCAAAGGCAATTTTTGATCAGCGGAGAGGCATAGACTTTTATAGCAAGAAGAGATATTAAAGGTAATTGAATCTAAAAGTCATTTACAGATGAAGAAATTTAGGTTTAGGATTCCAGAATGGCTTAGTGGTAGTGCAGAAACCCAAACTCAGATTCTTTGATTTACAATCTAATGCTCTTTTCCATTATACCAGCCAGGCATTTGTAGTGGAAATAAAATACTAGCCTGGTCAAAGTATGTCTGAAGATGGAGATGGAAAACCATTTCAAAAGTTGTCTGGGTATGAATAGATAAGGGCTTAGAATAGAATGATAGCAATGGAAATGGAAAGGAAGGTATAGATATGAAAGATGATAAAACAAGTCAATTGTGAAGCCCAGTATGTAATCAGTTCATGCATGTGTCTGACTAGCAAGCCCCTATTCACTGGATTTGGTGTTACTTTTATAATAGCTAGCATCTAAGTGTTTACTGAGTGCATGCGCATGGATAATCAAATTTAAATCCTCTTTCAGGTAGATATGATTCCCATTTTACAGATGAGGAAATTGATATTCTGAGCAATAATTTGCCGAAGCTCTTATATCAAATAAGTGGTAGAATCATGGTGCTAAAACCCATGCTTTTAATCAACATGCTGTAATGTACCTATACTATAGGTGCTAGCTCACTTCTGTCGCCTAGACAGATAGGATGGTGGTGAGAAATAGCAGTACTGCAGAACTGAAATATACAGTAGTAATTCTGGCCAGAAAAATAGGAGGTAACTCTGAATGTGATATATTTTCTTAGAGCACTTGAAGTGGTCATATATATTCTTCATGATTAGTATAAATTCACTAGAAACTTGAGGCTAAATTAATTGGTAAGAACTTTTGCCAAATTTTAGGGGTGGTAATTGGCTTGGCAGGGGAGAGGAATACTGTAATTTCTGTCTCATACTTTTATTTCCTCCCAGGTTTCTTCTTACATGTTATGTTTCTCTCCTGTGGCATTTTTAATATTCTATCTTATTTAATTTTTGTTTATTTTTACCCTTTTACCCTTACTAGACTATGAGCTCCTATAGGATAGTAATTACCATGTATTATGTGTTCTCTGTTGTTGCTTTCCTTGTTTTGTATTCTGCATATGTTTATTGAATCCTTAGAATGTGCTAAATCTGTACTAAGTCTTCAACAGTGAGTAAGAGATAACCTCTACCCTCCATAGGCTTATTCTCATATGGAGACAAATGTAACAAATAAATTTAATACAGTATAATGACTATCGAAATTGTGAAGTGAAAGTTAACGATGGGGGCTTAATAGAGAATTGAGCAATTTAACTTAGAATTTCAATTTATTTCTTTAATGATTAGCAAGTGAAAAGTCTCAGATTGTAAGAATAAGGAAGCAAGCAACTATTTCACATCTGTCCACCTACACTTGCTAGCAGATATATGGAGCACAGGTGTCTATGGGTTATTGGAATCTCTTCGTTCCTCCATGAGAAGCATTGGTATTTTAAAGTAGGATGAAATGTGAAAATGATAAGAATACAAAGTAAAAAGTATGTTTTATAAGAAATCTATTTTGTTAAAGAAAAAGATAAAAGAGTTAATTAAAAATTTTTTACCAAAATTCAAAATAATGGGACTTAAGCATTTAGAAAAGAGAACAGGCCCGGCATGGTGACTCATACCTGTAATCCCAGCACTTTGGGAGGCTGAGGCAGGAGGATGGCTTGAGGCCAAGAGTTCGAGGCCAGCCTAGGCAATATGGTGGGACGCCATCTCTACAAAAAATAAAAAAATTAGGCAGGCACAATTGTGTGTGCCTGTAGTCTTAGCTGGCTACTCAGGCGGCTGAGGTGGGAGGATCGATTGAGCCCAGAAGTTTAAGGTTACAGTGAGCTGTGCTTGTGCCACTGTATTCCAGGCTGGGTTACAGAGTGAGACCCTGTCTCTTTAAAAATCAATCAATCCATCCATCCATCCATCCAGTCTTTCCATTGTCAATATATCTTCCCAAACCTGTAAAGTAGATAGTTATCAAATGGGAGTTACAGAGGAAATCCAGTGGGAGTTCAGAAGGAGAGAGCAAAGAATGTAGACCTTGAAGTAGGAGTTGGGGCCAGGTGGTAACATACATGGTTGAAGCTGACTGAATGTGAGATAATAGGAAGTGGTGTGAGCTGTTCCATGTTTAGAGAGTAATAATTGCCATTCAGTTCCTGCTGATTGTTGCCACCTATGATTGTAGTCTCAGTGTTCCAGATCTTCTGAAATTTTTAAAGGAAGCTAGAAATTCATGTTTTTTCTGTGAGATTTTCTAATCGATAAATGTTGGCTTTATGTTTAAAATAATGTAAGGTAAACAAAACATATACCGGGCCTGCATTTGACCTTCAGGTTACCGCTGCACCCTCATTTGAAATTGGGCTTGGGTTTAAATTCTGCAAATACGCTCAACATACCCATATTTTAAAAAGATTTGGGGGGGGTTCAGGAATTAAATATCATGGCATATATGTTTTATATACCTGTATCTTTCTTTCTTTCTTTCTTTCTTTTTTTATTTTTTGAGACAGAGTCTTGTTTTGTTGCCCAGGCTGGAGTGCAGTGGCCTCATTATAGCTCACTGCAATCTCAAACTCCTGGGCTCAAGTAATTCTCCTACCTCGGCTTCCCAAGTAGCCGGGACTACAGGCATGTGCCATCACACCCAGCTAATTCTATTTTTTTGTAGAGACAGAGTCTCACTCTTGCTCAGGCTGGTCTGAAACTCCTGACCTCAAGTGATCCTCCACCTCAGCCTCCCAGAGTGCTAGGATTACAGGTGTCAGCCACTGCACCTGGCCTATACCTGTATCTTTCCTATTTTTCTCCTCAGTGTGTAAAGCGAGACATAATGCACTTAAAAGATTGAGAAATTTAAGTGTTTATCTGAGTTCAAACCACTAAGGATAAGGGCTACGATTACAGCACAAGTCTTCTGACCTCTCCTTCAGTGCTATTTTCGTTAGACTTAGGGTTCTCAGCAGAATCATTTTAGGTGCTTGTTAAAAATGTAGATTCTGACCAGCACAACTTGGCAGGTCTGGGGTGGGGTTCAGGAAATTGTATTTTAAATAAGCCCCTCCCCCCCAAATTCCAATGCAAATGGAATGGACCATGGCTGGAAAACCATTGCTTTAGACCATATCAATCAAATAGGCTTCTAAGAAAATTACCTTCATTATAGCAAATAGGGTGGACAGTTGGTTCTTTTACTCATGCAAAATGTGTCACCCTGGGTAGGGTGCAGTGGTGTCATCGTAGCTCACTGCAACTTCCAACTCCTGGGCTCAAGCGATCCTCAATCTTCCGAGTAGCTGGGACTACAGGCACGTGCCAGGATGCCCAGCTAATTTTTCTGTTTTTAGTAGAGAAGGATCTCCTCTTGCTCAGCTGGTCTTGAACTCCTGAGCTCAAGCAATCCTGCCGCCTCAGCCTCCCAGAGTGCTAGGATTGCAGGCGTGAGTCACTGCGCCCAGCCCTAAATTTATTTTCTTAGATGATCTAAACTATATGTTTAATTTGGATAAGGTCTTGCTAAAATTGTTTCTTTAAATTCATTCTTTTGGCGTG
This sequence comes from Daubentonia madagascariensis, assembly GCA_023783475.1. Classification (NCBI taxonomy): domain Eukaryota; kingdom Metazoa; phylum Chordata; class Mammalia; order Primates; family Daubentoniidae; genus Daubentonia; species Daubentonia madagascariensis. The sequence continues at coordinate 18,797,097 of JAKFHU010000487.1, forward strand.
TTTTAATATTTGTATAACATTGCTTTTCAAACTCAATAGTCACTAATTTGCTTAATGGTATAATGTATGGGAAGGACTTTTGGGTAACAGTTTGAATATTGATTGATCCTAGATAATAATTTTCTCCATTTGTAAATGGGGTTTCATTACCACCAAGTTGTGTGTAAAACATCTAGAATTTATCATAGCTTCTGCTTTAGAGTATCTTTCATTTTAAGGTATTTATTTTCAAAAAACCCAAATTTGGAAATAAAGACTAACTTTTTTTATTTTCTGAAACCTTGAGGAGTGTTCTGTATAGTGATTTATAGTTTACAAAGCTTCTTTCATTTGTTATCTCTTTGATCTGTATACTGTCCTAAAAGTGGGACAATATTTTTATTTTGCAGGGGAGGCTGCTGAGACTCAGGCTCTAGTTGTCAAAAGTTACACAAGTGTTTATAGATACTAACTCTTGTTGGAGAATTGAGATTTGTAGCCCAGCCTTTTTAGGGGCTACCTAGAAAAATATAGAAGGAAATTAAAGATGAAATTGGCGGGGGGTGGTTACTATAGAAAGTTTAAATGAAACTGGAAAGTCTTTTAGGGTTGTAGAGTGATCCTGGAATAGTAAAAAATTCTGTGTAGTTATGGAAAATGTAACCAATAGTAAGAGAATACAGTTCTTAAGAAGGCATTTGATTACTAGATTCTTATAACACCATAGGACTGGCCACTATCTACATAACTTCCCCAAATATTTTCTACTCAAGTATTTTATACTCTTCAAACTTTAGAATTGAAGTGAACCTTATAAACTATTAATATTAAGTCTATCTAACATCTTTATCTTTGGATCATGAAACTAACATATCTAATAATATGTCACATGCACAATTAATAACAGAGCTGTAATTCAGATCCCCTCAGTTCCAGGTTGCCCCTCTTTAAAAGTACATTTTTTTGGATTCTTTAATTAAGAGATGTCCATGTAGATTGGAGTCCACGGGTAATTTTTGGTCCACCTACATGTGCATAAGAGTGTACTAGGTACTTGTTAAGGTAGCAATTCGTTTTCACTTGGAGCTGTTTTTTAAAAAGAGGAAAATGTTTTCAGAATTTGGAATAGACTATTACCCTAAACTAATTTCCTGGAAAACACCATTATTATGAGAGCTAAGTTGAGATCTTCTATCACTGAAATCTCCAATTCAGATTTTTATAAAAGTTTTTTGTCGATAGATACTAAGTTTAAGTTCTTTCTGCAGTATTTTTTTCTTAAAACATTTGATGCCTGCTTCCCCTTGACTCCTAGTGGGTGATGACAAAAAACCAAATTGAACAAGCCTCTAATGGACAGTATTATAAAACTCAAATATCCCATTATAACAGCTTGCATGTTTTTTGAGATATGGAGACCTGTATAATATAGTCATGTGTTCTACTTGATACAATAATTCCTTGATTATGAGAGTTAAATCATCAGTATGTTGTGATGTTAAGCAGAAGGTACTGTGATGACTAAATATTTACAGCTGAACAAGTTTCAGACCCATTCTGAGCCAACAAAGAGTGTTTAGTTAAATGCTACTCTGTCCCATGTACTGTGTTAGGTATTCAGGATACAAACATAAGTAAAACTCAGGGCACAAAAGTACTAACACTTTTTTTTTTTTTTAAACTAAGGACCTTTTATTTTTTTTTCTCCTTTCCCTTAAGACCCATGCTTTGGACTATTTTACCCCAAAATTGTATTTATTAAATTTATTTTCCCATTTAAAAAATAAATTGATCTTAGCATAGTGGTTAGCGTGAGACGAACCTTCAGCAAGTTAATATAATTTTAGCCAAAGCAGTTGTATCTCAGGTAAAAGTATGGTTTCCTTTAGGTGATTAAAAAAAAAATATAACACATTGACTGCCACACTAGAAAAAAATTTTTTTTCCTTGGGGCCATGGTGTTTTATTATGAAAATAGAACAAAAACTTCAAAAACAAAATAATCCTTTCTAATTTTTTATTGTTTTCTGTGTGTGAGTTACATGCAACTTGAAAATAGTTTACACAGCTCTCAAGGTGAAGAGACATGAGTTACATATGCTTCACGAGGCCCCGGGCTCAAAACTAGCATGAGTTAAATATAACTCACAGGGCAGTTAATTTGTGAAGTATCTCATGAATTCTCTTTATTGCATCTTCTAGGGGTTTGACGATCCCATGTCATCCTTTCCAGGCTTAACATTCTGATTCTGTAGCACTTTCACTAAAGCCTTTTTGCCTCACCGTTGTCCCTGTTTCTTAAAATATTTGGTTATATGATTAAAATTGAACTATTTTATCCTAGAAAGCCAGCTCTGATACTTTGAAAAGTATAGGATGGAGATTCTTCTAGGTCACAATTAAATTTCTGTGCCTTAGAAAATATCCGTTTTGAAAATCAAGTTAATCTGGTTGTTATATCTGTCACTAAACAGGCCATGGCAAGAATATAGTTAGTTTTTGTAGTACTGGATAATTTGAAGTCTATTTTGAGCAGAAAGTCTTTTATTTTAACCTTAAAAACTCTGTAGGGAATTATTAATGTGCTCAATGTTTCCTGAGAGATAGCATATATCATATGTTGTAGTTACTTAGAAAAATATCTAAATGATGCTGAAAATAATCATTGTTTTTAGGCCACTGAAGACTATCATTTTCAGGAGACATTTGCAAAAGTAAAGGTTTGGTTTGTAAATAGATGTACCATTTTTTACTCAGTGTTTCTGAAAGTTGTATGTGATCACTGATTTAATAAATGAAATGATATCTAAATGCACTAACATGGCTTGTTTTTGAGTCTTATTTTGAATACTTTTGCAAATCAGAGAATAATCACCTTCCTAATTTTATATTCTTGAATTCACATATATATTTCAGTTCTTAAAGGAAGAAATAAATAGCTTTAAAGATGTCAGCATAGGTTCTTGGCCTTTATCAGTGTAACAATCTTTTGGAAGTCGATTCCGTGACTTTTTGATGGCTTTTATATTTACTTGTACTTTATTAAGGTCAGTCTTTAAAGATGACTTGAGACATTTTAAGCTTTTTGAACTGCTTATGCATTAGTTCTGCAAATGTTCTTTCATCCCCTCTCATGCCAGAAGTTGAAGCTGGTAAGATTATTTTGCCTAATTATAGGTAATTCATGGGGCATGGCACCATTTTTTGATCACCACTGTATGCCCAATGCCTACAACAGTGCCTGCTGTGTAGTAGGGACTCAATAAATTTTTGTTATATATTTTGTTATATATTATATTATAATAAATATTTGTTATAAATATTTGTGTTGAACGAATCTCTGTAAGGGGAAAGGAAGCAGAGATAAACTGTGTTCTTAGACAAGACAACAGGTGTTCTTATATCTGTTAACAATCCATCTGTGTGTTAATCACTTTAGAAGCTTCTTCATTTCTAATTTATTTCTATAAGGAAGTCATATGTCTTCTGTTTCTTGAGCGTGTCTGATTATCAGATTATGGTTGTCCTGTAATATATTCTTCCCAGTTATTCTATTCTTAGAGTTTGTCTCTTTAAAAATAGTGTTTCTCAAAAAAAGAAAAGGAAGTATTTCTCTATAGTTCAGTTCTTTGGGCCAGTTTTGTAGGTTGGTGTATATCCTTAGCCATTTTAAAATCAAAACTGATTCTTGTGAGATTGTTCTCAGTGACAGGGTGTCTATAGACAATCAATGGGTTTTCGTATTTGACCTTATTTTCTCTTCAGTTGTAAGTCAATGCCTTCACATTTTAGCAAGACCCGTGTATATAAGAGCATTTAGGAACTTCTATTATTATAGAAGCAAAAATACCTTTTAAAATACAGACAGTAAAATTCCAGTTAATGAAACATCATTTAAAGTTTTGATTTAGAAAATACGAATATCAGTTCTTTCCATCAGATGAATACATCAGTGTTGGCATATTCTTGATTTGGCAAGTTCTTTCTTTTTTTTTTCTTTTCCTTCTCCATTTGGCCAGACAGTTATAGTGCCTATAGATTTTATACTGAGGAAGACAATTTCTTTTAAGGAGGGTATTTAGTGTTCTGGTTGAAGATGCCTCCTTTGGAGTGAAATAAACAGCAAAAATTTTGTCAACAATTGAATAGATTTTAAATAATATTTGTTTGACTTTAAAAGAAACCAGGAAATACAGAACCTGGACTCATTTTTTTAAAATCCAGGTTCATTTTTTTTTAAAAAGAAGTTGAATTTTCTAAAGAATACATATTAACAGACATCATGTTGCTACCTGTCTTGTGAAAAGTCATCACTACAAATTGTTGTTCAGGTATTCTAAGTGATGCTCTTTTTGATGGGATTTATCATTGATAGCAAATGAATATATTGAGGGAATTTTTTTTTTTTTAAATGCTGCAGCCTCTTCCTGTATGTATTATTTGGTGTCTTTTCCCACTGGGATTTTTCCTTGGTCTATATCCTCTTTAATAATATTAACAAAGTACTACTTGGCCTAGGCAGTAATGTTACCTTCAGATTGCTTGGAAAATCAAAGTGTTTATTTTCTGTAAGTTAACTCTTGAGTGGAGGAATTTTAAATGTGACAGCTCTTTTGGTGCCATTTTCTCTGGAGCTTCTCTGGTGCTGTCCTTCAAAGGTTGGCTTTGTTGTGTGCAGAAAGAAAGATGTTGGCTCGCCTGGGAAGTCTTCATTAACAGGAAACAAGGTTCTGAGAAGAGCCACTTAAAGAGTTGTATTCATGTATAACAGAACTCAAATGCACAAAGTTCTTCGAGCACTGAAGATCTAAGGTTATTTTCTAGACCTCTTAATTGTTATATGTGTGTGTATATATATATATATATTTCTAGAGAGGTCTTGAGGACACTCCCCTCCCCCAAGCTTCCTAGAGTTCTTTCGGTGAAACAAATGACTTGATCACTGTCCAGTTGATCTGATTGAGTCTTTGATGTGATTTCTTTTAAGGAAAAGTCCCACCTTGGGCCCTGAATACTGATTTACCAGAATGAATAGTTATATGAGAGATTGGAAGCTAGAGCTAGTTCTCTCACTTTAAATTGACACCCTACCCACTGCATTATTAAAGAGGAGGTTGTTCATGTTCTCAAGTAGCAGTGCAAAAATCTCACACCCTGGTCTGACCAATATGAGAACAGCTGCTGCAGCACAAAATGTCCTTCCTCTGTCCCCAGCTGAAATTGGGGGAGGGACAAAGCCCAATTGTTACTTTACCCCATCCTGTCTGCCTGCTAGAAGGCCTGTTTCCTACCCTAATGGTTTCTGCCTAACAAATGGTGTTTCTTTTTTACAGCATTATGATCCTGGACTTGTTGTGGTGATGGTAAACTTAGCAGTGGTAATTTTTTATTTTCAGACTGAATTACTCCTTTTGTCATCAGTGCACCAATATGTTAGGCTTACTTTCTCTGTTGTAGCCTTCATCCTTCTGCTTGGTCTTTTTCATTTTCCTTTCCTTTCCTTATGCAACTTGTCTGATCCTTGTTCATTAAAGGGTAATGTTAAGAAGGGATGTATCTGTTTTTGTTAGAAATGCCAACAAAATCAGTTAAAACATTAAATTCTAATACTGTCAAAAACTTGATTTCCCCACAATATAATGGGCACTAGCACTTGCTACTGCAATTTGTAAATAAATTAAAACAAACTTTGACTGCCTTAGAAGGCAAAAGTACTAATGCAGAGTTGATAAACAGGGGTTTACAGAGGTAATGAATTTGTACCAAAACTTTGATTCTTGCAAAACAAATTCTGACAGATCAAAAAAGATACCAAAATAAAGTAAATTCCTTTGACATTTCTTTTCAATTCTTTCATTGGACCATTTGTTTTTACCAGTAAATCCCTGATTGAGACGTTATGAAAGTGATATTGCACCTAGGAAGTCATTTTTATAACCTGTCTTTAATTTGGTCCTTTTGCTAAAGATTGCAGTCACTGCTTATTTATTATACCATTGGGCATAAGGTAGTATTGCATTTTCATTTTGTTTTCCTGGCAGTCTTTGGTAGTATAAAAGAAGGCTATATTCTAGAAGCTTTCTTTTTCTTTCTTTCTTTCTTTCTGTCTTTTTTTTTTCCCCGCCTGGCATGGGATGTTTATTTACTAAAACAGTTTTTTTTTTCTTTGCTGTGATAATTATTAATTATCTCCCTATTTATTGTTTAAAAACAATAATGGGATATTGGTAATAAGTAAACTTCTGAATTTGTTTTTCATTGCATCTTAAGACAAAAATATTAATCCCACAAATACAGAGCAACTGGATACAAGCAGTTGCTGGTCATTTTGAAAATGGTTTCTTTCCTCTTTTTTTCCGCAGGACCCAAACCAGTCATGATTATGGCATTTATTTATTTATTTATTTATTTAAACTTTTTTTTTTTTGGTAGTACCTCAGATTTAGCCTGACAAAACTGTTTTTAGCCCAAAGGTATAATATATATGTGTGTATAACAACAACAAAAAACCAATTGTTTACACCAGCCTGAGTGAAATGATAAGGGAAGTAAACATTGTGTTTTTTCACTAAAGGTGTACAACGGATAAGGTAAGTCCTCTTTCCAGTGGGCTTACATCACAATAAAAAGCGCAAGTTGTGATGTAAAACAGCTGTGGTAGTAAAGTGCTTGTCTGCCCCATTTTGCTTTGTTTGGCTGGTTATGAGTGGATTAAATATACATTTATTTTAAAAATCTCCAGCATAGATCGATTAGTTTTAAGTCAATTTTCTTCGCAACTAGTCCTTTTCACAGCTTACCAATTACCACAGATAGTGTTAAATCCACACTAGGAAATGGGACTTTAGAACACCAGTTTAAAAGTAAAACTATTCTTTGTCTCTGAGGTCATTTTTTAAACTTTTCATAGTCCCATTTAATTGTAAAGCATCTCTTAAAAACAAACAAAACAATTAAGCATACTGTATCATGTTTGAAAATGTGCTTTTTCTATTAAAGCATGTCAGTTGAGATATTTATTATCAGTTTAAAAAGTGTGTGTGGGAGGATATCAGTGGACAGAGTGAAGTGATTCTTGATGGGAAGTTATTTGGGAATCTCTTTAAAAAGGAACTTCTAAAGTTTAAAAATTTAAACCTCTTGGTGCCATCGCTTAGAATTGCTTTTTGCATTACTTATTAACTTAATTTTACCATAGTAATCAAGAGCTATCCCAAATGGAATATCAGCCAAGGTGGTTAGTTGGGTTTAAACTAGGAAAGGAAGGTTTGGGTGTAAGCTGTGAGAATGGCTTGTGTTTGGTTCACTGTAGCTTTCTGGTCTCTGCACTCCAAGGCAAGATCTCTAACCACCCAAACCCAATGTGTAAAGTGAGCTGTTGGCTTGGCTTGGCATCTTACCTTGATTATGTGTTCCTGTTACAGGGAGAACAGATCCCATTCCGATCGTTGTCAAGTATGATGTCATGGGCATGGGCCGCATGGAAATGGAGGTAAATTGATCTCATTAACTCATGAGTTTTATGGGATATTTAAAATTGATATTAATTCCAAATTCAGATGCCAGTGCAAGAATACATTTATCAGATGAGATGTAGTCTAATATTTTTCTTTAAACAACTAAAAATATATTTTACATTCTCATTTAGTGCTACTTTTGAGGCAAATAGGTTGTAAATAATGCCCCTGTTTTAACTGGGGCATAAAGAAGTTGAGTGGCTTGCCCAGGGTTATACAGCAAGGCAAGATCAGACTTAGACCCAGGCCCTGGTGCTTGTTTTGGTAGGCAGTGTTGCTCAACTCTTAAAATATTTGCTGTGGTAGAAGCTTTGCCCTTGTAGAATTGTGTTGTGTCCAGCTGTCACCTGTGATACCTGCTTTTCATTGCCTAAAATATTTTCTCTTTACTCTTAATTCTTTGGCAATGAACAATGAAGGTGAGGTCTGTTATCCACAAATGTGCCTTTTAGGAACTACCAACATGAAAGGATTAATGAACTATTTTGCATGCTATTTTCTCTGGGGTGACAATAAAGCCAGCAATAGCTGAGCAAAATAGAAAGTTTTTTTTGTTTATGAACAATACTGTAGTTGTGTAAATAACTTTTTCATCACTAATCTTGGGGTACTTTAGGAATTAAGACTAATTACATCAATTTTTGTCAAGCTTGATTATGCTGAAGATGCTACCGAGCGGCGCCGTGTCCTAGAAGTGGAAAAAGAAGACACAGAAGAGCTGAGACAAAAGTACAAGGTACTTAAATGAAGCCATTCTTGTGTGGGGGATGCTCACACTGAAGACGAGATACTCATTTTTGTTGCAAAATATCTCCACTGATGACAGCGTTTGTTTCACATTTGGTGGTGATTAGTAGTAGATCTCAGGTTTCTGTTACATTCTTATTTATTGCTTCTGTAAAAACTGTGAAGAAAATAAAACCTACCTCATAAGTCTGTTGGGAAGGTTACATGAGTGTTTGAAAAAACCTGGTGTATAGTAGGTAATCAAGTAGTAAAAATTATTAGTCAAGAGTCCTTTGAGAGCTTGATAGCAATTGATAAAGCTTTGCTTTTTGTTTTTTTTTAATGGATGAGGTATTTTAAGAATAACAAATTGAGATCTTTTTTGGTTCATTGTTAATTAAATTCAGTTCTAAAGCAGAGATTCATCTTGTCCTATGCAAGTATCAAGTTGAATTTACTCTTTTAGTATTTTCCTTTCTAAAGAGGCTAGTTATCGAAAACTGTAGTTTAGAACATGTTGTAAGTTAGCTTTCAAAAAGGCTGCCAAGGAACATGCCTTTCAAGATGTTATAGTGTGCCTAATCTCTACCATAAAATAGGTAAATTTGAAAATAAGAAACAGGCATGATTATCATATAGAAACTGATTTTGGTCACAATACTTAAGCTGGGAAAAGAGAAAAGGGATTTATTTTTTAAAATCTGTTCTATCATAAAAAGGAGGAGGAGAAGAGAAGCCATAGCCTATCAACTGGGTGAGTTGCCCAGAGATCTATAGGGGCCTTATGAAGTCTCACAAGTGCTTTGAACTTCTTATGAATTTAGTCTAGGTATCTTGAATTTCCTAAATTCGTGAGGAAGGGGGAAAGGAATGGTGCACCAACCTGGGCAATTAAGAATCAGTTGTCAGTCTTGGAAATCAAGGATTTGTTGTTTTCTTTTGTTGTTAAGATATATAAAAATTGGGTATATAGTAAATTAAAGTAACTGTCTAAAGACTTGAAGATGTTTGCTTCTGTTTTGAATTTTTAGTGCTGTCTGGATCATTTTTAAGTGATCATAGATTCTGCCAAGGGAGTGTAAATCTAGAGTTGGCTTTATTTATTTTAAGATTCTAAATGATTGTAAGTGAAGAAAAAGGCATTTTCCACGACTCTTTGTTATACATACCCCAAGCAGCACTGGAAAGAAATTTTTGGAAGTAGCAGCTGTGGGAGGTAATTTATTTCTTTAATACAGTTAGTAGTTAAATGCCCTTCTCCTTCCTCCTCCACATTATATTTGGTGAGTATCTGAGCCTCCTTGTAGTTTTAGGGGACTTTTTTTCCCTGCCTTTAAATACTGAATTTGAAATATATATTTAATATGGTGTCTTTAGTTATTCAAAGTCTCATCCCAACACAATTATTTTATTGCTTAATTCAATCTGTGGTTGCTAACTGTGACAGCATTATTTGCCATTCATTCATTGGATCTCAGAGTTTATTTTAGGTCATTCAGCAACTTGAAACAGTCGTCCCAGGTTCTATTATCAAATATCCTTCTTTTTGCACTAGTGAACCAGGGCATTTGCAAAAATGTTTGGTTTGGTCACAAGTTGCATTTTACCTTTTTTTAAGGCATGGATTAGGTAGGAAAGAGGGATGTGTTTTCTAAAGCACAAATAAATGGTAAATTTATTTTTTCAGTTCCTTTTCTAATAGCACCATCATTTTTAGTGAGTACCTTTAAGATTCAAGTGACAAAGTTTATATGAGTTTTGAAAACAATAATTTTTTTAAGGTTTACAGTTGAAAATCCTTAAACCATTAAAATATTTTGCCCAGTCATCTGAAAACAACTAAAAATGCTAGACTAAAATAAAAACTTCTTAAAAACATATAAGAGTGGGCAAGATAGGAAGAACTTAGTAGGCCAAAATCTAGTGAGATAATTTGAACAGTGAAATCATTTTTTCACTGAGAACATGGCATTTTCCGAACCTGGCAAACTCGAGCTTTTAGTTTTCAAAGCCTCAGGGGGGATGATGTAGAAAAAAGACTAGAGCTCTGTCCATGTAAAGAATATAATAGGCACTCCTTATAAAGCTGGGACCCCAAAGGGCTATGGTCTTATTTTAAGGGTATACCACAAGTTAACTTGCCTTACCTCCATTTTCCTGCAGAAGGACTAGTAGGAAAATAATATTCCTAAGCAGAATAGTGGTCACAGAGCAGCTTTTGTTTGTCTGAGACTTTATTACCACAAAGTAGTCCTCACTTTGGATTTGAGATCCAGATTCACTGGATAGTTCAGAAAACCTCAAGTTGGGATTTAGTTTAAAGTGATCCCAGACTGGTAATTTTCCCAGGTGCTTGATAGAAACAAATGGAATTGTAAAAGGGAAGTTAAGAAACATGGAATATAGAATGAAAAGTTCTAATATATAGAGTGAAATTCTAAAAGAAAGGGAAAGAATGAGGCAGAAGTAGTATTTGAAGAGATAATGGCTAGAATTTTTCAGCACTTAGGAAAGATACCAAATTAGTGATGTGAGAAGCCCAAAGAATCCAAAACCAGATAAATAAAGAGAAATCCAGGCTGGGTGACGTGGCTCATACCTGTAATCCCAGCACTCTGGGAGGCTGAGGCGGGAGGATTGCTTGTGCCTAGGAGTTGAAGACCAGCCTGGGTAACATAGCGAGACCCAATCTCTATAAAAAATAAAGAAAATTAGCCAAGTATGGTAGCTCGTTCCTGTAGTCCCAAATCCTTGCGGGGCTGAGGTGGGAGGATCACTTGAGCCCAGGAGTTGGAGGCTGCAGTGAGCTAAGATCGCACCACCACACTCTAGGCTGGGCAACAGAGCCAAGACCCTGTCTCATTTAAAAATGATAAAAAAAAAAGAAATCTAAATGTTGACACATCCTTTTGAAACTACAGGACACTAAAGTCACAGAGATCTTAAAAGAGGTCTAGTGAAAACATGATTTTCTCTAAAGGAATAGCAGACTGATTACTTCTCAAAAGTTGTCCTCTCAGAAGCCAGAAGATAGTGGAATGATGTAGGCAGAGAAAGTATCTGCCAACCTAGAATTATATACCAATTGAATTATATACCAAAAGAATGAGGGTGAAATAAAAGTATTTTTAGACAAACAAAAGCTATGAAAATCCACTAGATTCAGTGAGACCTGATAAAGGATGTACTTCAGAAGGAAAGTGATCCCAGGAAGAAGGTTTGAGATATGAGAATGAATGATGAATACAGAAAATGGTAAGTAATTAGGTAAATGTAAAATAAGTGTTATATAAGAAATAATTCTTGTGGGGTTAAAAAAACCCAAGAATTAAAATTCATGAAAGCAGTAACATGAGTTTGGAAGTGAATAAATGGAGTAAGGTCCTTGTGTTGTAAGGTCCTTATCTCTAGGAATAGGATAAAGGAATTAAATTAGGATTGTCTGAAAGAAGAAATGAGAGAAAAGGAAATTTATTAAACTTAGGATAATTAAAAGCATAAAATAAGGTGATAGTAACCCAAACATATCAGTAATTATATTAAATGTGAATAGACTAACTCACTGGTTCTCAAACTTGTATGTACATTACAATCACTTGGAGATGTTTAAAAATCGCAAAGCCTAGACTATACCCTGGACCAATTAAGTTACAATTTCCAGTGGTAGGACACAAGCATTAGTATTTTTTCAAATTTCCCAGGTGATTCCCATTTGCAGACAAGTTTGGAAACCATTTCACTAAATAAATCCTCCAGTAAAAAAAAGACAAAGATTGTTAAACTGAATTAAAAAAAAGAATCCAACTCTGTGCTGTTTACCAGAGATGTACCTAAAACATAAGTTTACAGAGAGGCTGAAAATATAAGGGTTGGAAGATATATACCAGGCAAATCTAAACAAAGCTGGTTGTAGCTATCATCAGATAAAATAGACATTAAGGTATATAGTTTATCACTAGAGTTTGCTTTACCACTAAGGTAAACACTATTACGTTTGTGTGCACTTAATAGCATTGCCTCAAAATATATAAATCAAAAACTGACAGAACTATAAGGAGAAATGTTATATCCACCATCATATTAGGACATTTTAACATACCCCTCTCAGTAATTGATGGAAGAAGCAGAGAAAAAAAATTAGCAAGGAGATTTAGAAGATTTGAACAACACAATTAACAAATTTTACCTAGTGGTTATATAGAACTGTGTACCCAGTCACTCTGAAGATAAGAAATTTCAAACGTGTAGAACATTTATTTAAACAAAATTTTATTTGGTTATATCTGGGGTCATAAACCAAGTATCAACAAATTTCAAAGAACTAATACCAAGTAACCAAGCTGTAAAGCAATCAATTTTTTAAAAGTAATAAGAAAAACCTTGTATTTGGAAATTAAGACACATTTTTACATAGTTCATCGGTCAAAGAAACAGTGATAATTGGAAAGAATTTTAGACTGAAAGATAAAAATACTAGATGTAGGATAATCTAAAGCAGTATGATAATTGATAGCAAATATATATCCTTGATGCTTATATTAGGAGAAAAGAAAGTTTGGAAATAAATGAAGTAAACATTCCTTTCACGAAGTTAGAAACAGAGTAGCAAAATAAACCCAAAGAATGTAAAAAGAAAGAATAAAGAACAGAAATGAATGAAACAGAAAACAAATTATAAAGCTAAAAGTTAGTTTTTTGACATACTTGTGATATTAAGAGGGAAAAAAACATAGAAAACCAATATCAATAACAAAAAAAGAAGATATAATTGCAGATATAGCAAGCACTAAAAGATCAAATAAAAATATTAATAACTTTATGCCATTAAATGCAAAACTTACATTTAAGTGGACAAATTCCTAAAAAAAAACTTGCTAAAATAGATTCAAGAGAAAATAGAAAACCTGAATAATTCTATAACTATTATATAAATTGAATCTGCAACTTAAAAAAAAAATCTTTCCATAAAGCCCAAATAATAGAACCAGTGAGTTCTATCAAAATTCACAGAAGAAATAACTTTAATCTTAACCAACAATTTCTAATCTTCCAGAGAATTGAAAAAGAAAAATTGTCTCATTTAATGAGAGACTAGTATAACCTTGATGCTAAAACCTAAGAAGGACAGTATGAGAAGGATAATTATGTGCCACTGTCATTCCTAACACAGTTGCAAATCTTAAAACACTAACAATATCTGTAAGATACACCATGACCAAGTTATCCCACAAATGCAAGATTGATTTAGTGATAGAAATCAATTTATACAATCAACCACATTAAGAGATTAAAGGGAAAAAATTTTATATGATGATCTCAGTAGATGTCCCCAAAAAAGTATTTTATAAAATTCCACATCTATTCATGATGAAAGCTTTCCCAACTTGAAGAAGAACCATATCCAGATAGAATGTCTATAAAAACCATATAGGAGGTGTCATACTTAACATTGAAATGTTGAAAGCTTTCCCTTTGAGATGGGGTGACATAGCAAAGATGCCTGCTGTCACTGTTCCTGTTAAAACAGTCCTGGAGGTCCAAAGTGGCACAGTAAGGTAGACAAGCAGGAACAAATAAATAAGTAAAGATATAATTGATGAAAGGAAGAAACAAAATTATTATTGTTTGTAGTTATGATTATACACATAGAATTCTACAGATAAATTCAAATTAATAACAGTTTATCAGGACGATGGATAAAAAAATTGTAAATTTATATTGTTGTATATGTATATTAACAACAAAGAGAAAATGAAGCTTACCAAAATGTTGCCATTTGTAATAGCATAAAAATATATGAAGCACCTAGGAATAGATTTAATGAGATGTGGAAGACTTAAGGCAAAAATTCGAAGATATTATTGAAAGTCATTAAAGTACAATTGAATAACAAGTGAGATTTTTGAAAAATGATTTGTTCCTGAATTAGCAGACTCAGTATTATAAAAATGTCTGTTTTCCCCAAATTTTTCTTTATGTTCAGTGCAATCCCATCAAAATCTCAACAGGATTTTGTGTGGAATTTCACAAGCTCATTTTAAAACTTATGTGGAACCGAAATGGGCCAAGAATAGTTAAGCCAGTCTTAAAGAACTGTATAAGATAGAAGGACTTTGCTCTGCCAGCTGTCAGAATTCTTGCTGGGCACGGTTGCTTGTGCCTGTAATGCCAGCTACCTCAGGAGGCTAAGACGGGAAGATTGCTTGAGCCCAGGAGTTTGAGGCTGCAGTAAGCTATGATCATGCCACTGCACTCTAGCCTGGGTGACAGAGGAAGACCTCGTCTCTTAAAAAAAAAAATCATGTAAAGCTATGGTTATTAAGACAATGGGGATCTTGGCATAGGCATAGACCAATGAACTAGAAAAGAGAGCCCAGGCACATACCTTTATACATTTGGCCACTCAGTAGGACAAAGATGGTATTGTATGCAGATACATGGGGGAAAGAATGAACATTCCAATAAAAGATTCTGAGATAATTGGTTATTCATATGGAAAATAATGGATTTGAACCCCCTGCCTCACACCATACAATAATCAGTTGCAGTTGGATTAAAGATTTAAATGTAAAAGGAAAAAACACAAAGCTTTTAGAAGATAGTTTAGAGGATTCTCTCTACTAGCTGTGCCTGACTTACCATTTACTTATTTTTCATTTCAGTGATATTTTTCCAAACATTTTATTATGAAAATTGTCAAATACAGAAAAGTTGAAAGAACTATACAGTGAATACCCATATACTACCATCTATATTCTACAATTACATTTATAAATATTCTTTTATTACCTATCAAGGACTTTTAAAAATAGCTTTATTGGCTAGGCATGGTGGCTCACACCTGTAATCCTAGCACTCTGGGAGGCTGAGGCGGGAGGATTGCTTGAGGTCAGGAGTTCGAAACCAACCTGAGCAAGAGTGAGACCCCGTCTGCACTAAAAATAGAAAAAATTAGCCAGGTGTGGTGGTGGGTGCCTGTAGTCCCAGCTACTCGGGAGGCTGAGGCAAGGAGGATCGCTTGAGCCCAGGAGTTTGAGGTTGCATTGAGCTGTAATGATGCCACTGCACTATAGCCCAGGTGACAGAGCAAGGCCCTTTCTCCAAAAAAAAAAAAAAAAAAAAAAAAAAAAAAAAAAAAAATCCCTCCTTATCCACAGGGGATATATACTCTAAGACCCCGAGTGGATGCCTGAAACCACAGATAGTGCCAAACCCTATCTGTGCTGTTTTTTCCTATACATACAATACCTATGATAAAATTTAATTTATAAATTAGGCACAGTAAGAGATTAACAATAATAACTAATAATAGAATAGAAAAATTATAATAATATACTTTAATAAAAGTTATATGAATGTGTCCCCTCACATACACCAATATCTTATTGTACTATACTCACCTATTTTCAGACCATGGTTGACCATGGGTAACTGAAACAAGTAAAGCAAAATTGTGGATAAGGGGATACTACTGTGTTCTTAAAATTTCTCTGATTCTTTTTTCTAATTTGCCTGGTTTTTTGTTTTTTTCAATAATGCCCTGCTTTTGCTTTTTGTTAAGTATTCCTGCCTTTTTTCTTTTTGTTTTCTCTTTTTATTTTTTTATTCAAAAATTCATTTTTACCAGCCTTTTTTCTTTTTGAACATTCTAAATGTTCTTATTGTATAATTTTTTTCAAATCTAATATTATCTGTAGTACTTGATATAGTCTGTTGCTTCTGACTTTCTCACAGTGGTTTTGTCTCCTTGTGTGGTTTGCAATTTTTGATTATTGTCTCATTCTCTGTGGGAGTTCCCTATATCCTGGATTTTAGAGGGAATCCTTAGGAGTCAGTTCCATATGTACCTTGCCTAGAGCCTTGGGTCTTTCACTGAATATGGACTGGTTTTAGAATGTTGATACCTGAGCCAGGGCTTCCTGCTGTGAATGGAAAGTGTAAATTATTTAGCTCCACAAGTGACTCTGGTGTGAAATTCTAACTTCTTATACATGACTCTTTTCGTTCATACCCTGGTACATTATATGGCAAATTTCTTAATGCTTTCAAGGAGCAGAGGATGATGATATAGTATAGTTTTTCTAGTCCCCATTTCAAGGGAGGGGTCAACCTTTCATATATCTGAGCTTTTTGCAGGGAGAGCTTAGGTAGCTTTCTCCCACACAAGGTCCTGAGGCCTTATCTTTAGGCACCTAGGGATTACCCTTCCTTATTTTTTAACTCAGCTGTGTAATAAATTTTTGTGTGTTTTATTTTATCCAGAATTAAAATATGATGAAATCTTCTTTCTCCCCGACTTTTTCCTTCTCCATTTTCTTCTCCTTACCCCTCTCTTTATTCGCTTTTCTTTTATACTGACTTTAGCAGTTTTCACTAAACTACTTTATTTAAGTCCACCAAACACTTCTATTTGCTAAATCCAATAGAACTTTAAAATATTTTTTTATTATATATTCTGTTTCTTGGCAGCATTCAATACAGTTGACCACTCCTTTCTCTTTAAAATATTTTCTTTTCTCTTGGTTTTAAAGATTTTATACTTTCCTAGATTGCTGCTGCTTATCTCTTGCTGCTTCTGTGTAGATTCCTTTGTTGGCTCCTTCTGCCTAAACATTAGATGTTAAAATTCCTCAGGTTCAGGTCTGGCCCCTCTTATTCTGTCTACACTCTGTCTCTAGGCACAGGAATGGTCATGACACCATGTTTCATCATCTTTTGTGTAGTTGATTTTAATCCTTTAGGTCTTAGCTTAAATATTACCTCATTAGAAACCTTTCCTGGTCACTCAATTTAAATAATTCTCCACTCTGCCTTATTCTCTGGTAACACGCTCTTTTATCATTTGTAATTATAAGTTTTTGTTTGTTCACTTATTTATAGTCTGCATACTGTACTGATCAGAAAGGGCCTTGAAGAGAGAGACTGTGTTTATTTGCCTGTCAATATATATCCTGCATCCAGCACACTGCCTGGCACATAAGAACTCAATAAATATTAGTTGAATAGATAAATTCTTTGAAATAATGGGAAAAGCCACATTTACTTTGAGTACTGTCTGAAATAAAAACTTTTTAAAGAATACATTATTAAAAGAAATATTATTTAAAGAAAAATAATAAGGCTTTTAAGTAAAAGTCATACCATCAAGTGAGTAATAAATAAATGAAATACCTCAGTCATACACAGCCTCATAAGATTATACATTATATTTTGAGGCTGTTTCTCCCTTCTAATATAATGAAATCATTTCTCATTTAAATTTTTTTTAAGAGACAGGATCTTGCTCTGTTGCCCAGGCTGGAGTGCAGTGGCGCAACCATAGCTCATGCAGCCTTGAACTCCTGGGCTCAAGTAATCCTCCTGCCTCAGCCTCCCAAGACTGCCACCATGCCCAGCTACTTATTTTATTTTTTGTAGGGACAAGGTCTTGCCATGTTTCCTAGGCTGGTCTTGAACTCCTGGCCTCTAGTGATCCTCCCACCTTGGCTTCCCAAAAGTGCTGGGATTATAGGCGTGAGCCACTGCGCCCAGCCTCATTTGAAATGTTTGAGGTAGCTAGAGTAAGAATTGTTTTACTGATCCAAATATTTACTCAGAAACCTTGTCAACCCTGAACTATACTATTTCTGGAATCTTAAATGTCCTATTATCTGACCACAACTTTTTTCCTTCCTGCTGTCACTCCTTTATTTCATTATATTTTTTCTTCAACTTCACATGACCTTGAAGCCTTGATTTTAGTGACTTAACCCCTCCTTAATAATGTACTTCTTCTCCACTCGAACACCACAGACACATTTTTACCTCTCAGCACTTTGATCCCAATTCCATCCCTCCCAATTTTTCTGTCATACCTACTCACCAAAAGCTTATCCTCAGGCAGAACAAAATGCGGTACTTGCATTCTTCATTTCTACTCCCTTTCTGCCAACCTTATTGGACCCTGAGAACTTCCAATTAATCCTCTCATGTCATCTTCGGCTTAGTACCCTCAACTGTCATTCATTTTTTTTGTTTGTTTGTTTAAGAGGCAGGGACTCACTTTGTCGCCCAGGCTGGAGTGCAGTGGTGTGATCATAGCTCACTGCAGCCTCAAACTCCTGGACTGGCAGCGATCTTTCTGTCTCAGCCTTCTGAGTAGCTGAGACTACAGGTGTGAGCCACCATGCCTGACTAATCAGTTGTTATTCTTAAACATTGGTTATCAGCCTTCATCTTAATTCTTCTTCAACCACTCTAGTCCTACCTACACCTTCCCTTACTCCTAATACAAAACTTAACAAAGAGGCCAGATGCGGTGGCTCACACCTGTAATCCGAGCACTTTGGAAGGCTGAGGCAGGAGGATTGCTTGAGCCCAGGAGTTTGAGACCAGCCTGGGCAACGTGGCAAGACCCTGTCTCTACAAAAAATTTCAAAATTAGCCAGGCACGGTGGTGAGATTGCTTGAGCCCAGGAGTTCGAGGTTGCAGTGAGCTAAGGTGGTGTCACTGCATTCTAGCCCAGGTGACAGAAAGAGACCCTATCTCAAAAAAATAAAGAAAAAGAAAACTTCACAAAGAATTTGGAGCATCAGGTAGGAGTGCCTTCATCTACTTGCAATATCCTCCATCAAACTTGTGTCCATCTACTCCCATCCTCAAATATTTCTCTCTTGTTCACTGTCAAGTGATAATTTTGTACCTACATCTGAATTCTGTATCCTAGATCTCCCTGTCTTACCAAGGACCTCCCACTTGTTTCTTATATTGGCTACCTCTGTCTCTATTAATTCTTTTCCTATAACCAGTAAACATGGTCAAACATTTGTTGGGGGGACCCTAAAACTTGAACAAACAAAACCAAAAAACACTCAAATGACTCACCCTGTAGCTACCATCTTCTCTTTTTACTTATTTTTAGAACCAAAATTCTAAGAGTAGTCTCTACACTGACTGCCTCCTTTTCATCACTCTCCATTCTTTTATTTTTTAATTTTCATTTTTATCAGTTATACTTGTATGTAATCTTAAAGCCAAATATCTCTACCAGACTTTTAACAGAAAAAACTGCAGTCCAATTTGACACTCTTTTTATTTTATTAAATATTGATGAGATATTTTAAAAACATGTGTAAGATATAAAGAAAAACTACAAACATTTATGTATCTTCCACTCAGCTTAAGAAAAAAAGCACTATCAATAACTTTATGATCACATCCTATTTCTTCCTCCTTTAGAGGTAAGCACTATCCTGAATTTTGTGTTTTTCATTCCCTTGCTTTTTTTTTTAGGTAGTTTTTTGTTGTTGAGATAAAATTCACACAACATAAAACTTACCACTTTAATCATTTTATAATACAATTCAGTGATTTTTAGCATACTTACAGTGGTGTACAATCATGACCACTAATTGCAGCACATTTACATCACCCCAAAAAGAAACTCTGTACCTTTTAGCAGTCATTCTTCTTTTTTCCCTTCCCCGTTCCCCTGGCAACCACTAATCTACTTTCTATCTCTGTAGACTTGCCTGTTCTGGATACTTCATATAAATTAAATCATACAATATATGGCTTTTTGTATCTGATTTCTTTCACCTAGCACAATGTTTTCAAGGTTCTTCCATGTTATGTAGCACTATCAGTACTTCATTTTTTTTATGGCCGAATAATATTACATTGTATCCATATATGACATTTTGTTCATCCATTCATTAGTTGAGTGACTTTTGGGTTCCACTTTTTGGCTATTATGAATTATGGTGCTGTGAATGTTCTTGTACAAATAAATTTTTTAATTCTCTTGAGTATATACCTAAGTAGAATTGCTGCTCAAATGGTAACTCCATGTGTTAACTTTTTGAGGAACTGCCAGACTCTTTTCCAAAGGGCCTACACCATTTTACATTCCCACTAGCAGTGTATGAGTGTTTCATTTTCTCCATATCCTCATCAACATTTTTGGCTATCTTTTTTATTCTAGCCATCCTAGTGGGTATGAAGTGGTAACTCAGTGTGGTTTTGATTTGTATTTTCCTATTTACTTATGATGTTGAACATCTTTTCATGTGTTTATTGCCAGTTCTGTATCTTCTTTGGAGAAATGTCTATTTAGATCTTTTGCCATTTTTTAATTGGGTTGTCTTTATATTGTTGAATTGTAAGAGTTCTGTGTGTATTCTGGACACTAGACCCTTGTCAGATACATAACTTGCAAATATCTTCTCTCATTCTGTGGTTGTCTTTCCACCTTCTTGATAATGTGCATAAAGTTTTAAAATTTCAGGAAGTCCATTTTATCTGTTTCTTTTGTTGTGTTTTTGATATCATATTTAAGAACTTGTTGCTTAATCTAAGGTCACGAAGATTTATACCTGTGTTTCCTTCTAAGGCTTTTATAGTTTTAGCTCTTATACTTAGGTTTTTGATCCATTTTGAGTTAATTTTTGTATGTCATATGAGATAGGGGTCCAAATTCGTCATTTTGCATGTGGCTACCCAGTTATCCCAGCACCATTTAGCAAAAAGACTGCAGCATTAGCCAGGCATGGTGGCTCATGCCTGCTGTAGTCTGAGCTACTCTGGAAGCTGAGGTGGGAGCATCTCTTGAGTCCAGGAGTTCGAGGTTGCAGTGAACTGTGATGAGGCCACTGTACTCCAGCCTGGGCAACAGAGTGAGCTTATATTTTTGTTGTAGTAGTTACCTTTATAATAAAATTACCCATGTTCTCTGTTTCTTTTAGATAGTACTCATTATTTCTATACTATAAACAATGAAAAGTTAGCCTGTTTTCACTTTTTTTTTTTTTTTTTTTTCTTTTAAGAGACAGGTTCTTGCTCTGTTGTACAGGCTGGAGTACAGTGGTGTGATCATAGCCCAATGCAGCCTCCACCCCTGGGCTCAGGCAGTCCTCCTGCCTCAGCCCCCCAAGTAGCTAGGACTATAGACTTACGCCACCATGCCCAGCTAATTTTTTTTATTTTTGGTGGAGAAGAAGTCTCCCTGTGTTGCCCAGACTGATCTTGAACTCTTGGGTTCAAGTGATCCTCCCACTTTGGCCTCCCAAAGTGTTAGGATTATAGGCATGAGCTACTGCACCGGGTCTGTTTTCTCTTCTTTACTCTCCCTTTTCTTTTTATCTACCATCTAATACCTCAGTTATAGGAGTAAATACATACAAAGCAGTCTGCCAGTCCTTTTGCCAAGTTTTTTCCTATCGTTTTTGCAGTTTGTACCCTATGAACTTCTTTTAAAAGGGTTATGCAAACAATATTTCTGGAATTATTTTAATAGGTTAAAGATATACCTAATCTCACATACATTTATATATAATTTTAAACCTATAAAAATAATTCAAGCAATTACATTTATGTCAGCATATGTACATGTTTATATGTATATGCCCATATATCTTCATAAATACATGGGTGTGTCCCATACATTTGAAAGACACATGTAAAATCCTTTGTTAATACTTTTTTAAAAAAATACCTTATTTTTACTGTAAATACTTTCTTTCCTTAGATATCTTGTAGCGTTTATTGTAGCACTGCCTTCTGGAATTGACTGTGTGTGTGTATTACTGAAGAAATCAAAGGCTGGCCTGATTCCTCCCCTCCCTTGATTGTTTTTGTGTAGCTGCTCAAAGGAATCTGTCTTTAAGGTTCGATAACTTTGCCACACTATTGATTGTCACCAACTGTTCTCGGACCATTTTCATTTGCACACAAGTGCCCTTTCAACATGTAGATCAAGGAATGAGTTGCCTTTTTTTTGCCTGTGTATTTGAATGGATCTTTCTTTAGTGGATATTTTTTCATAGCCTTTTCTTAGATCTGCCATGATTACTTTTCTCTATACATATTCTTTGTACTACACATGCATTTCCCCATCCCCCCAACCCAAGTTCATCCCTCTGCTCGTCCCAGATCTCAGTTGTTCTTGATGAGTGCAGGAGATGTAGCTGTATCACTTCAGATGAGCCCTTTATCTACAGGATGTATGTTTTTGCTGTTTTCTGAAATCTGCCACTGTTGGCTTTTTTCCCACTGCTTACTTTGCCTTGAATGGCTTTTGCTACATTTCCCTAATACAGGTTCTATAAAGAGTTAACTTCCCTTGTGCTTTTTTTTCATTCTCTAGATCTGCGGTCACCAACCCCTGGACTGCGTACTGGTACTGGTCTGTACTGGTACTGGTCCGTGTCCTGTTGGGAATAGGCCGCACAGCAGGAAGTGAGCGGTGGTGAGAGAAGGAAGCTTCATCTGTATTTACAGCCACTCCCCATCACTGGCATCACTGCATAAGCTCTGCCTCCTGTCAGATCAGTGGCGACATTAGATTCTGATAGGATCACAAACCCTATTGCATTCGAGGGCTCTTGGTTGCGCGCTCCTTATGAGAATCTAATGCCTGATAATCTGAGGTGGAGCTGAGGTGGTGATGCTAGCACTGTGGTGTGGATGCAAATACAGATTATCATTAGCAGAGAGGTTTGACTGCACACTAAATGTAATGCGCTTGAGTCATCCTGAAAGCATACCTCCCCGTCCATGGAAAAATTGTCTTCCATGAAACCGGTCAAAAAGGTTGGGGGCCACTGCTCTAGATCATATCTGTTGCTTAGTTCATCTGAAAATGCAGCTCATGGGTTTTTTTCATTCATTATTTTGTTTTTATATGATACCCAAGAAGAAAATAAAAGTTGTTTTCCTATGCTGCTACATTCATACCAGGAACCCCTAGTATTGTTTTAAGTAAATTTTCTGTTAGTTGCTGATGTACGGAAGTATATTGATTTTTGTATCCAGCAACCTTTCATTACTAATATGAATAAGAGTTTATTATCTGAAGAGTCTGTTGGATTTTCTACATTTACAATTATATTATCCATAAATATGACATTTCATCGTCATCCTTTCCAACTCTTATACCTTTTATTTCCTTCTCCTCCTCGTTTTTTTTGAGACAGGGTCTTGTTCTGTCACCCAGCCTGGAGTGCAGTGGCGTCATCATACCTCACAAACTCCTGGGCTCCAGCTATCCTCCTGTCTTAGCCTCACCAGTACCTGGGACTACAGGTGCATGCCACCACGCTTAGCTAATTTTTTCTATTTTTTGTAGAGATGGGGTCTTGCTCTTGCTCAGGCTGGTCTTGAATTCCTGGCCTCCACTGATACTCCCACCTCGGCCTCCCAGAGTGCTAAGATTACAGGTGTGAGCCACCGCACCTGGCCTTCTTGTATTAATATCTTTTTTAATGAATGGATGATAAATCTTAGCAGACTGCTTTTTCTGTATCTGCCCAGATGTTGATAGAATTTTCTCCTTTAGTTTATGTGGTAAATTATACTAATGGATTTTGTAATGTTACATCAACCTTGCATCTATGAGATAAGACCACCTTAAACATTGATATATTATCTGTTTTACACGTTACTAGATTTATATTACTAATATTTTGTTTAGGATTTGAATCTATGTACAGGAGTGAGAATGGCTTGCCATTTCCTGCCTTGTAGTATTCTTGCCAGGTTTTGATACCAAGGTTGCACTGGCCTCATAAAATGAGTTGGGCATTATTTGTTTGTGGATTTTTTTTGTTGTTTTGTTTTTTTGAGACAGGGTCTTGCTCTGTCACGCAGGCTAGAGTGGAGTGGCATCATCATAGCTCACTGCAACCTCCAACTCCTGGGCTCAAGCAATTCTCCCGCCTCAGCCTCCCAAGTAGCTAGAACTACAGGCGTGTGCCACCACACCTGGCTAATTTTTTCCATTTTTTTGTAGAGACAGGGTCTCACTATGTTGCTCAGGCTGGTCTCAAACTCCTGGCCTCAAGCAGTCCTCCTGCCTCGGCTTCCCAAAGTGTTGGGATTACAGGCATGATGCGCCGCTATTTCTTACCTTTTTCAACTCTATAATAATTTGGGCAAACTTGGAATTATTTCTTCTTGAAGTCCTTTAAAATTGCCTCAGCCTGGTATTTTTTTGTTGTTGGACTTTTTTTTTTTTTGGCTTGCTTACCCTCAGATGCATGAAATTGCATTAATCTTGGTTTTTCAAATATTGTTATCAGTTTATAAGCTTGCAAATTTATTGACATGAAATTGTACATAGTTTCATCATCTCTTACATTAATCTCTGCACCATTCTAACTCTATTTTTATTTCTAAAAGTTTTTGCATCTTTTTTCTCTTGATCAGTGTTACCAGAGGTTTGTCAGTTTTATTGGTATTTTCAAAGAACCGGCTTTTTTTTTGTTTTCCACTCAAGGGTAGCCTTGAAAAAGAACCAACTTTTGATTTTGTTGAGTCTGTCTTTTGAATTTTTTTCCATTAATTTATGCTGCTTTACTGTACTATTTGTTTTCTGTGCATTTTCTAATTTCTTAAGTTACTTGCTTAGCACACTGACTTTCAGCTTTTCTTCTTTTCTATAATGTGATCATTTAAGGCTATACGTTTCCTTTAACTTTACTGTTATTTCAGCTACATCTTATAAAGTTGAGATGTGTTCTATTTTTATCATTCAGTTTTAAATATTGCTTGTTGATTATAGAATTTTTTGTAATATCCAAATGTGTGAGTTTTTTCCCCCCTATTTATTATTGATTTCTAAATTTAATTGTAGTGTGGACAGAGAATAATACTAGTTATTTGAAATGTGTTGATATGGTTAGTTTTCTTAAATATTCTATGTTTACTTGAAAAGACTATTTATCCTCTAGTTGGGTGTAGTTTTCTATGAAGCCTATTTGTTCAAGATCAATTGCATTGTTTGAGTTGGCTATATTCTTACTAAATGTTTTTTGTCTACTTAAACTATTAATTACCGAGAAAGGTATGTTAATCTCCCACTGAGGGTGGATTTTTCCTTGTAGTTTTATCATTTTTGCTTATATATTTTGAAGCTACTACAACTTTACCATTGTTAGTGGATTGAACCTCTTATTATGAAGAGAGTTTTTTACTTTAAAGTTTATTTTGTCTAATATTAAATTTTGATACCTCAGCTCTGATTTGGCTGGTGTATTTCCTAATGTATCTTTTCCCATCCATTTTAAAAAAACTATTCTGGAGTTAGCTTGTGCAGTCACGAGGGACAGGCTGCAGCTTGGTTGGCAGTGAGTAGCCTGCAGCATTTGCCCATAGGTGAGATGAGTTTACCCCTTAGTCCTGAACCTTTCCTCAGTGGATTAATAGGAAAGCCAGTGATGGTGAAACCTAAGGGGAGAATGGAGTACAAGGGTTACTAGGTATCTGTAGATGGCTGTGTGAACATGCAGCTTGCAAATACAGAAGAATACATAGATGGGGCATTGTCTGGCCATCTGGGTAAAGTTTTAATAGGGTATAATAATGTCTTCTATATCAGAGGTGTTGAAGGAGAGGAAGAAGATGGGGAAATGAGAGAATAGCATCTTTTCTGGGTTTATATATTTATATTTCTAGACAATAAAGATTTGTTTTTAAAAAAAATTATTGTGTGCTTATGTTTTAAAAATTTCTTATAATCAACATTTAATTGGATAATGTGTGGGTTTTTTCCCCCTAGCCAGTGAGTTTTCCATGTGTTTGTGGTTTTTTAACCTAGTCTTCCAATCTCTTTTTTTCCCAGTGTCCTTTTTTTTTTTTTCTTTAATGACAAGGTCTCACTGTGTTGCCCAGGCTGTCTTTTACTGCTAGCCTCAAGCAGTCCTCCCACCTCAGCCTCCTAAAGTAGTAGGATTACAGGCGTGAGCCACCACGCCTCGTTCCCCAGTATCTTAATTGGAACATTTAGTCTAAGTATAGTTAATATAATTTCTGACATATTTGGATTTAAATCTGTCATCTTCTCTTTTTGTTTTTTCCCCCCACTTCCTTTTCTCTTTATTTTTGCATTTTTTGGATTGATTGTTTTTATTTTTTTTCCTCTCCATTAAATTAAGAATAATATACTCTTAACTGTTATTTTAGTAGTTACCCTAGAAATTTACAATATATATACCTAACTTATCAAATTTTACTTTACCTTCCCCATGGGCAATATAACATCTTGGAATATTTTTTAACTACCTTCTGTCATATACTATTAATAGGTTGATTAAAAAACTGGTAATTGGGCCGGGCGCGGTGGCTTAGGCCCGTAATCCTAGCTCTCTGAGAGGCTGAGGCGGGAGGATCACTTGAGGTCGGGAGTTCGAGACCAGCCTGAGCAAGAGCAAGACCCTGTCTCTACTAAAAATAGAAAAAAAATTAGCTGGGCATGATGGCACACACCTGTAGTCCCAGCTACTTGGGAGGCTGAGGCAGGAGGATCACTTGAGCCCAGGAGTTTGAGGTTGCAGTGAGTTACGATGACACCACTGCACTCTACCCAGGCCAACAGAGTGAGACTCTGTCTCAAAAAAACAAAAAACAAAAACAAAAAAAACTGGTAATTGATTAGACATGGAAGATATAAAGGGAATAAAGATGAAAGAACGTATTGTCTAGATGGGATGAGTTTAATTTGGGGTTATCTTAAATGTGTGGTACCTGATATATATATACAATGAAGATAGCCATCAAAATATTCAACTCTGGAATATGGGGGTGTCTCAGCAAGAGATATAGGTTAGAGAGTTACTGGCATGTAGATGATTCTGAAGTCACAGGAGATGAATTAAATCACCCAGCAGGAGAGGAAAAACATAGTATCAAAGATGAAGAATTTATCTGATAAGTTCAGTGGGCTTATCAGCTGACTAGAAACAGCAGAAGATAGAATCAGTAAATTTGAAGACAAATTAATAGAAATTATCCAAACTGAAATTGAAAGAGAAAATGAAAAAAAACAGAAATCCATGGGGCAATATCAAACAATTTAATATGCATATAATTGAAGGAGAAATGGGACAGTGGGAATATTTCAAGAGATAATGGTTAATAATTTTCCAAAATTAATTAAAATGTAATTGTCAGGGTCTTTCTTTCTTTTGTGAGACATAAAATAATCTGACATTTTAAGAGTAAATGAAATACACTGGTTTAAAGTGGTCTCAGGCAGATAGTGTTCTTAAGAAGAAGCAAATTCAGACTTCTCTAGAGCAACTTAGATTTCAAAGAACTACATAAAGCTCCAAAAAAATAGGAGATTATGGTCAAAATATCACAAACCCAATTGGGAAACTAGACACCATGGGCTAGAGTTGGAAGGGGAAAAATTGATCCATTAAGATTTAAGATATTAGAATTATCAGCTTGGATACAGCATATAAAAGAAGCATATTTAATATGTTTAAAGAGAGAAAAGGGATTGAAAATATGAGTGAAGAACAAGAGACTATATAAAAACTCAGTGAATTAAACATGAAACCAGCCCTTTGAAAAGACTTGCTCTACCACTGATTTTAGACAGCCTCATGACTGTTCCTCCCTTTTTGCAGTTTTGACATAACAACTGACCAGCATTCCTTCCTAATAAGAGACCACCGACTATGGAGTGGTTCTGGCTAGTCTATGGAGGATATGTAGTGAGGGTCTTTCATGTCTTCTGCTTCACTTTTTGACATCAGAGGGCCGAAAACTCCACCCTTGGATCCTGCTAATGCCGCCATTTTTTGTACATGCAACCCATAAAGGAGCATGAAGCTCATTTTTGCGTGCACCATGTTTCTTCTTTCACAAATATTTATGACTCCTCCTACAGCTATGTATATTTGGTCACCCTGCTCGGCATAAATTACTGTTCCCTTTACCCTTCCCAGGAAGTGCTTGCTCTTGGCTTCTGCCCAAGGCTATGCTTCCCAGCCTGCAAGATGGCTGCCTACAGGCTGCAACCTCTTAGGAGGAAAAGCTCTCCTTTCCAGGGGGGGAAAAAGAAACCTCAAAGAGAAGAATTAATAGCAGATTACATAAAGCTGAATATTAAATTATAACATTTCTGAAGAAATATCCAGAACAAAGCAGAAGGTGGAGAGAAGGGAGGGTGAGAGAAAAAGAGAGAAATGGAAAATATGTGAAGGAGTTAAAAGTTAGATGACTATGTCTATACAGAGTTCCAGAAAGAAAGAATAAAACAGAGGTAATATTTGAAGAGAAGATTTCAGAATTGATGAAAGACACCAATTCACAGATTCAGGAAGCCTAATGAATTCTCAGGCAAGGTAAAATAATCTGCACATTGGCCCATCCTGGTAGAATTGCACAATGCCAGAGAAAAAGACATAATCTTAAAAGAGCTGTTGCTGTAACAAGGAAGTCAGAATACAAATGTGCTCAGAGCAAATATCCATCAACCTAGAATTGTGCAGCCAGCAAAAATATCATTAAGAACAAAGATAGTCTGGGTGCTGTGGCTCATGCCTGTAAGCCCAGCACTTTGGGAAGGTGAGATGGGAGGATCCCTTGAAGCCAGGAGTTCGAGACCAGCCTGGGCAAGGAGACCCGGTCTCTACTAAAAATTTAAAAATTAGCCTAGTGTTGTGGTCCTAGCTACACAGGAGACTGAGCCAGGAGGATCACTTGAGCCTAGGAGTTTGAGGTTGCAGTGAGCTATGATCATGCCACTGCACCTAGCCTAGTGACAGAGTGAGACCCTGTCTCAGAAAAATATTTTTTTAATTTAAAAAGCAGAACAAAGATAAAAATAGACAAACTTTTAGATAAAAAATTAATTTGCTACCAAAAGACTCTCACTAAAAGAAATTTCAAAGAAAGTACTTTGGGGAGAGGAAATGTGATTCACATTGAAAGGCCTGAGATGCAAAAAGGAATCTCTTATAATCATTTAATTGGGTTGTGTGTGGGTTTTGTTTTTTTTTTTAATCCAGTCTCTTTTTTGGAAGAGTATATCTTCCAAATCTGTATAATCACTAACTTAAAAACACTATCTTATAGAATTAAATAAAAACCACAGTAGAATTAAAATTTGCTTCTGTAGCTACCATTGCTAGAAGATAAAGCTTGGCACCTTCTTCATGCTGCTCACTTTTAAATCAAAGTCTCACGTAGGTACACCTGACAGGAAGAGGGTAGATCACATGTCACATGTCTGTACCCTACTTTCAAGGGAGCTTGGGAAAGTGAGCTTTCTGACTTCTATCTTGGGGAAACCAGCACTGATAAGGAAGAAGATCCACAAGTTGCTTGACAGCCAAACAACCTGAAACTGTCCAGGACTCTTACAGAAAATCATTGTGA
Organism: Daubentonia madagascariensis; assembly: GCA_023783475.1. Taxonomy (NCBI): domain Eukaryota; kingdom Metazoa; phylum Chordata; class Mammalia; order Primates; family Daubentoniidae; genus Daubentonia; species Daubentonia madagascariensis. Next base: position 18,826,464 of record JAKFHU010000487.1, read on the forward strand.
AGGATTGAATAGGGCAAAAATAACAATGTGCTACACATATTCACTTTTCACTGGATCACTTTAATAAGTCTGTCCAGACTAGTTCAATACTGTCACTCCAGGAAATACAACAACTTTTTCTTGCTTACTGATTAAATAGCTCATGTGAGAAAAATGGTAGAGAGGTGGTAAATAATAAAGCTGCTTTGAAACTGTCCTACAGGCACAAAACTGAATAGAAGAAAGGCTTATTTTATGAGCCTTTGAAACAAGACTTACCCTCTTTTTGAGACAGGGTCTCACTCTGTTGCCCAGGTTATAGTACATTGGCATCATAGCTTACTGTAATCTCAAACTCCTGGGCTCAAGTGATCCTCCTGCCTCAACATCCTGAGTAGCTGGGACTACAGGCTCATGCCACCATGCCTAGCTAATTTTTTATTTTTTTGTAGCGTCAGGGTCTTACTGTGTTGCTCAGGCCGGTCTCCAACTCCTGGCCTCAAGTGATCCTCCTGCCTTGGCCTCCAAAACTGTTGGGATTACAGGTGTGAGCCACCGCACCCAGCGTAAGACTGACCTGAGCTGGAAGAAACTGCTCATTGTGATAGTTATGCATCTACTCTGCTCTAAAAGTCTAGCAAGTAATCATTTAGCATTCCTCTCCCTTTTCTCATCCTTCAGTGTTACCTTAGCAAATGTATATACTCAACTTGCTTGAGGTGTCTTTTTAAAATTTTTTTTTATTTTTTATTTTAAAATTTTTTTTAGAGAGAGGGTCTTGCTCTGTCATCCAGGCTGGAGTGCAGTGGCATGATCTATTGTTTTTTTATAGAGACGGGGTTTCACACCATCGCCCAGGCTAGTGTGCAGTGGTGCGATCACAGCTCACTGCAACCTTGAATTTCTGCGCTTAAGCAGTCCTCATGCCTCAACCTCCCAAGTTATTAGGACTATAGGTGTGCACCACCATACCTAGCTAACTTTTTTATTTTTTGTAGAGACGAGGTCTTTTGTGTTGCCCTAGCTGGTCTTGAACTCCTGGCCTTAAGCTATCCTCCCACCTCAGTCTCCCAAAGTGCTGGGATTACAGTCATGAGCCACCGCACTCGGCCTGATGTCTAGTTTTTAAGTGGAACTGAGGCAAATTGGACTGCATGTTGGGTCAGTCCCACAGTTTTGAATCTCGTTAAGATCAATAGGTAACCAACATATCTGTGGGTTGGATTTCCAAGCAGTACAGTTTATTTGAAGAATGACCTTATAATATTTAACTCCATAACTGGCCACAGTCTAAAGTAATACTTTTTGCCTTAAAGTCTAAAACTTGAAATATTAATACCGGTTGAGCATCCCTTATCCAAAATGCTTGGGACCAGAGTGTTTTGGATTTCAGATTTTGGAATATTTGCATTCTAAATATTCCAATACTAATCCAAAAAGTCCAAAATCTGAAATGCTCCAATGAGCATTTTCTTTGAATATCATGTCAGTGCTCAAAAGTTTTGGGTTTTGGAGCATTTTAGATTTTGGGTTTTCAGATTAGGGATGCGCAACCTGTATAGTTACTCAGCTTTCTTTTGATTAGTACTTGCCTGGCATATCTTTTTCCATTCTGTATCTCTCATCTTTCCAATTCCTCATGTTTTAGGGGTATCTCTTTTAATCAGCATGTAGTTGGACTTTTGTTTTTCTGACAGTTTTTTAGTACATTTATATTTCTTGTGATTACTCATAAATCTGTTTCTACCATCTTCTTACTTTGTACTTTCCTGAACTGTGTGTCTTATGGTCCCATCTTACCTTTATAAAATTGAAGTTTTCTTATTCTTTCCTCCTTTACTACCTCTGATCTTTTAATAATTACTCTTGAAATTTTAATGTGTTATGCTTAATTTAACAAAATCTAAAGTTAATTCCATCCCAGCCAGTAGAAGACTCTAGAATACTTTTGACTTAAAACAGCCTCTCCTATTATACTTGCTATGTTAGCCAGCATTTTGCTTTTATCTCTTTTTCGTCCTGCAAACTAGAAGTTATAGTTTTGTTACTGTTATATTATTATTATTAACCTATATATTTATTAATTTCATTGCTCACCATTTACTTTTAGTATTTCAGACCTTTTTTCTGGCATCAGTTTTTTCTTCCCTAAAGTACATCCTTAAATCAGGGACTTTCGAGTCCACAGTAGGAAACACGTCTAATATTGCAACCACACACACACACCTGAAACAAAAGTTTTGCAAAACAATATTTACCCTTACTATGTGCAATAAACTATTTTTCTGTTCTTGTTTTTTCTCTTCCTTTTTTAATGCCTGTTACAATCTACTAAATTGGTGCCGTGATACACTAGTGAGTCACAATCTGTGGTTTCAAAAAAGTGCTTTAGAAGATTCTCAAAATATTTATGTATTTATTTTTTTAGAGACAGCATCTCACTGTCACCCAGGCTTTCATGCCATGGTGTGATCATAGCTTACTGCAGTTTGGAACTCCTGGGCTCAAGTGATCCTCTTGCCTTAGCCTCTCAAGTAGCTGGGGCTATGGGTACGTGCCACCATACCTGGCTTACTTTTTTTTTTTCTTTTTCTTTTTTTGAGACAGAGTCTTGGTCTGTCACCGCAGGTAGAATGCAGTGGGATCATCATAGCTCACTGCAACCTCAAACTCCTGGGCTCAAGCAATCCTCCTGCCTCAGCCTCCCGAGTAGCTGGGGCTACAGGCGTGCACCACAACCAATGCCTGGCTAGTTTTTCTATTTTTAGTAGAGACAGGGTATCACTCTTGCTCAGGCTGGTCTCGAACTCCTGAGCTCAAGCAATAGTCCCGCCTCGGCCTCCTGGAGAGCTAGGATTACAGGCGTGAGCCACCTTGCCCAGCCATGTTTTTTTTTTTTTTTTTTTTTAATAGAGATGGGGTCTTGCTTTGTTGCCCAGGCTAGTCTTAAACTCCTGGGCTCAAGCAGTTCTCCCAAGTTGCTGGGATTACAGGCGTGAAACACTGTGCCCATCAGAAAGTTATTTTTTATGAATCTGTGTAGTAAACTTTTTTATCTGAAATGCCTTTGTTTCATCAATTCTGAAAAATATTTTCATTTGGTATATAAGTAAAAATGTATTTTCTCTTAGCACACTGTAGATATTATTCCACTGTAGTTTGTATTGTTGCTTTTGAATCTGATGTCAGTCGGATTGTAGGTGATCTTTTTTTTTTTTTTTCTGGGTAGTTTTATGATTTTGTTGACTTTGGTCCCTTGTAGTTTCACCAGAGTGTGTTTAGGTGTATATTTTGTTTTATTTAGCTTGCGTGGTATACTTTGTACTTCCTGTGTCTGTGGAATCTTGTCTTTCATTGGTTCAGAAAAACCTCAACCTTTATATCTTCAAATATTTTTCTCTCGTCTATGCTTTATTCTATGTTTCTGGGATTCCAGTTGTACATGTATTATTCTATTCTCCATGGCTCTTAACCTCATTTTTATATTATCTGTTTCCTTCTCTGTGTGCTACAATCTGAGCAGTTTGTTTTAATCTGTCTTCTGGTTTACATCTTTTTTTAAAAAAATTGAGATACAATTTACATACCATAAAATTCAGTGGTTTTTAGTATATTCCACAAGATTGTGCAACTGTTCCTATGGTCTGATTCCAGAACATTTTTATCACCTTACTACATCTCCTTTGAGCTGTATCTAATCTGTTTTCAGGTTTTTTTGGGGGGAAGTTATTTTTTACAATTACATTTTTCAGTTGTAAAAGTCTCATTTGTTTCTTTCTGCAGTTTGCCTCATTTTTTATAGTGTTTTATGCTTGCCCGTTTTTGTAATTCCACTTTAAACAATTTATAGTTACTTTATATTCTGTAACAAACTATATCTGAGATCTTGGGGGGCTAAATTTGTTGCTTATTTCTTCTGACTCTCTGAAGATAAATCTTATGATAGATTTATTTCCTATGTGTACGGTGATATTTGATTGTAACTCGTGTTTGGTTGAACTTAATCTAGGAAAATTTTTAGGGACAAAATTGAGGATGCTTTCTGAGAGGATTTTTGGTTCCCTCTGCCAAGACACAGCTCCTAGGATCTCTTCAGCCTACTTCCGTGTTCTTTTGTTTAATGACCAATCTCAAGTTTAGCTCCCCCCTTGCTCAAACCCCAAGCCCCAGTTTTATCCATATGTCCGAAAGAGAGCCCTTGCCCTTTGGAGCTCTGATTTCAGTTTCAGATCCAGATCATAGCTGAGTTTTGTTTTGTTTTATTTTTTCTCTTCTCTCCTATCACCCCTCTTGTGGATTTTCTTTTCTTCCTATTGTTCCAGCAATACAATAAAAATTGTTTTATTGAATCTGTTAGTTTTTAGCCAAGGGTAGGAGATGGGGATGCCCGAGTATCTAGTCTACCATATTGCCAAGAGTGAAGTAAAATTAAACTCTTCTAAACATTTATTTACTTGAAGCCAACTGTTGTACAGCCATACACAAATTACCTCACCAAATTGCCATTTGTGTTTCATCCAGCTTTTGTTGGTACCACTAAATTTTATGAAAAGCCCTTTTTTCTCTTCTTAGGTAGACTGTCTTATTTTTTTAATAACATTCACTTAAAATTCTACTAAGTTCATTTTTTGTTTGTATTTTGTGGTTCTTACAGGATTATGTTGACAAAGAGAAGGCAATTGCCAAAGCCTTGGAAGACCTCAGAGCCAACTTTTACTGTGAACTCTGTGATAAGCAATATCAGAAACATCAGGAATTTGACAACCATATCAACTCCTATGATCATGCACACAAGCAGGTGAGGAATAGTTACTTGCTAACAAAGAAAAAGATACTTCATTGTTAACTTTTGAATTTTATGAATGTACCCAAAAAACTTGGTGTCTACGGTTTCTTATGTCTGCCAATCTTTATCTGAGATCATCTGACATACTTGATTTTTTTCCAGTGGCAGAAATCCTGGTATAGACACCTCCTATCTTTCCCTGCCATCCCCCCACTGTTTAACACATTAACTGTCGTGTGCATTGTATTTAACTCATGCTAGTTTTGAGCCCGGGGCCTTGTGAAGCAAAACCTGGGCAAAACCCTCCAGTTGGTTCATGAAAATCTTACTTGTTGATGTTCTTATTGTTACAATTAATATTGACAATTTAATTCTAAAAACGTGGATTAAATGAATAGAAGTCAGTAAATCTTGTTTTTCTATTTATGCTTACCTTTAAATTACACTTAAGCCTGACAAGTAAAAAAAAAGAAACACTTTACCTTTATGAACTATTTTTCAAGTTTTCACATTACTTTTTACATTACTAATTTTCAAGATTTTATGTTACTTTTTTATTAAAAAAACACAGAAAACAATAAAAAATAACAATTTTTTCATTAAATTAGAAAGGATCGTTTTGTTTTCAAAGTTTTTATTCTATTTTTGTAATGAAACACTGTGGCCCCAAGGAAAAAGTTTTTTTTCTAGTGTGGCAGTCAATGTGTTAAAGTAGAATGAAGAATTGTGTTTTATAAATCTTGTATAATGTTTTTGACTTTGAGTGATTTCTAAACTTTTATTTAATTTGGTAATTCAGCTGAGAATCACTGAGAGCTTTATTTCCATTTCTCCCCTTTTCTGAACATGTTAAAACTTTGAAGAGTTATCTCAGACTGTGGTCTTTTTCCACTTCTGTATGGAAGAGTTCATGCTTTATTGGCTACTATTTCCTATTAGTAAGTCATTATTTAGTATACCTTGGAAGGTAGATAAATCTTGAGATGGAAAATAAAATTAGATGCTGTCTTGACTTTAACATAAAACTCTGATGCTGCATGTTGAAGAGCTGAGAAATGAATTACATTTTCTTTATAGTCTTTTTTTTTTTCCTCTGTTGTCTTAGAGAAGAAATTTGTACCTAACTAGTTACTGGTATGTGAAAGATGGCAGTGATTCCCCTGGGAGATTTTAGTAGGGGGAAATGAATCATTAGTTCTATAGGACAATTCTGGCTATTAAAGAATTTTGAGCCATTTGATCTTGGGTGACTTTAGCATAATTTGCTAGGTCTTTGTTGGGGGTGCAATAGTTGTATTTGTTAAACTTGGAAAATTTATGAGCATTGTTGGAATGATATCTCTTAAGGTGGACCTGTTGAACCAAGATTTTTTTTTTTAACCTTCATGTTCCAACCAACCGTAAGATTTCATTGCAAAGGCAATCTTTGACCAAATTTTGCTCGTACTAGAATAGGTAGAGTTTATAGGCTGGTTGTGGTACTATACTTTTTTGCAACAGTCTCTTCCACATTTAACCACACCTAACCAATTTAAGATTTTTCCATCGATAGAGTTATATTCAAGACAGCTTTTCAACTTATTACACACCTTGGATGTTGTTTTAATATATTGTAAACTCTGCTTGATTCAAAGAAGAGAAATTTAGAGAGCATATATATGAACAAGATATATTGGGTGTTACCTTACTCCTTCAAAGAACTGTCTTTCAAGAAAGGAAAATGCAACAGTGATTATTGCTTATCCAGGAACTTTTCCAGTTTTTCAATGCTCATTTTTATGAAATTAACAACAAAGACATTTAGCATCTTAAGTACAAACCAACCTTTTTGGGCTCTTGACAATTTCTTCAATTAAGTGTCTGTGATGTATTAAAAGACCCCAGAAGATACGTACTTTAGGCACAAAAAGGACATTTAGAAAGGTCTTTTGAGTAAAGTCTCAACTAGAAAAAAGTAAAAGTAAACCAAGAAAAGCATACCAGGAAAAGTAAACCAGAATAATGAGAATAATGGGCCAGGCAGGGTAGATCACGCATCTCCAAAAAAAAAATTTTTTTTTTTAAATTAGCTGGGTGCAGTGTCGTGTACCTGTAGTCCCAGCTACTAGGGATGAGGGAGAAGGATCACTTGAGCCCAGGAGTTTGAGGTTGCTGTGAGCAATCATCATGCCACTGCATTCCAGCCTGAATGACAGAGCAAGACCCTGTCTCTAAAAACAAAAACAACTTGAATAATGTATAGACTTGCTTTTTTTTTTTTTTTTTTTTTTTTTTTAAAGGTACCTGTACCTGAAATGTAAGACTTGCTTTTTAAGGGAAAAAAATTCTATCAAAGCAAAACAGATTTACAAGTTAAATCTGAACAAAAGTACAGAACTAACAAAATTCACATTGGCAACATTAATTTAATGTGATGTATGATGTTTTAGTGATTTTGCTCTCAATCTCAATGTAGTAGAAATGAATACAGCTGTGGTTCATTTGAATTTGACATGTTTATTCTCCCACACACCTTGTGTTGACTCAGCTCTCTCGCTGCTTTTCTCTATTGCGGTGGTTCTCAACCTGGGGAGATTTTGTCCCCCAGGGGGCACTTGGCAATGTCTAGAGATATATTTGGTTGTGACAACTAGGGGATGATGCTACTGGCGTCTAGTGGGTAGAGGTCAGAGGTGCTACTAAACATCCTGCAATGCACAGGAAAGCCCCTCAAAACAGAGAGGCAAAATGGTAATAAATACTGCTGAGGGTCGGGTGTGGTGGCTCATGCCTGTACTCCTAGCACTTTGGGAGGCCGAGGCAAGAGGATCACTTGAGGCCAGGAGTTGAAGACCAGCCTGGGCAATAGCAAGACCCCAACTCTACAAAAAATAAGAAAAATTAACTGGGCGTGGCAGCACATACCTGTAGTCCCAGCTACTTGGGAGGCTGAGGCAAGAGGATCATATGAGCCCAGGAATTTGAGGTTGCAGTGAGCTATGATGATGCCTCTGTACTGTAGTCCGGGCAACAGAACGAGACCCTGTCTCAAAACAAACAAACAAACAAAATAATTAAATAAATAAATAAACAGAGGTTAAAAAACCCTGTTCTATTAGAACAACTGAAAAACTTTTAAATATATATGATACTGTGATATCATTTGGCCTTTGCTTAGTATAAACAAATCATTATCATTTTATGTCCCCAGTTATGTTGTAAACATTTATAAAGTGCTCATCTCGATTATTCAGAATATTCACTTATTATTCTCTTTTTAGATTATCATCAAAATAAAAATACAAAATTAAGGATTTCTCATAGAGAACTCATGGACACCTATCCACTAATATAGGATATGTCTGTGATCCCTGGTCTGAGAAAAATCTTTAGATGGTATGATTAATGGATGCACGTGAGTTTATTTCTTCACTTAATCCAAAACTCGTCTTAGTTATTTAAAAAAAGAACAGATATAGGCTGGGTGCAGTGGCTCACGCCTGTAATCCTAGCTTCTCTGAGAGGCCGAGGCGGGTGGATTGCTTGAGCTGAGGGGTTTGAGACAGCCTGAGCAAGAGTGAGACCTCGTCTCAAAAATAAAAATAAAAAGAACAGATATAGTCCGGGCGCAATGGCTCCTGCCTGTAATCCTAGCACTCTGGGAGGCCAAGGCAGGAGGATCGCTTGAGCTCTGGAGTTCAAGACCAGTCTGAGCAAGAGTGAGACCCAGTCTCTACGAAAAATAGAAAAATTAGCCGGGTATGGTGGTGCATACCTGTAGTACCAGATCTCAGGAGGCTGAGGCAGAAGGATCACTTGAGCCCAGGAGTTTGAGTTGCAGTGAGCTATGATGGCGCCACTGGACTCTAGCCCAGGTAACAGAGCAAGACCCTGTTTCAAAAAAAAGAATAAAAAAAGAACAGGTGTGGTATTAGCTTGTTTTGGTTTTGTTTTTGGTGGAGTGTTCTTCATTTTGTTGAAATGTAGGCTTTTTCACCTTTCTTCATACTGCAAATGGTAGAATCTTAAAAAAGAATGTTATGAATATATAAACAAAAAAACCACAGTGCTAAAATTTTTTAGATTTCAACTCTTCCCTGCACTTAGAATTTCTAAGGAACCTTTAGTTTACCTTGGTACAACACAGTTAAATAACCCCTAACAGGAGGAAGGGCAAATTTTTCATTCCTCTTTGATAGACATGAGCTTACCATACAAATGGACCTACCATTTTTCCAAATTTATGCTCTAAAATCATAAAGACACCCTGTCTTGTCTTCCAGGAAGGCACACAGAATTATTATGAATCTGAGATAATAGGTAAGTACTTTCAACCCTGTGTTAGTAATCCCTAGTTTGCATCTTCCATCAAATTTTCACCATTAAAACTTTTTAGAGAAATAATCTGTTAGTGGTAAACTACTAGTAGAGGCAGGATCCTAAACATACCCTTACCTTTATTAAGCACAAATAATCTCTCAAAAAAGAGCTACATGGTCACTGTCATTCATGGTGATTTTTTGGGGGGGAGGGGGTGTTATATGCCTCTCCCTATAAATTTCTAAGATTTTGTGAAGAGTCATTAATACAAAAATATTAAGGCCCAGCTTAATCTTCAAAGTTGTAAAAGCTAATTAGACATTTTGGCTCTTTTCGGTAATTTAACTCTAGTTTTTAAGTGATCAATTTTAATACGTTTTGAAATCTCCAAGGGTAGGCCTTTCTATTTCTGGAGAAATAGCCCAATATATGATTCCATTTTATATAAATTAGTTCTGATGTGCCTAAGTGATCAGTAAACATTAGCACTGGTCATCAGCTACCTTTGTTGGCTTAGTATAAGTTACTGTTAACTCTGAAACTAAACATTTTTTATCCCTACCTTCTTGCCTCTTTATAATTTTGCATGTCTTTTTTAAAAACTTGCCTTTGAATGGATATCGTTTTCTTTAGCTTTTCAGGGGGCTTAAAATTCAAAGTGCAAACAGTATTCTCCTTCCCAGAAGTAAATTTGTAGCAGCACATTAATAGTCAATGCCTTATTTTAACACTTTTTTTTTGCTTCTTTCTTGGTACCTTGTTACCTACTCAGGATTCTTCCAATCTTATCCTCTTCTATTTGTGCCACTAAGGGTCCTTCTAGTAAATAAGCAAGAGATCACAAATTGCCTTACAGATATATTTGTCTGGCCTTTATGGTGTTAGTTTTTCCCTCTTTTATTTGAATTGGTTCCCAACTTTTAAAAATTAGATTTTACATAATTTAGGCCGTGGCTTGTCTTGAAAAACTGAAATATCTGACGACATTGGGCCTACATTTCGACATAATTGACTGGAGCTGAATAGTTGCTGTCTCTTTGCTCATTCTCCAACTAGCTGTGGTCTCTACTTCGTCTTTTCTCTTGCACCAATCTGGGCGACTCATTATACCTGCTGAATGCCTCTAAACATTCAAGTTTGTGACTCAGGCCTAGACCTTTCCTTCCTTCCCACACAGGTTCCCATGGGTTCTGACTGACACTGGGGAAGTAGCACGTTGAAAAGCTGCCTTCCTGCTGTTAGTGTTGGAACAAACCTCTTTGCAATTTCAATCTCTGGTAGTCTGATCCAGTTATCAAAATCTGGTACTGTAAAGCAGCTTCAGAAATTCCTTTGACTTGTAGAAGGAATCAGTATCTCAGTCAAAGGAAAGAATACTTTCAGCCAACCTCTTCTTTCTGCTAAAATAGCCTTAGTATGAACACTCCTGTACTTTTTACGTTTTCTGAAAAGACTGAAGTCTTTAATACCAAGGTCTGTTTCAGCTGTGAATAAAAGTAGTAGTTTCCTAAGCTTTAAATAGCCGAACTAAAACAGATGAAGCCTGTAGCAGCCACCAGTGACTTCTCTATTTTAAATTGTATGGAATAGAATCTATTAATACATGATTTAGTTAACTTTGACTAAACGGTTGCAACTGCGTTTTGACAGCATGACTTATTCTTGGTTGACTATTTCAGTACTCAATAATGTATATTACCAAGGGACAGAGATTTTAGAGTTTTCCTCATTACTCAAAAATGAAACAGGTTCTGAATTGAAGTATTTTCTGAGAATTTCCTTGGTGATGGAAGGAATAATCATTTTTTGACTTCACAGGACTTCATTAAATTTTGGAGTGGTCACTTTCTACTTGAATTTTCACTGTTTACTGATTGGATTTTTGCCTGTCAAGATATTTTACAGCATTTGATCCTCTATATGCTTGATGTATATGGTATCAGGACAATAAGCACATCAAAACCAATTGGACTTCTGCCAAGCCAATACAGATTTGAAGAAATGCAGACTGGGTTCCTTTTTCAGTGCTGCTTTGACATTCGGTATAAAAAAGGCAAGATGAAAAAGGATAATTCTAGGGCTAAAATAAAAAGAACATTACATTTCTAAGAAGTGAAACCACCAAGATCAGATACCCATGAAGATATTCCATAGGTACTCTATGTTTTGAATATTTACAGAATGTTTATCCTTAGAAAAACTAAAAAGTGATTATTGGCAAAGATATATAATCAGTTTGGGAATCATAAAGTACTTATGAATCTGAGAGCTTCGTAAATGTTAAACAGCACAGTTCACTTCTGAATCTCTGAAGAGATTATGTTTTGAGAAGCAAAAGAATTGTGAAGAGAGAAATGCATCTCAGAACTTGGGCATATTGTAGTTTTATTCAATAACCTTTAGCAGAGAGGTGAAAATATTAGATTCAGTGGTGCTTTGTACCACAGTGGATGCCATTTTCTTTGGAACTATTTTGTTTAACAAGAGATGTGACATCATTTGGCCTGTCTTCCAAAGATTGAGCACGTTTTGCACCTTTTCACCTGTTAAAGCTTATGTACTTACCCCCTCTACTTGTGTCAGGAATAGACTTCTTACACCCAGCAATCGCAACCTAGTTAACTTTGGAAAAATCTGTGTCTTCTTAGGGGAGCTGTCTGCTTTTGTGAGTATGGGTAACCTTAAAAAGACCCTTCAGGAGCTAATGTTGCAGGTTAACCAGGCATTTTCTTATTACATATTTCTAGCTGTTCTTCTAGCTGTTCTTGGCACGTAATCCGATGTGTGAATAAAAATGATTCTACCTTATTTATGTTCTGCAGTTTCAACCTTTCTGCTCCTATACACATAAATTTATCACAGTGATGCCCTGTGGTGGAGATTCTGGGTTTAGGCTTGTGTTCCATGGTAGTCTGAAAGGTTAAAGTAACCTAAATAATAATAAGTTTGAGAATGACAATGCTGTAAAGAGAGCTCTGAACTGGAGTTCTGCTATTCCACTTGCTTTGGGCCTAAGCAGCTCTTATGAATTATGTTCTTTCAAATTTTACACAGAAGGTAAATCTTCGTCTCCATATATGATCTAGAGGGCTATGTAGATACAGGTTGAGCATCCCAAATCCAAAAATCCAAAATCTGAAATGCTTCCAAAATCCAAAAGATTTTGAACACCAACATGACAATCAAAGGAAATGCTCCCTGGAGTATTTTAGATTTTCAGATTTGGGATGCTCAACCATAAGTATACCATGAAAATATTCCAAAATCTGAAAGTCCAAAATCCAAAATACTTCTAGTCCCAAGTTTTTCAGATAAGGGATACTCAACCTGTATACTTAAAACTCATTATCTTTCAGCCCAGCAACATAGCAAGACCTCTTCTCTACAAGATATAAAAAAAAAATTAGCTAGGCATGGTGGCATGTGCCTGTAGTCCTAGCTACTGGGGAGGCTGAGGCAGAAGGATAACCTGAGCCCAGGCATTTGAGGTTGTAGTGAGCTATGATCATGCTACCGTACTCCAGCCTGAGCAACAGAGCAAAGACCCTGTCTCTTAAAAAAACAAAAAAACTCTGCCTACAAAACCACAGTATTATACCATTTTACACCTACTAGGGCAGCTAAAATAAAAAAGATACAATAACAAGTGTTTGAGGGGATATGGAGAAATTGGAATCCTCCTATGTTAGTAATGAGATAGTGAGACGTTACAGCCCTTCTGGAAAACAGTAGAGTTACCATATGACCAGTATATACCCAAAAGAAATGAAAACATATGTTCACACAAAAACTTGTATATCAATGTTTACAGCAGCATTATTCAACATAGTCAAAAAGTGGAAAGAACCCAAATGTCTATCAACTGATGAATGAAGAAAATGTGGTATATCCATGTAATGGAATAATATTCAGCAATAAAAAAGAATGACTTACTGGTATATACAACATGCATGAACCTCAAAAATAGTATGCGAAATGAAAGAAGTCAGTCACAAAAGATCTCATATTGTATAATTTTATTTATATAAAAAGTCTAGAATAAACAAATGTATAGAGACAGAAAGCAGATTAGTGGTTTCTTGGGGCTAGGTGGAGAGAAGGAATGGAGAGTAACTGCTTATAGGTATGGAGTTTTTTTGGGGGGTGATGAAAATGTTCTAAAATTAGTGGTGATGGTTATACAATTCTAAGAATGTACTAAAACCTACTAAATTGAACACTTTAAATGAGTGAATTTTAGGGTATATAAATTATATCTCAAAGTTACTTCTAAAAACTCATTATCTAGCTTAAATTTTCATGGTGGTGGTTGTGGTGAAAATATATAATACATATACATATGTGTGTATATGTATATCCATTTATACATCTATATGCATATATATATATATATATAAGTACCTTGAAGCAGACACACCTGGTGCTATTAAAGAATGTACCATACTTTTAAGGCTGTTTGCTGAATTCCTGAACATAGCAAAGCAAGTATTACATGGTAGTTTTTCGACAAATTAATTTGATATCAACCTAATGATATTAATAGTCATTGTGCTGCAAAGTAATTGGGCATTAATGGTAAGTATTGTCATAAAGAGTCCTACTCTTACCCAGCAAAAAGAATTTGTATTTTCTTTTTCTTTCATTTTTTCAATATCTGTAATTGGCATTAGTAGTTAGTTTTCTCTGTTATCAAATATTTGGTTTTCTCTGTTACTGAAAAAAATTAATTGTTATCACTAATATGCATATGCTAAAAGAAAGAATTCCATCTAATGTCCAGTAACTTGAATTTCCCTAACCATTCATCTATAATCTTCCTTCCCTGGGTAGTTTAATATTGGACTTTCTATATTCTTTTCTGGTCTTTTTCCTCTCTCATCACATGGTGATGTCCTGGATGGTCTTATCCAGAAGTATCCAACGCTGAGACATGAATCAGGGTGACCTGGCCAAGCAACAACTACAACATGATTATTTCAGTTTGGGAGGGGAGAGGAGACCCCCATTAATATTTTGTTATGCAAGGGAGGCAAAAAACAGGAAAAAAGGCTGTGGTTTTGGTATGCAGGATTGTTGACATAAGGAAAAGGAATGGTTGAGGTTCAAAGACCAGGTTATCCTTAGCCAGAAATAAAGATCAGGGTACAACCAACCACTCCTTCTTTACTCACTCTATTTCCCAGCTCTGTTCATAACCAACAAATAATGCATAAAAGTGTGTGTGTGTATGTGTGTGCATGTTCCTTCTCCCAACAACTCATTTTAAAACTGATACCAGTTTGGTAAATACTGAGCATCTCTTTTGTGCCATGAACAGCAATGTGTGCATTGCAGAGTTAGTTACAAAGAAAGACTAAGCCTTGGTCCCTGTTTGGGAGAGTGGAGTTCCTATCTGGCGAGAGAAAGAAACCATGGATAATCTTTTGACCCTAAAGACAAAATGAGGTTTTCTCTTCAGAGCAGAGTAAATATAAGAACGTAGGATTTTTAATGGCAATAGGAAATACTCTGCCTTAAATTCTGTCCATTTTCTGATGCCTAAAATTCCCTTCAACATGGGAAGTAGCTTTTATTCTTTGAATTTAAATAATAGATTTGAAATACTTGAGAAAGATGATAATCAGACTTATTCCTTATACTCAATCAAATATAAACTCCTAGTATCAAATTTTGTTTTTGGTAGAAGAGAAAAGCATAGCACCAAAAGACACAAAAAAGATTGTATAGACTCAGACCCTTACTATCTTTTGTTGTTAGGAAAAACTGTGTGCAGAAGTATCTGTCTCATTCATTCCCAACTCAAACACAATTTAGGAGGAACACAGCTGCTCCTCACTATTGACAGGGCAATAACGGTCTTAAAAGTTCTAACTACTATAGAAAGAAGCCATATTTCTTAAGGGCCATTTAAAGGATGATCTTCTACAAAGCCTGATTGCCACAGTTCCCTTTTTTTAGTAGACACTGTGAGGCAGAATGTTTCAGCTTATGAAGTTGACATTTAAAGAGAAGTAGGTAGCTGTTTGGATGAACCTTTTCTGCAGATTTATTACCCACATTCAGATTTACCCAATTCACATTTCCTTGGCTTAATCTGTTCAGAGTTAGTGGAGCAGAAGTTTGTGTCCAGAGTAAAACATTTTTCTGCAACATAATGCTGTTTAAGCTTTTTTTTTTAAAGAACTGGAACATCAGTTCCATTTGAGGAGGTCTTTAACCCAGAGAGCCACAGTTAATGTGAATAGGTATTTCAAGTATTGGATTATTTGTTAAGGTCTTCCCTCTCTACTGGTCTTCTGGAAATTTTATTGGAAATCCAGCCACCATGTGATTGAGGATCTGTGGGGAATGTTCCTTCCATTCGGTACCATGCCACAAATGTGTACTTTTTGGGAAAAATGCTATTGATTTTTCAGGAAAATAGGATCTTCACATCCTTTCATTTTGAGTGACGTTCAGTCTCCTTTTCTCGAATCAAAATATTTCCCAATTAAAAATATGTCACATGGCTCAAATTTTTGTTAATAAGCTTTAGTAGCTAATAAAATAATTTATTAGTAACTCCTCAGAAAGCATACTTTATCATTTTCAGAGATAAGGCCATAATCATAGCTTTTGAGTCAGTTTAAATGATTAATTAAATCCATTCAGATTAGACTGTGTCCCAGTCTAGAGTCTGTCTGACTTGAATTTTTGTGTATGGTGTGGAATTTGCTCAGCCTTTGACAAGAGATTGATGACATATCTACCAGTTTTGGTTTTCTTATGTGTGTTCTCTCTCCTTTGGTAGGCAGGCATGTTGCTGCTCTTTTCTCACCTGAAGAAGTTGTGTCTAAAGTTGTGTTCCTCTTTAGAGTTTAAGAGAAAATGACAGGTACAATTCACAGAGAGAATTTCATATGGGCATTCTGTGGCAAATGAGCCAGACCTTGGTGGCCTTTTGGAGTAAAATAGGCAATTTTGGAAAACTCTGATTAGGGCCTTGTACCTTTATAAAAATTACTTTTTAGATAGGAAGTTGAGAAATTTCTGGTCAGTATCTTTCTTCCCATTTGGCCCAATTCTGTGTGGAAGTAAGGGGTTTAAAATTTCAGGCTTTTTGTTTCTCTAAATGAGATTTCCTTACTATCTGAGAGTGATAGCTAAGAAGACCATGTTATATAACTTGAATCTGTCCCTTGTAGAGTTATGAGAATATTTAATGTCAGCTTTTCCTACAAATGGTAGAAAAATTTACTTGGGGAAAAATGAAGGATATAATGTTTAAACCAAATTATTCACTGGGCATTTACCAGATAAATATAGACTTAGTACTATTCCATGCACTGCAGGATTGGTTGTAAAGATAAGCCATAGAACCTGCCCCAAACAAAGAGGAGGCAGTATAGAACAGTTTTGACTTATTAAATGCTTTCCATTTATTTTGATAGTTAACCTTGCAAATCTATTGATAGATAGACCCATTTTCCTAATGAGGGAACTGGAACTCAGAGGCGAAATCACTTAGCTAGTAATTAGTGGATTTGAACCCAGGTCTTTCAGACTCTGAAACTTTACACAGACTGCCTTTCTGTCAAGATGGGAATAACTTGCCAGAGAGCAAAATATGATGGCTGCTAGATGAGTGCTACAACAAAATTCTGCTAGGGACAGTTCAGAAAGAACAGTCCTGTCTTGTGAAGGATTAGTAGAGACTTTGTGAGGGGAATTTAGTTTGACCTTGAGTAGGCAGGAGAGACTTGGAATTAGGCATTCATTCTAGGTAAAGGAAAATGTGAACCTTAAAACCCATGTCTTGGCCAGGTGTGGTGGTGTGCACCTATAGTCTGACTTACTTGGGAGGCCAAAGCTGGAGGATCACTTGAGCCCAGGAGTCTGGGCTGTAATGTGCTGTGTTGATCATGTGTCCACACTAAGTTGGATATCAATATGATGGCCTCCAGGAGCGGGGGACTACCAGTTTGCCTTAGGAGGGGTCAACCAGCACAGGTCAGAAACAAAGTGGGTCAAAGCTCCCATGCTGATCATTAGGGGGATCATGCCTGTGAATAGCCACTGCACTTCAGCCCAGGCAACATCTCTTCAAAACCAAAAACCTATGTCTTGCCATTTTTATCATCAGAATATCCTCATCCGAGAGAAACCTCAGATATACATATTGGGTTTGGGAGAGTTTGCTGAGCCCTGTCTATAAGGTTGGGATTAGAATTCTGAGGTTCTGAATTCTACTTTTGAGATCCCAGACTTTACTGTAAAGTTTGTAAAGGTTATATGGGAGTTTGCTAGACCTTATAGAATACTAGGGTAGGTTTACGAGAGGGAGCCTGCAATTTGGATTTGCTTTATTGACGTCATCCCATTTTCTTCCATCTCTACCTCCAACTATATATGCCTGTGGTAGGAATTTGAGATGGAATGTCTTCAGGGTGATGTGGACATGGTCCTGTTCCTTCAACTTCAAGGATACACCAAGTGACTGCTGAATGATTGGAAAGCCTAATCTCTGTCTGACTCAGCCTGGACACTCTAGACTTTGATAAAATGATTGCTCTTTTGGACAGTGTCCTGTAGTTTGAAAAATGCCTCCTAAAAGTAATGAAGTATTTGTAAGAGGGGAGGAAATGACTAGGCATGGGGAGATTATCTAGGCTTATGAGGTGGCTAGAGAGAAGATGGCAGACATGAGAAAAACATATGTTCTATTTAAATCTTGGCTAGGAAGCCTGTTAAGTGTTTGGGGAAGAAAAAACTAGCTTTGGGGTCTAAAATATTTATGTAACAGTCCTGATAGGCTCTTTCTCTTTGCCCCATTCCCCTCAAAAGGAGGAAATTGGGATTCATATTTACTCAAAATAGTTGATCCTTCATCTTGAAGTGGTTTTATAAAAATCTTAATTGTGGGCAGCCAGGCCAGTAACAGTTTTGGCAGCTATTGAGTACTTGAACTTCCTTAAAATAAAGGTAAATGAAAACAAGACTAACTGCTTTTAGAACACAGTGGTCTTTTCCAAAGTTCTGTAACCATTTTTTCCCTGGAAGAAATACATACAGTGTCATTTATCTAGGTGGGATTACTGTGTCAGTCTGTGTGTATGTGCACATATATATGTTGTACAGGTGCTTCCCTTCTCCCAGCCCTTTTAGAGTTGATGGCTTTGTCCCTGATTGTTCTGTATAATAGTTTGCAGATTCACTAAGAGAGCTTGTGTAGTAATGCTTGCTTTATTTTTTTTTTCTCTTCTACTCTTGTTTTATTTTTTACTTTTTTTTTCTTTGTGATGTGACGTTTTCAGCTGATGTATTGAAAGCAAATCCTTCTAATTTGGGAGCCCAGATCACAAGAGTGAGTTTTTCTACTAGTGTCTTTAGCTGTATATCTTTTTTTGTGTGTGTCTTTCTACCCTTCCCCCCTCCCAATTTAAAAAGATTCAAAACACATTTCATAAGTATTAGGTATGAAAATTCCTCTGTTTGTTGTACATCATGCCTTTCCACAAAGCAATGTCCGCGTTATATTGGGTCAAATTCCTTTTCCCAGTGCTGTTGTAAAAGTATAGGCTAATGTATATGTTTTGTTTTGTTTGTTTTACTACCTAATGTGTTGAAAATAATTTTAGTTCTGTCTTCATTGCAGATAGATGTGTCTGGACTCTTGTCACCTGTGTGTCATGGCACTGTTCTTTTTTGGTGGTTGTTTCTTCTGTTTTGTTTTAAGGAAAATTATACAGTAGCTTCTGAGAATAAAAGACCCATTCTGTTAACTGGATTTTAAGTAATAAAATCTTTGACTTATCTCTGTTCTCCTTCCTTATCCCCTGGAGGTTCCTCTTAGGGCCATAAAGGAATGAAAAGCTATACACATTACTTTCAACAGGCTGACCAGATGAAAGTGGTCAGACTGGTGAGCTCTGAACATGCTAGCATTTGAAGACCTCTCTTGGGTTTGTTTAGTAGTTACAGGAAACCTCTGTTCATGCTGAAAAGAAATAATAACACCTTTTTATGGTGAAATAAAAGTATGCCTTCTACTTGTTAGTTCTGATTCAAATACCACCCCCCACCCCCCATGTAAGCTGTACATTGCTTTCTAAGATTTTATACCTGGGTAATTTTCTGTACTAGCCTAACCCCTTTCTGTTCTTTTTGGCTTGTGTTATTACAATTTATCTCATGTTCTGTTTTGCACCCTGGAAGAGCGGATGATTAAATAGTTCTTTTTCTTTCCTCCCAGTGTTCTAAAATTTGCTTGTTGCTTTTGAAATCATTTTATTTTGCCTAATAAAACAAGTGATATGCTGTCCTAATTAGAAATGCAGATACTCCAAGTGTTATACCCAAAGTAATCAGCCATTGTGCTTTCAATTACCATAAGAGAGTATAATCATGTATTCTACACTAGTACTATAACCATCGGTTGAGGGTAAATATTCTAAAGGCTTTGCTTTCAGATCTCCAAGTTACTCTAAATCACCCACCCTCTGTTCCTTTTTTTCTGTTAACCCAGAGATTAAAAGATCTTAAGCAGAGAGAGTTTGCTCGAAATGTCTCTTCAAGATCCCGAAAGGATGAGAAAAAACAGGAAAAAGCCCTTCGGCGGCTCCATGAGTTGGCAGAGCAAAGGAAACAAGCTGAATGGTGAGGATATTTTCTCTCAGAGCATTCTACAGATAATTATCCATAAAATTTTAAATTATAAATTTAAGATTGCAATATGAGATTTAAGAATTATAAATGTTAAGATTTTAATTGACAAATAATCATACATATTCATGGGGTACATAGTGATGTTTCAATACATATGTATAGTGATCAGATCAGGGTAATTAACATATTTGTCATCTCAGACATTTATCATTTCTTGGTGTTGGGAACATTCACTATCCTCCTTCTAGCTATTGAAACTATATATTGTTAACCATAGTCATCCTGCAGTGGTATAGCACACTGGAACGTATTCCCCCTATCTAGCTGTAATTTTGTATCCGTTAACACAGTGGTCCCCAGCTTTTTGACAGTAGGGACTGGTTTCGTGGAAGACAGTTTTTCCACCGACAGGGGGTGGCGTGGGGGTCACCACTGCCTCAGCTCCACCTCAGATCATCAGGCATTGGATTCTCGTGAGGGTCCCTAGATCCCTCACATTCGCAGTTTGCAGTGGGGTTTGTGCTGCTATGAGGATCTGATGCCACCGCTGGTCTGACTGGGGTGAGGCTGGGGGGGGGTGGAGGGGGAGGGCAGGGCTTGGGCAGTGATGCCAGCGATGGGGAGCAGCTGTGGGTGCAGGTGGGGCTTTGTTGACTCAGTCAGCGGCCCCGGGGTTGGGGACCGCAGCTTTAACAAATCTCTCCCTATCCCTCCCTTCTCCCTACCCTTTTCAGCCTCTAGTATCCTTTGTTCTACTTTTCACTTCTATGAGATCAACTTTTTTTAACTTCCACATGTGAGTGAGAACTTGTGGTGTTTAATTTTCTATTCCTGGCTTATTTTGCTTCAACATAATGTCCTCTAGTTCCTTAAGATTTTTAATAGATCCTTCTTTCAAACTAAAAGCTTATCTATACTTGGAGTGTAATATATGGATTAAGTGTGTGCACTTTTGAGGCCATATTCTACTTACTATCTGTATGACTTAGTCAAGTTATATCTAAACTCTCTATGCCTCAGTTTCCTTATCTGTAAGATGAGGATAATAACAATTTACTTCTTACAGTTGTGAGGAGTGATTGAGTTATTACCTTGGAAGTGCTTAAAGGAGTGCCTAGCACATTGAAGGTAATAAATGATGCCACAGTGCTGCTATTCCCATTTTCCAACATTCCTTTCATATAGAAAAGCATAGTATTCTATTTCATAGCTAAAAAATACTGGGGCACAGATTCAAGTGTTATAACTGCCTTTTAAGTACTATGCAGTTAGTACTAAATACTCTAAAATCTATGGAATTCAAACCATTTATTTCTCTGCAGGTTTCTGCCTTCTTCAGTGTTCTTTTTAATATTCCTTTATGGTTTTTTCTGATTATCAATTTTTTGGCTGGTGTTTAGCCTTGGGTAGAATTGACCCCACCTAGGGCTGAATTTCCAAGCAATTAGATTTCTAGGGACCCTATCTTTGAGCATTTGAAGCTGCTGTAGGATTCATGAGATATGTGCTTCAATCAGAAAGACTTAGGCCCCCTCGTTTGTTTTTAATGGCTATTCAGGACCAAAGGAAAGAGCTGGTTACAGTAGAAACAGAATTAACCTGAGTGCTAATATTGGGTTAAACTGCCTATAAATCGGTTCTAATTCCTTCTTTGGCAACTCTGTATGTAGTAAACACATTCCTCTGGGGCATGCTGCAAAGGTACCCCTGTAAAATATGTACACGAGGCCACTTTCTAGTTCTGGACATATTTTAATACATGTTTTTCTTCAGGGATGACTTTTAGTTCTCAGTTTTATAAACAAACAGTTAAAAAAATGACCAAGTAATCTCAGGAGAATAAAAGAAGGTTTTGTTTCATCATCAGGTATTTCATTGTCCTAGGAGTAATGTATGGCCCCATAGTAAGTATTTTTGAAGTAACATGGCAAAGACTAAGCAAAAGATCAAAATGAATCCCCTTTTTATTCAAATTGAGGGTTTTGGGGTTTTTTGTTTGTTTTTTGCTGTGGGGGATAGGTTTCATAATGCAGTGTAAATATCTCTTGCTCTTCAAATCTACTGGGTTTCCATCTTCCAATAGCAACAGTTGAGACAGCAAGAGATACCACACTATCCAAATATATTTGGTCCCTGAGTTGAGAACAGCTATAATAGCTAGGATTCAGATAACAAGGACATCATCCAAATAAATACCTAATTCTATTTAGTTCTTGATAGGGAATTCAGGGGATATACCTATATAGTCTACATACTATAAAAATTTCAGGCAGTGTAAGTGGTTTAAAACACTGGCATTGAGACTCCCTGGTGTTCCTTTTGTCAAAGCTGAAAGAGTGCTTAGTAGCATTATAACCACAGTACTGAATGCCCAGAAACTACCACAAAACTAAAACAAATGTTTGGAGGCAGTGCCCAGGAGATGGGCACAGACTTTTTAAGTTTCTACAACAGACATACTGGCTATAAACTGCTGTAGAGTAGTACAGTGGAGGTTTCTAACTATGTTTAACTCAGAATATGCACATTTTTTAAAAATGAAATTTGAAAGCACAGGGGAAATTAGATTTTTTTTCTTTAACTGAATGAAATACAACCTTTGTGAATAGTTGTACAGCAATACGTTTGATAGCATACTGATGGGTAGGATGATAGAATAAGAAATGAGATTAGGCCAGGGGCAGTGGCTCACAAATGTTATCCTACCACTTTGGGAGGCCAAAATGGGAGGCTCACTTAAGGCCAGGAGTTGGGGACCAGCCTGAGCAACATAGCGAGACACCCCATCTCTACAAAAAATAGAAAAATTAGCCAAGCATGGTGGTGCACACCTGTAATCCCAGCTACTTGGGAGGCTGAGGCAGAAGGATCGCTTAAGCCCAGGAGTTTGAGGTTGCAGTGAGCTATGATGACACCACTGCATTCTAGCGTGGGCAACAGAGTGAGACCCTATCTCAAACAAAAAGGAATGAAGGGCCAGGCATGGCTCACGCCTGCAATCCTAGCACTATGGGAGGCCGAGGCCGGAGGATAGCTTGAGGTCAGGAGTTCGAGAGCAGCCTGAGCACGAGCCAGACCCCGTCTCTATTAACAATAGAAAATTAGCCGGGCGCAGTGGCATGTGCCTGTAATCCCAGCTACTTGGGAGGCTGAGGCAGGAGGATCACTTGAGCCCAGGACTTTGAGGTTGCAGTGAGCTATGATGTCGCCACTGCACTAGCTGAGGCGACAGAGCGACTGTGTCTCAAAAAATAAAAATTAAAAAAAGGAATGAGATCAGAAACAGGTCATGGTAGACTGTACCAGATAGTAATGATGGGATATTTGAATTGTGAGATAAGCCTTTTTTGTATTGTAGATAGCGTAAAAAAAGAAACAGGAGTAACTGGCCGCCCTGGGAATTTAGCTTGGTAGATTAACAGAATGAGACTTTGACTACCCTCCCCTGAGAAAGTTCCATTGGTTAGTATAGTGCTAGAGAATGACCACCACTCAGGGTCTTTGAGATCTACCTATGATGAATGAGTATTTTATGAGATGTATGTAATGTACTCCTAACCTGTTTTTTGTTTTTTATTTTTCTAAACCTTCATGTAGTGCACCTGGAAGTGGCCCCATGTTTAGACCAACCACAGTGGCTATAGATGAAGAAGGTGGAGAAGATGATAAGGATGAATCAGCTACAAATAGTGGCACAGGTGCCACTTGTGGCTTGGGATCTGAATTCTCCATGGATAAAGGAGGCCCTTTCACTGCAGTACAAATCACTAATACCACTGGACTGACACAGGCTCCTGGGTTAGGCTCCCAAGGCGTCAGCTTCGGCATTAAGAATAATCTGGGGACCCCATTGCAAAAATTAGGAGTGTCATTTTCCTTTGCCAAGAAGGCTCCTGTCAAACTCGAATCAATAGCATCAGTTTTCAAGGACCATGCAGAGGAAGGGACCTCTGAAGATGGAACAAAACCTGATGAGAAGGGTTCTGACCAAGGACTGCAGAAGGTGGGAGACTCTGACGGAAGCAGTAATCTTGATGGTAAAAAAGAGGATGAAGACCCTCAGGATGGAGGGTCCCTTGCCTCAACATTATCCAAGTTAAAAAGGATGAAGCGAGAAGAAGGAGCTGGGGCTACAGAGCCAGAGTATTACCACTACATCCCCCCAGCACACTGCAAAGTAAAACCTAATTTTCCCTTCCTACTCTTTATGAGAGCCAGTGAACAAATGGAAGGTGACAATAGTACACATCCAAAGAATGCCCCAGAGAGCAAAAAAGGCAGTTCTCCCAAGCCTAAAGGCTGCATCAAGGTGGCAGCAAGCCAGGGAGCAGAAAAGACAGTTAATGAAGTCTCCGAGCAGCAGAAGGAAACCAGTGTGACCGAGTCCTCAGAGCCTGGAAGCAAAGCTGAGGCAAAGAAGGCCTTAGGAGGCGATGTAAGTGATCAAAATTTAGAGGGTCAAAGTCAGAAGGCTTCAGAGGTCCAAGTGTGTGAGTCTAGCCCTTCTAAAGAAACTTCTCCGGCCATCCCAGCAGGGAAAGAAAGCCAGGAGGGACCCAAACGTCCTACTGGTCCCTTCTTCCCAGTTTTGAGCAAAGATGAAAGCACTGCCCTCCAGTGGCCATCAGAACTATTAATTTTCACCAAGGCAGAACCCTCCATTTCATACAGTTGTAACCCTCTGTACTTTGACTTTAAACTTTCAAGGAACAAAGATGCCAGAGCTAAGGGGACGGAAAAGTCAAAGGATATAGGAAGCTCCTCAAAGGACCATCTCCAAGGCCTAGATCCTGGTGAATCAATTAAAAGGAAGGAAGGGGGAGAGAAAGCAGTACATTCCTCAGGAGGCAGAATGGATGCATCTGCTTCAGGGTCTGCCTGTAGTGGCCTAAACAAGCAGGAGCCTGGGGGCAGCCATGGGTCAGAGACAGAAGACACGGGGAGAAGCCTTCCTAGCAAGAAAGAACGATCTGGGAAGTCCCACCGACACAAAAAGAAAAAGAAGCACAAAAAATCCAGCAAACATAAACGTAAACACAAGGCTGACACAGAAGAGAAAAGCTCTAAGGCAGAGTCTGGGGAGAAGTCTAAGAAGCGCAAGAAACGAAAACGAAAGAAGAATAAGTCATCAGCCCCAGCAGATTCTGAACGAGGACCCAAACCAGAACCCCCTGGGAGTGGCAGTCCTGCACCACCAAGAAGACGGCGGCGAGCTCAAGATGACCCCCAGCAGAGATCCCTCCCAGCTGAAGAAGGAAACAGTGGCAAGAAGGATGAAGGTGGGGGTGGTAGCAGCTCCCAAGATCATGGTGGGAGGAAACACAAAGGTGAACTTCCAATTTCATCCTGCCAGCGAAGAGCTGGCACCAAACGGAGCAGCCGGTCTAGCCGTCGGAGCCGACCCAGTAGTGGAGATGAGGATAGTGATGATGCTTCATCACACCGGCTGCACCAGAAGTCTCCGTCCCAGTACAGTGAGGAGGAAGAGGAGGAAGACTCAGGCAGTGAGCATTCCCGTAGCCGCTCACGGTCTGGCCGGCGCCATTCCTCACATCGCTCCTCCCGGCATTCTTACTCAAGTAGCTCAGATGCTTCTTCAGACCAGAGCTGCTATAGTAGACAGCGCAGTTACTCTGATGACAGCTACAGTGATTATAGTGATCGATCACGAAGGCACTCCAAGCGCTCCCACGACTCAGATGACTCAGACTATGCCAGCTCCAAGCACCGATCCAAACGGCACAAATACTCATCTTCTGATGATGATTATAGCCTCAGTTGCAGCCAGTCCCGAAGCCGATCTCGGAGTCATACCAGAGAACGCTCAAGATCTCGGGGACGCAGCCGCAGCAGCAGTTGTAGTCGCAGCCGGAGCAAGCGGAGAAGCCGCAGCACCACAGCCCACAGCTGGCAACGGAGCCGGAGCTATAGCCGAGACCGCAGCCGTAGCACCAGGAGCCCTTCCCAGAGATCAGGCTCCAGGAAGGGCTCTTGGGGTCATGAAAGCCCTGAGGAGAGGCGGTCTGGGCGTCGAGACTTCATTCGTTCAAAGATCTACCGCTCCCAGTCCCCCCACTATTTCCGATCAGGCCGAGGAGAAGGTCCTGGGAAGAAGGATGATGGCAGAGGAGATGACAGTAAAGGGACAGGCCCACCCTCCCAAAACAGCAACATTGGCACAGGAAGGGGGTCAGAAAGTGACTGCAGCCCTGAAGACAAGAACTCTGTCACTGCCAAACTGCTGCTGGAGAAGATACAGTCAAGGAAAGTGGAGAGGAAATCCAGTGTGAGTGAGGAGGTGCAGGCCACCCCTAATAAAGCTGGGCTCAAGCTCAAGGATCCCCCTCAAGGTTACTTTGGGCCCAAGCTCCCCCCGTGTCTTGGCAATAAGCCTGTCCTTCCACTGATAGGGAAGCTCCCAGCTACCCGAAAGCCCAACAAGAAATGTGAAGAGTCTGGCTTGGAAAGGGGGGAAGAGCAAGAACAGTCAGAGACAGAAGAGGGCCCCCCAGGGAGTAGTGATGCCCCATTTGGGCGTCAGTTCCCCTCAGAGGAAACAGCTGGCCCCTTATCAGACCCACCCCCAGAAGAGCCAAAGTCTGAAGAAGCTACTGCTGATCACCCTGTGGCTCCACTAGGCACGCCAGCACACTCTGACTGCTACCCTGGGGACCCAACCATCTCCCATAACTACCTCCCTGACCCCAGTGATGGGGACACCCTAGAATCCCTGGATAGCGGCAGTCAACCAGGCCCTGTGGAATCCAGCTTGCTGCCTATAGCACCAGACCTTGAGCACTTCCCCGGTTACGCACCTCCCAGTGGGGAACCTAGTATTGAGTCAACAGATGGGGCCGAGGATGCTTCGCTGGCCCCCCTGGAGAGCCAGCCCATCACCTTCACTCCTGAGGAGATGGAGAAGTACAGCAAGCTCCAGCAGGCTGCTCAGCAACACATCCAGCAGCAGCTTCTAGCCAAGCAAGTAAAGGCCTTCCCAGCCTCAGCTGCCCTGGCCCCAGCCACACCAACCCTGCAACCCATCCACATTCAACAGCCAGCCACAGCCTCTGCCACCTCTATCACAACTGTTCAGCATGCCATCTTACAACATCATGCTGCAGCAGCCGCTGCTGCTATTGGCATTCACCCCCACCCTCATCCCCAGCCACTTGCCCAGGTACACCACATTCCCCAGCCCCATCTGACCCCTATTTCCTTGTCCCACCTCACTCACTCAATCATCCCTGGCCACCCTGCCACCTTTCTTGCTAGCCATCCTATCCACATCATTCCCGCCTCAGCCATCCATCCTGGGCCCTTTACCTTCCACCCTGTCCCACATGCTGCCCTCTACCCTACCCTTCTTGCCCCAAGGCCTGCTGCAGCAGCTGCCACCGCCCTCCACCTTCACCCACTACTTCACCCCATCTTCTCAGGTCAGGACCTGCAGCACCCCCCTAGCCATGGCACATAGTTGGGGGATGGGATCTTAGGTAGGGCCAGGAAGGGAGACCCATAAATCTTCCCTTGGGGGTGTTGAGGCATTACTACCAGCAAGTAGAAGCTGGGATGGGCAGTGTCTGACAGCCAAAGAATAGAGTTTTGGCTTGCGGGGTGGGTTTAGATTTGAAGTTTGCTTTGGGTTTACTATCAGGGATTTTTTTTCCTTTCCTCCTTTCTATTTTTCCCTCCTCTCCTGTGTTTCTAAGCTAAGGAACACCAATAAGTGCTACCCACCCATCTGCAGCAACATCTCCAAACTGTCAAGTTTAGGTGGTCCCCTCCTCCCTCTACTTTTTATCCTCTGCTCTTCCCTTCTTTAAATTTTAGAACATTTTCCTCCTCTCTGGCTGCGTGTCGTCACCAAAGCACTTGCCGTGGGCCCTTCTGGTCCTGCCTTCTCAGTGCCACAAGGAAGACCAAGCTGTTCCTCTGATGGTGAAAGCACCACCACTTTCGGGCAGTATCTTTGACCATCCCTTGGTGACCTTATGTTATCGCAGGTGAGGTGGAAAGGGAGTCTGACCTAGAACCAGATGCAACTCAGGCTGCAATTCGATCCACTTCCCACATAAACAGAGCCACCACATATTTGGCACTGTTGTCCTGGTGTCCCTTATCCTAGAAGAGGCATCTGCATATCCCAGAAAAGAAGATCCTATCATGAATAGAAGCAATGCGGGACATAGAGTCACCCATGTGCTTCCCCAGAGAGGAGCTCATGTGTCTGAAGGGTATATTTTCTCCTGTCGTGTTGATGTTTCCTTCTTAATTTATAGGATTTTTTAATGTAAAAAATTGCACTGAACTCTATAAACATAAATGCTGCTTTTTGTAGCTCATATAAAAAAGGTTCCATATTTGTAGTATACTGCAATAATATTTTTTACATCCAGCTCTTTAAGTGATCCTTGTTCTGGTGGCTTTGTGTAAATATGTTTGACCTAGTTGAATTAAGAAACTTTAAAGGTTATAAAATGAAAACAAAAAATAAATATTTGTTTTCTGCTAGATGCAAAAATGACTAAGCATGTATATTTTATCAAGCTCATGTATTTTTTGAAGTTAAGAACTATAAAATGTTAAAACAACATTTTTTGCTGGGACAAAATGTTAAGTAATTTGCAGTAAGTGGTACCCCCAGCACTGGGATTTCTGAGCTAATGGGTAGCAGTCATCTGGGGGTGTCAGATGGATACTCAGTTCTTAGTCTCCCTCATGTACTTTGTTGTTTTATACAGAGAAACAGGTGGACCTCACAGAGGAGGAGGGGGAGATTCAACAGCTTTATTCTCTGGAAGCAGTGAGATTCAGCGGTTGTCTGGGGAGATTTCCTGGGTTTCCCTGGGTACCTTGTTCCAGGTAGTCTATTTGCCTTCCTAGTACTTAGCCCTCTCTGACAATTTTTTTCTTTTTTAAATGTGCCTTTTGGGTTGGCTAGAAAGTGAAATAGAAGTAGACTGGAGGATGATAACAGTTGGGACAGTTTTTCCCTCCTTTTGTTGGGAGGTGAGCACATTCGTAGATACTTTAAATTCTTTTGCTTCATAGTTTCCATGCCTTCTGCCTAGCTCAGTTTAAGCAGTAAAGGTTCCTTTTTTCTTTTCTCCAATGACACTGACCAGAGGAATTACCACCTCAGCCTCTTTTTCCCCTCTTCTTGCCTTTCACCCAGGCTCTCAGACGTAATTAACACACTGACCCAAAGGTGCTTGTATTGCAGGTCTCATCTCCTTTGGTATAGTTAGCAGTTCCCTTTTTGGCATTTTCCTACCTATTCCTGTGTCTAGAATTGGTTAAGTGGTCACCTGACAGGAAAAGCAAACCATACTTACCTGGGCCAACACTCTGTGTTTCTGGCCTTTCTTCTCAAATTCCCAAAAGAAAAAGATTTTGAGTTTATGAGAAGCAAGTGCTGGGCAAACGAGGCTCTTGACTGAGCCCCCCCTCCTACCTGCTCAATGCTCTTTGTCTGATTTAGAAGCATCATTTTTTGGATAACTAGCACTGGGAAAATGAAACCATCTGTTTGAAGTGAAGGAACTCATTTTTCTTTGCTTTCAGCCCATGTAAATATTAAATGATACAGTATTAACATTTTTGTGCTGCTTCCCATTAGCTTGTAGATTGAGCCATACTCTGGCCGCCTGTCTGCCTTCCTGGGGGCAGTTTTCTTTAACTTCCAGAATAGTGATTTTAAAACTTAAAAAAAAAAGGAAAAACAAAATAACCTATCCTTACTTACAAGCATAACAGATTGTATTTAACTTTATCACATATGATAGAGATATATATGCTGTAAAATGAGGGAAAGGAACTTTCTAATAAACCAATGATTTGTGGAAACTTAGCAGAGTCTGTCGTGATTGTTGCCCCATCCACTCAAGTTGGGAAGGATTATAAATAACATCTTGTTTGAAGTAGTCAAGGAATAAATTTCTGTGAACCAGTTTGAGATGTTTGGAATTGTGCTTCTGAAGGCTCAGGCTGCCCAAGGAGAGAGAAAGGATTATGGTTGTGGCAGGAAATAATAGTTAAATTTCTCTCAGCCTTAGGTAGATGTCTTGGAATGTACGCCTCCTTTCCATTCCGTCTTTCCCACAAGACTTTTCTTTTATTTCCTTTTTGTCCAGTTTAGATATATAATCTGTGTGTAATAGAATACATGGCATGTAGGTGCTCACTAAATGGGTTTGGAATTTCTGGCTTTGAATTTTAGGACTGTGGACAATGAGATTACAAGAGTCATCTGCCTGGCCTTTTCCCTCCGGGTGGAGTTCTGTATACCAGGCTTGAACTACTCTCTTCAGCCCTTTAATATCACTACAATGTTTGAGCACCTCCACCTGGTGTAAGGAAACATGCCCTAATTGTTACTGAGAAGATAAAAGCCCCTAACTAGTCTTCTATATCAAAAAATCACAAAAGAGGGAACGTTTGGCGTGGAAAGCTATCATAGATTTGTAGTGGTTAATTTCCCCTCTCACCCTCAGCCTTTCAAGAAGGAGTTTTGCAAGGTCTATTTCTTTTCTACTCTCTTTGATACAGCTGTGTTCTCCCCTCAATTAAAGAGAAGCTCTTCAACTTGAACCTAGGGTTGGGTTCTCAGATCTGCCTGTCTAAAATAGCAAAGATCCCTGCCCCTAAAGAGAGGATGTTAGAAAATGAAAAGTCATTTTCGAGCAGGGAAGGTGACAAGTGAAAGAGGCAGACTGGCCTGTGTAGAATATGCTATGCGAAGTTACGTGCAGCTGCCTTGTTCTGACAGCTGGAAACATGGAAGTACTCTCTCTTCTACACCCTTGATGACTAATTCAGGCCTTGTCAACCATTTCTGTTCTTACTTGCCAGAGATACCTTCAACTCACCCTTACCAACTCATGTCTGAATTACTGCAGCATTTTCCTGGCTGGCCTCCCTGACTCCAGGATCTAATTCCCTGTCCCATGTCAACTTAATGGCGTTTCAGAATCTAAGTGCAATTCACTGTTTCCCAGTAAAATTGTGAGCTGTCAGAGGACAGGGACTGATTCTTATACTTCTTTTTTCTTCCCCTTAAGGTGTCTTACATAGAGTTGAGTACATAGTAAACATTTTGATTGTATGTTCAAGAAAAATATGAGCAAAGTAAAATACCATTAGCTGAGGATTATACATCAGGATTTAGCAAGGAAACACTCAAAAATGATTAAGTTTTTTTTTTTCTCTCTAACCTCTACATCACCTAGCTCAGTGCCAGGCATATAGTAGAAACTCAATAATTGTTGACCTGGCCAGGCATGGTGGCTCATGCCTGTAATCTTAACACTTTGGGAGTCTGAGGCAGGAGCATTGTTCGAGGCCAGGAGTTTGAGACCATCCTGAGCAATGTAACAAGACCTTGTCTCTATAAAAAATTTAAAAATTAGCCAGGTGTGGTGGCACACACCTTAAGTCCCAGCTACTCGGGAGGCTGAGGCAGGAGGATCATTTAAGCCCATGAGTTTGAAGTTGCAGTGAGTTGTGATGGTGCCACTGCACTCTAGCCTGGGCAACAGAGTGACACCCTGTCTCAAAAAAAAAAAGTTGACCAAATGAAGCCTCAACAGAACTATAAATTCATTGAGGGATTCTAGGACTCTAGTTGATGGGATGGGAAAATGGGAACTATGTATCAGCCCACTGCCCACTGTGAGAAGGGAGATCAACCCAGTTCTGACACCAAAGGAACACAATCCATATTGAATACCAAACTCCTCTCCTTTCCCATATCTGAACCTCCCTCCACCTGTGCTTCTAGTTTTAGTTAATGGTGCCAGTGTCCTACCAGCCAGCCAGGCACCAAAGCTTTGAATTACCTTTGATACATCCAGTTACTGATTCTGTAATCTCTGCTTGCTCTTTTTCTTGACACCAGTACCCTGGTTCAGGCCACATCACCTTGAACCCAAAGGATTGCAGTTACTACCTATCTGGTATTCCCACTAAGTCCTTCTTTTTCCAGTTCCTTCCATCCACAGGCAGCCAGTATAATCTTCCAATCTGGAGCACAACTGATCACTGAATCTCTTACCCCCGACTTTAAAAGTCCTTATGATTTTCTGTCTCCTACAAATTAAAGTTCAAATTCCTTAATATGGCATTCAAGGACCTCCAGTGACTTGGCCCCAGCCTTCCTTTTCACCCTTGCGCCTCAGTCTACCCCTTTAAGCACTCTACGCTGAGTCAACTGCCCTTCCCTATAATTGACCTCTGTTCTTTTGCTGCTCTCTTTGCTTATGTTATTCCCTATGCCAAAAAACTCCATTCTCTGACAAAAGGTAACTTGAACATGGGTTCAAGTGCAACCTGTGTTTGAATCCTAGTTTTGCCATCTATTGGCTGTGTAAACTTGGGCAATTTACCTAAAATTCTCGTGTCACAATTTTTGTATTTATAAAATGTGCATAATAGTACCTATTTCGTAGGGTTGTTATGAGTAGCAATGATACAAATGACTTCCATAGTCTATATCTTTTTCAAGGCATGCTTCACTATCCCTCTGCTGCAGTTATGTGTGTTTATGTCTTAACTTCCTCTGGACTAAGTTTGTTACGGATCCTTGCTGGTTGGTTATCTTTGTATCCTTTACCGTGCCTTGAACAGAGTAAGTACTTATTGAAAACTTGAGTGAAATGTGAGTTAATACTGGGCTTACAGAATACACCTGTAATACAGTAATCACTCAGTTGAGGACAATGGGGAGATGGAGGGGTAAGTAGAGGACTGGGTTAAGTATTCATTCTAACAAATTACATGCCTACCATGAACTTGGCACTGGGAATTCAGCAGTCAAGAAAGCCCAGACTAGGCTGGGTGTGGTGGCTAATGCCTGTAATTCTAGCACTCTGGGAGTCCGAGATAGCAGGATCGCTTGAGCTCAGGAGTTTGAGACCAGCCTGAGCAACAGCAAGACCCTGTCTCTACAAAAAATAGAAATATTAGCCAAGCGTGGTGGTGTGCGCCTGTAGTCCCAGCTACTCGGGAGGCTGAGGCAGGAGGATCGCTTGAGCCCAGGAATTTGAGTTTGCAGTGAGCTGTAATATGGTGACACCACTGCCCTCTAGCCTGGGCGACAGAGCGAGACTCTGTCTCCAATAAGAAAAAAAAAAAGCCCAGACTAGGAGTTCAAGGAGCTTATAGCCTAGTAAAGGATCATATTCTTAGCTGTGTGCTGAAGTGGTGAAGTATGAGGGGAAGGGAGGAGCTGAGGGGACTTCAGAATGGCACAAAGTGGTTGAGCAGGATAAGGCTATGGTTAAGTTTGATCAGAAAATAGAAATCAAAAGGAGGATGTGGCTGTGTTCCTTTACCCCTAGCAGACCTCTTGAATCTCCTTTCTGATAACCTGCTTTTTTGGGAAGTGCCAGTAAGGCTTGGCACTCCATAGAAAATACTTTGCCAGCTGTGTTCAGTGGCTCATGCCTATAATCCTAGCACTTTGGGAGGCCGAGGCAGGAGGATTGCCTAAGGCCAGGAGTTCGAGACCAGCCTGAGCAACATAGCGAGACCCTGTCTCTATAGAAAATTTAAAAATTAGCCGGGTGTAGTGGTGTGCACTGCATTCCAGCCTGCGTGGCAGAGTGAGACCCTGTCTCTACATAAGAAAAAAAAGAAAATGACTTTGCCTTTCTGCTCAAAACTCATCTCTTTCCACTGTCACGCCATGTTTGCATCTTCCATCCTTAGTGCATGCTTCCATTCAGTCTTTCAGGTATTGACCTACTGCATGTTGGGCTCTTGGCTAGGCTCTGGGGCTGCAGAAAGGAGCCTTGCAGGGGGCTCATTTACACAATCCTGTGAACAGACCATGACTGAACAGTGTAATCAGTGCTGTGCCCTTGTGTGTTAGCCCAGGAGGCCAGCGTGAGGAATCAGGGAGGCTTCCCCTAAGCAAAAATACCAACCAGAATCAAGTCTTGGTGGTTGGACAAGAGCTCCATCACCCAAAAAGGAGTGAGGGCCTGCCTTTAACTGAGCAGCTGGTGCATAATCTCAGAGCCTGCCAGCCAAAATATCCTGGAATGACTCCACTTTATCCCCATCTTGCCCCTTAGGCCAAGATGCATTCACCACCAAGTAATCCCCACTGGCTGCACTGCTGTGGCCACACTGAGACTTGAGGAAGCTGCTGCACCAATATGGCTGGCTGAGGCTGCCCAAGGCCCTAGAAGGAGGAAGTGGATAAGTGGCTTATCCCAAAAGATACAGCAGCCTCAGGTCTTATCAGGGGGCAGCAGCAGCTTCCTTCCCCCACCTCTGGCCAAGTCACAAAGTGCCACAGCAGTGCAGCCAGCTGGATGAGGGAAAGGAGGAGATGTAGAACTGTGACCTAGAGTAGAGCTGTATGGACCTGTTAGTTCACAATTCCACTGTTCCAAGCCGAAAGTGATGGTAGCTTGGACTAGCATGGTGATAGTAGAGCTGGGGTTAAGATTCAAGAGATATAGTCGAAAGGCAGAACTAACAGGGCTTGGTTATAAACTGCTCTCAGGAAAAGGGAGGAGTCGTGGTTTTCAGCCATAAGCATCCACCCCCAGGGTGGCCTCATCCCCTTCCTGGCAATCCTAGAGACCATATGGGTCCAGGGGCTATAGCCCTTTGCTCTCCCCACTGCTCAGCAAGTTACTTTGGGTTCCAGTTTGATTAAAAAAAAAAAAAAAGACTTCCTATAGTGGAAACTGAAGGGAAGAGGAAGGATCTGGCCCATTCCTGCCTAGGAGGTTGTGGGAGAAGGAAGATGGCCAGAGCTTTGTGTCTACTGCATGCCCTCTGGCTTCTGGAGTGGGCGCTGCTGCTCTTGGGACCTGGTGCTGCCCCTCCTGCCTGGGCCTTGAACCTGGACCCAGTGAGGCTCACCTTCTATACAGGCCCCAATGCCAGCCACTTTGGGTTTTCACTGGACTTCCACAAGGACAGCCATGGGAGGTGAGCCCTGGGGGAAGTTTGGGTGTTGGGAGAGAGAAGGACCCCTCCCCATCACTGCTTCTGTGGGCCTCATTCCCCATTTGTGATAGTGGTCGAGCAAGGTGACTTCTGGGGTCTATTCAGACTGAGCTCTTGTCAGGAATGCTGGGGAGGGACCAGCTCAGGTGAGGTTGTCAGGGAGGGGCAGCAATGAGGAGATGGACACTGAAACTACAGCAAGAACAAAGGGAGGACAAAAGTTGATGCTTTTTTTTCCCCCAAGGGTTAGTTATATGACCCACTCCACCCTCAACACCTCAAAATACAGAGAGGAGCACATGTCCTAAATTGATTTGCAAAACTGTAAAATTGTCTACCACCCCCATCCTGCTTTTCTACTCCATTCCCTTCATCCCCATCAAAATAATATATATTTGAAAAGAAGCAATAGATCATTAATGGTTGGCATTGATCAGTCCTGGCTCCTTATAGCTGTATACCCTGTATAGCTGCTACTTATTGTGGTGGACAGTGTGCCACCCAGCTTCAGGGTGTGGCAATGGCAGGTAGCCTTCAAGTGTCAGCCACTTGGGGTATTTCCTCTGCTGAAAAGAGCCACTTCACCCAAAATCAAGTCCCCTTCCCAAGGTGGCCCACATCGAATGACTGATCAATGAGAGGGGGATTAAGGGTCCAGCCCTCTTGGGTCAACTTGGACAATTCTGAAGGGTCCTTCTAGCTGTAGAAATCCCAGACATTGGCCATGCTGTTATTGGCCCTGAATGTCAGCTCAACGCCTTTTTCTGACCACTTCTGCATCTTTCCCCTACTTTCTACCAGTAGTGGTCCCATGGGCACTATTTAAACATCCTGCATGCTAAAAAAAATTATAGCATTTTTTCAAAAGCACTTGTTATGTATTCGGCTGGGACCATGCTGTCACTCATACATTTATTACATTTACTCTTCCTGACAGCATAGATTGGTTGGTATTTATTATTCCTAATTTACATATGGCAGAACTATGATTTAAACCTAGATCTGGCCCAGCATGGTAGCTCACACCTGCAATCCCAGCACTTTGGGAGTCTGAGGAGGCAGGGGAGGATTGCTTGAGGCTAGGAATTGGAGACCAGCCTGGGCAACACAGTGAGACCCATCCCTACAAACAATTTTAAAAATAAAAAAAAGTTTTAAAAAACCTAGATCTGCTAGGGTCCTCAGCTCTATCAGCACCCCCCCCACACACTTTAGAGGCACCCTCTAGCTTCCCTCAATCCTTACCATTAAAACCAACTCTCAAGGAGGTATCTGGTAACAGTCAAGACAGGCGTTCTAGGGAGCATGTGAACCCCTGGTTTTTGTTGAAGGTGGAAGGGTGGAGATGGTGTACAGAGTTTAAGAGCTCTTTTTCAGCAAAGACATCAACCCTTATGTTCAAATCAAACCAAATGGTTATAGTCCCAGCTTTATTCTCAACTCGTTGGGTTACTTTAGGCACGTGATTTCCCTCGCTGAGAGTCAGTTTTACTGACCATAAACTGAAGAGGCAGTCTGTGAGGTCTCCTCGAGAAAAGATGGTCCAGTGCCCCCCCCCCCAAATACAACACCGCCTTCTGGGCAGTGGGCCCTGGGGCCTGGAATACGCCGGAATCCGATCCTCGCTCACCTAGTTTCCCTATGCAGTGTGGCCATCGTGGTGGGCGCCCCGCGGACCAGGGGCCCCAGCCAGGAGGAGACGGGTGGCGTGTTCCTGTGCCCCTGGAGGGCCGAGGGCGGCCAGTGCACCTCACTGCTCTTCGACCTCAGTGAGTCCCAATCAAAAAGGGAAAGGCAGGGGACCAGAGGGACGTGGACAGAGGCTTTCAGCGACCCACCCCTTCTTGTGCCCTCCAGGTGATGAGACCCGAAACGTAGGCTCCCAAATTTTCCAAACTTTCAAGGCCCGACAAGGACTGGGGGCATCGGTCGTCAGCTGGAGCGACATCATTGTGGTGGGCCCCCGCGGTACAGGGCGCAGGGAACAGTGGGGGCAGGGACATGTTGGGGGGGAAGCCCAAGTCTCGCGCCCTTCCCCACTCTTCTGTGGCCCTGCCCCAGGCTTGCGCCCCCTGGCAGCACTGGAACGCCCTAGAAAAGACCGAGGAGGCTGAGAAGACGCCTGTAGGTGGCTGCTTCCTGGCTCAGCTCCAAAACGGCGGTCGAGCGGAGTACTCCCCCTGCCGAGCGATCTACATGAGCGGGGTTTACGCAAAAAATGATTTTAGTAAGCTCCGCCCTACGTTTTGGCTCCGCCCTTCGTTTGATCCCTCCCCCAGCGCCCCGGACCTTGCATTCGATCTGGACACCCAAAGGCCCAGGTTCTGGCCCCGCCCCGTCCCCGCCGATTCAAGGCCACGCCTCTATGTGATACCCCATGGCCTCGCCCCTATATGATTCCGCCCCCGCCCTGCTCCAGGCTCCAGTACGCGCTTCTTAATCCGCCCCTTCGCTGACCCCTCCTTGTCTCCTCTAGGCGGGGACAGGCGCTACTGCGAAGCTGGCTTCAGCTCAGTGGTCACACAGGCAAGTTGGGAGCAAAAGCGGCGTAGGGGCAGCCCCTAAAGAGGGCCCCCTCTCACCTTCAGGGCTTCCCTTTCAGGCTGGGGAACTGGTGCTTGGGGCTCCTGGTGGCTATTTTTTCTTAGGTACGTGCGTATCAGTACACCTCCCTGCCTTCTCGCGGCCTGGGGAGACCCCAGGCGTCTAGACCCCCACACTCCCTGTCCCTCGCGCCCTAGGTCTCCTGGCCCGGGCTCCAATTGCCGATATCATCTCGAGTTACCGCCCGGGCACCCTTCTGTGGCACGTGCCCACCCAGCGCTTCACTTTTGACTCCAGCAGCCCAGAGTACTTCGACGGCTACCGGGGTAACCCTGGAACCTCCCTTCCAGGCTTCCCAACGCCCTAAGGGTCACCGCCCACCGCAAGGGTCCTTCCCCTGAGAGAGCCTCCGTGCCAACCCCAGCTGGCCAGCTGTAGTGCCTAAGGCGTCTCCTCTCTCTGCCCCTGCGGCTTCCCCGCGACTGCCCAACTCCCACGCACCCCACCTCTCCCTTCGCGCCGTGGACTCGCAGTGCAGGCTAGGGCAGGTCTTGGCGTCTTGATGGCCTCAGTTTTCCCATCTGCACAATGCAGGGTTTGGACTGGGTGGCCTTTCAGTCCCCTCTTTCCTTGTCCTCGTCTCGCCGCTGCTTTGCTCTCCCGTAAAGACGAATTTGCGCTGTATCCTCAGGGTACTCGGTGGCCGTGGGCGAATTCGACGGGGATCTCAGCACTACAGGCAAGAAATTCACTTAGGGGTGGGGGTTGGGAAGCCCCGCCCGGGGAGGAGCTACCGGGGTAACCCTGGAACCTCCCGGAAATCTCCCCTGGGTACGGAAATCTCCCCTGCACCAAAATCTCCCCTGGGCGGGGAATGGGGAGCGGGAGGGACGAGGTTCTATGGCTCTCATTCGCTGAGCCGGCTCTCCCCAGAGTATGTCTTCGGTGCCCCTACTTGGAGCTGGACCCTGGGAGCGGTGAGTGCCCCCCGCCGTGCCACTCGGCATCCCGAAGCCCCCGACCCTAGTCCTCAGGCTGACAACCCCTCCTTCTCCCAAACCTGTCCTTTCTCAACCGGAGCGGGAGGCTGCGGTAGGGAACAAGAATGACGCGCGCCCGTGCGCTGTCCGTACAGGTGGAAATTCTGGACTCGTACTTTCACACGCTGCACCGGCTGCACGGAGAGCAGGTAGGGGCTGGGTCCCGATGGGAGTGGCCGAAGCCGGGAACTGAGACCCCAGAATATTTCGCGGGATGTTAGGGCCGGTATCTAAGAGAGGTTGCAGGGTCCGCAAGCGTGAATTAAGATGCTTCTCATCTTCTTGCAGATGGCTTCTTATTTCGGGCACTCAGTAGCGGTTACCGACGTCAACGGGGATGGGTGAGGAGGGGGGTGCTCCACCCTTAACCAGTTGGGTCCCCAATTACCAGAGGCAGGAACTGCCCTCAGTCTCTTCCTTTCCTAGCCCCCATTCTCACACGTCCATCCAAGGGAGCGGGAGAGCGAAGGTGGGCGACATTTAGCCCTAGCCCCAACATCCCCCTAGCCCAGCTCCACATAACCACCCATCTGGCCCGCAGGAGACATGACCTGCTAGTGGGTGCTCCACTGTACATGGAGAGCTGGGCAGACCGCAAGCTGGCCGAGGTGGGGCGCGTGTACTTGTTCCTGCAGCCCAGAGGCCCCCAGCCCCTGGGCGCCCCCAGCCTCCTGCTGACCGGCACACAGCTCTATGGGCGATTTGGCTCTGCCATCGCGCCTCTGGGCGACCTCGACCGGGATGGCTACAATGGTGAGGGAAGAGAGGAATCCTGCTTGCTGCAGAGGGGTTAACAGCCACAACAAAAAGGTGGACTTGACCTGAGGGCAGCCGGAGCCAGGATGGGCTTTAAGTAGGGAGTGACTCCATCATATATGTGATTTACACACAGGGACTGCTGAGTGGAGAACAGACAGAAGAGTCAAAGGAGACCTGTTAGGATGTGTTTGCCTTGATCCAGGCAAGAGATGGTGGCCACCTGGACATGGATTTTGGTAGCAGAGTTAGAGATGAGGGTGACTTCACAGGTATTTAGGACTTAGATTATTAGGACTTGATGGGAGACTGGATGTAGGGCTAAAGAAGAGAGAGAAGTTAGGTGGGTGTGATGCTCTTCACTGCCTGGCACTCAGGCCATGCAGCAGGTCTGGGGGGAGGAGAGAGATCAGCTCTGGACCTGTAGAGCTTGAAGGGCTTGGGAGCATTAGGTGGAAATATCCAGAGGACAGTTGGGTGTGGCTTCCCCCACTTCCACAAGAGAGGTCTGAGTGGGAAATAGGGGGTTGGGGGGGGGGCAGATGAGTCCTGGGTGCCTGAGAAATGAGAAGAGGTCCAGGATAGAGCCCTAGGGAGCACAAGCATTTAGGAAACTCTCAGAGGAGGTGAGTCTGGGAAGGAGACAGAAGAGTGTCCAGAGAGGTGCGAGGGAAACCAGGAGATCTGATGGCCCAGAAGTCAAAGGAAGAGAGTGCTTTAAGCAGAAGGAAGGGGGGGGGTCAGTGGCTCCTGCTGTGGTGGAAAGGTACAATTACATGCAGCTGGAGAAGTATTCCTGGGCTTTAGCAAGAAGGAGGTCATTGGTGGCAGTGATAAGAATTGATTCAGGCCAGGATAGGGACAGAAGCTGAATGCTATAGGGCAAGCTATGAATGGAGGTGAAGAATTGGAGGCAGCCAGGGTAGACAGTTCTTTCAACCAGTTTGAATAGCCCAGCCCCACATAACCACCCATCTGGCCTGCAGGAGGCATGACCTGCTGGTGGGCGTGGGCGCTCCACTGTACATGGAGAGCCAGGCAGAGTGCAAGCTTTTTCCTTTATGAAAGGAACAGGAGAAAAGATGATCATGGAAAAGAGATGAAGGTCAAAGGAAAATTATTTCAATTTGAAAGAATATGGAGTAGGTTGAATGTGGAAGAAAATGGGAAATGGGGGGATGAGCCAGCGGAATGTCCCTGTGATGCCTCGGATAGGGGAGCACTCAGCCCAGTGGCAGCGTAAAGAGGGGACACCCATTCTAGGGTCAGATGGGGAAAGAGGAAAGAAAGTAGGTGTGGATTCATAGCAAAACAGTTGGTGTGCTTCTCTTTGTGAGATAAAAGATGAGGTCACCCACTGAAGGAAGTGGGGTACTGGGAACTTGACTGAATGGAGAAGGTTAGAAATAGGTGCTAGAGCCTGACACTGTGGCACATGCCTGTAGTCCTAGCTAGCTATTCAGGAGGCTGAGGTAGGAGGATCACTTGAGCCCTGGGAGTTCAAGTCCAGCCTGGGCAACTTAACGAGCTGAGCCACCATCTCTAAAAAAAGAAAAAGGTGCTGAGCAGACTGGGAGAAGGAGCTGAGCCGAAAGCCCTGCAAGGCTGCCTCTAGGCGGCATCGAGGTTCCTAGTGAAGGCTGGAGATCAGGAATTCATGGTGCTCCAATCTGCTCTGTCTCCCCAGCAACCCTGGGTTGAATTAGCCCAAGGTGGGGTCTGCCCAGCCTTGCCTAGGGCTGGCAATGGGGCAAGAAGGCTGAGGATATGGCAAGGGTGATCAAATGGTCAGGAAATAAGTGAAGACATGAGGAGACCAAACATCAGGAGAGAGTCAAAGCCAAGGGCCTGCGGATAGGACTGTGGTCAGAGTGTGGTCTGTTTGGATGAATTCTGTGTAACTTGATCAGAAAAATCAATAAAGATATTTAAAATAAAAAAGCTGCACAGAAAACATACCATAAGCAAAATCAGAAAAGAAAGACAGTTGCAACATATTTGTCAAAGATCTTAATTCCTATCATATGCAAAGAACTCTTACAAAATAATAAGATTATGATGATTAACAAATTTTCAAAGGTAATCTTAAAAGTTATTAGTGGTGATGAGCCCACATGTGGCTCTGCATCTTCATGGTGGAAGTGGAATGGAATGAAGGTCCCAAGGGAAGAGGTCCCTGGGGGCCAGTGTTTAGTAGTTCTCAGTTACTTAATCTTCTGGGACTCAGTTTTTTCATCTAAAATGGGAATA
The DNA here is from genome assembly GCA_023783475.1 of Daubentonia madagascariensis. Classification (NCBI taxonomy): domain Eukaryota; kingdom Metazoa; phylum Chordata; class Mammalia; order Primates; family Daubentoniidae; genus Daubentonia; species Daubentonia madagascariensis. The sequence continues at coordinate 18,867,726 of JAKFHU010000487.1, forward strand.
ATAGTGCCTACTTTTCAGGATTAAATGAAATCTTGTCAATATAGTTTCCACAGTAGATAGGGAGGGCTGTTACTGTGTTTATAACAACCCTACTTGACAGGGCTCTCATCTACCCCGATTGACAGGGCATGCCCTTTCCTGGTCTCCTGGGATCTGTCCAGAGATGGAGCTCAGGAAAGTTTTACAAAGTCCCCTGGGGGGATTAAATAATAAATAGCCACTCCCTTTCTGTTACTCCTTCCAGATGTTGCAGTGGCTGCCCCCTATGGGGGTCCCAGTGGTCGGGGCCAAGTGCTGGTGTTCCTGGGTCAGAGTGAAGGGCTGAGCTCACACCCCTCCCAGGTCCTAGACAGCCCCTTCCCCGCAGGCTCTGGCTTTGGCTTCTCCCTTCGAGGTGGTGTAGACATCGATGACAACGGATACCCAGGTGCCCCTGGACTGCCCCCAGCTGGAAATGCCCAAGAAAGGCCCTTGGGCATTTGCTGGAAGTGCTGAGAGATACAGCCAGAGGCCCATGCTTGACTGGTGCCCCACTATGGGCTCTGGCCCATCTGTATGGCTGGGATGACAGGGGGGCCAGGTCAAACCTCCAATGGGGAAAGCAGTATGGGGAACCCCTGGGAAGATGAGATGAGGACCCCATGCCCTCTCTACTTGCCAATTCTGACCCCCTCCCCCAATGTCTATAGACCTGCTGGTGGGAGCTTACGGGGCCAACAAGGTGGCTGTGTACAGGTGAGTGCTAGCTCCAGGGGCAGGGTGGGGAAGAGCCCCTACCATCAGAGGAGGCTGGGCCAGAAGGGACCACAATAGCAAGCCTCTCCCATCCATCCTATCAGAGCTCAGCCAGTGGTGATAGCCACTGTCCAGTTGCTGGTGCAAGATTCACTGAATCCTACTGTGAAGAATTGCATCCTGCCCCAGACCAAGACACCAGTGAGCTGGTGAGGAGGTGGGGGAATGGGCCAGGCAGGTTCTGGGACCTCAGAAAGGCCCTACCCCCTGAGCCCCACTCATGTCTTTGCAGTTTCAATATCCAGATATGTGTGGGAGCCACCGGACACAATATTCCTCAGAAGCTTCGTGAGTGGCATGGAGGGGGCAGGGAGGAGGTGGGCCTGGGCTCCTCTGGAGGCTGGCCAGGGAGATCCTGACTATTGCTGCTTGCCCTGCCAGACCTAAATGCTGAGCTGCAGCTGGATAGGCAGAAGCCTCGCCAGGGCCGGCGGGTGCTCCTGCTGGGCTCTCGACAGGCGAGCACCACCTTGAACCTGGACCTGGGAGGAAGGCACAGCCCCCTCTGCCACACCACAACGGCCTTCCTTCGCGTACGAGCTGGAGATTGGCAGGGCTGGGTGTGCAGAGCTCATCCACCAGACTTGTTCATCCAGCTCTGGGGCAGTGGGCTGGGTGCTGTGGGTCCAGGGGTGGTCGGTAGAACGTGGTGCCTGCTGGACAGGAGAAGGTGGGGTGTGCATGGTAACAAGATGCCCTGATTCTTGCTCCCCTCCTAGGATGAGGCAGACTTCCGGGACAAGCTAAGTCCCATCATGCTTAGCCTCAATGTGTCCCTGCCCCCCAAGGAGGCTGGAATAGCCCCTGCTCTCGTGCTGCATGGAGACACCCATGTCCAGGAACAGGTAGGGGCAGGCGGAGGCAGGCAAGGGAGGTGCAGGACCCCTGACAGAAAGTCAGGGTTAGGGTTAGTGCCCAAGTCATAATGTGAACCCCAAAACCTTGATGTCACCTCTAATATCTGATGTCACTCTAAACCCTAATGAAAACTGCAAAATTTCAATATCTCCTAAACTCTGATGTAAATCCATAAGCCCTGATAACACCAACAAAACTCTGACATTGTCCTAAACCTTCTTATAAACCCCAAAGCCCTGATGTCATCTTCAAACTCCCTTTCATCCTCAGACCTTCTTATTCCCTAAGCCCTGATGTGAACCCCAAGCCCATTGTTGTTTCCCTAACCCTGATGTGACCCCCCAACTTGGGGGGACACAGCTCACCTGCACACCCTGCTGTGCCCCCTCTAGACCCGCATCATCCTGGACTGTGGGGAAGATGATGTATGTGTGCCCCAGCTTCAGCTCACTGCCAGCATGTGAGACCTCCCACTCTGCCCTCCCCTGGCCCTCTCTTCCCCAAGGATATTTGCTCCCCACCTGGGTGCCCTGCCCTCCTCCCAGCCCCTGGGCCTGGACCCAGCCTCCCTGGCTTCACCCTTTCCCCCTACAGGACAGGTTACCCACTCCTAGTTGGGGCAGATAATGTGCTGGAGCTGCAGATGAATGCAGCCAATGAGGGCGAGGGCGCCTATGAGGCAGAGCTGGCCACACGCCTGCCCCCGGGGGCCCACTACATGCATGCCCTCAGTGACGTGGAGGTGAGGTCCCACCCTGGGAGCATTACCTAGGACCTGGGAGGCACAGAGCCTTGACTCTTGTCTCCCTCCCTGAGACCTCTCCCTTCTCTTATGCTTTGCTGTAAAAGATGTAATTTTTTTTTTTAATTTGGAAGAGGAATACTTGCTAATGGCACAAAATTCAAGAACCCTATTATAAAACCCCCCAAAATGGCTCGAGAACCAAATGTTAACAGGAACCTTGGTTAACGTTTGATGGATTTCCTTCTAGTCTTTTTTTCCAACATTGACAGGCACTCACATAGTTATATATTTATTTTTTATTTGGTCGATGTAGTTTATAATAATGGGGTCATAGTCTATGTAATGTTTTGTGTTTTTTATTTCCAAAATGAAAATTCATAAAAAATAATAAATTGCTACAGCAGTACATATGATAGAACATGACAGTCCCTTGAAATCTCACCCCAAGAAACGCCCCCCACCCTGGCACACAGGTCTTTTCTAGACTTTCCAAGGGAGCTTAAATATATATAGGATGTTCTGTAACCAACTTTTTTCCTGGAACTGCCTCCCTGAAGGGTTTTGAGAGGCTCACCTGTAACCAGAAAAAAGAAAATGAGACCAAGGTGGTGCTGTGTGAGCTGGGCAACCCCATGAAGAAGAACGCTCGGGTGAGGCTGCTGAGTTGTAGGTGCTGGGTCTCCACCATGGACTCGTGGACAGCCAGGTTTTAGGGGCTGGGTTTTAGAGTCAGATAGCTCTGGGCTGGAATCCTGTCCTCACACTCCCTAGCTGCATGCTCTTGGGTGAGTTACTTTCCCCCTCTGAGTGGGCTTCTTGGTAAAACAGAGATAATAATGGTGACCTTGGAGGGTGACGGCTAGAGGCCACATTCAGGGCATGGCTGCCCAGAGTGGGCATGTGGGCAGTGACTTTGGCTCTCCCTGTCTCCCAGATAGGAATCACAATGTTGGTGAGTGTGGGGAACCTGGAAGAGGCTGGAGAGTATGTGTCCTTCCAGCTGCAGATCAGGAGGTACTGACCTGGGAGCACTCCTACCCACCCCCATCCCCTATATGACCTTGATGCAGAGCCCCTCAGGCCCCTTCTGCACAGAAGGGTCTTCTGAGATGCCTGGTGTTCAGACCTCCCTGTTCCCTTTGTTCCTCAGAGACTTGTGTTTGAGTCCTGGAGTCCTAGAGGAAGTTCTTTCCCAGATCTAACTTCAGTGTGTCATGCTGTTTGTGGAATTAGCTCTCTCTGAGCCCTCTAAAATTCTGGCCCCACGCCAGAGAGTCACTGGGCTGGTGTTACTGACCTGCTTCTCCTCACCTCCTCCCCTCCAGCAAAAACAGCCAGAATCCAAATAGCGAGACTGTGCTGCTGGATGTGCCAGTCCGGTCAGAGGCCCAAGTGGAGCTGCGAGGGTGAGAGGCCAGGGGTGGAAAAAGGAGATGGCAGGCAGGACTCTAAATTCAGGGGGTTCTGGGGGACCCTCCACAGGCCAGTCAGGGGATCATACTCTCTCTGGGGGGCTTGGGCGCCTGTAGGAACTCCTTTCCAGCCTCCCTGGTGGTGGCAGCAGAAGAAGGTGACAGGGAGCAGAACAGCTTGGACAGCTGGGGCCCCAAAGTGGAGCACACCTATGAGGTAGGGAGGGGCCTCTGAGTGCCGGGATGAGGTGAGAGGGTCCTAAGAGCTATGGGCCGGATGTAGAGCCCTCTGCCATTCTGCCATCCCAACCACCCCCAGCTCCACAACAATGGCCCTGGGACTGTGAGCGGCCTCCGCCTCAGCATCCACCTCCCCAGCCAGTCTCAACCCTCTGACCTGCTCTACATCCTGGACATACAGCCCCAGGGGGGCCTTCAGTGCTCCACACAGCCCTCCCCCAACCCTCTCAAGGTAAGAGCCTGGGTGGAAGAAAGAGCTGTGGGGGGGCCCAACCCACAACTAGGGCACCTCTGGATGGGGGAGATGGGCAGACCATGGGGCCTGACTGATTCATTGCCTCCCCAGCTGGACTGGAGGCTGTCCACCCCCAGCCCTTCCCCCATTCACCCCGGGCATCACAGGCGGGAGCGCAGACACGCCTTCCTGCCAGGGCCCAAGCAGCCCTCCAGGCTTCAGGATCTGATTCTCGTGGTGAGCAGGCTCGGTGGTCTCCGGCTGGGACCTCCCTGGGGCCCAGGGGCAGAGGGGATGGGAGGCGGGCAGAGGGCCCCACAGTGTGGGGTGTGATGTGAGCCTCGTGTGAGCCACCCCAGCACTCGAGGTGAACAGGAAGAGGTATGCTGACTTGTAGCTGGGGTGGGCTGAGAGACGCTTGCATTTTTTAAGCTTCCCAGTACCATTAAAGAAAATGAAAAAAATGCCAAAGCAGGGTTACAAAAAATCTGGGTCTTGAACGCTGTAGGATGACCCGCTTCTTCCAGCCCTCTCCCTGCATCTCTGGGAGTATGTGAGCAAGCCCATGTAGAGATAGCATCCGAAGCTTGAATCCGAGACCCTTCACCAGGCGGAGGCCCGAGCTTCCTGACCTCCCTGGCTCCCTCTGTGTTGGGTCCTTGGGGTGAGGGGGTGATGATGGGCCAGGAGAGGCTGGGGACTGATGACTCGTCCCCTCAGAGCTGCGACTCGGCGCCCTGTACGGTGGTGCATTGTGAGCTGCAGGAGATGGTGCGCGGGCAGCGGGCCATGGTCACGGTGCTGGCCTTCCTGTGGCTGCCCAGCCTCCGCCAGGTGGGGCGGGGCTGGGTGGGCGGGGCCGGGGCGGGGCCTTCCGAAGCGGGACCGAGTTTGCTCCGGGGAGAGGCGGGGCTTCAGAGGGCTGAAAGGAGCAAAGGCAAGGCTTACTTTGGGGGTTGGGGGCGGGATTCGTCAGGGGCGGGGCCCCCCAGCGGGCTGTCTGGGGCTTGGACTCCTGCAACCAATAGGCCTCCCGTTGGTGTGAATGGCTTTCACCCCCACCCCGTCCAGAGACCCCTGGATCAGTTTGAGCTACAGTCGCACGCTTGGTTCAACGTCTCCTCGCTTCCCTACGCCGTGCCCGCGCTCAGCCTGCCCAGCGGGGAAGCTCTGGTGAGAGCGGAGGGACCGAGCAGAGGAGTCCTGCAGGACCAACTGGTCTTCCTGTGGCAGTGCCCAGCCAGGATGGGGGCGGGGCCTCCATGGGTCTGAGGGGTGGTATGGGTGGGTGGCTTGGCTGGGGGTCACCAGCCCCAGGTTTGAGTCTTTGTGAAAGGCAGGTGTCAAGGTGACTGAGGAGACACGTGGGTTTGCCCCCAGGTGCGGACAAAGCTGCTTCGGGTCTCTGAGGAAAGGGCTATTCCAATCTGGTGGGTGCTGGTGGGCGCGCTGGGCGGCCTGCTGCTGCTCACCCTCCTGGTCCTGGCCATGTGGAAGGTGAGGTGTGAAGGAGGGTGGAGTTCCCAGGTGGGCACAGGCTTGGCCCTGCCCTACCTCACAGGGAAGCAGGGAGAGATGGTGGCTGAGTGTGATCCAAGGACCGTTGGATCTATGTCTCCACTATTAGAATGTCATTCTCCAGGGGACCTCTTCCAGGCACATACCCCTGGAAGGGGTGGCACCTGAAATCCTAAGGCCTTTAGACCCTCCCCCCCAGCCCAGGAACAGTCAGAGGGAATGAGTCCTGCCTTCAGGAATTCCTGGCTCAGGAGGACAGGGTTCACCTTCTCACAGCTCTGTCCTTTCTCTCGAATGAGACAGGAGACCCAAGGACTAGTCCAGACCCTGCTCCTTCCTCCTTAGAGGCCCTGAAGGGTCAGTCACTCCTCTGCACCTGGAGACAAGTGTTCGTGCCCTGGGAAGACATGGTGCTTTTAGGGAAAATCACACATTAGACCTATAATAATCAAACACATATCATGTAGACAAAAACATCAGTATTTAAGAAAAATTCAGGGGAGAAAAACCAAAAATTAAAAAAGGAAAATCAACTATTTCTTACACCCATTCTCTCTAAATGTCAAAAGGCCTCTATTTGTGCACACAGTGAGGTCTGTGTTCTATGCTGGTCCAGGGAGAGGACCTCATAGCTGGCTGGTTTGTAGCATACTTCCTTACTGATGCTCTGGGGCCTAAGAATCGTCCCTATACCCAGACCCTGGCCCCGTGCACCCTCAGGTTGGCTTCTTCAAGCGGAATCAGCCACCCCTGGAAGAAGATGAGGAGGAGGAGTGATGGTGCAGCCCACGCTCTGTTCTAGCAGGAAGGCTGCGTGTGGTGCCTGCCGTGCCCCTTCTCTCCAATGAGTTGCCTCTGAGCTCTCATACCCACAGTTGGAGCTGTTCCAAGGGGGCCTCCTGGTGTTCCTCCCCTCCCAACATAGCTGGGCCACCCCCCCTTTCCTGCTGTCTAATAAAGAGGCTGAGCCCCAAACCCCAGCGTGCTGCCTCCTTTTGGGCCAGAAGAGATGGGAGGACCTAGGGCTGGTGCCAGGGCAAAGGTTGCAAATCACTGCCTTTGGGGAGTGTCAGGGAGTAGAGCATGGTGAGGTTGGGGGAGCAGGTGTGAGAGAAACGAGGGAGGAAGTGGGGGCAGGACCTCCAGGAGAGACTGGGGGTGGGGTGGGAGCGGGAGCATCAGAGGAGGAAGGCGGGGTCTCTGGTGGGCAGCTTGAAATATAATAGTATATATACTTTATGACTTTGGAGAGGTAAATCTCATGATGACCTTAGGCTTGGGAAAATAACATGCTCTTCCTGTCTTCCTACCAAAAAAGGCCTTTAAAGCTGTGTCTGGAGTGAGAAGGGGCAGAGGGAGGCTGGCTAAGCCCTTAGCCCGAGGAGGCAGTGTGACACCAGGGAGGGGAGCAGGCACTGCTCCCTGGCTACCCTGCTCTTCCTGCTTCCCCACCAAGAAGTGTCTTCAGTCAGGAAAGAGGGCTGGAGTGGAAGACAAGTGTCCAACTGCAGTGACTGGAATTGGGGATAGAGGTGGGGAGGTCCCCTGTAGTCCTGAGGGATTTGTTGATTCATGTGTTCAATTAATATGTATTGAGCACCTGCCTTGTGCCTGGTACTATTCCAGTGCTGGGATTGAGCAGTGAACAAAGTGAAGTCCCTGCCCTCATGGGACTTACATGCAAGTGGAGGTAAAAAGTAAATAAATAAATAAACGTGTGGTCAGTGGCAGTCAGTGCTGTGAGTGAAAATAAAGATAAGAAGATGGTGATAGGACGGACATAGGTGGGTGTTGGGAGGGGGTTGACATTCTAGGTAGTGTGGTCAGGGAAGGTCTCCCTGATGGGGTGTGTGGAGAGATGAGTGAATGAGCCATGGGCTGCATGGAATAAAATGTTCTGGACAGAAAGAGCAGCCAGTGAAAAGGCCCCAAGGAAGGAACAGGCTTAGTGTGTTTACACAGAGCAAGGAGGCCCATGTGCCTGGAGGTGAGTTGGCAAGGGGTGCAGGAGATGAGGTGAGGGGCAGACAGGCACCTGCTGTGACCATGGAGAGGACTCTGGACTTGACGATAAGTGCTGGGGGAAGCCATTGATGAACAGACTTACCTCACAAGAACTGCTGGTATTTTATTTTGCCCAAAGGGGTAAATAGTAAATTCTGAAAAGAATAATTTGACATCCATGCATGGCAAGTTTCAGAACAGGTTTCTAGTTGGGTGACTGTGAGCATTTAAGAAAAAATTAAGCCCTAATCCTTAAACACCAGCTAAATTCCCTCCCCCTTCTGTCATTGCAATTGTACGGCCCCAGACCACTTAATTTGATCCAGCAAAGCATTTGGCATTTGTCCTTATAGACAAGACAGAAATGTGAGCTGAATCATAGAGACTGGGATTTAGGCCTGAATAAATCTGATAAAGCTGAAGGAGATCTCTATGGGGGTGTCCCAAAGCTCCACCCTGGCCCTGGGCTGCCTGGCAAGGTCATGAGTCCTTTGAATGGAGGCAGTAGAAGCCACTCACTCTTCACCCTGCTGATGGCTGCTGCTGGGAGGGAGCTCCAATACAATTGGTGACTGAAACAGATTCAAGGCAGCCTTGACAGATTGTAAAGTTGGGTTGAAACCAACAAGATGAAATTCACCAGGGATGAGTGCTAAGTCCTGCTCTGAGGTTCCAAAAAATTTGTTACATAATAATAGGCCTGGGAAGTCTGGTTAGATGGAAATTTCTGTTAAAATGAAAGAAAGAGAGAAAGGAAAGGAGGAAGGAAGGGACAAAGGGAATAAGAAAGAAAGAAAGAAAGGAAGGAAGGAGAGAGACAGAGAGAAAATGGTGTTTTGTTTTGGCCACATGCTTATAACAAGGACCTCTTCAGTCAGAAGACCCAACCAGTGGACCCAACCAGGAGGGAAGCCTGCTGTTCTGTGGGGATGAGGTCCTTGTCCTTGGTATCCAGTCCCCCTCCTGGGCACCACATTGTGAGTAACAAGCCAGAGAGAACCAGGAGAAGGATACCAGGATTAGATGAGGATTTGGCCACGCGGAAACTGAGTGATATGACAACCAGAAACATTGAACTGGAAGGAAAGAGAGCTTGGCTGGGGGTAGGGCAGGCCAACAGCTGTCTTCAAATGTGGGTTCAATGGCTGAGGAAAAAGGAAGAGACCTGGTTTGTCATTCAGGAAGCCAGAGCCAGTGGGACCAACTGCTTGATTTTCAGTAGGAGAGAAAGGCTACTTCGACCTCCAGAAGAGCTTCCTAACCATTAGGACTGCCCAGCAGTGGACCTTAGTACCCGGGCAGAGGTGAGCCCCACCTCCCCCTGGGCCCACAACAGCACCATTTATCGCGCCCCTGCTCTGTCAGGCAGCGCTAGACCCTTTTCATCATCATCTCGTTTCCTCCGTTACCACACCCCTACGAGGTAGAGATTAGTACAACTCCCATTTTAAAGGAAGACTGAGGACCACAATGCTCAGTAACTTGCCCACGGCTTGGGCCTCGTAAGAGGCTCAGAAGCCGCTGCGCCGCTGGCTCCCTGGCACTGCGTGAGTGTGCGGAGAGAAGGGGGCCGTAGAGCAGGGGGTTCTTACACTTTTTTGAGACTCTCCTGACTGTACCCTTTCAGAGTGTGTTGTTTAGCCATTCTCCCTCCTCCAAATTTTGCACCAAATTTCAGGGGTTCTCGAACTCCCCCAGAACCCTTGCGATGGGACCCTAATCACTACGCTCCCACGCAGCTCGGAGTCAGGGAGCGCGGGCGGGGGCTGCGCGGAGGGCCGCCGGCGGGCAGCGCTGGGGGGCAGCGGGCGCCGGGCCGTCAAGGGGCGGCGCCGGGGGCCCGCGCTGTGGCGCGCCGCCTGCAGGGGGCGCTGGCGGCGGCTCAGGCGGAGACAATCGCGCGGAGCGGGCGCCGCAGCCGGAGCGCCAGCCGGAGCAGCGCGGCGCGGCACAGAGCTGGGGCTGAGCCGGGCCGGCCGAGCGGGGCCGGGCGGGAGCCATGGACCGCTAGGGCCGGGCCGAGCCCCGCGATGCCGCCGCCGAGTGGCCCCAGCGTCCTCGCGCGGCTGCTGCCGCTGCTGGGGCTGCTGCTCGGCGGCGCCTCCCGGGCTCCCGGCAAGTCGCCGCCGGAGCCCCCCAGCCCGCAGGGTGAGTCTCCGCCGGGAGGGGCCGCGATCGCGGGCCTGCGCCCCTGGTCAGGCCCCGGTCCGCCAGCCCCCTTTTCGTGGCGCTCGTGAATTGGGGGTATTCTGTTCCCTGGATTTGGGCGGGGGGAGCTAGGCGACCTGGGGTCGGCGCTTCTGGGGGAAAGAGGAAGGAGGGAGAGGGAGGCCGTCCGGGGCGGGGGTGTCTCGGGGAGACACAATGGAAGGGCGGGGGTCCACAGGCTCGGCGCCGCCGCCCCCTCCCGACTTGTTTTTCTCCCTCCTGGTCCGCGAGGCGCTGCTGCCTGAGCCATTGTCTACCGAAGACACCCGCCCAGGGGCGGGCTGGGGCGGGCGCCGGCTCCGCAGCCCCCTGCGGGTTCCACGCTCCCGACCCCTGCTGGGTGGGGGCGCAGGCATCGGCTGCCACCCTGGGCCCGGACGGGGGCTGGGCGCCTAGAGCTGGGTTTGAAGGGGGGAGGGGAGAAGGGGGAGTGGGTGAGGCTGTGGGCGGGATTGACTGCTCTAATGGGGCTCTTTGCCCTGGAGCCTGACAGCCCCCAGCCGGCCCCCTGGGTTTAGAATTTGGGGTGCACCAAATAAATGCTGATCAACCCATGATGGAGGAGGGGCTGCAGTTAGGGGGCTCTGAGGAAAGGGGCACATTGTGATTCCCAGCTCAAGGCGCATGGCAGGGCTGTGGTCGCGGAGCCATGCTGAGCTGGCTGGCTGCGGGCAGTGCCGGCTGGGAGGGCAGGTGCCCGGGTCCCCGTCCAGGAATGGCCTTCTGCCATTCCTGTCCCCTGCGCACTCCCATATCACCCCCTCCTCATCTCACCTTTCCTTTGCAGTGGAGACCCTCCCAGCGCCTCAAGGGGCCCAGGTGGGTGTGTGAGGTGGGGGTGGGGCCGGCTCCTGCAGCGGGAGAGCGAGACCTGACTCCACACCCCACACCCCGGCCTCCACCTACTCTAGCGCCCGCTTCCCAGCTTCCTGCCCTACCACCCTGGCTACTGCGCTCGCCTTCCGTGCCTGTGGGCCCCATCCCTGCCCGGTGTTCTCCACTCCTCTCCAGCCCCCCACCCCCACCAAGGAGCTGGCAGGAAAAGCAGGGTGGGGGATCTGGATGAGGGAAGTGGGGTCCGGATGAAGGGAGGGGGTTGGATTTCCTCCTGGAATGAGGCAGGGCTGAAGCCCCAGAGGAGGCACGGATACTATATGGAATGTCAGGCTTTGAGGAATGGGAAACGGTCTTCCCCTGCCTCAGTCTCCCCTTGCCTCAGTCTCCCCTGGTCTCTTGCGGGGGAGATGAGGTTTTGCTTCATAGGAAGAGGCCCTAGTTTCTCAGGAAGCTCCTCCCTCAAGTCCTGGCACCCCAGGGGAGGGGGCCCAGGGAATTGGCTGGAATAGAGCCAGGACAGGGGGCTCTCTCAGGCAGCTGGCTGGGAGCCCAGGTTGGGGGGGGAAGGGAACTGCTAGGCACCTGCCTCCTCCCCCAGCACACTTGGCCTCCCTCAGGCCTTACCTGCCCACCCCTGTTTTGCTTCCCTGGCCCCTTCCCTCTTCTGAGGCTTTGGCTCTTGAACCCAAGGCATTCCCACAAATGACCATATTTCAGACTCCTGGGTCCCTTCTTCCCAGCTGCTCTATCCAGCTGCTCCTAGCCCAGGATAGGGGTGGGGATTGGCCAGGCCCTCCTAGCTTTTCAGAATTCCTACTGGGCGGTGGTGGAGAGGGGAGGCCACCAGCTCTTTGGAGAACCAGAGAGCCAGAGTGGGTCAAGTGCACACACCCACGCTGCAGGGCTGGGCTCTTGCCTGGGAGAGGAGGGGGAGGTGGGCTCAGGCGAACAGCTGGATGGGATGCCAGGGGCAGGCGTGGCGCTGGCCCCGGGTTGGAAGCCTGAGATAAGACACCTGTCACTGTTGAGTGTCAGGCTCTACTCTAAGGCCTTCCCCTTCCCGAAGTCTTCCACAGAGCCCCCTGACCTCCCTGTGCCCTGCTGCTCTCAGCTCTAGACTCTTCCTTGTTTACCCAGGCTCCCCTAGGTTTGCATCCAGCACCCAGCCCACTCCCCACCTGCCTCCTGGGCCTCTGTTCCTTTCCAGGCATGACACCCATTATTAGCAGCAAGGTAGTAGTGAGGTGTGTTCTTGAGGGAGGGGCCGTGCTAAGTGGGAAGGGGTCAGAGAGGCCGCCTGGGAAATCCATGGGGACAACTCAAGGCCTGGTCCTCCCCTATCACCCCACCGAGCTCAGGACACCTGCAGGACAGCCTGGCTGGACTGTCCTGGGACTAGGGTAGCGGTGTCCCTGGAAAGCAAAAAACTTGGGCTTCCCTTCCCAGCCGCTCCACACCAGCTTCCCTTGGGCCTGGGTCGGCCCACCCAGATCTCCTTCCCTTTGCCAGGGCCCCGGCTCCCTGCCTGATCTCCTGGGAGGAATGAGGGCGTTGCCATGGTGACTGCCTGTAGCTGACCAGCTGGGAGGGGGTAGGCTGTACATGTGAGGGGGAGGGGCCGGGGGTACTTGTTTGGGCACAGGGGTTGGGGTGAGTCCCTAAATCTGAAGGGACACAGGCTTGTGCAAAGGATGCTGGGAAGAGGATGACTGATGGGAATGACCAGTTCCCTAGTATCCCTTCTCAATTTTTTCCTGAGAACCCAAACTCTGACCGAGCCTCCACCCTGCCTTCCAAACTGCTAGATCTGGACCTCCGTCCTCTCCCCCTGCAGGCCTCTGCTTCTGCACTTGTTCATCCTTTCTCTGCACTCCCTTCCTTCTCCTCTCCCCGGACACTGGTCTTGTGGGGTCCAGTGGTTAAGAATTTATGTTCTAGAGGCAGACTGCCAGGTTTGGATCCCAGATCTCCCACTTAACTGTAGTGCAAGTATCTAAACCAAGCCTCAGTTTTCTTATCTGTAAGATGGGCTACAGGCGAATTCCCTGGAAGCTAGTGCGCCGCTGGCGGAGGTGTGCTGGTATGGCGGGTGCTGCCAGTTGTTACTATGACATCATCAACCACTGGCATGGCCTGAGCTCCGAGATGTTCCAATGTGAAAAAGCGCGTGTGTTAGACTTGTTGAAATATAGTAACAGTGCCACCCACCTCACAGGCTGATGTGAGGTTTAGGGCCTATCGATGCTGGCTCTTCCATAACTTCTTTAGCCTCAGCCCCAAAGCCTCTCCCAGCCAACACCCCTTCCTCTGAGCTTGGGGCTCCCCCAGTTCTCTCTCCCTCCCTCCTCACTCCCCTCCCCCCATCTTGCCCACAGAGATCCTGATCAAGGTGCAGGTGTATGTGAGCGGGGAGCTGGTGCCCCTGGCCCGGGCCTCAGTGGACGTGTTTGGGAACCGGACTCTGCTGGCAGCTGGCACCACAGACTCAGAGGGCGTGGCCACTCTGCCCCTCAGTTACCGTCTGGGCACCTGGGTGCTGGTCACTGCTGCCCGCCCTGGCTTCCTCACCAACTCTGTGCCCTGGCGTGTTGACAAGCTGCCCTGTGAGTGCATGGGCAGGTGGAGGGGGGACAGCAGCTAACCCTCCATCAGCCCCTTCCCAAAATAGTCCTTGGGGGCGGAGGGACAGGCTTTCCAGCAGCTGCTGCCCAGGCTGGGGTACGCAGAGGGGGCTGAGGGAGGATGAAGCCACTGGGACTCGTGGAGGGGCGCCTGGTGGCGGGTGGCTTTTTCTGGAGCTGACAGGCCTCCCCTCCTGCAGTGTATGCATCCGTCAGCCTCTACCTACTCCCTGAGCGGCCGGCCACCCTCATCCTCTATGAGGACCTTGTGCACATCCTCCTAGGCTCTCCTGGTAAGGCTCCTCCTTCCCCATCCCACCCCTGGGGATAGGGACTTCCGCTCTTTTACATATTAACTGGGTGTCCTTGAGCAAGTCACTTAACCTCTCTGAGCCATAATTAGTTCATTTGTAACACGCGGAAGGATCAAATTGAGGTAAAGATTAAATAACATCAAACATGCAAAAAAAAAAACTCAGCATAGAAGGTGTTCAGTCAATGTTCATAGTTATTGGGGCTTCTCGTGGTTTCTATTCTGCCTCTGTTCCTACCTCCCTGCCACTTTCATCTTTAGTGGATCGACACGTATTTGTTGTGCACCTGCTGGGTGCCTGGCTATGTTAGAAGGCCAGGAGAGGTCCTTCCACAGGTGCTGGACACCTGTCAGGTGCAAGGCCAGAGCAATCCCGCAGTGGTCCTTGTCCGCCCACAGGGTTTCCGTCTCACTCAGCTAGTACTTACTTCAGCACCTACGCTGTGCCAGGCCTCATGGCTAGTGCTGAAGAGCAATGATGAGGAAGACCTGCTCCCTGCCTTGTGGAGTTCTCAGACAAGTAGGAAGACGGACAGATCACTACAAACCCCAAAGTAGTTACAGAGCAGGCGGGGCAGTGGAGTAGAGGGCAGCTGCTTTCAGTGCTGAGACAACCCTGCCCTGCAAGTGTAGCCGGGCCGGCGAGAGCTTGGTGAAGGGAACAGTCAGACCAGGTGAACTCGGAGCAAAGGGGGAGCAAAGGCATCTTCACTGGAGAGGAAGACCTGGGGGAGTCATCGAGGTGCAGGGCAGAAGGGGGACAGTGAGTGAACCGGACTCCATCTGGCTAATGCTAGAGAGCCACAGTGGGGTTTGGAGTGGGAGAAACCCCTTCCCGATTTATATTCTCAGCCTGAGCCCTTGTCACCAAGCTACTCTTGTGTGCTCATCTTCATCACTCTGATCCAGAGGCTTCTAAATGTCCCTGCAGGTTTCTAAAGTGTCAAATGAACCCTTTGTTGCCCCCTAGCTTAAAGCCCCCAGTACAAAGCCCAGGCCCCTTCCCAGAGCTGGCAGGGCCCTCCACTCCAGTCACCTGCCCTTGCAGTTCCCAGACAGCCGCTGCCCCACGCCTCTGGACTGTTCCCACGCCAGTCCTCATGGACGCCTCTTCTCACCATCTTTCCTGGCTGAGTCTCACTCATCCTGCAAGACTCCACGGGGGCTTCCCCGAGCTGGCGGGCCAAGCTCCCCTAGGCCCCTGCATCCCTCTACTTTAACAGTGAGGCCGGATGGAATGGTGGGCCCTGGCGCCAGACGGCCTGGGCTTCAATCCAGGCTCAAGAATTGTGACCTTGGGCAAGTTACTGAACTTCTGCATTCATTTCTGCACCTATAACATGGGGTTGATAATAAAGGCACCTCCCTCAGGGGCTATTATCCTAATTACAGGGGTTAATATAAGTAACCTGCTTAGAAAAACATCTAGCATAGCTTAAAGCTTAATAAATGTTAGCTATGACCATATTGCATTGGAATTCTGTTTATATGTTTGTCCCTTCCACCCCAACACGTGTACACGTGCACACGCACGCACAACCTAAGCTTCGAATGCGGTAGCCACTAGCTACGTGTATCTGTTTAAACTGAAATAATTTCAATTAAAAATTCATTAAATTCTTAAAAATTAATAATAAATCCAGTTCTTCAGTCATGCCAGCCACATTTCAAATGCTTTACAGCCATGTGTGCCTAGCGGGTACCGTAATGGGCAGCACAAATAGAGAACATTCCCATCACAGCAGAAGGTTCTAGTGGGTACTGTAAAGGACAGCACCGCACTGGACTGTGAATTTGAAGGCAGGGAGTTATGTCTTATTAATCTTTGTGTCCCTGGTACCTAACCCAGCGTGTGCCACACTGTAGACAATACTAACTGCTTGATGATCTGGACCTCAGCATTTTATCAGTTTATAAGGAAACACTGTTTCCAAGAGAGCAAGTAACTTGCTGAGGGTCACACAGCAATTCCAGATCCACGTCCCTACCAGGTTAACATTCTATGATTGCCCAGTGTTCTCCCCAAGGTATCACCCTCCCTGGCCTTCCCAGTGGCCTGACCCAATGGCTCCCCTTCTTTCTGGATACTGGCTTTCTGCTCTGGTCTCTGGGAAACCTTGTCCCTGGCCAGGCCACTGCAGCCCCTCTCTCCATCCAGGCGCCCGCTCCCAGCCCTGGGTGCAGTTCCAGCGCCGGGCTGCCCGCCTGCCTGTCAGCTCCACCTACAGCCAGCTCTGGGCCTTGCTCACACCTGCCAGCACCCAGCAGGAAATGCGGGCTTTCCCTGCCTTCCTGGGCACCGAGGCCTCCAGCTCAGGTATGCTGGATGCCCAGCATGAAAGGGGTCTGCCCACCCACCACCCCAGGATTAGCCCTCAGCCTTTGTGTCCTCTTCCCTCAGGCAATGGCTCCTGGCTGGAGCTGATGCCCTTGGCTGCTGTGAGCGTGCACCTGCTGACAGGTAATGGGACAGAAGTGCCACTCTCAGGTCCCATTCACCTGTCCCTACCCGTGCCCTCAGAGGCACGTGCCCTTCCTGTGGGCACCAGCATTCCAGCCTGGAGGTTCGACCCCAAGAGTGGTAAGTGCCTCCGGGGGGCTGCAGTGCTGGAGTTAGGTGAGAAGGACATTGAGTTTGATGCAACCCCTGCCTCTCCCAGGGCTGTGGGTACGCAATGGCACTGGCGTGATCCGGAAGGAAGGCCGGCAGCTCTACTGGACCTTCGTCTCCCCCCAGCTGGGGTACTGGGTGGCTGCCATGGCCTCCCCCACAGCTGGTGAGAGCAGTGGGTCAGTGGGGGTGGGGAAGTGGGGGAGAGGGAGGCGGGAGAGTAGACTCCTCAAAGGCGGGAAGGGCGTCCACATCTGAATGCTAAGCTCTCCCCTGGCACAGGTCTGGTCACCATCACATCGGGCATCCAGGACATTGGCACCTACCACACCATCTTCCTGCTCACAATCCTGGCAGCCCTGGCCCTGCTGCTGCTCATCCTGCTGTGTCTGCTCATCTACTACTGCCGGTGAGCGCCCAGCCTCTACCCCCAGCCTCCTCTCCTCCCACTGGGGCCGCACTATGACTGGTCTTGTGCTGGGCACTGGGGCCCCACAGATGCATAAAACACAATTCTGGTCCTTAAGGTGCTGAAAGGAAAGGACTTTGTATGCACCTACAAAGCCCTGAGAGACTGGCGGCTTAAGAGGGCAGGGGAGGGGTAGAGGGGGCGGGGGGCAGGGGGTGGGCAGGAGGAGGACCTGCAGGCCAGTCCCTCCAGAGATGATCTGCAGCTGCTCTTTCCAGCCCAGCTGCCACTCCCAGGGGACCCCAGGCCAGACACCCTGTTGGCTTAGGTGCTCTTCCCAGGTTCTCATGGCCCCTCCTACTAGCAAAGGAGTGCAGAGTTCACCCCAGGGGACTACAAACGCACACAGCTGCTGAATGGGCCTCCTGCAGGGACCCAAACTCTTCCCACAAACCTCTCCCAGGCCTCCTCGGCTCCCTACCATCTCTCCCGAACGCCCCAGGCATTCTTCCAGCCCTCCAACTATACCCATCCCTCACCTTGCAGCTGCGGCGGAGTGGGGAGCAGGTGGGGAGTGTTAGGGAGCTACTCTGGCTCTCCCCCTTTCCTGAGGGTCCCTCTGCTCCCTCCTCTCCAGGAGGCGCTGCCTGAAGCCCAGGCAACAGCACCGCAAGCTGCAGCTCTCCGGGCCCTCCGACGGTAACAAACGAGACCAGGCCACCTCGATGTCCCAGCTCCACCTCATCTGTGGGGGACCCCTGGAGCCCGTCCCGTCGGGGGACCCCGAGGCTCCGCCTCCAGGCCCCCTCCATTCGGCCTTCTCCAGCTCCCGAGACTTGGCTGCCTCCCGGGACGACTTCTTCCGCGCCAAGCCGCGCTCTGCCAGCCGCCCGGCCGCCGAGCCTTCGGGTGCCCGCGGGGGCGAGGGTGCCGGGCTCAAGGGCGCCCGCTCGGTCGAGGGTCCTGGCGGGCTGGAGCCCGGCCTGGAGGAGTACCGGCGGGGTCCCTCGGGGGCCGCGGCCTTCCTGCACGAGCCGCCCTCGCCGCCGCCGCCCTTCGATCACTACCTGGGCCACAAGGGGGCGGCCGAGAGCAAGACCCCCGACTTCTTGCTGTCGCAGTCGGTGGACCAGCTGGCGCGGCCGCCGTCGCTCAGCCAGGCGGGGCAGCTCATCTTCTGCGGCTCCATCGACCACCTCAAGGACAACGTCTACCGCAACGTCATGCCCACCCTGGTGATCCCCGCGCACTACGTGCGCCTCGGGGGCGAGGCGGGCGCTGCGGGCGTAGGCGACGAGCCTGCCCCGCCCGAAGGCGCGGCCCCCGGCCCCGCGCGCCCTTTTCCCCAGCCCGACCCCCAGCGCCCGCTGATGCAGGGCCACTCGGGCGCGGGGGGCGAGGGCGGCGGGGGTGGCGGCGGCGAGGGCTGGGGGGGCGGGCGCTCGGCGCCCGTCAGCGGCTCGGTCACTATCCCGGTGCTGTTCAACGAGTCCACCATGGCGCAGCTCAACGGGGAGCTGCAGGCGCTGACCGAGAAGAAGCTGCTGGAACTGGGCGTGAAGCCTCACCCGCGCGCCTGGTTCGTGTCCCTGGACGGGCGCTCCAACTCGCAAGTGCGCCACTCCTACATCGACCTGCAGGCGGGCGGCGGGGGCCGCAGCACCGATGCCAGCCTGGACTCGGGCGTCGACGTGCACGAGGCGCGGCCCGCCCGCCGCCGGCCCCCGCGGGAGGAGCGGGAGCGCGCCCCGCCCGCCGCCCAGCCGCCGCCGCCCGCGCCCCCGCGCCTGGCGCTCAGCGAGGACACGGAGCCCAGCAGCAGCGAGAGCCGCACGGGCCTCTGCTCGCCGGAGGACAACTCGCTGACTCCGCTGCTGGACGAGGTGGCGGCGCCCGAGGGCCGAGCGGCCACGGTGCCCCGGGGTCGGGGCCGCAGCCGCGGGGACAGTTCCCGCAGCAGCGCCAGCGAGCTGCGGCGCGACTCGCTCACCAGCCCGGAGGACGAGCTGGGGGTGGAGGTGGGCGACGAGGCGGGCGACAAGAAGAGCCCGTGGCAGCGGCGGGAGGAGCGGCCGCTTATGGTGTTCAACGTCAAGTAGCGCCACCGCTGGGCCTGGCGCCGCTGCGGGGTCTGCCTCCGCTGCTTCCACCAGGGCCCGTCCCCAGGGTGCGCGCCCCAGGGGCCTGCGGGGGCACTCGCTCTTAGCCCTATCTCCGGCCGGAAAGGTGCCCAGGGGCCTGCGGAGCCGTCCGTGGTATGTGCTGGGTAATGTCTTGGGAAGGGACCCTGTGTCTGCCTCCAAGCCGAGGGAGGGAGGGGTCCGCCCCCCCCCCCCGGAGGTGCTGGGGAGGAGGGCTGGGTGGGGGGAAAGCAGTGCGTGTATAGACGTGGCTGTACATAGAAAGCTCTATCGTGGGGAAGCAGAAGGGGCGGCCCAGCTTGAGCTGCTAGTGTGAGGGCTGGGAAGGGAGGGGGCATTCTCTGTGGACCCCTGGGAGGGGAGGGAGTGCTGCTTGCTGACTAGCCCACCTCTGGGCTACGATGTCACAGGGCTAGTGGCTGGGGCAGCTCTGGGGACTAGAGGGTAATGTGATGGGGCCGTTGTGAGCAACAGCAAATATAAAACTCGTGAGGTTGACGGGAGTGTGTCTTTCTGTGGGGTGGGGAGATGTTGGCACCGGATGAGGACCCGTGCTCAGGGGGCCCCTGGAGAGGGCAGGCAGGGTGGCCAAATCAGACACTGTTAGGAAAGTGTACAAACTTTATTGGAAAACACACACACACACACCCCCTGTGGATAGGGAAGAGCACCTGGCCACAGGGTCCACAGAAATTGGGGGAGGGCACGGCAGCTTGTAACGTGGCTTTGCCACAGCCCCCCTTCTGACAGGGAAGGCCTGAGAGTGAGGCCCACCTCCCATGGTGCTGGAGGGACTCAGAATGGTGGGAGTGGGAGAATTTCATCCCGGAGAGGTGCTGGGGAGGCCTGAGCAGTGGGTACCCACTGAGCAGGGTCCCAAGGGCTGCAGAGTGTCTTCAGTCCTGTCCCTCACAGCAGCTGTCTCGGGGCTGGGTTCCTCAAAGGGGTGTCCCAGTGCAGGGTCCCCCTGCGCAAACACTTGGTGCCCCTGGCCCCACAGCGGAACCCAGCAGGACAGCAGTGACGCTGATCTGCACAACAGATGCCCTGGATGGTCAGAGGAGGGTGAGAGGGTTGGACAAGGCAGGACCTGGCCCATGGCCATAACCAGCCCCAGGGTGGGGGATGGCACTGACCTGGCGGTAGGGACAGCAGGCCCAGCCCCCTCGGCTGTCTCGGCAGCAGGTCTGGTTATCATGGCAGAAGTGCCCTGACCCACACTCTACGTCCCTCACACCCACGTGAGGGCCTCGGGCCAGTTGGGCGGCAGGCTGGGCAGAGTCCACTTCCTTCTCACAGGACCGGGCCTTCACATTGCAGGTGTACCCAGCCGGGCAGCAATGCTGGTGGTCCTCACAGCACACAGCCTGGGGGTGGGGGGGAATGGCATTATGCTCCTGTCCCACTGGACTTAGCTCCCTTAACCAGGGGTGGGCAGGCACTCACGTGGGGCAACTGGCAGCAGGCCCAGCCCCCACTCAGGCTTGGGCAGCAGGTCTGCCCCAGCGGGCAGCTGGTGTGCTGGTCACAGCCGATGTCTCTGGAGCGGGCAGGTGTCTTCTCCAGTCCAGCCACTATCTTGTTCCCCCTCTGACACTGCCCCTCAGCTGTGCACGTGTAACCCTGGGGGCAGCAGTGCTGCTGGTCTGCACAGCAGACAGCCTGGGGGTGGGCAGGAAAGGGTGGTCTAGGGAGGGGTGCAGTGCTGAGCCCCAAGCTACCCCAAGCCCACCTCTCTCCTGCTCACAGCTGACAGAGCTGGGTGTCACCTGTGGGCTAGGCAGAGTACAGAGGAGCAAAATGGTAGGAGTCTGGCCACCCACTGCTCAGGCCAAGCCACTGTCCCCCCAGTGCTGTCCCCTACCCATGTACCTTTGGGACAGGACAGCAGCCCCACTCCCCAGACAGGAGTTGGCAGCAGGTACTGGCAAAGGGACAGCTGGTGAAGTTATCACAGCGGACATCACTCTTCATGGTTTGTGGGTCTGGCAGGCTAAGGTGGGCTGGGGCCTTCTCCATCCAGGGTACCTGGTAGGGCCCCAGTTCACAGGTACCCTTCTCTGTGTCACACCTAAACCCCTCTGGGCAGCAGTGTATGTGGTCCTCACAGCACACAGCCTAGGGTGGATGGAGAAGGACCAATGGGCACAGGGGCTTAGCTGGCTGCCATCCTCTGCTCAGCCCAACCACCACCCACTCCTGGGTACCTGGGTAAAAGGGCAGCAACCCCAGGCCCCTGTCTGTAGGCGGCAGCAGGTGTAGCCATCTGGGCAGCTCACCTCCATGTCACACTTCACCTCCTGCACTGTGAGGGAGGCAACGAGGACAGGTCAGCAGTAGCGCTTGGGGACCCTCAGGGGTACCCACCCTTTGCCAGCTCCACAGCTGGAACCAGGTGTTGAGGATGGAGGTTACCACTTACGCCACCTTACAGTTATCCTAAGGCAAGACCTAGTGGGGAGGAAAGGGAGCCCCACTCCCAAATCTGTGCCCAGAACAGTGTGGTCGCAAGCCCCTCCTCATGGTGTGGGTGAAATGAGGTCTGTGGCCTGCCCCTGGTACCTGTGTGTGCAGGCAGCTTGGTGAGGAGGTCCGTAGTGTTCTCCTTGGAGAGGCACTTACTCTGGATCAAGTCACACACAGTGTCCTGGGGACAGCAGTGCAGGTGGTCGGAGCAGCAGATGGCCTGAGTGGGAGCAAGGGTGGGTCTTTGTGACTTCCAGTCTCAGTTGCAGGCAGGGAGCAGCCAGGATGACAGCTGGCACTGCCCCAATCTCCCACTAGGGGGTGGCATGAGTCCTGAGTCAGCCAGGCTACTAGCAACCAGCCAGCCAGCCAGCCCACCCCACCCCCTGGAGCCCCTGCAAGGCACATGCCAGGCCAGGTGGTTAGGGGCACACAGCCAAACTGGCTCCAGCCCCTCACTCACATTGGGCATTGGGCAGCAGCCATACTTCCCACTGGGCAGCTCACAGCAGGTAGAACCATCAGGGCACTGGGACCGCCCATCGGGGCACACGACCGAGGTAGACACAACCGAGGTAGACAAAGCCACTGGAAGAGGACAGAGGCATGAAGGGCAGCCAGGGTAGGAGGAACTTTCCCAGCTGGAGTCAGATGAGGCCTCACCCCAGCACCCAGCCCCATGCTCTCTCTCCTGCTCACCTGCCCGATTAGTCCTCTGTGCAGGGATCTTCTTTGCCAGGGGGTGGGTGCCCATGGGTGTGATGCAGCGGATATTGACCAGGTCACAGGAGGCACCATGGGGACAGCAGTGCACCCTGTCTTCACAACAAGAAGCCTGAGAAGAGATGATCCTGACTCAGTCTCTGCCCACCCCCAGCCCTTAGCTCTGCCCCTGCCACTCTCCACACACCGCCATCTCCCAAGACCCGTACCTGGGGTATGGGGCAGCATCCCCAGGAGCCATCAACCATAAGGCAGCATGTGGAGGAGTTGGGGCATTCAAACTGGCCTCCAGGGCACTGGACAGCATCCAAGGGATGGTTATCTGTGGACAGGATGATGCAGGATCCAGGATTTCACCAACCCAGTCAGTGAAGGTCATTCCCCTATCACTGAAGGTGCTGGTGGCACCAGGGCCTGCAGGCCTAGCTACAGAGGGTGGGGTGGTACTAGAGCTTGGTGATCTCCCAGACACCCCTAAGCTACCCTCTTCACAGTCCAGTCCCTGCCTTAGCAAGATGACACAGGCAGGGCATCCACTGACAGTGGGTCAGCATCAGACCAGCCCAGCTTGACCTCCCCCTACCCACGCAATGCCTGGACCTAGCCTGGAGTCCTGCATTCTCTTCTGTCCCCTACTATCCCCAGAGCTGCCCCTCCGTCCAGAGCAGGGGGTTGCTTAGTACAGATGCCATGTGAATGAGGGCACCAGGGCTGGAACCGGGGCCACCCGGCCAGCTGGGCTCCTGGGTACTCCAGTCTCCACATGCTGCCCATCTACCTGCCCTCCACCCACGCCCCTGCCACACCTGCTCTTCGGAAGCAGGATCGTCCATCAGCACTGCAGTGGAAGCCCCGTGGACAGCAGTGGCGGCCATCCGCGCATGACACGGCCTGTGGGACACAGAGAAGCCCGCATCAATGAGGCCTTTTTACCTGGGGGTAGGAGAGTGCAGGAAAAGCATAAATGCAGACCTGAGCCCCTCCATCAAGCTAATGGCACCCTCACCTCTGGGAATGGGCAGCAACTGGAAGTCCCCAAGATGGTGCGAAGGCAGGAGTGGCCAGCAGAGCAGTGGGCATCAGTCTGGCAGGGTCTGCCCAGACGCCTGCTCAGTGCTGTGGGCCGTGTGTCCTGGGAAGAGAGGGGAGAGGATAAACCAAAAGACCAGTGCCTGGCCTCCTCCTCTGGCCAGTCCAAGATAACACTTCGGGAAAACCCGGATGCCAGCTCTTGCCTGGGTTGTAGCACACTCACCAGAATGGGATTGCAGCAGCTATAGTTGGCTCCTCCTGGGTCCAGGCAGCAGGCTACAGGGCAGAGCTGACCATCTGGGCACTGTGTTCCAGCCACCAGCCCTGCCACTAAGGCCACCCAGCTCACTAGGGTCCACATGGCCCACCTGCAAAAAACAAGGAGTATCTGGCAACTAGCTTAAGCCCATGCCACCCTCAATTCTGAGGCCACTCACTCACCCAGGCCCAGGACTACCTGAGCCTCTCCAACAACTCCCTGTTCGGGCAGGCAGAAAGCTGTGGAGGTTGAGAGCTTCCTGCAGCATCCTCTGTGTGCGTCACACATGCACCAGCACGGGCACACCATGAGCATGAATGTTGGCACGTGTATACGTGTGGGTCTGAGTTCCCGACACATGGCCTGACACCCAGGTCTCTCTGAGCGAGCGTGTGGATGTAGGCCTGTGACAGTCAGGGAGACGTGATTTTTGTGGGTCTGATCTATGAGGATGTGGGCTACCTCCAGGGGTGGGGGAAAGGCATCAGTAGCCATGGGAGAGGACAGGGCTGGGGTACTGGGGGGGAGTTCTCCTCCCAGGATAAGTCAGGTGTTCCCCTTCTGCAGCTGGCCCCTCCAGTTGCCTCCTCGCCTGACACTGTCCTCATACCTGCACCCCGCTAAGATCTTGGCGGGGGGAGCAGCCCTATGATGACATAAGAAACCACAGGGTTGAGAAAGTTGTGAAAAAGGAAATACAGTGGCCAGTGGAATCTGGGCTGCCTTCCCCAGAGGCCAGTCACCACTTGCCCACGACTGTCCCCTCCTTGCCTAGGGAAGGGGACACAGAGGCTGGGTCAGCCTTTCAGACACCTGTGTTCTGAGGGTCCCCCAACACCATCAGGGCCTTTTCAGACTCCCTAAACATACCACCACCAACACCACCACCCCCCTGCCTCACCCTCTACTCTGGAAGCGAAAATCAGCCACATGTGGAGAGGGACCACGTGTGCCTACTGGGCTGCCCATCTGAGTTAGCAGGAAGAACCCAGCCTCACGTCTCTGGGGAAAGCAGCCTCTCACTTCCTAAATGCTTCTTCCCCCAAGCTCAGCAGTAGCTCAACAGGCAGCCCGAGAGATGTTACCCTGCTTAGAGGAGCAAAAACAGTAATGTCTGATGAACCTCCTGGGAGCCAGTTACCACATTCTCCATTATTTTATTTCTTTGCAACAACTATCTAATGTAGTGATTATTACCTTTACTTTTGTTTTTAGAGATGGGGTCTGTCTATGTTGCCCAGGCTGGACTTTCTGGGCTCAAGCAATCCTCCCACCTTAGCCTCCCAAGGAGCTGAGACCATAGGCGCGCGCCACCTCAATTGCTTACCTTACTTTTACAGGAGGAAACTGAAGCTCAGAGGTATTAAAAGTCAGCCCTCCCCTCTGTATCCATGGGTTCTGAAACCGAGGATTCAACCAACCACAGATCAAAAATATTTTTAATTTTAAATTCCAGAAAATGTTAACATTGTTGCTGAAGTATACTATGTATACCCCATAGGCCTATGATGGACGCATCTGTACTGAACAAGTACAGACTTTTCTTGTCATTATTCCCTAAACAATACAGTATAACAACTATTTACATAGCATTTACATTGTATTCGGTATTATAGGTAATCTGGAGATGATTTAAAGTATACGGGAGGATATGCATAGTTTATATGCAAATACTATGCCATTTATATCAGGCACTTGAGCATCTACAGATTTTGGTGTCCAAGGGGGGTCCTAGAAACCAATTCCCCACAGATACCGAGGTCATGTCATAAATCAAGTCCTGGTGACTGGCCCGGCACAGTGGCCCATGCTTATAATCTCAGCACTTTAGGAGGCCAAAACAGGAGGATCGCTTGAGGCCAGGAGTTCAAGACCAGCCTGGGCAAGATAGTGAGATCCCATTTCTATTTAAAAAAAAAAAAATTAGCCCAGCATGGTAGCTAGCACCTGCCTGTAGCCCTAGCTACTTGGGAGGCTGAGGCAAGAGGATTCCTTGAGCCCAAAAGTTCGAGGTTACAATGAGCCGTGATCACTCCACTGCACTCCAGCCTGGGCAACAGGGCAAGACCCAGTCTCTAAAAAAAAAAAAAAAAAAAAAGGCATGACAACAGGCTTTGATGTCTCCAGAGCATATAGGACCTGGGTTCACCTCGCAAATGGCACCCTGAGCAGTGCCTAGGAATGGACCCCAAACCCCAGGGGGATAGCTGCAACAGCAGGACAGAAACAGGGGTGCAGGGACTGCCTGGAAATTGCACTTGGGTCCTAGTCCTAGAATTGCCACCAACTGATTATAAGGGCCTCAGAAGCTGCTCCTTGTCTGTGTGCCTCAATTCCTCATGAGTCTGTGTGGACACTGCTGGGGAGGAGAGGCAGGAAATCCCACCCACCCACTCACCAGAATCCTCTCTCCTTCAACGGCTTTGTTCAAGTGCCCCCTCCCCTAGCTCAAAGAACACCTTCAAGAGGCCACCACCTGGCCGGATAAGGATGAAGAAGACTGGTCCTGGACCGCTGCCCCTCACACCCTCAGCTCTGGCACAAAGCAGCCACAGCGGGCCCCACCTGCTTCCTGGGTGTTCAGCCCCAACCCTCCACAGGCCGTCCCACTGCCCTGACTCCTTGGCGAGGGGTGCCTGTCTGCACAGGAGTATTGGCACTCTGGTGAGTTCCCTCTGTTTATCCTGAGGTTAGGGAGTAGAGAGTGTGCGTCTACTGAATACACGCACGCGCACACAGAACAGGGACGTGGGGGAGAGGGGGCCGACTCCTCTCCGCAGGGTTGCGAAAGGCGGCCTCTCACCCCTACCCAACACTGCCAAAACAGCTCGAGGGGACCAGAGCCTCTTCGAGCCCCTGGCTCCGTCATCTTCCACTAGGTGGCACCCCGCCAACTCCGAGTGCCAAAGGGAGAGGAAATTCCTCAAAGGGGAGCCAACTCAGCTGCGAGAGAGCAGGAAAAAGTGGCGGGGAGACGCGGAAGTTAGCTCGTCCCACCCCCCACGAAGGAAGTAAGGAAGAGCCAGACACAACGCAGGGGTTCAGTCACCATTCCCAAGTCCCTACCCCCTTTGGGAAGCCAAGGTCTCAAGTCCCGCTCCCAGCCCCTCCGAGCTCCCGGACCAGGGGCGGGCGCCTCTCCGGCTCCAAGCCGCTGCGGGGACCACCTACCACCAACACCACAGGGGAAAGAGCCGGCACCTGCCGACGGGGGAGAAGCTGGCTCAAGAATGGGGTGGTCCCTGCTTTGGGGAAACCCGCTGCAGCCTCCCGGGATGCTGGGGAGGGAGAGAGCCCCCTTCTAATGGGGGTCACTGCAATTACTGCTTAATCCCCCCCAAAAAAACTCCCTCCAGTGCATCAGAAACCCCTAAAGGAGCTTCTATAAGCGGTCTTCTCTTGTCTCCCGACTGAAACTCCAGAGGAACCTCAAGCCCACATGGCCCTGGCCGGGCCCCTCGGCAGGAGCAGGCGAGAGGTCTGCGCGGCCGCCTTCCTACCTGCGTCCGGGTCCGGGCTCCTTGGGTAGCAGCCGGCGGTCAGCTCGCGGACTACGGCCCCTCAGCGCGATGGCCCGCCCACCTCAGTTTCCATTGGCCAAGGGTCCGGGCTGCCGCGCTCCCATTGGTTACTCGTCGACATAGAGGCGGGGCCAGTCTGGAATGCTGTGTTTCTTTTCCTACTCAATTCACTCTCCTCCCCCGCTTCCTCTCTCTCCCTACACCCCATTTCTAGGGATCATGTGATTGGAGAATCATGTGACACCACGGCCCGCCTCAGTCCGGCAGCAGGTGCTCGCCTTGGCGTTTTTCCCCATCCTGCGGGAGCCTGGGATAGTTTGCTAGAGATGACAGCGCGTGTCTGGGGACATCGACAGCCCAGGGGACTGACTGCTCCTTTTAGGGGGTTTGGTCAAGGGCGTTACCAGGATGTCTGCTTCTGGATTTGGGATATTTGTGCATCCCTTTCTATTCTATTCAGCGTCCTCGGATGAAATGCTAGGCAGCCCCAGCGGGAGTTGAGGGATGGCTGTGAGGACAAAGATAAACAGCCCCTAGGCCCGGCGCGGGGGCTCACGCCTTGCGTACTCCCAGCATTTTGGGAGGCCGAGGAGGGAGGATTGCTGGAGGCCAGGAGTTCAAGACCAGCCTGAGCAACATAGTGAAACCCAGTCTCTGAAAAAAATTTGAAAATTCGCCGGGCATGATGGCGCGCGCCTGTAGTCCCAGCTACTCAGGAGGCTGAGGCAGTAGGATAGCTTGATCTAGGAATTCGAAGCTCCAGTGAGCTGTGATCGCGCCACTGCAATCCAGACTGGGACAGAGTGAAACTGTCTCTTAAAAAAAAAATTAAAGATAACCGCCCCCCCAAGCCCTTTCCTCAAGGTGCTCATGGGCGAGGAGGACAGGCTCAGACTAAATCTAATTTAAGGTACAAAGTCATGTGCCAGGTGCTATAGATGTGTATAGGGAGAGGTGGTAGATTGGCTGTAGGTGGGGAAGAAGAGATTTAATTCCACTTCGGGAGCACCTCCTTGAGCTGAGAGTCTGGGAGGATTTAAACTGGCAGGTGGGGGGGATGTTGTTGGAAAGAGCCCTAGGAAACCAGATGGGAAGGGAAGCTTGGCAGGGATTGAATGCCACATTCAATGCCAGTGGGCTTGAGGAGCTGCTGGGTGCCTGGCACAGGCTGGTCTGGGTGGGAGCTGACAGTGGAAGTGGCTTCCTAGTCTCAGCCGGCCTTGCCTTCGAGGAATTGATATGGTGGGTGAGGAGAGAAAATGTACCACACAGACCAGATTAGCCAGTGACAACAGCCAGACTGCTCAGTGCCAAAGGGCCTGGGCCAGACAGAGATGGGTGATGGGAGATGGGCCAAGAGGGAGGAGAGGTCCAGGGAAAGCCTGGTGCTGGGCGGTGGAGGAAGGGCAGTGTTTGCTTATGCAGAGCGGGTGGAGAGCCCTGCAGGCTGCCCCAGGAGCTTCAGCTGAGAGCCAGGCAGGGACAGGGAAGGAGTGGCTGAGCGTGGAGTCGCGTGGCAGGGGCTCTTAGCCTGGCGCTAGAGAGTGTCCAGAGAGGGGATAAGGCGCCTGCGGAGGGTCTAGCATGAGTCTGTGCCCTGGTGACATATTTGTGCTTATTTTCCTTCCTGTGTACCTGGAGGCTAGGGAGTATAGCTTATGCTTCTACTGAAACACACACACACGCGCGATTTTCATGAAATGTTAGGCAAGTCAATATATAAGCCTATTAATCACAACTAAACAGAACCAGAGAAAAATACAAGCAGAAAAAAAACCCTAAACTAACTGAAACAAGCATTACAAAGTCTAAATTTCAAAGCAGTGATTCTCAAGCAGGTGAATTTGCCTACCAGTGACATTTGGCAATGTCTGGAGACATTCTGAGTTGTTACACTTGGCAGGAAGAGATACTGGCATCTGGTGGGTAGAGGCCATGACCCTGCTAAACATCCTACAATGTGCAGAGCAACCTCCCACAACAAAGAATTATTCTGCCCAAAATGTTAATAGTGCTGAGGTTGGGAAACCCTATTCTTAAGGATCACAAACTTCTATGAGAGAGCTCACGGTTTTTCTTACACGGAGCCTCTTTTCTCTTATTTTATATATTTTTAATAACTGTCATTATCTGATTTCTCAGCAATAATATATTATAGAAAGATGAGGGGATGTGTGCATTGAAGTTTCTAGAAGCAGTCACTTTGAGTTTAGCAAGGATTAAAAGCATTAAATAGGAAAAGTAGCAAAAAGCAGACTAAAGAAATTTAAAGGCCAGTATCCTAGGGACATTGACTGTAGTGGCAAACAGTCCTGAGTGCCTTAAGGGTACTCTTAAAGGACAGTAACTAATAGTCAAGCATTCAGAAAAGTTTGAATCATGCAGTTACTCAGATTACTATGGCAAGGAAGCATGAAATACATTTACTAAAAGAGCCTGTCAGTTGGATGCAATGACACTGGGGCACTTCAGTGGCGAGGGTACAATTCCCCTGAGGACTGTGGATCATGTCCTATGGTCCTCAAGAATACCTTCATAGCCTGAGCACGAGCAAGACCCTATCTCTACAAAAAAATAGAAAAATTAGCCAGCCATAGTGGTGCATGCCTGTAGTTCCAGCTGCTTGGGAGGCTGAGACAGGAGGATCACTGGAGCCCAGGAGTTTAAGGCTGTAGTGAGCTATGATGATGCCACTGCACTCCAGCCTGGGCAACAGAGTGAGACCCTGTCTCAAAAAAAGAAAGTATACTTCCAGTGTCCTTAAACCCTCTAATTCAGGAATCTGTCCCACTGCTTTTTGCTCTCAAGCATAGAGTACCATTTTGTGAACAGGAGTACTGGAGAGAGGCAAATTCCCAGGGTTATAAGGAGATTTGACATCAGGGAGTCAGTACGTATTTGTCCCTTTCCCTGAGTCCTCCCAGTCCCCTTTGGACAGGCCTGTGGTTTCCAGGATTCATCCTGCTTTCCCTGCATGGTCTCACCCCTGCCCATCCTGGCAGTTAGTACCTTGACCCCTCTCCCTTTCAGATTTGCTTACCAGGAAATAAATCACTGCCTGCAACCCTCACATGTGCATCCCAGGTTCCTCGGTCCCTGGGAAAACCAGTGCTGCCTGCCTCTGCAAACCCTGCTGCTCTCCCTCCTGCCTGCTGGTACTGTGGTTCCCAGCTGTGGGCTGGCTGTGAGGGCCTAACCTGCAACCACCTCTGCCCAGGCTGCTGCCTCATCCCCCTCCCTGAATGCCCTGGCCTTCAGCCTGATGCCAAGGTGGGCACTGTGCCCCTGACCCTCCACTGGCTGCTTTGGCTCCAGTGTGGAGAGGGCAGCCCAGGAGTTTGAGGTTGCAGTGAGCTATGAACACGCCACTGCACTCTATCCCAGGCAACAGAGCGAGACCCTGCCTCAAAAAAACAAAAAAATGGGATCATACTGTACGTAATGTTTTACAATTTGTTCTTTACACTTAACAATGTGTTTTGGAGATCATTCCATGTCAGTACAAATAATCCTGCTAGGTTCTTTCCTCTTCTTTTTTTTGGGGGGGGGTAATAACTTCTTTATTGAGATATGATTCATACACCCTAAAATTCACCCTTTTAAGGTGTCCAACTCAATGGTTTTTAGTATATTAACAGAGTTGTGCAACTATCACTACAATCTATTTAAGAACATTTTCATCACCCCAGAAGGCAGCCCTGTCCCCTTTAGCAGTTAGTCCCTATTCCACCCCCTCTCTGGCCCTAGGCAATCACTTATCTACTTTCTATCTCTATAGATTTGCCTATTTTGGACATTTCATATAAATGAAATTTTACATATATGAGCTTCTGTGACTGGCTTCTTTCATTTAGCATGTTTTCAACGTTTAGCACATAGCATGTGTGTCATTCCTTGTCATGGCCAAACAATAGTCCCTTGTACGGATAAACCATAATGTGTTAATCGTTCATCAGTCAATGGACATTTTGGTTGTTTTCGCTTTTTTTTTTTTTTTTTAGGTTCAGGATTTCCCATTAACTCTTGATAGCATTTCTGTATTGTATGGCTTTGCACAACTGCTGTAGCACTTACTAGATTCAAGCCAATGTCCAACCAATCCAAATATTTTTGGGGGCTGGAACACCTGCAGGGTGTCTTTCATTTCTTACTTGAGTAGGTTCTGTTCTTGAACTTTTTCTGATATTGTTCTCTGAGTAGCAATTGTTCCTGGAAGGGCCATTCCAACTCTACCCTCTTCTCTATTCCAGAAGGCATGGATACAGATTTGCAAATATCCTTTCCCTTCTCTTCTCTTCTCCTTCTGGAATGCCCATAACATGAATATTTGTTCACTTACTGGTGTCCCACAAATCCTACAGGCTTTCGTCCTTCCTTTTTATTTATTTTTCTTTCTTTCTTTGTTTTTCCTTTTTTTGTCTGCCTGTGTTATTTCATTTTTTTTTTAATTTTTTTTTTAAGAGACGGGGTCTCACTCTTACTCAGGCTGGTCTTGAACTCCTGAGCTCAAGCGATCCTCCCACCTTGGCCTCCCAGAGTGCTAGGATTACAGGCGTGAGCCACCACACCCGGCCTTGCCTGTGTTATTTCAAAAGACCTGTCTTCAAGTCCAGAAATTCTTTCTTCTGCTTGATCTAGTCTGTTCTTGAGACTTTGGCTATTATGAATAATGCTGCTGTGAACATTCTTATACAAGTTTTTGTGTGGACACATGTTTTCATTTCCACCTTTGGAGTGGAATTGCTGGACCATACAGCAATTCTATGTTTAACCTTTTGAGTAACTACCAGGCCATTTTACGAAGCAGCTGCACAAGGTTATATTCCCACCAGCAGAGTATAAGGGTCTGAATTTCTCCTTATCTTTACCAACACTTATCTTCTCTTATCATGTTTTTCTTATAACCATCCTAATTCCTTAGCATGGCCTGGCAGTCTCAAGACCCAGGAGGGCCGATGCTAGCTGAAGTCTGAAGGCCAGCAGTCTGCTGGTGGGAGTTCCCTCTTGCCTGGGGAGGCCAGTCTTTTTTTTTTTTTTTCTTTTTTCAGGCCTTTAACTGATTGGGTGAGGCCCATCCACATTACGGAGGGCAATTTGCTTTACCCAAAGTTCACTGATTTAAGCGTTAATCTCATCCAAACACACCATCCAAGTAGATTTGTAAAATTAACCATCGCATTATCCTTTGCTCATTTTTCTGCAGCGTTTGTCTTTTTCTTGTTGAACTGCAGGAGCCGCTTATATATTCTGGGTATTATATTTTTAATATACGTTGCAGATATTTCCTCCCAATCTGTTGTCTGTCTTTTGTGTTGTTATGTCATCTGAAATCTATTGATCAATCTTTTCCTATGCGGCTTCCGCTTTTTTTTTTCTCTTTCTTTCCCCTTGTTTAAGGAGTTATAAATATGTACTTCCTGGTCCGTTTCTATTCCTGCTGCAGCCCCAGCTAGACTGGGCCCCAGCTGCCAGCCATGCCCTGAATTGAGGCACCACAAGTGACAGGAGGTCCTACTCAGGAGCCTGGTGTGGAGATGGCCCTGGGGGTGGACTCATAATTCCCCCCTGTTCTGTGTGTCCTTCGACTAAGAGGTTCCTGCAGGTCAGCCCCGTCTGGGTAAAGGTGTGGCGAGCTCCTCTCCCTCCCTCCTTCCGCTTCTTTCAGCCTCTGTCTCAGGCTTCCACTTGCCCCTTCAGGGCTTTCTTCTTTCAGAATGACTACTCCGCCCCCAGAGAGGAGCCACAGCTGCCCCAGCGCAGGGGGCTTCCCCCCTCCAGGATCTTGAGGTGCCAGATAAAATACAGAATGCCCAGTTAAATTTGAATTTCAGATTAAAAGTGCATTTTTTCAGTATAAGTATGTCCCATGCAATATTTGAGACACACTTACACTTAAACTTTTTTCATTGTGCCTCTAAAATTCAGATTTACCTGGGCATCCTGTCTTTTTGTTTGCTAAATCTGGCAACCCTGCAAGGCTAAGGCTGGAGGGAGGACACAGAAATAGCTGCCTCCCTGCCCCCACCCACTCTTTCCCCTAGTGCTTGAGTCACCTTGGTGTGAGCAATTGTTGCCCCAGTTCCTGAGGCGCCTGCCCTCATCCTCCGGCACCTGATGGGTGCGCCTGCGGTCTGCCCTCCAGCTCTCTGTCCCAAGGAGGCATGAGGGGTAGGCTGAGTCATACCCTGAAACCCTAGCTTGACACAGGAGACTGTATGAGTGCAGAGAGAGTCACACAGTCACCCACCCTCTCTGGACTTCTGAAGGCTGGGGGAGGGGAGAGGGACAGGGCCAGGAAGCCAGGCTGAGAGGGCAGGTTTGGGGAGAGGGTACTTGGGCAGAGCTTGGCAATGGGAGCTTTAAGCTGTTCCAGAAAGCTGGCCGGGAAGGGAGATTGGAGCTCAGCGCTCCACACATCACAGGAGTAGAAACTGAGGCTCAGGCCAAAGCTGGGGGATTTGTAAGCTGTAAAGTGCCCACATCAGGGCTCTGGATCTTGGCAGGGCATGTGACCAGGGCCCTGTTTAGAACAGGCCTGTGCTTTAATGCTGTTTTGAAATTCTTAATAATTTTTTTTAACAAAGGACCCCATGCTTTCATTGTCACTCGACCCTGCAAATGATATAGCCTGTCCTGGCTCTAGGCCCGGGTCACTCTCAATGTCTGTCTCTCCAATTTAAAATGCAATGCAGATTCCCGGGGAGGTCCTTCCTCATTATAAAGATCAAATGGGATTAAGGACAGGAAAATGCTTTGTCAACTGAAAATGGTCTAAAAGCAGCAGGCATTTTTTAGTTCAAACAGTAGCTGGGACTTGTGCCCAGGTCTCCAGAAGCCCCCAAACTGGACATACCCCCTGCCCCCCTGGGTCACATCTTTCTGGCCCAGCTCCCCACAGGACAGGCAGGCAGAGATGGCAGGAGCAGACAGGGTGTCCTTCCCAACCTGTTCCAACTCACAGGTGGGGGTGGGCGTGGGGGAATGCTCCATTTCAGGGCACAGTGTCCCTTTTCAGGAGGAAAATGGGGGAGGGGTGGGGGGAGGGGAGGCAGAAACAGGCCAGTGCCTGGGCTAGACGCTGCTGCAGGGTATTTGGGAACAGAGGCACTGGCTGAAGTCAGAAGACCCGTGTTCAGTCCCAGCATAGGCCATGAACTTGCCCAGTGACAGTGGGCAGGTCACTTTCCTGTTTCATTTGTTTTTTACTCTGTGACTATTTTTAACAAAATGTCATATGCAAATACATTTTAATTGAATTATAACACAAAGCAGCGCTCTTGTGCGCTCATCTTTCCCACCGCAGACAGGCAGGTCGCAGGTGCCAGAGGACAAGGGTCAGCTCTTTTCCAAAAGCCTGGATGGTGGGCTGGGGTCAGAGCAGCCAGGCATCTTCACTACCTGCTGTGCTTGAATTCTAGCTCTGCCTCCTGCCAGCTGGGTGACTTTGGCTTATTTCTTTGACCCTCAATGCCTTCATCTGTGAAATGGGTCGTTGAAATGCCTGCCTCCCAGCGTGTTCAGGAGGATTGAATGTGGTAAAACATCTATGTAAAGTGCCTGGCACACAGTAGTTTCTCAATAAACTGTGATTTCCTTCTCCACCATTCCTATGTTTGAAAGAATTTTAACAAGCAAATTCCATTTATTCAGGACAAAAGAATTCATTTTCTGGTCAAACTTCACAAAATTAATGATATAAATTCTGATCCCATTAGAGCGGAAAGGAAAAAAAAACCCAACCAAACCAAAGAAGACAGGGACTCAGGTCCTCTAAGCCCTTCCCAGCTCCTCCATCATACAGCCCCTGGGCCACATCTAAGGACACTGTGTCCCTCCCCTGGGAGGGGGTGGCTACTGGGTCTGGAAGACCTGGGAGGGGTTAGGCCCCATTTGGTGGTCTGGCCAGTGTGGTGTGTCCCTGTGGATATGTTGAGCACCCTTCTCCACCTTGTGCCTTTTTCTGAACTTGAGGGTGGTTGGGGATTGTTACGCCTCCCGATGGTCCCTGCAGGGCTTGGGGATTCTAGGAATTGGAGCCCAGCTGTTGTCAAGGGCAGCAAGTACAGTTTGGGGTGTGGGCACTGTAGACTCACTGACTGTTAGAGCCGGGAGGTAATGAGCTTGGAGAGCCAGAGGCAGGAGTGGAGAGAGCAAGAACCAGGATGGTTGTGCGTGCAGAGTTCTTAGAACAACACCGTAGAGTGTTACCTCCATTCCACAGATGGTCGAGATGCTGAGTCTTACGCAGGGTCACCCAGCTAGGAAGCAGTGGTGTCGGTGTCTGAGTCCAGTCAATCAGATCCCAGAGCTTTTGTTCATGTCACCAGCTGCACTGGACACTGACAGCAGCTTGGCTCACTGCTTGATCCTCCTTCACAGCCCTTCCAGTCCACCTCAGCTCCCCCAGCTCTTCTCTGGGCAGGCCCCCCAGGAGCCAGGAGATATCTGCTCTGAGTGACTTGTATAGGCCACTTAACTCCTCCAAGATTCAGTTTCCTCATCTGTAAAATGGGTACACAGTGACCCCCACATGCCCTCTACATGGTCATATGAGGTTCAAATGGGATAATGGATGTGAAGAAATCTTGTAAACTGGCACATTAAAAACAGGAAGAATTATTTTAGAACATCAAAGGAGTTCCTCTTGTTAACCTGGTGACCTGTCTCTGAAGCAATGGGCCAGGGCCTAGTGAGGAAACTGTCCTCTCCAAACAGCTCGGAGAGGTCAGGTCAGAGTCTCTCTAGGAGCCCAGAGAGGAGCAGAGAGGAGGCTGGTGCACGGGGGGCTGAGGGGAGGAAGGAACTGCCCACCTGGGATCCCTTTCCCAGGCACCAACCACTTTCCCAACCTCAGCAGCCCTGGGAAGGAAGTAGGGCCAGGATTATCATTCTTTCCAGTTTCAAGATGAAGAAACTGAGGCCCAGAAAGGAGACCAGGTCCACAGGTGACTTAGCAGAGAAACCTGGACTCCAATGTGTACCAGGGGACTTTAATTCAATCTCTTACACTAGGATAATCTCTGGCATACTCGATCCCAGTGTTTTTAAAAAGTAGGTCGTGGCCAGGCGTGGTGGTTCACGCCTGTAATCCCAGCACTTTGGGAAGCCAAGGCGGGAGGATGGCTAGAGGCCAGGAGCTTGAGACCAGCCTGGGCAACACAGGAAACCCCATCTCTACAAAATAAATAAATAAATAAGTAAGATTAAAAGTAGGTCCTTCAGTGTTACCTGGACTGATTAAAAAAAAAAAAGTAGGTCCTGCTAGTGCTTGTTGATATTTACGTTGTGCCAGGTTCTACACTAAGTTCTTCTTTAATCTTTAACACAACCCTCTGAGATAGTTACAATTATTATTCCTGTCTTACAATGAAAGAACAAAGATTCAAGGAAGTTAAGCAACCTTCCTGGAGTCACACAGCTGGACTGAATCCACGTCTGACCCAGAGCCTGTGTTCGTAACCCCCACAGTGTTTTTTCAATTTAAGTTAATGTGACATCCCCAGTGTCTCACCTGAGTGCCTTGCTTCACCCCAGCCTGCTCCACCCTCCCTTGGCCCTCGACATGGGTGTCTGTCCATGGATGCTCCTGGACCCCCTGGTTCCCCTGTTGCTAATCTGGCCCAGGCCCTCTCTATCACGTGACCCTGTCTTTTTTGCCGTCACAGGTGTCCTGGCTGTCTGCAATTGACTTCTTTATTTACTCGTTTTTTTGTGTCTTCTGCACTAGAAAGTGTGAGCAGGGACCTTACATGGCACATTCCCTGCTGTATCCCAGTGCCCACAACTGCATTTGGCTGACCACAGACA
The DNA here is from genome assembly GCA_023783475.1 of Daubentonia madagascariensis. Lineage (NCBI taxonomy): Eukaryota > Metazoa > Chordata > Mammalia > Primates > Daubentoniidae > Daubentonia > Daubentonia madagascariensis. Next base: position 18,904,481 of record JAKFHU010000487.1, read on the forward strand.
CCCAAAAATTGAAAGGAAATAGAAAGAAAGAAAGAAAGAGAAATACCCAATAACATAAAAAAAGAAAGACAGAGACGCATATGGACCTGGCCTTTGGTCTGCGCGCAACTGAGACAAATGCTCCTCCTTTTGACACACTGGTCTGGTGGTGGACTTACTCCAGACAGCCTCGGTCATACTGAGTAGCCAGAACTGCAGCCCCCGGAAGGCAATGCCAATACGTGGGACTGGGTGGTGCTTGGTGAGCTCACTGTCCTTTGCAAGGTTCTTAACAAAATCAGATTTCAAGTCTGCTTTTGGTAATACCTGCTTTTTAGCTGTCCTTTAAGATTCAGGAATGAAATTCATAGATAGTATAATTTTCCTACACACAACATTTTTAGAAATCTGCAGAAAGTTCAAGCTGTAATATAGAGGAAAAATAAAAGGAAAGTAATTTATAATAAAACAATATATCTCTGCATGTAAAAGTTCAGGCTTGACGACACATGAGAACATAAGTTGACAAACACACACAATGACTGCTGCTGGGGTGTTGTGTCAGTGACTCAGTTCACACAGGCCAGGTGGCCACCAGGACATTTCCTAAAATGGTGAATGATCCTTGGTAAAGATCTCATGAAGACCAAGCCTAAACTTCCCAAGGATTGCGTGGTGGTTTTATTTCTGGAAAATTCAATGTACAACATATTAAAACTGTTCATAAAAGATGTGAGTGAAATAGATCTGGCTTCCAGGTCTAACAATTGTGAACAAGTTTCTCATGCATGTGATTGTCCAGAAAGGAGAACAGAGGGGTATTCTTGCTGTTGAAAATCCTAGTTGGGTCAGACTCTCCCACACTTTACAGAACATTCAGCATCCCTGACCTGTTGTCCGTCAGATGCCAGAAGCTCCAATCTTGTGACAACCAGGAACAGCAATGGCCTCAAAAATTTCAAAAATGTCCCCTAGAGGGTGGTAATGCTGCTGTTCAGAGAGACTGTCCAGCACCCTCTCAGGGCCTGCTGTTTAATATAACTGTCTTTGAGATTGTTTTACATCATGATGTAGAGATCTGCAACCCTTACTAGCCTGTGTGGTATTCATCACGTGGAGATATTGTCATACACTTAACAGTTCCCTTTTTGAGGGACATTCTGTTGTTACAAACAAGGCTGCAATGAAGAAGGCCGAGTTCATATATCATTTCGAACTTGTGTGAGCAGGTGACTAGAGAAATTCGTACAAGTGGCCTGGCTGGGTCAAGGGTTTGGGCATTTAGAATTTTGATAGTTATGGCCCAAAGCTGCCTTCTACACTCTCCCAGCAAAGCAGAGCTCTGGTAGCCAGGTTGGGAGGCATTTCTGGAAGGTCTTAGCCAGGGCACTTCTGCTCTGGGGCCTGTTCCCTCAGACCACACCCAGACCCCCCCAGTGAAGCCCTGGGGTCCAGAAACTTCCAACCCACCTTCTCAGGCCATGGGGGCAGGGAGGTGGTTGGGAGGCCTATCCCCAGCTGAGCAGATCCTGGCTATTATATATATATTTTTAATCTTCGAAACAAAGACAGCTTTGCTGCTTTTTCTGATTCTATAATACATATGTATTTTTTTATTTCAAAAAATTTTTTATTTTAAAAACTTCAGAAAAGTTGTAAGGGTATACGAGCATCCATATACCCTTCACCTGATTCACCACTTGTTAACATTGTGCTACACCGACTTTCTCTCTGTCTCTTTTTTGCTGAACCATTTGAGATTAAGTTGTACACATCATAACATTTCATTCACCCCTAAACACTGCCGTGTGCGTTTCCTAAGAACAAGGACGTTCCCCTACAAAACCACAGTATGCTTTATTACACTCAAAAAATTTGATATTGGTGAAGTATTATCTGCCATACAGACCTTATTCAATTTTTTCCATTTGTCCCAATAAAATCCTCTATAGCTCCCCTACCCCTTCCTACCCTCAGGATCTAATCAAAGATCAGACTTTGCATTTAGCTACAGGCCTGGTAGTTGGATTTCTCCTCTGGGCGGTGGAGGGCGGGGTGTAGGGTGCTGGGTGGCAGTCAGTGGTTCTGCAGCCCTGGGGCCTGCTTCCTGGAGGCTACTCTAGATGGGGACAGTGGTGGCCCTAATGGGGTCCTGCTCATGAGTGGACCCCTGAGCCCTGCTTCGGTCCCCTAGATGTCTTCCTAGGCCCTGGAAGAATTCAGCCTCATAATAAACTAGTTACTTGGGTGTCAGGTGAGAACTTGTCCCTCAGTCTCCAAAACCACTCCTGATACTATATTCCTCCCCTTTTACAGGTGTAAGGAGGAGTTTCTGTTTTTCCCATCTGTAGGAGGAGGCTTTGCTGATGACCACATGAGGCCACATATGCTGCTTCTGGAAGGACCACTGGGTGCACATTCAGTGTAAACTTTGGCTGAGTCAGCCCAGTCAGTGGCCACCTCCTCCTCAAGCCCCCAGGCTTGCTCCTCTGGGCAGGTGTGTCCAGAGCTTCTTTTTTGAATTAAAAAAAAAAATGGTTTTTAGGGATGGGGTCTTGCTCTGTAGCCCAGGCTGGAGTGCAGTGGCAGGATCATAGCTCACTGCAGCCTCGAACTCCTGAGCTCAAAGTGATCCTTCCACCTCAGCCTCCTGAGTAGCTGGGACCACATGTGCGCACCACTGTGCCTGGCTAACTCCAGAGCTTCTTGAGCATATCAAGGCTCCTGCTCCACCCTGCAGCTGCCCCAGTCATCCTTGGGAGATGACTTTACCAGGTCCAGCGGTGCCCCACCACCCATGGATAACCTCTCCAGTGTTTCTAGATTTTGGGGCTTTGGTCACACCAGTGAAGTCCCATGGTTTTCTAAGCCTGAAAGTATTTACATGCAGGAGAAGGCAGGGACTGTGATTTACTCAGCTTGGGGTCCCTGGCAGGGGCCACAGAACCATTTATTGACTCTTCATGTAGCTTTCACAGACATGATTTTAGCCAAGAGTCTGTAAGTTAGGCAGGACAGGTGATACTGTCCTTATTTTCAGCGGAGGAAACGGAAGTGTATTGACAAATCTCCAAGGCATCCTATTTCAATTTCAAGAACATTGAAAGGGGAAAACCAGAAATGGAGTGCAAGCCCCTCATTCTGTTGTTGAGGAAACCGAGGCTCAGAGGTTACCAGGTTTGAGTCACATCTGAGTTACTTTGCTTTTGTGACCTTCATTCTGAGTGTGAGGAGTTATTATTATCCAAGACTGCATATTGGAGGCAGAGGTGGGAACAGAACCCAGGGAACTTTCTGTGTCACAGGTCTTGGAAAGCAATTAATAATAGCAATACAGTAAGAGTAATAGTAGTAGTTGTAGTCATTGAATGGTTGCCAAATGCCAGACAGGGCTCTAAGAACTTCACAGCCACTAACTCATTAAATGCTCACATAATCCCAACAGGTAGGTGCATTATTATCACCATCAGCTCATTTTATAAATGGTGAAACTAAGGCTTAGAATCCTTGAGATACCTGCTAGCAGGTGGCAGCTAAGGTAAGAAGCCAGGTCCCTGCCTCCCATGTGCTCTGATCTTGTGGCACACAAGTGGTGCTGCTGGAGCAGAGTGTCCGTTGACAAGGGGACAGGGTGGGACCCTGGCTGGCTCAGGCAGGTGAGGGTTCGAATTCTAGCTCTTTCATTCGTGTGATCTTGGTGCGATTGACCTCTGGGGCCTCCCTTTTCTCATCTGTAAAATGGGAGATTGTTGGGGGCACAAACTGGGTTTTCCTCCACACTAGGAAAGTCATGGTGCACGATGACCCTAGTTTCCACCTCTTCAAAACGGGGAGAATAATCTCTTGGCTGTTGGCTGTGAAAGTGTCAGGTAAACGAAAACTTTTGAGGTTGTAAAGAACCTTTATGGGGACTAGGTTCTTGCCTTAAAAATTATTTTGTGTTATTTCTGAACTCAGCTTGAGGATGGAAGGGAATGGAAAAGGCCCTTTTGACCAGCACCACTTCACAGGCCACAGATTGCTCTCTCCCCGCCCCCAAAGCTGGGATTTCCGAGCCGTGGGGAGCGCTAAGGCCTTTTCTCAGGGAAAGCTGATAGTTGGCCCGTCGGCATCCACGTGCTAACCCGCCGGGCGCCGGCTGTCGGGGAGGCTCCAGAGCCGGACACAACCAGTTGGGACTTGAGGGGTGGGGCAGACAGTGACGTCACAGCCACGGCCTACCCTTCTTAAAGGCGCAGGCTAGCACCCGTGCTCGTTTTTCTGTTAGGACAAATAACCCCGATGGCCCTGAAGTTTTAAAGGCGAGGTGGGTGGTAGGCTCTGCGAGACGGGGCTGACCCGGGAGAAAAACGTGTCCCCCAGAGAAGCGAGATCCGAGACGTCACTCGGGGAGGCAGTCTGGTGCAGTGGTGAAAGTACCCGCCAGTTCGAATCCCGGGCTCTTCGCTCCAAGCCTGTTTCATCTTATGTAAAATGGGGTCACCTATTTGAATAATTACTTACTTAAAAAAGTTTTGAGACTTACAATAAATAATGATGTGAGAATAACCAACACAAAAATGTCGAGTGCTCTCTCACTGTGCAAAGGAGCAACCCGAGGCCAAAAGCGGTGTTGTAACTTGCCGGAGGTCACACGAGGGAGCACGCGGGTCTCCCCGCCCCGCCCGGCCCCGCGGCCCGCGCCCCCACGGGGCCCTGCAGCTTATGCAAACTGGCTTTGGAGCTGCGGGCTCGTTCCATTATCTGCAAAGTGGGGATGATGGGAATCCCTGCCTGATAAATCTCCGTGACATTGTAAAACCTCAGCTGGGAGCACGGCAGATAAACGTTCGCCATGACTGTCTGAGCCTCACCTTGAAGCGTTCACTGTCACCGCCGCCGCCACGCAGCGTGCACACTGAGGCAGAGGGACACGGCGTTACCCTCGCCGTCTAGAGAGCTCGCGGGAGCAATGGGACTCCCGGGGCAGCGCTCTGCCGGGGCGTGGGTGGGGTGGGGGGGGTGGGGTAGGCTTTGTGAGAATACACTGTCAAGTGCCGGGCAGCTGCCAGGTCAAGCGCGACGTGGAGACCGCGACTTTGGGCCGCAGCTCTCAAAGAGCGCTGGGCGGGAGCGCGATCAGCCCCAGCGGCCGCGGCTCAGGGGCGGGAACACCGCAGGTCGACGAGGAGGACGCGAGTGGGCGGGGCCGGCGGCTCTCCGGAAGAGCGGAAGGTCGGCCGGCCGGCCCTCCAGGGGGCGGGGTCTGGGGGCGGGGCCGACTCGGCTGCATTCGGAGTCGGCCTCCCTAGGCGAGCGCGCGCGGGCCCTGCACCGGCTGCGGAGCCGCTATGGGCCGGCTCGGCCCCTGGTGCCGCGTCGCGCGAGCACGGGCCTAGAAGCAAGTAGGCGGGGCGAGGCCGGGGCCTGGGGCTGGCTGGGGGCCGAGGCGAGAGTAGGGCCTGGGGGGGGGGGTCCCAGGAGCCCGGGCTGGGGGCCTAGAGTCACAGGCCGTCGAGCCGACGTAGTCTTGTGTCTCACTCGGCGGCCCTGCGCGCGGGTCCGGGGCAGGGAGTGTCACCGAGGGTCGAGGAGAGATCCCTTTTCCCCGTACCTGCTCCCCGCCCTGTCGGCTGAGCCCCAGGCCTGTACTTGGGGAGAGAGGGCAGAAAGAGTAGCCTTCCCATCCAGGCCCCGGGCCTGACCCGTCTGGCCTCGCGAGGTGGGGTGCGGGGGAGGGCCAGGCACCCTACCTGCAGGCCCGAGGAGTGACGGGTCCTTCTTCATCAGATTCATTTACTCGTCTTCCTCGATGCCCGGTCCCACCTCTCCACGCCCGCCCTCGGGGCTCCACGTGCCCGCCCCGGGGCCTGGTGCTGGGGTGGAGGGTGGGGCGGCTTAGGTGTTTTGATATTTAGGCCGTTAGGGCCGAAGCCCGGGTCTGCGCTTTGGAGGTGCGGAGTAAGCATACGTGATGTGGGTGAGGCAACGGCCTTGGGCCATTATTGTCGTTAACCAGTGGATGGCTATGCTAGCTTCCTTCCAAACTGCTTCCGGAGTGACCTTGGGCAGGTCATCTGATCTCTCTGAGCCTTAGTTTCCCCATTGGCAAAGTGGGGCTGGCAATAACTTTAGAAGGCTATGGTCAGGGTTATTGATGTAACTCATGCTTGGTGAGCGATGGGGGCGGGTAAGGGTCAGGTTAAAGTCCCAAAGCGCCTGTGCCTCCTTTCTGCCACTATGGCTGAGTTCTGTTCGGTGAGCTGGTGCTCCGTTTGACTGAGGTTTGGTTTTCAGGATTGAAGCTACAAGATGGCTGACCAGGACTCTGGGGGCATCAGTCCCCTCCAACATATGGTGGCCTCAGGCGCTGGGGCTGTGGTCACCTCGCTCTTCAGTAAGATCTGGGAAGGTGGGGTGTGGGCAGCTGGGGATTGGGACAGACCAGACAATTGGAGGCAGCTTGGTCCTGGGGGAGGGGTCACAAGTGGGGTCCTGAAAGGAGCCTGTAGACCTGCCTCCTTTCCCAGTGACGCCCCTGGATGTGGTGAAGGTCCGCTTGCAGTCTCAGCGTCCCTCGATGCCCAGTGGTGAGCACCTGACCCGGGAGCTAGTGGGGGGTGGTGCCTGGCCAAAAGAAGGCTCTCCCAGAGATGGAGTCCCTGGGGTGGGTGGGGGGCTCTCCTAACTTGAGGGGTTGCCTTGTATTTTAGAGCTGACATCTTCTAGACTCTGGAGCCTCTCCTATGCCAAATGTGAGTGCCCCAAGCCACAGAAAGCCTGGGAGGGTGCAGGGGAGGGAGAGTCCCAGTGTTCCCAGGGCACCAGTGGGCTCCACAGCTGTGGACCTAGCACATACTTCCAGGTCATGTCAGCTAGCAGAATGTCCGCACAGGGATCTCAGCCTCTGCTGACCTTCCAGGGACAGGGGCTCCCCACCTCACTGCAAGGTTTCAGGGACCTGTCATCCTAATGCCCCCTGCCCTTCCCCAGTGCCCTCCTCTCTCCGATCTACAGGGAAGTGCCTCCTGTACTGCAATGGTGTCCTGGAGCCCCTGTATCTGTGCCCAAATGGTACCCGCTGTGCCACCTGGTTTCAGGACCCTACCCGCTTCACTGGCACCGTGGTGAGGAGCAGCTGTGGGGCCGCAGACATTCCCCAGGGGTTTGGTCTGGCTGGGCAGCAAACCCAGGGAAGAATGGGTAGTGCAAGGCATGTAGAGGTAGCCCATTCAGTTTGGTAAGGGCTTCCCAGAGAAGGTAGTGCCTCCAAGAGGTTTTGAAGGGTAAATAGGCGTTCATACAACTGGGGAACTTCATATGTGGAGGCCTGAGGGGCTGACTGGGTGTCAGCAGGACCCTTGGCTGTGGGCAGAGGCTGAGGGTATCAGGCAAAGGCCCACCATGGGCCAGCCCCATCATAGGCCTCCTTCATGTCCTTCTTCCCCCTGGACTGGTGCCCGCTTGGCCAGGATGCCTTTGTGAAGATTGTGAGGCATGAGGGCACCAAGACCCTGTGGAGCGGCCTCCCAGCCACCCTGTGAGTAGCCTAGTCCTGTGCGTTATCCTCCCCTGGTACCTGCTGATCCCTTGCTCCTCATTGGCTGGCTGGGCAGGGATGCTTAAGACTCCCTTAGGAGTCCCAGCTAACCTCTGTCCACACCCCCAGGGTGATGACTGTGCCAGCTACCGCTGTCTACTTCACTGCCTATGACCAACTCAAGGCCTTCCTGTGTGGTCGAGCCCTGACCTCTGACCTCTACGCACCCATGGTGGCTGGCGCACTTGCCCGGCGTGAGCTCAGCCCTGGGCCCTCAATCTCCTCTGTCCGCCCCTGTGCCTGAGCCCCATCCGTCCTGGCTCCCAGCCCCAGCCTCTGCCAGCCTGTGGGGGAGGGGGGTGTTCTAGGCCCCCGGATCCTGGGGCCACAGCTGGATGAGGCCAAGTAGGGCCTGTGACCTGACCTCTCCCCATTATTCCCTGCAGTGGGCACTGTGACTGTGATCAGCCCCCTGGAGCTTATGCGTACGAAGCTGCAGGCACAGCACGTGTCGTACCGTGAACTGGGCACTTGCATTCGAGCCGCAGTGGCTCAGGGCGGCTGGCGCTCACTGTGGCTGGGCTGGGGCCCCACTGCCCTTCGAGATGTGCCCTTCTCAGGTAGGCACCCAGGGGAGCAGGGGGTGGGGTAAGGGAGATGAGGCACAAGGGTCTACCACCGAGTCCCTGCTTTGTTACTGCTGATCATGAAGTCACTTCACTTCTCTGAGCCTTGGCTTTGTGGTCTGTGAAGTAGGCCCAGCAAGGAGAGTGTCTGCCCTGGTTTCCATGAACTAACTCTGCAGGGGCCTGTTACAGGGCCTGGCATGTAGCAGACATCCTCACAACTGGGAGGGAGTGGTTGTCAGTGCAAGATGGGAGGTCTGAGGCCCATCTCACTGCCCCCCATCTCTAATGAGTACACCCCCCCAGCCCTGTACTGGTTCAACTACGAGCTGATGAAGAGCTGGCTGAGTGGGTTCAGGCCAAAGGACCAGACATCTGTGGGCATCAGCTTCGTGGCTGGTGGCATTTCAGGGATGGTGAGTGACTGGGCTGGAGGTGAGGCCAGCAGAGGTGTCCCTGGGGGGGCCTGAGGGTTGTTGGAGATGCCGGGAGGAGAGTCCCTACATAGTGCATCAGCTGCGTGCCAGGGAGCTCGCTCGCTCTCCCTAGCAGACCCTGTGAGGCCTTTGTCCCTCCCAGCTCCAGGAGCCCCCTGGGATGCAGGGGCAGGGGGGCCTGGGAACGGACCTGAGCCCTCTCCCCACCCCGCCAGGTAGCCGCGGTGCTGACTTTACCCTTTGACGTGGTGAAGACCCAGCGCCAGGTCGCGCTGGGAGCAGTGGAGGCTGTGAGAGGTGAGGGCTGGCAGGGTTGGGGCAGGAGGCAGGGAGTGAGTGGGGTTGAGTGGGGTCTGCTGAGCTGGCCTCACGTTTGCAGTGATGCCCCTGCACGTGGATTCCACTTGGCTTCTGCTGCGAAGGATCCAGGCTGAGTCGGGCACCAGGGGACTCTTTGCAGGTGAGGGGTGTGTGTGAGTGCATATGTGTGTGTCCTTTCCTGCCCTGGGGGTTGGGGGCCCCCTGGGACCCTGACCTGGCCACCTCTGCTGCAGGCTTCCTCCCCAGGATCATCAAGGCTGCCCCCTCCTGTGCCATCATGATCGGCACTTACGAGTTTGGCAAAAGCTTCTTCCAGAGGCTCAACCAGGACCAGCCCCTGGGCCATTGAAAGGGGCAAGGAGATGAGGACCCCATCGTCTTTCCATGATGGGGCCAGCAGGAGGAGGAGACTGAGCCAAGTGCCTTTTCCTCAGCACTGAGGGGAGGGGCTGTTTCCCTTCCTTCCCAGCAACCAGCCCTGGGGGTAGGGCTTGCCCAAGCCATCCTCAGACACAGCTTTCTTCCTACTCCCAAGGATCACCACTTTCCCACCCTCCAAGTTCAAGACCAAATCTGCTAACTATCCCCTGCACCCCTGCTTTGTGTTCCCCTTTGTGTTTGTTGTAGCTGGGCCTGTCCCCAGGAACCCAGAAACCCTGGGCCTGGCTTAGTCTGCCCCACCCCTGTTAATTCCTTAAGTCTAAAGATGATGAACTTCTGCCTGGTGCCTGTGACTGTGGAGGCCTCGGGGTGGCTGGGGAAAGTGGGCCTTGGGGACTGAATTGCAAGAGGAGGCTGTGGCTGCTGGGGTGACACCCACGAAGAGGATCTCTCCAACTTAGCGAGGCCCACTGTGTTGGGTTAGAGTGGAGGGCATACTTCAGTGACAGTAGAGGAGAGAGGGTAGCTTACCTGCCAGGCTCTGGCCTGACAGTTGGCTTTGTGGCTGGTGGCATCTCAGGGACTGCAAGTGACTGAGCTGGAGGTGAGGCTAGCAGAAGTGCCCTTGCGGGGCCCAAGGGTTGTTGGAGATGCCAGGGAGGGGAGTCACCGCAGCACCATCAGCTGCGTGTCAGGGAATGCGTGAGTGGGGTTGAGCGGGGTCTGCAAGTTTGGGCCAAAGCTGGATTGCTCAGGCCAATGTCAGGGACGTAGCCCCACCAGAGCACATCTCTATCTTGCCCCTGAAGTGCTCGGCCTTCTCTCCCCAAGCCTGGGGTTGAGTGGGTTATATTAAAGGATGTCAGGTTGGAGGGGTGCTTATGTGTCTTGGTTCTGCCCTGGGCAGACCTAATACTTGGGACACTTCATATAAAAGCCACCCACTCCCTGAATTATTACAGCCTGCCTGCTCCCGCAGGACATGTGCTAGTTCTGTCTGACCTTGGTTATGGGCCAGGCACTGATCCCACCGCCTGCCACATCCCAGCTCCCCACAGATGAGGCTGCCCTCAGTCCTCTGGTTTTTATTTGCCTGATCCCCTCAGATCCCCTGCCCTGGGGGCTGGGAAAGGAGTGACTCCAGGGGACACGTGGGACAGACAGGAGAGGCATGGGGGGTGGGGGTGCCAGGGAGGCTGGGCCACCAGCTCTTGAGGAGGATGGGGGAGATGAGCTAAGGGGAGTCCAGAAGGGAGCTGGCCAGGCATGGGGTCACCGGAAGAATGGAGCAGGCTTTGGCCTTGGTACCCCTGCCTCCTGGCCTGGCCAGCTTCCCATTGCAACCCCTTGCCTCCTGGGCAGGAAGCTAAGACAGGCAAGAGGAGGGGGTTGTCTTCCCCGAGAAAGCCCTGGCTAGGTGGGCAGCGTTCTCTGGAAGGGTGGTGTGGATTGGGGAACTCGAAGAAAGGTGGCAGGTGTCCATGGCCCCTGGCAGGTGGGGCTGGCACTGCCCATGCCGTTCCTCAGCTGGGACTCAGTGCCGGGCTGCCCTCAGGACTGTCGCTCACCAGGCACTCGTTGGATTTGAAGCTCGCCAGGGACTTGCAGCTGGGGATGGAAGCCAGGGAGCCGCAGAGGCCCAGCATGGAGGGCGTGGGGTCCTTCCCTGGGGAGAGAGGGTGGGTGAGGCTGGGCCAATGGGTCTGCATGTGTGTGAGTTGGGAAGGGGGTGGGCAGAGGAGGGGCAGCCCTCAAGTCCCGCCCCCCCAGACTTTCTTGATAATCTTCTGGAGCATTTGCCATATTCAGTTAAACCTTGATTAAGCACCTTCCCATGCCATGCACAGTGCTGGGGACACTGTATTGTAATCGTCAGTTTATGTCTCTGTCTCCCCCTGAGGTTCATCCTCTCTCTTTGTCCATTTATTAAACACGCAGTGAGCACTTGCTCTGTTCCAAGCACTGGGGATACAGAGAACGGACGAGACACGGTCCCTGCCCTCATGGAGCTCACAGTCTGGTGGGGAGACAGACACACAGACAATCACAAACACAGTGTGACAGGGTTACGTGTCCACAGCCTGCCTTGTCTTATAGAAGATCTAGGGTCATCCAATATAGTGCGGTTGGTTATAAAAAAGAGAAGACAGGAAATCCAGGCACAGGGAAAACTAGGATGGGAAAAATCAAGATGAAGCCAGGGGTGAGGTCAACACAAAATGCATGCGTTGAAGTCCTGGGCATTCGCTCGAAGGGAGCCACTAATTTGGCTCTGAGCTTCCTGGCAGCCAAAGAAAAGGGGGAAACAATGGTCAGGCAAGTAGTTCACAGTGTGCAGGAGACAAGAGCGAATCAGGCTGAGGAATCCCCAAGAGTTTGTAAGCCCCTTGAGGATGTCATGACACCAAAAAGCCATCAAGCCCTCACTATATGCCGATACTGGTGATTATTTTGGTCGACACCCCCCTTTTACAGATGAGAATGGGCTCAGCAAGGTGAAGTGATTGGCCAAGCTCACACAGCCAGAAGAGGCACAGCCGGGATTCGCACTGGGTTCTGCCTGACACCCCAAACCAAGCTCTTAGTTGCTGCGCTCAGCTCTCAGAAAGGGCTGAGAGAATGAGGGAATTGGTCAGAGCCTGACTCCAAGGCTTTGCCTCAGCCTTTCCGGGAGGGCTGCTGGGTGCCGGGTTGGGGGCGCTCACCGATGGGGCCCCAGGGCTCCTCGTCCCGCTTGCCCTCACCCAGGCGCTGGGAGTCCGAGCTCAGACTAGCTTCGGCTGACAGCGGCTCCGTGCTCATGAAGCTGTGTCTGCGGCAGAGCAGAGAGCCGGTGTTCCGGCAGCAGCCTGCCGCCCGACACCCTTCTTCCCCGGGGGGCCCCGCACTCAGGCCCAAGCTCGGCCTGGCTGGGACTTACCTCCGGTAGAGCTTGGAGTTGCTGGCACCCTCGGCCCCATTGAGCGTTCCCAGCGAAGGCCATTGGTTGACCAGGGGCGTAGTGAGCTCCTTGGAACCCTGGGCCAGGGGGGCGTGGTCACCGGGGATCAGACCTGTCCTGGGAGCGGGAGGAGGGGTCACGCCTGGCTGGGAATGGGAGGACACGTGGGGAAGGGAGGTTCAGCAAGGGGTGGAGGAGGGTTTAGGAAAGAAACCTGACTAGCAAAAGTGGGGATACAATGTTGGGGTCAGTGGGGCAGGTCCTGGGAGGCAATGGAGGTGACACTGGGGTGGAGGCGTGATGGGATTGGTGCGCTAATGCCGGGAGTTAAAGGGAATAATGGAGTGTTGTAGGAGTCAGTTGGGGTGATGGGGGCGTCAGTGGAGAAGAGTGTGGGAATCCCTGGAGTCCTGGGGGGTCATGATGGAAGGTCAGTGTGGTGAAAAGGCTTAGGTAAGGAATGTTACAGGGATCGGTAGGGGTGGGGTCGGGGGTCACTGTGGGTGATGACAGGGGGCCTGTGATGCAGATCAGAGGGGTGCTGAACAGTGGGAAGGGTGCAATCACGGAAGGTCACTGAGTAACATTAGAGGTCCTTGTGAGTAATGTTGGGGTCCCTGCAGTAATGTTGGATGGACACTCTAGCTGATGCCGGGTAATTGAGGGTGAAGCGTGGCGCCGACTGTTGGAGGTCACTGGATCTTTTGTTGAGGACAATGTTAGAAGGTCATTGCGGGAATCGTGGGGTGGAGCTGTCCAGATCAGTGGAAAGGCGATGTTAGAGTCGATGGGGGCGATGAAAGGGTGCACCGGGGTGACGCGGTCGCGGGGGAAGGGGGGTGGCGGGGCGGGGCAGGGGCGGGGCAGGCGGCAGCGCTCACAGCTGCTCCTGCAGCTCCAGGATCACGCCTTCCAGCTCCCGCTTCTCGCGCTGGTTCTGCGCTGCCGCTTCCTCCAGCTGCAGCTGCAGCCGCCGGTTCTCCGCCTCCAGGTCCTTCAGCTGCGACTCGCGCAGACGCACCAGCTCCTCCAGGTAGCCCTGCGGGACGCCGGCTCAGCCTGGGCGGAGGGCAAGTCCCGGATGCGGCCCGCGGGGCCCCGGCCCCCGCCCCGCCCCCGCCCCGCCGCGCACCTTCTGCGCATAGACGATGCGGAACTTCTGCTCCATCTTGTGCCACTTGCTGTACCAGCTGTCCTCGTCGGTGACGAGCGGCAGGTACGGGTGCTCGGGCGAGTTGTCCTCGCTCGTGCTGCTCTCGGCGCTGTGCCGCTCCTCCTCGTCCGTCAGGTAGTCGTAGCTGGGGAGGGAGCAGTGGGCACGGCCGGTCCCCGCCCCACCGCGCGCCCACACCAGCCCCTTGGCAATGGAACCAGGATGTCCCCGTGCCCCCTCTCCGCACCCACCCCAATAATTGGGCTGCTCACCTCTGGGTGAACTTTAGGTAGGGCGTGTAATCGATGACCACCGGGGTCTTCCCGTCCAGGACTTCGCCCTTCAGACAGAAGCTGGGGCAGAGGAGCCACAGGGTTGGGGGCGGGTATGAGGGGACAGGGATGTGGACATTTGTGGGGGAAGCAGTCCCCTCCACCACCACCACCACAAAGCTGACCCCACCTGAAGTCGATGGCGCTCAGTCCGATCAGCATCCCAGTGAGGACGGTGGCTTCTTCCCGCAGCATGATGGCTCCGGAGTCATAGAACCGTCTATGGAGAGAGGGGGAAGGACTGATGGTGCAGCATGCCCCAGGAATCCTCCACCCCTCAGGACTTCTGTCGGCTTACTGCAAACCTTTCCTAAAGGAAGGAGGTATCTCCTTCCTGATCCCACTCAGGTGTGGATCTTGTCTCACCCTCTCAGGCTGGTGCTCACTGGGGCTAGAGCTAGTGTCCCCAACTACTACCACAAAGGGTGTTCCCTGAGAAAAGACTCCCCCAATCCTCTGAGCTACCCCCCTCCACCGAGTACTGGGTCACCCAGATCCTTCAAATCAGGAAACAAGTCTTAATCATTAGTGCTTGGCATACAGTAGGTGCTCCAAAACTGTGTTGATGTGAACTCTGAAATGTGTAGACTAGGGATAGAATGCAGTAAAAACATCAGGTTGGGTATGGCCACTTGGGAGGGGGAGGTACTGCCCCCCACTGTGCCCAGACAGCTTCAAACACATCTTCCCACACTGGCACATTCTTTTTTTTTTTTTTTAATATGGAACGCTTCACGAATTTGCGTGTCATCCTTGCACAGGGGCCATGCTAATCTTCTCTGTATCATTCCAATTTTACTATATGTGCTGCCGAAGCAAGCACCACACTGGCACATTCTGCCTTGGGACCCCTTTGCCCCAGGGACCCAACGTCCTTGTGAACCCACAGCCTGGGGATTAAATCCTGCATGTTGGGACTCTGGGTCTGTAGGTAGCAAGTACAGACCTGCTGCTATTGTTTGGAGAGTTAGCTGGTAGGGCTGTGTGTTGTGAGTCATGGAGCAAAATCCACAAGTAAAAGGGCACATGGTTGAGGCTCCTCCAGAGGTTGTCCAAGGGTAGAGCTGTGCATGATAGGACTGGGGAGCGGGGCAATCACAGCAGATAATGGGCGCTAGAATTTGACTTGGAAGTGATAGTGGTGGTGCTGAAAGTGTATTTCTGGGACTTAGGTCAGGCTGGAAGAGGGAAACTAGCAGTGTATGCTGGGACTTGTAGTCTAGGTATTGAAGGTTGCCACAGGAACTTAAGGATCAACTGTTTAGGCAATGAACGTGCACACTGGGACCTGTGGTCCGAGTTGCCTGAGAGGTCTGACCTGGTGGTCCGGGTGTCCCTCAGAGCCGTGGTGATGTATTCCGACATGCGTTTCTCCATCAGCGCCACCCGGATCCATGCCCGGCCCTGGAAAGCATGCTTACCTTTACCCGCTGCCCCAGAGGGACTTATGTGTCCAGCATCGGGTGTAGCCCTCTTGTGACCCTTCTCCCCAGTGCCATGGGCAGAGGATAAGGACCAAGGAGCAGGCAGGCCTCCTGTGTCCAGAGTGGGGAGCAGTTGCCCTGGCCCTACCCTCACCTTGGCTCGAGCTGTGCTGATGTTCTCCATGTTCTCGATGCTGCTCACGCAGTTGTTGGGCACTTTGCTGCAGGCCAGCCGGATATAGTCCCAGAAGCCCCGCTGCCCATCTGAGCTGAACCAGCTCACTGGACCTGCTGGGGCACAGGCTGAGCCAGGGCAGGGAGGGGGCTCAGCAAGACCAGGGAGTCTGGAGAGGGCCCATATCATGGGGCACTCACATGCATAAGGATAAGCAGCCATATATATACACACAGCGTCTCCTCCAAATGCATGTGCACATGCATGCATGTATGCACAGGGCATGCCATCAGGTAGCTGCATGCCCATTGATGGGCTTGTGGGCAGAAGACCTTTCCCCTCTTCCCAGCTCTGTGCATGAGTGTCTGTGCATAGCCCAGATTGGGGGCCAGGGTCAATGACGGGATTCAGAAATCCATGGGGTATATCGGGGCAGCTGGAAGCTAAAGGCTGGGAGGTGGGACAGCTAGGCAATACAGGGCGGGATCCCGGGCCCACCTTTGAAACGGTGGCTGAGGATCTGCTCTAAAATGGCTGCGAAATTAACAAACTCCTCAGATGAGTCATCGATGGGCTCCGCTGTGTACTTCTCCAGCAGTGTTTTCACGGAGAACCTGGGTGGTGGTAGGGAGATGGGGCAGTGGGGTGTCAGGTGAGGAGACAGGGTGATGGTGGTAGAGGAAGGGTGTCAGGCAGAGAAAGGGAGCGATGGGCAGAGAAGTATCAGGAAGGGTGTGGATGTGGTGGGGAGGCAGAGGGAAGAGAGGAGAGACAGGTGAGATGACAGTGACCATGGAGGTCCCACGTCATGTGGCGTGAGAAGGTGGCAGGTGGGGAGGGAGGGTGGCAGGTGGGAGACTGATTGACAAAGTGGGTGAAAGGAGACAGCCAGAGAAAGGAAGCTTCGGGAGCAAGGAATGAGAGGGGACAACACAATAGGTAGGAAGATGAGGCATCAAGAGCCCCGACCTCCTCGACCACCCTTCAGAGTCGAATTCACAAATTCACTCATGTGTGTGAGTTGGGAGTCAACTAGGAGTTAGAAGCCAGTTTGTGCTCCTGCCCTGAGCTGTCTTCTGCTATTGCCAGAACAACCTTCAGTCCATTCTGGGGACAGGGGTCACCTGTGCCCAGGCGTGTGAGCTGGCACCACGCACATGGAGTGTGGGCAAGCGTGGGTGGCCAGGTGGGCTCCCAGCACATGGTTGCCCCCTTCCCCCTTTTCCTTCCCGGCTCGGCCTCCCACACACCAGCTGCCCAGAACCAGGCAGTGCAGAGCCGGCTGGGGGGCAGGGGGAGGTGCAGGGCGTGGGTCTGACACGCACAGTGGCTGGGAGAGGGCATTGACAGCAGATCCCTGCAAGGGGCTTGGGGGCCCAGACACTGGCTTCTCAGGGAGGAAGGGAGCCAAGGGAAGCCAGCGGAGCTGAGGGACTGGAGCAAAGGCGCCCCCGTGCCTCTCCCCAGTCTTGTCACAGCCTCAGGCTCCCTCTGCAGTCTCTACCCCTGCAATCTCCACCCGCCATCCCTGCAGTGGGGTGGAGGAGGGATGAGGACATGGCCTCTCACATCCCATTATTGTCCTGTTGTGGGTGGCAGAGCAGAGGCACGGTGTCCAGGGATATGGCAGCTGCTTGAAACTGTCCTTTTTTTTTTCCTGTGTTCATCAAGCCCTGTAATGTGCCAAGCAGTATGCTTTGCCTGTATCCCCTCACCCAGCATCGCCACAGCCCTGGGAGGTAGCTCCTCTCCTTATCACCATCATCCCCATTTTACAGAAACTGAGAGTCCAAGAGGTTAACCCATCTACTCAGACTCACACGGTTCATGAGGAGTCAAGCAGGTATGTCTGATTCCAAAGCCCTTGCTCTTCCTGCTACATCTTATGGCCTCCTGGTGGCTGTCATGATTACTGAGGTCCTCAGCCCCTGCTTCTCCACCCTCTGTCCTTCACTCCACAAGGCTCTAGCCCTGGAGCACTGGCCTCTGAGGCCCGCAGGCCAATGGCACAGCGGAGCCTCTGACCCCCACTTCCTAGAGTTGGTCTGCCCTGAGATCAGAGCTAGGTCAGTCTTGGAGTTGCACTAGGGGGGAGGCAGCTTGCTGGATTCAAATCCTGTTTCCTTGCGACACTCATGTAGCCTTGGGCCCCTCTCTGAGGCCCCTCTCCCCAAGTGCAAACAGGAACAATAATACCTGCCTCATTAAATTTTGGTTCAGATCCCAGGCAGGGCTGGGAGAAGGTGGGTGTACATGAGCTACTGGGCAGGGGTGGTGAGAGGCTGGGCCATGCATGGGAAGCTGGCCCTGCTGGGAGGGAGCTGGTGTTTGGGGCATTATCCAGGCCTCACTATGCCCCCCCAACTGGATAGTTCCTCCTGGTCATCTGGGTCAGGCCTTGATGGGGCCTGGGGCTGGGTTCAGCATGGCAGCCATCTGGTATCTGTCCTCAGGGTGCTGCAGAGCTGGTCATCACCCCCGGAACCCCATGGTGTGCTCCCTGTTAGGAGGTGCAGTGGCTGCTGCAGGTTACCATGGAGACAGGGAGGCCAGGGCCCAGGGGAGCCCATGGCCTGCTAAAGGGAACTGTTCTGGGAGCTGTAGGCAAACCACGTGACAGTGATGAGGCAGCAGGGGCCTGAGGAGTTTCTGAGCCTTTCATGTCCCTGATTCCCCAAAACTCTATCCTTCACCCCCCAGCTCTAAGCCCCCTCCAGTCCACCAGAATCTCTGTCTCTCCAGCCTTGGCCAAGGAGAGTTCCCTCCTTCCCCCACATACTCGAGAGTCTCAGCTACCCTGGCAGGCAAGAGAAAGGACAGGAACCCAGAGTGAAGAGAGAAGAGAGGGACAGGAAGAGTGTTGTCAGGACAGGGCTGTTTCTGTGCACCAGGCACTGGGCTGGGCTCCTGCATGGATTATGCCATTACCATTCTTTGGTGTGGCTGTTACATCCAAAATGGGAATGATGAGGCACCCAAGGTCCCCAGTGGTTAGGAGACTTCCCCAAGGTTGTGCAGCTTATAACTGATGAAGTAAGAGCTTCAACCTAGGACCATCTGGCCCCAGAGACAGAAATCTTTGTTTTACACCACACCAGCAGGGTTTGGGGGGATGAGGGTAGAAGTAGTGGCCTGCACTTCGGGCTGAGCCATTGCTGCACTCACTCCTTCCATAATGTTCCAGGCATTTTTAAGGAGGTCTGATGTGCACAGCACTGTGCCAGGCACTAGGGATATAATGCTGTGAGAAAGACTCAGTATGGTTGTGTGTGTGCCCAGGAACCTGGAAGGAGGTATGGGAGCCAGGAGCCAGGGCATCAGGTGGGCACCAACCCCTGGAGAGCGAGCAGGGCTGAGGCCCATGTGCAGGCAGGTGGGGCTGGCAAGGGAAGATGACAGAGCCCTGCCCCCGGGAGCACCCTGCCCTGAGAGAGCAACACCCTGTGGGCACGAGGGCAGGGGAGGTTGCAGGTGGAGAAGGCACCTGGCTTGGGGATCCCAGTGGGAGAGATGAGTGCAGGTGGGGGCTGCAGAAAGAGTGGCAGAGCACCTGGCCACTTCCTGGCTTCAGGGCAGGGCAGGACAGGGAGGGTGAGTCACTGCAGGGTTGAAGCGGGAAGGACCACTTCCTGGGCCCTAAGAAAGCGGGAGAATCTTCCCAACCCTGCAGCAGTCCCACCCTCAGGGACCAATGGCCCTGCCCTCCCAATCTCCTTTCCTTGAACCCAGGAGACCCAAGCCCTCAGTCCTTCCCACAGCATGTGCAGTGCCCCTCTCCCTTCACGGGATGGGTTCAGGGGCTTTGCCCACGTGCCCAGTTGACCCTGCCCATCCCTGTTCCAGGATTCAAGCATTGGAAAGTGCCAGAAAAGCCCATCCCAGAGAGGCCAGGTTGACAGGGGTGGCAATGAGGGTACTCTTGCAGGGCATTCAGTCCCCCTCATGGGTTCCCTGCTGCCCACCCTGCCACCCCCTCCCAGCAAGGGAGCCAACCATCCCCACCCCTCCCCCTCACACAATGTCACTTCCTGGTTCTCACAGGAAGCTGCAGTGCCAATTAAACAGCCCTCAACCCCAGGCCCTAGGCCCGGCATAGGCCTGGCTTGGCCTAGAAGAGTAGGGACCAGACTTCCAAACCCCCTCCGGGTTCTGGGCCTGGGAGGGACAGTGGACGTACTCCTCGTAACCCTTTGCTTCCCTCCCTTTTCTGCGTGGCTGCTGTGCATCCTCCCAAGGGGACGCTCAGTCCAGGCTTCCGCAGCCCGCCCGAAGCCCTCTCCCCGACCACCGCATCCCCCGCCCGCCGGCGGCGCCCACCTGCACACGGTGATCAGGTTCCTACGCTCCACGGCCACGTTGCGGGAAGACGCTTTCTTGGAGGACAGCCCCAGAGCCATGGTGGTCTGGACAAAGCTCGCTTCCATCCAGATGTGCGGCCACAGCTGCCGCCGCCCGCTGCCCCCCACTCAGCGCCCGGCGCCCAGGACCCCTCGCCGGATCACGACTGGGCCCTCTGCCCGCCGGGGCTCCTCAGCACCACCACGGCCATCCCCCTGCCTCTGCGCCCGTTGTCCGGCCCCGTCGCTCCCTGCCCCGGCGGCGATTCCAGAGCAAAACAAGGCCGCGGAGGGAGCTCTCCGAGGTGCTGAGCCGGGGCCGTCACCCCCCTCCCCCAGCCGCCCGCCCCCCTCGGCCAGTGACGTCAGGGCCCTCGGGCCCCGCCCCCAGCAGGCCGGGGACCAATCCGCAGAGGGTGCAGGGTTTGCGGGGAGGAGGACCGGGCTGAGGCCCTAGAGAGGGCGGAGGGGGTCTCCCGGGGAGGCAGAGATTGGAAGGAGGAAGAGGGGGGCCTGTCCTCCACCCCCACGCTCCAGGCTGGGACTCCTCGCCTGGCGTCTCGGAGCTCCGACCCCTCTACTCCCTTGTTTCTGACCTGTGGTCGGTGCCTGTCTCTCATCTCCCCTGCTGCCTGGGGAACGGAGGTCCTCACCTCCCGTACCCTCACCCCAGCCCCGCCCCCACCCCCTCTGCCTTGGCACTCTCCGCGACGCCGGGGCTGCGTCCGGAGGGCGCAGGTGGCCCTAGGCTGCTAACCCAGGAGGCTAAGGGGCATCCGAGAGACTGTGTTTCTGTGGGTCTGTGCCGGGGTTAGGCTTGTCTGCACTAGCCGGGCGGAGCCATCCTCTCCTGGGGTGGAGGATGGGAATCCAGGATAAGCCATAGGAACCCAGCGCCTGGAACCACTCAGGACAAAGTGGGGAGCAGGCTGGCAGCTAAGGGCTCTGGACTTTATGGAGGTTCCCAGCAGTAGAGTTGGTGCCCACAGTGGTGCCAAGGCAACTGAAGGGGGTGACAGCCACCCCCTCACACCACTCCAGGGCCGGGTGGCCTAAGGTTAACCCCTTGGCTGCCAACATTGCTGCATGGTGCCCTCAACCCTCTCTGAATGGGGTCTTTGATCCTGGGCAAGGCTAGGAGCGCCCTGCAAAACTGGTTGCAGCTTTTACCTGGAGGTGGGGGAAGCGGAGGCATAGTCTGGCTTCCCTGATGCCTTTGGACTCTTTATTGCTCTCTCACATCCTTGCTCCCACCTGATCCATTCCTCTGTTCATTCTGTTCCGGGATTCTCAGCTGGATCCCCTTTCACTCATTGAAATTCCCAGCTCCCACAGAAAGCCTTTCTGTGTTGATTAAAGGGGATCTACTCCATTTCTCCATCTGCCCTCAGGAATGCGCATCCCAGGGCTCAGCTCATAGCTATTCTCCAACCCCTACTACCTACCCAATTCACCTTCTGCTGTGCTAGTGGATGGCCAGCATCTCTACATGGTTTCAGATGTGCATCTGAATATGACCACCAGGCAGGGACCCTCTGTTAGCACAAATGGAGGAGGGGAGATGAAAGACCTGTAGAAGTCCCTGACCCTGGTCTGACTCCCTGGGGGCTGGTGAGAGGTCCTGACTCCCAGCATGGGATCTCCAGCCTCAGCCTCAATTCTTAGCTCTGGGACCTCAGCCCTGGTCTTTTTGGTCCCTCCTCTGTCTTCTTCCTCTTGCCTCACCTACAGAAGTCCTCTTATGATTCTCCTGCCTCTGACTGCAGGGGTGGTTATGATGTTCGTTTGGGGGTTATTTTGTTGGGTTTTTTTTTTCAATTTTGTATTGTGATAAAATGCACATAACGTAAAATTCATCAGCTTAACCATTTTTAAGTGTGCAATGCAGTGGTGTGATATACATTCATAATGTTGCACAACAACTATCACCATCATCCACCTCCACAACTCTTCATCTTGTAAAACTGAAATTATACCCATTGTAGAGTAACTCCCCATTCCCCCTTCCCCCTAGTCCCTAGATACCACTATTCTACATTCTGTCTCTGTGATTTTAATATTCTAAGTATTTCATATAAGTGGAATCATACAGTATTTACTTATTTTTTTGTGACTGGCTTATTTCACTTAGTATAAAGTCCTCAAGGTCCATCCATGTTGTAGCATATTGCAGAATTTCCCTTCTTTTAAAGAGTGAGTAATATTCCGTTGCATGGATATACCACATTTTGCTTATTCCCCAAAGTTCATGTGTTGGAAAGCTCATTCCCAATGCAACAGTGTTGAGAGGTGGGACCTTTAAGAGATGATTAGGTCATGAGGGCTCTGCCCTCATGAATGGATTAATGCTGTTATCTCGGCATTGGGTTCCTAATGAAAATATGAGTTCTGGCCTCCTCCTTCTCTCTCCTTTGTGCTGTCTTACCCTTCTGCCTTCCACCATGGGATGATGCAGCGAGAAGGTCCTTGCCAGATGTGGGCCCCTGGACCTTGGACTTCCCAGCCTCCAGAACTGTAAGAAATAAATTTCTGTTCTTTATAAATTATCCAATTTCAGGTATTCTGTTATGGCAGCACAAAATGACTAAGACACTCATCCATTCATCCACTGATGGAAACTTGGGTTGATTCTACATTTTAGCTATTGTGAATAATGCAGCTATGAACATGGGTATACAAATATCTCTTCAAGACCCTGTTTTCAATTCTTTTGGGCACATACCCAGAGGTGGAATTGCTGGATTATATGGTAATTCTATTTTTAATTTTTGAGGAACTGCCATTCTGTTTTCCATAGTGGCTGTACCATTTTACATTCCCACCAACAGTGTACAAGGGTTCCAACTTCTTCACATCTTTGCCAATACTTGTTTCTGTTTGTTTGTTTGTTTGTTTGTTTAAGTAGCTCATCCTAATGGGTGTGAGGTGGTATCTCGTTGTGGTTTTGGTTTGCATTTCCCTAATGACTAGTGATTTTGAGCATCTTGTTTTTCATGTGCTTATTGGCTATTTGTATATCTTCTTTGGAGAAACATCTGTTCAAATCCTTTGTCCATTTTTGAATTGAGTTCCTTGGTTTTTGTTGTTGAGTTTTAACTTGTTGGGACCCTAAGACTTGTGAATATCAATACCTTATCAGATATATGACTTGCAAATATTGTCTCCCATTTCTGTGGGTTGCCTTTTTACTCTGTTGACATTGTCTTTTGATGTATAAAAATTTAAAATTTTCATCAAGGCCAATTTGCCTATTTTTCTTTTGTTGTCTGTGCCCTTGGTGTCATATCCAAGAAATTATTGCCAAATCCAATGTTGTGAAGCTTTCTTCACAACTTTATGAAGAAATGTTACACGATGTTTTCTTCTAAGAGTTTTAAAGTTTTAGGTCTTACGTTTAGGTCTTTGATCCATTCTGAGTTAACTTTTGGTATGGTGTCAGGTAAGGGTCCAGCTTCATCTTTTTCCATGTGGATATCCAGTTTTCCCAACATCATTTGTTGAAAACAAAAACAAAAACAAAACTGTCCTTTCCCCGTTGAATGGTCTTGGCACTCTTGTCAAAAATCATTTGATCATAGGCTGAGCGTGGTGGCACACGCTTGTAGTCCCCACTACTTGGGAAGCTGAGGTGGAAGGATTGCTTGAACCCAGGAGTTCAAGTCCATCCTGGGCAACATAGCGAGACCCCATCTCTAAATCAAATCAAATCAAATAAAGAATTTTAAAAAATCATTTGATCATATATGCAAGAATTTACTTCTGAGCTCTCTATTCTGTTCCATTGGTCTATATGTCTGTCTTTATGCCAGTACCACACTATTTTGATAACTGTAGCTTTGTAGTAAGTTTTAAAATCAGGAAGTATGAGTCCTCCAGCTTTGTTCCTTTTTCATAATCTGACTTTTGTGAGAATCATTTCTTTGCTTTTCTTTATATTTTTATCACCTATGTGTGCATTAATAAGAATATATTTTAGTGTTGCCAGCGTTTAAACTTTACAGAAATGGAGTCATGCTGTGAATTCAGGTGTGGTTTGCTTCTTTCAGTATTATATTTAAGAGATTCATTTTCCTTGCATACTATTTCAATGTATGTCTATGCCACAATTTATCTATTCTACCATTGATGGTAATTTTGTGTATCAGATAGGGCTTAGTCATGAAGACAGAAACCACATTATGTATTTCAAATAGAGGGGATTTAATATAGGAAATTGGTTACATAGGGTTTGGAGGACAGAAAAAGCAAAAAGAGAAAGAAAACGCTGAGGCAATGCAGAACTAGCAACTACAGGAAGCAGAGAGGGCTGAGGGAACAAAAGGGAAGAGGTGGGGTTACCACAACCCAGGAGCCCAGAGGTGGGGCCCTGTAGAGTTGAGGCTCAGACTCTGCAAAGGAGCCACCAATGTGCTGCTGCTCATTCCTCTGAAGAGCTGTCTACAAGACTGGTTCTTGGAATGCAGAAAGAAGCTGAAAGCTGGAGCCAGCTTCCAGTGATAGAGTGACTCTGAACAAATCCCCCAAAATGGGAATCTAGTCCCTGCTTCCTTCCTCCTGCCTTCCAGTCTCCATCAAGGGTCACCTATGAGCAGAACCTAACAGAAAGACAGTCATGGAGTCTGGGAAACTAGTTTGCAGAGTCCCAGCACCCTCCTTCCCCCCAACATCAGAAAGCAGAGAAAATAAGAATGGATTTGACTCAGAAAGGCAATAAGTAAATAACTGGCACAGTTTACCCCTTTTCCTACTCAGCATCTACATACCTTTCTATACATATTTGAACAATAATAACTTCATGCTTTTGCCTAACAAGATGCAACTGTCCTTTGCACACATGAAAATGTTCTGGTGCCCTCCCCCAAAAGTGGAGATGAAAAAGTCTCTACAGTGACAGTATCCCTCTCTCTGTGATTTTTTTTCCTTCTTTCTTTCTTTCTTTTTTTTAGAGATAAGGTCTCGCTCTGTTGCCCAGCCTGGAGTGCAGTGGCGAGATCACAGCTCGAGGCCTGCAGCCTCGAACTCCTGGGCTCAAGTAATCCTCCTGCCTCAGCCTCCTGAGTATCTGGGACTACAGGCCCACCACCGTGACTGGCTAATTTTTCTTATTTTTTTAGACATGGGGTCTCGCTGTGCCCAGCTTCTTTGTGTTATGTTAATACTTCTAGCTCAGCCACATTTCCTCTAGAGTATTCTTAACCTGAAGATTAAATTATAAAGGTCACTACCAACAACAATCCTCATATAAAATAGTAAGAATAAAGGAAAGGAAATTTAATTAATATTTAGAGAGCATATATAGTATAAAACAAGCAAAAGAAATACCCATAGCTTCTATAATCTTTATTTCTGTAACTGATCAGAAGCTGGTATTTATAAGTTTTCTCTTCCATTACTCATTTCCTTTTGCTTTGCTCTAGGCCAGCACCTTGATTTGTTTTTTGTCTTTTGTTTTTTTTAACCAGGTCAGGTGACCAAACCTTCATTCTTGAAGAATCTGAATCCTCAGAATTGGATTGTTATAATTTTTCCTTAAATTTTACTATTGGACACGGAATTAGGAAGAGACAGACCAGAGACTCCTCTGGGTTCCAGACATAGTCCTCCCTGTCTTCATTGTGTGGTAGCAACCCAACTTCCCCTTGGTATTCTGAATCAGTCACCCCAGAAGGTAACCCCCTTCTTTGCCCTTAGCCCAACTGAGAGTCTTAACTTCCAGTTTAGTGGAACCATTGTTGTATCTCCTGGTGACAGGATTCCTCCTGTGGGTAGTAGGTATGGTCAATGCCCCTCTCATATTCCCTAAGCTCTTGGATACACTGGATGAACTTCTACCTACCAGAACTAGCAACTCTTTACCTGAGGACTCTCTCTGGGCAGTGGAGCCTGCTGGGTAATCTGAACGTTCTGGGGAATTATGCTCCCATCCATAGTAACCCTCAGGCAATAGCTGATGGGGATCGGTGGATAAATACCCTGGCTCCCTCATCCTTCAGGTGGGATGGTTCTGCAGCTCACATTATTGTTATTACATTATGGCTCCCTGAGTTCCCACACAGGATTAAGCTCAGTTGCCCACATTCTTTTTTTTTCACGCCCTCTGCACTGGACAAAACCCGTATTCTTAGCTTGCTTGATAACACACCCTTTATGAGCCTCCTTTCCTTCCTGTTTCACGTTCTCACTCACTTGCTGGTGGTTCCTAGCATCGCTTCTCAAAAAAACAAAACAAAACAAAAAAAACCACTTGCCTTTGAATCCTTGACTGAAGTTCTACTTCTCAGGGCAAATGTAAATCAATACAGTTGGTATCCACAGTGGTCCTAGGAAGCAGATCCCCAGGATAGGATTCTGGTATTGGATCATTCATCATCCAGATGGCAACAGAGATTCCATTGCTGAGGTAAGTGAGTGCTGATACCCACTGGAGTGCTGCACCATCATGATTACTAAACTCTCACCATGGTGAGTTAGGATGGTATACAGGGATGCAAGACCTATGCATTAGCTCTAGTATTTGAGATATAAAAGGAAAATGGTAATTGTAGGGCTTGTGGAGTTGGTTGGTTGCTGTTAAATGCTATCAAAGTGCTAAAGGAAAGAGAAAAAGACTTATACAAGCCAACTATCCACTCAAGGTAGAGCATAAAAGCCGGAAGTCCTCCCTCCATGGCAGCATTTAAGGAAACTCTTATCTCCTGCAGCCTGTGCAGGGCAGACTGTGCTGAAAATCTGTCCCATAATCTGATTGTGAGAGTAGCAGGGTTATATATTTAAAGCCCCAGCAGGTCAGGGCCCTGATAGAGAAGGAGTAGGACCCCGAGACCTGATATGGGAACATCTTTTCTGGAACCCTGAAATGATCCTGATCCTTTGGGCCAGCAGAACTGGCCTCTCTCCCTTGGTGGAAGAAAACAGCCTCCGCTTGCCTGGATAACATGCAAAGTCCTCGTCTGAGGCAGACACTGCATAGGATGATACTTGCCCTCTTCAAGACTTGACCCTAACTTCCCTCCGTGATTCCAGACCAATAACTATGGTCAAGTCACATCATGGACCAAATGGGGAGGTACTTTTCCAGCTATGGGAAGAAAGAGATCACTCACTAAAAAAGCTGCAGGAGCTGGCTAACATTTACCGGCAGAAATTGGGAGAGCATGCTTGGGTATACACCTTGAGGGTGTTGGACTAGGGTTGGGGGTGGAATATAAGGCTGAATAAGGGAGAGTTTATCAATATAGGATACTCTACCATGACTAAGGATTTAACATTTTAAAGATTTGGCAAGGACACCCGAAGCCAGTTGCAGTATGCCTCTGGGATAGTTCTTCAAAGTTTAGGAAAAACTATGGGTTAAAGCAAATGAGGTGGAGATGTTGCAACTTCCTTGGCAGAATACTGGGGAAAGGCTCAGAGAGGTGGACATGCCAGAATGAAATTACTATTATATAAGGCCAGAGATCCTCCAGCCTACTGTGTTCCTCATGAGGGCCCATAAATACTCTCTTCGATAAAGTGATAAGAAATGTACTAGTTGGTGGAGAGCCACTGACATTTGAAGCTCATTGGTGACTGTCCTCTGCAGATTGGAGTTAATAGTAATGGAAGCTGCTGTGGAACTAGGCTTCCTAGAGCCAATGGGTATGACTGGTGTCCAGAGCAGAGGCCAGGTGACAGCACTTGGTTGTCAGAAGCAAGGTGGACATGATTACCATAATGTGCAGAAAGACCAGAATGGTAGCAGAGATTTATTGTGATGACCAAGAGACCATGGTGTTCCTAGATAGCAGGACAGCCAAGGAGGGTATTTCTTGATGTCTAACCAAAAATGAGCAAGAATGAGAAAGCAGAAGACTGATGTCAGCCACTGCAAAGGAAAATCACGATCCCTCACCCAGTCTCCAGACCCAAACCATTTTTCCGATAGAGAGCCCATGGATTGAAGGGGAGGCCAGTCCCCTCACGAGGAATCTTACAATGCTACATCAAGTTTGTATAATAGTAATTATCCCATTCTTCCCCTAAAGGCACTCACAGCTGTTTATGAGAGCGACTGTACACTGGGGAAAGGGGAATACACAGATCTTTGAAGGCTTTGGATGCAGAGTCTGAGCTGACACTTATCCTGGGGGACCAAAATGCCATCAGGGACATATATTAGAGTGGGACATATAGAAGCCAGGTGATGGAAGGAGACCTGGCCCTAGACCTACCTGGTGGTTATTCTCCTGGTCCCTGAATAAATAAGTGGAATAGATGTACTTAGCCCCTAGCAGAACTCTCATAACTGGCTTCCTGAAATAAGAGTCATTTGGCCAAGTGGAAACCTCCCCCTCCCCTGCCAAGATAGTAAATCAGAAGCGATTCCCCATCCCAGGTGGAATGGCAGTGATTATAGTCACTCACAAAGGACGCGGGAGTGGTGGTCCCCTTGATATCTCCGTTTAACTCACCAGTCTGGCTCTTGCAAAAACCAGATGGATCATTGTAGATGAGGGTGAACATAAACAAGTGTCGCCCCAATTGAATGCTGTGCCAGATGTGCTAGCTTTCTTAGAATAGATCAACACAGCCCCTGGCATTTAGTATGTGGCTGTTAATTTGGTGAAGAAAGGAAGATTAGAAGCAGTTCCCTTACCCTCAGGAGAGACAACAGTACACATTCACAGTCTGTCCCTAGGGCTGTGTTCACTCTCCTGCTTTCTGTCGCAAGAGTCCAAAGGGACCTTGATCATCTTGGTATTCCACAGAACATCACACTCTCCACTATACTGATGACATTGAGTAATTCTAGTGAGCAGGAAGAGGCAAGATATTTGCTTGCCAGAGAGTGGAGGATAAATCCTACAGAGACACAAGGATCTTTGTGAAATTTATAGGGGTCCATGGGCTGGCACCACCATGTACCTCCTATCACTGAGAAAGACCCACAGAGTCTGGTAGGCCCCTTCAGATATTTGAGATAGTATATGCCACACTTGAAAATACCATTTCAACTTACTTATCAGGTAACTCAGAAGGCTGCTGGTTTTGAGTGGGTTCCAAAACAAGAGAGGTTTTTCAGGTCCAGGCCAAAATGTAAACTTCCCTGCCACTTGGGCCCATATAACCCAGCAGATGCCATCTATCTGTGATTCACAGGATGCTTTGGAGGGTCTCTGCCAAGCCCCAAATGTTCTGGAGCAAGACCATGCCATCTGCAGCAGAGGACTATTCACAACTTTTTAAAAAATCTGACGTGCTACTGAGACCTGACCACTGAACAGGTACGATTAGGTGATCAGAGCTGCCCATCATGAGCTGGGTATTCTTGGCAGAAGAGGCACTAAGCAACCAGGTGGACAAGATGGCTTGGCCAATGGATGCCATCCAGCTTCTACTCCCAGCCACCCCAGTGTCTACTCAATGTGCCTGTGAACAGAGTAGCCATGGTATGGAGGACTGAGGCTATGCGTGAGTTCAACAGCAGGGGTGTCCTCTCATGACAGCTGGTCTAGCCTTGCTGCTGCTGCGTGTCCAACCTGTGAGCAGCAGAGACAGCTCTGAGCCCATTTCTCAAGGAGACCAACCAAGTTCAGTCCCCTTCCACTCTGGACGGGATCTGACTTGTCCTTCTGGGATTCATATGTAATCTGGGTATGTGTTTGCCTTTTCTGTCTACAGTATCTGAGCTAAGACAACTACCTACTACCCAAGAGTTCACAGAGCTTTATCAACATGAGCTCCTGAATAACATCACTTTTCTTTTCTTTTTTTTTGAGACAAGGTCTCGTTCTGTTGCCCAGACTAGAATGCAATGGTGTCATCATAGCTCGCTACAACCTCCACCTCCTGGGCTCAAGTGATCCTCCTGCCTCAGACTCCTAAGTAGCTGGGACTACAGGGGTATGAGACCATGCCTGGCTAATTTTTAAATTTTTCGTAGAGATGGGGTCTTGCTACATTGCTCAGGCTGGTCTCAAACTCTGAACTCCTGGGCCCAAACAATCCTCCTGCCTCAGCCTCCCAAAGTGCTGGGATTACAGGTATGAGCCACGGAGCCCAGCATAATATCACTTTGGATGAAGGGGCTCACTATATACAAAGGAGATGTGACAATGAGCCCAGGACCACAAGATACACTGGTCCTACCATATACCACAACACCCAGAATCTGCTGGCCTGGAGTTGGGGTGCTATCCTTAAAGATACAGTATCTACTTTGAACCAGTGGTCATTATATGGTGCTGTGTCCACAATAGCTAGTATATGTGGTTCTGTCAACAAAAGAGTAGAAGGTGGAGTGGTCCCTTTCACCACCATTCCCAGGGATGCACTGGGAAATTTGTGTTTCTCGCTCCCACACTTTCTTTTTTAAAGAGACAGGGTCTTATTATGTTGCCCAGGTTGGAGTGCAGGCACAATAGTCACGCACAGCAGACTCAAACTCCTGGGCTCAAGGGATCCTCCTGCCTCAGCCTCCTGAGTAGCTGAGACTACAGGTGCACACCAGCACGCCTAGCTTCACCCCCAGTAGACTAGCAGTCATGAGTCCCATAGGTCATGGAAGGAATGCTCCTACCAGGCCACTCAAGAAGGATTCCATTATACTAAACCTAAAGCTATGGCTGTCTCACGATCGCTCTGAGCTCCACGTGGCAGTAGGACCAGCAGACAAAGACAGCAGTTACTCTACTGGCAAGGGTAATAGGCCCTGGTATCATGAGGAGATAGGGTTGCTGCTATGTAATGGGGGCAGGGAAGAATAAACCTAGACTCAGGGGATTAACTGGGGACCGCCTTGTTGATTCCATGCCTGATGGTAACTGAATGGGCATGGAAACCAAGGGCTCAAACCCTTCAGGAATACCCCACTGGGAAAATATCTTTAACTTACCACAGTCTGTAAGTAACATCATACCAGTTCATATACGGTATAAGAAGCATATGGTTCATAGCAGCATTAGTCACCATAGCCAAAAAGTAGAAACAACCTACAAGTCCATCAGCTAAGGAATGGATAAATAAAATGTACAATGGAATATTACTTAGCAATAAAAAGGAATGAAGTACTGACACATGCTACAACATGGAACCTTGAAAACATCACGCTAAGTGAAAGAAGCCAGTCACCAAACAACTGTATAGTGTATGATTTTATTTATATGAAATATCCAGAATAGGCAAATCCACAGAGACAGAGAGTATATTGCACAAGTGGTTGCCTAGGTCTGGGGGTGAGAGTAGTGAGGAGTAACTGCTAATGGGTGTGGAGTTTCTTTTTGGGGTGATGGAAATGTTCTAAACTTAGATTGTGATGGTTGCAGAACTCTGAATACTAAAAGCCACTGAATTGTGCACTTTAAATGGGTGAATTTTATGGTATGTGAATTATAGCTCAATAAAGGTGTTTAAAAAGAACCTCACAACAGTATACTTTCACTTCCTCTCTCCCTGACTTTGAATATTGTTGTTAGCCATCTTACTTCAGTTGGCATTTCCACGCTTATTAATGGGATTGACTATTTTTTCAAATGCTTATTGGTCATTAGGGTTTTCCCTACTGTGAAGTTCCTTTTCAAGTATTTTGGTTATTTTCTATCAGATTGATTTTTGGTTTTTAATTGCTTTGTAGTAGTTCTATATTCCAGATACGAATCTTTTGCCACTTATATATGCTACAAATATCTTCTCACATCCTGTGGCTCATCATTTTAGTTCTCTTTATGGTGTCTTTTCATGAGCAAAAATTCCTAATTTTAATATAATCAAATGTATCGATGTTTTTCCTTTATGATAAGTGGTTTTCGTCTCTTAAGAAATCTTTCCTACCTTAAGGTTATGAAGTATTTTCATATATTATCTTACAAGAGTTTTATACAGTGGTCCCCCCTTAACCATGGTTTCACTTTCTGTGGTTTCAGGTACCTTCAGTCAACCACGGTCTGAAAGTAGGTGAGTACAGATAGGCGAGTACAGATATTTTGAGAGAGAGAGAGACCACATGCATGTGACTTTTATTATCGTAGGTTGTTATAATTGTTCTATTTGATTAGTGATTGTTGTCAATCTCTTACTGTGCCTAATTTATAAATTAAACTTTATCATAGGTATGTATGTATATGAAAAAACATAGCATATATAGGGTTTGGTACTATCCATGGTTTCAGGCATCCTCTGGGGGTCTTGGAATGTATCCCTGAAGATAAGGGGGGACTACTACAGGGTTATTTTACTCTAAAGTCTATAATTTTTCCAGCTTTGGCTATTGGGAACTGCATGGTATATGTTTTCCAATCTTCTTACCATTACCCTTCAGCGTGCACAGTCAACAAACATTTATTGAACACCTACTATGTGCTAATCATACAGGATCTACCTGTAGTTTAGTATATACATGAAGGGGGGCAGGGAATGAAGAGAAGAATGAATTTGATTTGAGCATTAGCATATGAATATTAGCCAGAAGTGACAAGCTCCCATTTGGGCTTTAGAAGGTCATCCAGTTATAGGGAAGCCAATGGTTGGCTCCTTGGTGATTGGCCAGATGAGGTGGAAGTTCTGAGTCACTCCCAGGATTCTGGCTTGAGCAGCAGGTAGACAGGGTATCATTGGCTGAGACAGGGCGCCTTGAAGGAGGGCCAAGCTATGCGAGGAGTATGCAGAGTGGAGGGAGAAGATAGGGACAGCCTGTGGGGAACACTGACACGGGGCAGGGGGTGATAGGAGGAAGAGGAGCTAGGCAAGAAGATAAAAAAGAAACCTTCAAAGAGATAGGAGGGGAGGAGGAGTTGACCCTGAGAAGGGAAGGACAGCAGTAGAGCAATGGCTCTAGGGTAAGGGCAGACCCCAGCTCAGGCACAGGCTGTGGGGAGGGGAACATGGTTGGGCTTCCACAGAGTAGAGGGGAAGCCTGAGGGAGGGAAGACCTGAGCTGGCCGCAGGGGCAGAGGGCTCAAGGGTGGCAGGGAGTGGCATCGAACAGCCTCAGGGTCCCCTGGGTGATGGGTGGTGTCACTACAGACACGTTTACAGGAGTTGGGGGAGGGGATGATTTATTAAATTCTTCAATGTCCAAGGGCCTTTACGGACTGGAGAGAAATCCTCACTACTACCCGAACTTGGTGCAGTTTATTAACCTTCTGAGTTAATTGAATACTTGCTCTCTAACAGTCACCTAAACAGAAGTTAACACTTAGGAATTTGACAAATTAAATTTATCCTAGCATTTTAAACATGAATTACCCAATGACAATAAAAATATTAGCTTGCATTTCTTCTGTGCCAGGCACTGTTTGAAGTGCCCTCGATGCATTCTGCATTTAATCCTCAGAACAACCCTAGGAAGAACATACTATTATTATCACCCAGTTCCCATTTTTCAGCTGAGGAGACTGAAGCCCAGAGAGGTGAAGTAACTTGCCTGAGGTCACACAGTTGGTGAGTGTTAGAGTTGGAATTGGAACTCAGTCATCTAGGCCAGGGGTCCCCAAACTATGGTGAGTTGTATAATTATTTCATTATATATTACAATGTAATAATAATAGAAATAAAGTTCACAATAAATGTAATGCACTTGAATCATCCCAAAACCATCCCCCCACCTCCCCGGTCCATGGAAAAATTGTCTTCCATGAAAACGGTCCCTGGTGCCAAAAAGGTTGGGGACTGCTGATCTAGGCTCTGCAGACTCTGCTTCAATTACATACTTTAATGAAACAATGGCTGATTTTTCTGGTCATTTAAACACCTTAAACAATTGGCAAAACATACACCAATAAAATTATTCAAAACATATTAATTCTGCTTATCTGGCAACTGAGGGCTTCTTTGAGGTGCTGACTTTCCAATGATCTAAACTCTCTTTAAAGTACAACCTGAGGAAAAGGAGCTTAATGCCACCACACAGAAACATCTCTTCTGTCCTTGCTTGTTCTTGGGCCTTCATTTCATGTCCCCCTGGGCACAAGGATGGCCACTGCTCCTGCAGAGGCTTGTCTGTGGTTACAAGCACCTTTTGACCCTCTGGCCCTTCTGCCCGTGTGGCCCTGATGCTTTGCACGCCTGGCTTATTTCAGGTCAGCCTAATTCTCTTTCTCTTCATGATGCTCAAACTGTCTCTGCCCAACAGATGACTTCTCATCATTGCCCCCCGACATCCTTGAAAGTTTTCTTGCTTCCTGGGATCAATCTGACATTCACGTCCCATCCTGACTTTCTTTATCCTACCCTAGGACAGAGAATCCATTATAATCCTGGGAATCTTATTTCCTTTGAGTGGGAATATATTAGAGGGCAATATCTGGGTGTGGGGCCATGTTTAGTCTGAGCAGTGTCTTCCACTGGCGAAGAGTCCCGGTGTGAGTGGACACCCCAGGTGGGGTCCTGCAAGGTTTGGAGTCTGCTAGGCAGATGAGGCAGAGGATGGAGTTGTCTATACACCGCAACTGTTGGCAGTCCTTCTTGGTACCTGCCCCCCAGGCCTTCCTGTTTGAGATGGAGAAGGGATGGCAGGAGCCACCAAGCTGCCGGCTCATTCCTTCATTGACACATCTGCTACTGTGCTTCCAGCGCGCCTGTTTACTTCTCTGCTAAATCACAGGAGGAAATCCCTGCTCACTCGTGGGGTTTGCCGGCCAAAATAATGGGAGGGTCCCACAGGCCCTGGGCTGTTGTGTTTCTCTGCACAGACCCAGGACTGGGGGTTTCGACTCTCCTCCCAACTCCGAGGCTCCAGCCCCTTAGCCTGGGTTTCAGGCTTTTGCATCCACAGGTGCCTAGCAGTGCCTGACACATTGCAGGTGCAAAATAAAACTTTGTGGATTAACTCCCTGGATGAATAAATGAACTAACCACCCCCCTTCTCAAAGTGGAGGCTAGGAAACCCCATTCCTCCTGTTTCCAAAGGATAAACTGAGGCACGGTCTGGAAACCCCTTCCCTCCTCTCCCAGGCTGATATTAGACCCAGTATTTTTTCTCCAAAGCAATATAGGTTAATGTTGTCCCCTCCCAAGTCTCTCAGCTGACAGCACTGGGTTCTGAGATAGGGGCCTGGGCCGGACAGACACCACTCTGTATTCCCCACCCCGCCCACCCAGGCTCCCTGCAGCACCACTGGCCAGGAGCCAACTGAAATTAACCAGTGCAGGGACAGGCTGAGGCTCTGGATCCTGATTGGCTGCCCTGTTCAAAAAGAAACAAGGAGGTGGCCAGGTGGCTCACACCTATAATCCTAGCACTCTGGGAAGCAGAGGCGGGAGTTGACACCAGCCTGAACAAGAGCAAGACCATGTCTCTACTAAAAGTAGAAAAGATTAGCCTGGTGTGGTGGCATGCGCCTGTAGTCCCAGCTACTCGGGAGGCCAAGACAGGAGGATCCCTTGAATCCAGGAGTTTGAGGTTGCAGTGAGCTATGATGACACCACGGCACTCTAGCTGGGCAAAAGAGCGAGACTCTGTCTCAAAAAGCAAAATAAAACAAAACAAAAAACCAAGGAGCTGGTGGGAGGGGGAACTTGAACTTGGGGGCTCCCTGCCCTCCTCCAGGCTCTTCGGAGGAACAGTTGAGTCACTGAGCTAAGTCTGCTGGAGTCTGATTGGTCTCCCCCCACACACAGGTGACTGAGGCATGCAGGAGGAATAGAGGTTTCTGAGGTTTCCCTTACCAGGTCTTCTCAGAGCCCAGCCTTCCTCCTGGGATTGGAGGGTGGGCAGCACAAGATCCCCTGTTTGGGACAGGCCACAAAGGAAGAGAAGCCAGGGTCAGGGGTTTTTGGACCCAGAGGCCTTGCTCCCTCAGCCAGGCCTTTAGGCATCTACCCCGCTGGGAGCATCATAAAGGTGGCAGGGGCCACTGATCTCAGGGTCCAGCAGATGGAGGGCTCCTATGGGAGACACCCGTGCTGACTGGGGTTTTCTCCTAAAAGTGGCAATAGCCGCTATTTATCAAGCTTAACTGTGTGTCTGGAGCTGTGCTAAGGGCTGCCTGTGCAATATCATTCTACCTGCACAAGCTCTCTGGGAGGCTGGGTGTTGCCTTCACAGACGGATGGAACTTAGTCAAGGTCACACAGCTAGTAAGATGCCAGACCCACTCCCCCAGAGCACACAAACACACAGTGGGGGACACACCCACTTGCCCTGGCCCTGTGACAGACCCTGCCATCAGCTGTCAGGTGGAGGCCCCAAACATCTGGCTCAGCAGATAGGAGGGGCCAAGGAAGGCTGGAGCTTGTCCCCAAGGGAGGGGCTGCCCTCAAGGCAGGGCTTGGCCCTTTTCTGGGGGAACCCTCTGTCCCCTCCTCCAGGAAGGTCAGAGAGAAAGTTTTCCCAGCAAAGAAGGGGCCTCATGGGCTGGGAGGTGAGGCCTGCATTGACATGGGCACCTACCCGCCCTGAGGAGGGTGTGCAGAGAGGGAATCCAGCACATTCCTGAGAGAGACCAGGTGGGCAAGACTGAGGGAAGGCAGAGGGAAGACAGAAGCCTGTCACCCACAGCTCCTTCCTCTGCCCTCGGGGCACCAGCAACTGTCTTACCATACAGACTCTGGGAAGGGAACACAGACACCTCAGGCACAGATTCTCCTGAAACCACCCCTTTACCCCACCTGCCCCCCCCCCCCAACCACCCAGCCCAGGCCTAGCCGGGGAGTGTGGATGGTCTGTTAAGGTTTGATGTGGAATAACAGCTGCAGTGATACATATTTTAACAGTGCTTGGTTGTTTTTTTAAAAAGAGTGCATTGGGGGGGCTCCTTAATGTTGGGGTTTCCTTCTCACAGCACAGTGGGGGGCCAAAGTGTGCCCTTTGAGATGCCCTAGAGACACAGTACCTCCTGCATCAGGGGCCCTCTGAGCAGAGGGTATCTGAGTCACAGGCGGGCCCTCAGGACCTGGAGGAAGGGGAGGAGCTCCGGGATGGGGGTCCCCACAGGCTTCAACGGAGAGAAGGGGAGGGCCCAGCAGGGGAGGGGGCTGGGTTGCAGAAGGGATGAATGAAGGGAGAGCACAGAGACAGGACCAGCCGGCAGGCTGGGGATCAAGAGAAAGTTCTCTACCGGCCTGGGCGTAGTGGCGCTCTGGGAGGCCGAGGCAGGCGGGTCGCTTGAGCCCAGGACTTTGAGGTTGCAGTGAGCTATGATGAAGCCACGGCACTCTAGCCCAGGGGACAGAGCAGGACTCTGTCTCAAAACAGGAAAAAAAAAAAAAGGGCAAGTTCACAGCCAGGAGGCCAGGCCTGGAGGCTGGCAGAGACCAGGTCAAGGGGAGGAATTTGGACTTTATCCTGAGGCCGCATGGGGTGGGACGGAGCCAGGAGTGCAGGGTCAGTGGGCCCCGGGCGCCCCTGCGCGGCCCCCTGCGTGTCCCACCCGCTGCCGTGGGGGAAGGAAGAGGGAGCCGCCTGCCATCGGTCATCGGTCGTCGGTCGTCCTCCACAGGGCTCGCCACAGAGGCCCCGGGTATAGGCGCCCTCCCCCGCCCCCCTCAGGCTCTGTCGCTTTCATGTAGGTCCTTCTGGGGTGGTCCTCCCCACGCCCCGCCTGCGTCCCGGGCGCCCGGGCCCTAAGCGGGCAGAGCTGGAGTCTTCAGCCTCCCACTCCGACGGAGTCAGTCGGCGCCGGGCTGTCCTGGTCCCGCCCGGCCAGCACCCCAGGCCGCCGTCAGCACGGTGGGCTGCGGTTTCCGGTCCGCTGCTGCCCCAGGTGCGCCTGGCTCTCTCAAGCAGGTTTGACCTCGAACTCTCACCTACTGAGAAGAGCCATTTCCGGGAGCGTTTTCTCTCCCTACCCCCATCCCAATCCTATTTGCATTCATCTTGCAAATCCAGTTCCAGTTCTGCTGCTTAAGAGCTGTGTGACCTTGGAGAAGTTACTTTACCTCTCTGTGTCCCACTTTCTTCAAATATTATGAGGATTATAACTGAGAATGGGATGGTAAGTAAAGAAAGCACACCTTATTGAGGATGGTCTTTGTGCAAAGTGTTTAAGTCTTTTTGTATGGATGAGGAAGCTGAAGGTCAGAGGTTGGTAGTTAACTGGGAAGAGACAGCTGGAGAGAACCCAGATTTCAGGCTGTCCCGCTGGGCTGGGGCTTTTTCCAAGGCTAAACTCTGATGACCCTGTGTGAGTAGGTGAACAAATAAATGGAGGAACAGACACTTCCTGCTTGAGGCCAGCACAGTGGCTCACACACGCCTGTAATCCCAGAACTCTGGGAGGCTGAGATGGGAGGAGCACCAGAGCCTGGGAATTCAAGACCAGCCTGGGCAACATAGCAAGACTCTGTCTCTACAACTAATTTTTAATAATTAGCCAGGCATAGTGGCCCGGTACCCGTAGTCGTACATACTCAGATCACTTGAGGCCAAGAGTTGGAGGCTGCAGTGAGCTATGACGATGCCACTGCACTCCAGCCTGGGCGACAGAGTGAGACTGTCTCCAAAAAAAAAAAAAAAAAGAAGAAAAGAAAACAAGAAAGAGAGAAAGAAACTGCTGGTTGACTCAGTCATTTTGAAGCCCTGGGTCTCTGGGCATTTGTGAGCCATCCTAGAGTGGCTCTATCTCCCCACAACCCCATGGGCTGTGCTTCACCCCCTGGGGACAGAGGCTAGACAGTGGGATTAGTGATGGATGAGGAGGTGATACTGAAAGGGATGAGGAAATGCAGGCCAGCACAGGCCAGGCTGGAAAATGGAGGTGACCTGGGATTGTTCTAAGGTCCAGGGAAGTTTGAGTGTCTTGCTGACAGGAACATTGGCTGAGACTCAAGTTTAGGCTCTCTGGATCCAAATTATATGCATTCTGTTCACTATAGCACTTCATCTGAAGTTGGGGCTGCCTCTGGGTGATTAATTCTAACTCTAAGTTTCCTAGCAGCCAAGGTAAAAAGGGAAACCTGATGAGTTAGATAGTTCTTCCTTGTCCGAAACAAAATGATCAGTTCATCTGAAGTTCTAGACCTCATCCAGTGCTTAATTCCAGCAGGATTTATTTCATGGATTCTAGGTGACATCCTCACCCATTGATTTGCAGGAAGGTTACAGAAATTTTTCCCAAACAACCATGTATTATGTTGATCCCATTAGAGGCTCTAGGCATGACATTAGTGAGAACTTGGGGTGGAATTTCCCAGGGAAATGGCACTAAGAGACTCCAGCGATTGTTTCCTGGCTTCTAACTTGATCCTGGATGGAGCTGAGAGATCAGAGGACCCAGCGTGTGAAGAAGAAAGAGCTGAAAGAGCACTGGAGCCACAGACAGCAGGGTTCGAATGTTGGCCCTGTTGCCAACTGTGTCCTTAGGCAAGTAACTTAATCTCTCTGAGTCTCATTTTCCTCATTTGTAAAATGGGTATGAGAATGTGTCCCTCAAATCATTATTGTGGGGAGACATTCAATCATTCATTCAGTAAAAATTTAGAACCTTCCTTTTGCCAGGCACTGGAGATACAATGATGGACAAGCATGGCTGAGAACTTGCCCTCATGGAGCTTACATTCTAGTGGCAAGAGATAACAATAAACAAATAATTAAGTAAGAATCTATCAGCTGGTAGGTAAAAGATAATTTAGCAGGTGATACGATTCTGGCTGATATCGCTACATGTCCTCTAATTTCCATCCTCCTCTTCTTCCTGTGTAATAGAACTCTGGACACATGACTTCCCAGGATAAAGACTATATTTCCCAGGCTCCCTTGATGCTAAGTGTAGCCAAGTAACTAAGTCCAGACAAATGGGATGTAAGGAGAAGCAACCTCTGGGAAGAGGGAGACACAAACCTCTTACTCTCTCCTGCTGGCTGGAATGCAGAGGTGATGGCTGAAGCTCAAGGAGCCATTTTGGACCATGAGGAGAAAGCCACCTGCTGAAGATGCCACAAGATAAAAGGTACCTGTTTGGAGTCCCTGACACTGCAGAGCACCATAGCAGCCTGGGACCTCCTACCTTCAGACTTTTACATCAGAGAGAAATAAATTTCTATCTTGCTTAAGCCACTAAGATGTTGGGTTTTCTCTCACATACAGCCCATCCTGATATTTTTTGACACAGTGATAGGGTGGCTGGGGATTATGTCCAATTGGGTGGTTAAAGAAGGCTGTAAAGGCCTTTTCCAGGGGTAACATTTGACCTGAGGCCTGAATGGTGAGAAGGAGCCAGCCAGGGGGAGAATGCGGAGGAACATCCAGGCAGGAATGGCCCCAGTGCATTTGAGGAGCAGACAGAGGGGATGAGCAAAGGGCAGGTGTCGCCTGGAGGAAGGAATGGGCATTACCCCACATGTAGGGAAGGCACGAAGGATTTTATACACGGCAGTGATATAACCCGATTTATGCTTCAGATTATATTTATAATCTGACTGCTGTGTGGCAACTGCATTGTAAGGGACCTGAGTGAAGCCAGGAGGCCAGGGGAGGGACTCGTGGGGCGATGGAGGAGTGACATGGTGGGTCTGGGGGTGGGTAGTGGAGGTGGAGAACAGACGATGGGCGCGTGGAGGGAGACCCAGTAGCATGAGCCATGATCGGGTGTGGGGGGCGAGGGAAGGAGAAGAATCAGGGAAGCAGCTGAGTGTGGGGGTTTGAGGAACCGGTGGGTGGGGAGGAGGCCCAGGGTTTGTTTCTTTGCTTGCTTGTGTTTAGTTTAATGATTAGAATTAAATAAGACTGTTAATGTGTCACTCACTTGACCTTGCTCAAATATTAGTTTTCTCATCTATACTTTTGCAGTGGGGTAAGGGATGGATTTTTGCATTGATATGTTCAAGTCAGCAGGCACATATGAACTATCAATGCCCTGGGACAGGTTTAAGGGCCTGAGCAATGGTCACTGTCCTTGGGATCAGGGTCTGTGGAGGAGAGACAGGACCATGGACCATCCGGTAGGGCTCAAGGGGGCAACGACACAGCCGGGCTCTGGGTTGAGCCCTCCCAATCTCCAGGGGAATGTTTGGGGGGCAGGGAGCCTTCGCAGAGTTGGGAATGCAAGCGATGAGGCTTGAAGGGCGAAGCTTCGGTCCAGCAAGTTTGGAAAGGAACGTTGTCTCAGGACGAGGAGCAGGGCTTGGAAAGACCCACAAGCTGACTGAACTCCTTGTTCTACTCTCTCCCCCCTCCTCACTACTGCACTTGACTAGTCTAAAAAAAAATTAAAAATAAACAAATTAATCAATTAAAAAGACCCACAAGCCAACAGAACAAAGAACATTCAGAGAAGGGTGAGTGTCAAACTCAAAGAGCTCACAGCCCCGCCTTGAGCCCTGGAGCAGATGCTGCCTCCTAGGACACCCCCAGCCCCCACTGGCTCTCTGGAGGGCCCGTCTGACCTGCCATGCTCCAAACCTGCCCTTTGACCTCCCTCCTCCTCCCCATTTGGGGAAACCCCACCCATCCTTCCTCTTCCCCAGCTCTCAGGGGACCCTGCAGCACTCCCAGCGTGTGTCTGTGGAAGAGTCTCAGGCTGTGTTATCTTCGCCCAGATCTGGCCTGGCTTCCTGTCAGGACCGCCCAGGGCCCAGCTGAGGGTGTTGGTGACTAGGCTAAGGGACATAGGATTCCAGAGAAGAGGGGGACTGGGCTGGCTGTCTCTGAGGGCCTTTCCAGTTCCAGCCCCATCCCTCTGCCCCACTACCACTTACTCCCAGACTGCCCTGCAGCTGCATTCACACCTGTGGTCTCTCCCAGATGTCTCCCTGAGGACATCTTCTCACGCTTCCCAAGGCACCTGTGGCTCCGAGGCCATTCTTTGTTCACATCCCTTGTCCTCGCCCTTGTCCTTTATGTGCTCTCTGGTTGGACATGAACTTGAGGATAGACACTATGTGGCCCCCAGCCTGGCTGCCTCGGCCCAGCGGGCCACCTGGTACACAGGAGACGCTAGGTCCCTGTTCATAACTGAGCCCTCTATCTGCGTCCAGAGAAGATTGTTTTCAAGCTCCTTCCCACCTGTCATCTCATTTGGTCACACCAGCCCGGAGAGGAAAAGGAAGACCAGAGAGAGGATGTGGTCAGCTCAAGGTCACACAGCCCAGTAGGAGAGCTTCCTGCCCTAGCAGTTCCAGTGAAGCCCAAATGTCCCAGCCATAGGACACTTCCCTTTAATGCAAAAATCTCGGGGGTCTGAGTCCCCAGTCCATGAGGGTACAGGAAGCCATACAGGAAGCCATACCTTCACGAGGGAATATCCATGGGTCCTCCCAGACTCCCCTGGCCAGACACTGTCCCCTCTGCCAGCCTCCTGGCTTCAGCTACCACACCTCCCTTTGGTGGCTCATGCCCTCTGGACATCCACTCATATCACCTTAGCTACCACTGCAAACCATGGCCTGCTTTGCCCTGGTGTGGGCTCAGTCCCTCCCTTCCCTCCCCAGAGGTAGCTAAGGCAGCTGCTCCTGTCCCCACAAGGCTTTGCTGAGGGCTTGAAGAAAGCAGCTGAAAATTACCCACTGGGCATGGAAGAGCATATGTGAGCTCATGGGATGGGTCTACCCTCAGCAGTCACAGCCCCAAGCCAACACAGCACGGCCAAGCCCATTGCAAGGGACAGCTCACCTAACTACTACTGAGCCCCCATCTCTTCTCGAGTCTCAGCTTCTGCTTCTTAGGCCGAGAGAGAGGAAGCAGCCTTCCCTTCCAAGGCCCCCTGCCAGGTCCTCACTTCTCTCTTGGGGCCTGACTGCATCCAGGACTACTGAAAAGGAGAAAGTCTTGTCCCTTCAGAAGAACTCCACCTTCTGCCCCCAGGGCCTTCCCCTGGGACAAGCTGCCCCAACCCTTGGTCTGGGCTGTGTGGTCTGGAAAAACATCCTGGGGGTCTGCCCTCGGCTCACACTGTTCCCGCTGACGCCTGGCCTAGGCTCCCAACTTTCTGTGAGCATAAACCTGGACAAGGACAACCATGGACCTTGGGGAGGGAACCTGGTAGGCTCCTCCCTTAGTCTCTAGGCAATGGCGGAGCAGGTATGGCAAGGACTCCAAGGGAAGGGGAAGCCAGGCTGTGGGGTGTGTGACCTTGGAGGGCCACTTAGGACACCCTCTCAAAGTGTCCTGGGGCCCTGCTCAAGTCCCCCAAATGCCAGTCTTGCTGACCATCTCCATCCCGCCCAGGGGCTAAAGGGAGACAAGCCTCCCTCCTCCCCTGCTTCCCCAGTGGGCACGTGGGGACCTTCAGACGACTTGAACTGGCCCAAGTCCGAATTGAAATGAGTAAGAGGAGCTCACACTTCTTCCTGGAAGAGCATAAACAAGTGTAAATCTGATGTCGGGCAGATTGGGGGAAGAAACATCCACATTCAGTCAGGGCAACAAGAGTGACCTAGAACATGTGGTATAAGTGGAAAGGACCAGTCACCAAGCTGCTGTGCCTCTGCTTGAGTGTCTGGTGGGCTGCCATGAGCTGGTGCCCACAGAGCAATCCTCCCAAGCCAGACGTTCTTCTTGTTGCTCCCCCCAGCCAGCCATCAGTCCTTTCTGGGCCCCATTGCTGCCCCCTGCACTCAGCTGCCTCTTGACTCTGGGGGCAGGCAGAGGGGTGAGGGGACTGGGCCCGCTGGGCTGGGGCAGGGAGGCAGGGCCTTCACTTGGCACTCACTGCCATGGGCCATAGGAAGCCAGCCCAGTGTGGGCCCAGGGTTTGGGACAGATCCCACCAGCTGGAGTGGGTGGAGGCATCGCCCAGCCCCCTTGGCCAGGGTCTCCTCTGTCCCTGACTAGCACGAAGGCCCAGGTGGCAGGAGAGGCTCAGAGCAGGCAGGATCCAGCTTTGTGGGCAGACTGCCAGCCTGAATGCCGGCTCTGGCTTCATCAGCCCAGAGGCCTTGGGCAAGTCGTCTGTTAGAGGTGAATAAATAATAATAAACAATGCCGGCCTCAGAGGGGCTTAGAGAGCTCGGGGAGATAACTCATATGAAGACTTGGCACAGTGCCCTGTGTGCAGCAGGTGCTGGTTCATTGAGCATTCTTATTTTTAATATTTATTTTTAGAGATGGGGTCTTGCTATATTGCCCAGGCTGGTTGGTCATGAACTCCTGGGCTCAGGTAATGATCCTCCTGCCTCAGCCTCTTGAGTAGCTGGGACTACAGGTGTGAGCCACCACGCCTGGCTCATCGGCATTCTTTGCACTGGGGAAGCCACTTCACCCCTCTGTTGCTTAGTTTCCTCCTCTGTGAAATGAGGGGTTTGTAAGAATTAAGTGTGAGCGCCAGGTGACGGCCCCAGCACAGTTCCTGGAACAGAGCTCCTCCATATGCAGCATTCCAGCTTAGGATCCGAGGCCCGGCCCTTTCCTCTCTCTGCAGGACTCAGCTCAGTGCAGGCTTGTGGTCGAGACCAGTAAATGGTTGTGGAATTGCCGGGTATGCCCCTCTCTGTCCCTGCGTCTGAGTTTCTATTGCTTGAGTCTGGACTTCAGGCTGGTGGCCACGGAACCCATCACTCTCACTTTATAGATGAGGAAACGGAAGCCCAGACAGGGCCAGGGACTTGCCCAGGTGCCCACAGCCGGTCAATGCTAGAGCTGGGCTAGGGCAGGTTCCTCTCTCTGTACCCAGAGCGATGTCCACAACACCCCTTTCTGTCTGTCTCAAAACCTCTCTTCATTCTTGCTGATCTGAACTCATCTTTCAGTGTCTGTCTCTTTAGCAACCAGAGCCTAGGAATAGGTGACCAGTCACTGGCCACCCCCCAGGAGCAGAGAGACTGCCCCACTGGGTGGGGGGAAGAGGCATGGCGGGGGCCGAGAATGCGGACTGCTCTGGCCTGGGGGCCTGGGCCGGGCTGCCGACAGAGGAGTCAGTGTGCCCAGACATTGGGGCTTTGTGAGCTCCAGAGTTCGGTGTGGGGATGGTTGTTTTTGTTGACCTGACATTGTTTCGGGTTGACTGAGTGTCAGCATCTTAGCACCCAGGGGCCAGCTCTTTGGAGACAGCTGGGATCTTGAGGAGAGGGTGGCTAGGGTGCTCTAGTCTGGGGCAAGGAGAGGAAGGGGCTGCCTGGGCCTGTGTGCACTGGGCAGGTCCCCCTGGGGAAGGCTGCAGAGGAGGAGTGAGACCTACGGGCAGATACAAGGAGAGGAGAGAGGAGAAGGTGCCCTTGCACCTGGGGCTGGAGCGGAAGGGCCTGGCCAGAGTGGAGGAGGGACAGAGGCAGGACGGGGACCTCCAGAAGCTGGTGCCTTCCTGCCAGGGGGTTGGGAGCCCTGAGAACGCAGCCATCAAAACTTCATCCACGAAGGAAGACCCAAGAAAACCCTAGAGGCCAGGAGGGCCTTGGGGGGCCTTGGAGGCTGGCCAGGCCAGGGTGGGGTGGCCCAGAC
Organism: Daubentonia madagascariensis; assembly: GCA_023783475.1. Classification (NCBI taxonomy): domain Eukaryota; kingdom Metazoa; phylum Chordata; class Mammalia; order Primates; family Daubentoniidae; genus Daubentonia; species Daubentonia madagascariensis. Next base: position 18,949,391 of record JAKFHU010000487.1, read on the forward strand.
TCACAGCTGTCCAGATGTGGCTGAGAGATAACTCTGTTTACCGGGTACCCGGTGGGAGCGGGGCGGGGGGTGGGAAGGGGCTCCCAGGGCCCATGGGGCGGGTAGATAGGAGGCGGGTGCATGAGTCAGGGGTTTGCAAGCTGCCCCCGGGGCGCTGGTGCTGTCAGAGCGGGTGTGAGCTCAGCTGGTCACAGAGGGCACCTGTGGCTGCAGGACTGCGCTGAGGGACCCTGAGGCTCGAAAGCAGGTGAGCCGGGCAGGGAGGGGCTGGGGGTGGTCCTTTGGCACCTGCCCTGAGAGTTTCTGCAGGTGCCCAGCCTGACTCTATGCCCCGGTGGGTGCAGCCGCCGACCTCCAAGGGGGTACAAGGGGAATGTTACAGTGTGTGTTGCCCCAAAGGGCACAGGCCAATTGGCACCTGCAGCTGGAAGAGTAGGGTGGCTGGTGGCTCGTGGCAGCAGAGACGCATGTGGCTGGTGTGTGCGAGGAGGGCAAATCTGCTCCCCTCCTTGTCAGGAGTCCTTGTCAGCTCCTATTTACTGGCCCTTGGATTCCACTTACCCACACGAGACCCCTCCTTCCTTTGTGATGGGGGTCCCCAGGCCACCTTATCTCTCACCTAGGAGGCAGGATGTGAGCTGACACTGCGTCCCATGTGGGACACTTCCAGGGATCTACCTGGGGGACCTGGCACAGTCCTCAGCCTGGGGAGTATTTGGAGGGAAATCTGGAGCCTCCCACCACCTGAGGATCTTAAAACACTTAGCTCAGGCTAATTCCATGGGAACTGAAGGCATATCAGAAAGGGATGAAGACAGCAAGTCTGACCTTGACCCCAGTGGCAGGGATAATGACAGCAAACATTTACATAGAGCTGTTTATGTGCTAGGCACTGTTATAAATGCCTTATATATACGAATTTCCTTAATACTCACAACAGGTCTATGAAGGAGGTATTATTATGATCACCCCCATTTTACAGATGAGAAAACTGAGGCACAGAGAGTTTGAGTCACTTGCCCAGGGTTGCACAGTTAGTAAATGGCAGGGCTGGGGTTTGAACCCAGGCAGTCTGACTGCAGAGTCCATGCTAGTTAACCACTAACTGCAAGCCAGCTTGTAGTTGGTTTCTTTTCTGGGAGGCAGTTCAGCATAATGCTTAGAGATGCGCTGGAGTCAGGTTGGCCAGGGTTTAATCCTGCCTCTGCTACCTACCTCCTGGGTGACTGAAGCAGGTAAATTCTATGAACCTCAGCTTTTGCATCTATAAAACGGGCTAATGACATTACCCACTTCACAGCATGGTTTGGGGATTGTAAGAGATAAGGCAGTACAGCTTTCTGTGCAGTGGGGGTGATTACACAGAGGTGGAGCTGTCCCTGTCATCTGGTCACCCCCCAGCCTCTCCCCAGCTGTGCCCCACCTCCTGGGCTCCAGATGTCACACTTACCCTTATCTGGCCCAGCCCTGGCTGGCTGGCTGGCTAGGTGTTTGGTGTGCTTCCAAACACAGGGCAGCAGTCAGGGTCCAGGCTCTTATCAGGGGAGAACAAGGCCTGCAGCTGGGGGCAGCTGGGCTTGGGGGCAGCAATCTGGGTCATGGGTGCACCCTGTAAGGCCCTAGCTGAACTCAAGTCACCTCTGTTTTCCCCTCTTCTCTCTCACTGATGTCTCAGAACCCTGGTGGGAAGGCCTCCCATTTTACAGATGGAGTGACCGAGGCATAGACGCTGAGAGCTGCCCATGGCCATTTGGCCATTTGGCCAGGCAGTGGCAGAGAGGCAGCCTGGATCTCTGGCTTTTCTAGCTCTGGAGGCCCCTCTGCCCATCCCACCCCCCAGACAGGAAACCAAGGCCACAGTCCCGGCCCCATGGGTGGGACTTTCAGCGCCTGAGGCTTAGACGTCCTTGAAGCCACTCAGGGTCAGAGGCCCAGGAGGGTGCGTGGGCAAGTCCAGAGAAGGAAGGAAGAGAATAAAGACGAGAGGAGAGAGGGAGGAGAGGAGGACTCTGTGTGGCCAGAGTCCTCAAGGGGAAAAGCCCCTGCAGTAGGGATGGCCCCATCCTTAGGCTCTGGGACTCTCTTCTGGCTGTCATTTGTCCCATCCCCCAAGGCAGGGACCCCTCCCTTTTCCAGTCTGGCGGGGCTTGGTCATGCCCCACTCCCTGTCCCCGAGGACTGCAGGACCACCCATTCCTCAGGAAGAAGCGTCTCTGCCTGGCCTTTCTGCACATGCTCTCTGCCCCCACCACGCAGCACCCAGCCCCGCCCTGCACGGCTCTGCCTGGCCACTCCTCACACCCCGGCTCCCAGCCCTTCCCATCCCACCTGTGCTTCCAGACCCAGCTCCGGTGACCCCTCCTCCAGGCTCGCTGCGCCCCATCTCTGCCCCACCAGTGGGTCCTGCTCTTCCTCCTGCCAAACAGATCCTCGGCGTTCAGCACATTCGGCCTTGTAACTTGTGTTTGTTTGGGGAACATGTCACTTCTGGGAGCACTAAGGCTGCTCCATGTTCCTGGGCTGGGAGCTTCCTGAGAGGAGGGACGTGTCTTGTTCATCTCAGCCCCCTGGCACTCAGCACGATGCCAGGCACAGAGTGGGCACATTTGTCAACCCTACCCAAGTCCCTGTCACCACAATGCCCTGTGCTGCAGGCAGAGAAGGAGGAAAGGAGGCCCCCCTCTTCCCAGTCTGGGGCCACCTTAGAGACCCCTGTCCTCCCCTTGGCCCTGTCCTCAAATTTGTGGGACAGGCACACCTTCCTCTCTGCTAGAGACACGCATGAGAAAACTGAGGCCCAGGGCTCAGTGGCCTTCTGGCTGGGTCCTGGTCACCCTGTCTGCATAGTCCCAAAGCCCAGGTCTGCAAATGGGAGTTCTTAGGGAGCTATTCTTACAGTCAGGCCACAAATATTTATTGAGCACCTACTATGTGGCAATCACTTTGCTGGGAGCAGGGGATTCCGTGGGGACTGAGACATGCAGGGTCTTTGCACTCATGTGGCCTCCCTTCCAGAGGAGTTGTCAGACAATGAACATACAAGTCAATCACCAGAAAATGACAGACTAGGTCAGTGAGCATTACGTGGTCAGGGAGGGCCTCTGAGGAGGGGACATTTGAGCTGAGATGTGAGAAGGGTTGAGGTGTTGAGGGAAGCGGCATCTTGCAACACCTGGGATCCCCTTCACTGAAATGCGGCCCCCTCTGGGGGAGGACCAGGAGACCCCAGGATGCCCTGGGCCTCACACAGCCTATGCCCCTCCTCTGCAGGGACCTACGGTGTGGGTTATGCTGGGGGCTTGGATCACTGTGGACAACTGGACATTCAAGGCAGCACCATGGGGGATTTGCAGGTGGGTTTTTCCTGGTGTCTGCAGTGCTCCTACCTGGAGGCTCTGGGGACCTGGACCTGGCCTCCTACCTTAATGGGGGCTTGGGGAGCCCCTCACAGCTCAGCCATGATGGCCAATTCCCACAGGAGGATTATGAAGAGGTGCTGGAGGACATTCTAGAGCTGGAGGAATATGAAGAACCAAGTGTCTCTGTGCCCCAAGTGGAGGAGCCAGCAGGTGAGCCCCATCGCCCTCCCTCTGCTGGGATGAGCTGCTGAGCCCTGGACAGGGGCAGAGGGGAACGTGGCCTCTCCCCTTCTCCATAATCTCCCCCTGCAGCCCCTCAGCCAGTTCTCCCCACAGTTCTGGCTGATTGAAGGATAAACAGCGTTTTGTTTGAAATGATCACAGGAGGTGACTGGGAGGGCAGGGCAGTCACCCGTTGCAGTGCCCCTTCCATGTGTGAGAGGGCAACCGGGCCATCTGGGACCAGGTCGTGAGCCCACATGCCACCTGTGCCCATCCAATGCCAGCTTCCAGGCCAGACACTGGGCGTGTTCTTGGGGGCCAGAGGTCCTGAGGAACGAGGGGCCCATGGGGACCCCCCCTGGGCAGAAAGTCATCAGGAACTAGCACCACCTTCCTCAGCCTGTCCAAGGTTTTGGGTGGGGAGCCCCAGGCAGGGACCTGTTTACTGTCAACAGGACTTAAGTGCTGGCGATTGGTATTGAAGTTAAGAGGCCCCTCTGGGAGATGAGGACTGGGGGTGGGTGTGGAATATAAGGCGCTGCCCCCACCCTGGTCCCCGAGCTCAGCTTGGAGGCAGTGAGAAGCTCCCGGGTTGGCGGGCTTGTTGAGGCAGGCGGGCAGGTGGGATGAGGGAAGGGAGCCTGGCCCCAGAGGCGGCAGGGGAAGGAGGCATCCCTAGGAGGGTCCTGAAAATTGCCATTCAGGACTCACCAATCGCCTCAGAAAGGTCCCTTCCCTTCATCACTGAGGAGGGGCCAGGCCTCCTGAGCTGCGTCTCAGGGGTCCTCAATGAGGCTTAGGTGGGGGGTGCCAGGCTGGGCCTAGGACAGGTGTGGGGAACCACATCCCACTGGGAGGGAGGGGGCATCCACCATGCCTGGGCCTCTGGGGCTCAGAGTGGGTGGTTGCAGAAGGGCCTCGAGGGGCATTGTTGGGGGCGACACTAACCAGCCGCTGGGTTTTCAGCTGACCTCACCGAGCCGACAGCCCCAGACTATACCACCACATCGCAGCCGGGCACGCGCGAGGTGAGGACCGCAGTCTGCCCCGATTCTCCCTTCCCTGCTGCCTCTGGGACCCACCATTCTACCAGGGGAAGGAAGGAGCAAAGGGACAGAAGCAGCTTCAGGCTGGGGGAGACCCCCCAAACAGGCAAAGAAGGAGCTGGGGTCCCAGGAAATAGGTGGGAGGGAAGAGGACGCCCCCACTGACAGGGAGACCTGGGCCCCCTTAGGGAGCTCACAGGGCAGAGATAACCCCACTGAGGCTGAGTCTGCAGGCCCTTGGGCCCTGGCTAGGCTGTCAGGTGCTCACTAGGGAAGCACAGAATTCAACACATGCTCTCCTCTGCCCGGCCCCCCAGGTCCCTACTGGGCGCCAGACTGTCTAGCTAGTTAGAAATTTGGGCTGGCCCTCAGCTATGGCCCTGGGAGTGGCCACCTAGCTCCAAGACATGCTGAGGCACACATCCATTCAACAATCCTGGAGGCAGGAGACTGACCCAATGACTCGTCAGGCCCCTCTAGCCTCAGCCACCTGGCCCCAGCTTCCCACACCTTTCTCTCCCCAGTGGCCACTGCAGCAGCCCTTTTGGTCTAGAGGTTCTCCAAATGCCTTCTGAAATGGGGTGAGGGCCTGGTCAAGAGGTTGGGACCCTTGAGCTTCTCCAATGCTCTGAGCTCAAGGTCTTCCCCTGGCCCTCCAGGGCCCTGGGCCTCTTACAAGCCTCTCTCCAGAGCTGCTGATGCTCACTATGCCCTGGGCTTCCAGTGTCCCCATGGCCCCGCCCGGGGCCTGATGGACTAACTCAGCCCGGTGGGGCCGCAGGTCTACGTGGAGCTGCAGGAGCTGATGATGGATGAGAAGAACCAGGAGCTGCAATGGATGGAGGTGGCACACTGGGTGCGACTGGAGGAGAACCTGGGTGAGGATGGGGCCTGGGGCCGCCCACACCTGTCTTACCTCACCTTCTGGAGCCTTCTGGAGCTGCAGAGAGTCTTTGCCAAGGGTGAGTCCCCTGGGCCCCTCTGGGACCCCTGTGTGTGAGGCTTGTTGGTGGAGGCCGTGGTCCAGCTGCCCAGCTAACCCCTCCACTGCCTGCAGGTACTGTCCTCCTGGACTTGCCAGAGACCTCTCTGGCTGGAGTGGCCAACCAACTGCTGGACAGGTTTATCTATGAAGAGCAGATCCGGCCTCAGGACCGAGAGGAGCTACTGCGGGCCCTGCTGCTCAAACACAGGTACCCCTGCCTGCGAGGGCCCGAATTCTACACCCAACGGGCCCACTCCCCCAGCCCACCTGCCCCAAGGTCTCCCTTAGGGTCCAGATGGCCCATCAGGCAGGAGCCCACTTTTCCTCCCCTATGGATCCCACCTCTGACACCTCAAAAAGGGTGGCCGTGTTTTTTGCTCAGAGTTGGGAGCCACCGTTCCCCGGGAAGGCAGACCCTTGAGGCACTTTCCTCCATCCATTCTTGATCCTACCTAGTTATTCCAGAAAGAGGCCACCCACTTATGTCCACAACGTCCTTTGAGAGGAGGCTCTGATTCTCCCACCCCAGGGTCACTCTGGTCTGGTCTGGGAAGTCCCACTTGATGTCCACCCTTGATCCCTCACACCACTGATAGCCCAGCCTGAACAGCTTGCTCAGCCCATGTCCCCTGTATGTCCTTCAGCCATGCCGGAGACCTAGAGGCCCTGGGGGGTGTGAAGCCCGTGGTCCTGGAACGCTCTGGGGACCCTTCACAGCCACTGCTCCCGCAACAACCCTCGCTGGAGACACAGCTCTTCTGCCAGCAGGTGAGACTGTGACAGGGGCGTGTAAGGAGAGCTGGAAAGCCTCCAACCTGAACATGGTTAGAAGTGACAATTGGAAGGGGAGGAGGGGGCTGGATGCTCAGGTCTCCCAGGTCCAGAGTGGCCTGGGGACTCCCCTCACTACCCTCTTTTCCACAGGGAGAGGGGGGCACTGAAGGGCGCTCACCATCTGGAATTCTGGAAAAGATTCCCCCAGATTCAGAGGCCACCCTGGTGCTAGTGGGTAAGAGCTGGTGTCTCTACTCCTCAGCCCTCCACACTCCCCGCTTCTGCCTCGTGTCCTGGCCCAGCCTGCCCTTCCCTGAGCCTGGACCCCTGCAGCTTCTCTGTTGAGTACGCCCCCCAGGCCCTCTTGGCCTGGCCTGACCCCCTTGTCCCCTCTACCACAGGCCGCACCGCCTTCCTGAAGCGGCCAGTGCTGGGCTTCGTGCGGCTGCAGGAGGCCACGGAGCTGGAGGCTGTAGAGCTGCAGGTGCCTGTTCGCTTCCTCTTTGTGTTGCTGGGACCTGAGTTGCCCCACACCGACTACACCCAGCTTGGCCGGGCTGCTGCCACCCTCATGTCAGAGAAGGTGAGGAGGGGCCAGGGAGGGCTCAGGGAGCCCAGGAGCTGGGTGGTAGTTGAGGACCAGTTTCCACCCTGGACCAGCCTGGGCCACTTTAGGTTAACTAGTTTGGCCCATTCAGTCTAATTCTGCTGCTTCTATCCCACCTGGGCAGGGGCAGCGCAGGTACTCGTAGTCTGGCTTACACTGTCTGATTGGCCTGGTGTAGTCTGGTTTGCTCTGGCCGGGCTGCTCTAGTCTGGCCCACTCTGACCTGGTTCTACCTGCTTAGGTCTGGCTTGGTCTGGCCTAGTTGCCCTAGTTCCATCTTGTCTGCCTAACCCACCTGGTTATCTTTAGCTCCTTCTTTCCCCACCCAGGGCCCCTGTCTGTCTCCCCAAAGCCCTATCTTAGTGGCGAGTAGGGTGGGAGAGGAGCAGGAAACCCAGTTCCCAGCAATGGGAGCTGGATGAGAGGATTCTGGTCCCTGGAGGCCCTGGCTGTGGATGCCTGGGTCCTTCTGCTCAGCAGGTCCGGGCAGCCTGACCCTCTCTCTCTCCTGCCCCCAGGTGTTCCGCACAGATGCCTACTTGGCCCAGAGCCGAGAGGAGCTAGTGCACTCCCTGGAGGGCTTTCTGGACAGCAGCCTGGTGCTGCCTCCCACGGACACCCCCTCCGAGCAGGCCCTGCTGAGTCTGGTGCCTGTGCAAAAGGAGCTGCTCCGGAAGCGCTACCTACCCAGCCCTGTCAAGCCAGACCCCAGCTTCTATAAGGGCCTAGGTACCTGCTCTGCCCAGCCAAGGCTTTCTGAAACCACAGATCCTCAGACCCCCCAGCATAGCCTCCACCTTCCCACCAAACACCCCTCTATCACCACTCCCTGTGCCCATGCCTGCCAGCCTCCTTGGCCACCCATTCCCATCAGACAATCCCCCTCACCCCTCCCCTCCCCTCTCCCACGCCTCCCCCTGCTGCCCTCCCTGACCATGCTCCTGTCCTCCACCACAGACTTGATCGGGGACTCAGGAGCTCCTGGGGACCCAGATGACCCCCTGCAGCGGACAGGCCGGCTCTTCGGGGGCTTGGTACGTGACATCCAGCGCCGCTACCCCCGTTACCTGAGTGACATCACAGATGCACTGAGCCCCCAGGTCCTGGCGGCCGTCATCTTCATCTACTTTGCTGCCCTGTCACCCGCCATCACCTTCGGTGGCCTCCTGGGTCAGTGCCAACACCTGTTCCCCTAACTCTCACTTCTGACCCTCTGGCCTCTGCCTGGGTCCTGCCTTCTGACCTTTGGACCCCTGCAATAGCCTACCCATGACTTGCTCTATTGGCCCCTGGAAATGATCTGCTGACCTTGACCCCAGTGTGATCTCTACCCACAGGAGAAAAGACCAGGAACCAGATGGGGGTGTCGGAACTGCTCATCTCTACCGCAGTGCAGGGCGTTCTCTTCGCCATGCTGGGGGCTCAGCCCCTGCTTGTGGTTGGCTTCTCGGGCCCCCTGCTGGTGTTTGAGGAAGCCTTCTTCTCGGTAGCTCTCGCCTGGGCCCCCTCTGACCCTGACCCTGTAACTGACCCCTGGCCCCACCTGCCTGGTGCCTGAGGCCCTGATTGACCTGACTCCCTCTGACTGCCCTGCAGTTCTGCGAGAACAATGGCTTGGAGTACATCGTGGGCCGTGCCTGGATTGGCTTCTGGCTCATCCTGCTGGTGGTGCTGGTGGTGGCCTTCGAAGGCAGCTTCCTAGTCCGCTTCATCTCCCGCTATACCCAGGAGATCTTTTCCTTCCTCATCTCCTTAATCTTCATCTATGAGACCTTCTCCAAGCTGGTCAAGGTGGGGGCCCATGGGGATGTGAATGCACGTGTGAGGCTATGTATAAGACCATGTGACTGTGTGTGTCATTGCACACGTCTGTACAGCATTTGTGTGGCCTTGTTTCCACCTGTGTACATAACCGTGTGACTGTGCACATGACTGTGGGAACATACGTGTCTGTGTGTTGTCATATGTCTGCACACAGGACTGTGCCACTGTGTTGACTGTGACCATGTATGTGTCAACACCTGCTGCCTGTGGCCCAGTATTCTTGCCCTGCCTATGCAGAGTGACTGCGCATGAGAGCGCGCCCGTGTGTACGTGGCCAGTTCATGACCATACACGATGTGACTAACGGGCAAGTGTGTGTGAGGGTGCACATGGGACAGTGCATGCACAGCGAGGGCAGTGGGGGTTCTGGAGACTCTGAAGTCCCTCACTCCCTCTCCTGCACTTGTCTTCAAGAGCCATAGGGCCTGCAGACCAAGTGCCCTACCCCTTTAGCTTACCTCTTGTCATCTTGAGCTGTGCTTGCCTCTGTATCTGCATTTTATATGGAGGAAGGGTGGAATGCTGTATCTCTTCCCTGATTCTGTTGGTTGGTGGGGCTTTCTGTGTCCAGGTCTTTTAAGCCCCTTTTAGAAACCTCCCAGGCAATTGTTTCCTGTCCTCCAGCCTTCTCATGTCTCTCAGGCCCTGGGTGTGAATGTATGCACACACGTATACTCATTGCTTCTGTGGCCCACCCCACCCAAGTCTAGCCTGGTCTTCATGCCTGAAAACCACACTGTAGAATCCCATTGCTCCTATGTTACCATGTCAGTTGAGGAAGATGGATGGATGGACAGATGGATGATGGTTGGATGGACGGATGATAGGTGGATGAATGGATGATGGACAGATGGAATGGCAGTGCTGGGTAGATTTAGCTGATACTTTCCAGCCCAAGCCAAGGCTGGGGAGGAACAGGATGCCTTGGTTTTCTGCTTCAGATTTTCCAGGACCACCCACTGCAGAAGAAATACGACCCCAATGTGTTGATGGTGCCCAAACCTGAGGGCCCCCTGCCCAACACAGCCCTCCTCTCCCTTGTGCTCATGGCCGGCACCTTCTTCTTTGCCATGATGCTGCGCAAGTTCAAGAATAGCTCCTACTTCCCTGGCAAGGTCAGCACACCCTCCCCACCCATCCTTGTCTATACTGCCCTATCTCAGTCCAAATCCCTCACCCCAGCTTTCCCAGTGCCTTTAGTTCCCCTTCTTTCCCCAGATTTCCATTCCCGATGCCAAGCCTCCCTGGCCTCCTCCTTACACAGGGTTTCACTCTGCATGCAAGCCTGTCTCCCTTTTTTGGCATGCCCAGGCTGAGAACCCAGGGGGGAATGAAGGACAGTTCTTGGGAGGGGGTGGAGAAGCTGTGGGGCCAGGGCTGGGGCTGGGCCAGGGGAAGAACAAAGGAGGCAGGTGTAGTTGAGGTGCAGGGCAGGGCATTGGATGCTGATGTGTCCCCTGGGAAGAGCAGGGGCCCTGGGTGAATGTGGGGTGGAGGGAGGAGGAGGGAGGCAGGAGGGGGGGAGCAACCACTGACCGCTTGTCCCTTCACCTGCCTCCAGTTGCGTCGGGTCATCGGGGACTTTGGGGTCCCCATCTCCATCCTGATCATGGTTCTGGTGGATTTCTCCATTGAGAATACCTACACCCAGGTGACCCCTCCTCCCAGTGCTCAAACCTGTGACACCCCCACAGGTCCTCATTTCCTTCCCCCAGCATGCCCCCTTCCCAGAACAGCTTTCCCCAACCTGAAGCCAACTAGGATACCTCTATCCCCTCCCTGACTCCCCTGGGAGCCCTATGTTCTTCCCACAGCCCCATGGGACCCCTCCGGCCAAAGCAAGGGGTTGGGTCAGGTTGCCTCCTTTATTCCTTGAACTAGGGCCATAGAAAAAAGTCTGCTTTGGAGCCAGACAGATTTGGACATGAATATCAGCTCCGCCACCAAATAGCTGTGCAATGTGGTGCAAGCTGCATAACCTCTCTGATCTTGTTTCCTCATCTATAAAGTTGGGAACAAGCAGACGGTGTAAAGGGATTAGTGCAGTGACTGGGTTCAGAGCAGGTGCTCAACATAAGTAAGTTCCCAAGTGCCCCCAAACCCCGATGCCCAGGACCCTGGCTCCCCCTGCCCCTGGTATTCTTACCACCTGCCCCCTCCCACAGAAACTCTCGGTGCCCGATGGCCTCAAGGTGTCCAACTCCTCTGCCCGGGGCTGGGTCATCCACCCAATGGGCTTGTTTTCCCCCTTCCCCATCTGGATGATGTTTGCCTCTGCCCTGCCTGCGCTGCTGGTCTTCATCCTCATATTCCTTGAGTCTCAGATCACCACGTAAGAGACAGGGTGGGGGCCGGGCCTGGGAGGGTCAGAGACAGGGAAGGGGTAGTCTCTAGGCAGGCAAGAGACTGAGTATTGCAAGCAAGTCTCAGCGGGACATGCAGCCTTCCCACCTAGCAGGAGTGAGGAGTGGTCAGGTGCAGCGCCAGGTTTTGTGGGACCTGAAGTTGTATAACTTGGAGAGCCCTTTTTAAGAGAAAGGATGCAATGGGAGGCTGGGTGCAGTGACTCATGCCAGTAAACCCAGCACTTTAGGAGGCCAAGGCAGGAGGATCGCTTGAGCCCAGGAGTTAGAGACCAGCCCGGGCAACATAGAGAGACCTCGTCTCTACAAAAAATTTAAAAATTAGCTGGGCATGGTGGCACACACCTGAAGTCCCAGCTACTCAGGAGGCTGAGGCAGGAGGATCACTTGAGCCCAGGAGTTTGAGGTTACAGTGAACTATGATCGCACCACTGCACTCCAGCCTGGGTCACAAAACAAGGCCCTGTCTCAACAAAACAAAACAAAACACAAAAAGAATGCAAAATGAGAACCATAAAATTAGGAGCTACATCTTGGAAGGGGCAGAAGCAAAAGCCCTGGAGCTTAAGTTGGATGAGCCTGTGACTCGGACTGGGGACGTTCTGCAGACATTTCTGTCTTAGAGTCTGCATTCTCACGACGGGGCGGGAGGGCAGGGAACAAGGAGCTCACAGAGGGAGGGGCACAGAAGACAGAACTGAGGTACAAGGCACCCAAGTGTGGAGAAGGAAGGAGGGGGCAGAGGGGTGGGGGTGGGGAGAGCCCCACTTACCCCTGACCTCCACCCTCCCCCAGGCTGATCATCAGCAAACCCGAGCGCAAGATGACCAAGGGCTCCGGCTTCCACTTGGATCTGCTGCTGGTCGTGGGCATGGGTGGGGTGGCCGCCCTCTTTGGGATGCCCTGGCTCAGTGCCACCACGGTGCGTTCTGTCACTCACGCCAATGCCCTCACTGTCATGGGCAAGGCCAGCACCCCAGGGGCTGCAGCCCAGATCCAGGAGGTCAAGGAGCAACGGATCAGTGGGCTCCTGGTCTCTGTGCTTGTCGGTGAGTGAGAGAGCTGGCCCCCCTCCCCCATCTGCTTGTCCCCCCCCACCCCCACCCTGCCCTTAGGATCCAGTGCCCCCCAGCCCTGCCCACACTGCAGCTACGTCCCCACACACCCACTGCCCACATCCCCCTGGCGTCTGCAAGGCACTGGGATGGGCATCTGGTCAGGGGAGGAAGGGGGTCCTCCACTCGTGGGGGCTTCTCTAGACCAGACCCTGCCTTCTGAACTTGTCCAACAGAAGTTCAATGGACTGTGGGTTCCAGCCCTCCCCTGCGGCTAACTTGGCATCCCTCCTTGTCTCTGGGTCTCAGTTTCCCTGTCTGCACGGTTAGAGGGGTCATTAGATATCCCCAGTTCTCTTCCAGCTCAGCTGTTCTATGGCTGATGCAAGGCGCGATGCTCCAGGCACAGTCTGGGGGGCACGGGGCAGAAGACAGAAGGGTCACTGGGGTGGATCCCTGTTCTGGAGCAGCCAAGAGTCCAGCTGGGCTCAGGGTGGGCAGTGCTGTTGTCGCTGATGGAGGGTTGGGGAAGTTTCTTAAAGGAGGTAAAGTTGGCTTGGAGGAGGGTTAGGATTCGGATAGGTGGAGGGTGATGGAGGTGTTCTGGGCTAGGGTGAGGGGAAAGGCATTTCTGTGACCTCTGTGACCCCTACTCGGTTCAGGGAGTGGGCTTAAGTCAGGCAGGCAGGAGTTTGACTCCCTGCTAGCTGTGTGGCCTTAGGTGGGTTCTTCACCTCTCTGAGCCTGTTTCCTCATCTGTAAAACGGGGGTAATGCCTATTAAGAAGACCCATAGAGAAGGCTCCATATGGCACCTGTGGTTTCATTCCCAGCCCCAGACAGGGGCCTGGTCCTGCTGGCACAGGGCCTCTGAGTGCCCAAGGCTGACAGTGTGCGGCTCCCCCTCCCAGGCCTGTCCATCCTCATGGAGCCCATCCTGTCACGCATCCCCCTGGCTGTGCTGTTTGGCATCTTCCTCTACATGGGTGTCACATCCCTCAGCGGCATCCAGCTCTTTGACCGCATCTTGCTTCTGTTCAAGCCACCCAAGTACCACCCAGATGTGCCCTACGTCAAGCGGGTACAGGGCCCTCCTGGCCGCCCAGCCGGGCTGGGGCTAGGGGTGGGATGGGTGGGTGCTGGGATGGGCAGGCACTGACCCCAGCCTCCGCCTACAGGTGGAGACCTGGCGTATGCACCTGTTTACGGGCACCCAGATCGTCTGCCTGGCGGTGCTGTGGGCAGTGAAGTCCACGCCTGCCTCGCTTGCCCTGCCCTTCGTCCTCATCCTCACGGTGCCCCTGCGACGCTTCCTGCTGCCCCTCATCTTCAGGAATCTGGAGCTGCAGTGCGTGAGTAGCCACCTGGGCCTGGGGCACAGGCGCGGGGATGATGTTCAGGGCGCGCCTCGCACCTAAGGCAGGCAGGACAGCATCGGGAGTACAGCCCGGGTCTGGGGTTCATGCCTGGGTCCTGGCCTGCCACGTCCTGGGTATGATGCAGAGCAAGCGGTCCCACCTCCCAGAGCTCCGTTTTGCTCACCTGTCAAAGGAGGAATGGCGACGGGGCTGGCCAAAGCATTAAGAGATGCACAGGATGTGCCGCATGGGAGCCGTCCTGACCCCGAGCAGCTAGTGCTGTGATCTTCTTCCAAATCATCTGGGACAGAGTCACTGCTCTAATAGAGTTTCCACGACATGACACAGGTCGCTGCGGGGCTGCCCTGGTGAAGGGGCTCCTGCGCACCCACTGAGGGCCTTCCCCTGCTGGGGCACCAGGCCCCCAGGGCACCTCCCCCTTGATAGCCGCTCACCTAGACCAATCCTAGAGGTGGGGGTGCACAGAACAGGACTCACTTAAGGTTCAAGGACGGCAGACCCTCTCCCGTGTCCAGAGGTGCCTCTAAGCACCCGGGGAGGGCTCATCTGGCCCCCAGGCCTCTCACCCACTGTCCTCCCTGTCCCACCCAGCTGGATGCCGATGATGCTAAGGCGACCTTTGACGAGGAGGATGGTCGGGATGAATACAACGAAGCACCCATGCCCGTGTGAGGGGCAGGCCCTGGCCCCAGACCCCCTATTCTACTCTGCACCCTCCCAGGAGAAGCTGAAGTTCATGGGCATCTCATGGACTCTGGGCCCCTCCTGGGGCAACAGCTGAGGCCCCCAGGCTGTGGGTGGGGAAGGAAGGGGTGTCCAGGAAACCTTCCACAAGGGGCAGACTGGCTTTCCTGGCTGGAGATGGCTGACGGGGCCCACATTAGGGCATCTGCTCCACTGTCTCTCCTGTTGCCACACTGCCACGGGGGTCCCCTGCTGGAAGACTTAGATCTGAGCCCCACCTCTTCATGGCACAGACAGGGGCAGAAGCAAAGGGGGGAGGTAGGGGTGGTGGTGCTTGTTGTATGACCTTGGGCAAGTCCCTTGGCCTTTCCAGCCTCCATTTCCTCCTCTGTAAAATGGGTATATTGATAGTAATACCCATGTTACAGGATGGTAGACATCATTCTTCTTTGACCTGCCCAAGCTCACACAGCTCCTGAGCAGTGCAGCTGGAATTTGAACCAGGCCTCCTGACTTCGAGGCCAGAGCTCTGTCCTCTGTCAGTCACCCACCCTCCCTTCCCAGAAGTGGCCCTGCTGACTCCTCCCTCCCCGCCCCCCCCCCATTCCCAACCCCTACCTCAAGACCCTCTTCTCCAGGGCCAGAGAGAGGTGTCCCGGTGAGGGCAAGGTGCAGGTGAGGATCCAAGCAGGCCTGGGATTCAGGGCTCTTAAGTGATTGCTCCTTCCCTCCAAGCACTCATTAATTCACTCATTCATTCATTCCACAAACATTTACTGAGGGCCCTGGACCCTGTGGACACAGAGGGGACTGAGACAAGACCCTGCCCTGGGGTGGGGGTGGGGGGCAAGGCACAGTCTGTTCTAGATCTAGATGGGGGGGGTGGGAGGAGGGTAGGAAGGTAGGGCTGGGACAGGAGGGGGGAGGGGAGGGAGGTTTGTATTAATAATTTATTGTGTATTTTCTAAGAGCTTTCTGCATACTTTGGCTTCACACACACACCCAGGCCCCCCCTTTGAGAGTGTCCCTAACCCCATCTAAACTGAATTTTGGGGAGAACCCAGATTTGACCAATTGGGGTAGGAGACAGTGGACTCCCCAGAATATGGGCAAATCTATTTTTTTATAAAACAAAAATATAAAAAGAGTTGAAAGAACTGGAAGTGGTGAGGGAGGGGAAATGAGAATCAGAGAGTGGCAGAAAAGAGAGGAGGCCGTGGGCTCCAGCAATTGGGGGGATGCAGACTCCTAGTGCAAGGGGGTTCCAGCCTGATGTGGGGTGTCACTGTTAGTACCTCCCTGGCTAGCTCAGTCAATGGAAGGCTCCCGGGGGGGAATCCCTGAAAGCTGACACCCACCTTTCACCACGTCACCATTCTATGCCTCAGTTTCCTCATCTGTGAAATGGGAACGATAATGGTACCTACCTTGTAGGGTTCTTATAAGGACTAAATGGGACAGTGCAAGTGCCCTTGCTTGTGCAGAGCCTGCCTCAGAGGGGGAGCTGCTGGTATTGTTATTCTGATTGGAATAACACACACACACACACACACACACACACACTCCCCCACCCTGGCCCCTACCCCCTGCACCCCTCCCCCTCCTTGAACATTGCTAAGAATGAAAAAAAAAATCACCCGCTCTGCTAGCGCCCTTCCCCTCCACACTTGGGAATAGGTTTTGGCAATAAACATGTCTGTGTTGGAGTGGCTGCCTTGCTTGAATTCCCCTTCCCAGAGTTGGGGGGCTCAGGGGTCTTGGCTGGACTAGGTGGACACCGTGTGCCTGGTGTGGGGCTGGTGGAGGGCTGCAGCCATGAAGGGAGGACAGCCAGGCTGGAGGGTGGCCCTAAGCCCTAAGTGGAGGGGGCCAGCACCCAGAGACTGGGTAGGAGAACAAGAATAGACAAGCAGACGCTCTGGGAATCCTTCCTCTTCTGAATAAGCAAGACCCGTGGGGGCTGTAAGGGGACCTTGTGCCCTTCCCCTTGTACCCCCAAATCCCTTTGAACCAGTCAGCCCCTTATCCTGAATTAAAAGCTGGACAGCACCTTTGACAGAGATCACCAGAGAAGAAAACATGAGGCCCAGAGAGGGAACATGGCTTGCCATAGGTTACACAGGAACAGTGTCTCATGATCAGCTTTCCACTTTCCCTCACCTCGATCCCCACTGGAGGCTCTACCCTTGTGTCCCCACCCACTTCCAGCAATTCTAGGGAGCTGCTGTGCCAGGTGTCACCCACTCCAAGGGGAGAGTGCTAAGACTGGACGTAATCCCTCCCCACCCTCCCCAGACTTCCAGCCAGAGGTCAGCCCCGGGCTGGGCTGCCCAGCTTCCTTCCCTGGATCTATATTTACTCACTGCCTATCCCCAGCTGACCCCTCCCAGACTGGCAAGGCAGTGGCCAAAGGGCTGGAGGGAGAGCTACCTCTGCCCCAGGGAAAGCAGGCCCTATGTCCACCTCCCACACACAGCAGCTACAGGTCCCCACAGCGCTAGCCCTGTCCCCAGGGCTTGCCAGACCCCCATTCCCGCCTTCACGTACCCAGAAGTTGGGCTATGAAACAGGCCTGTGGACGGCTCAGGCCGAGGGTTCCTAGCCCCCTCCCACAGGCAGGCTGGGTGGCCCAGGGCAAGTGAGTCCCCTCTCTGGGCCTCAGTTTTCTGCTGGGCCATTCTTTTTTGCAGATCCTTCCCATCTCCTGAGGGAGGAACAAGCACTGCCTCAGTTTGGGACACAACTCTCTGCCCCTACCAAGGCTTAAGCCCCTTCTGCAAGTTTTTATCTCAATTCTGAGATAGTACCAGGAGCTCTGGGCAGCAGGGGAGGCTGTGACCCTGGCCAGAATCCTTAGGGATTGCTATTCAGTGGGGCTGGAGGACCAGCAGCAGCACCACCTCTAGGGAGCTGGCTAGCAATGCAGAATCCCACCCACTTAGAGAAGATTCTGGGGCCTTCTTGATGGAGTGGTGCGGCAGGGTAACAGGGCACACGGGGGCTGCTGGGCCACAGCCTACCTAATCCCTCTTGTGCTGTACCTCAGACCCCAAACATCTTGAGCCAGAAGGCTTTAGGGAAGTGTGAAGGCCTCAGGAATCCACTAGGATTCAACTTCCTCCCTGGCCTGAGGCTTCACTCCCCGTCACCTCCCGCCCCTCACCCCATCCTCCAACTCACATATGCCCTAGTAGTCTCTGGGTTTTAAATCCTGCTTGCCCACCCAACCCTTTCCTGAAAACTCTCTCAATGTGAATGAACCGCAGCAATAAGGTCCACACTTGTGTGTGAACACAGAGTAACCCCACCTTGCTAAGGGAATAATTCAACAGAATCAAAAAGCTCTGTCCCTGAAGATACTTTGCAGGGCTATCTATGAAAGAAAAAGTTAGAAAGAGCCCAAGTACTCAGAAATAGGACAGCAGTTAGTAAATTACAGAAAATTACCCTACATCAATATAATGGACCACTAGGCAGACCTTAAAAAGAATAATTATGATGAAACTATTGGATCAACTTGGTTGTATCACATGATCGGGGCCTTCGAGGCCAAGGTGTTTGGAACCCCAGGTTTGTGATTTAGTAGGAGTTAGAAAAATAACCTAATCTGTGAAGTTAAATGCATCTGTAAAATGGAGATAATGATACTTATCTCCCGATGTTATTGAGAGGATAAAATGATGTCATAAGTCTAGAGGTCCTAGCCTTTTAAAGTAGGCAAAAATTCATTCCTCTTTCTTATTTATTAATTTTTTTAGAGATGGGGTCTCACTCCGTCCCCCAGGCTAGAGTACAGTGGCGCTATCATAGCTCACTGCAGCCTTGAACTCGAACTCCTGGCCTCAAGGGAATTTCCCACCTCAGCCCCTCTAGCAGCTAGGGCTACGGGCAGGTCTCACTATGTTGCCCAGTCTCGTCTCAAACTCTTGGCCTCAGGTGACCCTCCCACCTTGGCCTCCCAAAGCGCCGAGATCACGGGCGTGCACCACTGTACCCAGCATTCCTGTGTCTTAAGCAAGGCACGAAGGGATGTATCCCTCATAGTGACAGGCACACAGAAACGTACACAGTAGGGTGCACAGGAATGAGGGTTTGAGGCTTAGAAAAAATGAAGATGCCACTGTGGTAGAATTATAGGGGATATCAAAATTTTTTTTCTCCTTCTTGTAGACTTTAAATGCAAAGGGTTAAATTAATTATCCTCCTGAGGTCAGGGCAGGTTGTCACTGACCATTTTTGTTTCCTTTCCTCCCTCCATTCTTTTTTTTTTAAGACAGAGTCTCTGTCACCCGGGCTAGAGTGCAGTGGCATCAGCCTAGCTCACAGCAGCCTCCAACTCCTGGGCTCAAGCGATCCTCCTGCCTCAGCCTCCTGAGTAGCTGAGACTATAGGTGCATGCCACCACGCCTGGCTAATTTTTTCTATTTTTAGTAGAGAGGGGGTCTTGTTCTTCCTCAGGCTCATCTCGAATTCCTGACCTCAAGCGATCCTCTCCTTGGCCTCCAGAGTGCTAGGATTACAAGTGTGAGCCACGGCGCCTGACCAGCACTGTGACTTTAAGATCTGTCCATGAACTGCTAGTGGCTGCTCCCCAGGGCACCCCCAGCCTCTGCCTCTCCATTCTCCCAGTGAAGGACCCAGCTCGCACCCAAATGCCCTCCCACAAATGAAGCTGTAGTGCACGTCCTCAGAGCATGTCCCCTTATGGATCCGTATGAAAATCTCTTTGAGTTATAGACCTACCAGCCAGGAGCGGAGTTCCTGGGTCATAAGGTATAAAAGTGTCCATCTCAATTTGACTAAGTATGATGTCATGAAACGTATATTTGGCCTTCATCCCCATTTCCTGGCATACAACCCCTAAAATCCTTGGAATCTCCAAATAATAAATGTTTTTTTGTGTGCTAGTGAGTTGACTGGTGGCTGGCAGCCCCTAGGTAGCTTCAAATGGAAGCTGGTCACCAGAAAGACCTAGGCCAGATTAGAGGGTTGGACTTTCAGCCTCATCCCCCACTTCCAGGGAGGGGAGGGGGCCAAAGGTTAAGTTGATCACAAATGGCCAATGATTTAATCAATCATGCCTATGTAACAAAGCCTTCATAAAACCCCAAAAAGACAGGGGTTGGAGAGCTTCCGGATAGCTGAACACATGATGGCTCATGGAGGGTGGCATCAGGGAGGGCATGAGAGGTCCTTGCCCCTTCCCCATACCTTGCCTTACATACCTCTTCCATCTGGCTGTCCATCTGTATCCTTTGTAATATCCTTTATAATAAACGAGTAAACATGGTTCCCCAAGTTCTGGGGGTCAACCTAACAAACTAATCAAACTCGAGGAAGAGGTCATAGAAACTCCAATTTATAGCTGATCAGACAGAAGTGTAGGTTGACAACCTATTACTTGTGATTGGCATCTTGTGGGGGCAGTCTTGTGGGGCTGAGTGCCCAACCTGTGGGATCTGACGCTATCTCCAGGTAGACAGTGTCAGACTGAATTGGATTAGAGGACACCCACCTGGTGTCTGCTGAAGAATCCACCAGAGAAGTGGTTGCTGGGGGTGGAAATCCCCACACACATTTTGGTGGCCAGAGGTCACAGAAGTGATTTTTGTTGTAAGAGCAGAGCAGGAGAAACTGCTCCTACTATAATACAGGAGTTTGTAATTCCCATATTCTCGCTAAGTACAGCCATATTTTGCCCCACTATATTCTTCACCAGTCCACACTCCCACCAGCAGTGCCTGAAGTTCCTATATCCTCATATGTTTGGCATTATCCAGCTGTCTAATTTTTGCCAGTCTGATGGATGTGTCATTTCATTGTTGTTTAATTTGCATTGCTCTGGTCACTAATGACTTCGAGCATCTCTGCATTTGTTGCTTATTTAAGGTCTCCTCTTCTATAAATTGTCTTTTCATATCATTGGATCATATTTCTATTAAGGTGGCTGCATTTTGGATGTTGATTTGCAAGAGAACCCGGTATTTTCTATCTTTTGTTGGTTTTAGACCTTGCAAAAATATTCTCCCATTTTGTCATCTCTCTCTTAACTTTGTCCACCTCATTGAACAGCAACCTTTCATTTTGATGTAATGAACTGTATCTTTTTTATTTTGAAGTTATTTTTAATTAAATTTCCCTGCCCATTAGTGACAAAAACATTTTCCTCCATTTTTTTCTGTTAGTTTTATAATTACACCTATCATATTAGGTCTTTGATCCATTTGGAATCCACTTTTGTTTGTGGTGTTAAGAGATTGAGTTTTACTTTTCTTCATTTAGTCAACCAGTTCTCCCAACCCATTAATAAATCATGCATCCTGTATTAGTCTGTTTTCTGCTGCTTATAACAGAATACCTGAAACTGGGTACTTTATAAAGAAAAGGAATTTATTTCTTATAGTTTTGGAGGCTGGGAAGTCCAAGGTGGAGGGGGTGAGTCTGGTGAGAGCCTTCTTGCTGGTGGGGACTCTCTGTGGTGGCGGTACAGGGCACCACATGGCAAGGGGGCTGAACATGTTAATATGCTAGTTCAGGCTTCTCTTCCTCTTCTTATAAAGCCACCAGTTCCCTTCCCATGATAACCCATTAATCCATTAACCCATGAGGGTGGAGCCCTCAGGATCCAATCACCTTTTTCAGGCCCCACCTTTCAGTCCTGGCGTGGTGGCTCATGCCTATAATCCTAGCACTGTGGGAGGCCTAGACCCAAGGCTCCAGTGAGCCCAGGAGTTCAAGACCAGCCTGGGTAATAGTGAGACCCCGTCTCTACAAAAAATAGAAAAATTAGCTGGGCATGGTGGGTAATTTCCATGTAGTCGCAGCTACTCTGAAGGCTGAGACAGGAGGATTGCTTGAGCCCAGGAGTTTAAGGTTACAGTGAGCTACGATGACACCAGTGCACTCCAGCCTGGGCAATAGAGAGAGACCCTGTCTCCAAAAAAAGAAAAAAAAGGCCCCACCTTTCAAAACTACTCCATTAGGGATTAAGTTTCAACATGAGTTTTGGAGGGGACATTCAAACCATGGCACATCCTTTCCCTAATGATTTGTAGAGCCAAATTTAACTTAAGTTCTCAGATGTGGAGTCCTATCTCTGTACTCCCTGTTGTATTCCTTTAGTTTATTTCACTGCTCTTTTATATTGCTATAATTTTATAGAATGTCTTAACATCTGGTGGGCCAAGTCTCCCTTGTGTTAGGATAAGATAGGTTGTCTCAATGGCTTAATCCATGAAAGTTTATTTCCTGCTTACACAAGGTCCACTGCATTGCTCCATACTTGCTTCCATGGGAGGCTCATAGGTCCAAGCTGATCACATTTGTGGCTAAAGTGAAATACATGACTTCCAGGTCACTTTGGCAGAAGAAAGGGCTGCAGGATGCACACGAGCTCGTTAGTGCTTTAGCCAGGCAAGGACAGTCACTCTGCTTATAGCCCATTGGCCAGAACTAGTCACATGGCCCCACCTAACTCCAAAGCAGCCCCAAAATTGGAAGAGTACACAGATATTCAGAGGGGACTAAAATGTCTCCACCAAACCCCTCTTTACTCTGGCTATGATGAAGGCCTTTATTATTGTTATTATTATTGTGGTCTTCCAAAAAACTCAATTGGAAATTTGATCGATTGCTTATAAATAAATAAATAAATATATATATATATATATATTTTTTTTTTTTTAGAGACAGGGTCTTGCTCTGTTGCCCAGGTGGAGAGCAATGGCCCGATCATATCTCACTGCAACCTCGAATTCTTGGGCTCAAGCCATCCTCTTGCCTCAGCCTCCTGAGTAGCTAGGACTACAGGTGCACATCACCATGCCCAGATAATTTTTTTGGGGGGTAGAGATGGGGTTTTGCTACTTTTCCCAGGCTG
This sequence comes from Daubentonia madagascariensis, assembly GCA_023783475.1. Classification (NCBI taxonomy): domain Eukaryota; kingdom Metazoa; phylum Chordata; class Mammalia; order Primates; family Daubentoniidae; genus Daubentonia; species Daubentonia madagascariensis. Next base: position 18,971,567 of record JAKFHU010000487.1, read on the forward strand.
GTCTTGAACCCCTGGGCTCAAGCAATCCTTGGCTTCCCAAAGTGCTGGAATTACAGGTGTGAGCCACCACACCAGGCCCACATCTTTTTCTTTTAAAGAGAAGGACCATCTATCCTTCTAAGTCCAAATGCTGAGGCTGAAATGCTGCCTATTCCATAAAGCTTTCCCTTATGTCCCCAAAGGCTCCCACTACTGGGCTCCCAGGCCCTAGGTTTATATTCATTCTCATGGTTGAGCAGTACTCTCTATTTTGAATTTCGCTGTGTATACATGTCTAATCTCTCCCAGTTGACTGGAAGGTCCCAGGGGCAGGGACTTTAGCTTGGGTGTTTCTTTCCTCCTCCCACCTACACCTTAATCCCCTTCAGTCTTCTAGGCCCCTGCCCCTTTGGGCCCTTTGGAGTTGCCCAGTGTCACTCCTGGGCTGGGTAATAAATACTTTTGTCCTCTGATCTCACTGCTAACAAACTGTGTCATCTTTGAAAGGTTTGTTTCTGTATCTTTCTAAAATGTGGGGTCTAGGCTGTCATGTTTGCTGACCTTACGGAACAGTTCTGGGGCAGTATGGCAGGATGCAACCTAGATTTGGCAGGACTCGGGGACAGGAGCCATGGAAATTGGGAAGAATGAGATCAGAATGGGCTGAAGGAATAGCTCTTAGCATTTACTGAGCACTTACTACGTGCCAGGCACACTTCCAGGTACTTTACATGTTCTTGCTCTTTTCATCCTCACAATAACACTGAGGTAGGTTTCACCCCTGAGCAAACTGTTTCACCCAGAGCAAACTGAAGCACTGAGAAGATAAGGAACTTGTCCTAGGTCATATGGTTTCTAAGAGGCCGAGTGGGACTCAGACACACATCTGTTTGACCAAAGAGCCTAGTCTCCACTACTATCCCATCAAGTGCATGTAGTCCAGAGACAGAAGGCTTGGGGAGAAGAGGAACTAGACTTGGACAGAGGATAGAATTCAAGTTAGCGTCGAGAGTCAGGGAGAGTAGATGGTGGGGTGACTTCCAGGTAAGCAGGGAAATGATTTGGCCAAGGGGAGGATGGTGGCAATAGTGTGTAGACAGCACAGGGAAGGCTTGACTGCAGAGGTGAGTCCTTCTTGGAAAACAGGTTAATATAAGATAGGGACAGCAAGGTCAGATTTGAAGAACCCTGAATGCCAAGAGGAAGAGTTTGGACTTGATTCAGCAGGCACTAGGGAATCATTGCAGGTTCTTGAGCTGGGGAGTGACATGATTAAAGTAATTCACCTGGAAGCTACATATAGGAGGAATTTGCTGTAAGGAGGCAAATTGGGAATCTTTGCATATCAGTGAGTCAATAGCAGAGGCAGGTAGACAAAAGCCATGCCCCCACTGTGCCTACAGTCAGCATGAGGACCAGGCATTGGGCAAGAGTGCAGGAGCTGGTGAGAGCAGAGGGGGGCTGGGGTTGGGTGGAGCTTCTTGAAGGCAGAAACATTTGATTTGACTCCTGAGGGACAAGTAGGAGTTAGCCCAGCGATGAGAGAGGGGGAATGCCTTGAGGGAATAGGGTCTGGAAAAAGGGATACATCTGAGAAATAGCCTGCAGACAAAATGGGTGAAATTTGCTCAGGAAAGTCAAGTGACATCATGGAAAGCCTGCTGGGTTGGCAGGCTACACGGTGACCTCAGAAAATTGTCTCTTTCCCATGTACCTGGGCCCAAAGCCAGATGACAGGAGGTGAGGAAGGAAGGGCTGGTGAGGAAGCAGAAGCAGGAGGTATGGGCCATGGGCCAGGAGCTCAGCAGGGGTGGGACAGGCAGAGAGTGCTCAGCTGTTTCCCAAGACAGACCAGAGAATGCATTGACGGCTAGAGGGACGCATTGATGGGCATAAAATCATCTCTCTCTTTCCTTTAAAATGTATCTTAGCCTGAGCAACATAGCGAGACCCCATATCTACAAAAAGTAGAAAAATTAGCTGGGCATGGTAATGTACGCCTATGGTCCCAGCTACTCAAGAGGCTGAGGCAGGAGGATCTCTTGAACCCTTGCGTTTGAGGTTGCAGTGAGCTATGATGATGCTACTGCACTCTAGTCAGGGCAACAGAGCAAGACCCTATCTCAAAAAAACAACAAACAAAAAAACCAAAAAACCCCATATCTTTATATTTTTGGATTTCAAAAATAATACATGCATATTATAAAACACTTAAAATTATAGAGCTATTTAACATTGAGAATCTAAACCTCCAGATTATTAACCACTGTTAATAATATAGAATATATTCCTCCAGATTTATTTATATGTGAATACTAATTTACATATATTTTTTAATAGAGCATATATAATTTTTTAATAGAGCTTCAAATACATGAAGGAAAAACTAACGGAACTGGAAGGAGAAATAGGTAAGTTCACCATGATAGTAGGAAACTACTACTATTCTCTCAATAATTGATAGAAAAAGTAGATAGAAAATCATTAAGGATATATAACACTGAGTAGCACTATCAACCAATTTGACCTAATTTACGTTTGTAGGACGCTCCACCCAACGACAGCAAAATACACATTTTCAACTTCACATGGATCATTCACCAAAATAGACCACATTCTGGGCCTTAAAACAAACCTTAACAAATATAAAAGAATTAAAATCATAGAAAATATAATCTATGTTCATAACAGAGTTAAATTAGAAATCAATATTAGAAATCATAACAGAAAGACATCTGGAAAATCTCTACATTTTTGGAAACTAAACAATGCACTTGTAAATAAGCCATAGACCAATGCTGAAGACATAAGTGAAATTAGAAAATATGTTGAACTGAATGAAGATGAAAACGTATCAAAATTTGTGAGATGCAATTAAACAGTGATTAGAGGAAAACAGAGCATTAAATACTTAGATTAGAAAGTAAGAGCGAGCTCAACTCAGTAATCAAAACTTCTGCTGTAAGAAACTAGAAAAAAAAGAGCAAATTAAAGCCAAAGCAGAGAGAATACAACTAATAAAGATAGAACAGAAATCAATGAAACTGAGAACAAACAATAGAGAAAATCAGTGAAACCAAAAGCCATTTCTTTGGGAAAAAATCAATAAAATTGATAAACCTTTAGTCAGACTGACCAAGAAAAAACACAAATTACAAATAATAGAAATGAGAGGACATCACTACAGACCCTAAAGTCATTAAAAGGATAACAAAGGAATAAAGGATAGGTAGCCACAAATTCAACAGATGAAATTTTAAAATTCCCTAAAAAAAAATTCCCTAAAAATCACAAACAGGACCAGGCATGGTGTTTCTCGCCCATAATCCCAGCACTTTGGGAGGCCGAGGTGGGAGGATTGCTTGAGCTCAGGAGTTCAAGACCAGCCTGGACAACAAAGCAAGACCCCATCTCTACCAAAAAAAAAATTAGCTGGGTGTGATGGTGCGCGCCTGTAGTTCCAGCTACTTGAGAGACTGAGGCAGGAGGATCACTTGGGCCTAGGAGTTGGAGATTAGAGTGAACTATGATCACGCCACTGCACTCCAGCCTGGGCAACAGAGTAAGACCCTGTCTCTGAAAACAAAAACACAAACAGCCAAGCTCACTCAAAAAGAAACAAAAAGGACTTCCAGGAGGGTGTAAGGAGGTTGGAAATCACCTCTACATCCTAACAACAAGTAAAAAGTTAACAAACTGAAAAATCAACTCTTAGATCCATCAGAGAAGTGAGGTCACAGGGCAAATTGCTGCCCCCCAAATTGGAAAGACACACAGATAGGGAGAATCACAATTTAAGGGAGCAGAAACCCACAAGCAGCAACCTCCCAGGAACCAGTGCCAGGGTAAGAAAACCTGAACTATAATTTACAAATTGCTGGGGGCTCAATGTGGACAACTCTGAAAGTTAAAAACTCCAGGGAGACCAGGTCATGGCGGGGCCCCCACACTTTTGTGAGTTTGACCTCTAGGAGCTTTACTCAGTTGACCTTTCCTTCAAATCCTGCCACCCCCTCATTCTATGTACCCTCAAATCACCACACTCTTTCCCACCCTGTGATCTGCACTTGTAGTGCCCTTTCCTTCCTCTCTGCCCCAGGTCCCTTCTCCAGACTTCTACTTACCTGTGGGGACCCAGCTCAAATAACCGCTCTCTGTGAAGCCTTCTCAATGGCTGCCAGGTGGATGTAGTTTACCCTCATACTTTCCACATTGTATTCTTTTTTTTTTTTTGAGGCAGAGTCTTGATGTGTGGCCCTGGGTAGAGTGCTGTGGCATCATCATAGCTCACTGCAACCTCAAACTCCTGGGCTCAAGGGATCCTCCTGCCTCAGCCTCCCGAATAGCTGGGACTACAGGCACATGCCATCATGCCCAGCTAATTTTTCTATTTTTTAGTAGAGATGGGGTCTTGCTCTTGCTCAGGCTGGTCTCCAACTCCTGAGCTCGAGCGATCCTCTCGCCTTGGCCTCCCAGAGTGCAAGGATTATAGGTTTACAGGTGTGAGCCACTGCCCAGGCTACACATTGTATTATTTTTAACTGTTTTCTTGTTTTTCTTTCCCACCTCCGATCCACAGCTCCTCAGGGGAGGGTTTGTAGACCCTTGTGTCAAGCACAGTCCTCAGCAGACTGTCTTCCTGTGCCTTTGGGCAGAAGGAGGCCAGCTGCCCTTTGACTGACACATATAAAGGTCAAACAGAAAGCTAGAGACAAAGTGAATTCTAGAACCTAGGTTTCCTTACTCCACTCTCTTGCACAACAGCACACCAATGTCATCACCAAGTCCTAGGCCAAAGCTGCAGGTTAGAATACTACTGTTTCAAGGTCTACAGCTGACCCAATCCAAAGTCACTACCTTTAAGGATTCTCTATAGAGCATCATTGTCCAATAGAACATTTTATGATGATGGAAGTGTTCTATACCTCTACTGTAGATAGACACATATGGCTATAGAGCTCTTGAAATGTGGCTAGTGTGACTGAGGAACAGAATCTTCAATTTTATTTAATTTTAATTAGTTTAAACTTAAATAGCCACATGTACCTGCCTACTCACTACCATATTGAACAGTACAGCCACAGAGTTTTCCAAACTTCATTCACACATCACTTTAATGATCTTTGCCACATCTGTATATCACTAATATTATTATTTACTTAATATTTTTTGCCTTAATTGACTTTTAAAATGCAAAAATATTTAAAAATAAGACTTTGTATATGAAAAGCTATTCATTTCAGTAGTTATCAGGGAAATACAAATTAAAACCACAGTGAAATTTCACTATATCCAGGCCAAAGTGGGTAAAATTAAAAGGACTGACAATATCAAGCGTTGGTGAAGATGGGGAGCACCTGGAACTCAGAGGCCATGGTGGTGGTGGGTAAACTGTTACAACCATTTTGGAACATACGTCCACCAAAAGATATGCACAAGAATGTTCAATGCGGCTTTATTCACAATAGTCAAAAACTGAAAAGAACCCAAATGTCCATTAGAAGTAGAATAGATAAATGTGGTACGTTTATACAATGGAATACTATAAAAACAGGCAAAACTGTGCTCAGAATACTGATGACATTTGGAGGAGAATATTAATCTTGAGTGAGCTTGCTAAGTGCTGGAAGTGTTCAATATTTTGATCTGGGTAGTAGTTACATGGTATATACATAAGTAACATGTATACTACGTATGTATATGTAAAAATTCATCAAGCTGTATACTTAAAATGTGTGTACTTCATGGTCTCTAAGTTATATTGCAATAAAAAAATGAGAAAATTAATAAGAGACAGTAGCCCCCTCGCCCCAAAAAGGAGTCTTTATACCACGATCTTAAATAAAAATTTAAAAACAGAACATTTCCAATACACATTAAAAATATATTAAAAATAATATAACTCTGGGCCAGGTGTGGTGGCTCACGCCTGTAATCCTAGCATTCTGGGAGGCTGAGGCTGGAGGATTGCTTGAGGTCAGGAGTTTGAGACCAACCTGAGGAAGAATGAGAACCGTCTCTACAAAAAATTTAAAAATTAGCTGGGCGTGGTGGTGCACCTGTAGTCCCAGCTACTCAGGAGGCTGAGGTGGGAGGATCACTTGAGCCCAGGAATTTGAGGTTGCAGTGAGCTATGATGACGCCACTACACTCTAGCCAGGGCGACAGAGCAAGACTGTCTCAAAAAAAAAAAAAAGCAAAACATATATATATATAAAACTCTGAAAATAATAACTGTATACCATCTAAAGTTACTCCTTGTACACCAGGAATTCAAGTACCACACTTTGGTTAATGCATTCCAGGCACTCTGGGGTTTTATACGAGCTGGGGCTTGGATGCTGGCAACCTGGGGAAGGGCTGGGGCCAAGTGGAGATTGCATAGCTAGGATTATGCTTTGTCACCAGCCTGGGCTGGGGTTATTGAATGCTGAAGCTCCGCTTCAAGGCACATGCCAGTAAACTGGAGGGGGCGGGGGGAAGACGAGTTGGGAACAGGGGCAAAGAAAAAGGGTCAAGGGCAGATTCCCTTACGCTCTGGCCTGAAGCCTGAGTCCTGGATTTCTGACCTCACCACAGACGCAACAGATGTAAAACAAGCCAATCGGTTTCCAAGTGGGAAGGGTGCCAGCCATGATTTTTGCTGCCCAGGGAATCAATAATAATCATTCTTATGATTCATGTTCATCCTGTTTTATTCCAAAGCACTTTACCGAAAAGCCCCTTGGCCCAGCCAAGAAGTTCAGGGTCAGGAGCCAGGACACCTGGACTCCAGCTCTGTGTGTGGAATATTTGGAACTTTCTTGGGGTCTCAGATTCTCCCCCTGTACCGTGGCAAGTGACATCTGTGGAGTATTTTATTTTATATTATTTATTTATTTATTCTGAGACAGAGTCTTGCTCTGTCACCCGGGCTAGAGTGCCGTGGCGTCAGCCTAGCTCACGACTACCTCAAACTCCTGCCTCAGCCTCCAGAGTAGCAGGGACTACAGGTGTGTACCACCACACCCAGCTAATTTTTTCTATTTTTAGTAGAGTTGGGGTCTCCTCCTTGCTCAGGCTGGTCTCAAACTCCTGACCTCAAGTGATCTTCCCACCTCGGCCCCCCAGAGTGCTAGGATTACAGGCGTGAGCCTCCGCTGGCCTATAGAATATTTGGCCTAAGTGGAGTAAACAGGATTGTTATTCTTTTTTTTTTTTTTTTTAAAGGAGAGCTAAGGTCTAACTACATTGCCCAGGCTGGTCTTGAACTCCTGGGCTCAAGCGATCCTCCTGCCTTGGCCTCTCAGAGAGCTGGGATTACAGGCTTGAGCCACTGTGCCCAGCCTAGGATCACAATTCTAATTTTACAGATACGGAAACTAGAACCAGGTGAGGTTAAGACATGCTCAAATACACACATTATTAAAAAGGTGGGGAAACTGGGACTTTTGATTCCAAACCCTTTGTTCTTTCCCAGTCAAAACAATAAAGTCAGCTACATGCCCAATTTCAGTGCAGTGTGAGATGGCTTGATCCTACACAAATGCCCTGTGTATGTTCCAAGCACAGACCTGGGTTTGTGGAGCTGAAACGTGTACAACCGAGGAGGGAAGGACAGCTCTTTAAGAAAGACAAAAAACATGACCATGAAATGAAGGCAGGCCCTGCAAGTAAGGGGCCTTGAAGCTTAAACTTCATTGGCATCACGATAAATCCACCTCTTCTACATGCCAGTGCCTTCTAAAAAAACCGGACACCCCTGATCTTGACAGGGTTTGCCTCCCTGTTTGTGAAACGTGGCAGGAGCGAGATGTGGAAGTCCTGGGAAAGGAATCTCACTTCTCCCAGGAGACAAGAGGAATTACAGCAGCAGCGAGGCGGCCGCGTGAGGCTGGAGAGGGCTGCGCGCCAGGGAGCTGGATGACCCAGCTGGCCGAGATGGGGGCAGTAGCAGTTTTGGTGTGGGAGACTGGCTGCCTGGGAGCCAGGAGGAGCAATGGCGCTGCCCGGGAAGCGGTGGCCCAGACCATAGGCTGGCCTGTTGAAAGCAGGCGTCCTTCAGACTGTCTTCTGGCTCCCTGCGTCCTGTCCTAACCTTTTCTCTGAGAAGGGGAGGCAAAGACAGACACCACAGCCGGGGCAGTTGGAGGGTAGATGGTCGTCTTCGCCCAGGCCTTTCCATCCCCGGCACGCAGGATAGTGGACTGGGGGAGGCCTAGCAGGAGGCTGCCCCGCTGCAGCTCCAGCGGGGAGGCCGGGGTGCCGGGCTCCCCTCGCGGCTCCCCGCCGCCGCCGGGGGGCAGCGCCCGCGGCCTGCTTTCCCAGGGCTGGCCAAGCCTTTTTGACAAGCTGGTTGCGTGGCGGGGATTGGCTGGTCCGGGCGTGACGCCGGTAACAACAAAGGTGGAGTTGGAAGAAATTAGATTAAAGGAGAGGGGAAAAAAAAAAAATTAAAGGGGGAGCTGGCAGGGGACAGGAGGTAGAGACCGAGGGGGAGATGTGCCAAGCGCGGTCTCCGGGTTCTGACTCCCACCCTCCAAGCTTCTTCCCGAAAACCCACCGGGATTTTGCTCTTTATCCCCACCCCAGCCCAGTTACCGAAGCCGGGGCAGGAGGGATGGCTGCCGCTTCTTGGAAAATCCCCCCAACTCCCACCTTGACACCCCTCACTACGACCCAGGGGGAGAACTTTTTGCTCGGACTCCTCGGATCCTAAACCCGGCGAAGGTGTGGGGCTTTGAGAACGACGATGAGGCTTGCTTTAAAACCCGGAAGGCCCTCGCGGGGCACGAAGATCGGACGAGGCGGGGTGCTCCCCCGGTTTTCCGATGTGTTGCAAATCTAAGAGCTCCTTTCTTGGCATTTTTTTGGTAACTCCCCCCCCCCCTTGGCTTCAGGGTTGCAAAAGCAAAGAGCAATAAAAAAAAAAAAACCGCGCACACACTCAGACACACACCAGTGGCGACAGGGGAGAGTTGGAAAGACGCAGGAGAGAAGCAGGAGGCAGGAGGCAGCGGGGATGGAGCAATGGGAGCGGGAAGCAGTCAGGTTCCCTCGCAAATCCCCCTCCGGCCTCAGGCCGCCTCGCCGGCCCCGGCAGGGGAGCGAGGAGCCGGGCGAGCAGATGGAGGAGTGGAGCTCGTTCTAGACAGCGGGCTTGGCCGGAGAATGGAGGAGCCACCAAGCGACCGGCTGATTGGAAGAGAAACGCAGAGCGATGGAGGCGGGGGTAGGAGGACGATTTCTCTGCGGGGACTGGCGGCGGCGTACACGCCCGGGTCGGGCGCTGCAGAGCTTGGCTGGCTTTCAACCCGCGCTCGCCGGCTCCAGCCCCGCGCACCCCCACCCCCAGCCCTCCCGGCGGCTCCGCAGGTGAGTGCAAGCTGGGGGCAGAAAGACCCAAAAGTCTCAACACGCCCGCCCTGTTATAAAAAAAAAAAAAAAGGAAGAAAAGCATTTTCTTTTTTAATTTTCGTGCAGCCCCTAGAGCGGTGGGAGGGAAGGGGTGAGGCTGAGCCGCCCGGAGGAGGCGGAGGGGCCAGGCGAGGCCGGGGTGGCCCGGGAGGCGGCAGCGCCGAGGCGGCTCTGACGGGCGAGCGCTCGGAGCGGCGCTGCGCTGCGCCGAGGCGGGCGGGCGGAGCGGGGCGGGCGGAGCGCGGCGCGTGGGGCTCGCCATTAGCCGTCGCTCCGCTTCGCCATCTCGGGCTTTGTCTGGCGACTCGCTGCCCCGACGTCGGCTGCGGCTCGGCTCTTCGGCCCGCTGCGCCCCCAGGTGCCCCCGGCCTGCGCTCCCATCCACACGCTCGGTAAGTGAGCCCCGGCGCCGCAGATTTCGGGGGAGAGGGGTTGCTACGAGAGGCGGCTGCGTGGATCTCCATGCGCCCGGGCAGGCCTGGGGAGCCATGCCGGGCTGGATTGAACCGGCTGCCAGAACGGCTCCTCCGCCGGAGCCCGTCGCCCCCTCGCCGTTTCCGGGGTGTAAGGAGCAAAGGGGATTTTTTTTGGGGGGGGGCAGAGGTGATTTTTTTTTTTTTGAAGTTTCGTGTGTGCCGTTCGGCGGCGAGGGGACCGCGAGGTAGGCGCTGAAGCCTGGCGCCGCGATCGGATGCGTGCGCCCCAAGCTCGTGGCTACGCTCCGGGGGATGAGGGTGGGCACGGACCGCCCGCTCCGGGAGGCGGGTGAGAGCTGGCCTGGAAGCCCGAGTCTGGGCTGGGAGGACCTGGGGGAGAGCTCCGGAGTTGGGCTGCGAGCAACCCCCGAGCCTCCTCGGCCGCCGGGGGGCCCTTCGGGCACTCTCTCCGCGGCCGCACCTCTGCCCTCTCTCCCGCACCGGCGGAGCCTGCTAGTTCCCCCGCGGGTCTGGCGAGGTCGCTCTCGGCGCCCGCCCGCCTCGGCTCCGAGCCCCGCCGCCATCCGGGCGGCTGCGTGTCTCCCTGCCCCGGCCCCCCCTCCCCGGCGGCAGCAGCAGCAGCAGCAGCCGCCGCCGCCACCACCACCAGCACCACCACCCCCCTCCCCTCCTTCCTTCCCTCCGCCTCGGCCGCCCGGGTCCCCCCAGCTCCCGCCCCTCCTCCCAGCTGCCCCCCGCGGAGCCCGCCCGGGCAGGCTGTGGGAGGGAGCGGAGCCGGCGAGGCGGGCGGGCTGGCGCTCGCTCCCCGGGGGTCGGTGTGCGCTCTACGGGGAAGGACGCGCTCGCTGCCCCGCTTCTCCCGCCCCCCCTCCCGCTCCTCCTCCTCCCTTCTCCCTCCTCCTCCCCGCTCCGGCGGCTGAGGCTGCGGCGGCGGCGGGGGGTGTGCGAGCTGAGGCCGGGGCCGGCGGCGGGCGGGCTGCCTGCAGGCGGAGGGCGCTGTGCTTTGTGCTTTTCGCCGCGAGGAGCAGCAGGCAGCAGCCACAGCCGCCGCCGCCGCCACAGCAGCAGCAGCCGCCGCCCCAGCGCCGCCGCCTCGCCCGGAGGAGGAGCCGCTGCCGCCGCGGGAGGGAGCTGCGGCTGTGCCCGGCCGAGCGGGGGAGGGCTCCGCCGCTCAGAGCCGGGGAGGGAGCCGCCGGAGCGGGAAGCCCGGAGGCCGCGCTGCGCCGGGTAACCGAGGCGGCTGAGGACGCGCGCTGGGGTCGGGGCCGGAAGGCAGGGAGCCAACAGCGGGTGCGGTGGACGCCCGGCGGGGGACCCGGGACGACCTCCGAGCAGGGGACTGGGCGCGAACAGACCAGGGCACTGGGGAGGACGCCGAGAGCCGGGGGAGTGGAGGGCAGGAAGCGAGGCCCGAGCCGAGCCTGAGCCGCGGGCTGAGAAGCCCGCGCTTCTCCGAGCCGGCAGGCGCAGTTCTCGCCGGCCGCCGGAGGGGGCGGCGGGGCCGGTGAGCGCTGCGCCCCCGCCTCCCGGCCGCCGTCCTCCCGCCCTCTCCTTGGCTCGGCTCCCCGGAGGCCGGGGCGGGGGCGCCGGCGGGGCTGGGCCGCAGGCTCGGGGGAGGAGGCGGCGGTTCCCGCCGCGGTCGCGCCTCTGCGCCGGGCTCCTCTGTGCGCGTCGGGGTGGCTGGGCGGTGGCGGCGCCTCTGACCAGGGTGGGTGGCTCGGGGGCGGGGGGCAGGCTAGGCCGCTTCTCTTCGGCTGCTCGCCCGCCTGGGCGGGCGGGGACGGCGGTGGGAACCCGGGAGGGGGGAGCGGCGGGAATCCGGATCCGGTCCCCGGGGGCGGTGCGGCCGCTGCGCTCCGGGGCTGGCGGCGGCTGCGCTGCGTCCGGGTCCCCGCCGGGTTGCGGAGGCGGGGGGAACCGGCCGGGGGGAGGCGGGAGGAGGAGACTGGGGCGCGTGCCCGCTTCCGTGGCCGCGCGCGCCCTTTACCCGCCCTTCCTCCTCCCCCGCCCTCCAGCCTGGGGCCTCCCCGGGGCGGGCGCTCCGAGGAGGAGGAGATTTTTTTTTTTTGGCCGGGGTGGGGGAAGGAGGGCGGAGGGCGGGTGCTCGCTGCACGCGGGAGCTGGGAGCAGTCTCTCGCGTGGGCAGGGGAGGGCGCACGCGGCAGAGCCGGGCTGCGGGGGCTGGCGGAGGGGGTTAGGAAGGAGAGCGCACTCCCGAACCCACCGACCCATTAAGTCTAATAGGGTCTTGACTGGGTCTCTCGAAGAGTGTGGACCTGCGCCCCCCCTCCCCTTTGGGAGGGGGGGAGGGATAGAAAGTCCCTCACTTTCTCAGCCTGCCTGAGTGGGGACTGGTATGTCTTTTAAAGGGTGAGGTGGCTTTGACCCCGGGTTGCCCGGCCAGCACGACCGAGGAGGTGGCTGGACAGCTGGAGGATGAACGGAGAAGCCGACTGCCCAACAGACCTGGAAATGGCCGCCCCCAAAGGCCAAGGTAGGAGCCCCCACCTCCAGCTGCCTTAAACTTAAATTCTCTTTCCCACGTGGCTGTCTGCAGGGCTCACTCCCCTTCTAAAGGGTTTCTCCAGTCTGCATTCTGTGAACTGGGGAGAGAAGGTGTCTGGAGTGTTTATGAGTCAAGCATCCCTCACACTTGGAGTTTGGCTAAATCCAAATTATTTGGCGTGGAACCACTCCCCTCCCCTCCATGTTAGAGCGGGGTGAAGGGAGCTTGTGCAGGCCTTCCTTCTGGGGTTCCCAGTCAGCCTGAAGTGTGTCCCAGCCCAGCGTGCTGGAATGGGAGGAAGGAGGAGGAGGGGAGTTGGGAAGGCTTCTCAGGCTTTTGATTGTTATTAAGATGACAAGGTTTTTGTAGAGGATGGTGGAATGAAAGGGTGTTGTGGTGGTTTGAGGCCCCAAGGCATGGGATGTGTATACTAGACCCCTACCTCATCCAGCAGGGATCCAGTCTGTGTGGGGGTGGAGTGTAGGATGAAGCCGAGCATCTGGCAATGCTTGTGGCACATTGAGGGGAGAGGGGATTATGGGACCATGTGACCTGCTGTGCAGAAACCCTGGCCCAGGTTACCAGATGCAAATGAATATGAAGAGCCCTTTTGACTTCTGGCCATGGATAGCTATTCTCCCAGCTCACCTTCCAGGGGAGCCTCTCTCCAGAGGCCTGGAGCTCTCAGGGGCCGCATTTCAGTGGCTGAAAATAGCCAGTCCAGACCCCCTTTTTCACCTCTCTGAGGAGGTGGACTGAGAAGACAACTTGGAATTCCAGAGGTTCTCCCTGGAGCAGGGCCCTGAGTATCTTTGCCCACCTGCCTGCCTGGCCTCAGAGCTGCCCTGTATGGTTCTTCCATTTCCGTCCCCTTTTTCTTATATGCCAGAAATTCTCCTTTGGCCTACCTTGAGGGGCTGGGAAAGGGAGATATCTCTAATATTGGTTTCCAGCTGTGCTTTCCTTACTGCCCACACGCTATCCTCAGTCCTTGCATGTTTAGAGTATCCACTTAGAACTTAGACTTGAACTTGGCAACACATTTAGATTTGCCTCCCTGCTTCCCTCCCTCTCTGATAAGCTAGCTGCTTTCACACAGGCCCCAAATCACTGTACCTTCATTTCCACCACCCTTCCCCTTTCCCTATAGTATGTAGCAGCCTGTGGCAGCCTGGCATGTTAGAAATGATAGTAGCTTTGAAGTAAGGCAGACCTGGGTTTGAGCCTGGCTTTCTAGGTATGACACTGTCTGGACTGGAGTCCCAGTATGGCCACAGTTTCCTTAGCACTTGGCCATGTCTTGTCTATGCCTTCAGATGGGAAGAAACCAGGGGTTGGGATGTTCTGGGAGGAAACATTGAGCACTCAAGGACTGGGGGGCAGATGGGAGGGTAGCATGGGCCAGGCATGATGGCCTCTTACCCCTCTCCAGACCGCTGGTCCCAGGAAGACATGCTGACTTTGCTGGAATGCATGAAGAACAACCTTCCATCCAATGACAGCTCCAAGTTCAAAACCACTGAATCACATATGGACTGGGAAAAAGTAGCATTTAAAGATTTTTCTGGAGACATGTGCAAGCTCAAATGGGTGGAAATTTCTAATGAGGTAACTGATCCCCCCTTCCCTCACACACACATCTATGCATACCCATACCATGACCTTCCTGGTAGGGGAAGTGAAACGAGCGTGTAAACAGGAAAGCAAAAGACTAAGAGAGGTGTTTGCCTGCTAGCTCTCTACCTGCCCTTGTATATTTTGGGAGGTGGCACAGTTAACAACCCTGGCCACCAGAACTGAGTTCTCAGTTCTGCTACTTTCCATCTGGGTGGCTTGAGTACTTACCATCTTGGAGCTTCTGTTGCCCAAGCTGTTCTGGGATTGAATGAGTGCTGGCATGGACAACCACATTGAGGTCAGGCAGTCACCTTGTTGCTGTCCTTTGGTGTGTACTGGCTGCCTTGGGCTCTGCAGTAGGCACGCTCCAGTGCCTGGGCGCTGGGCTGCCTGCATTGTATGGTTCTTGGCCTCTGCTTTCCCCCTTTGGTAAATTCATTCTAGTGGAGAATAGAGGAGACCCGTTGGAAAATGGGGTTATGCTTCTGTGTGGCATTTCCCTCTTCCCAACTTCCCCTTCCACTTCCACTTTTTCCTCCAGGTGAGGAAGTTCCGTACATTGACAGAATTGATCCTTGATGCTCAGGAACATGTTAAAAATCCTTACAAAGGCAAAAAACTCAAGGTGAGTTACCAGGAGAAGGCGTATAATGGGTAGGGAAAGAATGGTCCAAAGAATGGATGGTGTCTGACCTCCATTGTGTCCTTGTCCCTCTTTCCAGAAACACCCAGACTTCCCAAAGAAGCCCTTGACCCCTTATTTCCGCTTCTTCATGGAGAAGCGGGCCAAGTACGCAAAACTCCACCCTGAGATGAGCAACCTGGACCTGACCAAGATTCTGTCCAAGAAATACAAGGAGCTTCCGGAGAAGAAGAAGGTGGGGGGAGGGGGGCTTATCTGGAAGAGGGGAAGGCGGGGAACAGCTGGTGTGGTATAGGTCAGTTGAGGGGTAGCCTCAGACAGAGGGACTTGGCTTCAGGGCCATGGGTGAGTCAGCACAGCAGAACAGGATCTTGGGCAGCCACACCTGATTGCCTCCTCCCAGGCCCACACAGTCAGGCACAGGCACCATCACAGATGGAAATGAGACCAACCTTTTCCCCCACAGGCAACCCATAGCGTTCTGTTTCCTATAGCTCTTCTCCCCTACTTGCGTCTTCAAACTGCCTGCACAGCAATTCTTCACTCTGTGACATTTCCATCATGGTCTCATTTGATATTTGCAATATCCTCATTAAGGTAACCTCAGGAAAAAGGGTTATCCTGATTTTGTGAGCAAGGAACTGAGGTGCAGGAGGGTTAAGTGTCCCAGGTCATACAACTAATGATGCTAGAGCAGGACTTGGACTCAGCGCCCTGGACTCCCAGTCAGTACTCTTCTCCCTGCCATGTCCACATGTTAAATGGGCTTCCTTCCCCACACACACGTTCACCCAAGGACACATGTCCCTCCTGGCCTCATGCTGTCCCCTGCAGAGGTGGAGCACTGTCCCGGACCATCAGAGGGCGTTAACTTTGGGCAGAGATTGCCCAAGCCTCCCAGGCAGGGATGGACACAGCCACGCACAGATTTCAGGACTCCTTCCCAGAGACAGGCAGGAAAACACTGGAGGAGACTGCAGATGAGACAGGAATGAGATGGGCTAATGAGGGAGATCAACACAGAGGAGATGTTGGATGGTGAGACGGAGCCAGGGATAGATGTTGGTGAAAGGCAGCGGGAGAGACAAAAAACATATCTGCTTGGAGAGGAATCAAAGTTTTACACAGCCAGCTCTCAAAAGGTGGCACCGGCCACCACACTGTGAGTAGCCCTTTTTCCTGGTTGGAATACCCTGGCTGCAGACTCACATGTCCTTGGTGCTGTACCCGAAAAAGGAGCCAGCTTGCTTGGGTAAAACCAGCTGTCTGCACAACCGCTGCCCATGCCAAGCAGGGGAATGAATTGCTGGAGCTGTTTTGACCCCATGGATGAGGGTGGACAGTTGACTGTACACACAACACTCAAACACTCACGGGATGGGAGGGAGAGGCCAAGAGGCAAAGGGTCTGAGAACCAGAGAAGGCCAGAAGAAACTGGTAGAGTGGACACAGTGCTGGCCTGGGGGGACACAAGACTTGGGCCTGTTCTGACTCTATCATTGAATCGGTGTGTATGGGGCCTTTGGTAAGTCACTTCAGTTCTCTAGGCCTAGTCTTTGTGTGAGTGCGGAGGGTGAGCCAGATCTGTGTGACTGTAAAAACTGTTTTATCTGAGGGGGCTGAGAGTGAGGCCGAGGAGGCTGGGCTCTGCTCCTGGCTTTCTGCGGGAACCACAGGGGAAAGTGGAACTGCCTCTCTGTGCCTAGTGCCTCTTCTGTGATGGGCAGGGGTTGGGCTTAGTCGCCATGAGCCCCTGGTGCCTTCCAGTGCCACTCTTGTGAACCTCCAAGGGAAAAAGAAGATACTGAGTGGGAACCAGGACAGGAGGTGGATGAGGAAGGGGAAGAGACTGGAAAGGAGCATGAGAGGAAGGATATAGAGAGGTAGGAAAGATGCAGGAGGGAGTCAGGTGGGGATGGGAAGGGAGGGTGAGGCTGATAGAACAGGGCCTGGAGAAGGGAAGGGAAGCCAGGTGGCAGAAGAGGATGAGTGGACTGAGGGAAGGAGGGCTGCAGGAGCCTGGAGGAGGGGATTGAAGGCAGGGAAGAAGGTGATGGTGTCAGAACTGGGAAGGGCAGCTGGAGATCCAGAAATTAAGGAGATGGGATGCCATTTCCATTGTAAGACTACACTCAGAGTTCCCCTTAACAGTCTCCCTCATGCCTTGGAAGCAGGACTTGGGCTGCCCCTGCCCTGTGGGCCACCTCCGAGGGGGGGGGCAGCCCAATATCAGCTGCCATGGACAATGGGAAGAGGGAGCAACAGGAACAAAGCTACCCCTGACTCCTCAGTGTGGGAGTCCCAGCCCTGACACTGCCCACTGTGTGACTGTGGATAATGCCATGTCCCCCTTCCGGGACTCTTCCTCATAAAAGGAGAGAATGGGACGTGGGATTGAGTGTCTGGGAGACCCCTGTGGCTCGCCCTGTCTGGTTATAAGCCAACAGATGTGGTCTGTGGCCCCATCCCACTGGAAGGCAGGCTGCCATCCCTCACTCCCTGGCATCACAGAGTGGGTTGAAAGAGCTGGTGTGCAGGGCTCCGGGTAGCTTCTGTAGCTCAGGCTGAGGTAGGCCTTGGGCCTGGGTGACCCCATCCCCTCCTTCCCCCAGATGAAATATATTCAGGACTTCCAGAGGGAGAAACAGGAGTTCGAGCGAAACCTGGCCCGATTCAGGTAAGGCAGTGGAGCCCAGAGGAGGGACACGGGGTGCTGGGTGTGGCAGGATAGGCTAACCCTGGCCAGAGCCTGGAGCTTGCCAGCCATGGGCCATGGAAGATGTATGGGCCACATGTGGACTCCAGTATGTCATGCTTAGGGCCAGGGGCAGGCAGGGAGGCTGGGGGTTGGGGGAGGGCAGCTAGCTTGGGTTTGCTCTGGCAGCGTCCCCTGCTGATTCTTGCTCCCCGTGCCCTGGCTAGAGAGGATCACCCCGACCTAATTCAGAATGCCAAGAAGTCGGACATCCCCGAGAAACCCAAAACCCCCCAGCAGCTGTGGTACACTCATGAGAAGAAGGTGTATCTCAAAGTGCGGCCAGATGTGAGTGTCTGGCCAAGGTTGGGGGCGGAGGGCGCACGGTGGTGGCAAGGGGGGAGCCGCGCCAGGTTGGCCGGGCACGGTGCAGGGGAGCAGGAGAGGAGGCCCCTCCCCAGGGGTGGGCTGCATGGACAGGGCCTGGGCCAGCTGGCGTGCGAGCGTGTGTGTGCGTGCGTGTATGAGCCTGTCCCCTTGCACCCAGGCGGTATCCCCGCCTCTCCGCCTTCCCCTCCTGGCCTGTGGGGGACACTGGTGTGACCTCCTGTGGCCTGAGGGGGCGGGGGCCTCTGTGCCCCCCTCCCCCCTCCCCCTGCCCCTGGCTGCCTGTGTGTGTCTGACGGCTTTTGGTTTGCAGGCCACTACGAAGGAGGTGAAGGACTCCCTGGGGAAGCAGTGGTCTCAGCTCTCGGACAAAAAGAGGCTGAAATGGATTCATAAGGCCCTGGAGCAGCGGAAGGAGTACGAGGTTAGGCTTCCGCTGCGCTCCTCCCCATCCGGCTCTTCACGAGCCTCTGCCCTCTGACTCCGTGGCCACCGCGCTCTGCAGGAGGCATCACACGCCCCATACCTCCATCGGGGGAGGGGCCTTCTGGGCCCCTCACCTCTGCCCCTACCTTCCCCACTCCCACCCCCATGAGATCTCAGGCTAGGGCAGGGCAGGGCATCATGTCTCGTGTGGATGACACACGGCCACCCCCAGCTTTGCTCCCTGCCCCCCCTCCCCAGCGGCTCTCCCCCTGCCCCTTCCCTGGCTAATCCCACACCCCGTTGCCCTCCACCCCCACCTCACTCTGCAGGAGATAATGCGGGACTATATCCAGAAGCACCCTGAGCTGAACATCAGCGAGGAGGGCATCACCAAGTCCACCCTCACCAAGGCTGAACGCCAACTCAAGGACAAGTTTGACGGGCGACCCACCAAGCCACCTCCGTGAGCGCTGCCCTGGGGTGGGTGGGCAAGTGGGCAGCTAGGGAGGTGGGCCAAGCTCTGCAGGTGAGGAGGCCCACTGCCCTGCTTGCTCATGGGCTGCACCTCCCTTCCTGCCGGCTGTGATAGGAACAGCTACTCGCTGTACTGCGCAGAGCTCATGGCCAACATGAAGGACGTGCCCAGCACGGAGCGCATGGTGCTGTGCAGCCAGCAGTGGAAGCTGCTCTCCCAGAAGGAGAAGGACGCCTACCATAAGAAGTGTGACCAGGTGAGCTGTGGCAGAGTCCACCCCCTTTGGACCTGCCTTGGGTGTATGAATCACGAGGTCTGACCCCAGCTACGGTCAGCCAGTCATTGGTGGCATATGTGCCTTGGGCACCTGGTTCCAACTCAGTGTTGGGCTGGGCTTAGCCTTTGGGCCTGCCACGGCAGACAGCCCAGACCTCATGCTTACCATCTGTGGAGGCAGCCACAGCTGCACCCAGGCTCTGGAGGTCTGCTGAGGTTACTGGCCTCCGAGTACTGCAGCGTCTCTGCTGAGGCTGTCCCCAGACTGACCCTGACTCCTCTCACTTTCCAGAAAAAGAAAGATTACGAGGTGGAACTGCTCCGTTTTCTCGAGGTGAGTGTTCCTCCGGTGGGGCAGTGGGCAGAGAGGACTGGAGCTTGGCAGGCAAAGCCCTTAAGAGCCCCTGAGGGGGCAGGATGCAGCCCGGCAGCCAGGCGTGCAGCCCGTGCTCCTCTCCCCTGACCAGAGCCTGCCTGAGGAGGAGCAGCAGCGGGTCCTGGGGGAGGAGAAGATGCTGAACATCAACAAGAAGCAAGCCACCAGCCCGGCCTCCAAGAAGCCAGCCCAGGAAGGGGGCAAGGTGGGCAGGGGGCTCGGCGCACAGGTGGGGGTGGGGAAGGCGGGGCTCCCCGGCCACCCCTGTGGACCCCGACCCTCTCTGCCCCTGACAGGGCGGCTCCGAGAAGCCTAAGCGGCCCGTGTCGGCCATGTTCATCTTCTCCGAGGAGAAGCGGCGGCAGCTGCAGGAGGAGCGGCCTGAGCTCTCGGAGAGCGAGCTGACCCGCCTGCTGGCCCGAATGTGGAACGACTTGTCTGAAAAGAAGAAGGTCAGGCTTGCCTTGAGCCCCCGGGGGCTGCCGGGGCCACTTCCTCCCCACGTCCCCACGGGGCTGGCCCCGCGCCCCACCCCTGCCCTGGGTGCCCACGCGGTGCCTGGGCTCAGATGGTGGGGCTGGGAGCCCAGCCAGCAGGAAGGCGGGAAGCTGTCAGCTGAGGGCTGCTGGCTCCCTGGGGAGCAGGGCCCCTGGGCGGGAGACATCTGCACCAGCCCACGCTGCCAGGCCCCACCCTTCCAGCGGGGAGCCCGGGCGGCTGGACGGGGCGCGCGCGCCCCCTGGGGGCGGCCGGGAGGCTGACGCCGGGCCATTCCGCAGGCCAAGTACAAGGCCCGGGAGGCGGCGCTGAAGGCGCAGTCCGAGAGGAAGCCCGGCGGGGAGCGGGAGGAACGCGGCAAGCTGCCCGAGTCGCCCAAGAGAGCCGAGGAGATCTGGCAGCAGAGCGTCATCGGCGACTACCTGGCCCGCTTCAAGGTGGCAGGGCGTGGGAAAGGGGTCGTAACTGCACCTTCCAGCCCCGGGTGACCCCTCCCTCAGCTGATACCCGTCTCTTCCCAGAACGACCGGGTGAAAGCTTTGAAAGCCATGGAGATGACCTGGAATAACATGGAGAAGAAGGAAAAACTAATGTGGATTAAGAAGGCAGCTGAAGACCAAAAGCGATATGAGGTGGGAAGGTGGCTGGGGCCACCCACTCCACTCAAAACTTGCAGGTTCCCTTTTGGGTGGGCAGCTCTCCTCACTGTGTGGGGCTCGGAGCTAGCAGTCCCAGCCTTGGTTGTGTGACCCTGAGCAAGTCTCCTAACTTCCTTCTCTGAGCCTCAGTGTCTCATCAGTAAGATGGGGGTGACATTAGTGCAGTTACGAAAGCGTTTTAAATTGCAAGACCTCCAGCCTGAGCACCATAGCGAGACCCCGTCTCTACAAAAAATAAAAAATTAGCTGGATGTGGTGGCGCATGCCTGTAGTCTCACTACTCCGGAGGTGGAGGCAGAGGCAGAGGCAGGAATTTGAGGTTGCAGTGAGCTAACACCATTGCACTCCAGCCCAGGCGACAGAGCAAGGCTCTGTTTCAAAAAAAAAAACCACACAGGGCCTGACACAGATGTCAGTTGTTAGGAGGTTGCTCCCTGGCTGTGCCTCAGTTTCCCCTCCCTGTCACAGAAAAGCAGAGCCAGTTAAGGCACTGGTGGCATGGGGCAAGAGGCAGCAGTATTTCAAAGGGGGCGGGGGGATAAGTGTAACCTCTCTTGGTTTCCCCACAGAGAGAACTGAGTGAGATGCGGGCACCTCCAGCTGCTACAAACTCTTCCAAGAAGATGAAGTTCCAGGGAGAACCCAAGAAGCCTCCCATGTGAGCCTGGGAGCTGGAGCCTGCCCTGGGAGTGGGGGTGTCAGGGCTGGAGGGCTGCTCTGTTGGGGTCCTGACCCTCCCTGTACCACCCCCACCTCCCAGGAATGGTTACCAGAAGTTCTCCCAGGAGCTGCTATCCAACGGGGAGCTGAATCACCTGCCGCTGAAGGAGCGCATGGTGGAAATTGGCAGCCGCTGGCAGCGCATCTCCCAGAGCCAGAAGGAGCACTACAAAAAGCTGGCGGAGGAGCAGCAAAAGCAGTACAAGGTGCATCTGGACCTCTGGGTCAAGGTGAGAGGGCAAGGGACCCTTGGAAGGAAGAGGGAGGCATTGTCCTGACTGGTCCTCATTTGTGATTTCATTCAGTGCCTCAACAGTCCTATAGGGTAACAGTTATTGTCACCCTTTTAAAGATAAGGAAATCAAGGCTCAGAGAAGTTAAGTAACTTGCCCAAGGTCACAGAGTAAGAAGGAAAACCCAAATCAGACTGCCTTTTCCTCCCTCCAGCTGGGACCAGGGAACCTCTCCTGGACTCTGGCTTGAATCCCGGCCTGTGAGCATCCTCTCTGTGCCTTGGCTGAGCAGTCAGATCTGTAAAGTGGGGAAAATCACCTGTGTCCTCCCCATCCACCCAGGCAGGTTGGCCAAGGACCCAGGGAGATAGCGGGGATTAGGTGTTTGAGAACTTTGGCAAACCTCACACTGCTTTATCAGTGCTCGAGGGCTTGGTGTTGGAGTAGGGTTGGTGATGCCAGGCTATGTGAATCATCACAGGGGGACTTCTCTGAGGTGAGGAAGGCCCTAACTGGAGCCTCCATTTGGTTAGAGCAACAGGAGGAACATGAAAACCAACAGTCTTGGTACAGGATTGGTTAAAGAAGGATTTAGGGCATCAGAAGCAGAAATACTGGAGCTGTGTTCTCAGATCCCAGGGGTTCTCTGCAGAGACTCAAAATCTGGGGGAGCCTGGGAGGGGTAAAGATGGGGTGATGATGTGTCCACGCTCAGCTCGCTGCCCAGCACTGGGTCAGCAGGCTCAGTTGGCAGCATTCTGGGTAGCATTCCAACCCTCACCTCCTCCTCTGTCTCCCCCAGAGTCTGTCTCCCCAGGACCGTGCAGCATACAAAGAGTACATCTCCAATGTGAGTCCGGGAGCAGGGCAGCACTGGGATGGGGGTCTCGGGGGTCTAGGATGTCTAGGACTCATGGCTGCCCCCTTTCTGTCCCATCCTATCCTGCAGAAACGTAAGAGTATGACCAAGCTGCGGGGCCCGAACCCCAAGTCCAGCCGGACTACCCTGCAGTCCAAGTCGGTAAGGAGCCCCTCCCAGACGGAGGGATGGGGGGTAGGTGCCTAGAGTGGCAGGACAGACCACTGATGTGCCTCCGGCCCTCCAAGGAGTCTGAGGAGGAGGATGAAGAGGATGAGGACGATGAAGATGAGGATGAAGAAGAGGAAGATGATGAGAATGGGGACTCCTCTGAGGATGGCGGGGACTCTTCCGAGTCTAGCAGTGAGGATGAGAGCGAGGACGGAGACGAGGTGGGGCAGACAGGGCATGCTGGGAGGGGAGGGTTCGGTCTTGCAAGGAGGGCCACCTGGTGACCGCACGTCCTTTCTCACTCGCACCCCCCAGAATGAGGAGGATGACGAGGATGAGGATGATGACGAGGACGATGATGAGGATGAAGACAACGAGTCCGAGGGCAGCAGCTCCAGCTCCTCCTCTTCAGGGGACTCCTCAGACTCTGACTCCAACTGAGGCTCAGCCCACCCAGGGCAACCAGGGAGAGCCCAGGAGCTCCCCTCCCCAACTGACCACCTTTGTTTCTCCCCCATGTTCTGTCCCCTGCCCCCTGGCCTCCCCCACTTTCTTTCTTTCTTTTTTTTTTTTTTTTTTAAAAACAAAATACGGTGGGGGTAGGGGGCTGGAAGAGCCCAGGCCAGGACTCTGCAGCCTCAACAGACATCAGCCCTGGGGGGGTCCTCCAGGGAGAGCAACCATCAGACTGAGCCAGCACTGGACCGGCCCGGCCCACCCCACCCACTTCTGCACTTGCGGTTCCGGCATGGACAATGGACCGAGGAGTGGGGGTGGGGGGTCCCAAAGAGTTCAGTGAGGCCCTCCACACCTGCAGCCCAACCCAAGGTGGGGTGGAAGCTTGGGGAAGACCCCTTCCTTCCCAGAGGGGCTTGCCGCCTGGACCCCTGCATTGGAACTGGAGGCAGGGAACATGTGGGAAGAGGAGGGCAGGTGCCTTTGAGAAAACAGGCACTGCCCCGATGGCCCTCTCCCCTGCCCCCTGCAGGAAGGAGCTGCCTGGACCCACGCATGGGGGAGGGGGCAGAAGTGTTTTTTATATATGTGTATATATTTTTTTTTTAAGCTCTGAGCTGTCAACGAGACGTTTCCTACCGATCTCGGCTGCCGTCTCTGTTGTCATTTCTGGGAGAGGGAGGGTTTAGGGGGTAGGTTTGGGACTTTTTAAAAATGGTCTTGATGTGTGTGGAAGAGAGAGAGAGAAAAGAATGTGTGTATGTGTGTGAGTGTGTGTGTGTGTCCTGTACATAGCATGGGTGCACCTGTGGGTGTGTGCAAATGCGTGTGTGTGGAAGGGGGTCTGTCCTGGAGCCCACCTCAGTTTTTGTGAATCTGGAAAAAGGGTTTGTGAGGGCCAGGGAGATGTTGACCCTGGTGGGAACAGGCTGCGGCCGCCCCTTTCTCCACATCCTCTGCTTTGCCCAGTCTGATTCCATTTTGGGGAGTGTACTGAAGCCATTCTCTGATGCTTCCTAGACCAGTTTCCCTCTGCCAGGGTCATACGCAGCATCTGAGCTGCGCTGGTCTCTGTCATCCAGCAGGAAGGGGGGATGAGGGGGAAGATGATGTGAACCTTAAAGCTTTTATTTGGTGGAAAAGGCTTCCGTAGCTCATCTGAGGGGTCAGCCTGGCCAATGTAGGCTCAGAACCTGGGCTTCAGGAAATGTGTTGGGGGCTCTTAACACATCCCTCCTGCCTTCCCCATATCCTCCAGCTGCCCCCCATTTCCTTTGATTTCTCAGGTCTGCTCCCTCCTCCCCCAACCCCCACAGCTGGGGAAGTCTGCAAAAGCTGCTTCTGCAGCTGCGTCTCTAACCCTTCCCAGCCATCTCAAATTTTTTGGTACCCTGATTCCTTGACTCTTAATAAGCCAAGCCACCTTATCTCTGTGGACTTAATTTTTTTGTTGACTAAATTTAGGGGTTTCTTTTTGGTTTGTTTTTACAATCATGTCAGTGACCTATTTAATTGGGGCTTTGTGCTTTTCCATCTTCCCCCTCTGAATGAAAGCCAAGGACCAGGGGGAAGAGTGGGGACTCTGCTGAGGAGGCGAGCTGGTAAGGGGCCCCAGCCCTAAAGAGGCCAGTGGGTCCCTGTCCCAAAAGAAGGCAGAGATGACCTCTGCTTTGCCTTGGACTGTGGTGCTGGAGGTGGGGGGACACTCCCCACTCCCACTCCCCTTCCTTTGTCCTGATCCTGGAATTAGTTATAGGGGTTTATAGGTTCTATTTCTTCCCAAGAGCCCCTGCAAAGAACCCCATTTTCTTGTTTGAATGCCCCTGCACTGTTGTGTTTTAGTGGAATGTGTTTTCATTTAAAAACAACTTTGGGGCACTTTCTTTTTCCTGTTTTAAAAATTGAAAAATTCTTACAGTACGAACAGGGCTGTGGGGGTGGGGGTGTTGGTGCTGTAAGAGGTCACTCTGAGTGCATTTTGGCACTGGGATGGAATGGCTGGGGTGGGAGGACCCCCGTTCCCCCCCTTTTTTTTTCTAATATTTAAAGAGTGTTTTGTAGGTTTCAACAACAACCACAACTTGAATTTGTATCATGGGAGGTGGGAGGGAGTGGCTTAGAGTTGTCTGCCTAAGCTTAAGGCCAACTGTGGAAGTTTTGTTTTCCCTTTTTTTGTACAATAAAGTGAAAAACAAAGGCTTGACTGCTGTCTGGTCACTGGAATCAATGAAGGTGGGGGCAGGGGTGACCCAACGGGTTTGATGAAACCAGCTTGTTTGCCCTTTCTTTCTAAAACTGTCTTCCTTTTTCCTAAAGATTCCATAGGCAACCTACCTTCACATTGTTCTCTGCTACTGTTCTTGCACTTTCTCAATCCAGTTTGTTCACCTTGGGTTGTCAGACCACTAAGGACTCTGCAAAGTTGGAGAACAAATGCATTTTCACCCAGAGGGCATTGCCTTGGGGAACTGGATGGGATGAGCTGTCAGGGTCAAGGGCTCACCCTCAGCGTGCAAGCCCTCCTAGTGTAGGCTTGTCAAGGGGAGTCAGGTGGGGGAAGCCCCTCAACTTTCAGCCCTCAGCTCCACCCAGGGTTAGGGATGACTTTCCTAACTCCTCCCAGGCCTCTGATGGGAGGTGGGCTGGGCCAGATGACTTGCTCTCTGCCGTTAAGGAAGACAGCCTTCCCTGCACAGGCTTTGGCTGGGTTCCTGGAACCAGGAAGGGGTGAAGAAGACCCAGGTCCTGTCTGAGAGCTCTCCCTCAACACCCACCCACTCCTATTCCTGCCCAAACTTCTAAAAAGCTCTTTGCCCCTCATGATCTCCCATTTCCTTACCTCCTAGTCACCATTCCCCTGAGGCTCCTCTCTCAGGGTACCAATGTGCTCATTATGACAGCCAGTGGACACTGTCTCTTGCCTTCTTGGTCTACTTTGCTGGTGTCAGCTCTTCCTCCTTTTATCTTAGGTGTTCATGACTCTCCCCTGAACCTCCTATTATCACCCATATGCAACCATTTCCAAAGGTGCTATCTGCAGAAACCGCTCTTCCAGGCTGCAGACCTGCATAGACACTGCACATCCTCTGAGATACACTGCAGGCACCTCATACCTCAAGACGCAGAATGATCACCAGCCGCTTAGTCATTCAACCCAGAAACCAGGGTGTCAGCCTTGCCTCCTCTCTCTCACTTCCATGTTTAATTGATCACCTAGACCTCCCCATTCCATTTCCTAAACCTCTCTCAAGTCTGTCTGCTCTTCCCCCAGCTGCCACTCCCACCCAATTCAAGGCCACCACCATTGCTCACCTTCTGCAAAGACCCCCTAAAACTGGCCTTCCTGCTTTCACTCTTGCCCCTACAAGTATTCTTCACACAGCAGCAGCCAACATTGTCTTACAAACAAATCTGATTACTTCTATGCTTAAAATTCACAATGTCCAACCGTGGCCCGACAAGGCCTGGCCCCTGCAGCCCTTCTCTCATCATGTTGCACCCTCCTCTTCCCAGCCGCTCGCCATGATCCAGCCAAGTGATCTCTCTTCTGTTCCTCAAACATGCCTACCACAGGGCCTTGGCATTTGTTCTCTCTGCCCAGAATGGCTATTCCTCCAGCTCTACACATACTTGCTTTTTCATTCTTCAGGCCTCAGCTTAAATGTCACCTCACAGAGAGGCCTTTCCCAACCACCCTCTGTAGAGAGGCCTCCTCCTACATCTGTGTCTCCTTGTTTATGTATTTATTTACTTGTTTATTGCCCATCTCCCCAAGTAGAAGACACCTTACCTACTTGTTCATTACTGTAATCCCAGCACCTGTAACTGCCTGGTATACATTTGACACCCAAGAAACATTTGTTGAATGAGTGAGTAAGTATGGCCCACAAGGGCCTAGGGGATCTGCTGCCCCTGCCGGCCTCTCTGCCCCAATTCCAGCCACACCAGCTATCTATGTTTCAAACATACCACACTCTCTTCCAGGGCCTGTACATATGGTGTTCTCTCTGCCTAGTTAACTCAGGGCTCCACTTGAAAGGTCACTTCCTCTGGGGAGCCTTCCCTGACCCCCTGACAAAAAAAGCCTCCATGCTACATGTTTCTTCAGCAGCCCGGATGCCTTCGCACTCAGACTGGTTTCTTTCACATCAGGCTTTACTGGGCTGTAAGCTCCACTAGGACAAGGTCTGTGTGTCTTTCTTGCTTGTTGCTGTAACCCTAGGGCCTCACCCAGAGCCAGGACCAGCTCAGGCCCTGGTGTTTATTAACTGGTGCTAACTGTGGAGACTGGGCATGTGCCCAAAGAGGTCACCACCACAGAGCAGCCCAGGCCAAGTGCCGAACGAATAGTATAGTCCAGCTATAAAGAAGTTTGGTATGAGGATGGCCATGGGTGGGGATATGAGGAAGGATTTAGGTAAACAGGGAGGAGCCAGGAGGGTTTTCTGGGCATGTGCAAATTCCTTAGAGTAGATGTACCAGGCATATTTAGGTAAGAAACAGATCAGCATCACTGGAGTGGAGAATTCCTGAAAAGGAGGCAGAAAATAACAGGAAAGGAAGGCTGAGGCCACTCTGTGGAAGTCCTGAAGGCCTGGCTTACTTCTTTGCTCCAGATCCAAGTTCAACCACCTTTTGACAATCTCTATCAGCTCATCCCACAGTAACCCAATATATTCCAAACTGAACTTGTCATCCTCCTGCATCTTCCCATGTCCTTCTCGGAGTTCCCCATCCTGGTTAAAGGTGTTTTCAGGGCCTCACGCTCCTTTACTCACTCCATACAGCGCAATCAATAACACAAACCTACTGCTTGCGAAGTATTCTCCAGAGTCCACCTTGGAGTGATCTAAAAATGCAAGTCTGGTCAGATGATTCTCCTTGAGGACTCCTCATTGCCTGTAGGGTTAAAGCCCACAAACTTCTCAGCACCTGTATAATGTGGCCTGCTCACCTCCTGCTGCTCCACCACCCATCCCTCTGTTCCAGCCAGTTCCCAACCTAATAGACACTTCCAAAGCTCACTTTCAGGGATGTCTAATGCCTTCTTGGCCTACCTTGACCTGGTTCATCTCTCCCTACAGGAAGCCTTTCCTGACCAACTCTCTTATATCATTTGAAGCCTCCTCCTGGCCGCCCCTGAATTCTGCACCTCTCTCTCGTTTCTACCACACTTGCAATTATTATCCTACAGGTCTGTCTACCTCGGAAAACTGTGAACTTCTTGAAGAAGTCTTATTTCATCTTTGTATGCCAGCACCTGGAGCACCAGGTGTAAGAATAACAGCTAAAATTTACCAAGCACTTACACAGAGCTAAGAGTTTCACATGCACTGACTTGTTTATCATTACAACCTAATGAGATAGGCACTATCATCACACCCACCGACAACGGAAGAAAGTGAGGCACAGGGAGTTCATTCACCAAGTCCACCGATTTAAATTCAGACCTGACTCCTGGTCTTAACTACTTCAGAAAATTGCCTCAATAAATTTCTCAGGAGAAACCAGTCAAAATAAATAAATAAATGCTGAAAATTAAACAGCCAATGATGGTCCCAAAGTATGTGATTTCAGACTATCCTCCTTCAATCTTATCTCCTGAGGGGAGAAGGCTGTCACACTACCGTTCCAGGACACCAGACACAGAGTAACCGAGATGGAAGCGCCAGTCTAGGCATCTACTGTGACTGGGAAAAGGCCTTTTCCTCCAGAAGCTAAACGGGAACTGAGAGCGTGCGGACATAGGTACACTCAGGGGGGCAGCACTGACTCGGGGGAAGGGTCTGGCCAGTGCCAAGCAGGCTGTCTGAGAGATAGGGGGTCCAGCGTGGGTTCCGGAAGCAGGAAAGGCGAGCAGGTGTGGGATCTAAATTAGGATGAGGGCGGGGAGGGTGAGAAGCTGAGAAGGGCGCAGCCGGGCCTCCGCCTTCAGCCGTGGACCCTCAACTCGGGCGCTTGTTGGTTCGCAGGCCTGGAATAGGCTGAAACCCGCCCAGTAACCGGCAGAACGGAGGGGCGGACGAGCCCCTTCGGCTCCACGGGTTTTCCGCCCCGAGGTCCTAACTGCGCCCCACTTCAAGTCTGGCCTCTTCACAGAAGTGGCTGCACGCCTCGGGGTAAAAGGGGGAGCGGGGGGGGGGTGTGTGGAAGAGCAGGGAGCCCCGAGGGAAGGGCGGGGGAGCCTGGGCCGGAAGGCGTCCCAGGCTGGGCTGGAAGCCGGCGCTCTCTTTCGACGCCACCCGCTACCCCCGCCCCCGAGCCGGCCGGGACCGCACAACGTCTCCGCCCCCAGCGCACCGCGCACCTCACCTTGAACGCCGCTCCACCCACTCCCATCCTATTGGGCCTCCCGGCCCGAGACTACACGGCGATTGGCCGGACCAGTACACGAAGGCCCCGCCCATCTCTCCGCCCCCGTCCCCGTCCGCCGGTACTTTGGACGGCGGCGTGGCGCCCCTCCTCCCCTCCCGGTCCCCGCCCCCTGGAGCAAATGCTGCCGAGCTGCGGCCGCGGGGCAGATGCACGCGCTCGGGCCCTTCTAGCAGGCGCGAGCAGTCGCTGGGCGCGCGAAAGCGAAAGAAGGAAGAGGAAGGGAGGGCGAGGGCGGGGTGTTGAGGAGGGGCGGGAGGAGGAAGAGGAGGAGGTTGGAGCGCGCTCGCGCTTGGCCTCGCGCCCGCGCGGAGGGAGGGGGAGAGGGGCGCGCGCGCGCACGCTCGCGTTCTCGCTCGCTCCATCCATCCATCCTCCGGTCGCGGCACGCGCGCGCGCTCCGGGCTCGCGCCGCACCCCCCGCCCGGGAGAGGCGGGCTGGAGTGGGGGGCGGGGGGAGGGGCGCGCGGACGGCGCGCGGACTGCGCGCGGGCGGGGTGAGGTGAGGAGGAGGAGGCGGCGACGGGACGAGAAGGGAGGGGAAGGGGCCATGGCCGCCCGGTGAGGCGGCGAGGCGGGGGGGCGGCCCGACCCCCCGGCCCCGGGCCCTGGGCCCCGGGGAGAGGCGAGGACGGACCGACGGACATGGGGCTCCGGAGCAGCCGCCGCCGCCGCCGCCGCCGGAGGACGCGGCCCTAAGAGGCCGCCGGGCCCCGGCGCGGCCCCCCGGGCGGGGTGAGTACGGGACGGAGACGGGGACGGGGGAGGGGCCTGCGGGGGGCGGGGGGCGGGGCCCGAGGCGGGGCTTGGGCCCCCTCCCCCCAGGTCTGGGTCAGCGCCCCTTCCCCTCCCCCCGGGCCGACGCGGAAACGCCCGGCTTCCCCCAGCTTCCCGGCCCGGCCGGGGCCCCCTGCTCTCCCCCGTCTGGGTCCCCCTTGGGCGGGGCAGGGCCGGCCGGGGAGGGGGCGCGGGGCCTTTGTTAGGGAGCCAGGCCCCAGCCCCCGGGACAATAGAGACACCCTCCCGGACTCCTCTCCCCGGCCGGCCGGGGCTGTTGGCGGGCGAGGAAGGAGAGGGGCCGGGACGCGTCCCACTCTGCCCACTCTCTGGGGGTCGGTCTGTCCCGGACCGGCGCCGGCCTCTGGCGACTCGGCTCTCCTCCCCCCAGTCGGTATGATGCAGCAGCAGTGCCGCAGGGACGGGGGAAGAGCCGAGGCCCGGCCTCCTACCCTTCCCAGTACCCCTGGCTCATTTGTCAGTCCCCAGCCCACTCTAGGCCGGCAGCTCCTTAAACTCGAACCCCCCATTCAGAGGGGCCCTGGACTGTGGGTGCTGTTTCTGAATCCTTTGGTGGGGGTTCCTGGACTTTGGGGCTCTTGGAGAGACTTCCGGGCTGGTCCTGAGGGAGGGAGGGTGGTTATCTAAAGGAAGAACAGGTAGGGGAAGTGCCCACTCCTGGCATGCCATCCCACCAGGCTCTGTCCCCTTCTTGCTCATGGTGGCTAGAAATGCCCCTTAGCTCTAGGCTTCTGTGGGCTCTGCTCTCCTCGTGGAGTGGCAGGCTTATTTCAAAGGAAAGCAGAGTAGGGTGAAGGTTGTAGGGTCCTAGGGCCATTCCTACTTCTGGTAGCAGTACCCCCCCAAGTGGACATCCTGGCTGAAAGCAGAGGTGACTCTGAGGAGAGCCTTTAGGGAAGGGGGGGTGTATTTAGGAGTCTGTGCAGTTCTTTGCCACACCCTGTGGGTTTGCTTTGAGGCCTCAGAGTTCCTTCTCCTCCCCCTGCTGCATTGCACCATGGGTATCAAAGAGGGGTTTGAGTTTTAGGGACCTGGGGTGAGCTGCTGCCTCCTGTAGACCCAGACTCTGATTAGCAGTAGAGTCCAGGGCCTGAGCTCAGGCCTGGGAAGGACTAGGCCACCTTTAGGTTTCAGGCCCTGAAGGACCATCCAGACTTAGTGAGCCTGGGCCTTGGGGAGGGACATACCCTGATGCCAGGATATCTGGACAGCAAGGTGGCGAGTGGAGGGGGCGGTCTTTGGAGGTGCCTTGGACTCACACCAACACCCCCCCCATGTGTGCAGCCGAGTTGCCGCCCGCTGTGCTATGAGCAGTCAGAGCGCCGTCTCCACAAGAGTTTACAAATGAAAATGGAGGAAATGTCTTTGTCTGGCCTGGATAACAGCAAACTAGAGGTGAGGGCTCCCCCACGTGTGCCTCTAGTTCTTTCTCTTGATGTGTCTACGTCGCTATATCTGGCATCTACACCAAGGAGGAATTTGGGTAATCAGCCTTGTTCCTTAAAGGGAATAGCCAGCTGAAAAGGCCATTGATCCGGGAAGAAGAAAGAACACAAAGTCAAGATGGGGAAAATGGCAAAGAAAGCATGATTTTTGGCTGGGGCCAGTTGGCAGGAGATTTAGTTGGTGAGATTTGCTGTCAGTCCAGGGGGCTGTGACTCTTGTGACCATGGATGTTCTCCCCTGGGGCCCAGGCCATCGCTCAGGAGATATACGCGGACCTGGTCGAGGATTCTTGTTTGGGATTCTGCTTTGAGGTACACCGGGCTGTCAAGTGTGGCTACTTCTTCCTGGACGACACAGACCCTGATAGCATGAAGGATTTTGGTGAGCTTCAGGGTTGAAGGAGAGCAGTCTAACCCTGCCCTGGGAGTGCTTTGAGTTTCCTTCTCTGGAAACTGCACTAGATGTAGATCCTGGAGCTCCTGTGAGCCTGGAGCCCCTGGGCGGGTGGGGGGGGGGGTTGAAGAAGACATGGGAACAAGAGAGGAGGGTCCCCTGCCTGCCCTGATCGCCACGCCTCTCCTGTCCCCAGAGATCGTGGACCAGCCGGGGTTGGACATCTTTGGACAGGTTTTCAACCAGTGGAAGAGCAAGGAGTGTGTTTGCCCCAATTGCAGCCGCAGCATTGCCGCCTCCCGCTTTGCTCCACATCTGGAGAAGTGCCTGGGAATGGGTCGGAACAGCAGCCGAATCGCCAACCGCCGGTGAGGGCTTTTCCCCTTGTTGGAACCAGAGCTGCTCATCGTCTGCAGCCTGCGCCATGGTGTAGTCCTCTGGGGGCATTGGTAGGGGACAGAGGGTCGTACTTATTTCCAGATGCTCCATATACCTCTGAAGTTGGAGGCAGAGAGGGTGGCAGCTTTGACCCTTTTTCTTCCCTATCCTTGGCAGGATTGCCAATAGCAACAATATGAACAAGTCTGAGAGTGACCAAGAGGATAACGATGACATCAATGACAACGATTGGTCCTACGGCTCAGAGAAGAAAGGTGTTTGGGGATCTGGGGAAACTTGGGGGATGTTGGGATGAGGTGGGCAAGCAGGAATAGGGTATACAATGGTCACAGCTGTTGCCTTGAACAGTGTGGGGAAAGTATAGTTGTGTACTTTTCTTTAGATGCCCTTACTTTGAAAACTTAAAGTAACCCTGCTCTTTATCCTGTTGTTCCCCACAGCCAAGAAGAGAAAATCAGACAAGGTGAGAGCCGGGCAAGCATGGGGGAAATTTGGGCGAAGGACAGATACCCTCCCTTTTGGGCAGGGAGTCCTCGGGTGTCTTGACTCAAGTCTGAGGTCATTGGGGGCCTCTCTGGGTTTTGGGATGAGGGTGTCTGTGGTGGGCAGGGGGGCAACAGAGGCCTTGGGGGAGTGGGGGAGGGAATATGGGTAGACAGGCCTCTTACTGGGGAGGAAGAGTAGGAATTTGAGGATGTTTCTTTGTCAAATCTTTTTTCCTTCCCTGGGTTCTCGGCTCCCCCTTATGGTTACCCTTTCCCCAAAGCTATGGTATCTCCCATTCCAGAACCCCAATTCCCCTCGAAGATCCAAGTCTTTAAAACACAAAAATGGTAAGTGGGGCTGGAACAATGGGAATGCTTCTAGCTGTGTCTTCTGGGACTCATTGCTGGGGGGTGGAGGTGGGGGCATGGGGGTAGGGGTGTTGAGGGAGGGCCTGTGATCCTTCTGTCACCCCCACTTCCTCTCTGGTTATTTTCAGGGTTCTCTGTCTGTACCTCTGCATCAAACACCCTTCCCCTTCTTTTTTCTTCTTCAGGGGAACTTAGCAATTCGGATCCTTTTAAGGTGAGTATAGGTTGTCCCTCTTATGTTCCCTCTCATTGTCCTTGTTGTGAGTTGGTTGGGATTTGGACAAGTGGGGATCAGAATGCTGACAGCCAGAAGCACTAGATGAGCTATTTGGGTCTTGTATATTTATATTCTTTCTGGGTCCCACCCCCTCATCCATGTGCAGGTAGGATGAAAGGAATCACTTGGAAAACTGTTGGGTAGTCCTGAAGCCCCTCACTTAGTAAGGTGTGAGAGGGATTGATTCTTCACCAACTCTTGTACCCCTCGATTATCTGCCCCTTCTCTAACCTGTACCTCTGGTTCTTCCACAGTATAACAACTCAACTGGGATCAGCTATGAGACCCTGGGGCCAGAGGAGCTGCGTAGTCTGCTCACCACGGTGAGGGACGAGGGAAGGGAGGCCCCTGGGAGTGGACTGGAGCCACAGGCAGTGGTCAAGGCTCTGGAGGACGCTGGTGACATAGCAGTTAGGGACATGTAGTTTTCTCTCTGTAAGTAGGTTTCCTGGCCCACAGTGACCTGGGACCATCTGCTCTGGATACCTTGGGGCCATTTCTGCTTGTGCAGTCTAGCATTTGTACAGAAGGGAACATCTAGTATCTAGAGTAGGTTCCCCTCCATCCCTCCTTTCAGCTTTTATTCCTCTTCCAGCAATGTGGGGTGATTTCGGAACACACCAAGAAGATGTGCACAAGGTGAGCATAGAACCTAGAAAGGGGACCAGGGGGCCCTCCTGCACACTTACCCTGGGCATGGGTCGGGAGTACCCCTTGACTTGGGCAGTGGGGCTCCTGCTGTTCCCCTCCCTCCTCTAATGGCCAGACCTTTGGACACAGTCTGGGAGCCCTCCATTCATCCCTTCTCTGTCTTTGCCCATCCCTCCCGCCTGCCTTGGCTGAGGGGAGGGGCTTTACCTGAGTTCTGCAGATCCTTCCCTGCCTTGTGAGGGTCTGAAAATTCTCTCCCCACCAGGTCCCTGCGCTGCCCACAGCACACAGATGAGCAGAGGCGAACCGTGCGGATTTATTTCCTCGGGCCCTCAGCGTGAGTGATCCTATAGACAGGTGGTGGGTTGTGGCAGGTTAGGGTGATGATTGGTATCCCTAAAGCCCTTCTTTGGCTCCTCCCCTTCCAGCGTCCTTCCGGAGGTTGAGAGCTCCCTGGATAATGACAGCTTTGACATGACTGACAGCCAGGCCCTGATCAGCCGGCTTCAGTGGGACGGCTCTTCTGATCTCTCACCCTCTGATTCAGGCTCCTCCAAGACGAGTGAAAATCAGGGATGGGGTCTAGGTACGTGACACCGTTGGGCTCCAGGCGCTCTCTGCCCAAAGGCATGGGGTGCCACCTCTCCTGCCACAACCCTGCTCTCATCCCTCGTGCCTCTTTCTCTGCAGGTACCAACAGCTCCGAGTCACGGAAAACCAAGAAAAAGAAATCCCATCTGAGCCTGGTAGGGACTGCCTCCGGCCTGGGCTCCAACAAGAAGAAGAAGCCAAAGCCACCGGCACCTCCAACGCCCAGCATCTATGACGACATCAACTGACTTGGGTGCGAGGGATAGCCTTTGGCTGAGCAGAGCCCTCTCTCCCGACCCCCACCCAGGTGGCATAACCTGGCAAATGGACGGCTGCTGGGGGTTTGGGCTTGGGAAGCTAGGTGGGCCAGGCAGGCAGAGGATCCAATTATGCACCCCTGGGGGGTGTCAGGGTCCTCTGCAATGGAGCACGACCCCTTGGCATGCAGGACTCAGACCTGGACATATTATGCCTTGGACATAAGTTTGGTGGGGAGGCGGTTTTCCTATTTATTCTGTGAGTTACTGGGTGTCCAGCTAGGCCAGGGGCCTGACCTGGGCACTGTGCCAGGGCACTGCCTGCCCCCCACCCCAGGAACTGGACTAAGCCCTGCCAAGGGGCATTGTGGCTACTCCGGGAGGCTGTGGGTTGGAAGCTGAGCCTGGAGGGGGCCTCCTCCGGCTGCCCTCAGCAATGTGAATGGGTCCGGTGCTTGGAGACGAGGGGCAGGGCTGGGCATGTCCTGTCTGTGTGCAGAATCCTATCAAATGCCCCCAGTCCCAGGGGTAGGCAGGCACAGCGTGCTGTCTGCTGAGGTAGGCGTCCAGAACTGCCGCCACCTTCCCTGCCCCTCACAGGGGCAGCCCTTTCCCCTCAGTCCCCACGGGCCTCCTTGGCAGCAGGAGCTGTCCTTTTGTTGTTGGGTGCCAGGAAAGGGCCTCCAGCCTCTACAGCTTCAAGGAATGGGAAAGGCAAGGGTAGGAAGAGGGAGCTGTACATCAAAATGACTCCCCCCTACTTTTCCTCCCTGACCCCGGGCTGGTGAGGAGTGGGGCCCCAAGGTGAGAGGGAACGGTGCTGCTTTATTTGAAATGTTTTCTTACCTCATTCCCTGCCCCAGGAAGGGGCCCAACCTCACCCTCCTGGGGTGGCCCCATGTTCCTCCTGCCTACCCTGCCCCGCTGCCCTACTGGGGCAGCCCAAGTTCCCAGCTGCTGCTTGCCACCCCTCTTTCACCTCGACCAGCTTCGGTTCCTCTCAATGCTCCTGCCTCCAAAGCCTGCCCTGTTTCCCCTTCCTTAGCCGCTTTTAAGTTATTTATTCTGTACTTGTGGTTTGGGGCTCTGAGGAAAATCCTAATCTTGTGCCTCTCCCCCTTTGCTAGGAGTGGGTGGGAAGAGAAGGTGGTCTTTGTGCTCTGAGTTGTCAGTGGGGGGGGGGGGAGGGGTGTCATTGCCCCTCTATGGGACTGTCATGCCAGTGTGCCCACCTGCCTGGTCTGTATCCTGGAGAGATGTACCGTCCCCCTGTGTGCAGGCACCATCACTCCCAGGAGCAGAGCTGGAGGACCGCAGTCTGGGCTGGGAGCAGAGCTGACTGACACAGGGGTGGAGTCGACCCTGAGCCAAATTCTCTGGCACTTGCTGGACATGTCCCCTGCCCTCCTCCCAGGAGGAGCCATCCCACATTTGGGTAACTAGTACCCAGGACTGGTTGGACTGATTTGGGTTAGGGACCCTAGAGGGTTAAGGGAACAACAGAGATTAGGGCCCTGTCTGGAACCCCCCCTCTCCCCCTGGGGTTGTTCTTATTGTGGCTGATGCCTGGTTACAAATTGGTTTTTAACCCGCAAATTGTGATTATTTTTTAAAAAGCCAAACAAATTTTGGCAGGAGTTGGAATAAATCCTGGGGCCTGGGCTCCTCTGTTCTTGGCCCTCCATAGCCTTCTCCCTCCAAGGGGAAGCCAGAGGGGAAGGAGGATCTCAGCAAGCCTCCATCCTGCTTCCAGATGAAGTCTTGGGAGTAGGTTGAAGGTGAAGGGAGGAAGGCTGTGGGCCACTCTCCCTTCTGAGAGGCAGCTGCAGCTCAGGCCCTAATATACCCTTTCCCCTCTGGCCTCTCCCTTTCCCCCTTCTGGTTGGAGGAGGGAGAAGTGGGAGTAGTTTGGGAACTGGTTTGTCCACATAAACTTCCCTATTGTTCCTTGGCCCGCCCTCAGGGCAGAGCCCCCTGCCCAGGCTGGGTAAGAGATGGGCTTGGTCCAGCAGGGACCCTGAGGGAACAAACCCCTTTCCTTCTGGGGAGAGAGTGCCCCCCTACCATGTAGTTGAACAGGGGCTAGGAGCTCCCCACTCCCCTCCCTCTAACAGCAGGCTGTGTGGGTCTCAATTCCCATCCTTCCCACCCCGGCTAGGTGTCGTCCACCCTGTATCCTATCATGTGTCTGAGTGTGTGGGGGGGGTTCTGTACTAATTTCCATGGCCGGTGGCTTTTCCTTCCATGCATCACTCCCCCCCCGCATGCCCAGGGGCCACCCGCCTGGCATTACCGCATGCTGGGGTCATTGGGGGAGGGGGGTGGGGCTCACGCTGTCCTGTGGTCTTGAGATTTTTATTTTTGCATATGTAATCCATCCTGTACAGGTAGCTAACTTTGTAAACGCTGTGTATTCCCTCTGCCCCCATGGCTGCTGGTGTAAATAAACTGCATCTCCCGTTGGTAGCCTGGCCTACCCACCCTCATTGCCATGTTGCTGGGGGCAGAGCAAAGCCATTCTCTTATTGTCACAGGAGGCTCCACAGCCACAAAATGGAACTTTATTCAGTCACAGACACTGACCCTCCATCCAAGAGCCCAGGGCCCAGTGATCCATACTCAGAGCTTGTCCTTGGAGCTGGGCAGGGTAGGACACTGGCTGAGGGCCAGTGCTGTCTTTTGCTTACAGCCGTAGGCCTAGGGTAGTAGCAGCTGTGGCCTGGCTGCTCCCAATGCTGGGGGCTTGGCTTTCTGCCCCAATCCCCTTCCTGTCTGAGCTCTATAAAGGACTATTAAAAAAAAAAAAAGATAATGCAAGCAAAGTGCTTTGAAAGAAGGGAGAACACTGGAAAACATCTAGAACATGGAGAACACCCTATTCCTGCTACACGGGTAAAGGGAGAAGGTGGGGGTGGCTAGGTGCCTATAGGGAAAGCTGGTACAATCTTCATTCTTGCCTGTGTGATTTCAGTCTCAAAAGATTGATATTTGGCTAAGGAAATGAAGAATACTCCAGGTTCCCTACAGAGGTATGCTGGGGCCATGCTGAGCTGCCCCGGCAGGCAGCCCTGGGTGCTAGGGGCAGGCATGCAGGACACTGGGAAGAGCTAGGGCCACAGTTGGGAGGGAATCCTCAGAGCCCAGGCTCGCCACTCAGTTTGGCCATCAGCTCTGAACTCCTTCAGGACCCTAATAGTGAAGGAAGATGACATCCTCATTTCTACCTGAGTTGTGCTTGCACAGAGGGGATGTCTGTACCCCACGGACGAGAATAGGAGGCCCCATACCTGCCTCCTGTATCCTATGGAGGGAATACCCACCACATCCTTCCTACCCTCCCTCCCAGACCCTCGGGCCCAGCTCTGGCCAGGAAAGTGGGGGAGGCCATAAAGGAGGAAGACCATGCCTTTCATTTTCTCCCTATGTCCTTATCGTCCATACATCCCAAATACTAAGAAGCTGAAGAACACAGTGACCCCCACCAGGGAGACAGTAGCGGGTGCTGTGAAGAACTGGCGGTAATTGATCCGGAAGTACCAGACCACACCCAACAGCACCACAAACACAGGCACCATGAGGCTGCCCACATTGACGCCGAGGCTGGGTGGCTCAGTGGCTGAGGGGGCCAGGGAGGCCGAGGGCCCTGGAACAGCTGACCCTGGAGGTGAGCGGTGGCAATGAATCACACAGTTGTCGGTAATGTTCAGAGAACGCAGTGTGCGGGCTGGGTCCTGCAGCAGGTGGCCCTGGTAGATCAGTTTCATCTGGCTCTCTTGTCCAGGGAAGTATTTGCTGTAAGGATGA
The DNA here is from genome assembly GCA_023783475.1 of Daubentonia madagascariensis. Taxonomy (NCBI): domain Eukaryota; kingdom Metazoa; phylum Chordata; class Mammalia; order Primates; family Daubentoniidae; genus Daubentonia; species Daubentonia madagascariensis. The sequence goes on from JAKFHU010000487.1 coordinate 19,010,218, forward strand.
AGGAGATGGAAGGAAGATAAAGGGTGAGGAATGAGAAGGCAAACAGGCCTGGACCGACAAAGCAGGACAGCAGGGAAAAACTGAAGGGTGGACTTCTAAGAAAGTATCCCACCCACCCTTAGTAGGGGCTGGACCTTATACTTCCCTGCTGCTCCCACGTCTGCACCAGCCTCCTCAGAGGCAACCAAAGGCTGGGGGAATGGGGCACAAGCAGCCTCCCACTTTCCAGCCCACTCACCTCTTCAGGGTACCCACAGTATCCTCTGGCCTGGCCACAGCCAGCTCCTCGGTGTCATTGAGGAATTTGAGCCGCACGTTGATGAGGCTGGGGCTGGGAGGGAGGCAGGTGCTATCCTCAGATCTCAGGGGGGCCTCTGGACTGCCACTGTCTGCACCTGCTTGTCTTTTGGGCATGCCTTGGATGTCAAGGAGATGTTCAAGGCTGGACTCAACACCACCCCCAGCTCCAGGTTCCCCTGTGGAGTCTCCCCCACCTTCTCCAGCCTCTTCAGCCTTCTCATCATTACCCTCTGATGGATGGGGGAGTTCAGTTGGCTCTGGGGTGCCTTGGCCTGCCACCAGGTGGTCCACATGCCCCAGATGAAGGACGGACGTGTCGCCTGCTGACACAATAGTGCCCAGGAGCTGGTTGCTACTGCTGTCTGCTACGTAGGTAGAGAGCCAAGCTAGGACCAAGGCTAGAATCAGCACCACCACACCTGCCACCACCATCACCTCATTACCCACACCCTCAAGGAGGGTGACATCAGAGAGCTCCATGGCCTGGCTGCTGACTGGGTCCACGCTGCAGGAACAAAGGGGATAGCATCAGCAGAGCCTGAAGGCTGCAACCAGGTTTCTAGTCTGTTTAGATTCTAACTGACCCAGCCCTGATAGAAAATGGAATTCAATGTCCTATAGAAGGGGGGACAAACCTTCCTAACTCTGGACCCCCAACTTAAAGCTAAGGACTTACCCTTTGCCTCTACTGTGAAACTCTAGCTTTCAGGTTCCACACCCTTTCCTTTCTTATACTCCAACCCCCCAATGATCAAGGATCATCGGGAAAACCTCACAGCCTTGCTGCTGTTGCTACTGATCACTGCTTTTTTGGTAGATGGGGAAAAACATTTGCTTCTTTGAACCCTGAGTTTCTTTAGGATTTCTATCACTTGCTTAAGCAAATATGCCCCCACAGCAGCCTCCAAAGTGGCTTCAGAGAGACCAAAAGCCTGGAATATTTTATTTTGGAGCCCCTGTGGAGGCACTGTGCAGCCACCCTGGCCAGATTGTCTTGCTTGAGCCTATTTCATTCCTGGTCACAGATCCAGGCCCAGATGTCAAGAGCCAAAGAAAAGTAACCTATCATCAAAAGCGAAGGCAGATCACCTCAAAGAGACAACTCTGTAGGGGCCATCATAGACACTATGCAGCATACAGTATGTCTGCCTCCTCTGAAACCCTTCTGGCAAGCCCTTGGGAGCCATGTGGGACAGACACCAGAAACAGCACCCTTCCGGGTCACCATGGGCTCGTGACTAAAAAAACCACTCCCTAAGTGGAAGTGATTTGGAAAAGATTCCACACCACCTCTCACAATCCATATCTGAGTTTCTCTTCTTTTACTGTGAAGGTTCTCCCTCTGCAGTTTGTTAGAATGGCAGGAAGGATCTGTGTTTGCTCCTTGGAGTACCTACTCTTTCCCTTGGAGAATCTGCTGCTTTCTTTCACACCTGTCCCTGGGCAAATGCAGTCTGGTGATTATCATTATGACACTATTCTCACAGCACCTATAAAACTTCATTATACTTATCTACCTGTCCATCTCTCTATTAGACTCCTGGCAGACAAGGATCACATGTATTTCTCTTTGTACCGTAGTGCTCAGCATAATGCTATGTACTTGCTCAAAGAATATTTGTGGAACATATCAACATCTGAATAGTTTCCACAGTCTTATTTGATAAACCGGCCCTGGAGTTAGAAAGAAAAAAAACTAATTTAATCTCAGTATTGCCTCTTACTAGCTATGTAACCTCAGAACATTTTCACAGCTTCAGCTTTCTCATCAGTAAAATGGGGTTAAAAATCGTACCTACCTCATGAGGTTGTTTTGAAGATGACGTGAAATCATCGAAGCAAAATACTTAGCACGGTGCCTGGCACCTTACAATTGTTCGATAAACAAATGATAGCAATTATTTATCACTCCCACAACTAACCCCTGATGGTATGATGGTTAATGTCATCAACGGTGATTTACAGAAAAGGAAACCGTGGCAAAGAAAGACGAAAGCGACTGGCAGAGACACAGGGAACGCTCGTGGGGAGGGGCAGGGCAGGACCCCAGGTCTTCCGCCTCAAGGGCCTTTGCTCTGTCCTCCGCCTGTGAGCTACCCTGACCGCGGTGAGGAGGGGTCCCCGACCCGGCTTTTTTCTGAGGCGAAGGTTCCGCGTTTGGAAGGTCCTATTCCTGTGGCGTTGCAGTGGGGTCCATGAGCCCACCCGAACCGAAGGGCTGCCGGATCCCGGCCGCCGTGCCTAAGCCCAGCTCTCCCTGCCCGTGATAGGTAGGGTCAGGGGAGGGGGTCACAAACCATCCACACCCCTCAAACTTCGGGGCGGGGCTGGGGAACTGGGGGCGGGGCTTGGGGACGCGGGGAGTCATGGGAAATTAAAGGGAGATTGTACCAGTACTGTGCCTGGATGGGGAAGGAGGTCCTCACCTGAAAAAGGCCAGACTAAATGTTTTGACTTCGCCAGGAGGGCCCCTGGCCTCGTCTTTCCGTAGGGGCCAGGGGAGGGGCTGGAAATCCCCGATTCTGTCCAGGGTCGTCTCTCTTCCGGCTTTCCCCGGAAGCTGTTAGAACCACGGACAGGAAGTCCCGCCTCTGCGCCTTGCACTGATGACGCAAAGCTACGTAAGGCGGGTTGACGTAAACGTATTCTTTAAGTAAAAGGGACAGGTTTCTCAGCGGAAGGAGAGGCGGAGTCATTGTTGGCGGGATCGTGGGCCTCCCGGTGCGGGGGCCATGCCTGGTGGGCGGGGCCTTAAGCTGCCTGGGATGAGGGGCGGGGCCAAAAGGGGAGTCGGGGTGCTTGGGAAAGGGGCGTGGCTTCGTGTCTGTGGAGGGATGTCCTGGTTGGCGCTGCGGGGCAGAGCCTCGGCGAGGTTTCCCTCTTTCCAGCCTGGTTCTTCTGGCCTTACTCTCCGCCTCCCTGGCAGGTTGGATTCATTACTGCTTTGCAACGCGCACCGAGCTTCAGGTGAGCGGGATTTGTGAGGACTGGTCTTTGTGACCTTCCAGAGCTCAGCTCTGGGCTAGTTGGAAAGACAGACGAGAAGACAAGTTAGTCACCATACAGGGTTTGAAGAGTGCGGCCTCTGGCAGTGTGGGACCTTGATAAATAAGACGGGAAAGCATTTCAGAGAAGACACATATTAAGCGCAGGCTTAGGGCACAAGAAAAGCAGGAACCAAAAAAAGGCAGGGAAAAAAAGTTCAACAAGAACTTATCCATTTTGCAATTAAAATTTTCTAAAAACGTGCTGGGGTTTGTTCTTTTTTGGTGACCTACTGATTAAAGTATAAATAATGCAGACAGGGGCAAACATAAGCAAAGAGCTCGGTGGTTTGTACCAACTGAACGCTCAGGTGGAACCAGCACTCAGATCAAGAAATAGAAAATTACCCAGAACCCCCACTTCATGTCTTCTACCCACTAACCTCCAAAGAGTAACCACTATTCTGATGTCTGTCACTATAGATTAGTTTTTCCTGTTTTCGTACTTTGTATAAATGGAATCAAACTGTGTGTGCCTTTCAGCCTAGCTTATTTTTTTAACAGTCTTTTTATTGTGGTAAAATATAGATAACATAAAATTTACCATTTTAACTATTTTTAAGTGTATAACTTAGTGGCATTCACAATGTTGTGCACCCATCACCGCTATCCATTTCCTGTACCCACTAAGCAGTAACTCCCTGTTCTTCCCCCCATCCTACTTTCTGTCTCTATGAATTTGCCTATTCTAGGTACTTCATATAAGTGGAATCATATATTTGTCCTTTCGTATCTGGCTTATTTCACTTAGCATGTTTTCAAGGTTCATCCATGTTGTAGCATGTATCAGAGTTTAGTTGCTTTTTAAGGCTGAATACTATTCCATTGTATGTATATACCATATTTTCTTTATCCATTCATCTGCTAATGGACATTATGGTGTTTCCACCTTTTGGCAATTGTGAATAACACTGCTATGAACATTGATACACAAGTATCTGAGTCCCTCCTTTCTGTTCTGTTTTCTGGCTTCTTTTGGTCAACAGTATATTTGTGAGAGGAAAGGTACTGTTTTAATTTCTGTGTCCCTGTACCTTTTGGGTTTTAAGGTTTGGTGTTTTTATTTTGAAGAACACAGAAGAGGGCAGGACATCATAGTCCCGTTAAACAGAATTTTGAAGAATGAGTAGAGATTTACCAAGTAAAGTTCCAAACAGAACAGCAGGTTCAAGAACTCTCAATATACATTTGAGGGAATAAACAAACCCCTGAATTGAACCATTATTAATATTTTTATATAATAATAGCCACTATGTTTATTGAGAGAGCTTACTAGGTGCCATGTACTATGCTAAGCACTTCACATACATGATCTCACAAATATTATCTCATGGAGCCCCATGAAGTAGCTCCTATTGTAGGTTTGGAAACTGAGGCTCAGAGAGAATAAATAATTATCCAAATTATACAGTTAGGGGCAGAGCTAAAGTAATCCATATATATATGTGTGTATTAATAAGATCCTATTGTCAATAGTATTTGGCCCTCTATATTTTCACTTGACTATATACTATGCAGCTTTTCCCATGTCATTGAATTTTTAAAATTTTTTTAAAATTTTAGACACAGGATCTTGTTCTGTTGCTCAGGCTGGAGTGTAGTGGTGCGATCATAGCTCACTGCAGCCTCCACCTCCTGGGCTCAAGTGATCCTCCTGCCTCAGCCTCCCAAGTAGCTAGGACTAAAGGCAGGAGCCACCACGCCTGACTAATTTTTAAATTTTTTGTAGAGATGGGGTCTCGCTATGTTGCCCAGGCTGGTATTGATCTCCTGGGCTCAAGTGATCCTCCCTCATCTGACTCCCAAAGTGCTAGGATTACAGTTGTGAGCCACTGTGCCCAGCCTATAACATACTTTTAAACAGCTTCCTAACAGTATTACCTCCTGTGTTGTATCATCATTTTTTAAACTAGTCTCATTTGGATGGCTGTTGAGATTGTTTTCAGCACTTTGTTTTTAAACAGTGTTTTGATAAACATCTTTGTACACATCCATGATTCTTTCCCTATGATAACTTCTTAAAACTGGAATTGCTCGGTCAAAGGGTGCTTACAGTGTTAATGTTTTTGATACATGGTGCCACATTGTGCTCTGGAAAGGTCATAGCTATTTCCATTCCCACCAGCAGTATGAGTGGCACCTATAGAGTTTCTTTTCCATAAAACACAGAGTAGAGGCTAGAGGGGAACAGGGAATAGATGGGGGAGGTTTGGTTTTGTTTTTTGAGACAGAGGCTCGCTCTGTCACCCAGGCTAGAGTGCAGTGGCTTCATCATAGCTCACTGCAACCCCAAACTCCTGGGCTCAAGCAATCCTCCTGCCTCAGCCTCCCAAAGTGCTAGGATTACAGGTGTGAGCCACTGCGCCTGGCCAATGGGGGAGGTTTTGAGAGATAAGAGAATCCTGAAGACATTTATATGCCAAGAGGAAGGACCAGAGGAGAGGGGAGAAGTGAAGATAAAGGCAATTTGAGAAGGGAATAATTGAGTAGTGTCCTCTGGAGGCCGGAAGGGCCAAGCAGGTGTCTGGGCTTGTCCTGGGCAGGAGGTGGGACCCCATCCATTTGGGGTCAGGTACACACCTTCTATGTTCATCTTGTTGCGTGGACTGAGTTCTGCCATAACACTTATCCCACTACCTTGTCATTTTTTCATTTTTCTGTCTTACCAAATTCCCCAAGGGCAGGAACTGTGGGGTTTTTTTGTTTTTTTATTCCTGTATCCCCAAAATCTATCCCAGTGCCTGCATGTAGCAGGTACTTGATAAAGATTTACTAAATGAATAATGGGTGTATTCAGAGAAGTTGGGGTAAGAGACAGAGGATTTGAGAGAGTACTCTCATCAGCTGGCCAGAGGTGAAGTCTTAAGATAGCCATGGCAGTGAGGTGAAATGGCTGGATGGGAAGAAGGAAGGACTGGCTAGGGCTGGACATGGACTCAATGCTCAGTGTCTGGGATGAAGGGATGAAAGTGCAGGTTGAGTCTGACAAGGGATGCAGCTTTGGTGAGCGTGTGCAGCAAAAGGACAAGATTCAGCTGAGTTAAGGGTGTTTTGAAAGAGGGGCTCGCAGGGTTGGGTTTTTTGGTTGTTTTTTTGTTTTTGTTTTTGTTTTTTTAAAGAGATGAGGTCTTATTATATTTCCCAGGCTGGACTTAAACTCCTGGGCTCAAGGGATCCTCCCAGCTCAGCCTCCTGAGTAGCTGGGACTACAGGCATCCATGACACTACCCCTGGCTTATTTTTTATTTTTTATGGAGACAGAGTCTCACTATATTGTCCAGGTTGGCCTCCAACTCCTGGGCTCAAGCAATCCTCCCGCCTGGGACTCCCAAAGTGCTGGCATTACAGGCCTGAGCCACTGTGTACAGCCCTAACAGAGTATTTTAATGGGTCTTAACTCCTTGGATGTTTTTCATGATGTAGTTTATGCAATGTTCATTTTTCCTAATATATTGAACCTTGATATTTTTATACCTTTATGTGCAATTATGATGGCTATAGAATGGTAAATGTATCTCTTAATCCTGGACGCTGCCTTAACTAAATAAGTTTATAGTAAATCCATTTTATTAAAAAACAAAAGGTGCCCCTTTCCTAACCACTAGATGTTATTCATGTTTGCTGATTTGATAGGCACAGGGTGTCTGTTGTTCTTTTAATTTGCATTCATATAATTACTAGTGAATTTGCACATTTTTCATGTTTCATCGCCCATTTTGTAAATGACCTGTGGGCCCTTTGCCCTTCTGCTAAATTTGTTTTTAACTTCACAAGAATCCATGGGTACCTAAAGAATTCAAATACCCACCATAAAAATACACCTGTAATCCCAGCACTTTGGGAGGCTGAAGTAGGAGGATTGCTTGAGCCCAGGAGTTCAAAACCAGCCTGGGCAACATAGCAAGACCCCATCTCTACAAAAAACAAAAAAATTAGGCCAGGCACGTTGGCTCACGCCTGTAATCCTAGCATTCTGGGCGACCAAGGCAGGAGGATCACTTGAGGTCAGGAGTTCAAGACCAGCCTGAGCAAGAGTGAGACCCTGTCTCTACAAAAAATAGAAAATTAGATGGGCATGGTGGTGTGAGCCTATAGTCCTACTCAGGCGGCTGAGGCAGGAGGATCATTGAACCCAGGAGGTGGAGGCTGCAGTAAGCTGATAGCACCACTGTACTGCAGCTACTTGGGAGGCTGAGGCAGGAAGATCGCTTGAGCCCAGGAGTTGGAGGTTGCAGTGAGCTATGATGATGCCACTACACTCTAGCCTGGGTGACAGAGCAAGACCCTGTCTCAAAAAAAACAAAAAAAGTCCCTGTCACCTCCCCAGAGGGGAATTCTTGGTCACCAGCCTTTTGGGGCTTTTTCTATTCATCTACAATCACGCAGTTTTGTTCTGTTTGCTGGACATACTGTATTCTAACCTGTTTTTGTCTCCTCAACAACAGTCCTAGAGATCTTTCCAAGGCAACACACATGCTGGTTATTTGGAACCCCTCCCCAGTTCTTCCTGCCATGGGGAGTACCCAGTGTAAGGACCAAACTTTATTCCATAGCATTGATTTGTTTAACCACCTCCCACATTGTTGGGTTGTTGCAAGCAATACTGAGAGGAATATTCCCGCAGGTACCTTCCTTTTGTAACTAGGGAGCAATGTTTAAGGATGCTGCTAAATTGCCCACCAAAGAGGCAATCTGCCTACCAACTGGATTTGCAAATTTATTTTTCCATATCTTCACAGGCACTGCATATTATCAATCTTTAACATTTTTTCCAATCTAGAAGATGAATAACATCTTAATATTGTTTTATTTTAATTTGCATTTCCCTGATGAGGGTGAAGTTGAACACCAGTCATTCACTGATTTGACAGATATGTGAGTGTCTACTCTCTGCAAGGTACTGTAGAGACACTAAGTAAACAATGGGGAATAAAACAGGTGCCACTCCTGCCCTCACAGATCAAAGAGATGAAATCTTTTAGCTGCAGATAATTTTTCCAATATTTTACCCTTTTACTCATGTTTATGATTTGGAGTTTCTAGAACCAAATTTAAACTTTTTCTATATCCTGATCAATTAAGCTTTTCTTTTATTATGCTTTTATGCTGGGAAATCTTTTCCTATCCCAAAGAAATATACATAATCATGTGCATCTTTTGGTTTTCTTCTTAACAGGTATCTTGTTATAGTTGTAAGTATAACAGCCCCGCCCCAGTTCCCTCCTGTGGTGGGTACTGTAGGCTCTCAGTCTGTGAGGGGCCTTGTGTTGTTTACTAGTTGGTTAGATTTATTTTTATATGTACGTGTGTATATATATATATAGAGAGAGAGAGAGAGAGAAATGGGGTCTCACTGTGTCACCCAGGCTGGAGTGCAGTGGCTATTTACAGATACAATCATAGTGCACTGCAGCCTGGAACTCCTGGGCCCAAGTGATCCTCCCACCTCAGCCTCCTGAGTAGCTGGGACCACAGGTGTGCACCACTGCACCTGGCCCTTGAGTTGTTCTTATAACAGCTGCTGAGTGCAGAAAACTTGGAAGCCACCAAACAGCAAAAAGCGGGGGGAAATAAACATGGAGTGGTGGGGACCTCAGACATATTTAAACCTAACAACATCCACGCTTTCATTCTATTCATTCTATGCACAAATCACTTGTTTGCATTCATAAAAACCAGCTTGCCTTGAAAAGCGTCCTCCTAGAGCTGTACCTGTATTGTGGTACCTTTGACTCTGGGACCAGAGGAAGAAGTGAGGGGGCAGAGACATTTGGCGGCTGGGCCTCCTGTCACAGGCCCTCAGAGACCACATGTCGTGACCACTGTTTAAGACACCTTGCATCACTTGGGGGTGGGGGGAGCACACGTGGGGAAGCCCAAGGCCTCATGCATTTTCCTCCCTCAACAACCATTTACTGAAAAGTTTGTTCAAGGAGTACAGTTAATTAAGTAAGTACAGCACCAAGGAAGGCACTTCAGAGAGACTCCTATTTGAGCTGAGTCTAGAGGGTCAAGTCAGCCTCGACCAGGCCAAAGAATGTGGAAGAGTATATCAAGCAATGGGAAAAAGCATGCAAACACCTGAAAGCAAAGAAGAGCAGGTCATATCCAGCAACTGGCAACTAGTTTACTAAGGCTGGATTACAGGAACCTCAGAACAAGAAGGGAGGTCAGGAGGCCAGAGAACTTGGCAGAGGCCAGGGTCTAGAGGCTTTGTTTTATTGAGTTTTGATTTCAGCCTGAAGGTAGAGAGAATCCAATGAAGGGAATGATAAGAGTGGTGACTCTCAAGGATCATTCAGGACATGGGTTTCAGGACCTTCCTAGAAGTGACAAGGGCAGGTCGGGCAAGGCAGTGCAGGCGGAGTCTGTCACTGTTTAGGAGGCTGAACAGGGATATGGGTGGCAGGGGAGGGAGGTGACAAGGATCAGTGGCTCCCAGCTTGGGGCCTGGGTGGATAGAGGCACCATCCATGTAAGCACAGGAGGAGGTGGGCAAAGGCTGAGTCAGGGAACAGGGTGAGCCTGCAAACCTTCCCACTAGAGAGAGGGTCTGAAGCTCAGGTCCAGCGGGAGGTCAGCAGGTGGCTCGAGAAGCTAATGGAGGCATGAGCTGGACTAGGAGGGCATGTGGAGTGCAGAGAAGGCAGCCAGGGTCTGGTTCTCTAGGGTTGGGGGAGGGGACCAGTGGACGGGGCAGGGCAAGCTGTGGGAGCAGCCTGGCATGGGGCTCACTGGATGCGTCCCTCCACACGCAGCAGCAGGTAGTCCCTGAGGAGCGGGGGGAGCGGGAGCCGGGCAGCATCCTGCCGGCAGCGTCTCCCCAGCTGAGCGCGCACAGCCACTCGGGCCAGGTGCTGCAGCCGCCTCGGCTGGTTCACCATGCGCAGGGCTGAGCTGTAGAAGGTGTTGTTCTCCTAGGCCAGGAGTGAAAGAGAATCAGGTGTTCCAAAACCCTTGATTATGCCCTACTATCTGGGGGCAGCCCAGTGGTGGGGGCCCTGGGATTTTGCAACATGCACCCACCTGGGTGTCTGGTGCATCGTGAAGGACTCAGGTTGAGAGCCAGAGAGGACCTGCAGTGGCAATGGGGGCTGGGGCTACACTTCAGGGGAGGCTTTCAGCCATGTCTACACCCAATCCCACCGCAGAGATGCTGGCACAGTGCCCACCAAATCAGAGATGCCTGATAAAGGGTGTATGAAATGAGAAGTTGGCCTGTGCTGCCAGGGGGAGGGGGTACCTCAAAACCCAGGGGTTCCACTCCGCCCATACTCTTCCACCCAGGACCTGCGTCCATGAAGCTGGAGGAACAGGCCTGTGGCTCACCCTTCCTCCCCATCTCCCCTGAGGTGGACATACCTGCCACAGTTCTGGAAGCACTGTCTCCACCCAGGCATCACAGGATGGGACACAAGGATAGGCATTAAGCAGGACTTCCAGGGCCCGAGGGAAGTTGGCACAGTATTTCAGCATCTAAGAATCAAAAGAGGGTCTCAGGGGCACTATGCCTCTCCCAACCAAGGGCAGACCCAAGTCCAGCCTAACCGAAATCCCCACTCACACCCTAATTTGTTTTTATTTTCATTTTTGTAGAGACATGTTGCTATGTTGTTCAGGCTGGTCTCAAATTCCTGTCCTTAAGTGATCCTCCCCGCTCATCCTCCCAAAGTGCTAGGATTACAGGTGTGAGCCACCACCCACGGCCTCACAACCTAATTTGGGGAAGCTAAGGCCTGAATGTCTCCTCATTCTTTCCCTGTCTCAGTTTACCCACCCTCAAGTGTGCTGCAACCTCTTGGCCCCAGTTTCCTTGGGGACCCTTTTCTCCCTTGGACACCCTCCCCCAAAACCCTCTCTCCCCACCGTCCCAAGATAGGGACAGACCTCTGGCCACTGAGTAAGCTTTCAGTCTCTTGGACCCCTCTCTCCCCCAGAGGCAGAGCAATTGCAGCCGCCAACTCCCTCACCCCGTGGAAGCCTCCCTTCTCAGGCCCTCCCTGCTCACCTCAGGGCGCACAGGCTGGGCCCCGTAGTCCAGCAGGGCTGCGAAGAGGACCTCGGGCTCCCAGTCGGGGGCGTCCTGCACGGCCTGCAGCGCACAGTCCATGGGTGTGTGGCCCGCCCCATTGGGGACTCCAGCGCAGGCCCCGTGGCGCAGCAGCAGCTCGGCCAGGCCCCCGCAGCCGTTGGCACAGGCGTTGTGCAGCGGCGTGTGGCACTTGCGCCCGGCAGCTCGGGCATCAGCGCCGGCCTCCAGCAGCAGACGCACCGCGGCCTCGTGCTGCAGGCCCCTGCCCGGGCCCTCGGCCCCCGCGCACGCCGCGTTCAGCGCTGTCTCGCCCTGGCTGGTGCGCAGGCCCACGTTGGCGCCGTGCTCCAGGTAGAGAGCCACGTGCTGCTCCAGGCCGCGCGCCGCGGCCACGTGTAGGGGCGTCGCCTCGCTCTCGTGTGCTGCCAGGTTGACCGTTGCTCCCGCCTCCAGCAGCAACTTGGCACACCTGGGGACAGGACGCAAGGCCCCGGGGCAAATCCTGAGGGCCCAAGGCCTGGTCTGGGATCCCTCAGTCTGCTGTCACCACCCCTGCTTCCTTCCCACCCCTCTCCTCAATATCCAGCCTGGTGTTCCCCATCAGAATCACAGCAGTGCTGGAAGTCCCACGAAAACCACCAGGAGCATACACAATTTTCAGATGAAAAACTTCAGCTCAGAAAGGATTTGTGCAGTCAAGGTCACACAGCAAGTTAGTGGCTGCACCAGAATTAGTACTCACTGCCTTAGACAGTCCCTCCCAGAGCCTGCCCTGACTCCCCAGTGGCATGGGACCCCAAGGCCTGGTTCTGAATCATTTGTCAACGGCCTCCTAACATTTTGATAGCACAAAATTTTGAAAACCTACTCCCATGTACACTATGAAGCACAGGAAATGTACGTGCCAAAAAGAAAAATAAATAGAAGTTCTAATGTTTTCTTCCTGCCCTCAAACTTGAAGACCCCTCTTTCTAGACCAAGCCACGATCATTCAAGCAAAGGCAGACACTTGGGGACCTCCCTACTCCACTTTCCCCTGGAGAAAACAAACAAAACCAAAGGAATAATAAAACCCAGATTTTAGAGAGTGCATGTTTTACAGTGTCCTAGTGCCTGGGAAAATTATAGGCCAGAACACAGTTGTAGCAAATATGCATCATTACCTACTGCAGGGTAAACCAAACACGTAACTAAATTAATAATGATGAGATTAAACTAACAGTAATTCATAATTAAAAAGCCACAATGGCAGCCACTGGAAACTCAGGAGTAGATCAGTCGACCCTGATAAAGCCCTGATAACCAGCTATCCTATCCCAAGACGGCAGAATTCCCGCTCAGCCATCCAGTAGGTGTTTTGCTCAGTGGCCAAGAATTGAGTAGCAGCTAGTCCTCCGTAAATACTGAATTTATTTCCTCAGTAAATTCTAATCATGGGCTAATTTTTGTTTCCAAATACTAAATTTAAGTAACACTTAAAAGCTCACACAGTAGGGTTCCAGTAAGTGACCATTCTCACCTTACTTACAAGGATGAAGTCTGTTGGAAGGCGTACCACATACCCATAAGAACCCAAAGAAGGGCTGGCAAATTTGGATCACTTCTGGGTCCGTCACTGATACAGCTCTAGCAGGGAGAGGTCCCCAGCATGTGAGCTGTGGAGAGTCTCCAGGAGCCCTTGAATCCTTACCTGCCAACCCAGTCTGTTGACCTAATTGTAAGAGTGCAAATACGATCATGCAGGGGGTCCAAGAAACTGTTGACCTTAAACAAGTGGGAGAAGGAGGTATGGGGGCCTCATACTGAGGCTGGGAAACACAAGGCTAGGTTTTTCTTGCTTTCTTTTTGTAGAGACAGGGTCTGGCCATGTTGCCCTGGCTGGTCTTGAACTCCTGAGCTCAAGCGATCCTCCCACCTCAGCCTCCTGAGTAGCTGGGACCATGCCTGGCTTGGGGCTAGCTCTTTCCTGATGTCCACCTGGAAACAACTAGGAACTTGGCTATAGAGGATTCACAGGGAATTGGAGACTGCAGTTGGAAAGCTGGAAGAGGGTTTTCCCAAAAAGCAACAGGGCTTCTGCCTCCTGGGCTTAGCAGATGTGACCTTGGACAAGTCACTAAACCTTTCTGAGCCTCATTTTTCTCTTCCATAGAAGAGGCCTGTCTCCAGGTTGCTGTGAAGACAGATGTATGTGAGGTGCTTTGGAACTACAAAGCTGCTTATGGATGTCAAGTTCTCCTTTCTGGCCCTGGGAGTTGGAGACACACACACACACACACACACACACTCCTCCCCAAACCATCCCAGTCCCTAGGCACCTACTGCAAGGACTCAGGGGCTGTGCACAGATGCAATGGGGTCATGCCCTCCTCGGACAGCACATTAGCCTTGGCGCCAAAGGTCAGCAGCAGCTGCACACAGTCGGCCGTCTGTGCCTCGGGCTGCAGCGATGGTGAAAGCAGCCCGGCCCCCAACCCGGGCATCCAGCTCAGCCCCCTGCCGGATCAAGTCGGGGCAGCTGTATAGCTCGGGCGCAGCGATGGTGGGGGCACCTCTGTTTGCGTTGGGGGTCAGCCCCGCAACCCTGGGAGAGCACAGTGCGGTGGCGTTTACGGGATGGGGCGGCAGGGAAGTGGGGCAGGGCATCTGGTGAACAGCTTGATGGACCTTTCATCTGACAAACTAGTATTGTAACAAAAAATCAATGTCACCGAGAGGGCCACTTAAGTCCTGAATTGGGAATAAATTGGAACTGGCTTTAGCAGTTTGTCAATTCTAAGCAACTGAGTGTGTCATAGAAAAAAAATCAATTGCTCTACAAAACCACAAGGGCCAAGTAAGGAGAGTGAATCCTATAAAGGAAATCTGGGGTCTTTGAGCTGCTAGTGGAGTCAGTGGCTGTTCTTGTTCTCTGGCTCCTCGGGGTGTGTGGTCGTAGGGGGAAGTTATGTACAGGTGGGCCTGGGGCTGAGTTTGGGAGTGGCCACAGAGCAGAACTGAGTTCTGGAATACTCCTGGAGCAGGGAGGGTTGAGTGGAAGTCGGGGGGAAGGGGGGGCGGGGAAAGAGAGATGAGGAGAGGGATTGGAATGGTAGCAACGGTCAAGGACTTGTTCCAAGGACACAGATGCCTAATATGAAACTATAAGTTGTTTGCATGCAGCACGGTAAGTCTCTGGTTTTTCTAAATCTTGGGTAAAACATGTTTTGCTTTTTATTAGGATTGAAATTAAAGCCGAGTTCCATCTTGGGACTGACGGACAAGCTGTAGGGCAAGACCAGGATGCCCTGGTGGGGTCACAGCCAAGCAGGAATTTGGAGCCTGTAGTGACTGTGAGGGGGAATAAGGTCTTCCAAGGATTCGAGCCCCAGGTCCACAGGTGGGTTTGAGGCAACCTCCTGTGGATCTTAAGACCATGGCGATCTCAGTGAGGTATTTGGTTCACATGGACAAACCCTCTAGCCAGAATATATCTGAAGAAAGTCATCTGGCAAGTACATAAAGATGTTCATCAACTGTTATTTAAAATAGTTAAAAAGAAAAAAAGGAACACAGTCTACCCAATCTATTAATATTTGGGGGCTAGTTACTTAAATCATGGTACATACCCCTACAGTACAATTTATGCACCTATTTAAAATATTGTATAGGCATGATTATTGACATGAAAAGATGTTACATGAAAAAAGCGTTATAAAATTGCATGTGGAATATAATTTCATTCTTTGAAAGAAGAAATCATGTGTGTATATATGTGCAGAAAAAGAAAAAATTGTGTTTGACTCTATCTGTTACTATATAATTAACATAATACATACATAATCATATTTGTCAATTAAAAATATGTAATATGTTAAAAGAATATAACTTTTAATTCTGAAAAGACATACAAGCCACTAACTCTGCCCCATCTCTGTTTAGGAGGGTGCTCGATGGGCGGTAGGAGCGGATGGGTCTGCAGGGAGGGCATGGGGCCTGGGCTGTCCCTCCTCTCCCACCCTCTCTTGGTGCTCCTTACCCTGTTCAGCCGACCAGGCCAGCTGGTTGCTTACAGTCTCCACAATCATGTTGGCAGCCTCTTCATCTTGGAACAGGGCTTGGACCTGCTGCAGGTTGCCGGAGAACAGGGCATTGTGGACAGCTGGGTCTCGGCAGGAGTGGCGAGGCCTAGTGAGTCGGGCCCGGGTACTTAAGGGGCACCTGTGGCTTCGGCTCTGCTGGGCAGCAGCCCGCCGTCGGTCCTCCCATTCCAGCCACTCCCGCTGCAGGCGGAGAGAGCGCAGTGTGGAGGAGGTGAAGGGGAAGGTCTCCCCTGCCATGGGGAAGGGCCCAGGGGTCGGGGCAGTGGCACCTGGGTGGAGCAGGGTTCTCTCAGCCTGACTACCACCTTTGCTCTGAGGAGCCACCCTACCCCCTCCTCTGTGAGCCAGAGAGAAGAGCAGCTGAGGCTATAAATAGGCCCTTCGCTGCTGTGGTAAACAGTTTGTCCAGAGTCATGATCCTGGTACAAAGAAGGTGCTGGGCCAACCCCCAGCCCAGGGCTAGGGTCAGCCCCTGCCCCTGCCTCTGCCGAAGTCCTTTGATTGCTCAGCAGGCCCTCAGCTGAGGCCACCCCTGAACCCCAGGGCCAGCATCCTCCCTCTTCTCTGGAGTGAGCATCTTAGGTTGGCAAGGTCCCAGGTGAGTGCAACAGTGACCCATGGAGATGGGCAGGGCAGAGAGGAAGACTAGGGTCCTCCAGCCTCTCTGATGCTGGTGGGAGGGCAGGAGCCACCATTGGCCCATGTGCAGGGGAGAGGGCTGACCTCAGCACAGGAAGTAAAGTGAGGTCAAGACAGAGTTACTGAGAAGGTGAACAGCTCTTCCCAGCATCTGCAGTAACAGCAATAACCATGCACACATGCACTGAGGTTTACGGTATTTGGATCACTTTCATACCTGTCTTCACTCAGGTGGCCATACTTCCCAGCTCACCCAGGTAAACAATAACCTAGGCTTGGAAAATAAATGACATTATCACAGTTGGCCGGGCACAGTGGCTCATACCTGTTAATCCCAGCACTTTGAGAGGCCGAGGCTGGAGGATCACCTGAGGCCAGGAGTTTAAGACCAGCCTGGGCAACATAGTGAGATCCCCAAGTCTACAAAAAACTTTTTAAAAAATTAGCGGGGCTTGGTGGCACATGCTGTAGTCCCAGCTACTCGGGAGGCCGAGGCAGGAGGATCCCTTGAGCCCAGGAGTTTGAGGTTGCAGTGAGCTATGATGACGCCACTGCGCTCTAGCCCTGGCGACAGAGTGAGACCCTGTCTCGAGAAAAAAAAGGAAAAGGAAAGCAATCATCACCAGCGCCTGTGAGATGGGTGGTCTTATCTGTTTACAGACGAGGAACTTAAGGCTTAACAAGGTAAAAACTACTGGCTCAAGGTCACAGTTTGTGAGGGGTGGTGCCAGGCCCCCACATAGATGGCGCACTTTGGCTCCAGCTGCTGCAGCCACACGGGCGAACAGTTGTGAGAGCCACCCCGCTCCAAGCAAGACACCATAGTCTCCAGAAACTGCCTTCGAGGAGTCTTGATTTTTTTCCCTTTACCCAGCTCCTGAGGGGGCTCACATGGCCTGAGGAGGGCCAAGGGGTTGACCTGGAAACTTTGGGGACCTGGACCAAAGAGATCCTCAAGCCACAAACCCGCTCACCCTTAGGAGAAAGAGGCTGTTTTTCCAGGAGCCTCTAGGGGGAGGAATGAGGCCGTGAAACCGCCCCAGCTGGCGCCTGCCGAGCCGGGGAAGGGGAGGGCGGCAGGGAGGCTGCTTGCGGAGCTCGGAGCTTGAAACTCGCTCAGAGGGCTTCGGGCTTCGGGCTGCGGGCCGCGGGCGGTGCGGGCTCTTCCTGGCCCCGCAGCCCCCTGCTGGGTGATCTTTCACCGCTTCCTCTCCCTGGTCCCCTCACACAGCCAAGTCCTAGCTCCCAGCCTCACGTTTTCAGGACCCTCGAGTCAGGCCCTCAGGGCTTCAAACCTGGATCAACCCAGCCTCCCACTTGGTGTGCCTTCCTCTGGCCACGCCCCCTCCGCGCTGCTGACAGAATGAGCTGTCTAAAACGGTTAATTCCCTTGCCTAAAAACTGCTGACTCCCAGCCACAGCCCTCTCCAAGTAAGCCCCAGTTCCTTGGTTTGGCTCCGTATCACTCATATCACGTGGCAGTCTTCTCACAGCTTCTCACTCCAGTTCCCTCGGCTTGGAACTGCCTTGACTCATTCCTCAAAGTCACCTGCTCTGGGGAGATGTCTCTACAGAACCCCTGCGGGTCCAGCCACATCCGAATCTGTGCTCCCGAAGGACCTCAGGCGCACTTTGTAAAGCACCTATCTATCCCTTGCGGTACAGGTCGGTCTACCATGCTGGGTGTGGGCTCTAGTGCAGGCCCTGCACACAGTTGGTCTTGACGTGGTGTTTGGAAGCACTTGGCTCATGGCAGGCTGGCCTCTTATGTGTAGTGCATTGAATGAAGGTCCCTATTCTCTGCCAGAGCAAACACTCGTCCACCCGCCCACCCAAGTGGGTGGCAGAAGCCTGGGCTTTTTATGGCACTGCCCTTCCCCTGCTGTTCATCCACTCTGCCTGGCCCCAGCTTCTTGGTGGCATTCCAGGGTGGGGGGGGTCCCATAGGAGGAATGAGATCATGCCCAGTGAGGGCTTAGAGGTCCTCGGAGAAAGGCGCCTCTATGAATGCAGCTGTGATTAACCCTATTGGAACCCACTCAGTGTTTTAATTGCCCCGCCAACGGCCTGGCTGAGCACCCACAGCTGGGTTCCCAGGGTTGGGAGTCTGGCAAGGCTGGGTGGGGCTAAGAGGAGCCGAGGCCGGTGGGAGTCCCCTTCCTCCCTAGGGCACACAATAGCCATGGCCCAGCCTCTCCCTTGCCTTCTTGCCACACAGGCCTGAAGGTGCTCTGATGACTGCTCGGTCCCCCAAAGATACCACTGTGTTCAGTCTCCTTGTCCTTAGCATTAACTTCCTGAGGGCAGAGAAAGGAGGACTTTACTTCAACCTGCCCAAGGGCCCACAGGGTGCCCAGAAGTTCTGCTGGAGGAAACAGTGCCAGGAGATTAGATGCCCAGCCTTAGAGCCTTTGGGGTGATAAAGTACACAAGAAACCAGGACACAAGCACTGTGGCATCTGTCAGGACTGTGAGTGGTGGGGACCAGGGCTCAAGAGTGTCCAAAGTGGGGAAGAACACTGAAGGCCAGGGGCATGGGTGGTTTAGGTGCAGGAAGACGCTGGTGTAGGTGGGCTCTGGCCCAGATGGAAGCTAATGAGGCAGAGCTGGGGAGTTAGCAGGGAGGGGAGGAAAGGTAGGGGAGGAGGAAGTGCATGGCAGGCTCAGGTAGGAAGACCAAATGGGAGTGTGAAGGGGCCAGGGTGCTGGGGAATTACGTTCTTCTTGCCCTGTCCTCGAAGCACAAAAGCCTTCTAGAACAGGGTCCCACTGAATTCAGCAGGTAACTGAGCATGGCATTCTCAAAGCACTTGCTCACTTCAGCCCTCAGACTGGGATTCATGGGATCAGCATCTCTTTGGGAAAGGGGAAATTAATGCCTCCCCAGAGCTGAAGGAAAACGAGGTCGGCAACTTGGTATAATTACGCCTTTTACACCCCACCCATGCCCCATGCCCCATGCCCCATGCCCCTTGTCTACCTCTGGTGGTACAGAGAAGCTACGATGACAAAGAGTTGCTTGGCAACAAAATAAGTAAAGTATTAGATTATAGACCAAAATATAAAATAAACACCTGAGTCCACACTGATATAAAGGAATGACTGAATGAGACAAATCTCCCATGCAGAAGAATTCCACATAAATTATGTAGATATTCTGCCCTTAAAGAAGTGGAACATAATTCCCCGTTCCTTAAGTGTGGGCTGCACATAGTCACTTCCTAAGAGTACAGTACAGAGAGGGAGGGAAAAAAAGAGTAACTTTATAGTGGAGAAACCCGGCAAACCTTACCTCAGCCAGGTGATCAAAGTCCACGTGAACCCTTGATCAGATGCGGTGAGAACGGCACCTCCGGTCCCCCCAACCCATAGCCCCAGTCCAATCATGACAAAAGCAAACCCTAACAGGGGGCGTCCTACAATATGCCTGACCAGTACGCCTCAAAACTGTCACGGTGAAGGTCGTCAAAAACAAGGAAAGTCAGAAACTGCCACATCCAAGAGGAGCCAAAAGAGACAGGATGATTATGGGATGGAATTCAGAAACAGAAAAAGGATATTAGGGGAAAACTGAATAAAGTATGGAGTGAATTAATAATGTATCAATACTGGGTCATTAATGGTGACCAATGTACCAAACTAATGTAATGTGTTAATAATAGGGGAAACTCTCCATACTATCTTTGCAATAATTCTATAAATCTAAAACTGCCTAACAAGGAAAAGTATATAAAAAAGAAAGAAAGGGCCAGCACAGTGGCTCATGCCTGTAATCCCAGCACTTTGACTTCGGGAGGCTGAGGCAGGAGGACCACTTGAGCCCAGGAGTGGGACCCTGTAGGAAGGAAGGAAGGAAAGGCAGGAAGGGAAGGAAGGAAGGAAGGAAGGAAAGAAAGGAAGGGAGGGAAGGAGGGAGGAAGAAAAGGAAGGGAGGGAGGGAGGGAGGGAGGAAGAAGAAGCAAGCACATCTGCCTGAGCCCTGCTTGGCCAAGCACCACTGGCAGGGCAGTCAGGACAAGGAGCAGCAAGGGATAGAAAGGAGGGGGAGGCAGGTGAAGCAGGGGCTGTTTTATTTCAGAACAAGGTACAACAGCCCCCACCCCTGTCCCTGCACCTGGGAACCTTGGGCACAGGTGAGCTGGGCAGCCACAGGCCTCAAGAGACAAAGCAGAGGGAAGTCTGAGTGTGTTCCTTCCCTGTCCAGAGGGGCAGGTTGCCATTGCTGTGCTGTGGCTCCTCTGCTGACCAGCAACTAGGGAGTAAAGGGACAAGGAAACCAGGCCTAATATCCACTAAAGTTAAACTGAGGCAGGAGAGTGACACTGAAGGTGACACACTTTTCCTGTTGGCAGGAGAAGGAACAATGCACCAGAGGGCCTGGAGGACAAGGAAGGCTGAGGGCCAGTCTTGAGCCAAGTTCCGGTATGCCAATGGCAAAGGAAGGCCCAAAGTGAGGGCAGCACAGAACTCGAAAGACGAGGGAGTTCTTAGGGAAAGCGTCCAGGGTGGGAGCAAGCACAGAAGCCCCGAGCTTTGTCTGGTATCCAATCATGCTGGCCTTCTTCTCTCCCTTGGACATGACCAGGCACACCCAGAGGCTGCCTGCTCATGGCGGGTGCCCTGCTTTGGGGCAGTTCCAACTGCTGGTCCCACAGAAGAAGTCCTCAGGGAGCTCACTCAGGAGTCCATCCAGGTCATCTGCAGAAAGGAGAATGCGGGGGAGGCTTAGTGACAACATTTGGGTTCTGAGTGACTCAGGTCCAAAGCTCCTTCCCTTCAGGAGAGCCGAGGTCTGATTGTACAACCAGGGAGGCGGCTCCTCCTGGGCAGTGGTGCAGTGGGCAGGCTGGCCTGACTTCCACCTCCCTCTGCTCCCTGTGTACCCGTGCACGACAAAAGCCAGGGGCACGATCCTGGGGCTATTCTGGTGAGAGAGAGGGTTCCCCTGGGCCTCAGTGGTTCCTCTCCTTCCATGCAGAGTCATAGTGCCAAGCAGGAAGGCTTCGGAGGTCCCCTTGTGCAACCCTCTCATCGGATGGAGGGGGAAAGAAGGCTGGGAAAAAGCCATTAGTTGTGTTCAGAATCACACGTTCATTAATCTGGTTTCTCATCTGACAGTGGGAGACAACATCACCCCCTTCCCCAAAGAGCCTGTGTGGGCTTAGGGAATGATAGTAACTGTTCCTGACTGCACTCCTAGATGCGATGCTTATGTCCAAGAACTTGGACACAGAGCTGACCTCAGTAATCCCTACTGATAGCATTTTTGTTAACAATAGCAGCTAACACTTACTGAGTGCTTGCTCTGTGCCTCTATAACCCTTCATAGGGCAGTTCATGGTAGCTCCTGTTATAAACCCCACTTTACCTGTGAGAACAGGGTTTAAAGAGGTAAAACAACTTGCCCAAGGTGGGCATACTAAGACTCCATCTGACACCAGAGCCACTGCTGCCAGCTAGAAAACTCCCACTTACTGGGTGAGATCAGGAAGCCCTGGGAGTAAGTCAGATTGTCTGTGAGCTACGCCTAAGAGCCTAGCTCCAAGTCTGGCAAGACACACCATAAACACTGCTGCTGGGAGGAAGGATAGAAGTAGTTTGGGGAGCATTCAAAATTTAATTATGGTGGCCAGTGTTGTACTCAGGGAGGTAGGATTGGAATTTGAACATAATAAAAAAAGTTGCCCTGCACTAGCCACATTGTGACTGTTTAGAGAAACACTCTGTGAAATGAGGGGGAATGGTAGTCAGTGTGGGACTTTGAAACTGGGAACCAGAGTAAGAATTAGTATTTCTGTCTCCAGCCCTGTGCAGCCACCACTAGCAGGTCTGTCCCTATACTGGAGATGTGACACCAGCCCCAATATCCTATAGGCAACCCTGCATGACTACCAGCAACCTTCTGATGATGATTTGGCTTGGCATCAAGCTTACTTATGAGGAGAGAGTGCAGGATTCCAGACAACGCAAGATTCCAGAATAAGGGGCAGATGTTTTTTCACAGGCTATAAATATTAATAAATGGGCTTTGTGATTTTTCCATTGGTATTTTGTGAATTTGGTTCGTGTGAGACACCTACCCATAATCCCATGAACTTTGGTATCCAGAATTGAATTTCTGGATTCAATTTTGGTATCCAGAATTGAATTTCTGGAATAAAAAAGCTAAGGATGGGTCAGGTGCAGTGGCTCACACCTGTAATCCCAGCACTTTGGGAGGCTGAGCTGGGAGGACTGCTTGAGGCCAGGAGTTCAAGACCGGCCTGGGCAACATAGCAAGACCTCATCTCTACCAAAAAAAAAAAAAAAAAAAGCTAAGGAACAGACCCTGGACAGTGTTAGCTTCATCTGGGCAATGCTGCCTCCTGAGAAACCAGCTGGCTTGAGCACAAGAGCCTGTTTCTGGGCCTTTTGGGTTTGTACCCTGGTCCCCCACTAACCACATAGATGTTTGACTGACTCCTCAGCATTATTCTTAGCTTAATTAGGATGGGAAATCAGCCTCTGTGGTCTGGTCATCAGCCCACAGAGAACTCAAAGTGCGGCACAAAGACAGTGCTGTCCATTTGGATACAGGATGGTGATGTTTCCTCCTCGTGGCTAATAGCACATGAGCTGGAAATGCAGGGGACCTATGGATCACATCTTGTTTTATGTGGCCCCTATCACACTGTTAACTAAGTCTGTGGCCTGCAGCCTTGCCAGACAAGACACCATATCTGATTTCTGTAAGATTATGTAAGATCCAAAGATTCACAGAAAGAGGAACAAGATGCAGCTGGGAAGATTTGGGCTGAGTTATTCAAGAGGAAATAAAAGAAGTACCTCTCTTGCTCCCAAATGGGCTGACTGCCTTACCTGCTTCTGGGAGTTCTTCCCCTGCCTCTGTGTTCTGTGCTGTTCTGAGGCCTTCCCCAGGCTTTGCAGCCACATCATGCTGGCAGCTGCCACAGAAGCTTCCTGAATCCTGGGGACAGAGGATCTGGTTACCAACGCCTATGCCCCTGAAATCCCTCTGGAAGGTACCACCTCTACCCAGACAACCTCAAAGGAATAGGTGGGGGCTCAGGAAAGAGACATGATGGAGTGTGTAGCAGGGGCCAGTCAGTCACCCAGGCCCACACTGATGGGAGGGAGCCGAAACGCCAAACACCCAAAATAGTAGATAATTTAACAAAACAAAACACAAAACAAACCTTTTTTTAGCTGATTTTCTTTCCTAATTCTGTCGGTATCTAATGTTTTAGGGAATCTATATAACTGGTGCAGAAAGTGAAGAGGACATTCAGAAATACATTGAGGAGTTAGCCTGGGATTAAAAATTAGCTGTTAACAATCCCCAAATTAGCTAATATATGGGCAGATAATTAAAATTGGTAATTAAACCATTAACTATGGTTAGCCCTAGGGAATGGCAGTGGGAAAGGGTGAGTTTCATTTTTTGCTTATTTTATGCCATTTCAATTTATTTCAATGAGCATGGATAATTTGAGATTTAAAAGAAAAATAAACATTATTTTTTAGAAGTGGGGTGATTTTGAGAGAATGCGGAAAAGTTAAGAGAAGGTTGAGGGAAATCAAAGTGTACAGTGGGAGCTAGAGGTCTAAGGTCACCAGAGGTAAAGTCTAACACACTCGTTCTACCGATGAAGCAGCAGCAGGTGAGGGGACAGGGCTTGCCCGAGGTCACAGTACAAATTATCAGCAGAACTGGGCTGAGACCCAGGTCTCCTCACCCCCAGGCCAGGATCCCAGGAAGGGTGGGGGTGGCCAAGTCAAGCCGAGGCTCTGCACTCTCACCCTCGAGTGGAGCTGCCTGCATCCATCTTTGACTCCCAGCAATACAAAATGCTCCCCTCGGTTCCTAGAGGGGATGTCCCCACCAGTGTTCCGTGCAGGTTCCCCCTCATCTAACTTGGTTAGTTCTCAAGTGGCTCCAGTCCTCTCAGATGTTCAAGCCTGCCATCAGACACTCAGGGATCACCAAGGAGCCAGCTGCTCCTCTAGGTACTGTTACTGAGCCGTCTGGCAGGCGGCTGGATCAGGGACAGGAGATAGTCCTGTCCCCAAAGGCACCTCTTCAGCTCAGGGCACCAGCCCCTTTCACACCTCTGCTCCCCAGTGTGGAGGAGAGGAATGAATCAGAAGATGCAGGCAGAAGGAGGGCTCTACCAGTCCCCATTCCATCCTGTTCCTCTTACCTTGGGGAAGGGCTGAGACAGCTTGAAGTTCCCATCCCCAGAATCTGGGCTGTAAATGTGGACCAGGTTGTTGGGTGTCACGTTGAGGTAGTGATTTCGGAGCGAAGGAGAAAACACTCCAATCTGGAGTTGAGGAAGGGGAAGGTCAGTCTCCTGATGGAGCACTGGGTGCAGCCAGATGGCCACCTGGTACACACCTGCCTTTCACTTGGTGTCCTCTGCACCAGGATCACACAAATTGCTCCTGCCCCAGGCTTGGTGCCAGAATAGAACCACTCACCACATCCTCCCCCTCAACACAACCTTCCATCCCCACCCATGCCGAAGAATGGGAGCTAGCTTGAGGGCCACAGGCCTTCCCTCAGCTCCTCATACCAGGGTCTAGCAACAGCTCAGCCACTCCAAGCCTGGGTGTTGGGAGGGAAGGCAGCCAGACTGGTAAGGAGACAGACAGTGCGGGGGCTCTCTCTGGGTGGGGGGGTGGGGGGGTAGAGAGGAGCTCCCCATACCTGCTTTAGCAGCAGCACTGAGCCAGGCTTCAGCTCATTCTGGCGTGTTTCCAGCAGCAACCTGTGCAGTGTCCCCTGCATCTCTCCTGCAAATACCACATGGCCCATCAGTCTCAGGGTCAAGGGCAGCACAGCAACTGGGCCCTGGCTCGGAAGGGGGCTGCTCACTGCCTCAATTTTCCCATCTGCAAATGGATATGGTCATTTCTCATCTCCTGACCTCAACAGAAGCCACTCATCAGACACTCCCAGGAACTAATTCCTTACCCGTGGGGTCCTTGAAAACCACGCTGGCATCCATTGTACTCCGAGTCAGGGATTTGATCATCACTGCCATGTTGGGGACCTTGTTTCTAGGAAGCTGCTTCAGAGCTGCCTGCTTGCAAGAAGAGGCATTCACAGAGCCAGCCATGGCCCACTTTTAACTTCCCAGGTTCCCAAGTGTGCCAGGGGATGGGAAGGGACAGAGTACATGTGCGGTGATGACCTTCCTTGTGGAAGGCAAAGGGGCAGTTTGAAGGGTGCATCCCATCTCTCTCTGGCAGAGAAGATGGCAGGGCCTTCATTTCTTTCCCCCTGCCTCCTTTCTTTTGTGCGTATGTACTTATACAGTGTTCCATCATGGCAGGTCGCAGGCAGGGATATACTGGCACATGTACTGGCACGTATCTGCACATGGCTCTTGACCACTGGGGAGCCTTGAGGGTGCCAATGTGCTTACCCACCCCATCCAGGGCTTGGAAGTGCTGAGGCATGCCCATAACCCACTCTCTCCTTCAGCCTGGGCCCAATACTGTGAATGATAGTGAACAGGTGGGTGAGTGGAAGATACAACCAAAGGGGCTTCATGATGCTGTTCAGACAGGCTGGGTGAGAAGGAGCAAATAGACACCCCTTCCTAAGGTGGAGTACGGCAATAGGTTGGTGGAAGGGAGAGAAATGGTCTTTTGTTTGGGTCTCAGCGCCCAGAACCCTTACCTTCCGCAGCACCATGACAATGCTATAGGTACAGAGGAAGCAGGTGGGGTCTCTCTCATCCAGGCCCAGAGCAGATTTCATGGCCAGCCATGGCCCTCGACCAAAATCCTCCTCCACCGATGCCTGGGAACTAGCAACAATCTGGCACCACAGAGCAGAGGGGGAGCCCGCATTAATGGGTCTACCTTGCTACAGACTCTTGACTGAGACAGGATGGAGGAGGGGTGGGAGAGGAAGGGCAAATCCCCTAGGAAAAACTGTAGCATGATAGCCACAGTTTCTCCTGTCTTTTATCTCCAAGGCCAGAAAATGGTATGTGAAACCTTGTTGTGTGTTGCACTGTTCACTAAGCAGCTATAGCAAAGGTGCTCTTTTTTAAAAAAAATCAAATCCTGACTTTAATTACATTGAAGCAAAAGGCTATTCATGTTTGTCTCTTGCAATAAACTTGCAAAGTCTTAGGGATAGGGATTCCTCACATACATTTATAGGTTCCCAGAGTGTCTTGGCCAGTTTGAAACCAGCCATATTTTATTTGGGATGCCTCTGGCTTTAACCAATAACCTTCTTATATTAAAACATGCTTTGAATCCAGAGGAGTATTTACTGCTTTGGATGTGAAATGGACTGGCAGATCTGGGGAGTTGCAGCAAAAAGTAAACACGCTGGAGAGAGTCAAAAGCAAAAGTGGGTCTGAGGGCAGGGCAGGTCAACCAGAACCCAGGAAGGAGGGAAGCTGGGTCTCAGCCACCAACAGGGAACCCACTGGAGGCAAGATTAAGGCAGATCCTTCCCAGCTCAGCTCCCAGAAACCGGAGAGGAAGGGCTCCCGAGACACGATGTCATCGCACTCCTCACACTCTCCTCCTCTGGGGGAGGCAGCTAGCTGGGCCTTTATTTCTCAGATGGGAAAGAAGGCTGGACCCATGACATAGGATAATGCCCGGCTGGCACTAGGATAGGCCTTGCTTTATGCCAGCAAAATCGCTGCCTCCTCCAAGTGCCTTCCCTAAATGCCCCCCACCCTTTTTTTAGATAGGGTCTCGCTCTGTCACTGTGGCTGGAGTGCAGTGGTGTCATCATAGCTCACTGCAACCTCACACTCCTGGGTTCAAGCGATCCTCCTCCTGCCCCAGTCTCCCTAGTAGCTGGGACTATAGGTGCATGCCACCATACCCAGCTAATTTTTCTATTCTTTGTAGAGATGGGGTCTTGCTATGTTGCTCAGGCTGGTCTCAAACTTCTGGCCTCAAGCCTCTCTAAGTGCTAGGAGGCTTGAGGCCAGAAGTGCTGATCTTCCCGCCTTGGCCTCCCAAAGTGCTAGGATTACAGGCATGAGCCACCGTGCCCAGCCCCTGAATGCCCTTTGGTATGTGACACCAAGGAACAGGCTTAGCAGCACTGACTCTGATTCTTAACTCCTGAAACATGCAGGGACATCCCTTACTTTCAAATGATGCCCAGGAAGTTGACATTTCCATAGCATAAGTTACCTCTGTCCGGAATTTAGCCAGAGCGCCGTGAGTCGGAGTCTGGGGTGTGGAAACCATGATCTCCTCCAGATTTTTCCCACTATGCTAAGAGCAGGGAGGAGAAGGCGAGAGCAAGCTCAGCAGCTGTTATTTACAAGTACAGCTTCTTGTCTGGCTTACATAATGAGTTCAGGAAACTATCAGGGACAATTAACACATATTACATCGCCCCTAACGAAGTCTCAAGAGCCTCATTGGCAGCTCAAAAAAGACACTTTGGGGATTGTTTTGGGAATGTGAGGAAGCTGAAGCAAAACCCAGGGCTGCCTGAAGGGGGCAGTGACCCAAATAGAAAGGCCTGTGATGAGCAAAGGGACAGCTTTCCCCAAGTCCCTTCTCAGGGCCTAAACCCTGCACTCCAGGGAGATCCAGGGCAGGAAGAATTTAGAAGGCCTCCTAGGACTTCTGTTAAAGTGCAAGGGAAGAGCAAGTAACAGGCAAAAATTGTTCCAAACACACTTCAAATGAGAGGAAGAGGCTATACCTATCCCAACCAGACCAGATCCTCAGAGTCCAAATTTCTGGGATCTGACCCAAGACTGGTTTGATGGATCTGTCCCTCTACCACTGCTTAAATCCAAACTCTCAGCAGGGCTCTGTCTCCTTTTTGGCCCCACCTTCCCCACAGTGGCCTCACACACCAGCCACAACGAGCTGTCCTGTGGCTCTCTGAGAGCACCTCACTCTTAGGCCTGTGTGCCTCTGCACACGCTCTTCCTGTCTTCCCACTCCTGGAATGTCCTCAGAGAACAGCTCCCCCCCATAAACACCTGTTAACCTCCTACTTATCCATCCATAGCCCACTCAGCAGGCCCAAAGCAGAGTGTCTCCCCAGCACCCACGGGGTGACCCCAACTCACACTGTGCACCTTGTGCATAATCATTTGTTCTGTTTCTTCTCCTTCACTGTAAGCTCCTTAGGACTGGAACTTTTTCTCTTTTAATCTCTGTATTTTCAGTTCCAAGCAAATTGCCCAACACATAACAAGTCCTTAGCAAATATGAGTGAATGACTCTTCCTGCCCTAGTGTTAGCAAACAGTAGGCGCTCAACAAACGTATGACAATTATGAAGTCCTCAGAGCCTGAAGTACCTCTCTCATGGTGGATTTTCAAGAATTCAATTATTCCCTCCCACTTTTCCTGACTTCTTCTGCAGCTTTGGACACCCTCCCTCTCTTTGCTTCCTTCCTTCCTCCTGTCCAGGAGCAAGATATTCTGGGGCCGGACAGTGCTGGAACACTGCTTCTCTCCTGGAGAAGTCCTAGAGAGCCAGGTCACTCACCTGGTGAGGCAGGATCCCCGCTGGGCCAGGGAAGCGGCGTGTTTTGGCTCGGCTGGAGGGGCGGGTAGGCTGCTGGGGTGTCCGATTGGCAGCAGTGACCAGCTGCACCAGGTGGTTGGTGACTATGGGCATCTGCAGAGCTCCCTGGGGAACCAGGGAGGGATGGGGACCTTTTGGGTTGCTGACAGGAGACTCAACAGGAGACACTGGAGCTCGGGGTTGTAAGTGCCCCCAAGGAAATAATCCAGAGCTAGTCCTCGAGGGAGTAGAACAGCTTGAGTTGGGAGTTTGAGGTCTGGGAAAAAGAGGTCTGCCACTCAACCAGGCACTTGGAGAATGAAATGGCCGACTGGGTAATTGATGTAATTGATTTTGAGGGCTGCTCTGAACAGGCCCTCCAGCAACTTGGAGAGGCTGGGGTGCTCGTACACGGGGACCTTGTGGACACCTTTCCCAATAGGGTTGCTGAGTGGGAATGGTTGAGGCAATTGGGACAGGAAGGTTACCTGTGGCACCAGGTCTCAGGCAGGGCTGTGGAGTCCTACAGTGCACAGCAGGATCTAGAGGCTTATCCTGGGCTGACATAATACCTGCTATGTGGGTGGCAGGCACAGGCCCCTTCCAGCAAGATCCACTCAGATCAACTACCTGGGCCTTTTTCGCCAATATTGGATCCTCCTGCTGCTGGGCAGGCAGGATTCGTGTGGCCTCACTGCTAACTCCAGGTTCCAGCTCCATGCCCGGCCCCTCCAGCTCCATGCTTGCCAGGACCTTATCAAATTCGTCTTGTTCGGGCCCCTCAAAGCCACCAACCCACTGCTGTTGGCTCTCAAAGGTGAGTAGGGGGTATCGGGCTGAGGACTGGGGGCTTGCTGGCTCTCTGAGCACTTCTGTCAGTGCCCTTCCTCTCTGAATGCCCGTCAAGCTGCTGCAAGTGGAGACAGACCTTAGGAGGGCTGTTCCTGTGCAAGGTAGATGGCTGGCAGCCCTGGGCATGCTGGACTCAGGGTGGCAGAGTCCCAGGGCTGGAAGGCCCAAAGCCTCTGAAGGAGCACCGGGGTGTAATGGCAGTGGCCTGGGGTACTGTGCCTGCACAGTCTCCTGTGGCCCGGAAGAGACAGGTCTCAGGCGCCCAGCATTGAGGGGCAGTGAGCCAGCAAACTGGTTCTCTGCATCTTCCACGGCAGATAAGAAGTCCTACAAGGAAGCAGAGACAGAGGGTCTTGGCAGCTGGAAATCAAGAAACTCCCTTACTGTTCAGAAATGTGGCATGTACGTGTGTGTGCAGATACTCACAAGTAAGTAAACCAAGGCACAAAAGGCAGTGGTGGTGTCTCTCACCACTTTTGACCTCACCCATGAGCCTACCACCAGGCTTCTATCAGAAACACTCCAAGGCCAAGTAGCTTCTCTCTTTCTCTTCAGTCTCAGAGTGGGGGCCAGGAGGGGGCAGTTAGAGGAGGACAGTAGGAGAAGCAGATGTACCAGGGCACTAAGGAGTCAAACAAATCACCCAAGGTCACACCCCCATCTCAAGGAGACTAGCTTTCTTATGTCCAGCCTGTTCAACAGGGATCTATCCGGCTGATCATGCTGCCTGTCCTTAGCCCACTCCTCACCCCCAACACACACACACACACACACACACACACACACACACACACACACACAGGGTAAGCCAGAGAGGCCTTGGATCCGGCAAAATAGGCAGAAGTTAAATATAGCTTTTCAGGCAAGTTAAATTAAGTATGGATTCCAGTTGGGAAGCAAGGTGAGATTGACACCTTCAAGAGCAACAGACCTGTTCTGAGGGTGTTTTTGAGTCAGAACTGCTGATTTACCTGACAGGAAGGTCCCCTCCACCCCCATCCCCTGCTGCCGCACTGGATTGTCTGGGCTACAGAAAGGTTTTTTCTGCTTTGTGTATTATCAAGAGAGTCCCATACTCCAGCAGGACCACCTTAGGATTTAGCAATAATAATAATGATCAGAATTATAGCAGTAATAAAATCCTAATGACCCTGGAGGTTGGTGGATCCCTTTTCTCCTGAAGAGCTTACTCTCAGACATGATGTCATCTGCCTTGGGAAGGGGGAAATGGACTGGTCTGCCAGCCTAGCAGTCCTACCATCACCTTGTAAGACCCCAGAGGGTTACTTTAACTGTTACTTTTTCAGTCTATAATCACACATTTCCAAAGCTGAAAAACAAAGACAAGGACAAATCTCCTTGACAAAGCTGGCAGTTCTGAATTATTTGTAACAACAAAAATCAAGTTCCCAAGTAATAACCAAAACAACTAACACTTGAAACCTCACCGGGTACCAGGTACCATGTAAGCATTTTCCCAGAATCTTTCAATTAATTCTCACAATGGCCCTATGAATAGGCACTATTATTATTCTCACTTTACGGACACAGAAACTGAGACTCAGGTTAAGTAATTTCATAGAACCAGGACTAGAACTCATCTGTGCCCCTGTCACTATGTCTTAGACCCTCAATGAATGGGACAAGCCAGAGACCAATTTTTTTGAGGTCTGAGAAAAGTCCGTTTTTCCCTTCAAACCTCAGCTTCCTCAAGACTCAGAGAAAGGGAAGGGTGGGGCTCAGGTTGCCAGAAGGGTCCCTGGTGTAGCATTCACCACCATACCAGGCATGAATTAGGCATCTGAACAAATTCTAAACAGAATTTTTTTTAGGCAAAGCAGTGGGAGACAAAAAGTAGGTTTTGAATGTTTTGTCACTGGTAAAATATAACAATTCTATAAATGTAGTTTAGTAGTTTCCATGTACATTAGACTGAAATCAGGAGGCCAAGTCCTCATCCTGGCTGTTGGAGCTATATTCTTTTTGTGTGTGTGTGCTGTATTCTTAGGCAGGTTAATTTGTCCCTTTGGCCTTTACTCACTTAAGTCCTGTCTCTTTCAAAAAAGGATTTGAGGTAGCAATTTCTAGCCTCCTGGATGAAACTATATCCATTGGTTCTGAATGGGAAGAGAGTTGTGGAGACCACTGGTGCTGTGTTCTCTGGCTGCACATTAGAAATACCCCTGCCTGGGCCATCCCCAGAAATTCTGATTTAATTGGTTTGTGGTAGAGCCTAGACAAGGGTGATTCTAATGTGCTGGCTTTGGATCTAGTCTAACCCCTCATCTTCTGAGGAAACAGAGGGAAGGGAAGACTATGTGAGGCAAAAGAACATCCCTCATACTGTAGAAAAGAAAATGGAAGGCCAGAAATAAAGTAACTTGCCCTCGTTCACAAAGCCAGTTGGTGACCCCAGGCCTCTTGCTATCCAATAATTGTGCTGTTTTCTACAATTTCCTGGCCATAAACTTTTTTTCCCACCCCTTCCCATCATGAAGGCGAATTAAATCATCTACATGACACAGCTTCCAGGAAAGGGCCCTTATAATTTAAAGGTATGACAATTAGGCAACTCATCTCTCTGGGTTTTTGTTTCTAAGACAGTTAAGTAGGTTGTTTACGTTTCTCATTGCTCAGCCTCTCATAGACAAAAAACATATACAAGCCAACTAAAAGGAGGCTGGTGCAGGCTGCTGCAAAATGTTCTGGACCTGTGTGTTTACATCTCAGGACCTTCTCTGCCACCTCTGATCACCAACATTTCCTTACCTCATCTTCAAACTCCTCTTCCACAGCAAACAGCTTCTGCAAACTGCATGCCTGAAAGGAAAACAAAGCAATTGAAGCTGGAGGAGAAATACCGTTTGAAAGTACATTCTGTCCTCACTATGCTTCTTCCCAACTCTAACAAGACTATCAGGTGTACTCTTTTTTGTTTGGTTTTTGCTAATGCTGGGGGAGGAATAAGGGATGAGAAGAAATGGAATTTAGTTAAAGACTTAAGTGATCTAAAATACTTTCTTAGCCAGGTGTGGTGGCACATGCCTATAATCCCAGCTACTCTGGAGTCTGAGGTGGGAGAATCATTTGAGCCCAGCCTGGGCAACACAGAGAGCCCTTGTCTCTTAAAAAAAAAAAAAAAAGGCAAAATGCTTTATTGTAAAATATTCCACTCAGATCCATCTGCATTAATCCTGGAAGATGGTGAAGGGCCCAAAGGGAAGGCTGCCAAGGAGAGCAAGGCTAGTTCTTCAGGACTGTGCACATGGGCCTAAAGATTTTGCAGCATCCCAAAGGTTTCACTTGAGCAACCTTTGTCAAACGTAAGAGAAAACTACCATAAATCCAAGCATGCCTAGCACAGTGGCCTTGTTTCTGAAAATCAAGCTAGGTTTCCTTCTACCTAATCCAATGCCCAAAAACTAGGGTCCTGGGAGGGTAGGAGGCCCCCCAGTCCACGGTTCCTTCTTTCGAGCAAACAGGGCTGCTGTGGCCAGCTCCAGATGAGTGTCAAACCCAGAGCCAAGCGTTGTGCCTAACCCCAGCTGCCAGGGCAGCAATAGCTACAGTTAGTGATACCCTCCCCGAGGGTCTAAGGGTCAGAGTGGATGGGGTGAGGGCGGGGAGGGGGGAAGGATGGACCCAAGAGGTACGACATTTGGTCGCACTGGGAAGGATGAACAGGAGTTCTCCAAGGAGAGAGGGAAGGCAACAGGAGGGAAACCGAGCGCCGGAGGTGGAAAGTGCTTTCCCAGGGTCTCCGGCGCGTCCATGCCAAGCCCTGACTAGAGCCCAGGTGTCCCGACTCCACCGAGCTCCCACCCAGACCCCGGCCCTGCTGCTCGCGCGAGTGAGGGGCTGGAACCCCGACAGCGCTTCCCCAGGCTCGGGTACAAGGCAGCCCCGCGGCTCCTCGGCGTCGGCCCGGCATTACCATGGCGACGGCGGGTGGGCTCCGGCCGGTGGGTTGGCCCGGCGGACCCCGACTCAGGGGGTTCGCCAGCGCCTCGGACTTGGCCCGAGCGGAAGGCCTGGACTCCAGGCAACTCTGGCGCCAACCTGGCACGAGGTCAGAGGGAGGCGTTTCTGCGACCCGGCCGAGGGCCGAGGGAGGGTCGCCAGCAGGCTAGGGCAGGCGCCCCAGGCCGCATTCGAAGCCGCCGCCACTCCGGCGACTCCACCCTCTTAAAGGGGTGGGCCTGTTTCTATCCCGCCGACACAAAGGCCCTTCACCGTCCAGCCTTCCGTCCCAGCCTTAAAGGGGAAACGGACGGGCTCTCGGTCGCCCCCCAGCGGCCCCTCCGGCCCTGTGGGCTGGTTCAACACGCGTTCAGGTGAGAGCGAGGTTGGGGAATCTTGGCTCACGACCCTGGCCCCCACCCCACCCCTTTCTTTTGTTGAGCACACTCGGGACTGGGCACTGGAGCATGACTTCATTCACCCCAGGACGCACCCCGTCGGTTTGTCTGTCTCTTCAGCCATCCATCCATCCATCCATTCTTGCAACACACATTTATCAAGCAAAAAAGTTCTTGGTCTGGCTCTTTTTATCCTTCATGTTTCAGCTTAGATCTCAGATCTTCCCTGTCACCTCTCTCAAGGAACATCCCTTCTCCCATCACAACTCTCTGTTTCCTTCTGAGCACTTTCCACAATTTATACTTGCCCTGGTTTACATCTTTATTTCATGTCTTCACTAGAATATCAACTCCATGAGAGCAGGGCCCTTTTCTGGCTTGTTCAACTTTGTATCCTCAGCACCTAGCACAGTGTTCGATAGAGTTATTGAATGAATGACACAGTGATTACTGTACATCGGGTACAGTGCTTGACACTGGGTATAGTGAAATGATTAAGACTTCTTGGCCGGTGCTGTGGCTCACGCCTGTAATCCTAGCACTCTGGGAGGCTGAGGTGGGAGGATCATTTGAGCTCAGGAGTTCGAGACCAGCCTGAGCAAGGGCAAGAGGCTGAGTAGAGACCCTGTCTCTACTAAAAATAGAAAAATTAGCCAAAATTAGCTGGGAGTCTTGGCATACGCCTGTAGTCCTAGCTACTCGGGAGGCTGAGGCAAAAGGATCACTCAAGCCCAGGAGTTTGAGTGTACAGTGAGCTACAACGGCACCACTGCACTCTACCTGGGGCGACAGAGGGAGACTCTGTCTCAAAAAAAAAAAAAGACTTCTTGTGCCCTCAAGTTCATAACAAGTCAGAGAGAACAAGGCCAGCTTTCCTTACTAAAGCCTACTGTGGTTAATGACCCTTAGTCCTACCTCAGTTTTACTTCTTGCTTGTCACTAGAGAGCTACTCAGAGCAGCAGCTAGAGCTGCATAGTTTTGAAGACTCAAGCAGGAGCAAGGTAGCTGACGTGTCTCCTTAATGATCTGATCTGAGCCAGCCCTGAATCTTCCCCAGGGTGGCCTTACCAGCTGTTACCTGGGGATAACCTACGACTGCCATCAGAGCTGCATGTGGACCAGTTTACCTGTCCTATGTCAGAAGGGAGGCCAGAATGGCAATGGGAGGGGGAACCCAGACCACCAATTATGGGTTCCAAGTTAGGGATTCCCTCAAGTCCTCCTCTGTGCTTCTGAGCGAGGGGACAAAGCCCCAACCCTCTGATGTACAGGCCTCCTCTCCTCACAGTCATACTAGACACAGCTCATCTTGCCCAGCGGTGGGTAGTCCTAGAGATCCAGTTTCAGGGCTCCCCATGGATCTGGGCTCTGTCAGCTCCAGCTAAAGAGAGATCACAGAGCCCAAAAGGCCAAGAATAATAATAATAACTCCTAGTCACACTATAGTTTGCAGCTTGCAATTTAA
Source organism: Daubentonia madagascariensis (assembly GCA_023783475.1). Classification (NCBI taxonomy): domain Eukaryota; kingdom Metazoa; phylum Chordata; class Mammalia; order Primates; family Daubentoniidae; genus Daubentonia; species Daubentonia madagascariensis. The sequence continues at coordinate 19,045,513 of JAKFHU010000487.1, forward strand.
CTATTTGTTCATTTTTGTCTTCACAAAGATCCTATGAAGGGTGAGGGACGAGTATTACTTTATAGATTAGGAAACTGAGGCCCAGAGGGGGAAGGGACTCCCGCAGGGTCACACAGTCACTTAGCGGTGGATCTTCTTAGAAATCCCATGCTTTCTCCTCTAACACCTTTCCAAGTTAAATGAACTTGTCCTCTGTCCTTCCTACCTGCTGCCCCCAACTCCTGTTAGAAGATGTGGGGGGAGGGGTGTTGGAGTGGAGTTGGAACCTTTTAGAGAGGGGAGTTTGTGCTTTTAGAGTTCGAAGGGCCCCCATGCTGAAGGGTCCCCCCAAATCAAATATCCTTTTCTTCCTAGCACTGTCATCCCAAGGGAAAGGAAAAGACCAAGTCTCCATGGTGACAAGGCCTAGGTCCTCTTCTTCCTCCTCTTAGAAAAGGGGTTAGCAGGCTTATCTTTTTAATGATCAGGTTTGAGGATAATGGCGACTCAGATCAGAAAGGAAGGGGTGGGTTCAGGGAATAGAAAAAGTGGGTGCCTTGGGCAGGAAGACCTACACCAGAAGACACCAGATTCCTGGCTGTGAAGCAGGGTACAAAAGGGAGTGGGTGTAATGAAGGAGCCTCAGTAGCATTCCGATTTAACCCGTAATAATAACAGCCAATACTTCCTGCGCACTTTCTGTGTGCCAGGCACAGTTCTAGGGTCAATATCTTACCCAAGCTCACATAGCTAAGAGATGGTACAGCTGAGATTATGAATCCCGCAGTCTGACTCCAGCATCCACAGGCTTGAATACTATGTTGTTTTGCTTCTTGGAATTCCAAGGAACTGGGTTCTTAACCTTCAGTTTCAGGGAGTATAAATCCCCTATGGTAATGTGCAAAATGTCATGTGCCTATGCACATGTGCCTTGTTTTGAGAGAGAATTCATAGCTTTCATCATATTTTCATGGGTCAGAAGGCTACTGCTTTGCTCTATCTCGGGAACAGGCTACACACTACTCCTCCCTAACCCCATCCCTCATCTTCTCCAGATGCCTTTGTATCCCAGCACCTAGCACAGTGCTCTTATTACAGGCCTTATTCCTATTACAGGCCTTGCCAGCTCCCGCCTGGACAATTGCCGTAGCCTCTTGCATGGTCTCCCTAGCCCAAGCTCTCCTTCCTTTTGTTCATTCTTTCTAACATGCAAAGGGGATCTTATTTTTCACTGTAAAAATTCACTCCCTCCCCAGCCATTGGAGGATGACATATAAAATCCCCAGGGCCTGAAGTGCCCTGCCATCTGCCCCCCTGCTTTGTCTTGTCTTTCAGTCTCCCAGTCAACACCAATCCCTTTCCACTCCACTCATTCTTTAAGCCCCAGCTCACTGGTGCCTCCTCCAAAAAGCCTTCTTTAACTGCCTCAGGTTTCCTTCCCCTTAGTTCCCTGTATTTTGGGCCTACCTCCATTTTAGCCCAGATCTGTTCTATTCCCTATTTTGTCTTCAAGTTCCCCTCACACCTCCCTGCTGGACTTCCAACTCCTTCAGGGCAAGACTGTGGCTTTTCACCTTTGCAGACCAGCACCTGACACATTGAAGACGCTCCGCAAGCATTGTTGAATGACTTAATGCCATTTATCAGGAGGGAGTGTGGATGAGTCTGTGCAACTCCATTCTCACTTTCACCAAAACATCTGCAGTTGCTGGTGAGGAGCTTTACCTTGTTAGATATAAAGGAGGGACACACCTGGAGAGTGTGTGTGTGTGTGTGTGTGTTTAAGTTTGGAGACAGCATGCTGCATTGGCTATGGAGTTAGACAAATCTTGGTTCATATTTGACTCTGCTGCTAACTGGCTCTGTGACCTTGAGTAAGTTACATTACCTCTCTGAATCTTAGCCACCTCATCTCTGAAAAAAGAATAATACCTCTTCCTCACAGCATTATGAGATTAAATGAGTTAATGCATTGAAATGGCAAACTCCATGCCTAGCACATTGACAGAGCCTCAGTAAGTGGGGGTTCCCTTCCCCCCTGCTTGAGTTTGCAAACATGTGCTGGGAATTGTTATGGGAACCACATGGCTTGGGTCTGTATCTATTTAGACATATTTACAAATGCATTTCACCCTAATTTGTATTTTTATCAAATGAACAGTTGTATTCGAATCAGCGTGATGATGCATGTGTTTATATTTACATTTGCCTTGGTATGGACAGTGGCATATTTGGATAGGAAGTGTGTACACACACTGAGAGTCTTGTGTTAGTGGGTGGGTGTTGCATGTTGAGTGTGTGGAATTAAATGTGTGTTGTGCGCTGCATATGTGGGTGGAAGACTGGCCTGTGCAGCTTTGTGTGTGTGAAGGCTGTGAGTTAGTGTGTAGCCAGCAGATGTAAACCAACACTTTCCAGTAAGACTTACTGTATTGATAGAAATGTTTTCTATTTACACTGTCCAATAGAGTAGCCACTAGCCACCTGTGGCTATTGAGCACTTTAAATGTGGCTAGCGCAACTAGGAAACTGAAGTTTTAATTGTATTTAATTTTAATCGATTTAAATATAAACAGCCACAGGTAGGCTATAGACACAAACTTCAAGCTTGTTCTCCACACACCAGGTGGTGTGCATCCCCCTCCCTCTTACCACAGAAAACCCATCCATCCTGTCCCAACCCCAGTGAATAAATAGACCCACTGAAGCCCCGCCTGCGTGTGTGCGCCTGTGAACTCGTGTGAAACGTACAGGGGGGGCCCCCCTCTCCCCAAGTCCCCAGCGGAGCAGTGAATCAGCCTGACAATGAGGTGAGTCATTCATGAACTGCTCCGGGCCAGCCCAGCAGGCGGGAAGTGAACGTCAGCCAGCCTCCCAGCCCTACCTCCCAAACCCCCCGAGGCATCGCTCAACCCCACGCACTGCAGATGTTGTTGAAGAAACTGACGCGTGGACGAATCAAGCTCCTCTCCTGAGCCCCTCCCTCTGGTTTGCAATCCATTCATCCCCCAGCCCCTCTCTCCCCTCCAGTGGCATGTGAGTCATCTCAAGATCTCCCTGAGGACAGAGTCATTCAGCTTCTCTATCCTCCTCTACGCCACCCCCCATCCAACACCCACCTCCCCAAGCCTACCCCAGTTGTCCTCCTCCAAGGCTGGGGGTTGGGAGCGGGGAGCCTGGACCCCTGGGCTGGGGTTGCCATGGTCAGGCTTCCAAAGCAAAGCTGACCTACTCAGGGCTGCGGGGGCGTGGGGAGGGGCTCAGGGCAGGTTGCAGCTAGCTAGATCCCAGGGAACTGGCATCCAGCTTGCTTAGAGGAGCATGAAGACAAACACGGAGGCAGCAGGAAAGGAGTTGCTCAAGGGTGCTGCCTGGAGCACCTGTGGCTAGTGGGGAGAGGGGAGAGGGAGCTGGCAAGACCATTCCTCTGGTTTCCAGGGACATCCCACATAGTATCTCCTCAGTGCCTGACAATCTTTGGGGCATGGTAGCTTCTCTCCTCCACATACCCCTGCTCGGGGACAGCCCCCCCAAACCCTTCATCACTCAGCCTTCTTTTGGACTGAGCATTACCAGAGGCTTCTGACTCGGACAGCTGGATCCCATGGTGGTGTCCCTCACTAGGTCAGAAAATACTCTCAAAAGCCTTAAAAATGTGTAGACCTTTTGAAAAAGCAGCTTCACTTCTAAGAATGTATCCTAAGAAAATAATACAGTAATTGATGTGAGCCAAGATTTAGCTATAAGAATGTACATCACAGCATTATTTAAAACTGTGAAAAATTGGAAACAATCCAAATGTCCATCAAAAGAGGATTGAATACCTATCACTCTGGGTGGCTGAGGCGGGAGGATCACTTGAGGTCAGGAGTTCCAGAACAGCCTAAACAAGAGTGAGACACCTGCCTCTACCAAAAATAGAAAAAAATTAGCCGGGTATGGTGGCAAGTGCCTGTAGTCCCACCTATTGGGGAGGCTGAGGCAGGAGGATCACTTGAGCCCAGGAGTTGGAGGTTGCAGTGAGCTGTGATGACGCCACTGCACTCTAGCCCGGGCAACAGAGCAAGACTCTGTCTCAAAAAAAAAATAAAAAAGTATTTACCTAATTAGTAACAATTGTTCTCATTGGATTATGTATTTAAGAATGATTTTATTTTCTTCTTTATACTTTTCTGATTTTTCCCCCCAGAATTTCTACAATAAGAGTTTATGACTTTTTACAGTGGAAAAAATAATTAATGTCTTAAGTGTTTTAAAAAGCCATTTGTGGGGGCAGTAATGGGAATTAAGTGGAAATGGGCATTTTATTGTGGTGATGAAAATGTTCTAAAACTGGATTATAGTGATGGTTGTACAACTTGGTATATTTACTAAAAACTATTGAATTGTACACCTAAAATGGGTAAATTTTATGTTATGTAAATTATAATAAAGTTGTTAAAAATTTTTTTTAAACAAAAGCCATTTGCTGGGCTGTCTGCCATTGAGGTCAGTCTTCCAGCCTGATATGCTTCTAGGAGCCCTAAAACAAACCCAGGGTCTGAGGGTAGGGGTACAAGATAAATTATTTGCTAATTCTGGTAACCCTAGTCTGGGGTCCTTACTCCTACAGGATCTCTGGGGCAGGGAAACAGACTTGGGGGTGGACATCTGGCCTTGCACCTCCACCCCCCACCCCCCAGGTGATTCTACAAAGGCTAGGAGAGTGGGATGGGGAGCCCAGGTGATGGAAACAGCAAGGGGAGAGAGGCTGGGGGCAGAGGGCATTACCAGCATGGGTGTGGGAGGTAAGTGGGGGCTCAGGGAGTGGGAATGGCCAGAACCAGAGAGCCAGGGAATGGAAAGGCCAAGGCTGGAGGTGGGGGTGAGAATTACCTTTTGCCATGCCCCATGCTAGCCCTTTCCACAGGGCTCCAAGTCATCCCCCAACAACCCAGTGAGGATGCTGTCCTTGGCCATTTCACAGGTGGGGACAGAGAGATCCAAGAGATTAAGGAAACTTCCGAGCTCTCACGGCTGGTGAGTGGCAGAACCTCAGTCCAGGTCCAGGTCTTTAACTTTTTATTGAAATGCTTTCCACAAAGGCAGCGGAGTCCAGCCAGTGGTTAAATCAGGCTCTGGGCTCCTGGGGTCAGATCCTGCCTCTTCACTTGCTGGATTTGTGGCTTCTGGCAAGTTCCTGAAGTCTCCTGAGCTTAATAATGCCCACCCCGAGGGGTTGTTGGGAGGTTGAAATGAAATGGTTCAGATAAAGTCTGTTGTCTGCTGCCCTGTGTGCTCAGCAGAAATGTGTCCTCACAGATGTGCTGGAAACCCTGCTGCTTGAGCATGAGAGGACATGCCTTCCATCTAGACACTATGAATTGAGGACTTCCTGTCAAGGTGTCCTGGGACCGCAGGGAGTTTCCAGGAGAAATGGGGCATGGCTATCTCTGCCTGCCTGGGGGAGACCACATCTGGTGCTGCACCCAAAGGGTCTAGGTTCTGCCCTGTCCTTGCCACTACTGATTGCTTAACCTGCCTGAGTCTCCATTGTGTATCTACCTTGTAGAGTTGTTATGACAAGGATAATATATGTGACAGAGCTTTTTTTCTTTTAACGTAATTAATTAATTTTTGATTGATTGATTGATTGATTTTGAGATAAGGTCTCACTCTGTCACCCAGGCTAGAGTGCAATGGTGCAATCATAGCGCACAGCAGCCTCGAACTCCTGGGATCAAGGGATCCTCCTGCCTCAGCCTCTTGAGTATCTGGGACTTACAGGTGTGTGCCACCATGCCCAGCTAATTTTTAAAATTTGTCATAGAGACAGGATCTTGCTATATTGTCCAGGTTGGTCCAAACTCCTGGCCTCAAGTGATCCTCCTGCCTCAGCCTCCAAAAGTACTGGGATTATAGGCATGAGCCACCATGCCTGGCCTAAGACAGAGCCTTCCAAAAGGAAGTCAATAAATGTTTACAATAAAAGAGGTGGGAAATGTATGTTAACTGAAGACTGCTTGCTGGAGGGAAGGAAATTGGGCCAGTTTCTGTGTGCCAATAGTCCATACCTCTCCATGTAGCTTGTAAGTGCACTGTGTATTATTCTCTATTGTTTCATGACCTTAGGGCCAAGAGGGCCTTCCAGAATCACAGGGTCCACCACTCCAATCACAGAGGGGAAACCGAGACTCAGAAAGGGCGTGTGATTTGCCTGAATTTCCACAGGCAGAGCTGGCCTGTGTCTTCCAGGGTTCCTTTCTGCTACACCCTGCTTCTTGTGGTCATGAGGCTTCCACAGGATCCAAAGTTCCCCAAGGGCACATACATTTGTACCCTCTGTCCCCTCCCAACATTCTCTGGGAATGCTCTGCCCAAAGAGGACACTCTGGAAGAACCTGCAGACATGTAGGACATGACTGGCCACGGTTGTCACTTGCACTGTTGTGTTCATGGGGCCTTAACTCTAGAGCAGGCAGGAGCCCCAAAGAGTCCAGGAAATGCTGGGCTTCAGTTCCAGGTCTCAGCATGGAGCTGGGGAGAGGAGAGGCTTCCCTCTCCGCCATCCCCTCGGACCTCTGCTCTCTTTGCTGTTGGAGGGGAAAGAAGGCTTGATGTGGGCCACTCCAGGCCCCAGGAGGGAGATGGGCTGAGAAGCCTTGTCCTGGGATCCCGACCGTGTCCCAGGCCTTCTGGTCACCTACTGTCCTTTAGTAAGTTGCTGGCTGCTGAGGGAGGCTCTTGGTGGATGTGGAATCTGCAGAGCAGGAGACTGGCAGCTTCACTCTGCTCTCTACTCACTGTTTCTGTCTCTCTCTCTCGATATATATATATAAAATCTTTTATTTTTTTTAGGCGCCATGACAAATGGCAGCTGCACCCAGAATAGTCTTTATTTTTAAGCAAATTCACAGCTTGTTCTAGGAGCCATGGTGCTGGCTTTCCCTAGGCTTGGTCATTTCTGAACATAGAGACAGTGGCCTGCTCCCAAACTCTAGGCCAGAAAGGGAGGAAGTAGGAGGGCTGGGAAGGGACAAATGTCAGGGGCTAGGTAAGGCTCTCAGGTGAGGTATGACTGAGGCCCTCGCCTCTAGCCAGCTCCTCCTTGTTTGTTTTTTTGTCTTGAGCTACGACTCTAGAATAGAGTTACTTGGCAGAGCTGGAAAAATCCTCAGAAGTCATCCCTCCAACCATGCCCTTTTACAGATGAGAAAACTGAGGGGTGGTGGCTTGCCCACGGCCCCTGACTTTACTCTTCCCCCAAACATCTCAAATAGTCCAGTGTGACTGTGTGCTGGATGCTGGCCTGGAACAGGTTTCCTCCTCCCTCAAGCCCAGAGGACGGTGGGGGGAGGGAAAGGAGGAGGAAATTGTCTTTCCGCCTTTCCTTCTCAACTTCACCTTGTTGAACCATTTAGAGATGTTTCCAGCTGGAAGGAAGGACATTCAGGCCGACATTCTCATTGTACAGATAAAGCAACACGGGCCCAGAGAGAGGAAGGGACTTGTCCAGGGTCACAGGGGAGAGCTCGGCCAAACCCAGGCATCGGAAGGGCAGTTTTCATTACACTCTGCATAATTCAGCCCTCAGTGACGTTGCTTTTGCTTTGTGCCTGGGGGCACACAGATTGTTTGCCCGGAGATAAACTCTCTTCTGGCTCCAGAGCTCATTATAAACAGCCCAAGGGCAGGACTAGGCCTTAAGCTTCCTGTAATGTGCTGACCAAGTTTGAGGGAGGCACATCTCACACATGTGCGTGAACACCTAATCGTCATCCTTATGAACTACAAAAGGATCAGCCTAAATTTTGAAGCCCAGCTCTACGACGGACATTGTCATATCTGCCATCATATCTAATTTGGGACTCACAGAGTGTCAGAACTGAAAGGGACCTGAGAGAACAGAAGTCCAAGTCCTGTTTCCCAGATAAGGAGACCAAGGCCCTGAGGGGAAATGACTCATCCAACAGCATACCAGGATGGAGTTTTCCCGATCCCTAGGACCCAGGTTTTCTCACCTCTTGTCCTGTCCTGTTTTCTTCTTCTTCTTTATTAAAAAAAAAAAATTTTTTTTAGAGACGGGGTCTTGCTATGTTGCCCAGGCTGGAGTGCAGTGGCTATTTACAGCCCTGAACTCCTGAGCACAAGTGATCCTCCCACCTCAGCCTTTCTTCTTCTTCTTCTTCTTTTTTTTTGCAGTCCCCACAGTACCTAGCATTGTGCTAGTCTCATAACTTTTCAATATGCTCAATAAATTCTTGCTGAATGGAATACATATAAGATGGCTTTGTGTACAAGACAACTTTGGTAATTGATGAAAGCTTTAAAGAATGCATATTGTCTTTGATAAATATCTAATAAATGCTTATTGTTTGGGTTTATCAGCTCAGCTCTTCCTTGTTCTATATTATTTTCTGCCCAAGGCTGTATTTAGGCAGAACTGGGCTATTTCCACCCCAGCCACTCTTTGGAGGCAAGTAGAGCCACTTAAGTATGGCCCCATGAGGGTCCAGAACTGTAGGTTAGACCTCTCTGGCCAGAGCCTTCCTAGGGCCTGTGGAATCCTGACCATGGATCTGAAGATTTCCACCCAGGAAAAATTCTGGGTTGAGAGTTTGGAGGTGAGGGCACATCTGAACTGGGTACCCTGTCTGTTCCCCAGGCATTGCTAACCTTAGAGGGCACAGCCCCTGGGTGAGTGAGAAGGGGTGTGGAGGAGGTGGGTGCTAGCTGCCAGTTCAGCAGGGTCCATAAAGCACGAAGTTTCCTCTATCTCCTGCTCCAAGTATTGGCCAGGACATTTCTCATGATTCCAGATAGCAGTAGCAACTCCCAGAGCCCCTAGCAGTGTTGCTCACCACTCCCCATTCCTTTCCCAGCTCCTTTCCAAAGTCCAGTCGTGCTGCCATCTGTCAGGCTACAGGTAAATGCCCGGCTCTCTTCTGAGATTTATTTCCTTCTATCAAGAGGCCAAATTCACCACTGCTTCCGAGGGTCAGAAGTTCCCCAGTCAGCTTCTAGATCCCATCTGTAAGCTTACTCTACATTGGGAAACTGAGGTAATGGTTAAGGAGACAGCCCCCTGACCCCTGTTTCTATGGTGAATGTCCTGGCAAGGGTCTCTGACTAACCTAAGGACTCATAACAAAAGATACTTCAATTCTCTGTAAAGAACTTGAAACTCTTTAAAGTCAGAATCATCTCTCTATCCCCAGCACCTATGGCAGGTACTCAAGAGACATGTGTAGAATGAATGCTGAATTATTTAGCCCCCACTTACCTGAGAAGGGGAAATCTGAAGACTCATCAGGGCCCCATAGGGTAAATTCTTGTAACTTCTGGGTCATTTGGCCACTGGGAGACCGAGGTCATAATGTCAGAGAAGAGTGCTAGAGTTCTGGACTTGAGAGCCCCTACCAGCCCTGTTCCTTGTGTTTGGGAGAACAGAAGAGATGTGGCTTGAATCCCAGTTCTTGCTTGTATGAACTCTGTAACTCTGGGCAATTATCTAGCTTCTCTGAGCCTTAGTTCCCTCATCAGTGGGATGGGAAGTGCCCAGCCAAGATGCTCCATGAAGCAGTTATTTACAATCCTCTGTTACACCAGATAGGGAGATTCTTTTCCCATGTTCTGAGATCCCCAGAGAGGAGATTCTGGAATCTTCCAGTGGCCCCAAACCTTTATTGAGTACCTGCTATGTGTGAGGTGATGTGCTAAGTGCTGGAAAGGCAAAAAGATATATGATCTTGCCTCTTTTCTTAAGTGGTTCATAATCTGTTTGAGGAGGCAAAACACAAGCACTGAGAAAGCAAAATCCAACCCAACCCAACCCAACTGCCAAGAGACATCACAAGATTGTGCAAGAGTAATAACAAATGGGTGGCACCACCATTATAGGAAGGAAGTAGGAGAATCCCTGTCTTGGAGTGATGTGGCATGACTACGTGGGGGTGTCCTTTCTGCTCAGAGTCCATTGTCCAGTCAGAAAGTGCTCACCTTGGTTTTAGTATTTTAATTCATTTATTCATTCAAATGGTGAATGTCCTGGCAATTCATTCATTTCATTCAACAAATGTTCATTAAGTCTTTTTTGTTCCAGGCACTGTGCTGTGAGGAGATGTATGGTTTCTATGCTCAAGAAGCTTGTAGTTTAGGGGAAGAGATGGACACTGAACCAATAATGCCATAAATATATATATATTTTTTTTACAAATTGTATTCGGGTCAATGAAAACATATATAATAAGGGGATTTAGTTTAATTAAAGGACCAAGGAAAGCCTCTTTCAGCGATATTTAATTGAGCTCTGATGGATGAGTAGGAGTTAGCCAGGCAAGAAGAAGAGGGGAAGGGTGCATTCCAGACAGGAAAAAACAGCTTGTGCAAAGGTCCTAAAGAGCAAAGAACACATTGTTCAAGGACATGAGAGAAAGCCACAAGACCAGATTACAGAGCACTAAGGGAAGAGAGGTGAGGTAGGCAGGGACCAGATTATGCTGAAGCTTTTGGCTGGTTTTCCCAAATATGAGGACAGAACCCGCTGCAGCAAAATCGTCTGGGGGAACTTATTAAAAATGAAGATTTAAAAAAATAATTAAAAAAATAAAAATAAAAATGAAGATTTTGCTGGCACTATATCCCAGCTACTCAGGAAGCTGAGGTGGGAGGATCACTTGAGCCCAGGAGTTCAAGTCCAGCCTGGGCAACATAGCAAGACCCTGTTCTCTAAATAAAGAAAAAAATGAAGATTTCTGGGCCTCCTTTCTACTGAAAAACAAGATCTGGGGGTGGGATCCAAGAATTGGCATTTTGGATATGCTCCTCAGGTGATTTATAAGTATCCTAAAGTTTGAAAACCACTCTTCTGGGCCAGTTACATATTTCAGTGACAAAATCTGAAAGGTTTTAAGCCTTTTCTTGATTAGAGTTGTATTCTAAAAAGGTCACTCTGGTTTTGCCAGAAGTCTGGAATGAATACAGGAAGTGGATGGGTTAAGGGGACAGCTAAAGTATCTTAGGTGAGGGGTGATTTGGCTTAGAAAAGGGGGTGGGGATGTAGATGGATAGGAATGGACAGATTAATGAGATACTTTGTAGGAAGAACTTTTATCATTTATTACAGAAAATTTATATTTTTAAATTTTCTCTGATTAGGTAAGTAATATATAATTGTTGCAAAATTTCAGATATGTAGAAAAAGAAAAGAAAGTAAAGACAAACATTTTGGTATATGTTCTTCTAGGCTTTTTAATATACTTATGTACTTAGACATACGAATCTAGTTTGTTGTTGTTTACAATAAGGGAACAATTCAGTAATACTTGTTTGATTCCTGATTTTTTTTTTTTTTTTGGGACAGTCTCGCTCTGTTGTCCAGGTTAGAGTGCCTTGGCACCAGCCTAGCTCACAGCAACCTCAAACTCCTGGGCTCAAGCCGTCCTCCCACCTCCGCCTCCCAGAGTGCTAGGATTACAGATGTGAACCACCTTACCAGGCTGATTCCTGATTTTTGAGAAAACAATATATCATGGGCATCTTTTCAGGTTAGTATAGACCTATACAATTTTTAATGTCTGGATGGTGTTCCACTGAATGGATGTCCCCTAGTTTATTTGCCAATCCCCTATTGAGGGATATTTAGGTTGTTTCCAACTTTTCACATCATTATAAACAATCTCTTTCCTTCTATGCTCATTTTTGAACACAACAATGTTTATTTCCTTAGAATACATTTTTGTTAGTGGAATTGCTGGGTCACTGACAAACTGTCTAGGTTTAATCACACATGCTCATACTGTGTCCCAAGGGGAGTTGTAGCTAGGATGGCACCAAAGTCAGGGACCAGAAGTCTTTCTGGCTCCTGGTCTGTCCTTTTGAAGGCCTCGGACTGTTACAAACATAACTTGGCCTTTCCCAGGCTTTTCTTTCCCTGGCACGGATGCAGTGCGTGCGGTCAGGGCTGGTGGGTTCGAGACCTGTCCGAGCCATCCACCGTCAGCCTGGTCCCACAGCAAGGGCTTCGGTGGCCCTCTCAGCCCCTGGGAATCTGTTCCCAGTTCCCCTCCCCCACCGCGGGAAGGCGTGTTAGAGAGCTGCTTAGGCAGGCAATGATTGCACCATCCACAGTTTGAAAAGGAAGTCCGGGAAGCGCAGGGAGGAAAGTCGTATATCCCATAGGCCGAGCCCCAGCAGCCAGACCCGGCCGCCTGCAGCGCTCCTTCCACTACTATTCGCCCGGATCGGATCCCTTCCCTTCCACCGCCCCACCCCAGCCCAACCCTTTGCTGGGTATCTGCCCTTTAAGAAGCTGTCACGGTGGCTCTGCTGGCCCCGCCCGGCGGGGAAGGCCGAAAGGAGGGGAGGGGTTGGTGGTGGCTGGGGCGGGGGGGGGGGGTCTGGGTCTATTTTTAGCTCCGGGCTGGGTCACGTGACAGGAGTGACGTCTCCGAATGTTGTTGTTGGTGGCGGCGGTGAGCGGAGCCGGAGGAGCCGCCGCAAAGATGGAGGAGCCGTCGAGGAGGCGCTGCCGCTGCTGCCGCCGCCGCTGCTGCCGCCGCCGCCAGCGAAGCCGGAGCTCGAGCCGCAGGGGGTGAGCGCGCCGCACCAGCCCAGATCCCATCTCCCCCGGCCCCCGGGACCCAAGGTGGCGCCCCCTCCTCTTGTCGTCGCTGCCTGCGGGCTCCCCGCGAGCTCGCCGCGCTCCGCGCCCCCCTTCCTTCCTCTCAGCGCCCGGGTGCCAGGCGGCACCCGCCGGGAGCATCGCCAGCCCGGGAGCCGGGCCTCTGGGCTGCTGCGCGCGCCCCTCCCCGCCCCTCCCATGCAGGGGCGCCTTCCCTGCAGGTAAGGGAGGGGCCCGCCTTCCCGCTCCCCGCGCCCCCAAATAGCCTGGAGATCGGCCGGGGCTGTCTGATTTGCTCCCTCCCCAGCGGCGCATGTTGCGTTGCAGAGCGATTTGAGCCCTGCACCCGGATTCTTTGCAGACCCCTCTTCGCTGGACACGTCTTTCTTGGTCCTCTGAGGTGAGGGGCGCTGCCCACCACAGCGCTTCTCCCCATAGCTAAGAACGCATCCTCGATTTTATGTCCTTGACTTCCGTGCATGAGGAGGGGGACTGTGGAGCCCACCTTACTTCTCTCTGCCATTATTCTCACCCCCTCCTCCTTGAGGCGTTACTGCGTTTGTTCCCACCCTCTTCTCCTGTCTGACACCCTAGAGCCAGGGAGAGAGAGCTAGGAGATGAAATGTAACTTCTCCCCCACCCCCTTCTTTTCTGGGGTGGATACCCCCCATTTTTCATTCTGGATCTGTATCTCGTAGCGGCGGGGGCACTGCCAGTGCCTTGTTAACTTGGGGGGAGTAGGCTGCTCTACCCCACCCTTCTCTGGGGCTCTGGGGAAGATGAGAACTGGCTGGGTGATAAGTAATTAAGCCGAGAGCTTGGGGTGGGGGGGAGAGGGAAAGTGGGGAGGTGGGGTGCTTCATTTGGGGGAGGAGATGACCACCTGATACCCCTGCCTTTGGCCGTCTGAGATGAGGTGTGTACCTAAAGAGGAAGGGTAGCAGCTGCTGTTGCTTTTGGGGGGTGCAAAAGGGACCCACCACTCTGTCAATGACCACCATGCTTCTGGGACCCAGAATTAGCTTTGGAGCTTGGGGGGGTTGTTGCTGTTGGTGATTGGGTTCAGGGTCCAACTGGGAGGGGAAGATGGAGCCAGATCATAGGAACAAAAGGAGGCAGGGGATGGGAGATCCAGGAGTCTTAGCCAGAGGGCCCCCTGGCCAGATTGCCTTGCAGGATTGGAGCCTGGGTCTGGGTCCTGTTCTGGGTCTCCTCCTAGGTTCAGAGGATGTAGGCAGGGAGTGTCTTCAGTTTTCCAAGTCCCAGGCACAGGGCCCCTGAGCTGATGCTGGCTATTTAGATGCTGGGCAGGGCTGGGACGGTGAGCCATGTTGGGGGCTGCCTACTTCTTCATTCCAGTCTTCACTCCTGCCTCTCCCTCCCTAAACACAAACCTTGGGGAGATCTTGGTTTGCCTCCTTCCCCTTTTCTTGAATCCTCTCTTTGCCCTGTCTTCATCTGAACTTGGATCTGGCTGTCTTGACAAGGCACGTAGGGTCTCTCTGAGTTAGAAGAGTGGGCCCCCAGCTCTCTCCACTCTGTCCTGGGAATGTATGCACACCAGGGGCCAGAGGGAGAGATCCCACATGCAGGTTACCTGGGGATGGAGGAAATGTGAGCTCTGTGTCAGCCTCCCCTTCTTCCCCATATGTCCTCCTACTTTGGCTGGATCGTGTAATTTGGAGTGGGGGGAGCAGTATCACATGCCCCACCCACCCCAAGTAGCTGCAGAGACAAAGGTTTCTTTCCCTTCCCAAGGGGTGGCATCTTAGCTGTGTGTTTATAAATGGGACTTGGGAATGGGGAGGGTCAGTTGTGTTTCTGCATAGCGGGGGAGGGGAGATCAGCTATAGGAGCTGGGGGTAGTGCAGTCAGTGCCGAAGTACCAGCTGCTCTTTAATAATTAATTCTTCCTACTCACATCCCTTTGAGGAGGGATGTCTGGAACACGGCATCAGGCTCAGCCAGCCTGCTAGAGGACTCACTCCTGTTGGTGGGGGGGTGAGGGAGAGACAGCGAGGGGGGGCGGTTCTTGGCATTTTTGGAGCACTGTAGCTTGCTCATGAATGAAAACCTGATGCAGCCCGTGAGGGGGCCTATTGTAGCCAACTTTGGCTAATTAAACTTTCTCTGCCTTTCTTCTCCCCCATCCCACGTCACCCCAGCCCCAGCCCCAGCCCTTTCTTGAATGGGGACCCTGTCTTGTAGTGCTGGGGAGGGGGTATCATTCTGCTTGAGGTTTTAGGGCAAACAGACCCCGTCTTTTGCCCTCTGCCTCCGCCTCCTCCCTTCCTCCCCACTCACTCCCCCTTCCTTTTTTTTTTTTTTTTTTTTCTAGAAATAGCAGCCTCCTCCATCTGGCTTGTGCAGATGCCTGGAGCTGCGTCTGAGCAGACAAACAGAAATGGGCCGATTGCAAAAATGAATTTTGTCAGCCTGGTGCCTTTTTTCCTCCCTGTTACCCTCCCCCTTTCCCTGGTTTGGGGCCTGGACATCCAAGTCAGCCAACCTGCATGGCTCTGATCCTGTTGGGCTTCTCTTGGCCCAACCTGGGGGAGGCACTAGGCGATGGAAGCTCTTGGAAGCTGGGGAGTGTAGCCATGGTCAGGAGGGGTCAAGATCACAAGTCATCAGTGCCTTTAGATGGGATATCTGGGCTTGTAGCTTTTTGGTGAAGTTGTTGGGGTAGAGTGAAGCAGTCTCAGACTCATGAATTGGTAAAGACTGCTCGACCCTGCCACCTATGACCTGGGAGGTGCCTTGGCCTGGGTACTCAGGACTTGGGCCTACCTCAAGCAGGGCCAGAGCAGGTGTGTTGGGAAGGAGTTGCATGGTGGTACTGGAGTCCAGGTTCTCCAAGGCACACCTGACTCCTGAGGAATTCAGAGGGAGTTGTTTGAGGGACAAGATCCCTGCAGGGCAACATTGTGATCTTGTGGCCTTTGGGGTATTCCATTGCACCTTGTCTCCCTCACTTGTCTGCCTTCCTCCTCTCATCCTCTGCTAGAGTTTTTATTACTCACCAATGAGGTGGGGGGGTGTCTCCCTAGGGTTTCTGCCCTACCTCCTCTAGCTTAGCCATGAACTTGTAGGGTAAGATGCAGCCGGTTCCCTCATTTTTCCTTGCCCTGCTGTCCTGGCTGGAGGTGGGAGGTGGGTTTGGATCCTGGAGTTGGGTAGAGGTCTGTCTGGAAGAAAGAGTTGTCGTGGGGTCAGGGACAAGGCCCTGGGGTCTGCCTACGTATGATGTCATGGAAGCTGGGCTGCTCACTGGTTTGGCATCCACATGTTAGGTCATCCAGGAGCTACACAGCTCCTGGGCCCTGACTGCCCACTGAGACCCTCATAAAACAATAGTCAGTGGGTTTCTCTGGCAGAGATGGGAGCAAACACCTCAGGTTTTAAACAGCAGGCTGCCCTTTTCCCCCTTTATGCCCCACCCCAGGCAAGAATCTGTGCCTATCCTGATCAGACTGTGAACGCTGCTTTGTTTCTCAGGGAGGCCGCGGCTGGTGGCTTTTGTTCACTTGGGAACCTTGATGGGGGTGTTGGCAGACACTCTGTACAGGTGGATGGGGGCCCAGGGCTCCTACTGAATCTGGTAGGGTGGGGAGAAGTAAAGCATGACTGAGCCCTGAGCCCACTGTGAGTTCAAGGAGCTGCTCTCCTTCTCTTCTCCCCAGTGGGTGAGGATCAGCACCTTTAAGACCCAGAAAGTGGGTGGGTGAGGATGATGGGGGCTGGGGGCCGAGCTTAACCTAGTTTTTGTGCCAATAGGGCTCTGTCCTTTCTGAGCACACTGCTGCAGAGGTGCCTCTCACTATGGAGATGGGCTCGGCTACTTAGACTGCTGGGAATCGTGGGAATTTCTGAACCTGTGTTCCCCAGCCCACGGGAAAGGGTGTGAGCAGGACTGGGCGCCAGCCTTGGTGTGGGCACGGGCTGAGTTGCCTGCCCACGCAGGCCCTGCCAGGACACCAGCAGCCCCACCTGCTGCATTCCTGAGCTTGGCCCCAGCCCTGCGCAGCCTTACCCCACACCTGTGTCTGTCGGGAGCAATTCCGCCCCTTCGACTCTGCCCTCCCCAATCTGAGTTCATCTTTTTCCAGCCATTGAGTCCAAGCCCTGTGGGTGAGAGTGGGAGCAGCAAGCCTAGGACCTGAAGGTCTCCTGTGTGTGTGTGTGTGTGTGTGTGTGTGTGTGTGTGTGTGTGTTCCTGCCACGGCTGGCTTCTGGGCTCCAAATGGACCCCACCCCTGGGAATCCTTGATGAGAATACAAAGCTTATTGAGAATTAATCCTGCTAGGAAGGTGGGGCTGTCCAGGAGGCAGAGCTGATTGCCTGTTCGAGGTTGGGGAGCAGAGTTAAAGCTTAAACATCCAGCAGCTTTCAGCCTCCTCTGATTGCTTCCTGCTACCTCGCTTTCATTGGGTATTGGAGGGCCTGCCTTCATTTGGAAGCAAAGGAATGAGATCATGTCTGGGGTGGATCGTGGGCTGTTTAGGGATGGGCCCAGGTGGGTGCGTGCATAGTGTCTGAGGCTTGAGGACTAATTGTGGGGCTGGGGCGGGGAGGGCTGGAGGAGCGGACACAGGTTGGCAAACCCTTGGTCCTGTAATATAATATATCCTCCATTACTATATTGACCTTAGCAAGGCTGCTGCTGGGTCTTTTTGTGCCTTTGTTCAAACTGGAAAAAGGTGTCCCTTGTTCTGGGTGGGCTCAGCATGTGTCAGGCCATGGCTTGGCAGGCAGGGCATAGGCTGGTTTCATGCCTCCCTGGGCCAGACCTCGTTGCACAGAGCACAACGTGTACAACACACACAAGCCCTGAGCTTGAGCCCTGGACCTCCAGACCAGGGGTGCTGGATCTGAGATGAGGTCTCTGACTGTCTCAATTCCTGGAAACATAAGCTCTTGCCCTGGCCTGTTGTTGAATGGGTGGAGACCAAGACAGAAGCACATCCATACTTCCAGTGTCGGGTGGTACAAAGGTCAGAAAGTGGGGAGAAGATGATTTTACCCCTGGGAGTCCCAGCTTAGGCTGTTGCCAGGAACTCTAGATCAGTACCCCCCACTGCCATGGACAGAGGTCAGAAGCCTCCCTGCACTTTCTCCTTTGGTTCACACCTAGTCCCATGCCAGGCACCTTTGGGAGCCTATGAGGTCTCCACACCTGACAGTGGACACTCATCTGAAAAGGAGTCTGGGTGTGGCCACCATTGCCATTTCCTATCCCTTGGGCACTAGAAGCCTCATCGATTAGTAAGAGAAGAAACCAGGGTCTGATCCAGATCTGCTGATTTTCTCTGTGCCCCTGGGCAGGCGTCCCTTCCTGTCTTCTCCAGGTATAAACTGACAAGCTGTAAGGTCTCCTTGACTCCCAGATTCCTGAGTTAGGGGCCTCTAACCCTGCTCCGTCTCTCCCCAGGGATGCCGTTCTGAGTGCCTGACTGCCTCGCCCCGAAGGATGGCCTCGGATGGGCATTAGAGGCACGGCGGCCCCGGGCACCCGTCCCGTCCGTCTGTCTGTTATCGTCTGTCTCTCTTGACATCACCGCAGCTCCACCCCCTCCCGTCCCAGCCCCCAACGCCAGCTTCCTGCGGGCCCAGAGCCGGCATGAACTCTCCTAACGAGTCGGGTAAGAGCTGGGAGGTTGGAGAAGAGCACCCTGGGGTAGCTTTGGACGCAATGGGCCGTGTGGGTTTGCAGTCCAGGCCAGCTGACCTTCAGTTTCTGAGCTGTAGGGGAACGAGGGGTCAGGAGTGGAGAAGTATTGCAAGAAAAGGACAGGCAGACCCTGAGGCAGGCCTGGGAACTGATGGTCCAGCCTACCCTGGGAGGGCACGGGTCCAACTCTGCCCTCACGCTTGTCCTCTCAACTTGGGGGCCTTCAGTTCCAGCTCCGCCCTGCCCTGGTAGCCAAGACAGGCAGACCTCAGTGGGGAATGTGTATCCCTGAACCTTTCTGGGCAGTCTGGGATGATGTTGGAAAAGTTCCCTTATTGTAGCTGAATTCCCAGCTTCCTTTTTGTGGTGGTGGCTTCTTTTCTTGGTGGAATGTTTCTCTGTGTTCCATACTTTTTTCTTTGTGGAGGTTTGCAGGGCCCTGGGACTTAGCCTCTGTGTTTGGGTGTATGGCATTGGGTGGGAGTGGGGTGACATGTTTGTAGAGGAGTCTTGGCCCTCTTTGGAGTCCAGGTAGACTACCCTTCTTCCTCTTGGGCCCTAGACATGGTAGATTCCTAATTTGGGGTCTTTTTCTCTGAAATTTCCTATTTCCCTCTGCTCCTAGGACCCTGCCCAGTACTTCCAGAAATAGTCTATGGGTGGGACTCCAGGCAGCTTCATGTACGGGTGGATCTGGATGTGTGCCCATGAGGATATGTCCAAGTGGCCTGAGCTGGACCCTCAGGAGTTTCCCAGGAGGGTCCTAGGGCACTGTGGTCAGAGTCATGACTGCCTCTCTCCTTGGCTGTCTCCTTCTGCACAGTCTTAAAGGTTCACAGTCCCTCTTTCTCAACTTTAACCCTCTGTGGCCCATCATGTCCCCTACATCTTTGGGGGTAGATGGACATTTCTCCTTCTTTTAGAGATAGGGAAACTAGGGCCTAGGATGAAAATCGATTTGCAGGATGGTACAGAAGCAGCATCAGCAGGGAGTCCAGCCACCTCCCTCCCACCCCCAATTCTGTTCCCTATCGTCCTTCCTGCAGGGTTGTAGTTCCCTCCAGATCCTCCTGCCTCTGTCCCTGGTTTCATTCAACCTGTAGGGGCTGGGCCAGGTGGGTTGTCCAGCTCTGTCTTCCTGGTTCCTCCTCTGAGGCTGGGTTGGCAAAGGGAGAGAAGAGTCCTGGTGGGTGTTCATCAGTCCCTTGTGCATCTCAGCTGGGCACTGCCCCAGCGTGGTCGGTTATGTCTGGCAGGAGTGCCAGCTACGCCTTTCCTCTGAGCTACAGCACTGACCTGTCTCAGAGCCATCTGCAGTTGCAGGGCTGGGGTTTAACTCTTGGCCAGGGGAACAGAAGCTGCCCAGAGGCATCTGTTAGTGGCTTGGGAAGGATGTTTCATAGCTTTGGGGTTCTTTCCTTTGCAGTGAAAGGTTATAATAATCAACCCAGGCTAGCTGAAGTTATCGGGTTGCCTTTCTAGACACTCTTGGTCTGAGTTCCCCTTGCAGCTACTTCTGCTGGAGCTGGCAGGAGTGCGGTAAGAGCTGGAGGTGTCCAGCAGCACAGGCCGCGGGCAGCTTGGGAGCAGCTGCTGAGCCCTGGCCAGGATGGGCCTCCTGAGTGGGCCTGTGGAATTGGCTATGCCTCTTGGCTGGCTTTCCACCTCCCCCCGCAGGGGGAGATGCTGTCTTCTGTGTGTTGGGGGGGGCGGGGAATGAAGGAGGGGCCAGGGATTGGGAACCTCATTTTAGGACTGTTGAGAGGCTTCAGAACTGGGGTCACTGCTTGGGGGCATCCTTCTGAGGCCCTTCCCACAGAGTGTTCCTGGGGTTCTGAGACTGGCTCTTCCAGATGTGGTTCTAGCTGCCCTGGGCCAGGGAGATGACCAGCCTCCACCCAGCTCTTCCTCTTTGAGGCACCCAGGATCTGCTATTCCCAGAGCTCAGGCCGGCATCTGGGCTGGGGCTATGGGTGCCCAGCACCTGGTAGAAGCCTGGAAACCACGTGCCTTGGGACTCTGCGGAAGTAAAATGAAACCATGAATTGTAGCCAGAGCATGTGGGTGTCCACTTCCCTATGGACGCTCCACAGAGAGCCCCAAGAAGGAAAGGTATGGGCCACAGGGAAGGGGATAGAGGTGGGAACGAGGGGAATGGTTAGTCCCCAGGGCCTGCATACCCCAGCCCCTGAGCACCTCCTGCTCTCTCCCTGTTTCCCTGAACACTCGATCCTCTGTCCCCAGGTGCAGAACAGCAGGGCTGGGTAAGGGGCAGAGAGTTTTCTCTCTGGGCGTAGGAGCTTTTCTGTTTGGCAAGTCCTTGATGAGTGTCACCAACAAGCTCAGCCTGTGGGGGAACAGAAGAAAATATGAGGTGGTCCATCCCTACCCTCACAGCACACAAGGTAGTAAGAGAGAGTGTTTCCGGTGAGGGGCAACGGATGGAGACTGCGCGATTTCCTTCTGGGGCCCACTGCATGGAAGTGCGAGCTGGTCCACTTACCTCTGGGTTGGGCTGAACACCAGCATTGGACCTTATTTACCTCTTTTGTAGTTCTGGAAGTACGGGCGGAGGCCATTGAGGGGGCTGCCTGCTTCCCTGAGGCCATTCCCTGGTCTCTGCCTTCTTTTTAGGCAAAAGAGGGCTCGAGGATGGAGGCTTTCTCTCTTTTTCTCAACTGATTGTTTCTGCACGTTCTCTCCAGTGGGGTTGAAGGACCGGCAGAATTTGCCCCAGCCTAGGCTTGGCCCTACCAGGTTGGAGGAGCTGCCCTGGGACCTGGGACCCAGGCTTGCTGTCCTCTGTGCCCCTGCCCAGAGGAGAGGCTGAGAGCAAGGCCTGCCATGCAAGCCAGTCTGGGTGGCGACGGGGCCCTGGAGGAGGCGGCCAGCTTTCTTATCCCCAGCGTGGGAGGGAGACAAGCCTCATGACAACACCTGCCTGCCCAGCACCTCCCAGAACCCTCTGCACTTTCTCTCCTTCCCTTTCCCAGGAGGGAGGGCATCTGCCCCCTCCTTTCTGGGTGACCAGAGAAACTGGGGCATGGGCGTGGGGTGGAGCTTGGAACCTCGGTGTCCTGCCTCCCAGCCTTGGGCTCTGCCTCTAAGCCCCCAGGAGAGGCAGGCAGTGAGAAAGTGGGTGAGTGCTGGCTGGGGCAGGGGTCTGAGAAGTGGCCTCTCGGCCTCCCTTCTCCACTACATGCCCTGGCATACCTCTGGGCTCACTACAGATGGGCGTCTGCTCCGCTCCTCTTCCCTGCTCCATCATTCCACACAGAGTGAAGGCTTAGAATGGGACAGTGTAGGAGGCAGGGTCAACCCTGAAGGGAAGTGGAAGATGCTAAAGTAGGTGTTCACCTTTTTCCTGGATTTGGTTTTAAATGAGAGGGTTCAGCCAGCACCTGGCCTGGGCCCTGGCACATGGTAGCTCCTGGGCCATGCTGCCAGGCTCCAGCACAACTGGGCTCAAAGGGCAGGAAAGAACTGGAGGGCAGGCAGGCCTGATGTCTGGCATCCCACACTCCACCTGGGATGCTCCTGGGCCAGCTCTTGGCTTTCTTACTGTGTACAAGCAGACCTTGCTTTCTTCCTTCCAGTCAGGGCCCCATCCCAACCTTTTGGGCCCAGGAAATAGGAGGCTGGAAGAGCTCAAGAGCCAGTATTGGGCTCCCCGCTCCTCTAGATTCAGAGTGAAGCCTCTGAGGGAGGGGACAGAGTCACTGCAGTCTGGGGAGGACAGTGCTGGCTCTGGATGGGGCTCATGCATCTTATGCTTAGTGGCTGCTCTGTAGGATTTGCAGGGTGATACATGAGAGCACTGGGTGAGAGGGGATCAAGAAGAGAAATGAACTGCAAGGAGAGGGCTACAGCAGGAAGGACTGAGGTTAGACATTAGGAAGACCTTGTTACATCACCTAAATCTCAGAAAATAAAAGACACTGTCTGCACCCCAGGCTTCCTCTCTTATGCCTCTGGAGGGTTCTGGCAATGGCACTGAGGATTGTCTGGCTGTGTCTGATGCTTCGCTCCCCACCTCATAGAGGGCATAATGGTACTGGGAGCTGGCCCTAAGTCCCTGGCTCTGGCCTCCTCTGGGTGCCTGTCTCCTGGGTGTCCATCTTCTGGGTGATGGACATCTTCCCTAAGCAGGGAGGCCTCTTTCCGTAGGCATTTGGCTGCTCTAGGTTCTGTGGACCCTGCTTTTGAGTCGTAACTGATGACTTCCTCTTCTCCTGCCACGCTTACCTGTGCCTGGGGCAGACAGAGAGAGCCGGGACAGGGTTAGCCAGCCCTTCTGGTTGCTCCCAGCGTGGGTGGGTGGAGTCCTGGGTTGGGAGGGGCTGCTGCTCCTTGTCTGGGCTCCCTTGAGTGTGCTGCCTATCGCCCTGCTGATGGGGCCCTCGCCTTGCCTTCCTCTTGACAGGCCAGGATGAGGTTGGGGCAAAGGGTGGTGAACGAGGTCCCCATACCTACCCTTAGTTGTCCACCAGCACCAGGCCACTGGGAGAGCAATGCTCCATCGCCTTTTTTCTAGAGTCTGCCGTGACTGAGAAGCTATGGCCCCAAACCCCTGTTTTGTTCCTGGTCCACCCCTGGGCACCTCCTGGCAACACATACATCTTGCCAGTCTAGGGCCTGGGAAAGCCTGTCTCTGCCACCTTCCCTATAGTTGTGCTCCCACCACTTCCCACCTGAGGGCAGGAGACCCCTTTGCCATCTCTGGCTGGCAGAAGCTGGCTGGGAAATTGGGCTCCACGAGCTGCAGCCACCGTGTCCTTGGTTGGCCAGTTCCTCCTGGGCACCCGACAGGAGGGTGAGGTCATCCAGTCCAGAGAGAGGACAGGTGTCCCTGGCTCCATGCCTGGAGTAGGGGGCAAGGAGGGGCCAGGAGGGGGCTCCAAAATAGCAACTGTGACATCAGGAAGGGGGAGGGGGATATAAACCCAGGAATAACTGGGCTATTAAAAGGCTCCAGTGAGGTCAAGGGGCCAAGTGGGGTCTCTGTGGCAGTGGGAGGCACAGCTTGAGAAGCAGGGGTAGACCTGCGGTGGGGAGGGCAGGCGAGTGGCACCAGTCCTCATGGTGTACTAGCCCTAGGGTCCAAGGAGCAGGGGGTGCTCTGCCAGGCCTGAGGCTGGCCAGGAAGGGCTAGATGCTGATAGACTCTCTACTCGTCTTGGAGGGGCTCCAACCTCAAGTCTGTTCCTACGTGGGCGCTGGGGGTTATTGTACCTGTTAACTGAAACCCTGGAAACCCTGGGGCAGCTTTGTGCACTCCCTTGCATGGAAGGCAGTGGAGTGTGGTGGTTGGAGCTCAGAGTTGAGCCTCAGATGTCCCAGCCCTATCATGTGAGCAGCTGTACAACCTAGGGCAAGTGACTTCATCTCTCTGTGCCTCGGTTTCCCCATCTGTACCTATCTCCCGAGGTCATCATGCAGAATAAATGAGGTGATGTATGTGATGCTCTTGGTATTGCACTTGGCACGTTGCCAGGGAAGAGCTACCTGTGCTCTAAGAATGGGCAGGTGCTACCTGGTCCCCTTCCCTGGGCTGTGGCCAGGCCTGCACGGGAAATCTCCCTACCCTCTGGAAAGAAGCTGAGCAGTCTCTGGAGGCAACACCCTAGAGTGGGCGGGAGGGAGCTGCCATTTAGCTGCTGTGTAGGGGTCTCCCAGCTGGTTGAGGGGGTGGGGAGGTACTTCCCAACTCTGCAGGAGGGCAGAAGTTAAGCAAAACTCATGGGGCTGTTAGAAGGACTCCAGGGAAGGTGCAAGGTTAGGCCAGGTGGCCATGTCTGCCACCCTCTCCCAGACCCTTCCGATCCTTTACCTGCTCTGGATGGCAAGAGGGACGGCAGAGGATCAGGTCTGGCTTCTTAGTTTCCAGCCCCTTGCTTGCTTACTAAGAGTAGCAGCCGGAGCTGCTCCCAGATGCATTGGGTACCTGGCCTGTGCCTCTCCCCAGCCCAGCCTCTGGCCACCCAGCTCTGTGGCCTTGGCCCTGAGTGCAGGCCCTCCCCTTCCCCATCCCCCTCGCCTGGCGCTTCCTCCTGGGGTAGAACGCGCCTCCCCCCCATGGGGCCTCCTGGCAGCCGTCCGCGGCTCCCTGAGCATGCTCCACCTATTTATAGACAGGGCCCTCCCCCAACTGCTATTTCTGTCTCCTGCCAGCTGCCGGCGGCTCATTCGGGAAGGAGGAGCAGGGAGCCGGGCCCAGAGCTGTCACCCGGGGCTGGGAGGGAACGCAGAGAGCCCGCCTGCCCGCCGAGCTCCTCTTCCTGTCCCAAGTGCTCAGCCATACCCCAGCTCCCGGGAGCCAAGGACAGGCGGGTGGCTGGACGCCCCTCTAGAGGAGAACTAGGCCTGCAGCTCCAGTGCCTCCTGCCCCTCCTGCCACCAGGAGCGCCCAGCCCAGCCGGATGAGGCGCCTCCCCACAGTGCGGGTCCCAGCAGCAGTGGCCTGAGGGAGCCCCTGAGCAGTTGCGGGCTCCACCGACCACCTTCCCTTTGGTCGGCGCCCCGCCTCGGGCGGCCCCTCCCTGGCATGCTGCTGGTGCCCAAGGCTCAGGGGCTCGTGGAGATGCTGCAGACCATCTATGAGACAGAATCCTGTTTCTCAGCAGATGGGATGTCAGGCCGGGAACCATCCTTGGAAATCCTGCCACGGACTCCTCTGCACAGCATCCCTGTGGCAGGTAAGTGCCTCGGTGTCCCCGCCTGCCTTCTGCCATTGGGCATCTTTGCCCCTGGGGCTGAGCATCTGGCTCCAAGCCTTGCCCAGATAGAGTCCTGCTCAGATCTTCCTTGAGGGCTTTGTTGAGAATATGTGAGGTTGGGGGAGCCCTGCTCAGAGGTGGGCTTCCCTGCCCGATGCCCCTGCCCTCCTTGCCCAGAGCCTGCCCATCCCCATGCCATCCCCATGCCTCCCAGCTGTACTCCACTGCATCTCTTCCAGGCCCTGTGGCCCCCAGTGGGGTCGGCAGGAGCTGCTGGGGGCTGGGGGTTACTGGAGGATCCCGGCCTAGTTGGCATCGTGGTCAGAGGGGAGGAAGTGGGTCAGTGACCTGCCTCCACGCTGCCTGCTCCCCAGGTTTGGGCAGGGAAAGAGGGTGTAGCTGGGTGTCCACAAGAATAGTGGTTACCCCAGCTCCTCTGGCTTGGTTCTTGGGGGCAGAGTGTTGAGTGCAGTGACTTCCACAAGTCCCCAGTCAGGACTGTCCTGAGAATCAGACACTTGGGGGAGGAGGCTCACTGCCCTTGTGGTCGAGTTAGGCAGAGACTGGCAGCTGGGATGTTGAGGGGCTTGGCTGCCTTAGCCCCTGGCCCCCCTCTCTCTCCCCTCCCCAGGCCTTGGTTCATTCCTACCCCTGAGGATGAAGAGGTGTTACTCTAGCTCTGATGGGCTTGAGAACCCCCTAATGCTGCCACCTTCTGAGCAAGGACTTTTATGGCCCTTGGCTGGGGGTGGGGTCCCCCAGAACCGGGCCACTCCTTCCCTTACTCCCAGGAACCTGTTGGCAGCATCAGGCTTTTCTGGCACAGCCTCCCCACCAGGCCGGCACCACAAGATGCTTCCTCCAGGGAGGGGCCTGCTGGACTCGTGCCCGCTTGGCCCCTCCTGGCAGTGGCTTGGCACTGGAGTATATGTATGTGTGTGTGTGTGTGTGTGTGTGTGTCTGTGTGTGTATGGGGATTCCTTGCCTCTGGATACATGGGTGTGTACCCCAGGCTTCAAATTGGAAGGTGGGAACTATGTGCCTCTACAGGTACCATGATTTGACTCTGAGCTGTCCAGGGATAAGGTTGCAGTGGGACTTGGATGTGTCAGAGGATAAATGTTTTGGGAAGATCTGGGAAATCCTTGGACCATGGCCTGTCATCTGCCTGGGCAGGGATGCCCATGCAGTGTTCTAGTGTAGGGGCATAGCCTTGGAGACCAGCCCTGGAGGGTACTCATGCATTCCTCTGAGGTGGGGACATGACCCTGGGGACCAACTCTGCAGGATAACCCCCAGGCCCCTGGGATGGACTATAAACATAGAGGCTGGTCCTTGCCCTGGTCTAGCTGAATCTGCAGTTCTAGCTAAAGACCCTGCCTGCTGGCCCCTAGCCCATAGCCTCTGGGACTCAAGGTGGTCTTTTGGGAAGCAAAGGAATGGCTGTGTAGAGCATCTGTTTGGCATATCAGTCCACCCATCCTGCCTTGTCCCCGCTGTCCCTTGCTTACCAGCAGCAGCCAGCAGTTGGCCTGAAGTTTTCTCCTCAGCTTGTTTGCTTACCTCCTTTCACATTTAACCCCAGAAACATTGCAAGCTGGGACCCCTGCTGCCCTACGCCTTCCCTAAGCCTGCCTGTCCCTGTGTGGACCCCCAGCCCCTCTCTCCAGATCTCTGTCTCCCCACCTCCATCCTCCACCCCCCACTGCCTGGCCTTCTGAGCGGTGGCTTGGTCCATGCTGGCAGGAGGGCGGCGTGAGTCACCTCAGCGGCTCGGGGAGAGGGCTAAGAATGTTCCCCCTGCGCAGCTCTGATGCTGTGTCTGTGACGCGGCTGGGGACAGATATAGGCCTGGAGCTCGCCTGCCTTGTTTTTTTTTTTTCGGACTCTGGAATGTAAATAGATGTTTCAAATAGAAACACTTTAACCTTTGGGTTAAAAAAAATCCACCCCAGATAAACACGGCCATGAGGGCCCAGGCAGCCTGGTGTTTTCCTCCCTACCCCCTCTCCCCATCTCTTGATCCATCTCCAGACAGGATGTGAGAGCCTGTGGCTGAAAAAGCAGGTGTCCAGGGATGCTTTCTTGGGCAGTGTGTCTCGCAGGCCTCCCCAGCCCAAGGGGTTGGAGAAAGGGGCTTTCTAGGGTGTTGCCTACGTGCCACCTCCAGTAGCAAGTCTTTGGAACCCAATTTTAGGGGCAGTCTTTGCTCTCTAGGCTGTCTTGTTTGCTGTGATTGCCCAGTACCTAGCACAGTGCCTGGCACATGGATGAATGGATGTTGCATGGGGGGCTGGAGCCCAGGACTGCTGGCAGGATCCCTGGGCTCTATTCTGGGGTTTGGACCTCTGGGTAAGTAGGGACAGCTATAGTGAGTCACCCCAGTGGGTGAGCCAGAGCCTTAGCCAAGTGAGCCCCTGAGGGATAAGGGCACTCTCTGCTGTTCCTGCTTGAGGAGGGGGACACATCACAGTTCCCACTAGTGGCCATCAAAGGTCTTCCTCAATGGATGGGGTCTCTGCCTGGCTACTCTGCCAAGCCCAGCGCACAGTGGGTGCCACCATCATCCAAGCCTGGTTCTGGATTGAGAAGCCTGGGACTTTGAGCTGTGGTATGGGATTCCCAAGGACACAGAACTGGGGAATTCTCTGCTTCCCTTCTGTGGGCCCTGGATCTCCTCCGTCCTGTACTGGGTAGAGCCGATGCCTGGGCAGTGTGCCCAGGACTTTATGAGAAGGCATGGAAGAGAAGTCTCCATTTCCCATTGAGGAAGGGTATGACTCCTGCTTATGCCAGGAAGGAACATAGTGGACGTTGGGAAGTGCCATGATGTTCAGGTTTGGCATTGGAGCTTTCCCTGGATCTTCTTATTCATGTTCTTCAGACCGTCCTGAGCTTGGCTGTGTGTGTAGGTGTGTAGGTGTAGGGGTGCCAGGAAGGTAGGAAGGGCAAGATTCAGGTGTGGGAGTGAAACTAATATAATATAATAATATAATAGTGTACTAAGTGACGAGAGTATCAGGTTCTTTCCTCACCTTATTATCTCTTTAGGAAGATATTAATAGCCATACTTTACAGTTTAGAAGGATCAGAGAGGTTAAGGAACTTGCCCAAGGTCACAGAATAAGTGAGAGCTGGAATTTGAACTCAGGTCTCTGTGTAGGGCCATTGCTAATCCACTTCTTTTGTGCAAAGTTTTAAAAGGTGGCCCTTCTTCTCGGTGCATACATCCGCATGCCACTGTGCATGGCCTAGTAATTGGAGGGTAGGCTAGACTTCAGCTCCAACTTGCCCCTTCAGTTGGGTGCCCATATGCAGTATACAACCTACACAACCTCATGTGGTAGGCCTATCTGTATGCCTCCAAAGTTTGTGTTCTTAGAGAATAGGGACTATTCTGGCCTTGGGGAACTCCTAGGGTTTCTGAGAGGAGGCTTTGTTTTCTATAAATAGTTGGGACCACTTGGTCAATGTTCTTCCTCTCCATGGGGATTTCAGCCCAAGGGGAGAAGAGGGCTCTGGAACAAAGTTGAACACCCACCCCCCACTACAGACAACCTCTCCTGCTCCATCCCCTCCTACCCCATCCCCTCTTCTTGTTTTTGAGACCCTCAGCTGTCCCTTCCCTGCTACACAGCTGCCAGACAGGAAATCAGATTAACTGTGTCCACACACACAGCTGTAACAGCTGTCAGGTTGGCTGCAGAAATGAGTGCAGGAGCCTGGGAACACTGTGAGGTTCTCAAACTTTCAGTTGCATCAGAATTACCAAGGGAATGTATTAAAGTGTAGATTCCTAGACCAGGCATTTTCCCCCCAACTGACCCCACACTCACCTCCCACAAAGGTTCAGATTCTGTAGGGCAGCCCGGGAACCAACCATTTTAACTTGTTTCTCAGGTGACTCTGATGTGAGTAGACTCAGACCATGCTTGGTGGACAGCCTAAGGGCTGTGTGGACTGGGGTCATGGGGCCCAGCAGCCTGCCAGTGGATGTCATCAGCATCCTTGCAAGGCCCCACTGGGCCCTGGGACTGCTGGGAGAAGGGCATATACAGAGGGAGGGAAGCTGTCACCCCAGTTAGAGGCAAATCCAACTCCCAGCAGCCTGTCAGTCTGGAGAGAGGATGTTTTGAGACACTAGGGAGCAGGTGTCAAAACCCCAGCAGGGTGGGGGGATTATGGCAAATGGCCAGGTGGGCAGGGTGCCCTGCTGGACACTCAGGGCTGAGTTGTGTTTGGGGAGTGGAGGCAGATCTGCCCTGGGGCCCCTGCTGTTTGTAGAGCATACAGCCCCCCCCCCCCGCCCCCCCCCCTGCAACAGCTGCAGACTTTGAATGGTTAGTGTGCCTTTTAATTGCCTCTAGCTTTGTGCCCGAGTGTTTCCTGGAAATGACTGGGCTGTAAATGTGAGTCTACTTCTCCAGAAAACATCCCAGAATTAACCACTAACTCCATCTTCACCAGTGACAGATGCTTTGTGCCTTCCACTAGGGCTCTGCATTCCCTGAGCTTAAGGCTGCGGTCCCCAACCCCTGGGCTGGGGCCCAGTACCGGTGCGTGGCCTGTTAGGAAACAGGCTGCATATCACCACCTGAGCTCCGCACCACCTCCCCTCAACCCAAGACACACCCCCAACCTCAGTCCGTGGAAAAATTGTCTTCCATGAAACCAGTCCCTGGTGCCAAGAAGGTTGGGGAATGCTGGCTTAAGGTCCTTCAGAGTCACAGTCTGCTTCAAGGTTTCTGGAGGTTCCCTCCACTCAGTCCCTTGTCCCCTGCATTCCTGGGCTCTGGTGTTCTGGGGGCCAACCAGGTGGTCTTGTCTAGATTCCTGGATCCTTAATACAGAGTTTGGCTCCTTGTTCTCTCTCATTAAGTTTGGGACCAGCCCTCAGTGTTTCCCCTTCTGTTTGTTAGTGGGGGCAGGGAGAGCCAGAAGAACCGGGATTAAGCACTGGCTCCTCCTCCTTTTCAGGTGACTTTGGACAAGTCTCTTCCCTCTCCGGTCGCACTTCCTCCTCTGATGGCTGGGGTAGTTGAGTTGCTAATCTCCAGGCCCTTCCTTTGCTGATGTTCTGAGGGTCTCTGAGGTCAGTTTTCACTTGCGTCTGCTTTGCAGGAAATGGGGCTTAGGGCCTCCCAAATCCTCACCCTAGGAGGATGTGGAATTGTACAGGGGAGAGAGGTATCACCTGCAGCAGGGCACAATGAGATTAGAGACTGGGGAAGAATTTCAGACTGTGTGGAACTGGGGACCCCAAGAGCAGGGACCAAAACTCGTGCTCATCTGTGCTACGTAATGTTTTTGAGGGACAGAAGGGATCCCACCGCTGTGGCCTGAGCCACAGAGGAGAGAGTGGCCCTTCTTGGAGATAGCGTGAGACAGCCCAAAAGTGCTGGATTCGAGAGGAGGCTGCTTCTGGAGGTTCCCGCTCTAGCATTGGCACTCAGCAGCTGGCCGCTCCGGCTTGTGTGGTATAGGGTCCACAGGAAGGGTTTTGTTTGTGTCAGGACCACAGAGCGACCTTCTGGACAGTCTGAAATGAGAGCTAAGTCTTCATTCTGAGCCTGGCATCCTTAGAATCCAGGTGGTCTGTAAGTTGGGCCCACTTAAGATACTTAGTAATTCTAAGTATTTTATTTTATGCACTTCAGAAACATTTGGAGAGGTGATCCATAGGCTTCACTAGATTGCCAAAGGAGTCCAGGACACAAAAAAATGTCAGGAGCTGTTAATAATAGCCCTGACTAGCACCTCCTGAGATCTTCCCAGGCCCTGTGCCAGGCTCCTCTGTGTGCGTTCTCCTGCACCTAACAATTCTGGGAGGTAGGTGCTGTTCTTACCTGCATTTTACAGATGCCTGCACAGAGCATAGGGAGGGACCTGGTGCCTTGCCCTAGTAAGTGGCGTGCCTGCCTTGAACCCTAGCGTTCTCTCACTCCAGAGCCCTTGCTCTTAACCACTATGTGATGCGTGTTCACTTGCATTGCATGAGGAATTGTGAAAATTGGTAGGTGAGAGTCAGACCAGCTTGCACATGTGGAAATAGTCTGAATTGTGGTAGAACCTGTTGAGCCTAAATTGGCCTCACTAGTCACATAAGAGCACAGAAATAGATCATGGGAAACAGTCCTTGGTGGGGAGGGGCCATTGGAGTCATGGGCTGAGAGTGTGAAATGCTGTGTCCCACCTCCTTCCAAACTCCCAGAGGCCAGGACAGGGCCAGAGCCTTTCCCCATTTTCCAAGGGACAGAAGGAGAGAATTAGACACGTAAGGAAACTGCTGACTCCCCAGCCTGGCAAGGGAGATCTCAGGGCCTGGGTGCTGGTGGAAGATTCTGTCCTCTAGGGTGGGCTGCCAGCCTGTTGCTCTCCAGAGGGGCCAGTTACCCAGGGCTGGCTTGCACTGAGCGTATGCGATGCCCACATTGGAGGCAGGCTGCACGTGTTTGTGTGCAAAGGGAACCTGCCAGTGCTGGGAGTCAGGACACCCGGGTTTGGATCCCTGTTCTGCTGCTGCTTCGCTGGTGGGGTCTTCTGCACAGAAGCCTCTCTAAGAAGCTTGGTTTCCTGGCCTGTGTAACGAAGGGGTTGAAATAAATGTTCTCAAAGGTCCTTTTCACTCTCTTCTCTCTTGTGAAGGTGGCTCCTTAGATCCAGGGAGTATCTGCACGGGCCTCATCTCTGTCCCATGTAGACATTTCAAACAGTTTAATGCACCCCTCCCTTGTACTCTGTGCCCCTTGGGTCCCTTCCTTCTAGCCTTCTGGGGCTGGTGGCTCCTGGAACAAGGTCTTTTTTAGAGCCAGATGCTAAGCCTCTTGGGTTTGCCAACTGGGTCCACACACTGTGCCAGCCCACTGCCCCCAGGTCTTCTCCAGGGGGAACTAAAGGTCCCATTTCCTTGCTGGCCAGGGTTTGTGTTACAGGGATTCTGACTTGGTGATACTGTCTCCAAGAGAGGGCTTGGAGCTGAGGCATGGCTTGTGGTGGGTTTGGAGCAGGGAGCAGGAGGAAGGCTTGCTTGGCCTTGCTCTTGGGCAGCTAGATCTGTTTTTTATTGTGAACTCTTATTCCCAAAGGCACTGCTAAAACCGGCTCCTCATGGCCCAGAGCCCCTTGTCTTCTTGGAGACAGTGCCCCTTTGCCTGGATACCCCTTTCTTAGATTAGGGCTATGCTGGCAGTAGTCCCAGGATAGCCCCATCACCAACTACATCATCTCCCCCAGAAGACCCATGCTGTCCCTCGTGCTGTCTGAAGACTCTCCCATGGGAGCCCGCACTGGGCTGATGGGGTCCCTGGAGAGGAGGGAAGCCCAGCTGGATGGGAAGGAAATATCACTAAGGTGTTGCCACCACCCAGTTGTGCCCGTAAGCTGGGCTCCTAGGGCAGCCCCTCCTGAGCCAGAGCTTGCTGTCTGCAGGGCCACTCTGATGGCTGGAAACACACAGGCCTGCCCACCCAGCCTCTCTACATAGGCAGTGCAGGTCAGCCCTGCAGAAGGCCAGAGGACAGGGTGGTGTAGCTACTTGTTCCTGAGACCACTATTCCCAGGAAGAGGAAGGGTCTGAGTCCCCTGGAAAGGGTAGGGTATGGAGCAGGGTGGGGGGCCCAGGGAACTTGCTGTGTTGGCTGGCTGGCCTCTTTGGACTCCCTACAGCTCTTTGGTAGAGTAAGGCCCAGCAGGGGTGGGGTGAGGGGAGGGCCTCCCTGGGTCCTTCCCTTTCCCTGGGCTTTCGGAGGGCTCTTTGCTAGGCAGAGCTCCTGACCTGTCCCCTTAGAGGACAGTGCCCCTTCACCTCCCTTATTCTCTTTCCAGAGGTTCCCCAGCCTTCCTTGGTCCACCAGGAGGCGGCCAAGAGCCTCTGCCTAGCGTGACATACCCACTTCCCCATCCAGGTGCTTGGTTCTGATGGCAGCTGCTGCTCATGCCAAGCTGGCAGAGAGCACAGATCCTCAAGGGGGTGCAAGGCCAGCCAGGCTCTAGGTTCTGTACCAGCAGACTATAATCAGGGGGTTCCATTCCCCCCCTTCCCTGACTCCAGCTGAGCAGCCATGGCCCCTTCCATTTTGGATGGGGCAGGTTGCTAACTGGCAGACCCCTGGGGCCCCTGCAGGGCCTGCAAATTAATATTCTGGAGTTGCCTGTACTTCCTGTTTGCATGGGAATAAGGCTGTGTGGCAGAGCCCTCTGGCCACTCTGCCACCTGCATCCCAATGGGACTGCAGCTCCTACTGCAGCTCAGGGCCTAACATCTCTGCTACTGCAGCAGCAGTAATAGTCTGGTGGGAGATTCCCCTCGCCTGAGCCCATGTGCTCTCTGCAGCACTCCTGCAAGGGAAGCCAGCATTGTTGGCAGCAGTTCCAGCCCAAGGCAGGGTTATCTGCTGGGAGCCAGGAGTGCTTGGACCCCTGCCTTTCCCTGGGCGGGCGGGCTGGCATCCGGCTCCCACAACCCCGGCACTGCTGGGAGCAGCAGGTTGAAGCCCGTCCACCTCTTGGCTGAATGATCAGAGTGCCCCAGGCCAAGCCAGTCTTGCCTAAGAACAGATCACCCTCCAGCCAGTGTGGGGCTGGGAGGCCTGAGGTTGGCTGCAGGCTCCTTGCTACCATCCTGGATGGGGCCTGCCACCTCCAGGAAGGTCCTCTGCCATTTCCAGAGACCCTTCCTCCTGACGCTGGGGCAGGACATGGGTCAGGAGGGAAAGTGAGTGAGTGAATGAGTGTGTGTGTAACCCCACCCTCCTAGCCACATCTGGCCATTCCTGCAGATGTGGCTCTGGCCTTGTGGCCACAGAGTCGTCAGGACGGCTGGCGGGGAAAACCACAGAGGAATGTGCTCAACCATGCTGGGGGGAACAGGCTGGTGGGAATGGAAGGAGACATCCTGCTTACGCTTTACCTTCTCCCACCCCCACCCCTGCCTCCACTGGGTCCCAGAGGCCATATTCAGGCATGAGGGTGGCATGGCCTTGGCCTTCAGCAGGCCTTGCTCCTGCCTTGGTGACATTTTGTTCAGTGCTGGCTTTCCTAGAGAGACCCAGACCTGTCTAGATAGGTGTAGGGGTCTCTCTTAGCCCACCCTTTGCCCCCTCCCAGCTCTGTCTCCACTCCAGTTAAAAAAAAAAACAAACCCCCCAACTCTTGTGGGATGGTGGTGGGGACTGGGGAGAGCCCTGCTCACGAGGGCAGAAGGTATTGGCAGCCGTCAAGATGTTGGGGTCCTTTCTTCTCCAGACCTGGGCTGGAGTGGGCCACTTTGCCACAGGAGAGTTTTCCCAGCCCCTGTGACCTCCCTGGGCTATATCGAGGAAAGTAAGGGCTTTCTTTGGAGAAAGAAGTAGAAAAGAAACAAGATTGGTTGGCCCTGCCTCTCTCACTTCCTCCTTCCCAGGCAGTGGTATCCTGCCTTCCCCTTCCTGCTGGCCTCTGGAGGCTTTGTGAGGTGTGGGCTGGGTTTGGGGCTCCCTGCTGATGTCGTGTTTGCCCAGTTGCCCTGGTAACCACAGGGCAGTGGTTGGGAGTGACATTCAGTGACCAGAAGACAGTGTACAGGGACCAAGAGGTGGAGACCCAGCCTTCCCATAAGTCCACTGGAGTGCACAAGGTTCCAGTGGGCTTATGGGACGCCCACTGTCCACGTGGGGCCTGGACCCAAGGTCTTGGAACCCAGCAGGCCCTGGGCCACCTGCCCCTCCCCAGCTTGTTCTCCCAGGACTGGAGTTCTGAGATCTCCGCCGAAGCTCCCGCCCTCCCCCTGCCCTCACCCTTCTTCCTGTCTGATTCCCTCTCCTTTCCTGTCTCCTCCTCCCACCTCCTCCCTGCCGCCCGCCCATCCTCTCATTCCCCTCCCCCCAGGCACAGCTGCTGTTTGGCTCACTCTATATATAGCGGCATTTTCAGGGTAATTACAATAAAACTGTTGAAAGGAGATAATCCAGCAGAGGAAGCAAGTCTGACTCCCAGCCCCCTCCTGTCCGTGGCTTGGTGCAGCCCTGCACCTCCTTTCCCCGAGGCCTCCTGTTCCCACCCCACCCCGTGCAGCCCATCCCTCTTTCCCACTCTGCCCCTGCTGGGTGTGAAGCAGAGAAAAGGGGAGAGGATGGGGATGTCCAGGGGGTCTCCACAGGCTTGTCCTGGGTTTACCAAGAGCCCTGGCTGCCACTTCCATCAGTTCTAGAACCAACCTCTGTGCCTCAGTTTCTCTTGTAGTCTGGGCTTTGAGGGGGGCATGGTGTTGAGAGATGGGGAGCAGGCACAGCACAGTGATTAAAAGCAGAGGATCTGGTTCTTCGATCACCTGGCTGTGTCTGGTCATTACTTAAACTTCTCTAAACCTCAGTTTACTCATCAGTAAAATGGGGTAATAATAGCACTTAAATCGTAGGTAACTGTGACTTTTAAATGAGTCTTTCAGGTAAAATGCCCAGAGGTGTTAACTATTAATGACAGTATTATGTGCTGAGTACTCACAACCTGCCAGTACTGTGCTTCATGCTTATGCATATTTTCTTATTGAAGTTCATGGCTTCAACCTCATTTAATTAAGGCAGAAGGCTGTGTCTGTAGAGCAGAAGGACTTCACTTCCCTCCCCCTCTGTTCTCCTTGAGTCTGCTAGTCCTGCCTGGTAGCTTTCTGGGCCCCAGGCATGGTTGGGGTCTGGGACTGGGCCCACTGACCCCTTCCTGTCTCTTCTGTCCACAGTGGAGGTGAAGCCAGTGCTGCCAGGAGCCATGCCCAGTTCTTTGGGGGGTGGGAGTGGAGGCAGCCCCAGTCCTGTGGAGCTGCGGGGGGCTCTGGCAGGCTCTGTGGACCCTGTGCTGCGGGAGCAGCAACTGCAGCAGGAGCTCCTGGCGCTCAAGCAGCAGCAGCAGCTGCAGAAGCAGCTCCTGTTCGCTGAGTTCCAGAAACAGCACGACCACCTGACACGGCAGCATGAGGTCCAGCTGCAGAAGCACCTCAAGGTGAGCGAGGGGGGCGCGGGGGGCTGCCCAGACCTCCGACCCCCGCCCGGGCCTGGCTCACCCGCGCCTTCCTGGCGCCCCTGCAGCAGCAGCAGGAGATGCTGGCGGCCAAGCGGCAGCAGGAGCTGGAGCAGCAGCGGCAGCGGGAGCAGCAGCGGCAGGAGGAGCTGGAGAAGCAGCGGCTGGAGCAGCAGCTGCTGGTCCTGCGGAACAAGGAGAAGAGCAAAGAGAGTAAGGCGGGGCCTCCTGGGGCTGCTGCCCTTGCCACCTGACCCCTGCTGCAGGGGCCTGGCCCCAAGCACCCAGGTCTGCTGTGCCCTGTCCTGCAGGTGCCATTGCCAGCACCGAGGTAAAGCTGAGGCTCCAGGAGTTCCTCTTGTCGAAGTCAAAGGAGCCCACGCCAGGCGGCCTCAACCATTCCCTCCCACAGCACCCCAAATGCTGGTAATGGCCCTGGGCAGGCATGGGTGGGCAGAAGTGTGCTGCTCAGGGGCTGCCTGGCGACAGGATGGCAAGGGGCTCCTGCCCTGTGGCCATATATGGGCCCTGCAGTCTCTCCTAGGAGACAAGACTCCCACCCCTTGTTTCTCTCATTTCCATCCCTAGCGTCCCTGTCCTGGTAGACTTTTCGTACATGTAGATTGCTAGGTGGCAGGTTCAGCGGGCTGGGTGATAACCTAGATCTGCTTTCATCCCCACTCCCACCCCCAGGGGAGCCCACCATGCTTCTTTGGACCAGAGTTCCCCTCCCCAGAGCGGCCCCCCTGGGACGCCTCCCTCCTACAAACTGCCTCTGCTGGGGCCCTATGACAGCCGAGATGACTTCCCCCTCCGCAAAACAGGTGAGTGAGTGCCCAACCTGGAGTCCCAGAACACGGCTCTGGGAGGTAGAGGTGGGCATGTGGAGGGGGCAGGGGACCGTGGTGGGTGGGGCTGCAGGTGTGTGCTGACCTGTGCATTATCTGAGCCCCACCGCTGCCTTCTCTCCAGCCTCCGAACCCAACTTGAAAGTGCGTTCAAGGCTAAAACAGAAGGTAGCTGAGCGGAGAAGCAGTCCCCTCCTGCGTCGAAAGGATGGGACTGTTATCAGCACCTTTAAGAAGAGAGCTGTGGAGATCACAGGTGCCGGGCCCGGGGGTAAGGGCTGCTCTCTTGTCCCTGTTCTGAGGGTCTGGGAGTGGAGGGTGGCTCAGAGCAGGCCCAGGTGACAGCCACTTCTCCTGTAGCGTCGTCCGTGTGTAACAGTGCGCCAGGCTCTGGCCCCAGCTCTCCCAACAGTTCCCACAGCACCATCGCTGAGAACGGCTTTACTGGCTCAGTCCCCAACATCCCCACAGAGGTATGGGCCTGGCTGAGGGCTGGGCGGGTGGGGACAGAGCTGCTCTCCTTCCCTTGGAAGAAAGAGTGCAGCTTCTTCTAGTTTGGCTGGGGGTGCCCAGCAGAGACCTTTTTGCCCACATGGATAGGCTGGAGGGTCCTTGCTTGGACTCGTTGCCTCAAAGGGGGATTCGTCCCATGCACCCATGAAGGGCTCTGATCTCAGACTCCCCCAGTGGGGGTTGGAGGGGCACCTTTCAGAGACCTTGGCCTCCATCCAGGTTGCCTGCTCTCATGCCTGTCTCTTCCAACTGCTCCCCAGATGCTCCCCCAGCACCGGGCCCTCCCTCTGGACAGCTCCCCCAACCAGTTCAGCCTCTACACGTCTCCCTCTCTGCCCAACATCTCCCTAGGGCTGCAGGCCACAGTCACTGTCACCAACTCGCACCTCACCGTAAGTACAGGGCATATACCCTCCATCCTTCCTCTGGTGTTGAGGTCACTGGTCCTGGATGTGCCCAGAGCTGGGGGGAGTGGACAGAAAGTAGATGAGGGATGCCGGTCCAAAGTTGGCAGCACTGAGGCAGCATAAGCCCCTCCTTTATCTCCCATCTCCCTCTACCCCTCACCAGGCCTCCCCGAAGCTGTCCACGCAGCAGGAGGCCGAGAGGCAGGCCCTCCAGTCCCTGCGGCAGAGTGGCACGCTGACGGGCAAGTTCATGAGCACATCCTCTATCCCTGGCTGCCTGCTGGGAGTGGCACTGGAGGGTGACACGAGCCCCCACGGGCATGCCTCCCTGCTGCAGCATGTGCTGCTGCTGGAGCAGGCCCGGCAGCAGAGCACCCTCATCGCTGGTGAGTGGGCAGGTGGCTGTGCCAGGGATGGGCTCAGGTTGGGACCAGCAGTCAGGGAGACTCTTCAGCCCTGTCACAGCTCCCTGCAACAGCATCGATTTTTTCCACATTCTGGAAACACTGAGTACTTACAGGATGCCACACTGTTCTTTACAAACTCTGCTGCCATCATGGAGTTCACATTCTAGAGCAGCCCTGTCCGGTAGAAACATACAATCTGTGTATGTAATTTCTAAGTAGCCACATTAAAAAGTATTAAAAAAAGCAGGTGGGATTAATTTTATAACATATATTTAACTCAGTATATTCAGAACATTATCATTTAAACATGTAATAAATATGCAGAGTTATCAATGGGTATTTTACTCTTTGTTTCATACTGAGCCTTTGAAGTCTGGTGTATATTTCACATGTGCAGTACATCTCAATTTAGATAGGCCGAGCTTCAGGGGCTCAGAAGTCACATGTAACTAGTAGCTATGGGACTGGATAGCACAGCTTTAGACAGCCCTTAAGTACCTGTTGGCATCAGAAGAGGCTCTGCTTGAAAGATACGTGACCCTGGCCCCAGCGCTTCCCAGCCTGGTGGGACCCATAGAAGGATCCATCCAAGATCTGGAGGTCTTGTTGCAGTTGGGAAGAGCTAGTCACTGTTCACTCACGTGGAGGGCCCAAGACTACACGTGCACTTAGTTAAGCAAGTCAAAGGGAGAGAATGGTGAATCCAGGAAGGCTTGCTGGAGGTAGTGCCTCTGAGCTGTGAAGCTGTTCAATCGTAGGGAGGAGGAAGAATGGGGCTCAGGTTTGGGGGCAGGGTGCTCCAGGCCCCCCAGGGTTTCTCCTGAGTATGGACATGGTGGTGGTATTCTAGGGGGCAGATGGAGGTAAGATGGGAGGGAGGCCTGGTGCCCTGACAATGATGCTTACTCCCCTGCCCCCAACTCCACAGTGCCGCTCCATGGGCAGTCCCCACTGGTGACGGGTGAACGTGTGGCCACCAGCATGCGGACAGTGGGCAAGCTCCCGCGGCACCGACCACTGAGCCGCACTCAGTCCTCGCCGCTGCCGCAGAGTCCCCAGGCCCTGCAGCAGCTGGTCATGCAACAGCAGCACCAGCAGTTCCTGGAGAAGCAGAAGCAGCAGCAGCTGCAGCTGGGCAAGGTTAGCCTGGAGAGGCACATGTCCTGGGTCTGTGCCAGGGCCGGACACAAGAGACGTGTCCAGCCCCAGCACAGGCTGGCAGAAAGGAGTAGGGGCTGACACCAGGGCCCCTCATCACCATGTGTCGGCTCAGAGCAGCCACCTTTCCTTTTTTAAATTCACCTACAAGCTCTGTATGGGCTGGTGGCTGCCTGGGAGAAGGGAGGGAAGGATGGACCATTCTGGGCTACAGGCTACAAAGCTGCTCCCCGCAGCTGATGTGGTCCCTGTGTCCTGTTCCCAGATCCTCACCAAGACAGGGGAGCTTTCCAGGCAGCCCACCACCCACCCTGAGGAGACAGAGGAGGAGCTGACAGAGCAGCAGGAGGCCTTGCTGGGGGAGGGAGCCCTGACCATGCCCCGGGAAGGCTCCACGGAGAGTGAAAGCACACAAGAAGACCTGGAGGAGGAGGAGGAGGATGGGGAGGAGGAGGAGGAGGAGGACTGCATCCAGGTCAAGGACGAGGAGGGCGAGAGCGGTGCTGAGGAGGGGCCCGACTTGGAGGAGTCCAGTGCCAGTTACAAAAAGGTGCCCCCCACCTCCGCCCTGGTTCCTGCCCCAGGTCTGCAGTCTCCAGGCTGTGTGGGAGCAGCTTTCTGAAGAGAGCAAAAGGGGAATGGAAGGAGGGAGCTGCTTGTGTTGAATTCAGAGCTGTGTCTGTGTCCTAGTCTGCCAGCCCCCTCCCTGCAGTTAAGACTGGCCTGCCTCTCTGCTTGTGTGTGAGTGTGTGCGCGCACGCGTGTGTGAGTGTGCGTGCGCGTGTATCTGCGTGTCTGCCTATGCAGGGCTGGTTGTGCGTCGGTCCCCATGTGTGCCTGTGCGCGTGTGTACACACATGCCCCCGCTATTACTACAGTCTCTCTTGTGTCTAGCTGGCACTCCATTCATTGCGGACACAGCCGAGCCCTCCGGGCCTGACTCATCCCGCCCCCGCCCCCGCCCCCCCAGCCTCTTACCTCAATGCTACTCTTTGGTGTGACTCATCACCTCCCCCCATCCCTCCCCATCTCGGTGGAGCTAGGAAGGCTGGAGTGTCTCCTGTCCCTGGAGGGAGCAAGTGGGAGGAGGTGGGGGAAGAAGGAGACTTGGAAGAGAAGGGCTGGGTTGGGGCCCCCTGGAGCGCCTGCCCTCACTCTCATCCAGGCTGAGCCACACTCTCCTCCTTGCCAGCTGTTCTCAGATGCCCAGCAGCTGCAGCCACTGCAGGTGTACCAGGCGCCCCTCAGCCTGGCCACTGTGCCCCACCAGGCCCTGGGCCGCACCCAGTCCTCACCTGCTGCCCCTGGGGGCACGAAGAGCCCCCCAGATCAGCCCACCAAGCACCTTTTCACCACGGGTGAGCCCCCAGTTGCGTGTTCTGTCCTTCCACCTTGCACCATAGGGCCCAGCCCCATGTGCGGAAGGAAGAGGCTGCCAGGGCCCCTCACATACCCTGGAGGAAGGGGAAACAGGCCTGCCTTCTCTCCCTGTGCCCCACAGCTGTCCATGGTAGTGGCAGCAGCCCTCTGCCCCAGCTGGGAGGGTAGGCAGCCCTACCCCTACCCACTGGGCAGCATCTTTTCACCCCACAAGCCTGGAGCCTTGGTGGAGTGAGCCCACTGTCCCTTCTATCTTCCCCTCCTCCCTTTGAGGTCTAGGATGTGGCTCCAGTCTGTTCAAGAAAGCTCTTCCCCATGAAGCTGCCACATGCTGGGCTCTGAGGGGGCATGGACATGCCTGAGGGTGGCCCTGTCTCACCAGTGGGGAGCAGCACATGGGGCCACGATAGGAGGGGGAAAGGAGGATGTGTCATGAGGGGGTACAGCAGGGGGCACGGTGGGGGTGTCCAGGCAGCCTTGTTGGGGCTCGAGGAGCAGGGAAGCTTGTGATGGGCAGTAATGGAGACAAGAACTCGCAGGAGGGAAGAGGAGGGCAGAAGCTGGAGAGGAGAGGGGCAGGCGTGTGGGAGGGTGGCTGGGTGGCCGGGTGGCCATGGGGAGGTGCTTGGGCCAGGGGTGGGCTGGGAAGAGCTCAGTGAGTTGAGGTGGTCAGGCTGGGACTCGGGGCCCAGAACAGTGCTGGCTGACACGTGGGTCCGTGGCCCAGGTGTGGTCTATGACACGTTCATGCTGAAGCACCAGTGCATGTGCGGGAACACACACGTGCACCCAGAGCATGCTGGCCGGATCCAGAGCATCTGGTCCCGGCTGCAGGAGACAGGCCTGCTGAGCAAGTGCGAGGTAAGGAAGCCCCTCCTTCCTCCGGCCTCTGGCTTAAATGCAGCAAAAGCCTTTGTCTCTCCCTTAGTGAAGCCTGTCTCTGTGTCTCTTCCTCATCCTCTCTGCAGCCCCAGACCTAGGACCAGTCCCCGCAGCCACCTCCAGTCCCATCCCTCGAAGCCTGTTTTCCCCATGGTCCTCAGCTGAGAGGGGGAGGGTCCTGAAGGAGGGTTCAGGGGGTCAGGGGCAAAAATCTTTGTATTTCACAGAAAGTGGCTCTGTGCCTGGGGCCATGGTGCACAGAGAGGGTCTGGGCATCAGGAATGCTGAGACTTAGTGCATCCCCTCTCACTGACTTCTCCTCCTGCCCCCTGGTAGCGGATCCGAGGTCGCAAAGCCACGCTGGACGAGATCCAGACAGTGCACTCGGAATACCACACCTTGCTCTATGGGACCAGCCCCCTCAACCGGCAGAAGCTGGACAGCAAGAAGCTGCTGGGTGAGCTGGCAGGGCGGCCAGTGGGCATGGTAGGCAGGGCACAGGGCATCACCTTGGCAGAGGTGGCACAATTGCCATGTCACCCATCTCCGGAGGGAGCCATTAACATAGGTATGACATGAACAGAGCATGCTGGTGGGGCGCAGTGCAGGAGGATGGAAGAGAGGGGTCCACTTGGTGGCGTGGGACTGCTTTGCTCCCCTCCCCAGTGTATCATGCCCCTCTCCCCCTGCCATCTGCCCCCAGAGGTAGGATGTCCTCCAGAACAGGGGACTGACAGCTCCCAACTGGTGTGGGCTGCAGAGGCCTGTCCTGTGCTTGGGGCTGAGCCTGCATTTCCTGTGGCTGAGCTCACTGCCCTCTGCAGAGCTGAGCCTGCAGCCCTGGCAGTTGAGGCATCTTCTAGAGTAGCTGTCCCTCCTCCCTGCAGGCCCCATCAGCCAGAAGATGTATGCTGTTCTGCCTTGTGGGGGCATTGGGGTGAGTAGGGTGTGTGCCAATGGGGGTGGGAAGGTGGCTGTCCCAGCTCTGGCTCCTCCCTTCCTGCCCACCCCCATTCTTGCCCTCCCCTTACAGGGGGTACGCTGAAGCCTGCTCTCCTGCCCCTGCAGGTGGACAGTGACACTGTGTGGAACGAGATGCATTCCTCCAGTGCCGTGCGCATGGCGGTGGGCTGCCTGGTGGAGCTGGCCTTCAAGGTGGCTGCGGGAGAGCTCAAGGTGAGAATGTGCTTGTGGCCTCAGCACTCCTTGGCTTGGTCCTGCGTCCTCAGGAGTAGAGAACAGGGGCAGCCTTGGCTGCCCTTCAGTGACACACTGTCCTGTGTAACCTCAACTCTCAGGCACCAGGGTGGGGAGGAGGTGACAGCTCCAGGGAGAGCTGGGGGAGCTGAGGGGTATAAGGGATGAACAAATAGGCACTAATGCCCAGTATGCTTGTGCATGTTTCGAGGGCAGAGACAGTGTCTGCCTGCCCGTGAGGCCCGAGGCTGGTGTTCATAATGGTGTGTTGGAGATATATATATATGCATTTCTGATCTGTGTTCATTTCCATGCCTGGCTTGTGCTTCTCTCTTTCTGTGTCCACCCGCTCTGTGGCCACCTTGCCTTCCTGTCTGCCTCTTGTCTGTCCCTCTGCCCACACCTCTTCAGAATGGATTTGCCATCATCCGGCCCCCAGGACACCATGCCGAGGAGTCCACAGCCATGTGAGTGCTGCCCCATCCCTGCCCTAGACTCTCTGCCCTCACCCCTTAGTGCCTCTTGCTCCTGAAGTGAACGTCCGGCTGGAGATGACCTCCCCACCCTCTTCTCCCCTCGCCCCCCTCAGGGGATTCTGCTTCTTCAACTCTGTAGCCATCACAGCCAAACTCCTGCAGCAGAAGTTGAACGTGGGCAAGGTCCTCATCGTGGACTGGGTAGGCAGTGGGCTGGGGGTGCTGGGCAGGGGTGGTTAGAGTTGGGACCAGAGTCAGCCTTCAGGAAGTCCTCTCCAGCCCCACCTCCAGGCAGCCCCAGCTTCCTCAAGTTTCTCATCCTTATGACCAGCCTTGCATTCCTCCTGCTGGGTTATCAGCCCAGTCCCCACATTCCAGTAGGGCTCCCTCCTCACTATGAGGGACTCTGTTCCATCTTGGCCCCCACCCTGCAGCCTCAAGCAACAGAGGGGATTTCCTACCTTGAACAGCAGAGATGCCACCACCGTTGCTAGTAGCTGCTTTTCTCCCCCATCCCCCTCGATTGGAGGCTGAC
This sequence comes from Daubentonia madagascariensis, assembly GCA_023783475.1. Taxonomy (NCBI): domain Eukaryota; kingdom Metazoa; phylum Chordata; class Mammalia; order Primates; family Daubentoniidae; genus Daubentonia; species Daubentonia madagascariensis. The sequence continues at coordinate 19,089,273 of JAKFHU010000487.1, forward strand.
CGTGTGCTGGGAACCCAATGAGTACTTGATGTGGCCACCTCCAGTAGTAAGAACTAGGATGTCCATTTCTATAAATGAAGGCACTACTGGGTGACTTGCCCAAGGTCACTTAGCTGGGAATGTTGGCAGTGGGTTTCAGACCAGACCTTTTGGCCCCAACACTCTGCTCTTGCTACTGTGGGTGCTTCTCAAACCCTGCCCCTAATGGCAGAGGAAAAGGCACATGCCAGTCACTGGGAGCTGGGGAAGTAGCCAGAAGCAATCCTTAGTAAGGATGAGATGTCTTTGAAGCCCAATTTTGGCTTAAAAGTTCATGTAAATGTTGGATCCTTCTTCCGAATTTATCTGCGTGTTTTAAATTCCCTACTAGCTTTAATGATTCCCCTCAAATTGTGAAGTGGAATGGGTTCTGCAGGGAGATATGCCACATTTACCCCATGACTTTGTCTATCCCATACGTGGCGCCACATTATAGACGTGCAGACCCCAATTTGAGAAGTGTGGGGCAGGCAATGCCATTGTCAATGGAATGCGGACGCCCTGTGGCCAGTGGCGGGCTGCACCTCCAGGGCTCACCATGGGGTGCGCTGGGGGCAGGTGGAATTTTTGACCTTTGGGTCAGAGCTTGGGCCATTTTCCTTGTGGTTCCACTTCCCCATTAGGACATTCACCATGGCAATGGCACCCAGCAAGCGTTCTACAACGACCCCTCTGTGCTCTACATCTCCCTGCATCGCTATGACAATGGGAACTTCTTTCCAGGCTCTGGGGCTCCTGAAGAGGTACAGCTCTTGGGCCTAAATGCAGGCCTTTCTGGAAGGTAGCACAGTGGGACCTGGCATGGAGCTGTGGAGGCCCAAGGTGGTACTGCTACCTGGGGCGTCTGGGCTCCTAGTGGGAGGACCACACTGGTCTGACTGCCCCTCTGGGCAGAGCAGAGGTCAGTGCAGTGAGACCTGGAGGCAGGGATGGGGGTGGGGGCAATATCTGGGCTCCCCAGCAGTGAGAATAACCCCAATAACCCCATTCACCACCCTACTGCCAGGTTGGTGGAGGGCCAGGCGTGGGGTACAATGTGAATGTGGCATGGACAGGAGGTGTGGACCCCCCCATCGGAGACGTGGAGTACCTGACGGCCTTCAGGTGGGGAATGAGAGGGGCTAAGGGAGGCATGGGGCACCCCGCCTCCCCAGGCCCTGCAAGGGGAGGGCAGAAGGCATTTGGTTCGGTGTGGGTGGAGGGGTGTTGTCTCTGAGAGAATGGAGTGGGGCGAAGCCTGGCCCAGCCTTCTGCCAGGGTCAGCTTGGGCCATCCCTTTGCAGGACAGTGGTGATGCCCATTGCCCACGAGTTCTCACCTGACGTGGTCCTAGTCTCCGCCGGGTTTGATGCTGTCGAAGGACATCTGTCTCCACTGGGTGGCTACTCTGTCACTGCCAGATGTGAGCTTGCTAGGGGATTGAGGGAGGGTGTGGAAGAGGAGGATGGAGTGGATTGGGATGTGGGGCAGGGCATAGACTCATATTGCAGGAGAGGAGGAGAGCAGGGGGCAGGGCCGAGACTTGGAATCATGCTGGTAGCTCCCCCAACTCTCCCTCTGCCAACCTGGCCTTGGGGGGCCAGCAGGTGGAAGCGTTGTGTAGCAGAGGATGCATCTCCTGCTGGAACCATAGGATGAAGCTTCTTGATCACTGATGTTTCAGTGATGTTCCTTATAAGACAGCGTATCATTGGAACTTTGGCTAGTCTGTTAATGTTTTCTGTTTGATAGAACATTTAGTCCATTGACATTACATTTTCTTACAGATACATTTGGGTTTATATCTACTATCTTATTTTATGCTGTTTGTCCCATCTCATGTGTTTCCTTTTCTCTCCTTTCTTACTGTCTCTTGAATTATTTTTTACCATTTCATCCTTCTCTCTTCACCCATCCCCAAAGGTTTTGGCCACTTGACTAGGCAGTTGATGACACTGGCAGGGGGCCGGGTGGTGCTGGCCCTGGAGGGAGGCCACGACTTGACCGCCATCTGTGATGCCTCTGAGGCCTGTGTCTCGGCTCTGCTCAGTGTAGAGGTGAGGGGTGGAGGGATGGCCTGGGAGGTGGGACAGCAGGCTGAGGGGTGAGGGGCCAGCAAGGGATGTCCCTCTCCTTGGGTCAAGTAGCACTTGGGCCACAGCTTGGGCCCCTTGGCAAGGTTTTCCTGGGTCCTAAGGATAGTTGGGGGCCAGCAAGGCTTTCTGAGTAGTTTCCTCCAAAAAGGCTATGCTTGCCTCTGTCACGAGGGATGTCTGGGGCTTAATGGGGGCAGTTAGAGGGGAAGGCATTGCCACCCTACTCCCCACCCTAAGCCTTCTTTTCTTTCCCCTGCCAGCTGCAGCCCTTGGATGAGGCAGTCTTGCAGCAAAAGCCCAACATCAATGCGGTGGCCACGCTAGAAAAAGTCATCGAGATCCAGAGTGCGTGGGGACAGGTGGAGGGACTCAGACCTCAGCCTGCTGAGGGGGCAGTGCTGTGGGAGCACCAGGGCTGGCTGTGCCCATGGGGCTTGACTGCCCTCCCTACCCCCTGCCCATCCCTCTTCCACAGGCAAACACTGGAGCTGTGTGCAGAGGTTTGCTGCAGGTCTGGGCCGTTCCCTGCAGGAGGCCCAGGCAGGTGAGACCGAGGAGGCCGAGACTGTGAGCGCCATGGCCTTGCTGTCGGTGGGGGCCGAGCAGGCCCAGGCTGCTGCAGCCCGGGAGCACAGCCCCAGGTGAGCCCCTTTTCCCCCACCTTTGTGCCCTTGCCCAGGCTGGTGCCCCCTGCTCAGTGCCCCCCTCTCCTGTGCTTGTCCCCACAGGCCGGCAGAGGAGCCCATGGAACAGGAGCCTGCCCTGTGACACCCTGGCCCCCATCCCTCTGGGCTCCATCATTGTGATTTTGTTTATTTTTTCTATTAAAAACAAAAAGTCACACATTCAACAACGTGTGCCGTGTGGGTCTCTCAGCCTCGCCCCTCCTGCTCCTCTGAGCTGCCTCAGGCCCCCAGCCCCGTGGCCCAGCCTCAGCTCTAGAAATGTGCTCCCTCTGTGGGGGTGGGAGTGCTTTTCCCAGCCCCTGCCCCATGTTGTACCCTCAACCCACTTTCCTGCATTCTGTCCTTTCCCCTTGGAGCCTGGGCCAGCTTAAGGTGGGCATGGGGGCCCACACAATACCCTCCCTTTCTGGGGCCCCCCTGAGTGAGGAGGCAGTAGTAAGTGGGTGCCTTGGCTTCAGCTGACTTGGGGGAAAATGCCTTAATTTCATTCTCCTCCCCTCTCCAGCCTCAGGGGAGGATCTGCAGGGCCACCACTATCTAAGATGGAGAGTGGAGGGGATGGGGGCTCCCACCCTGAGATTCTCCCCCCTCTCCCTCTCTCTCTCTTCTGTCCTCACCATCTCTGCAGACACCCCTCTTCCTCCTTTCTCTTGGCCTCAGCACCAAGGTGCCCTGGGTGTGGGCCTGAGGTCTGTGAGCAGGGCTGTCTTGCCCCACACCCCTCAGGGCCTATTTCTCCTTCCCAGGGGCTGAGAGGGTGAAGTGTGTGGGGAGGGAGGGACCAGGAAGAGCCGCAGAACCAGGCCTGCTCCCCACCTTACTCTGCTGGCACAGCCTGGGGAGGGGGAAAAGGTGGTCCCTGCCCGGGGGTTCCAGGCTGGTGAGAGCCCCTTTGCTGTTCAGGACCACATTCCCCCCAGCCATCCAGCACACTGCAGGTAGGAAGGTCAGTGACTCACCTCCCTCCTGGGGCCTTTTGCTTTGAAGCTCGGGGATGGTGAGAGTGGGAGTTCTAGAAGGGCAAGGCCAGAACCCAGGAATCTAGAAGGTGGCCCTCAGCTGGAGCTTCCATTCCCCCTGGGCTCCCTTTGCTGGCCACTAGCCCAAGGGAACTAAGTGCAGGAGGGGGCTGGGTACTGCCCCTTCTCCTTCCCAGGAGCCCTGCAGAGCCCTCTGTTTCCAGGGGCTGAAGGCCCACAAGGCTTCCAGGAAATGCTGTCCAGCCAGCCCGTAGGAAACCAAAGATGGGAAGTGGCTCCTAGGGGGCTGACTCTTCCTCCCTCCTCCTCCCCAATTCCACATATACTCTCTCTCCTCCTATCCCCAGGGCCCCACCAATCTGTTTACATATTTATTATCCTAATGGGGGCCTGAGCAGGGTTGAGGGAGCCAGGGGAGGGGCAGGAGTCCCACCACCATTGGTTCATTGTGCACTTGTATGTTGTGTGTTCTAGATCCTTCTGGGGGATGGGGATGGGGATGGGCATGGGGCTAGGCCCAGTGTACCAGGCCTTCCCATGCTGAGCCCCAGGCTCTGGGCCCCTTACCCACGTTCTCCCTGTGGCCGATCTGGTTCTCATGTAAACCCACTCCTTGCTTTGTCTCCCTGGATATGGATTTCAGTCAAGGATTTTGTAACCTGTTACACTGTGTGTCTTTGTGTAAATAAACTCGTTTCTGGCAGTGCCTTCTGGGGCCAATGTCTCTATTCTCTGGGCTCCCAAATGGAGTAGAGGTTCTCATCCTCCCTCCTAGCCAAGAAAACTATTCCTTTCTCCAGCCCCTGGACTAGAAGCCAATTTAGGAAACAGGACACCGGGGTGGGAGATCTGTCCTGTAGGTGAAAAACAAGGTTTCACTGAATGTAGCCATAGCATCTAATGGGACCTCTCATGTGGCCTAGGTGGTGATGAGTCAGGAGGGGACACAGGCTGAGAGGTCTCACCTGAGTTTACAGCTGTCCCTTTCCTCTGCCTCTGGAGAAACAAGGCTGGAAGGGGTGCAGACAGGCGGCCTGGCAAGGGTTCCACTTGTACACATGCACGCAAGTTCAGTGGAGATGTGTGCACAGGCAAGAAAGGAATCCAGAAGTGTTCAAGGGCTTTATTGGGGCTGCCCTGGCTACCCCTCACAGTGTTGCAAGAACCTGTTGGTCTTGCTTTTGCCTTTGCTCTTTGGGGGCTTGAGAGGAAAGGTAGGAGGAGGACCAGCCTCTCTGGGAGAAAGAAGACCCTCTCTGGGGCTAAGACCAGGTGGTGGAAGAAGCAGGAAATTTAGGGTGAACAGGGCCTGCTTGGGGGCTGGAAGGGATTGGGGCTGCCTCCTGGAGCATGGCAGTCCCGGAGTGTTGGGAGGGAAAGGGCAGAAGGAGGCACGAGAAGTCAGGAAGAGTGGATGGGTGGTATTTCCTGGGCACTGAACATGTGTACCACCCAGGGCACGAGGGCCAAGACCAGGCATGGCCAAAGGGTGTACTTAAGGAAATTGAAGATGTAGAATAGGCTGATCTGAGAGGGGTGGCCTAGCCAATCCAGGGGGCCCAGCAGCCCCATGGCCAGTACAAGGCAGGCTATCTTCTGGCCATTTCCTAACTGTGCCCGCCGTACCTGGGCATAACAGGGAGAGTGCAGGGCGATGCCCAGACCGAGGGCAGCCCCTGAGTCACGGCTCAGGGAGGCAAAGGGCCGGCTATCCACATGCACCCACTCGGGCCGCTCACACCACTTGGAGGCTAGGTTGATAGACCTGTGGGGAAGAAGAGTCCTTGCCAGGAGAGACTGGAACCTAGAGGGACACTGGCTCTTAGCCATCTGCCCTTTGGGGCCCACTCTCATGTTCTGCTTTGTTCCTAGGAGGGTCTATGTTTGTGAACAGGTAATGTGTCCTTTTTTAGCTACAGTGAACCAGAAAGCAACCAGGCTAAGTACAGGTAAGGTAGGACCTGCCCAAGCCTGCCCAGCCTTAAAAGCGAGCTTACCAAGAAACATCCAGGCCCAGAGTGAAGAGGGTCCAATAGATGAGACTGGCACCCAGCATGAGGGCCAGTGCAGTCAACCCATAGAAGCTTAGCTCCCGCTCTAAGGGCACCCGGGGAGCCATCAGCCAGCCCAGGACAGCACCTAGGAGAGTGGAGTGACAGCAGCTTCAAGGAGTTATGACCCTCCCCACCCCACACCCCCAGCTGCAGTGCAGCTTGGCAAGAGAACAGACTGAGATATAGGGGGGCCTTTGGGGTTGGCTCTACAGAAACTAGGAATGATGGGAAGATCCTAGATTGGTCGTCCCACTGCCATAGGCACCCTCTTAGCCCACCCTGTTGCCCAAGTTGCTCACCAGTTGCCAGGCCACCCAACACCTGGTGAGGGAAATGTGCCAAGATGAAGACCCGGGACAGGCCGACCGCCAACAGGAAGGTGCAATAAGCCAGGCTAGGCATCACCCTTACCCAGCGGCTAGAAAGAAGAGAGGCAAATGGCCCAGGGGTGTCCATACACAGCATGGTTTCCCTCAGCACCCAGGCACTTTGTGATTTGACCAAATAACACAGGGTCCCCAGAACTCCAGTTCCCAGGCTGTCATGCTGCTGGTCTTTTGGGTCCAGGGTGCCATCAACCCTGCTCACAGTGCCAAGGGTGTACCTGCGGGTCCGACTGGCCACCTGGGAAGAGAGGGCCGTCATTACGGGCCAGAGGGCTGCTCCTGTGATCATGCAGTGTCCAGAAGGGCTACCTGCCAAGGAATCCAGAAGTTCATGGTGAGAGGATGGAGGGGGAACCCAGGTGCCCCTGGTGATACTGCAACACAGCTGCTTCCCCCTGGCTGAGAAGAGAGCTTTCCCCCAACACTGACCCACAGCTCGTTCTGCCCTGAAGCCTTTTTTATCCCCACCTGAGGCCACTGCTGTCAGGCTTCTGCCCTGACTTGTGTCTCTTGGCTCTACTCTGTACAAGGTGAGCAGCTGACACATGGCATGGGTGCCCTCCTCCCATAACTCAACTTGGTCTTCCTGGGGTTTCTTTGTTCTCTGGGCCAGTAACTGAGAGGCTGGGCCTCTGGTTGGGTCACCCTAACTGAAAAGTACTCTGAAACGCTCACCCAAACCCTAACCAAAGTGGGCAAGGGAGGAGGTTTGCGGCTTCCCACCTGGACCAGTTTCACAAGAAGAGGGGAACTGGTGAACCTGGGCTGGAGCCTGGCTGTAGTATCCAGACTCATGGACCCACCAAAAAGGCCTGTCTCCAAACAGAAACCTGGAAGAGAACAGACGCAAGATGACTAAAAGTGACAAAGAGGCAAGAGATGGGGGTGAGCGCCTGTTTGTGTACACTCTGAGCTACACACCTCATTCACTCCAACCCCTCTCACTGCAGGCCAGCTCTTTTCTTCTCATCTAGAGAGCCCAGGACCTGGCTCTCTCCCTCCAGGCCCTCACTGACCTACCTGCTACCCCCTCTCCATGTCCCTAATTCCAGCCTGAATTACCCACACCTGAATTATTATTATTATTATTATTATTATTATTATTTTTTGAGACAGGGTCTCATTCTGTCATCCTGGCAACAGTGCAGTGCTGTCATCGTAGCTCACTGCAACCTCAAACTCCTGGGCTCAAGCGATCCTCCTGCCTCAGCCTCCCGAGTAGCTGGGACTACAGGTGTATGCCACCACATCCGGCTAATTTTTCTATTTTTTGTAGACACTGGGTGCAAGATGACCTTACTAATAACCTACCTAACAGAGGAAAATGAACTAATAGAAAGTAAGAAGAATAAACTTACAGCACATAGTTGCCCCTTCGAAGAAAAAACTCACAACTACCCCTTGTTTTGTTTTAATTAAATACCTGTGGCCTAACTCGTTATCTCTAAGAGTTTCATAGCCTTGAAGAGCCCTAAGTGGACAGTGGGGGTGCGAGCTCCCTGCTCCAGCTCTAGCCCTCAGCTCCTGCCACAAACCAGATTCCAAGGACTCTGATAAAGCTGGCCTCACAGAGAAAAGAGAAGAAAGTAATGAGCACCTACAACAGCTTCGCAGCCGTTTCTGTTATCAGTCTGCTAAAGCAGAGGGAAAAAAAAGCCATTCTACCTTTTAAAAACACCCAGCTGCTTCTCTTCAGTACCCAACACTTCCTTCCTTCCTTCCTGTGTGTGCCGTGGCCAGTCCCTCCTTCTCTCTCTTTCTTTCCTCAGAAAAATAAATAAACTTTGTACTTCTTTCTATCCTAAACTCTGTGTGAGAAATCTTTCTCCACCTGCCATGAGCACCTAATTTCCACCCTTTCACAGGGTCCTGCTCTTGCTCAGGCTTGTCTCTAAATCAACCAATCCTTCGGCCTCAGCCTCCCAAAGCACTAGGATCCACACCTGAATTATTTAGGCGAACCTCTCATGTCTGAAAACGGGAGTGGGGAATGGACAGAGAAGGTGGAGAGGAGAGTAAGGAGGACAAAAAAGTCAAAATCCTCTAGCCTAGCAGGTGCTTGGCTGGGCCCTGGGAAACCACGCATGGAAGAGGCTGGAGTGGCCAGAAAGAGAAACGGTGGAACAGAAGAAGAGACGCTGGCAGGAAGCCAAGTGCCCAGGAGGAAGATCAGAAGGGACTTGCCTCTCCCTTCCAGAAACTGAGCCTAGTACACATCAAGTACTGACTCAGAAAACGAATAGGGGCTTTGTCACTGGGGGGGCATTAAGGGTGTCTACTGAGGGAGGTGTCTGACCTTTAGCGGAACAGGACTACAAAGGGAGGGTTATACAGACTCTGAGGGAGGAGAGTGCACAAAGCAAAGGGCAATTAGGCTAGAAGAAAGTGATTAGACAACTACTTTTCCCTTTACAGCAGGGATGAAGCCTTTGTGAAGAGTGGAAGGGAAGGTAACTCCTATGTTGTTTTCCAGCAAGTCATTCTTGCCCATTCAAGTGCATCCTATGAACCTCCCTTCCTTCCCCCAGGCTGGGGATCTGGCAACCCAGGCTGAGGTGAAGGGAGGTGTGGCTGCATGCCCAGCAGGAAGCATAGCTCCCTTCAGGGCCCAAGAGAGACAGAGAACAGGTGGCACAAAAAGATAAGCTCAGAGGGCCGCAGGGCCTCCACCCACTTGCCTGGGATTCTTAGCTTCTAAGTCTCAGTGTGAAGAGCCTACTAGTTAATGTAAGGGGAAAGAAGATAAAGTGTTCCCTGGAAGGCAGTGCTTTAGCCCAGTCCTTTTTAAACTTCACTAGGAACACAAAACACCTGGGGACCTTGTTAAAACGCTGATTGATTCAGCAGCTCTGGCCCCGGGCCTGAGATTCTGCATTTCCAGAAAGCTTTCAAGCGCCGCCTATGCTGTTGGGCGTGGTCCAGAGACCACACCTTAATGTGCAAGGCCTGTCTTTAGTAGCTAGTGTGATGCCGGGCACAGAGCATACTTCCTAAAAATTATGTCAATGAATGAAGAGACGAAAGAAAAAGTGAGTCAAGCAGCAGGCCTTTCTGCCACTTACATCACCACAGACACTCGTTAAAGTACAGATTCTCAACCCCTCCCCCGGAGTTTCTAAATCAGAAGGTTTGAGGTGGGGATGGACTATTTGCATTTTAAGCACGCCCCTGAGGTGATTTCTCTGATCGGGCCAGTTTGAGGAACACTGGTCTAATGACTAGGATGGGTGAACTCTGAGGTCTGAGTCCAAAAGACACAAAGGTGCTCAAAGGAGAAAATCAGGGACTACAGAGTAGGGGTGGGAAGGCCTCTGCGACGCCTGCTGAGAGAGATCAAGGCTTACACAGGACTCAGGGCCCTTGGGGATGGGGGACCAGGATGCCGGAAGGCTTCGCTGTCTCACCACTTGAAGACCAGGTTGAGCCACTCGGTGATGAGGCTGATCCAGAGCACCGCGATGCCCACGCGGCGAGACGCGTAGTAGGCCACGGGGAAGTAGAACAGAAAGAGGATCTTAGGATCGCCTAGAAAGGTGACCCAGAGCCACACATTCTCCAGCCAGGGTAGCTGGTTCTGCAGCGCCTCGGCCATCGCGATGCCGGCGCCCAGAGTGGACTCCATGGCGACCCAAGGGCCGGCTGAGCCGGGGTTTGGTCTAGGGCGGAAGCCGAGAAGTGCGGGCGACAATGAACTAGCTACCCGCCGCCCCCCAAAGCCCACCCTTCCGAGCCCCAGGCCCCGCCCTCCCCGCCAGAGGTCGGCGCCAAGCCCCGCCCCCTGCCGGCCCAGGGTCGCGCGAGTCCGGCGTCTTGCCGGTACTGTTTCCTCCTGCGCTCTGCCTCGGCATTCCTCTCTACTGGGCAGCGCAGGGGACAAACCTTTGCGAAGGCGTTTCCTCAAGGTCCCACGTGGCCGCTGTTGCCGGCACGTGGGCAGCCGGCGTACTGGCGGCACCGGCTGCTGTTCCGGGTCAGGGAATGAACTAACCAGCGGGCCGGCGGCGCGCCCAGGGTCCTTACTTTGCAGCCGCGAAGGCGGATGTATAATCTCCAGGGCCAGGGTTCCTTCCAGACCGCCTTCTCTTCTCCAGTACTGCTACCCACCAAAAAAAAAGAAAACAGCTGAGATGTCTTGGAGAGGAGGCTGAAAGCTACGGACACCCCGTCCTCCTGGGAGCTGAAGCTGGACCCTAAGTTTGCATATTGCTAATCTATTCACGCCTTCCTTCCTCAGCCCAAGACTCTCCCGCTCTAATTCGTCCGCTATTAATTTTGAGGGGTCTTCCCTACAGGCTTGCGAATTCTCACATATAGCACAAAGTCACCCTTCCTCCGAGTTCTAACCTTGCCTCCTCCCTCGCCCTTCTATGCTCCTACTATTCAAAACCCAGCTGGGCAGATAAACCAAGAGAGTAACAGTGTTGTATGGGAAGAGAAGGGGCACACACCCGCGACCAAGTTTGGAAAAATCAATTGGAGGAACATAGAGAGGTATCTCAGCTATTCTAGGCAAGGTCCTGCCTAGAAGACTGTGGAAGTTGCTCCTCATTTTCTTCTAACTCAAGCAACTTTGTTCTTGAAGAGTTTTCTGATGGGTGGATGAAAATGAGAATGTAAATCTGGGTTCTTCTTGGAAAGAGATTAACTTCACTAATTAAAAAGTTGGCGGTGAGGGAAGCTGGATATAAATCTCAGTTCGCTCCCTTGCTAAATGTTTTTCAATTGCCCAAGGAGAAAGCCTATATTTCTTATCGAGTCTTTGAAAGTTTGCCCTGGCTCTAGCTTCAGCTTTCACCAACCTATCCCCACACTCTGCTTCATAATTTTTTTTTTTGCTTTTTTTGTTTGTTTTTGGTTTTTTTGAGACAGAGTCTCACTCTGTCGCCCAGGCTAGAGTGCTGTGGTGCCAGCCTAGCTCACAGCAACCTCAAACTCCTGGATTCAAGCCTCAGCCTCCTGAGTAGCTGGGACTACAGGCTTGCACCACCATGACCAGCTAATTTTTTCTGTTTTTAGTAGAGACAGGGTCTAGCTCTTGCTGAGGCTGGTCTCAAACTCCTGACCTCAAGCAATCCTCCTGCCTCTGCCTCCCAGAGTGCTAGGATTACAGGCATGAGCCACCGCTCCTGGCCCCGCTTCGTAATATTTCTGAGCTACTTTGTGTTCCTTGAAATCGCCAAGCTCTCTCCTCTTAGGGGTCCTGCCACATGCAGTTCCCTCTGCCTGGAACATGCCACCCTCATGCCCTGCTAATCAATTACTTCAGGTCTTCTCAGCTGAGATTTTTTGCTTCCTCAGAGAATGCCTTTCCCAATGGTGCCTGGAAGTCATATATGAGAACCTGTAATCACAATGCCATAGAAAAAGTGGAGTGGTGATTACATATGACTTGTTATGGGGGAACAAGGAGGAGAAACATGAAAGTTCTCTGAAAAAACACAAGTATGAGGGAGCAGAATTTTTATTCCTATTACAATGATTGTGCCAGTACCTCCAACACTAGGAAGTTTATGCCTTTTGCAGGGCAAGGAAACACTTTTGAACTTTGTTCAGGTTAAGTAATGCCAAGACTGGCCCTTCGCCTCCCTCTGGACTAGAGAAAGGTCAACCTGTTTCTCATACATGAGACTGCGAAATTTCTATATTAAGGGGTGGGTGGGTTAGGGATGGCAATTAGTAGTGGTCGGGCTTGAAAATGAATCTGCATAGTACTTACATAACATTAAGAAAACTTTAGTGTGTCAGATGGACATTATATATCAGGTAAGAGGGGATTTGGGGAGTCCAAGACCCCTTCCCCAAGTCTCCCTTTGTCACTGTCACTGCTCCTCATTCTTGTCTTTTTTGCTTGGCTTTCTGGGATAGAGAGTAAGGAGGAGATGGGAAAGTGTCTTTGAGTTCCAAGGGTGATGGGTGATCATGGGGGAACTACCATTTATTAAAGATCTACTACATGCCATGCATGTATACACATGATTTCATTTAAACTTCCTAACTATTCTATGAGGTAGGTATTATTATTTAATATAGTATAGTACAGCAGTATACAGTACCATCTTTGGAAACAGGCAGACTATGTCCTTGACAGTTGTGTGATCCTGGACAAATTTAATCTAAGACTTAGTTTCTTCATCTATAAAATGAGAATATTGATTCTTACCTCAAAGGGCTATTAGAGCCTCAATAAGTGATAACATAGATGCCGATGAAGAAAAAGGATCAGGTAATTTGCTCAGGGTCACATAATTTAGTAAGTAGCAGACTTGGGGTTCTGATTCTGGTTTAACTCTGTAGCTAATGTTCTTTCCACTACCACTTTGTAATTAGTTATAATCATCTTGAGCGAATTTCGTTAAGTCCTCTGGGCCTCTGATTCCTCATATTTAAATGAGGACAATATGTATTATTTTATAGAGTTCATTCATTTACCTCTTGTGTTTAAGGTGTGTAAATAATGGAGACGGCAGCTCCCTCCTCTTTCCCCTTTTCATTCTATGTAGGCCATTTATCCTTAATTTCTAAAATGGACCCTACAAGTACTTATCCAAGCAGGCGCAGCTGCACAAAAATTATTATTCAGATTCCCCTTTATTTCCTCTTCCTTCTTCGTCCACCTAGGCTCCCGCCCCACCCAGCGCCAGGCCACGCCCCAGCGTATGACGCCAGCACGCCCCGTGCGTCGCGTCGCGGCGCTCACTGGGGGCCCGGCTTTCGCCCGCTGCTGCCGCCGCCGCCGCCGGCCGCGGCTGCTCTCCCAAGATGGCGGCTCCTCCGGGCGAGTACTTCAGCGTTGGGAGCCAGGTGTCGTGCCGGACGTGCCAGGAGCAGCGGCTGCAGGGCGAGGTGGTAGCCTTCGACTACCAGTCCAAAATGCTGGCTTTAAGTATCCTTCCCTACGTGGAGCCCGAGGCCGGGCCGGCGTGTAGGTGCGGTGGTGGGGGGGGTGGGGGACGACGGCGGCGGCTGGGGCCCTCTCCGGGCCTAGGGGCGACCGGCTACCGCGGCGCCCGGGGCGCATGCGCACGGCCTTGAGCTCCCCTCCCCCTCCCGCGGGCCCTTCGGTCAGCTTTGGGGACCCTGTCTCTTACCCCTTGCGGGTGCTGGTCCCCTACCGATGGTCGGTGGGTGGAGGGGGGCTTGACACGCGGATGGCTTTTCGGGGAGAACGCTATAAAAGAAGACACAGTGATTAGGAGAGGGGGTGGTGATGGGAGGGGGCTGGTGGATTGGAGCCCGGATGGAAAGGGGCGAATAAAATCTTATGGGGAGGGGGTGTGTAGGGTAAGGAACTGCTAATAGGGCAAGGGTGTGGAATTTAGGAGGGGGTGCCTACTGATAGAATTTGACCCAAGAAAGGGCGGTGGGATGGTGACCAAATGGGCCTTGCCTGTTTTATGGGAGAGTAACTGCAGGGCAGAGTTTGTATCTGAACTGGGGATAGTGGCTCTTTTTTTTTTTTTTTTTTTGCTGATGCGTGTGTATGTGTGGTGCTGTACGGGGCAGGGGCTGACTTTTAGGCTTCTCAGTCATTTGGAGATTGCTGTTTTGGGGATGTTTGCATTGGAAACCCGGTCCAGAGAGGGCTTGCCACATTTTTCAGGGGCTTATGTAGGGATGTGTGGGTTACAGGTGAAAGAGTAAGTTCTCATTTTCTCTTGCTCGGTCCAGCACATGGAGTTCTGACTTTTTGCATAGTAGTAGCCTCCCTTTTGAAAGTAGCAGTGTTAAACTGAATGGAGAAGGTGGCTTCCTCCTTTGGTGTGGCAGTGATTTCTAGATTACTCCAGGAAACTCAATCTTGGAAATAAAATACTTCTTCGTGGAATAAATGTGCCACTGCTTCCTGTTTTATTTGAGCTACAGGTGGGTTTATTTGGATTTTTTGGGAGAAGTAATCCTTTTTGGCATGTTTCAAAACCAAGTTTCCTACTGAGTTTGCTGCCTTTGAGTGGCAAGTATTTCATTTAACCAATAGTTGTAGATTTCAGATGTCCACTGAAACGAATTACAGCAAAAATGTTGCCTTTTTTTTTAAAATAAGAGGTTATACCTGGAGCAAACAATGTTTTACATTAGTGGTTTGGTTGGAAGGGTCTTGGAAGTAGGGATTACTCTACTTTTAATTGGGATACAACAGGCTCTTAGTAAATGGTTGGAGAATGAGTGAATGAGTGAATGGATTAACTAGCTGGGTCACCTTGGGTGAGTTTTCTTTCCATTGCTGTAGTTTTCTCCTCTACACAATGGGAAATCTCAAATCTGAGAAAGTAAAAGACACTGTACAGGTATAGAAAGAATTATACCAAGCACAGAAAGTACTGGCTCTTCTGTGTGGTTCATAGGTTCAAGACAAACAATATGCATAGAGCATTAAAACTGCCTTATGCCTCTCCACAAAACCAGTAGAGCAAAGGTGACAGAAACTCTTTTGAGGCTTCCAGTTTTGGGTGGTGTTTGGGTTTGAAAAGCTTGAGATCTTTGGTTATGGGCAGGAGAAAGGTGACAGGCAGAGATTCCCTGAGGAGAGCTGTGGTTCTTGTGAGGCCCTCTTGCTTCTGGCATGCCTTTTACACAAGGCTGGTGTGAATCATGTTTTCCGTGCCCCTTTTGGGATATGTCAGTGCCTCTGCTTGCCCTATTTTCCTTAACTTTATTTTTTCACCAGAATGTCCCTCTTCCAGTGGAAAGCCCAATCACGCAGACATCTTGCTCATAAACTTACAGTATGTTTCAGAAGTGGAAATAATTAATGACCGAACAGAAACCCCTCCTCCCCTAGCTTCACTCAATGTTAGTAAGGTAAGGACTCAAGGGCAGGTCTGGCTCTCCAAAATGGTGGGAAAGATGAGTCTCATTGACTCTTGGTGATACATACATTGTTGTCTGTTTTCCATTAATATATTGATTCACAATTGCCTGTTCTGATATCTTTTTAAAAAATATATCTGTTTAGTTTTTGTTTTTATTTTTCAATATCTTCAGTAGATCTTAAATATCTTAATGCCCAAATAGTTGAGAGCTTGCTTTTGTCCTTTGTGGAAGAGGGCTTTTTTCCTTTCTTTTCAACTCAAAGTTTTAAATTTGGAGTCCGTGCATGAACTTCTGGTGGTGGTGGGTTTGGGTGGTGGTGTTGCCTACGAACCTCCTGAAATTGTGTATATGTGGATGTGTGCACGTTAATATACGTGTTTTGTGGGTGAAGATCTGGAGTGTTTTTCAGATTCTCAGAGGGATACATGACCTATAAAAGTTTGAAAGCCCCTGCCTTAGGGTTTCCTTTTATGTTTGAATAAACATATGTCTTTATATTTGAATTTTGAGGTCTAACACAATTAGATGTTTAGGATATTTTAATCTTGTATTAATTTTTTTTTGGTCCTAACCACTAGATGAGCAAGGAGGATTTTTTTGTAGAGATGGGGTCTCACTATTGCCCAGGCTGGTCTTGAACTCCTGGCCTCAAGTGATTCTCCTGTCTCGGCCTCCCAAAGTGCTGGGATTACAGGCAGGAGCCGCCTCATCTGCCCCGCTAGTCGCTTTTTTTTAACTCTCCACTTCAATTAGCCAAAGTTCATGTTGATCAATAATAAAAATGCCCCAAGCCCTGTCCTCATAGCCTGTGCTGTCCCTTGTGCTTGGAACACTTTTCTTTCCAGAAAGACTGGAGCCTTATCCGTCAGGCCTCAGTTAAATGGCATCTCTTCCAAGAAGTCTTCTTTGATCACCCAGGCTAAAGTAATTTGCCCCATTACTCTCTTTCATAGTACCTTGTCCTTCACAGCTAAGGTGACCATATCATTGATAGTCCAACCTGGGACATTTTTGAGGGTAAAGGGGAGTGCTTTTATTTTACACAGGAACAGTAGGTAGTATACATCAGTGTGTCCTGTGCAAATTCGGACGTAAGATTACCTTATTCATAGCTTTTTTGTAATTACAATTGTATATTATTTGTTTACTTGTCTAATGTCTGTCTCACCAAACTTTATTCTGTGAGGATGGGAACCATACCTGTTTTGTTCACTATTAAATATATAGAACCTTGCACAGAGTAGGTGTTTAATAAATTTTGTTGGATGAATAAGTTATGCCTTCAATTTTAGTAGCAGCTGTCTTTCCTTAAGTTTCTTGAATTAGTGTGGTGGAAGTTTTTCCCTCTAGAGGAGTCTTGTAATAATGTATATTCTCTTGTCTTTCTTGGGAACATGGTGTGTTTGCTACAATTCAGCAAAGCAAGGTAACACTTAGGCAGCTGAAACCATAAAGGGTGACTGAGGCTAGTGAATGTAGTTACCTCAGATCTGGAGCTCCCTTCTTGTCACATTCCAGGGAAATGCCACATGTTTTTTAGTGATGGCCAAGGACAGATCCGGAAGGGTCTTGGGTTTCATATTGAAGGCTGTTGTATGCAGGATGTCCCATCTTAGAATCCTATTGATTTGAAGCTCTGGCTTAGATACCTCCTACTGGAGTATAAGAGCTCTTTGGGTGGTCTTTTATTAGCTCATGAAATTTTATTTATTTATTTGTTTATACATAAAATAAATAAAGACAAGACAAAAATAAATAAGTAAATAAAAGACAGGGTCTTGCTCTGTTGCCCGGGCTGGAGTGCAGTGGTATGATCATAGCTCATGTAGCCTCCAACTCCTGGGCTCAAGTGATCCTCCTGCCTCAGCCTCCCAAAGTGCTGGGATTACAGGTGTGAGCTACCATGCCCTGCCTATTAGCTCATGAAATTTTAAAAGATTTGAATGAAATCATTTATCCCTGGTATGTTAAAGAGCAAAATATGTTGTAAATTCTCCTTTGGTGTTTATAGGGTATGAAAATTCTATCACTGAACCTTTAGTGAGTAGTAGAGATTATCTGAAAGAGGGATGATTTGCTCAAAATTAAAAGGTACTAGTTTCTGCTCTTGTGATCCAACAAGTGCCGCCATTTAGAGGGCCTGGAGTTGTGGGTGAGACTGTTTAGTAGGAACTAAGAAGCAATTCTCTTCTTATATTTGACCTCAAATATAAGTAGCTCTTGGTTATTTAGTTTGTGGATTATCTTTGCCTATGGGGTTTTGTTTTCTGCTGGTCAGTTTTAGTTGTATACTAGCATTGTTGTAAACTAACTGTTTACCCACTCTTTAAGAAAGCAGCAGGACGTAAAAGCTTGGGGAATACCAGGAATCTTTACTTTTCTTATTCAGTGGCCTGCTTGCCAAGTCTTGAAAAAGGTTTACTAGGAAGAGGAGTCAGAAACTAAAACTAAAATTAGGTTGGAGGGTTCTTTTTGGATTTCATTTATTCATTCTTCCCTTTGCAGAGATGTTTATGAGTAAGCTGTGTCGGTTTTCCCTTGAATTCAACCTTTTAGGATGCTTTATGATTCTTCCTTGGAGAGTCACTTAACAGAGCCTGCTGAACTGAAAACAGCTGGGCAGCTGTTAATACATTGCTTGAGTGACATGAAAAGTTCATCTCATTTTTAAGAACATGGATCTGGGGTTTTCTTAAAATGGAGGATTATTTAAGCATGTGGAAAGGAACTAAATGTCTGGAAGAAAACTGTTGAAGTGTATAGTCTTGCAGATGCTTCAGTCTGGGGGAGTACTGCTTGTGTACTGTAACTTCAGTGGAAGATACCATCATGTGTTGGCGCATCTTGCACACATATTAAGTGCTCTGCTTAATTAAACTGTTTATACAAACTGGATATTTGTTTACCCCAACCCAGCAGGAAATGGACGGGAAGGCCTTTTAAAGGAAATACCTAGTAACAGTTCAATTTGAGAAGGTATAAGCTAGCAAATTCTTAGAAATTGGCCTGTTTTGCTTTTGACTGGTGGTTTTACTGCAGGCAAAGAAGTCTTATGTCTATCCCCAGCAGTAGGATGTACAAGGAAGTTTGGGAGAGGACAGTGGGGTTGCAGAAGGGGAAAGTACTTTTTTGAATATCATTTTATCTTCTTCATAGTAACATTGTATCCTGTAAAAGTGTTCGATAAGACAGAAGCATTCCAATAAAAGTACAAGAGCATACCAAAGCCAATCATAAATGTGGTTCAGGTTTTTCACCATTGTGGCTCATTCTTAGTTTATTCTTTCACAGAGGAAGCCCTAAATACTACTTGAGATGGGAGCTCTAGGACCCTTATGGTAGAGTGAAGTAGGGTGTTTTTTAACAAGTTCCTTTGAATTGACTGAGCATCTTATACTCTGGGGAATAAAGATTGCCCATGGGTTAGTAGTCCTCTCAGGAGGTGAGGTGGGGCATGTCAACATTTACCAGGGCTTCCTTTATGTAGCGTTTATCGAACATTTACTGAAAATCTATTTTGTGCAAGGCATAGTGGTAAGCTCTACTGGGGATCATACCTTACGTTTTTCTAGTGCTTTATGGTTTCTAAAATGCTTTGACATTTCATTTCATCCTCACAACCACCTTGTATAATCTTTAGAGTGTTTTTTTCCCTTTTAGTTTAACAGATGAGAAAACAGGCTTATCAGTGTAAGTCACTTGTTCCAGGTTATATGGCCAGTAGTGTGGGAACCTATGTTTTTATGTGCCACACTCTGAACTAGCAATTGGTAGACATCACATTTAATCCTAACTACAGTTCTTATGGTGTGGGTACAGTTGCTGTCTCACAGAAGAGTAAACTGAGGCTCAGAGAGGATGAGTGATGCGCTTAAAGCTCTGTAGCTAGTAAGTGATAAAGCTGGTATTTGAATTCAGGTCTTATATTTTGACAGCAAGTACCATGTTTTTTCTACTTTTGCATGCTTAGCCCAAGGAACTCGTAGAGTAGTTTGGGGAAATGAAAGGAGTGCCCAGATATCTATAATAGTAAGTAATATTTCTAAGTAAAGAGAAAGACCTGTGTTGTGTGGTCAGGGGCAAGGTAGTCTAGTAGAAAGAACCTAGGAACGAACCAAGCAGATCAGTCTCTAAAGTCACTTCTCTGCCTCTTAACCTTACTAAGTATCATTTTCCTTGCTGTAGAATTGGGCTAATGTTAGTACCTGTCTCATAGAGTTGTTATAAGTTTTAGGCCAATTGACTAGAGTAGGCAGATGTTAGTTCCTTTCTCCCAAATTTTTTATGTGTAGCCAACTGATGCTCCTTGATAATGCGATGGGGTAAGATGGGAAGGAGGGCAATGTGACATAGGGAAGGCAGCCAAGAACAGTGATGCTGTTTTAGTAGGTCCTCACTTAACTCCATTGGTAGGTTCTTGGAAACATTGACTTTAAGCAAAAGGACAGATAATGAAACTAGTTTTACTGCAGGCTAATTGATGTAAATGAGCTAAGTTCCTACAGCATATTTCTGGTCACAAAAACATCACCAAACTTCTAAATAATGACCCAGGTATTATATATTCTAATATTAAATATTGAATTAAATGTGAGCTATACATGCAGTTTAAGGAAGATTAATAAAAACAACATAATTATTTACGCAATTTTTGTTGAATCATTGAGTGACAGCAGTTGTAGTGGTGGTGGGTTAAATCAAGTCATAAATGTTTGCAAAGTGAAAATTGTAAGGAGCACCTCCTCCCACCATGTAATTCAAAAATAATAAATATGGCAGGTTTGCTGAGCACTTTCATACCATGTCATTTATTATCGTGTATTTGTATGATTGTCATAGACCTTATTTTATTTATTTATTTTTGAGACTGGGTCTCATACTCTGTTGCCCTGGTTGGAGTGCAGTGGCACGATCATAGCTCACTGCAGCCTCTAACTCCTGTGCTCAGGTGGTCCTCCAGCCTCAGACTCCTGAGTAGCTGGGACTATAGGTGTGAGTTTATCATTCAGCTTTTTTAGGGTCTCATACTCAAGTCATCCTCCTGCCTCAGCCTCCCAGAGTGCTGGGATTGTAGGCATGAGCCACTATGCCTGGCTGATTATCATAGACTTGACAAATTACAATAATTTGTATTCATTCATTCATTCGTTTATCAACCGCTTATTCCATTTCAGGGTCGAGGGTGGCCAAAGCCTGTCCTGGTAGCTCAGGGCACAAGGTGGGAACCAATACAGGATATGACGTCATCCCATCACAGGGCACACTCACACACACTCCCACACTTCCTGAGACTGGGACAATTTAGACATGCCGGTTTACCCAATGTACGCATCTCTGGGATGTGGGAGGAAACCGGAGCACCTGGAGAAAACCCATGCAGATATGGGGAGAAAGTGCAAACTCCACACAGACAGTGGCCCAGCTGGAAATTGATTCTTTTTCCTCATCAATGTCATAACACAACGATGTTGAACGAAATGACATTATTCGAGGACCTGCTGTCCTCCCCAGCATTGGCTCTGACATTCAATCAGCTTTTGGAACTTGCCAGCCCAAGATTGGGGAAAATTAAAATTGTGCCAAATACCATTAATATGTAATATCTCATGATTAAAAGATCTTTTTAAGAGACCTCTTGTTGGTGATCAGAATTAACATGAATTTCCAGGGTGGTTATAGAGTGACATAGTTAATTGAGCATTTGCCTGAGTACTGAAGGTTAAAATGAGCAGTCACAGAACCTAGGAGGCTGTGCTTTCTACCTCTGAAATTCTTAGGAAGGGACTTGTTGACACAGCCAAGACCAATGTATGTATTCATTTGTTCAGATGAATGCATCCAGTGCATTGAATGAGGTATAAGTCTTACCAGTTTGTTGAGTTGGAGGATACTTTTCTGGAGGAGATATTAGAGGAAGGGGGCAGTCGGCATGAAAAGAGACAAAGCATGGGAAATTGAAATCCACGGGTAATATAGAGTTTAGGCATTCATCTCCCTTACCAGACAGACCACTGACTGATTTGTCAGCCTCTTTTGTACACTTTTACCCATTTGTCTATTACTAACGAGCTTTGAGTGTTCAAGTGGAACCAGGAAGAAGAGATTCAAAGCTTATCATCAGCCCCTGGTAATGAAGAAAGAGTTGGCTGCCATGGAATTAAAATGGTATCTGGGGGTGGAGGGGCTTGGTAAGGCTGAGAGGGTGGAAGAGTCACAAGGTTCACTTTTAAAAGAAACTGATAATCAGAGCTTACCTTTAGGTATGATGTCATACTGAGGAAAGAATTGACTTCTTTTTTTTGAGACAGGGTCTCACTCTGTTGCCCTAGCTGGAATGTAGTGATATGATCATAGCTCACTGCAGCCTCCAACTTCTGGGCTCAAGCAGTCCTTCCTGGCTCTGCCTCTTGAGTAGCTAGAACTACAGGTGCACACCACTACGCCCAGCTATTTTTATTTTTTGTAGAGATGGGGTCTCACTTTGTTGCACAGCTGGTCTCAAACTCCTGGGCTCAAGTGATCCTCCCGCCTTGGCCTCCCAAAGTGCTGGGATTACAGGTGTGAGCCACCGTGCCCGGCCTGACTTTGTTTTGTTTTGAGTTCTACCAGTTTCACAGCTAAGATTTAGCATAACCTTAGGACTTTCTGGTGACTTGAGGGTTAAACCCAAGTATGAGTAAATTCCTGGGGTAGTTGATAGCTACTGCATTGTGGTCTGTGTTTGTGAACCGAGCCTGTTAGCGGGTCCCTTGACTGTATCTTGACCCTAATGTGTTGAGGTATGGAGTTTACTTCAAGTAGAGTCAGAGATGGTTTGGCCACCCTATGTTGAGGCATGCATATTTTGGTAGGAGGTAGAAGATATGTAAATGCGGGAAGGGAAATAGTCGCTTGTCTAGGGCAAGTAAGAATTTTTTTTAGATATAATTTTTCTGGCTCCTAGCAGCTATAACCTATTGATTCAGTTGATTAGAATATGTTGTCAAGGCCACAGTCCCAGGTAAGAGTCCACCAGTAAGATTTGCAACTGGCTCTGACCAGACAGCAGTTGTGTCATAGAACTGTCATGAAGATGGAGGTGGAGAGGAAGTGCCATCGCTGCCAAGTGGCAGGGGGCATGTTAAGTAGTGAGTGGTGTCAGATGAGGTTAGAGAGGTAGAGTGATTGCCATTTTAAAACTCACTGACTTTTTGAAGGTCGGATTCAGTGGTATTCTAACTTTGGGGTCAACCTGACAGAGCTGTGGAGGGGGTGGTGCGGTGCTCCTGGCTAGGGCTCATGACTCAGTTCAGGCTATAGTGCTTGTCAGCCAGCTGACACAGTGGGGCTTTTATTAGGCCAAGGGTTTAGTTCCCAAGGGGCCTTCTTGGCATGATGGGGCATGGAGGGAAGGAATTGTCCACCTGGAGAGACAAATTGGTGAGCCAAAGTGACTCTGGCAGAGTTGTGCCATAGGTGTGTTGTTGCAGCTACCTCTGCATTCTACTTCTTTGACCCAGAGATAACTCAAAATGAGGACTTGAGGGTGGGTCATTGGTGGAATCTCCTCCAGTGTTGAGAGAGGAGTATTCCTGTAGTCTCAGCTTCTCAGGAGGCTGAGGCAGGAAGATCGCTTGAGCCCAGGAGTTCAAGGCTACAGTGAGCTATGATCATGCCACTGCATTCCAGCCTGGGTGACAGCATAGACCTCGTCTCTTAAAAAAGGGAGAGGGGAGGGGATGTTCTAACTGGTTCAGTTTTCTGGCAGAGAACAGGCTTGGGTGAAAAAACACCCAAACAAGTGGTGCAAATTCTAGCACTGGAATTTTAAGACTAGCTTAGGTAAATACCAGAAACTACCCTGGAGATTGAAACAAATTGTGCCTGAGCTAGAAAATTAGAGGATCTACACACTATGCCAAAATGTGGTATGGTAGGATATGGGGAATTTGAAGAACTGCCATCTGAGCTGCTAATGAATTGTGTGACCATGAGTTAGTCACTTAACCTCTGGGAACTGTTTTACAATTAGTTCTATGAACCTCTAATAGTTATTGTTTCTTCTTTTATCTGCCTTCCCTCTAGTGCTCCTTCCCTTCCAGGTGCTGGGAAATGTCAAGATGATTAAGACACTGCCCTTGCCCTCAGGAGTCTGACATTTGTTGGGAGTGGTGAAGGACAATAGCATTTAACTCGGTGGTAACAATATGGTTGAGACCGGTGTTATTGGAGGTATGAGCAAGGTGCTATGACAGGGGAGAGCAGGGGGCAGTAAACCTTTTCTGTAAAGGGCCGGATAGTAAATCTTTTAGGCTTTGTGGGCAATATGGTCTTTGTCACGACTACTCAACTTTGCCTTTGTAGCAAAGCAGCCATAGACAATGTGTAAACAAATGGTCATAGCTGTGTTCCAGTAAAACTTCACTAAAACAGGTGGTTAGCTGAGTTGGGCCCACAGGCTGTAGTTTGCCAACCCTTGGCATAGAATAGTGAGCATTTTACGGAATACTTCTCAGATGTGACAGTGGAGGAGAGGTTTGAATAAATAGCAGTTAAAGAAAAAAGTTACGTGGAATCAAGCTGATTTGGGAGTGGTCAGTTCGTCCATTTCTGCAATTTAGAAACTTGCTTTTCTGTCAGTGAGCTGAACTGGAGGTTTTTCTCAGAAGGGAGCAAAGAGATTATTAAGGGCCAGTATTTGTTTATTTTTCAGAGCACATGTAGCACTTTATTTTTCATTTGACAATAAAAATTTTATATATTTATAGTATACATGATGGTGTTTTGCTGTGTGTATACATTGTGGAATGGCTAGATCAAGCTGACGTGCATTACCCCAGTGTGCAGATGAGTAGACTAAGTCTCAGGACTATGCTCAGGTTTGGGTGGCTTATGTGTGGTAGGCAGGGATTTGAGCTGGGGTCTCTGTTTTTTGGGGGTAAGGAGGTGGCTCTTCCATTCTACTGTGCTTTCTCTACTCTCTTCAGAGCTCAGGAAACAATAGTGCATGGCTCTGTCACTGAATAAAATCAGCTCTTTTATTCCACAAGTGGAGCCTCCCATTTTGGATGATAAAGTTAAAGGCATTTTCCAATTTATTATTCCAGTTATTTTTTGAAAGATATTCTCTTTAGGATTTATGGCCTCTCTACCAGCTCTTATAGAAGGTAGGTAACTATGTGAGATGTTGGATATATTAATTTACTTCACTGTAGTAACCATTTTACTATCTATATGTATCTCACAACATCATGTTCTATACCTTAAATATATACCATAAAATTCATCTTTAAAAAAAGAAAAAGCAACATGACCTCGGTGATTAAAGGAAGGGTAGGGTACTGGATATGGATTTTTCTGAAATGCCCCACAAGCCACCTTCTCTGCTAATAATAATGATGTTATTGTAAGAATAATAACAGCTAATATTTGTACAGTGCTTTACAGCTCACTTAGTGCTTTTTTTGGTCTCCCTTAATCCTCTTGACCATGCTGTGAGATGGCTAATTTGAGACTAATTTGAGTGTGCGTTCTCAGAGATAGGTTGTTGAGGTCAAATTTCAGCTTACATCCCAGCCGGTTTTCTCTGGCAGGGCCACATGGTAGTTTTGACAACAGTACTTAGTTTCAGGGTCTCAGGACTAGGAAATTATTCAGCTGGTGTCCAGGAGGTTTAGTTGTCTGTTATAGCTAAGAATAGTGTTTTGTGATATAATTACAAATAACTAACAACAACTATTGACTTTTTTCCCTCTGTTTTTTAGAGACAGGGTCTTACTCTGTCATTCAGGCTGGAATACAGTGGCTTGATCATAGCTTACTGCAGCCTCGAACTCCTGGGCTCAAGTGATCCTCTTGCCTTAGCCTCCTGAGTAGCTGGGACTACAGGCCTGAGCCACTGTGCCCAGCCTGACTTTGTTGATGTCTAGTTTTTATTTTAAACTAGATTGAAGATAAAACGTTGCCTATAATGTGTATTGACTGGGACTTGAATCTGGTTCTGTATTATGTGGTAGCAATATGATGTTTTTTTTACAAGTGTCCTGTAGAAACCTGGAGATTGGGGTGATAATGTGGCTCCCTAGATTTGCAGGGTGTTTTTCATCATAACTAAGCACTTAACATACTTTAGCATTGAAGTACAGGAGTCATCTCTAGTCTTGGAACATCAGAACATGGTGGATCCAGGGCCATATACCTATCCTTGAGCCTGAGAAAGCCTGAGATGCTTTCTCACACAGGATCTGTTCTCTTTGAAGCATCCTGTGAATTACCCTTAACAAAAGAAATAAAGGATGTTCTTGAGGTTTAGGGTGAGACTGGGGCTCTTTTCAGAAGAGATGCAGACAATTAAAAAGGCAGACAATTGTGTTCTTTGCTGGGGACATTGTTTGGTGGAAATGCCAGAATGTACTGATTTTAAAAAGAAGGTGGCAACTGAATCTTACAATATTTTCCCTTTTTAAAATATTTTCTTTCTTTTGCATTTAAATTTATAACTATTTTCAACATAATTTAGACTTATTTCTTTTAAATGGAACTGTTAAAGTATAGTGCAGTGGTTAAGAACATACATTCTGGGAATCAGACTGTGTGGGTTCACATCCAGACTTTACCCCTGTTGCTTGGTGAACTTGGGCAAGTTTCTTAATTAGCTGTGCCTTAGTTTCTCCATGTATCAAGTGAGAGTAATTCTATTACCTGTTTTATAGGATTGTGGTGAGGATTAAATGGTTTAATATATGTAAATTGTGTGGCTGGGTGCCTGTGGTAGCATGGTATAAGCTCTCACTCAGCCAAAGTTGGCTCTTCTTAGAATTTTAGTGTTTACTGTCAGGCATCTTTGGCTGTACCATTCCCCCCTGTTTTATTCAGTGTGGGTTTTTTTGTGTGTGTGTGTGTTTTGTTTTTTGGGGTTTTTTTTGAGATACGGTTTTGCTCTGTCGCCCAGGCTGGAGTGTAGTGGTGGCGTCATCACAGCTCACTGAAACCTTGAACTCCTGGGCTCAAGTGATTCTCCTGCCTCAGCCTCCTGAGTAGCTGGGACTACAGGCATGTGCCCTCATGCCCTGCTAATTTAAAAAAACTTTTTTGTAGAGGTGAGGTCTCACCGTGTTGCCCAGGCTGATCTCTAGCTCCTGGACTCAAGCGATCCTCCTGCCTCAGCCTCCCAAAATGCTGGGATTATAGGCAGGAGCCACTGCACCCAGCCTGATTCGATGTTTTGACTCATTGTTAGATATTCTAGGACACAACTTCAAGTTGGATACTGTATTTTGAGTTCTTAACTATCCAAGTTGTAAGTAACAGTATTTTATTAGAAATGCTCAGGCAGGAGCTTTCAGCTAGGGAACAGGGAGACTTGGGGATATTGATATTTGGAAGAAGTATTTTTGAGAGCCTTTTTGTTGCTAGCTAAGAATGAGGGCTTTCCAAGAGCTTGCCCTGGATTTGAAACAGAAGGAGCAAACAAGGGCCCTTAGGATGCCAGTTCTTAGCCACTTTGGTCTGCCATCCCTTGTCCTCCACTGGGTTTCAAGCATCACCAGCAGTTCTGGGCAGCAGCTGCAGTGCTTCCTAACCCCTCTGTGAGGGCAGCTGATTGGAAGATCCAAATACACAGAGAAGACAAACTGACAGTGGCTCATTGGAGTCAGCAGGTCACACCCAGCAGGTTCCTCTCTGGATTCTCTGCTTCCCTTTTTGTATCAGCTGTCTCAGCCTGTTAAATACTTGTAGTAGGAATCCCTCTGGATTCCCCACTGCACCTGTGCTTTCCTGGTCTGGGTGTGTGGAAACAAGATGGCCCAGCTGGTGACTTCATAACAAGATGAAGTACATGTTGCTTGGATTTTGTTCTGGTGGTGGCTTCTTCCTCTTCCCCTCTGTGTCACTGAGTGCAGAAGAGGTATGTGCCCTTGGTGTTCATTAAATCACTCACTCAAGGGTTACCCAGCAGCAGGCATGATTAGAAGCTTTTTAATATTGATGTGCTTTGGTATCAAGTTAATGTACTTTTCTCCTTTGCCCACATCAAAGTGCTATATGTAAAATGGGCACAGGAGGGAGGGAACACTGGTTAGTATACAAGGAATGTGTTTTCTCTGGGAACCATACAGAGTGAAAGGAAAGGCAGGTAAGTGCAGATTGTCATGTGCAGTCATTTCAGTTAAGCCACATGCACATTAGTAACAGATATTTGTAGGTTTATGTTTCTTGGTTTGCCTGAACCCAGTGTGTTCTTTTCTTTTTTCTTTTTTGGAGAGAAGGCATAGAAATTTATTATTAACATGTACATGGGGAAAACCAGAGTGATTACCCTGAACCCACTGTGTTCTTAAACTTGGTGTCTTTCATTCTTTGGGATGCTAACCAGTTAGTGCTTTGGTTTTGATCGGTAGTGAGGCCAGCAGCTATCATGTTGGCATTTAAAATGGGTAAAGTGTGGGTGATAGTCATTGAATTTTTAAAAATTTCGATCCTGATGACCCTCCCAAGCCTAAAAGGCACACCCTGTATCTTCTCTACTGAGGGCAGCCTTTGTTGATTCCTTCTGGTGATTTGACAGTAACCCATATACTTACTAACTTAGAATAACTGGCCCATTTATAGGTATACAGTCATTTACAAAAATGTGGGAAAATTTAGATTTATACAACAGCTAAATTGAGAGTAGGGTGATAATCATTTGCTTTACAAAAGAAGGCTTATCCACCACATTCTGCACGAGTTTTCATGCCCAAAAAGAGCAAGGTAATCTCCCTCCCCTTCTGACCCCAATTTTCTAGATTCTTTGTGTGAGAGCAGTCTCCCCCATGCTTAATTGATGTGGTCCTCTGTAGGAGAAATATACCCTATCTGTACAACTTCCTGGTAAAAGCAGATCCCTGTAGGTGAATATCAGGTTGAAGCATTCTTCAGATTGCCATGAAAATATGGCCCATAAACTGACAGCTGGAGGTTTCAGGGTTTACAATGAGTCCAGATCCCTAAAGCAAAACTGCAGGTTGAGAATACTGGGGGCAAATTGAAAGACATACAGGCAGCTTGCACTCATTTTTGCTGACTTTTACAAGTGCCCCCTTACGTCATTTAGCATTTGGGATCTGTTTGCATTAAAGTTGAAATGGAGAGTCTAGTTCATTTTCTTTTGCTTTCAGAGCTTTTAGAGAAGATTTCACAATTGGTATTCTGACGAGGCAAGGGGGTGTGCATTTTGACATCATTGTTCTATAATCAGTGTGTCATCGTTAACTCAGACTGTCTAAACTAAATAATCACTTCTGGCTGAGATTTATATCCATTTTATTCTGCTTCTGGCAAAAATTCAAAAGTGCCTCTTTTCCCAGCTTTTTTTTCCCTCCTCTAGCTTAATTTGTCAGTTCCATTCTTAAACATTGCACATAGATGCCTGGTTTCCTGAGCCAGCTCCTCTCTTACTAAATGGGGTGATGTTATATTTTTAAGCTACTATGTAGGTGACAAGGACATTTTACTCTTTGAGCACTCAGACTATCTAGTCAACACAAGCTTTATAGAAGCAACTTTGACCCGGGATTGGGAAATGATTTTGGTTTTCAGGAATAAACATTTTTAAAAGGGATTGAGACTTGAAAGTGAGATTCTCCTGCCTGCTCATGCGGTTAACGCCTGCCTGACCACTAGCTGCTTCCCAGGAGCTCTGCTGCCCTCTGGTTTTTCCATTTTCTTTAAGGACTTCAGATTTTCTAAGGGGTTGTTTAGAAAGTGCAACTGAAGGAAACTCATTACCAGGGTTTTCTTGGTGCCTGAGTAAGTGTTACTTGTTATTGCTTAAGATACACCATTAGCAGTTCTCTTTCGCTAGAAGTTGAGTGATTTCAAGCCATGAGGCTTTCTTCCTACAGTTGGGATTGCCACTGCCCTGAATGCTGTCAGCCCTGTATGTTTATTTGTCTGTAGTGTTGCAGCCTGGTGGGGCCAGCATGGCAGCTATGCTTAAAAGATTGTTTATATGTTGCTGCTGTACTTATCCATGTCTTGGATACCATGTGAGAAAGGAGCTCTGGCTTCAGATCACTGCAGAGTTTTGCCTTTCTTCCCTCTCTTACCTATGGAGGCTGAGATGACCATACCTATGAAGTAGCCCTTCTGCGTTCACTTCCCCTCCTCCTTCCTCAGACAATCTTTGAAACTTAAGCTGGGATGAGACTACTCAGCTTCCCATAAGTTGATTGAAGGCCCCTTTTTCTCTTCTTCACAAACCTAAGCTTTAGTAAAGTGATGTCATTTTACCAACAAAGAATTAGACACGTTTACTTTCCCCCCTCTATAAAACTGTGTTTGGTGTATGGTTTGAGAGGTCACTGTAAAAGCAGCATATGAATGTTTAAAAATTCCAAGCGGCTAGGTACTTTTGGAACATGTTGGAAGTATAATCCCTCTTTGTATTTAAGGAGCTGATGTTTGGGGACAAATTGTGTGCTCACATGTGTGTTTGTGCATGTGCGTTTAGTGTGCTTCAGCATCATTATACATGGCTGTTTATGTTCATGGATCTGAAAAATCTCCAAATCATTTGTTTGACTTGCAGATGCATTATCTGCCTTTCTTTCATTTAACTGCCTTGTCCAGCATATTTGTTTTGTCTTATACTCAAACAAATTTCTACTTCTGGAGTCTCTGGCAACCAGTAATGTGAAGTGGGGACCAGAAATGTGCTGGAGGGTCCATATGGATTGACAGGGATAGAGGGTACTTACTGTTGGGTGGAATTTACTAGATTTTAGTGGACTACCAGATTTTATTAGATTTTCTTTTGATCAGTTTGTGATTGTTCCACCAGAGGGCAGTGAAGGAACAGACACAAGGTAGAATTCAGACCATTCCTTTTCCTAAAGAGCAGGACCAGGTTGCCTTCAGCTCAAGTAAAGGTGAACAGTATCCAAGGTTAGGTTTACTTGAGTTCTGGCTCCCCATGTGGACATAGATAATGGTGCTGGAAAGGTAGAGTCTTTAGAGCTCCAAATTGTGGTCTGTGAAGGTTTGGTATACATTAATTTTTAAACCCAAGGCTCTAGCACAGTAGCTGGTTAAAATTCTTAGTTTTCTCCTTGAAATATAAATGGATTCATTACCTTTTATCTCTGATCATCACTTCCCATCACATAGTCCCCCAGTCACACTCTGTAATGTTACCCTGCTTTATTTTCTTCCTGGCACTTAACCACTGTCAGAAATTGTCTTGTTTGTGCTTTTGTTTACTTGTGTATAGTCTGTTTCCCCCACCCCTCTTCACGCTATATCTTTAACATAGTGAATGTCTGGCACATGGTAGGCACTCTATAAGTTTTGGAAGGAAGGAATGTTAGGAATAGCAGTAACTGTTCAGGTATGTTGTGGGTTTTTTTGGCTTGTTTCACTTTTCGTCTCTGGGGAAATGGAATCTGTCCTCCAAACCAGTCTTTCCTGGCCTCCTTTCCTCAGCTTAGGTCCTGACTGTTGGGAAGAATGAAGATGAATGCTTTTCTGAGTCTTTTCCCTCTCTCCCACCCTAGCTTGCCAGCAAAGCACGGACAGAGAAAGAGGAGAAGCTGAGCCAGGCCTATGCAATCAGCGCTGGTGTCTCCCTAGAGGGCCAGCAGCTCTTCCAGACCATTCACAAGACGTGAGTTGGGGGAACAGAGGGTCCCTGGCAGAGGGGTGATGCTATTTGGCTATGCTGTCTGGTGGCAGACTTTTGGGTGGTTGTCTTCTTAAAAGTCTCCTAGGGAAGTGGGTAGTGATTGGCAATATACCAGCATCCAGAGCTGTGGGTGCTTGTTGCCGCCTTTCCACACAGGAGAATAGTATAATCATGGACAAGTCATCTTCTCTGGGCTTCAGTTTCTTGTCTATAATGCTTAGTTTTGGATTAGATTATTCCTAAGAGTCCCTTCCAGACCTAGTAGCCCATAATTTAGAACGAGTGATTTCTTTCTCTTTTGTTATTTTGTTATTGTTGTACATTCTCTAAAAGCTGATACAGTTTTAGTAATGGAAAGTTATATCTATATCACTTTTCCCAATTGTAGATTGAGATGAACACAGGGAGTTAGGGAGAGCAGAAGGCCACCTTCTTACTACCTCTTAAAAGACATTTTGTCACAGCAGAAGTCATTTGACTCTCCTAGCTTCCCTAGCTGCTGAAAAACTGGAACATTTGACACCCCCCCACCCCCCCGCTGCCTTCTGTTACCCTATTTAACCAGGGTCTGGTGCACAGATGGCAGCTGGCATCAGAGCTGTTTGAGGCCATGGTGTGACTATCTGAACATTTACAGGTATGCAAAGGAATCTCGTAGTAGCATCAGCTGCCCTGGGGTTCCCCAAGTGTGAATTGGAAAGAGTTTTTCCCAGTTGGGCAAATGCCCAACCGTCTGATAATTTAGAGGGGCCAGTTTGAGGAGTGGCTCCCATTGTGGGTGATAGGGGGCAGAGTACAGATCCCAGTAAGATGTGGAGTTTGTCTTCTTGGCTTTGTGAAGGTGGTATTTCTTCCTAGACCAAGGGTTGGCAAACTACTCCAGTGGGCCAGATCTTCTCATTTGTTTATGTATTGTCTGTGGCTGCTTTTGCACTGCTGTGGCAGAGTTCGGTAGTTGTGATACAGAACATATGGCCTGCAAAGCCTAAAATATTTACTAAGTGACCCTTGGTAGGAAAAGTTTGCCAGCCTCTGCCCTGGGCTGTTATCTAAGTTGAATCTAGTGGCCTGAGCATAGTTGTTTATTTGTAACTGAATTTAGTTTGCGCTTTTGAGGCTGCTATCAAATTTTTTGTGGTTCTCTAGGTCCCTGATTCTTCAGAGTAATCGTTCTGGGCTCTTCTCGGAATAGTGTACATGAGTTTCGTTGCTTTCCTAGCCAGTGGTGCCCAGGGAATGTTTCTTGGCTACTCTTCTCTATGGGCTGCAGGCATCTAGTTGTTGGCTGAGTGGTGAGCTGGGAACTTGGGGTCAGCCTTCTGGAGTTATTTATTCAACAGGCAAGAGGTGCAAGGTGCCCCCAAGAGGTAACATTTCACCTGTCCTCTTTTCCTTCCAGCATTAAAGACTGTAAATGGCAAGAAAAAAACATCGTAGTCATGGAAGAAGTTGTTATTACACCCCCATATCAAGTGGAAAACTGTAAAGGCAAAGAGGGGAGTGCACTGAGCCATGTACGCAAAATAGTAAGTAAAGGAGCTGGGAAACTTTACGGGAGAGGATGGTTCTTTGGCCTTCACTCTCCAGCGTCAGAGCAGGATACTGTGATACAATCCCTGCCACCTCTAGCAGCCCTGCCTGGCCTCCCTGCTTTCCCTGCATTGGGGCTCTGCAGCTGTGGCTTGGATCCAATGGGCGATGTGGAATAAAGTGAGTGGTTGATCCTGTGTCCTTTGCTGCATGGCTTTTTGGAATTAGCCAGACCATTCCGTGGTATTGGGCCTGAGCAGTTCCTCTCATCCCAGGCTGGGTTCATCTCAGCTGCAGGTGCCCTTCTAAGAAGGGCTGGTTGGTATAAATCAGTTGCTGTTGGCATCTCTGACCCTGTGTATGTCACCTGACTTACTAGATTGAGTTATAGCATTTGTAAAAACAAACTTAAAAAATACTCCTGCCTTTTTTTTCTCTGAGGAATATTGGGAGACCAACATTGTGGATGTGAAAAGTATAAGACTAATTCCCCACCAGCTTTGCATTCTGTACTTGTGTAAAGAAGGGAGAAGGAGTTTTGGTCATTATAATCTCCCCTCATTTTATTTTATATTTTAATTTTTAGATTCAACGTCTAACCAATCTTAGTGGAAGCTGCAGAAAATGTGGCTGAAACAAGAGGGCCTCGCATACCTGTGGTTGGGAAGGCCAGCACACAGCAAGGGCAAGGGCACCTGAATAGCGGGGGAAGGGGCTGTTGAAGCCTAGACTGGATTGTTTGGGAAACCTTGTTTGCCCATCTCCTTTTCTGACCTTGGTTGCCTGACCTCTTTCAGGTTGAAAAACATTTTAGAGACGTGGAAAGCCAAAAGATACTGCAGCGTTCACAAGCCCAGCAACCACAGAAGGAGGCTGCCCTGTCATCCTGAGTCCATACACGTGGAGGACTCTTCCAGCATCCAGCCAAGGAGGCGGTGGTGGTGGTGGCTTCAGCGGAGGCAGGCCGGGGGAGGGAAGGGATCCTATATGTCCTGTTGGCTCTTTTTAACAAAGGGTCAGCATTTCCAAATCTTAGACTTGAACAAACAAAACACCCAACAAAAAAGAACAAGAGAATAATTTAAAAGTTGAATCATTACTTGACTAACAGACTTTGGTCCACCATGTCCTTTTCACAGCCCCCTCTGGAACAGTCACCTTGTTAATTTTATTTTTGAAAATTTCTTTCCTGCTCTGCCCTTTTACTTCCTGACTTTCCTTTCCTAGTCTGTTCCTGCCATTTTGTTTTTATAAGTGGCTACACTTGCCTTCTGAGTGATTGAAAGAAACTTTTACATCTTTTCTTCCAAAATAAAAGTAACAAGCTGACTGTGATTCTTAAGTTGAGACCAGAGCAGCAGACAGAGGTCTCACTTTAATTTTTTCTTTTGTTTTTCTTTTCCTTTTTTTTTTTTTTCTTTTTTTGCACAGGGCATGGCTTGAATTAGTTTTATTTTTCTTAACTTTAAATATATATATGAAAATATATATTAAAATGTTCTCTAAATATTTTCTGCTTCTTGCAGGTCTCTTTTTACTAGATCATGGCCACTCTTCCCACCTCATCCCTCTGAAAATAAAAATGTATTGCCCTCCCCACCACCCATAGCCAGATAACTAACTTGAGTTCACAGCAAGAATCTCCTGCAGCACTTTGTAGAGCCAGTGTATGCAGATGGGATTTGGCTTTGAGGGTTCCTGATGGCTTTGTATGTGTGTCCGTCTCACATTTGGCCCAAATCTCAGGATTCTCTCTCTGCCTTTTGTCTTACTTCATGGTACTAGAAGAACCTCCTTACCATTCTCTCCAAATGGGAGAGTCAGCTGCCCTTTCTCCTGTGACTCTGCAGGAAGAACTCTTTTGCATGGCACATCTCAGTTCCTCCTCCTTGAGGGATGATTTTCTTTTATAAGAAACCTGGAGTCCATCTACCCTGACTTCTCTTTAAATCTATATCCAGAGCCGCTAGCCCAGGAAAAAGCTTGGGTGATCTACAGTTTCTCTTCTCCTGCCATCTTCCTGCTCTTATGCCCCACCTCCACCCCCCTTTAATTTTACAAGCTTATGACAGTTTGTATTTGCTTAGCCAATGGGCAGAAAACCTAGAAAGACTTTCTGGACTTTAGCCCACCAGTTTGTCTGGTTTGACTAACCTGCTGAGAGCTAAAACTGGCATCCATTGCCCCTGTGCTTTCAGGTGGGCTCATGGGGCAGAGTATGCCACCATCTGATTATCAGGCACCGAGTGGGATGTGGGTGATGCTCATGTGACTGGCTAGAGCTTTGGGGGTGGGGTGGGGGTTAACTATTTTTTTGGCCATGATCTCTTTCCCCTTCCTTTTTTTTTTAATTAAATAAATGGATCAAAATTAAATAATTCAAGCCCTGCCTTCAAAATGAAATTTTTTTTTTTTAGTATTGTTTAGCAAAAACAATAAAACCCAAATTTTTTTAACCATCACTCATGTCTCGGGTTTGTGCGTACTTTAGAGGCCTCACAGGGAGGGGATCCGAGGCATCCAAGGAGGGTGTGTCTATTTGGTTTGACCTTCCTCTTTAGAGTCTCTCCTTCCTACTCTTTACTCTGTCTTTTCAGCCCTTCAGAATTCATCCAAGAGTATACTGCAAAGTGTTTAACTTATGGAGGGGGATCCAGGGTTTGGAGTTGTGTGTAAGTGGAGTGTGGGGAAAGGGGTGTGGGTACCTACATGATAGCGCTCGTCATAGGACTCTTTGGAGGCACAAATGATAGAAGAACTGAGGAGTGAACGCATAT
Organism: Daubentonia madagascariensis; assembly: GCA_023783475.1. Classification (NCBI taxonomy): domain Eukaryota; kingdom Metazoa; phylum Chordata; class Mammalia; order Primates; family Daubentoniidae; genus Daubentonia; species Daubentonia madagascariensis. The sequence goes on from JAKFHU010000487.1 coordinate 19,124,254, forward strand.
CCACCTGCCATTGGTCAGAACTTGATTTAAGGGACTGAACTTCTGATTGAGTCTGTATAGGAAGGTAGACTTGGAGAAGGTAGAAGAGGGAGAAGAGAAGAGACCATGCAAGATCTGGAAAACGTGAGAGGTGTGATTAAAGGAATGATGGTGGTTTAGTTAGTGGCAAGCGGCGAGCCTGGGGGGGAGCGCTTGTGCCATGCGTCCCACGTCTTCACTTTCCTCCCCGTTAGTCTCTAAGTCTGTGAATGGGGAAGTGGGTAGCAACTGGTTTTGGCAGGAAGCACTTTTGACTCCTTAGATTTAGTTTCTAAAATGATGTGGGGAAGCTGGATGTGGTGGCTTTTGTCTGTAGTCTCAGCTTCTCGGGAGGCTGAGGCGGGAGGATCACTTGAGCCCCGGAATTTGAGACCAGCCTGGGCAAGAGGGAGACCTTGTCTCTAAAAAAAATAGTGTAGCCAGGCATGGTAGTGTGTGTCTGTAGTCCCAGCTACATGGGAGTCTGAGGCTGGAGGATCACTTGAGCCCAGGAGTTTGAGGCTGCAGTGAGCTATGATCGTGCCACTATATGCCAGTCTGGGCAACTGAGTGAGACTCTGTCTCTTTAAAAATAAAAATAAAAAAGAGGGAAGTTTAAGCAGTTCAAGAGATAGAGTTAATATGGTTGAAAAGGCAGGCAGAGAGAGGTGTAGAAGAAAGAACAAGGGCTTTGAGACATAAATCACTGGGTTCAAATCCTCACACCTCCATTTGTGACTGAATAAGTCATTTCATCTTTCTGAGCCTTAGTTTCCCAACTGTAAACATGGAAATAATACCCATATTCTAGAATTGATGTGAAGGGTTAATAAGATATTTAAAATGCCTAACACTTAGAAGTTGCTTTGTAAAAGTTAGTATAAATGTTAGGTTGCTCCTTGGATGGTTAAATCTGGAGGTGACATTGGATTAGATGATTTCCAAAAGTTCCAGCTTTGCTTTAGAAGCTTTCATTTAGATGACATTTTAGTCTCATACGTTGAGGGTAATATGTAAAGCATTTGGGCAAATCTGGTTCAGGCAGCGTAGGGGCCTCAGAGTCCTACCCTCTGTCTCTCACAGATCTCACCCCTACTCCTTCCCTGGAGTCCCGAGCAGTGCCATAGATTATACTTTGAAAACCACTCATTTTTCAGAAAGAGAGAAAATGAGTTCACTGAGGTCAAGTGACTTGTCCAGAGTGCCCCAGCTGCCTGTGGTGGCAGAGCTGGAAAAAAACCCCAGGCCTTATCCACTCATGGATGCACTGTGACCTTCCAAACTGATAGCATATGTACTGCTCACTTTTGTTTGCCAGGTTTAGGATGAAGCACAGGAGGCTGGTGAGAGTGGCTGAAATTGCCCCCTAGATTGAAAGGACATTGAACTGTGGAGTGTGGTGCAGAGCTTGCATCTGTGATGCAACATGTACAGGTAGTTTTGCAATGTCTCCTTGTCTTTGCTTTGGGGCATTCTCCTTCCTCCCCAAATGCACACACCTCTATATCCCAGCACCTGACTGCCTCCCCACTGCTGCATACACATGCCTTTGGGGTTATTGCTACTTAGAGCATTCAATAAATATGGTATAAACAGCCTTACTGCAGTGAGTTGATAATGAGTCGGTGCTGTTTTAAGTCTGGGCAGCTCGTTGCTGATTTCTGTTTGGTGTTTTGAAAATTGCTCAGGCATTTCACTCTTAGTTCAATGGCTCTAACCTGGGAACCACTGTTTGAGGGTAAAGGCTCCCTGACATTTTTGAAGCAAAGAATGTGTGTGTCAAAATCTGTTCTCCCATAAGACATACTGGTGAAGGAAGTAGAGGCATTTCAGTCATACCCAGAGTCTGCTGTCCTGCTTGGTATGGAGCATACAGCACAGAGGCTCCTGTGGTGAGAAGGTGTAGTGCTGGAAGCTGAAATGTGTAGGATGAGTGATGGGGACAGTGGTAGGAATTACAAGTGTGGGAGGGAGCTGGTCACCTGGGTTGGAGAGTGGTTATGTTTGCATGGTAGATGTGCTGGAGGCCACTGGTGCCAGAGAATTCCCCTTTAAGAAACTTGGAATCATGAGCATGTACTTTCTAAATTTTAGGGGTTTAACACAATGATTAGATAAATAGTACAAAGTACCTACAGGTGAAAAGGGGATGTTGTTGGGCTGCCATCCGCCAGTGGTAGACTATGCTGCTTTAATAAGGTTTCAAAACGAATTTGTTCTTTTATATTATAAAAAAGTCTTACATGGCTCATTACAGAAAAACTAGGAAATAAGGCAAACATTTTCCATTTACTACCCCCCAAAATATTAACATCTTTTATATCCTTTTACATTCTTTCCTATACAGATCATGTTTTCTAGATTTTAAGACATGTCTTCTTGCCCTTGTGTTTCTGAAAATACAGTGTGCAATGTCAGAAGCAGCTTGCCAACTGGTTCCTCATCCCCAGCCTACAAAGTTATTAAATCAATGGTATACTCCAATTTACTGGCATCTTAGAATTGGTGTATTAAAAAGGTATGGGACTAGCTGATCTCTAAGATTATTTGCAATCTCAGTGATCCCTCTTACTTGTCTTATCCTATAATTCCCTGCTTCAGAGCCACCTGTGAAGCCATCCTTGACAATTGGAATGGAAAGCGATCCCTACGATAATTTCTTTATATCACTTGTGTCATGTGGCATGTATGATTGCCTTTTAGTTGTTTATGTTTATCTTTAGTGGTCTAATGGGGAGTCATGAGGCTCTAAGGCAGGGAAAATGACATACTCATTTTTGTATTATTCTCTTTGTATTATTCTCCTGCTGTTGATATAAGACTGAAAGAGTTTGAAAGTCATCAGTATAATAACTGGATGAGCTGCCTGAGCCAAGATGAAAAATAATCCAGAAGTAGGTTTTGAGAAAAGCTTGAAGTTCAAGTTTGGAAGGAGGACAAGGCACCAAAGGACATGGGAGGAGAAGGGGAGAGGAAAGTGCAACTGGTTCCAGGCTGGGAAGCAGCAGGGATCTCCCTCAGATTTCTCTAGAGCAGACTTTGGCAGCTGGGACCAAGTCTGGTCAGATTGTGGACCCCCTTCCTACCTGGCCTCTCTGTCCTATTTTCCTATAATTTTCAATTTTGTTGAAAAGTCTAAATTGGAACTAAGTGTATTTCTGAATTGGCTGGGTGAGGAGAACCTACGGCATATTTCCAGCGACTTCTCAACTAACCTCTCCTTTTTCCTTGGCTAATCCTCGGTGTTAGACAAGAATTTATGGGTCTTTAGTAAAGGGACCAGTCAGCAAGTGGTGGATTCTTTTTCTAATCTGGCCCCTTTTATTCTGTCTCCTAGCTTGAAGTTGTTGCTTATGCTTACTGGAGGGAGGAGTATGTACCACTCTAGAGAGAATATTCATGGGTGCCCTCTGAGATGTGATTTAAGCTGAAATCTGAAGAACAAGGTGCTAGCCAAGAGTTGTCAGATAGAGGGAACAGCAAGTGGTAAAGTCAAGGTTGACAAGAGTTTGGGATGTTCAGGAAATGACAGAAGACAGGTGGGTGAAGCCTGGTGAGCAAGGTGATGGAGAAGTAGGCAGAGCCAGGTGGTGCAGGGCCTTATAGTTATCCTGGAGACTGGATTCTGTTGGCACTGCAGGGGGCCAGGAGAGGGTTTTTGGCAGTCAAGGGGCTTATCTGATATCAAATGGCAGCAGTGGAAGCAGGGAGGCTGTTGTGGTAATCTAGGCAGGAGGTGGTGGTGGTAGAGAAGTAATCTCAGAGCTGATGGGCTTGTTGATGGATGGGATGTGAGGGCAAATGTGAGGGACAGAGAGGAACCAAGAATGACTTCTAGGTAGATGGCAGACAACAGGAGAGGCAGAGGTTTGTGGAAGAATCTGGAGTTCCGTTTTGCCATTTTGTCTTGCCCAGGAAACACTGAAGAGAAGACGGCAAATGAACAGCTGGATAGCAAGCCTGGAGTTCAGAGAAGAGTAGGCTGGAGCGAGAGTTAGTAATCACTGCCTCATGAACTCTGAGATGAGAGGGGTTGGGATCCTTGGCCACAGTGGGTAGATTTGCCTCTGGTAGGAAGGAGGGCTCTTCCTCCATTATAAGAGGAAGAAGGGAGAAGACAGTACAGTTGGAGGTGAGTCTGTAGGTTTGGCAGGGAGGTGAGGGTGAGGGAGTTTCTGTCTGGTGGCCCAGCTAACATGCCAGAGAAATGTGCTAAGATTATTGAGTGCCCTTTAGAAGTGAGTGCTCATGCAATTAGGGTGTAAGCAGGTGCCCATTGTGTGACTCTGCCAACATGTCAAGTGACTTTGGTGCAGACACTGAGAAGGTGGATAGTTGGGTACAACCAGGGTGGGCGATTTATCAGGTCTGTGCTATGGAGGGAGAGGGGAGTTGAGCTGAGGCTATTTACGCAAGGGAATTGAATATATTATCCCATAAATGAGACCCTTCACTCCTACAAATACGTGCTGTCATCACGTATACTTCAGTTCTTGTTCAGATAAACCTTTTCTGAAAGTGTCCTGCTGTCGCTTTCACGTACTGGCTACAGGCAGGATATGCAGCTGTGTAACTCAGAAGTCAGTGTGTGAACAGTGTGCAAATACAGGATGCTTCCAGAGCCAGGGGTAGTGTCAGAAGCTCAGAACAGATTTCCTAGCACTGAGAAATGACAAGGATCTTTGAGCTTATACAGTATAGTCCAGGCTCCCAGTTTAAATACCCCCTTCATAGCATCCTCAACAGACTGCCCCGCCTCAAGCACTTTCATTGATGGGGCACACATTACTTTAGAAGGCAACATGTTTTAGCTGTCAGTGCCCTTTTGTCCTCCATGCAGCAGCTGCTTGTTAGAAGTGAGGCTAATGCACCTGCATGCTAGTCCTTGCTCTGTAGGGTTTTTCCTTTTTCTGGCAGTCCTGGGTAAGGGGCCTGGGCATTGCTAAATGGGCAGATGTGACTGGGAACTGTCTACTCTTCTCCAGTGAAATGGCTTCTGAAGGACCCTTTCCTAGTTCTTAAGTGTGGCCCCAGCACTGGACATGGTCTGTGAGCACTGTTAGCACACTGGAACCATTTCCTGCAATGCCTGGATGCTAGCTTCTTATAGCTTCTTTTGGCAGAGACATCACACTGTTGACTCAGATGGATGTGATCAGCAAAATCTGCCCAGACTTCTTCACAGAAGTAGCTATTATGCTGTCTTCTCCAGTTTGTATAATACAGATTTTAAATTCCTAAATACAGAATTTACATTTATCCCTATTAAATATAATATTTTAAACTAACTATTCCATCCTGTTAAAAGCTTTAAAAAATCTTGATTCTATAATCTAGTATACTAGATATCCATCTCAATGTTGTGTTATTTCCAATTTTGGTAAATTGTCTCTGTGTTTTCATCTTACCTAAAGGGATACTGTGAGATGTTTGTCTGTGATAGCCATCTGGTAACCCTATCAAACAAGGAAATAAAGTTGTTTGAGTGTAACTTATTTAGTGAAATCATGTGGGCATCTAGTGATCCTCATGTTTTAGGTTAACTGCTCAGACGTAACATGTTCAGTGAGCCCTTTTTGAGTTTTGTTAACTGTTGTACTTGAGTGACTTGAAAATTGGAACTTTTGCTGAGCTCAAGGCTCCAGCAACCTTGTGTTGGTAATGTTTTCTTAATGATCATTTACAATGATTCCTGAAGTTTTTCCAGTATAATTTGCTTGAACCAGATCACTTGAATCAATTCAGAGGGGCTTGAGATCAACCAAAGGCTCAGACCCCAAGTTGGTGGTAGCTCTGCTGCTCTTCCCATTCTGGAGATAATCTATGTTATTCTCCCCTTTGCTCTTGTCTAGTTGACCTTGACTTCTTAAGAGCTGTTTGGCTGGCATGGGAGACAGTGGCCCAGCCTTTGGGGCACTGTTGCTTGGTGGTAGAAGCCTGTCTGCATTCAGACAGGCCTGAGTTCTGTCAGACTTCACCTCTGCCGCTAATTAGCAGTATGACTTGAAACTTAACTAGCTTTGCCGAGCATCGTTTTCCTCACCTGCAAAATCGGAGTCCCTTCCTTCAGTTGAAGATTAAATGAAGCCTTTAATGAGATGCCTGGCCCTTGGTAACTGTCCCTTCCGTGTGGCCATTATTATCTCTTAGCGTTTGCTGGCTGGACCTATAGTGAGCACACTGGGAAAGCCAGACAGGAGGTTTGGCCTCCTAGAGCAAGGCAGAGGCCCTGGGCACAAATACCCTGTTTCAGGAGATGCTGGGCATTCTTGGAAGGCCAGGGTGGAGTTTTTTGACCTTTGGCCTAGTAGGAACAAGAAAAAGCATTCCCTTCCTTTGTGCCCAGACAAGACCTCAGTGAATTATAGATGATGGCAGATTTCTTAGCATAGAATGAAAGAGGAGACACCTGACTCCTTCCTGACCTGGAGGAGGGCCCCAGGTGGCCTCAAGCTGCCATCCTGATGAGAGAGCATGGTGGGTCTCCAGAAGTGAGTGACGAAAGAGATGGGGGCACACACACTCTTAGGCAGGGCTGGGTTCTGCCCCCCTGGATACAAGGCCATAAGGCTTTGGAGATTTCCTCAGCCTGTCCTGCACCTCAGGGTTGTGGCTTCCCTGAGAGCTAGTCCCTCTACTGCTCTTGAGGGTGGGGCTCTGGCAGGAGGCCAGGCAGGCAGGAAACCAGAGCTGAGATTCTTTCTGTTGCCATTGCCAGGCTGGGGCTGCACTCAGCAGGTGTTTGCAGGAACACAGGTGAGTGCACTGGACTTCATGGCCCAAGGCTCTGTCCTCTTGCAGAATGGGAGCTCTGCAAATGTTGGCTGCGAGAGTGACTGAATGAATGCTGAGGGGCTGGGGGAGGCAGAGTTTCTCTTGGGGCCCTGTGGAAAGTCAGTGGGGTGGGGTGTGGGTGGGAGTAAGGTAGGGGTGCCCAGGATTAAAGGCCATCTTCCCTAATTGCTTTTCACCCTGGTTAGGGATAAGGGCATGAGGGGCGGTTAGGGGTGAGGGATCAGAATGCTGGGGTCTCAGGCTGAGAGGGCTCTTGCCAGAAGCTTCGGTAACAGGTAAAATTGTGGGGGATGGAGGGATTGTGTCCTTGAGACTATGCTGGGGGAACCAGCAAATGGTGAGACCCCTGAATGGTATCTGCTTGTATGTTTCTCCCCTAGCATCACCATGCTTGCCCAGGGTCCCAGGTGGAGGAGTGAGGCATGCCAAGTCTCAGCATCCATGAGTGCCTGATACCATCCTCTCCCCAGCCCCTGCTGGGGCAAGCATGGGGTGGGTGTGGCCACTCCTCCCTCATAATGGCAATGGCCACAGTGGTAGCATTGGCCATTCTCGGGAATCTGTTGGCAGCATGCCCAGCACCATGTACTTGCCTAACTGCAGGCAGTGTGGTGGACTGTGGGGGCTTCCACCTGCTCAGCCTTCCTCCCAGGCTACCCGAAGGAGTCTGGCTCCTGGAGCTGAGCCACAATAATCTCAGCCACCTGCTGGTTGGCGCTGTCCAAGACCTCTGGAAACTGCGGGTGCTGCTGCTTTCTCACGATGTCCTGCAAGATCTAGCTGCTGGGGCCCTAGGGGACCTGAGTTTACTGGAGCAGCTGGACCTCAGCCACAACCAGCTGGCCCTCCTGCCCTTGGACTTCTCGGCCACCCTGGGCTCTTTGCTCTGCCTTGATCTCTCTCACAACCTACTCACCACCGTGGACCTCAGCAGCCTGTGGGGCCTGGGGAGCCTGGAGCAGCTCGATCTGAGCCACAGCCAGCTGGCTGAGCTGGCCACAGGGGGACTTGGTGGCCTCTTCCACCTACGCTGGCTCTCTCTGGCTGGACACCAGCTGCAGCGGGTGGAGGGCACTGCCCTGGTTACCATGTCAGGCTTGGAAGTCGTCTCTCTGGCTGGGAACAACATCAATGAACTGGAGGCTGAGGCGTTTGCAGCCTTGTGGGCACTGGGCCTCCTCTTGTGGGCAACTGACTGCAACACCTCGAGTTCAAGGCAGTGGCTGCTATCTGGATAGCAGGCACACGGCTGCTGCTGGCCAACAACCCCTGGACATGAGACTGTGACCTTCAGCGAGCCTTCAGGAAGCTGGATTACCTGCAGCACTTGCATGTGGTCAACCTGGGCAACTTGACATGCACCGGGCCTGGACAGCTGGTGGGGGCGGTGCTGAGCAGCATGGAGGCCCAGCTCTGCCTGGCGGAGATGGCCACCATGCTGGGCATCACAGTCACCCTGCTGCTCACCGTGGCTGTGGCTGTGGTTATGGCTGAGTGTAAACGCATGGCTGAGTGTAAACGCATGGCTCGAGAGCTGGGGAGCTCTGTGGAGAGGTGAGGGGTGCTGCAGAGGGAGGTCAAGGCCGATGAAAGAAAGAGTGGAGGGAGCTACGGAGAGGAAAAGGGAAGTTCCTCAGAAGTCTGTGGGGCTCAGGTGTCTGCTGGGTAGGGGTGGGAGGAATGGGGGCGGGCAGGAACAAATGGCTGTTTGTTTCTCAGAGTCTGGGCCACCCACCTGTCCCCTTCCTCTGACCTAGCAAGGTGCCAGCATCTATCCCAACCCTAGAAACTAGGATTTGTCCCCTAGTCCTTCCCTTCTCAATACCCCTATGGCAAAGAGGGCAGTAAAAGGTAGAGAGGGGCTTCAGCCCAGAGGAATTGGAGTGTCATGGGTACTAAGGAAAGCTTCCTTAATGCTAATCTCCATCTCCCTCCTCACACATGTCCCTGGCCTCTGCTGATGGAGACCTGATTGGAAACTGGTTGCTAAGGTTATGATGGGAGGGTGGGATGCTGTGCCTCTGGGCGCAGCCCAGGCAGACTCCTAGGACTATTTTATGGACATACTGTACTTAGTCCTGGTTCTGGGCCTCAACTCTTTAGGGCTGTGCGTCTTGTCCATTTAAATCAGAGATGGGTGAAGAGACTTGAAAAATAAAACCAATCGGGAAGTTGATTCTGTACCACGTGCCTGTATTGTGATGAAGAAAACTTGCTCTGTGTGGTTGTTACTGGTGGGCGGAGATAGCCAAAATGACTTTGACCCAGACTTTTTCTCATTTCCCTTGCTTAGAGATTTCCCCACCCCCAACACACATTTGCACGATCCCGTTCCCTAGTTCTTTGCATCAATATATCCTCTCTCACATTCTTTCTGATATACCCAGGCCATATCTTAATGATTTTGTTAAAAATGAAATGTGAAAAGGTGTTTTATTGTCCAGCTTTCACTGGCTGATTGGGAATTTTTGATTCACATGGTCAGAAATGCCATTTGGACATGAGACCCTTCTCCCCTTCCCATAGAATTGGAAGTGGACTTTCTGAATTAAATGACCCATTGAGGGTGTTTGCAGGATCTTAACTTCAATACTGGAAGGTGAATCCATGTGTTAATGGGCTTATGTGTGCAGGAAGATAGGTGGTGGCAACCCCAAAGTTCCCAGAATCTTTCCCCATTTATTTATTCACCATGTATTTACTGAGCACCTTCCTATGAACTAGACATAGTGATAACACCTTTTGTTCATTTATCTGTGCAGCACTCATTTCCTGAGTGCATCCTATATACTAGGCCCTGAGGATGTACAGACGGTCCCTAACTTAGGATGTTTCAACTTAGGATTTTTTCAACTTTATGATGGTGTTAAAGCGATCTGCATTCATTAGAAATCATACTCTAGCGAAGCTGGGCAGCAGCAGTGAGCCACAGCTCCCAGTCAGCCATGCATTTTTAACTGAATGTTTTTACCTGATGATGGGTTTATGGGGATGTAACCCCATTGTAAGTCAAGGAACATCAGTAAACAGAAACCAGACACTGTCTCCGTCATCATGGAGCTCACAATCTAGTGGGGGAAGATTGTTATGAATAAAAGGATCACAAATATATAATTGCCACTGTGCTAAGTGATTCAAAGGAAGGGCAGCTGATGTTATGAGCTGAGAACAAACTAGAGTCCAAAGGTGAGTGGAGGAGACCAGTTGGAAGGCTGCTGCAGTTAAACTGACGAAAGATGATACCTTGGGTAGAGTGGGAGCCTGGGAACTGGAGAAAATGGACTGATTTGAGATGTCCCAAATGTCCACATTAGATCTCCCTCTTCTCTCAGGGCACGGACAAGAGGCAGACCAAGACCAAACAGATGACTGAGCCAGGAGGACCCTGTCCTTTGAACTTAACAGAAGCAGGTGGATTTCCTCTGGGGTGTGTGTACCATTTGTTGAACCCCTACTCTATGCTGGAACCAACCTTGTCACATTTCAACTTCACAACTCTGAGGTAGATGTCATTAGCCCCATTTCACGATGAGTCTTAGAAAGTTTAGGTGATGAACCCAAAATCACAGGGTTAGAGTTGGGATTAGAGCCCAGGTCTGGCTGCATTCAAAGACTAGTTTGCTTGAGTACATCAAGCTACACTTCAAGATTTCTGATGTCCTGACCCCACTGTTCCTTGCTCTAGTCTAGTTTTCAATTTTGCAGGTACAACGAGAAGCCCTGAAGCTTCCATGGGCAAAGGAGAAGGCTGAACTTCGTAGCGAAAACACCTCCTTCGGCCCGGAACTAGAGAGGGACAGCGTTGTTTCCGGACGGAAGGGGGAAAAAAGGCTAGCGACCCGGAAGTTCCGTGTCCTATCCCCGCGCCGCCCTCCCTGACGGGGGTGAGGCCGCAGCGGACTGCCCTTCTCCAAAATGGCGTCGAAAATAGGTTCGAGACGGTGGATGCTGCAGCTGATCATGCAGTTGGGTTCGGTGCTGCTCACACGCTGCCCCTTTTGGGGCTGCTTCAGCCAACTCATGCTGTACGCTGAGAGGGCTGAGGCGCGCCGGTGAGCAGGCCCACGCAGCCGCCATACGCGGTGGGGGGCGGTACAGCTCGTCCCAGGAACTGGGGTGCGGTGATGTGGGGAAAAAGTTGGGAGACAGAAGTTGGGGCCCTTGGACTGGGAGGAATTGGGACTTCGTCGGGAGGGGTTCTGGTCCGGGCATCGGGCCAGATCTGGTGGGGCGGTCCTAGCCATGAGAGGGGGCTCCGGTTTGGGGGAGCAGTGGAGCTTGCGGGAACTCAAGGGCTCTTCTTCCCCTTCATTCTGTCCTCCTTGCTTCCCCACTCCCGGCTCGCAGGAAGCCCGACATCCCAGTGCCCTACCTGTATTTCGACATGGGGGCGGCCGTGCTGTGTGCTAGCTTTATGTCCTTTGGAGTGAAGCGGCGCTGGTTCGCGCTGGGGGCCGCACTCCAGCTGGCCATTAGCACCTACGCCGCCTACATCGGGGGCTACGTCCACTACGGGGACTGGCTGAAGGTGAGCACCTCGGCCCTAGAAGGGGGATTTCGCTATGGGTGATGGGGAGTCAGAGGCCAAAGCTCAGGGCAGCTGGTGGGGGATGCATGGTACTGGCCAGGTGCACAATGTGAAGCCTGGGAGGGCCGAACCCCTAGGCTTGTAGAGATTACAGACCGCAGAAATGGGAGGATCTTAGCGACCACACAAACCTCCCCTCCAGAGTGTGGAAACTGAGGTCCAGAGATGGGAAACACTTTCCGAAAGTCACACTGCAGTTAGCATACTGGTGGGACCAGAAGTTACCTGGTTCCCAGAATCTTTTAAACCATTAGTTTAGTAATCCCAGATTCATAGGGCAAAAGGGACCTTGGAGAGTACCTGGTCTTCATAAAATCATCTGATTTTATGAAATGTAACTAATCTTCGTGTAGCATTTAAACCTGTAAATGCCAGAACCTGTGCCAGGCATTGCAAGCTCGCAGATAAAGTTGGACAAAGGCAGTACCCTCAAGGAAGGGACTGTCAGTCCAATAGGGGAGGCAGATGTGTGGACAGCTACAAGACAGTGAGATCAGTGGTTTTTTGTTTGTTTGTTTATTTATTTTTGAAACAGGGTCTCACTCTGTCACCCAGGCTGGAGTGCAGTGGCAAGATCATATCTCACTACTGGGCTCAAGTGACCCTCCAACCTCAGCCTCCCAAGTAGCTGGGACTACAGGCATGAGCTGCCATGTCTGGCTAATTTCTTTTTTTATTTTTTGTAGAAACGAGGTCTCACCACTATGTTGCACAGGCTGGTCTCAAACTCCTGGCCTCAAACGATCCTCCTGCCTCAGCCTCCCAAAGTGCTGGGATTACAGGCTTGAGCTTCTGCTCTTGGCCCTGGTTTTTATTGTTGTTGTTGTTGTTTTGGTTTAATGGAATAGACCCTATACTATATAGAGGAAAGAACACCAGGATGAGAGTCTGCAGACTTGGGGGTAGGGAAGGGGACAATACATGGTGTCTGGGTTCTGCCACTTACTTTCTATAGGACCTGTGACAATTTTCTTAACCCCTCTGGGCCTCAGTTTCCACTTCTGTAAAAAAGAATTATCTATCTCTGCTGTACCTGTCCACCTTGGAAATGGTAAGAGGGTTCATCAGATGGAATGGGATGTGTAGAGATGGGCAGTTCTACACTCTGAGCAGCCAGGAGAAATGTGGTGGCTGCAATTCCTGACTGGGGTCCCCTTGCCCTGGCCTAGGTCCGTATGTACTCGCGCACAGTTGCCATCATTGGCGGCTTTCTTGTGCTTGCCAGCGGCGCTGGGGAGCTGTACCGTCGGAAACCCCGCAGCCGCTCCCTGCAGTCCACCGGCCAGGTGTTCCTGGGCATCTACCTCATCTGTGTGGTAGGTTGGGGGACTGTTGTTGGAGGTGACTGGCTGGGAATGAAATGTGAGCCCAGGCCTGCCAGAACCGCAGGAAGGTGGGCAGAACAAGGCCTTGTATGCTGTTCCTAAAAGCCTGGCTCCTGGGAATTACCCGGCCAGCTTCCAGGCCTCAGGGGCCTTCCAAATGCCTGAGCCCCAGCTGAGAGCCCCTTCTTCCAACATTATTGCTACCAGATAGAGAAGTTGGGTTGACCATTCAGTCCCAACCCTGAGAGCTGACAGAACAAGGTGGGGTGATTCTCTCAGGGTTCCAGCCCCCAGAGGGCTAGGAGAGGGGACAAAGGAGAGGTTTGGTGTGGTTCAGGCCCCAGCTGGGACTCTGCCCCCTAAGGCTGATGGGGGCTGCCTGGGGTAGCCAGTTATGGCCCTGTCTGGTGCTAGGGGAGACCAGTGTGGATGGGGACATGGCAGGCCACTGGACCTGATCTTAGTTACTGGGTATCATATCTCATGTGTAGAGCTCTGTGTGGGCTCCATTCTGACTGTGGAGACACACTTCTTCCCTTCAGAGTCCCCAGGGTGAGGGGAGATGTTGTCCCTAATCCCCTGGGCCTCCATAGTCTGAGGGAGACAAAGGCCCTCCTTTGTCTTTCAGAGAGTCCCCAGTCTGAGTGGGGAGTCAGAAGCCCATCTTGCAGGGGCTGACTTGCAGGTGCCATCTCAGGGGTGGCCTTCCCAGACAGGCCTCTCAGCCTTTTGGAGAGTCTTAAAGGATGGTATGTCTCCAGGCCTACTCGCTGCAGCACAGCAAGGAGGACCGGCTGGCGTATCTGAACCATCTCCCAGGAGGGGAGCTGATGATCCAGCTGTTCTTCGTGCTGTACGGAGTCCTGGCCCTGGCCTTCCTGTCAGGCTACTACGTGACCCTGGCTGCTCAGATCCTGGCCATACTCCTGCCCCCAGTCATGCTGCTCATTGATGGCAATGTTGCCTACTGGCACAACACACGGCGTGTTGAGTTCTGGAACCAGATGAAGCTCCTTGGAGAGAGTGTGGGCATCTTTGGGGCTGTTGTCATCCTGGCCACTGATGGTTGAGTTGTGTGGTGAAAGGCTGAGATGGGCACAGGGAGCCACTGAGGGCCACCCTGCCTTCCTCCTTGCTGGCCCAGTTGCTGTTTATTTATTCTTTTTGGTCTGTTTGTTTGATCCTTTGCCTTTTTTTTTTTCTTAATTATTTTTTTTGCATTGTTAAGAGGCAGGTCTTTTCCCCAAATTCCTGGGCTCGACCCTTGGGAGGGTGGGAGCCCTGGCGCTAATGCCTCACAGGTTTTTTTCCTCTTTGTTAGGAGAGTGGAGACCAGCTGCTCCCCGGGTCTCCTGTCCCTGAGAAGGGAGTAAGGCGGGCAGGGGTGTGGGTACTAAGAGTGGGAGACGAAGAAAGGAAGATGGAGCTGGGAAGCGAATGTGAGAAATGCCTTTCTGAGCCTGGCAGAGGGAGCTGGGCTCTGCAGTGCTTTCCAGAGACTGAAAGTGACCACGTGTGCATCAGGCCCGGGAGGCGCAGAGGGCCTGGGCACCACGAAATCATGTGGGTTCTCAGGATATGCCAGCAGCAGAAACAGTACCAGCCTCTCTGTCACCCACTTGGAGAGCAGAGCAGGCCCTGGTCTGCTCTGGGCTATGCAGGAGTGGAGCAGGTAGCAGCCAGCTTCTCCCCTGCTGCTGCCTCTGTTTCCAGCTCCGTGGTTGGCCTGGTAGGGGTGGAGTGCCCTCCCAAACACCAGACCACACAGTCCTCCAAAAATAAACATTTTATGTAGACATTTGGTTTTGCTTCTCTGTTCTCCCCACAGGGCACTTTGCCATTGGCTGGGATTGCTCTTGGGTTTCTTAAAAGACTGTGTCTGGTTAAGCCCCACCTTGGTCCTCCCATGATCTTTCCCCTGTTCCTAGATTTGCCCCAGATCTTTGGCTCTCTTCTTAAGAATCTCAAAATCCTCACAGTATTATATGCTTTTGATCTCTCACCCCAACCCCTCTTGGCGTAGCTTGTCTTTTCCTTCCCATTTGGAGCTAGCTCTTTTGAAGAAATCTTTGGTGAGAGCAGCTAGAGAGAGAGAACTAACATTGAGCGTCCACTATGAAGCTGAGTATTTACATTTTACACGTGAGGAAATGGAGGCTCAGAGAAGCAGCTTGCCTCAAGCCACAGAGCAAATCCAGACCAGCACAGCTGGATTCCAGATCAGGCCTGTCTAATGCCCAAGCCCAGTTGTGTACTCAACATGACCCATTCCTTGGGGAAGACAGAGGCTGCTCTTAGGGCCTCGGTTCTATCACTGCCCCTGCTGTGCCTCCATGGTCTTTTCATTGACTGTCTCCCTACGTGTCCATGCACCTTCTGACAGAAAGTAGCCCCAGCAGCAGCTGGTGTGGTGCCTGGCACATCATGGGCCTTCAAAAAAATGTGTAAGGGAAACTCCAGGCTTTGGACTCCTGCCCATCTGAGGTGTGCTGGTCCTGCAGAGACTGGGCACAACCTTTATGGTAGAGCCTGGGGGAAACGTCTAAGTCTGGGCTTTTAAACCAAAGCCATCTTGTGGCTTCTCTGGGCTCTTGCAGGTGAAAGATGAGCCACAGCTGTCTGGGGTTGGCCCTGAGCCCAGCCTGGAAAGGGAGCTGTCGGTGGAGGTACCCATAGGGAAGGAGTTGGGGCTGCTGTTGCCTGGTTTGTGGAATGGCCCAGGGATGGGAAGCCCCTCGGGGCTGCTGACACCCAGGTGAGGGAGGTGGTGGCAGCGTTCATCCTGGGGCCCTCCATCTCATTAGCTCCTTTACTCCCTCCAGGAGCCACCTGGCTCCCCAGCCCTCAAGATTTTACTCCCAGAGGGTCACTCCTAATTTCCTTTCAAGTGTGAGCTGACTCTGAGACAAGTATTTGTGTTTTAATCAAGGCCTCCTGAAAAACTGCTGCAAGACCCAAAGGAATTAAGATGAGGGTAGAATATCAGGCAGGCAGGGGTGATATTTTGGGTAAGGGAGCCTCAAAACAGCACAGAGGCCACAGAAAACTGGGCTACCCTTAAGGTTAGCCCTGAGTAGAGCCCTGGAAGGCACCACTCCACCCAAACCCTCATTCCCAGATTTAAAATTGAAGGCCATCTGGTTGTGGCTTTGGGGCAAGTCAGGGGCTTAGGCAGGCACCCCTCCTTCCTGTGCTTGTCCCACTTGGGTACCCCCTCTGGGTAGAGCCAAGGCTGCTTCTTCCTCTACAGATCACTCAGCCAACAAGCCCCATCCAGATTGTGGCTGCCTGGGGTCACCCTCAGCAGGCATGGCTTTTGGTCCACCCTGGCCATCCCAGGGCCTGCAGGGTCTATGGTGAGGGTCAGCTGCCTGGGTCAGAAGCTGGCTTGCAGAAGGAGTCTGGCAGCCCCTTGGCATGGTTGACCAACTCATAGGAGTCCCGGATATCTGCCAGGCCAAACCAGAAGAAGATCCACTGCTTGTTGGAGAAGCTGCCATCACTGTGCTTGAAGTACCTAGGTCAGGGGCAGAGAAGGGAGAGCAGCTTTTAGAGCAAGGCCAGTGCTCACTACTCACTAATTCTGGCTTTTTTTATTTTTATTTTTGAGACAGGGTCTCACTCTGTCACCCAGGCTAGAGTGCAGTGGCATCATCATAGCTTGCTGCTCAAACTCCTGGGCTCAAGTGATCCTCCCACCTCGGCCTCCCAAAGTTCTGCGAATACAGGCGTAAGCCACTGTGCCTGGCACCGATTCCGTTTTCAAAAAACATTTATTGAGGACCTGCTACATGCTATATACCCAACTAGGACCTGTTATCTGTTATCTTATTTTATCCTCACAGCAGGGGCCTGAGTCTGCTGTTATTTCATAGAAGCAGGTAAGGTTCAGAGAAGTTAGGTAACTTGCCAGGGTCACAGAGCTAGGAAGGTCAGAGTGAGGACGTTCCTTGCTCTCTCCACACTGCTTTGGTTTTGCAGCAGAGGGGAGGGTTCTTGTTCACTTCTTAGTGTCCACAGGCAGGGTAGTAAGGGATGAGGGGATAGCTGCTGAAGGAAAGAGAGGAGGAGGTGTTCTACTGGAGGTGCAGTGGGCCTGGAGTCAGGAGCTTGGCAACTGGGCCTGGAATAGAGCCTGAAGGGTTAGGATGTGTGCGGTTTAGGAGGTGCCACTCGCTTTAAGAAAAGCAGGGTTAGCTTCCTGTGTGATTTTGGTCCCCTGGGGAATGTCACTGAGCAACGCTGGGCGGGGCCTTTGCCTGGGGAAGGGAGCCGTCTTGGCTGGTGAACCCAGGCGCATGGTTGGCCAAGGCTGGAGAGGAGAGGGAGGGCGGGGCCCAGCCCAGAGCTGGGAGGGGCAGGACCTACCACGGATTGATGGGGTTGGTGACCCGGGAGCGCCAGAAAAGCGTCTGCAAGTCCCGCCGCAGGCACTCCCACAGCATCTGGCCGGAGCCTTGGCCCTGGCGGCTGGAGCTCACCACAAATTTGTCCAGGTACGGGGTGCCCCCCAGTACGGGCTCCATGGTCAGAATGGCGGCCGCGTTGTACCTGGCGCATCAGGAGAGGGGCACGCTGGGACCTCTCTTCGTCCCGAAGCTGCCCGACTGTGTCCCTCGGACTCTGCCCTCTAGGGCCCGCAGGCTCACCCCTCAGAGACGTAGATGGAGTGCAGCCGCGGGCGCAGCGAGGCCAGGTAGTCGTCCCGGAGCTTCTTGCCGAAACTGGCGTTGACCAGGCCCACGAGACGACCCTGGTCCAGGCTGTCCAGGTTGCGCACCCGCAGCATCCGCTCGGCGTTCTTGAACAGAGTCCCGGACCCTGCAGGAGACATGAAGCGGGAGGGGCTTGTTAAACCCGAGAACCCGGCCCCACCCACTCCTCCGTCATGCAGCCCGGTGGGGGCTGCAGGTAGGGCAGGGGCTGGTGGGCCGATTTCCCTCTGTGGACGACCTCAGCAATGAAGTGATTTCTGTGGTCTGCATGTTAATTTGTCCGTGATTTTCACTCATGGAGATGCTTTTCCCAACCAGTTTGTCCCCCAAATTCCGCCCATCGCCTGAAGTCCCGCCTACTTCTCTTAGTCCCGCCTTTCTCCCTAAAGTCTGTGCTCCCCGCCCCTGGTCCCGCCCACCCCAAACCCCGCCCGCCCCAGTCTAGTCCAGCCCTCTTGGTTCCGCCCCTACAAGCCCCGCCCATTCACGGTTCCTCCCACCCGCTCAAGTCCCGCCCATCTGTTTAGTTCCACCCAAGTTCCACCCCAGCACGGTGGGTCTCCTCCTCTCCTCCCCCAGGTTTGGGCAGGAGCAGGAAGCCGTTGCTGTGTCGTCCCCCTGCGGCTTCCGGACCCGTGAGGAAGCCGCTGCCCCTGCTCACCGACGCCTCACTCCGGGGGCCCAGCCCCCGCCCGCGGTCCTCACCCCTGTTGCTGAAGAGCTCGGTCAGCAGCGTGCTGGCGGCAGTGATGACCGCCGAGGAGTGGCGGGGCAGGCGGCTGAGCACGTCCACGATGAGTCGCATCTGCTGCCGTTCTTTGGTGCTCACCCACTCGGCGTTGGTCACCAGGTCCAGGTCGGCGGGCAGGTTCACGTTACTCAGGACCTGCGTCCAGAGCGAGGGGGTCAGCCTCCGGCTCACAGCCGGCCACGGACCGCTCTCCTGACTCCCAGACCTGCCCCACCGACCTCTCCTCTCTGACCCCTTTGTCTTTATTTCCTCCCGTAGTCCTCGGCCCCGGAGGGCTCAGATCTCGAAGCGCCAGGGCCTGAACCCCTTCCCGGCACTCCATTCGGCTTTCCTACGCACCCGGCTTGCGAGGGACTCTGCGGCCCGTCAGGGAGGCGTGCGAGGGGCGCAAGAGAGGGGGCTCAGCCAGGCCCAGAGTCGCGAGGGGGGGGCGCAAAAGGAGGGGCGCACCTTATGACTGGTGTCGCGCAGGCCGCCTGTGTTATTGAGGAAGATGATTTTGGTGGGCTGCAGCGCCTTGGCCAGCGACGCGGTCACCTCCAGCGAGTCGAGAAGCACCGAGCGGCGCGCGGCGGTCTCTCCGATGGGGCACAGGATGGGGATGCTACCCGACTCCAGGCACCACTGCAGCAGGTCGGTCTCCACCGAGACGATGCCGCCGTAGCTGTGGGCCAGACATGGTGCTCGAGAGGGCCCCCTCCAGGCCCGCCGGACTGGGCAGGATCGGCGGAGTAGAGCGCTCTGAGGATGCCGGGGCGGGCAAGGCCGGCACTAACCTGGCATGGGGAGCTGGTTCGGCAGCGCCCAGCACCGACCCGCCGCCAAAAAAAGGAACAGCAGTGGCGGCGTTGTGCCGCAGCGAGTCCACCAGCACCTTACAGCTCTGGGCGAGCTGCGCCTTGGCCTCGCAGAAAGAAAGACAGCCCGAGGGCGCTGTGGGGGCGGGCAGCCCCAGGACCACCAGCGGCTTCATGTCCATGCGCTGCAGGAAGGCCAGGGCGAAGGCAAGGCTGGATACGGCCTGCTGGCATTTGAACACCTCCTCGTCCACCTGCGGAGGAGTGGGCGTTCAGGGGGCGCGACACTGCCCTGAGCCGCTTGCTTCTACAGCCTGGCCCTCAGGTCCCCTAGGTGATCCCTGCCCAGGAAGCTATTAGGCCCCACTTCTGGCCACTGGTACCCACCTGCTCCGCCCTTTGCCCCGTTGGGTCTTGCCCCTCCCTTATCTCACATTAGGGTTCCTCCCTCCGCTCCTCCCTTCGACCTTGGACTCTGGGACACCTTGGGGGCAGGGGTAATGCAAGCGGCTCCTGTCCAGGTCCATCTGAACCCCTAACTGCGCCCATGGTGGGGTGCCTTCTTCAGAGATCCCACCTGACGAGTTGGGGTCCCCAAGCTCACTCGGGCTGGGTGCGAGGCTTCTTGGGGATCGTACGACCTCGCCCATCCCTGGCACTTGTCTGGATTCCTCCGCGCCCCTTCCGTGTGCCGCTGCGCAGAGTCTGCAGCCTGTACTACCACGCTTGACGACATGTCGCCACACAGCCCCCATCCCCTTGCTGTGACACGGCCGATGCCGGGCTCCGCTCACCTCGATGACCGCGAAGGGCTTGTCCGCGGAGTGGTAGCAGGTCTGGAACTGCGTGAGCCAGTGGCGCGCCTCCCCGGGGCTGGCTCCGCACTGGTTCAGGAAAGCCTGGATGTCCCGCTGCACAAGTGAGCGGCCAGCCGGAGGCTCAGGGGACTCAGAGACCACCGGGGGCGCGGGAGTCGGCGCCCACGAAGGTTCCTCGGCCTCCTCCCGCGGGGGCTGGGCCTGGGCCCAGGCGGTGCTGAGCTGGCGCCCCGGGCTGGCGCCCCCCGCCGCCCGCCGCTGCGCGCTGCTGCTCAGCCTCCGGGCGCCCCCAGTGCTTCGGCGGCCGCGCAGCCTCCCGCCCCCAGCCGCCGCCCGAAGGGCAGCGGCCACCCGCGCCGTCGCCATGACGACAACCAACCCGCTTGCCCCCCCAGGGGTGGCAGCCTGTCTGAGGCGTCTGGCACTGGGGGGCTCTTAACTGGCCGAGGGGCGGGGCTGGATCAGGCCGGGGCGGGGTCCAGACAGGGGGCGGTGAGTCGCTTCTGGGTGCGTTTGAGGAGGGTCAGGCCACAGGTCAGGGGGCGGAGCCGCCAGGATCCCCGCCCCTGGAGGGACAGGACCCACTATCTAGGGTCATGAGGCTGAGATTAAGGGTGGCGGGGCGTCTTTAATCTGCTGCCAAGGCAGGTTCCAGGAAGGGCTCAGCCGACCCAGGGGTGGCTTTGGGAGTCTGCGGAGTCTTGGATGATTAAAGGGGACTCTGACAAGGACAAGAAGGGAGAGCAGGTGGCAGTTAGCACAGGACTCAGGCGCTGGAAGGAGAGGTCGGGGAAGAATAGGAGGGTGGGGGGGAGGTGCCAGCCTTGCTGGAGAGCGTGGGTGCGTCCATACTGTTGTCTGATCTCAAAGAAGATTGGACTGATTCTGAGGTTACCAGGGTTTGCCAAATTCCAACCACTGGGTACCACCTAGAGAAATTTTGGTTTTTTAATTTATTTTTTGTTCCTTTTTTTTTTTTTTTTTTGAGATGAGGTCTCGCTATGTTGTCAAAGCTGGCCTCAAGCAATTCTCCCTCCTCAGCCTCTGAGTAGCTGGGACTACAGGCTCATGGGATTACAGGCTAACGAATCGTGCCCCGTTTGCCTTGAGGAATTTTGTCTTATCTTCAAAACACTCCTTATTAGTATTAATGTATTTCTTTAAACTTTTTAAACTTAAAGTTTATGCCTATCAGAATTATAACTAGGAGGCCAGTATCACTTGCCATAAACAGGAGAAGGCCTTAAGAATCAAGTGGGAATGAAACAATGTTATTAAATTCCAGCTGGATGGTGTTACCTGCTGGCTCTCTCCATAACATGGAAGTTTAGATACCTCAGAACCACGTGAGGCTGCTTTTTTGATAAAATAACAGCTGACACGTGCAGAATGGCAGGCACTGTGCAAAGCATTTCACAAACAGTAACTCATTTAATCCTCACAATGACTCCAGGACAGGTATTATTATTACCCCTTTTTATTTCCTTTTTTTTTTTTTTGAGACAGAGTCTTGCTCTGTCACCCTGGGTGGAGGGCAGTGGCGTCATCATAGCTCACTGCAACCTCCAACTCCTGGGCTCAGGCGATCCTCCTGCCTCAGCTTCCCAAGTAGCTGGGACTACAGGTGGGCGCCACCATACCTGGCTAATTTTTTTCCTATTTTTAGTAGAGACGGGGTCTCACTCTTACTCAGGCTGGTCTCGGACTCCTGACCTCAAGTGATCCTCCCGCCTCGGCCTCTCAGAGTGCTAGGATTACAGGCGTGAGCCACCGCCCCCAGACCCAGATCGATGCTCTTAAGCAAGATTTGGAAAGGACTTGAAAGACTTGAAAACTTTTACAGGATGTGATTCAATGTTACCTAATACTGTGCTGCACCGTCAGTCGTGCACATCCTGTGCTCAGGATCACTGTGAGCCAGTCCAACACTCTGTTGTTATAGAGGAGGAAATAGGGCCCTCTGTTGTTGTGGAGGGGAGGTGACTTGGCCAAGGTCACACAGCTTGTCAGTGTCATGGCCAGACCATAGGCATTCCAAGTTCCCACCCCTGCTCCTTCCTTCCTTGTGTGCGGTTTTATGCTCTCCATGCTGGGAGTTAGGACTCCTGGCCTCTGCTTAAATGGAGAGCTTCTCTCCTGAGTATTCCAGAGGATGCTGGGTGAGTGTGCGGAGCCCGTCCTGAGATCTCTTACCAACACGCGCACACGCTGTCCCAGGTAGGAGACACAGGAGAAGGGAGCTGAATTTGTGACCCATTCATTAGCTTTTCTATTTTCCTACTTAGAAATCTCGAGCTCCAAGGCAGGGAGTGAAGCGTGGCATGAATGGTTTGTACCTCCCGTCCCTGTGAGGCCACCTCCAGGGCCTCTTCCCTCTTTATTGCCTGACCCCCAAACACACTTCTCAGAATCCACCAGAGGAGGTGGTCCCAGCCCCTGGGGGCTTAATAATTTTCCTCTCCAAACTCCTCCTCACCCTCAGAGCCCCAATCTCAAATATGCCTCCCCTTCCTGGCCATCCCAGCTCGTCTGTCACCAGAGCCCCCACCCTCCCTGGGCCCTCTCCTGTCTCCCTGTCCTGTTTGCCTCAGACTGGAACTCCCTGAGGGCAGGGCTGGTGTCTCCCTCCTCACACGGGGAGCTTCCTGAGGGCTCAGCCATTTCAGTAGGTACCACTGCCTCAGCCCATTTCCCCTGAGCCTATGGGGCAGATGCTGGGAAGATGGGAAGATTCATCCGACTCCTTTGGGCTTCATCCCAGAGGGCCGTGTCCCAAGGCAGCCAATGGGACCCACGGATACCCTGAGTAGATGATTAACTCCAGGCCCGTTGACCCGGGGCCACTGTGTTCCCACTCCCTCTCCCTCAGGGAAGGCCAACTTCTGGTGGGAGAACTGTCCCTGCTTCCTGGAGGAGATGAGTATGGGTGTGTGAGGTCAACATCCCACCTGCCCCTGCCCCTCTGAATTGAAGGCCCACAGGGTTATTGTTGGTCTGTGGTTCCAGCGCAAATTTTCTTCCCCCTTCTCGAAACCTGGCGGTTGTTGTTTTGTTTTCTTTTTGTAGAGCAGAGCCTGTTGTCAATGTGCCCAGAATTAGGGTCCCAGCTTCTCACCAGGCCTTGGGTCTTGGAGATGGTGGGGGCAAAGACACAGGTTTCCAACCTCTCCAAACACCTCCAGAAGGGTCCCCCCAGAAGGGTCCTCCCTCAGCCCTGAGCACAGGAGCCAGTTTGAAGGCCAAGGCTTTTCCTCCCAATACAGCCATGCTTGGCTGCAACTCAGCACTGGGGGGCATGGAGGTAACAGGAATCCGGGCTGGGTGAGGGGCTAGGGTTGACATCTGACAGTCCCACATCACAGCACCTGAGGGGAGACAAGCACACAGATACACACAGTACACAAATATAGAGACCCACCCCATCCACTGAGATGCACAGATACACAGGTATATAGACACACAGGTGTGTAGAGAAACATGGAGGCCCACACCATTCAGAGTCACACAGATGCACATCTTCACATAGAGAGACACATGTTTATAGACACACAGAGGGACACAGATCCACTCTGACATGTTTGCATGCAGAACTGTACACATTTACAGAGGCTGTCTCAGTGACTGTGTCATACATAGGAACACACACATAGACATGGAAAGATACTGAAACACACAAAAATACCACAGCTGTAGTCATTGACAACTATGGGACACTGAAACACACAGAGAAGCACAGACCTTTCCTGAGAGTGCCATCTGCCCTTATCTACAAAGACACAGATACACCGATGTCCAGCCAAAGGCAGATGCAGGGCAGTCCTCTGGCTTTGTCACACTCCTGTGACAGGAACCCTGGTTAAATCTACCCTCTGTCTATTCGGTGCCTGCACCATGCAGCTGAACATGGATGGCGGGTGGAGAAAGACGCACAACCTTGATGCCTCGACTCACTTTTTGGTTTTTTTCTGTAGAGACAGGGTCTCACTACGTTGCCCAGGCTGATCTCAAACTCCTGGCCTCAAGCCATCTTCCAACCTCAGCTTCCCGAGTCACTGGGATTACAGGTGTGAGCCACCGTGCCTGGTTGGTCTCACTTTAAATTTACAACCACAAACCACAAACCCTTGATTTGTGCTGCCAGGCTGAAGCCATTCGTTCTGTTTCCCAAACAACCATTTCTCCTCTTCTCTCCTCAACCCCCCCCCGGCACCTCCTTCCCATCACTCTCGGCTTCCTGCCTCATTGAGAAAAGAGAAGTTCTCAGAAAGCTCTTGCACCCACGTCTCTCTCTCTCCATCCGTCGGTGTAGATGCACAGCCATGTGCCCGTCTAACGCTGTCCCTGCCCAGGTGCGTGGCTCCATCCCCTCCCTCCTCCTGGGCGTTGCTTTTCTACCGTGGAAATTCCCATGAGAACACACAGGCAGTTATCCTCCATCTGAACAAACGTCTGGCCTCCACCCGCCACTGCACTCCCTGGTCAGCTGCCTACTGCCCCATTTCTTGCTCCTTTTGGCTTCAAAGTTCCAGGAAATAGCTGACAAAGTTGCTGCCTCCAGATCCTCTTCCGATTCACTCAGGCTGTCACCCCCAACCCCCACCAAAACTACTCTTGTCAAGGTCACTGATGATGGTTGCTAAATCTAAGGATCATTCTCAGCCACAACCTTTGCCCCCTCCCTCCTCCAGAACCTCTCTTCCCTCGGCTTCGGCTTCGGCTTGGAGGAGTGAGGAGTGCTGGTTCCTCCTCCCTTGCTGCCTGCTCTTTCTCACCGCCCCCTTCCTGTTCCTTCTCTTTTCCCTGGTCTCTTACTGTTGGGGACCCGCAGGGCTCAGACCTTTGTCTTCTTCCTTCCTTTCCCTCTCCCTGGGGCCTATCGAGTTTTATGATTTAAATACCATCTCCAAGCTGATGATTCCTACCTTTTGAATTTCAGCCCAGACCTTTCTTCTGAACTCCAGATTTGTGTCTCTACCTACCTACTCAACTTCTTGGATCTGTAATAGACACACGATAGACGTCTCACATTCAGCCTGTGTAAATCAGAGCTCCATTCCCCACCTGGTGGCCAAGTCTACTTTACTCACATCTTCTCCATCTCAGCTGATGGTAACTCAGTTTCCTGTTTTCTTAGGGCCAAAAATCTATAATAGATATTAATAGTATGTGCCAGGTTCTGAGCTAGGTGCTTTGAGGATGCAGTCTTATTTTTCCTGGCTGGAAGACAGGAGACCTGAGCTCTGCCACTTCCTGGGCTGCAGATGTTTGGACATGGCATTTAACTTCTCTGAGCCTCAGGTTTCTCACCTATAAAGTGGGGAAAAGAGAATAAAACTTAATGTCATTGCAGTGTAGTGAAGAGGAAAAGTTCTTCATGGCATGTAGTCGGCAAAATCCAGACTATAGGAAAATTCATAGCAACCTGGTTTCTTCAACAAATAATTGCAAAGAAGAGAGTTAGGAAAAGGAAGGATGAACGTAAAAGATATACTTTAAAAGTCTCTGTTAATTTTCATTTGGATTCTGATTCAAACAAGCCATAAAAAATTAGATAATCAGGGGAATTTGAACACAAAGGGTATTTGAGGCCGGGTGCGGTGGCTCACGCCTGTAATCCTAGCACTTTGGGAGGCTGAGGCAGGAGGATCGCTTGAGCTCGGGAGTTCAAGTCCAGCCTGAGCAAGAGCGAGACCCCATCTCTACAAAAAATAGAAAAATTATCCGGCTGTGGTATCATGTGCCTGTAGTCCCAGCTACTTGGGAGGCTGAGCCAGGAGGATTGCTTGAATCCAGGAATTTAAGGTTGCAGTGAGCTATGATGACGCCACTGCACTCTAGCCCAGGAGACAGAGTGAGACTCCATCTCCAAAAAAAAAAAAAAAAAAGATATTTGAGATATTAGTCTTTACATGTAATAATGATTGGTGTTATGCTTTAAAAATTCCATACATTTTAGTGTATATATAATGGATATTTATGGATAAAACGAAAAGATGCCTTGAATTTGCTTCAGAATAACCCTGGAGGGAGGAAGTGGGTGGGGAACAGATGAATCAAGATTGGCCATGAATTAGGAGTTGATCCTTGTTGAAGCTGGATGATAGGTACAGGGGGTTTATTGTACCATCTCTCTACTTTTATGTCTGGTAGGACATTTTCAAAATAAAAAAGATTCAGTGAGTTCCCATATGTACCACTCCCCAGTCTGACATAATGTAAATACTCTA
Organism: Daubentonia madagascariensis; assembly: GCA_023783475.1. Lineage (NCBI taxonomy): Eukaryota > Metazoa > Chordata > Mammalia > Primates > Daubentoniidae > Daubentonia > Daubentonia madagascariensis. The sequence goes on from JAKFHU010000487.1 coordinate 19,150,288, forward strand.
TAAATGCTAGTTTGCTTCTTCCAGGCATAGTTTTCCTCCAAGGCATAAATATGTGAAATACTAAATACTCCACAGAACATAGTAGAAGGTGGAGGAAGAAGCCTCTGGATTTATGGATTTAAGAATTTCAGGCCCAGCGTGGTGGCTCACGCCTGTAATCCTAGCACTCTGGGAGGCCGATGTGGGAGGACTGCTTGAGTTCAGGAGTTCGAGACCAGCCTGAGCAAGAGCGAGACCCATCTCTACTAAAAATAGAAAAATTAGCCAGGTGTGTAGTCCCAGCTACTTGGGAGGCTGAGGCAAGAGGATCGCTTGAGCCCAGGAGTTTGAGATTGCAGTGAACTACGATGACCCCAGGACTCTACCCAGGGCGACAGAGGAAGACTGTCTCAAAAAAAAAAAAAAAAAGAATTTCAGTTCCAAGTGTTCCATGAGCCTCTTGTCCAGCAGGGGGCTCCCTACTCCCTGCCTCTTCCTGGCTGCCCTGTGGGTTTGTTGAAAGGAAGCGATTTTCAGCTGTGAGAGTTGTAGACAGGTTAGCGTCTGATAGAGACCTTCTCTTTGAGATGATGAGAAAAAAACATGGAGGGAGGAGGGAGGAAGGAAGATGATGAGGAGAGGATAGGAGAAGAGAGAACAAAGAATTTGCCCATAGCCCTATGATAGGAAGGGTCTTGCCTCAGTTTACAATCTCTAGGGATTGGGGTTACTTAGGAAAAGCTACTGTCTTGAAATTAGTAATAGCAAGCTTTTCCCCAGGCACTGTTCTAAGCATGCAACATGTATTAGCTTATTTAATTCTCACAATAACTCCATGAAGTAGGCATTACTATTATTACACAGTTCCTAGGAGGCTGGTTTTAGCCAGATGGAGGTAAGGTGCTTTCAGGGCACAGGTGGAGCTTCCCAGCAGGCAACTGGAAAAGGGGCATGGAGCTCAGGAGAGAGGTCATGGCAGAAGAGGTCCTGGAGAGGTGATGGACAAAGCCTCTGAGTGTAATATACTCACAGTGGGCCGGGGGTGGGCATGAGCTGCCAGAAGGGGCTGTAGAAACAGGAACCCACAATGGAGGAGAGGTTGGAGGGGCTTAGAGGTAGAAGCACACCAGAAGTCCCTCAGAATCCATAGGTGGTGACGGACCAAGAAGGAAGGGGCAGCCCACGGTGTAAATGCCTCAGAGACCGAACAAAGGCCATTGGCCTCATTCATCAGTGACTTCTCCAGTGGGGGGTGGAGGTCGGGTGGGGAAGCCAGAAGGCAGGGGGTGGGGAAGGGGCCTGGGATGATTGTGGCATGGAACTCCTGGAGAAACTGTGGCTGGAGAAGGAAGCAAAGTCTCATTACCCAAAGTGTGGTCCACGGCATTACGTGGGAGCTGGCTGGGCTTACTGAACCACAATCTGCATGTTAATGAGATCCCAGAGTATTCGCAAGTGCGTTAAAGTCTGGAAAGTAGTGGAGCAGAGGCGGGCGCTGGCCCCCGGGATGGAGAGAGGCGGGCTTTCCAAATAGGAATGACTCTAGTGAGCTGGAGGCAGAGGAGGCAGGGGACAGGGGGACTCAAGATGCTGGGGCGGAGCTGGCGATTGAGGGGTGTTGTGGCGTCGGGGTGTTGTGTGGGGCTCCTGGTGAAGGTAGCGTAGTGCTAGGTGGTATTTCCATGTGCCATGGCTGAAATCTCCGGGAGGGGTATCCATCTGTGTGTTCCCCGGAGGCGAGAGGAGTGTGTAGAGGGGTTGCATGTCTGTGCGTGTGAGAGAGTGAGGTGCGGAGCAGAGTTCATCGTGTGTCTTTGGTATTTTTTTTGTGTGTCAAAAACAGTCAACTAATGGAAATTTTATATGGTTCAACCGAGTATGTGCATATCCCAAAGGAAGGTTAATGTGTGTGTAGGGGATTGTGGGGTATCAGGGTTCAGGAAAATAAAGGATGAATATTTAGCCTACTGGACTCAGAACTCAGGGCGCAGGTCCACATCCCAAAATGCCTCTCCCGCCCTCAGCGGATAAAGGAGGCGGATTCCACTTTGCGCCCCCACATTGTAATTACAAACAATTGTCACCAGGGGGCGATGCCGGCCCGGCCACGCGTTGAGAAGTCCCCGCGAGTGCCGGACGGGCCGCGTCGGGTCCGCCGGCAACGCTGGGATCCGCGAGGTAAAGCGATCCATCCGAGGGGCTGGTGGGAACCGCCCTGGGGCGGCGAGTCTGGAGTCGACTCCTGGTCCCCTCGTGCCCAGGCTTACTGCCACTCCCCCAGGGCCCTGGCCACCCCCAGCCCCAGCCAACGCCCTCCCCGAGCCACCCCCGCTTCGCCCGCCCCAGCACCTCCAGCCCCCAGGCAGGGCCCTCTCTGATCCCGATACCCCAACACTCTTCCGCGAAAATGCAGCTCCGGGGTGGCCAAGCGAGGGTGCCGCCCAACCGGGAGTCAGGGGCAAAGGCGTTGCGAGGGGCGGGAGGCTTTATTTGGGGCCAGGGTAGGGAGTTCTCCGCTCAGGCTCTGAGCCCCGGAGGAGGGGGCTCAGGCGTCTTCAGTCGGGACACGTTGTGGAGCGGCCCCTGTGTCCCAGGCAGGGTGCTGGGCGAGTGGACGCGGGGACAAGGCCCTTGCCTGCGTCTGGGTGAGACACGAGGGTTCGATTTCCAGCCTGAGCTGCTGGCCTCGGCTGACTTTTCCTCCCACTGTAGGGATCCTCCGTTTCTCATGTTCTCAGCAGGGCGAGGCTTCGCCCCGTGTCTTACCCACTTGCTGCGGCTCAGAGGAACCCAAGGGGAAGTTCGATGACTTGACTGTCGGTGTGGTGGGGCAGGGGCAGCGGGAGGGGAAAGGCAAAGCCAAAGGGAAGGTTGGGGCCAGGGGTGGGGTGTGGGTTAAGGAGACCAGGGCAGCCACCGCAGGATTTTGAGGAGGACGGTGACCTGATTCCCGCTGGGCACTTGGAAGATAAGGAACAGATCCCAGGCAGAGAGACCAGGGGCCTGGCTGTGGGAGTGGACAGAGGGGCTGGTGGTGTACTTATTATTGTATACTTATTATTTTTTAAAGAAAACTTTTTTATTATAAAAATAATTTATAATAGGAAAATTACTGAAAATGTTGCAAATTGGGTAAACAAAACCTATCTAGCTCACTAATACAGCTGCTGTTTGCATTTGGTGTATTTCCTTCCAGGCTCTGGTTTTTTTTGTTTTTTTTTTTGAGACAGGGTCTCACTCGGTCACCCAGACTAGAGTGCAGTGGTGTCATCATAGCTCACTGCAACCTCAAACTCCTGGGCTCAAGCGATCCTCCTGCCTTAGCCTCCAGAGTAGCTGAGACTACAGGCACTCACCACTCATGTCTGACTAATTTTTAAAATTTTTTGTGGAGACGGGGGTCTCGTTACGTTGCCCAGGATGGTCTCGAACTCCTGGCCTTAAGTGATCCTCTCACCTTAGCCTCCCAAAGCAGTAGGATTATATGAGCCACCACACCTGGCCTAAATCTTTTTTTAAACGTGACTGTATTATTGTGTACTTATAATTAATTTTCCTGATTTTTCACTTATCAGGATGTCATAGCATTTTTCATATTACTTCCTGTGTTAGTTTCCTAAGGCTGCTATACCAAAGTACCACAAACTGGGTGGCTTAAAATTAGACAATAAAAAGAAATGTATTGTCTCACAGTCTGGAAGCTGGAAGTCAGACATGCTTCCTCTGAAACCTGCAGGGGACAATCCTTCCTTGCCTTTTCTACTTGTGTTGTTTGCTGACGGTCCTTGGCATTCTTTGGTGTGGGGAAAGGAAGCACAGAGAAGCCAAACGAAGAAGACAAGAATTTGCTACCGCCCCGTCCGTCAGCTGGAGACACACTTCCACCAGCCTGCCTACATATTTTTATATTGATCTACCACTCTTATTTTTTTTCCTAGTTGAGATCTTATTGCTGGTAACATTTTGAAGCATGCTTTTCCCATTTAACATTAAATCCTACTTTCTTGTATCATAAACTTCATAATCATCTTTTTTTTTGCCCCAATTTTGTCACCTGAAAATAATCATCTTTTAAGGGACTACATAATGTTACACTGTAGGAATGTTTCATAATCTAATGTTGAATAGGCTGTTATTAGAGATTTATGATGCTTCCAAGTTTTTACTATTGTAAATGAACTGTGGTATACATTTTTGTGCATATATCTCTGAACTGAGTTTATTTCAATAAGTGCCCAGAAACTGAATTTCTGGGTTAAAATGCATGAGTATTATGAATGCTTTTCAGTCTTCAGAAGTTGCTTTTCAGAAGGGTTGTGCCAGGGTACACTCTCACCAGCCATGAATGAGCCAGTCTGCCTATTTCCCTGCACTCTTACCAGCTGTGAGCTTTAGCTTTATTTTTTGGAAATCTTACCAGGTAAGACATGGCACCCTGTTTTGCCTTTTTCAGTTACCAATGATGGTGGCTATTTGTTTTTATGATTGCTTGCTAGTTGTTTTTCCTCTTTTGGAGTTGTGTGTTTTTGTTCATTTATCTTTGGGGGATCTTAATGTTTTATAGATCTGTATATTCATTTTACATACAAAAGACATTGACTCTTTATCATATCCACCATCTGTATTTTTCTTAGTCTTTTGATTCTATTTAAAAAATAGTTACTGGGAAATGCAAATCAAAACCACCTCACACCCATCAGAATGGCTACTATCAGAAAACCCAGAAAATAACTGTTGGTGAGGGTGTGAAGAGATTGGAACCCTTGTGCACTGTGGGTGGGGATGTAAAATGGTGTAGCTGCTGTGGAAACAGTATGGCAGTTTCTGAAAAAATTAAGATGATCAAAATTTTATGTTATGTGTATTTTACCACATTTAAAAAAATGCTAGACACCCCAAAATGACAACAGCCATTAAAAAGAAGAATAAAATTGAGTTATACTTTGTATTAAATATCTCTGCGTGCTGGGCATGGAGATTATCAAAACAATAAAATGTCAAGGTGCCCATGGCCCGTGGGGATCGAAATATAACCCAACCATCACAACATGGTTTCATCTGTGCCCTGATAGACGACTGAGAGCCACAGGGCACTTGGGGTGACAGTCAACCCAGAGCATGTGAGGCGTGGGCCAGGGTGGTCAGGGAAGGTTCCCTGGGCAGCTGAATTGGGGATAAATTAGGAGTTAGCCTGGCAAAGAGAGGAGGTCCGATCTATAATTTCAGTTATGCTTTTATTACATGCATGCTCGGTTAACGCTCATATGGGCAAGGCTGTTGACCTTTCTCTTTGGGATTTCTTCCAGCGCTTTTATGCTCATAAAGCTCTCGTCTCCCAAGAAGTCTGATAATTCTATTTCTTCCTGTTTTTCCATGGTTCGGTTTATTTTTGCATTTAACTCTTTAACCTACCTGGAAGTTAGTCTGATGATTGGCAGTGGGAAGAGACCCAGGTGGAAGGGTGAAGGGACAGAAATGGGAGGCAATGCCCTCATTCTGCTGCCCTCTTTCCTGACCTGGTGGCTCTGGGGCTCCCACTGTTCACCTTCTCTCCTCCCTGTGGTTGTTTTAGTGATGGGTGGGTGGGTGGCGACAGTCCTGGGTGATTGGAGGCAACGATACAATACGACCATGTTGGCCTTGAAGTAGGAGGGATGCAGAGCAGACTGCTGTAAGGACTTCCCTCATGGGGGTTAGCCAGGATGGGATGGAGGTGTATGTGCCATCTCTCCCTGCCCATCCCCTGCTACCCAAGCTGTCACTCTCGATCTCAGCTCCCACTTCCCCCTCCTTATAAATAATTTTATTTTTCTGTTCATTTGCTTGTTAGGGGGCTGTGTTCCTTGCTAGACTGTAAGCTCCTGGAGGGCACACGCCGTGTCTGTCTTGCTCCCTGTTGTATTCCCAGAGCCTGGAGCAGGGACTGACACAAAGGAGGTGCCCAGTGAATATTGGCTGGATGAACCAAAGAGGAATGGCCTCTTTCTGCCAGCCCCAGAGGGGTGTGGGCGCATGGGAAGCTGGGAAGAGCTGCTACTCTGAGCTGTCTGCGCCAATGCATGGGGGCAGATTGCTGCACAGGGGAGTGGGGATCTGCACCTCTAATTTGGGGCGACCCCTTATGGTCTGGTCTTGGGGCCTGAATTCCATTGGTGTGGCAGGGAGGATGAGAGGCTGGAGTCTTGCCTGCACAGATGTCCTTTGTAGCTGAAGCCCAGGGCAGGGGCTAGGCCTATGGGCTGGACCCAAAGGAATGGGGCTGGGGAAGGCAGGCCTGGAGTCCCGGAGGTGGCTGCTCCTGATGAAGTTCCAGCCTCAGGGGCTCAGAGACGTTCATTACAGCCAGGAGCAAAAGTAATTAAGCCAGAGAGCAGTGGCAGGGAGGGAGGGAGGCCTCGTTTTCTCAGGAGGCTCCTGGTACAATTAATGAGGGCAGGGGAGGGGGAGAGCTCTGCCCAGTCTGGGAATACTGGTAATAGAGATGTGGCTTCAGGGCCACAGTCACCACATCTCTGCTGACCACCAAAGGAGGGGTGGACACAGGGGCCTCTGGAATGTGCTGGCATCTGGCTTCATGAGGCTCGGGCAGACCAGCCTGAGCTTGAGCCCTAGTATTGCTATTTAGCTGCTGTAGGACCTTGGACAGGTTACTTAACCTCTCTGAGTCCCAGTTTGCTTATCAGTAAAATGGAGCCAATAACACAGACCTCATAGGATTGCTGTGGGATTAAATGTGAAATGCCTAGAGGTGTGCCCAGTGTGTCACAAACACATGTAGAGCTGGGATTCAGAAAATAGTCTGTGACACCTGGGCCTGAAAATCCCCTTGTGCTCAGGTGCATAGCTGGAGGGCACACAGGCTGCCCTAATGCTGGCCTCTGGTTCTGAGTCCTTGCTGGACACCGCAGCCTCAGGTAAGATTGAATGGACCCCCTACTCTGTGTTTTTTCTCCATTATCTGTGGTCCTTACAATGACCTTGCAAGGCTACTGTGGGTCTTTACACTTACAGATGAGGAAGCCCAGGCTCAGAGAGGCAAAGTGGCTTGCTGACAATCAGTGGGCTGTAGAGCTAGGATTCCAGTTCAGGCCTGTCTGTTGTCACAATACTCAAACGATCCTCTCCTTTAAGCTGCAAGGCTACAGAAACTCGGGGTGCACAGGGCACAGGAAACCACGTGACCCAGTCCTGGGCTGAAACATGGGGAACGATGGGCACTGGCCTCCTCTCGGACATGCCCAGAGCCATCTCTCCTAGACACACATGTGGGAACATGTCTTCAAGGGAGAAAGACCTAGACATTCATCTCCCTCTTTATGGGCTGAGGGAGTGTCCCCACCCTGTTGCCTAATCCTGGCAAATCCTGGTCTCTGCTCCTCCCCACTCTCCCAGGCCCTGGGCCTGGCTTCTGCTTTTTCCCTGCTGAGACCACAGTTCCTTCCTCACACCCTCATTCCTGACCAGAGGCTGGAGGGGGTCAGGAGAGGGCACTGGAAGGGGGCACTGCAGGCTTTGGTACTGGGGCGGGGGTAGTGGGAAACATTAAGCTGTGGTCCTGAGGCCTCATGACAAGATGAGGGGAGCGGAGGCAGGGTGCCATGGGCAGAACAAACCCCTGGCTTGCAGAGGGGAGGAGGGAAAGAAGGGGCTTTGGGCAAGACAATGGTGCAGAGCAGAAGTCCCTGTGGGCAGGCCAGCCTGAAGGCAGCTTTCAGGAAGTCTGGGGCCCCCATGGAGGAGCAAGTGGGGTCCCCTACCCCTGAGCAAACTTTAAGAAGGTGTTATCCCCCCACGCATGGGCCAGAGTGCCAATAAGACAGAGGAAACAATGCTTTATGGGGTATACATTTTTGGTTCTCATTTCTTTTGTTTGATTTTATTCTTCTCAATGAAAACTTTTTTGATTATAAAAGTAATAAATATTCATTGTAAACTGTATAAAAACTACAGAAGGCTGGCTGGGCGTGGTGGCTCATGCCTATAATCCCAGCACTTTGGGAGGCCGAGGCAGGAGGATGGCTTGAGGCCAGGAGTTCGAGACCAGCCGGAGCAATATAGTGAGACCCTGTCTCTACATAAAAATTTAAAAAAATTAACTGGGCTTGGTGGCACATGCCTGTAGTCCTAGCTACTTAGGAGGTTGAGGCAGGAGGATGGCTTGAGCCTAGGAGTTCAAAGTTGCAGTGAGTTATGATCATGCCACTGCACTCTAGCTTGGGTGACAGAATGAGACCCTATCTCAGAAAAAAAAACAAAACAAAAAAACCCTACAGAAAATATAAAGAAAAAAATCACTTGTAATCTCACCCCAAGACATAACCACTTTTAACATTTTCATATGTAGAATACCCCTGCAGGATTTCTTCCTGTGTATAGATAAATATGTTTTACAAAATTGGAATCATTCTACATGTATATTTTTTATAGTCTATTTTTTCTGCCATGAAACCATATGTCATAAATATTTCCATGTCATTTAACATTTTTTTAAAACATGGATTTTAGTGATTCCATTGCAATATAACATCTTTCATATATGGTATAATTTATCTGTTGTTGGACATTTTGGAAATTTGTGTTGTTTCCCTTTTTGTGTGTGTGCTATTAATCACTGTTTAATGAACATTGTTGTGCTAATCTGGATATATCCATTGGCTACGTTAACAAAAATGGAAACAGGCTTGAAGGGGGAGTACCTGTTACCCTAAACCAGCCTCCTGCAAGGCCTGTTACAGTCTCATCAGTAGTGGTATAGAGGGGCTTGCTATGGCCCGGGTAGCCCTGGGCACTATCATTTAAAAATGTCTTTGCAAAAAATGTTATAAGTGAAAAAAAGGAACTTTAAAAAAATATTTATTTATTTTTTTGGGGACAGAGTCTCACTCTGTCACCTGGGTAGAGGGCAGTGGCCAGCTAGCTCACTGCAACCTCAAGCTCCTGGGCTCAAGCGATCCTCCTGCCTCAGCCTTCCAAGTAGTTGGGACTACAGGCTCAGGCCACAATACCTGGCTAGTTTTCCTACTTGTGGTAGAGATGGGGGTCTCGATTTTGCTCAGGCTGGTCTCCAACTCCTGACCTTAAGCAATCCTCCCGCTTCAGTCTCCCAGGGTGCTAGGATTACAGGGTGTGAGCCACTTCGCCACCTGGCCTATATATTTTTTTAAAGGACTCTTTGTTTTAGTTTGCATTTCTTTGATTAATAATCAGATTGAATAAATATTTTTCACATTAATCATTTGTGTATTATCCTCACTTATTTTTTAAAATGGAGATGTCTGTCATTTTCACATTGATTTACAGCTACCCTTCATGTATTCCAGATCTTAATGCTTCCTTGGTTGTAGATGTTGTGAATATGTTTTTTTAGTTTTGAGGGGAGCCTTTAGTTCAGTTTTTTATTATACAGAGAAGTGTTAAATTTTAATGTAGTCAAACTATAAAAATTTCCTATATGTTTCTTTCATTTGTTTTTATATTTAGAAGGGCCTTTCCTTTTGCCTTATAAAAGTCATATAATCACTTTTCTACAAGTTTGAAAGAGAAACAAACAAACAAAGTCATGCCCGATTCCACCATCTCATGCAACCAGACAGGATTTAATTAAGAGCAAAATGGAGATTTAATGCGCCCACCAGATCCTGGTCTAGACTTAGACAATCAATTTCAGACACCCACGTGCAGTAGGCAGGGCACAGATATGGCCCGCAGAGTACTGCCTGCGGGCTGTGCCTCAGTCTCTTTATCTGTAAATGGAGGAGGTTGTACTAACTGGCTGGTCCCTTAGGAGGCAGGTGCAGACAGTTCCAGGTTCAAATCCCCACCCTGCCACTGACCAGCTGCATGTCCTAAAGTTTTCGACCTAAGTAAGCAGTTTCCACTTCTGTAAAATGGGGACAGCAGTGCCTCCCTCATTGAATTGTTGGGGAAATGAACTCAGTTGGCAGTAATGCTTCTCAGGCCGCCCTGCGCCTCAGTTAAGCCTCAGTCAAGTGTAGACAGTAGTAGTAGTTTGCTTGCGGTGGTAGTAGTGTCTAGGAATTTCTGGCAAGCCCCCTGCACCCACCCGCTGGGGATCGGGCTCAAGAGGTGGGTCCCTGGCTGTGTAGACGGCCACAGAAAAAGGAGGCCGGGACAGAGGTGCCCGGGGGTCAGCCAGGGCCGGTGGCCACGGCCTGGGTGCCCGGAGAGGAGGGGGCAGGGCCACCGCAGAGCGGGCGCCTGGGAGGCTCCCGGCTGCCTCAGGGTTGGGGCCCCCGACAGCGACCCGCTCATTTCTGGGGCCAGAAGGGTGGGTCGAGCGGGGGTGCTGGGCAGTGGCCGGCCCGCCGCGCCCTCTGGTCCTTATCAGCGAGGGGCGGATAAGCGCGCGGCGATAAGGGCGTCCGGGCCGGCGGGGCGGCGGTTCCGGCGGATCCGGGCTTGGTGTTTGCGGGAGATAAGCGCCCGCGGCCGCTGCGCCTGGCTGGGTACACAGATGCCACTTAGCTGCGCAAACAGCCGCCGCTCGCCTCGGGACGCTCAGGCCGGGGATGGCACCGGACACGCGGCCTCCTGCGCGCTGGGGCGACTCCTGGCACGGCGGGCTGGGGTGCGACAGCGGAGGTCACGGCGTCGGAGTGGGGGCGTGGGGGCGTGGGGCTGTGACCGAGCCCCAGGTGCTGTCCAGTGCCCCAGTGCGCGGGAGTGAGGACGGGCGCACGTGTGCTCCGACGTGCGCCTGAGGCCCTGAGGGTGGGAGCTGGGTGCTGAGCTTGTGGGATGTGAGCAGTGGGCGCACTGGTGGTGTCTGAGGGACCTTCCTATGACGTGTGTGCGTTGAGGGGCCTCGGGGGAGCCCCCAGGGCACAGCCCTCACTCCCAGCAATGTCCCCTCTAGACAGGTTGCTCCCTGCCCACAGCTCCCTGATGTCTCACTCTCCTCCCGGGGGGGACAGGCACCAGACCCCTGCTTGGCAGAAGCCGGAGGCTTGGACTTCCTGCGTCTTGGCAGGGCTGGGTCTGTGGGACCCTGAGCAGACCCTAGAGCTGAGCTACATCAGGCAGGGGCCAGGGTAGGAGAGTCACTGGGAGGCCACCAGCACCTCCTTACTGCCTCCTTCATCCCAGGGGTCAGCTCCACCCCAAAAGCTCTCCTTGGGCCCCTGTCTCCTACTCTAGCTGCCTCAGGACCCCAATATGCTGCTACAGGCTACAGACTCAGGGCCACCTCCCTCCTTTTTCTCCTTAGAACACCCCTGACCAAAGGTCATCTGAGGAAGAAACCCTCTTATCCAGGACAAAATGAGCAGCTGCCCCCAGATTGGAGAAGCCCATGGAACGTAGACTGATCACAGGCATTAGGTTCAGGCACCCGTTGAGCACAGAATGTAGCCTGGCCCAGCTTCAGGCATAAGCCTTAATGACATGACATCTCATTAGCTTGAAAGACTTTGTCCAGACCTGTCCTGTCCTGTCCTGTCCAGTCATGTCTATTCCCACCACATACCCAGATCTGCTTTTTATCTCCCTGGTTCTCCTGCTTCCTCCACCACAACCTTGGCTAAACTCTTTCTCTCGTTTTTGCCTGACTCTTGCCTGAAGGCAAGCCTGCCAAGGACAAGTGTTCAGTTTGTACACTGTGCTAGAGCACTGCATCTCGGGTCACATTTCACATTGTAGACGTAGAGTAGTGAACATCAATGCGCACTGTCCTCCCTGACTCAGTAGTCCTGGGTTAGTAGGGGAGATCCCTCTTACAAAAACCCACACAGGCACTCAAGGCCATGCAGGAGAAAACAAGCTCACTGGCTCGCACGTGTGCAAGGGCTTCACCCCATCCCAGCTGTGCTCCAGACTGCTGAGGTGGCCTCTCCTGCTGGCCTGACACTCTCAGAGACAGGATTCCGGCCCATCTACTCTGCAGTGGGGTGCCTGCCAGTTAGTATTGACCTGACCTTCAGAGTTGGGGGGTGATGTGTATGGGTGAGAGCGTGGGTCCCAGTGCACAGGTGGGCAGGGCTTAGGGACTTTCCCTGGTCAGAGCTGGACAGAGCTAGGAAGTTGTTCATGAAGTGGCAATTTCATCTAATTCCTGAGAGGATGTGTATGTTCTGGCTGCTGATTTTAAATGTTTGTGGAAGTTGATACATTAGACTGTATTGATCATACTTTTAAGAGAATGGAAGGGCAAGCCACAGAGTGGGAAAAGATACTTGTGAGGGACGCATAGCCAAAATATATGAAGAACTTTTATAAATCAATAAGAAAAAGGTAGACAATTCAATAGAAAAATGGACAAAGGCTTGATCAGGCAGTTCACAATAGATGATAACTAAATGGTCAGTAAACATTTGAAAAGACGCTCTCTACTCGATTAATTATCAGGCAAATGTGAATTAGAACTACAACAAGATACCACTACACAACCACCAGAATGGTGAAGTGAAAAAAACAAAACAAAACAGGAAATACCAAGTATTGGCCAGGATGTAGAGCAACCAGAACTCTCATACACTGCTGGTGGGCATATAAATTGGTACAATCACTTTGGAAAACTGGCCATATGTACTAAAACTTAACATATATCCACCCTATAACTCAGCGATTCCACTCCTAGATATTTTACTCAACAGAAACGTGTGCACATGTTCACCAAAAGATACTTCCAAGAATGTTCATAGCCACAATCATCATAATATTCCCAAACCTGAAACTACCCAAATGCCCATCCATAGTAGAATGGGTAAATAAGTTGTGATATGTCCACACATCAGAATATTATACAGAGATAAGAATGAACAAACTATAAATACACACGAAAACATGGGTGAATTTCACAATGTTGAGCAAAAGAAACTGGACCTAAGAGCATATTTACTATGTGATTCCATTTATGTGTTAGCAATCAGGAAAAATGATTACCCTCAGCAGGGAAGTGATGGGAGGAGACAGGGCATGAGGAGGACGTCTGGGGGCTGTGATGTGCTCTGATTCTTAAGCTGGTGCTGGTTACACGAATGTGTTTAGTTTGTGAACACCCATTGAGCTGAACATTTACAATCTGTGCACTTTAACATATGTGTGCTAGTCTTCAATAAAAAGTTGAAAACATTTTTTTAAACATTTGTGGAGCTATCGTTTGGATGAATTTAAGCTGTGTGCCACTGATTAAACTCTCTTGGCTCTGTTGTCCTCCTCTTCCCCTTCTTCAATCCTGGGCCTCATCTGGCTACTCATATTCCCATTTCCCCCAGGCTAGCCTGCTGCTGGTTGTTCAGGTTGTGCAATTATATTCCATTATATCAAAACAAAACTTTTTTGTTAGAGAAAGAAGTGCTTAAATTTTGTCCCCCACAAAGATGCTGTATAGGCTAGTGCAGCCCTGTTTCCCCTGATGTTTTAGCAGTTGGGATTCAGTTCAGCTGTGAGTAAAGAAAAATTCAAAGTAAAAATGCCTTAAGCCAGATGTTCTCAAACTTGGCATGCATCAGAGCCACTTGGAGGGCTGGTTAAAACACAAATGGCTGGGCCTCCCCTCCAGAGATTCTGATCCAGTAAGCCCAGGATGGGGCCTTGAAATGTGTGTTTCTGACTAGTTGCCAGGTGATGCTGCTGCTGATTTGGAAACCACACTTTAAAAATGACTACTGTAAACACACCGAGTTTTATTCTCCTCTGTAAAAAGCCTAGAGATTGTCTCAAGGCTGGTGTGGCAGTGAATTGTCAGGGACCCAAGATCCCTCAAGCTTTTCACTCGGGCTCCCTCGGGTGTGGCTGTCACCTCATGGTCCAAAATGGCTGCTTGAGCTCCAGCTATTAGGGATTAATTCCAGCAGACAGGAAAGAAGAAGGGGCAGAAGAAAAGCATATCTTTACAGTGCCTTAAAGTGCCTTTGAGGACACTTTCCAGAAAGTATAAATACCATTCCACTTGCAAGTCATTGGCCAGAACTTAGTCGTATGTACACAATTCATTGTAAGGGAGGCTGGGGAGTGTGATTTTTTATTCTGGATGGCGAGGTGTCAGCTAAGTCTGGGGTTATCTGTCTAATGAAGTGGGGAAGAACAGATATTGGGGACAACCAGGAGGGGCCAGAGAACACACCTGCCACACCCCATCTGCCCAGGGCTGGGGAGCCAGGCCTGTGCCAGGGTCCTAGGCCCAGCAAGTTAAGATTAGGTGACCTCAGGTAAGACAAGTCACTTTACCTCTTTGTGTCTCATTTTCTTGTCTGTGAAATGGGGACTCATGCCTGTCTTCATCCACCACACACTTATTGAGTCTCTTCGCTGGCCTGGCACTATGCCGGGAGCTCAGAATGGAGAAGGATAAGACAAGGGCACTGTACAGGGGGTGCCCACAGTTTAGGGGGCAGATGGACAAATGCCTTAGCCCTTCTGAGGCAGGGTGCTGAGGGCTGTGCTGCTGGGAGCACAGGGAGGGGCCCCGACCCAGCTAGGGATGGGGGTGGGAGGTGACCTCTACAAATAGCAATTCCCACCTACCTTTAGTGTTGCTGCAATAATTAAATTTTAAAAATGGATGTGAGGCCAGGCATGGTGGCTCACGCCTGTAATCCCAGCACTTTGGGAGGCCAAGGCAAGAGGATCGTTTGAGCCCAGGAGTTCCAGGCCAGCCTGGGCAACATAGCGAGACCTTATTTCTAAAAAAAATAGAAAAATTAGTTGGGTGAGGTGGTGTGTGCCTGTAGGCCCAGATCCCTTGAGCCCAGGAGTTCGAGGCTACAGTGAGCTATGATCACACCACTATACTTAGCTTGGGTGACAGAGAACACTCCAGCCTGGGTGACAGAGCAAGACCCTGTATCTAAAGCAAAAACAAACAAACAAGCAAACAAACAAAAATAGTAAATGTGATTTACAAACAAGTCTTATAGAGAAGTTCATTGCTTTTCTCTCTGAGGCTTAGACCCAAACTGGGGTGGGGGTGAGGGGTGTGATTCCCGATGCATTGAGCCGCACCCGTGAGAGAGGAGATCTGAGGGGAGGCTGGGGGGCTTTAAGTATTGATGGAAGCCATGGACACTCTTCTCCAGAAAAATGCACTGTCACATGAGTTTTGCCATGTAACCTCAAGGGTTTCACAGACCCTCAAGTCCCAATGAGGAGCCCACTTGAGAACCCTCACTGTAGAGGAAATCTCCATCTCGGCTGGTGGTGGATTTTAGGAGCTCCGGGCTCCAGGACAGCAGCTTCACGAGGTTTTCCTGAATGGCCCCAACTCTGAAGTGGGGACTCTAAGCAGGAAGACGCGTGTGAGCCGAGAAGCCTCTGAGACTGTGCTGCAGTTTCGAGGGACCCCAGAGCCGGGCTGAGGAGACAGAGAGTGTGGGGTAAAGGGGGGTGGGAGAAAGTGGATAGAGGGGTGCAGGAAGATGGAAGCAGCGGGGGGGGGGGGCGCCACGAATGCTGTGCCAAGAATGGGCAGGTCAGTGGCGTGGGCTTGGGAGGGAAGGCATGGGAACAGGCTGCAGCCAGTGTCCCCAGCTGGGGACAGCACCCCGCTTCATCCTGTAGGAGGAAAGGAGTTCTGGTGCCGGGGCATCCAGGAGAGGCCCCCAGAACATAGTTTCCACATCGCTGGTCCTAGGCCTTGTTCTCCCTGGGAGGCGGCCTGAGGGCGGGAGTGGGTCATTTTCTTGTTTTCTCCTCTCTCTGCTGTCACTTTCCACCCCCCTGTCTGATAAATGGCACAGACTGAGTCACAACTAATGGCTTTCCACGGAGCCCTTGGAACTAATGAAGCTGCTAACGAGTGACTGTGTAAACGTGTTGCTGCTCCTTCACCATCTGCCCCTCCCACTTCCCCGCCCCGCACAGGAGTTGGTGAGAATTGTGGACAGAGATGGGGAGAGGCAGGTGGCAGAGACGTGAGAGAGGAGGAGAAGGGACATGTAGGGGATGGGGTGGGGTGGAGTGAGGGTCCCCTTCTGTGCCAGGCACTGGAGCACAAAGATAGGAAGCCCTCAGCCTTGTCCTTGAGGGGACGACAGTTTGGTAGGGAAGGGAGATACATGCAGATACATCCACTGTTTTAGTTGTCAAAAGAAGCCTGTGACATGTGCTTTATTATTCCCTTTTTATAGTGAGGCTCAGAGAGGTCAGGCAACTTTCCCAAAGTCACCCAGCTGAGAAATGCAAGTAGAATTCAATCCCAGAACAGTCTGACTCCAGAATTTATACCCTTTCTACCGCTCCTGGGTTTGTGAGTATGTGGAAAGGAAAGACATGCTGACAGACAACTGAGAACAGATTACTCTCGGGTGATCTGATTTTCCCTGTTGATGGAATTATTTGGTCGGGGGTGGGGGTGCCACGAGCTTCTTGTGTCTGGACTTCAGCAAGGCACTCAGCAAAATCTCTCCTGACATGCTATGGACACAAGGGTGATGTGTGGGCAAAATGGCTCAAGGGCTGGAAGGATTTCTAATTAGAGGAGGTGCTGGTTCTAGAGACAATTATGGCTGAGCCCGGTGGTAGGTGGTGGCGGTGCACCACAGGGCTCTGTCCTTGGTCCTGCTCTAACATTTTTTTTCCCCCTTCCCGATATTTATTTTTAATTATCCAAGCAATATATGCCTGCTGTAGAAAAATATAAACCATGGGTAAGCAAAAAGAAGGAAAAATCATCCTAAATCTCACCAACACCACTCGCTCAACAGTCTTTTTCAACTTGCTATAACTTGGAACATTTTCGTAATGAAATGTTGGGGCTAAAAATCCCGCAATGAAAGGCAACCCACCGTTCACAGGTGTATCCTGCCAATGCTTTTATTGCAAACAATAGCAATAAAATGTAGTGTGTTATTGGGCATTTACAATGAGCTGGTAACAGTCCTGAGCATCTGACAGGCATTATTTCATTACATCCTTCTGACCTTTTACACTTTTACAACCTACTTTTCATGGATGACAAAACCGAGGCACAGAGATAAAACAACTTGCTCAGGTCACAGAGACCCGGTGAGCCACTGAAGCAGGGTTTGAACCAAATTTTGTTTGACTCTGGAGCTGGGCTCTGAGGCACTACGGGGTGCCTCCTTCCAAAGGTGCCCGCATGTAGGCCTGGACCCGCCCCCCACTGCCGGCCCCTTCCACCTCCTGCCCCGTAGTGGGGGGCTGTTAGTGCAGGATGATTGCAAACCTCCATGCTGTTTCTCTTCTGATTGTACAGCATCTGGAAACATCACCTGGGATGTGATCCATGGAAGGCACAAACCCCAGTAAACCAAGAGACTCTCCTGGTCTCTCAGTAGGCACCGATGGGCATTTATCAGGGGTTTCTTATACAGGCAGAGTGCCTCACCTAAGAAGCCAGGAATTTATTTATCCTTAAGTAACAAGCACCTATTGAAAGCTTATTGTTTTCCAGTCAGTGTTCTAAGCACTTTAGAAACAACTTTTTTTTTTTTTGAGACAGGGTCTCACTCTGTCACTCCAGCTAGAGTGCAGTGGCGTCATCACAGCTCACTGCAACCTCAAACTCCTGGGCCCAAGCGATCCTCTTGCCTCAGCCTCCCGAGTAGCTGGGACTACAGGCACATGCCACCATGCCCAGATAATTCTCTATTTTTTTGTAGAGATGGGGTCTTGCTTTTGCTCAGGCTGGTCTCGAACTCCTGACCTCAAGCAATCCTCCCTCCTTGGCCTCCCAGAGTGCTAGGATTATAGGCGTGAGCCACCGTGTTCAGCCTAAATAATTAAATGTGATTTTTTAAAGTAACATAGAACAAAATTGACTCTTTCGTGAGTGTACAGTTCTATGATTTTTAACACATGTAGTATAGATTCCTGTAACCACCACCATAATCAGGATGCAGAGTAATTACATCACTCCAGAGGACTTCCTAGTGCTGAACCTGTATAGTCATGCCTCTAACCCCTAATCTTTGGCAACCACCAATCTGTTCTCCATCACTATGGTTTTATCTTTTTAAGAATGTCATATAAATGAAATTATACAGTGTGTACCTTTTTGAGACAGGCTTTGTTTACTTCTAATGCCTTTGAGATGAATCCAATTTGTTCTGTGTATTAATAGTTCATTCCTTTTTATTACTGAGTAGTAAATATCCTAATGTATAAATGTACACACCAAAGTTTGTTTATTCAGTCACCCATTGAAAGACATTAGGGTTGTTTCTGGTTTGGGGAAATTATGAATAGAGCTGTGCAGGTTTTTGTGTGGACATATTCATCTCTCCAGGATAAATACCCTGAGTGGGATTTCTGGGTCATGTGTAAGTATATGTTTAAGTTTAGAAGAAAGTGCCAAAATGTTTTCCAGCATAGCTATACCATTTTGCATTTTCACCATCAATAAACAAGAGTTCCAATTGCTCTGCATCCTTTCAGTACTTCTGATTGTCGATATTTTTAATATTGCCCCTTCTAATGTGTATGTAGCAGTATCTCATAATGGTTTTAATTTGCATTTTCCTAATGTCTAATGATGCTGAACATCTATTCATGTGCTTATTTGCTGTCTTTATATCCTCTTTGGTGAAGTGACTGATCTTTTTTTTAAGTAGTTTGTTGGTTTTCTTATTGTTGAGTTTCAAAATTCTTTATATATTCTGGATACAAGTCCCTTATTGGATATATGAGCTGCAGCTTTTTTCTTTCAGTCTGTAGCTGGTCTTTTCATTTTCCTAACTGTGTCTTTCACAGAGCAAAGGTTAATTATGATGAAGTTCAATTTATTAATTTTTTTATTTTATGGCTCATACTTTTGTTATCCTGTCTAAAAACTCTTTGCCTAACCTGAGATCATGAAGATTTTCCCCTACATTTTTCTAAAAGTTTTATTTGTTTATTTAGGAGACAGGGTCTCACTCTGTTGCCCAGGCTCGAGTACAGTGGCACAATCATAGCTCATTGCAGCCTCAAATTCCTGGATTCAAGCAATCCTCCCACCTCAGCCTCCCAAGTAGCTGGGACTATCGGCCCACGCCACTGTGCCTGGCTAATTTTTAAATTTTTTGTAAAGACGGGTTCTTGCTATGTTGCCCAGGCTGGTCTGGAACTACTCCTCAAGAGATCCTCCAGCCTCAGCCTCCCAAAGTGCTGGGATTACAGGGTGAGCCACCACGCCCAGCCCAAATGCCTTTTCTTTATCAATCAATATGATCATTTGACTTTCCTACTTAAGGCTGTTAATATGGTGGATTACAGTGGTTGTGTTTTGTGAAAGAGAAATATATGCCAAGCAACCCCCAAACACAGAAGGAGCTGAGAAACCAAAGAATGAGGCAGACAAATCCAGTTTGTCAGTAAGAGGTGGTTTATTGGGGGAACTCATGGACAGAAACATGGTCTTGGGTGGCAGAGAGACAGGTAGATCTCCATGCTGCTATACCCCAGACCCAGGGCTTAAATACTATGGGAAAAGGATATACGTGCTCCAGAAGGACAATTAAAGTCAACCCTTCCAGGAAAGACAAGAATGCTATTTACGTCATAGTAATTTGTGCGATAACATCAAGGTTGTTGTAACCTAAGGGCAGGATTCACAGTAAGTATGTGCTCTTACATAAGGAGCAGTAGATAAACTAGAAATCTCAGAGGCTTTCCTGGAACTGGGGTTAATTGGAAGTCAATTTGGCAGATTAGCAACCAAGATGGAGTTACTTTAGCCTCTGCAGATTGCCTTTTTTTTTTTTCTTTAGAGACGAGGTCTTGCTATGTTGCCTAGGCTAGCCTCGAACTGAACTCCTGGGCTCAAGTGATCCTCCTGCCTCAATGATTGCTTTTTGAATATCGAACCAGCCTTGCATTGTCAGGATAAATCCCACCTGATTGTAGCATATATTTCTTTTTATATATTCCTGGGTTCAATTTGCTAATACTTTGTTGAGGATTTTTACATCTAAGTTCATGAGAGATATTGGTCTGTAGTTTTATTTCCTTACAATATCTTTGTTTAGTTTTGGTCTCAGGGTAATTTTGGCCTCATAAAATGAGTTGGGAAGTATTTGCTCTCATTCTATTTTCTGGAAGAGATTGCGTAAAATCAGGGTTATTTCTTCTCTAGTTACCCGCTCCGCTGCACGCTTCCTGTGACTGTGCCCTTGTTCAGGGCCAAGTGGAAGGAGGACAGAGGGAGAAAAAACGCAACAGGGCTTCACGCCACCCTCTTGGGACCACAACCCTTTTGATCGGAGGGGGAAGATTCCCCTTCCTCAGAGTTTTGGGTACCTGTGGGCCCCTGTAGCCGCTGATGCTACTGTCACCACTGTCCCTAACATGGAATTGTCTGGGCACTGTGGCACAAGAGAATGCAGGAAAAAAAATGGAGGCTGGGAGCGGTGGCTCACGCCTGTAATCCCAGCACATTGGGAGGCCAAGGTGGGAGGATTGTTTAAGGCCAGGAGTTCGAGACCAGCCTGAGCAACATAGCAAGATCCCGTATCTACAAAAAAAAAATTAGCCAGGCATGGTGGTGTGTACTGGTAGTGTCAGCTATTCAGGAGGCTAAGGTAGAGAATTGCTTGAGCCCAGGAGTTTCGAGGCTGCAGTGAGCTATGATCACACCACTGCCCTCCAGCCTGGGTGACAGAGTGAGACCGTTGTCTCTTGGGAAAAAAAAATAGTGTTTCCTTTACTCTGTCTGAGTATTTCCACTCCTCGAGGCAGAAGTAGAGTCTCTCCTGTAGATCTTTCTCTTTGCCCTGGTACCCGTTCTGGATTTTGGGCTGGCTTGTGTCCAGGCTGGGGAAAACCAGAGGAAAAATGAGAAACTCACTGCCAGTTCAGTGGTTCTTCGAATCCTGGCTTTCCTCCCCAGTTTGCCGCTGCTATTTACTTTCACACTGCTCAGATGGCTGCCCCGGGCATTTCTGTCCAAGAGTTACAACAGCATTCAGTAGGAGAGGCAAGGTGAAGGGTGCTTACTCTGTCTTAATTGGAACCTAATAGCTTTTTAAATTGTCACAACCTTATGAAGTAGGTACTATTGTTATTTACATTTGACAAATGACAAAACCAAGACACATAGAGGTTAAGTAATTTGCTGGAGATCATACAGCTATTAAGTGGCTAACCCAGTCACCCTAGCCCCAGAGTTTGTGGTCTGAGCCACTAGTTCTGCACCTTCAAAGGGAGTTGAACACTACAGCTCTGTGGGGTGAGGTATGGGGCTCCTTTGTTGTGGGCAGGGCCTGATATCTCATACCTTTTAGCCTGCAGGATGGGTGAAGGGAGAGTGCATAGTGTTTAGGGAATTGCTTTCTTCCTTGACAAAGATCAGGACTGCAGTAGCATAGGAATAGACTTTTGTCTTCAAGACATGTGTGCATGTGTGTGCATGTGTGCATGTGTATACACACGCTTGTATATGTGGCTGCATGTAAACCACACAGCCACAGAAAGTGAGGACGTTCAGCAAGTATTACCTGAACCCCCACCACATGCCAGACATGGTTCTAGGCACTGGAGATACATCAGTGAAGAAAACAGACAAAAACCTCTGCCCTCATGGAGCCTACGTTCTGGAAGACAAACAATAAATACATAAATCAGTTAATTACATAGAATGATGGAAAGTGGTAAGTGCTGGGGAAAAAATAGGACAGATAAGGCAGCTTGGGAGTTGGGCAAAGGATTGGGTATATATTTACTTCTTGTATGTCAATTTCATCTTCTGGAAAACAGGGGGCTAATGAGGGTACATTGTGTGTTTGTTGTGAGGATTAAGGTAACATGTGTGATGAACCTGACACAGTGTAAGTATTTGAGAAATGTTGATTCATTATTTTTGCTATTTAGGCTACATGGGCTTTAAGTTGACGGAGGGACAGCCAAGTGGACATGTCTAGCGACAGTGGATTATGTGGATCAGGAACTCCACAGAGGAGCAAGTGACAGAGGTTTTGGGGTCATTAGCATAGGAGGTGGTTAAAATCTTGGGGGTACATGATAACCCCATGGGGGAAAACAGAAATGAGAAGAGAGCTGGGGTCCTAATCTTGGGGAGCACCAATGTCAAAGGGGCAAAAAAGGGAAAAATCAGGACAGAATAATTTTATTTGTTTGGGGTTTTTTTTGATGAATACTTTTGTTTAAAACTTTTTATTGTACTCTTTGACCTACATCTTCCCATTCCTGCCCCAATCTGTCCCTGGTGACCGCTGTTCTACTCTGTTTCTATATATTCAACTTTTTAAAAAATCCATGTATATGTGAGGTCTTGCAGTGTTTTTCCCTCCGTGTCTGGCTTACTTCATTCAGCATAACGGCCTCCAGGTTCATCCATGGGAATGCGACTAGACAGCTCATGTACGGCATGAGAAATTTGTTAAGAGAGTAGACTTTAGGAGCTCTTACCACACGCACACACACACACACACAACTTTGTGAGGTGATGGATATGTTCATTTGTTTGACTGTAGTAATCATTCCTCTGTGCACATGTATATCAAAACATCAAGTTGTATACTTTAAATATATATAATAAAAACAAAACAACAAAAAACCCTCATTTTTATTGTAAAACAAAACACTGCTATAGAAAACTGGACAACACAAATGTGAGCTTGATGAGTTACAAGAGGAGCATCCCAGTAACCACCTCCAGGTCAAGAAATAGAAGTTTGCCAGGCTGTCCCTAACCAGAAGTCCCTCTGTGCCCCATGTCAACCATGGCCCCCTTCTTGCTCCAAAAGTGACTACTATCCTGACTTTTACAGAAGTTACTCCTTGTTTCTCTATGGTTTATTCACCCATGTGCACCTCTGTACACTATAGCTTAGTCTTGCCTATTTTTAAAAAGCTGATACTTTCTTCTTCTTTTTTTTTTTTGAGGCAGAGTCTCGCTCTGTCACCCCGGGTAGAGTGCAGTGGCATCATCATAGCTCACTGTAACCTCAAACTCCTGGGCTCGAGCCATCCTCCTGCCTCAGCCTCCTGAGTAGCTGGGACTACAGGCGCGATGCCCAGCTAATTTTTCTATTTTTAGTAAAGACCAGGGCTTCACTCTTGCTCAGGCTGGTCTTGAACTGTTGACATCAAGCAATCCTCCCACCTCGGCCTCCCAGAGTGCTAGGATTCCAGACTTGAGCAACGGAGCCTGGCCTAAAATTTTTTTTTTGTACTTTTTCTGGTTATCCTATCTATATTGTTAGAGCGTATAGTCATTACATGATACACTCTCTTCCTTTTAATCCTCATTTAGTATTAGTTCTACAAAACTATACTTCATGCTCATCACCAGTCCTTAAGTCAATGTTTTTCTACTCATTTTGGTTGTCTGAATTTCATTCTCTAGTAGTCCAGTAATTTTACTAGAAAATGTCTTTTTTTTTTTGACAATCCACTGGCTTTTAGTATATTCACAAACTCATACAACCATTACCATTGTCTAATTCCAAAACATTTTCATCATAGGATAGATATGTCTTGATGTTGATCTTTCTGTGTTGATAGTCTCAGGAACAGTAGATGCTCTTTTCATATGTAGTTTTAAAACTTTTTTATTTTAGGAAAATGTTCTTGAACTATAGTTCATGGTATTTGTTCTCTTTCCTTGTTTCAGTGTTCTTGTTTAGGAGCTCCTATTATCTATGCATTGGCTCTTCTGTGCCTATTTTCAATATTTGTCACTTTTGGCTGGGGTGGTGGCTCACATCTGTAATCCCAGTGCTTTGGGAGGCCAAGGCAGGAGGATCGCTTGAGGCCAGGAGTTTGAGACCAGCCTGGGCAACATAGTGAGACCCTGTCTCTACAAAAAGTAATAATAAAAAAATGAGCTGGGTGTGGTGGTGGGTGCCTGCATTCCCAGCTACTCAGGAGGCTGAGACGGGATGATCACTTGAGCCCAGGAGTTCGAGGTTACAGTGAACTATGAACATGCTACTGCATTCCAGCCTGGGTGACCCTGCCTTAAAAAAGAAAAAAGTTCAGGAAAATATAGTTTCACTTAAAAATTAGCAACATAAAGTATTAAGATCAAATCCCACACACAACTATTATTAGAAAAAAGAATAAGGAGCAGTAACACAGCCCTACAGATAATGAAAACATGCAGCCCTGCTCAAAATAATCCAAACTGTAGTGCACTATTTCAAAATGAGATAAAAGACTTAAGAAAGTCATACAAATTTGATAAATCAGAGTTAGAATGAGGTGACAGAACTCAAGAAAGATTAGAAATAAAAGAAAAATCATTTAGAAATAAAGACTACCCTAGAAAGAACAAAATAGTGAATAAATGTAACAAAAAAATGCCTTAAGAGAAATAGACGATGAAAGGGGGGCACTTTTTAAAATAAAAAAGAAGTGAAGAAAGGGATAAAAAGTATTTGAGGGAAAGTGACAAATATTATTTTTTAACTTTATTTATTTTTTTTAGAGATAGGGTGTTGCTGTGTTGCCCAGGCTGGAGTGCGGTGGTGCCATCGTAGCTCACTGCAGCCTCGAACTCCTGGCCTCAAGCGATCCTCCTGCTTCGGCCTCCAAGCAGCTGGGACTACAGGCCTGCGCCACTGCACCTGGACTTATAACCTGACCTTTAAAAGACAGCCACCCGACCCCATGCACTATCTGCCAGCTTGGATCCTTACATGAGAGAGAAATAAACATCTATGGTATTTAATCCACTGTTATTTGGTCTCTGTTAAGGCAGCTGTACCAATATCTTTACTAATACACTCACTTGTTGAATGATTGATTCAACAACCTTTTCCTAGGAGCCCACAACATGCCAGCACCACATGAATACCAGGAGTCACAAAGACACAAGTCCACAATGGCCTGGTGAATCAGGGAGCTGACTGTCTGGCATAGGTTATGCCTGTTTCTTCAAAATCTGCACCTCTTTCAGGACTTGAGTTTCTGCACCAGCAGCACAGGCCTCTTGTGAGCCCCTGAGAAGGTTCAACACTTGTGTGGGGGGCTGTGCACAGAGCTCCCAGGGGCTGGAGCCCAGAGCCCCTCAAAGTATCTGATTCTAGGACTCACAACATACACCAGCATTTTATCTTTATTAATTTTTAAAAATTCTTTGTTAGTTATTAAAGTAATATATACACCCTATAAAAACATTCAAACTATATAGAAAATATAGAAGGTACTGGAGAAGCCCTTGTTTTGACATAAACTGGTCTGGGTCATTGACCAGTCTTTTGAAAAAGTCAGATAAATTGGGCAATCATAAAAATAGGCACATATAGGTCATAGTCATTTTGTTTTGACTTTAAACACATAAATGCACATTCAGGCACTAATCTTTCTTTGGTCTCCTGACTCGAGTTTCCCTTCGGCTTTCTTGCCTAAATCATAACCATAATCCCACAATTCATCACATGCTATTTCCAGTTTCTTTAAACTTAAAGACACTTGTGAAGCAATCTAATGCAGAATCCTTCTAGATTTTTAGGATTTTCCCTGAATATTTTATAGTTATCTTTCACATCTAACTTAACCTTTCAGCAGATCTCTTTGTTTAGTCTTTCCAAAGCATTCAACTTAGTATTCAATGGAACAACTCTTTATGCACTCATATTTAATCATTTTATGTAACGTTTAATTGAATTATACAGTTACAATGACAAATACACTTGGCATAAACAAGCTAGGGAACACACCCACCTGACTTTTGGTAAACAGACAACTCAAGCCAGAGGTAGCTGAAGTACTTGCTTTTCTAGACCAGGGGTCAGGAAACTATGGCCCCATGGGCCTGTTTTCATAGGTCTTGTGAGTTAAGAATGGCTTTTAAAGTGGTTGAATTTTTAAGCAATTGAAAAAAATTTTAAAAAAGAATAATATGACATGACAATTATATGAAACTCAAACTTTTAATATCCATAAAGAAAGTTTTATTGAAGTGCAGCCACACCCATTTGTTTTTTTGTGTGTATTCAGTGGCTGCCTTCAAGCTACAATGGCCGAGTCATGTGATTTCGACAGAGATTGTATGGCCCACAAGGCCTAAAGTATTTATTATCTGGTCCTTTACAGAAGGAGTCTGCTGACCCCGGTTCTAGAGAGAAGTCTGAGCCTTGAGCATGCACTGTGTCACAGGTATCTGTCACTGTGTTTTACAGAAGCTTCATATAAGGGAGTGGGTCTCCTAGGAGAACTCCTACCATAAAAAGTGAAAACTGGCCAGGTGCTGTAGCTCACACCTATAATCCCAGCACTTTGGGAGGCTGAGGTGGAAGGACTGCTTGAGGCCAGGAGTTCAAGACCAGCCTGAGGAATACCCTGTATCTACAAAAAATTAAAAAACTAGCTGGGCGTGGTGGTGTGCACCTGTAGTCCCAGCCGCTCAGGAGGCTGAGGCAGGAGGATCCTTTGAGCCTAGGAATTCGAGGTTGCAGTGAAATATGATGAAGCCACTGCACTCTAGCCCAGGCAACAGTGCAAGACCCTGTCTCAAAAAAAAAAAAAAAAGAAAATCCTTCTTTCTTGGCATCACTGTCTCCCAACCCATCCCCAAGATATAACCAGAATCCACGGTGTGACACAGTTTGTACAACTTGCTTGCCACCTGCCCTCCATGGTGCTTTGCGTACAATGACAGATTATGAGAAATAGAGAATGCCCCTGCCTACTTGAATGTGGCTAATATCCCCCTGGAAGGATGTGGCTATTTTTCAGTGGTGTCAGCTGGTTATTCTTCATTCTGTGCACAGCCAGAAAAAGAGCATTTTTAAGTAAGAAGACATTTATGCTCATGCCAAAATGAATATGCTTGCATTTTTTGTAAGTACTGTCACAGTAGCCAATATTCTCCTGGGCTGTGGTTAGTAATAAAGGTACACAGAGAGCTTCACATGGACTGTCTAGTAAATGAGGAGAGTAGACAGAGCCACAACCTCACTGCCGTAGACACCCACTGACTTTATGTTCTCTCCTCCAGCCGATTGTTTCAACATGATGAAAACTAGATGTCAGTACTGTACGGACATAACTGGAAGTTGTTCTTGAGTTAAACACGTGTGGGACCTTTGCTGCTGTTAGGAGTGTGTGTGTGTGTGCACCACCATTACCTCTTGGATGGATTATTGCAATAGGCTCCTCACTGGCCTCCCAGCCACTGACCTTGACCCCCCACCCCCAGTCTGTTCTCAACACAGCAGCAGAGTGCTGTGCTGCTCTCCGAATGCAGCTCCCTCCTCCCCTCATCTCATTCCCAGCAAAGCCAGAGTCCTTACAGCAGCCTGTGAAGTGTCCCCTGCTGCGTCCCTGATCTCATAGCCTCCTAACTCTGCCAGTGCTCACTCCACTCCAGCCACACTGGCCTCCTTGCTAGTCCTCAAACTGCCCAGCACGCTCCCACCTCAGGGCTTTTGCACTTGCTGTGTTCCCTGCCTGGACCACTCTTCCCAAAGTAGCCTCATGGTTTGCTTCTTCACTTCTTTCAAATGCCACTTTATAGGTGAGCCCTTCCCTGACCACCCAACATATAATAAGCCCCCCACACCCCAACACTCTCTATTCCTCATGCCCTGATTTTTTTCCTATAGCACTTATCAGACGTACTCCATGCTCACTTGTTTACTTTCTATTTCCTGCCACTTGAATGTGACCTCCGCGAGGGCAAGGATTTTGCCTGTTTGTTCACTGCTCTGCCCCAGTGCCTAGATCAGTGCCTGGCATACAGTAGGGGCTTAACAAGTGCTTGATGAATGAGGATTGAATCATTCTTGCTGTATGACAACCTACTGTCTGCAGGACCCTGGGAATGAGGCTCTGCCTGAGGGTGGGAGGCAGTGGACCTGAGCTGCCCAGTGCACGATGTATCAAAGAGAGGCCTTGTGTGTGGGGAGTGGGTGTAGGTGGGCCTCACTGTACCCACTGTCCCTCAGAATTCTAAGGTACAGAACTCTAAGCCTCTGGGGATGAGTGGCATGCACTACCCTATCTCAGTGAGTGGCCGTTGAGCCCACTGGCAAGGGAAGTGGTCGGCCAGGGTCCAGGTCCATGGCCTCCCTGAGGGGGGTGGCCTTGCTAGGCACTCTGAGAATGGGGACCCTAGTGCTTCTGTCCCCCTACCCTTCAGAGATAAGATGGAGGCAGGTCCTCGTCTCAAGTCTACAATAACGATTGTTTCTGAAGTTTCTCCCCTCATAGATGTCAGCCCCCACCGCCTAGACATGTCTCATGGCAACTGAGTCATACGTCAATAATTATGGTGGGGGTGGGGGTGGGGGTAAGCCGAGCCCATTGATCGAGGGCTGCAACATCCTCCCCGCTAATCAACAAGTTAATAAACTCTTCCATGAGGAGGCGGTGATTAATGAACCAATCAGCTTGCCCTGTAATTGGAGACTGGAATTGGAGGGCAGGGGCGTGATGGATGGGGAGGGTTTGTGAGGATGTGCCAGGCTGGTTCCTGGTCCACACTGAGGGACCACCTCCGGCCCATTCGCTTCGGCTGTAAAGGTAAACGGGGAAGTGACTTCTTCAGGGGCTGTAGCCTGAGTCTGGGCTGCCCCCCATGCCTCCAGCTTCTGCACTGTTTCTCCTTTCCTCCCATCTGTCCCCAGACCCCATGATCCCCAAGGCATGAGGGGGTTCCAGGGACATCAGCTTCCCTGCGGGCATCTCACAGGCTCCTTCACCTCTCTCAGCCCAGGATCAATTTCCCCTATCACCACCCGGGCTAGTGCTGCAGGGTCACAAGAGCAAACACCCCCACTCTCTGAAATCCTTGCCTCCGTTAGCCTGCAGGGTCCTTGTCTAGGCCCTGACCCCTGGGATCACAGATGTCCTCACCAGTGCCCCCAACCTAGGGTGAGTGCCTGTCTTTTGTCTTTTCATGGAGGAGTGATATTCTTTTATTTCTGCTGTCACCCCTCCAAACTGGACACAGGCTTGTCTCTGTCTCTTTGTACCTGTGTTCTGGGAACTCCTAAGACTGGGGATCCCCAGGGATAGTGGAGTGCCTTCCCCTCGGGCTGGGCTCCCAGTGACACTGCTGTGCCCCTCGCCTCAGGATCTCCAAGGATATGGCCATGACTATCCTCTGGGACTGGGGTTCTTGGAGGACAGGGCTGTGCCTTGCCCCTCAGACAAGGGCTTCCTAAGAAGGATTTTTCTCCTCCCTCCAAGGGTGGGGCCCATGTCCCTGGTTTCCTCTTCCATCTCCATGCTCAGCAGGCTTCCTGGCGTTTCTTGGGATGTGGAGGCCCATGGGGCCTGACTGGCTGCTAAGGAGCCATTTCCGGAGAGTGCAGCTGATTGAACCCATAAAGAGGTGATTGACAGAGCCCTGGACTCTCCGTCTCAGGAGAGCTTTAAAAATAGCACCCACAGCCATCTGTCCTGAAGGCTGGAGGGGCTGGTTCAGGACCAGGGGCCTGGACAAGATGGTCCCTCCTGCCCCCCTGGGCTGATGGGACATCTCTGGCCAGGCCAGGGAGAGGGGGCTGGAAAGGACTTTATGGGGTGACCCCCAACAACGCTCTCTCTTCCTAGTGGGGGAGATGTGTCTGAGGGGCTTGGCAGTCTGGAGGCCCTTCCCCCACCCTGGCCTCTCAGAGGGGCTGGTGGGCCCCAGGCTCAGCCTCCTGTTCCCTGCCCCCAAGCCTGACTCCTGAGCTCCATGGTCATTGTGGTGCTGAGCCTTTCTGCCCTCAGGATTGAGCAGGCCACTTCCTGGGGTCTGCCCCACCCTCTTTTTCCTGTTTGAACCAGGGGTGACCTTGGGTGCTCTGGCACCTCTCAGAGCTTCAATTTCCTCATCTGGAAAATGGGCAAAAACTCAGTTCATTGCAGTTACGCCTGAGATTATGCACTACCCAGTGCACGGTAGGCGCTTAATAAACATTAGCCTTTTCCTCTTTCCTTCAAAGGCTCTGGGGTGAGGATCTTGGCCCCATAGCCCAGTGGCACGTGCTTGGGCAGCCTTGGCATCACTCAGCCCCAGAAGACACCAGTGCCCTGACTGACCTCTGGATGGGGGTGGGGGCACTCTGCCTTGGGAGGGGGCTCTGTGCCAGGCCTGGCTGGACAGAGGTCTGTATGTGCCAGGCTGGATGCACCGGTGGCCAACTCAGCTGCTTCTGGGGAGGGCACTGGCTTCTGTCTCCTCTTGACTCTAATGGACAGAGGACATAATGAGTGTGCAGAGAGGCCCTACCCCAGGACACCATAAACTGAAGGCCGGGAGCCAAGGTCATATGCTCCCATCTCTGCCTCCAGTAGAAAGACTTTCCCCCACAGGTCCTGTCTCTCCTCAGCCCTTCTTTGAGGTGTTACCACACAGAGGCTGAAAAGGATCGCTTCTTGGAAAGAGGGGCCACAGGTCCCACGCTTCCCCCTTCCACCCCCGACTCCCATTCATGGACAGGCTAGGAAAATGGAATCTCAGCTCTGGTCCTAGGGGGTGCCCCAGGAGTCTAGATCTAAATGCTTCATTTCTTCAGGAAGCTAGACCCGCCACTGGGGGGCTGTGGGGTGAACACGGGGTTCAGGCTAGGCACCCCATCCAATGGGACCCTGAATCTGAGCATGGCAGCTGCCCCCTCAGCCACTACCAGACATGACGCAGGCACTGGCTGGGTGTAAGCTCAGCGATCTGGCGGGGGCGGAGGGAGGGAGGAGGAAGGGCCCTCCTCCTCCTCCTGGCTCCCCCTCCCCTGGGACTCCCTCTCCCTTTCCAGCCCGGGATATAAGCCCGCAGGGAAAGCTCTGAGCAGAGGAGGCCCTAGCCTGACCTGCAGCAGTCCAGCCCTTGGGACCCCCCTCACCTTCCACCTTCTGCTCAGCCTTCCACCTTCTGCTCATCTCGCTTCGGGAGCTATTGCTGTGAGTGGCTGGGGGCTCAGGAATGGTCTGGTACCGGGGAACCTAGGCTGTTTTGTGGGGGAACTGAGGCTGGGATGGTGGAAGCTGGGGCCGAGTAGCGGGAAGCTGCATTGGAAGGGAGCCAGCAGAGGTGCGAAGGAGAGGCTTGGGAACCCCGCTGCCAGCATAGCCCTCTTCCTCCATCTACCTCTCTGGGCAGCAGTGTGGGAGGGGATGGGGGTAGGGAGGCAGGGAGTGCTTATGCCCCTCTGACAGATGAGGAGACTGAGGGTACAGACAGCGCGGTGCTCGAGAATACATAGCAAGTTGGTGGCTGAGCCTTGGTCCCAACACCAGCCCCAGACAGGATGCTGGAGCCTGGGCCAGACGGCAGCCGCAGCCTCCCGCCATTGAGAGTCGAGGCTCAGCATGATCTGTGCTCCAATGTCCCCTTCCCAGATGGTGACAGTGCGTAGGCCGTGGCCTGCCATGGCCACAGCGCTTCTGGCCCTGCTCGCCTGCCTGGGGGCGCTGGTCGACGCCTATCCCATCAAACCCGAAGCTCCTGGCGAAGACGCCTCCCCGGAGGAGCTGAATCGCTACTACACCTCTCTGCGCCACTACCTCAACCTGGTCACCCGGCAGCGGTGAGCGCATGCGCGGGGCGGGACGAGCAGGGCCTGTGGGGCTCGCGCCCTCCGCCCGGCTCCGCTTAGGGGCGTGATCAGACATGACCACGCCCCCATATGGCCCCGCCCCCAGGTATGGGAAACGCGACAGCCCGGACGCTCTCCTCTCCAAAATGCTCTTCCCCGACGGCGAGGACCGCCCCGTCAGGTCGCGGTAACAGCGCCCGCCTCACCACACGCCCTGCCTCCTGGAGCGCGGCCTGGTCCTGCCGCCCCACGGAAGCCCCACCCTGGCACCCTCGCTCACGACTT
The DNA here is from genome assembly GCA_023783475.1 of Daubentonia madagascariensis. Taxonomy (NCBI): domain Eukaryota; kingdom Metazoa; phylum Chordata; class Mammalia; order Primates; family Daubentoniidae; genus Daubentonia; species Daubentonia madagascariensis. Next base: position 19,181,940 of record JAKFHU010000487.1, read on the forward strand.
CTCCCGGTCTCGCCTCCCCAGATCCAGTTCCTTCCCTTTCTCTCCTGCAGGTCAGAGGGCGCCGACCTGTGGTGAGGACCCCCGAGGCCTCCTGGGAGATATGCTAACTACAACGGCCTAATTTGCATATTTGCTCCCGACCCGGGAACCTGGGTTTCCCTCCCTGCCCGGGACATCTGGGGCGGGGCGGGGTGGGGCCCTCCGCCCGTTTCTCGGGGCCCCGCCCCCTGGGCTGCAGGGCTGTGTGTGGTCATTCCCTGGTCCCAAAATAAAGAGCAAATTTCACAGAAACGGAGCGTGTCCTTGTATTTCCTTTCCTTTCTCCTTCGTGGAGGTGGCATCCGGTGGGAGTGGAGGGTGGAGGTGCGAAGGCTGGAGGAGAGAAGACTCAGACGCGGACAAAAGGCGCCCCAGGACAAGGCTGGGAGGGGTGGGGCCTCCCTCTGCTGGGAGCTGAGAGTAGGCGCTACCGCGCAGCCTGGGGCTGGACAGCGCCCAGACTGGGGGCCTCGGTGGGACGTACTCTAGCGGGGGGCTGGATGGGAGTTCTTGAAAGAGGGGCAGGGAGGAGCAGGAAAAAGAGTAGCTGGAAGAAGGGGAGGTGGAAGGGAGCGTGCTAGGCAGCCCAGGACGGTAGATGCAGACCGCACTGCCCTTCCCCACCCCGCAAAGCTGAAGACAGTTAGGGGGATGGGCCAACTACCAACACCCTAGGGCGGCCCCCCAGGAGCTGTATTACTAGCGCCCAGGGCTGTCGTGGCTGGAGGCAGAGTGGGATCCGAGATGCGCCTGTGCAGGAAGAGCCCTTTGGGGGCGAGGTGGGTGGGTGTGCGGTGGCGGGGGAAGCAGGCCGTTCCTACTGTCCCCCATTCCCTGAGTAGAGGAGCAGGGGAGTGTGGGGGCTGTCCTTTCCTCCAGCAACCGCCCTTTCCCATCTTGCTGAATTCACACTCAGTGGATGAGTCACTAAATGTGCCTTCCTAATGACAAGGCCATAGAGACACCCTCTTATGTTCCCCCTCCCCTGGACTAGACACTGAAGTCTAAAGGCACTGTGTGTGTTTAAACTGGAGTCCAACTGCAATCCCTCACCACTCTGCACCTATCGCAGAGCCTGCCTGCAGGCTGCTCGCCGGACACCCTTCCTTCCCAGCCCCTTCCCTCCAGAAGTCTGTCTCCATTGCCCCAATCTGTACTCTTCCTCCCCTCTCTGGCTGCCCAGCTCTCATGGCCCCTGCTCTGTTCACTAAGAGTTCTGTCTCTGTGTCCTGTGTTCCTTCTGGGTCTGGGGACCCCCTGAAGGAAGGACCTGTGTCTCCCCCCTTACACACAGCCTCCTCTGTGTCTGGGGGCTCACTCCTGGGCCTCCAGCTCAGTGGGACCTGCCCATGTCTGAGTCAGGGGGCTGGGAGAAGAGGGGAGAATCAGGCTGAGGCCAAAGCCCCAGACCCAGAGAGGGTAAGACGGGCAGGAGGGCATGGGCCACGCAGGACTATTTGCAGTTAGGCGGCTCTGGGAGGAGAGAAGTCCCTGAAGCTGGCTCTGCCATAGCTGCAGGGGAGGCCCCTGCTTGGACACAACCTGCCCCAGGGGGCCATGGGGTTCTGACCCCCACCTGTACTGCCCTCCAGCCTCCCTGGAGGTAGGGCCGGAAGGGTGAGGCAGAGGAGGCAGGCCCAGGGCCTGGTATAGGTCACGAGCTATGTGGATTGTGATGCTCTGTGCCCTTGCCCTGCCATTCTCCCTGCCTGTAGAGCCCTTTCCCTCTCTTCAGCCGGGAAAACACCTTCAGGGTAGTGGTCACCTCCTCCCAGGAGCCTTTCCTGATTTCCTGGGGATGGAGTTAGTTTCTTTGGCTCCCTCTCCCCGCTCATTCTCTAAGAGTCACTTCCCACCGCACTTTCCTCCTTTCTTCTCTCCTGCACCAGAACGAGTAAGATGGGAGCACACAGCGGCTGCCTGGTGCTTTGGTTCACTGTGTGGTTGGGGAGTGGGAGGCTGCGTCTGTGTTGGTGTCCACAGTCCTCTGTCTGTTGGTTGGTTTGGGACAGCTGTGGTCAGTTTGAGGCTGATAGAAGAGAGACCTGGTATGAATTATGCATAGCCAGAGACAATTTCTGCCCAGCGGGACATATCTGGTTGACAATCAGTGGCATGGGTTCACCTCATGTCCACTTTGAGGACTGTTGAACAGGTGGTTAATCCATTGCTTATCAGACTCAACCGATGTTTAAGCCAGAGGGAACCTTGCATATAATAATGACAATGGCGACGCTACCTTTTTTAAAAAGCACTTATTGAGGCCAGGCGCAGTGGCTCACGCCTGTAATCCTAGCTAGCACTCTGGGAGGCTGAGGCAGGAGGATAGCTTGAGCTCAGGAGTTCAAGACCTGCCTGAGCCAGAGTGAGGCCCTGTCTCTACAAAAAATAGAAAAATTAGCTGGATGTGGTGGTGAACGCCTATAGTCCCAACTACTTGGGAGGCTGAGGCAAGAGGATCACTTGAGCCCATGAGTTTGAGGCTGCAGTGAGCTACAATGACGCCACGGCACTCTACCCAGGGCCACAGAGTGAGGCTTTGTCTCCAAAAAAAAAAAAAAAATTAATTAATTAATTAATTAATTAAAATAAATAAATAAAAGCACTTATTTATATGCTAGATACTGAGCTATGTGTTTTATACACATCATATTGCTAAGATATCGATTTGGCTTTTAAAAAAACAAGCAGGTGGAATTAACAGTCACTTAAACAAGATATGAGTTTATTTCTCTCTTACATAAAGTGTGAGTGGCATCTGGGGAGCTGGCAGCTTTGTTCCATGGGGGCATCCAAGGACCCAGGCTCCTATTTTGTGGCTTTGCCATGCTCTTGTCTACCTCATCTACAGAACTGGAGATGGCCCACTGTCACCACATCTGTGTGTTCCAGCCAGTGGCCAGGGAGGGAAGGGAAAGGGCAGGCGTTCTGCTTACTATGTTATGTAACAAGTTACCCTAACACTTAGCAGCTCCAAACAGCCATTGTATTTCAGTGGTGATTTTGTGGGTCAGGGCTGGGAAGGGCCTGCTTAGGCAGTTCTTACTGGGAGTCTCACATGCGGTTACAACTGGAGATTGGCTGGGGCTGCAGCCAGCTTCACAGGGCTGATGCCCAAGAAGGCTCACTCCCATGTCTGGTAGTGGCACTGGTTGTTGACCATTGTACCTACACATGGCCTCTCCAGCATGATGTTCTTGGGGTGGTTGGACTTATATGTTAGCTGGCTCCCCCCAGAGTGAGTATTCCAAGAAAACCAGGTGGAGGTTGCATTGCTGTTAGTTTTCTCGGGCTACCATGACAAAATACTTCAAACTGTGTGGTTTAAATGACAGTTCTGGAGGCTGGAAATCTGAAATCAAGGTGTCTGCAGGGTTGATTCCTTCTGAGGGGTGTGAGTGAGGGATCTGTTCCAGGCCTCCCTCCTTGACTTGAAGATGAGTGTATGAGCTGTGTCTCTTTGCATCGTTTTCCCTCTATGCATGTCTGTTTCTTTGTCCAAATTTCCCCTTTATATAAGGACACCAGTTATATTGGATTAGGGGCACACCATATTCTAGTATGACCTCATCTTAACTAATTACATGTGCAATTACACTATTGCCAAATAATCACGTTCTCTGGTACTGGGGGTTAGAACTTCAACATATGAATTGAGCACATAACAATTGCTTTTTATGACCTGGCCTCAGAGTTCACATGGCATCGTCCAACGTACTCTATGGGTCAAAGCAGTCACAAATCCACCCGCATTCAAGAAGAGGGGACACAGACCCCACTGTAGAACTACACATGGGATAGGAGGTATTTTTGTGGTCATCTTTGGAAAATATAACCCGCCACAGGAGGGCATATCCATTCCTAAAAGCAGAATGGCACATCCCTTTAACTCTTATCCCATTGGTTAAAGCTTAGTCACCTGGCCCCACCTAGCTGCGAGTGGCCTTGTGCCCATCTCAAGTTCTTTGATGATGGAAGGAGAGAGTGGATATTTGGGCTACTAGCATTATTTGCTGCTAACATGATCTCATTCGAACATCATCTAGAAATCATTTGGTCCCATCTCTTCATTGAACAGAGGGGAATCCCAAGGCCCAGAGAAGGGGGGAATATTGCAGGTGGCCACATAGTTGGGGACAGAGGGTAAGAGAGGTCACCCCGTGACAGTTCTGATTTCACTAAATACTAAGTCTAAACTCCTCTGCCACAAACCCAAGGCTCTTCATAACTTAGCCCTTTGTCCTCTGGTGGCATTTCCTACGATTCCTCAGTGTGCATTCCTAACCTGTGCAGCCTCACCGCCACAGCCCTGCTTCTGTGAGATAGCATCCCCCGGCCGTCAAGCCCAGCTCAAGCCTCATTTCCTCCAGGACTTTCTTGCCCTGCCCTGAGTTTATCCGTAGCCTGAATCTGAGCTGTCACACAGGTCTAGCCAACACCATGAGCCCCCCATCAAGGGCTGGGACCCCACAGTTGGTGCATGGCCTCAGAGACAGAAGACCCCGATTTGAGTCCTGTCTCTGCCATTAATCAGCTGTGACTTTGACCTAGTCATTTCATTTCACTGAGTTTGTTTCTGCACTGGTTAAACAGGGATACCTATATCTTAAATAATAAGAATAGTTAACTGCTTTAAGACTTAGAGAGACTATGCAAGTTGCAAAAGGTAACACAGCTAGTGAATGGCACAGCTAGTGAGTGGTAAAGCTGAGTCTCTGGGCCGGGTCAGCCTGACACAGCCTGGCACAAGTGTAACCTTTGTAAAACTAGAGTGCCACAGGGCTCAGGTTCCAAGTGGCATCGCATTCAAGAAAAAACAGCTCCACAACCAAAAGCAATTAAAAGGAATTCCACTTGTTACCCCCATTCCTCAAGGGACATCACATATCCAACCCAAGTCCAACAGCAATATTCATTAAAATCCCTTCCTCCCCTTCACTCTCCTGCTCAATTCTTACCCATCTCAGAGCTGCTCTGGAACCTCTCCCCTCCAACTACCCCAAGGGAAAAATTCTTCCCTCGCCATCCCAGCACCTTTGGTTTTCTTTCCTCCCTGTTCAGCCACTGCAACACTTAATTATGTAGATTGATTTAGTCTCTATCTCAGCAAGAAAGAAGCCTTCCTCTTCAGGAAAAATTTGGAGTGGCAATTATAGGATTTGCTTTTGCAGGCACTGGTGGCAAGAAGGGAGAAATATTGAATACTCTTATGCCTTTAGGAGGCCCTGGAGGCAGATGAGCCCCCAGGCTGGAGGGAAGTAGAGGCAGGCCCAGGCTCCAAATGAGTAGCCTAAACCCCCAATTGGGCCTGAGTTGGCACTGAGCGGATGGGACAAAGGGGCTCAAGGTGTATGTGGGGGTATCATAGCTATCTGCAGCCCAAGAGAATAGGTCCTGGCATCTAGGAGCAAACACCTCCCAGTCTAGCCTCTGCTGCTGCCACCCAATTTGGGAATAAGATATTGGCCTAAGAATTGGGCCAGGTTCTGGCCAACAGAGGTGGCCTGGAAACAGGGATAAAGTGTAGGACCTGGAACCATATGGACCTGGGTTTAATCCTGGCCCCCCCTGACTCACATGTGACCTTGGGCAACCTCAGCTACCTTGCTGGGCCCCAGTTTCCTCATCTGATACGTGGGAAAAGTGATTCCTGCTTCCGTCACAAGGTAGTGAAGGGATACTCATAAGATGACCTGTGAGGCAGGTTCTAAATTCCAGGGTGAGGCTGGGCTCAGTGGCTCACGCCTATGATCCCAGCACTTTGGGAGGCTGAGGCGGGAGGATCTCTTGAGGCCAGGAGTTTGAGACCAGCCTGGGCAACATAGTGAGACCCCATCTCTACAAAAAAATCTTTGAAATTATCCGGGTGTGGAGGCACACACCTGTAGTCCCAGCTACTCGGGAGGCTGAAAGGCTGAGGCAGGAGGATCACTTGAACCCAGGAGTTGGAAGCTGCAGTGAGCTGTGATGGGGCCACTGCACTCCAGCCTGGGCAACAGAGCGAGACCCTGTCTCTAAAAAATAAATAAAATAAAGTAAAATAAAATAAAATAAATAAAAATAACTCCACGGTGAGGGATGGCTGCTGGCCAGTCCTTCCGTTTCTTCAGTGTCCTCACTTTCCAAAACGGCCATGCACAGCCCTCACTTCCTCATCTCCTCCCACTCGGCCCCCAGGGGGCTGCCTGGTGTGAGGCCCGGGACAGAGGTGCCACAAATGACTGCTGATTGCCAATTAACTGAAAGCAGCAGGGATCGAGATTAGACTGGAAGGTGGGGATAGGGGACATGGTGCTGGCCAAACTCCCGTCCTTGCAGTCATGTATGTGGGGGCTCCATTCACCTGCCTTCATTCACCCTGTGACCCCAGGCATTTCTGGGGTGTTCCTTTCCCAGTCTCAGTATCAGTACACTCACTCCATCCCCAACACTGCGAGAGGCCATCCTCCCCGTCCCAGAGGGCATGGAGTTGGGTGGAGGGAGAGGGACCACTGTCATCTCCCTTCAGTGCATCTGTAGGTGAGTAATCAGTCAGTGCCTTCTCTAAGCAGGGCTCCGTGGCAGGCACTGTGGGGACACATGGAGATGAGTTAGAACCATCGCTCTCTTCTGGACATGGCCATGCAGTTTAGAAAGCAAATCCACTACCACTTCTTCCTTGATCGTCACCACACTCCTGAGAGGACCCAGGAGAGGAATCTGTTGTTTGCAAAGGAGAAAAATGAAAGCTATAGGTTCTGTTGGCGTTTGTGGAGTACCTGTTATTTCGTAGGCACTGACAAAGCTGGTTTACCTCTGCGACAGGACAGAACTATAAATGGCCAAGGCACCTGAGTTAATCCCCAGATCCACTACCTGTCTGGTGGGGCTGGGTCCTGATGTGGGTAGTAGCCAGAACAGGTCCTCCAGGCTGTGGTCTCGAGAGAGCCCAGACCCTTGGCGCTAGAGTTGGAGCCTGGCGCCTCCTGGTGGAGTACCGCAGCCTCTACAGCCAACCAGATGCCCGCCCGGGACCAGCCATTAATCAGTTCACTACTCTAGTTTTGCAAAATGGAAAACCTTGGCCCAGAAAAGGACCCGGGCTTGCTGAGACAGAACGACTTCCACACTTGCTTTGTGGAATGTAAGTGGTTGTCTGGTGAAGCATTATTGTTCTTGTTGCCAGAAATCAGAATAGAGAGGAACAAGGCAGAACACAGATGCCTACTGAGCCTTCCTTTATCCTCCCTACCTTGGGATGGGTGCGATGAGCCCATTTTACAGACAGGAAAAGTGAAACTCAGAGAGGCTAAAGGAATTACTTTCCAAGACTCACACAGCTAGGTAATGGCAAAGCCAGGTTTGGGACCCAGGCCTGTCTGACCTCTAAGCCCATCACGCCAGATCCCTAGGGTGTCACATCCAGTCCTTTCTTCCCCAACAACTGCACCCCCCACACACACATGGCCACATTTCTTGGTGACCTGATGTGGGGAAGCAGAACCTCAGGGGTGAGCAGTCCTTTGCTCCCTACTCAGGCATCAGCGTGTCATTCAGACACAGCCAGTCACTGCTCCTTGGCCACAGCTGGGGAGGAGATTGGGGCTTGGGAAGGGACACTGGGTAGAGGAGACTCAGAGGCTTCTGGTGGCCTGGGGGTGGGGGTGGGATAGTGGGGTTGAGAATCTAAGCTGGAATTTGAGACCTAGGTAGCTGTGAAGCTGTGTGTCTTTGCCTCTGTCAGCCTCAGGTTTCTCAGCCCTCAAATGGGAAATTATAGCAAGACTTGGACAGCCTCACATAGAAAAAAAGAAAAGTCCAGGTTTTGGAGTTAGACTTTGGAGTTAGATTTTGTTTCAAACCCTGGGTCTCCCACGGACTAGCTATGTGGACTGGAGCCAGTTACTTAACATCTCTGAGCAGATTTTCAGTTTCTGAATCAGTAAAATGGGTTATTGTAGGAATTTAGTGAGGTGGTTAAGCTGGGAGCACTTTGAGGCTTTACAAATGATTCCAGTTTTTATTACATCTCTGGGATGGAAGGGAAATGGCTACCAGAAATTGGCACCTCACCCCCACCCCCCCTGCATCCAGGCATATCGATTCTCATTCTGCATCCCGTATGTCTGCCAAATGGGTTTCTCTGTGCCTGGGATGCACTCCTTCCTGCCTTGCCTAAGGACCTGAGGCCCCTTCCCTGTTCCCACCTTGTTCTAGCTGCAAACTGGAAAGGGAGACCTGAGTTTCCGTCCTTCATCCCTGGAGCCTTGGAGCTGCAGCCTCAATCTCTGCCCTGAGGGAATCCATTCGATGATTTGGGTCGGTCCTTGAGAGGTGGGAAGGGCTGTTCCAAGGCCTGTGACCAAAACCTTTCAGTCATCCTGAAGTCCCAGAATCCAGGCCTTCTTGAACCAAGCCTGCTCTGGCGCCCAAAGGGAAGGGGCATTTGGGATGGGGGCCCGCAGGAGACTTGAGAGTTTTCTTGTGACCCAGTTTTATCCATTATGCTGCTAGTCTGGCGCCCACAGTACTGCCCTGTCCCCCTCCCATCCCCCTCCCATCCCTGGCCCCCGTGCTGGCGTTGCAGGTGCCAGGGAGACAGTGGGAGGAAGGGGTGAGGGCTGGGGAGTGACGGAAGCTAACAGGAGGCGGGGACTATGGTGGGGGGCTGAGGACTATAAAGGGGCACAGCTGAGAGCAGGGGGACCCATCTGGCCCGGGGCAGGTGCCTGCTTGGTCCAGCGCCTGCTCTCTCTGGACTCAGGGTAAGTGGTCTCTGCCTGCCCTGGGCTCTGGAGGGTTCCTTGGGGCTGAGGCCGAGGATGGAGGGAAGGAGTTTTTGCTTTGCGGGGCTGGGGGCCTCAGGAGGCCTAAGGTCCTGCTTGGGTCTTGCTCTGCATCTGGACAAATCTGTCACACTAGAAGAGGAGTCTGTTGGCTGCAAGCGTGTGTGTGCACTTGTGTGTGTGGCTGCGAGCTGGGATGTGTGACTGTGACCTTTGAGTGATTGGGATCTGTGTGTGTCCCTGTCCCTCTCTGCCCAGGGTGACATGGGCAATAGTGTTTTCTCCAGGACTCCTACCTGCGTCTCTACCCCTGGGGGGAGGGCCAGACCCACCAGGCCATGGATTTCTGTCCTTGCATCACAAGTTCATTCTGTGCCCCCCACCCTGTGGGTGAGCTGGAGTGCCCCTACTTCCCGCTAGCCCCTTCCCTTGAACCCCCACCCCACTTCTGCCTCTTGTCCCCAGACCTCATGTTCCCCCTTCTCTGCTACACTTTTGCACCTTGCCGAAGCGCTGACTAATCTCTGGTTGCTGCTGCTCACAAGGAGGGGCTGTCCATGCCCTGCAGGGCAGTGTCTGAGAAGTGGGGTGGTCAGCTTCAAGTGGCCCTTTGCTCTGCCCCCTTCTCCCCAGGCTTGGAGGAATGGGCGATGGGCTAAGGGGCTGGGCAGGTGGGCCCTGCTTCCCGGGCACAGGAGGATCTGCAGAGATCTGATTCCACCTCCCGCTGCCCGCTCCCTGCTCCTCAGATGGCTGCCGCCCGCCTCTGCCTCTCCCTGCTGCTCCTGTCCACCTGTGTGGCTCTGTTGCTGCAGCCACCGCTGGGCGTCCAAGGAGCCCCGCTGGAGCCAGTGTACCCAGGGGACAATGCCACGCCAGAGCAGATGGCCCAGTACGTGGCTGAGCTCCGCAGATACATCAACATGCTGACCAGGCCTAGGTGTGTGCGAGAGGCGAGGAGAGAGATCCTGGCCCCTGGGACCCTGGGCCCACTCCACATTCCTGGCCACAACCCCATCCCCGTCCCCTTCCCCCAGCCCCTTCCACACCTGCTCTTGGGGAAACAGAGCGTCCCTACAGACCAGGCCTGGGCCCAAGTGCCCAGGCAGGATGGCCCCTAAGGGAAGGTATGAGGCAGGTGAGCTGGCACTTGGGCACAGTGCTTGCCCCAGCTGTCTCTTCCCTGCCAGGTATGGGAAAAGAGACAAAGAAGACACGCTGGACTCCTTGGAGTTGGGCTCCCCCCATGCAGCCACCCTCAGGTAGGTCTGATTCCCTACCTTGTCTGCCCAGCTCCCTGGGGCTGAAATGGGGGGGCTGAATCAGGGCCTGGAAAGGTGGGGGGGGTGGAGGAGGGAGAACAGGAGCCCAGGGCTGGCCCAAGGTCTCCTGAGGGCACGAGGCCTGAGTCCCTGATACCATACTCTGTCCTGTTCACACAGGGAACTCAGCCCGATGGACTTGTGATGCTACCTCCTGCCTCCTATGATTCCATGAGCAATGCCAGCCAGCTCCCCCCTCCATACCCTTGGCTCTGGCCAAAGCTTGCTCCCTGATCCCACACAGGCTAAATAAAGCAAGTCAAAGTCATAGCCTCTCTCTGAGTCTCTGTGGACCCCTGGTGGGAGCAGGAGCAGGCCAAATGCACCGAGAGAAATGGGGAGGGCAGGGGGGAAGGGAAGGGGCAAGAGGGCTGTTATAAATGATCCAGAATGTCTGCAAACTCCTTAGTCACTCAGCTCATCTGCTCCACTTCAGAGAGGGACAAGTGGCCCAGAGGGGGGCAGGGACTCTCCCAAGGTCATTCCGCAAGTCAGTGAAGTGGCAGTCTTGAATTTGAATCTTCCCATTTTAGCACCTCTAGACCTTTCCGATCATGGGCCTGATGACAACCCTGCCCCCAAATGTACCCCTCACCAATGCTTTCCTACAGCCTAGGTAGTGGGTAAAGTACTAATTTATACTAAAGTATTCTTGGCATAGGGGCAGGGGCAATAGCCCAGCATAGAGGAATAACTGGTGCTAAGGTAGTCACTGGCTGCATTGGGTGTCCTCAGAGCTGCCCTCCAGAAATTTGGAGAGAATGGGCTGTCCTGAGAGGTAGTGAACTCCTGGGCACAAGAGGTATTCCAGCTGCTGCAGGAGGGGAGGAGGCTAGATTATCCGAGCAATCCAGCCCCCTCCACGAGTCCAGTCCCTGGGTTGTATACTCCAGCTCTGGGAGTGTGAGGACCCAGATCCTGCCCCCAGGAAGCCAGTCCTGAGGAGTCCCAGTGGCCGCCCTTCTCAGGCACCCCGAATAGGTGGGGATGGGGTGAGGTATGTGTATAAGGGGGAGAAGTGAGAGAATTAGAACTTTTCTGGTTCTCAGATTGGCTTCTCCGGCCTCCCCCACGTGAAGGGATGGGACTTGTGGATTTGATAATGGCAATGGCACCATAATCATGTTTCCCCTCAAGTCCAGGCTCCCCCCTGGTATATGCAAATGACCTGGAAGTGGAACCAGGCCCAAAAAGGCAAAGGGCTTCCAGAGGCTGCAGCTGCTTAGTCAGGTTGATTCTTAAATCCAAGGGATGCCTGCATGGGGAGCTGAGAACAGAGTTTGAGTTTGTGTGACAGAATGTGAAGTCCCAGCATCGTCTCTGGCAGCTAAGGGGATGATTCTGAATGGGGAGAAGTGTAGACACTTGCCAGGGGCAGGAATTAGGACCCTGTTCAAGACACATCAGGATATGAGAGCTGGATCATGGCAGGGGCCTCTGGCCCTGCCCAGGCCTCTCTGATGGCTGTGGGGACCCTCAGAGGAGAGCGCCACTCTCAAGCCCACTTCTCAGGAACAGGCCCTAGCTAGGCTTCTCGCCTTCCCCTGCTGTGCTCACCAACAAATGGGCTGACAGGGCCCAGGAGGCAAAGGAGGCACCCTATACTCTGCAAACTGAAGCGCAGACAAGGCACCTCTGCGTGTTTCTGTCCCGACACTGACAGGCACACTGACAGGCTGGCATTCTAGGCTGCCCTGTCTGTGTAGAAACTTGAGTGGGGTGGGGTGCGTGTCTGGCTGAAGCCCCTTCTTTGAGGTTGCCTAACGGCTTCTCTTACCTGTGTCCCCCTCCAGGTTAGAGCCCCAACCCTGGTAGTGGTGCAAGTGGGTGAGGTGGGGGACAGTGGATGGGTTGCAGGGAAGACCCTGCAGCTGAGGTCTTTTTCTCCCACAGCAGGAATTCCTGGGGGTCCCCTGTCCTCCTTTAAGGACAGGTCCCTCCCTGCCCACACAGGGGCCCGCACAAGCCCACATAAGTCAAGGGAAGCACAGAGGTTTCCTTTCTCTTTATTGTTTTCACTGAGGGGGTGGGGAGAGTTGAGGCCCCTTTCACAATATAAAGGGCGGCGAGAGCCCTGGGTCAGGCACCTGGAGGCCAAGGCCCAGCCAGGAGAAGGGAGTCCCTGGGGCGCTGGTATCTCCCTCGCCTCCACTCCTGAGAGCCTCCACCTCTCGCTCCCACCCAAGCTGCCCCCAGTTCCGAGGCCCCTGACTCGGTGCCAGCAGTGTCCAGGCTCTCCTACCTGGGGCCCCGGGAGGAGGTGGGTGGCAGGGGTTCCACGGCGCTCGGTGCCTGGGGCTTCGCGGTGGTCTGCGGTGGGGGTTTCGTGGCGTTCGGTGGGGACAGGTTCGTGGCGTTCGCGGTTTTCTTGTGGTTTTTAGATTTCTTCAAGCTGGGGAACACGTCTTTGCAGCTCGGGCCGCGATGCACGCAGGGGTGCCCGGTGGCGTCCGTGTCCTCCCCCACCCCCTCCCTTCTTCCTCCCGCGCGCCCGCCGCTGGCCTACCTGCCGCTGAAGAGCTTCCCCACGTACTTGTGGATCTGGCCTAAGTTCTCCAGCCAACTGGCCGCCCTGGGCCTGGGGGGCTGCTGCGCTTGCAGCCGCTCTCCCACAGCGCCCTCGGGCCACAGCAGCAGCGACACAAGGCACACGAGGGCCAGTGCGCACGCGCAGCGCGGAGGCGGTGTCTGGAGGGGGCGGGGCAGACAGAGCCGCGGGCGGTCACGTGACGCCGGGTACAGGGTGCTGGAGACGCCCAGGTCGGGTGTTGTGGACGCTCCGCCCGGCGGGCAGGCTGGGGTGCGGGGGCGCTCAGGCCGAGGGGCGTGTCTGCTTCTGGGACATACAGAGGTGCACGAGCGCGGTAAGGGACATCCTGGTGTATACCTGGACGTGCACACTGGTGCACACGGAGTACCGCGGTAAAAATGGACCGGAGGCACGTCCTGAGATGGACACACGAGGACGGCGTGGAGCCATTGGTCCCTAACCTCGCTGACCTCGCCCGCAAGCTTCTCACCCCTCTCCCTCCTCCTCGCTGTTCCCCCAAACGCCAGACATGCTGTTCTCTGCCTGGAAGTCTTCCTCCAGATATCCACATAGCCAGCTCTGTCGCCTCTGTTAGGCATCAGCTCAAAATTCACCTTATGGATGGGCCCTACTCTGACACCCTATTCAAAATTGCAACCCAAACCCCTCATCTTGCTCTATTTTTCCCCCATTGCATATTCTAACTTACTATATACTTATTTATTATATTTATTGCCTAAGTCCCTTTCCAGCAACACCCTCTCCCTCAATATAAGCACCATAAGTTACAGCTGGGTTCTTTGCCTGTTCTGTCTATTGATGTGTCACAAGCACCTAGAACAGAGCCTGACACTTAGTAGGTACCTAATAATACATGTTAAATGAATGACTAACACAGTTGCATACCGGAATGCCCGCCCAGGGATTCTCTCACACACACACACACACACACATACATATATGTGCCTACGCACACACACTCCTAACACACAAAGAATTTTGTGCCTGCAACACACAAGCACACACAATGATTTACAGACTATGATGCCCATAAACATAATATGCACTCCAGAGCTCCTGAGCCCCCACCCTCTCTTAACAAGGAATTCCCCTCATCCCCACCACCCCAAGCAGGACAAGAAGCCCTGGCAGCTGTCCTGGCAATCATAATGACAGAGGAGGCTGCCCTGGCCTCACTCCTTCATGCCCTTAGTGGGCCTGGGGAGGGGCCCTTGGTATTAACCCCCATCCCCAAGCTCCTGGAGAACACAGCTGACAGGGGGCCCAGACTTGGCCAGCAGACATTACCATGGTGCAGGGTAGGTGCAGAGCAGCACAGCAGAGGGTCTCTGGCCAGGGCCTCTGAGGCCCTTTATATTCCTTCGGATCCATGCCCCCTTTCCCTCTAAGGCTCCACCCCAAGATTGGCCTCATTCTCCTGCCCCTGTGTCGTGACCTGGGATTTGGGAACAAAGAGAGGGTGGGGGTGGAAGCACATGGGCTGCCAGCTGTCCTGACCAGGGCACAGTCCCTGCCAGGGGCCCAGAGGTGTGGGTGGCAGAGGCGGAGAGGTCTGCGGAGTAGGGTAACTTTTTGTTCCAAGTCTCCGGCTTCAAGGGAGGAGCTGTGTCTGGGTTTGAGATGGGGCTGTGCTTTGCCAGGGGCTGTTCTCAGGGTTGGGAAGGGCGCTATGCTGAGAGACAAGATGCCCCTTCCCATCTGGCTGGATCCAAGGTGCTTCCTTTCCCTGCAGGGCTGCTGTGGGGCCCCAGCACCCCTACTCCTGGCCCCTAGGCCTGCTGTCACAGTGAGGGGGTGGAGTTACAGTTTGTACTTTCAAGATTGCGGGCCCCACTGCACATCTTGGAGATTTTCTCAGCCTGCCTAGGCATTTTGGAGCCCCTGATGGATGAGTCTTCTGGAGGGTGGTGGGTCTTGGCTACTTGAATGATAAACTCAGGCCTTGGGCCGAGCTTCAGTCGTGTGGCTGTCAGGTCCCTCTACGTGCTCAACATTGCCGCTTTTCTAGGGCAAGGCTGTGAATCATGAGCTGATTCTTCATGCCCACTGCACCCCCAGAAGGGGCACCATAGGAAGAGCAGGGGCTTCTGGGTAGGAATCCTGACCTCACCACTTCCTAGCTGTGACCTGGCTTAAGGGACATTATCTCCCCTGAGCCTCCACATCCTCATCTGTGAAATGGAGCTGATTACACCTATAGCAGAGAATTTTTGTGAAGATTGAGTCGGGTGTTGCAGCCCAGGCCCTGGACAGCTCTGGGCACACAGTAGGTGATTGACATGCGTGAGCCCCTCTATTCACGGACGAGCCCTCTTCCCCATCTCTGCTTCTCCCTCGGGTGTCTCATCCTCTGGCCTCCTCTCCTTATTAATAAAACCTGCTCTCAGGGCATGGGTGAGAAACGCAATGTCAATGTCCCTGAAGTTTATGGGACAGTTCAGTAGTCAAGTGAGACCAGGACTGCATTTCTATGGAGACAAGAATCTCCAGAAAAAGAAACAAGACTCCCCGGATAAAATTCTGTAGTCCAGGGTAGGAGGCGACATCTGGGGCCAGTGTACCCCAAATACCAACAAACAGGCTATTACTTATCCCTGTTAGGCACAGCCTGGTGCTGAATCCCGCCCCCGCCCCCACCACAACAAGAGCTCAAATGATGTGTCCTCTTGCGGGCTTTGGCTGTGAGAATCCAGGCTGCCCTTACAAACCCAAGGGCTCTCCTTCAGGCACCAGGAGATCTCGGTCCCTTTTCCAGACTCCCTGGCTCATTCCAGGAACTGTCCAGCTCTGAGGGTGATGTGCACTGCTCAGCTACTCTCCCTCCGGGCCCAGAACAAGAGAAAATGATGTTCAGCAGACCAAGCAGATTGGGGGAAGAGGCTTAATGGACTGATGCTCAATATTATTGTTATTATTTTTTGAGTTTTGAGGGGGATGAAGGAGGTAGGGCAGGTCATCTCCCAGCTGGGGCCAAAATCATCTGGGGGAGGATCAGAGAGCCTCAGAGGAGGAATGTGTACTAAATAAACCTTTTTATTTTCTGTATTTCAGATGCTTTGACTTTTGGGGCCTTGCTGACCCTGGAGAGACTGCCCCTCCCAGGGCTAGCCAATTTCTAGACATAGTAAAGGACTCACCTACCAGCCTGCCTCTCCCAGAGCCCACCCTCACCCCCTGCTCCATCTGGCTGTCATGCGCAGGCCACTATTGCCCTGCCCTAGTAGCCCCAGGACCAGGTACCAGACAACTAGGGACAACCTCTATGTCTCAGAGCCTGCTGAAATTATTTAAACTAGCCTAGTTAACCTGCCCCCCGCTGGTTCCTTCTTGCGAAAACCACAAGGGCCCTTGTCCATGTTTTACCTGTTTCCTCTGCCTCTTGACCGACCCTGGTGCCTCCCTGTGGGGTCCTGCCTGTGTGGTCCTGCATGGGTAGCATGCCCCCTCCTCTTGGGAATTGTAACAAACCATCTTTCTATGACCGTCTTGTCCTAACCTGTTGGCCTTACCATACCTGAGTAAAAAAAACCTACAGTTTTAAACCGGGAGGGATCATAGAGCTTCAGAAAGAAAGGAGAGAGACAGTTCTTGAGCCTGGTTCATCCTGCCTGAGCTTGGCTGGGGCATCCAGTACCTCTTCCCCCAAGTTTGAGGCCCTTCCCAAAGGAGACAGGCCTGGGTCTCTCCTTACATCCTTGGGGTCTCAGAGCTGCAGACTCAAACCTTTTGCGTCAAGGAATCCCTTTGATGATTTCAGTTAACCCTCAGGAAGTGGGAGGGGCTGTTCTGAAGCTAGGGCAGAGTGAGTCAATCTCTACCCATCCCCCTTTGTGTAGCCCTCATGCCCAGGTGAAAGGTATTGAGCTGATCCAGCGAAGCTTTTCGGCTGGATTCTTTCCAAAGCAGGGTGGGGGTGCAGGTACCCTAAAACAGCTCTTGTCTGCAAAGGGGAGTGGTCTGGGAGATCCCAGACTGGGAGCCCTCAGGGGCCTGCTTTAGTTTCAGGAGTCACCTGACTATGTATTCCATGGTATTCATCCTCCTCCAATGGGCAAGGGTTGGAGGCCCTGCTCCAGGCACTGGGGACACACCGGTGAACACGACAAAATCCCCTTTCCAGGAGCTCAAATTCCACACCCCCACTTTTCAGTAAAAGTTTTATTGAGATATAATCCACATACCATACCATTCAATGATTTACAATATACAATTCGGTGGTTTGTAGTACATTCAGAGAGCTGTGCAACAATCATCACCATCAATTTTAGAACATTTTTGTCACCCTAAAAGAAACCCCATACCCTTTATCAGTCACCTCCCATTCCCCCCAGCCCTAGGCAATCAGCAGTCTACCTTCTGCATAGAGTTGTCTATTCTGGACATTCCATATAAATGGAATCATACACTATGTGGTCTTTGTGACTGGCTTCTTTCACTTAGTATGTTTCCAAGGTTCATCCATGTTGTAGCATGTATTATTTTGTGAAGTTAGAAGGGCACTCCAGCAGACCACCCTCACCTCTGACACCAGTTGCAAGTTCAGAAGTCCCTAAGACCACCATTAATTTTGGTAATTTGCTAGATTGACTCACAGAACACACTGCAAGTTGTTATACTCATGGTTATGGTTTATAGCTGAAGGATACTGCTTAAAATCAAAGGAAGAGGCATGTATAGCAGCATCCAGGAAAGTTCCAAACATGGAGCCATGGAGCTTCCAGTTGTCTTCTCTCCATGGAGTTGTCAACCTAAAATAATCAAAAGGGTTGGAATCTAGTTTAAAGAGTGTTTATTCAAGCACAAAGTTTGAGGGTGGCTGCCTGAGAAACACAGATTCCAAAGAATGGAAGTCAGTGTTCTTTTTTGTTTAGAGACAAGGTCTTGCTCTGTCGCCCAGGCTGGAGTGCAGTGGCGTGATCATAGTACACTGTAACATCGAACTCCTGGGCTCAAGTGATGGTCCCACCTGGGCCTCCCAAAGTGCTGGGATTATAAGCATGAGCCACTGTGCCTGGCCGAGAAGTCAGTGTTCTGAAGTGTAGAAGTTTGGAATTGTTTACATAGACAAAGTTTAGGCAGCCTTAACAGAATTTCATCATCTTTCTATATAAGACTTAATGCATAGTTACAAAAATTTGATTAGTTGAAGTGTTCTTTTTCTTTTGGGAAAGGTATATTTAACATTCCATACTGAAAATGTAATAGTCATGGGCTCTTTTGCGACATGTGGTCTGAGTTAGGTATAGAGCAATAAAGGAGGCAGTTAATCTATAACAAGGATCAGTGATTGGCAGGGGAAGAGCTCTGGTCTCTCCTGGTCATTTACAGAGCAAGAACAATGAGGAAGAGAGTTCATCTGTAATCTAGGAAGCAGAAGTGGCAAATATACTCTGGGTCTCAGTCTCCAGGACTTAACTTCTCCCTTGCCATAATAAATTTAGAAGGTCCTAGAGTTTTATTTTCTTTAACCGAGTTGTCGAAAGCATGACTTTCCCGGAAATGATGTGTCACAAGGTATTGCCAGCCAGGGAAGCTCAACCAGACTCAACTCCCTTGGTGTCCAGAGTTTTTATTGGGACTCCATCACACGGACAGGGTTGGCGACCCACATGGCTGATCTCAGTTTCCAGCCCTTCGGAGGTTGAGCTGATACTGTGTGACCCAGAGTCCCCACCCTAAATTACATTGTTAGACTATCTGGTGTGACCCAAAGCCTCTAGGCAAACAAAAATACTCCTATCAGGCATGACATTCCAAGGGCTTGAAGATCACCTCTCAGAAGCTGGGGGCCGTACCTCTTTTGGGGCAATGTTAAATTCTTCATTATGTATATTCCTTTTATGGACGAATAATATTCCATTTTATGAGTCTACCACGTTTTATTTATCCATTCACCAGTTGATAGACATTTGAGTTGTTTCCGATTTTTGGCTATTATGAATAATACTGCTGTGGCCACTTGTGTACAAGTTTTAGGGTGGACATAAGCTTTCATTTCTCTTGAGTATATAACTAGGAGTGGGGTTGCTGGGTCGCATGGTAACTGTATGTCTACCCTCTGGGGAACTGCCAGACTGCTTTTCACAGTGGCCATACCATCCGTTCTACACACTTTTACTGAGCAAGGCTCCCCTGGACAAGACCAGCATGAGAACCAGTTAGCTGATCCTCACTTTTTCTGAAAAACAAAATATCAGTAATTTCCAGACCCACATTTCTTTCCACAGCCTCAATTTAAGATTACGTTATTTGTATTCTTGTCATTTTACTATTTAGCCTATTAAGGAGGGCTCAATATATAAGCTACTTAATTCCTTAACTTGATCTACATTTTTCATAAAACAACACTGAACCCACCACCATGGACTGCATTCTCAGCCTGATGGGACGCCTGGTTCTGGCTTCATTGTCAGGGTGAGCAGCGGTGAGATGCCCCATGCATGGCTCCTGAGGCCTCTGCGGGGAGAGGGAGGAAGGGGAGAAGGAGGAGGGACTGTTTTGATCCAAGTTTTGCTGGCAGAGGGCTCCCTCCTGTCCTGTGATCCCCAGACCCAAGAGTAGAGGGAGGACAGTTCTGTTATTAGTTCACTGCCTTATATCACAACCTACCAAATGCCTAATATGCTCTCTCCCAGCCTTCTTCCTCCCTGCAAGTGGGGTGCTTCTGAGAGGGAGTTGCCTCATACCAGACCCAGGAGAATCAAGAAGGAATTTGGCATTGACTTAATAAAAACATCTGATGAAAACATTATGTGTGTGTATTTAACTTTCACATCAAGAGACATCTTTGATTATGCAGATGTTGATCAGCTGTTTTTGCATGTCCCTTAGTAAGGACAAGACAGTCTCCACTGAGTGAGGGGATAGAGGTGACTCCTGTTGATGCCATCACGTCTGCCCCTGCTCCTAGATATGCCATCAAGGACAGTGAGGACCAGAGACCCTGGAGCCACTGGCTGGGTGTGGTCAGGGGCCCTTCATCATCCTCTCTGAACTTCCATGTCCTTAGAACGAAATGGAAGCCCCTTTTGCAGGGTGGGTACTGGGGAGCATGGTTGGGGCCATCCATTCCCAGGGGCCTCTTCTCTTCTCTCTCCTCTGGTTTCTCTCAGCTCTTTTAGGGGCAGGCCCTATCACCTGAGTGCCATCCATGGCCATAGCTAGCTTCTCAGGAAAGAGGCCTTGGGGGTCCTCTCTGCATCCAGTTGCCTGGAAGGCCTCACCTGGCTGTACATTGAAACCACCTAGGGAGCTTTACAAACCCCTGTTGTATGGTCCTGCCCCCAGAGATTCTGCACCACGTATTAATTGAGCACCTAGATCCAGGCTTGGCGGTGCCTACCTATAGTCCCAGCTCCTTGGGAGGCTGAGGTGGGAGGATCTCTTGAGTCCTGGAGTTCCAGACCAACTTGAGCAACATAGTGAGACTCCTTTCAAAAAAGATTTTTTTTTTAATTAAAAAATTGAAAAAAATTTGAGTGCATACTGATGGCAGGCGCTGCACTAGGTACTGGAGTTACAGTGGTCAGTCGGTATAGTCACTGTCCTCAAAGAACTTCACAGTCTAGTGGGAACAGGTGTTTATTGAATGGAATAATTAATATTTCAAGAACTATCTACCAAGAGGCCACTTTTTGGAAATCCCTGTTGGAAAGAAAGTTTTTATCTCTTTTATGAGCCGAGTGGAAAATTGTCTCCTTGGATACATAAATTGATGGATTTGAAAGGGAATTTAGTAATCTAGTTCCTATCCCCCAACCTCTCATTTTACAGATGAGAAAACCAAGACCAAAGGGCTGAGTTATCTGCTCAGGAGAAGGAAGCCAGAAGGCTCTTGCATTCGGGCGTCCCTGCCAGCTACTCTCAAGAGCTGCTAAGCTCTCCTCAACTCCAGTGTGTGATGCCAAGTTAATAAAAGATTTAGGACACATTAGTAAAAGTATGTTAATCAAGTCTAGATAAATTCAAGATTAGGTTCAGCCATGACGGATACCAGCTAAGGATTAGCAAGAAAGATTACAAATTGTTTCTAGGGGTTTAGTTCTTTAAACACGGATAATGATAAGTATAGTCTTAAATTAAGTCAAATTAAAATGTTGTTTAAGTTCAGCTGTTTCTGTGAGTTATCTGTTTTGGAAACTGAAGAACAATTGCTGGAACACTAAGCAGATGTCTTTACCAACCGTCCCTCCTAAGCCTGGCTCTACCACTTGCTTGCTGTTTGATCCTGGGCGAGTCCATTTAACGCCTCTGACCTTTGGCTTCACCGTAGAAAATGAAGCTAATCATAGTACCTGTGAAGTGAGGTGCAGCATCTGCAGTGGAACCTGAGGCCAGGTGGCCTCGGGTCAAATCTCAGCTCTCCACTAACCAGTGGGTGCCTTTGGACAAAGTACTTGCCCTCTCTGCACCCCTGCTTCCTCATCTGAGGCCTGCTGCCCAGGACCTGCAGGCTGCAGTGTGCTTTGGGTGACAGCAGGCGCTCCCCAACTCTGTACTGATGGGGTGGGGGGGCAGCCCTTCCCCATAATGGCTGTGGCCTGGAAAAGGGCCATGGTGGGGGGTGGGTGGCTTCTCCCCGTCCCAAGGCCCCACTGCTCCCACACAGTATTCAGGGCAGGCAGCTGGAAGTAGAGGAGCCAGAGGGCTTGAAGCCCCTGTGGGATGGCAGGGGATGGCTGGAGGTCCCTCACTGTGCTCCCAGGCACCTCAGAGAGGAGAGGTGCACAGGGTGAGCCCAAAAATGAGGAGGGCAGCAAAGATCCCTGCGGGGGTGGAAGAGGCTGGAGCTGAGCCACTGGAGCCAGGCAGGGCTTGGGTCAGAGTCGCTGTGTGGTCGAGGCAGGGGAGGGACGGAGAATAGCCCTGGGACTGGGGCTGCCCTGCATTCCCGGGAAGGGTATGGCCAGGGCACGGCCTGGGTGATGAGGGCTCCCCCATTATGGTTCACGAAGCACCTTAGCAGGTGAGGTGGATGTTATCCTGCCCATTTTACAGCGGGGAAAGCCCAGGCCAAGTGGCTTGCCCGAGGTCACCCAATGTTCTCCATAGCCTCTGGCCCTCTACCTCTGTCTCAGCTCCAAACTACTCTGTAAGTGCTCCCTTGGCCCAGGGCAAATGGGGAGGGAAGCAGCACAGGATGTGTGTGTGTCTGTGTGTGTGTACATGCCGCTGTCCTCCATGTCATAGTTCAAGCAGGGACACTCCTCTGTCCTTTCTTTCTGTCTCCAAATAGCAACTCAAGCACCTTACATTGTCCCCAGGGCATCTAACCTGGGTCTCCTTGCTATTTAGTCTCTTCCCCCCGCTACTGTCCAGAACCTCCCTCGCCTTACCCCATCAATCTCTGTCCTGTCTAGGGTCTATAGGGGGAACTGCAAGGCATGGTTGGCTTATGGGGTGTCTCCAGCAATGGACATTGGGTTCCTCGACTGGGTAGCAGGACTCCCCCACTCCCAGGGTCTGCACTGACTTTTGCAAGCTCTTCGCCACTTTGGAGATAGGCGACCTGTTCCTGGCCCCCTCATGTGCTGCCCACATCAAAGCCCTTGGCACATTGGTGTGGGCACTGGAGGGAGAGGAGGATAAGAAAAGTGCATGGCTCAGATGGGGCCAGGCAGGGTGCCACTAAACGGTGTGTGGGCAGCGGGAAGAGGACATGCTATCTGTACCAGATAACTGCAGCTCCAGAAGCCCTGGGGGGACCCTGCCTTCCCCAGGCCACTTCAGACAGCCAGAGAGAGGGACTAACCGCCCACTGCTCACTGGCACCTAGCTAGAGCCTGCCCAGACCTACTCCCAGAAGGGTACTGCATTTATGGAGCACCTTCTGTGTGCCTGGCACTGTGGAAGCCACTCTACATCTGTCTTCTCTCAAGGTGAAGGTTGTTATCCCCATTGTACACATAAGGAAATTGAGGCTCAGCAAGGTTATGTAACTGGCCTAGGACACACACCAAGTGGCTGAGCCAGGATTTCAACACAAAGTTGTTTGGTTCCAGAACTTTCTACCTTAATGGGGTGGTGGGCAGAGTAAAACCAGGAGGCAAGGCAAAGTGCAAGTGTTGGGCCAGGGGTGGGATGGGAGGAGGGCAAGGAGGCTGCTTCCAAGAGAGGTGTTGGGTCTCTGCCCCCCAGACAGGTAATCTGACATGGGTGCAGGGCAGGTTAGTATGTGGCTGGCTGCTGCTCGTGGTGGTGGAGGAGGCTTCAGGATCTGTCTTGAGGTTTCGTGGGGAGCAAGCGGCCAGGACACTTGGTCCTCCAGGGAAGCCTTTGTTTGGTCCTGGAGAGGAGGCAAAGCTGTCTGGAGCCATACCTGCCTGGATGCCCTGTTGAGGCTGGGATTGGGGAGGATGGCTTGGCTTTTCCTTTAGGACAGCGGTGTCCAAAGTAGGGGTGCACCTGGGGGTGTGCAAGAGGATCCTTTGGATTATGGGAAGAAAATGTTAGACCTTCTATTTACAGTTTAAAAATCAATTATTTTTAGTTTCTTTTTTGGTTTTCGAATGGTTTCTAATATACATAATAATTAGTTCAATAGCACAAATATAATAATTTATAAGCAAATATTTATGCAATTTTATATAGCCCACTGGGGACTCCTAACTTTTTTTTTTTTAACTGAGAAGTATTAATATATTCAATAGAAAAGGTTTCCAGAACAAGGCTCAGGCAAGTTGCAGGGGTAGGGCAAGAAGCGTACAGGGTGGGTGTAGAAAGATAGACTAGGGATAGCTGTTGGCGGTTCCTGCTGGTCGTTGTAGGAAGTGCAACCTCACTCAATGCAAGGGGGATTTGCTAGAAATTCACAACACTCTCCTTGCCAAGCTGCA
Organism: Daubentonia madagascariensis; assembly: GCA_023783475.1. Taxonomy (NCBI): domain Eukaryota; kingdom Metazoa; phylum Chordata; class Mammalia; order Primates; family Daubentoniidae; genus Daubentonia; species Daubentonia madagascariensis. The sequence goes on from JAKFHU010000487.1 coordinate 19,205,452, forward strand.
GAGTTAAAAAACACCAAAAATAAATTAAAAAAAAAAAAAAGAAATTCACAACACTCGCTCTGAGTTTTATTTCTCTCTGTGCCCTGACTGCCAGAGCTCTGGGATGAACACCATCATAGGAACACCTTGATTTTAGGGGAAGCAGAGACACTGCCTGCACTCAAGTGACCTCTGGGGCAATTACAGACCCCAGAGAGGGAGGACTCAGTTCCCCCTGGGGGGAGGGGCAGCCCTTAACCGCCACAGGATACATTGTGGACCCCTCAAACCTGCTTCCCTTCCCAGCTACTCCATTTCCCGCCACTAGCACCCCCATTCCTTTGGGGCCCAGCTTAAGACACTTACTGCACCTCTGTTATAGCATTCAATCATTCTACCAGAAAGTGCTTTTTGTGTCTATGTAACACAGCCCTCCCTGACCTCTACCCCAGACTGTGAACTCCAGGATGTCAGGGCCCTTATCTATCTCAGTATCACAGAAACTGGCACCTTGTCTGGCACAGGAGCATCCTATTGTGCATCAAGAGATGTTTCTTCCCACTCTGTAATCTCACAGGGCTGTTGTGAGAATGAAACAATGTATCAATGGAAAGGTCCTGAGCAGATGGGAAAGGCTGTCATTCCCCAAGGCCTATTAGAAAGAGACTTGTGGACTGACCAATGAGGGAGGCAGCCTGTGAGAATAGTGAGTTGGCCTTCACCTCCCCAGGTGGGCTGGAACGCTGGCCTGAGGATCCCGAATGGAATGTAAGGTTTGCTGTGGGTTGCTATCAGGTAATAGTTACCTGATTGAGAAGTATTTATTATTTCGTAGGAATTCGAGATACTTCCCCTTCCCAACCAAATGCAAATAACTGAGTGATTGCCAACCCAGAGGTGGACAGGTGAGAGTAGAGGGCAGCTTTTCTAATGGGAAGGGGAACTCTTTTCCTGAATTCAGTTAGGAGGATCTTCTGGCTGGAAGGCAGAGGAGAGGGTTGGAAGAAACGTGCTGTAGGAAGCCTCTTTTGGTCAGAGACCCAAGACTGCAATTCCAGTCAATGCCATCTGGCCTGGCAGGGGTGGGGAACCTTCGGCCTCAAGGCCTCATGTGGCCCTCTAGATCCCCAAGTGCAGCCCCTCAACTGAATCCCTTATTAAAAGGATTTGTTCTGTAAAATTTGGATTCAGTCAAATGGCTGCACTCAAGGGTCCAGAAGGCCACACGTGGCCCCAAGGTCGCAGGTTCTCCACACCTGGTAGGGCACCTAAACAACGTGGCTTTCAGCAGTTTGGCTGCCTCTGTGACTTTTGCCTATACTTATACCCAGACCTATACCCTCAGAGCTCAGGAGCGGGCTGATTCTCCTGGGACCCAGGGACTAGTCCCCTGCTTCCAGGATGAATTCCCAAATAAAACCCATTTCTGAGATTTCCAAGCAAGTTTCCAGGATGCAGTCTATTCTGATCTTAGGGGTCCAGTTAGCAAGGAAGAGGGATAACCCCGACATTTTGCAGAGGGCAAGTGGAGGGGGTGGGGTGGCGCTGAGATCAGAGCAGTACCACAGCTGGCCCCAAATTCTCTGCTCACTGCACAGGGCTTTCAGTTATTTCAAGGCCGGAATCTTTTACTAGCAGGTCTGGGGAGGAGCCGGAGGCTGGGCAAAGGCGGGTCAGTACGTTTAACTCTTTATTTACTTCTTGAGATGGGACTCGGAGGAAGGATCGCAAACTTCTTTATTTCGTAGACAGAGGAATGGACCAGCTCCCCTACCCAGGCCTAAAACAGGGTCTCAAACCCCTCCACGAAGATATTTCCCCTTTTTTGCAAATTTTCTGGAAAGTCCAGCATCCAGGTTTTCACCATCCGAGGCCCTATGGGGGTTGGTATGCCGCTCCGTGGGGATCTCTCGAAAGTCCTCCTGTTCCTTTTCCCAATTGGGAAGCAGGATAACGACGAAAAATGAGACTCGCCTGGAACTGGAACGTGAGTCTAAGCTGAGAGGAGAGGGCGGAGTAATCGAGCCCATCCTCTTCGGCGCTATCTTTCACCATCGCCCTTTTAAGGGATCCCTGGCGCCAAGGGACACTAGTGGGTACCGGTCCCAGTCCTGCTTCCCCGAGTGGGAAGCGAGCAGGGGGTCGTGGGCTGTGCATTGTCTCCCAAACCACCATCTCGCTGCCCACCTGCCAGCTGCTAGGAAAGATACTTCCCTGGAGTTGTCCCGCGGCACCTACATCCCTCTCCCATCTCTCCCCTCCCCAGCCCTCCCTTCTCCTCGCCTCCCCGCCCCTCTCGGTCTCCGCCCCCTCGCGCAGAGGAGGTCTTGCCGCTTTAAGAGCTGGGCTAGCGATTGACAGGCAATAAACGCCGAGCGCCAGGCTGCGCTGGAGCCGCCCCGAGCTAGGGGCTCCCTGGGGCGCAGGTAAGCGATCCCGCCCCACCCCCCGGCCAGCACCCACCCCAGGACCCCTGCCTCTCTTCTGTTCTGGCACCGCACTTAGGATCCTATTCTCTGGGTCCACACTCCCCCGGCCCCTTCCCTCCGCCCCATCCCCTCCCTCTCCTCTCCCCGCCCCCGGGCCCTCTTTCTGGGGTGTCAGTGGGGAGAACCAAACCCGGCTGCCCATTGACGCTGTCTGCCGCCCCTGCGGTAAGGGTTCCAAAGTGTCTTTGGGCACCGAGGTGGAAAGCTGTGCAGGGCCCGGGTATCCGCCCGGCCCTTCCGGGGGCTGTGTGGGTTTGGGGGACTTGGAAGCCCGGCATTACGTAAGAACCGCGCTGTTAGCGCTTCCGGGGGTGGGGGAGCGAGGCAGAGGTTGCGCTGGGTCCTGGTGGCACGTTGGCCCCCCACCTCCTCACCCCCTCCACCCCAGCCCCGCGAGGCCAACACCTCAATCTTCCCTGGGAGGGGGTCCGGGGAAGGGGGCGCACTGCTTCTCCTGCCTCCCAGGCTGTAGGGGGGCGGGTCGGGGGCCAGGGTTAGGGCCTGGGGACTTGGGAGGGGATCGGTGCCAGAAGCTAGGAGCCAGGGTCAGAAAGTTAGGTCAACTAAGGGGGGGTGATGAGGACGGGGGCGGGAGGTGGGGGACAGTCATTCAGTGACCTCATCCCCTGGTCTCCCGCGAGCGCACTAGCAAAGAGCCTTCTTTGATGGCTCGCAACACGCCCCCCTCCCCCCAGGTCCTAGCGCCCAGCGAGTTAGGGCTGGGCTTGCGGGGCGGGGGCGATCTGATTGTCAGTGCGTGCACGTCGGTCCGGCCTCTAGACCCCATCCTCTGGCCCTCGGTTCTGTCCAGCCCTTCCCACGACCTGTGGGTCTCCGAAGCGCCTTTGTCAGAGCTTTCTTCTTCACACCTCTTTGTATGTGTTTTGATGGAAGGGTGGGTGGGAGGTTGGAGGAAACCTCCCCTTTTCACGGCTGGCGCTTTACCTACCGACACTCTGGGGGATGTGGACAGCTTGCAGGTAGAGGTCAGAGGGCACCTGGGCCCAGGCTTTTGGAAGCCAAGGTGCAGGTTCCCAGATGCCTGGGCCCTGGACCCTGGCACGGAGCCAGGCTGGCTTGCCTGGCACTGCCATTCTCCTGTGGGCACAGCCGGGCGGCCCTCTCAGAGGCTGGGGGTGGTGGGGGTGGTGCAGAGCCAGCTGAGGCACTGGGAAAGGACTCCCCAGGGAGTTGCAGGCTGGGCAACACTTCTGGGCGTGGGGATTCATACAGGACCCTCCCGGCCTCTTCCTACCCTCCACCCTCTAGGGAGGAGGAGGACTCCTGGAGTGTCCCCTCTGACCCTGCCGGTGCCTCCACCGGGGAGAGCAGTGCCAGCCAGCAGAAGGGTCCAGGTGCCAGGTCATCAGGACCTGGGAGGGGGAAGGAAGAGATCTCTCCCCTCTGCTCTCTAGGAATAGGGACAGTAGGGATTGGCACCCAGGACACTGCCTTGCATAGTGGATCCTGGGCATTTCTTCCATCCTTGGCACTAGCCTGAGAGGGACTGCCATTCCTCTCCCTGAAAGCCCTTTCTTCCGTGTCCTTAGGGGCAGATCCAGGAGGAAGGGGAGCCAGCCCCCTCACCTTTGTAATTTCTGCCACCTGAGCTCAGGTAACCCGCTCAGGCCTGGGAGGGGAATGGGGACAGAGAGGGTTTTATTGAAATCAGGTAGTGGTCCCTCTGGGAAGAATCTCCTTTTGGGGGGGAGGTGAAGTTGCTGTGGCTCCCCCCCAGAGCTCAGCAGGCATGCGGTCCTAAAGTGGGCAGTGCCAGCTGCTTCCCCCCACTCCCCCACCCCTGCTGTGAGCCACTGACTCCAGTTGTCATGGCGACTGGGAATTAGGATTTTAGCCAGCAGCACATGCCCAGGAAGGCAAAGGGAGCAAGGGTGGGGTTTAAGCCCCCTCACTCCCTCCTGGGAGAATGGGGGAGCCACCCTGGTTTGGGGAGGCCCTGGGATGGCCCTGGGGGCTGTAGACTCCATGCCTGGTTCTGCCCAGAGCCCCTGCTTTTCTTATGCCAGCTCTGGGCTAAGAAGGGGAGAGGGGAGAGAGAGGGAGCCAGAGAGGACTTGAGAGGTAGGATATCATTCTGTCAGCCAGGCAGACAAATGTTTGTGGAGCATTCCCCTGGGTTCCAGAGGCAAATAAATGGATGTGATTCTTGTGTTCATGGAACTTACAGTGTGGGAACACTCATCTTTCCTGCTTTTGACTCAAATTTTGGACTCTTACCTACCACCCCCTCTTCAAAAGAAAAGAGAGAGAGAGCAGGCAGAAACACTTTTTTTTTTTTTTTTGAGTCATAAAACCTGGTTATTCACTGTAGCTCTCCTTAGTAGCTTTGTGACCTTGGGCAAACCAATTAACACCCTGATCTTCCTTCTCAGAGAAATAGGCATGTCATATCCATTCCTCCTGCCTTCCAGGACTGCTGGGATCTTTGTTACTCCCCACCCCCCCAGCTTGTGGGCAGTGCCCTCTCTCCTACCTTGTGGGCTGTTCCTGAAGGGGGGGCCCTTCCTGTTCCCTTGCCCATTGCTTTGTCCTTGCACTGTCTCATCTTCCCCTCTCCCCCCTCCAGGAGAGACCTTTCAGAGCCCTTGCCTACCTCACCATGCCGGTCGCCGCCACCAACTCTGAGTCTGGTAAGAAAGCAGTGAGGATGTAGCTTATTTCAGGGGGTCAAAGGGTGCCAGGTGAGGACTGAGGACATGGGGTGGGGAGCATCAGTCAGGCACTTGCACAGCTCCAGGTAAAAACGCCCCCCACTGCTGCTCCACCCACTCAGCCATTCATTCCTGCAGCCTCTGTGGCCATCTCCTTTGCGTGGGTTTCTGTGCCAGAACAGAGCAGAGGAGGAAGAAAAGACCCACACCTGCTCCAGGGTAGGGCTGGAGGCACAGCACGACTCACCTCTGTGGAGGGCTGGGGATGCATGCTCCAGAGATGATCCACATGACTGCTGGAGGGCAATGGCATGGGGCCAGGCTGGTTAGAGAAGTGCCCCTAGGAGGTGGCCTGGGAGCTGGGCCTTGGAAGACGGCTTGGGGATGGAAGGAGTACAGCAGTACAACCTGGGGCTGAGAAGGTCATGGTGCCCACTAGAGCAGCATGTGTTAGAGGTGGACAGGGGATGCTGGGGCACAGGAAGCTGTGACTGGAGGGGCAAGAATACCAGGTCAGGATCCCTGAATGTGGCTCTGTAGGAGGCTTTAGGGCAAGGGAGTGGGCCACTCAGACAAGTGAGGAGAAAAGCCTCAGGAACAAGCTGCTTAACCCTGCGAAGCTTGCATTTCCACTTCTGGAAGTAGACAAAAGCTGTGACAGGGGAAAGCACATCACTGTTAGGAATAGTCACAATTATTATATTGCTGCTGATGAGGAGTTGTTGTTTTAGCATAAATCCTGTGGCCTTGAGTCAGCCACCTCCCTTTGAGGACCTAAGTTTTCCCTAAGATGGGGTGATGGGACAAGATCGGTGTTTTTAACTTTTACTGATCCTGGATCTCTGACAGTCTGATGGCTGCAATGGGACCTCATCATGGACACATGCTTCCATGCATGAAATCTGCATTCCATTCCAGGGGTTCATCATGGTCCCTCTTAAGTATATTCAGGGACCCACCACGTTAAGTTCCCTGTTCTAGAGGCTCTCGAAGCCTCTAGAGCCCTTGTAGCTGTAAACTACTATGGTTTTGCTCTGAGTTGTCTGAGCTTCCCCCTGCCTGGATGCCTCCCTCCCTCCCATGCAACTCCTTCCCTTGCTCCAGCCCTGCTACTGCCTTTGCAAGAGGTTCCAGGCCACCCATTTTGGTTAGAATGACTCCCCTGTCCCTCTCCTCTGAGAAAGTGAAGGCTGCTGTGGGTGAGCCCGAGCCTAAACTGTGATACTCTTGTCCCTGAGGAAAGGCCTCTTCTCCATGCCATGGAGGACTGTGCTGGTGTCCCCCAGCTTCTACAGCATGGGAGGGCTCAGTGCTTCCATCTTCTGTCCAGCCTGCCTGGGCCCCACTGTAAGCTGCTTAGGGGTTAATTAAACCCATCCCTGAGCCTATGATTAAAGACCTCTCAATCTGGGGCCCAGTAAACCCATTAATAGTGCCTGGCTGGGGTGGAGAGAGAGGAGCAGGCCCAGCAATTTGGCTTCCCTGCTGCAGGCCACTTGCTAGGGGCATGTGGAGGGTGAGGGGGACAGGGCAGGGAGTGGAGCCTAGGGGTGTGGGTGTGGGGCCTGCTTCCCCAAAGGATTCCTGGGGCTCCTGCTCCCCCACGGTGTTGTGCCAGGGACTGCTCCTGGCTTCCCATATCCAAACGAAGAAGTACAAAGTGCTTCTCTTCCCTGAGGCAGCATCTGCCCCACCCTGGGCTGTATTAGCTCCCAGCCTCAAAAATCTCATGGTGGGTTCTGCCCCTTATCGTGTGGTGGCCATTACCTTACAGTCCCACAGGACTGACAGAGAGACAGCTGCACCCCTGCCACTGAGGTCAGGCCCTGCTCCCCTCCTCCTTCCCTCAGAGATCCCTGCCTTGGACCCTGCAGGAGGTGAAGCTAGCAAGGTCCTTCTCCCTCCCTTCTCTCTGGGTTCTAGGTCAATATGGTCATTTGGAGGGAGGGAAATGGTGTGGGTGAGGTCTTCTTGCAGAGAGACCCCAACTCTACTTTGAGTAAAGTGAGGGGCTCTTTCCCTGAAGGTTGGGGTGGGTTGGGAGATATGTGGGTGATGACAGGGGCTGAGAGTTTATCTTTTTTTTTTCTTGGAGACAGAGTCTTGCTCTGTCACCCTGGGTAGAGTGCAGTGGCGTCATAGCTCACTGCAGCCTCAAACTCCTGGCCTCCAGCGATCCTCTTGCCTCAGCCTCCAGAGTAGCTGGGACTATAGGTATGCGCCATGACGCCCCGCTAATTTTTCTTTTTTGTTTTTTTCCATAGAGATGGGGTCTCGCTCTTGCTCAGGCTGCTGAGAATTTATCTTGCCCCTGGTGTCTCCTGACCTGCAGCCTTTCCCACTGAATCCAGGCTGGGATAGCAGGGGTGGGGGGAGCTGCTTTCAGGAAGAGCTGTCCCTTTAAATCTCTCTTGAATCCCTAGGTTACTGTCCTGGTGTGTAATACGGATGCCATGGCAACCAGGGGTGCAATGCGACCTGGTGCCACTCCTTAAGGAATGGCTGACTGGTGGCTGCAGCACCCTTATGGTGGCCTCTCGGGTACAGGGTCTCGGAGGAATGGGGGCACTGGGCTGGTGCCAAGTCTCTCCCTCCTGCCCATCCTTTTCCCTGCTGAGTAAATGTGCCCGCAACTTTTCCTTTCCCCAGTTGCAAGGTGTCTGACTTCTCTGCTGGGCATCACTCCCTTGGTCAAGTGGAAAAGCTAATAGGAGGTGGGGAGGTGGGGAGAGGCTGCTACTGAGGTGTGGGGTCAGAAGGGCTTGGGTACCCTAGCCTGCCCACAGTGATGCCACCTCCCCCATGTACCCCGCCTACCCCTGTGAATAGCTGGCCGGCAGGTAGAGGGAGGCATCTGTGGCTTGAGGTATTTGCATCAAGCCACTGTGGTGCTACTACCTCCTGGTGGAGGACAGAGTCGTTCTTGGGGACTTCCTTGGACTGAAGGGGTCATTGTAAAGGAAACAGGGCCTGGAGAGGGGACAGAAAGCAGAGGTCAGAGGACACGAGGAGGAGGTGGCGTGGGGTGTAGTAGAGGAAGGACTTCCAGAAAAGAGGAGGGCAGGAACAAGATGGGGCCAAGACCCCCTCTCCCCTGGGTTTGCTGCAGCTGGCTGTGAGGGGAGCGTCTCTGGGCGCCGCACTGGCGTGCAGGGTGCTTCATGCTTACCCCCTCCCCGCAAACCTTCTCTTAGCCGCCTCCTCCCCACCCCCATGGGTACCAAAACGCTGGGGATCTGGGGATCGGGCCGTCTGTGGGATGAGGACTCTCCCACCACCCTTCTCCCACCGCTGTTACCGCCTCCTCCCCACCCGGGCAGCGCCAGTCGGGGCCTTGGCCAATCAGCACGGCGGCCACGGCGGTTGAGCCTTGCTATAGGCTGATTCTGCAGAGGGCGTTCCCCGAGGCCCGCCTTCTCCAGCGCCGGGCCCCTCTGGCTGGGGAGGCGGCAGACGGCTGTGTGGGGGCTACTCCGGGAGCCCCGGCTAGGGGTGCCATGGCGGGCAGCCCAGGCAGCGGGGCCTCCTTGGAGGGACTATCCCTGGGCTCCCGGGGGGGGGGAAGCTGGCCCCTTAACCTACCCTCTAGTGCGGTGTGGGGCATTTGGGGAGGGTGCCCTAGGAGCGGGCCTCCAGGAGTCGGAGGGATCTAGGGGCACGGCCCTCCAGGAGAGCTGGCCTGGGCAGAGGGCACCAACTTCTCCGGCTCAGTCCAACCCCCATAACTGGCAGGCTGCGGAGGGTGAATCCCAGCATACGCTGGCAGAGTGGGAATGGTCCCTACCGTGGCCTCTTTCAGAGACCACTGAGGGCCTTGCAGGTCTCTGACCAATGCCAAGCCCAGGCCTGGGCAGGAGGGATCTGGAGGGCAGGCTTAGATGTTGTTTCTGGAGAAGGCCAGGAGAGGAGGGAGAAGGAGATGGGAGTCCAGGAGTCCCTGAACCAGTCCCTGCCAGCTGAAGTTTCAGTGCCCCTCCTCCCCACCCCCAATCCTTCCTGGAGGAGGGGGGCACTGACAAGGGCGTTGAGAGGTGCCAGGGAGTGTATCTACCCTCCTCTTCCATGGTTTGGTGCTGTTATGTAGAAGTAGGCGTGGGTGGCAGGGTGGCAGAGTAATGATACCCCTTGCCCATCTCTGCCCACAGCTGGGCACACTCTGCTTCTTCCTTCCTTCCCCCAGAACCTGCCACAGCCTGGAGCTCCCACCTCTGCCAGTGGGTGAAGGCAACCCCCACCTCAGACCTCAGTGGCCATTGCTGTGGCCCAGCTTTAGGAGTTCTCATGTCCTTTGGTTATGTCCCATCCCAGGCTGAGAGTTTGCTGATCCCTGGGACGACTTGGTCTGACCTCTGCCCTTGGGTGCCCACAGCCATCCACAGCTCCTGCCAATGTTCTGGGCCTCAGCTTCAGCTTCCTGTCATCCTTGCTAATTTCTCAATGATTATAGATCACTGTCTGTCAGAGCTGAAGGGTCTGTAGATATCATCTAGTCCCACCCACCCATTTTAAAGGATGGAAAGACTGAGGCCAGTGAGTGACAATGACTTGTGCAACATTACACTAAATTAGTGGTGTGGCTTGGACTGGATGCTGCACAAAGCCTGGCCTCCTGTGTGGACCTGCTTGACTCTGGGCCTGCACTCGGGGACAGGCTCCAATCTCTCTCTGTCATCCCTGAGCCCGCCAGGTGCAAGTGGCTGAGTCCTGGGGCTTCAGTCCATCTAGAGGTTGAGCGAGGAGCCTGTGGCTCACTGGTGTAGGGCAGACCTTGGAACCTGAAACCTGCTTCCTTTTCTCCCCTCCCCCCACTTCAGAGTCCTTTCCTGTTCCCTGGAGCCTCCCACCTGCCCAGGCTGGCATTACCTAGGGTGGAAAGAACAGGCCAAGGAAACTGCCCCTCTCCCCCTAGGGCCCCTGTTCTAGGCCTGGGGTACCTGTGCTGGGCAGGGAGGGGTGTGGTGCTGGGGAGGGGCTGACCTCTGTGGGATGTGCAGGAGGGGGAGGGGAGGTATTGTGTTTGAGTTTCCTGTGCCCAGCTGCTGCCTGTGTGTCTCACTGCCCACCCCTTCCCCCCAGCCATGCAGCAAGTCCTGGACAACCTGGGATCCCTCCCTAATGCCACAGGGGCTGCGGAGCTGGACCTGATCTTCCTTCGAGGCATTATGGAAAGTCCCATAGTAAGGTCCCTGGCCAAGGTACAGTGTTCCAGGGAGGTGGGCACAATGGCACTGTGCCTGGGCAGGCATAGTAGGGGATGGGGTGTTAGCCCCAGGGGGCTCTGGGTATGGGGCATGTGGCACAAGAGGCCCCCTGAAGGGGTATGTGGAAGAACATCAAGCCCAGGTGATTAACCTGAGCAGCTGCAGGTAGAGGGGCTATGCCCACACCTGGCTGGTGAGTGCATGGACAGGTGTTTGTGGAGGGTGCGACTGGTGGGGGCCAGCATGCCTGTGCAGTGGTGGAATCTCCAGAGGTCATCCTGCCTATCCCTCTGCCTTTGAGTGTTTTGTGCAGATGTCTTTTTAAGGTCACCTGCCATGTGTCATGTGGGGGAAAGACTCACGAAAAGAGAAAATTATAAGACAACTTGGTACTGGCAGTGACAGAAGCAGATACACTAGGCATTTTGGGAGAGGTGCCTAACCCAGCCCAGGGTAGGCAGGGAAGGCTTCCTGGAGGAAGGGCCACTTGAGCTGAGTGTGGAAGAATGGGGAGGAAGGGGAGGGCACTCTGGGCCACAGGAAGAGCCGGAGCAGAAGCACAGAGGTGAGAAAGAGTCAGACGTGTGCAGGGGGCTGTCAGTGCTGGTGTCAGGCTGGAGCCTCAGGTGTGGGACAAGGAATGTGAACTGTGCAGAGGCTGCAGGTCTGGGGGGTGCTGGGGGCTGTGCCTGGGGACTTGGGTGTCCTCCTGTGGGCATCAAGGAGCCTCTGTGGTTTTTAAGGAGCAGTGTGACAGTGGCATTGGAATCTGGAGCTATGGCAGGCAACGCTGGGGCAGGAGAAGGCTGAGGCAACCCCCAGGGTCTTCTGTGAGTGGTGGTGGGGTGACCAGGAAGTCAGTAATGACAGCGAAGGTGGGGAGGGAGAAGTGGTACAGCCAGGTTGTACCAGGTGGGTTTTCTACAGGGTAGGGACTCTGCATCACAGGATGGCTGTGGCCGGCCCTGGCATGGAGTGTGGATGTGCAGGAGGACCAGGTCCCACTGGAGGGATAGAGCAGCCGCAGGGGATGCTTGTGTTGGGGACACAGCCTGGTCACATTATCATCTGTGTAATGGTTGAAGACTTGAGGAGGCTGTTAACCACAGAAGATGAAAAGTCTGGGAGGGTTAATAGTGGGACATTCTGGGGAAGAGAAAACTGAGCAGATTGGAGGAGACTGGAGAAAGGGAGGTTGCTTTTCATTCAGTGATTGAGGATTCTATTCATTCATTAAAGATAAAAACAAGCTCGCTTGTAGGCCCAGCTACTCAGGAGGCTGAGGTGGGAGGATTGCTTGAGCCCAGGAGTTTGCATCCAGCCTGGGCAACATAGCAAGACACTGCCTCTAAAAAAATATATATAGAAAAACAAAAATAAGGAATTATGCACGTTTCAAACATAGAGAATGTTAGCTCCATGATGATAGGAATGTTTGTCTGTTTGGTTCACTGCTGTGTCCCCAGAGCCTAAAACAGTGCCTAGCATGTAGTAAGGGCTCACCAGATATTTGTTGAGTGAATAAATACAAAAAGAATATAGAAAATAATATAATAAACCCCTAAGTACCCAGCTCCAAGGTTCTAATACTGGCCAGGTTTGCTTTGGTTCTTTCTCTTTGTTTTTTAGAAATAAAAAGTACGATACAGTGAACGCCTCCCCCGCTTCTCATCTCCACTGTGTTCCCTTCCCACAGGGAACCGCTGGCTAGAGAATGATGATGTCATTCCCTTGAATGTTTATCTTGCCTACATATGTGTTTAGCTGGAAAGGATATTCCCTTGTTATGTGTATTTTTAAACTTTACATAAATGGAATGATAGTGTCAGCTGCTTCTGGTTTTGAGATTTCTAGTGCACACGAGTAGTATCGTTTTTATTTTTATTTTTGAGACAACAGTCTTGCTCTGTCACCCAGGCTGGAGTGCAGTGGTGTCATCATAGCTCACTGCAGCCTCAAACTCCTGGGCTCAAGGAATCCACCTGCCTCAGCCTCTCAAACAGGTGGGACTACAGGTGTGTGCCACCATGCCTGGCTAATTTTTTCTAATTTTAATAGAGACGGGGTCTCGTTCTTGCTCAGGCTGGTCTCGAGCTCCTGAGCTCAAGCAATCCTCCTGCCTCAGTCTCCCAAAGTGCTAGGATTACAGGCATGAGCCACCGCGCCCAGCCACAAGTAGTATAGTTCTTGACCTAAGTATAGATATAGATATAGACAGAAAGATTTGTTTTAACTTTTTATGGTGTTCTATAAAAATATAAGAATAGAGCCCCGTTTATTTGTTGGTTCCCCTACTGAGAGACAAGAGTGTCATTGCTGATTTTCTTGTCTTAAGGACGGTGCTGCAGTGAATGTCCTCATGTCCATCTGCTCCTGCACACGTGTGAGGGTTTCTTTACGGTGCACACTTGGCAGTGGAGTTGCTGAATATGCACAATTTTGAACGTTAACATCTGTAGCTTTCCTGAGCTGCCTTCAGAGTTGGGTTTATTAGAGCACATCATCTGTGGGTCATATTGGCCGTTGTCTCTACGGTAGGACAGTGAAATAAGAACAGGCTCTTGGGATGGCAGAATCTCGGGGTTAGATGTCCTCTCGCCAGCACCCTTGAAAGCAGGGTCCCCTTTGATCGCATTCCTCTCTGGTGGCTTTGTCTTGTCCACTTGTCAGCTCTCCAGTGATGGAACTGCTGGCTGCATGGCTCTGTCACTCATTCATCTATTCAGCAAATATCTATTGTGCACTTACGGTGTACCAGGCACAGCACTGGGGTTATGGCGATGAACTGCCGGGTAGCTTGTCCTTCTCCTGATGGAGCCCAAGTCTGTTTTCCTGTCACTGGGCCCTGAAATGCCCCAGTCCTGGGGCCTTACAGTAAAGCCTAATTGAGAGGTAATCAATGTGCTGTATCAGATTGTAAGTAAACTGTTCTCTAGAAATATTTGGGGGGATAAGCTGGTCAGACCTTTCTTCTGAGAAATTCCTGGTATGGTTCCAGATGCATAGAGCACAATAGAAGATAGGGTGGGCATTTCTCAACGCTGAGACCCCCGATAAGAGGCTGATGGGATCAGGAAATCCAGTGACTTCTCTCCATTTGGTTGTGAAACAAACGGGAAGTGAGTCCCCATAAAGGCCTGCCTGAGCTCATTAAAAAAAAAAAAAGCCGTAAGTCCCTCCCGTACTATATGGTGACCCTTTGCGATGTAACATTGCCACTACTGTCATCGAAAGATTGTCTCTCCCTTTCCATTCTTCAATCTGGACTTGACCATGTGACTTGCTTTGGACAAGGGGACCTACTTCTTCCTTCTCACCGATTTTAATGATTATGTATACATAGATTTCTAACCTAATAGACAAAGCACTTTGATCAAAAACCGAGCTGCAAAGTTCTCCTGGCAAAGTGGCCCAAAAACCCACAGGAAAGGAACCACGTTGGAACCGCAAGTGGTAGCTGTTGGCCTCATGCCCTTACCCTTGTGGAGCTGGCCTTGACTCTCCTTTCTGGGGATATGGCAGACAGTGTAGGAGGGCCCAGGCTGGGCAGATCTGGAACGAGGGAGGTGCAGAGCCTGAGGGGACAAACCCAGAGAGTTAAAGGCTCTGGAGGAAAGTCAAATCTGGCAGGCAGATCATAAATACAGGCAGTTGTTTGCAGACAGCAGGTGGCAGTCCTGGCAGGTGGCTGGCATCTGGGAGGACTGACATGGATCCAGCAGCAGGTGTTTCCACAGCAGGCAAGGTCAAGGTAAGGAATCCAAGGCAGGTGACACTCAGAAATTCTGAAAAATTGTTACCAGTGGGGACATCTGCCAGCTGGGAGGCATATGAAAGCAGTGTGTGAACTAATGCACATGAGATGAAGAAGAAAGAACACAGGGTTTGGAGTGAGAACATTCACTGACTGGCTGTGTGATTTTAGTATGTCTATCAACCTCGCTGAGCTTCAGTTATTTCTTCTGAGAAGTGGGGAGAATGATACTGATCTCTCAGAGTTGTGGTGGGGCTAAGTGGAGGTTATGGATTTTATTTTAAACCAAAAAGAGTCATTACAATATAGTCTTAGCATTGGACTGGAATTCCCAGGGAGGACTCTAGTCTTGTGGGGAGGCAGGGGTGGGAGAGCTGACAAAGCTAGACAGGGCCCTAGAAGAATAAGGGTCCAGCGAGGTCACTAAGATGGGAATGTGACAACGGAGCATGACAGGCAGCAGGTACAGCAGTGGGGAGCCCAGTGTATCAGTTAGCTTTTGCTGCATAACAAACCACCCACTGCGTAGTGGTTTGAAACAACCATGCTTTAGTTCTCCTGATTTTGTCTGCTGGTTGGGTGGTTTTCTGGACTGGGCTTGCTCAGCTGGGGCTGGGTGGTCTAGGATGGCCTCACACATGTGTCCAGTGTCTCAGCTGGGAAGGGTGCAATGTCTGGAGTGGCCAGGCCCCTCTCTGTATGTGGTCTCCTCCTCTAGGAGGGTGGCCCAGGCTTCTTCACATGGTGGTCTCAGCAGCAAGGGAGGACAAGCCCCAAATTACAAGCACTTTCCAAGCCTCTGTTTGCATCACATTTGGTAATGTCCCTTTGGTAAATGCAAGTCACATTTGTCAAACTCAGATTGAAGAATTCCTTTTACCTTCTGGCACACCACTCACTGGGACATCTTTTGGTTTTTGAAGTATTTAATTACGAGCCCGGGCTTCAAATGAGAATTCCTTCTGCCACAGTCAGAGGGGTTGGAGTGGGAGGGTAGAGGGAAAATGTTTTCAAAGAAATGTCTGTGTCGTGTTTCTGCATTTGCAGCCTACTGTGGCTCTGAGTCAGGAGCTGGTAGAGCCGGGTGCAAGTGCTGGCCCTGCCACAAACCAGCTGTATCCCTGGCCCAAGCTTCTGGTCTATCATGAGCTTGAGCCCCTGCCTTGCTGAGAATGATTTTCAAAGCAGAATGAAACAAATGGTTGCCACAGAAATTCAAATTACTCTTTTGATTTGGGGGCCTGGAGACTCTAATACTGTATTTATCACTTAATATGAAAAATAAGTATAAATCTTAGCAAAATAGTAGTGAGTAAAAAGGTAGTAGGTAAAATAATCATTTACTTAATCATATAAGTGAAAAAAAATCAGGCCCCAGGGATGAATATATATAAATAAAAATATATAAATTATATATTATTATATATTATTAATATATAACATTTAATATAATAATATATAATATACATAAATAAAATCATGATTCCCTTTTTATAAAGGTAGAAATAACTATATCTATTTTAGGAATATGTAGAATACATATAGATATATTAAAACTCTTTAAACGGGAAGCCAGGGAATGCTGAACACAGGGAATCAAGATGGGGCTTTCTGGGAGTGGGAGGGGTGGGTGGGTGGGGCATGTGGTTACATGTAGGATGTTGTCAAGAGCCTTGTTTTTGGCTTGGGTGGTGGGTTCTTAGATCCTTGTTATATCAATAAAAATGCCTAATATTAACTAACTACAAAGAAACCATGTGCAAACCAATGATGAGAACATATCATGAACCAAGGATTGTGATTAATCCAAATCTGAGTTTCCAAAGTCCCAAACAGTGTGTTGCAAATTGTGATCCATGCTGGTCCATCAGCTGTTTAGATCAGCCTGCTGAGGTGTTTGTTTTATATTTGAATGATTAAATGTTTAAAGTTTCCTCTGGGCTGTGCAGGTTGAGCTTGGAGAGCTGTGCTTTTACATCTGCCAGTATAAGGTACCCAGGGATGGCCACAAGAGGAGGAATGGATCAGCCCTGGGTGGGGGTGGCGGTGTCATTAAGTGAAAGATGGGAGGTTAGCAGCTTAGGAGGCACCCTGGCAACCCCTTGATCAAGCAAGTCTCCTGGGAAAATTTGTCCTCCATCCACCCATAGTGCACGAGGTGCTAGGGCCAAAATGAGCAACCTCTCTAATGCTGATGTCAGGACACCTGAGCCAGAGATGGCTCCTGTTAACCTGAAGGAGCACCGCTAGGGTTGCCATGGTGAGATTGTCGTTGCCTGAGTGCCTTTGTTCCTTCTTGAAACTCAGTTGTTGGGGCTCCAATTCCCAGCATTATCCTAGGCACAGTGGTGACCCAGAGCTGGGGACACCTCCGTCTCTCACTGAGGGGCTCGCTGGGCTTTGCTGAGCTAAGTGACTAGGATCACATCCTTGGCCCCGAGTGCTGCTCCTTTACCCCTTCAGTTGTCTGTTTCCCCAGCGGGTACACCCTGCCCAGCCAGGCTGCAGGAATCAGTCCAAAACACTGGCCACCTGGCAGAGGATGGTTTGGGTGACTGTGGGGCCATGGGGGGTGCTGTTCCCCAGGCCTGTTTAGGGGAAGAGAAGGCAGAAAGGATCTAACTTTTACTGAGCACCTGCTGTGTGCCAGGCACTGTGTCCATCTCACCAAATCCTCATAGTATTCCTATGAGGTGTTATTAAAATCTCCCTATCTCATGGGCTTAAAAAACTTTCTATTATGGAAAATTTCAAAACTATATCCTGAACCCCCATCACCCATCACCCATCACCCCACTTCAATATTTAACAACTCGTGAACAATCCTGTTTCATCCATACCTCCACCCACTTCCCTCTCTCCTGAATTATTTTGAAGCAAATCTCAGACATAATATAATTTTATCTGTATTTCA
Source organism: Daubentonia madagascariensis (assembly GCA_023783475.1). Taxonomy (NCBI): domain Eukaryota; kingdom Metazoa; phylum Chordata; class Mammalia; order Primates; family Daubentoniidae; genus Daubentonia; species Daubentonia madagascariensis. Next base: position 19,222,461 of record JAKFHU010000487.1, read on the forward strand.
GTATGAATATCAAAAGACAAGGATTCTTTAAAAAAAATCACACTGCCATTCTCATACCTAAAAAACTCAAACAAATTTCTTATGAATTTTTAATAAATGGTATTGGGACATCTGGATAGTCATTCTGAAAGATATCAAAGTAGGTCTGTACCTCACACCATATATCAGAACAAACTCCACGCAGATCAGAGATCTAAATGTGCAAATATAAACCATACTTGTCCTAGAAGAAAACATGGATCTGTGTCTGGGGAAAGCCCCCACCCCTTCTTAAAAAGCTATGCCTCAAAATTCAGACGCATGGAAGATTTATAAATACAACCACATTAAAATTTTTTTTTTGCATGGCAAAAATACCATAAGTGGAATCAATAGGCAAATGACAAACTGGGGGGAAATGATTTTCAAGAGATGTCACAAATAAAGGGCTAATCTTTCCAAAATAGAGGAAACTTTTTTTTTAAATGGGGAAAAGAAAAAAAATCCAAGACCTGATAGAAAAATTGGCAAAACACGTGAACAGATAGTTCACAGAAAAAGATATGCAGATGGCCCTTAAAACGTATGAAGAGATGCTTGGCTTCACTCATAATAAGCAAAATGCAAATTAAGCTCCACTGAGAGATCATTTCTCATCCGTGTGATTGGCAGACACTCAAAGGTTTGATCAACACTCTGGTGGTGAGCTTCAGGAAAATCTCTCATACAGTGCTGGTGGGATGGCAAATTGGCCCAAGCCCCATGGAAGGGAATTTGTCCATATCTAAGAAAATTACTTATGTATTTATGTATTACTGCTTGACCCAGCAAGACCTCTAGGAATTTACATGGAAGATCTTCTCCACAGATATAGAACACTATGCCAAGCCTATTCACTGCAGCATTATTTACAATAGCAAAATATTAGAAACAACCTAAATACCCATGGAGACTGAATGAATAAATTACAGGACTCCAGTCATGCAAGGAAGTCAAATGCAATAATTAAAAAAAAAATAATAGAGGAAGATCTCCATGCAGTGGCATGGAGTGATTTCCAGGGCATATTGTTATGTAACAAGCCAGACAACAAACCAAATCAATTAAACAAACAAACAAAAGCCCCAAGGTATCAGAGAGTATATACAGTGTTCTAACTTTTATATAAGAAAGAAAGGGAAATATTTATTTTTGTGAAAAGAAACAGGTAGGATGAAGTGGACCCTAACAAAAAGGATTAACCTGTAGGGTATGGATGTGAGTGAGGTATGAGCAACAAGGATGGGATTGATAATTCTTGGTGTTTACTTTTTATATAGAGTTGAAATTTGCACCACGAAAATGTACATATTAAAAAAGCAAGATTAAATTAAAAAGAATTTAAAAGGCAAATCCTAAAATTAAATGCAGATAAATGATTCTATCCATATATCAAATTGTTAGTGTAATCATACAAAGAGGAATTAATTTAAGTAACTTTTGCCCACAATATTCTGCCTATACAGCCTAGGTGGGATATATTCTAAGGCTGTACTATTTAATACAGTAACCACTAGCTACATATGGCTATTTATTGAAATACTTAAATTAAAATGAAAATACTTGCTATGGTTTGAATCCTCCAAAATTCATGTTGAAACTTAATTGCCAATGCAACACTATTAAGAGGTGGGGCCTTTAGAAAGTGATTAAGTCATAAGGGTAGAGCTGCCATGAATAGGATTAGTGACCTTATAAAAGGGCCAGAGGGAACCACCTAGGCCCTTTTTGCTTTTCCACCTTCTGCCATGTGAGGACACAGCAAGAAGGCTCTTACCAGACACCGAATGCCAGTGCCTTGGTCTTGGACTTCCCAGCCTCCAGAGCTGTGAGAAATAAATTTCTATTATTTATAAATTATCCAGTCTCAGGTATTTTGTTATAGTAGCAAAAATGGACTAAGACAATACTTAAACTAAAATGCTTAAATAAAATACTTGCCACACTTCAATAACCATATGTGGCTAGTGGCTATCATATTGGACAGAAGAGTTACAGAACATTTCTATTAATGCTGTAAGTTCTATTAGACATCAATATTCTAATATTGAATTGCAGATAAATCTTGATTTTTTTCTTAGTAGTTTTGTGATAGGGAATAGCAGTAGTATAGCAATTCTGACACTTTTTGAATATTAAACAACAGAACAAATAAATAAATATGTTGATGTTATGGAGAAATAAGTTCCACTAAGGAGAAGAGAGATACAAATATGGAATGGGGGAAGATGAGGAAAATTCTGTAGAGTTTGATTTTAATTGGAGCTATCAGTATTGACTAATGTCTACTAAAGAAATGACACATCAGAAGCAATGAGTACTGAATGCCCAGATCTTGGTTTCTAAATACCGCTCCCTGCCAAAAGGAATCTGAGTTGCATGGAGAAATTGCTGATTCCAGACCCGATGTAGGGAAAGTATCAGATGAGCCTGTGCCAGAATGAAGAAGGTGCTCAAGAACTGATGGGAAAATGTCAACAGGACACAGGTGTAAAGGGGGCTCCCACTGGACAAATTTGGGATAAATTGAGCCAATGAAGATAGTGATGGTAATGGATTAGAACACACTGAGTTAAAAAAAAAAAGAAAAGAAAAGAAAAGAAAATCCACAGTGATACCAAGAGAGAGGGGGAGAGAGAGGGAGGCGGGCAGGGTGGGAGGAAGAAAAGAAAAGCTCTTTCTTACAGTAGAATGCCAACTAATAAATGTATAAGGAATGATAGATAGTCACTATTTTGCAGTCTCCAGTATAATAATTCATTTTGGCAAGGGTCATCAATGGATGCTAAATCCATTGGTGAAGAATTACTGGGGAACAGGATAGTCACATGGTCTCAAAGGATGGGGAAAAACACAAGATCACCTATGTGGAACTCTTGCCAAAAGAATTAACTGAAGTCTAATCATGAGGAAACAATCAGGTAAATCTAAAAATATCCTGAAAGTCCACAAGTTATTGGGGTCTATTCTAAATTAAAGGAGAATAAAAAGATGTGACAACCAAATGCAACATATGATCATTGATTAGATCCTGGATCAGAAAAAATAGAACTATACTGGATATTTTTAGACAAGAGTGAACATTTGAATATGGGCTGTCTGTTAGATAATATTGTATCAATGTATTGATGTTGAATTTCTTGCATATGATAATGGTATTGTGGTTTATGCAGCAGAATGTCTTTGTTCTTAGGAGATACATGCTGAAATACTTTGGGATGAAGTGGCTTGTATTGTTTGCAACTATCTTTCAAATGATTCAGAGGGGAAAAAAGTCTTCATATATATTCCTGAAATGGAACTCCTTTCTTTCTGACCCACCTAACATAATGCTCTTCGCTGGGCTGTCACTGGCAAAGGCTTCCTTTTCCCTTTTCAGAGCACCTTGTCATGAAGCCCAGAGCCAGGAGAGCAACAAGTAGGTGGAGGGCCTTCTCCTGGCACCATGTACTGATTTTTTTGTCCCCTCACTCGCTGGGAGCACTGGGTTGAGGGCCTGGAGGCCCCGGTTCAAGTCCCAGTGACCTTGGGAAAGTTACTCCACCTTCCTGGCTTCCTCATCCTGGGCTACAGGGTCTCCAAGGCCCCACCCAACCATGATATGGGGTAGAAGAAGCTGTCCTTGAACTCAGATGTGTATAGGGTCCTGGGGGCTAGGGACAGCTTGATAATTTTTGATGACCCTCTGTGGCAAGGGGATGGAAATGGTTTGTCTTGTGGATTATCCCTTCCCTAAACCAGGTCCTAATCATCATTTTGGGGAAGAAAGGAGAAAGCAAGGAATGCTTGCGCTCATGTGAGTGTGCTTGTGTGTAAGTGAGTAAGGAGCTGAAGCCGATGCCAGGAGCCATGCTGTGGGTGGGCTCTAAAGTCAGGATTTGGGGCCGAAGCTGTGAAGGGGCTGGGGGTGGGGTGGGGCAATGCCTGGGGGCTGAGGAGCAGGGCAGTGTTTGGGATCCCAGGCCTTCTGGGGAAAAGCCCAGCCTCACCTCTTCTGCTTCCACCCCCAGGCCCACGAAAGGCTGGAGGAGACCAAGCTGGAAGCTGTTCGAGACAACAACCTGGAGCTGGTGCAGGAGATCCTGCGGGACCTGGCGCAGCTGGCAGAGCAGAGCAGCACAGCCGCGGAGCTGGCCCGCATTCTCCAGGAACCACACTTCCAGGTTCCTGGCTGCTGGGGCTGGGGTGGGAGAGCAGCAGGTAGAGTGGCGACTGGGATATGCCGCTGGGGAAGGGGTGGGCAGGAAGTTGGGAGCTTGGATGGGAAGGGACCACGGGGCATTGCCCCATGGTCCCTCCTCATCCCACCACCTCCCCAGTCCCTCCTGGAGACGCACGACTCTGTGGCCTCAAAGACCTATGAGACACCACCCCCCAGCCCTGGCCTTGACCCCACATTCAGCAACCAGCCTGTACCTCCGGACGCGGTGCGCATGGTGGGCATCCGCAAGACAGCCGGAGAACATCTGGTGAGGGTGCTGGCAGGGGCCAGAGGTGGGGCCTGGTGGGGGCGGGGATTGAGAGTAACCAGTGGAGGACAAAAAAAAAAACTGATCAGGAGAGGACGAAAATGGACTCAGCTTTGTCCGGGGCAGGGCCTATGCAGACCTAGGAGACCACAGACACTGTGCATACAGCTGCACACATACATGTGTCAGGATCCTCTGCAGTCTGCCCACTTTCCCCCATTAGCGGCTCCTATAAGTGAAGAATTTGGGCAAAAGGATGGAAAAGGACTTTGTGAGGGCAGGGGTGGGGGGTGGGTGGGCGGCCAAAGGAATGGAGGGGCTATTAGGAGACCCATTTGAAGATTCTGACTTGGAGCAGCTGGGGACCCATCATACACGCCCTCGGTCCCCCAGGGTGTGACGTTCCGCGTGGAGGGCGGTGAGTTGGTGATTGCCCGCATTCTGCACGGGGGCATGGTGGCTCAGCAAGGCCTGCTGCACGTGGGCGACATCATCAAGGAGGTGAACGGGCAGCCGGTGGGCAGCGACCCCCGCGCACTGCAGGAGCTCCTGCGCAGCGCCAGCGGCAGCGTCATCCTCAAGATCCTGCCCAGCTACCAGGAGCCCCATCTGCCCCGCCAGGTGGGCCCCTCCGCCCAGTTCCTCACCCAGTTCAAGGCCCAAGGGATGGCTGAGCCTCCTAGCTGCTGGGGTCACAGGTCTCGTGGAGCCCCTCCTCTCCAGCGGGTTTGCTCCAGGCGAGACGGGGAGTGGGACCTGCAGGCTGTGGGCAGCTGAGTACAGGCCAGTTCAGGCCTCTATGTGTGATGCACGTGCACGTGCTCACGCATTTGCCCGCATTATGCTCAGGCACTTAAGCGCATGTGCAAAGGTTGTGTATGCATCCTTGGAGTGTGTACCAGTGAGCACCTGCGTTGTCCGCAGCAGTCTTTGTGCGCATGTGCGGGTGCGCGTTGAGGCTTGTCACGTGCCCTAGACAGCTGCCTCCCGGTTGGTGGATTGCTGAGGTCTGACTGCTCTGCCTATCTTTCCTATTGCTTCTCTCGCCCTCTACTAAAGACCCCTCCAAAGGGAGGGGATGGGTGGAGGGAGGGATCCGGGATTAGGTGCCAAGGTCTTGTCCTCTACCCGGTGATCCTGCCTGCTTGGTCCTGAGGCCCGTCCCAGCCCTGAGCGGTTTCCTCACCCCCCCAATTTGAGTCCCCTTAGTTCTAGACGCAAAGGAGGCTGATACCAGGGAGGTGGGCTGGACAGGCCTGGTGGCATCACTCTTCTGGTGGGGAGGGGGCAGTGCCAGTACCTCTTGAGTCTTTATGAGGGGAGGGGGCAGGGGGTGGATTGTGTGACACCCCTCACCCCACCCCCGGGAGCTTTTCCCTGCCCCTTCCCTTGACCCTTCATCGATTCCTGGGCTCAGGTATTTGTGAAATGCCACTTTGACTATGACCCGGTCCGAGACAGCCTCATCCCTTGTAAGGAAGCAGGCCTGCGCTTCAGCGCTGGGGACTTGCTCCAGATTGTAAACCAGGATGACGCCAACTGGTGGCAGGTGAGCCCTGGGCGCCCTGCAGCCTCTCCTGGTATGGTGTGTCGGGGCGGTGAGGGTGCGGGTGAGGGTCCTCTAGCTCAGGCAGATCTTTGTCTCGTGTACATTTCAGGCGTGCCACGTAGAAGGGGGCAGTGCTGGGCTCATCCCCAGCCAGCTGCTGGAGGAGAAGCGGAAAGCGTTTGTCAAGCGGGACCTGGAGCTGACACCGACCTCAGGTAGGAGGTCCCCCCACCCCAGACCCCCAATCTGGGATCTGGCAGGGCCCTGCCTGCCTCACTCACCCGTCTCACTGTGGCTAGGGACCCTATGCGGCAGTCTTTCAGGGAAGAAAAAGAAGAGAATGATGTATTTGACCACCAAGAATGCAGGTGGGTGTTAGAGCCCCCCTCCCCTGTCCTCTTCTAACATTGCTTATCCCCCCCCCCAATGACTTGTGAATATGCTCACCAGCCTTGTCCCTAGGCCCTGCTGGTTCCTCCCAGCTCCTCCCTGCTCCCCCATCATAAGCCCTCTTATCCTCAGCCTCCCTGAGAGCTCTGCCCTCCCCCACCGTGTAGCCTGATGAGCAGTGCCATCTCCCTGTGTCCAGAGTTTGACCGCCATGAGCTGCTCATTTACGAGGAGGTGGCCCGCATGCCCCCGTTCCGCCGGAAAACCCTGGTGCTCATTGGCGCTCAGGGCGTGGGCCGGCGCAGCCTGAAGAACAAGCTCATCATGTGGGATCCAGATCGCTACGGCACCACGGTGCCCTGTGAGTGCGTACTCCTGGGCACTGCTGGGAAAGGGACAGGGAGCAGAGGCTGCCCTAGGAGCCAGGGCTGGGTCCACTGAATGGGCATCCTCACGGGCACCAGGTCAGGTAGCACCTTCGGGTGTGCGGTGTGCGCCCTCTGTGGGTGGGCGGGGGACCTGCAGGGTCAGGAGAGGTGGCCTCCAGGGGTGGCCAGATGGGCTGGGCTGGCCTCCCTTTCCTTCTCGAATGTTTCGCTCGCTATAATAAAAGCTGTGAAAAAAATGCGTGTCCAACTGGGGACCCGGGTGAAACAGGGCTGTGAGCTGAGAGTGGCCTTGTGGAAGACAGGGCTTCTTCGTGCGGGGACCAGCGGGAGTGCTGCCCCAGGTCTGCTTGGCCCTTGCTGTGTGGCTTTGGGCGCACGTTACCCTTTTTGGGCCTCAGCCTCCCATCTGTTTGGACCAGGTCCTCCTAGCACGGACTTCTCATGTCTCCGCGTGTGTGCCAGTGGGGAGGGTGAGCGCGGGTGTGTGGGAAGCAGCAGTGCTGGCAAGGTGGGAGTGGGGAGCACATGCAGGACGTGTGCATGTGTGTCTGAGGTGGGGTAACCTGCCTGTGCCCATTCGGCCCCTCCTACACCCTAGACACATCCCGGAGGCCCAAGGACTCAGAGCGGGAAGGCCAGGGTTACAGCTTTGTGTCCCGTGGGGAGATGGAGGCTGACATCCGTGCTGGGCGCTACCTGGAACATGGTGAATACGAGGGCAACCTGTATGGCACACGTATCGATTCCATCCGGGGTGTGGTCGCTGCCGGCAAGGTGTGCGTGCTGGATGTCAACCCCCAGGTACCGCCCCAGCCCGCTCCTTCTGAGCATCCTCTCTGCTCCTCCATATATTTCCCGGCACTTGTCATCCAAGCACACCTATGCACCCCCCCCACCCTCAACCACTGTGAGGGACCCAGCCCACCTGGAACCTCTTTCTCAGCCTGCCAGGTCTCCCGTTCCCCCTCTAGTCTCCTCCGGCCACTGATGGTGGCTTGGCTACCATTCGTCCCCGGGCCTCATGTTGCAGAGCCCCAGGCATTCTTTTCCCATCCACTCTCAGTTGTCCACCACCCAGTCACCCCAGACAGCCTTCCTCCAATCTCAGGACGGATATGGGGTATACTCCCAGACCCCCCTTCTCCTCCCGCAGGCGGTGAAGGTGCTGAGAACAGCTGAGTTTGTCCCCTACGTGGTGTTCATTGAGGCCCCGGACTTTGAGACTCTGCGGGCCATGAATCGGGCCGCACTAGAGAGTGGAGTGTCCACCAAGCAGCTAACGGTGAGGGCGCTGAGGCACAGGGGGAGGGGTCTGATGGCTGCCTGGGGTGCTGGGGGATGGCCCCAGCTAATGAAGAGGAGGAGATGGTGTTGGGTGAGGGGAGAGGTGCCCACTCAAGTTATCAGTGAGGTAGGACTGTGATCCCTACTTTATAGATGTGGAAAGGGGGGTCGGAGAGAGGGAATGAAGTGTCCAAAGTCTCACAGTGAGCCAGGGACACAGCTATCCTGGGGCGCAGGAGCTTCTGCATCCAGGCCCACTGCTTGATCCACTGTGCAAGGACGGAGGAGGGGCCAGTGGAAGACCTGTGGGCCAGAGGTGGGCTAGGTAGGCTCGGGGTGGCTTACTGTTGGGGGGAGGCTGAAGGGAGGGAGGAAGCCAGAGGCTGGACGCTGGCTGGAGGGGTGAGTTAGCACAGGGAGCAGGCAGTGTCTGGAGGAGAGGCTGCGATCTTGGTAGCAGGACCCAGTGTCTTGGCTGCTGCCTTCCCTGGCAGTGTGGGGTTTGCAGAGCTCTGAGCTCAGGGGTCCCTCTGATGGCCATACTTGGTACTGCAGCTCTCAGCCCCCAGGTCAGTGGGGGCCCAGGAGAGGCTGCCTGGGCTGGGCTTCCTTCTGCCGTGGGCCCCCTGAGGGAGCTCTGGCCACCCCCTCCCTGGCAACAGATGTGGCCAACTGGAGCCACTGGGACACACAGCTTCAGCTTATTCAAGTCAGCTGTCAGGTTTCCTGCCCCACTTTCCCAGCCAGCTTCCCCTGGGCTAGGGCTGGGGGTTGCCTTGGACACTTGTGGGTTGCTCTGGTACCAGCCTCTCTTGCTGCATAGGTAAGAGGGCCTAGTCAGACTGGAGGGAGCACTGGCTAGGGAGTCAGGCAGACGCTGTTCAGCCCCTGGCTGGCTGTGTGACCTCTTTGTACCTCAGTTTTCTCTGTTGTAAATGGGAGCTAATTAGTCCTGCCTTGCAGCCTTGCAGAGCTGTAGTGAAAATTATGTGGGTTGCAAAGCATTTGGTGCCGGACTTGGCACGTGCTAAAGCTTATTTCCTTCCTTCCTTCATCTGTCTGTGGTTGCAGTAGAGCCACATCGGGGGCATGCAGGGAGGGGTGTCTGTACCACTGTGGTTGGGCTTTGGGGGCGGGCAGACCGTGGAGCCCCCTGACCGGAGGGAGGTGCTCTGGTGCCTGGGCAGGAGGCAGACCTGAGGCGCACGGTGGAGGAGAGCAGCCGCATCCAGAGGGGCTACGGGCACTACTTTGACCTCAGCCTGGTCAACAGCAACCTGGAGAGGACCTTCCGCGAGCTCCAGGCGGCCATGGAGAAGCTGCGGACGGAGCCCCAGTGGGTGCCTGTCAGCTGGGTGTACTGAGCCTGTTCATCCTGGCCTCGGCCCCCTCGTGTTGAGACCCAGAACCTGAATCCATCCCCTTTGCCACCTGTGGCCCCTGCCGCGGTCCTTAGCCTCCACCCCGGCTCTCCTTGGGTAACAGCTCCCAGCGGGCCCTAAGTCTGGCTTCAGCACAGAGGTGTGCACTGCCAGGGAGGTGGGCCTTCATGGGGTACCTCTGTGCCCAGGTGCTGCCTACTCCCAGTGTCCATTGGCCACCAGATATCCCCCTCTGAGGGCCAAGCTGTACCCAGGAGTGTGCCAGCATCACCTCCATAATGTTCAGTCCAGAGAAGAGAAAAGCTGCTTTGGGACTGCATGGTCAGTAGGTACACTGCCCCCTGCCACCTCTCCCCGGTCACCGGTTCTCCTGTGGACTGGCCACTCCCACCCCATTCCTGGGCTCCTCCCACCTCTCACCCCTACATCCTAGGAGCAGGCCTTGGGCTGTTTCCATGTGGCCAGGGGAGTGCGTGGCCCACTAGCAGCCAGGCAGGCCTGGGCAGTGGTGCTAGCCTGGTGCCATCCCGAAGGCTGGAGGGGCCAAAGCGCAAGCCAGTGGCCCCAGGTGGGGAGCAGAGAAGCTCTTGGCTCCCTCAGAAAGGGGCAGGGTCCCAGGGGTGGACGCTGCACTGTCCCTCCCTCACCCACAGCGTCTCACTGCCGGAGTCTCTCCACAGACTTCTCCAATGTGCCCCAGCAGGTCAGCCCTGCTCCCCGCGGGCGAGGCTGGCAGGGGCCAGCGGGTCAGCCCGGGGAGGGGTGGGCTGGAGGGCTGAGTCCTGTGACACGGAGCTTGCTACTACTGACTGAAGAGCCCCAAGCTCTCCATGGCCCACAGGGGGGACATGTCTGGGCTCCCGGACCATGACCGTTGTCCATTTTGGCCTTCTTTCGGCCTGGGTCCAGGTAGCCCACTCGCTTCAGGGCTGCTGGCGTGGAGGGGCTGAGGAGGAATGCAGAGGGGACCTTGTGAACCCTGGGGCATGGAGCATGGGCTTGGATAGGGATGGTTGTCCTCTGGCAGGTTCCTCATGCACAACTCCAGGGGGCGCCATTCATACTGTAGTCTGCACAGCCTGTGGTTCCGTGTGCTGGGGCGCCTGGTCTTGTTCCTGGCACTGGGGTGTGTGTGTGTGTGTGTGTGTGGTTTGATTTTGGGGGAGGGGAGAATAGTAACCCCTTTTTGGGGGTTCCCCATCAGCCCCATTTCTTATGAGACCCTTGTCCCAGATTCCAGAGCCTTGGCCCCCCTCAGATGTCTCCTCCGCTCTTATTGTCCCCTCACTCTAGATGCCACCCTCCAGTCCTTGGGGAAGGCAGTTTTGTAAAATAGAAAATCCCCTTTAAGAAAAGAATGCTGTCCTGGACTGCCCCAGACTTCTCATCCCCCATCCCTCTTCCCTCTCTGTGACCCTTCCCTTCCAGGGGTAAGCCAGTCCTCCCAGGGGACCACCTGGGACGCCCCCACCCCCAACCCTTGTGCCTCCCAGTTCTTTTCAGTGTCTAATTAGTCTTCGCTGCAGTGTCAGCCAAAGCTGGCCCCTGAACCACTGTGTGCCCATTTCCTAGGGAAGGGGAGGGAGAATAAACAGAATATTTATTACAAATGTTAGAAATATATTTATTATATTAGGAACCTCATTTGCATTTGCATAGGAGATACACATGAGATGTAAAGGTCAAGCCTGCTCCCATCTCATCTGTGCAGCTCTGCATATGCTATGCAGTCACCCTTGTACTCGGCTTTTCCCTTTAGTTGGTGTCCTTTTCATCCTCAATTCAGCTGTCTCTTGGGTCACCCTCACCCTCAGCCTAAGGGGACTGGGAGTTGGGAGAAAATGGGGTGTTTTCCAGCTGACCCACGCCATGGGGTCATTTGCCAGTTCCTACTTCCCCTGGGGGATTTGGGAGTAGAGGCTGGGAAGGATCTGCTGTTGCAACTACCCCTGTCCCTTGGTTACCTTCCAAAGACCCCTGACCAAGTGAGCATCATCTCTGGTAGGGATGGGGTGGAACAGGTATGTGTGCCCACGGTGTCAGCTCTGTGACTGTCTTCCCTCCTACCATTGTGAATGCTTGTATTTGGGGGACTCAGGAGAATGAGCACCCAGCTGCCCACTGTCCACATTCCACCCCAGCCTCTCCCCTCCTTCAGCCATCCAATTCTCAAGTTTTCTCTCTGACTGGTTTTCTTTCTTTTCCTTTGATTAAATGCGGAAAGAGAAAGGCTTCTGGCTCTGTTTGTCTTTGGTTGGTGTTGGGTGGATGGCTTTGGGAGAGGGTGAGAGCCGGGTAGCACAGCACAGATGATTCTGGAAGGGAAGTCAGAGTGACATGTCTTGTGTCCTGTGATGTCTTCCTTTCCCCACCTCTCCCCTCCACACTCCCTAGCCCCAAAAGATGCTCCTTCTAGAGGCTATGCCAGGAGTCTGTGAGCATCCATGGGGACTCCATGGCCAATCCACTCAGCCCCACCCAGAACTTGTGGCCATAGGCAGGTCCCTCTACCTCTCTGGGCCTCAGGCTCACCCTCTGTGAAAGTGTCATGGGTTTGCCCAGTGATAACGCTAGGATTGGTTCCAGGTGCTCAACAACAGGGGTCATAGGTGACATCACAATGCCATCCAGGTGTCACCACAGGGGAGTGTGTGGGGGGCAAATCCTTCCAGGTTAAAGGATCCACCTTCCTTCCCACCTGAGCTCTTCAGGGGAGCCTGGCATGCCACTCCTTTGGGATTATTGAGGATTCTTAAGAGGGGCCTTTGACTGTTCGCTCCTTCCTGCAATGGCCAGATGTGCAGCCGGCGCCCTTCCTTGGATGTCCCCAAAGCATCCACTCACACAGGAATGACCGTGGGCCAATGTGACTGGTGATTTGGAGGCAGCCATAGGGGCTCATATCACCCACCTCACCACTCTGATGAGAATTTAGCATTGATTACTAAACACCCCTATTCTGAAGTGACCCCCAACTATTCCCAGCACAAAGAATGTCTTTCTGGTCAACCTTTCCTCTTTGGGTCCCCCTGGCTCCCAACATGTTGCTGGGTCCTCTCCCTTCTCTCATTTCTGGACAACCTTCTCCCCATCTTGTGGGCACCCCTGGAAACTCAATATTTCTCTACTGTACTAGCAATTCTGAACTTGTATTTCTGTCCTTATCCAGTGGTTCTTGGCCATGGCTGCACATTAGAATCACCTGCGGGGATAAAAAACAAACAACTGCCCGGGACCCTCTCCAGATCAATTGAATCAGAAGTTCAGGAAAGTCTAACCCTCCTAACGACCACATCTCAGTAACTTAACACCTTTATTATTCATTTCTTGCTCACATCCCATCTTACGTGGGTAGGGTGGCGCTCCTAACAGTGACTCAGGGATCTAGCCTCTTTCCATCTGTGATACTGTCATCTTTAACGAGTGGACTCCATAGGTGTCATCCAAGAGGAAGAGAGAGTGTAGAAGATTGCTCATGAATTTTGTGGGCGAGGTTTGTGTGCCCACATCTGTCGGCTAGAACCTAGTCCTGTGGCCCCAGATTGCTGCAAGGGAGGCTGGGAAATGTAGTCTTCCTTTGTGCTCAGGAAGAGGAAACAGGATCCAGCCAGTCTGCCAGGCTAAGGGTGGTGCCTGAGAAGCAGATTTTTTTTAAAAGCTCCCCAGGTGATTCTAATGTGTAACCAAGTTTGCCAAATCTCTGCTAGTATATTTTGGCCATACCCTTGGCATAGAGGAAATTTATTTTGGCCCCTAATTGGCATCAAGGTATTTTCCTAAATAAATACAGTTGAATTTCTAAAAGTAATCGTGCTACCAGTCTGTTTTTATTTTTAAAAGTCCTTTTCCTGTCTTGGCACAACAGCATGTGGTTAGTAGGGCAGAATGGATTGTTATCATATTATATTTGGGAAACTAGATAGGTGAAGAGCTTTGCCCATCGTCACATACAAAGTCATCAGCAGAGCTGGAACAAGACCCCAGGACTCCTGGCTTCCGGTCTGGGGCTATCTTCCCATGCTGCCTCCCAGAGTGGGGGGATTGACTAGATTCAGTGTGTGTGTGAGGGGGTGCTTGGTGAAGAAGCACTTTTGGAGCAGGAGCATGGGTTAAGAGGGGACCGTAAGGGAGAAGGTGGGACACTTTGTCATCTCCAGATTCAGCTCTTCAGGAGATCCAAGCGCTGTAGGTGGCTGGGGCACCAACCAGTCTACATCTCACCCCGGAGTCCTGGGACGCCACCCCGTCTCACTTATGGCTGGCTTTGATGGTGACCACAGACCTCCAGGAGAGAGAGGTGCAAGGGAACAGGGGGGACTATCTAGCTTGATCTGTTGATCTAGTCATCTGGTCTACTTGTCATGATCACAGTTTTAATTATTTAGAGATTCTTATGTTTTACTACCTAGAAAGGAAAGTTTCCAACTACTCTCTTGATCAATTGTCTTTCCTTAGCCATGCTGTCTTGTTCATCCTAAAAGGTGAACTCTAGGATCGTTTTGTCAGAGTACACTCTCTTCCTATTGGGATCTTAATTGGAATTGCATTAAATTGGTGCATTAATTTGGGAAGAATTAGCATTCTTCAATGTTCAGTCTTCCCATCCAGGACTGTGGTCTGCCTGTCCATGTACTTGGGTGGAGGTCTCCTTTCTGCCCAGGGCCCTCCACTTGCTTGTCTGCCAAGCAGACTGGCATGGTCTCCAACCAGCAGCAATGTGATGAAAAGAAAGATAACACAGTGACTTTCTTATAAAGCAAAATTCATTTCTTGAAAAAAAAAAACCTGCCCTTTATCCTTGGGTTCTTTCCCCCCCTCCCCATTCTTTGAGGTTAAAAGAGCTGTGATATTAGAATATTTTTTGCTTGTTTCTAAATGCATAAATAGACTCTCTCTCTTTCTCTCTCTTTCTCTCTCTCTCTCTCTCTCTCTCTCTCTCTATATATATATATATATATATAACATATCTGATCTGTGAACTCTCAAAGTTTGGATTTGAGCTCTCTGTAGGTTTACATAGGTGCCTTGCATTTGGTTGAGTATTTTGTATCAGGGTTGCTGCTGTGAATGGGATCTTTCCCCCCCATCTTCTAATAAATTGCTCAGTTCCTTGAAAAATTAAAACGTAGAGCCTTAAGTGTAAGTGTAACATCTACTGAGCATCTTCGAACAAGCCAAGGTCCCTACATCCAGAGGTCCAGAGTCTACGGGGAGAGGAAGGCAGACAGTCCCGACGGCGACACTACACTGAGAATCTGTTCCGGGATCACAGAGGAGAGGCTCCTCAGTCAGCCTGTTTGCGAGAGGGCGGCAGTCAAAAAGCATTTCCAAAAGGTGCTGATGCCGGACTGATTTCTTGAAAATAAGGTAATGTTTGCTAAGTGAATGAATGAATGCTTGCTGCACGTTGAGAAAGAATAGGTGTTTAGTATTTTTGGTATTGAATTTGTCTACCACAGAATCCTAGACATGAATGTGTGCACGTGTGTGAGACAGGGATGATGGTGCTGGAGGCTTTGCTTAAGGCACAGATCCCCAAATTCTCTTCCATCTTCTGTCCACAAATTATCAAGTTAGTAAGAGAGCACCTCTCACCCTCAACTTCTCATCTGCTTTGACCTCGGGCCAGACTTCACACCCTGAGAATTGTTGCCATAGAATGAGGGCCCCTATTTTTGCCTGTCTGGAGGCTAAGATGTGTCTTTATCTACATATTTAATGCAAAAAATAAAGCTGTATTCTCCAAAGAGGGACAAAAGAATGGGGAGAAATAAGAATAACTCAATCTCTTCCGTGTTGTGCTGGCTTCAGCTGTCTCTCTTCTTTCTGCTACATGTGCTGCCTGGGCGTGCGCATCCCTGGTCTCAGTCACCTCCCACACATTAAGACTCCCAAGCCCTCTCTTCAAGTGCTCATGTGTTACACACTCCTGAAACAAGGCCCAGAAGGAGACACATAACCCTACTAACAATATTTACCTCTGGACAGTGGCGTGGGGGTCTGGGAGGGGGTGGGAGGAAGCAGGTGGGGACAGTGGGGAGAACATTCAAGTTACTCCATATAATTATGTATAATGAGAATTTGTTAATATATCAATATTAATTACTCTGGTGTAATTTAAAAAGTAAAATATAAAAAAGGTACTATGTATCTCCAAAAGTAATCAGAAGAGACAGAATGGGCAAAGGCAAGCGCAGGGATTGTTTCCTGAGGAGTGAGCACACATCTGTAATGCAGGAAATGCCCCCTGGGTTTAATAAGATTAACAGGGAGTCTGCAGATTAACAAGATGCCCTGGTGATGTGTAGGCATGTGTGAGTTCGAGCATTGCTAAACCAGAAGATAAAGAGCGTTAACACTCTCGCCAGACCCATGGGTGCACACGCGCACACGCCACTCCTAACTACAGCTTCACACCTGAGATTGGCTAGAGGGCCATTTCAAAGTACTTAGCAATTTCCGTAATGACCGTGATAGTTATGACATAATGTATTGGTAGCCATTGTCACGAGTGAGTTGGAGAATTATTTCATGCCAAGGAAGCAAGGAGAGAAGAAATCGGAAAGTGAGACTGAGCCTGAGGGAACGTCCACAGAGAGTCGACAGAGGCTGGAACTGATGGTTAGGAAAATTCAACCTCCTTCACTAAGGACATCTGTCAGGTGGTAGGAGACCACCTCCTGGGGACAGCCAAATGTCCTGGGAAAAGCCCATCCTGGAGCCACAGTGCACTGTTGGATCCAGATGTGCCAGGTAGGTAGGGCATCAGTATATACCTCTGACCTGCCAAAGAGGGAGAAAGTCCAGTGTAGGCAACATCTGGATGTTGTTTATACTTGTATCCTGTCATATTTCACTTTCATAAGTCTTGGCACAGTGCCTGACAGTTCCACAATTATCTAAGTGGTTAAGACCTCCTCTGCCATTTTTGTCCGTGCTTGGTCTTCCTTCCGGAGTTCCTTCTGCAGGTCCTCGTAAAGCTGCCCTTGTATTGTATGATGATGTTGCCCAAGTGTTGTCTGTGGCAATATGAGAAAATTAAGAACAATGTTTATCATTAAGCTGAATATATTTAATTTTAATGATTATCTTTTACTCTGATGTGACGATTGTGAATTTTATTCCATCACAAGCTGGGGTAAGAAATATTACATTTTTCTAACTTGAATCAAATCTTCCCCTGAGCCACTGCTCATCAGAGTGGAAAGAAAGGAAACCTCAGTCCTGATTTGGAGGGTGTCTTCCCTTCCTTAGAGTCACACAAAAATCTAAGGAGCTTACACAGTGCCTGGAAAATGGAAGTCGAGTGTTCTATTTCAGGCAGAGTGGAGAACAAGGTACCTTATGCTTTTAAACAGTGGGATCCTATGCAAAACAATTTTTATTGTGTTGCTGGGTTAAGGGAAATCTAGAGGCCACAAAACCAAACAAAACGACCATGAAACAAAACACAGAAAAGATGGAGTTGCCTCAAGGGCAAATGCCAATATTAGCATCACATTCGGAAAGTTAAATATAAACCAGGAGCAAGGTAAGACAACCTGAGGTTCTGGTAAGGGTAGGGACCAAGGAATGGACTAAATTGGTCCCAAACTGGAATCATCTCCTGGACCCTGGTAGAAAAGAATGCAAATCCTCTCTGGAGGAAGGTGCCCTCAGTTTCAGCCTCCAGATATTCTATAGGTTAAGATCATCCAAACACAAGTTTACAATGTGAGATTTCAAAACACAGAGAAACAAACCACAATGAGTGATAGTCAACATAAACAACAACATATTTATATCTCCAAGGCCTTCTGATATTAGGCACAAAATATAAAATAACTATGTACATGTAAAATGTTTAATGAAATAAAAGATGACATTACAAAAAAGAATAAGCAACAAGACACTACAATAACCAGTCAGGTTTGAAAGAGAATCATTCAGAAGTTTTAGAAATAAAAAATACAATAATTAAAATAAAAACTTTTTTTGGGGGATGGTTTTGTTGGGCTTACTCAGGGTGGGAATTCAAAAAATGTATGGAAGGGAATGGGGTAGATGAAGAAGTCAGATAAGGGCCCCCACTCCGGAGGTTGTAAAGACAACTCCGAACCACAAAGGCTGGAATGGAGCAGGCAGAGATTGGTGGCTGTTCCAGGAAGAACTCCCCCTCCCTTTGTCAAGAATGTAACCCCCATCAAGCCCTCCTCCTTACTGAAAATCCCACTACTGCCCTGATCTTTGACCTGGCTGACTAACCACCTCCCTATGCCCATGGACAACCCCTCTCAAAAGCCTGCTAGAATTCAGGCCCACCCCCTGAGAGTCCAGACCAAAAGCCCTTAAAAACCCTCAGCTTGTAAGAGCTGGTGTCTCTGTCTGTTTCGGGCAGAGGCCCTTCTCAGGTTTCATCATTAAAACCTGTCTTTGCCCGTGGAAGCCATCTTTTGTCTCTATTCTTTTTCTCCCTCTACCTAAACCCTCCCTGGTTTAATAGCAAATTAACCAAGCTGAAAAGAGATTAGTGAGCCAGTAAGATGCTCCCCTAAATATGGTCCTTAGGGCTGGACAGGGTGGCTCACATCTGTAATTCTAGCACTCTGGGAGGCCAAGGCAGGAGGATCACTTGAGGTCAGAAGTTCAAGACCAGCCTGAGTAAGAGCAAGACCTGGTTTCTTTAAAAAAAAAATAAAAAGAGTGAGCTCTGAAAAATTAACCTGGGTGGTGGTGTGTGCCTATAGTCCCAGCTACACTGGAGGTTGAGGCAGGAGTTTGGCAGGAGTTTGGCTGAGGCAGGATAGCTTCAGCCCAGGAGTTTGAGGCTGCAATGAACTATGATGACACCATTGCAGTCTAACCAGGGTGCCAGAATGAGACTCTGTCTAAAAACATATATATATATGTATATATAGTCCTTGGAACTGCAGCCGCATCCACTCTGGGAGCTTGTTAGAAATGTAGACTTTCAGGCCCTATCCAGAACTCCAGAACTAGTGAGTCAGAATATGCAGTTTAATAAGATTCCCTGGTGATTTATAGATATATTTAAGTTCACGAAGTACTAAACTAGAAGATAGAGCAGAAGAAATTACACAGAATGCAGAACAGAGAGGTAAGGAGAAGGTAATATGAAAGAGGTTAAGAGATATGTCAACTATAAACAGGTCTAAAAAATTTAATCCTAGTCAATAGAGAGATTAAAGAGAATGAAGTACAGACAATATTTGAAGAGAATTTTCCAGAATGATGAAAGACATGTATCAACATATATAAGAAACACAATTTACACCAAACAAGAAAAGTTCACAGCCAGTCGTGAAACTGCAGAACACCAAGACAAGGAGAAGATCTTAAAAAGTAGTCTGAGAAAAAAAGACAGGTCACCCTCAAAGGAGGAACAATCAGTCTGACAGCAGATTTCTCAACAACAACACTTAAAGCTAGAAGACAGAACAATAATCTGTTCAGAGTGCTGAGAGAAAATGGCTCTCAACCTAGAATTCTATACTCAGCAAAACTCAAGAATGTTAGTGCGGTAAAGAGTGTCAACCAAAATTAAGGCAGTTGAGGCAGAAGTAATTTGATAAAGGTTCATTGGAAGCCAAATGTGAGGAACGACCTCGGGAAGATGTCCCAACAAAATTGGGCATATTCCAAAGTCTGTTACAAGTTGGAATGTTTTTATAGGAATCTTTAGGAGAAGGGAGGGGGACTCTTCATATTGGAATTGTCCTTTTTTATTGGAGGGTACAACACAGAGGCTACAATCATTGGCTATATATTACAACATATTAGCTAAAATGTTCTATGTGCAAGACAATGAGTAAAACTTCATAATTTAGAAACAAATCAGTGGCCTTTTCCATGTCAGTAGGTTATGTATTAATCAGTACGTCAACAGTCTGAGGGACTCACAATAAGATTCTTTACTCTGGGACAGGATGTACTCTGGGACGTTCCCCAGGCCATTAGTCTGGAAGTCTGCCAAATATGTTCTGCAGGTTTTCAAGAGATTTTCAATAAAAACTGATAGAGTTTACTACCAACAGAATTCTTAAAAAAAAAAACTAAAAGCATTGTCCACGTAAAATAGCAATTAACAATAACATCTAGTTTGTACCTTCCCACAAAGAAAACTCCAGGCCTAGATGCCGTCACTGATTAGTTCTACCAAACATATAAAGAAGAAATATTACCAATTCTACACAAATAATTCCAGAAAATTGAAGAGGAGGGAATACTTCTCAATTTACCCTGATACCAAAACCAGCAAAAGACCTTAACAAGAAAAGAAAACTACACAGCAATATTCCTTGTGACCAAGTCAAGTTAATCCCAGGAATACAATGTCGGTTTAACATTAGAAAGTCAAAGAATGGAGTCATCTTTACAGACTGAAAAAGAAAAAATATACAATCATCTCAAGAGTTGCAGAAAAATCATTGGCGAAATCAACATCCATTCCTGATTTAAAAAAAAAAGGAATAGAAGGGAATTTTCTCAACTGATAAAGAGCATTTATGACCATACTTAGTGGTGAAAGACTGAATGTTTTTCCCTAAGATCTGGGACAAGGCAGAGATGTCCTGCTTTCTCCATCTCTTTTTAACATTCTACTAGCTGGAGGTTCTAGCTAATGTAACAGGCAAGAAAGAGAAATAAAAAGCGTCCAGATTGAAAGGAAGAAGTAAAACTATCTTGATTCACAGATGATATGATTGTCTTTGTTGGAAATTCTGTGGAATCTACAAAAGCTAATAGAACTAATAAGTGAGTTTGGCAAGATTGCACACTGCAAGGTCTATATACAAAAATCAATTCTCCTTCTATATACTAACAACAAATAATCATAAATTGGATTTTAAAAAGCAATACCATTTATAATAGTATCAAAAAGTATGAAAAATGTAGGGATAAATAGACAAAAAATACACAAAACCTATAAACCATAAAGTATGAAGTATTGCCAGGAGAAATTTAAAAAGACTGCAATGGACTGAAAATCTCCATCCCCCGCAAAATCACATGTTGAAGCCCTAATTCCAGTGTGATGGTTTGTGGGGCTGGGGCATTTTGGAGGGAATTAGGTCATGAGGGTGGAGCCCTCAAGAATGGAATTAGTGCCCTTACAAGAAGAGGCCAATGATAGCTCTCTTTCTGCCATGTGAGGATAGAAGTTGTCAGTGTACAACCTGGATGTCGTGATTTTTATTGTTATAGTTTCTTTTTTTTTTTTTTTTGAAACAGAGTCTCGCTCTGTCACCCAAGCTAGAACTAGAGTGCTGTGCTGTGGCATCAGCCCAACTCACGGCAACCTCAAACTCCTGGGCTCAAGCTATGCTCCTGCCTCAGCCTCCCCAGTAGCTGGGACTACAGGCGCACCACCACCACGCCTAGCTAATTTTTGTATTTTTAGTAGAGATGGGGTCTCGCTTTTGCTCAGGCTGGTGTCGAACTCCTCAGGCATGAGCTACCGCACCCAGCCTTGTTATAGTTTCTTTCTAATTTGGTCCTGAGGACTCTCTCTTGACCTTGGCCATAAGCCAAAATAGCAACTTTCTAGGAAAGCCTTGATGGGGGAAAGTTAGGGTCCAGTGTGTCAGGTGAGACAGAATGAGGAAATGAAACCAAAATGCATGAAACAAAAGAAATTCATTACTTACAGGTCCCAGAGAGGTTAAGGGGTGCCAACTGGTTGCCAACAGGAAGTCTGGAGGTGGCAGGGAACTCAACTAGCAGGTGGGGAGCAAGAGAGAGAGTGAGGGATCTTGGGCCAAAGCCTTTGTTTGGGTCCGGGGGTTTACCCAAGCAGGTTTCCCATGGGGAGTTCTAATTGGTGGGTTTAGAACAGACAGGCAGGGGTTCTGTGGAGTCACTCTGTGACTGAGGTGGTTGCTGTGGCATATTTGTGCAGTCCATGTGGGATGTGGGGGTCAGTGGGGCAAGTCAAATAATTGTATCTAGCTGTCCCATAGGGAAGTGGTCACCAGGAGGCAGTTGTACAAGGCAGATATCTGGATCGACCACAATCAGGAACTCGGAGAAAGCGGAGAACAGAAACTGTGTCAAGGGTGACTAAGCCCTGCTTCTGGTATGAGAAAGTCCACCTTATATTTAAAATGGATGCCAAAGCAACCTAAAATGATAAGAATTCACTACACCAGAAGAGAGCCCTCACCAGAACCCGACCATGCTGGCATCCTGGTCTCGGACTTCCAGCATCCAGAACTGTGAGAAATAGATTTCTTTTGTTTATAAGCCGCCCAGAGTATGGTACTTTGTTATAGCAGCTGGAACTGACTAAGACAAAGACCTAAATAAAGAGCTACACTGTGTTCATGGGTTGGAAGAATCAACATTGCTAAGATGTCAATTCTCCCCAAATTAATATCAATCAAAACACTAGCGAGCTTTTTTTGTATGAATTAATAAGATGATTCTAAAGTCCATATGGAAATGTTAGGCATCTAGAAGAGCAAAAACAACTTTGATAAAGAACAAAGTTGGAGGACTTACACTACCTGATTTCAAGACATATTATAAAGCTATAGTAATCAAGGCAATGTGGTATTGGCATAAAGATAGACAAATAGGTCAATAGAACAGAAAAGTCCAGAAACAGACCCACACAAATATGTTGAGCTGATTTCAAAGAAGTGCAATGTCAGCTCAGTAGAGGAAGGACAGGGCAGCCTTTTTAACAAATGGTACTGGAATAGTTGGATATCCACATGCCAAAAAACAAAAACAAAAACACCCACATCAATCCATATCTTACACAAATGTGAAAATTAACTCAAGTTTAATCATAGGCCTAAATGTAAAGCCTAAAACTATAAAACTTCTAGAAGGAAACATGGGAGAAAATTTTTGCGACTTTGGGTTAGACAAAGATTTCTTATAGACAAATGCCAAAAGCATGATCCATAAAAGAAAAAATTGACAAGTTGAACTTTGTCAAAATTTTAAACTTCTGTTCTGTGAAAGGAAAGACATTGTTAAGAGAATGAAAAGACAAGCCACACACTGGGAGAAAAATATTTGTAAACCACATATTTGATAAAGGACTTATTTCTAGAATATATAAAGAGCTATCAAGACTCAGTAAAAATAGTCAAAAGCTTTGAACAGAAATTTCACCAGAGAAGATATACAAATGACAAATAAGCACATGAAAAGATGTTCAAAGTCATTAGTTATTAGGGAAATATAAATTAAAGTCATAATTTTGGTACAATTTATGTAACTATGAGAATGGTTAAAATGCAAAAGAGTGACTGTAGCAAGCGTCAATGAGGATGCGGAAGAAGTGGCATTCTCTTACATGGCTGGAGGGAATGTAACATGTTACCACCACCTTGGAAAACATAAGCATATGCCTACCATATGACCCAGATATTCTACTCCTAGGTATTTACCCAAGAGAAGGGATAGCACACAAAGACTTGTACATGAATGTTCATAGTAGCTCGATTTGAAATGGCCCCAAACTAGAAACAGTCTAAATGTCCATCAACTGGGGAATGGGGAATGGGGTGGGGGATGGGCAGGATTACAAAGGGATAAAAGGAAACTTTTGGGGGTGATGGATATGTTCATTATATTGATTGTGGTGACTGTTACACAGATGTGTATTTACATCAAAACTTATCAAATAGTATACTCTAAACATGTACAATTTATTATATGTCAATTATTCCTTAATAAAGCTGTTAAAAATAGTAATTAACAATGATGTCCAGTTTGTTAAAAAAAAAAAGGGAAAGGACAGAACTGAAAACAATGGCCTTTGATGGGAGTTAAACGGATTTGGGATCCTGTACTGTTCAAGGAAAGATTAAGCAATGTTAAGATAGTAGCTAGTCTTTGTTAAGGATGTCTGTAAAAAGTTCAAGGTTAGCCATAGAGGGTATATCCTTCATACTGTAGAGGGACAAAGAACGAAGTAAGAAAACAAACAAAAATACAAACAAAACTTAATCAGTTAAAGAAAGGCAAGAGCCCAGGCCTGGTGGCTCACGCCTGTAATCCTAGCACTTTGGGAGGCCGAGGGGGAGGATTGCTTGAGGCCAGGAGTTCGAGGCTGCAGTGAGCTGTGACGACTCTCACTCTGCGAAAAGGGCCACTTGTTTTCAGTCTCCCGCTGTCCCAGCCCATGTGGTCCAGTCCAGGTGGGCAAATCTGCTGTTTTTGCACCAGGCTTAGGGGACCCATCTCGTGGTGCCCCTCCCAGCAGCCAGCTCCGGGTGCCTGTCACATCCTCAAAGTGCAGCAGGTGGAGAGCTCTTCCCTTCTGCTGGGGAGACGCCCCTAAAGCACATCGCAGCCCGTTGCACATCTTAGGGGCTTTCTACTTTCCTGAATTCTGTTTTCTTTTCCCCTCTGAGCCTCTCCCTCATCCACCACCTGGATGAATTTACAGAATCTCTCCTTACTGGACCTCAGTGGATTAGAATTATAATATGCA
Source organism: Daubentonia madagascariensis (assembly GCA_023783475.1). NCBI lineage: Eukaryota > Metazoa > Chordata > Mammalia > Primates > Daubentoniidae > Daubentonia > Daubentonia madagascariensis. The sequence continues at coordinate 19,246,394 of JAKFHU010000487.1, forward strand.
ATCCTTTGTCACGGGTGAGGTGGGGAATGAGGCCTCAAATCATCCATCTTTTCCTATCAATACCCTGTTTGGGGTTAAAACGTTTCTTTTGAGGAAACAGATGGAACGGTAAGTGATAGCTTGTTATTGTTATATTTATTACCCCAATTTGGCAAAATAAACGTTTGCAACTCTGATAATCTCCCAATTTTTTCTAAAGTTTTACCTCCCAGCAAAAGTCCCTGAACTGGAAACCCTGTTCTCAGGATGGGTGACCGAGCAGTAACTCACTGCATTCTTTTGTTTAAGGGCATGGAATAGAATCACATGTATGTACAAAAGAATGCAGATCCGGGTACTTTGGTGCACAAATATAAAACCAAGGTGTACCAAAACCGGGGATTGCAAAGTGGCAACTGGTAAGGGAGTGGTCTTTGTCCCCTGCCTGTCAGATGGAGCTGGGGTATCTTGATAGCACTATGGGAGTAAGAGGAGAGTCTATAAGTGACACTTGAGTGTCTGCTAAGTCCACTGAAACTTGGAAATCCATGGATGCCAATCCTAGTTTGCCTTGGAGAGAGCTCTGCCTCACAAAAGACACCAATTTATTTAGTCGGGACATGGTCTTCGAATGGGCAAGGGGTAGGAGTGGAATGACCTAGCTGAGCACCTCCTGGTCCCCTGGAAGCCCTGGCTGCAGGTTGAGGGGACAGGACGATTCTTTCCCTCCAGTGCAGCCCCAGCTGAGGGGCTTTTCAAGGGGGAAGCCTGCTTGGAATGTACTGTTAGGGTCTCTCTGAGACCACCTGAAACTTGCTGCTCCCTACCTCCCCAACCACTGGGCACACACAGTGCCCGGAGCCTGGGCAGAGCCTGCAGAGCTCGGGCCTGAGTGCTCCCTCCCTACCCAGGAGAAGGTAAGAGGTGTGCACCTTGCCCCAGGGGGCCTTGGCACTGGCTGGCACCTTCTAGTGAGCTCAGATCGGCTCCATCTCCACCCAGTCCCCCCTCGAGGCTGTGACCACAGGGGCATTACTGAGCTGCGGGGACAGGTGTAGAGGCTGGTGAGGACTTTGAGAAAAGCTTTCACTTTGTGAAAGGCCCTGATGGGAGTAAAACTGGTGCCGCCACTCTAGAAAGCTGTGTTTGGCAATGGGCATCAGTAACTTCAAAAACGTCCACCCCCTGTGACCTGGCACTTCCACACATGCAAACCCTTCTTTAAGAAATCTCCAAATGCAGATAAAGCCCTGGGCCAAGATTCACCACACTGTTATTTATAATGGCAAAAATAGAAACAAATTAAATATTTCGTGATAGAGAATCAGTTGAATAAATTGAAGCACACTAATAGGATGAAATATTATGCAGCCGATGGACATTTTATTTATAAAAGGTTTGTAAAACACGGAGAAATACTTATGATGGAATAATTAAGTGGGAAAAGCAAGATGCAAAATTGAACATACAAGATAATTACTCTGTAAAAAGAACACCAGCAAATTATACGCAGGAAAAAAGAGTGGAAGCAAATACAATAAGATGAACTAATCATTGTCCCTGGGGAGTGGTGACACTGTGGGTGACTTTTTTTCTTCCTTCTTTTTTTCCTCCCCACCTAAGTCTTGCACACTGAGCAACCCCCACTTCACTTTTTGAAGTAGAAAAAGGAAAAAAACCAGTAACCAGTAGTTCTGTTATGCTGCCCCCCCCCGCCCCCTTCTCTAGGGCGCTAGGCTCAGGGTCACCTTCAGGTTTCTGCCCTGTCCTCTCCCTCCTCCCTTTTAGACCCTCACCCACACTCTGGTTTCTTACTCCTCTCCCCAGCGCCCAGGACCCACAGGCAAGTGACCCCTCCTAGACAAGGAAGGAGCTGAGGTTTTCTCCACCATTTTTCCAAAGGCAGGAAGGCATGGCCGGGCAAGGCAAATGGAAAGCCAACTGCTCCCTTCCAGTGCGTTCCAGGGAAGCCCCCAGCCGGGTCATGCTGTTGTGGACAGAGCAGACCCTCTATGGGGCAAGTGGGAGACCCCACACACCAAATGGAGACTCTAAGCTGGAAGGGTCTGAGCGTTCGTCAGGCCCACTGGTCCTCCAACTTGAATGTGAGAATCACTGGGGCACTTTTCAGGAATGCAGAGTCCTGGGCCCAGCCCCGGAGATGGCTTTGGTAGGTCAGGAATTACATTTTTAACTAGCTTCCTGAGGGCTGGGATGCAGGCGGTTCACAGCCACACTTTGGGAAGCCAGAATCTGGTCTAACTCTCCAGCATGTTCCCTCCTCATCCCCAGCTGGTGCAGGAATGTGGTACCGAGTCTGAGGTGCCAGGAAGGGAGGGGAAGGGAGGAAGGCGGGGCTGATGCTGGCACCCAGGCCCAGGGGGTCTCCCAGAGCAGACACAAGCTCGGACCAGACCCGCTGAGCCTTGCCCAGCCCTGTGAGTGTCCAGAGGCTGTGTGCCCTACTCAGGGATGTGGACATACAGGGAGATCCCAGTCTCCAGCTGGAACTGTGAGGCTACCACTCCGGGTTCCAGGGCTGACAAACACTTCTAGGTCAGGCTGGGGCACACAGGAGGGCAGCCTGGGGAGGGTGGGGAGAGCCCTGGGGTCTGGGCAGCTGGACTCCAAGGCTGAGGCAGAAAGCTTATGGGAGTTAATGCAGATCCTGTATTCAGCTTTACAGCCGCCTGGCCAGGAGGGAGTTCTGCAGCTACACGGAGATGAGCTTCGAGAAGCCCAGCTCCTCCTCAGACATGTGGAGCGGGGGCATCGGGATCATGTCCCCCTCGGGGGCCTGGGAAGGGGGTTCCTCTTCCTCTGTAGTCTGTAAAGACAACAGTGGGGGTTGGGAAGCAGAGCCCAGCTGGGGGTGTTCTCCAGGTAGCTGCTGTGTCCACCCCAGCCTTTCCCACAAGGTCCAGGCCTCTGTCCATCTGCAGGGGCACAGGACCTAACAACTTCTCCTCCCCGGAACGCCCAGGCTTTAATTCGGGCTCCCCTGCCCCCCATCCATCCCCCGCTGCCCCGGGGAGAATCCTCAAGGCCTCAGGCCAGGCTCTGGCCGCAGCTATGGGCGTCCTGCCAGCCCAGGGCTCTTTGAGCCATGACTCCCAACAAGCTATGCAAGAATTTTCTGGACCGGAAAAAAAGAGGATATGAGGCCAAGAGTCCTGGCTTCCTGGGTGAAACGGCCTAGGCCTATGTCTACAATGGGGTAGGTGGGTGGATGCAGGGGGTGTGGAGTTCAGGGAGCAGTTGCTGAGGAAAGAGCCTCCCTGACTTCCTGGCATTGTCAGAGTGGAGTCAGATTAGGTGGCCCTAGACCCCCAGGCCCTTCTGTCCGCACCTTTCTTAGGTACTGGATCTCCGTGTAGAGGCTGGCAGGGGGCTCGGGTCTGGTGAGATGCCCAGTGGGCCCTGCAAGGTGGATCATGGTGTCCTCTGGGTCCTGGCCATTTCCCAGCGGCTGTAACAGAGACTCAGTCAGAACAGCCCATTCTTGGCAGCAGTGATGGTTTGCGAGCCGAGCCAAGCCCAAGCGACAGGAGGGAAACATGGGAGGGGGTGGGCAAGGCAGGGGACAGCAAGGAGGGAAAAAAACACTTAGCTCCAATGTGGGCCCTCTTCAGGGGCCCCGTTCCATCTTCCCTCCAACAAGGGGTCACCCCCTAGAGCCCTTCTCCCACTGGTCGTGTGCCATTCCCTGTCCCCTCCCACCTTAATAGGGCCAGGGCCAGGTGCCTTGGGCAGGAAAAAGCCCAAGGCAGCCCTTCCCAAAGTGGAACAGAGGCAACATCATGGGACGATGTAGCTGGCACAGGTGCCCTTGGCCTGTCCATACCCAACCCCTCTTCTGGAGTTGAGCGGGGTGAGCCCCATGCCTCAGGACATACAGCCAGGAGGCTGGGCTCTGGAGGTGGCCATTGTGACCCCCGTCTATCCATCCGTCTGTCTGCATGACTTTTCCCTCAGTCCCTTCCACCACCTTTGGCCTTGTTGAGCTTCCTGAGACAACAACAGCTGCTTCCTAAGCCATAGCCCAAGATCCCCATTCCCACCCACACCCTCCCTGGCGGGATCAGGCCTGCGTCTTTTCTCCTCACTGGCGCCAGGAAAGAAGGCAGTGGTAGCCCCCCTTTCCTGCCCTCATGTTTAAGGGAATCAGAGCGGAGGCATCTCAGTAAACAGATGAGGGAGGAGGGGCCCAGTGGGGCAGGTGGGCTTCCGTTTCCTGAGCTGTGATTCTGCAGGCCCCTCTGCAGGAGTGCTGGCGTGGGAGGGCACAGTCTCTTCTTGCAGCAGTAGCCTTGGGGCGGGTTCCCTGCTCCAGGAAGATGGGAACTGGTACCCCCATTCCCTCTGCCCCCTGGTCTCCAGAGCGCCACCCTCAGCCTGGGTCCCAGGGCAGCCATGCCACCGCCACCTTGGTCTCAGAGCCAAGGAAGGCTCAGAGAAAACATCAGGGTGCTCTGGAAAGAGGAAAGCAGGGAGTTGAGAAATCTGGGTCCTGTGTGACCTTGGGCAGGAACTTTCCCCTCTCTGGGACTCAATTTCTTCTTTTGCAAAAGCACTAGAAACTACTAGAGTCTGTAGCTGTCACACTCTAATGTGCTGTCAGAATCCCTGGGCCTCACCTCTGCAGGGTTCAGTTGAGACTGGGGCCTGGAAGAGTGCGTTTCTAACAGCTCCCTGATCCCCAGGTGTTCTGCAAAGGGTTTGCTGCAAACCGAGAGAAAGGCTGGACTAGATGATTGGAAAGCTTCCTCTGGATCCAGCTTTGATGTTCTCTGATTCTAAAGGGGGAGGGGAGGGAGAAGGTGCTGGGCTCGGGGAGGGATGCTCACAGGCTCCTTGTGCACACCTTGCCTGGCACATGGTGGCAAATTGGGGGTGAGGATGGGCCCTCCGTCTGGGTCACACCCTGAAGGGCTGGTCTCGGGGCTCACACAAATTCCTCCAGGCTGGGGAGCAAGCCCTGCCTCTAGGTCAGACATGGAGGACCAGGTAGGTAGGAAGACACAGAGGCAGGCCCAGGAGTCTTGACTTCCGGCCCCAAGGGGATCTGAGCCTGGGCTTTGGCCCACCTCCATTCTTACCAAGTGTGAGAGGTGGACCTTCTCGTTCCCCTGTGTCTCAGCGGTCAGTTGAGCTGAAAGAGACACAAAAGGAGCACCTTGAAGCTAGGAGTAGCCAGGAATAGCCTGCAGCTACTCCCAGAGAGGTGGACGGGCCACCTTGCACTTGGGAGCAGGGCCTTCCCAGAGGGAGCTGGCAGGCAGGTAGGGCAGAGGAGCCCCTTCCAGCTCAGCCCCTCAGGAATGATGAGGCCTTCTGAGATCAGTGCATGGAGATCACTTGGTGAGGGCCCGAAACTGGCTGGGGAAATAAATCTGTGTGCTAAGGTCATTGCTTCTCAAATCTTAATGTGTATACAGGACCCCCCGGAAATTTTCTTCAAATGCAGATTCTAATTCAATAGGTTGGGGCCTGAGAGTCTGCATTTCTAACTGGATACCAGGGGATGCCACTGCTGTTAGCTGGGGACCACAGTTTAAGAAAAAAGGTGCTAAATAGCTCTGAGACTGTGACCAGGAACGCTCCCACTCTGTGCGCTCCCTCTCCAACTTCTCTGAGGGGACCTGGGGAGACAGGCAAAGGTGACGTTTCTTCCTTGGGGCCACTCAGGGAGGAAATAGGAAGCAGGCCCAGGACTCCCCCCGGCCACCTTCACTGGGACGACATTGCAGATACCTTCCTGGCTCCCCCACTGTCTAGCTGTGCAAACACAGGGCAAGCTGCTTAACTACTCTGTGCCTCAGTTTCCTCCCCTGTAAAATGGGTGTACTCTACAGTTTTGAGGAGATTAAAGGATATAAGCAACATAAGCTGCAGACAGTGCCCGGCACAGGTAACTCTTATTACTGTTATTTCAGTCAATCCTTTTAATCTGTGCCTTCCAGCACCAGAGCCACAAGTTACACATGGCCATGGGGCACTGAAATGTGATTACAAGTTGCATTGGGTTTTGAAGACTCAATATGAAAAAAATGGATGTGAAATATGTATTATTAATATTTTTATATTGATTCCATGTTGAAATGATAATGTTTTGCATATATTGGGTTAAATAAACTATATTATTAAAATTAACTTCACTAGTTTCTTTTTACTTTTTTTATGTGGCTACTAGAAAATTTTATTTATTTATTTTTAAATTTAATTAAAAAAAATTTTTTTTTTTGAGACAGAGTCTCACTCTGTTGCCTGGGCTGGAGTGCAGTGGCATGATCATAGCTCACTGCAACCTCAAACTCCTGGCTCAAGCGATGCTCCTGCCTCAGCCTCCTGAGTAGCTGGGACTACAGGTACGCACCACCACACCTGGCTAACTTTTTTATTTTTCGTAGAGACGGGGTCTCACTATTGCCCAGGCTGGTCTCGAACTCCTGGGTTCAAGCGATCCTCCAGTCTCGGCCTCCTAGAGTGCTAGGGTTACAGGCATGAGCCACCGTGCCAGCTCATACTAGAAAATTTCAAATTATGTATGTGGCTTGTATGCTATTTCTGTTTGGTGTATATCCATGATTTAAGGAAACTGAGGCTCAGGGCAATTAGATGACTTGCTCGAGGTCACACAGCGAAAAAGTGGCAGAGCTGAGATTTGAACCCAAGCCTAGGAAAGGGATTGAGCCATCTCTAGAGACCCAGTGGCAGGAGTGGGGCCACAATGTCTGTCCTGCCCAAGTTCAAGTGCTCAGTCCTGCATTCTCCCTGGCAGTCAGTCCCCACACAGGAGCTGGACCTGCAGAGACGGGACATGGATTCACTGGGAGGGACAGGAAGAGAAGGGACTGATGGGCTGGGGCAGACAGGAAGAAGCTGAGAACCCCTCCCGCTCCCGCTCCCCCATATGAATTGCTTCTTCCTGATGTTGACTGCCTCATAGTTCCTCAGCAGGGAGGAGTAGGGCTCCCTATGCCCACATCTCAGATGGACACACTGGGGCCCACAAGGTCTTTCCAGGGTTGGGGGGCTTCGGGTCTCAGTGAGGCCCTGGCTCAGGGAGCCTCCCACCCTCCTCCCACCCGCCCTTGCTCACCTTCCTGTCTCCAGCGGAGCATACGGCTGCCCAGGGTGATCAGGCCCGCGGCCAGCAGAAGGGCAAACAGCACCAGGACCGGGGCCAACATACGGACCATTGGGATGGACACCCTGGAGGTGAGACGCAAGGAGCCTAGTGGCTGTCATCAGATAAGCCAAAGTCTATGTCCTTTGGGGTCCCAGGCACAGGCCGAGAAAGCCAACCCCTAATGTGGAATCCAAATCAATGCAGCAAAGGCTGGTGGAGCATTCACTGCCATTGGCACTTGACATACGTTATTTAATTAGTGCAGACCCTGAAGCCAACCTGCCTGGGTTCAAACCCTGGCTTCACCGGTTTCTAGATGGGTGACCTTGGGCAAGTGACTAAACCTCCCAGGGTGTCAGTTTCCTCCTCTGTAAAATGGCTATTGTGAGGATTAGACGGGTTGGGATGTGTAAAGTTCAGTGCCTGACACATGCCAGTTAGCTGTTAAATTCCACGACCCTGTGTAACTAAGTAGGAGTGGCCCAATTTCACTGGGGGGAGACTAACACTTGGAGAGATTAAGCACAGTGGTGTGCAGGAAGTTCTCCAGGGCCTGTATAGGGGTTGGCGTCACTGGCACCTGCACGATGGGCAACATGGTATTCTTCTTCTGAGCCCAGCCATGTCCCTTATCTCTCCTGGGAGATCAGAGGGCACAGGGCCCCGATGCCTGGTCAGCCCTGACTGGTGTGGAAGGGAGCCCTGCCCCCACTGCTGAACTTTCAGCATTGGAGTCACTTGCAGCTGGGTCTGAACCTGCCAGTGGTTGCCTGGATATAGGTAATGAGTGTAGTTATAACTCCCGAACCGATCCTTCAGGTTGGGACTCCAGTTGGGTAAGGAAAAGCATTTTTTTCTTTTGGATTCCATATTTACATGCTTGACACAGGGCTCAGTGCAAAGTGTACAGGCAAAAGCTACTGAACTGGGTGGCTGTCCCTGAGGCTGGGGCAGCGAGAGAGAGGTGGGGATTGGGGCCTTGGTGGACCTTCTACTCGGGTGGGCCCCGAGTCTGGGACAGCAGGGCTGCTGGCTCCTGTAGTGCAGGTTGTCCACTGCTCAAGGGCCCCTATGTGGGGTGAATGGGGGCTGAAATCTGCCCTCTGTGCTGCAGGCTATGGCCATCAGCAGAGGATGTGTCCTCTTGGAGGAAGGAGTGTCGGGTTCTTATTTGCTCAAAGACAACTTATGGTTTAGTGACGGCCTGAAAGTTGACCTTGGTCACCTGGGGCTCACCTGGGCTTGGAGCTGCTGCTGCTGGGAACAGGACTGGTGTCCTTTGCCGAGGTGGAGTCCAGCTGCATGGCTGGGCGGGAGCTCCCTGCAGGAGGAGAGGTCGCTGCGTGAGGAGAGGTCGCTGCATGGGGAGAGGTCCCTGCGTGAGGAGAGTTCCCTGCATGCGGAGAGGTTCCTGTGTATAGGGAGGTTCCTGCATGCCCATTCGGGGAGGTCCCTGTGAACGGAGAGGCCTCGGCCCCTGTCTTCCCCTGCTTGGCTGTGGTGACTGTCGGGTAGAGACCAGGAGAAGCTACAAGTCCAAAAGCAATGCCTCAGCACCTTTTCTGACCCTTGAATCCCAGCATCCCCAGACCTCTGACCCTGACCCCTAGCCTCCCCAGGACCAATTTCCCAGAACATCCCCAGCTAAAGGACAACCCAGTAAGCAAACAGGCCCAGATGAAGCCATCTGGAGCAAGCACATCATGTATCAGGCACGCCCCACACCTGTGCATAGTGTTCAGTCTCTTTTTGTGCCCACAGCCTGTCCCCTTTGTGGGGAGGTACAATCACACCCCGACTCCCACATCCATGACCCATTCCAGTGACCACTCAGTAGACACTTTCCCACCCTCTTCCTACAGTTCTGGCCAATTGTCACCTCCTTCCTCACCAGAAGGGCAGGTCCTCCCATCACCATCCAATGCCTACTCCCCCCTCACCCACGCTGCACCAAGGCCTTGCCCTCCTTCAACAGCCACGAGGGCAGGCAGGGCAGGGTGGCAAGGAGAAGTCCAGAGGTCAGGGACCAAGACCTGGCCCTTTTAGCTTGCCCCCCAGACCCTGGATGGAGCAGACAGAACATGAGCATTAGGGTCAGGCTGTCACCACTTCTGGGCTCTGCTGTTGCTCGAGTGACATTGAGTGAGTGACCTAATCCCACTGAGCCTCCAATTCCACAGCTGCACAATCCGGCTCCCAGGCATAAAGTGCAGCTGCTGGCACCAGGGAGGCCCTCACTGGGTGTTTCTGTAAATGGTGTGGAGGAGGGAAGGAAGAACCATTAACTCACTCAATTCTGGGGGCTGGGTTTGCCAAGCTTTTGCCTTGGGCTGCAGACTCCTTGTAGCAAGAGGCTGGAAGGAGGGAGAGGGGGAGGGAGGACAGCAGGGCCCTAGAGGAAAGGGAGAATCTGCTCTCAGGGGCTGCTCAGTCACTGCTCTGAACTCCTTTTCCTTCCTCAGCAGCAGCCAGCAACTTTCCCTCCCCTGCCCTCAGCACAGAGCACTACCTTCTTCTCACCTCAGCCAATCAGGAGCCACGGGGCAGATTCCTCCCGATCCGGGGTCTTCCCCTCCTGCAGCCCCCTTGGCCTCCCACTTAGCTCAGACCCTCAGCTCTGACACCCCCCCCATCCCTCAGCCTGCCCCTTCCATGCCACCCTTCACACTGGTGCCAGTTTGTCTCTAAAATCTATATTGTAGCCCATCACTCCCCGATTCAGAACAGTGGGTAGCTCCCATTGCCTATAAGCTGAAGTTCAAACTTTTTAGCATGCCTTTCAAGCCCTTTTAAACTTAGACCTCAAACCACCTTGTCAGCCTCACCTCTTTCCCCATCCCCATCGGGTGCTCCAGCCATGCAGAGTTGCCCTCTATTCCCTACTATGCGGGCCTCCTGCCCACCTCCCTGCCTTTGACATGCTGTTCCTTTGTGCGTGATGCCTTTCCTTCCCGTCTCTGCCTCACATACTTCTTTCTTGCCTTTCGCACCAGCTCAAAAGTCAACTGCTCCATAATGTCTTCCCCAGAAGGAGCAAGTCCCTTTGTCCTTTGAGCACCCACAGTACCCTGTGCATGTCTCTACTGATGCTAACATGCAATTACATCACAATTGCTTGTCTGCTGGGTCTTCCCACTAGGCTGGGACTCCTCAAGGGCCAAATGCCTATCCTCTGTGCCCAACACAGTGGGCAGAAACCTGGTGTGACCAGCCCCACAGGAGTCGCTGAGCCCCCCAATTCCCCACGTCCATCCATGGCCTCCCCAGTCCTTTCTGATTATGCGCCATCCTGGACTCTCCATCTTTCCCCACCAGTCTCTATTCTACAGGCTGAGTATCCCTTATCCAAAATGCTTGGGACCAGACACGACTTGGATTTCAAATTTAAAAAAAAATTTTAGAATATTTGCATTGTATTTGCTGGTTTTGCAACCCTAATTCGGAAATCTGAAGTCTGAAATGCTCCAGTAGGCATTTCCTTTGAGCATCATGTTGGTGCTCAAAAAGCTTCAGATTTTGGAGCATTTTGGATTTTTGGATAAGGGATACTCAATCTATAATACTATGTCAGTTTATTCTTGGATTTTTCTAAGTAGATGATCAAATCTTTCGCAAATAAAGAATATTTATCTTTTCCTTTCCAATATTTATACTTCTTTATCTTATCATATTTCATTACCTAGGGCCTCCAGGCAAAGATGAATAAAAGAAATCAGAGTGGGTACATTTGTCTTGCTCTGACCTTCCCAGAAATTCTAACTTTTCACCACACTCAGCAGTGTGCTGGAGATGGCTCACGCTGGCTCACAAGAGCAAACTGTTAACTTTTCAGGAATTTTGTGAGACAGTTGTTAAACTGTCGACGGCTGGAAATTGGCCATGGCAGGAGCATTTACACCACAGAAATTGGCAAACGCTATAAATTAGAGCATCCTCGCCTGTGGCTAAACATTTACCAGCACATCTCTGCCATGAGTCTTCTTCATTTTCAATATTCCGACTGTCATCAGAGCCAGTGAGATCTGACACAGGGGGACAATCCATATATCATACCCAAACAAATAATTTTAAATGAGGGTAAGTATAAAACACAGGAGATCCTCAAATATAGGTAAAATTGATCACAACTAGGTAAAAATGACACAGGAATACTGGTAAGAATTGGAAGAGATCAGAGAATCTTGTAAATAATGGAGAATAGATTCAATGTGCTTTGATGCTACTGTTATTATTTGGTGAGTTTAACTTTGTTTCCCTGAATTAAAATAAAGACCATGATCACGGGGATCTGGCAGTATGGATGGGCCTGGGTTTGGGATAAGTCCCAGCTATGGGGCTAGCAGAGGGAAAGAGCAAACACCAAAGCCAGCAATGACCTGCACTTGAATCTTGGCTCCACCAATTCCTGCCATGAGACCTTGGGCAAATCATTTAGTCTCTCAGAGCCTCAGTTCCCATCTGTGAAGTGGGGATACAAAGACCTACCTCACCCTCACTGACCAGCAGCTGGGGCTCCCACTCCCCTGGGCTCTCCCTGGCTTCTTTCTCCTCAGCTCAGCAGGTCCAGGTGGGGTTCTGGGCACCCAGAGAGGTGCTCCCTCCCCTGTCCCCAGTGTCCCTGAACTCAACAAGACCCCCAAACATTGCTCCACACTTGACCTGCACGATATTGAGTCATCGAGATGCCCACAAGGTCAGTACCAAGATTAGGCCTGAGGGCCCGCCCTCTTCCCACTGCACTTCCTGGCCCGCAGCCAGGCGAAGGAGAGACATTTGTTACCTGGAAAGACTAACAGAGACACCAGGGAAGTCTCATCGGGGCCCAGTTTTTTTACCCCACACCAGTACTTCCCGGCGTCCTGCAGGGTGAGGTTCCACAGGGTCACGGTGAGGGCTAGCTCTTGGGGGCTGTCGCGGATGGACACCCTGCCCTTCCTTGTCTCCTGGCCGCCTTCTCCCGCGTAGATGGTGCCAGAGCAGCGGAGCAATAGGAACCCGGCCTGCCGGCACCAGTACTTCTCGTGGTCCCTCAGCTCTTCCCTGTAGGTGAACCGCAGGGACACAGTGTCACCTTCAAACCCGCTGATCTCCTTAGGGCCCTGCAGGGCTTCATAACCTGAAATCACAGCAGGGGTAGAGGTTGGAATTCCCAGGATCCAAGTATCAGGGTCAAGACCAGAAGCTTCCACTTTACTGGGAGGAAGGCAGGCTTTCCTTTGTCACCCCCTTCTGGAGATAGCCCTGTAAGAACCAGTACTCCCCTCCCGCCTCTGGGGGACCTTCGGGCAGGGCTGTTGCTGTTTCCCTAACCTTAATACATTGAAGGGCTGCAGGGTGGGGGTGAGGTCGGGGGCGGGGGGCGGGGAGCTCTAGATTCAGACCGCCTGGAGTTTGAATCTCAGCTCTGCCACTTAGGTGTCTGACGCTGGGGGAAGATGCCTGACCTTTCCGGGCCTCTAAGTTTTCTCATCTATAGATGATAATGATGCCCTATTTCATTGAATTTAAGATGCCATCATATGTAAGACATACCATAATTTTATATACCACTAAGAAACAACATGGCCAATTTAACTGACAACAGTTATAAAACGCATCCTGATTTTAAAGTGTTAAAAGGTAAAGAAAGAGATTCGACAAATGTTTGCTGAGTTTAACAGGGCAACCAGATGGGAGGTGTCTTGTCTGCCTCCAGGCTTGGTGCAGGGTAGGGAAATGATGGTTAGAGAGGTAAAGCTACTCTCACAGCCACACAGCCATAAAGGAGTTGGAACCCACAGGTCTGGGAGAAAACCTGGCTCTGGGTTCCAGAAACAGCAAGTGCCGGCTCCCTCTGAGGCCTGAGAAGGCTGAGGATGGGTGGGGTGGGGTGCAGCCTGGAAGGACCAGGCGGCTGGGCACGGTCACAGCTACATGCACGTCGGGGAAAGGAAATGTTGGTTCAGGAGGTCCCTCTTCTGCAGACCCAAAGGCAAGGTCGGGCATGAGCCCCACATCCCTCCCACGGCTGCCCTACCCATCTCACCTGGGAGCACCAGGCAGCCCCACAGCAGGACCAGAGGCCGCATCGTGGGCGCTGGACACCGCGGGAGCAGACGCCAGGAACTGTGAGCTCCCCTCCCGGCCACGCGGGGCTTTAATTTCCTCCAGGAGCGCGAGATTACGACAAGGAAGGGAGGGGAGGGGCCGTGCGGGCCACCCCTTTGCGCGCCCCCCCGGAAGGCGCCTCTGCCGCGGGTTTATTGAGCGCTCAGGCGCGCCAGCACGGCTGCCGACCTCCTGGCCTGAAACCCCCGCAACCTTCTCCCAAACTCCGCCCCCTCCAGGGGGCCTTAACCTGTGGTCCACACACCCCAAGGGCTCTGTGAGTAGAATTCAGGGAGTCCGTGAATTTGGATGGGAAAAAATTACATATTGACTTTCACAAACCTCTTACATTTAGCTTTTCTGTTGTGAGTGTAGTGTTAGCAGTACCTGTAACTTTGTTACCAGCAAAAATCCTAAATCCGGGTGTCGTGGCTCACGCCTGTAATCCCAGCGTTTTGGGAGGCCGAGGTGGGAGGATCGCTTGACCCCCCCCCAACCCCCGCCCGTCTCTACAAAAAAAGGAAAAGGAAAAAAAATTGGCGGGCGGCACGCCTGTCGTCCCAGTTACTCGGGAGGCTGAGGCAGGAGGATCGCTTGAGCCCAGGAGTTGGAGGCTGCAGTGAGCTACGATCGCCCCACTGCACTCCAGCCTGGGCGACAGAGAGAGACCCTATCTCTTAAAAAAAAGAAAAAAAACAACAACACATCAAGTTGTTGCCGATATCTCGAAATATCGTGTATACGCCTCACTGCTTGGAAAATCACTAGTTATTATACCTGCCACTAGAGCTGGTTATTTAAAGCGCTAATAACGAAGCATGTTTATTACTATATTACACAACTATAAATATTTAATAGTTTGATAACCATTTCACTGTTATTACTTTTATTTTAAGCATATGTATTTTATCTTATATATTTGTGGGCCATTATTCTGAGAGGGGGGTCCACAAGCTTCAGCACACTGCCACGTGGTCAGTGGCACAGAGGTTAGGGCCCCCGGGGCAGGGCCCGTTGCCCCTCCGTAGCCGTGGACTCCGGAGGGCGCCGTACCGCCCTTGGCCACAGGGAGGCGCTGCAGGCAGAGCTGAGCGAAGCGGGGCAGGGCCGCGCTGCGAGGCTGGACTTCCCAAGCCGGCTGAGCTGTCTTCGCGTCTGAAAAAGTGAATTAGTGGTTTCCCCAGCTCAGCTTTGAATCCACCTTGAAAGGAACAAAACAAACACCCACGCTAGGGGGAGCCCTGACATATTGTTTTCCAAAATAGCTGTCATTTTTTCTGATTGCAAAGTTCATATAGGTTGTTAAGCAAATTTTTACACAATACAGAAATGTAAAAAGCCAGGCGGGGTGGCTCACGCCTGTAGTCCCAGCTATTCAGGAGGCTGAGGCGGGAGGATCGCTTGAGGGCAGGAGTTCGAGACCAACCTGGGAAATATAGCAAGACTGCCCGTCTCTAAAAAATAAAATAAGAAAGAGAATGTTTCCTGTAATTCCCCTTCTGCCTTAGAAAATCACCTTTAATATTTTGGTATATATTATTCCAAAAGGTACAGCTGGAATTTTACGCACTTGGCAGGTTAATAATTAAAGCATTAACTCAGTGGTTCTGGGAAGGGATATTGTGTGTGTGTGTGATTCTGGTAATGTGGGGGGATGTATTTTGGTTTCACAATGATTAGGGGGGCACTGGTGCCATTTAGTGGGCAGGAACAGCCGTTCACATTGGTGAAAACCCTGTAACCATGATCTCAGCCCAGAACCTGACTTCTTATTACATGTACAGACTACAAAAGGTAATCCGCTTTTGCAGTGTAAAAAAACACAGGTTGGCCCGGCACGGTGGCTCACACCTGTAATCCTAGCACTCGGGGAGGCCAAAGTGGGAGCATCACTTGAGGTCAGGAGTTCAAGACCAGCCTGAGAAAGAGCAGAGACCCAAGTCTCTACTAAAAATAGAAAAATTAGCTGGTGTAGTGGCCTGAGCCACTACACTCTACCCAAGGCAACAGAGTGAGACTCTGACTAAAAAAACCCAAAAAAAACCCAAAACAGATTAAAATAATATTTATTCTAGCATTTGATAGTATATCTCTGCTCTTTTATTTATTTTTGTCCTTATACAGAATAATTTCCAATCTTCTACATTTCTTAAATCCTAACTTATTTATTATAAGTGAAGACAAGCATCTGGCACTTCATTATGTTTTCTAGTGTCATGGGCCCTGAGCACTGACATATTGAAATATGTGTTGTTTGGTTATAAATTGGTTTCCTTTTATTTTTTCTCCCTAGTACAGCTTAGGCATTATATTGTGATTTTAAAAAATTAAGTGCAGGAGAAGGCAGTTATTTATGATTGTCATTTCAGGAGAGTAAGGGAGGTGTTACTAAATGTTTATTTATATAAAAAGGGTGTTGGATCTAGTGGGACAGTGCTCCCCCTGCACCCCACAAGCCCCACACCCAGACCAGGACACCATTGGAAACAGACCTGCTTGGCTGGGTAATGGAGAGTTGTGGAGGAGGGCGTCAGTGAGGTGCTGGTGTGGGCCCTGCACCTGGTTCTACCCTTAGGCCACACCCTGGGGTGGATGGGGCCAACGGACAGACCCCCTGGTGGGTTTGGGGATCTGAGAGGAGAGGACCTTAGCAGCCTGCTTCCCACCCAGATCACTGCGCCTGGGAAGGGCAACCCGACAAAAGGGCTGGTGGGCTGATGGGCTGGTGGCAGCCTCCTCGCATCCTTGTGAAGGGCTCCATGTGCCCCAGAGTGGGTAGGTGGTGCCTGGAGGCACAATGGCAGGGATGAGGGGACCGAGCTGCTTGGTCTTTGATGATCATCCTGGTCCAATTCCTCTCTGGTTTGGACTTGCTTGGATTAAGTCACTTCAACTGGTCTGAGATGGTAATTTGTTCCCCGTAGAGCAGGGTTTCTCACCCTCAGCACTATTGACATTTTGGGTCAGATAATTCTCTGTTGTTGGGGGCTGTCCTGAGCTTTATAGGATGTTTAGCAGCATCTCTAGCTGCTACCTGCTAGCTCCTAGAGTAGTAGTCCCTCTGTCTCCAGTTGTGACAATCTAAAATGTCTCCAGACTGTTATCAAATATCTCTCTGGGAGGCAAAAATACTCTGGGCTGAGAACCACTGTCTCAGATGATGAATAAATCTACAGAACAAATAAGTATACTTTTGTGTAATTATGGTTTTGCAGGTGTAGTAGAAAGGGTTTGGATATAGGAGAGTGGGCTTCCTGATACTGAACCCCAGAATTAGATAGACTTCATGCAGTCATAGGCAGTGCTGGGAAACTGCAGCCCCTCTCCTCCGCCCCCAGGCTGGGGCCATCCCCATCACTCAAGGTAAGGTGTCTGGAGTAGGAGTGCAGAACACATACTCTTTGCAGGTGGGCCAGCTACCCAGGGAGAGGGAAGGAAAGGGCTGGGTGACACCCACCTGGTTTCTCCTTCCACATCCATTAATCAAATCAGCAAAGGCGTAGAGAGAGGCCAAGAGTGTTACCCCAGTGGGGCTCTGTCCTCATGGAAGGAAACCTCAGGAGGGGGGAAGATGTGTCCTCAGCAAAGACGAGTGAGCCATAGGATGAGGAGATTTAGGTTCCTGAGCCCCCCCCCTTGGGAGAAAGCTGCCCTGGACAGCTACCCAGCCTGCAGTCGACTTGGTGTGAGCAAGAGAGAGACTTTTCTGTGTTTAGCCACGGAAATCTTGCAGTTTGTTTGTTGCCCTAGCACAGCCTAGACTGCCACAAAGCTTATTATTTTCTCCCATACACCCCATTGTCCATCCCCCCTTCAGCTCTCCACCCCCCCAGCCAGTTGCAAACTCGATTTTTCAACTTCCTCCCTTGAAGCAAATCTGAAAACTCCCTTTCAAGCTTTTTAGTGTGGATTGTTTAAAGGACTTTTTACTTCTAAGAATGACAGTGAAAATGGTGGGGAAGGGTTCTAATGGGCAATAAGACTCGTCCTCCCTCAGAAGCTGGTGAAACAGGTATGTATTTGAAAAATCTTCTCAAAACCATTGAAGGCTAACGGCCATGTGGTGTCTTGGATTGGATCACAGAACAGAGAAAGGATGTTAGTGGAAAAGCTAATGAAATATTAATAAAGTCTGGAGTTTAGTTAATAGCAATGTACCAATGTTAATTTCTTAGTTTTGAAAAATATACCATGGTTATGTAGGATGTTAACATTAGGGGGAACAGAGTGAGGGGCATTCGGGAAGTCTACCAACTTTTCCATAAATCTAAAATTAGTCCAAAATATAAAGTTTATTAAGAAAAAAAAAGCAGTGAAGAGCTAACAAGAGCATGAGGGGTTCCCAGGCCAAGGTCTGCGAGTAGACAGGAACCCAGAAAGATGAGGTCAGTGTGAGACGTGCTTTTGTCCTTGGGAGCATTTACTCATTCAGAAGAAGTAGCTAAAAGGATGCGCTAGGAGTCTAGGGCCCTCCAAGGGTGGGGAATGGAATTTGGTGTATTTTTTATCACATTAGGCTGGGACCCCAAAGGGCTATGCATTGGGAAATAAACCAGGCCACAGTGGACTTTCACTCAGCTTCCTGTTATTTAGGTGTCCTGGGAAACTTCAAGCTTTGAACTTGAATTAAAAGTGGTTCTTGTATGGTAGTGCCCTCCCCATTCCTACTTTCAGCTACCTTAAAGATACCAGTGAAAAATCCTTTCCGGAGGAAAACAGATCAGCCTAAACCTCAAATTATTTTTACAAATAGTTTTTTCAAATACAATACAATATACAACCAAAGATAACCACATATATGAGGGGACAAGACTCCGTAAGCAAGAATATACAGAGACAGGGGACAACAGACACAGACCCGTGGGGACTCCAGATATTGCAAACAGCAGGAACGCCTGAACACAACCATTTTTACTGTGTTTAAGGAGGTAAAAGCCAAGCTTGACATTTTGGTAGGGGACTGGAAAGTATAAAAAGTGACAGCAGATTTGAAAAAAGAACAACATAAAAATTTTAGAACTGAAAAAGTACAATAATTAAAACTAAGAATCCAATGGATGAGTTTTAAACAGATTAGCCACAGCCGAGGAGGTAACAGTAAACTGGGAGGTGTATCAGAAGAAACCATCCAGAATGAAGCATGGAGACACAAAAGGACGAAAAATAGAGAAGAGAGGGGAGGCAAAATGGGGAATAAAGTGAGAATGTCCAACATACATTTTATTGGAGACCCAGAATGAAAGAAGACAGAGGATGTGACACAAACAGTAATGAAGTAAGTAACTGCTGAGATTGTTCCAAATCTGAAGAAACACACAGTGTGTTCTTAATACATTCGTGTAGGTATAATATGCAGGGGGCTAAAGCTCAGGGCAGGAGCCTCTCTTGCCCGGGTCTAAGGGGAGTACAGTATGGACACTTGATCTATGACACAGTAGAGTGGTGGGGGACACCACTGTTGTCGGTGGTGTTGGGACGCTTAGATATCCACACAGAAAAAATTTGACACTTGATCCCTGCCTGCCACCACACACAACAATCAATTCTAGGGGATTATTGAACTAATTGTAAAAGGCTTTATGATATGATAAATAGAAGACATTATAGAATGTCTTCATGGCCTCAGGGTAGGGAAAGAGTTCTTAAACAAGACATGAAAAGCAAAGACCACAAAGGAAAAGACTGATAACTTAGACTATGTTAAAATTAAAAACTGTTCATCAAAAGGTGCCATAAAAAGTGAAAAGACACACCCACAGAGTGGGAGAAACTTTCAGCATCACACATCACAGACGACATGGATAAATTGTAAACAAAAACAAAAACAAAAACAAACCCCCCAAAACTATAATATGGAGTGAAAGAAGCCAGGCATACTGTATGATTTCATTTATATGAAGTTTAAAAACAGACTCAGCTCACGCCTGTAATCCTAGCACTCTGGGAGGTCAAGGCAGGAGGACTGCTTGAGCTCAGGAGTTCGAGACCAGCCTGAGCAAGGGTGAGACCTCATCTCTACTACAAATAGAAAAAAAAAAAATTAGCCAGGTGTGGTGGCGCGTGCCTGTAGTCCCAGCTACTCAGGAGGCTGAGGCAGGAGGATCGTTTGAGCCCAGGAATTTGAGGTTACAGTGAGCTATGCTGATGCCACTGCACTCTACCCAGGCCGACAGAGCAAGACTCTGTCTAAAAAAAAAAAAGACCAAATTAAATGGTATTGTATCATGGTATACATACACACACACACACGCACTTAAATGGTAAAACCATAACACAAAGCACAGAAGCAATGACTATAAAGATCAGGGTAGTGGTTATCTTCCTGGGGAGGTATTGTGATCTATTAGGGGCCCACGGAGGCCTCTGGGGGCCGGCAAGGTTTATATCTTCATCAGGGTGGTGGTTACACAGGTGTTCCATTTTCATTAATCTGTGAAGTTGTCTTGTTTTGTGCATTTTCCTGTGTACACATTCTATTCCACAGTACTAAACTATTTCTCTAAAAAGAGAAATGGGGTAATAGAACCCACAAACGATAGGAAAAGTTATCAGAAATCTCAAAAAAATGTACAGTCATTTCCCTTCTTCTCGCTGAGATGTGAACAGAGCTGAGTGAGCCTGCCCTCTCTTCATCACCCTCCCGATGCGTGTCTGGGAGCGCGCCCATCTCTGTTCTTGGAATTATTCCTTGTTCCCTTTGGTGTCTGGGCTGAACGCCAAACCAAACAATGATGCACACCTGTAGCCTGAGGCAAATTCTCTGTCACCTCTTCAAGGATGTTGGCGTTCTATTTTTTCCAGAGCGTGCTTCCTAAACTCTCTTTTCCCCATACAGATGGAGCCCGGAGTTATTCATTCCTCTGGCATTGAGCTCATCTTCCTGCTCCGCTGCAGGTACTCTGGACAGAGCACCTTGACCAAGCCCTGGCTGCGTGAGGCAACTGCTGCCCTGGGCTTCCAGCTTTCTTGGCCAACTCTGTCCTCACATCACCTGCTCTGTCCTGGGATGTGCCCTCTCTCCAGCACTCCTGCTCTGAAGCCAAACATCTCTCTCTCTCTTTCTCTCTGCTTATTTTTCCTTCCAACTGCTTGTCCAAATATCCCCTGGGTTAAAGGACATGTACATATAAAATTTTAGTGAACATAGCTAAATCATCTTCCAGAGAGTTTGCACCAACTAATATTCCTTCCAACTGTGTAAATGTGTTTATTTCCCCACATCCTTGACAGCACTGGATGTCAACAAACTTAAACATTTTTGTCTTACTAGGTGATAAGAGACATCGCTTTCTATTTTGGTTTAGAATTCTTTGATTTTGAGTGAGGTTGTGCATCTTTTTGTACATTTATCGGCTATATGTGTTTCTTTTGTAGCTGACTGTATTTTCTTTGACCATTTTTAAATTTTTCATCTTTTCTTATAGATTTGTGTAAACTCTTTTACATTAAGGAATTTACGACAAAAAAAGGAATTTAACTCTATCATATTGCATATGAAATCATTTCATGTTGCAAATAGTATTTTTGTCTATAACAGTGGTTACGTTTTAATTAGTCATACATACCTACCTTTTTCTTTATAGATTTGGGTTTGGATTTTGCTTAGAAATGTTTCCTTCACTGCAAAATTATAAAAATAAATCTATTGGGAAAGTATTTTGATGTGAGGAGTGAGGTAGAGATCCAGCTTTCTTTCTTTCTATTTTTTTTTTCTTTTTTAGAGACAGGGTCTTGCTCTGTTGCCCAGGCTGGAGTGCAGTGGTGTGATCATAGCTCACTGCAGCCTCCAACTCCTGTGCTCAGGGGATCCTTCTGGCTTAGCCTCCTGAGTAGCTGGGACTACAGGCATGCGCCACCACGCCTGGCTAATTTTTCTTACTTTTTGTAGAGATGGGGTCTTGTGTTTCTCAGGCTGGTCCCAAACTCCTGGCTCAAGTGATCCTCCTGCCTCGACCTCCCCAAGTGTTGGGATTACAGGCGTGAGCCACCTCTCCCAGCCTGTTTTCTTCTTTTTTTTCATAAAGAGTAGCTAGTTGTCATTGTCCACACACTTTCTCCTTTTTAAAAAAGTAATTTCTTTCACAGCTTCTTTTGCAAAAAAAAAAAAAAAAAGTAATTCCTAGGCCAGGCTCAGTGGCTCACACCTGTAATCCTAGCATTCTGGGAGGCTGATGAGGGAGGACTGCTTGAGGCCAGGAGTTCAAGACCAGCCTGAACAAGAACAAGACCCCTGTCTCTACAAAAAATTGAAAAATTTGCCAGGTGTAGTGGTGCGGGCCTGTAGTCCCAGCTACTCAGGAGGCTGAGGCAGGAGGATCCCTTGAGCCCAGGAGTTCGAGGTTGCAGTGAGCTATGAAGACGTCACTGCACTCCAGCCTGGGCGACAGAGTGAGACCCTGTCTCTGCAAAAAAAAATAATAAGTAATTCCTTGTCTCCCACTTATTTATTGTGTCACCTTTCTCAAAAATTAAAAGACCATATATGTAAGGACTATTTCTGTACTTTCAGTTCTGTTCTGTTTGTCTAGCTGTTGATTGCCTCTTTGCCACTCAACTTTAAAAATTGTTTTCATATCTGAAATGTTTCTTCTCTGACAGGGCTAGTGCCACCTTACATTCCACCTCCCTGGTCCCATAAGTCTCCTTTTTCAGAATTTTCCTGTTATTTGCCAATGTTTATTTCTCCTGATGAATTTTAATATCATTTAATAAATTCCCTTTGAAAATCCTTTTTATATGTTAATTGGAACTGCATTGGGTTTGGAGATTATTTTAGAATGAATTGACATATTTACAGTATCGAACTGTCCTTTTCCCTATCCATTTGAAGTATGTTTTATCCTTCCATAGCATTTTATAGGTTTCCCCCTATATATCAATAGGTTCTTCAGTTTCTTATTAAGTTTATAACTTGATATTTAATATTTTGCTTCCTATTTTAGTTTGAAATTTTTTCTTTCATTGCACTTTATTTTTGTTTGTAGGAAAGTCATGAATTTTTAATATCAATTACGTATTCTGCCATCTTATTTAATTTCCTCCTCATGCCTATTGGCATTTTAGTCAATTCTCTTAGGTTTCTAGGTATACCCGTGTGTCACCTGTGCTGCCTCTTTCCTTATAATATCTATGTCTGTTATTTCTTTTTCCATCTACTCATATTGGCCATCACATCCAGAGTGATATTAAATGACTCTGGTGTTGGTAGGCACCTTAAGATTTGATTATTAGATTCATACACATCTAGGGATACATATTAGTTTCATACACATGAGATATGTCTTTTTGATTAACTCATCCCTCAATCATTACACATCTACTATGCCTTATAATAATGTAGTCACTTCAGCTTTATTAGTTAGTGTTTCTCTGGTAAGATTTTTTAAATTCTGTTTTTTTTGAGACAGGATCTCACTCTGTTGCCTGGGCTAGAGTACAGTGGCGCCATCATAGCTCACTGTAGCCTCAAACTCCTGGGCTCAAGCCTCCCGAGTAGCTGGGACTACTGGTGTGCACCACCACACCTGGCTAATTTTAAAATTTGTTGTAGAGATGAGGTCTTGCTATGTTGCTTAGGCTGGTCTCAAGCTCCTGGCCTCAAGCGATCCTCCCACCTTGGCCTCCCAAAGTGCTAGGATTATAGGCATGAGCCACTGCGCCAGGCTTCATTAATTTTCTTTTAGCATATCTGTGTCTTTATTTTTTAAATTTATTTTATATTATCCAGATGTAAATGTTATGAATATTTCTTTCCACTCTGTGGTTTGCCTATCTATTTTCTTAATAGAGTTTCTTTGCTGAGCAGAAGTTTTAAATTTTGATGAACTCCGTTTCTCAACTGTTTTTAGGATCCATACTTTTTGTAACCTTTCTAAGAAATCTTTGTCTACCCCAAGACTGAGAAGATTTTTCTACTATTTTCTTCTAGTAGCTTTACCAATTTACTTTATGTTTAGGCCTATGTTTCTTCTTAAATTGACTTTTGAATATGGTGTGAGGTAGGGATTCAGTCCCTTCACACATGAATATCTAGTTGTTCCAACACCACTTGGTGCGCTTCTTGAAAATCATTTGACCCTATATCAGATGGCTCCTGATATCTTTCCAACACTAAGCACCCCAGCCAAAAATGTGTCTTATGTGGTCTCTTGCTAGGAGTGTGGTCTGCAGACCAGCAGCATCACATCACCCGGGAGCTTGTTAGGAATTCAGAATCTAGCACCTCACCAGCCTTACACAACCCCCAGGTGATTCACAGGCATGTTACATTTTGAGGAGCACTGGTGTGGATAAATTTTGAGGAATGAGGGGAAACGTCATTATGACATTTGC
This sequence comes from Daubentonia madagascariensis, assembly GCA_023783475.1. Lineage (NCBI taxonomy): Eukaryota > Metazoa > Chordata > Mammalia > Primates > Daubentoniidae > Daubentonia > Daubentonia madagascariensis. The sequence continues at coordinate 19,269,924 of JAKFHU010000487.1, forward strand.
TGCCTCTCACAGCGCCCTCAGGCACCGCAGGCTGGGTGGGGGGAGGGGCTGCCGACCCATTTCCTCTGGTTGATGTGCAGTGCTAGAACAACTCCCAGACTGAACCTCTGGTCCACCCCTCCCGATATCTGCTGCGCTGTTCTTTGCCGCTGGGGTTGAGGGGAGGGGACTCACCCACTTGGCCACTCCTCACCCTCTAATGCCCACAACCACCTGCTCACTCACCCAGCAGCTCCTGCGCTCTCCTCCATACACATCCTTCTACTCCTGAGCCTCAGTTTCCTCAACTTCAGAGCCAAAATAATAATGGTGTCTATTTCAGGGGCTAATATGATGCGAAGTGATCCGGGGAGTACCTGGGCATAGAGACAGCACAATAGAAGTCAGCGATTGTCATGGCCATTTCAGAGCTCTTTCCCTGGGAGAAGCCCCTGGACACTAGTCGCCTTCCCCCCACCCCCCGCAGCCCCACCCGCTACAGCCCGGCAGATCCGAGCCCGCCTTCTCCCCAGCCCGACTTCTCCTCCCTCCCTGCGCGGCGTCCCCGGGGCAGCGCGCACGGATAAATCTTTCCCAGCACGTCGCATTGTTGCAGCGAGTTGCCCTTGCATCCGCCCGGCCCCCCGCCCCGGCTTGGGAGTTCCTCAAATCCAGGCTCTCTGCCTCGGTCGTCTTTGAAGCCCCAGCCCCTGGCACAGTGCCTGGCACTTGGCAGGCGCTCAATAAATGTTTGCAAAATCAAATTCTACGTTGAGCAGGTGTCCACCCCTCCACTCACGGGGGGTTGGGTACGTACGGGCGGTGGGGTCCCTGGGAAGGCTGGCTGTGGGCCCGGGCGAGGGGACACACACACACACACACACACACACACGCTCCTCGGGGCTCCGGAGCAGGAGCGCGGGAGGGGTAGGACGGCGGCGAGCGGAGCCGGGCCGCGGGGGGCAGCGGTGCCCGCAGCCGAGGCTGACCGCGCTCCTCCCCCTCCTCCCGCGCCGCCTCCGGCTCCGCCGCCCCCGCCCGGCGCGGCCGCGGCAGGGAGGGGCCGGGAGGGCGGAGCCAGCGGCGGCAGAGGCTGGGGCACCCGCGCGCCTCCGGGTCGCCGAGCGGAGATCCCGGCGCAACGAGGTAGGAACGGAGAAGGGAGCGGGTCGCCGGGGCGGGAGGGCCGGCCGGGGCGGGAGGATGGCCCGAGACCCGCCCTGCGCGTGCCCCGGCAGCCTCGCGGCCCAGCGAGCCCCCAGCTTGGGGGGCTTAGTCCCCGCCCCTCGGTCCCCCGCCGCCGTCCTCCCGCACCCCCACCCGCGGGCGCCCCGCTCCTTCTCCGCCGCCCCGCGTCCTCCCGGACCGCCCTCCGAGCGTCCCCTGAGCTTCGCCTCTCCTTCGCCCAGCAGCGCTCCTTGTTCGTCCCACAGGTTCCCTCCGAAGGGAGCTGGAGCCAGCGCTCGGCCGCCGGGGGTGGCGGGTGTACGGGGGAGAGGGGCGGGCACGGCTGGAAGCAGCCGGAGGGTGAGTCCGGCGTGTGGGGGCGGGGGCTGGAGGGCCCGGGTACCACTCTTACGCCTCTTAGTGTCACTGATGCTCAGCGCAGCGGGCTGGCTCCATGTTTGCGGGATGAATGAATCATGCCTCTCCTTGTCCTCTTCTGAAGGAGGACTTTTTGAGGTCCACGTGCTGCAGAGCACCTTTGGGGGCCTCCTGAGATAGGGGTCCCCCGCTCCCGCATAGTAGAAACCTGACTTTCATTTCTGCACTCCCTCTCTACCGGGCTCTCTTTGGGTTGGGGCTTGGGGAAAGGTTGGGGGGAGGGGGACTTGTAGGCTCAGCCAGCACTTGTTGAAGGTGTGTCTGGGCGGGAGACTTGAGCAAGGCCTCTTAGAAGGTGACAGTGGGGGGGTGGTGTGCCGCAGAGGAGAGCATCCACTGTCAGGTAGGGGTCACTTGGCACCTCCAAGGCCAGCCTGGAAGAGCCGATTTGAGTAAGGTCTCTGATCCACGAGTTACTTACCGAACCGCTCCATGCCTCTGTTTCTTCATCAGTGAAGTAGAAACATTAGTATTCATTCCTCAAGACTTGATGCAGAGTAAGGAAAATATCATATAAAATCACCCAGCATGATGCTTGGCACGTTTGGGGCACTCAGCAAATCTTAGTTTTATTTCCTTCCTCTCTGAAAAAAGTGAGCGGAGTTATTTGTTCCCATCCTCTCTGTACACAAATTGGTCATAGACAGACACAGGAGATGTGTAATTACTGTTTGTTGAATTAATATGCTTAATGCAGTTTCAGCACCAACCCTCCCCAACCTCCTTTCTCCCAGAATCTGCAGGGAGAGCTCAGGACCTGACTGGCACAGGCATGCCGGTGCTATCGGAGGACTCGGGTGAGTGCTCCTGGGCTGGGCCTGGCACAGCCCTGAAGACAAGAGCCCAGCAGCCCCTAGCAGTGAGAGCTTGGAGAGAGAATGTCGTCAGAGCAGGGCTGAAATACTGTTTGAGGGTCCAGGGTCCTCAGGGGCAGGGAATACCCACTGCATTCGCTATCCTTTGTTTTTCTTATAATCTTCTCAGGTTTGCATGAAACCCTGGCACTGCTCACCTCTCAGCTCAGACCTGACTCCAACCACAAGGAGGAGATGGGCTTCCTGAGGGATGTTTTCAGTGAAAAAAGCCTCAGTTACTTAATGAAGGTAAAGTCCCATTTCATCCCATCTGGTGAGGATTTCCAGAGGTCTTCCTAGCTGTTTGTGACCCTCAGAGGTCATCCTAGCCATCCCTCTGCCCCAGGAAGGACTTCACTGGCCCACTAGGCAGGACTTTGTCTTATACTGCCGCATCACCCAGTCTGCAGCCCTAGGTTCCCCACAGCCATGGGTGGGGTGTGCGGTATCCAGGGCAAGCCTGAAACTGGCTGTCTTTGCAGATTCATGAGAAGCTTCGCTATTACGAAAGGCAAAGTCCAACTCCAGTTCTGCACAGCGCTGTGGCTCTTGCTGAGGATGTAAGTCCCGGGTTTCCTTATAACTCCCCGCTCTGTGGGGCTGCTTCATCTTGCTCATCACCACTGCTTTGCCTGGGGACATTGGGAATTGGGAGTCCAAAAGTGAAGAAGTGTCTCCTTCTTTCTCCCCGTCCTGCATTTCCTCCTCCTCCTACTGGGTCACCCGACAGGCAGGGAGGAACCTGTGAGCCTTGGACCAGGCTGAGAGACACAGTGACATGGGGCCTCCCACTTACTATGTGTTCTTGAGAAAGTTCTTGTGAAAGTCAGTTTCCTCGTTGGATCGGTTCAGCAGTTCCCAAACCGTTCTGAGGACTGGCGATTTGAATAGGTCAATAAGCACATCGTATCTGTGCTTTGTGAGGCCAGTGTGAAGTCCTGAAATCAGGGGATCTGCCTTGTGTCCCTGCTTACTGGCTCAGGCATCATTTTTTAAAGGAATGCTTCTTAATTTCTTGTGGACCTAGTTCTCAGTGTTGGGTGGTTGGGGAAAAGCTGTCCCAGCTGATGACTAAGATCAGCTCCTAAGTAAATCACCTAACCCCAGGAGATGGCTTGGTGAGGGATAGATGCAGAGCGCCTGTGCCCTTCCCCACGGAATGTGGAGGGGAATGTGATGAGGAGCATGTTAGATTGCCCAGCTCCCAGGCTCAGCGCTGCCTCTACCACTAGCTCTGTGACCTTAAACAAGCCACTTAACCTCTCTGAGCTCCAGTTGCCTCATTCATAAAATAGCATCATGGTGAGGGCACAGACAATAGAGTCGCACAAGCCCAGGCTCAAATCCTGGCTGTGCTCATTTACAGCTTTATGACTTTGGACAAGATGTTTAGTTTCTTTGAGCCTCAGGATTCTCATCTGTAAAATGGCAAAGTAATAGGACCTGCCACATCTAGTGTGTTGTGAGGGTTAGTGAGAAGGTCCACATAAAGCAGACAGCACACAGGAAGGGCTTAACATGTTAGCTCCTAGCAGGATTACCCCGCAGAGCTGCTCAGGCACCCCTGACCCCTGGCATGGCTTCCCTGGGAGCATCCATCCTGGGGTGGCTGAGGGGCTGATGTGCCCCTGCGTGCTGCAGCTGTTCCTGGGGGGGCCCTTGAGTCTGCAGCCCTGGGAGGAGGGACTGTCAGTAGACTTGGGGTCGGGGCACCCCCAGCCGGCTGTCTTATTCCCCTTCAGGTGATGGAGGAGCTGCAGGCCGCCTCTGTGCACAGCGACGAGAGGGAGCTGCTCCAGCTGCTGTCCACCCCCCACCTCAGGGTAGTCACGCTGCAGCCCCTGCCTGCCCACGCCTCTGTGTCTCCTGGGATGGGGGCGGAGGGAGATCTTGTCAAGGAGACATCTGAGGGAGGCTCCTCAGCCCCAGTGTGTGGGGTGGTTGTCTCTCTGGCATGACGTCCAAGACCTTCTAGCCCACTGCCCAGCCCAGGCCTGCCGAACCCTGTGAGCTGTGGGCCAGCCCTTTTCTCTTGCTTTCCTGACAGGCTGTGCTCATGGTACATGACACGGTTGCCCAGAAGAATTTCGACCCTGTTCTCCCCCCTCTGCCCGATAATATCGACGAGGATTTTGATGAGGAATCAGTGAAGATTGTCCGCCTGGTGAAGAACAAGGAACCCCTGGTATGTGGTGCCGCCTCTCTTCCCTCCTCTTCCCTTGCACCTCGCCCCCACCCAAACAACTGGGTGACCTCCTGAAGTCTTCAGAGTGAGTGACGGCAGCTTTGTCAGGGCCGCCACTGCCCCTGCAACACCTTTGTGTGTAGGGCACATCTTTTTCTGGGTGGATACAGCCCCCCTCAACTGTGGCCAAGCCACTTGGTGCAGTAAATAACCCGTACAGCTGTAGGGGTAGGCTCAGAGGAACCGACCACCCTCTGAACCAGAAGTGGACAAATACAGCCCAAGGGCCAAATCCAGTTCATGGCTTATTTTTATAACTGAAGTGTTTTGGGAGCACGGCCATGCCTATTCATTTACATATGATCTGTGGTTGCCTTTACACTACCATGGCAGAGTTGAGAAGTTGTGACAGAGACCATGTGGCCTGGAAAGCCTAAAATATTTACATTTGACCCTTTACAGAAAAAGTTTGTGGATCCCTGCTCTGAATACAGGGGAAGCACAGGGCCCAGGCATTCCTCTCCCCGGCTGACTGATTGTTACCCTTTTGGTCCTGGTTCAGCATTGATTTAGTGAGCAAAGGGACAAGGTTGTTTATTAGATGGAGGAAAATGGAGGAAGTCCAGACAGTTGAGTGCGTGCCCCAGGAACACCACAGCTGGCATTCTCTATTTTCAACTTCTGCAAACAGATGAGGATCTCTTCTCTGCCTCTATTTCCTCACCTGTAAAATTGGGCAGTCATCCATCGATTTGGCTAACATATTATGAGCCCTCCTGGGTATGAGCAGGCTCCATGTTGGGTGCCTATAGTTCAGAGCGGAATAAACGATGGACGGAGATGCTGGAAGGTTTGCAGGTCTGGGGGGCAAGAAGCCCTGGGGTTCTTACCTGATGACCTCTCTTTCCAGCAATAATTATCTCATACACTTCAAATAGGTGACATGGATGAAGTTAATAATAAGTGTGCAAAGGTGTTTGCGGTTACGGCCAATAATAAATAGTTAACATTTTTTGAGCGCTTACTGTGTGCTAAGTGCCTTGAGTGCATTACCTGATGTAATCCTGGCAACAACCCTTTGAGTTAAATGCGATCCCATACCCTGGAGGAAACAGGCTTGGAGTGGCCCTGCTTATGGCCACATGCTTTTAGTAAATGGCGGAGCTGGGTTCACACCCAGGGCTGTCCAACTCCAGAGCTTAGCTCGCAACAGTCCAGCCCGCATGGTGCAGGGAATTGGGGCTCATTAGTGCCTTTGTCATCTTAGGTGTCATCTTTACTGTGCTTCATGGGCCAAGTCCTTGTCCTGAAGCTCTGGCTGGGGCATAATTGGTTCCCCTCAGCAACAACAGAAGGCCCAGCAACCCTGTGGTTGGGAGACGCAGGCTGCTGGCTGGGGCTGGTTGAGAATTTGTTGGCACGTTATCCTCATTATTGAATGTCTTTGCAGGTGGAAAGGGCTGTGAAATGCCAGAGAGGTGATAGAGAAAGCACGGGGTTTGGCATCATAAAAAGCTTTCCCCCTTACCAGCTGGGTGACCTTGAGGATGCCTAACTTCTCTGAGCCCTAGTCCCTCATCTAAAATGTCTCAGGGCTATTGTGCTTTGTAAACTGTAAAGTGCAGTGCTGTGCTAATGGGAGATGTCAGTTTTATCATGTCCTCTGCATTGGGAAGGTCCTCACTGATCTGCCCTCTGGGGTGGCAGAGGGAGGGATGGGGGAGGCTGTGTGGGGCCCAGAGAGTTGGGGTCTGCAGTTTAGGATGGCTTCTTAGGAGGCTGCCTGCTCTGTGTTGGATACAGGGTGCTACCATCCGGCGGGACGAGCACTCAGGGGCTGTTGTGGTGGCCAGGATCATGCGAGGGGGCGCGGCAGACCGGAGTGGTGAGTGGTGGCAATGTAAAGCCAGCCTGGCCAAGATGATGGCCATCCTCCTAGGGCCTTCACCCTTTGCTCACAGGCCTCCTTACCCACCTCCTGTTGGGTCACATGTTTGGGATGTGCTTTGCTTTCTGGGACTGGGGCTGGAATTCTCATCTCCTCCCAAGCCCAGTAGAAATTTTAATTGAAAGTGTAGCAGGTGTGGAGTACTTTGGGACCATCAGGAAAGGGCTCGTGCATTGGCTTAGCCTGGGGTCTATGTTAATTAAGCACACAGCGTGGCCTTGGTGGGGGATTCCTAACTGGGGGACAGGGACGACACCCTTACTCCCAACCCCAGGCGCCTTGTAGGCTGCTCTTATGGAGAGAGGGTGTTCGTGTCCCAGATTTGTTTGGGTGGAAAATAGGATGAGAATCACTGGTGTGTGGAGGAACTACTAAGCTGTAAGGCAAACCTCCTGGTGTAGGGGACATTACCCTCAAAGTCCGGGGAACTGTTGTTGTGGAGAATCCTGGACCAGTGCTTCTCAAACATTAACGAGCACATGAATCCCCTGAACAGCTCGTTAAAATGCAGTTTCTGATGCAGCAGGGCTGGGCTGGGCCCAATATTCTGCACGCCTAACCCCCTCCCAGGTGATGCTGCTGCTGCCGCCCAGTGCCCAGTGTGAGGAGTAAATAGGACTCTGCTATATGCAGGGACACTTGTCGTTAAAGCAGAGGCTGATAGTGTGTGTAACACTCTTGATGACATCTTCGCTGGTACTTTTAAGTTTCTTTGTTAAGACTTAACCCAGGAAGGTGAAGAGTTAATGATACTTTTAAAAAAGCAGAGGTTACAGTAGAAAGTACACAGGCTTTAAACGTCAGAATAACTAAGTTTGAATACCGGCTCCATTCTTTCTTAGCAGTGTAGTCTTGGGCAAGCTGCCTAATCTTCCTGGGTCTCAGCTGCCAACTTGTAAACTGGAGATTTTGCCGGGTGATTGTGAGGCCACCGTGCCCAGTGAAGTGCCCAGGATGCAGTAGGGCTCAGTTCACTTCAGTCCCACCTGCTGGCTTTAAACCTGGAGTCTGCCCTGCACTGGGCTCCTCGGGTGCCCAGAGCTCTTCCTGTGCTGACAGTCGTCCCTGTGTCTCCTAGGCCTGGTCCATGTTGGAGACGAGCTCCGAGAAGTGAACGGGATTGCAGTCCTGCACAAGCGGCCCGATGAGATCAGCCAGATCCTGGTCCGTGCTGCGTGCATGCTGGAATGTGGGGGTGTTCAGACAGCAAGAGCAGGGCATTTCCTGGAGCCAGGGCAGATTCTGGCTCAGGCTTGCTGTTGCCATGAGGAGGCATCAGGCAAAGTGGCCTTACTGCGTGTGCCCGGGCTCCGGGTTGGGGCAGGAGGAGGGGGCCTTCCAGTCCACCTGCTGCTCTCTGACCCACCATTCAGCCCAGCCATCCTCCCTGCCTCCTCCCTCCCTGCTCCCTTTCACGGGGACACTTCTGGGTCCTGGGTTTGAATCCTGGCTCCACCTCATTGTAGCTGTGCAACCTTGGACAAGTCATCAAATCATCTGAGTTTTCAATCTCCTTTCCTTTAAAGTAGGGATAGAGATGGTTTCTCAACAAATGTGTGGTTGTCATTAGGGTGTAAACATCTGCAACAGGATAAAGTCCTTCACTACTATAAGGGGATTCTTGGTATTAAATGCTGGGATGAAAACAACTTCCACAGTCCATTCTGGGGAGTTTAAGTCAAAACTGAAATTGTGAAAAGCCCCAACCGTATCTTTGTTCCCTTTATCCTCAGGCATCCTCCTCTGACATGACATTGCTAACTTCTGATTGTTTTGGGGGCCGAAACAGGATGAGATCTGAAGAGGGGAGGCCTGCTCTTTAAGGCTCCACTGTAGGGACCCAGATTGTGGGCAGGCCTTTCAGGTTTTCTGCCCTAGCTTTCATTCCCCTGGTTTTGGGCACCAACCTCCTTGTGTTCCAGAGCTGTGGTTGGGGCTTTCTGGGTAGTGACACAGGGCCGGGGGACAATGTGGTGGGCTGTGCTTTTCTGGCTTGACGGCATTCTTTGTTGTGGGCCCCTGGCATTGGGGTGCAGGGTCTCTGGAGTAGAGGGAAGGGGAACTTCTAGAAATCTGAGAGTGGCCTGATATTGGAGAGCTGTTGGAGAAAATGGAAGCAAAGGGGGAAGTACTAACCAGGGACCAGCCCTGAATCAGGCAGGAAAGAGGAAACTGAAACTGGTGGTTCAGGTGACCCAGGAGAAAAGCAAAGAAGGAGCCCTTTGGGGCCCTGGAGATCAGGAGGGATGGAGAGTTGGGATTCGGGGCATGTAGGATCCTTGGGTTCTGATTAAAATCTTCTGTCCATTTGTCCTTTGAAAGTGGACAGATACTTGGTTTCTGAGTTTTGCTTCAGTTAACTCAACCATGGTACCCTCCTAGAAAGATGGGCCTCGGGGGAGGCTGTGAGTCTGACTTTGATTCTGAACATCAGTTTTTGGACCTGAGAAGTAAGACTTGAACTCGCGAAGGGTTGGAGCTGGCTCATCACCTGATGAGCCTCTGTTCTCTCTCTTTTCAGGCCCAGTCCCAGGGATCCATCACCCTAAAAATCATCCCAGCCACCCAGGAGGAGGATCGCTTAAAGGAGAGCAAGGTGGGGGGGGCGGGCTCTCTGCTCGGGAGACGCAGGCTGCTGGCTGGGGCTGGATCCGGTCCAGCCTTTTGAAACAGTCATTCGGGAACAGATCATAGATCTGGTCCTAGTAACCTGTGCCCAGTAGAGGACTTTAATTCAGTCACAGAGTGATTCATTTGTTTGTACTCTGCCTCTTTCTAAACAGGATTTGACGTAGCTTACTAATAAAAGACAAGGTTATTTGAATTGAAATAGAAAATCAGGGCTGTGAGGAGGAGGAGAAGGTACTAAATGTTCTGGATTCTGGACCAATTAAGTAACTGCCATTTGTTTAATTATTTGAGCCTACCTTACTTGGCCACCTCCTCTAGTGCCAGGCACTCTGCCAGATGCTGGAGACAGGGATGATTAGTGGCTTCGAGGGTTCCCAGTGCCAGGAAGCAAGTCTTTCATTGCTATGTGATAAGTGCTCTGGCAAGATTCTATATGAAGAGTTACAGTCACCTTGGAGGGCATCACAGAATGGGGGTGTTGGAACTGAGGCTTGAGGAAGGTGAAGATGAGTAGGACTTTGGGGGGAAGCTGAGGCTGAGGCATCTGCATGTACAGAGGCTCCCAGGCATCACGGAGAGGACTGTGTGTATGGAGCAGTGAGAAGGGCCCGTGTGGTGGGGCTTGGGGGAGAGTGGTGGTAGGTTTTGCTGGGGAGGTGGGTTAAGCCTGTGTTCTGAATGGCCTTGAATGCTTTGTTAAGGGTTTTGGCATAATCCTGGTTTAGTTTGAGGCCTCTTAGAAGCTGACCCTGAGACAAAGATTTGAATGCCAATGGTTTGTTTGGGAGGCAATCCCGGGAAACACCAGTACAGGCATGGGGAAGGGAAGGCAGCCAATCTGGCAAAGGCTGTGTTACCGAGCAAGTTACTACTGTGGGCAAGTGGAGCTTAATCCTGCTGGGGAACTTGGGGATCCCCTGTAGAACACACACCTCCATCATCCCACCCAAAAGACCTGGGAGCTGCGGGATCTATACACCAAGTCCCGCCAGGCTGCTCCTGGGGGATTAATTCCTAGCAATTCTTGCCTGCCGGATTAGGGTAGAGCAGGCTCCAGTGGCCAGAGAAAGTAAATCCTTAGGCTTAGAGATCCAGGTGCAGGTGCTGGAAGTCCTTAGGCAAAGAGATGCAAGTGCTGCCGGCAAGTGCTGGCAGATGCAGGTGCTGGCAGCTGACCTGGAAGTCAGCTTGGGGTGCACTGAAATGGTACAGCTCTGGGGGATAGGGGAAGGCACCCACAAGATAACCCCATAGGTGGTGAGAGGCTCTTAAAGGGTTTTTTTGTTTTTGTTTTTGTTTTTTTAAGGAAGGGAGTGATGCAACCATACTTGTGTTTTAGAAGACTCCCTGGGGCAGCCACGTGGAGAAAGATGGAATGAATGGGTGGAGGCTGGAGGCAGGGAGGCCGGGAGGCCTGGTAGGAGGCTATTGTAAAAGCCTACGTGAGAGATTATTAAGACCTGAACTGAGGCAGTGGTAGAGGGGATAGAGAGGAGGTCATCACTTTGACTTCACAATAAATTTGGATCTGAGCTTCCTGGCAGCCAAGGCAGAAAGGAGAACATGATGAATTACATACTGTTCATCAGTGAATAGAAGGAAGCGTGCCAAGTCTTCAAGATTGATGCCCACCCCACCCTCCCAATACTCAATGGATGAAAGAAGAGACATTACAGGCCTGAGCGTGGTGGCTCACCCCTGTAATCCTAGCCTTTGGGAGGCCAAGATGGGAGGATCACCCCAGGCCAGGAGTTTGAGACCAGACTAGGCAACAGGGAAACTCTACAAAAAAATTTTTTAAAAAAATTAGCTAGGTGTGGTGGCACATGCTTACAGTTCCAGATACTTGGAGGGTTGAGGCAGGAGGATCCCTTGAGCCCAGGAGTTGGAGGCTGCAGTGAGCTATGATAATGCCACTGCACTCTAGCCTGAGCGACAGAGCAAGACCCTGTCTAAAAAAAAAAGAAAAAAGAGACATTACAGTATCTGGTACAAAAGAGATGTTGATGTCAATAAATACTTTGATGAATTAATAATGGACAATATCTTCAATGACAGTTTTTTACAGCAAGGGAAGGAATAATCTTTATATGGGTATTTTTTATTTGTGCTCTTTGATTAAATCCCAGGGCATAAGTAATATTGACTCTGACGTGGTGGAAGGTGATTCTTCCTGGGACGAGCTAATGTGGTCCCCATATGCAGCTTTGAGGGTTCTGACTTGATGCAGGAGAGAACTTGGTTTTCCTTGAGGACAAAATGGGTAGCCTGTCCCTCAGTCCCTCCTTCCCAAAAATTGATTCTTGATGCAGATGCCTGGTCTGGGCTGGCCACTTAAGATTACACCCTCTTCTGAGTGCCTGGGACCCTAGTAACTAACGTCTGTGGCTGGATAGGGGTGTCTGTCTGCATGATATATGGCTAGAAAGTTCTTAGTATTGTCTAACTGAATCTTTTCTGGTTGGCATGTAAAGGAATACAGTTTGGATCTGTCTGAGGAAGACTCCTGATTTCTTTATTATTTCAATTTGCTGCTGAAGCAATTGGGCTCTAATGGTCTGGAAACAGAAGTAAATAAAACAAATCCATGCCACTGAATTATGGAAGAGAACGAGGAAGTATGGAAAAAGTGCTGTGTCCTTACCCCATCTTCTCCAGAGAGGGGTGACTCCAGGGTAGAAGGGGGAGTTGGGGCTCGGCCAAATCTGTGGCAGATGAGGCAGAATCGAGCTGTAAAAACTGTGTGTGTGAATTACCCACCGAAAAGTGATGCTGAGGAACCAGTAACAGTAGTTTTGTTGATATTTGTGTTCTTACCAAAACATCTAGATTACTTATATAACAGATGGTGTCTGACTTCCTTAGGAGCAGTTGGCTTGTCAAAAATAACATTTGAGTTAGAAATTGTGTTTGCCTTTACTTTTTGTTCCCAGGATTAGTTGTTGCTGTGTGTATGCTAAAAGGCTGTTAGGAGGACAGCAGGTCAGGTAAATAAGGAGATATTTAGGTGGGAAAGAGAAATTCAGTCGTCTGCCCATCTACTAGTTTTTTGATTCGTGATGGATTTCCTGATTATAATATCCAAAATGGTGGAACAACAATAAGGAAGTAGGTGCAGTGTGTGTCTGATTAACTTTCTATTCCCAAGACTGCTTGTTCTTCCTAAGTGTGGTTTGGCCTTCGATGCGGCTCACGTGGAGAAGGGCCACCTCACTAGAGCCCTCCCTGTGCAGGTGTTCATGCGGGCTCTCTTCCACTACAACCCTCGGGAGGACCGGGCCATCCCCTGCCAGGAGGCAGGCCTGCCCTTCCAGCGCAGGCAGGTCCTGGAGGTGGTGAGCCAGGATGACCCCACGTGGTGGCAGGCCAAGCGAGTGGGGGACACCAACCTCCGAGCCGGCCTCATCCCATCCAAGCGGTTCCAGGAAAGGTGGGTCTGGGGTGTGTTGTAAAGGGCTGGTTCCAGAAGGGCAGAGGCGGGTACATAACAAACCCCCTAGTCCCTGCCGCCATTGCCAGCGTGGCCCACTGAGCGTTGTTCCCTGAGGTAAGTGCCGATTACACTTGTGTGTGTTCTTCTTGTCCCATGATAAGAGGGCTGTTTAAAATTTAAAGGAATGTATGGAAATTTATGTTATTAAGTTAACATATTTTATAATGCATTTTTATATACTATAAAAATGCAGAAGAGGAGGACGAGGAAAAGAAAATTACCCAAAGTTTTGCCACTACCCAAACAGCATCATTTATGTCCTTCCTGTGCTTTTTACGTGACTGTTGCGTACAGAACTTGGGGTCTTCTTTTTTAACTTAATAATTTGACGTTAGCATTTCCCATATTATTACATGTTCTGTGCATTGTGATTTTAATGGCTATATAATATTTCGTTGGGAGATATACCTTTTATTCCTAGGCAGCAGGTATTTATTATGAATTGAGCAGGCCTTGTGCCTGGTGTCTTGCAGACTGCTGTGTACCCATAGTTTCTGCCCTAGAGGAGCTTGTAGTTTAGTTTTCCCACTCAAGTCAGAATTCCTCAAACGCACAGTTTGTATAAATGCATTGAGTGTGAGGGAGGAGGACATAGTGCTCTGTGAGTTCATATTAGAAGGTTATGCCCTCATCTGGGCATGCAAGGAAGGCTTCTTGGAGGAAGGGTCATACCTAAGTGACTTCACTACTTTCCTGTGGCTGCACTTTTAGGTCGTCTCCAATTTTTCACTGTTAAAAGGCTGCAGTACTTACCTTGCACAGACTGTTCCTGATATTTTAAATTATTTCCTTAGCATAGATTTCCAAGAGGGTAAGTCCTGGGTCAGAGGGCATGGTAGTTATGACTGTGTTGCTTCTCTGTGGATTGCAGCCCTCTTCCCATCTCGTGATGACAGAACCTCAGGGTCCATCCATTTCTGGTTTTTGTGGTCTGGTCCCCAGGCCAGGGCTATCAGCATCACCTGGGAACTTGTTAGAAATGCACATCCTTGGCCCCCACCCCACACCTGCTGAATCAGAAACTCCAGGGCAGATTCTGAGATCTGTGTTCCAACGGACTTCCAGGTGCTTCTGCGGTGCTGAAGTCTTGCTCTATTTCCTCAGGGGAGCCCCAGACCCATCTGCACTTCTGGCTTCACGATCTTGGCTACTTCTTACCAGAGGATGTGGGGGAGGGCTTGTTAGTTGCATTTAAATCTAGACACCTGCAAGAGCCCTGGGGCATTTCCTCAACTCAGAGATGAGGCCCTGGCACCACCTCTCCACTGATAACCACGCTGGATAATGTTCCCAGCTGGGCTCTCCTTTGTGGGGGAGGGGGTTAAATTAGGGTCACTTTTGTCCTGGGCCTCTCCTGGGAGTCATCCTGCTGTCACCCAGCTTCCTCAGCAGTGGGGAGTCTGAGTGAGGGTCGAGAAGGGGCCTCCTCGGGGAACGAGCTGTACTGTGGACACTGGACTGGGTCCCCGTGTGTGGCCGTCTCGGGCTGGGCGAGCTTTCCCAGAGGGAGAGACTCGATTTCCTCCTCCTTGGGAACCAGTGGACTGCGAAGCAGGTGGCCCTCAGTGTGCAGCTCCTGCCCACCTGTAAGATCCAGGCCTCGGTTTCCTGAGTTTTCCAGAAGGCTCCTTTCAACTCACGGACCCACCCATCCCCTTGTATCCCTGCAGACGGCTAAGCTACCGGAGAGCCACGGGCACCCTGCCGAGCCCCCAGAGCCTCAAGAAGCCCCCGTGTGAGTAGATTGGCAGGGATAGCACTCTAGGGAGGGGCCAGGGAGAAGCGGGCACTGGGCTGGAGGGGCCTTGGGGCCTGTCTGAGCTTGCGGGCTTCCAGAGGAAGGAGGGGGTGGGCACAGGCATGAGGAGGGGAAACAGGGTGGGTTAGGGGCAGCTATTCCCCAGAGAGGATCTTCTATATTTGGCACCCATAGATGACACTGGGGTATATGTTAACACATCTCCCCAAATGGTGTGCAAACGTGTGTGTGTATGTGTGTGTGTGTGTGTTTGGGAGAGGGTCCACAGCGCTCATTAGAATCTCAGGGGCTCTCTGACTCTGAAAATTGAAGAAACACTGACTGATGTTGGAAGGGAACAGAGAAGCCCTCGGGTGATCCTGTGCCTCTGTGTCAGGGGTGCCAGATTTGGCAAATACAAATAAAAGGTGCCCAGTTAAATTTGAATTTCAGATAGACGAGGAATTGTTTTTTAGCATAAGCATGTCCTGTGCAATATCTGAGACATATACTAAGAAATTATGTGTTGTTTATTTGAAATTCAAGTTTAACTGAGTGTCTTGTATTTTATTTGGCAACCCTACCCTGTGTGTCACTTTACCTTTTAGAAAACACGTCCACCGGCCTTCGTGCCTTTTAACCATCACAACCACCCTGTGAAGTAGGTAGAGTTGGGCATCCCCTTTTCCAGGATGGGGAAATGGAGGGTCACAAGGTTAAGAGAGTGGAGCTGGGCTCGGGTTTCAGAAGGCCTGTGACCAGAGCCCCAGCTTAGGGCCCCATACGGAGAGGAAGCTTTTCCAGAGTATGGCCTCTCTGGTGGGGTGGGGGGATCATGGGGTTGTAAGCGAGGAGAGGCCTGAGCCGGCACCCTGTGACCAGGGCGCAGCTGGCCTGCTGCACTGCTCCACCCGGCTCCATCCTCTGGCGTCTGCATTTACCCAAACAAGTCTCAAAGCCCAAACAAGAAAGAACAGGTCCGATTTCCACTGCAGGGTCCTGGAGTGAGCTGCTCCGTGGGCCACTGCCAACGGCCACTTTTCCAGACTTGCTATCAGGTTGCAAGGGCTGCTGAGGGCATTGGCCTTGAGGCCGATTACGCCAGTGATGAGCTGGCTTTCTCTGGGCTGCTAATGAGACACACACAAGAAGACTAATTAGAGCAGGTCTTGGGGTTTAATAATGGACCACAGCTTAGATCTCAGGTTTGTTGGAGGAGAGGGAAAGAGGCCAGATGGCGGGCTCCTTAGGCGCCCAGGGCCGTGGCTGCCTCTCAGCCGCAGGGCCCCTGCTCCCCTCCACTAACGCTGTTCCATCTGTCTTTTGTGCAAACCGCAGATGATCAGCCTTGTGACAAAGGTAGGCCTGGTATTTGTCCCCTGTGCACATGGGCAAGGCCCCTTTTCCGTGGAACGTCTAGGGCTGGAGGGGCTTTTTTCCCTTTCCCCCCTCTGGGTGGCTGTGCCACTCTGGCACTCTGCACATCTCTCCCTACTCTGCCAGCCGGACCGGCCTGTTCCTTGAGGCGGGTAGAGCTGACAGGGACAGGGTTCAAGGCCTGGGGGCCCTTCCCTGCCCACCTGGCACACAGGGCCCCGCCTTCCTCGTGATTGGGCTGGGTAGAAGACAGGAGACGGGAGGGTGGTGCAGAGAGAAATGAATCCTCCTTCCTTGTTCACACCAGTCCTAACTCAGGGAAGGGGCCTGCTGACCGGTACCCCCTGCCAGGGCCTGGAAAAGCTGTTGGGGCCCTAAGCATGGAGAACTGAGTGAAACAGAAGAACTCATTTTCCTGGGGTGGCCAGGACGTGGGATTTCTTTTGAGCTCCCCTGAGACACCATCCCACAGGGCTCTTCCTGCCTGGCCATCCAGGTGCTGGGTCCCTCTGGGCTGCCTGTGTGCCCAGCGGGACTCACTGGCTTCCTTCCCTCTGTTTGGTTCCCAGAGACCTGTGACTGTGAAGGGTACCTCAAAGGGCACTATGTGGGTAAGTAGCTCTCTTCCCTGACAGCCCCACCCCTACCCAGAGCCCACCCCATCTCAGGCTCCAGAACCCCCGAGAGCAGCTGAGCCCGCGGGATCCGCCATCTCCCCTCAGTCTCTGTCAGCCAGAGGAGGGGCTGGGCCCTGGCATGAAAGGGACACAGACCCCTCCATTAATACTGGTTTTATTGTCATCATCTTGATTGGAGTTTATTCAGTGTTAACACCACCATACAGTGAGGTACTCCAAAGTACCTCTACTATTTTTATTTTGGTCAGTTTTTTCAAAGGCCTTAGAGATAGGCAAAAAGTTTTTAAACTTTTGTTTTGAAGTAATTTCAAACTTACTAAAAAGTAAAGTACAACTAAAAAGTTGTAAGAGTTGTACAAAGAACTCCCATATGCTCTACACCCAGGTTCAATTGTCGACACTTTGCCATATTTTCCTTGTCATTCCCTTTCCTGCATGTACGCATTTTTCTCCTGAGTCATATGAGAGTTAGTTGTAGACATCGTGTCCCTTTACCCCCAACTCCCTCAGCATGTAATTTTCAAGGCCAAGGATATTCTCAGGGCAATTATCAAATTCTGGGAATTTGCCATGCATACAATTCTATTATCTTATATACTGTCATTAAAATTTCATCCATTGTCCCAGTAATATCCTTTAGAGCATTTTCTCCTGGCCCAAGATCCAATCTAGGACCACAAATTGCATTTGTAGATTCATATCCCCATTTTATAGATAAGGGAATCGAGGCTCAGAGACATGAAGAGACTTGTCCAGGGTCAGTCACATGCTGAGTAAAACAGTGACCTTGAATCCTAGTTTGTGGATGCCAGGGATCACCTTGTCATCATATTGCTGTGCTTCCTGAACAGCCCCTTCCTGTAGCAGAAGGTTGGGAGAAGTCAAGGGGACTCAGTTCTACCTCCAAGTCTGGCCAGCTGGAGAGAGACTTTACTTTCTTGTGGGAGATCCTGGGACAAATGTCACAGGGTCCCTGTGCTCCTCCCTCCAAGCTGGTCTTCGGAGGAGCTTCCGGCTGGGCTGTAGGGAGAGGCTGGGTGGCTCACAGGAAGGGAAGGTATCCTCAGTAGCTGAGCCTCCGGAGCTGCTGACATATGAAGAGGTGGCCAGGTACCAACACCAGCCCGGAGAGCGGCCCCGCCTGGTGGTTCTCATAGGTAGGTAATGTCCAGGGAATGGACTGGTTTCCCCCCCAGGGGCTGGGGAGGGAGCTTAGCAGGGACCCTGGTCAGCTTTGCCTTTGTTTCCCAGGGTCTCTGGGAGCCCGACTTCATGAGCTGAAGCAAAAGGTGGTGGCTGAGAACCCACAGCACTTTGGTGTTGCTGTTCCACGTAAGAGGGCCCATGTGGGGGGTGTGTTTGTGTGCACAAACATGAACATTTCATGGAGACTTGACTCCCTAGATCCATCCTAATCCTTACTTTGTGTGTGAGGGACTGCCAGGCATTGTTTGCTTTAGGCAAATTGTGGGACCAAGGCATAATGGGAAGAAACCCACTCTCAGTGGTCCACTAGGACCCTCTGAGACAGAAGCTGGACTACCTGTCTGGTTCCTACCTGGGGTGGGAGGTCAGCTCAGAGCACACTGTAGACAAAATGGAAGCCTCAACCTGACACCAAGGACCCCGCCCCCAGTAGGGGGCATTCCAGCTTCCTCTTCACAATGACTCTGACTCCTGTGGCCCCTGCCCTCTGCTTGAGTAAGGTCAGAGGAGCCAGAGAGCCCAGTGGGTGGTATAGCTTGTGCACTCCCTTGTAGCTGGATTCTAGCCTGGAGGGTGGCTGGGTACATTCCTGGGTGATTCTCGAGGTTTCCTGCTGCTAGAGGCAGCCGGGGATGCAAGCTCCAGTGAGTGGGGGGTCCTGGTTCTGAATGTGATGAGGAGGAGGAGGAGGAGGAGGGCCAGGCACTGCACCAAGAGCTTTATGTGCAGTAACTTGGTCAGCCTCCCAGTGCCCCTGGGAAGAAGGATTATCACCATCCTGTACTGCAGAGGAAGACACTGAGGCTCAGAGAGGTTAGCTAAGTAGTTTGCCCAGATCCACACAGTTGGTAAGTGGTGGAGCCAAGATTCGAACCCAAGAAGGCTGCCCCAGTCATGTTCTTAATGAGGCTGCACAATGGCCTCTCGCCTGCTGCCTGTCTCTTTCTGCCCTTGGCTGTCCCTTTCTTCTCTGGGACTCACTCTTCTTGGGCAGGGTGACTCCACAGCCTTTCTGTTATGCGCTCTCCTCTGGGCCTCTGGGCCCATAGTCTAGTCAGAATTGTCTTCCAGAGCCCAGTCTGAAGTGGCAGGGGTGTGGGGAGGTGATGGGGTTTGGGAGGCCATTCTGGCAGCGCACCTTTGATGGACCTGGAAGGCTTCAGGGAGCCACGGCCTTCTAGGTTCCAGGTGGACTGCAACAGGACACACACAAGTTGCTCTCACAGGAGTCATTCAGAAACCCCTGGACCCATCCCCTGGGGGCGGGGTACCTGCATGGTCAGGCCTACCTGCTTCTAGGCACTACACAGACAGGAGACTTACCCCGTTGGTTTTAGAAACTGGGGGAGTCAGGGAAGGCTTCCCAGAGACAGTGACTTTTGTGCTGAGTTGTGAAGAGTGGAGAGGAGTTTTCCAGGCTGAGATGAAAGGAATAGTTCTCTATATAGAGGGAACAACATGTGCAAAGGGATGAAGGTGTGACCCAGAGTTGTACTGTTAAGGACTGGGGAAATGAGTGTGGATGATGTGGCGGGAGATGAAGCTGAGTCAGAGGTTGGGCACATCACGAAGGTTTTATATACTTATCTAAAGTGTTTAGAACGTACTCAGTAGATGAATAAAAGTTTTTAAGCAAGGAAATGACATGGTTGGAAAAGTGACCCTAGCAGCTCTACCAGAAGTTGGACTAAGATGCCACATACAGAGCACAGAACATCCCTGGGGGCCCAGGCCTCCAAGATGCCATCTTTTCTCTTGGAAAAAAATGATGCGTTGCTTTGCATGTGTTCTTTTTCTGTGGAAGACCTGATTTTCCCCGGAAGTGTACAGCTCAATTCTATTCTGGAAATCAATGGGAAAACACTATGTGTTTTACAATTTTTGTTTGAGAGCCAGCCTTCTTGAAACACAGCTGCTACCTATTAGCTGTGGGCCTGGTGCTTAATCTCTCTGCACCTCAGTTTCCCCAGCTGCAAAACGGGAGGCATCCTTTTGCCTACATCAAAGAGTTGCTGTGCGAATCAGTGCTATGTCTGGAAAGGCAGAGTGCCTGATGAGTGGAGGTGGCTGATTCATACACACAAATCAGCGACGTCCTCCTGAATGAGGGCACAGGCTCGCCGCTGTCCCCACTCACTGTGATGCGACATCTCTTTGCCCAGCTTTCCTTCTTTTTTCTTTAAAAGATACCACCAGGCCCCGAAAGAGCCATGAGAAGGACGGAGTGGAATATCACTTTGTCTCTAAGCAAGCATTCGAGGCCGACTTACATCACAACAAGTACGTTGCCTGATGGGCCAGTCGGCTGTGGGTGTTTGTGTCTGCCCCGTACTCCACTGGACCTCCTGGGAGGGCTTCCAGAAAGGATGGGGGGAGCGGGAGAAAAGTGGTGTTGGGAAGTCCGCTCTTCTTTGCTAATTCAGGAGAGCTCAGGATCTAAAGATTTTTTCTCCTCTGGTGGCGTTTCAGGTTCCTGGAATATGGCGAGTATAAGGAGAATCTCTATGGAACCAACCTGGAGGCCATTCAGGCTGTTATGGCCCAAAACAAAGTTTGTTTGGTGGACGTGGAACCGGAAGTGAGTTCCTGAGCCAGCTGGGCATTTCTAGTTAACGGGATTTATAACCTAGGAGGTGGTACATCTTAAAGAACACTTGACCTCAGACTAAGGAATTTTTAGTCCAGAATGCTGGATGTTAAATTTCCTAGCATTGCCCTTTGAGAATCTAATGAAAGCTTTGTACCCCAAAATGTGCTCTATCCACAATTACTGCATTTATTGGAGGGAGCTCATGGACCTTCTGGTGGCCCACAGACCCAGGCTGGTAGCCCCTGAATGGAGCAAATCATGCACTAGGCAGTGGCACCAACTGGCCATTAGGACGTGACAGAGAATTAGATGTAACATGCAGGCGAAGCTGAACTTGGGGCACCAGGCCACCCGCCCCGCAACCAGAGCAGGTGGAATCAGTGGCTTAGGGAACCAGTGAGGGAGGCAGTCAGGAGAGCAGTTTGAAAGGGAAAAACAGGGAGGAAGACATGACCCTGTGAAGTGCTTCAAAAACATTTCCAGTTCTGCACACCCAGCGTGCTGCTGGCTCTACAGGGGCTTAACTGTCTTTTTAACCTTGTCTTTCAGGAAAACTTCCAAGCTTTGAACTCAATCTGGGGATTTTTTTTTTCCTCTATAGAAACATAGCTCTGATTTTATGCTATGAACTGTAGGCTTTATTTTATACAAGTTTGCTTAAACCATTTTCCAAAAATCACATTACTCCTATAAAGGAAAACCCTCACTCATTTGGAATTACTAGGAGTTAGTAGTCAAAATTAAAAGTCTAAATTTCAAAAATGTTTTTGAAAAATGATTTTATTGATTTTTTTGTGTTCAGATAGTGCACACAGCATTTAATACTAGTGTTTCCAAATAGAGGCCCTTACATTATAGATAAAATGCACTAATTAACACGATTTGCATATCAGAAAACTACCGTCTACAATTTTGTTTCAAGTGATCTCATTTGCTTTGCAAACCTTTTCTTTGGCTATCCAGAGGAGGCCTGTGTGATAGCACAGATTTTGCATTAGCGTATTCCAGACTGATGATGTTTAACCAAATAGATACACACTGAATCCTTGTCGTCCGTCAGGAGTGGGCTGGGGGAGAAGGTTAATTAGAGCTGGAGGGGTCAGAGCAAGGGAGACAGTAACTCTCTGAGCTGAGGCTTTGGAACCTTCAGTTCTCAGCGAATGTGCCTTCAGGGCCCGGCTGAGTTCAGCGTGAAAGTGAAGGACAAGAAAATGAGCAGCTGGTCTGCCTAGCTGAAGTCCATTGTGATGGGGTCAGTGTAACTAGGAGCTTTGCCACTGAGGTTATGGAATTGAAGCACACAATCATTGAGCTTTAAAAAGTATGTTTCACAATAAAATATTTCAAAAGTGTATAATCCTCAACTTTCTTTCTCAGGCACTGAAACAACTGAGGACCTCAGAGTTCAAACCCTATATTATATTTGTAAAGCCTGCAATTCAGGAAAAAAGAAAGACGCCACCTATGTCCCCAGCTTGGGAGGACACAGCAGCCGCACTTGTAAGTTTAAAGTTGATTATTTCTTTTCTGAAGGCCTACAGGAGGCTGTTAAAGCATAAGGGTGCTTGCAGCTGAAGAGGGACACAGGACGCACCTTCCACACAAAACCGTCTTTCCATTTTGCCTATCAGCAAAATTTAGAGAAGATGGTCACATGGCCCGAAGGCTCAAAGTGGAACAGCCAGAAGTGCCTCCCAAATCAGGCAGGGGTGGCTTTGCCTGGGCTCACTACCTTCCACTCTCTTGTGTAAGCACCCTCCCCAAAAATATGACATCTGTCAGGGACCTGATCTGAGTATGACAAACTACACTCATCTGTTGAACTCCTAAGCCAGCCAAAGCCCAGTCTTTTAAAATTGCAGCGCCAGCTAACAAGGCCATTATCATTGCTTTCACACCAGTTTGAATCATCAGAATTAATCTATTTCTAAAATTAGTGGATGTGAGATAATCCAATGTGTTCCTAAATGAACTTCTGCTTCACTGTCATAGATTCTTTGTTCAGCCCAGTCTGTGTCAGGACCCCCACCCAGAACCTAAATGTTTGACCAAGTTCTTCCAGGAGACATGGGCTGACATGGGCTTGGTGACTCATCCTTTCTGGTTTTCAGCAGGGTTGGTTTGGGTAATGAGATGAAAGTTGTCATGGGAGGGGAGAGCGAAGCAACCCAGTTCCAGAATAGAGTTGGCTTGCTGTGCACTACAGCCAATTTCATCCAAAGGAAGCCTTCTCAGATCCTTCCTCTTGGTCAAGGAGCTCCCTCCAAGTAAAAATTTTGATGCAGGTGTAGTTCAACTAATTCTCTGTTTTAATTGTTCACATCAATAAATTATTTAGAATGACATGCCTGGAAGGAACATTAAAAATTTTTTCCTTTAGGAACTCTGAGGAGATCATCAGCTTGGTCTAGAATCACTTAGAAACATACAGTGTGTTCATCATGGTGCTGGTATAATAGCAGTAACAACAAAATCAGAAACAACCTAAATGTTCAGTAGCAGGTCTCAGTTTAACACACTGCGTTACATGCCACTCACGGAAGGGAATGGAATATTATTATAGTCATTTAAAAGTCCTGTGTTTGAGGAACATTTGATGACATAGCCAAATACAATAAAATGTTAAATGAAAATAAATCAGAAAATTAAAAATTTTGATTTAAATTTTGTGCCACACACAGAGAAAATACATTAAGATGCTAAAGGCAGTTTTCCCTGAATAGTGGGCTGATGATTAATTTTTGTTTTCTTTTCTATGTTTTACTATGTGTGTTTTTTTTTTGAGAGGTGGTTTAACAGCTTTATTGAGATAAAATTCACATACCATATAGTTCACCCGTTTAAAGTGTACAATTTGATGATATATTCACCGAGTTGTTGCCATTACCACAATCAATTTAAGAACATTTTCATCATTCCAAAAAGAAACCCTGAGCCCATTAGAATATTCCATTCCGTTTCCCTCCAACCCCTTCCTAGCTGCAGGCAACTGCTAATCTTTCTGTCACTATAGATTTGTCTCTTCGAAACATTTCATATAAATGGAATCATATATAACATGTGACCTTTGTATCTGGCTTCGTTCACTTAGTATAATGTTTTTAAGGTTCATTCATGTATCAGTACTTCCTTCTTTTTTAAGGCTGAATAATATTCCATTGTACAGAATATCACATTATGTTTACCCATTCATAAACTAGTGGACAATTTAGGTTGTTTCTACTTTTTAAGCTATTATGAATAAAGCTGTGAATATTCACATACAAGTTTGTGTGTGAACATATGTTTTCATTTCTCTTGGGTGTATACCGAGGTGTGGAATTGCTGGGTCATATGGTAACTCTATGTTTAACATTTGGAGGAAATGCCAGACTCTTTTCCATGGCAGCTGCACCATTTTACATTCCCACTAACAGTGTTCAAGGGTTCCAGATTCTCCACATCCTCACCAGCACTTGTTATTGTCTGTCTTTTTGGTTATAGCCACTCTAGTGGGTGTGGTGTCTCATGGAGGTTTTAATTTGCATTTCTCTAATGATCATTGGTGTTGAGCATCTTTTCATGTGTTTATTGGCCATTTTTATATCCTCTTTGAAGAAATGTCTATTCAAGTACTTTCTCCATTTAAAAACTGGATTATTTGTCTTTTTATTATCAAGTTGTAAGAATTCTATATATATTATCAGATGCGTGATTTGAAAATTTTTTTTCCCATTCTGCGAGTTGTCTCTTCACTTTCTTGGTAGTGTTCTTTGAAGTATAAAAATTTGATGAAGTCCAATTTATCTATCTTTTCTTTTGTCGCTTATGTTTTTGGTGTCTTATCTAAGAAACCATTGTCTAATCCAAGGTCATAAAAATTTCCTCTTTTGTTTTCTTTTAAGATATTTATATTTGGAAGTCCTCTTGGTTCAAAAAAAGAAAAAAGAAAGATATTTATAGTCTTAGCTGTTACGTTTGGGTCTATCATCCATTTTGAGTAAATTTCTGTGTATGTAGTCTTTGCCTGTGGATATCCGGTTGTCCCAGCACCATTTGCTGAAAAAACTATTCTTTGCTCATTTAATTATTTTGGCACCCTTGTCAAGAATCAATTGGCCAAAAAAATAAGGGTTTATTTCTGGACTTTGAATTCTATTCCATTGCTCTATATGTCTGTCCTTCTGCCAGTACCACACTGTCTTGATTAATTTGATTACTAGCTTTATAGTAAGTTTTGAAATCAGGAAGTATGAGTCTTCCAACTTTGTTTTTCTTTTTCAAGATTCTTTGGGCTATTCTAGATCCTTTGCACTTCCATGTGAATTTTACGATCAGTTTGTCAATTTGTTTTACTATGTTTGGGGGGGATTTGTTTTGTTTTATAAGTATTTTAGGATTGAAAGAATTTAATAACTGGGGGAAAAAGCCTTATTTAAAAAGAGTCAGGAAGGCATAAAGGAGAATACGAGGCAGCTTCCTAGGACACAAAGAAAGTTCTGCCAAATTGTCAAGTCCACAGGAAGTGCCAGCTTTCTAGGAGTCAGAACCCTCCCTGGCCCATGGTTGTCTAAGAGAAGCAAAACTGCAGTCTGTTACCAGTGTCCTTGCAGCTTGGCCGGTTTTGTCATCTATTCCACCTTCTTTATTACCCACCAGCATGCTGCACTTCAAGCATGTGGGCTAACGATGAAATGCAGCTGGCTCATGTTTTTCCTTGTCGGTGGCTCAGTTCACCTGGCAGTTGTGAAATCCTGCCTTGCTCCTCTAGTGTCTCCAGACCCTACAACCACAGTCATTCTCTCTCTTTTTCTTTTTTTTCCTTCTTTAAATCAAAATCTAGAAGCCACAGTCATTTTCAACACGAGTAGGCAGCAAGGTCACAGCGAGGCTGTTCAGACACAGAGTCCCTGGCTCTACTCCCAGAGATTCTGACGTAGGAGGTTTGGAGTGGGGCTCAGGCATCTCTATTTTTAACATATACCCTTTCATGTGATTTTGATTATGTAGGCAGACCCCAGACCACATTTGGAGAAATTCCTCACAAAGGTCTGAGTTTTGTGTAATTTTAAATATTTGTCCATTATCTGGTATCTGAAGTTCAGGTAGGGGGAATTATTATATAAAACAACCTATGGTCACATCCTCTGTCCATTTTTGCCACCCACAAGTTAATGGGGCTTCTGCTTTCTGATCCAGCAAGCTAATCTAACAGGGGGGCAAGGGACAGCATGGGGGAGATCTTTCCTATGTGATCTTCAGGGCTGTGACTCTCTTGCCGTAGTCATAAGTGGGTGAGTTCCACCTTTACAAGCCAGGAAAAGGGTTCAGGGGATTTATAGCTACAAAGCAAATGTCACACATTTTACTCCATTAGAGATTTACTTGAGTTCTTTCCAGATACAAATATTTATTGAGAAGATTGTGGTACTTGGTGGCAAAAATTTTCCTTCTATAATTTCTCAAATAGTTAAATGCTTCCAGGATGAACCATGTGAGTTCCTGGAGGAGGAGAAACTCTGGAAGCAGCAGACAGGTCCATAGGATGTGTGTTTGTAATGGGCTGGGGAAGGTGGGATTGAAGGTCCAGGGGCAGCACGGGGACACTGCAGAGTGCTTCTGAGTGTAAGAATAGCCCTGCGAGAATATTCTATATAGGTATAGAATTGGGAAGCATCTCCCAATTTAATCCAGTTTTTTCCCTCCTGGGAGAAGGAAGTAAAGAGAAGAAATTATCTCAGACTTTATGGTAGCAAGCAAAAACTGTTTCCTAGAACTTTAGAACTCATCTCCTGACATTGCAGGTGTTGTCACTACAGTAGGAATTGGACTTTGATTGGTGACAAGGAGAAGAGGAGCAGAGAATATTTTGGAGTGTGGATGTCTCTTTGGGAGAGGACAGAACAGACACTGAGCCCCTAGAAGCAGAGGAGAGAAGGCAACAGAGGGCTGGAAAGGGACAGAAAGGGAAGCGGGTGAATGCCAGCGACAAATTCAGTTTGTAATTTTACTTAGAGTGGATCTGCCACTTTCTTTTCTTCCAAAAACCAGGCTAATTGTCAGTCAACTACCCACCTGAAATTCTACTTATTAGAGGTTCTTTTGAATGAAGAAGCAAACAGTGCCCACACTGGGTAAGATGGGGTTGTTTTCTATCCTTAATGTTAGATGTCAGGAAGACAGTCTGATTAAAGAAGTAAGGTGCCCTAAGGAAATGGGGAATTTGATTAAAGTTGCCCCAGCACTTTCTCAAATAACTTCACTTCGTCTACCGTGCGAGTGTTTGGCCCTGGTATGAGGAAATGAAAAGAAGAATTGAGTTCTACATTATGAATTTAGGAGTCTGCAGAAGGGCATTCGAGTTATTCTCCTTCCTCTTCCCCCAGTTGGTTCCAGAAATGCTAACTTTGCTTTTATGTAGTTAATATTATTTATAGTTTTTCCTTGTAATTATTTAACCTGTATATTAAATTGCCATGCAACACAACAATACTTCTTTGGAAATACTTTAGGGGCAGGAAATGTGATATTGACATATAATCGCAGATATGGGATCAACATCCCCCAAAGCACTTCACATCATGGCTTTCAGTTCGTAGGTCCTCAGCAGGTATTTTGTGAGTGAATGAATGAACAGTGATTATGTCTACTGCCCATTAACTTTCTTTGAAGTTTGACATGATGTTGTCCCTACTTTCTGTTCTTGTATACACAGTTGGTTAATAATGGGGCATAGTCATCTACTCATCACTTGAAAATTTAAGGTTGGAACATTGCCCAGGACAACAGGTTTCTCATAGGAGATCAGCCCAGTTGCTCCATATTGCCCCTTTCCTTGCAGGACGAGGAGCAGCAAGAGATGGCCGAGTCTGCCGCCTTCATAGACCAGCACTATGGGCACCTGGTGGACACCGTGCTGGTGAAGGAGGATCTCCAGGGCGCCTACAGCCAGCTCAAAGTGGTCTTAGAGAAGCTGAGCAAGGACACTCACTGGGTACCTGTTAGTTGGGTCAGGTAACTTTGTCCCAGAACAGCCAGGCTGGACGGGACTTTGACAACCATCTAGTCCAGCCTCTCTCATTTCACCACCGAGGAATCTCAAGTGCAGAGAGGGACAGAATTCTCCACAAATTCCATCATCAAGAAGAGTAAAAGTGGGAAGTCTTGTTTGTTGTTGGTTTTTGTCTGTTGTTTTTCACTGCCCCTCCTGGGATCATGAGTTGAAAGGGGCATATCGGAAAACAACACGTTGCATTCATTAAAGTAATACAGGCAAGTTGGCCCTGATTCTTTGTACCAAAGTTAAATAGCCACTGTCTTTTGGGGATGGTGGTGGTTAATTTATACAGTACTGATTTATAGAGATGTTTAAGCTTTATAAACATAGTGACACTTCATTTATCTAGTTTTGTTAGAAGCTAAGTTGTTTTACCCAAGGGGATTTTCCACACAACTAAAGTTTTCCTGTCTTTGAGCACTAAAATGTTGATTTTAACTTTTTTTTTTTTGATAGTGAGTGCTTGCCTGGTAATAGAAAAGTTGGCTCTCTGCTTTTTTAAATAGTGAGCATACATGATCTTTTTCTGGAAGACTGAGGCACACTTCACCATCAACATGAATTACTGTGCTATTCTGTAATACAGTAGTGCCTTCAGGGACTCTTGAGGAATGTAAGGCTGCTTTTCCCCTTTCTAAATACCCTCAGATTCCTAAAATTGAGCCCTTGCTTTGTTTGATTTGTTCTGTTTCATCAGTTGTCCCTCTTGTTACTGACAACTGCCTTGGTTCTAGCTTGTCCCTACTTTGGAATTATAGGGGCCCCTGTTGTGCTAGATCATGGGAAACCAGATGACTCCCCCTGTTGAAACTGTCTAAGCCATGGTAAAGCGTTTCTGTCAAAATAAAAGTATATAGACTCAGAATGTGGGCCTCATGGGTTGTCTCTGAGCAAAAATGATGAATGTCACACTGGATTTGTGATTTTTCTTAGCTGCTCAGAGAATTTTATTTATTATTAATAGCCAACATTTGTAAGTCTTTGTTCTGTGCTGGATGCTATGCTAAGGCCTTATATACATGACCTTAAGAAATATACCAAGCCAGTGAGGTAGGGTTCTTATCATCCCATTATATGAATGAGAAAATAAAGCTTAGAAAGTTTAAATAATGTGCCCAAGCTTCCACAGCTTTAAAAAAATGGCAGAGCTGTGGTATTTGAGCCTAAATCTCCCAAATACCAGAGATGATCATTAACCACTATATTATACTGCCTTGTTCTTTTGTGGTCTCATAACTGAGGCTACCATTAACATAATTGACTTATAAGTGAGGAATGTGTTCACAACTAGAATTAACAATAATTTGCAGTGTGGCTATAACTCCTAAGACTTAAAAGAGGCTGCTTACACATGTGTACGTTTTCAAGCTCTTTTACTCATGAGAAGAAAAGGAGGCCAGGTCAAAGGTGAAGCACCAGGGAGAACGTTTGCTGCTCATTTAGAAATTTCTACTTTACCTTCTTACAAAAGGACACCTTTGTAGTTCTCTAGCTCACTAACCTGGTAGGTACACCTAACAGGGTCACATTCTTCAGAACTTTCTAGCAAAAGGATGGGGATTTCTTTGTATTTGCAGAGTATTGGATTCTTAACAAGTGAAATTGGTCTTGAGCTGTTCCACAGAGAACCAGGCCAGGGAGGGGGTACCCCCTGAAGCATGAATGGCACATGCAAAATTGTTATTCAGGAGAGCTAGGACCTAAAGGCTGCTCACAGGCAGAAACAAAACAAAACAAAACAAAAAACCCTCAAAAACAAAAACCCACATAAGTAAAAATTACTCTTGAAAATCCCCTATAGAGGCAACGTGATGGAGGCCTAACCAACTCTCAGAAGTCCCATCTGGATGGTTTTTCCTCTGGTGTTGGAATACAGTGTTTGAGCAGCAGGTGACATTTTTTCTGTGTTTCATACCACTCAACAGACATTTTCTGCTGCTTACACAATATTTTTACACAATTGTCAGATGAAATGGTAGTAATTCTCTTTACATGTATGATGAAGCAAGGTATTAAAATATGATGTTTGCTTTATTTTCTGTCAAGGCAGCCTCCCCACCCCCAAGACAAGCTGTGTCTGCAGCTCTTTGTCTGCTACTTAGATCTGTGAGAATAGGAAGGGCAGGGCCCTAGAGACAGAGGTCATTTGGAAGGTGTTTTTGCAGTTCATAAAAAGCAGAAAACTGTTGTTTTAAAAAATGCACCTATTTGCAAATATGTATTGGTGGAATGTGTGTAAATGTAATTCCAAGTCCCATTCCAACTAGCAGCAGTACGTATGTTCTGAGTCCCTGGGCACAATTTTTGAAAAAGTCCATCACTCTGGGACCCTTCACCAATAAATCTCCTTATTACAAACCCCTCAAGATGTACCTTTTTTATTCTTGAGTCTTCAAACACAGGTCAATTCTCTGTGTCTACAACAAGAGAGAATGTCAGCTCTAGAGGAATTTTCTAGGTTAGGGATATTAAATGGGTGGCATATTCACTGCAACTGCCCATTCCTGCACCTGTGGCAGACATTACTAATTGATCACAGCAGTCTCCTGTTGAATCTAGTAGGCACTGCCTTTTGATCTTTCAGGACACAGTGTTCAGTATCAATTGAGCATAATTAGCACGTGAGTTAATCCCATTTGCCATCCTTGATCCGGTGATTTGTAAGCATCCTTGCCATCCACTCCACTCTTTGCAGAAGGTAGGTTTAAGAAAGTTACAACCATCTGTCATTCACAGATAGTACTCACATATGTTAAACATTAGCCATCGTGCTTTTACCATTGTATGTTTGGAAACATGCATGCTTTAAAACATGTGGCCAATTAAATTGTATATCCACTTATCTAGTGTCACAGCATTTATGCTATCAATCACAGGGTCATGCATCCAGACAATGATAGCACTTGAGAACTATTTAATAACTACAGACTTCAATATATGCACAAAGCCTATTTTTAATCAGACAGTTAAGAACCAATAAGCAGCATTTCTTTATTTGGTGGAGTTAATACTGATCAGTTGCTTACTCCAAGTTTTCCTGCACTTTGAATACAGTCACCAACCATTGCTTCCTTTAAAAGTCAGGCTTGTGGTTTCAGAACAAGATGGTGTAGATTCCCTTTTTCCTCCTCCTCTCCTCTAAATACAACTAAATACTTTGGAAATTATTCACCAGACAATGATAAAAGGACTCTGAAAGCTGGAAAGAAGATGGTGAGCTGACTAGGGACTTTGGGACTTGAGAGACAACAATGTGGTGAGTTCCCTGGGTTTTCTTCTTATCTCCTGTATACCCCAGACTGGGCTCTGGAGAGACCTGCAACCCAGAACTGCCAACGGGCATAGACAGAAAAAACAAACAAAAGAACAAGAAAAGCTTGCTTTCTCTGGCCAAAGGATGGGGAAGGAGAAGCCCATAGAGACCTAGTGGGATCCCCAACCCTAGCTCCATAATGGGTCACTAGCAGTTTGCTTGATTCATTAGTAGCAGGAGTGGAGCCCTGTGTCTCTCTGCCCTCCACCCGGTAGCATACAGAGACCCAGGTCTGGCAATGTCTGGCTACTCCTCTGCAGAAGGTAGCCCAGTGACACCATGCGATCCAGGGAAGCACCTTCTGGCTCAGTGGAAGACATCAGCAGGGATTGAGTGGGAGCCCCAGCAGCACCCGAAGACCAAAGCAGACAAGAATAGCACTGAAAGGGCTTGAAAACTGAACTTTCACTGGAACTAAAAACAAAAGGCAAGAACCTATATACTGCACCTAAACATACTACTGCCTGCTAAAATAGAAGATTTAAATAGGAAAAATAACATAACATAATAACCCAAATGTTCAGGATGCAATAGGAAATCACTCATCTTACCTAAAACTGGGAAAACCATGATCTAAATAAGAAAAGACAGTCAACTGGTAGCAACATCATCTATATTATTTAGATGTTGGCATTTATCTGACAAGGATTTTAAAGTGGTTGTAATAAAAATGCTTCATTAATTATAAATTCTTTTGAAAAAAATGAAAAAACAGAAAATCTTAGCAAGGAAATGGAAGATATGAAAAAGAACCAAATGGAAATTATGGAAATGAAAAATACAATCGGCAAAATAAAAACAATTCAGATGAACTCAATAGGAGAGTGAAGACAAGAGAAGATAAAATCAGTGTACTGGAGGACAGGAGGACAGATCAATAAAATTTATTCAATACTCCAGCTTAGGGACTGAAAAAAAAGAAAAAGAGCCTCAGGGACCGGTGAGACAACAAAAGAACAGCTACTAAGGTTTGTGTCGTTTGTATCGTTGGGGTCTTGGCAGAGGAGAAAGGGTGTGACACTGAAAAGTATTCAGAGAAAAAATGGCTGAAAACTTTCAAATCTGCTGAAAGATGTAGACCTACAGATTCAAAAAGTTGACTGAATTCCAAATAGAAAAAATAGTCAACATCCATACTGATACATAATAATTAATCTGAAAACTAAAGATTAAGAAAGAAATCTTAAAAACAGTCAGGGAGAAACAACCAGGAAGGAATGCCAGTTGAAATTGTTATTTTTGCATTGCCTGTAAAGGAAACTACGGTGGCCCAACGTTTATCAAGTGCCGAAAACAAAGAACTGTCAACTTTGAATCCTGTATCTGGTGAAACTGTCCTTCAGGAATAAAAGGAAAAATAAAGACATTCTCAGACGAAGAGAATTTGTTGAGACCTGCCTTTAAAGAATGGCTAAAGGAAGCTGTCCAAAGAGAAAGAAATTAACAGAAGGAGGCTGGGACCTTCAGAAAGCAAAAAACCACAATAGAATGGGTAAAAATAGAAGTTCAGATGCTCTTCAGCTTGTGATGAGGTTATGTCCCAGTAAACCCACGGTAAGATGAAAATATTGTAAGTCAAAAATGCATTTAATACATCTAACTTATTAAACATCTTAGTTTAGCCAAGCCTACCTTAAATGTGTTCATAACACTTACATTAGCCTATAGTTGGACAAAATCATCTAACACAAAGCCTGTTTTACACTAAAGTGTTAAATAGCTCGTGTAATTGATTGAATACTGTACTGAAAGTGAAAAACAGAATGGTTGTATGGGTACTTGAAGTACGGTTTCTACCGAATGCATATTGCTTTCTCACCATTGTGAAGTAAAAAAATCTTAAGTTGAACCGTCAGAAGTCAGGGACCATCTGTATGTGCTTTCTACAAGTATATGTTCTTTAAAACATAGTGACATAGGTAGGCTGAAAGTAAAAGAATAAAAAATAATATATCATGCACACATTAATTTTAAGAAAGTAGTGGTTGTGTTAATATCAGATAAAGTAGACTTCAGAGAAAGAAAATTACTAGGGACAAAAAGGGACATTATGTAATAATAAAAAGATCAATCCACCAAGAATATGTAGCCATGCTAAACATGGATGCACCGAACACCAGAGCTTCAAAATGTATGAAGCAAAAACTGATAGAGCTGAAAGGAGAAATAAACAAATCCACGTTGCAGTTGGGGATTCCAACATACTACTCTCAGCCATTGATAGAACTACTAGACAGAAAATCATCAGGATATAAAAAAACTGAATACCATTAACCAACAGGATCTAACTGACATTTAGACCTCCCCTCAATAACAGCACAATACACATTCTTTTCAAATGCCTATAAAATATTCACCCGATAGACCATATCCTGGGTCATAAAGTACCCTTAACAAATTTAAAAGAATTGCAATTATAGAGTATGGAATCAAATTAAAAATCAATAACAGAAAGACACAGGACAATCTCCAAACATTTGAAACTATACCTGATATACCCTGAGCAATTCATGGGTAGGATCATAGAGGCCTTTGTGTGCCATATGTGAAGCTCCAGCTCATTGTGGAAGAATGGCAAGTCACTGAAGGTATTAAGCTAAAAAGTGATATGGGCATATTTTTGCATTAATAATACCAGTTGGGCCATGCACGGTGGCTCACGCCTGTAATCCTAGCAGTCTGGGAGGCTGAGGCAGGAGGATCCCTTGAAAGTAGAAGTTTGAGACCAGCCTGAGCAAGAGTGAGACCCCCGTCTCTACTAAAAATAGAAAAATTAGCTGGGCATGGTGGCGCACACCTATAGTCCCAGCTACTTGGAGGCTGAGGCAGGAGGATCGCTTGAGCCCAGGAGTTTGAGGTTGCAGTGAGCTATGATATGCCACTGCACTCTACCTGGGCAACAGAGTGAGACTCTGTCTCAAAAAAAAAAAAAACATACCAGTTGTAAATCACAAATGCCCGAAATATGGGCAGTAGCACATATAGAAATTGAGAATTAAGACTTGTAGCTGTAAGGTGTGTGGGGAGGTGGACAGGATGAGAGAGAGGGTGGGAAGCAAAGGATGATCCCCAGGTTTTTAGCCTGGATGTCTAGAAGAATGGTTCTTCCTTAAACTGAGATTAACTGGAACCAGTTAGTAATGAATTTATATTTGGGCATCTTGATTTTTTCTTTAAACCTTTTGAGATAATTGTAGATTCACATGCATGTAAGAAATAATACAGAGAGATCCCGTGAAGCCCTTCCCCAGTTTCTCCCAGTGGTAGCGTATTGCAAAACTATAGTACAATATCACAGCAAGAATATTGACATCAATACAGTCAAGGTATAGAACAGTTTCATCATTGATAAATTGGATGTCATCAAAATGAAAATATTTTGCTCTGTGAAAGAACCTGTTAAGAGGATGAAAAGAAAAATTATAGACAGGGAGAATATAGGTGCAATGCACATACTTGGCAAAGGACTGGTATCTAGAATATGTAAATAGCTCTAAAAATTCACTATCAAAAAAACAATCCAAATAGAAAATCATCAAAAGACATACACAGACATTTCACCAAAGAGGATATACAGATGGCAAATAAGCACATGAAAGGTGTTCAGGTGCACTAAGCATTAGAAGAATGCAAATTAAAACCACATGGAATTTCACTACACACATATCTGAATGGCTAAAATAAAACATGGTGATAACATCAAATGTTGGTGAGAATGTGGAGAAACTGGAACACTCATCCACTGTTGGTAGGAATGTAAGATGGTATAGCCACTCTGCAAAATAGTTTTGTCATTCCATTTAAACTGAAAACAGACTTACCATACCACCCAGCAATTGCACTCTTGGGGCATTTATTGCAGAAAAATCCAATCCTATTTTCAGGCAGAAACTTGTGCACAAATGTTCATAGCAACTTTATTCATAATATTTTAAAAAACTAGGAACTACCCAAATGGTGTATGGTTAAATAAATTGTGGTACATCCATACCATGGACTACTACTCAGCAATAAAAAGGAATAAACTGTTGCCACACACAACTTGGATGCATCTCCACGAAATTATAGTGAGTGAGAAAAGCCAGCCTCCAAAAGATGGACACGTGCTGCATGATGCCATTTATGTAACACTCATGAATAACAAAGAGATGGAAAATGGATTAGTGATTGCCAGGAGTTAGGGATGGTGGCACAGAGTGTCTTTTAATTTTTTTTTTTTTTTGGTAGAGACAGGATCTCACTAGTTGCCCAGGCTGGTCTCGAACTCCTGGCCTCAAGGGATCCTCTCACCTCAGCCTCCGAAAATGCTGGGGTTACAGTCGTGAACCGCTGTGCCTGACAAGCATGTCTTTTGATAATAGTACAGTTAAATATCTCAAATGTAGTTGTGGTTACACAAAGCTACACATGTGACAAAACTGCCTAGTGCTATATACACACATACACAAATGAATGCATGTATAACTGATGAAACTGCATACACTCTATTGATTGCACCAATGTCAGTTTCCTGGGTTTGATATTGTACTACAGTTATGCAAGATGCTAACATTGGGGGAGGCTGGGTGAAGGGCACAGAGGCCTCCCTGTACATTTATATGCAACTCCTGTGAATCTGTCATTTCAAAATAGAAAGTTTAGAAAGTTGGTGTGATGGTTAATTTTAGGTGTCAACTTGACTAGATTAAGGAATACCTAGAAACCTGGTAAAGCATGATTTTTGGGTGCGTGTGTGAGAGTGTTTGTTTCCAGGGGAGATTAGGCTGAGTGGACTAGGTGGGAAAGATCCACCCTCAATGTGAGTGGGCACCATCCAATCTGCTGAGAGTCTGAAGAGAACAAAAACAGCAAAGGTGAACATGTACATCTATCTGCTGCAACTGGAAGACAGTCTTCCTCTCCTGTCCTTAGACAACAACTCCAGGCTCCCCGGCCTTTGGACTTCAGGACTCACACCAGCACCCCCTGCTCCTGGGGTTCTCAGGCCTTTGGCCTGGGTCTGAGACTTACACCATCTGCTTCCCTGGTTCTGAGGCCTTTGCACTCGGACCAAGCCATGCTACTGGCATCCCAGGGTCTTTGGCTTGCAGAAGGCCTATTGAGGGACTTCTCAGTTTCCATAATCCCCCTAATAAATTCCCTTTCATCTGCCTCTCTATATCCTATTGATTCTGTCTTTCTGGAAAACCCTGACTAATACAGTCAGGCTCAAAACCAGCAAGACCAGTCACAGAAGCCATGCAACATTGTCTCAACACGTGTTTTGAGACATTTTCACTGTTGCTGCTCCCTGTAAATGAACAGAGTACACGGAAACTTCAATCCTTCATTCTTTTCCAATTTAGTGTATTCACAGAACTAATGACACTTGTTCCTTGTGTTGTCTGAACCTTGATGTTGTCATGTCCTTTCCTTTTCCATTTTGACAGTGCTGTGCTTGTGGCTGGATGATCACTCCACTTTTTCCTCCCCCCAGGATGGTGAGTGTATGTTTAAAAGAGTTTTCTCAGATCTCTCTCTCTTCCCCTCATTAACATTTCTTTTCATAGCCCCAAATAGAAACGCTCATTGCAGCCCTCCCTCTGCCTGCCTCATTTTGGGATGAGAATGTAAAGCTTTGGGTCCCTTAAATGTGACTTACTCATTTTATGTTCCAAGCTTTATTGAAGCATCCTAAGATTGAACATTCAGCCACTCAGGAGTGTCTTGAGATTCTAAGTAGCCAAGAAATCCTAGGGCCTTCTCTTGTATCTTTTTCCATGGTGAGTAACCTTGTATTCAGCAAGGAAGAGAGCGGGAGACATAATTATACAGAACTGTTTTTTGGAAAGCCTGAGTGTCCATTTATCCTTCTCCCTTGGCATGTGGTGGGGAGGCCACTTAGTCATTACTAATAATGTTAAATAATACAAAATGCCAACATGACAGTACTTTTGAATACTGACGGAGACCTATAATGTAACTTTGGCACAACTTTAAAGCCACGAGGCCTCCAGTTTGTCTTACTGGAACATATCACTTCCCCTTAGAGTCCCATAAAACCTCAAAGCTGGTGACAAAAAGCCAATGTCATTTCCTACTTGTATGGAGTGAGGAAACAAAGTCAGAGAGCCCTAACTTCCCTGAATGGCTGACCAATCAATATTATATGAGAAGAGCAAAATCCCTCCCCTTAACTAGGACCCTCGATCACCATTTATGGGGCTCTTCAGGGCTTTGGTATCAACTGTGATCATGTTCTATAGCAAAGAGACATACCTATTCATCTCAGGAGAGAAGATATCTTGTTGTATTTCTGATATAGCGCCTTGAATTCTTGAAGGAAAAATATCAGAAAGGTTTATGTCAATGCCATGACACTGGTGCTGCTGCTTAAGTTCTAAATCCTAAGGATAGCTTAGAAAAAGTTTACTGACCAAAGCCAAGGAGTAGAGGTTTTTTATTAATGAAACATCACAAATGGCTTTTTTTTTCCCTTTATGAAGGGCCACTCCTAAATGAAGCAAATCAACCACATGCGGAATCACCTACCCTTCATCCCTGTACATTTTCAGCCTTTCTTAATGAATTAAGGGACAGGGAAGATGCTAGCAGATACTTTCTGAAACTGACACATAGTCGTTATGAAACTGACACATAATAGCTTTGCTACCAAGCTGTCTTTAGCTGTTTGATGGTTTGTGCCTGTTTGCTTTGTTTGCTTGGATGGTTTTTGTTTTAAGGAGGCTGCATTTCACATGATCTGGCCCTCGCTGTTTAGGGACCCTTCTGAGACTCTCTCTAGGCTAAACACAGACAAACTGTGTGTGTGCCTGGGATATAATGAGAGCATCCACGTGCCTGCCAGTCTATCTCAGATGCCCTGCGGTCATAGTGGGGTTTGCGATCACCAAGCCTCTTCAGAATGCCCTGGTTTTCCACGGTGATTCTCACCAGCTCACGGTTCCTTGATTCTCTGTTTAGGCTGAAAAACACAAAACCTGGAGATGGGTAAAGAAGGAAATGCTCCTCCTGGATGGGAATAGGGGAGGAGATGAAGTCATGATGTCATGAACGCCAGGCTGCCTAAGTGCAGGGAATAAACTGCCTGGCTGAGTCCTGAGGCCCCTAGGGCAGCCCGCTGAAACGCACTGCACTCTGGGAAACATGCAAAGCATTTACGGGTTTATGTCTGTGGTCCTCAAACCTGCTGCCCACTAGAAGATTCTACTCTATTAAGCTGGGGTGGGCTTTGGGCATCGGTATTTTGTAAAACTTCCCCAAGCAATATAATGTGAAATCAGAATTGAGAACCTCTGGTTTATGTAATGGGGGAAGGTCTCCCTGTGGATAAATCACAAATGGCTGGTGACAAGTTTTGGTTCACATCACTCCTCTCAGCTTCCAACTTATGCCAGGATATACCAGGATACTGGCAAGGCATCTTGACACCCCTCACCCCCAACATACACACTCCACCAAATTCTTCCCCTTGCATACACTTCTTCTGTAGCCCTGACCATACCGCATTGTTATTTACATAAATGTCTCCCCTACAAGATCTTGAGTCCTTTGAGGTTAGGAAATATACATCTCATTTTATCTTTGTATTCCTGGTGCCTGGCAGATAGCAATTGCTCAGGATATATTTGTGGAGCTGATTTTAAAATGCTGTGTCATAGTCCCAGCTATGGTGCTATGGTCTGAATGTCCCCCCCTCCCCTCCCCCCCAATTCATGTGTTGAAATCCTAATTCCTAAGGTGATCCTATTAGGAGGCGGAGCCTTTGGGAGGTGATTAGGTCATCCTAATGGAATTAGTGCCCTTATCAAAGAAGTCTGAGAGCGACCCCTTGCCCCTTTTGTCATGTGAGGTTATAGTAAAAAGATAGCTGTTTGTGAAGCAGGAAGCAGGCCCTCACCAGACACCAAATTTGCTGGTGTGTTGATCTTTGGAATTCCCAGCCTCTAGAACTGTGAGGAATAAATTTCTGTTGTTTATAAACACCCAGTTTGTGGTATTTTGTTATAGCGTCCTATAATGGACTAAAGCACATGGTCATCATTTTACAAAAGTGCGCAATTCTTGTGACATTCACATTTTACAAAAGTGCGAATTCTTGTGACAAACTGAATAGGACTCTGGAAAGTCTCTTAGATGAAATAAAGGTTAGAGAAAGGTCCCCATTTTTGAAGTTTTCATTCCCTTTAACATGGTCTCTTTGGTTATCCCTCAAGACAACTTCCCTTCCCAAGTACTCCTTTCACTTGGGAGAACCTCTCACTAAAACCCAAAGGGAAGGTCAATTTTGACTTTCCACAAACGAAACGAAGAGAAAGAACACTACCTCTTGGTAAAATATTCATTCCAGCAATCCACCTTGGCAGGGCCTCGTTGGGCATTTGCAATTTTCTGGCACAGTTGCTTATTTTCATACTCGATTTTGTCGATTCTCTTTTGTTCACCCTGGTAAGAAACCACACCCCACCATGAAGACATCGCTACACTTTCTCCAACACACAATGGCTTAGCACCCCCTTCTCTGGGATGGTGGGAAAGGGGCACACTGAGGACCACAGTGGAGACTGGAGGCAGAGCCTGGGAAACTGGTGATGTGTATGGGAAGGAGGAGTATTAACACATCATTGAATTGGGTGGGTATTTGGAAGGCTCTGGGCAATTGGACCTCTTTAGGACATAGATTAAAAATCAATAAAATACATCTGAAGATGGCAAGAACAAATACCTGTAGTTTGCTCAATTTTAAAATGTGATGTGTGTGCGCCACTGGAGGTTTGGTATCAACAGCAGGCTTCACTAGAGAAGAGGGATAAAAGAGAAGGATGTTATGCCACAGGAATCCTAATAGCAGCCTCAGAAAAGGAACTCACATGTAGGCAGTGACGCTGGCTAATGAATGATTTTGAATTATGACCTTAATCTAGTTCAGAAATTTTAGTTTGGTTTAATTTCCCAACTGGACATCTCTGAAGAGTTTTGAGCTGAAATGAAAGAATGGTGAGGATTAGAAAAAGTAAAATTTACAGAGTTAAATGTCCTTTTTATTTTATTTTATTTTAATTAATTTATTTTTTAAAGATGGGGTCTTGCTCTGTTGCCCAGGCTGGAGTGCAGTGGCAGGATCATAGCTCACTGTAACCTTGAACTCCTGGGCTCAAGCGATCCTCCCGCCTCAGCCTCCTGAGTAGCTGGGACTACAGGTGTGTGCCACCCCCCCCACCACTAATTTTTCAATTTTTTTTTAGAGATGGGGTCTCTCTCTGTTGCCCAAGCTGGTCTCAAACTCCTGGCCTCAAGTGATCCTCTCGCCTCAGTCTCCCAAAGTGCTGGGATTACAGGCGTGAGCCACTGTGTCCAGCCCAAATGTCCTTTTAATCCAGTGAAAGAGCCTCTCTCCCACCCATTCCCGATATTAGCCTGTCCATTGGGTTCTGAAGTCCTATCTTCTTTCTAAGCTACTTTGGCTTTAAAGAGTTTAAAATGAGTGTTTCCATCAAATGAACTCTTTGGTGGAAGATAAATTTCGTTACTGATGCTAAATGTCCTCTTGACCAAACTCAGCAGATAAGGCCGTATCATCCCAAAGCCGTGTCCTGGTCTGGTTTACTGTCAATATGTCCATGGCGGACCCTTCCAGAATCCCTGATAGCAGTGGCCAGCCCAAACTGCCCACATACCTATTTGTATTCTATTCTTGTGAAATAGGTAGTGACCAAAGTCCAGTTTCTTTCTGAAGGTTGTGCTTTGCCTATGATTAGAGACAATAACAGGGTAGGCCAGATAATCCAGGGAATTGTTCATCTTCTCTTCCTCGTCTCACTTCACAAATGAGGCACCCAGGCTCCTCTGTGAGGTGCTTAGCTGTCCCCATGGCAGGTTGTCATAGTTACCCAGTTATGACATCAGGGACCAGTCTCAGGAAAGGAGTAGGAGCAGCAGAGCATGGCTGTCTGTCTCTGGGCTTCTGTTTTTAATGCTAACCTAGGCCTAATTGAAGATGGGTGTCAAGGAACTTGCAAGCTTTTCCCCCTGCCTGCAATGCAGATGCTGCCAACCACCACCAGAAGGGAAGGAGCGGTGTGCTGGGGTGGGAAGGCGTCGGGTGGGGCTGGGGGATAGAGAAATTCCAGCCTTGGGATCTTGGGAACACATCTTGGGCTGTAACCCAAGCAGTCTCCACTGCAATGGTTTCCCTGAAGGTGCAAGACCACAAGCTTTCTGGGGAGGGGAAAGGTGACCTTAATGATCATCTGATCCATTCCCTTCATTTTGCAGATGAGGAAACTCAAGTCCAGAGCAGCAGTGAAGCTCCTCAAGAACCAAGTTGGTGGCAGAGCTTGGCTGAGGATGTGGGTTCCCTGAATTCCAGAGACCGTATTTGCTCTTTTGGGAATGGAAACTGCCATTTTTCATGGCAGCGGGGGAGGGTAGCTTTCTTCCAGGACAGAGACTGTGTCTTTTGAACTTAGTGGGAGCTCAGGAGTGCTGAGGTGCTGATATCACGTGACACATGGTGAGCTGGCAGCTGCTCCAGCAAGGGCTGTGGAGTCTGATTTATCTCCACACCAGCGCAGGGCGTAGCACCTAGTGGGTGCTCAACACATTCACTGATGCAGGGAGGAAGGACTAACAGTGCTCACTATGTAGTGCTGGGCGCTTTCCTTGAATGTCACATTTAATCCTTCCAGCAACTGTAGGAGTTAGGTACTATTATTATCCCGATTTTTTTTCTGAGCAAACAGGCTCAGAGAGGTTAATTTCCCAGGATCAGAATTCCAAGCCTGGCTGCATAGAGCCCAAACTTTTAAGCACGATGCTGACTCTCCATGAATGTTGAAAGCAGATGTGCCCCAGAGTAGGGCTTCCCAGACGTGCCCTCTGTAGGGATCTCCTCGCGTAGGTCAAATATACATTCTGACCCAGTAGGGCTGGCCCGCGGCGCTGATTCTGCCGTTTACCGCAAGGGCCCGGGTGATCCAACACTGCTGGTGGGCAGCAGGGAGCAGCTCACACGCGGAAACCGAGTGTCCCTGTAATCCTGAAAAAACTAAGCTACACCTTGATGTACATTTATTGGGTACCTTTATTGCTCTTGCATTTGGCTCAGTGAAGGAAGTTATTGCACTTCCCAGTTGACAAAGATACACAAACTGCCTTAGCCAGGGGTAGGGAGAGGACCCCTGAGAGTCAAGAGCGGCAGCATCTCCTTCCCGGGGACGCGCCCGGGGGTCTCGCGGAGTCCGATCGGCGCCCAGCGGCGCGCGTCCTCCCCGGGCGTGGAGTGCGGTGGCCCCCGTGTCGCTGCGCCCGCGCTCCGCAGCTTCCCGCGCCCGGCGGGCCCGCCCCTGGGGCGGGGCGGGGCGGCTCCCGGCAGGCGAGCCCCCGCCCAGCTGACCCGCCGCTCTCCCCCTCGCTCGCTGCTGCCCCGGCGCGCAGGGCCCGGCAGCCGCCATGTCGGGCCCGTTCGAGCTCTCGGTGCAAGATCTCAACGACCTGCTCTCGGACGGCAGCGGCTGCTACAGCCTCCCGAGCCAGCCCTGCAACGAGGTCACCCCGAGGATCTACGTGGGCAACGCGTGAGTCCCCTCGCGAGCCCACCCCGCCGCCCCTCCCTGGGGCGCCCCGCCCACCCCGAGGCGCGGGTGGGGGGAGCCCGGCGCGATCGCCCCTCTGGGAGCACCGGGGCTTGGTGGGGAGGGGGCTGGAGCCGACGCCCACCCTCGCGCGTGAGGCCGAGGGGCCGGACCCCCGCCCGGCCCAGCGCTGTCAGTGCCCGGAGCCCCGTGGGGCGCCCGGCCCCGCCCTCAGCCGCCACCCACTTGGGGCTCGGTCTTGGGCGGGGTCGGGGCTACCAAGTTCACTTAACAGGTGGCCCTCTGTCGCCCGGCCGGTCTTCTGCCCGCGCGTCATGTGACAGCTGCCTGGTTCTGCAGTGAGGTCACCGCGGAATGTCTGCCTTCGCCGCCATGGCAACGGGCTGACGTCACAACTCGGGCGTGGAACTTTCCCCAGCCCGGCAGGCCCAGATCGGGGAATCTCTATACCCCGAACGAGGGAGTTCAGAGAGCAGGGCCGGGATTTCCGGCCTCTTCTCCCACCTTCTAGATAAAGTTTGATTTACATGAGATTCTAGAATGATCCAGTGATAAACCCCGTAAGGACCAAAACCCCGTAAGGACCCGAGCCTGAGAAAAGGTTCCAGACCTTCTCACCACCAGGAAATGCATTTACAATTTATTATTTACAGGTTCTTTTTATCAGGTTAATTTCTCCATTTTCTCTTATTGTAACTACTGTAAGAATTTCTCAGCGGCAGGAGAGAACCAGTGTTAACCAACCTGAGAGGCACTGAAATACCAGCCAAAGGAAAGAATAGATTAGCATGCCTACACAGCGACCCTGAAGACCCAGTTACCCAAGTCCTAAGCTCCATGGGTCCAGCCAAGGGATGGCATGTTGAAAACCCAGAACTAATCGCTCCTCTTATTTTACCCAGGAGGAAAATGGTGGCCCAGAGTGGTTGATGGATTGTGATGGTAGGGTCCATGTCTTCTTCATGTCTGTATCCCCTGACCTCTGCTAGCACCTGCTGCTTAACCTGCCAAGGACTGCCACAGAAATTCGGGTCATCGTGGAGCTAGAAGAGGTCCATGAGTCAGGCCCCACCTCACGGGGACAGGTCTCATCCATTCCATCATTCATGCACCAGTCTGAGCACCTACCATGTGTCAGGCACTGTGCAATGTTCATTCATAGTAGAGGTAGTAATAATGATAATGGTGAATTTGTTGGGTGTGGAATTAGTGTTAGAGAAGGCAGGTGAAAGGGAGTGACTCTTGCAAGTGTTTTTTCTAGCAGCTACTGCTTTACAGTCTTGTGCAGTGTCCTGAGCAGGAATAGCTAAAACAGAGTCCCATAGTCCCAGCCAAAGGCCCCAGTAATTGCAGAGTTCTGGGGATACCCTCCCCACCCCATCCCCCAGCGACGCAGGCAGCAAGTGGGCTTTGGCAGCCTCAGGATCCCTGCTTGCTTGGGCATTTTGGCCACTCAGCTGTCACTGCTTCCCAAGTGGAAACCAAGGTTGTGAACATCTTGTGATAGCCAGGGTGGCAAGGGCTGATGGCCACCGTAGAAGAAATATCCCTTGCCCTCTAAGGAAATCTGACCTTGACTTGTCCCGAGGGGTGTAGGGGGTGCTCAGCAGGGAGGATCAACTGAGCATCAAGTACCGAGACGACTTGGGCTCCCCCACCCGTTAGGGGTCCCGTAACAACATCAGGGCTCCAGCCATGTCCTCACGGGGCAGAGACAGAGCCTGTGTGAGCCACGTTTGCTGGATCTCAGGGTTTTGAGCGGATGTGGGCGTGAGAGCAGAGTGAGTTGGAAGACACAGCAAAGGGTGGATGTTGGGGGAAAGGAAGTTTCCTCCCTGCTCCGCCATCAGCAGCCCATGGGAGCACATGCACATC
This sequence comes from Daubentonia madagascariensis, assembly GCA_023783475.1. NCBI lineage: Eukaryota > Metazoa > Chordata > Mammalia > Primates > Daubentoniidae > Daubentonia > Daubentonia madagascariensis. The sequence goes on from JAKFHU010000487.1 coordinate 19,313,986, forward strand.
CCTCCACCTGTCCTGCCGGGCCAGAGCTCTGTCTCGTGGTGATACTGCAGTCCTTCCTTCCTCACAGGGCTGCTGAGGTGGGCAAACGAGATCACGTAGCAGGTGGCGTTTTGTAAAGTGTAGACTGCTGTTTGAATTGGACTGTTTTGTGAGATGAAATAAAGGAGCCCTTTGACCATTCAGATCAAGTATTTTATAACCCCCATAGATCTGTTGGGGCCACTTGCTCCCCAAGTGCTAACCCACCCGTGAGAGCCTCAGGAATGTGGCGGGTGGAGTGCGGTGGGCAGGCTCCTCCCGGGATGGGGTGGGGCCGCCCGGCACGTGAAGGTTTCATTTTCATTCATTTTTACTCATTCACCACCTGTTTGTTGAGCATCTGCTATGTGCCAGGTGCTGCAGCAGGTGCTAGGAGACAGACCTGAAGCAGGTATGGTTCCTCCTCAAGGAGCACGCAGCTTGGCCGTCTAAACCAAGAAGCCCTAGAATAGTAGCACTCACTACGCTGCCAGGCTCCATCAGTGGAATAGCCCATTTCACACCTGTAACAACCCCAGGGAGTAGGCACTGTTTGCATCCCCGTTTTACAGAAAGGGAAACTGAGGCACAGAAAGGTTAACCGTCTTGCTCAAGGTTGCCTGGCTGGTAACTGGGCTGCATTCAGACCCAGGCAGTCTGGCTCCAGCGCCCATTTTTAACCACTTGGCTATCCCACCACCACAGGATAGGGAGATGGTGCCGGGTGGGGTGGAGGGGAGAGGAGGAAATCCCGCGGGGGTGGTGAAAGATGACAGGATGCGTGTCTACAGAGAAGGTGGGGAAGGGCATTCCAGGCAGAGGGGACAGCGCGAGCAGGAAACCGCCGGTCTATTTGGGGAAGCTGCTGGTAATTCAATATGGCTGGAGTGAAGGGAGAGAGATCATAAGACGAGGTTGGAGCAGCCGGCAGGGGCCAGAGCATGGAGGGTTCCTTGCTTTGCCAAGAGGCTTAGAGCCTTCCGCATCCTCCTCCCCTTGGGACTGCTGGTTGGTCAGTTAATTATCCCTTACCACTGTCTCCTGTCCAGGTCTGTGGCTCAGGATATCCCCAAGCTGCAGAAACTGGGCATCACCCATGTCCTGAACGCTGCTGAGGGCAGGTCCTTCATGCATGTCAACACCAATGCCAACTTCTACAAGGACTCCGGCATCACCTACCTGGGCATCAAGGCCAACGACACGCAGGAGTTCAACCTCAGCGCCTACTTTGAAAGGGCTGCAGACTTCATTGACCAGGCCTTGGCTCAAAAGAACGGTAAGGGACCTGCCACCCAGGAAAAAATGGGAGGCAGCTTTCACTGGACTGTCCTTCTAGAACACAGGCCCACAGCAGATCGTGTCTTGGAAACCCTTTTATTTTGTGTCCCCTGTGGTAAATGACCAGAAGCTGTGGCTCGCTCTCTGCTCACCTAGCTGCCTGTTAGCTACATGATGTGACTTGTGTGGCTCATTCACACAGTGGCAGCCCCAGGCCCTTGCATTTGATTTGACTTTGGCTGAGGGTTGGTTTCCAGCCACTTACATGTCCTCCACCCCCAATTCAAACAGCTTTAATAATGAGGAAGATTTATTATTGTCCACGATAAGAAGTCCTGAGATGAAGGAACCAGGGCTGGTTGATTCAGCAGCTCCATGGTGGCATCTGGGCCGGGCTCTTTCCCTCTCTCTCTTCTGACACGTCACTGTTGGGTGCTCCCCTTGTGGTCCCAAGATGGGATCCGGTCACCACATCCCAACAGGACAAAGTGCAGCAGATGAGGCAGCCACCTCTTCCCACGTTTCTCTTTTTTTAAGAGCAAGTACAGCATTCCCCAGGGGAACGTCCCCTCGTGTCTCCCTGGGTAGGTGTTCACTTGATACCTGGCAAGGGCAGATGGCGTGGCCAACTGTGGCCCCCATGCCAGATCTTCCAGCAACTTTTTAAATGCTTCCCGCAGCCCCCACATATAAGGAAAGACTGCAGGGGAACTGCCGAGGCGCTGGCAGTGAGACAAGGCCTTCCGGCAGGAAATCCTAGAAGGCCACACGGCAGACAGCAGCTGAGCAGGCCGGGCCACTTGCCCTTTCTGCTTTTAGCTGTTTCTCTCAGCTCCTCCCTTGACCTCTTCCTCCCTCCTCACCCCATGGCCTCCCAGGGGAGGTGACCCCCACGCAGTGTGATCAGCCTTATCTCTGCTACGCCCAGCAGCCTTCCCATCCAAGTGATTTCCAGTGGACAGACTTCATGGACCACTGGGTAGCACATGGTCAGGGCTCCGGAGAGAAGTTTTATCGACTGGGGAATCTGCAGACTTTGCTGTGAGGCCCCTCATGGTCCTTCACGGTCACTGTCACCCTCAGCCCAGCCCACCACCCTCCACTTCAGCTGTACGGAGCTCGTCACCCTCTGTACCTGCAGAATGAGGGGCCCAATTAAGGGGGAGGATTTTGCTCTTCTCATATAATACTGAGCGGTCAACCGTTGAGGGAACTTATGGCTCTCTAACTTCATTTCCTCTTTCCAACCGACTAGGAACATGCCCTGACTTCTTCAGACCTCCTGCCTCAGCCCAGGTGGGCTGGGTCTTCAGTCTGGAAAGCTTTCTCTGCCTATCCCTGCCCTGTCCTCTGGCAAACTCTTCCTTGTGCTTTAGCACTGGGTATGGTGTCCTCTTTTCTGTGAAGCCTTCCCTCAGGCTGGGTCCACTGTGTCCCTTGTCTGTCTCCCCAGCACCTGAGGTAGGATCAGGCACATAGTAGGTACACTGCAAATGATTACTGAACAAGTGACAATGAATTCCGTGGGCTCTAATGCCAAGTGCAAATGCCTCTAAGTTGATTGGCCAAGTGAGTTGACAGAAAAGCGCTGGCCTTTAACAGTATTCAGGGCTCAGGGGACCCAGGAGCCAATCACTAGGAGACCTGGCTGGGTGGCTGGGGATCCTTAGAGGAGGGGGCAGTCACTTCCAGCTGGGGAGATCAAGGGAGGCTTCATGGAAGAGGTGGCATCTGGGCTGGGCCTGTGGGATAGGAGGGGGAGGTTGAGCCACCCCCTTCCCCAATAGGCTGTGATGCCTTGGACATGCTGAGTATGTGCCAGGTGGTGAGGCAGCTGCCCTGCAGAGGGTCCCTTTCCCAGGGCGGAGACAGGGGCAGCCCCACTCTGAATATTTCAGGCATACTAGCCAGAGAGTGAACGGGCAGGAAAGTGAAGGATTCCCTCCTGATTTGGGAGGTGCTGGAAAAGTAGAGTGGTGTTTTGGTGGTAGGTGATGGGAGCAGAAGAGACCCTGCAGACTCTGGGCTAGCAGATTGCCTTCCAAATAATGGCCGTGTGGAGATGTTAGTGGGTAATCATTTACTCAGCTAGTCAGCAACTGTTTACTGGGCACCTAGCATATGCTAGAGATTGTAAGGCATCCAAAAATATATACCCCACAGTCCTCACTCCTGAGGAATTCACCCTCTGGAAGAGGAGAGTAGATCTGTGCATGGGCAGCAGTAACACGGGGCTGGGGCTGCTGAAAGTTGAGGATGTACTAGGTGCCACCAGAGGGCTCCTAGTATTGGGTGACATTTATTGAGTGCTCACGTATGCAAGGCACTTGCCTAGTGGCTTTTTGTGTCATCTCCTTTAAACTCCCGAACACCTTATTCGATGAGTCTATTGACACAGATGAGAAAACTGAGGTACCATGAGGTTAGGTGGGTCATAGAGTTAATAACCAGCGTATTGGTCAGGATTCTCCAGAAAAACAGAACCAATAGAATATGTCATTGGCCCTCTGTATCCATGGGTTTCGCATCTGTGGATTCAACCAACTCCTCATTGAAAATATTCAGGAAAAAAAAGGGTTGTTGCATCTGTACTGATCATGTACAGACTTTTTTCCTTTGTCATTATTCCCTAAACAATACCGCATAACAACTGTTTACATAGCATACAAAACGTAAATACATATTTACATTGTATTAGGTATTATAAGTAATCTAGACATGATTTAAAGTATATGGGAGGATATGTGTAGGTTATTTGCAAATACTATGACATTTTATATAAGAGACTTGAGCATCCATGGGTTTTGGTATCTGTGGGAGGTCCTGGAACCAATCCCCCATGGCTTTGGAGGGACAACTATATATATTCATATATATAGGATTTTTTAAAGTCATCCTTGTTGCAGGGATATGATTTATTTTTTATATATATTTATTATATTGATTTTTGTATATTCCTGTATATATACATATGATTTATTTTAAGGAATTGGCTTGTGATTGTTGGGGCTGGCAAATCTGAGATCTGTAGGCCAGACCACCGGGCTGGAAACTCAGGCAGGATTTCTATGTTATAGTCTTGAGGTAAAATTACTTCTTCTCCAGGAAACCTCAGTTTTTGTCCTTAAGGTTTTCAACTGTTTTGGCGCAGGCCACCCACATTATCAAGGGTGATCCCCTTCACTTAAAGTCACCTGATTGTTGATGTTAATTACAGCTACACAATACCCTCATGGCAACATCTAGACTAGTGTTTGACCAAGCAGCTGGGCTCTGTAGATTAGCGAAATTGATGTATTTAAGCATCACAACCAGCAAGTTCAAATTTAAACCCAGGTTCATGAGCCTTCGAAGATTTGGGTTTTAAATCTCTATGCTGACAACGGAAATACCTGAGCTGGCATCATAAGGGATGAGTAGGAGTTTACCAGGTAGCCAAGAGGGAGAAATGTTCCAGGTAGAGGGAACAACCTGTGCCAAAGTGCAGAAGTGAGGAAAAGCATGGAAAAGTGCTGTGGGCAGTTGGCCTTGTAAGTCACACCTCGGGAACTAGATTCTATCCTGCAAATGGTGACAGGTCATATTTGTATTTTGGAAAGATCCCTCCAGCTGCTGGGTGGAATGTGGAGCGGGTGTTGGTGAGGGTGAGGGGGAGTTCAGTGTGGGGGTGTTGAGGGGCAGGAGTGAGAGGTGACAAGGACCTGAACTAAGCACACTGTGTGGGGAGGGTATGGTGTAGGGACAAGCCAAGGCGTGTGGCTCACGGGGCCTCCCTCTAACACGCTGGGACTTTGCTGACATCGGCCTCTGGCATCTCCTCATTGATCTTCCTTTATTCCTTCACCTAATGCTGGGGACGGGGCAGGGAGCAAAACACAAGACGTCCCTGCCCTCAGGGAGCTCACATCTCAGTAGGAGGATCACAGGAAAGGAGTGAGAACAAGCGGCAAGTTGGGGGACAGAAGAGGATTGGGCAGGATATGTGATGGGACTGGGCTTGTGGATTTAGAGAGGGTAGGCAGGAAAGGCCTTCCTGGGAAGGTGACATTTGAGCAAAGCCCTGGGGAAAGAGGAATTGCAGGCCAGGGCCGGGCAGCAGTGGAGGGAGAAGGAAAGAAGGAGGTGACATCACAGCTAAGGGCCAGATTTTGTAGGGCCTCTTGGGCCATTTGGGGAGCCGTGAGGGTGTTTTTATTTGTGTGTGTGTGTGTGTTACTTTTTTGTTTTTGTTTGTGTATGTATTTGACGTGCATCCTTTTATTTTTTAAACTGCATTGTTGAGGTATAATTGACATTCAATAAACTACACATACTTAAAGCATACATTTCAATAAGTTTTGACATATGTATACACCTATGAAACCAGCACCACAGCCAAGATAGTGAGCATGTCCATCGCCCCCTAAATTTCCCTCACGTCCCTTTGTGACCCCTCCCTCTTAACCCCTCTCTACCCTCCATTCCCAAGCAACTACTGATCTGCCTGCCACTAGAGATTAGTGTGTGTTCTGTAGAGTTTTCTATAAATGGAATCACACAGTATGGACTCTTTTTTTGTCTAGTCTCTTTCACTCAGCATAATTATTTTGAGTTTCACCCGTGTTGTTGCTTGGATCAATAGTTCATTGCTTCTTATTGCTGAGTAGTAGTCCATTGTATGGATGTACCACCATTAGTTTATCCATTCACCTGTTGATGGACATTTGGGTTGTCACCATGTTTTGCTTTTGACTGAAGCATGTCATTGACTCCCAGGGTTATCCTATCCAGGCTTCCGACAACACAGATCAGTTTCACCTGCTTCCCTGCTCTATGGAATCATACATCTCCTATTTGTGTGCTTCATTTGTGGTGTTTCTGATAAGTTGTAGATTGCTCAATCTTTTTGTTTATCTATTCTACTGTTTATGGACCTTTAGGAATTTCCAGCTTGAGGTCATGATGAATAGTGCTGCCTGTGAACATTCTGGCCCATGTCTGTTCGTGAACACATGTGCACATTCCGTTGGGCATGGACCTGCATGCAAGTGTTCAGCTTGAGGAGCTAAAACTGCCACCGTTTTCCAAAGTGGTTGTACCAGTTCACACCCCGCCTCCCCCAGCCACGCAGAAGAGTTCTAGTTGCTTCACATCCTCACCGACGCTTTGTGTTTTCCATTGTTTTCATTTTGTCCATTCTGGAGGGTGCGCAGTGGTGTGACATTGTGTTTTTAATTTGCATCTCATGGAAGAGTTTCAACCAGAGTCGTGGCGTGATCGGATGTCTGCAGCTCACCATGTCTCCCTGTTTCTTGCAGGCCGGGTGCTTGTCCACTGCCGTGAGGGTTATAGCCGCTCCCCAACTCTTGTCATTGCATACCTCATGATGCGGCAGAAGATGGATGTCAAGTCTGCCCTGAGCATCGTGAGGCAGAACCGTGAGATTGGCCCCAACGATGGTTTCCTGGCCCAACTCTGCCAGCTCAACGACAGACTAGTCAAGGAGGGGAAAGTGAAACTCTAGGGTGCCCCTGCTGCCTCTTCTCGAGAGGTCTGCCTGGGAAGCCCTGGTTGAAGGTGTCCCAAGCCGCCACGTTTAGGAAACACACTGTACCCTGCTCCCAGCATCACAAGGCACGTGCCCACAAGTCTGTCCATACACAGTGCGGGGCCACTTTCCCCTGGGGAGCACATAAAGAAGCTTGCTAAGGAGGGCATCCTTGCTCCCTTGTTGTCCTGTTGTAACTTATTATGTCCTTTTCCCTGGGGTGGGGGCTCAGAGGGGGAAGGCCTGTGGCCTGCATGCTTCTCGACGGCCCAGGGCAGGAGGTCTGTGGAAGTATGAGGCCTGAGATGCTCACAGGGCCCTTCACGACCTCCCTTCCCTTATCCCCAAATCCTCTCCTGAGAGGGAACCTCAGCGCCTGAGCCCTAATAAAGGAACTATGCAAACGCAAGCCCCCTCCCCACCACATCCGTCCGTGCCCCCTGGTGTCCCTGCAGCCTTCCACACCCTGCGAGCACAGGCACAGTTCTCTCGTCACAAGCTCTGAGGCTGGGCCGGGGGTGTCCGTCAGTTGTTAGTGGATGGAAATTCCCACAAGAGGCTGCATTTTAATTATTTCCATGGGATTAATTGGGTGGGCAACAAATTCTCCTGGAGGACTCTCCTAAATCCATAGAGTTTTTAAAATGTGAAGGTTGAATTTAGAAACCACAGCTTTGGATTATTTCCCTCGGACCTCTCTCAGTCACTTCGTTTGTTAGAAGAGCGATGCTTTGGGCATGGTTTTATTTTTCTTTTTTAGAAAACAGGGTGTTGAAGTCCAGCCTATTTAAAAACCCCACCATTTGGAGAATTACAAGGGTTTTGTCCTGAATTATAGTGTTGGCGAGCCCAAGCCACTCGTGCTAACTGCTTTTTGTCTCAGTTGCTATTCTGAGACCCGAAGGAGGAAGCTGGCCAATGACTCTGCGTGTGTGGGGGTGTGTGGGGGGGTGTGCCTCTCAGAAACGCAGCCAGGGGACGAGCAGGGAAACGAATGGTCCCAGGCACACACCCTTACAGGTGGCTCCTAAGGCTCTCTGGTGCCAGTGCAGGGTCCCTGGAGGGATTCAGCCAGGCAGAAGTGAAACATGGCGGGGCGGCCAAATGGATCCCTTATTGGTGGTAGAGCAAACAAACAAAGAGAGGAAAAGAAACAACCTTTGAAAAGACTTTTTAAAGATGATATCAGAATGCACTAGCACTCACATGTGTGTACACATTTGCCAGAATATAGGAGTTTTGTTTTGGACACGGTCTTATTAGGACTTCATGTTACTGCTATCATGGAAAGTGGTAAAATGCTGTTTATCTTCAGGGTTACTGTGGGCAGAGAGGTGGTCCTCAGCCATGCCCCTGGCACCTAGCACATAGGTGTCTGATAAAAGTTGGTGGAATTAAACTCTTTTTGAGCACCAAATATCTATATATATATAGGGCATTGTTCTGGTGGGTGTACCAAACTCCCAGAAGCCTGACTTCATGGGAGGATCACTTACTTGCAAGGATTTGCAAAGGAGCCTTACCTGAGCTGAAAGAAATATCAGGGACTTTTGTTAACTATTTAAAATTCAGTTTTAAATTTAAATTCAGGCAGTGTTAAAATGTCAAGGTGGGGAATGTGCCTTTTTCAGAGTTGACCGGGAGCTTCCAGCTAGGACAAAGAGAAGCAGCTGTGCTGCTAGGCCCCACTTCCAGGTGTGAAGATCTCTGATCACACAGGAGTGGCCCTGCACAGCCTGGATGTTCACTGTCCCCTTTTCTGTATGACCACAGCAGCCCTGAACAAGCAGGATCTGTCTTCTTTTCCAGACAGACCCACTAAGTGAGATGGCCATCCTCTAAACTGTGTGCCTCGCTTCACAGTTTTCAGGTAGCCTTCCTGCTTAACCTAACTTGAGCCTGACAATAACTCTGTAAAGTTGGTAGAGCTTATTCATGTATTGGACTTTAAAAAAAAAAAGGGAACTAGGTTTCAGAATGATAAAGGGCATCGTCCCCAGGGTTGCCCCGCTCTTCAAGGCAGAGCTGAGGCAAGATTTCAGGTTTGCTGCTCCCTGAAGCTGGATTGATTCTTTGATGCAATACTCCTCAAGAAATGAGCTCCTGGGAGTATCCAGGTGCGCTGCACACGCCCTTGACCTAGCCCTGGAGAAAGAAGTAAAAAGGGTGGGTCCCCAGTTGGGTTAGAATATGCAGCTCTTCTTCCAGGCGACACGTAGCACCCCTAAGTCAGAGCCTTCTGCTCTGCTCCTGGAGGAGGCTCTGGGGCTGGGTGTCCCCTCCCATGCCCAGGTAGTGGTCACCCCACAGGACAGCCACAGCTACTTAGGTGAACCCAGCAGGTTGGTGTGGCTGGTTAGCTAAGACTTTTCAAAGGCCTCTTTGTGTGGGCATAAGGGAGAAAAAGCCATTGGAAGAATTACTGCCTTTATTTTGGGACTACTTTTATGCAGATAATTTAGGATTTCTTGATAGTTTTTCATCCCAGAAACCTCATATTTGCTTCATGAGATTTAGCTCCTAGGACTTTAAGTAAAATATTTATAAAATTCTATTGTGTAAGAGCCAACACATGTCCAGCTGTGAGTGGGAGCTGTTCCTGGACAGTTTTCCACCCCCTGGGAAGTGATGGAATAGGAACTCAGGGTGCCCTACTTCCTCCCCGGACCTCATCCCTTTCTTCCACTGACAGAGCCCCATCCAGGCAAAATAAGAGTGCCAGACGATTTTCTTCTCAACCTTAAAGCAGTATACCTTTCCACAGGCTGGTCTGTTTCCCTGCCACTCTGAGTTATCTTGAGAGCAGAAACCTCCACCTATCAAACGAGGGGACTCATCTAGAAGACCTCTAAGGTGCCTTTTGGCTCTGAGGGGTCTCTAAGAATCCCTACTTGGAATTTTTTAGAGCACCACCAGGAAATTAGGGAATGTGAGTAATAATGTGCTGGCCAGCAGGTGGCGCTGCGTCCCACCCGTGGTGATGGATGGTTCAGAAAGGGGAAGGTTGGTGCCTTTTGTGCTGCAAGTTAATGTTAAGATGCTAATGTTTTAATCTAAATAAGCACTGACCTTAAATATGAAGATATGAGCTTTAATCACAGGAAATTTTCTTTTTCATAAAACTGGTGTCAGAAATAACTGAAGAGCCAACAATGATGGTCCTTCCAAGTCAAGATATTATCCTGGTTGGAAATAGAGGCCATCTCAAGTTGAGAGAGCAGATTGGTTGGAAGCTTAACTTTTGTTCCCTCTTACTTCCTGCCAAATTTGAGGGTAATCTGATTGTGAAAGAGTGAATTTTCTGGACAGAAAAGGGGGAGGTATCAAATTGGTTAACAAAAACCAAGTTTAGTGTTCATTGTATCACAAATCAGTGTTAAAACACTAAAATTGTAACCAAAATAAATGTCTTACATTACAAAGAAATTGTCTTTTTCGTCCTTCTTACCACAGTTGATTTTCTTTTATGCTTTTATGCTTAGCTTTTATGTTTGCTTTTTCTAACTCTTTAACATAAGTATCATCTAAAAATTAGCCGTCCTGAGCTAGTTGTAGGTTCCATGATGGTCATGCAGTAGCTATTTGTGGAACATCTCGCCACTACCAGAAATTTTCTATGTTAGGAATATGCTTGGGTAGAGTGGCCCACCCAAATGAGGGAGGTAAGGTTTGTGTACTTAACAGAGAAGGAAACTGGGGTGACAGTCTCAAGGTGGCCTCACATGATGATCGGGTGGCATTTTGGGATTTCAGTGATCCTGGTAACAGGCAATCCCAAAATATATCTCCTGCCCCCAGATATCTTAAATCCCACTATTGGCACTATGTTCCTTGTTCCTCTGAATAAAAAAGAGAAAAACCAACTTATCAAGAAAGTGGGTGCCTTTTCTCCCAGACAGAAAAAGCCTGAACAGAGAAAGAGCCTCTGGAGGCTCCTGTCCCCCCTCTGTCACATGAGGCAATTAGGCCGTCAAACCTCTGACAACATAATCTTGATGGTTTTACATAAAATCTTAAGGCAGAGCACTAATAGATAAAACTGGTAAAAGTGTTTTTGAAGTATAAGTATTTAAAACGTTTTAATGAAAAGAATACTATATATACATAGTAATAAATTTCAACAATACAAAAGGCTTATAATAAAAAGCACAACGCCTCTTAGCCCAGACCTTTAATCTCTCGCCGCAGAGGAATCCACTATCAAGTATCATATCCTTCTAGAAAAATCCCAGGCATATGTAATTATACACATGTACATATGTGTGTGTATAGAGATATCTAGGCTTTTTTTAAAAACTATATTTTAGTTATTTCTTAGATTTCTACCCCATTCATTTTAACAGGTATAGAACATTCCATTGTGCATGGATATGTAAATAAAGACAGGGTGATTTGGACATCTCTCAATGCAGGCAGCTACCTAAAAACGAGATTGCCCTCCAATCCCAGATATTCCCTTCTCGCCCACTGACCAGTGGGTGCAAAATCTTTTAAAAAATGCAGCCAATAAGGAGAACATTCAGTTTCCATTGATTAGAGACAGGGGCCTCCTCAAGATCCAAATAGAGAATGAAACCAGATGACCTTTGAGGTTCCTTCCAGTTCAAAGATGCTATGATCCCAAGGAGGCAAAGGAGAATAATATACTTTCCAAATTTGGCCTTTCAAAGTCTGGTCCAAATGCCATGTCTTACCATGAGGATCCCGGATCCACCCCAAGGGGAAGAGATTGTTCTCCCCTTTGAAGGCCCATAACACTTTGTCCTTTCAAAAAATGCAACTGGCCCAGGATGTGGAATGACAGGAACTCTCATTTCTGGTAGGAATGCAAAATGGTACAGCCACTTTGGAAGACAGCTTGGCAGTTTAGTTTCTTGTAAAGCTAAACGTACTCTTAACCATACAATCCATCAAGCATGCTCCTTGGTATTTATACAAATGATTTGAAAACGTATGTCCACTTAAAAACCTGCACACAAATTTTTATAGCAGCTTTACTAATAACTGCCAAAACTTGAAAGCAACCAAGATGTCCCTTAGTAGGTGACTAGAAAAACCATGGTACATCAAGACAGTGGAACATTATTCAGCACTAAAAAGAAATGAGCTATCAAGCCATGAAAAGACATGGAGGAACCTTAAATGCCTATTATTGAGAGAAGCCAATCTGAAAAGTCTACACTACATGTGCTGTGATTTCAACTACATGACATTCTGGAAAAGACAAAACTATAGATATAGTAAAAAGATCAGTGGTTGCCAAAGGGTATAGGGAAAATGCGGGAGGGATGAATAGGCAGCGCACGTAAAATTTTGGGGGCAGTGAAAATACTCTGTATGATACTATGATGGTAGATACACATCATTATACATTTGCCTAAACCCATAGAATGTACAACACCAAGAGTGTCAGTGGAGGTTCATCAATTGTAGTAAATGTACCACTCTGGTGGGGGATGTTGATAGTGGGCGAGGCTATATATGTGTGGGCACAGGAGGTATATGGGAAATCTCTGTACCTTCCACTCAATCTAGCTGTGAACCTAAAACTGCTCCAAAAAAAAAAGTCTTTTTAGAAAAAAGCATCTGAACCTTTTCTCAGTGGCACCAGGAGTTATTTGGACAAAGAACTTCCTTCTTCCCTGGTATGGGTATTTCTGGAGGGGGAGTGTGTCCCCCCCCCCCCGCCGCTTTATTAAATGTTTGGCAAGTGAACATAGAACAGGCAGCTCCACAGGAACAAAAGCTAGTAAATCATCACATGGAAAAACAGCCTTTCTAGAAATTAAGGTACAACCATTAAATTCAATTTAAAAAATTAATAGCTCAAACCCAGTGTTGGCAGCCTTGTTTATGGGTTGAATTGTGTACCCACCCCCGAATTTGTATGTCAAAATCCTTATCCCCAGTACCTCAGAATGTGACCTTATTTGGAAATAGGGCTGTTACAGATGTAATTATTAATAATTAAGATGAGGTCATTAGGTGGACCTATATTAGTATAACTGGTATGCAAAGGGGAAAATTTGGACACAGGGAGAATGCCGTGTGATGATGAAGGCAGAGATGGAGTGATGCTTCTACAAGCCAACAAATGCCAAACCAGCAGAAGGTGCACAAGAGGCCTGGAACAGACTCTTCTTCACAGCTCTCGGAAGGAACCAACCTTGCCAACACCTTGATCTTGGACTCCTAGCCTCCAGAACTGTGAGACAATAAACTTTTGCTTAAGTCCCCCAGTTGGTGATACTTAGTTAAGGCAGACCCAGCAAACTACCGCATGTGCCCACTTATATTAATATTTTGCTGATGGGGCTGGGGACATGGCTGGGCTTTTTGGAGAATGGCCCTGTAATACGTAGCAAGACCTAAACAACTGTTCACTCTCTCAGACACAGCAGTCACCTCTGAAAATAACCCTAATGTTAAAAAAAAAAAATGGAATACTTCTCAGCAAAAAAAGGAACAAGTTACTGATATGTACAATTTGGATAACTCTGGGAAATTATACTGGTTACATACTGATCGATTCCATTCACGTGGCATTTTTGAAATGAAAAAATTATAGAAATGGAGATTAGATTACTGGTTGCCACAGGTTAGGAGTAGGGAAGGAAAGTGAGGGAGGGAGGTGGGTGTGGTTACCAAGGGCAACTGGAGAGACCCTTGTGGTCACAGAGTTGTTCTTTATCTTGACTGTGGTGGTGCATCCTTGAATCTACACATGTGATAAGATTGCATGCAACTAAATACACATGTGCATGCACATGCACTCACACACACAAATGAGTACAGGTAAAATAAGATTGGTGCATTGTGTCACTATCAACATCCTGGTTGTGATGTTGTCCTATCGTTTTTCAAGATGTTACCACTGGGAGAAATTGGATAAAGATTACCCAGAATCTCTGTATTTTTCTTACAAGTGTTTGTGAATTTGTAATTATCTCTAAATAAAAAAATTTAATTAAAAAAATTACTTTGTACAAGGATGTTCATAGCAGCCTTGCTGAGAATAGGAGAAAATTGAAAATAAGTTAAACTACCCATAAGAGGAATCAGCTAAAACCCTGGGGATTTAACTCCAGGGAATGTTGTCTAACTCTGAACTATGACAAGTTTGTGGACTGAGTAAATATTAAGGGCTGTCAATGACTTAACATTAAATGAAAATGCAGATAACATCACAGCAGGTTTTTCACTGAGCCATTCTGTGAAGAGCTTCCTATACACTGGCACACCATAATTCAGAGCAGTGGAGATCACTTAGAGGTTCAAGTCCAGTGGATTCTTCCTTTTTCTTTTAATATGACTTCAGTTCCAAATAAAATAATGAAACAAAATCCAATCCAATCCAATCCTGAGCCTCTCGCCATTCTCCAGTGGCTGGTTCTTCCTCCTGTTGCCAGCAGGTGGCAGAAGTGTCCCAAGGATGGTTCCCATGCTTTCTTTAACGTGGATGGTCCAGCAGCTCCCAACAGCAGGTGGGGCTCTAAATACCCGTCCTGCCTGCTCAAGGAACCCAGGCATCAGAACTGTCCCGCCGAAGTCCATCGCAAGAAGGCAGTTGTCTGGCCATGATAGGGTTAACAGTCCACATTCCACAGCAAGGGAAAAGGAGGCTGGAGGGTCACAGACAAGGGGAGGGGGCACGGAGGCCCAGCTTCTCACAACACTACCGGCTTGGCTCTGTTGGGAGAGAGAGATCACCCCCAACAATGGCCACAGCTGTTTTCTTCTGCCCCGAAGGAAACTGACTTAGGAAGCAGGTATCAGAGAGAGCCCTTCCTGCAGGGGCTTCTGTCTGGCTTGTAAAACTGTCAGAGCAGCTGCATTCATGTGTCAGGTGATGGACGGTGGAAAGGGGACAGTCGGCGCAGATGGACACAGTAACCTACAAGTTGAGGCAGGTGGCAAAGGCCTCAGAGGCTCCGCAGGTGGGGCGTACTGATTCATTGCCCCGTTAAAATACCAGGGGGATCTGGGCCTCGGCCCTCTTCCCAGCCTCCCTTCAGGGCCAGGAGCCATCCGCAAACAATCCGTCTTCAATGAAAGCTTCCGCTGGCCCTACTTTCTTTTCTTGCACCTCAGGTGTGAATCTTTCTCCCCTGTGCTTCTACCTCCCCCTCCCCGTGCCCCTCATTCTATATTCTATGCAGGGCTGAGGTAGCAATTCCTCTTGGCTTCTTTGTGGGGAGTAGGACCTGGGATGGCCTTGTGGAACACACCCCGTGGTATGCACCAACGAGGTCTTCCATTTAGGACTCAAAGCTGGTTTAGAAAAATGTAACAGGCTGGGAGGCAAGAAAAAAAATGTCAGCACTAAAAATGCTGGCCTTGGCTTTTGCTAAGGAAAGGAATTCTCAGTTTCCACCCCCACCCACAGCCTGCCCAGGGAATTAACTGCCTTTGGCATCAGCCTGGGAGCCGCAGTGACTGGCCTGGCTGAGAAGCGCCTGTCACAGTGCACAGGATCCCTGAGAAGCATGAGCTGAGGTTTCCTCTTTGTGCCCCATCACCAGAGCCTGAGTGACCTGTTCATCCCCGACTTGTAACCAGAATCTTGCTGGTCTCTCCCAGGCAGGGACCCTTGCTGTGGCCCTCCAGTTTTCTCTCTTGCCTTCCAGAGAGTGCCAAGAGAGGCTTTCTTGGTCAGGATAATCAATGCTAAGACTCATGGAACTGGGGCTAATGGGATTTCTTAAAAAGCATCCTTCTGCCTCTGGCTGAGTCTGTGGGGCCAGACAGACACCCCTAAGGCCATTTGTTGGTAGGGTGATGAATGAACTTGGCCTGAGAAATGGGATCAGCTGGGCTCAGCCCTGTGGACAGCTCAGAGCTGCACATTTTCTGTTAAGCTGGTCCACAGTTTGTTTTGAGACTGCCCGAGGGGCCCAGGGAGGTAGACAATTAAAAGCCGGGGCTCATTTTGATATCCGAAAACCACAGCCGCCTGCACGTGGGAGGGACTGGAGAGCAGGCTTGGGCCCTGCCTCACACGCCCCCCCTCCCTCTGGGTCACCTGGGAGTGCCAGCAGCAATTTGGAAGTTTGCTAAGCTTGAGGAGAAGTCTTTGGGGAGGGCTTGCTCTGAGCACACCCCTTTCCCTCCTCTGGGGCTGAGGGAAACATGGGACCAGCCCTGCCCCAGCCTGTCCTCATTGGCTGGCATGAGGCAGAGGGGGCTTTAAAAAGGCGACCGTATCTGGGCTAGGGACTGGAGCCTGTGCTACTGGAAAGCTGTGTGCCCTCCTCCGGCTGGCACCATGCAGCTCTCTCTAGCCCTGTGTCTCATCTGCCTGCTGGTGCACACAGCCTTCCATGTGGTGGAGGGCCAGGGGTGGCAGGCCTTCAAGAATGATGCCACAGAGATCATCCCTGAGCTCGGCGAGTACCCCGAGCCTCCGCCAGAGCTGGAGAACAACAAGACCATGAACCGGGCAGAGAACGGAGGGCGGCCTCCTCACCACCCCTTTGAGACCAAAGGTACGGGGTGGAGAAGAGAATTTTCAGCATGCGGGTCCTGAGGAGGTAGCAGAGGAAGTTTTAGAATCTTTTCTTTGGGAGGGTTTGAAGACTGGGGTAGACCACCAGCCTCTGCCAGCAACCAGTGGAGGGACAGGCTTGCCTGGAGGCAGGGGAGGCACGGCATGCCAGTGCAGCCTTTGAATTCAAGTGCAGGGCATGAGGCTGGTGGGGGGAGGCTGAGGTGGTGAGGGGACGGCTTTGGGACATGCTCAGGGGCTCAGAAAAGAAAAGGCTTCAAAGAATCCCCTCCTGAGAATACAGGAGCCAGGTCCAGCTGCTGGACCACTGGGGAGGGGACAAGGTGAGGGAGCCTCAGATCTATGGAGCAGCACCTGCTCGGTGTGAGATGCTCTATGCGGGCTGTGGCTGTACTGTACCCTCACAGACCCACCTCGTGGAAGCCCCATGATGTGAACCCCCAACTTGAAGGTGAAGAAACTTAAGACTCCAGGGACTAAGTAACCTGGGAGTGAGTAGAAGAGCTGAGATTTGAACCCAGTTTGATCCAACTGCAAGACAGCCCTGGGGGAGGGTCCGAGATCCCTGCATATAGCAGACGTCTGCTGTTCCTCTTGCCCACGGCTGCCCAGTGAGCTGGCACTTGAAGAAACAGGAGCTGTCAGCACAGTTTTAGCCTCTGCCAAGGGTGGCAGCTGAGTCCAGGCCCTGGAGGCGAGGCAGCACCTTCTGATGCATGGAGTGAGCACAGGTGGCACCATGTGACTTGAGCCCCCACCCCAGACCCCACCTTGCCTCATTCCTGGGCAGGGAGCCTGACCCTAGCAGAGGGAGAAGGCAGTGGAAGGTTCCCGGGTTCCTGATCAGGTCTGCGCAGAAAAGCCTGGGGGCAGTGTGCACAGCTGGCTCTGCAGCTGGCAGGAATGGCTGGGGTGGGGGCTGAAATGACACTTCAGAGCGAGGGCCTGGCTGCCCTCTGGCCATTACCCAGGTGGGAGAGGAGCCCACTGCCCAGGCTCCCGCGTGCCATCCTCGCCTGCCTTGCAACCTGCTAGGGCTATGGGGCGCTGACAAGGGCCACCGAGAGGAGGCCAGCCAGGACCCTGGGAGAGCAAGGCACCCCTCCCCCCACCTCCCCACCCAGGCAAAGTCAACTGAGCTCTAGTGACTGCTTGAAGGGCTGTAGGGAACCCGAATTCAAGACATCCACCTCCCTGGGCTCCCATGAGAAGCCACAGCCCCTGAGGAAGCCACATGCTCAAAACAAAGTCACACTCCGCAGAGGAAGTGCCTGACCTCTGGGCACTATTCTTGGAAAGCCCCAAAATGCCTCCTTCCCTGGGCAAATAGGCCACCCACACACACCGCCCCTGCAAGGGTGAGGGTGCCAGACCAGCCCAGAACCTGGACAGCCATGCCTGCCCCTGCTGTGTTTGCTCGGGATGGGGGTGGGGGAGGGTGACTTCCCTGCCCCGACTGGTGGTTTTGGTCTTAGAACTATTTTTCATCCCTTTGTGTCACATTGGAACTGTCCCCATGAAACCCATGGGGTGGACAGGTGCTCACATGAGAACAGCTATTTAAAAAGGTCCCACCCATCTAAGCCCACAGTAGGAGACACCGTCAAAGTGTGTGCAGGGGAGCCGGCCAGGCCTCAGAACCCAATCTCCCCTCGCCTAGGCAGCAAGCTTGCATCACCATCAGGTGCCCATTCGAGTGACACAGAGCGAGAGATGTGCCCAGCACAGAGCTGGGTACAGAGTGGGTGCTTGATAAATGTTTGTGGCAGCTGAACCTGTAGGTTTTGGGTCAGAGTTCAGTCCCCCTCTGGTAGGAAAGCTGTAGTAAAAACTAGCCCTAATCTGCACCCCACCCCCACCCCAGCTCCACGGGTGCTGGAGCACTTAAGCTTCTTCCCTTGTGCAGACAAAAGGTGCTGGGGCCCCAGGGAAGCGGAGTCAGGAGACCCAGCTCTGCCTCTTGGGCAAACCCTTTTCTCTCTCTGGGCCTCAGTCCTCACTGCTGATGAGGGGGTTGGACACACTGCTGTTGGTTCCTTTCAAGTCTAATGAATTCCTATCCTGACCACCTCCCCTTCTATCTCACCTCTAGACCAGCCGTGCTGATTTATTACCTTCAACTAAGCTCTACTCCTTTCTCCACCTCCTGCCCACCCCTCCCAAGTGGCTGGAAAAGGAATTTGGGAGAAGCCAGAGCCAGGCAGAAGGTGTGGCTAATACCTACCCTGCCCAGGCCAGGGACCCTGCCACACAGTGTGGCTTAAATCCGAAGAGGGCCCACCCCCTAGGAGAGGACTGCTAACAATACATAGTAACAGCCAACACTTTCAGCTCTTACTATGTGCCGAATGCTATTCTTTGCATTATATGTGTAATGGATTAACTCACCGAATCTTCGGGACAACCCATTTTACAGATTGGAAGAAGAGAGAGGTTAAGTAACTTGCCCAAGATCACACGGGTCATAAGTGATGGAGCCCCGGTGTTTGAACCCCAGCAGTCACTGGGATCCAAGGGCCCCAGAGCATCTGGGACCTTCCTATAATAGGTGCCCAGGGGCAAAAGCCTCTGGAAAGAAGGGGAGAGGCAGGCTGGGGAGCAGAGGGACTGGGGTAGAGGGGGCCGGCCCGGCAGCCGCCTTCACGCGCGCCTCTCTCCGCAGACGTGTCCGAGTACAGCTGCCGCGAGCTGCACTTCACCCGCTACGTGACCGACGGGCCGTGCCGCAGCGCCAAGCCGGTCACCGAGCTGGTGTGCTCCGGCCAGTGCGGCCCCGCGCGCCTGCTGCCCAACGCCATCGGCCGTGGCAAGTGGTGGCGCCCGAGCGGGCCCGACTTCCGCTGCATCCCCGACCGCTACCGCGCACAGCGGGTGCAGCTGCTATGTCCCGGAGGCGCGGCGCCGCGCGCGCGCAAGGTGCGCCTCGTGGCCTCGTGCAAGTGCAAGCGCCTCACCCGCTTCCACAACCAGTCCGAGCTCAAGGACTTCGGGCCCGAGGCCGCGCGGCCGCAGAAGGGCCGGAAGCCGCGGCCCCGCGCCCGGGGCGCCAAAGCCAACCAGGCCGAGCTGGAGAACGCCTACTAGAGCCCGCCCGCCCGCCGCGCCCCCACCGCGCGCCCCCAAGTTTCTGTCCTCTGCGCGGTTTGATTGTTTGTATTTCATTTTAAATGCCTGCAACCCAGGGCAGGGAGCTGACACCTTCCAGGCCCTGCGCAATCCCGGGTGCCTGCAAGGCCCTGCCCCCCGCCCCTCCGAGGGGGTCCCGCAGGGGAGGGGAGAGAGTTGAGAGTCACAGACACTGAGCCACGCGGCCCCGCCCACCGGGGCTGCCTACCTTTGCTGGTCCCTCTTCGGAGGAGGCAGAAATGGGAGCGTTTTCACTGTCCTGGGGTTTTAAGGGAGCGGTGGGGAGTGTGAAAAGCCGGGGACTGGTTAAGAAAATTCGCTAAGATTCTCCATGCACCTCTCTGTCCATCATAAAGCCTGTGTCGTGCCAGGAATACAGGACTGGGGGTCTATAGATACGGTTTCTAGTCCTGACTCTGCCACGAACTTGCTGTGTGACCTTGAACTACACCATTCTCTTTCGGGACCTGAAAATCTTTTTGTAAAATGGGGGTGGGGGTGGGATTAGCATTTCGAGGAATGTACTGTCATGTATTCCAAGGACTCTTACCTTTTGAATGGGCAGAGGAGAGAGAGAGTTTGAATTGACTCACTAGCAAGGTCACTTCCAGAATTCAGAGTTGTGGTGCTCTGATCTGACAGCCAAAGATGAAAAACAAGTAGGAAGAAAGAAAAGAGTCTATTTATGGCTGACATATTTATGGCTGACAAACTCCTGGAAGAAGTTGCGTTGTTTCCCAGCCTTGCCTCCCCAGATGTTTGGCTACCTCCACCCCTCCATCTCAAAGAAATAACACCATCAACTGGGGTAGAGAAGGAGAGGGTCCCAAGGGCGATGGGAGGGCCAGAAATCACACTCCTCCTCATTCCCAAAGGGCAGCGTCCCTCCCCCACCCCATGGCCATATTTTAAAGTCACCTGCTGAAGAGAAGTTCAAGGTTCAAGGATGCTGGGCTTGCAGGCTCAAGGGAGCAGCCACCACACACTCAAAGACCAGCACATCCCTTTTGAGGCACCTCCTCCTGCCCACCACGTATGGACACATTTCTGCCTAGAAAACAGCTTCTTGCTGCTCCCACATGTGATGACATACCTTACATTAAAAGAACACTACTGGGGAAAAATTACAAGTGCTGTACATATGCCGAGAAACTGCAAAGTATAATAGCTGCCACCCAAAAATCTTTTCGAAAATCATTTCCAGACACCTCTTACTTTCTGTGTAGTTTTTAATTGTTAAAAAAAAATATTTTAAACAGAAGCACATGCCATATGAAAGCCTGCAGGACTGGTCATTTTTTGTAATCCTTCCATGTGGAACTTGTCCACAAGAATGAAAGTAGTGGTTTTTAAAGAGTTAAGTTACATATTTATTTTCTCACTTAAGTTATTTATGCAAAACTTTTTCTTGTAGAGAATGACAATGTTAATATTGCTTTATGAAATAACAGTCTGTTCTTTCAGAGTCCAGAGACATCGTTAATAAAGACAATGAATCCTTACAGAGAGGATGTGGTCTCATTTTGTCAACCACACAGAATGTCATTTCTGTCAAAGTGCACACCCTTCTCTTGGTAACTAGGGCTCAAACCTTGGAGGTACCTTTGCCTGCTCTCTGGTGGCCCTTGTGGCAATTATGTCTTCCTTTGAAGAGTCATGTTCCTCCCTTCCTTTCCAAACCTAGACCACATTCCTTCACCCAGGACATTGTAATGACCTCAGCCTGGTCTCCCTTTAGCAGCCTGCCCTCCACAACACCGTGTTCCAGAAACGCTGCTCTCATCACGTCCCTCCCCTGTTCAAGAACCTTCAATCGCTCCTCTTTGCCCAAGATCAAGTGCAGGCTTCTCAGTTTGCCTGATTCCCATCTCCTGTTCTGCCAGGCTTCCTTGCTGATTCCAAATGGTCACTGTGACTCCTGCCTCCTTAGTTTGCTGTGCCCACTTTCCACCCCTAGTAACTCCTACTCTTTCTTTAGGATTCATTTTACTTAGCACCTCTTCCCTGAACCTTCAGAGATGGTCCAATCTCCAGTGATCCCTCTCTCCTCTGATGGCCCAGCCCCTTTGTCCACATCACTTCGTTGGTTCCTAATTCTGTATCTTCCATTTGACACTCATTCGTTGAGGATCTGCCTAGCCTGGCCAATCCCTGCTAAGTCCTGGGATAGATACAAAGCCAAGTACAATTAGGGACCAGCTCACAGGGATCTTGGTCAAGCTTTTTTCCAAGTGAGAATTTTATGCCTCCTGATGAACATGTAAGATCTTTGAAAGCGGGAATAATGTCTCTCAATGTCTTGCCTCCCCAAGGTGCCTAAATGTGCTAGATGCTAGCTAAGACTCAGTAAACACTCTTCAGTTGCCATAAGGAGGCATGATCAACTGGAGAGCTTTAAATTGAGTCCCGCTTATCTTGGGGGAATCTATCCCCCAAAGTAAGCTGAGGTCCCTCCTGATGACTTTTCAGTTTAACTTCCAATGAGCCTTCCTAATCCAGTATCATTATCAACAAGTCTTTGATAGGTGTCAGTGGGTGTTGTTGGCTGGACCCTCCTGCAACTCCAGGCCCCAGAGAGGCCTCAGTGAGACCCTGCAGGAATTCATGCATTATGACAAGTGTCCCAGAGCCCAGAACATGAGAGCAGGTAGGAAACAGAGACATAGTCCAGCCCTGAGAGGCAGTGTGTTACAGTGAGTGGGGACACGGGCTCTGGAGCCAGGTTTGTGTTTGAATCTGAAGAGACTGAGGTGCTAAGGGGTTAAATGTTTTGCCCACGGCCAGACCCGGGCTCAGTTCCTAGCCCTGACACTCTCTCAAGCTGCTCAGAACCAGTGGGCACGTGGGCACATAATCAGATCACACTGTTCTATACAAAGTGTTATGGGAACCAAAGGCAGGAGTGATTCACTCTGTGGAGGGGACAAGGGATAACGGTTAGGGAAGGTTTCACAGAGGTGGGTGCTGCTTAGAGATTTGCCAGGTAGAGAATGAGGAGTCTAGGCAGGGGGCAAGGCCATGCAAAGGCTGCAAGGGCAAGGCTGTTCGTGGGTGGAAGAGACTCCACCATTTCTCAGTATGTACTGAATCCTAACCATGTGCAAGGCAACGTGGGGCTACCAGGAATTCCAAGCAATGCCCAAACCTAGGGTCTGCTTTCTGGGACCCGAAGATGCAGGAGGGATCAGCTCAGGCTACAATCCCATTACCACGAGGGGAAAAAAACCCGGAAGGCTAAATTGTAGGTCAGGTTAGAGGTTATTTATGGAAAGTTATATTCTACCTACATGGGGTCTATGAGCCTGGCGCCGATCAGAAACGGAACAATCAACAGGCTTAGCTGGGAGGAGTGGCATTTTGCTGTGGGGAGCACATGTTCTGGGGGTGCAGCCAGACTCAGGCTTGTATTAATAGTCTCAGAGTCAGACAGACAGAGAGACAGAAGGAAATATACCCCCACCCCATACACACACATACACACACACCGTGAGGGTTCTACCTATACAAAAGAAACTCAAAGGAGCTACAGAATCCTAAAATTCCCTATTTTCCTTGAAGCAGGCAGGACTTGGGCAGCCAGGGAGAGTGGAGAGCCTGTAAAAGCCACCTTGTATGAGCCAAACTCAGAGTCACAGACACTGAAAGCTAGTGCCGTATCTCACCACCCCCCCAACCTGTTCCCTGACCCAGGCCTGTGCTCCCTGCCTTGTTCTCTGATCATTGATTATAGCTCTGGGGCCTGCATAGTCCTCCTGTCACACCTCCACCCCATTCTTGGAATGTGCCCTCTGTCTTCACCCTGGGCCAAGGGCAGGCAAGGGCTCAGATCTCCGGCAGCTTTGACCAACAGCTGAAGTTCCTTTTGTGGTCAGAGGTTGAGGAGGCAGGGGATGTTCTTCTCAGTCGATGTGACTATGTGCCTGGTTTGTCCAGGATGACCCCTATTTTCACCTATTGGCCCAGCATAACTATTAACAGCTCCCACTTTTACTCTCAAAAATGTCTTGATTTGGGTAATAAATTCTTCCTGTGGAACGACCAGGGCCCAGTCATCCATTTCCAAACACTGGTCACTCTGTCTCTCTCCCCTTCTAGACATTAAGGCCCAGGAAATCAGAGACTCTTGTCTCACTAGGGCACCCCCATTACTCACCATACAGTAGGCACTTTAATATGCATTGTGGTTGCAATTTTTTTTTTTGGAGACAGGGTCTCACTCTGTCCCTGGGGCTAGAGTGCAGAGGCACCATCATAGCTCACTACAACCTCAAACTCCTGGCCTCAAGCAATCCTCCTGCCTCAGCCTCCCAAAGTGCTAGGATTACAGGCATGAGCCACCACGCCTGGCCTGTGGTTGCATATCTGTTGTTCAATTTATTTAGGATTCCGTCTGTCACAAGATTAGGTGGATGGCATGGCTGAGATGTCTGTGTGATGGTGAAAAGAGGCTGTTTGCCTAGACATTAGGTCTCCGAGGATAAGACACAGCTCCTACTCGGACGATTTATAATCTTGCTGGGGAGTCAAGTGGAAAATGAGGGCAAGAGGTCTCGCTGTGGAGTATGTGATCATTTGCCACCAGAATGGAGAAACCTGATGGGATAGGGGGCTTCGGGGGAGCAGAGTGTCTATGGGGTCCCCGCAAGTGAGAACTGAGCTTTGAAGGCTGCCCAGGATGTGGAGGGGCAGAGAGATGAGACAGCGGAAGGAAAGGGAGCAAGAGGGGCTCCATCAGGTGGGGCAGGGCGGGGTGATGCTGGTTGGGACCGGGCATGTAGCAGGCTCTCTCTGTCCAAGTTTATTCCACAAGGAAACAGAAGCCAGGAAGGGGAGCAGACTGGAAGTCGGGTAGAGGCAGATACTGTCTGTCACGGCAGGAGAGGCCGAGGCAATGAACGCCAAGGAGAGAGGGGTGGAGTCCCCATAACCATGGTGCTGACTCCTGCAGGAAAGGCAAGAAGCTGGGTTGTGGGTGCTGAAGGGTGCCCTGCATGACGTTCTGCTCTCCCAGAGCCTGACAGGGCTGCTTTGGAGCCTGAGCCCTGCAAGTGCATGACTGTTTGTGGGTGGAAGAGAGCCAATTCCCCATTCCTCAACATGTACTGAGTCCTTTCTTACCATCCCTTCATCCACCCAATGCCCGATTTCCCTAAAGCCATTTGGATGCCTGCGCTTAAGTAGTGCCCACCAAGAAGGCCAGAGCTGGCAGCCGGCCACTGCAGGTGGGAGGGATAGGTACCCATGAGGGAGGCGGGGAAGGAAGATGGAAGGAGAGGGGCCCAGAGCGCAAACCTCCCCTGCCCGACAACTTCCTAAGTGCTGGTCCTCCCAGCAGGCTGAAGGGATAGGCAGGGAAGGTGGGAGGGAGAGGGGGACGTGGCAGGAAGGCGAGAATGAGGATGGAGAGGTGAGGCGGGTATTCATTCATTCCAGGGCTGCTGACTGGGTGCCAGCTGTGAGCCAGGCACTGCCCAGGTTCCAGCACGTGGTTGTGATCATGGAGCCTCATGCAGCTCACCGCTAGTGCCAGCAAGGAGATGGGTGTTAGATGGGTAAAAATAAATGTTCAGCATAATGCTGGGGAAGAAGAATAAAGCTGGTGAGCAGATGGAGAGCCCTGGAGGTGGCCAGGCCAGGCCCCTCTGAGGAGGTGGCATTTGAGCTAAGACTTAAATGCAGCAAGGGTGTGAGACATACAAGGACCTGGGGGTATATGTGCCAGGAGGGAGAGCAGCAAGTGCAGAGGCCCTGAAGGTATGTAGGGGGTGGTGGAGGGACACCGCTAATTGCCTTGGGTGCCTTTCAGGCGTCTCCATGCCAAGGCTGCTAACCCCTGATCTGGAAGCCAGTGTAGTAATTATAATTATAGTGGGGACGTGTGTGTGTGTGTGTGTGTGTGTGTGTAAGTAAGAGAGAGTCTCTCTTTGTGCGTTCTCCTGGCTCTGTATGTCAAAGACCAAGTGGCCCTAGAGAAGAATAATTTGCATATTATCAATTATGTACTCATGCACATGTTTATTCTTAAAGCTTTTGATAGTTTTGCTTAAGTAAGGCTGTTAGCATTGGGCAGACATATTACAACAGGAAAACTGATGCCCTTGAATTACTTCTAGGGCACACATATGTTATAAAATTTGTATGTAATTGCAGAAAAGCCTGCAGTTTTCCTTTACCAGATGCCTACAAGATCCAGCCTTTGATGGAAGCAAATGATTAGCTCGGCCCGGGAAGGTGCAAGCACACGTGCATTGGCTGTTCTTTTCTGCTGCAGCTCTAACCCAGACATAGAAATCTATGTAGATGGATACATGTTTGTTCTACTCAGCTGAGGCCCTAGGTTAGGGAGTGGAAATCTGAAGGGTAAGAAGGAGCCTAGAAATGAATTTCTTCTGGAAAGATTCATTCTTATTTCTCTGAACTGTAGAGGAATAGTCTCATCAGGAAATATGCTCAAGTCACAGAATCCGCTGCAAACCCTCTTTGAGAAGACTTGCTTTCATTGTGCTCTTGAATTTACGCATGTCCTCACATGTGCATACATGCACGCACACACACACACCATCTTTACTCTGAATATACAATGCCAAACTTTCCCAGGTATTCTAAAAGCCTCCTATTTTGGCCCCTTGGTTGGTAGGTGTCCAAAGATGATACTGGTATCCCAGGGACTATGAACCATGCTGAGGTCTAGAAGTCATATCAAGTCAGAACGGAAGCCAGTTCTGGATAAGACACCAGACAAGAGACCAGGACAACACCTCAGCTCTGCCTAGAGGCCAAAAGCAGACAAAGAAGGTGGGGGTTCTCAGTACACATTGCCCTCTGGGGCCCCCCCAGATCTGCCTCCCACACTACCCTACCTAGGGGGTGCTGTGTGGAGGCAGAGGCTGGCTCGGGGTCCCTTTCTATCCGCTCCCATCCATCCTTCTACAATGGACTTTCTTTCTTGTTTTAAAAACAAGTCACATTTTTTAAATGCAGAAATTTAATATTGAGCATTTTTGCTTCATATACAGTATTTCCTTTTTATATAAAACCAATAGAATATTATAAATAAAGCTCTTTTTGTATTTCTCTCCTTCCCCATGCCTTTTCCTCCCTCTCCAAAGGCAATAATCCATGTTTTTATGCTTTTCTATGTAGATATAATTAATAATCAATATACAAACATGGGTGCTTTTCAATTTTACATGCATTTTATCATACTATACATATTCTGAAACTCACTTTTTTTTTTTTTACTGAAAGTCATGCTTTTGAGATCTGGCCACGTTGAATCATTTTAAACCCTTGAACAGTATTACATTTTATGACTATACCACTATTTGTTTATCCATTTTTCTACTGATGGACATTTATATTGTTTCCAGTGTTTCCGCATCACAAGCAATGCTGTAAGGAAGATACCCACATTAGTCTCCCAATATGACATATGTTAGAATTTCTTCAGGACAGAGAGTGCTTTAATCCAAAAATGTAATCATGTCACTTGCCTGCTTAAATTGCTCCATGTTTCCCTATTGCTTAAAAGGTCAATTCTAAACTCCTTAGCTTACAAGAATATGATCTACTTTCTGCCTAGCTGTCCAGCCTTGCATTCAACCACTTAGTTCTTTAGTACTTTATTCTCTGCAATATGGTATTTCTTTTAATTTCCAAATGGTCCAGGACGGTTTCAAGCTCTGTGCTTTTGCACATGCTCCTTAGTCTACCTAGTACCCCCTCCTCCCACTTCTCTGGCTTGGAAAGTCCTCTTCTCTCCAAGTCTCACCTGGAACGCCGCCTCCCCCGCAGAGGCACACCACTGTGCCAGGTACAGGCTGCACTACCGGGCTGCCCCATTGGCTGAACTTGGCTATCTCCCCTTTGGACTGTGAGGCCATTGAGAGCAGGCCCTGGCCTTTGCACATTTGTAGGCTCAGTGCTTTTGCGCAGGACTTGGCCAGAGTCAGGGCTCCATAAATATTTGCTGAATTAATAGATGTTTGGCCAGTTGCTCAAATAGATTTGAGCAGCAGGAATGAAAAGCCCAGCTTCCTTCCAGCTCAGCAGCAGGCAAGAGCTCTGGGACAACTTTTCAAAAGCATTTCTTTCATTCAAGTCCCTCCGTAGCTTTGTAACCTTGTTGGGGGCAACAGGACCCCTCCCAAGAAACCAAGTCCACGGTTGTTTACCCAGGACATTATCAAGAGCCCAAATTACAGATATCTCTATCACTTGGCCAACAATTTGGTGTTGTGGTGTTGGGTTATTTCTATGTCTGAAGAAAACAGCTCAGCTCTGACTAAAGAAATAAATGATATCATTTTTCATTCAGGCGACCAGATTCCTTGGTACAAAAGGCTCCCTGGGGAGAAATGCCGGGACAGCGTGGCTCCTCTGAGGCTATTTACATCTGTCAGCTTCCCTAATCTCTTGCCTTCCTTCCTCTGTCTGTTTCCTTCCCTTCGCACAGAGGCCCGTGTTGAGCCTGGTACTTACAGGGAGGGCGGTGGAGCCATTGTCCCCACGTATGCGCTGGGGATGGGGGAGGGGATTTGGCCCAGTGGCATTGGGTTTTTTCTTTTTTTCTTAGAATCCAGCCTCAATTTAAGATAATGACTCTCCTTGTTCACCAGTGATCGCTATTTGTAGGAACTTATTTTTCCCTGGTCAATTTGGTTAAGAGAAGTTGAATCTAAAAGGGAACATTTTCTAAAAATGCTGCTGAACAGTTTGCAGGAACTGGACCAAGGAACATCTGGGTCACCTGTTCCATGAGAGCTGGATGCCTCTTAAATGAGAACTGGGGCTGGAAACAGACTCCCCAGCCTTCTATGACAGCATCAGGATGGCTCTTTAAAATGTCACTGAAACCTGGGGTAACAAGGGCCCTGAGGAATCATTTGGTCTAGGCTTTGACAGCCCCACCCCCTCCCCAGCTAGTTTCCAGTCGGTGTCCTCCCACTCCAGCCTGGCCCTGGCTCCCCCCTGCCACCCCCCCCCACCCCCCACCCCCCGCCGCCTCTTTTAGTTCCTTGAAAGCACTATGATTTTTTTATTTCCTCAAAAGCACTATGAGAGATTATGACAATGCTCTTCCCTCCACCTGGGGCACTCGTCCCACATTCTCAGCCTCCCATCTCAGCTCAGATGTCACCTCCTCAGAGGCCTTCCCTGACCACCCCATCCAAAACAGGACCCCCGCTGTTCTCTTTCCCAGCGCTTGTCACAATTTGTCATTTTGTATTTGTGTCATGGCATGTCTGCCTCTGCTGTCCGACCTTGAGCTCTATTAGGCAGGGACTGAGCTGGCTTGTTCCTGAGGTCTGACACCACGGAGCCTGGCACACAGGTGCTGAATACATGTTGGCGGAATGAGTGAACCGGCAGACAGCAGGTGGGTGCTGGCTCACTTGCTCTGCTACCGCTAGTAACACAACCACTGCAGGCATCACTTAAATACTGGATCACAAACACTTAGGAACATTGGTCCCAGGCAGCCCTCCTGGAGAGGGTGTAAAAGACACTCTCTCCACCCCATCCCTCGGGCCTGGAAAAATGTTTGGAGCTTTTCTATTGTTTGTTCTTTGCTTCTATATGTACAAGGTGCTTCCCTTCCCTCCACCGCTGTATTACCCTCTCTTCCATTAGTCACACCTTCATTAGAGACTTTATATTGCCAAGAACATTATTCATAGAATCCCTTCTACATTTTTCCTGGTCCTTCTTGCTGTCTGGGGAGACAAAGGTGCACACTCTGAAGTCAGTGCAGGGGCCATTCACACTGCGCCGCTTCTGCTAGGCTGACCGGCTGGGAGCCTCCAACCCGCAGGGGCTCCAGCCAGACCCTTGGAATCAATCCCTGTGGCTCCTCCTTGCACCCCTGTCTGCTGCATGCATCCAGCCCGCCGACCGCCACGTGCGTGGTTTCTACCTTCTGTCCATCTGCCTAATGTCTCTTCAATCCATTAGTTTCTCTCCAGTCCTGCCTCCCTGGTTTGGCCTCCCTGTCCCTTGTCCCAGTCTCTGATGTTCTCCTGGCCTTGGGACTCACCCCTTCCAAGTCTGTCTTCCTGTAGGAGCAGAATCTGATCCCGCCCCTCTTCTGCTTGCTGTGGCCTCGGGATGGACAGCACTTGCCTCGACCCAGCCCTAGGCTGGACCTGAGCAGATGCTTCTAGCTTCTCAGTTCCTTCTCTTCCAGGTGCCTCGCTGGGCACCTTTTAGTCCCCCCAAGCCCCACACTCTCGCCCACCTCCAGCCTTTAGGCAGCAGGTCTCTCACCTAAATGTTTTTCCTGCATCACCTGACTCCTGTCTTGGCTCACATTACTTCTTTCCAGATCAGGTTAGGGCCCTCTCCTGAGTTCTCATGGCCAGTTGCAATAGTTTCCCTCATATGGCCTTGGCAGAGTGCCCTCTAGTCGCCAATTTACTGTCTATTTCTTCCCTTAAACTGGAGCTTCCTGAGGTCAGGGGCTGGCTGTTGTGCTCAGAGCTGTAGAGTAGACCCTGACTTAAAAATCTTGTCACTTGGGCATGTAGGAGCAGCGAGGCTTGAAGGATATAAATGGAACCAACTTGGCCTCAGGATCCCAGCCAGGAGGGTCTGATCCCACAGCATGAGAACTGATTTGGCCTTGAGGCCCCTGGGAAGGAGCCCCAGCGTTCTGTGGTCTGATCTTCTCCTCAAGCAGGCATGACTGGATTCCAGAAATACAAGCTATAGGACAGATCTCTGAGGCTCCTAGAGGGCACCTGAAACTGAAGAAGCCCCTCCATTGGAGGACTGGACACACAGCCACCTCCTCCTGGCAGGTGTCTGCACGAGGGGACAGCCTTCCTAGCATTGAGTGTGAGAAGGGACGTCTCCTTCTCCAGTTCTGGGCATTGAAAAGTCTACCCCAGTGAGCCACAGAGGGACTTGTGTGTGTGTGTCTATCCTCATCCCCACTGGAGAGGGAGCCTTCCAACATCATAAATCACTCGGGTGACACATCGAGAATCCACTCTAACCACAGAGGCTGATTATCTCAAGGGTCCTTCGCTCAGAGGATAGGAGGATGCAGGGCAGCTGGTTGTGCCCACCTCGGGCACAGGCGTCACAAGGAACAATCCAGATTTGCTGGCTGTTGTCCAAAGGGGATGAAGCTAGTTTCTAAGAGAAGAAGGTCAGATAAGGAAGGAGGAGAGGGAGACCAAGGGAAACAGAGATTGCAGGGTATCACGGAAACTGTTTTCTGGAAGGCCACCCAGTGGAAAGGGTGGGGATCTTCTGCATCCTGAATGAGTGCAGGTGGGTACCTGCTGGCGGCAGATTGAGCTTGTATCCATTTCTGGACATTGAGGGGCATAATGTGGCCATGAACGACTTTGCTCAAATAGACTTTTCTGTATTTACAATTATTTCTTTTCCCCAAAGGGGGACATTTCTGTGGCTCCTGACATATATTGCTTGATTGCTTTCCAGAAGATAGGTACCACTTTACAATCCATGACCCAAACAGGGCAAGAGAGGATCCCATTTCTGGCACATATTAATATGTAATAAATAAATGTTTAATAGCAGGCAGAACAGAAAATCCCCTGGGCTGTGGGGTAGCAATGTTGTTGGAGGGAGAACATCCAGATGTTTAACCCCTGGGGGCCACTTGAAGTACAATTGTGCAGGATTTAAGGGTCATTAGTAGACGTTGCCAAACTGAATCCATAAATGGATATGGCAAAGGCTGTCTGCAGATTTTAGAGCAGGGCAGATGGGGCATGATTCTCAGGCCTCCCACAAGGCCTAGATGTCACAATGTGATCCTTATGGCAGGACTTCATTCAGGGCCCTGCCATCAGAGGGCTCCTGCAGCCTCTGCTCTTCACCATTGATAACCCCCCAGATTTAAATTCCTGTGGGCCTGATTGTTCCAGCTGGGGCCGGGGTGGGAAGTGCTAGAACCCCACAGCTGAGAGCCTCATCAGGACTGCATGGAACAGGATAGAGGCAATTTGCTCAAAGAAAAACTAGAATGGAGGCAAAAGCAATAGCTCTCCACTAGCCAAGGTGCTATGCACCAGGACTGGTTGTCAAACTGTGGCCATAGGCCAAACCTGGCTCCCTGCCTGTCATTTTACAGCCCATGAGCTAAGAATGCTTTTTACAGATGAATATCTGCAATCTATTCGATGGTAGGGAATACCAACTTTGAATCCCAATAAAGTGAAATGTTGTCCAAAAAAAAAAAAATTATTTGTCTCATTAGTAAACCTACATTACAAAAAACTGTTCCCAATTATTATGATTATATTTAAAATGTCAATAAAAAGTTTGTGGGAATTTGTTTATTCTCTTGTTAAGTAAATACCTATATACTTTCTATATACTAAATACCTATATACATTCTCAATTCTGCCTCTTGGCTTGCAAACCCAAAATATTTACTATCTGGCTCTTTGCAGGATAAGTTTGCTGCCCCTTGCTCTAGGGTAGTGATTCTCAAATTTTGGCAATAGTAGGATTACCTGGAGAGTTGTTAAATCAAGATTCCTGGGCCCCAGTCTCAGAGATTCTAATTCAGTAGATTAAACATGGAGTTACCACATGACTGATCAATTCCATGCCTAGGTGTATACGCAAGAGATTTGAAAACATATGTCTATACAAAAACTTGTACATGAATGTTCACAGCAGCATTATGTATAATAGCCAAAAATTGGAAACAACCCAATGTCAATTAGTTGATGAATGGATGGATACAATATGTATATCCATACAATGGAGTATTGTTCAGCCATAAGATGAAATGAAGTACTGATACCTCCCACAGCATGGATGAGCCTTGAAAACATGCTAAGTGAAAGAAGTCAGACCAAAAGACTACATATTATATGATTCCATTTATACGAAATGTCCAGAATAGGCAGATCCACAGGGACAGACGGTAGGTTAGTTGTTGCCAGGGAAGGTAGGACAGGAGGAATGGGGAATGATTGCTAATGAGCATGGGGTTTCTTTTTCATGTCATGAAAGTGTTCCAGAATTAGTGGTGATGGTTGCGCAATCTTGTGAGCGTACTAAAACTACTGAATTGTATACTTTTTTCTTTTGTTATTTTTATTTTAAAAAATTTTTTTACTCACCACTATACTAATGAGGATGAATTGTATACTTAAAAATGGTGGACTTTATGGTATATGAATCATATCTAAATAAGAAAATAAATAAATAAAATATACAACCAACATCTGCCACCAACTGGAAGAGTTCTCAGAAAATGATTTGGACTTGGTGTATAATGTAGAAGCAATTGGATATGACAATGGTATTATTAGCGATGAGATAATCACAGAGGTGAGCACTGAGCTTCCGTGGAAGTGTTTGAAAACGTTCCTAAGGTTGTACGTGTTACTTTTTAGTTAGAGTCTGCACTTGTATCAATGCTCTATTAAATTAGATGGAAAAAAAAAAAAAAGCTTCTACAAAATTTACAGCCATGTGTATCAAAAGTCTGGAAAATGTTTGCCGGTCAGTCGGGTTCTCGGCCAGGTCAAGCAGATAAAAAACTGATTAGGGATTTGAGAGAGCTTCGAGACTCTTCTGAAGGCCCAGAGACCAAGAAGACAGGAATAAGACTCCAGGTGAAAGTCCACTGCTGCCACCGTTGGGCACAGGCATCTGATCCCACTGTGGGCTGGGCCCAGGACCCAGCATGGTGTCCCGTGAAAGGTGGTGGCTCTTCGCTTGCTCCATCACACTCTCCCCAGGATGGATCCTGCGGGTGCCTCCCCCTGCTTGTGGCTGTCCTCTGAGTCACTCTCTTACGTGGTGCATCTCACCAGTGGAGCTCAGACAGCAGGCTAGACCCTTAGCTGAGAAAGTGAGTTTTGATTTCTACCATGGGGGAGACAGGACTGACATTGTGGGAAATTCATCAAATTCAGGAAGTGTATTCAAAAGGTGCTAAGAGGCCAAAACGCATGAAAAATACCCTCAAATAGCCTTGACCCTGTAATTTCACTTCTAGGAATTACTTCAACAGAATAATCAGAGATAGGGAACAAAGTAGATTCAAGGATGTTCACTGAAATGTTCCTTATAATATTGAGAACAAGAGGAGAAGAGGTAAGTAAATTGTGGTTCACGTACATGGCAGAATATTACACAATTAGAAATCATATCTTAGAAGAGTTTTTAATGAGAAGCCGAAATGCTTTATAATACAATGCAGAGTACAAAAGCACAGGGTAAATCAGTACTCATCAACCTTTACTATGCGTATGAATTCCCAGGAGAGTTTCTTAAAATACAGATTCTGATTTAGTAGGTCTGGGGTAGAGCCTGATATTCTGCATTTCTAACAAGCTCCCAGGTAATGCCTCTGCTGCTAGCTGGGACCAAGGGTGAAACCATATATGGATAATCCCAGTTATGTTCAAGCATTTGTGTGTGTGTTCATAGAACAAAGACTGGGAGACAGACGGTGGCTCATACCTGTAATCCTAGCACGCTGGGAGGCTGAGGCAGGAGGATCGCTTGAGGTCAGGAGTTTGAGACCAGCCTGAGCAAGAGCAAGACCTTGTCTCTACTGAAAATAGAAAAATTAGCCAGGTGTAGTGGCGAGGCCTATAGTCCCGGCTACTTGGAGGCTGAGGCAGGAGGATCGCTTGAGCCCAGGAGGTGGAGGTTGCAGTGAGCTATGATGATGCCACTGCACTCTAGCCCCGGTGACAGAGTGAGACTGTGTCTCAAAATTAATTAATTAATTAAAATAAATAAATACATAAATAAATAAG
Organism: Daubentonia madagascariensis; assembly: GCA_023783475.1. Classification (NCBI taxonomy): domain Eukaryota; kingdom Metazoa; phylum Chordata; class Mammalia; order Primates; family Daubentoniidae; genus Daubentonia; species Daubentonia madagascariensis. The sequence continues at coordinate 19,348,202 of JAKFHU010000487.1, forward strand.
TAAAAAAGGGCTGGGAGCAAATACAGCAAAATGTTCTGGTGTTCTATTTCTCTCTCAATCATGAAATTGTTCTCTTCTTTATACTTCCATGCTTTTCAAGTTTTCTCTAATGATCATTATTTAATAAAAATATTAAATATAAAGGAAAAAAGACTGCTGCTTTCGTGAGAGCAATTAAATTTTTTCACTAGCATCTTTATGAATTCTTTTTCTCATCAAAGTCAATGAGAAAACAGTTCCTGAAAAGTAACTTTGTTACTAATGATTAAGACCTAACACCATCAGTAAGTTACGTTCACCCCTAAGGGGCTTTTGGGATCAGTGACAGACCCGGACTGACTATTGTGACTGACTGATTTATCAAGAAATGAATGATGCCAGAAACAATCCAATATCTCATGGAAAAGAATTTATAGCACATTTTGGGTTTGTGATTAGAATGACCGTGGATGTGGTAAAGTCAGAAAGTGTGTGTGCAGCCACAAAATAGATTTGGGTTTTTCTCTTGCCAAATCCATCTGAACTTCGTAGCTCCATTCACTCAGCACATAGATTAAGTCATCACCTCTGGCAGGGTTTTGGTGAACACTAAATCAGATCCAGGGAGAGAAAGCAGGCGAAAGGTTGAAATAAAATTCCCCAATGTTTAGCTGTTGCTGGAAAGAAGCAAGCTGGAGCACACAGAAGGCTTAAGAAAAGCGCTCCTGAATGCCACCAGGTTCCCCAAACCCTCAAGGGGAAGCTGTAGCCAGATTCTGGTGCCACCTCCCATGTGCTTTAAAGTGAAGGCTTGGGCTGAGTATGCATCTAGGCCTCTTCCATGAGCTGCAATGTCTGCAGAGGGTGTGGTCCAGGAAGAACCAACCGACCTTCTGCTCCCAGGAGTGAGGATTTTCTGCAGCTCCTTGCCTGGCCTACCCTGGGATGGCTCCAATCCTACCAATATATGCAAATTGCTTTATAGCTGCTCTTTAGTTTTTGAAAGGAAGCATCTTTGGTGATGAGCATTACATGTCAAAGTTGATACTGCGTGACTGAGGGGGCCTTGGACTCAGGGAGACCTCTGGCCAGCCTCAGGCTCTGCCTGATTATTCTTCCAGAATCCCAGTTACTAATCCTGTCATTAACCTGTTCATAAGCCTTCTATGGCTCTCAGACACCAATGAAATAAAACCCAAGTCTGGAATCAGGCATTCATGAATCCAGCACTGTAATACCGCAATATATATTTTTGCAGCGTCAACTGCCTGGAGTTAGTGCAGACTCCACAGGTTAAGGACACAGTCCCCAATAAGACTGTCCTCATTCCAGACACCAGCACAAGCCTGGGGGTCCCTAGGCTACTTGCACTTCTGAATAACTGGCTACAAATTTGGGAGTTCCTACAATGCCCTCATATTTGATATTTTGCTAAAATGACTCATAGAAGTCAGGAAAGCACTATACTTGCCATCACAGTTTTATTATAAAGGGCATAAATCAGGACCAGCCAAATGAAGAGATCCATAAGGTGAGGTCTGAGAGGATCCCAAACACAGAGCCCACATTCTGTCCACATGGAATCAGGATGTATCACCCTCCTTGCACATCACTGTGTTCACCAATTAGGAAGCTCACCTGAGCTTTGGTGTCCAGAGTTTTTACTGGGGTTTCATCACAAAGCATGAATGACCAAGAATCCTTGGTCCTGTAATTGAACCTAATGTCCAGCCCTCCTCCCTCCCTGAAGGTCAGGCTGATATTATCTGTCCCCAAACCCCAACCTTCTAATCACTTGGCTCATCTTTCTGATAGCTAGCCCCATCCTGAAACTATGTAGGGGTCCACCATGAGTCACCTTGTTAGCACAAACTCAGGTGTGGTCCGAGGGGCCCACTATGAATAACTAAGACACTCCTATCATTTGGGAATTTCCAAGGGTTTAGAAGTTCCTTCCCAAAAACCCAAGGCAGAGACCAGACAAATTCTTTATTACACAAGTGCTAGCCTCTCTTTACCACTGTGTGCCCCACGACTCCTCTCTCCACGCTCTTGGCTTAGGTCAGACAGAGCTTCTTGCTGTCCTCCACATGTGCCTGGAGTTTTCCCACCTCAGTGCCTTTGCCTGCACTGATTCCTTTGTCTGGAATTCCTTCCACAAATCTACTCATCCTTCATGTAAATATAACTGTCCTTGTTTTAGACAAGAACGTTGAGGACTAGAGGAGTAAGTAAGTTGTCAAAGGCAATTGGTTCTATATGGTGAGCCAGGACATGAATCCAGGCCTGTCTGCAACCCCAACCTGTGTGATCCCACGACCCCCTGGCATCCCCATGGGAAATGGGGTTGGATGATATTATTGAAATCCCTGAAAGATCATTCTGTAATAATTCTCTCATGAAAAATGGCTCAAAGAGGGCAAAGCTAGCCATCACTAGCAATGCCATCTTAGGGGAGCTAAACTCCCACACTAACAGATACCCTCAGCTGCAAGTAATAGAAAAACCCACAAAAACCAGGAGTTGGCAAACTTTTTCTGTAAAGGGTCAGAAAGTAAATAATTTAGGCTTTGCAGGTCATAAGGTCTCTGTCACAACTACTCATCCCTGCCATTGTAGCACTAAATAATATGTAAATAAATGGGCATGGCTGTATTTCAGTAAAACTTTATTTACAAAATCAAGCAGTGGGCCTGATTTGGCCCCTGGGCCATAGTTTGCCAACCTCTGTCTTAAATCAGGAGGATAATCATTCCTTATAAGACAAGAAGTCTGGGCTGGGCATGGTGGCTCACACCTATAATCCCAGCACTTTGGAAGGCCGAGGAGGGAGGATTGCTTGAGGCCAGGAGTTTGAGACCAGCCTGGCAACATAGCAAGACCCCGTCTCTGAAAAAACAGAAAAAAAAAAAAGAATCTGGAGATACGGTGGCTCCAGGTGAGCTACTTAGGCAGCTCAGCAGTATCTTCGGTTACCAGGGTCCTTCAGTTACCAGGTTATAGTCCCGAGATGGCTACCACACTACTTGTCATTTGCAGATGACAACACACAGAAGCAGAAAACTTCATGCCTCCTTGGCCAGAATAGTTCATATGCTAACGTCTGGTTGAGGGAAAAGGAATTATCCTGATTGGCTTAGACAAATGGGTCTCAACCCTGGCTATACATTAGAATTACCTGAGAGCTTTTAAGAAACACCTGAGCCCACCCCAGAGCTCTGTATTTAATGGTTCTGAGGTGTGGCCTTGGCACTGGTATTTTTTTAAACCACTCCTAGCTGGGGATGAAAGGCACTGACTTAGCCTAGTCAAAATTCACTACACACCAAGGCCAATTCTTGACACCAGGAAAAGTGTGTCTTAGCAAGGAGGAGGAAGGGTGAAAGCTGACAGCCAACAGGGTTGTCTGTGTTCCAATGGGATGCTTTTCATTTGCAAAATGGAAATCAAGGCAGGACCTACTTCAAAGGTCCTTGCAAAATCTAAATGAAACAACATACCTGGGCCTGATACGTACCTGGCAAAAAACAAGCACTCAATGAATGTTAGCAGTTGATTACTATTAATTGTGATTATGAAATATTCCTAGATGTTTGGTGTACATTTTAGAGAATGTACCAAGTGAATGAGGTTGGCTTTTCATGAGATTTGAACCCTAGGCTTTCCTCAGAAGGAAAGTCTTCCTTTGGAAGACTGAGAGTAGCAGATATTAAAAAAATACAAATGACTCACCATAACCTTTCCCTCACAAATATTCTATGTGAAGACACAGCACAGAGATTCATTTATTTCTACTCTTTCTCGAAAAGCATCATGGCACAGACTCCCGAGGGCCATTTGGAAGGCTCACTGTTCTTCAGTCCCGGAGGAAGACTGTTTGTCCCCTTTCCACTCTGGGGCATCTTCTTCCTGTTTCCTCATCTATTTCCAGTTACTGTTCAAAGCAAAGTGGAAAGTCTCTCTTAACGGTTCCTTTTCTTCCTTGTATTAGTTTCCTATGGCTGCTGCCACAAATCACCACAGACTTAGCGGCATAAATGAACACAAATTTATTACCTTACAGTTCTGAAAGTCAGAAGTCTAAAATGGGTCTCACTGGGCTAAAATCAAGGTGCCAGCAGGGCTGTGTTCCTACCCAGAGAGAATACGTGTCCTTGCCTTTCCCAGCTCCTGCCAGTGCCCGCGTTCCTGGGCTTGTGTCCCTGTCCACCTTCAAAGCCAGCAATGGCCGATCGAGTTTCTCTCACATCACGCCCCTTTGACTCTCACACTTCTGCCTCCCTCTTCCAAGTAAAGGACCTTGTGATCACACTGGGTCCACCCAATCCACCTGGATTATTCTGGATAATCCAGAACAATTGCTGCATCTCAAGATCCTTAACTTAATCACACCTGCAAAGTCCCTTTTGCCATGTAAGGTAAGGTAACATATCTGCGGGTTCCAGGGATTAGGATGTAGGCATCTTTCTTCCAGGGCCATTATTCTGCCCATCACATTTTGTGATCTCTACATGCTCCCAATTCCCCTCCAGCCTCTCTACTTCCTCCTCACCGACAGGGCTCCCCCTCTTGCCTTCCTGCAGGGTCCAAATGGCCTTTCCTGAAATAGAGGCACTGATGTCCTGGTATGTGGGAAGAGCAGGGTTTCTGGGGACAAGCTTCTGGGGTCCAGCCCCTAGGCTAGCTGTGGGCCCTTGCATACGCCCCTCGACCTCTCTGCATGTATCTCCCCATCTGTAAAATGAGGATTTGAAGGACACCTACCTCGTGGGGCTGTTGTGATGTTGAGATTAACGTCCATAAGTGCTTAAAGCAATGTCTGGCACACGGAAGTGCTGCGTAAGTGTTTGTTAGCTGCCACTGCTGCTATTACCAAGCTCACAGGCCTGCCCTCCTTGGGAACGGGACTGCTACTTCACAACTGACCTTCTTAAAGGACTACTTTTTTTTTTTTTAACCTTGAACAGTTCAAAGACAGCCAGTAACTTGGAACAGCTTTCTAGCAACTTATGAACCAGTGTTTCTCCAAGTGTCCACCTGCATCAGAATCCCCTGGGGTTCTTTTAAAAGCATACTTGACTCTTCTGCACACTGAAGTTTGAGAACCCCAGTATGGAACTCCAGAACAGGAGTGTATAATGTGCAACCGGAACAAAAAGGGATAACCCCACCATGCCACCCCTCTGCTGCTGACGACAGCATTCGCTGCAGGGCCAGGAGCTGAAGTCCTCCCTGAAGGATGTTCAGCAAGGCTGGGGCCTTCCTCCGGGACCTGCCATGGAGTGCCAGGGAAGGTCTTGTCCCAAGAACAGGGCTTGAGGGCAGGAAATAGATGGGAGGGAGGTAGACGTCTGCTATCTGAGCAATGGTTTTTATGCTTTTGGAGGCCCCTGGCCTCTCTGAGAACCTGATGAAAGCCATAGGTCTTTTCTCACACCTGGGGGCATAGGCATGGGCAGCTAGCCCATTGATCATTGAGGAAAAAAAGAGGAAGCTGGAGCCCTGGCCAGATCATGGTCCAGCATGTCCCTCCCTTGGTCTCGGCAGAGGATGGAAAAGCAAGAAAGAGGCCCAACTGTCAAAGCTACAGGACACGAGAAGCAGAGCTTGGTGTCAGCTCAGTCCCCACCCTGGGATTCCTCAGCTGGTGTCGAGGAAACTTCCAGGCCCTAGAACCTGCAAAGACCCCAAGTCCTGCTGTTTCATGAATGGGAAGATTCTCCTTCCCTCCCTTTGAGGCATTCCAGGCCTTTCCAGAGCCCACCCGGAACTTAAATAAGCACCCCATGGGGATGGCACGACTCCAGAACTAAAATAAACTTAAATAATATCCCAGAAAATTGTAAATTGTGTATTTAGGAATCGGAATGTACGAGGCAGGGTTTTCTCTTCCTCTATTACAGCTTTTCACGAAAGGGAAACAAATAATAAAGCTCCCCCAGGCTAAAGTTAGAGTTGACATATAGTTTACACCAGAAAATACACAGTTGGGTATCCATTTGGAACGCATGTACTTGCAGTGCGAAACCCTCTCAGTGACCACAAGCTCCTTAAAGCCAAAGCCAAGAGCAGGGAGGCCCCTGTGTGGTCCGAATGCTCAGGAAGGAAGGGAAGTAGAATTTATTGAATATTTACCATTTACCTGACACGTAGCTCATGCCCTCTTACAACGTCCTCACACCACCACCATGAAATAGATTTTATTAGCCTCATTTTACAGGTGGGGAAACTGAGGTTTTGGATGAACAAGTAACTTGTCCAACATCATGGCAAATAATACCATTAGCCTGAAGCCAATTTATCTAGTGATTTACCTGCCTAACCTGTTTGTATCTTTTAGCACCTAGTTTTCTCTATTCTTTTGGGTATTCTAAGGACTTCCTAAAATGCTCATCTAAGGATATATTTTCTTAAATTGTCTGCTGATTATTTATCAAAGCTGTCGAGTCCCACTGCCAGTAAGTAACAGAGCTGGGGTTCACACCCAGCTGAGTGTGACCGCCCTGCCTATGACTTTGTGCGACCGCCGTTCAGTGAGAGGAGGACAAGATTTCCCCTGGAATCTGAAAAGGCTGAAGTTGGGGTCAGAGGCAGAGTCTGAATGGCCACACTAGACCCCTCCATCTGCCCTCTCAAGGGCAGGGGAAGCCTTGAGCCTGGGCCAAGGATGCTGCCAAGGTGAGGGTATTGCCCATGTCCCTTCTCTGGCTCCTGTGTTCCCTACCGGATGACGACGACGCTATGGGGGATGCTCTAAGGCAGGGGTCCCCAAATGCTGATGTAGGAATGCTATGTATCAGAATCCCAGGAGAAGCTTTAAAAATATATTAGATGCCTGCGTTTCACTCCAGACCAAATGAATCCAAATCTCTCAGGGTGGGAGCCAAGCACCAGCATTTTAACCTGTTCTCTGGATGCTTCCTCCACACCCCAAGGTCTGAAACCCACTCTATTATATCTCGGGGGAATCTGGGCGTCCTGTTTCACCTCCTGATGCCCCTCCCTGGCCCTGGGACAGATGAAGTGTGGTAGGGTCCAGCCCTGCTCTGCCGATCTATTCCTGCCCATTTTACAGGTAGTGAGTGTGGCTGCCAAGGGACTCATCATCCCTTCCCGGTAGAGGACTGTCTCCTCTTGTGAAGTGTGGGTGGCCCTGCTGGATTAACAAGCTACCCTGGTTAATGCCTCTCTCAGAGGTTGCCAGTCTGGGGTGTGGAACCTGCCTTGCTCCTGCTAGCCCAAGCATGCCCTCGCATAGCTGCCCGTTTGTGCCTGTGCTTTTCCGGCTACACTCAGGGGCCCTGCGCAGGCTTCTATGTAGTCTGGTGTCTCCTCTGCTGGGTGACCTCAGGAAGGTCACTTTAACCTCTCTGAGCCTCAGCAGCTCCTGCAAAATAGAAATGATGATACCCACCTCAGAAGGATATTATGAGGATTAAATAGGTCTCCACCCACTCTTGGGACACCCTAAGCTTTTTGTTCAAAGTATGTGCATTAATAATTGTTTAATGTGTGTCTCTTGCTGGACTATGCGAACCACTACGGAAGGCCTGTGTCCATGTCCCGGAGTCTAAACACAGGGCCTGGCACTTAGTAGATGCTCAAAGAACTCTTGTGGAAGAAATGACATGAGGATGGGCAGGCCCAGGAACGGAGTTTGTAGTCAGTGGATCTTAATTCCTTTCCTTTGCTTCCCTAAGATATTCCAGGGCAACCTCTGCAGATATAGATTCTTTTGTTACCAGCCATACATGGTAACAACTCCATTCACCCAAGTTCCTTAAAACAAGGGTTACCACCACACACTCACTGGCCTTTTGGTGGCTTTCTAGTGAGAACAGATGTGGCTTTGCTGGTGGGCCAGCAGAAGCGCAGATATCAGAGACTCAAGGGGTAGGATCCCAACAGGTCAAGATGGCATAGCTATCTATGGCTGTGTAACAAACCACCCCAAAGTTGGTGGCATAAAACACCATTTTATTAGATTCACAGATTCAGAGGGTTAAGAATTTGACTGAGGCCCAACAGGGTGGCTTGTTTCTGCTCTCCAATGTCTAGGGCCTGGTTTAGTGAGACTCAAATGGCTGGAGTTGGCTTCAAAGGCTAAGGGTGAAATCATCTGCAACTTCTTTCACATGTCTGGTGCCTGGACTGGGATGGCTCAGTGGGGACTGTCAACCAAAGTGCCTGCCCACCAAAGTGCCTGCCCATGGCCGTTCTATGTGGTTTGGGCTTCTTCACAGCATGGTGGCCTCAGGATAGTTGAACTTCTTACACAGAGGCTCAGAACTCCAAAGGAAAGTTTTCCACTAACAAGGCAGAAGCTGATGGCCTGAGATGATCCAGACTTCGAAGTCACATAGCATCATGTCTCTGTACTCAATTGATTGAAACAGTTACAAGCCTGCCAGTATTCAAGGAGAGGAGACATAGACCCCATGTCTCAATGGAAAGAGTATCAAGGAATTTGTGGCCATGATTTAAAACTGTCACACGTACCCCACTGGTTGCAGCAGCATGTACTAGAACCTAGAAGTAAGGCTCAGGAGTTGCTTACCAAGTCCCAGGCTCTTGGCCTGATGCTGCCACTTGTTTATGCTATGTAGCCTTAGGTAGATCCTTCTGCCTTCTCGACCCCCATTTCCCCACATGACACACAGGGAATAAAATGCTACAAGATCAGCCCATTTCCTTATTGCTGGAGACCTTCCCCTTCATGTGTATCCACAGCTCACAGCAGAGACAGAGGTCAAAATGGGGTAGGGGCACCAATAGACTCCTCCCAACCAGTGGAAGAAATACCAGAACAGAGGAGACTGTCCCACTGTCCATCTGGAACCCTGAAAGGGTGGTCACCCTGCTCTATCATGGCACCCATGTCAGCCAGGGCCTCCCTGGGCCCTACGGTAACGAGGGGTCAGCTGGTTTTCCAATGCTCCCAAGGAGGGCATGGAAGGTGCTGGGCAAGCCCTGGTGGCTCTGGAGGGCCTCAGGTGCAGGGACAGGAGGATGCTGAGTGTGTGGACTGATGACCACAGAATAAAAGACATGGATTTAGCAGACACCAGTGAGGTGGGGAAGACCATGCCCAAGAGGGTAGCAAAGACAGATACCAATGACTATGGCTCAGCTGACCCCTCTTCCAGCTCCCCCTCCTGTATTACAGAAGGCCCTGGAACTAAGGAGCTGCCCTGGTGAGGGAGATGAGCCAATTCAGAATACATTGAATTTAAGTCCAAAATTACTGAGCTCAGCTGAAATTGATTAAATTAAGTTTGCTGCAGCTGGGCAGAATGAGGGGCTCAAGGAGAAGTATAGGAAAATGAAGCTGCATTTTTAGAAACCCCAAGATTATAGCTAATTCATTTTTTCTTTCTGTCCATCCAGGGTTTGGCTGAGATCTCAGGCCTTTCCAGCTGTGACATCTGCTGTGGCTTTTCGACCTTGCTCCCACCGCTGCTGCTACAACTCAGGGGACTGCTAAAGTGTCTGCAGGCCATGTCCCAGTGGGGCTCTGCCTGACCCAGCCCTGAAGTGTGGCTTGCCCCTGAGTCCTTCAGACAATTGATACTGTCAGAAAGCACTGCCTGCAGGCCCTGGGCTGGGCATCGTGCCTTGTTCTGGGTACAGTCAATTGAATGAGACACTGACCTCTTCTTCAATGTGTTTACAATCTTGTGGCAACAAACAATTAGAAGCCACTGGTTCCAGGACATTAATTAGGAACTGCTCCTGATTACTGCTTTTGTTAAGAATTGACATCAGCACTTCTTGGGCTAATCAGTCAATAAATATTTATTGAACACCTACTATGTGCCGGGTTCTGTTTTAGGTGATTGGGATACATCAGTGAACAAACAGACAATATAAATAAATGGACCTTGAAGGTCTGTTTTTATCTCTCTGCCCCTCTTGGTCCTGGAAAAATGGGTGCTGGCGCTTCAAATTGAACAACCAAATGATAAATTTAATTCTAAGGCATTTCCCACCCTACTCTCACCCCCTGAACTCCCATCCCCCTTTGATCCCCAGTCAAGGCCAACTTCAAAAATCCCTTGGTAATCAGCTGGGAGCTTGCAGGCCCCAGACAGTCCTTCAGCGGCTTGTGGGAATGAATGTCCCAAGAGGAACATTTTTTGTCAAAAGAATGCCAGGAGTTTAATTACTGTGCGGCCCATGGAGGTGACTTCCATTTGTCAGAGCAGAGACCAGACAGATCCTAGGAAGGCCCGTTGTGCGAGGCTGTGGCCACCGTGGCCTGCTCTCACCAGGGCAGGATAAGCCTGGGGCCTGTGCCCTGGGTGGGGGCAGCAGGAATGCCTTGAATGCCTCCTCTGCATGTGGCCTTGGGTTTTACCACTGGCTACTGCGGGCAGTTTAATTAATAAATGTCCACTGCTTGTCATTTGTCATTAGCGAAACAGGAGGGGTTGGAAGTGGGGGGCAGCCAAGAGGGCAGGGAAGTCTCTCTCAAAGCAAGGTGCATGGAGAAATTGAAGTTTTACCCATCAGTCTCCTGGGTCGGTTGCTGCTGGGCAGTCCCACGTTGCTTCCTCTAGTTCAGAGGCCAGTCTCGTCTTTCTGGCAGGGCTTTGCAGCCGTGGTAGAGGGGTTCATCGATGATTGTGTTTTCTCTGTCAAATCTCAGTGAAGAACAGTGTCGTGTGGTGCAAGCGGGGAGGAGAAAGAGCAGAACATGCCCAGGGGAAGGCAAATTGGAACTCTAGGGTGGATCTATCCTGCAGTTGGATTTTGTTTGGCCTCAACAGCATTTGACAAATTGGAAAATTTTGCATAAAAATCTGAGTTTCCAGCTTCTCTTGAAAAAGATAGATGTGGCAAAACCAAGCCTTCTTTTTCCTCAGGGCGACAAGCTGAGGATGGCCAGTTTAGGCAAGAAGGGCAGCTATATGAGGTTGTGTGCGTTGTGACCGCACAAAAGCACCTGGCCGATGGGACAAACTGAGGCTGAATCCAGACCAGGCTGTCTTCCCAGCAGAGGTCCTATAGGCAGAATGGGGGCCTTCCTCTTCACCACCTGCAACAATCCTGTCCCGTTCGTTTGTGTCATCTGCCCCGTTCATTATGTTATCTACCAACTACTTGGTCAGCAGTTGACATTTTGACTCCCAGTACATTCAGGGCACTCTTTCATGTTCTCTGTGTGAGGAACTCCTCTTCATCTTTCAAGGTTTAGTTCAACTCCTAACAGTTCCCTGGTGGTGCCTTCCTCCGTATTTTCTCAACAGCCCCCACACACGGCCGTTAGGGGACTCAGCACACCACTGTGCTCTAATCTGTTACTGGGTCCTCTTTCCCAGGAGACTTGGAGCCTCCTGAAGATAGATACAACTCATTTCTGCTTTCCCTCTGCCTGGCACATAACGGGCTCTTAATCAGTAAGGCAGAATGAATGGCTTTGTGGCCAAGTTTACATCAGGCAAGGGAGGCCCCCAACAGGCTGCCTAAATTTCCAAGCCATGAAGGTCAGGAAGGGGTAAAAGTTTTTAACTTCGGGGTTTTGCAATGACCCTGGACTCCTAGGTTTCCTGTCTTGGATGTTCTCTCTATAGGGCACTTGAAATCCTGAGCCACGCTCATTTTTTTATTTCTTCTGGCCAGAAAGCTGAGCATTTGGGATTTTTCGCATTTTGTCTGCTCTGATGTAAGGAGCTAGTCAGAAACCGGCCTGGTCTCTGCCAGGGCCACTTGTCAAAGAGCAGCAGACGCAGTGCAGCCAACAGAGCCTGTAGGGAAGAAGGACAGATACGACCTCTGCAGAGCAATTTCAGGGTCCTGTAACCTGAAATATGTCCCCTCCCCAGCCAAGCTCTAGCCTGAAATTTCCTTAACTAACGACAAAAAGGTGAACCTTCTTTCCAATCATCAGAGAGGGCTGAACATGTAACTGTTCTGAGAAAGGACAGACACACTGGTCTAAACTATTTACACTGAGGTGTAAATGTCTGATGGAGAATTTTTCCCTAAATGCTGCTTTGGTGAAAGAGTAAAAAGAGTTATAAGAGAGCACCAAATTCCGAGAGGGGGGCCCCACGATGGGTAAAGAGGTGTCCTAGAGGGAAGTCTGGAGGTTAGGAAAGGCCAAAGTTAGCTCAGGATTTCACCTGGAGCCTGGTGTGGGGGAGTTGGCTGAGATAAAGGAGCAGCAGGCCCCGTCTGCCTGGAGCTGACACTGAGACCTCTGAGTAGGGATCACGTAGGAGGAACAGGCAAGACCACTGGGGGTATCAAGGGTGTGCAGATACACCATCTGTGGACTGGGCTACAAAGAGGAAGGATACAAAGAAGAGTATTTGCTGTGGACATACTATGTGCAGGGAGCTGTCCCAGGTCTGGGGTACCGACTCCTGTTACAAAGGTTTCATCACAGTCCAACGGGAGGGCCAGGTTTCCAGAAGTCCATCAGTAACACTTAGTGTGCAGCACACTTGGTGCTCAAACCCTGAAGCTGCCTCAAAAAGGCTTGGAAGCCGGGGGTACAGTCCCCTCTCTGAGGAGGAATACCATATGCCAGGCATAGCTGCACCAGCCCTTCTTAGGGTGGCCTCCCCTGATCCCTTTATTTTAAATTGCACCCCTCAGCATTCCTGACCCCTTGCCCTGTGTATTTTTCTCAGCACCACTTACCCTCTTCTGGTGTATGTTTCATTTATCCATGTGTTTATTGTCTGTTTCCTCCAGTAGAATGTTTCTGCACAGGGCAAGGATTTTTTAAAATCAACTTAATTGAGGGATCATTTACATATAATAAACTGTATCCATTTACCACTTAAAGTATACAATTCTGAGTCTTGTCAGATGTATACGGATGCAAATACCTGGAAACCCACCACCGCTACCCAGATTCCGAACATTTTCCATCACCCCCAGAGTTGCAGTCATCCCCACTCCCCCATTTCCCACCCCCCGCCCACCCCAGGCAACCACTGATCTGCCCTTTGTCACTATAGGCTAGTATAAGAGCAGGGATTTTTGTCTTTGTTTATTTCTCTGTCCCTAACACATAAGATGGCGCCTGGCATGTATCAGGCACTCAATCCATCTTTGGTGAATGACTGGATCAATGAATGGGGAATCAGAGATGATAAGATCTGTGCTCAAGCAGCTCATAGCCCAGTGGAAGAGACAGGCGTAAACAATAGTTACAACCTGTCCATTGTTCTCTAACCTCCACAGGTCCTCTTCAGGAAGTGGCAGAGTGCGAATACACATGACTGGATGGCAGAAAGTTTGAGGTCAAGAACCAGCTCCACCTCTCATGACTTTACGATCTCAGGCAAACCCCTAAACTCCTCTGAGCCCCTTTTCTGTTTTGTAGCTCCTATATATGAGTAGTACCCACCATACAGTGCTGTTGAAAGGATGAAATGGGGGTAATGTTTGTCAAGAGCATAGCACGGAGCCTAGCACACAATCCATGCTCAACAAATCTTGGCTCTTAATATTATTAGCCATTCAAAGAACATGGGCTGAAGACCCGCTCTGTAATATGAGTAAGGTAAGATTCTTGATTTTGTGAAGTTAAAGCCTGGGAAGAAAGGTAGAGGTCAGGATCAGCTAGTTTATGCTGCAGTCACAAATTCCACACCAAATTCCACATCCAATTCCTTGATTCTAAGGTCAAGTTCGCTTCTCTCACACTTCATACGTGTCCTGCTCCACACTTGCTTCACTCCCGTGCCAGGTTGGCAGCGTGGTTCCTGGAGGGGGTGCTGCCATCCTTGTAGCAGAGGGGAGAGAACATGGTGAACCACGCTCAGCTTTGGAAGCTCCTGCTCCCGAGTAACTCACACGTCCTACTTCACTGGCCAGTGCAAGTCACATGGCCAAGACTGGGTAAGGCCAATGGGTTAGGGAAGTAGAATCCTTCTCCAGAGAGGAGGGGGGAATATTTGTGAACAATGGTACAGCATACCTCAGGCATGCAAGCAAATAATTACAGAGAAGTACCATATATTTCTGCATGATGCTAGGAACAGAAAAAAGCTGGCTGTGCTTGGAGGGCAGGTGTCAGGGAAAGGGGAAATCAGGGAAAGCTTCATGGAGGAGGTGAAATGTATCTGGGTCTTGAAGAAGGAGTAAGAGTTCACTAGGCAGAGAAAACAAGGGAACACATAGGCAGAACTAAAAGGCAAATGCCAAGGAATGAAATTGTTAAGAGGAAAAAAAAAAAAAAGCCTGGTGTGCCCTTAGTGGCTGAATCACCACGGTACAGGGGCTGGCTCTGGACAGGTGGACTGGGCCAGGACATGGGTGCTTTGACCATCAGGCCAGGAATCAGACTTTTCCTTAGGGTGATGGAGAGGCACCGATGTTTCTGAAGGAGTCGGTACGATTTTGAACCCTGGGGTGGCTGGATGGAGGGATGTCTTCATCCCAAGTGCAGAGAAGTAGCTAAATAAAAGGGGCCCTAAATCAGAGAGAATCCCCAGGAAGAGGCCGTGGAACCCAGTTAGGGACGGTCCCCAGGGGAGCCGGAGCCCCCTTCCTGGGGCAGCGAGCAGGCCCAGCGTGGCCAACGCGACCCGCCTGACCCCGCGCCCGCCCCCCGCGCCGGGAGAAGGCCCCTCCCCGGCCTCCGAAGACCTGGCGTGGCGGATATTTGTCTGTGATACGATTGTAATTTGGGCCCCTTTTGGCCGCAGTAAATTGTCCTGTTTGCACAGCGCCAGGCTGAAATAGCCCCGCGCGCGCCGCAGGAAATGAGCTCAGGGCCGGGCGCCGCGGAGAGCGCGCTGCAGCCGCCCCGGCGCTCCCACTCCGCCGGCGCCCGCGTGGGGGCGGAGCTGCTATTTTTTCGTTGGACAGACTTAAAACAGGTAATTTGAATTAGGAGCGTGAAAAAGTGCCCGAGGCTGTCTGCCACCGAAAGCTCACGGCGAAGTGGGAGGCGCTGGCACCGGGACTTGGGAGGCTGCAGCATCTCGCTTTGGGGGCACGGGTGAGAGGCGGGGAGGAACAGGGCTTGGTCTGAGAGGCGCGGCTTCTGCCACCTCCCACCAGGCAGCAAAGAAAGTCAGAACCCGTGGTGACAAGTTGCGATTTTACAAAAATGATTTCTCACTGGAAGGACTCTCCAGCCATGGAAAAGAACATTTGAAGCACAGTTACATCCACCTTCCCACGCCCTACAGGTAACACGGCTGCTTTAATTTCTCCAGGGTCTCCACCCCTACTCATACATAGATTTGTCAACATTGCCATGATCACGGCATTTATACAATTCTGTGCTCCTTTTTCCACATGCTTTCATTTTCTAGGTACTATTTCGTGTTGGCACACAATTTACAATTTACCATTTTTACTAGCGGGGTGGTATTTCATTGGATGGATGTACCATAATTTATAGGGCCATCCCCCTATGTTGGCTGGGGAAGATGTCTCCAGTTTTCACTATCATAAATAACTCCCCAATAAATGTCTTTGTAGATACAAAATTGTTCTCTCTTCCTTGTGAATTATTTCCTTAGGATTAATTCCCAGGAGGAAGATTATTGGACCAAAGGCTATGAACATTTTTATGTCGCTTGATATTATTGCCAAATTGCTTTCCAAAAGGGTTATGTCTGATAATTTACGGTTTTAAAAGAAGGGACTAACCAAATGTGTACACTGTACTTCCCTATACACACACAAAGGGCACAACCTCGGGGATTGGAGGAACAGGTGCTTCCAGGCAGCTCCAAGTAGGGGCAGGGTAGAGGTACAGGGGAAGGGAGACTTGGAGATGTGGTGTCGGTACTTTCTGGAAGGGCAGGCTTCCTGGATTTTTGGACTCTCCTGCCCTCTGTTTTGCTTCCATCGGATGTTTGGATCTGTCACTCCCAAACCCACCCCCCACCCCCACTGTCTACCTTCAGAATCTCTCCTACCAGGGCTGCCTGGGAACTGGCCCACCCTAGGCCCTGACATAGCATGATGTGCTGAGCCAGCTTTATTATGAAATGGGAGCTATTCGCACCTTTGGCTTCTTGTCATCTTTGTGTTTTCCGATGCAGAGCTAACCCCTCAAGGACAGGCTGAGGAGGAGCAGCTGGGGTTTGCTCGCAGGCAATGCCTGGAGAGAAACCTTCTTCCTCACAGTAGATCCAAGTCATTGCCAGGTTGGGTGATGATGGAGTCTTCTGTCTTACAAAGATCAAGACCGGGAAACGCAGCCAAAGACAAAACCTTCACTGTCCGCACTCCTCACACTGTCCAACTTGCTGATGTCGTTCCTCCCACAATGTTTTGCTATCACCCTAGCTGACATCAAGGATAATTTTTTTTTTACTTTCCTGGCAACACTGTAGGAAGAAAGCACTTTTAGGGGACAGTTGGTTAAAGAGAAAACAGACTTGATTTCTCTTCCTCTGTGGTAACCCATGTGTTCTTGGGACAAGCCACTTAGGGAATGTGAGTCCCAACTTTACTGACAAGATGAGATTCTGGCCAGATCCATCAGCCACATCATTGCCATCCCTAGGACCCCAAAACCCTTGGCGGAGTCTCGTTTATGTTCCCAAGTCCTCCTCCCATGGCCACACCTTGGAGAAGTGGGACAGGAGGTGGCCCTGGCAGGAAGGACTCTGAAGGGTGGACAGTGAGGTAGAGGCTTGGGAGTGACAGGTCTGGACATGGGACACAAGAAGGAGAAGGCAGGATGGAGAGTCTGAAGACCCCTAGGACAAACTGTGACCTGCCAAAGGAGCCCAGACCTGGTCACACAGGGCTTTCCACTGCTTCCTTGGGCCTACATGCAGATCTTATCTCCAGAGGAACAGCTTGCTTCCCAAGGGGCTCCTGGGAAGCCCCCCACTTTATCACTGGAGGGTGGCACACTCAGAATGGCCCCTCCACTCAAATCCCCAACTGCATTCCCTGGCTCCAGCTTGTGCCTCTGACCCTCTGCCCTCAGGTGAAGTTCGTGCCCCATCGGCTGCTCTGCCTAAGAGGACAGAAGAGCCATCACAGCTCTGCCTGCTTGGAGATCTCAGTGCTGGTGCCATGGGTTCTTCCCTGAGGCTCTTCCCTCAGCCCCAGGTGCAAACAGAAGCCCACATTCAGGGGAACTACTTAGATTGGTAATGGGTACACCCTGGGGTCCCTGTGGGGTGAGAATGAATGTATGATGAGGGGTCTGGCTGCTTTGGGCCATGTTTTCCTGCAAGTACTGCCACTATGGTTTGAATGTTTGTCCCCTCCAAAAGTCAGGTTGAGATTTAATTGCCATTGTGATGGTATTGGGAGGTGGGACTTTGTCCTCCTGCATGGACTAATGCCATTATCATTAGTGGGTTCGTTATCATGGGAGTGGGTTCACCCCTTATTTCGTGCTCTCTCTCTCTCTCTCTGTCTGTCTGCCTCTTTGCCCTTCTGCCATATTATGACATAGCAGAAAGGCCCTTGCCAGATGCTGGCCACTTGATTTTGGACTTCTCAGCCACCAGAACTGTGCGCCAAATAAATTTCTGTTCATTGTAAATTATCCAGTCTGTAGTATTCTGTTGTAGCAGCACAAAATGGACTAAGACAACTGCCTACTAGCAGGCATTCCTTCCCACCACCCCACTCAACTATTTCCAACCCCTTCCGCTCAATCCCGAAACTGGAATGCTGTCCCAGTGCCGCCAGTTCTGCCAGTCTAATTCATTATGGACTTTGTGACAGCACCACCCAGTGAATGCTCAAAGCCATCTTCTCTAGGTGTCCACAAGACCCAACTAAGCCCAGATTCATGACAGGGTCTCATTTGTGGTCTCATGCATGGTTTGTCTCCCCAGCACATCAGGACCCCCTGGGGCACTGCCCATGTCTTACACATCCTTTGAACACCCTGGTGCCCAGCCCAGGGCCTGCCTGCCTGCGCGTGCTCAGAAACACATGTTGGTCTGTTTCAGTTGTTCATCCAACCCTCCTCCTCCTGACCAGGCTCTTGCTTGCAAATGACAGAAATTGACACTGGCTAAGAAGCAGCAAAGCAGTTGATTGGAAGGATATTAGTGAGCACGAGGAGTCCACAGGGAGGCTGGAGCACCAGGATGGGAATGAGCAAGGAACAGGGGACAGGAAACCAGCCAGCTTCATACCACAGGGAGGTGGGTCAGGAGGCCACCCATGCCCCACCCCTGCTGGCCACCACTGCCACGGCTTATGGAGATCACTGCCAAGTGTGAATTCTGGGCAAGATGGGGGAGCATCCAATTGGCCAAGCTAGCATCACGTGTCCAGCCCCAGACAGAGGTGGGAAGATGTGGCTTCCCCAGCTTCTGTGGTGGGACCCCTGACTTCCCCCACCAGGTCTATGCAATGGGGGATCCCCCATTTAATAGCAGCCCCCCAAATAACAAATGTCTGACAGTTACAGAGAGTGGGTTCACTGTGCGCCAGGGGTTACCCTAGGTGCTGAAACATGGAGATGAGGAAGCCAGGCCCTGGTGGGGTAGGGAAGCTGGCTGAAAAAGCAATTGCAGCTTCCTTTGTCATTTATGGGGCACCACTCCATGCCAGGCACTTGTCCATGGGCTTGCTCAGACATCATCCCATTTAATCCTCACTGTGGTTGGGGCTCAATTAAAGGGTCTAAGGGCCAAGGAAGCAGCAGGCCTGCCAAGGAGTTAGGGCAGCATCACAGAGAAGCTACCACTTAGTCGGTCTGAGATGGATTCAAGGAGGTAGAAAAAAGGGAAAGGCCTTCCAGGCAGAAGGAGCAGCGTGTGTAAAGGCATGGAGGCCTGACAAAGTCACAGAGGGCTCAGGCCATCATGGCTGCTCGCAGGAAGCAAAGGTGGGCTGGAGGTGGCTATTGCAGGGGTCTGTGCCAGCGATGAGGAGGCCTTGAATAGTACAACAATAAAAACAGCTAAGACTTCTCAAACACTTGGAAAATGCCAAGCCCTGTATGAGGCCCTTTACATCTGTCATCTCCTTAGGATCATCACAGTAGTCCCAGAAGGCAAGCACTATTTTTATTTTGAGGATGAGGAAACTAAGGATCAGAGGGGTTAAATAACTTATTCAAGGTCACACTGCTAGTAAATTGGGAGAGCCAGGATTTGAACCAAAGCCTACATGTTCAACCACTGATGGTGCCAGAAGGAAGATGAGGAGTCCATGCCCCTCCCCTGATCCTTATCGTCCCCCGAAGACTGCACTTTTTTGCGAGATTCTCTGTCTCCCCCTCCTCTCCACAAGGAGAGTGACCTTCATAGTCTGTGAGGTGTGGCATGTCTTACCCTTGCTCTACAAGGTCACTTCAAGTAGGCCATAGCAGAGCTAGCTCCTGTGCACTGTGATGTTAAAAAGCCAGCTCCCTTTTACCACTTCCCAGTTCTGTATTTAGGAGAAAGGAAGTGCCCAAGCCCCACAGAACTTTGTATGGATGGGGGGAATTATTGAAATGGGAAAATGCTTTTGGCTGGGTCATTTCCAGAGACTTCCAAACAGAGGGACAGGTGCAGAGGACATCCAGCAGGTGGTTTCATACTTGGGCTTTGGCCCTAGGCTGCCTGGGTTTGAATCCCAGCTGCCACATTTAATAGTCGTATGACTTTGGGCATATTATTTAACTTCTCTGTGCCCCAGTTTTCTTATCTATAAAACAGAGAATAACCACAGTGCCTGCCTCCTAGGGGTTGGGAGGTTTAGAAAAGATGAGGTTTACAAGTAGCTGGCATGTAGTGAGTACTAAAAAAAGGAAAAAATGCAATCTGTTGGTGGGGAGAAAAGCAGTTTTGGTCCATTTAACACACACCCTGTGATTGCCCCTCGGACCCAGCACCATGCTCTGGTGGCAGGTGTGAAAACAAGCTCCCAGCCATGCAGAACACAGCCTGGGTCTCGAGAGCAAACCCTGTGAGGCCAGAGGACGGGGAGGCCTGCCCTGGTCGGGAACTCAGGAAAGCTTCTTAGATAAAGTGGACTTTGGATCCAGCTTTCAGGAACGTGCAGGGTTGTAAAACCTTGATAGGGGAGACATCATTCCAGGTGGAAGAAACAGCAGAAGTCAAGGTATAGGGGGAAGTAAGGGAGGAATTCTTTCACAGCGTCGAAACATCTGGTGACTTCTCCAACTCTCATGACAATAAGCCTTCCCTCCTGACCCATTCTGACAGCTGTGTTACACATACAATGAGCCCAGAGCTGTTCCAAGTGGTTGGGCTGGTCCTGGGAGTCGGGTGAGGGTAGCCCCATATCGAGGCTTTCCCACCCTGCCCGGGTACCTGGGAACCAGACATCTGTGTGAGACCCCACAATACAACCCCGCACGCTGGGGCCTGGGCCTGCCCTGGAAAAGCCCAGATGGGGGCTGAAGGAAGGAAGCTGTTTTCTAGAAGAAGCATGGATTTGGATCCCAACTCTGCCACTCACTGGTTGTGTGAACTTAGGCAAGTGGCTTACCAGCTCTGACCCTTGGTTTCCTGGCCTATAAAATGGCAATAATAAAAACTGTGCCCAGTATCCATTCCCTCGCACCCCAATTTCCCCTTGCTGCTACCCATAGTGTCTTAAAGAATAGGAAATCCAGGTGCCTGTGCTTTGGACAGACTTCCTCTTGCTGCCCCATCGTAGCATCAAGGCGTAGGCCTGTAACTCAATGAGGATCTTGAGCAGAGGCATCCAGGGATATGAGAGGGATGTCCCATTGGGGGCATCTTGGGGAATATGACATTCAAGCTCCTGAGGCCTGCAGGCGCTCGCTGGGTCCTGTGTGTGCTAAGCCTCTTCTTCAGCCTTCCCTTCCTTTCTGCTAGCTCCCTCTCACCCTTCCAGTAAACTCCCAGTTTGCTTAAATTAGCAGGAATCAGGGTCTATGGCTTGCAATCAAACAGTCCTCCCAATACGGAACACATACCCAACTCACAGGCTTGTCCTAGCAATTAAAGATGAATGCATAGGACCGGCACATCACAAGAGCCAGAGGTAGTGGCTGTCACCATTATTATTTTCCGTTAATTTTCACAATAACCCACGTGTGAGGCAGGAGGTGTACCCATTTAACAGATGGGGAAACAGAGGCTCAAAAAGGTTAAGTGGCCCTCCCAAGTTCACTCCCTATCAGAGGGGGACACAATCCCAAATTTGTCTTGATTACGATGTCCCTGAGTCTCACACAGTCCCTTGCTGCCTGTGGGCTGCTTCTGTGCTGGTACACCTTGCCAGAGCATCACCGGGCAGCTGAAGCCACATTGCCTTCCAGGATGCCTACTGCAGCTCAGGTATTGAGCCAGCGAAGCCCGGCAGGAGTGAAGAACACTGCCCTGGGGGAGCGTCCCAGCCCTCCACGTGAGCGTCCTGCAGCCCAGGCATTTGTCCCTGCTGTCTCAGGTAAAACTTTGGAAACCTCAACCCCTAATTACCGCCTGGCACAGGGCACCCGGTGGTTTCCGGATGGCTTGTATTGACTCGCGCAGTCTTCATAGGACATGGGTCTGAGCTAAATTTAAGCCCCGTCACAGACAATTTCACAGTTTTCAGTGGGGGGGTAATTTGATGGTAAACCATAATTACTGATACAACTGATACCTTAATTCCCAAAACAATCTGTGGAGGTGTGTGGAATTCAAATCAGTCCAATTAGAATTCTATCTTCTCATAATAAAATACAGCATAATTGCTAATTGCCCTCCTGACTCACAATATTTTAAGGCAGAAAGTTGGTTTTGTTTTTTAATATGGCTTTTATTTTAAAGTGTTTGTTTTTAATTTGGGCCCATTGCCCAGGACAGGGAAAGAATCCAGATCTCTGTGCCTGAGGCAAGAGGCCTGGGAGAGGCCAGCTGTACAGATATAAGCACTTGAGTTGTAAAGCACTTGTGAGTTGACAAAGCATTTTGACGAGTGTTGGAGTCAGACACGAAGAAATTCAAAGTGAGACTGTAGGATTTGGGGCAAGTTATTTAACCTCCACGTGACTCAGTTTCCCGATCTGTACAGTGGGTGTAATAACTGATTTCCCTCAGTGGCTTGTTGTGAAGGTTGACAGGGTGCCTGGCAAAAAGCTGCTGTTATTGTCATAAATTCACTCATTCATTCATTCGACAAATGCCTACTGAACAGTATACGTGCCAGGCACAGTTCCGGGTGCTGGGAATATAACAGCAAAGGAAACGGGTAAAGCCCCTGCCTTTGTGGAACTTATATTCTAGCGGGGAAACATGACAATAGACAAAGGAACATGTAAAAGAATCTGACCCCTGTGAGAAGTCACATGATGTGGTCAGGGAAGACAGCTCTGAGTTTATTGACCCTAGGAGGCTGAATTTACAGAGAAGGAAACTGAGGCTCAAAAGTTCAACTTTGGGGCGGCATGCACATACCACAAATGTTTGGGAGAGATGAGGTGGGAGGAGTAATCTCCAGGACAGGGAAGGAGTGACCTCAGCGGAGAGGTGCTAGGTGCTCAGGCAGCAACTGCCATGGGCACCTGAGCCGCTGAGTCACAGCTCTCTCTACCTATAGTCTGGAAGGGTCCCCACAATCACCCGGAGGTTGCTGTGGAGGAGAAAGTGCTCAGGCAGCAGAGCCAGAGAGCCCCGGCTTCAGATCCTGGCTCTGGGTGACTTGCTGTGTGGCCTCAGACACCTGCTGCACCTCTCCCAGGCTGCATCTTCTCCCCTGTAAACTGGGAACAAGAAGATTTATGTCACAGGGTGGTTGGCGAGGGTTGTGTGGGACCACACATGTCTGGAGCATGGCACACACTGGGCAATCAGGAAGTGCCAAGTCTGCCCCCCTCCAAAAACTAAGGCCCAGAGAAGGGAAGTGACTTGCCCAAGATCACAAAGCATGACATGGCAGAGAGCAGGCGGGGTTGGGTCCAGCGTTCATCTCACCCCGACAGCCAGGACACAGCTTTCCCAGTGGCCAGGGGGAGGGGCGTGCAGGGCAGCAGGCCAGAAAGGAAGTTTCAGAGGAGGGAGGATGGGGGTTAAGCAAAGAGGTGCCCCACTCTGACGTGACCTGAGTTAGCATGAGACAGGCCGTTGAGATTTTGACTTCAGTTATTCATCTACTTTCAATGGCTGGGCATGTTGGAGACACCCCCCAGGAGCTACAGAGCGAGCTTTGGGGGAAGGGGGAGTTCGGAGGGATGGGGGAGCTGGTCTGGAAAGGAGACATATTGCTCCAGGACAACCCCCTTGTGCTGAGAAGCCCTCTGGCATTCCCAGACAGGACCTCCCCCCTCCCCATTTGACAAATCCCACTGCCCAGCTGGGATCCAAGGGGTCTCCAAGATTAAAAACCTGGTCACCTACTGGTTACGAGGCAAATGGCTCCTATTACGAGAGGGCTGTAGGGGCCTGGGAACCCAGCAAGGGGTGGGCAGACACCTGCTGACACCTTCTTGTCCAGGGGCAGGTCCATTCACTGTCCACATAGAGGTGGGGGCACAGGGGGCCCACCTGGGGTCCCTGCACCTCAACATTAATTACTGCCCAGACCACCTCGTCGATGGGAACCTGTTTTCAGGCCAAACAGAGCTTGGCCTGCTACTCGAGGTCCCCCCTTCCCATGACTGAGGCATGGGGGCAGGTGCTGGGGGAGGACTCAGACTCCTGGCAGCCCAAGGGAGAAGCAGCGAGATTTGAGATTCAGGGCTGAGGGTCTGGGCAGGCTCTTGGGGTTTAATTCACACACTTAGCCAAGGGAACCCCTGCTGTGCCCTCGGAGTCCTTCTGGACATAATTTTAGACACCTGGGCTCCCTAACGCATAACTACTGTGACAGCAGGTGTAACTGGTACATTGAATAAGCACAGCTCCTAGGATCATCAAAACACAATTTTTGTCTCCCACCTTCCCTTAAACTTTCTTCAGTGAGAGTAATTCTTCTGTTTCTGAATGAGAACTCCCGCAGGCCCATGACTTTTCTGCCCACTCTTAGGTAAAAGAGAGTCCTGAAGTCACTTTAAGTCACAAATACCATCTCAATTCAGATGCTGGAATGTCCAGTCCATGATAGTAACCGAAGCTGAGCCTGATTTAGTGACATGCTTTCCCTCTCCCCAGCTGGCAGCCTGCAGTGGGAGGGGAGGCCTGTGGGCTTCTCCTCGGTTTCCCAGCAGTGCTGTCCCCACCCTGGGCTTCACCTCCCTGGGGTAGGAGCCTGGGGAGAAGGAGGGTAAGACCAGGGCAGTCCTACCTGACCTGCAGCCCAGTAAGCAGGCTTTGGGCCTCTGGGCTGGCCTTGGTGTATGTCTAATGCCAGCTCTTTAGGCCTTGGTTAGGAGAAGTCAATAAATTTCTGGGTTTTGTGCAATAGTCCTATAGGAAGAATGGTCCCTTAGAGTAACAATGACTAAAAGAATACCGACATTTGTATTCTGACATGATCCTCACTCATTGTGCCAGCTCTGACTACAGGGCCATACATGGTTGACACTAGGAAAGCTCCCAGCCTCATCTAGATGTTCACAGCCCTATGCTCAGTCACCCATCTCACAATGACCAGAAGCTCAATGACATCCCAAGTGAGGAGAAACCCATTCCTTTTTATTTGTTTGTTTGTTTTTCAGAGACAGGGTCTCACTCTGTCACCCAGGCTAGAGTGCAGTGGCGCTATCACAGCTCACTGCAACCTTGAACTCCTGGGCTCAAGTGATCCTCCTGCCTCAGCCTCCTGAGTAGCTGGGACTACAGGTACGTGCCACCACACCCTGCTAATTTTTTTATTTTTCATTTTGTAGGGATGGGGGTGGTCTCACTATGTTGCCCAGGCTGGTCTTGAACTCCTGGCCTCAAGCAATCCTCCCACCTTGGCCTTCCAAATCGCTGGGATTACAGGTGTGAACCACCATGTCCAGCCAAGAAACCCATTTCTATCTCTGTTTAGGCAATAATCAAGAAACACAGTGCTTACAGTTACAGGACATTTTCTAAAGATGCCATCTTGAGCAGTACACATTTTACTGATGGGGAAACTGAGCCTCAGAGAGATTAACTAATGTGCATGGTGATACTCAGTAAGTGTCGAGGTTTAGACTCTAACCAAAGTCTTCTAGTCCCAACCCCAGAGCTCCCTCTGTTTCACCACTAGCCTCTCTTGTGCCTTTAAGGCCACGATCTGACTCTCTCTTTTGTTATTGGTGTGAGAGAAGAGCGAGGCAGGGAATCTTTGCTCTACAAACAAACCAAGGAGGAAGGCAGGCAGGCTAAATCCTCACCCAGGATCAGGAAAAAGCAGCCAGGGCTCAGACCCTCAGTGTGGCCAGGGAAGCAGCGGGGCAGATTTTAACTCCAGATATTTGAGAAACCACGTAAGTAAACCCTTGAGTGCTGTGATATTACTGGTAAGAGGAAGATGCAGGGAAAGCTTAAGATTTGGAATTGTTAGGAGGAGTGAAAACACTACTTGAAAGTAGAGGGGAACAACACAACGTCTGCTGGAAGGTGCCGGCTCACACTCATTCTCTCACCTACCCCAATATTAGGAGATATTCTTTTCCCCAGAGTTCAGAAGTCCCAGAATAGATCCTCATTGGCTCAGATAGGTCATGTGTCCCTCCCTAAACCAATCAAATAGCTGGAAAATTCAGAGACCTAATTGGCCAGGCCTGGGTCACATGATTTGTCTGAAGGCTACAAGATGGGGTCAGCTTCCAGTGAACTACATGGAATGTGGGTAGGTAGGAAAGGGCTGTTGCCAGAAGAAAGGGGAAGGGGAAATGGGAAATTAGATAGGAAAGGGGGCTTTGTAGGCCACATGAAGGGTTTCTACTTTATAAATTGGCAGCAGGAGCCAACGGATGCTTTTGCACATGGGGAAAGACATTATCAATGCTGGGGTTCAGGAAGGTGAATCAGGCAGCAATGAAATTGTTGCAACTTGTGACTTTTAACCATTAGGTGTCAATTAAACATATGTAGTATCTACTAATGTAAGTTTCTTGGCAATATGGCATAATGGTTAAGAGGGTAAGACCCGGTTCTGTCACTTACCAGTGACTTTGTGGAAGTTACTTAGCTTCTCTATGCCTCAGTTTCCTCATCTGCAAAATGGTTATAATAACAGTAGCTGCTCCTGGGTTTGTTGTGCAGATTAAATGAATTTACACATGTAAGGCACTTAAAGCAGGGCTATAGTCAGAGGTTTGCTTCGGTTGCCAGGAGCTGGGAGACTTAGATCCTGGGACAGTCTCTGGCTCTTGCTGCACAGACCTGACCAGGCTGGGCTGGCAGCAGTGGCCAGCCCTGAGCAGTGACCCACTTGCCTGCTGCCCTCTGAAGCCTCACTTGGCTGACAAACAGGAAGGTGGCAGGGCTGCCTGCGTGCCCCTACCGCCCCCACAGCCCTGTGTCTGGCCTGAACCCTCATCTCTACTCACGGCTGCGGTGAACTTGGATGGTTCTACTCTCACCACAAACCACAGTCCGTCACAAATTGCCATGTGGTGAGTAGCAAGCACATTTATAATCGATGAAATCAGGGGGCGAGAGCTCAATGCTGAGATGTTTAGTAAACAAAACCCTGGGCCCTTGGGTGGGGGCTGGGGGTGCTTGAGAGAAAACAAGGGGACAGAGTGAGGGGGGCTCAGGTCCCTCAGAGAGTACATGAAAGGCCCCCAGCTTTTGTTTTTATTATTAAACTTATTTTGAAAAGTTTCAATCCTACAGAAAAGTTGTAAGAATATATAAATTCCCATACATCTATCTCTTAGATTCACCTGTTCTCAACATTTGGTCACATTTGCTTTAGTTCCCTCTCTATATATGTGTATATCTCATATAATCTAATATAATAATAGCTACATTCTTTAGTATTTTCTTAGTCTTTAATTATTGTTATTAGTCTTAGTCTTCTTCCTCTTCTTCTTAGTCCTTTATTTTGCTGAACCATTTGTGAGTAAGTTGCAAAGATCATGCCCTTCCCTCCCCAAATACTTCAAGGACATTCTCTTACACACCTACAGGAGAATGAGTAACATCAGGAAATTTTATGTCGGTACAACACTCTGATCTAATATACAGTCCATTTCCAAATCTCGCTGATTGTCCAACACCATCCTTTATAGCAACTTTTTTTCCTAATGGAGCCTGACCAGCCCTTCATAGTCAGGGTCCCAGGTAATTGTCACCCGTGGTCCCCTGTCCCCACCCACTGGCCAGGATCTCACAGGCTGGTAGGAGTGATGAAGCTGTGGTCAGGTGAGAAAACAAGGCCAAGCTTGGGGTGATAAGCGGGCCAGATGTCAGAGATGGCTAAGCTCCAGGAGCCCTGAAAGCTGTTTCCAAAGGGACCCCAAGGATGAGAGTCCATGTAAGCAGGGGGAGAGGCACGGAGGTACTGGGAGCCCAAGGGAGACAAGCAGCTCCCACACTTCCTGTCACAGCAGCCAGTCCCTGGGCATAGACAGGCAGGGGCAGGAGAGCTGTTAGGAAGATGGGGAGGCGGCCACCACCCCTTCAGGCACAGGGGCTGGCAGGAGAGGGACAGCCTTGTCATCTGTATTATGCTAATTGACTAGTTTGTATTTTCATGTAACAAATGTTTATTGCACCCTTACTATATACCAAGAACTATTCTAGGTGCTGAGGATACAGACCCAATTGCCTCCCTGTGGTGTTTATGTTCTACTGGGAGATGGATGGTTTGCATTGTTGTTATGAAAATAGTCCCTCCCCTCCACAATAGGTGTGGGAGAGTGAATGTCCCCACTCCACTGCCATTAGGCTTGGCCATGAGACTTCTTTGGCCACTAGAATGTTAGCAGCGTGTCATGATCACCCTTAAACATGCTGTGAGGTTTGGCTTGGCTTCTAAGTTCCTGTCATTCTCCATGAGAAGCACATGCTCCGGGGAGCTGCTGGTCCAAGGAGAATGAGGAGTCACATGGAGCAGACCCAAACTCAAGCTGCAGCCTGGAGCTGCCCTGCCCTGGCTGACACACAGACTCGTGAATAAGGAAAATCCATGCTTGTCATTGGGAGCCTCTAAGTACTGGGGTGCTTTGTTACACGGCACCATTTCAGCAGTAGCTGACTGAGATGGGCGGAGACAGAACATAAACAAGCCAACAAATACACGTGTGGTGTCAGGTGGCGATAAGAAGACGACAAAGAAAGCAGAAGGGGAAGGGCAGTGAGTGCTGCTGTAGATAGGGCTGCAGGGCAGGGCCCCGCTGAGGGAGCAGAGATCTGAAGGAAGTAGGGGTGAGTCATGTGGTTATCTAGGGCAGGAATTTCTGGCAGAGGAAACAGCAAGTGCAAAGGTCCCAAGACTGGGCGAGCCTGTGTGGCTGGAGCAGAAGGAGCCAGCAGGGGTGGGGGGGGGAGGTGACAGGAGATGGCTCAGAGAGGGGGCTGGGGCCTGATCCTGTGGGAAGGATGCAGACTTTCAGTACATCATCCAGGATAACTTGTTCCTGGCTGTCTGATGAAAGAGCCAGAGAACACGCGGACGGTCACTGGCTGAGCTCCTTGGTTTGGGATCTGTACCGACAGTACCAGTGTCGGCCATGTGCAAGCCAGTGTCGCAGGGGCCTTTGCTCAGCCCTCATTCTGCTTTTGCTTGAGGTTCTCCTTTCCCTTGTCGCCTCCCTATCTGGGCTCTCCCCCCCCCCCCCGACACCCCCAGCTCCCTCGTTCCCTCTCCGCTCCTCCTCCTACCCCCTGGCCCTTCCCCGGCCCTCAGCCCCTCAGCTCTCAAGGTGGGGACCACTCCCAGCTCTCCAGCCCCATCCTGGAGCCCTGAGCATCCTGTCACTACCTCCCTGCTTGGGCCTGTCCCCTGGGGTGGCCTGTGGCCCTCTCACACTGGGCATGGCTTAAACTGAACCCATCACCAGGGCAGGGGGGCTCTCAGGAGACTGTCTGAAACCCCAGGAGCTTCATAGAACTCCCTGGCAGTCCAATCAAGTTCACAAGTCAGCACTGGCTGGGCCACTGGCTCCATTTTCCTAAAATACTGATGTCAACATGTCACTTCTCAGCCCCCGTCTTGCATGGCTGCTCTTCACTATGGGATGGAGGAACCCTCCTCAGCGTGGCACTTCTGCCGGGGGTCTCAGCCTTTGCACCAGCTCCTCCCTCCAGCCAAGCTCCCCCCGCCTCAAGCACACTTTGCTTCTAGGTCTCTCCTCAAGCAAAGTGGGTATTTGCTGAAGACCTACTGTGTGCAAAGCACTGTCCAGGGTGCTGGGGTGCAGGGGGCATCCAGTGGGCTTACAGCCCATAGCACCCACCCGAGCGCCTCTGCCGCCTCTCCCTGCACCTCTCCTTCCTCCCCTGCCCTCAAGGCCAGGCCACCCAAGGCCTCAGTGACCAGTGCCTCCCCTGCTCCTTGGTCATTTGGCACTTAAGCATACCTTGCCTTGTGTCTGATTGTGCTTTCAAACAAAGATTTCCTTTTTTACTTATAGAAGTAATACACACTGATTGTGAAAAACATGGAGCATACAGAAAAGAAAGAAGCAAAAGGAATTACATAATCTGAGAACAGAGAGAAGCTTCCCTTAAGAGGGGTCCGCAGCTGCTCGCTTTCCATACGCCCTCCTCGCAGAGGAGGCAGCCTTGATCCCCCAGTGCCAAAATTGACAGAATCAAAGCCTTTTCTGGAAGCAGGCAGAGTTTCCAGGGGTGAGGAATAGAGAAGAGAGAACTTAAGAGAATTGAGTCCTTAATGGAAAGTGGGGGCGTGGGGACACAGCGGGAGGCCCAGAGTCTGAGAAACCCAGGAGATCAGTTAAAACCAAGGCTGCAGGTCTGGGAGAGGAGCCAGGAGGCCCCGGCTCTTTCTCCACTTGCTGACTGTGTCTGTGTGACCTTGAGTGAGTCCCTCGGCCCCTCTGAGGCGCACTATTTTCCCGAGTGAATGGGCATCACCACATTTCACCTCCTTACCACATTGTGGGGACCTTCAAATGCCATAAAGCCCTTTGTAAATGGTGATATCCAGCACAAATGGGAGGGTGTGCTGCTCTCCCTGTGTGAGTCCCTTGCCTGGGTCCTAGATTCCTCTTGGGGGCAAGGACCACACTTATTCACATTTCTTCCCTGCGTGCCCCAGTGCCCAGCACTGAGCAGGTGGGAATACAGACACATTTATCATGCACCTGCTGCATACTAGACACTCTGCTGGGGTCCCTGACCGGAAGGAACTTTGGAGCTTAGATCCACCCTTTACACAGATGGGGATAATCAAGGCTCACAAAGTGACTTGACACCCCCAGGCAGTGACAGAGCCAGGATGCAGACCCTGAGGAATGAGTGAGTGAAGGAATAAACGGAGCAAAATGGGGCCCCAGTCAGCACGATCAAGAGCTGATCTATGGTGAGCCTTAACTTTGACTGTGCTCAGTGGCCCGGCAGCACCACTGTCTCTCATGGCTTCTTAGGCATCTCCAAGGAGCACAGAGGCAACCTCCTGACATGTGGGGCCTGGGAGCAGACCCCAGGGCCCAGGCAAGGGATGTGCTGCTGGGCCTTGTCATGAGCTGCCGGCTTTGCCACCCTGCTCCGAGGGCCGGGCCTCTTCCCAGGGATCAGGACGCCACTCCCAGGCCCTCTGGCCCCATGTCTTACCAGGCTGCTCTGGGATGGCAGCGGCCCAGCACCACTATAAATAGCATCTCTCCTGCGCCCCAGACGGCCAGTTGGCAAACACTGTAATTTGCTGAAAAGTTTGGAATGTGTCTAAAAATGAAGAAGGCAAAGGAGACCAGCCTTGAGGGGGTGTGACCAGCATGTCCACTTCAGAGGGGGCTGAGCCTCTCTCCTGCTCCACGCCAACTTCTTTACAAGGGCACGGAAGGCAAAGAGCGGGGAGAGGGGACAAACGTGAGTCTAGGAAGTAAATATTATCATTTCCACCAACAGCCACAGCGCTATGTCCTGTATTGGCCTCACCTCTGACCTTCCTGTCCCAACCAAAGGAGGAAAGGGGCTGCCACTGCTTAACCCTTTTTTGGGCTGTGCTAGCTAAATGGAAGAGGATTTGGTGAGCACGTAAGGATTATGAGAGCCAGAAGGAAACCCCCAAAAGAATTTCATCCAACTCCCCCAGTTTGCAAATGAGGAAGAGATTTGACAAAGGCCAAACTGCAAGTTGAAGCAGAACCAAATTTCGGCTGAGGTCCCTGGGCTCCTAGTTTGGAGCCCAGGCCCCCTTTGAGGGCCAGCTCCCTTAGGGAAAGGGGCAGGGTCCTATGGCTCTCCAGTTATGCTGAGGGTTGACGCCTGACAAGTCACTGTGCCTTTCTGATGTCCTGGTCTGATTCTCACTCCGCTCCAGCAAGGCACAGCTGTTGTCATCCTCGTCTTATAGATGAACAGACTGAGCCTCAGGGCAGAAACTCATCCTCACCCACAAAGCCAGAGAAAGGCTTGAGTAGAACTTACCACTCTGTCCCCAAGCCAGGATCAGGGCTTTTCCCACCTTCAGGCAGAACTCACTGTCTCAAAAGCCACCTTTTATTGTTCTTTGTCCTATCTTCTGGGGTTTTGATTTTCCCCTGTAGGAAAAAATCATTGAAAACAGCATTAGACTGCGTGTCAGGAATTCTGAGATGGGGCCTCAGATCCAGCACCATCTCACTATGTGACCTTGGGCAAGTCACTTCCCTTCACTGAGCCTCAGTTTACCCATGTGTAAAACTATAATAACAAAAGCTTCCATTTGTGACACACAGCCACGTGCTTTACACACATTTGTTCCCTTGGTGCTCATAACCACCATACAAACAAGACGTATTCCCATTCTATTTTACACATGAAGAAACTGAGGCAGAGTTGGGTAACCTGTCCAAGATCACGCCATTTTTTAAAAAGTTTGAAACCCACGGTACCAGATACTCTGAGGTCCCTTTCAGCCCTGATAATTCTGCCTTGTGTGGTTCCAAACACAACAGTAAGTGGTAACGGCTCAGTTGGTAGTTCCCAGCCCCTGGCTGCTAAAAGGCTTCGTTTGAGGGCAGGGGGAAACAGGGAGTGGGAAAAGTTCACATCTGCGCGAGGAGAAAGACCATCTCTCTCTGCAGAAGGAACCTGCCTCCGCGGGGCCCCTTGGTGAGAATTGTGGCTGAAAAGCGACATCTCGTGACCAGTTCTAGAACTGCACCCCCAACAGAGCCTGGGACCTAATTTCCAGGGAGGATGATGAGGAATAAGGGGAATATGTTGTTATGAACTTGGATGCTCATCTAAATTATTTGTAAAGTTTTAAAAACACAACAGTGCCAGGACCTCATGCCTAAAGAACCATGATCTCAAGGGGCGGGGGGAGATCTGTGTTTTTTAGGCTCAGGCGATTCTGTTGCAGCTAGCTGAGAGCCCCAAATATGGATGGCTTTTAAGGGGGTGATAGGGTGTTGGTCAGAAGAACTTCTCAGTTGCAGCACCCCCACCTGGTGTTGCACTTCTGTCTGAGCTGCTGGAGCTTTCTAGGCAGCTGACAACTAAATCCACTAGGCATCACTTACAGAAGAAAATCTAGCTGCATCTTTGATTTGGGCTTTTTAAAGAAATAAAATGGCAGCTAGTGAAAAATGTGTGTCTGGAAATAGAATCAGTTATTTTAGAGAAGTGTCAGTGAAGTTCAGTCCACGGGAACATGAGTAATGATGAACCATAACTAATGAATGCAGCATGTAGAGGCAGAGGCTCCTACACCCACTGCCCCAGAACCTCTTACACAGGGGCATGGGAATATACATTTGTAATAAACTCCTGGGTGATTCTTACACTTGGGCAAATTTGGGAAATCTGGCTTTAGTAGACTTTGGAGTTAAATCCAGGCTCTGCTACTTACGGACTAGGTGATCTTAGGCAAGTTACTTAACCTCTCTGTGCCTCGGTTTCCCTGCCTGTTAAGAACCTGCCCGGCACCACTGCTGGCATCCAGTAGGACTCAATTAGTGGCAGCTCCCCTTTCCCCTTCTCTAGCTCTGACAATTTATGAGTTTCACCTTCATCCTCCATACAAGGCCTGTCTCCCGGTGCTGTCATTTCTCTGATTCATCTTTTCTCTCAGCCCCCACTGGTCCTCAGTGGGTCTGTTTGTCACCCACTGGCCTTTTAATGGGCTTCCCTAACTCTTGGCCCCACACCTCAGTGAGTCCTTCAAACAATAGCAACAACAGAACCTTCCCTGAGGTTTATAGTTTTCAAAGCACTTTTCATGGACATCACCTTACTCGTTCTCCCCCCACCACCCTGAAGCATCAGCATTATGATCTCCCCGAAATGAATGAGCCCAAGTCTGAGGCTCGGGGTGACTATGACCATCCCAAGTCCCAAAGTAAGTAAACGGGAACATCTCTGCCTCCCAGCCCCGTGACCTGCTGCTTCCCGGTTCCTCCCACAGCCCCTAGGCGGAGTCTTACCCTGCCCTTCCCCTGCACAGGAAGCGGCTCTGGCTCCCCATGGATCAAGTCCAAGTCCCTGGACCTGGTTGCAAGGCCCACACAGCTTGGAATCACTGCCCCCTCCCAGCCTTTGCACCCGGCCCAGCTGGGCTCTCTCCACCTGCCTTATCCTCCCTGCCTCCCCGCTGGGGTTCAAGTGGTTCCCCTGCAGAGCACTGCCTAGGGAGGGTAGATGACATGGGCAGGAATGGAGGCACGCCTCTGCCTGGGCGGTTCATGGCACCCTCCAACCCCACACCTGGTCTCCTCCTCCAGGAAGCTTCCCTGCCGCTGGGTGAGTATCCAGTGCTCAGCCAGACGGTCACAGCCTCCACTGCTCCTCTCCTGCCACCCCACCCCACCCAAACACCTGCCATTTGCCCCTTTCTGCCCAGCACCTTAATCTTTTTGAGTTATTTGTATTTGTCCTGTTTGTCGAATGAGGGTGGGGTGGGGGTGGGTAAGAGTGCCACAGTCCCTCCACACTGGAGCCTACTGTGAGCCTATAGACAAAACGGGGGTGACCGACAGGGTCCCTCCCTCCTGCTACCATAGGTGCCAGGGGCAGCGGCAGAAACCACGACTGGCTATTGTGATCTCTAGGGGCACTTGTCACTACAAAGTAACATGGGGTAGGTTTCTGGGCTCTTCCCTGTGACCACTGGTCTCCCTGGACAAACTGTAAATACCTGGAACAGGCCCACAGCATGCCCCTTTTGGGTCCTCAGTATTAGGCACCCAGGGCTGTGATGGGATGGGATGCGGGTGGGGGTAGGAGTGGTGACTGGCTCTATTGTGCTCTGATGCTGCAGGCACAAGCTAGATGTCATTCAGGAGCCCAGAATTTTCATTTCTTGGGAGGCAGCTGGCTGTGGTGGCATCAGAAGCCTCAGGTTTGCACCTCCATCTGCCACGCGTGAGCTCTGCACCTCTGAGCAAGTGGCCTCGGACGCTG
Organism: Daubentonia madagascariensis; assembly: GCA_023783475.1. Lineage (NCBI taxonomy): Eukaryota > Metazoa > Chordata > Mammalia > Primates > Daubentoniidae > Daubentonia > Daubentonia madagascariensis. Next base: position 19,382,476 of record JAKFHU010000487.1, read on the forward strand.
CAGTGTGGGGGTGAAGTAATCAGAGCCACTTTAGGGTCAGGAAGGCCAGCTGGGGGGAGAGGCTGGGATGGGGGAGAGGCCTGGAGCACTGGACACGCCACACGCCAGGTGCCCTGCTCATGCCTTCCTCTCACAGCATGGGGCAGATTTTTACCCACATCTTGCAGGTGAGAAGGTGGAGACTGGACAGACTGTTGCTGTAATTCACATGAGGCTCTGTCTGCCTTTAATGCCTGAACTTGGCCCTGAGGCCAGTGGTTCTTAGCCCTGGCAGCACAGTAGAATCCAGGGGACCCTTGAAACACCCCAAGCCCCAGGCTGCATCCAGACCAGTTGAATCAGACCCTCAGTGGCGGGGGACCCAGGCAGCAGTATTTTTAAGGCCCGCAAGTGATTATGGTGTGCAGTGAAGGGGGAGGATGGAGACTAATGGCTCAGACAGCACTTTGCAAACCGCCAAGTTATGCAAAGGTCCCTTTGTGTCATCGTGTAGCTCCCTATCCATCCTGAGCCTCTGTCCTCATCTGTAAAATGGGAATAGTTACAGTTCCCTGATTCGACGCGTTAAAGTACTTCCTTAATTAACATTGCAACTTGCCTGCCCTGAACTCCTGGTTCCCTTTACTCTGTTTTTTGATTTTTTGATTTTGGGGGGGGTTTGGCCATAGCCCTCATCATTTATGAACATACTGTATGTTTTACTTTTGTATGATTTTCATGCTTTATTGTTTGACACTCCCCTCCCTCCACTCTAATATCATCTGCACGAGGGCCAAGATCTTCATCTTTGCTTCATTTTTGTTCTTTCTTGTATCCTAAGCACCAAGCAACACAGTGTTTGGCACATAGTAAGTGCTCAATAAATAGTTGTTGAATAAATGAAGGTGCCTGGTGTCATCTAATAAATGTTACGGGTATTGCTGCTGCTGCTGGGGTTGTGGTCTGCAGCCTGCTAGCCTGAACTGCTCACCTCACAAGCTGCTTGCAGACCTAGCTAAGCCCTCCCAGAATCAAGCTGGTTGTTCCTTTCCACAAGAAACACACCTCTGTCCCTGATTCTCGGGGTCTCCCCATCCCACCAACTCCTTGGACACACAGTACCCAGGCACCAGCAGGGAGACGTGGCAAAGTTTCAAGATTTCATTTGTAATTCTTTTCAGATGAAATGTCAGAAATATTAGAAAGGCAGACTCATAAATCTGATCCTAATATAGCATAGAGCTTATTAATGAAGAATAAATCACCGAGGGAAACCTCCCCGGAGTGCTTCTCCGGGGCCTGTGGGGAAGATGGCATATTTATGTGCAAGCATATCGGGTCTTTTACTTTCTCAGATATATGGCCAAGGCAGGTTTGTCAGGGCAGTAGCCTTAACATCAACCAATTATATTTTTTTCTAGTAAAATTTAATCTATTCTATAGAAATCTCCTAAGCATTTATTGAATTAGGATCACATCCAAATGTAGAAGATTAAACACACACGCAGTGCACACCTTGGTGGGACTTTGGGAGTCCCTGAAGTGGAATAACTACATCCCCCCCTCCAAGATACTCTCCCAACTGAAAGACTCAGCATGAAGGAGCCAGAGGGGCCGGTCTCATTACACAGGTGGGGAAACCAAGGCCCAGAGAGAGGATGCGCCTCACTCAAGGTCACCCAGGTTGCTAAGGCTGATATGAGACAAGAACCCCAGGTCCTTATTCCTACCCTCAAAATACGTGCACATCCTAATCCCCTTATCATCCTAATGTGAATATGTTACCTTATGTGGCAAAAGGGACCTTCCAAATATGATGAAATTAAGGATATTGAGATAGAGAGATTATCCAACTATCCAGATGGGTCCAATATAATCAAAAGGGTCCTTGTGAGGGACAGAGGGAGGCAGGAGAGCCAAGGCATGTGGCAGCTCTAGAAGCTGGAAGAGGCACAGCCTGCCGATACCTTCCTTTTAGAATTACTTACCTTCAGAACTATAAGGTATTAAATTTGTGTTATTTTAAGCTACTCAGTTTGTGGTAATTTGTTATAGCAGCAACAGGAAACTAACACAGTGTTGGAAAGAGAAGCTTTGTCACAGGAAAGAGAAGCTTGGCTTCTGTCTGTACTCAGTACTGGAGAGGGACCCACCCTGAAGTCACCCCCAGATCACCTCTGGTACCAGGCAGCTCCTGTCCAGCAGCCACAAGGCCATCACCCCTGCCTGCTCTTCTCTCGTGTGTGACTCTCCCGCCCTTTTGTGCAGGGCTGCAATCTCCCGTTTTCTTGGTCCCTCAGACCCCTGCTGCCTTTGCACAGCCTGAGCCACCTCTGTCTGGGGAGAGGAAGCCACTGCCCCCAAGGATTTCCCTACTCCCTGGCCTCTGCCCATCCCCTCCTCTCGAAGACTGAGAAGCTAAAGAAACAGCAACCTGCATCCAGGCTTTCCCCTATAGCCTGTCCTTGATCCTCGGCCACCATCTCCTGTCCCCTCCCCTCCCATAGCCTCGGGAGCCAGAGAGCACAGGTCTCCCCTTTTCATCTCCGCTGTGGGACCTGCTCCCATCTGGTGATTCCTCTCCCCATTCCTGGGCACTCAGGGACAGAGCTGTGGCTCAGAGAGCTCTCAGGGGAGCACCTGACCCAGATGGAGAGGAGAGAGGAGGTAGGTGTGGAAAGAGGCCCCCGTGGCTGTGGTGCAGATGTGCTTAAAGTCTGGCCAGCAGCCTGCCTAGCCTGGCTGGCGGCTTATCACAAGTGCATATTCCCGGACACCTGCTCACCCATAAACACTCCCTTGCCAAAGCAGAATCTCCAAAGGTGGGCCCAGGAATCTGCAGTTCAACACGCTCCCTCGAGGTGTCTTACTGTACAAGACTTAGGAAGTGGAAGGGGCCTGGGCCTTGAAGTCAGACAACACAGGGTTGAACTCCTGGCTTTCCCACCTCTTAGCTATGGGAAGGTTATTGAACCTCTCTGAGCCCCAGCATTCTTGTCCATAAAGTTGGGGGCTCTGATCTGCACATGACCAGAATTATAAGAATTAATATAAACACATAAAGCACAGAGGCAGATGCTGTGGGTGCTCTGCCCACATCTCTCAGGGCCCCATCCCCTTGGAGCCCCATGGGCCTAACTTCTGACTGCCTGAGGGCCCCTGGAAGTACCAGAGAATTAATGCCCCCACCCCCAGCTAGCAGCCTCAACCAAGGATGGAATGGAGTCAGTATATAAATTCCCCAGCTCCCTCCTCCTTCAGCTGGGATAACTCTGAGATGTGGGTTCGAGGATGGCTCCTTGAGTTTCCCAGCAAGACTAAGCTCCTGTGCTCTGCAGGGGTAACTTGCCTAATGACACACCCTTTGTCAGCTGCTGTCCCTTCTCTGTCTTACTTCCCCACCCTCCTGCTGGAGTTTACTGTGAGCACCCCTTAGATAAATGACTTGCCCTTGAATGCTCGTCTCAGGGCAGCTTCTGGGGGACCCCGGGCTAAGACAAGCCCTAATGCGCAGGGCCTGGCAACCAGGAAGTGAGTCCTTTGTCCCCTCCTTCTCTTTGGCTCTCAGTGTGGAGGACAGGTTGGCACAGACCAGGCGAAGCCACTGCAGGGCCATAGGTAGTACTGTGGCTTGGAGGGGTTTGTGTGCAGACACTGCTGTCCAGGGATCAGCAAGGCTGGTGCCCCACCCAATTGGAAGGACACCATCGAAGTCCCAGGGAGGCCAACTCACCCTTCCCTTGTCTAGATTTCCAGCATCTGCTGGTCAGGGAGCACAGCTACATCCCCACCTACAAGAATCCCACCCCCAGCCCCCCACCCCCGTTTCCCACATCCCTCAGTCTGAAATCGCCCCGGTACTGCTTTCTCTACCCTCACCTCCGTTTTCCAGTTCCTCAAACACGAAACAAACAGCCACCCCCACTCCTCGGAGACACTTGCCCCCAAATCTTGAAACCACCAGGCCAAGCCCCAGCTGCCTGGGCCCCCGGCCACATGAATTCCAGCCCCCAGGGGCATTGAAGTCACCTCCCAGAGAAATCCTATGATTTCATCTTCTATTTAATCTTTATTTCTCCTCATACTTTTTAGAACTTCAAATAATTTCTCGTTTGTAGTAACTAGGAAGCCATAAATCGCCCCTTTATGTCTAAGGAAAATCAATTGTTATTTGACATTTTACCTTAATATTCCCGACTTCCTTCAACTGTAATAAAGCTTCCATCTGCCTTTTATTTTACAGGCAATTAGTAAGTCACCTTTTTAAAATTTCTGCACATTTTCTATCAAATGAATGCTAGGATGGAAAGAGGAGAGCTGTTTTATGGGATTGAACTCACTGAGTAGAAGGGATTTATCTGTAGCCTTCGAGGTACCAACACTCATTAATGGGTTTTATTGATTCGAGGGCTTTTTAACCCTTAGCAATAACACAGGTGTCACCTGCCTGCGGCAGCTGGGAGGGCCAGGGAGAAGTCCGCACGTTTCTGAGCTGTAGGCCCAAGCTAGAAAAGCAAAGAGGGCTAACCCTTTGAAATTGATCACTTCTGGCCCAACCACACCCTCAGAGGTCGATCACAGCCCAGACACCCTCTTTTTTCCTGGGGAGAAAGTTTGAGCTTTTTGGGTTTTTCCTTAATTACCCAGGGGAATGTGATACTTTTGGCCCCCCTTCCCACCAAGGGATCATAAGAAAGAGGCCTGTTGTTGGGGTCTGACAACCTGGGCTTGGTCTGCCTCTATTAGCCCTGGGGTCTTGGGCAGGTCATTGAAGGGACCTCTGAGACTCAGTTTCCTAAGATGTGAAGTAGGGAGTAGCCCCCTGACCACCTCACAGGGCTGCCAGAGTCTGCCCACCAGACCATGTTAGTGAGAAATTCTTGGAAGACCAATAGGGCATGAGAAACCACGTAAGGAACCAGCAAGAACTCTGGTCACAAATGGAAACCTCAGTCCACAAACTCCATAATGAAAGTTTCCTTGCTTTTCTAGAATTTATCTAAATCTGTTCTGTACCTTCATTGCCCAGGGCTGGTGGAACTTTGGTCCCAGCCTTTCCCCAGCAGTTTCTCCAGAACCCCCAGCAGCCCTCTCTCCAGCCCTTCTTGGAAGGCCACCGTCTGACATCCAGAGCCCAGGAGGCCTTTCTTGGTCCAACGGGGCTGGAAGCCTTAGAGCTGTCAGCCAGAGGTCAGAGCCCAGTAGCTGAGGACTAGGTCCAGGGAGAACAGGAATAAGACAGCAAGAGCCTCACCCTAGATACACAATGAGGCAAGAATGTTAATGGTAGAACCAAGGCGGCAGGTGTATGTAAAAGTCTTTCAACATTGCCATATGCTTAAAATTTTTCATTAAAGTGTTGGAAGGAAAAAAAAGGTTCAGTCTGAGTCAAATCCCCCAGGTGGGGTGCCTGCCTGTGATGGGAGAAGGGAACTGATGTCAGCGGAGGAGGACAGCAAGGGGGCTTCTGAATCCAGAAAAATCTGCTATGGGACTTGCTGCATTATTTGCAGGCCTAGTGTAAAATGAAAATTCTGGGTCCCTTCTTCATAAATTATTAAAAATCTCAAGATGCAGAGCATTAAACCAAGTGCCCTTTAAGCTTGGAGCTCTGGGTACCTGCACAGATCACCCAGCCATGCAGCCAGCTGTGTCTGCTTGGAGGAGAGGTCAATTTTGACCAACCCCTTCCAACCCATTTCTCCATTTCTGATCTTAGAAGAACAGTACTCTGAACCTAGCATCCGATGCAAGTGGTAGGTTGGGACATTTTCTAATAATAGTAAGAGTTATTGCTCATGTGGCCTTTGCCATGTGCCAGACACTGACATAGTACCTGATATGTAATAACTCATTTAATCCTCTCAATAACCCTATGAAATAGGACTCTTATTCCTCCCATTTCGCAGATAAAGAATATGAGGCATGGAGAGAATAAGTAACTTGCCTGAGGTCTCAAAGCTGGTAAGTGGTAGGGACAAGCTTTAGTGCCAGCTACCAGGTAGTCTGGCTCCAGAGTTGTGCCTTTAACTGCTCCACTCTGCTGCCTGTCTAAAAAGATAGTCTAAACGCTGGATGGTGTCAGCCTTCTGGCTGGAATGCTTGTCCCAGGAGGGAGCCTTGTTGGCAGGTCTAGCTCAGTGCTTCCTAAGGACAATGTCACCACACACACCATCTTGAAGTATGTCACAGGTATCATACCACTAGTTTTAAAGAACCAAAGTCTGTGAATAATTAAACTTTTTTTTTTTTTGAGACAAAGTCTCACTCTGTCACCCAGGCTAGAGTGCAGTGGCGTCATGATAGCTCACTGCAACCTCCAACTCCTGAGCTCAAGCGATCCTCCTGCCTTGGCCTCCCAGAGTGCTAGGATTACAGGCGTGAGCCACCGCGCCCAGCCAAACTTTTTAAAAATGAGGGCAGTTTCGAGCAGTGCCACTCTCACTCATTTGGATCACGCCTGACTGCAGGAGAAAGGGCTACAGGAACAGCCAGCACCAGAGACGTCTCCTGCAGGAGACACACAGGCTCTTGGGAGAGTGGGATGCCGGTGAGGCAGGGAAGGAGAAGCAAGAGCCGTGCCTCTAACCTCATTAATATGGGATGGAATGATATTGAATTTATGAAAACACAATGCTTTTTTTTTCATGGGCTCCCTCTCTCATCACAACTGCCCCAGGACACCATGCACCACCTTGTGGCCACCAGTGGAATTGCAGGTATAGTGACCAAGAGGACCGTGCAGTCTTTCTCCTATTTGCTGGAGGAGGAGAGAAGCGATACCCTCAGCTCCAAGAATCCCATCTCCCCTAACCCCATATCCCTCACTCTGAAGCTCCTATGCACCACCTTCTCCACCCCTGTCTCCCTCTCCTAGATCCTCAAACACAAAACCAACAGCCATTTCCCACTTTTATGTGCAGTCATAGTAGGAGGCAGGAGATCAGATGTGCTTGGGGGAGTTAGGAGGACCCCTGGGGAGGAGCCCCTTGAGGATGGGTAGGAATTGGCCAGGGAGACAACAGGGGAAGGACGTCCCAGGAAGAGGGGACAGAATTTGAGCCAAGTCTTATAGGAAAAGAGCACCAGGATGTGCTCTCATTATTAGTTCATTTTACCCTCACACACAACCTTGCCAGGGAGATATTATTGCTCATATTTTAAGGTGAAGAAGTGAAGGTTCAGGAAAATGAACCTATCTGCCCAAAGTGATGAAAGAGGCACTGGCAGGGCCAGCTTTTCTGATAGGACTTGTGGAGGATTTGAGCTGGTAGAGATCAGGAGAAATTCTAGATCACCAGGGAAAACAATAAACGTACAAGGTGGCTTTCAAGTGCCCTAATAGCCCTTGGCACTGAAGCCTACCTGGTCCTCAGAGCACAGCCAGAAGGTCTGAAGGCCCTTCCCACTGAGGTAGCTGCCACTGGCTGGGCTGCACTCCACACAGGCCAGAGGGCCGGAAAGATGGAGATTTACGACGGCCGTGGCCTTCATGACTTAATGGTCAGGAGTTGAGCTATTTCATCCCATCAGACAGTTTTACCTAGAAATAGCCACAAACCTTCATTCCAGGATGGCTTTTAGTCATGAGGGGGTGACCCGCATATCTCCTAAATCATCTTAATACTCAGGGCAGCAGGCGTCCTTCCCTCTGCAGCATCTTTTGCCACCTGCCAGCCGTTGTTTTCTCTGAAGGAAAGTCTCTCTTGGACCAGCAATGCTAAGGAATGCAGAGGAGAGTCAGGAAGGCTAGTCTGGTATGTGGCCCGACTTGGGACCATCTGCCCACCCAGACAGAGCTAGAGGCAAGCTGCCAAGGAGCTGCAGATAGGCTCAGTCTCTCCCTCTCCCTCCCTCTCCCTCCTCCCACTCTGTCAGCCCCTCACCCCGCTAGCTGTCCCTCCTCACCCTCCAGGACACCCCTGGGGTAGGACTGCTTGCTGAGCAGTTCAGATGAAGGCAGGACTCCTTTCTCCCCGGGGACTCAGTCCTTGAATAAGACCCTCCGGAGAACCAATGTGTGTGTGTGGGGGGGGTGTCAGCAGCCCCTGTTTCCCCTGAGCCCTTCTCCCAAGTGCAAGTGTGGGAACTTCCCCCCCCCACCTTCCTGTGTGTCTAGGGGCTTCCTTTAGGGCTCTAGGGGTTCTGAGATGTCATAGGTAGGTAATATATGGAGACAGAGTGGAATGTCCCATCCTGGGGCAGACTGGCTGATCCAGTGGCAGGACCCTGGGCACAGGCCATGGGATAGCCTCAGTTGTGGCCTCTGGCTGCTGACAACTCTGGCAAACAGTGTCTTTGCTAATCCTTCTCACTCTCCATTCACCAGCCCTTCCTGACACAGGGAGGGGCCCCGCAGACCCCTTCCCCAGATCTGATCCCTAAGTCTGGGACCCCTTGCTCACTGCTCACCTTGTTCCACCCCACACCGTCTTGACCCTCCACAGAAAAATCTCCTTTCACTTTCCTTTCATGATATGTCTTGATGGCCTGTTAAAAGCCAAATCCAAATAATTAGTAGTAGAAGTTAATTGCCCTTCTCTAAAAGCCAGGGGGCTAGTCCTCAAACCCTCCCCGGGACGTGAGATACTTTTGTATCCTACCAGGTTGGAGTCATACCTTCCCCTCACCCTCAACCCCCAGCATAAGCAATCAATAAAAGAATTTCTAATGCAGTAAGTAAAAGGAAGAAAACTAATAAAACAGAGGCTGTCTGCTGACTGTCCCCAGAGGGCCCACCACCTCGGGCTATATTAATAACACACCAGCTGCCTTGCAACAAGATTCGGTTATCATTTGCCTTTATAAGGCACCTTCTCAGACCTCATCTGAGAGCCACCGTTTGAGATGGGTGTTATTAAAAATAGCTACCATTAAAAATACCTACTGGCCTGCACAGGGGCTCACTCACACCCGTAATCCCAGCACCTTGAGAGGCTGAGGCGGGAGGATCGCTTGAGCCCAGGGGTTCGTGACCAGCCTGCGCAACATGGCGAGACCCGTCTCCACAAAAAATTTTTTAAAATACCTGCCGTGTGCTGGGTACTTTCCATATATCCTGTGTAATCCTCACGCCGACCCTGAAAGGTAGGTGCTATTATTCCCACTTCACAGGTAGGGCTCTGAGGTTAATTAGCTTTCCAAAGGTCATGCACCTAAAAAGTGACAAGGCGGGGCTACGAGTCCAGGTGAGTCCTCACTCCGGGGCGACCCGAGGGAGCTTCGGGCTGGTTTCTGGGGTGTTTGTCCTCAGCGGGGCTGTCGCTCGGGGCTCGGCCAGCAGAAGGCGCCAGCGCCCCGCCGAGGCCGCGGGCAGCCCGAGGGGCGGGCTGGGGCTCTGCGCCCGAGACCTGCGGGAGCGCGGCGGTGCCGCCCGGGGAGCCGGCCCGGCGCACTCGGCTTGGAGACTGCAGCGCCCGGGCTTGCAGCGCCCAGAGCCTGGACCACTGGGACCCGCGGCTCTTCTCTAGGAGGCTGCCCTGGAGCCAAGATCTGGGGGCAGATGGGGCCAAACACTGCCTGGGCCTTTCTCTTGCACTGGGAGTGATCTGGACAGTGGCCGCCCCCACCCCCTGGGTGTGCTAAAGCTAGCTGTGAGAAACGGTGACTCTCCCAGTCTCTGCTGCCTGGGTTCTGGTCCCATTCGGCCATGGGAAGTCAGAGGCTTTCTCTGTGCCTCTGTTTGCCCATCTGTGAAATCGCAAGATGAGTGCGCCCCAGGCTCCAGTCCACGGGGGAGGGGGACCTAAGGGGCACATCTAGAAGGCTGCCCAGAGTAACCAACGTACCAAGAGTTGACCCCCCTGCAGGCACTGGTGATCTCCGGTTGATCCAAAACTAAGAAACATCCCTAAGTATCAATACGGGAAAATAAAGGGAAGCAATTGCACACAGCTTCTTTGGTAAATAAGAATATCAAATCACCAGTCCGTGGGAGCTGGGGCTTGGGGTTGGTGGTGAAGCAGAAATGGGGACACCGGCTTGTGGGGCCTCCCTTCCCTCCCCACTCCCCAAGCCCTGCCAGTCCTCCCTCCTCAGCTTTCTTCTCTCCTCCCTAAAGAGAAATGGTCATGAATTTCCTCAGCCTGAAAGGCTCTGTGTCCTCCCACATGCCAGTCGTCAAACCTAGTTACCAGAAACGGCTTTGTTCTACGAGGAACAAAACGGGGCTCAAGGGCGAGGTCCCACAGGGCTGGGCCCCCAAGACACCCTCCTCTGGAGCAGCGAGAGCCCTCATGACAGTGGTTGTTAGCAGCCTTCCCTGGTTGAGGAAGGATTCACAGTGCAAACCTTCTCCAATGCAGGGACAGATGACCAAGCCTGGAAGAGACCACCCGCAAGGACAGCGGTGGAAGCTGGAGGGACTTTGTTAGGCGTGGGACCCAGAAGCAGTTGCTACAGTGCCCTCCTTTGGCAGAGGAAAGATGCGAATCCCCAGATCACACCAAGTGCCCCCACCAGACCCTGGAATAGCCTCTGCATGGACTGCCAGGGCCTCTGGTGGGAGTCTCACGGGGCATCTGGCTCACCCCAGGGAAGCGGCAGCAACAGGACCGTTGTGACCTTTCACCTTGACCTTTCACTGGAGCCTGACCCCTCTGAGGTGGGAGTAAGCTCGGTAGCACAAGGGTGGGGGTCCCTGTCCAAGTAGGAGGGGTTTTGAGACAAGGGACGTGAGAGAGCACTGCAGAGAATGTTCATCACCCCCCCCCCCCGGTACTTGCAAAGCCCACTTGGCTTCGTTGTCTCTCTCCAGCCTCAGGAGTCAGGAGGTTCCAAAATGTTGAAATGTCACAGGGCTTGACCATGGCCAGTCACATGGCCAATGAGGGGCAAAGCTGGGCCTTGAAGCTTCTTTTCTCATTCCCAGGTCAAGAAAATAGGAAGGAAGGAGGGAGACAGTAAGAAAAAGAGAGCAAGACGTGTCAGTGGCCACGGGGGTGGGGGGACGGTGAGAGGGAGGTGGGGGCCACCCTGCCCTCTAGCTCTTCTTTCTGCCCTGGGATTTGATTTCTCTGCAAGTTCAATGACCTGCTCAATGACAATATCAAGGGCACTGGGCTGCTCCGGCCCAGACACAGGTGTGCACTCCCCGATGATTTTATGAGACCCCAGACCGAGGGGGCCTCAGGGGAGTAATTCAAGACAAATGCTAGACACATATTGAACCCACCCCCGGGCTACTTGCAGTGGAATTCCCCCGGGGAGCATCCTAAGGCTATAGACTGCTCCAGGCTCCTGTGCTGAGCCCCTTGCCTCCTGCTGCCTGTCCCTGCAGCAGCCCAGGTCCCTGTGAAACCTCATCACCACGGCACCCACAACCGCAGCCCTTCTGTTGCCCTCCGGAACCTCAGCCGGCATTCTGGCTCTCGGGCCCTTCGAACATTCTCTCTCCTGCTTTCCAGCAGAACCTTCCCCTTAAGCCAAACTGCTTTGTTCCTGTTCTCCATTGCCTTGATTTCGGGATGCCCTGTGCACGTTCTCCCTTTGTTCTTTCCCAGCCCCTACACATACACAACACACACACACACACACACACTCTGCCTCCAGCTCACACGCTTTCCTCCTCCTCTGGGCCTCCTGAGTCCTATCCCTCCTCTGAGTCCCCTCCCTGGACCTGCACAGGCCAGCCCTGCCGGGAGACCTCTCCCCTCTGAACGGTAGTCCCCGAGTCCCCCTCGATTCCACACTGTGCCCATGGTCATTCTCTTCCTGCCAAGCTGGCTGGGCTTCCCAGCAAGAGCCCCCAAGGCAGGAGCTTCTTCTCTGATCCCCCAGGTAGCCGCTCATGCCAGTTTGCGGATTGGTGTGACTCTTACATCTGCAACAAAATCTGTGAGGAGTCAGCTCCCACAGCACATGGAGATGAGACTGGTTCTGAGAGGATTCGATTCATGCATTTTGGAGGGACGAGGCTGCTTGGAAAAGGCTATTGCAGGATAGGCAGGTGGGGCTGCTCCATCCTGAGTGTGGACTTCAGCCCTGGCCTGCTGGCCAATTTGTCCTTCCGTGTTTCCCACTCCCCTCACCGAGTCTCAGCAGCAACTCAGAGTCTCTGTCAGGAGTCTGATCCACCATCTTCCTCTCTCTGGACTTTGAACTCCTTCAGGGCTGGCACCATGACCCGTTCATCCTACCACACCCACAGTGACGTGCTTTGTGCTGCAACACATCAATGTGGGCCCCACTGTGTGTACTAGCTTCACTGGTGGTGTTGTTACCATGCTGCCTTAAGGCTCAGAGAGGTTTAGGAACTCACCCAAAGTCACCCAGCCAGTAAGTGGCTTGTTAGGGTTCAAACCCAAGTCTATAGGATGCCACATCCCCTGGTCCATCCAGACATCCAACTGCATGTCATACTTTGCACACAGTAGGTACAAGCAATAAAAATATCCACAGAAGTGAACCTACCTGGAAACGGAGAACCTAAAAGAATCATCAGGAGGTTTGGTTGGGAATGTAGTGCTACGGTGTCTGAGGGCCTCTTGCTCACACAGGCCAAGTAGAGATCTACACCAGAGCGCAGACCCCGTGGTTTTAGGCCAAATGCACACATTTCTAAATGGCTCTTTGGAGAGGCCAGAATTCAATCTTAAACTGTAGTTCCAGTTCTGGGAGTTGGGTAGGAGGCTGCCGGCTCATGGTCTGTGCCCGGTTCTCTGCTATTCACATTCTCATCTCAGTGATGGGCACAGCTTCAGGGCCCTTGAACCTGAAGGGGAGCATGGGGGGAGGGGGGACAAAAGCACTGCTCAGGCCCCTTGAGGAACAGCAGTCTGGGAGCCCTGAGAACGCCTCCACCCCAAGCAGAGGCACATTCTCAGGGGTCCTAGCTACAGCAGTGGAGAGGGGACCCCTCAAATGGCTTCCCAGGCAGAGACACAGCTGGGGTAACACTCTGCCCAGGGCCTGTATGGCAGGTGGGAACAATGCCCATGAAATGTGGGAGGTAACCATTAGCATAACTCTGTCTCTTCCCACCAACTGATGAGGTAAATTAGCACATTTAAAAAAATAAACATTAGCTGGGGCAGCCTGTAGTCCCAGCTACTTGGGAGGCTCAGGCAGGAGGATCGCTTGAGCCCAGGAGTTTGAGGTTGCAGTGAGCTATGATGATGCCACTGCACTCTAGCCCGGGTGACAGAGCAAGACCTTGTCTCAAAAAAATAGATAAATAAATAAAAATAAAATAAAATAAAAATAAAACATTAAAAAAGAACGTTAATAATTGCATCTGGTTGGGAGAACACTTTTACCTACATTATCCAATTTAAGTTTTAGCTGTTATCCCCAATTAACAGACAACAAAACTGACCTTGAATAGACTAAAGCACAAGCCCAAGGTCAGGTGGCTTGTCAGAGGCAGATCAGGCACTGGCTGGAGGTCTGGCCTACGCTTGCCTTGCTACGTTAACCACCTGACTGGTTGATTAGCTGCCTGATCCTTTCAGACTGAGTTGAATTGGGCCCTGAGAATTCCACCACCTTGACGCAGAGAGCTCAGCACATGCTTGCTCTGAGCAGTGTGATGGTTGTTATCCTATTGCTGACATGGAGCACTCTTGGTATCACACAGATTTTTGCAGCATGGAGATCTGAACATGCCACTCCTATCCTTATAGCCCTTCAGTGGCTTCCTGTGCAGGGGAGGGCCCTGCCTGCCTTCCCCTCTTCCCCGGACCACACCACACCACTGCTCATTCATCCCAGGCCTGCAGCGGCGAAGGCTCCCAGCAAGTGCCTATGGAATGAAGGAAGGAGGGATCAGAGAACCTCAGACTTTCAGCACTGAGGGCTCCTTGTCCAAGCCAACTGTGTGCTTAGTGAAGACATGTGACCAGGACTTCCTCCAGCTAAAGAGTCTGCCGCTGCAGCCATCACCAAGAGACTTGGTAAGAGGACATGGTTGCCCTAGATGGCCCACCTAAAAAGGCATGGATTACCCCCAGTTGCCTTTGGTCACGTTGCAGCATTTCACAATAGGAAAATACATTGTCATGTTTAATCCTCAAACTCAGTCCTTGAGCTTAGTGGGACAGGAATTATTTTTTCCATATTAGAAATGCCCACCTGTGTCCAGTACTATTCCAGGGGCTTTCTTGGGCCCATGCAGGAGAACAAAGGAGGTGCAGGCCCTGACAGAATCTGCCTTCCAGCTGTGCCACTGGAAGGGGACATCACAGGTTTATAGTGGGGACAGCCATCCAGCCCACTGGGCTTTCACATGTCTTCCATTTAAAACCTAGAAAATGGAAGCTCAGGACGGACATAAGCCTGGTACCATTTTGGAGGGGAGGGGTTAATTAACTGGCAGGTGCCTCTCTTCCTTTCCTCTGTACCTGCATGCAGCTGTGGGACCAGAGGGTCCATAGGGGCTGGACACCTCCATCCATCCTCCACCATTCTAGGGTCACAAGCTGGTCCTCACACTCTGGGGAGGTACAAGCTCTGGCCTGGGCACATTGCAGAAGGTGCTGCTGCAGCTCTTATTCTTACCACCAGATGGCACTCCATGACATGCTGCCCCATTCACAGTGCTAAAATGTTTCTGCCTTAACCCGTGAACCAGTTTTTCCCACACCTTCCTCTGTAGGTGAAAGCTCCTCCAGAGACTCTAGGACAGGACCCTTTGACCAGGCATGAGATGCTCTGAAGGTCCATGAATTGAGAAATTAACTGTTTGGGTGCCAAAAGTGGGAGTTGTGATGTGGGTGACAGAGAAGGTGAACACCACTGCTGTTTGAAAGTGTAAACACACTGTCAGCTCTCAAAAATAACCCAAGGCTGAGGACATCAGTACGGGTGTGTGCATGTGTGTGTGCATGTGTGCATGTGAGAGAGACCAGAGAATGTGTGGACATCAGGTTTCAGAGCTCATCTGTGCCCCTGAGTTTGGACTGACAAGAGAGTACCTCACAACACCTGGTAAGGGTGTATGTACACTTGGATCTGGGAGGGCGATGTGGGAACATTCTGTCCTGACGTGCCTCCTAGTGTGTCTAGCTGTATGTGTATGTTGTTGGGAGTGCCCGGATCCAGTTTTTGTGGCTGCGCTAGTACGTGTGCCTTCCCCTGCTTTGGTATTTCTGCCCAGATTACAGGGGCCCTGCCCTATGGGTAAACAGGTGCACACGGTAGCATCTCTAAAAGCATTTGTCATGGACACACATGTGTGCTGGTGCTCTGGGCCTATCTGTATTGGATTTTGTGTGACATGTGGCCTGCACGCACGGGCTCTATGTAGGCGCTGTCAGGGTCCGGGGAGGAGAGGTGCATACATATACGTGTGTTTATGTGTGTATACCCCCGTGTCTTGCCTCCCTGGGGTTCGGTCGAGGCCCCCTGCTCTCTATTTCCTGAATGTTTACTTCTCCACGACACAGAGTCCTTCTAGGCTGCTGTTGTCCTCAGTGAACATTGTACCTGCCTTTCTCCTTGGGCAAGCATGCCTTAGGGGAGATGGTTTATTTCTTCAATTAAAAGAAGAAAGACCCTGGGAGGCTGCACTCTTGAAATTACCACATTTTAAAAAGCTCTGACATTCAAGAAACCATAAACCTCACAGTGGTGTCTCAGCTGCCCCCGGCCTCCTCCCACCCTGAACTTAGGGGTTCACCTCCTCTGGGACTCCTGAGGCTGGAGATCTGACCTTTTCCTCCCTGTGACCAGAGAGACCCTGAGTGTTGTTTGCGTGTGTAATCATGTGTTAATCTTGCACTTCCTCCAGGTCTTTTTCTGCCTCAGTGTGGTATTCAGGAAGGAGGCTATGAAGCAGAAAACTGAGATTCTAGCACCCCCATCCTGGCTGTGTGACCTTGCACAAGGACCCTAACCTCTCTGGGCCTCAGATTTCTCCATGGCAAAATGAAGCTGGTATACTCCACCATCTAAAGTTCCTTCCTGCTCTGATGCTGTGAGTCCGAGGCCCTTTGAGAAGTAGAACCGTGTACAGTGAGTAGAGAAGGAATCGGCATTATCCCCATTTTATAGAAGAAGCTGAAGCTCGTTAAGGTTCAGTGACCCCCCACACACTGCATTTTCCACAACACCGCCCTGAAACAGATGGAGATGGAGAGAGCAGGGAGGAACACAGACAGGCACACGTCACCACTCCCTGCTGTGATCCCCAGTAGAACACCCCAAACAGCCAGGAGGGGGTTGATGAGAACCTGCTGCACAGCCCTACACAGTAATTACTGGTGTTCACAGTGATGCCCTAAGGCATTACATTCCCCTGAAATGCCTTCAGAATCATCAAAGAGAGATTAAGCCAGGCCTAGTATAATTGCTCTTTGAAATACCTCCTATTTTATTCTCCTGCTTGGAAAATTGATAACCTATGGATTTTCAATTAACTTGAAGTTACAAAGAGTATTCAGTTTACCCGAATATCCCATCCATTTACGGTTCCCTTTTGGGACGAGTTTATTATCCATCTCAGGCTGTATTCCCCAAGGAGCCTGGTATTTTTATGGGATGACAGAGTTTGGGGGTGGAAAAACCCTCGATCTGTAATTGGAGGCCCTGGCTCCAGCCCTTTCTAGGACTGTGACTTTGGCAGGTCACCAGCCTCTCCGAGCCTCGGTGTTCTCACCAGTAAAAAAAATGGATTAATGCCAGCTCTACTCCCTCAGGGTCATTGCCAGAATCAAGTAGATGATAGATGTGTTTGTAAATGTCATGTCTATGCAAATGAGAGCTGCTCAGGAAGCATTTGAGAACTGCTTGGTGAGACCCCTGGCCCAGCCAGCAAAACCACTACTCGGGCAAAGAGCACGCACTTAACAGGCTTCCTGGCCCCACAGTGTTCCCGATAGACCTATGCAGCTGTGGCTAAATCACTAGGCCTCCCTGGGCCTCAGCTTCCTCATCTGTGGGAGACTTGGACAAGATCAGAGATCGAAAACGGGCATTCCAAGAACCAGTTGTGCTCGCAGGCGGTTTTTAATTGACCGACAGCGTTTTAAATTCATTGCCAACATTTAAAAATTGAGAGATTGCCTATAAAAAATCTAGAATTATGGCTTTTCTTGAAAAATGGAAAGATCTGGTAAAACTAGGCCCCTGTTCATGCAAGGCAGAATTGGCCAGTGCCAAGTAGCTTCTGGGCCCCTCTCCCTCCCATCGGAGGCATCCCGGCACCTCCCTCCCAGCTGACCCAGCTGCCTTGGGGAGCTCGTGTCTACATGCCTGGTCCCGTGGGTTCTGACCCCTAAACTGAGTGATTGCTACAAGCGTTAGACCTTGAACCATCACAGCTTCCCCAGAGATGCTGGCCTTCCTCCTGGGGGAGGGAGAGTGACCTGGGACCCGCCCAGGGCCACCCTTCCCACCTGGCCTGGGCTGGGGACGGGCACATGCCTTCACAGCTCCCAGGCTGGTGGGCAAAGAGCTCTGGAGGAGACACCCCACCCCACCCCCAGCCCTCACAGCCAGAGCCCGTAACTCACAGCTGCGGTTACCCACACGCTGATTTCTGTTTTAAAAAATACTGCTGGGTAAACAGTGAGGGAAACCCGAGCTGTTCCCACACCACATAAATCCCTGGTTTGCTGTCCTATCTGGTTAGCTGGTTTCCCCAAATAATGGCACTGCTGCCTGAAAGCAAGGAGGCCCCGGGAAGTAGGCGGCCTGGTGGCCTTTCTCCTTCTCTCCTTCAGCACTTCCTGCCCAGGGGCACTCACCTCTGTCCTTGCTCCCTCCACTGGGGCCACCCTTCCTCCTTCCTCCCTTCTGCTTGTCTCTCTCAACAGTCCTCAAGGAGAGACTTTCCTAGGGGACCCTGGGCCCCTCCAGCTACCAGAAAGCCCACAAGCCAAAGGCAAACCCACCCAACACCATACCTCCCCCAGGAAGTCTCCTTTTAAAGTTTCTTTCCAAAGCCTTCTGTCAAAGTCCAATGTCCTGCCTCAAAAGGGAAGGCCATGACTTCCCCATCCTAAAGATGAGTTTAGCCTTAGATTAGGGTTGCCAGATTTAGGGGGAAAAAAGGGAAAAAAAAAGGACACCCAGTTAAATTTGATTTTCAGATAAACAATAGATAATTATTTTGGCCTAAGTATGTCCCACATATTTCATGGAACATACATAACTGGGCTCCCTGTGTTTTATCTGGCAGCCCAACCTTGGCACCGTTCCCTAAGAACAGGTTCTGATGAGGAAGAAGAGGGGAGGGTTATTGGGGCCACCAAGGCGCCGATAGGCCACATCTCCCAGCCTCCCTTGCAGCTCTGAGTGGTCAAGTGAATAGTTCTGCCCAGTGGGGCTAAAGGGCAGTGGTTGACAGGACTTCCAGAAAGCCTCCTTAGAATGGGGCAGAGACATGGGGAGAGTCCATTTGTCCTTCCTCCTTCGAGCTACTTGGAATGCTGACAGCCAGCCTGGGAGAGGCCACCAGGTGCCAAGAGACAGTGCCTGGGTCCTTGATGACTTGGAGAAGTTGTCATCCCAGCCGGGACTGCCACTTCTGGACTTGTTTTATGGGGGAGAATAACATACTCTGTGTGTTCCCTCTTTCCTCTTGTCATTTTGAGCTTTCTGTTCTATGTAGCTGACTCCAATCCTAACTTGCCGGGGGCGCCATCTCGCCCCTTTATAAATGAGCAATGCCCTGACTCCTTCAGGTGCACAACCCCTGGAGGGTGCCCATCTGCTGGGCACCTACTGAGGGTCTGCACCTGGCCTGTACAGTGAGCCTCCACTTTACAGCTGAAGGGGCTGAGGTCCTGTGACTGCCAAGAGCCAGGTTTCAGAGCAGGCCATTCTGTGTACTATTTTCAGTTATCTGCTTGCAGTCTTGTAGCAGACAAGTGATGGTCAGCACCAAAGCTTTAAAATACATATACACACAAGAGGAAGCTGCCATCTGCAGAACTTGTCTCCATCAGCTTAGTGTTTTCTGGGATTTAGAGACCGATCCTGTTATTGGGGCCCTGGGGTGGCCTTGCCACACCTTGCAGGCTTCCCAAGATTATCTGTGACGGTTCCAAGGACTGTGTTCTGTAGTCTACTCAGCTCTGTCCTGTGGGTCGTATTATTTGAGCCTCACAGAAGCCCTGTAGTACAGACCGGCGGGCAGTCGTGGCTGAGAAGCAAAGCACATCTATGTACATTCCAAGTAAATCCCAGGCCCAGTAGTAAACATCCCAGTCCACATCCGTTTCCACCGTATTCAGAATTTGCCTGTCTCCTGCCCCATCCCTCCAGGTCTTGCTAGAGACCAGGCGTCTTTTCCGATTTACACATTCTACTATGTGAGTAGAGGCTGATGGTGTCATCTTGTCCCCTCTTAGGTGGTGTATAAATACTTCACAGGGACCTTCTGGAATTATCCTTAAGGCAAAAACTTCAGGTATCATCGTCATCATCCAGATGTTACTACTACGTGCCAGGCTATGACAAGGGCTTTCACAGGTCACCTCACTCACTTCTCTCAGCAACCCAACGAGAGGAAGATGACAGGAAGATGTTTATCCCCATTTTACCGATGAGGAAACTGAGGCTCAAGTGCTTAAGTGAGTTGCTCAAAGCCTTTCAGCTTATTAACAACAGAGCTGGGATTTGAACCCACACCCTCCTGACTCCCAAGGCCGTGATCTTGACCCTGTGTTATGTCGCCAAAGGAGAAGGCATTTGGGGGCCGGGACGGGCCGTCTCAACCCTCCACCGAGAGGTGACCTGCGCTGTGGTTCAGTGTGGTCAGGGAAAGAGGAGGCATAATGATTCCTCACGCGGATCACCCTTCACGGCCAGCCTGCTCTTTCCTCGGACGTCAGTCTGTTCATCCCCGTAACTGCCAGCGGAGGACGGTACTGTCAACTCCATTTTGCCAGTGAGAAAACTGAGGCTCAGAGAAGGGGTATGACTTGCCTGAGCCCACACAGCCGATGAAAGGCAAGGCCACACCTTGAACCCCTGTCTTCCGCCTCCAAGTTCAGGGCCCTACCGCGACACCCTGGCTCTCCAGAAGCAGGTCTGCCCTGCCAAGGACACGCCTGCTTGCTGTGCACAACGCAGGACATTCCAAAAGTTCCTTGGGATGGCTCAGGTGTGGCTAGGCTGAAAGCCCTCCTCAGGGCCCCTGGGGACCTCCTCCCGCTTCCTCCCCTGCTACCCCCAACAGCAACCAGAAACCCGGGCCCCTCCCTTCCTGAAAATGCAGCTCCCCTGGGCTGTGAGGCCACAGCACTCAGCCCCTTCCATCCACCTCTGTCACAGGCCTGGGGGCCTTGCCGCCGGTGCCGGCCTTCATCTAACAAATGGGCTGC
The DNA here is from genome assembly GCA_023783475.1 of Daubentonia madagascariensis. Classification (NCBI taxonomy): domain Eukaryota; kingdom Metazoa; phylum Chordata; class Mammalia; order Primates; family Daubentoniidae; genus Daubentonia; species Daubentonia madagascariensis. The sequence continues at coordinate 19,402,722 of JAKFHU010000487.1, forward strand.
CGTGAGGGGGGAACTGGTGTTGTCTTTTCCTGGCCTCAGAAGAGGGGCCTGTCAGGAAGATGTAGAGACCAGCAGGCCCCCGGCCGTGCCCCGCAGGGTGGCTGACAGACGCCAGCAGCTGTGGGGGCCCTGGGGTGCCAGGGCCCTGTGTTCCCAGGGCAGAGCACCCCACCACACCCCCTCCCTGTGCCCTTCCTGACCTCCCCGCCCACCCCACCATGACCCAGGGCCCACCCCTTCCAGGGGCAAAGGGCCTCCCTGGGATGGGGTCCCTGGGCCAGATGCAGAGGCGGAGCAGGAATCCTGTTACAGGCCAGGCCCTGGGGAAGGTTCTGCTAGGGAAGCTGACAGGCCAGATCTTCCTCCTGGCCTCCCGTGGATTCCTTCCAGGGCCCCCACAGCACAGAGCATCCCACCCCCAGGACCCCACAAGGCTGTTTCTGTAGAATTTCCTCAGTGTTCCCCGTTCCCAGTTTCCCCCTTTGGAATCATCGCAGTTAAGGGACACAGAGGTCCTGGGAAGGGGTCTCATTTATCCGTCACCGGCTCTGCCCTTCACATACAGGATTTCACTCAAAATTCACAATGTCTGTGGAGCAGCCATTCTGATGCAGCCGGGCCAGGCTGCCTGGGTTTGAATCCTAGGTCCTCCACTCCCCTGCTGTGTGACCTTGTACAGGTTACACAGTCTCTCTGTGCATCGGAGTCCTCTTCTGAAAAATGGGGAGTGGATGAGACTAGCACTTTCCCCAGCAGGCTTTTGTGGGGACCACCTGGGGTAGTGTGTGTAAGGTGCAAAGACCAGTGGATGGATGTCAGCCATGACTATCTTCCCAGATGAGGAAACAGAGGCTCAGAGAGGCCACGTGTTCCAGAAGAGGACATGTCTTTTCATGAAGAGTGTGTGTGCACACCCCCATCTTGTATAGCTTTTCCTGCTCCCCGGGATGTATATATGACTGGAGTTTCCAGGTTAAAGGCAGGCCGTATCTTCTGTTTTGCACCCCCGGGCCCCCTTGCTCTCTTCCTAAGTCTGCTAGCTTGGAGCATCCCCTGCACCCTTCCCGCAGGGCCCTGCATCCAGGCAGCAGAGCTAAGACCCACGGGCCCCTCCTCAGGGAACCCTGGTGTCTTTGGAACCAGCCAGCAGGAGACATTGCTGTCAAGGTCCACGCCTGTTTCTGCCCTGATCCTGCTGCTCTGGACAGTGGAAACACCCAGTGGGAGAGGTGTTCTGGCCCCTGTGTGTGACATCACATTACATTACCCCAAGAAATTACATTAACCCTCCAGAGAGACCAGCAGGGCATGGCCATGAAGTGGACTGACTGACCAGTTGAGACAGCCACTCGGGCTGGCTGTCCTGTGATGTGCGCCCGCCAGAAAGACCCAGAAAGACCCGTGTGACTGTTTGCCGAAGAGACTCCTTCGGGGAATGAGAAGCCCCCATTCCTATTTCCATGCCCCGGATTCCATGGACGCCTCAGCCTCTGGGGGTGGAGAAAGGGAAGCAGGTGGGTAGAGGTTAGGGGGGCAGGGAGCAAGTGGGGGCAAGACCTGAAGAAACTTCAAGGACCTTATTTAAAAGCCTTGCCATGGCTGTGGGGAAAAATGACTTGAAACCTCTCTAGAGAAGAGTGTAGCTAATTGGCATGTAAGTTGGAGGTTTAGGAGCAGAAGGAAGAATCTGATTGTTTTTTTAAGTTACTGAGAAAGTGGGAATGTCACTTTGGGCGAAGGGAAATTCTTTTTTTCTAGAGTGTGTCTTTCTTTATACGACAGACCATAGTGGGCCGCTGAGACTTGCAAAAAAGATTTCTTTTAATCCACCTTCCTCTTTTGCAGGCAGCAGTAGAAGGGCCTTTAAATCAAATGCAATCACCAAGCTTGTCTCTTGCGCTTATTCCCCACTTCCCTGCCTGGAATTTGGCATTTGATGGATTCTGGATCTGACTTAAGGCTTTTTCGAAATCCAGGACTTGGGGAATTTTGTTAACAGTGCAATAAAAAATAACTTCATAGTGTTACAGGAGGCACATTAAAGTCGTGTGTGTGTGTGTGTGTGTGTGTGCATGTGCTGCTCTTTCCTTAAAATAAAAAAAATACAGACAATGTTTCTTTAAAAGTCTCCATCTGCAAATCCCATTAGATGTGCATATAAGGTTTCTGATGATTAATAGTTGCCTGCTAGGGTTTTGGTTGGAGGGGATCTTGTGTGTTCGGGTTAACCCCTCCCTCTCCTCTCTCACATTTCACTTCAGAAATTTGTCACTCTCTCCCCACCGCAGGATTTAAAAGTGTGTCTCAGCAGCCCTGGTCCAGCCCTCTGCAGGCATTTGCTCCCGGTTCCAAGAGGAGTTCCTCATCAGCTGGTGCGTCTGGGCTGGGACAGTGAAAATGTTCAGTGTCATCGGCGACAAATACACGTACAGGGGACCCCAGTAGGCAGACCGGTGTGTTGGAGGGGCAGGAGGCAAGGAGCGAAGTCTGACACAGGTGTGTGCACACGCACAGGAGTAGCTGGCCACATGTGTGCCTGCTTTAAGGAGAGACTTTAGTTTTGGTTTCTGTTTTGGTTTCTGGGGTGAACTTTCTGTTGAATGTTTTTCCCTCCTATTTATTTTATTTTTTTTGCATTTTTAAAAATTTGAACATAAAAAGTGAAAAAAGTCCAATCTTTGAAAGGACCAAGGCGTGCAGTGGACAGCAGATGGATCCCGTGGCCAGCAGCTGTATGCGGAGCCCCCAACCCCCAGCCCCCGTCTGGGGCTGCCTTCGAAACCCCCACTCCGAAGGCAATGGGGCCTCAGGGCTACCCCACTACCCGCCAACCCCGTTCTCCTTCCACCAGAAACCAGACTTCCCAGCGACAGCAGCGGCAGCGTACCCTGACTTCTCGGCCTCCTGCCTGGCGGCCACCCCACACAGCCTACCCCGGGAGGAGCGCATCTTCACCGAGCAGCACCCCGCCTTCCCACAGCCCCCCGACTGGCATTTCCCTGTCTCAGAGGCCCGGCGTAGGCCCAACTCAGGCCTGGCTGGGGGCTCCAGAGACGTGGGGACCAGCAGCCCAGGCCTGGTGGACACCACAGGAGGCCCAGGCGAGGATTATGGGGTGCTTGGGAGCACTGCCAATGAGACAGAGAAGAAATCATCCAGACGAAAAAAGGAGAGTTCAGGTAGGTGGCTGAGGAGCAGCTGATTATTCCTTTACTGTGTGACTTTGGGGAGGCTGCTCACCCTCTCTGAGCCTAGGAGTCCTGACCATGAATTTCGAACAATACTGTCTAACCTACCTGAATGCAGGAGACTAGACTAGTTACCTTTGGGGTTTCTTCCACTCAGAGTTCTAGGATTCTCTGGTGATGGGGGCTATATCTGTGTCCCCAGTACTCCTGGGCCCCGGGAAGGATGTGCCAGCAAGAGAATGAAATAGGATTGGCAAAAATTTGGAGGACACGTGTGATGGAAGCTCTGGGTGTTAGAGAGGGGCTTTGCTGAACCCAGGCTGCCTCTGAGCCATACTCCTCCCCACTGTGCTCCAGCCAGCTCCACACAGCCCAGAGCCACAGGGCTCACCCGCCAGGCACGTCAGCTGAGACCAGGCTCAGAGGATTAGAACTGAGGCTGGAACCCTGAGTGCCATCCAGAGCCCGGACCCTACATCTCCAGGAGCCTAGAGGCAGAGAAGCAGGCCTAGGGCTGGGATGGGAAAGGCAAGGGGTGAGGGGAGATGGAAGGCTAGGATTTGGGGCATGGCCCACCAGGTATCACTCCGTGGAGCTGGGCCATGCCCCAGCCAAGGGGACAGCTTGGCACGCTAAGGTCTGGCTGGTCCCCAGGGAAGGTAGCCCTGCCAGGAGCCCTCCTGAGGGGAGAGTGTGGGAGGCAGGCGGCCGAGGGCCAGCACTGGGAAGAGCCCTTCTCCTCCCGGTGGTGGGGACCTATTGTTTCCTCACCTCCCCACAGGGCCCTCCAAGCCTCTCTCACTGCCCGTACACCTGTTGTCTGGTTCCTTGTCCCCACCTTGCCCAGAACAAGGCAGAGCCCAGGCCTCCTGCCCCACTGCCCTACTGTCCTCCTGACAGCCGCCCTCAGGGAACATCTGTCTGGCTTGGACCTATAGAGGCCCTTCCTATGGGGCTAACCAGGGCAGGCCAGGAAAGGAGGGTACCAAGCAACAAATGAGAACACCGTGCCTTGCTTTACAAAGCCCTTTTGACTTAGCACAGATTTCCCGAGTATCTGCTCTTTGCCAAGCACCAAGAATGAATAATGTGGTCTCACCCCAAAAGAGCTCAACTGGGAGGAAGAGTCCTGCAGACGCCTATCGGCAGTGGATGTGCTTTAATGGGGAGGTTCAAGCAGCTGTGGGATACAGACATTAGCTCTTTTGAATCCTAAAAGTTTGGGAGGTGGGGACAGCAGGTCTTATTAGTGTCTCAATTCTAACTGTGTGGAAAAGGAGAGGCTGAAAGTTTGAGGGGACCACTGCAAGAATGGGTCAAAATAGAGTGAGCAACCCATCTCAATTTGCCTTGCCCGGGAATTTTCTGGTTTTAGCATTGAAAATCCCATGTCCCAGGAAAGCCCTCAGTCCTGGGCAAACCAGGAGATTTGGTCACCCTAGAAGTGAGTTCAAACCCCGGACTTCAGACCCCGAATCCCACACCCTTCGGTAGATTTCAAACACAGTCCTCATGTTAAAATGGTATTTGGTCTCTGTGCTTGAAGAAGCCCCTCAAGGAGCTCACTATGGGGGCTAATAACCACAGCTGCTCTCCTGGCTGCTAATAGAAGGGCCCTTTAAGTCCCGGTGGTTAAATCCTCAGCAGGAAAATTAACTATTCCTACCCCTGCTTGGAGATTTGCCGAGAACGAGCAAGAGGAGGAACCCTCAGCAACTTGGCTCTGGGCCGTGTTCAAGAGCTTTCCCCTCCGTGGCTTCTGTCACTGTGGCGCCTCCATCTCCGCCCACATCTCCCATGGCTGCATCCAGCCGCTTTCCAGGGATGCGAGAGCCAACAGCATTGGGAAGGGACGAGCAAAGCCAAGAGCCTGCTGGGCTCAGGCAAAATCTTTCATCATTCCAAGTTTCAGCAAAACCCAAACGCACCGTCTTTCCTTTTGGCGTTGTGGAGTTCAGCACACACACCAAGCAGCTGACCACCCCAGGAGCACATGGACACCCTCTGCTGAATGCCCTGTACTCTTTCTTCACGGGGTCAGCCTCTGGTGGGAGGAGGCTCCCATCCAGGAGGGGCCCTGGGCTCTCCCTCGGGGTCCCCTCAGGAGCAGTAGTGGCACGAGGCAGGGCACAGCAGGCTGCCTTTCATTCATTCCCATGTGGTTCCAGACCCACTCTCTGGAAATCATTATTGCCCAGTTGCTTGAGTCTTTGCTTGGCATTTAACTGAAGAGGAAGAAGAAGGCAGGAAAGATCAGCTTCATAAGAGCCTAAAGAAAGGAGAAAGTGAAGAACAAGGCTCAGCACCTACTCCAGGAATCTGGAATTCAGCTCAGAAAAGACAAACCCACAAAGAACCCCCACCCTACCCTGCCAATCCTGAGTCACTGGTTGGATCGTCTATCTAAAATTTTGATATTTTTGTTCATCATCGATTTTTTGCATTGATTTTGATTTTTAAAAACATTGCATTCAAATAGTATTTATCTTGATTACTGAGGGTTTGGGTGCCCCCTTGCACTGGGTGCTCAATGTGAGTGCCTCACATGCTCACCCCAGTCCCAGTGGAGCCATCTCTGGAAGGTTAAGCAGCATAGATCAGAAATGTGTCTGCCACGGTGGTTCACAGTTGGACAAACTGCAGAATCAGCACAGCAACTTTTGGCTGCATGACTTTGGGGAAGTTCTTAACTTCTTGCAGCCTCTGTTTCCCCAGCTGTAAAATGGGTTGTAGCAATAGCACCTTCTCTATGGCGTCTCTGTGGAGGTTAAATGCAGTGATCCATGAAATTAACACAGTGCCTGGCACATAGTAAGAGCAGCAGCTGTGAATGGTATTAGGCCCATATTTCCTGAACTAGCCTTCAGAACATAGGGTCTGACAAATATTCCTATATTTATGGGGATAGTGGAATTGAATATTTCAAATATGCCGTCTCAGAAATTCCTGAGTCTGGGGTATAGGACTTGGGAACTTCTTGCAATTATTTTGGTCCTAAAATCCAGTTGTGATCAATTAGGAGCTTGGAGCTCAAAGATCTGCTGGAAAGGTTGTAGGGCGAGCTGACAGATGTGCCCTACACTGGGTGGCAGAGGAGGCTCCAAGAACTGAAAGCCTGTTACAAGAGAAATAGCTCTTCCCTCTCCTTCCTCTGCCATCGCCAACTGCTTCCCCATCACTCCATCACTCTGGGTGGAACCTGGAGCTGATTTGCTCAAATAATGATCAAGAAAGTGGAGTCTCTTCCTTCCCTGACCCAGGAGACCTGTGTACAACATTATCTTAGAGAACCACTCCCAGACCTGGGCCAGTGGGGGTTAAAGACTGCTGCTGCTGGCAGGAACAGCTGCGAGGCCACTGTGGTTTTACCCCAAACTGTCATTGCTACCGTGGTTGTCTTTAATTTATGAGAATGAGGGATTTCGTGGTGATTTCCTGATGGAGTTCAAGGGAAGGTTTTGTGTGATCAGCCGGCTCCAGGTGAGTCGCTCGCCTGCCTGGGAAGCCGCCGGGCTGGGACTCACACTGCTCTGCTCGCACTCATGTCCTTGCTCTGCTGAGACTCGTATTTAATCAGACTCGATTTGTCCCATCCTCCTTCAACTCCAACACGTGTGTTCCCCAGGGCTCATCCGGCCGATTTCTCCCCTACAAGATCTGATCTCCACCTGCCCCTGCCCAACCATAAACTCTCAAATTCACCTGAGGTTTAAAACTCTCCGCAAATGAACCCCGCTCTTGCCCTCCCACTCCCCCGACACACACATCCTGCGTTTTCTTCCTCCCGGCTCCTTAGTCTGGCCTGTGTCCTAGCCTTCAGCACCCTTCCCTTCGCCCACCCTCCTGCCTGCTGAAGTCCTACTTATTTTAACACCCAGCTGAAAAGCCACCCCTTCCAAGAACATTTTCTTCCTATTTAAAAAGATTTTTACTACCTTTGTACATTGCATCTACCAGTGAAAGCTACAGTTAAGAATTTTCAAAGTATAGTATCTGTTAGAACCTGTGCTGATTTTCTAACTTCAGCTTGCAACTTCATAAAGGAACTCTCCTCAGATTTCTTACCACGGGACATCTTATATTTAAAATCTCTCTCTTTTCTTTATTCTGGTCAAAAACATATAACATAAAATTTACATCGTAACCATTTTTAAGTGATACCGTATAGTAGTGTCAACTATATATAAATTGTTGTGCAACAGATTTCTAGAAGTTTTTCATCTTGCGAAACTGAAACTCTATATGCATTGAACAAGTCCCCTTTTCCCCTTCCCTCCCAGCACCTGGCAACCACCATTCTACTCTCTGTTTCTAAGAGTTTGACTGTTTTAGATACCTCATATAAGTGAATCATACAGTGTTTGTCTTTTAGTGACCAGCTTATTTCACTTAGCAAAATATCCAGTTTCATCCATGTTGTAACATATGACAGGATTTCCTTCTTTTTTAAGGCTGAATAGTACTCCATTGTGTGTGTGTGTGTGTGTTTGTGTATACAGCACATTTTACTTATTCATCTGTTGATAAATATTTAGGTTGCTTCCACCTCTTGGCAATTATGATGGTGCTGCAATGAACATGGGTATGCAAATATCTCTTTGAGATTGTATTTTTAATTCTTTTGGATATATATCCAGAAGTGGAATTGCTAGATCATATGGTAATTCTGTTTTTAATATTTTTGAGGAAACTTCATACTGTTTTGCATAGCAGCTGCACCATTTTACATTCCCACCAACAGTGTACAAGACTTCCAATTTCTCCAAATCCTTGCCAACATTTGTTATTTTCTGGTTTTTTGATGGTGACCATCAAAAAATATGATATCTCATTGTGGTTCCAATTTGCATTTCCCTAATGATTAGTGATGTTGAGTATCTTTTCATATGCTTTCCATTTGTATATTTTCTTTGGAGAAATGTCTATTCAAGTCCTTTCCCCCTTTTTAACTGGATTCTTTGGGGTTTTTTATTGTCGAGTTATAGTTCTTCATATATTCTGGGTATTAGCCCCCACATCAGATGTACGGTTTGCAAATATTTTCTGCCATCCCATAGGTTGCTTTTCTACTCTGTCGATTACTTCCTATGCAATGCAGAAGTTTTTAAGTTTGACATAGCCCCATTTGTGTATTTTTGCTTTTGTTGCCTGTGCTTCCGAGGTCACATCCAAGCAATTGTTGCCAAATCCAATGTCATGAAGATTTCCCCTATGCTTTCTTCTAAGAGTTTTATATTTTTAGGTTTTACATTTAGGTCTTTAATTCGTTTTGAGTTAATTTTTGTACATGGTGTAAGGTAAGAGTCCAACTTCATTCTTTTGCATGTGGCTCTCCAGTTTTCACAGCACCATTTGTTGAAGAGACTGTCCCTTCTCATTGTACAACCTTGGCAACTTTGTCAAAGATCATTTGGCCATATACATGAGGGTTTTTTCCTGGCCTCTCTATTCTGTTCCATTGGTCTATGTCTGCCTTTATTCCAGTACCATAATGTTTTGATTACTGTAGCTTTATAATATGTTTTCAAATTAGAAAATTATGAAGCCTCCAGTTTTGTTTTTCTTTCTCAAGATTGTTTTGGCTATTGGAGGTCTTTTGACATTCCATGTGAATTTTAGGATTTTTTTCTATTTCCACCAAAAAAGTCATTGAGATTTTGATAGGGATTACGTGGAATCTGTAGATTACTGTGGGCAATATGGTCACTCTAATAATATTAAATCTTCCAATCCGTGAACACGAATGTCTTTCCATTTAGTTGTGTCTTCTTTAATTTCTTTCAGCAAAGTTTTGTAGGTTCCAGTGTCAGGCCTTTTGCCTCCTTGGTTAACTTTATTCTTAAATATTTTATTCCTTTTGATGCTATTATAAATGGAATTTTTTTTCTTAATTTCTCTTTTGGATTATTCATTGTTAGTATATAGAAATGTAACTGATTTTTGTGTGTTATTTTGTATACTGCAACTGTGCTGAATTCATTTATTAGCTCTAACAGGTTTTTTTGTGTGTAGAATCTTTAGGGTTTTGTACATATAAGATCATGCCATCTGCTAATAGAGATAATTTTACTTCTTGCTTTCGTATTTGGATGCCTTTTATTTCTTTTTCTTGCCTAATTGCTCTGGCTAAGACTTCTAGTACTATGTTGAATAAATGTGGCAAGAGTGGGCATCCTTGCCTTCTTCGTGATCTTAGAGGGAAAGCTTTCAATTTTTCACCATTGAGTATGATGTTAGTTGTGGGCTTTTCACATATGACCTTTATTATTCTGAGGTAATTTCCTTCTACTCCTAGCTTGCTAAGTGTCTGAGAATCCTTTCTTGCCCTGCCTCCCCACACACATGGAGTGTGCCTTGTTTATACCTTGTTTAGTAGCATCAAAGCACAGTTGGCCTTGCATCCAGTGCTATAGATGCATAGGGCTTCCTTTCCACCTAAAATTGAAGTGTGTGGAGGGCCAGAATGATATCTGATCCATCTGTGCAGTCTCCCTGGCACCTAGTAAAACATTTGCACACAGAAGCCCATTCAATGTCTGGTCAATGGCCTCAATTACAGCCTGATATTTATTCACTCATTTTCTCACCTTGTCTCTGAGAGCAGCTCCACTGCCCAGCATGAGGGTTTCCACCCCGTGTCATATGCTTCTGTGAAATGCATTAGGACTTGTACAGTCTCACTTATGAGAAAGATTTTCAGAGAGCCAGACTTCAATCATAAATCCAGCCCAGGGTCAGAGTGAGTGCTGGGGTCAGAAAGACACATAAACACCCACATGCAGCCTGGGCTGACTCTGCAGGAATCCTCCACTGGGTACTGGGGTCAGCTCCTATGTACTAAGGCTACCATGGCTGGGAAGCAAGTACAGCTTCTGTGGCTGGGCAGTAAGAGGGACCTACTGTGGTCAGGCAGTTAGGGGAGCTACCACGGCTAGACAGCTAGAGTGCCAGCTGTCACATGGGTGTATGGCTGTGTTCTCCACTCTAGAGTAAAGGGCAACTTGTTCTAAGCACAGAAGTCCCCTACGGCAGCAGTCCCCAACCTTTTTGGCACCAGGGACCGGTTTCATGGAAGACAGTTTTTCCATGGGATGGGGGTGGGAGGGATGGTTTCGGGATGATTCAAGGGCATTACATTTATTGTGCAGTCAAACCTCTCTGCTAATGATAATCTGTATTTGCAGCCGCTCCCCAGCGCTAGCATCACCGCCTCAGCTCCCCCTCAGATCATCAGGCATTAGATTCTCAGAAGGAGCCCACAATCTAGATCCCTTGAATGTGCAGTTTACAGTAAGGTTCACACTCCTATGAGAATCTAATGCCACCACTGATCTGACAGGAAGCAGAGCTTATGCAGTCTTGTGAGCAAAGGGGAGTGGCTGTAAATACAGAAGAAGCCTCTCTTGCTTGCCCGAAGCTCACCTCCTGCTGTGTGGCCCGCTTCCTAACAGGCCACAGACCAGTACCACATCAGCCTTGCCAAGCACCCCTAAATGCCTCACTACTTCTCAGTCCTCAGTGGTAAGCACCATGATGGGGGTGTCTTAGCTGCCACAACAGAACACCACAGGCTGGGTGGCTCAAACAGCAGAAATTTATTTTCTCACAGTTCTGGGGGCTAGAAATCTATAATGAAGGTGTTGGCAGGTTTGGTTTCTCTTAAGGTCTCTCACCTTGGCTTGCAGACCACTGCCTTTTGTTTTGCCCTCACGTGGTCTTTGCTCTGTGCACCAAGTCTTTCCCTGGTATCTTTCTGTGTGTCCTAATCTCTTCTTATAAGGACACTGGGTAGATTGGATTGGGGCCCACCCTAACAGCCTCAGTTTAACTTAATTACCTCTAAAGGCCCTATCTCTAAACACATCCTGAGACACTGGGATTAGGGCTTCAACATATGAATTGGGGAGGGGGACACAATTCAGCCCAAAACAAGGAGTATGGGACAGGGTCAGGGACAAGGTTCAAGCCTTGGCACAAATGCTCCAGTTGAAAACCCCTTTGGTGAAAGCAGCACCTGAGACATGTGCCTGACCTCAGAGCTTTCCTAGCCCAGGGTCCTTTCCCACTGGGGATAGGGCATTGTTTCTAGCTACAAGCAGATCCCTGAGTTCTTAACTTACACCAACAAGTAGAGATTTAAAAAGTGGAGACACTTTTAGGACTGAATCTCTAAAGAAGAGGGCTGTTTGACAGAGGAAGGAAGAAAGGAGGTGAAGGTAAGGGTGAGAACGAAATAAAGGGACAACCCCAGTAAGTGTCCTTTTCTATTTCTTGTTTTTCCCTGTTTTCTTTGCACTCTGAAGTAGAGGAACAGTGTGAGTTGTGGGCCTGGGTCTTGAAGCCCACACTTCCTTTGGTGACAGCTGAGGGTGACATCTGGAACTTATAAATACAAAGCCCAGCACTGCCTACACCTCCCCCCAACCCCTCTTGAAGTCTGCTACTGTCCCCTTTCTCCACCACCACCACCCACCCTCACTGCCTCATCCTGCCTGGGACTCTCAGCAAAGATTGCTCTAGCACCCGGCATTCCCGTTCCAGAAGAATCTGCTTCTCTCCCTGAAAACATCTGCTGAATTCTCTGGCCCCACCACTGAGCTCCTCAACGAGGCTGGGAGCCTGCCCATGTCCCTTCAGGCACCTGCAGGAGAGGAAAATGTCCTGGACATTGGGGTGGGGCAGGGCTCAGTGAGAAAGTCAGGCCAACCCCAGCAGCCAGGGAGGCCCCAGATGTGAACATCCACCTGGTCTTGAGCCGGCTCCACCCAGGTCTGGTCTATTTTGATGATCTTTGATCTTTCCTTCTTAAGTTGAAAGTAGTAGAACTTATGAGGACATCAAAGTATCTACATTGTGACAGCCCAGGAAGCCACAGACACCATTTTCAGCGGATTTGCCAAGGTCTCACCTAGTGACGTCATGCTCCAAATATTCCCTTCTTCTCCCCTTCCTGGGGAATCCCAGGGAGACACATCTGGACTCAGACACTGTCCCTGAAGTGGGCACAGCCTCCATGCCCATCAACCCCCCAGGGCAGTGTGACACGTGGCTATAGGCCTAGACTGGTCCCAGGAGCCTTGGGCAAGCCATTTAGTCTTTGTGTCTTAACGTCCTCATTTGTTCTGTGGGTTAATGTGTACCTTACACATCAATTAATTAATTGACTAATTAAATCTCACAGAACAATTAAGAGGATATACTAGGAAGCAGCCTAATAGTGTGGAAATAGCTTGCTATCAAGGAAATCTGGGTTCTAGACCCAATTCTGCTACTAACTTGCTGTGTGTCCTTACCTTGTCTAGGCTCACCTTAAAATGACATGGTGATATTAGATCATCTCTACATCCCTCCCAGCTCTACTCTCTATGATTCTGTAGTATATATGAAAGTCCAGAAAAAGTTTATCTCTGGGTGAAAGAAATCCATTGTCAACTGCAAAGTGCTATTTGAATATGGGGCATATGGCTTTCTATCTGGTCCTGGATAGACAGTTATGTAAAATGGTGCTGCGAGAGTTGCAAAGTAGAGTACAGGACTCCAAAAAGGCATGTTCCACTGGGTCTGTCTGAACCTCCCAGTAGCTCTGATAAAGCTGTCTGCTAACTTTAGGAAGGCCTGCCAAATGTGACAGCTATTTATGAAATAATTTGCCTTGGATGGTGTAAAAGCTCATGGTGGAAACCATAATCACACACACTTCCTGTTTGCATTTCTCTGGGCACTGTTGCCTGTTCCTCCACAGCCCTGCTCCAGCTGAGGGTCGTGCAGGGGCTGGGGCAGGGCGGCTCATCCTTAACCACAGGGGCAGCCAGCTGAGTGCCAGCATCCTCCCTGGCAGTTCTAGAAGAGGCACCTGCTATCCCTGAGAGAGAAGCAGGACCAAGAAGACAACCGGATTGTCATTCTGATCACATCTACTTACTGTGTCCAGAATCGTGGACTCCCTGGAAGGCTGAAGCAATAGCAGCTGATAGTGGCCAGAGACACAGATCCATGAAGAGATGTAGAAAAGCAGTACAGAAGGGAAAATAGCTGAAAGTCGGACATTTAAAGGCATCCCTTTCACACGGTCTGGAGACGAGGTGCCTTAAACAGCCTCATATTTAAGTTCCACCCACGAGTTGCCTCTTGGACACCATCTCCAACAGAACCTCTTCTCTGATGGTCCTTTCAAACAGAGCCCCAGCTGCGTGCCTGGCACTGTACTAGGTGCTAACACACCACCCATCTCATTTTGGCTTCCCAGCGGCCTTATGAGCATGGTGGGTGTATGGTTTTGCAAAGGAAGAAACTGAGGCTCAGAGAACTTAAGGGACTTGCCCAAGGTCAGAAAGCTCATCCTGGAGCCTGCACCTCCAGGCCTCAGACGCCTCTGCAAATAAAACTCCCCTCCACTCAGCTCGGGGCAGGGAGAGAGAGAAGCCTGGCTCAGCCGTGATCTTTAGGCCGTGGGAAGGCTGGGGGGGCCTTGGGACAGAGCACACAGCAAGACCTCAGATCAGACAGAAGACAGGGATGAGGCACCAAGACTAGAATATCTGAAGTTGGGAGGACTTCAGAGTTTGTCAAGGTCAGGTGTTCTCAACAGAAGAGGGAACAGGGAGAGGAGGCATCAGGACTTATATACTGGAAAGAACTCCGACACCAGCTCCCCAGGGGGAATAGAATCAGGGCCAATCCCATACTTCTACACATGGGGAAACTGAGGCCCAGGGAGGAGAGGGAAGCTCCCTAAAGATGCACTCCATCTTGGGGGACATGAGTTACTTTCATGGGGTCTTGTGCTCAGGAACTGAACCCCCTGGCCAGAAATGGCTTGGAAGTATTCAGAGTTTCCCTTTTTCTATCTTGATGAAAATATCACCATTTTTTATACTGTTGCAGAACGGAGAGCCATAACCTCCACTTCAGCTTTCACAGCTCGCTTCCCATACTTTTGGTCCTTTTATCATTTCTAACAGTGGTGAAAGCTTATCCCACTCTGGGAAGTTGATGAGGGACAAGTGTCCTCCCAGAGCCAATATCCCACCCACCATTAGTAGGTGTTCCCCCAAGGTTCACTCAAGGGGTTAGCTGAGACCCTCAGGTCCCAACCTAGACTTCTTCCTATTTCCTCTTCTGGAAATAGACGCTGAAGCCCCAGAGCCTAAATCAGGACAGTAAGAGACAGGAGAGGAGAGGTGGATAGGAAGGGGGCATAGCTTGGGGGGCAGTAGCCAGTCCAAGACCAGCTCCAAAGGGGTCCTTTCCTGCTCTCCCCTCTTCTCTCTAGGGAGGAGTGTGTGCAGGACTTGCAGGAGGGGTGGTGTTTTGGGGGATACCATGGGGCACCTGTGCAAACCTACCCAGGCCTGGGAGAAGATGAGGGTGGGTAGAGGTGGCAACCCAGAGCAGTGCCCCCAGGACCCCTGGACATAGGTGGAGCCACCATAGGCCCCCTCCAGCCCCCACCTGAGCCGGCCAGGCAGCCAGAAGATGGAGAATCTGACGCCAAGGTCGAGAGCCTCTGCTCTAGTCAGGTGGATCTGGGTTCAAATCTCCCTTCTGCTGCCTAAAAGCTGCCAGGTACACTGAGCAAGTTCCCCAGCCTGTCTGAGGCTGCTTCCTCTGTATAACAGAAGTTTAGCAAATATTCAGCAAGTATTTACTTTGTGCCAGGTACAGAAGCAGCTACCAGCTAGATGCAAGAGTGAGAAAAAGCACTCGTCCCTGGGGATAGAGCTATTAATCAAATTATCGCACAAATCCACATAAGAGTCCTACGGGGGATAACAGCAGCATCTGCCCATAGGCAAGCTGTGTGGCGGGGATTGAGGGCGTGGGTGCGCCTGGGCCCACAGAAGCCTTCGAGAAGCGCCAGCTGTTACCCTCCCAGCCCTTCAGACAGCATCTGGTGGAGCTGAGGAATTGGAAGAATACTTTACATTTGTCCAGCATTTTGAGATTTTAGAAGCATTTCCACACACATTAGGTCGTCCAGTATTCCCAATAACCCGGGGAGGTAGGTGCTTTATTTCCCCCCATTTCTTGACGAGCAGAGTGAAGCCCAGAGAGGTGAAGTGACTTCCTCAGAATCCCCAGCAAGGACATTCAGGATCCCAACTTGGGCGCAAGGCCTCCGGGCGGTGGGCTCCCGCGGGCCGCGGAAAGGAAGGGCCGGGAAACGCGGGCCCCGGGCCAGGAGGCGGTTGGGAAACCAGCGCCGGCCGCGCCCGCCCGCAGCCCGAGCCGCGGCGCGGATTTCCTGGCTCACTGGGCCGGCGGCCGGGCCGAGGTCCGGGAAGGCCGTGCGCCCACCCTCCCGGCCCGCCCGCCGCCAAGGCCGAGGGCTCCTCGGGGACCCTGGCCCTGCCCACGCTCCCGCTTCCGGAGGGGCCTGGGCCTGGCTTACCCGGCCCGGAGCCAGGCGCCGCCGGGCAGCCCGCCCGCGCCGGGGACTCGCCCCCTGCCCCGCCCCCCGCCCCCCGGGCGCGCCCTGCAGGCGGCCACACCCAGCCCGGGCGCCGCGACCCCCGCCCCGGGCACCCGGGCTGCGGGGAGCCTCTCGGGCCGGCGCGTCCGACACCCCGCGCCCCCTCCTCCGCCTTCTTGGGTCCCCGGAAGAGCCGCCCGGCCCCCAGCCCTTCGTCCCCGCTCCCGGTGGAAAGCAGGAGAGGGAAGTGCGGAGGGGGAGGCCATCGGATCGCCGGGTTAAAGTGGGGTTTCTGCCTCCCCATCCCGCGCCTCAATTTGCCCGCTGAGCTGACCGCGTGGGCAGCTCCTCTGCCTTACACCACCCGGTCCGAACCCTCCGCCCAGCCCTCCGGGTCAGTTTAGACCCGGCCTCTGAGAACAGAGGACGGCTCCTGCCAGCAAGGTGAGGCTGGGGTCTTCCAGAGAGCACAGGGGTGGGACCCAGCTTGTAGTAAAGCGCCTCACTCGGAGCCTCGGTCTCCACGTCTGTAGAAAGGGGACAACCGACTGAAAGACTTACATAACTGTTAGGCCCACCCACGAATGGTTCTTGTAGCCATTCACTGGCCACGTGGCGTGCATTGCTACTTAATTGTTCAGGTGTGTTGGTCTCCTTCCATGCACCACCATTGATTACAGTGAAGGCAGAGCAGCCTCTTACTCTGCTCAAGAGATAACGATACAGCCCTTTTTATTATATTTGTACAGTACCTTACAGTTTGTAAGCCCTGCCTACATATATTTCACTTGAACAGTAGGTGAGTCAAACTGCCTGAGTTTGATTCCTGCCACCACCACTCACAGGCTGAACTTGGACAATTTGTTTCATTTCTCTGTGTTAGTTTTCTGGTCTATAAGATGGGACTAATACTAGAACCACCTGGTTGCGATAGTGTGAGGATTAAGAGGCTAGTATGGGTCAGGTGCTTGGTACAGCACCTGGCACAGAGTATGTTCCCCTGACCCTGTTGGCAGTATGACTGAGCCCCTGCTGTCTGAGAGGGAGCCTCCCTCACAGGGGTCGGGTGGCTTTCCAGACTTGGCCCTCTGGGGCAGGGCCTGAAATCCTGCATGTCTGAACAGCTCCCTGGTGACGCTGAGGCTGCTGGCACCTGGGCACCCTTTGAGTAGTGAGGTCTTAGAGCAGTGGTTTGTAAACTTGACTGTGCTCCAGAATCATCTGGAAGGCTTGTTAAAACCAATTGCTGAGCCCCATCCCTAGAGTTTCTGATTTAATAGGTCTGGGGTAAAGCCCGAGGATTTGCACTTCTAACAAGTTCTCAGGTGATACTGTGGGTGGGGGACCATACTTTGAGAATTTGTCTTAGGTCATCTCACCCACAAGCTCACAGCCACTAATAATGTCATGCTCGGGGGTAGAAACCATTAGACAGCCAAGAGCAGCTTCATGTGCTTTGGGAATAAAAGAAAGTTGGGGGGAAGCACCTGAGATTGGGAGCCAAAAAACCTTCCCAGTTCTTAGAGGGGTAAGGCACCTGGGGGAATGAGGGGACAGTGTAGCTTTTTTCTCGGCATCCCTTAAAGAGAAACTGAGGAAGCCTGCCTAGTTGCTTCAGGAGGAGAGAAAGGGAACCAAGGCTCGTCAGCCCAAGTTTTCCTGTGTGGGGCCCTCTCTCTGCAGACAGCCAGGAGAACGGAGGGAAGCCAGAAGGCAGCAGCAAGGCCCGCAAGGAGAGGACGGCCTTCACCAAGGAGCAGCTGCGGGAGCTGGAGGCCGAGTTCGCTCACCATAACTACCTGACGCGGCTCCGCAGATATGAGATCGCCGTAAACCTGGACCTCTCCGAGCGGCAGGTGCGGCCGGTGACCCCTCCTCTTCTCTGCTCTCCTACCCTTCTCCCTGGACCTTCTCCTTTTTCTTCCTCCACCCAGTCCAGTGGTCCTCAACTGTGGCTGCACCTGAGAATCACCTGGGGAGGTATTAATAACACTGATGTCTGGGCTCCACCCCTAGAGATGGTTTTCCTTGGCCTGGGATGGGATCCAGGCATCAGAATTTTTCACAGGTCCCCTGGGTGATTCTCATGTGCAACCGGGGTTGGAACCTTTGATCTGGTTATTCCCAAACTTGAGTGTGTTGGAATCACCGAGGCACTTGTTCAAAATGCAGGTTCCAAAGCTCCGGGAGAATGATTTTGCAGTAATAATGAGTAGGACTGGGCATCTGCATGTCTGATAAATTCTCCAGGTGATTTGGATTTGCAGCTGGTTCCTGGGTACACTTTGAGAAAAACTGCCCTGGCCCTTTGTTTTGGGCTTTCCCTCAGTGCATGCCACCCACACCCATGCTCTGATACGGAATAATAGTAATAAGATTAGAATAATATTTGATAGCAGCATTCAGTTGATAGAGCGCTCTGCCAGAATGCTGCGTTTTGAATCAGAAGACTGAGATTCAAATCCTGCCTCTGCCACTTCCTAGCCCTGGGACCTCTGGGTCTCCATCTGTAAAATGGGGTTGTAATTCCAGCCTGCAGGTAATACTGAAGCTCAGATGAGAAAATGTGCTCACCAGAGCTGTCTAAACTAAAAAGTGCGTTATAATTGTGCCTAAGGATGAGGCTCCCAGACCCTTGGGGAATGGAGGCTGGAGGGAGGGGGTATAGGCACCGGAGGGGCAGGGCATGTGAAAGGGGTGGGGCTGATGCTTTTCAGAACCTGTTCCCATGTCTGTCTGGGGCTTTATATGGAGGCAAAAGACAGACCTCTGGGCAGGCTGATGTGTCCTCCCTTTGGTCTCAGTTCCTGGGGCCTTTTGGGTGGAGGGCGGCAAGTGAGGGTTCCGAGCTGGGGTCCCTGGAGTTGTACCCTGGCCAGCCTAAGCATCGATGTGGAGAGGGGGTCACACCGGCCGGGGAGTGACCAGGCTCCCTTGCTTCTTCCCTCAGGTCAAAGTGTGGTTCCAGAACCGAAGGATGAAGTGGAAGCGCGTGAAGGGGGGTCAGCCCATCTCCCCCAATGGGCAGGACCCAGAGGATGGGGACTCTGCAGCTTCTCCAAGTTCAGAGTGAGATTCTCCATGGAGAATAAAAAAGACCAAGAAATGAACCCCCTACCCAACTACCTTCACCCCAACCCCACCTTCACCTTCTTCCCACACATCCCAGGGCAGCCTCTCCACCTCTTGCATTGACTCTTGGATATGAAGCTACCCAGAGTTTCCCAGAAAGTTCTGCCCAGCATTCCTCTATCTTAGCAGCCCCTTCCCAGAGGCTTTGCTTCCCGAACTCTCATGGAGTCACACAGTGATCCTACCAGATGGGACAAGCCTGGAAATAGCTCCAGGGACACTGCTTCTCAGGGTCTCTTGGCTGCCACCCACATCTCCTCCTACCACCGTCTTCCTACATGAGCCAGGCTTCCTGCAGGTCTGGATACCACCTGGCCTGCTGGGAGAGGGGCCTTGGCACCAGCTGGTGACTCATGAAAGCAAATGCTCCAAAAGAAAGGAAATGATGGTGACCCACACAACCTGGCCCACCTTTCCTTTCTGGGTTCTACATCTGGGCCCCTGGTTTCCCCCGAACCTGGGGAAAATCAGTATGAGGAGGGTTAAGGGCAGCACCTCAGCTGCTGCAAATCAGGAACCCATCCCCGTCTCCAAATGTGTTCACTAAGTGAGCAAATTTCTGAGCATTGACTGGGAGAAGACAGAAAATTAGCCTGTGTAGGTCTCTGTGTCCCTGTATAGGCCCGTCCACTCTGGCTTGACTGGGTGGATAAAAATGAACCCAGGACAGCATCTGCGGCTTCAAAATCAGTTTAGGGGATACAGCTGGAACTGTTGAGCGGTGCTCCAGAGAAGAGGAGGAGTTATTCCTTTTAATCACAATTTCTGGATTGAAAACCTCTCCAGATGCTTACATTGCTCAGCCGAGGGCTGGAAAGTGGCCCCTGCATTCTGGGGATGGGAGATGATATGACAGCTGCTGGATGAGATGTGGAACCCTGGAGGGGACAGCTCTCTGGCTACAGTGTCCTGTGACTGCAGAAGGGGACAAGAAAACGGTCCTTCTTCCTCCACAGGATGTATTTGAGCCCCTCCTGTGTGTTCTACAAATGCTGTCGTTATGAGAGGAACTGCTGGGTTTATGTATATGGACTGCTCAGACCTTGGCCAGGTCATCCCAGGGTGCCACTTGAGGACTGATGGCCAAACAGCCAGGGGCGACTGAAGTCCTGGAAAGAGACAACCCCCCCCCCCAATGCTGTCTTCCATACCAGCTGGTGTTGCAGAGGGAGGTTAGCAAGAGTTTGGATCTCTTTTATGTAGATGTCATCATTCACATGTAAAAATAACCCCACCTCCCCACCCCAGAAAGGACAAAAGCTGTGGAAAATGATTGCCAAATGAGATGGCTGGTTAGAGCATGTATGATTTTTCTAAAGCATACATCATATATTTTCTTAAGATTACATCAACTGTGCAAGGTCAATTCACTTTGTAAGAAAACTCTTGGAGAAATAAAATCAAGAAAAAAGCAAAGTACCCAGGCCTTTTTCTTTACAGAGCTAAGAACCACCACTCTTGTATGCAACCTTCTGATTCTCATCTGATGATCGCCCAGACAATGTCCAAAAGAACAGGGAAAAGGGAAGAAATCATCTAGACCACAACATCCCCTTTTAGATTCTTTAAAATGTGGGTGCAAAAGTAATCATTGCAAAAAACAAAACTTTTCTCCCATGCAAATGCATTGTCTTGACTTCCCACTGTAAAAGTTTGGCTCTCAGTTTCCCTAATCTATGACCTATCAAATAATTAATGTTCTGTAAACAAAAGGTGAACTCTTTTGTTAACAAAGGAATCTTGACCATAAGCTAACCATCCTTAATGTTTAAATTCAAAGTATGGAAGTTTTTATTTTTCATAGTAGAAAAATATACATCAATAGTAATAAAAATGACATGAGAAAAGATATCCCAAATTCTGTCTTTTTAATTAAAAAATTATGTGTCTCACAAATGTCAACAATGGACAAAATAGGACTAGCTAGGGAGAGGGAAGGGAGGAGCCAGGAGAGGAACCTGGCCAGGATCTTGCATGGAAGCAGCCTGGACCAGGTGTGGGCCATGCCCAGAAGTGACATCGTCAGGAGGTGGCAGAATCAAGCAGACCCACCAAAATCAAAATGCCAAAGGGAAGGGGGCTCCGTCGGCTAAGGCTCAAGTTCAGAGCCAAGCAAAAGGGACACTGTCATCCCTCCAACCCTCCCTCCTATGGGAAACTCAATTCTGTGGCTTCGAGGGACATCACCCTCTTCTGGTTTTCCTCATCTGTCCCGAATGTTCCTTCTATGTCCCCCATGAAGACCCCTTTCTCGATGCTTCTGCCCTTATGGCTGGTTCCTGAGATTCCCTCTTTCTACCTCCACCATCCCTACTCTTCACTCTCTTTCCAGATGACCCCATCCACCTACATTTTTCAAATTGTGGTAAAATATACATAAAAGTTATCATTTTAACCATCTGTAAGTGTATAGTTCTGTGGCATTAAGTGCTTTCATATTGTTGTGCAACCACTGTCAGTATCCATCTCCAGAACGTTTTCCTCTTCCCAAACTGAAATTCCGTATGTATTAAACACTGACCTCCCACCTCCATCCCTACACAATTACATAATGATTACTCTGTGCTGGGTGCTGTTCTAAGCGCTTTACATGTACGAACTAAGTGAATTCTCTTAACAATCCTAAGAGGTAGTACTATCATTCTTATTTCACAGATGAGGTAACCAAGGCAGAGAGAAGTTGAGTAACCCCCAGGGTTTTATAGCCAGTTAGTGGTTGGGGTAGATTATATTATTGGGCCCAATTATTTTCTTCCCTCTCCACTGGGGAAACGTGCCTCCCTGACCACTACCATATGATGTACCACCCGCGGTAGGGGTGCACTTCCCCACCTCATTGACATCAGGCTTGTCCATGTGACCTGCTTTGGCCAATGGAATGTGAGCAGAAGGGATGTGTGCTCTGACCAGTCATCACATGGCTGTGCTATTGCTCTCTTCTCTCTGCACAAGGCTGAGATGGGGGTTCCCTCTTTAGCCTGTGTTCCAGAATGAGAAAGACATGGAGCAAAGCCAAAGCTGATCCCACAGCCTTCACATATGCCAGTGAGGATAGGAAAGTTTGTTGCTGTAAGCCACCGGGACTTGGGGGTCAATTGTCACTGCTGCACAACCTCATGAAAACTGGCCTGTCCAGTGATGAAGCCAGATTTGGAATCTGTGCATTCTGGCCACCACTTCCTACCCCTACTCTGAGAGCTCAAGGTTCTATATTCCGCTGCCTACTGCCCTTTGCCACCTAGGTGACTACAGACACCTCAGACTCAAATATTTGAAGGGGAAACCTCCATTCCCCCAATTGGGCTCGCTCTGCCTATGTTCTGATTCCTCTATTTCAGTTGGCAACACCACAACCCACCCATTCACACATACTACAAACCTGGGACACATCCTTGATACTAACCTCTTTGCTTTTCAGAAGCAATCCATTACCTGGTCCTGTTCATTTTACTTCCCATATAGATATTTCACCCACCCACTGCATTGTCTTCCCACCACCACTGCCTTCGTTCAGGCTGTCAACATCTTCCACTTGAATTAGAGCCTCCAATTGCTCTCCTTCCTGATCTGACGCAGCTCAAATTCTACCCCTCTCAGCCCCTAGAGTAGTCACAAAAAAATCCAACCTTGTCACTCCCAATTTAAAGCCTATCAGTGGCTTCCCATCACCTACGAAATAAAGTCCAAGAGACTTTACAGGCCTGTAAGATCCCTATGGTCTGGCCCCTGCAGCCCCAGCCCACATCCCTGCTACAAACCCTGTGCTCCAGCAAGACCAAGCCACCTGCCGTTCCAAAGCCACACGCCGCATGATTTCTCTCCTCCATGCCTTTGCTCATTCCCTTCTGTTTGGAATGCCCTCCCAGACCTGGAACCCCAAGGATTTACAAATTCTAGAAGCATGCAAAATGAACACACAGGCGGTTTTGACATGTAACACTGCCCAGCTAATTTTCAATAGCAGACCAATGCCTGACATTAGGCAGCAACGTTCACCAATTTCTAAAACCAATAGAAAAAAATCTCTTTCAGTGTGAGAATTTTCATTTCCCCAATAAACACAGTTAATAAATCCGTGGAGGAGAGTCTGATCGTGAAACTAAAGGCACACGCACGTCAGTCAAGCGTTCTCTGGTTTCTTTTGAACACTCCCTGCCCTCCTTTCCCTCTTCAGCGTTGGCGTTTGATTGACCAACGCTGGGTGAGCAGGAGCTGGGACCACCTGCTCTTCAAGTTGGTAAAAATCCTCTACTTTCTCCCCAGGGCAAAGCACGACAGTTCCAGTAACTGGGTAAGCCCACGGTGGGTGGCTTTCTTTCCTTGCATTGAGTGGAAATGGCTTCCATGAAGAGCTCTATATTCTCCACTCAGGAGGGGAACCTGAGCCCACCAGTCCCTCACAAGCACCAACAAGGCACTCAACAGTTGCATCGTCCCTTGGCCACCACAGCGCTGGGCTCTCACCGTGTTCCTCCTCTCACCAGCTGCCCCTTCTCCGTCGCATTTGTTGCCAACCCTGAACACCTGAGTATTTTTGAAACACCTTCAAAAATATCTCAAATCCATGCCCTTCTCTAAGGCCACCATCACCCGTGGCCACCACTATCCCTTTCTCTCTGTCTTCCCACCTTGTGTGTGTTCCTTCATGGCCACTACCATAATTTATAATTCTTCTATTTTTTGTTTGTTTGCTCAGTTGTGGTCTGCTTTCTAGGCTGGAAGGAAGCAAAGGGAATGTGTTTCTCTGACCATTTTATTCCCGGCTACTAGTGTGACGCCTGGCACATAATAAATGCCCATTAGATAGTATGGGATGCACAGATGGATGGATGGTTGCATGGATAGATGGATGAGAAAGGGAGTTGTTAAATTATTGATATCACCTGCCTTCTCAGCTCAAAAGTGCCCATTGCAGGACACATGGACAGTGTTAGAGGAAGCTCTGGCCCAGAAGCTGGTTAGATGGCTAGATGGGGTCAGGCCTTCAGAGACCACCGGGTCTGGTGGATCATGCCCTTGAAGAGGAGGACTGGATACCCACCCCCTGAGCCCTGTCTGAAGTCTGGGTGAGCTTGTGCTCTTAGACCTGTGGTTGGCAAAGAAACAGCTTCCAGGGCATGACCACTGTCAACAGTGAGACTCAGACGTGTGCCTGATAAGAGGCTTGCAAGCCGCTCACGCGTGTCTCTGAGGGTGATGCTTAATAGCTTGAAGGTGACATCAGGGTTGGGACTAATATCCAATTGAACAGAAAGAGACATGACCTAACTCGTCTCTCGCCGTGGGCCTGGCTGTGAGAGCTTCTCTTTCTTTATTAATTTCTTAACCGGAGCTGCTGGCTCAGTACTCCAGCCTGTCCCCAGTGCTGGGGCCCACGGCTGGGCTTAACTCCAGTGTTAGTGGGAAGGGAACAGGCTCAGCCGGGGTCTGGGAACCCCCACGAAGGGCGTCCACCGAGTCTGTGCTCGTCTTGGCAAGAGCCCGGGGGTTGGCTTTCTCTACCACCCAGCAGATTTACCTACCATGCTTTGAGAAAATCCAGTTGGGCAAACCCAAAGGCTCTAAAGAACTCCTCATGGTACAAAAGAAAATTTGCTGCAGCCTCCCATCAAGGTGCAGGCTTCCCCAGTGGCTGGAAAGGATGGTTTTATTTGTGTTTTAAAAAATGATTTAAAACCAGTTTTCCAGGAACACAAATCCTGTCTAAAGCACCCAGCACACCTGGCTAGAGAGCTGCAGGCTTGTGTCTGAGCTGGCTGATGGCCTGGTGGGACCGTGCTGTCTTCAGGTTATTTTCCTTTAATATCCTCCGAGTTGCAGGAGGAGAAATCCCATACTCCTCAGCACCCTCCCTCCCCTCTCTCCCACCCCCCACACCTGCACACACACACACACACACCCCCACACACACCTCGGCCTCAGACACTGACAGACTTCAGTTCCAACACAAGCTCTGCGACAGACTAGCTGTGTGACCTTCGAGAAGTCATTTACCTTCTCTGAGCCTCAGTTTCCTCATCTGGGTGGCGTGCAGAAGTTGTGGCACTTGGTAAACTGTTGTTGAAAAATGCTTCTACAAAGGAGAGATCATATTTTACTTACAGGCAAATGGGAGCATTCGATTCATTCATTCCACAAAAATATTACTTGGGTGCAATTGTGTGTTACGTCCTGGGTACGATGAGTGGAGACAGAGTCAGCCTGTCCCCAGGACAATGGAGTAAGGTCTACAGAGCACCTAGCCCGGTGACTGGCTCAGAGCGGGCCCTCAGTGGGGGTGAGCGCCTCCCTTTCTGTCTGTCTGTCTCTGTCTGTCTGTCTCTCTCTCTCTCTCTCTCTCTCTCTCTCTCTCTCTCTCTCTCTCTCTCTCGCACACACACACAGAGACCACCCCATGTTCTAGTCAGGGTTCTTCTCCTTCCACAGGGAGGCCTAAAGCTTGTGAGAACAAAAGCGTGGAGCAAGGAGCAGGAGGCCTGGGTTTTAGTACCTGCTCTCCTACTCATTTGCTGTGTGACTTTTAGCAAGCCACTCACCTTCCCTGGGCCAACTTCCTGACTGCAAAAACAGAGCCGGCTAATACATTGTTCTGCCTTGAGTACAAAGGATAGACAGAAACTACAGGCAAAGTGTTTTCCAAGCACCAAGCTGCACAAGTAAGAAGCCCTGCTGAAGGCAGTGGGCGGTAGTGATGAAGGCCAAGGGCTTGGAGGATGCTGGGTCCAGATTTGCTTCTGATGCGCTGGCCCAGAGCAGAACCTCTGCCCACTCCCACAACGTGGCCACACACAGCAGCCCCTAAACACACCCTGTGATAGTGATTCAGCTATTAAATCAACCCCCCACACACACACACCCTCCATGGAAGGCATCACATAGACCTTGACAAGGGACAAGGGGAGGAGCAGCCTCTTTGGAGATGTCCCCGTGAGGGCCCAGGGCAATGCTTGGTAGCACTCTATTAGAAAGTCCCAGAATGACCAACCCATGAAAGACCTAAAACAGGAAAGATCAGGCACAACTGTACCTTCCTAGCAGCAAGGTGCCCTGCAGGTGGCCTGCCAAGCAGGCAAGGCCCCCTCCCTAAGGGGGGACCAAGTACTGAAGGCTGTTGTTTCTTCTGGGAGAGGGTGGGGAGGCCTGGTCCCCTTAAAATGCTTTTTCATCCTCATCCACTCCCCCTCATCCACCCCTTCCCTGAAAGGCCTGAGCAGAAGCTATTACCAGGGCTGAGAAAGCTGTTGGGGGGCCTGAGAGGACTGCTGGGGGGTCTGAGGGGGCTGAGGCCCACAAGGCCAGGGGACCCCTCAGCCAGGACCAGGCTCTTTCTACTCAGAATTTGTAGCCCTTCTGGGGGCTGTGGCGCAGGATGCAGCACCTTCATCCCTCAAATCCCCTCCATGCATCCCCTGACAGAGCTCTGTGGAGCAGATGCCAGGGGTGGGGAGGAGGACACAATGCCCTTCTTTGTTGGGGGGATCCGGCCGGCAGTCAGGGGAGGAAATTAGACAGTGTTCCTGACAGCAGGCTCTGTCTGGGGTGTCTGTGAAATATGGTCCAGAGGGGCTCCTTCCCGAGACCAGTTCACGGCTGCTGGCCACCCCCACCCCTGCTTTGGGCAGAGAGGACACTGCCTGTTTGGAGAGAAATAATATACAACTCCCACCTTCTTCCCTCCTCTCCTGAGGGGTTTAAAGGAGCCCTGAGAGCTCAGGGGAGCTCATGGCTGCTCCTTGGAGGTGTGGACGTATGTGCACGTGTGTATATGGGCCTGTGGGTGTGTGTTGTGTGGGTGTTTTTTGTGTTTGTGTGTGTATCTGCTCATTCCATGGCCAGAGAAGAGGGTTCAAAACACTGGCCAAACAATGTTGGCCAAGATGGCTCCCTCTTTAGCATCCCTGCCTTTGCTCAGACCAGGCTGAGGGCCCTTAGGACCTAGAGTCTAAACAAAATTATTTAGAGAGTCATAGGGTGAGGGGAAGGGGAAGCAGCTTGCTGAGCACCCTGTCCACTGATTCCATCCTCCAAGTAGCCACCTCACAAGGTAGGAATTGTTGTCAAGACAAGGACATCTCCTGTCTCCCGGAGCCTCCCAATCCAGCCGCAGCCCGCGGGGCCTTCAGTGGCCCCTGAACCATTTGTCTTCAGAAGGAAATGGGAGGATGTTCCCACCCACCCACCTCCTTTGCAGCCAGCCAGGTCCCCACATCTGGGCTGCAGCTGGCCGCTGAGCTGCCCTTATAGGCCTGCTCTCTCCAAATGACAAGAAGACAGAGAGCTGTTGGCAGAGGTCTCCGGAAAGCACCTTAACCCCTCAGCAAGCTGAAAGCCAGAAGGGATCGGCCTCAGTTTCCACATCTGTGCACAAGAGCAAGGCCAAACCCTGCCTTCTAAAAGGTCTGTTGGGAAAATTAATGAATACAAAGTGTGGAAATATTCTGTAAGCTCTAAAGGGCTATCCAGGGGCTGGTGACTGATATTTTTTACAGCAGAGCCAATGAAGTCTTTTCAGTGCTCTTGTCCACCATAACCTGTTGAGGTAGGTAGGTAATCTCATGCCCATTATGCAGATGAGCAGAGCAAGGCTCTGAGAGTGGGAGGAACTTGTCCAAGGTCATACACCTATTCTGTGTTGGAAATGATGGCGCCTGGCATTGTGTCATCTGAGCTGTTGTGTGGGACTCATTCAAGAGCCCTCTCTGGTGAGCCAGGCTGATCCGCAACAATGAGCATCACCTGAGATGGGGAATGGACTAGGTGTGAGGTCACACGCTAGCCCAGAGCTCAAGCTAATTATTGCCGTGTCCTGACCAGTTTCTGAGACTTGAGTACTTCCCTTCCTCTTCCCCTGTCTGCCCAAGGAGTTAGGTCTTTAGAGCAAGATTCCACCCTTTGCCTCTCTGTCATTCTGCCTCCCCTGTCCTCAAGGAGCCTGAAGTCTCGTCCAGGAAGGAATCTTGCCCAGGAAGAGCCCAGACGGCTAACTGACTCCAGGAAGGTGTTATTTGATACAGTGGAAAGAATGTGGCCCTTAGGGTCAAACAGATCTGATCTGAATCCTGCTCCACCTGTTCCTAGTGTGGAAGCTTGGCCAAGCTACACTTTCAGAGCCTCAGTTTCCTCATCTGAACTGGACTCATCCATGGCTCTGAGCGGCTGTGAAGACTAAATGAGCTAATATATGTGGAAGAGCCCAGCCCCGGGCCTGGAACTCAGTCAGTACCCAGGGAGAAGGGGTTGCCTTTCTCTTTCCCCCAGCAGGGAAGAAGTGACATATGAGAGATAGAAGATTAGTGAGTCCAAGGTAGAAGGCAGACAAGGCCTTCCTGGCTCTGGCCAGAGAGAAGGAATGAAGCTTCAGTGAGATGGATCTAGAAAAGATGATGGAGAAAACTTCCGACAAATGGGCTGTGAGTCACTGGGGAAAGCAGAGAACGGGTGTTTCCTTCCTCCTATCTTATGAACAAACATCCAGCTCCTTTGACCCATGGGGAAACTGAGGCCCAGAGAGAAGGGACTAATTCAAGAAAGGGCCTAAGGCCAGGGAGATAACCTGCTCCTATCAGTTGAGATCAGAAGATGAACAGGAGTGGGGGCTGGACCAGAGACAGTGCCACAGCCTGGGCTCCTGCCCTCCGTCCAGGGCATCATGGCCTCCCGACAGGTCCAGTCTGCCAGCAGAAGCCAGCTGGCTAGCCCCGGAGGTCCCTATCTGTCTAGACTGCTCACTGGCAAATCCTGCCGAAAAACTCAACTCAAAGGGGGGCTGGGGTGGGCAGGATGGCCTTGGAGGTCCCCGACAGCTCCGGAAGTCTGTGCACAGAGTCTCTGGAAGACTGAGAGGTGTTGTCTCTGCAGAAAAGCCGTCGGACATTTCCGTGTGACGGTGACACAAACCATTCCTTCCTCCATAATCACCCTTTGCTGCAGTGCTGGCTCAGGGCAGACAGCCTGCTGTGCATGGACTTTATTTTTAAATCCTTCTTGCTTTCTTTTTTTTTTTAATATCCCTGTGAATGCCTGAACTCCCAGGCAGAGGAAAGCACTCAAGTCTGTCCTTGAGTGTGCTGGTGGTGATGTGATGTCCCAGACGGGACCCTCCGAGCTCTGCGGCAGGAACAAACCCCCTGCTGATGTAATTTAAAAGAATAACCTCCCAATTTTCTCATCTCCCTTTGCTGGATACACCTTATCAAATGACAGGAGAAGCCAATGTTTGGTTAAATGGTTCAGAGGTTAATTCTCAACAGATGGAAGAATTTTTCTCTTTTCTTTCCGCCCCTTCCAAGAGATCTGGTCCGCTCCTCTTGCTGGATACAAGAGACTTTGGGCAGAGGGGAAGGAGAGGGGGGGAGCCTGGGGGCATTCATCCTATCATGCCCTTCGTGGGAGCCCACTTCCCCAGCCACTGTTGGACTCAGGATCTTGGGTTATGTCCTCGGCCTTCAGAGGACCATACCATGAGACAGGGCCAGCCAGGGCTGGCTGCATTTGGGAAGGTAGAACCCCTCAACCCTGCGAGGTATCTATGTGCGCCAAGCCGTCTGCAAGCATTGGGCAGCGTGCAGAATAAAGGGAAGGAAAACAATACAAGTGAAAATCTCAAAATATCTCTCCATGATTCGGGCAAATTACTGAGTCTCCCTGAAACACAGTTTCTTTATTCCTAAAACGACATGTAATAATTTACATGGCAGGGCTGTTGGGGAGAGTCAAAGAGGATTCTTCTGGGAAACTAGATATTCACCTACTGCCAGTTTCACCCCAGACTGCTGACCAGCGGCGAAGAGGAGGAAAGCATATTGTCCCTGGAGAGATCTGGCTTTCCCAGTCTTAAGCCAGTGATCCATTTGGCATCGCAAATTGTAGAACCACATGATGTGCTTCCCGGTGAGATGCAATGTGCAGTACCCCACGTGGCCCAGAAGTGTTCTTGCCAAAAGTGGCAACTAACCTAACTAATTTCCAGTTTACAAGAAGGGCAGGAGATGGGGGGGCGAGTTAACTAGGATAAGGAAACAATGGACAATTCCTATAGGATGACTGGCCCAGTCTTTCGAAAAAGTCAATGTCCAGAAAATAAAGCACGTGCGCGCTTGTGTGTGTGTGTGTGTGTGTGTGTGTGTGTGTGTGGAGGGGTGCTGCTTTAGATAAAAGGGGGATCAGAAACATGACAATCAAATGTATTGTGAGATTCTTGATAGAATTCTGGGTTTTTCTTTTATGGAGGAGAAATTCATATACCATATAATTAACCATTTTAAAATGAAAAATTCAGTGGCATTTGGTGCATTCACAATGTTGTGCAACTACCATCTCTCTCTAGCTTTGAAATTTCTCCATCACTCCAGAAGATCCCATACACTCACCCCACCTTCCTCCCTTCCCCCACCTCTGGCAATTACTAATCTGCTTTCCATCTTTAGGGATTTGCCTATTCTGCACATTTCATATAAAAGGAATAATAGAATATGTGACATTTTGTACCTGGCTTCTTTCACTTAGCATGTTTTTGAGGTTCATCCACTTGGTAGCATGTATTACTACTTCATTCCATTTTATGGCAAAATAATATTCCACTGTGTTTATACACAAGTAGTCTATCCATTCATGTGTTTGTGAACATTTGGGTTGCTTCCACCTTTTGTCTATTATGAGTGATGCTGCTGTAAACATTCATGTACAAGTTTCTGTGTGGACATATGTTTTGTTTTTCTTGAGTATACCTAGAAGTGGAATTGTTGGGTCATACGGTAATTCTATGTTCAACTTTTTGAGGAACCACCAAACTGTTTTCCAAAGCAGCTCTTCCATTTTACCTTCCCACCAGCAACGTACGAGGATTCCTATTTCTCCTATCCTTGCCAACTTTTGTCATTTTCCATTTTTTTCTATTATAGCCATCCTAATGGGTGTGAGGTGGTATCTAATTGTGGTTTGATTTGCATTTATTTATTTTTTTTTTTTGAGACAGGGTCTCACTCTCTGTCACCCAGGCTGGAGTGCAGTGGCCTTATTATAGCTCACTGCAACCTCGAACTCCTGGCCTTAAGCGATCCTCCCGCCTTGGCTTCCTAAAGTGCTAGGATTACTGGCATGAGCCATGGAGCCCGGCTTGATTTGCATTTCTTTAATGTCCAATGATGTAAAACATCTTTTCTTGTTCTTGCTGCCCATTTGTATGTCTTGAAAAAATGTCTATTCAAGTTCATTGCCCATTTTTTAATCAGGTTGTCTTTTTGTTGTTGAGTTGTAAGAGTTCCTTATGTATTCTAAATACTGAACCCTTATCAGATACATGATTTGCAAACCTGTCCTCCCATTCTGTAGGTTTTCTTTTCACTTTCTTGATAATGTCCTTTGATGCACAAAGGTTTTTAATTTTTACAATGTCCAATTTATCTAAAATTTTTTTTTTGCTTGTGCTTTCAGTATCAAATCTAAGAAGCCATTGCCAAATCCAAGGTCACAAAGATTTACCCCTATGTTTTCTTCTATGTTTTAGCTCTTATATTTAGGTTGTTTATCCTTTCAAGTTAATTTTTGTACATGGAGTAAAGCAAAGGTCCAACCTCATTCTTTAGCATGTGGTTATCCAGTTAGCCCAGCATCACTTGTGGACGAGACTATTCTTTCTTCCACTGAATGGTCTTGGCAGCCCGTTGAAAATTGCTTGGCCATCCATATATGTACAGGTTTATTTCCAGACACTCATTCTATTCCATTGGTCTGTCTACCCTTATGACAGTACCACATTTTTTTATTACTGTAGCTTTATAGAAAGTTTTGAAATCAAGATGTGCGAGTCTTCCAACTTTTTCTTTTTCAATATTGTTTTGACTATTCAGAGCTCATTGCAATTCCATATGAATTTGAGGATTTGATTTTCCATTTCTACAAAAAAAGCCATTGGAATTTTAATAGAGGCTACATTGAATCTTGTATTAGTCAGGGTTTTCCAGAGAGACAGAACAAATAGGATGTATCCATATAGAC
This sequence comes from Daubentonia madagascariensis, assembly GCA_023783475.1. Classification (NCBI taxonomy): domain Eukaryota; kingdom Metazoa; phylum Chordata; class Mammalia; order Primates; family Daubentoniidae; genus Daubentonia; species Daubentonia madagascariensis. The sequence continues at coordinate 19,434,450 of JAKFHU010000487.1, forward strand.
ATATGAGAAGGGATTTATTAGGGGAAGTGACTCCCATGATTATAAAGGCTGAGAAGTCCCACGATATGCAGTCTGCCATCCGCAGAACCGGGAAAGGCAGTATCGTGGCTCAGTCAAAGTTTAAAGACCTCAGAAACAGGGAAGCCAATGGTGTAACTCTCAGTCCAAGTCCAAAGTCCTGAGAATCTGGGGGCCGCTGGTGCAAGTCCTGGAGTCCAAAGGCCAGGGAACCTGGAGTTCTGATGTCCAAGGGCAGGAGAAGAAAGTGTCCCAGCTCCAGAAGAAAGAAAGTGAGTTTGCCTTTCTTCTACCTTTTTGTTCTATCTGGGCCCTCAGCTCATTGGATGGTGCCTGCCCACAGTGGGTGAAGGAGGATCTTAGTCCACTGATGCAAACGCCACTCTCTTAGGGAAACACCTTCACAGACATACCCAGAAATAATGCTTTATCAGTTATCTAGGTATTCCTTGATCCAGTCAAACTGACACCTAAAATTAACCACCACAAATTTGTAGATTATTTTCAAGAATATTATCATCTTAATAATATTAAGTCTCTCCATCCATGAACATGAGATGTCTTTCCATTTAATTAGGGCTTTAATTTTTTTCAGCAATGTTTTGTAGTTTATAGTGTGCAAGTTTTTCATCTTCTGGGTTAAATTTGTGATTGTTCATTGCTGGAGTACAAAAACACAACTGATTTTTGCATGCTGATCTTGTACCCTAAAACTTTGCTCAATTAGAATTCTGGGTTTTAAAAAAAACCCAAGTATTAGAGACCCTTGTTAGCTTATGATAATGGCTTTGTGATTTGGAGGGAGAAATTCTTGTTTTTGGAAATGTATGCCTTAGGAGTGACATGTCATGGTGTTGGTAATTCTTTGAAATAGCTGAAATAATTTGGCAATTTCTTATGAAGTTAAACACATACTTACAAGCTTTTCTGTACATTTGATACTTTTCATAACACAAAGGAAGAGGAAGAGGAGTAAAATTGCCCCTGAAGAGCCAGTCCAGCTAGGTCTGGCCCTCAGAAACACTAGTCCCCTCCAGGGAGAGCAGCCATGCTGCCTGAGGCCCGGGTAGATGTGATCTCTCACCCTCACATCCTTGGCCCTCAAGATTGACAAAGCACATTCCCGGTCAGCCCCATCCAGGTTGCTCAGCATCTGATCATAATCTTCTTCTACTGCCTTCACCTGCCTGCATGCAGGCTGCACAAGAGGCCGCACATCTCTAGCCCCTACCTCTGGTACGTTCATTCCAGAAACCAGATGGGTCAGTTCAGGACCTCCTGCTATGTGGTGGTACTCCCACAGGACTCCCCTAGACCCACTCAATAGCCCTCCTTTGGACTCCCACTCCACTGCACACATGTCCCCATGGCATTTGTCACTCCATGAGGTCACTGACTCTGGAATAGAAAGAAAACATCCTTGTCCCCATGACAGGGGCTGCAGCCTGAGCACGTTGGCAGAGGACAGCACTTCTCAACATACTCTGAGAATCACCTGCCTTCAAATCATCAGGTGCTGATTAAAAGACAGATTCCTGGCCAGGTGCAATGGCTCACACCTGTAATCCCAGTGCTTTGGGAGGCCAAGGAGGATCACTTGAGGCCAGGAGTTAGAGACCAGCCTGGGCAACATAGCAAGACCCCATCTCTAAAAAAAAAAAAAAAATATCCAGGCACACTGGTGCATGCCTGTAGTCCCAGCTACTTCGGAGACTGAGGCAGGAGGATCACTTGAATCCAGGAGTTCAAGGCTGCAGTGAGCTATGATCTCGCCACTGCACTCCAGCCTGGGCGACAGAGCAAGACCCTGTCTCAAAAAAATAAAAATAAAAATAAAAAAGGCAGAGACCTGATCTGCATCCTAGATCCATCTAAACCAGACTCTCTGTGAATGATGCCTAAGAACCCCTGGCCCAGGAGAGCCTCTCGCTTCCTCCACAGGTGAAGGAACGGGCCTATTAGGCTGGGAAAGAAAAGCTTCCACCTCTCTCCCCTTCAACCCACTCAGGGCTTAGCCTGATTAGAAGTCAGAGAGTAAAGGGCCAGACAGTAAATATTTTAGACTTGTGGGCCATAGAGTCTCTGGGGCAGCTACTCAACTCTGCCCTGTAGCACTAAAGCCATAAACTATATGTAAATTATGGGTGCGGCTGTGTTCCAATAAAACTTCATTTATGGACACTGAAGTTTGAATTTCATATAATTTTCATGTCACAAAATATTCTTCTTTTGATTCTTTTAACCACTTAAAAATGTAAAAACTATTCTTAATAGAGACAGAAAGTAGATTAGTGGTTGCCTAGCGCCAGGGAGTATGAGGGAACGAGGAGGGACTGACTGCTAAAGAGTATGGGATTTCTTTTTGGGGTGATGAAAATGTTCTAAAATTGACTGTTGTGATGGTAGCATATATCTGTGAATATACTAAAAACCATTGAATTGTACATCTTAAATGGGTGGCTTATATGAAATGCAAGTTATATTTCAACAAGCTGTTAAATCAAAAAACAAAAACATTCCAAGCTCATAGGCTGTGCACAGGCAGCAGGCTGGGTTGGCTCCGGAGCTGTAGCTTGCTAACCACTGGCCTAGATAGGAAAAATTTAGCCTAACAGGCTTTGATGCTCTGCGTAATAAATAAACAGTGCTCCTAGAGTCTGCATCAAGGCCTGAAGGGGGCGGGGTAGGTGGAGAGGAGATGAAGGGAAAGGTCTAGAGGGGCAACGTGGGGCCAGGCCAAGGCCAACACTACATAGGGCTAGTTAGGGAGGCCAGGGATGACTGATGAATGTCTAGGCCAAGGTTGGCAAACTATGGTCCACTGGCCAAATCTGACCTACCATCTGTTTTTGTAAGGCCTGTGAGCTAAGAATGGTTTTTACACATGAACCATTTGTAATCAGTTTGATAATGGGGAACACCAACTTTGAACCCCAATTAAGCAAAATGTTATCCTCCCCCCAAAATAATTCCATTTTTCTCTTTAGTAGACCTGTATTACAAAAAAGTACTCGATTATGATGATGATGATGTTTTGAATTTTGTTAATTAAAAATTTGAGAAAATTTGTTTGCTCTGTTTTTATATAAGTCTATACATAATACCCTTGATTTCGCTCTTGGCCCACAAAGCTTAAAATATTTACTATTTGGCCCTTTCCTGAAAAAGCTTGCTGACTCCTGGTCTAGCAATAATTGATATTCAAATCTAAGTGGCCCTTGCCTGGAAACCTCGCATTACCTCAAATCCGGAGGGCAAGGCTGCAAAACACGCACCAGCCCTGTGTCGGCAGAGCCGTGTGTTGGTGGGCAGTGGGCTGGCAGAGACCCCAAGCAGAACCAGTGTGGCTTTCCCTGAATATTCTAGAGGAAGGTGGCTCTGGAGGGAGGAGGGGACAGGGCTGGATCCTTCTGTCACCTGAATGGAGGAGCCACATGGGGACAAGCAGTCATTACTCCCCCACCAGGAGGTCAGCCCCTGAGGGAGGGAACGGTGTCTTGTTCGTCTTTGTTTCCACAACATACCCAGCCTGGCACATAGTGGGTATTTAATAAACATATGATGAGTGAATGAATAAATCAGTAGACATAGTTGACCTGAGTGAAAAGGTTGCTCAAACAGTGATTTGAACTAACCTCTGAGATGTGCTCCCAGCCTGTCTCCCAGCCACTGGCAAGTTCTAACAGCATTGCCCAAACTATATTCCTCAAAAGTTAAAAGGCAGAAAAAAGAATTTTGAGGATAAATATATTTAGAAAATGTTGTCTCGTGAATCCTTTTCCTGGACAGTCCCAATATACACTGCTCGGAATTCCTACAGCCCTAGCTGTTCAGCGTACAGGAGGGATCTGGGACTCTGTTTCTCAGATTTCCAACCAAACTTCCTTCGTTGAGCCCTCATGCACCTCCCCAGAGGTTCTCAAGACTCTGGGGACTCGGGCGGTGAAAATCAGATTGGCTCTCAGGTGCCCCATGGCTGATGGAAGGTTGGGCTTTCTCCATTCTGTTCACTGCATCTTCTCTCAAGCTGCCAAACTTTTGTTGCCTACTATCTCCTTTCTGGTCTCCTTTTTCTTGTGGGTTTATACCTTTAAAAAATAAATTCTGTTGTTTCAGTGGGGTTTGGGGTAGGGAGGAAGCAAAAGCAGGTGTGGGTGTGTTCATCGGCCATGTCTAAATGGAAGGAAAGCAGGCTCTGAACATGTCGTGCCAGGCAGCAGGACGGGCTGGGGACGGAGATAGGAAGTGGAGGGTTGGGAGCAGACAGCCTGCCCGGCTTCCCGGAAGCACGTGGGACCCGGAAGCACGTGGGAGCACGGGGTTGGGCTGATTGGCCAAGAGCTTCACTAGGGCCTGGGAAAGCAAAAATGTAAAAGTGTGGAAACAACCCATCCCTCAAGGAGCTGAGATAAGTGGATGATTGGGAAAAAAAGTGGTGAGTGTGCATGACAGAGAGAAGCATAGGGGACTATAGGAGCCCCAAGGAGACGTGTCCAGCCAGTGTGTGTGTGTGCGCGCATGTGTGTGAAGGCTCCCTGGAGGAGGAAAAGCAACAGGAGCAACACTGCAGAGACCAGGACAGCACCACGAGGAATCTGGGGTTACTGAATAGTAAAGTGCCAACAGCAGGTTGCGATGACTGTGTTTTGGCGAGAAGGCAGGCAGAGGACAAAGAGGGCCTTGGGCACCACGTCAGTGAGTGGGCTTTATCCTGTGGGTGCTGCAGAGCCCCTGAGGTGGTGACCCAGTGGATCACTCAGGCAGCTGGGTGGCAGATGAGCCCAAGGCAGACAGCACTGGAGTCCGGGAGGCCGCTTAGGCAGCTGTTGCAAAAGCCAGTGGGAAACGCTGAGGCCTGCACGAGGATCACTGGGGACAGAGTCAAAAAGGTGAAATCAGTGGCACGTGGGCCAGGGAGGAGGGAAGGGGAGGGTGGTCCCGTGGAAGCCTCCCAGGTTTCCATCTCTGTTGGCTGCTGGGGAGGGGATGGATTATCCCTTCCTGCTCCCCCTGCCGCCCTGCCCAAAGCCCCGATGACCCCCCAGACCATGAAAGGGGAGTGTTGGGCCCCCTCCCCGCCCCACCTTCCTTCCTCCAACGGATCACGGGAGCCCACCCCCCGCCAAGAGAATGAAGGAGACGAAATAATGGAACAAAGGGGATTAGAGCCGCCTTTCTTCGCTTCTCTACCGTGGAAAACTCTGTTTGTTGGGAGAGGGGAGCTTTGGGAAGGGGCGCTGATGAGGTTATGGTTTTGAAATAGGAGCTGTCAGGAGCCGCCAATCTGACAAGCGACAGGTTCTCATTTTTCTTTCTTCCAAATAGGTGCCCTTCTTGGTTGCCCCAGTTTAGAATCCCCTCTGCTGGAGTGAGTCTGTCCTGTCATGTGCCCCCTCCCAGCTGGCTGCCCACTTGGCCAGGCCACCCACAGGGGAGGAAGGCACCACCTCCTGAAGGGGGAAAGGGTCCCCACGGCAGGAACGGGGTCAGGGGAGTAGGAAGAGCCAGATGTGGGGTTGGAGGATTTGGTTTCAGGTCCAAGTTCTGGCTCTTCCCACCTATGCAAACCCAGGCAAGTGTCATGGCCTCCCTGAGCCTCAGAGCCTTCATTTGTAAGTGAAAATGATTACGCCCCGCTCATGGGATTACTATGGCAGCTACGAGAGATTGTGTCTTTGGGGGGATAAAAAGGGATTTGAAAACCAGGCCAAGCCCTAACAATTGCAGAGCCTTGGGGCAAGAGATGGAGGTCCACCTACGTATGTCTAAATACTTAGGAGCTAAAAAATCAAATCTAATAAACTTTTAAATAAAATGTTTTATCCTCCAACCTTGACAAATATTCTATCATAACAACCAGGAAAGCCAAGTTTGAATTTGGAATTCCTGGACTCCTTGGAGTTCAACGTGGAACATCCCAGATGGGGAGAGGCCAGCCTTTGGCCCCTACCCATGGCCCACTCCCCCCTTCCCTTCCCACCACCAGCTCCAGCCTGCACAGCAAGGGCTTCATGCAGATGCATGAGGATGCCCCAGCCCAATTGCCTGTACTCCACATACATACACACCCTACATACAGCTGTGGGCCCGGAGGAGCATACACTGGGGGCTCCTGGGGAGGATGGATTCTGGGAAGAAACCAGTGCAGATCATGGAAGAGGACTCAGGGCCACTGGAGCAGGGGATTCCAGGGTCCCAGGTATGCTCTAGGTGGGCACAGCCCCTTGGCCCTGTGGACTCCTCATCCCATGGAGAGGGCGTGGCTAGAGGAAGCAGAGCAGGGCCTATGAAGCTGGACACTCAGGTCAGGGGCCTCTCTTGCCCGGCTTAAGGCAGTAGGTTCCATATAAACTATACAGTGATATTGAATAGGAGGGATTGCTATTCTCTCCCCAAGGTTTTGGTATTTCTCTCCTTACTCTTTCTTTGATTCTCCACTCCTCTTTTTCCAATTTTCCTAGGAAGAATTTGGGGATAATGTGCATACCAGCCAATCAGAGAAGTGGGAGAGTAGATGTCTTTGGGGACAGATGAACCAGGCTGCCAGGAACTCTTGGGTACAGTTCAAGGCCTTCAGGCCTTGGAGCTGCTAGGCATCGCCCTTCCCACATCTCTGGAAGACTTAGGCACTTGTTATTTATTATCTGAAACAGAGAATCCTTAGACCCTTAGACAAGAGCGTGGCCAAAAACCTGGGGTGGGGAATTCTGCAAGCACTCACCAAGCACGATGAAAAATGTGGTGCTGGACAAGGAGATTTGGGGAGACACAGGGACGCCCACCTGGACAAGAGATCCAGGCCCAAGGCTGAGATTAAAGGTGTCCTGTCCTGTAGCCCCACACTGGGTGAGACTGCACACCCAGGCCCTGGTGAGCCTGGAGTCCAGAGGAAAAGGCCACAGGGAGCCTTGCAGACTGTACTGGAGTCTGGGCCAAGAGTGGAGAATGAGGTGCCCGGGCCTGGCTAAAGGGGTGGTGAGCATTCCGGGGAAGAAGAGCATGAACTAATCCCAGCTACCAGCTGTTTGAGCTCAGGAAGAGTCCTTTCCCTCTCTGAGCCTCAATGTCCTCTCTGTATAATGGGGATAATGGTGTTTTAATTAACAAAGCATTACCTATGTTCAGCACTGCACCTGGAATGGAGAAAGGGACCAATGAATGTTAGCCATGTGATTATTACTATGATCACGGTGCCTGGAAAATGTCAACCAAATGCTAGTTGAACTCATGTGAACTTCTACAGATCATGTTCCAATTATGAGCCTCAGTTTCCTTATCTGGGAATTTCTTTTATTCTTTAAAAACGTTTTGCTGTCGATGCCTGGAGTTCCCCGGACACAAATCATAGCTACCACCTGCAGAGCACTTTGCTGGGGGGCCTGGCACTGTCCAAGGCACTTCCCACAATTACACCATTTCATCCTCAAAATCCCCATAGAGGGGCTTCTATTATGCCCTACTTGGCTGATGAGGAGCCCAAGACACGGGACAATTAGGGAATTTGCCTCATGTCACACACAGCAAGGCCCAGGCAGGCTGGCTCCAAAGTCCATATCTTCCTTCCCTGTCCAGATGTGGGCTGTGCCCCTGCTGCAGCCACTAGGTAGCCATTTTGACTGAACCCACCAGTCAATCCGGCCAGCTCACTGGTTCAGCTGATGTTCCCACCACCGACCTGACTAGTTATGGGGCCATATTAGTCATCTTGGCCTTTGAGTTGTTGATCCTGCCTCAACTTGTTTAGACTTCCTGACAGTGACACAGTCCCTCCATCTCTGGATTTAAAAGAACCAGTGATAGACAATACTCATTTTGAATTAAAATGGAAAAATGGCCATTCCTGAGATCACTTACATCTTAACCCAGGACATCAACCCACCTTGTCCCGTGCAGCACTTGTGCTCAAGTAGTAACATACACATGCCTGGGATTGTTATCCCATTTCACAGATTAGGAAACCCAGCTGGGGGTAGTGGGGTGGAGGCAGTTGCCTGGGATCCCACAGACATGCTTGCAGTGGAGGCAGAAACAGAATTTGAACCCAGGCCTCCCAATGCACCATCCTGTGTACATCCTGCTGTCTGGACTCATTTCTTTGGTAACACCCTCTGCAGGGCCCCTGAGCCCCCGGCCACTTGGGGCACCACCACAAAGTACAGGAATGGCTGCAGACCATTTGGCCGGGAGTCTCCCATTTGCTCTGCCTTTTGGCACTGCTCTGCGAGGCTACATTAAGTGTTCTTTTCCGAGTTGTTTGTGGGCAGTAGAAGCCTCAAAATTGCAACGAGCAGAGGCACCTGGCTCCCCGGGGACAATATCTGAGTCCATCTCCCCACCTTGTTTATTTGTAAAATGGGAACACAGACACAACTGGTGTATGTTTTACATTAAACCACGTAGGAGCTTGTGGCATTTCTGTCTGCACTTGAGACATGTTTATACTGCTGGGTCCATTATGAATCTGTTTAATATCCTTCGAATTCTCCGAGTCCTTCTATCCCTGCAGCCAGGAAGTGGGTAATGTGCACACAGGGAAGAAATTTCCAGGTGCTCAGACCTTTAGGTAAATGAGGACTTTTTTTTTTTTTCTTTTCTTAAAAGAGGGGGAAAGCCTGTTGCAAAAAAAATTAAATTCTTCCTGTTCAAAATGGTTTTCCAATGATCCTTTCCTTATAGGAAATTGCTTAGGTCCTAGAGAGATGCTAAAGGAGCCACCAGCTGGGGGAACCTGGGGCTGGTAAGAATGGCATCTCTTTGACCTGGAGAGTCTGGGATGGGGACATGGAGGTGAGTGACCCTCCAGGGGCTGAGAAAGACATCAGGGGATCTGTAGCCAGGAGCTCAAGGTCACCTGAGGGCTGCCGTGTCTGCTGGGGGCTCCTGGGAGCCAGCATCAGGCTACTTCTGCTGGATGGGGACAGGCTTCCCCCAGGAGTGCTGGCAGGAGTAGCTCCCTGCTTGCTGGCAGAACAGAGAGGTATTATTTTAAGGAGAAAAATGAGATTCCTGTTATTGCTTTACTCCTCCTGCAGAAATGTTGGTGTGTCCCAGCCAGGGCCAAGATGAGAGGCAGTCGGTGCCAACAGAAGGGTGAGCTCATCGCGTGTGGCGATGTGCGGTGATTCCAGCAAGGCACAGTGTGGAAAAAAAACTCCATGCTCGAGATCCCAAATCCCTGTCAAAGCAGAACCCTGGGGACCCTCTCCTTCCCTCCCCTCTCCGTCAGCTAGTCTGCCTGCCACTGTCCTTCCCTGTTACATCCTTCCTCCCTTACCTGAGTCCACTCCCATTTGATGGCTCTATCTTCTTACGTCTCTGACCAAACACGCCCCCTCAACACACTTGAGTGCCTATGCATGTTTGGAGACTGCGTGACGAAAGAAGCCTGGGATTTGGAGTAAAAAAAACCTGGGTTCAAATCCCAGCCCCACCATTTACTGCCTGTTGGATGAGGGTCTCCTCTCTGGGCTTTTGCTACTGTCTCATCTGTTACCATATTATTTTGCAGCTAGATGAGAAAGCAAACAGGAAAATACCTGGCACATGATATATGCTCATTTAATATTTCCTTCCTCCCTTGCTTCCTTTGTGGCAGCAAAGGATATTGTATAATTAAGGAATTGCGAGACTTTGGGATTTACAAATAAATTTCCACAGGACTCTGAAAAATATGGGGTCACAGGTTATTTGCTGGACTCATTTCCAGGTCCCTGGCAATGGCCTGGGGATGACACAAGTCACCCTGAACTGAGCCCAGCATGGGTTCCAGGCAGCTGGGGGGAGCTTTCCTGGTCTTGGCCAAGAAAGAAACAGCAGAGCCAGGAGCCCAGAGCAGAGAGGGCAGGAAATAAGATGACGCAGGTTAGAGAGAAGCAGCTGAGAGTTGAGGAGCAAGAAATTCCTTAAAGTGGCCACAAAGATGCACCCACTGGAAATTCTAAAAGGTGAGGGTGAAAGTTGCAGAATCCATGGAGTAAGTCACCTGTAGTAGGACACAGGGCTCTAACTGACAGTTTGGCTGCCTCAGGCGAGGGCCTGAAACATATCCTCAACTAACTATGATTTTCCACCTATGAATCACGAAGGAGGTGTTATTAACAGGCCCTCTGGAAGCTTCCTGTGGAAGGCCAAATCCCTTTGTTTCTGTGTCATGCAGGGGTGCGTGGGCTATCAGTGTGTTTTAAATGTAGTAGTATTTTAAATGTTGTCACTTTCTGCAATTATTGTTTTAAATTTCATATTCTCTAAATTTCCAGCCCCCTGGGCAAAAACCCCAATCAGACTGCCCTGCTCATGGCTGTGGTGGGTAAGGTATCCGTGATATAAACATGATTGTTTTCTGCCTCATTTCTTGGGTTTTATTTCTCCTTTGACTACTCTTTGTAGTTCATGAGATTTTTAAAAGTCCATCCTGTCTCAATTTTGCTAAGGAAAACTGAGCAAAGGGATTTGGGTCTACACTTTGGTGAAAGGGTGGACCAGGGCCTTTCGGGGCCAGAGTGCTGATGCAATGGGATGGCAAGCAAGTGACCTTCTGTGGGTTAAGGTATAAGCCAAGACACTGGAACAAATGGAAATACAGCACAGAAGAGAATTTTATTTTTCTCTCACGTAGGAACAAGGGGTAGGCAGGCGGCCAGGGCAAACTCCGAGAGCTTGTGTGAACACCCGGATTCCTTCCATTGTGTTGCTCTGTCATACCTAGATCCTCATCTCCATGGCCAAGGCCACCTCACCATCCAGGTGAGCCCACATTTCAGCCCGAGGCAAGGACAGAGGAGAGGAGGGCAAGCAGCTCCCTCACACAGCTGTCAGCAGACGGTGTCTGCAGCGTCTCTGCAGCATCCCACTGGCCCCAACTTAGTCACGTGACCACATCTAGCTGCAAAGGAGGCTGGGAAATGGGGAAATGTGCCCATCTAAAACCTTGGATGTTCTGTTACTAAAAAGAAGAAAGGAGCAATGGAAAGGGGGGACAATTGTCACTTTGTGCCATAAATCCCAAGAGGAAAGTGACATCAGGACCACAACTAGCAGTCTGGGGCCAGCAGCCAGTCTTCTAGACATTCTCGCTGGAGGAACTGAGAAGGTTCTAGGCTTTGTTTTAGGAGAAGCTGTGGCTGATTGTTCTTCAGCTTTTCGCTCTCTCTTACCTTGTGACCACCGGGCAGGAGCGTGGGGGGAATATATTTCCCCACCCCAGCAGCATCGGGGTTGGCCATGTGACCAGTTTGGGCCAATGGGATGTGAACAGAGGTGACAGCGAGCCAGTTCCAAGCCAAAGCATGAAGGGGCACCGTATGTTTTCTTCTCCTGCCATTCACCATGAGAAGGACATGTCCCAAATGGCAGCCTGCCCAAGAAAATGAAGAAACACATGGCACATACCTGAACATAAGCCCAGAGCCAAGTACTTGTTGTCAGGAATAAATGACACAGTGCCTGGCCTATCACAGAGGCTCAACAAGGGGTAGTCCTACCCCCTTTCCACCACTTTGTAGGAAATCCTATTTTTTAAAAGCTGGAGAGCTTGCTATTTAAATAGGTTCTGCTCTGAGTGGGTAAAGATTTTGTCAGTAATCATTCCTGAATTCCAAATGCCTGCAGCTTCAAATCACAGAAAATTAGAGGCTCTTAGAGTTGGAAGCACCTTAGAAGGCACACAGTCCAGCCTGCTACCCAAAGCAGAACCTTCTCCACCACTTCCCCGACGGGGCAGCAGCTTCTGCTTGGATACAGCCAGTGACAGGGAGCTCACTACCTACCCAGGCAGTCCTTTTCATTATTGGCAGTTCTAACCAACACAGCAGCTGAATGGGCCTCCCTGCTATGATTCACTGATGAGTCCTCCCCTCTGTGTCCACAGTCCACATCCTCTTCGATAGGCACCTCTTCTTAATGAAGGGCATTGTGGTAAGCAGCCTCTAATAAGGCCCCCACACCCTGTGTAATCCCTTCCCTTGAGCATGGGCTGGACCTAGTGATTCACTTCTAACAGATAGAACAAAGTAAAAGGGATGGGATGTCACTTCCAAGATTTGGCTACCAAATCTTGTGACCTCCATCTTGCCCACTTTCTCTTCCTCTCCCTGGGAGCCCTCACTCTCGGGGAGTCCAGCTGCCATGTTGTGAGCTGCCCTAGGGAGAGGCCCACAGGACAAGAGCTGATGTCTCTGGCCAACAGCCATGAGAGCAAGCTTCAAAGCTGCTCCTTCTCCCCCGCCGAGTCTTGATATGACCACAGCCCTGACCTAAACCCTGATTGCAGCCTTGTGAGACCCTAGGCAGAGGACCCAGCTAAGCCACACCCAGATTCCTGGCCCACATAAACTGTGAGATAATAAATGTTTGGGTTTTTTCTCTAAGCCACTAAGTTTGGGGATAATTTGTTACACAGCAATTAATAACTAACACAGTGCCCGACATCTCAGTTCCTTCAGTGTCCATTTATTTTCTGGATCCTTCCCCATCCTTTCTCTGCACATACTCCAGTATATCAATGTCCCTCTTAAAATATGGTGCCTGGAATGGATCACAACATTCTAGATGCAGTCATACAGCAGAACCATTTCCTCCCAGGTGATGGACATTGTCCATTATTCCTTCCCAAGATGCCATTAGTGTTTTAATGGACACATCTCACAGATGATTTATTTTGACCTTGTGGTTAACTAAAACCCCTAGGTCTATGTCCCATGAACTGCAAGGAAAGCTTGCCTAGTTACCCACCATTGTGTACTTGTGCCGTTGATTTTTTAAATCCAAATGTAGAATTTTACAGTAGCTCTAGAAAATAGCTATTCTTCCTATCCTAGCCAGGTAGGGGCCCTGTGGACTCAATTCTGCACCCACTCTGTTCATTTACCCTCCCAACTCTGGGCCATCTGTGTATGTGGCCAAGCATCTACCCAGTCCTGGACCATCTTGTTGACTAAAATGATCAGCAAATACAGACGCTGCTCTTAAGGGTCTCAAAAACAAGTCAGGAAACCCACATTGATTGAGACTCATTAAATGCCGATCACTTTGCCAGGGGTTTTTATGTAGGATCCCTCATCTCGTTCTCAGCACAACCCCACAGAGTAGTCACTCTTTGCAGATGAAGAGACTGAGGCTCAGAGAGGAGAAATAATTTTCATTTATTCCAAGGAAATAATTTTTAAGAAGAAAAAAAGCTGGAATCAGGATACAATCCATCACTGCCATGGTTATAATAATCAGATACAACCTAAAGGTACATCTGTGACTCTCAGCAAATAACTGACCCACTCTGAGCCTCAGTCTTCTCATCTTTAATATAACACCTATCGCACGAGTTTTAGGAGAAGATGTGATGGAAACACACAGGCAGCATGCCTGGTACAGTGCCTGTCACATAGGAAGCCAGCAGTCAACAGAAGGCATCCTCAGCTAGCTTAACTTGTGTAGCAAGTGGTAAAACCAGATGGAGGGAATACCATCAGAGTGGTGTAGTTGAAAGAGTTCAGGCTCAAAATCTAGCCCTGCCTCTCACTCATTGTGTAAACTTGGCCCAAATGCCCACCTAGCTCATGTGAGGGCCAGGTGGAGTCGTGTGAAACACAGGGCAAATGTTGGCTACTCTCATTACTGGACTTCTAGGTTGCTGACGATTAGTGTCACTACCATACCAACGGACACCTTCTCGCTGTAGTGCTTTTTTTCTTTTGAATTATTTCCCTGGGACAAATTCAAAATCCTTTCTCCAACCCTTTCTGCAGTTGTCAGATCCAAGAAAAGCAGGTAGCAGTAAATCCTGCAGCAGCTGAGGCCCAGGGCCCAGCCATGACAGCTCCCCTGCTAGGAGCGGCCTGCACTGGGATGACCCACAGCTGCTCGTTCTAGCTGAGGCCTGTGTGCCAGAGATTACGTCACCAGGAAGGACAGGTCCTCAGCAGTGGGGGCAGGAGGGGTGGGGAGAGCAGGAGACTTTATTCTCTTGGGACTGCTATCTAATCCAGAGAGGAGGAGGATGATGGGTACAAATGCAGAATGCCAGGCTTGCCCGGTAGTCCTCTGAGGACAGTCCAGAAAATTCCCATGGGAGTGTACGTAGCACCTCTCAGAATAGAGCTAGCGGGGCCTGAGTGTTAGGGATGGGGGCCTCAGTCCTGGAATCTGTTATGTGAGGGGAAGTACACGGATGAGAGTATGGTGAAAAAAACTGAAGACCAGAAAAAGAGGCAGCATCCAAGATGGGGGCTCTCCACTGCGTGGGTTTCAGAACTGCAAGCAATATTTTGTGTGTAGAATCCAGATGTCAGCTAAGACACCCGATCCTTTGAGTTCAAATAAAATCAGCACCTACCCCATCCCACATGAACCACCACCCCCCACCCCCAGGGATCCCAGGATCTGGCTAGTGACTTTCCTGGTTATCACTGCTCCACCATCTCCCAAGTTAATTCAGTTTGTGAATCCTCTTGCCGCCCTGCAGGTACTACTCATATTCTTCTCTGAGTTGACCCAGACAGAAATCTGTCCCTCTCCATGACTTCATTCTGAAAAAAGAAAAAAAAAATCACTCAAACACAAGTATGTTGTAGACTTGGCTCAATGTTCAAGGACCGGCAAGATAGAGTAGACATTCATTTTGTTCTCGAGGTTGTATTTGTGTGTGTTACGTGCTTGTATTTTTATCTGCCCAGCGTCCTTTTCACCATCTGGTAAAAACAGAGCTGGCTTTCCCCAGTTCCATGTTTCTGGAAGTGTTGCAATATAGAGTATCCCAGCCCACCCAGCCACCAGGGTAAACACCTGATCCAGGCCTGGCCCAATCCAATTATGGTACCCCATTCCCTAGAGGCTGGGGTCACTAGGCTGGTGTGCAGTAGGCCTGAGCCTGCTGGGGCCCTCTTCCCAATCTCATGGAAGAGGTCTCTACAGGGAAAGAGACCAAAGCCAAGACCAAAAGAAGTCAAACGAAGAGAGACAGGGGGCAAGAAGAGAGACATCCTTTGAGTCCCTGGGTCCACTTGAGCCAAATGGTGAGAGCCACCACCATGTAAACAGTGCCCCTTTGAGTTGTGCAATTCAGTAGGCCCATGACTTCACTGGCAACTTCCCCATTAGGCAAGCCAACAGATTCCATCTTTCCTGCTTTCTTTTTTAAGAAATTTGAGTTGAAGCTGGGCGTGGTACATGGGCACCCGAAGTCCCAGCAACTTGGGAGGCTGAGGTGGGAGGATCGCTTGAGCCCAGGAGTTCGAGGCTGCCGTGAGCTATGATCACCCTACTTCACTCCAGCCTGGGTGACAGAGTGAGACCCCATCTCTTAAAAAAAAAGAAAAAGAAAAAGAAAAGAAATTTGAGTTGAGATTCAATCACTCACGACCAGAGACTCAATACAAGAGGGGGTCTCCATCTACTCTACCTTACTGGCCCTTAAACCTTTAGCCAAGTCTGCAACAGAGTTTTTGCTAGTGAAGTCATGAAGAGGGGCCGATTTCTGTCTGGGTCAACCCAGAGCAGAGCAAGGGCAGTGCCTGCAAGGTGGCGAGACGATCTGGGAAGTGAACCATTTTCTTATGCAGAGCAGCGTGGGCCCCCCTTGGTTCTCCTCCCACCTTTCATACCCCGACAGGGGGCCTGTAGCCCCGGCCAGTAATTTTCCCAAACAAAGGCAGTTTCTTGCTCAAAAGGGATCTGGGTGCTCAAATAGTTACATTTTCACCATGTGTATGTATATTTTCCTATGTGTATTTTTCCGAGAAGATTGGTAACTTTCATCAGATTCTCCAAGAGTTCCGTGACTCAGAAAACAAGATAGAAAAAAGGAACGAGGTGGGAGCGGGGCAGGGCGAGGCCGTGGTGCAGGAAGCGTGCTGCCAGAGGGAAGCTGGCGCCAGGCGCTGAAGGGCAGATCACAGACTGTTCCAGCCAGGAGTGTCCTCAGAGGTGTTCAGGCATTTATCAGCCTCAGCACCCTTTGTTCAAACAAAATCTTACAGGAAACCCCAATCTGTGAAACAGACAAAAGGGAAGAGGGCGGGAAGAGGGGGACCTTGACCAGCCAAGACCCCTGGGAAGCTCTGAGGAGGGTTTTGTGAGATCCTCATGATTCCTCGGGGTACACTTTGGAAAAATCCCTGATCTAGCCTAGTCAACTCATTTTACAGAGGAGAAACTGAGGCCCACAAAGAAGTGAGTTGCTCTTGCTCATGTTGCCCAGCTAATTGTGATGTCATTGAGGCTAGAATACAAGACTCCCAGGCTCTGGTAGCCAGGTCTGTGGTCTTCTTTCCACCTAGGTAAAGGTAAAAATCTTACTTTCTGCCCCAAAATCCCAGGTGCTCAGTCCCTCCCACAGCCCACATGCAGGGGCTGCCTCCAGGCCCATAAAATGCCAGCCCCGTGACCCTCCTGGCCTTTCTGGGCAGGACACTGGGGATCTCCTTCACCCAGGAGATAATTTGGAGGAGCCGTCGCTGGCAATGTGGGTCGAGGCTGTGTGTCTCCTCCATCAGGGCCCAAGGAGGAGCCAGCGTGATCCTGGGGCCCCAGGGAACAAGATCTGCTCAGAGCAGAGTCCCAAGATGTCTCACTTTACAAGGATGGAATTTCACGACTTGTGTATTTTAATTAAATTTTTATTTTTATGGAATTTTAGCAAAAGTTCCCCACTCCTGCAGCTTGCTCATTGTTATTAAAAACCATGACAAGATGAGGGAAAAAAAACAAAAAACCGCTGTCCGAGCGGCCAAAATGAGGCCATATTTTAGAAGAGATCTGACCACATTGTATACTTGAAACCCACTCCCCGCCTTCAGATGCTGATTCCGCCCCCGTGACTTCACAGATCAGATTTTAAGTCTCTGGCTTATTGCTTTCTGAGCCTCCTGGGGCTTATAGGATTATTCTGGATTTAATCCTTTAATAATTTTTCCTCCCTCCTGTCTGAGGTCTGGTTTTCAGCTGAAATCGGCCTGGGTGAAGCAGCTTGCTTCCAGCCCTGATGGACTCCCCTTTCGGATTGCTGTCCTCTGTCACTGTAAGAAAATTAAGGCAGGGATCTGTGGAAAGCTGACCACTTCTGAGACTTACAAAGATAAAGCTTAAAGTCCTTGTTCTGAAGTTCTGGTGATGAGGGCTAGGCAGCCCATGCCAAGGCCTGTGCCTGAAGCCTGACATATGTTATCCTCTTTATTCCTTACCCCAGCCTTGAAAGTGAGGTTATTATCCCCATTTTACAGAAAGAGAAACTGAGGCTCAATGATGACAAATAACTTGCTCAAGTTGACGTTGACACAGGTGGTAAGAAGCAGAGCTGGGCTTTGAACCCTTTCTGGCTGGAGGCCCTGCTCTCTGAGCTGCCTGGCTCTCCCCTCCTCCACCCTAGCCAGTTATCCGTTTCAGCTGAGCACGTGGCTAGCCAGGGACACCCCAGGAATGGGGCGTGAGGGAGGAGACCTTCCTCAGCCAAGCAGCTCTGGCAGTTAGAGGGTGAGCAATGCCCCAGCCTCATCCCCTCGCCAGCATAGGCGCCAAGAAAGATGAGCGTGTGCAATCCAATTGAAAATGCCCTGACCGAGCACCCACTGTCAACCAGGCACAGCGCTGGAGGCTGGAGGACAGATGTAAAGGAATGAATGAGACGTCCCATCTGGTGCAGGGACCAAACCCATAGTAGTGAAGTTACTACCACGTGAGAGCCCAGAGGAGCAAACGAGCCTCTGTGAGCTGCCCAGAGGTGGCCACATGTGGACTCAGCCTTAAATGGACGAGTTGGATGTCAACCTGCAAAGAAGGAACACGGGAATGCTGAGCAGAGAGACAGCATGAGCAGAGGTGTGGAGGCATGGAGGTTTGAAAGCAACGATGCGTGGAAGGACATACAGAAAACACAGTTCCTAGTGTGGAAGGGGAAGGGATCGCTCCCAAGATAGTTAAGACACAGTATGTGTCCTCAAGGAGTTCACAGTTTGGGCAGGGAGTGATATCTTGCCCAAATGTGTGGCTGGGGCATAAGATGGCAGGAAAGGGGCCTGGGGTTCAGCCCTAACTCAGCAGAAGGGCCAGGGGCCCCCAGTATCCTTCCATCATCCAGCATTTCCAGGTCTCAGAGGAACAAAATCAAGTTAAAATCCTGACTCCCCATTCCTCCTTCTGGCATCTCTGGCCAGCAGCTGAATCCATAGCCCTCCTGTTTTCTGGGAAAGCTTGGGGGGCAGCTGTGTTCATTCACCTTGATTGGGGTGATCCCCACTCACAACACCAAGAGCCCCAAGAACCAGCCCTCCTGCCCAGCAGCCCCCTCTGGGAGACAGCAGCTGTCTTCCTCCCTTGACTGAGCTCTGCAACCAGCAGGTCACTTCTGTATCCACAGTTCATTCAATCAACAAACCTCCAGTGAACAACTCCACTGTTTGCCAAGCAGTGGGACAGAGATGGAAAAGACAGTGCCAGCCCTCCCAGTGGGAGGGAACAAAAAATAAACAGGTAATTGCAACACAGCAGGATAAGTTCTATCAATAGAGGTGGTCACAGGGGGCTACAGCAGCATCAGTGTTTCCTAGGATCTTGTTAGAAATGCAAATTTGCAGGCCCAGCTTCAGACCTATGGATTCAGAAACTGGGAGCAGGGGCCCAGCAATCTGTGTTTTAACAAACACTCCAGGTGATTGGGATGCAGCCTACTGTCTGAGGATCAATGAGCTATAGGAACACAGAAGAGTCAGTGGTCCTTAACCCTGAATGGAGTGATCAAGGAAGGCTTCCTGGAGGAAGACACTCCTGCAGTGAATCCTCACAAGGGAGGAGCCTGATGAAGAGGTAAAAAGATGTCCCGGGGGGATGAAGCTGTGTGTGCAAGAGCACGGGGGATGTGAGGGGTTTTCAAAGAACCACAGGGGTGGTGGGTTGGCAGGCAAGTGGCTAGAGATGAGGGAAGAGGCCGGAAAAAGAGACAGAAGGAATCAAAGATTTTGGAGTTTCTGAGAGAAGGAAGGTGGGAGTGCGGATGTGTGTGCACCCCACTGACCCAGGCAGGATAGATACCCCAGCCTCCCGGGGGGCCTGGAAGCCCCCCATCTCGCCCTGGCAATTCCTCGGGTTAACCGAAGCAGCATGACCTCATGTGTTGTGGCTGCAAAGGCTCGGGGGAGGCCAAATCCGGTGTTTGTATTGAAATTAATTGGGGGCTCTGTGGATGATGGAGGCTTTGAGGAATGCACAGGCCCCCCGCATATGATCCCGTGAACAATGGTGTCACTTACGACCACCACGGCCCCCAGCGGCCCGCATCTGCACGTCCACGGTCCTTCTCGATGAAATAATAATTGTAGACAGATATGAATATTTAAAATACAAAGCAGATACCTGCAGGGACTGCCAATGGGGAGGACTCAGACAAGCACCCCACAGCTATTTTTAGCCTAGGAAGCGGAGCCCCATTTTACCAGGGCAGCAGCTTGTCAATCAGGAAAATCCCTCTGCTCACCCCCAGCCCTGATTTATGATGATTCAGAGGGGAGATGCTGCCAGGAACAGGCCGGGGCCAGGAAAATTTCATCTGTCTGGAATCCGACAGGAAAAAAGAGGCCTGGAAATTTCAGAGGAAGCTGGGATCTGGCCGGTTACAGCGCCTCTGTTTGTGTGCGCTCAGCTGGCTCCTGTTAGCAAGTTAAGGGTCCGCTGAGGAAAAGCGTCAGGCCAGGTTTTTCCATCAGTCCAGAACCTTGAGCTTGATCCCCAGGCAGCCGCTGCTCCTGCGACCTCCGACCCCAAACAACGGGAGCCTTCACCAGGTTTCCCCCGTACCCCAGCCCCCCAGCCCCAGGCCGTATCTTAAATCAACATCTTTGTTTTTTTCTCTTTTTTCTTACTGCAAAATATGACAGCAAAGTGATTCTATCTTTTTTGTTGTTTGTTTAACCAGACATTTAGCA
Organism: Daubentonia madagascariensis; assembly: GCA_023783475.1. Classification (NCBI taxonomy): domain Eukaryota; kingdom Metazoa; phylum Chordata; class Mammalia; order Primates; family Daubentoniidae; genus Daubentonia; species Daubentonia madagascariensis. The sequence goes on from JAKFHU010000487.1 coordinate 19,454,372, forward strand.
CACTCAAGAAGCAGGCTTCAATATGAAAACTAATTAATGCAATTTAGTTTTAATTTCCTCCCCTGGAATGGCCCAGCTCTCCCAAGGCGGCCTTTTCACCTGTCCTCCCTGGTGCTCGGGCACCGGGAACCCCTCACCTCCAAACCTGATGCTATGAGCTCTACAATGAGGCCAGGGATTAGGGCTCTGCTTAAAATCTTGCTGCATGGCAAATCCTAAAGGGGCAAATAATGATGGAGTTCAGGACACGCTACCCCAGAATATGGCACCTTGGCATTTAAGAAAACAGCAGAAGCAGGAAGGTCTCTTTGACCTTCTCCCACCGTTCTCCCCTGAAGCAGGCCATAAGAGAATTCTCTCTTAGAGCTTCCTCTAAAGCAGGTCATAAGACCCTCATTCCAGAGGGGTCCTCCGTATACCCAGAGGAAAGGAATGAAGACACAGAGAAGAATCTGAACAAACAGCCCTTGCTAAGCTCCCCCTAGACGGTTACCATGAGCTCACACCCCCTTTGTCCAATCACACTTCTACACGACTGTCCACTCCTCATCAAACCTAAGCATAAATATACACAGTTTTCCCTGTTTCTTTGGGTCTTCACTTCATTTATGAAGGCTCCCACATCGCATAAAACTTATTAAAGAAATGTGTATGCTTTTCTCTTGTTAATCTATCTTTTGTTATAGGGGTCTCAAGCCATGAACCTTATAAAGGGTGAGGAAAAGATATTACTCTTTCTCCCCTGCAATGGCGTTCTTTCCATCCATTCATTCATTTACCTGGTGCCTATTTTGTGGGGTGTGGGGGTGAGTGGGGCGGGGGGGGATACAAAACGGGCATGATCTGCCCTCAAGAAGCTTGCAGTTTGGTGGGGGACACAGACCTGTAAATAAATGTAACCATAGTACCGAGGAACAAACAGGATAACGGAGGTAAACAGAGAGGAGTTACGAAGCATAGAGAAGACTCTTGGGCTGGTTCAGAGGCAGATGAGAAGGGAAAAGACATCCAAGGGAAGGAACTGGGTGTACAAAGACAGAGAAGCAGGAGAGAAAAGGGACACACCCCACACACAAGGGATCTGGTGTGCCTAGAGTGTAGGATCCGAGGGCTGGTCCAGCTCATGAAGGCAGTTTATTCTGTTAAAGAAAAAATTATTCATAACATTTGTTAGACAATACTACTACTAATATAATAATAAATAATAATAAATAAAAGGAAGATTTTATTCAAGGGGGGGATACTACACAGGGGTTTTGCAATAGGGGAGAGAGACTGGGCTCAACTCTGAAGTCAACAAGGACAAGTGGAGATTTATAGTAAAGGAGCAGAGTGGGGTCAGTGGATGGAAAATTACTAAGCGGAAACATGCAGGCTAGGGGGGTTCTTGCTGAAGGCAGGCCAGGGTGATGAGATATCAAGGGTGGGGGATGAGAAATTTGATCAGAAATCAAGGATGGGGAATTTTTGTACACGAACTCAGCAGGATTCTTGCTACAACTGGACTAGAGGGTCCAAGGACAGAGCCCAAGTTCAAGGCTTAGACAAAAAGAGGACCCAGGGAAGCCTGATTTGAGTTTGGTCAATGAAAAGTCTGTCAGTTCCGGGCACTGGGACTTCGTGCCAAGGACACTGGAGAGTCGAGCCAGAGAACACCAAGATGAGATGTGCACTTCGTCCAGGTGACCCTGGTGGCACTGTGGAAGCTGGGGTGGAAAGGGGTGAGGCTGGAGGCAGGGGGGCCAGTCAGAGGGGAGAGCAGGGGCTGACCAGCAGGGCAGTGGGGATGCAGAGGAGTGCAAGGTTGAGAAGATATTTAAAAGCCCAATCCTGTCACCTCCGGTGGCTGGCTGATTGTAGCTGTTCAACAAAGAAACACCAGTGGGTGAGGGGACACCCAACTTCCTAAAGTAGCCAAATCAAAACCTCATGCCACAATCCCCAAAGGACAGGATGTGTCCAGGCCTGCAGCTTCTTCATCCAGGCTGCTTGAGGCTGTAGTTGACCAGGGACCCAAGGGAAGTAAGCCCCAGGGGCCTGGCACTGACCTGTAGCTGCCCATCTTGGGACCCAAGGGACACTGAGGGAAGGTGCTAAGAGACCAGTGAGGCACTTGCCCCTAGCACACAATTTAAGGGGGATCCCAACACTCAGAAATCAAGATAGATTAGGACCTGCATGTGCTAAGGCAGAGTGTGAAAGAAGGTGGTGTGGTTAGAAACCAGGAGGCTGAGCGAAGCGTGCAGGGAAAGCAGGCGAAGGGGGCAAGGGGAGATACATTCAGCATAGACTGCGAAAGACCCTGAATGCTGGATAAAAATTGGGATTTCATTCTGTTGCAATGGGAGATTCTGGAAGCTTTTAGACAGAAAATGGCATGTTTCAATCTGTTTTTAGAAAGAGAATACTGGCAGCCACAGAGAGGAGAGATTGAAGCTAGAAGTATCCAGAGATAGAAAAATCAGTTGGGATATTTTGCAATAATCCAGGGAGAAATGATAAAGGCCTGAACCAAGGCAGCGGTGGTGGAGACGGAGAGCAGGATGGAGTTAAAAGAGATTTCTGATAAGAAGCTACACCTCGTGGAGGGTGAGGGAGAAGGAGGAGTCTAGGCTGATTTCCAGATTTCTGATCTGCAGATTGTGCAGAGTGGTAACAGAGAATAAATAGGGAAATATGGGAGGAGGCACAAGTTGGAGAGCAGAGGTCATGCTTAACCGTGGACTTGTTGACTCCAAGGGGCATGGAAGATTGTTCAGATAAAACGACCAGATGAGACACGATGGGCTCAGGGCTTACGGAAAAGTTAAGGCTGGAGATATTGCTGTGTGAGTTGGGGGGGGGGGCACATGGGCCTGGGTGAGCTGACCCAGGGAGGGAGCCAAGAGCTAAAGGCGAGAGGCCAGTGGAGGAAGGTGCAAGAGATGAAAGAGACCAGGGGCCAGAAGGAGGAAGAGCAGGAAAGTGACATGCAGGAGACTAGGAGAGCCGACAGACTAAAAGAGGAAAAAGGGCTACATGCAGCAGAGCGGGAAGGGCATGAAGACAAGAACCAAGCTGTGGTTGAAAGACAAGTTGGCCACTGATGACTTTAGCAAGAGCAATTTCAAAATGGACCAAGGCAGTGAGTGTGGATGACAGCTCCTTCAAAAAGTTCTCAGGAGACCAGGTGCGCTGGCTCACGCCTGTAATCCTGGCACTTTGGGAGGCTGAGGAGGAAGGATCACTTGAGGCCAGGAGTTTGAGATCAGCCTGAGCAAGAGTGAGATCCCCGTCTCTACAAAACAATAGAAAAATTAGCTGGGTGTGGTGGTGCGACCTGTAGTACCAGCTACTCAGGAGACTGAGGCAGGAGGATCGCTTGAGCCCAGGAGTTGGAGGCTGCAGTGAGCTATGACGATGCCACTGCACTCCAGCCTGGGCGACAGAGCGAGACTGTCTTAAAAAAAAAAAAAAGACTGTCTGGGGAAGGGGGAGAAGGTGGTAACACGTGGGACAGGCAGAGTCCAGAGCAGTGAGGAGGGGAGGAGGTTTTACAAGGTGAGAGAGACTTGAGTAGGATTTTAGGGTTAAGAGGAAGGAGGCAATGGAGAGAGAGGGGAGATCCTGACTCGGCCACACGGGAGCACCGTGCCCGGACCCCGACCTACAGAGGGCCTTGGTTAAACCGGTGGTTTCAAATATAACACTCATTTTCTCACATGATGCTTAGGTTCCCCGATCAGACCCCAAAACCTATTTCACCCATAATCTACCAGAAGCATAGTATAAACTATGCATGGGAAACATACTCTTTGTTCCAGCTCAAAGATCTAGAGAATATCTCACCATCTTAAAGATGCTGGAAGGTGGGAAGCAGGCTCTCAGGGGTGGGCAATGCAGACCTATATTCTGGCTCATTTATCTGCAAGGAACAGAGACCCACTTAAGTCACCTCAAGGAAAAGGGAGTTTGTGGCAAGGATATATGTAGTTAGTGGTCTAGAACCAGAATAAGAACGGGAAAGCCACTGGGAAGGGTGGTGGCATTTGGCCCGTCTTGTGGTCACTCTGCTTCTCTCTGGGCATCTGTCCCATTGTTCTCCTCTCTCTGCCAACCAGCTTCCTCCACTCTCTTTTCTCACCTCCCTTGTCACTTTGACATGCATGAGGATTTGACTTTTCATTCTCAACCTCACAGAATCCCCTTCAGCGACTTTCCCAGCTGGGTCCAGCTTGTTTCCTGGGAGAGTCAAGACAGGGATCTGGTTTAGGGCAGGGCTTTGGGTCACCAGTCAGGCCACTGTTGGCCACCCTTGGGTCAAGTGCCCACCCTGGTCCAATCATTGGGGGCAGCGAGTGGGGACCCTGGGACTCAGAACAACACCACTGTTTAGCCCGGCACTTCCTACAGAGGCTGGAATGGGCAGGCAGATACCCCAAGGCGTGTCTGGCATGATAGATCTGTGCTCCTTTCTAAACCTGCTGCCTGATGATATGGTCTGAATTGGGGCAATGACAGGAGATGGGAAATGACGAGGTCTCAAACCAGCATTCAAGGGATCTTAAGGCAATGAACACCTACTACAAACCTTTAGTAGGCCAGGAAGTGAGCTTGTAGCAGAGAATTAGGAAGAAGATGGCTCCCACGCGATGAGAGCAGCTGTCCCCTCTCAGGAGGGCTCAGCTGACTGTGTGCTGACAGTCCCCTGCTGTGCTGACTGTGCGCTGGCCTCCCCCTCTAATAAATACAAGGCCAGGGGAGAACTGGGGTGGAAACCTGAGGGTGTGTCCTGGACCTCTGACCTCAGGTCCACCCAGCAGGGTGTTCTGTCCCCAGGAGGGTGGAAAGGTCACACTGGCTTCTCCATTCTCAGCCCCCTCCTGCCACCCCTCCCACCTGCAGCCAACCCCTCACTGAAACAGATAGCCTGGCAGGCCTCTCCTAGATGTCACTGGCTATCTTTCCAAAAATAGAAGAAATTCCAAAACCAAATTCCAAGTGCTGTACCTCCCATGCCCTCCCACAGCCCGACCAGCCTGCCTACCTCTTGGGTCAGAATTAGAAACCAGCAAGGGTGGAAGATGACATCGGGGGACGTTGTTCAGAGATCAGCAAATCAGGAGGGGGCCAAAGAGCAGGGACCTTAACTGACCCACCTCCCCACCTGGACTCCGGCTTCCTTCTCCTCCAGCCCTTTTGGCCTCCAAAGACTTAGCTCCACAGGAAGATCCTGTCTTCCTTAAAGCAAGGTGGAATGTTATTCTGTTATTAACAGAATATCCGATAACGTTTTAATTGAAAATTTAACTCTAGTTATTCCAGTTTACCAGGAATGCAAGCAAAATCAAGACCATCTGTGATGTGGTAAATAGATAATCACACATGAAAAGATAAATATGCAAATAGAAAAAGATGAAGGCTGGGACCCATGAACAAGGGGACCCCGGGACATTTATCCCACGCACAGCTCCGACACCATGTTTCTGCCTCCCAGGGGACCCCAGGCTACTACCTGGAGAACCTCCTAACCCCCCAAATCTTCCCCAAACATACATTCTTCCCCACCACCCTTCTGCTGTTCCCAGCTCTACTCTAGCCCAATGATCCCTGTTTCTTGCTCAAATCACACCTGCAGTCAGAGACTTTAATGCCATGAATACAGAAAATGACCAGAGACTCTCCTTTCAAACTGGTGCTTCACTCCCCACAGGGCACATGGCAGTATGCAAGAAAGTCCAAGAAGCCATAAAAAATAAACAGGGTGACAATATTTTACCAGAATATTTGGCAGGAGAACCTCTATTCTTACATAAAAACAACTCTGCAAGGAAGATAGGATATAAGGAAGCAACACTTGCCTGAATTTTAAATAAACCACCATCTTCAAAATCATGTGGGCTAAATATTATACAATGCAGTCTCCAGGATTAGATCCTGGAACAGAGCAAAGATATTAATGGAAAAAGTGGTGGAATCCAAAATGAAGACTGGAATTTAATTACTAATGATGTACCAATGTTAATTTCTCAGTTTTGACAAAAGTACCATGGTTATATAAGATATTAACATGGGGGGAAATTGGGTGAAGGGTATACAGGAACTCTGTACTACCATTGCAGCTTTTCTGTAACTCTAATATTATTTCAAAATTAAAGGTTTATTTAAAAGAAAAACAAAGCATGTGGCTGATTCTGGCTTCCTGGCTCCCCACGCCACACTCACCACTCCCCAGGGGCACAAGCTCACGATCCCGTCCATCAGGGTTCCTTGGATGGCAAACACTGGGAGCCCCACATAGATGAGCTGGGACCGGAGGCAGGGTGTGCTGTCCTGGGCATGTCTGAGCCAGCTCAAACACAAGGTAATCAGTCTGCAGAACCACAGACAACACAGACCTAAGCCCTGGAATTCCATATCATTCCAGATCTGCAGGTCATTTGTTCATTCAATAAATATTTGTCATAGCACATGCCAAGCACCATGCTAGCTGCCCACGAGAATAGATGTGGGGGAAGAGGGTTGCAGGTATGAAGATGCAGAAGAGAAACACAGAGTCTCCTCCCTTAAGGAAACAGTGAGGGGAGCAGGTGAGCTCCTCACGCAGGAAATACCCGGCAGGGGCTGGAGGAGGCGGATACCCACAAAGCCTGCCAGGAGTGATCAGAGAAGGCTTCACAGAGGAGGTGGTATCAGCACCGGGCAACTGTAGTGAGTTGCTCCTTAGGATCCAAAGGGAGCCACACCTGGTCCTCTGGCTCAGGCCGCTGGAAGGAGGAGCTGAGAAAAACGAGGGTCAAGCCCTTAGCAAATATCAGGTGCTGTGGGCACCCTAAAATCATCATCATCATCACCATCAGACTCATGGCCCAGTGGGAGGCCCAGGGCTCTGAAGGGAGCCCAGGGTGAGGGGACAGCAGGCCTGGAGGAGGCAATTGCCCTGGGCAGGGCAGCCTGGAGCTGCTTCCCCATACCTACAGCTAGCAGGCCCTGGGGGCAGGGGCATGTTGACACAGCTGGAGAAAAAAGGCTTTGTCCCTGCCTCATTAATCACGTCTGCACAGGAGCTCAGAGGGAGGGGACGCCCCAGGAGCCGTGGGCTAGCTCTCCTGGGGGGCTCCTAGGGGTAGAGAGAGGGGGCCTGGCCTCAGGCCCAGGAGCCAGGGGAAGGTTTGAAGAGGGCAGGGTGGCATGGAAAGAGGCTGCCAGGCCCTAGGGACCCGCAGGCCAGGGGATTTCCCAGCCGGATGTTTGTCCCGGAGCAGAAGCCTTCCTGCCCAGAGCAAGTGGCGGTAACCCCCTCCAAAGGGAAGGTCCCAGGACAGGCTCATTTTTTTTTCTTTCTCAGGCAGGCAAGCCAGTGTCAGCTGCTAGCCATGCGGTTCCTGACCCTCCTTAAACCCTGCCTGGGTGTGTGCACGCGCGCGTGCGTGCGTGTGTAACTCAGAAGATAATCTGAAGGCATCAAGGATCACCAGCCTTTGCTGAGAACAGAGGGAAGATGCACTGGAAGCAGAGACTTTGCTCTGCATGCAGCAAGGGAGAGGACGGGGAGGCAGTGGAATTGTTCCTGCCTCCATTAGTTGCGATCCACTCGTCAAATGCTGATCGAACACCTGCTATGGGCCTCGCACTGTTCTAGGTGCCTGGGAGCAGAGAGAAGAACAAAGCACAGAGAGCAGAGAGCAGATCTGCTTTTCTGGAACTCACCTTCTAGAGAAGGCAGCAGAGAATGGGAAAACAATACGTTCATCCACAGGGCGGCCAAGGCCCTGCCTGAGCCCAGACCCAGGTTCCAGAACCGCCGGCTGTGGGCAATCCTCTTCCCCTCTCCAGCCCTCACAGAGGCCCCGCCTGACTCTAAACCCGAGGCCCAAGGGTGGGCTGGCAGCTGGAGGCCATGAAGGACACCCCTGGGGCCCCTGTCTGCTCGGAGAGAGAGAAGCCAGTTCCAGGCAGCTCCCACCCAGTTTAACCTTCAACCCTCTAGACCAGCAGGTGGCCAAGGGGCCAGGGCGTCCTCTGCCCTCCCTCCCTCACTTCCTCACCCCTTTCTCTGCTCCCTCCTGCCTTCTCTTCCATTCTTTCTCCTCTTTTCTTCCTTCTCCTCCCCCCTCCCCATCCCCTGCGCTCTCTCCCACTCCCCCCTCCCCTTCTTCCTGTCTCACATTTTCCTGCCCAGGAATCAGACCCCAGACAGTACCTAGGAAGTCTGCGGCCTTGCCTAATAGAACCGTAATAGTCCTCAGGGAGGCGCGATAATGACATCCTCCTTAAATAAAAGGACTTAATGGAGATTTCCCAAATTTGAAAACCACATTTCCACTAGCAACCTATTCAGCAAGCGACTGCTCTGGAAAGGAACTCGTGGGAAGCTGTGGTGGGGAGGGGGCGATGTGGGAGGAGGGGAGGAGTCTGTGCAAAGAATGTTCTATGCATCAGGGACTTTTCTGTGGCAGGACAAAGAACTGGGCTGAGGACACAAATCACAGGGGGGGCCAGCTCCCAAAGAGCAGACGCTCAGAGTCAGGACATCCTGGGTGACCCTGGGTGAGTTACTGACCATGGGTGAGTTACTTCACCCCTCCGAGCCTCTGCTGCCTCAGCTGGGAGTTGGATGTAATCATCTCCCAACCACCTGGTGAGGGTCGGGGCATTAGCACTCACCTAGTTCCTAACACGGAGCAGAAGCCAAATCAGCTGCTGGCGGAGCCTCCTTAACAAACACAGCTAGACAGGTGTCCTCCGGACCCTGTGAGCACGAACCAGCCCAGCCCAGCCCTTCACCCTGGACTTAAGGAAACACCAGACTATTGCTGGGGTGTGGGAGGGGGCGTTGTGGTTTTCTTATTGCCTCTGTCACTAGGATACTAGTAAACCGGGAGGTGCAGGATGTATAGTCAAATCTTGGGACTCTGGGATCCCACAACTTATCTCAGGAAATCATGTAAACCTTTTGGGGGTCCATTGGCTCCTCTGAAAACAGAGATGCTAAGGCTGAACCAAGGGCTGTCAAGCCCCCTTCCCCCACCCCAATCTGAAGGATGTAATGTTGGAAAGAGCAGGATGGCAAACGGGTTGCATGAATGAGTCCTCAGAAGTCCCCCATCATGGACACAGCTCTGCCACCAACTCACTCTGTGATCTTGAGCAAAGCTCTTCCCCTCTCTGGGCCACCGTTTCCCAAGGCGTTGAATCATGGGATTAGGTGAACTCTAAGAGTATTCCGATTCTAAAAAGAAATTAAACTGGAGGTAAAATTCTTCCAACCTGGGCCCCTTAGCGGCAGAGGATGTGGTGTGTTTGCCAACACTGCCACCTTGTGGCAGCAACACACAACTCCCGGCTGAGGCCTCTGGTCAAAGCCCACAGGGCCCTCAGGTCCACGTACCCCACCACCCCACCCCATTCTACATCCGAGACACATTCCTGTCAGCAGGGCGGCTCTGTTTCAAAAACTCCCTCTCTCACAGCTTGTAACATGGCACACTAAATAAGATCCTGTCTTGGAAGAGAAAAAGAACTACCATTTCACAGCCCCTGTTTTGTGCTGATTACTGTGGTAAATATATTATATGTACATTGTCTTGTTTGAGCCTGAAAAAAACCAGGTGAGGGAGATATTATTGGCTCTCATTTTACAGATGAGGAGATTGGGGCTCAGAGAGGTGAAGTGATTTGCCTAAAGTCACACAGCTAGAAGGAGGTCACCCTAAAACTCCAAGAAAGCTCACCTGACTCCAAAGTTCAGGCTGCCTGCCCAGGAGTAGCAGTTCACTCTCCTCAGCCATGTCAGACTCCGTCTCACAGGCATCTTAGGTTGAGGGAGTCACTAAGTCGTAGGGGATGAGGGAGAGAGGTCTCTAAGGAACACCCCTGCCCTACTCCCGGGACAGGAGTGGATGGAACTTCCCCAGGGCTCTGGGCTCACCAGACCGACTTACGGCATGTCAGATGCTTTCTGAATGTTCCCTGAAATGCCAAAGAGAAACCACCAGATCCTAAAGAAGGCATGAACCCATGACTCAGAGGAAGCAGAAACTCAACTCCTGTGTCTGTGGCATATTTGTCAATTTATTCTGTTACCACTAGTAGGAACCTTCCCCCAAACTCCCCAAGGGGATGACCGGTCTGAGGTGGCAAATGAAGACAGAGACCCATCTGGTTCTCATACTCTCAGTGTGACTCTCCTGATGCATTCCTGTGCCATGGGAACAGAACGAGGCCCACTCCAAAAATCATATTTTCATAAAGTTGCTCATAAGTGACCTCCACAAACACATTAGAACATCTTCCACAATCCCCATCAAATTTAACCACGCCCCGTGCCCATAACAGCTGACATCCCATAAGCAATGTACACATCGGCAGGAGAGACCTGCAAGGATGATCTTTAGCCCCAGGCTGGGTGTATGTGTCGTGATTGTCTCATCCAGTACTCTTACCTGATTCTTGTGAGCTTTGTGGCCTCTTGAGGCATGCACATCCACCTGTCGGCCCTGGAAATGTCCCAAATAGACCAGGAAACTGCCAATATCTCCCCTAAGCCCTCTGATCGGGATGGCATAAATACTGTGGCTCTAAAACTTTCCCTCTTCCAAAAGGTAAAACTCAAAGGTTAAACAATGGCAATAATAGTAATAATAATAACATGGAAAGGGGGCGTGCAGTCACTGGACAGGGAGTTAACCAGAAAAAGGCTCTGTCCAAAGGCCAATGACAGGAGGAAGGGCACAGCCAAGGTCTTGCTCCCTGCGACACTCTGCCCCAAGCCGGTCCCTGCTGAGCTCACTCCAATTCCACATAAACATGCCCCCTTTTAAACTTACTCTAACACTTTCACATTTATTCACAATGCATCAGCACACCCAAATGTCCTTTACTTAAGACGTTGTCACTGTCTGTTGAGCATGATACAATGGTGACGTTCTTTAACAGCAGCCTCAGCTGTGTGGGACACATTCGGCAGCTGCACAAGACACAGACACAGACACAGACGAGCAACTTGGCGCTGGCAGTGACGGCGGGCGTGGTACAGGGACTGGGGTGTGCTGTGCAGCATTCCCAGAACCAGCACACACCATTGTCAGAGCTGTTCTCCTGCCTATATGCTCCCAGGTTTTCTTGGGTTAACATAGCTTTACCCTGAAACCCACTAGCCCACCACAATGTCCCTCATCTCCGGCCCTACTTGATGACAGCGAGCTGGAAGAGCCCCTGAAGCAGTGTGCAGGCCAAGTGACCGCCAGTGTGCCAGGCACTTTACCTTATCCTCGGAGGGGGGCAGCTTTCATTTCCCTATAAACGTTAAAGGAATGATACCGCTAACTGGCAGGGTGGCGTCAGGAGACCTGGCCTAGGGCAAGGCATTGCCTTGGCTTGAAACACCCAGGTCAGAGCAGGTGTTATACCTGGAGTGGCAGAGACCTGCAGCTCCTTACCGTGTGGGCCGGAGAGGTGTCATCCCTGGGCAGTACCGTAGACAGAGCCGCAGACCGGCCCCACCTGCTGACTACCTAGGTAGGGAACACAAGCACCCCAAAGCGCTGGTTTGAACAGGCATGCAGCACAAAGAAATCGACACAGTGTGTGCTCCTCCATACTGTTTGGGGAGACCCAGGGGCCGAGAGAAGCTGCAGAAGCAGCGGGCTTCCCTGCCGACCGACCGAGTTGGGGCAGAGGCGATTCCAGGCCTTGAGAGGGTTAAAACCCTGCTCCTGGATGCATGGCTGCATGCCAAAAGGTCTCCGTTAACACCAGAGGTCTCCTGATATCTCACTGTCTTTAATAGATTTTTCCCATTGACACTGCAGTTTATTGACTATCATTTCCTTTCCTGCAGGGGAGCTATTTTCTGGGTCACTGATCCAACCAACTTAAAAGGGGTTGCATTGATTAGGTTTTATTGGTGGTGACTTGCGCAGAGATGGGCTGACTTGCTCCTACCTGCTAACAGCTCCTTTGTTACCCCCTCCCAGCCCCTACCCACTCTGTTGTCTTATGTGAGGGACAAAGTTGGAGCACTTAGGTAGTGGGCTTTATGGAGTGCTGGGGAACTTCTGGCTGCATTGCTTCAAGGTCTCTGCAGCATTAAGGTAAAGTCCATTTGAAAAAAAAAACAGAAGAATTAATGTCAGCAGAGCTTGAGAAAAGACAGAAGCAAATCCAGAAAGCCACCCACTCATTTAGTGAGCATTTACTAAGCACTTACTATGTGGGATAATCATAAATAACACCTTAGTAACATTTACAGATTGCAAAACTCTTTTGAATTTATTATCTCACTTGATGCTCTCAACTCTGAGTGATAAATAGGATGATTATTATCCCCCCTTCATGGATGCAGGACCAGAAGCAAAGAGAAGAAACCTGCCTTAAATCACACAGTTAGCTAGTGGCAAACTCGAAAATTTAAATCTAGGGTTGTCTGACTCCAGAGTCTCCATCCTCCTCTGCTGAGAGCTCGAGGGGATACCAAGAGGAATGAAGCAAAATTCATACTTAATGAAAGCATATGATTATTTATGTACGTGCAGTGCTTGTGCCACTAATTGACTCGGCAGGGGAAGGGAGTAGACGTGGAACTGGAGACCCTGGAGTCATCTAGTTCAACCCACCCCCCCACAACTTTTAGGTGAGAAAAAGTGAGTCCTAGAGATGTAAAATAATGTGCTCAAGGTCAAACAGCATTCACACACTCGTTTGTTTATTCATTCAATGTGCAGGGTACTTGTTCTCACTGGAGCTTAAGAGGCTCCCGAAGAGGAATAGCCAGTTGCCTGCAGAAACAGTCATTGTACAGAGATAGCATCTGTCTAGGCAGCCTTTGATCCTTGCCTTCTCTCAGTCACTGATCTAACCCTTTTCCCCACAGGCCCTCCCACCCCAGCCCCTTACCACCTGCAGGGCAGCCCATTTCCGGCCAGAACCCCAAAGCTCCAAGTCCCCTGACTTGGTCTTGGTTCCACACTGGAATGCCCCTGGGGTCCCGCCTTTCACCCTCATCTTGTGCTGCTCGAGACTGAGGTAGACTTTGTCTAAAAGGATAGCCGTGACTACCCACACCCCTTCTGAAAGCAAAGTGCCAAGGTGAACAAGAATCAATTGCTAGAACTCAATTCAGCCACCAAGAGTTGGGGTAGAGAGCATGCATTTGCATGGGTGAGTATTTGTGTGATGGCTTTAGCACATGAAGTGTGGGATGGTGAGGCACTGTGGGCATGTCTGTGTGTCTGCGTTTGAGGCCTTGGAATTCATCCTGTCCATTCTCCTGTTTGTGTGCTTATTCATTCATTCAGCAAGCATCCATTCGCCTGGCATCTCCTCTGTGGCAAGGATTACACTGGGATCCGGTGACTCAGAGATGAACAAGACACAGTCTCTACCCAGGAGAAACTCATGGCTGAATGTGGGAGAAATACACATGTGCAAAGAATTACAGCTCAGTGCGGTAAGCACCACAGTCAAGATTTTTGCAAGGGAGAGGAGACGGGAAAGCATGTCATAAAATGCAGTGTCTGAGCTGGGGACATAATAAGGACAAATGAGGGTTCACCAAGTAGGCCAAGGGTGAAGGAGGATGTTCCAAGCAATCAAGAGAAACATGCAGGGGCATGGTGTGTTCTTGGCACTAGAACAATCAAGTTCAAGGGAGGGAGAGAGAGGCTCCTGCAGAGGTAGGCAGGAGCCAGATCACAGTGGGCGGGGTCTGCTGCTGCAGGCTGGGACGGGGCCAAGCAGGGTGACAAAGGGTGGAAGGAGAGGAATGTTCTTTCTCAAATCTGGCCAACAAGATCCTGTCCTTTGGGCCACCATAACTCTAGGCCCAAGTGTGAAATGCGTCCTCTTGGAGAGAAGTTGTCTCCCAACTCCAGCTTCAGCAATGAATTTCAACCTTCTGCATCCCTCTGCCCCCCTCACCATCTCCTTCAGGCCTCAATAATGCAAAATCTGTGTTTTGCTCCCTCTGAATGAGAGGATTAAATCATCTGAATTAAATAAATTAAGTAAACTTCATCTCCAAGGCAGAAAGCTTGGCACATTTCAGAGAGAATTCCAGCAAATTCTCCAGAAACAGATAGAGGGCCTGAGATCCACCCAAATGAGCCACGGCTAAAAGGGTCGGCCAGTTACCAGAACCCATTTTCCCTGCATAAATCTGCAGCAATCAAGGGATGTGCATTACAAAAACACGTAAAGGCTGTTCACTGGAGGAGCAGCAGGGAATGTTTGCCAGGCACTTGCACAGCATCTCCACATGCTACACGCTACACTCGTGTGCCCACATGGGCCCCTGAGAAGTCCCAAATCCAAACTCCAAAGGGAGAGGAAAGTTTCTGAGCCCTGCTTTAAGATTCTCACACACACACTCACATACAAGCAGACCCACTTGCACATACACATATCATACACACATATACACAATCACACCCATGCACAGGTAACACACACTCACACACCCGCTTACATGTACATACACATCTCCACACATATACTCACATATACATACTCATACACCTCACACTCACAAACACAGCCACTGATACACACACACAGCTCACACCACACATACACTCACTCATGCATCCACAAATATCTCACACATTCACTCACATATACTTCCCACTCACAAATGCACTCATTCATACACCCCCACTCACACACTCACACAGTGGCTTGCACATGCACACAAACATCTCAAGCACACTTACTCATACATATACACTTACACACACAAACATCTCACACACACCGCACATACACGCGCTCACACCTACATTCACACACATATACTTACACATTTTCTGTGTTCCGGGGAAGCAAAACTAGCAAAGTGCAAGGTGTGTATGGGTGAGAGAACCTTCTGTTTCACCTGCAAGACTTGTCAGTAGTGTACTTTGCTGCCCAGCAGAGCAGTAGAGCTTGGGTGACATCATCTCTGCATTCCTGTTCCTGAAACTAAAAGTGAACACCGAAAGTTCACTGTTTTTAACAAAATGCTCTTGGAGCTATTTTTTATGTACATTTTATTGAAGTAGAGCATCTGCCCAGAGATGTGCCCAGTGTAGGTCCCATGCCTTTTCACAGAGATCAGTCGCAGATCAAGAAGCAGAGCACCTCCTCAACCGCAGAAGCCCACACGTGCTTCCTTCCAGGAATAACCACTCTCCTGGCTTCTAACACAGATTAGCCTTGCCTGGTTTTGAACTTTATATAAATGGAACTAGAAGGTCACTTTGATGCCCCATAATGACATCCACAAAGATGTCATCCATAAAGAAATTCATCACACTGATGCTGTAGGACAAAAGAAGACTAGGAAACAGAAGTGTAGAGGAGCGTTTGTCTTTCTGTGTAGACAGGGATGAGAAAGGGCTTTGAAGAGTAGCAATTCACTCTAGGGGTTCTCTGATCCATCAGGCGAAACAAGTCACCCAGAGTGAAGCCAGTCTTCTTGCTGCAAGACACAGGCCTTGGAAAAGAGGACGCCATGTACAACCAGACTCTTCCATCCTTGAGCATTTGTTCAAAGTGCGTTGAGACTCAGAAGATCTGGGCCAGAATCCCAACTCTGCCGCTAGTTCCCTGGTGACCCTGGGTAAGTCACTTCACCCCGCTGCTCCTCTGCCCGCTCATATGTACAGTGAAGGTGTGAGTGACAATAGCCGAGCTCTCTTGAGCACTGCTCTCTTATTCACCCTCTAGGCTGTGGGTCAGCAAACTATGGCCCCCACCTGTTTGTGTATAGCCTGCAAGCTAAGAATCATTCTTACATGTTTACATGGTTTGAAAAAAATCAGAAGAATACTTGGTGACACATGAAAATTATGTGATATTCAAAAGTCAGTATTCATAAATAAAGCTTTGTTGGAACACAGCCATGCTCATTCATTTACATCTATGGCTGCTTCCGGAGTAGCTGTACCAGAGACCTCATGGCCCGCAAAGGCTAAAATATTTACTAACTGGCCCTTTACAGAAAAAGGTGGCTGACCCCTGCTCTACACAATGCTCTGACTCCCCCCTCACCTTGGCACGTTTTTGATCATCCCCATGGCTGAGATGCAGAGGTTAGATAACCTGCCTGGGGGATCCAACTGTGAGTGGTAGAGGCAGGCTTGCTCCTGTCCACTACCCCTGGGGAACTGACTGCCCTATGTGAGGCTCTCTGAGGCGTTGCTTTGCAAACTGCAAAGAAGCTTACAAATGTGACTTTCATGCCTACGTCACCTGCTGGCAGGCATCAGTGACTGAATCTACACTCATGCCTCAGACCAAAATACCCCAACACACCACACATACCACATCCAGCCCAAAGACCTTCTGATGTGATTAGCGATTTTCTACAAACTTCAACTTCGGAAGCAGAGGCTTGAGTTAACCATAACACTCTCCGTTCATGGCCTGTTGTCATAACCAGTCTGTGGATCTTGGTTTCATTCATTCATTCCCTTTTACCCCCGTACCCTATTTCCACAGGTTAGCGTCTATCTTTCTGTTTGCTGAGTTCTTGCAGAATGGGTAGTTATTTCTTAGGCATGTGGGTTTTATTTACATAAATGGTATTGTGTTACACATCTCCTTGTTTCCTACTTTTTTCCCCTCCATGTCATTTTTTGCTCTTTCCTTTCCTTCTGAGGTATAACACACATAAAATGTATAATGTGCATGGACTTTAAGTATAAAACTCAATTTTTTACCTGTATGTACACCTGTATAATCATCACCCAGATCAAAATATAGAACATTTCTAGCACCTCAGAAAGTGTCCCTTGTGCCGCTTCCCAGTCAATAAACTGCCCCCTTCCCCTGCCAGAGGTCACCCCTGTTCCAGCTATTGTTACCACCCATTAGTTGAGTTCGTTCCTGAACTTCACCTACATAGAATCACACAGTGGGTCTTTTTTTTTTCTTTTTTCTTTTTTTTTATTTCAGAATATTATGGGGGTACAACACTTTGGCTATATATATTGCCCATGCACTGCCCGTGTCAGAGCTACAATCGTGGTCATCCCCCAAACTGTGCTCCCCGCATCCATTCAGTGAGAGTTTTTCCCATCCCTTCCACCCCCCTCCCGCCTGCCTGCCCCCTGATGAATATTATTGCCCTGTGTGATGTAGGTGTTGATCAGTTAGTACCAATTTGATGGTGAGTACCGGTGGTGCTTGTTTTTCCATTCCTGTGACACTTCGCTTCGAAGAATGGGTTCTAGCTCCAACCAGGATAATACCAGATGTGTTAATTCACTATTGTTCCTTATTGCTGAGTAATACTCCATGGTATACATATACCACATTTTATTAATCCACTCGTGTATTGATGGGCACCTGGGTTGTTTCCACATCTTTGCAATTGTGAATTGTGCTGCTATAAACATTCATGTGCAGATGTCTTTATTATAGAATGTCTTTTTTCCTTCGGGTAAATACCCAGTAGTGGGATTGCTGGGTCAAATGGTAATTCTACTTTTAATTCCTTGAGGTATCTCCATATTACTTTCCATAGAGGTTGTACTAATTTGCAGTCCCACCGGCAGTGCATGAGTGTTCCTATCTGTCCGCATCCCCGCCAACGGTCTTTCATGTCTTGCTTCTTTTGCTAAGCTTGTCTGGGAGATTCCCCTATATCGTTGTGAGTAGCCGTAGTTTGGGTTTTGGCTGCTATGTAGCACTAAGTTTTTAAGATCTATCCACACAGCTCTGTCCACATCCTGCCTGTCACTTCATGCTGCTGCCTGGCGTTCCTTGGTGCATCCACCCATTCGACCTTTCCACTCTGCCAGAGAGGAACACCCAGGGTACCTCCGATGAGGCTGCCATGATCATATCATCTTCGTCCATGTCCCCTTATGGAGCTATGTGAACATTTCACTGGATGAATACCTAGGAACCGAATTGCTTGGGCACAGGGAATTGACTGTGCCCCAGCAATTGACAAACTGCTGAAATTGACAAACTCTTTTCCCTATCTACCACAGCAGAAGGAGCAGGGAAAAGGGAGGAAGAGCTGCTCTGGTGATCCTCCTCTGACCACCCTCCCCATCCCCTACCCACTTCCCCTCCAGGAAAACCTTTCAGCTCCTCCACCTGTCCTCTTGCAGGACCCAGCTAAGCACACTCTGCTTCCTGAATGTCACTGCCTTGGCGGCAGCCCGTGCCATCCTGCTGCATTATAACAGGACGATAATCAATGAACTGCTAACTCTATTGCAATAAAGGAGCGAGCCCAACCTTATATAATTCTTTTTAATTGTTTTCTCACATTACACGGGTTTTTTTTTTTTTTTTGCTAAACTTATTCTGCCATAAGTTATGTCGTTTAATTTCTCAAAGTGCTAATAATTTAATTGCTTCCTTCCTGCAGACAAAGTGCCTATACTGTCCTCCCTCCCCAGCACTGAGATTATAAAACGGAGCTGGCAGGAATACCTAAGAGGAGAGTCTTTTTGGCGGCAGGATTTGATGGGAAGCAGCTTTCTCAGAAGTCAGTCTGTGGGACTGGGAACCTGGCTTGAGACTTCAAAGGGACAGGGGGCCCAGCCAAACCTGCCCTGGGAGTTTATGATAATCACAGGGAGGGGGAAGAGAGAGCTGAGATTAAAGAGGCGGATGAGGTAGGGAGCAGGGAACACAGAGCTTCCCTATCCTGAAAGGCTATCAGGGAAGCCGGGATCCATCTGCAGCAGGAGGGATTTAGATCAGAGTGGGGACAATTCCTGACAGTCAGGACCCTGAGGTGCTGACTGAAGCCAGGACAGGGTGGGGAGGTGACATCTGATAACAAGAACTAGCACATTTATTGAACCCTTACTGAAAGCCCGTCTCCCCTAGATCATCCCATTTTATCTTCATACCCCACCCTCTGAGGACGGTACTACTATTATTGCTATTTTACAGATGAGGAAACTGAAGCAAATAAAGGTCCACTTGCTCAAGCCCCCGTAGCTTGTAGGTGGCAGAGCAAGAATTTAAGTCCAGGGAGTCAGTCTCCAGGGCCAGTGTTTACATCTGCCACATAGTAATGCCTCCACCACCTGTCTGGGTTGAATGATGGGGGGTGCGGTGGGGGGAGGTCTGGGCCTCAGGGGACAGGATCAGGGATGAGCTACTCTTGAGGGTTCCAAGGCAGTGCCCTCCTCCCTCCTGTCCAAGGTCTGATACAATCAGAATTGCTTTAACCAGCACCCCCTCCCATGACTCTATGGGATACAATCCAAGCTCCTAAAGGTGGTCTGCAAAATGCTCACTCTCCCCAGCCCAAGAGTAGGAATTTTGAGGAATACCCCAAACTTATCACCACTCTTGGATTTTTCTTTCTGGCTCCTGAACCTTTGCAAATGCTGCCTCTTTAAACCTTTTCCCTCTCCTACAGATGAAATTTCATTCACTCTACAAGGCCTGACTCAAATGCCTCCTCCCCACTTCCCAAAGTGGACCCGGGCTCTCAAATCTCTCAGGACATCAGAGCACACCCCTGTCAGAGGGAGACCTGGCCTGCAATGTTATTGGTATGAGCTCAGTCAGCTGACTCCCCTCGCTACTTACTAGCTCTGTGACTTTGGGAAAGTTACCTAAATTCTCTGAGCTCTACCACATGTGATGTGGAATAAATGAATAGCACATGGTGAGTAGGGAAGAAGAGATTCCCGTCTGGGTTTTTTGTCTTGTTTTGTTTTGAGACAAGGTCTTGCTTTGTCACCCAAGCCAGAGTGCAGTGGCAGTGGCAGTGGCCATAGTTCACTGCAGCCCCGAACTCCAGGCCTCAAGCGATCCTCCTGCCTCTGCCTCCCAAAGTGCTGGGATTACAGGTGGGCATAAGCCACAGCACCCGACCTTGCTGCTGTTTTTGACTGTCATTTACCTCGTATTCCCATCTGCTAACACAGTGCCTGGCATGTAGCCGTTGCTTAATAAATGAATAAAATGGATACAATAGCTAACTAATTAATTACCTTCCACCTTCTCCTCCTCCTCCCCCCACCCCAGCCCCAGGAATGCTCCTGTTTGACCAACTTGGGACCCCAAAGGTAACACCTATTTGCTGTTTCCATCAGTTTGGTATTTCCTCTAGAAGGCAGGACCCCAAGGGTTCTACATAAATTAACATCCTATCCCCATCCCCACCTCATCCCAAGGAGTGGGCAGCAGAGTGCATCCTGAATCAGCAGCCACCAGGCGCAGACCCTCGTCCAAGATGTCCTGCCTCCAGACATGGAGAAGCCAGAGCTCCGCCATCATCTGTTCCTTTCCTTTTCACTTTCCTTTCTTTGCTCTAGTTGTCACCTCCGTTATCCGGAACCAGGAGTCCTCAACTGAGACTCTGCCTCCTTGCCCTGCTCCTCTGGATGGGGTGTCTGGGATAGGCCGCAGGTCTCCTGTTCTCAGTCCGCTGAGTCCACTGACACACTAGACAGAGAATCAGAGGTGTCCAGGCTCTAACTGCCATTCCTGGCTGTGTGAACTTGGGCAAGTCACTTAACCTTTCTGAGCCCCCAGGTTGTGGTACAATAATATAAAAGGCTGGGTGAGACTCAGTAGTGCAAAGCTGCACAGAGACTACTCTGATGGGCTTCCTTCCCCGTGACAGCTGACTGGGAATAGGGTAGGTCACAGCTGAATGCCTTGGGGTCTCCAGCATTTGAGATCCTGAGGGGACCAGAGAATAGGGGTGGACTACAAAGGCACCAGCATCACCCTAGCCACGGAAAGGTGGGTGACTTGGAGAGCATGGGCAGACGCCCTCTTACCATGGGACAAGGCACCAGGAGTGTGGTTTGTGGCTGCCACGTTTCCCCCTCACATGCTGTTGCTGAAACTGGGTTTGGGCAAGAAGCATAACCCACTCGCCCAGCCCTGCCTGAGCAGAGAAAGTAAGTTTGCAACTGCCAGAGGGGTGCCAGGAGGACCCAAAGTCACCAAGGCCCCTCCCTCCACCCCAGGGAGACCCTTAGAGTCAGTAGAACAAACACATACCAGTGGCCCTTCTGCATGAGACCATGGTTCTGAAGTCTCCATCCAACTGAGGGCCTGGCACCCCGAACTGTGGGACTTCTAGGACAAGCCACTGCTAAGCAAAGCAGGAACACAGAGCCTCTTGGGACTGGGAACGCCTCTTCCTAAAGTGGCTTCTCTGACCCTTGTGTTGACATATACCTCCCCCAGGTAGACTTTGGTGCCTCAAACTTGAGATATGAAAAATGTTATTGTCATAACAGGATACTGCTACTCCCCATCCACCTCCCCGACTAAACAGGAAGCATCTGGCAAGTAGAGGCCTGTATCACACCCCTGTGGACAAACCCCTTCCCCCAGCACCCACTCACTCATTCCTCCATCCACAAATATTTATTCAGCACAGACATAGTTGCCAGGGGATGCAGGTTGGAGGTCTGAGGCTTATCCTTTGGGGGTGTCAGCTGCTAAACCTCCAAACTGGGCCTCTGCCTGGTCTCCCAGGTTCCCAAAGGTAAAATTTCCCCCACTCCATCCCAGAAGGGGGCAGTGGGTCCAGCCACAAGCTGCATGCTTGCAAAGGAAAACCAATTCCCTGTGGTCTTTCCCTCAGCACGAGGGGTGTGGTGGCCCCATGGAAAATTCACAGGCAGAATGTGAAATCTCCATGGAGAAGCTGGCCCAGGCTCCATTCAGGGGAATCCCTGCCACCCAGACCAGGCCGGAGCCCTGGGAAACCTGTCCAAGTCCACCGCTGTGCATACAGCCAGCAACCAGAGCCTCCCGGACAACCAGAGCCTCTCTTTCTCTAACGCTGGCCCAAAATTTCTCTCCCAGCTTTGTGCACAGCTGGCAAAGACATCAGGCCTGGGGCCACAGAGCCCAGAATCCAAAGAGAAAATTCCAAGGCAAACATCTCAAGGGTTTCCAAGAATTGACTCCTCACTTCCCCAAACTCCCTTCCACACCACCCTGGAGTCTTCTCCTTCCCCTAATCTAACCTTGTGCTTCCCAGACTCCTGTCTTCAACCCTGATATCCCCTAGGCCTGGAATGCTCTGCCTCACCCACCTCAATGCCAGTTCCAAGGCACTTCCTCCGGGAAGTGTTCCCCCATTCTCCCAGGGAGGAGTGTCTCTCTCTGTCTCCTTCCTTTGAACACCCAAGTTCAGGCCTCCTCTGTGGCTGTGGTCAGGGCTTTGGCTTCTGAAAACAGACAAGCCTGGCCTCCTAGGCTGGCTCTGCCCCTTCCCAACTGGGTGACCTCAAGCAATTTCCCTTCTCACTTCCTGCTGGGTTGCCCTTGCCCCAGCCTTGCCCAGGGATACAGGGATACACCACCCCCTCCTTTGGGCTGCCCAGCCTCCAATGCGGATTCCTAGCATCTGTGAATTAGGTCCTCCACCTGCACTTTAGAGCAGGTTTTCTGTTAAGGACAAAGAGTAAATATTTTAGGCTTTTTGGGCCATACTGTCTCTCTTGCAACTACTTAACTCTCCTATTATAGCACAAAGCAACCAAACATAGCAAATAAGCATGGCTGTGTCCCAATAGAACTATTTTTGGACACTAAAATTTGAATTTCTCGTATTTTCCATGTGTCAAAAAATATTATTTTTCTTTTGGTTTTTTTTTCAATCATTGATAAAACCTTTTGTAGCTTACAGGCCATACAGAAACAGGCACTGAGCTGGACTTGGCCCAGGTTCCAGTCCTTCCATTCTCCCCCAGAACAGTCTCCCCCTGGCTGCAAAACTCAGTTCCAGAGGCCGCAAAAAGCAGTTGCTTCCAATCGAGCCTCAGTAGGCAGTTTGCAAAGCCCTGAGTGTTCCAGGGGCGGCCTCGGTGCCACAGCGGGTACAGAGCTACCGGAGTGAGGCACCCCACCTGCCCTTGAGGAACTTCCCATCCAAGGGGGAACCCAAGACAGGTCCACGGAAGATTCATTGGTAACAAGGGGCTGGGGAAGGTCAGCATCACGAAAGAGACCTCACCTTTTCCAAAGAATAAATAATTTCTTTACAACTCACACTGAGAAAGTTGAAGGAGAGCAGTGGCTCCCCGGGAGAAGAAATGCACCAGGGGGAGACTTCACAGAGGAAATGGCATTAGATGTGGACTTAAAGGAATAGGAACACCAGGACTGAGCTGTCACCCTCACTATTTCCTTCAGTGAAAGGGGGCCCTTTGGCTTTCAATAAAAACCTTGAGGACTTATAGCTACACCTCACCCCCCCACACACCCAAATGCCATCACCAGATGGTAGCTCCTCAGGCAGGGGCAGGGGCCTTCATCATTTCTGAGCTCTGGACACCTAGCACATGTTTTGTGCACAGAGTATATTTTGGCAGATGTTTGCTGAGACTGAACTGAAGTTGGGGTTTGGGGAGAGGATGACAAAGAAGATTTCTGATGGAAATTAGACTAAATGGATTAGGTTGTTCCCTCCATTTTGTCCAGCTCCCCCCACCCTAGAAAGACATTTCCCAAGGATGTGCCAGCTGTTTTGGGCACAACCTTAGAGCCCCTTAGAGGGGACTCCTTATTCTGGAGGAATTTCTGCAGCCTTCTGACTTCTTTGAAATGAGAAGGGAAGTGGTGACTATTACAACACACACACACACACACACACACACACTCACTCCTCCCTCCTCTGACAGCCACCTCCTGCCTCTTAACTGGCAACTCCACTTCTCTGCTGAGGAAGGTGGGGCCCCTGGTACCAGAAGCTTAGATATCCCAACAGCCACTGCAAGCTGGGCCCTGGGGAACTCAAAGCCACCTTCCCCCAGAATCCAAATGAGCCCAGCCACCCACACCTAGTAAATCAAAGGGGTCACCACCTCCTAGCAGGCATACCCACAGCCATGGCTAAGCAGCTGATGCTTCCCCAAGATGGCATCAGGCGGGAGAAGTTGGGGGTTTGGGCATAGTCAACTGCCCCCACCCCCACCCAGCTGCTTTCTCCTTCTCACCCTGGCAAAGCCCGACCGATCTCCTCAAGAGGAATTCTCAGGACACCAGGGCTCAGGGCGTCCCCAGTCCTCCCATCATCCTCCCACCTGTGAGTATGTATGCCTTTGAGCCCGCACAGCCCAGCGCTGCCCAGAAGACCTGACGTCCTGTCCAGATATCAGCCCATACTGGAGCCAGAGAGGTGTAAAGTGAAGCAGGCAGTTTAGGGGGCAGGGGACAGCCACAGAGAGCTTGCACTTTTGTGTGTGGACACACACGCACACACATACAGAGAGAGATTGCAGGAGGCTTGTTCCCATTAACTTGGCATTCATTACACATCAGCCCTAGTCCCCTGCTCCTACAAGGTAGATATTGATGTCCCCATTGTACAGATGAGGAAACTGAGGCTAGGAGAGATTACCTGACTCACCCAGGTCACAAAGTCAAAGGCACAACCAGGATTTGGACCTGGGGTCTGTGTGTCTCAAACCCACGCTGGGTAAACCAAAAGTCAGACTAAGATTATGTGCAGGGCTCCAGCAGAGCAGAGGCACCACATTTTTTTTTCTTTAAAATACTTTAGTACTGGCAGTCATGATGACAACCAAATCTTGTCTGGACTTCCTCTAATTTGTTCTATAGTTTTTGTTTTTATTTTTAATTGGATGGGGGTGAGGGTGGGCATGATTATCTTAACAGTACATAGAACAACCTCTAGAAGTTCTAATCCAGCTGCATATAGTGCTTCTTGAATTATTTGTTCTCTGGTTATGCCGGATGTGCTGGATGACATTTCTTTAGCTCTTGGTATGTTCATGCCACAGTGTTCTCAGTATGCCACCATTTGTGTAACCACGGGAAGGAATTAATATATGCATATGAGGTCTGTATTGGCTTGTGTATATATGTATGGACCATCTCACCAAGGATGCACCAGAAACTGGACACTGTGGCTGCTTCCAGGGAGGCAAAATGAGTTGCCCGGGGACACAGATGGGAGAGATTAGAAAATTTCACTGGAGAGCATTACGTGGCTTTTACATTTTGTAGCACAAGGTTATCTTACCGATTCTAATAAATAAATAAACGTTTTACAACATTGACAACCTTGTTTTAAGCAAAAGCGACACAAAAATGTGAATTCAATAGCTTCTGTTTTCAACTCTGCAGACACAGCCCAGATAAGAAAACAAAGGTCTGGTTACTACCTTGTAGAAGGGCAGAGAGAAGAACACAGAGAACCAAATACCATTTAAATTCATACCAAATGATCATGCAGAATAAGGATCTGGGCTGGAAAGAGACAAGGGGTCAGAGAAGCCAGAGAGAGGAGCTGAAGGAGAAATGTCAGTACCCGCTGGGGAGGTGGGGGAAGGGAGCTCCAGAGGCCCAGCCTCTTCCCAGCAGGAGTTTGCTTGGGAGGGGTGCAGAGAGGGGGCATTTAAAGTAGTAGAGCAGAGCCTGGTGACTCCTGTCCTGTGATGCCCAGAAGCTGAAGGAGGGGAGAGGAGGTGGCGCCGTGGAGAACAAGCTCCCATCTCCGCCTCAGCCACCCACACATCCCCAGTACTTCAGGGTCCCTTCCCCAATCCCAGACTCAGTTTCTTTGTCCCTACAGTGAAGGGTTTGGCCCAGACACGTCTCCAAAGAGCCTCACAGCTCTAATATTCTCTGATTTGATAGCTGCAGCCTTCTGCAAACGTGCATAAAATAGATTAGTTTTAGCAGTAGTAAAAACAAAACTGAAAATCAGATTTATCATTTTAATTAAATATACTTTACATTCTCAATTTCTACGGAGCAAAATGCTCCCCCCCATCAGTTTTCCCTTTGTGGGAGACATTCATGTGTGATGCACAATTTAAGAAAATGCCAAACCACCCTCTGAAGATACACATTAGCAAGACCCTATCAGGTGTTTCTTAACAGGAAAGTGGGACTTGTTGGGGGGGAAAAAAACACAAAAAGGAAATGTCAGAGGGGAGGGTCAGGTGGGGTTAGGATATCAGAGGACTAGGGAGAGGGCTGGTAAGAACAACTTGCTATTGTTTCTAAAGCCACTACCCCTGGAGCTGGGTGGAGCTGGGTGGAGCTGTGTGGTCCCTCTCCCACCCTTGAGAGACAAGAGGCAAATTGCTCTCTGAACTTTAGAGTGCTCAACTATAAAATGGAACTAAAAATACCTACTTTGAGGAATTCTGCGAAAATGTAATAAGATAACATATCTGAAAAGACTTAGGAAAACAATAAAGTGTAAAGCACACATGCAGACACCATATTTAGGAAACTCAATTTGGGATTCTGAAGGTCTGGTCCCCATCTGATTAAGTATTGTGTCCTCTCAGCATGCGTCCCCCTAATGTCCTTCCTTTCTGCCATCCTCTTTTCCACCCAGGCTCACGGTCCCCATGGAGTGAGGAGAAGGCAGCGCCCTCACCCACAAGGGGCATCACTTCCTGGGCTCTAGGTTCTAGCCCCACATCATAGTTGTGAATTACCAGATAAATCTGGGCTGAGGTTGCCAGCAGGATAGATGAGAATGAACAGGAGAAATAAATCTACAGCAGCAGCTGCCTGAGTTGCAGGAAAACTCTAGCCTCAGGTGCAGTCAGGGGCTGGGGAGACAGAAGAGTTTCTGTTTTTGGAAAAAAATAAGATCAGGAATTCCACCCACCTCCTCCCAGCCCCACCAGCCATTACTACCTCCCCCCAAAAGATTTCAGGAAGAGTCAAGTCCCCAGGCTTCTGTGGGCTCTGGGGTCTCCTGCCCCTGCTTTAGGGAACCGGAGAGTCCACTTGGTTGTCCCTTATCCCTGAGGACAAGAGCAAATATAGATACTCTCGCAGAGTGGTGTTTCATCTTTAACGAGAGAAATTGCCTTCCCTCGGCAGAGCCCCACCCAGCAGGAGCTATGGCCCCTCATAATTCAAATCCGCACTTAATTAAAAAGGGGAGCATCCTGGACTCTGCCCAACTGACACCAATTCCATTTCATCCTCCAGGCTGCTGACATTTGTCCGTTTGTCTCTCTTCGACAGAAAGGGAAAAAAATCGAAAGGAAAAAAAATCTTATATCCTGCAGCCTTCAGAGAGGGCCTGTCCTTGAGCTGGGGGGCTTCATCTGGAAACAGAGAGGGTTGAAATCCAACAGGGGCACACAGACTGGACAAGGAAGGCTTAGCGTTTTGGGGGGAGTTCAGAGCTTCTGCAGGCAGCAAATATGAAAAGATGAAGTCACCAGCACTTTCTAAAAATAAAAATTGCTTTCCTCGGGACACCCTTGGTCTCTGGCCTTCCAGCATTAGGCTCCACATTTCCTCCTGGGACAATATTCCAGATGAAAGGAGGACACATTTTTCAACCTGGTTCAAAAATATTAAAGCCGGAGGAAGGGAGAGAGGAATGGGGAAAAATATATGTATATTAAAGCCGGGCGTGGTGGCGCGCGCCTGTCGTCCCAGCTACTCGGGAGGCTGAGGCAGGAGGATCGCTTGAGCCCAGGAGTTCTGGACTGTAGTGTGCTATGCCGATCCAGTGCCGCAGTAGCATCAATATGGTGACCTCTCGTTAGCGGGGGTCCACCAGGTTGCCAAAGGAGGGGTGAACTGGCCCAGGTCCGAAACAGAGCAGGTCAAAATTCCTGTGCTGATCAGTAGTGGGATCATGCCTATGTATTGCCACTGCACTCCAGCCTGGGCAATATATCAAGACCCCGTCTATATGTGTATATATACACACACACACACATACACACACATATATATATATATAAATAAATAAAAATATTAAAATGCTGGGTTTCTGACAGGTTCCAATTACAGCTCCCCAAAAGGTGACACTCCCCCCCCACAAAAAAAATCCTAAAACCGTCCCTCCCAGGGATTGGCTTGGCCTGACGGAGGCCATTGTGTTCATCCCTCTACTCCTGGGGATGTTACATTGTCACACAAAGATGGGGGTGGGGGTGGGGGTGGGGGACCAGAACCTGCCACCTCAGATTCCTGACTGCAGCTTGGTCTGCTCTGTCTGGCAGAGGAGAAACCTCGGCAATCAGGCTGGGACGATGTCTCCCTTGTTTCTCCCAAGGCTCTTGAGGACACCCCACCCCTACACCACCCTAGGGAAAGAGAGGCCTCATTTTTAGAGCTTTTCTCCAAAGACTACTCTCCGCCACCGTAGTGCCCCCGGGAATCGCGCTACGCATCAGCTTTACCTGTGCCTTCCTCTCGAGCCCAGTGCGCTCCCACCTAGCAGGCTGGAGGGAGACCCCCTGTTCTGTGGCATCTCAAGAGAGATCTCAGGCTAAGTGGAAGGTGGAAAGGAACAAGGGGAACAGAGTTGCTTTACCTACTTGTAAGCACATTCTCCAAAAGTGGTGCCTTTCCAACCATGTTTAGGGTAATATACATTGACAAGATATTTGTAAAGACATCTATGATTAAAAACATTAGGGCAGTGGTTCCTATCCTGGGGGGTGGGTGTGCAGGGACCTAACCTGGAGGACAGGAGCAGGGGAATTGAAGATCTACTCTGTGATGACCCTGACAAAAGCTACAGATCCTCTTCTCAGAAAAATGAACACACATGCACCCTAACGCAGGCAGTTACTCTTAGGGGGCACACATCCATGGACCCCACATTCGGAACCCCTGCACATTAAAGGAAGCAGTGTGAAAGGAGGATGGTGACACAAGGACAAAGGGAAGTCTAAGAGTGGCCCTTTTTGGTCATCCTGACCCACCAGCACCTGGGGAAGGCCCCAGTGCCCCACCCCAGCCCCACCGCCTGACCCTGTTGTCTGATTTATTCCCCCTGGTGATGGCTTCAGTCTGGGAAACACTAAAGGGACATAGGACACTACCTGAACCTATCTGTCTTGTCCAGCTGGCCTTACCAAGGTGTCTCCCTGGGTTACCCTCTGAGTTCCACCCTTTAAGTTTCCGGGACTCTCCACTCTTCCAGAACCTGAGGAAGCCAGGCCTCAAAGGCATTTCCATCCTCCCCCGACAATCAGGCTGCCGAGATCACCCACAGAATGTCCCCAGCTAACCCAACCCAGAGGACCAAATCCAGCCCTCTGCCACTCATTCTGTGAACCTGCCCTGGGGAGACACTGCTTCTCAGCCACCTTGTTGTCTGATCCAGGGGCCTCCAATAACTTCCTTCCCTTCTCAGTCCTGTGCTCTGATCTTCCAGCCTCCTGAGCATAGACCCCTGGGAAACAGGTCAGAGTCCAGCCCCCAATCTACTAGAGGAAGGAAGAATTTACCCATGCAGCCCCCACCAAAGGTGTGTCAGAAAGGGTGAGAATGTGTGTTGTGTCTGAACTCCATGAAGCTGTGTGTCCAGGAAGGACCTCTGAGCATCATTAATTTGAGTATGTCCATGTGTACCCTCTGGCTCAGGTGTGTCCTCCATCTGGCCTGTTGTGTGTTCCCTCAAAGTGTCTGCATGCCTGTGAATCTGTTTTGGATGTCCTCAGTCTGTGTGTGCGCCCTTGGGGTGGATGTGTATTTGTGAGGTCTCTGTTTCCTCATTTGTATAATGGGGGTGACAATCAGCACTTTACTTCATGGGATCGCTGTAAAGATTGCATGAGTTAGTGCATATCATGTGCTTAGAGCAGGGCATGGCACATGGGGCTTACTCGGGATGTGTCGGTTACTGTGATATGATTCCCAACAGAAACCTGCAGCCCCCCTATTCCTTCCTCTCCAACTACCTCAAGCCTTAGAAGAGGTTTGGATGTTCCCCTTGGAGATGTCACTGCTCTGAGCCTGGGCATTGGATCAGAGGCCAGTGACAGCAGTGGGAGCAGCAGCAGCATCTTCTCTCACTCTGCCTGCATGCTAAGTCAGAAGCTAGGGAGGAAGGATGGGGAAGGGGGAGGGGACACTTCCTCTCCAAGGAGCCAGGGGCCCTCCAGAGAAATGTAAGAACTCAGAACCAGAGGGGCACCGCTACAGAGGCCCCGACTGGAGGACTGGAGTACCCAGTGCCAGCTCAAAGACCCACCAGAATCTTCTTCACTGTCATGGAGACCACATCAGAGCTGCCTTCCAGGAGGAATCCTCTGTCCTCCTCCTCTACTTCTCTTGGCCAGAACTCACACTCTTCCCTAAACTGGTTCCATCCAGCCCCAAGCTGGGATTTGCTTGGGCTTGTCTCTCCTTCCTCATGCAGGGTTCCTGCTAAGCTCGATTAGTTTGGTCTTTGTTGTGCCTATGCACTGCACAAGCATTTCACGCCACATTCATGAGCAGGAAGCAGGCTCAGGAGGACTTACAGAGGCAAATGAGACCTCTTCCAGGCCATGAAGAGCTCTCCATACATAGGGATGTCTATACTGTGAGGCAGAATGAAAGACATCCACACCAGAGATATAGGCAGGAGTGTTGTATGGGGCCTTAAGAAACTGATTCAAGCTATCGTGGAAGGCTTCCTGCAGGAAAAGACAATAGACACAAGCCTTAAAGAACATTTTGGCAGAGAAGAGAGGGAAGTTCATTTTCATTTGCCCAAGCTGATCTCATGGAACAAGCCCTAAACAGGTGCCAGCAGTTATGTGTCATCTCCTTCTCTGAATTTCCACTGCCTCATCTGTAAAGCGGGGGTGTTAGATTAGATGAATTTTGAAAGCAGCCCCTACTGGCCTGGTGTTTGGACAGTCACAGACAGGCAGGAGGCAAAATTAGGCTCCCCTCAAAGGGGTACGTAGACTGAAGACCCGGAGAATCATCTCAGAAAAAAGGACTTCAAGGCTTCGTGTCCTGCGTGCCCCTGTGGCTGCAGCCATGCAGCCCAGTTCCCATCAGATGTCAGTCTTGGTCACAGCTGCCTGCCTGGCACCCAGCACAGTGTCTGGCACAATCGATGTTTACTGAATGAAGCGGTAAAGGAATGAGGTAACAGAGACTACAACCAGCTTCTTGGCCAAACTGAAAGGCATTCTGCCCCTAGATCATCAGTTCATTTGGGGCTTTTGCTCCCTATTTCTCCATCCTTGCTCTGGGATAAGAGGGAAGATGGCTGCGAGGGAGCTACACTTCCAGAAATCGTCTATCCTGGGGCCTCTGGTTTCTGCTGCAATCAATAAAAAGTGGATCACAAAACAGCTCTGCAGGGCGCAGACCCTTGAGGAAAAGCCTGGATTCCATGCCAATTTACATTTATTGAGCACCTACTTTGTGTCAGTTGTTGTCACATAGCTTAATTCATTTAATCATGGCCTCAGAGGGTTGAACGAGAGTATGAGGGATTTAGGGCTCTAAGCGCTAGCGGTGCTGACTAGCTGAGTGACCTCAGACCAGTCACTGTGCCTCTCTGAGCTTTCATTTTTACTGTCTGTAAGATGGAAACAATAGATCCACTTCGCCGGGTTATGGGAACGAAATGAGCACGTGGAAACGGAGCGCTTCATAAATGCTAGCTATTATTGTTCCTCTGGGCACACAAGCCCGCACGCCTTCCCGCAGGGCGCACACACAGCAGTGTTCATACTCCCACGTACACGCAGAGGCACAGGAACGTGCGCAGAGGCCAGCCGGAGGAGATCGCGGCGTCGCAGACCCAGAGGCAAGCCCCACGGAGAGGCCGCCGGGTCCTCGGCTTCCCTCCTTTTTTCTCTCAGCTCTTATGAATGAACTCCGGCCGCGCGGAGCTTATTTTTTTATGAATGGGAGCTCGAACCGTGAATGAAGCCAAGAGCCAACCCCTACATTCTGATTGGTCCCCGCGGCTGGGAAACTCCGCCCCCGGGCTCGGCCGTGTGACTCTCCGGATTGGCGGGCGTGCCCGGCCCTGGGGTTTCATTCACAAAAGTCAATGAAACAAAGGGAACAGGGTGGGGGGAGAGAGAGCCGAGGCCCAGGCAAAGGAAATGCACCAATCAGCCGCTCCCCCGGGTTCACAACTGTCTGCCGAGCCCGGAAAACAAGCCGGTGCGCGGGGGACGCGGGGCCGGAGCCGCCTCGCTCCGGCCTAGCCCGGCGGCCCTCGGTGCGGGCCCTGGGGTACGCTCGGGACCCCTCGCGGCTCCAGCACAGACGCCCCGGCCTCAGGTGAGGCTGCGGGAGGGAGAGGGAGGGAGAGTATCTGTGATTCCCCGCCTCGCCTCCAACGCACCACACTCTCACCGCCCGCCTCCGCAGATTCCAGGGCGGGGGTGGGAGGCGCTGGGATTCGGGGTTGGAGGGGGCGCTGGAGTTGTGGGCGTGCGACGGTGTGCGCTTCGCCCGCTCCTCCGCGCGCTCCTCCGCGCGCGCGCGCACATGCACACACACACACACACACATATGCACGTCTTATGTAACCGAGCCCGGGCAGAGCAGGGCTGCAGAAAGCAGAAACGGCGAGCCCGGCTCCCAGGAGCAGGTGGGACCTCCGTGGGCCTTTGGCGGGAGGGGAGTGGTGGTGGCGCACGGCCCAGCGGGCGGAAACCTCCTCGTTACCCCAGTGAGTCGAAGAAGTTTCGCCGTCGGACCCAGAGCCTCGGGACTGCCCCCTCCCCGCCACCCCTCCCTGCCCCCCACCGCAGCCCTCCCGGGACGGTGTGCGAACGCAGCCCCCTCCGCACCCCCACCCCCAGGTCTCGGCCCCCACGCGGGGCCCCGGCCGTGCGGCCGGAGGGAGCGGCCGGATGGAGCGGAGGATGAAAGGCGGATACTTGGACCAGCAAGTGCCCTACACCTTCTGCAGTGTGAGCGCCGCGCCGGCCTCCACGCCCGCCCCCGCCCTGCGCCCAGCTCCTACCCTCCCCGCAGCTCCCTCCCCGCTGTCCCAGCGGCGCCCTGGATTGCCCGGCCCCTGAGCCACCCCGGGACCCCAACCCCGCCCTCCAGACTAGGCGCCTCTGGGTGACTCGGGGTCATTCTCCCCCTCCTCAGAAATCGCCCGGAAATGGGAGCTTGCGCGAAGCGCTGACAGTCCCGCTGGGGAAGCTCATGGACCCGGGCTCCCTGCCGCCCCCCGACTCCGAAGGTAAAGAGCCAGAGAGACAAGCCACGACCCTCCCCCGCACGCACCGAGAGGACCGATCCTGGAGTCCCTGCCCGTTTCCTAAAAAGACTTCCTCCGAGGAACTCTGGTCGTTTTTCTTGGCCCCTTCCCCCAAGGGAGGAATCTCCGGGACTTGCTAGGGCTCCCTTTCTCTCGCCCTCCCCTCCACCTCACCTGCCAATTCCATTATTCACCCCTCAGATCTATTCCAGGATCTAAGTCACTTCCAGGAGACGTGGCTCGCTGAAGGTGAGTAGTTTTGTGACTTTTTCTACGATTGAGGGGTGGGGGGTTCTCTAGCCCTTAGTATTCCGACCTAGCCCACTTCCTCTCTCCGCTTCCCAGCCTCAAGGAATCTCCAAGGCCTGCTCCCCACGTCCCTTGCCACTCTGTTCTCCTAAGCGCCCAGCGTGGACACTTATATTGATATTTATTTTCTCTACCCTGAGCCAGGCTTGTGTAACTAGGCCTGGGGATGAATCAGACCATTGTGTGGGGTATTTGCTTATTTGAATGGAACTTGGCCCAAGGCCCATTTTCCTGGTTGAAATTTTCATTTGCAAAGTTTGTTTTGCAGGAGCTGCCAGACCTAGGTGTGTGTTGGGGTGTTTGCGGGGGAGGGTGGGGAGGGACCGGAGGATGAAGAGGAGTGGTTA
The DNA here is from genome assembly GCA_023783475.1 of Daubentonia madagascariensis. Taxonomy (NCBI): domain Eukaryota; kingdom Metazoa; phylum Chordata; class Mammalia; order Primates; family Daubentoniidae; genus Daubentonia; species Daubentonia madagascariensis. The sequence continues at coordinate 19,487,915 of JAKFHU010000487.1, forward strand.
ATTCGTTACCTATCTTCAGGAGTTGCCAAAATATTGGTACTTATCCCCTTGGCTTCTCTTCTTCCCAACCCTCAGTGCCAATTTACTGTCCGAGCCAAAAGAACAACAAAAGTTTAAGTAATTCTTTTCTGCAGCCGTTTGTCACGAGGGCCCAGGGCTCCCTCCCCAAATAGTCTCGATTGTAATTCTAATGGCAACTGTCCTGCCTCCTCCTGCCCTCCAGAATACCTCCCTCCAGGCCCAATGCCCCCTTCCTGTGTGCTGGGGCGTTAGCTGCGGGCTGGCTAGGGTGGGGTCAGTGGCTGGATCTCTTCTGGGTGTGTTCTGTGGGTCTCCTGGTTGGATTCATCAGTGTGCTTTGCTGGGACCTGAGGGTGTCCCTGGTGGGGTTGTAGGTGGGAGGAGTGATGGTGTTTTAGGCAGTCTCAAGATGGAAGTGGTTAACCACCCTCATCTTAGGGCCCCTTTATTTTAATACTCTGAAAACCAAGAAACTGAAACACTAGATACCCCTTTTTGAGGTCTTTTCTCTTTCCTAGGATCTCCCCATCCCTCCACCCTGGGTACCTTCTTTGGTGATTTTTTTTAAGTTCAAATCCAACTCCTCTGGAACCCTCTGTAGAAGCTTAGAGTAGAAGCAAAAGACCTCTGACTAGATCCTTGGAGCTACAGTAGGTCTGGTCTGTCTTACCTACTATGGTATCCCAAAAATATATATGTTGACAGAATGACTATTTAGTATAGGCCAAGCACTCAAGATATTTTGTGGAATTAATGGCTGAATGGCTTCATGGGTGCTGGAGGAAGCTGGATTCCGGCGGGTATTGTGTGCATCTCCCCCAACTCTGCAAGTCCTGTGCCCCGCTCCGCTTACAGGCAGAGCTTTGCCCAGTCCGCCCATCCTCCTCCTGAGGTTCCGGAGCTGAAGAACACAGAGGTGTCAGTTTCCAGGGTCTCTCAAAGACTTCCTTTCCCAACGCCTGATTTCTGCCGGGCTCACCAGGCCCATTTCCTTGTCTGTCATCTGAAGATCCCCACGGTGGGAGCTAGGAGTGGGCTCAGAGGTTGGCATTTTGGCAGCAGCTAGTCCATTTGTGCCAGGGTTCGCAATGGGAGGGGGAGGAAAATGTTCTCATCTCTCAACCTTGAAAGCCCCACCCCTTGGCTGTGAGTCTAGAGATGGTACGTGTGTCTGTCTGCATGTGTCAGTGTGACAGCGTGTGCGTGCGCGCGTGCGTGTGTGTGTGTGTGTGTGTGTGTTACATGCTGCTGCCCTGGGAGTCCCTGTACATTTAAATCCAGTGGGTGGGGAGGTGGGGGTGGGGATTGCAAGACGAAGGTGGGGGGGGTGCCGCTAGGAGCTCCTTGGTTCCCTCTACTTCCTTCTGAGGGAGCAGCTCAGGTTCCCAGCTGGCGATGGACGGCCAGGCCTGAGGGGGGGATGCTGAGGCCGCTTGTTCCTTCTCATTCTCTCTGCGGAGACAGATGCAGCTGCCGGGGCCCTGTCCCCCTGCACCATCCCAGCACCACCCCAGCCTCCTCTCCTGCCTCTTCCCACCAGGTCAGTGAGCCGGGCAGCCCAGAGGGAGCCTTGGGGTAGCAGGGAGGGACTAGCTCCTTTGGAAACTTGCCAGTGGTGGGGCGTATCAGGAGGAATGGGGGCCAGAGCCCAACCTCCCTCCCTCAGCTTCCTACCTTCCAAAGCCCCAATGTGGACAGAAGCAGCGGGTCCTTGTAGTGTGGGTGGGGCTGTGAAGATTCAGCACTGAGAGATGCCCAGGTTGGACCCGGACAGGTAGGGAGAGAGACGCCGATGTGGTTGCGGTCTCAGTGTCGTGCGTCTGGGCGTTGGGGTGAATGTGAATGGGGCCCTGTAGGGGCAGCTCATGTATCTTTGGGGTTGGGTTTTTTCTGGACAGAGGGGGATGAAGTGAGGCCAGTAGGCTAGGAGGGCGTGTCTGATTTCAGGGTACCTGGGATCTGTTGAGATGTCGGAGAAAGGATTGAGCTGCTACAGGGTGACCAAGGCTCAGGCAGGCTGAGCCCAGGAAGTGTCTGGCTGTGGTAAACGATGCACTGGTTCTGGTCAAGGGTTCCTTTCCGGGCATGTCAGAAGCCCTGAACTTTCAGAGTAGAGGAGGGAAAAATTAAATTAAATTAAGTTAAATTAAATTAAAAAGCAAAAAAAAAAGAAGCCCTGAACCCTCGGGGACAATGACTGTGGTCTATTTGGTAGTAAGGACCATTGACTGTGGGCCATATATGTCCTTTGTATGAGGCTGGGGTCTGTGGATTCCCAGAAACGCTGTGGATGGCTTGCAGGGTCCTTGATCCCTCTGATACTGTGTATAAAATTCTTGGGGGTGCACCATACACAAAGGTGTATGGATTTTTCTAGGAAGAGAATGATCCACAGCTTTTATCCGATTCAAAGGGATAGGTCTGTGCTCCCCTTTTCACAGGAATCACTGCCCCCAACTTTCCCCCAAGGCCTCCAGGCCCCTTGCCCTTTGGCTTTTTCCTGTCATATTTGTAGGTCCAAAAAGAGACTGAGTGTGTGGATGGTGTGCATGGAGGGGCGTTTTACCGGTGCGCTGCCGTGTTGCCGCAGAGTGAAGTAAAAGGCATCAGGATGTGTGCATCCCTGAACGTGTAAATCCGTGTGCATGCACGCTGGTGCCTCTGCGCGTCTGTGGGGAGAGATGAGGTTAATCCCCTCCTGAGTCTTTCCTAGCTACAATGTCTCCTTCTCCATCTTTCTGTCTCTTCCCCTTCTAGAAGGTTCCTGCGGACAAATGTCCCCTCCACAGACAGAAAACTGGTTCTTTCCAGTACAGAGGCTGCCAGGGTGGGGGTGGGGTAAGGGTGAGAGAAGAGGCCAGCAGTGACACAATGGAGCTGACGCTCTGGAGAATGCCTCCACCCCCTTCACCTTGCAAGGGGACCCTGGGAAGAAGGTGATGGGGCATATACGGTATAGGTGGGTGGCTCACCTATGGTGGGCTTTACTGCTTCTGTGTTTTTACCTCTCAATTCTTCTGGAGCCCAGCTTGGGAGCCCCCCAAGCCCCTCCTTTTCTTTTACTGACCCCTGTGTTGGAAGGACACTTCCTAAAATTCTGTCTCTGTCTCTGGGCATTTTGCTGGCTTGGCACTTTTCCCATCCCTTCCTTAATCCTCTGCCGTATCCCCAGGCAGATAAACACCTTAGTGCCAGGATGGAGTTGGGGACAGACCCTGGCACACTGGCTTGGCAGCCAAAACTCAGCCAAGTCAACAAATAAATAAAGAGAGTGTTGTACACTCAAGACCAAACATGGTAATTAAAAATTCTCCTGCTCTCCAGGAACTCGAGGCTCTGTGTTCCTATTTCTAGCCTTGTTGACAGTCTCTGGGTGACTGAGGGCCCTGGCCTACCCCTTTGGGAGAAGGCCAGTGTTTTGGGGAAGCTTGAGTGGGAACTGACTTCTCCTGGCTCTGGGGATAGAGGATGGCACCACCTCTTTTGGGGTGTGAACTGTGTGCTGGGGGAGGCCTCCTCTGGGACTGCTGGGCAGTTGGTTCTGGTCAGGCCTGAGGCAGGAGGAAAGGCAAGATGACCACTAGGGCTCTCTGCTCCCCAGGGCCAGTGAGCCAGTGACGCCAGTAGGAGATGCCCCCAGCCCATTATCTCAATGGAAACTGGCAATTAATGAGGCCCCAGGAGGGGGCCCAGAGTGCGTCAGCCACCTCTCCCCTCAGTTCAGCACCCCCTGCCCTGGGGAACCCTCCTTGCCTAGGTAGCAGGGAGGGAAATGTTGCCCACTCCGCTCCTGTCACCCACCTTCCAGCCACCTTTGGGGGTGCTGCCTGTGAATGGGTGGAGGGCACAGCAGGGATGAGGGGACTGGGCCTTGGCCCCCTGGGCAGCTGAGCAGATTTTGCCTCCTTCCCCAAAATGCCTGTTCTTAAGGGCCACCAGGTGCACTTGGTAAAAATGCAGATGCCTGGGCCCTACCTTGGGCTTATGGAATGGGAATCTCCAGGGGAGGAGACTGGGAATCTGTTTTTAACAATGTCCAGGTGATCCTTGAATCAGGCCAGTTTTGGAATGGCTGCCTTTGTGTTGGGCTCCTGAAAAGATGTGTGCAAGCTGTGTGTGTGTTTGTTTTGGCCAGGGCATTTCATGTCCCATGGATTTATTTATTTGATCACTTTAGACTTGTATTACATTGACTTGTCATAAGTTCTCCATTAGCTGCCAGTGGCTCCAGATTTATAAATTCCCTCTCCCTGATCTCTCTGTCAAGAAATCAACTAACTATAAACCTATATTTAAAAGCATTTGGCACCTCTGATATTTAAAGCAAGTCGGTGAAGGATCTTCCGGCCAAGCAACTTATCACAACCTAAAATATCCCTTTGTAAGATGTGCTTTCCCAGAGAGGACCTGCCTCTGGTGTTACCTCGGTGTGGTGTGTGGAGGGGGGAGACCACAGAGTGAGGGAAGGGCTGGGCTGGTTAGGATGCTGGCTTCTGCCTGCCTGAGGACAAGGGGTCATTGTGTGTTTGTTCACATAGTCAACAAATAATGCATTGAGTGTCTACTCTGAGCCAGACCCTGTTCTGGGTGCTAGGGAATCAGATGAACAAAACAGATAAAGCTCTTGCCCTCACAGAGTTTAACATTCTGGTAGAGGAGACAGACAATAAACACATAAACGTGAATTAATAAGTTCTGGCCGGGCACCATGGCTCACGCCTGTAATCCTAGCACTCTGGGAGGATCACTTGAGGTCAGGAGTTTGAGACCAGCCTGAGCAAGAGCGAGACCCCATCTCTACAAAAAATAGAAAAAAATTAGCTGGGCGTGGTGGTGTGGTGGCACATGCCTGTAGTCCCAGCTACTGGGGAGGCTGAGGCAGGAGGATCGCTTGAGCCCAGGAGTTTGAGGTTATAGTGAGCTATGATTAGCCAGGGTGACAGAGCAAGACTCTGTCTCCAAAAATAAAAAGAGAGACAAAAACCAACAACAAAAGTAAGTTCAGAAGGGCAGGTAGGGATATGTGCTAGGGAAAAAATAAAAGAGATGCAGTAGAAAGGCAGGAGGGACACTTTGGTCTGGGTGGTCAGAGAAGGCCTCTAAAGAGATGTCAAAGTGAGCTAAGACCTTGATGGCCAGAAAGAAACGTCAGGCAAGGATCTGGGGAAGAGGGAACCAGCTCAGTAGGTGTGAGGGTAGAAAGGACCAGGGCACTGGAGGGCCACAGTCAAGGAGAGGCAGGTCAGAGACGTAGGCAAGGCCAAATCACGGGGGCCTTGGAGGCCAAGGGCAAGAGTTTGGATTTCATGTTTTAAGCAAGAGAGAGACGTGATTCAATTTCTGTTGTAAAAAGATCACTCTGACAGCTACACAGAGAGCAACGGACTGCAGGAGGTGGTAGTGGAAGTAGGGGTTTCAGATAAGAGGCTGTGGCTGAAATCCAAGTAAAATCCAAGCAGCCCCGGCCTAGGGGGAAGCGGAAGAGGCGGGGCGTGTGTTTGTATGGGCTAGGGCTGTGGAGGTGCTGTCCAGCCGTCTCATACCGCTCACCAGCCATTCTGAACTCTCTAGGCATTTTATCCATCAGTTTCCCCACGGTCCAATCTGAGAACAGTCTCCAGGGAATGAGCGTCCAGTCTCCTTGGGCTACAGGTTCCTTTGCATCACCTTAGAACCACTCTCTCCCTGGACTATCAGGAAGTTCTTCTTGTTGTCTACCCTTCCCCTTTCTGCTGTGATCTGTTTATTCTTGAGAGAGGGGCAAAAGTGGGCAAAGTCTCTGGGATCAAGGAGGTACTCAGCTGTGCACCCACCTGAGAAGCCCACCCCTGGGGAGGCCAGGATAAGAACTAGAAATCAGAGTCCAATGTCCAGCTTGGAGGCTGTGGATGACCTGCTGTTCTTAGTTTTCCTTCCTATTCCCAAACCCAGATCCACCCACCCTGGCGCCCTGGGAGAGCTCCTCATACCTCCAAGCTTGGGAAGCCTCCCCTCCCTAGCTGCACATCAAAGGGAGGAGACACCTGTGTACCCAGCCAGTGTGCGATGTGCCTTCTGCAGTGGTCCCCAGCCCCTGGGCGCCACTCTCCCTCTTTCCTCCATTCCGTGTCCTCTCCCAGGCTCTAGAACGCTTGTACATCTCAAAATCACCTGGGAGGGTGTTTAAAATGCAGATTCCTGGGGCCAGCTCAGATTCAGAATCTCCCCCATGTGATTCTGACTCCTTGTCATGCCTGCCCAGCCCAGAGGTGACTCTGCCTGAGCTCGGAGGGAGCTTTGTAAACTCTGAGGGGTGGGGCTGTTTTCACTTTAGAAAAATGGAGGAAATAAAGACAAAGCATCTAGGAAAAGACTCTGGAATCTGCTCAGACAGGTTCTGGGAACAGTCTTCCCTCCTGGGTCTTAGTGGAGTGCAGAGCTGGAGGGCACTAGGACCTGGTGGAGCTGCTTTCAGCCTAAGGAGGGCTGTTGTCCCCTTCTGGGCTGGTGCTAATCTGCAGGGCTGCAGTAATGGTGTCTCCCAGGGGCTACCAGCCAGGACCCCCACCCAGACTCACCTCTGACCTCTCTCTGCAGCTCAGGTACCAGACAGTGATGAGCAGTTTCTTCCTGATTTCCATTCAGAAAACTGTGAGTAGAGGGCCCTGGGGAGAGGGAATGGGGCGGGGCAGGGCCAGAAGCCAGCCTTGGAGGTCAACTTGTTCTCCCCTGGAGAAAATCATGAAGGTCAGGGCTCCCCATCCTTGGGTTTGTTCTCAAAGACCAGGGCAGCAACTGGGAGATGAAGACCTCAGTTCAAATCCGGGGCTTGCCCTGTCCTAGCTGTGTGACCTCAGAGCAGTCACCATTTCCTTATCTCTGAAGTGAAGGGCTTGGGCCAACTCCCCAGGGTCCAGTTCTAATGTTCTAAGTTACTTTCATGTAATGGGGGGCGATTTTGCCCCCCAGGAGACATTTGGTGATATGTGTAGACATTTTTGGTTGTCACAACTGAAGGCAGGGTCTACTGGCCTCTGGGTGGAGGCCAGAGATGCTGCTAAAAACATTCTACGATGCTCAGACAGCCCCTCACAATATAAACAATTATCTGGCCCAAATGTCAATAGTGCCACTGTTGAGAAACCCTGCTTTAATGTCAGATACTCTGCTCTCAACTGTCTTCACCAGTGAAATTAAACAGGGCACAAAGAATGGCAAACAGCAGAGAATAGTTGATTACAAACAGGGTGTTTGATTAGACTGCAAGACAGAATCTGACTCACTTGGGCTCGGAAACAACTTTGCTGCTCAGCCTGGTGGCTGGAGTTTGAAAACGCAGCAGGGGCCACAGGAAAGGCCAATGTTCTTCACAGATAACTAGGAGGATGTGTATAATGTTATTCAGCTGACATTCAAGCGGGCCAATATCCAACCTTACCCAGAAAAAGAAAGATTCTTTATATCCCCCAAATCCAAAACCATTTCCCTCCCTTGGAATTTTCCAGGGCACTCAGGAAAGCCACAGGACCTAATTTGGAGGTACTCACTCCTTTGAAGGTGTTTCCTGGGGTTTGTGGTTGCATTAAATGTTGAACTTGAGATAGTTTCTTTGGTTCATATTGGACATTAGCCTGATGTATAAAACTAGATGTAATGTAAATAGCCAAAATGTTCTTAAAAGTGTCTAACTACAGATCCCAGAAAACTGATGGCCAGAAAGGGGAGGAGGCTGTTCAGTCAGTCAGCTGGTCCTCAAAGAGTAGAAGGTGTCAGACGCCCTGCCTGCCTCCTCTGTGACACGCTCTGGCCTTGCTCTGCTCCCTTCGCCCCTGCAGTAGCTTTCCACAGCCCCACTACCAGGATCAAGAAGGAGCCCCAGAGTCCCCGCACTGACCCGGCCCTGTCCTGCAGCAGGAAGCCGCCACTCCCCTACCACCACGGCGAGCAGTGCCTTTATTCCAGGTGAGCCCCAGCCCACCCTGGTGAAGGGTAAGGTAAGGGTGTCAGGAGGAGGGAGGCAGGGAGGCGCCCATGAGCAGAGGCAGCAGTTGAGATGCAAGTTAGACAACAGAAAGGACTTCCTAGCTCCTGTAAGGGAGCACTACAGCTAAGGATTTCCTCTAAGTAGTCAGGATGGAAAACGCAGCAGCAGGCCTGAGGGACACATGTTAAGGACAGAGCAGGGTGCGTTTCCACCAGGAGTCCCACTATCCCTTTCAAACCAGTTGCTCTGAGCTAGGGAAGGCGTTCTCAAGGTTAGGCCCCGTTTCAGAATTGAAGAAAGGAGAAAAGGAATTCACTAGGGGCTGAGTCTGTGGCTCCTGCCGATCGCTTCTGGCGCCTCTATCCTTCCTTCTCCCGTAATCCCTGGGGATGAAGGGATCAAAGATGCTCACCCAGCTCCTCTGCCCGCTCACTCCTGTCTCCCCCTCACCTCCAGTGCCTATGACCCCCCCAGACAAATCGCCATCAAGTCCCCCGCCCCTGGTGCCCCTGGACAGTCGCCCCTGCAGCCCTTTCCCCGGGCAGAACAACGGAGTTTCCTGAGATCCTCCAGCACCTCCCAGCCCCACCCTGGCCATGGGTACCTCGGGGAACACAGGTAAGGAGACCGGGAACCCCACTGCGCCTGTGGGTGCAGGTCTCACCAGTTTTTCCTCAAACCCTGAGTATTCTCCATAGAGACCTGGTGTGGGGGGGGAGGAAGGGAAGAAGGGATACTGACACCCGTGCCCCACCCCCCACCTCTGCTCCAGAGCCCACTCCACGAGCCTGAGAGTGACAAGCTTGAGGAGGGGTTCATATAAGATTCTCTTCTCTTCCTTCTTCATCCAATCACATCCAGCTCCGTCTTCCAGCAGCCCCTGGACATGTGCCACTCCTTCCCATCTTCTCCAGCCCCCTACCAACACCAGCTGTCGGAGCCCTGCCCACCCTACCCCCAGCAGACCTTCAAGCAGGAATACCATGACCCCCTGTACGAACAGGCGGGCCAGCCAGCCATGGGCCAGCCTGGGGTCAATGGGCACAGGTACCCAGGGGCGGGGGTGGTGATCAAACAGGAGCAGACGGACTTCGCCTACGACTCAGGTAAGAGACTCTCCCGGGGAGGGGGTGGGCACGAAGTCATGTTTGTGGGCTCGCTATGTGGGGGGGCATGGGATCCAGTGCAGAGTTCCATTAAGCCTAGAATGTCTCTCCATGAGTTTTTTACCTTCCCATCCATCTGTTTACCAGTTCATACATCCAACCCACCCACCAACATTTTTTCATACATTCAAAAGAATTGTCATTTTTCAATTAGCAAACTTATATTCAGATAAAAAGATAAGGGGGGTGTAGATCCTGCCCTCTGGTAGCTTGTGACTTAATAGGAACGTTAAGGCTTTGATTTCTATTTAACAGGTGTTTGAGGTTTTAATTACCTATTAAGACCAAACTACTGTGCCAGGAACATGAGCATGTGGAGTTGGAGGATACGAAGACGAATAGGATATGTCCTTTGTCCCTGTCCCCACCAAAGTTTTAAAATACAAAGGGATTTGAATGAAGAGAAACATGAACTTGAAACTAGCCAGGCTCATCGTTCCTACCAGTTCCCAGTAGGAACACAGGGTTAACATGTGGTTTCCACTTCCTGTTTGAGCCTCCCAGTGGTTGGGTGACCCACCACCGTGTCCAAAGCTGGGTACCAGAAGTAGGGACTGCTTTAAATTCTAGCTCCACCTGGCTGCTGACCGGAGCTGAGATGCATGCACCCAGCCATGTTCATAAACAGTTATAGTTCAAAGCCCCAAGTGCCAAATGAGGGCCATTCTCAGGAAGGACCCAGAAAACCCTGCCTTCTCTTCTTTTCTCCTGGCTTCTGTCACATTGTTACTACCCCCAAATCTGAGTTTATGTGCAAATTTGCATTAGAAAAATATATTCAAAGATTAGAGTAGGCTCAGAGCAGGCTAGAACTTTAGAATTTCTCTTTCCTGGTGCCCACGCGCTTTCAGGGGCTTGGGGATGAACCACAAACCCTGCCCCAGTGAGAACCGGATGGGTGCTGCTGTCCTCAAACCCAGGGCACAAGCCTGAGCCAGGCTTGGCAGTGAGATGGAGAGAGGAGGGAGGCACTCTTGCCGCTGACCTTCAAAGGCTGTCGACCGGAGGGGATCGCGTTACATGCCCTTGAACTCCTGCCCCTCCCCCTCAGCTTCTTGAATGGAGTCAGGAATTCCATTCACAAAATGGAGGCATGAATGAGCCCACCCTCCCCGCCTCCTCCCGGAGGTGTCGGGTTTCACCGTCTCCTCATTCATAGGTGGGAGCGGAGGGGGCAGGGCGGGAAGGGGCTGGAACTTGAACGGGTGGCTTCGCACAGCCGGCTCCCCGAGGCGGGCTGGGGAGATTTCTATCCTATGGAATGGAATGAAACGAAGTGGAATGTGCTCTGCTGTTAGACCTGAGAAAGCACAGCCTAATGCCCATCGCCTGTTGCCCACACGCATGCAGGCACATGCTCTGCCTCTGTCTCTCTCTGTCTCTCTCTCTCTCTCACACACACACACACACACACACACACACACAGGCACAGGGCTGGGAACCCGACCTGCTGACCGGACGTTTGCCCATTCCGAGGGAGTCTTAGGCGTGGACACCTAACCCTTTCCCCGGAGGTTCATCTCACCCCTCCCTCCTCCCCCTGAACTCACAGGAAACAGCTGCTCCCTGGAATCTTGGGCCTTGCGGAACAGCTTGCCCAGCCCCAGCTGCTGCCAGCCATGCCCTCCGCCCCAGCCCTCAAGCTGAGGGGCTCAAGCCCTCTGGGAGAACTTCCCCTGGGATTTGGTGGTGGGCAGGCAACTGGGAAAAGAACAGTCGCCGGAAAGCAGGCTGGCAGGAAGACCTTCGTGAATGTGTGTAGGACTTCTCGTCCCCTGCCCCCCATCTCCACACCAGCCACCTGTAACATCACCCTTTCTTCCCCCACAGATGTCGCTGGGTGTGCATCAATGTACCTCCACACGGAGGGCTTCCCTGGGCCCTCTCCAGGTGATGGGGCCATGGGTAAGGCAGCCCCCTCCTGCCCCTGCCAAGCCCTCCAGGTTGGGGGAGGGAGCCCTGCCATGAGGGAGGGTCTCCCTGGCCAGGAGTCCCTCTGGATTCTTTGGGGTCTCATATCAGTGAACCCCCAGATCTGAGCAACCCCAACTTCCTCCACAAGGCTATGGCTATGAGAAACCTCTGCGACCATTCCCAGATGATGTCTGCGTTGTCCCTGAGAAATTTGAAGGTCAGAGAAGCGACTGTTCGTGGGAGGGCCAGGGTCTTATCCATGCCCTCTGACCGCATCCCTGCAGGAATCCTTACTTTTCATTTTGTTTCCAGAGGGCGGGAAGCATGGGGAATGGCCTGGAGAGGTCCCTTGGGGAAACCCGTGGGGAGAGGGGAGGAGGTCGCTTGGGGAACCTGAGGACAGAAACCTCACACCTCCTATTTGTGTTCCCCAGGAGACATCAAGCAGGAAGGGGTTGGCGCATTCCGAGAGGGGCCACCCTACCAGCGCCGGGGTGCCTTGCAGCTGTGGCAGTTTCTGGTGGCCCTGCTGGATGACCCAACGAATGCCCATTTCATTGCCTGGACGGGCCGGGGGATGGAGTTCAAGCTGATTGAGCCCGAGGAGGTGGGGCCCTCAGATGTCCCCACCCTCCTCACCGTCAGCTTTTGGCCCTACAGATGAGAGAACCTGGGCAATGGTGGCATGTGCCTTCACCACCATCCTTGCTTTTATCTAACCTGAATCCTTGCCAAGCCTGAGTCTGTGGGCCCATGCTTGGTTGTAGGGCTAGCTTAGCACTTTATTTTGTTTTGTTTTTTTATTTTACTTAAGATTAAGCACTTAGCACCAGGTCTCTCAAGTGCTCTTTCTGGCCTGCCCCCCACTTTTCCTCTGCTGAGGTAGCATCTCCACCTCAAAACTGTTTTGTCCCCAGGTCGCCAGGCTTTGGGGCATCCAGAAGAACCGGCCGGCCATGAATTACGACAAGCTGAGCCGCTCGCTCCGATACTATTACGAGAAAGGCATCATGCAGAAGGTTGGGGACTGAGGGTCCAGGGACAAGAGGGTGGGGGACAGTGGCTGTGGGAAGGTTATGCAGGAGAGTGTCAGGAGAGCATTTCTCAGCAAGTTTATAGGAGCAGATAATGAGCCAGTGAGTAAGACGAGAAATTGTGGACAATCCCAAGGTTCCCCTCTCCCAAAAAAGCGCTAAACAGTAACTGCCAGGCCCAGAGCGTGGAGAGACTGAGAAGAGAAGAGTCTGCCTGGACCAGTAGAAAGGCTGTGTCCCTCACCCCACCCGCGCCCCTGGGTCGACCAGCCCCTCTCTCTTCCCTTAGGTGGCTGGTGAGCGTTACGTGTACAAGTTCGTGTGCGAGCCTGAGGCCCTCTTCTCTCTGGCCTTCCCGGACAATCAGCGTCCAGCTCTCAAGGCCGAGTTTGACCGGCCGGTCAGTGAGGAGGACACGGTCCCTTTGTCCCACTTGGACGAGAGCCCCGCCTACCTCCCAGAGCTGGCTGGCTCTGCCCAGCCCTTTGGCCCCAAGGGCGGCTACTCCTACTAGCCCCCAGCGGCTGCTTCCCCTGCCTCCCCTGCCGCAGGTGGGTGCTGCCCTGTGTACATACACGTGAATTTGGTGTTGGAGAAACCTGCACTCTGAAACCCACAGATGTCTCTGGGGCAGATCCCCACTGTCCCATCAGTCGTCCTGACCCAGACTCTGAGCTGCTCATCAGAGTCACTGGGAAGGAAAAGTGGAGAAAGGGCAAGCCTAAAGGTGGAGTCTCAGACACTCCCCTGGGGGTTTCCCCTCTGCACGGGAGCCCAGCTCAGCCTCTTAGGTCCTACTTAGAGGCCCAGAGCACCACTCCCTTTTCCCAACCACAGAGAACAGGAGTTTGTTCTGTTCCAGGAGACAGAAGGAGCTTCCTAACTTTATCCTGGCAGGGAGTTGGAGGGTTCATCGAGCTTCGCAGATCTCCCACTGCAGGGGGAGACTGAAGCCGGGACTCTGCACTCCCACCCCTAGCTGGGGCCCTGGGGGGCCTCAGTTATCAGTTCTTGGTGCTCTGTTCCCAGAGGCAGGGGGAGGGTGAAGGAAGGAACCTGGGATGGGAGGTGTTGGGTGGAAGCAGGGAGGGATGGGTTGCCGCTCCAAAGGGCCCTGGCTCTCCTCTGCATTTGCCTAGGCTCAAGCCTGGGGTTTTCTACTTCCACTGCCACCACATCTGCCAGACCTTAATAAAAGCCCCTGCTTCTCCTGTTAGTTCTTCTGTGTCCTCTTTGCTGTCATGGAGGAGGGACCTGGGGTGGAAAGAGCTCTGGCCTTGGGGGCAGGTAGCTGGTTTGGCGCCTGGCCCTGACACTCCCCATGTGGATTTAGAGAAGGGAAGCTCCCCTCTTTGTTTTTCCTCTAAAAAATGGGCTTAATGATAACCTGCTCTTCTCCCTCCCCGGATTATTGTGTGGGGATCCAGAAATAATGGACCAAAGGCACTTAATAATCTGGATGGGTGCTCCTGGCCACCTTCAGCATGGTTCCTGCAGTGGTCTCCCTGCCCCTGGGGGTAGGGGCAGGTGGGCTACTAAGCTGCAAGGCCCTCCCTCCTGGGGCTTCCTCAGGCAGGGTTTTAGTCTTTGGCTTCTGTGATCACAGAGCATCTAAGTCCCATGACTGTGCTGCCCCATGTGTATCCCAACTGTGTTCTCCCTCCCGCCCCGGCTCCAGGTTGCTATTTTTGCTGCAGCTGGGGACAAGTATTTGTCTGGAGAATGGGCCAAAGGAGAAAGGCACCGAAACAAGAAGGTATAGGGAGAGACTAGAGCAGGCCCTGGGTTCTGGCCAATGGAGAAGACTAGGTCTTAAGGTGGGGGGAATAGGAAACAACATAAATTCTCCTCCCAAATTTGGGAGAGACCAGCATCCTGGGGCTGAGTTTTAGGGGTGGGTAAAAAAGGCAAGGCTGAAAAAAGTGGTGCCACCTAGGGAGGGAGTGTTACTAAGCAGATGTGACAGAGGGCAGCTGAGGAGGTGGGAGGGGCAGAATGGGTGGTTCTAGGCCAGCCCCTGTGTAAACAGCTTCCCAAGAGACAGGCTCAGGTAAAAAGAGGCTCTCCTGTTGCCAGCCAGCAGCTGTGCTGAGGTTGGGCCAGCCCAACTCTGTCAATGCCTGAACCTTTCCTGCCAGCCAGCAGCCCTTGCCCAGCACTAACCCAAGACTACGGCTGCCCTTGCAGGAAGGGATGCCTCTCGGCCACTACGTGCAAATAAAAGCAACATTATTTTTCCTAGAAACAAAAAGCATAAATGTACTGACTTATAATTTAGAGCGAGAAACAGAAAATCAATTCTAAAAAAGTTTTTAAAAATATATAATTTAATTCCACACTAAAGCCAGGCTATCATGGTGGGAAGAAGATGTAAAAATCGAGTGGAAACTAAGGGCTGAGACTGCACACTTGGGGAAAGGGGAGTTAGATGAGAAGTAGTGTCCAGAGATGTTTGACCTCTGCTCTCCGAACTGTTCATTAACAAGCCACTCCTCACAGCTCTTTGTTCAAATCTTCAAACTTGCAGGGGCACTGTTCCAATGAGACAGCTACAGCAACCACGGGGAGGAAATTCTTTGGGCTACAGGAGGGACAGCCAAAACCAAATCATGCTCTAGACTGGATGAAGCAAACCTGGACTAAGGAGCCTGACTCAGCAGCGGAGCTTACCAGTACCCCGGGGGGACGGTTCCCCACGTACACAAACACACAGACTCAGCACATGTGCAGGGGCAGGCAACTCCTGAGCTAGGCTCCCACTGGGTAGGGGTGAACAGTATACTTTAATGGCCAAGAAGATTCCAGCTCTCTGCATGAGACCCACATCCTCTCCTGGGCTGTCACTCAATCTCAGGAAATATTGGTTCAAGGAAGAGAAACAAGGGCCACATTGTGGGAGAGCAGCAGGCGAGCTCCCCTTCTTAATCTGGAGAGGAGCCCCCTTCTCCCTCAGAGCAGGCATGGCTTTTTCCTGATAGGCAAAAGGTTGGCCCCCAGCTGTGTTGTCATAGTGGAGAAGTGACCCCAGCTCCAGGATAGAGATGTCAAGGAACACCCACAGAGTTGGGATCCTTCTTTTTCCTCTCCTAAGCCAGAAAGATAACCAGCCTTGCCGTCCCTCTCCCTTGGCCTGTTAAACACCCTTTTCAACCTCAGCTTAAAACCCAAACCTCCCTCCTCGGGTGCCAACACTGTCAGTGCCAGGCACTCGGTTGGGACGGGCTGGGCTGCCATGCCCAGGAGTTTGTTTCTGAATAGGGAAGACCTAGTCTTGAATTAAGATTGGGGAGCTGGGTGCCCAGCCTCTGCTTGCCTTTTGGTTTCACCTGTCAGTCCCTGCACTGTGTCTCCCCACAAGGCGTTCAAGGTTAACACACAAAAATGCCCTGGCCCTTGATTACCGGCCTGGGCTTACTAAGGCCCATACTCAAAGAGAACTGGAGACACTCACTCAGTTTAATGAAGGGGCAGCGATCTGCAGTCAGCATACTCCCTGGCCTATATTCCTCCCCCTTGGATTCTTTCTGAATTTTGTCTTTAAGGTGGTTTATTTGCTGCCCAGCAACAAAACACATTCCTTTATATCCAAGAATGTCATACAGTCTCTTTTAGTGTCTGGCATACAGTTCTACAGCAGTTCCAGTATTTACTTCATTTCAGGACTTACCAATACTGGGGTGGGAGGAGGCAGTGGGAGCAGCATGGTAGCAGGATGTGCCCCATCTCCCAGGGTTTTCCCTACAAGCTCCACATCCAGACCAGCTTTCCAGAAGTTCCACAACCTGGCCTGGCAGGACCTGCCTGATGTTCCTCCAGGTAAAGAGCCTCCTCAGAAGCTGTGAGGGGGCACTAGGAGGTGGCGATTCCCTGTGCAAGTGCTAGGAAAAAACCACTAAGAACAAACCCCAGAGCACAGATGCTGGGCAGCGGCTCTAGAGGTGTTATGTTCATTTTTCTGTTTGGGTTGGGGGAAGGGAGTCCTTGACCATAAAATCCCTTTGTTAAAGTCCATTGAGGACCTTGGGGGGAAAAACAAAAACAAAAACAAAATAAAATAAAAGTGATATTGTTACTTAGCACGTTTCAAAAGGAAATGGGACACACTGCACATTGTGCGTGCGGTGGGAGGCAGCGAGGGGTGAGCCTTCTGTGTTCAATATGTGGCATCTGTAACCATTCAGGCGTGCAGACTGCAGCGCTCTGTGGAGTGGATGTGGTCAGTCGTGGGTGATCCTCCAGCGGTGCTGGGCTAGCTCTGATGCTGAAAGACAAGGCTGGAGGTCTGGGCAGTGCGTCACATCCAAGCCCAGAGAGGCCGCGGGCTCTGGTTTCAGGGCATTCAGGGGATTCTCCGTCACGTGCCCCAGAAACACAGACACTAAATCTCCCTTGCCCTGAGCCCAGACCAATATCCTAACCTTTCAGCTAAAAGAAACAGTCACAGAAAACCACCTTTTTTGTTTCCTTAAGAAAATAAATATTTCCAAGAAGTTAAGCTGAAGTACAGGGGCTGGAGAGGGGGCAGGAAGTAGGGCTCGAGATGAGCACAGCGGCTCCCTCCTCCAGAGGGCACCAGCAGGGCACCAGGGCCCTCACTGTGTCCCTGTGCCATGTGCTCACACTCCCCCTTCCCATCCCAGAGCTGCACAAGTGGCCCCTTTCTTGAAGATGATGCAACGTGTCCCCCTGTTGGCTATGAGCACCCAACTGGTCCCAAGACTTGGGGTGGTGGGGGCTGGAGGCTCTGGCCAAAGCCAGGCTTAAATCCCTGTGTCAATTTTACAATCAGGGAAAAAATGAGTCAAGTTTAGAAAATGCCCGGTTGAGATATTCAGTCACAGGACAGCTGTATCCTCAGGCCCAGTTTTTCATGGGTAAGAGTAAGTCCAAGCCCTGGGACAAACAGCCAAGCCTGCCTTTCAGCGCCGCCGGAAGGCCCGGGATATTCTCCAGGCATTGGGCTCCTCGTAGCGGTTGTACAAGGGTTCAAGACGCTGCTGTTTCTTCTGCTTGCTTAGCTTGGTTGGGTCGGACACCTTGAAGAAGGCTGGGGCAAACTCCACAAGCCACCGAGGGTCGATGGTGGTAACCTCACGCATGTATTCCTTCGTGGTCAGCACCAGCTCATGGTACACCACCCTGAGGAGGGACAGAGAGAGGACTCAAGCCTCTGATGCAGGCCCCACTCCACAGCCAACCTGGTCCCTGCAGCCTCACTGAGCTTGCATTTTACCCTCTTCCCTCTCCCGCCCCTCTCCCCTCTGGAGACTGCAGTCTGTTTATGACAGCCACACCCAATGCTGAGGAGCCTGCATACCTCTAACCACAAGAAAGCTCTCTGGAGAAATGTGTTCTAGTCCTGACTCTGGCTCTAACTAGTTAAGTGACATGGAGCCAATCACATCCCTTCTCTAGACCTCAGTTTCTCGCTCCGTAAAATGGGTGGGTGGTTTTTCAGAAGGTTTCACAGAATTTGAAGGCCCTGAAGAGGAGCCTTAGACACTGCCACAAGGGGATGGAGAAGGCCAAGCAGGCAAGGATCTACTACATCTCCAACCCTTCTTCTACTGTGGTAACATGGTGGTTTTAAATCAGTTTTATATATTAGATCAGAGTTATAAGTCCAGTTTTTTTAAGTGCTACTTTAAATCTCACTAGGTAAGATCCCTCTTAGCTCTCACCCCTATGATTTTATTTCTCTCAATAGGGCTTGATATACTGTGCCTACTTCAGGCTTCTGCTGCTCTAGAAATATAAGCAATGTTAGAATAGGAAGTACTGAGGGTGGTGAAGCACAAAATGCCAGGAGATTTACAGGTCCTCTCTGCCCAGGAAAGCCCTGAGACCCTGGGACCTGCCCACCTACCATTCCGGCTGTCTGTTGAAGAGAGCACTGGAAGGATGGATGTAGACCACCTGCTGGTCGATCAGTGTCCGGTAACCCTCCTGCGGGTCTTTCTTGGCAGCATTACGGAAGAACCCACTGCAGATGGCCTTCTGCACTCGGACTGTGGACTTGCCACAGGAAACGACATCCAGCTTGTGTCTATCAAGACAGGACAAAGATGTGAGTGTACTCTGCTTTCAGAGGTTCTATCTTCCAGAATGGCAGTGCCCAACATCCCCATCTTGGGGTCCCCAGAGTAGTCACCAGGACCTTCCTTCCAGCCCTAAGTGTACTATAGAGGCAGCTCTACACAGAGGGCAAGATGGAGGCACTAAGAGCCAGAGGCTTCACTTAGGCAAGGATTCGGTTCCAGACTAATAATGTTCCAGAGGCTTTTAAACAAAGAGCATTTTCAACAACTAATAAATCATCTTCCTCTTAGGAACCTTCTGAAGAGATTCTCAGCCATACCCTTGTTTGGGGAGGAGTATAACAAAGATGGAAAAGCTGGAGGAAAAGGGCCCTGTGAGGAGGAAGGGAACAGGTGCCTGCAGCTTTGTAGGCACACACAGGGACAGACATGATACTCAAGGAGGTTCAACCCAAACATGGGAAATCACCAGATTTTGCTTACCTGTCCATTATGCCTAACATCTGCTTGCGAATGTCCTGGGCCCGGCGCAGGGAACGAGCCTGGATAAAGTTCTCATAGCACCATGGGTTGGAGAATTTGTTGTTCTTCCAGGAGTTGTACACAGCCAGTAGGGTGAGGTGGTCCCCCTCTGTCTGGTGAAACTTGGCCTTCTTCTGATCTGCAAGAGCTTGTTTATCCTGCCAAACAGTGGGACAAACGATCATTTCCCACTCAACAGCTACTAATTGAACATCCAGCAGTTGTAGGGAGCCCTACACGGCCCTATTAAGTGTCTGCATCAAACATGGGAATGGCAACAGGCTGACTTCACCCAACTTCACAGGGTCTGAACATGGGTCTGAACTCCCTACCTTAGGCCTGTAGAAGACGTTCTGCACAGACAGCATGGATACGATGGTCAGCATCTCCTCACTGCAGCCCAGATGCACAGACATGATGAGCATTTTGCACAGCATTGGCTCCAGAGGGAACTCTGCCATCTAGAGGGAGAAAAAAAAACTTCATCTGCTTCCCTGTGGAAGACAACACCTGAATTCGCCAGAGCAACACTGTTCAGAGTGGGTAACAGCATATACTTCCCCAAAGCACGACGACATGTGATGCCTTCTCTATCAGAACAATGCTGTTGTTTTTTCCTTTCCCAACTAAACCCCAACGGAATGTACGTGACCAAATACATAATTACTGTTGGGGTAGGCGGAAATTCTGCAGACACTTTTTATAATTAGAGCTAGAGTCAATCATATATCTTGGGGGTGGGGCATGATGGCTCACACCTGTAATCCTAGAACTTTGGGAGGCTGGGGAGGGAGGATCTTTGAGGCCAGGAATTCGAGACCAGCCTGAGCAACATAGGGAGACCCCATCTCTACAAAAAGTAAAAAAATTAACCGGGCATGGTGGTGTGTGCCTGTAGTCCCAGCTACTTGGGAGGCTGAGGCAGGAGGATCCCCTGAGCCCAGGAGTTGGAGGTTGCAGTGAGTTATGATGATGCCACTGCACTCTAGCCCGGGCGACAGAGTGAGATCTTGTCTAAAAATATATATATATATCCTGAGGTAAAATTAACTGTGAATAGAATCTCTTTCTCTATAGAGAAGAAACAGTTGAAGATGATAATGGAACAACTTAGGTTTTTAAAAAAAGCATCTAGAATTCTAATTAAAGCTTCTTCAGGGCCTCAAAGCTTGATTTTGCATAGACCAAAGAATTCGAAAGGCCAACCAGGGAATCGTCCCAAAAGCACGAGGAGTTAAGTTTGTCCCCTACCCTACGGCCCAGGCGAGTGAGCAGGCCTTCATCATCCAGGGCCCCCAGTGTGTACAGCTGCTCCATGGCTGTGATCAGAGTTTCCATTGGTGGGGCATCCATGAAATCAAAGGACAGCAGGTCATTGATGCCCATGGCCTAGAACAGAAGGGAAGAAAGCATGTGACGGGAGGGTCAGTCTAGCCAGTGCTAATAGGTGGGGGAGGCTACTTGTCACTTTCTTTCTTGTCTCTTCAACCGCATTTAGGAAGCAACCATCGAGATTAGCAGTAACTTCCAGGGCTGGGCCACACAAAACTCAAGATTATTAAGCATGTACTTTCTCAGGGAACTTATAAAAAACACTCCCTCAAAACGACCATATATATAACTCGACAACAAAAGAAGACATACAAATGGCCAAGAAGCACATGAAAAGATGCTCAACATCAGTAGTAATTAGGGAAATGCAAATTAAAACCACAATGATTAGGACACACAATGGACAGTAGTGAAAAAAGAAAAAAGAAAAAAAAAAAACCACAATGAGGTACTACTTCATACCCACTACAATGGCTATAATTTTTAAAAAACAGAAAATATGAAGTTTTGGCAAGGAGAGGAGAAAGAGGAAACCTCTTGCTGGTGGGAATGTAAAATGGTGCAGCCACTGCAGAAAACAGCTCACTGCTTCCTTAATAGGTTAAACATAGAATTACCATATGATCTAGCAATTACACGTCTACGTATATATCCAAAAGAACTGAAAGCAAAGACTCAAACACTAATGTTCATAGCAGCACTATTCACAATAGCCAAAAGGTAGAAACAACCCAAATGTCCATCAACTGATGAACGGGTAACAAAATGTGGCATATCCATACAATGGAATATTACTCACCCTTAAAAAGGAATGAAGTTCTGATACAGGCTACAACATGAATAAACCTTGAAAACATTGTGCTAAGTGAAATGAGCCAGATACAAAAGAACAAATATTGTATGGTTCCCCTTATATGAGGTACCTAGAATAGGCAAATTCATAGAGACAGAAAGTAGAATAGTGGTTACAAAGGGCTAGAGGGAAGGGGGAAAGGTAAGTTATTGTTTAATGGGTACAGAGTTTCTGTTTGGGATGATGAAAAAGTTCTGGAAATGGATGTTGGTGATGGTTGCACAACACTGTGAATGTATTTAATGCCACTGAATCGTACACTTAAAAAAGGTTGTAATAGTAAATTCTATGTTATATGTATTTTACCACAATAATAATAAAAAAAGATAGTAGACCAGCTTGTTTTGTCTCTTGCATACATCATCTCTACTACGCACCTGTGAAGTACCTCATACCATGTTAGGTGGGAGGGATGTAAAGATGACCAAGATATGGCCTGCGTTCTCAGAGAGTTCACAATGGGGGAGAACCATGTTCAGAAAACCACAACACAGTGCAATCTATGTGCCTGGCACACAATAGGTGTTTAATACACTTGTTAGCTGATTTGATGAAGAGAAGAAATGACTGGATGATGTACTACTATTCGAGTGTGTATGAAGGGTGATGTGGTAGGACCTAAGCTTTCTATTTCTTTCTCATAAAGTGATCATGACCATAAACACAGCAGGTGTTCAATAAATGCTTACTGTATGGATCATAACTATGAGGAATTATGTTAGCAATTGTTAAGCACTGCGCCAAGCGCCTTTTCCTGCATCATGTCACTCATCTTGGCAACAGAGACTATTAACAGCTCCCTTTTTGAGAACACAGAGCAAAATGGCAGAGTAGATAAACTCGCCCAAAGTCACACAACTCAGAGCTGAAGTCTGAGCCACAGACGTGTCTCTGTCGGTACTCCAGAGACTGGAGCAGGTTTTTTTCCGAAGCTCTGTTTTAGCATCTCCTGCAGGGAATGAACAATAAATGACAACAGAGCACTCTGCACCCGTGAAGTGCCAGGGCTCCAAGGTAGCATCTGTGTCGGGGGAAATGCCATCAGCTGGGAAATTACTCACGCGGCTCCTCCTGCCAAAAGAGAATGAAGGTCCTCACTGGGGACTAAGAGAGGAAGAGCAATGATTCAGAATGAAAACCAAGCCCCCAGAGGGCCAGTCTGAAATGTGCACGGACAGTTCTCTCGAGAAGTTTTCAGATAGGGAGTTCTCCCCCAACTCTAAAAGAACAGAATTGGATCTGAATGTTAAAGTGGTTGAGGTTGAGTGTGTTTGTCCACAGTTTGGCACTGATTATATTTTCCTAATTTCTTTTTAGAAAATGCTCCTAACTAAAACCTTTTACAAACAAATATCCTGCTGGTTATTATAGTAAGAAAAAACATCTTCACAGCAGACACGCCAACTTAGCCCCAGACCCACCGTGAGAGGCTGTTAGCACAGCCATTTGCATTTCACTCAAAGGGACTGGTTCCATGAGGTTACTAAAGTATTTAACAAGGTTCATAAAACTGAGGTTCATTTACTAAGGCCATAGGATTGGACTGTTCCACCCACCCATTCTAACAAGACAGTAGTTTCTACCTTGAGCGACAGCACTGTGCTGGCTAAGTTGGTTCTCTGGATTTCCGGCACGTTGGTGGTCAGCATTTCATCTCGGTAGGCACGTTCTGTGTACAGCCTGTAACACTTCCCTGGGCCAGTTCTCCCAGCTCTGCCAGCTCGTTGCTTTGCCTGAGCCTAGAGGGGTGGGCATATAAAAGTAACTTATCTGTTAAATGCTGCTTAACAGCTTTACACAGGAAATCTGTTAAAAGGGGAACACTTAACAACTGGCAAAATCGGAAATGGGGTTTATTTCACTTCCTTTAGGACCATTTCCAAGACTACCAATGCTCTTATCATCCCCTCTCCATACTCAGCACTTCAGCGAAGTTTGTCCAGGAGAGGCAAATATAAGCAGGGTGCATGGAAGAAATAATATGAAGATCTCAGAAATATACCTTCAAACTAGTGTGGCACAATATAAAAGAGAAAGCATGAAACAAGATGACAAAACACCATCCCCACAGTTACGACCAAAAATGTAAGTGAACTAAATAAATTATGTTGATCATACCAGTGATGACTCTGCAACCATTTAAAAGTCAGGTTTGAGATGTTCCCTGACAAAAGGAAATGTTCACTTACATTGAGTGAAAAAAGCAAGTTACACAATATGATACTAATTTTGTAAAAAGTCTTTATATAGTATATAAGCTACCAGAAGGAAAGGACTGTGGGAAAAATACCCTAAAATGTTAACAGTGGCTAACTTTGATGGTAGGCTTGCAGATGAGTTCTGTTTTCTTTAGATTTTAACAAATATTGAACATGTATTATTTTCATAGTCAGGAAAATTAAATACTTAAAAAATATATAAAACTACATACTTACATGACTACTAAAATTGCAACCATGAAAGAAACAAACATGAAAAAAGACTGGAAAGAAAAACAGCAAAATGATGACAGTGGAGGTAAGTAGGATTATGCATAATTAAAATGTTTTTCTCCCATTTTCCAAAAATAATGTAACATTACTTCTGTACTTGGGGGAGGGGGGACAACACTAATTTTTTTTAATTTAAAAAAATGTAGTTTAGCCATAGGTTGCTAGGAAATAGTGAACAGCAATCTGAAAAGGGCCATTTTCTGACAAAACCATCTGTTGTTACAAAAAGTACCAGGATTTACAAATTACTATGCCAGCTCCAAAGCAAAGCATGGGGTATGAAAGGATAACTAACCACGCAAATCCAGGCAGCAATCACACACAGTGGCAGGACTCCACAGCATTCTACAGATGTCTCCCTCTAATTCAGGGAAGACATATGTAACTAATTTTTTGATCACTGTGTGTCACACACTGCCCTGAGAAGTGGTACAGAGCACATAAGCTGGAGCCAAACTGCCCAGGTTCAAATTCCAGCTCCACCAGCTTGTGACATTAGATAAGTCATTTAACCCCTCTGTACCTCAGGCTTCTCATCTGTGAAATGGGGAAAATAATATCTACCACACAGGATTAATGTGAGAACATACTGAGTCAATGTATGTAAAAGTATCTAGGACAGTGCCTCATGCTTGGTAAGTACTCTATAAGGGATAGCTATTATTATTACTTAAGTTTCAAAACAAAAATAGCCTTATGGTTTTTACAGTTTATGAAAATAATACATACCCATTGTAAAAGATTAAGATTATATATAAATAAAAGTATAAAGAAAAAATGTACATCAACCAGCAGCACCACCCAGAAATAACCTTGGCTAACATTTAGACGACATACTTTCAGTCTCACGCACACATCACTCACATATACTCTGCAGAAATGCACACCATCTATTTTTAAACAAAAATTGGATTATACCATTCATGCTGTTTTGTAGGCTCAGTTTTTTCAAATAAAATATCAGTTACATGCTTATGTCATTAAATATAGATACACACCACCATGTTAATGCCACCAACATTCTATGGCATGGATACACCATATTTTACTAAACTACTTTCTTTTTGGAGTACACTTCGAATTTTTCCAGGTTTCCCCTAATATAAACAATGCTTCAATGAACATCCTTTTCCATTACCTTTGGGTATGTGTTTAATCATTTCTAACTTTCAGATATATTCCTAGAAGTGGAACAGATAGGTTAAAGAGATAAACTTTTATATTTTGGATACACTGTTGCTAAACTGCCCTCAAAAAGGTGATCAGGTAATTCATTTTTAAATATAATTTAGCTAAGAAATTATTCCATAATTACCAAAGAAACATATAATCATCTCATTTATTACTATCTCAGATATCTGTAACTAAGTACAGTACTTTAGAAAATATATTCTTTCCACCTAAATTGGATAATATAGGGTGCCAGGATCAAATATTTCTTTAAGTTCATGTTTTATGGGGCATTTTAATGTTGAAACACTACTCTAAAGATTAAAAACAAACACCACAAAATTTTCCCTTATCCCACTAAAGCACCCAGTATCTTAAAAGTTCATCTTTGAAAACAATAAAGTTCAAAATACCAATTTTTTAGAACCATAAAAAATTTCAGAAAGGCCCTACCCAGGGTTTTCAGGAAAGCCATCGGTAGAAGCCACATACCTGAGAAATAGGCGTCACCACAAGCTGGTCAATCCCCGTCTTCGAATTATAAACTTTCTGCTTCACAAATCCAGGGTCCACCACATAGTAGATGCCATCTATAGTCAGCGATGTCTCTGCGATGTTGGTGGCAATCACAACCTGCAGGGGAGAGGAGCACAGCTGGAGTGAGCTGCCCAGGCTCTACCCTGACGTATGAAACAGATCTTCTGAACTCAAACGTCTTCCCAAAGGAGTGTGCGGCTATTTCCCTCTCTAGAGGGTTGAAATAATAGCTAATCCCGGCTCAACCTTCAAAGGGCAGAAGGAGGAACTCTTTATCTTAAGAGTTAGGGTAGGGAGCGGGTGGTACCTGACAGAAGTAGAGTAGGAAACATCTAAGGCCAATCAAAGCCAATTTCATTTGGTGCAAATGGCTACATATCTCATTTTCTAGATCCAATGTTGATTACTACAATTTTAATTTTCTTGCACCCTGGGAAAGCAGAGATTTCCTGGCATCAGACGTGCCAGTGCAAAATGAGATTTTTCCTTCCCCTACTGAGACATCTGGACTACAAAATGGGCTGTTCATATTTTGTAGAACGTATACGTGGAACAAGAGGGAGATTGTTTTTTTCCTGATCATAAAATTAACCACGAGGTGACAGAGGAATTTCACAGTTTGTGTGCGTGCAGCAATCTATGTGATCTGGAATATTATTAGTCTCAGCTTGGCACTGCCACTGTTCTTCCACCCAGAGGTTCAGCTAATAAAACACAATTGCTAGGAGGCACTAGAACATATCGCATCATGCCAGAATCTTACTGGCCCTGAAAGGCTTCTACCTGCCACAGAGCTGCAGAAGCCCTGCTTAGAAAGAAATCCAACCACTAAAAATAGAACAGGGGAGGAATTCACCATCTTTTCCCCCAAATCTGCTCCTCCTCCCATGTTTCCCTCCTCAGCACCATCTTCTATCCAGCTGCCCAAGCTAGAAACCTGAGAGTCATGCCTGACTTTTCCCTCACCCTTCTCCCCTCCACCTCCTGGCTCCCACCACATCCTGTCCATTTTAACTCCTTAATGTTATTTATTCAAGTCCATCTTACACTCCTAGGCATATACCCAAAAGAATGAAAACATGTCCACACAAAAATCTGTAAACAAATGTTCATAGCAGTATTACTCACGATAGCCCCAAAGTGGAAATAACCCACGTCTGTCAACTGATGACAGACAAACAAAATGTGGTTCATCCATACAATAGAATAGTGTTTGGCAATAAAAAGAAATGAAGTATTGATGTATACCACAATGTGGATAAATCCTGAAAACATGCTAAGTGAAATAAGCCAGTCACAAAGGACCACATATTATATGATTTCATTTATATGAAATGTCTAGAATAGGCAAATTCACAGAGATGGAAAGTATAGATTAGTGGTTTCCAAGGGCTAAGCAGAGGGGTAAATGGGGGACTGACTGCTAAAGGGTATAGGGTTTCTTTTTGGGGTAATAAAATTGTTCTAAAATCAACTGTAGTGAAGGTTGCAAAATTCTGTGAATGCAATCAGCCCTCACAGTTCCACATCCTTGGATTCAATCAACAACAGATTAAAAATATTTGGAAAAAAATACAACCATAAAAAATAATACAAATAAAAAAACCAATACAGTATAACAACTATTTACATAGCATTTATACTGTATTAGGTATTATAAGTAATCTAGAAATGATTTAAAGTACCGAATGGGGCCAGGCACGATGGCTCATGCCTATAATCCTAGCACTCCAGGAGGCTGAGGCGGGAGGATCGCTTGAGCCCAGGAGTTTGAAGTTGCAGTGAGCTATGATGATGCCACTGCACTCTACCCAGGGTGACAGAGCGAGACCCTATCTCAAAATAAATAAATAAATAAATAAAATAAAGTACCAAATGGGCATATACACGCAGGTTACATGCAAATACTAAGCCATTTTACATAAGGGAGTTGACTTTGTTAGCCTTGGGGAAAGGAGCTGTCCTGGCATCAATCTCTCACAGATAAGGGAGAAGTATATACTAAAAGCCATTGAATTATACACTTTAATAGGGTAAATTGTATGATATGTAAATTTTATTTCAATAAAGCTGTTATTTTAAAAAAAATCCACCCATCTCCTTTTCTGTTGTCTCATACACATAGTCATACACTCAGTTCTAGCTACTGGAACCACGCTGCTCCCTGAACTGGCCCTGCATGCTCCCCTCCAGCCCACCACAGGTGGTGCTGTCTCCTCAGGAGGCATATTCCCCTGCCTTTCTCAAGTTCTTCAGGACTAGCTTAGATCCTTACTTCCTCTAAAAAGACTAGGTTGGAGGCTCCCGCTCTGAGTACCCAGAGCACCAGTAGCACCTTCGCACTATATGAAGGTCTGTCGACTGGTGGATGCCCTACAGCAGATAGAAGCTTATCCTCGTGCTGTAGCCCTGGTGTCTAGCCCAAAGCGTGGTAGATGCTCAAAAAATACTTGTCAAATGAAGAACAGAGGTCACATACAAGACCCTCATTCCTAAACAAACTGGTTGGACCAGTCTCTAAACATAACAAACAAGACTTGCATATATCTTAAGTAATCCCTATGGACGTATGATTTCAGGGCACATGGGAGCTTCATTTTTGCCTGGTGTTACCTTTCTGCTGCCTGGTGGAGCTGGGTCAAAGATTCGGGTCTGCATCTCACTGGGAAGAGCAGAGTACACTGGAAGGATAATTAACTCTGGAACGTCAGGTCCCAGGGATTTCATTCTTTCATACAGGATCTCACAAGCAGTATCGATCTCTTCCTGACCAGTCAGGAAGACCAGGATGTCACCTACGAGGAGACCAGAACATTAATTCACTTTCTGAGTGTGTGTTCTACACAAAGGCTATAGTGACATTAAAACTCTAAATAACAGAAAATACACATTAATATTCTGACCTCTAAGTAAACAACAGAAGTTTGTTTGTATAACATTATATAGAAGTTATCACCCATCCATGTTTAATAGCTGTATTTAAATCCTGCACACCATTATTTATATTTTCACTACCACCATTTCAAACATGCAAACCTGAGACTTACAGAGAAACCAATATTTAAAGCGCATTTTTAAAAAGATTAGCAAAAATGATACCCATATTAGGACTTTTGGCCTAAGAGAAAAAAATGCTCTTTCCCCTTACCTGGTGGCTCCGTTAAATGAATCTGCATGACGGTGATCAGGCTGGCATCCAGATAATCTGTCTCGGGTTCCTTTGTGTACAGTATTTCCACTGGATATGTTCGACCTGGGATGGTGAAGATGGGAGCTTCATAGAAGTACTGAGAAAACTTCACCGCATCCAAGGTGGCTGAGGTGACAATCAGCTTCATGTCCTGCCGTTTCTGAACTGTCTGAAGAGAAATGCAACATGGCTTAGTAAAAAGAACTACCCAAAAAGGCACAGGTACTCAAATCCAATTCCCAGAATTCAGTTTCCAATAGGTAGAAGGGTCACTGAAGAGTGCCTAGTTACCTTTTTCAACAATCCAAAGAGCACATCAGTGTGAATTGTCCTCTCATGTGCCTCATCCAACATGATGATGGCATACTGAGTGAGGTCAGGGTCAATCAGGCATTCTCTGAGCAACATGCCATCTGTCATGTACTTGATGACTGTTTCGGGGCTAGTGCAGTCCTCAAATCGAATGGTGTAGCCCACCTAAAGCAGAGCAGAAGTGGAAAACCTAAGACACAAACATCTCTTTTCACAGTCAACAGGCAAGGTTTCGGCCCAGACTGTTACTCATAATCTTAACAGATAAGAATTCGGTTGGGTGCGGTGGCTCACGTCTGTAATCCTAGCACTTTGGGAGGCCAAGGTGGAAGGATTGCTTGAGGCCAGGAGTTCAAGACCAGCCTGAGCAACATAGTGAGACCTCTTTTTTATATCTCTACAAAATACTTAAAAATTAGCTGGGCATGGGGGTGTGGTCCTGTAGTCCCAGCTACTTGGGAGGCTGAGGCGGGAGGATTGCTTGAGCCTAGGAGTATGAGGCTGTAGTGAGCTATGATGACGCCACCGTACTCTAGCCCAGGCAAGAGAGCAAGACGCTGTCTCAAAAAAAAAAAAAAAAAAAAAAAGAATTTGACCAAGATGTACAGTGATTTCCTCACAGTAAGGTATGCCTTGGACTTGACCCTGAATAGATCAATGATGATAATGAGAACCCTCTCTCAGCCTGAAAAAAAAGTAGTAGTATTTCCATTTTATAGATAAAGAAATCTGGGCCTTTATACTTTTCTTCTGGCATTTTCAGAGCAACTTCACTGTCTACTTACCTCTTGGCCTAAGCAACAACCAAACTCCTCCGATACTCTTTTGGCCACCGACATGGCTGCCACTCTTCTGGGCTGGGTACACCCAATCTTGCCCCTGGAAGTGTAGCCCGCCTCCGCCAGGTATTGGGTGATCTGTGTTGTCTTGCCAGATCCTGTCTCTCCAATAACAATCAGGATCTGATTGTCATGAACAGCCTGAAAGCAACAGAATATAAATAGGGTCATTAAAATTTGCCACACATTACTCCGGGATAAAATAATGCTTACATTCTAACACTAAATAAGAAAAAGGGAACATACACACATGGTTAAAGAATTCGACAGTAAATTAAATGGATACATAAAACGTGTTCCTTCCCACTGCAACTCACAAACCTCCAGTACTTTTCCCCCAAAAGTTATCTCATTTCTTATTGCTACACTGTTTGTAACAGCAAAGGATTGCAATCAACCTACATGTCTATTAACATAGGACTAGCTAAATAAGCTACAGGCTACCCACAAAACACTAAAAAGGCATTTAAAAAAAGGAACAATCTCTGAGATATACCAAGTGGAAAAAGATGCATAACAGTGTATATAATATGCTACCATCTGTAAACACATAACGGTATACACATAAAACGTGTGTGTGAACATACACGTGTATTTGTACTTGCTTATATATGTACGTTACTGTTGAATGGATTCCCTGGAAATTAGAAAACTTGGTTACCTCAGGGAAGGTTTGGTGGTCTTAAAAGCAGAACTCCAGAATATGGAAATAAGTACCTGAAGCAAAGTCCCTGCCTATATGGGTTCGTTGGCTGAGTAGCCCCATTTTTAATTATTGACTAGAGCTGTTGGCCCTTGGAACACAATACTCTACCCACCTGGAATTGCTCTAGGGTCCTCAGGAAAAAAAATGTATAGACTAATATATACATATATATATATTTTTTTTTTTTAAAAGTCCTTGGAAACATTTTCTGTTTTTTTCTTATCCCTTTTGGAAGAACCACTTCAAATAGGCACATATCTATCCTGCTAATTTCAATTTTTAAATGTCCCTCTTTAGAGTATGTTTCCCTCTTTTAGAAAGCACCCCCACTCCCCCACCAGTACATCCTAAAAGGGTTTCTCACCTGGACTAGCTGCTCCTTCAGTTTGTAGATGGGCAGGCTCTCTCTCTGCTCAAGGATTGACATTTGGGTCTTTTTTCCATAAGAAGCTTTGTTGCCCCCAAAGGCATGCTTCTTCCACTCGGGAATGTCATTGGGCATCATCCCAATACCCCTCATGTTGGCAGCAATCTGCCTGCCTTCCGCTAGAAAGGAAATCAGGCAACTTAGTATTGTCCTCAAGCTACCTCATGATAGGCCAGGGGAAAAAACTAAATGGCAGGTGGGCACCACATATGCAGTATTTCAGTTCAGTCTGATCCTTGACCAAGGGTACTCAGAGAAACAAATTAATGTGAAAAAAAGAACATAGAAGGGGCAGCAGGGGGCAGGAGCGGGAAAGAGACCATAATAAGTGATGCTACATACTTGTGATGTCTACTGATAGAAAAAAGACTGAGAGAAGTGAAGACCTGATTGTTTGACCCTGGGATTCTTTTTTTTTTTTTTAATAACTACTATACTAAAATGTAATTCACATACCTTGTCACCCTTTTCAAGTGTCCAACTCAATGGTTTATTGTATATTCAGGTGTGCATCACCATGCTATCTAATTAGAAATTTCACATCCAAAGAAACCCATCCCATAGCATCTCCATTCTCCCTTTCCGTCCTGGCAACAAACCTACTTTCTATCTCTATGAGTTTACCTATTTTGGATAATTCATACAACATGTCGTCTTTTGTGCCTGGCTTCTTTCACTTAACTTAAAGTTGACAAGGTTACACTGCGCGATCACCATCAGATAAAAAAAAAAGTTTACAAGGTTAACCCTGGAATTGTGGCTTGAGTGAGGAGCAAAAAAATGAACAGAATTTTAGTGGCTCTCTAGAATATGCAAACATTTTATGAATTTCATGGCAAAAGCCAGCTAAGAAAATATACTTACATAACCAAAAAAGTAAGCTTTGGCAGAAGCCAAGGAGGGTCATGGGGAAACTTTTACTGAAAATAGGGTAGGGAATGGGGCTTATTCTGAAGAAATGGAGAATTATATTTTTAAACAATGAATGAATATTTCCAACCTTCTCCTATTAATCTTATTCTGAGTCTTTATTACATGCAGCCAAACTGATATCCAAACTAACACAATTCCTAAAACTCTATCTCCAGCCCAGACCTCTCTTCTGAGCTCTTATACTCAACTACATACTTGATACCTCAACTAAGATGTCCTCCAGTTACCCCAGATACAAGTCCAGAACTAAATTCACAATCTTTCCCCACAAACCCATTTCTCCTTTGGTGTTCCCACTTCTCACCCTGGTACTCACACCAGAAAGCAGGAAGTCATCTTTGACCACTACACTCCCCCTATCCCCTACATTCAACAAATCACATTTCTCAAGTACATCCCTTCTCTTTGCCACTTCTGTGTTCATGCCACCACCCTCTCTCTGAACTATATAAAAGCCTCCTAATTGATCTCACAAGTCTATTTTTGTACCATCCAAACCATTTTGCAGCGTACCCTGAATTTTTCTCTGGAAATGTAACTCTGATCATGCCATTTCCCAGCTTAGAACTTTTCGACATTTCCCAGTACACTCAGAATTAAGTCCAGATTCTGAATGCTATCTACAAAGGCCCGACCTGCCACTCCTGCCTCATCCCCCACCACTCTGTTCATCACTCTCTGTACTCCAGCCACACAAGCCTCCTTCCAGGTCCTCTTTCCCACCCCACAGCCCCAGCATAAACTACTCCTGAGCTTGAAACACACTCCCAATCCCATCCCATTCCCCCTTCACAGAACTGAGTCCCGTTTCCCCTTTGGGTCTCAATTTCTCTACCATAGTCAATTACACTACCTGTACTTCTTCATGTGGCACTGATCGTAATTTAATTAATTAGTTAGTTGGTAATCATTTGATTAATATCCATCTCTCCTACTAAGTTGTAAGCCTCATAAGAGCAGAGATTATGTCTGTTTAATTCACATTTGTACCTCCAGTTGCCGAACACAAATTAGTAAGTATTTGTTATGACCACCTCTAGTAGTTAATATTTATTGCACAAAGAATTATATGAAAAGGGAAGTTTCAAAGCTGTATCATCTTTAGAACAAAAAAAAAATTTTTTTTTAAGAGATGGACTATCTCACTCTGTCACCCAGGCTGGAGTGCAGTAGCACAATCACAGCTCAGTGAAGCCTCGAACTCCTGGGCTCAAGGGATCCTCCCACCTCAGCCTCCCAAGTAGCTAGGACTACACACATGAGCCACTGTGCCCTAGAATAAAATCTTTCAAGTGATTCAGAAGAGAAACTCAGCCAGTCTAATGATTTGACTAAGGTTACTAAAACATTTTTGGTTTTAAACATACGTTTAAAAAACAAAACAAACAAACAAACATGCTCTAACTGAGGTGAAAAACCAAGGCTAAATTTTCAGTGTGTGCTGGCAGAACCCCCTCCCTGTGTACTGGAAGGCTCAGATTTTTTAAAAAGGTCCACACACCCCTCCAAGGGTCCTACCATCAGGCAGAGGATCAACCCAGTGTTTGTTGAGTCCCATGGGAATAGAATCCATCTCGGCTTCCCGCTGTGCCTGCTTGAGTTCCCGCCTTTCTTTGGCCAAGGCACTCTGCATCATCGCTGCTTGGGAGAGGGAGCCGTCTGGGTTCTAGTGCAACAGAGGAAAAAGCAACATGCATTAAATGTCCAGGAAATAAAATATATATGTTAAGCCACTGTAATCTAAAACATGAGACCACACCTGGAATAAAGTTCCTATCAATGTACCAGACTACATGAAAGAAATGGATAAACTGTAGCATATTCAGATAAAATAAATTACAATGATAAGTTATTGAAAGAACTGGGATGTTTAGTTTAAAGATGAGAACCCCAAGAGAGACAGAAATGAAGCTACCTTTAAATGCATGAAGGACATAAGAAAGGGGTAAGAATTCTTCTGTATGACCCTAAGAACTAAAATTAAGACCAATGTGGATATTTCAGTGAGACAGATTTCAGCTCCACCTAAAGAAGAACTAACAATCAGATCCATCTAAAAAGATGGACGGAAAACGTACCTACTGGGTACAATGTAAACTACTCTGGTGACTGGCATGCTATAAGCCCTTATAGTGTCATTATTCAATTTATTCATGTAACAAAAACAATTATACCCCTTTAATATTTTGAAATAAAAAAAATAAAAAACAGAATCTGAAAAATAAACAAATAAAGATGGAAGAAATGTCTCTCCTTAAGGGTTGGTGTATTCCCTGTCACTAACAATGTCATGACCACATGGGAAGAACACTGCAGAAGAATTATATGGGTGGATTATAAGCATTACACGGGTGGCTGGGCTGGAAGACCTTAAGATACCCTTTTGCATACCTAAAATTTTATAACTGTCTACAGATTCTGGTTTGGATTCTCCTCACAGCTCTACTCTCCACAACACCCAATGCTTTAGCCTTCTATGGGGGCCAGCCCCAGTTGTTCACATAAGCCCTTCAAAATTGTCTCTGCATCTGTAAGACAATGATTCAAGCCCTAAGGAACCTGGGCAAAGGCAATGATGGTAGGTAGGTCAAGCACTCCTATTTATACCTCTATTTCCTCCCAAAACACACTAAATGAGCACAAAAGAATTAAAAAAGCAAAAGCAACAAAGCTGAGCTAATCTCCATTTAAAATAAAAATATTCTAGACCCTGGTTAAAAGCCAATACTGCTTTCTGTGGCCTGAGTTCTGCTTACACAGATCTAATAATTTGACCTATTACTTTAGGAAAAGAAGTCCACTTGACATTTCCAGGTTAAAGTCCCAGAACTT
This sequence comes from Daubentonia madagascariensis, assembly GCA_023783475.1. Classification (NCBI taxonomy): domain Eukaryota; kingdom Metazoa; phylum Chordata; class Mammalia; order Primates; family Daubentoniidae; genus Daubentonia; species Daubentonia madagascariensis. Next base: position 19,522,196 of record JAKFHU010000487.1, read on the forward strand.
CTCACCTTAACGATTTTAATGGGGCTCATGTCCATGCTTTGCTTGGTGTGCCCTCTCAGGAACGGAGGCTCTTCCTCAACCAGTTCAATCTCCAGGTCCTCATCTAAAATTTCCCCCAAAAGAAGAATAACCCATAAACAAAAGAGAGAAATTTTCACTAAAACAATTTCCATGGGCACCAGCAATCTTTATCAAAAATAGCTGCCAAGGTCAAAAGGAAAGCAATGAAGGTAAAACTCGAACCCAGGTGCCCATTCCACCACCTCCCACCCCTGCTTCTGCCATTTCTAGAGCATTTGTGCTCCAGCCCAAGAACTGATCAGAACTACTTTCAAAAGAAGTTAAGCCTGTGGAAAAATGCTGTTCTGACATCCTAAATGGTTCAAAGGCATTTGCCATACAACTTCATTATGGAGTAATTCTTAACCCATAATAGATTGGCAAAAATTTTTTCAAAAAATTAGTTAGACAACTGGACAACACCAAATGTTGGCAAGGAGGTGGAGCAACAGGAACTCACTCATACTTACGGTAAATTATGTAGACTGGTTCAAAAACTTTAAAAAATAATTTGGCCAGCCTAAGCAAGAACAAGACCCTGCATCTACCAAAAAACAGAAAAGTCAGCCCAATGTGGTGGCATGTGCCTATAATCCCAGCTACTCAGGAGGCTGAGGCAGGAGGATCACTTGAGCCCAGGAGTTTGAGGTTGCAGTGAGCTGTGATGACACCACTGCACTCTAGCCCGGGTGATAGAGCAAGACCCTGTCTTTTTAAAAAAAAAAAAAAAAAAAAAAAAATTTGGAACTGCCTAGTACAGTTGAACACACACATTTCTTACTACCCTGGAACTTTTCTATATATTTAGGAAAAAAAGGTCTTACACTTATGCCCTAAGAAACAATATAGGAATTTCATAATAGTATTATTCATAAAGATTAACAAAAAAACAAGAAATAACCCATATGCCCATCAAAAGTAAAATGATAAATTATAGTAAACTTTTATGTTGAAACACTTGACAGCAATGAAAATGAATAAAATACACTATAAATATCAATATAGATAAATATCAAAAGTATGATGGTAAGTAAAAAAAAAGCAAAATGAATCAAGTTCAAAAACAGACTCACTAAACAATATAATGTTTAGAGATAGATACGTAGATGGTAAAACTCTAAAGAAAAGCAAGGGAACACAAAATTTAGGATGGTGATCAACCCTAGGAGAAAAGAGGAAGATCTAAGTAGAGGTGGGCATGTAGGGGTTTCAGAGGTCCTGGTAAAGCTCTACTTCTTAAGTTGGGTGGTAGATACATAAGTGCTTACTTACTATTATATAAATTATATACACTCTAAGATTTCAAAATTTTTAAAAATAATTTGTTTAATTAAAAACAATTTTTTTTTTAGAGACAGGGTCTCACTCTGTTGCCCAGGCTAGTGTGCAGTGGCACAATCATAGCTCACTGCAGCCTCCAATTCCTGGGCTCAAGCAATCCTCCCACCTCAGCCTCCTGAGTAGCTGGAACTACAGATGTGCGCCATCAGGCCCGGCTAATTTTTTTTTTTTTTTTTTTTTTTTTTAGAGATGGGGTCTTGCTGTGTTGCCCCGGCTGTTCTCAAACTCCTAGCCTCAAGCAATCCTCCTGCCTTGGCCTCCCAAAGTATTAGGATTATAGGTATCAGCCACCATTCCCAGCCTAAAAAATCATTAGCGGGCTGAGTGATAAGTTGTTAACAGGACAACTCTAACAAATCCAGGTGGAGCCAAGGTTTTCAGAACAATTCCCAACAAATTATAGTAATTTACAATTTATTCCCAAAAATACAATTATAACTTTTTATATCCTGAAAAAAAAAATTTTTTTAAGAGATGGGGTCTTGCTGTGTTGCCCAGGCTGGAGTGCAGTGGCACGATCATAACTCACTACAGCCTCCAACTCCTGGGCTCAAGAAACCTTCCTGCCTCAGCCTCTTGAGTAGCTGGGACTACAGGCATACACCACCATGCTCGGCTAATTTTTAAATTTTTTGTAGAGAAGGGGTCTCACTATGTTGCCCATACTGGTCTTGAACTCCTGGCCTCAAGCAATCCTTCTATCTCAGCCTCCCAAAGTGCTGGGATTACAGGCATGAGACACCATGCCCAGCCTTATATCCTGAAAATTTATTATAAGCAACAAGTATAATAATATATAAATGCTCTTCAGAAAAATGAACTTCTTCCTTCCATCAAGGAGAGACCCTTGTTCTTTCAGAGATGACTCCCAAGACCCAGGGAATAAATTATTAAGAGCCACTGGGTTAAACTACAAACAAAGCACTCTGTCAATGGCTCAACTTGCCAATTATCTTTCTGATCATCCCGCTCAATCCAAGTGGCTAGTTAGTTACCTTCTTCATCATCCACCTTAGGGAGAATGCCAGTCTCTTCATCAAAGTCTGGAAATTCTTCTTTGGAAAGGACATTGGCAGCAATCATCTAGCCAAAGAACAGAAAGCAGCATTTGTAACCTGCTAGGATCAAAACTCTTCTTTTCTAGAAGAGTTAATTACAGAGGTTTTATGAAGGAAACCAAAGTTTTTTTCTCCTCTGACCCAGAACGTCAGGACCTCAAATGGCATACATATATCCCATCCCTGAAGGGCTCTACAACATGTCTTAAGGGCTGAAAAACACGAGCTCAAAGATGTCATCCCCAGGAAGAACTACCTGCTCCTTCCCTTGTTTCCATAGCACTTTGGTACCTTTCTTATTAAATAATATGTAACCCTTCACAATTATTTACTTAGGTCTCCTCCACTAGACTTTGAGATCCTAAAGAGTATGCTATATTCATCCTTGTAGCCCTACCATCTACATGGTGCCTGACACACTGTGGTTCTGATGTTTACTGAAGAATGACGAAGACAATAATGAACACTTACATAGCAATTCCTATATGCCAGGTACTAACCTAAGATTTTCATCTATATCACCTCATTTAACCCCTACACCACCACCACTGGCCCTGTTTTACAGAGGAGGACACTGAGGCACAAAGAGGTAGAGTAACTTGGCTAAGGATGACAAAACTAGTAAGTGGCCAGAAGTCATCCCAGCCCATCGTGCTCCAGGGCCCACGCTCCTAACCGCCATGCCACATGCTGAATGACCATGTGGCCATGAAGGCTAATGGCCCTAACCTGTTTGATCTCCCACTTCTCTGGATCAGAGATGCGGGTGAGGCGCTTCCGCTCCAGTGAGTCATCCTCTACTTCAGGGGCACTGACGAGAGAGAGGTGAGTGGGTCTATCCGGATTCCGCATTGAGGTCTCCTCATTGGTCTCCCCAACAAGATTTCGTCGTCGATTTGGGTTTAAATCTTCTCCAGTCTCTTGATCCACATCCTAAGGCACAAAAACAAGGAAGCTAGCTCACTTGCTGCCCTCTTACGTTCCCCTGGGAACAGATGTGGGAACAGGCTAAACATGTCGCCTACCTTCATGCTCAGGCTAGTCTTCGTTCCAGTGAAGGACAGCACTTTGACTTTGACCCTCTGGCCTTTGCTCACCACATCGGCCACATTGGCCACGCGGCCTTCACGCCGGAGCTCAGAGATGTGCACAAGGCCTTCCCACCGCTTCCTAAGAGAGAGTCAGACACATCTGAAACATGCCTAATAATACCTTTTCCCCAACCAATTTCTGCTCTTGTTGAAACTGAACAAATGAAAATGGTCTTAAACACAAGGGGAAAGTACCAAGAAGGTGGTCAAACAGTAAAATAGTATTACCACCCTCCCAAAGAAAAGACACTGGAGGGGGACAAATCCTTTCTATCACAACCAGCAAAGGGCAGATCTCCTAAAGGCAGAGGAAGGAATAAACAGCTCTGAAAAGTCTACTTCTAAGAGCTATGACTGCCTGATTTGATTAAAGTGCCCTTAATCATAATAACTTTTTAGATGTGAAAATCCCTATCGATAAAAGAAATCCTGCCTATCCCTGGTAATTTTTTAGTTTTTAGTTTGTTTATTTGACACAGACTCTCACTCTTGTCGCTGGGCTAGATTGCAGTGGCATCATCACAGCTCACCACAACCTCAAACTCCTGGGTTCAAGCAATCCTCCTGCCTCAGCCTTCCAAGTACTGGGAATACAGGTGCATGCCACCGCACCTGGCTAATTTTTTCTATTTTTAGTAGAGACGGGGTCTCACTCTTGCTCAGACTGGTGTCAGACTCCTCATCTCAAGCAATCCTCCCACTTTGGCCTCCGAGAGTGCTAGGATTACAGCCGTGAGCCGCTGCGCCTGGCCATAATTTTTTTTCTTTTTTAGACAGAGTCTCACTCTGTCACCCTGGGTAGAGTGCAGTGGTATTATCGTAACTCACTGCATACTCCTGGGCTCAAGCGATCCTCTTGCCACAGCCTCCCAAGTACCTGGGACTACAGGCACGCTCAAGCAATCCTCCTGCTTCAGCCTCCCAGAGTACTAGGATTACAGGCATGAGCCAATGTGTCCGGCCCATAATAACTTTTTAGAATGTGAAAATCCCCCATGATAAAAGAAATCCTATCACTAGAGTGAAAAGAAGAGCACCAAACATTACCTCAGTCCTTCCAGCTGCACAAAGCATCCAAACTGCATAATGCTGGTAACTTTGCCATTGTAAATGTCCCCAATGGCAGGCTCTTCAGGGGGAGGGCGGTCCACATGTTTATCCCGCCATCTGTCCAGATTCCTCTCCCCATATTTGTCCCGGTCCTTCCGGTCTTTGGGGGGACTCTGACTTCTGCTCCTGGACCGATATCTAGACCTCCCCTTATTCCTCTCCCGGGTCCTGGAATGTGATCGAGAGCGGGATCGGTGTCTCCGCTTGTGGTCTCGATCTCGATCTCGGTCTCGATCTCTGTCTCTGTCTCGATCTCGGCTCCGACTCCGCTTCTTCTTCTTTGTCCTGTCCCTAACAAATCAACAAGCATCAGTTTAAAAAAGAAACTAGCCCAATTTCATCTTGGCATCCCCAAGCACCCAGCACAGTACCACGCACATGGTCGGTGCCCACTAAGTGTGGAACTGAATTAGAATTTCAATAACTATGGCATCCCTGTAGGCCAATAAAGAACCAGACCACAAGCATATTCAGCCTTTTTCAACCCTGATTTCTATCTTCGGAACAACTTAGCATTTGCTGCAGAAGTATTCTTGGCAGGGAGCAATGAAAACAGATCCAAGAATACAGTACATGGTCAGTCCAGATTCTATAAACTTGCCGAAAATTTTGCTTGGCTGGTTCACAAAATTCAAGTGTCACAGTATCCTAAACTTCCAAAGGATAGGACACTAAGGACAAACCGGTGCTCAGCATCTCTTTGCTTTTCCTGGCCTGCTGCGCTGGGCATCAAAGCTTCCAGTTCTTTCAGGACGTCCACAGCAACTTTCACATCATCTTCGTCCAGCATGGTCTACAGGGGCAGAGGCCAGCAAAGTTAGGAGAAGGAAAAAAAAAACATTCAAGAATCTGTATGTACTTCAGGTGCACCTACAAATTACTAATCACTTATGTGAAGGAAATAGAAGAGAGACAGAGATTTCCAACATAGCCCTTATCACTATCCACTATGTTATTACATTTATTTGTGTATTGCCTCTCTCCTCCCCACTAGACTGTTCACATGTTTATTTCCTGCTCTCCATCCCAACACTAGGATGTAATCTCCAAAAGGCAGAAACTCTTGTCTGTTTTGTTCACTGTTATACTCAGGTACTTAGAACAGTGTTTGACTGGGCGAGATGGCTCACACCTGTAATCCTAACACTTTGGGAGGCCAAGGCAGGAAAATTGCTTGAGGTCAGGAGTTCACGACCAGTCTGAGCAAGAGTGAGACCTTGTCTCCACAAAAAACAGAAAAAAATTAGCCAGGCATGGTGGTGTGTGCCTATAGTCCCAGCTACTCAGGAGACTGAGACCGGAGAATGGCTTGAGCCCAGGAGTCTGAGGTTGTAGTGAGCTATGACGATACCACTGCACCCTAGCTGGGGCAACAGAGCCAGATCCTGTCTCAAAAAAAAAAAAAAAAAAAAAAAAAGTTTTTGGCATACAGTAAGTACTCAATAAATATCTGCTAAAAAGAAACTACAAAACATAGAAAAATTAGCCAGGGGTGGTGGTGTGTGCCCATAGTCCCAGCTACTCGGGACAATGAGGCAGGAGGATGGCTGGAGCCCATGAGTTTGAGGTTGCAGTGAGCTATGATGGTGCCACTGCACCCTAGCCAGGCAACAGAGCAAGACTCCGTCTCAAAAAAAAAAAAAAAGAAATTTAAAAATCAAAACACTTTAAAAATTAAACCCTCTAACATGTAATGGAACAAAAAATCTAATTCCACACATCAAGCATCTGTTCCAGATGTTAAGTTATTTCATATGTATTTCCTATCCGTAGTCATTGCTTCCCACAACTCTCAACCTCATCTCCCTTGAACACCATTCTCAGCACCTCTTAGCGCTATTCTATACATAGTATACGCTCAGGGTGTGATCGCTTTCACTCTGAAAAACATGTTACAACGAAGGCAAACATAAAATTAATAAAATTACTAATGAGACAAAGAAAAGGAGTGGAGGAGAACACACAGTTACAGTAGACATTCTCAAACTGGTATCAGTACCCGGACAGAAGGGTTGTCTGGTTGGCAAAGGACTGGGAAGAGTTCTTTCAGCTTTTCTTTTTCAGTTTTCGGTTTAACAACTGGATCTTGTTTCATTAAAGAACATGAAGGGATTAAAAAAAGATATATTTAATATTATTAATGGTTAACAAAATAACTTCAACATTAGATTTGCATCAAACTGAAACAGAACATGGCATTTTGTTACATATTAATCATACTTATTACTGTAAATATAATTTAATTTTCTAAAAACATTGACCACAAAATCCTCAACAAACTATCTGGGCATGTCGCAGGGAAGGGGTGCATAGTATTCATTTGCTTATGTCTTATAATTTTAATTTTGTCTTAAGTCATTTGAAAAATTTTACTACATCATTTACTTGCTCAGCAGCTGCTGAGAGGAAAACACATGCAATTTACAGGATGCTCCCAATCTAAACCATTCTGGAGACTAAGCTCAGCTGCAAGCTCTGCTCACCTTTGCTCGTAGAAGGCTTTGCTGGAGGCCGCATGGTTTGTATGAGACGCAGCAAGTTACTAATAAGAGAATCCTTTGAAAGAAATGTATAACAAAAATTGTCAGCTCCTGAATCAATGCTTAAATACACTTAGAAAAAGGAAAAGGCAAAGAATGTCCTTTAGGGAAAGGTGGTTATGCAGCAGAATTTAACTAATTGGAACAAATGAAGCATAAATGTAAACCTAGTATAGCATGAACCTAGTAAAGTAGTTTCAGAGACAGCTGATATTTAGGACTCTTTGGGGAGAAAAGTTATTTAGCTCCCTGCAACCATTTTATTTCCTATGGTTTAGAACTTTCCCCAAAACCTAGACTCTTGTTTCTGACTTCCTGACCCACAGAACGAGAATATAAATACCCACAAAAACTTAATGGTAGAAATTCTGCCCTGTTTTCCTAGGAAGGTGTCACAGGAAATCCAGTTACACCACCACCGTTTAATGGCATGAAAACACTACACATTCAATGGCTTATTTAATTGCTATGTACAAATTGTTTCCTTCCTATACCAAAATCCTATATTAAATCTTATCAAAATTTAAATTCAATAGTCACATTAAAACATAAATTATGCACACAAAACAGGTCCAAGAAAAAAATAATAAAAAAGAAAAGAAAAACATAAATTAAAACATTAATATCTAGAGATTAAAAGACTCCAGATATACATACCGTGAATTCTGCACCATTTTTTACCAGAGAAGCCTTAAAAGTATCAAAGGTGGTATTTTTCTCAGCAAGACTTATCACAAATTCAGCTGTAAATAAGAAAATAAAACAAGAAAAATGAAGATTTGAGTAAGAAATCAGTTTCAAGTATGCTGAAAACAAAACTAATTAGGCTATTCGACAGTTATAAAAACCAAAGACCACCATCCGGTAAGAGTAAGAAAAGAAAGTTTAGACTGCTGTGATTGTCCATGTATGTTCTAGTGAGTTTTTACACATTAAAGGAAATATTACTACAAAATGGCTCAACTTGGCCCTTGAGTGCGTTTAAACTAGGAAGACCTATTTGCCCCAGATCATTGTACCATCTTCTCACAAAACTACTAGCTGAGCACACTGCCACATAAACTCTAAAGGTGACAATGTACAAAAGCACGAGCCCACGCATAAACACACAGACACACACAATAGAATGCTTTCTACAGTTTCTGGAAGGACAGACCCAATCTATGTATGAGGGCCAAGCAGCTGCTGGGTGGTACAATCTCCAAGTTGATGAAGTTTGCTCCCCAAATTTTTTTCCACAAACCTGCCTAGTTCTTGAGAGATCTAATATTAGAGCTATTTATTAATTAAGAGACTTTCAGGACTTTCAGGACTTATGCAGCAGAGAAATATACTTCTACTTCATAAGAAGTATATATTACCACAGATTGAGATAATAAGCCTCACACTGTGAGCCCCACAAAAAATTTTTAATGATTTCATTTGGATGCTAATCCTTAAAAAGTAAATAAATAAATAACATGAAAGATCTGGATGACTAATATATAAACCCATAATACCATACCACTTCCAAGCTGGAATTTGCCTTTATCTTTTTGATGACATTAAGTGAAAGCCAAATGCCATCAGGCTACATGGACATAGCTTATGCATAATCACAAGTTAATAACAATAGTGACAAGGGTTAAAACTTTTTCAGCACTACTATGTGTCAGGCACTATCCTAAGTGCTTTACACAGGTAACCCCCACGATCCCCACACCATCCCTCATAAGCAGGTGTCATTACTGTCCTGTTTCACAGATGAGGAGGATGAGGGTTGGAGGCACTGACCTACCCAATAATAACTGGTGGAGCCAGGATTGGAACCCAGGCAATCTGACTTCAGAGCCTACATTCATTAAAGAAATGTGGAGGGAGAACTAAGTTACATGGTGCTAGGTATGACAAATAAAAAACCCATCCCAAAGCAGTCAGCAGCACATTCCCACTGCCAGTCATTATTAATCACTATTTTTAATTTTCAGAATTATATGGAGCATCACTAATTAACTGAATCCATTATCAAAATGGATTAGTAGTTAAAAACAAGTTCATTGTTGAAAACAGGAAAAATAATGACACTGATTTAAATGATAATCCATCAAGGTCAAAATCAAAACAATCAAGTCATTAAATAAAACAAAAGAAGCAAAGATATACCTTTCTGTTATTAAACCCAACTCTGGCGTTTTAGTTTCAAAAAACAACACTATCACATTAAACCAATGTTAGTATTTTTAATGTTCTTGGCTTTGTAATTCTGTATTTAACAGAAAAAGCACATTTTGGTTTATATGCAAATTAATTGGGATATTTAATTATACATAAACTAAAAGAATATGGAGTTTTGCACATAATGAGGTTAACACCAAAACAATTAAAACACTGGAAGGTGTCGATAACTTTTTGTTTCCCCTAAAAGGGGCCAAGGAGTTAAGCAAAATGGAGTTGGGAGTTAAAACAAAAATGGAGAGAAATGTAAGCTCCCTCACAGTCAGAATCTGTCTTTTTCTCTGCTGTATTCCTGGTCCCCTAGCTCAATTATTTGATGAATGAAGGAAACATATTACCCAGATAGCAAAACTGACAAGATTATACCTCATTATCAACTCAAAGAGGGAGACACCCAGGAAAAATTATACAGGACAGGCACATCTTGACTGGGAGGCAAGAGAAAAGAAACTAAAAAACACCGGCTGCAGGCACTACCATCCCACTTCACAGATGAGAAAAACCAATTCAGAGAAACTAAGTATCTTACCCAAGGTCACACATCTAACCTCCCTGACCCCTTCTGTCACCTGCCCCTTCCCATCTATACCTTTATTTGATGAATTCACTTCATCTTCATTTAGAAAATAGAACAGTCCGGTGGAAGTCTCTCACTCATCTTTCTACCACTAATCTCTAAACCCATTTGCATCTACACCCATATTCTCTGTCCTCCCTCCTGTTACAATGGATGAAGCAACTCTGTGCCTACCATAGGTCAATCCCTCCACTAAGACCCTTCATCCTATCCTTCCCTGTTTACCTTCATAAGGACTCCACGTGCCTACAGCCTTAGCTCTAGGACACCAGCCTTTTCTAATTCCTCAGATTGAGTTCCCCAGATGTAGGTTGAAACGTCTGACTGGTGTTTAAAAGATGGTTTAGCATGAACGGTCAAGAACACAATTAAAAGCACAGACGCTAACTACTACCTTACAGAGCTGTGTGAAGACCAAATAAGATAATGTAAATAAAGAACTGAGAATAACATCTGGCACATAGTGAGCACCCAATAATGTTAGCCATTATCATCATCATCATCATCATCATCATCGCAGCGGCTACTGCTGTTGTTGTTAAAGCTGTTTAATTATTTCAGGCTGGAAAAAAAAAAAATCAAGCAGAGATGACTGCCCCGGGCTCCACTGACAGCTCTGAGAAATGGTTTCTAACAGCTCGGCCTGGAGGGCTCTCAGGCAGAGGCCACGGCCGCAGGTTCCCTGGGCCCGGCTGTCTGTGACAGAGACACCCACACGGACTCACACAATCGGCCCATCAACCACCTTTTCTCCTTCCACTTCCCTCAGTCCCAAGCCCAGAGGCCTCAGAGACCTCCCCAGGCTCACCTAGATCCTTGTCGTTGATCCCCAAGTGATTGTCCAGCTCAGTGCAAACCTTCGACACCAAAGACAGATACTCGAGTTTGGCAAGCTCTTCCGCGGGACCTGGCTCCGACCCGATTACGGCTCCCGCCACGGCCACAGCAACGGCCATGGCTACAACTTTCCCTGGCCCTCCTTCCCGACTGCCGGCGCTCGGAGGGGCTCCGGCCGGGTTCTAGCTTTCACTTCCGGGTCAGCGCACGTCTCTTTTGTTTACCGTAAATTGAAAACTTTAGGAACTTCTCAAGTCGCAACTGGATGGATCATAGAGATCAGACAGGAAGCGCTTAAGGTTCCCTTCCTTAAGCGCAAGAGCGGGTTCCTCTGCACGCCGACTGCGCCCTCTATAGGCAAGAGAAATCTTCGCCGGCCCTCAGGCTCGTTCCCTCCCAGCGCGCTCCCGCCCTTCGTCGGCAGAGGGCGACCGTCATCTACGCAAGGGGCGCCGGGAGGCAGCCGCGAACCTTCCGCGCCTGCGCCTTAGAAGCCTTGAAAGAGGCACCTTAACGCAAGTCCAGAAAATGCAAAACTCGCTTTACTGTGGATCCCCGTGTTCTCCGGGCTCGCTTGTCCTTGGTTTCTGATGTCGGATCTCAAGCGACTCCTGACAAACCAGCAGGCGGTGGATTAACTGCTCTCATTTTGCAGATGAGGAAACTACCACTTCCACTGTCCAGGTGGGTGACCTTGGGCAGGTTAATCTCTGGAGCCTTAGTTTTCTCATCTGTAAACTGGGATAATGTTACTCTAACTAGGTTTAGGTGAAAACTAATGAGATAACTAACTATGCAAGGAGCCTGACACACAGTAGGTACATTACAAATGGCAGTTACTGTTATATCCCAAGGCCAAGACAGGGGTCAGTCTGGGACCCCACGGAGCCACCTGCCTCCGCTCTTGTGAAAACCTGCTTCCCAACCCCCAGTTTTCCTGATGCCAATAGCCTCAGTCCTCTCACAACTTGCTCCCCCAAATATCAGCTGTGCTGTGAACACAAGGTCATAAGCTCAGGTCTCCCAACTTCTACTTCAGGTCCCTTTTTCCTTTGTGGCAACCCCAAGGTGGGGTGGGGATTTCCCCACACCACAGTGCCCTGTGATAAATAAGGGAACGGAGGCCCCCCGCAAAGTGAGTGGCTCTCCAGGCAATCAGGGGAGGAAATCTGACTCTTCTGCTGCTTCTTGCTTTGGCTGCGTTGCATGGGTGTACCTTTGGCCTCTGTTTGTCCAACATCTCACCAAGGACTGGAGAATGGCAGGAGGAGAAAAGCTAAGCATCGTTCTCACTGCCTCCAAGGCCTCCATGTTTCCCGGTTCCTAAGGACTGTACCCTCTGAGCTCTTCCCGCCCCTGCCCTTTCTCTTCCTCCTTCCCGTGAATGGAGTGGAAAACTCCGCACTTGATTCAACGTGTTCAACTTCCCAGCCTGGAGTTAGGACTTCAGGGACTTAGTCCACTTGACTTCCTTTCTCTGTGCTTCTTTGCCTTTCAAAATGTATATTTCTATTCTGCTTTCCTCCAGTATTTAACTGGAAGGGAGAGCTGATATGGAGTTTGTTTTGTTTTAAAAGCCCTGTCAGAAAAGGGGCTGTAAAATTATAACATGTAATAGTAGTAGCAATAAATACTGTAAGAGCTTTTAGAATTAGTTGGGAATTATTGAACATATATCTCAATAGTAAATATTAAAAGCAAAACATTAAATTTTATTTAAGTATGCCATTTACAGAAGTGACAGTTTTTATGCAATACAACTATTTCCTATAACACCAGGAATTTTTTTGAAGTCAAAGGAAAACAAATATACAGATACAGATCATTTGACAGAACAAACACAGATGCACATGAAATCCTCCTACTCTCTCCCCATAAGAGACACCGAACCAAATGCAGTTTGAAAGTAAATGTATTCTAACTGTCCTTTGGATAGAATATATTTTTAATATGTCAGATATTAATTACTCATTATTATTGTGTGACTTTCCTTGGACAGCCTCCATGTGGCCCTTTAACATAGCCATTGATAATATAGCCCAGTAAATAATTTACCTCCACAAATAGTTTATACTCAGTCACCACCCATACCACTACCCATGATGGATAAGAAATTATTTCCCACCACTCTCTTTGCAGTAACAAGGGTGTTGCTTTTCTGCCTGTTCCTAGATTGATACATGTGTTCAACCTTACCCCCAATTCCTGCATTATTTCTGCTCTGTTCCAGAGACTGGTCCCAGCTCCTGGCATTTGGGTAAGAACTTGGGTTGAGATGAGGTAGGAAGCAGAGAACAGAGGACTGAATCTCTTAGCAAGCCTAGATTGCATGGGGGAGGGTAGAAATAATCTAAGTATGTGTACCTGAAAGGTAGCATCCTCAGAGAAGTTCGTAAGAAAAATCACGGGGCTTCCTGTCACCAAAACAAAATAATGTTGCTGCAACAAAGACAGCCCTGGCTTTTTCTGCTGGGGTAAAACTGGGGTCTTAGGGGAGACATCTCTGCTGTAGAACACAAAAGCAGAAAAATTTGCTTCTAAGCATGTGACTGCCACTCAATTGTCATTGTCATTCATGCAGAGACTTCAGAAAAATGGCCCCTTCTTCTTCGCTGCTCCACTGGGGCCCTGACCCAACTAGACAGCCTGGGGACCATCCTAAAGACGCTGGTGAGAATGGCCTGAGCCCTTTCAGCTGAGGCCACCACTGCTAGGCACAGGACTCAGAGAAAGTCAAACACCCTTCTTTTTCCACTCTTTGACTTTTCCCCCAAATTCTTCTCTGAATTTGAACCAACTTATCAAATTCGTATTGAACATCTACTTTGTGCCCAGGCACTGTGGCAGGTTCTGGAAACGATCATGAAGGAATCTGAAAGGTAGTGAAAAACATCAAGGAAGAACTAGAATACTGGAAATGGTACACTTGGCCAAGGGAGCTCCTGGCAGAGCTGCGTTCATAACTCAAGTCTTTCTGCTGCCTAAACATGAGGGCAGGAGATTGGAAGAAACAAAACAAAGCAGATCTGTTCCCTGTCATCTGAGGGCAGCCACAGGGAGGGGATGTGTGTGTGTGTGTGGATCTCACAGCACAACTTATCCTGTTGCAATCCATTATTTGTCTGCCTTATCTTCTAATGCCCAAGCACAGCCTCAATTTTGCGCAAAATGTCCCTGACCTAAAATTCCCTCTCTTTGTAGGCCATCAACCTGCCATCAGCAATAATGGATGCTTTGGGCTCTAAATTCTGCAAGGCTTTGTAGTATGAGGCAAAGAAACATTCCTCCTCAGCAGGCTTTGTCTTTTTTGTTACTCTTTGTCTTTTGTTAGTCAAGTTTCCTCTTTCTCCCTCACTTTAAGACTGTCTTTAAAATGTCAGGCAAAAACAAAAACAAAGCCAGCCACCCAGACACCGCTGTGATGTGAACTTGTCAAGAAAATGTTATTTCCCCATCTCTGCCTCTCCACCTCTGTGGTAATGGGGAGGAATTTTCACATATTTCTTTATGAGTTATTCATTTTTTAAGTGACCCTGATTCAGGATCTAGTTGGTATGTCTTAGACTTAGTTTAGGTTCATTTTCTTTAAAAAGAAAACTTTTTAAATCCATATGACAAGTATGGATGACAAAGTAACAAGTGTCATTGGGCTTTCTCTTCTCTCTTATGATATTTAGCCCCCACTTTGGGGAACTGGGTATTTTTGTAGTCTCTGGTTTTTGTTTAAGGTAGTTCTTCAGGAACTTTTAAAACTTTCCTCAGGAGATATGCAAAAACAAGAACCAAGCCAAACCAAGAAGTGAGTTGATACGAAAAACGGAGAGAGAAGAGGACCGATGTTCTGGTCCTGAAGTTCTGTTGACGTCCTGTTTACAAGCCAAGCACGTAAACAACTGTCCTGGGAGCCCAGGGCCGATAGTCTGGCTTAAGCCATGGGCTCTTGCCACTAACACAGAAAAAGCTGCTCCTCCCCGGGAACTCCGTTTCTCCCCCACTCACCCAGGAGAATGGGTTCTCAGCATGCCCTCCACCCCGAATATTAGAGCCATATGCGGCTCCTTCCCTGCTCTCCAGGCCCTGAGCCTCGGGTAGAACAGCTATGGTGGTAGCAATAGCTGCTGCCCTTGTACCAGAATAGAGGCCCCTTCGTTTTGGGATTACAGTAATTATGGTGATTTATGCCTCCAGAGTGAAAATTAACAATCTGGTGAAGTAACTAAAAATGAACCCATCTCCTCCCAGAGTTCACTCCACCCAGCTGAGCCACCAAATAAAACCAGCATATGGGGCAATTAGGGAGCTGAGCTCCTGCTTTCAGAACACAGCATAAAGAGACAGATCAGGGGCTCGGGTCCCCCTGCCTGGTTCAATAATGATCGTAAGTCCCTAACAAGCATCCTCTTTTCCTCACACTAGTGTGCCGAGTCTGAGTCTTCCCATAAACACCAACTTGTTGTTCAGCCTTTCAGACAAAGTGATTTGTTCCAGGACATCAACATTTGACCTTTTTTTTGTTGCAGATTGGCTGAGGGAAGGGAAAGAGGGAAGTGAGGATAAACCTCTATCACATGGGTATGTGTGGGGCAAAGATTTTTTTTCTTCTTAGTCATATATTTGCTTTTACGTGACCCAGAAAGATTTTAATCTCTCCTAACTCCCACAGCCCACTCTCAAATATTGATATGAGTAGAATTGATATAAAAATTTTTGTAAGACACAGAGGTCCAATATTGATTAATCATCCTCGCCATGGAGTACGTGCAGAAATTCCAAAGATAGTCCAAGTCTATCCCCATGGACTTGGGCCTAATGGGATTTCACATGTAACAAGGATTGGTTAGGGTCACACTGTCAGCTGCTTAGAAATTTGGATATAAATACAATATTCACTCAGATTTCTCCTGGAGTTGGAAGGGGTTTAAGAGATAGTATAATCATTGGGGTGTGGTGGCTCCCGCCTGTAATCCCCTCAGGAGGCTGAGGTGGGAGGATCCCTTGAGCCCAGGAGTTCAAAGCTGCAGTGAGCTATGACCTCACCACTGCACTCCAGCCTGGGTGCAGTTTAAAAAAGTTTAAAAAGAGAGAGAGAGAGAGAGTAATATAATCAAACCCACACGTTAGATTCTATCATTATTTGAAATGGTTATATTCCTAAATCTCAATCTATGAAATTCTAACCCAATTTATTCTTTTTCTCTACCATTGAATCTCCTTTTAATTTTCATGGTATCTAAGTCTTTCGCCCACTCTCTTTTCTCCAGTTCATCAGCACTTTTAATTTCACTCATCGTGAAATGTAGACGTCATGTTCAGCCATTTTGAAATTTGCTCACAAATGCCAATGAATTCTTTCCTCCATTGGTTTTCTACTGTCCCTGATTTACCAGTGCCAAGTGGCTCCTGTTGCCCTGTTTCTCCCCTCCCATGCTAATAGGTATTGCTGGAGCAAGTCTTAAGGTCATGCTGGTTTGACCCAGTACAGATTCACAATCTTAAACCTCCCTGGGGCTCCACTTGGGCTCTCCTTGACCGTGGCTTTCCATACAGTGTGACCCGAGACTTCTCAACTCTCCTCAAGTCTAAAACCCACCCCCACCACACTCATTCTCAGAAGACCTCACCTCCCACTTATAGGGAAGAGAGAGGCCATTCAGGACTCCACCTCCACCCCTGCCCTCACCTCCATCTCAGAGTTAGTTCATATTGTCACCCGATTTCTCCTTCTGTTTGGAGGAACACGTCTCTTTTCCTCACAGCTCATGCCTCCAACATTGCTCTTCATCTCATCCCCCCTACTGCTGACTCCTCTTATCTCATATCCTTACCTTTTTTCCCTCTTCTTCCTCCTTACCCTCTTCCTACAAACATTTTCAATTCCTCATCAACCTGAAAATAGAAGATCTTTCTCTGTCTGCTTCTCCCTCAACCTACTGCCTCTTTGTTTCCTGACACAGCCAGAGTTCGGGGAAGAGTGATCTATTCTCAAAGCTCTCCCTCCAGCCCCACCTCCAGCTTATCCCCTCAGCCTCTGACCATTGGCTTCTGCCCTCACGATGTTATTCCTTTAGGTATTCATTCATTCAGCAGATATTTATTGAGAAGCCACTGTGTGCCAGTAATTGTTGAAACTCCTCTCTCAGAGGGTTTACCAATTACCTCCCGATCCAGTGGTTCTCCAACTTGGCTGCACATTGGAATTACCCGGGATCTGTTTCAGGTACTGATGCCTGGATCCCACCCTGGGCTATTCTCGGTTAATTGGCCTGGGTGTGACCTGGGTATCAGGATTTTTAAAAGCTCCCCAGGTGATTCTAATGTGCAGCAAAGTTTGGGAACCACTGTCCTAATCTCCTAATGCAGGGTTTCTCAAACTCAACACAATTGACATTGTGGGCCAGGATCATTCTTTGTTGCTGGGGGTTTCCCTATGCATTGTAGAGTGTTTAGCAGCATTCCTAGCCTCTACTTTCTATATGCCAGTAGCACACACACACACCCCTCCACAGTTGTGACAACCAAAATGTCTCCAGACATTGCCGAATGTCCCCGGGGTGGGGTGGGGGGAATCACCCCTGGTTGAGGACCACGGCTCTCTTATCTTCAGTTCTCATTCTCCATGGCCCGTCTGCAGCTCTGTGAAACCCCTCCTTCAGAAGACTCTCCTTTCATTTGGCTTTCACAACACTATTCTCTGTGACACAGTATGTAAGGACATAGTAATATTCCAAAGGTATTTGTAATCCCAGCACTTGGGGAGGCCAAGGCAGGAGGATTGCTTGAGGCCAGGAGTTTGAGTCCAGTCTAGGCAACATAGCTAGACCCCATCTCTACAAAAAAATTTAAAAATTAGCTGGGTGTGGTGGCATGTACCTGTAATCCCAGCTACTTGGGAGACTAAGGCAGGAGGATCACTTGAGTCCAGGAGTTTGAGGTTACAGTGAGCTATGATTGCACCACTACACTCCAGCCTGGGCAACAGAGCAAGACCCTGTTTCTAAAAAAGGAAAAAAAGATGTTTGTAGAGTGGACCTAGAAGTTGCTCATATATTTTTTGCTCAGTTCTCATTGACCACTTACCTGCAAGGAAGATTAGAAATGTAATCTTTATTGTAGGCAGCTATGCATTTAGCTAAAGACCAGGGATCTAGTCCTACAATACTTCCAGGTCATAACTTTTTCCATTTTCTCCCTCCCACTGGCTGGAAGTACAGGTATAGTAGTATCAAGCCATCTTCGACCATGTGAGCAAAGGCATGACCCTGGGCTTGGTGGGGCAAAAAAATAGGAGGAGCCCGAGTCTGTGACCTCTCAGAGCCCCCATACCAGCCCTAGACTGCTCACCCTTGAATTATGTGAGAGAGAAAGAAATACACTTCTGTGTGTTTCTTTGGTTTACAAAGTGGTTTAAGCCACTAAGTTACAACAGTGGTTTACATCACTATTATATGGCTGTCACTATTGTATCAGCTGAAACTACATCCTAGTAAGTAGACCGAATCAGGTTCAACTATCGTTTCTGGCAACTCTCCCAAGCACCAATCCCACATTTCAGCTACTTCTTGGGTGCGCCAGCTGGATGTCCAACTAGGATCTTAAATTTAGTATATTTAAAACCAAAGTCATCATTCTTTTTCCCACAATAATTCTTCCTGCTATTTTCCCTAATGCTTCGTAAAAGGCAGCCCCTGGCCAGGTGCGGTGGCTCACGTCTGTAATCTTAACAATTTGGGAGGCCAGGCAGGAGGATTGTTTGAGGACGGGAGTTCGAGACTAGCCTGAACAAGAGCGAGACCCCGTCTCTACAAAAAATAGAAAAAATTAGCCGGGCATGGTGGCATTTGCCTGTAGTCCCAGCTGTGTGGAAGGCTGAGGCAGGAGGATGGCTTGAGCCCAGGAGTTTGAGGCTGCAGTGAGCTATGATCACACCACTGCACTCCATCCTGGGCAACAGAGAGAGACCCTTTCTCAGAAAAAAAAAAACCAGGCAGTCCCATTCTCAAAGTCACCCAGGCTCCAAATTTATGATGCCTCCTTCCTTCTCTTATGACCCCTACATCCAACTAATAGCTCCCCATAACCTTGGCTCCCTGCACTCTCTGCGTGTCCCATACACTTCAACCAAACCAGACCACTTGCTAGTCCCCACTCCTACATATGCCCTGTGCTTCCAGAACTGTTGCAGTTTCTGCACTTACTTCTACTGAAAGTCCCTACCCAGTAGGCCCTTCTCTTTATTTTATTTTATTTTATTATTTTATTTTATTTATTTATTTTTTTTTGCCGACCATGAGCAAGGAAGGCCCTTCTCTTTAAAGGCCAGTCTGAGTCATCCCCCCAGAGTCCATCTCAAAGCCTTGCACGTGGTAGACACGCAAACATTTTTAAATGGAACAGATCAAGTGGTTTGCCCAAAGCCACATGGCTAGTAACAGATGTTCCGCCACATGATGGAGACGGCACATTCAGATGATAAAAACTATGTTTCCTTCTTTTTTTATTGAGCTGACAATGTCATAAGCACATGGACTTCTCAGGAAAAGGTTGTGATTTCAGAAATTCTAAACTACAATTTAGATAACTTTGCTGTATTTTGAGCCTTTGGTATGCCATACACTATAATTATGTCCACATGTCTGTGTAATACAAGATAATGAATATAAGCATTTTATATGTGTTCATGGGCTAGATGTGAATCTTCATCCAAACATGCTGTAGCCTGGCTGATTCCTTATGGGCCAGGAAAGCATTCAGAATACCGAGATATATTTTAAATTGAGTATGCTCAGGCCAAACTAAGAATCACTGTGGGACCCTCTGGGCCAATTTTAAACAAATCAGAGGGTACCACAGGCAATGACTGAGCCATGGCCAGCTCTTAAAATGGAATGTCTGTAGCCAACCTTGTTTGTCTGCTCATGATTATTTTTAAAGATTTTTGAAGCCAGGCATGGTGGCTCACGCCTGTAATCCCAGCACTGTGGGAGGCCAGGCAGGAGGATTGCATGAGCCCAGGAGTTCAAGACCAGCCTGGACAATAACAAGACCCCATCTCTACAAAAAATACAAAAGTTAGCCTGGTGTGTTAGCACACGTCTGTAGTCCCAGCTACTTGGGAGGCTGAGGCAGGAGGATCACTTGAACCCAGGAGTTTGAGGTTGCAGTGAGCTATGATGATGCCACTGCACACCAGCCCAGGCAACAGAGCAAGACCCTGTCTCAAAAAAAAAAAATCTTTGAGTCATAGGAAAAAGAAAGTGAATCGGTATTCATTGAGCACCTATATTTTAACTTAAGATCAATATAATTTTTTGTTTGTTTGTTTTTGTTTTTTTGTTTTTGAGACAGAGTCTCGTTCTGTCTCCGGGGCTAGAGTGCAGTGGCATCGTCATACCTCACTGCAACCTCAAATTCCTTAGTTTATTGAGTGATCCTCCTGCCTCTGCCTCCCGAGTAGCTGGGACTACAGGCCCTCGGCACTACGCCCAGCCAGTTTTTCTATTTTTTGTAGAGATGGGGTCTTATTATTGCTCAGGCTGGTCTCAAACTCCTGGCCTCAAGCGATCCTCTTGCCTCAACCTCCCAAAGTGCTAGGACTATAGGCATGAGCCACAGCAGCCGGCCCCTGTCTTTGTCTTTTTGGCAGTTCTGTAACAATATTCAGGTAAGTTTGCATTTTTAAATATAAACAGAGTTTCATTTACCGTTTCTTAAAGAACTATTTAGTTAGACACTGAATTCCAGAATTTAGGTCTTGCCTAGGAAATAACTTAGGTATAAAAGTAATTGCTTTACATACTCTTAATGTGTGAAAGTGATATTGTATGTCACCAAATCTCTTTTTAATAATAAATTAAATGTTTCTGGTTTGTCTTATTGTTTTTCATCCTCCAGTAGTAGCTAAACCTAAGGGCAAGATGAAAGTGTCAAAATGTGAGAGCTGTATACCTCATTGTGGCATTGAATGGTATTATTAGCTCCATTTTACATATGAGAAAACTGAGGCTCAGAGAGGTGCAGGAGCAGCCTAAGTGGGTTAGTGGCCAGGCTCCCGAGGAATTTCCCAGTCTCTGGGAATGGTACCCGTGGTCTTGTCTCTGCTACATGATCCCGCCCCTACTGTGCCACACTTGATTGGTCTAGAACCAGGCACCTGACTCATGTTAGACCAATCAGAGTTCTTCTCCAGGATTTTTAAAATTGGAATTGAGGAAAGAGATCAGGCCTTCTTTGATAGTAAAGCTATGTATGATCCATGAGACACAGAGATACCAGAAGCCATGATCCCCCCTCTGGAGAGAAAGCTGGACTGAAAGAATAAAGCCAACATGTAGGAAAAAAAAAAAAAAATCAAGAATAAGTGCCCTGGGGGCATTTAAGTCCCTTATTCCAATTATTCCTGATTCCAGAAGCCTAGGATCCTTCTACTAGATCCCCCATTCTGGCCCAAGCTGGGTCAAGCCATCTTTATACAACTAGTCACTGGCAGAGTAAAGAGGCCTGGATGGCAGGGTCTGACTCCTGAGTCCACGCTCTTTTTGCTGCAGAAGATCAAGTTCACCTGGTCACTCAGATCTTATCCCTGACAATGTGGGAATGAACAGCACAAGGGCACCAAACCCAGCCCTTCAACTTCACGTGACTCACGCACATTTCAGCCTCAATCTCCTACAGTATGTGGGAAGCTGGCGTTCCCGCTGGTGCTGTACGTTTCAAGATGACACATGCACCTAGGGGTATGGGTTCAGAAGGAAATGCCACACTCCCAGCTGTGTGTCTACACTGGACTTGGATGGGACATGGTGAATAATCAGTCCCACGAGGCCATACCAGGCAAACTCGTACAGACTTGGAAGAAAGAGAGGTGAAAACAGAGGATGTGGAAAGTCTAAATTAAAGGCAGAGTCAACAGGCTTTTACATGGTTATACACTTTGCTACTTCCAAAGTACTTTCCCACATGTGATCTTGTTTTGAGTCTTGTGGCAACCCTGGAGGGATAGAGAGCAGGTACAGTATTACCTACATTTTACAGAAAAGGAAATTGTGAAAAGATACTTCCCCTAGTGCCAGGGGCGTAGCAGGTGCTCAATAAAGTCTTTCATTCACTCCATGTGCTATGGATGTTCAGTGACCATTTGATGATTGAACAATGAAGTGACTCATGCAATGTGACATAGCTAATAAGGGGCAGAGGTGGCACTTAAACTTGGGTTATCTTGCCCTGGACCACACTACACAATGCTACATCCCAAACTGTAAGCATTCCTAACCCCTTCATGAATTCATGTACTGCAAGTTCAGAGACCTTAATTCCCCACTGCATGAGAGTTCTCATGGCTGCCAGCCCTGCAGAAAATTATTCGAATAAATGCTTGCCGGCCCTAGAAATTATTAGATCTTCAAGCATTGAAAGGTCTTGCTTCTCAAGCTGGCTGTATCAGAAACCTTTAGCTTGTGCACAAAAACACTCAAGAAAAAAAGAATGATTAGCACAGGAACTAGCAAATGATTTATGAATTGGACACATGGCCCCAGGCTCCTTTTACTGCTCTCAGTGGCATGTGAAGCTAATTTGAGGAGGCAGCGGGACATTCCATTGCCTAAAACCCGTGGAGGTGAAAACCCTGCCCTATTAGTAGACAATCCCAGCAGTAAAAAACGTGATTTCTCCTGCTGAGCACATGAAGATGATTCAGGCCTGTCATTGCTTTATTCCCTTGTCATCAGGAGAATATCAGTTCAGAAATCATATGCAGAAATTAGATCAAAATGTAATGGGGGCGGAGGCAGTGCTGTCACTTGGGGAATCTACCCCAGCTGAAGTTGCAGAAGCTCTTCCTGCACCCACTGGGAGACATCTGTCATTGACTCCCCTGGCACCTGACAGATGCTTCTGTTCCCTGGGCAGGCGGGATCAGCTGGGTGTGAACATCTAACTCAAATCTGTCTTGGACCGTCTGGGTTCCTGGCTAGATTCCAACCAGACCCAATCCTGAGGAAATAAATAGAATAATCCCCACGGGGAGATGATTTGCTCCTTTGGACAGACTCTTCCAGGCCAGCCAAGATGAACCTGGGGTCCCCCTTGGCTTTAGGGAAAATGAGAAAAACTTATCCCAGGTCTTGGGGTGGCTCTAGGCATTTGGTCATTCAAACAAGTGATTGAGCAAAGCACCTGAATACCCAGTACTGGATAAACGCTGCGGGAGATTCAAGAGTGGGTAAAAAAACCCTGCCCACAGAGAGTTTATGATCCATAGAGTAAATAAATCATGTCACAGTAACAGGTAGTCTTTTTTTTTGAGACAAGGTCTCACTCTGTCGCCCAGGCTAGAGTGCAGTGGCATCACCACAGCTCACTGCAAACTCAGACTCCTGGGCTCAAGCCATCCTCCTGCCTCTGCCTCCCAAGTAGCTGGGACTACAGGCTCGAACAACCACGCCCAGCCAATTTTTCTGTTTTTAGTAGAGAAGGGGGTCTCACTCTTTCTCAGGCTGGTCTCGAACTCCTGAGCTCAAGCGATCCTCCTGCCTCAGCCTCCCAGAGTGCTAGGATTACAGGCGTGAGCCACCGCACCTGGCCAAATCCACATTTTTAATGTTCCTTCTGATCATTCTAAAACATACTGTCAAAAAAAGAAGGTGGGGGGTGGGGAATGAGGAGTTAATGCTCAATGGGTACAGACAAGATGAAAGGAGTTCTGTGGGTGGCCAGGAACGGTGGCTCAGGTCTGTAATCCCAGCACTTTGGGAGGCCGAGGTGGGAGAATTACTTGAAACCAGGAGTTTGAGACCAGCCTGGGCAACATATCAAGACCCTGTCTCTACAGAAAAATTTAAAAATTAGCCAGGCATGATGGTGCGCACCTGTAGTCCCAGCTACTCGGGAGGCTGAGGCAGGAGGATCGCTTGAGCCCAGAAGTTTGGGGTTGCAGTGAGCTAGGATGACACCACTGCACTCTAGCCTGGGCGACAGAGCAAGACTCTGCCTCAAAAAAAAAAAAAAAAGCTCTGTGTGGGTGGTGATAGTGGCATAACATGAATGTGAATGTTACTGAACTATGCACTTAAAAATGGTTAAGATGGTGAATTTTATGTTATGTGGCTTTTACTGCAACATTTTTAAGTGTCATGCTCTACCGATTGAACTAGCCAGGTGGGTACTACCACAATATTTTTTAAAAATGCATGCAGCACACCTGTAGTCCCAGCACACGGGAGGCTGAGGTAGGAGGACCGCTTGTGCCAGGAGCTCAAGACCAGCCTGGGCAACATAGTGAGACCCCATCTCTATACAAAATAGAATTAAATAAATAAATATATTTATTTTTAAAATGCATGCAGATAGCTACCCTCTCATTCAGCTTCAAACTTCACACATCCACTAAATCAGAGTTTATTAAAAAAAAAAAAGCAAGAGTAACAACAAAATAAAACAAAAACAAAAGCACTACCACCTTTTAAAATACATTCTATCTGAAGGCAGAATCAAGGATAGCCACTGGGATTTTGGCCAATCAGACCTACTCCTTCCTCAGAACAAAACAAAAGTCCTTCATATATTTACCTAGCTCTAAAGAAATCTTTTCTACCTATCATAGGGTATTATTTTAAAAGGAAAGACTCTTGTAGAACATTAGGAAGGGAGCCATTTGTAACTCTCTTGTAAAAGACCAGGACAAATGAAAATTAAATGAAAATTAATGGCAAGGCCTTGAGGGTGACAGATGAATAATGCACCTTGATGCATAAAATGAAACTGGTGTTCCAGAGGGGACTGCAGCACTGGGACAGCTAATGGGGGCAATTGTTTCCGTGTTTTCTCACCAGTCACTCATTAACATTTCGTTCTCCAGCCAAGTCACACAGGAGATGCCTGACTCTTGCTAACTCAGAAAAACCAGAGATGTGTGGTAAGCTCTGCATGTCAAAGAAGTTTACTGCTTGCAGGAAAGTAACCTGTTTGGTGAGTGAAAGGGGCAGGCTGGCACTCAGTCCCTATCCAGCTCAAATCTGGGTGGATTACAGGCCTGGAAAAAGTGCTTCTGCCCTGAGAGATTCTAGAAAAAGTACAAGTAGGCAACATTTTGAAAAAACTTTTTGAGCCAAGAACAGGTCTACGTCCATATCCCTCTTCTTAGGGCTTTCTCAAGTAATCCCCTCCTGAGGCCAGCTGCTCCCTTTGCTGCTACAAGGATTTGCCTAACTTAGCTTCTTGGAGCCTCAATTTTGTCATCTGTAAAGTGGGATAATAGTGATGCCTACTTCACATGGCTGCCTGAGGATGAAATGACTTAATGCTGGTAAAAGGATTAGACACAACCTCAACCGGTGTTAGAGATGACACCACCATCACCATCCTCATCTTCACTAGTTCCAGTATTTCCGACTGTCCCTGCCTTCCTCACAGCCAGCTCTTTGGCAATCCTAGTCTCTCTCAGTCATTATTTATTGTTCGTTTGGAAATATTTTCCTTGGCTCCTGTTTTTGTCCTACATATTACTTTATTTTATTTTTTAGAGACAAAGTCTCGTTCTGTTGCCCAAGCTGAAGTGCAGTGGCACGACCATAGCTCACTATAAACTCAAACTCCTGGGCTCAAGTGATCCTCCTGCCTTAGGCTCAGGCTCTCAAGTAATTAGGACTACAGGCACATGCCACCACAACCAGCTAATTTTTTTCTTTTTTTTTTTTTAGAGATGAGGGTCTCACTGTGTTGCCCAGGTTGGCCTCAAACTTCTGGCCTCAAGCGATCCTCCTGCCTTGGCCTCTCAAAGTGCTGGGATTACAGGTGTGAGTCACCATTCCCAGCTGAAAAGCTATATTTGAGAGGCCAAGGTGACCAATCATCTTGGGTTGCCAGGGACTGAGGGGGTTCCCGGGACACAGGACTTTCAATGCCAAAATCAGGGAAGTCCTGGGCAAACCAGGACAAGTTAGTCACCATACACAAAAGAGCATAATGTGGGCTCTGGAGCCTGGATTCAAATTCTGACTCTGCTATTTCCTGGCTATGTAACCTTGGATGAGTTACTTAACCTCTCTGAGCCTCAGTATTCTCATTTGTAAAATGGGAACAATAAAAGTACCTACATAGGATTGTTTTGAGGATTAAATGAGTTAATAAATATAAACAGCTCAGGATAGTGCCTGGCACATAGTGTATGCATGACATATGTCACCTACTATTATTGACTCAAAATTTTGTGACATCAAAGCATAATCCAAATGTACAATAAAATCCCTGTTGACCAGACACAATCTAGCTTGCATCTTTCACTGAATTTTTTTGTTTTAATACTTCCCTTTTAACTGGAAGCACAAAAGCAGAACAAGCCAATATTTTTTCCCCCCAAATGTTTAGGGGGGCTTAGTCCAGGCTTAGTCTTAGGTGTCACCATGGTTTTAACCCAAATTACCTGCATACATTCACTGTCGTGTATATCATTGCTGGTGCTGAACACAATGACCCCCAAGCAAGCCCCTTGATCCTGAATCAAGAAACATCCCATCATCTTTATCACACTGTTCTAAAATCATGGAACAGATTTTCAACAAGTGTCCAAATAAAAAGAAGTTTCTTTTTAGCCCTGCTTTAACCAGAAAAGCCCATTTATTCAGTACCTCCTCTATTCCCAAACACTCTATAGTTTATCAAGGTATTCCTATACTAGGGAAGTCAGTCCTGAGTGCTGTATTTATACCACAAAGGTAAAAGGGAGTTGTTGTGGGTTGATCTGTATCTCCCCCGCCCCCGTGATGTTGCAATCTTAACCCACAGCACTGGCAAATGTGACCTTATTTGGAAATAAGGTCTTTGCAGATGATCAAGTTAAGATAAGGTTATTAGGGTAGGCCCTAATCCAATAGGACTGGTATCCTTGTAAAAAGAGATTTGGACACAAAAACAGACATGCACCGGGGAGAACTCCATGTGAAGATAAAGGCAGGGATCAGGGCGATGCATCTACAAGCCCAGGAATGCCAGAGATGGCCAGCAGCTAGGACAGAGACATGGAAACAAGTTCGCCATCACAGCCCTCAAAAGGAACCAACCCTACAGACACCTTGATCCCAAACTTCTAGCCTCCAGAACTGTGAGACAATAAATTTTTGTTGTTGAAGCCACCTATGTTGTGGCATTTTGTTGCTGCAGCCCTAGCAAATTAATACAAGAGTGAATAAAATTTTTTAGTACCTACCATATGCCAAGCACCTTATCTTCATAACATCTCCTACTATATGCAGAACTCCATGCTGGGCACCAGGGGAGGAGGGGACAAGGGCTCACCAAGAGGACCCAAACACCAGGCCGCCCTGACCCCAAGGAGAAGAAATAAGGGATGCCTTACCATAAATCCAAGGTGGTATCAGGAAAGGCTTCCTGGAGGAGGTAGACTTTAACTGGTAAGTAAGACATAGACCTGTGGAGATTAGAAAAGGGACAATCCAGGGGCAGGAACAGAACAGGCCGGTGCATGAAACAGGAAGGAAAAAGCAGGAATTGTGCACAGTTTGGGTTTGCTGGGGCATGGAAGGGAAGTGGTGGGACAGATGCTTGGAAAGGTAGATGGGGAGGAGGCCCTCCAGGGCACTGAACGCCAAGCAAACAATAAAGAACCAATAAACCAGAACCCAACTACCTGGAGCTCTCAATAAAATGGATGTTTAAGTTGTTTTTGTCTCTGTACTTTTTTAAGAAAGATGCAAAATTTTAAATGATCTTAATCTACTGGATAGAATTTCTCTACTGAGGCACATGTGAAAGCTCCTAGCAGTGCCTGGCACACAGTAGGTAATCGATACACATATAAGCTAATTTTTTTTAATGTTAGCCGAAGAAACTCTATAATTCATGCTTTGGTGTAGGAAATGACTCTGGATTAATGGGAATAGTTCTTCCACAACCCCAATCTATCTGCATGTCAGAATTTTCTCCTTTTTTCTGTTGGTTTTTTTTTTTTTTTTTTTTTTTTTTTTGAGACAGAGTCTCGCTCTGTTGCCCGGGTAGAGTGCCGTGGCGTCATCACAGCTCACGGCAACCTCAAACTCCTCAGCTCAAGCGATCCTCCTGCCTCAGCCTTCTGAGTAGCTGGGACTACAGGCTTGAACCACCATGCCTGGCTAATTTTCTATTTTTAGTAGAGACGGGGTCTTGCTCTTGCTCAGGCTGGTCTTGTAACTCCTGAGCTCAAGCAATCCTCCCGCCTTGGCCTCCCAGAGTGCTAGGATTACAGGCTATTTTTTTTTCTTTTCTCTTTTTTTGCAGCAAAGTATTTTCATGACAATCCCCCTTTTTTCTAAAGAGGATATTCTCTTTAATCTGGACATATCTGTCTGTGACAAACATGGCCCTTGTTCGTTCATTCAACGAATACTGAGAATCTGCTATGTGTCAGGCACTGATGATCTAGACAGAAATGTCTCTGCTCTCATGGAGCTTCCAACCGGCCAGGGAGACAGATAACAAACAAACAAACAGATAAAGAAGTAAACAGGATGGTGCTTGATAATATAAGGGCAGGAAGGAGGCACCTTTCCTCACCCATTATAAAGATCACAGATGACATTTCTATAACAAAAGACAGATTAACAAGAAAAAAGCATAACAAATCTATTTAATCAAAGTTTTACATGATACAGGAGCCTTCAGAAATAAAGACCCAAAGACCCAGGGAAAATTCTATTTTTATGCCTAGGTTCCATGAAGAATGGACAGCCACATAGAAATGTGATTGGACAAAAGGGTATGATATAATGGTAATATACTGGAGAGGGGGAACCCAGCAAGGCCTGTCTGTTCAGATTCCTCCTGGTTTCTCTGTGTAGCATTCCCCCACCCCCCCCACCCCACCCCCCTTGTACCATGGAGCAGAAGCCTTCTGGAATGAGGGTCTTCAAGGGAGAAGGGAGAGAGTGACCTTTCTAAGTTTTATGGTTTGCTTTGGGGGAATGGGGTTCTAGTTTCTATGAGCCACTGTAGGGGAGAGGAATTGTGGTTTCCATGACTCAGTTTGGGGGAGAAAGAGAGACAGGAGGGTAGGAGAAGGTCAGAGAGACTTTGCTTCTGAGGCCTACGAGTCTCCTTTAGTTCAAAGTATTCGGCATGCCTGGGTCATACTTTGGGGAATTATCTTCTGAGCTCCCACAGCAGCAAAAAGGGCTAGGGAAATATAAAGCAGGGTGATTCATTCATTCAGCGTTCATTTAAATAAGCTGTAGTGAGCATCAGCAATGAGCTGGGCACTGTGCTGGGTGTTGGAGATACGTCAATAAGCAAAACCTGACAGAGATCCCTGCACACTGAACCTCATGCTCCAGTCCTAGAGGTGATAGAGGGTGTGAGGTTAGGGGGATCCTATCTTAGAAGCAGTGGTCAAGGGAAGCCTCTTTGAGGATGGGGCTTTAGCTGAAGGGGAAATCTCTCCAAGAGGCTGGCAAGGAGAACAGCAGATGCAAAGGCCCTGAGGCAGAAAGGCAGCTTCCAGGAACAGAAAGGAGGCCAGTGGAGCTGCAGCAAAGTTGGAGGGCACTAGGCCAGGAGGCTTCCTCTGCTGGGTGCATCACTCTCCCTTTCTGGAGGGAGTGGAGGTGCCCAACATGTGCTATAATGGTTACACTAAATTTTTCCAGCATCCAAGGCCTGCCTGTCACCTCTCATTTTCCTGCTTTGTTAGAGCTCTGAGTTTATTTCTGCCCTCAGGTGCAGAACAATGTGAGATAAGCTGGGTTTGATCTGTTTGGGTTAGGTCTGTTTGTTTTCTCCACCTAGAGGATTTCTCCCACCCCCAAGCAGCCTAGACAAATCCATTTTCATTTCTGTGTATTTCCCACCTGGGGTGTGAGGCTGTCAGGCCCAACAACTGGCAGAGGCATCTCCAAGGTGCAGCTGGTAGCCTCTCTGCAAAGGTGTAACATGATGCTTTGGGGAGTCATTTACACTGGAAGGAGATGTTGGAAATTATTCTTAATTTGCAGCTCACTGGCATTTCACACAACGACAAAACTCACTGGTCCTCCCAGGAAGGGGGCCCCTCTAGAGCAGGTCAGTGATGCCTTTTGCTCGCACCCCTCCACCTCCCTCCAACACACACACACAAACTGTGATTTGCCACCTTTCCATTTACTTCAGAGAAAAAAAAGCTCAGAGCCACATACCAGAGCTGGGAGCTGGTGGGCATGGATGGGGCGGGTCAAGATCTTCTCTTCCACACTCACTCATTGTGGTGTAAGAATGAACCACCCTCCCTCGCCCCAAGGCGCAGCACTTCCTCTGCTTCCCAGCCACTTCTGGGAAGGTTCTCCATCCCTAGGAGTGCTGACAAATTGGCTTCTTAATGTGCAGGAGCTCCCATCCCCTAGGGATCATGAGGTGCCAAGGTGAGACCTTGGAAGAAGCCCTATCTTAAATTAGATTGGACTTTGTCTCCTTGGAATGGCAGGTTTCTAGAAGCTTATGGAGTCAATATTGTCTGTTTCCATAAACAACTTTGAGAGAGGCTTCTACATAGAGAAAGGAAGAACCCAGTGGAGCAGAGACCCCAGTTCCTAGTCCTGGGAAGAGACAGTGGGGTCACCAAGGGGTAGCTCAGAAGGACTTCTCACGCCCCTGTAATCAGCCCACCCTGCCCCCTGACTTTGTTGGGCACTATTGATTGATATTGACTGTCTCCCACTCTTTTGTAAGGGACAACCCCCCTCCCCTCCCTTCCATGTTGTCACCCTTTAAGCCCTCCTGATGGAAATTTTGAAGCCACACTAGTGAAAATAATAATAACTCAGAAACCACTTAAGACCCTCTGCCATCCACACTCTCAACCCCAAAATATTTTGTATTTATTGAATACTTCACAATTTACAAACCCTTTTCCCCTTAAATTATTGATTTGAATTTCATGACAAACCCATGTGGTAATATTAAATATTTAGGGGTTATTAGCCCCATTTTACTGCAGAGGAAACTGATGCTCAGAGAGGTCAAGTAACTTGTCCAAGGTCATCCAGCTAGTACAGGAAGTGGTAAAATAGGGACCCAGATGCAAGCATCCCAAATCCTAGTTCAAAGGGCTGAACACTGTGTCCCCTTTGCTCCATGTGACCAGGGTTCCTCCTCCACCCAGTTCTCTGTGGTTGGCAAACGGAGACCACATGTGCTTAGGCTGGCTGGGGAGGACGGGGAACCGGCTTTCCCATGGGAGGTGGTGGAGTATGCTCTCAGTGACAGACTCGTTAGGATGATTAAATCGTCCTGTGCTGGTGACAGATTGGAAGGCTGGAGGCAGGTGGACAATGAACCCGAGAGCGCCCTGGGACAGCCCAACTGGTATAAGCCATTCATCACCAGGAGCTGGGAGCCCGCTGGGGTCCTCTGGCACCTCTGGGGACAAGAAAGTCTGGGGCCTGATGAGCCAGATGTTGTCTCCTGCCACTCACATCTAAAATTCCTCATTTCTTGGCATGGACTGATGGAAGAGGCATAAAGGGGTGGTGTAATGGCGCTGGCACTCTCGGTTCCTTCCTGACCCCCATTTAGGGCAGCCTCGAGGGCAAGTTCCCCAAAGGGTAAGTGAAGTTAGGTAACAGCAGGAATACAATTAGACAACTTGGCCAAGAAGTGTTGGAAGCCTGTGGAGGGCAATTTGCTAGAATCTATCGAATGAATTTAAACAAATGAATTTATCCTACAAATGTATTCTTTTATAGGCCAAATGAAGCATTCATGAAGACATTCATTATAGCATTTGTCCATGTATTGAACAGATACCTGTTAACCATTGAGGATAGAGCAGGGAATATGCCAAAGTAGCTGCCCTCATGACCTTTTATTTGAGAGAAGGAATAGTTATTCATTCATTCAATAAATATTTACTGAGCCCCTACTATGTGCCAGGCTTTACTCTAGGATAGGGTTGCCAAATATTAATAAAACACAGGATGCCCAGTTAAATTTGAATTTCAGAGAAACAACATTTTTTTTAGTATAGCTATACCCCAAATGTCCCATCTTCTTAGGACATATGTATGGAATAAACTTATACTAAGAAATTACAGTAGTCCCCCCTTATCCTTGGGGGATACATTTCCAAGACTCCCAGTAAATGCCTGAAACCACAGATGGTACCAAACCCTATATATGCTATGTTATTCCCTGTACATACATGCCTATGATAAAGATTTATTTATAAATTAGGCACAGTAAGAGATTAAAAACAGTGACTAATAAAAAAAGAACAATTATAACAACATGCCAGCATCACTACCTAAAATAAGAGTTACTTTCACACAAACACTGAGATACCATGACAGTCACTCTGATAATCCAGACAGCTACTAAGTGACTAACAGGTGGGGAGCATATACAGCGTGGATATGCTGGACAAAGGGATGATTCAAGTCCCGGGCGGGACAGAGTAGGATGGCTCGAGATTTTCACTCTACTTAGAATGATGCACAATTTAAAACTTATGAATTGCTTATTTCTGGAGTTTTCCATTTGATGTTTTTGAACTGTGGTTGACCATGGGTAACTAAAACCCTGGAAAGCAAAACCACAGATAAGGGGATTCTACTGGATTCATTGTTATCTGCATTTCAAATTCAAAACGGAAATTTCAAATTCAAAACCTGAATTTCAAATTCAAAACTGGGCAGCCTGTATTTTAATTTGCTAAATCTGGCAACCCTATTCTAAGAGCATTTTTTATAGGAGCAAAGGTTTGGAAATAATCTAAGTGTCCATCACCAGAGGATCAGTGAAGTAAATTATGGTAAATCCAAACAATGGAAAATTGTTACCAAAGAAATAATGAAGTAGATCTATATGGTGACTTGGAATTATTTCCGAGATGCATAGTTAGGAGAAAAGAGGAAGTTTCAAAACAGTGTACAAGTTATCCCACCATCTGGTAAAGAACAATAAATATAGAGATATGTACATATCTTTCATCAAAACATAGACTCTGGAAGATGCCCAGAGATGGATAGCAGTGCTTGCTTCTGCAGAAGGGGAACAAGAAAACTAGGGGATAATAGGGGAGCCCCAACATACATTCTTCTGTACTTTTTGAATTCTGACATATATCTATACATTACTTATTTTTAAACAAATTCTTTATCTGCATTTATTTTAAGATGTCTTGGCTGGTGGGGCTTTAAGACTCTTGGACAGAGTTGCCAATAGCCTCCTTGAGGGTCTTCAACAGTCAGGATTTTTGGATGGTCCCAGAGCAGGAGAAAGGACAAAATGACCTAGGTGGGTCACCTAAGCTCAACATAAAGAACTGGGGGTGTGGACCATGGCACATGTTCAGGGCCAGTTACAGAATCTTCAGGGCCCAGTAGAAAATGTGTGACTACTTATGCATAAATTTTTAAGAATGTCAAATCGGCCAGGTGCAGTGGCTCACACCTGTAATGCTAGTACTTTGGAAGGCTGAGGAGGGAGGATCACTTGAGGCCAGGAGTTCAAAACCAGCCTGAGCAACATAGCAAGATCCCGTCTCTATAAAAAATAGAAAAAATAGCTGGGCGGGGTGGTGGGTGCCTGTAGTCCCAGCTACTTGGGAAGCTGAAGCAGGAAGATCATTTGAGCCCAGGAGTTGGAGGTTGCAGTGAGCTATGAGGACGCCCCTGCACTCTAGCCTGCATGACAGAGCGAAACCCTGTCTCAAAAAAAAAAAGGAATGTCAAAATGGTAACAGCAGAGCATTAAATCAAGTAAGGGGTCCTTCTAAACATGGGGCCCTGCTCAGCTGCACAGGTAGCACACCCACAGAGTGGGCTCTGAACATGCACTGGGGCCAGTAAGTCAGAAAGGGGAAATTTTGCTGCAAGACATCCCAGCCCTGCAAAGCAGAGAAAACCCACAGCTGCTGTTAGGTTTCCTCTCACAAGCACACCCGGGAACTTAATTCTTTACAGAGCCATTTTCCACACTCACCACCACTCTGGTCATGAGCTCAGAGCAGAAACCAAAGCAATAAAATAAACATAAATCAAAGCCAACCATGTTAATAAAATGGATCCAAAGGGTCAGCGTGGCAGGCAGGACATTAGAATTCAGACAGCTTTAGTATCTGCCTGTACAAATTACACGAATTGCTGTCAGAGGTACCCCAAAGTTCACACAAAATATGCCTCCTAGCTCATTTAACTCCCATTTCCCCAGCGGTAAATTATTAACTGAACAAGCTCGAGCTGGTAGAGCTGTTGGCTCAACATAGGCCTGATATCCACACAGAAAACTGCTCAATAATTTGTACTGGAAGTGACCCAGAGCTAAATTCATTCCCTAAGCCCTGGCACAAGGCTACAGGGGAAAAATGCCCAAGACAGCATCCTGCTTGTTTGGAGCGGGGTGCAAAGTCCCCATTGAGGGGCCAAAGATGGCTCTGCAGCCTCAGAGCAGCGGTCCATAACCCAGGGGTCAGCGACCTCAGAAGGCCAAGGACACCAGAGGGGCCCACAGAGGCCTCTGGCAGGTGAGAAGGGAAAGAGGAGAGATAGGGACAGGAACAAGAGACTTCACGAGAAGACAGCACAGGTTGAAAAGGGGAGGGAATAGAACAAGGAAGACAGAAGAAAACTTCTCTGGGCAGAATATATAGATGGGAGAGATGAGTTCCAGCATCTGTAGCACTGTAGAGTGAATGTGATTAACAATAACTTACTGCATATTTTTTAAAAGCTAGAAGAGGGGATGTTGAATGTTGACAACACAAAGAGATGATCAGTGTTCGAAGTGGTGGATATGCTAATTACCTTGATTTGATCATTACACATTGCATACATGTATCAAAATATCACTCTGTTATCTTATAGATATGTACAATTATTGTACGTCAACTAAAAACAAAAGGAAAAAATAAATAATCATCAAGTGGAAAAAAACAGTGCTTGGCATATAGTAGGCACTCAATAAATATTTGTAGAATTAAGTCAGGCTCAAGGAGGTAGGTAGCTCATTCTATTGCATATATGTTCAGGCCACATATTGTGTGATTCCATTTATGTGAAATGTTAAGACTAGGCTAATCGGATGCCACTGCACTCTAGCCTGGGTGACAGAGACTCTGTCTCAAAAAAAAAAAAATGGCCAATCCATAGAAACAGAGAGTAAATTCATATTTGCCAAGGGTTAGGGGGAGGGGAAAATGGGAAGCAGCTACTAATGGGTATGGGGTATTCTTAGGAGATAAAAATGTTCTGGAATTAGACAGTGGTAATGATGACACAACTTTGTGAATATACTAAAAGCTACAGAATTAGACACTTTAAAAGGGTGAATTTTTCTGCCTTCAGACTCAGTTTCTAAAACAAAAAAAGGGTGAATTTTATGGTATGTGAATTATATCTTGACAAAAAAATTCATAGAACTCTACACCAACAGAAAAGAATAAATTTTACTGCACGAAATTTTTTTTTAAAAATTTTTTTTAAATTAAGGACTGTGTCTGGAAGGCAGGAAACAGGTTCTCGCCTGTCATGTGTCACCTAAGGTGCCTCCTATACTAAATGCTTAGAGCAGTGGTTCCCAAATCTGGCTACACACTGGAACCACCCGCGGAGGTCTTTAA
Source organism: Daubentonia madagascariensis (assembly GCA_023783475.1). Classification (NCBI taxonomy): domain Eukaryota; kingdom Metazoa; phylum Chordata; class Mammalia; order Primates; family Daubentoniidae; genus Daubentonia; species Daubentonia madagascariensis. The sequence continues at coordinate 19,557,598 of JAKFHU010000487.1, forward strand.
AAACTTCTGATGCCAGGCAACCACCCCCAGACATTCTGATTTAATGGATCTGAGGTACGACCTGGGTACCGAGATTTTTTAAAGCTTCCCAGGTGATTCTGACTTGCAGCAAAATTTGAGAACCACTGGCTTAGCAAATGGTTCATGAACAACCATTCCTGGGAGCCAAAAGCCAGACCCGGCCACCGCCCCTCCTCCTCACTTTCACCTCAGAGCAATCAGATCAGATTTGTCCTTGGCAAAGAGAATAGCCGCAGCCATTCCTGCTGCTCACCACGCCGGACAGAAGCAAACCAGAACATTCTCTCCAGTTCCTTCAGGGCCACTGCTCTCCCCGTAAACATGTGGCTGATGAGATCATTGGCAAGTCTGAAGGAGAATCCATCCTGCAAAGCCCGGCCTCTTCCCTTCTCCCCAGGTTCTCTCTTTCTCGCCCCTATTTGTAGCTGGGGTTGGGAAGGAGAGAGGAAGCCACTTAATAAACACATTCTCAGTAGGGTGTAGTAGGCTTCTGGGCTAGCCTTTCCAGGGACATTCATATTTCAGAGAAGACCTCCTGCTAAACAAAGGCACGAGTCGCCAATGATAGGATCTCAGGTGCTAGTAGGGAAGATCTTGAGGGAGTGGGTCTCTTTCCCTTAACTTACCAGACACATGTCTGGACTGGTCTTGATGGTTTGGCCTGTCTGTTTTCTTAGAAAAGAGAATGAGCTCCTAGCTAGCCGTATTCTATTCGCTTAACAACATGTTTGAATTGATTTCATTCAGTTATGATTAGGTATTGTCCGTGGCATTTATGGTGTTTATATGCCAAGCAATCTCATACTTAATTGAAAGGTCTTTTGTATTATCCACTCTTGTTTACTACAGGTAAGTCTTTTCTTCCTGTCTTTGTTATTAAGACTTTTGGTTGTAGATTACAAAAACCAACTCAAGCAAGCTTAAGCAACACAAGGAGTTCACAATGAGATTACAGGTGGAACCAGGAAAAGTTAAGCCTCAGGGAGAGCAGGAATCCAGATATACGTGGTCTGGATCAGGGAGTAGAAACCAGGGCCCCACCCCAGTAGATGTGGAAGTCAGATCTCAGAGAATAATAATCATCTAACATTGAACATTCACCATGTGCCAAGCACTGTTCTAAGCTCTACATATATTAATCCTAAGAACCCTCTAAGGTGATTCTTATATTATCATTATAGGTATGTTACTATTACTATTCCCATTTTCCAAATGAGAAAACTGAGGTACACAGAAGATAAGCAGTATGTCCACAGGTTTCTAGCTGGCATTTGGGTTTTTGTTGTTTTTGTTTTTTGTTTTTTCTAGTATATGTAATAGCTTTTGAATCCAGCTGGCATTTGAACTCAGGCAGTCTAGTTCCAGAATCTACACACTTAACCACCATGTGAATGGTGAATGGTGCCCTTAAGAGTTGTGCAGTAGGCAACCTGCACACCCACACATGTCAGCCCTGACTATAGACTAAATCAGTGTTTCTCCACAAGGGCACTAAGGGCATTTGGAGCTAGATGATTTGTTGTGCGGGACTATCCTATCCTTCATTTACTAAACATCAGTAGTAGTAATCCTCCCAATCATTGTGACAATCAAAATGTCCCCTGGGTGAGAGTACCAGCCTCAGTTGAGAACCACTTGGATAAATAGACACCTCCAAAAGTTGTCTACATCTCTATTTTGTGAAGCCCTTGATGGCTAATTGCTATGTGTCTTCTTTTCCTCCTCTCACAGCAGTTGGCTCAGGGAACTGTGAACATACTTACTCCACAAGTGCTGAATGTGCCCAGCACTCAGCTGGGCATTGAATGAGGGGGTTGTCTAGTCTTACTGAACTAGGATGATGAGTCATGCATGGTAGATTCACCTCCAACAACCTTTAGGAAGATACAACAGTTTTCTCAGTTTCTCATTTGGTCCCCCTAACAAGCCAGGATGGTAGGAAGGGCAGGAATTAGTAATTTCTATTATGAGAAAAGAATGTAACAGCTGGACATGGTGGTACATGCCTATAGTCCCAGCCACTTGGGAGGCTGAAGTGGGAGGATCATTTGAGCCCAGGAATTTGAGACTAGCCTAGGCAACACAGCAAGAACCCATCTCAATTTTTTAAAAAAAAGTGTACCATATGGGGTTCTGCTATTTTCACTTAACACCTATAAATGTTTTCCATATTGCTACATGGTCTTCATAATGAATGATCTTTTAAATGTTTGCATAGTGTTCCATTGCACAAATATAATTTTAAACAATTTCCCAAGTGTATTTATTTAAATGTTTATCTAATTTCCAGGATTGTTGGGGTTTTTTTGGTTTGTTTCATAAGTAATGCTGCAATACATATTTTTATGCATATAACTCTGCTTCTGTTTTAATTATTCAGATAATTCCCAGAAATGTAATTATTGAGTCAATGGGTGTGGACACCTTTGCATGCATACCTTGGCATGCAGCTCCATGTCACTTTCCAAGAGGGATGCACCCATTTAAAATGTGTCCTGGCAGTCTATGAATGCCCCAATTTCACCACAATTTCACCCATGTTAGGGGCTCTCATTTTTTAAAATAATCTGTCCATATATGTGAAAAGGTATTTCAAGTTGGCTTAAGTTTGCATTTCTGTGATTTCGTGTATTTTCCTGGTGCCGTTTATTATTTGCATTCCTTCATATTAATAAATTTTACATAATGTTTAGAATGGGAATTATTATCTTCATTTTACCAATGAAAACCCTGAAGGTCAGAGACATCAAGCTGACAGAGTTGGCTAATCTTACGATTAAAATTTTCGAGCCGGGTGCAGTGGCACAAGTGCCTGTACTCCCAGCTATTCAGGAGGCTGAGGCAGGAGGATCACTTGAGCCCAGGAGTTTGAGACCAGCCTGGGCAACATAGCAAGATCCTGTCTCAAAAATCAAAACAAAAAATCCCAAAATATTTTAGTCCTGCTTAGTCCTGTGCCTTTTCCTTCCCACCTCATATCCTTCTCCAGCTGAGACATGCTCAGTGCTAAAACCAGCTTCCGGATGCAATTCCCACCCAGGAGCAAATGAGGGGCTGGTCCAAAGTGCTTCTGAGCTCTGTAGTTAATGCCTGCCTGGCTCCAAGTAATCCACTCAGGTCCAAAGAGGAACACAAGGGCAGACTCCAGAATGGATCCTTGTACCTCCAGCCCCTTCCCTGCCTCTTCTTCTCCAGGTCCTGTAGAATGAATTGGGGGTCCTAGTATTTACCTCTGGGAATTTCCTTAAGGTAGTGATTCCTTGACCTGGCTGCTTCTCAAAATCCCTTGGGAAAACTCTTCCCATGCACAGATTCTGGCCTGTGGAATCAGAATCTCCAGGGACCAGAGTCTGAATACCTATAGTTGGTTTTTTTATTTGTTTGGTTGGTTTTTTTTGTGATAGAGTCTCACTCTGTTGCCCTGCATAGAGTGCAGTGGCATCATCATAGCTCACTGCAAGCTCAGACTCCTTACACAACTCCCAAGAAGAATAAGCATAAGAGAAAGAAGGTGAAGCTGGCTGTCCTGAAATACTACAAGGTGGATGAGAATGGCAAAATTAGTTGCCTTTATTGGGAATGTCCTTCAGATAAATGTGGTGCTGGAGTTTTTTTATGGCCAGCCACTTTGACAGACATTATTGTGGCAAATGTTGTCTGACTTACTGCTTCAACAAACCAGAAGACAAGTAATTGTGTATGAGTTAATAAAAGACATGAACTAACATCAGCAAAAAAATGCAGATTAGCCTATCAGGGATCTGGTATAGGGCCATGGAATCTGCATTTCAATAGACCACACAATGGGGACCTTTGGAGACTGGGAGAAAGCCTCTGCAGACACCACTTTTCCAATTTAATCAAAATGCACTTGAGCCTCAATTGGAAACAACTCTTCCTTCTTCCCAGAGGAACAAACTAGACTTCCTGTAAATCCAGTTTTCTCTTCCAGCTCCAAAACATTAGCATAAAAGCACTGGAAAAAGAAGGAAAAGGAGAACCTCTCCCTCCCAAGCAGAAGGGGAGCTGCAGTGGACAGTGTGGCAGGTGGTGTTTATCTGCAATCATGGGCTATTCACCAAACTCCCAAACTACCTCTTAGATGCAAATTGTTCATCAGCATCATCACTTAGCCATTCATCCCAGGAGCTGCAGGCATCAACTTAAGTCGCCTTTTTTTCCCCCTTTCCCAGATCAAACTCCTAAAGCGCCAGCAGAGACTGGAAGGCACACAAAGGGACCACATCCTGTGTGACAGGATACCCCCACCCCCACCTGGGGAGTGGACCACCAGCCCCTGGACTTAAAACAAAGGGGTCAGGTTTGTCTGCTGGGGCAAAATCACAAAGATGTTTTTACATAAGTTCCTAAATATTTCTCCCTTTATTGGAAGTGGGAGAGAGAGGGTATTTAACTTCAGACCTATACCAATCTTCCTACCTTACTCTCTACCACATACTTATCTGTGAGCAGGCATCTGAGGTCTCAGCCCACGTCCAATAACTTGGGCAGGTAGGGTTTGCTCTGAACCAAGTCTTATCTAACTGCAATTTCACAGCAAGTCAAAAACCAACACTCTGGAGACAAAAGGACTTTGTATCTCTGCCTCCTGACCTGCAAACACTGGTTTTATGGTGGCAAAAACAATTAAGTAAAAACACCCTAGGATTAAACTTACGGTAAAATATCTTTTTAAAAATATATCAAATTGACGAAGATTAAAAGGAATTATAATGCCCAGTGTTGGCAAGGATGTAAGAAGCAGGCAGCCCTCTCCTCTGTGCTTCCTGGAGGGCAACTGGACAATTTGAGTCACAAGCCTTAAAATTTAGGCAAATCCTATGACCCACAAATTGCACTTCTAGGAATTTATCCCAAGGAAAAATAAATGAAAGATTCCAGGCACAGTGGCTCACACCTGTAATCCCAGTGACTCTGGGAGGCTGAGGTGGGAGAATTGCTTGAGGCCAGGAGCTCCAGACCAGCCTGGGCAACACAGCAAAACTCCATCTCAAAAAAAAATAAGAAAAATTAGTCAGAATGTGCCTGTAGTCCCAGCTACTCTGCTTGAGCCCAGGAGTTTGAGGCTGCAGTGAGCTGTGATCACACCACTGCACTCTAGCCTGGGCGACAGAGCAAAGAATGTCTCAAAGAATAATAATAATGTCTCAAAGAATAATAATAATAATGCTATAAAACAGAAGTCAGCAAACCATACCCACAGGCCAAATGGACCTGCTTCTTGTTTTTGTAAATAAAGTTTTATTGGAACACAGCCACACTCATTTGTTTGTGTGTTGTCTATGGCTGCTTTCATGCTGTAACAGTAGATTTGCAACAGATCTTATGGCCCACAAAGCCTAAAATATTTGCTATCTGGACCGTTACAGAAAACGTTTGCCAACCACTGCTACAGAAGAACATTTACTGACAAAGTCAAATGTTTATGCTATATTGCTAAGTGAAAATTAAAAATCAGTCCACCACATAATACCATTTTTGTTATGCATAGAAATAAGACAAATTCCAATAACAATGGTGCTCTGTCCACGGGCTGCGGAGCGCCAGTGGCTCACATGTAATCCTAGCACTGTTGAAGTCGGGGATCACTTGAGCTCAGGAGCTGGAGAGGAGCCTGAGCAAGAGCCAGACCGGTCTCTACTAAAAATAGAAAAATTAGCTGGGAGTGGTGACGTGCGCCTGTGGTCCCAGCTACTCAGGAGGCTGAGGCAGGAGGATCGCTTGAGTCCAGGAGTTTGACGTTGCTGTGAGCTAGGCTGCAACCACAACACTCTACCCAGGGGGGCAGAGTGAGACTCTGTCTCAAAAAAACAAAAACAAACCAAAAAAACCCAATGGTGCTGTCTGGATGGTGGGATTATGGGAGGTGTATGTATGTTTCTGACAGCTTTTTTTGTTTTTCACATTGTCTACACTGAACATATATTGTTTCTATAATTGACCAGGGAGAGGAGGAAAATATAAGAATAACTGAGTCTCTTTATGCACAGGTGTGGCTTCAGTGCCACTTTCCATTCTCCTCTTCCAAGCCCTACTGCCCCCCATTCCCCCTCCAAAGTACCTCCTTGCCCCACCCCCACCCCAATCTTGCTCTTGCTTTGCAAAATACCTGCTGTAAAGAAAAAGGAGAGGATGAATCCCTTTCATTCCCGGGCAGGGGCCACACATCAACATTTGCACCTGGGGACACTGGTGTGGGGGGAGAAAGCGGGAGGTAGGAGGAGGAGAGAAAGCATTTTTACTGGCTTTGCCTCTGAACTTAAAAAATAAAAAGACAATCCTTAATATCATAACTATTCAAGGCCCTAGCCCATTCTCCAAACCAAGAATTTCCAAGCGTTGCCACAATCTAGGACACTGGACAGTGTCGTAGATTGTGTCCCCTTTATGTACCCATTCAACAAGTTTTCCTAAGCACTCATGGTACAAAACATAGCCCTACCTCAGAAATTGGAAACTTAAATAGTAATAATAACCTCTTAATAATAAACTCTGATACTTGCACAGCACATTACAGTTGTCAAATACCTTTGATACACCTATGTCATTCTATTTCCCCTTAATCAGTCAGTGTATAAACAATTAGACATGATCAAGCACCTACTCTGTGCCTGGCACCATGGGAAGTACATAAGCACAGCACAGTGGCCCTCAGTCAGGGTGCACATCTATCAGGATCACCTGGGGAGCTTTAAAAAATATACAGATGTCAGAAACTCTGGAGGTGCAGCCCGGGAATCTGATTTTTAAAGGGGGCTCTCCCAAATGCAACACAAAAAGTCCAAATGAATTCTGGAATTTGGCCATACATTAGAATCACCTGGAAAGTCTTTAAAAACCTCAGAGTCCAGTCTGGCACCCAGGTGGATGAAATCAGAATGTCTGTGCCTGGACCCAGGCAATGATCTTTTCTAAAGCTCCCTGGGTGATCCCAACATGCAGCCAAAGTTGAGAACCACTGAACTGAAGGAATTCAGAGGCGATAAGAGGGTAGGCTAGGGTGGCCAAGGAATGTTTATGCAGGAGATGGGATCTGAGCCATGTCTTCAAGAATGAACAGAAAAGAAGAAAGGAATTTGAGGGTAGAGAACAGAATAAGCAAACATTTGGCTTAGGTGAAAGGTTCGGAATGAGAAATAAGGCTGGGAGCATAGGGTTGGGCCAGATCTCCAGGAGCCCACAAAGGCCAGTAAGGAGTTTAACGTATATTTAATAAGAAAGTCACAGAAAATTTTAAGCAAGGAAGTGACTGCTTTGAGATTTTGGGGAAGGTAAATCTGGGAGTAGATAGGTATCAGTGCTTAGAGAAAGCCTGGAGCCAAAGGAACAGATAAAAGATTATTAAAAATTTCCTGCTATAAATGATGGGATGGCAAAAAAAAATTATTAAAAATTTCCTAAAGTGATAATACCTAGTAATGGAGAGCGTACAGAGAGATGAACATTCTCATGTCCATGCTATGTCTGTTCTCATGTCCATGATACACTCACTGTGCTGGTACAGCCTTTCTGGAATGCAGGGCAGCCCCAGCCATTAGGGTGCCTTTGTGAGAATTGGAACAAGGTGCTCCTACCTCCAAATAGACACAGCCCACCCCATGCCACAGTGCAAGTCTTGGCAAGCAGAGTTGAAGCTGGATTTTCAGCCCCCATATTGCTCCCCTCGACATTGGCTCCCATGTGCAGCAGCCCTGCTAGAAGGCAAGTTCACAGAGCTGTGGGACTAGACATAATCAGCCTCAACTGTGGGTCACTACACATGGAGCACTTAGGGATTGTTCCTGCACAGAAGCAGGTTCACCACAGACCTGCGTGTATCTCAGAAGTGCCTGAGAAAGCAGTGAGGGTTCTGGAAGAACTTGCAACCAGGACAGAGCACATCAGTGGCAAGTGACATCGATCACCTCTCCAGTAGATACTCTCTCTGCCTTGATCCCTGCTATTGTCAGAGAGCAACATGCCCAGCACCAGGGATGACTCGAGATTGCTCTAAGCCAATCTTGGTAATTGCCATTCCTTTTGCCAGAAATTGATCCGAGGGGATATAACCCAGTTCTAGCTAACAATACTGAGAGGTGTTTGTGGAAGGATTTGCCTCCCCAAAAAGAGAGATGTATGTGAAGTGGAAGCCCTTTTGCTGCCACCAAGAACCCCCATCCTTGTTTCCTGTTTGGAAGACTGTTGTGTGAAGATATAATGTGGGAGCTGTGGCAGCTACCTTGCAACCATGAAGAATCTCAGAGATTCTTAGAGATTCTGGGCCAAGAGCATCTCAGAGATTCTGACTCAGTACCCTGACCTTGCCGAGCTGTTTAACTAATCCTGGACCCACCTACCTCCAGATTTCATGTTTTGTGAGATAATTAAATGCCTTTACAATTTAAGTTGCTAGTCTTTAGTAACTTAATAATACTTGTACTTTAGTACAAGTAATATTATATTACTTGTAGCTGAACACATCTGAACATTCTGAACATTTGCCAATTCATTCATTCAACAAGAATTTGACGAGCTCCTACTTGATACTGGGGATTTAAAGATGGATAAGGTTCCAACCCTCTGGGAGTTTAAATTCTAGAGGGGAAGACAGACCGTTAAACAAACTAGCCCATGGGACAAGTGTTCTAGCACAGGTATGAACAAAATACCACAGGATGATAGAAGGCCAACTGACTTGGTCCAAGAATAAGAAGATATCCCGGTGGAGTTTTGTTTTAGACCTTAGGTCTGAGTGATATCCAGGTAAAAATGTCTGTGATGCTGCATGTAAGAGGTCTGAATTAAACACATAAACTTGGAAGGCAACATTGCAGAACTGGTAACTGAAATGATGGTAGATGTTAGTATTTCCCCATGTATCCGTCAGGAATGCTTTCAGCTGCAGGTAGCAGAAAACCTAACTCATACCAGCTTAAAAATGACAATAGCAGGTTCAGTTCAGGACTGATTCTTTCACTGGCTTAACTACATCAAAGCTCCAGGGCAGCATGGCTGTGATTGATTCTGTTGGACTTCTCCCCAGGCTCACAGATGGATGCTGCCGCTTCAGGCACCATATCCTCAAATCTTGTTTAAAGGCATAAAGGGCAGCTTCTCACCACACATTTGTTCCCTGAAATCCCTCCCACCCAAACTCTGATTCACGCCCCATTGGCCAGGAGTATGTCCTATGTCCACCCTTAAACGAATCCCAGGCAAAGATAAATGATTTACCATGATTGCTTGGACCAATCATGATTCATCCCTCGTCACAGAGAAGGGGTCACCTTCCCTGAACAACGGCAACAAAAAAAAGAGAATGAGTATTCAATGGGCAACCAACAGCATCTGCCACTCTCCGAGGGAGCAAAGACAATAGCAGAAGAACTAAGACAGAGACCTGGGACCTTGTCAACATTTTCAGGACAGGGGAGGGAGACGAAGAAGAAAAGATCCGAAAAGTGGGAGGAAGGACTCCCAGAAGACAGGAAAGAGTTTCCAGAAGGAAGAAGTGGTCAACAGCTTCAAACATTCAGACAGGTGAAATAGATGAGGAAAATCCTGGTGAACATTAGTCTCTGTGAGTAGGAGGTCACTCTTGACCTTGGTCAGGGTTGCCAAGAACATGAAAACATATTGAAAAGGATGAGTGGGAGGCGAAGATGTGAAATGTACAGGAAAAGGGAGGGGAAATGAAATATGTAGCCAGAGGGAGAGGACTTGGAGGGAAAAGCTGTACTGAGCACAGAGCCTGCCAGAATCAGAAGCTATAGCTGGACCCAACTGAAGCTAAGCAGGAAGACTAACCAGCTTTCTCTACTGCATATTCATCAGGGAACCTTCTCTTCTCGCCAGCTTGAGAGAGGGCGATGAGACAGAGGAGCCCCTCCCACCCTGGCTCCATGATTAATTCTCATCTCCCCCAGGGCTTGGCATAAAAGAAGAACTAATCATGCTCTCTCACTTGTCTGGGCAATTATGGTCTCCCATCAGCTGGTACAAAATGAGGGGTTTGTGACACTTAGTGGCAGCCCTGCCCCCATCACATTTGAGCCTTAATCTCTTGAATTAGCCAAATCAAGGGAAGTTTGGAGATGCATTGTGACTCAAGTGGGGGGATAAATAACCCACTGGCCGGGCTGCACTCCAAGTCTCCCTGCCTTCCCGATGTTTAATTGGAGAAGGCTAAAATAACAAGACTGGCTCTACAGACGCCTTACAGGGAGACAAGAGGGTTGGGGCAGTGAGGTTACAGCAAGAATGGGCCCAACCTGGGTTCCTCCTGTGGGGCCATCCTAGAGCTTCCCCATCTGCTATTCACTTTGGACCCACGAGAGCAAAGGGATATCTCAGACTGGGGTCGGGGAGTCCATGCTGAGCGGATCCCCCCAAACTCAGGAAGGACCAATACGACGACTCTGCAATCCTAGAGTCCTATGTGTCCCTCTATCCTGGCACCAATCGCACAGCGGTGGAATCCTCCAGGGCTCCCTCTGTCCCACACTGCTTGCCACTTGAGGGCAAGGACCAGATTTGCGTTGTTCACACCGGTCTATGTCCACTGCCCAGGCCAGGACTGGCACAGAGCAGTACTCAAGGAGTGTTGGCCATGTGAACAAACAAACAGACAGACAAATGAATGAAATGAGAGAAAGCAGGGGGCAGAGGGCACATTCTGGCTGCAAACCTTTCCTCAAAGGGCATTTCTTAGGCTGGGGGCTCACGCCTGTAATCCTAGCACACTGGGAGGCTGAGGTATGGAGGATCCCTTGAGGTCAAGAGTTCGAGACCAGCTCTGAGCAAGAGTGAGACCCCATCTCTACTAAAAAAAATGTAGAAAAAATTAGCTGGATGTGGTGGCACGTGCCTGAGTCCCAGTTACTCGGGAGGCTGAGGCAGGAGGATCGCTTAAGCCCAGGAGTTGGAGGCTGCAATGAGCTAGGATGACACAACTGCACTCCAGCCAGGGCGACAGAGTGAGACCCTGTGTCAAAATATAAAATAAAATAAAATATATAATAAATAAATAATAAACCTTGACCATTGTGGAACGTTTGAAAAAAATACAGAAAACTATTAAAAAACAAAAAAGGCAGCAACCACCCATAACCTATCTCCCAGAGAAAACTACTATTAATGGTTTAGCATATTTCCTTCCATTAGTTTTTCTATGCATTTGTTACATGGTTCACAGTATGTTATATGTTGAATTTTGTATCCTTCTTTTACTGAAATGGAACAGCTTTGCTGGTTTTTATTATACTAAAAGCAGTCCATCCTAGGCCTACATACATACACCCAGAAAAAACCTAGGAAGGTCAGACAATGCCAAACTAACCAACAGATATATATGTGTGCCTGCCACATTTTAGGTGCCTGCGGTGTGAAGTCGAGCCAAGTCTTTCCCTCCAGGAGTTTACATTTCAGTCCAGGGAGAAACATAATAAATAGGTAAACAAGTAAGTTAATTTCGGATTGTGGTAGGGGCTTTCAAGACACAGGGTAATATGACAGAGAACAATGGGGGTGAGGACAGGTAGATGGGGTCCCAGGGAAGGCCTCTCGAAGGAGGTGACACTTGAGCTGAAACAGACTCAGACAATGCTCCAACAGCCAAAGACGACTTGCCAGATGCTGTTTCCACAGAGAGCCTGGTACCACCCAAAACGTGCCCAGGGCTCGGGCTAAGACAGGGGCTCATCTAACATTCAGCAAGAATTTGTTGAGCATCTACTGTTGCTGGCGCCAGAGATACAGTGAAGCACAAAGCTGAAGTAGTTCCTTTTCTCATGGCACCTAGTGCCTCATGGGGAGACAGATATTGAACGAATAAGCCCAGCAATATATTACATAAATACACATTTGTTAAGTGTCATGGGGTGAGCCGGGGTGGGAGGCGGGGAACCTACATTAAATTGGACAATCAGAAAAGGCCTCTCTGAGGAAGTGACATTTAACAAAGCGAGGAAGGATGAAAAGGAGCCTGGGGCAGACAGAAAAGCGTGTGCCTCATGGCAGAGCAGGAATGCACTGGGGGTGTTCGGGGAACAGTAGCGAGTCCTGTTTGGCTGGGTGACTGTGATTCAAGGGGAGGTGGGTTCTAAATGAAGTCGGCAGGTAGGCAGGAATAGGGAGAGCCCGACGGGCCAGAGCGAGGGGTTGAAGTTCATACTCAAGGTGATGGGAAGCTGGTGGAGAGGTTTAAGCACAAGAATACCAGGATCTGGTTTATATGTATTTAGTGGTTTTGGCTGCTGTGTGAAGAAGTAAATTATAGGGTGGTAAGAAGTGACGGCAACTTAGATCAGGGAGAGAAGTGAATGCTGCAGAAAGAAAGTTAGGACATGGAATTAATAGGATTTGGTGTCAAATTAGAGGTTCCTGGCTTGGGCACCTAAGTGGATAAAAGCGCCAATTAGAGTCGTAGAACCTGAGCTCCCTCCTGTCCTGGGATTGGGAGGGCACAAAGAAGACTGAACCCCCTTCAGGCTTGGAAAGCATAATGTCACCTTAGTAGCTAATAACTACCGGGGATGCCTCAATGTTCAGCTTTGATCTCGATATATGACCAAATTTGTTATTTTACCTCAGCTTCATCCTTGGTCTTTGGAAGATTAATTGCAAAATGTCTATTTCAATGTTTGGAACGTGTATGTGATGGGTAATCATGTGCCCATGTATTTGGCCACCATATTTTGCCAGCATAACAACATCAGTAATCCAAACAGGGCGTGTCGTTTCAATTTATTGATATATGTGGCCATTCCACTTCAATGTAGGGAAGCATTCCCAGAGTAATGTGGAGAGAAAACCTCCTTGTGTGCTCTGTGTTGGAACGATTGTCTCAAGATTTAAAATGCTGTAATAATGATGAAGGTGAAAGCTGGCAGTTCTATGTACAAAAACAACTTGAAACTTTTCAATGGTGATATAAAGAAATAGGTGGACAACTTTGAGAATATCAGGAGAGCGCGTTGTCTAGATTAGTGCTTTTCAAAGTTAGGTACTCTCAGAATCATCTGGAGAGCTGATTAAAATACAGATTCTGCATGAACATTGTCATTCAGTAGGTCTCTGGACTGACTCAAGAATTTGCCTTTCTAACAAGCTCCAAGGTGATGGTGAAGCTGCTGGTCTGGGGACCCACATTGAATGACACTGAGCTAGAAAATCTAGAGAAAGTATTACAGCCTTTTTGGGCCAGGAAGCATTTATGAAAATTTAAATGATAATACAGGTATAAGGCAAAATAATAGTTACTATGTCATAATTCTAGTCTTTGTAGAATTCTTTGGTGAACTAGCATTTAAACAAAATGATATATTTTTTTTAAAAACAGGGTCACCCAGGCTGGAGTGCAGTGACGAGATCACAGCTCACTGCATCCTCAAACTCCTGGGCTCAAGCCATCCTCCTGCCTCAGCCTCCCAAAGTGCTGGCATCACAGGCATGAGCCACCTTGCCCAGCCTGAGCTGCTATTTAATATCCTAAATGTGACATATAGTGACCACAGAAGCAATCCAGCCACTGAATGTGCTGAGAAATTATTATTTCTACATTATGACAAACTTTAGAAATCTGGCTACTAAATTTTTAAAACAATAAAATTGCAGCAGTAACTAAATCTTTAATAAAATGTAAGATTTATTCTTGACCCCAAGAGTTGCATTCTATGGTAATGATATTTGTCTTCAGCTTCAACCAAATATTGATTTAACATTCACCCAAAATGTCCATTTGGTGTGCCTCCAATCTATCAGTTATTGGGCACTGATTGCATGCCAGCTGTTCCACTGGGTATGAGCTCAGTTAATCCTCACAAGCCTTTGAGATTGGGCTTTCTTATCCCCAGTTTATAAACAAGGAAACTGAGGCTCACAGCGATCAGTCCAAGTTCCCCCAGCTTAGGTAAGTGGTAGAGTCAGAATTCACACCTAGGTCCAGCTGGTAGCTTAATCTACATCCTTAGCCTCTCAGTAGCATCTGTGCCACACTTTCCTCAAGGAGTCACTACCCAGCTACCTCCGGATCCACCATGGTGGCAGCTCAGGCTGTGGCAGCAATGAATGAAGCCTTCCTGAGGACCAGCAATGGCTTCCTGTCACCTGAAGGGAAAATGAAAGGAAATGTGCGTGATTGCTGAACCTGCGGTGAGAATTCTGCTCCATAATTACGAGGCAGCCAGAGTATGGGGAAGGGTTTCTGAATTCAGGTGAAGAGGCCTCTATTGAGTCCTGGCACTCGTGTGTGAGCCTGGGGCTCAGAGTCTTTGTACCTGGCAAGGCTTCCTCCCACTCGTTAGGATGGGGATGATTAAAAGCAGGCTGCCTGTGTCAGGGGGTTGTGGTGAGGATCACAGTGAGAAGAAGTGAGATTCTTAAGTTCTTTGGATACTCACACTGGGACAGGGAGAAGGTGGGGGAGTACAGCATTTTTATTTCTTCCTAAATTGGGGTTATTTTGACCATCCTGAGAACAAAAAAACAGTCAAAGCCAGAAGCAGTGGTGTGCTGGTGTGCGTCTGTAATTCCAGCCACTTGGGAGGCTGAGGCAGGAGGATCACTTGAGCCCAGGAGTTTGAGACCAGTCTGTGCACTGGGCAACATAACCACATGGAGACTCTGTCTCAAAAAAACCCAAAAAACAAAAAAACCAGTTGATATCCCCAGAGGAGAGTTCTCAAGGGCATTGGACCCAAATGGATCTGGGCAGGAGGGAGGACAGAAATAATGGCTCTCTCTGAAAAAAAAGAAAAGTCTTGCTTTGTAGTGTTTGCCAGGTTCCACCATGTAAATTCTCCCACCTTTGGCAGATTTTAAGTTACCAACATGATGTCAACCAGCTCACAAAATTCCTGAAAATTTAACAATCGGCTCTCACCATCCTAGAGGGTATGAGCTGGCTCCAGCACACCACTGCTTCTGCTTAGGGTGGCTGTAAGGTTTAAATGAAAATGTGCATCTACGTGCCTAGCCTGGGGGGGGGGGGCTGGGGAAGGCTACTGAGGAGCGGGTGGATTTGAGCAGCTCTGGCCCATGGGTGTCCTCCTCTCCCAGATAGCTATGGGGTAGACCCAGCTCAGCCCCTGGGAAGCTCCATTATGTCACCTAAATTACTATTATCCTCCTCCTACCCTGAAGCTGTCATTCCCAAGGGCCACAGGCTGTGAATAGAGACTCTGCTTTATCTCCTTTCACCCCTGAGGCTGAGCTTGTTGGCCACCTTTCTATTAGTTAATAGAGAAACCCGCTTTAAACCACTAAGCCTTGATCCTTTTGTGGGAAGACTCCATCAGCTGCTTCGTAGGACAGAGCTTGGTCAAACCAGCTGTGAGAAAAGGAGAAAGGAAGAGGAGAAAGGTACTGAAGTCACTAAAGTCCCTGTGCCAGCCTTTGCACCGGCTGCCACACAGTGTTAACCTCACTTAATTTTCATAGCATCCCCAGTTTCAGATCAAACCAAGAGGTGGAGAGTTTAATGTTCTAACATCACCAACTAGGTAAGTAGATGTGGAATTGACCCCAAGGCCCTTCTTTCTCCACACCCACGTCTAGAGGGCTGCTGGGGGAAGAAAAGAGACGGAGGAAGAGAGAGAGGGAAAAATGATTTCGCAACAGGTTTTGTCCCAACTTTTCAATGCACCGTAATATCTTTTAAGAGTGCTTCTGGCTAGGACGGAATAGTATACAGCAAGCCAGCATTTCCCATGGGAACAACTAGAAAAGCCAGGTAAATGGCAGCAATGGTATTTATAAAAGCATTATAGCTGCAGACGTTCTTGAGAGAGGCTAACATTCCAGGCAAGGGTTAACGTTTCGGAAATGAATGGAAACCCACAGCTCCTCTTCCCCTGGGAGCAGTTTCCAATTCTGGGCAGGACTAGAGATTGATAATCTGGGTTTGTCCTATATGGAGGGCATTACTGTGGGGCAGAGAAACCAGCAGAGCTTCTCACAGTCACATGGGGACTGGAAAAACAAAATGGGAGACTTGAAGGGTCTCAAATAGGCAGCCAGGGTCCCCTCATAACATATGCGGAAGTCCGAAGCTAGGCAGGGAGGAGAGCGAAAAGGGAGACCTTAACAAATCTCGGAAAAGAACAGTGGAAATTCTCACACTTCTCTTGATGTTGAGGACACAATCCGCCAGGCCCTCAACTGGCAGCTGAGGAGGGTTAGATCCTAGGAACAGATGTGGACTGAGGTGCACTGAGTCTCACCAAATCTGTAACACAGCCTCGAACCAGTGGAGTCCCTGATCAGATTAAGGAGATCAGCCACACTCTCTGTCTTGCAGAGGACAGTATAAATCATCTCCGGTGGAAAATAAACGTCTTATAGAGCCTCTACACTGCTTTTATATACATTCTACAGCATTTGATCGAAAATTACTAAGAATGTGAAGAGACAGGAATATATGACTGATAATCAAATAAAAATACCCAAGAAGTAGATCCACAGATGATATAGATATTGGAATTAGAAGACAAGGACTTTTAAATAATTATTATTTATATATTCAGAAAATAGGAGAAAAGATGGACAAAATCGATGAAAAATGGAAGATTTCAACAGAGACTTAGAATCTAAAAAAAATCAAATGGTTATTTGATAACAACAACAAAAAAACCCAAATGGTCATTGAAAAATAGAGTATCTGAAATTGAGAAATCAATGGATGAGTTTAACAGATTGGCTATAGCAGAAGACAGGATGAATGCACTGGAATATAGGTCAATATCTCTTTTGGGAAGGAACAAGGTAATTAGAGAAGAATATTCCTAAATACCTCCCTACCTACCTCTTTCCCCACCCCACACACACCCTCCTTGCCCTACAATTTAGGTGATTATTTTTTAGGAGTAATTGCAACAGTTATTGTTGCTGTTGTTATTTTATTTTGAAATAATTTTAGATTTACAAAAGTGTTATAAAGATAGTGGAAAGAGTCCCTGTAACACTTCACCCACTTCCTCCTAGGAGATGTATTTTTAAAATAAGTGTTGTATCCTTGGGCAAGTCAAATGATTCTGGGTTTTTATTTCCTCATATATAAAATTTAAGCCAGGGTGTGCCTCACACCTGTAATTCTAGCACTTTGGGAGGCTGAGGCAGGAGGATCACTTCAGGCCAGGAGTTCGAGACCAGCCTGAGCAACATAGGGAGACCCCACCTCTACAAAAAATAGAAAAATTAGCCAGACGTGGTGGCACACACCTGTAGCCCCAGCTACTCGGGAGGCTGAGGCAGGAGGATTGTTTGAGCCCAGGAGTTTGACGTTGCAGTAAGCTGTGATGATACCACTGTACTCTAGTTGGGGCAACAGATTGAGATCCTGTCTCAAAAAAAAAAAAGTAAAATTTAAAAATTGGACTATATTTTCTAAGATCCCTTTCAACTCTAACATTCCCTGAGCCTAAATCTAAGATGTGTTCCACTAGCCCCCAAGAGATGATAATTAATAGTTTGCATGTATTGAGCTATCACTATGTGTCCATTGCTTTGCATACATTATCTGTCATTTATTCCTCATAAAGCTGAACCTATAAGGTCAGTTCTATGATGATGTCCATTTTACAGATTAAAAAAACTATGCTGCACAGACATTCTATGACTTGCTGAAAGTCCTATAGTTTTCTATACTGCAGAAAAGGAAGTGGATTAACTCCATCAACCCAATTTCAATGAACAATTACCCGGAGAAGGTGAGGAGAGAGATCAAAGAAAGGACAGAAGAGGAAGTACTGGGGTAGTCACGGAATGGGAGAAAGGGCCCTTAACTTAGAGTAACAGCTTTATTTGAAGCTCCAGATCTGCCACGTGTTAGCTTTGTGACTTGAAGCAATTCACTCCAATGCTCCAAAACTCAGTCTCTGCATCCCCCAAATGGAGAAAATCATATAATAATAGCTAACACACACAGTGCATACTAGGTGCCTGGCATCATTCTAAGCCTCTTATTCATTCATTGCACAAATATTTACTGCAAACCTCTCTGTGTCAGGCAGTGTCCTAAGCTGCGAGACATGGCAAACAAAACAAAGGTCCCTCCTTTCTGATGCTTTCGGTCTAATTTGGGGAGACAGACAAGAAACAGGTAAAAACTATTCACCTTACAAAAACTGAACAGGGTTTTTTCTTATTATCCCCATTTTTTAAATGAGGAAACAGGCATAGAGAAGCTAAGGGATTTGTTCAAAGTTCCACAGCCCACAGACAACAGAGACGGATTCAAATGCAGACAGTTTGGTTCCAAAAGCCACACACTCAAACTCCAGGCTATTCTGCCTCTCTAGTAACTGCCTCCCAAGGTTCTTGTGAGCATCAAATGAGAGAAAGTCTATAAAAGCACTTTATAAACTATAAAGCTCTGTATACAAGTTGGAGCTGATGATGTGGCTGGCCAGGACTTGCTGAGACAGTAATTGTGAGGAAAGCCACCCCCGGCCTCCCACTCGCCACCAGGCCATGGGCCCTTCCCTCTGCTACCCTCCAGCTCTGGGGTCACCCAGGATGCTCCTGGTGTGAGTGTTGGGGGCAGGGAGAAATGCAAAACAATGAATTCAGCTCCCTTCTTGGTGGCTCAGATGCCTCTCAGACACAGCCTGGAAGACTAACTCACTCTGCAGCCACGTTTTTATTTTGAGTTCATCATCTTGTAGAGCAGAGAAGCCCCACAGGCAAGGTGGTGACTAAGGCTGGTGACTCACACACCCTGCCAGCCTCCTCTGTGCACCAGCATCCCTCGGTGAGGAGACTGGAGAATGTGTCCCTGCCTGCCTGCACTGGGACAAGGCTGGGGGCTGAGGAAGCTAGGACTTCCCTTCAGACAGAGCAGATGGCTGCTGTTTAATAAAAGCATGCTAGTCACACACAGGCCCTCACACACACACCCATGCACGAAATAGGCTCCTGTCTCGGAGAGGGCCTTGTCAGGCCTTAGAAAAGGGCACTTGATAGTTACTTGTTGACTGAATCAGTGGATGGATGGAAGAGTAAATAACAGCTCACATTTGCACAGCACTTTACAGTTTACAAAGCACTGTCACATACATCAGCTCATGTACTCCTCCCGACAGAATGGGGAGGTGGGTGTCACCACTATTCCAATTAGATAGATGACAAAACTACTGAGACTCAGAGAACTGATGTCCACTGTTTAAATTTTCATAGCTGATTGGGGCATTTACTGAATGAATGAATGATTTGATGAGCCAGGATCTGAAACCACATTGTATTCTCTGAATTCAATACTCTTTCTACCATGTATCATGCTACTCTCTTCATGAAGATTTAAACAGTTTCCTCTGAGAAATTGAAGTTGGAGGTAGTTGTGAGAACAAGACTGTGCAGAAATCTCTCCTAGAGGCCCAATGTCACCTTCTCAGCTGATGCATTTCCGTGGACAGAGTGATCTGCCCTCCCCTGAACCCTCCAAGGCCTTGCTCTCACAACCAGCCCAGCCCACCCTGGGCTACTTACATGCCTCATGCTCCTTAGACTGTGAGCCCCAGGGGGAGCACTGTGCCTTGTTCACCCTGTGTCCCCAGCATCTGGCATCATTCAGGTTCTGAATGAATGACTGAGGTATGTGGCAGATTCTCCTTTCCTATGTTCTCCAAAATAAGGAAACAGCAATAGCCTGACCCCCAAGATTCTGCCGAATAGTTGGGTATCAAGGGAATATACAAGGCCTGTTCTGAAAATCCATCATCTCTCTCTCTCTCTCTCTCTCTCAGCTTCCCAATGCTTAGGAGGAGGCCAAATATCCACAGGGAGATCCCATCCCCCAGAGAGCAAAAGGGGACAAGCGCATCCCAGCTGCTCTACCCCAGGCAGCCCCAAAGAGCTAAATTTTCTTTCTCTCTCAAAAGAACCCACAGAGCAATGCTTCCACCCACATCTTGGCTCTCCCACATCCACCCTTTTCTGCCTCCCTGCAGACAGCCCGCTGCTGCCACCCTCCCACCCAGCCCTCTGCTATCAGAGCTCTGAACACCCAAAAAGGAAAAACGATTTGTGCTGAGCGAAGACAGAGCCAGGGAGGAAGGGAAGGGCTGCTTGCTGCCAGCTGACGTTCTGCAGACTGAGCTGCCTGTGTCTGTGCCAAGGGTGTGGCCACCAGCAAATTCTGAGAGAGATGGGGGAAGGAGAGAGAGAAAAATGTACTGATTTCCACAGCACATCCTGAGTCCCATCTTAAACTGTCCTGAATTGGCTTCCCCATGAGGGAAAATGAAATCAAAAGACCATAGGTGATAGAGAACTACAGGCCATACATTCATTCAACAAACACTTACTGGGCACACTACATGCCAGGCAACACACTCAGCACAAGGAATGCAAATGTGAAAGACAGCATACCTGTCCTGGAAAATCTCACCTTTGAGTGGGAGAGACAGACAAGCAAGCAGGCGATTGTAATACAGTATGATCAGGAAGAAACAAGCACTGGACACAATAAGAGACCGGAGCAGGGGGACCTCACCCAGACTCAGGAGCAGAGGGGTGGTCAGAGAGTCTGCCTGGAGGAGATGACATCCAACACACTGAGTCGTGAAGAAGGAAGAGGAATTAGATCAGTGCAAATAGAAGGAAAGACATTCCTAGGCAGCAGGGATCGCCTGTGCAAAGGCATGAGGCCAGCAAGTACCAGGATTTGGTGCAGCAGAGTGAGGGGTGAAGAAGAGGGTGGTCAGGGCATAAAGGCTCTTGTCAGAGAAGCCAAGGAGTTTGGGTGCCATTTTAAAGACAGTTGGGTATTATCAAAAGGTTTCGGGGGAAGGTGTGACTGATCAGATTTGCATTTGGGAAAAATGAGTTCTGGTAACCAAGTGGGGAATGGATTCCAGGGTACAAGGTGGGAGGGTAAGAGACCACAAGGAAGCTAGGGGGGTAACCTAGTGAGAAATGGTGAGGACCTGAATTTAGGGCAGCTCCCATGGAAGGAAGAGGAACATGCAGATCTGTGAGGCATCTAGGAAGTGGAATTACTGGACATGGTGACCAGGAAGGGAGCGCAGAGAGGGAGAAGAGGATGATGCCCAGGTTCTGACTCGGGTGCTGAGTGGTTCAGGTGAGGGTGCTGGGAATAGAGATGGCGGATCTGGGCAGAGAAGCAAGTTTAGAGGGGAAACCGATGAGTTCATTGTGGGGTCTCCTGAGCTTAAGGCACCTGCAGACACCTAGCGGGAGAGAGTCAGCAGCAGGGTGGAGGTAAGGGGTGGGACGCAAGAGGAGGTCTGGGCTGGAGATAAACTCTTGGGAATCAGAGTGGCTGCCGTGGTTAAAACCATGGGTGTGGATGAGATCGCCCAGGAAAAATGTGCACATTGAGAATGTCTTTTCCTGCCCCAGGCGTGATGACCTGAGATAATATCAGTGAAAGTACTTGGCCTCATGTGTGGGTCAGAATGGATGCTCACTAAATTTTAGCTGAATGAATAGTAGGTCAAGAATCATGCCTGTAATCCTAGCACTCTGGGAGTCCAAAGCAGGAGGATCACTTGAGGCCAGGAGTTCAAGACCAGCCTGAGCAAGAGTGAGACCTCATCTCTACCAAAAAAGAAAAAAGAAAAATTAGCCAGGCATGGTGGTGCACATCTGTAGTCCCAGCTACTTGGGAGGCTGAGGTAGGAGGATCTCTTGAGCCCAGGAGTTTGAGGTTGCTGTGAGTTATGATGACACCACTGCACTCTAGCCTGGGTGACTGAGTGAGATTCTGTTTCAAAAAAAAAAAAAAAAAAAAAGAATCATGAATAATCATTTGGTCTAACGTTTTGCTTCCAAACACAGTCATCACCATTTCCCTCTTTCTTTCAAAATTTTCTATCCTATTATCTCCTGCTCCTGATAATTGGGAAGTCCTTCTAATGTGCATCCTGAATTCCTCCCGTCATGATTCCTAGCTTCCCAGTCCTCCAGCCCTGACTGCCTTGCTTGCTGTATTCACCAACTGCTTACCCTCTCTCCCTGCCTCCTACATGCTCCCATGTCTGATATTTTTAAACCGTTTTATTTTCAGACAGTCTTCGTCACTGCCGTCAGCTGCCTATTTGAGGTATTTTCATCAAATATTGCATTTGTGTAGTTAAACTATAACTTTCCGGTAGAGGAAAGCAATGGCATAAATAATCCCCAAATGACACATTTAAATGACTTCTAATTGGTTTGGGAAGTTGCTTTGGTCCTTGCATCTGAATGAAGGTGTGATATTCCAAGAATCAAATTCAAGGAAAATGGTCATAATGGGGGGAACTGGTGCAAGAGGAACTTGTCTCGAAACTTCCTAATTGTTTCATCCCAATGCCTTCAATACGGCACCCAGCCATCTATTTTTTTTCTCTGCCATCTATCCATCTTCCAATCCATCCACCCATCATCCAGATCCAGACACTGCAGCAGGTGCTGAGGGATACGAAAATAAATGGGACATGGAACCAAGACTCTTCTGGTCCAAATGGAGAGAAAGACCCAAGATTTAAAATAACTCTATCTGATAAGTGCCCTAAAAGAAGAATTAGAAGGGAGGACACAGCTCTTTCTAGAGGAACTAGGGAAGGCTTCATAAGAGAGGGTCTTAAAGAAAGAGAAAAATTTGAAGGTGGATAGTTTTACCTCTCACAGAGATGGAGAGCAGGGGAGCAGGGGAGCAGGATTTACCCTCCAATACAGGCCACTCCTGGGCATGGTAATCTGTCTATGAGACTTCAAACAACCACATGTCTGGGGGACTCAGTGTCTTCAACACTAGATCAAAGGGGTTGTGTCAGTGGTTTTCCAACTATGCTCCATTGAACCTACGGCAACCAACTGTCCCAGTTTGCCCAGGTTCCAGGTATTTCTTGGGATGCAGGACTTTCAGTGCTAAAACTGGGCAAACCAGGATGAGTTGGTTACACTAACTGAACCTGACAGATATCTTAGGGAGACCACTGAAGCAGGGAGTAGGGGAGGCAGGATTTAGGAAGGTGGCCAGTCCAGTGGGGCTTAGAGCCCCCAATTCCACTTTAAGTGGATCAGTTGTGACTTGTTTTACACATTGAGCTTCTCCATTTGATTTCATTTGGAGAAATATTCCCATTACTTTTTAAAAAAGAGTTTGAAAGCCATTAGACTAAATGTTCTCTGGTGTCCCTACAATCTTTTGAAATTAAAATCATGTCAGTGGGGGCTGGGCACGGTGGCTCACACCTGTAATCCTAGCACGCTGGGAGGCTGAGGCAGGAGGATTGCTTGAGGTCAGGAGTTCGAGACCAGCCTGAGCAAGAGTGAGACCCCATCACTACTAAAAATAGAAAAATTAGCCAGCAGAAGGATCGCTTGAGCCCAGGAGTTTGAGGTTGCAGTGAGCTATGATGACGCCACTGCGCTCTAGCCTGGGTGACAGAGTGAGACACTGTCTCAAAAAAAAAAAAAAGTAATAATGTCAGTGGGGAGCTGACTTTTCTGTCTTTTCCATTCATTCTGATTCCTATTTTTTCCTTTGCCTGGTAAGAGGGAGAGGGACTATAAGATAGAAATAAGTATTTTGGCTCAAAATTCTTCCTTCCTATAGGATTTTTAGAAGCTCTAAAACTAAATAAGAAAATACTAAACTAAATGAAACATGGTTGAGTTTTAAAATCCATAGCATGCAGACCAACCTGCAGGAAAGCATCCTTCGTTTTATACCTTTCTCCCTCTCCACTTCAGAACCACTTGTCCTGAAATTATGTCTCTGTAAATGGGGGGACCATTAACTGGCCTGAAGAACCCCCCCTTTGTTTCAAGGTGGGTCAGAGCGCTAAGAGGGGACTGCGACCAGGAGAAGGAGCTAGAAACAACATCCCAGCTCTCCTTCCCAACCCAGATGCCTCTGGCAGCTCTAATTGAGGCCTGTCACAGGGAGGGAAGCCAGCTGCAAATTGCATTCATCAAGGAATTACAGCAATTACAGCCCCAGCCCCAGCCTAATGGGGGTGACACACGGCCAGTCAGGCAGTCTCTTTTCCTGATTCAGAGATGTCAAGGTCATTTTCTCCAGTCCAGACCCCAGACTTTATCCTGGGCCCACACCCTGGCTTCCAAAAATAAATCAGAAAGGATGGGGGCTCCCTGGACCCTCAAGAAGTCCCCAGGGCACTCTCCTCAGCCATCAGTGAAGTTCACCCAGTGACTTAGGTCCAATCCCTGCTGCTATGCTTTAAGCTGAGTTTCCTCCAGATTTGGTCCTTGGGGAAATTGATTAGCTGGCACTTCAAGGACCTGCTGAGGACATTATCCTTGTTGGCATTGGGCCAGCTCAACACTTCCATCCCTCCTGCCCACCCTGAAAACACTGGGCCAAGGCTAGGGTGAGGTTCACATGAAACCTGTGGAGGTGTAGTGGAAGTGTCACTTCCCAGAAGGACAGGTATGTGGCCACCCACACCTGTCCACAGCTGCTTCCTCAGTCCCCTCCCTGGAGCCAGCACCTCTGGTTTCAATAATGTGAGGGGGTGTGTGTACCTATGAGACATACCACAGGATATCCACATGCTAGGGACAGAAAGATGGGAGGGCAAGACACTGGACCTTCTATACTTGATCTTGAGGGTAAAGGAGTAGCCAAATGCCCTCAGAGAATGTTCTTTTTCTCTCTCTTGCTTTTCCCCCCCAGGATTCTGGCACTTCTACATATAGGGCTGTGCCAGAAGAAAAGGAAAGTTCAGAGGTCAGTCAGTTCACTCCCCCAGAAACAATCATCTCTTCCTCTCTCCCAGCCCCTGTTTGAATTTGGGAGGGGCAAGGAAAGGAGGAGTCTTTTCTGATCTAAGTTTCTAAGGAAGCCAGCCCAGACGCACCCTTCCCCTTCCAGGGGATGTATCCTGTGATGTTTGAGTAGGAGTGGAGCCTTGAGAATGAATGTCTCCTCATCTGTCCTTTCTCCCCCCCAGGAGGTGGGGATGGATCTCCCAGTAAAGGCAAAGCACAAGAGAAGGGGTTAGGGTCAAATGTGCCCTGAGACACCAAAGCTTTCTGCCTTGGGGAGCAGCTGGGCTCAGCTGACCCATGGACAAGGGACGAGGTCAACAGGGACCACTCAGTAGCCCCAGCCTCCTGGAGGCTCTCAAAGAAACTCAGGGCTTCATCCTGATAAACCTCAAGAGAGACAAGGCAGGATCAGAGTAGGGACCAAGGACAGGGGTGTCGGGGGAGAAAAGAGAAAACACAGATGGAGAGAGAAACAAGGCGGGACAAGGACAGATGAGGGTTGAGGCCAGGCCGAGAGTGAGGGTAGAAAGAGCACTGGATTGCCAAACGTGGATAGTGATCAGGGCCGTGCTTGCCCGGGTCAGCTCGGTCTTCTCTTCCCGGGCTACACCCCGAGAGGATGCCCCTCATGCTCCACCCAGATCCCCTAGACTGGCTGTGAGTGTTGACTGCCAGTAGCTTCCCTTCTCTGGACTTGTCCTTGGTCTAGAGGCACCCAGAGCAACCAGCAGCCAATTAGCTGACTGATGAGGTCATAAAAAACAGCCTCCCTGCCCCGGGTAGGATCCTTTCTGTGATGTGATTCTCCACCCAGAGCTTCCGCAGAATCAAGCCAAAACCAGACTCCAGCTGTGAAGCACGTCCTTGCTTAGCTCTTCCCTGCCCCATCCTGCTTCCCCCCCTCTTCTTCTGAGAGTTTGCCCCTCAATAAACCACGTGCCCCCAAATCCCTCTCAGTCTCTGTGTCAAAGAAACTGGATCGAAGACACTTCTTTGTGTACAAACTGTACCTAGGATGGTGTGTCAGCCCCATTAGGCCTTCAGCACACAATAATGCTAAATACTATTCATATTATATGTGGTTGATTGAAAGAAGGAGTGATTGATTGAATTAATACTCTGGAAGTGAGATGAGGGGGGGTGGGCAAATTTATTGTAGGACTGCCCTACCCCCCCCCCACGTGTTAACCTGATTCCCATGCCTTGTCCCAGTACATCCTGTCTGCATATAAGCCACCTGATTGTGTATTTGCAAAGTCAGGGGCAGATAATCCAATCTGGGGATTATCCAGCCCCCCAGCTGGCATGTCCCTCCTCCATCTCACCTCCCTTAGTCCTCCCTCTGCTCCAGCACCTTCCCAGGCAGCAGGGGGGAGCAAGATGATGAAATCTCAGTGTGTCAACACTGTTGTTGCTGCTTCAGCAGACTGATGAAAGATCAGAAGCTATTGGGTAAAATCACGTTAGGAATTTTCTGTGGATTCCAGGTATCTGGGTTTATCATCAAGTAGACAGCTAAGAGCTGTTCGTAGAGTAAAAACACCCTGAACGGGGCTAGGAAAATCACCTGCTAAGTAACCAGGTTTGGATCCTTGAGAATTATAGTTTGGGAGGATAATGTCTTAAAATGATTCAAGATATGCAGAGTCTTCTCCTATTCTGAAAGCTTTCCAGGAAGGGGAGTATGCAAATCTTTCAGGTTTTTCTGTGGTCCCCATCAAGAAGGCCTTTCTGCAATCTACCCTCCTTCCAGACCTCTGAAGTTTTGGTCTGTTTCTCTTCTTTCTTCATTTCAGATGAAAGGTAGAAAAATGAGTCTTTCACTCTTTTCCCCATAATGCTCCTTCCCCCACATATCTGGACCTGAACTAGCAATAGAAATAGAATGTGAACCTGGCAACATTAGCAGTGGATGATAAGAAAAAAAGAAAAAGAAATAGAATGTGAACCACATATGTGTAAATAATTTTAATATTTCTGGTAGCCACATTTTTTTAAAGGTTAAAAAGAAACAGGTCAGGCAGGGCACGGTGGCTCATGCCTGTAGTCCTAGCACTCTGGGAGGCCCAGGTGGGAGGATCGCTAGAGCCCAGGAGGTCGAGATCTCGTCTCTACAAAAAATAGAAAAATTAACCAGGTGCGGTGGCACATGCCCGTAGTCCCAGCTCACTACAGGAGGGTCACTTGAGCCCAGGAGTTTGAGGCTGCAGTGAGCTACGATGACGCCACTGCACTCTACCCAGGGCAACAGAGCAAGACCCTGTCTCAAAAAAAAAGAAAGAAAGAAAAAGGAAAAAAAGAAACAGGTGAAACTAATTGAAAGTATTTTATTTACCTCAATATACCAAAAAAGTATCATTTCAACCATATGTATAATCAATATGAAAAATGTATCAAAGAGATATTTTACGTTCTTTTTTCATACTACATCTCTGAAATCTGTGATGTATTTTACACTTGCAGCATATCTCAGTTCCAACCAGCCACACTTCCTGTGCTCGGTCCCTACGCGTGGCTCATGGCTGCCATATTGGGCAACACAGGTCTACACCTTGGGAATGCTTTCCCTGACACTGCCCTACACCCTGCTCCTCTGGGGTAGGAGGCAGTGCATGGGAATCTAGATACAGCTTGACTATCCTCAGGTGACAGTAGGAGGAGCTGGGGGAGGGGAGAGGTGAACAAACTCTGGGAGTGTCCCAGGCCAGGTAATTACAGGGAAGGGAGGAACGAAACCGTGCTTATTAAACTTCAGACTCGGGCCTTTCTTCCTGAGCTGTAGGTAGGACAAGAAAGTGTGTCCAAGCCCACCAATGCTCCAAGTCCTTCATTAATCAGAATACTTAATTCTGGTTCCAAGTCATCTTCTTTTTTTTTTTTCTTTTTTTGAGACAGAGTCTCACTCTGTCACCGTGGGTAGAGTGCGGTGGCGTCGTCATAGCTCACTGCAACCTCGAACTCCTGGGCTCAAGCGATCCTCCTGCCTCAGCCTCCTGAGTAGCTGGGACTACAGGCTCACCAGGCGCTCACCACCACGCCTGGCTAATTTTTCTATTTTTTGTAGAGACGGGGTCTCGCTCTTGCTCATGCTTGTCTGGAACTCCTGACCTCAAGCTATCCTCCCGCCTTGGCCTCCCAGAGTGCTAGGATTATAGGCATGAGCCATCACACCTGGTCCCAAGTCATCTTCTTTTCCTCACCTCCTCCAGGAAGCCTTCCTAGATAAACTCTCCAACCTTACTTGATAGCCCCTTTCTTTTTTTTTAAATTCTTTAGAACCTGTGAGGATAGCTCTCTTTCTTGAATGCTGTCAGCATTTATAAGCTAACAGCACTTCTTCACTGAGGTGACACCTCCAACCTCCAACTTTTGAGTTGACACCCAGTGTTCCGCAGATACCGGGTGCCTGGAGATACAGGGATGAGCAAAATGGATAAGGGCCATCCTCATAGAATGGATAACTGGCAAGGAAGGCAGACGGTAAACAAACTTAAAGCAAAACAAACAAGGTGATTTCAGAGAGTCAGAAGCATAGAAAGTGAACCAGAAAAGATCAGATATTGTCTACTCAACCCCCTCACTTTACAGATGAGTAAACTGAGGCCAGGAGACTAGGAATGGCTTGGTTAAGCTCACAGAAGTTGGTGGCAGAGCCAAGTCTTACCCTTATGCGGCCTTGTGGGTTACTTTTTGGGATGCTGCCTGGTCTGACTGATAGCTCCATTCCTCCCCCACCAGGCTGGGAGAGTTCCAGAGAGTGAGTAAGCAATTCTGCCTTCTCTCTCCCTAAGGATAAAGGAGGCATCTGGAATGAAAAGCAATGGGTAATCTCATAAAAACAAACACAGTCAAAAGCACAAAACCTCACTTTCAACAAGCTTTTGAAACCCTGCTGTCCCTCTACCCTCCTCCAAGGAAATTTTCACAAGATTTAATAGGAGGCGGTGGGGGATGCTAAAAAGATAAGCCTTCCTGCTTCCCCACCTCCTCCCACTGCACTCCACTCTGCAGAGGAGGGGCAAATGCCCAGGATTAGCCCTGGAGCCTGACGTCTGTGGCAAGCTGGGTGCTAGGGAGTCCTCGCCATCTGCCCACCTCTGCTACCAGCCAGGAAGCCCCGGGTTGTGCTCAGTCCCCAGGCCCAGAAAATGAGCCCAAGCTCGCTCCCCATCCCTGCAAATCTTCTGCTAAGTTACTGGTGATTTTATTTCTTGCCTCCCCAAAAGCAAAGACACTGTAATGTCTACCCCACCACATACACACATCTCAGCTTGAAGAGGCCTTGAAATCTGGGGATGGAGCATGAGGAGGCAGGATTAAATCCCCCCCCCAAACCTTCCCTACACAAACACATAAATTTTAGCAGTATCTGCAAAAATTTTAAATACATATACTCTTTGACACAACAATGACACTTCTAGGAATTTGTCTTATAGGAAATCTTCCCCAAGTGTACAAAGCCATATGTACAAGAAGGGTCATGGCTGTGGATTCAATAGAGGATTTAATTAATAAATGATGTATATTCATACAATGGAATCTCATGTGATCATCAAAAAGAATGAGAAAAATCCATATGTCCTGGCATTGAATAATGTCCAAGATATAAATGAGAAAAGCCAAACTGTACAACAAATATGTCTTACATAATCCCATGTGTGTTATGTAGACATACCTTTTTTGTACATGCAGAGAAAAAATGTCTGGAAGAATACATAAAAACCTGCTCACAATGGTTAGCTCTGAAGTTGAGATTATGGGGTTTCTCTATTTTCTGAGTTTAGATTTCTTTCACAATAAAGATGTATTACTTTTGTAATGAGGTGGGGACAGTAAAAAAATTTTTTAAAAAAACGAATAATGAATATGGAATATGCTCTTCCAGCTCACCCAGGGGAGGAGGTCCCATGACATCTACCCACAAACTGCCCAGCAGATGGCCTTGGAAATGAAATGTGGCCACAAACTGCCCCCATTCTAGCCAATTGTTGGCTTGGGCCTCCCTTGCTGCCTTTGCCCCCTTCCCTCCCACTGCCCACTGGCCCCCATTCAAACAGGCTTGTGTCAGAGAACAGGCCGTCCTGTTTGCTCCTACCACTTGGGTGGAACTCGGTGCTTCCCAGGCCCCGATGGAGGTGTCCATCTCACTTGGAATGACATGTGGTCAGTATGAAAGGGGGGTGGGGACTTCTGGCCAGATTTGAGGCCAGAGCTCTGCTGGTCTTCGGAGATAAAGTTTCCACTCCCCAGGAAGGGGAGTGGGGGAGCAGGAAAGCTGGTCCTTAATCTAATCAAGGACAGGGAAGAGGGAGGGAGAGAGAAGTCAGAGCTCTAAGATGCTGGACTGTCTTCTGCCTCCTATTGCCTGCCCTGGGAGTGCAAAGAGCCAGCCTGGGAGGAAGGATCTGGACGCACCACTAAGTAGCTGTGTGTTCTTACGCAAGTCACTCCCCCTCCGGGCCTTAAGGACTTCTTTCCTTCCTCTTTCTTTTATCTCTTCCTTGAGCCCACGCAGTAGAGGGAGGACTGGAGAAGCCATGGGAAAGTAGGGGACCACTTTGCCATCTTTGCCCTCATGAGGAGGGACTCCAGGAAGGGAAGGCTCCCATCTGGATTTTATATTCCAACCTGTGCAAGCAGAGGGGGTGTCTGGAGGGGAAAGGGCGGTTCAGAAGGGAGCCCCAACTCTGGGCCTACAGTGTTCCTTCTCTTCACTTCACATCCTGCCCCCAGGGAACCTCTACTCAGCACCCATGTCAGGGTCTCAAAGAAGTTCTGCTTACTAGAGGAGCTGGGACAAGGGAACTTCAACTTGGCCCTCAACCTTGCTCCCATCCCCATTCCTTGCCCTTGGCCCTGAGTCCAAAATGCAGAATCCCTGGACAGGACTGGAGAGTGGGAGGCCCTGTCTCCCTCTCAATGCCCTGCAGGAAGGAAGGTGACCCCCTCCCTTCCAGCCTCCAGTCCCTGTGATGGGCCAAGGCAGGAGGATTATTCCAGAGCTCCCAACCCCCACCCATCTGCAATTGGCAGCTTTCCATTCAGAATTCCCCAGTGCCCCCTCTCCCCACTGCCCCTACAGAGCACTGGCTTCCCATCTCTCTCTCTCTCTCTCTGCTACCAGTTCCCCCTTTCCTCCATGGCCACCATCTGCAGAGTTAGGCCAGAGGGATTGGGGAAAAGCCTGGGACAGTCTCATGCCTCCTGTGGACCACAATCCCTGGCTGCCCCAGGGGCTGGGGCATGGGGGAGCAGAACATGCCAGTTCTAACCAGACAGGGAGGCACAGTGCTTGGCAGAGCCAGAACCAGGAGCTGGCACTTTGGAGGCCACTCTGCTAGGGGTGGGGGAGCACCTCTGTACACCTTTCCCACAAA
Source organism: Daubentonia madagascariensis (assembly GCA_023783475.1). Lineage (NCBI taxonomy): Eukaryota > Metazoa > Chordata > Mammalia > Primates > Daubentoniidae > Daubentonia > Daubentonia madagascariensis. The sequence goes on from JAKFHU010000487.1 coordinate 19,588,731, forward strand.
TCCAGAGACCTCAGTACTTCAGGTGACCAGAAATGGAGAAAACATGTCCTTGGAGATGTTGAGACAAAACAGCAGAATTGGAGTGGGATGGGGTAGGGTGGGGAGAAAAGATCTCCCAGTAGGACAGAGGGTCTTTCTGGCCAGGTCCTTCCCAGCCTAGACTGGGGCCTTGACCTGTTCCTGGGCTACAGAAGGACTCTGCCCCAGAAGACTGGGAGAGTTGAGTCACAGGTATATGTAGGGGCGGCCAGGTAGCGCACGTCCCCAGCAGAACCAGCCCAGCAGCTCTGTGGAGCAGGCCCCAGTACTGACGCACATGTGGGCACCCATCCAGATCAATGCACACCCACCCCCATCTTGCCAGCCACAGGGACAGGTGGAGGGGAGAGCAAATCTGAACTTCTAGAGGCCCTGGGTAGGAAGAAGCAAGTTCCTTAGGAAGCCCCCCCAGAAGGGGGGTTGCCAGTACCTCCTCTCCCTCCCAGGTCCTTTTATCTGATTCCAGAGGGGACTCTGAGCCTCCTTTGGGGATTCTGTTTGCATAAAGGGTGGGGGTGGGACTGGAGGGCAAGGGGACTGGAAAGAATTGTGCTTGGTTTTTTACTCACTATTCGCACAGAGAAAGATTAGGAGGATCTAATCTTTTGGCGTTATCAGACACAGCTGGCCCTGATGCTGGTGAGGAAAGAGCACCCCCGAAAGTTTGAGCAGGAGCACTCAGGCCCTTGCAATGTTAGCATTTTATTCTTATAATCGCTGCTAACATTGGGGGCCTGTGTCTTCCCCCTCCTGTCTCAGAGGCTGGATGTCCAGCAGTCTTCACTGCCACCAAGCACAAACAGCTACTACTACTGCCCCTCTCGTGAGAGTAGCTATCATTCCCAGAGCTGTAAGACCTAGGCTTAGTCACCAGGGCCAGGCTGGCTCAATCCAGCCTGGGCCTTCCAGCACCAGCGGCTGTTTCACTGCCAGAGCTGCAGTCAGCAAGATTGAACACACCAAGATGGCTTAAGGCCAAGGAGGAATTACTTTCCATTCTCACCACATCCTCAGAGGGGGAAAAAAAAATCAGACCAACCGGAGTACCGGGGAAATGGGAAGGATGGGGACAGAATGGCTCTTTGCTGACTTACCAACATAGACCTAGGAGGTGTCTCCAGAGTCAAGGACCCAGAAGTAGCTCAGACCAGCAAAATTTGAAGTTAAATCTGCAAGGAGCAGCTGGTATCAGATGCTAGTAAGAATCAAAGGATGAGGGGAGGGGAGGAAAGTCGGAGAAAGGAGAAGTGACCCCCCCAAAAAACTATAGAGGATCAGGCAATAGCTTGAGGGGTTTTCAACTCCCCCCCTCATTATTTCCACTAACCATTCCATAAACACACAATCTAATTTTTATGAGTGCTTGCTTTGCAGATTCAGCCTCAAGATAAGTCTCTTCCCCACACCCCATATAGAAATCCTGGACTATCCCTGGGGCAAGATAAGGAGAAAGGAAAATGCCAAACCAAGGTAAGAGCTACAGTCATCAGTCTTTAATAACTTACAGGCAAATGCTAAAAAACAGTTAATAATAATAATAATAATAATACAGAGGACACACACGACTTATAAAAACGGTCATGGATCTACAAATGTAGGGAGGGGTTCTTGGCACTTTCACACAGACACAAAAATAAAAACTATTGTGACTGACATCCCTAGAAAAGTGGCCTGGGGAGACTCCCAGGTGGGGGAAGGGAGATAGTTCTCATTCATCCCAAATGCATTCTCCAAGCCACTTTCCATCCCCCCAAAACACATCCAATTAAAAAGCCGGGAGAAGAAATATGAGAAACAGGGTCGAGGTAGAGTCACAGTTTACATTTAAGCCCCCACAGTCCTGCAGCCCTCCCTTCTCCAGAGGGGAGGATGAGGGAGAGATTTGCAAAGACATCCCATCTCCCATCCCGCTCCCCAGGTGGCACCAAAACAGGACCCCCCCCAATTCTCCTCCATCCTTCATTGAAGTGGACAGGTCCTGCACGCCAGGCTGACTGAGGTCACAGGCCCCACCCGGCTGTGCAAGTGTGCAGACCTCTACTAGGTGGAGAGGGGACATCCTCGGGTCACCGTCTCTTCTTGCCTGCCCGGGCTGCCTTCTTCCTCTTGATGATCATCTCGTATAGGCGCTCCAGGCCTGGCTGCAGACCCAGCCCGTCCACAGCGCTGCAGCCCTGCACATGGGTGAGTGTGGCAGCTGCCAACTCTCGGACTGCCAGCCTCTTCTCCACCTCAGCTGCACTCAGGGCCCCGGGCTGGTCCTGCTTGTTGGCCAGCACCAGCACGGGCACACCCTGGTTGTCCGAAGCCCGGCTGATTCGGTGTAGCTCTACCTTGGCCTCCTCCAGCCGCTCAGCTTCAGCAGCATCCACCACAAACACCAGTCCATCTGTCCGGCGGGTGTAGGAGCGCCACAGTGGCCGCAGCTTCTCCTGCCCTCCGACATCCCACACTTGGAAGGTGATGCCACGGGACCCCCCCAAGGGCACCCGGATCTTCTCGGTGTTGAACCCTTTGGTGGGGACACTCTGGACAAACTCCTTGAACTTGAGGCGGTAAAGGAGGGAGGTCTTTCCAGCGGAGTCCAGCCCAATGACCACGACGTGCAGGGCCTGGAAGTGGGGCAAGAAGGAGGAGGCGGTGGGCGCCATCTCAGTCAAGTGGTTCCCCATGGCAAGTCTCGGGGCTCCTAGTAGAGGCAGGAAGGAGGCCTTGAAATTGCAGGTCCCGAGAGCACAGCTGTGCTATCTGAACAGGGAAAGGTCATGGGAGAAAAAGAAGACGTTGAATAGTAAACACAAAATTTGCAATTTCTTTATCCTTTCCTAAATCAGCCGCCCTCCTTTTTAAAATTCCGTTTTTTAAGTAGCTGTAACAGAGGTGCTCCCCGCTCCCCGGGGGTCCTGAGGGGCGTGATGAGACATAGAGAAACCCCCAGGTCCCGGGACACTCAGGTCAGGGGTGAGGGTTCCATCCGTGGAAGGTCGGCTTCCAGAGCCTCTTCTCCGAGCTTGTGGCGCGGAAGCAGACGCAGCGACCTTCATTCCCCAGGCGAGAACCCTCGCGGAAAGGGGGAAGTCGGGCAGCGCCCCCAAACTTAAAAGCTAGGTGCAGACGCTGAGACCGGAGATTGAGTCCTGCTCCCACCGGCCGTCCACGTCTCTAAGCCGTTGACAAGCCCCTCCTTACACCGCGACCCCCTCCCCACCGCTCCGCGACACTCCCTTGCCCTCCTTCCTCTGATCGGCGACACCAGCTTCCCAGGCCCTGCACCGGGGCCGCCTGAAGAGCCCCTTTACCTTTCGCCAGCCGCGCTCTCCCGGTGCCTTTCCCGGCCAGCCACGCGAGCCACCCCGCCGGCGCCCAACGTGCCACCACCACCGCCTCTGCGCAGCGGGCCCGGGGCTCGGCCATAAAACCCGCGCGTGACGTCACGAAGCGCGGGCCAAACAGAGGCCCCGCAGGGGCGGGGCGGGGCGTGGAGATGCGCGAGCTGCAGCCCCGGCCGCAAGGTGATGCGCTTTTGCTCAATGAGCGGCCGCTTTATTTGGTCTTTTCTACCGGTAGCGTTCTAATATTTGGAATTAAGCCCGGGATTAATCAGGAATGCAAGGTAGGAGGGGCAAAAGGAACCCGCGTGGCAGCGTTTGACTCGGAAGGAGAGGTATGAATACATTAATACTCGCAAGACCACCGCATCCCCCTCCCCCAGGCAGAGGTACTGCCCCACATGAACATTCCCTCCGCCAAAGGGGCTGCTCAGAGATGGTGACAAGTCTTTCTCCTTTATGTTTCCTAATTTAATTCAATTTTCAAACCAGTGTGAACCTGGGATCCCATAAAACAGCTGCTTCACAGTGCTAAGCCCATTACCCCTACTGGTTCTCACCACAGCCTGTGAGGGACTGTTGTTGTCTGTGTTTTACAGGTAAAGAGAGCTCGGAAGGGTTAAATGACTAGTCTGTGGTCACACATGGCTGGCAGGTGGCTTAACAAGGATCTGTCTGAATCCATTGCCTGGGCCCCTCACCGCTTAGCTACCCATCCTCTTCATCAGGGAAACTGTAGGGCTACCCATCCCCAACAGGAAGCTCTCCATTGCTGGTCAGAGTTCGGGCCAGCAGCACCTCCACAAGGCCCCCCTTGTTAAAGTAGATTGACAAAGACAGAATTCTTTGTCACTGGACAGTGTGTTTATTGACCTCATTCATACTGTGTGCTCTGCATGAGCCAGAGAGACTATGGAGATATAAAGGATGTCTAGGCCACGGGGCCTGGCCTCAGAGGGCTTACACTCAAGAGACAAGACTGAGCACTGACAGAAAACATGGTGGCAGAATGGAACAGCACATGTATTGGGCCTTTGTAAATTGTGAGCTAAGCACTTGTAGGACTTCAGAGAAAGGAGAGAAAGTGTCAGCTGGAAGCTTCTGGAAAGGTTTCTAAAAGTTAATTAGCCCTGTGTAGGACTGGTTAGGAGGAACACAGGACTGGGCAGCATCTCCCCAGTCACTGCAGCCTGCTACAGCCTGGGCAGCCCTGAAGGGGAGGAGATGTCACAAAGGGGCAGTGTGACCAAAAGGACAACAGTGATTACCTGCAGGGAGGGAGGTAGAATCAGAGGGCAGAATCAAAGGAGAATGGAATTGTAACTCTAGTATTTCTATTTTTGCCCAGCAGCTGGATTCTTTTATTTATTATGTTATCCAATATTAACCTTTTTAAAGGCTATATGTGAGAAGGACAGGAAAAAGGGGAGGGGAAGTCATTGCCAGACAGCAGGGCCCAGCCCTTTCCTGCCCACCAGCTTCAATCAAGTGCTGATAAATAAGCTTACCATCTGTTTGGCACCAGCATGCCTTGCCACCACCTTCTTTCCCTCCCGGCTACAAAACCAGCCACCTGGTTTCCCCAGCATTGCAGGGAGCCTCCCGATTCCCTGAGTACCTTACGAAATTAGTCTAAGATCAAGACCTTAGGAAATTAGTTTGTTACACCCCAAGTTGGGGGGGTGGTGACAGATTGCAGCAGCAGCTAAGGCATGGAAGTGGAGCTCAGCATGATGAAGTTAGAAAGGGGAAGACGGAGTAGACCCAGGGATTGGGAAACACTACCCCTGTTGAATGGCCACTGCATGCCAGGCTCTGGTCTAGGAACTTTGCATACTTCTCCTTTTTTAATACACAACTCAAGCCCATGAAGTAAGGATGGTTAGTCTAAAAAGAAGAAACTGAAGCACAGAAAGATTAGGTAATTTGTCTAGGGTCACCCAGCTAGAAATTGGCCAAACCTGACTTTGAACAAATGTCACAATGGCTGTGAAACTGAAAAGACACAGAAACTAAAAACACACAGATTGTCTTATTTCTTCCACAATCTTTGAAGCTCCTTTAACATTTCTCCTATAATATCTCTTGGGATTCACACCCAAGATAGAAATTGTCACTTATCTGATAAAGGAAATGAAACCAACAATTCCACCCTACACTTCATCTTTCATGTTTGCCAGGGAAGGTGTTGATGAACAAATGGGAAGGAGGAGGTGGGGCAGGAGAGGGGTTAAAAAAAAGGGGGGGGGGCCCAGCTTGTCCAGGTAGCACCAGGCTATGGGCCCTGCATAGAACATTAGAATGTGTGTACATTGAACAATCATATATGGAATGCCTGCTAGGTGCTAGACACCACTGTAGGTTCTGGGGACACAGCCCTGAGTGAAATGGATACCTGCCCTCATGGACTATACATTATCATAGGGAGTGGGGCAAGACAGGCAATGAATAAAGAAGATAATTTCAGATGGCGATACATGCCATGAAGGAACATACAACAGGGAGATGTGCTGGAGAGTGACTGGGGGCTAGAACTACTTTAGATTGGGGGATGAGTGCTCAGGAGGACTTCTCAAAGAGGTGACACTAGAGCCAAGGTTTAAGTGACAAGGAGTCAAGCAAGCAGTCCAGAGGGACAGACTAGCTGCGAGCTACCTCCTTCCTCCTGTTGGCTCCCCCAGCACCTGGATCAGATTCCAGATGCTGTGTCATCCTTCTTCCTCAGAGCTGTCTGCCCCACTCGACTAAACCATCAGGGCAGGAGCTGGTTCTTCTCATCTGTAGCTCCACAGTGCCCAGCACCATGCCTGGCACACCATAGGAAGTCAGGAAGTCTTGCAGGAATTAATGAATGCATGATGGAATGATTAAATATACTCAGGGGGTTCCAAACCTCCACTCTTAGCCTGGGAGTTTCCCAGTATGGGGTCCTTGGGCCCTTGGGGGTTCTGTTGATACTGGGTTGGCCAAGAATGCCTATGAAACCTGCACTTCTAGGCAGGGTCTGAGTAGTATAGACCTCTCAGGCCTTTATTTAGGAGGAGGAACTTCTTGGAGGAGAAAAATAGGGGCCAGGGATAGGGATGACACTGGAGGGGATGCCCCACTCAAGGCCTGACATGCTGAAACACTGGGCTGAGGGTCAGTGTGTGAGGCCTGTCCCTCCCTAGTTGACTGGCTTGGAAAAGTCACTTCCCCCCTGGGAGCTTCAGTTTCCTCAGCATGTTCTAGGGGGTTTAGATGATTCCAGATCCTTTCTCCCCATAACAGTCCGTCCTCTGGAGTAAGGGAGGGTAGGGGGATGGATGGAGCTCACCTAGGAAGTGGCTGAGGACATCCTTGTCTCTGTAGCATCTTAACCAAGTACATGTCTGAGTGAACAAACAAGGGAAGGAGAGTAGGAGTAGGGGAGGGGTGCCAAGGAGCAGTTATCAGCCTGGGAATCCCAATGACCCATTTTTCAAATCGCAGTTCTGTGTTCTTATGAATAAACTGGATAAAACACAACCTATCTGTAAGAATGAGTTTTGGGGGAAAATATGTGTGAAAGGGCCGCATAGGTACGCTTCTCCCCAACCAGGAGCAACTCAAGCAACCATTCCAAAACCAAGTCCCAGGGCGGAGCCAAGGGCTGGAAATAAGCAGAGGCTTCCCTCTGGTGGCTGCCTTTGTCATTACCTGATTTCCGAAGAAAAGTGAATGATTCCTGGAGTGAAGTTATTCAGGTTCCTTTTGCCTCCTTCTAAAGTCTTCCTTTCAGACAGGGTCTTTCCTGCACTTGGAGGGTGGAAATGGAAAATACACACTCTTCAAGTGTATTTTCCTGCGGGCTCGCTCTCAAGACCACCCAAAACCAGCTGCATCCCCCCACTGCATCCTTTCAGGATGTACCACCTGTGGAAAAAAACATCTGTGAACCATGACAAGATGATTGTTCTCATCCCTCCCATAAGCTGGAGCCCACTCTGAGGTCTGGCACAGCTCAGAGCTCCAGGGTGACTAAGTGTCCCAGTTTGCCTGGGACTTTGCCAGTTTTAGCCCCTTAAGTCCCACCTTTTAGGAAACCCCTAATCCCCTAGTAAACTGGGATAGTTGGTCACCCTACTTGGAGCTCAGACCCCCTACTTGGCCTGAGTCCCCCTGGATGAATCTACTCCTCACCCTCATCTCTGTGCCTCCTCTCAAGACAGGCCCTGTGGTTTCCTTGATGCTGTGGCTCCAAACTGACCTCTGTTTCCTGGAGCATTACCTCCCTCCTGCACATCCTCCACTTGACATGACCTCCTAGAGGACAGAGACCAAGTCACAGTCACCTCTGTGACCCAGGTTCTACCCACTGTAAGGCACATAATGGGTGTTCAAAGATGTTTGAATTGAACTATTAAAGGAAAGAATGAAGACATTTATAAACAAGTAAATAGGTAGAATCAAAGAATCAAGAATAGGCTATACTTGGAGTCTTTTGTTTTTTTACTATTATAACAGATCTTTGAATGACTAATTACTTTTAACATTAAGATTGTTTTGGAGAACATCTTTTCTCTCTGAACATTTAATTAAATGTCCAATGTATTAAATAATTTATGAAGAGAAAAAAGTTCTGTGTTCTGTAAAATTGAAGGACCCCTGAGTATAAAAACCTCATAGTCTTTTTTTTTCTTTTAAAGAAGGTCCATAAGTAAGCCCAAATTCCCAGATAAACTATACTATATGGTGAAGAGGGGATCTAAAGTTGTGTGGGGGAGGCAGAAATGGCCATTCATGGCTAGCTTCATGGGCATGCAACCAGTGCAACTCCACAGGATCCCATGCTCAGAAGAGCCCATACTTGGGATTTAATGCACCTTTTAGACAAGGTGATGGAAATGGCTGATGGGATTGAAGTGGAAGACCTGCCACGGTTTCCTACCAGAATCGAATTAACGAAAAAGCATCAAAGCTAAGGCAGAAGATTTATCACATTATCATCATCAAGTACAGGCTTCGAAAGGAGGCCGGGATGAACGTGACACAGACCACAGCGGCTCTCTGAAGACTCCTGGTATTACCAACAGAAAGAGGCAGGTGGAATGGGGAGGAATGTGTCTAGATTGGCTTTTTAAGAGTTATCCTGCTTCCAGTAGCTGTCACTGTAAAGGCAGGCGTGGATATTTATAGATCGTGCCCTCTGAGTTCGTCCGCATTGTAAAAGCCCTCTTTTCTATTATCAGTTGTTAAACGTCGAACTTTTTGTTGAAAATGACCTTTTCTTGGTTGACGTAATAATGGCAGGTAAGGAACTGTAGTTTGGATTTTTCAACAATTTACCTTTAAGTGTGAAAAAAAAATCCACGTCAATAAACGGAGGCTTTTATTATAGTATTTCACGCATGGATGGTGAGAAACACCGTTATTTTACGCACCCCTAAGGAAGAAAGAAGAAAAGGAAAAAAAAGATGCTGCCACATAAACAGCAGCCAGGCTCTCTCCTGGCATCAAATGTAAGATGCATCCTGGTTTCTGAGGTATAAAAATATGAAACAATGTGCCTCTTCGAGTGAATGGCATCAGGCACGATCATGGAATGTGGCCACCTGACCTAGTAGCTCTTGACAGGAAGCCCGGGCTTTAAGCCTCGATCTGTCAGTCACCTGGAGGACCTTGAACTTTCCCTCTCCGGGTCTCAGTGGGCCAGGTAAGCCCAGAATGGATGAATTCCTTCGGCTGCGGAGTGGCCTCGACACAATGGGAAGCCGGGGCTGCCTTTGCGGCTCTCCGCCGTCCCCTGCCGCCCGGAGGAGAGAATCGGGTCTTGGCTGAGCTGACGACACAGCGCCCCTAGGGGTGGTGAAGCGCCGGAAAAGGAGAGGGCGATTCGCACGCCCTCGTCCGTCGTCTGTGACCTTAACCATTGGACCAGGCTCCCCACATTCCGCCTCCGCAGCCAGGTTTTCAGCTTCTTGAATCAGCCCACCCCACAGATGAGTCAGTCTCTTGGAAGGTTTGGTTAGCTCAAATCTCCTTTCTGAAGTTCAGTTTTCCGTTCTGTTCAGAGGGGATCGTAAACTCTAACCCATTTTCCTCCAGGGTGGATGGGAATAAAGATCCACTGACAATGAAGATGCAAAATTGCCAGCCAAGAGTGCGGATCCCAGGAATGCTTCGGGAGGAGGAAGAGGGGGAAGGCTGAGGATGTTGGGAAGGGAACCGAGGCAGCCTAAGTTTCTTCAGGTATAAAATGGGATAAATAACATCTCGCATTTGGGATTGTTGAAAGGCCAAAAGAGAAGGGAAATGCTCGCTGGCACACAGTGGGAACGTAACACAGTACTTGGGAAACCACATGAGCACGAGATGGCCTGACGAACGTGGCAGTGCCGTAGGGAGGTAGTGAAATGGTGAGGCCTGCAGGGTCACGGTAATCACCACAGGCCCGGAGGCGTGCCGGTCACCTTCTATGTGGACATCCCATCATTTATTTAATACTCATTCATTTATTCAACAAATATACACCCGGCGGTGACTATGTGCCAGACACCGTTCTCGGTGCCGGAGATACACAAGTGAACAAAAGAGACAAAGATCCCTACTCTGGAGCTTACATTCTATTAGATGAAAAAGACAAAAACCAGACCTCGTGTAAAATGTCGGGTGGTAAGTGCCACGGGGTAAAGGAAAGCCAGGTGGGGGGAGCGGCGGCCCCGTGTGGGTGAGGGGAGATGAAGCTCAGGGCTGTATGCCGGATGCTGCGAAGCTTCCCATCTCACGGGTGAAGAGGCGAGGCTACAGAGAAGCGACCTGCCTAAGATAGTTTCCCCTTGTCTTTGGTCCTAAAGGTGTACTCCACGCAAGGCATTTCTCCCGGATCTCTAACAATGATGTGTGCTAATTTCTCATCTCATCTGCCATTGACAGCGGACACACGGAAGCCAGAGGAGTTAAGCAAGGAGTGCCAGTCCCGCCCTAGGTCGCACGGCCATTGGGGGCGGGGGAGACGGGGCCTGGAACCCGGGTCTCCCAAGTCTACGCTCCTGAGTGCTGCAGTGGACAGCCTCGCTCCTGCCTCTCTGCAGTCCGAAGACCCGCGACTCAGGCTCCACATTTTGTCTCCTCGTGTGCCGGACACACAGGAGCAAATTCTCTTTCTCTAGGCGTCCTTTTCTGGGCTGCGCGCCCTCCACTGCGGAGGGGGATGACGGAGCGGCGGTGAAGACGCCGGCGCCGGGGCACCTCGGTTCTTACCCGACCTCTGCGTGGTCTTGGGCAAGCTGCTTAGCCTCTCTGTCTCAACTCCCCCGTCGGTGTGTACGCTTCGCAAGTCTGTAAGGAGGAGAGCGCTCAGCACAAAGCCCGGGCCAAACAGCCAGCGCTTCGGATTGCACTGTCTACAGGCGCCACCGATGCTCAGGTGTTTCCCGTTTCCCAGCCACGACCCCCCCCCCCCACAGGGGAGCCTCGCCGGACACCAGGACCCACAGTGTGGACGACGAAGTCACGGTCGCCTCCTCGGCTCGGTCCCTGCTCCCTCAAGCCCACAAGGTAGATGTTTGCACTACTGGGCGGGGACACTGAGAGTCACTGGGAAGTTGAGTAATTTGCCCAAGTCCCCTGGCGGCAGGGCAGGGCAGGGCAGGGCGGCGGCGGTCGTCCGGAGGGGGCGCTGGTGGGCTCCCAGCGCTGGGCTCGGTCCTCCGCCCGGAGCCAGCCAGCCGGCCGGACCCGGAGGGGACCCGATGGCTTCGTTCCGAAGAACTCGGACCGCTCCCCGCCAACTGCCCTCCACGGGGCGCTCCCGGTGGGGGGAGCGGAGGTCAAGGGGCCGGGGCCGCTCCCACTTGCCCTCGGTCCTGTCTTCCCCCCGTCCGGCTCCTCCAGAGCAGGAGATGAGGCCCAGGCCCGCGGGGGCTCCGGCGATCGGAGCTGGCCCGGGGCGGGGAGGCGCGGCGCCTCAGCCACGCCTGCGCGCGCGGGAGGGGTCGGGCCATGCAAATGAGAAATGGGCGCTGCCGCCACGGTGCGAACAGAGATATAAGAATTCGCTGAAGAATGTGGACAATTAGAAATTATGCTGATACACTAGGCTGATGTTTTCGAGGGGCCCGTGGAGAAAGAGAGGGAGGCGTAGATTGGGCGAGGCGCGGCTCACCGTGAATGTAATATGGGTGTCCTGAGGGCGGTGACGGCGGGGACGGAGACGGCGGCATCGCTTCTCGGCCTTTTGGCTAAGATCAAGTGTAGTATCTGTTCTTATCAGTTTAATATCTGATACGTCCTCTATCCGAGGACAATATATTAAATGGATTTTTGGAGCAGGGAGATGGAATAGGAGCTTGCTCCGTCCACTCCACGCATCGGCCCGGTATTGCAGTACTTCCGGGAACGGTGCACCCCTTAGGGGGGTGTCAATAGGTGTTGCTAAAAGCAGATGACGGGGTGGAAACCCGGAGGTGGGTGCTTACCCAGGCGGCCTGGGTTTTTTTTTTTTCTTTCTTTCTCCTCTGAGCGTGTGGGTTGGGGTGGGCGCTGCCGGGTCGAGCTGCGGTGTATGTATCTGGGCGCGTGGGGCCTAGACTGGACTTCGTTACTGCACCAACCTCCTGGAGGAGAAGTATTGTTCCGAGTGCTTTGCGGGGGTGCCTTTATAACGCTCCCACGGAGGCAGGGGTAGGTGGCTCGCCTCGGGTCCCATAGCGCGGACGGTGGGCTTCCGCCTCAGCGAACTTCAACCGTGCTTTCCCCGTGAAGGGTGTACTGCACTCTCGGTCATCTGCCGGAGCACCCGCGCCCCCCCCCCCGTACGTTTGCCGGCTCTTCTCGAATGTTCTCTTCCTTTGCCTGCTTTACTTCGCCTTCTGGGCGCTGCCTGTTTTCCCCACCCTTGGGGTGCTGCTGGCCCTACGGGTAGACAAGGTGCTCTCCCTGTCCTCCTTGCTGCTTCCAGAACATTCTCCCTCAATTGATCTTAAAGCCCCGGCAGCTCTGCATCTTCTGACCACCTTCTACTATGCTTCCTGAGAAAGCCAGCTCATCTAATAACCCCCACTCCAATTCATGCCTTGGAGATTTCAGCTTCTGGCTCATTCTTGCTTTCTGGCACACTGCTTCAGTGATTTCAACTTCTATATGGATGATCCTACTTGGGGTCGTGGGGGAGGGGGTGCCTCTCTGCTGGGGGCCACTAAGATCTAAACCCAATGCAGGGGGAAAGAAGTCGTTTATTTGATTGTGATCCACCATTAGGATATTTTGACCTTTCCACCGAAATCCCAATCGTGGTTACAAAGCTGGGAGCAGTCAGGGATGGAGAAGGAGAGGGGCCCATGGGGTCCGAGGTCCTCCATACCAGGTCTCTATTAAGATCACGAGGTTGCAGTTCCCTTGTCTCAGCCTATGGCAGGAGGCTTCTGCCCAGGCAGACAGTATAATGAGGCACAGTTGCTGGTGGAAATACACAAGGTAGATGCACAAATGAAGACGTGAGCACTGCCTCTCCTTCCACCTCCAATTCGTAGGACTTAAATCCCATCAACTGGATTTAGTCTTAGCCCTAAGACTCTCTCTTGCCGGACCCCTGCCGTCCGGAACAAATGACAGGCACCCGAGGTCATACCTACAAAGGACTTCCCTGACGGGGGAAAGAAGATACGTTCTTCCGTGTCTATAGCGGTGCTTGCCAACCTTGGCGGTGGTTAGGTCAGAACCACCTGATGGCTGGGTTGAATCCTACTGAAGCCCCATCCTCACCAGACAGAAATTGAATTAGAATCTTTGGGGCAGGCCCGAGGCTGTTGTACTTCAAAGCTCCCCAGGTGACTTGGTGGCTCGGTGTGTGTGTCCAGAAACACCCCTTCGCGAATGTCCAGTGAAGGTGCCGGTCAGCTCGGTCTGAAGCAATGAATTTTCCAAGACAGTGAAAGCGTTCAACGCAGGCACCGAGTAACCAGCATGTGAATGAGGGAATGGCAAATCCCCTGGTTTGGTCAGACAGGAGGCCACCCGGTCTAGCGGGGAGGCCTTTCGATCCAAACTGAGAAATGTCGAGAGCATGTCCCCTGCCCTCTGTGCTGTGGTCACTCTGCAGAACTAGATGGAACCACCACCCCAAATTTATTTTGGATATAGAGACTGGTGACACCACACAGGCACCACCAAGAGGGAATGAAAAGGCATGTAACTCGGGTAACGAGGCTTTCCGGGGAGAGCCGAGTGGCTCCCAGGCAGATTGGAAAATGGCTTTGGGAGCAAGGAAGGGAGACTGGGTTGGTGGTTTTTACGGTGGTGTGGGGGCGTGGCGGGACTGAGGGTGCCCGAGGGCGGAGGCAGGAGCTTGATCGGCAGGTGCCAACGGAGGGAGTGCCCGGGCTTTGTTGTTAGCTTGCCCAGATGTTGGGCAGGAGGGGAAGGAAGTAGGATGGCTGAGGCTTAAAAGCTATCAGCAGTCAAACACCAAAAATGAAGTCAGGAAAATAGTGCGTGATCTCAGTTGTATGTGGAGTCTGAAGGAAAAAAAAAAAAGGAGCATTTATTCAGGGCAACTTGAATCTATGCTCCCGGTGGGGAAATATTATCATATGTAATTTTAGAAATTATAAATAAAAATAAAATGTTTAAGAAGATCAGACATACAGAGATAGGAAGCCAAAACAGTGGTTACCATGGGCGGGGCTGGGGGGTAGGCAACGGGGACATGTAGGTCAGGGGATACAAACTAGCAGATATGTAGGATGAACAATTCTAGAGATCTAACGTACAACATGACGACTATAGTTAATAAAACTGCATTGTATTAGGGATTTTTGTTGCATAAGTAGATTTTTAGCTGCTCTTGTCACACACAAAAAAGTAACTATGTGAGATGACAGAAATGTTATTCTGCTTCACCATAGTAACCATTTCGCTATCTGTACGCATCCCGTCACATCACGTCGTAAGTCTCAAATATACACAGTGGTATTTATTTAAAAAAAAAAAAAAAAGAGATTTGCACAGTTTTCACCATTCCCACTTCTCTCAGTATCTTCCTGTCTTTAGCTTTCCTAATGTACTCACACATAATTGCACAGAATTATAACATTCCTTTAAGCTAAATCACTAAGTCTCAACGTTTACTCACTAGGACAAGCCGAGGGCCGATACATTTTCCCAGGATATTGGGCTCTCTGAGACAGACACAAATCTGTAAGGACTCCTCAGGTAAGTCTTCTCAGCCATGAGGGCTCTGAGACAGTCGTGTGCTTGGTCAGTCTCCTCATGTCGGCAGACTCCTACTTTAGGGTGGTAGGCAAGCTTTCTGAAAGGGTAGCTCAGACCCCAATGCCGACACCCTGAATAATCCTCCTAAAAGGATAACTAGGATGGTTAAAACGTTAAAGCATTAAGCAGGCCTACGTCCTCAAGAACCATTATATTTTTCATTTTACAATCCCGACTTTTGAGATCAGCACAAGGGATCGATATAGCTGTCCGTAGTGGTGAGGAAAGGGTGGTAATTTTGAAATAATTCATTTATCTAACAGTGTCTCCCACTGTCTGACGGATTCCAAATATCCTTTTGTGTAGGACGTATTGGTGGCTGCCCACAGCTCTTTGGTTTACCACTGTACTGGGAATGATCGATCTGAATAGTTTCTTTGTCATTAAACTGGCTAGGAGAGATTTAGAGGTTTAAGACTTTTCGGTCCATAAGATGTTACACGGTGGCTGAATCCCCTGAGCTGCTGTGAAAGTGAGATGTCAAAAACAAAGAAGTATAAGACATAATGAGGGAATATTGGAGAGTGAACAGTAAAGTCGTGTGGGCAAGAGTGGGCACGCCCTGTATTAGTTAATATGTTCAAGTTCAACTAGTGTTTTAGGAAGAAGTAGACTTTAAAATCTGAGGGGAAGTAAATTTAAACTGAAAACAGAACTAAAAGCTCAAGGATGATGAAATATTGATGGATGTCAATTTAGGACAACCTGGTATCTATAAGGTATAGTGAAAACTAGGGTCTGGCTGTTTGCGTAACATAGAGTAGAGAAGCATCACATGGTTTGCCCACATTTGGAATACAACTGGCTAGCAAGGGAATTAACCCCAAAGAACTATGCTGGGGCCAAACGAGATTATCGAGGACAGCAAACCACTTCCTTTATTACGATGTCACATTTACAGAAGAAAGTGCACGTAAAAGCCTAATTTCAACAGAATTAGGGACGTTCTCCCCGGAAATCTGCGTGGAGTCAAAAGAGAGAAGAAAGGTAAAAATGGTTATGGGTTTTGTATAAATACGTAAATTGCTGGATGAAGGGAAGACTCTCTCCTTGCAGGAGAAAGTTCATTCGATTCAGCTAGAGAAACTTCCGAATTATTTCATTCCTCAAGTGGGACCGCTTGTTTCCATTGCCAGCGGGAGAGGGACCCACGTCACAGGTTGTGTTGTAAAATTGATCAGTACATTCTTTGATACACAACAATAACTCTGGCGCTGTCCTTGTCACCTGCCAAGCTGCAGGAACAGATGAGAGATGAAAGGGAGGCCGGCCGGGCTCTGTGGCTCACGCCTGTAAACCTAGCACTCTGGGAGGCCCAGGTGGGAGCATCGCTTGAGGTCAGAAGTACAGCGCCTGGCCTTCCCTTCATTTTCTGATCGCCCCATGCTTTAAGTCTCTGTACCATTGCTTATGCTCTTTCCTGGGACTCTAATGCCCAGATTCCCCCCTCACCTGAACATGCCCTTCCGTGGAAGTTCTGACCTGTCCTATAAGCCCTCTTAGATGTCAAGAAGGCCTTCCTGATTCCGCCGGCTTCCTGTTCCATCCCACATTCTCATTCATTTGCTGTGTATCCCATGCTCCCGATAGGGACACAGAGCCACATACGACGAGGTCTCGGGCACGGCCAGGTATGAGGCGCAACTCTTTGTTCATCTCTCACGGTCCCCTCCCTCTTCGTTGACCCTGGGCGTTCTGGGCATTTGGGCCGGTTTCTTAGTCCCCTCCCTGGGCCGGATGCTCCCCGAGGGCAGGAATGGTGGCCCATCTCTACTGCAGGCAGCACCAAGCACAGGCCCTGGTGGGACTGGTCTTAGGTGATCAGTGACAGTGCATTCGTTAGGTTGCAACCGGTGAGGGTGGCAGGAGGCCCAGAGCGTGGTGGGGTCGGACCCCCAGGCTCAGCAGTGCAAATCCTGGGCAAATCCATTTCCCTGGGGAAAAGATGGGAGGTTTGTTTATCACTGTGCAGCCTGAGGGTCTGTCCGCCCCTCAGCGATTCCGTAGTGCCTGTACCTTATCACCGCCGCCGTGGAACAAAGGCCACCCATCTCTGGACTCAAAGGATCGAAGGTGGTGAGGTCAGTTTGATCGGATAGTATCTGTCTACCTGTCTGTCTATTTAGAGACAGGGTCTCACTCTGTCGCCCAGGCTGGCGTACAGTGGCCCCATCCTAGCTCACTGCAGCCTTGAACCCCTAGGTTCACGTGATCCTGCCCCCTCCCCCAGTAGCTGGGACTACAAAACTCTGTGTGTGTGTGTGTGTGTGTGTGTGAGAGAGAGAGAGAGAGAGAGAGAGAGAGAGAGAGAGAGAGAGAGAGAGAGAGAGACACAGCTTGGGATTAAAGGGAGCATCTCAAATCTGTGAAGGAAAAATCCACTCATTCACACCACACCCCAGAATAAATACCAAATGGCTCAAAGATTTAGATATTGAAAAGAAAGAAGACGACCCAGAGGAAGATTTAGGAAACGATCTTGTAACCTCATGGTGAAGTCCTTTCTGACTTTGACTCAAAATTTGAAAGCTATTTTAAGAAAATTGTTATTATTATTATTATTTTGTGTGGGGGGGGGGCGGTCTTGCTACTTTGCTCAGGCTGGTCTGGAACTCCTGGCCTCAAGCAGTCCTCCTGCCTCGGCCTCCTAAAGTGCTAGGATTACAGGCGTGAGCCACGACGCTCTGCCTGAAAGCTATTTTTTTAAATTGATAAATATGATGATATAGAAATGATTTTTAATAGATCCTTGCCTTATTAAAGCAAAGCCAGAAGACAGATATCTAACTGGGACGACACTCGCCGCTTACATCACAAAGGGCCAGTCCCCTTAATATGTAAATTGCAAATACGAGGTTTTATGACAAAGCCCAATAACCGGCAAGAGAAGGGCCCAAGTCCCCGAGCAGGGAGTTCACGGAAAGAAAATAAAAACGCGGCTCTTAAACACAGGAGAGGACGCTCAAGCTTACCACACGGGTTCGAGAACTGCAGATCAAAACCGCGCTGAGGTACCAATTTTCACCGATAAGACTGGCGGCCCCCACGGGCCCCCGCCCCCAAAGCACTCCCGACATTCATGCCACGCCACGCGGTGTTGTTGGCGAGGCTGGGCGGCGTGGCGCTGCATGAGAACTCCCGCCGTGGTCCTCCGGTCACCGTCCCGGATTCCCCGCAATTCAAGGCCCCCTTGAAGCGAGGGCGGCCGGGATCACGACGGCTCCGCCACGCGGGGAAGGCACGGGGACCCACCCGACCCGCCTCTGCAGACAGCCGTGACCCTGGGCCGGGTGCAGCTTTGCGGGCGCTTCGGTCGGTGCCCGTGGATTTGAGCAAACTCCGCCGGGAGTGAATTAAATTACACTGGGGAAACCGAAATGCCAAAAGTTTGCGACGGGAAACGTTCCACCGCAATGGATGTAATCCGGGACATCCCCTTCTCAGGATGAAGCCACCCGGGGACCTGAATTACTGCGCAGAAGATCGCCCGAAGAACCGGGCCGGCCGCGAGCAGAGACGTCCCGAGAAAGGGGGATGATCCCGTCGTGGCCGGAGAGCCATCAGGCTGGCGGCTGGTCGGGCGCTGGCGCGTAGGAGCGTGCAGGAGGCCGGATCTCACTCACCGAACGGTTGGTTGTCGAGGGTGAAGTACGTGCAGGGGAAAGAGCCGGGAACAAAAGCCAGTTCTCGCTCTCAGGGGCTCCCGCAAGCCCGGGGAATTGCAACCGTCTCAGCGTTTCCCTCGGGGTCCGCGGCGGCCGCCCCCTCTTCTCGGGCCGGTGCGCGGGATTGGTGGGCGGCCCGGAGGGGCTCGCCGCCCGCCGGGGGTGGGGTCCGCTCACGGTGGCCACGCCTCCTCGCGGAGAGGGCGGACCATGCAAATTGGAAATGGCGGTTCCCCCCGGGAACTCTAGAGCGACCGCGCATGTAAAATTTCTCGTTCACGAGGTAGAGTAAGAAATCAGCACAAGTGTGGAACGATGTCCACTTTGGTGTCCAGGAGGCAAAGGAAGTGAGACAAGGAGTAAAGGTTGGGGTTCTCACCGCGAGCTGAACGTGCGCGATTGGAGGAGGGGGAGGGCGGGGACTGTGAGGGTGCCATCGGTTGTCGGCCTTTTGCTTAAGACCAAGTGTACCAGCTGTTCTTGTTAGGTTAATATCTGATGTCGTTCTCCATCGGAGAACAACGTATTAAGTGGGTTTTTGGAGTTAGGGAGGTAGGATGGGGGCTTAGCTTCGTCCACTCCGCGCATCGGGCTGGTATTGCAGCATCTCCAGGAACGGTGCATCCCCTCCTCGTGAGCGTCGTTGCAAAAACAGGTCTGTCGAGTTGTTTTTCGTTTCGTTTTGTTTTGTTTTTTCTTTCTCTTTCTGGTTAGGTTTCCTTTCTTTGCCGTTCTTATGTCTTGTGTTGCTTCCTGCCTTGTTTTTGGGCTAAGAACCCTTGTAGTAGAGAGAGAGCTGTTCTAATCTGAGCCAGCACGTGATTTTGCGCTTGGTACCCGACGACGTCTTAGGCTCTCTGCAGTGCCGGCGCTTCACTCTTTTGTGCGCGTCAGTCACGAGGAGCCCAGTCCTTTCCAGTCTCTTATGGCACGTCCATTTCCCGCAGCCTTGCTCTCCTGGCCCCCGTACCATCGTCTGGAGCCAGCGCCCCGCCCCGTTCTCGGCCTCCTTCTCCTTTTGCACTAATTTCTCCCCTGAGGACATCGCATCCCTGGGGCCCTCTCAGGTGCTGGCCCTTTGCGCTTCCCGCCGCTCATTGCCCTGGGCCCGGCTCCACTTTATCCCTTACAGGCCACGCTCCCTGCTCTCTCACTGCCCCCACCCCAGCTTTGAATCGCACACCATCGGACCGTACCACCCACCACCTCTCCTTGTTCCTGTCGTCTGTCCTGGCCGCGGGTCGCTCCCACTCCACGCCCACTCATTCCTTGAAGATTTTTTCCTCCCTGCTTACCGTCTCTCTCCCAGTTCCTAGGCCTCCACCCTACCTGCCCCAGCCACTCACTGCCCTGGTCTGACCCTAGATGTTGTCATTACCAATTGCTACAACCCCATCCACTCGCAGCGTCTCACTCTCCAATCACCTTCTACCCTCCCTCCCTCCCTCTGCTACCCTTTGGTTTACCCAGACTGATTTCCTTGCAATATACCCACAGCTCCCTTGCCTTGTTCCTGCTCCTGTTCCATGTTCACAGGGCCCACCTCCACCTCTCTAACCAGTCTGCGCTGCACCTGTGCCACTGAGTGCAGTTGGCGGGAAATATACAACCACGCTGCCTGGGCTCACCTTAACCCTCAGTAGGCCAGGGGAAAATGGACATCCTCATATGCCATCTGGGGTCCAGTAGGCCCTTTTTATTTTTATTTCTTATATTTAAGTCATTTTGTGAATAACTTACAGAAATAAAAATAAAGGGTAGCGGGGAAACAACTTTATTAAAAATTAACAGAAGAATAGCAACATAGCAAACCCACATTTTCATTTCATATTTTCCAGGTTTTGAAGGTCTAAATACCCGAAATTCAGCAGAATCCTCCAAATGCAACGAGCCGCTCATTGACTATCATGCATGAGCCTGGAACCTGTGCAGCCCGTAAATGCTGATTCCAGGTTTCAAATACACCTCTATTAGGTTTTAGCGTTATCACTACTTCTGGTTCTTCTTGCACTTGCATCATCAAACCACAGAAGTCGAGGCATTTTATCAAACCTTCGACAGCCCATGGTTTTGTTGAGTTGCAGATTCTGGAGTCTGGGAAAATTCGTCCAGGACACTGTCATTGGAAGACACACAGTCTGAGATTTTCATCATACTGATTAGAGCCTAGGGTGCCTCTGTCTGTCCTTTGCATTCATCTTCTGACCCATCTAGTAGCCGAGAGACGTGTTCCTCTGTCAGTTGTTTTCTTTGCCATCATAGGTGGAGAATACAAATTTCTAAATTCTCGACTGTGCTCAAGGAAAGCACAAATCAGACTGGTGCCCCCCCCACCCCCACCCCCCCCACCCCCCCCACCCCCCCCCCACCCCCGTCCCAACCATCTTCTCGTTTACCTTCTGGAAAGGTGCTCCAATGCTTTCGGCAACACAATAAGAAAACTGGAGGACGATGCCACAGTGAGGACCTATTTCGTTGTGGCATCATCCTTCTAAGAGATTCCACCATCATTCCTCCATTTCCTCTTCCTCCTCCTCCTCCTCCTCCTTCTTCTTTTCTTGTCTGAAGTCATTTTCTTATTCTTGTAGACTTTTTTGTGGTAGTTGGGAATCCACGAATGAACTACAGGAGATTTCCTAGGATGATGAAATAAGCTGGCCTGGCACTCACAGCCAGGCCGTGCCCCCTCTCCCGGCCAGTGTTGAGCGACTGCTGCTACTTCACCAATGACAGCTTTGGCCTCGTGCTCCCCGCCTTCCAGGTGAGATTTGTTAAGATACCCAATCACAGAATTACCGCCACTTCCTGAGAGCATCCCACTCAGAGGAAGGCCCTGCTTACTTAGACTGTCCTCGAACTACCTAACACAAGCCCAAAT
This sequence comes from Daubentonia madagascariensis, assembly GCA_023783475.1. Taxonomy (NCBI): domain Eukaryota; kingdom Metazoa; phylum Chordata; class Mammalia; order Primates; family Daubentoniidae; genus Daubentonia; species Daubentonia madagascariensis. Next base: position 19,609,874 of record JAKFHU010000487.1, read on the forward strand.
CCTACACTAAACCATTCCCGACACCCTCTCATTGAGACGCCCCACGGTTCCCCGTGGCGTGCAAAACGTTCTCCCTCGTTTTGGCAAAACACAACTCGTTTTGCGACAGGTGTGTTTGGATGGTGTTGCGGAGTTACAAAGAGGGCCCACCAGTGGACTCGTATGGTAATTGCAAGACAGAATGAGTTTTATTCTGTTTAAAAAGGAAAGAAAGGAAAGGAGAAGAATGTGTTAGTCAGCTCGGGCTGAACAACTCTGACACTGGATCCAACGGACCTTGGTGGTACACCGGTTCCCTAATCCGTTCATCTTCCGCTTTTCCAGGCAGCTGTTTCTCACTTTCTTCTGCAGCCTCCAAAGAACCTCTTCCCCTGCCCCACTCTCAGCTGACTGCCTTGCTTCCTATGTGCCAGAGGAAATAGAAACAATCAGAGGAAGCTGCCAGAAGCTCCCAGAATATGTCCCCCACCTCCTACACGTGTGGCCACCGCCTCTTCCTTCCCCTCTGGTGCTGTGGATGAGCCATCCTTGCCCCTGGCAAAGGCCGCCTTCCTCTTGGGCGCCTGAGCCCTTCCCTCCATCCTGGCCTCTGGCAACTCTCCCCCTCTCTCTTCTGCATCATCAATATTCTCTAGATTGGATTTTTCCCACCAGCATGTAGACATGCTGTTATTTTTTTTCTACCTTAAAATAAAACCTACCTTGACCCTACCTCACCCTCTAGCTACCACCCCATTTTGCTGCTCCTTTTTACAGGAAAACTCCTCTAGTTGACTATATTTGTCTCTCTCCAGTTTCTTCTCTCTCTCTCTCTCTCTCTCTCTCTCTCTCTCTCTCTCTCTCTCTCTCTCTCTCACATACACACACACACACACTCACTCACACACACTCACTCATAGGAATATGCCCATATTTTTTTTCCTGGACCATTTGGGAGTATTTTGCACACGTGATGTCCCTTCACCCCCAGATACTTCAGTGTGTTTCCTAAGAGCAGAGGCCTTCTGGAAGTTTCACATTAATACCATATCACAATCTACAGTCCGAGTTCAGATTTCACCAGTTGTCCCAATAAAGTCCTTTAGAGCAGTCTGTTTCTCTGGCCCAGGATCCAGTCTGGGATCACTTGCTGCATTTGGTTGTCACGTGTCTCCTTCAGCCTTTTTGTTGTCTTTTGTGGCATTGACGTTTTTTTGAAGGCCACAGAACACTTATCCTTTAGAATGACCCTCATTTTGGGTCTTGTTCTCTTTGGAGCCCACCCCAGTCAGTCTCCTGTCCCCGGCACACCACAAAACTGCTGTTGTCAAGGTCCATAAATCCGACAGCCATTTGTCAATCCCCAACTTCCATGAACCATCAGCAGCTTTTGACATGGTTGAACATTCCCTGGTTTCTGAAATACCTTCTGGGCTTGGTTTCCGGAACACTTTGCTCTCCTGGTTTTCCTTCCGCACACGTTCCTTCCTAATGTCCTTGCCGCTAGCTCCTCTTGGCTTTGGAGTGCCCCAGGGCTCATTCCTCGGCCCTCTTCTGCTTGGGTCTACACCCCCTCCCTCCTTCCCTCGGGGAGCTCCTCCAGACTCATGGCTGAGGTTCCCCATCCCTCTGCTGACAGTTCCCCAAATAGCTCTAGCCTGGGGTCCAGAAAGCCTAGCTGACACCTCCACTTGGGCTGTCTGACATGCATCTCTAGCTTGTCCTCCCCAAAACTGAGCTCCAAAGCTCCAAACAGGACAGCCCCCCACCTCCCCCCCACCCCTCGTCCCCGTCCCCGTCCCGACAAACTTGGTCTTCTCCCAACTCAGAATATGGCAACTGTGTCCTTCCAGTTGCTCTGGCCAAAACCCTTGGAGTCAACCTCCAATCCTCTCTTTCTCTCACACCCATATCACAACTGTCTGCACATGCCGTCAGCTCTGCTTTCAAAATACATCCAGAATCTGGCCACTCCTCGCCCCGGGCACTGCTACCAGCCGGGCCCAAGCCCTCACGATCTCTTTCCTGGGAGAACGCAGTCGGTCTTTTCCTCGCCCGGCGTTCCCGCTTCTGCGCCCTCGCCGCGGTCAGGTTGGTCTGAGTGCCGTCGTGAACAGGGAAGTCACGGTGGGTCTTACCGGGCCGCTCCCCTACGCAGAACCCTTCCTCGGCTGGCCTTCTCCCGAAAGAGGGGAGCCCACAGGGCCCCGCGCCACCCTCCCTCCTCTGCCCTTACCTCTCAGACGGCATCTCCTCTTCCCCGGCGCCCCCCCACCCCGTCCGGGCTCCCTCCCACGCGGTTCGTTGGGGCCCCCGCTGGGGAGTCTGAACCGGCGGTTCCCTCTGCCTTTCCAGGCTCTTCCCCTCCTGCCCTCCTGCCCTCCTGCCCTCGTCCCCTCGCAGAGGCGGATTGACGGCGCAGCCGAGGAAGCTTAAATTCCAAGGGCCCCTTTTCCCAAGACTCCGTCCACCCCTTGAACTTGCCAGAGTGTGCATTCCCCGGGGACTATACTCTGGGGACGCCCCCCACCCCCAAAGTTGTTGATCTCGCCTCTTCAAAAACTCCTCGGGCAAGACGGTTGAGCAGTAGATGGCAGGATGGAGCCTTAAGTATCGGTATTCTGGATCTGTGCGCGCGTATGTATTGATATAATAAAGCAAGTACAGTAAGCTGACGTTAGGTGGTGGGTATGTTCACCGTACAATTCTTTCACCGTGTGTTTGAAAAACATTTTTGTAAATGTTGGAAGGGAAAACCTCATAGAGCCGTCTTTTTCGTTCTGAGCTTTTCTTCCTTGAAGGCAATGAGGCTGAAGGCACTTTTCCCGCGAAGCCTGTGTTTTACAGGCGCTTGGCAAGAGGGCCTGCACCGAGAGCAGGGCGCGGCGTGTGTGGGGCGGGGCATGCAAATTTAAAATGGCTGTTCAGCCCCGGGAGCTCTGGGAGCAAGCTATGGGAGCAAAAAAAGAAAGCGATTATCCCCAAATAAGTAACAGCGTAACAAATTGTGCGTCTGTTACAAATTGTGACAGTAAATACGCTGTGAAACTATGGGAGAAGGTAAAGCTGAGTTTCCTCACCGTGAGCTAAAGATGTGTGGAAGAAAGAGTGTTATGGGCGAAGCGCTGCTGTCACTTATCGCTTCTCGGCCTTTTGGCTAAGATCAAGTGTAGTATCTGTTCTTATCAGTTTAATATCTGATACGTCCTCTATCCGAGGACAATATATTAAATGGATTTTTGGAGCAGGGAGATGGAATAGGAGCTTGCTCCGTCCACTCCACGCATCGACCTGGTATTGCAGTACTTCCGGGAACGGTGCACCCCCCCTCACGGGGGAATCTACAACTGGGTTTGACAGACAGATTCAAGGAGGAGCGGCTGAATGGTGGTTTTCTTGCCGCGTTTCGTTGTCGGGTTGATGGGTGGCAGGTGCGTGGTCGCGAGTGCAGCCGCAGTGATGGCTCCGCTGTTTTTTTTTTTTTTTTTTTTCCGGCCTCTCTTGCTGGGCGCTGGGTGGGGAGAGCGAGCCTTTTTGCCTGTCTTATCCGTAGCTGGCCGCTTGGCGGCCATGTCCACGCGCCGTGGAGGTGCCGGCTGCTGACAGACGTGAGCTGATACAATAGCTTGACGGGTAGGTAAGGGCGTGTGTTGTGCGAATCTCCTGGACTCCGGCCTGTGAGATACAGACAGCAAAGAGGTCAATACGCCAAATGGGTGGAAACGGTCTCTTTGGCCTGTGCAAGCTCAGAAGGGCCTCTCCAGACCCTCGGGACTGTACACAGGTTGGGAACCTTGTGGTAAAGCTAAGCGGGGACGTTTCTCCGCAGACGAGGGCGTCCGGGGCGTGGTCAGCTTTCCCAAGATCACGGACAAAGACTTGCATGCCATCTTGTGTCTCTTATGTTTTGATTACTTTCCTTGCCTGTATGAACGGAAGAACAGCAAAAGGGTTCTTGCGTGCAACCATGGAGTATAGTTTTGTCTGTGGAGGTTTTCACAGCCAACCTCAGTATACACGAGCAACCTTGTGCCTCGATGGGGGGATGATGAAGGTCAGACGTGGGCTAGCAATTTTAATGGTACGTCTGTTGCTCCAAAGTAAGGCACAGGACATTGGTCCGTTTCTCTTAACCTACATCATACGTTAAAGACAACACTGCCAGGAGGCCTTCACCCTTCTGGAGGAGCATCATTGTCACGTCTCTTTTTATGTTTGGAGTCAGTGAGGTAATGATTAGAAGTTTATCCCTCATAATAGGCTCTATAGCAGATTCTACTGCAAAGGCTATCATTGTGCAACAAACTTCTTTTCATCCTGCTGCTAAATTTGTACTAGATAATATAACTACTCTAGATTACCTACTGGCTAAACAGGGAAGAATCTGTGCAGTAGCTGACGCTTCTGTTTGCACATACAGAGATTCAGTTGTAGGGGATTAACAAACAGGCTGCTTAGTTGAAACAAGGAGACTAACGGGCTCATTTTTTGATTTATTGGATTTTAGTTGGTTTCATGAGGTCCCTGGCTTAGGAGCATACTCCAAACTCTTGGAATTGTCCTCCTGATAGTCATAACAGTATCCTCCCTGGCATGCTGTAAATATTTCCATGCAGCCACTGTTGAATGTCAAATACTCTCTCTGGAAGAGGAAAAAAAAAAAAATGTATGATCATGAGGTCACCCTAACCTAAGAATGATGTTCTCAGTCTTAAAACCCAAAATAATGGTAACTGAGAGCAACACTAAAGCCCTGTGTTTCGGTCACCTTTTCACCTAAGTGAGAACCTGACCAAAAGTGGAAAATTGCTAAAGAAAATTATGGGAGGCCACTCTTTTGGCTTGAGCTCATCCTCTAGACCCATAAAACCTATAAAGTTTGCTTTACATAAGAAGAAAATAATACTGGAAAGAGAGGCCATTAGTATTATTTCCATGTATAATAAAAGCATACGAGAGGATATTGTGTATAACTCCATGTCCACAAAATTGATAACCTTTGTGAAGTAGACCAATTTTTTGAAAAAAACAATCTGCCAGAAACACAAAATGAGGTCATGTAAATTGGGTAATATTTATTACAGAAATTAAGTCAGTAATTAATAACTGTTCATATCAGAAAGCATCAATCATGTGGTCTTTCCATATGATGAACCAGTCAAAAATCCTTCGTAATTACCCAAATAAATTGAAAACTTATGTCGGCACAAAAACCTGCACTGGAATGTTTATAGAAGTTTTACTCTAAGTACCTAAACTCAGAAGCATCAGATGGATTCACCAGTGATTGTCAAACATTTAAGAAGGAAATTATACAAGCAGTTTGAGGCTGTAGTAAACAAGCTATGATTGTGCCACTGCAGTCCAGCCTGGGCAACAAGAGCAAGAGCCTGTCTCCAAAATAAATTTAAAAAGAAAATATGAAAATAAAAATAAAGAAATAAATACTATCTTACAAAATATATAGTCATGCATCAATGACAAAGTTATGTTCAAGGAAATAGATCATTTTGCAATTTCACTGTTGTACTCACACAAACCTAGATGTTATAGGCTATTACACATGTAGGCTATGTGGTTTAGCCTATTTCTTCTAGGGTACAAACCTGTACAGCATGTTACTATACTAAGTATTCTAGACTGGGCACAGTGGCTCACACTTTTAATCCTACTGGGAGGCTAGGACAGGGAAATTGCTTGAGGTCAGGCGTCTAAGACCGGCCTGAGCTAGAGCAAGACCCCATCTCCACAAAAAATAGAAAAATTAGCCAGGCGTTGTGGCAAGTGCCTGTAGTCCCTGCTACTTGGGGGCCTGAGGTAGGAGGATCACTTGAGCCGAGAAGTTTGAGGTTGCAGTGAGCTATGATGATACCACTGCATTCTAGGTAGTGCAACAGCAAAACTCTGTCTCAAGTAAGTAAGAAATAACGTAGGCAATTGTAACACAATAGTATTTGTGTACCTGAACATACTTAAACATATAAAAGGTAATGTGTTGCACTACAATGTTACAACAGCTACAACATCACTAGGCAATAATTTTTCAGCTCCATTGTAATCTTATGGGACCACCATTGTATATGGGGTCCTTTGTTGACCAAAATGTCCTTATAAAGCACATGATTATATAATACTTATATGAGGAAAACTACAAAACGCTGATGAAATAACAAAATTAATGGAGAGATATTCTATGTTCATGGATAGGAAGATTCAATATTCTCATTGTTTATAGCAGCTATATTCATAATTGCCAAAACGTGGAAGCAACCAAGATATCTTTCAATACAAGTAAATAAGACAATAATGTCCTATGCATTATTTCAATGGATAAACTGTGGTACAGCCAGATAATAGAATGTTATTTAGTACTAAAGCAAAATGAGGTATGGCGCTACAAAAAGACATACAGAAACTTTATATGCACATTGCCAAGTGAAAGAAACCAATTTGCAAAGGCTACATACTGTGTGGTTTCAATTATATGACATTCTGGCAAATGCAAAGCAATGGAGAAAGTAATAAGATCAGGGATTTTGGAGGAAGGAGGCATAAATATGTAAAACACAGGGGAATTTTAGGGCTGTGAAACTATTCTGTGTGAATCCATAATGGTAGATAAATGTTGTTATACTACTTGTCAAAGCTCATAGCATGTACAACACAGTGAACCCTAAATGTGAAGTATGAATGTTGGTTGATAATGATGTCTTAATACTGGTTCACTGATTGTGAAAAATGTACCACACTGGTGCAGGATGTTGCTGGTGGGGGACACTGTGTGCATGGGGGAGGGCAATAGGGCAGGAAGGAGGTATGTGGGAACTCTAGTTTCTGCACAATTTCGCTGAGAACATAAAACTGCTCTAAAAAACAAATAATTAAAAACAACAAATACAAAACCTTCCCATAAAGAAAACTCCCAGCAAATACTACCAAATACTTAAGAAAGAAAGAACACCAAATCTACACCAACTCTTCCAGAAAATAAAAGAGAGAAGACCTCCCAATTCATTTTATTACTCCATCACTATTTTAACTTCTTTGGAAAGGCAAACATGAGCAGTCTGTTAACCCCTACTAGACTCCTCCCTCCCATCCACTGCATAAGAATGGCCCTTGGGTCAGTAATATTTCCTTACTTGGAGATAAAGAGCATCACAGCCTGTGCTGAGTTTATTGCCTTATGAGGAAGTATCTTTCAGTTGTAGGCTTGGTGTATACTACTTTGTTCTGCCCAAGTGCCTTCATCTATGGCTGAGCAAAATTTTATCCATATCACTCTGTCATGATCATAAATGTACCTATTTGGTCTCAAATCCCACTGGGAAATAGCAGAACAATGGGTTTTTTAAAGAGGGAAAGGGGCCTTCGGATTACTTTTTCTAAGGGTTAGAGCAAGATTCCTTATACTGGAATCTCCTGTTATCAGAAGAGAAACAGAAACCTGGTCTGTTTTGAAATCTATCTGCTTCCTTAAGGTTTGAGCTTGATTATGTGGCATTTAGCATGAGTGACTCCATGTTGGTTTGGTCTGGGTTGGTTTGGTTAAGGGGTGACCAAACCAAAGAGTGGCCTCCCAAATTTTTTTAGCAAATTTTCCCCTTTTGGTCAGGGTTTTCCTTAGTGAAAGGGGACCGAAACCAGGGCTTTTTGTTGCTCTCATTTTCCATTTTTTTTGGGGGTTTGGGGTTTTTTAGGGGAG